>CM054381.1:73910658-78910658 GCA_028858755.1 Ara ararauna
TCCTTAATAAAGTGCTTTCTTATGAAGTGTACAGAACAATGGTAAATTTCATCTCTTTACCCAGGTTTTTTCAGCATATCCTATGCATGTTCTTAAATGATACCCAGCTGCCATACTCAAGACGTATTATACTCTCTGTGGATAGTTAATACATGGAGGTAGCTTTATTGGCTTTTAATTACTAAAACTTCAAAGTCTTAAAGTATTCTTACTGTTTCTGAGGATTTTACCAATAAGGTAATAAACACCTCATCTTCAAAATATTATTAAGGATTAATACATCTCCAAAATTAAACAGATTTAGTATTTCAGGTTTTTGCATCTCTGGCTTTACAGTTATGTGCTAATCACAATTTACTTCTACCTTCCATCTATTTAGGTAATTGGATTTATTTTCAACTGCATGTATCTAAAATCTAATCACATAGCTAGAGCAAGATGCATCCTCAGGCAAAGTGAGAGGACAAACAGTCTTGTTTAAGACATGAAGAAACCACACACTAAATAAAAATAATATCATTTTGATTATTAAATCTTCTTGGTCTCCGAGAAATATTCAGTCACAAGCCCAGAGAGCCATTTAAAAGCAAAAAGCAGTTATGTAGAAGATCCATGGAAACCACAAAACCCTTCTATTGAATCTTTCCAGCTACCAAGCTTTTGTCATCGACAAATCAAACCCACATTTTTAAAGAAAAGATGAAACAGTTTCCTGAAAGGAATTGTTGCTGATGTAAAAAGCATACAAGCAGGTTTTGAATTTCTCTACAGTCCATATTCAATGCACAGTAAAGGAAGGGACTCTGTGCTTTATTTTGGTTCCCATTTTGAAATATGTTGATTAATTTTTTGAATAGTTTCAGTATTTTTAGGGTTTGACACAGGTCATGAATTAAAAAGGGGCATCCCTGAAAATGAAAAAAAACCCCAAAACCCTCAAACATCAAAGACGTGTTTTTCATTCACAAAGGATACTGCTTTCATTTGCAAAATAAAACATAAGGAAACACTTTCAGGTGAAGTCAGTGCAAGGCACAGATGTTAACATCCTAAGATGTACCCTAAATGACTTGACATAATGATCCTGCAGGCACTACATTTTTTTTTTGCTTTATTTATCAAGACTGCATGACTTAATTTTTTCAGTCTAAAACCAAAAGTATGATGTGTAAGAGGTCTGCAGAAGTTAAATGTGGGGCTTTTCCTTTTTTTTTTTTCTTCTTTTTTTGTATATCTATCCTCATATTGTCTTCATTCACAAACACTTGCTAAGAAAAAATACCTCTGCTCTTATAAGGAGCAGCTGAACAGAATAGAGTGCCTGACTCAAGAATTCAATTGCATGCCACAAAGGCCAGAGTTACAGAAAATTTATGCACCAGAAATTTAAAATGTGAAGCTGCAAAATATAGCTCAGGTAAAACCCCCAAAGTATTCAGATGAAACATGTCAAATTTTTTCCAACCAGGTATTTTCCTGAATATCTATTACCTAATCACTTCTAAATATTGACTTTGATTTCCATTTCAGAATAAGAAGACATATGAGAATGTTGTCATCTCCCGTTAATAATAATACAGTTTTACAGCTGGCCACATTTGGAACATGTATCTGTAGCATACACAACCACTACTTACACCTCAATGGATTCATACAGAAAAAAACAGAAATACAAAACCTATTAATTTGATTAATTGTGAATAACTGCTCTCCTTGGTAATTTGATGGTATTCCAATGTTTTTTTTAAAGCATATTTTATTACTTCCTGACATTTTTTACTTAGGAATCCTTAGTAATGACAGCTTCATTTGAATGTATTTCAGCACTGTAGTATATTCTTCAGTCTTGCTATTTTGAAAGAAAACTGCATTTCCTTTTTTTTTTTTTGTGTGTGGCTTAACTATGAGCTGGATCAGGTAATTTTAAAACCATGTAGCAATGATCAATGTATTTGGATGTTTTCCTAGAACAATAATTAACAGCCTTCACACCACTGAATTTGTCATGCTTTTGTTAGGACATAACAAAGTTCCTTACCTTAGAATCATAGAATAGTTAGGGTTGGAAAGGACCTTAAGATCATCTAGTTCCAACCCCCCTGCCATGCACAGGGACACCTCCCACTAAACCATGCCACCCAAGGCTCTGTCCAACCCGGCCTTGAACACCGCCAGGGATGGAGCATTCACGACTTCCCTGGGCAACCTATTCCAGTGCCTCACCACCCTTACAGTAAAGAATTTCTTCCTCATACCCAATCTAAACTCCCTTCTTAATGCTTTTTTTGTGCTTTATTCAGACTAGGCTACAGCCCTTACATTTCATGTTTTTGGTCCATTCAAGATGAAAGCTAAAAGGAAAGAGAACTAGGATGGGATGAAGAAATAAGATCCCTGGAGATTTTAAAAACTAGATGAGGTCCTGAGCTAACTTTTAAGTTGGATCTTTGAGTGGAGAGTTACACTAGATGACTTACAGATGTTTCCGCCAAACTTATTATTTTTATGATTCTATGATTAACTTCTTATTCACTGTTATCTTTTCAATCATAAGAGAGTCCATTCATACTAGCTGTCAATGATGAGAGAAGGGCTCTTTAAGCCTACTGCTCTTCTAGTTTATACCACTCTGTAAATTGAAGCATATGCACTACTCGGAGTAGACTTGATTCACAGGTGAGCATAGCATGAAAATTCCTGTAGTTAGAAGAATATCTGTCTGCAGCCAGACTTCTTTAGAAGAGTACAGTGCATTATTAAAACGTAACTGAGCCAGGACACGACTGAAGTCAAAAAGACACCCACTTCTCATCACATCAGCAATGCCTACAGCTCTGAATGCAGCCAAGAACAGTTGCAACAAAAGAAAAAAATATGCTGTGTATAAAATCTATTACTGTATCAGGTAAGTTGCACATCCATCACTTACGCAAGCGATCCTGCTGGCTTTGGTCAAGCTCCATCTGAGTGAGATGCAGACTTGCATGATTTTGTACTAAACAATTGCATTCATCTTTTGCAGAAATTAATCTGTACTCTAAAGAGTCTTAGTGAAGTTTCATCCTTACAGCTTGCAAAAATGGGAAAGCTTACTTTCAGTTTCACAGAGAAAATCTTGTATTAGGATTCATGCAAAGTTATCCACTTCTACAACCTCCAATTTTTCAGATATCCAGGTAGCAGAGAACTTAAAATCTTACCAAGTAAGTCTTACTAAATGAAACAAGCAGCAGTGAAGCATGAAAGTGTGATGGAAGTAACTTTCCCTCTTGGTTTTAGACTTTCGGCTTCTTTCTGGAACACCTTCTCCTTCACATTCCATTTGATGCAATTCAATACGCTAATCCAGAGCAGCAAAAAGCCTTCTTTTTTAACACTATACATGAAAGAATGATTATGGATTACCCTGCTATTAAATTATAGAAAAACCGTATTTAATTAATAACTTGACTCCATGGGGATTCAGATTTATTGATAAAAATTCAGGTTGACATTTTTTCCTTAATTCACCCTATTGAAAAGTAAGAAACAAAAGTACAATTGCATGAGTTCATGAGTATCAACATAGATTTTCAGTTTTAATACTGAGGTTTGTTGCTGTTGTCAGTTTTAGTCTAACTAAGTTGAGCTATGGAAAATATTATATATATGATGATGGCATGAACATTTGCTTCCTCCTGTTGTTTAAAAACTGACATACACAGAAATCTATTTTTGGTGCTCCCTATCCCAGACTTTAACCAGAAGCAAAAACAATGCTCTTCCACCATATATAAAAAGGTCAAAGAGTAGGTTTCTAAAAAATCACAGGGTTTCTTGGAGCACTCAGCCAGAAGTGATCATGAAACACTGAAAGAAAAGGACAAGCAGAGATAGAGGAGAGTTATCTTTATAAATAATAATTGAAAAATATTAATTAAAAACTAGAAATTACATGCTATTTCCAGAATGTTACTGTGTTAGTAATGCAGAAAAATGAGATCTGAAAAGGAATGACTAGCAGTTATTGCCATCTTCACAAAACCATAAGAACAGCTCATGCTCTACTTTCCAGGTCAAAAGGCTGCCTAGCTTTGCTATGATAATTGTTACCAGATTTGGCAATGCCAGAAACACAGAAATTTTTGTCTCTAGTTGGAAAAAAACATCTTAAATGCATGAAGAGGGAATATAGCTAATTGTTTGCTTATTCGATGGAAGACTAAGAGTCTGTATGAGTAGACAAGTTTAATGTCATGCTTAAAGGAGACAATAACAAGAATATGTTATGGCACATTAAATAGTCCAAAATGTCTTACATATGAATTATAATCAGCATAGAGTAGCTATTCTGAAAACAACAGTGGTAGTAATTTGCCCCTTATTCCTGTTCCTTATCTTTCTGATTCATGCAAACGAGTTTTACTGACATTAGGAATCCCAGGAATACAATTCCAAAGTAGTATGCATAAATATTTCTTGGAAATGAACTCTGCTTGTATGCTTACTTTTGTTCTGGATATGTCTGTAAACTCATCTAATATGAAGAAAAAGCAAGATCCTATGACTGACCACTCATGAGTCACATAGTTAGCAAGTATCACGAATTCAGGGACCTTCTATAATCAACCTGTAAAACTAATGACCGCAAAAGTAAAAGACTAGCAGATAACCTAAGGCAATAAACATATCTGAAGAAATTATCTGATCAGAGAATTATAGGCATACATTTGCAGATAGTGTTGTTGGTGAGCTACCTATATCAACTGATGTAACTACGTGCAGTAAGCATAGCTACCAGCCAAAGCATATTGAACAGGGAGATTTGAAGGAAAATATCTGAAATCTCCAATTTCTTGGCATTGCTTATAAATACTGAGAAGGAAACACGAATGATCTTCAGTAATCATAGTCTTCCTACCTCATAATCAATAGATAATAACTAGGTACCTTTCATAAGCAATAGATAAATAAGTCAGGTATCTTGTGGGCTCAGGTTTTCTTTCACAGAAAACCCAAGTCAATGTTCACTTTCAGATAAACTGTTACAATCTTGAATTATTCCCTGAATACCACGTGTGATCCAAAAATAATGACATCACCTCGTTATCTGAGTACTCAATCTGTATAGGCACAAGGTTTACTCTGAACATTCTACTTTCTAAGATTAAATATTAATTATTTAAATTATTTAAATCTGTCATTAAAATTCCAAGGAATTTACCGAATTTTATTTGTAATTAGCAATAAGCAATAATTTCCATCTATGAATAAAAATCTTCATGTGATTAACTATGTGTAACTCCCAGGGATTCAGTGAAAACCTGCTGTTGGTGTGAATGTTCCAGAGCAGAAGCTGGCCTGATTTTTTTCTATGTTTTATATAGTAACATGGTACCTGAATAAAAATACCTGGAGGATCAGCAGCCAGTTTCTACAAGACTCAGAACATTTCCAAACACTGAAGGCATATTTGGAACACATTAGTTTCAAAGTGTCATCTGTCAGAATTTGCTTGCATAATGAAACAGAAATTTCTAACAAGACCAACAAGGCTATAGGAATTCAGCAGTAAATAAAGATTTGAAAAATGAGAATACTGTTAAGAAAAATGCTTTTAAGAATAACAGAGTTGTAGGGTGGGAAAGAATATCAAGAGGTCATCCAATCCATTCAAAAGCTCTGAGGCAGGGTTACATTAAAAACCTATCATGACTGGCTTGGCTTTATCTAATCTGTGTTAAAAAATTGCTTATGACAGGTTCCACAGTCTCCTCGGTAACCAATTTTACTTGTCAGCTCGTCTCATAGTTTAAAATCTTTTTTAATATCAACCGACTTATCCGTTACTGCAACCTAAACTTATTTATTGTCCTGTCTTTGACAATTTCAGAGAATATTTTTACTAATGCATTTTAACCTTGAATGTTATGAACCCTTCTAACTAGCAGTAAGGGTCCACAACTTCCAACTAATTTGAGTTAACGTATTCCTTCCTTTTTCATGTTTACAACTATCATTGCAAATAAGGAGTTAAAACCTTTGTTTAAAAAGTTTAGGATAAGGGTTTCAAACAAAAACATATAAGTCCAGAAAGTCAAGCTCTAAACAGAATAGGAAATACCAGTATTTTTCTGATGGTACTGACAGATACATTTTTTTTCCTTTCCTATCCTTTCAAATGTGGAACCTCTTAAAGGGATGTGTCTCACCAACAGGGAGGTGATTTACTATCCCATTAAGAAATAACAGGAATAAGGTTTAAACAGAAATTACAGAAGATAGACAAGAACTGTTAAAATACATAATAAATTTTTAATCTAACTTAGAATCATAGAATCATAGAATAGTTAGGGTTGGAAAGGACCTTAAGATCATCTAGTTCCAACCCCCCTGCCATGCACAGGGACACCTCCCACTAAACCATGCCACCCAAGGCTATGTCCAACCTGGCCTTGAACACTGCCACGGATGGAGCATTCACAACTTCCCTGGGCAACACATTCCAGTGACTCACCACCCTCACAGTAAAGAACTTCCTCCTTGTATCCAATTTAAACTTCCCCTGTTAAAGTTTGAACCCATCACCCCTTGTCCTATCACTACAGTCCCTAATGAAGAGTCCCTCCACAGCATCCCTACAGGCCCCCTTCAGGTATTGGAAGGCTGCTATGAGGTCTCCACGCAGCCTTCTCTTCTCCAGGCTGAACAGCCCCAACTTTCTCAGCTGCCTTCATACGGGAGGTGCTACAGTTCCCTGATCATCCTCATGGCCCTCCTTTGGACTTGTTCAAAACAGTTCCACGTCCTTTTTATGTTGAGGACACCAGAACTGCACACCATACTCCAAGTGAGGTCTCACAAGAGCAGAGTAGAGGGGCAGGATCAGCTCCTTCAACCTGCTGGTCACTCTCCTTTTGATGCAGCCCAGGATACCGTTGGCTTTCTGGGCTGAGAGCACACACTGCTGGCTCATGTTCTGCTTCTCATCAACCAACACCCCCAAGTCCTTCCCTGCAGGGCTGCTCTGAATCTCTTCTCTGCCCAACCTGTGCGTGTGCCTGGGGTTGCTCCAAGCCAGGTGGAGGACCTTGCACTTGTCATGGTTAAACTTTATCAGGTCGGCATCAGCCCACCTCACAAGCGTGTCAAGGTACCCCTGGATGGCATCCCTTTCCTCCAGCGTATCAACCGAACCACACAGCTTGGTGTCATCGGCAAACTTGCTGAGGGCACACTCAATCCCCTTATCCATGTCACTGACAAAGATGTTGAACAAGACCGGTCCCAACACCGATCCCTGAGGGACACCACTTGTTACTGGTCTCCAGCTGGACATCGAGCAATTGAGCACAGCTCTTTGCGTGCGGCCATCCAACCAGTTCTTTATCCACCGAGTGGTCCACCTATCAAATTGATGTCTCTTCAATTTAGAGACAAGGATGTCGTGCGGGACAGTGTCAAATGCTTTGCACAAGTCCAGGTAGATGACATCAACTGCTTTACCCTTGTCCATCAGCTCCGTAGCCCCCATCATAGAAGGCCACCAGATTGGTCAGGCAGGATTTCCCCTTAGTGAAGCCATGCTGGCTGTCAACAAGCACCTTGTTGTTTTTCATGTGCCTCAGCATGCCTTCCAGGAGAATCTGCTCCAAGATTTTGCCAGGCACAGAGGTGAGACTGACTGGTCTGTAGCTCCCTGGGTCATGCATTTTCCCCTCCTTGAAAATGCGGGTTATATTTCCCTTTTTCCAGTCGTCAGGAACATCACCTGACTGCCATGATTTTTTAAATATGATGGACAGTGGCTTATCAACTTCATTCGCCTGCTCCTTCAGGATCTGTGGATGGATTTCACAACTTGAGTTGGCTTGTTTCTTAACTTGCCACAGGCCATTGTTTTTCCCTTTCCATTTCCTTTATTAATATTATCACCATCTCAGATGTCTGCATGACTTCTCCCGTCCTGTGTTAATTGTCTGAATGAGCTCTTTGGGACTTTCTACAGTTCCCCCAAGGTCTGTATATAGGTCTGCACTTTGTTTCAAAAGTCATGCTTTGCTTAGTTTTCTTTGAAGATTCTCTGGATACTTTTTTTGTGTCATTTTCACACTGATTCTCTATTTTATTCTGAAGACAAAATTTCATCTCCTGATGTACTCCTTGAACTCTTCTACTTCTCAATTTCGATATTTCAGTCATTCCACTGAGTTTCTCTCTTTTACAATGTATCCTGTTCTGCAACAGTAATTGTTCAACTGCCTCTGTAAACCAAAATACTCATAGCACCTTATAATGGTGCAAGACAAAGGCTGAAAAATCAGAAGATCAATAGTTAGGAAATTTAGAATGTAAATTCTAAATAACTCAGCTAAACAAGAATTGTATTGTTTGCATGGAAAATATAATGCTTAAAGTATTCAGTAGAAACAGCAGTGAAAAATATGCATGTATAAAACCTGTTCTACAGATACGACTTGCCTTCCTTCTACGATTATCTATGAGCTACTGCAGGAACTCCACAGCAGGTAATTTTGAAGTAATCGATCCAGAAAATGTTACACTAACCCCAACAGTCAATGGCTGGCTTTTAATCTAACATATGATAGCTCTATCTACCCTGGAAGTGATTCTTACACGTACCTTATTCTTTACTAAGAATACTAAAATTCCAAAGTGGTGTCATCTGCATGTTTAATTTCCCAGCCTGCATTAACTTAGCTGCTGTGATTCATTTTTCTATTTATGTAAAAAGGAAGTGTGATGCTAAACCCAAAAGGCAAAACCCTGAACCACTGTTGTATGAGATGTAGCTTTGAAAAATGTGCTGCCTTTCACTCTACAACTTATGGACTCCTGAAGACTATTTCACTACTACAGCCTTTCCAGTTGAAGGACATCTAAAATTGGTCCAAAGCCTGCTCAAATTTCTAAATTGGTCTATGCCATTTTGAAAATTGAATTAAAAATACTCAGTCATACCTCAGGAGGATGCTAACTTTAAACATTCTTACCATAAAATTGTAAGTATGATTTTCTCTAATGTCCTCTCATTTGGAATTTTTAAGGATAGCTATGTTGAAAAAAATCACCCACATTTCCAGTAATGGACTTCAACTATTCAGGATGCACAAGGACAAGGAGATCAGCAGAAGTATATGTGTGTTTTTCCACGGTTTCAACACAAACCAAAGTGAATTAATCTAATGCAACTTTTCCTCCCAAAACTTTCAAGCCTTTCTTCCAAACAGGGATTATCACATATATTTAGCAAGAAGTGTGCACAGAAGTTGGGTCTGAAGCTGAATTTACAACAGTTACACATAAATACGCTTCAGCATGTGTATCTGTAGATTTTACCAGTCTTGTTTGTCCAAGGAATATATTTTTATTTTCTTTAATTTTTCCATTAATTATTAAAAAGAATATTCTGAAATGTTACAATCATGCATTTAAAGTTATCATTATGGAATAATTCTATAGTACACTAGTTGGGTGCCTGCAGTACTCTAGTTTCTATGACATTGTAGTTTTTCAGTCTGTACAACATAGTTCACATCTCAAGTTTTCTTGCAACATTACCGTTTTCATCACAGCTAAACTGTACGTATATGAACACCCACTTAAAAGAGAGATGTCCTGTAACAAGATTAAGATCCAGCTTTCTTACATGTCAGTTTTCGTAAGAGAAAATTAGTATCTAATGTGACTCTGGTTTCATTTAAAAAAAACCAAATGCTTCATTTTAAAAATTTCTTAATAAATGAGTACAGTCATCCACAGATAGCCTTTTCTGTAACTGCGGTGAATATTACTTCCTGCAGATGAGAATGCTTAGCTCTTTGGACATACCATGGCAATAAACACATCTGAAATTATCTTACACATATCTCTTTGCAGCTTTTTTGCATAATGAGGTTTAATCTATATGACACCAAGGAATCATCTGAGAAAATATTTAGCTCTTTCAGATCTGATAAAGTTTTCTACAAAGCCCCCATTGGAGTTTGAATATATAATCTTCAAGGATTTTAGAACTTGTAAAATTTCCAATCAGCATTCTACATTTTGCCTGGAGCAGCATATCAAAGCATGGAGCATTTTATCAAACTTACTCTACCCTCTAATTTATCCAATACAATTATGTATATGACTAGCTCAAATTCTAGAAAGTGTTGAAGCAAGGAATAGTGTAACAAGAATTCTGAATTTCCAGGAAATACCTAGATGGGAGTTCATGATAAAGCATCTGAAAATTCAACCTAATATAGTTCTGCAGATCAGCATGTTGCAGTTACAGCCTTTCAAACTTGAAAATATCATAATAATTATTATAAGACACCCTGAAGCTCATAACTTTGCAAGCTTGCAAATGCTATGACTCACATAGTTAAAATTTCTAAATCCCAAGACCATAATTCCCTCATTAAATGGCCAGGTGTAATTTTCTTTTCTGGCTATGTTTGTCCATAGCTTTAGAACCACGGAGGTCTGAATACATGACTCGCTATGCTGTTTAATAGCTTATTTACAAGTCATCAGTTGACATATGTTTCTTTTGAAATAACCATAAACCATTTCTTTTCATCTATACTAAGTAGCTCAAGCACTGTTCTTTAAACAAAGAGGATAAAACTTCACCTTCTACTTGAACATCTCCTAAAGATTTGGTGTTATTGGATTTTTACTCTGGAAAGTGTCAACATCATACGCATTTCACCTGTACCTTAAGTCATAAACTTATGGTGGTAACATCCTATTTCTAGTTTAATAGCAAGATTCTCTTGAAATGAAAAACAACCAAGGAAGAACCTCTGTTCCAGGCATCATACACTTAAAGCATTTGATAGGGCATTCAGGTCAGATTTGAAGAATAACTTTGCCAGCTATGACATGAAACCGAACTTTTAAAGTTCTTCCAGTTTGAGTCTTGACTCACAAACCAGACGAAGTGAAACTAAAATAAAGCAGGCGGGTCTGTTACCATCTTGATTTTAATAACACAGTAATTCAGTCACTCAACTTGAAGGTGTACAGGTGAATTTCTAATCACTTCTGTTTATTCAGATTAGACACGAAAATACCTCCCCACTATGACACCATACACAGGCAACCCAATGCCAGCTGCAGTGAATATTTACATGGCCTATGCAAAGTGCAACAGCTTTCCCAGGGTACCACTGACAATATGTTGCTACTGTGAATCTCCTTAGTATTTAATTTTTTTTTTTTTTCAATACTGAAAATGTTCTTGTGTGGAACAATTAATTGAAAGCTGATTTAAACATTTTCTTTGACCTAAGATAATTTTCACCCAGATGATGGAAATGCATTTAGCTTCAGGCTGAAATCGAATAAGAATAAATTTATGAAAATGTTTCCCTTCTCACCATTTTATACCCTTCTCCACTGCAGATCCTTCAGTTACTTTGGTAGCTAGCAATAAAGAGGCTTTGGCTATAATCATAGAATCATAGAATAGTTAGGGTTGGAAAGGACCTTAAGATCATCTAGTTCCAACCCCCCTGCCATGCACAGGGACACCTCCCACTAAACCACGTCACCCAAGGCTATGTCCAATCCAGCCTTGAACACCGCCAGGGATGGAGCATTCACAACTTCCCTGGGCAACCCATTCCAGTGACTCACCACCCTCACAGTAAAGAACTTCCTCCTTGTATCCAATTTAAACTTCCCCTGTTTAAGTTTGAACCCATCACCCCTTGTCCTATCACTACAGTCCCTAATGAAGAGTCCCTCCACAGCATCCCTATAGGCCCCCTTCAGATATTGGAAGGCTGCTATGAGGTCTCCACACAGTCTTCTCTTCTCCAGGCTGAACAGCCCCAACTCCCTCAGCTACCTTCATATGAGAGGTGCTACAGTTACCTGATCATCCTCATGGCCCTCCTTTGGGCTTGTTCCAACAGTTCCATGTCCTTTTTATGTTGAGGACACCAGAACTGCACACAATACTCCAAGTGAGGCCTCACAAGAGCAGAGTAGAGGGGCAGGATCACCTCCTTCAACCTGCTGGTCACTCTCCTTTTGATGCAGCCCAGGATACGGTTGGCTTTCTGGGCTGAGAGCACACACTGCTGGCTCATGTTCTGCTTCTCATCAACCAACACCCCCAAGTTTTTCACTGCAGGGCTGCTCTGAATCTCTTCTCTGCCCAACCTGTATGTGTGCCTGGGGTTGCTCCGAGCCAGGTGGAGGACCTTGCACTTGTCATGGTTAAACTTCATCAGGTCAGCATCAGCCTACCTCACAAGCATGTCAAGGTACCTCTGGATGGCATTCCTTCCCTCCAACATACAGTCCATGACTCCATTTGACCAGCATTTTAAGAATGATCATATTAAGTAGCTTGTAATATCAGTATGTCCCTAAAGTATCAAACCAACTTCCAGGCACCTTTAGGTTCTGCAATCCTTTTCATTCATGATGAACAGACTAAAACCACCTGTTTTGTTTTTATTTTTTTTGTCATCTCTATCTATTGTACCTCGGGAGGCAGAATCTTTCTGGTCACTCTGGCTAAGCACTACAGTTTTTTTGTTTGCTTGGTTGTTTCAGGGTTTGGGCTTTTTTTTGAGAACTTGCCTAAATTGGTGGGCTGATATGACATAATACAGTCTGACTGATAAGATCAGTATTTCTGGTGTACTGTTACATCATTAGTTGTGTTGTATCATCTTTGAATGTCAGAGTTATTAAAAATGGATTCAGAATACAGCATTGTTCAAAATCTGAGCTCTATAATTAAACCAAGCTAAAACAATAAAATGGCTTTTATCCTTAGATTATTTTTATATCCAATATAATATTATACTAGTTTATTTTTATGTTGAATATAAGCCTTATTTTTTGTGACTAAAACCAAAACGGCACTTGGAAGGAAAATACGGCTTTCTTCTATGTTCAATTTTTATCAAATGCAAAAATTTTAATAACTATATTTCAGCAATATGGCCTTTCTCTTTTCTGTGAAATATCACAAGTATTGAAACAAGAAACATGGGAATAGCGATTTGTAGATAATATGTATGAAAGCAGCTATTACACACTATGGGTTTTTCAGGAATCTATGGTATTGAGGCTGTCAGTGGCCTTGCTAATACATGAGGATTGAAAAAGCTTCCATTTTTCAATAATGAATCAAACTAATTACAGCAAAATTTGAAAATTATCTAAAAATATACATTGCAAGACAATTTTCTAGACTTGATTTCCAATAACTAAAATAAGAAGCGCTGATAATAATTTCAGAGATACTAGTTAAACTTCCTGATGACTGGCCCTGCCCACATCAAAATATTCTGTCCTCTAAGTGAAGGATGCAATCAAGTATTTAAATTAGAGCCAACTTCCTTTAGCATGACATAGCAGATTTTCAGTGAGACTGTTTGCTTACTGTACCATGGTTCATCCAACTGGTGACGATCTTACTCACAGGGAGACATCACTTTCACTTACTCCTTGTCTATTCTGATTCTCTATTCTAATACTAAGGAGTGAACTATACAGATCTCCTCAGGGCTTCCCAGAATTCTGCCCTGTGGCATTTCCCATTTATTTCAACATATACAAACTATAGAGAGTTCTTATGGAATAGGCAGGTAATCCCCTGCGATAGTCAGATGTAAATTTAAAGTTTATAGAGGTGGTTTGTTATGTTTGCTGTGGGAAGGAAAAATGGGCTTCTATGGATCAAGATTAGAGGAATTAATATTTCAGGGCATACCATAAAGAAGAAAACAATGGGCTGTAATTGATGCCTTTCATCTGACCTCTTTTTCTCTCTCTCTCCCAAAAAATCATTGTTTGATACCAGAAGACATGAATTAATGAAAGCCAGTGCTAATGAAAAATGCACTAGAACTTAACTGCATTTCAGAGCTGCTGGTGTCAAGGGGACAAGTAATGTCTGTGTCTGTCAGAATGTAAATTAATTCACTTCATATGATTCACACTCAAGATCCAAAAAAGAACATGGCCAAGAAGATGACATGACATATTTGGCAAACTTGACATTTAATAGAGAATTTGTTATTATGGTCAAATTTTGATCTTCATTACACCGCTGTTATGCTTCAATAAATTACAGCCAACTTCTTATAACTGATAGGGGAAATTTTCTAGATCCTGAGAGTAACAAAGATCATTTTCTGAAGGCCCTTTCAACCTCAATAATATTTGAACCTATTAGTTCTTTTTATTCTAGAGTTTTTTCTAAATATAAGAAGTCTTTAGTCTTTATAACTGGAATGTTTTTACCTTCATATGCCAGTTTTCAAGATCATGAATATTGTTGTATGCAACAAAAAATTCAAGAGACAGCTGCTTTATTAGTAACTTCATCAGTAAAACTTGCCACATCACAATTTGTGATGGAAGTCACAACACTTCTAGCCAGGCTCTCTTGGGACCTGCAGTTAGGCAAATGCAGCAGGACATAGCAGTAGATCCATTTGTGCCCACAAGTTGGTTTCAAGCTTGTCAGAATTCAGATCAAGCATCTAAATGTTCATGCTGAGACAAGCAGGGTTAGTACTGTGAGCAAAGCAATAACAGATGCCATGACCCCTCTGGTATAGTGCAAGTCTGTAAAATCTCCTCACTGCAAGGCAAGAGGGGCAAGAGGGTCATCATGGGATTGGTTGACACAACCTGAAGGAGAGGGTTTTCCTGATTTGCAAGTTTAGCATGGTTTCTCCTTTTTGCAGTGAAAGAATTTAATATAATTCAATGTCACAAAGATACTTAGCTACTGTTTAGCTGGATACTACTGATTAATGTTCAGGTAGCTGAGAAAAATAACGAGCCAAGGAATGACTGTGAAGATCTGCTGCCACAGTCACAAACTGCGAGGATGCAACTAGAGCACCATAGCATCTTGCACATGCATGTGATCAGAGTGTAGGTTGTTATCACTATATCACAAACAGCCCACAAAGAAGTCCCCTATTGTTTCTACTCCAAAAATGATGATTTGGTACTCTGGAAGTATATTGATGATGTACAGAAACTTGCCCATATACAAGCTCACACAGAATAGCAGACACACCCACACATATATTGCAGGTACACATCCATTAGCAGGTATTATAGTTCAACTAAACCACTTTGGTTCTCACCTACTATTTCTAGGTCTGCTCTGTGTGCAAGTTGAAGGGCAGTTTTGATAAAGCAAATAAGGCAGCTTAAAATATATGAAATATGTAAACAGCTTTCCTATTCTAAAAATTATACTTCACTATTAAAATTATTTAAGATTGAAAACAATAAGAGAATGGAATTGAAACCAGCATAATTGACTGTAGGTGTTCAGAATGTGCTGCTAAAAACTGATTTAATTTGCCTGAGCTATGATCTTCCCAAAATTCTCAATGTTCATTTTTAACAGCCACAGTACAAAGCCTAGTACATTGAATACAAAGGGAAGGACACACAATCCATTCCTAAACTGCTATGACAGCTAGATACACAATTTTTCTAAGGCTCTGCATGAGGTACTCTTTATAGAAGCCCTACAACTTTAGTAAGAACCTTTTAAAAAGCTTATCAAGATATACTACATAATAAACAAGATGAAGTTCAGCAGACACAATGACATCATCTGTTATCCACTTTGCAGTTAATTCTGCAACCTTATTTATGCATATTGATGTTTCTTCATGACAGAGATAGGATATTGGACTCTCTAATCTGAAGTTTGTCGTATTAGCTACCTTGCAAGATGTTCATTGAATAAAAGAGGATGAAGGAAATTAGGAAACATATTTGTACCTAACCCTGAGATGAAAGGTACCTTAATTATCTGTCTTCTTACACTAATGTCTGGCCAAGCTTGTAGCTTATCTATTTTTTATTTTAAATGTTCATAGTGCAATTGTGCTCAGTAATCTTATTAAAAATCACAGAAGTCTATTTTTTTCTATTTTTCTGGAAAGAAATAATTTCAACAGTATCTTTCAGAAATATTTTCTGCTTGTTCTGTACTCCTCTCTAATTTCTATGTGCACAGGGTACAACACAAAAACTGCATGCTTGTATCAGGTACAAAACTAATTCTACCTGTACCTCAGCTTGGGCTGATGAGAAGCTTTGTACATTGCAAGTAATAGTTGAATCTTGCATGCCCCTTTGTCCTGGCTGGCAGAATCTGACTTCAGATGAGTCAGAAGCCAAACTCTGCCAGGTTTAACAAATGTCCACAGAGGATGAATAGATAAAATTATTTATTTCTATTAAGAATACCAGAGAGTATATTTTACAGGAAGTAATTTCATTATCTGCTGAATTCAATGATGCATTAATTTGATCCACCTCATTAGCATCCAGGCACATCTAGTGAAAAATGTCAGAATTGTTATAGTTGATTCCAGTTATCAAAGTGATAGGCCCTGAGAGCTTTAACTCTATAATTAACGCAAGATACATACATCATGTATAATATAGATACTAAAATATATATAGTGTATCATCTATAACATATGTGATGTGTCATATGATTAAAAAGAGGCAATATTCAAAATCATATTAACATGAAGAACAAGCTTCAGTAAAATTACACTGATCACTGTATCTAGAGCAGAAAGAAATAAATACGCAAGTAGGCAGAGAAATTGAAGTAACTGTTACAGGCAAAGGTCTTTTTTTACTAACAGGTAAGGTATTCCTTAAGATTTTTTTATTATTATTTTCACTGTTTTGACTACTTTTCAGAGTGGATCAAGCTCCATGCAAAAAAATGTGATGAGAGAATTTTTATAATTTCTTGGTAAATTCCATGTCATAGATTTGTGTATTGATTTTTGGCAGTGGTCCCCACTTACTGACTCACAAAAGATAGCCTTATGTCTCATATAGCGAGTGCATATAGAAGGAAGATAAAAACACTCATGTAAATTGGAAACCCAGTCTATCATACACATCTGTTACTGGAAAAGACCAAAGGAGAACAGCAAAGCATACAGTTCTTGACAAATGCATTCACATATTTGTGTTCAACAAAACTTGAACACAAGTCAAGCTAGGTCTACAGACCTGAATTACTGACAAAGTACCTCTTTTTAAAAGCATCTTGGAGATCATATGCAGAAATATGTTTCGTAGAACTGGTGGTCCTGACATATTAAAAAGCTTTACTTAGCCACCATTTGAACAAATTTAATATTGTTAAGCTACCTACTGGTGTCAAATGAAGACAAAAATTAGTACTCCTTCACCCAAAACCAGACCTGGACAAACTGTGATGTGATCTGCTCTGAACCTGAGGTACAATATGTGTAAAGGCTGGCATCAGCTTATAGATACTAGAACACTGTCTAACTAAAACATTACTTATAAATGGCTACACTGAAATATACACAACTCAAATGGATTTTCTGGAAATATTATGATGCAGAATAATTTTGATTTAAATTTTATTAAACCCAGGAAAATTAAAAGGCCCAGAAAAATTATCATTGTCATTCTAAAAAGAACAATTACTAATTATGGGTTCATCATTTTCTTGCTTAAAGCAATTTTTAATTTTCCATATACTATGTCTATTTTCTACATGAAATGAAATTGATCCATATTACTTTGAATCTAGTACTAACCCTTATGAAATCATATTAGACATTTTAGTGCCTGTCTCTAGGACATATGGTGCGCTAAGTGAGAAAAATAACTCAGAATCATTTTACTTAGTTATTAAATGACTATACTAATGTTCTCTTACAGCTAAAAGGACGTTTATAATTTCTATTACTAAATTTAAAATATCTACTGTTTATTTTTACTGCCTGAGAACCTCATCATGACTATTACAACAAAGATTCTAATTAATCGTTATTGTAACCTGATTGTCTATTGTTTTCCAAATCAAACAAGATTTGAATTTTAAGAGCATACACTATACTGGGTCCGTGTAAGATGTAATAATTTTCTACCTTAACAGCCATGCTGCAGCATTTGAAAACTGGCAATTCATTTTGCTATGAACTAGTAACCAAAACAGTGGAATTCTCATCTGTGGAGAATGGTACAGTAAATAACAGATTAGCAAAGTAAGGCACTCTCAGTGAAAGTATATCCTCTTGCTTACACCTAACAAAGCTACTGCTCAATATAGCTTTTCACTGCATAAATTCTCTGTTCAGTTTTATCAATTTCATCTCTAAAAAGAAAATGTTATTAAAAGCAGAAAACTAATGAAGTTAATAAAGATTTCACTCAGTGGAATAAGACAGCAAAACACAATTCATCTTCCTATAGACTTTTAACAAGTTGTGACAACCTTTCACAACCATCTAGAAATGATACTTAATAAACATTTTGTGTTCAAAATAAAATAAACTAGGACTGTTTAGAAGAACATACTAATCTGGATTTTTTACAGCAAAGGCGTAAAAATTAGAATTTGTATTTCCTGTCCTTTACTATAAAATTGAGGTCTTTAGTCTGAATAGACCATACAGGTTTTTTTCATGATCTATGGGAAAAAGAGAGACACCTACATAAGACAATTCATCTTGTCCTCACACAAACATCTAAGACAGATGTGAGGAATTGTTCTCCGCAAGTTCCTATCTGTCTCAGACTCCCTCCAAAGTCTATACAGGGCCACTATGTAACTTTGGCTAATACCTAACTTTTTGAAAGCTAGGGTCAAAAAGATGAATCAATCTTCTCATGTCTTTGGTTAGAAATTCTAGTTTGTGGCAAGTTGTTTTTTTTTTTTTCTATGCAGACTAACTATTTAGGCTTCAAGTTTCAGCATCTCATAGGCATCTGGTCAAAATTCTTATTGCATTAAACCTGCCATGCTGTCAGAGACATGATACTAGTCGGCTCTAACTAGAAAGCTGATAGGGAGCCCAGACTTTCAGTCGCTCCTGTAATAGCATTAGATCTCTGATGTGGAATGAGGGAGGCTGCTGTCAGGTTATTAGGCTATCAATACAAGTGTGGGCAAGAGTTACAGAAGAATAGATTAAGGCAAAGGGAGAATCCTTGTAGAGTAGTTTCTGATGATTAAATAATGCCTTAACGCGGAAGAAAGGGAGTATTTTTTCCTCCATAGGAAACCACAGAAACATTTGAATTGTTCCTGCTTAGATAAAAGTATATGAACCTGGCCAGTACCAGTTCTGCATATTTGCATCTCCTGACTAGAATTAACTATTAGCATACAACAAATATTCAGATTTGTAGATACACGTAAGTGACTCAATTCCTTATGGATGCTATTTATAGACTGAAACAAAGTAAAGAATACAGAAATGAAAGTGAAAGCTTAAAATCTATAAGTTTCAGAAATATATTTAAAAGAAAAGAAAAGGATAAATATTCCATACCTCAGTAGCGGTTGCTTTGGATAAGAAGGTTGGTCACTGTTTTGGCATGGCTGAGGCTTTTTTGTGACTTGCTTATAAATATTCCTGGCAGTTACTCCAATCCATAGCATAGTAGAGAGTGTAGAATAATGTAGTACTATGCCAACCTAAAAGTAAGAGTAGACAGTTAAACAAGTTAGCAAATGAATCTGTAAAACAAAAATTTGAGAATTATTATACAGGAAAACATATTTTTTTTAACTGAATTTGTAAATACATTAGTTTTTTCTTTCTGTCTGGTTATATCTAACTAGGGAAGACTCTTTCAATGAGCAGATGGAAGCTGTTTTTTAATCTATCATTGATAATATTTGTGATACCAGATGGTACGTTATGAAAATAAGACTGTAAAGACATTTATTTTCTGAGAACCTGATTAATTACAATTTTTTACACCTCAATTTAAAGTGATGTGAAGCTTATTTTGTGTGGTAAGCTTTGCTAGCTTATCATAACAATGCAATTTAAAAATCAATGAGAGGTCAGCATTTTTGATTGCTATTTCCTTCATTTTTTAGGAATACCCTGCTGTAGTTCCCTCTCAGCTGTACATAGCCAAGCTTGACTTCTTGTAATGTGATCAGTGCTATTTGCCTAAAACCAGATTACTTTCAGACATATTTTAAGGAATTCATAAACGTGGCCATACAATTTTTAAAATTACATGACAGACCTTGGCATCCTCCCTTCAAAGGAAATACAAACTCTCAATAGTGTTATTATAATTTTGTTTCCAAGAAACTGGTGTGTTTATCACTGAAAGTAAAATAAAGTATAAACACTTCTGAAATACTAACATCTTTGTCATATTATTGTTAGTCATTACTATGGAAACAGGAATTGGAATTTCAGCCAATCTTCAATGCCTTATTACTCCAGCTAAGTCTCCATCTGATTATAAAAAATGAGGTTACCTTTGAAGCAATAACCTGACACTTTGCAGTGACAAGTAAAATACTGTTATAATTGAAAAGCACACAAATGTTTAAGGAATACAGAGAATTGCTGAATAAAGCTAACAGAAATACGTTATAATGATTTATTTGAACCAGTGTTCCTTCTTGCTCAACTTAAAATAACTGATGGGTAAAGAAAAAAAATCCACTGATTTTGTTTATATTTAGCAAAATAGCACAAAACTTGAAGATAGCAGCAAATATCATCACCAGAAACCCTTTGTCATTTTCTCTGGGACTTGTCTGACACGTTAGACAAGTGAGTATAAACCCTTCATAACTATTATCGCTTGAGGTAACAGAAGCAGAAATAAGAGAATGAGACAACTTTGTACCATCAGCTGGCATATGTTGCCAGTTCAGTGGCTAGTGCTGTCTGGACCTAGTTCATATGCAGCTTGAAGCATTTCTGTAGGTACACAGTGAATATGACTATGAACTGGAGGGGGGAGAGCGAGTGAAAGGAGCAAGGCAGGAGGGAGAAGAGGGGAAGGAGAAACGGGGAGAAAGAAAGGCAGGAAAATGAGAAAGAACTGGAAGAATTTTAAAGATTTGGTTAATGACTTCTTTCTCATTTCAGTATGGCACTGCACTATATATTCTGAAATTATTCTATGCGAGTATGCCAGAGTCCATATGATTACGAACAGCAGGGATTAATTCCATGTGAGAAGGCACCTACATATGACATTTGGACAACATATATGGCTATATGTAAAGAAATGATCAGCCACCTAAGTGAATGAGATTCCTAAAAATAATATGATACTTTCAAGGAGGCAACTGAACTGAACTGAACCCATCACTGTATGCCACACCTTAGTCACATTACTTTTCTTCACAGTGTACTCATATTTCAGTAGCTCAATTCCTTCTGATACATAGTCAAATTGTACAAACATGGACAAGATACACAAATGTTATCACCCTCTGTACTAATTCTTTACTAATACTCCCCTTTGTCTCTCTCAAAAAAGTATGCATCTACATTTCTTGCTTACAAGAAGAGGATACATCCTGATGATAGAGGACCTCCTCGTGACTGACAGACTTAAAGGACAATGGTGGTAATCTGGAGATACAACATATAAGACACAACAAAAATGTGGAATTTGCAAGGGTGAGATGAGCTGTAATATGAAATTCCAAAGGAAAGGGTACCCCTTTCTTTGTGATTTTGTTTCTCATTTTCCATAACAAAATACACTTTCTGGCCTAGACCTTTTATTCTTATTCATCCACTAACAATAATAGGTAAAGAAATGTGCTGCCTCTTCCTCACCTATATCTCTGCACTGATGTCAGTCATACCATGGAGATGTATTTTCCTCACTGCTGCACTCAGAGGCTGCAGCTGTATGCTCTTTTGTCCCTTCAGTGGGACCAGCTTTTTCTAGCTCTGTTGAGCTAGGAAGACATCTGAGCTCTATGTTAGAGATACACGAGATACCAGCTCATGACATGGAAGAGGAAGACAAGGCTCAACAGAAAGGGGAACAGAACAAAGATAGTTTTGGTCAGTTAACTCACTTAACCCTGTTAGTAAATGTAAACCTTAGGTTTATGCACTAAAGGTTCAGGGTACAAATTTATCTGTGCATATGTTGTTACTGGATTTGTAACTCTGCAAAGGCTAAGAAGCCAATACATAGATGAAAATTAAATAATGTTCAATTAAAACTATTTTCACTGTAAGTAGGAATTGTGCATTCTACATAAAATTGTAGGGGAAGACTCAAGTTTTCCATTAAAAACAAAGGACTATGATTTAATATATTTAAGTGATGACCCTTTTTCATAAGAAGGTTTTCCACTGAAGGGCCAAATGGTACAGAATGAACTGTCAGGACATATGCATTGAAGACAGCATTGCACCTAAACCTATTTAATAACTGCAGTTATATGGTAAAAGAATTTTGTTACCTTGGGCTAATTTTTTCCATGTCCTGTGTTCTTAGAACTCTTATCACTGGGAAAAAGCACCAGCCTACTGAATAGAAGATTATGCTTTTGACAGTGAGAAGATGCTGCATGTGCTCTTTCAATAAATTTCAGTACCTTAGAGGTAACTAAAGTTCCACACCATGCAGTTACCATGGTAATGGCCAGAACACACATTTATGCAAAGCATTTTAGCACAAAAAAGCTCTCTTGCTCAGCTTTAACTTTCACAAAATTTTCTTTGGTTTACTCTAGTTTTTAATTTAATTTCTTTTTTTTTTTTTTCAATTGTAATCATATTTCAGATAACATTGTCCTTCCTCAGCCAGTTCTGTTTGAAGGAGGATATAGATATTCACTGACATTCTGATTAAACTATTAATCCTGCACAGAAAGTGATTCTTTTCAGTGAGATGAAGGGATTCAGAAATTTCTTTGCAGTCTGTAACACCGCTGGAGGTGAATATTTCATGATCTTAAAACATTTAGCCTTAGAAGAAACCCGTGCTCTCTTCACAGATAGAAAATTTGGAACTTGAGACCCACAAATCAGGTACCTGGGACCAGGAAGGACAATATTCAGCATTCACATCTAACTCAGTAGCATGCAAAGTCTTTAGCTGTCATTGGTTCCTTCTAGTAAAGTTTCCAGCAATCTGATGTCTTGCTTGCCTGTGCATACAGCTAGCTTTGCTCCTGTCTCAGCAGAGGAACAATTCAGCTCTTAAATAGCATTCTTCACTTGATACACCCTAACCTCACCCTAACCCTAACCGGCAAACTTAACTTAATCACAGTATATCAATTTTACACCCATTCTTTAAAAAAAAATTAAATATAGCTCAAACAGAAAGAACTGCACTTTTACTCCTCTTCCTATAATAATGCTATATATGCATATATATGGCATTCTATATACAATATATATAGCATTACAGATATAGCATTTCTATATATAATGCTCCTACCTGAGATGTGGTGCATAGCTCTAGGACCTCCTTAGTGTAACAGGATTCATATCCAAACCTTGGACTTCCAGTGCTAGTATTCTAGCTTCTAGGCTGCTGGCTAGCATGGAATGGGCTTCACCTTTCTGAAGGCTTACTGCCCTACAGAAATGAATTCATAAGCAGCTTCACATATGACACTCATCAGGGAGAAGGAATATCTGAGCCTTGCCAAATTTTATATGGAAGCTTTTATTTGATAAATCATATAGGAGGTTCTTGGAGATGTGATTGAAGTGATCATGCCATTCAGTGACTGGCCACTAGGATAAAAAATTACGATTCTGGCTCATTCCCTAGCTTTTGTGTCTCCTGAATCTTGTGCCCCTAAGCCTATTCTTCATGCTCCAACATGTTGAACTGATGATTTTGTTCCCTAGCATCCGTAGCCTCATGGCTACCATGCTCTCCTGGAAACCAGGGGCCATGAGACTGAAATATTTCAGACTGAGGGTACAGAATCAATGCCCCCCATACATGCGGAATGATCCAGCTAACTTGTGCTTCCTTCAGTCTCATTCTCTGCATGAAATGAATATGCTTCCTTCTGCTTTTTGAAGGAAAGAAAACTGAGACCCTAACTCTGTGAGATGGATGTGGCTGACTATATCATCCACTGGCTAGCTCAAGCACCTTTCTGGCTAGTGTACTGGCTCTGATTAATTCCATTCTGCTGTTCATAACACAGCCTTTGCTTCATATGAATGATCTTGTCATAAACTCAAGACTCTGGATTCTACAACAGCCAGCATTCAATGACACCAAGAAACAGATTCATGGGTAATCTAAACAGTGTGTAGATATAACCCCATTCACACAGGAAAACTGAAGAAGCAATCAACTTTTCCACAGCAGCATTCTATCATCAGTTTTCTTCATAAATCATAAAGGTGGCATGGCACATACACAAGTGAGGCTGTCCATATGTTTAAATACTTAAGCTTCTCAGAAAACCACTAGTAGGTCAACCTCCATACCTCCTAGCTTTGGCACCCTGATTACTAATTTACAGAGCAATCCTCTCAGGATTATCCCACGAGGAGACAGGCACTGGGACTCACAGAATTCTGAAAATCATTGTTGTCATTAAGCAACAAAGGGTCTGTGGTGGGGTGCAGTGGGTGTGAATATTTGTTTAGCCGCAGTTACCAGCCACAGGAGCCTTGTCTTAGATTGTTTGGACTGCTGCATCCATTAGACCTACCTAATTACATCAGCCAGTTTCTACCAGGAACCAAAGGACTGTGTAAGTCTTGTGTGTCCTGTATCTTTTCTATATTTTAACAGCTGATATTATCTGTTGTTGTAGCATGGTGTCAGATAAATAAATAACTTCATGAAACTGATTAGAAGGCACATGTGAATGGATCCATTCAGTTTAAGTGCACTTTCTCAGCAGCTCAGTATCTAGCTCCATACCATAGCAAGAAACAGCTGTCCCTGATAATGTATTTTATGAAGATACCCCTGCAGTTTATGTATTACTCATAACAGATTATTAATAATTCATTTATCTCAATCATTTCTTCATTATCGCTATTAATACTGCATTGTTACCACACAATCTATAAAGTAAATAACCAAACCATCGCCGTAACAACAGATGGTCATTCATGACATGTAATTACAAGGCCATGGCTGCCCTACAAACTAATCTGCTACGTTCACTTGCAAACTGCAGGTAAAGACAATTGTAAGTGATATTTCAATTTGCTGAAATCAGTTATGACACAACACACTAGATATAACGAGATACTTATCTCAGAATAAGCTAGTAGACAACTGTGCCATTTAAATGTATACTATGTAATATACATGGGTAGGTTTTGCATGTAGAGCATTACAGGTGGTTATAGATCTACACATGCTGTTTATTGATGGCCATGTACAAGTATACACAAAAGGCTTCCAAAGCATCCCACTGAGAATGAGAGTGAGAACTCTTACACTAGTGCAAGTTTTGCAGCGACGCTGCTGTTGGCTGGCAAATTTTGCTGTTTATACCTGTTCAAGCTAATCAGAAGAACCAGATTAGTGACAGGCAAAATACCTGGAGAATGTTGGCTTAATAAAGTACTTTACTACAGGTAAATACCAACAACATTCATGAGATCTGGAGCACTTCTACAAAATCTGAGAGGAAGAAACATTTAAGACAAACAAATTAAAACAAGCCCTCATGAGGCATTACAGAAGATGACTGAAATTACTCTCTTTACACACTGTACAGACTCAGCCTCCGTATTGAGAGCAGCTGAAGCCATGCTCTCTCTGTGCATCTTACAGCCCTATATCCAAAGACAGGATGAAAAAAGAGATGTGAAATAGTCCAGTACAATGAGGGGTTCATATATTACAAGTGTCCTTGTCAGCTTTCTCTCATTAGCTTGAGTTACAATTAAAAGACATAATTGCACACTAAACATTCAATCCAAAGATCAGAAAGGACACAAATATTTGGGAATCATAGTTTTCAACTGCCCTGTAGAACACAGAAATACAGTTTTCAGGGAATTTTTTAAAATACGGAAATCTCAGTTGCAGGGAACTTAATGCATTGGTCAGCCTCTCACAGAAACTCAGGTAACAATCAAACACTGAACACTCCCAGTACTGGCATTTAAAAGACTTGCACAAAATGATGACTAATTCTGAAAATCTTAAGATCCATATAAAAAGAAAGAAAACAGCCAATATTACGTTAAAAGACACAGTTTCAGGTTTTCATTCCATCAGAAAGAATTACTAAGGCAGATACTTACAGCTTGACATATAATTGGATATTTAATGCGATTAATTCCACCAGCAAAAACAGCAAATGTAAGAGCAGTATGGAAACAAAAGTTGAGAAGCATGTGCCATCCTTTTCTACTTATTCTGATTGTGCTGTTGAGAAATCACATTTCAAAATTAAAACACAGCATATTTATTATGAAAATTGTGATTTTGAAAAAATGCTTAATACCATAGAATTAAGTTCTCTGATTCTTGAATACCTACTTAGCAATCTACATATAGGGCTGAGTCTTATTTATATAGCATTGAAACAAATGTTAAAAAGGTAAAATCAATGGTGAAAACTGTAGAGACTACTGGCAAGGGTTTACTGACAAAGCTTCCTCCACCAGATCAAGCACTTAGAGTAATAAAAGCAAAAGGCTTATTCCATAGCTTCAGATATGCAGAACTTTAACAAGACATCTCTAAAGAATGAAACGGAAGCTGAAGATCAGAAGTCATTGCATTATGTTCACTTAATTAATATTTAGCAGCTTCTACAGTACAATACATTCCTACTCTTTTAAATTGCTAATGGTATTTAACAGAAGTATGTAGTTAAAATGGCATTTATATAAGTCTTTCATATAAAGGAAAACACAAGTTTTCTAAAACAAAGAAGATTTAGAAGTCCAAGAAAGTTTCTTTTATCCAATGACAGCTCCCAGTCGTTCAACCATACTTGGTCTTAGAAGCCAACGCTGCCAAGGTAGGTGACCAAAGTGCTGCTCAACTGGAATTTGCCAACGCTGCCAAGGTAGGTGACCAAAGTGCTGCTCAACTGGAATTTGCCAGAAAGCAATCTGTTGATGCTTGTGGTTTTATATTGAATCACCAAGTTAGAAATCTTAGGAACAGTGTATAGAACATTTAGACATACATCTCAGGGAAGATATAGCTTAGGAACAGCTTCAGAAAGGTTGACATAACCTTTTTTTGATTTCTCTGGTGTAAACCACATTGCTGATATTACTATCCAGCAGTAATACAGATTTTAATTGACCTTTTCAGTGAGGGTTAGAAAAACCAAAGTAACTCACCATAATGTTAACCATTTAACACAAGTGCTTAAAATTGAATTCTTACCTGTGATGGACAATGTAGGTGATAATGGAAGCAAACAGGCACAACAACATAACTGCAGTACATGCATATACCACAGGGTGCAGAAACTCCCCTGGGTACTGGGGGAAAGACAGCACTGTCTTAAAATCCTATTGAGAAAGCAAAATGATTTAACATTATTGGGCATGTGTGAAACTCTGAGACTTCGTTTCAGTATGTCCTGTCATTTCTAGCTGCTCCATTTCTAAGGGCAGGAAAATAAAATTATGAACTTTTTCTGTAGACATAGTTCATGAATTTAAAATAACATTACACTGCTCTTTCATCATCTGCATACACTTTGCAAGACAGAAATTAACTGCTTTGTACAAGCAGACACATCCTAATTAAAAAAAGGTCTGAAAAAATACATAGACTATTACATTTTCCAGGCATTAGCACTATCTGTTCCTTCTGATAACATGAACTTTATGTGTGTATTTTACTAGGATAGCAAGTGTAAAATATCAAATTACCATAAAGGTCTTTAAATGGCATATACACAGCTGCAGAAGAACCATCCAAAGAAACAAAAGCCATGAGAATACACCCAAAATACTGACTGTCTCGCTTCTCTATTAAAAAATAATTCCCAGTTGATACATCTCTTCTGACCCAGTGACCTTCACACTTAGTTGCAAATAGTCTACTCCCTATATCAAATCAAATGCAGCTTGACAGTTATATTAACAGCAGAGTAAAGATCCATGCATTCCTTTTGGACCCGGTAGTGCCTACTGACACAATTCTTCACAAAAAACATACATAAAAACTATTAGCATCGTTGTAAAATTAACCACCTCAAATTCCATTCTAAACTACTGGATCTCACAAGTAAGAAATAATAGGACAGCTAAATCTGCTGGTGTGATGGATAGAAAGCAAAAGGAGCCCTTTACAGAAAACAGTGTTTTCAGACTATGTGAATTATACCAAGTATTACAGGTTCACTGTAATACATTAAGCCACATCTGTTTGTGGCACTACATGTCTGAAAGCAAATACTATAAATTAGACAGATAAACTATCACTTGGGTGATAGAATATATACTTGAGTGTAGAATATCTACATGCCAGTTTCCATGTACAGTGGCAAAACTGAACACAAATCCCAGCACAGAAAAAGCTTATATCTGAAAAAGTACTGAATATGACAATCCAGCAAAGTCTAACACTGAAAATGCTGGCATGTATTTGAAAGAAATTTTTCTTATTTGTCATTTTTAGGTTCTCCTGGAAGAAGATTCAATGCCCTATTTTACTGAGGTGAATTTTCATCTTTGGGACTGTAATAATAATATATTTTTTAGTCAAACTTGCATACAGAGAGCTGATTTCCAGCACTGTTATTTATGTATATGAACTTGTACAAGCAGCAAATGTTCATGAGTATATGCAATTATTAAGCCGGGGAAAGGTACTGTTCTGTTTACCATCCAGAAGTGTCCTTACAAGTAACAGATGCCCTAGTAGTCATTGTTTTTCTTCATACTAGCTGTACAGTTCCTAAGATTGATTGTACCAGTTTCTCCAGATGTATATTAATGTCAGTTCTAAAACAGAGCAGCTTACAACATACATAAAGAAGATCATCAAAATAAACAAATACTGTAAGAACAAGATGCCAAATGTATGTCATCACATGCCATTTCTCTTCGAGTACTTCCTCAGCTTGTGTGTGTACCTCAGTTAATTCTGCCCAGCCACCACCTGCCCCCCCCCCCAAGTCCTATTTAGCCCTGACCAGCTCACCAAGACTTAAAGTCAGTGGTGTAGTCACTCATCACAGAGGTACTCTTATGATGTCCCCTAGTATATTTCGCTACTCCTAAGCCACAAGCAGAATAGAAAAGACCTCTGCCTTTTTTTTTTTTTAATCTTTCTAATGCATTAATATACATTCAGGATATACTGAATTCAGAAATTTCAAATAATTCTTTAAATGACTACTGGATCAGAACTGCAACTGAATCTTTACTCAAACACCTATTTTTTGCCATCTCTTTCATTTTTTTATTTGCATCATCTTCCCATTAATTCTTTTACAGAGTGAATTTCTCAAAGAAGGCTAGTATCTACCAGAAATGTTCAGTACAGTTTTGGCTCATATTACTAGAGTCGTAATGTAAATACTAGGCAAGTTAAAAAGAAATACTCTGCTGAAAATGATAAAATATTTACTTCTAGCTGTTACTAATATAGTCATACTTTGGTATACCAACAGTATACTTTGTCGTAATTTTACATACACACCTGCTGAATTTTTGTGCATTAAAAAATCTGCTACTGAAACTAATATAGTAGTAACAGTGCAGTTATTTAAAGAAATAAATATTTTGGATATTTCTGGGGAAAAAAAATCAAACTCAAAATCAAACCACCAAAAAAACCTCTGAAAAGTTAACAAAGTTGTGAAAAAGAAAACACAGTGAAGCAACACACTCACGAAGCAGCAAATGAAAACAATTTCAGTTGAGGTAGCATAATTCAGTGTACCAAAGAGCTAGCTTTTAACAGTGCAAATGCAAGGATCAACCAATCACTACGTTTGAATATCAGAATACAGAATAAAAAGAAATACCGTATGTTCTGTAGGAATATAGCCTGCAGAAGAATCAAGAACAATCAGCATCTTATAGTTAATTCAATTTAAAATAATCATTTTTTGTTATTATCTCTTTTCTAATCTTGTTCAGTAAATAAGTGGTGAAATTTTTGAGTATAATAATGCATTACTGCCAATGTAGAATGTAGAATGTGCTTTTTCAGGGTTTCATATATTGAAAATTTATTTCATTATAGATATATAAAAATATATTTTGTTTGCTTTTTGATGATAATTAAATGTTATTGATCTGCCAACCTCCCCTGAGTAATCCCCCGCGGAAGACAACATATCAAAAATCAAGTTATTCTTTTAAATGCTGTACAAAAAGCAGCACAATTGTAATATCCAAGCACCACAGACACTTAGAGTGATAAGGGCATTTGAACAATCGGTTATGGTAACATTTAGGTTCCTATTTGTATATAGATTTTAGTTTACTAGTATTTAAACAAACAAACAAACAAACAGAAAGCCCAAACCCTTAAATATTACATGCCAAATATTAAGATGTTTAGGAGCACCAGAATATGAAAATTATCTGTAGAGCTGGGTCTCTATGGAGAGCCAAAAACATTGCAACACACACTGAATGAAGCAGTTTATGTGCTGGGGAGAAGCACTGCTATTTGGCATGATCTCAACCTGCTGAACAGGCTGGAGGAATGGGTTCACAGGAACCTCACGAAGTTCAGTGAAGAGAAATAAAAAGTTTCCTGTCTCTGGGACAGAGTAATTCCAACAGCAATACAGGCTAGGGGACACCTGACTGGATAAAAGCTTTGCAGAAAAGGATCAGAGGGTCCTGGTAGACAGTAAATTGAAAGCAAGGCAGTGGTGAGCCCTTGTGGCACATAAGGTGAACCATATATAAGGCCGTATTAACAAGAGCGCAGGCAGCAGGCTGAAGGAAGTGATTATTCCCTTCTGTTCACTACTTGTGAGACCAAATCTTGACTAACTTCCAGTCTGCAGGGCTCCAGTACAAGGAAGGTACTGATGAATTGGAAGGAGCCCTGTAGAAGTCACCAAGACAGTAAGATGGCTGAAGACCTAGATTCTAGGTCTTTAACTTACGTCTCCTATCTCCCAAGAGTTCGCTCATTTTACTGAGCTCCTTTATAGCCTGGATCCCTTTACCGTCTTGTTGAAGCTGCACCACAAAGAATACAGGATCCATTCAGAAAGCAAGAGCAAATAGAAAGAAATATAAAAAAGCAATCTGAGAAGCTGGAATCTTTTGGGAAGCTGGACTCAATACTATCTATATGGGGTAAGCATTCTCTGTTAGGTGAGCAGTACATGCCAGCTGAGGACTTAGGTGAAGAGTATGTGCCTCCTTGCAGGCCTCTAAGTGACAGCAGAGCTTAGAAATCTAGCTCTTCACACTGGGAAACATCTATGCATGCACATGCAGAGGAATCTAATTCCAGGGAATTTTGAAGTTCCCACTACACCACATGTTAACTTCCCAGATAGCAGGAAAACTTTCTGGATTTCTTTCATAGTCTTTGGTGCTTAAACTCTGCTGAGGTCTATTCTGTAGGTATAAAAATAGGTGTTTAAACAGAAAAAAAAATTGAAAAGTTCATTCTTAAACCTCTCTTGATAAGCAGTCTGATTTTTCAGAGTATTGAACTGTGCTTCCTCAGCCTGTAACAAGCAAACTGTGTGTTCGCTATTGGGAAAAAGTCAAATACTGTAATTATGTCAACCTTTTCAATGACATCTCTATAATACTTCCCTGACTCATGAATTAACTTTTCAAAAAGCTTAGACAGGTATTTTAATTTGGAGAAGACCTGAAACATGGAAGTTTAAAGATTGTTTTTCAAGATTTGAACTTCATGAATAGGTCTAAGAAATCCTGCAATTGTCTCCAGTCACACTTCAAGTATTGAAAATGTTGCTTTTGTGGCTGTCATGTCATGATCCCACTAATTTGAAAAGACTTAGAAGATTTAGTGAATGCTTGTAAAAGAACAGGAGAAAAACCTTAGCATAATCTGTTCCTATTATCTTGCCTCTCCTCAATTTCTCATTCACACAAATTTCCACAGATTGCTTCCAGAATAGTTTCTGGAAGGAATTTGATCTGTTTTTGTCAGCTCAATCTCCTCAGCCTAATTATCGCAAATAGCCATCGACTGAATGTATGCTGCTTTTGCAAATAACAACTACATATACCCACAAACAAAAAAATTCCAACAAAGCCACCTATCTTTTCTGGAATAAGGAGATACATTGTGACAAAACATGAAAGGAGTTGTTTCTGATTTTATGTTAGTTTAAGCCTTCTTCAGGATTAAAAAAAAATTCTAAAAGTATTTATTAATCCATTTTATGCTAATTGAGAATTAGCATTGTTAGATTTAAGAATTTTACTAGTGTTTATTTGGCAGATTTGAGGAAATTACTATTGACAAAGCAGTCTGAGGGGGAAAAGGAAATGCTGTATACAATTACAGTAATATTTATGACTATTGAATTGCCATTCTGGTCTAAGAAACATTAAAGAAAGAACAAAGGACAATATATGCCAAAACATATTTAGCAAATTTTGAAATTCAATGTTGCTTTTAGATATTTTTGTTATCTCCTGAAGAGTTTTTACTCAGATACACTATGGCCACAGGACACTAGATTGGTCATAACATACCCAAATATTGACCTGAAAAATTAGAATACTGATAGACAGTTCAGTTCACAAAAGAGCACAAATACATAGTACTTATAGAGTAAATACTTATAATCAGATATACTGATTCTTCAGAATCTGTAAGCTCATAATTTTACTCTAAATCAGAAAATCATACTGCAGGGTTCATAGTTCAAGATCCTAGAGGGATCTCCAAAAGAAACTAAAGTGTGACTGTCTCTTCCTCCTACAGGTAATGGAGGAAAAGACAAAACTGGGGACTGGTTCAAACACATAGTGTATGAAGAGAAAGGCAGGAATATAGCTAAGGAATTTAGTACACGGTATTTTCCTATTACCCCTAGGACATAACATTCAAAAGCTGATCAGAAATAAATAATATTCTGTTATGTCTGACATTACTATCTTACTTCTATCCACTGGCACAACCCAGAGCAGAGTGAATGTGTGAAAGTGTGGTGAGGGAAGGAGATTGTACCTCCTTTCCAACTCAACCTCCAAACTGTACTCTCTCTCTCATTGACATCACTTAACAGCTGTCACAGAAAAAAATCAAATGACTCTACATGAATCCTCTCACTTGAAGAATGCTCATGCTTATTAATTATCAATCGTAGTTGATAAATCCTTGATTGCTGCCTTTCTAAAAAAGGACTGTATGAAACTTTAATTTTAACCCTTTTACAGTACACAAGTAGAAACAACTTCTATAAAAGCAGTTCAGGGAACTTTGTCATACTATTTAAAAAGATGACAGAACAGAATATGTGTTGTACTAGCTGCAAAAATGGACTTTTAGATTAACTGAGGCTTCTATTTAATCTTGTTACACAGCAGGATATTCATTATTCTGACGGTAATGTAAAGCTTTATTGCTGCTCTTTAGTTTATTGATACTACTTGAGTATTCTGTTACTCCAGAACATAATAATCAATTATGAATTTTTATAGGTTAATAGATTAGAGAATTATAGATTAATAACATGTATTATGATACTGTAGCTATTTTCATTGGCTACATACCATATGGTAGCTATTTTGAATTTGCTATCAATTTGTTAGTATTTTAAAGTATATTAGACACCCAGCTGTCAATTAAGAAGACACACATAGGCAACTTATATTGTTCATACTATAAATGAATAGCTAAGTAGAACAATGAAATATTTTTCATTTCTGGTGTGAGAACTGAACTGCCCAGAAAAACATAGTCTCTATGAAACGAAACAATCCTTGACCTTATGCCACAAAACACTCATTAAGAAATAACACTTGAATGAAAATGGTCACACATAATGAAGCTACAGAAGTTTTCCAATAGCTGTTTAGAAAGACAGCTGTTGTAAGACATAATTGTGTGTGTGTGCATATATACATATATATATATAAATAGTACTTAGGGTCAGGCATCTTTTTTCTCATAAGTGACTGCAAAACATGAGCTAAGGAACATATCGCATTATTTGCTACCATATCAACTGCAATGTAAGGGTGATTCTGAGATTTTCTAGTCTTGCAAAGAAAAAAAATGAAAGATGCACACCAGGAAAAAAGCAAAGTTAAATAACTATAACAAACAGCTCCACAAAACCTCAACCAAAATTACATACCAGTCAGAAAAGGCACACTAAAACCTGCCTCAGTTGCCTTTACAGTTATAGAAAAACCAATCTGCTACATCTTATCAGAGACAAACGTGCATTTGGCTTTACAAACCAAAAATTAATTGTAGCCATTGTGTCAGCATACAGTTTTTGCAACCAAAATGAAAGTAGCTGTTTGCAAGCAATTAGTTAACATATACTAACTACTCAAAGTTTCAGAAGAACAGGCTAAACCCAAGCAGTTGAACGAGGAGGAAGACATTTTGGGTGTGGCACCTGCAGTGTCAACAGCTACTTTCTTTAACGAGTTTAGAAAAATATTCTCAAAGCAAGATTATGTTTCACATTTGGGGAAACAAGTGGCTGGGAGAAAAAATGGAACTCACTGGCGCTGTAGGAAATGAGGTGAATTCGATGTCACTGAATCTTAGAAACCGTTCTTAAATTCTGACCAGTTCTAGAATGGGTGAAAAAAATGTTCCAGTAACTCTGAGGGAAATCAGTTCTTAGGAAGTGGACAATAATATCTGCATCTAACTTGTGGGTGCCACAGTCTTGCGCTATGATTGGCTGCCATCTGGGCTCCATCTGACAGCAGCAGATTGGTATTCTCTGCACACATCCTCGCAATTCCTGTCTCCTGTTTGCTGTCCCTTACACATACATACAATACATTATTTACCCAACTATAAACATTTCTGTAATGTACACAAGCAGCAGCTACAGTGCGATTATGCACCAGCATTCAGGATCAATCTGGTATTAACAGCAACCATCTGCCTATTTTTTTTTTACAACTGGTTTATAATAAATATTTTTAATGGTGTAAACATTTTCTCACTTATATGTTAGAAAGCTCTAATTTTTTCTTTTATTTCCTTTATTCCCTGAATAATTACAGGTTGCTATTGCACACATATTATTGCTTTCTTGAAGGTAACTTTCTGTTAAGCAGGATAGTTAAATAATTGCAATGGGAACTGTAAGTGTGACTGAGAACAGACCAAAGCAGGCTGATGTGTTAGCACTGCACAGAAATATTTTTCTTCATGAACAGCAATTTGGTAAGAAGGCAATCAGCACTGGTATACAAACTAAAACTCCTACAGGATTAACAAGGACAGCACTGCCCTTACTTAAAAGAGCAGAAGATGTTATTCTTCTCCATTTATTAAATGATTCAACATTGCGGTATGCCTGCAACTAATTAGTATGATCAACACAGTGCAGGGCAGGAACAAAAGCAGACCAGCCTCTGAGATGTGCTGATGTAAAACCACACAGGAGTATGCATTTTTAAACCCTGTCCTATAATTTATAACCATTACGTACTAATCTTTCCTTGATGGAACTTTCAGTTGTAAGACTGAATTTAACGTCATTTCTGATTAGGCATGTCTCTGGATATTAAAACTGACCAGCAGATTTATTAACTTACTAGCAGTTAAATAACTTACTTTCTTTGACTGTGTTACACTAGGCATTATAGAAACCAGAAGTTCAGTTACTGACAAGTAAGAATAAGAGATGCACATAAAAAGAGCATATATGCATGGCAAGAGAGAGAGAGAGGAGGAGGGAAGGAGAGAATAAAGGAGGAAGAGAGGGAGGGGAAAGGAAAGAGAAGAGAGGTAGAGAAATACATGTATATTTGCTAAGTCATATACTTACCATTAGCACTGCAAAGTTACTGAAGTGAGTACTCTGAATGGTGGTAATATTGCCTGCAGAACTAATTATGTGGCACCCTTCTCCCCACCAGCCTCCATGTCCATCTAGAAGGTCAAAATCCCAGAAGGCTGCAATGGGGTCTATACCCCGTGCAAAGTGCCTCAACCCTATAGTAAGAGGGCTGGTGAGGTTTCCAAAACTGCACCCATCTGCAAAAGCAACAAACTGAATCAGAGAGATGGAGCGGAAAACCTTTTATTGATGAATGCCATGTAAAGAGATCAGATACAATAAACTATAGGGAAAAAAAGCAATAGGCATACATGCATAATGGTCAGAATCAAAGGTAGTGCTCACATTCGGAAAAGTTGGCAGTAGTATAAATAAATCTGAGCATTTCAATACCATAAGGTGTTCAAATAATCTAATTATTCTTAACAAAGCAGATTTTTTTTGTGTTGTTTCAGGTACTTCTGCTGTGACCAGTGTTACACTATTGCCCATGTAACTGCAGAAACAGCTCAGTTTTATGATATGATTAATAGCTGAGACGATTCTGCACTTTGAAAGTCACATTAAAACATTTTTAAAATGATAATAGAAATGAGAGCACTATTCAGTATAAAATAAAATTAATAAAATTGCCTGGGTGAGTAATTAATAAAAATAATGACTCACTAACACACAATACATCACATTTAGACAAAAGCTTTTAACAAAACCTGTTTTACATCCATTGTATCAGAAAGTATTCTGGTGAGTATTAATACATGCAACAGGGCATTAGTCTCCCTCCAAAAGCCTCGTTTTTACCAGTGCCTAGGACGTTAACACTGCGATTTTCATTGTGAAGAGTAAAAAAGGTTCTTTCCTGTAGCACCATGCTTTAAGAAACAACCTCTGTAACAACATTGTCAAGAAACAGTAGTCCAAAATTTGCATTCTAGTCATACTGCAAGTGCATTTCTTTATTTGCAGGATAGTCTTAATAAAATCATTCAGATTGCAAACATTTGTACTAAAGAAAGAGATTGTTTCCAGCCTCTCTGCACACTGTGTACTCTGCTCCTCTATTCTCTACATAATCAAGTATACCATAGCTTTTAGATTAAAGGAAATAATGCATAACAGCTCCTCACCTATTTTAGCAAAAACAGCTGGTGTGGCAACCGTCCTACGTTTCCCATCATCTGCAAGATTTGATGAGTTTCCTGTGCTAGGAAAGAGTTTTCCATTCCGAAAGACAATAAACTGCAGCTTGCAAGTGGAGTTATCAACAGATTGCCAGGCTGAAGACGGAGAGAAGACAGACTGTGGCAAATGAACTGAAGCTACTGCTACAGCATTCTGTACAATGAGAAAAAAAAAGAAACATTTAAAATGCAAATCACAACAGGGTTGCTTTCATGATGTTTTAAACTCCGGTACAAGAAATGTGTGCTGCCTTCCTTTTCCAACAGACTGGAAGCGACCAAAGAAGCACGAGCTGTAACCATGGGAATAGGATTGGTACAGTGCATATTAAAAGGGAAAACGTTTTGATTGAATGTGAGAGTCTATATGGTCAAGCTCCCTGCTGCAGAGGTGAGAATGGTTCTTACCGTGCCTGCTAGAGGGTCCATCAACACTGCAGATCTGATTTAAAGAGACAACCTCTACCAGGTTTTCTCCTTCACTTAAAATAGAATCAGACAACTTACACTAAAACATTTCTCTGAAAGGGTACTTAAAGAGTATAAAAATAATTTAATTAATACAAAGAATTGCATCAGCAGAGAATTGCAAGTGCAGTAAACAACACATTTTATGAATTTATTTTTCTTGCTTCATATAAGGAAAACCAGTTTACTGTGTTTCAGTAGTGCAGGGTTAAAAAATATTACAGACACTAATGTACAAGAAGAAAACAAGACGGCACTGGGAGAAAATGAATGAAGACTGTCAGATAGCTGTAATGGCTTTGAGTTGTGAGTGTGTTATACACCCTTTTACAAGCAGATAATTCCCTTACAGGAGAGCTATACAATACATCAAACATTATGTTCTGAGGACTTCACTCATCAAACATTTTTTTCCAACCAAAGTAACAAACTAATCATTCAAGACAGATATTTGCAAGAAAAAACAAATGATGAGCAATGGGAAAATAAACAGGGAGTCTGTCCTGAGCCTTGAAGTCAAAAGTGTATGTATTTAAAACAAACAAACTACAAAATGCTCTAATTTGCATTTCCCCCAAGGGCAAAGTATAGCTTCTGTGCACAAAATTTACATAGATTATCACATAGTTTACTCTAAGCACATGTGCGCTACCTCTTTGAGAAGCAGAACAATAATTTTCAAAATGATGTAAACAAACATGACATTAATATATGTCCACATGCTGGGAGAAACATACATGTGAGAGAGAAAACAGATCAGCAAACTAAAAAGAATATGCGAAGCATCTACTGACCTCACGATAAATATGGGAGAAAAGCATGAGTAGTCTATGATGTCATTAATATGCTTAAATAAACAGATAAAGACTTCCATGCAATTTTATCTTTATTGTCAAGTACATTTTGGAAACAATTTGCAATTTTAACACTAAAAATGCCAAAAATTCCTTTTAAAAGTAAGTATTCTACCCAGGTAATGCCACTTACCAAAAATACTCAGGAAAAACAGAGCAAATAACAACAGGACATTTCTACGCTAAATTTTAAAATTATTATGAAGGTTTTAATGAGAACTGAGCTAAGCAGCAAGCATTCATCCTTAGATTGTTTCCACTGCCTAATTCACTACAATTGTCATAATTGGCTTTATCTCATGCTTCTGAAAAAGACATATTTTACTCGATGATATCCGAAAGTATCTATATATCCTGAATCTCTGATGGAGGTTCATAAATTTGGAGGTTCATTTTGGTCATAAATTTGTTATCAATAAGTACGTATGGGAATTTTTTGAAGTGTCATTTGTCAAACCTGAGATCACTGTTGAGGACTTACAGAAGTGTAAGACAAATTACAGCGTCCTTATACTGACTTTATATAACTTTATACTGAATATTTATAATATATAAATAATATATATACTTAATATATAAGTAATATATAAAAGTAATATATACTTTTATAAAGTATATAACTTTATACTGAATATTTATTATCATTATATGCTGAAAAAAGCAACAACTATGACAATAAATTACATATTACTTATTATACTCAAAAAGAGAAAGCTAGAAGCATCTGAATTAGCTTATGATAATGAAACTAACAGCTAAAGGCACTGGGATAAGCAACAATGTGCTACGACGACAAAAGCAGTCCTACACAAACCAGAGACAACAGGTTTATAGCACTTTTGCTACGAGGGGAAACTGTCTAATTCATTGCCGTTCTCTAATTTCTTCATTGGCACTTACTGATACCAACGGGATAAAGTAGTAGTGTACCCAGGGCTTGGCTATGAGACTGGGGAGGTGCAGAGAAGAGGCTGCACACATCTGAAGCACAGACTGCTGGTGGGTCTGTTGACAGGTCACACAGCTAGAGAAACACCAAAGTGATGTCCACCCCCACCTCCTTATTGCCCCGTCTCTTCCCACACCCATTCACCCCAGACTCTTCACTAAGTTGCATAACAGAAAGAAATCTGATCATGGCACCCCAAAATCTTACCCACAGACTACAGTTTTGCCTCAGAGAGACAAGGTCAAATGCAGTGATAAAAGCCTGTACACAGCCTACAGATGATTTAGTGTGGACTCGTCACACTCCTCAGGCTGACTGAGCAAACCTCATATATGCAGCAACATCTAATTACTTACATGACAAAAAGACACATTTAAAGAAAATTATTTCCTTATTAGACTTCAGGAGAGTGTTTTTCCCTGTTTGCCTCCTCAAAATGTACCAAGAATACAAATACCTATAACATTAACTATTTAATAATCTTTACTAAATAATGTCTACAGCCACTTCCTGGGATGCAATATAATTGTGAATATCACCCTACATAATAACCAGGAAGTCCTGCGGAGCAAAGGGACTGGGCTGTTCATTGAATGGACAAACGTACATGTAAAGTCAAGCTGCTCACTGCACATCAAATATTTACTTTATGTAGAAATTCTTCAAAATTAAACATCAAACTCTGCTACAGCAACATGCCTGCAAACGAGCTCCTATGCTAGGATACTAATGAGAAATGCACACATTGAGAATGCCCACACATTCACAATGCTGTTTAAAATATGAATAAATATTTGTGAACAATTTTACATCTAAGATATGTGAGAATTTTTCCAATAGCATTACTCATTATTCACAGGAAACGAATGATCTGAGCACTCAGGCAATCCCACTTGAGTAGAGGATGGATGGAGCCTGACTGGAGGCTCAGTCTTGGATTCTGCTAAAATAAGACAGTGTGGTAATGAATAAGTCAGTTCCACACTCTTTCCTTAGTTTCACTTTCTCTTGGTGAAATAAAAATGATGGCATTTCTTTTGCTCTGCAAGGTGCTCCGGGGTCTAGAGATGAAACACAGTATGGGAACCGATTACTAAAACCAAAACCAGCAACATCAAATTTTGAGTGAATAACTGTGCTTCAGATGTTTCAAAATCCACAAAAATCATCTCATTTTAAAAAATTTTATTTGGACACCATATCACCACATCACCTATGAAGTGACATTTCAGAGCATGCTAGGGGCAGCATCTCAGGAATCTGCTCCACCTCTAAGAGGGGAGAAAGAACACCAGAAATAGAACCAATTTCACCACGTTCCAGCGTAGGAACTGCAGCTTTGCGATGACACAGGTCAGCACCAGCATCTCATATTTTCCCTGGAAAAGCTTAAGAGTGTGTGTCAGCAATTTACTAGTCAAGATCTGAACATTCTGTGAGCATTTTCAAAACAGAGTATCAATAATTCCTTCATGACTCCATTTCACTTTTAGTCCCATTAACTGGATTGTACTGGCATTGACTAGAAAAACAAAATCCTGAACATACTGTAGATTTTTCTAAGGAATATTTTCCTGCTGGAAAATGCCAGTTTTAAAGTGCAAGCTATCCACAAACATTCAACCATTTGCACATAATTATGATAGAAATCATACGAATTTCAAAACCTGCCCATATATTCAAAAATCTGCTGTATGACCTTCAGCCAGGGAAAAAGGGCTTATCAGCTCTAAACCAGATCTGAGGATTTTCTGGGAGGTCTCCTAGGACTTCTGGCTCCTAAGACTTCCTGGAACCTGGGAAACTATCCAAAAAAACAACTGAAAGGTTGTTTTCAACACTGAATCATAATTTGGAAAGTGCAGTTCTGTAAGTACTTCTGAAGTTTCATCCCTTGTTTCCATTTCAGAGCTATTTTTTTGTGTGTGTGGAATTTTTTCAAAATATCTAAGGGACAGAAACAGCACAAACAAATCCAACTGGATCCCAAAAGTTTTAAATTCGAATGGAAAATCTCATTCTAAGAAGAAGTGGTCCTCAGGATGCTGAGAGCTACAGGGTCTTGATATTTTTGCAGTTCATGCATTTGTGACATGTTAAAAGGGAACAATGAAAGACTGTAAGCAAAGTTTTTTCCCCAGGTAATTTTATTCTGGTCAGCATTCATTTTCTTATAATCAATGCTAGCACTTACAAGGAGTTTTTAAGTGTTAAGGGAAGACAGGCTCTTGCCTTAAGAGCCTTTGTGACATGTTGGTCCTTCTACTTTCACGATTCTTTGAAGAAACCTGATACCACTTACAACATTGCTCCCCCATTATCTAATTGTCTAAACTTTAGCAGACTATTGAGAAACCATACCTATTATCAGGCGATCAGTATCGAAAAAAGATACCTGGTAACCACTGTGGAATGACATAAATTATTTTCCTTAGCTTTTCTTGTGTATGCTTTGATACTAGGTTGATTTTGAGTTCAAACACGGGATTTTGCTTTGAGATAAAATATCTTTCATAGGAAAGTAGCTAAATTTAAGTCCTCAGTCGTAAGGTGTATTTTTCCCATCAGCTATTTCCTCAACTTAAAAACCAGCGCCTTAACAACAGGTTGGAAGAAAACTGGAAGAAAAAAAATACAAAAAAAAAAGAGGAAATAAAATAATCTGAAAGCCTGGCAGAGACCTGGAAAGGCAACTCCACTACCTCCAGATTGTAAAGAATCTGATGAGGTGTTTTATAGATTCAGATGCATATTATAGTATTATGATATATTATATTATTATGATATGTATATTATATTATATTATATTATTAAAGATACAAAGGTGTTGCAAAAATAGGCACATGCTACATAAAGTTAAAGTAGCAGTAAAAAAAAACATTGGAAACTAAACTGTATGGGTAATAACCTATATTACTAAATATGTACTGAATGAGTTGTTAACAGTGTGGTCACCATAACAAAATTAAGCAAATAAATTATTTATACATATACAGTAGATTTTATTTAGTCACAACATCTTCTTAAAAGCAACTGAAGATTGTAGTTTGGATTGTATGTTAAAAGTTTGGCAGTTAACGTAATAAAGAAAGTGCAAAATTGTTTTTTTCAGCTGTCTCTCCTGGTAGATACTTAAATAATACTCCTTTGGAATTATAGCAGTACATGATATATGAGATTAGGACAGGCATGTGCCCCAGTGCTGTGAGGATTTAGGTAGACTGTACACGAGTACTGATCTCCTTTTTTGGTATGAAAAGAATCAACAAACAACCCTTAAAATTGAGACTATCTGGGAAAATGCCAAAGAAAGGTTCCGTAAAAAAATGGAAACAATGCCAGTTTGAAGATATATGGTTATACAAGACACATACTCAATAACAAACAATTTGACAGGTCCTAAAAGAGATAGGATTAATTATTACTTTTTTTTTTTTTTTAATGGGAGGGCACCAAGTAAATGAAGTAGGCGATCCCCAGCTATGTTAACTTATCTACACATACTTGCTTCTAACTCGTCACAGTTTAACTACCCTTTTAGACTGCTGTTTAAACACAAGTGTGGAAGGCTCAGGGATGACTAGCAAGTGAAAAGCAAAATTTACATAGATTCCCAGAGAAAATTGAAGAGGTACTTCCAAAAAATGCAACATAAAACCACCTAGCTGTTAAGATGAAATCGCTAAGTACGTTAAAACTATTATGTGATAAAGTCATTATGTAGTAATGCTGCAGCCCACATCTATCTCAATATCTGGAAACCTAACTATAGAGTCCAAGATATCTTTGTTCTAGCCAAGCATAAATGCTGGATTAATGCAAAGTGAAAGTGTGTCATCAACAAGAAAGATAGGCAAATTTTGTGAAAAGTTCTCACTCATAACAAAGGTTTTCTAGAGCATTTTCTATTACATTTCTATAGAAATGTTACATTTAGCAAATAGCAAGGAAATTTTTGAAAAGCTGGTAATACAAAATAATCTTGGAAAATCTGATCATCAGTAACCCTTTTCTAATAAAATTTAAAAATACAAGTAGTCTCCACATTAGGATTTTGCATTTCAAATTTGAAAACTTGGTAAACTCAGGAAATTAACTGAAAAAAATTAACAGGACTTTACAAGATCGAGAATGGATAAGCAGATCAAAAAGGACAATGAGTATAATCAGAAAGCCTATGAAGAAGAAAAAAAACCTCACTGATCAGTGATACAAAACAGTATTAAGTTTCAAGAAATTGATGGATATCATGATAATTGCAAAAAAAAATTTACATACAGCAGTTAAGTTCTCCAGATCTATTTCAAAAAACAGGACAAAGAAAGTAGTAGAGCTGCCATATAGAAGGAAGCAGATAATACATTTTTTCATGTAACCTCAATGAAAGTGCTGATATTTACCCAGAGACAATGTTAGGATCAACAATGAGAAAAAGAATATAAAAATTACCACAAATGTCAAAGCAAAATTAAATAAAAGCTGAATACTGTTATACAAATATTTTAAAGAACTGATACATGAAATTGGAGGACAACTGTAATTTTTTTTTTTTTTTTAGGTATCTACCAAGTTGGTCATAAAGCAACGATGACTGCTCTGTAAAATGATCTGCAGTTAGGGTGAATGAGTGAGCCAAGTTTGGCACGTCAGTAATGGTATAGACTTAGGCACAAATGAACAATTTTAATGCACAGTTTAAGATCACTCACAGCTGCTGCCGCTGCCATATTGGTCTACTTCTGTGTCCAAAGACAGGCAGCTTTTAATGAGTTCAAAAGAGCTGACTGGTAAATTGCATGAAAATGTGGTTTCCTTAAGCACTTCTATATGGACCACTATATCATTGTTTCTGGGTTCTAGTGTGATTCTCTGAAATTGCTTATTCATAAGTTCATAATTCCTCCAAACCATAGGTCAGTGTTTCAAACTTCATTATTAATGCATTCATGAATATATGGTCAAAAAATCTAATACCTTTTTTCTAAGAAAAGAAAAATATGTGGAACTTTACGAGACACAACTGACCTGTTAATCTGATACCACAAGGGAAAAAGAGAAAGTGAAAGGGAAAAAAAATAATCAAAGATAACACAAAGGGAGAAAGGATAGGTCTGCTAAAGATAAATAATGCCATCTCCAAATGATAATACTACTTTTATAGACAAGGCAATACAATCCACCTAATTTCTTTGGTTCAATAGAATATAAGATGCTAGACAGAAAACACAGCTGACTTGAGTCATTGAGAATGAGTAAGAAATAGTGTCAGGTGAATAAGGAACAAGCTAAACTTTATCATACAATCAACTTCGGAAGTAGAAGACAGGCTGGAGTGAATATACCCAAAGTTTCTATGAAAATCAGTTTAGAGACTTCCAATTTCTATTTGATGACCTTGAAAAAATGTCACCCAAGACAATGTTCTAAATCATATGTTTTACAGATTTATGAAGAGAACTTCTATTATAAGCTGGTGAAATAGACCACTTTGGAAAGCAGAAGAGAAGGAAAAGGGTCTGAAAGCACTGTTTGATCACAGGATGACTCAGAGCTATTATAATTTAACAATAAAAAAAACCCAATGAATACAGTCCAGAACATACCAGATGATGCATTTCCATGGAAATACTCTGATTTTAAAGGCCTAATCAGAAATACACTATGTAATTGTGATCAACTGGGCTCAGTATCAGTCCATAATAGAATGGGTACGGAGGATGGCTAATAGGGTCACCATTAGAATGAATAACTTGTTTCACAATTGCAGAGTAAAGGAGTTTAGCTTTGTTAGCCTAGCAAAATGAAAGAAGAGGCTGTGCCTGTTGCCTGTAAAAATACCATAGGAATAGTATCTAGGGAGGAAGAAGAGTCATGTGAGCAAATAGCCAGCTTGAGGACAAGGACAAATAGGACACTGGTCATGAGAAAAAATGCAGACTTAAAAGTATGCATGTTTCCTAGTCTTTATAGCAGGGGGGAAAGGATAGTTTTCAAAGATGATGGACACAACAACAAAAAAAAAAACAAACCCAAACAAAGCTACTCACAGAATCACAGAATGGTTTGGGTTAGAAGGGACCTTAGAGATCATCTAGCTGCAACCCCCCTGCCATGGGAAGGGACAGCCTCCACTAGATCAGATTGCTCAAAGCCCCATCCAACCTGGCCTTTAACGCTTCCAGAGATGGAGCAGCCACAACTTTATGTACTGGAAAGCTGCTCTGAAGTTTCTCTAGAGCCTTCCCTTCTCCAGGCTGAACAACCTCAATGCTCTCAGCCCATCCTCATAGGAGAGGTCCTCCAACCCTCTGATGATCTTCATTGCCCTCCTCATAACACTTAACTCCGATATTGTGGCAATTTCAAAGATAGCCTTTGAAGCAACTCAAATATCAGCTGAAAAAGGCAATTCTGCAAGAGCCTCAGAACATCCCTGCTCCAGAAGCTACAATGTAAGAACAAAGTTTAAGAACCACATTTGTAAATGATTTACTGCTGATAATTTATTAATACACTTCTTGTGTATTCCAAAATTCCACATCAGCAAATTAATTGTAAAATTTCCAATTTTTACACAAGTTTTCACCTATTATGGTAATGTATCTTTTGCCCAAATGTTGACAACAGAAGAAACAGTGTAAAACACAACAGAAATCAATAAGGGGATAACACGATATCACTTGAATTTTATATAAGAAACACCATTTTGTTATAATGTTAGCTATTAGTTTTTATATTCAGTTTAGATTAAGTTTTTATTGTAAGGCTCTTTTCAGATATTTCAGAGAGCACTACATGACTGCTTCAATTCAAGGTTCCTTATTGCAAGCCAAGCAGAGCCCACAATAGACTTGTCATAATACAGAAAGTTATGCCAGAGAATGCATAAAATTATTCTTTCTGGGAACGTAACAGTTCTTAAGGGTGGCTTATGAGCTTTCAACTGGAACTTGGAGGGTTTTATTTTTTTTTTTGGGGGGGGGGGGTTGGTGAGAGGGAAGATCCTTGAAGTCTTAAAGGATCAAAATTCACATTGTAACTTTCTGCTGCTTTCCCCTGGACCTACAGAGACTCACTGCAGCTTCATTTTTAAAAAGGATGGCTTCTGGCAGTGCACTCTACAGGAAGACTCACCCTATTAGCAGTTTGGTTCACTGGGCCCTTCAGGGATGCATTAGCTCCCAGAAATACTACATTTTCCTCTGAGCAATCTGGGATGAAAGAGTATTTTTCCTTTTTATTTAGAAGCTCAGTTCATCTTCAGGCATTAAATATGTGAGATCTGTCTGGAAAGATGATAAGCATATTCAATTTTATTATTACACTGATGAGACTGTGCTTTTAATTATTGTGGATGCACTCACAGGATGGGACAGGCATATGCTAAATTGCTGGAATTTTTAATATAAAGTCACAATAAATAATCTCATGAGTTTTCTAGTGAAACATCAGCTACATAATTACAAAGCTATCGCCATGGATCTTAAAAAGGGGCATCATAATTATACAGAATACCTAACTAACCAAATACCTTTTACAGCTCATTGACCACTGAATTCAATTATACATAAGTATTACCACTTTAGAAGAAGCAGTCATTTGAATTCTAGCTTCACTATACTGGCATATATGAGTTTTTTTGCCATGACCACTTTTAATTTATTTTTTGAACTAGGTGAACTGTGTTAATGTAGCCTCCATAAAAGTCTTACTTTCTGCATGGTCCACAGCCTAGTAATTATAATATATAAGAAACTATTTGAACGGGAAAAAAGAGAATTTCCTACTACTGAGACATAAAGTGTTAACAAAGATTTTTCTAAAGGTGAAGAAACACAATTTGATTTAAAGGAGAAGAAATAGTAGGTGGCTTATACACATAAAAGAAAACCACTCAGCAGTAAACAAAATTAATATGCATTTTAATAGAGCACAGTACATATTGTTACAGATTTTATGATTTTTCTAAAGTCTTAGATAACCTGTGTATATCCCCTTTTGAATACAAGTACACAGTGATGCATTGGTAATACAGTAATTCAAATGACTGAATACTGCAACTATTTAATCATCCTCGATGATATAATTTCTAATTTCACTGATGTGGTATTCACACCTAGTTAAGCTAGATACATATGAAAGCTCATGCAGCATTACGTAAGTGGGAATGGCATGAAAAAGTGCCACACCTTCTGTGCCCTGGTTTCAGCTGGGATAGAGTTAATTTTATTTCCAGTAGCTGGAAAGGGGCTGTGTTTTGGATTTAATATGAGAACAGAGCTGATAAGGCACTGATGTTTTAGTTGTTGCTCGGTAGCGCTTACCCCGAACAAGGACTTTTCAGTCTCTTGTGCTCTGCCAGTGAGAAGCAGCACAAGAAGCTGTGAGGAAGCACAGCTAGGACAGCTGACCTGAACTAACAAAAGGGATATTCCATACCATACAATATCATGCTCAGTATAGAAACTGGGATGAGTTGGCCAGGAGCTGCTCAGGGACAGGCTGGGCGTTGGTAGGTGGGTGGTCAGCAGCTGTATGTGCATCGCTTATTTTTCTTGGGTTTTATTGCCCTCTTTTTTTAATCTCATTTTTCATTATTATTAATTATATTTTACTTTATTTCAATTATTAAACTGCTATTGTCTTAACCTATGGGTTTTGCCTTTTTCTGATTCTCCTTCCCACCCCAGTAGGGAGATGGGGTGGGAGTGAGCAAGTGGCTGCACTGTACTCAGTTGCTGGCTGGGGTTAAACTACAACAAAAAGATTAATGTCGAAATTTTTAACAAACAATTCTGATGATACAATTTTCCTGAGGGAAAGTAAGCTTCTACATTGCACATGATGCAGAGAAGTCCAAGTAGTAAGTGTTTTTCTGGTGCTGCCTTTTCATAAGAATGACTGCAATGAAATACTGACATTGCTGCTGAATGACTACTGAAACATTGCCCCTGCCTGATAATGGAGGAAAGCTGAAACTGTTGAAAATAATTTTAGCAATTTGGGTCTTTTAGAAGTGAATTTAAAAGTTCCACACCATGAAACAACTCAATATTCTACAGATTTTGAATCATCTGGATATGATCCCTACTGCCTATAGCCATTTGGAATGATCCCTACTACCTATAGCCATTAAACAATTCAGACCCAGCATTACTGTTGCAAGCCATAACTTGGGAAAGGCACACATATCTAGAAGCAGATACAAGACTGCTACATTCCTTTGCTTTGCTATACAGAGACAGTTACATATTTGACAAAGTGTAAAGATCACCTTTTCTTTAATTCACATATGCACAGTCACACACCTTCCTTCATTCTATTACAAGATACAACTTCACTCTCCTCACAATAGTCAAGAAAATATGCCTCCTCAAGAGGAGCAAATATGATTTCTTCCCTCCTTCTGTTCCCAAATTGCTTTTCATTTTGGAAAACCAATAAATTTTAGCCTCCCACTTGCCAAAACAATAATCTGCTTCCTAATTTCAGTCACTCAGTCTATTTATTAGCTTCTACTGTACAGTCAGAAACCATGTGTCATATGAAGAAATGTAAAAAAAAAAAAAAAACAAACAGAAGTGAATAAACTGAGTACAATTACATTGGCAAGAGAGAGGTTCTGAGTTACAGAAGTGTCTTCACATTAGGATGAAAATACCCAAGGTCTCCAGACGCTTGAGTTATATGGTGGTAAAGTGGATGTATATCAATAATGGCAAGTGACATTTTAACAGAATTCTTCTAATTGAGATGTTGAGTATAAACAAGATGGACACTCCACTACTGCTAGTGCCTGTAGTTGTTAGCAGCTGCTGCTCCCCAAAGCTCCCATGCAAAATCACATACCTGGCTTTTTAAGTCTCGCGCTCATCTTCAGGATTCTGATACACCCATTGTGGACATAAGAGATAAGATATTGAGCTCAGTGTGACAATGAAATGGTTGAAGTCTGATTTTCTCCTTTAAAGTTCAGTTCTGGACAAGTGTCATTTGAACACCAAGTCAGAGCAAAACTCAACATAGATTTCATACATGCTTGTGTGTAAAATAAGAGACTATAGATATTAAAAGGATTTATCCAAGGCTAATTTACTTAAGCTAATTATCCACACTAAGGAGTCCAAATGTGTGCCATAGTGGAGATGCGAGCCTTTGTTTCTGTCTTTCTTACTTTCTTGACTACTGAACAGAAAAGGAATAGTGAAAAGGAGTCCAATTGGAAATAAAGTTGCCAATTTATTAAGAATAGCACCCTTTTCCAAGTAATTTGATTTTTGGGTTATATATAGAAAACAGATATTGCCTGAGGAATAGTATGTTCACCCTTTTTTTTTGTAACAATGTAAGTTCTTTTCTTGCAAGTAATATATTTGCAGATACGTTTTCTCCAACAATGCAAACTAGAGGAAGCTTTGAAAATAAAACACTGTGGGGTGTGTACAGAAGTCCACTGTATATGTGAAAATCTGTTCTGTTGGTCCTTTGGTTCAGCTAGAAAGAATTCAGAGCCAAACAGAGCACTTTCACCTCCAACTGAATCACCTGTACTCTTCATCATTCATTGTCCTCATTACAGATTACTTGTTTATCTGGACAGATTCCTTAGCTCAGAATGCATCTGTTCTAACATGCATTTAGGGACAATCTACCTTGATTCATTCAATTAAGTGCCTGGATTTTTTTCTTTTTTTTTTTTTTTTTTTTCAAATGGAATTTGTCACAGACTTATGGTAACATCAAAATACTTGCTAGCATTATCCACAGTAAAATCCAGTAACAACCACAATGGAAGTGAGGTCTGAGTGAACGTTCCATCATACTACGTCTCCACCAATCTAGTGATAACTTTATATAGTCCTTTTAGTTGAAGAAGGTTGGAAGACAACTCATACTTATTTCCTGATGTTTCACAGATACCAAGAAATTACCTAGGCATGCGCAAAAATTTTTCTTTGTTACTACAAAAATAGTCAGTTGACATAGTCAATGTTAGGCATTTCATTTCTAAAAGCTGACCAAATTAAAATCTAAAGCCTCTAGTCAAATCAAGTTTTGTAGCTCAGCGCTACGAAACAGTGATGATGTTCTCCTGACCAAGGTTTTAAAATATTAACATATATTATCAGTTATTCTCATCAGTCATCTCTACATGAAAACTCGTAATTTATATTGGGTGAAGATGATTTCATATTTCTGGGGCAGTATGCACTGTATTGCTCTCACTCTAGAGAGCACCTTCAAGTAGAGATGCCAAAGGAGGTCATTTGAGACTTCTTACATGGTGCATGAACCCAACTGAGGTCTGCACTAACACCAGGAGGATCATCCCCTCATTCCCATTCAGTGACTGTTGAGAACAAAGAAACCTAATATAATTGATTTCTGACACTACAGATTTCTTTAAATACTTGAATAGGTGCTCACCTAGCTGAAGTTAGACGGGATGAAACTTGTATAGAAATAAATGAAGACTGATAACTAAGAATTTACATTATTCTTCTCTCCCCATTTCTTAGATTAAACAAAAGGGAACAACAATCTTAATTCTTCCAAATGCAAAGATGCTTTCAGTTTGCAAAGTACTACAGATGCAGATGGGAAAACATAGCTTTTTTGGTTTGCTCCTGGCTTTTGAATTAATACAAGTTTTCAAGTATTAGAGCTGCAGGGCCTATATACTGAAAAAGCATCGCCAAACATGTTCATTAAAATAGCAGTCCATAAGCCATGCAGTGTTCACTTTTAAAATCTTGTAAAATAGTTATATAAGCAGCAAATTTGCAATTTAATCAGTGGAAAATGAATTGGTTTACATTGTTATATATAAGCATTTGCAAGGGTTTGAATATTTTTGGTCTCCCGCTCTTGCTCTACTGATTTTCTAATCTTTTTCAGTAAAGGTCAATTCTTCTGGCATCAGTATATTTAATGTGTTTACAAATTTCTACCAAAGGCCTTTATTCTAAAGGGCTTTATTTTAGCAGTCAGACACATCAACAGTGTGTATAATTCAGACTTTCTCAAGGGCTTCAACTGCCAAATTTGACTGATTTTTTTTTTCCATGTTATCATTCTTGCTGAATCACTTCAAGTCTCCTATTAAACTGATACACCTTTATTTTAGGCAGTAGCATAAAAACTTAATATCTTAATCATTTCACAATCTTTTTCTTCTGGACTCCCCAGTTTTACTTTCTTCATTAAACAGGATCAGACTATTTTGACGAAGCCTGCACATTCATTTCTGGACTCCTACTACTGCTACTACTAGATGCCGATATGAGTACCTGAGTATATGAATTAATTATTTAGGAGCAAGGATCTGTAAGAAATATGCTCAAGGAGGTAAAGGCAAAGAAAATCAATACATAAAAATTTTGACTCATGCCAACTGAAGAACTAACATCATGTACAAAATTAATAACTAACATTATTAGCTGAAAGGCCGTATTTGAGAAAAACTGGCAGGGTCACAAATTGTCTATCTTAGCAATGAGAAAGACTTCTGGATTTTTATCATCAGAAATTCTGAGTTCTGGAAGATCTATGTATCTACAGTGATATGAAAACACTGCTGCCAAGGGCACAGACTCTACTAAAAACTATATACCTATTTTTCTCAGACTACTGTCTAACATAAGGAAGAATTATTTTTATACCCGGTATGAGAGCCTAGGTAAAGAGAGAAAAGAGTAATTTAGCAACCTAATGAATAGATTTTGATCCTACTTCCCCAACTACACCTAGACCTATTGTGTTTTACTTATTTCACACAGGACACATCACTGAGAAGCAAAAGTCTTCTCTTGAAAACAGCATTAAAAGTCTCAACTTCAACAAAATGAAAGAAGTTAATATCCTATTTTCCTGGATACATAAGCACAGAAATAAAAAAATGATTGGCCATGTTGTGCTCTTCTGCCACTGTAAATTTTGATATTCCCACATTTCTTCATTGGATCTACATTAAAAGCACAGTGCCAAATACAATCATAAAACCAAACTGTATTCACTAGTTATAAATATCTTAAAGTTCATCTCGTAATTTTATCATTTTGTTGGGGCTCTCTGAGGGCCATACAATACCCACAGTTTTGGCATCTTCTAGCTTTTTAGATTTCTCTTTAATATCTCTGTTCAGAAGCAATAAGCCAAAAATGATGCAGTATGCATGTCTGAACAACAGCATTTTCTTGCTTTGTAACCTTGACATGGAGAATGCAACATACTTGCACTTGCTAAGCCACAGACTATTCAGCACCATTGTGTTAGCTTTACTCACCAAGTGGAATTAAAAACTGCACTACAGTTACCATGACAACCAGCTGTCTCCCACATACAGCATCAGTTTGAATTTGTGCAGACCATTTCTAAGAGTGATTTAAGTCAACAAATTCAGTATTACCCTAAGGTAAAAACCTGGTTTAGGAACAAATAAATATTTTCAATTTCATAATATTGCTTAGCCCAATATACAGATATATATACAGATGAGGACCACTGAAATTCTTGACTCAATGAACATGTAAGAAGCAAATGAGAAGAGAAATTATAACATTCATAGAACAGTTTGTGGAAAAAATGCATTAGAATATTTTTTTAATAATTTTCTAAAATTTACATTTGAATTATGCTATTGATTACCTTGAATAGAATCTCTAACATCATCAGTTTATGCTCACTATACAGACTCTTACTAGAAAATAAAGTGTAATCCATATTCATCCCAAAGTATCAGCCAGCAATTCTCAATTGGGAAAATAACCTGAAACTTAGAGTATAATTTCTGGGCCATGGAATTCTAAAATAAGTTCCTTTGTAGCAAACTTGCAGGATGGCATTTTTTGTTTGCTTGTTTGGGTTTGGGTTTTTTTTAATATTTACTTGTTAATTTGAAACAGCTGAGCTATAAAGGAGAGAGGGAACAGGAGTATATCAAATTTATATCATATTTACAGTCTGGTGAAACATCATACAATTGCATGTCTGGTCATCAGGATGAAGTAGCCACCTGGCAGTTTTCAGATCCTTTGAATCAACAAACATTCTTTCAGTAGAGAACAGTCAGTTTTGATTGGGGTCGTTTAGCCTGGAGAAAAGGAGGCTTAAGGGAGACCTCATCACTCTATGATTACCTGAAAAGAGGTGTAGCAAGGTGAGTGTTGGTCTCTTCTCCCAAGTAACAAGTGATAGGACAAGAGGAAACAGCCATGAGTTTTGCCAGGGGATGTTTAGACTGGATATTACAAAAAAATTTCTTTATGGAATGGGTTGTCAAGCATTGGAACAGGCTACTCAGGGAAGTGGTGGAGTCACCATCCTTTGAGGTAGTTAAAAGACATGTAGATGTGGCATTTAGGGACATGTTTTAATGGTGGACTTGGCAGTGCTAGGTTAACAGTTGAACTTGATCTTACAGGTCTTTTCCAAACTAAATGACTGTATGATTGTCATCGCCTAAATACATAATAGCAATGTGGTCGGGTCTGCTTGCAGAACGGTAGGATGTATTGTTATGAGGAGAGGGAAAACAAGAACCTCCATAACAATGTAAAAAACCACATACTAATTGTGAATATGAATACTGAGTGTGGGGAAAGAGGGGAAAAATGTTGAGAAAAAGATGGTTAAGTTATAAAAAAGTAATGTATGGTCAAACTAAAGGTTATAAAGTAATAACACTATTACTTATGCAAGATACGATCAAAAAATCAAAGACAGAAAACCCACATAGAGTCTATATTTATAAAAAAACCTGCAGTTACATACTCAATTATGTACATATTAATAATACACTCACTCATTTCTCTGGAAGCAAGTGCCACAACTAGACATTACTGCAGATTTGCCATTTTGTATACGGTACGGAACTTGTTGCATCACAGAACAAAAACACATCAGAAAAGCAAACAGGGCAAGTGTAATGCATTTAAAATTAAAACATTCAGAGGCTATAAAGAATCTGAAGCTATCATATGTAGTTTAAATCTGAATCACATGTAGTGAGAGTCACTGTATCCTAACACTGAGGAAAATACATAATAATAAAAAGTTTTAGCTTCAATGTAATGCTTTCATTTATGTAGGAATGCTGGTCAGAGGACAAAGACAGAAAAATATGTGTAATCATAGAATCATATCTAAAAGATTGAGGAAGGAAGTAGCATAGAAATGCATGCACTCCTGGATCACGGTGGACATATTTGTTATCATTTGTTATTATTTGTTAACCATGCCAAATGCAAGGTCCTACACCTGGGTCAGAGGAATTCCAGGCACACATACAGGTTGGGCAGAGAAGAGATTCAGAGCAGCCCTGCACAGAAGGACTTGGGGGTGTTAGCTGATGAGAAAATGAACATGAGCTGGCTTCAGTGTGCGATTGGAGCCCAGAAAGCCAACTCTGTCCTGGGCTGCATCAAAAGGAGCACGACCAGCAGGGTGAAGGAGGTGATCCTGACCCTCTACCTGCTCTTGTGAGACCTCACTTGGAGTATTCTGTGCAGTTCTGGTGTCCTCAACATAAAAAGGATATGGAACTGTTGGAACAAGTCCAGAGGAGGACCACGAGGATGATCAGGGGACTGGAGCACCTCCCGTATGAAGATAGGCTGAGGGAGTTGGGGCTGTTCAGCCTGGAGAAGAGAAGGCTGCGTGGAGACCTCATAGCAGCCTTCCAGTACCTGAAGTGAGCCTATAGGGATGCTGGGGAGGGACTCTTCATGAGGGACTGTAGTGATAGGATAAGGGGTAATGGGTTCAAACTTAAACAGGGGAAGTTTAGACTGGATATAAGGAGGAAGTTCTTTACTGTAAGGGTGGTGAGGCACTGGAATGGGTTGCCCAGGGAAGTTGTGAATGCTCCATCGCTGGCGGTGTTCAAGGCCGGGTTGGACAGAGCCTTGAGTGGCATGTTTTAGTGGGAGGTGTCCCTGCCCATGGCAGGGGGGGTGGATCTTAAGGTCCTTTCCAACCCTAACTATTCTATGATTCTATGATCAGTGACAGGCAATGTGAAATCAAGCACAAACTAAAATCAAACTTTTCTTTAAGGTTACTCTAAATTGAACTGACAGCCACACTCTATGCAAGAAAGAAAAAGAAATGGATTTCTATATAGCACTTAGATCTTCAGCAATGCTAGTGCATAAAGTTTAAATGTTAAAACAGTAGAATTCAAGGCAGAAAAGCAGGAGAAAGCAAGAGGAGCAATAAAATAAAACTCGGGGTTCCAAATCCACAAACATGAACAATTTCTTTTTTTTTTCCCCAGCAAAAAGGCAGCACAGTCAAAGGTAAATGACAACGTGAAAACAAATATGATTATTACTGGAACTTAACAGATCTGTAACAATCCATTAGCTCCTAGATTGAGCTGCAGTGTAATATCATAAAATAAAATACAAAATTAAATCAATATGACAATATAGGCAGATGTTAAAACTTAAACAGCGGAACTTTAGATTGGATATAAGGAGGAAGTTCCCTACTGTAAGGGTGGTGAGGCACTGGAATGGGTTGCCCACGGAAGTTGTGAATGCTCCATCCCTGGCGTATTCAAGGCCAGGTTGGACAGAGCCTTGGGGGGCATGATTTAGTGGAGGTGTCCCTGCCCATGGCAGGGGGGTTGGAACTAGATGACCTTAAGGTCCTTTCCAACCCTAACTATTCTATGATTCTATGATTCCATGAGAATCATTTTGCCCTGAAGCTGAGTCTATACCCTGGTGTCAAAGATAACCTTAATGGAGTTAAAGAAGCATTGCTAAAAATTAATGGATGTTTTCCATTTACATTTCAAAAGATCACTAAAAGTGTCATATAAAATACAAAAACCAAAACAACAAAAATCATAACAAATGAAACCCTATGATTGTTTATTCTAAAGAAAGGGAAAAAGTCTTTCAGATAGCAATTTAAAGAATATAAACACCCCCAAAATGGTCTCACCACAGCATTCTTCTAAAATAGGACTCACCCAAAAGTTTTTATAAGCTTGCTGGATCTATGCCTCTTGAGTACAGTAGACTTATGCATGTGTCTGTATCAATATTTTAGTTTAGATTTAGAACACTGGTCTCTTATTCAGATACTATTTTCATCCTATCATATGAATGCTAATTTTCAGACAAATTTCATGGTAGTATTTCTATTGCTATACATTCATAAAGCACTCACACAGTGCACAATGTGGATTCCATCTGAATGAAACAGTCGCAAAATGTACTGATGAGCCACATGAGACCAGACTAGAGCTGATCTGGAACATCCTCAAATACACATAGTAGTGATATTGGGTTCTCAGTACCACCTATTTTGCTCCACAGATTTGTACCACACTGGTTACTAAAATGGGATTAAACAATTCTCACTTTTTACAAGTTCCTTCTTCCTTTATGTGAGTCTGGTCTCTCTTGGTTCGTTTCCTCTTAGGAGTAATTGATATCTCTCTTCTCCTAAGCTTCAAAACCAGTTAAATGTAGCTCTTGCTCTTCCTTGCATCATTAACGCTCCTCCTTTTCTCCTTTCTAAAACTGCGACTAGTTCTGCAACCCCCACATTCATCTCAACCTCCACGTACAAGAACTAGAACTTCTGTAGACTTATCGTTACGCCTTGTGACAGGCAACCTCACCTGTTGTCTCATTCAAGGAAAACTAACTGAGCTGCAATTGAAGTACTTTCCCAAATCAAAGGGAGTCAACAAACCTAAACTGAGATGGAAAGCTTCATGTCTAGACATTAATCTCTATCTGTAAATCTCCACCTGTAAATCTCTTAAAATAGATCTCAATTAGGCAATTAAAACCTACTGGAAAAGACAGCAGGAGAAAGAAATTGGGAGAAACATAAAATGAACAACATGTGGCTCTCCAAATGGTATAAGGGCAGCTGATCTGATCTGCCTATGAGGATTTCTTTATTAGAATAACGGCATTCTGACACAAAATCTTGTACCTTACATATCCAGGTGATTAATACAATATTAGCTTGTTTAAGAAAACTACCTTACCAAGCTCTTACTCAAGCTGTCATCAAATTCAGCCCACTTTTGTGGGGCTCTGAAGTTAACAAATGAGCTGTAAGTGCTACATTTAGCTTTAGGTGGAATAGGGGAATGAAAAGCAAGCTTGCCACTCTCCAGAAGTAACGTCATGGTCTGGCTTTAAGATACATGCAGGATAGCACATGAAAAGGACAGGATAAAAGCCGGAATAAAATGCAAAAAGTAGCTTCACTTTGTTACTCCTGATTCAGATCGGCAAAAATCAAGAAAAAAGCCTCTCCTTTCTCCTGAATACTAGTTCAGTAAAAAGGAAATAATGTTAATTAATTTGAATAATAGGGAGAAGAAAGATAATGCTTGAATTGCCAGCAGTTTTTCACCTAGTAGAAGAGCTCTAGATTTGTTTATGAGGCTCAAATACACTCCAGCAACCCTTGCTAACTGAAAAGGTGGAGAGATTTGCGATGACCTGAGAGCTTATCCTCAGCCTATTCCCACTATTACTGTTATCATCACGCAGAGAATTGAATAACCTTTTTTTATCTAGAAGCTGGGATTTTCTCTCTGAATATGAATATTCTAATAAAGAATATTGCTATTTTCATTGTTGATTAACTGCTGAAGGTAGACAGTACACCTCAATGCTACTGTCAGTCTTAGTCCTTAAAAACACTAACATCTTTAATGTTTTAAAGTACGTATTTGTATGGTCACATTTTAATCCTGAAATATATTTTCATCTGAAATAAGGGAAGGGTAATAAACTAAAAATGCAAAGTCTGAAAGAAGTCATGGTGTCTGGCTAGTTAGTGTATTAAATCTATGAACTGAGCAAACCAAAAATGTTTATTTTATTCTGACCAGTTAACCTCTTTTCAGAAACAAATAAAGTAATTGATACACTTTCAATTGGCACTTCCACGGTTGCCCAGGGAAGTTGTGAATGCTCCGTCACTGGCGGTGTTCAAGTCCGGGTTGGACAGAGCCTTGGGCAGCATGCTTTAGTGGGAGGTGTCCCTGCCCATGGCAGGGGGGTTGGAACTAGATGATCTCAAGGTCCTTTCCAATCCTAACTATTCTGTGGTTCTACGATTTTCTGTTACGGAAATAATAAAATAAAATATTTGCAAGACTTTAACTCACTGGAGCAATTAAGCCAATTCAAACTTTTTATTTTAGACAGGTAAGCGCATAATGCAGTGAGAGTTCCTGAGAGAAGTCCATAATTATCTAAGGTGGAGAAAAGTGTGGGTTTTGGTTTGGTTTGTTGGGGTTTTTTTTCTACTACTTGGGCTTTCTATATCCTTGGGGGGGGGGGGGGCTTGTATAGCCTTTTTTTCATTCATGACTTCAAGAAGAGATATAAGAATTTGTCCTCTTTTCAAAAGCTCAATCAGTCTTTACAACCTAATACTACACACAGTGCTCTTCAGCTACTTAACACACTTACTGATGATAACTACTTACTGATGGTTGACCATTACTTTTTATGAAAGAAGAGGAGAAAGTCTCAAACTAGTGAAAACATTTTATAAAATTTATGGTCTGATTAGCCAGTGGGGCAAGAATCCACCACTGCACTTCTGCAATGACCCTTTGCACATCAAACATCTACCAGGCAACAAACGTATTCTAAACTTTTAAGACTGTATCACGGTGTTCCAGCCTACACAATTTACAAATCAGCGTGCTTTTTATTAACATAATAACTGTATCATTCTGAGTTATTTTTTATTGAAAAATATTTATCTTTTCATATTCTCAAATATATATATTAATGATATGATTATGTTTCTATTTAGATTGATTTCCATAATCATATTGGATAAATGTACAGGCAAAATTTATACTAGTAATTCCATGCTGCTTATTACAATAATTCTGACAGCTGCAATAAACTTTAGGCTTTGTTTTCAGACAGTATTATTCCTTGGAAACAATTTAATGAATAAAACAATTAGTTACGCATCTGAGAGCATCATTTAACAATTGAGTTCTTCACATGAGGTTTAAAAAAAATGCTACATGGAAAGCCCTACTTTCTCTCTTTAAAATCCATATAGGGAAAAATTTGTATAAAATAGAATATTTAGTACCAAATTGAAAGTTAAACAATGAAACCCAGGAAAAAAGCCATTTTTAAAATTGTAAAATCATTTCTTAGTATAGCTGAAAGAAGCAGTTTTTCATAGACTCAATTAAAAAAAGCAAAAGAGAAATATCTTGCATAGACAAGGCATGTGCAATATACATTCTGCAGCAACTTCATACCCTGCTATTAGATTTAGTTAATAATATAGTTGGATTTGCACCAAGCCAAATCTTCAGCTAGATGTAGTTCTGACAGAGTCTGATTCACAAAAAAATTCAATTTTGCAATTTGTGTGTAGCATACATCCATTCTGTAGGGTGTGAAGGGAAGTTTGCAATTTCACAGTGTGAATATTAATTATCACTTGCCTGTATATACTTTGTGGAAACAAAATCATGTGTGCAAGTTAATATCTGCCCATTATTTTAAAGAAAGAGAGAGCATGTACTGTTCACTCAGGAAGTACTGATAAGTGGCACCTATACAATATAAACAGTTCAAGAAAGAATGCAGCAGATTATCGCACACACCCAAATCTACACTGCTGTGCTAATTTACAGCACTTAAGGATTTGCTGCAGTCCGTTTTCTGCTTCTCAGTAAACATATAAGAGCAAAAATATGACATTATTACAAATACAGACTCTGTATTTTCAATTCGCATAATTTTCAGCAACAGGTACAATCACTTATCCTAAACATTGAGGGGTCTTTCCTGCTTAATCTATCAGCAACTTTCTCTGGTATTGAAAGAGGCAGAAGCACTGAGTGTGGGCCAAAGTTTCTGTAAAATAGAATAATTTATTGTTGATAATCAAATTCTTTACTTTGGTAAAACAGTGATGGAGAGAATGGCTACATGGATGATGACTCTCTAGAGAACAGATTTATTATATATGTTTCAACCCAGAGAAATCTCCAGAGTGCATCCTTTTTCTCACATGGTAAATGACCAACTGATTTTCTTCTCTCTATTCAGCCCTAAATAATCTCACAGGCACTGCAAGGTAAGGCAGACATCCAGAAAGTCATGGTTTTGTGCAGATGTTTGGATTCACCTCATAATAACCAGGTGTCAGAGTCACACAATGACCAGTTGAAACAAATCAAGAGTGCAGGTTTCCTCTCAGTACTGCAATGGGTATAAAATGTCTCTGATAAATAAACTTCCCTTTGAATTGCTTTTCCACATCTAAAAATGTTGTCATTTTCCTGTAGATACCTTCCACTGCATCTGATATACACATGGGCTCTGCTAGCCTCTACACTGTCATTGTGTCAAGTCACTTCAGATCGCACCAACGTATGTCTAGTATTACAGAGGTTCAGCCCCTTTCACAAGCTCCTAATCCCCCTGATCCTTTATCTCTGACAAGCTAAACAACTGAAAGTGATTAAAAAACAACCTAAACTAAACACCACACACTCTGAATGCAAGTTCAAAGTTCAAAATAATAATTTTAAAGTTCTTTCTTTAAACCTATGATCCAGACAAGAAACTATACGGTTTACTAGCTCTTTAAAAATGGACCAGTTAAAAGGAAAAACTGTTCCCATTGTCTCAAACTATTCTGATTTTCTTAAAACATGGAATCATAGAATGGTTTGGGTTGGAAGGGACCTTAAATATCATCAAGTTCCAACCCCCTTCCATGGGCAGGGACACCTTCCACTAGACCTGATTGTTCAAAGACTCAATCAAAGGATGAGTATTGTGAGAGTAATACAAAATATTGAAGCTCAAAATTATGTGTTAGATTTCAGAGCTCTGTAAGAGAATTTAGTGTGTTGTATGGAGGATTATATGACAAGAGATAAATGACAGGGATCATCTCTGTGGAAACACTATTGTCTACTTCATCTGTAATGTATAGCTCAGAAATCCACTGTGTAAATGTTACAAGGCAGTCCAGTGATACAGTAATTTGAAACTAGTGCTTACATAACCAAAACGGAACTATAAAATGGTTCACACAAATTGCCTGGGAGATTTTACCAGCCATAACCACCATGGAGGTGATTAAAAAATTGTTCTTTGGCATTATCGTGTGTAAAATCCCTGAAGTTCCTTTCACTGTTGCAAGAATTAGAAGTAAACTGCCGTAGCGTAATTTTTTGACAGATAACTTAATTTTACACATTTAGTACACATTTTGACACTGACTAGCTAATTTCAGCCTTAAATTATGAGCACTTGAAATGAAATTCCACTAAAAAAAATAAAACAACAAAAAACAAACCACCAAACCTATGTTAAATATCTGTTTTAATCAACAGCTTGACTCTTAATCAAGTTTATTCAGGATGTAATTTCTTAATTTGGTGCCAAGCATTATTTCTGAGTTTGTATTTTCATTAGCCAGATACAATACAGCAAAAGACACAGCAAACTGGCTTCTGCTTCTTATGCATCACCAGACTTGTACAGTTGTGCCCAATCAGTTGAAACTACAAAAAACCCATTTAAGACAGCAGCATCAGCAGTGGCTTAATCTGTGCTGTTGAAAAAAATTAGGTTTTATTCAAATATACAAAATCATACTTTGAAGTACTTCACAACTGGTAACGGCTTAGTGCAGAAAAGAGTTTAACCCTTGGTGCAGATTCAAAGTGCTGTTCAAGAACACATTAACTGGTCCTTATTTCCTTAAGGAATACCTAACATATGTGAAGATTGAGATGAGTTAAAACAACAGAACTGGAAAAAGAACACCCAGAAGATAGAAGCCATACTAGGCATGTTCACAGAGGAAAATGGGAGCTAGAAATAGACGAAACAAATTCAATTACATTCTTCTGCTGAATTAGTTTTGGTCTTGTCCTCCATATCTCTTCCATCTGTCTGCTGCTCACACTGATAGATTCTATAACTGAAGTACTGCATACTGTTTTTTAGCTGCCAGTAAAGATGGTGATTACAGTGTGCACAATTATCTTAAATCTCAAATCCAAGATTTAGCATGACTAACTTTTACTTTAAATGTTAGCTACATTATTATCCTTTTTTTTTAATTACAGCAAGCATTTGTACAGGTCTGCAGCTTAGGGATACTGCTACTCTGGTATATAGAACATTACAACTATTTTTCTTTCCTGTCTCGTATTTGTGTGCTGCATTTAAGATCTAACTGATTTGTATGGTAGATTTGTATGGTAGATTTTACTAAAAGAAGAATAGAAGAAGGAAACCTGACTAGACTGAAGTGCACATGAATTTTACTTCAACTTCAGTGAGACTAATATTTCTCAAGGTTCAAGAGTACCATTACATAGTTATCTTTTTTCTAACTGGGTTCAAAATCAGATATTTCATGTTTCAAATTGTAGTTATCAGTGAGAAACATGTCTTTATTGTGTCTAATGATGATTTGGTATGAAGGTATTGGGAAATCATTCATTTGTATGCAAAATAAAAATATTTTGCTGAAGATGTCTGAATGCCTCTGTGTTATTGAGGGCCTGATGAAAGGTAAACTTGAGCAATCTCCATCTCAACACTGTTTCAATCTCTTGTGCTATTTATTACTGACTACATATAATAAATTACACAGAATCATAGAATCAACTAGGTCGGAAAAGACCTTTAAGATCATCAAGTACAACCATTACCCCAGGACTGCCAAGACCACTACTAAACCATATCACTGAGAGCCTCATCTACACAGTTTTTGAACACTTCCAGGGACTCCACCACTTCCTTGGGCAGCCTGCTCCAATACTTGATCACCATCTCTGTGAAAATTTCTTTTCTAATATTCAATCTAAAACTCTCCTGGAGCAGCTTGAGATTGTTGCACCTCTTGTCCTATCACTTATTACTTGGGAGAAGAGACCGACCCCCACCTAACTACAACTTCCTTTCAGGTAGTTGTCGAGAGCAATAAGGTCCTCCCCCTTGAGACCTCTCCAGACTGAACAACTCCAGTTTCCTCAGCCATCCCTCATAAGACTTATTTTCTAGAGCCTTCACCAGCTTTCTTGCTCTTTTCTCAACCTGCTCCAGTACCGCAATGTCTTTCTTGTAGTGAGGGGCCAGAACTGAACACAGGATTCGAGATGCAGCCTCACCAGTGCCAAGTACAGGGGGATGAGCACTGCCCTGACCCTGCTGGCCACACCATTACTGATACAGGCCAGGATGCTGCTGGCCTTCTTGGCTGCCTGGGCACAAGCTGGCTCACATTCAGCAGCCATCAATCAGCACACCCTGGTCCTTTTCCGCCAAGCAGCTTTCCAGCCACTCTTTCCCAAGCATGTACTGTTGCATAGGGTTGCTGTGGTCCACATGCAGGACCCGGCACTTTGCCTTGTTAAACCTCATACCATTGCCTACAGCCCATCGATCCACCCTGTCCAGATCCCTCTGCAGAGCCTTCCTATCTTCAGCTGATCAACACTCCTCAGCAAATTTACTGAGGATGCCCTCACCCAGCTCATCAACGAAGATATTAAACAACACAGGCTCTAACACTGAGCACTGAGGGACACTGTTAGTGACAAATGCCAACTAGATTTGAAAAATCATGGCAGTCAGGTGAAGTTCCCAATGACTGGAAAAAGGGAAATATAACCCCCATTTTCAAGAAGGGGAAAATGGATGACCTGCGGAACTACAGACCAGTCAGTCTCACCTCTGTGCCTGGCAAAATCTTGGAGTGGATTCTTCTGGAAGGGAGACACATGAGAAACAACAAGGTGCTTAGTGACAGCCAGCATGGCTTCACTAAGGGGAAATCCTGCCTGACCAACCTGGTGGCCTTCTATGATGGGGCTACGGAACTGATGGACAGGGATAGAGAAGTTGATGTCATCTACCTGGACTTGTGCAAAGCATTTGACACTGTCTCACATGACATCCTTGTCTCTAAGTTGGAGAGACATCAATCTGATAGATGGTCCACTTGGTGGATAAAGAACTGGCTGGATGGCCACACGCAAAGAGTTGTGCTCAATGTCTCAGTGTCCAGCTGGAGACCAGTAACGAGTGGTGTCCCTCAGGGATCAGTGTTGGGACCGGTCTTGTTCAACATCTTTGTCAGTGACACGGACAGTGGGATTGAGTGCGCCCTCAGCAAGTTTGCTGATGACACCAAGCTGTGTGGTTCGGTTGATACACTGGAGGGAAGGAATGCCATCCAGAGGGACCTTGACACGCTTGTGAGGTGGGCTGATGCCAATCTGATGAAGTTTAACCATGACAACTGCAAGGTCCCACACCTGGCTCGGAGCAATGCCAGGCACACATACAGGTTGGGCAGAGAAGAGATTCAGAGCAGCCCTGCACAGAAGAACTTGGGGGTGTTGGTTGACGAAAAAATGAACATGAGCCGGCATTGTGCGCTTGCAGCCCAGAAAGCCAACCGTATCCTGGGCTGCATCAAAAGAAGCATGACCAGCAGGTCAAAGGAGGTGATCCTGCCCCTCTACTCTGCTCTTGTGAGATCTCACTTGGAGTACTGTGTGCAGTTCTGGTGTCCTCAGCATAAAAAGGACATGGAACTGTTGGAACAAGTCCAAAGGAGGACCACGAGGATGATCAGGGGACTGGAGCACCTCCCGTATGAAGACAGGCTAAGAAAGTTGGGGCTGTTCTGCCAGGAGAAGAGAAGGCTGCATGGAGACCTCATAGCATCCTGCCTGTATCTGAAGTGGGCCTGTAGGGATGCTGGGGATGGACTCCTCATGAGGAACTGTAGTGATAGGATAAGGGGTAATGGATTCAAACTTAAACAGGGGAAGTTTAGATTGGATATGAGGAAGAAATTCTTTACTGTGAGGGTGGTGAGGCATTGGAATGGGTTGCCCACGGAAGTTGTTAATGGTCCATCCCTGGCAGTGTTCAAGGCCAGGTTGGACAAAGCCCTGGGTGGCATGGTTTAGTGGGAGGTGTCCCTGCGCATGGCAGGGGGGTTGGAACTAGATGATCTTAAGGTCCTTTCCAACCCTAACTATTCTATGATTCTATGATTCTATGATGTCATTTACCACCACTCTTTGGGCTAGGCCATCCACCTAGTTTCCTACTCAGTGAAGAATTCACTATCCAGGCCATGAGCAGCCAATTTCTCCAGGAGAATTCTGTGGGAGAGAGTGTCAAATGCTTAAGTCCAAATAGACGATGTCTACACATTTGCATCATCATGCCCTTCATGAACCCATGCTGACTGGGCCTGATCCCACCATTTTCCCACACACTATTTGTGATCTCACTTAGTATCATCTGCTTCATGACCCCCACTGAGGTCAGACTGACAGGACTGTAACTCCCAGGGTCTTTCTTCCTTTACAAAAGAGGCATCACATTTGGTTTGGGAGCCCAAACGGTGCCCTCAGACCTTCTGCAAGTCATGAAGAACAACAACGGTAACATCAGAAACAGCATTAATTAATTCCTGGCTCCGTGACTGGTGTCAGCACCAGAATTTTGTTGTGTTTTATAGTTTCTATGTATATTATCTATTTGAATTAGTCCTTACATGTATAATTGGTCTATGTACACTTAGTCGTTTTCATGAATTCATAATTAAAGCACTCCTCAACTGTCTAAGAGATAACAGTTATAGCATCTACATCTAATTTTAGTTAGGCAGGGTTCTAAACAGTCTGCTATGTGCTTCACCTGTTATCCTCTACCTATACCCATCTTAGGATAAGGATCTGATTCCTGATTGAAGCTCTATGCCATATGGTAAAAAATCAGAGAAAACTGAGAGGACAACAATAAAGACAATCAGAATCCAGTTTTTATACTTGATGCTGTCAGCATGATACTACATAACTGGTGAGCATTAAAACACCTGGAACAATTAGGAGATGAGATAAAGAGTAGTTTCTAATAATGTTGAGCAGACCTGTGAACATAGAGCATTTAAAAAGAGCTAGAACATGCTTTATGTAGTCTTCCTTATTATGAGTTCAGGAAGTATCAAGTGTAATATTCCCTCATAGAAGTCCAAACACAACCATATGTTATGTTTAAGTATAAATAGCAGTAGTAAAGAAATCCGAGGATAGAAAAGTTAGTTGTGCAAAATGGAGCTGCCTGCCAGAGAATTACTATTGTACAGGGAAGAAAACCATAATTCCTGGTACTGACAATGCCTCAGTCAATCAATATATAAAACAAACAAGACAATTACAGGTAGCTGGTGTACAGTGTGGCTAAACCAGCCTAAAGCTATCTGTCCGTCATGTTGTAAGCAAAAGCCTTAATACAGTGTATGAATGCTGTTAACAGGCATTTGCAGACACTGTGATACATCCTTCCTCCTTGGTACTATGGGTGGTGTAGTAAGTGATGGATATTTACAAGGCAATACCAATAGATGCAAGATGGTATGGGAAAGGTTTAGTGTAAACTTTCAATTTAGGAATGCAGGTGTGAGTCTTAAGAAACAAAAGCAGAGACAAATGTTGTATAGGAAGTCAAGACTCATTAAGCCGGACTGCAGAGTTAAGCCATGGAAAAAACCTTTCTGAATCACAACTGAGTACCTCTGTTCCACCTAAATATGAAGACCACTGGTATAAACTAAACTTACCAAATCATCTCAAGAGGCAAACACAATTTATTTGGCATACACCCCTTGTCTTGAACGTTGAGTATAATCACTTCTGAAGATACTAATGCCTTTGCACTTTGCCCTAAGTTCAGTAATGACCCATCTTGGTGAGAATATCAGAAAAGCAGATAAATGCAGAATACAAAGGCATTGGTATGGAAGCATACCCACCTGAGATGATATGTCACTAAGCACTGATGGGTCTGCACAGCTCTAGCATTCAACATTGTTAGTACTTTTGCATGTGAAAGAAAGATGCAGGCCTTAAAAGGTGCACAACAGAAGTAGCAATAACAAACTTTTCTAAGCTTAAGCAAAATTGAAGGCTTTCACATTTTGAAATTCACATGCCATATATATGTATCTTTTTTGAATACCAATAATTGATTAAAAAAATATTCTAGCTTATCTGTGCCAGAAATCATAGATTCATAGAATCATAGAATAGTTAGGGTTGGAAAGGACCTTAAGATCATCTAGTTCCAACCCCCCTGCCAGGGGCAGGGACACCTCCCACTAAACCATGCCACCCAAGGCTATGTCCAATCCAGCCTTGAACACCACCAAATGTGACTGACTTCAGTCAGAATTTGTTTAAGTAAACACCAACTACTCCAGTATGCACAATGTGCAAGCTATCAAGCAGGAAGAATTCAAGATGAACTCACTCTACTGGATTCAAAAGCTAAAAAGAATAAAAAGCTAAAAAGAATTTGGCATTTTTTTTGCTAATTAGATAATCAGTACCCAAACCTGCCTTGAAGCATATGAAGTCTAATTATGCTCATTCCTGAGAAGCCAAAATGTGTGTATTTAAAATAGACCTCATTGCATAGACCTGATAATAATGGTGCTGTTTAATATATATGTATTGCATTACAAGTGTCTTAAAACATTACTAGCATACTTCCATCAAGGAAAAGATTATCTTATGTGCTTGCAGTACATTTTAACAATGAATATAGTTGCTAGTTCCTTGTTTGTACTTTGAATCTCATTGAAGAAAAAATACTTACAGTTTACATAATTGACTATAAGAAAAAATTACCACCAAATTAAAGAATGTTGTTGTTATGTAATAACTGATACACAGCCACTATTCACAGTTCATCAGAGCTGAACAAATTCAGTAAACAAATGTTTTGCAAAAGAATTTTCCTCTCTACACAGTACCAATAATTGAAATTTCTGATCTTAGGTTATAAGCTACTAGTAATAGTAAGCCTCTATCGAGAGGAATTACTTTTAAAACAAGTTTATTGTTTGGTATGTGGCTGGCTGATAAAAATCTAATTGTACATACCAACTTGTCTTTCTCTTTGTGCCACAAAAGTCTGTTAAAGAGCATGATATATAAATGACACTGGCTTTCAAAATACTCCAGTAGTATTTCAGACACCATTTTAGTCTCCTGATAGGTTGCAATTTGTGCAACCTGACTGTAGCTATTTTTCATCTGCTATTTGAATCATTACAATATTCAAAATAGAGATATTTATTATCTTTATAATAGTAGGGTCTAGAGCAGAAGTAATAATACTAATAAATACAAATACACAGTAAAAGGAAAGTAAGCCTTACTTTTTCTTTCTTTTTTTTTTGCTCCTGTATTTACGGATGAGAAGTATTGGGTTTTGTTTAGTAAAAGCATTACTTTGTGGGGCATGACGGCAAGTAACAGCTTTTATGATTGGAATGGCATGGCATGAGACATACAAAAAAGCCCAAACACCTTCAGAACAGGCTACAACTGAAGAAAAGAAAAATACTACCAAGAATAAAATATAAATCAATCATATAAGCACCATGTTATGAAGAGCCAACATAAAGAATAAAGGAAAGACATAGTGGGTGCATGGTAGATATGTGGTTTTCTTTACATATATTCCAGACTTGAACAATGCTTTGAATTGATTAAAGGAGTTTTTAACTCAGAACTGCAAACTAACTTAGACTTACATATGATACAGTTTTGGACAATACATGATCTGCAGGAAAGAAACTCCCTCAGTTTAACACTGATTGTAACACACTTTTCTTTTAGCAATGCAGTGAAACCCAGTAACTCACTGAAACTCAGTCAAAGGTGAAAAGGCATAGCTACAAGTACAGATATATGAATAGAGGAATTCCTTCCTGTTTCACAAAATAACAAACTAGTTTTTGCAAGTGAACCCTCAAGATGGGAAGACAACAGCACACTCTGGGTTTATGCCAAGTCAGATATTCTGGAAGCTCATGTGCTTCATAGAAAAGAATATGGTTTTGCCAATGTGTTTTATATCATGCTGAACTTTTGCATGCTTAGATTGGTGCATGCAATTACTCCCACAGAAGCAATAAAAATGTTTAGTAATTAAGCTTATTAGAAGAAGCTATATGCATATACTACAGATAATGTCACAATTGCAGAATTACTTTCTTTAGAAATGACAGGTGAAATTAAGTGATTTGCTCATCCAGCAATGTTGAACTTTGTCTTTTAACAAAGAGAAAGTCAAAGATCAGAGTTTCCATTTCAAGTTGTGAATTCTGCTATACTGTCTTCACAACTGGGAAATAAAGTTTTACTTGCTGGATATTTTGGCATTTCAAAAATTCTTTCAATTCTGTGTCATGAGCATTATTTTTTTCCTTCCTGAAGGATCACCAAAGCTAAACTAGTCTAAGCAGCTATGATTAGTATGAAGCTTACAAAGATTCAGGATATGGTAAAGAAAAAGCACTGATGAAATTGTCACTCATTTGAGGACAAATGCATAGTTCAAATGTGGAGCCACTAAAGATGATATATTTGTGAAAAGCCAGAAATCCAGCCTTACATATAGATCTTTATAGCAGTGGTTTTGGTCCTATTCCTTATCTATAGTGCTCTCACTGAGTAGTTGTTAAAGAAACACATGAAGCACTTCATGATGAAATCTCCCAAACAATTTTGAAAGCACAGAGGGAGAAAGCAGAAGCCAAACTTCAGAATTTGCACCATCACATTACTGTATTCAACACTCTCATGGCTACAAGGGAGCAAAGTGTCCAGCTGCGTGAAGGAAATTGGAGAGAAAAGGATTAATCTCCTAGCAACACTTTAAAAAACCCCACTTTTATTGCTCCAAAGTAAAACTTGCTCGCATGAAATTAGAATGTTGGCAAAATACATTGAATTCATGTAGAAGACTAAGATGACTGTGGTTAATTAGAAAAGCCCTATCTTCTGTACATATATAATGATAATTAACTACATACATTTGGCTCCAAAGACATGACATATAGATCTTTTTTGGGAACTAGCAGCATATGTATTTTATTATAGAAGGAGAGTTCATGCATTTGATTTCTAGAAGACTTTAATGCAATTTAAGACTCATTTATAAGATGGGTCTACAAAATCTGGGTAAGTGTAAATAAACCTGACTTCAAGATGCCAGACCTACACTGTTGTACAAAAGCAGTCATGAGGCTTCACAGTCTGTCTACACCATTTACTCATTAGAGCATTTTTGGGTCAAGCATTATAGGGAGACCCAGCCAAGCTCTTGGGTACTTGGCTAGGCAATGTGCCTACCTGCCTCACCATTTTCCATCTGTCCATTTTGCTGACATTAGGAGACGGATGTCACAGACAGCTATTCTGGTGTTGGCAGTCAGAGTAGACATAGCTAGAATAACATTGCTTGTACAAAACACAGGCTGAGGAAATCTGCACTTTTAATAAGAGAGATCTGTTGATCCTTCAAGCAGAAGTATCCCTCAAATACGTTGTCTTGAATATCAAGAAACAAGGTTTAGGAAAAAAAACCTATAAAAGTCCCAAATATCAGGGAAAACATCAAGGCCTGAGCAGTATTTAGGCTGAGCAGGATGTACATATGTACGAATGGTCAGAGAAAATTCTCAAGTGAGTATAAAATAATAATAAAGAATAATAATAACAGCATTCTGCTGAGTGATGCATATATTCTTTTAATTCACACTTCTTTTTACAGCAGAGAATTTGCAACTTGCTGTCTCATATTTAAGTAGAGTAATGCAAAAGTAATTCACACCACTATATCTTGCTGTCTAAAGATAACCACTGGAAGCAGTATTTATGCAAAGTAAAAAGAAATAAATCTGCCAATTTTAGCCCAGGGCTCAATTTAATGCTGTTCTAATACTCTGAGACCAAGCATGCTACAGATATAGACAGAAAACATTTCCTCACCTGACAAAAAAAAAAAAAAAGAACTCAAAAAGGAATGCAAAATTTCTACTACAGAACTTTTACATGCCTCATATAATGAAGTCTTGCACTTGTGAGAGAGCATAAGTGTATGTCATTATTTGAATTACTCTAATTCTTAAAGGTAAGGAAGATTCTATTGTATAGTTTGAAGTTATTTACACAGTTTTACAAAGTTTTGCAAGATTGGCCACATGACCTTGTAAATTGCATCATACAAATATTTAACTGTCATGAACCTGTGCATTCGTGCAGCTTCTCGATGAATTAATGCTCAAACGCAAGAGGAACTGAACATTGTAGTAAACATCAGCAAAGCAAAAATCTGTTGTTAATAAAAGAACATTTTCCATTCCTATAGCACATTCTTTTCAAACATTTTAAAGTGCTTCATTAACATTTTACATAATCATACAAGGTAGTAATTATCCCTTAATTGCTCAGGTTGTAGAACTGAGTCTCAAAGAATTCAGATGATTTAAGTATCATCACGAAGAAAGTGGCGTGCAGGCAAAAATACCACCCAGCCCACCTGTGTGCTAGTCTGAAGCCTTACCCAAAAGACCATACGTGTATTTATATTGTGCCTTGTATTAAACTAAGTAGTTGAGGTACTAAAAACTATCTATCTACAAAGTTCTCTATAGCTACCATTAGTACCACTTTACTATTGCTCCTTATCTTTTCCATACTCATCTTCGTGACCTTTTGCTGACTCAGTATGTCTAAGCTCTTCTTGTACTTGAGAACCCAGATCTGGACACAGCACTCCAGCTGTGGTCTTGCTAGTGCTGAATAGATCATATGATGCAGACAGACCACTGTATCTAGCTGGGGCATTCATGATCTCTCATACAGTCTAATCTTCCTAACTCCTCTAGTGCTGAGCACACTAAACATAGTTTTACAAGCCTCCTCAGGGAGATGGCTGACTAGACAATGTAAAATTTAAGAGGCAAATACAACTAATGCTACAAAAAAGTGCTAGCAATTAAGCACTAAAATTCATACTGTTTTCACAGAAAAACCCTGAATGGCCCTGAAGGCTGTTTCTACTTGAAAAGCTATAGACAAAAGAGTAAACTGCTACCCCTTTGGTTAAGTTGTCATAGTAGAATCAGGATTTTGTGATATTTCTGTCACTGATCTTCTAAATTATGAATGTAGATCAAAGACCATCTTCAGCCACCATCGTCTGCAAGCTTAGAGTGAATTTGCAGTAACACTCAAATATGTATTCCGATGGGAGAGGTGGTTAGGGACTCTGGAGCTCAGTCTTTTTGTCAATTCTCCAGGATAAAGGGAAAGACCTTAAAAAGGCTAGGAGGATTGGCCAGGTTAATAAATGGTTAGAAGATTGGTGCCATTTTCATGGGTTAGGCTATCTAGAACATGGGACTCAATTCAGGAGGCCAGGTCTACTGGGGGCTGGTGGAGCTGGTCTGACAACGAAGGGGAAGAGTGGTTTTGGTAGGAGGCTTCCCAGACTGGTCAAGGAAGCTTCAAACTAGATGTGTTGGGGGAAGAGGGCATCATTCCATCCCAACACACCCAGTCAGTTTCCAGCACCTATAATAAATGCTGCTTCCAGCCAATGAGCCAGCTTCATTTGGAGCTCGGCTCAGACGCCTAAACACAAACGCCCGTAGCACCGGGAACAATCAAGGGGAACTAGAGATACATGCACATCTACAGCGGTATGATAAAATAGGCATCACAGAAACACAGTGGGATGGCTCCTATGACTGGAGTGTTGGAATGAAAGGCTACAGGCTCTTTAGAAAAGACAGGTGCGGTAGACGGGGAAAGGGAGTTGCTATTTATGTTAGGGATAGGCTGGAGAGTACGGAACTCTCTCTGGAGAGAGGTGAGCAGTCAATAGAGAGTTTATGGGTGAGGGTTAAAGGGAGAACAGCGATGACAGACATTACTGTGAGGGTCTGTTACAGACTGTCTGATCAAGAGGACTCTGTGGATGAAGCACTCTATAGACAGGAACAGCCTCACAATCACAGGCCCTCGCTCTCATAGGGGACTTCAACCACCCTGATATCTGTTGGAAGGACGGTAAGGCCAGGCACCAGCAATCCAGGAGGTTCCTCAATTGTGACCTCATAGCAGCCTTCCAGTATCTGAAGGGGCCTATAGGGATGCTGGGGAGGGACTCTTCATTAGGGACTGTAGTGATAGGACAAGGGGTAATGGGTTCAAACTTAAACAGGGGAAGTTTAGATTGTATATGAGGAAGAAATTCTTTACTGTAAGGGTGGTGAGGCACAGGAATGGGTTGCCCACAGAAGTTGTGAATGCTCCATCCCTGGCGGTGTTCAATGCCAGGTTGGACAGAGCCTTGGGTGGCATGGTTTAGTGGGAGGTGTCCCAGCCCCTGGCAGGGGAGTTGGACCTAGATAATCTTAAGGTCCTTTCCAACCCTAACTATTCTATGGTTCTATGATTCTATGTGGAAATAGATGATTATGAATATACTGTATATAGGTTTTCACTCAGTTCAGAAGTTTGAGAACATTTTCTCTCATATTTCTCTGCTGTTCATCAATGTCTACCCACCATTCAGTGCTTTTTAAATGTTGCTTAAACAAGAGTATTAAAATGTTATAAGAGTTGTACAATTAAAAAAAAAATAAATAAATGCAGTGGAAAGAAACATCAAATTTTTTGTATGTATATTTTGAATATACATATATTGGGACAATTCTGACATGTTTTTTCATAATTGACTGTATCATACAACATTTTTTCCCAAAAGGCTTTAAGAAATAATAATAATAACAAAATGTACCTGAGACAATAGACCGGAAGGCTATGTTTTGATTGAAAAAATGTACCTTTGAATATAGAAATAACTATGAACAATCCAATTGAAGTCTGTGGGCGGTATGGATTTGTAATGAAACTTCAGGAAGGCCTTTAAAGCAAAGGAAACAGAATTCCCCAGGATTGAAAAAAAACTTTTAATAAAACCCTATAGATAAACCAAGGAAGTGCAGAATGGTAGTGGTAAGGATACTCAAGTCCCCTATAAAATCCAAATGTGTGTTTCATATTTACTATCCAAAAAAAAAAGAACAGTAAGCCAAAAATCTAGATGGCTTCTCATCTGATGTGATGTATTACTTATTTGTTTTGTGATGCAGCATATGTTATTCTTGAAAAATCTGGTTTGTGTAGTGAGATTTTTCACAGACTGGGTAACAATATGAAGTAGTAAACACATTATTATGTAACAAATCCCCAAACTCTTATTGTTAAAGAGACCCGTAATTCTTAGGAAGCACTTCTGAAAAAGGTAATGAAAGCAATAAAAAGTCAGTCTCTTCACCAGAGTAAAAACACACATATAGGTTTCAGAGAGAATAAATAAAACCACATATAAACTATGAGAGAGTCCCTTTATGATCTTATAAAACAGATGTTTACACTTCAAAGAATATTTGTGGAAAGAAACAACCACTGATATAACCAACTAAGTAACTTTGAACTGTTACAATGAACGTATATATGTAGACAACCATGGACATAATCTGAGTTAATCTTCTGTTCATAAGAGACATTTCATTTTCAAGTAAATACTTAGAAGCAAACTCTAGACAGCTCTGCAGTCCATTTAAATTAAATCTACATATTGGAGAGTAAAAGGATAGAGCAAATTCTTCCCCTACGGTTCCCAGCCCTAAAGTAGCTATTCTGCAGTCGTTACTGCAGCCCGTAGGCAGTAGCAGCGCAGATATTATCCATTACCCTAAAGAGGCATCTTGGACAATTGATTCATGTAATCACAGACTTAATAGTCATCTTCCCTACCCTTTAGCTCATTAACTTCCCCTAACTGTTACAGAATGGGGGGAAAAGCTTGGAGATTTTCTCAGTGTAAACAAGGAATGCAGAATTCCTAGTATGTTTTTGATGGTTTTCTCCTTAGTAAAAATATTCCATATGTACTGCCATGTGTATTGCACAAAACAGAAATCTGCTTTCTAAGCAGTATAGAGCAAAGGGTTTATGTCATGTTTATTTTCCCTTTATTTTTCCATATAAGTGAACTTGATTTTTGGAGTGTATATAATTTTTTTTTCTTATTATTTTGTGGACATGTACTTGAAATGTGCTCTTTAATCTGCTCAATAAATGGAATAATTAGCCAATACTTAATTTTAATCTGCATATGCATTTCATACCTAATCCTATTTAAAATTCTGTCAACAAAGCAATTCCCTTAGAGATTTCAATTCTATTTTTTAATTATTCATTATAGAATCATAGAATAGTTAGGGCTGGAAAGGACCTTAAGATCATCTAGTTCCAACCCCCCTGCCAGGGGCTGGGACACCTCCCACTAAACCATGCCACCCAAGGCTCTGTCCAACCTGGCATTGAACACCGCCAGGGATGGAGCATTCACAACTTCTGTGGGCAACCCATTCCTGTGCCTCACCACCCTTACAGTAAAGAATTTCTTCCTCATTATAATAGTCTGCAAGAGTTTAATGCCCCACCTTGTTAGAATCTTTCTAGCTGATCTTACAATTTCTAAGCAGTATCTTGACACATTTCCCGTTTCCACCCTTTTGTCAGTATTGGACATGCCCTTAGAAGACTTTCTTCTTTCTATTATCTTTCCTCATTCAGGCTTTTCTTTTTTATTCTTCCTCCAGTAACAATACATTGCTCATGACATACTTCCCAATCATTTAACACAGATGACTAAGCTTACCAGATTTCAGTTTAGAGCTCAATTTTTTCTTCTTTTAAATAAAATGTAGTAGTATTCCACCAGTGCATTACTGTGACACAGTGTCTCCACAAGCTATAAATGAAACAATCCCTAAAAAAAGACATACAAGATAAAAACGGAGGCAGATATGTGCCATATAGCTATAATGAATATATTTTCTCTGCTATTCAAGAACAGCTGAGCTTAAGACCTAATAGAGACCTTTGGATAAGGACAGAAGGGAAGGAAGACTAGACCAATCTCCTTGATAGGGATCAGTGATACATCAAATCCAGTTAGAGGGCAAGCTTCTCTTTCCAGAGAAATTAACAGAAGTAATTAAAGAATAAGTGGTGATTATGGCAAACCAACTCCCCTAACTTCTAGGTAAGTAGTACTGGAAGATATGAACTGTCCAACAAGTTCTTGGTATTTGCTGGAAATAGCCTCAGAGAAAAGAACAAGTAAGTAGGTACTGGTAAGGACTGCTGTACCCATTCCTGTTTATACAGAGAAGTTGGTCAAGAGTATAAGTGACCAGTTAGTTTGAGTTATAATTGCCACAAAACAACCAGAGTTTTCAAATACTAGAAAAGAAAGGAATTGCAACAGCACATTAAGAACAATGACATTCCAAACCCAGACTTTGACAAACTGAGGAAACAAAAGATGATGGGATCTGCTGAGCAAACATTCAAAGGGATGGGGTTTGTCTGTTTGCTTGTCTCAAAAAAAAAAAAAAAAAAAAAAAGAAAGTTTAATGCTTAGGAGGACGGGAACTTTTAAACAGAACCAGTTCAGTAGGAAGAAAAAAACCCTTATGTAAACCAGGAAGATAAAAAGGAAGTACATGAAGAGACTTCAGAGTATAAATCAAGATATCTTGACAATTAAGAATAATAGTATCAGCAGTGTAAACAATATCACTCAATATCACTTACAAAGGAATAGCATTGATTTCTCAGGGAGGGTGGTGGATTAAGATGCTAACTAACAACAGGTAAGGTGCATTAAGCCAATGAAGAAAATGTTATTAAAAATTACATGTAGAGGAAGCAGAAAAGGGTCTTTTGTTAACAGACAAAGGTCAAAACACTGATAACAGAGAAAGCTAAAACAGTTTGGGCATTTTTTTTTCTTTGTCTTCAGAAAGCAACTAATTGTGGCCAAGCACTTAACATGATTTTAATAAAAAGGACAGCACAGCATACAAGAAAAAGGTGAAAGGGAAAGAGTAAAACATTATTTAGATTTCCAGTTCAGATGGACTTAGGAATTTGAGGGAGATGCCATCAACTGAATCAAAACTTTAGCTGTCAGGTCTGACAACTTAAGGAAGAGGGGGACATATCTGAATTAAGGCAGGAAAACTAGTACTTACACTTTCCCCTCTCCTTTTAATATTTATATTGGTATTCACAGACAAGTTGATTAAACTGGGATATTTGAAAACTTACTAGAACAAATTATTAAAAAAAATCAATTTCCAAGAACTTGGGGATAATAAGATAATAAACAGACAACACAGATTTGTCAGGAACAAATCGTATTAGACCAATCTAATTTAATTTTTTTAAAGTAATTAGTCTAGCGAATAAGACAGAAGAAATTGGAAGAAATATTTGCAATGTATCTTAACCTAAGCAAATAATGGAAATACAGGTTAGCTGAAAGTACTGAAAGATGAGCATACATGGGCTAGAAATAAGAAATGCAAAAAGCAGGTTTTGACACAGATTACAGCAGAGAACATTCCCGATCGAATTCCGAGAGACTTGTTTGGGTCGGTCACCATTATATGTTGTCATGAATTATTTAGATATTGCATAGACACTAACATTCTAAATTATTTAAGAAGAGGTTATTCTAAGCATATATAAAATTATTTTGCTAAATTCTGGAGGAAGAAATGAGAAATTTCATGAAAGCAAATGCAAACTACTACATTTTAGAAGAAAATGTTCATAAACACAAAGGTGATAAAACTGGTTAATTCAGCAGAAACAGAAAGTTGTAATACATCTAACTTTGATGCTCAAAAATTGGATATAATATTCTGGAATAGGATACATCAAGCAACTGAGAGTTCAGGCAGTGGAGCATTCCACTTCCCAAAGACAAATGGACAAATGATCAGACAAAATGACTCATGATGTGATTTAATTTGTTAAATCTAGAAAAAAAAAGGCAGCTGAAAAGCAACATAATAATAGAGTGTGTTTCATACTGCATGTTATCTATCATGAAGGGAAAGCTGGCTTACTTGCAACAAAGAAGATGCAGTTCTGATATCAGGAAAACTTTTCCAACTATTAGAAAAAATAATTACTGGTTGTGTGAGGCTGTGATCATCAATGGTTCTCATAAAAATAAATAAATTTGTCAGGACAGTCTACATATACTTGAAGTTTCCAAAGAGAAGGAGTTATATGTAAGTGATAGCTCTGTGGTCACTTGCTGCTTTCCTTTTCTTTCTTTGTAATTAAATAGCTTGATCTTAGTCAATTTTGGTATTTTTTAAGATTCTGCTCCAGCAAAAATGAAATAATTTTTCAAGGAGAGCTCTGTAATTTCAAAGCCAAAAAATACCATGGTTAACAGAGAGGTCAACAGGCCAGAAGGGAACTAATTAGCCGGCTTTTGGGAAGAGAGACTTTTTAAAGAAGAATGCAGTACTGCTGATGTGAGAAAGACCCCCCAGTTAGGAGCCCCATACTCTCCTCTCATTGTTCTCTCCTCCTACAGGATCAACAACTAACACACTGAGTCACTGAAGCTGAAACAAAGCCCAGCTGCAGGAGGAATCTGCATATTCAGCCTATGGAATTAAATTCACACTGTTTAACTGTAATTTTTTTTACAATGATGTTTAGAATCAAGCCTTTTAAAGAGGCTGCGACAGCACAGAGTATTTGGTCATACGATGTACCTTTTTAGTTCACAAGTAGATGAGATGCTGCAAAACCAGTACAAGTTCCAAATGCCGCAACTCCCAGTTTGATGTCCAGAATCCTGGTGCAAAGGTACAATCTAATTCTGAGTACCTTATCACCTACCTATCAGTCAGCTCAGGCTATTACTTGTTCGGCCAAAGTATGCTTAGATGATAGAACTAAAAAGACTGTTTTGAAGAGCTTACCTTGTAGCAGAGTATGTATTCAAAGTACACATATTCATTAAAAAAAAAAAAAAGAAAAACAACAGGCACTTTGTTGATTCTGGAAGTGATTTTTGCTAACACTATTTAAAGATAGAAATATGGAGATTAGAGTATTTATACTGACAAACTGTAGTGCGTGAGAAAAAGATTCACAAAACAAAATAACCCCAAACTTTTGACTTTAAAGCCTAATATTTTGAATAAAGCATATATCTGGAATTTAAACAAATGGAACTCCTTTTTTAGCTTTATAATACTGTAATATTTGAAAGTCATCCTTCAAGAGACTGAAGAGGGCATGTGTCAATCTGAAACATTAAAAAGCTTTTAACTGTATTCAGGCTCACTCAATAATCTGATGACTTCAAAGATCTCAGCATCTTTACCCAAAGCACTCAGATTTTCATTGCGTTTAATGTAATTTTCTAAAGTTAACCAAATGATAAAACGCAAAGAACACTTCAACTTTGAACAGTCTTACCATTCCATACTTGTCCCTCTACTGCATGAATAAGCGCTATGCTATCATGACAAACTCTTTGCTCTACAGTTCTTACAGTAAGACTATCTATTTTCTGACCATAAAGACTCCATCTTGTCCAAACATAAATTCAATTATCCCAGCTGCAGTGTGGGCGTTTATGAATTTATGCCAGCTTCTGCACAGGTCTGCACTGGAATAGAACTACTAACACAATCAGAAGCAAAGATTATACATATTATAGATTTCTTTCCAGTATTTTAATACATCAGTTAGAGCTCATAAGAACATCTTAATGTTTTAAGAGTCATGTTCCATTTCATGTTGTATTGCCTGCACAATGGAAAATGGTTTATACCACTTAGTTACTTGTTTGCAAAAACTGGAGTGCTTTCAAATACAGACAATTCTAATGAAGACCTTTTATACACATCAACTTTAAGTATTTCCTGGTTACATTTTATAATCTTTCAGGTCCACCTTGCAAATGTTTACTGAACAAAAATTAGCTTAGGCCTCACTTTCTGAGTACATATTATTCAAAGAAGAGGTAACAGGAAGAGAAACATATTATTACATGAGGAAATCACCCCACTCAGCCATATCTGCATAGCCGCTAATACATTTTAATTTAGAAGCTTTAGAATTCCTTTATTGGAACCATATATTTATCAAAAGCTAAAAACCTCGCTTTTTAGAAGGTAACTTTTTTTTTTTTTTTAATTCAAGGAAGCAGCATTTTTCAGCATGCTATTCTTCAAAAAAGGATCTTTGTCTATTGTAAATTCCTGCACAGGATTATCAAAGCACTTACCTTGTACTTGCATTTTTAACCTGTAAAAATTGTTGCTCAGTTCTTTTGTTAGGAAAGTGGATTTGATTACAATTCAGATAGTAGTCATCTTCTCAGCATTTTGAGTTGTCCCAGGGCATCTCCATGGCCTACTGGTTAGGGATTATATAACAAAACATCTGTTAATTTATTTATTTTGATTGTTAAATTCAGCTGAAAACACCCATATTTTTCCTCTGGGTCCTTATGAGATGATAATTAGCTTTGGAGCTAATTTTATTCAATGCTTATTTACAGATTAAAATGCAAATTCATTGTTTGTGTATACACACACATTTTTAACAATTTGTGTGCAGAAGCATAAAATTCTTCTGAAGGTACAGATACATGTGAACAATGCAGCTGAAGACCTATGTCCTTCTATGTCAGCTAACAAGCAAGTCAGTGTAATTAAGGAGAGTTCCACTGGAGAGGCTGCAATTCACATATTAGCAAAAAAGGCAATGGAATACCAAAATAAGTTACTTAACTTGAGATAACATGCAAGCAAATGATAATTGAGAAGACACTCTGCAATATCAACAGGATTTGACAGTTAGAGTACATTTTCGAATCTTCAACTCAAACCATGTTCCCATTCTACCATATGGATCTCATAGCTGGAAATTCATCTGCACTGCCAATAGATGTCAAAAAGCTTTCAAAGTAGCTGCTTTAGAAAAGATTACATGTATTAAGTTAAAACAATTAATAAACATGCCAAAATTTCTCAGAGTTCATCAAACTTTTCTCCTCTCTGTGCCTGCCCTGAAAAATATTTTCATGAAAGACCACGAAAATATTCTGAGGCTCACATGAAGAATGAAGCCTGGGTATATTCCATTGCAGGGCAGCAAAGTCAAGATGAAATGGGCCAAATTTAACTCTCTCCAAATGAAAATTCTTGGAATATATATATAAAAATTGGTTTCAGCAACATGCAAAAAATTCTCAGCAGGACAGTGGCAGTACAACCTTATTATTGCTGTAAGCACTAATTGATTCTGTGGGAAAGACTGAATGGAACAAAAATGTTGCATAAACACCAAGGTTATGCTGGGGGAATCTGAACTTTTCAATCTTTTCAACAAAACTTTCTGAAGGAGGATGTATTCAGGCAGAGTTAAAAAAAAAAAAAAAAGCAGACAATTTCTTTCTTTTTTTTTTTTTTTTTTTTTGGATAATACCCAGAAATGTCTCTCTATAAATCTTCATTCTTTCCCATGCCATGCAGACTAAAATCTTTCTGACCAATTCAGGGGCCTCAGAAGAGAATGACTTGACACCAACTGAGAGAAGATAGAAACACTCCCCCCTCCCCAGTCTGTTCATTAAAATGTGGCTCGTTGGCTCATGCTATGAGAAAACATGGGAAGTTTTCCTGAGATATTATTGATTTCTAAATACACTATTTCTCTTTACTACATAAAACTTTAAGGTAATATCTGTATTTATTCTATGGCAATATTGAAAACTGGTTTGTATCTGTTCTGAAAAGGAGAAACTATGATTCTATGATTCTAATTCTTAATAAATTATGTGGAAGTAAAATATAGCATTAAGATACAGTGAATAATCTGAAGTCATTAATTATTTGGCATTTCTGTTTAGCATGAGATAGAAAGAAATGAAAATTTACCTATTACATTTAAAGACAACAAAAGAAATACCTGTCTGCACAGAAAATCAACACAGACGTTACGGTAGTGTTTTCATTTTCCTGTTGGCAGCTAAAATGAGGCCTTAGTCTTGAGTAATCTAACCATTTGATTTTATTTTTTCTGAGAAATTATCATGTTATCTTCTCAAGCAAATGAGATAAACATCAATAATATCAGGGGACTTTTTTTTTTTTTAACTAATGGATGTCTTTTGTTAGCAGCCTTCTCTATATGGGACAACTAAGGTTTAGGATATATCATTATTACTGAGTGGAAGACAACATTATAAATAATTACAGGCTTCCAACATAAGATACACATTTCACTCAAACAGCTGAAGTACTTATTCATTACACAGTGGATGATAAGGAACTAAGCAATCGTGGATCTGTTGTTTTTTGGTTTTTTTTTTTTTGCTTTCAAATATAATTTAGAAGATTCAGAAAATAACAATCAGAAAAGTCTAAGGATCTACTGCTGCACAAAGCACAATTTCTATTAACAATCTCTGGGATAGAGTTTTATATATGGTTTACTGGGTCACTTACTCTTCCTGGATACAGAAGACCAGTGTCAAGGTGTTCTAACTCAATATATACAACTTATCACCTACCAGAGCAAAATGCAGTATTTTCTAGTTGCTTGTAAAATGAATTTGTCAAAGGGTACAAAGAAGAGTTTAGTGCATTTTTATAGAAAAGCAATAGTGTTTTATGATGTGTTGAAACAACCATTTATTTGAAAACATGTCAGTTCTATAAGAGGCAAGCTAGAGAACTAAAAGCAATCCACCTAAAAGTATGGAAAGCTTACAAAAGATGATGCGTCAAAAAAAAAATTATATAAAAATATATATATGTATGAATGCATTGGACCTGCTAGTCCAGCAGCAGTAAATATCAAGAGAGCTAATTTTGCCTCTTCCCTCTCTGAGCCTTCCTCAAATGCAAAAAGCCAAAAACCTAAGTTTCGCTGCCTGGCTAGCTGATGAATGATGTCAATCCTATTTAGTCAACAAATTTCAACATGTGGATCATGGATCCCTGAGAATCTGTGGACTAATTCTGAGAGATCTATAAAAAAGTACTAAGAAAAATAAATTCACAGATACTGTATACCAACCAGTGGAAAGAAAGTTTCTTAGCTGGTCTACACCACCAGGGAAACTAAATTAAAGTGCAGGAACCATAGCAAGCGAAAATCACTGGTACTTGAATCTGAAGGATCACATTGTAGCATTAAAATGAATTCCTCCGAGTAACAAATAGCAACATAAATTTGTTAGTCAATTTTTTGTTTCCTGATCTACAGAAAGAGAGCTCTAGTGCAATCTCAGTGTCTCTAAAACACCATCCAACTAAAATCAAACGGTTAGATTATCCAAGACTAAGACCTCATTTTAGCTGCCAACAATTCATTATGAAATATCAGCGGAGTAAGTGACAACTTGCAGCTATTACAGACGATGACAGCAATATTTCTTAAACTGTCGAGCTGTTCAGGAACATATTTGTGAACAGTCAAGATTAAAGTTTTATACTTTTGCTATTATCATACTTACATATATAGATATTTAAGTGTGTGTGTACACATATTTTTTAAAAAGCCCCAAGTAAAATTCTCAGGGAGAATTATACAAGTGCAAGATAATTTTCACAAAACTCAGGAAACAGCGTATCACTGAATCTTTACCACAGATTTTAATAGAGAGCAAGCTTAGTAATTTTAAAGCTAGTGCAGCTATTTTGCAGTATTTTAAAGATTATTTTTAGTTACTCAATTAGTCATTTCTAAGAGCCTACAAGAATTGCACAATTATTTCTAATTTAATAATAAATCAGCGAGATTAATTATGGAATTATCAACACAGGAACACTATAAGCTTTCTTTAGGTCCTATAGTAAGAAAATTTGAGCACATATTAGAGGCACCTCCTTTGACATAGTTCTGTCATGACCATTTACAGGCAGGGTAGTCAGTATATCAGGCCATTCAGTCAAGTGCATGAGATCTCACAAGATGCTGAATACCAGATCTTAAGGATACTACTTTGGCAGAATATGCACTACGCAATACTGAAATGCTGTAATTTTCATTACTAACAGTAAGACTTTCAGAAATCCCCTAATTTTCTATTCAGAGAAAATTTCTGAACTGTCATTTACAGAAACACAAATATTATTACAGATTCAGCATCTGAGTTCCACTGAAGTCCATTGCTGTACTGTCTGTTCTAGCTGAGCTATTAGTACAAAGATGTACAACAGTATGCAGGACTGTCACAGACCGAATCCATGCTTCACCCAAGGTTTAAAACGTAGTTTATTCTAAGTCACAATTCTGCCTTTTTCTTTAAGAAGAAATCCTTTAATAATATTATTATATTTCCAGTCATGGGTGCACAAGTCAAGGCTGCACAAGAAAATGCAGAGCAGCAAGCTGGTGAAGGCTGGGAGGCACTCTCTTTGGGCTAGCCCCGTTCTTACACCCTTCCCTCAGCACTTGCTTTAGCTACTGCCAAAGATTACATAACCACTTGATCAATCTAGTCTGTGCCATTTAGATGTTCTTAGCTCTCTACCTATGAATTCTAGCTTTAGCTAGTTAAGGATGTTATTTATACAATCTAAACACTATCTTTACAGCGGCCTTTGAAATTCATGCGCTGCATCCTACACAATGAAATGAGCACAGGCCACTCAGAAGACCTACCTCCTCCCATAGTATAGGCATAGATTGTGAGTTCTTATAGATTCAGGGGAGCAGAAGGAGAATCTGTTCTGAAAGAGCCTGAAGTGAAAATGGCCTCAGGTGTTTTCACTGTCTGCACTGGCCAGTGCAGAAAAACATGCTATACCATGGCTGTGACGCTCTGGGGTGTTTGTAGTTGATAGGCGTCATTACCCTGCTCTGGACTGTATTCAGGGAAGGATGTAAATGTAAACACTGTATCTGTCAAGTCATTTATGAGGGAAATGTGGTTATGAAAACCACACGCAACAACCAAAAAGGAACTAGTAGGTACATTTCATGAAGATAATTAATGCTGGTATATTTAAATTATGACATTAAACACAAAACTATCTTTTACATTTTTGCTTTTGTTTTCACTGACAACCTATTACTGGTCTGATTAATGTTTCCTTCCCTAGATAGCGGGAGATGTGCTCCACTCGCTAGTATTTTACATAGGCTTTTAAAGTCCAGGAAGAAGTTCAAACCCTAGCTAGATTTCAAGCGTGTATATGACTGCACTTGACTTCCTCAGCATTGACATCTGCAGCTCTTTGTTTTAGAGACTTGATCAGTTTGAACTGTCAGTAAGATGGTAAATATAGAACACATTTAAGTTCTTAACCATTCACATAACCGACTGAAGGTCAAGCCCATCAGACTCGCTTCAGCTCCCCTCAATTATCCCCACTATTGAAGGTGATGTAACTACAATTCCAGCTAATTGCATCTGTAATATGGAGATAGAGTGCTTAATAATGCTCAACATGGGAGAATCAAATTAAGTCTGTCAATCTTATTTGAAATAATGCATTTTGTTATATAAACAGTCCAAAAGCCTAAGATTTGTAGATTCGCATTTGGGTGCCTTTTTCAGGCAAATGCATTCCTCTCATGGTAAAATATTCTTCAATGACATCGCACTAAATATATCCTAATATTGAAAAAGGTAAAGCTTATTTTACATTCTAGAAATTATTTATCACCTGTTAACGAGAAAACCAGAGAAATACCCTCCAAGCAACATCTAGCTGTAACTAAACAGGGAAGTATCTAACCATTCCTTGCAACCACTGTTAATTTTCACTGACTTTGCATAGCTGTAGATAATCACATTCCTGTTAGTTTACAGCTATGTTCTAATCCTTCATTTAAAACTCTACATAGATTTTGATTTTAGCACCTGAACAATCATCTGACAATGTGTGAAGTGACAGTAAAATACCAGTACACCTGAGACCTATGTTTTGTTCAAGGGTAAACATTCAAGGCAGAGAATCAAGGAAAATTCCTAGCTAAAGGGACATCCTAACAGTGACCCCATTTGAGGGTGGCTGCTTGTAACCTAACCCATGAACCTCCTTCATCTTCCTGGTCTCTGTTCACACCATCTGAAAAGCATACGTAAACAGAAAAGCTGAGAATGCTTTTCCCTCCTTTCTGGGGAGGACTGGGAAAATTCCTGCACTTTTTCTTTGTCTCAAAGCTCAGGAATCAGCTAAGCCAATTAACTGAGGTAATTACATGCAGACTCAGCTCTGCTTGAAATACATTTCACTGGTGATCTGGACCATAATACTAATCTCTGACGTATATGTCTGCCCAGAGTTTCAAACGTAGACTATACTGCACTAAGAGTTACAGTTAAAGTGTTTTGAAACTGAAATGGGAACAGTTTGAATTAGGAATCAAACCCAGAATAAACTGAAATTTAATATTCAGTGTAAATGTAGAGATCACAGTTTTAGTCTTTACAGATGGAACTTCCACTGGTATAACTGATTAATATTATTGACAATATACAGGACTTAAAGATGTGGTTCTAAAAATCTACAATGAAATAAGACCTTACAGAGGAAATTCTGCATATTCTAATAATGTCTTTACATAAAAGGTTTTAATTTAAAAACCACAAAATCAAGCAATCTTATTTTCATATATTTTTATATATTTTCATGATGTCTGCAAAACACCTCTAATGTTAAATATTACTAATTCAGTAATTTCTAATTGTTAAGGCAGGACTCCTTGCTGTCTTGCTCATTTGGGATGTTATTTAGCTGATGCTTAACATGAAATAATAATTGTATTTTTCAAACATAAATGTTCTGCTACAGCAGCACTCAAGCTAAAAGTATATGGAGTGCAAAACCCTTCTATCAAGCTTTCTATGACAAATTAGAACTCAATCCTTGCCCCTAAGACAGTGCCATTAATTATGCTTAGACAGCACAACAAAGACAACAGGTGCTTGTAGGAAGGTCATACAAAAGGCTTCACATGGAACTAAGAAGTGATTGTTATGACAGTGCAAAGTAATGCACAGTCTGAAGAATGTTTTTCTTGAAAATTGTTAATGGCTCTAAACACGGAGAAATTAGCCAGTATCCCCCAGAATATCACAGGCTTTTAGATTAAATGTAGTAATAAGAAAAAAAAAAAGTAGAGATGTGCCAAGCTGATTCAGCTTGAGGAAATGAAACATTTCATTAAAGATGTTTCAGCTTTGTCTTCTTTAACTGGCTTTAACTATAATTTTCTTTTATGTGTATGAGAAAGTCTTACTGAGGATAAATAGCAGCTTTTAAGACATAGTCTTCCTATCTGGGCATGTTACTTACAAAAGTGATGAACAGCATTTATCAGCAAGAAACAGGGAGGCCTACTTTGCTATGAAGTTTGTTACTAAAGATGAAAAGATTAATTCATGTGTCCACAGGAGAAGAAAGCTTACAAAGAGGCTTGATGAATATGACTGTCTTTGTACAGCTGGGGTAGACACCTCATCAAAAAGCAGGAATATTAACATGGCTACAACTATATTATACAGCTACAAGAATTTGGTAGTCCTTCCCATTTTCATCTGTTCCACTTAACGGTAACAGATTGCTCCTGTTCTACCTATCTCATGCCCACTGCAAACACTTCCCCAATTTATTTTTCCAAAAGAAGTGGTACCAGATTTATTTATTTAGTTTTAGTAGTCATAGAATTTGACTGTGTTGAACATTCCTGGACACTAAGAGAGGAATCTGCAGCATAGAATCATAGAATCATAGAATATAGAAGAGTTCTGAGCAGCAACAGAAATGCTGCAACTATCTGCCCATCATATAAACACAGTATTTCAAATGGACGCTCCTTCTTACACTCGAGCTCCTGTCCTAACCTTTTCCAACCATGATAACACGGCTTAAATTCCAGACTCATATTTAAAGCACTTTGCGCTGCCTGTTGCACAGACAGTATGACAGCCATTCTGCTGCAAAACCAAAAGTTAACTTCTCTCTTGAATCTCATGAACAGCTATAAACAGGTCATGACTACCCTGATGATGCTCAGTCACAAAATCAATCTATATGATGGCATCTAGCAGTAGAGAATGATTCGGAACAACCAACTACACCTTTGTAATAATAAAAGCAGAGTTGTACTTGGAATACTGAAGATGATGTGTTTTGTGGACTACTTTACAAGTCCTCTCTCTTTTTTAGAAAGAAGAAAATGGAAAACATAATCGGCTAATAATTTGCTTTCCCCTGGTGACCCACCCAAAAAACTACCCCTGTCACCATACACACATTTCTACCCTCGGAATAAGCAGGCCAACTTTATCTTAAGCAAAAAATGAGTGCCTACTTTATTTCCTAAGCAGTGAGACTGGGTATATGATAGCACCAACTGGCATGTAATATGGGCTGCTAAAATCTTAACACTACCTCCACTTCTGATTAAAAACCCATACAGAACAAAATAGAGACATAAAGCAAGTACTGAATACTCCTTAAAACTCTCCTCTTTTATACACAGATTAAAATATTAAAAATTGTGAGTCTGCTGCCCTCATCCACGCAGATCACTTCTAAATATTATTCTATGAATCTATGATTCTAAAATCATTAATATTACAGTGTGAAATGAAGTTGAGTTGATATTTCAGCAGATAACTCAAATTTTAAAAATGAAATATACTTGCCCTAATTTAGGTGAGCTTCTAAGTTTTAACAAAATCATTATATCTTTCTTCAAGATTCCTGGGACAAATGAGATGGAAGAGCCGTGTTAAGAAAGAACCGTAAATCTATAATGTGAAAAAGTACAGAGCTTGTTAAGAAGGATCCCTTAAGGTTTGGTGGACTCTTGTTCTCTTGGAATTTTGCTCATTCTGTGAATTAACATGTGATACAGGCCACAACAATGTATTCCTGTATGTTAAAACAAGAATGCAAGCAAACCACCACAGTTCCCTAGGCATTCCTGATTTATATACCATACTACCTAAGTACTTGCTCTGGGCATTTAAAATAACCACAATAAAGAAATGATCAATACACATATTTTCATCTTTCGTGTCTATATCAATATTAACCTTCTGGTTTTATGCAGTGATAATTATCCCCAAAGTATTATCTTTAGTGGACTATTAAGATGTTTTTTTTAAAATCGATAACAAGACAGACATATAATATGCATCATAAAAGATCCATAAAAACATGCTTAAGATTTCACTATTTTTCACTGGGATAATAAATTGCAACTAGTTCTCCCAGTAGAGCAAAAGATGTACAGGTCTAACTGAATGTATACAAAATACTTATTTCTATACAAGAAAAGATAACATCAAGAAACAAGACATACAAGAAAGATAACATCAGCATTTATAAATCAGTGTTTGTACACAGAAAAAAGCAGATTCTCCTGGAAGGCAGGCTGAGGCACATGAGAAACAACAAGGTGCTTGGTGACAGCCAGCATGGCTTCGCTAAGCGGAAATCCTGCCTGACCAATCTGGTGGCCTTCTATGATGGGGCTACGGAACTGATGGACAGGGATAGAGCAGTTGATGTCATCTACCTGGACTTGTGCAAAGCATTTGACACTGTCTCACATGACATCCTTGTCTCTAAGTTGGAGAGACATCAATCTGATAGATGGTCCACTTGGTGGATAAAGAACTGGCTAGATGGCCACATGCAAAGAGTTGTGCTCAATGTCTCAGTGTCCAGCTGGAGACCAGTAACGAGTGGTGTCCCTCAGGGAACGGTGTTGGAACCGGTCTTGTTCAACATCTTTGTCAGTGACATGGACAGTGGGATTGAGTGCACCCTCAGCAAGTTTGCCGATGACACCAAGCTCTGTGGTTTCGTTGATACTCTGGAGGGAAGGAATGCCATCCAGAGGGACCTTGACACGCTTGTGAGGTGGGCTGATGCCAACCTGATGAAGTTTAACCATGACAACTGCAAGGTCCCACACCTGGCTCAGAGCAATGCCAGGCACACATACAGGTTGGGCAGAGAAGAGATTCAAAGCAGCCCTGAGGAGAAGGACTTGGGGGTGTTGGTCGATGAGAAAATGAACATGAGCCGGCAGTGTGCGCTTGCAGCCCAGAAAGCCAACCGTATCCTGGGCTGCATCAAAAGGAGCTTGACCAGCAGGTCAAAGGAGATGATCCTGCCCCTCTACTCTGCTCTTGTGAGATCTCACTTGGAGTATTCTGTGCAGTTCTGGTGTCCTCAACATAAAAAGAACATGGAACTGTTGGAACAAGTCCAAAGGAGGACCACGAGGATGATCAGGGGACTGGAGCACCTCCCGTATGAAGATAGGCTGAGGGAGTTGGGGCTGTTCAGCCTGCAGAAGAGAAGGCTGCGTGGAGACCTCATAGCAGCCTTCCAATATCTGAAGGGGGCCTATAGGGATGCTGGGGAGGGACTCTTCATGAGGGATTGTAGTGAGAGGACTAGGGGTAATGGGTTCAAACTTAAAACAGGGGAAGTTTAGATTAGATATGTGGAAGAAATTCTTTACTCTGAGGGTGGTGAGGCACTGAAATGGGCTGCCCACGGAAGCTGTGAATGCTCCATCCCTGGCAGTGTTCAAGGCCGGGTTGGACATAGCCTTGGGTGGCATGGTTTAGTGGGAGGTGTCCCTGCCCCTGGCAGGGGGGTTGGAACTAGATGATCTTAAGGTCCCTTTCCAGCCCTAACTATTCTATGATTCTATGATTTTTAAGAACTACAGTGGATATATAAATGAGTTTTCAGCTGATTATATTGTTGTTACATCTCTTGTTTTTCTAGGACCTTTGATCATTCTCAAAATTCTTTCATATCTCTGAAGCAAGAATTAAAAAAAACCCCAAACCTACATTGTCTCAGCCTTAGTACCAGAGACAGAAGAAGGAAGGGAAGAATAATATCCTCTCTACTTGAGTATCTCTCGCTTAGTCTTGGCTGGAAAGCACTTGAACCCCTGAATACTTAAGCTGATCCCCTTGATATCAAACAGGATTCATCTCAGTTGAAAAAACCCCAAACAGAACCAAGGATAAATAATACTTACTAGCCTCCCTGATGCATTTTGAGACCGGCTGGTGATGTGTTAACAGGTAATGTCTACTACATGTCCACTATGTATAATCACCACCTACATTGGAAGAGGTTTGCCCACTAGCAAAATAGCATTATTTCTATTTTTAATGAAAGGTTAAATGAAAGCAAGAAAGTGCATAACAGCTATTTCATTTATGAGAATTTAAAATAACTGACAACGGTTTGGATTGCAACTCAGTGACTCTCCCCACTTACCTCATTTCATTTTAATCCACTTTAAAGCACATTCTACAAGAAAGGAAGCTCTTACTCCTGTGGGATATAAGAGTGAGAGCAAAATGGAACAGATTCTGGAAACATTAAAATTAATGATGTCTGAGAAATCATTATGGTTATAGACCTTGAATCTGACAGTTTTAATTCAAGGCTCACAAAAACTGAGAAGCAGTTAAATAAACTAAAGGACCAGATGGTCTCAGCCTTTGGGGAATTTACTACAGACAGATAAATTGGGAAACAGGAGTCAACAGTCAGAAACAAAAGATATTCTGAAGTGTTTTGAAGGGTCTGATTTCTGACAAAAAACTTAAGAAGATAATTTTCTTAGAGATTTTTCCAAGAGATTTTTCAACACTTACATTACAAAAAGTTCAGATTTGGTATCTCTATGACAAAGCCAGATCCCCGAAATGAGTTATTTTCACAAGAACAAGCATCGAGACTTGCATTTGTCACAGGAGAAGATACATTTCCTCTTTGGTTGGATTTGTAACTAACTTGTTTGGTAAATAAAATGATTTAATATACTACAATTAATTTAATAGCTACAGTGAAGGACCAGCAAAGGAATTACTTTTAAATACACCAAACTCTTTGGCCTTAACAGAATTAATATGTTGCCTTCCCTCTCCTATTTCCTTTCCAGGTGGATTAAAAAAAAAGATTTAAAGAAAAATAATGAAAAAGTGTCATGCCTGCATGAAGGATTACTTACTTTGTGGTTGTGTTCTCACTATAGAAGACAGCTACCTAAATTCTTCAGGCTGTATAATGCCATGGAAACATAGGATTAAGGTAATGAAAATCTAACTGCCTTGGTAAATATGACAGCTACCACTATCTTTTAGAAAAAAAAAAAGAAAATTACTTTTCTTTTCAAAAGTAGCTGAAAATAATTTGAAATTATATTTTTTTTTTAAATCTGAAACAGTTATTCTGATAATGTGGCATTAATTCAAATTTTGTATGCCATTGCCCTTGAAGCTTTCAAACAAATTATTTTGAGTCTAAACCTGCAAAGTAAGAATGGTACTTTCAGAGTGTAAGTAGCTATTCTGGTGTATCCCTCCCTTAACAGGGAAGCAGAAATTAGGGAAAAAAACATTTTTTTTGCAGTATTTGTTGTTATAAATGGCATTATTCAGGAATTCTCACATTTATACCACCAGTCTGAATCTAGCTTAAAAAGTAGTTGCCAAACATCTTAATCACCTAGCCTGTTCATGCGATAGTCAACATGAAATTACTTACATGCTTTCTCACATTTTTGTCTAATTTTTCTGTTCATTTGTCCACACAGAAATAAAACATAAACTAAACTCTGATGGTAACATAACTCTTAGTAATAGAAATCAACAGGCATATTCACTCAATTTTGCTTCTGAATGAAAGCAAATACAGACTGAAACAAATTATCTCTAATTCTCATTCTTCTGTCTCTACTGGTAAACAAAACAATCTGAGTATTAAGACTTCCACTGTGCTTTGTGCACTATAAAACTGTGGAAGAAAAGACAGCTAATATTTTAATTTGTAGTCAGATTCACTAGAAAGAGATTAGGATAGTGAATTCTGATGATCTGTGATTATATTGACCAGACTCCTCCTTTTGTATGACTGCTGGATCTATCAGCTTCCAATAGGTCAACAAAACAAGTTCTTTTCCATTACATGCAGTGGAGTTTTTTGTTTTTGAAAACGCCATCCAACATCTCAAAATCCACAAAATATCACAAGCGAGGAAGATGACTTCTGGTTAGCGTAATACAGGGTAAGAAAGGGAGTCTGGGAGGAGATTTACCAGTCCCTCCAAAATACCTAGAGTTAACAGCAAGAACAGACCAAGAAATGGACAAGGAATAAGCAGTCATAGAATCACAGAATCAGCTAGGTTGGAAAAGACCTTTTAGATCATCAAGTTCAACCACCATTCCAGACTGCCAAGACCACTACTAAATCATATCACTGAGAGCCTCATCTACATGGTTTTTGAACACTTCCAGGGATGGTGATTCCACCACTTCCTTGGGCAGTCTGTTCTAATATCTGATCACCATCTCTGTGAAAAAATTTTCCTAATTTTTTCCTAATTTTTCCTAATATCCAATCTAAACCTCCCCTGGTACAGCTTGAGGTTGTTACCTCTTGTCCTATCACATGATATTTGGGAGGACAGACTGACTCCCACCTCACCATAACCGCAGCCTTAGAGTCGTCAGTACTGAAAGGGAATGCAACAGCACTACTTGAGTGAGGTCACCTGGGTTTAGTACTGGCTCCACACGATACAAAACAAGCAAGATTCCATTTAAATCCCGGGAAGTGACTTTTCGCCAAGAATCTCTCTCACATATATATACATATGTACATATCTTTATAACAAAATTCTAACTCAGTCTACAAATTAAATTTATTTCATTGCATTCCCATATCCCCCCATTGAGTATGACTGTAGACAGACAAACCCTTTAATCAGCTTCCAGTCCCTACATCCCTCATTGTCACTAGTAATGTCTACAAATGTGTCTCTCAGAGGGAGACTAAATGACCTTTTTTCTTTTAACTTCTCCTCCCTCACCCCCCCCCCCCCCACTTGCCTGACAACTAACTCTTGCATGTGCATTGAAAAGCTTTATGGTACTTTCAGACTTTCATATCAAATAGATTTTGATGAAAGAGACTAATTATTTTCATTTTCTCAATGACTTTTAAGATAGAAGTTTGAGATTTAATATATGAAGCTAGATAAGTAATTGCTGATTCCTGCTTCTTATATCCCAGTATGTTTCTCACAACTTCTTTATATATTTTGGGAAAACATAAAGCATTAATACATGAATTTGTTTCATGGAATTAATCTAAACATATGGAAGAAAGGGCAGCAGTAGAATTTCCTGCTGTTTGAGACTGCTAGCTGCTCATTATGTGAAAATACGTAGGACATACAATAATTTGTATAAAGTAAATATTTCACATCAACCCTATTCCAACAGTAAGGAAAGTATTTACATAAAACCTAAGATAAATTCTAATGCTTTTTTCTGTTAACAGACTTCCATTTTATTTGCATATCAATTATTTACCCTTTTCAAAACTAACACTTTTGATGCATCATTTATAGGCTAACTACTGCACGCATGTTTGAATACTTTCAACTCCTATTTTCTCTTATTGCAGGCTAATTTTCCGTAAGCAGTCTGAAAACAGCTATCTGACATCATGCAAGCCAAGCCTAAATCATACATAAATGTATATGACTTCACAGTAACAGGCCTGCTCACACTTGAGACCACCAATTCTTAATATGTAAAAGAAGGTAGATAATTTTAGAAACAAAAGGCAGTGATAAATATCTCACTTCTCATAAAACAGCAGGTATATCTAAGCACAGATTTAGTTATTTGATAAATAAAGGTAATAATATTGAGGCCTCAAAAGAGGTTGCATTTTACTTTATAACATGATTTTGTCCATCCCTTGACCATACTGGCACTAAATCTCTTCAATCGATGTCAGCAAAGAATGCATCAGCCATGTGAAGTGAACAATTATTTATTTCAGCCACTCCATCCAAATTTGACTGAGTGAACATTCAGAAAAAGAAGAAAAAGTGAAACCACTTCTAACAAGATTAATGACACAACAGACTTCTATTTTCTATAACTTACAGTGGTAGGAAAAACAGAAAACCCCAGCACAAAGTTATTGTTTGCTCTTCATGCCAACATCAGTAATGCAAACAAACCAAGAGCAGGCTGTACTTGGCGCACCTTCCTTTATCACAGTCCTTTCAAGAAAAGGATTTGTGGTTTATAATGTTGATAGTATTAGCCATTCCCCCCCCCCCCACATTACCACACTACCAGCAATCAAGAAAATAAGAGGTTTAATATTTCTCTTTGGCTGACTTGCATGATGTCCTGGGTTCAGCAGTAGCAGTCATTTTTCTCCTTCTTAGTAGCTGATGCAGTGCTGTGTTTTTGACTTTCAGCCTGGGAACAGCACTGATAACAGCAATGTTTTTAGTTGCTGCTCAGTAATGTTTACTCTGACCAAGGACTTTCTGAGTGCCATGCTCTGCCAGGGAGGAGGGGAAGCCGGGAGGAAGAAGAGACAGGACACCTGACCCAAACTAGCCAAAGAGGTATTCCATACCACAGCACGTCATGCCCAGTACATAAACTGGGGGCAGTTACCCGGAAGGGTTAGATCACTGCTTGGGTTGGGCTGGGTATCGGTCAGCGGGTGGTGAGCAGTTGTATTCTCTTCCCATCTTATTTCCCTTGTCATTATTATTATTGGTGGTAGCAGCAGTGGTTTGTGTTATACCTTAGTTACTGGAGTGTTCTTATCTCAACCCATGGGAGTTACATTCTTTTAATTCTCTTCCCCATCCCTCTGGGAGAGGGGGGAGGAAGGGAGGGGAGTGAGCTAATGACTGCATGGCTGATTTACGTCTGGGCTTAAACCACGACACATGAATACCTAAAAATTGACAATTCTAGCCTGATGTAAACCAACCTTTGCCAAAGAAAAGTGGAAAAATATGCAAGTGCTGACTAATACAACTTACCACAACTCTACTGAATTGTTACAAACAATCAAAGAACCTCTAGAAGGCCTAGTAAACTACAAAATAACAAAAATAAAGTTATTCTATTGTTTAAATATATGACTGAGGAAGATGTGACTGGTGGAATGACTGGACAGGTGTTTTTCAATAGCTGTACAATATGTCAATCCTTGTACTCTGTTGGCCAGTTCTTGTTAGCAACTCTGGAGAGCTTTTACAAGTATTTTCTAGTAAACTATGCACAGTAAACACACAGTGAATGCGCGCATTTTTATCTTATTTCATTACAGTAACAAATATATTTTGATTGATTCATATATTTAGGTCTGAAGCATACTGTTATTAAAAAACTCTGAAATATGATGAGTAAACTTTTATCCTGCATCACTTATGTCAGTGGTAGTAGTTACTGTAACTTAGGTATTTATAAAAGTTAGTGGAATAGTTGCTGAGCTATTTTAAAATGGTTTATATTGCAGATGTGTAAATAATACAAAAACTTTGATGAGTCAAAAGGTTCTATATCAATTCAACAATAAAAAGAACTTTTGGCTCAATGCATACTATGTATCTTTTTTTCCAGTTATCTAATCTAGCTGCTTTCTAATTATCTTTCTAGTTGTTATTGAGATGGTCCCCAAGGAGGCTCTCTAATGATAATTTATTGAATTTCTTTAATTTGAAGGAAAATAATTAGTGCTTTCACAACGAAAAAAACAGTTACAAAAGCAAAAAGTTGAATACTAAAGACGCGGATTGAAGTCTGTTTAGTTAATGTTGTAAGTAACATAGCTGTAAAATTTTGACTGGTTTTCCAAGTTTACTGCAAAGATTTCAATGCAAACTACTACACCTGTTTGAAAGTCTTATCTACACATTGTTATCTTGGTTCAACCATTGAAAGATCATGAAAATAAGAAAAACAATCGAGCTTCCCCAAAAAGAAACTGAGGAAAGATGTAAAGAGTAAAATTTACTCTAATTTTCATTGAGCATTAGAATTTTGACCTCTGTCAAAATCCATGCTGCCTTTTTTTTTCCCCAGGTATGGAAACTAAAGATGACAAAATAATGTAAATTATGTTTATTTTTCATTTCTTCTCTTGCAGAAATATACTTTGAAAATGGCTCCTATGTCTCAAATTCTCCCAGAACATCTGCTAGTGTTAGAATTCTATCCACTAAAATCCTTCCCATGAACTCCTGATAAGATGTATTACTGGTATACAGCAACACCCTGAATTTCCCCTTTTTATTTTCTATTTACTAGATACGCACAATTTCTCATAACACCGAGGCCACAGGTCATTCTTTATATAAAATTACTGGAGCAGTATCAGTAAGTTAAATTCTTAATTATTTTGCCAGGAGGAGATTGGAGCATGCCTCTCTCATGGACATCTTGAATCAGAATGACATCCTATTTCTCTGGAAATATTAAGAATCCTTGCTGTTCATTAGAAGCCAAATTATAACTTGAAACTGTATTTTAAGAAACCTTGTTAAGCTATGCTTAATTTTTTGACAGCACTATCTGATAACTTAGGTAATAAAATCTTCCCCTTTTTTCATGATGATTTTTGTTACTTGCCAAAAAAATTAGGCTGCATCTCCATTACTCCAAGGTTACCATATATTTACCAGAGGTAAAAATGGACTCATCCTCTTGAAGCAAGAAGTTTTCCTTGTGTTCTCCAGGCAGGAGTGGTTTTAACTTTATCATTGATCTGTTTTACAAGCACTTCATAAAACCAGTTAAAATTTACACCTTTATCTATTTTAAATGCATTATCCAGTGCATGTAGAATTTTAAAAGCATGCTTACACTGCTAAGTAGAATGCAAACAAAGATCTTACTGTGTTCAGGGCTAATTTGATTCTTTTCCTCAAAGTTACAGGTTATTTCTTGTAATTCCTGACCCAAAACCTTTCAACATTTTAATAACTTTCTCCACACTACACTGACCTTTGTCAGTATCTTATACTGGGGTACCTGTGAAATGGAACTCACAACATTTTGTCCCTAACTGTGTGAAATACGCTTTCAGTGCATTAAAAAAACCCAAACAAACCCACAGTATCGATGCTAATTATAATGAAGGCTTCCCTAATTTCTGTTTTTTGAAAATTGAGATCAGAATAACCAGTGAGACATAGTCTGTCACCTGAGAACCTCTCTTGACTTCTTTGAAATCAAACTTGGAAGCATTTGGCCAATAAATCTGTCCAAAAACTTATCAACAAATCTGTTTGCTAATAGTTTAACCAAGCAGGTGCATAAGCTGCCATTATTATTGCTGTGATATACGAAATTTAGAATCTTTGTAAGAAATCTCATCTAAAGTGAGAGATGTAAGCATCACCATCAGTAGTCATAAAGGTTTAAAATTTTAGGTATATCTGGACAAAGATACACAGAAAGGCCATGTCAATCAGTTATCATCATTGTATTATTATATATTACAGATATTGTATATCTGAAAAACCCTATAACATAGACATTTCAAGTACTTCTCCACTTAAGGGAGCCACAACATCATTCAACAGATGACATTCTGTCTTCATACAATAATAAACCACCAATTTATTGAAAATTTATGCAATGTAAAAGTGGAAATGTATATCCAGCCCTCACCAGGACCATCTTTATCATGATGTTTTCTGCCTATGATAGAATTGCAGTAAACTTATCTGCAAAGCATAAGCAGAAGCATCACAAGCAGATGAAGGGGAAGATGTGCCTGACACCTTCTATTACCAAGAGAAGAGAAAGGAAAAAATTCAAAACTACCCTGAAAGAACTAAATATTAGTTTAAGTGATAAGCAGTGAATTAGTACATCATTGGAAGAAGAAGCAAACTACATGATTAGTTTCTAATGCATTGCCTTCCTCTAGAGAAAACCAAATCAATGGAAAAATAAATCTTAAAATAAAGGACACAATAGAGATCACAATAAAGGAAAAAAATAAAAATGTCATAGAAGAGATTGAAAAAGTAGTGAAAGAGAAATGGGTGAAAACAGATCTGATTATCTTAATTTGTAGCGATTATTCTAGATTTATTCAATCAATAAGCAAATTCCTCATGGCCAAGGCCTTAAAAGGTTGGACTTAAGTTCTCAGGAATTCCAAGGCAAGGATAAAAAACAACTACAGGTTTTTTTTGAAAAAAGACTGATTCTTCAAAACATTTTATTTAAAAGAGAAAGAGGATGGCATTATGACTTGACATCAGAGCACACAGATTATTCAGATCAGCTGGTCTTAAACTGTAACTCCATACAAGATTCTTCTCTTACTATGGATTTGTGTGAACCTAATCCTCTGGTAAGTCAATCAGGAAAGATGGCCTGCCCATCCTGTAGCAAAGATCAATGAAGCAGGATTTACTACTGTAATGCTTTTGTACTTGGCCACAGACTGGATAACAAGTACAGCTCTGATGGATTCACTAATCGCTTTTCCTACTCTACAAGTCTCACAATCCGTAGGAATACAACAAATTTCAACAAGTTTGTCTGAATACAGTTAAATATAATGAACCCGAAAATGCAGACACTTTCAAACAGTATGAGATTTATGCCTCTTTACAAAACACAACCACATAGCCAGGAAAGCTTTCTGTGATTAGGCAGGAAGGAGAAGGATTTACTCCAACAAATAACAGCCTACCTGAATCAGGTCTAAGTGTTTATCTTGCTGTTTCAGGGTTATAATGTGCTTGTACTACAAAATAAGTACTTAGAAGCCAATACCATAGGAAAATATAAACAGATTTAAGATGACAAAAGCAGCTGGATATCTTGACATGCACTGTCAGCAGCTTTATGAAAATTTTATATACCTGAGCCTCCTCATTGATAAATTTTCCTTCGTTCAGCTCTGTAGGCTTATGTGCTTGTTTGCAGAGATAAAATTTGAGGAATGAATATGTATTTTTATTAAATTTTATACTGCGCTCTGCCTGGGTTAGCTGCACAACCCTGTTATGTGACAATAACTCCAGTCAATTTATTCTTACTGCATTTTCATTTTATTGCTGTTTTAATCATAAAAAGGGAATAATTTCTTATATACTTTAATTTTTTTTTTAATTTTAAATTTATTTTTGTTTAAGGAAACAAGGAACTGTAAAATAACTGCTAAGAAAGCTATTATGTTACAGTATGGAACTGCTGATAAAGAGATTTCAAAGACATAAAAAGCACATCAACCTGAGCATGTTTTTAGACTCTGAAACCTGCCCAGCAATTTCTGAGTACTGTCTTTGGAAAATGTCCAGTTTAGCTGTAACATAGTTTTTGGAGCTATAGTGATGCCATGTGATAAAAAAATTGTACAGCAGTTTTCAGTAGGCAGTTCCACAGTTAAAATGATCTACCTTATTTCTTATTGGGATAATGAGAGTTCAGTCAGTCCTCCTGCATGGCTTAACAGAAGAAAACACTCAAACAGAATGCAGTAACGTAGTGAAATGGAGAAAGGTGGAGAGGAAAAATATTTATGTTTTCAAGACTTAGTAAACAAAAAAAGACAACATTGTTCTACATGGCAGAGTATTTTAGAATAAGTTTGTTACACTCCACAGGAAAATTTCTGGGGAAATCTGGAGAGTGTACATGTGTTGTGAAGGTATGCAAAGGACAATCAAGAAAAGTTAGGACAAGTTATTAGAAGTCTTAAACTAAATGAATAATCTGCACTTAAACATTTCTGTTGGTGCTTTCCTTCCTAACTAGGTGGCCTTAGTTCAATGTAGCTGAATTAATTTCCAAATTAATTCAATTCAGGTGAACTGAACTAAAATGACTTTGAATTTGGCTGAAGATGCTCCTTAGGGTTTCACTTAAACACTTTCAAAATTCATTCAGATTGATTTTCCCCAGTGTCTGCATGTAGACAAATCCCTTAAACAGATTACAAAGGGAAATGAAGAAATAACACAGAGTGCACCACTAGAAACTGTTATTTCTAAAATAATCTCTTCAGCAACTCAGAATTCATTAATTTTTAACACATTTCTATCATAATTTCAATTTTGATGCATTATTTCAATATATACATATTGAAACCTACAAAGCAGATAGACAGGCTTGTGCTCTCTCAAGCCCTTTCAGCTGTTAAGTAAAACAGGGCTGGTACCATCATTTCTTCTTTGCAAATAAGCACAGTATGCTTTCATACCAGCGCAAGAGAACACTCTAGCAAAGTTAATGACACAACATGAGAAAAAGGGTTTTAGTCCTAGAATAGCTTTCCTACTCATTTTTTTTCTTCATAGTTTTGTGAAGACATTACCATAGCTGTATGCGGAATCTCTAGCCTGTTCCCTTTTTGAACTGATGATGTTTAATTTAGTGTCCTACAGTTGTGAACCTCACTCCAGTTTCTCACTGTGTTGAATAAACATTTCCTCCCTGACTCCTCAGGTTGTATAACAACTTCACATGACACATCTGCATATTTTGCCTACAGAAGATACATTTCTTTTTTTGATTTTCCTATCCATGGCTCAGTTGGCAGAAGTTCTACTTTATTTTAAAGTATCTTATTCTCAGATCCTAATAATTATTAAAAACTTCCATTATTTGGACTGAAATATAATTTAAACTCAGACGTGGGCCTTTTGTATCTCATTGAACTGTGCTGTTTGAGCACTGGTCTCTAGCCAGTGCCTGGCTATGGATTGACTGACCTCATTTCAGACCTACCTCATGACGATGTACCTGTCTAGACTGTGTCTGACCCTGGTTTCCCCCACCAGACCTCATCCTGACCTGCAGGTTGCCCTAGGACGTGCCTCATCACCATGAACTTGTTTGTCAATCTGGACTCTCTCTGAACTTGACAATCTCTGAGTCCGCTCTGCTTGCCTCTCAGGTACCGTGTCTGATGAGAGCTGCATTGCTGGCCACCTGATCCTGGTCAGCCCCTAACCCTTCAGACCTTCTCTTTCCTGATAGTGGTCTGTGTGTACAACAAAAAACGGGGATAATTCAATGCCCAGCAATACAGGGCAAGATTTCTGGGTGCTCTTACACCTCTTTTCTTTACCATTTCAGACATGCAGGTTTTTCCTGCAGCAGCCCAGTCCCTGAAAGCATTCTTGTATAAATGTGGAACCTGGAGGAGACAAAGTTCCTGTGGGCTGAGGGGAGGCGACAAGAAGGACCAGAACACAACCTGTGTCTTGGGGCCTTCCGATCGAATGCTTTCAGCTTATGCAGACTTCACCTCACTTGGGCCCTGGGCATAAGCAGTCCATGTCCAAGGCCTCTACTATCTCCATCCCTGGCATGGCTGAGCACAGCTCTACCCATGATGTTGTTGGAATGCATAACTCCATTCCATTATTGGAAAAGGCAAAATTGTTCTTTACTATGAGGGCGGTGGGGCACTGGAACAGGTTGCCCAGAGTTGTGGTTGCCCCATTCCTGGAAGTGTTCAAGGCCAGGACAGGGCTTTGAGCAACCTCGTCTAATGGAAGATGTACCTGCCCATGGCAGGTGGGCTAGATCAAGATGGTCCTGGATCTGGTTGGATCTTAAAGGTTCCTTCCAACTCAAACCATTCTATGATTCCATGATAAGGCCAACCAATTTTACTACTACGTCACTTTCAAGGATACTGGAAAATCAGCAAATACAGGGTAGCTCGTATCAACTGTATATACATTCCTGAAAACAGAAGACATATTGGAAAGAACATAATCATCACCTCACTCTTCCTAGTAGTAACACTGTTTTAGAAGACATATTGGAAAGAACATAATCATCACCTTACTCTTCCTAGTAGTAACACTGTTTTAGAGGAAGTAGGATTGCCTGGACATGTCTACTACATTAGCAACTGGGACTAGCATAGGCCTGAACAAATACATTACTGCCTATCAAGAATGAGCAGATAATCAAGCGAAGCAACTGGTTACAAGGTCATGCTTAGTGCCTCAATACTTACTGAATTATCTCGCTATCACTGATGATTTAAGTTTGCCATATATCAATGCATCCCTGAGCCTAATGCTAAGAGAAAAAGATAACCTTTTAGAGTTTTAAAAATGAAGATAGTGTCCTAGTCACTTTACATTTGTGTCTTTTGTTTGTTTTTTAAGCAATAACAAACTGGGTAGATGTTTCCAGGAATTCACAGATCATCAGCTAATATAAATACAAATTCCTTTTTCAGTGCAGTGATTCCATTGGGATTATAAAACAGTAAATCAGGCCCCAATAGGACAGCAATAGGTTTTCTAAATATTCATTGCAGATATTTAGCTATCAATAGATTCGAACATTGACTGCTAGTTTTCAATCACATCTAGAGTGATGTTTCACTCTAATGAAAACCCAAAAAACCAGAACACTGAGAACCACTGTAGCAAAAGGTACTCAGTGAGTCTGATCCTCTTTGAAAGTTTCTTCCTTAAAGAAACTCTAGCAATTGCACAGTGGAGGAAAACTGAAATGCTGAAGCTTGAGTCTGCCATTTGATTTGATTTGTTATTTGACAGAGTTAAACTAAACTCTAAGTGTAAGATGTACTTTATTTCAAATACACTACATACAATCTGACATATACTCCCGTTAGACATTTACTTACTACAGACTTTGCTTCAATCAGACATGAAATTTCTGAAAAGGAAGGATTAAAATACAGATGCCAAATCAGTCAAGTACACTGAAAGCCTACAGAGACTGAAAACCATTGTTCTGGTGAACAGGAGCTGTTAAAATAGTTTGGAATGCATATGTAATTCTATTTTATGTGGAAATTAAGAATGTATACATTTAAATTATGAGTACCACTTAAATGGTATATTTATGTTCTGTGGCATTTCTGTAGATGACTGCTATTATCAGAAGTGAAGAGATGAAGGCTGAAGAACACAAAACAGCTGTAAATAACTACAGTTCAATGAGTTTGATATTATATGCAACTTAGACTAGTAAGAGTTTTAAATTTATTAGACACTTTATACAGAACTGATCAAAGTAAGCTTATGAAATAGAGGGCTTTCTGTAATATAATGTCACAGAAATGTGGTTTTGTTTTTAAGTGTCAAGTCCTAAGCTTACTCTTTTTGTATTAGAGTAGCAGCATATGCTCGTCAGTGAAGCATACACCTCACAGTTATCACATCTACTGTATGACCTGTACATATTGAATTTGCCATTGTGTTTTTCAGTACTGGCTCATCAGACTTTAGGTCTGAGGGAGTTTGTCTAAATTTAGGAAAGAATACAGTTCAGTGTTATCTTGTCTAACCATAATTCACAGCCTCCACTTCTTTTGATCTAAAACAACTGGTCAACTTCCCTTCCCTCCTCCCCCCCTTTTAAACAGGAGCAAAGGATGTATGAAAATATTCAGTACAAGGATTAATGGCAGAAACCCTCGAGGACTGCAGTTTGATAGTGTATGCTAATGTGTTTGCAAGCACACAGGCACGATGCTAATAGATGTGGGCCTTTTAACAATCATCACCCTTGTTCTCAGGTTTTTACATTTGCATTTACATTTCTATATATAGAAACACAGAATCATAGAATAGTTAGGGCTGGTAAGGACCTCAAGATCATCAAGTTCCAACCCCCCTGCCATGGGCTGGGACACCTCTCACTAAACCATGCCACCCAAGGCTCTGCCCAACCTGGCCTTGAATATCGCCAGTGATGGAGTATTCACAGCTTCCGTGGGCAACCCATTCCAGTGCCTCACCACCCTTACAGTAAAGAATTTCTTCCTCATATCCAATCTATACTTCCCCTGTTTAAGTTTGAACCCGTTACCCCTTGAACCCTCATTTTTTCATCGACCAACACCCCCAAGTCCTTCTCTGCAGGACTGCTCTGAATCTCTTCTCTGCCCAACCTGTAGCAATGCCTGGGATTGCTCCGACCCAGGTGTAGGACCTTGCACTTGTCATGGTTAAACTTCATCCGGTTGGCATCAGCCCACCTCACAAGCGTGTCAAGGTCCCTCTGGATGGCATTCCTTCCCTCCAGTATATCAACCGAACCACACAGTTTGGTGTCATCAGCAAACTTGCTGAGGGCACACTCAATCCCACTCTCCATGTCACTGACAAAGATGTTGAACAAGACCAGTCCCAACACCGATCCCTGAGAGACACCACTCATTACTGGTCTCCAGCTGTACATTGAGCCACTGACCACAGCTCTTTGCATGTGGCCATCCAGCCAGTTCTTTATCCACCGAGTGGTCCACCTCTCAAATTGATGTCTCTCCAACTTAGAGACAAGGATGTCATGTGAGACAGTGTCAAATGCTTTGCACAAGTCCAGGTAGATGACATCAACTGCTCTACCCTTGTCCATCAGTTCCGTAGCCCCATCATAGAAGGCCACCAGATTGGTCAGGCAGGATTTCCCCTTAGTGAAGCCATGCTGGCTGTCACCAAGGACCTTGTTGTTTTTCATGTGTCTCAGCATGCCTTCCAGGAGAATCCACTCCAAGATTTTGCCAGGCACAGAGGTGAGACTGACTTGTCTGTAGTTCCCCGGCTCTTCCATTTTCCCCTTCTTGAAAATGGGGGTTATATTTCCCTTTTTCCAGTTGTCGGGAACTTCACCTGACTGCCATGATTTTTCAAATATGATGGACAGCGGCTTAGCAACTTCCATTTGCCAGCTCCTTCAGGACCGGTGGATGGATTTCATCAGGTCCCATGGACTGTTCAGGTTCTTAAGATGGTCTTGAACCAGATCCTCTCCTACAGTGGACCCAGGGTCTTCATTCTCAGTGTCCCTGCGTCTGCCTTCCAAGACTTGGGTGGTGTGGTCAGAGCATTTTCTGGTGAAGACTGAGGCAAAGAAGTCGTTAAGAACCTCAGCCTTCTCCAAATCCAGGGTAGCCAGTTCTCCTGATAGCTTGTGGAGAGGGCCCACATTGTCCCTAGTCTGTCTTTTATTTGCAATGTACCTATAGAATCCCTTCCTGTTATCCTTACCATCCCTAGCCAAGTTTAATTCTAAGCGGGCCTTAGCTTTCCTAACCTGATCCCTAGCTTCCCAGACAACATCCCTGTATTCTTCCCAGGCCGCCTGTCCTTGCTTCCACCTTTTATAAGCCTCTTTTTTCCTTCGAATTTTCCTCAGCAGCTCCTTATCCATGCAAGGAGGTCTCCTGGCCCTCCTACAGCACTTCCTTCTAGTAGGGATGTATCGCTCAAAAGTTCTGATAATTTTTTTCTCAAATGAACCTATTTCCTATATTGACAATATTCTGGATACCATCTGTTGAGGAAATCCATAAGGCATACAAAATGGGTATCAAAGTGCCACTGGGATTCCTTTTCTCTATATTTTTGCCGCAAAGCACCTAGCCTATTAGACTCCTACTGGAGGGAGAAAACAAGGCTAAATTGGGCTTTGGACTGACCCTTCGTGGCTCTGCTTATATCCATTTTTTCACTAACATTTGAAATAACATTAGATTCAAGTTCCTTACTGAAGCACTGAATCTTTCTAGCCATTGCGAGTATAATTGTAACTTCTGATTAGCATTTTTAAGTACTTTTTAGATACTCATTGATACCAACAGAAGAAAGGAGTACAAGGCCTGGATGAAGAGTCACTTAAAACCATTTGTTTTCCTTGAGTTCACTAAGGAAATCTACTTCTTGCATTTCATTATGAAGTTCTCTCAGAAAAAAAGCAAAGCTGCATGAGAATTTTATTCCCTAAAAAAAGTTTGTGAAGCAAGTTAACTTTAGAATGACTGTCCATGAATAAAGTCAGTGAATATCGTAGACCTAGGGAATTACACAGAACTCGGAAATTTTGAAGATGAGGTTTTTTGTAACTCACAGACAGAAAGTTATGCTATGATCACAACTGTATTTTTCAGGTCTGAATGCACAATGTTCAATAGCAGTTCAACTAATTTACAACCTTCCTTGATATTTAACACATATTATGCAAACCATACATAAATCAATGCAGGAAGAGTTCCCAGCATGAGCATGAATCAGCATATCAACAATCACTCAGTTAAAAAAAAAAATTTTTCATTGAGATGGGCTCAAGAAATCTTACACGCATCTTTCAGATGCCCAATGGGACAGCAGTCATGCACTTTTACATCCTATTTTGAAAGCGTAACATATGATATTCAGTCTAAAATGGCAGACAAGAATGAAGAACAGCCTCTGACAACTCTTCTAATAACAAAAGTACACAAGTCTTGTCATAAAGTTTTGTTTGCTCAGTTTATAAAAAACAAACCCAAAACAACAAACAAACAACTCTCTTCCCTGATCGCCAACCTTTCCCTCTTCCCATACCCTCTAACAATATACTTTTTAACAGAGGACAGAATGATCTCATGAGGACTGTAAACCCAACAAACTGATTCTACTGCTTTCCCCTTCTCCTTCCCACACTCATTCCCTCTTAGTGCTCCCTCTGAACTTTTTTTAGGAGACAACCCTAAGTTCAGAAAACAGATCAAACTCGGCTAGCTTATAGGCATCATAAATGCATAATATTACTTATCCATGCGCTCACTATTCCTTCCAGAATAACGTTCGCTAACCACAAACACACAGAAACCAGGACTTGCTTTAAGATTCCACGATAAAATTATATATATGCAGGTGCATGTGTGGTTACAGATATGCACAAATTTACCACTCTTTTCATACAGTCGAGAATACCAGAAATTTACCTTGACTTTTACAATTAAAAAATACTCTGAAATAATTATTTCACCTATGTATTTTTTGTGAATATCACTATATTAAATCAACAACTACCACAAGAAATTTTTTTACTTTATAGCATTTTACATGGTTTTAGATTGATGAGTTAGATTATGCTAAGTACATACAGATTCACCATGACACAGAACATCTCTCAAGTTCTACAAAGTAGTAACAGTCATCAAAATAAGGAAATACTGAATCCTTTAACCTAAAAAAGAAATTCAACAGATTTCTACTAGTATCTACATTTTTTTGGAAGTAACAAAAAATCAGGGTGAATTCCATCTCCCAGCTAAGCCTACTTAAACCACAGAAACACCACTCACCCAATGAATTTCCTCATAAACAGCAAACAACAGGGCAATATTGGCAGTACTATTTTAACTCAAATTTCATGTCCTGTATTGTGGAGACAATTCTGAAGCATCCTAGTCTTTTCATGAATCAACTCTTCATAAGTCACTTTGAAAAAAGGTATTCTACATAATTACACTTCTAGGTCTACACTGTGCTTAAAATACAGATCTAACATACCCATTTCCTGGAGTGAAAACTTAAATTCCATTGCTGACTTCCAGTACATATTCAGTAATGATTATCTATCTGGCTTTTTGAGATCTCTATGACAGTTTCTCGAAAATTCCCACAACATAAAACTTCTAGCATCCTAACAACTACATAGAAAATCATGCAGACTAATTCTTATACAGCCAGAAAACCAAAAACTACTCAAAAAACTTTTTTGATATGTGACCTTACATACTGCTGTATTTTCCGTGGTCAGATAGCATCCTTAAGGGGAGCTCAAATCAACACCGTAAGTTTCAGAATGAAGAAGACTGTACCTTTCAGTGAGCACCTTTATGACATACGCAGGTTTTGAATGTTCCAGAAGGAACCTACTCACCTCTGTGCCATTGGCCATTTCACCCTGATTATCACATACAGCTCGAGACTGTGAAGTCAGGAAACAATTAAGAGTTTCTAGGAGTAGAACCCACATTCAGAAAAAAGGTATCAGTCATATTGCTTGCTAATCATCAAAGCAATCCATTTTAGTGAACTCTTTCTCATCACCAAACTATCTGTGGTCCAACATAAGTAAATACCCAGATACAAAGAAAAAAAAAAAAACACCCAAGAAAAACTTGTAAACACACTTCTACAGTTACTAAAATTAGAAATTGTAAATGCCTTCTGTAACAGCAAAATCAAGTAACAATAAATTAGCTAAACCACGATGCAGTGAAAATGGTTTGAGAAACAAAATGCAATTATTTATTGGAAATTGATGTATGTTCTGTTATACAACATCAATCTTTCTCAGTAAAAATAGACATCAGAAGGAATTCTGAAAATAGTAGTTGAAAATATTCAACTTACATACAATTCTATAAAAAATGCAAAAAACTGATTGTACAGTAGGAAAATTAGAGCTGAGGTACAATTCTTCAAATGTCACTGCAGAACTGGGAATTTCACCAGTACTCAGTATTCTACTTGCTCATTATTATCTTTGTACCATTAAGTTAACTTAAAATTTGTTTAACAACTATTATACTGTGTTATTAACTGTTACCGAGTCCATGTGTTTTTGTTATGAGATTTATCTTAATTAGTGTTAGAACTATTATTTAACAGCAGAATGCGCACAAAGGAGTCTGATAGCTTATAACAAGGAAACTAATCTTACAGAGCCCTTAGGGAAATCCCAAAGAGAACTTTTCTGTAACAAAAACAATGGTGCAGAAAATCAAAAGAAAACACTCTTTTACCAAAACATTGTGGATGAGAGAGTGACAGCCTATCTGTCTGATACATACTGACAACACACATAAAATCAATATGATTCATGTGTGACTAGGAACAGATGCTTACTCCACAATAAAGCAAATGTGAACTGAAATAAAACAGAATTTTATCTCAAATTTAAGTTGGTAATTTTCACAGTCCTTTTGTCCTTGTATTTATTCCCTTCAAGCTATTCAGATTTCTTTTCACTTCTTCATACATACAAGTTAGACATCAAAATTACATAGCATTAAAGGAGAGCCAGTGAAATAACTTTAAGTTTTAAACATGTTTCTGAAACGTCAATACCGTAAACAATGAAATTTAGAAAACACTTCCAAGTGGTTGATATTCTCTGCAGAACAAGCTTATCTGCTAAAAGAGAAGAGGTAATGAGCATGACAAAAAAAAAGAAGGGAAATGAGCTTGTAATTACACATTTTAAATTTTGTTCTAAGCATCTATGAAATAAAAAAGTGACACATTTTTCCTACATTCAAAAAAAGTAATGTACATTAATGTTTACATGTTAAAACACATGTTAAGCAAATATAAGAGTTGTATAAATCCTTCTGCATACCTAACATAATTCACATTTATCCCACAAGTATGAATAGTATTTTGGCATGTTTCATTTTCTCAATATTGAGAAAGATCTGCAAGAGCAGGAGAGGCATCCACATTACAAAAGACCATGAAGCATGTGCAGAGAAAGAAGGTATATCTAACACAGAATACCAAACTACAAATGTTAAAGTTGTCATAGGTGTAAATATATAAAGATACTGTTTGAGACGGAATAGTAGTAAGAAGCATAAATAAATAAATGGGTGATTTTAGCTTTCTGGAAGAAAGAGAGGGGCAGTTTGTCTTGTCTAGCTTTGGTTTTGAAATGAAACCCATTAAATCAACTGAACAGCAGACATTTCAGCTTTTTCATAGCTAGCACCCAGTCTACAATTAAACACACCTGTGAGGAAATTAATGTCTGCACAGAAAATACTAGCTTATATATCACATTGCTGTAATTCAAAATACATGGAAATTCCTCTCAGATCTTTTCTTCGTACTAAATGCTTTTACTTAATTTAAATTTCATTGCAAAACAAGGACTCAATGGTTGCAGAGACATCAACAACTACTTGTCTACACCTCCTACATGTCATGTCTAAGAATGAAGAATACAAAAAAATATTTTTAAATGTAAAAATATAATGGAAGTGATTAATCAGAATATTGAATAAACAGATACTGTATGTCTGCATAGATTCTAAATCACAATAAAACCCACTATCAGGTAAAATTTAAAACTGTATTTTAAAGACAGAAACTACGTAGAATAAATATAAAGGGATGAAGCAGGTAAAAATATAATAAACATTAAAATCCCTGCATCACATAAGAAATCCTCTTGTGACAGTACCAACAACCTACCCACAGAGAAAGAAATTATGAGGAATGTGCTGTAATACTCTCTAAGAGGCAATGTGTGCTGGGAAATTAGAGGAAATCATGATGGAAATGATGATGCCAACATAATTCATGCTATATTTATGATGCTTATAAACTTACTAGTTATTACACTCTAGAAATAAATAAATGCAAAATTATAAAATATCAAATTACCCTGGTGATATACTGTGGCATACTATAGTATAGCAGTATTTTGTTGGGTGTGTTTGCTGGTATTTTGATAATGGAGTGTATGGGGTTATGAAAAATTTCAATGTAAACCTTCTCAGCAAAAGACTGAAAAACAATTGTGCAATTTTTTAATGTAGAAGAGAATGAAAGAAGATCTGGGCTGGGGAACAGTTAGTCTAATAGACTGGACCAGAAAAAACAATAACAAAAAAATAAATAGCCATGTCCTGTGCAAGTTTCAGGAAGTCTTTTTGTTTTGTATTACATTTTAACTGAGTTTACAAATTCTAAGCATTACTTTGAATTCTAAATTTCCTTAGCTGAACTTATTGCCTTGAAAAATTCTCAACACATGCACCCTGAACTCAGAAAAATGTATCTTAAATGGGTAAGCAACTCAATGAAATCAGTAACAATAGCACATGCTTAAACAAAAGTAGTTTTCACAACCATGTTCACAGGTGATTAGAATATACATATCATTACAAGTTGCCAGTGCAAAAGGAAGGTCTCTATTAATAAGAATTTATCATCTAAAGAGCTAGACGTTTTAAATGTTGTTGTTGCTTTTTGTTTCACTGACAGAGGACAAAGTATTGCTCAAACCCTAGTCAAAACTAATTGGTTTCACAGAAGTACTGTAGGAAATAATTTTTGGAACCCTACAGCTTGGTAACTGTACTTCTTACACTCTGGCTTAAACTGTAATTATTATTTTTATAAGAATTAGCTTTTGCATTAATGAGAAAGTTAATTATTGCACACTCTACTAAGCAGCTTCCAAATGGATATAATTAATTATCTATAGAGGTCCTGAACATTTGACATAAAGTGGATTGTAGGAAGGGCACTTTCATTATGAGATCTATTTTCTGCAGCTTCAAACTTTCTCCTTCACAGTTCCTCTCTGGTATTTTAATTCTGAGCTTTATCCTTCACCAAATGCCTTGTCAATTGGTCGAAATCTTTGCATTAAATTACTTTCTGTACTTCTGTGAACTTTAATATATGGATTTCCCACACAACATCTTTGTCACTAAGTTGGAGAGACATCAATTTGATAGGTGGACCACTCGGTGGATAAAGAACTGGCTGGATGGCCACATGCAAAGAGCTGTGGTCAGTGGCTCAATGTCCAGCTGGAGACCAGTAACGAGTGGTGTCCCTCAGGGATCGGTGTTGGGACCGGTCTTGTTCAACATCTTTGTCAGGGACATGGACAGTGGGATTGAGTGCGCCCTCAGCAAGTTTGCTGATGACACCAAGCTGTGTGGTTCGGTTGATACACTGGAGGGAAGGGATGCCATCCAGAGGGACGCTGACATGCTTGTAAGGTGGACTGATATCAACCTGATGAAGTTCAACCATGACAACTGCAAGGTCCCACACCTGGCTCGGAGCAATGCCAGGCACAGCAACAGGTTGGGCAGAGAAGAGATTCAGAGCAGCCCAGCAGGAAAGGACTTGGGGGTGTTGGTCAATGACAAAATGAACATGAGCCGGCAGTGTGCGCTTGCAGCCCAGAAAGCCAACCACATCCTGGGCTGCATCAAAAGGAGCGTGACCAGCAGGTCAAAGGAGACGATCCTGCCCCTCTACTTTGCTCTTGTGAGACCTCACTTGGAGCACTGTGTGCAGTTCTGGTGTCCTCAACATAAAAAGGACATGGAACTGTTGGAACAAGTCCAGAGGAGGGCCATGAGGTTGATCATTGGACTGGAGCACCTCCCGTATGAAGATAGGCTGAGGGAGTTGGGGCTGTTCAGCCTGCAGAAGAGAAGGCTGCGTGGAGACCTCATAGCAGCCTTCCAGTATCTCAAGGGGGCCTATATGGATGCCGGGGAGGAACTCTTCACGAGGGACTGTAGTGATAGGACAAGGGGTAATGGGTTCAAACTTAAACAGGAGAAGTTTAGATTGGATATGAGGAAGAAATTCTTTACTGTAAGGGTGGTGAGGCACTGGAATGGGGTGCCCATGGAAGCTGTGAATGCTCCATCCCTGGCGGTGTTCAAGGCCAGGTTAGACAGAGCGTTGGGTGGCATGGTTTAGTGAAAGGTGTCCCTGCCCCTGGCAAGGGGGGTTGGAACTAGATGATCTTAAGGTCCCTTTCCAGCCCTAACTATTCTATGATTCTATGATTTACTGTCATTTATACATTATTTGTATGGTCTGACAGTCAAAATTTATTTTATGCAGGAAAAAAACCTTTTCTTACATACTGATTGTACATTTTCCTGTAAGTATCTGAGACAAAAATGTATCTAGAATTGTATAATGTCTCAAAGTGGTATAAGTGAGTAATCATAAGATTTTGCCAAAGCATTTTAGAATTTGTTTTTGTGGTTAGCATGTCTGTACCAACCACAGTACCAATTTAACTTCAAACATTTTATCACATGGACATCACCTGTAATACAACCTGACAAATGAAAAGGTTAGTCTGACTCAGAGCATATAGGAAATAAATACAATTGTAAAGATAAACAGAATACATAGAGAATATTAGGAGGAATTACAATTACAGAAGTTGGAGATTGCATGTGAAAATATAGATGACTGAAAGTTTGAAACTTATTTTGGCAATTCATTCCTGCGTTAGAAGAATAATTAAAGAGAAAAAAAATCTTTTTATTTGAAAAGAGTTTTCAACGAAGCTGAAACTGTAAATTGTTAATGAAATACCTACCTTAAAGTCCAAGCTTGAAAACTGATTCTACAGACCCTTACAAACTACAGATTTGATTTTGATAGTACATGAGGTTTAAAAATTCATTTTATGTTGAAGCAATTTTAGTGAGTCAGAGAAAGGGTTAATTGTATAGCTGATTATCTTTGCACACAGGAGACAGGTTACAGTATCAGGCTGGAACAGAGATTAGGTTCAAAGTATGCTTCAGGTCTGATATCAAAGGGGAACGAGACACTAGATTCATACTGAATGGCAATAAAATTTTGTATGCTACTCTAAGAGTGTGCAAGTTCAAACATTAGAGTAGCCTTGGTGTGTCATTATTGTGGTATTCTTAAGACCACAGCCAGGACATGGGACAGAATCGTGCCTTGGGTGCATTTCTGTGCAGGATCTCAGTCTGGAGTACCACGCTGGGAAGATGCCCTTAAGCCTACCTAAACAGAGATGAAAACAACTACTGCATCAAAATACAAGCCACTACATGAAAACCTAGGAAAATATATCTAAGTCATTTCTTTTTCACCCACTAGAGACCAGCCAGGCAGCAAAAGCTCCCTACTAACAGCAGAAACAGAATCTAAGAGAAGTCATCTGGGTCTAAATCCAACCAGGAGAAACTTCTGATCTGCAATAATGGTAAGGGATTCTTTTTGACTTTTCAGATTGATTACTGGCTACAGAGTCAGAATTAGATTTAAAGATAAAAATTTGTGTATCAAACTTCCTCTGATTCATGTATTAATAACTCTTGTTCAGATGCCATTCCCTCTAGTACATGCATTGGGTATTCATCTTTCTTTTTGCTTTAAGGTATTTGGAAACACTGCAAGTTAGTCTATAAAAGGCCTACTATGTATTTGAACCATAAGTGTATTTAGGCATATTTTAAACGGTTATGTCCTGAACGTCTCTGAATGGTGGATCTCTTTCAGAGACTTTAAAATTATTTAATTTTTAAAAGTTATTTTTAACTTCTTTTTTTTTTTACTAATTTATTATATTTTTAACATTTTTTCCCCTTTTGGGAGCTCTCTGTCCCACAGTCCAGATCAGGTTAAATTATGTACAGACAGCCACTGACTAAATTTGTACTGATTTCCTACTATTGCCAGGAAATATGACTATGGATAAACTACAAAAGCTTTGATTGTATTATTAAGATAGTTTATGATCATCTATTTCAGTCTTATCCCACCAAACGCTCACAAATTGTTTCATGAGTATTCACTTTTTAAATATATAGTGCAATTGGTTAGCGACAGACAGATGGCACAAACAATTGTTTATGCTTAGTGAGCAGATGATTTACAACATTACACATTTGAAGAGGGTTACAATATTTAGCACAAAAATATACAAACATTCTCTTTTGATGAGCTTTTTAAGGAAAAATTTTCACATTTTTATTAGAAGTAAATTAAATTCGTAATTGCCATTTGTATTAACTGATTTTAATCAGATTTTTTTTATTATGATTACTCCTATGCTAAATTGAGGCAGATTCTAAGAATAATCTCAGCATTTAGGATGAAGTTCTAAAGAGTCTGACGTAATAACCAGCATTACTTTAAAATACGATGACTAAAAACTGATAACTAAAACAAACAACTCCCAACTCCATCACAAATTCTTTATTTTCCTGACTTTGCATAGCACAGTCAGGTTTACTGTTTTCCTCCATTGAGCAAATTCAGAAATAATTTTGCTAGTGGATCGCTGGTGGTGTTTAAGGCTGGACTGGACATAGCCTTGGGTGGCATGGTTTAGTGGGAGGCGTTCCTGCCCCTGGCAGGGGGGTTGGAACTAGATGATCTTCAGGTCCTTTTCAACCCTAAGTATTCTATGATTCTGTGATAAATAATCCCATTTTCTGTTATCCATTATGATTCTATAGACCATTCTATTAACAGTGAAGAAATGCAACTCACTTCAGAATGAATTCAAGGAGTGCTTAGCCTAAAAGTTTCATTCATTTCACAACAATGAATGAAACATCTTGCTTTTTAGGATTAAATTCAAGGAATATATTTATTCTGTTTATTCACAGGTGTCATTTAAAACCTGAGTAGACCTTTGTGCTAAAACCTAAGGCCATGAAGCTAACACTTAGCTGAATCTATAATCTCCTGTATTGTGCTGTTATAATATTTACAAATTCATATACAAGTGGTAACTATTGATCCACCTAATAAAATAATTTCTGTCACAATATATACCGCATGCTTCAAAATTGCTTTGCATGGTACTAAGTTTACTTTCTTTCTCCTAGTTTCTTTCTTTGTGCAATCAGTAGAGTTTACCTTCTGTATGTTGTATAAAGTCAGCTAGGTTCAAAACACATTACGAAAGATTTTACTGGGATCTTCTTACGAAATCTTTCTTACGAAAGACTTTACTGTGACATTCTGCCAACATTTTAGAAAGGGACATCAAATAAGAAGAGAGGCACACTAGTGCTTGACCACCAAACTTTCAAGAGATTAATTTACTAGAAACATTGGTACTCAGTTTCTGGAGTAATACCAAGCATATTGGTAGAGATGATAAAGAAAAATTTCCAATTAATGTAATATCACGTATATTTCTATTGATAATACTATTCCATACATTGCAGAGTATTCCAGGGTTGCCTCCTGCTGAAATCTTGTATCTTTTAGATATCTGACATTTGGATTTCATCTTACAGATGCCAAACTCTTCAGAGACAACTTCCTCTTTTCTTAGACATATTAACAGGGTCCACAGAAGAAATTAACACCATTGCAGGAAATAAATTTAACCTATTCTTTCCTTACTAAGATGACTTCCTTTTCCAGAAGATCCTGAGAGCACAAAGTACCATATCACTGACTGCATAGTCCATAAAGAAGATTAAAATGCGCCAAAGAGAAAATAACTTCAATTAAACTCCTTTCAAATTCAGTAAACAACTAATATTGTCCAGAAAAGTATCATTCTGTCACAGTAAGTATTCCAAGAAATAAGTCTATTAAAGTAAGATTCAGCTGAAGGATAATAAAAATTCAACTCTGCAATATTTTAATTTAATAACACGCTCAGCCAAATGCAAAATTTCATTTCCTGCTAGTTCAAAATTTAATTGTTCCACTTCATTATTTGATAATAACAGTGCATTCTATTAAAAGGCTTATTTATTATTGCTTCTCTTCAGCCACTACTCAGAAACTCCAATGTAACATTTTTCCTCTGTATAAAGTTCAGAAGTTAGAGAATGTAACATTATTCTGTGGAAGTACAGGTAATTGAAGTGTCAAATCCCCTGAGAACACCTCACTAAAATATTTCCAAATTACTTTAAAGAGTATGCTTACACATAGAAAAGTTTGCAGAATTGGACCCAGAGATAAAAAAATTGAAAAAACAAGACATTTACTCATTTCTATTTACATCCTGCATTCCTCCCGATTATGTTAATGGTATATCCATTAGCACAACAAAGCAGGCTACACCCAGTACACTAGTTTAAGGCCACTTGCAGGTTGAAATTATTATTCAGTTTACAATGCTAACAACACATAAAATATAATTTTTTCCAAATCAGTATTCTGATGAAAACACACTGAAATAGCTAAGTTATATTCACGATTGTACTGACTTACCCTGGTAGAAGAATTCATCAAGGAACTATTCAAATTGCCAGTGTTGCACTTGAAATTCAAATGTTGATCAGGATGGTGATTTGCTTCCCAGCTTCCCAAATCATGTACCACTGACTTGTCAGAATTTACAGATATTTTGTGGAAGGCAGTGCAAGTCATTCCTGGGAAACTAGATGGCTTGATCATAAAGGCCTCCAGAGCAATATTAGAAGATACCTGTAAAAACATTGAGAAGCAGATATGCTGCTAACTCGACAAGCATAAATGCATTATTATACATGCATTAATTGTGTGTGCATGCACTTCCATACATATTTGTAGGGTAAGAAAGAAAATGGAACTTATCTAAAAAACTGATTGTATTGGTTTAAGCCCAGTTGACAACTCAGTACCACACAGCCCTCGCTCACTCCCTCCCCTTCCTTCTCCCCCCCGCTCCCAGAGGGATGGGGAGGAGAATCTAAAGAATATAACTCCCACGGGCTGAGATAAGAACAGTCCAGTAACTAAGGTATAACACAAACCACTGCTGCTATCACCAATAATAATAATGATAAGGGAAATAACAAGGGAAGAGAATACAACCACTCACCACCCACCAACCGATACCCAGCCCAACCCGAGCAGTGATCTAACCCTTCCGGGTAACTGCCCCCAGTTTATATACTGGGCATGATGTGCGGTATGGAATACCTCTTTGGCTAGTTTGGGTCAGGTGTCCTGTCTCTGCTTCCTCCAGGCTTCCCCTCCTCCCTCGCAGGGCATGAGACTCAGAAAGCCCTTTGTCAGAGTAAACATTACTGAGCAGCAACTAAATCATTGCTGTTATCAGTGCTGTTCCCAGGCCGAAAGACAAAAACACAGTACTGCACCAGCTACTAAGAAGGAGAAAAATGACTGCTACTGCTGAACCCAGGACACTGATCTAGAATTCTACAATGACATAGTGGGTTTGCTTGAATGCTTTTTTTTGGGAACATATGCTTGTCAGTTATTATATCAGTTCTGCAAATGTGTCATCAGCTTCAATGGAATCAATCTTGATTTAAAGCAATACAGTTATGAAGTGAACTAGCAGTTACAGGAATTATTTCAAAAATTAACAAGGTTGCGCGTTGTACCCCAGAAATTAAACAGAAAGTCACTTAACTATTTGGTGGATGAACTGGTTTTTGTCATTGCTTTGTTCAATTATCATATTGAACATGACTACATGGTTCAGTACAAGAGCACAATATAGGTCTTTGGCCTACCTTTTAGTGAGCTGATGTGTCTAACTGGAGACTGTAGCACAGTGCAGAGATATGCCTCTCTATCCTTAAACTAGTATGTTCATTTCAGCACAGTCCTGTGCATGAGACATATAGCTCATGTTATAATCAGGGTGACTAGCTTAGACAGGCACCACACTGACTGGACTATAGTTTCTGCTTCCAGGCATATATTGTTTAGTGACCTGTGAGCGTATGTATTTTGCATGTTGATTGCAACATAGAGAAACTAGAGTTAAGCCACAAACTAGCAGGTTTATCAGAAGGTTAAATGTACAAATGTGATAGTTTAATATTATTGTAATTTGCTTCTGTTATGCAAGCTAGTAACACGAAAGTACCTTAAATCCAGTTGGCAAAAACTGGTATGAAAGCTACAGAATTTGGAGCATCTGGCTGACAAGAAATTACTTCACTGAAGAAAATCACATTCATTCATATTAACAAATTAATCTAAAGAAAATGTTTTGCATAAAAAAAAGAAGGTCAGGATATAGGGTAGCCTAACTGTGTAGAAGTCATGGTACCAGTACAAATTCAATTCAGCATGAAACACAGTGTATCAGTTGCTCGTCCTCTTTTGAACTTATGAAATGGTTTTCAAATGCCCCTTCTTCAGTCACTGATGATTCTGCATGTGTCCAAACTGAAACTACTGAAGCAATTTTACTTTTTGACAAAATGAGACAAAAATCCAGAAGCGTTCAGTATATTTTTTATACTTTTTATATAAAAGTAATATACATACTACTTTCAAAGCAGAAGCAGTATAAAGATTCTTTTTACTTGTTTTTAAATTCATAAAACATTCCTTTTTAAGATTAAATTCCTACCTCTTCTGTCGTTGCCCAGAGGTGATTATTTTTATACACATGAATAAAAATGCCAAAGATCATTAAGAATCAAATAATTTTTGTCTTAAAAATCCAGTGGCTGTTTATTGAAAAGTCCTAATACCTGAAGCTTGGTTTATCTGTTGTAGAGAGCCACTCAAGGAGTTAAAAAATTTACTGCTTGCAGAATACTATTACCTGTATCACAGGAATCAAGCCACATTACTCAGGAAAAACTCCTGTGTGGTTACAGGTTTTCTTTAACATAGGGAAAAGCCACTTGTGCAGGGCATCGTGTTTCCTGCCATAGAATGCACATAATACTAGTTCCCTATTTCACATTTGTGAGGTGACGGTGAATAAGATGTTTACAAGATAATGTTGTAATGAGGATTGAAGTGATTTCACAACAGTGAGCCTTATTTTTTAAATTCTAAATCATAGAATCATAGAATAGTTAGGGTTGGAAAGGACCTTAAGATCATCTAGTTCCAACCCCCATGCCATGGGAAGGGACACCTCCCACTAAACCATGCCACCCAAGGCTCAGTCCAACCCGGCCTTGAACACCGCCAGGGACGGAGCATTCACAGCTTCCATGGGCACCCCATTCCAGTGCCTCACCACCCTCACAGTAAAGAATTTCTTCCTCATATCCAATCTAAACTTCCCCTGTTTAAGTCTGAGCCCATTAACCCTTGTCCTATCACTACAGTCCCTAATGAAGAGTCCCTCCTCAGCATCCCTATAGGCCCCCTTCAGATATTGGGAAGGCTGCTATGAGGTCTCCACACAGCCTTCTCTTCTCCAGGCAGAACAGCCCCAACTTTCTCAGCCTATCTTCATACAGGAGGTGCTCCAGTCCAATGATCTTCCTTGTGGCCCTCCTTTGGACTTGTTCCAACAGTTCCATGTCCTTTTTATGCTGAGGACACCAGAACTGCACACAATACTCCACGTGAGATCTCACAAGAGCAGAGTAGAGGGGCAGGATCACCTCCCTTGACCTGCTGGTCATGCTCCTTTTGATGCAGCCCAGGATACGGTTGGCTTTCTGGGCTGCAAGCGCACACTGCCGGCTCATGTTCATTTTCTCATTGACCAACATCCCAAGGCCTTCCCTGCAGGGCTGCTCTGAATCTCTTCTGTTCCCAACCTGTTGCTGTGCCTGGGAGCGCTCCAACCCAGGGGTAGGACCTTGCAGTTGTCATGGTTAAACTTCATAAGGTTGGCATCAGCCCACCTTACAAGCATGCCACTAAATTCTTCAAAGATTTGGGATTTTGCACTCCCAAAATTCCTGTAAAGGCCTGACAATGTTCAAGGACTGTAAACATGCAATTCTCAGAACACAGAAATAGATGGGTAAAATGCAAGGCAAACCAGTGCTCATTATGTAAGATTGTAAAAGGAGCTACAAAATGGATACAGATGAACTTGGGGCAGAATTATCCATGGAAACAAGCCACAGTCAGGTACATGTTATGAAAAGCCACACGCTAATCTTGTCTCTAAGCAGTATAGATACAGAAAAGGATAATTTGGTTTCCATTTCCTAAACCTCAAAGGCATCACTCGGCAGAAAGGCCATAGGGGATTGTTACCTGGGAAAGCTCAGAGTAGTGCCGAAGAATTTGAGAGCAAACAAAAAACTATGTTTCAATTAGCCTAAAATATTCTGACATTCTAATTGGCAGAGGAATGAAATAAAACTCTTCGAGTGTGGATTTTAAAACTATTGCATATGCCTGAGACAGGGTTAGGGTTGGGTTAACTTTCATCACCAGCAGGAAGTTTTCCTTTTCAAACTGCACATCTGACATGTATACATAGAAATTAAATAAAAACATAAGTGAAGAAGCACTGCAGAACAAATACTGAAGCGAGATTAATCTGAGGGTGCTGAGGCATACAGATGCACCCTGGGAGTTCTCAGCTGCCCAGGGCACCCTTGGCCTCTCTGGCAGAAACCAGGGTCTCTGAGGGGACTCTCATCCACTCCCCTCTGGCACAGTGTCAAGCTGATGCTCTTCCAATGCCTTACCTGAACTCCATGGTGGCTGCTGGCCATCAGCCCTAGTGCCTCAGGCTCACCACTGACCCCTCGCCATGGTCTGGCCTGGCGACCACTTGCTGGTGGCTGCCCCCAGCCTGCCCCTGTGGGACAGATCCTGGCTGGGTAGCCCCATCCCCTGTGGCATCCTGATAAGAACCTTGTGCCTGCATGCCTTCTGTAAGATTTTAAATTCCATATGGCAGAATAACATCGTCTTTGCTGTACTGTAATATGATTATTAAACTTTAAATATATCATATTATATATAAAACTATATGAAAGTATCTAGTATTTGAAAGTTGCTACTGGCCGTTCTTCCTGCAGTGCTTTGTATGCCATTTGAGAGCAAGGGAGACTTTAGAAGATCTAAACAAAGGTATCCATCCTGGTGTTTTTCTGACCTTGAAATCAGTCATGCAGCAACCTCATGGAATTAGAAGAACATTTCTGTCTTCCGAAACTGATGTAGGAGTAACAGTTATGGCTCCCAAGTAGCTTTTCAATTTACAGGGAACAGTTGTGCATATTATACAACTGACAAAGCTTACAGAGGTTCAGTTTTTTTCGGGAATTGTATTATAAGCTAGTGGCTACCCAAGCTTCAGGGTTTTTATTTGTTGTTGTTTAAAATAAAGAAAGCAAATGCAGTTTCTGGGAGACAGTTTGCTGGCTAGCATCCCAAAGGAACAGAAGTGTTTGGTATTGCATGAGATGACACCAGAAAAACTCCACAGCTTTGTTTATTTACAAATTGCAGTCAACAGTAAACTAATTCTCCTACAGAAAACTATAAGAAGCAAAAAGACAAAGCATGGCAAAAAGGTTAGTGACACAGATCTACATTTGAGTACACAGAATTACTGTTTACAGTAATGTCAACAGCTTCCTGAAGCAGTGACAAGAAGAAAAAAAAGACCTTTGGCACTCAAGATTAAAAAGAATCATAGAATCTAGAAGAAACTGAAGTACAAAGCAACAGAGCCTTCCTGGCTGTCACATTGCAAAATTTTTCTAAAAGGCACATTATCATCTCTATGTATTTAATAAAAATATTTTTATAAATTTGATTATTTTATGTAAATGGCAACGAAATAAAAAAACTTCCTGCAGAAAACAGCCCAATATATTTCTGTCTTAGGTTGAAAGACTGCTTTTCAAACAATATACAGCGAAGGAATTAAGGTCATTATGCTCATTAGTGTCTTCATGTAAATGCAGTGGACGATTGAGAAAATAAGAAAAGGCTACTTAAAAGCAAGCAAGCAAGGAAACCAATCCAAGGAGTGATAAAGCTTTAACAGATTTATCTAAAATTCGAAAAGGATGAGTTTCAAGCTTCTGATTTAGATGCATTTCTGCTACTGAGATATTGAAACTGGCAAAAAGACGGTTTCTCAATGTCCAAATGACAACACCCGAGTATCTAAGTGACAAATTCATGTAGGTGGAGGGCAAGGAATAAAAACAATAATTTCATACTGCCATAGTTTATTTCTAAAAAACTAAAACTGACTACAAATTCATAATCCTTATGACAAGATATATCTTTTGTGATAGTTTTCTAAACCCTTTAAAAAAGTATGGCTTAGAATCCTCTCTGAAAGGCATATTAAAAATCTTAGAGCAAGGGAGCATGTTGTCTTTTCTCTTATTAAAAGTTCACTCGCTCAACTTGTACCTTCCAAAATAAACCTATATACTATAGAGGCAAGAACAACAGAAACTGAGTGAATAGTAAGAACACTAGAAAGATAGTGTTGTGAACAGTCTTTTGCAAGAATCACTGCAGTAAATCAAAGTCACTTTTCAATACCATCAATGATACTCAAAAAATACTTCGGTGTTCCAAACAGAATCCAGAAGAAGAAAAAAAATGATCACAGAATACGAGTATATTTATATAAATTGGCTATGTTGTGTATCTGGCTTACACAATCTCACTTCTCTCTTCTCTATATATTAGTTGGCTGTAAAAATTATACAGAAAAATTACGTTTTAAAAATAAACTGACAAAAAATGTTTTGTAATTTTTTTAATACCTTTGATATAACTTGAATATTGCTGGTCAGTATTTGGCTTGCAATGTGTTCCACACATCGTACAATCCTGGTGCAGGCTTTGTCTTCCTTTTGAGCCATCCACAACACGTGGTCATCGACCAACATCATATTGCTGGCAATTTCAATAAGAGCATCCCCAATCTGGAAGAGAAAAAAACCAAACCCTTCAAAATGGTATTGACTGGAAAACTCACAAATAGGAAAAGAGTACAAGTGAAAGAAGGCACCTCATTTTGTTTGGTAACCTTCATTCAAAGACAGTTTTTATTCTATTAATAAAATTAAATTATTTGAAAAATAAAGAAAACTGCAACGGCCTTTAAGGAAACCTTTTTTTCTTCAAAATTCTAAAGCTCGTCTTCTAGATACAACACAAAAATTGAGTCTCTGGGTAATAAATGCAATCCCAGAATTATCACACTCTTTCTTAAACTAATTAAAATTGACTATGCCTTTCTAAAGAACTACTTAATGTTTAATTAAAGGACCTTGGGGAGGAGAGGGAGTCGGACAGGAGGGGAAGAAAAATAAAAATAAAGAGGGAAAATATATTTGAAAAATGTTTTTGCTACAGACATAACGGGGTAAACTTGAGATGTAACTCAGGGGCTGATACAAACCTGTATCACCTCATTGTCTACACGGAAAGCGTAGGCTTATAGCTTTGGATGTTTTAATTCACTCTTGTGGACAATCCAAAGTGGTAAATCTTTGTTTTGCCAGATTATACCTGAAGGGGGCCTACAATGATGCTGGAGAGGGTATTCTTCATCAGGGACTGCAGTGATTGGACAAGGAGCAATGGGTTTAAACTTCAACTGGCAAAGTTCAGGTTAGATACAAGGAAGAAGTCCTTTACGGTTATGGCGGTGAGGCATTGGAACAGGTTGCCCAAAGAAGTGGTAAATGCTCCATCCGTGGCAATGTTCAAGGCCAGGTTGGACAGAGCCTTGGGCGACATGGTCTACGGTGAGGCATCCCGGCCCATGGCAGGGGTGCTGGAACTAGATGATCTTCAGGTTCTTTCCAACCCAAATCATTCTATGATTCTATGATATTATGATATTTTGCAGATTTTGGTAAGTGCTTCAAATTTTTATTAGTATATTGTGTTTAGAAAGTGTAAACATCACTGCGAATATTTTCTTGAGATTATTTCAAATAGAAATAAAAATATTTATTTTTTGAATTCTAAAACTTCATTTGAGTGAGACCTCACAATTAACATGACCACATTACCATTATTTTTGAAGGCAAAGATATGGGATAGATAAACAAGTTCATCACAAATAAACCTTAATAAAAAGGTAAAAAGAAGCGAAAAAGTGACTGAGAGAAATATAGCTAAAGAAAAGTTCAAGAGGCTAAATGTCAAACTAATGGTAACGGAAAAATAAGGCAAATGCAAAGATGATTCAGTAGGAAGGAAAAAAGAATATTCAGCAATGGTGAAAACGGTTTAAGGAATGAATGAGATTATGAAGCTGGATCAGTGTTTTCAATAAAAATACACAAATTTCACATGCATTGCAAGAGACACAGAAATAATGAGACTGTACGTGGAATTTTATGTGACTTCCTGAAATATTTAATCTATTTTTGAGAACATAATTACTAGATAATTCTAGATGGCTATTGACGATATGACAGAGTAATTGATCCAATGAATAATAATAAAACACATTAAAAGAGTAGAGTGATTTATGAGAAACAATTAAAGCATACACCAATGAGCTAGGCAGTAACTTACTGGGGGCAGAACAATAGTCTATAAATATACAAAAGGAGAGAAATGAGAAAAGGATGTAATTTATATTATAATTAAATGCATTAATGAAGAGTAAAGACATGGCATTAAAAAATACAAAAATTTGGGCTAATGCATGTACATATTCCTGGCAAAAAGTTATAGTGTATTGCAAATATGCCCCTGGTACTGCTGCTGAAGCTCTATTTTTTAAGAGGTGAACCACCAGATGGTACAAAGTACCTATAACTTGCAAAAAAAAAAAATAAGCCTGTGCTGACTGGGAGAGGCACTCCCCAGAGAGGATGGACAGAAACTGTACTAGTTTGGCTAAAATGGTTTTAAAATTTGATAAATCACAGAAAACCTCTGTGTATGTATCTTGATTCATAATTGTTTTACGTAATTGTAGCTTCAGCTGCTAGTCAATTGCAAACTAACATACCTTTGTTCATATGCTGCCTTGCATTAAATAAAGTTCAGTCTTATTGATAATTACATGAGCGCAGCCTCATGTGTGAAAGACACTGTGACTTCACATTTCTTTTCATACCTTGTGAGTGAGAGTTAAGAAATTGGTATTAGTAAAGAGCTCAATGAATAAGTAACATACTTTGTGAACTTGAAACAGAGGAAAAGTGTAAAATTCAAAAGAGAAGAAGGAAACAGAGACAAATTGGGAGAAATGTTTTAAATTATGAAAACAATAAGGGATTATGAAGTAAGAGATGTAGAGATAAGTGGTGGAAATAGAGATGTTTCAATACCAAAAATCCAGAAACTAAAACCTATTTAAAAGGAAGAAATCAATTAAAAGATTAGAGATGGTGCTCAGTTTTAATGGATAACGCATCAGCTGCTAGAAAAATAAAGAGGCTTTATGGTAAACCCAAATGTTTGTTTTGGATGGTAAATTTTTGTTTTGTTAGCAAGCAGCAAGATCTTATCAGAGTTTTGAGCTGGAATACAGTTGTAGCTTTGAAACATGATTCTTCGAGAGCACCTTAGGTCTTCTGAAACTGAAGTTGGAAGCTTTCTCAAATTGGTACTAAAATGTTAACTGCTACAATCCCCAGAGCCAGTTTTAACTACAGCTATCATGTATACAAAAAATAGGGGTTATGGAATATTCATGCAAGCAGTTACTCTGAAAATTAACAGTAAACACTATGATGACCATTGCTGTTTTCTACAAAAGCCAATTTTTCCCATAGGGTTTGCACAACTCTGATTAGACTTCCCTGTAAAAATGTCATACATTACACCAAAAGTTTCTGTAGCAATTTGCACTTAAAGACACATCATGTTCTCTTCATGTGAAGTGATATATGCTTTCAAAACTATGAAAATCTCCTGATGAAATGGAAAAAATAAAAGAAGCATATGTAACTCCCATGGCCAGATGGAGAGTCATCTTAAGTTAATTCTAAAATGTGAGACATGGTAGAAGTTAAAATGAAAAAGAATATTAAAGAAATAGCTTATTGAAAATCAATTTTTCCCCTAAGCAACAACACCTTTGTCAGCCAGATGAGATTGCTTAGTTGTCCTCTTTTGGCATAAAGAAACATATCATAGTATATGCAGAATATTTGCTATCAGAATATTAGCAATCAATTTTAGATTTGTGTGTCTAGATACATTAAAAACAGGGCCATATGTGAGGACTTCATTTCTAAGTGGTACCTTTTTTTCACCATAGAGAAAGTATCTTACCTCTTCAACTTCATCCACGAAGACAATTAACTTTTCCATTATATAAGCCAAATATATTACATCCATTTTATCTGCAAAGTGGGAAGCACCTCTTGTGTAGGCTGTCAGCTGGCGGGAAAATTCAACCACGGTTGTTAAATTGATGTGCATCTGAAAATACATCAGAATTGTCAGATGCTATAAATCATACCTCTTTGTTCTTTTAAAAACTGGAGGTTACATCCATTTGCATAATGTTTGCTATAATTTCATATGGATTTATATGCATCAGTAGGACTACAGACATAAATTTCAGGGGCATATGAATAGATCTTCAGCATTAGGCCTTAGATATCATTGCTGCTATCTAAAGATCACAAAACAGACCAACAAATTCTGAAGATTTTTGTCTACTTTTTCTAGACTGTAACTAACTCACCTCATAAAACATTACCCTAAGCTACTATCCTTGACTTGCCTACATCTTTAGATCATCATGAGAACAACAGTATCAGTGGGGGTTCATATATACAGTGATGCATAGTGGGAGAACAAGGGACAATGGTAGTCAGTTGATAGGATGAGAAAGTTGGGGCTGTTCAGCCTGCAGAAGAGAAGGCTGCGTGGAGACCTCATAGCATCCTTCCAATATCTCAAGGATGCCTATAGGGATGCTGGGGATGGACTCTTCATGAGGGACTGTAGTGATAGGACAAGGGGTAACGGGTTCAAACTTAAACAGGGGAAGTTTAGATTGGATATGAGGAAGAAATTCTTTCCTGTAAGGGTGGTGAGGCACTGGAATGGGTTGCCCAGGGAAGTTGTGAACGCTCCATCCCTGGTGGTGTTCAAGGCTGGGCTGGACAGAGCCTTGGGTGGCATGGTTTAGTGGGAGGTGTCCCTGCCCCTGGCAGGGGGTTGGAACTAGATGATCTTAAGGTCCTTTCCAACCCTAACTATTCCATGATTCTATGAAAGGAGAAGTTCAGACTGGTTATGAAGAAATTTTTTCTGCCATGAGGACAGTCAAGCATTAGAACAGGTAACCCCAAAAGTTTGTGAAGCCTCCATACTCACAGCTTTTAAAGACCTGGGTGGTTAAAGCCCAGAGAAACCTGGCCTAACCTCATTACAGCAGAATTGAAAGAATTCGAGAGACCTTCCTAATTATTTTATTATCCTGTAACTGCTCTCTCTTAATGCAGTAATTATTTTTATTTAAGTATGAACACATCTGAAAACAAACTTCCTGTGGTGTTATCTTGCACTACTGTTTGGGAAGAAATAATCAAGGAAACTGAAAGCTGTACAAGTTTTTATGTCAGTTACAGGTTTGCGCCATCCTGCATACTGTTCCCTATTATGCTTCACCTTCTCATTCATTTCTATCAGTTTACTTTTTTATCTCATTCTCTCTCATTTATCTGCAAGAAACCATTTAGGTACTATTTTTTGGGGAAGACATAAAAAAGGTATTTTGAAGTAGGCTTCATATCTGCAGCTTTTTAAAATGCATTATGGACAATGGCAATGAGGAAGGCACTACAGCTGACAAAAGTCTGATACAGGAATTCAAGAGAAAATCACCTTTCTGCTAAAAACACATTAGGGGAAGTTGAAGAAAGAACTAAAGTGACGCACTGATGACACTGCCAACTTTACTAATAGTCAGGTAGAGTCCAGCACTCAGACAAAATAAATAATTAAAAAAAACAAACTTCAAAGTAAAACATTTTCTAAGAAGTCCATCTATCCCAAACTTGTGGTTGAACAGACATTTCTTACAAGCTATTCATTAATATCAGTACTACAGAAAGGAAGCCCTGGATTTCATAACATTACCTGACTAAAAGCATGAAGAACTTGAGTTACTTCTTGTGAATAAGGACATTCTGAATAGTTTTCTTCATCCCAAAGTCCAGTTCGATTACATTTACGCCATGCCTTAGCCTCTTCTGCACCATTGTGAAAGGCAATGGACTTAAATGAATACTGGAGACAGGGATGGTAAGCAGTTATCCCAGCCAAAGTTTTGGGCCATCTATGAACAACATAAAAATTAAAAATTACAACATGAAATTTCTTATTTAAAGGCAACTTACAATGTAGCAACAATATACAGAACGTACGAGGAAAAAAGCTATTTTAAATTTTACCTCATTATATTCTGCAATGAATTACTTCACTTCCTTGGAGAATGTCAAAATTATACAGGTTCATGTCTGATTGGTCATACATTACTTCTGCATTAATTCCAGGAACGTTTTTGGTGATAAGGAAAAAAATATGGATGGTGTTTTCCCCACATTGACCTTTGAAGACTGCACAAAGCAGAGCAGCAAGTTCATGAAGAAAAAAACCAAACCCTGCACCCCCCAAAAAAAACAACCAAAAAACCCACCCACAAAATCCCAAACAACAAAACCCTCATACTAAATGCTGTAAAAGATAAATGCTCAAAATATTCCTGACAATCTTTGCTTTGCATTTTGACCAAACTCTGCAAAGCCCTCTGTGCCACAGAGCCCCAAAAAGAAAAAATCCCTGAATGTATCAGAAACCAATAAACAAGATTTCAGTACAGACTGTGTCTCATGGAAGAGGAAGGAGCTAGCCCTCAGTCATTAAACTATTTAGGTATACACAACTTCTGTAGTATGATTTCAAAACAGTCTTTGAAAACAAACTATAAACCAGCCAGAATTATTCTATTTAGCTCATGGAATCATAAAATGGCTTTGGTTGGAAGGAACCTTAAAGATCATCATCTAGTTCCAACCCCCTGTCATGGGCAGGGACTGCTTCCACTAGACCAGGTTGCTCAAACCCACATCTAACCTGGCCTTCAACACTTCCAGGGATGAGGCATCCACAGATTCTCTGGGCAACCTGTTCCACTGTCTCACCACCTTCGTAGTAAGGATTACTTCCTCAGATCTAATCTGAATCTGCCCTCTGCCATTTTAAAGTCATTACCCCTTGTCCTGTATCACTACATGCCCTTATAAAAACTCCATCTTCAGCTTTCTTGTAGGCCCCCTTTAGGTTAGCAGCCTGAAAGGCTGCTATAAGGTCTCCTCGGAGCCTTTTCTTCTCCAGGCTGAACAGCCACAGCTAACTCAGCCTGTCTTCACAGGAGAGGTGCCGTATCCATCAGAGTGCCCTCTGGTCATCCTCGTGGCCCTCCTCTGGACTTGCTCCAACAGCAATATGTCCCTCTTAAGTAGGGGGCCCTAGAGCTGAACACAGTACTCCAGATGGAGCCTCATGAGAGCCAAGTAGAGGGGGAGAATCGCCTCTCTCGACCTGCTGGTCACACTTGTTTGGATGAAGCCTGTGGTACAGTTGACTTTCTGGGCTGCAAGCACACACTGTCAGGTCATGTTGGGCTTCTCGTCAACCAACACGCCCAAGTCTTTCTTCTAAGGGCTGCTCTCAATCCATTCTCTGGCCAGCCTGCATTTGTGCCTGGGATTACCCCAACCCATGTGGAGCACCTTGCACTTGGCCTTGTTCACCTTCATAAGGTTCACATAAGCCCACCTCTCAAGCCTGTCAACATCCCTTTGAATGACGACCCTTCCCTCCTGAGTATTGACCAAACCACATGGATTGGTACCACTGGCAAAAATGCACTCAATTCCACTGTCTATGTCACTGACAAAGATGTTAAAGTGCTCGCCCCAATACCGACCCCTGAGGAATGCACTCATCACTGAGATTTCACTTGGACATCAAGCCACTGACCACAGCTCTCTGAGTGCTACCATCCAGCCAATTACTTATCTGTATCTCCCCAGTCTAGAGACAAGGATGCCATATGGGACAGTGTTAGATGCCTTGCACAAGGTCAGGTAGATGACACCAGTCGCTTCTCCCTTATCCACAAGTGCTATACCCTTTCATAGCATGCCACCAAACTTGTCAGGCATGATTTGCCCTTAGTGAATCCATGTTGGCTGTCACCAAACACCACTATATTTTCCATATGCCTTAGCATAGCTTCCAGGAAGATCTGCTTCATGATCTTGCCAGGCACCAAGGTGAGACTGACTGGCAATTACTGTATTAATTATTATATTATATATACTATATATCATATAGCATATTAAGCATTATTAGGCAATACAATTTTTCTCTATATCCACTACATTCTCTGGAATGACATAAGTCGGATCTATTCCTTTTGCTACAAAATCCATTGTCATTTTCTAGTATGGACGCAGCAGGATCAAGTAATTGGGAGAAATCAAAAAAAAATCAGAAGTGTATCATCAGCCAGTCAGCATGTCTGGAAAGGATATAGTTCTTTAATTGCACTGATGTAATGACTGAACCCAGTCAATCATAAAAATACTTTTCCTGCCAGTGAAGCCACACTTAGTCATTTAACCTTTGCTCAAACATATGTATTATCCCTTCTAAGTTATAAAATGTAGGTGCATTTGGATATTGTTGCACAATACGCTGACAGGTTTGTGGCTAAGTAAGTTTTCTTTATTTCAAATCAAGAAAAGGTAAGAAGAAAAATATTTTCATATCTTTTAGCTAACTATCACTGGAATAATTAATTTTGTGATGCAAAACCAACTGATGCAAAACGAACCATGAAATGTGCTTCAGAACAAAATCAAAATATGTAAGTGGTATATTCTCCTTCTGTGTCTGAGCTGAAATATTAGTTTTAGTAAAACATTTGCATTAATGCAATTGGGCCACACTGAGTAGCAACTTACCTCTGAAGTAAATCTAAAGAGATAACTGAAACTAGTGTTAGTATAGGTAGCAGAATCTGGCCTTCACAAATAGGAATGTTGGAACATAACAATAATTACCGTTTGCATTTCAGAATGATCTTACAGGGAGCTGGAAAACAAAAACTGAGCAAACTGTCCATTAGAGAAAGAAACTCCTAGTACATAAGGCCAATTCATTCTGACTCACAGTGTCTAATTCTTACTGCAGTTGTGCAATCATAAATACCACCTAGGCTGGTCAGCTGAAATAACGACACTTCCTTTTTTTACCCATAAAAGAACTGTCCTTTCTAGCTTTGCTTTTGTGGTTCAACTCTTTCTACTTACATACTTGCTATGTTACCAAACCTTCAAATACCTTTGTGAGAAAAACTACTGGTGTGATAGCTGCATCTCTCAGGACAAACCCTCAGAACAATTTCAAGTTCTAATGCTGTTTGAGCCTGATAAATTCACTATAATTTTAAATTCATTCCTGTCATGGGTTCAGCATGGGAACAGTGCTGATAACACCAGTGTTTCGGTTACTGCTTAGTGATGTTTTGGTCTGGCCAAGGACTTTCGGAGTTTCATGCTCTGCCAGGGAGGAGGGGGAGCCGGGAGGGAGCAGAGACAGGACACCTGACCCAAACTGACCAAAGAGGTTATTCCATACCACAGCACGTCATGTCCAGGATGGAGAGCAGAGAGCAGAGACCCGGAAGGGTGGGGGTGCACTGCTTGGTCAGGCTTGGTTTTAGGTGGTGAGAAATTGTATTCTTTCCTTGTATTTGCCTTGTCATTATTATTATTGGTGGTAGCAGTAGTGATTTGTGTTATACTTTAGTTACTAAACTGTTCTTATCTCAACCTGTGGGAGTTGCATTCTTTTCGATTCTCCTTCCCATCCCTCCGGGAGCGGGGGGAAGAAAAAAAGGGAAAGTGAGGGAGAGAACGAGCTGCGTGGTTAGAGAGGCTTAAACCACGACAATTCCCTCCAATGCCCAAAGAACCTATGGACTCAGCATCCTTTTGATATACATTTTAAAAATAAATTTGTATTGATATCTAGAAATATGGTCAATAGAGAGAGAAATGTGCATTCCTGTTCTTTTGATTTATATAAAATGACAAAAATGCCCCTGGTGTTAGTTTGTGTAGTCTGTAGAATTTATATATATTTATTTATGAAGAAAAGGATGTCATGGCAAGAAAATGAACTTCGTAAAGTTGCCATCTAAAACGATTCAGTATTTGTTACCTGACAGGAAGTATACATATTTTAAAAGATCTTATTAAAATACATTTAAGCATGTCTACTATGAGAAAACACAATGGCAGCTTTTGTCATGATAGAAAAAAAATAAAATCTATAGCTGAGATTGTCAAAGATGTCTAATAGACTTTAATCTATATATGTGGATTAAATAGGTTTATAAATATATGCTCAGCAAATGGAACTATTGCCTAACACATAATAAATATCTTTATAGGTAAGGGAAAACAAGTTATGTGAGTCAATTTCTCTAATTTCTAATTTATTCTTTTATTTTTATTCAAACACAAGAAATAATAGTAAAAGGCCTTTGAAAAAGTTTTAAAAATGAAGATAGGCTTTCAGGTCAGAAGTATATGCAGAAAGTTCTGGTATTGAAGAGAAGCTTCTTCTCTCGTCTGCTTTTCCTTTAATTAACTATTCAAGCTGAATTCTTAATATAGTTCACTTGGTTACAAATTACTTTCTTGATTTCTCAATGGGAATGTCATCATACATCAGTCTTATTGTCAAGCAGGTAATTATATTTTGTTTAAGGGCATTATGCATAATGTTGAAGTATATTACAGCTAACTGAAAATAATACCACATTCCACAGAATCCTTAACTTTTTCATCAGTTTATGAGAAATAAAAAACGAAAACCAAAACCAAACAAAAACAAAAAAAAAAAAACCCACACCAGCATATGCAGATAAAAATAAAGATGACACAAAAATGACGTTTAGTCAACAAAACTGTATAGATTCCAAGATTCTAATAGCAGGACAAATTTGCTTTCTAATCGTATGATATATTGCTGGAATTCTGTGTCCTTAAACCTCACTTCAAACAGTCTATTTGTTTTACTAGGTAGTTTTATTTGCTATTTTGAGTCTCTTCAGTGAAATATCTTACTAACAGTTTTATGCTATTTGTTACTTCTAATCTCAGCTGAACAAAGCCAACAGAACTGGAACAGACTGGAAGAGTCCTGAAGATTTAATCTGCTAATGCTTTAATGCAGTGTCATCATACTCAGTAATTTAGAAAAAAAAACAAGAACAATTTTGAACCCTATCTAATTTAGCTGTGAAGAGCCTACATCTTTTGAGTTTTTCTATAACCTCACTGAGGAATTAGAAAGATTCTCTGACTTTCACAAACCACTGCTGCTCTTGAAGCATTAAGTGCAATTTCCCATAAGAAAATCACAGTGTGTTCCTCCTTCCTACTAGGTTACACAAAATGACAAACAAGTGACATCTTCATAACCGACATTGAAGTATCATGTCCATAAGCATAAATATTGTTTGTATCAATATTAACATATGAAAGACACTCCGAAGCCATAAAATCCTACCTGAAATCTCCTTTGTTGTTAATGATTCTTTCCGCAGGGCAGTAGGGTGCAGCCGTTTCCAGTACCACAATTTCTACATGTTTAGTGCTATTTCCATACGAATTGTTTACTAGACACTCCCAGTCTCCAGATGCATCAATGTCAATGCTGGATAGGATAAGTTCACTGTAAAAGAAGATTAATTATTGTCTATAAATTATAAAGAGATTGAACCATTGGTTTTCTGACATTAACTTATCTTCAGGGATTTTCTATGAAAATATCAAAACAGGTTTTTCTCTATGTTATTATAGGGACAGACAGTAGGTGAGAGATTGGTATTTAGATTTTAGCAGCAATTTTAGGTCAATTTGGATTGTCTACTCAGATTGTAACAGGCAATAACACAGATTACAAATCATCACAAAAGAATATCAGTTATGTATCAATTCCCATTCTCCTTTCCCTGAATATAAAATGTTGGTTTTGTTGCATAGCCAAGCACTTCAAAGTCTAAAATGCATTTCAAATTGGTAATGCAACCAATCTGCACAGAATGCATCCCGTCAGCTGCAAACACAGCTCCTGTTGCATTTCAACAGCAGAATCTGCCCCTTCTGTGGTGGCACTGGAAAAGTAGCCATTGACTTTAGAAGCCATTAACATCAGAAGGGATAATTTTCCTAATGAATGCAAATGTTGATATTTCTTTCAGTACTTTACTACTCACAAACTTCTTTCACACTGTACCCCACCAAATATGAAATGTAAGGGTGCATTAATTCTATAATGAATGTTAGAGAAGTTAAATATAGGGACTTTTTATGGCTTCTCTTACAGTACAAACATTGTGCATGACAGCCCTACACCAGTATTTAGCTGCCTAAGCTAAATAGCCTACGCATAATTAGAGAAGGAAGAAATAATTTCAGAAACATATACAATTCTCTAGAACTGCTCTAGTTAATATTTTCTATATAGTTTAAATCCAATGAGAAGCTTTCCTTCATCTAATGAATGCAACCCTGGCTCTAATGAGGTCAATAAAGTTTAGTTTTTCAACTGGCTTTATAAGGGATAGAAATTTATCTAATTACTGTAACTCTACAGATCTCACAGAAAAAAAAATAATGCTAACTGCTAGATTTTAAAAAGGTAATACATCAGATCTTAAATGTGCCATTGGGCTAGAAATTAATTTTATAACAGTTTTAAAGAAAGAACAGCTTTTGAAAAAAATAGGAAGAGGAAAAAAGGCAGCAATGATCTGAAATGCTTACACAAATAGCTCAACTTTGAATCCGCCTTCTGGTTTAGACAATTAGAAATTATGTGGGAAGAAACAGAGTATGTCAGAAAAAGGGAGAAGGTACATTAGCGAACAGAACTTAAAAGTTAAGTTGACTCTTCATTAGGGACTGTAGTGAGAGGACAAGGGGTAACGGGTTCAAATATTAACAGGGAAAGTTTAGATTGGATATGAGGAAGAAATTCTTTCCTGTAAGGGTGGTGAGGCACTGGAATGGGTTGCCCAGGGAAGTTGTGAATGCTCCATCCCTGGCGGTGCTCAAGGCCGGGCTGGACGGAGCCTTGGGTGGCATGGTTTAGTGGGAGGTGTCCCTGCGCATGGCAGGGGGGTTGGAACTAGATGATCCTAAGGTCCTTTCCAACCCTAACTATGCTATGATTCTATGATTTCAAAACTATATTTAAAACAAAACCTTTAAAAATTCTACTTGCAGCCTTCGGCATTTTTGTGAAGATCCTTACATTTGAAAGATACACACAGAATAATTAAAAAAAAATTATTTACATTTTTTCTCTTTAAACTTCTTTAAAAATGTCATCCTTTTTCAGTTTAAACCTTTGCATATTACATATGCACTTTTATTAAATTCTCTACAAGAAACAACTAAATCAAATCTCACGTATAAAGTCTATTTCTGATATATATGAAAGTAGACCACAAGCAAGGTAGGAACTCATTAGACAGCTGCAAGTGTAATTTTCTCTTTGAAACACACACAATGAAGGATGATTTTCTCGTGTACTTATTACAGGATTGTTATCTTGTCTCCCAGAAAACAAACAAACCCTGGTAAATAGCCTTTAAGTTAAATTGCTTCCAAATTTTTGTTGAATTTATCATTAAACAGTAACTTTAAAAATCTCACAATTTATCTATTTATCATGGTTTTAAACTCCAAGTACCTTGTAGCTCCTTATTTCATTTTTGCAATTAATTCTAACTTGGTTTATTGCAGAATATACAGAAAATGCATTACTAGCCATTCACATGCAGAGCAGCTGAATATTTTGATGTCAAAAGAAGCTATTGTTCTCTTAAGAAGTCTTAGATGGGAAACCCCAGTAACAGCAGCCGCTCAGCTAACTCAATATACCTTTTTACATTCAGGTTGAAATACTTATGTGAAATTACCCAGCTGATAACATTTTTTTAATTAAATCTTCTATTTCATATGTCACAACAATCTCACGTCATCTTTACAGACAACTGCGAAAGAATATATTCCTAGAGCTGATAAAAATAATTATCCATAAAAGCTCTTTTCACAATAGCTAGCATAAATATTTACCCATAGCATGAAGACCCAGACAGTTCCCAAATGAACAGAATGTATGATTGATGCACTGATCTTTTGAAATATTTCCTATAAAATATCTATAATTATTGTTAATGATACAAATTTGATAAAATTTGGAACCATGGTGATTTTAGGTAAAAAAAAAAAAACCCTTGAGCATATATCAGTTTTACAGTTAAGCAATGTGAAAATTAATAAATATGAAGAAAAAGGGTACATTTTCCATTTATTTAAATTGCCGAAGTGCATTTCAATGTGATTTTATCTGCTGCTATACACATCTCCTGTCATTAGATGAAATTTCAAAGACAGACAAATACTGACTGATCAGTGTTGCTTCTGGTAGAAACACAGTACCTGAACACTGGTTCAAGTTCTCCAAAATGTTAAGTAAATCCTCACATTCACACTTTTAATTTTCTATGGCCCTTTCTGCAGATGGTGAACCAAATAAGCCGGAATAGGTTTATGCAATATAGTAGAAGCTGTATAATGACTAGAATATGGAACTGTCTTCTGAATTGCCATCTGGCCACTGTAAATGATGCATTCATTTATATTCCTCCAGGAATATTTTGGATAGCAAGCCCAACGGTGAAGCTGTTCATCTACTTACCATCTGGATATGACAAATGATAAATTGATCTTATACCCCAGGAGGATTTCGGGAATTGGATTTCAAAAAAAAAAAAAAAAAAAAGTCTTAATTCTCAGAGCAGTCAACTTGATTCTTTAAATTTCTTCACTTATAATCCTTCACAACGTCACAGTCCTGGCAGACCGAATGGAAAGGGTAGGCCTGTGCACAATTTTGAACCTCTACACAAAGTTTTGCAGTAGGTCAGTTATCTATTTTAAGACTTGCACTGTTACATGAGTAACAGCGAGTTACTGTTCTGGACATACATGAGTTTGTCCAGAAGTTCCGTTTAATTTTCTTACTCTTACTAAAAAGGCATTCTCTATCTACCTTGGCCATGGCAACAAGTCTTGATAAAAGGCAAGAACTATCCTATGACCTGAAAATGTGGCAGGACTCCCCGGTTTAGAAGCTTGACAACAGCACAACAGAATTACGACAAGACAGCACCTCTGGCTGTGTATTTTTCTTAATTATCCTCATTGAAGCTAACAAAGGTCAGGCCACAAATGAAAGCATCTTGTCTGTACTATGCAGTTTTCCTAAGGATGGAGTATCAATCAGAAAGAGGTTCTACTCCCTCTACATTGGTAATCACATCCTGCTCCTCAGAAGTGTGATAGCTGCAACTTCTGTGGAAATTTTTGGCCTACCAAAACATAAAGCAAAGTCATACACTTATGAGATGTTATCAAGGCAAACTGAATATAAAGATTGTTGCTTGACAAGAACAAAAGGATGACTAGCATGCTTTTATCAATTTATTTTTTTTTTTAAACTACAGAGACCTTCTCAGTAAAAACACTGAAAGGAAGAAAGAGAATATATGCATTTCCTTTTTATACTGGGAAATATCATGCATAGTAAGATTCCTTTTTCAAATGTGATGAATGACATTGAAAAATTAATTAAAATGTATAGCTGATACAATTGCACAAAAAATTTCTTATAATATTCAATAGAAGGCTGTGGCATTTGTCATTACAAAGACAGGAACCATAATACAGGTGGAAGCCATACTCATGTAATCAAGTAACCAATGACAATAGATTTCTATTTGAGGCATGTTTTGCATTGCTATAGCTATGCATAACTAATTAGACAATCAGAAGTAGGCCTCATTATGCAAAGTTACTCAACCACATCCTAAAGTAATACCTTAGTGACATTTACTGTATGCCCCAGCAGTCATTTGACGCCAAAAAACCCAGTAATGAATAAAGAGGAGACTTTGACACCATATTTTGATTGGCTTTCCACAAGAAATGTTCTAAAGACTGACTTGAGTTCCTGTAAGATGGAAAGAACCAACTGCTCTTCTGGAAACAAATAAAAACTAATTACTCAAACACAGACTACACTTAGGTTCCTCATATTCTTCTACAGACAGATAAATCGTGAATGCTTTCCTACAGTTTCGTCAGAAGGCCTGCATAACCTGCATCCAACCCATACCACCCCGAATTATTAGTACTAACACAAAATCTAAAAAATGAGTGTGGGTCTCCAGAGTACACTGCTGCCTGGAATACAGCCTTTCACAGGGGATGCAAGGTTAAAACATGGAAAATGAAGACAGAATGTGTAAATCTAGGCACTTTAACTGGACTTAAATTGCGATTCTGATCTCTCTGACAAAATTACTTATTTATCCATGAAATAAACAGCTTTAGAAGGTTGATGGCATTTAAAGAAAGCTTGTGACCAGGCAACTGTAAGAGAAAACAAAGATTAAAGTCAGTACTCATTTTATGCTAGATGTCTAGCAAATATTTTCAGATTTATCATACGCTTGGGAAGTTCAATGCACATGATTTTCTGTTTCTTCTGATTGAATATAAAAGCAAAGCATAACTTAGCATTTAAAGCCATCAATAGCAACCCAAGAAACATAACATGCTGCTTCTACTATAATTTATCTATGTTGTTCACATCAGTATGCAAGAACCATGACAATAGTTGGACTTCAGAGATGGCAATGGAAAGGACCTAATTTTAATGACAATTTATTGACAGAAAAAAACAAACCTACTTCCAAAATTGGAGTAAAGACTCGTATGTCAATTAGTAAACCTCCTTTCTTTATTTCCTTTGTATTGCTCAAGTTACTTCAACTAAAATGCAGATGTTCAAAAATATTGTCTAATATTACCAATTTGTTATGCAAACATTTGCCCAATAGCTAGAGACATTTTCTATAGGTGGATGTCAAAGAACCTGTGACCTACATCTTTAAGCCATCTATTTGTTAAAATTGAGAAAACAAGTACTAATGTAAGAGTGACTCTACCAAATAATTTTCAGAAATGGAGTCAGAAATCTAAATTACTCTACAACATGCCACAACATGTTTGGCTTGTAAGATCCTTTTCTTTCTCATTGAGCTTGTCAGGTAGAGACAGACTATCAGCTACTGTGCTGCATTGAAGGGTGTGCATAAAGATGTTTGCATTTATCTTCATACTCCCACAGTCCTAGAGTCAACACATGCTAGTCTAGCTAGCCAAGAATGTAGAGTGGGGAGGGAAAGAAAAGGTATTAACAGCTCTAGAGCACTCAGAGCTTTCTCTTGCTGTCTTCAGAGAGCTACCAGGTCTGTGACGGCACAGTGCTCTAAAGCTATCTGAAGAGAGTACACTTGGGCCAGAGCTTATTCACAGAGCTTATTCAAAGTACTTTATGAACCTGTTGTCTATCATTGACCTGTGCTGTCAGTTGGTGAAAAGTTTAGGGATGCTCAAATATGCTTATTATTATTAATTTTGTTATAACAGCAAACTGCTTGACTGCAGGATGTATACAGCTGCAGTCTTCTGGGAAAATAGTGCTACACTGCTGTATGCCTTTCATCTGCCCTTAAGTAGTCTGTATGCTGCAATGCTATATCCAGAGTAAGCTTTATTTCATTAGCATAACTCTTGTGATCTGTACACTATCAGAGGTTCTTAGACAAAAATAACATTATGACAATCAGTCCAATAGCCAAAATTACATAAAAAGCTTTTAAAGTAAAATATTTCCAAGATGATTCAGAAGTGCTAACCTACTTAAGACAAGTCTTGATTATTTGATTAGGTGCCTCTGGGACCAGCAAAAAGAAAAGAAAAAAAAGGAAACAAACAAACAAACAAAACCACAACCCGCCCCCCCCAAAAAAAAACCCTAAACCCCACCAAACTACATAAAGCCCAAAACAAAACTACCACATTCATTTCATAATTTCAAATTATTTGTCAAATTCAGAATACTTCGACAGAATTTCCCACTCTCCCTGTTCAGAATCTAAACGCAGAAATTAATTATTTAATGTATGCTTTATGGGATAAAGTAATTGTGTATTAGGGCTAGAATACTGACCTGTTTTATTTGCTGACCTGTAAGATATTCGGGAAGATCTAAGAAGTAGGTAAAACATAGCAGATTCCTACATAAGAACTTCAGGAACAATCTTTATTATTTCTCTAGTATACAGTGTATCTCCAACAGTGTAAACTTTTTTGTGATGGCTAGGGGACATCCAATCAAAATATCATAAACAATTAAAAAGAGAGTTCTTGCATCCTGTAGGGAGAAACAAGGGAAGGGGCTTCGACCTTTTTCCTGGAGTTCCAGACTGCTAACGGAGCAGCTTTCTGCATGTTGATAAGGAATATGTCCTACAATATGTTCTCTATGTTGAATAGATGAAATACACGAAAAGTAAAAATTAGTCCAGTTGTTTTCATATTTCCAACATGTTTTGCTTCAAAGAAATGGCTTCACCAGTATCTAGGGTGAGTGACCAGGTAAGGAGTACCTCAGAGTCTGAACATAGGTCATAATTGCTCTGATAATCACAGTTGATGCACAGGGTTACAAACTAGTGCCTGGACTAAGAGAAATGTAAAATTATACCTTACATTCATGTTGACAGGAAAGGCAATTTTAAAAAAGCCAGTTCTGAGATGTTCACTCCAAACTGCCACTGCAGTGCAGCATTTCCTCAGCTGTATAGCTGCAGCGGTTTGAAAAGTCATGGTAAAATCATTCTGCCCCTAAAAAGTCAACGGAAAACCCCACTGTAGGGGGGAAAGTAGAAATTTTTGTTGCTAATACTGAACTTAACATTTTATTCTGGTGGTGTGGCTGGATGGACCCATACACAGCTGCAGGAAACAAGCAGAAGTGGAAGTGAGAAGTCAAAATCTAGTGCAAGGCATCTTCATAATCTGTTCCCAACATCAAAATAATGATAATGCTCTTCCAGAGGGACTCCATAATTTTCTTCATACCATTCTGACTTACTATTTCTCTATGGCTTTTTTCATTCTATCAGCCAAAACCACTTGCATATATTTGTCTCTGAAAATATTTATTTCTCAATCACGTTCCAATAAACAGTTACCCAAATTAAGCTGATTGTCGTGGTTTAAGCCCAGCCCTAACTCAGAACCATGCAGCCACTCTCTCACTCCCCCCTTTCCTCTCCCCACTCCTGGAGGGATGGGCTGGAGAATTGAAAGAATGTAACTCCCATGGGTAGAGATAAGAACAGTCCACTAACTAAGGTATAACACAAACCACCACTGCTACTACCAATAATAACAATGACAAGGGAAATAACAAGGGAAGAGAATACAACCGCTCATCACTCGTGACCAATACAAAGCCCGACCAAGCAGTAAACCCTCTCTTCCGGATCCCTGACCCTAGTTTTTACATCCTGGGCATGACGTGCTGCGGTATGGAATACCTCTTTGGTTAGTTTGGGTCAGGTGTCCTGTCTCTGCTTCCTCCCGGCTTCCCCTCCTCCCTGGCAAAGCATGAGACTCAGAAAGTCCTCAGTCAGAGTAAACATTACTGAACAGCAACTAAAAACATCGGTGTTATCAGTGCTGTTCCCAGGCTGAAAGTCAAAAACACAGCACTGCACCAGCTACTAAGGAGAAAAATGACTGCTACTGCTGAACCCAGGACAAGCCTGCAGTTTATATGGCACAGCACAATTCTTACGTAGCAGTCTATTCCTTTAATGATAGATGGTATCATGGTTGCGGTTTTTTTTTTCATTGTACTAATGCATATTTTTACAACTGTATTTTAAATAATTCCTCAAACTGATTAGTAATAAAATTGTCATTGAGTTTTATTCAGATAATTGAAAGATTTTTAGAGAAAAGGCCAAAATTTAATTAATTTTCCAGATTAATTCACAGGAAGATTCTCTTAATCTCAAATAATTACACCCTTCACCTGTGCATTTCATAATATTCTGAAAGAATTTTAAATATTAACTTCCTGTCTGATATATGAGAATGTTGCTGGTAAAGGTGCATCCATCGCTTTGATGTCTCCAGAGCCTGAAGTAAACTGCATATCATTGACTACAGGGTTTAAAGTAATCTTGAAACATTGATTTACAATTTAAATGGTTATTTTGCTTCATTTCTTTCCTAACTGCTTGACAACTAAGAGTCAGAGTCAATTAGGTGAACCAACAAAATATCAGCACTAAACAATTTCTGATGATTTCCCTGGGCTTTTCAGAATGACCCTCAGCTGCTCATCTTCAAATGCTCATGACAGCAGAACACAAAATGATGATAAAATATCTGCATTTCTGAATCAGATTCTTTAGATCTGTTCTAACATTTTTTGTTAACCTTGTGCAGAATGAACATTTAATATTGTGTCATGATTTGGCACATATCTGAATCTCCAATTCTTTATCCAACCTAGCAACACATTCATCAGTGCTATACCATTTTCAGACTATTCTGAAGCTAGTATCAGCCCAAACCACTACTGCTTGCTTCATATCTTTTCCAGATGTATTCTTGCCACAACTGTTAGGGAAGTTCAGGGGTCATTTGGATCCTTTCCACAGAAAATAGGCATAGGGTTTCTGCCTTTCTCACAGAAATTCTGTGAGGGTTTTGTTCTTTCTCATATGGAATGCCTGCCTGGATCTCAAATTTGTCATGACACTACCTGTCTACTCCTGGAATCGATTTTCTTTCTATAATCATAGAAATAATACTTGTTCTTTCAGTGAAACTGTCTCAGCCAAATTCCAAACTCTTTACTAATAGCTACTGTGATCATTTCAAACATTTAAAAATTACTAACTGGATTCAAAACCCCCTTCAGATTACAAAAATGATGACCAAAATTTTTAATCCAGAACATTTTAGTTCCTTTTTATTTTTTTTCTCATTTTTTCTCTATTACAGTACAAGTAGATCATGATTTGAAACTCTTCCTTGCTATCAGACATTTCTTTTGCAGATAGAAATTTTGGACATTTTCACATAATCATATACCTCTAAAAGAAGCTGTCAGAAATCAAGATACACATTTTATGTATAAATGTTAAAATCAGTTTTCTTACTATTTCCCCTATCCTTGTTACACCTAAAGGATCAGCTGTAGTTTCATTTTCTGTTATCTCAAATGTTACTATTTCTGCCATTATTTACTTATGACCATCCCATATTGGTATTGACAGCTGTCAAAATGTAAAGCCCTAGATGCTTTTAAAAACCCAAGTTTCTTAAGCTGATTTTTTTTTTTTTTTTTAATTTATTTAAGAGAAAAACACTGTGGGGGATCCCAGTCGAGACCTAATAGTTTGTCCTTCCAGACTATCTACACAACTAGTATTACATCTGAAAAACACTTCTGATACTAGCACCTGCTATCCTAGATTTAGTTGGGAGCATGTTAGTTTCTCCAATTGTAACGCTCCTTTTTATGGGTTCTTAACTTTATGCACTGTTTAATGTTTTCAGGAGTACTTCTGAACTGTAATGGTCCCAGAGCAGCCATTACAGCTGTCAGAAGCACAAGCACTGCTCAACACTCTACAAAAGTATTTACAGAATAGAACTAAAAAGACTAAAACTGTCATTTTAGTAAACAAGAAAATTCCTCAAAATTAAAGCCTCTCTACTACTGTGAAGTTGCTTGGTTTATAAAACTACAATATTTTTTCTTTTTAAATTTAATATTATTATACCTGTCCTGCTAGCCTCTCACTCCAAACACTGAAAGGGAACAGTGGGGAAGCTGGGAAAGATGCTGTGCCACCGAGAAACATACATAATCTACCTTCTATGTGGCTTCAGGGACATGGACTGTTTCATTGCCACTTATGGTGATCGAACTGAAAATCTAATATTCCACGCTTAAAAAATTAGTCTGTCTTCATGGAAACACAAGCAACAATTTAGCTAGATCCATTCACAGATGATAGGAAATTGATTCCACATCACATTTACATTTTCATGTATGACTATGACATTTATACACAGGCATAATGACACAAAATTCAACATGAGCAAAGTAAAATATTATTATCATTGGCAAGAAATGGTAAATGTGAGCTAGCAGCAGAATTGAAAACACCTTCTCAAGGTCTCCTATAAGGGAATACTCTTTGCCAAGACAAATGTCACAGGCCGGAATACAGTTCAAAACTTTAGTTTAATTATTGTAACAAAAACATTTACTTTAGTTTCTTCTGCTTTATCATAGGAGACAAAAAATACACATTTGGATATTTTATCCTTTTACTCTGCCAGTTAATAAAACAGAAGGGTTCAGTATCATGTTTGTGTTGTAAATCCATGTCCAGAAATATCTGGAACTACCCAATAAAATAACCATCTCAAAATGTTTGAATAAGCAGGTTTTGGAATGGGACTACACCTCTTTGTTCAAAACTAGCTTCAGAAATCTTTAAATTGCTAAGCAGGACAAGCCAAAGCCTGTCCTTTAGTGCAAACACAGAAAACCACAGACAGTGGACATCTGCCGTAAAGAGTAGGCAAAATATGACACTGTAAGTAAATAACCTTTATTTTTACTCCAAATCCTGTCCTTAACACATGATAACCGCAGGAAGACACTGTCTTCCTGATGTTTCAAGGGGTCTTGTACAACTGTGATTTAGCCTAATCAAAAGCTAGCATGTTATAGCATGTAACGAGCTTATTATTACATACTATTGTAACATGTAATTAGCATGCTATTGGGTATTATTTTAACATGTAATAAGGATACAAACTGAGTTCTAGTACATATTGTTATAATGATGGGATTAAAATTAAGAAATGCTGAAGAGAGTTTTTACAATCGTAACTTGGCCAATATTTTCTCATTTTCAACATGAAGATATAATAATCTCTATAATTTACACTAAAAACCATGGACTTCAAAATTATATTGTTTTTAAAAGCTAGTTTCAAAAGTATAGATGTCTCATGCCTCTACTAAGTTAATTTTGATAAGCCCCTTGACCAAAGCAGAGACATGACTGCCTGAATATTAGCACTTTTGACTGGATGAGGACTATGCTGTATGCCTTAAGGCAGTGTTGATGCCCGACTTTAAAATAAAGTAAAGCATAGCTCAAATTAATGAGTAATTAAAATGTCATACACTTTAAAATCGCTGTTTATAAAGATTTTAATTAAAAAATATTTTGTCTCATTTTGACAGTCTGTATCACGTAACTTGGAAAAGTCAAAGTATTTTTCTAGTCTATAACTGCAAATATGATGATGCATTTATTTAACATTCTTTCTGAATACCTAGTCTCACTGCATGCTGCAACATAAGCATCAAGGTCACCTATTTAATGGAACAGAAAAAAGGTAAGTAGCAGATCAACCATCCTTATTAAAATATTGCTATGGTAGACAATGATTCTTATTTAACAATCTGGCAAAATAAAGCAATATAAGGTAAAATTCAGTCTAGCTACTTCTAAACCAGCTTTTTTAAAAGAATTGCTATTTTGAAAATCTTAACATTTTTAGACAATTTCAGTTTATTACTCTACAAATTGCTTATGTAGTGCAAAATTAATTCAGCTGAAAAATATGAGGTGATTAACATCATGTCTTTTAATTTTGATATCATGGAAATAAGAAGAACATTTAATTTAAGTGACTTGGCAGTTATATAATAGCTCATGCACTTGGCATTACCATACTAATTGGCCTAACAGTCTTTTTCATTATTCGCTATAGCCATACACATTGGTATTAGAAGAAAGCCAGTACCTGTGAGAATAGGTCAGGTCTATGCCTCTAGATCTATAAGAATCCAAAAGGGGTCAAATAATGAGAGTAGACAAAATTAATAAAGCCAAAATCACCCCAGCAGAGAGGAATTACTTTGACTCCCTTTATAACTTTCATTTGATAGTTCAAGAAGCATTTTAGGTCAATTATATTAATAGAAACTGGTTGAGTGAAAAGATGATAATGATGATCCAGAGCTAATTAGCATAGCTATTTTCACTCTATCTTCCACAAAGAGAAAGGCAGAACATAGACACAGAATCAGACTTTTTTTTTTTTGATCAATCATCAATTTTTTAGATGGAAATTGGCAGAGGACAAAAGGACATGTGCAACAGCTTAGCAGCTTTTAGTGACAAGCCAATACCCTATGATGAAAATGAAAAGTAAACACAGAAATCTATAATAATTTATTAAGATTTAAAAGGGAAAGCTGAATGAAAAGTGGAATGATATATTCATTGCCAAATATTAGTTGCTCCTTTTTTATAGAAGCCTATTCTACTTCATTCCTCTTGCATTTTTCACATGAGCAAAGGTTTCTGTAGAAGTCTGCGTCTCAAACACACAGAGACACAGATGTTAAAAGTCACAGAAAGGTGAGAAATAGTTCAGTAAGAAACAAATTTGAGATAACATAACTAAAGTAGATTGCAGTATACTGAAACCTCCAAAAATAATCTAAGCTTTTTAAATTGATAGTTCTTCACAGGAAGATCACAGTTCAAACATTTAGAGTGTGTCATGAAGAAGCAGTTTTGCCGTAAGTCACTCTCATATGTTACTGAAGTTATTCTAAATTCAGTTTAATCTCATGGTTTACTGTGTAAGAAACTGGTTTTACGTGTTTCAAACTCATGGCTGCTCAAATCTGGATACTTAGACAAAGATATTCAACTTCATAGCCATGAAATATCTCTACCTCTACGTGTTCAGACTGAAGCATGCAACTGAATTGCTCAAAAAACCAATTCCTGATGCATGTTTTAATAAGGCTTATTGTAAGTGTTGAATCTGTTCACCTTGCCTGTAAGTCTGACTATTACAAGGGGTATACATTACCGTGTAATTAAGCAGCAGTCATGAATGATGCTGTCCTCCACATATATGCCTCTTTCTTCATCTGTTTCAATCAGGTGACCAGCATGGTACCAATGTACTTGGGTGGTATTGTCGACATATGTTGCAGTGCACTGAAATGGCAAACGGTCTCCATGAAAAACCACTTGTCTTTGTGATGGGATCAGCTCAAAGAGAGGAAGTTCTAGAGGTCCAGCTACAGGTGGAAAAAAAAAAAGGAAAAAAGGTGACAATTAATTCCTCTCTTACGAATATTGTAAAGTGAACTAATTGTATACAGTTCTAGTTTCTTAGATCTTCACATTAAAGCACTGATATAAAAGATATGCCCACAAACCACCCATTTAAACCTGATCATGTTACAAGTTCTAAGGATCACATTTCTTTCATTGGTGTGAGCTCAGACAACTAAAGATTGCTGGAATATCTACAGAAAGTGGTTGAGGTCAGAAGGGATCTTTAGAGATGCTCCAGCCCAGTCTCCTACTCAATACAGGATGCATGTACAGAGGTGTACAGGGGGAAAAGAAAAAAATCAAAATACAGCTATTAATTAAATTCCCGCTGTGCTCCAGAATGAAATTTACTCACTCTAGACAACCTAACATATCCCATATGCCTGGGGTTTGGATAATAATAACGCTGATAGCAAAAGCTGAACTTTCCCCTGAAGTTCAATTGTCCTTACGATTTCCCTGTTCCTTCTGCCTTTTCCACAAGTCTTCTTTACTCTTTGTTTACTCAACATTAAATATTTATTTAAATAGCTCTTTTTACTTTTTAATATTGGAGCACATTTTACCATCTTTTTAAATTAATTTTCTGTCTTTCCCCAATAATGAGAATATTGTATATTCTAAGAAAAATATTACAAAAAAAGATTCTGTAATCACATACCCAAATGCCTAAACACAAAAAATAAATGGCATTGTAAACTTAGAAGGCATACACACTTTTTGCCCTCCTGAAAGTCTGCTCATTTCCTAGATTTGACAGTGATTGAAGGCTAAATCTTTCAATCCTACAGCTTCTGTAGAGACTGAATCTCTAGACAGTATTTGTTTTCTTTCAATTTTATTTCTAGATTTCAAAACTACTTTAACACATATTCTATAGAACATTTTCTACACATTATGAGATTGATGCTGTTTCTTTTAAGCTGGTAGGAGAACACTGAAAAGGAGCATTTTAGGAAAAGAAATTTAAATAGAGGCTCTGCGCCTAAAGAAAGATCATCTTCTATGGGATAACATGGAGTAAAGGAAAATCTTATTTTCTTTTTTCTCATATAGTTTTCTTAGGCAGGAAAAGAAAATTAATGCCTCTGATACTTTGTTATCATTACACAAAATTCTAATGGTAATGAAACTACTAAAGACTGACATATGTGATTTATGAACATGCTCCCATGAACATCTTGCAGAACAGTTCCTAAAATAAATTTCACCTCAGCCTACAATGCCAAAACAACTGACTGAGCCTGGATCACTTCAGAACTTCATTACTGCAATCTCATCTTAGACAAAATGACAAAGGTCTTTCACTTCGGAAATCCTTCTACCTATATGAAGACAGAAAACTTAAGCTAGATGATCTCTCTTATTTTTCTTCCGTTTGCATTTAAAGGTCTCTCATCATTGATATCTATCCAGCCTACAGGGTTGTCAGTTGAAAGGTCACCCTTCTACATTTGCACCACTAGTAACTATCTCAAACATCTATTTTTCTGACAAGTACTTCATTATTTTTTTTTTCCATTTCACTGCTCACCATCTTCTTTAAACTTTCTCCTCAAAATCCTCTATTGCCTGTAATAAATACAGATGAACTTAACCATGCCTAGCCAGACTGCAAGCCATAATCACCAGCTCTACAACAGATAACCAATAGTGTCTGTTCCTCTCCTTACTCAGCATCCCACCCTAACACACTTCTATCATGCAGATATTATCTTTGGAGCACTTCAATTGTAAGAAGCTGCATTTATAAACCTAACTTTGGGCCCTCAATACTATTGAGAATTTAAATGTTAAATGGCGTATTCATCATCTGCTTTGAATAAACAGTGCGAAGGACCACTTCTACCTTTTAACAGAGTAAGAATGCTGGCCAGCATAATACACAGGATTTATACAGGACTGAATGCGTGACACTTCTGTCCCAGAAAATCACACAAAGGATTAAGTGGCTAGCCACTATCTACTGAAATGTAAATCTGATGTGACTATAATAAGCAGGCTTCAGAAACCCATCCCTACTTGTTTATCCATCCTGTACTTATCTTCTGATTGCACCTATTATTTTTGGACACTAAAAATTTCTTGAAACATACCTAGTATTTTTACATGATCCTTGGCTTATAACTAGAAGAAGAGAAAGTAAACCAGATTAATACCTCATTCATAAAAGCTCAGACTTGGTCTCGGTCATTTACATCAAAAGTTTTTACTGGAAGATGGAGAGAACCTCTCTCTCCAAAAGGATGAAACCTTTGTGCTGCATTTCAAAATCAATTAAGGAATATAAATAAAAGCTATGGTGTGGAAGTTAACTATAGATTAATGGAATGATTATGAATATGGAGTCCAGGAAAATTCAATATACCATCACAAGTACAACAGCAATATATACTACTCACAGAAATAAAACATTTCTCATGAATACAGTAATTTTAACTGAGGATATTGTACCCTGTCAAAATGTTTTTGGTCATGCAGCGAGTGACACATTGTGTCATGAGGCTATGAAGTAGCTAGAGTGTGAACTATAGCATCAATATTTCTTAACTCAAGCTAAATAACTTGCCTGGCATATGGATGTAGTCTAATACTATCACAATGAATTTATCTCTGCCTTTATAGGTGTCTCTAAGGCTCTCCTGTTATCACTTCTCTTGCTCAGCCTTGGGAACCACCAAACCCAAAAATGGAGTGGGAATGAAGTGTCCTGTACAGATTTTGGCAATTAATGATCAGAAGTATATAAAACCCCTTTTTACTGCAGCATATCAAAAAGGAGAAAATGAAACTTTGATTGACATCAGTCCTATCAACAGCCTACTCATCTTTTTATTTGCATCAAAGATGCAAAGGGAATGAAGCATACTGTGGGTATCCTTTGGATAGGATATCCTTCTGACCAGATGAACTCTTTGAGAATATACTGATATGGGCTGGCAAAATGACAAATAATGTTGCAAACTCAATTTCAAAGTGAAATTAGTAAAATTTCTATAGATTATGACATTTGCAAACCATGGAAGGTACACTTCAGTAGTTCTGCAAAACATCTGCTTTTAATCTCTGTGATGTCTACAAAAAAATGATTACCAGAGCTAATATTTTGCTGTTTTCCAAGGATAATCATGATTTAAATGACTGAGGTTCTGTAACTATTACTTACGTAAAAGTTCCAGTTGACTTCCATGACACAGCTAACAGATATAAGGATTAATTGCATCAATGAGTTTCCAGATTTGGTCCAATACCCTTTATCCTGAATGGTTATAAAATAGTTGTATAGTTCCATCAGCACCAGCTGGAAATACTTATTTTAAATCCATAATTCAACAATCCTTCAGGTTCAGAATAAAAATAGAAGTATTTACTAATGCCGTACACATATTTTCAAGCTTGACTTTGAGAATAAAGAAGTAAGAAATTCTGAAAGTATTTGGAATGATTTTAGCATTGATTTGACAGCATTGGAAATATAACAGCTCTGGCAAGCATATCCCTACACAATAGAAATTTTCTCTTTGATTATGTGATTACTGAAGACTAAATGGTGATTACTAAACTGTGATTACTAACCACTTGCCATCTGTGATGCTCACGTGTTTGCATGTGTATGGTAGATACAATAGCCTCATACGATTCAAAATAATTTGCAGCTTAATACTAAGTCCCAGGAGAGGAGGGTCTAATTTAGGGGGATTTTATTTATTTAATTTATACACACATGAAAAATATTCCAAGATTCTCCTTCCAAGACAATCCACTCTGCTGCCCTTAAATTTGGAGCCAGCCCCACCATCTGCAAATAAGAGGTATGACTCTCCCATAAGCATTTAGATCAAGGGCTGATGGAGTGTTTCACAGTCTTTACCTGTCTTGTCTCTCTAGTCAGCACTAAGCCATGATTGCAGCAGAGCACCACAGGAATCACTGATTGCAGCATGAATCTAAAGGTCTAACCCATCATTACAGTAATTACATCTGTTTCTTTATCTTTCACTTCTCTGCAGAAAAGGGTTTGGTTGACTGAAAGCCAGATTCTTTCTGCAATCCAGTCTTGCATTTCAGATTAGCTCTAGACTAGAATACTGAGAACACATGGAGGAGCAATCAGGTTATAGAAATACCACTGAATTAGAATATCACTTAAGAATCCTTCTCACTGAAAGTATACCCCTGAACATTTTAACACATGCAGCGCCCCAAGATGTATATTAAGTTGAAAAAGAAAATAGAAATTATTTTAATCACCATTAGCTAAAAGAGAAGAACAGCAAGGTTCACTGAAGCTCTAATGTTCCAATGAGTATGTCCTTAATATCTATAAACCTATTTATCTCACTCACAAAGACAAATTAATACTTTGTCTTTTCCTTACAATTCAGTTCTTGAGATTTTAAAAATAGCTCAATTTTCCATCTAATTTTGGCCTTCTTTCTTTTTTCAGTGTTTAAAAAGATGAAAAGGAGAAGAATGTGAAGGAAATACTACTGTCACTGCAAATATATAGAATATAAATGATTGTAAAATACACAAAATGCATTTCTACTTGCACTCCAGCTGCATTTTAAATACAGTACTATCATATTTAGAATGTATGCACTTCCAGTGAATGGATACTACTGTTTTCTGGGTGAATGATCAAAAGCAAATTGGTAAGCACAAAAGCTGGCCAATGCAATTGATTTGTCTAAACACCACAGAAAGTCAGCTAGTCATTGGCCAACACAAGGCCAGCACAAGCTACTGGAGGCATGATCAGAGAAAAACAAAACTACATCCAACTATTAGCAACATTTATTCCATTTTCTGCTGCTTAACTTATAACCTCGGCAGCACAATTCTCTATAGTTAAATAGCTACTTAGCGCATAATCCAGGGTACTATGTTAGTGCATTCTGCTGCTCAGTTCGTAACAAACACAATTTTCTGCTGTATATGTTCTGGCCCTCATTGAATGGCTTTGTCTGATACTGGCAGCTTTTACAGTCATAAATACAAAAATTCACAGGTTTCTCCAAGTTTCCCATATATCAGTCCAAAATTACAGTGCTCAGTGCAGTATTACAGTGCTCATGTCTCAGGATACACCACTGACTGCTGCCTTTTGATAGAAAACTCAGTTTGCTATAGTGCACTACAAGCTTTTGGGACAGAAAAAAGCCAGAGGTTGGCATTTTGCTTCTTGTTAATCACTTGATTTATTGCAATGCCAAGGGGCTTTTCATTTAAACGGAGTGCGCCTACAGAGGCGGCACATCCTGCTGACAAAAGTGTGAGTTAGAGCTCTAATATTTGTATACAATCTCAGTGGGAAAGAAATATGCACAGAAAGCACAGTGGGGGAACTTGGAAGTGAGGACAAAGTAAAGGAATGGGTCCAATAAAAAGGGCAGATGAAAATGAGGAAAAACAAATTGAAAAACATTAGTTAAAAAATTTAATTGCTGACACAGCAAATTATGTCTGTTGATATTTACTGAATGCAGCTTAAGAGAGTGATATGAATTGCCAGTTCTACCAAGAAAGGGAGGTGCAAAAACACCAACGCCAATTTCTGTATTTATTGTAGAATTTGCTGACAATAACGAAAGGTTTGGTGTAGAAAGTCGCAGACACTGCCATATGCCAAGGAAATCAAGAATGACTACAGAACTGGAGCCAAGCTTTAGTTTTAATAAAAGCTTTGCCTGGCTCCAATTTTAACATGATATCAAGAAAATACAGATGCCAACATGCATAAACACATCCAAATGAGACAAGTCTTTTGGATTTGAAACAAGAAAGCTTTGTATCATATTCATTTACTGCTAGCTGCAGAAAAAGTGGAGCTTCTGTTTGTGCAACAGCGTCCTGCTTCCACCAACTTCATAATACTAGGCAGGACAAGGCATACTCCACACCATTTTATCATTTCACCCTCATACATTCTTTTTAGACAGAAACAGAAAGTAGATGCTTTTTTTGTTTGTTTTTTGCAGCATCTCATAATTAAATTACAGGTTTATGCTTATTTTGTAATGCTAAGTGCTACACTAAAATGGCAACTAATAACCAAAGAGCAAGTCACTTTTAGCAAATCCAAGTCATACAGGTACCAACCAGCATTCAGCAAGTGAATCACAAGTCCAGCCGTGACAAAGACATTTAACTGATTTTCTCTACTGGACTTTCACCACATTTATAAGCCCCTGTGAAAATAAATTATCATTTTGCACTGGGTCTAGGGACTGATGCTTCTGGTGACCATTACAAACATTTCAAGTGAGGGAACAGTGGAAAAACATTTTCTAATCTGCTAATGATACAGTGATTTACTTGGTAGAAAAGCAGAGGTGGAGAAACAGAGGTAGCAGGTTTCACTTACTAGCATTTAATATAAATCCAAATATTGTGACATTACTTTGTAAAATGGTAACAGCTATTTGAAAAATTTTTACAACAGAAAATTCAAGGTTTCAGTCCAGTTAATCAATTAATCAAAACTATTACTTGTGTGCAGGCAAAATAAAGCCCACATCTTGCATTGGAATACCTAGTAGAATTTAGAAGAATGGGCAAAGAGTATTTTCATCACAGATTTCTCTCTTATCAAATAAAACTGCTGCCACTTTCAATTTCTGATTTTCAAATTGTCCCAGAAGTCTACTTTAGAATCTAGGGATCATTTGATTATTTGCCACATCCTGAAACTTGAAGACCATGACATATTGGCAGCTACGGTATTGGAAGGTTCATCAACATGAATTCCTTCACTGGCAAGAGTTGGAAGCCATTGCTAGAAAGCTAATTTTGATTAGTCAAATTATCCTATGGCCAGCAAGCTGGCAGGCTCACGGCTATGCACACTCATTACAGCTTGCAGTTAATAGAAGTGGCTGAGCAGTTGCAAGGTAAATCACATAGCTCTAAAAATTATATTGATTTACTTTCTCTAACTGGGAAGTGCAGTGGTAGCACTCATTTTCCAAACCTTAAGCATGACTAGCCACCTTCTTTTATTTTCAGCTCATTCCTACACTTTTCGACCATGGAAACATGGCAGCAGAAGGGTCCCAAGAGTGGCAGTGACTGCCCCTAATTGCCCAGAGCCCACCAGGCTGCATGAGTACCCACCTATTCTGCAAGAATGCCAAACAAAAAAGAAACATAAAAGGCATAAAAGATGCCGACCAAGTGACAGTTCTGCTTAAGTAAGAACTTACTCCAGTCATTGTATGGTATTTTTCCATTCCAAAGTCCTCTCCGCCCAGCTAAGAGTGTCAGAAACGGTAGCTCTTGACAGCAATTTTTACACATACATTAAAGGAAGTGCTGCATGATGAGATGTGCTATAAAAGTGGGAAATATCACTATGGTATACTCCACTTAATTAAAACAAAGAATGTTGGGATGGACGCTTCATAAGGAACTTTCCCATGAAAATAATAAAGATTAATTACAACAAACTGTAGTTAAGTGCTGTTAAGTAGACAATATTGACATAGGTTTGGTAAACAAGCTTATATAATTTTTTATCTAGAAATTGCCAGTATAAAACTAACCATAGCCTTTTAATGTACATGTTACCACATGTATCTTCTGGGATACTCCACTGGCCTTAGTCATGGCTGACTGCCTTACCACTGCTTTGCACATGAGCTTTTGGAAACGGCCAATAAAGTTTCCCAAGGGCAGAAGTTTTGAAGATCAAAGAGGCTTCGTTTCACTGATATTCTCCTCACTACATCTCTTATAAATTTTCTTTTAGTTATTTTACACGCTTTTTGGAACAAGTGGGCAAAGACAATGTAGAAAATAGGACACAACTTTACATTAAAAACTTCTGACGTAGTTTAAGAGAAGCTACGGTAAGAAAACCAAATTTAGTACAGCTCCAGCATCTAAATCAGTGAGATTTCAAGGATGAAAAGTTTTGTTGAACAATATTTTCATGTGTGAGCAGAGCTAAAATTAGAAAACACATAGCAGTAAAACTCTATCATGCACATTTCTTGAATGACCATTTTAATACTTATTTCACATTTATAAGTTTCAAACGTGAAATAAGTATCACAATAATTTTGTGCCCCAAAACTTGCAGCAGTCTTCTAAATTACAATTAAGGAAATTAGATCCCAATGTTTAATGTTAAATATGGGGCAACATATTCCTTTTTTTCCCCCCAGTTTGAGAATGATCATATTAGAATGAGAAAACCAGAATTTGGAGCCAAAATGTTAGAGCATTGGGGGTTTGGCCACTTAGCTCTGATAAAAAAATGAATCTATCACCTCTGTCTCTGGAGAATCAAAAATGTGCAGTTATATTATTTATCTATAGACCTTCTGTTAATATGAATATTTTCTTATTTTAAAAAAATCCCAAATTGCTAACCCTGAAAAAAAAAAAATAATTGCGAGAAGATTTAACTATAAATAATTATATCACTATCCATATCTTGCAAAACTTAATTCAGTGAAAGGTTACTAATGTGAATATTCCTATTTCAATATAATTAGACTTATTCATATGATTAGGCACTCCCTGCAGAATTGGAGCTGAAGTCTTGATCCCGAATATTCCTGAAGACAATGATGCTCTGCATGAATGCAGCAGGCTATCTGTAGGCTGCCAAGAAACTGCAGGACTGAAATCTAAATCTAGATAATTAATCCATCATTCTTTGTGCTTGAGATTTTGAGTTTAGCCAGTTACTGCATACTGAAAAACCTTCACAGTTCGATATTTATAGTGTGTTAATGTAGTAAGAATGACTTGTAAATGAAGAAAGAAATGGTTGAAACAATAATCTCAAAACCATCCCTAAATTTAAGGAAATAAAGGCTAAGACAAAAAACCCACAACCTTTTGTGTACACTCAGAGAAATAAATGAAGAAAAAAGGTTCCTTGTTAACTTTGAGTTAATACTTGTTACTGCAACGTATTTCATGCAGGAAAGGAAACTTTTACGAACAATCTATGTGCATATACATACAATTGTTGTTTTAAGACTCAAAGGGCAATGTGGGTAATTAATTTTTGTCACTGTATGAAAAAAACAACTTCAAACTTTATTTCTCACCCAATATCCCTAGCATAAAATATTTGACAGCATCCTTAAAAGTTGATGCAGAATGAGGCTGAACGCATTCAGCTGATTTCAGGCTTAAATTTGAATGTTGAAAAATCCTTGTTTCAAAGATAAAATTTCCCGATATCAATCTATTTTTTTCTACATTTACCATTTTAAAAGAACATATCTCTTTCAAAGTTCTTAATATTGGACAGTGGAAACAGACTTTGCTAGGGATGAAGGGAAAACAATATACAAACACATTAGGTAAAATTATAAGGCCATATCAACATATAAAGCATCTGAAAGATCACTATTCCACTATTTCTGAGAAAGCATTCAAAGCCACACTGTGTTTTAAGTGTTAATGTCAAGAACAAAAAAGCTGCTTCAAAAAAAGAATGTATAAACCAGGAAGTATAGAAAAGAAAATGGCCTCATTTTTCTCAATGGCATTACTCTAATTGATTTAAAATGTCTTGAATGTTCTGAATTTTTGTGATATTTTAGTTAAGATTGCAAAAAATAATTACTTACAAAAATAGACTAGGGAGATGCATTTGGCCTGAGAGAAATATGTCTTAATGTTCTGCTGATATTTAAGCAGATTACAATACATGACAGTAGGTAAGTAGTGCTGAAAGTACTTTATAATTTTCTATGTAACAAATAAAATCTTAAAATAGGCTGGGTGAAGAAGTGATTCAGAGCAGCCCTGCAGAGAAGGACTTGAGGGTGTTGGTCAATGAGAAACTGAGTATGAGCCGGCTTCACTGTGCACTCAGCTCAGAAACCGATCATATCCTGGGAGTGTGACCAGCAGCTTGAAGGAGGTGATCCTGCCCCTCTACTCTGCTCTCGTGAGACCTCACTTGCAGTACTGTATGCAGTTCTGGTGTCCTCAACATAAGAAGGACATAGAGCTGTTGGAGCAAGTCTGAAGGAGGGCCATGAGCATGATCAGGGGGCTGAAGCACCTCCCCTGCAGACAGGCCGAGAAAGTTGGGGCTGTTCAGGGTGGAGAAGAGAAGGCTGCATGGAGACCTCATAGCAGCCTTCCAGTTTCTGAAGGGGGCCTACAAGAATGCCTGGGAGGGACTCTTCATCAGAGACTGCATCAATAGAACAAGGGGTAATGGGTTTAAACTTAAACAGGGGATGTTCAGGTTGCATATAAGGAAGAAATTCTTTACTGTGAGGGTGGTGAGGCAGTGGAACAGGCTGCCCAAAGAAGTGGTAAATGCTCCATCCCTGGCAGCGTTCAAGGTTAAGTATAACTATATACCCTCCATCCCAACATATTATTTACATTTTCTATGGAGTGTTTAAATAATGGTATTGCATAAAACAGAAGCCAGGAAAGGATCTATCCCTTTGATTTGTGGTACCCCTGCTAAATAGGAAGTCTATTATAAAAAAAAAAGTGCATTTCCATAATCTTTAATGAGTCACAACTAGCTAATTTCACTCATGAGCTAACACTTTAAACTAAGGTAGTTTACAGAATTCAGAGACTGAGTAATTAATCAAACACTGTTGGACACAACTTGTAACTATTATCTTCCACTCTTTCTCACCCCTATTTTCAGTAGGACAGATTTTTATTCTTCTTTAGTCTTAAGACTTTTCTCAGTAGACAGCCCCCTAAGGCATGCTAGAAACCTATTAATACACATCTTATACCAATAAAACTCCAGTTCTGTATTTTGAATATTCATTTTTTGTCATACATAGTGAAAGTCCTAATTGACTAGTAAAGCTATGAGAAAATTATGAACCAACCCAAATAATTTCTCACTACAAGCTTGATGTAAACAGTTAAAATTCTATTTATCACAACTAGCAAGCACACTACCCATGAAAAGAATACACATTTTGTCATAATACATACTTTCAAAATAACATACTATAACAACCACTCTACGTCAGATGATGCATGTTACAGTTCATTTTCATGAACATGGAGCACCCAGAGCAACAAAAGAATTCAAAACCAGCTTCTGGATACTCAGAGTGTCTGCAAAACAGGCTCCTAAGCCTATGAAGGCCACCCTCCCCCATTAAGGTAGATGAAAATACAGTACATGAAAATAGATGCTCAGTCATGTCAATACAAGAAAGGAAAATGACTCAGCTGGGATATTTTGCTTTGTAATTTCCCACTACTCTGTGCTTTGCAAATTCTGTTTCCACCATATTTTCCCCTGAGACTGCATCTTAAAATGAATGTAACTAACATTTGAGCTTGTATCTATTTCCTTACACTGGAAGTTTCTTGACTGAGGATGGAATGCAAAGAACATGCAATAATGGTAGCTTTGCTAATCGTCTCCATTTGCCCTTGCTAGTTATTACAGCAACATGGGCTTTTCAGAGATGAGCAAATAGTAATAGTAGTAGTAGTAGCAATAAAATAATAACAATAATAATTCTGTGTCTTAGAACTTCTTTTTAACTCTTGTCCTACAGTCCTATGTTGAAGCAGTTCAACATGCAAGCAGATTTTCTCACATTCAGTAAAATACAGCAAATAAGGAAGTGGGAAACAGAAAAATTTGGTGCAGAAGCATAATAAAGACACAAGAAAATGATTCATTTCTTCAAAGAGACTTGTGCATAGCTTTCCATTAATACAGATAGAGAAAGAGGGTAAGCATATAGATTACATTTAGCCAATTCCTCATGAAACGGTCAGATGCAAAGGGCTAGAATGAGCCCAGCTAACATGGTCTGAGAGCCATTCCAGACTGTTAAAAGACCACTTTATCAGGCTTACTGCCAAACTGCCTTAGAGCAGGCTGCTAGGAAAGGCAAGGACAATAACAGGAACAGGAAGGGTGACGTGACAAAACTAGCCTGAAAGTGCTGTGATGAGATGGTGCAGATGTATGCGTATCAAACTACCTGATCACATAGAGCAAAGTGACTTGAAAAAAATCTAGGTGCCTCTCCACATTTAGGCTTCCTGAGAGCTGACAAGAAACTACATATAGTTCTTTTAACCTGTCTGCTTTATAGGTCCATGCAACAACATGATGACCAAGATTAGGACAGTAGACTACATACACCTGAAAAGCTACTGACACCAAGCAAAAACCTAAAGCTATCCATGTGCTGCATAATGATAAAATACATAATGATAAGGAATAGAAATGTAATTTATTATGTATAAAAGCATTAAACTGAGAAAAAGTACTTCATATCCTTTTATATTTTCTTACTTTCGAAGTGATTTATTTTTTAATTAAAAAAAAAGGTGACAGCATGGACCCAATTGCTCATCTATAAACATCTGTAGAAAAAACATATACGCAAAAAGCAATACTTAAATTTGTAGTAGATCTGCATGAGAAACCGTATTCTGCCCCGAGAGAATGAGATAATTTTCTTTGTGGTGGAAAAAAAAAAATAAAAATATCCTAAAGCACTGTAAGAATATTTTTATACTTTGACTTTTACAATATTTTTGTATACTTATTAAATATTTACATCATTTCTAGCAAAATCATTTATACAAAGATTATTGGCATTATGTCAGCTACTTTCTAAACTTTAAATACAACCTAATTGGGGGATACAAAATAGTCAGCACTTTCCCAAATATCTGTTTGATGAATCAACATTTTCTAACAGAAAAATTATTCATCAGAGTTGTACGATGTCAACTCTAATCTGCAAAACAACTGAACTTTTACTACTTAGTACTATTAGTTCAATAGCATTAATACAGCTTTGAAACTAAGAAACTAAATTCTATTATCTCATTCATCAGTGCAAAGAATCAAATCCCCACTTCTCTAATCCCCTTAAGACAAAAATTCATACAGGTCTTTCCTGAGTAAAGAATTTGGCCTACAGAATTCATTTCTGATGATGATGTGCGCAAGGGAAAAATCACAGACTCTTATCAGACTTCAGCTGGAATTTATAGCACTGGTGTTCAGGAAAATTACATTTCCTCCTGTAAATTGAGTAAGTTATACTTGAAGTCATGGAGAAGCAGTAACAAGACACTGCATGAAGCCAATTTCACAATCATTTTTCAGAAAGATACTCTGTCCACACCATTATGAATTCATTGCAGTCCTTCATAATTGAGGCAGAAGACACAGTAAAAACTAACTTTTCAGGCTTATTTCCAACATTGTTAAAAACTGTTTTATAGCTGAACATTCCTGAGAGTTGGAGATTTTTGTTAAGGAAGATTTAAGAAGCTCTTATAAGCTGTTAATGAAATATGCAAGCAGAACCCTGTGAATTCCAAAACTGTGCAGTCACTCAAATTAACTCTTATTAAAATCCCCAAAGGAAGTGCTTAACTGCTTTCAATAGGTGACTACTTCGGCTGTTGTGAGTTACCATATGCATGAGAAAGATTTGCCACAAAGAAATTTGAAAGATAATTTCTTCTCCCATCAAAACATAAATCTAAAAAGCACATGGCGAACTGCTCCCTGTAGCTACTCAGAATTACTTTTACTGTCAGTTTCCTCTCCACATACTTTGATTTTTTTGACTAATTCCCTAATTCACCTGAGAAGATCTTTGCCATTTCCTCTCTATTTTGTTTTTTCTTTTTCATTGAATTCTTCTTTTCTGTGCTAACCCTGTGACTGTGATACCTCATGACATCTTCTAGTATGTAGAAATGGATAGTAACTATAAATACATATGTTTGATAGAATGGAAGATGCTCATATGCAGGAGTTTTTAATTTTTAAATCACTTAATATTTTCATTAAGATATGCTTGACTAGATTAGCTCTATGCATATTTTAACACATTTTCAAAACATTCTCAAAAGCTGTTATTATTTTGGTAGCAGACAGCCTTCTATTATGCCTAAATTCAGATTAAGTTACTGAAAATGAAATTGCCAAATTCTGTGGGCACTGTGAGCTGTCCAACAGATATAATAAGCACTGTGAAGTACCTGGCAGACGTTACAGAGCTGGTGGAAGGCTCAGCAAATATAACCACTGTGAAGCTTCCTACAGATACTAAAAGCAGTGTCAAGCTATTGGCAGTCCTTACAAACCTTGTCAAGTGTTCTGTGGACATTATAAATATCAGTTGAGAACTAGTTGGGAATCATAAATTCTGTATCAGAGGTCTGGCAAGGAGTCCTATTAGGAATTAAGGTATGAAAATCTGAGAAATTGCTTTCATTTACTCTGTAAAACTCACAGGCACACATTCATTGGCAACCTGGGAATACCAGTTAATAGTCCTTAATCAATTCTCCTGATCATTCCAGATTTTCAACAGGACTTTTCCTGCTGGGAAATGGATCTCTATGAAGATGCCCATGCTGGGTCTCTATAAAAAGACAGTTTGGAATTTGAGAAGTATTGCAGATTTTCAAATGTTCTGTAGTATAGGCTACTGGAAACTTCTCTGCCTTTTTCTTAAAAGCACCCATCCCTTATTTGCCTCCAGGCAGGCATCTGTGTTTCCTTAACAATTCAGCTGATGGACCTTCTGTAACTGATATTCACATCCTTTCACATCTCTCCCAACTTGTAAACATCTGCATTAGCTGTTTAAACCATTTATCTTGTTATTACTCCCATCAGCTGTAATGTCCCTTCTGCTATAAATGCGTTAGCAACAGCATCATTCCTCTTGTGGTTATTAGGATAAAAGCATTTTCTTTCCTTTTGTTTCCATGAGGCATAAGCAAAGTCACCATCCCAGCAATTTCCCAATATTCAAGAAAGTCAAAGGTTTAAAGATTTCGTGATTAATCAAGTATGTGTGAAATTATACTTCTGATTATGGAACCTACCAGCATCATCTTAGACAAGTTTTTTTTCTCTGCTGTATGAGATACTTTCAAAATCTCTGTTTTAGTCTGCTCTTTGTTAGACAGTGTTCAGTGTGAGATGAGTTTTCTTTACTCATTTATGCTTTTTTTGGTTCCTTCCTCACACCATATCCATCATGTTCCAACCCTAACCATTCTATGATTCTATATTTGCTGTGGTGGAAAATCTTTTCCAAAAATCAATTTACTTAGACGTCTTCAAATCCAAAAATTCACCTAACTGAAGCTCCCTGCAGGAATTCTGTTCATCCCCAAGACACAGCTCTAAAATGTATAGCTACAGGTTTATAAAAATGAAAAATACAAGAATGAAATCTGGCATCTATGTCATGCTGTCAGAGGTATGACTTGAAAGGAACATTCTATAAATCGCTGTAGGAATCCTCAGTTCATGCTATATACAATGTAGAGCTATCATCATGGGTCAATGTTTTAAATCATAATTACATGTTACCTAATATATACATGGGAAGTGTTGTTTTTGCAATATATATACATATATAATTTTATATGAAATAAGAAACTTGTATTTTTTTCCATTCTCTTTCAGCCTTAGTTGTATCTTCTGTGCCATATACCTGCATTTCCTGTGCCTAAAAGCAATTCAGATTTATTACTCTTTTTGGCTGTTTGTTTTTTGTGGGTTTTTTGCATAATTTCTGTGTTTTAATATTTTTTTTTGATTCTACTTCAGTTTGTAATGTTAAATGAGAGTACAGCTCACCACATATCAGCTGGTTTTCCTTCAGGTTATGAAATGACAGTCCTTGTAAAGCACTGGGGTATGCACAAACTGTTTCCTCTGCTATTCGAACTGAAGCATTTCTGGCCCATTGCAGGACCCATTTTAGATTACAGTCACAAATGAGCGAATCGGTGTTAAAATGTCTGGAAAGGCAAAGAAAGATCACAATTAGTACACATTGGCAGTTTCCATAAACATATTTTCTTCTGTTAGATTTCAATTATTTAACTCCAAAGAGAACTAATTCTAGGTAGATGCCTAACTATGTATCTATAATTATACATGTATAATTGTAAAGATATCCCAAGACAACTAATTCACATTCTCCCACTGTTAATGACTTCCAAGACATTATGCCAAAATTCTGGTTCTGATTACAGAACAGCATGACTGACTACTGAATTAAATTTGAGTATGTGCTACTGTAGAAAGTCATACTGTAACTCACTTCCACTTATTCTTTTAAGTAGTGAGTCGACCTAAGTAAGTAAGGTTACCTTAAGCAAATAAGATCTACCTTTAGATCTCAGAGAGGTACATTTATTATAAATAACTGGAAATTGTTATAATAATTATGAGAAAAATATTTAATGTGAGTGCTTTAGTCTATTTATACATTATATGTTGCATGTATAGTTTATATGATGTAATGCATGAAAACACGGAGAGGTGTAAGATCATAAAGCACAAAAAAAAAATACAGATGCTAGTTAGGATGGCTAGGCTGGGCTAGTCATGAATGGGGTCAAGTTGCCAGCACTATCCATTTCACCAGAACAGGTAGAAGATGGCAGCTCATCAGCAGAGAGACAGACACTGGTAACAGATCACTGCGTATTTTATATTTAGAATGCATTTCTAGAAACTATCCTGTTTGAACTCATATTCAACTCTGCTGAGCTTATTCTCATGTCTTTCTCGAATATTACAGATTTCTGACCATAAGGAATGATACTTACAGCGCTTTCAGAGCTAGCAGCTCAGAAAAAAGTCCATTCATGAGACTTGAAAAAATATTCCCTGACAAGTTCCTAGAAAAAACACAATTTAGAGTCAGTTATAACAAATACAAGAAAACAAAGTTGTTAGAGTAGAATTTTCCCAGTGCTAATTAAGAAATACTGTTTTCTTGACAACAGCAAAAGCATATTTAAATTTGTACATTGCTTTTTCATAAATGACAGCAATATTCAAATCACATAACACACTTTTACTTTGTTTTCATAGCAGGTAAACATACAATTCACTTGGTCTAATAAATGCGAGTATTTCTACATATTTAATAGAATAGAATTCTGGAAGAGAATATTCTAGAATTTAAGTGACAATATTCATTAAATGACTAGTCAGCGAGACCTACGTTGTATTTTTATAGTATATGTAGAATGTCACTTCAAGGAAAAGGACTAAAACCGGTGCCTTAATTTAGTAATTATCAGAAGAATTCAAGCAATTCCTTTAAACAGTAATGATTTATCAAAGTAACTACACAAGTAGTTTCATTACGAAGGACTCTAAACAAACTGATTTTTCCTATCCTTAAATTAAGGACATTTCCATTTTAACTACTGTTTTCTATTTCTTGTCTTGATGGCTGAATGGATTAGGCAGAATGCTTGAAAATAGACGCAATTCAAATTTGCCTAGTTTAACTGCATTGCTCTGCCAGTGCCTTAATAGTATAAAAGGTAAATGCTTAATATCAAGTAACACCGTCTTTTTCTACACCAGTAAACTGAAAAATTAGCACAGTATCTAAGATTCATATTTCACAGCATATGAATTACCTACTTTTGAAATACATATATATGTTCCTTTCTATGCAATGCCTGAAGCCTACATGTCTGAATTCAAGGATGGCTACAAAATTTCAGCTATCAGTGAAACTGCAGATCTCTTCACTGGAGATTTGTTGTTACATACAGAAAAAAAAGTACAGACTGGCAAAGAAAATGGTTTCATTATTTTTTCACTAAAAAGGATGTTTTTATAATTGTTGATTTTACTTCTCTTATGTTTATAAAGAATGTATATGAAACTGAAGAGTTCATATAGTGTTCCACCAGTGAGAAGTCTGCAAAAATATGAACCAACTCCATCAAGCAAGAACAAAAACCTCAAGAATCATGCTTTCTACAGAAAACTGTACAGAAACATATGCATTAATGAATTCAAGAAAGAAGAGAAAATATTGCTAGTTTATAAATTAAGACAGTTATGGAGCATTCTTGAAACAATAGCCAATCTCATTTTTGCACACAATTAATTTCTCATCAATGAACTAATAATTAAAAAAAAAGAAACTGAACTTTGAACACTTCAAATTTGCATAGTAATCTAAATAAAAATTCTATTAATACAGAAAATAAACTGGTTCAGCAATATTAAGTGAAATTATTTCTCATTATATTCAGTGACAATGTATATATCAATTATATCAGATGTGCTGATATAATGGAACTCATTGTTAACATTTTGTTTAGCAGTGCGCCTTTAATACAATTGCAATGCAAAGCTCCTGGAAATAGAAGCACGTTTAAGTATCTCTTCAAGTGTGTGTATGTCATGGGTTGAAATGAATGTTTGCTTGTAGCTGCCTATACCTTTAATATTTTGAATTTATCAATAGGAACTAAAAATACTGAGCATATCATAAAGACTCAGTTACTTCCTTAAAATTAAATGGATCTACTTATGTGCTTATTGGACATAAGCCCTGAGGAGGCATATCCTGAAGCAGCTCAGTGAACTGGGGCATTAAATGGACTAAATCAGAAACTGATAACCCTGACATTTACACTGAAGGAAAACAGAAGTGGTTCCACTAATAAGTAAGAAGTTACAGTAGTATAAACTTACCAACGGAGGACAATCATGCTGAACTGACGGATGGGGAAATCAATCTGTCTAGCCTTGCATGGATGGCAGCCAGAAGTCAGAAAAACAGGGGGTTTCTTTTCTCTGCCTTTACCCCACTGCAGTATGACAACATTTCTAATCAGATACAAATCCCAGCTTTTCCCTTAAATAGCTAGGCAGGCTTCATACAATAAAACAAACAGAACACCAAGCCTGAATTCAGGTAATTCCATCTGGACCAAAGGAAGGCTTTATGCCTGGTTAATATTTTAAGAAACAGGGAAGAACTGTAAGTCATTTCCATGGCTAATGGGGCAGGGTCACAGCATATGTATGGGAGCTATGCACCTGAGCCAGTGTCCATTCTGTCTACTGAACCTATGCATTTTCCATAGGTCCAGCCAAATCCACCAAGGTATCTAGCGAGAACTCAGCTACACTGTGTTAACCTAAAAATTCATGACTCATATTCCATTTACAGATTTTGGTTTCTTTCTATTGGGACAGAGAAGTACAGAACAATTTTCTTCAGTGGTTTTGCTAAGAGCTGGAATGACTGAATTCCTGAAAGTTAAAAACAAAAGCCAGCAAGACAATTTTCTGTATTCTTTCATATTCTTCTAGAAGTGACCTGGTTTGAAGTTTCCATATTACTAGCAATAATTAGCAAACTAAGATCATGTCCATAGGGCTGTGTAAGTCATAGAGCAATACATTTCTATGCCCAAGAAACACATAATTACAATATCTAGATCACAAACAAAGAAAAAACCTTGTTTTTTAACAAAACTTTCAGAAATCCTTTCAGATCATCCCAATAACACAGGCATTTCCGAGCTAGATATCTGCAGCACCCTGCAAATGCCTGGATCTGTCAGTTCAGATACGTTATATTTTAAAATATAGAATAATAGAATAATTAAGATTGGAAAGGACCTTAAGAACATCTAGTTCCAACCCCCCTGCCAGGGGCAGGGACACCTCACACTAAATCATGCCACCCAAGGCTTTGTCCAACCCAGCCGTGAACACTGCCAGGGATGGAGCATTCACAACTTCCTTGGGCACCCCATTCCAGTGCCTCACCACCCTCACAGTAAAGAATTTCTTCCTCATATCCAATCTAAACTTCCCCTGTTTAAGTTTGAACCCGTTACCCCTTGTCCTCTCACTACAGTCCCTCCCCAGCATCCTTATAGGCCTTCTTCAGATACAGGAAGGCTGCTATGAGGTCTCCACGCAGCCTTCTCTTCTCCAGGCTCAACAGTCCCAACTTTCTCAGCCTGTCTTCACACAGGAGGTGCTCCAGCCCTCTGATCATCCTCGTGGTCCTCCTCTGCACTTGTTCCAAGAGTTCCATGTCCTTTTTATGTTGACGACACCAGAACTGCACACAATACTCCAAGTGAGGTCTCACAAGAGCAGAGGGGCAGGATCACCTCCTTCGACCTGCTGGTCATGCTCCTTTTGATGCAGCCCAGGATACGGTTGGCTTTCTGGGCTGCAAGCTCACACTGCTGGCTCATGTTAGGTTTCTCATTAACCAACACCCCCAAGTCCTTCTCCACAGGGCTGCTCTGAATCTCTTCTCTGCCCAACCCGTGGCTGTGCCTGGGATTGCTCCAGTCCAAATGCATAACGTTGTGAAATCCCACTGTTTCAGGTATCCTAAAAGCCCACACTAGCTTGATTTTAAGAGGACATTTGTTCTAAAAACATCTGTATCATGTAGTTTGCAAACATTTCAAACATAAATTAATGTACTCCAAAGCTGATAGCACTTACAACACCATTACCTTATTCCATTAGCAGAAACATATGCTTTATGTTTTGTCAGAGGTAAAATGGTTTAGTCTTACATACAAGGTCTTACATATTTTTTCATATACCAAATACTCTTGTGCTTTTACAGAAATTAATAAAACACTTTTGCCAAAAGCTTTAATATAAATGACAAACACTGTAAAACAGTCAAAGGGAGTTATGCATCTCAAAGGACCATTCTGAGGCAAAATATAGGTAGAAGCTGGAGTATATGAATATGAAGAATGCTTCACTCTTACAAGTAGTATTAAAAAGCAAAAGCTGAATGCAAAGATGATAGATTGATCTTATGTGCAAAAAGACTGGAATAGGAAGGATAAAAGATGACAACAGAAATGCAGAGATGGCAGGTTAGGGTGCATATTTTTTTGATATTGCTGAAATGGGATCTGTTTGATTCACTATGTTACTGGTTTTGTGCTTTATTTGTGGCACCATACAAGGTGATTAGTTGCTTCAGTGACAGCAAGAAAGTCACACAAGAATTTATGGTATAGTATTATCATAAAGGTAACTGCTGCTGTTGATTCAAAGAAGGAATGAAGAATAAATCAGATATGCCTTAATTAAACAATTGGAAGTAAGAAAGAAGTTTCGTTTCAAACTTCCAGAAGGAAGATCCAGCAGTAGGTATTTGTTGAAACAGATTTAAGGCTGTAACATTTCAGAACCTGAAGAGCTAACTTATGCTCCATCCCTGGCTGTGTTTAAGGCCAGGTTGGACGGAGTCTTGGGTGACATGGTCCATTATGTGGCATCCCTGCCCATGGCAGGGGGGTTGGAACCAGATGATCTTAAGGTCCTTTCCAACCCTAAACTATTCTATGATTCCATGAGTCTACGGGGGACTAAAGAAATGAAATCTGATATATCAGTACAGTGGCACCATCCCAGTATTTCACAGCTCTTGACACTTAGATTAAATATAAACAGAATTAATGTAGATGGCAGCTCCATTACCTAGCAAAAATATGTTTGCATACATAATTCTAGAACAAATCCCTGAAACATGGCCACTGAGGGGCCAAAGATTTGGAAGATTTGTTGCATTTAATTATGTCACTCCTAGTTAGAATACATGCACCTCACTACAGCACAAACACAGCCAAAGGGTAATACATAAGCCAAAAAAGTTAAGCTAATATCTTAGAAGACATAATAAATCTTCTCTTATACTGTCTGAGGCACTGCCAGCTGCATCTGTCATGATGTGAAAGCATTTTGGAATAATTTTCCAGAGCACAATTCATCAAATCCAAGAAGGTGCAAAAATTAAATCAGTCTCAAGGAACATAATCACAACTCACTGGCTGCAGTAATTTCAGGAGCTGTGTGAAATTTTAGATTTCATTAGTAACTGGAAATTCAATTCCTTTTCACTGAAATACCCATCCTGACTTCAATCAGAGTAAAAGTCTTCTTTTCTACATTATCAAGAAGCTTACAATTTTTATCGTTTCTGTATGTGTGCATGCTTTCAACACAATACTAGATGATACTACTAATTAATCTCAAGAATTTCTAAAATAGAATGCACAAACCCTCCAAGCCCTCCAAAGAGTGTTTGTATTATCCATGAAAGCTAAGGCAGTTCTCATCCGTCATTTTAGCGAAGTACAAAGTATTGAAACATACCTTTACCTTAGTTTAGATATATGCATTACATCATTTTGTTAAATAACCTGTTTTGGTTTGGGCCTAAAGCTGATTTTTCAGCCCTAATTATATCTTTTCAAACTGAATTAGATTTACAAGATTGAGTGAAATACACTGTGTTATTTTCACCTGGTATTTGTGCTTGTAAACAGTATAATAAAATCTCATCTCTCTACTTCACAGAAGGCGTATGTAAAGATTTATGTCCTTTGCTCCTTCCAGTGGACTCACGGCTCTCCCTACTGGTTTTGGTAACAGCCTGCAAAGATCCTTCTGTAATTCATCTCTGCTAACATAACACAGGAGAGCTCTAATTATCACAATCAACAGCTGCATGAATCAACGCATATGCATATATCTTTATACTGCTCCTTCAGTAATCTAAAGCACATTTGATGGCTCTGAAACCAGTTCCGTGTTTAAGAACTTGTCATCTTTTCCTTAGTACAATTATATACACTGATGTTACACTAAGCAAATGCTTCTCCACAACCTTTTCAGAGAACAGCTTTCTCATAGGCCTGAAATGACAAGTAAACACAATTCAGAGGCATCAGTAGCAACAGAAAAATGTCTTACTGTATTTTAAACACGTCCAAAAAGTTTGATTCTGGAAACTCTGTATGAACTTCCAAGAAGGGAAAAAAGCTATGAAGTGTTAGAAAAGTACCAGGTGGCATTAGCTTGCAGTATATGAACAATCACCAGCTCTTATACCAGAGGCAAATCGAAATCCCAGGTCACATAATTACTATCAGCATTATGTTATTATATGAGATTTCTGAGATTGAGGAACAAATGATGCTATAAAGAGTCGGAAACTATTTCTCTTGATTGGGATTGTGGTTGTATTTCTTCACAAAATAATTACTGCCCAACAACAGTAACGGTACTCTTGACTTTGGTTCAGTAAGGAGGACAGTCCCTACAAAAGAGAAAGTCATAACTTTTGACATAGGAATCATAGAATAATAGAATAATTAGGGTTGGAAAGGACCTTAAGATCATCTAGTTCCAACCCCCCTGCCAGGGGCAGGGACACCTCACACTAAACAATGCCACCCAAGGCTATGTCCAACCCAGCCTTGAACACCGCCAGTGATGGAGCATTCACAGCTTCCATGGGCAACCCATTCCAGTGCCTCACCACCCTTACAGTAAAGAATTTCTTCCTCATATCCAACCTAAACTTCCTCTGTTTAAGTTTGAACCTGCTACCCCTTGTCCTCTCACTACAGTCCCTAATGAAGAGTCCATCCTCAGCATCCCTATAGGCCCCCTTCAGACACTGGAAGGCTGCTATGAGGTCTCCACGCAGCCTTCTCTTCTCCACCCTGAACATGAACTGATTTACTTTGGATAAAAGGGGAATTTAGACTTATCCATTACTATGCCTCTGATTTCCAAAGGTCAGACTTTTGGGAGGGAGAAAAAAAAAAAAGTAACCAGTGAAGAACTACAAAAGTGCATGAACTAGAACGCCCAATGGCCCCATTTGTTCAGTCAGTGGGAGAAAGGCAATTTAAAACACATACAGGAAAAATGCGAGATAGACTAAACGGATCAATAAACAAATCTTGTACCTTGAAAAATTAATTCAAGTTTTAAAAAGATCAAAGGAGTACAGAGACTATAATGAACAGGAAAAGGTAAGCAAAAAGAATTCATGGAGGGAAGATGAGAAATGTCAAAATTTAAGTTGGAAAATATACTAAAACTTGGTGTAAAAGACACTTTAACAATATTACTGAATTATAAGTAAAAAATGGTTGTGTTTCCTTACCATCACAAGACTGAAATTCTGCATTTAACCTCTAACTAGCTTTTATGCTGGAGTCTGGAAGATTTACAAATGCAATTTTTAGACATGTTTTCCTGAGCACCTTTCATTAAATGAGGTGACTCCTCCATTTTGAATTAAACATACCCCTTATGGTAATCTATCTATATAGTCACAGCCATGTCCACTGTGCACAACAAAAGGAGGCCTAGTAACCCTCAACAGGTAACATGGGCTTGCCCAAATTGGCCAAGTATCTGACATGAGTAAAAGGAGAGGCAGTATGCAGCTGTTCATCAACATGCTATCAAAGCTCCTCCCATCATCCGTTCTCACTTGTTTTCATCAGAGATTTGGCATAGTTACTCTCATTAATGTGATCAGTAAGCATGCCAGACTTCAGCCTTTTACCTGGTGTCATCTTGACCTCATGGCAGATCTTTCTAGAAAGATTTCCCTGTTTTTCCAAGGAAATGCCAGAATTGGCTGGAGAAGAAGAAAATAAAGTGTGAGACTTGTAACACACTATGATGCAGTACAGGAATTTACTTCCCATTCAGGAATAAAGACAAATGTGAAAGAAGATAGGGAGTTCTCCTGGGTCTGGCCAAATGTCCATTAAAACCTGGTCCCTTCCTGTGAATTGTCTGTTTCCCAACCAGGAAAGTCACAGCCAACTGACTCCTAATGCTTGCCTAAGCTGTATCACACCTTTGGCCACTCCTTGTCCTTCTCTGAACCTTTTCTGGTTCTGGTAATCTTTTTGGTCAAGAATGCATGTTCTTTGCTTTTTTCCCCATAGTACAACGGATGTTCTCCAATCTGTTCTTTCTTCCTTTAATAACAGCCCCAAAATATTTTTTTAAATGATACTGAGCGGATGTTTTTATGGCATTATCCACTATCATCTCAAAACATCTTTCCTGTCTTCTAATGGTTAGCTCAGAACAGATTTGGGTTTTTCTCCCTTGCATCATTTAATATTTACCTACATTAAATTTCACCTGCCATTTTACTGCCTAGTCTTGGAGTCCTGTATATTACTTCTGTCTTTCTTCAAAATCAACCATTGCCTCTAATTCTCTGGCTAACCTAGTATCTACTAGCAAACTTTGTCATCGTGCATTTCATCTCTGCTTCCAGGTTATTTGATTCTCCCTATCTACTATCATAATCTCAAATTTTCTGAGTGCTCTCTCTAGAATAGCCTGATAATCTATATCTCCATTTAAAATATCAAGTCATCACAATCAAAGGCTCAGGAGATGGTTGGGGTTTTTTTAGTACAAATCCTGTAATTTTCTTAGAATGAAGGTTTATTGCCAGCTGTACTCAGATAAGCAATATGATAGTTTGGATTCCTCATGTTTAAAACAAAAGAGGTATTATACTCACAGTTTGTGAAGACTGTTAAGTCCAACAAACATTTCTGGTGTTAGGCAACCAATTCTGTTATTTGAAAGATCCCTGGAAAAAAACCCAAAACCCATTAAACATAAGGACTTATTCATATACATACCTGTGTAATCACATACAGCCTCTCTATTTTTAACAGTTTAGGAGTTAGAGACAAATGAGAAACAAATGTAACATAACTGAACTAAATAGATTTAACAACTTTCATGTTAACGTTATTGACCAATATTTCACAATTAAACATATCATACTGCAACTTATACTAATTGCATTAAAATGTGATTTTTACATGAGTAGCAAATAAAAAACCAAAAATTATTTGCAATATAAAGAATTTTCTTTCTCAAAGTTACTAGCACCTGTTTGTTTACTTATGAAAAATACTATGCATTTTGTGGCATGCAATATTCAGCCAAGATTGACCTATTTTTACTGTGTACTAATATCGATAGCATCTGTTCTTGCCGAAGAAATCACAGAAACCGGAGGGCAACTATTTTTTTGAGCTAGTAAGGTCAGTCTTGATAAGCATTTGGCAAGCTCTTCTCAGAGCAATACTGTGGCTGTGTCAGAACATAAATAGTACTAGGCATTATGATCCGTAACTCTTGTCTGCAGAAAGGTAAATGAATGTTTTCTGAACAAGTCATACATACAACATAATGTACAGAATACTTAAAGGAAGGAGACAAAAACATGTATGAACAATTATGTTGTGATAACAACATGAATACTACCTATTGGCGCATTCTGAACTAGTGCTTATTTTTACATATTTGGTTTTCAACCCTGATTCAAATTTTCCTTCTTATCAAGTATGGGTTTTTATAAATAACTGCAGTAATGTAAGAGCTTTAAGTGATTATACATCCATTAAAATGTTAACATTGATCTGAATATATTTTTCTTCTAGAGTGAATGTCAGTCTTCCAATTCTTTTGTTACACTGTGCATATTCCCTATTTTTCCACTGTTACAGGAGATCACTAAAGTAATCAAACAGGACAATAAAGGTAGTTTGACAAACCCAGTTATTGCTTTCATAGAAACATATCCAATTAAATAGAATGTGAAGGCAATTTCTTTAGAATTCACTACAAATTCTTCTTCTATCAGACAAAGAACATATTAGAATGAAAATGTTTCTTAAATGCTTACCAAGGATATTAAGTAGGCAATAGCTGAGAAAATAATGTGGAACATAGCACAATAATTACATACTAAGCATTATTCTTAAAGTTCTCCTAATGAAAGCTACATAAAAAAAAATCTAAAAATACAATTTTAAGACAAACAAACATAGATACATATACATCTATATATCTTTCTATTAGAAGAGGCAAATAGTAAACAAGAACCTACCCAAAATTCTCGATTGGGTAATGCTTTACTTCTGCCTAAGCAAAGTCTGAGCACATATGAAAGAAATGCATCACTATGCGGGACAAAACTTGTGTAGCAAAAGTAAATTTAATCTGAACTAATCAAAACAGGTGCATATTTCTCTAGAGTGCAGCATACAGAAAAAATGGTATTTTTATCAAAGTGAAAGGCTAAACACCCACTTCTCAAAGTTTATTTCAATGAGTGTTATGTTCACAATTATATATACAGCAGTGGCTGAAATCTCTGCGCTGTAAGATATGTTTTCTAAAAAAACATTAGTAAAAAGAAAAGACAGCTTGCTGCACATTCCTCCAGACTAATGCGTGTTCGATAAGACATAATTCAATTTGTAGTGTACAAAGCTGTGTTCCTATTCAGGAGTAAGACACTTAACTTACTAATGCTGACTTGCAAAACTGATTTTAAGAGAAAACAAAACTCTTCTCTATTGAATAACCAAGTGCCACAATTTTAATGCTTCATAATTTTCAATTTTCATCAATTCTGCATATACCTCTTCGAGTAAACCCTTGAAATAATTCAGCTTGTCATCCAAACACAAATTATAACCGTTCCCCAAATCATTCACAGAAAACATTTACAATGCTGACAGCCTGCAGTTTGTCTGTCTGACTTGCCATAGCCATATCTCTTGCAGTTGCCCATAATAAATCAACTTCTGCTTTTCACACCATCATTTATATTTGTGAAATAAAATGTGAATGTAAATCATGGCATTAAAATAATTACTGTATTCAGCATTCAACAGGAGTTTACACTACTTACTCCTGTTGCTCAACTGCCTCTGCCCTACAGTTGCAGTAATGAAGTGCAGAGATGTTCTTGTTCACCATGTTTATACCAATTTGTACCTTTTATGTGGCAGGACACCAATTAGTTGATTCCTTGTCTCTAGATTGCTCCCAGTGTTATTTGTTCATATCACCAACAAGGTTGGGTTTTTTGAAATATAGCATGATAAATCTCAACACTGCCATTCCTAGTTTGCCGAAGCCTTCTCACTTTTCCCAGCGCCTAATGACTTCCTCTTCCTTGACTCATCTCTCCTGGCTGACCTAAGCCTCCACCTGTGCAGTCTTCAGATGTGCAGCCCATGACCTGCACAGGTTTCCTGGTTTTCCCACAAGAGGTCAGGGTTGTGTTATTAGAATATGCAGCCAAAGCAACAATTAGAGCTCACTTTGTTCATTTCATTGTATTGTTATCCCTGTATACAGAGTAAGCAAGGAAGTTTCACCTAATGTTTTTCTTTGTATTAAAAATACATATGCTACTCAGACTTCATCATCATTATGTCATTGGCTTTCTAACACACTTAAAACTTACTGGTTGGTGTTAGAAAATATTGCTACCTGCACAAGCACAGATGGAAATGTTTTACTTAGGTTGTCCAGTGTTCCCTGCATGTGGCAGTTAGTGGAATCCAGCCTCAGAAGAGAAAAGTAGAAGAATTTGTAAATTTCCTTTTCTTTTTCTGTGGATTTGCATTCTTTCTCATCTAAATATGCCCATTCCATGAACATGATCACTGTTTTCTCATGTGCTTTCTCATCACACATAAGACAGCACACAGGGTGTCTAGGCAGATTTTTGGAATGTACTGATGTCCTGGTTAGCCAGGACATGGACATTTGGATGCCATCACTTGGAAAACTATAAATAAAAAAGAGTTCATCTCACTTTTCCTTTAGGCTAGGTAGAAATAAGAAGGGTCTGTAGTCCTTGTTAATTAAAAGCAAAAAGACCCTCTTATGATCTTTGTAATTTCTACATATGCAGTTTAAAAATCAACCACTGCTTTCAAAAGTACTAAAAGGACATTTTCAAAGAGAGGAATGACAGAATGATGAAGAGAAGATATATTACATAAGCCTTGTTTCCTTAGAAGACTATGTTAAAAATAAAGAATAGCAAGCAGAGTCAATGTGAGAGGTATGAAAATGGTAGACAAATTCTAAAGCATGACAGTTTCCTTTCTAAGAGTTCATTTTACAGACCTGGTCTGTAGTAAAAGTAAGGTAAAACTTACATAATGAGAAAACACAGCGCAGCACAAAACATTGCTTACATATACTTAAAACACTCCGTTTTATTTGTGATTAATGTCTCTAGTAAAACACTGACTCTTAAGTCATTGATTAGGCATGTTTTCTAACTTTGTAGATGTACTTGTTAGGATATTTATTGGAGAGAAAATAGATAATTCTAAATGGGAAAGGGTAAAAAAGGGGTGAAATTTAAAAAAAAAAAAAAAAACCAGAAAAACAAACAAACAAAAAGGAAAAAAAAACAAGGAAAAGAGAAAAAGCCATAGTAAATTTAAAAAAGCACAGTGTGTGATTTCCATTTTAAAGCCAGTGCCCTTATGTGATTATTGCTTGGTGGCCTATTTGAGTTGCCCAAGGATAGAAATGTCGATACAAACACAATTTTCAGAATAATTCAAATGGAATTAATACTTACAGGCGCTTCAGTTCTGAAAGTCCATGGAAGGCCCCTGGCTCAATTGTGCTGATCAAATTATTCTTCAGATCTCTAGAGAGACATAATAGGAGGAGCAATTAATTATCACTTTACCTAATCTTGTACACAAGGCCTGTGAAATACAATGCAATTTTTAACCTTTGTCTTAGGTAAAACCAAGAATGAATTTCTTTGAAATAATAACATCAAGAACATTGCAGCATTTGCAGCTTATAAAAATATATTTTCCCAAGTAAGATGGTTAAGATTAGATGTTAAAAAAACAACAAACCAAACCAAACCAAATGAATGTTTTAATTCTTCTCCTATTTATACTTCTCAAAATAAGCTTATCAGCCGTTTTACCCTAGGAAAGATATTTTAATCCATGAGTGAAAAAAACAGTCAGCAGAGCAAGAGCTTTTAAGTTAGCTTATTTATTGTGCTCTGCACTTTACACTTGATAAACTTCTCATTTCCACCTAATATAAGCAACGCAAGTGCCACGTGACACATGAACAGACAGGTCTGGTTTCTGTCCTGAAACGCAAGTGATAACTCGTATTTGGCAGACAGGTGCTTCATTTTGCACTTGCTGACAATTCAGAAGATTGGTTCTTGCATAAAGAATACTTCACTGGCATTAGTAATCTCATCTGTTCTTGGCACAGTGCTTGGGGCCATGCCACCCACGTCATGGAAGGCAGAGGCAGGGACAGTGAGAATGAAGACCCTGGGCCCACTGTAGGAGAGGATCTGGTTCAAGACCATCTTAAGAACCTGAACGTATACAAGTCCATAGGACCTGATGAAATCCATCTGAGGGTCCTGAAGGGGCTGGCAAATGAAGTTGTTAAGCCACTGTCCATCATATTTCAAAAATCATGGCAGTCAGGTGAAGTTCCCGACGACTGGAAAAAGGGAAATATAACCCCCACTTTCAAGAAGGGGAAAATGGAAGAGCCAGGGAACTACAGACCAGTCAGTCTCACCTCTGTGCCTGGCAAAATCTTGGAGTGGATTCTCCTGGAAGGCATGCTGAGGCACATGAAAAACAACAAGGTGCTTGGTGACAGCCAGCATGGCTTCACTAAGGGGAAATCCTGCCTGACCAATCTAGTGGCCTTCTATGATGGGGCTACAGAACTGATGGACAGGGGTAGAGCAGTTGATGCCATCTACCTGGACTTGTACAAAGCATTTTACACTGTCCCACATGACATCCTTGTCTCTAAGTCAGACAGACATCAATTTGATAGGTGGACCACTCGGTGGATAAAGAACTGGCTGGATGGCCACATGCAAAGAGCTGTACTCAATGGCTCAATGTCCAGCTGGAAACCAGCAACGAGTGGTGTCCCTCAGGGATCGGTGTTGGGACCAGTCTTGTTCAACATCTTTGTCGGTGACATGGACAGTGGGATTGAGTGCACCCTCAGCAAGTTTGCCGATGACAACAAGCCACTGTTGTTGACTGTCCACTTCCAGGATATTACAGCAGATTTACTGCTTGACTCTCCCAAAGTATGGATGTATCAACAGTCACGAGTCATCTTATTTATGACTTTTCATTTTACTGCAAATAAAATGCACAGTAGGTGAAATCTTTGTTCCACAAGCTGTGACTGACCTCAATAGCACAAAATTTCATCCCAAATGGTCAGTTCATATTTTAATTTCAAAATCAAATTCATTAATAAATAATTCTGTATTTAGTAGTAATTTTTGCAGATTTTCTAAACAGAATTACAAAAATTTGTGCATAGCACCCATTTCATTTTAGTGAGGATGCTGATGAGTGCTATGTCCCTAATAAAGATAAGGACTCTTAATGGTCAAGTTCAGCTTTCAGCTTGGACCATGCAACACAGAGTCACTGAGAAGGTGACAAGATATTCTGATTACATATGCACCAGATGCTTTGTCTTACGTGTAAGAAATGCAGAGCTATCAAATGCACAGCAGACCAAGACTGTAACTTTGATGGGGAAAAAACCCACAACCCACAGACAAACTGGAATATCAGTTCAATTTAGAAAATGTAGATACTCAGTTGCTTCAGATGTAAAATCCCAACTGTAAACAAGAATCAAGATGATCACTTAGATTTTGTTAAATTCTACTCAGCTCAAAGTTTATGCTGCATGAATCAGTGAGGCAAGATACACAGGAATGACACACGGCAATGTCACCTGACCAGTAAATTTAGATTACCATTTCTTCTTTGTTCCAGCTTGCTCTACATAAATACTTTACAATGACTGTGTTTTACCTGATCTCATGATGTTATTGCAAAAAAACAAAGGACTGGAAGAAAGACAGGAAAATTGAAATCAAACAATAGTATATGTTTTGAGTCTTTTGAAAATGTACATAGTGCAAAGCATGTAGGTTTACTTATTAAGAATGCCTGTGATTAAGTAACTTAAGTTACAAGTATTCATAAAACTATGAAATACATTAGAGAAGTTTTTAGCCACGCATGTCTGAACTCAGAGTTCTAGTTTCTTACTGTTTTCATCTTAGCTTGTCTTAGATACTTCAAAGTTCCTTTTTTTCCAGTTGCTTTTTTCACTAACAAACCATTATCTGTTCATTATGCAAAGAATGGGCTCATCTCACCCCATCACAAATACAATGCACATTACAAGAACATATTAAAGATGCACCAACTAGCCCTGCTGTCCAGTATCAATGTAACTTTTAAACAGTGATGAATGACTATATCATATATGGATACCTTAAGCATGCACATTACATGCCATAGGTCATTTGTATTTGCTGGAGCCAGAACAGCAGACTCTCACTCATTGCTAAGCTAGTAATAAGCATAAAACGCAGAAGTACTTCCTTCGGTACTGCTCCGGTGCAGTACGAAGGTAAGTATGTCTGTACTGCCTGGGAAAGGGAGTGTTTCAGAGCCTATGAATTTCCCCACAGTCTCAAGAAACCAGCAATATGAGTTAGAGGCAAGTGCAGAAAAGGTGGCACGGGGGCGAGGGAGGCAGGCAGAAGGAAAAGTGTCAGTGTCCACTCAGGAGACAGGTGAAGACACCAAAAGGGGCAGAGCTTGGGCAAGGACCTTGACGGTGATTTCAGCATTCATAAGAAAGCTGTACAGTCTATGACTAACTTCAGGCGTAGAAAGCTCTTTCCTTTCTCCTGAAAATCACATTAGCAAAATAATGGCAGAAATACAACATCAAGGTTGGTGCTTGCACTGATTCTTAGCTGGCAAAGCACAGAAGAACCCCACAGACAACAAAGAGGAATCAGTGGCTACAGCCATGCTCCTGTGGCTATTCTGTCCTTCTCTCTATTCTCTAATCCAGGCAAAGCAGTTTTCTTCCTTAATTTGTCCTCTTCTCTTCTACTGTATTTGGATGAAAGGGACAGTAACTGATTTAATCACAAAGGAAATACAGGGATGACGTTTCTTATGAAAACACTCTCTATGAATTGGAAGAAGCTTTGGGGCTTGGTTGTTTGGGGTTTTTCTGTTGTTTTTGTTTTTTAAATTTTGTAGTAAAAAATTTTCACCTTAGTTCCCTGGTACCAGCAGCAGCTACCAGATTCATCTTTCTTCTGCCTTCCTCTGCTCAAGAAGTTATGACATTTCTTTAACTCCAAATTTTCCACACCTTCTCAGACACAAAACTGTTCATACAAAACTTTCGTAGTCTTCTCCAAAGTTCCATCAATTTGCAAAGACATGTCAATATATTTGGAAAAGCTAATCTACATGAGTGTTTCCTGTTGATGGTTTAGGATTTTTGCTGTGTAGGTGAGCAAAGCCTCATTTTTATTAATCTTCAAGTATTCTATACTCTGGTTCAGTTCACACCAAACATTAGGGCTTGGCTTTCTCCAGACAGCACTACTGCTTGTACAGTGTGTTAAATATGTAGCTACTAAGGCTGAAGGAAGTTCTTTAACTTGCAGAAATGAGTCTGCGTGGAAAAGTCTGAAAGGACACTGTTCTTATGTGAACTCTGCATCTTAAAAGAGGAACAAACAAACCAAAACCCAAATCCAATACTAAAAATCCTTTGGATCTATGCTGATTTACACTGTGATACATTAGAAAACCACTTAAGAAGCACAGTTTGGAGCAAATATCCGCATTTTAGGCAGGGGAAGCTGACAGGTTTAATTATCAATCTTTGTATCAATTACGCACATTCTGAAATAACTCACAACTCATCTAACTGCTCTACAAGTTGTAAATAAGTGATCATCTCTCATAGCAAACAGTGGTAACAGCTTACAGCAAATATAAAAGAGTCAGTATGAGCAGTGAACTGTAAGCAAGTTTTAATGCCACCCAAAAGGTCTCCCATTTACTGCAATCCTCTATGTTCTAGTTTATGGAAACTCTGCACCGTTTCCCTGTAACTTGTAACCACATAGGAAAAAACAGTATAATCCTAAACTATCATCTACAGGAAGAAAAAATGCCAGTTTAATGTTAGTAGAAGGCAGACCATTTCAAGGAAAAGTGTCCATCACTTGCACTGTCCCAAACAAGACATCTGGTCTCCTTATTTTGGAAATTACACTTAAATTAGGTAGGTCATTTTAGTAAGGATATTCACAGAAAATTGTAGATTATACTACCCACAATCCTGGCACTTTCTTAGTAATTAGTATTATTCCGTAATGTTTCCATATACTTCTGGCCTAACAAAATAGATGTTTTCTTCCTTGTTCTCCTTGATAACTAAAGTGTAATTAAAATAAACAAAATTATCACAACTGTTAATCGCTTCCAATTCTTACTTCTACATTAGGAAAAGCTATTAGCTTGCCTCCCACTTGTATTTTTTTTACAAAATTACTTTCATTAAAATATTAAATTAGCTTCTCCCATTTTCTAATTTAGCAAAGAGTTTGTTATAGTGAAGCCTTATGGCAATGAGTATCAACTTTCACTGAGCTCAATAAAGAAACCAGAGTAAATTTGGTTGTATGTTTACATTTTTTCCCCAAGAGCTACTGCTGAGGTTTGGCAAAAGGTCATGATCCAAGGCATGCCAAACAGCAGCCCAGCCTGGGCCACACACATATATACACATATGCATACATAGCACGCAAGTGATTTTAACATCAGCCAAAAGCAAGAGAAAAGGGAAAGAACCCCAGTGTCATAATACTGAATGACCACAGCATGACCCAGTTAAAGCCCAAAATGAAACCATTTTCTAACTAACAGTTACGGTTTTGCATCATTTCTGATGTAGCATTCTAACTTTAAAGTATCCATTCTGAATCTGAATGACGTGTCATTAGTGGTGTGGACATATATATCTAGTGGCATGACCTGAAAATAAATCAAAACCAAGTGCCTTGTAACAAGTACAGATAGATGGAAGCTGTATGAAGTTAGCTGTAGTCGTACCAACTGCAGCACTTATATCAAGGCTGCACAGCTGTATGAAAATAAAATGCTACAGTATTTATTGAAATGTTTCCCCTAATTTTATTAGGGTTGCTAGATATACTTGCAGCATGGTACTTCAATCTTAACGAGACCTGAATAAATAAAACAACAATATAGAATGAACCATGTTATCATTAAAAAACAATCTCACATGGTTTCAGTAAGTTAACTGAATGGAGCTTCCTTTTCAAATACATGTCTGAACTTATATAAATTAAATATGATAAGCATTAACCCCTGCCTTCCTACATGCATGTAGATAATTTGTATGTATGTGCAAATTACAGTCCCACAGGTAAATACATGAGGATTCTTTTACTAAGTATCACAAGTTGCTGGGAGTTTATCATCTTACACATTAATCTTTGAACTGACTTTTACTTACTAAAGACATTTAAGAGGAGTTACCTCAACAAAAACAGCCGTCTTAAGTAGGGGAAATCTGTGTTTGAAATACTCACTTCCTGATGGCTTAGCTGAGAGGCAAATGAAACAAGAGGCTACTAATGTGACTTCACAAGAACATTTAATAGCTACTCCAGGCCTCTCAGCTATTAGGCCTCTTCCATGGCCAAATCCCTGATTATCTAAATGTGTTCTTGAGATTCTTGATGCTTCAAGTTCACAGTATGCACTTACGCAGTACACAGTGGGAAAAATTGCTAAAACATAGACAGCCCATTAACAAAACAATTCATATTAAACTATGTTCTGAAATTTGGGCATTTTATACCAACACCTATGCCTTCAGACACTGCAGATTCTTCCCCCAACTTACAAGATATGTGCTGTGGATATTTTGAATGCATATTCATAACAAGAATGTTCAGCTAATTCCTGTACTTCATTCAAATTCCTGACATCGATACATCTTTCCTAAAAAATTATAGGTTGTACCAAGAGGACATCTGTGTTTAGAAAGCTGTCATTATAGTGCTGCAAACTTTCCAAAAAAGCCCTGAGAAGAGCAATCAGTTGTTGTGCAGACGCCAACCACCAGTGAAATATGACTGACTTTCCACATTTTGCATATTACTATGTAACAACAACAGAGAGAAAAAAAAAAGGTCACATCTACCACTTCTTTCTCATGCAAAATATTTCCTCTAAACTAAATGACACCCTTGACCAAGAAATGAATGCAGACCTGGGACCCTTGAAAAGGATTCACTCCTAAAACATCATTATGATCACAGAGGTAGGAAGGAGGCATAGCCAATGATGAAAGCCAACATTTAGCACCTGTCCTGCAGTCACAAGGGAAACAGTCAGGGTTAGCAGTCCTGGATACAGAAATAAAGAATTAAGATGGTATGGGTAAAATATGTTTGAAGACATTTCAGATGCACCCGTCTGTACAGTACCTATCAGGAACCAGTAACTCATTATTATATTTTGGTGGCCTGGATATTATCAAAAATTATTTTCATCACCATTGTTGGAGAATGCATTGTTGGTCACACAGTGTAGACAGAGAAACAGGCAGGTTAAGCAGTAGCCATTGCCTGGTATCATAATCAGTAAATGAAACACTCCCATGAAACTCCAGAGGTCTTGTTTGGTTTTGGTTTTTATGACGAGATATTTTATCCACTTTTCAGAATCAGAAAAGTTATGGTTGCACTGATGTCAAGTGTCAAGACATAAGGCTAAACTTTTTTTATTTTTTATAGATTATTCCCACAAGATAATAATCATGCACATAAACATGAAAAATAATTGTCCAGTAATGGACTGCCTTTGCAGACACAGAGGCTACAGGTCTTTTGTTGGTTTAGCATGTTGGAGCATGATGATTATGCATTTTTCCTTTAATTCTCTTTTTTAATCCAAGCCATTGCTAGCTGGACTACTTAAAATAATAGACCATAAGGACTGGATAAAATAATAACTGCTGCCCATTCAAGGCACTAATGAATGATGGGAAGTTTTAAACCAGTCACTTGATGGCAGTGATGACATATAAAACAACAAAAAGGTCATCACATTTTTGGTTTTTTTTGCAATTTAAGGACAATAACTCATTCATATCAAACGTGCTGGGGTAATTTGGCAGTTGTTCATTATTTAGAAAAATGCCTAAAAAAGTTAAACAAAGTGCCCATAATGGCAGCTGAACCAAAACAGATATAGGCTTTAGAGCAGTTTGCTTGCTCACAGTATCCCACAGAATGTTACAACACATTTCACATTAATGGTAATCACAGATGAAGAACACAAGGTTTCAAGTATTTTAATTGAAGGATCAGTAAATTAAGTTAGAAAAAGTGATTGAAGAGCTTGGTAAAGCATGACAGACTTAAGTTGCAAATTTTTTGTTGATACATTTTTCTACACGTATATATATGAAAATAGCATTTAAAAATATTAATTTATCCAGTAGCAACTCTAGTTGGATTCTAAATATAGCATCAACAAATCAAAATGTGGGATAAAAATACAAATACTTTTGGTACCTACCTTCAGTTTAGCATTTTGTTATTGATAGCTCAAAATAAAATGCATTTTCTAATAAAGAAAAATCATCTGTGCTTTCCAGATTCTTCTTCCTTGGCCTGTTTTCAAGAAAAAAAATCAGCAAAACATTCAAATTCCAAATATATGCAACTCTTCCTATATATATTTTCTTTTCCTGGAAAATGCCACAAAACCAGAGATATATGGCAGGGTCATGTTAGGTCTGAAAGTTATTGGCTGTGTACGTGCAAAAAGCACATGCTTGGCAGTTGTAACCTGGGGAGTCAAGATGGAGCGGTTGTGCTGCCCAGCAGAAGTCATGTGGACCAGTTCCATAGGGCTAAAACAAGACCGAGGGGCCAGAAACAATAAAGGTTGAGAGAAGCACACAAAGTGGATTTCAAGTCTCCACAGCTTTGCAGGCAGCTCTGTAGTGCCAGCAGAAAATATCCATGAGTGCCGGCAATCATGCCCTAGTGTATGATAGATTTGGCATAACACTGATTACGACAGCACGGCTTGTGTGTACCCACAACTATGTAGCAACGTGACAAGCACAGAAACCGTTGGTGGCTGAAAAGAGCCAGAGGCTTCCTCAATTTCTACACCCACTGGGACTTCTCTGTGTGTTCATGCCTAGAAGGCAGTTCAGCATGGGTTAGGTTTCTGGACACATGCTCTACTCCTTTTAAAAAAGGCTAACCACTGGGGGAAGAAGGGAGCAGAACAGAGTTCTGAGCAGAATTCCAACCTGTGAAAAAACTGCAGTGAAAAAGCATGGAAAAAAGTGTTCTGAACAGACAAAACAAAATTTAAAATGGACACCTTTACAGTGAATAAAAACCCTTTCTGGTGAGAAGGGTTTAAAATCCAGAGTTATGAATTGTTATTCCGTGTTCCAAGACTGCACCTATTTGCTTGTTCAAATTTCCAGAAATGTGTATTCAATACTCTCAGATCACATTTCAAACGCTGGAGTCACAGTTTACCAGCATAATTACAATTGCGAAAATTAAATATTGGAAATTTATCCAGTATTTTTAGAAATTGATCTGAATTAATCTCCAGTAAAGGGGGGAGATTTGAAATTTACACTAAATTATCAGAGGTATCAACATAATAAAACCATGTTTTATTATCTATGAGAACCATAAAATATACAAACTATTGTGTCATGGAGCTTTGGATGTTTGGGGTTTTGTTTTTTTTTTTCTTTAAAGGAAATGTTTGATTCTTTTTCCGTTACTAAACCAATACTGAATTGGAAGAACACATGCAATTCTTTATTGAAATACAATTCGAACTTCAGAGAAATATTTTCTTCCATGGCTTAAAACATCCAAAGAAAAGAAGAAAGAATTCCACCCTGAGCTGTAAAGGAAAGATAAGTACCTGCAGATGGCCCACAGATTAGTTTAGAGTAGTTTTGAGACAGTAATAAGACATTTTACTACTCAGTGTAAAATATGAATCAATATCAAATTCAATAAAATATGAATCATCTTTCCTATGTTTATTTTATTGTAGTGTTTTCATAAGACAGCAGTAGAACACTTCTAAAAATAAGGTGATTCAATTATAAAATGTCAAGTAGGGACTCCACCTTCTGCCTTCCTATTTCTATGCAACCTCATTTTAAAAAGTAATAATCTTAATTAACAATGTAACAAAGAATATAGGCACTGATTATATATTAAAACCTGAAGGACCTGCCATTGTTACTTACCTCCTAATGGGAGATGAACAGGACAGCACTGCAATAACCTCTTCCCACCTCCAAAAATGAGTATACTCAAAGCCTTTCTTCCTATTTAACTGGGAATATGGCAATGCCTAGATACATTCCAGCAACACTACAGCAGGAAGTGTCTTCCAGAAAGGGAGGGGAAAAAATTAAAAACAGAAACCATATGAATGTTTAATTCACACGGTGTTAGAGGGAAGGTTAACTACATAGAAATCCTGTCAATCTAAACTGTCAATTATTAGTGCATTAAGGGTAACAAGGGAGAATTGTCTATAAGCAGTTTACTCAGAGGAATTAAATCTTGGTGAAAGACTGGTCTGGAATCATTCCTCAGAAACCTCTGTTTTATATAAACTGGGGCTTTGCTAATAACTTAGACAAACTTAAATGATTTCAAAAACAATCATGTGTGCCAATAACAAGGTATGCAGAATCGTCTTATCCTGCAGAAATCAGTGGTAATGAGTGTCCTCTTCAACAGCTCTCAAGAATTTCCTTGAGTATTTTCGCTGCACAGTTTTTACATTTGCACTTTCCTGCAGGTACTTGCCAGAAATTTAAAAATACTTTTTGCTAAAATTTCATATGAAATACGGGTGAATGATAGAACAAACCAGAAAGCTGAAAGTAAGGAGACCACAGGACTTCTATAAATATACAATTTCTACACATTTGTTAAGGTCACTGCCATATACTTTATATGCTACACAGTGCATATGTTGTGAGATTTTCAAGCAAAAATTAATTTAAACAAACTAAGAAGTTACAAGTGTTCTACCTCAGAAGCGCCAGATTGATATTAATCTCAAGTCAAAACCTCTCCTATTACAAATAATGAGAAGTTGGCACATACTTTACAACTTGTCCCTGTTGGTCCCACTTGAAATGTTATTTTTCAATGATTTCCACGCTTTGCTGTTTTTGTCCTAGTGTTTCAGACAAAAGTACAGGGTTTTAAAATAAAATTTCTTTTGTTTATATAAATGTCTCGGTTATTCAGCTCTAGAATATGCAAAGATCATTAAAAAAAACCCTACAAACCCATAACTCAAAAAATAAAACAAAACCAATAAAAATTGACAGAGTGTAATAACACACAATAGTAGCTGGGGCCACAGGAACACCCACAGGTCTTCAAGCCCTGAAAGTATACGAAAAAATTGAGGAAACAGGAAAGGAAGCATAAAAAAAAAAGGATGCAGGTAAAGGAGTATGATATTGTTTGAGACAGTAATTGCTGAACGCTGATAGTATGTTTTGTTCAGTTAGATATCACTTCCTTTTCTATCCTTCTCACCCTGTAGAGTAATAAAAACTTCTTTTCTCACCTTGTTTTTTTCACATTCCTTACTGGCATCTTACATCTACCTTCTACACACACCCTCTCCCTCAGCCCCTCAGAAATGGTGCTTTGTTTCCACAGTCTTCCTATGTGAGGCCAGCAACACAGCTATTCTTTCCAACAAATAATTCAGTTTACTTGTCAGATCATTCAGGCATGAAGGGGATAGAAAACTCTGCAGGTACTTTGGGGAGCCTTTGCTTCCAACGTTTGCATTTGGAAACTCCAAAGAAACTCTTTTGAGTTTCTTTGTTCCCAGCCTAGACAGCTGTGCCATGCTGTTTTCCTAATGGGCTGTTTTATTTTCAGTTAGTTGTGGAAGTGAATTAAGGACTATACTTCTCAGTGAAGTGCACGTTATATTAAGAATGAATGTTATATTAAGAATAAACACATACAGATAGGCAATTAATCAGCAATGGATATTTCATTTAAAAGCTCATAATCATGACCATACATGACAAATCCTAATACAACTATTTCCCTACTAAAAAAACCATTAATACCTTCCAGTGCTACTAGAGCTACAAGCATTAAGGAAGAAACTTTGGTGATAGCAAAGGTGCTCTATGGCGGCTATTTTAACACACATTTGTAACTCTGCACTTGATACATCTTCTGAAAGGATGACAGCATTTGACACAAATCATGTGTTATCTTACTGACATCACTATATAAAACATCAGATAAGTATATTATCATGGTGGGCTGACCTTGGCTAGCGGCACATCAGACTAACTAAACTGTTTGTGGTCCTAATGGGAAACAGGAGCATGGATGCACATAAATTCAATTAAGTGATTTCCTGAAATATAGCTAAACTTCACGTTTCATAAATTAAAAGAATGAAAAAAAATTTCAATTATTTAAACAGCTCTATTAAATAACTTTACAAGTTAGTTTATTTTACATTCCCGTAATTTATGACTAATATTGACATTTTATATCAAACACCTTGTATGGTTTTTCTAATGTGCAACGCTCTGATAAAGCTATTCATGACTGTGTTATAGCAAAAATAATCTCAGTGCCTAATCAACCAGTCTGTTCAACTACACAAGTAACTATATTGCAAGAAAATGCTGACTTAACAACAAGCATTAAGGCAAAACTCCTAAGAAATGCTGCTATGTGTTTTTACACACCTGCATTTTAAGAGGTCTATAAAAACAATTTGTTATAATAACAACTCTTACATCTAATAAATGTTTCTGAATTAGTAGACTGTAAGACCTTGAGAAACTGGTATTGTAATTAGTTGTACGGGTGCTTTGCACAGACCGACAACACAGAAAAAATGCTTTTCATTCTAACCTGACAGCATAAGGGATCTGTGAATTACGACCCTTCATTCTCGCCTTTTTCTAATATAAATTTCTTTCATTCTGTTTCTAAACAATTCACTCACTTTTAACCACTAGTGATTTTCTTTCCCTTTGCTTACATTGCTATCGAGTGAATTTCAAACAGGAATTCCTGGCTTTTGTCATGCTCTGCACATTCTGTATTCATGCAGGAACAACTGTAATAATTTTGAAGATGTTCTTTCATCAAAATATTTCCCTGGGAATATATTTAATAAAAAAGTATGCCTTATATTAATTCCTCTCATTTTGAAACATTTTTGTCTTTTACACCTGAAAAGAAACATACAGTATGTTTTGCCCTTTTAAAAAGTGTGAATCCAGTACCTACTCATAAAACACATCACATCACTAGACTGTGGCCTAACTGCTTTTTATACAAAAAAACCCAATACCTTCTTAATATTTTTATCCAGTAAAATGAATTACTGAATTGCAGATTATGATCATCCCTTGGAAACTTAATTCTTACTAAACAAATTCAATAATCTTAATATTTTCTATAGTCCTGTTATGAATTGTTGCCCTGGGTTCAACAGTAGCAGTCATTTTTCTCCTTCTCAGTAGCTGGTGCAGTGCTGCATTTTTTACTTTCAGCCTGGGAACAGCACTGATAACAGCAATGTTTTTAGTTGCTGCTCAGTAATGTTTACTCTGACCGAGCACTTTCTGAGTCATGCTCTGCCACGGAGGTGGGGAAGCCGGGAGGAAGCAGAGACAGGACACCTGACCCAAACTAACCAAAGAGGTATTCCATACCACAGCACGTCATGCCCACTGTATAAACTGGGGGCAGCTACCCAGAAGGGCTAGATCACTGCTCGGGTCGGGCTGGGTATCGGTCGGCAGGTGGTGAGCAGTTGTACTCTCTTCCCTTGTTATTTCCCTTGTCATTATTATTATTGGTGGTAGCAGCAGTGGTTTGCATTATACCTCAGTTACTTGACTGTTTTTATCTCAAACCGTGGGAGTTACATTCTTTTGATTCTCCTCCCCATCTCTCCAGGAGTGGGGGGAGGAAGGAGGGGAGTGAGCGAGAGGTTGCGCAGTACTGAGTTACCAGCTAGGCTTAAACCACAACAATCGTTTAGATACTAGGATAATTACCGAAATATAGAAGACTATATAAAGGCAAAAATGTCTTGATGATATGAGAGACGTAAGGAGCACAAAGATAATGATCACTGCACCAGTAAAATAAGATGTCATGGAGAACTCTTCCAAGTATTTCAGTTATATATTAGATCCAATTTTAATAATTATTTAAGTACTGATCAACTCAAATTGGACCTTGTCTTCCAAATGCCTCCTGCACCACATTATGAAGGAAACTTTCACAGATGAGGCTTTACTAGTCCTTCCTAAACTAAGCTTTACATTACTGTACATCAATAGGAGTACACTTTTCTTATTCTTTCAAAGCCTCAAATAATATGACCAACAGGGCAACATCCATCTTTGGAAAATTTAGAAGGCACTGTAAAATTTATTATCTTAAGTTGATTTAATTACAAAATCATATTCTTTTATTTGAAAAAGTATTTACCATTTAGTGTGAAGTTTGCACTGCAGTACATAAACCTCCCAACTGGCCTTGTGCAAGATCATCTCTCTAAATGGCTACTTCACTTGACAAGAAAAAGAAACCTGACCCTGGCCACTGCTGTTTCTCCTTCTTATTCAAAAACCCCAAAATAATTCTTCCTTTAAGATTTATTACTGGGGAAGCAATGCTATTTCAAACTAGCATTTCCTTGCTAAGTTGACATTTTTTTCAAGTGATCTCAAACCTTCTTAGCTGAAACCCAAATAACTCTGTGCTTCATGCTGACTTCAATTCTAGTTAATTGTGAATTAAAGTTCACTATAACTACTAGTGAACTAGCAGAATTTGACCTTTTTCTTAAAAGGTGACTGTGAATTACTGTAACAGATGGACCTCATGCGAAATTGGTTTATCAGAGAGCAGGTCACTTTTTGACTTTTCTAAGTCAACACCAAATTTTTAATTCATCCTTTCCATGAGAACTCTGAAAATAACTCAGGTCAACCAATCAGCAACAGTTGCCATAACGCTCAATAACGCATATGCTGTTCTTTGGAGAGTCTTCCTTTTGTACATTATTTTTGTGTGACCAGCAGGTCAAAGGAGGTGATCCTGCCCCTCTACGCTGCTCTTGTGAGACATCACTCGGAGTACTGTGTACAGTTCTGGTGTCCTCAACATAAAAAGGACATGGAACTCTTGGAACAAGTCCAAAGGAGGGCCAGGAGGATGATCATGGGACTGGAGCACCTCCTGTATGAAGATAGGATGAGAAAGTTGGGGCTGCTCAGCCTCCAGAAGAGAAGGCTGCGTGGAGACCTCATAGCAGCCTTCCGATATCTGAAGGGGGCCTATAGGGATGCTGGGGAGGGACTCTTCATGAGGGACTGTAGTGATAGGACAAGGGGTAACGGGTTCAAACTTAAATAGAGGAAGTTTAGATTGGATGAAAGGAAGAAGGTTCTTTACTGTGAGGGTGGTGAGCCAATGGAATGGGTTGCCCAAGGAAGTTGTGAATGCTCCATCGCTGGCAGTGTCCAAGGCCAGGTTGGACAGAGCCTTGGGTGACATGGTTTAGTGGGAGGTGTCCCTGCCCATGGAATACAAACATTCCTGAAATAAAAAGCAGGACTGGATAATCTCTTCTTCAAACCAATTGACCTGAATAGCAGAAATGATTTTCTCAAACACTCAAAGCATATCAAACTCAGAAATGACTTAATGCCTAGCAGAACTACACTAACATATACTTGGCCACCTGAAGTATGATGGGAAAAGTGTTGGCCCATATCCAAAAGAGCACTTAAGCTGACTAAAGTGAAACTTAAGTGGAACATAGGTACTAAGTCCCAGAGTGCAATCAGAGCCCCCTCTTCACCTCGTACATGTCCAAATTGCTTCAGGTACTTTAAGTCTTCACTTTTCACGTTCCCAAAGCACAGAAATGGTGTAGGGCATGCCAAACACCTTGGAGCTGGTCTCATCCAAAAGCTCTTTTGGGATTTGCAGACAAGATCTACTCACACGGTGGGTCTCTGCAGGGCCAAGCAGGCTAAGAGGTTGCACTCAGTAAAGCCACAAAAACAAATCACAGCCCAGCATCCCAGAAAACAGCAAAGGGGTGAAGAAGTGTTGCCATCTATCTTTCCTATGACAACTTAACTATTAGAGCTGTGGAAATAAAAGACACTGCTTCAGTACCATCCTCGTACTAAAGGGATGTATACCTATGTTTAAAACACACAGAAGCTGAAGAAACAGACAGGAACCTGTTCCCTAAAGCAGTATCTCTGTATTTTATCAAACGAATGTTTATCGGAAACCCCATTTTCTCCTTGGTGATGAAATACCCTTGGCACTTTACCACTTTTTTTTTTTTTTTTTTCTTTCTGGCCCCATAAATCTTAAACACTTGACTGTGTTTTGGCACAGCTCCACTTCAGCAAGACCTACATCCCAGTTAAGGCTTTTCCTGCAGAGGTAGCAAATCTGTGATGTGCTCAGGCTGGACAGCCTTTCTCTTCCCAAGCAGATACTCCAGCCAGTAGACTAGTACAGAAATAACAAAAACACTATTTATTTTATAACAGGTTTTGAAAGAAAATATGGAGTCATTTATGCCTATAAAGAGGAATGGCTTCAGAAGAAGTATTAGGTTGCAAATCCCAGTCCCACAATGGCTTCTAATGTAGGGCTGCACAGGAAAAAAAAAAAAAAAAAAAATCGTATCAGGCTTCAGCATTTCTGTAAGCTGCTCAGTGCCTGTTCAGTCCCTCAGAATGATGGCTGGTTTGGATCCTCTTCTTACACGCCTAATTCTCCACATTCACTGTATAAAGAGCTTAGGCCTCCAAAGAACAGATGAGAAATAATCCATGCTACTCATGGCAAGTAGCACAACCCCCAAGTCTACTATATCTTGTTGTCGTTGGGAGCCTTAGTGAACTCCTCAGCTAGCAAGCTGCTAAATTTTCTGTTTAAGGGCTGCATTTATTATTTACTACTCATTTGGCAGGGGTTTAGTTCGGTTTTAGCTGTTTTCAGATGGCTTTGAAAGAGGCCAAGACTAGAATGAACTTTCTCTTCAATCCAGCAAGCAAAAACCAAACAAGACAATAGTAACAAACCAGAGCAGAAAGCATAACTAATGTGACACGTGCTTCCTTCCAATGCAGAGAGCCAAGGTGTGTGTTTGGGATTGCAACTCAAACCTCTTAAGAAGTAATGACACAGTGCAATACCCTAACAGTGCAAACACTGCAGGCAATACTTTGAAAAGCAATCATTCTTTTTAATTTTAAAAAGACCTGGAGCATATGACTAAATATGATTTTGCAATTGCCTTTTCCATATAGAGCACTTTAAAAAGGGTTAATTCTGAAGAACTGTGTTTTCCTGTGGAACAATATACACTATGCACTTATTCCAATCTTTTCCCTTCCCCTCTCCTGATAAGTGGTGGGAAAGGGCAACTCAGAAAATATGCCATCCCATATCTGTCTCCCACTCGGCACACGCTAACCTAGTTCTCCAAGATCTCATCATCACAGTGTTCAGCTCATTAAATTCAGCTGAAGGATGAGAACTGAGCTGCAACGCTAAATGTGCACAGTTTGTGTTTACCAGCAAGAACACTGTATGTAGTGTTGCTTACAACATACCCCATAATACGGAAGCTTTCTTGTTGGCTGCTTTGACAATTTATCTATTCATATCAAAGTGAAACAGAGGCTGCTTTAAAACTGTTGCTCCTTGTCCTAATGGGAAAAGAAGAATATTAAAAACTATCACAGTGAAACCTCTGTTGCCATCAAAACGTCATTGATTCAACAGACAACCAACCTAGTGTTAATGATTTAACGAAACATTTTTCACACAGATTACATGCTCATCCATCAATATATTTTTCACATCAAGAAAATAATTTTTAAATGCCAATTACAAAGAATCTCGTGCAAACAAATACAATGCCTAAGAAATTATGCTTCTGCCTAAAAAAAACCCCAAAAAAACAAAAAAACACACACACAGGAAAAAACAACAAACAAAACATAATTAAAAACACAATTAAGAAAGGAAAAAATGTTGCCATTGTTTGGAATTAGCCTCAACAGAAGAACTGTCCTAAAAAGAGAACAACGTTGTTGTACAATTTGTTCAGCAGCCTCTTGATTAGAATAGGGCTATATGCAGGCAATCATAGGCTTTTATTTCTTCACTCTTTTGTCTCTTTTTGAGCACATACATGCATAAGGGAGAAGCTAAAAGGCTGATCTTGACTTCATGTGACCACCACATTCCTGCCAAGTAGTATATGAAATAAAATAAACATTACACGCAATTTCAGCCATTCTAAGTTTTAGAAAAATGAAACTCAAACAATAACCAAAGTTGAAAGCGGTTAAGACTGTTTAACTTCGAAAAGCACATACAGTTAACTAGTGAAAATGATAATGGAAATGTTTTTTATGCAGGCTTCAACAATTACAAGTTAATATAAGAAATGTGCAGGTTAAAATTTTGTCATAAGACAAATGTAGCAGTTTTAGCGACAAACGTATATGGATATCCCCATAACTGATGATGACGACATACTTATTATGTATGAAATATAAGATTTATACATATAAGATTTCTAATATAAGATTTACGGTGCATTTAACTATTTATTGCTCTTAAGTACTGGTTGGTGACTGCTGCTGTTAAAAAATTGTGAGTGTTGAAGATGTTGATAGGTGGGCTTCTTCTTTATTGGTTTGGTTTAAATTAAGGCTCCTCTCATTTAGGTGAGAGTTAAACATAAACAGTCATTCTAACAAAATCTAGGTAAGACATGGGTGACTGATCCAAAACGATGTTATATAGATGGCACAAATTTAAAATCTTTCCCTGATATACTAACTACAAGTGCAGAGAGCAACAGAATTAGGTAACTGAAAAAAGGATTTCCTGATAACAGGAGGTTATGAGAGACTATGAACTGAACTATGCATGTATGTCAGCAGCGGATTTAAATCATCTCGTGGCAAGATATTAGAACTAACAGATTTCTATCTGTGATTTATTTACCACTTTTGTAACTTGACTGTATCTTCAACGTGGGAGTTTTTCAGGAGGTATAATACTGCAATTCATGTAGAAATTTTTGACATTTGGAATAAGTTGTTGCTCTTGATTTACTAACTGGTTGGGGCAGTACTAATCTTGTACAAGTTGACCATTTAAAATCACAGGGCTAGACATGACTAAGCACCACTACTTTCTACTAAGCTGATAAATCTGGCCATCTACGTATTAAATAAAATGTAGAGGCTGATACCCAGAATACTTTCAGCAGTTACATCAACAAGATTTGAACTAGAAGGATTGTACTTTCGTGTATTTTTGGCTCAATTACTTGTTTCCAGGAGCAACAAAACAACAACAAAGAAAATAATTTATATTTATCTTACAGAAGCCTCTTTTGTGCTGTGCAAACACATTTTTTCCCATTCTTTCTGGATATATATAGAATGATCAGACACAAGCTCATCCATGTACAATCATTTGCAGGATCAGCCACAGATGTTATGTTCCCTGCCCTAAAGAGAAGAGAATAAAATCCATAGGAGTTTTGCCACTGACCTCTGAGAAACCAGAATAAAGTCAAAGAAACTCTTGTCCTACAACTATTTCAAACGCAATACAAATACAAAGTAGCAGCTGAAACAAAACTTAAACCATTATCTAAACAAACTAAAATGGCCCAGATTGCTCTGATGCTGGGGGAGTGTTCATTTAAAGCTAATTCTATAAACTTTGACCCTGGGCACAGACTCTGTGACACTGATTCTACCAAAAGGCTCCTTCCCAACCAATCTGTTCATTCTGACTTAGCTAATGTATTTATGACAACAGTATTTAAGGATCTGCACGAGATTTATAGGCTACCACAGTGCAAACTCTTCCCAGTAAAGTCTTCATTACTTTTAGAAAAATGGGGAATGTGATGACCATGTTTATTGTTATAACCTTTTTTTCTTTTGAACTAATCAAATATGGCTTAAATGATTCACTGGGAAGACAAAATATTCTTAAAAGCTCTAGAAGACAGTAATTATTGATGGAAGTATCAGAAACGTGCAGCTTACCCAGCAGCAGAAAAAGCCTGTCCCATTTCTGCAAAACAAAACAAAAAAAAAACCCACCCAAAACTGTCATTGAACAACATTTGTCATTTATAAATGTCCACAGTGTCACTGAGAAAACAGATAACTACTGTACAATGAATTAAGATCCTTAGTCCAGCTGGTCCATTTTTTCTAAGCTTTAAAAAACATTTCCAAAAATACAAAGCATTTTTAATGGATTTCAATGGCCTCTTTCTTCTTTTGCATAAAAATCACTCAGAAGAAGGATGTTTTCTTAAAAACAATCTGCTATCCAGGTCCACCCTCCCAGGCATGTCCCTTGGAGCCATTCCCAAACTATCCCCAAAGCACTATCATTTCAGCAACTGGAATGAAAACTTCTTTTAATTGTTTGAGATCCTGCAGGCTTCTATCTGAGAACAAAGCATGCACATAAAGCACATTCTATGGCCATGATTCAAGTTCTTTTGAAAATAAATGATACATTGAAACAATGCTATGTTATATAATGCAGCCTATCTGACACTGGATACTCAGCATTACACCAAAGCATAGCCAAGTTCATTTCCCACCCCTGCAATTGGACATACTAGAAGCGCAATAAAACTTACATAAAGCAACTTTTTCATCATGTGGAACCTAAAGCATTTGGTTGAAATTAGAAGAGACTTTACCATGAAGAAGAAAAGATAAAGTCTGTTTAGCAACAGACAAAAAAATTAATCCAAAACAAAAGTCTATTTGATGGTTGGTAGTAATACATTTTATGATGGCAACAACAGGAGAGTATCTAATGAAGCTCAAAAGCAATATATTTAAAGTTGACAGAAGGAAGTACTCTACCACAATATGAAATTAACCTGCAGTCTCATCAATAAAACATATTACCGAGGTCAAGAGCTTAGTAGGATTCACTAAAAGAACTAGAAATTATACGCCTAATGAAGACCTTCATATACACATCAGACATGATTTCTGAGAACCCATTATAAAAAGAGACAGTTTCTTTCACGGATTCTTTAATTGCTGTGTCTGAAGATTTTATAATCTTATACATCTGAGCTTGAAATACGGACTCAGCAACTTGTAGAGCCACTAACTTTAGTGGAGTAGGCTGCTTATCTCTGGCAAGGGGCAAAATATTGAAGAAATTGCACAAACACTCTGATTTACAGCATGATGATCTGAATTCTTCTAATCAAACCAGTAAAAGCCAGAATGTAAATGCTTTCAGAGAACTTTAAATTTGCTTAACTAAATGCAAATTTGTTAGTAAATTAGAGAATCAAGCTAAACAAATTTAAACAATCTCTAAATGACTGTATTTATAAAGACACAGAATTTCTTCCACGTAGCCCTTAAAAAACAGTACACATCTTCCCTCATTTATCCCTTCTTAGCTCTTATATCTATCAATCTATCAATTTACAGGCCAAATGGCTCAGCTATAATGTAAACTTGGTGACAATTGGTTTTGTAATTAAAAGCAAAGGTTTGGGCTGTTCCTTTTTTATTTTTTCTCAGAGTTGGCATGCATTTCCCAGGCAGTATAGAGAACTTCACATTTATTAAATTAAGCCTTGGGCTTTCAGAAGACTTTACAAAAGGTTATGTTTGTAATCTTCAGTGTTTATTTTACTATGAAACCAACACATTCAGCAATAAGTCAGATTTATTGTGAAAATAAACACATTAGGACCTTATAAATAGCTGTTAGAAAAGTTCCGTATGGTCTGCCAAAAGCCCCAAATGATTGGTTCATGAACTTTCCCTCTGTATGCTCTAATGCCTTGAAAAAATTGTTTATTTTTGACTGGTTATGAATAGATGAGGATTATATTTCACCTATAGTCTCCATTAAAGTATCAGGATTTAGAAAACTTCCAAACTTTTAAGAAACTCACATTAAAAAAAAAATAAACTGTTGACAGCAGATATACATAATGGAATGGCACACTGGAGTGTTATTTTAAAGCTGCCTTTGCACAATGGGTTTCTCAATTTACCTGATTATATCCTCTAAAAAGAAAGAAATAAATTGTTGTTTAGCTACACTGGAAGACTTCAATGTTTAGCTAAATGCCTATAGCAATTGATGCAGCAGAGGTTAATGCAAATAACTGTTTCTGCTTCATCAAGGAGGACCTTACATTGTCTGACACCTGCAGCAAATAAGCTTTTACAAACTTAGGAGTCTTCTGGTGAGAGGTTGGACACATATCGAGCTGCACATGATCCCTGAATCCTTTGGTATGGAATGCCCCTACAAATTTGCTCCATGGGAAGGACAATGCTTTCGCCAGTATCAACGAGTCAGCTCTGATTTCCAAGTCACTTCCAGCAGATGGTCTGCACACACAGACCAAGATGCTAACTCCTAAAACCAGGATGGAGAGCTGTTCCTCTAAAATGTAGCCATCTTTCTATAACTGTGCAGAATGACCAAAGTCCTCATCTTCAAACTTTAAAAGAATATCTTTAAAATTATATTCCACAGTTTCTGTGAGTATGAAACCAGCTGTCATAATTTAAATAAATAAAAAGCATATCTGGGTGGACACTATATTAGGGAAAGGTTTCTCAGTAGTGTTAATACAGTAATAACAGGGAGGGCCAGAAAACATCTTTATTTCATGAAAAATAGAGGCTTGGTTTTATTTTCTCATTCAACACTAGAAAAAGAAATCAGATTCACAATGTTTCTGGAGGAAACAGGAGAGATAGAGAATAACTGAGAGCCCAGAAGGCAGCATAAGCCTTATGACAGGGAACAGCCACTGTTGCCCAATGTGGAGCAAGCATTCAAATCCAGCACTTCCCTGATGCCAGCAAATACCTTGTCAGCTTTAGTTCTCAAATCTGATCCTTTTTTAAACGAATAAAATAAATGTTATTTGCATCAGACTGGTTCAACAGAAAATACTGCCAAGTCACTTACCTTGGGTACAGCAGATCCCATGTAAATGCAGCTACCCCTCCCACTGAAAGTGTCACCAATGCATTTATACAAAAATTTTCAGTTTTGAATTACAGAAAATAGCCCTCCCCCAGTTTTGAAAACAGATGTAGGACTCTAATGTCACCTGATCTCCATCAGAAATTAAACGACATTCCAACTACGAAAAAACCCATGCAGCAGAATTCCTCTTAAGTGAGCAGAATTACCCCCTCCTAAGTAAAAGGTTGGTTTTTTTTTTTTTTGTTTGGTTACTTTTACATGCTACAGCAGATGTAGCACATTTTGTATTAGTTTCTGCTTGAATGAATAATGGAGACATGAGCACTTGTATAAACAAGGAAAGGTATTTAATGAACATATTGTACATACTAAAGAGGCTGCTTTCTGTTGGAAGAGTGTAGAATGCATTCTTCCAAGTGCATGAAAATCCCATATTAAGGATGCATGAGTTTTCTGTGAACTGGGCCAGGCATAAACTGTCAACCACATTTAAAACACTGAATCAAACCTGCTAATTGTTCGTTTTAACATTTAAATATATATAAATGTATCCTCCTCCCCTTGAAAACAGAAGATATCTAAAATGATAGTATTATTTTTACATAGTTTTTCATTAGAGATCATTTGTTTGTATTTCTATTTTTAAAATTCAAGCCTGCTTGTCCCAGATGAATGTGCTCCTCTAGAACTGCAATTTGTTTCATTGTGCTTTCGTTCATTTTCATTCTCTTCATGAGCAACAGTGACATTTGAAAAACCAAAAGAAGAGGACAGAGTAGTTGGAACCTCATATTTACAGTGTATTTATAGCATCTGGCTTGTTGAACACAGTTTTCTGAAAGATATTATTAGATCTGTCAGTGAGCGTCCTGGTGCTTTTTCAGGACTATGGCTTCAATCTACGAAGGCAAGCGCTAAGGCTTTAAATACCTGACTGCAGTCAGAGCCTTGAGTGAAGCACTTTGGCTTCCTATGCAATAGGAGCACAAAACCTACCAGACAGGACGAGACTAAAAGTCCATCCAGCCAAGAGTCCTGTATCCAACTGTGGCCAGTAGTGGAAACTCATAATAAATCCTTATCAGGAACACTGATGCCTCCCTCATGTACTCTCCGAGCTTTGCGCTGGATGCACCATATGTATTTCATCATCATTTATTCATTTAGAGGAGACAGCGCATGCTGATACAGGGATTATACAGACAGCATGCTGACATGATAGAAAAGACCTGGCTGATGCAATGAGAGGTTGCCATGACTTTTCCCATGGCTACTTGGAGGTCAGAACTATGGCAGGAAGCACAGTAGGTAAGAGCTACTTTGTCCCACTGAAATGGTCATGAGTATTTCAGACCCCTCATATGCATGAAGCTGTGCAAAGAACTTCTCCAGCTCTGGAACACTGGGTTCATTGATAAAAGGGAGGCTGTACCAGTTTTGAAGAAGGCATTTTTTGCAACCTACTGACATGGATACTAAAAACAGTGACATAAATTTTGGCTTAGTAGTTTGAGACCAGCAAGTCAAACAGCAGGTGTTGTGTTGACAGATATTTGGGTAACAATGACTTCTGGATTTTAATCATAGTGATTAAAAGGTGAGGAAGTACCAGAATTCACAGCTGGCATTCCCAAACTGTGCAAGATCCTTCCAAAGTGCTCCCACAGTGTGAAAATACTTTGGTTAATCAGAAATAGAACCACTCATTCTCACAAAAACTTTCCTTCACACAGGACTGCGGGGAAGGTACTTCCCCCATTCGTGGTCTTTAATGCACAGCTTTTCTCAGAGGAAGGGTGGTGACAGTGATGTTCTCTCCCTTCTACTTTAGCAAACCCACACCTATGGACTTTCTCAGTCCCTGACATTGAAGCTTTCTAATCCAGGATTGAACAACTCTTAATCAAATTAACAAACAAATTAGTCACAACTATATTGGTGATGAATTCGACAGCATTTCCTGGCTTGCGCACAACCACAAACTGAAGTCTTCAGGTTATAAATTGTTTTTGTCATGTAAAAGAATACCTCTAAAACAAGAAGAAGAAAAAAAAACCCTCAAAGATAACTCAGCAGTATTTTTTTTTTTTTTTTTTTTTTTTAGCAAAGTACGTGGCACGTACATTTACCTCCTGGCCGCCACCAATTGGCTGAACAGCTCCATATTTCATGAGTCTTCAAAAGAAGATGTTACAGAATTTGTAATTTGTACACTTTTTTTATCATCTGCCAAGCTCTCACCATAGACACTTCAAACTTCAGTGTTAAACCTAGCTCTAATCTGCTGGCTAATCAAAACATTTACGAAAAAGCCAAGCAAAAAATTGCTAGATATCCCCCAACAATATGCATACCCAGATGAGAAAGCACCATCAAAAATATATATACTGAGAGATGTTATTGAATTTAAATAGAACTAGAAAAAGGGAAAATAAATAAAAATTATTAAGACTTCTAATTACTTTCTTAAGATGAGAAACTATTGACTAGCTACTTGACCAAACAGTTCAGTAAGGTGGTATTTGCCTTATCCATCAGTTAAGACACTACTGAAAACTTATCCGTTCAAACAAATTTCACAAATTCGAAAAGCTCCTGTATCGCACTTCTGACAGACAGACAAGTCAGCAGTATAGAAAAGTCTTTGAATTAACATCTTGGTTTTGATGCTTGCACATAACAAACTTGGTTTGGGAAAACTTATGCTTACCCAATACAACACATGATGAGGAAAACAGAGTAACCAGAGATCCCAGCACTGCAACACTCCCGTTATGATTTCTTATGCACAGGGCTTTTCTGTTTCTTTGTAACCACACTGTTCATTATTTTTGTGCAGACACATGCGCACCTATTTTAAAATCTATAAATACAAAGTATGTTAACAGCAGCCGTGTAACAGTTATTATTCTGACCTAGAAACAGAAGCAAATAGGTTCATCACAGTAAATTCTTTTTGTTTAATACAGATGTTTTATTGGAAGGAGGAAGCTTCTGTGCCTCAGTCATGCAGCAGCAATGTGTAGGGAACAAATTGCTAGAGGCTAACTAATTAAACAGTTATGAAGGGACAACATGACCTTTTATTTTCCAAGCAATTATAATTATTTTTGAAAAGAATGAATAATAATCTAATTATATACAAATATATAGAAAATATGATACATACTTTGCCGTGATAGACGAGCAGCGGAAGTGTTTTTAATTTTACACTGCTGTCTTTCACAGCCAATTATGGGCTCTCAGCTGAGAGTGAGAGACCATCATCATTAACTGAATCCAATTTCACATTGATAAAATTGATCCTATTAAAATAAACTACTGGCACAACAAGCAACTTTCATTGTTCCTTTCCAATCAGCCATGAGTGAAATGGGAAGGAGGCTCAATCTACTTCTACTTTAATCAATAAGCTCTTTAAATGGCATTCACCATGTTCTGCACTGACACTGACCTCTGAAGAGCCATTCTGCAGTTTTAGTCAACCAGACAGCAAAAGGAAGCCAGTAACTTTCTTTCACCACAGAGCTGTATGCCTTTTCTCTGCACCATCTACTTAGATCTCATCAACATGAGCACTGACCAGATATAAGTAAAATAGTTTATATGCCTCAAAGTTTTACATGAACAGCGAAAGCAGTAGATGTGTTCTGGTCAAACGTACCAGTAATATCAAAACAGATTTTAAACTTCAGCTAGTTAGGAGATACTAAAGGTTAAATATTGATTGACAAGAAACTATTAAATGGAAATGTTTTCATTGGCATCATCTCATCTCTATGAGCTCAGCAATCCTCAGTCATGCGCTTATAAACAGTAATTCTACTGTGTCTGAAACCGTAGCAAGCTGCAGATATGGACTGTATCGGCACAAGAAAGTAGTTTACTCAGCTGCTCCCTTTAGTGGCTCTGCCTAGGGAAGTGCAATTTAAAGCTTGGACTTCTTTTCTAGAATTTTTACATGTTAGAATAGCACATCTGAGTGCAGTACATTCCTTTCAAGGGCTAGTTGTCTATAACAAAAGTCTATGCCATCAAATGAAAGAGCAGTTTTAAATATGCACAGCACCTCAATTTTACTTAATTTAAAAGAACCAACCCGGTTATCCTATAATGTAAAACTGAAAATTGATATACCAAGTTTGACATACATCTAAAGAGTAGTTAGTTGGTGTTTTCACAGTAAAACTACTAAAAAGTGCCAAAAGTATTCAAAGCATTGTGGTTCCAGGCATTTTTTTGAAGGCTTAAATAAAAGAGAGGGTTACACCCCGCAGACCTCTGAAATTTGTACAGATGTTCTTACTTCTTTCTATTTAATCAGGCCATGCTTATTACTTACCAGAAAAGATAATTTGAGAGAAAGTATTTTCATGCCTTAATCACATTATCTGAATTCCAAATAAATTGCTACCTTCAGGCACTACTTTTAGTCACAGGCAACAGAGCTGCTTGGCTTTTCTTCCCTACTTTAACATTATCCAATCACATGTAATAAATACTGATTTATGAGTAAAATTAATAGATAATAAACAAAATATAATGCATTGATGTGAAAAAATATAAATACATTTAAATCAGCACAAAGTTAAATACAAAACTTTTAAAAGGCAATAAATAGTGGACATTTGGTACATCTAATGCAATGTTTACTGTTGCCACAGGTACTGTGACACAGCTGTATCACCCAATTCACAGATATTTACAAATATTACTGTTATTTTCTAACTCCATGGTGTTTCTCTGCTAATACTGAAATGATTTTTATATTTTTTTCATTAAAAACTATCATTTTAGACAGCAGAAAGATAGTATTTCTTTCTCCCTCTGAATAATGACATTGTGCACAGAGTTAACTGACATGCTTAGGATTATACTATAACTATTAATCAAAATAAAACACTGGAAAAGGTTTCTCCTTTCCTTTTTCTCCTTTCAATTGTGGCTGAACATGACTTAGACAAAGCCAAGACATCTGTGGCATTCAGTGCAGGAAGCAACACTGCCCCTCATCTTGACCTTTTTTCTCTCTGCTATATTTACAGAAGGAACAAATTACAACTAAAATTAATTTTTTGGTTTAGAAAAAACAAAGGCAAATTTTAAATCATAAGTGTAAAATGTGTGGCACGGATGAAAATCTGTGGTAGTGGCAAAACTAATATGTAGCCAAGTTTTCAAAAGGAGCAAACGTAAAGCATGTTACATAAACTGTTGGAGTATGTACTTCTTCATATTATCTGAAAACCAAAGTGCTGAAGGTTATTAAAAACCAAGATGCAGAAAACATAACTATCTCATGTAGAAGGGTGCATATAGAGAAACCAGCAGCTGCCATTCAGATTGTCTGAAAATAGGCAGGCATAAAATCATTATGAAAAATGAAAGGAATTAAATCCAGATTTCAAAAATAGGAGCTGGGTAGAAGTGAAGGAATAGTTTTCCAAGTAGAAGACTGTCTAGGAGGAGACGGCAAATAAGCATTATCCAGGTAGTAACAGGTTGCAAACTATGAATGTGTTACATCAGTGAGACGTCAAAAGCCTGAACCATGGTTAGAAGACGAAAATTCAACGGCTGCATTGCCATGCAGCATAAAAAATTTATATCTGTCACTAACAGGAAATGGAATATAAACTTGACATAAAGTATCAAAGGTCAGGAAACACACAGCAGTCCAATAGTGCTTTTGCCATATTTTCCATATCACATACCATCAAGAATTATTTCCCACACGGTTTTTCTTTTTTACTGTAACATTCCATGCACACATGATTTCCTACCCCAAAAGCTAAAATTTTGCTTGTCACCATGGAAAACCTGTCATCTACGCCATCTCAATAAGCTCAGTGTTAGTGAATGGCAAAAAACTAAATGCTTCAAACTCTTTGAGCTATTGTAAATAGAGCATAGCTCCAGAATAAATTTATAACTCTGGTTTACATTCAGCGTAGCTGCCCTCAATGCACATATATGTGGTGCACTGCCACACCAAGTACCATATTTAAGGCTTGCTTCTACAGAACTTATTTCTCACCGAGTACTCAGGAATACAAATGGTTGTTGAAAAGTTCATCAAGGTAATAGAGGAAAACAGAAGGCAAAGAAACACATCAATTATTTTAGCTTTTCAGGAAAAAAAAAACCAAACAGAGCCATGCAACATGATTATGGCAGTCCCATAAATCAACACACATAAACAAAATACTGACTGAATTTTGCATATTTGGGAAAAAAAGCCACAAATCACTTCTTACATTTTCTATGTTGACATTGATTTAACTTGTAAAAGCGATAATGTCCATAAAAATAACCACTGCATTGTCTTCCCCTACTATATCTTTAGAGTATTAAAAGACTAATTCTATACAAATACAATTATGTTAATTTCTTTAAGCAATCTTGTTAACTAGTATCAAGAGCATGTACCAACACAAGCTTTTTAAGGGAGTAGTTAACGACGCATCTCCACTGTTACACCGCTCTGTGTGCATGCACACCTCAGAAAGAATTGCCCACAACCCTGCACCTTAACTAGTAACCTACCTGCTTTTCTCCCATTTGCACTAACTGAGAAAGAAAACATAGTTGAACTGTTATGAGTATTCAAGACTAACTATGATCTTGCATAAATCAGCTGAAATACTTACTTAAAGAAATGAAGGAAACTCCTGTATTTTTAAACTTACAGTATGAAATTGTGTGGCAACCTACAGGCAGTAAAACCTGAAAAATCATATACAAATGTTTGGAAAACACCAGAAATTCTATTCCATATGAATAAAAGAGATGAATGAAAAAGAGAGGCAAAATGTGAAGTATTTTAAAAATGGAAGTTTGGTCACACTAGATTTCCTGGGCAAACATTTATTAGAATTGAAAGACTCACTATCAAGCAACATCATCTCTAAGAAAAGACGAGTTTGAATAGGTTCCTACATCTCATCCTTTTCCTGTAAATACCCATCCGACTACCACGGGTCATCAAATTCAGTACAGTCTCTAATCCAGGGCAAAGGGGACTGCAGAATCGACATGGCAGGAAAGTTTGCTTAGTAAGTGAGATAACGTACATTTAATATAGAGAAATCCAATTCCATCAAGTCCGAAGTGTTGCTGCTCAGATGTCTTTGCAATGTCCTTCCCTGGCTTTCAAAAAGACAGAGAAGCCCACATGCAGTATTGTACTTACTCCTATGTGTATTTGCTTTATTGTCACTCATGTAAAAATTTATCTCTGAATCACATTTCTGAGTGGTTCCAGGTCCAGCAGTGATCCCACACACATTCTGAGCTCCAGCTTTGTGCCACATGAAACTTTGATGCTGCTTCTGAACTCACAGCTGTCAATGCCATATAGCTACACACGTAAACTCTGCTCAGCTCAAGCTAATACATATTACAGAAAGAATTCTGCAACTCAGATTATCTACTCATGGAAAAACAAAAGCTGTCCATACTTAAAGGGAAGAGCATTTTCAGGGATCGGCAAAATACAGGAGTCCCAAGGAAGGTAAAAAGCTTAGTTAACAGAAGTCTCACCAAAAAAAAAAAAAAAAAAATTAAAACGGAAAGACTAAAATACAGAAACAACTCTTTTCTCATTTACTTAAACATTCATAGTATTCACCTGAAGCAGTACTTTCAGGAAATCCAGAAAGCAGAATATATCTTTTATGTTAAAAGCAACACTTTCCATTATACATAAGACCCCAGTACAGTGAACAGGGTGATTGCTACAGTCACGCCATTTCAATATAGTAATGGGGAACCTACCTTAAAGCAATAATTGGTGCCTTTTTTTTCCACGTAGGCTTGTGAAAAACACTAGTCATTTTCCCTCAAATGACATTTTTTCTTATAGACAGCTTCCTCAAAGGAGGAAAGTACATCACATAGAAAAGGAGTTATTCCTTTAATGAACAGAAGGTGGGGAGTATCCCACCCCCCCCTCAGCAAGAAGGTAACGTGACAGATTTCATAAATTAAGGAAATCTGTATTCCCATATAAAATCCTATTAATGATATTTTAACTTATATAACCAAGGCTGTCTCAAAAAACTTCCCAATTATATATTAGACATGCTTTTTGAGATTGACATCATTAATACCAATGAAAATTAATGGGAATTCCATGATGCTCTTTAGCGCATCAACAGAAGACATTCCCCAAGGGAGTTATTGAGGAATACCTACATTTAGCAGTAAAAGAAAATGGTTAGAAAAGAGCTAGCACTTCAGCAGTTCTTATTACTACCAGAAGTTCATTTTTCTTTAAAGATCTTGCAGAAGAAAGGCAAAGGATATTTTTTTATTTGATAACATGGCAACTATAAATCTGATTTGGAATGTATGATTCTAGGAAAGTTGGCTAAAACCAAAATGCAATCAGAAAAAGAGAAGATGATAGAGAGTGCTTCAGTGAACAATGCTTTCCTGTGGTTTGAGTATGGCTGGAGTGGAAGAATTTTTCAGCAACTTTAAAACTGAATCTGCATTACATTCATCACCCTGTTAACAACTATAGGGAAACAGGCACACGCTTGCTCACATTTGAGGTTCTTCCTAGAGACTTTTTCCTTCTTTCTCTTTCTTTCCTAATTTAGGAAAGATTCTGTTCTCCATTATTTTCTAATTAAATTTGACTATCAAAACACAGAATATGGGGCAAAAGATCCTGCAGTGAAAAATATATCCATACTTCAACAATATGCGAAGTAATACCAGCAGTTTTCCCCATTTTCCAACTGTAAAATGTTCATTATATGTGATCAGTTAGTTCTCCCCTGGGACTTCAGTAAAAAGATGAGGGTGTTGAGGGGTCCGAGAAGGGTGGCTGGGAGCACAAAGAAAACACACACTTTTCCACGCCCTGTATTCCCATGTGCTTCCCAACTACATTCTTTTATGAGTCTGTATATATAGCTAAGACTAATTTAAAATTCCTCACTTAGCCAATGCATTCTTGCCTGAGTGGTACACAGCTGCTTCAGTCATCCAGAATATTTCGCAGGAGATTGAATTTGCTTACAAATGGACATCTTCCCTGATGTCTGCTAAAAATTAGCCGGAGTGCAAATAAAGGGAGTTTTATTGCATTATGCTTCGTGAGCTTCCTTGTGAAAAAATGCTCAAGAAAAAAGAAAGTAAAGTTAGCTCAACAGTTATGCCATTTTGAGCGTGCATACTTCTGGTAATTGTTTTTGCAAGCTTAGTAATGAACAGCAGTCTTCGTCAGTGAAAATCTCACTTCTATTTGAAAACCAGGGAAGGGAAAATGGTAGGCAGGTGCATTTTATCTATAAAACCATAGTCTCCTAGGTATCCACAGACACTGCTATACAACATTAGTACACCGCATTATATATATTACATTATATATTATTTACATAATGTATTCTATTACTAGTATTATATGTATTACTGTAATACATGTGTAACTGAAAGCTGTAGCCAAGTGTTCTTACATTCATATAATCAAAATTTATGTAATAAGCTTCAAAAAATATATTTGCTTGCAATGTTTTGAACAGTTAAACAGCTGCTTGAAGGGGAAAACATGTAACTTCCTGCTATAGTGGCGCATTCTAATTAAACAAATTCCTGATTTTATTTCCTTGAATTCAGAGCACCACAAATACACTTACAAAAAAAAAAAAAAAAAAAAAATCCAGATCTAATCACTTTTTAAGAGAGGTCTTATTTTAAATTTCCACCTTTTTGAACTGCATTGCAATATGAGCAGATACAAAGATGAGAAACTATTTAGGTCAGTTAACCATCCAAATACCTTTTAGCAAAGACAACAGAAGTACTCAATATCACCAATTAATACCAGTATAGCTCTGTGGCTTACAACTAAATAAAAACCACCAGATTTAAAGCCACCACTGAGCTGAAAATATTTAGAACTACAACTGTAGCATGCTATAGGGAAGGGTTTCACAAGCTTTCTATCCTTACTGCAGACAGCTCGTACATTAAACTTTTGATGATGTGAGAAAAACAGAACACACTGCCTGTGCAAAAACCTTCTGTATAGCGTAGCAACAAAAATAAATATTTCATTGAAAAACCCTCAAACCTGTAAGGGAAGCTACTTTTATTACTTCTACAGTATCAGCTTTATCTTCTGGGTGGCCAAGTATGCACTAGGCAAAAGAAAATGAAGTTTTGCAAAAAAAGAAACTTCTTCATTCGTTTATGTTGGACTACAAAGAATACTAAGTCTTCCGTGAAAATCTGGGTTATATTTCAGTATCTAGTAAAACACTGTATACAACCTGGCACAACACACACCCAAGAGGGTTTGTCACACACCAAACTCAATTTCAAAACTAAATTTCAAAACATTTAAAAGACAACCTACTGACATATGACAAATTTCCACAGACAGCAGCAGCTGCATGGCCTAGTGCTGTTGTCACTATTAACCTCAGTTGCAATTTGATGGCTGAATTAAGTTGTCTGCCAGCAGTTCCAGCTGGCATAATACATTACTACATGGTGTCATGCTGTTTATCTATGGTCAGTGTTGTGACATGCGGAGGTCCATGTGTTTATCCTCTTTTTACAGATAAAGCATAAATCCTGGAACTTCATGCAAAGTACTGATATCTTTAATTCATAGCCATTCCGCGTCTTATCAGCTCTAGTGTTACATGAATTTCATCAAAATAAACTTATAAACAAATTAAATTCTCTCATCTCTGCACATCATCGTACCATACATAACAAGACTTGGGAAAAGGATGGTGCAAGGATACAGCTAAATGGCACGTTGGGGGCAAATAAAGTTTTGTGTATTCATATTTCCTGGCTTTCAGGTCACTCAAAGACCTGAAATAGTCCCTGGAAGATTAGTACAAACTCAGGCTAACCTCCTGCAAGCTATTTTTGGATGGTACCTAATCGTGATTGTACAAAGATGCACAAAGGTGTACAATCCCATCCCACCTCCAGCCTCCATGCTTCCTGTATTCTAAGTGTTATTCAGAGACACAAACTGTCCGCTACCAAACAGAATACAGTTTGATTAGAGACAAACATATAGGTAAAGTAACAAAGTTTGCTACTTTACTAATGCCCACCCTTTTAAAGAAAAGGTTCCCATCTTAGTATCCACAGGCACAAGTAATCCACTGCTTGTGTCCTGTTCTCTGAGGTGGGTACTTACAGAGGCATCAGGCCACAGACTCCCTACTCCTATAATCACACTAAACAAAACAGAAAAACTACCTTGTTTCATCATTTAATAGATATCTCCTGTACCAGAAATGGGAGAACGGTAAGCTACGGTGTACTCATAAGTTGTATGGCTCCAAATACTATATTTATTTCTAACACACTGAGCATGAAACTGTATACATCTGACTTCAAGATTTTAAGAGCAGTGATAGAGGAGCAATTCTATTGTCAAGGCTCATTTTGAGATGCTGGGAATATACACAGTGGTATTTTTGCAAACAACTTGTTATTTGAGAAAAGAAAACCTGTTTCTTGTTCTCTTCAGAGGTAAAAATAAGTATAAGGCATATTGGTTGGGTTTTTTTTACATTTCATTGTATGATATATCCATCTTGACAAATGCTATTACGTTTATTACTGCGAACCCTTATCCAAGAAAAATAAAACAAAATCACCACAAACTAAAATGTTTCTTGTTACACTTCAAAGTGTATTAATTTCTCTATTCAGTTTCCTTTACTTAAAAATAGAAACCTATTTTAAGGTGAATATCTTTTCAAAATGTAGACAAAGAAGCAAGGACAACGTTCCTGAGCAAAGCAAATTGATAAAAAGTATGGGACTTTATACAGTCCTATGGCTGTGCACTGCATTCACCACAAAGATATGGAAACAGGAAAGAGAACCTTTTCATCAGTTTTATACTAAACTCACAGCTAAGCCACGTTGAGCAGGTTTTGAGAATTTCCTGCAAGATTAGCTTTTTACGTGTACACTGTTTTTAATGGCAGTGACCTTTATTATTTCCAATAGTGAATCAAAACAAGGAGGTTGTTACCCGCAGTCCCATGTGGAGGCAACAAGAAGCATCCTCACCTCTGCTATTCCTCTGATCTCTCAGGATGTGACTAGAGTCGCTGCTTTTGCCAGCTCTGAGGCTGGCCCCTCCTTAATTACAGCATGAACTATAATGAAACTTTGTAACACTACTAACTAGCTCCACCACAACACATGGCTTGATCACTCCTAAAAGGTTTCCCTCTTTGCAGTTACAATAACACTCTTCAATCTGTTCCTCAACTTGTACCAAAAGCACAGAGAATAATCAAGAAACAAACTCTTTACATGCTTTTCTGAAATCAAAATGGGTTTTAAATGGAGTTTTGGTTTTGTCATGTGAGGGTTTTTTGTGAGGAAGGGGGTGATGTCTTTCAATTAACGTAAATGAGAGCCGGTCCAAAGCAAGCAAAATGTGTAAGGAATGCAGAACGGAGCCCTTGAGGTATTTGGGGGATGGTGAGGGAAACAAAATTAAAAGTAACTGAGGTGCCTCTGTTAAAACCATCTACTTTGTACGCACATGAACATTACCTTATTAAAGATTCATAAGGACTTTATAGTTTTAATGCACATGTGGCCAGTGTTACAGTTCAATACCCAGAACTCTTAAAAAGGAATAGAAAAAGAGATAAGACACTTCACTCTTTTAAACTTACTGACTCCATTTTCATGAGAGATAGAAGCCTCCTTTTTTAAACACCAAAGCACAGTTGCTGCAAAAGCCTGCCATTCTAACAAAGGTCTGAACAGATGAAAAACAAATCAGTATTTCTGTGGCAATTCATATTCACAACTGCTGCCCATTTCCCACTTCTGAATTTCTGCATTTTCTTGCCCCAGCAAAAGATGAAACCATGTCCCTTAGTCAAAAAACTTTTTTGCGATCACACAGCTATCAGTGAGCAGCATCCTGAATGGCTCCTTAGCTGCAAAGGACAGTAAGGAAAGAAGAGTAGGAAAAGGATTAGGGAAGGGAAAGAGCCCTCCCCATATGAAGTTGAAAGTTTGAACACAGAAAGCTCAGCACTGGATTTCTGTAGGTCAGCCTAGGATAATTACAACTTCAGTAGGATCTACCCGCTGTTTAAGGATGCATGGATTTTTTCTTTATTATAATGTTTTGTGGCGCAGGTTATACTCCACTTCTACTATGGCCTGTTGTGTTTCAAGGGTGGAGACACCTCTTTAAGAACAGAAATAATGGGGATGTGTCTCACAAGCTGGGTAATGTTAATGTCTCATGTCCTGTTACTTTATTTTCACGGGAAAGGTGAAAACCTTTCTGCTGCTCTTTTCCTTGTCATTTTCTTCTGTGGTCCAAACGACCCATTTGACTTCACAGAAATTCCTTTATTTTTCTCTTCGCCAAAAATCTATCTGGTAAAAGGCAATGACTTTAGACAAAAGACAGGCAGGTATAAGCAAGCTCTCAGCAAACTACCCAAGCTTGTACTAGGGACTAAGGGAGGACCGAGTTACATGTCATTAGACCTCTGGCATAGTTGCACAAACGAAGTTTTGCAAGAAAGCCAGTAACTGTAAGAACTGCCCTGCAGAGGGATTAAAATTGTCAACTTGATTTTTTTGCTTCCCTATGACACTCCTAAATATTTTTTTCCAATGCAACACAGACCATCACTCATCGGCCAGACTCTCCCTTCAGTGCCCTGCAATGCAATCTGATGCATATTATTTTTAAGCAATGTGAATTACTTTCTCCTCTGCTGCGTGGAGTGTGCGGCTCCCTCTGCACTATTCACCATTCATTCTAGCGATGAGGAACCCAAAACAAACACCTAAACACAGGTTTCCAGCACTGTCCTAGGCTAGGCCTAGTCAGCCCAGTCAGGTAAGGCCACATGCCTATGGCTTAAGCAGATTTAGAGCAACGAATTTTTTCTCCTTTTTTTCAGCAGCTCTTTGGTACCCTCCCTTTCAGTGTGTTGCTATCAGCATCCCATCACTCATCCGCAGGTGTCCTGTACTTACATCTTTCCAAGCTCTCTCTACTGTGGTACCAAACTAAATTTTCCAATCCTGCTCTTTCTATCTTGATTTTTATTTAATCTCACACTCCATTTCTCTTGCTGCTATTTTTATCTTCTCTTTTACCCTTTCCACTAATCTTTTTAAAAGCAGAGGCCATAGTCGGAGTGCTTTAAGTCTTAATAACAATATTACCATCTACGAAGATCACCTTCATCTCCAGGTCGGTTGAGCATGCATGGTTCCCTGATAATGGTTAATGTGCTATTTGGCTTAGTGCTGTGACTCTTCAGTGCAGGTAAGGAGTTTAAAAAGTATTGCCCTGCACTCATCCAGGACACATAAATCCCTGATAAAACAGGCAGTCTTCCCATACATTAATTTCCAATTCTGTCCACCTTCTTGTAATAATAAATCCAATGCCCTATATATCCAAGTCCCTATGCTATTAAAATATTTGGTGTTCTCTGTTTGACTTTCATTCCCCAAAATTATTTGGCACTAGAATTCTCTATACCCCAAGATAATTATCTCACTATTTTCCTCAGGAAGACAGAGTATTTTTGTAGTGACTGACCACATCTTCACCATGTCAGGCTTAGTTAGAGATTAATTATGGGTAATACTATTCTGTCTATGAATTTTCATGCTCACAATATCTTACAGCTATGTTAAGAGAAACAGATTAGACCACATACTTACAATGTGTCAGTCACAAAAGCATGCAACTTAGATGGTAGCAGCAACAAACTTTTAGGAAGACAGGCAAAATGTAAATTTATCAATGTAAGTTTGTTCAATGATATTCCTTAAACTCTGACTCGGTAAAAGCATACTTTGTTATACATTCTTGTCATTATAGCATGTTTATTATTAAGTATTCCACAGGATTATACAAAATCTATTGATATGCTTATGCTCACTTGTAACATGGGGCAGACACAAGTTGACAGCTATTGCTGTCAAGGATATTGTAAACAGTAAGAGCAATTCCCATTATGAAACCTGAATTTCTGAGAAAAATTCAAGAGGATAGTTGATACTTCTTGTATCAGGTATTTGATACATTCACCATGAGGAAAATTTCCATGTTCTTTATGATACCATTCCATAGCCCACAGCCACAGTAGCCCTTAAAACATTATTTCTTAAAAATCTTTAACAAGAAAAATCAACATGAAAAGGCAGATAAACCTATAGTCCTACTGTTAATTTTATCATCTTCTGCTTAGCATTTCTTATTCTGCTAGAATTATCTAATCTGACTTGCTTGTAGCAAAATAAATAATTTATCAATTAATGCTTGTATTGCTAAGCATTAGCAATACAATGGGTCATTCAGAACTCCAAAATTGTGGTTCTTATCTTGCCACAAGACCAAACTCTGACATACAGCAATCTCTTACCTTTCTTTTATTTAGGGTTTTTACTTTTTCCTCATTTTTTGAGCTTTTAAAAAATACTTGGGTTTTGCCTGACTGGTTAGGTTCAAAGGTTCACTGCTTTTGCAAAACTTATTAAGTCACAATATGATACTAGTTTTCTAGGTGAGTTTTCCATATGAGAACTGTTTTAATGAAATGTTTTCTATTGAGTTCATTGTCGACTTTTAAATATTTATTTATATGCATATTAAACTACTAATGTTGTAATTCTACCATCATGTACAATGACTTGATAATCAGAATTCTCATAGTCCAGTTCCCAATCAATGAAGCTCCAATTTTTCTATCAATGTATTTCATTTATATACACTATTGCTAATTATAGTCCAGAGCCCTGTACATATATATGAACTGCTTTCTCTTATTTTCTTAATGCACACAAATTCAGCAAGTTACTCCAAGAATAACTTCTACTGGAGATTTCCCACAGTGTTTAGATATGATACAAACACACATATAATGCACCAACTGAACGTTGTTAGATCATTGATTTCATTAGTTAATATAAAACTTTGCCCTAATGTAACATACATTGTTTAAAAGCTTGCATCTCAGCCCAATGAAACCAGACCATTATTGAACTGTGCAAGTTCACATATGAAACACAGGGACAAATCCTGAATATTTCAAATCTGAACATAACTGTGCTGAGGGAGGAGAGAGGAGTGGATTAAAAAAAAAAAAAAACCACAATAAAAAATTGTGCATAATTTCTTTATATCTTGGCCAAAACACTTTCCCATTTGTTCTCAGAAAGAACCCAGCTGTTTTTTAATGAATGTCTGTAAGAAGTTAACCCCTGGCTTAACCTAATATGAAACAAATAACAACCAAAAGATCTGATTAAAGTATTCGCACTAGAGATTAAAAATACAGAATTAGAACAAATCTATACTAAGCTTTTGGAAGAGACTTTTGTATAGCTAAAGAGAAACAAGATCTCAAAATTAAAGTTTTAACCTTTTAAACGTTTCACTGCAGAAGCAAGTCCACATTTAGGAAGATTTTTAAAGGAAGGTTTTGAGAAACTAACCTATATAATGTTACATTTGCCTGAAGGATGGCAACACTACTTTTAATGACAGTATTTATTCCATTCTAGAAAAATATGGTATCCTACTCCATTATACAATAAACAGTTTAAAAACAGTGCATAAAACATATTTAAAAGGAGTTCCATGGTGTAGTAAATTAGAAGTTTTTTCTAGAAAAAGGAATTGATTACCTGTATTAAACATGCAATGACCAAGAAAACCAAAACTGGATTTATCATCTAAAAAAAGCCCAAAGCAATCCAGAAGTATGGGAGATCTGTAGAAACTGGATTGTTGAGCATTATTCTTGGCAAAAATTGTGCAGAACAAATGATTTCTGAGGTACTTGTCGTTGATGAAAATTGTGTTATATTAACACTGCACTGACCCCCAGCATCACTTCAGAGAGAGGTTGGTTTGGGTTAATATAAACAATATTTTTTTGGCTCTGGTAATAACAAATTACTTTTGTTATGACAATCACTGATTAGCTTTTAAAAATATCTTCTGACAAAGGTTACCTGCCAATAATAGAAAAAAGAACCTGGAAACAGGAAGCATAAATCCTCAAAAGGTGGTGTAAGTATATATAGAGATACTTCCCTTACCCAAACTGTAGCTTTCCTCTGCAAGGTGTGGTAAGTTCTAACCATTTCTATTGTCTCCATCTCTGAGAAAGGAGCAGAAGGGAGCAAAGAGGGGTCAGAGGATAACAACCTACAGCAGAGCCTTATTTTGTGTTTCTGTCAGCCCCTTCTTGCATTATTCCCTTAAGTCTTTTCTCTGACATTGTTAGGAATGAAGCAAATAAGAAGCAAAACAGTCACCTTCAATTTAACTGAGTGAAGTCAGGTAGGACAAAATTAAATAAGCACATATAATAGTAATTAACACTTAGAAATCCCTTCTTTTCAGCAATAGAATAAATTTAAATAAATACATTATTAAGAAAATGCAAATGAACAAATAAGAAAACAAGACTTATACTTCCCCAAATTTAACATGCAGAAATGCACAGAATAGCTGACATGCAAAAGGATAAATGGAAATAAAGAACAAAAAAAATTGCTTTGACTTTTAGCATTCCAGGATGCAGATGGCTTGCTGGGTAATTGGCTGATTGATTGTTCTGCTAACTTTCTGGGTGAGTGGTGGAGCAAGCTGGCTGCCTTCCTTCAGGCTCATTGCTGGCAAATTGGCACTGATATACATACGTGCACATGCACTCTCTTTTTCACTTTCGTTGAATACATCCTCATTTTGTCTCACATAGGAGCTTGAAACTTCAATGGGAAATAAAAGGTAATTGTATTTAGTGTAAATATTGCCAAACTGGCAGGATTGTTCTCATCCGTCAGTTTATACTTAGCCAACCTGAATTTATGCAAGCAACTGATGTAAACAGTCTACTCATGTAGCTCTACTTCAGAAATTCATGATGATTTTGCTATTCTTAATGTCAGAACATTGACTTAGGAGCTAGAGGTAATACTACCAAAATAATATTGCACACAAAAGGATTGTTCTCAAAGTCAAGACCAATACAAGTCACACAGATTTACTACTATCACAATATTGAAACAAGAGAAGTACCATTTCTAGTTTTAGCTCAGTCTGCGGACTGAAGCAGGAAAGTCAGCAGCAGCTGTTCTCACAAATTACTCTTTTTACATTAGCCTGTTACTAAAGTTTGAAAATGAAATCTGTAAGCCAGTATTTAAAAGGTTCTTTCTGTCATTCTGCAAGACTGATAACACCTTGTGTGATCCTCTCTGCTTTTTGCTGGCTCACCACACTTCATTAGGGTTTGTTTTTCATATATCATCCTTTAAATGCTGTTGAACTACACAATGACTTAAATAGGTCATTAGAAAAGCTCTGGTTTCAGAAAATGTTCATGTCTGACTGTGGATCCCAAAGAAGTGTATATGCTGTTTGCCCTCCCCAGCTATAAGTTTTGTGTAAGCCCAGTAATGAAAACAGGATCCATGTCTGCTTTCAAACATAACTAACTTACCAGGAAAACTGGTATAGTCTCCTCTTACAGTAAGACAGAATCTTATTACATGAGTAGGTAGGTATAAAAAACAAGGGAGCAGCTGCTGTGCAATAACATAGTCAATAGGGAAAAAATAAGTGAAATGTCTTGTTTAGTCTGAAGAAAAGGCATTTAATTTGATTTACACAAATAAACTACAGACATCACAGACCACTACTGATACACCTGAATGCAAGGAAAATGGGAAAGAAGGCTTGTAACAGAAGGTCTGTGTTTTACCCTCTATCTCTGTGCAGGTGACAGTTTGAATAAAAATAATAATTAAAAAAGAAAAAAAAAATCAATTTACTGAATTCTCAGTTAGAGAGGAGGCAAAAAGACCCTCCCCCACACACCCAGTAATAAAATTAGGAAGAAAAGGAGGAATCATTTCAAATCCACCAGCAGGAAGCTTTAAAGTTTCACTGAGCTTGTCTAAGTGACAATTTGGTCGGTACTGCCTGGTTACACAAGACCAGAGAAAGCAGCTTTATACAGGCTTCCTAAGTCCTAAAATCCCAGTGAATTTTCCAAGGATATTTACTGCATGTAGACACTCCAGAGGGGTCTTTTTTGTATTCAGCTGCGTAAGAGTTTTACAACATCAACATCACTTCTGAATGTTAAACTATACTGAAACTGTATTTGTCTGAGTATTCAATAAACTGGATTCAAATCCATTTTTAGAGTACACTGTCACAGCATACAAAATAAATCTTTGCAGATAAAAATCTTACTTCTAGATTCATTTCAGGCTTTATGCCCATAAATACTTTTATAAAGGATATATACATTTCATAGTTATTTTCATGATATCATGAAGAGATTATCATATTTTTCGTTTGCTTAGACTAGGAAAGTGAGTATTACACCACTGTTTATAAATGCTGAGCCCTACAAAGAGAAAAGGGTTAGTTTAAGTTAAAGGACAACAGTACTATAAGATCATATGGATAAAAATAGGCTATGAGTACATTTAGATCCCAGTTTAGAAAAAGTAGAATTTAAAAAAAAATGTTAAGCTATTAAAGAAACAGAGATTTGAAGCAGCCTCCAAACTGCTTATTTAAAATGCAGTTTGAAACTGTCACAGAAGGGGGTTTATGCCTGGACGAAGTTTACTACAGTTAGAAACTGCAGTTTACAACATGAATTTTTGCATATTCACAGCTGAGCCCTCTCCAGGCATCTGCAAGAACCAGTAATATTTTCTATTTCTTGCTTGATGCAGAACACAGTTTCAGGAGCTGCCCCCACTCCTTTTTTACTGAAAACATAAAGAATAAGAGCGTTGAATGGTTTACACTGGCAACCCGAACTGGCCTGGTACCAAAAACTTTTCAGGTGTCCAGTGTTGCGATGCCTTGCTGGCTTAATCATGGTCAAAGAAACTTGTCAGATTTGGACTGATAGGGATTTATTGGTTACAGTGGCAGAGGCATGTAAAAGGAAAATGTTTATAAAACCCCCTGTGACATATTGCAACTTCTTCTCTTTTGACACATTATAATTTTTAGGGACATTATTTTGAACTGAAGTTTCAGTGTTCTTAATAGAGTGCTGGAAAGCAATTAATGGAGTGGCTAGTCTATGGTGTACATGATGAGAGGGAGAGTTGAACAAATTTTCTTTTTATCCCTGGAAACTCAGCCTGCCTGCAACCCATTCTGGTCTTACATTCCTAAATATTTTTGTAAGTTCACGTAACTGTACAGTAGGAAAGCTTAATGCAATACTCAAACTTCACTCAAATGGGAGAATTGTCCCTTGTGAGGCACTTGCACTTCTCAGAAATACCTAAAAGCAATTAATTGTACAAAGGAGAAAAAAAGCTATCAAATTCTCAACTTAGCTGCTGACACAGTACAGAAAACACTGTTTTGTTCTGAACACAATGTACTTTAAACTCCCATTTCTGCTGAAAAGCATGTCTTTAAGGTCTTTAAAAAAGTATTAACTTACTTTGCATTAAGAAACAAATGTGAATATTGAACATTAAAAAAAACACAGAAAGAACACTTGGTGAAAAAAACAAATGCACCATGTGTCTGAGGAACACATATTAGCTGTAAAAGTTTCTTTCACTAGCCATTAATTATAGCAACATAGCAAATGTGTTACAGTCACGGTTGAGGGGGTATGGTTTGTAATAAATGTAAGGTATTCATGTAACTGCAACTAAAGTATCTTTTCCTGATTTAGCATCTTTCATATTTCTTCATAGGCAGAAATTTCTTGAATTTAAGAGATTCAAGATGCCCCTCTGGCAGTTTTCTGGGTTATAAAGGCATGATAAAAACATTTTATTTATTCTTCAACAAGTTTCTTACACTATGCTAACTCAAGTGGCTTCTCTTTAACTTAAAATGCTCATTTCTACAAGATAAAGCTCACTATCATTCAACAGATCAATTTTTGTTTCATTCTCTCAAGTTCACAAGCAAATAAAAATACATATTTTTATTCCAGCACAAAGTTTCTCTCTGTACTCCCCCAGCGAAACACTTTCTAAAGTAGAGCATAGAGGAATTTTGTAATTCTTTTTTTCCACAGAATATGTGCATAGTTCAGACTACACAAACATCCTCTATAGCTCCCCCAGTCACTTTCCATTTCAAGAACGAGGCAATTTGTGTTAACACAAGACAGCTTATCATGTGCTAAGTCTGCATGCAATTTTCTCGTGAGAACAACCATTTTGTACCTACTTGACACATGCAGCACTACACTACACCCAACTAATCAATTCTGTCTATATTAAGAAGTGGGGAGAAAAACTGCCCGCAGCTGTTATACTACATCAGCTTTCCTAACTACTTCAGACAACTCATTTTGGGGATTTTTCTTTTCTTTAAACTAAACTGGCATAAAACATAGCCCTTCTTTCTATTTTTTTTTTTTTTTTTTTTTTTCATTCTCAGAGATTATTGACAAAATGCAAGTGTCAGAGAACAAGCTATGCTTCCTGCAGGCATCCCCAGAGTCTGGGAGGGCAACAAGCTCCCAGGGTCATTGGGTACCCTTCAAGGATTTATATACTAGCATAATATGAATGAGCAATAGCATGTTTTCATCAGAGACCTCACGGGCGAGTCTACAAACAAGAATTTTTGGAAGAGAATAGCTTACGTACATAATCTTTCTTCTTTTTTCCTTATAAGCATGCAAACGAGAAATGTCTCCGACTTGATATCAAGTCAAAGATAGAGACACAAGAAAAAAAAAAAAGTATCAATAGGGTCCAGAAAGCTCTCTGGGAGGGAACAATGGAGTTGGGAGCTTTTCTTCTGATAGTGACTTTTACCCAACACCATGATGTTGAAATGTTCCTATTCAGAACTTGATGTGTCTCACATTTCATGTACATATACTACCAGAGGAGAAAACAGACAGTAAACATGCTAAAGACAACATTGCATATGAATACAAGACATAATATTTTCTAGAGTTTGAAACATTCAATCAATAGCCCACAGCTGAGGGATCAAAACCAAAAAATACTGAAGACAAGGACCCTGCTATCAATTTACCTCCCAGCTCACTTTGCAAGATTAGCTATTATTGATCAACTAACACTAATTTTTATCAGCTTGGCTTCCCTGCATGCTGCTCTGTGACTTTATCAAACAGCCATTAAACCACATTTCTATTTTTCCTACTTCTCCAACCAGTCTGCCACTTCTTTACAGAAAAGATAAGTAGCGTGCATCAGTCCTATGTGGTGTAACTCAGCTTTATCATTTCAAAAAGATTATGTATTATGTGAATACGGAACGCTTGAAATTAAATACTCATATCTATCACAAAGATGTTCCTGAAACTGCTGTGTCCCCACACGACATTTATTTTGCGATGCTAGCATTTCCAACATTAATCTGTTTTTTCAGGGGAAAAAAAATGCTATCCTCAAAAGTACAGCAATGCAACCTGGCAAACCACTGAAGTCTTAAATATAGGTACTACACCACATACACACCAGCAGCTGGCAACTTCATGCCCTAGCTGAAACCATATTTTCACGCCAGAACTGAAGGAATGCAATCCCAGCAGCACATTCAGAATGGCATAAACACCCGTCACGCCAATGAGCATCGCCTGCGAGGGAAAGCAGGGTTGGCAAGTCTTACATCTCATTATGAAGCGTAGAATTAAAGGAAAGACACATGGCCTGGTAACCCACGTTGTTTCTATCAGAGGGAAAAAAATACCACAAGAACCAGAGAAATGAATGTGGCAGTTTAGGAGACAAACAAAAGACAAGCTTTAAGGTAGAATGAAGAGATGCGAAAGAAACTTGATTCCAGACCCTTGCACTGAAACTATGTGACTGATTTTACTAACACATTTTTCAGAGTTAATTGCTTCTGTTTTTAAACAGCACTGTAATATCCAGACAGAAACATCCTCTTTTATTAGAATTACTGCTTTTTTCGTGTGTTTTTGGTTTTTTGGGGGTTTTTTTTGTGCACATTATGGCGTAACAGCTCAAGACAAGTAAATATAGGGGGTATTTTCCTGTTGTCTCATCCTCTAAAATATAAAGTATATGATGTCTAATAGTCAGTATTGTGATTTTGTACTGGTTAATAACAAATGACTACAGGAAAAAATACATTATCTTTCTGTCAGACTACATTACAAGTGCTTTGATAGTTACCGCATGCTTGCAAGACTTACAGTGCATGTGTCTATTCGTAAGAAGTTAATATAATTTTCCTTTTAATTTTTATCTCCTTTGACTCTGACAGTCATACTAACAGGAGTTTTATAATTCCTGATATAATGCTAAATCTTTCTTGGCTACTGCACACTAGGACATAATAGGTTCTGGAGTTTGGAGAACTTGGGAGGTTTTTTGTTTGTTTGGGTTTAGGTTGGGTGGGGGGAGTGGCATCAAAAAAATGCACATATGCAGCATATCAATTACTAAATGAGAAATGTTGTTAGTCATATGATGTAATCTATAGATCCATGGAGGACTCTTGAATTAAAATGTAAAGCTAATTTTTCATTGTTTTCCCAGTTTGATTTGTGACATTGATCCTGCTTCTGTTTCTCCTTCCATGGTTTCTCAAAATTTCGATGCAACAATGCAGATTAGATATCCTCCTTCTGTGCAATTCATTAAAATACTGCCTGTAGCCAAATGATAGTTACTCTGAAACGCATTTCACCTTGCACTCTTTTACGTCTACATGAGGACCAGCAGCGGTTTTTCAAAGTCCAGTTTTCTGTTTCATGCTTTCAAAGGATCCTCCACGTCTGCTGTTGCCTCTTGATGCTTATGTAACCAGGCAGGTATTTTCATCAAGCTACAGTGATCAGGGCATCCATGGATCTCTCTTATTTTATACTTAAAACACTGAACCCAGAAAATACACATGCGCATATTGGTGGCGATGACAGTAGAAGGGGAACACAAATTCTGCAAACTCAAATTCCTAGTGCTGGGTCAGGATTTGGTTCATTACATTCACTCTTGCTTGACATATTTCTAATGTAATATTGCTTACAGAAAACAAAACAAACAAACAAAAAAAATAGTTGATAGGACAGCTACAGCTTTTACCCATTAAAAAAGAAAATTTATGGCAAAATTTAAAAGAAGAGAGTGCCTGATTTTCAATCACTTGTCTGAAATAAAACCTCCGCTTTCCAAAGATTTTCTTCTTTCAAAAGACTCTTTTGTTTAACATCAATATGTATTTTATTACTTGACTGTTACGCATTTACTACAACATGCATATAATTCCCCATTTACACAAACACCTTTTTGAATAAGAAGGATTAATTCCTTTAAGTAGAAGACATACTAGCTAAAAAGTACTCTTAGTTGGATGCCATCTTCCAGGATCAATAATGACAAAAGGAATCTGTCAAGAAATAAATGCTGTCAACCTGTAAAGCTGTCCAACGTAAACAGTTAGTTGGAAATTACCCACTATAAATAAGATAATTTTAGATAAGTAAGGTGATAGGGGCAACTTTTCATTATAACATTATATTTTATTTGTAATAAATAAATAATCTGTATATTTGCATTATTTACAAAATAACACAGATGTTTTAAATGTTAATGAGGAATCCATAATGGATGCTAAAAAAAATAAATCTTCAAAGTGAGGAACTGAAGATATTCTGGCACTACATGGATCATTTTTGTATCTCCTTTCAGTCTGATACCAGATTTACATCATTCTATTTCATCAATCCATGTCATTGAAACTACAAGGTATTAAAATGGTTTTATAGAAATTGGATTTTTTTGAAACTAAATGGATTTTATGAAAAAAAAACACTTTTTTATGATATGCATTTAATTATATAGCAATAATTCATTTAAATGTTATAAACTTCATTGATACAAAAATTAAGTTAGACATTTAAAGAAGACATTCATTTAATTGGACGTCTCTATCTTCTGGCTGCATCAGAATAAACATAATATTGGCATTATTGAGTGACATGACCAAAATTACAACAATGGCAGATGACCAAGCACCAGAGGGATGCAAAATCCCTGAGCATTCAGGCTGTTATCACCACAAAGGAGGACTGGCCATGGTGGATACAGAAAGAGCCCCAGGACAGGTAAGAAATCCGGTCCTAAACCACAGATATGGTATAAACCCAGACAAAAATATCTTTCAGTATCTGACCATGGCATTCATGATCAACAAAAAATATGGGATGGCTAAGCATCTGTATGCATTAAACTCTGAAAAATAAAGCCCAGTTTACCAGCTAAACACTAATTTTCTTGGTAGAAATTGGTTCTGTCCATGCTCCAGGATAAGCCTCAAAAAACATTCATTTCACAAAAAGTTATTCTAATTTTAGGTAAAAAATATTATTATATGGGTAAATATTTTCTTCCCTCTTTCTGATCTGTCTGCTACCTGACATATATTCATAGCTTTTTTTTCCCCCCTTCCTGTATTTGTAAAGCTCTATTTCCTGAGCAGCTTTAACTCTTCAAAATTGTTCTTTGCAGTAGATGTATCTCTGGAAGAACACAGACCTTAACTTTGATAATTCATGAATTTTCAGAGCTTTCCTTTTTGAACTCAATATTTATAATTGCCTTAGTACGAATATATTGCAGCCAAGCATACTTAACATCAACCAAAAAGCTGCAAGCTACATTAGCTGTACCTAGAGGTGGCAAAGAGAACTATCCTGCTTTGTGCTAACACCAACATCATTGTAATTAGAAAGACAATCCCTTAATCTGGCACTGAAACCAAAAGCATAAATCAAAGTTCAATAAGCATCAAGAGGAATATGAATTTTCAGTCTAGTTTAAAGTATGTGCACAAAGTAAAGTCTCGCTCCAGGAGAAAAATCATTTTCCATAACTATTCCCATTCATCCTCACCTACCAGAATATCCTCAATAGTAATGCAGCATAACAAGATTTTTGTAAATGATTTCAACATAACAAGAAATCTCACGGGAAAAATTGCTTATATCTCCCCAGGAGTCCTGGACATATTACTAGACTGGGAAAAATACTGGTTGGAGCATTTGTATTCTTTTTGTTTGAGAACATTTAGGATGAATTTCAACAAAGAACTCATTTGTCATCATTATCAACTAGGTCTAGAGAATTTAATAAATCCATGTGGGATTTTAAATACATGGAAAAATGTCAGGAAAACTTTAGATACTTGAAAGAAGCTTGCACTGATTTTTTTTCTCCATATTTTTTTCAAACTAGATAAAACCAGTTTCAATCATGCTGTAATTACTCACAAATCAAACAGCTCTAAGAAACAGGTTTTAAAATTGCCCTTTCCCTGAGTAACACCACAGATTTTCACTAAACACGGCATTTGAAATGAATTAACATGGTCACTGAGGTCTCCAAGATCATCAATCTATTTTCTGTTAAATGTCCATGCATGATGCTAGAGGCGCACTCGTTAGTTGCAAGCTGTGCAACTGGATCCTGGCTGTCATTCTGAAATATTTTTAGTTCGTAATAACTTGATTTTTTTTTTTTTATTTTTACAACAATCCAAAAAAAGAGCACATAATTCTAAATTTAATTTGTGATGTTTCTAACTTTAAAGATAGCATACATACATGTTGAAAATAAAATTGTTTAACGACTCCTTTAAGCATATTTACAATCCTTCACAGTGCCTAGGAAAAACATCTCTGTTCCTTCACGTGTGTGCATGCACATTTCAAAAATACAGGCCAGAAAAGAAACTAAGTGACCGGCAATTTAGAGAATGTAAATTGTATGTTTAAAGAAACATATGGGTATATCAGAATGTAACCCCTTTATATTTACCCTTTCATCACTTGAGTTTTGCTAAAGAACATCTAAAAACCATAGTTTTATACCAGCTGTTCAACATGTTTTTTCTATGGCCTAATTTGTTGTGGTTGTCTTTCCAGCCCTTTCATTCCCTCAAGTTAATGTGTTATTACTTCAGTTGCACAGCGCAATATATAGTTGCAGAATGTCATACTGAAATCTACTGAAAGCATCTCTTACACAATCTTATCTAATAATAACTGAGGATAATGTGACCGCATGGCACTGCCACACAGTTGGGAACTTTACAATGCAGCAGCACTTAATAAAAGTACACAAAATCTAAGTGACAGGTGATTAAGCAAGACTAATTTATACAGCTAAAAAAAATTAAAAATACATTCAATGCTAAAATCTTACAAATACTTCAGTATTATTTTCCTTTATCTAGAAACGCGTCTAGGAATACTGCAAATAGAAACAAGTCTAGGAATACTCTGAAAACATAACAGCAATTTTCTGTAAAAGAGTCAATGTCAAATTATTAGTGTCTTGCATGGTCTCCTTCTGGGTCAACTGTGAAAAATATGTGTAATCTTGCTTAGTGCTCTTCCATCCTGATTTCCTAAGGAAACACTGCTTATGCAGTCACTGTCTCTTTGTGTATGTTTATTTTTATTTGCTGTTTCCCTCCCAATAGCTTCTGAATTCATTGAAGAGTTTCAGCCACAGGGACAGCAGTCTCAGAAATAATTATGCTCCTATAATCTTAATGAAAAAGTATACTTGGTTGTGAAAGAGAGAAACATCATGTACCCACCTCAGAAAATTCCGAGTAAAGGATCAACTTCACTAACAACAAGTAAGACAACAGTGAAGAAGCCACAACAGATTGCCTCCAACTAGAGGCAACATAGGGAGTTAGTGCAGGACAGGGGTTACTGTTGCATCACAAGCAATTGTGATGGAACGGTTGCTGTAGAAGGTAAGAAAACTACTAGTGTGGGTAATAGCTCAGGCACATACTGATTTTGCCATCTGACATCATGATGAGATGAATTTCCTAGAATAGATCTTAAGTTCAGGTCCAGCACAGCTGAAGCACCTGGAGCAATAACATGAGTCCTTGACCCCAGAAGCATCATGTGGACCATGACTGACCAAATATTCTCAAGCATAAAAAGATTTGCCACAACTGTTAGTAATGATATTACTTTGCGGGACACTATCCAGAGACTGCCATGTCTTCGAAAAAGGGTCCAAACCATATACTGCCATGATAAGGTATCTTCTGGCAATTTAGTTATATCAGCACTAGCCTATGATTCCTTGGGTAATAGCAATGGCTAGCCCCACTGCCCATAAGTTAAAAATAAATAGATAAATAATAATTTAATAAAGTAAATTAAGTCACAGATTTTCTATTTAATGTACTGTTCCAATTTATGGGATAACTATACTATCAAATTATATAGAGTCAATTTTAGAGCTGTTCAGATTCTCCAAACTTTTTTAACTAAATGTGAGCTTCTGGATTGCAGAGACTTACTTGAAAGGGCTACCTCACTATTTCACCATTTTGAAACCCCACTTTGCCTTTCTTTTATGGTACCCAGAGTATACGAAAAGCTTATTCAAATGTCTACGATAACTGATGCTGTCTTGCTCAGATCCATGCACCTACATTTCTGTTTTATTCCAAATCAAGGCCTATATGACCAAGCACCACACAAAACCTAAGTTTACAGAATATTTTATTCTTGCGAATTATACTCCCTTCTTAATGCCTCTTGTTAGCAGTATAAAGTAAGCCCAGTGGCACAGAGATACACTATGATCCAGATGCCATAACACATTTGTGACTCAGCCTTTCCAAACCAGAAAAAGGCAGCAATTCCTAGTTTCAGAAAACTCAAACTAAGGAGCAAGAGATTTCCATCTCTATAGAACACTCATGAGTTACTGTTCACACACACACAAGATAAAGAAAAAGCACCTTTTGTGAGGCAGTGTTTTCCAAAGCACTTTTACAAGCTGCCTAGTATAAACACTAAAATTTCATAAATGCATTTATTTTGAACACTATTATTTATATAGTTTTTATGACAGAATTACATGTTTCATTTTTAATAGGGTATTAGCAAATATAGGATTATCTGTCTATTACTAAAAGGGAAATAATTGTATCCACAAACATCTTTTTTCCTGACTGGCTGGTTGTACTCCTAAAAAACTAGTAACATATTTCCTTTTATAGCAGTAACAGAATTTAAGGCAATCTGAAATAGAAATCTTGTAACATTTACACTATGGTTGAAAGAAAAAAAGCAATTTTCTGAGAATTCTGCAGAAATAAATAAAATCAGGTCCAACTACATTTTGAAAAAAGATGCATTTTATATATATACTATGTATATTGCACTATATTACATATATAATATATATAATGCACTAAATTATACATTATATGATAAAAGACTTTTACAGTAGTCTTTGCTTTAGAGAAATTGATTCTGTCTTACTCTCAAAATGGACAGTTAAGATGCAAACAACTTATATTTCCCAGTTTGCTTGATTAAAGTTGCATAAAATGAGGAGTCCTTATTTGAAGCAACTGCTCAGTGAAGTCTCTCACTCGTGTAACATGCTGTTAAGAAATCACCAGAATTTGGGAGGATTCACACATCTGTAATCTGATTCCTGTTGTGACATGCATTGAAAAACAAAATAAGGAGAAAGGTGTCACTAGCATATTGGAGTAGGGCTTCAAAATGTTCCTTGCTCAAAAAGAGCTTTTGAGCATTCCAGGATAGTAAAGTGACAGGATTTACAAGTCACTCAGTTCCACCTGAGATTTTTCTTCTCTGAAGTTTTCAAGCCTGGCAATTAATGATTTCATTTTCCATGTAAGCAAACACTCTTCTGGCTCATGAACTTATGGTCACCACAAAAGAATTACAGACACACATGATTCTTGCCTCTACGTCATACACATTACTAATTTTTCATTCTCAGTGGGACCACAAGGAGTGCAAAGCCGAATTAAATGAGTAATCCTGCATGCTAAGCACCTGATGTTGTAAACATATCATTATCTTAAAGGAAGCTGCATTCTCCTGTTACTGTGCTTCATAGGATTATCTACACCTACTTTCAGAAAAGAAATAAAAGTTCTTATTGGTAAATTTTCATGCTCCACGATGATTCTCCATTTAAAGCAGCACCTGAAGTACTGCTCTGAATTAGATTGTGTGGAAAAGGTAAAGCTGGGGAAACCTTTATCCAAGGGTGAAGTGCACTCATCCATATGTAGTTCATTCACACTCACCTCCTGGTAGGTTATTCCAGCTGTCATAAACCACCCCAACTGAAACTCAGACTTTACATATATTGAAAATAAGTGTATGGGACCAGACAACAAGAAACAGAGCATCTGGATCCGCTGAGATTGTCATTGCCTGAATTCTAGTTTTTGCTTCAAGGACCACTTACATATTTTGTATTAATGCCATGGCCAAACAGCGTTACATACAGAGCAGATTATACTCACTCATTTTATCTGTAATGTTTGTAAAATTCAAAACAATAAAATTTAGAAGGTTCAGATGGTAATGATACTTGAGGCTACACTCGTGAGACATTTTTTTCTTTTCTCACTGTTCTCAATACTCTTTGCCATGCCTTTTCAGTTTGAAGAATTTCTCTGACTAGATAACTAGAAGTTCTTAAAGTGTGTGCTCATTCCCCAGTGTAAATTAAATCTAAAAAAAAAAACAAAACAAAACCCAGAGGAAATGTTTCCCTCTATTTCTAAACACTGATGATTTATGTGCAGCACATCAGAATTTAAAGTACTAATTTCCTTTCTTGCAATAAATTTGTAATCCTATCTCCTATACTAAATTGTTTTGTCTAAAATATTTGTAAACTTCTTTATAAACCTCATATCATTATTACACCCAAGATTAAACCAGTTAATAAATAATACACAAATATTCTTCATTCCATACCTTTTATCGCTTCCAATATTAACTAAACGCAGAAAAAATGTAGGATTCCTTTTCATAACTGTTCAGAGTTAGCTTTATCCTAACCCTTCAAGGTGCTTAAGAGATTGCTCCAGACCTTGAAACACATTGTTTGTTCTAAATTGCATTTATATTATTCAAATATCACAGCGTCATATACTTACCCACCTTATTACACAACCATAAACAAAATGCATATCTCACACATAAATAGGAAAAGAATAGCTAAAGTTTTTTTAATATGCAATTTCTAGCATGTGGCAACATTCATTCAATGTAGAATACAGTAATATATTCATAAATATACCTGCCTTCATGAATGTAGGAACTCCTTTACATCAACAGCTCTACATAATGAAGGCATTATCACAAAGCAATATAAACATAATTTAGCCTAAACTGCAGGAGATATTGTAAGATAGGAATGATGACTGGAAAAACGGAAACATAACCCCCACTTTCAAGAAGGGGAAAATGGATGACCCGCGGAACTACAGTCAGTCTCACCTCTGTGCCTGGCAAAATCTTGGAGTGGATTCTCATGGAAGGCATGCTGAGGCACATGAAAAACAACAAGGTGCTTGGTGACAGCCAGCATGGCTTCACTAAGGGGAAATCCTGCCTGACCAATCTGGTGGCCTTCTAGGATGGGGCTACGGAACTGATGGACAGGGGTAGAGCAGTTGATGTCATCTACCTGGACTTGTGCAAAGCGTTTGACACTGTCTCACATGACATCCTTGTCTCTAAGTTGGAGAGACATCAATTTGATAGGTGGACCACTCGGTGGATAAAGAACTGGCTGGATGGCCACATGCAAAGAGCTCTGCTCAATGGCTCAGTGTCCAGCTGGAGACCAGTAACGAGTGGTGTCCCTCAGGGATTGGTGCTGGGACCGGTCTTGTTCAACATCTTTGTCAGTGACATGGATAGTGGGATTGAGTGCGCCCTCAGCAAGTCTGCCGATGACCACAAGCTGTGTGGTTCGGTTGATACGTTGGAGGGAAGGGATGCCATCCAGAAGGACCTTGACACACTTTTGAGGTGGGCTGATGCCAACCTGATGAAGTTTAACCATGACAAGTGCAAGGTCCTCCACCTGGCTTGGAGCAATCCCAGGCACACATACAGGTTGGGAACAGAAGAGATTCAGAGCAGCCCTGCACAGAAGGACTTGGGGGGTGTTGGTCAATGAAAAAATGAACATGAGCCAGCTGCAGTGTGCACTTGCAGCCCAGAAAGCCAACTCTGTCCTGGGCTGCATCAAAAGGAGCATGACCAGCAGATCGAGGGAGGTGATCCTGCCCCTCTACTCTGCTCTTGTGAGACCTCACTTGGAGTATTGTGTGCAGTTCTGGTGTCCTCAACACAAAAAGGACATGGAACTGTTGGAACAAGTCCAAAGGAGGGCCACGAGGATGATCAGGGGACTGGAGCACCTCCCATATGAAGATAGGATGAGGAAGTTGGGGCTGTTCAGCCTGCAGAAGAGAAGGCTGCGTGGTGACCTCATAGCAGCCTTCCAGTATCTGAAGGGGGCCTACAGGGATGCTGGGGATGGACTCTTCATGAGGGACTATAGTGATAGGACAAGGGGTAACAGGTTCAAACTTAAACAGGGGAAGTTTAGACTGGATATGAGGAAGAAATTCTTTACTGTAAGGGTGGTGAGGCACTGGAATGGGTTGCCCAGGGAAGTTGTGAATGCTCCATCCCTGGCGGTGTTCAAGGCTGGATTGGACATAGCCTTGGGTGACATGGTTTAGTGGGAGGTGACCCTGCCCATGGCAGGGGGGTTGGAACTAGATGATGTTAAGGTCCTTTCCAACCCTAACTATTCTACGATAATTATTCTCAAATAAGTGACCTATATATGCTGACAGCAGCATTATTGCCGTATAGCTGATACTGCTATTTATTCTATTGAAGTTTCCAAATATTTCCTCCTCTAATGCATTAGTTGCTCCTGAACTCCTCTTCCCCTCTTCAAATATTGGCCATGGAGATTTATTAATATCATTGCCTGCTACAGTGATAAATGTTGTCCAATTTCTTTAGAATATAATTAAAATACAGAATAGAATTAAAATCAGAATAATATTAAAATGGAAGTATTGGAGACCAGTGAGTTAAATAACCTAAACTACATGTCAGGTATATTAGTGTTACCATTACATATACCAGTCTTCGCTGTGATAGTGTACACAGTGTAGTACAAGTCTTTGACTGGATGTTTATTTTAGTTCCAAATTGATGGCAGTGCTTTCCTGTATTTTCCACATCCATCCTCATTCACTCATTTTTATGCTGATGACTGCCTAGAAACTCTACTGTGCAATATAGTTCAGAATATCTCAACTTCATTATCTAATGTTTGGTTTTATATTTTAAATACACAGACTTTTTAATTGAAGGTGGAACAAGGCTGATCAGTTACTCACAGTCTCTCCAGGGATCTCAGTCCGAAGAAAGAGCCATTCTTCAACCATAAGATCTTGTTGTTACTCAGAATCCTACAAGAAGTCAGGAAAGAATCTGGTTAACAGAACATGATAATCCCACTGGTTAAAAACATATAATTGTAGTAAATGACTCCTCTGTAAAATACTAATCACAAAATTCTCTGCTTCATTTGCATTTTCCCATCATCACAGTAAATAGATTACAATTTCCTCTAAGTATATATTTTCTTCTTTATTAAATAAAAGCACATTCAAGAAATACATCAACAAATGAATCTTGGCTTCAACTTGAAAATTGTAACACTGATAAATGCCCACACTTCACTAGCAGATTCTAAATTACCACAGGTAAAGAAACTTGTTAGGCTTCCCAGTCAGCGAAAATGCTGATAAAGCAAACGGCATGTTTAAAACTGTTCCAGCAGATTAGAGGACAATATAGTCACCTTGCAGTGGCTGCTACAGCAGGGATGTACACAAGAATGATGACTGATAGATACAAAGCATTCAATTTTCTACAGTGGAGACAAAAACCCCACCCCTTTACCCTGAAAACAGACTAGTCCAATAACATTTTCCTGTTGCAACCTCTGCATAGTAGAAATTCAGTCATAAAGCCATGCCTGGCCTGTCAATGACCACCTCCAAGTACGCATGCAAACTGGTCCTGCGTACAAGCTATTAAAAAGGTTGACTATTCTTCCTCTTCATGTTAAACTACTGCGGATGTCACAAGTAGGTCTTTCTGGTTTAGTGATTTTTCAACAGTGTACTTTCCCAGCTATTTCAAAGGCAATAGAATATGAACATGCACTCATTCTGAAGATACTACAACTTAAAAACCCTCCAATATACAAAAGAAATACAACTTGTTTTACAAGCTCAAGAAATTGTTTTTTTAAACAGATCTAATGATTATGCAATGTGCAGAAATGTTTGCCTCTGTAAAAGAATCTAATTCCAACTGCTTGAGAAATGAGTCTTTTAAAGTAACACTTACAATAAATTATATTTCCTTAGTGCAGAAAAATTCCACTTCAAAATAAGAAATATAACTTGCAATAAAGATAGAAATAAAACACTTTTCAAAAGTAGTTTTATGCCTTTTTTTATGAATCAAATTTTTACTTTTGTAAAGTTTTACAACAATCTGTTACACGAGACTATCTTAACTTGTCTTGCTCTTCACATTTCCCATTGTGTATGAACAGTAAGTGCTTTGCCCCAGCATATACCTATTAACATAAAATCACAAGTTTAGGTGCAAAAGACAACACATAACACTGATGCACAGTGAAACAGAAAATTACTTATCTAAGAAAACTAAAATACTCTAATGCTATTAAGATGTGGAGATTTTTGCAAGTTATTGCTAAAATTGATCAACAAATGTGTAAATTTTTTGATAGCATTTTTGTTGGCACACTTTCAGAGAACTGAGCAGCTCAGATCTGTATGTTAGCACACTATGTTGCTACTGAGTACACTTGTGCAGCAACATGTAGGAGAGGATCTGGTTCGAGACCATCTTAAGAACCTGAACATATACAAGTCCATGGGACCTGATGAAATCCATCCACCGGTCCTGAAGGAGCTGGCAAATGAAGTTGCTAAGCCACTGTCCATCATATTTGAAAAATCATGGCATTCAGGTGAAGTTCCCGATGACTGGAAAAAGGGAAATATAACCCCCACTTTCAAGAAGGGGAAAATGGATGACCCGCGGAACTACAGACCAGTCAGTCTCACCTCTGTGCCTGGCAAAATCTTGGAGCAGATTCTCCTGGAAGACATGCTGAGGCACATGAAAAACAACAAGGTGCTTGGTGACAGCCAGCATGGCTTCACTAAGGGGAAATCCTGACAGACCAATCTGGTGGCCTTCTATGATGGGGCTACGGAACTGATGGACAGGGGTAGAGCAGTTGGTGTCATCTACCTGGACTTGTGCAAAGCGTTTGACACTGTCTCACATGACATTCTTGTCTCTAAGTTGGAGAGACATCAATTCGATAGGTGGACCACTCGGTGGATAAAGAACTGGCTGGACGGCCACATGCAAAGAGCTCTGCTCAATGGCTCAGTGTCCAGCTGGAGACCAGTAACGAGTGGTGTCCCTCAGGGAACGGTGTTGGGACCAGTCTTGTTCAACATCTTGGTTGGTGACATGGAGAGTGGGATTGAGTGTGCCCTCAGCAAATTTGCCAATGACACCAAGCTGTGTGGTTCGGTTGATACGTTGGAGGGAAGGAATGCCATCCAGAGGGACCTTGACACGCTTGTGAGGTGGGCTGATGCCAACCTGATGAAGTTTAACCATGACAAGTGCAAGGTCCTCCACCTGGCTTGGAGCAATCCCAGGCACACATACAGGTTGGGAACAGAAGAGATTCAGAGCAGCCCTGCACAGAAGGACTTGGGGGGTTTTGGTCGATGAAAAAATGAACATGAGCCAGCTGCAGTGTGCACTTGCAGCCCAGAAAGCCAACTCTGTCCTGGGCTGCATCAAAAGGAGCATGACCAGCAGATCGAGGGAGGTGATCCTGCCCCTCTACTCTGCTCTTGTGAGACCTCACTTGGAGTATTGTGTGCAGTTCTGGTGTCCTCAACACAAAAAGACATGGAACTGTTGGAACAAGTCCAAAGGAGGGCCACGAGGATGATCAGGGGACTGGAGCACCTCCCATATGAAGATAGGCTGAGAAAGTTGGGGCTGTTCAGCCTGCAGAAGAGAAGGCTGCGTGGAGACCTCACAGCAGCTTTCCTGTATCTGAAGGGGGCCTATAGGGATGCTGGGGATGGACTCTTCATGAGGGACTATAGTGATAGGACAAGGGGTAACAGGTTCAAACTTAAACAGGGGAAGTTTAGACTGGATATGAGGAAGAAATTCTTTACTGTAAGGGTGGTGAGGCACTGGAATGGGTTGCCCAGGGAAGTTGTGAATGCTGCACTGGTGGCGGTGTTCAAGGCTGGATTGGACATAGCCTTGGGTGACATGGTTTAGTGGGAGGTGACCCTGCCCATGGCAGGGGGGTTGGAACTAGATGTTCTTAAGGTCCTTTCCAACCCTAACTATTCTATGATTCTATGATTCTATCGCTCCTCACCCTGAACCAGCCAGTGTATGACCTGCAAGTGGCAATTTGGGATCAATCATGATCAATACACCTAGGCATCTGAAAGCACACAGAAGCCTATGTTTATAACAAAAATTATATATATATATATATAAAATATATATTGTATCATTGGATATATAATATATATATTATATACGCACCAACATTCATACAGCTATTGCCATCAACTAAGAAACTCCACTACTCACAAGATCTTCCTTCAAATTCTCAGTTTAAAAATCCTGTGCATGACATTAAATACTTCTCTATCAACTCTTCACTAACATCATAGAATCACAGAATCATAGAATCATAGAATACAATCTTAGCAATACATTTGATCAGTACGATGCCGAAAGACCTCAAACTGTTTCAATTTGCCTCACCAGATTTTCTGAACCTATAAGGTGCCCAGCTGGTGACTAAACTAGAAAATTGTTCTAAAGTTCCGAATATCTAAACTAGAAAATGTAGATGCATGAAGTGTTCTATTATTTCATTCTGTTCTTTTATTGACCTTTTGAGACTGCACAGAACTTGTGTCAAGAAAAAATGAAGTCCCAAAATCAAAATTGGCTGGGCTTGGAAAGACTAACATCATAAATTCCATTTCATGTTGGGTCATTTGGTTACACACTGTGTTACAGAAAGACCAACTTTGAGGTCTATTACAATGACACTAGATATAAGTTATATTTGGACTGTTCTGCATAGCCTGATTTGTAAAGATACATGTACTTCAGAACTCTCATCTGGTTTAGATACAAGTAGTTTTGTTTTTGAAAAATTTTCACAGTGCCAATTTGTTTTTCCAGCCTTTTATTCATTCTGCCTAGAAAAAGAAAGCAGCCTGAACTTTGCTGGCAATTCCATGAAAATGCATTACAACTCAGCAGCACATGGTCTCCCACTCTCTGCCTCTGGGTCTCCTTCTGTATGGCACTAAGCATGTAGACCGAAATCATTAACCCACATAAAACAAACTCTTAGAAACTAAAGATAACTAACTAGTAATAAATCACAAGATTGAGTCAAACATTTAGTTTATAAATGGAACACAGTAAACCCAGCTCACGTTCTGCAGTACAACTATCTCATTTAGTCACTTGCTTTTATTTTTCTGAAAGATAAACAGTCTTGCAAAACATTACAGACACCACAATTAAAAAAAAAAAAAAAACACCAAAACTAAAGCTAAACTAAAATAAAATATAAATCACAGAACTTAACTTTGTAGATTTAAGTTTCTAAATGAAACCTTTCAAATCTTTATACCGGACTTTCACAGTAACTTTCACACAGAGATCAGGTTTCAAAAATTAAGTTTCCTTCGGGGCCTTCTCTACAGTGCCAACTAAAATTCAGGTTTTATAAACAAAGTTATATGGGTATTATTGTTAAAATACGATTCTTTGGCTGTTCAGAATCAGAACTTTAGAGAATCCTAGCATTCCAGTAAGGTCCACAGGGAAAAAAAAAAATGTTCTCCAAGAATTACTACAAGTTATCTACATTTTATTCAGTTGGCTGGTATACTACATGAGAAGAATCCACCTGCTTTTAATTAGCTTTAGTGATGTCCAAGAACTTGCAATGTGCTGTTATCAAAAAAGGATTTGGTTTGCACTGAAGAACATTTTTGCATTGTATTCTGAGAATACAATGAACAACTTCACTGGCAAACTTAAATCACGCTATTTTTCATATAGTAATGAATCATTTGTTAAACTTTCGATGCGACTCGTAACATTCTTCCCTTTTGAGGACATTTGCTGTTGGAATGAGGCTAGAAAGGAGGAAGGTTTTAGTTACAATGTTCAATATACTAACTCAGAAATGAGGCTTAACTACAGATGATGAAAAATCTTTTCAAGTAATCAATGCCTGGTCAAACTGTGGCTCTTACTCTTGATGCTGAAATTACACAGAGTGATTTTGTATATTACTTCTTCAGAAAAGAAACAGAATGGACATGAAATGGATGAAGTATGGTGGAAATAGTTAGGTATCTCTTTCCCCTTGAATACAGTCACCTGCTTCCAGGCAGATGCATCTAATTGGAGATCTGCAGAAATTTTGCAGGAAAAGAGAGACATGATACGCATCCCTTTCTTGTACTTACAGAAGGAAAGTTTTCGTGTATAAATACACAGGAAAATGTTCTATTCTTGTATTTAACTTTGGATAGCTTATAATTATAATTTTTAGATGTAACAGAAACTGAGACACTTATTTTAATAAAAAATTAAATATAGTTTGGAGTTTTAAAACAGATCCCCACCATCCACCCACTATGATTAAGTATTTCTCAGATTTTATTTATTCATAGCATTTTCACTTGTCTTTTTTTTCTTCCTGACGTGCTAGTGAATCACAGCGATAAATACTGCTACACATCACAACTAGGCAGCTGGTCTGAATAATTATCAGATTCTAGCCCTGTGCTAAGAATTTCACATTTTCAATATTTTATTCCCAAGAGAGAAATATTTAGGAAATGAGCACACTTTATAACCAAAATCCACTTAAAATATTTACTTTTCTTTAAAAAAAAATTAGAAAAAAAAAATTCCTGGAGAAACCTTCTGAGAAGGAACTGATTTTAAAGCTCAGATTGCAAAATATCTTTGCACTATATATAATAATCCTAACCCTAAGTAACTGGAAGTTTAAACAGCGGTACTTTCAGCCCTGGCCCTCACAGGATAAATATAAGTAAAATAGTGCTGGGGAGCACCATCAGCACCACTAACCAGCCCCACTCTGCTGATCAGACATATTATGAACTTCACTGACCTTTTAAAATCTTACATCTCTGCTGCTTCTCTCCAAAAACACTTTCAGGGACAGGGACGACATTCAGCAGACACTAGCTCTACACCAGGTTTGTCCTTTCTCGGGCCTGTGAAGCCCTCCAGCACTATTCCCATGGGCTCTGAAGGGATATCCTTCACACACCCTCTCTTCACCTAGGGTGACACCCAAAAGCACATAACGCATACATGCAGTTTCACAATGCAAATATACTTCTCTGGGCTGCAACACAAGCCGCATGCTGTTTCCATTCATCCTGCACTGGAAACAAACCAACCAACCTCACACGTACACAAGAACCAAAATCATGCCAAGGAGCATACTAACAACTGATAAGCATGGATGGTCAATGAGCTATTGCTTCCACTCTCTCCTGGACCTCCTTCTTTAGCAATATAGGTAGACTTAAAAGGATTAATTGTTCTAATGGGCTACAACCCATCACTGGTTTTATTTCTGGTTTAATTCAAATGGAAGAAATAGCCACAACTCACAGTTTGCTTAAATTGATGCTACTATTTTTGGTTTTTGTGAAACCACTATAATGCAAAAGACATCATAATCCTGTGTGTGCAACAAAGTCTCAATTAATTATAAGGCATGTCCAGTTTAACAGAATCTACTGTAGTATTTAAAAAGTGTCAAACAAAAAGCTCTCAATTATAAAGCAAACTTCAAATTCCTACAACCCCTCAAGCAGAGAAAAAGAACCTTTTACCATACCTTCAAAGTCAATGGACTTGGATTCAGTTGACATTACTGTGGAAACAAATTCCACAGCTGAGGCTTCTTCAGTGAGATGGTTCCACATCCCACCCAGCAAAACCTTAAGACTATAAGTTCACACATCAGTGCCTCCACAGAGAAAACACATCTCAGATAACTAAATGCAAGAAAGACAACACATATAGATGAAGACTGTTACTCCCAAATGCATAGCGAACATAGAAGGAAGTGTGACCCAATACTGTAAACATGTATTTCCTCTGATAATATTCACAGGAGAAAATAAATAAAAACTACAAGAGGAAAAACAAACAAACAAAAAAACCCACAAAAACACATCAAAAAAAACCCCAAACAAGCAAACAAAGCAAAAAACCCATACAAACCAAACACCAAAACTTCACAGGGGGTATGATGCAGATAAGATGAAAAACCAACATCTAGAAAATTGGTCCCTCCCTTTCTTTGAGGCCTGCTCACTGAGACCAGTTTAAGTACACTTAAGTACCACAGGAGACATGAACTAGAAGACCAACCATACCTGCTGTACTCTGTAATTCCTCTTAATCCCTATTTGTTCTTCCACTTCTCAAGTAAAAATGTGTGTTAGATGGATATCTAAGAAAATTTGACAAAAGACAGAAAAGTCAGTCTATTAAGACTGTATCTCTGAGACCTGTGTGTTGGGGTTGTGTTAAGAAATCGTGTTTCAAGTTCTGCAGTTTCCCTTACATACTAATTGCAGTTCAAGCAGAGAGGGATATCTTCAAAATAAAAATGTAAGTACTAATAGTAGTTTATCATTTTGGATGAAAGCCTGGTAACATTTGATAGGTTACAGTTTAAGCTGTTTGCTGTCTCTACACATAGTATGTGGTTAGATACAAAAGGAGTGTAAGCAGACATTCTATGAAATACTTGGACACAGTAGAGAAAAATCCAATTTCATTTTTTTATGGTATTAGAATAAGACTAGAACCATTTCTATTGGAATGCTACAGTGTAAAATGAAAACGTATTTTTAAGGTTTTAAAATCCTTCTCAGTAAACCAGAATATTGTTTATTCCCACAACATCCATAATTCATTGAGAGCTGCACCATATAAACAAATTATAAAGGAGCTTGCAGCAGAAAAAAAAAATGGTAGGAATAGAAAGGAAAATAGTATGCCTGATTTTTGTGCCATGTATGTAGCGAGATATGGAGCTAACATAGAATACAGGTCGTAATTCCACTTTTTCCCCCCCTCCAAACTGAAGACCACAGCTGAGCTACTACCTAATGCTTCAACAAATAACATCTGAACTACAAACTGGAAGGAAAGTTACAGAACAATAATGAAACTGACTGAACAAGTGAAAAGAGAAAAATGACTGAAACAGTATTGACAAATCACTAGATTAATGGGGTGTGGCAGACACCTACATAGTTCAATAACCAAACAGAAAGGAGGAAAAACTAGTAAAATATCAGAAGTATTTATCAATTCATTATATATCAGTATGCGTATAGTAAAATCATAGTGCCTACTACTCTGCCCAATTTTGAGAACATAAAAACTTAAAAAAACATGAAGTTATCAGAATACTAAAGATTCATATAAAGGCCTCAACTCACACCTCTCTTCACAAAGGGGACTGTGGCCCATTGCATTCTTTCCAAACGAAACAGAGCATGCTGCAATATTATTTAAAGGAATCAAAAAAATCCTGTAGAAAGTAATAAAACCTAGTCACTTCATACCTCTAATTCCAGCTCATTTTATCATTATCTTCAGTATATACTAGCTTTTGTTAAACCCACTCAATTCCAGCATAACCAATCCCAAGCATTAGTGAAAACAGAAAAATACTCCAAAATGACCTTGATGGTAGACAGTGCGTTATATGTGACAAAACCCCCCCAAAAACCTATTGCTTCTTATAGCCAAAGAAGTAATAACAGTGTACTAATTATCACAGAATCATAGAATGGTTAGGGTTGGAAAAGACCTTAAGATCGAGCTTCAACTCTCCTGCTACGGGAAGTGACACATCACACTAGACCATGTCTCCCAAGGCCCTGTCCAACCTCCTTCTCATTAGAACAGTACCAGCAGAACAAATACTTCCAGACCTTGACGCTAGTTCATGATAGCAAAAGAAGCACTGAAACTGTAAGCACTGAGAAATTTCCTGGTAGGCAATGATTTATTTAAATGAAAGTCCTTCCAGAAGTGCAAAGAAATGCTAATGGTCTGTCATAAATTTAATTGAATTTAGAAGAAATTGTAGCTGACCACTCATGTTATGGAAACACAATACTGGTGTGGTTTTTTTTTTTGAAAACCACTGTTCAATAACCTCACTTCCATTAATTCAAAATATAAGGCAAAACTCTTGGTTTTGTTGCTAGGGGGCTCATACTGGTGGCATCGAAAGTCCTCTTGGATGATATAAAAAACTGCTAGGTCACATTCAAAATACCAGTGCCAGACAGTTCTTGCATAAATCCACATGACAACTGATTTAGTTAAGTAAAATCATATTCAAGAGAATTTGTGTAAGCAACATTACAATTCAACAGTTAAATTTTACAATTTAAACAAAATATTACCATCACTAGGAGGACACACAACTCACTCTCTCCCTAATACTGGTTCGGTTGTATGAATGCATTAACAGAAGGAAGCAGCAGGGTCACTCTCAAGTAGAAATCTTAATGATATCTTAACAGTGGGGGAGTTAAAGAGTTCCCAGCTTTTGAAACAAGCCCCCTCCACTGCAGGACACGAAGCAGCAAGAATCAAAGCATTACTAATAGGACGGTAAGTATTTCAGAAAAGAAATGTGGTTGTCTGTTTTATGACAGCAAATTTCTGAACTAGATGATCCTCTTAAGTAAAACATTTTTTTTCCACAAGAAATTTAAGATGTAAAGGTTATATCTACAGAACACTGAAGACCCAAATTTCATATAGGATTCTATGCTCAAACTTCAATCAACTGTATTCAACAAAGTCTGTACCTGGAAAACACATGAATGATTGTAGAAAATCTTTGACAATGTAAACAGTACATAGAACAAAATTATGCAGTGCTATTTCCTGAAATTATATAGAAGGATTGAGATGATGGATGGATGGATGGATGGACGGACGGACGGACGGATGAATGGATGGATGGACGGATGGAAAAAAAAAGATGGGATGAAGGAAAAATGGATGAAAGGATGGGAAGGACAGAAGGAAGGGGGAAGGGCAGGGTGGCTGAAAACAAGAATGGAAGGAAGTCCAGACAGAAGAACAAAAGGAAAAAGGATCATAGAAAGGGCAAAGTGACTTATAGCAGACAAATGAAAGGTAAGCATCTATGTAAGGACAGAAAGACAATATGAGGATAGATCAGTGTTGGGACCGGTCTTGTTCAACATCTTGGTTGGTGACATGGAGAGTGGGATTGAGTGTGCCCACAGCAAGTTTGCCGATGACACCAAGCTGTGTGGTTTCGTTCATACACTGGAGGAAAGGGATGCCATCCAGAGGGACCTTGACATGCTTCTGAGGTGGGCTGATGTCAACCTGATGAAGTTTAACCATGACAAGTGCAAGGTCCTCCACCTGGGTTGGAGCAATCCCAGGCACACATACAGGTTGGGCAGAGAAGAGATTCAGAGCAGCCCTGCACAGAAGAACTTGGGGGTGTTGGTCAATGAGAAAATGAACATGAGCCAGCTTCAGCGCGTGCTTGCAGCCCAGAAAGCCAACTGTATCCTGGGCTGCATCAAAAGGAGCGTGACCAGCAGATCGAGGGAGGTGATCCTGCCCCTCTACTCTGCTGTTGTGAGACCTCACTTGGAGTACTGTGTACAGTTCTGGTGTCCTCAACATAAAAAGGACATGGAACTGTTCGAACAAGTCCAGAGGAGGGCCACGAGGATGATCAGGGGGCTGGAACACCTCCCGTATGAAGATAGGCTGAGAAAGTTGGGGCTGCTCAGCCTGGAGAAGAGAAGGCTGCGTGGAGACCTCATAGCAGCCTTCCAATATCTGAAGGGGGCCTATAGGGATGCTGGGGAGGGACTCTTCGTTAGGGACTGTAGTGATAGGACAAGGGGTAACAGGTTCAAACTTAAACAGGGGAAGTTTAGATTGGATATGAGGAAGAAATTCTTTACTGTAAGGGTGGTGAGGCACGGGAATGGGTTGCCCAGGGAAGTTGTGAATGCTCCATGCCTGGCAGTGTTCAAGGCCGGGTTGGACTGAGCCTTGGGTGACATGATTTAGTGGGAGGTGTCCCTGCCCATGGCAAGGGGAGTTGGAACTAGATGATGTTAAGGTCCTTTCCAGCCCTAACTATTCTATGATTCTATGATTCTAATATTGGACTGCTCATATAAAAATGTGCTGAATCGTTACTATTTTACTACATGTACATGTCTTTATAACATCATTAAACTGTCCAGATAAATGTTGCTTTTAAAAGTTTTGAACTTGAGTGCAGATAACTTTTTCAAATGTAATCTAAAAAAACATACACATGATCTTTGATAACACAACATTTTAATTACATCTTTTGAAAAAGGCATAATTTTATCTAAGTGAACTTTTGGACTATGCCTCTATACCTACCATGTGCATGATCTTTAATCGAGAGATAGTTATGTGTGTTTAACTTTCTGTGATGGGTCCTACTGAGCCTAGAAGAATTATTTACATGTATTAAATTCATCATGTGCACTAGCTTTTGAAGATCAAAGGTTCTATTGTCAACATTTTCTTTGGAGAAAGGGAGGAATCGTTCAAAGCTCTCTTTACAATGAGAAGGAAACTCTCACGTCTGAACTTTCAACAAAACACCGCTTCTAAAAGCATATATAGGCAGTGGGTGACAGCATGAGTCTGCATGCCTTGTTCCTTGTCTTGCCTTTGACTCACTGCTCAGCCTTCATTCAAAGAATATATATTTTTAAATGCATTTTTAGCGGGGAAAATGAGACTGATACAGAATATAAAAAAAATAGCAAGTTCTTCTCCACTGAGTAAACAGGTGTAATGTAAATGGATTTAGTGAAGTGATTGTTTCTAGAAGAATTAGCTTTTGATTTGCTTGTCATTCAACTCAGTTGACTTAGGGGAAATGACATTCTTATATTTGTTTCTCATTCAAACTTTTATAAAATTCATCAATTGCTACAGTGCAAACACCACGAGAAGCAGAGCAGCTGAGTGAGCAATGCACAAGAACAATGTGCAGATTTGAGCATTTCAGTACGTTCAGCACCAATACACAGACAAGAGCTGAGAAGCGTCTTTATCCTGTAGGGCAGGAATTTTTACACTCATTTCATTGGACTAAGGAGTTCATTTAGGTTCTCCGTTTTAAAAAAGTTACTGCAAGTAATTTGCCACACTAATTCATAGCAAGGTTAACAAAGGAGCATGCCTTTCCTTTCTCCTGGACTTACTCTACTACTCAACCAAATAATCATCAGCATCCTATAGCCTTGCAGCTGTCGCAGGTGGGCCAAACCTGTTGTTTATATTACCTATGATATATCAGGTAGCTTTGTTCTACAACTAAATTCTAAATCCTTGTTTAAGTTCAAGATATTTAATAAGATTAATTAAATTTTAACCATTGATTTGGTCAACATTTTTAAAGAAATACTTCACCTTTCCTAATTTGGATTTTACTGCACATTTCTTTCTTCAAAGTCATTCTGGACAAGGATTAACAATTCCTGAGCCACCATTCCCTGTTTTTTTTCATTTCTTTTCCTGAGATCTTTTCAGCATTATTCTTAGTCAGCCCACTGCTCTTTTTTTTAAATCCTGAAACATCTGTTCTGCTTTTCCCACTTTTGTTATTCTATGTATGTCTAGAACAGCACTGTAAAGTTTCCACATTTCTGAAACAACATTCTCAGAATCGTCTTCAAAAAATGCTCATGTATCTCAATTACTACAACAGATAAGCAGCAATATAAATGATGAATATAAACCCAGAAAAACCGTGAAAATTGATCACTGTGGTAATTTATTTTGATTCCTCTACAAATTGGTTTGTTTTTGTAAGAGTTATATCTTAACTCATAGGTTCTGCTGGGACAGCAATTGTGTTTTGCAAAAGAGATATCTGCAGTATTATTTTTTTTATGACAATCTGTATCATCTGATAATTCAGTAAAATACAAAACTCATGCTGGATCCTTTGAGCAACATAACTGAAAACCTAAAAAAAAAGACTGGTCTGACAACATGGAATAATTCCTAGCTGAGTGTGAAGATAAATTCGTTTCTCATAAGGGGATATTATTAAGAGCTAGGTTATTAAATCTAAATTATTTGCTCTATTTTGCCTCAACCACTAGGACTGCATGTCAGAACACTCTTAAATCCTTATTTTGCCTCAACCACTAGGACTGCATGTCAGAACACTCTTAAATCCTTATTTTGCCTCAACCACTAGGACTGCATGTCAGAACACTCTTAAATCCTCATTCAGCTTCAAAGACTGAGGGTAACAGAGATCAAACTGCTAAAAGGAAGCAACAAGTTCTTCTACAGAACTTCTGACAACTACTGATATATGCTCTGGCAGAATGAGATCCTGAAATTTGAAACAGTTGGTGATTATTCATATTTCATTCAGAAAGTATAATGCACACAAGCCACCATCATATCAGTTTACAGTTCTTCTGGTGGTTTCGCAAGTCTTGAAAATGGTTTTAAAAACTGAGATTCAGAAAAGTGTCCAGTTTAGGCAGAAAATGCAGGACCACAGCTAATTTAAGATCTCTGAATCACCTAAATCAGAAGGGACCTCCAGAAATCATCCAGTCCCACCTCCTGTCCAAAGCAGATCCAGTTCAATCAGAGCACTGCTCAGAGTGGTGAACTGGTGACACCTTTTTGTAGCGGAGACATTAGCTGAGGTGGATTATTTTGGCTTTAAACTCTAGTTCTGAAATACAAGAAATTAAACAATCCCTGAAAAACTCAAATTCAGAAGTTAAATCCAGATAGCACAGAGGTACTCCACTCTACAGCTACTGCAGAGACTAGACATTTACAGCAAAAAACAGGATTGTTACATGTATCAGACTGAGGAACTCTAAACACAAGGATGCAGACTTTAAGCTTTACCTGAATCTCCTACTTTACCCAACATGGGTCCCTAACTTGACCAAGAATATCTGTAATACAGTTTATACAGCAAAATCATCAATGTGTAGTCTACAGGTTGGATGTGGTTTATTTCTGTGACAGTGCCTTCCTTTTAAATATTTTTTCAGGATCCATATGCCACAAGTGAGACCAAGACAGACAGCAACCTCTGTCATATCAAATTCCAGTTCTATATTGCCCAGCCAAGTCAAATTGGAAAACTATTAAGACATAATAATATTTCTAGAATTTCCATTGTTCCCAGTACTAGCTAATGTTATTAAAGGGTTTACTTTAAAAATTCCCTATCTTATTATTGCTGAATATATACGCAGAAAAGTAGAAACATTTCATGTCTTCTAAAAATAATTAAGTTTTCAGCCAGCTTTTTATTTCCAATTTGAGAATATATTAAGATGTGCCAAATCAATACACAGAATTAATAATTAATTATTACAGGTAAAAAGGAGGAGCAATCAACTCCAAGCATATCCACCTCGCAGCTTTCAACTAAAGTGGTCAACTACAGGCTCACTTGTGATTTGTCTTTTTTGATCTTAGTCTCAAATGCTATCTATCAGCTCAGGTACTTAAAACTATCTTCCCATGGCTACGTTGATCAATATTTGATGTTCTTTCCATTTCAGTTATATGCATACACTTTGAAATAAAGCTTTCAGCACAACTGTTCAAAATACTGTTATAAATAATACAAACAAAGAAACCAAACATTTGATCCAACTTCCATCACACAACTAATTTCCTCCTGCCTTGCTTTGTCTTTCTTTTACATTAGTCAATGTTCTGACCATTCAACCGTCTTTTGTTTGATACTTGATTGTAAATATTCAGCTTCACCTCACAGTGCGCATTTCTGCCAAATTTAGCTCTACTAACTAGTTGTCTGCATTGCTCTTACAGTAATAAACTCTGACAGCAATATCCACAAGGAATTGCAAAGCCTTTGTAGGGAATCATGTCCTGAAGCTATCACAGCTATGTTAAATGAAGCTCGGTTATTCCTAATGGTTTCCCAATTCATTTCTTTTAGTGGTTTTTAAAGTTTTCCTAAAATAATGATGACAGAATAATTTATTCATTTTTCAGAAGTCTTCAGATCCTTGAATAAATAATGAGAGTGACAGCACCTTTCAGGGATGCCTGAAATGACATGAAATGAGCTTGCTTAAGTGAGACCAGTTGCACTTATTTATTTTTTACAAACAGAGACTGTCTACAGGAAGAACAGAAGAAATACAAGGCACAAAAGAAAAAAAGCAGGGACAGGGAAGAGGGTATAGCTCTGAGTACTAGTGAACTAAAACAACCAAAGGGAAGTAAGATAAAGATTATCTCTTCTGGTACACATACAACTAATTAAACTGGTCCACAAGGTTACACAACTTCTGTTCTTTTGGAAAGCTGCATGACCTGTTTGAAGTTAAGCAGAATGACAAAAAAAGAGCAGGTCCTTAAACAATTCCTAAAATAAACCACTTGGACATTCATCCTGTGGTCAAGCTAGTGTTAAGGGCAATAGGCAGTTTGGTGTAACAATATGGAAGATGCAACATCCAACAAAGACAAGAAGGTACAAGAAAGTACAGAGCACAACAGACAGTTCTAGTAAGAGGCAAAACCTGCATGGGTACCCATCAGCTTATTTTCCATTAAAATACCTTTTCTCATTTATAACTGTACTACATGCAACACACATTGTTGTTATTTCCTTACTGATCACCCACACTAGTAACACCAGATTATCATTTTGTGTTTACTGTATTAGCGTAAGAGATGGCTATCATACTAGCATTAAGGCAGCAAATTGCTAGTACAGATACTGTGTCTCATTACTGGATACAGACTGAAACAATGTCATATTTCTTAAAGGCTACCAAGTGCTGTCCAGACCAAACAAAAAAAAAAATCATCCCTATTAGAATGAAAAGTCCGCAACTTTCTCAGGATTATCAAGTAACATTTGTAACATTACACCTGAATATTTCAATGTTGTTTCAGTTTTCCCATCACACTATAGTATTACATTTTCTAAAGGGAGAGTAAACAGGATAATTTTCCTTAAAACTTCATTCAAATATCCATTTATGCTGTGTTTCCTGTATTGAATCCATCTAACTCTGGTATTCCTTGCTAGTTAGGTCCCTATCTCTAAAACTTGTTCACTTACCTTCCGTTAGACTCCGAGGTCTTATAGAACATTAGAAAAGCACATAGAGATTGAGAGATTTGATGTCAAAAGTTAGCTTCTGAATGTACCACAGAATAGTTGAAAGATATCAAAAGGCCTTCTCTGCAAAGCTTTCTGAACAATGTGTATTAAAGATTAGGTAAAAGCAGGAGTTTCCAAAAATTAACTCTTAAAATTGTAACACAAACCCCAATATATACTCCAAAAACGGCCACACATTCTAATCTTTGTATCAGGCATTTTTTTTTAACTAAGTGAGAATATCCCAAAGAAGTGGTAAATAAATGCTCCATCCCTGGCAGTGTTCAAGGCCAGGCTGGACAGAACCTTGGACAATGTGATCTACAGTGAGGTGTCCCTGCCCATGGCAGAGGAGTTGGAACTAGATGATCTTAAGGTTCTTTCCAACCCTAACTATTCTATGATTCTATGCCCAAGACCTTCATGGAAGTCAGCTTATCAGAACTAATTGCTCCTGAGCAAAATCAGTTATATTCAGTATGAATAGAGACAGAATTAGTAATAGCTCAATGTCTTAATTATGCATGATTCTGGTCTAATTCATTTGAATATTTATGTATAATACTAGATTACTTAAAAGCATTTCACGGCAAGATAATCACTCACTCCCATAATAACAACAATACCTGAAATCAAGCTAAACGCGTCCATATTGGTTGTCTACCTCCAGCAGTATTACTGTATCATGCTCAAATTTTCTTTTCCATTCATTTTCAAAAAAGTTTCTATACATACAAAATAAATGTTATCTCAAGATAACATCTCTGGAAAGGAACTGTTTTTTGAGGAATTTGGTACTTTTTAAAATGTCCATCTCTGCAAGTCTGGTTGCCAACTGTCTTTAAAATGAGAAGTTTCCAGGTACTGTGGATACCAAACTTGCTGACCCAAGTGTACCATGCAGGTACACTATCCTAGAAAAAAAGGTCTTTTTCCTCCCACAAACCTGACTCATGACTTCTGAGCGCACGAATTTGACAGCAATGCTTCTTGCTCCTGCCTTTTCAAACTCAAGGCTACAAGCATTTACTGTAACAAACCCTGGAAACCTGAAACATAATAATTTTCTTGCAATAGCAGGGAGCTGTGTACTTCCTGCCGCAGGAGGGCACAGGCAGTTACCTCTGCAGTATGCTCCATTTCCTCTGGAGCCCAGAGCAAACCTTTGGCACTGCCAACCCTTTTGGGAGGGGAAGAAAGTCAGAGCTTGCAGAGAGGCAAGCAGCGGTGGCAGGAGTTGGCACAGCCACCATGAGCATAGGATTGGGAAAGGGCCAGGAGCTGCTGATGACTGAGCCCACACCAACAGGACATCCATGGTCACCCACAGCTTTCTGCAGGTAGCAAAAGTCAAGAGAGTAGGAATTTGGGAATCTCATCAAACAGCTTCAGTGTGAGTGCCTATGGCTCCCTGAGGGCTCTTCTCAAAGTGAAATATTCAGATTGCTACCTCTGCAGCACTTCTTCGCTAAAACCTATACAACTGCTGCTGAATAATCTCATACTCAATACAGGCATGGCTTTAAATTCCTATACTAAATAAGTTGAAAAGAGGTTTCCTAGATGCTATTTTTACAGTTCTATCTACAATGACTCTATTTGTAAATTTACTTCATTCCGAAGTTATATGTGCTTGAGATGTACAGCTCAGATATGTTCTTTTATCAGACTCATCACCCCTAGAGAGGGGATGTTTTACCTTTCACACATTATTGTGTAGATATTCGGACATTATCTGGGGATTCAGCAGTGCCAAGATAACTGGAATTTTAAATTGCTTTTGACATTTCTTACATCTACAGTAATGAATGACATATCAGCTATCTATTGTGATACATGTGTATGTGAACACCATTATCACGCTGTGGGCACTAAAAAAATTTTTTATAAGTTAAAGTGCTGTACTAACCTGGCTTCATACAGTAAGACCAAAAGGGAGCTGTAGAAAAGCAAAAGGCAGTCTCTTCTAGTGCCCTTTTTTATGATTCCAATATGCATAATAGAGGATATATAAAACATCATTCCTTACTCTGAAAGGTATTTTCCTTGGCCAACAGGGTCTTCTTAATCTCCTTTAAGGGAACAGATTTTCAGATATTTAAAATGGCAAACTGTCTTATAACTGAGGCTGTATGTCAAAGTTTGTTTTTTCATTGCAAAGCCTTCTCTCACTGGTTTTAGCCAAATGGAACTATGATTATTTTCATTTTGCAATAATCTATCTGGAAAAGAACACAGGACATGAATAAACAGAGGATTTCAAGCTCCCTCCACCTCCAGTGCAAAATAACATAGGTATCAAGAACAGTTAGAATACAAGCAAAGAAATAATGGGAACAAAAGTATTTAAACTTTCACACAGGCTTTACGATCAAAGACAAAATCGAGTGGTGTAGTAGAGGGAAAAAGAGAGATGATCTTCATTAGGACTCTACCACTGGAAGCTGTGTTACGCTCTGTTCTCTAAATCACATCTGAGTATTCTTTACCCTTAAAACTACACCAATTTATGTAAGTATTATTTCATAGACAGTGAATCAAAGTACCAGGAAGAGAATTATTTGTGTGGTTTTGGACTTCTGGCTATGTTGGCAACAAAATCAAATTTCCGGCGTCTCAGGCTACAACCCTTAGCAAGCAACTCTCCTTCGCACTTCACTGGTTTTTAACCTGAGCATTAGGTTGAATGAGAATTACATAGTTGAGAATTACCACAAAAGCAAAAACTGTGAGCAAGAATTAGCTAAGATGTATGAGTCAACTTGGGAAAGCTTAAGACTAGCTGCGCTTGCTCAGGCAAAGCTAATTTCACCCCTAAGACTAAGCATCTTACTAAATCACTACGTACAACCTGACACACATACATATACACATTTTACAGATTCCATTAAACCTGTTATGTTTTAGTAAAGCACTAGCTCATCTCTCTGGGAAAGCTTTCTTGGTGCTTTTCCTGTTAAGCATGAAATAGCTGCAATATGAAGCTCAGCTATAAAACCTCACTAAGCCAAAGGGCAGTGGAAGCAGTGGCTCCTGCTGGGGCACCCACTGACCCAGTGATGGACAGGAAGGGATTCTTCTAAACAGAGAGACAGAAAACCTGAAAGGAAAGACCAAGTTGACATGATCTGACATAAAAATTAGCTACCTACCTTTGTAAGAGATATACTTAGGGGTTTGCTCAGGTGATTGTTCAGAGAATAATATGCCACAGTGAAAACTGCGGCATTAAAACATCATTTCAGCAAGCATCTGCAATCCTAGAGGGGGTAATGCTCACTTCCAGTCTTGTCAACATTAAGCTACACATAGACCATATCAGTGACCTTAAAAACTGTTATACACAAGGTATCATGCCAGAACATACCTCTTAATGCCAGAGAACAAGTGCTTTGCAAGCCTCTTTGGAAAACCAGTATCTTCTCTGTGTTGCCAAACCCCAAGGAATATTCAATTGAGCTTTAAAGGGACATTTGTAACTGGTATGATTTGACAGAAATTCAGGGATAGCTTGACATGATTTGACTTTGCAAAATCAAGCTGTAAAGCCTGAAATCACTTCCACTTAGCAGATGCTGTGTACCAGAAGACCTAAAATCCAGTACAAGAAAATCTGACTGCTGATCCACACAGTTCATCATAAACTTAAAGGCAGCAGTATATAAATCCTCCCTGAGAATGCATCTATAGAACCCCATCAAGGTGTCAGATGTCTGTTGTATTTTCAGCTCCTTCTTCAGTGTAAAAGATAAATAAAAAAGATTGCAGACTTGATGGCAACTTTACAGAGTTTTTTAAGTATTTGGTTTTGAAAGGAAGATTTTGACTGTCAGAATTTCTTTACATATAACCTCAACACATCTTGAAGCGCACGAGGCTGGAAAATTTATGGCCATTCATGCTGATTAAGATGACAACCAAACCCAGCTAATGATGAGTACTTCCATTTAATGGGAGCCACAGCTCACGAGAGTGGCTGCATTTGTAACTGGTGCAGGAACAGTTAAATCAGTTGTCACTTGGTGAAATTCTGACATTGACTTTTATGTAGATACTTGGCTACCAAAAACAATGAAAAAATGCTGACATTCATTGACCTTTCATCCACACCTAATACAGTCTGACAGAAAGACTGTTAACTCAGTCTGTCAATTATAAATTGCCACTCTGCTCTCACTCTGATCAACTAAATCATCCATGATATTAAAAACAAAAACTCCTTCTATACCTACCTTGGCAATAAGCCTCATGAAAACATACACTATTTTGAGCTTGCACCACTCTTTTACAGCTGTGATAAATCACAGTTACCATGGTTTGTGTGACCACAGATTTATATTGAATGTAGCTGAAATTGCATCTGCAGTTGTGGCTTGTACTCCAGAATAAGACAGTTACTCTTGTAAACCTTTAAAAACCTGTTTCTAAAGCTGATTTCAGAACTTTGAGGACCTACTAGCACTGGAGCCTGAAATCAAATACCTCCACATCTATAGCATCTGTTCAAGTTCAACTACCAAGAAAAAGGGAAGGAATAGTAATAAAAAAATAGCAAAATTACTGCATGAGAACTTCCTGAAATATCTTAAGAGTTGAACTGAATAAGAGTCAAATACAGGTATCATTTGGAGAATGTCAACAAAATATAAAAATCATTCAGAATGCAGTTAACATTACCTGACTGAACAATTCAAGTATTTTCAAGATTTTATAGATTTCACCACAAACATTGATTCTATCTGTAACAGATCAGTGCTTTTCAAAGAGCCAGACTTGGAAAGAGTTATTTTTCGTTCAATTTATCTCTATATTACATATTTATAAAGCTAGTGACTTAAATAGCAAGCAATACAAATTATGACATTTTCTTGCAAGTCACTACAAAGCAAAAATGGTAGGGCTGTTCTGTACATTGTACTTTGTAATTTTGTTTAAGACATCTCTTTTATCTTAGGTATCATTTCTGCTTTTGTACCTTTACAGACTGAAAAGAATAATTTTGAATAACATATAAAAAATACAAGAATGACTTCATACCTGAGCCCGCCACTTTCAATCATGTTAAATTATACTGATTTAATATATGAATGTGCCACTTTTAGTCACACTGAATTATATAAATGAATACATAATGAATATCATCAACAAGGCAAGTAAGCCATACTGAAATCTAGAAGGTCCATTTTTAAATCTCTTGCTCACATTCTAGGCAATTGCTCAGCAAAATAATATCTTTGCACAGCACTAGAATATTCTCAGAGTACCCATTTTACCAATGCAGAGTATCAAGTTATGTGCTTTAGAAACCATTAAGAATAAGATCTTGCCTCTGAGCTCAACACCTGAGGAAATCGCTCACCACCTACAGTAAAATGTGGAAGAGAGTTTCTGGTCTACAGACAACAGCCAGAAAGGGCAAGAGGAGAAGACCCTGGACAGCGGCAACTGAGACAAATAGTTAACTGGTTCAAATTGGAATTATAAAAGTGAATTCACTTTTCATCACTTTCTCACACTTTCTAGAATTTAGCATACTCTTCAGAAATGCCCGAGGCAGATGTTTCAATGAATGTCTCAGCAAGTTCCACCATATTCACCATACTCAAATGAAGAACACATTTAGTAACCTAATGAGAGGTACACCACTTTAACTATTTAATCACTCTTCTTCTAAAGCATCCATGGCTGTAATTTTATCCAAATGATATACCACAACTATAAAAAGCTACTTGACCTACAATCTGGACCATCTCACTCCCATCTGTAAATCATCAGCTAACCACTGACTAGTCAGCAGTTACATATTTTAGGTAGCAATTTATTACATAATTTTTTAAAAATATATACAAAATTATTGTGGGATTTAAGAGGCATGCATGAAAAAGATTAACAGATTTCTAATTTAGTTTGAGTATAACTTAAATGAAATTGTATCAACAAGCTTCTACAATACATGTGATATATTTAATTTATATTTCTTTAAGCTTGCAATAAGATTTTCAAAGCTGTATTAGCCCAAGGCACGTAACGTTCATAAGACGAGTAGCTGCATAGTTTATATTGCACAATTTTGTAGCTGCACAGTTTCAGAAAGAATGAGCAGAAAAATCAACTATGAACCACTGCTAGCCTCACTCATTCCCAAATGAATTATCACTTTAAGAAGTGAAAATTCCAGTATCTTACAGGCAGCATAACTTAAAAAAAAAAATAAACATACACTAAGTTTGCTTTCCAACAGGACTTGGTATTTTACAACATTCAGTCTGTTCCTCAGAGAAGGCTACTGAGCTCCTAATAGTTCCATAAGCTCAAAATAAAAGTGGAGCTCTTGGCCATACTGCTTTGGAATGTTAAGTCTGTAAACTAGGCGAAGTATTTATATGCTTAGGGGTGGTATTGATTCTATAATAAAAGGAATTTAAATTCTTAAATTCTATGGTGTTATTATGAACCTTCAAGACAGTTTCCTAAACTTCAATGTGCCTTTAAATTACTTTGGCTTTTCTACTATGTTTAAAGAGAAACAGCTTTCATAAGGCTGATTAAAATTTTACTAAGCTATATAGTTACATAAATATGTTTTCATGAAGAAGGAAGAGCTCTTGAACTTGAGATGGGCAGCTTTTGAATCTAGAAATTCAATTTCCTTAGAGAGTATCTGAAAGCCACATTACAGGAAGCTATGGTTCCTGACTTAAGGGAAACGGAGGGAAGGATAAGTAAATAACAAAATGTGCAGCTGACCTAAACCTGCCAAAAAAATCAAAATAAATATTACTCTGCATATATTGTCTTGAGAACACGTTATATTAAAACGGCAGCTGACATGCACCAATAAATAAAAAAGGTATGAACTTAATGTTTGATATGTCAACACTTAGCAAATTATCAAAACAAAAACAGCAGTTTAAACTAACTACTTTCATCAGCATACATGACCGTTTTCTTCCATTTTCCTTACATTTCAAATACATTCCTGATTGCTTTTGGTAGTAAACAACACACAAATAAAGGAATTATCTTGCTGATTGATTATACTTTATTGCATGCCGCTAACCCTACTTCTGACCATGTGAAGTATTGCACACTTCAAAGGAATGACAAAATCTCACATTGTTTAAAGTCTGTCTTGAGTAATCTTATTACCCAAGAACATCAATTAATGCATGCCTGCAGCCTTATTAATCTACTCCAGTGTAAACAGATTTTCTCATTGTATGTTTTCTTTTCCAAATTTCCTCCTAAAGCATTATATTACCTGCTTTGACAGTTTCGCTCCCTGCATTTAGACACAGTTCAAATAAGTATTGTTTGATTTTACCATTTCTGTCTTTCACATCAACTAAATTTACTGTTCCATAATCAAGGAACTTTGTCTCACAGTATTTAACTTGGGTTTATATTTTTATACTGCAGTGGTAAATGTTTTGAAAATAATTCTGTTTTCATTAGTAGTATTTGTCCCATATCTAAATTTTACTACTTTCAAGTCACCTCCTCTCCAATTTCACTAAAAGCTCCCTCTTTAGTGCTCATTATACCCTGTCAGTGTATTTCTTTGCTCTTAATGCTGATGCACCCACGTTATTCACTCTTCACTTTCTGGGAATTATGTCTCTGATCATGCTCTGAAGTTCACAGTATAGAGTTTTTCCAGTTCAATTTCTGTCAAAAAGAGGTATGAAGGGCCAAGTGTAAAAATTTATCAGATGACTTATTTTGCTATAATGCAAAAATATTATCACAGCACAAAAAAAAATGGAAGCTTTGCCTTTTCTAGTTAACTGATTTTGTAAAATTATTCAAATGGAGACCTGCTATTGCTTTTAAAAACAGAAAGATTGTTATATTACAAAAATTGCATATATATAAAAGAAAAGAAATAAAAAAAAAGCTTTTTTTTTTTTTTTTTTAATCCAAGTATGCCTAACAGGCAAATAGTGATTTGTCATTAGCACTCAGAATATACAAGTGTTAAACGTGAACAGTTTAAAAATACCAAGCGTGATCAAATCCTGCCAATCCTTCTGCCAAGGATAACATTTGGCCATACTTTTTCTCTCCTGAGACATCAAAAAAACTTTTACTTTTTCAGGGTTCAATGCATAAGCACCTAATAAAGGTATCAAAAATAATATATGATATATGATAACGAATCATGTGTTAAGAAACAACCGTGCCACTAAACTATTTTAAAATACATCCTTCATTTCATTGTCTTCTCTCCTAACATAAGGAGTCCTACCCCATGTTCTTACCACTACATCATAATAAAATTCTAGATAATTTTGATACATCAGCATCCAAGAGGTTTTCTATTTCTTTATACTTTAAATTTTTCTTTGAAGGTTAATTCATTGGAACTGTTGGCTTCCTTCCGGGAATAATTTTTTCTGGTCTCCAGACTTTCAAAATATTGTTACTGTAATTAATATGCATTTGAAGACTTGATATTCCTTCATTGCCTTCAAAGTCTACTGAATACCTTGTACCAATCAACTTATTCATGGGATAAAATGAATGAGACAATCTCTGAACCGTGTTCATCCAATATTGCTATCCAGCAGCTATAATACAGAAATACACCTAAAAAAGGTATGATTTTGGTTTTTCGTAAGAACTGCTGAACTGAATGAGTACTTTAAAATCCTCAATAACTTTAGCAGATTTGCCTCCCCTTTTACTTCAGAGATTAATTATGAAATCCAGCACACCTTCACAGTACTTTATAAACAATAATGACTTTCCATGCAGAAACAACTGAATCACCATATTTGTTCGCATGCTCTACATTCTTGTCCTTAACTGACATGGAGGACTGCACCTGTTATTTTTAATACATAATTGACCATCTGAAAACATTACTGTCATTCCCCTTTTGCTTATTTTCTCTTCAGAACCTCTGTCTCCAGATCAACACTTCAATGCAGACAGTAGCCACAAAGAAGGAAGCTACATTTTCCAATTTGGATTCACACAGCCAGGAGTGGACATCAGAGGTTATCAAGGAGGACCCAAAAACCTTACTGAAATGGGATGTGATCCCAGCTTCTTCAGAAGACAGGAACAACTGGTCAGCAAATACGTGTATTGGATGAGAACTTCCCAAAGGGCAAAACAGTGCACAAGTACTTTCCTTACATGTGTTACACATATTCTAATGTACAATTACTACGTGCTCCTGTGGCTCACAGGCTTTCTTCTAGGCTTACTTTGCTGTCAGTAGTAGGCCAAACTTACACTTGTTGGTACCAGCTTCTATATGTTATACCACATAGAGGTGTTAGGTAAGTTTCAACTAAAACTACTCCAGCAGAAAAGAATAGGGGAAAAAAAAATTTTTTTTTAAGTACCTTCCTACCAGCGTCTATGAGATACAATTCTGTTATAAACAGAGAAATCCATCAGCTCTCCTCCCCAGCTAATGAAACTTCACAGGAAAAGTAGCTTGTAACAACTTGAAAATACATGTATTTCTTTAAAGATTATCCATTTAGAATGTGAAGCCTGAAGGTAAATGGCCTACTTCAAAGATGCCCTACAGGGCTGGTTGGTAGGTAACAGTGACTTTCAAAATGCAAGTTTCAGACCCCATCCATGGCTTAAAAAAACTAGGACAAACCTTATCCCCCAAATTCTGACTTGGAGCAGTACAAGACTTCAGTTCTCTGATGACATAATGCTGGTTATTATAATTATGGGTTTTTTCAACAGAAGGATTTTTAATGTGCCAGTTCAAACACTTCATGTATCTTGTAGTGGATCGAACATGACATTTAAAATAAAATTCACTGCGGTAAATCAAACTAATATGAGTGAATCTTTCCTAAGAATCTATCAAATGTCAAAGTCAGAAAGACTGTCAGAGGTCCTAAGACATAGCTGGTTTTAAACCTGCTTTCTGTTTTGCTGTTCCAGACTTCGTCCTTTTTTTCCCACCAGCTTTTTAATTTCTGTCCTGGCCATCAGCTGAAGTAATAGGAAATCATAATATTGCAAGACTGAAAGCATTTTGAAAGTAGAACTAGTTCTTTGCCTTTTCAAATACCTCAATAATTTCAAAATGCACTGATCCCACTTGTGCAGTTCTGGTGTCCTCAACATCAGGAGGACTTGCGCTGACAGCTGCATGTCCGGAGGAGGGTCACAAGAAAGACAAAGGGACTGAAGTACCTCCTGTATGAAGACAGGCTGAGAAAGTTGGGGCTGTTCAGCCTGAAGAAGAGAAGGCTGCGTGGAGACCTCATAGCAGCCTTCCAATACCTGAAGTGGGCCTACAAGGATGCTGGAGAGGGATTCAGGGAATGGAATCAGGGATTGTAGCAACAGGACAAGGGGTGATGGGTTCAAACTAAAACAGAGAAAGTTCAGGTTAGATACAAAGAAGTTCTTTACTGTGAGGGTGATGAGGCACTGGAACAGGCTGCCCAAAGAAGTTATAAATGCTCCATCCCTGGCAGTGTTCAAGGCTGGACAAGCCTTGGGCGACAGGGTTTAGCGTGAGGTGTCCCTGCCCATGGCAGGGGGGGTAGAAGCAGATGACCTTAAGGTCCTTTCAAACCCAAAGCATTATATGATTCTGTGATTATTTTTAAGACTTCTGAATTCCCCTCAGGGCCCCTATCTCATATCATATTCAATCAAACTTTTAGTGAACATTTCAGAACTGATCCTAGTAAATACCCAAAATAATTTAATCCCAGGCACTTGGCAAGGTGTGTGATTAGTTCACTTTTATGAGCTCAGTCATGTCATAGCGTAAGCCAGAGATGCATGAAAATACTACACAGACTGTCAACAACACTGATGAAGTCTGTACAGAAACAATGCAGAACCCCTCTAAATTTCTCAACTAATATGAAACTATATCAAGTAATTCTCAAGTATGTGTAATAAGGCTGTGAGCTGTCAGATCTTTGAAGATCTGCCTAGTCCATTTGCTCCCCAATGAGAACTCAGAAGTTTTCCTACCATGGAAGACAGAATACAAATAAGAAGAGGTTTAAACCAGACACACACACACACACCCCGGTTACTTCTTCCATGCAGTTAGTTGGGGAATTTGGCAGTTTGTTTGGGGTTTTGGGGGGTTGGGCTGTTTTCAATTGTTTGTTTTTCCCTGCTTGTTTGAGAATTCATTTTTGGAACTTAATTTTCATTGGCTGGCATCAAAATCTGAACTACCCTTTCTGGTCTTTCAGCAACCACCACAGTGTCCCCATGCTGGTGTCTGAGTTCAGGACACAAGCATGCTTTGAAGGGAATCCTGCTCATCCCCACTTCTGTGCTTTGGCTTCCTGCACAAAGCAGCCTATGAGTACACTGATGATCTCTTGCAGGTGAAATCACAGAATCATAGAATAGTTAGGGTTAGAAAGGACCTTAAGATCATCTAGTTCCAACCCCCCTGCCATGGGCAGGGACACCTCCCACTAAACCATGCCACCCAAGGCTCTGTACAACCTGGCCTTGAACACCACCAGGGATGGAGCATTCACAACTTCCCTGGGCAACCCGATCAAGTTTAAACCCTGCTCCAGGAATGCATCTAATGCCTTTCAGAAGGCAAGAAGAACTCAGCCTGTGAGACCAGATTAGAGCTAGTCTGAAATTAAACACAGACACTGCCCTTCATCCCCAAAGCATGGAGTTCTACAGCAGCATTTAATACTCCAAATTTAACTGAAACCTGTCCAGGATGGACATCCAGTCCTCAACATCAGCTCTTGTACCCCATGGATCCATGGCACTATGTGCATTGAAGGCCTGCACAAATGTCCTGGATTGGCAAGCACCTGTTCACCACCACCCCACCCCCTCAGCTGACAAGTACATGGAAATCCCAAGTTAAAAGCTAGTTTTATCTCAGGCAAAATTTCCAGGCAGATTAAGGCACTGTACTTTCTTGCCCTCAAGCATCATCACAACAGCTTTTATATTTTACATAGAAATTAGCTATTGGGAAAACTGGCTACCCTGGATTTGGAGAAGGCTGAGGTTCTTAATGACTTCTTTGCCTAAATCTTCACTGGCAAATGCTCTGACCACACCACCCAAGTCCTGGAAGGCAGATGCAGGGACAGCGAGAATGAAGACCCTGGGCCCACTGTAGGGGAGGATCTGGTTCAAGACCATCTTAAGAACCTGAACATACACAAGTCCATGGGACCTGATGAAATCCATCCACTGGTCCTGAAGGAGCTGGCAAATGAAGTTGCTAAGCCGCTGTCCATCATATCTGAAAAATCATGGCATTCAGGTGAAGTTCCCGATGACTGGAAAAAGGGAAATATAACCCCCACTTTCAAGAAGGGGAAAATGGATGAGCTGGGGAATTACAGACCAGTCAGTCTCACCTCTGTGCCTGGCAAAATCTTGGAGTGGATTCTCATGGAAGGCATGCTGAGGCACATGAAAAACAACAAGGTGCTTGGTGACAGCCAGCATGGCTTCACTAAGGGGAAATCCTGCCTGACCAATCTGGTGGCCTTCTATGATGGGGCTACAGAACTGATGGACAGCGGTAGAGCAGTTGATGTCATCTACCTGGACTTGTGCAAAGCGTTTGACACTGTCTCACATGACATCCTTGTCTCTAAGTTGGAGAGACATCAATTTGATAGGTGGTCCACTCGGTGGATAAAGAACTGGCTGGATGGCCACATGCAAAGAGCTGTGGTCAGTGGCTCAGTGTCCAGCTGGAGACCAGTAACGAGTGGTGTCCCTCAGGGAACGGTGTTGGGACCGGTCTTGTTCAACATCTTTGTCGGTAACGTGGAGAGTGGGCTTGAGTGAGCCCTCAGCAAGTTTGCCAATGACACCAAGCTGTGTGGTTCCGTTGACACCCTGGAGGAAAGGGATGCCATCCAGAGGGACCTTGACACGCTTGTGAGGTGGGCTGATGCCAACCTGATGAAGTTTAACCATGACAAGTGCAAGGTCCTCCACCTGGCTTGGAGCAATCCCAGGCACACATACAGGTTGGGAACAGAAGAGATTCAGAGCAGCCCTGCAGTGAAGGACTTGGAGGTGTTGGTCAATTAGGAAACGAACATGAGCCAGCTTCAGTGCGCGCTTGCAGCCCAGAAAGCCAACTCTACCCTGGGCTGCATCAAAAGGAGCGTGACCAGCAGGTCGAGGGAGGTGATCCTGCCCCTCTACTCTGCTCTTGTGAGACCTCACTTGGAGTATTGTGTGCAGTTCTGGTGTCCTCAACATAAAAAGGACATGGAACTGTTGGAACAAGTCCAAAGGAGGGCCACAAGGATGATCAGGGGTCTGGAACACCTCTCGTATGAAGATAGGATGAGAAAGTTGGGGCTGTTCAGCCTGGAGAAGAGAAGGCTGCATGGAGACCTCATAGCAGCCTTCCAATATCTGAAGGGGGCCTATAGGGATGCTGGGGAGGGACTCTTCATGAGGGACTGTAGGGAGAGGACAAGGGGTAATGGGTTCAAACTTAAACAGGGGAAGTTTAGATTGGATACGAGGAAGAAATTCTTTACTGTAAGGGTGGTGAGGCACTGGAATGGGTTGCCCAGGGAAGTTGTGAATGCTCCATCCCTGGCAGTGTTCAAGGCCAGGTTGGACAGAACCTTGGGTGGCATGGTTTAGTGGGAGGTGTCCCTGCCCTTGGCAGGGGGTTGGAACTAGATGATCTTAAGGTCCTTTCCAACCCTAACTATTCTATGATTCTATGATTCTAAGAAATGGTTAGTGACCTCCTACTTCACTTAGATGTACACAAATCTATGGGGCTGGACGTATTCCACCCAGGAGTGCTGAAGGAGCTGGCAGAGGAGCTTGCTAAGCCACTCTCCATCCATCAGCAGTCCTGGTCTAGTGGGCAGCCCTAGAGGATTGGGGGTTGGCCAACATGATGCTTCTCTATAAAAAGGGAAGGAAGGATGACCCAGAAACTACAGGCCTATCAGCCTGAGCTCAGTGCTGGGGAAGGTCATTGAGCAGACGATCCTAATTGAGATCATAAAGCATGTGTGGGGGAGTGGAGGGATCAGGCCTAGTCAGCATGGGTTCATGAAGAGCCCCCCATCCCAAGGGATGTCAGATGAAAGTACAAGCTAAAAAACAGCAGATGCTCAGTTAATTTACTCATACACTACTGAGCTGCTCAGCAGGTATTTCTTGGAAACACTGAAAACCCATGACAACCAACCTCTCTCAAATCCCTCCCTCTCACACCACTGCCATGAGCTCTGCAAACCATTCGTTTGGTCAGGCCTGGGAAAGCAATGCACAGATGCTTTTATTTATCATCTGGAGCTACTGCCATTTTATCATGTTACCCATTGTTACAAATGACTTTTTATGTATAAAAATAATAAATTAGCCATTTCCCTTACAACATGTGCATGAAATCCAACATAATCATTCATGTTTGTATTACCATAAGGTAAGAAAATGGTAATGACATGGTAGGCAGATGTTAAAAAGCAACAGGATTGAAAGGAAGTGCAGATGAATCATTAAGCCTTCCCTCGGCAACTGAAGAAGTATTCATTATTTACCTGAAGAATGGTATTTCACTACATTGACAATATTCATTTGAATCTGTGATATTTAAGAGATAAGTGCACTCCTACAAGCTATGCATCACCATGGCTCTCTCCTGCCCCCCCCATCATTTCAAAAATAATAATCCTGCAACCTAAAGTCATACATTTCAAATGACAGAATTTAGAGACACAGTATTTGCCTAGAGGATCATCAGTTTGATTCAGTAACATGTTTTGTTTTGTGTGGGTTTTTTACTGTTTTTACATATTGAATGTCTCTTACGAACAAATTCTACATGTATCTTACCAGAACAAAAATGATAAAGCGCGCAACCAAAATACAACATGAACCTGGATTCCGCAGATCATCTGTATCATAAATATGACAATTTTCACTTGTTTTCAACTACACACTCAGAACAACAAATATTACAGACAAAACCAACATAAATTTAGCTTTAGACCAGACTACAGATTGTGGTAAATACTATAATTAAGTCAACTTGTGCATTGTCTAGGGAAGTCAAACCAGAAAAAATAAAACCTGTAATACTGCATTTTGTCACTGACTACATGAAACATTTCTTATTCTTACTATATTCAAAAATAGTTAAGAAATTAATATTATTTCTAAAAAGTGGATCTTGTCTTTTAATGATTTCTCCCTATAGAAAATGGGAATTCATCTCACACACACTATTAAAATGAATGAAGTACCATGGTATCATCTTGCACTAAAGGACCTATTGATGTATTTCTGTCAGACTGATATGAGTAAGTTTCCCCTGTCTATATTCATTAAAGTAAAATAAGATTTTTTTCACCTTGCAAGAACACAGAGCATGTTCTGCAGTCTCTGTTCTTGACAAAAGTCCCAAAGCCTGCAGTTATCACTCTCACCAGGCCCATAATTTAAATGCCTAAATAAAATACTGTACAATTGATGCATCCTAGGAAGAATTAAATTCAGAAAAAGCTTGGTTTAAGTCACTCAACATATTTTTATTTTATTAGAAATCCCCAGAGCATAAATCTTGCTACTCACATGCCAGCTCCTATTGTCAGTTTGTATTTTCTCAGCTTGGCTGTTGTCAAGATTTATTGACAATAACATTTCGATATACAGTCCATCAAAATGGTGCATAAATACATATTGTATTAAATAAGATTAACCATCTTTGATCATACATGCTGTGCCATAAAACTGTCACATGCAGACCTCATTAACTGTGCCATTAAACTGACGTGACTTAGAAAGGCTGTTCCTGTGAAAATGGTACCTGTTTGCAAAAACGGGTAGCAAACATTTTTACCAACACCAGGGTAATCAGGATAGCAGCTAGGGACACTACAGACAAAGCGAAGAACTCTGAACAGAGCAAGAGAACAGCAGCTTCCTTTAATGCCTGAAGCATGGATGCCATAAAAACATTTCAAGGTCTTGCTACCAAATTCTGGCAAAAGACTTTGCTCTTGAATACTTTTATAATAGTTTGCACATTGTCTAGGAAAGCCAGTCATGCAGTTTTAAGTTACCAAGGAGAAAAGAGCTTGCTGGTTATAAGTGTTCCAGTTTTGTTGGGGTTTTTTTATTTTTAAATAAAAATTATTTATAATTTTTTTACTTGATAAAATATAAATTTTATAATAACCCTTCCCCCCAGCAGCTATGCATCAGATTCTGATTTAATTCCAAATGGTTAGCAGCGATATTCTACACAGCAGAAAGCTGAAAGCCAGCTGCATTGTGAACCTCCCTCCAAATACCTTTACTTTACAAACTGAAGCAACAGTAATTTAACTGTCTAGAAAGTGCTCATGATTAAAGAATTGTCAGTATGAAGTTTTCTCCTTTGCCCTATTACCTTTAATTACGCCTCTGAGTTTAGAATTTTGCTATAATATAATGTATATATTATACCTGTTACACAAGAAATTATCTATCAATAATACAAAAATAATTCTAGATTACATAAGAACATATCAGTGAATCCTCAGAGTGATTAACATGTTCTTTCAAAGCTGTCATTTCAGTAGGTAAAACATACCAATTTCACACACACAAGCTGTAGTTGTAGGTTCTTCAGCTAGTTGTTAACTTGATTGAAAGTGATGTGAAAAGAGCAGACATCTAACTTGCTTAGCCTGTCTTTATGAATTATAACATACTACTTTCATTGATGCATAAATTATAGAATAAATACCAAGTAAGACCAAGAGGAAATATTTTTAATATGGCTAAAAGTTTGCACTTCCCTGCACAGGAAAGAAACTGCCAAATTACAGAAATCACTTTAAAAAAAAATTCAAATAGAGGGTACAGGGTAAGACTTTAACAACAGTAGCTACTAAAACATTAAACTTAATGAGCAACTGAAAGATCAAAGGATGGTAACATTCAAATCACAAAGCTCTTCACAACTTTCATCTCTGCAATAAAGCTGCTAAACACGGACTTAAAGCTATACTGGGTTTTAGTAACATCCCTTTTACCAACACCCACCACCCAATAAAAATCCTACTGGCAGCGACAGACAGGGAAAACAGAAATACAGTTGATTAAAGAAGCATGTAGACACAGTCTGATTATTTTTAAACTGCAACTTCTTATGTTAATAACTTTTTTGTTGTCAGAATTTTGTAGGCAAAGTAGTGAAGATTAAATTTGAAGAAGAAATTAAACACCACTAAAATCACTCAGTTCAACATCTCAATAGTTAAATTAGAGTCAGAGTATTTGGCAGAATTCAAAGCAGAACTATTCACAGATGAAGTACACCTGGTGAACACGTTTGCCAGTGTCAAGCCAAAAGACACTTGGAAAGTATTCAGCATTAAGTATTTTCAAATACACAGTGTACTACTGTACAGTCAACATATTTATTTTGATACTACCATGATTCTACTTCTGTATTTAAAAAAAATAACAGTCATATTTTTACAAGTATTATACTAGACTCCCATATGGAAAGAAACATTGCATAGATTCTCTTGCTATTTCTATGTCCCTAACCAAAAGCACTTAAATTATCATTTTGGTAGTATGTTAGAATACATACTAGCAGTAGATTTTCACCAGTTCGTTTATTTTAAGGCCCAGAAGAGACCAAGATGACCACGTTACGTAATGGGAAGAACCTCTCCCAATAAAAGCCACGTAAAGCCACTACTTGTTGAGCTTTTACAATACTCAGTCTTAATTTAAGAAGAAATGAAGTACCCATTACAGTTCCTATGTCTTCCAAAGGTTAATTACTCTCACTTAGATTTCCACTGGCATTCATATTCTGAATGAATTTGGTTTCAGCTCTCAATGACTGTATCATTATTTCCCAAATTAATTTATCTTTGATATCAGACATCTTTCTTCTGTGTACACACATGTGGGACATGACCAAATCACCTCTTAACCTCAAACAAGTAAAAGAGATTTATGAGAACACATTTCAGGATACAGCACGTATTTTCCAGTTATTAAATCATCCTTGAAATTTTAAACGATACTTAGAACATCTTTTTATAGTAATGTTTTTCTCAGTAGCAGCAAACAAAGTAATATTTACTCCTTAATTCTGCCTTGTATTCCCTGGTTTTGGATCCAAGTCAGTATTATCAGTGCGCTTTTAGTACTATCACACCAGGAACAGATGTTTAACCGATTATGCACCATTATAATTAACTGGTTTTCAGTGACACAATTCTGGAACTGTTTTCTGGAACGCGCAAGTGCGAACTACTTTCTTTGTTCTGGATATGTGACAGCGTTCTTGGCCGTGTTAATATGAACATTGATCTATTGAGTCCAGCTCGCCAAGTGATCCCAGTTACTCTAAAGAGCTGTAATCATTCCTCCCAACTCTGCCTTCTGAGAACTTTATATTTTCCATCTGGATCATGAATAAATACACAGAACAGCAAGAAGTTATCAGAAGCAGGTCGGACAGGAGTCTATTTAGCTCACTGTCCTGTCTTTGACCGTGGTCAAGAGCAGATACATGAATATAAAAATCACAGAAAATCTCTGCTGCTAGGCTACTTTTTATTTCTTATGAAACTCCAATAAAATAATTTGCTGCAGATGCACCACCGTGGTTTTACACAGAGAGAACAGGATGCTGTGCTCTGTTACCTGTGTTGACTGCAGCTGAGGTGTCATTTTCACCGGCTGCATCACCTCCAGAGTACCACTCCTGCAGGTAGCAAGTGTCTGGTTTAAAGTCAGTCAATGCATAAGTGAAGTTAAAATTCCCTTTTCACTTAACATTTATCAATATTGAATTTTATCTTCATTTTATAGAAATCTTCTTCATAATCACAATAAAGGAGAGGAGGAAAAGACTAGGACAGCTAATGGAGTACTCGTAAGCCTAAGACAACTCATACTCTCACCCCCGCTCCCCCTTCATTATTTTTTTAAGCACTAACAAACTAACCTTAATGAACATTTTCTGCAGTGATCAATGTCTTTTCTGCAGTATAACTTCTACTACAATACAGTGCAAAACCAGACGAAAAATACTATTTGAAGCTAACACTTGCAAGCTCAAAGTGAGCAGCCATTTCCCTACAACCACATCCTGATTCTGGGCTGGAGTACCCATCAGCGTACCATCACAGCCTCTGTACCTGCAAGACAGCCTTTGATTCAGCCTCTCTGTCAGCAATGGACACATTTCTCCAGGCACATTTCTCCAGGCACGTAGAAAGTGCTTGGCAGAGCAGATCTGTCTCTGATAATGGGACAGGATCTCCTCTGCAACTGCGAATCTTCAAACCATGAACACAGATTGATACATCGAAAGAATTTTAAGCATTTTGCCCTACTGTAAGAAGTACCAACGCAGTGTAGGTATCTTATAATTCTATCTTTAATCATCTCCTCTTTCAGAACTATCTGTCAGACATTAGGCAGCCTGAATGGTCAACAGTGGCAAAGGTTTTCCTACTAAAGGCTCAAGGAGAGGACTTTCCTGCTGGTCAGCTCCTGGAAAGTGGCTCCCAAAACTAACAGCTTAAAATAAAAATAAAAATAAAAAAAATAAATAAATAAAAGCTGACCCCCCCCAAAAAGAAATTAAAAAGAAACAGTCAACAGTTAGTCAACAGTTATCAACAGTATTGGCAAGAAATAAGGAAAATGGTGCAGAACAAAGCAACAAATAAAAGGAGAAAGCATAACAGCCTGCCCTAAACCCAGACAGTGATGAAACACAGGTTTTGTGGCCAGCCTGCAATAGATATTCAGAGAGGATCAGCCTCATGCATGTCCCAGTGTTTCACAGAGATAATGTGGAGAGACTGTCTTAAGGAGGGAGCATTAGAAAGAGTAATCCAGTTTAAAATAGCATTGTCAACATTTTTACCTTCCCTTCCTCATCAAAAAATTCAAGCTAAAAATGCAAATTTTTCCACATTTAATTTCTTTTATCCATTTTCTTCCAGGCTCAGATGAATATACTGATGATCCATACTCAGTAAGTACCAAAATCTACTGAACTACTATTAGCATGTTACAAGGCTTAGAGCTGTGAACTAAAGAATACACAGAAAGACAAAACTGAAGCTTAACTCAAGCAAAGCGGCTATCAATCAGCAGAGCCATATTGCAGTTTTTCTGAACAAATATGCTGCCAGCATCAATACTGATCAAAATTATTTTTAACAAACAAAATAAAAATAAAAAAGACAAATTGACAAGAAGCCTGTACCTTTTAAAGCCATTTATCTCCTCCAAAACCTCTTTTCACTGGCATGCTGTTATTGCAATTTAATAGTTAGGGGGTTTTTTCTCTCAGTGAGACCACCTACCTCTCACCTTTCCACAGTGCCAGCAACTAAATGAAGCACAAACTTGTTTCAAAACACAAGGAAAATCGAAGATGTACTTATGGTTCAGAAATACAGAGGGAAGCAGGAAAATCAATTAATCTGCTATGAGAAAACTAGGCCAACCAATGAGAAAGCGGACTTCAAGCTTTTATTTTTCATCAAACCAAAATGTTAAAGCAGAAGTAGAGCTTCCTTTTTTTCCCCCCTAGAAGACTAATGCATTTCCCACACAGTGAGTTTGGCTATTTAAAGAAGTTTTATCATTGCTCTCTTTTCATAAAGTTAAACACAATGTTGATTACATACAGAAAGCATACTGTTAATAGTATATATTAATTTTACAACTTGAAATTGCATCACCTCCTTGCCTTTCGGCTGACAGTGATTAATGATAGATAACAAGAAAAAACTACAGATAGGTTTTTCCCCATTGACGACAGAACCTGGTCCATTTTCACATCCTCAGTGACCACGTCAGCTCTGGCTGTAACAAACCGGAAGGAGTTGTGAACTCCTGAAACTCAGAAATAATGAAAAGGAGGGAGCCCCTTGCCAGCATGCAGTTGAGCTGTGGTACTTCTTGCCACAGGATGCCCCCAGTGCAGGGAGCTGGTACGGGTTCTGGAGGAGCCAGACCAGGCTGTGGAAAAACAATCCATTTTGTTAAATTACATACACAAGAACTGCAGCTCTGAGCTGGGATGGAGACTAGGAGATCCTTGTGGGAAATATCACACTGCTGCTCTATCCTAGGCACCTGTTTTTAAACACTTTTAAACTGGAGACACAGTACTGAGCTGCATCATGGGCATTTGCCCTGGTCCAGGGCAGCCATTCATATTTCTATTGATGGTCCAGTAGCAGGAAATGAAAAGCTGTGTAACCATAAAGATTTTTAAAGTCCATGTATTGTATTTTTACATATTCCAAAACAATTCTAGCGACTGAAAGTTCATATGAAACAGCAAAGCAGCAAGTAGAAATAGATAGGAAAACCAGCTGCCTGAGTTCTTCCAAAGCTTTATTAGCTATTCCAATTTCAAAAAGGAAACAACAGTCAACAAAAAAGTCTTAAAGACTAACTAACCCTACGGAACCACTGGCTCAACATAAAATTTAATACCACCATTTTGACAGCTACTTTCAGAGAAAAAAAAATAAGCCCCAACTTGACTTCAGTGTTATTGAATAAATAATTACTTGAGGGATTTTCTTTAAAGCAATCACTCTGCCTTAGCTAAAGCAGTACTCTGGAAAGCTAGCATTAAAAAATTATTTGCTCTAATCTATTCCAAACTGGGGCTTGGCATCTAATCCCTCTTCATTACCAAATAGTTTGGTAACTAAGTATTCCATTTGTAAAGTATCCACAATAACAAGACCAAATAGTTGACCTGAGTTCTTCAAAGATACCTACAGAAAATAAAAACTTAAACAGCATTTAATTACAGGGAGATACAAGCAATCAAGTCCCTGAAAAATACATGAAAAATATATGAAAACATAATTGAGGATGTTTTCATTTAAAGTTATTTTGTCCAATTAGTGATGCTGCTGTATTTTTTATTCAAATAAAGAGGTCATCTTAGCCAGCAATTTACTGTTTAACTGCGTAAAATTGTTATGAAGAGCATTCTATGGACCAACCCGTTAATGGACTAGTTATTAAACACAGGCACAAAATAACTGAGAATTGTTTCAGAAAGAATAACTTTTTAGAAACAGGTTCATAATGATAATCAGTAAGCAGGAAGAACTTTAAAGCAGTAAGTTCATTTTCTCTAAATGCAGAAGATTAGAATTTACTGCATTTATTTAGCTTTTTTTATTTTTTTAAAGCTTTAGCTTTATTTTTATATTGATGTTGACTCTTAAAACTGTTATTTATAACATGTAATTGTGTAGAAAGCGTAAAGAATTATGAATAATACAACAATAAATAACCATTAATGTCAGGGCTTTTCCAAATTTTAAGTGTTAGGAATTTTGTTATTTGTCCTTTTATTACAGAAGGGCAAAGACAAAGAAAACTTTAAAAATTACTTTCCCTTTTTCTACAAAGCTCATTGTTTCGTCTTCTGTTTAAACTAAAGACATTAGCACTAGCATATCTGGAATAGATCCAAGAGGGCTAATGAGTACATAAATATGCCAGGTAAGTCTTTATTTACCATGAAGAGCAGTTAGCATTCATTGAATACATATATTAAATCACACAAATTGACAAATATTAAATATTTATGATTGACATCATGTCATTTTCTGATGCTCATATCTCAAATGTTGTCATTGCTTGATCTTCCTCTGGTATACTTTGGGTCCACAAAAAACAGGTCCTCAAATGCTAAGAACTTAATGCAACTCTATCAATCAGCACCATTGCGAATGGAAAGGGAGGGGAGTGGAGTGGAGTGGAGTGGAGTGGAGGGGAAGGGGAAGGGGAGTGGAGGGGAAGGGGAGTGGAGGGGAAGGGGAGTGGAGGGGAAGGGGAGTGGAGGGGAAGGGGAGTGGAGGGGAAGGGGAGTGGAGGGGAAGGGGAGTGGAGGGGAAGGGGAGTGGAGGGGAAGGGGAGTGGAGGGGAAGGGGAGTGGAGGGGAAGGGGAGTGGAGGGGAAGGGGAAGGGGAAGGGGAAGGGGAGGGGAGGGGAGGGGAGGGGAGGGGAGGGGAGGGAAGGGGAGGGAAGGGGAGGGAAGGGGAGGGAAGGGGAGGGAAGGGGAGGGAAGGGGAGGGAAGGGGAGGGAAGGGGAGGGAAGGGGAGGGAAGGGGAGGGAAGGGGAGGGAAGGGGAGGGAAGGGAAGGGAAGGGAAGGGAAGGGAAGGGAAGGGAAGGGAAGGGAAGGGAAGGGAAGGGAAGGGAAGGGAAGGGAAGGGAAGGGAAGGGAAGGGAAGGGAAGGGAAGGGAAGGGAAGGGAAGGGAAGGGAAGGGAAGGGAAGGGAAGGGAAGGGAAGGGAACATACACATGACCATCAGGGGAAAAAAAAGAATAAAAGACATTAAAAAACAAACAAACAAAAACCCACAACAAACAAAGAGCCTTATAGACGGCTTCCTGCTCACACTCAATGGACTTATATACTTACCCAAAGTCTCCTAACATTAAAAGGAAAAAGTACGGAACTTCCCTCACCAAGACTCATATCTGATATAGCCAAGGGACAGAGCAGATTAATTTTCTGAGCGCATACTGCTACCAAACATGGAGGAAAAACTCCTCATAAAGAAACTAACTGCAGATATTATTTTTACATGCACCAGCAGTTTAACAGCTACCTGAAAATCTATTGTTGCAACTCCCGCAGCTTGACTGTTTTCTAAGCACCATGTAATCCAAATTCCTTTAAACAATCATGATATCTTACTTTGAAAAGTTACCTGAAGCATAATATGACAAAACTTTACCATTCTCCCACTACAAATGATCACCTTGCTATAAATGAGATGATGCATGACTCCATCGGGGACTCTAAATAAGTCTAATAATGAAAACGTTGGTGCAGTACAAATCACAAAATATGTGCCCAAAACAAAAGCCTTATAATGACATTCTTTACCAAGGGAATAACGTATTGTTTTCTTCCAATGGAGAGAATGCTTTGTTTTGGGCATTTTGACTGTGTTTCCTTTCCTGCATCCCATATGTATCATGGATGGCAAACTGTGGCTTTTGCAAAATGGAAATGGGTTTGTCAACTACTGCAGCAGTAACTGAGAACAGTTCATTAACTTTATCTAATTTAAGATAGAGGTGTATGATAAACTTAAAATGTGAATACTAGCTATATCACAGGAGAAAGGAATGCAGTCCCTTAAGTTTAGACTTGCTTACACACTGAAAAGTTTAGTTTTCTGGCCTGAGAACTGCAATGAGAATAACAGCACACATTAAGATTTTATCTTTATAACCATAATTATTTGTTTTATACATATTTAACAGTTTTGGAAGGACTGTTGTAATATTGCTTGAATGTTCTCACAAAGGCATAGAGAAAAATGGAAATTAAGCTTTTCCTCTTCCCGTCTGAATAATACACAATGCTGGGGATGGAAAACAAATCTGACCGATGTGACTGTTCCCTCTGATTATCAGCAACATGTTTGCTGGGTCAATATAAAATTACTGCTTGACACAACCACATTCAGAGTTCTCTGCTCCTCTGGCAGCAGTTTAAACGATAAACTCTGTAAGGAGGCACATCTAGAGCTTCAGTTTTCTTGTCTGTAAGTTGTGCAATAGGATCAGCTCCCTCTGTCTGGCCCCAATTCCAGGCAAGACTGAACTCCAGGACTTATTTCAGATCTCTCTAAGGACCCATATCCTCACTCATTTCAGTTCCACTCAGTAAGTTCAGAAGAGACGGATAAAATGAGTCAAGGATCAAAGGTGATGAGGAAAGATGTAATGGAGGGTTTTAGAAAAGGAAAAGAACGTTAAACTCAGGCAACAGTAAAGAAGTAGTAGAGACCATGAGCTGAAAGCAGAAGCTGCAGTATGCAACGGTGAAAGCACAGAGGCTGGCAGCGAAGTGGAGCATGCCAAGGTCCAAGAGCAGGGAGATACAGTTTTTCCTTTTTTAGAAATGCATTTACAGTAAATTGCGCAATACATGCAAGCAGTGAACAAAAATAAGATGCAGATGAGAAGAAAAAAGAGGGAATAACAACAACAACAATAATATTAAGGAAAGTGCAGAAGAAAAAGGTTCCAGAAATAATGACAGATGGGTCCAAGCACAGAGGATGACCCATGAAAGACGTAAGAAAATTCAGAATTATTTTTTGGACATGAAGCTTCCCTGATAAGACACATGTTAAAGTGTAATAACTCCATCACTTAGGAGTGCTGGTAAACTAGATTCATCAAAAACGGTAAAACATTTTTGGTTTTTTTCTCCCTCTCTCTTAAACGCTGGTAGGTTTCCTGCTGCATCAGGTTGTTAGCTCATTCCAGTAAAGGAACACTTCCTAACCTTTCAGCATACTTCTGAAATTTCTGTAAAACCTACTGTATTAATAAAGCTGCTCACAGACGGGTTATGCTCTTCTTTCCACCCCTCTGCTCTCACAGAAATTAATACCATGCACATTAATTTTTAATGCACCTATCAAAATAATTGTTGCCAAGGAACAACTGATATATGGTAATTTTAAGTGCACAATTCTTTCATTAAATCTATGCTTTTCTTCATGTTTTCCAGGCCTGATTTGGTTACTACGAGTTTTAACTTTATTTTCCATTGTATGGTGTAGTTTGTTCTTTTCTCTAGTTACAGTAGACACAAAACCTTTAGTCTCCCAATTTCTACTTTTGTCTATAAAACATGCAGTCTCTGGGACAGTCAATTCCATGACACAAAGAGGATGATTTTATGGGGAGATATCCTTTTGATTGATATTAGAAGGAAGAAATCATAGTAATTCTTCAATAAACAAGGAGAAACATAAATGTACATAACTTGGAATTCGGAGGCCTTGACTTCTCATGTTACACAAAAACCATAATGATACCTTCATAACATAGAAAATCCATTAAACTTCATTTTCTGTTATACAAAGCCTACAGTATATATGTTGAAAATGCATGCCAGTGCCTTTATACCTTCAAGAATTTTGATAAATAGCCATTTCAGAAGAAAGCCACTCACCAAAGGAAAGCTTAAAGCATAAGTTTAAAAGAATTTGCTTACTTATGCATAGCTATCAGCAAGCCTAAATTCTATATGATCTAGGAATAAAACTCAGGTTTTTGCAAAGATTTATAGGTCTATGAGCATAATACCCAGAAACCACTGTGTGCTTATTTTATTGACACAACAGTTTATACATTTGACATACTGCTGTTCAGATAAGATTATATTCAACTAAGCACAGAAAAGAAACTGTCAACAAGTCTGCAAGACTATGATAGAAACTGCAAAAGCACAGTTTTCATATGACTAACCATACCTTCAGAGTACTCCCAAATCAGTCCCAGGCATGAAAACACAGTTGGAACTCATTTTAAGACAAGTGTGAAGAATAGCATTTTGCCACAAAAATAGTAACCAAGCCTGAACTGTGTGCTCCCTGTACTACATAATTGCTGAAGAAGACAGAAGAAAAGAGTTACTATTACAAATAATAGAGAGTTTTTAGCCAAATTGTATTTGGGAAGTCCAGAACTAGACAGAAAACTTGTAATTGATCGAAGTTAATCATAGTTAATTAGATAAGCACGTACCCCACCGTTTTATGTTTTGTACACTTTTACTGCTGTGAGGGTTTTGTTATGCTATTAGGAAGATGGACAGAGAGGAAGCCTAGAAATCGATACGCAATTTTTCCTTGAAAATCTAAATCAAATTGTATAAACAGTGATTCTTGAAAACATGAACAAATATTAAGAGTAAAAACCAAGTTGGCACAAACCTCTGTCTCTCAGATATGCATAAAGGCAGTATGTAAGCTTCATATATATGAATGTACATTTCCGCCTGGCTGTTAGAGCAGAACTTTTGCCTCAGTAAAGATACTCCACCCTTTAACTTTCAGATTTATGCCAGCTCTGTAGTATAAAAACAAGACAACAGTCAGAAGTGAGGAAAGTAGGGATGGATTATCTGGAACACAACTGCATCCAACAGCTGCAAAATTTGTGATGACAGAGGGTCCAAAATAAGGAGAAACTCTGCACAAGAAAGCAGTACTACTCTACCTATTTCTGACCAGAAAGTTTTGGGTTCTGCGTCAATGGCAAAGGAATAAATGGGCTTCCAGAGTCACAGAGGTTACATAACCCTGTCCTTGTACAACCTCAAAAAAATAAGTAAGATCCATGACTTTAACCCTCTGAAGATGGAGAAAAAGGAGAATGTATGCAGTATTAAACCTTTAGAGCTTCATTTTAATAACATTCTTCCGACCCTTTCCTCCTGGCTGTTCAGACATGTTTTAGAGAGTCCTTTTCCCTCCTTCACCTCTCTCCCAACCACTCTATCACTTCCCCTCTTCACCTCACATCTTATAATGCTAACAGGATATTTAGAAAGGGACAAGGAAAGACAAATGTATTTTGAGAAAATGTTTCAGTGTGTCTTCTGGGAAAGAAAGGAAGAAAAAAATAAAATGAAGAGCTACATCTTCGAATCTCTAAGGAACGGTCCATTTTATGAGCTGACAGTACTTTGGCCCTGAGGGGCAGCAACTCATGCAATGTCCTACAAAAGCAAATCCCGCATATATAAATCATCTTCTCAGTGGCCCCTACCCCACTGCAACAGATGAAAATACCTATACTTCAGAACCAAATTTCTGTTTCAAATATCTTCTGATAAGGAATTAGGTTTTATGAATTCCAGATTAATAATACTCATAAAGATAGAAACTTCAGCATGATTCATATAACTTAAAAAATTAACCTGGTAACTACTAAAGCAGACTTTATTGTATTTTGGACATTACTTGCAAAGAGAGTTTTATTTTCCTTAACAGAATTTTTTTTACTCTCCTCTCATGTTAAAATCCCAGCAAATATATCAGTTTTATTCAATGAGAGTCATGCTTTGGAAGCAGTCATCATACTTGCTGCTACTGACAAGCAGACAAGGGCCTTCCAAGTTTATGTGTATTTTGTGTCAGTTTCCTTTGGTTAGGAGCTTCTTTCAAAATAAATGGCATTTCAAAAAAAAAAAAAAAAAGGCAAGCATGTATAAATATGTATACACATATAAATAATGGAGCAGGAAACCTGGTTTTATTCTTTTTTTCTGCCACTTTGAGTGAAAACAGGAAGCTAACCAAGGTGAAAATGCCTGTGAAAACCTTTATAAAGAGAATTAATCTTTGATAGCATTGCTAATTTGTAAATAAAAGCATTACGTGAGATCTCTCATCAATAAAGAAAAAGATGCAAGTTTTAAGATACGGAAATAAAACTACTGAATAATACTTTTTGATCATCCTTTTCTCAATTCTTCCTTTGTTTGCTTTGGCTAGCTTTAACTCTAAGTTCTTTGGGACACAAAGAACATTTTTTGTGATCTATTTTTACAGCAAGATGCTTACATTAAATAAACTATATCAATATATCCTAAACTGAATATAGGAGTGTAAAAGACAAGACTGGACATGAAACTAATACAGTAATATAATAACTTTGAATAAGTTCCAGCAGACATGACATAAATGAATGTGACATGAAAGTAATTTTGGGACAGAGAAAAGCAGGGCAATGCTGCTTTCAGAAGACTACTTACTGTTTGTAAAGTGCTTTGAAGATGAAAACCCCTACATAAGTATTATGACTACAGATTACCACTGCAGTCATACAGCCTCAATCAGAAACTGAGTATCTGACAACTTTGAGACAACCTCTGATTCAAAGTTAGAAGAAATGCATAAATGAAGGGTCCTGTATGATATGGAATTGCTACCACACTACCTTAAATCTTCATTTCTATCATGAGCTGCAACATCAGATTTCTATAGGTGTGTCTGTGGGTAAAATTCTAAATAACAGCCTTCAGTATGAATGTTGGACTTCCTTATGAACTGAGGGAGGGAAAAAAAAATAAAAGTGATGCTATTATCAGAAACTGAAGGCATTTGTGAGTTGAAAATATATTCTTCCCAGTGATATCAAGACATGTATTGAGCTATAACTTCTTTAACCCCACTTGACAGAAAAAGTACATAAATAAATTGTCCAGTTTACTCTAAATAATTTGAATCTCGGAAGAACATCTAATCTGCTAATTTCTCAAACTTGAAATTGCAGGACTTTCACGTTGGAAAAAGCAACAATATAATTTTTACTATCACATTCCATATGCCCAAACGTTAACAAGTCAGAAGTTTAACAACTAAAATTTCTGCTAGCACAAAAGAGAAAGAAAATCACAAATAATCTTTTTCCCTAGAGTTACACTTTAACAACCCAATCAAATGATCGGTAAAAAAAAAACAAGCAATAAACAAAACAAAGTTAAATACCGATTCAATATAAGAATTCCCAAACATTCAGCCATAAGTTCTAAACTGAGAAAACTGTATCATCCTGAAGGGATATGTCTCCTCCTTGTTGGGTCTACATTTCCATGCCTACTGAGAGTGATGTGGGGAGAGCAGATCTCACAAATTAGTGGTTCAATAGCTGTACTCTTCATGGGGAAAAAAATAAAGAGTATTACTCCACCCCTTCCCCAATACCCAATATACAAAGCAGAGAAATAGACGTTGCAAATCAATAGGGTCTAGGATTCCTTTTATGGGATACATGCAAATACTTCGTGAAGTTACAGCTAAGTTTTTTATTTTGGTCTACATCAAGCATTTGAATCCCATTCCCAAAGCAGTAAAATACTAAATAAAGGCAGTGAAACAGAGTCCAGAAAAGGGGATTTTGTGGGTTTTGGTATTTCAATATAAAGATGAGGGGATAACTGCTTTATTAGCTTATATTTTAATTTTATTTCCAGTATGTTTGTTTATTATTGGGAGCATTTATATTGTATGTTACTGGGAGACAGTACTGAAAAGCTCCAGGGTGCATACAATTCCAGAGAAAATCTGTCCACCTCATAAACTGGAAATAATTGGTCCAAACTTGTCAAGAATGAGCATCTCTTCAGTGACTTCACACTAGTTTGCTGTGACTCTGTGTGACTGTGTCAGAAGCATTTTCAGTAGCAATACCTTTACTACAGATATTCCATAAAAGAGCCGAAATTGGCAAACTCAGCCAAGGTCCATGGTCACTCAGGTGAAAAAAGAAACCAAAACATTAAACTAACACATCATAACTTCTTAAATTTGCTGATAAGCAACATTACCCAGCATGCAAGTGAAATGTTACACATCTACAGCTTCATCTCTTAATACCTTAAGAGACATAGCACAGGCAATTCCTCTGTCGTCTCTGCAGAACAGTTATAAGAATTTGGCTTCGATCTTTCCTTCTAAAAGAAAAAAGCACTAAGGAAGCAGCATCCCTATATATTAAGTATATATATGAGATTACTTAATCTGCCCAAAACCTCCTAAACTGTTTGTTATGTTGTTTCGTTATAGTGTTACTGCATATGAATCCCTTTATTCACCTTAATTGTTAAAGCCATCCAAAAGATTATGTTCCATATGTTAAAGCTCTCTTTCTCTCTACGGGCCAATAAAACTGACTGGAAGCAGGCAGTGACTACTAGAATATTCTCTTTTGCCCAAGTCTTCCATGCAGCTACAAAAACAAATGTAAGAGCACCAGTGTTTGAGCTTTTTATCATTATTTCCTGCAGCTGGCCAAATCTCACAAGTGTGATTTAATTCAGAAACAGTTTCTCCTGGAGAATCTCTGACATATTCAATCAAATTGTCATCTGTATGTTCCAGCTACTGAAAACTATTATGTCTCTAACACAGGTTTTAAACTTTTTTTTCCTTTTTACCTTCAAGATTTAGCCTTACACTTACTTCCTGAGAAGGAAAAAAACTGAAAAGACATTGTAAGAGAGAAGGGATAAATTTAGGTGATACATGGTACTGCACTCATCCATGTGAAATACAACAACAAGCAATGATTTGTGATGTTTTATATTAACTAAGGACAACTAATCAGCTCTCAGATCAATGGCTGTTTATAATTAAAGTTAAAAAAACACCCAACCACAGTATCTTTCTAATGAGTATGAACAAACGTTACCTGAAATGCACACATTTAGAGTGATACTATCAAGTTTACTACTGATGCCTTAAATCATATGTATAAGTCAGCAAATCCTCCCACCTACCACTTCAAATGCACCACCTCCCCCATTCATCTTTTCTCCCTTCTGTTTCCAATTCAATTTCTTTTCACTACATTGAATACATACTTCTGTTGATCTTATGCTCAGCTGGATTCATCTACTCGTTAAAAGTTTCTTAAGAAAAAAAGTCTAAATAAGACTTTGTAAATCAATGCTTAAGAAGAAAAACCTCTGCAGGCATGCTGAGTGTGAGTTTCTACAGCTCTTTCAGCAATGGGAAAAAACAGTTTCTGCCTGCCCAAGATGTTGACGTTTTTTATTTCTGGTGGAGTACAAACCTTAACTATACAGCCAGTTATATAAACTACAGAAGTAGCAGTGAACTTACCACCGAAGTCAAAACTTACGCTGATGTAATAATTTTATTCTAAACCAGCCTATTAAAATTTGGCAGGAAGTGTAGTTTTTCTATCTTGTGTACTAACAAGCAAAAGTTCCCCAAATGAAAAATTGGCATACAGCTAATCAGCATCAGGTCACTCAACAGTTATAGCTAAAACTGAACTGAAGCCTACGCAGCACATCTGTACATTTACAAGCACAAGCTCCCCAGATGTTATAAATTACTATCTTTACCACTTGTCTCCCAAAAGTGTTGACTTAAAGAAAATGCAGTGAACAGTGGAGATGTTCACAGCAGGAATTGTCAACAGAACTAAATTCAACAGTAAAAGATCTGTTGATGTGTGCATGATGTAAAGGGTAAATGTCACAGAGCTATTACCGCTTGGGTCCATTACAGGGCCATTACTTTCACCTATACTTGATGATGCAGTTGGCAAAAGTTCTACTACTTTACTTACAATACACACCATTTATTCAAGTTTAGCCATAACCTATTTCCAAGTCTCCTGGGGAGATAAAAAAAAAAAAGGCAAAACACCAAACTGAGTCATTTTCAATTACCAGACAACTCAACAATACCCGCGATTCAGTCATTTTAAGTGTTTGTACACAAACTCTTCTTTAAAAAAAAACAAAAACAGATATCAACTTCTAAACGTTATTTAGGAGATGAAAAGGGAAACGAGAATCAGACAGCACATCAGAAGGCAGTTTGCCATTATAGATACCATAATACACTTATTGCCCGGATAGTTCGAGCCCATCCCATCGCCGGCAGAAAGGTGCACCAGCGAGCTCCATCAGTTCTGCTAGCACTGACATTTTCCAAACCACCACGCAAAGCAGCATGCAATTTACATCGGGGTAAGCCCAGCATCCCCTGCTCGACCAAAACTCCAGGAAGTTTCCAAACTGTGCAGAAAGAGAAGAAAAAAAAAATCCCAAACTATCCCATCCAACTATCACTTTTTTAAAAGCCGGGCCAAGGTTAGAATCTGCGTGGAGTGGTTCTGCCTGCTTCTGCTGCCGCACAGTGGGGTCCCCGTCCCTCCCCGCTCCCCTCTCCCATGGGCGCCCCACACGGTCTCCTCCCGCGGGAACGTCCCGGGGCCAGGTGCGCACTGCCCCGCGGGCCGTACTCACAGGGACACGGTGCGGTTGGGCAGCACGGCGGGCTGCAAAGTTTCCACCAAGTCGCCGCCGCTGCAGACCACTTTGATGCGGAGGGCCGGGCGGCCGGGCCCCTTGGCGCGCTCGGCGGCGCAGAGGCAGCGGTCCACGATGAGGTCGGGGCAGTTCCTGCTGGCCCCGCACAGCCCCAGCACGGCTGCCACCAGGCAGAAGAGGCGGCGGCACAGCCCGCGCATGCTGAGCCAGCCAGCGACCCGCCAGCTGCCGCCACCACCGCTCCGCGCCGCGCATGGCACGCGCCGAGCCTCTCCGCGCCCCGCCGCGGGCGCCGCGCTCCCCTCCACGCCTCCTGCGCCCACCCCAACCCCGCCCCGCCGCGCCTCTCTCTGCGGCCGGCTCAGCTCCGAGGGACCCCCCCCCCTTCCTCCTCCTCCTTCTCGGAGGAGCCGCCGCTCCTTTCCTGCCGCAGCCGCGGCGCTGGGCGGACGCCGCTGCACGCCCCGGCCCCCTCCGCCAGTCGCTCACCGGGTGCGCCCCCCCCCCCCCCCCCCCCAGGACCCGGGGCCGCCCTTGCGCCCCACCGGCAGCCCCGGGGAGTTCCCTGCGCGAGTGCTACCTGGGTGAACCGCGGTGCTTTGAGCCCGCGTTGGTTGTCCGGTAACTGCGGGGGGGAAACAGACCGGTGCGCCAGGGACGAGCTGCAGCGGGCGCGACCAGCCTGAGCCCAGGCTGGAAAATAGGAGCTGGAAAAAATACGTGGGAATCTAGTTTTGGAAATAGCTATCTTTCCTAGCGCTCTCGAGAAACGTGTGTGCTAAGTGCTGCTCGCACCTATGGTGATGGGAAAGGGTTTCAGGCTATGGGCACAGTTCAGTGTAGACCCAGAGACCGGACCGTCGTCCTGCCAGCGCCACACGAAGCAGCCACTGGCGCCCGGGAGGGTCCGTGCAATTAGCTGCCTTCAGACGCATCAGATAGTGCTGTGGACATGACCTAAATCAAAGGTTTGATCAGTACTCAGAGGCTGTTTTATCATCCAGGTCAAGAAGAAGATTTCTTTCTTTTCTACTTGTATTTATTTGCTATGCCACTCTGGCTTTGGAACATTCTCAGTAGTATTTTGTGCTTAGTAACTCTTATGGTAGGTTTTCAGTATCAACTGCAAGCTACCCTGTGGGGTTTTTTTCTGAAAGTGAACAAAAATCCAGTTTGTAACAGGGACTTCCATTTTTAATGGACTTTTACAGAGAGAGCATGTTCCTTGCCTTCTCTTACTCAGTGGAGACTCGCACCGCACATTTTCATTGCAGGATCTAGGCCAAAATTACTAATAATCTGCCATGGCTGTAAAGCTATTTTAAGAAATTACTAGGGTTTTTTAAACAATATTGCATTATAGTCCCTTAGGGAAGATTTGTCTTGCGTGTTTACGATGTCGGTTATCACTGGGTTCTAATATTGAATTGGAGCCTTTAAGCACCATGTTTATTAATAAGCAATAGAAGGGTTACTGCCCTTGTGAGATTCCAGGCTAATAGGAACTTTCTCAGGAACAATCTTTTTCTGAACAGTTGTTGAAGAATTATAAATATTACAACCTCTGTTCTTTTATTTTTAAAAGCAAAGCTGTGGAAGTCATACTGACAGAGAGCAAAATGGACTGTGTTACAGGAGACCACTCAACACTGTAATGGCTGCATGCTGGTCTCTATCATAAAGAAACCGTATGCAAGTGTTTATTTAGCTTTGAAAAATTCTATCTCAACCATACCATTTTTTAAAGCACAAGTAGAAAATACGTTTTCATTGGGACATACTGTAGATTTCATTGTGTTAACCTTGCTGAGAAGGAATGGAATTTTTCAGTCAAACTCAGCCCTAAACACAGAATTTTAGCATTTTTTCTAACTCACTGATCCTGAAAGTTTTTTAAGAATGTTGTTTTATTAAGGAGCAAGAAGATTTACAATCACATTGAAGCCATCTATCAAATCCTACACTAAAGGTAGGAAGCATTAAAGGTGAAATATAAGCGGAGTTTTCTCTCCACTTCCTGATGTATCTGATTTTTTTTTACCTTGCTTTTATACAAGTAACAGGTTTTTATCACCTTCCCTCTCTCACTTTCAACTTCAAATATGAAGAAAGTAAAATTTATATGATGAATGAAAAGCACAGATGGCGGCTCCAACCCTGAGATCTCATACTCTAAACAGATCTAATTGAAAGAAGGACCCAAGTACCTTACAGAACTCAGAGTATTGCTTGAGTTGTCACCTGCACAGCCAGCACAACAGAACGTTTAGTTTAGGCAGTAGGTAACGATTTTCCCAGACTTCAGAAGATGCAGCTTCAACCCCGCTCATGATATATGAACAGCTGACTTTCCTCTGTCTTGGGAAGGTGATATAATCCCACATTCCTTTGTGAAATGGGAAGCTGCAAACTGAAAAGCAGCCAACATTGCACTATGCTTGGGTTCCAGGCCTGCCTGTCTTAGGCAATCTGTGTGACTACCGCTTGGGTGCCTTTGGACACCTACATAGCGGATAGCATAGGATAGGGCATGTGCTCCTTAGCTGGGTTCTGGTGTATGCAAAAAGAGAATTATGAGTTTACAGTGTATATTGAAGTCAAAGATACTGGCAGAATTTAAGTGCTAAATAGAACTGTGCTGTTACATAGAACTGAATGAGGATTTTTAAATTTATAGTTGACCTTGGACCCTTTAATTTCTCTTAAATCTTTCCAACTCTAGCCCAAGGCTATTGCAAACACACTTTGGTATATCTCTCCTTACAGTTTTCTCTCTTGGTTTGGTCAGCAACCAGATTGTGATGTGTGCTGGTCTCCTTCTCCCTGCAGGGCCAATCAGGAGAACTTCAGAAACACTTAAGTAGTCCTAGAATGCCAAGTCCTACTCAGATGAACTTCCTGGTAGACGGAAGCAAGACCAGAGATTGACTTGAAACGTGAAATATTTTCTAATTTTAATAATTTATTTACAGTTAAAATCTTGCTTTGGTTATTTGATTAAATCGTAGAAATGAAGGTTACATTTTCCTAGATTGGAGAAGTAGGAAAATGACTGTATGTTACTGTTTTCTTTGTACTTTTACTTCTATCAAAAATGTTAAGGATTTTTAGTAGGTCTGTCTATGTATGCATATACCATGATGTTACAGCAGTACTTGAGAGCAAAATTTTATCCTGTGGCTGAGTGTGTAAGTGTTAAAAAGGAATATAAATAAATTTAGGAAGATAACCCTAAAATGGTATTCGCCTGAGTGAATATGAACAATGTTAAAGGAATCAGAGGTTAGAGATACAGGTAATGCATTAACATGACACTACGTACATTATATTTAGATCATGTTCCCAAGCACAAAACAGCAACAGTGCCTACTTAAGCATCACAGGACATTACACAGCAATTAAGTAACAAGAATGTGTTATACAATAATAGGAAATATGGGGGGGCAGAATGTAAATAAGTCAATTTGAATTTTGTCAGGATTTCAAAATTGTATGTTAGTATTGGAACAGAGCCATGGAAACTTTAATAACCACAAACAGGTTTTATTCAGGCTTTTGTTTCATTTCTGATCCAGAAGTTGGCACTCTATCAGCACTCCACCAATTCCTCAAACACTGACCCCTTATTGACAGTAGTGAAACAATGAATCATTCACCCCATTTCCTCCAGCACCTTGATATCCCAGCTGTTATCCCATCATGACTATATCTCATGCTACTTGTCACATTAGCATAACACCATGTTATAGGTCTGTAAGCCTTTGCAATGAAATTATTAAAAAAACTAGCCCAGAAGAGGTTTGGCCTAGGAAAAGAATAGGTAAAGTAACTGGAAAAAAACAATCCAGAGCAGGTATCCCCTGAGACTCTTGGAATTCTGTGGAAAGAAATTATCTGAAAGGTGATAGAGGGAAAAAACAGAATAGATAAAAATACACAGTACAGCTCTTACGTCGAAAGGACCCCATGAGTTTTAGCTTCACACATAATGAATTAATATGTCAGCATTAGATGTGGGATAGCCCTGGTCCATAAAGAGCTCACATATGGCACTGACAATATCAAAACAAAGATAATGAAACAATAAAAGCAAAGTTGTTCAGAGTTGTTGCCAATCACTAGAATTAATTGGATAAAACTGCGGAAACAGGCTCTCGGCAAAATGATCCTGAACCTATTTAACAGTCTGAGTAATCTTTTAAGGAAATGTGGAAACTGAGTCATTCAGAACTGTAGTAATCAGAGCAGGGAGTCATGTACCAGGGGGAACAACGCCATGTTACAAAGAACTGACAAAACACGATTTCCATTTCTGCTGTTCTGCATCAGCACAATCAGAAACACCTCTGGTTTTATGTTAAGGAATGGTTATGTAAGAAACCCTCAAGTATCATTGCATTGTTTTTTTCCACTGTCATTTTGCATCATAGTCATAGTTAAAACTATACTACTGTATCTGGAATCAAAATGGCTTTGAACACTTCTGTCCTTTAGAAACCTGCAGACAGGTTTCTCAAAAGTTGCACTGAACTTTTCATTGAAATAAATAAGGAGGTTCTTGAAATTGGAGACTTCTTACAAAAAACCTGTGGCTTTGTTTATTCTGTAGCAGAGCAGAAGGTAATGCAAAATTCTGTTAGAAACCAAGAATGTAGCTCTGAAGTGATGCATAAATAATAAGCAGCTATCAGTGGGAAGTGGAATAATTATCACAAAACCATCAACAGTAAAATAAATAATATTTGAGGAAAAACCAAGGTATTAGCTTTTTCTCAATGCTGAGCCAAGTTGTTTTGTTTTGGTTTTTTTTAATGAATACTTCAAAATTATTGCCAAACAATATAAATTGCTCTCCCCCCAAAAAAAATCATAACCTACGTGGGGGTGTATATCAGTGTAAATTTCTGATGATCACCAAATGCCACTCCAACTGCTACCAAGTCCCTCAGCTGCCTCAGAGAACAGATTGAAATTGTTCAGAAATGCTATTAATCGCATATACTTTCTTATGTTCTAGCCTTTGTCCCTTCATGCTGTTCTATTTACTTGCATAGTAGCAGAAGAATAACACTTTTGCATGGTCAGCCAGAAGAGAAGCAGCTTTTTTTAGCTTTGTACCTTCTGAGGTCTCACACAGGGCAAGGTTCATACTGCAAAAGTGCGCTGGAAACTGAAACTCTGTCCTACAGAAGGCAGAACAGAAAGTACAGAGAGGACAACAGCTGCCTTCTGTCACACAGACCCGGGTAACTATTCCTGCAGGAATACGGAACTTTCACGAGAGTCGCCCTCTTTCTCTCACATGTGGTTTTGAGATGCACTGGGAGAACATATTTTTGGATGTTGATGTACAGATGCCAGTGTTTCTCAGTATTGTTCATTCCTAAGACACATGAAAATTCTCACTGACTTACCAGCATACCTTGTATCAGAGAAAAGGGGGAGAAAACCAAAGAACAAACCTAGCACCCTGAAAACTGAATATTCTTTGGGCAGAGAGCTATTCATAGAATCATAGCATAGTTAGGGTTGGAAAGGACCTTAAGATCATCTGGTTCCAACCCCCCTGCCAGGGGTAGGGACACCTCCCACTAAACCATGCCACCCAAGGCTATGTCCAATCCAGCCTTGAACACTGCCAGGGATGGAGCATTCACAACTTCCCTGGGCAACCCATTCCAGTGCCTCACCACCCTTACAGTAAAAAACTTCCTCCTTATATCCAATCTAAACTTCCCCTGTTTAAGTTTGAACCTGTTACCCCTTGTCCTATCACTACAGTCCCTCATGAAGAGTCACTCCCCGGCATCCCTATAGGCCCCCTTGATTTACTTTGAAGGCTGCTATGAGGTCTCCACGCAGCCTTCTCTTCTCCAGGCTGAACAGCCCCAACTTTCTCAGCCTATCTTCGTACTGGAGGTGTTCCAGACCCCTGATCATCCTCATGGCCCTCGTCTGGACTTGTTCCAACAGTTCCATGTCCTTTTTATGTTGAGGACACCAGAACTGCACACAATACTCCAAGTGAGATCTCACGAGAGCAGAGTAGAGGGGCAGGATCACCTCCCTCGACCTGCTGGTCACGCTCCTTTTGATGCAGCCCAGGATAACATTGGCTTTCTGGGCTCCATGCGCACACTGAAGCCAGCTCATGTTCATTTTCTCATCAGCTAACACCCCCAAGTCCTTCTCCACGGGGCAGCTTTGTATCTCTTCTCTGCCCAACCTGTATGTGTGCCTGGGATTGCTCCTACCCAGGTGTGGGACCTCGCACTTGTCATGGTTAAACTTCATCAGGTTGGCATCAGCCCACCTCACAAGGGTGTCAAGGTCCCTCTGGATGGCATTCCTTCCCTGCAGCATGTCAACCGAAGCACACAGCTTGGTGTCATCGGCAAACTTGCTGAGGGCACACTCAATTCCACTGTCCATGTGACTGACAACGATGTTGAACAAGACCGGTCCCATTTTTTTTTTCTGTCATACAAAAATGCTTTTTCTTCATGTCACCTCCCTGCATAAAGAAGGTCAAATGAGCCTTTTCCACATCTTCTGGAATTGTGAAGGTCTCTGAATACCCTCCTTTGCACTTCTAGAGGTTGCAGGTTAGATACTTACTTCATCTCAGAAGGGATATAAAATGGTAAGTGGGTGGATATTCTAAGGTCAGGAAGATGTCAAGGGTCATAGACATAAATAGCAAAAGCAATATCTATTTGTGCAACTTCATTAACGGACTTTAAATACACTTTATAGTAGTTGTTAGTGGAGTTCGGATTTGAAGCATGGTCAGAGAATGCCAGAATGGAGCTCTGGATATCACCTGATCTAAGCTCCCAGATAAAATAGTGCCAGCTTCAAAATTACATTTGATTGCTCAGGGCTTGACTAGTGACATTTTGAGCCACTGCACAGATGAGGATTTCACAGTCTCTGGGCCCCGCTCCAGTGTTTGGTTATCCTTGCTGTGAAGAATTTTCTTTCCTTAGCTCCTAAAATAAGTTCCCTTGCTGCAAATTGTATCTATTCCCTCTTTTTCTTTTGCTGTGTACCTCTGGAAAAAAAGTCTAACTGCCATGTACTCTTCAACTGCCCATTAGATAATTGAAGACAGCATGAAGATCTTCCTTTTGCCCTCTCTTCTCCAGGCAGAACAAAATTGTGCTCTCTCCTTTGCATGTCAGGTGCTCTAGGCCCACAGCAATCTCACTGACACTCCAACAAATTAGAGCCAGGGTATACATGGGTTTTTTTGTATGACTGTAACAGCTTGTGAAAATATATGAATGGTGCAAAATAAAAATGGTTATTACTCTATTATTTTCCTTCTTAACTTAATGGCAAGGATATTCAACAGATTTCTGGGATACTTGCTATCATGCATCCAGTGAATTAAAATGACATATTAATCTAACCCATATTTCACTGCTTGCTATTCTATTCACTTGTAGCAGAAAAAGTAAAATAATGATTTATAATCTGAAAAACAAGGATTAAAGTAAGAATCTCATTATACAAGAGATGCTCAAGATAGACAAATGTTGCATTGCCTGTTACATTTTGTCCTTGTCACTCAGTTATGTGGAATTCTATCTGAATGCCAACAGTAGTATAATAGAGAAGATTTCATGCATAGCTAGTGGTTCGAATAACTTACTCATTTTTAAATGGCTAATTGAAAACACATAGGGAAAATAAATTATGAAGACTACATGAGAACTTGTATTTATACTTGAACAGAGATTTTAAAAAATAAACTATACCATGGCTTGAACTAATTTTGTGAGTTTTAAGTAGATTTGTATTTTGTGGCCAAGTCAGAATGTCCATTGATAGAAGTACTAATATGTAAAGCCAACAAATCCAATTACCACTAACAGCTGTGCAACAGTTCTGCTAATATCAGTAATAGCTCACTCTAAATTCTAATGCACTTACATTTTTCTTGAAATTCCTTCTGTCAAAACAAATTTCTGTCCCTGTTGCCTTACAAGCAGAAAACTCATCTATTATATTCTGTTTGCATATTCCAATTTTCTTTTCATTTCCCACTTCACACCACTTGGAATTGTGTCAGTCACAATCACATTATAGTTCTTTTAATTTGCCTTGGATAGTTCAAGTCTTCCTCAATTAAAGATGGTTTATAAACTGACCTCTTCTATCAGGTAGATGCCTTCTTCCCTCTATTTCCAATGTCTTTCAGATTTGTCAGTAATTCTTGAGTTTGTTTTATACTTTCTATACAGTCTTGGAGAACTGGAGTGTTGTCTTGGTCTCCTCATGCAAAACCATCACGAATAATTCATCCCCTCCATAATATTTTTGTCCTGCTTTTTAAGAAGTGTTACGCCATTTTATATCATTTGCCTTGGTACTTTTAGAAAGGAAAGCCTTCGGTGTTATAAGAAATCAAAGTACTATATAATTACAGTACTAGATACAGCAATGGCAGCAAACGTTAACAAAAAAAAAACCAAAACCCAAACACTTAAAAGTAGTAGTATTATAGGCATGGAAAATAAAAAGCATATATATTGGCAAATCTTAATTGCTGTTAAGCATAGCACAGATGATTCATGAAAACATTATCCCTTTTAAAGGGTCCCACCTACATCTGAATCCTATAGTATCAAGACTAGATGCTGAGAATGCAGCTGTTGCCTTAAAACTCAGAAATGCTAATATCCAAAAAGTCTACTGAAAAAACTATGTAATAAAGAATACTCCTAAAGCTGTCTAAAATGGTCTAAAATTAGAACCAGTTTAAAACATCTGTGATTAAAAATCCATAAATATACTATACTAATATTCAGGAAAACAAAATAACTGGCAAAGATCACTGAAATTATTTGTTTCTCATTTGTAAAGCTGTGTGCCATGCAGGTATTAACTAGTATCAGACACTAAACCTACCACAAAACAAGCTGGCAAGGCCTGCTTTTTAAATGAGGACTTCTAGCTCCTGAGAATTACTAAAAAGCAACTGTCCTTTTCTTGTACAATGTACCATTTTCCCACTGTTTCCTAACCTCCTCTCTTAATATGCAAGCACATTTGGAATACTGAATCACACTCCAGAATGGCAGCAATTGGTATGCATACGGTGTTAATTGAGTCAGGAAACATTCCTTACCAAATGGATATGGATTTTTGTGAATGCATAATAGCCCCTTAAAAAGCTTAATAGAAAAGTATGAAACCTTTTACAAACAGCATTCCAAAGCAAGATTGCCAAAAGCAAGTGCACATAAATAGCTCAAGATAATTGGAGACGTATTTCTGCACCCATCCCCAGCGACAGAGTGGGACTGCGGACCATGCACCGTGGTTTGTATCAGCTTCCTAGTCTGGGTCGATCCTTAAGTTGCCCTCATCTTCTTTCAAACACCAGAAATCTTGGTTTTGTCCACTTTGCCAGAGCTTTGGCATTTGTTAGTTACTGAACATAGCTTCCCACTTTCCACATATGAATAGATTTTTAAATCCTGCACTTGTTACAGAAGCAGCTACAGGCTGGTGCAAAGATCTGGGCTCACCATGCTGTACACATGCCTTCCCCTGGCACGGCAAATCCTGTCCCCAGACCAAAAAAAAGGGGAAGAGGAGATGAAATCCAGCAGGACAGTGGTAATGCAAGGGACAGAACACAGACACCTCAACTTTACATTCCTCACTGGGCCAAGGGGCACAGCTGCTTTCTGATACTATTGAACGTTGTAATGATAGTTTGATGAGTCTCCTGTAAAGAGCCATCTACATAATACTATTCATTATCTGTTTTCTTTATCTACATTTCCAAAACCATGTGCATGGCATATGTTTCTCATCGTTGACTGTGACCTTTGTTTATTTATAGTTTTAAAATCTCTGACTACTGCCAGACACTATTAAAAATAAACATTTTTAATTGTTTTCATGTTTTATCCTCCCCTCCCCTTTCCAGCCAAGCCTGACAGGATGAAACATTGTTCTTGCTTGGGATACAGCTACTTCTGCTGCAAGAAGGAAGAGGACTAGAAGGAAGTTGTATACATATTATCAGAATAGTTTTATATTCAACAGTCTGGAAACAAAGCAAATTACCGTCTCCCAGCCCCTTTTAATATAGGTCTCACCATTCTCAGGCTCGATCTTCAGCTGAGGGGGCACAATGAGTACTGAATTGCTCTCCTGCCTTTAGCCCAGCCAAACCTAGCTCAAAACCCAGCAAACTCTCAACACAAGAGGCCATCTTCATTTCCCATATAAACAAATAGCCGAACTGTTCAGTGCAAGGTGAGGTTTTGTTTCCTCAGGCAAAGAAAAAGCCTTCTGCACCCAAAATGAGTTGCTTTAACAACTAGAATAAATGATGAGAATGTCACAACTGTGCTATACCACTTTATATTAACTGTGCTATGCCCCCTTCTACTTATAATTTGTGGTTTTGTCTTTGGAAACAGACACTGCTTTGGGGTTTCTTAGTTAGTTGCATTTTTTTAGGAATCTGATTCCAGATCTAGGCAAAATGGGTACAAAATACTAGGGAAAAGTTAATGCACAGCTTTTTTTCAGTCTTTTTGATCAGCTGGCTTTTGTGGTACATCACTCAAATTAGGCTTTTCCATAAATCTGATTTCAGGCTACAAAGCCATGTTCGGGGAACTGGGATGCCTCCTTGGCACCATAAATTTTCCTACATGAAGTTTGCCACTCTAATAGCGTTGCAGAGCCTAAACATCTTAGTGTACTGTTGAAGAGGATAGAAATACATTAATTAAATGTGCTCCTAAATCTCCTGCAATATTATCTACAATTCTTGGTGTACCTACCAGAAGCAGTAAGTACCAGACCTTTTTGATACCTGATATAGCTCCTTTTCTGAAACAAGCTTCTAATTATTTCTTAATCAATAGTAAGGACTATGTTTTAGAGAAGCCACTAGGCTGAATCAGTTTCCCAATGTGAACAGGAGTGAATTATACTGTGTCTCAGTTTTCTTTTTTCCATTATTCTTCCATTTGACTTTTTTAAACTAAGTATCCTTAGGCAAAGACATTCCTTAATAGATCTTTATACACTGCCTGGCACAGGGGCCCCCGAACAGAGTTAGTGCCCCTCAGCAGATTCAGTTTTTGCAAAGCAGTGTAGGCCCAGTATCACATAACATGCTCTGAAGCTGAAAACAAAGGACCCCAGAGAATGCCCTCATCTTTTTGGGGAGTAGAGTGGGGGGAGGAAGAAAAGGAAAGAGGAAAAAAAGGGAACAGAGGATGTAGGTGACCTTCATCCTCCGCCCCTGTGAGGGGTTCCCAGCTCTTCTTTCTCCTGCCTTGCAACTGCATGGTGAGGTAAAATCTCCCTGATGAAAGTACCAAGTGAAGAAAAAACAGACATCTGACTGTGATATTTAGGAACAGCCTAGCAGATTGTGAAGCAGTACAGTCCTGATGGAAAGAGACTACTAACATGCATCTTTGGAAAGAATACTGCCTTTCTTCCCAGACAAAGAAGGGGTAAAAAAATTCCTAGCCCTTGGCAAAAAATCAGAGTGTATGTGTCTGTCTGGGGCAGTAGGGGTCTTAAAAGAAGGCGTGGGTGGAAGTTTTTGCACTCCTCCTGACATGTCTGGGAAACAGGTAGAAAACAGGGGGGAACAGTTACAGAAAGAGCAATTACATGTTTCTTTACATGGTTTTGTTTGTTTAGATGATTACTGGTATGTGTGAGAACATGAATTCCTTCTGAATATATTAATTTATTTTATTTCTTCTTTTATACTCTCTCTGTTAGATCCCCTTGATACAAGAGGCTGCAAGAGGAATTTCCAATCTCCTCTAATTGTCTTTAGCTCAATCTTGACAGCAGAAGCATGTGAAATCAACCTTTCCTGTAGGTAGGAAAGTCAAAGTCCATGGCCTAAATGAGTGATCCATGATTCAGAGATTTGTTCCTCCATCTTATCTCTGCAGGTGGCCATACAGCACGTGGTCTAACACGAGAATGCCAGCATGAGCCTGTTCCCTCCAGGGACAGCAGTTATGCAGTGCTGATGGACCCAGCCTAGATATGCTGACTGGAAAGGTACAGTCACTCCTCAACAGGAAGAGTGATGGAAAATTTGACTGCAAAATTTTCCAGCCCATGGTGTCCTCAGTACCATTGTGCTTGGAAACTGCTGCTATGTTGAGGTAGCAGACAAGCCTTGAATTTCCAGAGAAACTGTAAAAATCAGACATCTCCATCTGCTGATGCTGCTGTCCCCACTTCCTGTCTCAAACACACTGAATGGATGTTCTGGATCATGTACGGCTCATGAACCATGGCCAGCAGCATGGCTGAATGCAGCCTCCTGCTCCCCTGTTTGCAGAGGAAACTTTCATCGCCTGACAATGCCATCATTTTAAAAGCAATAATTCATAATCCCAAATCACAATCCAGAATTCCTACTGGATATTTAGATCCCCCAGGCAAACAAAATATTTCCAACTTATGGTATAATTGAAATTAGTGACAGCATTTCCACTGAACTCACGTAGCCAGGCTTTCACACACTAAATCTTGCCAAAGTAGCAGAACACTTATTAGTAATGAGGGATTCCACTGATGCTCTAACAGCCTGATCTCCTGCATAAGAGAAACTCTTTGAAGAAATTCAGGAATTTCCTGAATTGTGTCTAATAGAAATAAAATATGAATAATTCAGAAAAAATATATCCAACTTTGACTGATGGATTTCTAGTAATGGAAAAGCTACAAGGTCACTACTAAAGTAGGCATAAAAGTTAATTACTGCCATTTCTACATAGTCGCACCTTGTTTCTACGAGATTTTGCTTAGCTTCTAACTGGAGAGATGGAACTTTGTTCTACTACTACTTAGACAATAGGAGAGTTACCTGTTTTCAGGACTCTACTTGTTATAGGTTGGGGAAAATTACCTTTAGCCTACAGATAAATGAATTGAACTTTCTGAGTTTTATTAAGAAGTTTCACATCCTCTTCTCATTCTTGTGATTCCTGTCTGACCATTCCAACTTTTTCTTGTTGGAACCGGGAACCTAATATTCAGGCAGCTACACACAAGCTGATAGCGGTCCTCCTTGAAACCACACATTTCCACTAACTTTGGCGAAGTCTTGTAGCAAGCTGGCTTGAGTGATTAAACAGATGTCCTAGAAATGAATTTCTCACAAAACCCTTGAAATCATAACCCAAAATTAGGCCATCGTAAAGGCACTTCACTGCGCTTTACTGAACAAGGTATGCATTTCAGCTCATTCTATCAATACAAACATTGGGTTATACTGAGATATGATGTTTACCAAAAATTTATGAAGTGGAAGAGAAAAGAAAAAGGCCCAAAAATTGCTCAACTATAAAATAAATTTCCCATTTTAACCAAAATCTGATCTTCCTGTGCTACTTTCCTGCAGGTAGAATTATATAACTGAAGTAAATAATTAGATGCCAAATTTTACGTGTGTGTGGTTGGCAAGGGATCTAATTGTCAAAAACATCACTGAGTAACATTGGGTGCATAATTCCTGAATTATCATAAGCTGCAAACAAATAAAATAGCTCTGACTCTTCTTGTAAATAACCTAGGAGTTACACACACTGATTTTTAGAGGCAGGGTAAAAGTTCTCCTATTTTATTTATAGAGGTGGAGAGAGACAAGGATATCCTTTGGACTACTGCAGCTCAAAACTCGGAAAGAGTTTCCTGCTTCCAACTGTGTTACTAGGAAACAGGAAAAGCAAAAAAGAATATTTACCAAAAAAATATTCCTCTAGTTTGTATATATTATATCAAACTGCTATTACTACTGGCCATGAGAAAAAAGTTTAGCATCTAGTCTTTCTGGACTTTAGGCTATTTATTATTGTATATTTACACTTCTGAAATCATAGTTAGCTGCAGAGCTCCTCTGTGCTCAGAGCATATTTCTAGGCTAGGAATAGCTATTTCAGAGGAAATAAGCAAGAGGGTCAGGGGACAAACAAATTAAAAACAAACCCAAAATAACCTAAGGATGTACTGTTTTGATAAATATAAGCTTGTTTTAAATGCTTTTCTTGTAAAAAGGATGTCTGTATTTGATCAATAAGAGTACATTTATTGAAACTTACAGAAATCCATGAGGTATTTATTTCCACGTGAAACACAGCTCTGAAATCTGTGAAGGTGAAAAGGAGACTTAATAACGCATTCCCCACCCCCCAATGGGTGTTAATCCTGATTAATCCAAATTTTAATGATATTTTACAGCCTGAATTTTTTAAGTTGTTACCACAACACACAGAAAATCCTTAGCATAGCTGCCAAACTGATCTAATCCTTTACTCTACTCTAAGTAAAACAAAATAGTAGTAGCGTTCAATGTTTTCTTCCACAATGGAAAAGAAACCTCCTAGCTATGTTTTGCTGAAGATGCACAGCTAACAGTAATGCTCATTAGAAGGATCACCCACTTGCTTTTTTTTCCAGCATCGGTCAGGCAAGTGGCAACAGATGGTTTTCTGAAAACATTTCATTATGTCATAAACCCCATCCTTTGAAAAACAAAAAAAAACACACACACACAAATAAAAAAAGGCAAAAAACCAAACAAAAGCTGCTAACCAGCAGCAAACCGCAAACACCCTCTCCCTCCAAAGCACAGACCAGAACACACAAACCAGAACACCACCACAGACAATACAAACAAAAAAACCCACCTCACTCACACAAAAAAATATCAGAATTATCATGTATAGGAAGTCAGGTGCTAGCAAAAAAAGATGCTTTGCTAAAATGAGGCCTAATCTGGAAGCTGCAGAGAAAGCTTGAGAAAGTCATCATAGAGAAACATGACAATCAGATGACAGCTTTCTTGTATTTTCAATGTTAGAGACCTCTGTGGAAGTGTAACCTTTCATATTTAAAACAGTAATTTGAAGGCATGTTACTGCCATCAATACTTAAGTAATACATAAGTTCATCTAAAGGGTTGATCCTCCTGGCCAAGATTTCTGTATTGTGCAGTGAAGTGTCTCTGATTATAATCCAAGTGATCCAACCGCCTTTGAATGGAGTCAGTAAACAATATTTTCTTATCATGCATACTAGATAAAGAACAAATTTGTTTGACATTTAAAATTATTGGATACCTAAGTAAACTAATGGTTGGCTGTGAATACTGATCCTGAATAAGTTCAAATATTGCTGTAGGTGATAAAACTTCTAGAGGGTTGTACAGCTAAGCTGTGTTACAGTAAGAGTTGACCTTAAGAAAATAATACTTTTTAAAATAATCTCTTCATCTACTCTCCATTTCCCCCCCTTGGTCTGAATACTTGTATATTCCAGAGAATGGCTTAGGCATTAGGAATGTGTTTTGAAGCCAAACTTCTTGACTTTATTTTTATACTGACAAAAAAAAGGCTACCACTTTTAAAGGGCACGACTTCAATGTACTATTTCTCCTCTTGCACAACGGGCATTCTTACTGAAGAACTAGGAATCTTATCAAAGCGCTGTCCCCCAAAATAAATCTGGAGCTAACAGTTTCAGTCACACCACCATCCTTACTGCCAAACATATCAATATTTCATGGTAAAGCAGCACATTAATTGAAGGAATTCTTTTCCGGGGGGGGAGAAGAGGAGAGTATGTGGGAAAAAGTCTACATATCTTTCCACGGGACATTAGAGTCACCTGGAAATTTCTAAAAGTGGAAGAAATCATGTCCTCTTTGTTTCTTTCCTTCCCTGCAACCACTTTCCTTTTTCCCCTGAATGATAAAGACAAGGGTGATTTTGCTGATACACTATTAGCTTGATATGGAATAAATTCCAGAGCAGGGAAATGTCTTCAAGGAGCATAAGCTTGAAAGGTAGGATCTGTGCTGCAAAGGCAGCACAACCCCAGTGTCATACCCAGTACTTCAGCACTGAAATGCAGACCGTGCAGCAGCACCAGGTCATCTTCTCTTTTTTTTCCTGCCAGTTTCCCAGCATGAACCAAAATATCCAGCATATCTAAGAATTTTCTTTAACTCCACCAAGGGATGTTCAGAATTTATAATACCCTTCTGCAGAAGGTCATAGGTGCATTTCCACATACCAATTAGAAATGAATTAAAAAGTAGAGTTTAAAATTAATCCATCACTCAGTTTAGAAGTGAATGAAATAAAATAGGAGGTATACATTTTAAAACTATTTCCAGAATATTCCTGAAGTAGCTATAGTAGCAAGAATAAAACCATCAAGAGTGGTGATTAAGAATTACATCTCCCTTTTATATTTTCTGTGATAATTTGGAGGAAAGGGTCGATAGAAAAAATAAAGGCTTTTCCCTTTTAGCCTGCAGAACATGAAAAATCAACTTTTACCTTACCTCATAGAATCATAGAACAGTTAGGGCTGGAAAGGACCTTAAGATCATCTAGTCCCAACCCCCTGCCAGGGGCAGGGGCACCTCCCACTAAACCATGCCACCCAAGGCTATGTCCAACCCGGCCTTGAACACTGCCAGTGATGGAGCATTCACAGCTTCCCTGGGCAACCCATTCCAGTGCCTCACCACCCTTACAGTAAAGAACTTCCTCCTTATATCCAATCTGAACTTCCCCTGTTTAAGTTTGAACCTGTTACCCCTTGTCCTCTCACTACAGTCCCTCATGAAGAGTCACTCCCAAGCATCCCTATAGGCCCCCTTGAGATACTGGAAGGCTGCTATGAGGTCTCCACGCAGCCTTCTCTTCTCCAGGCTGAACAGCCCCAACTTTCTCAGCCTGTCTTTGTACAGGAGGTGCTCCAGTCCCCTGATCATCCTCGTGGCCCTCCTCTGGACTTGTTCCAAGAGTTCCATGTCCTTTTCATGTTGAGGACACCAGAACTGCACACAATACTCCAAGTGAGATCTCACGAGAGCAGAGTAGAGGGGCAGGATCACTTCCTTTGACCTGCTGGTCACGCTCCTTTTGATGCAGCCCAGGATAGAGTTGGCTTTCTGGGCTGCGAGCTCACGCTGAAGCCAGCTCATGTTCATTTTTTCATCAACCAGCACCCCCAAGTCCTTCTCCACAGGGCAAATCTCACATGATTTGAATAAAATCTGGTTTTATGTTGTTTAAAAAGAATGGCCTTGCAAGCAGCAGATGTATGCCAAGCAACCACTCACAATAGTCATCAGTATAGCAAAGGCTTTGCTGTCAGGTCTCAAAATTCTGCAGGCTGGTTATAGAAGTTGGAGACATCTGATGCTCCTGCTTGTAAGAATTTATTCACAGAATTATCCAGCAACTCACTTAGAGAGCCCAGACAGCCCTAGCACATTTATGATTCAGTCATCAACTTTGTTAAATTCCTATCTGTCTAATGTCCCAAGGCAGCCTGGTGTTCTGCTAGTTTGCAGAAATTTCTTTCTGAGAACAGAGAAAAAAAAGTCTACACCATGAAAGATAGAGAAGCAAATGGAAGTGAGTGCTTGCAGGGCCCTCAATGGGAATTAAAATAAATGCTCCATGTCACTTCACTTACAACAAGGAGTAATAGTCTGGAGGTAAATCAGCAAGAAAAGCTTGTCCTTTGCCTATCTTTTCACTCATTTGCTTCTTCTCACCAAAATGAATGGTTTCTGAGAATCTAAATTGGTCTGAAGAAAAAGAGGATATTTATAATGCATGGGGTGTTTATAATAAAACAGGATTACTGAATAGTTAAACATATAAATCATTTATGACTTATACTAACATTCGGAGACTTTATCAGTACTGTGCCAGGTCAGACAAAGCAAATTCCTGTTGTCCCCATCCTCTTCATTTGCTAATGCAGACAGTGTTAGACAACTCACCTCTCTTTTACTCTACTGGTAAGCAGCTTCATAAGTCTACTGGTCACACACAGATCATCATCTTAAGAACAGATTATTCTAAATGAAAAGTCATTTTAGTGGATTTTTTTTAAAGAAAAATAGCCTTTTAAAGAAAATCAAATCAAGATTCTTCCAAAACAGCAGCAAGATCAATATCTAGCCATTGTAATTTCAACTCACATTACCCTTCTCTATGATATCTGCTAGCATTAGGCTTCCTTGAATTTGTGCATATTGTTAAAAAGGGAAAGCTCTGTAGCATCACCTAAAAGTAGTTGACTCTTAGCGTATGAAAATAAATTTTCTTCCAAAAAGAATTTGGGACTGCTGATCAGCTGGAGTGCATGAAATTGCAGAGTAATTAGGAAATCCAAAATAGACTAAGCTATCTTCTCTAACTTGTTTCCTACTTTCCATACCACCCATAGGATGTATATGTAATTGTATTAGACCACTGACCATTTTCCAATCTGGACTATTAACACTAACACAAAATATCATAAACCCAGAAAATATAACACTCTGCTATCTTCAAGTAGGTGATATTCTGCTCTAGGAAATTATTATGAAAATACTTCACTAAGTAATAATTGGCCAATTAAGATGTGTGAACTTCCACACTAAACCCTATAATGTAGGATAAAGGATAGAATTGTTCTGCAGAAATTACTTCGAGGGACATATTCAGATGTTTTACAGTTGAACGAATTGAAGTACCACAGCAGGACTTGAAAGAGCTGCAATCTACCCCTGGTTTACTAGGAAATCTCACCACATAGACATCCATACCTATGATTCAGATCCCCTACAGATCATTGTTTTTATTAAGTGCTTTGCAATTCACTAGCAAAAAGATATGAAAATTATTATTTCTCTTACATTCTTCGTGATTTTAATGCTAATCCTTCTTCCAGTTCGCGTGTCAAAGTTCTCACTGATCTCAGCAGAAGCAAGATCAAGGCTTCTGGCAGTGATTTTGAGAAGCTTAAGATTTTTCTGTTACCAAGCTAAAAGCTTCCAGCAGAGTTGAAGTAGGACAGATTGATATTTGTCATGGGTCTTTCTACATGAGTTGTATGACTGAAGCTAGTGTATATTTATTTTACCTTCACCTTCTCAGCCTTTATTCTATCATTGAGTAATTGGTTGCAAGGCCTGTTGTAAAGCTACAACTTGTATGATACTACAAAAATGACATTACATTACTTAATCTTAATCCCATGTTTGCATTATATTCTGACAGAAATCCTAGCTCATTTAGAAAGGATGGCCGCCTGGAGCTTTCCTTCTGTGGTATAGTACAATTGGTCCATTTTAATCCTCAGTGACAAAAACTGCAACTTTCCAAGAAATAAAGCCTACTTATAAATTAGTTCAGTTTGCATTAGTCAGGCAGTGGGAGAATAAAACTTAAAGGTTCAGGTTTAAAATATCTGAAAAATTAGTATAGGCTAACATTAAGCAACAGGTTATTGGGGCTGTGTATCCCCTAGGATATGCATATATCTCCTGGCATCCATTGGTAACACCATAGATAAACTGAAGCTGTTAAAGCACTTTGAAATGTCAACCACAGTCAGTTTCATAACTAAGACATAGGTAGGAAATGTGGGTGAAGGAGGAGAAATCATTCAAATATTCAAGCTACTGTCTTCTCAGTCCAGCAGCTCTCCCTGCTCATGACCCATAGATCTTTAAAATGCCTTGTTTAAATATCCTAAAATTTATTAAAAAAAAAAAAAAAAAGTTGTCAGCTGGCCACAGACCACACATTCCAGAACTGAAGTAGAAAGGAATGTGAACGGGTGGGTGGGGGAGAGAGGAAGGAAATCAGATTTAGTATTGAAAACAAGACTAAACTGAGAAGCAGCTGATGTGCAGTCAAGTAGTTGCAGTGTGCAAGACTATTTTTGTTCATAGTACCTCATGCTCAGAAAAATAAGTGTTGAATAGCCATTTACTCTTTTACTTTGAAGGTTTTATTTTAACTTCACCCATATAGCATCATTTATGAGATACCAAGGACAAGAAGTAAATTCAGATAAGCTGTAGCCATCTACAGGTCAAAAAGATGGTTAATACATCTTTATTCAGAATGGAGCAATAGCTCAGGAGGTTCTGATAGATGAATGCATTTAACCAAAGGCTAAGCAAGTATAGACTCCCAAAGGCAATGAAGACATAAAAGATTATGAAATAAACCAGTCAGTTTGAAGATGGAGAGCAAAGGTTTGTGCTACTGCCAATGTAAAACTATTCCAGGAATTTTTGCATTTGGTGTGAGATTAAGAGTAGGTGTGTCAGAAAAGTGACGGTGCCTAATTGAGATACATTTAATATTATCTACCTTTACCTTGGGAGAGAGAAGAAAGTAGTCAGCAATATAAGAGGGATAGTAGCTTTTTAGTCTGATTAGTATTTAGTGTAGAAAGTTATTCTGTAGAAATTCTGCAGATGACACAAAAATACTTCTCACTTTCTACTACTGCTTCTCAGAGGCTAAGTCAGGCTTTTCTCTATTCCTGGAAGGACCTCTGTGTTTTGACCCCAATTGGTCTGTAGTGGAGAGAAAGGACCTAGAAAGGTCTAGAAGAAGCAGCATAGGCAAAGAACAGGAGCAAGGAAATAGATAAATTAGAAGCATGTATTGCTACCATTACTGTCAGGGTATTTACTTGGACAGCAAAAGAAGGAATTGGGATGATCAGAAGAAACATTGTATTTTCTTTCATGCCAAAGATGTTACCGTGTTTGGAAAGATTTTGTGCTTGTCATTTTCCTTGAAAGACATCAGAGATTAAATTTCTACTGTTTGTCCAACATCTGTTGGTTCAGATGGTTCTGGGCCCTCATACTGCAGTAAGACACATCACTCTGTACTGAGAGTTACTGCACACTTCAGTGTGGGACAGAATGGGACAGATCTCCGGTGATGGGAAGATTTGGGATTTGGTAAATTATTTTTAAGGAGAAAAAGGCAAAAGTATCTGTAGTAAGGTGACATGGCAGGACAGCCCTCTGTCCCCAAGGGAGGGAAGCTCTGGTTGACTGGGTAATGCTGCTACTGATCAGAGTCAGCTGTGGACATGAACATATTTCTCACTGCTGGTCAACTGGCCAAGAAGTTCTTCGAAGAAGCCAGCCCTTTGATCTGGTCAAGGACCAATCGTCAATCAGAACAGCACTAGTTGTTTGAACTGGACTCTTATCTTAGTAGCGGGATAAATAATATAAGCCTCCTTCACTGGCTGAATAACAGGTCCCCGGAGGCAAGACAGTCACACCAATTTGCCCCTGAAATGGTAGTTCTGAGGAAAGGCTGGTCCTAAATAACTACTCTGCATCTGAGCTTTCTGTATCACTGTTCCTCATCATTGTTTGTCAACCACTTTATAGGAGTGACAGCATTATATTAGTACTCTTGATTGCTTCAGAAATTCCACAGTTAATGGAACAGGGAATTCTTGTTTGTTTTTGCTGGCCCCGTTCCCTTTTGAGGAACAAAACCAATCATCAACAAGGTTTGAATTTAGAGCAGGTTTACGTGAGCATCACCACATTATCATTTTAAGTTCCAAAATATGGCTTTTGCATCTCCATTCCCTCAAATCTCTAACATTAATATTTCTGAAAAAAAGTCTCTAGAGGAGCAAAAATTTCCTTAATTTCGGAAAAAGTAAATGACAAAAAAAAAAAAATCCAAAAAACCAACCAAACAAAAAAACCCACTAACTTTCAAAACCAAAAAGAAGTTGTCTTATTTAGCTCTTCATGGAATGTTATATTTCACACAGACTCTTTTTTCCCCCATCTGGAATTTCTGTCAAACTTCCTCCCATAAGCAAAGAAACTAATACAGTGTTTAATTGACCATTATGATATTAAAACCTATGCACAAGTTACATCTTGTGGGAAAAAATTAAAAGGGGTAAATCAAACATCAGAAATACACATCTCGAAGCTCATACTCCCAGATTGTAGGTACAACAGTAAATGCACTTTTCTAATTCTATATATTTCCTTCTTATCAACTTTAGAGTAGAGATGTTAATATAAGTATCATGCACAACAGATAATAGGAAGCTAGCAACATCAAGCTAAAACAATAGGGAGTAAAATGACACTGAGGCAGCAGAGGAAATGTTTTACTCAAGAAAACATTTTTGTTTGTCACTATTTCCTGTATGTTATTCAACTGTTTTCCTCAAAAATTACTCAGAAAGGTTATTCTACTGCTCCCTTGCAAAAGTCTACTGGGAGGAAAGGGGGGGGGGGGGGGGCTAGTCATTCATTTTCTTCTACTAATGGAATTAACATAAAGATCATCAGAATAGATAAAACAAGCTGAAGTGAAGAAAGTAGGAAACAAACTCACAGTTTGAGTTGTGTAAACTCTCTGTCACCAGTACACAGCATACCATCAATAACCCAGAACACTACCTTCAGCCTGACTCTTTCCTAATAAAAGCTCCCTTCCCTGCCCTGCCCTGAAATTAAACTTCTGCCCAGTGCACCTGAGATTAATTTCCTAAAATAAGGAATAACTTGCAGCTCTTCTCTATGGCGCACAGTTGCTGCAGGTTCATGCAATAATGAAGTAGGAATGAAGTTAAATAAAGTTGTCATTGTTAACAGCAGAGAAGCATTAGGCTTTGCAGAACATAGGGAAATAGTAGTTTAAAACCTTATTTTAACTGCAATGGTGCAGTACTGCAGTTATGTGCTAACTTACCATGATGCATGTTGTTTTGTACTTTATAGCAGGAGCATTATGCACTTATGCTCTTTATTCACCAGCAGACTGTGTCTATTCTTTTTGAAAGTCATCTTGGTCTTTGTTTAAATAACGTTAAAATGCTTCTGCTTTCTATCACAGCTATAACATATTTAATTGTAAAATTATACAGTCTAAAACTACCTCTTACTGTTTGTAAAACCAGATTTTAGTTAGCTTAAGAGAAAAAGAAATTGAATCTACTTAGACCTGGTAGGTTTTGATGATGAAATGCTTCTATCTGGATCAATAAATCCAGGAAAGAAGTTATCATAAACTCGTTCTATGTAATGTATTTTAAGATCTAATAAGACAAAAAAAGACACAGTAAAAATAGTAGATATTTTGCTGAAGTACATAAAGCTTTAAATTTGTAAATATTCCCTAAGCAAAAGCCTTACAGAGGCAATACAATATAACTAAGAAATTGAAAAGAGGATGAAAGAGCACATATGTGTTCACTTTCTAAGTGTCCAGTTTCATGATATGATCAGAGGGTCCAGTAGCTCTTAACTCATTAGTACCCTTAATGATTATTTGGTGTCTGCAGTCTTCCTTTCACCTGCATCACTTTGTGCATGAGCCCTCTTGTAATTGAAACCAGTTAGCCTCCCATGTGGGCTGAAGGAATTCAAGGCTGAGAGTTTTCAAGGTACTCTAAGGGATTTAATTTCAATAATCAATATCCCTGGGAGTGCTTTGAATAGTCTTAGCACAAAATCCAAGCACACTGAATATCGGGTGAATCTATCAGTTACATTGGTCGGTTTGTTTAAGAAAGGGGTATTTGGTTTATTACAAATAAATACGTTCTCAAGCTTTTTCTCCAGGGATTCTTTTTAATTTTGAATTTGGGTGTTTATGTGAATCAGATATTGAAAAGTTTCTAGAATATTAAACTTGAAATAAGTTTAGATAGCCACTGTGATTCCCTGCAATGGTTACTAAAGCTGTGTGGAATTACTTTCAGTTTTATTATCATCCATTTCATTTAGTTTTCTACAATTCAAGCTAAAGACAAGGTTAAAAGACAGCATTGTAGGTTCAGCTGTTATCTTAGCTGTGATCATTTCTTCTGCTCAAGAAATGTAAGCAAATGTCACTGTTTTCTTTCCAAAGTGAATGTAACTGCCGTGGAGATTACTGTTCAGTACACCATATATCTCTTCTGTAATCTGTACATTAAAGCAAAATCTAGAAAACATTACATAAAAATTTTCTGGTAGCAACCGAATGCATATTAGATGCTGTTAAATGTCAGTTGGCAACATAATGTGCGTCCTACTGCATGAGTGATCACCGGAGGCAATGCCTTTCACCATCAATCTAAAAATGGTTATGGTGATAAGATAAAGCTAATACTTACACATGTAGGTCTGGAGACAGAGCTCTCTTTTATTTACATGGGGAAACAAATGATCTCAGAGCATGTGTATATTTCAGAAAAGCAAAGAGAGGAATCTTCGAGTCCTTGCAATGAGACAGGGTTAGTTCACATTAAGAAATGACCTTATGACACATACCATTGAAAGCATGTTAATTTTTAATTCAGTAAAAAAGGAGGTACTTGTCTATTGGAATGCAGATACTTTTTTGTGGTATGTTCCAATGCAGGCAGAGACTGGAATGGATTAGTTATCTAGGGACTATGGAAAATTAAATGTCCTTTAGAGTGTGAGTTAAGTACCACAGAGGTTAGAAGAGCATGTAATTGTAATGACTCACAGCTATTGCTTGTGATAACTCCAGAGTGCCATTAGATGAAGAGGAAAAAAGTTGACATTATTATGGCTTATCTTGAGAGGATGAAAATGCATATGTTCAGATTGCTGTTATTATTACCATAACTATCACCATAGGGATGAGTAAGCATAACCATTTTGTGCTAATCACTGTACAAAACACACACAAAATAACAGAACCACAATAGTCTTCAGTAGAAGAGACAAGCAAAAAATTTAAAGGCAGCGAAGCAAAAGACATAAAGCACAAGGATGACAATGCAGCACTATAAGGTGGTTGTTTCAGGACACCAACAGCATAGTTATTTTCAAGCACCTGTCTTTTTTAAGACAAGCAGCAAATGACTTGTCACCTACAGTACTCTATGGTAGAAGCGGAGACGCATAAGCCTCTTGTGAGACCTCCTCTGGAACTTGTGCAAGTTTCCTGTCACTGGTGTTTAAGATTAACCTGAGGACAATCATGGGAAAAATATCCCATTTCATGAGAACAGATTAAAAGACTTAGATCTTTGTTTGTTTTGTGTAATAAAATGTGGGGGGCAGTATTGCTGCCTATAAATATATCATGGGCAAATGTTAGGAGAGAGGGGAAAGCTTTAATGGATTAGGCACTGTTAGCATAGGAATTAAGATCTGCAGTGTTGGTGGGCAGTCTTTAGCCGCAACTGAAGAAAAGTTCTGGAATAGCTTCCCAAAATAAGGTTAGTTGGAGCCTGAACTAATTAGTTTCAAGATCGTATTCGACACATTTTATGTAGCATGACATCTATAGCAGTTTGGTTGTCTGTATTTAATAACTCCAGAAAAAGTGCTTTCCATTCACTTTTTGTGGTTTGATTATTGGCCGAAATTTTGGTTGGCTGAAATTGGGTGAAATGAAGTCCCTGCTCCCTTCTGTAGACACAGTTTTATCATCTTACCAACAGTAGGAACACTAAACTATAATACGTGAGCAGGCATCAGCCGCTAAAATCAGTGGGGCTCCATGGGATGTAAATATCTGCTTACATGGATTAAAGTGTCATGCAGGATTACAGACTACAGCCTTGGACATGTTTTAAGGGGAAAAAAGTAAAGCTTAAAGTATATCCTGCACTTCCACAGAATTAGTGAGGTTAATGTTAGGCTTCCACAGACAGTAATTCATCATTTTCCCTTGTGAATGAATGGGTTGTATGTGATTAATGAAGCTTACAGATGACCTGCAATGCATGTTGCGTAACATAAGGCCTGGTACATTCCCAGTGATCGGCAAAATCAATCATTTTACTTTTGCTTCATTACTGCTAATGGTTTTATAGCCACCTTGAAAAAATCAGGAAGTAGTAAGGGATAACTTTTTGGCTTGACAAGTAGTTTAATAATTTAAGAATAAATATTTAGCCATGCCCTCCAAACTGTAATGTTTATCCTTTAGTCCACTTATTTGTGTGTTTTCTCTGACACAATTTTTATACCCCAGGTTTTACACTTTCTCCAAACTTCTTAGGAGTAAAACCGTAAACCATGAATAAGAATGCCATTTCAGGAACCACCCTGCATACCTTCACCATGAAAAACTTTATTTTAAACAAACACTTCAAAAAAAAAAAAAAAAAACCAACAAAACAAACAACAGTTACCTAAATTGAATTTTTAGCTGTTTGTTCTGCTTAGTATGTCACTTTCTGATTATATGAGTAACAGAGGACATCTAATAAACAAGCAGAAGTGTAAAAATGTAGTAGATATTTCTTCACAAGTTTCCAGCAGTACAGCAGCATTTTGCACCTTCTGATCACTTCAAATATGGTTTTCACTAAAATCCATGATTATTTCATAAAAATATTTATGACTGAGATGAAAAAAAAGTCATAATTTGTTAGATATGAGAGATTGTTCAGATCAAAAGAAGTTCTTTGCATTCAGGAGGTTGTTGTATTTTGTTCTTTTTTTTGTTTTAAGTCTGTATTCTATTCATGCCCAGATAGAGATAGTCGCTTTCTGGTTTAGATGCTTCACATACCAAGAACCCTTGATCTTTTATACTGAAGGAAATAGAAGTTCTTCTTGTGACTGTAAAAAAAAAAGAAAATGGCTACAGGGGAGGGAAAAAAAAAAGAAAGAGAAAATATTTAATGGCAGGGGATATTTTGAAGAAAACACCAGGTGATTCGTTGATGGTGTTCACTGGTTAGTGTTCATTTCTGCAATGAAGGATTGCTCTCTACATCACTCACTGACTTAAAAGGTTTCATTAGTTTGACATTTATGACACTGCAGCATTCAAAAGATGTGTTTTGATGCTGAACTCTCAACTCCACATAATCGCAATGACCCAAATGCCATCAGAGTTGACGGCTTATCCCCCTCATCTCCTGTGTTACAAGGCCTCTGTAAGTGGATTTTCGAGTTGATAAATTTAGCTGTCTTTTATGATTACTGATTTTGCCTTATTTTATTGTTGATTCATGTCTGAAATTTCTCCATGTGTTTCTCTACTGGACTTATTCAAATAAATAAAAAGTAGTTTAGGTATCTGGGATGTGCAGAAAAACATTCTAAGTTTTTGTTTATTACTGCTTTCTCCTCCCTAACCTCAGCTTATTAGATATTTTCAAGAAGTTTAGGTCAATTCTGTCACAGATTATGACTGAGAACATTTATTAAGTCCAGAAGATGACCTTTAAATTAAACATTGAATAATGTGTCTTTGAGAACCCTCTCTGCAGGTTTCCTCTGTTGACAGAAGTAATTTATTTTATGTAGATTTTTGTTAATCACTTTTTCATTTGGATGTATACTTTTCAGACTGAAACGCAAAAGAGAGAAGTTTGAGAGAGTGTACGGTTTGGCCTGAGTAATAAACTGAACATAAAATGGGTGCTTTATCTGTCTAAATTTTGGATTCAAAAGGTACAGCGTATGATTGATGGAATTATTGAGTAAGTGCAATAAGCCACAAAGAATGGCTGATGAAAAATACCACAAAAAACTTGGCTTCTGAGTTTATGTTACCTGACTGGTTTTCTAGAGGATGCCAGCTTTTCTTCTATACTTTTCCTATGTACCTCATTTTCCAAACCCTAGTACCTGATTGATGTGTCTGTAACATCTGGTGTAATGCTATATCAGGCTGAGAGAGCATTTCTGCATCAATTTTCCAGCTGAATGTAATGCAGTTGAACATAATTGAAAGTAATGGAGAGAAAGAAAAAGAAGAAAATGGTAAGAGTTAAATAATATGTGAAGAACCACTCCTTGAAAGATTTCTGAAATTATGTTACAGCAATATGTCAATGAATTTGTGCCATAATGGGTAGGTGATGGTGTCTCACCCCTCTCTGACCTATACAGTTTATTGGTTTAATGCATGCGTTGCTGGCATTTTTTTTAAATTCAGTGAGAAACTCCCATGAAAATTCTCCTCATTAGCAAGCGAGAGATTGGAGGGCTGTTGACAGCAAACAGGCTTTCCAGAGGCCACTTGTGTCTCCTGATCTCTGATAAACAGCCTGCAACCAGCTCCTGGAGCCCTTTCCAACCGTGTTTGCAGTTATGTCTATGTGAAACATGTAATGACAGAGATAAGGAATTTCGAGCACTAATACCAGTCTGCCAAGCAAAAATTTGGGTTCTCAAGAAAGGAATAGCTGAAGCATTTGACAGAGTAAAGAATTTACTGATTAGTCTTACAATATATTCACAATCCTTTTCATGTTGCCATGGAAGTGGCAGCTGGAAAATGAACTTAGGTGTCACTTGCTGTCAGGAAACCAAAGGACAACAAGGCACATGAAATAAATGCTTTCCTTGAACACAGCACAGCTTTGGTACCTGGAGGATCCTATTAGATGCAGCCAAGTTTTCCCTATGTACACAGATCTTGGAAATCCAGTTTTTAAAAGAAAAGTCAATCCCCAAAAATCAAAAATGCAATTAAATAAAGCAACATGTAAAATTCATTATAAATCAATGGCAACTGAATGATCACTCATTTGCGAACTATCAGGGCTCTTGCAATCTCACATAAAGCGCTGTCATACAAGGCTATGTGTCACAAATGGCAAAATGGTCATTTTGCATTTACTGAGGAAACAGGCTTCCAAGTGGCAGAGGGTTTGGATGTCCTTCTGCACATGAAAATAAATTTAAAGAACAGAAGTCATATAGGAGAAAGCTGAGATAGCCATTCAGCAAAGAATTTTATTGCAACAGTTGCAAGTTGTGGTTTAACTGTGGTGTAATTGTATGTCATTTTGTCTGAGAGCTTGGTTTTTATCGTCCTGTGAATACATGAGAGTCTCAACTCTCATAGTAACAGTAGTACCTTGTCCAGATCTGAACAGAGTGATGTTTGAAATTACGGACTCTGGAAGTGCTGAGAAAAGACTGAGTTAGGCACCAAGATCATAAGACAAAACGGTGAAACACGTTAAAGTATTGTAAACTTTAACTACTTTCATTATTTTTGTATTGACTCATAATCATAGAATCATAGAATTGTTTGAGTTGGAAGAGACCTTCAAAGTCTATCTAGTCCAAAGCCCCCTACAATGATTAGGGACATCTTCAATTAGATCAGGTTCATCATGAGCTTCCTTAGTTCTGATCACTTACAGTCTTAATAGATTGAGTGAATCAGACATAACGGCTGATACTGAGCTGTAAGAAATTGTCTTCTGACTATTATAATCTGCAATACTGTTGAAAAAATGAACAAAATATATAGTTTTTACCATTAAACAACACAGATTAGATTTCTTTTCCTGAGATGAATTGTAATAAATCTCAGAGGATACCTACTCTGCTTATTCTGGAGGGCTTGCATGGTAATATAAGAAACTTGCTTTTATATTTTAAACATCCCCCTTTATATTTTTATGGGAACTACAACACAGCTATGGTAATGCAGAAATGCAATTTCCTCAGAGATAGGAAGAACTGAGAAAAATGAAATTGTTAGGAAGATGCTGTCTCTAGCGCTTATCCCTGACTGGGGAAATTTGCAGTTCCTTTTTTCACCTAACAACAGTAAAAGGCTAACCTGGTTGTTGGGACAGAAATGCAGCTTTCTTCCTGCATATCCAAGATGCCACCATTTCCCTAATGACACTTAAATTGATGCCTCCTTTTCTCAATTTTTTTTCTGAAATCAGCATCTTAGCAGCAAAAAGTAGCATAATGCACTCACAGGAAATTACAGTATTTTGTGAATCATTAAATCAGAATGGCAGAGGTGATTGAGGCTTATTAACTGAGACAGCAAATGCCTTTGACAGTAAATATTTATGACTAATCTGATTTGCAACAAGCTGAAGTAAAATGGTTCAAATAACCTTCTGTCCGTTTCTTGTAAGCAGAGAAACCAGTCTAGCCTTAGTTATGTGTCCTTCCAAAACACTAGATAATGTCAAAGCCATGGCTTTGTTTCACATCCATATTGATTTGCACAGTCAGAGCAGAGCTAAGGAGAATTGCTTTCACCCTCCTAGAGCTTTCTCTGGGCACTCTTGAAGGCACTGTTAAAGTTTATTGCATGAGCATCTAATTTCTAAATGCTCATTTGACTGTTTGTTGTAAATTAAGACCATGGAACCCCTTTCAAAGAGTACTATACCTGAGTTTTTATGAACAGATTTTAATTATCCTTTTGGAAATAATATTTATGATTTGGGTTATCCATTCTTGCTCAGGAGAAAAACCTTCACTGTGGATGCAGTGTAAATACAGTCAAACAAAATTTTTTGGTCAGATCTATTTAAAAAAACATGTTAGAAGAGAATACTGTAATTTTTATGTCTTGATGCAAATAGTGACTTTCAAAAGTCAAAACACTGCCAAAAATTTCTATAGAATTTATAAATCTGTATAACAAGACAATTTTTAATAATAGGAAATTTTATGTTATTTTTGCACCCTCATCTGCGTACTAAAAACAAAACAAAAGAGGCTGAAAGTTATGCGCATGGTTTCCCATAGGGAGTTTGCTGCACTTTCTATTTGGTTTTAGTTATTTTGGAGTCAGAAGAGATTAATTATTTTCTTAGGTGAAAACCCCTTTAATGCCCATATCTGTAATAGAGCTAGATGGGTAAGTTGAATCACAGCAATGATAGAGGGCAAGATGAATTATGAAATTGATACAGATGCAAAGAAAAGTAGGTTTTTGCATGCAAAGTGGTAATAAAGAAGATGCTGTAGCAGATCAAATGCCTATAAAAAAAGCCACAAAAAAAAGGGATCACGTTAACATATTTTCTGAGTGTTAAAAATAGGCTACATGTAAGTCATTGTATATGGAATCTTGTTACTAGATGTCAGAGTTGATGAGATGACAAAACATGAGGTTTAATCTCCTTCTTCAGCTTTGCTTTATGTGGGATTCAACAATAAAGACAATTCTTTCTAAAACACCTGCAAAGGCTGATCACTGTGCCTTTATATCTGAAACTGCCAAATAGCTCCTTAAACAGTATTTTTCTCTATTGCCTTTTAAAGTTGATTGATGAAATATGAGTCTGAATTCACCTTCTGATTAGAGCATCAGCACAGATGATACACCAGGTAATTTGTTTAGCTTTTTATTAATTCAAACCCACTTAGACTGCAAATGGAGAAAAGGGTAAGACTATATGATTTTAAAACTTCTGGCTAACATAAAATTCTGAAAGCCAAACTCTAGGTATTCAGAATTCTAATGAACTTTTTTCTCCCAGACAGTAACAAAATTTTTGGACGTTTTTTTATGTCACAATAAGTTAAATTGTTCACACTACCCTCAATTATATTGCCTAAGTCATTTAAGCCCTTTTGGAATTTAGTTAGTAGGACTACAGGCTGTTTGGTCTCTATAACTTGCAAAGAATACAGAATAGAGCCAAAAATACCAGAATACAGCCCAGAATTTCAGACAGTGAATAAGAAGGAGATTAAGGAGCATGTACATTCACACAAGTATCTGGAATTTACAAATATTTTTTGTAAGCAGTGGGCCTCATGATGCCCATCTTTTTTAGGACTTTCTGCCTTTTAGTCTTACACCTTCCCAGTAATTCCAGCTTGTCTTCTCATTTCGGCTATAGTATTTTCCTCTGCAATATTGCAATATCCACCATGTCACCGGAAGTACCCTAGCTTTCACCATGCTCCTTGATTCCTATCTCCATCTGTTGTTCCAACGCAGTGTCTATCCTGTTTTCACAAAACTTACAGAAACTTTGTATGTCTGAATGTTTTCTCCTTAATGCAAATTAGTTTAAAATCAGCCAACACATTGTAAAGTTGTTCAGGGAAGCAGACATAAGGCACACATTAGGCATCATTCCTCTGGAAACAAAACTAAAAATGAAAGAAAGAGAATCTAGATATCTCTTTCTGGAGCTCCATCAAAGGCGCTATTTTTTATCCCAGGTTCTTTTTTTTAATTTATTTCAGGGGCAAAACTCGAGTCTCTCCATATAATCTATTACTACTGCTCTACCACATTGTTTATTATGCTACAAGTAAGGAAGGAGATTTCAGAGCGCACCTGAAGATCTTACAGCCATGCTGGAGCAAGGTCGAGGCAGTCAAAACCAGGGATATTCTTTGCAAACTCATTATCCCACCCATCATGAGGTCAGTGTTTCGTTCTAGACCTGATGAAGAGAGTGAAAAGGAAGTTAGGAGTGCTTTCACCTTCCGCATGTATTTTCAAATTCAGAGAGCTCAGCTCCTTGGGAGTAGAATGGCATGATATATAAACATATATGATTTGGAAGTGTTGTCAGTGAGATGAGTAAGCAGTTCAATGAGGCAAATAAACATTTCATATTGTCATTTAGAGCTAAGTATGACAAATGTCTAATTGGGGTGATGCTAGTTTTCAGTCTATTTTATGATTAATTAGATAGAAAACCCACTCTATAGTAGTGCCAACACATTCATAGTAAATTGTCAGTTTTTCAGGATTGTCCCCTAAGCTTTTGGCTTAGAAAAAATTTCAATAACTGCAATGACAGTGTAAAGGAAGAACTGAATAAAGCACTGGGAGGTATAAGTTTCCTTTCTACTCATTGAGATTTTCTGAATCTTAAGGAAAGGGATATTTAAGCAGTCAAGTGTGTTCTTGTTTCTCATGAATCTATGAAAACTTTTCTCGAGGATATCTGCACCCTTTAAAGGGGAAGAGCAACAGCGGGAAACAAGCAGATAGGTTTGCTTTATATCTCATGGAGGAAAAAAGATGTTAATAATGTATAAAGACTTGTTAGTTCCCCAGTGATTTAGATCTCTGAATACATGTTTCTCTGGAGCCTCCTTGTATGGTGGGTATCTCAGGTAACCTTAACATTATAATCCCATCCACCTAGATTGCCAAGTAGCTGCGGTGGGCATGAGGAGTTGAGAAGTGAGGGAACTGTAAACCTTCATGTGTCCCCAGGCTTCAGCAGGCATCAGATGACAGAGAATTGTGAAGGCTTGATATTTTTCCCTGCTTTTTTAATCTTGTCTGGAGATACAAAACTTTTTTCCTATACATGTAGATAATTCCCATGTAGGAGGGGCCAGAACTATTCTTTTGTCTATTATTATATTGACAATGTAAAGGATTTTTTGTTAAATTTGAATAAAAATTTTTGGAAGTGCATATTTCAGCAAAAATGTTCTATCTATCTCCTCTGTGATAAAATGGCAGCATTCTACACCTCTACACGCTGAGCACAAGTCAATGTTTAATCATGTACCAAGCCAGTAAATACTGTTAAATTCCCTTACATATACTATTTCATATACTCTTGATTGAAATGTCCCGTGTTCTAAAATAGAAATCATTAGTGAACCTGATAGTTCCTCTGACCTTAATAATGTGTAACCAGAATTAATTATCACATTGAAGCATTTGCTGTAACTTGTCATTAAGTGATTATTGCAGAGCAAGAATGCATAATCTCAGTGAATTAATCAGTGACCTACATTTTCTGATGCTTCTGCTTAAATTTAGCCTTGATCAGAATGACAGAAGATCTGTCCAGTTGTATTCTTGCTAAATGTTCTCAACTGAATAAGTCTGGTTACTGCCATTCAGTGAATAAAGGAGTGCTTTATTCACAATGCTGTCACACATGGATTGGTATATTAATGGGGACTTTTAATTCATCCAGCTATGTCCATACCAGAGTCTCCCCAGATCCTGTAGGAAACAGGAACCTGGTGTCCATAAAGCAACGAGAACTTTGCACTGAGTATGCTGGGAGCAAGTCTGAAATATAAATTATTAAGCTGCTTTTACTTCAGAGCACTCAGCAATGGAAAAATGTTTCTCTGGGAGTAAACCCATTTGAATTACTGGTGATAGACACCAGTAATTCAGCAGTTTAGAATCAATGTGCTGCAGCAATTCACTCGTACCATAATGTATGCCCAAGAGGATGGAAAAAGTGATAACATCATGGTAAATGACAGTTTCTGACAGTAAACAGAAAGGTTATGGTTATTTTGAGAGGGAACTTTTTCCTCACCCGTATTTAAATACGCAACCTATCATGAAAATAAATTACATCAGAAACAACAGGAAAGTAATTTTTAAATAGAAACCACTGCACTAGTATGGTATTAATACTATACAGTTATATCTTCCCACCCAGAAATAAAAATAAGGACAATCATCAATAATTAGATACATTTTGAACACTGAAGTATAGCATTCAGGACAAAATAACCTATTATTTTAATAACCTATTATTTTAATCCAGACTGTGTGTGAAAGGAGAAAAGATGTTGGAAGAATTAAACAGGTTGAGGCAGGTTATGGAAAGTGGAAAATACATAGCTAGGAAAGCAAACCTAAAAGATGAAACAAATATATACTGCGGGCTGTTTGACCATTGAAACTGCAGAGTTGCAGAACAAAAGAGAACAGATTTGCATACTGATGTTATTTTGTTGTTGGTTTGGTTCTTTATTAATATACAGCCTAGCTGCAAGGATCAAGAATAAAACTGACATGGTGCGGTTAAAACGGAGAAGTCGAAGGTCAAGGTTAGAAGTGCAAAAAAGGTGGTTTTTCTGCATCTTTTATTCATTGACCTTGAAACTAGTAGGTGGGACCCATCTGACAAAATGGGGCAAGACCATTTTCTCCAGTAGGTTTACTAACTTAATGAGCATGGCTTTAAACTTGTTTTGAGGAGGTTGGGGGTGGGTGTGGAAATCTAAGTCTGAAGAGAAATGGAGAAACAGAGGACAAGAAAGGGTAGCTACAGGGACCAGCCAGTGGGGACACTGCCATACATTCCCTGAGAAAGAATCATAAGTGGGGACCATTTTCAAGTGCCGGTACACACAGGCCCACAGTGTGGCAAGCTATCAGGATTTAGAAACCTGTGCCCAGCTGCATGGATCAGTATTTCTGGAATCAGAAGGATTCCACTGTGATGGAAAGACACGAGTTTTTTAGGTAGGATGTAAAGTTATGTTATTTCAGGATTCAGCCAGGGAACAGGTAGATAAGATATCTTGGGAGGCTGCCCTGAGGGGCAAAGGGCTCAGGAGATCTGGCTGATCTTTAAGGACAACATTTTTAGAGAAGTACAGTGTCCTGATGGGCAGGAAGCTGAGGATGCCTGGTAGGAGAGACAAGGAACTCCTGATTGGGCTCCAACACAAAAGGAAGCATACAGGGCATAAACACGGGGACAGGCTACCCAGGAGGAGTAGAGAAACATATCCTGGTCAGGCAGGCCCAGAACCATGCATGCCAGACATCCACTGGTGACAAAATTGGGGAGGAATGTGAAGGGCAACAAGGAAGACTCCTGGCAAGGTCACTGGAGCAAGAGGAAGGCTAAGGAAAATGAGGCTGTTGTGTTCTAGTGACAAAGGATACAGAAAAGGCTGAATTGCTCAGTATCTTCTTTGTCTCAGTCTCCACTGACAAGGTTTTGTCTCAGACCTTCCAGCTCTGGCTGGCTTATGGCAGAGTCCAGAGGATGAATTCTTGCCCACAGTAAACAAAAATTGAATTGTAAAACCCTTCCACAAACTGAACATAATACACATCTAAGGAACTGGGCAGGACTCATCCAAGATGCTGAGGGAGCTGGCTGCCATCGTCAAACGGTGATTTTATGTCATTCTTGACAGGTTGTGGCAGTCAGGGAGATCCCTGGTGACTGGGTAAAAAAAGCTTTCGAAGAAGCTTTTGGGAAGGGCAAGAAAGAGAATCCAGGAAACTACAGGTTTTCTGTCCTATTACTTGCTCATTATTGTTGAGCAAAAGCTCAATTTTAAATTTAATCAAACTAGCTTTGCTTTTTAGGAGTCAAAATTAAATCGATATTTTCTTTAATAGACTACTGGTGAAAAAACCCTGTCACCAACTGAATTCTACATTCAAAGTCTCAGGAGAAACTTTTCAATATTTTGCGCATTAACACAGATTTCACAAATGTTTCCTATATTCATATACACCAGCCAAAAATTTGTGCATCTTGCATACTGGAGCACATACTAATTGCACAAAACGTGGTCATCCTTTAACTAGAGATACTGAACTGAAACTTATAAAATGAAACAGTGTGCAGAAAAAAGAAAGAAGCTTGTCTCCTCAGAGCATACAGTTTACATAATACAGATTTTCACTTTTTTCCCAGCAAGTCTGTTTCCTATTTCACTGCATACTTATCTGCATTGTTGAAACAGCTGTATCTTCCCAGCACAGTATGAGTGAAGTTCACTAATAATATTTGTACAGCAATTTTTAACTACTGTACAAACAGAAATAATCATTCTCTTAATTGTCTTTTTCTTTCTGTTCGTACAGTACGTTCTTTATTCTTGAAAGAGGTGATGACTATGAAAGCCCAACAGAATGAAAATGTACATCTTCTATTATTAATTATGTGGAGATTCTTACTTGCATTGATTTGCCTTGCAGATAAAAATACAAAAATACTTTCTTGCTTTATAATAAAGAACTTACATCCATACTTGCAAAAATGATGATGCCATCTACCACTTACTGGAGTACGTGGAACACAAGAGCAGCTGAGATGGATCAGACCAAAGACCCACCTAACATGCAATTTTATCTTTAGTAGTGATAGCTACGGGTCCTCAGGAAATGCTGCAACTGTAGACTGATTGATTTTTCTTGCAGTATGCACTTCTAACTTTCACATATCTATTGTTTAGAGGCGTTGTGAGTTTGGGGTTGCATCAGTATAATTCTGCTTAATAGCTTTGGTGGGTCTTTTGTCATCACAGTATCAATTAGCTGAATACAATGAATATAATGAACTCATTAATAATTTTGCATTTACTAAGTGGAATGGCAATGAGTTCCACAGTTAAATTGCATGTTGTGAGAAACAATGTTCCTTTTGTGCATTTTGGGTCTGCTGCCAGACAACTGTATTAGGCCTCCCTGATTGTCAGGATTTATTACTACTACTGTTGTTATTTTCTTCTCAAAGCAGCTCTGTGGACACTGCAACTTGACAGCTCCTCAAACATATTCCCTTGTGGTCAGAACTTTGTCAAGCTCCTTTTATTCATTAGCACCAATGCAAAAAGAATAATTTAATTCTTTTTCTTTCACACTTTGTCCTTTTCTTTTTTTGGTCCTCTTGAGATGTCTTTACATTCATTAATCCTTGCCATCCTTCCCATGTCTGTAGCAGGTGTGCTGCCTTGTCATTCTATCTGCCTGGTCACAATCCCAAGCCAGGCCAGTATTGTTACTATACTTTTTCTGTATTGGTATGGAATTTCAATCCACTGTGATTGCATATAACTGATGCACAAAGTTTAGGGACATGCCAGTTGTGTTACTTTGTAGAGCGTGTATACATCACTGACTTTACCCACTGTTAATATGGCAATACACAATCAACTTTCAGTGCATACAGTATATCACACAGGTGACAGAAACCTACTAATCAAAATAACATATTTATTCTAAGGATGAAAACCTGCTGTAAATCTATTTGCACATTTCCTGTTAACATCACTAAATTATGCATGGGAGTAACTACTTTATGGCTTTTGATGTAGGAACAGACGTAATTGCTTTCTGAGAGTAATTTAAAGTTTCTCTCTACTACTAAAGTAACACAGTGTCTCACGTGGTAGAGTGGCACTGTAGTTAGCTCTTTGCAGCCCCTGATGTAGGAGGAAATATTTTATATGGGTTAAAAGAGACAAGTTAAAGAAAGAGAAAACAGGAAAAAATTAAAAGTCCATCAAAGATTACTAAACAGATAGAAATGATGTCTGGTTCAGAAAGACCCTGAATTGCAAGTGGATAGACGTTTTCAGAGCGAAGTATCCTATATGCTTGCCCCGTCTGACATTATTTTATGGACATCTGATTTCTCTAGGCAGTGTGAGACAAATATGGAGCTTTGATCTGACCCAATGCAACTGCTCTCATGCTCCCCTGTTTAGTGCTAATCTGAGTGTTAACACAACCAGTCCCTAAACATTTGTATAAAATACGACAGCAATTCTTACTGGCAGGTATAACCTGAAATGTACTGTTGTGGGATTCCAAGTGGTAGTTATATTTGCTTTGAGTTTGTAAATATGTATGGTTTACTTACAGATGTCTGATCACTTTTGCATCTTTCCATCTCAGGCTTTGTTCCACATACTTTCATTGTCCTCTGACTTCTTCCAGGAACATGATGCTTTCACAGTTATAGAAAAAGAATTTGCTGTTGGGCTAATGCCATATGGGGCTTGGAAAGTCCCAATTCTTAAACATCTGCTCTTTTCAAGTGAGATTGGGCACATTTTCAGCTTAATGAATGTGATAAATTTGTAATATCAGCTGAAAGTGGAGAGTGTCTCCTGCAGACAGGTGCTGGAACCCGTAATCTTTCAGATTTCAAATTCTCATCAGAATAGAGGGGAAAATACATCTTAACAAGATGGAAAGATACCCATGAGAGAAGATGTAGCAATTAAAACTTGTTACCTTACTCCCTATTTATGCCTAAGTATATCAAAGTGTCATATAAATATAAGTTAAATCTCACAAAACCTGGTGAATATAGAACATGATATAATCTCTTCTACGGATGGATGGAAGTCTTGCATTGTGAGTGGGACATATGTTTAAACTCCCAGCTGTTGCTTCTGTATTTCAGATGCGAATATAAAAGCTTACAAAAAAACAAGTCTATTTTAGCTTCAGTGTGTATGCATGTGTATTTACTTTTCCTAACTGAAGGGTTACGTGACAGTTCAGTGCTCATTTTGTGGAAACCTGTGGCTGTAGCAGAAGGATGTACGAAAACAATTTTCACAGAGGAAAGAAACTTGCTACAGTTTAATTAAGTTTGTTCCAGAGCTTAGGGGTAAAGAAAGGGATTGGATCCTAGAAGGAATGTGTAATACCTGTTAATGATATCTCTGATATGTCACTTGTGTATACATACATTTTTTTGTGTAAACATTCGATTCAGCATTTCTTCAGGCAAACATATGGTTCATCACGCATACTTATAGTCCTGTGTTTGATTTAATGAATTCACACAGATTTGATTCTCTCTTTGAACAAATAATTTGTGATGCTTCTAAGGAATGGCACATCTGCACTTGAGATCTGGAAATCACATAACAGGCTGCAATTTTTCACCTGGAGTGCAGCTGAGGGACTTGGGCCAAAACCTGGTGAAGGTGTTAGCCATAGAAATGTATCTTTGTAAGCTTTCTTTCATGCCTTTTTTTTTTTTTTTCAAGTTCATTTGACATTTCTGTTACCTGGTGGAGAAAGGTACAGCCTTTCCTAAATACTTTCAGCAATTGCTGTGCAAACACACTATTCTTTGTAGCTGCTTGTCAGCAGCGTAAAAGTGCCAGCTACAAAATAACTTCCATTTACCTGGCAAGAATCTACTCCAGAGCCTTGTAACACATTTAAACAAAGCAGTTTTAAAACTCACAAAGAACGAAATATGCCTCTGTTTATGCACCATACGTACATTTTTAATTCTTTTTATATGGAGGAAGACATTTTTCAGTTGCACTGGAAAATGTTATTCCAAATAAACACCAAAAAAACGCACAGCCCCAGAAATGCTTCACTTGTTATTTTAGACATGTAAAAAGAAATTCAGGAGTACAAATATTTTTCATGCTATGCTCTACAAAATCTTAGTGTTCTGATCATCTTATGCTCCCCAATTTGTGACTGGTCCACAGGAGATATAACTGTGACACAGTTCTTAGAGAAACTAAAATCCATGGTTGTAGGGGTATTAGGTGCTACTAAACACCAGAATAAGAAAGTGCCTGCACCTTTAATACAAATCAACTTTCTGGTAAACTGATGTTACAAAATGGGTTTTAAAAGCAGAAAATTATAGACTCATTTAATAAATTTTTCTTTTATAGGACTCTTCAGAGTTCTATCATTTTTTATAAAATATATAAGCCTGGTGACAGACTTTTGTCCTGAAAACGTAACAATTGAAGTGATGCTCAAAAACACTTAATGTAAGAAACTGCAGTTAAAATAGTGCAGTTTCTTGGATTATTCACATTCTGAATTTTATTCACAATAGACATATAAAGTGAATTTTAAAATAAGTATACCTTAGCAATTAGGGTAACGAACTTATCTATAGAGGGTATTCAATCTGATCTAAGCAGCCAAGGAAAATTCTCCCTGAACATTATAGGCCTTTCCCCTTACTATCCAGGACAAAAGATACCTATTTGAATTTAGTTTGAGGAACTTGCTGAAAAAAATTGTCTTGTTTTCTTTTGTGAAGGAAAAATAAACTAGGTCCTCCATAGGTGTGTGTAACCTATATGATCCCAAAGTACTTTCTTCCCCTGGACACTGGCTTGTCTCAGCTTTTGTGTTTGTTATGGTACCTCCAGCATGTGCTTTGTTGTCTGCATGCCCTACTTTTCCTGCATAGGCAAAGTGCAGTTGTATGTCCCTGTTAGACAGTCAAGACAAGGACACGTGAAGTGCATTTGTTCCACAGGTTAGATATGGCCTACAGAGATGATAATTCTAACATAAGTAGCCTGGCATGTTTCATAGAGTTTGATCCTTTGTAGTTTCTACCCAGAATATCATAGAATGAGAGAATGGTTTGGGTTGGACCTTCAAAGGTCATCTAGTCCAACCCCCCTGCGATGAGCAGGGATATCTTCAACCAGATCAGGTTGCTCAGAGTCCCATCCAATCCGACCTTGATTGTTCCCAGGGATGGTGCATCCACCACCTCTGGGCAACCTTTGACAGTGTTTCACCACCCACGTTGTAAAAAATTTCTTCCTTATATCTAGTCTGAATCTCCCCTCTTTTAGTGTACAACCATTATCCCTTGTCTTATCACTACAGGCCCTACCAGTCTGTCCCCAGCCTTCTTACAAGCTCCATTTATGTATTGAAAAACTACAGTAAAGTCTCTCTGCAGCCTTCTCTTCTTTAGGCTGGACAATCCCAGCTATCTATAAGTTTTCCCTAAAAATCTGAGAAAAAACATCTAATGGAAAGCTTTAGTCCTCTGGCTCCATGCAACTCAGCACAGGGAAGCTCAGGCTTTAGTCTTCTCCAAGGAAGCAAAACCATATTTGGAGATATTCTAGGCTGAAAGATAACAGCTCCCAGGAAGGAAGGATAACTTCAAGTGTAGAAGGTAGGCTGGAACATTTCTTTCGCATCTGCTTCTGTAGTATAAATAAACATATACATAAACAGAGAAAATAACAACAAGAGGAAGTAAACCAAAATGAAACACTCTTACAAACGTTTCTTCCCCTGGGGAGACACTGACTGTAGAAAAAACATAAGACAGATGTGGGGATGCTGAGTTCCTCCCCACCACCCCCACCCCCATGTGATTCTGAAAGAAGCTTCCACAGTTCTGATCTCAAGAATTATATAGGAAACGATATAGAAAATAATAGAGGATAAACAGTTTCCTGCCTGTGTAACTGCATTTCACTGCCAATTTTGTACTGGAGCGTTATACACAGATGCTGTAAGAATTTGGCCCTGAAACTGGTTGGTTGCCAGCTGTAACAACTGAAGAATTAGATCAGCTTCTGTACAGTGCCATAAAATGAACAATGGCTGTTGTAATACCATATCTTACAGATTCTTCTATGTGCTCTTTTTTTTTTTTAAACAATGAATGTAAATATTAAAATGCCATGGTATTTTTAAACTTGGCTTTAGAATACTGAAGTGGCTCTGTGGGAAAATCATTTATCCCTGGCTGTGTAACAATCACTTTCCACCAGTCAAAACTCTGGCTACAATCTGTTTCTAATTAATCAAGAAGACAAGACAGGGCGAGTCTTGTACTGAGACAATATCGTATATAGTGGACACACTGTAAAGCATGCCAGACAAAGATGTGTTTAGTGCACTAACAGGAACATTCTAATTATCAGCTTAGTGCTCGAGTCCTAAATTCTTTTGAAAACCAACACACATTAAAGCACAGCAAATAATCTGGATACATTGAAAATACATAATGTAAAGTAGTAATGCCTAGGACAACTCAGAATATTTAGAATTTTACCATGGAATTATGTGATTCTTCCAGAAGCCATGAAGAGTGTAGGAAATTCAAAAACGTTGACAATCTTGCTCCTTGTTCAATAATAGTAATTTTTAGAGCTGGTAGAGCTGAAATAGTTTTTACAGCTTACCGAGTAAAAGATGTGATGCTCCAAAAGATAGTCAGAATAGAGAAATTAAAAGAAAAAAAAAAAAAGGTTTGTGAAATCTGCTTGTGTTTTTTGGCCAGCAATAGTTCTTAGTTGCTGAATAGAGCTCTCTTACAGACCTTAATAACACAGATGGTTCAGCTAAAGTAAGGGAAAGCATTCATCTATCAGCTATGTGCAGAGGCAGATCATAACAGAGAAAAATGATTTACTTTAAAAAATGGGAGTCATGGAAAGTCTGTCCATGTTCACTTTTATTTTGCTCTTGTTTCTTTTATTCCTAATGTGAGGAGCACTGTAGTGAGTGCTGTGTGTCATTGCTCTTTGAGATGCTGGAAATAGAATAGGAATTGCTCCAGCAACATAGCTTAGAAATGATAGTCAGCGAGTGTGTTTGTGAAAAAGGAGTTATGTCTGTTTATTATTCTATCTTGTTTTGAAGAATACCAGAACTGTCCTATAATCTCTTGAAAATTAAACTCTTTTCAAACTCTTTCCAGAAAAGTATTTCTGATTTTATTGTGAATATGAATAGAAGTCCAGGGTTCTTTTTCTGTACTTAAAATAATGGTCTGTTATTCCTAGATGGAGAAAGCAGTGAAATAACTCATAGGCTTGTTTAACTTCTGTTCATGCTATAGCACAGCAGTGTCAGATAAAACGATATGCTGAGTGCATGAATGTAGCTGAAGGCTTCATGTTATGTTGCAGATTAAAATCATAGATGATGGAAAGACCTACAGGTTGCTTTGTGTACCAGCAACAGTTAGAGATTTCAGCTGACGTTTACACATGAAGCAGTTCTTGTGAGTGGGTGGGCTGTGTGGGCAGAAACTCTCCCAGGACTGAGATCTCACTTGATAATGCTGGCTCCGGATGTAAAAATATTAGCCCCTGGAAACTTAATCCAGCAAGGGCCTTTTTTCTTTCTAACCTTCCATCTATGCAGCACATATCCCTTTCCTCCCGTCCCTCAAGATCTGCTTCCTTATAAGCAAATCCACAAATAGGATTTGTTACAGATTTGTTTCGCAAGATTTCTCATAATTGACATGAGTACATGAGCAATATATAACTGATCTCTTTTAACTTTTGATCTGCAGTAACTTTTCCTGTTGCTGCACTCTGCCCAGGATCAGACTGTATGTTTTTCACGGATAGGAATTTGTGTGAAAATCCTTGTTGCATTGAATATAAAGATAGTTTTACACTGTGGGATTTGACTACTTGCCCCTCTACCTGTAATGCAAGGCAGCTAGCTTGCCTTTGGGCGATAAAAGTGTAAAACTAACAGTAATCCACAATGAAAAAGTAATTGCATTTGAAAGGAGTGAGTAAAACCATAATAGAATCTGCTGAGGCTAAATAGCATGAGTCATTCCTCAACAGGGACTATTTCTGTGACATACACTGAGCATGGGATGTTAGGCCAAGAAAACTCATTCTGGATACCTGGGCTCAGCATCGTTGCAAGACAAAGGGAAAATTTTATTAAATATTCTGTGAGAGTATTGAAAACATTTTGGTCACCTGGGCTTGGCTTTTTGGGTTTCAGCTCCTAAACTTAATTAAAATGAATAAAAATAGGAAGGGGTATCTCCACAGTGCTGTGACTGCCTGGAGGGAGACAGGAGCAGCCAGGTCACTCCAGGAGATGTCAGATAGCCCTGCTTACAGAGGGGTGCAGTGGGTGTCTGGCTTTGCTCTGTAAGATTTTTGCGGCAGGGACTTAGCTGAATGTATTTGCTACCTCTGAATAGCATACCTGTTTCAGACAACTAATGGTATTAAGTGACAAGATGCTGTTCCAAAACAAAATATTTATGTCACTTATTATGTTTTATACACAATTCCTGCAAAGATTTTCCTATGTCTGTTGTAATTAAATACAATTATAATAAATGTTTTTCTTAAAATTAAGAGGATTATGGTTTTATCATAATTACATGAGCTTCTGATATATGTATAATTGTATTAATTGTCACTGGCTATGAAATCCCTATTGAAGGTAAAGGTTTAATGCACAGAAACACACCAACTGTACAATTTCTGTATTAAGGAATATTAGGAACTTAGGATTTCATTGTAAATATACTGCATTTTGCTATAAGAAATATAAGCTTTATAAGATTAATTAGAAAATTAAAAAAAAATTATGGTTAAATGGAATTGTTCTACTTATGATATCTCTGTCTGGCAATTAAAAAAACTGCAGATGTTTTCTAACCATAATGAGCAGACTTGGATACTCTTGTTTACAGTTCCAGAGTACGCAGACATCATGGGAAAGGAGTTTACCCAAACACAAAGGACTGGAATCATACTTCTTTTTACTGACAGCTCTGCTGTCCCTTTCTCTTATAAGGACTTTCTGACCCCATGACAGCCATTCTCTCCTCTCCCATGCTTAATAGGCATATTTTAGATTAGATAAAGATACGCCAACTCAGTTGCCTCACTGTTTGTAACCTCAACTACAATTCATGGTGGTTGAAGCACATACTCTGTATTTGGCAACCCTAGCTTGTTTTAATGGTTTGTTTGGTTTGTTTTATTTTGTTGTACATCCCCAGGACATTTTATGTTTTTATATTTGAAAGAGGGATAGTGTAATTAAACTGGCAGCTATCTGAATAGTTAACAAGAATGTGAAAATACAATACCAAGGAAACACCAGCTCCATAGAACTAATCCTGCCAAATAGAAATAACACAAAACTCTAATGCTACACAAGAAGGTCACTGTGTAAAAAATTTGCTGTTATTTCTTCAGGAATTGAACTGAGCATCTGCGGCTTGAATTTTACAAATATGGACAGCCAATCCTCAACTAGCATTAACAGACAGTCCAAGGGGGTCAGTTGTTGTTAGGCTGTTTTAGGTTTGCTGGGGTGATTTTTGATGGATTTATCCCGTTTATGACTTTGTCTCTTTTGTTAAGAGAATGGCATTGAGGAAGAAAAACATAGGAGGGTGGAGCTAACATAGAGAAATGTTGTTTTACTCTTAGCTTTATTGTGGATTTTGTGCGGTCCTCAGGGTACAGACAAACTTCAGGAGCTCTGTTGTGACTGCCCAGGCTGTGACTTGCGCAGTAACAGATACAAGGCAATTTGAGATAGTGCGAAACCTGTTAAGGAGAGAGAAACTATGAGAGATCTTCCTTCCGCCTACATCAACTGTAGTCCTGAGTAAGCTAACATGTTGCCAAGCGCTGAGTAAGTTTGTTCCAGACCTTATGGAATCACAGTGACATATCAGTGTTTAAATAAGGTTATGCAAGTCCTTGAAATTAACCTTATCTTTAAAATTTCTCAGTGGTATACTTAAAAACAAAGTGGTTTTGTAAACTCATTAGGCTTTGCTGGCAAGAGTACTCTTATGTTTGATAATTTATTGTTTATGTAAATGGAAGAGATTTCATTGCTTATTTTTACTCTGTCCTTTAAAACAGAAACAGAGCAAGCATCTTATGTATTCTGAATTTACTCACTGAATCCCGAAGACATCCTGTGAGATGCTATCATACACTTTCTTGAAAGCAGGAAAACCTAAAAGAGATTCTGATGTCTTCTCAATAAAGTTTCCGAGCAAAGCTGCTATGGATTCATTAATGCAAGCAGAAAAGAACGACAAATTATCCTGAAATGAAGTAGTCATGAGCATTATAAACTGAAGCCAGGCTTTCCAATGTGAACCAGTTGTACCTGCTCCTGGCTAACTGATATTCAAGCAGATTGTCAGTAACATTTTCAGTCTGCGGCTTGTTTTCATTTGCAGTAATCTAGCTAAAGGAAAAAAAAAAGTGACACAACCCCTCAAGTCCTTCTTACGTGCACACAGTTATTGCTTGAAGACTGATTTTTGAGCGAGATTCCTTCAAGGACTTCATAACTAAACAGCAGTCTTGCATTGTTCACAGAGATCCCATTGTGAACTCCTTCTCAGGAAAGCTGTATGGTGATGCCTTGCAAAAAACCCACAGACTAATGGGATAATTACTTGTTAAGTGAAATGACACCACAAATGCCATTAATATCCAGTCAACCTAAAGCCATCAAAATTCTGATCATTTAGAAAAATGAGAGATTAGGCAATTCTGCTGAATTTTTTCATGAATTCTCATTCCTGAATATGATGGCAAGATACTAAAAAGGAAAATTTCAGTCTCTACATAATTTTATTAAGATCATGCATCTATGAAATATGCTGTAATTAGATCTTCATGCCTAATTACGGAAGAGAAAGTGTGTAAAGCCTACAGATGTGCAGAATCTCGAAGGAATGTCTTTAACTAGCATCCTTTCACCTCTTGATGCAGCCTACCTGGATTTCCCAATCAATCAGCGAATGTCACTGCATTATTGCTCACCCTTTGGAATTTTTCAAAAGCTAAATTGAAAGAATTAATGCAAAATGTTGCCTTAATGATATTTTTGCCAGTCTGAGAAGATCCAAGAAATGAAATTATTTCATGTTTCAAGCTGAAACAGGCAGGTGCATGCATCTCCTCTAGATGCTCAGTTATAAAGATTTTGCTTTATATTCAGTCATACATGAATGGTTACCCAAATGCTTTTTCTCAGTGTCTGTCAAGGTTGAAAAAGATGCTTCCCAGCCTTAATTTCCTCAGTGAGTTCACTAGTGGGTTAATTAGTATTTGGAGACTGACTGAGACATTTATCAGTGGAAAATACTATTGGGGTAAAAAAGTTATTCATTTTAGCACAGAAGCGAAGAATGACAGAGAACTTGAGCAAATAAGCATAGTACGTAGTACTTCTATGACCAGTTAGGGTAAAGATAGACACAAGAAAATAGTTTCAGAATCAGTGGGATTTCATGTCGGTCTCTGAAGGGTGCTAAGCCCATCCATGGAAGAAAAATCTTATTATACCACAGGGCTCCTTAGTTGTCTTTAGATGCAATCAGTAAGTGTTCCTCACTTGCCTAGTCTAATCGTACAAACTAAGTTACTATGAAAATCTTTTTTTAGTACAGAAATAAAATATTCTGCAACTCTCATTCCTAGTCACCATCATTTGTAACTATAAATCACAAGAACTAGAAAAATGTCTCCTTTTATACTGACAGCAGTTCAAATTTATCAACTCAAATCACCATTAGCCATTTGGAAAACAAGGAAATCCTGATGGATTCTATCAGAAATATTTAGTAACATCTGTTCATTGCACAAGTTTCAGTCCTGAAACTGAAGTTTATGCAAGCGTTTGCTCATTTACATTAAAATACTCCTTCTACGTGGGTTAATTTGCTTGGAGGCTTAAAAGTCTTACAAAAATTTAATTGAAGTCAAACAAAGATTTTCATTTCCTCCACTAGAAATTCAATCAGGTACTTGGTCTACAAATAACATGGATCTAGGCTTAATCAGTCATATATTTCTTTACATTACTATTTACCTTATGACCTGTGACTAACTTTTAAATTACTTGTATGAGAAACAATATTTGAAAAAGTTGTGATATAATAAGCTAATTATTGATTTTTTTCTGGAATGTTATTGAACTCAATGGTTTTCAATAAAAAGGATGATTGATATTGACTTAGTAAATACACTGAGTTATGTACGCTAGATTACTTAGGTAGAATAGAGGATACCTTATAGGCATGGTCTTATCATCAACCCCAAGATGGGTTGCAAAGATTTAAGTGCTTATCTCTGTGTACACCAAATATATTCACACAAGCAAATAAGAACAGTGACACATTATCAGTGGACCAAACACTTCCTTAGACAGACTTTGCTGAAAATCCACCCCTTCTCCTTCTCAGCTACTAAATTCTCTGGGTAGCCTGCTGGCCACCTTACCATTTCTCCCCATTAAAAAAAAAAAGATTCCTGTACCTATTACAGAATGAAAAAGAACTAAATTCTTATCTTTAATAGCTCACTGGTATTTGGAAAAAGCGTGTCCAATGTCTCATATGACACAGGAAGAACAGGGAGAAAGGGAATGCATATCTCAGGTTTAGTACAAATCTCTGATACACAGGCGCTTCATCAACCAAAGGGCACCAAGCAGCTGCATCAATCCAAACAATCCTTACCCAGTCTACAGCACAAACCTGACCTCAGGTGCAATGGACAGCTGAACACATGATGCCACCTTCAGAAACAAGAAACAGAGAAGGAAGATAAGAAAGTATTTTATGAGTATAATTGCAAAACAAGACTACTTTCTTTCCTGAGTCAACAAAATATTAATTTATGCTTGTCAGTGTAGAAAAGTTCCACACTAGATTCACATCCACCTCTGTGTAGCAAAGGATAATACATCACTCTTCGTCCCTATCAGGAGTGTTGGCAGTCTGGACACCAGCACAGAGGGAGCCAGAGGTAGCATTCTTGGGAAACATCTGTCTTAGTTGACTGAGCTAGTTGACTAATGCAGCGCTTTACCTGACTAACAAGATAGTTGCAAGTGTAACCTTCATAATTCTCCAAACTGGCACCTACTACATCATATCAGTTGCATACAATCCCTGATTGTTTCATTGTTGGTAGAGGTTTTTTGTCAATTAATTCATTTACCACCATAAACTATTCAACACCATGTATTCCAAGTCAGTATTGCAATGCAGAGAAAAATATTGCCTGCTTCTTCAGCATGTCATTTGGAATAATACATGATCCACTAACCAAGCAGCATAACCAAAATTATAAATCAATAAGATAGAACTCCCCACAGCATCATCTTTCTGTCAGCCTTTCCCCAAGACTAAGAGTTGCAGGATGCTTGCCAGAGAAGCAGCATAAAGTGCTGCAACACAGATAAAATACAATTATTCCATCTAAAAGTTCAGATACATTTTTCCTCTTTCTAAAATATTGTTCCTAAAGTATTGGGGTTTTATATATATATATATATATATATACACACACAAAAAGACATATGACATATATACATGTCTTGGCTCAACATTTCTTAATCTCTTCCTTCTGTGTTATCTCCCTGCTTCCTTGTTTTATCCAGCTAGGCAAAGTTTCAAGGAGAGAAAGGAAGCCCACAACTCTGTCATACACCACAGATATCCTTTTAATACCTTTCCCCAGACCTTTCCCTAGATGTTACCAGGTCTTGCTTCACACCTGATTACAACCAATTACAATATTTCCATTGAATAAAATAATAATAATATTAATAAAAATAATAATAAAGTGTTATACTTCATTGTAATGGTTCATTTCCAGAAACATCCAACTAATATGCAATTCATATATCTGGCCAGAAGAAAGGAAGAGCAAGGAATTGTAGATTGTTAGCCGATATACAGATGTTTAAGAAAAAGCCTGTTTGCCATTTGTGTAAAGACTAAGTATGGCTCAATCGCTACATCTTAATTTTGTAGGTCTTCAACAATGATAACAGCTGAACCTCTTCTTTTCAGTCCCTTTAAATGCTAAGTCTCACCTTCCAGAGGCATTATCAGCATTATATACTGGTTTTACTAGTAAACTAAACCAAGTTAGCATCTTAATGCTTTCACCTGGCAATAAACTCAGATTCAATTCCCTCCCTGGTAAGATTTTATCAGAAATACTTGCATATGGACAGCAAGGATATTTTAAACTCACATCACTGTGCATCTTCAAGGAAAGCATCTAAGCACAGGAATCAACCTTCAATCCTCTACTTAGACAAAATTCTCAAAGTGCATCACATAGAGGTTTTTAAGTCTTTGGAAAGTCAATACTAAAGACATAGACCTTAAACAGATCTCTGAAAAAAGGGTATATGTATTGTTAAAAAAGGGGCAGTTGAAATTCTTTACAGATCAATATCTTTCTTGATTAAGACATTCCCATAACAATCCCGTGAATAGCTGAAATCGCCGTGTCAGTATAGCGCAGTATTTTGCAAACCTTCATTCAGTCATTTATTCCCTATCTGCCAGCTGTGATAATTCTGAAAAGGACTGAATTCACATGGTACTGAATAGTTCTCTGTCCTATAGTTATCTGTGGGTTATCTGACGCTATACAATTATATTATACAATTATACAATTATAGTCTTTGCAATGAGGAAATAACTTTGTGGTTCTTTATACATAAATGAATTTTAACTATTAAATATTCTTCGTTGTTGTTGGAGAAAAGAAAATCAACATGTACAAATGCCTGTTTTAGCTAAAATCTCGATTGCTGCAGATTTTAGAGTTTCATTTTCTTCTGTCTAAAAAAATCTGAGATGGATCTTCACAGACTTTACCAACAAGGGGCAAAGGGTGCAGGATCTGTCATATATTTTTTGCTTTAGTTTGACTGCAGAAATCAGTGCAAATTTTTCAAAAATATATAAATATATAAATTAAGACTTGATCCAAAAGTTGGATCCATGAAATAAATTTACTGGTGATCTTTTTTTAATGTAAAATCATTGCCAGTCAATGCAGGTAAGTCAGCTCATAGCATCTTTCAGACCATGGATCTTCATGAATGGTAAAGTATTTAGAGTAAACAATAAAAGCTGCCCAAAAAATAATGTAAGGTTAAATCATAAGCTGAATAGCAATAGGCAATAAACAGAGATCTACACTTCTGCATGTAATCAGGTCACATTTTCAGGAGCAGCCAAAAGAAGAATGCAAGCAACAAATGCGAATGTTTAAGAATATTCACAGCCAGGGCAATTTACAGCATGCTGCATCTTCAGATACTGGGGCCAGAAGGGCAGCTATTCACATCTCATTTACTACCTCTGAAAGTGCTGTTGGAGGCAGAGACAAACCAAGGCAGAAATATTGAATGTAAATTCCTTGTTGTGACCTATAAAAAACAGCTCATTGTCCTTAGATGTTTTCAATAGTGGAATAATTCAGCTTGTTCTTTGCAGGCTAAGGCATCAAACAGAGAAAATGCAAAAATTGCTTCCTGTGAAAAGCAATTACCTATTTCTACTGAACTAGAAAAACTACACAGTAATTTGACACATTTTATTTAAATTTGCCTTAAATAGAAGGTAGGTTTTTTATTGCAAAATAGTTTGCAGCTAGTTGTTTTACATAATATACCCATGGTTTTTGGCCTTCCACACCCAAAAAGCTGTGATACAGAGCTTATAATGATAAAACGAGTCCATCTGCTTTTTATTAACAGTTTTCTATTAATAAATAATTTCAAATCCAAGCAGGCATCTTTACCATATGACTTTAGACGTCTTTTTTTTCAAGTGCTTTCACTTGCCCTGATAATAAAGATCATTATAGAGCCAAAGAAATGAGGACTGAGATACATCAAGAGTCTGATACTCCTACCTTTTCCCCAATCCAGAAGACTAAAATGCCCAAAGTCCTACTAAGAAAAACTGTTCTCTTATTTTAAGAGTAACGTATAGCTGCTGATAGCAGTTTGTTTTATTAGACTAAGGACTTTCACATGAAATGTTAGTAAGTAGGGAGATTCCAGTTGAAAAGGACACCAACAGAGCTGGGACTAGCACTAAAGTCTCAGAAAATCTCAATCCAGGCTACAGTGCTGGTTTGTCAGTGGGAAGTAAAAATCTATTGAAAATCAAACCTTCAAACTCTTCTTTTGTTCAGCCTACATCTCATCAAATGCAAAGGCAATCAGACAGGGAAATTGTCATGTTCTGGTGTGGGATTGTCTGTCCCCTTCTTCACTACAGTAGCCCAATCTTAAGTGGAAACTTATCTTGGAAATAGGTGAAATAAATTGATACTTTTCAAAGTGTTGTCTTTTGGGGCTCTCATTACACCTCAACTAGTTTTCTTGCAGGCATTTGGTAACTGAGGGATTGCTGCTAACATCATTATAATCCCTTAGCCGAACCTGGCTGAATTTGCTAGGCAACAATGAAAGCAATGTTACCAGCTCTCAGGTCATGCTACATACACATTTGCTGTATTTGTAATACTTGCTAGATCTTAAGGGCAAAACTCAGCTCCCCTGTCTGCAATGCAGTGTTTCAGCTGCAGTGCAGATCGCTTGTATCTATGCTCCCTGTCCAAGTCTCAGAGAGGTCAGCTATGATTTTGTGAATATCCCTCTGCAATTGCTATCCACATTCTAGCGCCTCTTTTCACAACTGGTGTGATTAGAGGGTAGGTATTGCCTTTCTGTCTGTGCTAGCTTATTGCTGACCTGATGGCTTAGTTCCCGCTTTTTCCTATGACTTTTTAATGCACCCTCACTGCTGACCCTCCAGACATTCTCCTGGCCTAAGTAACTACAAGGGTGGCCTCTTTCCTACCTTTTTCAATATGTAGCAGATAACCAATCATTTGTACGCTTTATTCTATGATATGCCTTTGGGTCCTACTTTAATCCATGTGAGACCAGAAATGAGTTTCTCTCCTGCCAGATGGGACAGTGCTGCCCAGCTCTGCTGTTCCTTCATTTTTAACCTGTCAGGTTAAGGAGTGTAGGAACAGCAAGAGCTTGCATGGAAATTGAATGCTGTTAGAACAGCAGCGGCAGGTTATCTGTTTGTAATATGGTGCTTTCATATAAAGATTTCATAAGAAAATTGGTCTTGGTTTTATGTCTTCCTTTTCTCCTGAAAAACAATGGAAGCATAAACATACATTTAAAATGGTTGGAAACAGGTTTTCCTCAATCAAAGCCCTGGCAAATATCAGCCATTTTCCACACATGTAAACCAACTCAGTGAGGCAGGGACACTGTGTTTTTTTGTTCTCAACTTCTTAATTCTTTCCCAAAAGGCCACTCTGATGTGTAGTTCCTCTCTGCCCATGGGCATTCAGGAGCTCTGTTTATTACTTGGCTTGATTTTTGAATTCACTGCTGATGCACGTAATTAAAAAGCAGTGTCTTAAGTGCAGAAAGAACCAACCCATGAAGTCATGCTTTTCCAAGAAACATTTGTACAAATATATGTATAGATACATATACACATGCACAGAGAGCGAGAATTCTTTTACAATCTATTTCACTCACTGCTGTTGAATACGAGTGTGACTGTACTCCTCCAGGCAGTTTTTATATGTGCCTGTAAAACAGTTACATGGTACTTCATACAAGTGTAAGTATTGCTAGAAAAAGTGAAATAGTGAGGAATCAGAGTCAGGGAGGCTTCTTCAACGAGTAGGCCAGACAGGAGCTAAATGCTGCATTGCAGCTACTAAAAGGGGGTGCCTTCCTACTGCCTGAATTTGCCCTCTGCTGCACCGCTCCAGACAAGAAAACTGAGTCTGCAAACATCTCGGATTATAGCCATGACTTATCCCTGTGTTCTAGTGCTGTGTGCACAGCAAAATTTTATCACCTTAAAAGTCTGGCCTTCCGAAAAATGGAGAAACTGCACACATATACCAAACAACTTTTAAAAGGCTTATTTTTATCCACGACATCAATACTGCTTTAATAAAACATATAAAATGTCAGGTATTTGCTGATGTACAACACTCCCTGAAGTGAGCTCTATGCTGAAATGCTTTACTAAAATCTCATTATTGGCAGCATTAAGTTTTCATTAAATTCTTCTCTAAAGATCAATTAATCATCTGTGAATACTTAGATATGTGGGAAATTTCAATAACTGGAAATTGATCACTGAAGCCATATGTTATTGTTTCTTTTTCATGCCTGGATAAAAGTACAAGTGTTATTGGAGTGAATTGCTGCTCTTGTAACATTTCAAGCTTTCCATAGAATTCAGATGTGGGTGCAAGGAATTCAGTTCTTGTAAATATTCATGTCACCAGAGTGTGACTGCATGAGAAACATAAACATAACATAGAAAATAGTGTGAGCCCAAACAACAAATTCATCGTGAAATGACTTATGTTAATAGTACAGAAAGCCTTCTAAAGCATATAGAAAACTCTAGAATCAAAGACTTGAGCCAATATTTTATACATGGTGCAGTACAAAGGGCTATTTAGTGAAAAATCTCAGAAAAGATTTTACAAAAAGACATTTTATTAATCCCAACAAAGAGTGAAGAAAATCCTGCAGACTCCCATCAAGAGCTTCAAAACAAAACCCAAACAGCATGAGCTGAGAGCGCCCTCTTCTGACCATTATTTTGTTTTTCAGGTTCTAGATAAGATATTTTCTGCATATGTTGTAAAATTCCAGTGACCTGCTCTTTAACCAGGATTACAAATGCATAATCGGCTCAGGAGATGAATACAACAAATTTGTTTCACCTACAAGCTAACATTTTTACTTCAGTTGTTCTTTTTTACCAGGGTGAAGCCATTTCTTCCAGTAACCCTTCCCCCTTGCGTGTTCTAGTTTGATTTCCATGAGGCAATCCAGGGCCAGGGGTGAAGGAGGCAGGCTGAGTTTTTTATTTAGCTCATGTCACCAAGAGAGATTTAAATTCAGCAGGAAAAAAAAAAAAAAAAAGAAAAAAGAAGCTAGCCTAATACTAAAAGAATGTATTTACAAAGCTGAAAGATGGAAAGGGGAAAGGGGGTGGGGGGAGGAGGGGGAGTGATGGGTGTTTGTAGAGAATGAGTGCAAGAGGAAGATTAGGGACATAAATATTTTTCTATAGCTATAGCTGGATCATTTGTTCAGTGTTCTCACACAGGCCAAACTGAAGACGTAAATTCAAACTCCTGCAGCAGTTCAGGAAATAAGCGAAGAGAGCTGTGCCTCTACCCTTGTACCTCACTTTCAGTCTCTGAGGACAACATAAGAGAAGTAGCTTATGAATATTAGAACTAATGAAGCCTAATTTTCTCCAGATTTGTGTTTCAGTGTTGATTGACTCTCACGTCTGGAAGATGCAAATTGTAACTGAATCTTGCTCTGCATTTGAGGCAATTAGATGTGCTCTCTTCAGTGTGTATTCTCTGGGATTTAAAAAAAGACTCAAACTCGTGCTATAGTATTTTTCTCAGGAGGTAGCAGTCAGTGGGTCAGCTCCCTCTGACCTGGACATTTATTTTCATAAACCCTGTAGGAACATTCTGTCTCTGAGTTTTCTATTCTTTTATCATATTTTGTAAAATTACAATAAATTCAAAAAACTAGACAGCGTGGGCTAATAGGCAGATATATTGATACGTCATACTTAATGCATTCTTCACCCTATCTGTTTAAGTCTCTGAAGCTTTCCACTACAGAACTCTTGACAGGTAGAGCTGTGGGTAGAGAGTCCCCTTGGTGTAGGTAGTGATTCCAATCAGAAATGAAACCCAAAAAGACAAGAGGAGATAGGAGCTATGGCCAATAGTCTCCTGCACCACAGATAAGGCAATAAATTCTGGGATGAGTGATCCCATCTCTCAGCAAGAGAGGCTTATGTACTAGTGTGCGCTCTCAGCTTCGCGCACATTTAAAACCAAGAGAAATTAAATTGGAAGATACAGGCGCAATCGTATTATGTGATAAGGAAAACAGGGTGGATAGAGACAGCACAGGTGTAAGAAGGTCATGAAAACTAACAGAGCAATCTGGATCTGAGAAAGTGAATGCACTATTCACCAGACACGCTCAGCCACACTGTATTGCCAGATGAGGATTGTTCTTGTCAAAATATAATAAATTAGCCTCTTCAGCCCTCTCTACAGTTAAGGTTCTGGCACAAACCATTTCAGACAACACAGATTGATGGTTGCAGTGTACACAGGAATGACAAAGAACCAGGATGATGCTGAAATATCATTAAAATTGATGATTTTGGCTCGTCCCTCTGTCATCTTTAGTACAGGATGGCAGTGCATCGGGAGACCTGACATTATTACAGAACAATGTAGAGCTTTCTGGGAAGATAAATGCTAGAGCTAGATTACAGGCATATGCAGAGATGCAAAAGATACAGAAACAGGTTTTGATTCTGCTGCTAAAGAAAGAGCTGCATTGAAGCAATTCAAGTAATCTGATAGGAGAGAAAGCAGGCTGTTATCACTTGCTTACAGAAACGGTCATCTACAGCTGTGTTATAGAAACAAATGTTCAGATACTGTCCAGAGACTTTTAAGGTAATTCATGGCAACCAAAGCAACCAGAGACAAACTCAACTTTGAAATTATTGGCCCAGAAGTGGTAAATTAGAAATTAGGATTTTAGGATGCTGTGATAGAAATAAAGGAATAGGGCTTTCATTTTGAGCTCTTATAGTATGTTTGGTTGGAGTTGCTCAGTGGGACTGATCAACCACAAAAAATCTTTACCATTACAGCAGTCATAACACCTAGTTCCCCAAAACTTTAGCAAGACTTTATCCAGCAGTGGAAATGTGCCGTAAAGGACAGCCACAGAACAAGGAGTTTGCATTTTGAGTCTGGTCATTTGCTCCACCTGAAATAAGACCTTGTGTCTGGGAGCATATGCGGTTTGAAATAGTGCAGGATCAGTGATGTAGTTGGCAAATATACAGGATCCTCTATGAAAATGTATGTTATTAGTTATTAGTTATTAGAGTTATTAGCTACTATCAGGATTCACAAAATGTGGGCAAGCGGTGCACAAAAAAGATGTTCAGCAGAATTAAAATTATCCTGGGGCATAGGAAGACTCAAACATCAAAGTTTTTAGTTATTTGCACATCATACTTTAGGTTTCTTCTTTTGAAGGAAAAAAAATATTTCAAGGCTTTCCAAACCTTTCATTACGAAAAAAAACCTCAAAAATTACTAGGAATTATACTTGAGCACCTTTATACAAAGATAATAAAGAATGATGGGGAAAGATGATAAAATTATGCTCAATCACTATTCCTCTTTCTGGGAAAGAAGGTTCAATTTACATTTAGCTGCTTAAAAAAATTCTTCAGACCTTAATCTGCTATATTATGATTTTGAAGATTATGCCACTTTGACAGGTCAAGACAGCCAGTTCTGTTCTCAGAAATGCACTGAGGGGTCGTCGAAATAAACCTTACAAAACTATAGCAAGGAGTAGACAAGATCCCTGTGGTAAATTCATACACTGATAGCGTAGGGTAAAAGCTCTTCCTTTAGGTCTTCTTTTTCTTCACAAGGAAGGAAAATACCATAGGAAAGGACATTGTATTCATTAGATATCATCAAAATCATATTTGCTGTGAATGAAAAGGACTTTGGTTAGGACTGAATAAGCTACAAGCATAACATAGTTCAGCACATGAGTCTAATGGGCTAGCATTTAAATGCATATAATTGAACAGATGGGTCCTTTAGAAGAGACTAATGCAGTATTACTGATTCTTGTTCACGTTGTAGTAGCATTTATCCAAAGCAGGTGCTCGATAAACTGAAACTGAAAGTGGATTGAAATGCACTGGCTCTTCAAGAAAGTAGGGCATAGAAAAGGAGGTGACAATCCCTCCTCATGCATCTTTCAAGAATATATCAGTGGATGCAATGCTAGCTTTCCTTACTCCAGCAAATCTCACAAGTTTGTTACTGTTCCTGAGATGAAATGAATGTTGTTTGTAACAGCGTCATTAACATCAGCCTGAGGGCCAGGGGCATACAAGTGAGGATGTCAACATGTAATTCAGGTTTTAAATCGATTTTATACTCTCCAGTTATTCTTTTTCTAACTTTGCCAGCTTGTTTGGCTTCCAAAGAAGCCAAGCCGCAGCTAGAGCCAGAGTTGTGATTCTGGATCCATTTCTGACTTGCCTTTAAAGCAGAAAAATTACATTCCTTTCTGAGAAATCAAATAACCCTGGTATCAAATCTTTTTGCTGTCTAGGTTCCAAAGTTACCTGCTATAACAAGGGAAGCAACAGTGGTACAGCTGTCCATACATAAATACAGGTGAAGTTATCTAGTGCTTAGATCTGGATTAAATTTAAATTCAGAACAGAGTTTGAAAATGAATCAGGGTTATGGTTTGCATGCTCATGTGATGGTCCTAAAATCTTATGGGGGTTTTTGTCTTGTGAAGTTTTGGCTGTGTTTGATCTGGAATGGGAAAATAGGATCCATTCCAGTTTGGAAAGAAACCCAGAACCCAAATTATATGACTAAACTCACATCAAGAGACTGAAATGCCCTCAAATGCCCCCTTATTCTTCTTTTTCTGAGGATGGAAAGCTTGACTGTCAGATGAGACTGGGAAAGAAAGATGTCTCCAGTTGGAAACTGATGAAAAACTGAATTTGGCAATATTGTTAAAGTGGACCGATGGCTTCAATTATGAAGTTATGTAACAAGTAATGGCAAATCCATTACAGACTTCAAAATCATGTCACATTTATCTGCTTTAAGTGCTGTCAAGCACCGATTTTGCTACAGTAAGCAGAACCCACTCCAGTCTTCAACTCTCAGTCTGAGACACCTTGCTCTTGCAGCGACCTGTTTACTCATCTCCAAAGACTCCCATGCTCAGTTTCCCACCATTTCAACAAACCCTATTTCAAGTGAAGTTTTTCCAAAAGGGCTGAACTTACTTTTGAAATTAATTCAATCCTTGTTCAGCTGTTAGCAGTGTGCCAGTGCTGCATACCTGCATACACGTATTTAGGATTCGTAAATATTTATGGGAAAACTGTTAGTACAGCCACTGTTTTGCCTGCCTTGAAATACTGAAATGCTATAATACTTTGATTTGAAACATTTTAACCTGCATAAGAAAACCTTGATATAGAGATAGAAAATTCCGGTTTAAAACACAAGGTAGAGTGGTCATAGAGTTACTTTGCAGACTGGCAGAATGTATTAACAATTGCAGTGGCTAAAATGATGGTAACAACAGTCTAGATTTGTGAAGGCTGAACTTTAGTGTGAAAGTCCTCAACAGCCCACTTAACGATTCTGTTTTGTCTGATTTTAATTAATTTGTCACTACTAACATGACCCAGTTACCATAGTACAAATGTCAGCTTGTAAGAGCTTTTCCCTAGAGTCCTCCTCAACTAGCATTTGCCATTTACTTTTGTTCATTCGGTCATGAAGAGTAGTTAATTAGCTCCATCTACTGCTGCATAGAGTGAATTGTACCAGCAGCGCCAGCTCTCCAGCAGCCCCTTCAGATTGTACTCATAGTGTTTCAGGCGCTCTGATCCACCATGCTACTGGCAAGAACTCGTAGCAGAAAGCAGAAAGTTTACATCTTTCCGTTTCTTGTGTCATCAGCTTTACTGTTATGTAGGTTTTCTTTAATCTTTTTGGTAATTTCTTTATGAATTGTAGGGTAACAATGTGGCACATCATTTTTCTTAATACATCTTCTCATGCCAAAAGACGCAACAGCTCTCTTCAAATAATTAGTGCAAACAATAAAGTGGCTTGCAACGAAGGAAAGGGAGCTATTTAAGTTACTGCTGCACTGATAATAAAAAATTGCTGAAAATTGGTATTTGAATCAACAGATTGGATGCCCTTATTTTGTGCTTGCCATATGTGTTGACTGGAGCATTCAGATAGGGTATTTAGTTGTTTATGCTTTTAAATACATGTTCTGATATTCATTCAAAATGCTTTCTTAGTTTATGAAAGAGCTAGTGAACGCCTATTCTAAAACATCTTTCTTAGCATTCTTTTTTTTTATTTGGGTGGAGTATTCCGCTTAAATCTATCCCTGGCAGTGTTCAAGGCCAGGTTGGACAGCCTTGGGCAATATGGTCTAGTGTGAGGCACCTCTGCCCATGGCAGAGGGGTTGGAACTAGATGATTTTAAGGTCATTTCCAACGCTAAGCATTCTATGATTCTATTCTATTTTAAATGCTTTCAAAACATCCCAACTAGCATCCCAGTAAGCAGGCTGTGACAGAGTTGAATCAGAGAAACACACCAGACAATTGCCAAAGGAGAAAGGTAGCAAGCATTCATATCCTCAAATGTCTAAAATCTCCAAATTTTTTTATTATTACATTTAAAGAAATAGCTCAGTAAATCATTTTAAATTCATAATAGTTTCCCATTGAGAAAAACAATTATACCAAAGAGCTTACTAAGGTCAGAGATGTTTTTCTAGTCTGCACAATGCTTAGACACCTGTGAAGTGGCTGCAAAACCAAAAGATCAGGCTTGCAGGTATTTCACAGAGAAAGGAAATTTATTCCTAGGGCTTGCTGCTGCCGTCAGATATGTCAAAAGTAATGCGCCTCCTGCTAACAGCAAAGCAAATTGCATGAAGGTACATTAACACTTCATGCCATTATCCCCCTTCACCTACCTCAGGTCCCTAGTTGTACATCTTCCTCAAGTAGCCTCAAAATACAAGGTATTTCTGAATTATGAGCCTGAGAAGTTCTCTGATTAGAAACCATTGTAAACAAAGTAAGCAAGAGAAAGACAACTATCAACCAGAAAACTATTTCAGAAAGTCCAAGTCTTTTCCCCTTTCCTTTTCACCAGCTATGAAAGCAAAGCCATTTTCATTGCAAAGGCTAGCTCTGAGCGCCCCAGCCTCAACTTCAGCCCCTGTTCTTGTCTCTGAAAGAGACTTCTCCGTTTATAATTTATCTCTGAGTTTTAGCCTTCATTACATTGCTCATGAATGCCACTTACTTTGAAGAGCCTTTCTAGCTAATTCCAAGGATCTTGATAGTTTCTAGGACAGCTTTGTTATGTTTGAATGGGATAATTTAAATGCTGTTCTTCATTCTTCATACACCACACTGAAACTCTCTTCCCTGTCCCCTGGAGGGAACACATTTTACTTACACAAATTCATGTCAAACCAAGTTTTGTTTTTAAAATTTGTAATTAATGCAGAATTATGCAAAGCAGAATAATAAATAATCTGGCTGTGAAGTGTATTCTTTTGTGAAAACATGAAAGACTTCAATGTTTAACTCTGGTTACAATTAGCACATCAGTGGGAAAACAGACCCTGTTACCAGTTAATGTACTGTAAACAAAACTGTCCAGACCTTCAACAGCTTTCTAAGAGAACATTTAAGGTGAATTATCTCCAAGTTAATCAAAAGCTACAAAACTCTAAATGCTTACTTAACACTTGTAGTAAATGTAAATCCCAAATTTAGTGTTGACACAACCAGTAATTTGCAACTTGCAAATAACCATTTTAAAAGATTCAGGATCAAGGTAAAGTTCAAATTTAAGAACTAAATACAGAGCTTCTTGTACTACATACCCACACCTTCTGCAAATTTTATGGGAGTAAGAAATGGAAAGAGACCTCAGAGTCCAGCTCCACACTTCATTTACAAGGAAAACTCTCATGAAGAGTTTAAGGTTCAATTTGCACAGCAGAAAGTTAAATAAAAAAAATATTTTTTTTTTCTCCTTGTCCTTAACAAGGCAACTCTTGGTCTGATTTACTGAATGCATGAAGATCAGAAGAACCACAAGGTGACAAGGTACCAAAAGCCACTAGACTATTCCTAAAGTCACATTGCCTCAATAAGCCTTGAAAAAGGCATTACATGTAACAATAGAGAAATCAGCTTCTGGTACTAAACCCATTTAGAAAATCATAGAATGGTCAGGGTTGGAAAGGACCTTAAGATGATCTAGTTCCAACCCCCCTACCATGGGCAGGGACAGCTCACACTAGAACATGTCGCTCAAGTCTCTACCCAATCTGGCCGTGAACACTGCCAGGGATGGAGCATTCATCACTTCTTTGGGCAACCTGCTCCAGTGCCTCACCACCAGCACGGTAAAGAACTTCTTCCTTATACCTAGCCTGAACTTTCCCTGTGGAAGTTTGAACCCATATATATATAAAAACAAATATATAATAAATATACTAAGAGGATTCTATTAATAATTGTTTACTAACATGCAATGATTTTCATGGATTTAGCTGTGAGCAGGAGCAAATCTAACCCACACTGGTAATCTGCATTTCCTTTCTTCTCATACAACAGTGCTCTTCACAGGCAGCACACTCGTAGACAGGTGTATCTTCTCATATAACAGTGTTCTTCACAGGCAGCACACTCGTAGACAGGTGTATCAAGAAGTGTCAATATTAGGGGGCTTTTTAATGCATTTTTATGTGTACAGTGTATTAGATAATCATAAATGCTAAGGTACACAGCCTATAAAAGCACATATACACATTTATAAACATATATGTAACCCACACACACATTGCAATCAGGAAAAAGGTATAATAATAAGTGCTTCAAAACTTCCAGACTGCAGTACAAGTAACAGGTTGCCATATCAATAACTTTTGCAATATCTGTCAGTGAAGTAACAACTCAGAAAAGCTGTTACGGTTTTCCATCAAGTGTAACCATTCTCTCATAAGAGTCATGATTTCCTCCATGTAGAAGTTTCCCTTTTTCATCAAGAGTTATTGCATAGCCAGGATTTTCTCTTCAAGTCAAGAAGTAAGCTTTTTCACCTTTATATGAAATTTTTAATGACAAGTTACTCAGGAAGAATTTGCTAAGCTGAAAATAGAGCATATAAAATATTTCCTCTGCATAATAGTTACCTGGGCAGTTGTGACTGAACAGAGTACAGACTACAAATGTTAGGATAAATGCCCATATTCCTTCAAGGGTCAGCCAACACCTAGGTATGTCCTCACTTTGGAAAAGCATCTCTCTGGATCTAAATGTTTTGGATCTGGTCCATTTCTATATTCTGTCCTGCACTTCCTCAAAAATGTTATCAATACCACTCAGAGTTCTGTCTAAAGATGTAGGGGAGATTCTCGATACATATTTGTGACCTTAAAAAGAGAGATAGATATATATATTATTTGGCTTCTGTTGATAGCCCACGCCTTCAAAGCTGTTTCTTACTGAAGCCAAACCACTTTGATCTGCAATTATACATTTTCTCATAAAATCTGGACAATTTATGCATTACTGACAAAGCTAGAAGGAGCAGAATACTGAAAGCATAGAAGGGAAACAACACTTCATTATTTTTATTTTTAAATGTATTCAATGAGGTTCAGAAACAAGTATAATGTAACTCATACTTTACAAAGTTGACAATTCCATTTTTTTTTAAAGGACTTATTGCCCTTCGATAAATAGTTTAATATGGGACACGCATGCTAATAGGAAAGTCAGTTTTGGGTGACAGTCATTTAACAGTGGAAAAGTGACTTAACAAGAAACTTTATAGAAATGCTTGAAAAGATGGCATGACCTTTTATATCCCTTTATCCAAATGCAATTTCTTTCTTCTGCAAGTTCCCCTCCCATATCCACTTCCTAAACTTTAAACGATTTTACACACTAAAATATTTAAAAATACAAATAATATACCCAATATAATACATTAATTATGATGAATGATAACGGGAAAGAAAATCTGGCATAGTTGTCTATGTGGTAAGGATTCTTAACATGAAAGCAATCAAAGATACAGAAAAGTCTTTTCATTACTGACATCGGTGAAGTGCACCCACTGTGTTTACTTCTCTCCTTTTTTCTGTCAGTGTTGGTTTTGCTGCTTCTGTTTGAATCCATCTTGTTTATATTGTCAGGGGTACTGCAACTGTTAGTGAGTGCTACCAAGACTCCATTCCTCTCTTCTTCAGCCTCTTCATCCTCATCCTTATAGGAAACAAAATAGCAGGTACTTAAGTGTGTGTTTCATTGCCTATTTATTTTAGATCTACAGCAAATAATAGAGGTTTTCTGATGACAGCTCCTGTAGCTTGGTCCTTGATTTCAAGGGTGATCACCTATGCACACCAGAGAGCTCCTTTCAGCTTTCAAAGCCTCCATTTACAGGAAAAACACTGACCTAAACAACATCTTAGTGCAAAAGCTTTCCTAGGACTGTAAAGCAAAGCTAGATTTGTTCAGCTGTGTCCCACTAAGCTTTACTTAACTCTGCAGCAAATCCATGAAATGCACAACATTAAGCTGTCTTCCACTCAGGGGAAATACCAGCAAAGGCCAATGTCTAGAAAATGGGTAAAGCAAAGCCCAATCTGGAAATGGAGAAGGTGGGGTAGCTGCCAGACCACCTAGTCAAGCTGATTGCACCCCAAATCAAGCACCCCAGAATACAAGATACTTTCCTTCTGTGCAGTTAGTTACTCTATTCCTAGGGCTTTGTGATGAAAATCCAATCACTTAAAAAAAAAGGGGGCCAAAAGAAAAAAGGATTATAAAGATCTAATTCAGTACTAAATAGCTCATATCTTTTCTTTCAAGCCCTGAAACCCATGCTTTGAGTTCAAAGTTAAGTAAAGGTTAAGCATGTTTTTAATTGCTTCGGTGCATCAAGACAGCTCTTTAGAGACCGCTGTATAAGCCTTCTGGTGGGTTTTGCTTCTTTGATTAGAAATGGCTCAGAGCCATGAAGTTCATGTATGAAATCTTCACTCTTTAAAGTCAGCAGTTTTACTGTTACTGACTCAGAGGACATAGGATTAGACACCAGCTGCAGCTCCAGCTTGAAACATAAACTTTCAAGAAATTTCTGGGGTATTTAGTTTTGTTTGGGATATTGTAGCCATACCAGCAGATCCAAAGCTACAAAGGTTGGCTCCAAGTATGCATCTAAACTAAATCTAAATTTGTATAGTTGGAGGAGGCAGCATTTTAATTCAGGCAGGTGCCACACAATTTTAATTTTCTCCAAATCAGTGAGTGGCATACAAGTAGAAAAAGGCTAAAAAATTATTTGTGACACGTGGAATGCAGAATCTCTTTCTTCTGACCAATCTGCTTTTACCATTTGCATCATGAGACTAGACAAAGACAAACTTTAGAAAAGTTGAGATGTACAGCCCTACGTATAGCCACACAAAAAGCTCATTTAGAAATATCCCAGCTATTAAAGTCAAAGAAAGCTCATTAAGCCACCTGAGTAATCTCCATGCAGGTGCAGAATTGCTCTTCTGCCCAGGGTACTTGTAGATGGCACAGTTCTTGAGCCTTTCATCATTTAAAATTAGCAACATCTTTGAAAATTAAAGAGGAGTCTGGACAATGTCCTCGGACTGCTGTGGATCAGTGAAACAGAACAGATGGAGCTAGAAAAATAGATTATGACTGCTTTTCACTTTCAATTTGCCAAAAAAAAAAAAAACCCAGTATATTTAATTTGAGAGAGATAAACGTAGCTCAACACAATGTATCATCCTAAAATTACTCTTGACTACAAAACCTTGTTCATCCTCTACCTAGCCTCCCGCAGCTATGTGAGCATTTTGAAACCAAAGGCCAGGATAAAAATCTGCCTATAAAGCATTAAGAGGATCAATCCATAAAATTCCATTCTGAACCTTAAACAGTCTCCAGGGTAGTACCAAATCTCAAACTTGGAGTTTTACTTGGGGCCTACCTCTGTTACAAATACCTAGCTCTTCTGCTTCAAAAACTTCACGCAGCTGAGGGAAACGCTGAGGATGGCAGAGAAGCCTTTGTCAGCAATGCCTGGCACTTGAAACAAGGCACCAGAGTGACAGCCTAATGAATGCGCTCGGCTTTTCAGAAGTTAATAAAATAAAGAAACCTGTCAGAAGAGTCCTGACTTTTTTTCCCCCTGCTCTCATTTTTTTAGAAAAGGAAAGAAGAGCAAAACAACATCTATATTTCAAAAATGACGGGATTTGGAGCATTATTCAGTGTAAGAGTCTATTTGTCTTTCAGGTAGGGCTGGCTAAAAGATGTACAGAATTAGTTTTACTGCAGAGCATGAAAGGACATTGCGTACGTGCCATTTTTCTTTTCACACAACCTCATGTGAACAACTCACAGGAGGCTGACCTTTATTAGGCTGTTCTTAACCCCTTTCAACTTCCCAAGAGGCAGTTAGTACTTAAGCAGAAAATACCATAGACGGTGTATATATGTACTTGATTCTGTTTACAGTGTTACAAGGCAGGGCTCTTGCAGAACAGAGATAAATTTACAGCAAAAGTGCTGTATCACATTGCGTGAAAAGGAGAAAAGTAGTCTTGAGAACTACAACTGTTAGATTATAAAAACCTACAGTTTTATAAACCTGGGCTATCAAGGGACTTTTCTAACTTGCTATGGAGAACTGAAAGTGATAAAAGACCAGACTGGTTTTGGTTATTAAAAATAATAATAATGTGTTGCGGGTGTTCAACTGTGGCTCTAATTTTAAATGTCATACTAAGTTTTCCCTAGATTCCAGCTGACAATGAAAAATTGCCAACTGGCACTAAGGAGGGTTCTGTCAGGATACCAAATTGGTAACATCCATGAAATGTACTGTACCTCACCTGAAAAGCCCTATATGTGGCAGCTGCGACTGTGGCTGCTGTTTATACTAACTGAAGTGTTTGCTGACATCTAACAGACAACAGAATTGCGGAAAGCTGTCACTTCCATGGAATAATAAAGATGCTCAAGGTTAAAAATATTTCAACCTAGAGCGTTGCCTACTTGGAGCTTATGCAGTGTTCATAAAGGCTGCACACTGCTTGCACAGAAATGCCATGTTGGCTGAACACTGTCCTTTATGACCTGTTTTTCAGTTTTCAAACCTTTCTCCTTTCTGACCAAAAGGCAGAGGTTTAGGTGAAAGACAGATGAAGTCCAAGGAGGACTTCTCTTCTTTTTTAAGAGGGCAAGATTCACATCTTGGCAATACAAGGGAACTACTCAGGATTCTGGAGATGAAACCTTTCTGTTTAGGCAGTCTGTGATGTGTTTGATGTGAACGGAATATTTTGCCTGACCTTCCTTTCAGCAGGTGGTTTCTCTGCTTTTGCCATTAGCTTTGAAGCTGTCTCTGTGGGTTCTGGTTCACATGATATGGGACATTGCAAGAGTGTGGATACGATGAGCACTTTCACCAGTTTATATTCAAAACCAGAGATCCCAAGGGCTTCAAAGGGACCTGATATGCCAGAGCCCAACTGCTTTAAAGAGCAAACCAGAAAGCAAACCAGTACAACTAATTCCTATACAAGCCAGAGGTTACACTTTCATTTCACCTCCTACATTTATGTACATAATTCTGAGTGCAAATTCTGTATCAGCTCGCATAGGAGAATAACAAACTGCGAAGTGAGATTTCCAATTAACCTGTGTCTACAAGAGGATACGATGACAAAAATACATGGTGATAATACACAGAAATTGTTAAGAACCTGCTAGACAATGACATGAAATTTTATATGGTACTTCTGTCCTTGTGATAGCCTGTTTTTTTCCAGTGAGAAATAAGAAATGCAAGTCAGGTGTGCTCTCCATGGTACCCTGCTCAGTAAGCAGTGCTTGCCCTTGGGTACAGAAGGAAAATGACATGACAGGCATTTTCCTTATTCTGCAGTGTCTTGAGTCGATCTAGGACCAACCACCTGCTCCTTCCCTTATATGCTTGTGTTTATGTGGTCAGGGTCTGGCTTGCTCACTCGTGACACACAGCAGAAGGCAGCAAACACGCCTGAAGTAACAGACCATTCCTCCAATCAGTAAGTCCATCACAAAAGCATAGCCTTGAGCCTTTCTTCCTTCCTCATTTTAGAGCTGTACCTCAACTTATGTCTATGCACATCTTTCAAATCCACAAGTTCCCATGTCTTCCCCATCTGCAAGCACTAGTACCTGTGACCCAGATGAAAGGGAATCTGACACAGGTAGGTGAAGCAAGGGCAGTCATAAGTGCCCTTCACAGATCTAAAGATGCTTAATCATCCAAGCACTGAAACACTTTCTTACTCAAACCTCCAATAAGCTGCCTTTTTTGTTTTTTTTTCTGCTGTATGAGCAAAATGACAACCATTTACTTCACAAGATGGATATACTCAGAGGGAATTGTCACTGATGCTACCTTGCCAAGAAAAATTACTTTCAGGCTTTCCACTCAAACCCTCATTCAAAACGAGTGTTTGCCCATTTGCAGATATTCCCCCACCAGAAGATGTCTTTTAAAATCCACTGGGGGGTCAGCTTTGTGTTCTTTTTTCAGTCCTTCTCCACATGCCTAGATCTAATGACAGATCATCCAAACAGCCAAACCCCCATATTAATTGTTGAACTACCTAGCCATAAAAAAAAAAAAAAAAAAACACACAAAAAAACCAAATGATCTTCATTGCTTTTAGGCTTCTCCACTTGGTTTGAACTTAATATCCCATTTCTTGAACTTACCGAAGAGCTTTGCTTAGGCATTTGTGATGTTCTGTTATAGATCGGCCTAAATAGTTAACAATCTTTCTTCTTCTGGCCATTTATCCACACAGCACTCGACCACACTTCTTTCTGCCTTTTTTTCCTGTTATTCTCACTTTCTCTGTTTTACTTTTATCTGTTCATCCAGAAATCTCATAAGCTGCTTAATTTTTTTTTCTTATCATGCATACTAAATTCTGTCCCATCATTAAAAGCTGCAAGACAATCAGCTTCCAATTTGTGATTTCTTTTTCACTGCTTATGAGAAAACTAAACACTGAAGATGGAAGATGTGACAAAGCTTCGTGAACCTGTCCTGATTATTTCAGCAAGGTGACAGCCACCAGGCTCAAAAATGCCCATGTTGATTTGATCCCTTTTTGTTTTAAGTATATTTCACAGTATTTCAGGGTTGTGAGAAGCTCATTAGAGCAGCAAAAAGTGCTGCTATAACAATGATGCAGAACAGAAAGTGAGTCCCAGTCTGAGCTTCAGCTGCAGATGTTGAAAGAGGAGGTGTAAGCTGAAGGCTATATACACTTAATAACTGAGGCTGTCTGCTAGTAAACTGACCCATGTACCATGCATGCACAGAAGGTTTCATAAACATAATGTGATATTGGTTTTCCTTTTTTGCTGTATTGCAATAAGACTAAGTTACTAATCTCAGTCTAATATTTGAACTGTAAATGTATGCCATTGGGGGGGGAGACAACTGCCTGTGATTTTTGCGATAGATCTAGCACATCATTAGATAAATTGCCATAAAGTCCATACCCAAAGAACAAGTTGTTATGGAAGTGTATATCAGTTTGATCTCTGCTAAAAAAGGTCCAGTTATACAGCTATTTTTTTAAGGATATTCTGCTTTCACTGCCCTTATTCCAAAATAGAAAATTCCTTAAATACATTTACCATTAGTGCTAAGATAAATCTTCTCTTTAGCAGGTATAATTGAAGTCTGTTTTGCAGGATAACAATAAAAAATTAAAATACCTTTGGAACTTCCTTTGAACCGAGTTGATGCAAAGTGCAGAAATGAGCCACTGCATACTCTAACAGTGCTCCAAAGATGAAACTGAAGCAGATACCAAGGTACACATCTATTGCCTTAATAAAACAATTGGCATTTGGGAGTGAAGTCCTGGCTCCCATCATCAGTGTTGTCATAGTAAGGACTGTGGTAACACCTATGGAATGCAAAAAATACAGGTTCTGATAAAACACAGACAGCAGTGCAGGCCTCTTCTGCAAGGGCCCTCTGCAAGAGAGTTTTGGCTCTCTGAACATCTAGTATGCAACAGCAATTAATGTGTCATGCTTTGGAAAGAAGACTTTCAAATGAACTTGTGATTCTCAAGTTAAATGCTTAAAAACACTTATGAGAAGTGTTTGTAAAGCTGAGAAGACTGGAAATTAAAATGAGAGATATTTTGCTGTCATAGAATGTATATTTATGACTAACACATTACTATCACAATACTGTGCAAATGCTCCCTTGAAAATATTCAGATATGATTTTGCTCGGTACAGTTGCCCATCTGATGTGAAATCTTTCTTTCTCCTCTATTCTGTAGTTTTTTTCCCACCCCACCTGCACTCTGATCAAAACTGATTTGCATTCTTTCCCTTTCAGAATATCCTTTATTTGAAATTAATTATAATTAATCTCTTTTAATTCTCTTATTATTCATCTGTTAATTAGTATGTATCATTAGACCTCACAAAAGTCTCATAATTCTGTCTGTGCACGCCATGTGGTTGAATATGTTGTAATTATTTCCAAAATGACTGAGTTTGTTTTTCCTTTGCTTTCAGCAGCCTTCCCTGCCTCTAAATCTCCTGTAGTTCCTGAAGACATTTTCTTAGGAAAAGAATAGCAAGGCTTTAAGGGGAGTCTTCAGGATGTAGTGCAGATGACAAACTAGAAAACTAATTCCATAAAACTCAAGCATTTGCAACATTTGAAGTGGATGCCATGCACATACAATAAAGAAAGCATCTTAATGATCCAACTCTTGGTTTGTTTTGCTTTGTTTTATCATCAGCTTCTCACCTATGCAGATTCTGGCTGGAACTGATGACTGGCTTATCCAAAATGATACCCAGGAGAGCACAACCAATAGGATTGATGGCACATATGTCTCTAGTATGAAATACAAGATGTTTCTCTTCAGTTCAAAGTGAAATACTAGTTTCGGATAACGTCCTGTGGAAAGAGCAGGAAAAAAATATTTTGAAGGTGCAATTCATTAAAAGTTCTTTAAATTATCAACCTGTACTACTTTTGTGCATTACAATGCGGAAAAGCCTAACAAAGAAGCTTGAAAAAAAAACAGCTCTGAAAAATTCTAACATGAAGACTATAAATTGAACTGACAGATAAAATCAAAATATACAGCACCCAGTCACCGTATCCAGAGTTTTATTAAAGACATCTTGAATTGGAAATTCAGTGAGAATCAGTGAAGTCAAAAATAAATTCATCAATATGTGGAAAGGATGTTTCATTATATAACACAAGGCAAGGAAATTTGAAATCACATACGTATTTAGATGTGGCTATTCATAAGACTGATCTACTCTATAAACTAGCATAAAAGCAACTGTCATTTCATGAAGTTAGCATAGGTCCTTATCTTTGACTGCCTTACGTCTCTGGTTTAGTTTGCTTTTCTTTTCATTTACTATTGCTCAAGAAGTGGCTTAAAGGTACCTTTTCTGACACTGCTGACATACCTCTTACATTCCACTTAAAGCCAAACAATGTCTTTGCATCTTCATTATCTGTTTTTTTATTTTACAAGAGTGCGTGAGTGCATTGAAGTATTTGTATTGGTCTGAGCAGTATCACTGTTGTGGCTTCTGAGTGAGTGATTTCCAGAAGATGAATATTTGGGCTCACAGAGTGAAATACCGAATTGGGTTTAATAAGGGGACAGCACACAGGTAAGCAAAGCCTGAATTTGTTATCCAGCTCAGTAGTAACTGAGCAAAATTTGGCTATGTTTGGGCAGCAGAAACACAGGATCTGAAACTGTGACTAATAAAACAGATCACAGTAAGGAAAAAGCTTGCTTTGTGCTAACTTAAATGTGATTAAAAACTACTTAATCTGAAGTTCCCAGTTCAAAATTAAATGTTAAAGTGTTTGGTCTTAATGACATCAGTTTTAACAACACTCAGACCAGATTATCAGTGAGAGCTTGAAAACGCTGTCATCAGATAGTTTTGGCTTCATCTATATTAATCCATCAGATTATGGTCTCCAGGACCCATTTCCAATGTTGCGTGCTATAAGTCAGGACAGAACTATGGAATGGTGAATGCATTTTTGAAACAACAATATATGATCTGACAGCCTGTTTGTGCATCCCTTAGGTGCGCTGTGAGACATCGAGTGAAATAAGAGTACTTTTAAAAGCTTGAAGTGCAAGTAACAGATGCCAAGAAACATCTTATTGCTCCCAGTCTAGCAAATGGATGGTTAAATTTCCATGTTTAAAAGCACTGCATTGCAGGAACAACAAGGTTTCACAGTATTCTTAAAACCAGAAAGAACTGACTATGTAGTCTGACTCTAATCACGGGTTTTTATATTTCCCCAATTATGCCTTACTTTGAACTCAATCACTTTGGTTGGAACAGAGTCCACTTTTCACACAGACATCTAGACTTCATCTGAGGATATCCAGACATGCAGCATCCACCATTTCTCCCAGTAAATCATTCTGTGTGTTAAAAATTAATGCCTAATTTCTCATCTTAGCTGACTTCAGTTTTCTGTTGCATTGGCTCTGCCTCTTCACTAGTGTATTAAATAGTCATTTGGTAGTCAGTTCTTTCTCCTTCTGAATGCACAAATATACTGTATTTAGGATTTTTCTTTAAGTTCAACATACTGAGTTCCCCAAGTTTCTGACTGAAAGATAGAAAGATGGACAGTAGACTTTAACTATCTCCATGAGGCAGGAGGGACAAAGATGATTTACAGCTTTATCATAATTTTTATGTGAAAAGAGAAACATTACATTACTGTACCTCTATCACTACTGTGATTTTTACCAATACAGTTGTTTCAGTAAAAAGCATTTTGCCCACCAAAATTGATTTTAAATATAAGCAGACCAAAGTAAGGCACTCAAAATTTAGGACGTGAAAAACTTACAGGTCACTGTGCAACATTATTTCTGCTTCTGTCTGCACTCATCCTTGCACTAAATCAAGCACTACCACTGTGGAAAAAAAAACCCAACCCTGTCTGTACCATGAAAGACTGTAGCATAAAGCATAATTAGGGAAAGAGAATTAGGGTTGTACAGACAATTGTAAATCTGTGGCTTCCTGGTAAGGAAGAGCAATCATTTAAAACCTTATTAAAAAACTGTTAAGGATTTTATGAATTTTGCTTGCAGTCTTCTAGGCTGCTATTTAACTAGAACTGAAAGCAGATACCTTAAAATAGAAACAGATTTTCTCTGAAGTGTTTGTACTGTCTTTACTGCAGCATAGTAGCTGCCAGCACACAGGAGGACGATGGAGCAGTCACTGCAAGTGAGGGAAGGCTGTCAACCCAGAAGTCAGGTGAGATTACAAAGGGTGCAAACCATCAACAATCCTCCACAAAGGTTGTCTTCTGTTTCTGTGCTGACCAGACCATAGGGCAGGAGGCGGTTCCATGTACCCAGAGAAGGGGAGTGCAGGGGCCGGACTATGCTTCCTGCAGAGTACCACAGGTACTTGGGGGCTTCTGTGGTTCAGCCTTCGAGCTTATCCTTAAGAAGGAAAACTCTGAAATAGCTGATACATAATAGCCATGCAGAAATACCCTCTCCTCATTAGCATCCTACAGCTGTATCTCCATTCACCTTTGTATAAAAGCCAAGTGTGTTCATGGGAAGATAGTTCAAAATATCAAATGTTTTGCCACTTTGCTGTGATTTCCAAGTGTAGACAAGCTCTTTGAAAGTTCCTGTGTTCTTTCGTGTTGTTTTTCCTGATGCCAGAAATTTCTGAAGTAATGTGAATAACAAAGAGAAATAGAGATGCAACAGCTTATAGCTGAGTGGCTTTAGGGGGAACAAAGAAAAGGCTTTTCTCTAACCTTAAGGCTTTCTGCAGAATCCAAAGACACATCATGGACATGATAATAATAGTGTCAGCTTTCTCTACAGTTCACAAGAGCTTTTAAGATGGAAATTTTGAAGCAACCTATATATAGAATTCATATGAACTTCTATAATAAACTGAAGGAAGTAGTAGTCAAGAAAAAGCATTCAATACATACTTACCATGCTAAAGAAAAGAACAACGGGACAAAATGAACATAGGGAAGTATTACAGTCCTTTTTTCATTTACACCCCATGTGTACAAAAGTTACCACCTTTAAAAAGAAACAAAATTGATACTCCTATTACATGAGTTGCATATGAGATAGTAATCTCCTTGCTTTTGACTTGCACATTTGAGACTCTGCTGCCATCAGCCAGATCAAAAGTGAGACAGGTTCATGTAATCTTAGTCCTTTACTACAGCTAAGTACAGCTAAAGTTGACTCCTCAAAACTGTCAAGTTTACCGCTTGCTTGAGTCTTATTGACAGCAAAGTATTGCATAGAATCCTAGAATCACAGGTTGGAAGGGACCTCAAGGATCATCTGATCCTGCCTTTCTAGGCAAGTGAGAAGACGCTTTTTCCCTCAAGTTTCTGGCCTATGATGGATGTCAGCTCAGTATACAAGAGCTCTGATTTCAATTTGATAATGTGATTGAAATAATCACTGTGCAAATAGCTATCTCTGCAGCAAAGGCATAATGTTAGCACTTACCTGCTTACAAAGTATCAAATTACTGTTTCTCAGATGAATCTGAACTTAAATGACTGAGAGTATATATAAGCCAAACCTAATAGAAGGTAAGATATTCTACTTCTGACCTACTTAGGTCACCCTGCAGCAAAAGAAGATTAAGCTGAGTTACTTGGGCTTTATAGAATTCACTAGATGGCAGAAGTACAAACTGGACAGTAGCTCTAGCTTGTACATAAAGAATTGTCGTGGTTTAAGCCACTATAACTCATCCAGCTCGCTCACTCACTCCCCCTTCTTTCTTCCCCCTGGTCCCAGAGGGATGGGAAGGAGAACAGAAAGAATGCCACAGGTTGAGATAAGAACAGTTTAGTAACTAAGGTATAATACAAACCACTACTGCTACCACCAATAATAATAATGACAAGGCAAATACAAGGAAAAAGAATACAATCGCTCACACCCGATACCCAGCCCAACCCAGCAGCGAACCCCCTCACCCTTCCATGTCTCTGCCCTCTGTTTTTACATCCTGGGCATGACATATTGTGGCATGGAATACCTCTTTAGTCAGTTTGGGTCAGGTGTCCTGTCTCTGCTTTCTCCCAGCTTCCCCTCCTCCCTGGCAGAGCATGAGACTCAGAAAGTCCTTGGCCAGACCAAAACATTACCAAGCAGTAATTGAAAACACTGGTGTTATCAGCGCTGTTCTCAGGCCAAAAGTCAAAAACACAGCACTGCACCAGCCACCAAGAAGGAGAAAAATGACTGCTACTGCTGAACCCAGGACAGGAACACATCTAGATAGCAGTCATAGTCTCCATACCTACTCCAACTCACAATACTAAAGTAGACATGAAAGAAAGTGAATTTCAGTTGGTTACAATTGGCTACTTTTGTTTTAGTATCATAAAAATCACAACAGCAGAGACTCTTTACCAGTAGCTGGGCAGGTGCTATCCGGGTCTAAAATAGGTCTTTCTGAAAGCAAAAATAGTGTATTCCTCTTTATAACTTGCCTTTGAAGTTTGGATTTAGGCTTCTAAAAACAGCATTCTCATTTACAGCACTGACACTTTGTATAGATCTTGCCATAATACTGGTAACTTTATTAACACTGACTATTGCTGCACTGCCCAAGAAATAGATATAGACCTAAACAAACAGGCTTCCTTATCATCCTAGGTCATCCATTTTTTTATTATCAGAGTTTTCTATGGCATCTCTTCCTGGCTGATGGCAGAACGCTGCATCTCTGCTCTTTCCTGCTGCCCTCTGGTCAGCAAATACTCACATCAGGGGCACCTGAAAGAAGGACTGATGCTGTACAAATGCTGTCAGCAGTTCCTAAACTTCCACTCTAGCGTTACAGGATGGGAACATCTTCCCCACAGTTACTTCCTGGACTTTTTGATGAACTCTATTCCAGTAAAAGACAGCTTCATATCACTCTTTATGTAAGAAGCACTTTGGTATCCTGCACAGGGATGTGCAGTCAGGCACAAAGACACATTCTTCTCTATCATGAAATATGCATGCTAACCCCTTGGGTGCCAGATAAAATGTGTGATGTACATCACATAACTGCGTCAGCGTAACTCTACCAATGCATCATCATCTCTTCTTAGACCTTTTAAAGGCAAAGTACAGGAAAGCTTTAAATAGAATTTTACCGCTTTAACTATGTGCTGAAAATGTTGTTTTCAGTATGCAATCTGTTATTGTTCCTTCATTTACAATGAACATACACAGTAAGGAATGAGCAGTTTCCCGCTTTTAGCTAACAAATAAGTTGTACAACTGAAATGCAATTCTCTGACTGACGTAGTAAGCTAAGGGTGTCAATAAACCTTGATTGAAAAGATTGATTATTATCTAATAAATCTCCTGAGCCTTGGGAAACTGCAGTTGGGCCTCTAGGACAAAACAAGGCAATGCCTGTATTTCAAGAGAAAGAGACTGTGACTGATGAACACACACTCTGTGCAGGAGTCTGTTATATTTATACACTCTTATATACTCTTTATAGTCTATATATATTTTGTGTACTTTTTGATTTTCAGTTCATTAATTATAAACAAGAGCAACTCACTACTGGCTTAGTCGTGACCTCCCACCTGAGAAGCAAATAACGTGGAGTGGCCAGGGGCCAAAAGAGTTTCAGCACTGCACAGCTAAGCAAGGTCTGACAGCCTCTAGCTCAAGGAGGCTAAGCAGGATTTGTGATAGATGTCAAAACCCTGGCAATGACTGCAGATAAAGAACAGCAGCCAACTCCCTTTGCTTTTTCAAGAGGGCAAATATCTTGTCTTTGTGCATCAAGTACAGCCAACTTTACACTTCTGTCTCTTCTTTCCCTCTATTCTGCCAAAATAATACCATCTGAATATGTCATTTTGGTGACTTCACGCTTCTCTAAGTGGGGATGTGCACCAAGAGCCCTGACTACTTGACGTAACTTTCCCTGCCTTCTGGGCTCAGGCTGAAGACACAGTGTTAGACTAGACCTGAGCAAGCTGAGTCTCTTCATTCCTGCTGCTGCTGCTGAATACTTGAGTAGTGAAAGCAAGACCAGAAAATTTGCAGACCAGAAGAAAACCTATCAACAGCCAATTAACCTCAAGTATTAAATTACATTTCCACTTTTTTCCCCAATTAAAAACATTAACTGGGATTAATTAGCTATCACTTGCTGTGAAAACAGAAACACTTATTGAGTGGGAATACATGGGGTCTGCCCAGTGCCCAGCACTGCGCACTGACAAACACGATGACATACCAGGAGTCTCCTAAGAGAAGAGTGTTACCACATTGGAGAACAGGATTAGAATTCAAAATTATCCTAAAAACTATCAAAAACTGCCTGAGTAAAACAAGACGCAATTCAACAAAAGCAAGTACAAAGTCCTACACTCAGCTGGGGATTACCAGCTCCCCAAACAGAGTACAGGGAATATGTAGCTACAGGGCAATAGGAGTATTAGAAAGAATCACAGTATGAACAAGCTAAAAAAAAAAATTTCCTGCAAGAAAAGTGAATATCAACCCAGAATGGATAAAGAAGAACAGAGTTCATCAAATGCACTAAGTGAACCTTTCACACCTTGGAGGATATCTGATGGGAACAGGGTACCCAGTTTTGGGTCCTGCATGTCAGCAAAGATAAGAGTAATACCATGAGAGACCAACAGCAAAGACAGGAGATCTAGAAAGCTGGTTATATATATTTAAAAGAGGGAAATTGTTGGTGTGAAGAAAGATATATCTGTCTTGAAACAGTGAAAGGCCTGCTGAAAAGTAGCATGAAATTTGTCTTCCATGTCCACATAATAGGTTTGAAATGCAGCAAGGGAGATCAAGATCAGACATGAGGAAAACATGTGTGTAATAATCACCAGGAAGAAAAAAAATCATCTGGGGAGGTTGTGAAGGAGACAGCTTAGAGGTTTGACTAACTTACTCCTTGAAACATCTGTCAGGATATAGGCTGTAGATATAGATGACCTTGCCTTGCAACATGAGAATTAAATGAATTCTCAGAGGGCGTTTCAGTGTTATTACTATGATTATTTACACAAAAAGCTAAACTTTAACAGTCCTTTGTTGTTTTTATATTTTTCCAATATGAAAGCTTTTTTATACCACTATTTATTACTCTGGGAATGCAGGTGGTGTTGGCTACACAGCTAAAATAAAAAACCCAGCTCCAATTACATGGGTTTGGGATCCAAGAGCAAGCAGAATAAGGACTGTAGATGAAGACATGTAGAAAATTGTTCTAACAATTAAATTTGCCCATGTCCAAAATGAAATTGGTCTGTACCAAAACAAAATCAACACCAAACCATAGTCAGCAACCTAGCTAACATTATTCAAAGTGACTTACAACACACAACATGGTTACAACAATGTGATTACTATTCTGTAGATATATGCTATTCTACAAACAAGATTAATCCACAATGCCCTTTTCTTAAATTTACTGAAGTTACTTATGCAGGAATTTTGCTGACCACATTTTAAATTTGGCTGTCAGTGGCTGTACCTGAACTTAGGTTTTGAACTGCTGTACAATATTGCACTTGCACAGCAGCTGTACCGTTCGTTCAAGTTCACAGAGTGTCAAATCCTGATTGCTTTTTTTGCTGTGTTAGGAAATGCTACACACAGTTCTCTTGTACCTTTAGATTTTTGGATTGCAATTGTTATAAATAATTGCTATTTATAATGTAACTTATTTATAAAGTAAGCAAATGCAAAACATCATTTTTGGTTTCAAAATTGATTACATCATTCCATAATCTGGTTGGTTTTTTCTTTTAATATGGGCTACAGTAGGCACTGCTTTCCTAAAAAAAAAAAAAAACCTAAAAATGTAGAAAATATCACCTAATACATAATGACTCAATAGAAAATTAAAAGGATTATGAGATTTCATTTTAAAAGTACTGCATAGCACTTGAGAACATGGCATTCTTGAACAGGAGATTTGAAACAGGCAGGTGTGGGAAATTTTAATCTAATTAAGTTACATGTGTTAAAATCTATAATTACAAGAAAAAGTGGCTTTTGACTTTATACACATGATTCCTGCCAACATAAATGGAGGAAGACAGCATCATTTACTGAAAAGACAGACACAGTTCATCCTATCATGTCTCTTCAGTTATAATTGGAAATTGATTTCAGTCTATTTGGTAAAAAAATAATAGAAGGTTTTTTGGCTTTAGAGTCTGGACTCTGTGACAGGAGATGGTGAGAATTAAGCAGGTTTTCTCTTCTTATTTTCCTGTAAGGTGAAAAGGTCCTGTGCAGAACAGCAGTAAAGGATAATTCTCCTTTGGTTGAACCTGATGTTGCTTACCCAGAAGCTGTAAAGAGGAGGAAGGCAAGCAGATGTCACTTATTTAAGTAGCAAGATACATTGCAATCCTGGAGCCTGCTAATAAGTATTTCATTTCTATTTTTATATCTATTTACAGAACTCTGACTTTTAGCCTGAATTAATATCCGAAATTAGATCATAAAGTTTCTCTGTGTTGCATTATTAAAGCAGAATTACCCAGTAATGGAAGAGAGAAACTATATTCCTGTGATTCAGAATTAGTAACATATCCTCTGATGAAACTACAGGTTTTAAGGATGTGTGTGTCTTCATTTAAAGAACACCAGCTGGCTTGTTGACTTCAGCAGAAGAGAAACTGAGTCGGCAGTGAGGAGCAGCAATGAAAGACCAAGAGTAACACAAAGAGCATAACACAGGTTTGGCAGGTCTTGAACTCTCTGAAAGCCCTTTTGAAATCTCTGGGAAATAAACAGAAGCAGCCTTTTTCCTGAGGGTAAGTCCTGCTGTTAGAGGAAACTTTCTACACTGGTTTTCTAAGATCAGCAAAAGAACAGGTATGAGGAAATGCTTCTGACCCTTCCTTGGGCAGAGGAACCTCAGGTTGAGCAATATGCACTCTGCTGCCCACCAGGCTGAACAGAGGCTGCTGAAGATAAAGAGCAAGTCCTACAAGCACTAACCAGGGAAACCACTTCTTGCAGTTGTTAAAGCACCCAGCACATTCACAGAAACTTCCATGAGCGAACAGAGGCTTTTAACTTCCCTAATAAGACCAGAGTGGCTGCTTCCAGGAGGCTGGGAATTGTTCTGAGCTGGGTACCCAGGGTTCCCCATCTCTCTTCAATTTAAATGACCAGTTAACGGGCTCTTCCTCCTTCACAAGAACTCTGGCTTCACACAGGAAACAGTAGTAAATGTCTGGTTTATCGTTCTTCAGGTAATGTGTAGCCTCCAAGAAAATGCTCAAAAACTCTCAACCTTTAGATTAGCTGGGTCTCTGCTGGTAGCAACTGAAAAAGTATTTACAGTTTCAAGAACACAACCTAGTAGAAAATGAAAACTGTCACATCCTAAGAGAAAGTCATGTGTTCAGTTCCGTAATGCTGTTCCACTTCCAGAGCCATATTCCAAGCTATACCTAGAAAGTGTTATAAGGGTGTTCTTACCTGTCTCATATACAGCTTCAGATACAGACGTGAAGTGGTCTTCTACTGTGTATTGTGCCAGTTGGAGTGTGTCCAAACCGCTCACTGAATCATTTCCTCTAGTCCAGTAAAACATGACATCATTGATGTTATAACCCCCTATAGTGATACACAAGCCAAAAAAAGTGTTTATTTTATACAAAAATTAATTTGTGTTGAGCACAATTATGGTTCAGCTGTTTCTTATTTGTCTGCCTGAAAGTACAATTAGACATAAACAATGACAGGGTTTGGCAGAGTGTAATGCCTGTTTGCAACAAAACTCCCAATAAAATGTGAAGCCTTGTAATTTAAAAGCTGACTTTTTTGAGATGGTCTTTTTTGTATCTTTTATTCTAGTATAGATGACAAACTAGTAAAAGAGATTGGTACCACATGGTATTCTCAAGGCAAAAAAGCTCTTAAGCTTTAAAGAAATAGAGCTTTCATAAATTACAGCACTGCCAGCATTCAAACCAAACATTAAGTGTACCCTTTGCTGCTTCCCAGGATGCTGTTTCTTGATGCAGTGCATTTGGTCCCCATTCCCAAAGAAATGAAGGAGTGAGAAGAGCAGCAGCCCTGCTTCATGCAGGCACTGTGCTCGGAACTGGGCTTGGGTCATCACTTGGGACTACATTTTGGCTTGGGAGCTTGGATGCTTCCCAAGGACACCAGCTTAGATGCTCGCGTTTCTGTAGGCTCAACAGTGTGACACGCTTCAGGAGCCCCAGGAGATATCCTCTTAACCTTCAAGTAGTAATTAGAAGCTGAGACGGGACATGAATCATCTATCAGAAGACAACTGTATTTTGCACACGCTTGTCAATATGCAGCACAATCATAGCTAAAATACCTCTGTAGCTTTTTCCCATTATATTAAAAGGCAGGCAATTTTCAGACTAGTGTATATGATTAATTCAAGATTATGTTAATGTAATTTACATGTTAACAGGGAGCATTTGAACAGCTTTTCCTTTAGTTTACTTTGATCAATCATTCTTGTATTTGACAGACTTATATTGTGCAAGTGCTAAGCTTAGGGGATAGAAACATGAGCAGATGATTATTTTTAGACTTCAGTCAATTGTAAGTAAATTACAGTGAGAAAAGAATGCAGTACATTGCACAAGGGTATATGCCGCAAAAGAACAAAGCACTAGAATCACAGAAAAGATGCACTAAAATAAAAAGAGCAGTTTAATATTTTCAAGTTAATTGCTTTGCTTCTTGCAGTGACAAAAAGAGACCTCATTTCCTACAGCCATTTAATGTAGGAAAAACAGGAGTTCAGAAATTTCATTTCAAGGAAACACTGCCTCATTGCCTATTAAAGTGACAATTTCAACTGGAAATGCTCTCTCCCTGAGGACTCTTTAAAAGCATATATTGTTTTCGCTATCACTGGCAGTTTTCTGAAAAGGTATCGTGACCAGGAATCTCTGCTCACGTTATCATATCTATAGCAATTAAAGCTAAAATACTGTTGTGTCAAAAGACTAAGCCAAAAGCATGTGCATCCAAGCTAAGTTTTCGATTTCCTAAAACCACATGCTGGGAAATTTCCCAAATTTGGGAGACAAAAATAAAAGTAACATTTCCTATAAACAAATGATTGCATTGTCCACAGTCAAAACAAAGAGGTTCATAAAAGCAGTTTTTATGCATGATTTCAGGCATGGATTCGTTTTACTTTCCCTTAGTATAAATGAACTGCAGATATTCAAATAAAGCCTAAAGAACTAGAGAGCACCACAGTAAATATTTATTTCACAAGATATTCAGTCTTCCAAGTTGTGTGAGATGGGAAAGGCGATAACAAGCATATCCCCAAATGGAGGTTGTTTTACTGTAATAGAGCCATTTTTGTTCCAAATTATTTTGATTAGTTGAACAATACTAGGTTATGGTCATCCTTCCTAAGAAAATACATTGAAAATACTAATTCCAAAACTCTATTTGTGAAGGATTTTCCTGGGAGAGTCTTGCCAATAGTCAGTAAATTTAAATAGCACAGCATAAAGTTATTCTTATTCAGGGGATTAATATTTTACTAATTATAAAATGTTTTAAAAGTTAATAGAGACAAAATACTTAAGCAGTGTTATTTGGTTTTTACAGGTCATCTCCATTCTCTTTACATGACACTGAGTTTTCATTCTGACTAATTCCTCAAGCCCAAAATGTCCCATTCCTGTACTTTGCTGATACAAGTAGGAGCCGCTAATGCCAACAGGGTTAACTACAGGAATAATAAATTTTGGATTAAACATTCATAGTGCCTAATAAAAATGAGTTCATTTACCTTTCTGTTGCTAATTTTAATTTCCCCTGATTGTCAAGCACAAGTTAAGTGCCTTCACATGGCTCTTCACTGAATAAATGCTAAAGGACAAGTTTAAAAAGGAAATTAAATTGCAGAGATGGGCCCAAAATATGAATATGTATTTGGACTGGAGGCTGTGTGGGGAAAAATAGAGGAAAAAGGCCTTTAGCCCAGCGTGAATGAATGGTGGTGCTCTCTACCACACGGCAGAGAGCACGAACTCCCTGGCAGCGCCAGCCAAGACAGGAGCCCTCCAAGTCCCCATATGTCACATCTGTTGTATCAACAGAGCGGCAATTATCTGTGTCTTAACATATGCCAGTATTACCTTCTAAAGTGTTGCAATAACACGGGAAAAAAACAACAAACATTTTGGCTGAGATGTATTTTGCTGCATAGAAAGTATAAGTCAACAAATGTTATTAACTAGTTAGAGCAGAATAGCACACTGCAAAGGCCACTAGGGTTGCTTTATTGTGTAAAGTCATTACTTGTCACATTTTCTTTGTATTGGTAATCACTGAACAAAAAGCCTAAACTTTGTTTCAGTTCAAGTATTTGCTGTATATTTTACTCTTTATTTATAAACATCAGTATTTCTATGGATGTGTAGATATGTTGCATTCACAATTCTTAATTCCAGGTAATGGTATTTGTAAGCAGTATTCTAGGATGATCTATAGATGATTCATCTATAAATTGACTTATCTCAAAGAAAGTATTGCAGTACACTGAATAAAAGGGACCACAGCTAAACGCACACTCTTTCCTTTTGTATTTATTGCTTCTAGCTGTTTTCCTCAAAACTAAACACCAATGTCATAAGAACATTTGTGAGGATAATACCATGTTTTCCCCTTGGACAAGAGACACTTGTGTGCTGTTGAAAAAGCAGATGGAATCATTCAGGAAAACACTTACTTTCAATAATATAAGGAATTATTTTTTAATCCTGTCAAATAAATTTTAAGTTCCTGTGGTACATATATCTCATTCTGGAACCAGAGAAAATATTAAATGACTCATTAGGCAATGCTGTTGATGTAAACCCATATATGTTGATTTTCCAATATGCTATTCCAAAGGAAATTGGAGATAAATCTGAATTCTGATTCAAATCACTACTTATTAAACCAATTTTATAAAAGTGCTGATTCTAGAGGGACTCCTGTGTGAGGAAGATTTTGGGGTTTATTTCCTTTGTGTTTCTGTCCAAAATGAAACTTTGCAATCTTCTAATTGGTCATTATCAACAAGAGAAAGAATACATACACACACTTCTGAAATTATAAAGAGCAAAACTTGACAAGTACTGAAAAAACTCCCAGGAGACTTTGAATATGTGTTGACATATATTGGAATATGTATTTTCATCTTACAGAATTGCTTATTTTCTAAGGTTATCCCATACAAAAAATATTTTGCTAGAGTCTTGTCATATGACTAACAGAAAAACAGTTAATTAGAAACATGCACATTTGGGTATTTGCAAAGTAACCATGCCTCAAAAGCATCAGAGAGCATATCTTAATGAAAATTATAAGGACATGGATTGATAAAATAAGAACTTATAAAGGTATATTTAGTCTTGGTTCATCAACTGGTGACATTTTTTTCCTAGGGCACTGCCACAGAGGCAATTAAGTCATAGCACGGTCTGTATATATCCATCTCAGAACAGAACTGTCTATGAAATTACCTTTCTTCAGTACAAAAGCAGTAAATTAATTAAACATGAACTCTATTACTTACAAATAAGCCTTATTCCAATATCATTATCTCCCAAAGGAATTGCACCTCGGGGGGGGGAGAAATACATACTAGCTGATAGAGAATAAAAACATATTTTCTCGGCTGTGCTGGAAAATGTCTGCTCTCAGAACTCCCCCTGAAGACCAACAGAATAACTGCAGGTTGTGCAGCAAAACCAAACCTAAAATAATCTCCTGATATTTGGTTTAATTAATAGCATGGCAGCATTTCAGTACACCCATGCTATCTTCAGTAACGACTCCTGCATTTTTCTTTTTATACAGATACTACTGCAATTCAATAGGAGCTGGTCACATACTGTGCCTTGCCTTTCTCAAAAGTTCCAACCTCTTTGATAATAATATCTAGCAGTCCTTGAAGAAGATCACAGATATTTTTCTAATTGTATAAAAATAATAAGGATTAAGTGTCTTACAGCTTTCCAGTTGCAAAGTACATGTCTGCTTATCCATCGGATACTTGGTCAGATCCATGCTACAGGCAACAGTTGTGGTGATCCTTGAATAAAAAGAGTATTGCTAATTATTAATGGGATAAAATTGTTCATCAGTAAAAATAAGCCATGTATCCCTATTAAACTAATATTTTCATTCGATTATCTTTTGCAAGGAGGAAAGAAATCTAGTATTTACTGGTAATAGCATCCCAAACAAGAAACCACTCCAGAACAGCTGAATTTCATGGCAATCTAAAAAGGCCACCCCACGTCCCTTTCTCACACTGTGCATTTTCCTTTACTGGTATTTTGCAACATATTTTACAAATTTGTAATACTTATCAAAATCTATTATAAAGGATAATCTGCAATAAATACTGCAAATCAACAATCCCAACTTGGTTTCCTCTTCGATGACTTAATTGAAAAACAACTGGAATGGCAAAATGCAATTCTTGCATTTGGCATGAAAGTAAAAGGGGCTATTCAGGGAAGAAAATGAGACCTATTGTTAAATTTAGAAATTTATTCACATTGGTCAATAGCATTACATATTTTTAAAACTAAAAGATCATGTGTATTCTACTTTTATGAATAGATAAGTTTCTTAAGCATAAACTTATGCTAACCTGTAAAGTTTAAAATGTAAGTACACATCAAATATGAGGGCTGGTATGCAGCATACACATACCGTAGAGCATACAAGACTGTTCCATTAGGGTATATTCTTATAAGACGATTCTCAACAGTGATATCATGAAGAAAAGACTTTTTTGAATCAACTATGAAGGTATCTGGTACCCAAAGCATTTCCACCAGCCGACCATCTAAGCTTAAACTCTTATTGCCATCAAAACAAAGTCTCTCATCAGTCCATCGTTGCCTTAGAAATATGGTAGCCGTGTAGTCCTGAAAGAGAAAAACAAAAATTATCATACAGAGCAAGCCTGTATTATATTCTGTTTTACAAAAGTATACGGAAACAGCTGTTGGGCACAAATAGGCTGTGACTCCCCGTGTCCTATTCTTAAAAGCTGGCACTCTGAAAGCAGTTGTACTGGCCCTTGCACTGCCAAATTTTCCAGCACTTGATGTGATGTTGACATCATTACAAAATATTATCTTCAGTACACATTGTTCTTACAGTTATGGGAATTTTACAGTAAAAGCTGCTAGCCTGAGTCCATGCCTATAAATCAACTGAAGTCATCAGAGTTTTGTAAGCAGATAATCTGTCTCTGTAAATCGTTAAATCTTAGAATGATTTATGTAAGTGGCTGCAAACATCATTTTGCTCACATAAACTACTAAATAATGCATTTTTTAAGAAAACTTTGGAAAAAGTTGTAAAAATTCAGATAGACAAAAGGACAAAAGAAGTTAGTGGAATAAGAAGTGAATAATCTTTTAGCACAATTTACCCTTTCAGCATCACAAGGGAAACTGTACCAAATTTCCCAAGACTTTGAACATAGCTCTCAGCCCAATTCACCTTTAATTCAGATATGCTTTGTAGTCTTATAGTAAAATCATGTTATTTCTTAGCACTTCTTTAATGAAATTTTGATTTTCTGGTGTGCTTTTATCAGGATGACAATTTCATCTTAAGTACTGACCTTACTTTCCTCTTTCTAAATACTATCTAACACTTACTAAGCACAGAGGGATTCTAATATTCAATTTCTGTGGAAACCTGAGTAATGAAATGGTGAGATACTTCTATGTATATATAAACACAATTTTTTTATATTTAATTTTTTTAATATTTATATATGCACACACTTCAATAGAACAAAAGCACACATTTTTTCAAATATTGACTATCTGATTAATGTTTTTTGCCTTTTATTTCTATGTACCAATGGATAGTATTTTTAATTAGAAAACTCCACTCCATTTCATAGTTTGCTCAAAAATAAATTATATAAATTTAATGAAACACAGCTGGAATAAATTCATGTGAGAGAGTGAAAGTAAGAGAAAAACAGTACTCATTCAGCTGTGTTTAATCACAAGGAAAGGGAGTGGCTTCAAAGTCACATGAATATATCTTCAACTTTCTGAAATGCATAAAGATTTAGACATTTCCTCTGGAAAATAAAGACTGCTCTATATTCCTTTCATGACGATTAACACTCAGTAGCAAATTTCTGTTTGTATATGAGAGGTGTGATTTACACCTGCATTTGTCTACTTATTTTAGTGCTATAACCACTATCTGTAGTGAAAAATAAAATTCCATTTCCTGACACACATTGACTGCGCAAGGCGACCCAAAATCACGTTGCCAGCAGCTGCAAACACATCAACAAGCAAAACAAAACAGATTGCAAAAGCTACAATACCATATTTATTTCTGATATCGTATCAATGCTTGCAATATCCAGACTCATTCCAACTGACACGGGACCATCTGCAAAAAAGAGAAAGTCAGAATCTTCCACAAAGTCTTTTAATGCTCAGTGTTCAGGAGAACTGGTTAGAAAATCTTCCACAATATGATCCATTTTCTCTGAATGTTCAAAGGAAATTTTTTAAAGGAAATAATCCTCAAACTTAGACTATGACAGGTTCTTAACAATTTCATAACCAGAATACAGTACTTCTAGACTAACAGTACCTTGGCTTTAATAAAGATATTTTATTTCCTAAATATTTCCTGGTTTATATGATTTACTTTATTTCCAGAAAGAAGATGCTGGAGAAAACGCTGCACAACAAGGTGTGGAAGGTACAATCCCCACGGAACATCACACCCTTCTGCTCCGAGGTGCGGAGGAGTGGAAAGAATCCTTCCATTTGCAACATCTGGTCCACCAGATGTTAGTGAACTAAGGGGTTGCACCTGGCAATGCCACATGGTTAACATCCAGATGGGATAGCTGAGTGACTTTATTTACTGGCTGTTTAAGAATATATTGTCTATATTGTGTCGCTGCATTTTAACTTCCTGCTTTTGACCACTAGCAATTAACTTGTGATTTAAATACTTGCATTTATAAAGAGAAATTAGTCATTTTATTCTCCTTTTAAGATCAGCTGAAGGTTTATTCACTGTGATTAAATACCTTACCTAAGTAGTTGTCATTGTAATGTTGGTATGTTCAGATTCTTGTTTCCTTGTGAATACATTTTACAGTGCCAGAAGGAAAATCATCAGCTGTGTATTTTAAAATACAGAAATTATGCAGAGCTTTCATGGGAACATGACATTATTCCTGGTTGAATACATGCAGAATAATTAACTGAGTACATGTACAAGCAAATTCATATTAAATAAGTGCATCTTTCCAAGTAATTGAGAAGCAGAGAATGCAGTACTGAGAAATCAGATATTTTACATAAGATCTAACTAGCTGATGGTGCCAGTATATTGCAGGCATGCTGCTGAAACCCTGCCTTGGCTTCTTGCAATGCATTAGGTATAGATGCCCCAGATAGCATCTAGAGGAAGATGGGGTCCAGCTTTACCCCACTGACTTGCACTAAGTAAAAAAATGTGTCATCCTAAGTGGTGTGAGTATATTGGTATGTTTATCTTTTCCAAAATAATTTCCATTTGTAATGCATGTGTCAGTGTTGTTAAACATCTGGCACTCCTGAAAGAATCTATAAATGCTTTGTTCTGGACTCTGTTGAAACTTCAACTATAAAGCTCCAGCTTAAAGCAAGACTGTGGGCTTGCAGCCTTCCCTGATGGTAATCGATGTGTTTATTATATACTATGAACTGCACATTGGAATCGGAAAAAATGTCCATGTATTGGAAGAAGGCTTTGGAAGTTAACTTAAGAACAAGATTGTATGACTTAAAAGTTCTCAGACCATTGACAGATTGTTCTGTTTCCTTCCTTTTTTTTCAGGTTTTTATATCCCAAGAATACATTTATATTTGTTCCTCAGTGGTTATAAACTTGAGCCTCTAGGAAACTGCCAACTTGCCAGCATGCAACAGCAGCAGAATTGATACTTGTGCTTACCATTGTACTATATCATTACAAGTGAAATACTGCCAGCCTCAAAAGACAAATCAGACACACAAAAATTCTTAAATTTAAAAATAAGCATGATTTATAATCTATTTTCTGGGGGGTTTGTTGTTCAGGGGTTTTTTTTCAAGCCTTCCTGCGATTCCCATGTGTCACCGTACGAGAGCATTTCATTACCAACAGTCACACAAGAATTTGGGGGGAACCTCATCATGCAAGGCATATACTTAATAATGGACCATCCTCGGGAGTTGACAGTGCAGTGTTTAGCTGGCGATGTGGAAATTCTGGCTGGGAATAATCATACCCTTTCCTATTATATCATATATTATTGATAGGAACACTTAATCCTTGCCTAGTCAAAGTGATACAGATTAGGGGAAATGTTCATTAGCAACTTTTAGTATCATCAGTGCTATTGTTACACATTTTAGAGGAAAAGCTGATTTTCCAGAATGATTACTGAAATTAAATTAGGTTTAATTTGTCTGGAATCACAGACACAGGACTTTGTGCATCGCTTTCTTCCTTCTTTCCTATGATGGTATTTTTCAAAATATTATTGAGTACCACAACTAAAATGTAGTGTAGGTGACTCCCAACTACCAAGAGACATGTACCTTAGGTTCAGAGGTACTTCAGGCTCGGACTGATTGTCCTAGCACAGACCTGCCTTGCAGTTCAAGTGCTAAAGAGTGGTACTGTAGTCAAGACAAAACCACCCAGCTCTGCTAACCATGACGGTCTTCAAAACCCAAGAGTTTGTGCTGTGCAGCCAGCCTCTCGAGCCAAGCACTCAGGAAAACTCAGCAGCAAATTACATCACTTCAGATACAGCAACATGCCAGGGAGCAGTTGTGCGGGGGGGGAAGTCACAGAAGGGTTCTTTAATAACACAATACAAGCTGCTGAGAATAGCTTTGGTTTAACAGTTAATTAAATCAGAAAACTATTAATAGTTAAATGCTACTTTTTTGTGTGTGTGAGGCGAAACACAGTTTATGCTTCCTTCCTAAATAAGTGGATTATTAATAACAGAATGAGTCTCCCAATAATTATTCACCAGGGTTTTCCATGAACTTCCTCTGAAAGGTCTGTTGACAGCGTCAGAAACAGGGCAGTAGACCAGATGAGGCAGTCGATTCCTACATTTCCATATGTTTGGCAGGAATTTTATGTATAATGGCAGCTTCAGAAGAAATTGACTGATCTTCAGAAGAAAACTGAAGTTAGTCTGTCCTGCATTAGTTAAGAGAATCTTCAAAACATGGCAAATATCCACCAAAGTACGTGCCTTGTTACAGCAATGGGTGCACAATTCAATTAACATGTATTTCAACTTTTACTGAAATTTGTGTACAAAGCCTGTTACTTCATGCACTTTACAGATATTCATAGTAACCCCATATGGGAAATTACCCAGAAGAGTTGCAGACAGCACACCTAAAAATTAAGTTTGGTTCACTGAATGATCAGTCTGTTAATCTTTGCACCAAAAAAGTCAACCACCACTGTGTCATATAGATATTTGTAACTTCGAAGACCAGCTACTTAAGTCAGTCTGCGCTGTTGTGAACTGCCAGTGCTGAGCTAATAGCTATAGCTCTTTCACTTAGTTTAAGAAAACTTAAGATGATTCTGACATTCGGAAATATCTCAAAAGGGATGGCTTTTTGGAAGAACACCTTACCCTTGCACAATATTGGATAAAATACTATGCAACTCTAACAGAGAATTAGAAAGAAAAGTATGACCAGAATAATTTATTGTAGGTTCACGAAAAACTGGGGTTTTTCTGCCTGATTGACAGATTTGCTTTGGTTTAGAGTATTATGGGACTTTCAGATGAAGAGATAAATTAAGCCTGGATTTTTTTGGTGCATTTAACTTCCCACCACAAGACATCTTTCTTGACAAGTACATGTTACATGAAGAGACTAGACAGATTAAGGCAGGCCTTCCAACAGATCTTAACTGTAATTTTTGACACAAAGACATCAGAGGACAGATCCATTTCTAGCAGGAATCAGCTTCGATCCTATTTGTTCACATCAGTGATCTTTAGTCAGTGATGTAGCTTCGTTGGTACAGTTGGTGAATAAGACAATTGGTAGGGAATGTAATAACAGCTTGTTAAATCATTTGTCAAAAAAATTCCCTTTAATACAGCCAAATGCCAGCAATTAATGTGGGGACAAATAATGCAGGCAATATGTACAGGATAGAAAACTATCTTGGCAAGCAGCACCTTTGAGAAGGATTTAGAGGTTGTCACAGATAATCATTTCAACATGATCTTTCCGCATTATGCTTTGGCAGAAGCACTACTGCAGTGGGAAGCAATACATAGAATTAAGTTATCTTGCAATCTAGACTGTACTGGCAAGACTGTTATGAGATTACTGTGACATGATTTGTTTTCTACATTTGAATTTAAAAAAAAATGTGCAAACAGCAGACAGAGTTCAATTGAGAGAGAGAGAAATATTCCAGACAGAGAAGACAAAAACCTCTGGAGGCTTAGTATCAAGGCTTGTAGCATGAAAATTAAGGAACTGCATTTACTAAGCTCCTCAAGAAGAAGACAGAGAGGTGACTTGCCCAGCGTCAGTAAGTGCACAGAAACACTATCCAGTAGGTAAGTTGTACACATTCTTTGATTAAGCAAAGCAAGATCCCAGTTTATGGAGGCCATAGACAGCATGAAACTTCAAATAAATTGATCTTTGTCTAACTGAACTTGATCACTATTCATCATTTAGAGTCTCTAGAACTCAGCATTTAGGGACAGGGAAGAAAAAAAAACAACAACCAAACACAAACCTACATGCAGGAAGCTGGGTTTGGTGGCAATGATTGTCTCATAGTGTCTCTTTTCTCCATGGGAAAGGAAGGAAAATATACATTAACATCTGTATGCTGAAGTTTATAGTTTTGCACCATCATTGATTTATTAAATCACAATTTTAAGTATTCAGTAGGGATTCAAAAAATATTTTTCCCAAATATACAACTGACTGGGCACATTCTGGGCTTTTTGCCTTTCTCTGAAGGCTAACTAGTACATAAAATAGTCTTTAAATTACAGTCATTTGATGTTTCATGTACTCTGAAGTTGTCTCACTAAATCAAAGGGTCTTAGACACAGCTAATATTCTGACATCTCCTGGTCTCTTTTGGGGGTAAACTGTAAAATTCTGAGGACTAAAATGCCTTCCTCTAATTAAACTCATAAAACAATATAAACAACATTTGAGGGAAAAAAAAAAAAACAAATGATGACTGGTCTTACATAGAAGGTTGGACTCAAATTTAATTTGCTTTCTTGAATTAAAACCTTAAGACCATGAAATGTATTATTCATTACAAGGCTAAGGAAAATAAACTTTTAAATATAGTTTAGAATAACTGATCTGAGCACGACACTTTTCTATACCACTTGAAAGCAGCTTCTATATTCAAATATACTTAGCTGTGACCTTTTCCTAGTCTCTCACTTTATAATGAGAACACTTAAACTATCACATTCAATCACAGAACAAAATCTATTTGTATAAAATTATTTACAAGATTGAATGCATCCCTTAACAACTCCATGTGCCTGATCCAAGGATCACTAAATTCAGCAGGAAACGCTCATTAATTCAGAGAGGTTTGGCACAGCACCTAAAGTTACAAAATTGGCCTACACAGTTTCAGCAGAAAACCTGGTGTTGAAATCAGCTCACGCTACTGAGATAAAGTTTCAGGGTTATGTAGCACATTCAAGGGAAATAACTATGCATTTTTAAATCCCTTATCTCAGCTTTTCTTTAGAAGACACTCACATCTACCTAAAAGTCTACGATGGATGTCACTACGATAAGGGGTACTATCTACTAACGCTACTACAGGAGTATTTCATATTCCAGTACAAATAATGGCTAAAATCATTCTATAATAGGTAATTTTTTTAATTTATTAATGGAACTGCCCACTTTTATCTGTTCAGTTTATAAAGACTGACCTGGTTCATCAAGCAAAAGAGGAATATAAAAATGCTATAGTTAAGGAAAAAGAACATTCTTAATAGTAATATTTGGATGAGAGCAGAGGCAAGTAACCAGTCCAGCTGGGATTTCTCTGTACTAAACATTGTGTGAAAGTAACACCATGATTTGGTAATTGGTATGTGCCACCCACCATGGACAAACATAAAATGCTCAGTAAATTTTACTTGTCTGCAAACCTTTGACATACTAAGACTGTTTTCAACTAATCTAATTTGAAGCACCTGTTTTAGGTGCCTAGAGATGGAATGACATTCTGTATTGTGTGTAAATAGCAGCCTTTGAGCAGCAAGAGTCTGGAGGGGCGGCCTGAGGGGAAGAGATGACTTAAAGCAAGATTAATCCAGGCTTAAAATCTAGAAATCTATTAGTTCCCATCCATGTAAGGAGAGAAGCCGATTTTTTGTGTTGCTATACAGCTACTGGATTCAAAGGAAAAATACCTCATAACGCCCTCTTTAATGACACTAGCAGAGTTGTATCCTCTTAGGTAATTGCCAGTCATCTGCCAGTCCCAGCACAAGGACCAAACATGAACAAATAAGCAAATGGAGGGCTTATTAAACTAAACTTATGAGCTGCTGTAAGATTTCCTTGACTACTAAATATTTGTGCTCCTCCTGGCTTCAGGAAAAAGGGAACCTTATTTTATGAACATCTGTTTATACTTAATGCTTTCTTTTCAGGACTAACAAAACCCAACATTTTGCTAAATATTAAGGAGTTCGGTGTCCCTGATTTTTTTAAGAGTATGATTGTATCTTGGCAGCAAGCATCCTTCAAAAATCCACATATCCTGCCTGAAGAAAAATTTCAAGGACAAATAACTTTGGGATGACTTTGAATTATGTTATTCTACATTCAACCTCTGGCCCGCTCACACTTGATATAAATCACATTTCAGTGATCCATTATGACTAGCTAACATTAAGCTCAAAGCATTTTAGATGCCGACATATAATACCAACTAGTTTTATGACAAATTTCTTTACAGATATTTATGAGCACATATCTAACTGACCACACAAACAAACAAATATGCATACTTTCAAATGCAAAGGAATTTTGGCACAAAAAAAAGAAGGGGGGGGGAGCCAAATGTCTTAAAAGGGCAGCAGGCTTTAGGATATTAGTTTTAGATATTTCCATGTATCAACATACACATACTAGGTTCCCATTTTATGCAAATAATTTCATGCACCTCAGACAGCAAACACAGATCTTGGGGTTAATTTGCACACACATCTTTTTCTGCTCATACTTCTAGAAAAACAAGTTTACAGGTTTCCTTCTCAGAGTAAATCAGCACTGATAGGTTGACACAGAGCTATCTCATATCAAAGAAAGTAAGGATTTTCAGAGAACAAGGGCGGTAAAAATAAAAACGCATGGAAGAGGTATAAATTACTAAATTACTGTAGCCATTGATGTAATTCTGAGTAAAGCCAGTTATACTGAAATCTTTCTCACAAAGAGCAGATACAAGGTACACCAGCTGCAGAGAGATAATATCCATAGAAATAAGGAAATTATTACATAGAACAAAGTTAGGATAGCTGTGGTCACAGAGATCAGTATAATAAACTGATTTGTTAAAGTGAAGATTCAGGTGGTTTACCAGCTCTACTTCTGAGGAAAGGAATAGCTCCTCCTGGACCTACATCTCATCCAAGCTGCAGCCCACCTTGTCAGCAACAGAGAGGGGTCAGGGCTGCAAAGACACCACTCCCCACCCCAAGCATACATGTCTCTCTTACATGGAAAATAATCCCAAATGATCTTGCCAAAAGCTACAGATCCAAAAATCACAGAATCATAGAATAGTTAGGATAAACACTTCCTAGATCATCCTAACCTAAATTATTCCTTTAAAAAGTAATTTCTCACAGAACTACCAACCCTGACAGCATCAATAAAATGCATTTTTCAGATTCTTATCCCATTCCTTCAGCAGTAGGGCTAATATAGATCCTGACATACAGTGCTTGTACGCCTGAGCTGTAGCAAGCATATGCAGCAATAGTAGCAGTGTCTGGAAATGCTAGACTGTCTCTGCATATGACAGAAGATCTGCACTTGAGCTCCTCTGGGATTTGAAAGCAAACGCAGAAAGTCCTTAGCATCACTCCAAACAAAATTCACAGGCAGAAAATTAGCTATAATTCTGCTTCATAATTACAGCTGAGAAAAAAAAATAAGCTCACATTAGGAAAGAGAGATTTGTAACTCAAAAGTGCTTTATTGTTGGTCTTGAATACTATCATAGGATTTTGCAGTTAAGTTCTGTTTGTGTCCACCAAAGCACAACCATCATGGCAGTGTCAAAGTATCGCTAGTACTAGCCTTAAGCAATGAACAAAATTTATTAATGGTCACTGAGCATATAATTATTTTCCATTATGCATCATCTCCAATGCGAAGGTGTTAGTTTATTAGCATTACTTCTATTTTGTGGAAGATCTTAGACTATGTAAATACTTTATAGCAGTTTTATCATCATCTGAGACAAACATAATAATACCAAACAGATCAAATGGGTTTCCCTTTCTTCTTAACCTAAAATACAGTTTATTTTTATGAAATGGATTCAGAAATTGCACATGATGTGGAGTGCCCTTATTGAATAGGCTGATACTCTCACCAGGTATTTGGATGGCAAGAGGTAACAGTATGGTCTGAGAAATACTTTAGCCAATCATTAAGAAGGACATGAAGGCATATCAAAGTAATTTGAAACTTTTAATGATTCTGAATATTTGACTTAAGAACTATTGTCTAGCATTCACTCTGCAAATTAATTTTCTGACAGATGTGGTGCTGAGCATCTTTTCAGCGTGCAGAGTATTTTCTTTTTCAGAGTTCTGTAGTTACTCCAGGCAGGTATCTTCACCCTACCTCATAACTCCTCAGTATTTCTGATACATGGAATACCCTGATTCAAGCAAGGAAGATGTCTGTCACTGAGATTTCAGGTGCCTAACATTCACTGCACTGCAGGGCACTAAAATCTGCCTTCGTGCAGAGAACTATGGGGGTCTTCCAATATGGTGACCATGAAATTCTAATGCAAGAAACTCACATTTCTGATTTATTTTTCCTCACAGTTCTGCAGAGAAGCAGTTCAGTGACCTTTAAGACCCTAGGCAAGAAGCATTTATAAAATAATTCTCTTGCATTCTTACAGTAGATGCACTTGATAAAGGAACAAGATTTGCCTGGGCTTTTATGAACATTTTGATATATAAAGCTTTCTTATCCTTAATCAAAACTTTTTATAGTTATTATTTAGGAAATTAGAGGAAATTGTGGTTTTAAATAGGCAAGGTATGACAGCTTATTTCACAGAGGACACATTAACATCAACAGTCAAGTTTCTAACAGAGCCTGGAAGTTTTGTTTGTGAATGCCTGGAATATGTATATTTCACCTTGGGCCACAAAAGCTATTACGCTATATCTTATTATATCATAGTACATCATGTACAATCAGATCAGCCACTGTCAAACACTGGAGGAAAAAAGTACAGCAAAAAAAACATTTGCTCTCATTGCTAAGTTTCAGGCACTGCATTACATAGTGGCTGAATCATATGGAAACAGCTTTTCTACTTACTATCAAAAAATGGACGTAGATACTTGTTGTATCCTTTTATTATTTTTTGTATAGTTGGAGGTAGAATTTCACCGTTTCCTTCAGCTTTGGAAATCTGCATTGACCTAAGAGGGATTAAAACAGTGAGAATGTTTTAAAAGAACATCATCAATTATAGCAGAGATGACATTCCAGGAAAATATTGTATTAGCCTCAAGGTTACTGATGATTACTGTCCATCAAATAACGTATTAGGAAATATTTGTACATATGCATTTCACAGCACTGTAAATAGTGTTCTAGAAAACATCAGATTTTATAATGTGCATTAGTCTCTTACTGGGAAAAAATACCACTCTTTTACCTTAAAGCATACCATTTCTTAACACCTCACCTTAGAAAACAGTTCAGACTTCTTTAATACCTTCTCTGTAAATAGGACATTACTATTATAATCTAGGAATGTGGGAAAAGCGTGGCTGTTTATTTCAGCATTTAAAATTAAGCTTCTTTTTACATAATGAAATACATTCCATTTAGCTCCTGGAGAGAGGCAGAAACCAGCCTCAGAGATTAGCGCATAAAACCACTTTTAAAATCCTGCTTTTATAACACAGTTTTTAAACAGACTACAGAAATAACCCTGTTGGGCAAAACTGGTGAAGCATAGTGAAATGCAAACCACTGCTTTGTTTGAAGTAATTACAAATATGAACCACAGAAGCTAAATGGAAAAAAGTAAGCAATTTTAAAACCCCATTTTTCACCCTGGGGCCCCTGCAAGAGCCTCATTGGGAAGTCCAGTGGGAGAATGAGTGAAGGCACTAGAGAAGACACATACCACAATTGCAATTCTTTACTCAGACCACATCCAGATTCATTTTTACTTATTCCCCCTTTGTCTTTTAAAGGTCTTTATGGTTAGCAGCTGTAGGTGGGCACCTGAGGTCATTAAGGGCTGTTACACAGAGAGCAACTGTCCCGTAGCAAAGGGTAGCTTTGCTCTTAGTTTCTGTCTAACTCCTAAAGTGAGCACCTGAGTGCAAGCAAGGTGTGCTCCCCCACCACAGATTCAGGTTGTGCTCGTCATAAATTAAAACACAAGTGTTACTGACTGCTCATTGCCAGTGATTTCAGAAAACTGGGGGCATAACTTTAACTATGAAGGTGGGAAGCAAGTAATTAATTGACTCAAGGAAGTCCAGCTGGCTGCAGGCATAGGCATCATCTGCTGATGGACAACAGCCACCTACATATTCACCAGGAGAGGGCCTCTCTGCTTTTTGCCGCACACACCAAAAGTGGCTGGTTAGTAGAAGCGACCAGTTTTACTCCTTAGTTCTCATACAGAAGGTGTGAGCTGTGGATGTGGCAGCCCAGTGCTGGGGAGAAGGATGTAAGCACAAATCGATGGTTAAGGGGTCTTTCCCTTTTCGTGTTCTTTCCTAGTCATGCCCAATCCTCACTGAATTTCTTCTTCCCAATTCTACTAGAACTGCTCCCAAGAACTCTGCATGCTCTTCCTAATGATGTTTTAAGGTCTCATGTACCTTTCTAAAGCTTGCTCCTTTGTTTTTAATTTTACTACATTTCTGAGGGAGCTTGAGCTGTTCTGTCAGGGATCTGTGGCTTCCATCCACTAGGAAAAATCCAGTATCTCTGATTAGCAAAATTTAAACGCTGAGATGATCTCACCAAGTGTATGTGGCCAAATCACACTGTGGTCTGTGATGTGATGTTTGCTGTCCTGAAGGACTGCTGTGTGATTTTTTTCTGTTCAAGCCATATTCCCACATAAGCAGCTGTTTTTCATTAGCGGACTTCAACTTGTGTAGCTTAGGTATTTGAACAGTCCTATTTACTTATTTTGTTGCTCGTTTTTTATTATTGCTCAACAACTATGTTATTACTTAATGTAGGTGTGGTCTTGAGTAATGCTATCATTGAAATAATGAATATTTCTCCTTTAAATTGTGTACTAAAGAAGCAAGCATGGTTACTTTAAGTTAAAATATGAATATAAAAGAAAGGGACAGTTTTATGTTGCACAGAAGTGTTGGAATTAAAAATGTATTTAATTCTTAAATTCAGTTCTTAAATACTGTACTTCTAATTTCTGCTTTTGAGATTTGCGTGTGACTTTAGCTAAGTGTTCGGTGAGCTGCATCAGTTTTATTTCATAGTTTTACTGGATTCTTCTTGAATAACTTTCACAGCCTGTGAAACAATAAAATAAAACTTGTCCCTTTTCTACTACAAGGACATAATACTGTGGTGCTGATCAATATGCAACTAGAGAGTGGTCTGCTGCATTATTATTGACCGTTATTTTCTAAAAGATATCTTAAATTTTTGCCACTGCTGTTTGGAAGTCCTTTCCTTAAATCACCTGTGCAAATAATTCTTTATTTCCCTCAATAATACTTAATGTGTAGTCTTTGGTCTTTGATTTTTACAGGTAAGAACCTGTTGGCACGGAAAAGCAGTTGTGCAGTAACTGAGGCTGTGAATTTATGGGGTACTGTCCCTTGTGTGCTACTTTGCCACACAACCTCTGAGAAGTCTTATCACATTAAGCCAATATATGAGAGGAATCTGATGCCTCATATACGTGAGCGTGTGGTGGTACCATCTTGGTAACTTTGGCAAAACTTAGAAGCAGCTTGTCAGTGTTGAAAGGTAAGTAATCTATAAATGTTATGTACCTTAAGTGGATTTGCTTTTTAGCATTTCAAGTGAGGATGCTCTGTTTCATTTGAAGTGCTCTTCAATTCATGTGCCCCATTCATCACTAAACAGCTGCACACATTCTTATATGCTGTCATATAGCCTTATGCAGGAATTGCAAAGGATTAAAACAAAAGCTGAGTCTCATTCCTCTTATACATGTACATCTTTCTCATCAATGCGTCTAAGCTTCTTTTTTACCCTGTATTTTTCTTGTTATATTTAACTAACTACATATGTTTAGTTCCTCCATTTTCTTAATGTATTTGAAATACATAAGCATGCATCTAAGTATGGAATTGCATTGAAACAGCTGTTCCAACCACTGAGAAGAGAATAGGCTTTTATAGAAGAAGACTGAATATATATTTGACAGGTGGGAATAACTATGTGTTCTGGGCTGTCAGTGTATAATATGTGTTTAATCTCTTCAGGTTCAATGATGCATTCTTGCTTTTATAAAAGGTGAATTACGATTATTTAATTTCCTTAGTTGTATTATGGCTTAAAATTGTAATATTTTTACCGGCTAGGCTGAACTTGGTAAGTACAACAGCTGCTTGTTATTTAAGATACTCTTAAGTCACTGTCTTAACAGAATTGAGTAACTGGAGGAGGAAGAGGGCATGTCTGCCCTTAACAATAGTATACATCACCACTTAAAATGTAAGTACAGTCAAGACACATGTACAGAAATATTTTTCCTGGGTATTTTTTGTCACAAATTATGTGTCATGAAAGAGGCATAAACACCTTAGAACCGAGAGAAGGGAGAAAGAAAATGCCAAATACAGTCTGTGAGCAACAACCCCCCTCAGGAAAATCTAGGGGAAAGTAGCTGTTTTCAGGCAATCCACTGACAGGTGAAGGATTTACTGATGTAAACAAAGAGGTTACTTCCTGTTTCCTACCCAGGGTGCTCAAGAATACAGGCTTTTGTGTAGTTCTGTGGATAAACTGCAGAAGAATCACCTACATCACTGATTAATTCTCTGCTTCAAAACATCCAGTACCCCTCTGATTTTTGGTTAATTGGTGAGGCTGAAACAGTAACATTATGTTACCATTTATCAGATACAGGAACAAACAAATAATGTAAGTGCCCCTACACTCAGCCAAAAACCAAAAGACTAAAAATCCCACAAAATAAATGGGAGCCCTCCTTGGGATCAAAATTTACTTAAGCTAATCCCTGATAATGAATCTGTTCATTACTTTGATCAATTTGCCTCAATGTTTTTATTTCTACTTTTTAATAAAAATATTTCTGGGAAACTGATCCAGGCAGTGTCCTGGATATAGACTTTAGTATGTGTGTCTATGATGTAATTGTAATGTAATTTAATTCAAGTGAATAAGAAATGTCATTCAGGAAGGGGGAGCTAGAAAGCAAGGTGAATGTCTTGTGTGACATCGTTCGCACGTGTGTTGTGACAGATCATGTCCTCTCTATGCATATGATAAAGAAGATGAGGCTCTAAATTTAAAATAAAAAAACAACATTAGTGTTTATAAAATACTCTGTAGAGGAAAGCCTCTTCATGCATTAGTCAGAGCTTGCACATGTGGGTTGTCTAAGTGGTCAGCTGCAGAGCAGTCTTTGCCCTTGCTTCGGTACACATCAGTCCTTGGATATTGCTTAGTATTGTTTCTGTTTCAAAACCAAGCAGCATATTTTTTTATTTTAATCACCACTTTCACTATACCCTCCTGATGTGTGTGCTGCAAAAAAAGCATTTGCATGCCTAAGCATCACCTTGGCTGTGAAACAGGCAAGAGACAGAGCTGCATCTTAGCCTGTGTTTGGATTTGGATGCTACATCAGCTCAATACTGTGCACTTGTGTCCAAACTAAACAGGTGCTATGCATGCACATGACACCCATGGATGCTGTACAGCAGTTAACTGTGATTCTGGATACTCTTAGCCATGTGAAGCTGTAAGAGGATTTGAAAAGTCTGCCTGATAATAATGAAAGCAATTATACACTGCAGGCTGAACTTCTCAAGCAAATTAGCCTCCTTGTTACTTAGATGCTTCTGAAATTTTGCTGGGCTCTTAGCACTATTTTATTACTGCAAAGCCATGAATCATGTGTTCTGAACAAAGATCTCTTTATAGCACTGGAGAAGGTGTGGGAGACGAATGCTTTAAGCTCCCTTTCAGAGGACTCTTTCACCTGCCCTCACAAGTGGAGGCTTTATCTAAACGTACATTTGCACACCCACTTGAACCAAAACTCAGGCAGAATCTTACCTTAAGGATTTTACTGGGAGACCAAACAGGTTAGGTAATTCTACACAGAATTGGTTAATAGACTTTAAATACTTCACTTAAAGGTGGTACTGACTATGTCCATGCTTGTCTTTTCTTATTAGAATTATTTACAAAGAATAGTTTTTCCCCATTTTTATATAAGGAATATATTTTCAGTGCCTATTTCTATCTTAAGGGTTTTTTTTTTGTCATGGCAACTGCACTGTTAGCAGGGTTACTGGTACACAGAAGGAATCGGTTTCACCTTCCAGCTTAACACAACTAAGCTTTCCTAAAGACTTCATGATTTCATCACAGAGAATAAGAAGACAACATTTTAATCAGGTAAACCTTTTTAAGACGCTCTCCTTTAGCAATGAATGCACAATGATGACTCTACTACCTCAAGCTTACAGTACATTTAGGTGGACTGTGTGCTTCTGTCCTTGGGCAAGGTACTGGGCTCTAGGCAAGGACCCATCTAAATCTGTGTCCTTCTAAATCTGCTAAGCATCTGACGATATTCACACTCTTTACACAGTAATCCTTCATTTGAAGGATCATTTGCTTAAATTACATGGGGTTTTTTTCTTTTTTTTCCCCATCAGTTTTCTCAATGAAAAACAATTGTAACTCAGTTAAGGTAACCAAGACGATTCGTGAAGGAGTTCAGTCCTGTGTTTCTGTTAATATTCAGGTGGTTTTATCTTTTTGAGAGGCAAGATTCAACTGTTGAGATTTGGCTCTGTCACTTCGTCAGATATATTTCTAATTAAAAGCAAATTGATTATAAAACAACTGATATTACTGTATGTTTAAGAAATAACATTTTAGCAAGTATTTCTTACCTGCACATCATCAATAGATAAAGGGCTCTAAGACTCCAGCATTTAAGATTGCACATTGTCAGGTGTGGTTTCAGAAGCTCTTGTAGCCCCTAAAAGAAAGTGCAGAGGCAATGCTTTACTGTACACTTGCATTTTAAATACTCAAATTTCACAAGGCTTTCAACACTATTGTATCTTGAATAGCTGCTGCTATAAATCTATTAGTAAATATTGATAACAATAAAAACCCTCAAAACATAAAAAAAGACATCGGCAATAATTTAACTTACCAATTGAAGCCGCATTCCAGGGTACTACAGCTCTTTCATTTTTGCATCTGTCCTTTAAAAATTAGGAACAGTAATTGTTTTGAAAAATCATGCAGGAGAGTCATAAACAGAGTTTTGTGTCTGCTATTCACGCCTGTAAATGAGTGTCTCTGGCATATCAGTGTACTCCTCTGAATAGAAAATATGTAACTCCATCTTATAACACAGCTGTTCAAGAGCAGCATCTTTGGCATGGGGGTAGCAACAATACCTGTGATGCTTATCTTTGGCAAGCTTTTTGTTAATGAAGAAAATCAAAATGATATGTTTCTGCCTCTAGCTATTAAAAAAAAAAAAGGTCCTTTGACTGTATATAAATAATCATATATAAGCATCCACATCCATCAAAATGCTTGGCTGAGGCAAGATATTTTCTTCTGAATGAGATTTCTTTGCCTTTGTCAGTATGATTCACATCCATAATGGTTATTTTAAGTAATCTGTCAGCACTGTAATCCATTTCTGGATGAAAAGAGTTTCAGTCAATATTTCAATGCATTCATGCAACAGATCAGAAATTCATGGGCTAAGCATACTTTTGCTACACTTCATCAATGTTATTTAAAGACTTGCTTTAAAACACACAAAAAACCCCTACGACACGAACATTACCCAGAATCTGCAAAGCAGCTGCTAAATGTTAATATATACAAATGAAATATCTGTTGCAGGTTTTAGAAAGTAACACTCAAACAATACTATTTTTGGTGTCCAGAATATATTTTGCAGGAGTCTCTTGTACTTCAATTTCACAATAAATTATAGACAGTAAAGAATTTGAAGCTTCCCAACTTGAAGCTTTGTTTCACCATCCTTTCATTTCCAATGCAAAATTCCACTGAACTTTTTTTACTCCAAAGTCACTTTTCTTTCAGTCTTTAGTTCTAGTAAGAGCAATGCAAGTGGTGTTTACTTAAATTAATGCAGTGTAAATGGTATCTGACTTGTATGTAACAGTGGTGAAGTGACTAAGTTAATGTCTCCAAAGAAAAAAGCCAATTCAATGGCTTTTTAAACAAGTAAAAATTCTCAGCATACATCAGCCTGGTAAATATTAATGTCAAAATAAATCATACACTCCTATGGACTTCCACAGAAAATCATGCATGAGACATTAAGAGAGCCTCTAATAGGAAGATACAGCACAAATGAGCAGATGGTGTTGTCAGAACATTGCTCTCAAGATGCTGATTCTGGAACACTCCTGGTGCATATCGTGGGATTTCTTTTGCATATCTCACTTTGGGTTTGGATACTTTCTACATTCACTATCTTTATCTCACAGGAAAATATGCTAAAAATAAGGATTATCTTTCTGGTTTCCCAGAAAACCTCTTACTGACTTCATAAGTACTTCATAAAGCTGCTTTTATATTTAGCTTTTGAATTGCTACTATGAGCTCCTAATGTGTCTGAAGATCCTTTATAAACAGATTAAGGAAACCTATGGATATTTCCGTACTTATTTGGTTTCAATTTTTACAGTACTGAAGATCAAAATGAATGGGCTGATTACTAACCTCTTTCTAAAGCAACTGGTTTATCTTTAGATCTTAACCAACGTTCAATGTAGCAATTTTATGGGGGATGGGGTGGAGAATTATTCTCTAACACCTGAAAGGTCAAATCCATTCTATGGTGCGTGGATTAATTTTGTGTTTTCAGGAAGAGAGAGTGCGGAAATAACAGGAAGGAAAAGATCTTTTATTTCTGGATAAGAATATTAATCAAGAGATGCAACTGCCATGTCAATTGGCAGCCCATCACTGCAAAGAGACACTGCATGTCAGCCAAGCTATAGAAATGGGTAACTACTGAAGTCTTCAGCAGTTTCACAGATGATACTTAAGCTGGATATATAAATCCCTGCTGCATGTGCATACATGCTTGCACACACGCATTTTCTCTGATGTCCTTATTGAGCTGGGTTGTCCCATTGAAAAGCCTGCCTCTTGGCATGTTTGCACATCTGGACCTTTCCTCTGTCATGCATTCCTTTATCAAATGCAATACACTCACTGAAGGATTCCTTCCTATATATGTAGACCCGATTAAATACTGGTTTTTAAAACTCGTTTAGCAGGACTCAGAATGTTTTCCTCTTTCCCAGAACCTATAAAAATATACATAACCTGTTTTCTGCATGGAGTATCAAGCCTTTCAATTTTACCAGACAGGCTACATGCTGTCCAGATTATTGTGCATATGCTAACACATCTTCATGTTCTAAGCATAGTGTTAAGTAATTGAGCTGAAGGTAACAAATATCTGCCCCAGTTCCCCATGTGATGGGACAACACCACTTTCTACTTTGAATTAGACTAGATTAGGACTATAAAATAGCATGTAATGGTTTGGAATTTCTCCTGGGAACTCACTATGCATTAACTTCAGCAAAAGGGGAAAAGTGAATTATGCAAGTTTAACAAGCCTCCAACACCAAAATTAGGTGAGGCAGAGAGCTGGCAGCATCTCAAAATTTCACTTGAAGTGAATTTTGTGTGAATGAACCAGAGAATGAAATACATATTATACCAAAGAAGGACATGAAGCCATTGGAGCAAGTCCAGAGGAGGGCCACGAGAATGATAAGGGGGCTTGAGCACCTTTTGTATGAAGACAGGGTAGAAAAGTTGGGGCTGTTCAGCCTGGAGAAGAGAAGGCTGCATGGAGACCTCCTAGCAGCCTTCCAGTATCTGAAGGGGGCCTACAAGGATTCTGGAGAGGGACTCTTCATTAGGGACTGTAGTGATAGGACAAGGGGTAATGGGTTTAAACTTCAACAGCAGAAGTTCAGGTTAGACATGAGGAAGAAGTTCTTTACCATGAGGGTGGTGAGGTGCTGGAATAGGTTGCCCAAAGAAGTGGTAAATGCTCCATCCATGGCATCCATCAAGGCTGGATAGAGCTTTGGGCAGCATTGTCTAGGATGACACATCCCTGACTATGGCAGGGGGGTTGGAACTCTATGATCTTAATGTCCTTTCCCACCCTAACTATTCTATGATTCTATGATCTTATCCACAGGTGGGTACATGAAAAGACTAAAAATTATTAGATAAAGATACCTTGGCATATGGTATGCCATGTGCCTGAATTCCCATGGCTGCTGTTTCAGGCATCTGAAACTGAATAGAATTGTCTCAAAATCAAAAGTCAATAGCAGTTTTATAGATTGAAGTTGCATTTGATTTCTGCATCCAAACTGTTGAATAACTGTGCCTTTAAGTGCTTGACTGAAAAGTACCTGGAAATTCAGGAGGCGTTCAGCCAGAGTGCCAAAGTATAACTACCTCCCCTGCCCTGTGTTGTCCTACTTGCACTGTCCACTGCAACTGCTGTGTGGCCCATGAGTGTGCACGTGTGTGTGTGTGTATATATATTATTCACTCTATCCTTTATTTGTTAGATCAACATGAAACAACTAGAGGGAAAACAATGTAAGGCTGAAAATACTAAATGCTTGGTGGAAGACAGGGAGTGGATATATGCAAGGCAGTTACAAGGTAAGAGAAATGAAAAGGAAAAACTCCTACAGGATATGGCCCCAGAATGCCACTGTCACTTCCAGATTCTTTAGTCATTCTTTACTCCTGCCCTTGCACATTGGTTCCTGACCCTATACTGTCATTATCAGTGGCTTCTCCCATTTCCTGGGCGGTCTTCCTCCCTCTTCTTATTTTCAAGTTGCATAGGAAATATTTTTTTATCTTCAGCTGTGCACAAGCAACAAGTTAAAAGGACAGAGTAAATTTTGCTTGTCACTTGGAAAGCCAACTCCACTTATTGAGAGTAGTTGCAGATATTTTGGTGAATAAAGTGATATGCTCTCTGTCTATGTATTAATCTGGAGGCCTCTCTAATAGTCCTAGTTTTAAGATAATTTTTAAGTCTCTCTAAACTACATAGATCATGAAAGAAAATGCAAAATTTTCACAATTTAGGTTATTTTTCATGTTAAGATTGATTAATACTGAAAAGAGCATAGTTTGAATAGTAGAAAAAAATCTTTTTTAATAGGGTAAATCAGAAAGAAGTAATAAAACCCAGAAGCAGCAAAACTCTGCATGTGACTGGTGAACTGACTGACGAAAGTAGACCAACACGTATGTCTGCATCCTCTTATAAGGGGCACCCTCTTATTTGCCTGACAAGCTGGCTCTTGACGTACCAGCTAGCTCACTTCTAAACCCTAGGCACATCTATCTTGCTTAGCATGGACATAAACCATGCCCAAGTCTCAACGGGCAAGTAAGCAAAGTTAGATTTACTTGGTCCATGGGAAGTAGCTGTCTTGTCATGTTTTCTTTGCAGAGAAGTAGTACAGGGGCCATCTGTGTGACAGTGCTATGTTAGCAATTGGGTGTATGTTAAGTTTCTCCTGTTGCTATACCTAGCAATAGATCAAAGTGAAATACTGAATTCCAGTTATGCTCTGATGTTCTGATCAATAGAGTTGTCACACATGCCAGGTAATATGACTAATAGCTGAAAATGTCACTTTCTCACTGAAACACTCAGGAAGCTGCTTCAATCTGTACGTGTTTCTCAAGTTTTGTGCTCTGAGATGCTCTTGTCAAAGGTACTGTTCAACATCAGAAGCTCATATTCTTAATAAAAGTAGAATTAATTTAAAATTTACCAGACATGAAGATTTGCTTCTCTGGTGTAGCAAAATGAGCTGCAAGCGAAATGTCACAATTAAACATTGCTTACATACATATAGAACACTGTATAAGAGTCTTTAAAATTACCCTGGATAAATCTGTATGACAAGCATACAAGATTTCATGTATTTAAAAATATATATATGAATTAGCATTGCAAGATTTCAGACTGTAGCAGCAACAACTCGGTGACAGATTTCACTGTCCTGAATTATACACAAATTAACATGTAAAATCACTGTTCTCAAAAGACACCGGGAGGTCATAAACTAAGTCAAAGAAACACCATTGCAGCCATTTTATTTATTTTTTTAAATATCAGTACTTCTAACTACAAAAGGAGTAAGGACTAGCCAGTACGCTGCTAGTACTGTATTAAGTGTATGAATACTGTCTAATTGTTAGGGATATTTTCAGTTCTAGATTGAGGTCTGTATTTCTCACCAAGTTCTCTGCATTATGATGAATGAAACCTCAAAGGCACCTCAAGAAAGGCTTTGACTTTGCAGGAAGGTGCAAACAACTTTCATGTGGCCAACACTGACGGCTTGGGTGATCTCCCATCTCACAGCTGCGTGGGTGAGCACTTCAGGGGACCAGCTTTCTGAGGGGTACCCACCACAAGGGGGTTGAAAGCAGATACAGTGTTACTGCAGCACAAATACCACACTGCACTAGTTACAGGGACCAGGCTAACTTGTTTCTGTAGCCTGAAGTAAAATGGAACCACAGTTTTGTTTGGGCGCTATCAAAATAGAGATGATTGATATAAATAGCTGAAAATCCATTGTCATGGGTTCAGCAGTAGCTGTCATTTTTCTCCTTCGTAGCAGCTGGTGCAGGGCTGTGTTTTTTGTCTTTCGGCCTGGGAACAGCGCTGATAACACCAGTGTTTTCAGTTACTGCTTAGAATGTTTTGGCCTGGCCAAGGACTTTCTGAGTCTCATGCTCTGCCAGGGAGGAGGGGAAGGTAGGAGAAAGCAGAGACAGGACACCTGACCCAAACTGACCAAAGAGGTATTCCATGCCATAGCACGTCATGCCCAGGATGTAAAACAGAGGGCAGAGACACGGAAAGGTGGGGGTTTGCTGCTGGGTCGGGCTGGGTATTGGGTGGTGAGCAGTTGTATTCTCTTTCCTTGTATTTGCCTTGTCATTATTATTATTGGTGGTAGCAGTAGTGGTTTTGTGTTATACCTTAGTTACTAAACTGTTCTTATCTCAACCTGTGGGAGTTGCATTCTTTCTGTTCTCCTTCCCATCCCTCTGGGACCAGGGGGAAGAAAGAGGGGGGAGTGAGTGAGCGGGCTGCCTGATTTATGGCTTGAACCACGACAGTTCTTTTTGGTGCCCAACGTGGGGCATGAAGTGTTGAGATAACAACAGGATTAATAGCCACTCATCACAATGCTGATTTCTTGGCTCTCAAAGTTGTTGCTTTTGGTTCTCTTGCGTTCATGGTTTCAGCCTGTTGTACCTTCCTTACGGTATTTGTTATCTTAGCATTTTTCGGCTACGTGTTTTGGGTTAAGGTTCTTGTTTCATTGTACTTTATTGGAATGGCCTGTAATACAGGCGGGCTCCAGAAGCAGGGGGGAGAGGATGTGGACATGGACTTGTACCTGGCAGTTTGGCTGCTCTTCACCGTCCTGGCCCTCGTCCTTGCCTCCATCTTCGTGAGGCTGTGGGAAGGCAGGGGGGGAGGCCGGGAGCCGCTGGCGGCCGAACCGGCCCGGGAGCCCAGCCCCGGGGACCAGAAGCTGAGCCGCGCAGCCGAGCCCAGCCCAGAGGCTGCTGAGCAGTGGGAGGAGACATTGGAGAAGCCGGGCCCTGAGGCCGAGCCCCGCGGCTACCGAGCCCAGCCCCCCGGCGGCCGAGAGCATTCCCCAGCAGCCGCCCACAGAGCCCTCGAGCCCGAGCCCCAGGAGGATGCAGGAGACCACGCAGCACCTCCCAGCAAGGCAGAGGAGGAAGATCTGGACTCAGACAAAGAGCAGCTGGTGGTGAGAGAGCCGGCAAGCACAGCAGCTACACCAGTCCCGGTGACAAGTACAGCAGCCTCATTTGAGAGCTCTGAAGGGTTTGAATGGCCTTTGGGTACCCTTGAGACCTGCCTGCTGATTCTGCTGGGGATCACAGTGTTGGCATGCATAAAGAGTGAAGTTTTTAAGAAGTGCTGGAAAGCACTCCACTGAAGTAAAAGCAGACATTGGTGGGACGACACTTGAAAATATACAAATCATTCGGAAAACTCGAGGGAAACAGTCACCACACAGGCTGTTAGTTCCACCTTACTTCAGGCTTTGCCAGAAGAGGGTAAGAGTGAAACTCCTTCAGAGCAAGTTGGGCACTTCTGGTTAGTTTGCCAGGTGTAGCCATTGAAAAGGTTTTATCATTTTGGTGTTTTCACTAAGGCACCATTTTCCTCCTCTGTATTTATGTCTTTTGCAACAGCATCTCTCTCTTCTACAATTGGTAGTGGTGCTATGATGTGAGAAACAGAGAAACAGCCCTTTTTGTAAGGTGCTGGAGAGCCTGGAGGCAGTTTAGGTGTTGCCCTCCCAGAGGAAGGGGACGAGGCACTTGGGGACTTCTGAGCTGGCGGATTTTTTGGTGACAATTTTTCTTTCTGCAAATGTTCAGAAACTTCCTGGACTGCAAAGTGCCTCAATCCCTGAGCCTTTTTGAGGACAGCACGTGGTGAGTTTCCAAAGGGCAGGCTCAGCCGGGCAGGAATGGCACCTCTTTTAAGGGGTGAGTTGGGAGGCAAACTTTTATCAAAAAGCTCTGGGCTCAGCTGACCACCAAAAGACACTCTCTTTCTTTTTCCTAAAGTGGTAACACTAATAGTGGTAACTGCCTCAGTTTATATAGTGGGCATGACGTACTGTGGTATGGAATACCTCTTTGGTCAGTTTGGGTCAGGTGTCCTGTTTCTGCTTCCTCCCGGCTTCCCCTCCTCCCTGGCAGAGATTGAGACTCAGAAAGTCCTTGGCCAGACCAAAAGTTTCTAAGCCGTTACTGAAAACATCGGTGTTATCAGCGCTGTTCCCAGGCCAAAAGACAAAAACACAGCACTGCACCAGCTACTGAGAAGGAGAAAAATGACTGCTACTGCTGAACCCAGGACATCCATAAAGTTGGACAGAATATGATGGTTCAGATTAAGAAAGTAACAACTTGATTTGAAAAGACAAGTGAAATCTTATCTTTCTCATGCCAGTTTAAATTACTGTTCCTGATGAAAGTTAACAGAGCTAGAACCTTCTGGGTCTTACCCTGGAGGCCAGTCTCCCTGTAGAGACACTGACAACTGTAAGCTTTGCTCAAGTGTTTTAATATTGTAGAAACCATCCAGGACCCAAGTAGTCTGCCAAGTAATGTGCCCCTGAGATTTATGACAGAGAATCAGCCCCTTGGTTTGTAATTAATTTTGTTTGCAGTTGCAAAGGCTTCTTTGTTTGATAGGGGAAGAAGGAGAACGGAGGGCATATGCCCAGTGACACCTTATTTTCCATGGAAATTGTTAATTTGAACCACAGATTTTTCCTGTTTTGACTGTTCTTATGCATACCTGTAAACCTCCAGAGAAAGTCTTAATTTTCTTAGGACACTCAGTCGTCAAGCTTGACTTGTCAGTTTAAGTCCAAGGTCTGTATTCCCTTGCTGGATCAGTGAATGTCCTGGCTACAGGATACTTACAAACTAACCATTTTGAGTACTGTGACAGGATGAAAGGCTAGGAAGGAGAAAATCAGTTTTCAAAGTAGTTTAGAGGTTTTACCATCTAGGAAGCTTTTGCATGTGAAATGAATTGGCACAAATTAATTAAAATTACTCAATAGAAACACATACATTAGCAAATTATAATCACAAGAAGAAATGCTTTTAATTGTACGGCCATGCAAAAACATGAAGTTCTGTGCCCTGAGCTCAGCTGCACGCTTCTGTACCTGTCAAGGCTGAAGTCAGAGGAGTTTGACTGAGATGCGGAACTGAGCTCAAGGTAAGCGGAAGTTCAGCCAAAGAGGAAATCACAAGAGGAGCTTTAAAAGTATGTGGCAGTTTTTAATAAAACATGTATTTCAGATCTTTTTATTTATTTAGTTAGTTTACCTCATCTTCCCATGTGGTAAGTGTGTGGCTCTTTCAGGAGCTTCCTTTTCTTTCAGGACATACTGCTTTAGCTTTATTCTATGCCAGTCATTATAATTGCCTAGAGTTGTGTCACGATGAAGAGCAACCTTTAAGAAGCCTATTTATAAAGATTGAATAGACATTGAAATGCTGTACACAGGCAGGTGATTCTTTTATAATTAGAAATAAAGCCTGCTAGAGGAAATAAAATGCTCTCATGTAATTCAAATATTTCCTTTCATCATGACTCAATGGCCAACAGGTTTAATCAACGTGATCTATTTTCATTCAAATATTGTACCCCTTTTTAAGTATTGGCTCATTGTCATCTATGTTTTCATTTGAGGTGAGATGTACAGATTCGATAGGGAGTTGGGAAAAAAATGGAAGCTAGCTTTTAAATTGTCTTTCTGGGAGAAGTTTCTCCATATGCCATTCATTGCTTTTAAAAACAAGTTTTTGCAGGTTTTTGGGGTGAAACTTGCTTCTAGATTTGACTTATTAATGGCAATTTGGGTTATTCCGTGATATTTTAATCCAGCAGAATGTGTTTTAGTAATACCTCAGAAGGAAAACTATTTTAGAGAAAAACAATCGAACAGAGAGGGGGAGGAATGCGAAGGGAAGGCAGGAGTACCCCCAGGAAGGGACCAGCGCTTGGACCGGCTTCCGGCGGGAGGGTGCCGCGCTTCGCGAGGCCAACGCTCCTTACCTGGGCAGGGGCCGCGGCGCCTCCGCGGCGGCGACGGGCGGAGCGCAGCGGCCGCCTCCGTGCACCCTCGCAGCCGGCCGCGGACTGAAGGAGACCGCGGGTTTGAGCCCACCCACGACTGGGGGGGGCGGCAGCAGGAGAAGGCCCCCCCGCTACTCCTAGCTTAAGCCCCCATAGGTGCCTCTAAGCGGAATTGTCCCTTCCCTGTCACTCCTCCTTTGCTTCCTAGAGCCACTTTTCAGTTTCTAGTGTGTTTGGGGAAAACAATGCTGGAGGGAGAAGTGGTGTGGGATCCTGGCCAGACAAAAATCAGTGGCAGCATTTCCCAGCGTTTCTTCTTTGCCGTGCCTCTGTAACAGAGCTTGCATAAAATTTCCTGCTTACTGCTGTGTTTTCCTACTTGCAATTATCACATTCCGGCTACCCTGGGTAGAAATGTCCACCCTTGTCCTCTATTTGATGTGGGAATATTCTGGATGTCTCTAGGTAACCCCACTCAAGTCTTCCTAGGAATGATGAGAAGAAAAATGTTGGTTTTACAGATGTTACTTTCCTGTCAGACCTTTCACTTCAGGAGCTGTCTGCAGCTTGTAGATAGATGAAAGAACTGCTTTCTCCAGGGAAATGCCATTCCACACAAGATGAAGGAAATCACTTAGGGAATGTGATTCCCAACCCAGGCTGTGTTAGGTGAACCAGCTTCTGACAGAGTTTCAGATTTGCTGTCATTATTGTCTGTAGCTAGGATATGAGAGTGAAGGGAGTGGAGGAATCCTTTCTGTCCGAGTCACTATCACCACTATTAAAATATGGTATTGCTGATCCAAGCTGTAGAGGAGGAGGAAAGATTATTTTGATTACTTCAGTTTCAACTACTAGCTGCTTTCGGGGATGAAAGTTGACAATTTGTTGTGGTTTGACACAGCTGGCAACTAAGAGCCACACAGCCACTTGCTTTGATAGTCATTTGAAATGAGAAGAGTAAGCGTGTATAAATAGAGAAGGGAGATGGGCAAGTTAGCAAAGCAAAGCAGCAGCTAAATGCAGTAATCTAGAGTGGGGCATGACCAGACCACAGTTATGCCTGCATTTTGCCCAGGACCTTGGGAGCTGCAGGACAAATCAGAGCAATTGAAAGGTTTCTCTGACTTGTGCTATGGGGCATCCATATGTGTTTCACAACTACAGAACAGATGGCAATACTGAATGCTTCCAAGTTATAACCAGAATCTAGTTTGGACATGTTATTTTACATTACCTTCTGCCATATTTTTTGACTGCTTTTGCCACAGGAAAAAAGCTCTGAAAATAGTGTTTGCCTACTTAAATGAGAGAAGGAACTCTCATTTAAAATGTAAGGTATTCCCTTACATTTTTTAATTTCTGAAGGTCTTGAAGGAACAATGCGGATGGACAGTATACAGCTGAAGCTTAAAGAACAGACTTTAAGCAGCTAAAGCTTTGTTTCTTGCAAAACTATAGTTGGTATGGTTAATGGTTAAAGTGCAGCAGCTTTCTGTATATACTAGCAATACCCAGGAGAAAAGCATCCTGCTTTGAATAAGAGCATGAAATTTTATTGGTATTCAATCTATTCTAAAGAAATAGATTATAGTACCTTAATTTAGATCTCTTCACAAAAGCAGCATCTTCCCATTTTGATCACAAAGTAAACAAAAAAGCATATAAAGAAGTCAGGCTATCTGAGTGCATGAAAGAAAGAATCTGCATGAAACCATCCTCTCTTGTGATTAGTAATGACAAATGAACCTGACCTTGAAGGGTCATGGAGTCTTCTCCCCCCCTGGAGGCATTCAAAACCCACCTAGATGCGTTCCTGTGTAACCTGCTCTAGGTGGCCCCACCTTGGCAGGAGGTTGGACTGAATGATCTTCAGAGGTCCCTTCCAACCCTAATGATTCTGTGATTCTATGAATGTTGCCAGAGATGGGGCATCTATCACCTCTCTGACAACCTCATCCAGGATTTCACCACTCTTATTGTAAAAAAAATTCTTTGTCTAATCTGAATCTACCCTCTTTTAGTTTAAATCCATTACCCCCTATCTTTTTTCTTAACTTAATCTTTAAATTAGTTACCAATGTGTTGTTACAATAGGCTATTTTGACACCACATGCCTGCTGGGTCTGCACTGGAAGCTCCTCCAAACTACAGAACATAGGAAGGTCTGACTGAAGCGCAAAATGGGAGAGGAAAAATACCTCTGATTAAAAAATAGAACACGTTTCCCTGCTGTTGTGTGCCTTTCTGCTACTGTTATTGCCTGAAGCTCTTATTTGTTACTGCATCTGTGGTCAGGAGAAATCAGAGAAATGTAAAATCCCATATTCCATGCAAATGTTGATCTAATTAGAAGTCAAGAATACATGCTGAGTGTGCATGCTCTGGGGTACTTACCCCCTTCCCCCCATATCTCATTTGAACCGTCTGTCTAACTGTGTAACATGCGTAGTGCTTATCTTTCATTCATCAGTCAAGCAGAAAGAAGCTTGAAACCCAGTGGAAAAAAATCCCTGATTGTTTCTATCGCAGAACAGCTGCAAGTGGGAGAATCAGCAAGTTTGGTCTCATGTGGTATTTCATGGCATCGGAACTGAGAAAACAGCTTTAAAGTCAATTGTATTAGCAACTGGCATAGAAAAAATGCTGATGTTTATTGTTCTGAATTGTACTTCAAGCACAGGTTATATCTTACCGACAGTGTCAGAAATTCTTCAATTTCTAGGGATCTCTTTCTACCTACTTCTTGAAGCCTATTTCAAGTTCCCACTACCTGCAAGTCATAATTTAAATAGAATGAAAATATTCTGCCTGAAAACTCAAAGCATCAATGTGCTGTCGGTTGTTTCAGTTCACACTGCTAAATGGAGAACTCTGAAAAGTTTCTGAAGAAAGTGGGAATTCAGCCACTATCTGAATTCCAAGGCTCTAAGGGAGCTGAGATGCATTTGAAAATCCAGGGCAGTGCACATCCTTCTCTCCATACAAAAGTCTTGAGCAGTGGCAGTCACTGGGAATACCCAAAGCAGCACCTGGGCCACGAGCACTCTGATAGTGTCTGTTGAAGACACTCAAGTAAACAGTTACCATGGCTGTCGTGGTTTAAGCCTCTATAACTCACACAGTCACTTTCTCACTCCCCCCTCTTTCTTCCCCCAGTGCCGGGGGGATGAGGAAGGAGTATCGAAAGAATGCAACTCCCACATGTTGAGATAAGAACAGTTTAGTAACTAAGGTATAACACAAGACCACTACTGCTACCACCAATAATAATAATAATGACAAGGCAAATACAAGGAAAGAATACAATTGCTCACCACCTATACCCAGCCTGACCAAGCAGTGCACCGCCACCCTTCCGGGTCTCTGCTCTCTGTTTTACATCCTGGGCATGACGTGCTGTGGTATGGAATACCTCTTTGGTCAGTTTGGGTCAGGTGTCCTGTCTCTGCTTTCTCCTACCTTCCCCTCCTCCCTGGCAGAGCATGAGACTCAGAAAGTCCTTGGCCAGGCCAAAACATTCTAAGCAGTAACTGAAAACACTGGTGTTATCAGCGCTGTTCCCAGGCCGAAAGACAAAAAACACAGCCCTGCACCAGCTGCTACGAAGGAGAAAAATGACAGCTACTGCTGAACCCAGGACAATGGCCTAAAACACTAAAGCTGGTGGCAAAACCTGTTAATATCAAACTAAAACTTAGGCTGGTTTCTTCTAAGGCTTATACTGGTCCTTCAGAGAATGCCTATGGGTTTCAGTTTATTAATTTTCTGTTGGAGTTATTGCACCCACAGCGAGGGTTGTACTTAGGAGCAACTGGTTGACCTGAGTCTGTGCCCAGAAGCAGACCTGCTCTATCACCTTGAGACCCAGTTCCTGCCAAACCCTTGTCCCCGCTGTGCTCCCTGCAGCAATGGGACCTCTGAGACACTGAACACACCACATGTGTTTGAGCTAGTCCCAGAAGGGGAGAGCTCAATTATTAACCCAAAGCTTAAGTCTTTGAATAGGGCCATTCATCAGCTGGGGAAATCAGCTGACTCCATCCTCAGGCTGGTAAAGAGCACTGAAATTGTTTCAGAGGACAACTTGCAGGAAAAGCTTCTTGAACACAAAAATCTGGATGCCTGCAATAAGACAGTGTTCAACTCCTCTGTGCATTTTGCCCTCTGAATCTGTACTGGAGCCTGGGCTGGGTAAGTTGGATTTTTGGGCTGGTTTTTGTAGATTTTTTTTATGGCTGTAAGGAACAACCTCAGAGAGTTGTTGTAACATCCGCAGCACTGATCTAAGTGTTGTAACCTGTCATGATTTTCAATGGCTGTAATGCCAAGAATAACAGAAAACATACTGAACTTCTATCCTAAGGATCCTTGGACATATTTTATATCCTGATCAGCAGGCTGACTGTGCTTGAACTGCTTGCCCAATAGCACACAACCCCTTAAATAAGCCAATATTAACATTATCACTTCAGTATCCTATTGATACATAAAATACTTGGCAGTGTGGTGTATCATAAACAAAACTGTCCCCATTTTTAATTTTATTACATCGATATTTAATGGACATTATTTTGGACATATTAATGTAAGTGCAAATTCTTGAAATAGTGACCAATGAGTTCTGAAAAAATGGAGTATGAGAACTTGAAAATGAGACCAAACAATACAACTATAAGCTAAATGCAAAACAAAAAGCGAAAAAATACCCACTGCTCCCTAGATTTGATTGAAGTCTTCTAATGTTAATGAGGTAACAGGTAATTCCAATGTTGAGGACTTTCAAAATCTGCTAATAAGAGAGAATAGATTTGAATTTACTATAAACAATTCTATTTCGTTATTCAATGTCCCAGGGAATGTAATTGAAAGGATGAAAGTAACACCATAAAATGTGCTCCATCTTTAGGATTCTTAAGGAAAACATTTTTCTGCTTACTATAAATTAAGTGGGAAGTGAAGGATGAGTCAATTAACGTTCTAATACCTGGTGAGGCCTACTCTCCAATAGGAATACTGGTCTATGAAAGTGTACATTCTTATACCTACATACAGGCTGCACAAATAGTTGCATTTTAAACCATTGTAATAGTACCCAGTGATCTGAGGGTTATGTACTCTGCACCTATTCCATATTACCTGAGGGAAAAATAATGAAAATATAAAATGTCCCAGATTGAAGAGTTCATATATTCCCTTTTTGTATCTTTTTGCCCAGTTACACATGAATCCTTTGAATGTTGCCTGTAGCAAGAGTCATATAAAACATGATTTTTTTATTAAATATTGGATGTTTTCATTTTCTTTCAGATCATCATGGGTTGAAATTTTTCTGCTCTTGACAAACCTTTACTTGTCAAGTAACTTCTTATTTCTCTACTTGCTTCCTTTTTCACAGAAGTCACTGATGCTGTTTTAAGCCTGGATTATTTTAATGTTCACCTGACCTCTCACAGGATTACTCAGTGCTGAAATCAAAGCATGTTCTTACTGAAATTGGGGTCTCCCATGTCTCAGTCTGGAGCATGATGGCTCTATTACCTTGAGATGCTGTTACAGGCAGCCAGGGTTCGTCTTGCACCTGAACATCTTCAGCTCGGATCATGGCTTTTGGGCACTATGCAAATTTTTACCACTCCTAGGTAGTGACGAAGCACTCCAGGGTGAAACCTCCCTGGGAGCAAGGCATTTCTGTCTGAAACCACTGCTTCTTTAAAGGTTGTTTTGAGAAGCACATATTTTTAGTTGTATCACTCGTCAGTTGATTCATCACAGCAAGGCTGTGTTTGTCATTGCTTTGTTTGCTCTTGCTACACCGTTGAGTATGTCCAGGTGCTGGCTTTAATGAAGTACTTATGTTTCCATTATGCCTGGAATAATGTCAATATTCAAGAATTAGATTAAATGAATGAGAAAGCTGAGATGAAGACAGTGGATTTGATTATCTCAGGTAATTGATTTTCTTTGTATGGTGCTGTCAATGCCTGAAAGGCCAGGTGGATTAAGTGATTCTGTTAAGAACAGGCAGGCTTGTGCTAGTCTTGCATCATATACAATTTTAATTTTCCAGTTTTTCAGTAAGACAGTGGAAATATGTAAGCTCATGGCTGGGATGTCTCCTCCTGTTTTGAAAGACTTGGTTTGATAGGGGTTTGAGGTTTTGGTTTGGTTTGGTTTGGTTGGGGTTTTGTTGTTGGTTTTTTTTTTTTTACTGGCCTGAAATGCTCACTTTTCATCATGCATGTGGTCACCTATCAGTAACAAAAAGCCTCCAAGCGTGATACTGAGAAGCAAGCACTAGTTTCACAGTCCTCATTACCACAGAGAGCTATACAGATATTAACGATATGCATTATCATTTCTCTGGCCTGTCTATAACATGGCATAAGATAAATACACTGGAGTGTAGTTAGCAAGAATTGTAAGTAGGACCAGGAAAAGGTATGGAGGACCAGGCTCACCCTGACTGTCCAACCAGACAAATTTTGAGTTGCAGTTGTGTACTCCTAAAGATAAAGCCAAACTGCTGAGAGAAGGGTGACATGTCTTCCCCAAAGAGAAGCTGGAGTGGTTACTTCACCTTTTCTATGCTTCTTCATGAAAGCAATGGTTGTTAGAAAAGTGCCACTTTGTCCTGTCCATGCTTAGTTTACCTGAAGATGCCACCAATGTCCATGAATGTAGTGGTCATCTTTTCATCATCAACTCTGCATGAGATATAGTAAAACCAGTAAGAATGAATATATTGAAATTTTGTTTCTTAAACCGTATCTGCTGTGTAATTTGAGCAAGACTAAAGAACTTGATGGCATAACACTGAAAAACTACTCTGACAGAAAAGTATTTTTCCAGCACAAATGGGACTGCGCTGTGCTGTGAACATGTACCACATGACTTCATGTACTTACGGCTTGGTTTATTCTGCTATACTCTATACCATACATTGCATAACATTAGAGAGCCAAAGCTTAGGGAGGCCTTGTCAATCAAAACAAACTACTTTGCTTGTAAAAGGAAATTACTTGCTTGCTGCTTCCTTTATTTTCAGTGCTGTATTTTACACAAAAGAATTCCTACTACTAATGTACTCTTTTTTAAAGCACACTGTGGAAAGTAGTAAGACAAATCTTATTTCTATAGCTGGCTGTGCACTACCCCAGAATCTAACTCCTACTTGTATTAAATGTAGACTTCAATGTGCTATTTATTAAGGCTTAGTAGTTACTTATAAACATGAAAAAGATTTGCCATCATTTCTTTCAAAAGTTAGTTAATAACATGGAGAAAGTATTTCTAACAGGCACTTGTCTGGCTTTCACTTACTGTAAAATTATGCAAGGAGAATAATGGTAAGGCATAATAGCATCTTAAATGTCACTTGGATTACGATCTTTTAAATTTATCAAATTAAAATATGTTGTTCACTTGTCTGCCTTATGAATACACTGTGTACAAAATCCCTTTATGTAGAAATATGAACCTATAAGGAGTATTTAGACAACTAGGTGGTGAAGTTAAGCTTTCTACAAGCTCATTAGTATGTGATCACAACATTATTTTTTGATTGGGACTAACTCTTTGTAGAGCAAACATTCCAGGAGAAAAAGAAAACTTCTTATTTTGAGTAGCTATGCACTATGTGGTCTTTTCTATGTTCTCTTTTCTAACCTATGGCCCTTTTGTGGGTGTGGGGGGGAAATTGAAAGTGGCTGGGTAGAGGTAGTGATGGGCATTTTTCACCAGCTGCTTCAGTAGTCCTTCAGAGGATGCAAGCAATCCAATCAGTATGAAAGAGCTGCTATAGTTTGCTACTGCAGACTGTAAGCATGGTGATGTAGTCCAAGCAGAGTTAGAGGAATACAATGGTGCAAAAATCTCACAAGTCCTGTTTTCATAATACAAAACATTATAAGACTTTCCATTTTTACCAATGGTACATATTTAAATCCCTGCACTCCCCAGGAGGTATTTAGATAGCTTCAGATCCTTGTGAAGAAATGGGTATCCTGATCTTCTGTCCTTCCTTAGACTGATTCATTTCTGTAGCTGTTGGAGGTCATGTGCCTCAATGCCTGTGATTTTGAAGTTGCAGATTACAGCTGGCAAGAGAATGGAATAATTACAGAATAGTGAACTAGGTTTTCAGCCCTAAGCCTAAATATTAATCTTCTAAAAACTTAACAAGAGGCTGATAGATTACTATCATAGCTTAATATATATGAACTCTGGGTCATGAATGAGGATTTACTCATGTTCCTATTCAAGTGATGAGTAAAACTTTAATCTGTATAGCAACAGACCTTATTCATGCAGAAAACCTGTTATTTTTGTTATTCTGGGAGGTAAAGAGTTTTAAATTGCAGAAAGACCACACGAGAAGTTTGCAATTATGCTGAGATCATTTTTCATTTTCCTCAGGAGTGCATGGGGAGTTGCTTTAATTCAAAAGTTGTAATATCTGTCTGATCTATTAAACTAGAAGAAAAAATAATTTCAAGAACAGAAAATGCCAAAGACAGTTTAAGAGGTTATAGATACACATGACATACAAAAACCTTCCACTGAAAGTTAATGCAAATTAACATCTACAGTGGTCTTAAATGCCACGTTGATTCAAAATCACACAGTAATTTGATGAAACGGAAATGAATTATCTTCAGTGTCTCTTTAATGAAATCTACGAAGAATTCAGTTCAAGCCTACTAAATGAACAGTCCTTGGGATGCGAAGTGCTGAGGCTCAGAGCCTCAAAATAACACTTTTTCAAAAAGTTTGTGTGCTTTTAACGTATTCCAAATACTTTTTTTTACCTTGATTTTTATTTTGGCTTTTGTTCTGCTTCTATGCTGCTTGCTTTTTCTCTCCTGTTCTTTAAGTGTATTATACTGAAGGCTTGGAATTTATATTAGAAATCACCCTTTAATACTTAAGTTATGTAATTATTACCAATCTCCTGGTCCAATTTACATTACTCTGTGATTGGGCAGAGTAATAAAGTTGTATACAGTCAATCTCAAACTCTAAATCCCAGGCTATAGGAATACTATGGTCCTGTATTCAAAGGGAAGCATGGAAAATGGACATAGTTGGGCAAAATGTTCAACCCTTGGGTCTGGGCTGACAGTAAGCAGCTGGAAAATAGGAATTTTCTGTAATATTTAACTTATGAGGAGCAAGATGATGAAAAAACAGTCCTGCATTTGACCCATGGCTGCAATCTCTGGTGTCTAAAAGGTGTCGGTGCTGATGCTTTTACCTGTGACTTGAGGCATTGCCAACTCTCCCCTGGAGTCTGATTAGAAAAATTCAGACTGCAAGAAGGAAAAGAGGATTTGTGCTTGAAATAAGTGAAAGCTATTACTTAATATTTCTGAAATTGCAGGTTTTGTACTTCTTTACAGATGTTGGCACATACTTAAGTGGATGAGAAATCACAGATGATTCAGAGATGTATATTTTAATTACAACGCACTCTGCTGATCTGATTCAAGAGTTATCTTAAAAGTAAGACTATATGTAGTATTTAAAGCACACAGGGTAATGACTTCTAAAGCGTACATTATCAGCAAAACATGTGGTGTAATATTTTGATATCAAATACCTACTATGGAATATTGGTATGTATGTGTTTCCATATATTTATACAATGGAAGAAGAAGAAACAGAGAGTTCTGGCTCACCATTAATCACTGTGTATCTATGAAAAAGACATAACAAAGCTGTTTGTTAGTAATTAAGACAGACTACTTATCACTGCTCATCAGCTCATCAGTAGTAGTCTCATATTCAAGAGGAGCCTGAGCAGAGAAAAGCAAACTTTACTGGTGCAGGTACTTCATCTTTTTATTTCCTCAAAGTGCAATGCTGCTTATGGTAGTGACACACACAGTGGATGGGAGATGGGTTTATTACTCACTGAAAGCGAATTCAAGATCGTGTGATTCTTTCCCTTTCGAAAGGAGGGAAATGTTTGTATTAATGCTGGTGTGCTGTTCCTGCTGAGGGTGGCAGTGTGGTACCATTCTCAAACCCAGGGAAATCCTCTTCTGCTTCAGCAGCCTGTTTGATTTTTGCAGGACAAACATGCATTCATCCTGCAGACTGCTAGCCTAGGACATGGGCTAACACCGACTACAGACCACTATCACAAGGCTTGATTCAGGTGAGGTACATACAGCAGTGTTTGTAAATGACAATTTAAAGTTGTTAATGAGAGAGATTGGCCAAGGCAAGTTGTGTGTGGATTATCATTATTACCAAGGTTGGTAATTCCAAACCCAAGTAATGATCAGTGGTTTTAGCTTTTAGGAAAAATGGCTTTCCTGGGCAGCTGGTGGTTATAATGGGCTTGCTGACTTGGTAGCCACGAAAAGTGTGAGGTCAGTGTGCTGGCACACATAACCAGCTCATGTAATGAATATGACTTACATAAAACACTGCCACACCTGTATTTAAAATGGTTGATATACCTGCAGGAGCAGAACAGATGATGAGCTACTGACAAAATCTTGTTTAATAACTATGGACTGATGTTAAAAATATGTGGAGTAATGTAAAATTTGAATCTTTGTCTACAGTATTAGCTGCTGATCAGTTCAGTTCATAGCCAATGTTATTACAGGTGCAATGGCTTATTTCAGTCAGGAGCTTTATTTAGCTGTATTTCCTTGTAGCTGCGTTTACGTACCCCTTATCTAACCAGATCTCTGTATTATGTGAATAATTCTGCTTTTCTGAATGTTGATGGGTGTTCAGATAGTTCAGAGTGGGATTTCTGCTTTTGTAAATGTTATAGGAAACTCTTGCTAAGTTGTGCAATACGAGCGGCTAACATGTTAAAGTTTTAACTTGAAAAGATTGAAATCAGCCTTTCTGCCTGTATTAATGAAAATGCACCCTACATAAGCAAAGTGTTGTGTCAATGCTGTTTATGCTGACCAAGTTTAAGCATTGGGATTGTTAATATACCACATGAATTTAAAAGACTAAACATCTGAAAGCCTTTCTGTCATGGTACTGATCATATTGTGCCCAGCGTCACCATACTGGGAGAGCTCTCTACTGGAGATTGGAGGGTTCCTAGCACATCAGGAACAAAGCTATAAAATTAATTGCTAGAGCAAATGTTTTGATAAAATCTCACATTTAAACGAACATATTGGTGGAACAATTCAGTTTTTAAGCCAAAAATATATGGCTGAAAAAATACTCATTTTTAACTGACATGCCCAATGTCACCATGGCACATTCAGTCATTGCCTCAGTATTGATAGTCTTACGTGAACATTTCTGGAGATTTTTCCTTTAAGTGAGCTATGTTATTGTGTCCAATCTGCAATAATCACACTCTAGTCTCTAGAATGAAAAAAAAAAAAGCTGTGAACACTTACATTCCTGTTTCTGCAGTGTGCTGTAAAGGCACATGATTCATTTTCCCTACTTTTTTCATGGAGAATTAGTATTTTGGCATAGTGGACATCAGTTAAGTTCTAAATATGAGCTAAGCAAATCTTGCCACACACTAAGCAGTAAGTTAGCATTCAACTACCAATATGTATTTTACAAACCTCAAAATCCTGAGTTTCACTCTTACTTAGAAATGCTTAATTTGGAAAAGTTTCTGCTACCCACCTCTCTGAGCTTTAAGTCAGCCCAGATAGTTAAGCTTGAAACTGCTTCCTGACCTGAGCATCTGCAACAGCTTTTTTTTGTTTAGCATCATCTCCTTAAAGAAAATAAGATCATATTTGCAGTAAAATTCTTGAAATATTTCTAATTTGCTTGCGTCTGCAGCTGTATTTTCTTTACTGTCCATTTGCTGGGCAAACCGACTACCACTTGGTTTCCTTTCAACTCAGTGGAACTATAAGCTTAAATAATGATTATATTTTTATGTGATACTTGAGGATAATACAGTAAATAAGTAATTCCCAGTTTGTGACGTAAATGCAATAAGCCTTTTAGGAGCTATCAAATGCAGTTCTAAAATGTGATGACAATAGTGAGAAATTCTATTGCAAATAAAAAGATTTTTCATGGTAAAGCAAACGCCATGTTATTCATGTAGGTTGTGTTCCATGTGTAAGTTGGAGAAGCTCAAGGAAGTTTGCATTTTTGTTTCCTTTCATTAAACTGCTTAAATTCCACATTGGGAAAACACCAAGCCCAATAACACCCCTCTAGTTGACCAGTTTTAACCTGCATCAACTTTAAACATTGCATTTCATTGCAGGCTATTGGAGTGAACTAGACTGAGCCAGGAGCAGACCCAGAGTGTTTCCATAACTTCCACAGGGCCAGATTTAACTCAGAAGAAGCCCCTTAAGGGGCAAGATTGTTGTTTCATCCCCAGTGCTGCTGTGCTGGTGCTGACTGTGGTGATCAGCATGAAGGAAACTTGCTGCTTTTCCATGGGGCTTAGAGCAGGACCACATCAGATAGTGTTTACACATCAAAACATGTAGAGAATATTTATATGGGTCAGTTCCTTTGGAAGCAGTCAATGGCACAAACTAAACCAGACAAAATGTCTGGATAGATCTCTCCCATATGTTGCATTTCTGATCATTTGCATTGCTCACTTGGCCAGCCCTGGGCAGCCTGCAGGGCAGCCCTCAGCCCAGAGAGTTTTGCAACTTGGAGCTGCACAAGGACACAGATGAAACTACTCCTGGGATGCTTTATGCTATGCAAAGTTTAGGACTAGACTCACACTGCAGTAAAACAGTGAACTGTAATTGTTCGTTATCCATGGATGGCATGGATGCCCAAAGATGAGGTCTGGCTAGAGACATCTGTTAGTGAGAGGTACAGTGCTTGTGCTGGATGAGCAGTACAATACTTGCATGCCTTCACCAGTGTAGCGCATACAGGTACACTGCATAGTTGTGCTTGCAGCTCTTTAGTGCAGATACATGCACCACCTTGGGAAAGTACATGCCTCTGAGTTTCCCTGAGAAGGGATTTAATTTTTGAAGGGACATTTGTTTCTTTTCAAGAAATGACAAAATTGCCATCCTGACAAAAGCAAAGGATATTCTAGTGATGGCGAGGCTTTAAGCAGCTGTGAAAACTAATGGAGGAAGAGGCAATCCTAGAAAACACTGTGCTTTGGAGATGCCTTCTCAGATACTATCCTACCTCCTCAGTCTATAAAAGACCATAGGCCTGATAAAGGCCTGTGGTCATGCCACAGGAAATCACAGTATTCCACTACACCATCTCGACAATGCTTTTTATTGTCTTCTATCTTTTCTACAGAAGAAATAAGAAAGGCCTGTGGACATCCTGAATTAGAAGACTGAAGAAACAGGCCATCAAAGAACAGCTTAATCCTGTGGGGCTTGGTGGGTTTTTTTTTTCTTTTCTTAGGAATCAAACATTACAGAAGAAATTATTTGCATTTTTTGCTTAATATATAAATATATATATAAATATATATTTTATAATATATAAATATATAATTATAAATATATAAATTTATATATTTATAAATATATAAATATAAATATATATTTTAATTTTTTGCTTAACTATCTCTTAGTGAATCTCACAGCTTTTAAATGTTCATTTCAACAGCAATTTGGGTTCGGCTCTTTAGTCCCCAGCGGCTGTGCAGCGGCACAGCTAATGAAGTGTGTCTGATGCAGTGGCACTCAGAGAGGTGGCTTGGCTGCCATTTGTTTCAAGTTTCCAACTCCAGCCTGAATGACCAGTATTATTTTATTCTTGTGCTGGATTTTGGCCAAAGTCCTGAATTGCTCTGGAGCTCGGATTTTTTGAATGGCGGTTGAGGAAGCAAGACTCTGTAAGAAGTGCCTGAGGATTGGCATTTGGCTGGTCAGCATGAGGATTTTATGTTGCAGGATTTCTTTAGCTGCTTGTCTTATCCTTGCTTTTTAATGTTTATAGTTGTGTTAACAGGTCCTCAGAGGGTAAGGTAAGTTTAGAGATTTCATTATTAAAAGGATATTTGAGAGAGGGACTCAAGTAAGGTGGTTTATTCAACAGTTGCTTGGCTGACGGATTCACAAGAATGCTAACAGTACAGAAGACCACCTGGAAAGGGATACTAAGACAAAAGCAAGAAGGTAAAAAAGGGACAGTGAGCAGAACTGGGTGAGTCTGGAGAGTTAATATTCATTGCTGGTGAGGAGACGACCTGTCGTTCCCTCCTATAAATTAATGGTGGGTTCAGTTGTCTTTACTAAATCAAACTTGAGTGATGGATCATAAATATGCAACTTCCACAAGAAAGAGGTGATGAAAATCACTTCGGAAGAATTTCAGTAGAATTCTCATTTACTGGGAGACTTCTACAGTTGTAAGTTAAAATAAATAATTTTAATATAAGTACTGCATCCCTGCAGTTTGCCTTTCCTGTGCCCCAGAGAGTCAGCTGGAAATATGGTCAATCTAAAGAACTTTTGGATTCACACTTTGGGGTCAAAAAAAGGATGTGGGGGGAGAATGGGGGAAAAATATCAACAGCTGCAGCTTCATTTGTCTCATTCAAATGAAGAATTCATTACTACTGAGGATATGAACAATATTCTGTAGTTTGAATGAGTGCAGTTACTGGAACACTAGCAAGTACTCTAAAAGCTAAAGACAGTAAATGCTATCTTTCCACAGGTGACCAATAAAATAACTTTATCAAAGTAGCTTCTAAATTATTTTAATAATAAATCTTACTATGTAAGAAATGCAGGCAAACAACGCTTGATAAATTACTGCATTATGCAGTAGATCTTCAGCTTGTCATAGCTGTCCATTGCTGCTATCATTACTGTTTCAAATTAAATATGTGCAAAATATTTTGGTCTCAGTTATTGGCAGTCATTTAACGCTGCGATGAGAGACAACTACAGAAATCATACAAAACTGGTATGCTCTAAATGCTGTCATATTTAACTTAGTTTTGTTGACTACGTCTGGAAACAATTTAAAGCAATGTTGGTTTTCTAAAGTAAAACAAGTCCTCGTGCTTTTAGCATAGTTTAGCAGCATTTCATTCAGAATTTCTTAGGTGTAAAAGCACACCGATTGCAACAAATGGGAGATGCCCTAAATCCTCTCCAGAGAAAATAAATAGATTAATAACTTGGAGGAAAAAAGCCTAATGTAAAAATATGAAGAGAAAATTCCTGTAAGAGAAAAGGACTACTAGGAAGTGAGAGAAGGGAGTCGCTAGAAGGGAAAGAGCAACCAATAGATGGGGGAAGGGAGCAAAGGAAAATAAAACATTAAAAAAAATGGAAAAAAATAATGCTGAGGCAGGAGCTGAAGGATGGCAATAGGAACTATGTAAGAAAAGACTAACAGCTTGAGGTTGGCAGTGTTTGTACATGCTAATGTGCAAACACAAACTGCTGTCAGTTATTCCAGGAGCTTGGTAAGTTTAAGTGAGAGGTTGCTCTGGGAAAATGCATTTTTCTATTTCATACTGCTAGGCAGGCCTGTGTCACAGCGGTAGGTAATGCTTTTCCTTGAATTCCAGACTGTTCTTTGAAACAGAGTATAAGAATAATAATAACAATGAAAAGCACTCGGAGCAAGAGCGGCAGAATAGACTGGGGCTAGTCTGCCAGTACTCAGAGGAAAAAACATTTTTCCCTGCCACAAAGAACCCTATTGTTCCTACGTTAAGTATTTTTATTTTGCCTGCATTTAAACCAAGTTGTCTTAAAGTCTGTTTTCTTACCATGGTGAAGCATGTGCCAGTTACTGTGGCTATCTACAGTGGCACAGCTCCAGGGAGAAGCTGACCTCTGCATTTTGCAGGGCTGCTCAGTATTTCTCAGCCTGCTTACACTGATTTTCTCGGTGGAGGAGAATGCCACCTGCACTTTATGCTTAGGCAATCTCGCCACCCATTCAGCATGTAAAAGTTGTTGTTACACAAGGGAAACAAGACCATGAGGAGCCTGAGCATTTGGGGAGATGTTGGCTATTAATGACTAATATCCACATATGTTGTTCTGGTAAATCTTATGAATGAACCTTCAATGTATACATTTTCATATAGGCTTTGTCACCAAGTGTTGACACTCAAAATTTCATTTGCTCTGAGGTGTAGGAAACTTTCATGTGCATGGGTTTCTTTTCATAGCTACGAATTAGGCAAGCACCAGTGTGCAGTATGTTTCCCTGGTAGAGTGTCAAGTCAGGGAGATTCTCTCTACCAATATTAGATGATTTTCTCCTTTATTTAGCAGAAACGAAGCTGCTATTAATATAAGCAAGCTGTTATTAACAGATAAGTACTCACACAGTAATTTCAATTATTTCCTCCTACAGTCACACATACACGCATGCTTGAACTTGCTGAACAGTGAGGAGATGGAGAGGGCTGGTATGCTACTGTGTTTGCTCCAGCAGATCAGTTTGGCATATTCATAAGGGAAGAAACCAAAAGAGAAACACAGGGGACTGTCACTACACAAAGATGATTTAGCAGAACCAAATAATATGGATTTTTGATGCCATAACACTCTTGCCGAGACTACTTCTGCCTATGACTACAGCCTTGAGCACTTGAGGAGCACGCCAACAAACATAAAACTGCAGACACCAGTTCAGGCTGTCCCTTGGAACTTCTGCTCTCAATATTACAAATCTCATTTAAAGCAGTGGATGGCTGTCTTGAAAGCAAGTGGAAAACTCCATTTTTGTTGAGTCAAGCTCTGCTTGTAAAGATGGTATAAAGTTCCTATGCATCTTTGCATGTCTGTATAATTTCTTTGGCCATATGGAGTGTAAATCTGAAGAAGAATTTAAAAAATTTGAGTAATATAGTTTAATAGTGCTGCAGTATCGTCCTATATGACCAAAGTTAACTTTTGTCCTGTTAAATCTTAATTTATCACGCAACACCTTGGTAACCAAGAAAAAAAAATTATACATATATTCATCCTATAGAGGATGAAACATCTGAAATCTTCAAAGTGTACTGACCTGGTATATTTTTACACTGTGTGGTATTGTTGCTTGGAGAAGTTCCTCAATGCTAAAAATAATCATTTCTACTGTTTTCTATCTCCAAGGTTACTAAATCTTTTTAACCTAAGCATAATTAAGATTATACCTACAGGATATATTTTTAGCACGTTAGGTTTTCTGTGTTGTAATGTTGTTGCAGTAGACAGAGCTGAGTTCAGAGGAATTCTGCTCCATGGGAGATTGAACAGTAAAAGTGAAACCAGTAACTTCTATAGGCAGTTGTTCTCTTTTGCAGTTTTTAGTGCTGGTCCAAAAATTTGACCCACAGGTCTTTAAAGACTAGCTATCAGTTTAGAGAAAGAAGCTCCATGTACATCTCTAAGAAATTTCAAATCTGACCTAAGAAGTTTGAAATCTGACATTTTTGAATGGGTTTGAAACTAGTATTATTCATTGAATTAACTTTTTACACTACTGCTGCTGCAGAATGAAAGATCCACAGGAAATATCACCAGCAGGATCTCAATGGGTGGCTAATTCCGTGGTGAGCCTGCTTGAGAAAGGGTAGCACCATGCGAGTAATAGGGTCTGGTCTGCAAATGAAAACTGATTTCAGGGCCTGGCAATTTGTAACTAAGCTGGTTAAGTTACTTAATTTGTGAGGAAAAACCCATGTGCCGCAAAGTGAGTTGCATAAGAGCTTTCAGAATGTGATAGTTTCAGTGGAAAAAAAATGCTCGTGCAGGAATTCCTTAAGACAACAGCGAAGCATATTCATCTAGTTCTTCATTAATCTTTTCAGTTGGGAATATTTTTTTCAGACCTAAATCTTTTCTGCATTCACAGAATTTCATCCCCTTTGTAATTTCCTTTTGCCAAAGGATGCTTGGGGGAAATACTGAAATAACTATTTCAATAGTGAATATATATATTATAATAATAGTGATAAATACCATAGAATCATAGAATCATAGAATAGTTTGGGTTGGAAAGGACCTTAAGGCCATCTAGTTCTATCCCCCCTGCCATGGGCAGGGACACCTCACACTAAACCATGTCACCCAAGGCTCTGTCCAACCTGGCCTTAAACACTGCCAGGGATGGAGCATTTACAACTTCCCTGGGCAACCCATTCCAGTGCCTCACCACCCTTACAGTAAAGAACTTCCTCCTTATATCCAATTTAAACTTCCCCTGTTTAAGTTTGAACCTGTTACCCCTTGTCCTCTCACTATAGTCCCTCATGAAGAGTCCCTCCCGAAGAGTCCCTCCCCAGCATTCTTATAGGCCCCCTTCAGATTCTGGAAGGTTGCTATAAGGTCTCCAAAATACCAAAATAACTATTGTAGAAAACATTTATTAAACAGATAATCGATTTAATAAAATTTACTTTATTGCTTCTCTTAGGTTAAAGATTTCAAGAGTTAATGATTTAATGACAGATACAGAGATATTTAATTTCAGGAAAAATACCTTCAATTTGGAAAGGCTCGGCCATCTGATGATGCCAAGAGATGCAGAAAGGCTATTTCTAGAACCAAGACTGTTGGATAAGAATGTACTTAGGCATTTAAGTAGGTGAAGATACTGTTGAGATCGTACAGGGGAAAACACTGGCAGAACAAACGACATTTTAAACTGTCCAAGTTGGAGATGTATTCATGGAAAAAGTAGATGAAGGATGCTACCTGCATGCTGAATGATCAAAGCATAAATTTTGGTATATAGAACAGCTCAAGGAGAAAAAGGTAAATGTGCTTTGAAATTACCTAGGTGTATTCAGCGAGGAAGCAGATCTGTATATATAACACAGTGATCAAGCTAATTACTTGTAGTTGGTGGTGGAAAAATGGAAGTCCACTGAAAGAAGTGGAAGAACTAGAAAGCCATTTATATTGTGCAGGCAATATATACGAATCTATGCCCCCCAAACTGATTGTCCTTTGCTAACATATGCACAAATTCTATCTTTCGTAAATGTGTCTCTCAACTTAGAACTGAATTTTAAGTTTTGACATGGCTGGAAATGAGCAAAAGTTTTAGGTTTTGTGTTTGTCAAAAATTTGTAAATCAACGCAAATACCAAAAAATAAAAATTTGTTTGCTTTAAACATTTTGCCAGTTTTATCAGCTAATTCAAAGAGAATTGAAATGAGGTGAAGGAAACTTTATATAAAACAAAAGTACTAGAACCTGTGGAAGTAATATGTCAATCACCAGTAAACTAAGATATACTATTTTCTAAAATTCAAGACTTCTCTGAAGTCTCCTTTTCTTGCCATCTCTGTCAGTCTATTGAAGTGCAAAACTAAAAAAGAATGAAACCTCCCAGACACTAAATAAAGATGACCACACTGAAATGTTTATATCTAAAGTCATGTAAGGCATACATAAATTCACATGGAGAAAAATCTCAGTGAGAATCTGAAAGCAAGTGTGAAAATATCCGAGAACTCGCATCTCTATAGATAGTTCTCCATAGTCCTCATGGACATGCATAAACTCAATGCAAGCATGAACTGAAATGAGGTGGGTTGTGAACAGGGCAGCAGGTTTTTTCAGTTGCAGAGATTTAATGGCTTCCCTTTTGATAAGAGATGGTAAATAAGCAAACAATGGTGCTTAACTATTTCCCAAAGCAATGTTTACTTTTGTGGCTCTGTTAGAAGGGAGAACATTTTATGCTTCTAGAATATAGTGAAGCAGGTGGGCTGAATTATCATGGGTATATTTATAGCATATGGTTAACAAACATATGCATATTAGATGTTTGGGATTTTTAAGATCTCTGCCTTTTTGCCACTGTCTTCAGATAGTCCCTCTGGATGGATGCAGTCAGCTTCTCTTCTGCTGTTGACTGAGTGACACCTGATGGACAATGTGTCTATCTGCTGCCATTGGTTTTCCCCTGTGGACACTCATTAAAGAACAAATCTCCTAACAGAGGGTGAGTGGGTAGTCAGGCTCAATTCAGACATTTAAGAAAGTATTTCTTTTAAAGTTATTCCATTTAATTTCACATAGTTTTTTTCCCATATTCTGTCTACTTTTATCTTTTTGAAGAAATATTAAAATTGTATGACTTAATCTGTTCTAAATACGTACAGTTCTTTTTTGAAAACAGCTGCTTTTGTGTGATATGTATATTTTTTTTTCTTGGTTACCAATGTGTTGCATGATAAATTAAGATTTAACAGGACAAAAGTTATCTTTGGTCATAAAACTATGCAAATGAGTAGGTAATAAAACAGCCTCTCTTTTCTCTAGTCTTCAGATAGCAATTATGCAATGCCTGTACGCATATTGCTTATTTTTCTTATTTTCTTTGTCATTTAATAAGTTTGGGAGGTATTTCAAATTCTGTTTGTTAGGTGGTGCAACTGGTACTCACTATCTTCACTTATCAGCTCATATATTTAGTACTGATTTTTCTGATACATTCTTCTCTAATTTTTTTTCTTATTATATTCTCTTCAAGCTTTGGAATAGTTTTTCTGTATTTTTCTTTACTTTTGCTTTCTTCTACTGGAGTCCCTTCTCGTAAGTCTTACCTACTTCATGTTACAGAGCTCCTTTCTTTTCTAGGAATTGGTGGTCCTATAAAAAATGAGACTTATGGTGATTATTAGCTGCCCCTGACAGCTCTGTCCTGTGTAGGCAGGTAAGGCTCCTTGCTCATTGGGAGCATTGGAATGTTGGAAGTTTTTGCTTGGTAAGCCATTATTAGGGATTGCCTGACACTTCTGTCAGATAAAACAACAGGAAGATACTCAAAGATTCAGACCATAAGAATGAAAGCTCAAGGGACTCGGAAATACCACCAACACTAGTATATCTGCTCAAAACCCATAACGCCTAGCTCTATTTTCAGTTGCTTGGAAGGAAAAAACAAGAGCTCTGTTGCCAGCAGGGGAGTACCGATGTGCTGTATAAATATGATGACTAATGATCTGAGAAGCAGACTTACAAGGCAAGGTGTTGCCTATGTTTGGGACTGAGATGATTTTATTAAAATTACCATGTAAATTGAAGATCCTCTGTCATTTGGTTTGGAATAGTCACAGCTGATGTGGGTAAAGCATCAGGTGCATGAAATAACCTGAGCAGAAAGAACAACTACTGTTTCGTTCACTGGATACTTGGATAATGAGCGATATGACATGTTACTTTTTAGAACACACTTTTTTTTATACTAAGTTGTAGTGCTTATGAAGGCTAATTGTTTTTACTTCTAATGTGTTCATGTATTTTTGTAAAGTTAAAGATAGTGATAGAATCTTTAATGATATAATAGTATTGAAAGTATATCGAAACTGTAGAATAAGGCATTGCAAGCCTATTATGGAGTTACACCTAATAGATAATTTGCTAATGAATATGCAAACTAGGTTGGCATTTTAAGGTGTTTGAAAACGGTACATCTCTTTTCAAATGACATTTCAGTGCCCATCATTCATGTTGCTTTCATTTTGAGGCTGAGAATGGGAACTTGTTTTCATGCTTTGCTGAAGTTTTGTGGATTTCTAGTGAGGGTGTAAACTTGTTTCATTTCTTTTGTAAAAATACAATTTTTCTTCAATAGCCCAAACTGTTTAGAAGAACAAACCAAACAAATTTACTAGAAAATTGATTCACCTCTACAAATACAGAGACTTTTTTTTTTTGACAGTGTTGATGCCCTTCATTACCTCAGTTTTGTAGAGATCATACGAAAACAGTTAATTAACAAGTTGTTCTGCATATGTGTCATCTGAGCACTATGATCCCTATATCACAAAAATAATAGAGATATGCAAAGGCTGTGAAACTAACATGAACTGAGAAGAAAACAGACAGCAGAGATGAGGACAGGGTAGTAGTTGAGTAACAAACAAGCTAGATGGTTCTGTTGCACTTCAAAACGAAATAGCATCAGGGTCTCTGAGGAAAATATATTAAAGTGGAAGAGGAACCAGCACTAGAGATATGGTCTGATGCAAGACACAGCAACAAAATGAAAGAGACTTGTACTGAAGCTGAACAATAGAGGAGATAACTTTTACTGATAGCTGAAAAGAATTAGAGGAGAAATACCGTAAAAAAGGTGTTATCTTAGAGGTGATACACAGGTTTTGGGTGACAAAATCTGTGAATATTAGTATAGGGACAGCACAGTGGTATTCTCTGAGAAGGGGGTTACAAATACTTGAACCAAGGCAAGGAACTTAAGTAATTTTTATAGATAATGCATTTCATAAGTTTAGATAAGGAAAAATAATCCGGTGCATCAAGGTGAAGCTGCAGATCATATATTTTTACCTAAATACCAGAAGTACTTTTTCCTTTTTCAGAGAATTGCATTCTTTAGAAATAATTCTCAGTGCACACAGACAATACTGTATAGCTTCTTGCTTTGTTTCTCCAAGAGTCAGCCAAGAGACTTGCTTTTCACGGAGGAAGTGTTTTGTGTATATAAATTAAGCATTTGAACTTCAGCTATTGCAGAGGAACCTGGAGATGTGGGGAGGACTTGGCCTACTGTGTTGTGAAAACTGTCAAGTCTGAGGTGACTGCAATGTGGGATGAGTGGGCCAAGGAGTGGAAAGCTGTAAAAAATTAAAATCTGGCACCATTAGTGCTTTTGGTTATTTGTCTCTCTAATGCCTGGCCCCTCTTCCTTCCTTTCCAGTAGGAAGCTGTCCTTATCGCTTGGATCAATCTTCCTTTTGTAGGGAATTCTGCTCCCTCTGGTCCCAGCAATATAATGTGTTCAGTGTCTTTCTGGTGACCTTCACTATTTATCAAATGTTGCAGAGATGCTTGGGATGGAGGGCTGGCAGCCTGCAGCCCTCCCTTCCTAGGGCTGCTGCCTGGAAGCTGGTGACATGAACCAGCACACTGGGGCTAAATGTCTAGGAAAGCCTGAGGAATATTCAGCCTATCCCTGCTAAGGCCAGTGTTTATACAGAAAGTTTCTTGAAGCTGCCACTCCACTCTTTCTTAAGCATACATTTGTTGTCATCAAAATACATCCCCAGGCCATGCTCCAAAGCAAACAGACACAGATGACTTTGATACTGCTCTTGAGATGGGTGATGGGAGGGCCTGTTTCTGTTTAAAATATTTCAGTTGTTTTCATACCAATTCTTTTGTGGAAACAAACTACTTATGCTTCTAATGCTTGTAGGTTTGTTCCCAGGCTCCCTGAGTCTCTTTTCCTACAGCTATTTCCTTCCCCATCCCAAAGTGGAGAGATTGTGGCCCTAGATTCCAGTGTTATCACCTCGGTTCCTTCAGTCTCCTGTTCGCTGAAATGAAGCTAACATGCTCCTGTTCGCTGAAATGAAGCTAACGTGCTCCTTTTCTGAGTCCCAAAGGCAGTGTACCTCATCTGCAAAACAGCAAAGGCTAGGCGTTTATGAAGTTTTATGTTTTTAGGCACAAGCAAATGCACATAACTTGTGTAAACTTAAGAGGAGCAAGTTGATTGATAGTAAGCTCTTACCATGGCTAGGAAGAAGACGAATATTTAAGACTTATTTTTGTTCCTCCAGAATTGCACAGGGTGTTTTATTCTTTTTGCCCTAGGAGTAGAAAAAAGGCACTCCACTGCTGTTTTGCTATTCTTACCCCTGTTCAAGATGTGTGGAAACTTCATCCTGACATCCTGAGCTCTCTGGTTTCCTTTTTTTTTTTTTTTAATTTATTTCTGTGTTTTCAAGCTTCCTCCTCACACTGTCTGGAGCCTTATCTGAGCACAAATGTCTGCCTTGGGGCTGCTTTTTTTCCCTCATTTTGTTTTCTTATGGAAATGACACAGAATCCATCCACTGCTGCCTTTTGCTGGCTTGTGGATTGCAGTCAGATGCTTGCCCAAAGGCAGAAGGGTCAGCAGGCAGAACCAAACGGCTCTGGCAAATCTGGATCTGACCCTCTGTGGAAGAGGAAGTCTGCATGTCATGTCACATGGGGCTACAAAGTCCATCCTTCCACTCCTCTGTCACAGCCAAAGGGGAAAAGTTTCTTTCATCACAGTCCTACACACAAACTGAACAGCTGCAAAATAGTGTGCAGCACTGTTCTCTGCTCCTGCAGCTGCAGGAATATTATTCACGTCTTTATCAGTCCGCCACTTCAAGTAGATCATCTTCAACTCAAAAATCTGTTCCCTGCAGGTCTGTGAAGGACCTGGATGTGTAGACCACAACTATTACCGTTCCCAGCAACCCTTCCTCATGGGGGCCTTTATGTTCTAGGTGACAACTTCCTCTTACACGTAAATGCTGTTGAGTGTCTCACGATCACTGAGTAACAATGTCCCATCCTTTCCCATAAACATTTCATCTGTCTCAGTTTGAAGCTGAATTTTCTTAGAGAAGAAAAAAAACCCCAAGCTTAAATGCAACACCCTGTCACTGGCAGACTTATTATGAAAGGAGCTCATTGTAGTTTGTAGGAGACATAAGTAATTTTAAAGGACTTGAAATACGTCTGTCCGAGCAATCATGAGAGGTGTACATATGGCATGGAGTTATTTCTGTCTTTCTGAAAGGGCCGTGTAGATTTCTTCCACTTGTTAAATTTGGATTCCTCAGCCCTTAGGTGAGAGCTTCGATAAGCCCAGCTGACTGAGCATCTCAAGTTTGTAGCTGTAGAGGCAGTAAGTGTAAGCATGGCCATTTGAAAATCAGTCCCCCATTCCAGGTGACATTTAGCACAGTAAAGGCTTCTGAAGTTGCATTTATTAACTAAGCAGTGCACCAACTGCACTCTTATTTTTAAAAGATTAGGTGTTCAGGTGGCCAACCAAATTACCTCTGCCACTCTAAACCCTCTACAAATGTTGCCCTGTTATCACTGGAGGTAAAGTCAGCTCTCCCTTGTGCTGCCCAGGTCATTGTTTCTGAATAAGATGGTAAACACAGTCCACCTGCAGCTTTGCTGAAACATGGCTCCTTGATCTTTTGAATAAAGCTGACAGTAATTCAGAAAGAATTTAACTCAGTCAAGTCTTAATTGTGTAGATTGTTTTATTTTGTAGATCCCCATTTTCCTGTTCCCAAGAGTGTTGTCTTATCAGACTGCAGTAATACAGGATAAGTCAACATTTGTTTGTAAAAGAAAAAGAACGGGTCTTTGTTTGTGATGAGGCTGCAGTAACAGAAAGGATTTGAAACCCCATGTGTAGACCTGGTTTTCCAGGTCCCAGCACCAGGACCCTGCTCTTCTTCCCTCTCCTTGGGGCAAGATGTCTGGAAGCTGGTGATGAGCTGGATTGTGTCCAGCTGCAGGGCAGTGTGTCTGCTTGTCCAGCTGCAGAGAGAAGCCCCAGGAGCAGGAGGGTGAGTTGGTAAAAGCCATACCACTGAGAGGGGAGCAGGCTGTGGCACAGGAAGAGCATGGCCGATGATGCTGACAGCAGCCTGTGCTCCAATGACTTCACCCTCCCAGTGAGCAGCAGGGAAGGTGCTGGGAGGCTGGTGGCTGCTGGTCTGAGAGAGAAGTGAAAGAGCAACTTCCTTTCCGTTTGGTTTGCAGCCACCAAAAGGTGGTTCGCAACTTCCTTTGGAGTGGCAGGCTGACAGATCCACAGGCAGGAGAATGGGGGCATGTATGGTGCCTGGAACAGGGCCTGAATGTCAGAGGCTATCTAGAAAAGTTGCTGAGACTCCTGCAGCATTGTTCTGTATTTCTTATTTGCAACCTGGAAGGTGTGCAAGGGCTCAGCAGGGGTAAAGGGAGGGAGAGGGGTCCTTTTGGGCCTTCCAGGCAAGTAATTAAATTGGCTCTTTCCTGACATTCCCCAGGAGGTATCAACTCATGCTATGGGGCAGGTAGGTGCAGGTGACTTGTGAGCAGTTACTGCAAATTTAGCTGCGTTTGTGTTGTGTGTTTGATGTTTGTTTGATCATTTCGGTTGTGGGTTTGTTGGGTTTTTTTCTCTGTGGGCAGGACCTCATATCTGGAAACAAGGAAGGTCGTGTTTTCTCAGGACAGTTCTCTGCATACCTCACTGGCATGGAGGAGATCTACTCAGTCTTCTGCAACTTAAAAAATAAATTAAGAAATTAAAAAACAAGGGGGGAGGGGAGGGGAAGAAAAAAACAACAGCACTGCACCAAATCTAACAACATACTTTCTCTCTGCAGCCAGAATGACCTCTTTCCCCCGGACCTGGCGATGAAATCCTGCTTCAGACCGCGGCCCCAGCGCAGCCAGCGCCGGCCGTCCCCGCGAGTAGCCCCCGGGCGCGCACCGCTCCCCCCGGCCCAGCGGGGTTCCCCGATCCGGCGGAGAAGCCCAAAGCGCCGGTAACGCTGCAACGCGGAGGTAATCAGTGCCCTAAGGAAAGCAGGAGGTCAGCCTGCAAGTTAGACAGATTGAGTCATGTAGAGTTAAACTAACCCCTCCCACAGCCATGGACCACTAAAGCGCCCATTTTCATGAGCACCTCTCACTAAGGCAGCTCAGAGCCGGCAGAGCCTGAGAGAGGAAGAGGGAGAGAGGGAGAGGAGGGAGCGAGCACCGGCACTGATGGACGAGCCAAAGGGTAAGGACAGGAGAGAGCCGCTGACCTCCGGCAGCAGCCCCGACCCCCGCCGGGGGGGGAGGCTGGGCTCGGCGGGGCACCCCCGGGGCGGCGGCATCCCGCGGCCGGCGCTCGGCGGAGGCTCTGCATATTCATGAGGAGCTCCTTGAGATGTGCCACTCTGGAGGGAGCTGCGGCTGCTGCATCCCCGAGCGGCGCGTCCCTCCCTCCGCTCCCGCGGAGCTCTGCCGGCGGTGGGGGAAGGCTCCGCGGCGGGGACTCGCCCGGGTGGGTGCAGCCTTGCCGCAGTCCTCCCCGGGCCAGCATCATTATCAAGCCTTTGCACTGCCAGCTGTGTCTGAAGCGACAATGTTAACTTGCGATGAGGGGATCGGGGGTGGCCGGCGGGTCTCAGCGCGGTGCAGAGGGGCGGGAGGGAGCGGAGGCTCCGCGCCGGCGTCTGGCAGAAGTTTGGCCGCGTCAGCGCGAGGGATTCCCTCCCCGCCGCGCTGGGGAAGAGCCGGCGGTGCTGGCCCGGAGCCGGGGCCGACCTCCCGCGGTGCCGAGAACCGCACTCGGCGCATGGTGGGATCAAAAACTCGGTGGAAGTATCGGCTGAAAGGAAACTGCGGTGGAAAGCTCCGAGGTTGGAGGAATTGCTGTGCTGCCCGTACGAGGGGCTCTCGGTTCGTGGGCTCCGGGCGAGAGCCGGCTCGGGAGAGGGGCAGTCCCCTGGCGAGCCCCCTCGCCTTAACTGCGGCCCTGGGGATCGGGGAGGAAATCGGCATTGCCTGGAGATGTGTGTTGCAAATAATCTTTCTACGAGATACACGTCTTGTACTGGGGTTTGCCTTTTATAATCAGGTGGCACGGTGCACGTAGCAGCACTTGTCATGCTTAACGTTTGGCAGAAGCATTTCCTAGTTCAGCATCAGCTTTTGTCTATCTGTGCCTTACCCTCTGTTTATGGCAACTTCTGCAGCATGGTCCATCCTTCTATACTGCTGACAGTACTGGGCTCTCTGTAGGGCTTTTATACACAAAGCAGGAACTCAGACAAATAGGCAAGAAGCAGTTTTCTGGGGAAAGATCTGGGCAGAAACTTTGCCTTTAAACTGAGTGAGAAGCTTAGGGGGCAATAGTTTCCACTATTTTGATAGTTTCTTGTTCAGTACCAGGTGGAAGTCTCTCATTTATCATTGTTATGACAACAGAGAATCAAAACGTGCTATTTTTTTCTCTTCTTGCAATAGATAAAATTGTAAACTAGACCTTTCCAAGTTTTTAATTTTATAGAACGTAATGAATGGCATTTGAGGGAAAGAAGCATTTTCTCAGTCTGACGTACATCAAATTTAAAGCAAAGACTGGCAGAAGGAGAAGGTTAGCTCATTAGTTTATGCAGTCATGAGTGAAGCTGGAAATATTTAGAAATAATCTGCCTCTGCTGAGAAGAGAGATAAGAATAGCTTTGAAACCAGTATTTAAAAAGTTTCATTCCAAAAATGAAATATAATGCATGAACGAAGATGCCTTTTCTAGTGAGATAAGGAATCACAGAGAAGAAACTTAGACGATGAGAACTGATTTAGCAAAGAGGACCAAATGAGCCTTCTTTTAGAAAGTGGGATTTTAAAGAGACAGAATGAAAATTAAGAAAGTCGACAGTTAGTGCTTGAGCTAATTGCAGAAGAGGCGGTGATAGTGTCAGAATGGGCTGACCTGCAAAACAGGCAAGTCATCTTGCAAAAGCCTAATGAAAATTAGCGCAATAAATAGCAAGAAACCACATTTTGTGTGTGGGAGGAGAAAACACGAGGCAGTGTGTTTGAAAACACCTCTTGCAGTATGTCTTCAGAGGCAGCGGTCAATAGGGTCATCTTGGGGGAGTCCAGGACAGGCAGTATCTATCAGCCAACAGGAAAGTTTCCACCTTGAAATGAGGCATGAATGCACATTGAAGGCATGTCCTTTCGTCAGAAAGGAATTACTCGGGAGTGTTTCAGTGAGAGACCTGTTTCCTGGGTGTCTTGTCTACAGGGACGTAACAAACAGGCATGAAACACTATTCTTCTGTTTTAGGAAGCCTGTATTTTAAATATCGATATTTTCAGTTCTGTCTTGAAATTTGGGTCAATATGCTAACTCAGCCAAGGAAGAAATTCTGTTTGGGGTGAGCAGGAGAATTATACAGAGCAACAGACTGCATTAGTGATCAGGATGAATACCTTCATGGGCAGAAAGTGTGACTGTCTGAAAAAAAATATGTTACTGAAAAACATAGGAGGGGCTTCAGTCTGGGGAAGGCATGATACTGATCTCATGCAGACAGCAGTAAAAAGCAGAAAGCCTTCTAAAATATATCATTTTTTACATAAAAGGTACTGAACATGAGGTAGTAACTCTGGTTTGGAGCTTCTATATACATGATGAATAAATCTCCACTGCTGGCTGACTCCTCTCTATGGACCAGTGATTGTGCCAGCATGGAATGGTAATAAATTAAAACCTGACGGAATGAAAAATGAGGATAACTTTGGCTTGTTCATTCAGGCAGTGAAGGCGGCAAATAGAAGTTAACCCAAGTAAATAGAATGGAAGTGGATAAAGAGGAAATGGAAAACATCTGATAGAAAACACAGAGTGTGAATTGAGAAAGATTATTCCGAGAAAGTGAAGATGTAAGGGGAAAATCCAAAGTTAGCAGGACCAAGCACAATTCAACGGAGGCATTTTGTGCGCCTTAGAAACAAAACAATGTATCTAGCAATTGCATAAGGGTAAGATTTTAATGATGATGCAGGGAAAAAAAAAAAGCCCACAATTGTTGGTTGAATACTCTTCCAAATTTGGGGGGATAAAACGAATTCTGATATGGAGGAATATTTCATTTAATTATTATAACTAAGTAGCCTGTTCTGAGTATTAACACTGGGGGAGTGGGGAGAGTTGGTGATAAAGTTTTACAACAGGTTGAAATTAAATGTGCTAAATACTCACTGAAAAGATTTATGCTTTACTTCATCAATTTTCAACAAACTAGAGTAGAACACTAGGGATATCCCAGGCAATGGGAAGGATGCTCTTGTTTACCCAGTATCCCAGCAGTATGGCACTCAGTAGCCTATTGCCAATTAAGTTTGACATCAGTTCTGTCTAAATTACTTGGTAGATCTCCCCAGCAATCAAGTGTAATGGCTAGTTTGATAATGTTCTTTTTATTTTTGTAGAAGATAAGACTTGTCAAAGTAGCTTTCTGAATAATGTTGTAGATAGAAATGGATAACACTGTCAAAATGGATAATGGGCATAAACGCATCAAAAAGAAAACTATCAATCCCAGATGGAAGTAATCCGTGAGGTCATATGGGTCCCCTCAAGTGAGCATATTAATCTGCATCCTATATTAATCTGCATCCTAGAATGGAGATAGTCCTGCCTACAAGGATCTGCAGCAAGAACCTCAGGGAATATGTTCCTTTCTTGGCTAAAGAATGCATCCGTGAGGAGGAGGGGCAGTATTTCAAGTACTGATAGACCTTTTAATTTGTCTTTGCTTTCTTGAAGACTTCTTCTTTTGTTTACAAAATCAACTGACCTAAAAAACAGATGTCAAATAAGCCTGGTGTGATCCTCCTTTAGAAAAAAACAGGTGGTATTTTGTCTTACACATGTTACCACTACTAGTATCCTCTTCTTGATTTGTGTCGTCAAATGAGGCTGGAGGCTCATCAAAGTTTTAGGGGGCGAGGGGAAGTATTCTTTAAAACTGAGTGAATATTGAATAAATCGGGGTTGTAAGTTAAGGGACTTGTAAGGACCAAAATCCTTGATTGCTAGGAACCACCTCATAAAAGGGGGACTGGAAGAACTAATCTCCATGGGTGGTATTTGATAGCCACAGGGCAGGTTATGAGTGTAGGGCTGGGAAGGCAACTGGTCCTTTAGCTGGTCTATTTTGCAACTAATTATTTGCACTTATTTTATTTTTCAGAAATAGCAAATGTGGTTGAAAACTGTAAATATTAATATCTCCCATGTTTAATCTTCTCCACAGCAATAGATGCATTTCTGATGTTGTTCTGATTACAGAAGTCTCCCTATGACTCTCCAGCAAAGAATGAACTGATGGATTGAGACCTGAATAACAACAGCCCTCAAAAATAGTTATCAAAGGAAATCATTATTAAACAGCTGTGTTTTCAGAGGTATTCTGCAAGAGGCCTGATGGCATTAGACATTCTCAATAATGATCTAAAAAGTATAAAATCATTGCTGATTTACAGATGGAGATTGTCAGTACTAGGAGGACCAGTACAAATACCAATTAAGTCAGAGGAAAAAGTCTAAAGAAGCCAAGAGTGGTTGGAAACATAAAGAGCAAATAATAGGCTTCAAGCCAAACTTGTAAAAGCACAGCTAATGCAACTTCAGGAGGAAAATTGGACATTCAAATACTGAATAGACTAGAAAGATTTCTGGACAATGTTGTCCAGAAAAAAATCTGAAGAGGTGTGCGTATGCATGCACGTGTGTGTGTGTATATATATATATATATATCAGTTACATCCCTAACTTATAGTTTATTTGCTTTCTTACATTTTGTGCAAAGCTGCCTTACCATAGAGGGAGAAGGCTGTCCTCTAGTCAACCTTACTGTGAACACTGCAACATGTGTTTGCCTCTAGACTTGTAATAACCAGAAACATGTAGAAAATCCTCTCGGAATGTCTAGAGGGAAAAGAATAAATTTAAGAGGTGGGACACCTCAAAAGGGAAGGGTTACAAAAGCTGTAATAATTGGTAAACTTTTTTTGCCTTTTCTAAGTTGTATAACTGGTTTAGTATGGTGCTAAATTGTCAGGCTTGGTCACATTCCTTCTTTTTCTAAGACATCTTTACACTTTTAGCATCAGTGAGGTTGGGAGCAACTAGCAAACCTGACTTTGAGGTTAATACCCCCTGGCTAGGTATTTCATACCATTTTACCAGCCCAATGTTCAATGACAGTGTTCCATGGAGCTGGAAGTGTGTTGAGACAGGAGTTGGGTTCTCAGCTTGGAAATGAACCTTTGAGGTAGTTAGGATGTGGTAAGGACAGAAGTGTTTATGCTGAACTTTGGGGTAAAGTGGATGACTTTGAGATTATTACTGAGATGACTTTGATTGGGGAGCCAACTCATGAGGGATTAGTGTTGCTTAAGACTGATCAAACTTAAATTATAAAATTGTGGATCATGTTCACCCCTGCTCGTTTTCTGAAAGATGAGTTGGATGGGAACCTCTTAAATTGTATTCTTATGGTTTTGTCAGCTACGTGTGAGAACTGGCTTCATCTCTCAGTTCAGTGGAAACTTCCCCTCCTGAGCTGGGCTGAAGCTTTATGGCAGGCACTTTCATCAGCATTTTCTAGCCACAGAGCTGTTGCCAGTATGCTGACTTGGGGAATAGCAGAGCCTAAGGGTGCACTTCTACAGCCAGCGTAATTTGACATAAATCTGTGCTGCTGAAAGAGAAAAGGCATCTGTCCTTGACACTAGCCATGTTCTTTTTTGCTGCAATAACTTTCAGCTTGTCTGGCTTGAAAGCCAACACCACATTTGTCAGCATTCTGGCAGAACAGAAGGAAGAAAGGGTGAAAGTCACTCAGATTAAGGTTACTGGGGGCGTCTTCACTGTAAGACAAGGAGAGACACAAAAACAGCCCTGTGCCCTGAAACAGTGCTGCATTAGCAGTATAAATTAAGAAATGAGTTAAGGGGGAAAGTGTGAGAGACCAGATGGAAGGGAACAGAATTGGTTAAGTGCACACTGAACAAATTCATCTGCTCACGTCCTCTCATGCATTAGCTGCCCCCAAATGTGGCTGGAAAGATAAGTTCCTAGCCTGCTCTTGAGGCTCCTTGTCCCTCTGTCCCTTGCACTGTGCTGGCAGCTCACATTCAACGGCAATGTAGGCAGTGTAGCAGTCACCACATCACTACTATGTCAGTGCTCAGTCACAACCAGCAGTCCTACAACTCTGTTTATTACAGTTCTTGTCTGAACCCTTTTGGGTTTTACTGATCCCTTCCAGCTTGAGAAGAGCTATCCATGAGGATCTGCAGAGCTGCTTCACTGTCTGCCTTCACACTGCCTTTCAAATTCCCCTTGTAATGTCAACATACTCTGTAAGCAGTGATTAAGTTTCTGCTACAAGGAGACACATGCCCACCAGTTTGACCCACACTGTCCCATGCTCCCTTGGGACCTCCATGCAGCTGCACACTACATCTCTTCTGACAAAAAAGTGACCCTTATGTGGTGACTGAACGGTTTACAGGCTGAGACTTACACCTCTGAATGAACATTTTTATTTTTATACGTACAATTTAAAGGCTTTTAGCTTAATTTGTATTCTCTGCTCTGTTTCTGACACTAATGATAACCTTTGCTCTGATCATATAGGGAGGTGACTCCTAGATCATTCTAGAGGGAGAGGACGAAAAAAAAATGGACCTATTTTTACAAAGGAATGAGAGTTAGCTTGTTTTTTCATTAACTATCTGCAATCTTCCAGCAAAAGCTCAAACCACCAGTGGCCTTTGAGCTGTGTGCTGGCTGGGAAAGGTGAATCAGCAACTCAGGACATAGAAACCACCTCCACACCTCAGTTGTTTCGCAGCACTTCCCTATGCAGCTCTGAGTGCTCTCAAGACAGCGGAGCAGCAGGAACTGCCATACAGCTGCTGTGGTTTCTAACGCTCACTAGTAGTGACACAGCAGCTGGGGGCAGGGGAGGCAGCAGCCTCTGCACCTTCCTCCCTGGGCTGTAGCAATAAAGTCCTCCAAAAAAAAGTGAGGGATGTAGAGAATTAGGAGACCCTGCAGCTGATAGGATGAAAACAGCCATGGCTCATGGCAAAGGCCAGGGAGTAGGCATGCAGCAGGAGGGATGATGGAGCTCCGATACAGAGCATGGGCTTGGTGGTGGGAACAGGTAACAGAATGGGATTTGTTACTCTGTTGTCGCTTCCTCCTACCTGCTGTTTGCCAGAATGGTAGCAGTTCTTGCCAAGGCGAACATCTGCTCTTTGCCAGCATCAGCCCTTAGCTGCTGTTTCCGGCTGCTTTGTGGGAAACACACTGGAAATCTGCAATTTTGCCTTGAATTGAATGTGCCAAATAAGTTGATCTACAGCTTCTATGTATTTAATCTTGCTTTCCTGAAATAGTATAGGAAGCTTACTGCTTGTCAGCTTTGTCTAAGACTACAGTAAACATAAGACGAGCTGAAGCTGAAAAGAACTTTATTGTTGTAAAGCTAATGGTCAGGCTCATGTTTACAAGACTTAGAAATACTGTTGTGACAAAAAGCGTGGAAGCCATAAAGGAAAGAATGGTCCAGCAGTGTTGTTTAGGATTTATTCTGTCATTAACCAGAGAGAATTAAGACCTTATTTTTAAATGAATTGTTTGCAAGTTTAAAGATCAGTTTAGCAAGCAGTTTTAACACCTGAAGGATTGAGCTATGCCTACCCTGCCTGATGGAAAGGACAGTCAGACCACTGCTGGTCTGCACATGCTGTCTCATGGTGCTCAGCCTGACCAGAGAACTTAACCCACCTTAACATTAGCCTAATAAAAGAAAAAATTAGAAATGGAATCTGCACTTATAAAAGCACAAGGTAGGACTATGGCAAAGATAGTCCTTATTGTGCCAGAGAAAACAGAGGAATTAAGCCAACCTTTAAGATTTAACCGTTAAGCTAAGTCTTTGTACTTCGTCTTAAAAATAGTGGTTTACAACAGAACCTGGCCCCATGCTATGAACTCCTTGTTAAAGACAGTAATTTCACAGTTGCTTTTTAGGTTACAAAGCATGTCTCAGCTCCAGAGACTAGTAATTTCTCTGCCAATTTAAGGACCTTCTAGTGTTGTGGCCACTGAGTGTCTGTGCGAATGCTAACTGGATCCCATATGCCTTGCTGGGAATAGATGCCCTTCTGAAAATATGGATCTTGGAGAGCTTCTTCTGTGCATTTACTTCTCAGGAGACTGTAACCATAAATATACATTGTAATACATTGCAGACCACATCTCAGGAGCTTTTGGTGTGGCGTAGCAGTTAGTCTTTAGGTTTACTAGCATTTCATAGAGATTATATTTAACACAGCAGCAGGACTCTGTCCCTGACACTTTCATAAAGTAGTAAACAACTCTCTTCACTCTACTGGTTTCCCCTACCTCGTCCTCTGAAGTCAGACTGTGGGAAGGAAACACAGGGAATGCCTTGTCTCTTGCTACAAGGCTCTGCTGTCTTTCTCTTGTTCAGCATGTTTCTCCTAACCTAAATGACATTTTCCATTTTTTTCCCATGTTTTTAAAGTTGTAGCAGAACTACGTAGATCTTGTAGCACAAGTCTTGTGTGTGTACTTTACCAGACCAATAATCTCCAAGTTGCTATTAGTCTGGCAAAGCATGAAAGATTATATCAAAATGATGGAAGATGAATTCAAGAGTAGGTGTAGCCAAAGCATGCTGCTCTTTCTCCGGACCCTGGGAATTCTGTCTCTCTGCAGGAGGGATCACGTTGCGAACCCTGGCTCACGAGAGTTTCCCAGGCAAGCGGATGAGGTGGTCTGTAGACAGAGCATAAGGCTGGCTATCTGCTGCTTCCTTGTGCCTTTTCATCAAATGGGGCTAATGGTGCTGACCTGTGTAAACTGTTTAGCAGTATATATGGGTGGAGAGCACTGCAGCAAATTTAATGTTATGATTTGTTATTAGGGAAAGGCTAAGTTTCGACAGACAGAAAAGTACGATGGTTGGCTACAGCACTACCTGTTTGGTATTAGCTCCCCATGTGTTGTGGGCAGATAGCACTGCTGAGAGCTGGAGTCAGCTGTGAAAGCCACAGAGTCACGGGGACCCTGGGAACAGCGGGAAAGTGGTTAGACAGTCCTGGCCTTGCTTGGTGTGTATGCGCTGAGAGAAGGCTGGACTCAAGGCTGTGACATGAGCATGAGAAAATGTGTGCACACAAAAGCCTCCTTGTGAGTCTTATGGCTCTGCTATGGGATAATTGCAGCTTCCTTGTCCCACCAGGAGCTTTATGGGGGAAGCTGAGGTTAATGCCAGCCTTGCCCTGCCAGCCTAGCCATAGGAACACAACCAGGTCTGCACTACATTATTGACAATGGTCTTGCCCTGTATTGTCACAGGGAGCTGCTCAGCATGTGACAGACTGAAAACAGCTCCAGCTCTAACATTGTCAATGAGATCTGTAAACTGATTAAAATCCCTCATTGTGAGTCTGGTAGTGACACCCAGGGACAGGCTGCATTGTTCCTCTCTTGGATTTCAGGATCCTTTTACTTCCAAGAGACCACCTCTGGTGCTGCACCCGTGAATGTTGTGCCACAGCTCCAAGGAGGAGACCTGGCTACATCCAAGCATCAGAGCTGCATGCAGTAAGAGACCTCAGACCAGTCCTTAAATCTGACTCCTTTGCTGTTATGCTTACCTCTCCCATAACCTAACCAAGCCAATGAGACATTTTCACAGCCGTGACAATGGCACGTGAAACAAAGGTCCTGGCATACCATGCATGAGGCAGGCATGCAGCTGGAGAAGCTGAAATACTACAACTGGCCTGAAGGAAACACAAATAGAAGTGCATGTGTGTGAAAGAGAAGACTAGAAGAAGCAACAGAACATGGGTTAAAAGAATGGTTTGTGTTGATAACCAAGGATGTGACTGACATCCTAAAACTGGGTAAACACTGACAAACGCGGTGTTTGCGACAAAGCTTGGCAGCCTGCACCCTGATAAGCCTCACATGGATGGTCTGTCAGATGAAGGCGTGAGTGCTGATAAAGTCCCCATGCAAACGACTCCTTGAGTAAAGAAAACTGTGCTCTAATGAAAGATGGATTACAGCAAGGTCTCAGAGCATCCCATGTGCAAGTCCTCCTCCTCTTCTCCCAGCAGGAAGGCAGACTGTTGGAGTTAAGGTACCCAAAATGAAGGGGGAGAGAGGGGAAGGCACTGAGCAGCCACCTGTCGTAGGGTTTTTGGCGATTGAGGTAAGAGAGATTTCAAAGCAAAGGGATCATGCCGTAGTAACTGTTAGCTCCTAAAGATGGCAAAAGATCTGCTCAAAACTTTGTAGCTTGCCACTGAGGAGAAACCCAAGAGGTGGGCATCTGGCAGCTTTGGTCCCACCTTACATAGGATCCTACCAGAGCGCCTGGCTGAGCTCAGTGCCTGTGAGTACTGGAGGAGTGAGCATGGGTGAGAAAATGCGTGTGACTGAAACCGCTTATTGAAACATCTTCCTGCTCCATGAGGTCTTGCACTGTTGCTACATTAATTTCCTGCATCATGGCTACATTAAAAACTATTCCATTCTTAAATGATAAAAAGGTGTGAAATCTTTATTTATAACTGGTAAGCTCATCAGAGTTTAAGAGCTGTTGGTTTTGGTGTGATGGGTGGTACAAAAACGTAATCATCAGATCCAAGCTGAGCTGTGAGAGGCTTTGAGGGCTGAAAATGATAGGGCAAAAACATCAGACAAAACAAAACTGGAGGGCAAGGAAAGCTGTCTGATGCTTTCAATGATGGAAAGTGCAAAGCTGAAGCTACTCACCAGCCTTTTGCCTTCACCATTCCCACCCAAAGTTGACATCCCATATGTCTGTGTAAAGGGTGAGCAGTCATGACCCCAGGAGGCAACTCACTGCTGAAAGTCATCTGAACAAGAGTGCTGTGTGTGCTCAGCCAGTTTATAAATGGATTTTCAAGCTATGGCTTCCACATCTGTTCTGAGACGACAGCCACACAGATTTCTCTTTGCAGAGTTACCATACAGCTCCTATTTGTCCTTCAGCCTGCTAGCTCTCATTTCCACACTTCACATCTTTGGGATCAAATCCTGCTTTCAATTAGTGTTATTGTCCCTGTGCGTGTCTGAAGTACGAGTTATTTTTCTCCTGGTTTTCTTTCTCCAAGTTTTATTGTTTCCTGTGTAGGATGGTGGTTTCCATAGATACCTTGGATATTATTTATCTGTCCACCCTAAATGTGCAGTTCCTTCCAATGAATTACACTGCACTTTGCCACTTACTTGACGCCTTTGATCCTTCATCCATATTAGTGCTATACTGAGCATTTTAATGCTGTTGTTCTAGCATGTCTTACCATCTTGATATCTTATCGTCTTATTATCATGTTTTTACATACGGCTTTCAATCCACATGATAGAAGTTCTATCCCAGCCAGTTTTAAATTAAAACCCAGTACATTGCATGTCTATTTTTGGATTTTGTACTGATAATTGTTGGAAACTTTAGCTCAGCTTTTCTCTGCTATGGGTAACTGTTAAACAGAACAGTGTTTTGTTATTTTTGTTCTCCTTCCCCCCTCAGCTCTCCCCCTTGAGATATGTTATCAAAGGAAAAAGTCTGGCAAAGTATTCAAGATTGTTATGGTCCTATCTGGGAGCTCAGCTAGCACTGGCTGGTATTGTTTGAGATGACTCTTGCATGAGTTTTCTCTCTTTATCCTGTTCCTACCTTGTCCCAGAGGAAGGCATATGTCCTGTATAACAGAAGTAGATGGTAATGTGAGTCACTGCTTGGTATTTAGTGGCGAGAAAGTTGACCACTATCAATCTTCCCAAATCCTTTAACAAGCCAAGAAAAATCTGGACACAGCATAAGTTAGTGCTCTCTTCTTCACGGCTATTCTACCCTTATCGGGCTATTTACTGCACAAGTGGGGCTTTTCTGCTGATTCAGGATCACAAGAAGTGATGCCAGTGCAGCTCCAGGCCACACTTAAGGAATTAAAAAGGAGACCATTAGAATCACAAGTTTTCTCTTTAGCTGATTTATAAATGGATTTGTTTTCTTTCTTGCTCCTTTGGTTCAGAGCTGTAATAAATAACCTTTTCAGTGTTCCTGCAGGAAACATGAGGAAAGAAGCCTGGGCTCATGACCTTGCTGTAAGCGCTGCAGCTGGGCTGGGGATCCTGTGGCTGGAAGGTGGGCTCTGGCTTGAGCCTGGGACCTCCCAAACAGAGAGGGAGAATAGTGCTAAGAGAGGATGGGAAATGCAGCCGACCTGTAGCTGTTTTTGTGGAGGCCCAGGTTTTTTGGCCATTCCTGCTGCTGAGAGGCTGTGCTCATCTGAACAGAGCCAGACAGCAGCTCTTTTCCATGCTATAAATCTGTCCCCTTTGCTGAAGTGGCCCTGTCACAAGCTTGTCACTTCTTCAGCTGAAGTAGCCTCCATTATGTTGGCTTTTTACAGTGGGGAGTGTTGGCCTCTGTCCCAGTCCTGGGTGCGGTATCTGCAGATGCCTCACCAAGAGGTGAGAGTGGTTTCATACCTGCACAGCAGCCCCTGGCATGTAGCACTCACAGACAGGGCAGCTCAGACACTTGTCAGAAGGATAGGTGGTTGCTGTGACCATCCCTTGTCCTTGTTGCCACTCTGTGCCCATGCTGCCTTATCCAAAATATTTCGTATTTTTATTTTGAACTATTTGAGGCAGGGACTTTGAGGGCAGGAGTGAAGACATGCACATTGAAGGCCAACTACAGCTTGATTATAAATGGGTTTCTTTTCCTGAGCCTAATTCTCCACAGGATTCACTGTATGTCCCAGTAATAAGTAATCTGAACTTCAGAGATTAATAACATCCTGTGCCAGCCCATTCACCCAGTAAAATTCCTTTGCTGTTTTGTTCTATGTCTGCATGAGAGTCCAGCCCTTGCAAGATGCAATTTTAACCATGAAAATCTAGATTCATATTTAACTTATTATCTACATAACCTCCCAGAATTATTTCTTCTCTTACACTCAGGAACTTTGTCAAGGCCTGTGCCCTGCAACAGTCTTTGGTCCCATGTTCCTTCCCATTGGTTGTCCTGAGAAATACCACAGGGTAATTTGTTTCCTGCTATTTGAAATGGAAATTGTAGCAGCACTAGGAACAGAGCATGATATTCATGCCAAATATCATGAGCTGAATTCTCCTCATGGTTTGTGGGAATTCTACTTATTAAGACTGACCTCTGAGAAATCAGTATGTTTTTCCACAAAGCTTAGACAGTGGATGCACTCTCAGCAGGAGACAGAAACTATCCCAGCTGTTCCCTGTCCTGTGCTGTGCAATGAGGAATGGAGATACCAGCGCTGACAGCTGGAGGTATGGGGGCAATTCAGAAAGTGTTTAACCAGACAGCTACCTTTTTTATGCATGCAGTCTTAACCTTGGCTTACTGAAAGGAGGCAGTGGGGCTGCTGCTCTGCCCTGGATAGCAAGGGGCCTTTCGCTTCATCTGCTAGAATTAATTGCAGAGGGAAGATGCCTACGGTTTTCTCTGCTGCAGATGGGTGCTATGCATGTTAAGGGAGGGAAAATTCACCGGGTATCTTGCAGGCCTGAAATATGCTCCTCTAAAAGAGCAAACATCTGTGCTGGAAATCGCACTTGTAAGGGGTGGCACAATCCAGGTGTAAGCAAAATCCTAGGCACAGGTATGCATGACAGTGGTCCCCACCATATGCATTCGCATGCGGGGCTGCTGGGGAATGGGTGTCATCTGTCTCTCTGCATCCCTGGCGTCATCTTACAGGGGCTTTGCCACTGGCTCTGCTGATGCTGCACCTGCCTGGAACAGTGTTTGTGCTTCTGCGATCAGTCTCCAGTGGTTTTCAGTGCTGAGTGGGAAGTGAAACTGAAGGAGAAAAGCTGGTTGCTTTGCTGTGCAGAAACACTCAGGAAGGTCGGGTTCCCGCCGCTGCAGCAGCACAGGCGGCTGCTCTGTTTGCTCACATGTGGCACTTTGGGCAACCGTGGTGTTTCTTTGGAAGCTGGGGAAGTGAGCCCCTGAAAGCAGCAGTGTTTGTTGCTCAACACACGAGGCAATCCCCAGGATCCGTGATTCGACGAAAGACGTCCTTGCGATGTGGCAAGAGGCTTGGCAGCCCCTTCAGGGCAGGAGAGGCTGTCAGTGGAGAGCATGTACAGGGAAACTGGTGGCTACTGGAAGGGTGTATTTTGACACTGCTGTAAGCTCCAGGAATGGAGCGTGCAGTGGGTGGTGAGGGGTTTCAGTGTGTTTCCTCTGTGGTCATTCCCCCTGCCAGAACCTCCTGTTAGGGGCAGCAGTATTTACAGTGCTCAGGACTTTGTGTTTTCCAGGAAGTTTCTGAACTTGCTGATCTAATGCGGGTACTGAAAGGGGGGAGGTGGGGGGGGGGGGGGGGGGGTGCGGAACGGCTGTTCTGGAGGCTGTTTCCTCTCTTTCACCGTGACAAATTCTACATCCCCCTGGTGTGGCTGGCTAATGGGGCACAGGGAAGGGTGGGCTGTACTGAGTTGGTGATGTGTGAGTCACAGTCTTCCTATTAAAGCAATGGCCCTGTGGTCTTTAGCAGCAACAATAGTAATTAAATAGCTGGAGACAGTAGCTGCCTAGGGCTGAACTGGGAACAAGTGACCAAAGCGGGTGAAGGATAGTGCCCATCACCAGCCAGGATGTTAGAAACAGGGAAGGGTGTGACTGTCTATGTAGGAATGAGGGGAGCTGATATGATGGTGGATTTTACTGAACAACTGAGTAATTCCTCAAAACTGAGGGCGACCGTCTCATAATTTGCAATGCATTACTTCCAGCACAAGAGAAATGTGTATTGGATCAAATCTTGATGGAGAAAGAAACATTGCTAAGAGAGTTATGAATTATTATACAAATAATGCACACTTATTCTGTGTCAACAACTAGTAGCTTTTAAAATAAGTGATTGATCAAATTTAAAAATACTTAAACTGAATCAGCAGAATATTTAAAATAGTCAAATAAGAATGTTTATCGGAAGCAGCCTATTCACTTATTCTATTCCCCAAAAGCCTTAATCCAACAGCTGAAAGTTATGCTAATTTGAAAAATAACATCTCTAAAAGGTACATATTTGGGGGAGAAAGGAAGCTCCAATTAATGCAGATGTAAGTTGGAAAGCATAGAAGGTGGCCAAAATAAGCATAAGGAAAAAATCATGGCCAGAGATTTAAGAGCAACAAAGAAGCATTTCAGGATATCGAGCACAGAAGGAAGCCTAGCAGCATCATTGGCTCACTGCAAGTCAGCATATTAAAGCTATCAACAAAGACAACACTGAAAAGGTGTCAGTGCTCAATGCTTCTTTTTTTCCTCAGAAATTAAAACAAATGTCTTCATATCAGGAAGTATATTCAAGCAATAACTTAAGTGATAAGCTGGGGGATAGGGGGCATCTTGAATTCACTGGATATTTTATGATGAAACTTCAAGCTTTGTGGGTGTCGTGGTTTAAGCTGTAAATCACGCAGCCCGCTCACTCACTCCCCCCTATTTCTTCCCCCCCACTCCAAGGGGGGAGGAAATGGGGAGAAGAATTGAAAGAATGTAACTCCCACGGGTTGAGATAAGAACAGTCCAGTAACTAAGGTATAACACAAATCACTACTGCTACCACCAATAATAATAATGACCAGGGAAATACAAGGAAAGAGAATACAACTGCTCACCACCCAACAACCGAGCCATGAACTAACTCTTCTGGGTTCCTGCCCCCAGTTTTTACATCCTGGGCATGATGTACTGTGGTATGGAATACCTCTTTGGTCAGTTTGGGTCAGGTATCCTGTTTCTGCTTCCTCCCGGCTTCCCCTCCTCCCTGGCAGAGCATGAGACTCAGAAAGTCCTTGGTCAGACCAAAACATTCTAAGCCGTAACTATAAACATCAGTGTTATCAGTGCTGTTCCCAGGCCAAAAGTCAAAAACACAGCACTGCACCAGCTACTACGAAGGAGAAAAATGACTGCTGCTGCTGAACCCATGACAGTGGGTAACAGCAATAAAACTTCTCCAGTTGAAATAGAACTTTGATAGACTGGTAGCAAATTAATACCAGAAGTTTCCTGGCAGGAGACTGATGTGACTGCTAACAATTGTTTCTTCTAACCTGACAACCTCTTTTATGTCTGAATCCTAAAGAAATGAGTACAAATAGGGTACAGGCTTGGAAGCCCAGTAAACATCATATAAACATGAAAATTAACTGTCTAAAGATCATTGCGTCAGCAGTATCCTGCAATTTGTTGCTTGTATTTGAGAATATTGAGTATCTTGGTCTGACTGCTGGGATGTAAGCCAGAATATCTTCCTATAAAAGGACTATTTAATGAACAGGCATTGGTAAAGCTTTGATGGCTTGTATAAGAGCAGGCTGTGTATAACAGGGAGAGGGGCTGTGATGCGGAGATGGAGGCAGTACGAGTGCCTTGCAGAGCAGCCAGGAGGCTGAGCATAGCACCCAGCAATGCCGGGTGCTGTGGGAAGGTCTCTGACAGTGGAATCCAATTTGTGCAGAGGGTGAATGTGGGATTTGCTGGAGGGGCAGCCTAGGCCTCGGGGGCTCCTGCCCAGGATCTCCCGGACACCACCCCTCCAGCAGTAAACCTGCATCGCGGGCCGGTGTAAGTGGGGCGCTGACACTGCCCTGAGCACAAAGCCCCTCTGTGCCTCTGCCGGCTGCGCAGGCGGCTGCGGAAGTGGGAGAAGAGGCCTGTGTGCTCTGCCCCCTCCTTTGTGTCCATCTCTTGCTGCTGCTGCTCAGCTTTTGCACCAGCGGTCCAGGATTGCCACGTGCTTTTCTTTCTTCCAGGAAAGCAGGGTGACTTCAATGGGTCTTGTGCAATTTCCCAGGGTCGTATCCCAGGCACAACTCTAAACACAGCAAAAGGATGAGGCGCTCCTACCCCAAGCAATGTTGTACATACAGATAGCATATTGCAGGCTGAATTGTTTGGATGCAGCCTAGAGCTTTGATGGGGGAAGGAGGGAGCAGATTTATTCAAATGCATTTGTATCCCATGAGGAGAGCATATGTATTGCACTGGTCTTTGCTAACAGTATGGCTTATGAATGTATCACCCTCTTTGGCTGACTCCCTGCCTTCTGAAGGGAAGAAACAGGGCTGGGAGAAAATTCAGGGGCCACCCGTGCCCTGAGGCAGGATCAGCTACAACAGCACTGGCAGACAGAGACTTCATTTGTCTGAAGACAGCGAACGTGTCTCCCTTGCTCTTGTCTTTATAAATGAAACAACCCAATTCTTTCAATGTTTCCTCATAGGTCAAGTTTTCAGACTTGTGATATTTCTTCTCATTCTCTTCTGGAGCTTCTCCAAATGGTCTCCATCTTTCCTGAAAGGCAGTGTCCAAAATTGGGCATGGAACTTCATAGGAGTCTTTACTAGCATTAGATGGAGGGAAGGATTACTGCGAACTGCTATAGCTGCAAGAATGTTTTCTCTGGAAGGGCTACTTAACTGATTGCTCACCATGCTGTCTTTGGGCAATGGCTGTTGTCTAAATGTCTTATTTGCCCTTGTTCTTACTCAAGTGAGATGGATGTTTTCCCCAGGCTCTCCCCTATTTACCAAATTTGTTTTGAATTCCAGTCCTATGTGTCAGTGTGGTTTTGCTCCCAACTTGGTATTAGCACAGACATAGGTGCACTCTGCGTCTTCCAGTTCACTAACACGTGTGTACAGAGATGGCACAGACTGGTTCAAGCACTATGCCCACCTGCGTAGCCTAGACCCATAGGAGTCTGCTGGAGTTTGACATATTTAGGGCTGTGTGATTTAAAGTATCAGATGTCTCTGAAGGATGGCATACAAAAAAACATACTACATTGTTTGGATTATCAGTTTCACTGACATTTCAGTGTTTGTGCTTCAGCACTCGTAACTATTTAATCTGGAACACTTATAAGTATTTAATCTGGGAAAACATAATCCAGTAAATTTATACCCAGTGTATTTATAACTGTATGTAGCACCACAAGGAAGGCCAGAGATCACACCAGTATTTAGGCCACCATCTTTGCCAGATGAATAATTAAAACTTGGAGCAGAGCCTGTTCCACATAACAGCTGTAAAAAAAGTGATGTAAAATCCTGATCTGGAGCTTGAATTCTAACTTCAACATCTTCACTGTCTTGCCCTGGTATTTTGAAATAAAACCCCTTACACCAAAGCAATTCACTTACTGTATATGTGCTTGTATCTATATAATAAGACAAACCTGAGCTTTTTGCCAGCCTAAGAAAAGACTTTTCCAAAATATTCACCTGAAACAGGTGATTTACATTACTTTGCAGCAAAATCTTCCTAGGTATCTTGGAAAAGAGCATGTTTGAATGAAAAAGGCAGATGAAGAATGAGTAAGAAGGCAGATGGGGACAGAGAAAATTTCAGGGAAGGGTTGATAAATGAAGCAGTGTGGCTCTTCCACAGTGTGTTTATGGACTCAGGTGTTTGGTTGTGGTAGGTCTGAAGGCAGAAGTGCCTTTTAAATAGTGTCCCTCACAACCTGATGCAAGTTCAGCAACCTCACCCAGCGTGCAATTCAGACTGAAAAACGGAATGACTACCACAATCTTATTTTCCCTTGGCAGGAGGATAATGTGTGTGTCCCCTATCCACCTTGAACAGCAGCACTGTCTGCTCCCATCCCCTTTCACTGCCATCACTGCTATCAGAACTTAATAGACATGAATTCCTTTGGTTAGCAAACGTACATAGGTTGCACTGCCAGATCAATGTGCCTGTATACTGGGCGTGGATGATGTTTGTCAGCAAGCACCTCCTGTGATAGCTGGTCCTTCTGCCCAAGCAGCCCACTTTGTGCCATGGAGCAGGTCACAAGTGCTGGATGCTGTCATGGTTTAAGCCCAGCCAGCAACTAAGTACCACAGAGCCACTCACTCACTCACCCCACACACAGTGGGATGAGGAGGAGAAACAGAAAAAAGGTAAAAAACCCATGGCTTGAGATGAAAACAGTTTAATAGTTGAAATAACAGTAAAATATGACAATAGTATAATAATAGGAAATAGAAAAAAGAAAGAGTAACATTCCTCTCCCAAAACCCCCAAGTGATGCACGGTACAACTCCTCACCACCCACTGACCAACACCCAGCCCAACTGGAGCAGTGATCAGTCCCTTCTGGGTAACTTCCCCCAGTCTCTGTACTGAGCATGATGGTCCATGGTATAGAATATCCCTTTGGCTAGTTTTGGTCAGCTGTCCTGTCACTGCTCCCTCACAGTTTCTTGTGCCCCTCCTCACTAGCATGAGAGACTAAAAAGTCATTGACTCGGAGTAAGCACTACTTAGCAACAACTAAAACATGAGTGTGTTATCAACATTATTCTTATACTAAATCTAAAAGGCAGCACTCCACCAGCTGCTAGGAATAAAATTAACTCTATCCCAACAGAAACCAGGACCGATGCATTCAGACTGCTGAGGGATTCAGGCAGCCTTCAGTCATGGACTCCTGTGCACTTTCAGCTGGCAGGCAGGCAGGCAAGTTGTTGCTCCTTGCTTTAAAAATACAGTGGCATCTGACTCATTTCAATCCATACTGTTCACATTTTCTCAGTCTTCAATTATGCCTGTGTCCCTTTGTGATGGGTCATAATTCAGTGGCTTTTCAGCACTGCTCTGTGTCTGTCTGACATGTTTAGGTTCAGGAGCTCCGCAGACTATATTCCCATTTGATGGGCTACATGATTGCATAGAATCATAGAATTGTTTAGGTTAGAAAGCACCTTTAAGATCAGGTGCAGCTGTTAACCTAGAATTGCCAAGGCCACCACTAAACCATGTCCCTGTGAGCATCCAGCAGCTCTCTCCCAAAGACTGGACATATGCTTAGGAACCAGTTATTGGAGAGACTACAAACAGATTGCAGCAGCAACGTGGGCGATCTGCAGCAGAGGTAGCTGCCAGCTGATGGGCAGGATTTGTAAGACGCCATCTTATTCTCTGTCGTCACTCCAAGCCTTGTGGGCAGCAGGCAGTGTGTCTTGGAACTCCCTTTACTTACAGCATGTAGCAAGGCTAATTTAATTAAATGTGATTAAATGTGGGTTTGCTGGGATTACATAGCAAAGGTGCATAGGAGAGTTGACTTAGCATTGCCCATGACAGCAGACAATCATGTCTGAGATTGTACACATCCCCACCTCATTTAATTTAGGCTGGGACAGTATTATCTCATGATGTAATGGGTACATTGCTGTGCAAGGCTAGTCTCACTGCAGTTCTGGTCAGAATGCATAAGAAAAATCAAAGCAGATTATTCTGTATGTAGAGACGGGCTGCTGGACTGTTCAGATAAATGGAGAAGGCTGGAAAGACAAAAACCCAGAAAAGATCATTGCTTATAAATTGGTTAAGAGAATAAATACCAGGAGGATTGAGAGTTGCAGACGTTTTGAGACAGAGGTGGAACAAAGACAAAGGGAATAAATAAATAAATAAATAAAGGTTGAAAATGAGAATGTTTGCAACCATACAGAGGTGTGCTGAGAGTGGAAAGGTAACAGTAGGAACAGTGTGGCACTTGTGCAGTGTAAGAGTGATGGCCTTGCAGTACAGCCTCTTGTGATCCCTTCTGTGACAGGCTGAGCATGAGCACCCAAAGGAAAAAGCAAACATCAACTTTAGATGTTGCACTAAGCCAGAGCTTACAACAGTATTTGTATTTATTAGAGGTGACAGATCACAGTGAGGTTACCTGAACTGAGCATGGCTATAGACTATGTACAACATCTCTCCTTTTCTGCTTGACAATCCTTGTTTCAGTCCTCAAGCCAGCCTTAGTCTATCCTTATTGTATCTCTAAAAGCAGCTGGCTGCCTGATTCCTTTTAACTTTTGTTGCTAAGTCTTGTTTGGTAAGAAGGGAGTTGGGAGGTGTGAGTAGCCTTGGCTGTGAGTGACATCTCCTGGCGTACAGAGCTGCCAGTAACTTAGCATGATGCTGGGTGGAGAGCAGTTTCCTATTTGTCTGGAAGACACTGAGGACAATCCTGCTTCCTTGCCTTCACACAGAGCTGCCTCCCATGCTAGTTTGGTCTTTCCTGGTTATTCACAGAGAGCAAAAGGGTTTCTGCAGCAAAATAGAAGTGGCTATCAGCGGCATTCTTAGTTTATCTTTAGCTCAGAGGCAGAAAGGGTATTAGATCTGTTTATGTTCTGGTACATGTACCAATCACTGGATGGAACCAGTAGTAACCCCTACAGGAAAAAAACAGAAACCAGAATCAGAAACACAGTTGCCTGCACAGCTGGGTTATGCTCCAACATCTGGAGAGTGCTTAGTGCCTGCGCAGCTGGGCAGCGCTCTGGCACCTGGCAGTCTGGGTGAGCATTGGGGTGGGGAAGAAGAAAAGCAGTGTCATTTTTGTGCCTACTTCTGCCCCTTATATGATGTTTTTGTCATGACTTAAAGTGGACAGTATGGCAGAAAGAGCAGAGATCTGTCTCTATTTGGTTCCGGCTGGGCACAAAGACAAAAGATCTTGCCTGCTTAATTGTTAGCTAAGGTAAAGAGCTGATAATAGAAGAAAAGTCCTGAGGCCTGTCAGAGGTGGCGGAGGGTCCAGTACTGCACCACTTGGTGGAGACCGAGGAGTGTTTGCATGGCATTCAGCAGCATGATGTGGGGCTCAAAGAAGCTGGCAGAGTTTAGGAAATAAGCTAATTCTTTAGCCACTGCAGAACTGTAATTGTGCCTAGAGCTGATGGATGCAACCAAGTGTGCAGAAAAGGGAACTTGTTCAAATACCTCACCTTTCCGAGTAAATGGCAGACAAGTTTTGATTACACTGACTTCTTTATCAGGATTTGCAGTGTTGTGGTTTGGTTTTTTAAAAATAATTATTCAACTCTGTACACTTTGAGTGCTCTTTGGAAAGGTATTTGCTAGGCTACTTTCTGGATTATAACTTTGTACCTCTTCTAGTAGGAAGCATTTCCACAAAATGCTGCTTGGGAGTGTTAGAGTTCACACAGATGGGTGCTCTGGTATAGGATACAGCAACAAAATCACAAATCTACAACCTCCAGAGTCCTGAAAAATGCTCATGGTACCAAGCTAAAAGTCACACAGAAGTCATGTTCAGGATTAAGGAAATTATATGCCTTGGAAAATAGGACTAATCTCAGGTTGCAGGTGGGACGCAGATAATTATCATTATGTCTCTGCCTGCAGACAAGGGTTTTCTACAGTTGTTTATCAGGATAGTCAATTACAGTGAGAAAATTGTTCCTTCTTTGCTGTTAATGCTGCTAATTTCAGAATGTGGCTGCTGAAAAGACAGAGCAGACAATAGCCATCGCAACAGGAAGTTTTAAAATCTTAGAAATGATGCAAAGTCACGCATCCTTCATTCCTATGACAGTAAACACCTAACAAAGCCAGTAGTGGCTGTCCCTCGGCAAGATCTCGGAGTAAGGGTGGCAATAATTAGACGGATGTGCTGTCCAACTGTCAGCAGCAGTTTCAGATGTCAAGCATGCTGGCTTCACATTCATACTGTGCAGCTCTCTTTACATTATAGCATCTGATTTTAATCATTTTTCTAGTGTTAAAATAATTTTTGTTCATCAGACATGCTCAGTGCTATCACAACCCAAGCCAAATGCTCCCTCCAATAAGAAGAAATGTCTCACAGCTGTCATGCTCTGCTGTTTCTAATCACTTCAAACCCAGAGTGCTGCAGCCTTTTTGAATAAAGCTGTATAAAATGCATTCTTACCTCCTACTGTCTGGTATGTGCACTAGACTATTATTTTAAGCTGCATTCTTCGAGGTACTGGCAAGCACGCTGTGTCTCTAACAGGCACCCACAATATGCGAGCACAACAAGCTTCCAGATTCCACAGTTAGCCTCAACAGATTTGCACATAAGCGCAGAGCTCCAGGTCAGCATTAGGTTTCCAATGGACCTGCCTGCTTGGAGATCTTCAAAACAAGTTCTCTTGGTACTTTTAGATTCCATTTTCTCTAGGTAGGTGGGAAGATGTTATTTGTTTACAGTCAAAGATTTCCTGGGTTGTGCTGCTTCTCTTCACTTTGGCTAACTGTATTCTGGGTCATTTGTAAGGTTGGGTAACATTTTGTATAGTTCTGGCACCTGGGACCAGCTTTCATGTGAAACCAGAGTGGTTAGAAAATGACCCTGTTCAGAACTGGAAAGCTTTTCATATTTTCATGCACGACATGGGGTGCCAGGATGGATTTGGAGCATTGACCCAGTATCACCTGAGGGCTGAAGAATGACCTCTGGAACTTCAGTTCCAGCATGCAGATACAGAGCAGGTTTGGTTACCTTACCTTCTTGGAGCATGAAGACAGTTGATGTGGTCACCTGCACAGAGGTATTGTCATCCTGGATGACCTGTAATGTACTTCTAAACATCTCCTAGAGTATTTGTGCATAAGGAGAAGAGAAATTGCTACTTGTGTGAGCAGTCAGACAATCAGTGCTTTTGAGTATGGGTAGAAATAGATTTCACATCGTACTGGGGGCAGGTATGTCCCTTAGAGTGATGAAACTATTATTTATTTCCAAGTAACTGTTAAATTTACAGCTAGGTTATAAATCTGGAAAATACTTTTGCTGTCACCCTTTCTAGAGCTTTATGTTGTAAGATGGTATTCTATTAAACAATACCAAAACTGGATGAGCCTAAATTGTGAAGTGAGATTTCCACTATGGAATATATGAAAGAGAATCCAAAGCAGGAAAATGTAGAAGACAGCATCATGGTAAACACTGACAAATGCAGGTATATATATATTGGTTCTGAAAACTGAAAGGACATATTTGTTGTCAATGATTTGCATGAGCCATAAGTGGCTTTTCTTTACAGAATTCTACTGCTAACCATGTATTTTAAGCCATAAAAATCTTAACTTCTTAGGTAGGTCATACCAAATATATCAGTAACAGTTAAGGAATCATACTGGTCCGAGTTTTGCAAAGTGTGCTATTTTTAACCATATTATGCCAATTCTGAAGACAGAGGCTATTTATAATTTACTGGCCTTGTGAGAAGTGGCATCAAAAATCTCCATAGCTTTCTTAAATACCCTGTGGAGTGCAGATCATATTTTTTATATAGCATTGCCAAGGTGCAGGACAGCATTGCTTGAACTGACTGCCACATACTGAAATGTTAGTGTTACACTTCCTAAATGTATCCACAGTAGTGACGATGTTGTAAATTGTCATGAACATTGTAAAAAACTGAAGCACAAAATACACTAGGAGAAATGTCTCCTAGTAAAGGGGTTAAAGCTGTAGATTCTACAAAGTTATGCTTTTTATATATGGTATGCAGGAAGGACACTGGGGCTGAGCTCTGCCTCTAAGAAATCCCACATGACGACATGGTGCAGGAAATGGGAGCAGGGATTGGCCAAGACAGATGCTTCATAATGGAAAGTGACTGCAGGAACATGCATGAAGACCTCTGGGGTGTGAGGTAAAATGGGCTGCTGGGATACTAACATCCTTTTTCTGCTTTAGTCACAGGTACCAAACCAAAGATGTCCTGGACAAGAAAGATTCTACTCATCCTGGGATTCCTCTCTACTTTGGCTGTAATTGCTTTAATTGCTGTAGCAGTGACCCAAAACAAGCCACTTCCGAAGAATATTAAGGTATTATGAGGCGGGGCTTTTACAGGAAAACAAGCCAAGCTGGGGGTTTTAGGGGTGTATAATGCTCCAGGACATGTTGCTTCCCTTGCTGGATCTGGCTAACGTCTCTTCCTGGCTCCTTGTACCTCCACATCTTATTTTACATCTTCACGGTAAAAACAGATCATCTCCTAAGTACTCAGTTCTAGTTTTTCTGCTTTTCTGCTCTTGTGTCCTTTGATGGAAACTTTGCACTGAAGCAGTCCTGAGAAGAGTAATGACACACAGCAATGTTCCCACAGCTGCCAGATAGGCTGCTTATTTCTGGTCCCCCCAGGTGTGGAGAGCAGAACATGCTGTGTCTGATTTGGTGCCTCAGGTGCAATGATAGTCTGTTTTGTCCACAGTATGGGATTGTGCTGGATGCGGGGTCATCTCACACTAACCTGTATGTGTACGAGTGGCCAGCAGAGAAAGAGAACGACACTGGGGTGGTGCAGCAGGTGGAGGTGTGTAAAGTCGAAGGTAAGAGGAAGAAAGGGATCTATGGAAGGGGCATGGGATGAAGAAGCGATAATGCAACCAAAGGGTGTGGGAGGAAAAACCTGGAGGAAGAGGCCAATAGTGAAAACAGTGTTACATCTGTGAGGTCGTGTATATCCCACTGCTTCCCACAGGGAGCTGTGTGTGCCTGTCCTTCCTGGGAGGAAAGCTGGATCTACTTTTTCCTTTGTTTTTAGGATGCTTGGAAGTAAGTGCTTATTGGAAAAAACTACACCAAAGAATGTACTTAAATAAATAAAGCGCCTGCATGCACCCTTGCCAAAGTGCCAATGAATGTCAGGCAGCAAGAGGGAAGGGCATGGTCAGCTCTTTTCAAGGCTTCTGTGCAAGCTAGGCATTGTGCTTGTGGGCCAAGATTGCTCAACTTTTGCATGTCATCGTTTATTCTTTATTCTATTTAATTGCTGTGTAGATACTGTATGGTTTAGAAAGGCATAATTGAAGCCCAATGATGCACATAACAAGGAACAGCATAGACCACCATGGATCAGTGCACTCTGGGTGGAGGAGAAGTGCTTTCAAAGTCTGCCTGCGGTCTTTTCAAGTCTGTCTGCACTGCAGGGGACAGACATGCTGTTACTGAGCTTCTGCAACAGCCACTTGATGCTTGCAGCATGCCACACCTGGAGCAGCACACTGAGCATACAGCAACCTGGAGCAAGTGCAGAGCGGGCTTCACTGCTCATGCAGGCACTGGTCCTTGGGCAGTCCATTCACCAAGAGACATGTGGCAGGGAGGGACAATGAATATTTCTTTGGGTTAGCATGAAGGGGATAGATGCAAAATACTCAGTGCTGTAATGTGAACATACAATACACAAACAAATGACAGCATCTTCCCCTGGAGGACCCAGTGCAGTGAAGTGTCAGGGATTTTCAGGCACAGATCCAGGGTACGCCCAGGCAGAAGCAGAGATGAGTCTGCAGATGTCCAGGACATACTAAGCAAATTAGAAGACTCACTGCAGCCTTCATCACCACTTCATAGCCTGCTCCATGGAGAGCAGGGTGGCAGATGCTGGGTGTTGTGGCTGTACGCATGTATCAGGCTTAGTTGGTGCTGTAGAATTTCTAAAACCCCTTAGAAATGGAGTGCCTGAATGTGATTTTGCTGCCTGTGATAGTGATACAGTTTAATGCAACCGCTTATGACAGTACTCTGGGGTTACGCTTGGAGTTTTAGCAATGGAGGGTCCTTATTTCTTGCAGGCCCTGGGATCTCAGGTTACTCCCATGCCACAGAGAAGGCAGGTCCCTCTCTGGCACAGTGCCTACGACAAGCAGAAGATGTGATTCCTTCAAAGCAGCACCAAGAGACACCTGTCTACCTCGGAGCAACTGCTGGCATGCGGCTTCTCAGGTACTGCAGAGCTTGTCCCCTTCTCCTGCAGCACTGCACCTGGGACTGACGGGGTGCTCAGTGGAGACCTCTTGGGCAAAGACCTTGGACATGCTGCCAGATCATACTGCTCCAATACCCTCTTCTGCTGCTGGCTTCTCTGAGCCCCGAGTCTCCCTGGGCTCTTCACTTACTTCCCCAGCAGATCCATTTCCACTCAGTCCAACCATCCATCATCTCCACCACTATATGCAGTGCAGACACCAAGAGGGTAGCAGTGTCCAATCTGATGCTCAGGGGATGCTCTGACATCCCCCACAGCCTGGTATTAGGCCTGACCCAGGATTTTTGAGCCCATCCATTTTGCAGCTCTCCACATAACTTGACTCAGCCCAAGACTATCAGAGCTAAGGTATCTTTATAGTCATAGAATCATAGAATAGTTAGGGTTGGAAAGGACCTTAAGATCATCTAGCTCCAACCCCCATATCCTCCTCTAATTCCAATTTGTGATTTTCATGGGAGTGCACTGAGACAGGCAGCTGATACATATTCCCTGGGAAATCTCCCTGGGGATAGATTTGTTCTGTAATGGTAATGGAAGAGAGGGAGAGCAATCTTCACTGTGCAATCCCTTCAGGGCATTTGCTCCAGGAGAACAAGAGAGCTCTGGTCTCTGCTCCAGATACCACTCTCAGCTGCAGGATCTCTAAGTGTTAGAGCTGGTTGCAGCTGTGATGGCAAGGTGTGACAGAGAGGGAGGTGGACAATTACAGCTGGATTTACCCAGCTATACAGTCATTATGAATGACTGTTCTGTTCTAATTAATACTTGGTGGGGAGTTGCAGCCTGCATACTCAGAATAAAGCCCGTTGGCTGCAAAGAGCTGTCAGCCAGTCACTCCATCCTTTCTTCCATTCATTCAGCTTGGAGAATAAAAGTGCAGCTGACAAAGTCTTGTCCTCAGTAGAGAAGACACTACGTTCAGCTCCCTTCAACTTCCAGGGTGCCAGAATCATCAGTGGTCAGGAAGAAGGAGCCTATGGATGGATCACCATTAACTACCTGCTGGGCAATTTCAAGCAGGTATTGTATCAACAGCAAGTCCCTATCTGAATCATTGCCTTGCAGCACTTTGTAAATTGTGCCTTGCAGGAGGGTGTTGCAAGCCATTTACCAGAAATCAGGAAGCTGCACATCTTGCCTCAGCAATTACTGTGAGTACATCCTGATACCTATTGGTATCAGGATGTACCACTGTAGCCAGGCTTAAAGCACTGAAATAAAACACCAGCATCTTTGATAACTTTGCTTGGGTACAGCAAGCCACTTGCTATATCTTCCTCATTTCCTGATCTAAAATACTTCTGAGCCTGCAAAGTTTGACAATGATTTTTTATTATTGAGCTTATAAATTATCTGGGAGCTGAAGCCACAAGTTTACTGGTTTTTCTCATAACAATTGTATTAGATTGCATATTCTTAGTGCTCCTGCAAACACCCAGATATGAACAACCTTCTGTTTTTCTGAGCCCCCTCCAGGCCCTCTCCAGTTCTTCCTGCCTTTCCTGTGTTCTGTGCTTCTGCTTCTCTCCTCAGAGGTCTTTCTCTTTCTCTTTTTCTTTTCCTTTTTTTATTTTTTCCCTCCTCCCTGATTTATCTGTTTCTACTTTTGAATTTTTTTTTTTTTTGAAGTCCGGCTGGAAAAAACTTCTACATTCCCTGAAATCCATAAGTGAGACATCAGGAGCACTGGATCTTGGAGGAGCCTCAACACAGATTACTTTTGTACCAAATGAACTCTCTTCTGAGTCCCCAGAGAACCTGCTCTACTTCCGTCTCTATGGGAAGGATTACTTAGTATACACTCACAGCTTTCTCTGCTATGGGAAGGACCAGGCTCTGCAACAGAAACTGGCTGAGGACCTGCAGGCAAGTACATCTGTGAATGCCAGTGGAGATCCTGGACTCTCTCAGCTTTGACATACTGGTGTTGCACAACTTGCTGTGTCCCAGCTAAATGTCTCATCCCTTAGTCTGGGTTTGGGAATGTCATTATCCTCCATAAAGGCTGGACAGATGCCCAAAGAGATGACAGTCAACATTTTCAAAGCACTACGAATTTGAGGTGCCTTGATTCTTGGGCATGGGATAGCAGTAGTACTGTGCTTAACTGAAGTACTACTGGGGGTGTGATGTTTCATTGTCTCTGAGAATCCCAAGTCAACATCACCTTCACAAAATGTGGCCGAAAGTAATTTGCCCAGCGTCCTACAGGGAGCCTGTGGCAGTACCCACATCCCCCAAATCACAGTCAATGTCTTAAACCATCCTCATCACTCTGACCTGATGTGTGTACCTTGGTGTGATGTACTTGTGGCCTTGTGGCCACTCTTTGTGACTCTTTCCCAAGTGTTACTCTACAGTGAAGTGTAACAGCTCGGGTTGATTTTACTTTCAGACCATGGAGAACAGCAGCCTCCTTGATCCATGCTTTCACCAGGGGTATCAGAGGACTATAAATATAAGTGACCTCTTCAAAACCCCTTGTACATCAGACAAGAAAAAGCAATTCCCTTTCAGCCAGCTGTACATACAGGGAGAGGGAAATTATCAGAAGTGCCGAAGAAACATCCAGAAACTCTTTAACAAAACCAATTGTCCTTACTCCAGTTGCTCCTTCAATGGGATATACCTACCTCCATTACAAGGGGACTTTGGGGTAAGTCTTCTCATCCTTCAATTCTTTATAGCCCAGAATATCAGAAGAGCAGAAACTAAGAGTAATGCTAGAGTGTATTCTTCATGGCTGGTGCAGGAAATCATTTACAAGATCATTTTTTGGACATGTAACTACAAAAGTAGTGCTGCACTTGCTGTGAGGACTACATGTGTAAGGGCTACCCCAGTAAATACTGGCCTACCAGTACTGCACTGTTCCCATTCTAACGCATTCCTGTGTGCATCTCCTTGGGTTGCTCCATTTACTGATTCGTTTTTCAAGAAGTCCTTCTTGATGGCCAGCACCAGAGGCAGGACAGCCTGCTGCAGGCCATGCATGACACTGCTCTTGTAAACCTTGTCTCCCGACATGAGTGGTGGCACCAGATCTTGTTTTCATCCAGAAGTGTGTGAGCACTGCTGGAACCAATCAGTCAGCTCACCTGTCCGCTTCCCAGATGGGATGAGGAGACAGTGCACACTCTGAACACATACCATATGCGACACCACACTGAACATCAGTCCTAGAGCTGTGTAACTTCAGCGGCTGTGAGGGTTTCTGGGGGAACTGTTAATACACCCCTTGCCCTGTTCATAAACTGCCCCCAGTCTATCAACTATTGGCACTGGTCAGAGATGGGTTTTCTGGACTTCGGATTATGTGCTGGGGTTGTGTACAGTCCTTTCAGACCGACACCTCTGTGGCGATATTGGCTGCATGCTCATCTCATTCAGTTGCCAAAATGGGATCATGGTCTCTACAGCAAGCAGTGTTCACTATGTGAACTCTGGCACCAGTGCATTGAGGAGAGGGTTTTACTGTAGTTCTTCAGGATACCATGGTCAGTGAAGTTCCTACCTCCACTTTCTGTTTGGGATCCTTAGCTCTCATCAGCTCTGCAGGGCATGTCTCAAAGTGACACTGCTCTTGAAAGTATCCCTACTTTTATACGTGTTGCTTCTTACATTTCTCCATTACTAAATAAAAACATTTTCATTTGTGGGATTTCTGCTGTCCTGCTCATGCTGAAGCCTCATCAGGTTAAAATGTTCTTTTTCCTTCAGGCCTTTTCTGCTTTCTACTTTGTGATGAACTTTTTGAACCTTACCAGTGAACAAAGCCCCGCTGCCCTGGACAAAGTGGCCACCACCATTGAGAGCTTCTGCGCCCGGCCTTGGCATGAGGTGAGCAGTGCTTGTGGCAGCAGGCTGGGGCTGCCAGGTGGCCAGAATTGCTGATATTTTTCTGTAGGGTAAATGGTGGCATGTAACTTCCAAGGCAAAAGGGGGAAGATTCCCCCAGAAGCTGCAGTGGATGCTTAGGTGCAAGCTGGAGCAGCGGGAAGCTGTGTTGATCAGCCTGGTGACTTCCTCCTTCCCTAGGTGAAGTCAGCATATCATCAAATAAAAGAAAAGTACCTGAGCGAATACTGCTTCTCTGGAACCTACATCCTATCCCTCCTGGAAAATGGCTATGACTTCACTGAAAACAACTGGGAAAGGATCCACTTCCTTGGAAAGGTGTGTTCCATAGCAGTGAGGGCAGCCAACTGCAACCTCTGCTGCACAGCTTTTGCCTCCAGGGGTGCCACTGCCCCTGCAATGATGCAAGCAGCCCTTGCACTTCCCAGCATTGATTCCGCTCCTCTCCCATTTCAGATCGGCAGCAGCGATGCAGGCTGGACCCTTGGCTACATGCTGAACCTGACCAACATGATCCCTGCAGAGGAGCCTGCTGTGCCCCCTCTTTCCTACGGCAGCTATGTGGGGCTTATGGTGCTGTGCTCCCTTGTGCTGGCGTCTGTGCTTCTGTTTGCCTGGCTTCTCTTCCACAAGCCCAAGTGCCTGCAGAAGGGGATTGTTTAGGACGAACACTGGGAGAAGAGGGGCCATGTCATCACGGCCACTCAAGGCTAGGAGACCCCGGCAGAGCAGGCTGTACTGCAGAGCCCCTCTCACTGAAGCTACTGACTGTGTACAACAAGGGCATTTATTTCTTCTGACTCACACTTGCACTGACAGAGGTTGGGACATCAGGCTCACCACCTCTCTCTGCCAAGGACAGATGAGTGGGAGTCCCCCCCTTGAATGGGTTGTACTTTCATTCAGTGAAACGTTGCTGCTGGTTGTTTTTTGCCTTGTGCACAGCATTATAAAGAGAAAAACCGCAGCAATCTTTGGGAGCCAGTGCTCTTGCAAGGGTAATCTCAGGGTCATGCATCCCACTGAGCTCTTGGGAACGATCACACCCAGGGTGATCCTGTTCCTCCTTCACTAAAGCTATTCCCAAGAGCCCTTCCCACACCAGCACACCTCTGCTCACCTCCCCATGCCCTAAGCCCTCGCAGCCCTACAGCTGGGTAAGGCCACCCACACCCAGCTGATCCCCAAAGGCTGGCCAGGCTCCCAAAAGCCACCCTGGGAAAAAAAGGGATGAGGATAAAGAAACCGAGTGTGCTGGTGGTCATCAGCCCTTAGCTGGGCTCTGGTGGCTATCTGCTCCTTTTGCAGGTGGTAAGAAGCCTCTTTCCCACGTCTTCCTGATGTTGCTGCTGGACCAAAGCTGGCTCACTGTTCACTGAGCCATTTCCATGTTCCTAGAGTACATCTTGACACGAATTCCCAGCCAGGCATTGCTGGTTTTTATAGTAACAGCTTGTATTGGCCAAGGATCCTTGACCAGTAGTGAGTGCTTAGGCCTAGAGGGACTCTGGTGTGATCAGCATGCCTACAGATATATACTCACTAAAGCAACCCAGTGTCACTGTGCTGATCATAAGGCAGCCTCTGATCTAGGGAAAACGTTTATTAGGTGAAGTTCCTTTATAAATAGGCAGCTGGCAGCAGTTAACCAGCATGAGTATGCACAGATTGAACGACTCCTGCCACCAGCAAATCAGTGAAAATCCACCTTTCCTTCCCTCATGGCTTAGGTTTATCCCATGACTGTAAGACCCAGGGCTTGTGAATGCAAGTACTGCAGCTCATCTTCTAGCACACAGCTAGGGTGATGCCACTGATCAGGTTTATGAATCACTTTCTTCTACTTTCCATTCCTTGGTGCCCCCTCCCCAGAAGAGAGGTAAGTCAGAAATCCATTTTCATAAAAAACACTTGGAAACCACTGGTGCCTGTCTTCCTCCCGTGAAATTTTGGAAATCTCTTCTTCTAATGACCTGCAAGTGCTGGAGGCCAAAAGAAAGCTGATATTGTGAGAGAAAGACATGGCAAACATGCACCTTCACCTGTTTCCCTGAGCAAAGGTGTAGAAGGCGCAGAGGGATCAGGATGCGCAAGCCCAGTAAAGCTGCATCCTTTAGGCAAGCACAGACACCAAGCTTGGGGTTTTCACACCCTCCCACCCTGTCCCTCAGCACGGTGCAGGCTGCAAAGTGTCCCCCAGTTATTTCTACTTCATGCCTGGAAGTAGGAGTCATAACATGCTGAAGGACCTAAAGGTAAGGGAAAAATCCACCCTGTGATGTGGTAAGATCTATGGGCAGTTCATTTTTTTTCCAAAAACATCTGTGTCTTATTCTTCCTCTGAATTAGCTGGCTTCAGCTTCTGACGGATCTGGTCCTGCCCATTTCAGAAAGACTGAGTAACGCTCTGCTACCAAAATCCCTTTTTCCTTGTTGGTGCTTGCAAGTTGTCATTCCGTCATACTAACCGGATTGACCTTCAATCTGTAAAGTGCTCTGTGCTCACCCCACTTGTAGCTCTTGACACCACTTCTTTGAAAATTTTTACATCTTTCTGAAACATGGACACCAAAGTTTTCAGAAGTGAGTGGTAGCAGAGTCTCTGATAGTGTATATAAAAGTAATACCCTCTGGTTTTGATCTATGCTCTTATGTTCCCCATTTGTGTATCGCTGGGCCAGATCTGCTCACTTAAGAGAAAGTTTTGGGGCTGTTTTTTCCAGTTGGGCTATTGTAACTTGGCTTTATTTTTCCAGTTATTGCATTCCAGAATGGCTGCTGTCTCACACCATACATCACTGTCTCAACATGAGCCTGTTTGCCTTCCACAGGACTCCATTGAAACACGTATTAATCAAGCAAGACCAACCTGCAAATGACACTTCCCCATACCGTTTGTCCAGTGACCAGTTATTGCTTTATCTGCAAATGCACTGAGATGTTTTAATTCATCTAGAGATGGAGTTTTCCTTCTGTTGTTTTCAGCAAAGATAGGTAGAGGAGAGGTTAACAATAGGTTTTGGTCATGGCTGGAAAGCATGCAAGAGAAATATGTGATTAGAGCTGCTTCGGCTCCCTCATCAGCCCCACTTGCAACACACCCCATCCTGTGTATGGATGTACACAGGATACACATACACACTTCCCTTGTGTATGGAGTCTTCATAGTAGAGCAGGTGACCTGGAGAAGCTCCCCACATGAGCTGATGCATCAGTGTGGAAACCTGAAGAGTGGCAATTCCTCTCCTGAGACCTCCTCAGGGATCTGCCAGCTGCTTTTTTGCGTTCATGATGCTGGAACTAGCAGTTTCATTGGGACAAGTCGGAAACTGATGCAGAAACTCTACGTGGAAGCTGGTGTGGAGGGAACACCTGTGTCAGTCTGCTCTCCTGGTCCCTGCTGAGGGTTTATGCCAAAGGAAAAGGTCAAATACAGAACCTGGAAGGAGAGTTTTAGCAATGCTCTCTATCTTTATGGCAAGTTCCACAGTATTAATATTGCTAGCTCTTGACTCTGGAGTCAGGTGATCACCTGGTATCTTTGCTTACTCCCTTCTGCCTTCTTTCTCTTACCTTTTGGATTGGGTCTGTTTTTTTAAGCTGTAAACATGACTTGAGTGCAACCTAAGGCCACAAGCTAAGATAAACAAAATGAAATGTTGCATTGGTTTTAACCCTTATGACTTTCATACCACATTTATGAGCCAGTCTCCCCAGAACTAGAATTCCTAAGGTGGCACCAGACACACTATTTAAAAATCACTTGAGCAGGCTGAGGCTCCACGAATTGGTTGACTGAAGGCATCCTATCAGGGATGATATACCCTGAATACCCAGGTATTGATATACCCTTGCATATCAATGGCTGTTCTTGAACCTTCCAAGAAAAGCGTATGATTTTTCTCCCCACTTCTGCTATTGCAGGACTTTGTCCATGAAGGCTATTCAAAATTCTTGTTCAAAGAGTTCAAGTTTAATAAACATTAGTTTCTTTGCTTCTGTGCTGCATCTGACCCAGCTGTATGGAGCTGAAATGTCTGTTGTAGAGCTATCCAATGCATATGTGAAGGTCATTAGTGATAGTGGGAGGAATTTCCAAATATACCAGTAATAATATGGTATCACTTGTTAATGCAGTTGATCTGCCTCACTGATAATTATCTGTGCCTTATTTCTAATTTGGTAGCTTCTGGCTTTAATTTCCAGCCACTGGCTCCTGTACAGTTTTGCTCTTCTGGGTTAAAGCATCTTTTAACACCACATGTTCTTGTCTTGCAAGTATTTATTCACTATCTGCTCCGCTGGGCTGCTGAGATTCCAGCCGCTGGTGTCTCCTGTTTTGCCACAGGAAGCCCTGAGATGTGCTGCAGCGCGGTGGGATGAGTATCTCTGGTTTGGGTTCAAACACTGAGTGGCCCATTTTTGGGAAGGTTCCTTGCAGGAGGATTCGATAGCTTTTTTCAGGGTGCAGGAGCAGCTCTGGTCTTTCTGGGACTGATGACTTCCACAAGCTCTTGCATAGTCACCCAAGTGTCAGGTGTGAGGTAAAATTCAGTACTTCTCACAAGAGGATGGGTGCCTGCAGCACGATCAGCTCTTGCAGGAAACAACCAGTCCCCACTGCAGGGTCTGAATGCCCTTTGTTCTCCTCAACACAGTAAGTTCTCCTCTGCACAGGCTACAGCTGATTTCTCTGGCCCTGCAGCAAAGTGGAGCCTCCACTTGCAAGAAAGCTCTCTTAAGCAAGGTCATCACCTCTGCGGTTAGAAGTTGATTTGCAATGTTGGTGCTGGCCAGGGCTCCCCAGCTTCTCCAAGAACAGCTCTCAGCTGGATGCATGCTCCCTCCTTCTCCATCCCAATTCTTCTCATGATCTGTGGCAGGGCGGATGTGCAGGCTCTGCAGGGCTGCCTGCTGCATCATGGGGCTCAACAGCCTGTGCAGGAGGGGCTAGGGGAGACACACTGAGGACAAGCGTCCCTGCTATCCAGGCCAAGTGCTTGCTTTTTGCAGTTCAGTCCTGACGAAATGGATCTCTGTTTCGATGCACGCACAAGTCTCTGTATCTTTATCATAATAAAGACTTCTGAACTCATGCCAGAAAAGTTTTGTGCTGTTTTCCAGAAGACGGGAACTCTCCAGTATTGGGAATGGAGCCTCTGGCACTAAACATGGAAAAGTCCTGAGATAGGATTTCTTCACTTGCCAGTTCCTTGCTGTTCTCCTGGGTCGGATCTGAGGTTCCTGGTGGACAGGCAGCATCCTCACCTGGCAAAGAAAGGCACTCTGTTCCACGCCAACCTCTGGGCTCTTCACACAGGTGGATTTGCTCACCAGAAGGCTGTTAGTGCCCAAACCCCATCTTTTCTTGCTTTAGCTTTACTCTGACCTCCCCAAAACAGCCTGTAGTCCCCTGTCATGCACTCAATGGCTACAGTCCTCTGTCCTCGTTTTCCTTCTCCCTCCCTCAGGCAGTACCACCAGAATCACACTGTCACTAAAACCCCCCCAAAACAAGTGAAGGATGGGGGGGCCTATGCCCCTCGTTCACAGGGCTATGTGTGCCTGCCTCTGCGTGCAGCCAGAGCTGTATCTCTGCCAAGGCAAACATGCTTGTCATGGTGCATCATTTTTCTTTCAGCGCGCACTCCCCCCAGTTTGCTCTTAGCTCTCATGGCTCTTAGCTTCAACTTTCCTCAAAGTTTCCAATCTTCCTCTTGTAACAGTACGGCCAGAATTAAAGCAAACGCATCAGGTGGAGTCTTTCCACGGGCAGTTCTGGAGGGATTGGCTCCTTGCCGCCTGCGACCCTTAGCTGCGCAGCGAAGGGTGGGACGGGGATCGCATTTGCATTCCTCTCACTCGCGCCACTGTGGCACAGCACGTTCCTGCTCGCCCTCTTTCTCCCACCGCCTCAAGGTCTCTTCATCTTTGAACATCTGGGAGTGGGAAGCGGATGATCCATCCCAGATGTATTAGCTGCATTTTCCAAATTAAGTCTTTGTTTATTTCTTGCACTGTTTCTAAGATCTAATGCCTTATATTGTTTGTTTCCACTTTCATCAGTGTTTTTTAACATGTCCAAACTTACTATTGGCTTAAAACTTCATTACCATGTTGTTTTCCTAGAATGTAGTAAGAATTGTGTTAGGTCAGATCAGACATGCAGTGCATTGGCATTGGTCTCCAGCTAACCCTAGCTATTCTATGATTCTATGATTCCATGAGTGGTGGGTGAGGAGTCAGATGGAGAGTTAGAGAAGGGACATGATCCTTCTAGCCGTCAGGGGCATAGGAAATTTATGAGCAAGCAATTGCTTCTGGATCTGCATAATAGCTGTGGATGCCCTGTTCTCTATGAATTCATCCTATGCTCTTTTGCACTCATATAACTTTCAGCTTTGAAAAGGTAATTTCAGTGTGTGCAAAACTATTTCCTTCTGTTTGATTTAAACCTGCTGCCCAATAACACTCTGCATCCATCCCTGCACTACAGATAACGCTGACTAGTTCTCCAGGCCTAGTAGTGCGTGAAATGCGTTCCACACCCACACCAGATTTTGCTCATGGCTCCTTTTTAGGATCTAATGGTCTGGCATTTCTTTTTTCTGTTGTTTCTCACATCAGTTTTGTCTCCATAGGGAAGTGAGAGCCTTTCTTATGTGTCCCTTGGCATCACCGCAGCTCCAGCTCTCCCGCTGCTGTACCAGGCTACTCAAAACAGCCTGGGAAGGGTATGGGGAGGGGCAAAACAGACCAAACATGGGTGTTTGTGCTGTTTTACTATAGCCCTGCCTAGCACTCGTTGGCTGCCAAGTAACACTGGCTAGCACTGGAACCCTGCCCACCTCTTTTGCATTGCCTTGATCGCGGAAAACTGGGGAGGGCGCAGCTCCACAGGAACACAGCAGCCTTGAGAGCAGCGATGTGAAAGAGGCAAGAGCATTTCCCACTGCTGCATGAGCTGCCAGCTCCAAGGAATACCACCAGATACAGCTTGCTGTAGAGATAAGAGCTGTCCTACCATACCCACACTCACCATGCCCCACCAAAGCCTCAACTACCTTTCCTTGGTTTCCTACAAGTGCTAGGAGAAGCTGGCACCTCAGCACTGTTTCTTGTCACCTGATTAAAGATGGTGCAATGCCATTCCTGCTCCTGAAGGTGTGAGACTGATTGACAAGTAGGGATGCGGTGGGATGATTAACTGGGAGAAGGTATTAATATGGCCACTGCTGTCTTTATGTATAGTATTTTTTTTCTCATCATATCTTCAAAAGACATTTGTTCAAACCCAGGACTTTTTTCGGAAAGGAATAATCGAGAGGAGGGAACTGTGCAGATGGGGCAGAAGACCAAGCAGGCGCAGGGACAAGGAGAGAAAGGACCATTATGGTGGACTGTGACAGAATAAAATTGGAAGTAGAAAAGTCTGAGTAAGTCAAGGCAGGAGCAGGCAAGCCATGTGCTTTGCCCACCAGCCTGCACTCTTTGTGTTAGATCCTATGAACAGGGCTCCCTGGTTTTACTGGTAGAGGATGCTTCGTTGGGGGAGAGGCAGCTACAGCAATCCTTGTCATTAGAGCAATGCAGTGTGGATCCATCTCAAGGTTGCAGGGAAGGCAGATGTTTAGCATGGCACTGAGTATCCTGAGAATCCCATTGCTGATGGCAGGAGGAGCTCCTTTCTAGTGTGACCCGGGCAGAGCAGTATGGCACGCTCATGTTAGCAAAGGGAGCCTCTCTCCTCTCATTTCCCGCCATGGCGGTAAATCTTTTGGCTGTTTGTGCTCACATCTGGGTTCTGTGTCAGGGATGTCCTAATGCAGATGTTTTCCAGAGCCACTAAGCTGATGGAGTTGTAGCCCCACGGGGTAAGGCTGCAGAGCAAGGCTGCCCCTGAGAGGAGCACAGGGACCTCGAGGTGACTTTGCTCACCAGGGAAAGGGTGTACAGAGGGATGGAGAGGAACAAGCTTCCCCCAAATCCAGAAACAGCCTGCAATTTCTTATCAGACAGTAGGACATTTTCATCTGCCCTTAGGCTGTTGAGTTCTCTTCTGCTGATAATTGTCCAGGGCCTGTTGGAGCTCAGTATCCCAGCACAGAGCAGAGTGAGACCAGACCTCCGAGCAGAGCTCTCCGTGCTGGAACCTGCCCAGCAGACAACTTCTGCCTCAAAACCCTACGTTGCCCTGTCCTCCCTCTGCAACATACTGTCTCGGCTGCTTGGATGGGCAGCTGCGGGGAGGGCGATGCTGTCCCTGCCTCCGTTTACCCCGGAGAAGCGGGTCTGTCTGGGCAGAGGAGCCGGCGGCGATGCCTCCCTCTGCTTCCCCAGGAGATGGGGCAGATGAGCAGGCGCGGCTCAGAGCTGGCGTCCGGGACCCAGGGAGGAGCGGCGGGACCTGCCAGCGCCTGGCAGGGCTGCGGGAGCCGTGCGGGGACCAGGGCCGCCCCGCCGCCATCCCCACCCCACTCGGCTCGGGTCCCACGGAAGGGCTCGGCGACGGGCATCCCCCACCCGCCGCCCCGCTCCGCTCTCCCCCGCCCCTCCGTTTGTCCGGCTCTTGGCAGCCCCAACGCCCTCCGCAGCCAGTTTTCCAGCCCTGCTCTTCTTCTGCACTGACAGCCACTGGCTGCGGGGGCCTGTTTACTGTCCGGTTAATAAGTGAGCTGGAGCAGAGGGGGAAACTCCTCCGACGGCGGAGAGCGCGCTCGGCGGCGGGCGGGCGGGCGGGGGGAGCATTCCTGTGCTGCGGCGCCCCGGCGAGCCCCGCTCCCGCCGCCCCCCGCCCGCAGGTGCAGGGGGCTGGCACTCGGGAACTGGAAAGAGCTGGTTGGAGTTTGCACTTTAAGCTGCCGGCTGGAAAGGAGCCGGGGGCCCGGAGCTGGTGCGGGCGCGCAGCGCCGCGGGAGGATGGCTCGGTGGCTGCGGTCCCTCGTGGGAGCGCTGCTGCTGCTCGAGGGGGCTGCCGCCCTCAGCTTCCTCCACCATCGCTATGAGGAGATGGTGCAGGCCCTGTTCCGCGTGCAGAGCCAGTGCCCCTACGTCACCCGCATCTACAGCATCGGCCGCAGCGTCGAGGGCCGACACCTCTACGTGCTGGAGTTCAGTGACTACCCGGGCATCCACGAGCCCCGTAAGTATGGGGAGTTGGGGATGGTGGTTTGGAGAGGCCAGGCTTGTCATCATGCTCCCTGCCATGTGGCACTCTTGGGGGTATCTCCCTTTCGAGCCCGGACACCCGGCAATATGTCAGGCAGTGCCAGCTCCAGCAGGGACCCCTAGCCAGTCTAAGGACACCCATGAAAAGCCCACATGCATGCACCATGCTTGTGTGAGCTGCAGCATGGCGCAGACGCGTACTTTGGACGGAGCTCTGGTTTTTCAACTCAAGTTAAAGAGAGAACCCAGGCAAGTCCATCCCAGCACCCCACCTGCCCTGCCATCATCTCCCTCTCAAAACAGGATTGTGCAGGCAGGGAGAAGCAGCACCCACTTTTCACCCTTCACTGCTGGATAATGGCAGGAGGGAAGAGTTCAGCCTTTTCTCCTCCAGACCCCAAAGCTGGAGCATCATGTGAGGGACCGCAGGAGAGTGGGTCCTGGGCTCCTGCAGCCCCACCAGCCCTGCAGGCTATGCAGCCCCTGTGACAGGCCACTCTCGGGGATCTCTACCTGCTGCCACGTGGCCCTGCAGAGCCTTGGCAGCAATAGCCCCTTGGGCTGCTGCCTGTGCAGCATGGAGACACCGCTGAGCCAGACCTTGCTGGCAGCCAGGTGCCTCTGGGGGGCCTGAGGGGACCAGCCGGCTCTCTGGGATGGGGCTGTGCACGCAGGACTCCTGCGCTTCCCCACCTTGTGCCCCTGGGCCGCAGATGCAGACAGGGCCCTGCCTACTTTTTTCAGGATCCTTTGCTTTTTCAGATCCTGGCTGGTGTGGTTAAAAGCAGGGGCTGACAAGTCCAGGCAGCCATGTCATGTGGAAAACTGCCAGCAGCACTGCAAGGGTGAGCAGGACGCATACCTCTGCCCCCCTCAGTGGAGCAGCCCCCCTAAAGCCCCCAACACTCCATGCTTGGCAGTAGCTTGCCCAAAGATACTCTGCATAGGAGGCACCCTGCTCCCCTCCTGCAGCCCACAGTATCACCTTCAGGGGTGCCAGGAGGTGCGATGGGAGGCTTCACATCCTGACCACCTCTGCACCAGCCCTGTTCAATACAGGGAAACCTGCGTGGTGCTGAGGACACCTTGGGCACCTCCACAATGCATCAGGGGCTGATTCAAAGCAATGAGTGAGCAAAGGGCACCGGCAGTGCAATAGCGGATTTTAGCAGCTGAAAGGGTGGCAGGAGGTAACTGAGGTCTCCCCTGCCCCAGGTGGGCAGCATGGTCCTGTGGCCTTCCTCAGAGCCTGGCCACCCTCAGACTGGCACTTTTAGCTTGTAGTACGAAGACCTCAGGAAACTGTGGGTTCCCTTGAAGGCCACAGAAAGTAACTCTGAAAAGCAAGCTAGAGTCAGTGGGCTTATGTGTGGTAATTAGGGCTTGTGTATCCATACGGATAATGCTTAGGGGTCTGCGTATTGAAAAAGGCTGACAAGTCCTGCTGCAGACTCGAACAAAGCAGAGAAGGAGAGTCCTTGCTGAGAACTTAGGTTTTTAAATAAAAGCCGCACATATCCCCAGGATGTTTTTATAGCTTTTATAACTGGATTATCTAATTAAATCAGTCTCATGTCCCTGAAATTTAACCAGGTCAAAACACGCTGCCCACCTGTGCTGTCCTGCGCTGAAGCACAGCGATCAAAAGATATGGAAAAGCAAAATCTTTTGCCAAAATTCTAATTTGGTTTAGAATCTATCTTCAACATGTCTGGATACAGTGTCTCCTCCTCACACAGCAAAGGTGCATTTTAGAACCAGCAGTTGCCCAACATGGGGCTGTAGTGCCTTTTGCCCCATGGATCCTGATAGACACTGTATGCGGCAGCAGGGCTGCAACTGTCACTGTGATTCTGATCACTGCTGGTGGCCAGAAATCTCACAGTACAATGGGAGTCTCAAGCTTTGGCAAGCCAACATTTATAACAACACCCTATTTTTCCCTGACCCTTTCATGTGAAAATAAGGCTCCCTTTCTAACTGAATTCCCCATGTCTCTTTCATCCTACCAGTGGTGACTCCAGCCTGCAATGGGACATTTTCTTTTCCTACAAGTAACTGCTTTAAAAGACTCCTTGGGAAAGCATAACCCATCCCTCATGTGTGCTGCCTCTCTTTCAGCAGAGCAGCGAGTCCTGCTCCGGGCACTGCCTGCCTGTGGTCTCCAAGTCTGTATTTTGAGACCTCATTTTAGAAAAGACAGTGGCAAGAGACCTTTCTGTTCATATTGGAGCTGCCTGAGGGACAGTTTGAGTCAACCCAGCTGCTGAGGGTTTCTTCAGGCTCTTGTTCCTGTCCCTTGAGGCTGAGGAAGCCTCTAAGCCTTTTCCTTTGAGGTAGGTAGAGGGGAGGGGGAGAGGAAACCACTGCTGCCTCCCACTAGCACAGGAGTCAGGGCTGGTGGCTACAGACAGGCAAGTTCTAGTGAAAGAGCACGGCTTACCCCAAGCCAGAGATTGATTTTATCCTGCAGGGTAATGAAAAGCTCCTTAAAGCACGTAGAGCAAGGAATGTGCCATGTAGGTGAGGGGCACTGAGAGCAAACTGTGAAGGGCAGAGGTGGAAGAAATCTCCCCTCCCCTGCCACTCACTGGAGAGCTGGGAGGCCCCAGCACCCCAGAGCAGCAGCAATACTGCCTGTGCTCCCTGGTCCATATGTGCTGCCTCTTCCCAGCCTGTGACCAGACCAGCTGCAAATACATCCTCTTGTGTTCTTCAAACAAGCAGCAACCCGGTGGAAAGCCTGGGCTGTGGCAAAATGGAGGGGAGCCCATATGGGCACTGTGACACTCTGCCTCACTGAGGTTTGCATTTTCTAAGGGAAAGGGCCATTTCACAACATTTATTTGGGATCCCTTGGGCTTGTCTGTGCTCCCTGCAGTAGGAATTGTCTCCTCCCCCCATCCCAGTCCTGGCTGATGGTGTCACTCTCTTGCTCTCTCCAGTGGAGCCAGAGTTCAAGTATGTTGGGAACATGCATGGGAACGAGGTGCTGGGCCGTGAGCTGCTGCTGCAGCTCTCCGAGTTCCTGTGCGAGGAGTACCGCCGGGGCAACGAGCGGATCACCCGCCTCATCCACGACACACGCATCCACATCATGCCCTCCATGAACCCCGACGGGTACGAAGTGGCTGCCAAGCAGGTACCAGGCAGCGATCACGTCCTCCAGCCGGGTAGGGGCAGAAAGCCCTTCAAATCCCTGTGGGATCCCCTTCCTTCACTGTGGCTATGGGGAGGGGGCATACTTGCTCTCCATGCCCTGCCAAATGTGTCCCACCCAGTCATTGCTTCTCACTGCCCATGGCAAGGGCTCTGTGTTCTGCCACAGGTAGCCCTGGCAGGTGATGGAGGAGGCTTCCTACACCTGACTTACTCTCCCCAGAAGTTCTTTGTCACGGGAGGGTCACTGTGAATCCCCTGCCCCAGGCTGGGGAAGTGGCAGCTGAGTGCCATTGTCATGAGCAGGCAGAGACATGAGGGATGGGACAAGGGAGAAGCCCTCTAGTCCTCCCTCCGAAGGCTCATCAATTCTTTTGCACTGCTAGACCTCATGGAGGTATTTTATTCCTGGCTCCTTCAGTTGAAGCAAGTTGAAATCGTTTATTTGGGTTGTGCCTTGCTCTGTCACCCTGGAAAATTAAGATATTGTTACTGACTTTCCCTGTCAGTACCAATACTCTTTTATTCTACTGCCAGCAATAACATGCATGTTACGACTCAAAGGTACTGGTGCACCATTACAATGGCTGGTCCCCACTGTCCTGACACCCACCCTGTACTCACACCCGTGATGCACCTCTGCCCTGCAGGGCCCAGACGGCAATGGATACTTGACAGGGAGGAACAACGCCAATGGAGTGGACTTGAATCGCAACTTCCCTGACCTCAACACATTCATGTACTACAGTGGGGAAATCAGCGGGCCAAATCACCACATCCCACTGCCCGACAACTGGAAAAGCCAGGTACCGGTCTGAGATGCTGTGAGGATCACAGCATCCTCTTAGAGGGGCTCAGCATGCAAGCAAATACACTGTCCTTTGGCTTGCAGTATGCTTGTCTCCTTCTCCATGCCTTCTGCATGTGGAGAAATGATGTAATACTGTCCCCTATCCCAGCTCACACCTCTGCCAGGAGAGGCTGGCACCACAGCCAGCTTGGGGAGAAGGCTGAAATGCAGAGGGCAACAGAAGTGGCACATGCTGGCTAATACCTGTGCCCCAGGTTTTGGTGCTATGTTGGGAGATGTAACAAGGTATGCACAGGAGGAGCCTGCTCTGTATATCAGAGAATGCAGGAAACTGCAAGGGCTGAAGCAGGCACATTGTAGGTCAGGGTCTGATGTGACCAATCACACCACAGCCCGACATGGAGCAGCAGCTGGCCCAGAGGTGTCTGAGCTTTTCTCCTTGTCCCCATCCCTCTTCTCCTCACAGGTAGAGCCAGAGACCCTGGCTGTGATCCAGTGGATCAGCAGCTACAACTTTGTGCTGTCGGCCAATCTGCACGGTGGAGCAGTGGTGGCAAATTACCCCTATGACAAGTCTCAGGACCAGCGGTTCAGGAGCCACCGGCGCACGGTCAACACTCCTACCCCTGATGACAGGTTGTTTCAGAAGGTGAGCACGGCCCTGGTGTGTGTGAGTGTTCCTTCAGCCCTGCCAGGGTGCAGCATGCGAGAGCTGGTTGGGAGTCCCTGGTCACTGCCTCATGCAGCAGCTGAGCCAAGAAATGTGTTGGAAATAACCATTTGCAGACTACCGCATTTCTGCCAGCCACCAGCTCATGAGCCAGGTCCCACCACACGGACAAGTCAGTCTTAACCCTCGGGAGCCCTTTTCTTTGTGCCATGCTTGGTTTACCCATAACTCCGGTACCACCAGTGCCGCCCCACTCTTCCAGAGCTGAAGACTGCTCCCAGCTTTGCTGCACCATCACAGCATGCATATATTTGGTTTTTTTTTTCCTAGAGCAGTGGCAGGGTCTGCCTGAGGGTCTGCTGAGAGCAGCATAAGGGAGGTGAGTGCCCAGCAGGGGTTTGCAGATGGTGAAGAATAAGCAGAACAAAGAAAAGCACCAGGAGCAAAGGCGGACATCAGGGAATGTATGGGTCTGTGTTGCTGATCCTGCTAGCGCTAGCTGAAGCCTGTGGGTTTTATCCGTTGTTAAATGTCCCAGAAAACTGTGCCTTCCATCACTGCTTCCATTAGGAAATACCGGCACAAGAAAAAGCAAGTCTGCGTTAGAACAGTTAATGAGAAAAATAAGACTGAGCTGGAGTTCAGCCCTCTCTGGAAGCTCAGGCTGTACCGGGGCTTGCGAGGACCTGCTGGGATCAGAGCTGCACTTGGACCCAGATGTGGAGAGGCTGCAGTCTGGGGCCTAGGCTAATGATACCCACATAGCCTCAGAAGTCAGAAATGTAGTGAAATAACTGCTGTCCTGCTGACAGAACAAGATTACTGCAGCATCTGAACCATAATACAAGGATACAGGGTTTGCATTAGAAAATGCAAACACCAGTCTCTTTTAAACTGTATCTTACACAGAGGACAGGCTTTGGATGCAGTGTCCCAATTTCAGCCCTGCCTTCATGTCTAAAAATAAGTAGCAACCTTAATAAGGGCAATAAACAAGCAGTTCCTAGAACCAGAAGTTGCCCAAACTATTTCCTAATCCAAATTCCCCTGATATATATGGTATTTGCATCAGAACTAATACTGGTTCGTTTTCCTCACATATATTCTCCCCGATAGTGCCATTTGCTGTGTGGGGGCCAGCTGAGTGCCCCTGAGTGGCCCCAGTGCCCTCCACTCCCGCTTGTCTTTTAGTGAGTAGGGCAGAAGCTGTCTGTGCCATCAACAAGCCTCTAGCTCTCCAGATTTCTGTTCTTCCTCCTCCACCTTCATCTGCCTACATTTTGTAGAGGTCCTGGCCACGTCGTGTTGTGTTTCACAGCAGTAAAATGCAGGAGCTGTCTCCTATCTGACTTCCCTCCGACGCTCCCCAGCAAAGCCTGTGCAGGAGGAAGAATGTTTTGCCCAGAGCCAGGCAGGATCCCCAACCGCATGGGGCTGAAGAGATGACCACAGCTGCTCTCTCTCTAGCTGGCCAAGACCTACTCGTATGCCCATGGCTGGATGCACCGTGGCTGGAACTGTGGGGACTACTTTGCCGATGGCATCACGAATGGGGCATCCTGGTACTCACTCAGCAAAGGTAAGGGCTGAGCAGCTGAGCACCATCCACAGCAAGGTGTTGAGCTGAGGAGTGGTGAAGGGGTAGATGAGAAACCCCAGGAACCTAAGGATGGGTTGGGGAGGGGCTGTGATGATAGCACTGTGCCCATTCACTAGTCACCATTCTGGTGTCTGCATCTCAGGCTGGGAGATGGCTTGGGAAGATTGGAGGTGTCTTGGGAAGGAGCCACAGAAATAGCTGAGGGCTGCAGAGACCTGCTGTGTACTGCATGATGAAGAAAGCAGAAGGCTTTAGTCATGCTGTCATGGAGGAAGGAGGCTGCACCTGCGGAGTGAAGAGGGAGGGCTGAACAATTAACAATTCTGGCTGAAGATAGAGGACAGGATGCCTGGGACACGGGAGTGGAGATGGAAGGGGGCCTTGCATTCCCCTGGCACACAGGCTTTGCTTTTCCAGGCATGCAGGACTTCAATTACCTCTACACCAACTGCTTTGAAATCACCCTGGAGTTGAGTTGCAATAAGTTCCCCCCTGAGGAGGACCTGGAGCGGCAGTGGATGGCCAACCGGGAGGCTCTTGTTGCTTTCATTGAAGAGGTAAGGGGACACTCCATAGACCTGCACATTTGTCCTGCAGGCCTCCATGGGCTATGATGGTAGGAGACCAGTAGGCACCAGGGGTGGAAGGGAGGTGGCCATGGAGCTCACTGGGTGGTCTTGTTGGTGGCCTTCGTGGAGGCTGTTGTGTCATAGACTGGCTCTGCTGGGGAGAACCAGGAGAGCCAAGGGTATGGGGAAAGGTAGGGTTGTCTCCAGAGCTATGCCTTCCTCCAGTGCCCAGCAGTACCCTCTTGAACAAAGGGGGGTCCTTGACCCAGCAGTCTGTCTCCCTCCCTGCAGGTTCACCAGGGCATCAAAGGGATGGTGTCAGACGAGAACAACAACGGCATTGCAGGAGCAGTGATTTCTGTTCAGGGAATCAGCCATGATATCACCTCTGGTGGGTTGTTGGTCCCCTTGCATGCTCTTCCTTTTGGATACAGCTTCTTGGAGGCTACCTGGGTACATGGGAGGATGTTAGCAGGAGAGGCTGTATGTGTGGCCGGCATGGTTTACTTCCCAAAAACACTAGCTATGAGAAATGTGTCTGTGCGTTCTGAACCAGCAGGGGCTTAGGAAAGAAAGAGGTGAGAACTAAAATGAAAACCTTATTGTAAAGGACTTCAGAAAGTAAGATCCTATTTTATCTGAGAGAGAGGAGAAAATGCATTTGTATATAACCAAAGAGAAGACTGAAGGAATAATCTACTCAATTATTTATCTACACAGAGCTAAATAGCTGATAGCAAAGGGCACGATAGCAGAACAAGATGAAAGACTGAAAGTTCAAGCCAGACAAATTCAGGCTGAGAATGAAGTGCCACTTGAGCTTATCCAAGTTGTAGTGGTTTCTCCTTTGCTGGCCTATTTTAACCTCCTTTTCATAAACACCCTTCTCCAACTGGACCAGACATTACAGATGGCTACAGAAAATAGCCAATATTCCAGCTCTTCAGAGGTCAGACTATGAAATCATCAAAACTCCTGGCCGTAGGTCTGTGACTCAGTAACACTAATATTTGGCACTTATTATGCCAGCCTGCATAAGAAAGGGGAGAGTGCAAGAGATCATGGAATCACAATGTGCTGGATTTAAGTTTGAAGGTATATCTGTAGACAGGACAAAATCACAATGTGCTGGCTGCAAGAGCCCTCTGGGGTCTCCTGTCCAGCCTTCTGCTTGAAAAAGGATTTTCCCCAGTGTTGGCTTTCATCGGCCACTGCTCCAGCCAATTCTCAAGATCCCCAAGGATGGAGATTTCACAGCCTTTCTGCCGTCCTGTGCCAGGGATGCACCACCTTCACAGTGAAGCTGTGCTCCCTGATTCACCCTGAAGCTCCCAAGCTGCCATCTGTGGCCGCTGCCCTCTGTGTGTTGCCTGGCACTGCTCAGAGTTTGGCCTCAGCACCTTCAAGTAGCTGCGGGCTGTGAGCGTATCCCCTGTGCCTCCTTCCAGCCAGGCTGAGCCCACCGGGCTCCCCCAGCTCTCCCTGTGGGGCCGGAGCTCTCCCTGTGGTTCAGGAGCTCTGATTCTCCCACATCTCTCTTGACCTGGGGGCACCAAAACTGGACACTTCCCAGGTGCAGCCCCCCTGGGACTGAACAGAGGGAGAAAATCATTCCCTTTGACCTGCCAACCGCCTTCCCTGTTTTCCCTTGGAAGCCCCTGACTCATGTGTCTCAGTCCTGCCAGTTAGCCCCACCTAAGCCAAAATAAGACAAGCTGCCTGTTATGATTACTCAAATTGCCAAAAACCATCCAGTTCCATAGATGGGAACATACTCAAATTGTCAAAGTAATCCATAATGTGCTGCTGCCTGACTGTTGACTGTTGACTGTCCCCTGTTCCTAACCACATCAGTACACAGCCTGTCAAAGTGCTCCTGGGAGGTCCTTTTGCAGGGAGAATCAGGTAGCAGCTGAACTGATGAGCTATTAAAACCCTGCTGATAATCCAAATGAGGCAAAAATGTATATGACAGGTATTAGAGATAGTGTTATGTCCAGACTGAAGCTGTGATTGTCCTTAGGTCTGTTGTCATCTGACTGGTGAGCCTTCAGATTTGTAGCCTCCCTGCACAGGCATGGCCAGTACTGCTGTATTGTGCCCTTTCATTTGGTTTTTACACGTAGACTTACCTCTGCTCCTTGGCATTAATGAGACATCACTTGCAGTCTACTAATGTGAATCCAGCCTTGCAGTAGGCAGCAGATTAGGAAGTAAGGCAAAAAATTCCCTAGGTTTTGAAGGCTGCCTCAAGGAAGTACACTTGGCAAGACCTACGGGACTACCTTTTGCACTGCTCTTTGTGCATCTTGAGTGCTTTCTCTTTCCATCTTGTGTTCCAGGTAATATGGGGGATTATTTCCGGCTGCTGCTGCCTGGCACTTACACTGTCACAGCCTCTGCAGAGGGGTACCAGCCCCAGACAATCACAACAACTGTGGGCCCAGCTGCACCTTCATTGGTGAGTCAGGCTGCATAGTCATGAGGGTATCCCAAAATGTCTTCATCCCAGGGAGAAAGAAATGTAGCAGATAATGTCTAGTGAGCAGTAGAGAAAGGAGGTGGGATGAAGAGCATTTCCAGTGGCTATAGGGTGTCTTTGGCCGACACAGGGCTCTCCACAGCTCACAGAGAGGGATGGGGTGAAGGCAATGATGCCATCTCAGTTCATTACTGAGGGTTCACAGTCTGCACTTGGCTGCTGTGCCAGCTCCTGTGTCCCTTTGCCTCTTGGCCCTGTGGAGAGCCTCTGGATGTCTGGAGCTCTTCAGCTCTTCTCCATCCTCTGCATTCTTCAGGACATGATGATGTGGAGACAGCACCTGTTCCCTGAGGCTTTGCTATCCCTCTGGCTCTGTGGGTTTCAGTACTCTGCTGTCATCTCCATCCTGCCTGGGACAACACACGTTACCAGGCTGGTAGCAAGAGGCTGAAATCTGCCTTTCTTTCTGCCAAGAGCAACCAAGATGGTGGGAACCTGGTGCAAAGAAAAAACAGCCAAGCACCTCTCGGAGAAGTGCTCCTGACACCATGTGGCCCCTAAAGTGTCTTTCTGAGGGCAGACTGGACAGCTAGAAGTTGATTATTAAAACAGTGGATGGTGATTCCTGCCCCTGCTGTTGCCTTGTGAATGTGGTGGCACCATGGATGCAGCCTTCTCTAAGGGCCAACAAGAACCCAACGGCTGCAGCATCCTGGCACATCTTTTGCTTCACTGCATGTACACTGGTCATGCTCTGCCATAAATACACTGCAGTGGTTCTCCCACCCTCCATCTCTTCATCCCACCCTACTCAGCCTCTGAAGTTCTTCCAGGGCTGCCCTTTTCTCAGGACTAGAAACCTTCTAATTTTCATCTTAAATTTATTTATGGTCAGCTTATCCCTATTTGTTCTTATGCCAATGTTGTGCTTTAAATAGTTCCTCTTCTTCCCTGGTATTTATTCCCTGATGTATTTATAGAGAGCTGTCAAGCCCAGTCCTAGCCTTTGTTTTGCTAGGTTATGCACCCAGCTCTTTGGCTTTCCTTTTTAAACAGATTTTCCTTTTATCATGTTACTGTAGAAGACTGGTTTGTCCTCTGATGGTCTGATTTTTGCAGATCTCCCCTCACAGCAGCCCCCTTGTCCTCATTTCCTTCTGTCCCTGCAGCACCTTCCCTACCCACTGTTCACCCCATTCCTCCTCCAGAAAGCCTACACAGCCCCATCCGGTTTCACTTTTCTGTGTGGCCTCCCCATTCCGCATTTATCTCATGCTGTGTCCTGCATGCTCCTTATCTCCCTTCTCCCACCTGTACCTGCTTGCATGGCTATAATGGATGGAGCTTTCTTTCCTGGAATATTTTTGCTTGGATCTACTGGAAGCACTGGTTGCTAGAAGACTGATTAAGCAGGATTCAGCTAACGAGATGCAACTGAAAAAGGGCTAAACCATCCTGTCTATTAAATATTCACAGCAATGCTATTTCTCTACTTTCTGGTGAGAAAAGATGAAGAAAGAGCATAGCTCAGTCTCTTGCCTTTCACAGCTCATCTTCGAAACAATCCTACGACATCACATTGCCACAGGAGCATCTCTCTGCATAAGAAATGTAGCTGATTGTTAGTACGTTTTCCATGGGGGGAAAAATGTTTCCAGCTGATTTAAGAACTGAGTTCCCATTCTATCGTAACACTGTCTGAGGCCCCTTACTGCTTATCTTGGCCCAGGAGTCAGCTTCAAAGGCTAGCGGCAGAGGCAGGTCCTGCAGAGCCCTGAGCCAGCAGAGCACACAAACGGTGTAACACAGTTTTGTTCTCTCTCCAGGTACATTTCCAGCTCAAACAAGACGTGGTGAGGAAGCTCCCGGAGCGTAAAAACTCAGGAACACGCATGAACAACAAAGCCCTTCACAAGAAGGTAGTGCCAAGAGCCACCCACTGGGGGACCCGAAGATGAGGACAGCTCACTTGGCTGAGAGCTGGGGAAGCCGTTTAGACGAGGCCCGGCTGATTACTCCAGCCAGTGAACTTTTCCAACAGTCCAGCATGAAACTAGCCCAAATGATTAGGTTATTAAACAAGGAAGTATTTAATCCCTGAGCAAGTCGTGAAGTCATTCACAACAAAATGTGCCTGCGCTGTGGTTCGCTGGGCAGTGTGTAGCTGCTGAGCTCTTTTCCAGCACTCACTCCATTTCAGAGAGCTCTGCTCCCTTCCCTCCTGGACTTAGTTGCTACAGCCCATGTGAGAGGCCCAGACTCTAGTGTACACCAGAGAGAATGAATCCAGGCCCTGGTCTTTGCTGCACTCACAAGCTGGGCATGTGAATCCTGGCCCTAGCCTTCTGGGTGCCAGTGCCATGTTTCTCCCTCAGGTAATGAAGCTTGCAGCCTATAGACCCTAAAGTTAGAGGGAGGCCAGTTTTAAAGCAGTCAGTGATGTGACCAGCTCTGAACACAGTTTGTCCCACACATAGCACAGCTATCACTGGTTGGCAATGCCACTCGTATAAATGCATCACTGGGAGCTAGTGGACCAAAGTCATCTCCTGGCTGATATTTATCTTGATGTGCAGATGGGACTTTTTGGTAACTGGTTTAGATTATTGGTAGTCAAACTGGCTGAAATGCTGGCAAAAGCCAAGGATTATCCCATCTCCTTATGTCTTCAGACCCAAACCAGATAGTTCACTAAAGGGTCTGCTGTAGGCAACACATACTGTTAGTCTGAGCACAGGAGCAACTAGGTAAAGCCTGACAACTGGTGATAAGTAGAAGTGCAAGACAGGTGATTTGATGTTCCTTTGGGACAAATACCCTTAACCTTGGTCCTCTCAATATGCAACAGGGAAGTGTCATGCATGATGCCAGTGAGTTTCAATTGCGTTAGGGAAGACATGATCAGTGAGGTGGGGTACTACAGGCTGGGCCTTAAAATGCTGCTTAGGCTGTGTGGGCAGGTTTCAAGTGGAAGCAAGAGTAGCAATGAAGCTGATTATTCCCATGGTAAAAATACCTTAATCAGGTAAAACTTTTCTAGCATTCTTCATAGAAAATAAATAACACCAGAGGGATAAACAGTCCCGCCCATGTGCCCCATGTACTTGGCTGGTTATCCTCATCTTCCCCACACAGCCCTCCATTGCACTGACTCTTTCTGTGTCTCAAGCCTCTGCAGAAAGTATCCCCTAGGCATCCCCTTGCTCCTCCTCTTTTGCAAACATCTCTTCATCTCTTGTGAGCAGCCTCTACCACCCTACTGAATACGTAATACTCTGCACTCCATCCCTCACCATCACCTCCTCCTCTGTGTCTGCTACAAGATGCTAGTGGCATTTTCAGCCCTAGCAGCACACACACTCTTGTAGCTCTGCCTGCTAACAAAAGTTGTTTCTCTGCCATGTCTGCTATTGGAAAGGCAGAGCAAACTGTCCCTCACATGATATTTATACAGGCTATTGGAAAAAAGTACCAGGAGTGGTCATGCACTTAACCTTGGCTGTTAGGGATTGTGGTCTGCAGAAGCCAGTGTGTGCTGGAGACAATGACCAGTTCCATAATCACATGAGAATTCAGATTCTGTATTTTTCTATCTTTTTGTGATGGAAGTCAAAAAAGATGGTGAGGCCGAGATCTCCAAACTCCTGTGTGGATTAACTCCTTATTCCCTGGCAAGCAGAGCAGCATCACCCCAGATCCTGGAGCCTCCTGTTTGAAGCCACGTGTCAGTGCACATTCACCCAAAAAGATTTCCTGGTGGACATGCAGGCAGAATGAGGGAGGCCACCCTTCATCCCACAGCCTGGCCCCATGCAGCATGCAAAAGGGTTTGCTGTCACCACCTCTCCAACCCATATGCAGGAAGATGCTGCTGCCTCCAGCCATGGCACTAGCTCAGCTGCTGAGCTAACCACTCACTTCTGAGGATATGTGTGAAGCTGAGAGCAAGGAAAGGGTTCCTAGGGAGCAGCCCTCAATTGGGTAATTCAGCTGGGCAGTCCCTGGCCAAGGTGACGCTCAGCCCGCACAGAGCTGCCCATGCCATCAGCATCGTAAGTGGTCGCCTTGCTGAGGCTGCCGGCTGCAGGGTGCTCTCATGTTGCCCTCTTGTGGTCCCAGAAAATGCAGAAGCATCTCAATTCTCTTCACCTTCCAGTGCAGAGTCAGAGGAGGGCACTTCTCTAGAACGGCACAGCCAGCACAAGAGGCCACGTCACTCACTTTCGCAGGTTGCTGAGAAGCTGGCAGTGCAGCAGCAAAACTAGTCTCAGTCACAAGCTTTTTCCCCTACAAGAGGGTCCCTGTGAAATACAACGTCCTGGAGGACTGACTGTCTGTGGGCTGGGATTTGTCCAGCTCATTCTCCTCCCAGCTCTGAATATTTCTGTGTTGAACAGTTTGGTAAAGCTCCACTTGGCCATGGCCAAGCTCTCCATGTGAAAACATGATTACAAAATGTTTCTTGAGGCAGCACTCGCTTAAGCACGACTCTCGCAGGCTTGCCATGAACTTAGCCCCCCATGTTGCAAGAAACATACCAGAGCTAAACCTTTGAACGTAACATCTGCAGCTCAGTGGTTTCACATTCTTTTGAGACTCCAGCCAAGGCAAAAGCAGTTGACAGGGTTGAGTCAGAAGACACAGCAAACAGCCGATCCTCCTCATCCTCTCTGGGCCACTCATGATTTTGTAGATCTCTTTCTCCACCTTACGTACTTCTTTCAAGCTGAAGAGTCCCAGCATACACACTTGTTCACTGTACAGTCTGTTCCCACACCTCTGAGCATCTATAACTGCCTGCCTCCAAACCTTCTTCCATTCTCTTTTAACTTGTCTGAGATGAGGGGACCAGATCTGTATGCAGGCACTGGAGAAACATGTAAACAAACTGGAGCCAAGCCCAGAAGAATGAACCAAAAACTCTTGCAAGCACACCTGTGAGTATCTGGGGATGAGCAGAAACCCCACTGTGGAGGGCAGATGAGACTCTGTGCATGCAATGCATGCTGCTTTCTGTGGCTGGCATGGAGGAGGGAGAAAAAGGGAAAACACAAGTAGCTGAACTCAAAGAAGAGTGAGACAGCTCTGATGGGGATGTCAGCAGAGGAGAACTGGGCATGGCAGTGACCTGAAATGCTGCAGGAGGGACTGGCATGACAAAAAAAGACAAAAAGTCAAAACCTGTCTCAGCAGTCAAAACCAGCAGAAATTCAGGGTGAGAGGACAACATCTAGAGCCCTGTGGCAGGGGCTGGTGTCCATTCTTCAGCTCCAGCAAACCATACACAAGCATTCATACCCGTGGGGAAGAGAGCACCCAGCTCCCTGTACGATCTCAGGCACTCTGCCAACAGCATCAAGCCATGACAGCACAGCGGGTCCCTGCCTCAGGAGAGCAGGCGGGGAGTCAGCGCCCAGACTGTGCATGTACCGACACGACTCACGGCGGTGCGTGCGACGCACCCTGCATACCCCGCTCCTGGCTGGTGGCAAGCCAAGCTGGGATCTGCGTGGTTGCCATGGAGAAGTGTAGCTAAATGCACTAACAAGTGCCAAACGGTGGTAACTGTATGGGGGCTGAGAGACTCCGGGCTTTACACGGTGTTGCTGAGGCATGGTATCCCCTGGGGCATAGAGGCTTTTTTTGGCCCTGCCAGGAAAACTAGTGCAGGACATATTGCGCTTGGTGTGCCCAACCGGAGTGTGATGCACAAAGTGGCCCTCCCTTCCACGGCTTTCTGCCGGGAGCTATTTGTTTTTCCCCATTTTGGTGCTCTGGCATGATCTTACGGTGTATCTAAGCAGCCAAGCCAGCTCCTAGCAGCAAAACTGAGACTGCACCAGATGGACAGCACAGTCCCACTTGTCTGCTGCTGCCAAAGCTGAAGCCCACGAGGCAGCGAGAAACACCCAGGAGAAGGCTACAGCGGGAAAGGAGACCCCCGGCGCTGCTCGTGTCTGCGAGGCGGCCTCGCTTTGTCAGGCAGAAGTGAAAGAGGCAGCTGCCTGTCTTGCTCCACACCAGACTCCTGCGTGCTCTGCCAGCACCCTACCATGGGTGCTGTGCCCGGCTTGCTGGCTACCGGGGTGGCTGCACCCCACGCTCAGCAGTGTGTCCCACGTCGGGGTGTCCCCGTGGACCGCTGGGGCGACTGCCTAGCACCGTGATGCCAACGGGGATGTCCCCATGTCACCCAGCCCCGGAGCCCCCAGGCTGAGGACCCGGTCCTGTGGAGCAGCTCCTCCCCCCAGCGACGCCACGCCGCGCCCGTCTGGCCGGGCCGTGTGGAGGCAGCAGGGGGGTGGGGCGGGCCGCGGGGCCGGGCGGGCACTGGGGGCCGGGCCGGCCGGGGCCGGGCGGCCGTGGAGGCGGGAGCGGGACCCGCAGGGCCGGAGCGGCCGCGGCGCCCGGACCGGGCCGGGAGAAGGTAGGGACCCGCGGGAGTGGCTGGGGGGAGCCGGGCGCTCACTGCCCGCCGCCGCCCGGCCTCGCCGCTGCCTCGTCGGTCGGTCAGCCAGCCGCCTCCCCTGCCGTGCGCGCCCCCTCGGCCGCCTGGCCTGCGCCTCCGCCGTCCCCACGCAGCGGCTCGGCCTCCGCCTCTGCTCCCGCCTCAGCCCGCCGCCTCCCGGCTCGCCCGGCACCTCCTGCTCTCTCATGCCATACCGGCACCCTCTGCCCTGCGCCGCCCCGCCGAGGCCGAGGTCCTGCCTGCCCTTGGGGCTGCCCTGGGCCGTGCTGGCTGGCTCTCGGGTGGCGGGTGCCCCTGGCTTGGTGCTGCTCGCTCGGGTGGGTGCGCTCCTCTCCTGCCACCAGCCGGGCTGCGGCAGCGTGCGGCACTCGAGCCCGCCTGGGTGCTCGCTGTACCCCCTGGCTCTGTGCCATGGTGCCCATGCTCCCCTAGGAGCGCTTCAGGCACAGCAAGGAGCAGCTGTGGGGCACAGTGAGAGCTGCCTGTCTACTCCCTACATTGCATCCCTTTGGCTTTTGGTCTGTGCAAGCAGTGGTAACCGGGGGTGATCACTCACCAGGCAGGCGTGCAGCTGGTGGTGGCTGACATTGACTGGACAGCTGGTTGCCGGGGAGTACGTGGCTTTGTTGAAAATGTGGATGTCTGAGTCTGGAGTGGTCTGGCACTGTGAGCCTGGAGCAGCAGCACTTACGAAGGCTGCCACAGGTGGTTGCACACAGAGAGCAGAAGCTCCACACTGCAGTGCTGTGCCTTCCTTGGGTGCTCCTCTGAGACCATCTGCTCTGCTTGTACCAGCCTGGGAAGAGAAAATCAGGAGAGGTCCACATATCTCACCATAGCAAATGCAAATCCCTCTGCATTGCTGCCCATCTGACACTGTCGCCTTGTACTTTAAGAGCTATGAATTGGAGGTACCACCTCCAGAGGCCTTGCCAAGGGATGTAGGCTTGGCTCACCCTCAGCACCACCTGAGAGACTGCAGCTGTTCCTGTTCTGACCCTTTTGCTGACTCTGAGCAGTGCCTCAGCTGACCCTGTCCTTGATGCAATTTGGCCTCAGGGGGGTTCAAACAGCTCTGCTTTGCGCCTGAAGTATTCCCCACACCTCCATCCTATCACATCTCATTCTCCTTGCTGTAGTACCTAGAAAGCCTCTCATTATGTCATAAACATTAACATCTGTTTTGAAGTTTGTCATATTTCTATAACTTTATGTTCGGAGAAGGCTCTCTCCCCTTGTCTCTGCCATTCTCTCCTTTGCTTCCATTGCAGTCCTATCTTTTCCTCTGCAAAAGGCTTGAAAGAGTTTGTAGATACAAAATTTGCAGTTTTGCAGATGCCTTGCCAAATACAGCCTCTGCTGTGCTATGAGACGTCACCATCATCCCCCTCATCTTGACTCACTCCTCTGGCTGCAAGTCGTGCTGGGCATTGTGTCTAAATGTGTCCTGCTTGTTTGTGAGGCCCTCCCTAGCACTCGTAATTCCCACATCTCTCAGCTGGCTTCTGCCGTTCTCTTCTTGAAATCCTCTGCTCTGCCAAGGCCAAAGGTTTCAGTTCTCCCTCCAGCTGCTCCGCTTAGCATTAGTATTAGAAACTAATATGAACATATAGCCATTTTAGAGAGATGTGAACATGGAGGGGACGGGGGGAACAAAGGTGACAGGAGGAACTGAGCAGTAGGAGAGAGGAAGGGAGTGACACTCAGAGCCCTGCAGAGCACTGGCTTTGGTAGCCGTCACAAGAAGCGTGGCTGTGTGACGTGTCAGGGTTCTGAGTGCAGTTAGGCATCTCTGCAGTGGGTGATTGTTCAGAAGGACTTTGTGATGGTGGTGATGTGAGCTTGGGTGGGACAGCCTGAGTTGTTCTTATCTTAGCACTTCACTACCTTAACTGATAATTTCCCCTTGACCTCCAGCAAAAGTATTCTCCTAATCATGTTCTAAGGATTGCTCAACCCCACTGCTGAGTGACACAGCTTTTGCTTTGTCTTATTTTTAGAACCTTTCTGTTAGGTATAAAATCTGCTGCTTTCTCAGGAACACCTTGGGGATCTGAAAGAAAGAGGTATCAGCAAATTCCTTGCTGGGGATTTAGGTTCTTTGTAGAAAAAAAGCAGTGCAGAACAGGAACGAAGAGCAGAGCTTCCGAGTCAGACTTAAGTAATTTCCAGATTTCTGGATTACCTGCACAGCAACCAAAGCATTGTAATGGGATTCTGTCCAAAAGCTATCTTGAAAATTGTTGTTCAGGGTGCAAAGTCAAGCGTTCCAGTGTTAAGGAATGTCCTTGTAGCCCCAGTTCAGCCTGTTTTGGATACATACTCAAGGTGTAATGACTAGTTTTGTAATTGTATACTACTTACTTACCCCTGCAGCCCAGCCAGGGGTAGGCCACAGCAGAAGTGTTCTTGGGGTTTTGCCTGTTCCTTATTCTACGGTTGTATTGTTTTAGCCTGTCTGAAAAGTGGCAAGAGAGACAACCATTTGCCTTGGGTTGGGAGAAGACAGCAGGCTCAGTAGGGCATGTGCAGCCACTCTACGCAGAATTTGGGAAACTCTATCTCCTAACCTGGTGTTGTGGCCTTTGCGTGCTTGGGTCCCCAGTGCCAGAGATTAAATATCCATCACAGTCTCCTTGCTCACATATTGTGGCAAGGTGTTCTGCTTTGCATTAAAAATTGATGCTGCGCTCTGTTTTCCAGATGACTTTCATTTGCTTGCTGCCTGTCCCAGCACGAGCTCCTCTTCCTTCCTCCCCAAGCTACACTTACCCCCCACAAATGCCACCAGCCTGCCTTTGGCCATGTCCTGTAACAGAGCAGGTGAGAACAGTGTGACAGCCAGGGCCCAGCTGGAGAGAAGTAGTGGTTCAAATTATGTGTGCGGTATGTGGCAGAGCTCCTGTGGCAAATACCCCAAACTGCCGCATGTGTGGTGGGAGGCCAGAGTTTGCTTAAGCAGCCCTTGTCTTTCATGGTTCTGGTTCTGGAAGGCTTGATGATCCAACCTAAATGCATTCGTTCCAATGAGTTTTGGTCACAGTCAAGGCAAAAGAAGCTATTTCTTTTTAAAGTGAGGAGATTCCTCTTCCTTCTGGGAGCCATATGGGGTTAGGAGGTGGAGTGCCAAAGAGTAGATCTGGTGTTTCACTGTGTGAAGCTCAGCAGGGGGGCTCTTTGGGATCTGCTGAGACAAGCAGAACATCTTGAGGAGAGGCTGCAGCAGTCAGCATTTCCCCAGTGGGAGAAGGCTCCTCTCCTCCACACCATTAGCTGGGGTTTTGCCCTGCTTGCTGCATTGTCCATTATGTCTGGATTCATAGGGTCAGCTCTGCAATTTGCCTGAGCCACACTCCTACTATCTCCAGCTGTGGCCCATGCAGCCTGGTTCAGCAGGGTACTGTTTATCTCACCCAGGAATCTGCAGGCAAGCAGGGACCTCTGGGAGCTTACACAGCAACATGTTCCGCTCCGAACAGGGGGAGTGACTGTGGGTGGCGGTGGCTCTGAAGGGTGGTGTGAGCAGCCAGCGTGTGCTGGTGTGCAGGCAATGTCCTACCCTTGAATTGTGGATGAGGACTGTTCAAGCTGTGCAGATTCAGTGAGGGAAGGAGGGCTGTTGGAGACCATGGGGAAGAGCAGACGCAAAGGGTAGAAATGCCTCGGCATGTAATTAGTAAGCTTCTGTTCTTGACACAATGGCGTGAGAAGCCAAGCATCACTCCTGGTTTCCTCCCACTGCATGTTAGGTACCGATTCTGCGGCCTAGAGCATGGTGAGAGCTGCAGCAGGTCTCTTGTTGAAGCCAGCAGCTGGAGGGTGCATCTCCGTCTCTGGGGATGGATTGTGTTTTCAGTGAACAGCGATTGAGCTGTAATGAGCAGAAGGAGGCATGAAAAGACCTAGACAAAACGCATGTAGTTTTTTAATTTTTAAAAAATCACTGGCAGTATTTGATTAACATTCTTAATGTTAATTTCTTTAATCATTCTGCAACAGAGTTTTGTACATTTCTGTGAATCTGACTCCTTCCTGGTCTGCTGCTCAGGCAGGCTTTAAGGTTCTTATAGAGATTTAGGCATCTGCCGCACAAGAATCCACTTGTCCCTCTTGTGCAAACCAACTGTGCCTGTGGAAGCCCACACTGCATGTTTTGGGTCTGTTTGGTGAAATGTTCGTTTTTCAGTTACAGTGCAAGCAAGTTCTAACAGCACTGCTTCTTGGGTGAAAAGCTGAGAATTTGAGAAACAAGTGGTTTTACTGCCTGTGAAGTTTGGGGGTTTTGCTGCTAATTCTGTGGTATTCATCCATTACTGCTTTTTATCTCATGATCTGATCATCACTTTGGGCATATCACTGGATTAGTTGTCTGCAAGCCCGCAGGGTCTCTCCTTTTACAAGGGCTGCTAATACTTTCTGTAATCAGCCTAAAAAGGTTTCTGCCTTATCTCTTTAAGTGCTTGAAATCCTTGCTTCAGCATCTTTCAGCAAACCAGGGAAGGTAGAACTCCTGTTTCTGAGGTACAGAAACTCATCAGAGACTTATTTGCTCACACTTGCCATTAAAAGATCCAAAAAAGGACATTTATATCACCATTTTCAGTAGGTCTGCTTCCATCTAAATTATGGCACTTTGAGCAAATGCCTGACCATTTGTGGTGGTGATGAGTCCATTATTCGAGACTTCTTACCCTGCACAGTTTCCACTGCAAAAAGAAAGGAGGGATACAAGACGTTGTCAGTGTGTAAGTGCCTTCTCTTGGCTGCTTGTGTCTTGAGCCAGTCTCTGTTGAAGGTCTCAAAACAGTATTGTAACAGAGTTAATAGCTGTCGTTTCATTCTGGTCACTCCTTTCATCAGCCCTCACTGAATCAGACGCACTGCAGAGCTAATGGTGAAGGGGACTAGGCAGTCTTCCATGGAGGTCATGTTAATGTGTGCTGAGCATGCATGCAGGCAGGCTCTGGGGAGTGATTAATGCCCTGAGAATCCACTCTCTGCCTTGCTGCACAATGCTGTTGTGTCAGGCCCGGAGCTTGGCACCGGGCAGGCTGTCGGCGGGCGCCAGGAGCACGTTACCTAGTTTGTACAGGACCAGGCAGCGGCATAGAGACAGCGTGTTCTTAGCGGGGCGAGTTCAGGGCTGCGCTGCTGCTTCATACTTGCAGGGTGAGGCTGTGTTTGGATGCGGGTCCGCTGCTGGGCGGGGGCAGGAGTCCGGCGGCTCTCGGGCCTGGCCTCCCCCAGCGCGAAGTCCCAGTGCTGGCTCAGCTGCGGCGGAGCCTTCCCTCCCTCTGCCCCCTGGCAGGCAGGGATCACCCGTCCTGGAGGTGAGAGGGGCCGGTGCCTGGCGAGCTGTCAGGAGCCCTTACTCACTGGGGATCGCAGGCGGAGCCCGGCTCTCCCTGCGCTCTGCTTTTCCTGCTGGAGCCCCTGCTGAGCTGTTGCCGAATGTTTGTTTTCACCAGATCAGGGTGGATCTGGGAGAAGCTCAGGTCCATTATTAAGCCTGAAGAGTTGGACTCAGTAAGTTTCCAGTGTGGAAGATGCTGGGAGGCTTCCTTTTCTAGGTGGGGATTCGGAGAAAACTCTGGCAGGCAGCATTCCGTGGAGTAACACAAGGCCAAGGTCCTGGAAAACGTAACATTTTGCGTTCAGTTCATGTTATGGAGGAAGCAAACTTTGCAAGGCTGATTCACTGCTTTCAAATGCAGTGGCATGCTGTCTAGGCTCTGATGGAGTCAGGGAGTGATCCTGCTCTTCTCAGTTCTGCTGAGGGAACATGAGCTTGTTGGGATTCCTTCTTTGACAGCTTCAGAAGTAACTTTATGTTTTCTTACCTCAAGGGCTGGCTCTCAGGGAATGCTTTTCACATGAATATGGTAGTGCCCGTGTTTTATTATAACCGTAACTAATATATACATGGTGGAACAATTGCAATCCTGCCTGCCCTCTTGGTCTTCTGTCTCATTGGAAAATCTTGTACGTTTTGATAATGAGTCCCCAGAGCTCCAGGTGAGATAAGGAAGTGACGGTGCTGTTTCCACGGGCAGGATCTGAGCCCCGGGCAGTGGGAGGGCCGAATCCTCAGCCCCAGTGATTGCAGCAAAGCCAAGCTTGGGTCAGCAGCACACTTGCTGGAATCCTGGCACTCCTCATCCCACTCTTATATTACACTTTTGACAGAAAATATGCAAGAAGTCGCGCTGTGCCATCGTGCACTCCTGGAGAAACTGCCCCAAAAGTACTGCCTGCAGTATTTCCCCCTGCCCTTTAGTCCAGTGCAGCTGTGAAGTTTGCATGTTCAGAGTATGGCAAGGATTCCTAGGACCTGAGCAATGTTAGCAGCCAGTCAGCAGGGTGGAGAGCAGCCCCTGGCGCCTGCAAGGGGCTGCTACTGCTGCGTCTGTTGCTGCTGCTTGCCCGTTCTGGTCAGATCATGCAGCATCATGTCCCAGACACCCCACCTCAAGCAGCGCATGGATCCTCCCTTGTCTTTAGTATTTCCAAGCTAATTAATGGCTCTTCCATCTTTTTTCCTGCACCACATGGTCATGTTTTTAATACTGTTACTCCTTCTGCCTCAGTAGGTTCCTGCTACCCTGAACTGCGGCTCTTTGTGCTCCTGATTCACTCCAGTCCATTCATCTCTTTTTGGTGGCAAAGTGCTGTCGGCGGCTGGATATTGGGCTCTTTGTTTGTGCAGCCAGCACAATGCTGGTGACAAAGGGACAGCCTGTGCCCCAAGAAGCCCACATGCTATGGGGAAGGCAATGGAGAGCAATAGGAGTGCGGGCTGGCCAGCCGAGGTGAGGGTGGCTGGGCCAAGCGTGCTGGCAGCAGCAGGGGTACAGCTGGGGGTGGGGAGGGACGTGCTGAGGAAGCTGTTCCTGCCGAATACAAACCCGCTTTGTTCCCAGGAGGTGAGTCGGACTGGATAAACAGAGTGGTCCTGTCAGCAGAAAGCCTTTCCCTGGCTGGATCCCTCACTGGCACTCACACTGGAGGCTGGCTGCACCTCGCTAGCAGGGATGTTTTTCTTCTCCCTGTGTTAGCTTCCCCTCTTCCCGACTCAGAGGGCTCAGGTGGGTTTTGCATGGCTGTATGGAGAAATGGGCCCACGGGGGCCCCATATGCTCACTGTGGGTGGTGGCATCTGTTGTCACCCTGCTCTTACTGCTGTTAGCTAGACAGGACAGTTCGGCAAGCCATGCTGAGTACGTGGGTTACTGGCTGGGTGGCACTTGGAGGGTGGTGAGTGTTCTCCATGCATGAAAAGGTGCTTTGGGAGGGGAGAAGGTTGAGTCCAGTGAAGGGAAGTTGTGTCTGACTGGATGGAGCAGGGACTGCTTGTGATGTGGAGGGAAAGCAGCCTGTGTCAGGGGGGCTGGTGGGGAGGATGCTGATGTCCTGGCCTTGCAGAGGATGGGGCTCTGAAAATACCTCGGAGGGGTGTTTGGCAGTGCCGTGCTCTGAGTGTGATTGTAGCGGGAAGCACCAAGCACTGAGGTGCAGATGTTGAGGAATAATCTTAGAGTTCCTGGTTGCCTTGGACAGCTGCACCTTTTAGTTCCTCTCCCATGTGATCTGGGAAGAGGGGAAGGAGCAACTGTAGCTGCAGGACTGCTGCTGCCTTGGTGTGTTGTATTGCATTGATGATGAGACTGCTTGGTTCAAAGCAAAGATGATACAGAAAAGTGTCCTGGCTTAGCAGCCGCTTCCGAAGGAAGGAGAAATCCAGGACATAGGCCTTGATGAGGACATTTTTGCCTGCCTTCCCCCTGCCAGAGGGAATTAAATCTGGGCAGGGTTTACACCCTCATCTCAGCCTGGCTTCTGCCAAGAGCCCTAGTAGGCATCCCAGAGGATGGCTGAGCCTGGTACATAGAAAGGAGAAGGGGCATTTTGAGCCAAGTCTGAGGATGCCCAGGCTGGGTGAGCCTAGGCAGGGGTAGGAAGAGTTCACCAGTGGGGAAGAGGATGATGGGATGAGCTTGCCTGAGTGAACTTTGTGTGTCTTCTCTTGCTGGACAGAAGTGTGATGCTGCTCCAGCACGCAGTTCTTGTTGCCCTGAGTAGTGGCACTGGGAGGGGGACACCGCTGCCCATCCCACCAGAGCATGTGTGGAGGGAGTATGCAAGGGAGTGGTGCTGTCTGCCTACTTGGCAGGTTCAAGGCCCTGCACTGCATGTCAGGGAAGTGCTGAGCTTCCTCCCCTTCTCTTGCTTCCTTCCTGACAGGACTCGACTTCCAATTTTCTTCTTGGTCCTCCCTCCACTGTAGCACAAACACATGTCCCCACAGAGACAGTCAGAGGGCTGGACAAGGCAGGATAAACCATGAGGGCTGCATTGCTTGAGACCCCCTGCTCCTGCAGCATCCTTTATGTGACAAGGAGTTTCAGGGAGCTCAGGACAGGACCCCTCGTACTGTTCCTGTCTCTTTTGGTCAGGAAGGGTTTTACTTTCTGAATGTATATGTGATAATTTCATGTGCTTCTGGCTGCTATCAAACTTCCTGCTGTGTCTCAGCCTTAGGTACTGATCCATCTTCAGATCCTGTGCAATGGAGGCTGGTTCCGTGGTACGAGCAGTCTTTGATTTCTGTCCCAGCGTCTCTGAAGAGCTGCCCCTCTTTGTGGGAGATGTCATTGAGGTGCTGGCCGTGGTGGATGAGTTCTGGCTCCTCGGCAAGAAGGAGGGTGTCACAGGTAAGAGCTGGAAATGCGGCACCTAGATCTACAGATGTGCCAGCTGAATGTCCACTCTGTGAGCACACCTTCCCTTGGCCAGTGCTGTGCAGGACCAGATTGAATGTACTGAATCTTTCATGGGACTGAGGGTGCAGGTTGTCCATCACTGGTCTCCTGACAGCTTTCCATCAACTGTTGGGACAGCTCGTTTATTTTTTTGGGAAAGATTAGTGGAGGGTCAGTTCTCAAGGAGACGAGAGCTTCACAAGACTAGTTGCTCCGTCCTCTGTCATGAGACAGCCCATTTCCTGGCTGGTTTATGCACTGACCTGCTGTGACAGTGGAAGGGGAGAGAGGAAACAGATGCACTGAGAGTGGAAATGCATCCACATCCAAGTGACCTCGTCAGGTCAAGTCAGTGGGAGACACACTGACAGAGTGCGTGTGCCCCTCCAAGCTCTCTGACTCAGCTCCACTTCCTCCTTTCCGCTTTAAAGCATTTTCCTGCACAAGCTGACATCATTAGCTGGGTGCCTGAAGTAGTGTGCAAACCTTAAACTTTTGGAGGGGCGTGGGAAACTTCTGAAGCAGCAAAATGCTCTCAGTGAAACACTTAGAGTCTTGTAGTCTTCTGTCTAAGCAGCTCTTTCTCATCTTAATACTGATGTTGAGAGGATGTGTGAGCTCTCAGGGAGATGAAAACCAGGCCACTTCAAAGCATAAGCCTGACTTTGTCTTCAGCATGAGGTGGGACTGGAGTTTCATCCTCGGTCATGGAGATGGGGCTGCTGTTGCAGCAGCAGTCTGGGCTCTGCTAACAACTGCAAGCTGTCTCCTGGCTAAAACAAAGATGAACAGGAGCAAAGGCGGAGAGGAGGACTTATCTCCTATGTTCCATGTAGCTGATAAATGGCATTGAATGAACACATGCTTGATCCTGCTGTTGCTGAAGTTACTGGACACAAATTACTTCTGCAGAAATCACCAGTATCTACTTCACCACAGTTCTATATCCCAGCATAACTCATGTGCTTGTTCTCAAGAAAATGAAGCTATTAAGGAGTAATAAAACAGATGTGTGTCGTAGCTCAGAGATAAGGAAACACACTGAAGTTAAACCAAATGGTTTTTAGTGACCTTTAACGCAAAACCCACTTGCATTCCTGCTTTCCCTTTGAACAGCTGTTGTAGTTTTCTGCCCCGTTTTCTAAGCTAAAATTGTAGGGAATTGAAAAAAGTGCTATTGAGAGTAGCTGTGGAGGTGCTGCAGCCTGCCAGTAATGACACTCTGTAGTCTGGGGAATGCTTAATGTAGCTCCATGACTTCCTTTCAAACAGCATTAGGTTGTTTCCATATACCGAGCAGGAAACTCAAGACATGGAAAAAGAGGCAGAGTTGGTTAAAACTGTGAAGAAAGCCATTAAGCCTAGTAGCCTGTGGGCTGCTGGTTGCACCTCAGGTTTAATGATAACAGATGCCTAATTGTCTAAGCCTAGTGCAGAGTTTTGGTGTCTAGGTGTTGTGGTTTAAGCCCACCCTTCCTTCCCCCCGCCCCCCGGGGGGACTGGGAGGAGAATCGAAAGACTGTAACTCCCATGGGTTGAGACAAGAACAGTCTATAACACAAACCACTGCTGCTGGCGCCTATAATAATAATGATAAGGGAAATAACAAGGGAAGAGAATATGCCCGCACAGGAAGCCAAGCTCACCACCCACTGACCGATACCCAGCCTGTCCGAGCAGTGATCTAACCCTTCTGGGTAACTGTCCCCAGTTTATATATTGGGTATGACGTGCTGCAGTATGGAATACCTCTGGTTAGTTTGGGTCAGGTGTCCTGTCTCTGCTTCCTCCCGGCTTCCCCTCCTCCCTGGCAGGGCATGAAACTCAGAAAGTCCTTGGTCAGAGCAGACATTACTGGGCAGCAACTAAAATCATCAGTGTTATCAGTGCTGTTCTCAGGCCAAAAGTCAAAAACACAGCACTGTACCAGCTACTAAGAAGGAGAAAAATGACTGCTACTGCTGAACCCAGGACACTAGGATATGGTGTCTCCAGGTTTTATTGGAGAACCTGGATGCTATATTGGAACATCAGGTGTGAATGCTGGAAGTGCTACTAGCCCATACTGCATCAAATCCCCTTGCCACAAATCATAAAAGACAGAAATGACATTTTTAGTAGCCTTTGCAGTGGGCTCTGCCGCATCCTGTGCTCCCAGCACTGAGATTAGTAGCTGGGTGGTATCTTGTATTGGCCAGCAAGTGTGTGCTGCCCTGTCTGACAATGGCCTGTTCAGAATAGCTGAGCATCCAGCAATGGGTGCCATGGTGAAATAGGTGCACAGTGGTGATAAAGTAAGGAAGGTCCCTGGAGCCTCAGTGGTGCTGAAGCTGTGACAGAGCCTGTGACTCGTAGACATGGTTATCCTGAGTGTAGTGGCCTGACTTCTGCGCGAAGGCCGTACAGGAGCCAAGCCTTACGGAGTGAGGGGTACCAAGTGGATGTGCCCAGTGGATTGTTATCCAGCACTACTGGATCTCAGTCTGCATCAGGCTATGAACTGCTAAGCAAATAATGAAAGCAGAGAAAATCTAGTATGTCTGTTCCCAGAAACTCCATGCTGGTGGCACAGTCCCAGTAGTGAACACAGACTGTTGGTTGCCTGGAGTGAGCTAGGGCACAGAGCTTTTTGTTTTCTGTTAGCTCTTAAGCATTTAAAACCTCTGGAATTGCCAACTTCCAAGCTTGTTCCTTTTCTACCATGCTACTGAGGCGCCTTGGGTTGCTGGGTTTTTTCCTTCAGTAAGAGATTAATAGATTAAGGGGGCCTATAAGGATGCTGGGGAGGGACTCTTCATGAGGAACTGTAATGAAAGGACAAGGGGTAACAGGTTCAAACTTAAATGGGGGAAGTTTAGATTGGATATGAGGAAGAAATTCTTTACTGTAAGGGTGGTGAGGCACTGGAATGGGTTACCCAGGGAAGTTGTGAATGCTCCATCGCTGGTGGTGTTCAAGGCTGGATTGGATATAGCCTTGGGTGGCATGGTTTAGTGGGAGGTGTCCCTGCCCCTGGTGGGGGGGTTGGAAATAGATGATCTTGAGGTCCTTTCCAACCCAAACTATTCTATGATTCTATGATCCCAAAGCCTGGAAGGAGGGTTGAGGGAGTGGTGGTGGGTTACAGGAAAGACTCATTGCTGACAACTGCTTTTCATTTTAGGGCAGTTTCCAAGCAGCTTTGTGGAACCTGTGGATATTCCCCCTTTGAAGCAAGGAGAAAAACTGTTCGTTTGTACCAGTGACTTCACGTCTCAAGAGCCAGGGAGCTTGTCATTGCAGAGAGGTAATAAACATTCCCTTCTTTTGCTTGGCACCTCATAGCCCTCACCTGGCCTTCCAGAAGCATGAACGCAGTCACAGCATCCTGCCTAAAGTGACAGGAGAGAGAGAGGAATTTCCTAATAACTTCATGACATGGTTCATATCAAATCCACCATGGACCTTTGGGCTTCTGCTACTCTGGTACCAGTTTTTCATGATCTATCGTTACTCTTGAAACTCCGAAAATCGGAGTTGTCTGATCATGGTAAACTTGCAACTGCTTTTTAACTGCCTTCCAGTCCACAAATCTTATACTTTCATTTGGAGGAGAAACCAAAGCTTTGGTGGCCCTTCATGGTTTGGCAGCCAAAACTGTGTATCTTAGACTCATGTGCAGGAGGCTGCCAATTCTTCGTGCCTTACCCCCGCTCTGTTCTCTTGTGCATCCCCAGCATGCACTACACTCTGTGCAGAGTGCCAGACCTCATGCACAGAAAGGAGGGACATGAGGAGGCAGGAATAAGAGGTGGGAAGCAGTCATGAGGGCAGTTTTAAACTGGTTTGTCTCATTCCCTGCAGGAGACCTGGTGATCCTCGGGGGGTCCCTGGCCTCCAGCTGGCTCCAGGGCCGAAGCAGCTGGGGTTCCAGGGGCTTTTTCCCTTCATCATGTGTGCGGGAGTTGTGCCTTTCAGTTCAGAGCCGTCAGCTGTCCCAGAGCACTCTCCTGGAGGTGCCTGCCTACTCACTGGGCCAAGCCCGGGCCCTAATGGACCTGTCTGCTCAGCTAGAGGAGGAGCTGGACTTCAGGGAAGGGGATGTGATCAACATTGTTGGCATCCCAGAGCCTGGATGGTTCGAAGGTGAGCTCAGAGGCCATAGGGGCATCTTCCCAGAGGGTTTTGTGGAATTGCTTACTCCTCTGCGAGCACCAGGAACCTCAGGGGATCCAGAACCCACAGAGACTTGTGACACCAATGGGACAGTGGAAGTGCCCCCCAAGGAGAAGGAGGAGCCAGGGAGCACTTACGGTGTTGCCCTTTATCAGTTCCAAGCACTGGAGTCCAAGGAACTGGATTTTGATGTGGGTGACAGGATTCGGATCATAGGCGTTTTGGAGGATGGATGGCTGGAAGGGGAGCTGAGGGGGAAATGTGGCATCTTTCCACACCGATTTGTGAGGCTGGAAGCCTCTGAAGCTTGCAGGGATAAGGCAGGTGCTGGGGATCCCCAGGATGGAGGCAGCTGTGGAGTGACCATCCATCAGAACCTGGAAAATACCTGCTCTGAATCTCTTCCTTTGCCAGGGAAGGATGGCAGGGAAAAAGAGGATGGTTTAGCAGCACACCCTGAGCCTGACACCATTTTGACTCACCAGGTAGGGAGGTCACGGGATCCTCTTGCCAGTGACTTGAGACAGCATGACGCCTTTCCCAGCACAGGACACCAAGGACCATATCCCAAAGGCCGAGCAGAATCCTTTCCCTTTGGCCACACGAAGACAGTCAATGGCCTTCTCCCCTCTGCTCAGCTGCCTCCCCAACAAGGCAACAAGCCTGACCAAGCAGATGAGTTGGAGACTGAGGGGACTGTTTCAGCCTCCCCAGGAAACTCAGAAAGTCACACCCTACCTGAGCATGATGGAGACCATCCCACTGTGCCACTGCAAGCTCCCCCCTCTCCCCAGGATCCTTGCAGGAGCCAGGTGACCTCTTCTAACAACTGGGCAGCATCTGAGCCCCAGGAGAGCCAGAGCAGTGCCCAGGACCTGGACAATTGTGTGGACAGTCAACAGGAGAACTCCAAACCCTGTTCCTCCAGCCTGGGAGGTGCTCAGATGGGCCTGGACACACAGGCTGGGGGCTGGGGGGAATGCTGTCCACTCACAGCACAGGGGGATGGCTGCACAGACCTCGACTCCAAACTGACTGAGCAGCTGGCACAGTTTGAGAAGAGCCTGTCGAGTACCAGTGCTGAACAGGACAAGGTCTCTCGCCACTTCTCTATCTTGGACTACAGCTCTGAGAAGGACATTGTCCGTGGGTCTCCTGAATCTGCACCCCACACCAGGCAGCCGGAGAGGAGGAAGGCCCTGCGGCCACCCCCTCCTCGGCCCAGCAGCTTTGCGACAACCGCTGTGCGCACACTGGGTGGTCAGGTGCCCAAAGGCAGGTCTCTGTCCTTCTCCGTCAAGCCCTCACGGCCTGCACCCCGGCCTCCACCAAGCAACCAGCGGAAAAATGTGGCCCCTGCACAGCTGCAGCCCAGTGCCCAGGAGCAGCGGGTGGAGGAGGGACGTGAGGACTTGATGCGGGCAGGATCAGCTTCCCCCTGCTCCATTCTGCTGACAAGGATCGGAGAGGTGGAGCGAGACCTGGAGGCTTATGGCAAGACCCGTGCTGAGCTAAGTCTGATGCTGGAGGAGCAGCAGGATGAGCTGGTGAGAGCAGAGACCCTGGAAAACCTTGATTTCTGTGACTCCAACATCGAGAGCCTCAGCGTGGAGCTGCAGGAGCTGAGAGGTGAGTCTGCAGCAGCATGGGATGGGATGCTTCAGGGGGACAGCTGTGTCGTGCTGCGTACAAGCACTGTTGGAGCCAGTGGTTTATTTCCTTCTTTACTTCCTGATTTTGGTCATTTTGTAAGCATTGTTATAATACAAATCATCATGATTTTGCCTCAGAGAGCGACAGTGTCATTCTCTGGGCATCCCTCAGCCCTGGCCTTCCCCAACCCCTTTTCCTTCCAACTCTCCCACCTCCTGTTCAGCCCCACCATACACCCAGAGCCTTGATCTGATCCATACCCTGTTTGTCCTTGCGCTTAAGTGAAAACACAGCTGCTACAGGTTCAGCCTCCCTGCCTCATCCTTTCTTAGCTGTAGGGGAATAAGCAGCAGCTTCAGGGGGGATTTACTGGTGGTGCTGCAGTTGAGATTTGAGTTGACTGATGTCTGTGGTATGACTGTCCTCAGCCTGTCAGGGTTTCCCTGCATCCCATTCTGCTCTGGTGGTGATACAGACTTTTGGGGAATGTCACTCAGATCAGAGGGGATGTACAGAAGGGTGCTGAACCTGGCCTGGGAGTGGGATGGGCTAGTGGGCAAAAAGTAAAGCCCACCCTTGTGCTTCTGCTGTCCATGGAGTTCGGGACAGGAAAATGATGCTGTGCTGTTGATAACAGCAAGAAAGAGCTTTAAATCATGGCATGTCTGTAACTGGACAGATGACTTCTGTCCATACAGCTGAGAAAAATTACCCAGGGTGAAGAAATTTGTCATGATTATATCAGCACATTTGGGCTCTGAAACCTGAAGATGCCATATAAAGATCAGTGCTTTTAATTACGTTATACTTGGTATTACAGTAGACAAAGTGGAAAGACAGGACCACGTACATCTCCCACAGTCCCTTTGCCAGCATCTCCCAGGAGCTCTGACACTGGAGTTCTGTTACCGAAACCCACGATGTGCAGGAAATGTGGGCACTGCATGCAGGAGGTGGAGTGAAATGTCAGCTCCTGCCTGTGGATTACTCACTCTGACTTCATTGCCTTCATCCTCCCACTGCTTAATCAGCGCTGGGGAGCCCAGGCACTTCACTGCAGAATTGTGTCTGAGGCAGAGCATATGGGAACGAAGGCCGGTATCAGTGCGCCAGGGAAGCAGGGTGACAAACAGCCTCCACGTCAGTGGCATGCAAGAGGGATGCTTGGAAGGAGACTTGGAGGTTTTGAGGCTAGATGAAATAACGTGAAGATAGGAAGGTTGGATCTGAAGGGAAATTTTCTGATGGGATGGATCTTAGTGGGAAATGTCTCCTACTGCCCCAGTGCTTCCTGAAAGAGGACAGACTCTGCGGAACTTGTGCCTGTCGCTTACTGGAAAGCCTAAAAAGGCAGGAAGTAACACATTATCCTAGACATCTTACCTATGAAATTATCCCCTTGGTAGTCCTAGGGGATATTTTACCACTTTAAGGGACCTGAGGATTTATTAGTCTCTCTGGTCCCATGATAAAGATGTGCCCTGACCAAGCTCTGTCACATCCCTCCTGTCAAATCTGAGTGTGGCCAGAGAGTGTGCCTCTGGCTTGCTAGTCCAGCTTCAGTGCAGCAGGCTGCGGTGTTGCATTGGCTCAGCAAAACATGTCTGTGCTGTGCCTGTGGCATGGCCTCTGCCTTGCCACTGTTGGGGAATGTGGAGGCACTCTGGAGAGAGAAAAGCTTTCCACTAAGCATCGACCAGCAATCAAAATAGAGCTGGCATAATCCTGGGGGAACCCAGCCCATTGGTGTGCCCTTTGGGGAGCCAAAAGAGGAGCAGAAAGTATGCGGGTTTCTAAAATACATGTTTAAAATCTGCAGGCTGCCTCTTTGGTGTGTTTTGTGTTCACACCAGCGGTTTCACTGCTCACCAGGCTGGGGCAGGATTAGCGCTTGCCCTCCTGCAGTTGGAGTAGGAGGGTCTATTGGTTTTATTTTTGTCTTCTACCAGCTGGGAGTATTGGCTGTGCATTCCTAATGAGTGTTGCAAGAACCTTAGATGTGGATGGATGACACCTGTGGACTCTCCCGCTTTCTGTCTAGGGCATGTTGAGGTTGTTTCTTGGTTTCTTATAGGAGCTCCTGCATTCGGCATGGAAAACTGGGACTACGTTGTGCCCTGCAGTGAGCGGTGTTACTGCAGTATGTGTTTCTGTAGCCTCCTGGAAACTTACAGTGCATGTCAGCGCTGGGCTGTAACGCATAGTTCCTTCAAGCCTGTTCCTGTCAGCTGGTAGTTGAGCCGTTTGCCCTGGAGCAGGAACGGGGCAACTGTGGCTGCCTGGCACTGTGTAGGCACCACTCACAGATGCTCTGTCACACAAGGAGCTGCTCTTCCAAGGACCTGTGGTTGAGGGCTCAATATCAGGCTTGAGTCAGGGGCAGCATGAAAGCCTCAGGTTCCCCAGTGAGGTGTGGAGCAGAGCCCAGCCTCTGCTAGACCACGTCATTTAGCCTGCATGCCAGTGGGAGCATGAAGGCAGTGGAAGGAGATGTGGTATCCTGGTGGCTTCCTGCGGTCTCACACACCTTCTTATTTCCCTCCCCTGAGGACGTTGGTCTTGGGGCAGGGCTTCTGCATGCTCAAGTGCCCTCCTTTTCCCTACCTTTGAGCCTCCTGCAGAGAGGTTTTGGCAAAGCTGCGGAGCCGGTTTGGGCAGTGAGAGCCTACCCAGCCCTGGCCTCCCTCGTCGGGGCTGGTTACTGATTACTTTGGGCAGCAGGTGGAGGAGGCCAGGGCTGGCGGCGATTGGGCCTGTGCCTCTCCATACCCTTCCTGGCTGGTTTCAGGAAGCAGCACCCGCATTTCACTTGGGACGGGAGCGCTGGAGCAAAGCAGAGAAGCTGCGTCAGCCCAGGCCTGGGCTCGGGGAGCAGGCAGCAACGGGAGTCAGCCCCTTCACCGCACCCTGGCAGGGCTATGTGCACTTGTCCTGGGACGAAACATGGCTTGGAGGATCCGAGGCAGGAGCGGCAACTCCTTGGCTGGGAATATGAGGACTGTTGCGCCTTAAGAAAAGAGGACGTTGCTGGAGTGTCTGCACGGCGCAGGGAGGCTCACTGTAATGACAGACCCAGGGCAAGGAGGCAGCACCCAGGCTGCTGGGGAGCAGAGAGTGGCTGGGATGGTTACAGGAGGGGGGAGGGCATCTCTATGGACCAGCGGACCACGAATGGAGACTGTGGAGGTTTTTGGAAGGAAGATATCCAGTACGCAAACTGCGGGAGAGCAGAGGGTGTTTGGGAAGGCAAAAGCCAGGATACAGAGGGTAGAAACTGTAGGCTATATGAGACAGAGGGTGTGAAATACAGAAACTGCAGTTCTGAGATAAGAGAAGGGCGGTACAGAGAGGACAGAGTACCTGGGCTGTGTATGGAGGGGGAAGAACAGTATGGAGAGAATAGAGGCCCTGGAAATTATAGGAGGAGGGAAAGGTGTCAGAACTACAGAGATACTAGGGACTACAGTGAAGACAAAAGACATTGTGGGGAAAATGAAAGGTGGTATAGGTGGTGGGAAGACTCCGTAGAGTATAGGGAGGGGGAAAAGTGGTATAGAGAGGATGGAGGTTCTGGGGCATATAGAGAGAAGGGAAGGTGGTACAGAGGTGTCAGGGACCAAGCAGACCAAGAAGATACTGAGCGGCACAGGCAGACCAAAAGCTGTGTCATGGACCACAACAGTCTGGACAGAAGTTCAGAAGCTCCTGCATTTACAGTCTGGTCCTCAGGAGACAGTAGTGCAAGCCCAGGGTCAGGCACCTGCTACACACAGTCCAAGACATGGGACATGGACTATGACAGCTGTGGGGAGCTCGAAGGAGCAACCCCAGGAATTGGGATACCAGCCAGGAGCAGCAGGGGAGCAGAGCGCTCGAGGGTACGCACAGGCCGGCCGGACTGGAGCCAACTCTGGGAGCAGGAAGCCAAGGAAGCAAACAGGGTGGGCTCCATGCTGCAGCGGAACAGCTTCTATAGGCGGACAGCTCCCAGCACCCTGCGGCACTCAGAGTTTGTGCAGACCAGGAAGGAGAAGCGAGGTACGTGGGGAAACGCTGGGCAGTTGCCTTGGGTATGCCTTTGCCCTGCCCTGGCACTGGGGCAACACCGGGGCTGTGGGACAGGTGGGTGGCCAGCACAGCCATGCTTTCACGGGAAACTTTGAGCTTGTTGAGATGGGCATCATCATCATCATCGTTACCCCTCTGTACAGTCACACATCTGCCCTGCAAGGGCTCTTGTCCCAATTTGGCAGAGTCCCAGGTGGGAATGAAGCACAGGCAGCACAGGCACACAGTTCACCACTGTCCTTTCAGTCACTCCTCCATCTGTGCCCTGAGCGTTTTGGGTGCACCTTGAAAGCTTTGGCTCAGATTTGCCTGCCAAAAGGTTGAGGTGCTGGGGTTATTCCCACTGCCTGTTTTACCTTTATGACCCACTGTGAGCAGATTCTGTGTGTAGGAATCTTTTCCTGACCCTCCAGAGGGTGAGTATGGTGGCACAAAGGAGGAAATAGAGGAAGTTGTTGTAGCACTCAGGCGTATGCAGAGGGCATGTACTTGTAGTTGCATAATTGCACATGGCCAGGACATTGAGGTATCTCCAGCATTGCCAGCACCTCATTACCACAGTGGTCCCTTGCCTGTGCTGCACCAGTTGCATGCCCTGTGTCCTGGGTTCCTGAGCTGTCCCTGGGTCTCCAGTCCCATCAGCTGGCACCCTGGAGCTGGTCGCATATCAGAGCTGGAGGGCTCAGGCTGTCTTGGCACAGGCAAAATCGTTCCATTGATGCTGTAGCTGGAACAAAGTTTGCCGCAGACAGCTTTGTGGAGCTTAGCTTGTTGCAAGAATATTTGTGTGTGTTGGGGAAGGGGCAGCAAGGTGATAGGATCTGGGCAGAGGGACTGATGGAGCCCATTTGGTGGACAGCCATGTCTGTTGGGCTGCCATGAGTCTGAAAACCTGTTTGCTGCAGTACCCTTTCTGCCAGCATCTGTCTTGTGAGCTCTTCATGGAGGGGGATTGAAACACAGAGAGAAAGAGCACTGCAGTGCAACAGCTAGAGATGTCAGAGCTGAAGGCTGTCCATGAAATCTGTTCTCTGGAGGTATTTGATTAAACAGGTTCCACCAGCTGCATTTCTGCACTCTTGGCCGCCCTGGTGGGGTGGGACTTTGCTCAGCTGCATCCCCAGGGTGAGGGGAGAAGCTTTGCAGTGCCAGGACGTCCAAAGGGCAGTGGGAAAGTTAGGAGGAGCCAGGAGCAGAGCAGGGAGGGGAGGAGCTCACAAAGCCTTAGGAGGCTGGAGCAGCGCTGGCCTGGCCAGCTTTTGCAAGAGCTTGGGGAACAGACTGTGATGCCAGGCAAGAGATTTTGCTCCTCTGATGTTAAATGAGACGTTGTATACATCAGGGCACCAGAGTGGCTGTGGGATGTGCAGGGCAGGATGCCCTCACCATCAGGGCCCATGTTGCACAGCAGGAAGGAGGGAGGAAGGTGATTTGGAACACTGCCTGTCTGTCCTGTGGCCCATTTCTCCCGATGCAGTTTCCTGGTCTGTTTCTCCTCCTGCCTTGGGGGTCACAGTGCTGCACCAGGAACAGTCCTCCTTGGCATGTATGCTTTGCTGCTGTAGCTGTCTCAGTGTAAGACCTTGCCAGTACCTGGGCAGCCTCTGCAAAAGCCCTTCCATTACGCTTGACAGCAGACATCATCCTACCTTGCCAGTAGGAAAAAGTCAGCTCTGTTTTAACCTCTGTGTGTGCTCCAGGCACCTTTTTCTAATGCTGTCTACTTCTCTCCCAGGTTCCTTCTCCTGTCCGCAGCATAACAGAATTTAGGACTTGAAAGCCCTGGTGGAGCTAACTTGGGCTGCTCTTTTCTGTAAGCAGGGTTACTGCTCTTCTCACAGATTTCTCTGTGGTGCAGCCTGGTGACAGCTGCTTGGTTGGAGCATCTCTTCTGGGGTGAGACTCAGATGTGTCTGCCTGCCACATCAACAGAAGGAGAACCCACCTGGCATAGCTTTGCTGCTTAGTCACCATCAGTCTTACGGGTTTGAATGCTAATGTGTTGCATTTCAGCTCTGCACACCAACCTTCTTCTGCTAAATTAGAGCTTTTTAGTTGATGGATATTCTTCTCTGGCAGGTACCGTAATTAAGTATTTTTCAGTCTTCAGTTCTTTGTAGTGAATAGAGTCTGAAAACACTCATGGTAAAGACTCACAGGAAGACCTTCTAGTGTTTATTCTTCCTGATGCCTGCACGTTTTTCCTTTAAACTCTTTTGAAACAGTGGACTTCAGAGCTGCGTGAGGCATTCTGGGTTGGTGTCAGCACTGGCTTGCGCAGGGGGTTACTGTGCTGCACTCCTGTGCCCTTGTCTGAGGACCCCAGTCTGCCACTGCAGTGCTTCAGGCAACTCCTGCTGAGTTTTGGCCAACCAAGCAGAAGCATTACCCCAGAATACAGACCTGCATGTGGCTGCATTTCTTGTTCCCATTAACACATTAATGCATATGTCTGTATTAAACCTACTTCGTTTGAGTAATTCCATTTTATTCAGGATACCTTGGGTCACTCAGTGACTCCTATGCCTCATCTCTGTGTGCGATCCTGTTGAACTGATGTTGAGGTTTTTACATGATGGAAGTGATTTTCTATTTATTTTAAAAAGACTGTGTAGGATCAACTCTAAATACAGTCCCTGTAGAACCTGATTAAGAATGCCCTCTTTTCTGGATATTCTCCACTGGCAATGGGGTTTTGAGTTACATTTACAGTTAGCAAGGTCTTATTTTTGCTTTTTAGACAGAAAGAAACAGAATAATTATTGTATAATTCTGGCTTATTTGCCAAAGTTACAAAAAATTTTACTCTCTCTGCTTACTTCTGGGATTGTATCATTGAAAGGGTTTCTTTTGCCCTGGTTGGAAGTAAAGTCTGTTACAAAGTAGTATTTTATTTCCTCATTTAAAAATTAAAACTAAATTCCTAATTTTACCATCCATGGAATTTTCTAGATGTCTTTCTTTTCTCACTTTTCTGTACTTCAGAGTTCCTGGTGTGCCTGTTGTCTGTTATCTGGTTTTCTATATTCATTCATTTATTTATATTTGCTGTGGATGAAGTCATCTTCTGCTATGGCACCTCTCTGCCACACTCCCCACTTCCTCCTAAGAAGCACAAAGACGCTGAATATATCCAGTCTGTCCTTTCAGAGCAGTGGATATATTCTGTTACAGGCGTGTTACCAGTGTCCAGAGTGAGAGTTTTCACCCCAGCCAGATCCTGCTCCTGGCAGTGAGTTTAGCCTTTTGCTCAGATTAATTATTCCCCGCCCTAGTTTCATCCCCTCTCTTGTGTTAGGCAGTGGCTCCTCCCCTCCAGGCGTCCACATACTTCAAATATTTGCAGCTGGTTTGTTTTGTCCTGAGTCAGTGCTTGACTCTGCTGAGTTGTGATCCTGGGGCTGGGCTTGCCTCTTGGGTGGATGCAGCTCCCGCTGGACATTCCTGCTTACCGAGCTGGTTCGAGGGGTTGTCATCAGTGCTGATGGGCTGCACATCCCTCTTCAGATGGCGTTAGCAGCCTGGGCACCCTGCAAGGTTGCACTATGGCACGGGAGATGCTGGAAGGTGAGCCCCTACAAGGAGGAGTTGAAGGACTATGCAGCTGTTTTGGTGAGCCCCACAATCTGTGCATGATGGACACATCCTGTTGGAACTGGTCTTCATGGGTCAACTCTACTTCCAGAGTGAGGCAGGGATAAAACCTACAACTGTGTGTACGCTCCCACTAGAAGGTTGGGTAATAAGAATTAGATGTTTTCATTAACTGGGAGAAAGTCGGTGACAGTGGCGTATCTGAGATGAGCAGCATGAGCCTTGTGATTGCAATAGTAAATCACAGCCTCCAAGGCAAGGGCAGCAGTGGGAGTGTGCTCCAGCTTGACATCTCGCTCCCATGGGCTGGGTTAGAGTTGGGTTTGGGTTTCCCATGTGTCAGCAGGCAAACTAGCAAAACTCAAGAGCAGGTGTTCCTGGAAGGCTGTCACAGATCATCAAACCAATCCAGAGAGCCAAGGACTACTCACCAATTCACCAAAGGGGATAGAGAAAATAATGCTGTTAGAAGTTTTAATTTAGAGGGGCAGATTGCAGAGCTCACACAGCCTACAAGAGAACAAAATTCGAGTCTATGAAAGTCGTGGTTGAGAACATTGGTTTCGAAAGTGCATTTCTGAATGCCCCTTTAGCATCTGTGTCATGGGTAAACACGAATTTGTCACTGGATTGGAATTTGGTGGCTTCATTAAAAATAACCAGTCAGATTCCTGCAGGCTACTGGAGACTGGTCCAGCTGTGTTGTGCATCTTTGCGCCTTCAGAGTTGATGGGCATGATGACTCAGTTTGAAAGGTAACATTTAAATAGAAAATCAGTGAAATAAAATGTTTTTAAGAAAAATTACTAGGTGACCAAACCCCACAGCTGTGAAGTGGGTGGGTTTAGTTAAATGCTTTATAAGCCTCATTTAGGGAAAGCTGCTGTTAGACATACAGGAATGTGTAACAAACAGGAGAAAAATAACTTGATGGCAATCAACAGAGATGGTATGAAATACAAAAAGTGAGAGGTTTTAGAGCATCAGAAAGAAATCCTAAGTATCATATATGTTGGTCAGATAGAAGAGCCAAATATTAAAGAGAAATTCTGAATTTTGTGAACAGCAAGTGTTCAGAATGGAGCAGGACAACTTTTGAACTCATTCATTGCTGAAGGAGGATGCTGGACTAGTGATAAACAGCAAGAGACTTGGCTGCAGTCTAGCCTTGTTTTTAAATGGAATATTCAGAAAGAGCAAGAAGGCCAGAGGAGAATTAATTAGGAGAATTAATTTGTATGAGTTTTGAAAATAATGCGCATACTGATATGTTGTAAGTGGGTAGAACTGGTGGCTCGCATCATGCTATGTCAAGCAAGCTGAGCTGATGACTGCTCTGGGCTTAAAACCTGTGCAGGGACAGGTTTAATTTCCCTCCCACAGGCAATGATTTGAGGCTAGCAGAGGAAGGGTGTCGTGGAGCTGGCAATCTCACAAGTGTGAATCCTTGCCGCAGGGCACTGTCTGAAAGGACCTGACCTAGATTTACTTGGGGTTTGCTTGGCAGAGCATAGGAAGCTGTTATGTTTGCCAGCAGTGCTGGGCATCCCCAGCTTTGTTTTGGTGAGTGGGAGCCAGACACATTGCATGGCTGCAGTGTTGCTGTGGCTAAAGCTGGGAGTACAGTAGGGTTGTTTGGTGGTATAGCGATATCCTGTATGAGTTTAAGCTGGTGGCATTTTGCCTAGGGGTAAGTTCTAAATCCTATTCTTTGACCAAGGCAAATGTAATCTTTTCCATTTGTCTTCCCAAATGCTGCTGCATGGGTCATTTCTGGCTGTTGTTCTGGCTGGTCTTCATTTTCAAGATTCTTCTCAGGCCACCCCATGTAGTATCAGCTCACCCACCCACCCACCTCCTCTGGGTTTCACACTCTGTTTGTATTGCAGATTAACACCTTCCAGCTCCTTCCAGGTTACCTTCTTATTGGAGCTTGCTCTCTTGCAAAACAAATGCCATTCCTTAAAAACATATATATCCTTCTTTAAAATAACTCATTTGTTGTCACTTTCTTAACTCTGAACTGCAGAGACCTCGTGACTGGATAATCTTGGTGTTTCTTTGTCCCTCCTGTGCATTCTTCTGCTTCGTGTCCTGTTCAGGCCTCAACTGACGTGTCTCAGGCAGGATATCCCTGTTGGGTGTTTGTGGAGGACCATGCATGGCAGAACCTGGTCTGCACTGAGGCTTTGCAGTGGAAATGCAAACAGCAGATGTTAAACCCAGCTCCCAGGAGCTCCGCATGAACTCCTGCTGCAATTGAGTTGATACAGTTCATCATGGGGGACTTACCTGGTGGGGAGCCAAGACAGCCTTTTCCCTCATGCAGGTTGGCTCTGATGGGGGTAGTTTCAAGGATGCTTGCCAGTAGGAATCAGTGAAGCCTGTACTTCCCAGTAATTGCTTGCTAAATGTAAAATGTAATTTTGTGACACTGTATCCTCCTCCATGGAGCCGTTTTGGCTCTCCCCAGGCTTGATTTCAAGGCAGGGCAGCAGAGACACCTGCTTTGAAAGACAGCTGTCTTCCCGCCCACATCGAGGGCATCTTCTGAGCAGGGTTTCAACTGCCTTTCCCGTTTACTGTGTTTAGTGGGTGGGTATAGGACTGATTTTGAAGTTGCTGCCTCTGCAAGGGGCACAGAGGTTCATCCTCAGCCTGTGTAGCTGTGAGAATTTGCTGTTTGATGCCGATGCTACTGGTTTCTGTTTGTTGCTGCTGCTCTGCAACGGGAAGGGCTGGCGCAGGCTGAGTCAATGTCTCATCTCAGCCATGTTTCTTTTCTTTGCTGGGTCGTTTCAGTGTGTTAAACCCCAGCAGCAGGCAGGATGCTTAGGCCACGGCAACAACATCCCATCCTGGGCAGGCCCTGCCCGGCACGTGGGCAGAAGCGGCTGGGAGCATGGGGATCTCTTGGGGCTGTGCACAATGGGTGCCAGGGTAGCAGGATAAGTCCCAAGCCCTGCTGGGTATCCCTGGGAGTCCCCCAGGCTGTGATGCTGTTGCTTGGGGCTGTAGCTGGAGGGGTCAGGGAGGTGAAGATCTCTAATTGCCAGTCCTGCAGAGATGTTTGTACAAATGTCTGCTCTGGGGCACGTCTGCAGCTCTGATAAAATCCCACCGAGAGTGAGCAGCCGGGGATGTGTGGGAGGCGCTGGAGTGGAGGAGCATTTGTCAAATCAGGCCTTAAATCAGGTACCTGCTGCAAGCGGGGGTGCTGAAAGGGGCTCAGGGACCCCATGGGCCCCCGTCCTGCAAAGCAGCCATAAAACAGGGGAGATCTGAGTGTTTCTGGACCAGAGCCAGCCTCAGAGCGGTGTCCCACGGAGGTGCTGGACGGGAGCCCTCCCGGTCTGGGGGGAAGGGACGTCCGGTTGCGGTGGTTTCGGCCGGAGGGCACATGTTTGTAAAGCAGGTAGAAAGTGGCTGGGGCCCAGGAATCCGCAGGGGGATAAAATGTCTCAATGAAAACTGGAGAGGGCTGGGCCGGCCTGGGAGCCGCAGGTGGGACGGAAAACCAGGAGGAATGCCGGCTGGGACAGGGACGTGGAGGGTGGGAGCTGTGTGCGCGCCGCCGGTGCTCAAACCGCAGCACCGGGCCAGGGTGGCTGGCAGGGGACGGACGCCCGGGCACAGAGCAGGTCCCCGGGTTGTGAAGGTGCTCTGGGGTCTCCCCGCCCCGGGGCCACCCGCCGCAGCAGCGGGGCCGCCCGTGGGGTGTACCCGGCACGGCGGGCCCCTGCCTTGCCGCGCATTTAGGCCGCCCGAGGGCGCCTTCGCCCTGGTCTGCCCCGGCCTGCCCGGCGCTGTGGTCCAGCTCCAGGCTTTGCCGCCGGCAGCAGCATTGTGGGTGCCCGAGGCTTTTTTCGGCCATTCAGATGGAAATGCCCCAGCGCTGGGGAATGGAGACCCTGTTCCGAGCCTGAGGGGTGGGGGCGCCGCCATTGCCCGTCCGGGAGGAGGGAGAAGCGAGGAGCGGGGCCCTCTCCCAGTCTGCCCAGCCCCGTGGAGCTTCTTGTGGCGGCAGAGTCGAGAGCGGGAGTAGCAGAGGGGTCTGGACAGGGCTGGCATCAGGGGGACGGTCTGGAGCAGGTTTGTGCTGCTTGGTGCCTGCTGCCCCGATGGCAGGGGCCCTGCAGCGTTACTGGTGCTGTGGGAGCAGGCGAGGGCTCCCTGCTGCCCTGGCCTGGGAGTGCCGGGAATGGCCTCTGGAAGGGGCCTTGGATGGACAGTCTTGCTCTCTGTAACAGTCCTGTTTGGCAGTCTCATAGGTTGCATCTGGTACAGTTGTTTCCTGTCCCTGTGTCTTTGCTGGAAGATGCTGATTTTGTCTGTCTTGCAGAGATGACTCTCCTGTCCTCCCAGACACCGTCCCTGGAAACATCCTCAGCTGCCACCGAGAGTCCCGAGCAAAGGATGCTGGAGAAGAGGGCCAAGGTTATTGAAGAACTGCTCCAGACAGAGCAGGACTATATCAGAGACCTGGAGATGTGCGTGGAGAGGATCATGGTGCCCCTGCAGCAGGCACAGGTAGGAGCAGGAGGGTAACCTATGGTGCAGCACTGGTGGGAAGAAGTGAGGATACTTAGTCTGCTTTGTGGTTAGAGGCAGACAAGCAGCAGCATGAGAATCCATAGGGGAAATGCAGTCATGCTGAGGGGAGCAGGATGGTTCTCACTTCTCCCTGCATTCATAGCAATAGCCCATATGTTTTGGGATCCTGCTGAGCTCTTGCTATTGCTGAGAGCAAGAGACCTAGTAGCAAGTTTCACAGGTTCATTTCCTGGGGCAGGAAATGTTCCTCTTCATTTGGTTTGTAGGTTAAGTTCTTTGTCAGGAGAAAGAAAATATGGGTTCCTGGCATGGGGACAGGGAGAATGACAGGTGAACAGAGGCAGTGATGAAATCAGTGGGAAAGAGGGGACACCATGATAGGACACATAAAGAATGTGAATTTCAGTGCACTGGGAGGCAAGGGAGTGAGTACAGAAGTCACTGTGATGGGAGAAGGTCACACCAAGGGGCTGCAGTGAAGCTGAGGACTGATGGGTTGCAGGAGGGCGGGAGGGCTGCTGGGTCTGACTGGGGTATATTCCCCCATCAAGGACATTTCTCTTCCCATTCCCCAGATGCAGAACATAGACTTTGAGGGTCTTTTTGGAAACATCCACGTGGTAATTAGCTTCTCCAAGCAGCTGTTGTCCACCTTGGAGGCTTCAGATGCCATCGGTATGAAATCTGCTGTTAACTTTCATCAGCAGGCTGGGATGGGCTTTGGCTAGTGACAAAGCAGAATGGTTTAAATGGTGGTAAAGGATCACTAAGGCTGAGGTTCCTCCCTGCTGGTCCCTGTCAGTCCAGCAGCAAAGCCATGGAGATCTGTGTTGCCCCATGGGTGGCTATGCTGAGAAACACAGTGCCTGTGCCCCTCTGTGGCCTCTTGTCCTGAAGTGAGGTTCCATTCCTCACTCCTATGCTTCCATCTTTCGCCACTCAGGCCTTGGGCAGCCTGTGCCTTTGCTCTGTGTGTGGCTCCAGTGACCAGTGTCACCACTGCATACCCCTGGGAGACCTGTATGTACTAGTGGGTAGTAAGGAGGCATCCTGGGTGCTTTAGTAGATTGTCTTCTTGAGCTGTGTGTGTGGAGGAACAGGAATGCTGGGCTTCTCACCATGAGTCATGCCACAGTTGTTCAAGGTAGCTGGGGAGCAGGAGACACTAAAGTCCTGCTTTGATGCTGTTTGTAGGGCCAGTGTTCCTGGCACAGCGTGCAGAGTTGGAAAGTGTCTACAGGGTGTATTGCCAGAACCATGATGAGGCCATTGCACTGCTGGAAACCTATGAGAAGGATGAGAAGATGCAGAAACTACTCGTGGACCTGCTGGATAGCCTCAGGTTGGAGCCTCTTGCTATGGCAGCCACCAGGCCTGGGGTAGGGGGATCAGTCTCCAGCATCCCTGCCCCTCTGCCAGCAGTTCTGCTTGGACAGTTCAGGTGGTGATTGGAGGGGGGCTGGCTGTGTCACTGCATTGTTTACCAGACTCCAGGTTCAAATGGCCCTCTGCCCCAATGCACAGATGCTGGGACACCTGTAGGTCTATGTAAACTCTGAGCAGAGGCCACCAATGTACAGAGAAGGCGGCATGTCCTGGATTGAGGGCTTCTATTCCCCAAGCCCTGCTCCACCATGCCTGATGAAGAAGGAGCCGCTTTGCCTGGTTCAGTGATTGCCAGGGGTTCAGCTTGTGGGGGTTTATGCCCCAGGAGCTGGCAATGCTGGCAGCTGCTCTGGGGACACACGGCTGCCTACTGCCCTGGTGGCATCATTATGGGATGGGGCGAAGGCACTGGCTGTGGGATTGCACGCCTGCCGCCCCATTAACCCGTTGCTTTTCTTTGCTTTTTGGCACTCTGTGGGCCGGCAGGAGCCTGTACAGTGAGTGGTAAGTGCACTCTTCCTGTTAGTCCCTGCTTGTCTGTCTGTCTTGGCTTGGCTGTAACTAACCTCCTGCCACCAGCTGGGTGCATGTTTGGGGGCTCTAACAGTGCTTTGTGAAGGCATGTCTGGGAGGAACGGGGTGTCTGACATGTTTGCAGCAGAGGCAATGAGTGGGCTACACAGGCAGGCAGCACAGGTGATGAGGTGTCTGGAGGTCTCGAGCAGGAAGCAGGTTTTAGCATCAGCCCCAGGGAGCCAGGAAAGCCCTGCACTGACTGCAGCTCTGAGCACGTTCAGTCTGCCCTGTACAAGGGAACAGATCTGGGCAGTTGGATGGTCGGATGGTGTGAAGCTGTGCTTGTGTGGGATTTCACAGTGGCTCTGGTGATGGACTGGATCCTGGCTGGGAAAGGTCATTTGCTGTGAGTGCGGTCTGGAATCCTGGGGTTAATCTCAGAGCACCAGGAGTTCAGGAGTGCAGTGAGCTTGGAGATGAGAGTGGCATGACTTAGGGAGTACAGTGGATTTAGAGGCATTGGTATTCTATGTGTGGCTGCACTGGTTTGAGGGGGCAGAATTGGTGTGGCAGAGCTGGACTGTAACCTGGTGCATCTCCTTTGTCCCAACTTCCCAGGGGCTGCACAAACTACATTAACCTGGGCTCCTTCCTCATCAAGCCAGTGCAAAGGGTGATGCGGTACCCGCTGCTGCTGATGGAGCTGCTGAGTGCCACCCCCGAGGCTCATCCTGACAAGGCACCGCTGACTGCTGCTGTCCTTGCTGTCAAAGAAATCAATGTTAACATCAATGAATACAAGCGCCGGAAGGACCTGGGTGAGCAGCTGGGTAGTGCTGGGGAGAGACAGGAGTGGGTGCTCTGAGATTGGCATCTGTGAGCTCCTGAGACTTAGCTGACAATCACAGTTGCGGTGGGAATCTGCTTCCAAGGTCTGTGCCCTCACAGAAGGGCAGTAGAAGAGCTGCATTCAAGCAATCTGAGCATGAGATATAATACTTAAAGTAAGGCAGCATACATCTAACTTTAGCTGTTTCTTGTGATACAGAGATATGAAATGTATGCAGCTGCTGACTAGGTGGCTATTACATGAAAATAAAAATAATTATAAGACAAAAGAATATATATTTGAAGTTTTAAAATGCAATTTTAAACACCACAGATAGGGAATTAATCAACTAGGGTAGTCTCTGTCTTACTGAGATGTGGAGATTTAAGTTTGAAGGTATACCTGTAAACAGGACAGAAACACACAGGCTCTGCCTGCAAGAGCCCTCTGGGTCTCCTGTCCAGTCTCCTGCTTGGAGAAGGATTTTCCCCAGTGTTGGCTCTAATCAGACATTGCTCCCTCCAGCTGATTCTCACTGATCCCCAAGGATGGAGATTTCACAGCCTTTCTGCCGTCCTGTGCCAGGGATGCACCACCTTCACAGTGAAGCTGTGCTCCCTGATTCACCCTGAAGCTCCCAAGCTGCCATCTGTGGCCGCTGCCCTCTGTGTGTTGCCTGGCACTACTCGGAGGAGTTTGGCCCCAGCACCTTCAAGTAGCTGCGGGCTGTGAGCGTATCCCCTGTGCCTCCTCCCAGCCAGGCTGAGCCCACCGGGCTCCCCCAGCTCTCCCTGTGGGGCCGGAGCTCTCCCTGTGGTTCAGGAGCTCTGATTCTCCCACATCTCTCTTGACCTGGGGGCACCAAAACTGGACACTTCCCAGGTGCAGCCCCCCTGGGACTGAACAGAGGAGGAAAATCATTCCCTCTGACCCGCCAGCTGCCTTCCCTGTTTTCCCTTGGAAGCGCCTGACTCATGCAAGTCTTATATTTTACTCTTTCCACATAGCCCTGCTGAAGCTGGGATGATATAGGCTGCTTGTAATGATTGCTCATATTTGCTAAAGAGGCAATATAAATGCCTACTGTATGTCCAGTGATTATTATACGCTATCTCCTATGTCACCGTATGCTACTGCTATTCATAATCCTATGGAAGAGTTTGAATGGTGGGCCTAAAAATTGGAGGGTGTATCAAGAACCAAGTAGGGGATTGTGGGTGGCACAGTGCTGGATTTCAAGATGATGTAGGGCACATTATGATATGATATTTTACAAGGACATGTAGTGATAGACAAGGGGTAACAGCTTTAAACTGCCAGAGGGTAGATATTACGAAGAAATTCTTCACTATGAGGGTGGTGAGGCCCTGGCACATCTTGCCCAGAGAAGTTGTGGCTGCCCCATCCCTGGCAGTGTTCAAGGCCGGGTTGGATGGGCTTTGAGCAGTCTTGTCTAGTAGAAAGTGTCCCTGACCATGGCAGGGGGATTGGAACTAGCTGAGCTTTAAGATCACTTCCAACCCAAACCATTCTCTGATTCTGTGGGGGTATTTGGGACGGCAGAGGCTTAGGTAGGGAAGGGGAAAGCCAGCAAGGCCGTTGTTGATGATGTTGTGCTGACAAGGGTTCTGATTTCTACATCAATCTCTTCAGTTCTAAAGTACCGGAAAGGTGATGAGGATAGCCTCATGGAGAAGATATCCAAGCTCAACTTCCACTCTATTATCAAGAAATCCAATCGTGTGAGCAGCCACCTCAAGCATCTCACAGGCTTTGCACCCCAGGTAACATGTATCAGCTGCCAGGTGCACTTACACCCTGTAGTGCTTCTGTAGTGGCATCTGCTGTCCCCCCACACCCCTTCCCCAATGAGCAGCTCCGATCCAGGCCAGCAAGGCAGAATGGGCTTAGGGTCTGAGCCACCCATCTGCTGCCCAGCTTTGGGCAAGAGATCCCACATCTTGCACTCTGGGATGTGCAGGAGTCCTGCATTGCCTCCCTTGAGATGTTTTCTCTCACAGCTGAAGGATGAAGCCTTTGAAGAGACAGAGAAAAATTTCCGGATGCAGGAGCGACTGATCAAGTCCTTCATCCGGGACCTTTCCCTCTACCTGCAGCACGTCCGGGTGAGTCAGTCTGGGGATGATGCCTAACCTGTGGGGCTTGTCGTGCACTGCTCCTCCTGCCTGCATGGTGTGTACCTGCAGTACCTCTGGCCAGTGCTGCTGCCCTCAGCCCTGCCGGGCATGGTGGTCTCTGAGGGTCTGGGCTTCCCTGGGAGACCTCTTCTGGGCAGCAAGCATGGATGTGCTGACTGTGTGTCCCTGCTTCAGGAGTCAGCTTGCATGAAGGCACTGGCAGCAGTGAGCATGTGGGACTTGTGCATGGAGAAGAGCAGTGGGGACTTGGACCAGTTTCAGAAAGTGAATCGGCTCATCAGCGACCAGCTCTTCTCCAAATTCGTGAGTGAGGCTGTGCTCTCGTGTGGTGGGTCACCCCTCTGTGGTCCTCCCTGGGAGGCTGCAGGGAGGGTAACACAGCATGCTAGAGGTGTGAACACTCCTGTTTGGCTCCCTTCCTGTGAGCTCTGATGCCTGTGGTGGGTTTATGATGTGTATGGAGCACGCCTGTTAGATACACATTTTTTCAGCCCTCCCTGAAATGTTACAGATCTCTGTGTGAGTGGTTCAGGTACTTCCCATAGCGTTTCCCACACTGGCATATTTATGTAAGATTATAGAGTAATTCCCATTAGAAGGGATCTCTGGAGCTCTGGTGAAAGCCATTGGGAAGACAGATCCTATGCTGTCCTGGAAAGGCTTTGTGCTGGAGGGTGAGCTGCTGGTGTTCACCACACAGTGGGAGAGCGTCTCATCTCACATGCTGTGTGCATCTCTGCCCACCAGAAAGAGCGGACAGAGCGGCTGGTGAGCTCGCCACTGAACCAGCTGCTGAGCATGTTTGCGGGGCCCCACAAGCTGGTGCAGAAGCGTTTTGATAAGCTCCTCGATTTCCACAACTGCACGGAGCGAGCAGAGAAGCTGAAGGACAAACGAACGCTGGAGGAGCTGCAGTCTGCCCGTAACAACTACGAGGCCCTCAACGCCCAGCTGCTGGATGAGCTGCCCCAGTTCCTGCGCTTCGCCAAGGAGCTGTTTGCCAGCTGCGTGAGGGGCTATGCCGAGGCACACTGCGACTTCGTGCGCCTGGCCCTGGAGGAGCTCAGACCCCTCTTGTTGGTGGGTTCCTGGAGCACAGTGCTCTGGGTGCAGTGCAGCCCTAATCTCTACACACAGCTTGTCCCTGAGCCTCTCTTGCTGCTGCAGTGTCAGCTCTGAGTGCTTTGTAAGTTCTGACCACCAACCCTGCTCTGGTTCCAGTTACTGAAGGTATCCAGCAGGGAAGGGAACCTCATTGCCATCTTCCAGGATGAGCACAGTCGAGTCCTGCAGCAGCTCCAGGCCTTCACCTTTTTCCCAGAGACTCAGGCAGCTCCCAAGAAGCCTTTTGAAAGGAAGAGCATGGAGCGGCAGTCTGCCCGGCGGCAGCCCCTTATCGGCTTGGTAAGTTCCCTCTGCTCTGTGTCAGAGCTTGCAGAGTCCGGGACAACAACTCACACCTGCCTTGTTCCTCTGCAGCCCAGTTACCTCCTGCAGTCGGATGACATCCGAGCTGCCCTCTTGGCCCGCTATCCCCCAGACAGTCTCTTCCAGGCAGACCGCAATTTCAATGCTGCCCAAGACCTGGATGTCTCACTGCTGGAAGGAGACATTGTGGGTGTCATCAAGAAGAAGGACCCTATGGGCAGCCAGAATCGCTGGCTCATAGACAACGGGGGTATGTGGCTGCTCCCTGCCCATGTTGTGAGTCCCCTCCTCTGGTCCCTCTGCACCCCAATCTAAGCTCACTTCCTCTCCCTCTCTGCAGTGACCAAGGGCTTTGTGTACAGCTCCTTTCTGAAGCCCTACAACCCACGCCGCAGCCAGTCGGATGTCTCTGTGGGCAGCCACTCTTCCAATGAGTCAGAGCACAGCAGCTCCTCTCCCCAAAGCAACACTACGCTGACCTTCAGCCCCAGCGGGGAGGCCGTCGCCTTCACTCAGAAACCCCTGCAGGATTTGCCTTCTCCAGCAGACCCATACCAGTCCCCACAGCCTTCCTTAGAGGTGGACTCCCCCTCATCATCCCAGCTTGGCTCTGCTGACAGAACAGCCCCACTCGAGGCTGCTACAGTCATGTCCCAGCGCCGCTACAGCCGCCCTGAGCCAGGCTACAGCACCCACTCTCGCAATGGGCACCTGGCCAAAGCCCATCTCAGGCCTGTGCCCTCTGTGGAGGACAGAGACTCTGGGCTGGAGAGCAGCGAGTCAGAAGGCAACCAGGTGAGCCCTCAGCCTCCCCAGGCGAGCTGTGGCGCTGAGGGCTGACTTCTCGCTTGGGCAGGGGCTGTCATACTCCTCCCTGGCAGTGAGCAGGGAGAGGTGGGAGATGGAAGCTGATTTGTTCTGAAGGGCTGATGTGGAGGATGAGACCTTTTCTCCTGGCAGCAGAGGTGCAGAGAACTATGGTGCAAATGGGCTGGGCGGGTGGGAACAGTTCTGGCAGAGACCATGTTGGGGCTGTGGTTGTCACTATTTGGGGAGAGGAGCAAAAGCCTACATGTCCTATGCAATGTAACAAAAATGCTGTGTGGTATGACCATCCAGCTAATGCTCTCCCTCTGTCTGGCAGGTCTACTATGCTCTCTACACTTTCAAAGGCCGAAACACCAACGAGCTGAGTGTGTCAGCTAACCAGAGACTCAGGATTCTGCAGTTTGAGGACATCACAGGCAATCAGGAGTGGTGGCTGGCTGAGGCGCACGGGAAGCAGGGCTATGTGCCCTCTAGTTACATCCGGAAGACAGAGTACACGTGAGGTGGTGGGAAGGACCCTGCACCCTCTGCCTTGTTCCTGCTGGGTCTGCCAGGAGCCTCAGGGATGCTGGCCAGCCCTGCAGCCCCCATTGCTCACCCAGAGATGTCCCTTACATCACTGCAGTACTCCTGAGCTCCACCATGCTGGCTGCCACCTCCCTTCTGTGGAGGTAGAAGGGTGGGCTAGCAGGGCAGGCAGCTTGTGTGAGGGCAGGGTTGAGTTTATCTGTGCTGTTTGGGCCTCCTGTGTCCAGCCAGCCAGGAGCAGGGGAGCAAAGCTTGGGCCATGGCCCAGGAGCATTAGGCTTGAGCAAGGCTGAGGAGCCACTGTGAGTTTAAATTGTGAAGGCTGATGATGAGTTTCTGGAGTCCATCTGTAGCCGAGTAGTGTTAAAAGCAATCCAGCCCTTGTGAAGGTGGCTCCTGTGCCTTCTTGGCAGCAGCAGGAGTCTGGTCTCACCTGTCTGGGCAGGACCTCAGGGTGGGACATCTACACACCACCTGGGGAGCAGCTCTGAAGTTTGCTGGGAGCAGTTGAGCTCCAGTGATGGGATGGGCCCAGCCTCTGAACACCCCACAGCAGAGGCCCAGCAGGTGCTTTATGCCCATGCTTGGTCTCAGGCCTCTCCAACCTCTGCTGCTAGCAGCGGCCATCAGGTTCTTGTCTTCCGAGTGAGCCAGAGATCCAGAATGCCATCTTCCCTTGCCAGTGCAATAGCTCCAGTGCTCAAGATCCATCTTTGCCCTGACAAGCCCACCTTGCTGCTGTGAGTTAGGGTGGGGCAGGGCAGAAGGCAAAGCACAGGCTGTCCCCCAGCCTGATTTTTTGGGGCTTTCTTTCAGGACGCTGGAGATGCGTACTCACGTTCTGGGAGGGCAAGGCCTTCCCCATGTGGGATGTGGTACCCTTTGTCAGGGTGGTGTGTCCTACCCACTGCTGCCGTGCCTTGAAGGAGGGAAGCTCCCTTCTCTTCGGATGACGTTTGTATTTGCTGTACTGCTGCTCTGTAAATAAAGATTTGTCCTTGTGTACAGGAGTGTCTGTGCGAGTGTTGGGAGCTGGAAGGAGTGCCCGGCCACGGCTGGGCTGGGGGGCAAAGCCCACAGCTTTCGCTCAGATCCAGGAAGAACATCTCAGCTTTCTGTGAGGTGTTTGGGGCAGCTCAGGTACTTGGAAACCCTCACAGGAGACCTCATTAAGATGTGATTGCACCGCCCTCTCCCCTCCACTGCGTGGCCCTCCACCCTTGGTGAAGGGGCTTTCCCTGCTCTCAGCCGGGGGGCAGCGCCGGCTCTATGCTTGCCCGCAGCCAAGCTCAGTGCTACAGCTCCTCACCTTCATGCTCGAGAACGAAGAAGGGTCAAGAGTTTGTCAACACCACCACAGTTTGTGTGTGTGCATGTCAGTGGAGCATGCATATGTGCCTGCGCCACAGTCAGGGTTGCAGTCTGGAGCCGCAGCCCAAAATCTGTACCATTGGTGGTTAGGGGAGCCCCAGGGACTGCCTCATGTATTTATTTGTGCTACAATCAAAGAGAGCTGTAGCCATAGGGAATCCAAGCAGGCCCTGGCTTCTCCCCCTCTGCTGCCAGAGGGTAGTTGATGTTCATGCCTGAGTACAGCTGTGCTGCTCAGTTTGGACTCCCTCACCCACGTGTGTCTGCGTAACCTGTGTGACCAGCTTCTCCCAAACACGAGTCAGGTTTAAAGCTAAGCCAAGGCTCATTTAGCATGCCGTTAAGTCAGACCTTTAATTGTAAGACTAGAAACGGTTACACAAGTAAATAAATTACAACATTCACTCTTCGATTAAACTCTTTAAGTTTCATTCCATGGTGCTAAAGCATCTGTCAGGTAGGTTCCCCTGGCATGGTGAAGTACAAAAACAAAGACACCCATGGGGTCGTCTCCCTGCCTGGCAGACAACATCTCCGTCCTACACTGGAATAAATGAGGCAGCTCCAGACCCTGGTGAGCACAGGCAGGGTGTGGGAGCAAGGTTAACAGTTCATGAGTCCACATCCTCTGTCCCAGAGAAGCTGTCCTCCCCACTTCCTGGGGCCTGCCTGGTGAGTGCCAGCAGGAGTGAGCTGCCCGTGCGCACACCACACACTGCTCGCTCCACCTACAGCATGGTGGTATCTGTGTTTGTGATGCCGGCATCCTTTGCCATCATGGAGAACACGCCCTGCTTCCTGAGCAGCTCCTCGGGGCTGTCGAATTCCACAATCCTCCCGGCCTGCAGCACCATCACCCTGGCAGCAGAAAATGGGAAGCCCTGAGCTGCCGGGATCCGAGCTGAGAGCACTGCTGGCACTGGCACTACAACCCACCAACCCTCACCCGTCCTGCAGCCACGTTCTGTGGTTCACCTCCTCTCAGCACAGAGGTGTGGAGGGCACAGCTCTCCTCCATGTGACAAACACCTCTATGGTCTGTCACTGTAAAGAAGGATCCTCAAAAATGTTTCTCCCTACAAAGGCATAACTACTGCATGGACATCCTTTCCATCCCTCTATTTTTCTCTCCTAGAACCTCTGTATACTGCATCCCCGGTCACTGCATCTGCCCCTGCCCCTCTGGCTGCATCCTTGCTTCTGCTGCTGGCCACCTCTCTCCCCATCCTAGAAGTCCAGCTCCCCATTCCCGTTGTCCCACAGTACCTGTTGCTGTCCATGATGGTGTGGAGGCGGTGGGCAATAGTAAGGACAGTGCAGTCAGCAAACTCTCTCCGGATTGTTGTCTGGATTAAATGGTCGGTTTCCAGGTCTACAGCTGCTGTTGCTTCATCCAGGATGAGGATTTTGGCTTTGCGGAGGAGGGCCCGGGCGAGGCACACCAGCTGCCTCTGCCCCACACTGGGATGAGATGGGGAATAGGAGTTACCAGGTGGACACCAGCAGGGCTGCTGTGAGCTGTTGCTACACACTGCCCTGACCCCAATCCTGCCTGCCCAGCCCGCGCAGGCCTTCCGCCACTGATCATCTGCCACCCTGAGCACTGCATCCCTCAGCACCTTGCTCTTTGGACCACCATGCTGGCTCCCTCACAGCCCTGACTCCTGGGCTGTTTTCTCCCACCTTCATTCCCAGAAGGTTCTTTGCCCTCTTCCCCAGACAGCCACTGCTGGAGGCTGCCGTTCCTGGGATGAGCGGAAGGGAGGGGAGCTGGGCATGCCCCCAGCCATCCGCTCACCTCAGGTTCTCTCCTCCTTCGGTCACAACATAGAGCAGCCTCCCGGGAAGGTCTTGCACATACGTCTTCAGGTGGGCCAGCTCGAGGGCCTTCCAGACCTCCTCATCTGTGTACTGGTCAAAGGGGTCCAGGTTCATCCGCAGAGTGCCAGTGAAGAGCACAGGGTCCTGCCAGGGACAGCACCGTGGTCAGCCATGCCATGGCCGTTCAGCAGGACAATGGCTCCAGGTCCCAAGTCTGGGCACATCCAGCCCCCACTGCTGCCTGCAGCTGAGCAGGGGAGGTGGCAATGACATGCCCACAGTCCTTGGGCAGCACGGCACCCAGGGATGTACTAAGGGCAATGCCCAGGGAACAGAGCCTGAGAAGGCCATGCACCAGTGGGACAAGGAAAGGTAATGGAGCAGCTCACCTGGGGGATGATGGTGAGGTTTTTGCGCAGGTCATGGAGGCCAATCGTTGCTATATCCACCTCATCGATGAGGATCATCCCTCCAGCAGCCTCCAGCACCCGGAAGAGGCAGTTGGTGAGGGAGGATTTTCCAGCCCCGGTTCGGCCCACGACCCCAACCTGTGGAAGCAGCGATTTAGACCAGCTGCCAGGGATGAAAACAGGGCAGATGCTCTCCGTGTTGGTCTGGTGGGCCTTCCTGCCCTGCATCTGCAGTTGCCAACTTTCAGACTGTCTCCTTTGATCCCTGCCCTGCAGCTTGAGTCCCCAGGAGCCACATCCCATCATCATCCCTCCCCAGCCAACAGGCTGAAGCCAGGAGGACAAAACCAATTCTAACCCAGTGTCGCTCTGGAAAGTACAGTGAGGGCAGAAGTAGAGGAGTCCTCACCTTCTCGGTGCTCCCAATGTTGCAGGTGATCCCCTGAAGAACCAGCTCCAGTTCAGGTCGGTACCGAACTTTGTAGTCAACGAACCGGATCTCCCCTTTGCTGGGCCAGCCACGCGGTGGGCGCTTTTCTGTCACCCATGGAGCCTGGGGGCACGGGAGCATTAAGAGGGCTGCATGCTGCGGTGCTGGTTAGCACCGAGCAGGTGCTGTTTGCCTGGACCCCAGTCTTCTCACCTCATTCTTCACCTTCGTGTACTCATGTACCCGCTCCACAGCCACAATGTTCGTCTCCAGCTCGGAAGATGTCCGCACCAGCCAGTTCAGCGTCTGGGTCACCTGCATGGCAGAGCCAGAGGATGCAGAGCTCAGTTCCTCAGGCACCAGGGAACAACCACCTGGGCATGAGCATCCCTGGCCTGGCCCCTAGCTCTCCACTCCCCAGCCCCAGCACCTCTCCCCAGCCCTTCAAAAGCTTTGCTGCAGCATCTCTGATCCACAGCAGGATGTTGCTCCTTCCCATGGCAGCATGGATCCCCCTCCCACCAGGATGTGTGCTCCCCTGGTTCAACAGCAGCTCCCCAGGTGGTGGGACACCCCAGCTAATCCCTGTCCATGGATCAGAGCTGCAGACAGGGCAGCATCCTGCAGAACAGCCCTGTCCTGGAGTCAGAAGAAGCTTTCAGTGGCTCACATTGAGGGCGGAGGAGACAGAGAGACCCACGATGCCGCCCTCCAAAGTGCCCTTTGAGATCACGGCAAGAAGCGCAGAGAAGAAGACCACCAGACTCCCAACGAACTCCAGACGGATGGCCAGCCACCTGCACCAGGAGAGGAGGCTGAGGGATGGTGGGAGAGGCATCTTCCTGTGCCCAACACAGGGCCCACCAGTAAGACCAGCACCCCGCCAGCATCCCTGCACACCCAGAGCTGAACTTAGCACTGTACATATGGTACCTGCACCTACATGTGATCTGTGGCCAGTTCTGCAAACAGGTTCATTTCATCTGTCAGTCCATGTCTCACACATAGCCTCATGTGCTGGCAATGCCATGCATCAGAGGAGCCCCAGCCATACAACCCTCGCACCCCCAAAGCATCTACCAGTTCCTATATAGACCCTGAGATCAACAGGGAGGACTGCAGCCTCTCAGGACCTCCCTCAGAACACCCTGGGCAGAGGTGCTGCGGGCTGTGAATAAGGGGCCTAAGGGGTAGAACTCACCTATTTGAGATTATCCAGGAGTAAACAGTTTTCTGGTTTATGTCCATGGTGATCTCATTTTGCTGCAGGAACCGTGCTTGGTGCCCATAGGCCCGGATCACGGAAAGGCCTGACACCGTCTCACCAAAGTGGGAGTAGATGGGAGACCTGGTGACAGAGTCCAGACGCCGCAGCTGGCGTGACGTGGAGACATAGAAGCGCTGAAATGAGGGACACAGGTTGGTTACCAACACAAAGCCTGGCAACGACCAAGATGCTGCTCTAAGCAGGGCAGAAGCTTCTCTCAAGCCTCAGTTACTCACCAGCACAAAATAGTAGAAGATGCTCAAGGGAATGATAATGAGAGCGAAGAACGGGGTGGCCAGGGTGATCATGAGCAGTGTGCTAATGATGCCCATTAAACAGGAGAGCCAGCTGCGGAAGGACATGGGAATGGTCTCATCTATTGTGAAGATGTCCTGGAACATACAAAGAAACGTGGAGAAGCAGTCAGTGACCTGAGAGAGAGGGAGGAACCCAAACCCCACACATACAGCTCCCTACACACTTGTGTGGCAACGCAGTGCCAGGCACTTGCAGAAATACTGGATGACGCTGAATTGGTGCTAGGGTCACAAGCCCAGTTAAGGCCACAGCTCATAAACTAGGAATGGCTGATTTAACAGAGAAGCTTTCTATAATAATCCCTTTTGCACAGACTAGCTTTGGGAATTGCATCTTCATCTGGACTGGGGATGCAGGAGCAGGAATTAAGGCAGAAAGAGGGACAGGGTTGACTCCAGGCCCATGCAGGTACACTGGAGCCTCCAGCTGGTCATCATCCATCTTGTGTCTGGGCACCTCATACTTCTCATCTCAGAGTAAACCCAGCAGCCCCATAGGCTTGCTGTCAAGAGAGATTTTTATTCCCCCAAATCAAGAGATGTCACCAAAGGAAGAAGTGGAGTAGCAGCATACTTGAAACTACTTGTCTGTATTCTCCCTCCTTTCTTATTCTCTCTCTGTTTTATGAGCTTCATTTACATAGCCAATAGTATATTTGTTGAGAGTCCATAACCAGAAGGACATCTCATTATGGGACATAAGCTCTAGGCTCCTACCTCTCTTAGTAACCTACTTAGGACCCTCTTCACATCCCTCTTGACCAAGTGGTCCCAAAACAGGACACACTGTCCAGGTGTGGCCTCCCTAGCGCTGAGCAGAGGAGATGGCAACTTCCCATGATTTACTGGCCACTCTTCTCCTAGGATAGCCCAGGATGTGGTTTGCCTCATAGAATCATAGAATAGTTAGGTTTGGAAAGGACCTTAAGGTCATGCAGTTAGCCTCTCATCTGCCAGGCCCTTCTGGCCCATTCCAGGCCCTGATGTGGACTCATCTTTTCAGTGCTGAACAGCAACAGGTTTAAGCTGCCACCCAACGCTCTCCAGACCTGCTGGAACAGCTTCTCCTTGTTGGGGCTGTTCTCTTACCTTGGCAAACCTATTGACAATGCGGCCCGTTGGAGTCGTGTCATAAAAGCTCATGGGCACACGCAGGATGTTGCTGAGCAGTTGCTGATGCATCACCCGGGAGGCTCGCATGGCACCATAGGCACACAGGATGGTTGCAAACAGCAGGAAGAGGGCTGCAAGGAGAGCACAGGATGGTCATCACCAACTTATACCTTTCACTGGCCTCAGGCACTCTTTGGCTCAAAGAACAAATCAAGCAGCTCCAAGGCAGCAGCTCTGCAGTGAGCCACTGTAATAGTCCCTCATCTCATCTTGGGAAGCCCCAGTAACTGTGTCTCACCACAGGCGGAGAACACTGAATCCTTTTGGAAAGCCTTGGGCCCTAGCACTATCTCCAAACTGATAAGGACAGTAATCTTCAACCTAAGGGGCTACACAGACTCCTTGGGACAATCTATGCTGGCTTCAGACTACTGTTTGTCTCTAGTTCATCCAGAAGCCAGAAGAAGGCAGCAGGATGCAAAGGAGCACAAGGCTGGCCACCCTGCTCCTTGCTGCACTGCTGGCTGCAGGCCTTGCAAGACACATCCCTTGTAGCTGAGGTGAACAGGACCCCCTGTGCTCCCACACTCACCTTGTGACACCCCCAGCGCCCCAAAGACACCGATCCGCAGGTCTCGCTGCTCCACAGGATAGGTCTCATTCAGGTAGCGTTCTGCATCATCAGTCCAGGCGCTGAGCCACAGGTTGGTACCCACATAGGCAACGTACTGTCCAACATAGCCCATGGCAACCCAGAAAGAATACCACAGGCCAACGGCACGCAGGTACCGCAGGTACATGGAGAGCTTCACCTGTAGACCAATTCAACCCATCACTGCTGCCCAGCAAACACGCAGCTGCACAGCCAGTGTCACCCAGCTCACCCTGGGGACTCCCACCTTGCTGCCCATGGTGCTCCCCTCCACTGCCCTGCTTACCACTCTGCCTCCTTCAGTGTCTCTTGACTGCAGTGGGGCCTCAGACAGACAGCACTGGCTACTCTGAGCCACAGCTGGGTCTTGTAGCACTGAGCCAGGGCAGCACAGCACTACATCCATCCATCCATCCATCCATCCATCCATCCATCCATCCATCCATCCATCCATCCTTACCTTGCCAGTTTCCACAGCTTCTTTCTCAATCAGTTTCTGGCCCTTCACGTTCCTGGGGGGCTCCTCCTGGGCCTTGTTCCAGGAATTGGTGCTGGTTTTACTGATACTGCAGGAAGGTGATAGGCACCATTAGTCACAGAGTGCTGGATGGGTCCTACTCTCCTGGGGGCCCATCCCTATGCTGCACTGGGACTCAAGTGCTAGAGCCCTCTGGGAAATAATGTCCTAACTGGGGCAGCTTTGACTGAGCCTTGTGGAAGCCCGAGGCATTTTTAGCCATGAAATCATAGCCATCACTCCCAAAAGCAGAACCGCCAGCAGCATGAGTTTCAGGGAAGACTGCAGGGTAAGGCTGTGACACACTGGTGTGAGTAAAGGCAAGATCAGATGCTCCTGACCCAGCCCAGCTGGTTGTAGGAGCAGGAAGAGAGGATCCTGGCAGGAACCTCCCCAGGAAGCCCCTAGACCCCTCTCTCCAAGGGAGCAGTGCAAGGGGCAGGGGAGAGAGCTGAGAGCTCAGGTCAAGTCCTACCTGCGATTGAACACCCTCCGATGGATGCTGGACTCTCGCTTCAGGGTCATGGTCACCACATCATCAGGGCCTTCTTCCACGAAAGGCTCAGTATCTTCATCACCCTGCTCTTCATCCCCAGCTAAGGCAATATCTATAAGCACAGGGATGAGAGAAGGTAGGAGGAGAGAGCAGATCCCATGCACTACACATCTGCTACACCCCAGACTCAGGCTGCCCTACCACCACACATAACACCTCTAGCGCTGCTGCAAGCCCAGTACAGCAGCAAGAGGAAGAAAGCCATTGTGCTGGAGGGAGAACAGACAGGGGACACAGGGCTAAAAGCCTGCATGGAGGTAGTCCCTGCTGCCGACTCATCCTAGTACCACTGGTGGGACCTTAGGCAGAGATTTGTGCCAGTTAATAGGTGCAAGAACTGGAAGGTCCTATCACTCCCATTCAGGAGATTCTCTTTGAGCAGGTTGAGGTGGATCCTGTGGGGATGGACTGCGAATAGCCAGGCTCCAGCTGGAAAACTGGGGTGAGCATCCACCTGACTGACACCACTCCTCCCCATAGCAGTGGGCACATGATAAAGATGAATTGTTATCCAACAGCATGTTTATAAACCAAAGGATCTTTGTCACCCCAGCATCATTAAGATATGGAGCCTGTTGCCACGTAAGATTATAGGACTCATAAACATAAATGAACTAAAGGGAGTGAAAAATTTAGACAGGTCCTTTTCTGGCTGTTCAACCCAATGCCTGGATGCAAATCATAGGCAGAAAGTTCTTGTGCTGCAGATTGCCAGAAGCTGGGTAGGGTTCATAGCATCCACCACTGGCATCTGAGCTGGATAGAGCCAGGTTTTTCACATCCCCAAGACACACACACAGCCCCGTTGTGTTCCCGGTACCTGTGGTGTTTTTCTCTGAAGCATCCTTCTCCTGGCTGCCATACAAGTTCAGAAACTGGGCAAAGGCCCCCCTGTTCGCAAGCAGGATGCCATAGGAGCCTTGCTCAGACACTGCCCCTGCCCCCATCACCACGATGTTATCAACCAGAGGCAGGAAACTGATACTGTGCGTCACCAAGATCCGTGTCTGCAATAAAGTGGTTGTAGGGTAGTGAGCATCAGAGAACTCTGTGGCCCCCAGGCTTGGGCTTGCAGGCTCTCCGTCCCCTACCTGTGGACCTCTCCGCTGATCAACACCTGGCTATAGGAACACAGGGCACCCCTCTCAGGTGACCCATGAGGCCTCTCCTGCTTGCTGCAGCTCCATATGAAAGCCACAGGACCCCTCTGTTCCCAAGCAAGCAACCTCAGGCTTCCTGAATGGTCAGCACCATTCCAGTGCCATCTCTGCCTGGCTGGGTGGTGGGAAGGGGAGGGGTGCTCACCTTATTTTGCAGCAGCCCTTTTGGCCCCAGCACATGCTCGAAGAGGTACTTGCCGACGTGAGCATCCACGGCAGACAACGGGTCATCCAGGACATAGATGTCTGCATTGCTGTACACTGCCCGGGCCAGGCTGACTCGCTGCTTCTGGCCCCCACTGAGGTTAATGCCCTGGAAGGGAAAGGACATCTCTGAGCACTGGGCTGGCACAGAGCAACAGCTCTGTCCTCTGCTGCAGGTGCTTTGGCGACCCATAGTGCCCAGGGCTGATACCTTCTCTCCAATCTCTGTCTGGTCACCTGCAGGCAGCAGCTCCAGGTCTGGAAGGAGGGCACAGGCTTTGATGACCTGCTGATACCTGGCTTCATCCAGTTCTGACCCAAAAAGGATATTGTCTTTCAGTGTGGCATTCTGGATCCAGGCCTGCTGCGGGACATAAGCTAGGGAGCCCTGGAAAGAAAGAGACAAGAAAAGCTGCCTCATCGCATCAGCCTGAGCACAGCCACCTCCTGCAGCCTGTCGTTGCCCACAGGCACCACTCTGTGACCAGTCCTGCCTGCTGTCTCCCCACTGAGCTCCCAAGCAGCCTTCTGTTCCAGCTCCTCTCACCTGGATGTTGATGTGTCCTTTGATATGCTCCATCTCCCCAAGCATGGCTGACACCAGCGAAGACTTGCCTGAGCCCACGGCCCCCACCACAGCCACAAGGCTCCCAGGTGTGATATCCAGGTTGACACTGCAAAGACATGAGGGCATGAGCACTGCCAAGTCCCCCGCCAGCTCCTGCATGGGACCAGCACAGAGCAGTGTCTCTGGAGCACTCACTTCTAGCAGCACTGTGAGAGGTGACTGCCAGCCCCAAATAACACACAGAAAGACTCCCAGTGCCCACCCATCTGCCCTCCGCACGACACAGAGCACTCACTCTCTTATTGCAGCATCCCCATCCCGCTCCCAGGCAAAGGTGGCCTCCGAGAAACGCACGGCGCTGCCTGTCAGGAAAGAGCCACCTCTCAGGGCTGGGAAAGCACAAGGTTGGTCCAGCCCGTGACCCACAGGGAGTAACCTGCCTTCAATGGGGCTGTGGTGGATGGCTGAGGTGTCCAGGTCTTCTCCTGCCAGGTAGCGCTCCAGCCTCACAGTCGACACATTGGTCTGCCATGGCAGAGAGAGGATGGCCCCATAAGCAGAGCACCCCATACACACAGCTCTCACCCAAGCACAAGCACCAGCCCCAGCCTCTGAGCCCCTGTGTCACTTATGTGAGTCCTGTCCCACCCCACTGCACACAGAATCTCGTGCACTGACCCCTGGCTACCCAAGGCCCATCACACATGTGAGCCCCATGCGCTGGTGTGGGCAGAGGTATCATAATATCCCCATGCCCAATGCGAGGGCTGACCTGCACCAGGGAAGAGAGGACCAGGGGCAGCATGGCCATGGGGAAGCGCAGCACATTGAAAAGGGAGATGGCAGTAAAGGCCTTCTGTGCGTCCAGGATGTTGTTCTCATCCACCAGCACGTAGACAGCAAAGCTGGCCAAGGAGACCTACAACAGATACCAGGGAAAGGCACCATCAGTGTGGCTGTGTGCAGCCCAGACCCTCATGATCCCCTAAGGCCTCAGCAGTGCCTTCTTCCTTGGGACCTGTTCCCCTCCTACTTCCCTTCCTCTTTGGGCCCCATCTCACCACTATGATGGGACTCCTTTCCACCACACTCTCCTGCCAGCAGCCAGGACCATGTTCTGCATCCCAAGCATCTGTAAGCCAGCCCCTTCCTTGCTGCAGGAGCCCTCCAGCTGAGGTTCCCAATCTTTCCCACCCCCTTGGACACAGCCCAACCCCAGCTCTGAGGAAGGTGCAGCCATCCCCAGGCCTGTGGGCACTCACCAGGAAGGGGGCACACGTGAAGACAAACACAGAGACTGACTGCAGGTAACTGAAGTTCACCAAGTCCTTGAGCTCACGTGCCCGGATCTCATTGACTCGCTTCTCAAATGAGGGCTCCCAGGCAAAAAGCTTCAGGATCTGTTGGATGAGCAGGGTGAGCAGGCACTGGCCTCATGGGAATGCCAACATCCACACTCAGCCCACTGATGGCCAGCACCTCCAGCTCCAGCTCCTGGCTTGCTCAGAAGCCTGCTTGACCATCTATCTTCTCCTGAACCGCCCCATGGCTTATAGCACTTCCCCACAGCACACCCACTGCCTCATCCTTGGCTTACAGGTCACTGCCAGCCCCTCTGCACCATGGCAGCCAGCTCAGCACCACAGCCACCCAGGAAACCTCCAGAAAACCCTCTCTTGTCTCACAAGTCTTGTTCCAGGTACCCGGAGCTATTCCCTATCCAACCTTTCAAAAGGTGAGGAAGCCAAAGGAATTGCAGGGCTGAGGGCCCCAAACTAGACTATAACACTGGTGCTGTAGGGTTACACTGGTGTGATACCCCCAGGTACAGCACACTAAGAAGATGGGTGCAGCAGCTGCCAGGGGATCTCCACCCCACTGCTCACCTTGATTCCATTGAGGATCTCACTCATTATTTTCATGCGTTCATCCTTGTTCTTCATGTTTCTCACCTACAAAAAGAACCAGAGGTCACTTAAACCAGACAGCGGCTCACCCTCTGAAATACATCTGGGCTGCCACAGAGAAGGGAGAGGTGGGCTCCAGAGCCAGGGAAGCCATCCCACAAAGCTGGACCTTCGTTTGCTGGGGCCCTGGGCAACATGGGTTAAACCAGCACCCTGTCATCAGGTAGGAGCTAAAGCTTTATTTTATGGCTGGTGATATCTCACTTTCAGCCCTCAAGACTGCTCCCAGCCCTGTTCAAGTTCAGCTGTGACGGTAGAACAGGTCTCACCTGCCTCCAGCCCATCTCAGCTGATCACCCCTTTGCTCAGACTAGAGACACCCCCAGCCCAAGTCAGATGAACTTCCTAGACTGGGAAAGATCTACAGCAAAACAGGAAAGGGAAGGGAGGGTGGAAATGAGTGATGGGAGCAACAGTGAGCCTCAGGAGTGTGAGGCCAGGGAGGATCTTGCACCCATCACTGACCTGGATGGTTTTGGACTTGGCAACCAGGAACCCATTTATGGGGATGAGCAGCACCATAACCGCAAGGCCAGCCAGGACAGAGGGGCCCAGCTCTCCCCACAGGAAGACAATGGACAAGATGATTTGCAGGGGGGATGACCACAGCTGGTGAACGAAGTTGGCCATGTCCATGAACCTCTGGGCATCAGCTGACATCAGATTCACAGTCTCTCCCACTGTAGACTCCTTGCGGGTGGCACCGGACATGGTGAGTGACTGGAGAGAGAAAGCACAGTCACTGTAAGCCAGGTTGGGAGCAGCGGGGATGCTGGCAGCATGGTGCAGAGCAGGGAATTAGGCCAGGCAGAAGCTGCTCCTGGGTTTGGTCCCGGTGCCTCTGCTGACCAGAGGTGCTGTCATCACTGCCTGCACACCAGGAGCTGCTGGATGCTGGGGGCAAAGAAATACGTCCCCATGCAGCAATCCTAGCAGCAGCTGCCCTGAGAAGAAACCTCTCTCATCCCCTGGTAGCTCTCAAGCACAGGGCTGCAGCATGCAGGTCTCAGAACTAGCACCAACAGTGTCCCCAGTGCTGGGTGGGTGTCCCACAAGCCAAGCTCTCCTGTGCCTTCCTAGGAAGTAAAAGGCATACACCCCAGTTGCCCTTACATAGATGGGGCAGATGCTGGTATCCTCAGCACAGCTTAGAGGAAGCCAACAGGGCTATACCAACCTTCTTATAGATGGCAGCGATGAGACTGGCACGCACTTGTGTGCCAAGCTGGAAGCACAAGCTGAAGTACTGCTGCAGGCAGAGGGACTGGATCACTGCTGCCAGGAAGAGTAGGATGGCATACACATAGCCTTGCCAGGCAAAGGACTCCTCATCCGACACAAAGGCAATCAGCAGCCTGGAGGGTAAAGAAGTCCATGAGGCCCCCACCCTATTGAGCAGACCCAAGCAGGATGCTCCAAACCAGCACAGGGAGAGAACCCTCATGAGAGCAGTGACAGACACCCAGACCAGCTGGCTCAATGCTCAGCAAGCTGGGGACTTCTGCTCTGCTGGGTGTCCCTGTTGTGCCAGGGATGCTGCATTTCACATTCAGCAGTGGGTAACCAATGTCAGATCATCCACAGAGACTGTGCAGCACTGCAAAACAAACCAGGCAGGTCCTGCTGGGCTGAGATGGGCTAATTCATGAAGGGCTGAAAGAAGACACTATCTCCAAGGAAGGAGCAGGATTGCATAACAAATGATGGAGGAATCAGGAAGCAAGATACAATCTGTAAGAGCTGGCAGCCAACTCTGATCAGTTCTTCTTTAAACTGTGTATTTTAATGAAGAACTGTGGAACCCAACATATTCTCACATCTTTAGTGAAGGCACGAAAGGTCCCCAGGGTGTGGGGCTGGGAGATGGAGATGGTGAAGTTGGATGCAGTGCACACAGGGAGGTGGTGGGGCTGGGTGCAAAACCAAACATAGACATGGGTAAAGGACAGACCGTGGACACAGACAGGGAGAAAGGACTCACTTGAGCAGCTGGGGGCTGACAAACACAATTACATCGTGCACCAGCTTGAAAGCCACGGACAGCAGGAGATTCTGCCAGAAGGTCTTGCACAGGGTTTTTATCAGCCATCCCCTGGGGTAATCCTTGTGAGAGCCCGAGTCCCCTTTGTCTCCTTTCTTCTTCTTTGGCTGCTTCTCCTCCTAGAGGGAAGCCCACACAGAAGTAAATGAGCTGGTTGTGTGGGCTCCCTGCACATGCAACGATGCTCCCAGGGCAGTGCCACAGACTCCAGACTAGGTATTCTCAATGAAGCCTTAGGTTTACCTCCCATCACGTTCCCTCTCACTGATCTGTGCTCGTGTCGTACACCCCTGTTACTAACACCTCTCTGATGTGGTAAAGACAATTGCAAAACCCAGATCAGCCTGAACCTCTCACAACAAAAATCAGCCACCCCAGGAAGAATCAGAGGCTGGGGGTGATCATAGAGTGATGTTGCTAGGAGGTATCTGAGGTAGGGAAAGACAGAGATAAGGGAGCTGCTTGCACTGCCGACTTGAGGGTGGTTTGTGTCTTCCTCTACCACAGAAGGAGGGAGACTTTCTTGGTTTCTCAAAACATGGGGACCTGCTGAAGACAGGAAAGACCCTGTGATAGGCTCCCTCATCCTTGCCCATGGCCCTGCAGCAAAGGGGACTGCCGGGAGGTGAGGTGACCCTAGTCCCCAAGGCTGGACCTGGATCTCTCAGTCCCATGCAAGGACAGGAGTAGGAAGAGATTTACCAGCACCAGGATGTCTTGGCTCTGGGCCTTGCTTATGTTGTTCACGTGGTTCAAGTCACCTTCCCGGCGTCTTTTCTTGCGTTTCCGTTTCTCCAGCTCTGCTTGGGCCTTCCTCACCGCAGTCTTCATGTTCTTCTCAAAAACAGTGTAAATAGACTGCGTCTTGTCTTTAGCTTTCAATTCCCAGATATCCTCTATCTCTAAGGGCTTCCGATAGCCCTTGAAAACCATGCTGTGGGGCAGAGAAACCTCTGTTCAGCAAGTTTCAGCACTACACCAGTTGGAGAATCCTTGCTTCAAATGCAGAGCCTTCACAACCCTGAACTCAGGCTGTACTGAATGCGGTGCCTCTCACTACTACCTCCAAGCATCCTGTGCTGATAGCTCCTCCAAAGGGGGCTGGGTCAGCACTAAAGCACCCCTGCCTTTCACCAGCTCAGCTTCCCACATGGCCCTGCTTACCTGCTGTACCATTCAAAGGTGATGGAGCTCAGGAAGGAGGCCGTCACCTCTGGGTTCTAGGGTACAAACCAAGACATCATTGACGCTGAGGAATCAACGGTGTGGACAAGAGGTGACTCAGCATTCCCAGCCATTAGGGAACCACAGAGGTTTCAAACTGTGCCAGCTCCAACCCATCTCAAGGCCAGAAGCAGCCCCCCTTGGACACACATGCAGATGCTCAAGGCTTCAAACTCCAGCTCTTGCTTTGCCCCTTGCTGAAGCCCTCAGGTCTTCCCCCCCACAGGAGCCAGGAAGAGTCTGTATGGAGCCCACCCTGCCCCACACAACACCAGCCAGGATGCGGTACCCTGAGCCCCGAGCCCACTCCCACATGGACCTCGCACCTTCTTCCTGATTTCCTTTGTTTCTGGGGCAATGTCTGAGAAGCCTGAGACAAGGAAGAGCAGCAGCTGGAGCCCATAGGAGATGAAGAAAAGGACAAACCGTGGCACATCAGAGATTGGTGCCTGCAAGAACAGAGAGTCCAGGGTGACTGCTGGGGCTTGTCTCAAGGCCGTCTGGTGCTCAGAGACAAGGTTCACCCCCAAGACAGTGAACACGGTTGAGCCCAACAGGATTGTGCAAAACTCACTCTGGGTCCTGGCTCAGCTTTCCTTCACCACCCCTCCCTGCTTTTCCCTGACCTCCTCCCTTAAGTAAGCAAGAGAAGGAATTGGTCCCGGAGAGCTTATGCCTCCACAGAGAGACAGGATTGATTCAAACAGCAACTCTTTCTCAGGTCTTTTCTGGTTCCCCAAGGTCCCTAGGGCAGCTGAGACCTCAGTGACACCACTGAGAGCTTGTCAAGAGATGAAATCCGAAGGGACTTTGGGGACAGAACGAGACCGTGGGGAAGCAGGGAGCTTCCTGCCAAACCCAACCTGCAGGGCTCTCCGGAGGAGTGACTGGAACAGCAACGCGCCACAGAGCAGGGACAGTGTCCAGAAGCAGAAAAGTATTCCTGAGTCTCTGCGCAAGCAGAAGCGTCGCGCATCGTGGATCAGCAGAACCAGGAGCTGGGGGAAGGAAAATCAGAGGTTATGGTAAGGTTGCAGGACTGGGTCTGGGCTCTGAACCTGCCTTTGGAGCATCCCAGGATGCCAGTGCGTGTGATCTGCTGGGATTCACTGCCTTGAAGACACTGAGCTCCCAGCGCCCGAGCTCTCTGCCAACCCTACATAAGCTTTGGAGTTAATTGCATAGTGCAAAGGTCTATTTTAAGAAGACATAAGATCAGGCTCCTCATGGGAAAAGCGAGGGCTGAAGGTGCCCTCACATCACAGCAGGGTACCTTCTTTTTAGTTGTTCTCACCCCAAATTTTCAGACATGCCCAGCTGTGAGGTGTCACACCTCATTTTGTCACACGCATATTGCCTTCAGACCTGGAACTAAAGCCAGACCAGGGCCTCAGTAATGCAGCCTCACTGAGCAGTTCCCTTGCCTTACAGCCTCACATGAACTCTGCAAGTGGAAATAAATGACGTGACAAAATATGGAAGATAGCAATCAGGGGTGTTACTTTTGCTTTTCAGTGCAGCTCTTGAATGTTTTGGCTTTAAAACTGTTGGAATATTCCGTGTCTCACATAAGATATCTGCAACTTCCGCGTGCACATTTCATGGAGCTAATAGCTCCTATTTCCTCAGCTGTCTTCAATTCCTGGGTATTCAGTGGCACTTCCGACTCTCTGCACAGAACTGAGCATCAAGCCATGGGAAGCTGTGAGACATCAGAGCAGCAAGCCATGGTCTGATGTTCACGCTGTGCAATCAGTCCTGTGAATCCCACACTGCTGCTGCCAAGGCTTCTGCCAGAAATCTCAGCTGCTCCTACAGGCACAGTGCCCATGCCAGATTTAAGGATAAAAGGAGGAGCACCGTACAGACACCTGCCCTCAACCTATCGCCCTCATGCACCACCCACACCAGTTTGGAGCTGGTCCCTATCCACTTTCCAGGCTACATCTATCTTGTGGACACAGCTTCCTGCTGATCTCTGTGCTAGAGTAGTGTTCTGTTGCTTGGCGCCGTGATCTCGCACCCTGACACAGCACATTGACAGGCTGATCCCTTACCCAGGTGGCAATGTACAGGCTGGGGTTTGTGTACTGCACAGCTGGCAGGGGGTCCTGCTCTGCCCCCTCTACAATCGCCAGGATCAGCTCTGCCACTGCCGTCAGCATTAGCAAGGTCGTCAGCACCTGCAGGGAGAGGGGAGCAGCCATGAGGGGAGACCCAGCCAGCTGCGGGGCTGGGAACCAATGGGACACAACATGGTTGGGAATAAAAGCCCTGTCCCATTCACCATTACACCCTTTCCAACCCAGACGTGGCCTGCGAGAGGTTTCTAGGGCCCTGTGGAGCTGGAGCACGGCCACAAGAGCACTAACACATTTTCGACTTGGAGGGTAACAGCCCCCAAGATGAGAGACCCCAGTACACACTTCTGCCCTCCCTCCCAGTGTGTCCCAGCTCTGTTATCCCCTCTGTCCCAGATATGCCTTCATGTTTCTGTCCCAGATGGTGCCCTAGCACATTGCTCCTTCTCTGCTACGCTTCTCATCTCTCCATCCCACAGCTGACTCCAGCCCAGAGGCTTTCCACTTACCACCCCTCCATCCCAGGCTGCTGCTGCCTGCCATCTGTGCCACCTCATTCCCACTCTACCTGTTTAATGATGTAGAGTTTGGTCACAGATGATTTCTTGTCTCTGGATTTACACATAGGCAGGACCTGCCATGGACCCAAAATCCACAAAAAGCCAAGGGGGATCCAGACCAGCACAGTCTGCTGGAAACACACCGGCAGGTCGGCATCTGGACGATCGAGGTAGGAGGCATTCTGGGGGCAGCAAAGATGGATAACCAAGTCACTTGGGATGGCTCGACCCTCACAGCACAAGAGCCAGCATTTCTATAGCACTCACCCACCCCACTCCACCCCATCACACCCCTCTCCTCAGCACCCACTTTCCTGGCAGAGCATTTCAGCACTCAGCCAAAGTCCCAGGTGATGTTCCGCTACTCATCTATCTCCTGAACCTGGGAGAGCCTCCTCCACAACCACCACTTGCAGAGCCAAGCCAGCTGCAGCAGCTGAACCCAGATCATTCCCTAAAAGGTTGCCCTGTGTTCCCAGCTGGGCTGCAGGGCTGAAACAGGACAGAGCTCAATCAGGGAACTGTCATTTACATAAACACCGCGCAGGCAGTGCACAGCGCTCAGTGCCATGGCAGTCCTGGATGAATAGCAAAATCTCTGCTGATCGTGGTCAGCTGGGTCCCACGGGATGAGGAAGCCTTGGGATCTACTGCTGCTCCTTCTGCTGAGTGTCCTACAGCAAGAGCAGGCAATGGGGGTGATGCAGTCACTTACCCAAAAGACAGAGCCACAGAACTCGTCCAGGGCTGCCGACATGGTTCAGGAGAGGAGATAGCGGCTGTTTCCCCTCGCTGTGCCTGGCTGTGAGAGTCCTGGGTGGATGCTTGGGACAAAAGTCCCTATACACCCTCAAGTGGTGCTGGGACAAAATCCCCGATGACACACAGTTAATTGTTAACTTTGTGCTATTGCACAACACCACACACCAAGCAGTGACCAAAGGGGCTTTGGAATCCACATGTACTCTGCGGAAGGGAACTGAGGAAGAAAGAGATCAAAGGGGAGACGTACGGAACCCATTGTCACAGAGTCACTGCAGGGCACCACAGCTATTGCTCAGAAACCACAGTCTTCATCAGTGCACACCAACAGCAATGAGCTCATATAGACCCACTAAAGACACTACTTTGGTGCAACAGACCTCTTCTGCCAGAGCAAGCCTGCAGAATGCTGCCAAGAAGCCCAGCAAAGGCTCATCCTTCAGAAGCCAGAGATGACAGGATCCTTTTTCTCATGTGCCACTCAGCACAGAGGCCCAGGGCACCAGCAGTGCCCCGGGCCTAGGAACTTGCAGCATCTGGTAGCTGAGCTGACCGCATGCTGCAGTGGTCTTTGTGTCTCCAGGCTCTGGTGGGTTCCTCTTACCAGCTTCTTCTGGCCTGCAGAACCTGGAGACTTTCCCAGCTCTTCCTTTTGCTTCTCTCTTTCCCACATCTCTGTGCTGCCTGGATGTTACAGCAGCTGCCTGACCACAAAACCCAAAAGAGACTGAATCTTCATTGTAAGGCACCCCCAACATCTGAGATGGCGAGAGGACCATTCCTGTGGAGGGTGACTGACACTAAATCATCATCCTGCTGCTTAGAGAAGTGGAAGTATGGGGGCAGATACAGGTGGTGCTGCTCTAAGGCCAGAACTGAATTTCCTTCATCATGCATGTTCCTGAGGACCAGTAGGTAAAAGGGGACTGTAGAGTGACTGCAAGAATTCTGCTGTCTCATTGTTCATAGATTTAGTAGGTAACTGAGAAGTCAAGGATGATACAATGAGCAATTGCTCAGGAACAACCCCCTTATCATTAATACCAGAGTAGGGTTCAATGTTCACTTCGTTAGTTAATTATTATTGGTTTCTCTGATTAAATCCACTTGTTTTTCTAAATAAAGCTACCCCTCGTGCTGGGTCCTTCAGGCCAGAGCCAATACACTACTGACGAAAGCAGCAACAGACAGTGAATGAAGCAGTCACTTCCTCAGCCCTTCTCCAGAGTGCTGATGGGATTCTTCTTTCTGCTGGCATAGGTGTCCTGTGGCCTTGCTCATACCCACCTGGAGCACTGCTGCCACTTGATCATGACACCTTCCTATTTAATGTTCAGTCCCATCACTTGTCGTGTTTTCAGGATGTCACAGCTCATCCTCACCCCTTCTTCAGTCTCTCATTCACAGCAGAAGTGCTTTGCTCAGCACTGGACGCCAACCATCTTTTAACGTTCATAGCAAGCACTTCCTCCTTTCCTCTACCCTCCTACCTGGGACATGCTCCTGAAAATTCACAAATCCACCTCACTGTCCTCCAGTTCCTTCCATAAAACTTCCTTCACTACAGTACCCAGAAAATATTCACTGGGACGAAGTTAATCAAAGTGGAAAGAGCTCTTTAGCCAACAATACCATGCCATTTCCCTGTGCTCTCCTGCCTTTACCCACCTGCTGTCCACCCACTCAGTCTCACCTCTGTGCCTGGCAAAATCTTGGAGCATATTCTCCTGGAAGGCATGCTGAGGCACATGAAAAACAACAAGGTGCTTGGTGACAGCCAGCATGGCTTCACTAAGGGGAAATCCTGACAGACCAATCTAGTGGCCTTCTATGACGGGGCTACGGAACTGATGGACAGGGATAGAGCAGTTGATGTCATCTGTCTGGACTTGTGCAAAGCGTTTAACACTGTCTCACATGACATCCTTATCTCTAAATTGGAGAGACATCAATTTGATAGGTGGACCACTCAGTGGATAAAGAACTGGCTGGATGGCCACATGCAAAGAGCTGTACTCAATGGCTCAATGTCCAGCTGGAGACCAGTAATGAGTGGTGTCCCTCAGAGATCGGTGTTGGGACCGGTCTTGTTCAACGCCACTGTCAGTGACATGGACAGTGGGATTGAGTGCACCCTCAGCAAGGTTGCCGATGACACCAAGCTGTGTGGTTCAGTTGATACATTGGAAGAAAGGAATGCCATCCAGAGGGACCTTGACACGCTTGTGAGGTGGGCTGATGCCAACCTGATGAAGTTTAACCATGCCAAGTGCAAGGTCCTCCACCTGGGTCTGAGCAATCCCAGGCACAGATCCAGGTTGGGCAGAGAAGAGATTCAGAGCAGCCCTGCAGAGAAAGACTTGGGGGGGTGTTGGTTGATGAGAAAATGAACATGAGCTGGCTTCAGCGTGAGCTTGCAGCCCAGAAAGCCAACCATATCCTGGGCTGCATCAAAAGGAGCATGACCAGCAGGTCGAAGGAGGTGATCCTGCCCCTCTACTCTGCTCTTGTGAGACCTCATTTGGAGTATTGTGTACAGTTCTGGTGTCCTCAACATAAAAAAGACATGGAACTGTTGGAACAAGTCCAGAGGAGTGCCACGAGGATGATCAGGGGACTGGAGCACCTCCCGTATGAAGATAGGCTGAGGGAGTTGGGGCTGTTCAGCCTGGAGAAGAGAAGGCTGTGTGGAGACATCACGGCAGCCTTCCAGTATCTGAAGGCGGGCCTATAGGGATGCTGGGAAGGGACTCTTCATGAAGGACTGTAGTGATAGGACAAGGGGTAACGGGTTCAAACTTGAACAGGGGAAGTTTAGATTGGATATGAGGAAGAAATTCTTTACTGTAAGGGTGGTGAGGCACTGGAATGGGTTACCCAGCGAAGTTGTGAATGCTCCATCGCTGGCGGTATTCAAGGCCAGGTTGGACAGAGCCTTGGGTGCCATGGTTTAGTGGGAGGTGTCCCTGCCCATGGCAGGGGGGATGGAACTAGATGATCTTAAGGTCCTTTCCAACCCTAACTATTCTATGATTCTGTGATCTTATAAATTAGGTTTTCAAAATCAGGCATTGCTTCAGAACTGTCTCACACAGGATCTGGTCCAGGACAAAGGCTTCTGCAAGGCAATTGACAAGTTAGTTCAGCCCTCACTGCGTATTGCTGTCTCTGAAGGGTTTGTTTCTCTGCTTGGTTCTGCTGTAACCCCATGTCTAACCCCAAGCCTTTTTTGTTTCCCTTTTTCTGTAAATGTAGACAAAAGGAAAGAAAAAAAACCTGTGTTTGTACTGCTGGGGGGCTGTGTCAGCAGAATCCTCATGTTAATTCAGCTACTGGTATCTTAATCATCGTGACTCATGAAATCTTACGACATAAGCCATGAACTCTTAAATTACATATTCTGAACTACTATTGACCACAACCACAAATTCAATTTCTTCTTCTGACTTTGGATCCTTCCTATTGCCTGCACCTCTATCAGTGCCAAAGCAGGCTCTGACATCAGCACTGAGTTGATGCACATTCCCTTCCCAGCTCCTGTGTTAAGAACTATTACCTACATTCCCGAGATGTGTCTTGGAGCGACACCAATACCTCCGATGGATCCATGTGAAAGGATGAAGGTCACCTGAGTTGCAGATATGCTTTGGTTATAAGTATTCAATGACCCGATTCTGTTTAAGGTGACAAAAGGTGCTGCCACCTTGTCAAATATTACATTTTCCTGTACATACTCACAGGCTGTATGCTATTGCCAAGATGGGCAGACATCCAAAACTGGTTTTTTGCTTCCCAAGAAGGTCTGCTATCTCTGCTCTCAGGGGGATTCTCTTCAGCTTTTGTATCCTTTATAGAAGAGCAGGCAGCAATGAAAGTGCTTTCCCTCTGGGTCTCAACTCTTTTAATGGATAACTCTGATGCCGCTCAGATCTTTCGGTGGGTATTTTGAAGGGTAACTAAGGCTTCCATGTAGGCAGCAATAATCCAACAGCCACATTCCCCCGAGCACAATCTGGAGAACAAGGAGTTAGTGCTTCATGTTGGGAAAAGGACCTGGAAATTCCCTTAGTCAAAGCACCTTGTCTTCCCAAGGTATTCCATCATATGCCCACCTCACCTCAAGCACTCACAACTGAAGCCCTTCACTGTATCAGTCAGATACAAAGAAGCTCCTTCCCATTAGTATTTAACATGTTCATCACCTTTACATATCAATGTGCTTCTCTCTAGCTGCTAACCCCCAGCTATCTTACTGGTTGACCAGAGCAGGCTTTTTTTCCAGCTGTAGCCATTTTCCTCCCCAGCATTCTGGATGTGATTGTATTGTCCTGTGGTGCAGCAGAGGCCTGATTAATTCAGGCTATGTAACACCCATCACAGTCACACTTGTAAAACACAAATAAATCAAAAAGCACAGACAGAGGGGGGCAGCTGCAGTGTTTATTTGACAATCACATGCAGTGCTACACAATTCAGTCCCCCTACTTGCTCAGCTTCCTTCCTCCCAGATAATGCCCAACACCTTGTTGCTGCAACATCTGGGAATGAGTCCTTTTATTTAAAATGGCCAACCTAAGTTTCCAGCCCAGGGACTAGTCATTCAGGGGAAGCCAAGGGAGGCGTTGTCAGGCTCCATCACCTAGTTCACATCCTCTGCAGCCTGAGGACGGAAGCAGTACCCATCTGTCCATGTGGCAGGGAAGACCCTGGAGTTTCAGCGCTCTTGTCCCAGCACCATGCCTTCCACTACAGAATATTCTTTGCAATTGCATTCAGGGTCCTCACTTTGGCAACATCGGCCACCTTTATGGAGTACTCAGGGGCAGAGAAGGACGCTCCCATGGCAACATTTGGATTCCTGTCAGGAAAACCACTGGTTACTATCTGTAGGTTGTACAGACAAGTAAGACACTAAGAAAATCCCACAATCTCCCCTAGCCTCTGCAGTGACCAGAGAAGATGCTGGTACCACCTAAACCAAAGATGAGACAGTAACAGAAAGAAGACTAATCCAAAGGCAAGAAACAACAGCATTAACAGAAACCCAGTGCAGACCTGTGGACAAATGTAAGCCATTCCCCACCGGCCTCCCAAATCCTACATGCTTGTGTTAAAGGTTTAAGGCAACTACACCAGAACCTGCCTTCCCAAGTGCCGTACAAGCACACTCACAAGCCCTAGGGTAGCAGTAGCAGAAGAAATGCCCTAAGGGACCAGGTCTGCACAGAGCTCACGTCTAGATAAGGAGCATCGCTAGATTCACACACTGCAGAATACAGAGCCATGCATCATGATCCCAACCACAAGAGTGCAATTAGATTCCAGGAAGCTGGTTGAAATGCATGCCGGTTCTACAAACTCGCACTCCCATTAAACCAGCTTTTCCCCTGTACAGGTTTTGCTAACAAACAGAACTAAATAATCAGCTACCTGAACTTCATCCCCGAGTCGCGGGCTGAGCGAGCCGAGCAGTGAAACTCAGAAGCAGTGGAGCCTTCCAGAATCCTCTGCAGGTTGCGCTCTGTGATGCCACCCCCTGGTGGGAAGAATCGCGATGTCACACACCGCACAGATGGCACTGCCCCAGACAGATCACCCTGGGACCTACCCCTTAAGGGACAAAAAACACCTACGCTGAAGGGAAAGACAGCCTTTGGGACAGTGGAGACCCAGGCAGTGAAAAGCGATGGGAGAAGCCCTGGTTCGTATTCTCCCACAGACATAGATCTGTCCCCAAATCCTCTGGAGCAGCAGCTGCAGGGCTCTGCCATCCCCAGCTGGCTGCGTGGCCTTCACTTACACAGCACATCCCAGGGCAAAAGACTAGGAAGCAGGGGCTTAAGGTCTACAGGACCTGTTACAGGCGACAGTAAAAAAGAAAGCATTACCTGGCACCACAACAATTCTTCCCTTTGCCTGGAAAAAGAATAACACGTTAGTGATACTGCTCAGCACCGCATCCACACGTCCGTTTGTGGGGCAGCAAAGAAGCCTTACATGCAGCATCTTCCATAAGCTCATGGATGCTACTACAGCTTACAATTAATGTACTCCCACCCACCTATTTTTCACTATTAATGTTTTACAAGGGATACTGAAGAATAATACGCAGTTACAGCTAAGACAACTTGTCACCATTTCCTCCTACCTCTATCTCACCTGGCTATTTCTCAGGTACATCCGTACCATTTTCCTAACAGGAACTGTGAGACTGCCAGCAGGGAACTCACTTTGCTGTCTGCATGGGCTAATCCCATCAGCTGCTGAAGCCAACTCCTACCTCCCTCCTCCCAGTCTTTGCTGTGAAGACTCTGGGGTCCAGCCCACGTGGATGTGGGAAAACTGATTTAGGCCAAGCGCTCCCTGACAGAAGTTCCCTTGTAAAACTGAGTTACCATAAAGGAGCTGGCTCCAAGAAACGCCCAGGAAGCAGACACAGTAATCCAGGGAAGCACAAGGAACACTCACCTGTTCTGCAAGCCTCTTTATTAAGGATAATCCTTCCAACGCTGAGCTGTCGCAGCCACTTGTTAGCACCCGCTCAAACCCCAGAGAAATCAGGGTCTCCAGTGCCACCAGGGGGTCGTGCACCATGTCGAAGGCTGAAGGACCAACACAACAGTTCAGAAATCACTTAGCTCCTCATGCTCTTAACCAGCTCAGAAGAAAACAATAGGAAGGGTCCTTCTCACAGTGACTGCCCCATGGGGAGCCACAGATACTGACTATAACGTCTCCCTTGCAGCAATGGCAGGGCCCCCATGCTCAGCTCCTCAAGCACCTCCTCTCCACACAGGATAGCAACACAGCCCCCCAAGCCTGGACACCCTGAACCTTTCCCCTCCTGGAGGATCAGCACAGCCACAGCCTGCTCTTGCAGAGCTCTCCCCCTGCCAAAGAGCATTTAAGCTCAGCTCCAGCTCCCTCCCAACCCCACCTTCTCTTGGCAGGGGGGCAGAGGCTGGTCCCACTCACCTCGGTGAAATGTGACTGGCAGGGGACGGCAGACCGCTGCAATAAGAAGACATACGGTCAGTCAGGGTGGTACAGAATGTCCCTTGTGCTAGAAGCAGAAAAGCACATGAGGTGGAACAGGGCAGATGCTTCTCATGCCATTCCTGGGGAGCTCAGAAGAATCCCAGTACTTGCTGGGAACAACGCAGCTGCTGCTCTTTGGTGGAGAGTTCTTCTTCCCTTTGAGAAAGCAACAAACCTTTGTTTTTATGAGTAACACCAAAATCTCCCATCTCATCTGGATTATGCAGAACCCTCATCCCTACCAGAGACATCTTTCTCTGCAGGAAAGAAGCGGGAAAGTTGTATCATCTATCTGTGGAAGGGATGAGATCAGCAGTCTTTCAAAGCAGGAGAGCTGGGTTTTATTATTTCTTTCACTACCTACAACTTCTGCTCTCAGACCACAGCAAACCTCACCTGCAGGGCTCTATTTACTGTGCAAAGCTTATTTATTTTTATGAAAAGAAACCTAACTGCCTGCTTCCCTAAAAAGACTGCTTCCAGCAGAGCATCTTGTTGCTCTAGCAGAGGCAAATCCTGTCAAAACCCTCCTCTTTTGCTGCACTCCCTACAGCACATTCACCTTCACACAAGAACCTCAGCACCACATCACCAGGGAAAGGCTCATCCCTCTTTAGCTTTGGCTGTAGCTCACAGAAAAGATGCGGAAGCAAGCTTTCTCTCTACACGTCAGGGGTCTGCACTGACATTTTCCCACTGCAACTCCAATAGCTTTTTACACATTTCCAACTACGTCATTGCATTTTCTCACTGGGTATGTCAGAAAGAAGAATGAACATGAGCTGACAGTTACCCACAAGGCCAAAGTCCAGGAAAGACATATCCTAGATACCTGCAGCAGAGATGGGGAAGAAAACAGAAAAAAGGGGCAAATAAAACGAAGAAGACAGAGAATCCAACAGTTTAATACCCTGATGCTGTCAGAGCAGCTCACCTAAGCCTCTCTCTTTCTGTGTGAGCTGCCTGAGGAAGTAGCCCTCGATCTGCAAAGCCTCTTACATCTGAAAGGCTATCTAACATCTCACACGCATGACCATGCATGGGACTGGAGAAGGCAGAGAGAAACGGCAAGACCACAGACAAGACGAGCAGACCAAAGCACCCTGCACAGCTCTTCCTACATCAGGAGACAGAGCAACACTGAACTTCCACCCCCAGCCCCAGCGCAGATACCGCATGGAGCTCAGCACAGCACTTGTGAGCAGACACCCTCTTACCCAGCAACGCTGTGCAGAGCTCCGTATCGATGCGCCCGTCCTCGGTGAGGGCCCCAAACACCAGCCCGTCAGCCCCGTGCAGCTTGGCAAGGCGAATATCGGCTTTCATCACTTCCACCTCCCGGTCCGAGTAGAGGAAATCACCGCCGCGAGGTCGGATCATCACGAACACCGGGACCCGCACGCACTGCTTCACCACCTGCAGCAGCCCTGCGGGCGGGCAAGAGGCCGCTCGGCACCCAGCCACGGCGGCTCCAGCCACTGGCGCGGCGGGGAAGGGGGGCACCGGGAAAGGCAACTCGGCGAGAAGGGAGACGAGGGGAAGAAAAGGCGGGAAAAAGGAACGTGGAGAGGGAAAGGGAAGCTCCGGAGGCCGCGCTGGGCACGGGGACCCCCGAGGAAGGGGGCCCCACCGCAGGGTGGGGGCGAGGCTCACCCATGCTCGGCGTGGTTCCTCCTTCCACGAGGCCCGCGCACAGCTCGATCCTGCCGGCACCTGGGGAGAAGCGCGTCAGAACCAGGCCCGCCGCGCGACCGCCGCCCACCGTCCCGGGCGCTCCGGGCCTTACCTCCGCGCTCCGCGTTGACGGCGGACTCCACGGAGTCCACGCACACCTCCATGAGGAACCCATCGTCCATACCTGGGCGAGACCGCCGCCGTCAGCCCGGCCCGGCCCATGGCGGCCGCCCCGCTCCGCACCGCCGCCCCGCTCCGCACCGCCGCCAGCCCGCTTCCGCCGCAGGCCCCGCCTCCTCGCTCCCGCTTCCGGCCTCCCGCCCCGTGCCGTCCCCGTGCTGCCCGCGGGCGGGCGGAGGCGGCGGGGGGGGGCGGCCGGCTGCAGCCGCCGGGCCGAGCTCGCGCGCGGCGGCGCAGGCCCCGCCCCCTCCTCCTCCCCCCCCCCGCCGCCGCCTCGGCCCCGCCCCCGCGCGGGCCCCGCCCCCGCCCCGCACGCGCGCTCACCTGCGCTGGCGGCGCGCGGGGGTCGCCGCCGGGCTCTCTCGGTCACGTGCCGGGGATTGTCATGGTGACGCCCGGGCGTGTCCGGAAGCGGCTCTCGCCCCGGCTTCCGGCGTGCGCGCGACGCTGCCCGGCGTGCGCGCGGGAGATGCTGCGCGCGGCGCGCGGCGGAGGGGCCCGGCTCGCGCTGCTGGCGCGGGGGGGCGGCGCCGGGCGCGCGCTGGGCCCGACCCCGGGCCCCGGCCCCCTCCCCCCGCAGCGGGGCTTCCAGCGGCGGCTCCTGCAGCGGGCACCGCCGCCCGCCGCCCCGCCCGCCGTGGGGCGCTGGCTCCTGGCCTGCAGCGGCGCCGTGGCCGGTGCCGTGGTGCTGGGCGGCGTCACCAGGTGAGCGCGGCGCCCCCCGCCCCGCCCGCTCGGGGTCACGCGCCGGGGCCGTGCCCGCGCTGAGGCCCCTGAAGGGGCGCGGAGCTGAGGGCGTGTGGAGGTGACGGTCCCGCCCCCGGGGACCCGCGTAAGCGGTCGCAGCTGCCCGCAGCGGCCTTCCGCGCATGGGTTCCTCCCCTCAAAGCACGCCCGTGGTAGGCCCCGTCGGGTGTTTCCTCCCTTCTTGCAAGGGCACACTAGGGGGGGTAAGGGTTGATATTGTATCGCAGAACGGTTTGGGGTGGAAGGGACCATGAGGATCATCCAGTTCCAACCCCCCTGCCGTGGGCAGGGGCACCTTCCACTAAACCAGGCTGCTCAAAGCCCTGTCCAAGCTGGCCTTGGATGTTGCCAGGGATGGGGCAGCCAGAGTTTCTCTGGGCACCCTGTGCCAGCACCTCAGCACCTTCACAGGGAAGCGCTTCTGCCTAATGTCTCATCTACATCTGCCCTTTTCCACTTTAAAGCCATTCCCCTTTGTCCTGTCACTACATGCCCTTCTTAAAAATCCCTTTCCAGGTTTCTTGTAGGCCCCCGTTACGCACTGGAAGCTGCTCTAAGGTCTCCCTGAAGCCTGTTCCTCAGGCTGAACAACCCCAACTCCCAGCCTTTCTTTACAGGAGAGGTGTTCCAGACCCCAGAGTATCTTTGTGACCTTCCTCTGGACTTGCTCCAATATAAGGTCTGCATCCTTATGTACTACGAAGACTGCCCATAGTGTGCTGATGCCAGCTAGGGATAACATCCTCTTACACAGTTTCGGTAATTTTAGGTCTGCCTGATCACTCACAGACTCCCTGATCTCCATGCTAACTGGGAGTTTGAAGCGTGTCTGGTACAAATAACAGTTTTCAGTTCAGTTCAGTACATTTGCATACTGAAAGGGTGGGAATTGTGCCTGCTTGTGTCTCTCCCAGGCTGACAGAATCTGGCCTCTCTATGGTTGACTGGCATCTGCTGAAAGAGATGAAACCCCCAAGAACACAGCAGGAGTGGGAAGCTGAGTTCCAGAAGTACCAGCAGTACCCAGAGTTTAAAATGTGAGTGTGCAAAAGCGGAAGGAGGGTGGGCTGGGAGCATCCTCCCTGTGACAGAGCCACTCAAGGGGCTCTTGTGGGAAGGGAAATGCTTTCTAACATCACTAGGAAGGTGCACAAAGCCTGTCTGAGGGTGGCTCCTTCACTGTCACTTCCTTTCTCTTGAGGAAGGTGACACCATGTTGTGCAAAGTACAGCATAGGACTGCTACATCACATGAAACAGTTCTTTGTTTTACTGTCTTTAACAGCCTGAATCATGACATGACGCTGACAGAGTTCAAGTTCATCTGGTACATGGAGTATTCGCACCGCATGTGGGGTCGCGTTGTGGGCTTGGCCTACATCCTGCCCGCTGCCTACTTCTGGCGAAAAGGTTGGCTCAGCCGCCCCATGAAGGGCTGTGTTCTTGCGCTCTGTGGGCTGGTCTGCTTCCAGGTGAGCGAGCTCTGCAGCAGCAAGGATTAGCAGCAGCATCTCCTGTGAATATCTTCTGATTGAGCATAGTTGAGACAGAGGAATTTGTGAAAGCTTGGGGGATGTCAGTGCTGGGAGCTGGTTGAAGGCAGAGGAAACAAGTTGCTTTGCCCCTCATGTTTGTCTGTTCTTAGTGGTTGCTGCTGCCCTGTGTGGCTGTAACCCCTCTCCTGTGTTTTCAGGGGCTGCTGGGGTGGTACATGGTGAAGAGTGGGCTGGAAGAGAAGCCAGACTCATATGATATTCCTCGGGTCAGTCAGTACCGTCTGGCAGCACACCTTGGCTCCGCACTGGTTCTGTACTCTGCTAGCCTGTGGACAGGTCTGTCCTTGCTGCTCCCACGACACAAGGTACGGAATGGTGTTTCAGGATAGTGTCAATTCAGAGGGTTGGGGGGGAATGTGAAGGGTGAGGGAAGGGTGTGAGAGGTGGTGGTGCTTCCTTTTCAATCTCTGTTCCTGACTCTGATCTAGTACTGTGTGACAGAATACCCTTTCTGTAAACTTCTTGGTTGTGGGGCGCTTCCTTTGTCTCGTGCTCTTCCGCTCAAAAGTGTCTTGGAGTTTGTGCAGGCTCAGGCAGGGCTGTGCCTGGCTGGGCACTTCTGCCAGTAACTGTCCAGTGGCCAATTCAGTTTCTGCACAGGGTTGGGCTCAATTAGTTGTGGTTTTGAGGAACCCCTGAAGTGTGGCTGTGCTGTGTCCTGGTCTCTATATCCCTCCTGTAAAATCCAGGCTAACCCCTTGGCCTGTATATACATTAAGGCTTTTCTTTTACTGCAAACAGTGCCGGAAATGCTTTGTATTGATTATTTTATTTATTTAATTATTTATTTTACAGTTACCTGAAACCCATCAGCTCATTCGCTTGAGACAATATGCTCATGGCACTACAGCTCTCATTTTCCTTACAGCTCTTTCAGGTAAGACTTCCACTGTCCCATCTGTGCCTCATTCCTTTATGCCCTCTTTTGTACTTTTTGTCTTCCTCTGGTTTATCCGGGACTGTGAGCAGCCCCATCATGTTCTCTGGGAAAACTTTCTTGCTGTCAGGGAACCTCCCTTACTGGTCCTTCCTGCAGAGGTGGAGATGCACCTTCCAGCCTGCCTGTTGCTGTGTGATCACTGTATATGTTTATAAAAGAAAATCAGGATCAAGCTGAGCTCTTCAATCAGAGCTGCATAACCTGGAGTGCACCTTTGCCTACTCTGGAAGTCTCATTTCATGCTCTGGAATTGCAGGTGCCTTTGTGGCAGGGCTGGATGCTGGCCTCGTGTACAATTCCTTCCCCAAAATGGGGGAGCGCTGGATCCCAGATGATCTCCTTGCCTTCTCCCCCATACTGAAGAATATCTTTGAGAATCCTACAACTGTCCAGTTTGATCACAGGATCTTGGTGAGTGCTGTCTTCCTGCTATGTCTGTGCTGCTTCTCAGTTGCCTTCTGCAGCCAAGTCGTCCTCTTTGGGCCGTGTTTCTGTCAGCTTGAGTGATATCCAGGGCACCCAAAGGTCCTGAGAGCGTGTTACCAATTTGCTTCTGCAGACGGAGGAAGTTTAGCACTCTTATTTGTTTTTAGCATGGTCTCCTTCCTTGAGGACGTCTTCTTCCTGCATAATTTATAGTCTTTGTGTCTCCTTTTCCATGACACCAGCTACTGACCAGAGTAGCCCTCGCTACTGAGATGTCTGGGAAAGTTGTGTGAAATAAAACTTGGAAATCCTGGTGCTGAATGCTTCCTCCAGCACTTCTGAACGTGCTTTATACCATTAGCACCCTGTGAAAGTATCTCAGCTAGTTAGAGCAATCCAGATACTAAACACTACTGCCAGCACTGCTGTGGGCTAGGCCATCACTAAAGTTGAAAAGATTAAGTGACATAGAAGAGGAATCACCTGAGGTGACCTAAACAGCAAGAGAACACTGGTAAGCTTTCACCATCAGCTGTCAAGGTGACAGATGGGGAGAGGGCAGAAATAATCCCTAAGGAAGATATGAGGAAAAGCTGTTGGAAAGTAAAGCATTAATTTGGAGAAAAATTGAACTTTGTAACTTTAGTTAAATTTCAGGGTCATTAACGTGGTGGGCATGGGAGTCCAGGATTTGGTCATGGATGCTAATATGTTTCTACAGTTAAATATTGCTCACAGAATTTCTTCTATTGCATGGAAGGTGCAGCCAGAGACCACTGCATCCATTTTCTTTGAACCCTGCCTGAAAGGTGGTTGTTTCTCTCCCCATCCATAGGGAATCACTTCTGTCACAGCTGTCACAGCACTGTACCTCTTCTCACGGAAGATCCCGCTCCCTCGCAGGGCCAGGATGGCAGTGACTTCCTTATTAGCTGTGGCTTGCTTGCAGGTACTCACAAAATAGAGTTATCCCCAGCTTGGGTATGTGATGGCCCCAGGAGCGGGAGCAGAGAGGTGGAGCTGCCTGGACCTGGGCCCTCACTGCATGCACCGTCTGAATTGGAGGGTGGGAAATCTGGCTGTGGCCATGAGCCTTTCTACATCGTGCTTTGTGCTGGGGATGTGTGTCAATGGTGCATTCACAGATGCTCTTATCCCTTCTCCCTTCTTGGCAGGTGGGCCTGGGCATCAGCACCCTGCTCCTGTATGTCCCCACGCCTCTGGCGGCCACACACCAGTCGGGCTCCCTGGCGCTGCTGAGCATGGCACTCTGGCTCATGAGCGAGCTCCGGAGGGTCCCCAAGTAACCGGCCTGGGAAAGAGCCCCCCCGAGGCAGCTGAGCCCTGAGGCGGCAGAGACCCTGCACCCCGGGCACACGGGGATGCGCGCAGGGAGGAGGTGTCGGGTGCGAGTGCGAACTTTGTCACATAAAAGCGTTTTTACGGAGCGGCTGGTGTCTGGCTGGGTGCCTCCGTTTCGGAGCGAGGTGAGGCGGGATGCGGAGGGCTCCGGGACACCGGAGATGAGGCGGAATATGGGGGGCTCCGGCGGCAGCGGGCGCGGAGCGACCCCGTCCGCGCCGCGCCGGGGAGGGCCGGGCTGCCTTTGGCGCCCCCTGGCTTTGGTGCGGCGCGCGCCCGGCTCCGCGTCTCCGCCAATGAGAGGCGGCGGTGGCGCCAGCGGGCCGCGCTCCGCCCGCGGATTGGCCGCCGCGCGCGGCTGCGGGTAGAGCGGCCTCCGGTGCGGCGGCGGCGGGCGGGCGGCGCGGAGCGGAGCGGCCATGACGGCGCACAGCTTTGCGCTGCCGCTTGTCCTCTTCTCCGCCTTCTGGGGCCTCGTGGGTATCGCCGCCCCCTGGTTCGTGCCCAAGGGGCCGAACCGCGGGTGAGTGAGGGCCTCGCAGGGATACCGGGGGTGGGGGTTGCGGGGCCGGGCCTCCTGCTCCTAACGCCGGTGTCTCCGCAGGGTGATCATCACGATGCTGGTCACCACTGCCGTCTGCTGCTACCTTTTGTAAGTAGTGCGCACCGGGCGCCGATACCCCCTCTGTTTCTCCGGGCCCAGTGGCTGCTGCTCAGCCTCCTGCTCGTGGATGAGTGGGACAGCCCGTGGGCTGCGGCCTGCCTCCCTGCCGGGGCGGCAGCCACTCTGCTAGCCCCTTGAGGCAGCACCGTGCCGGGATCCTGGGATGTGCTGCTGGGGCTGATGGCAGGTTGGGTCCCTTTGCAGCTGGCTCATCGCGATCCTGGCCCAGGCCAACCCCCTGTTCGGGCCGCAGCTGAAGAATGAGACCATCTGGTATGTGCGCTTCCTCTGGGAGTGAGCAGTCTCCAGGAGCCAGCGCCTGAACAGAGACCCCCCTACCCGAATCATCACCGTGAGTGCACTGGGGTGGCAGAGGTGTCCCCACTTGCCTGCTAGTGTCTGGCTGGGGAGGGAGTTCAGCCTGACCCTTGATGGGTGGGAGATATTCTGGTTTGTGTGCATTGTGGCGGTGGTGAGCTGGTGTCAGTGTGGGGTTGATGAGCAAACCAAGCACTTCTCCCTGAGCTTGTGGTGCTCTAGATTTGTGGGAGCTCCCTCATGGATGCAGTTTGGTACTAACTTCTCTTTTCTCCCTCCCTCAGCTCTTGCTGCTATTGCAGCCTCCTGTGCCAGGCAGCCTCCAGAGGCCCTGGGACAGAGGCTGGACCCACTGCCCCAGCGCACCCTGAACACTGCAAGCTGGACCAGTCCCTGAGCACAGGAGGCAGCACTCCGGGATGAGGGCCTAGTCAGCCCATCCCTGGGAGCAGCCACACTGCCAGGGAGAGATCCCCTCAGCTGGCCAAGTGCTGCAGTTACTGACGCTGAGCACTGTCCTGAGAGGGATCTGTGTGTAGTGCCAGCAGATCCTGTCCCTGCATTACTCACCCTGCTCCCTCCCGTGTACTGAGCCCTAGCCCACCAAGGGAAACCCCTGTTCGTAGCCCAAGCTGCCCAATAGTTGCCATATCCCTGGTCATTTCAGGCTCCTGCTGCCCCTCTGCATGAGTAGGGAAGAACCTATAGCATTCTCTGTTGTGTGGCCAGTCCCCTGTGGCGGGGGTGGTCTTTGCTTAGATTCTGGGTGGGAGAAGGGAAGGCTGATCCTGGAAGAGCATGTGAACCCCCTTGGGTGTGATGAGGGAGGTGCTGGGTGCAAGGCAGGGGGTTCCCCTGCTTGGCAGCCTGCTGCAGGGGATTAAAGGGGTGCTGTGTCTCCTCCCACCTCAGCAGCAAGGGAGCGGCAGTGGGGTCTAGGTATCATCACCACTACCCCAACCTGTGTCCAGGCTCTGAGAAGAACCAAGTAGGACATTGTGTTTTAGGTTACCCTTTATTTATGAGATAATTTATCTGTATTTATTTATTTATTTGTCTGTGTTTTTTGAATTTGTGTTGTGGAAATAAATCTTTTTTCCTAGTAAGTGATGCTGGAGGCAGTCACTTGCTGGTTTGAGGCTGAGGAACAGTCTTGGCTTTATTCAGACTTGCTCCCTAATCATGCTCTTGCACCATGAGAACAAGGATCCTCGGCTACTGGGTAGGAGGTTGGCAGCACACCAGTGCATGGAAAGTTTTCTCCTTCATGCCACCTGTGCAGTGGTCCTGTGGGACCAGGGTCATACACAGGCAAGAGCATGTGCTAGAGGGAGAATTGGGTACCTGCCCAGCCTCGCTTGTGGTGTGTGCCTGTGCTGGGGCCATCCCCACAGCTGTGCAGCAGCTGGAGAGCTTAGTGGCCTGTTTCTCAGCTGGGGTAGGGAATAAAGTAAAAAGCCTCTTCCAGAGGCTCTGAGTGTCCAGGTTTTTCCTTTTAGGGGAAGCAACAGAGGATGCTGTCTCCAAGAATCACAACAGTTAAGTTTGGATCAGAGCTTCCTTTGCTTAGAAGCTTTTGGAGTTGAGCTAGCTGAACTGCTGGAATTAGAGAGAACACAGGCAAGAAAGCAGCTGTATCATTCCTCCACAGCACCATGAAATAGTGCTATGCAGACATGTTGGCCCCATCATGGCATCAGCTAGGAGCTGTTGCTGCTGAAAAACAAGACCCATCTCAATGGCTCAAGGGGTTTGTTTATTGCTACAGGAGTGGGAGCAGCTGAGTTCAAGTAAAAAGTGACAAACTTCATTGGTTCATTGCTGGGCTCCAGCCCCAGGAAAGGAAGGCTTGTGCACAGCTGGGCTGGAGTGAGGTGGTTCCCCCAGGGGCAGGGCCAGCCTGCACGCATGAGGGGCTCCACGGGTCCTGGTTTGTGCCTGATTAACGTGGGGGACACCACGGGGCAGATGTGCCCAGGAGGGAATGTACGAAAGGAAAAGCAGCCACTCTGGTGGTGCTTTAGGGATCAGTCCCTGAGCCCCCAGGGCTGAGCCTGGGACCATGGGTGATTGCTCTAGGAAAGGGAGACATGGCAAAGAGCAGGACAGCTCTTAAGGAATGCTCTGAGAGGGGGCCAGGCTGGGCAGAGCAGAACAGCCCAGTGGAATTCCTGGCTCACCTGCATCCTGCAGTAACTGCTGGCCACTGCTGTTCTCCAGCCCATGGACTTGTCAGGCACTGCAGAAGGGCCAACCCTGTGATAAGCTACAGCACGGCACCAGGTTGCTCTGCAACCCCGTGGTTGAGTCATGGGGTGGCCCAGTGCTTCAGGCCACAGCCCTGGGTTGGCCACCTCGGTGATAGTGTTCTTTTTATCTGTGAGACCTGCCAGGGCTGCAGCCTTGAGCCTGCTGGCAGCAGAGGACTTTGCTCTACACCACATAGCAAGGCAAAGGCCAGAGGCCAAGGAATGCACAGATTACGTCTGGGGCAAGGCAGAGAGCTAGGCTCCACTGTCCACAGCTGCCTCAGGAGCCCACATGCTCTGGTTCTGATATGGAGATGATAAGAGTGCAGAGTTGAGATGATCTTTAAGGAGTCCAAGCCCTGGGAGTCCAGGCTGTGAACCAGTCCTGGTTCTGCTGGTGCAACTGAACAGCAGGTACCGCCGGTGTCATGGCCCATTTCCCTGGCCCAGTGGCACCACCACCTTGTCCAGCCAGAGCAGGTTGAGCTGAGCCAAGCGCAGCTGCCGGTGGTGGATGCGGCGCAGCCGCAGGAGGTAGAGGACTATGGCCAGCGCCACAACCAGGATGCAGGCGAAGAAGAGATAGTGGTTGTAGACAAAAGAGAGGCGCAGCCAGGAGGTGTGTGCTTGCCGGATGCTCTCCTGCCGGAGATCCCTGTGGAGAAAAATGTCAGGACTGGCCTGGGATGCCATGGGGTACTAACAGGGTCTGGGCCACCGCTCCCCCTTGCCAGGGGGGGCAGAGCCCTTGCCTGCTGTGGTAACTCCTGCTCCTCCCCAGCCACCCTTCCCTGAGTGATGCCATCAGCAAGCCAATGGTACCTGAGTGGCAGAAACCGTGTCTTGTAGAGGATGGCTCCCAGCGTCCACTGCACCTCCCGGTCATACACCAGCTGGGCTGTGCGCAGACTTGGGTAATCCAGGGGGAAGCTGAAACCCTGGTGAAGGACTTGGTACATCCAGGCTGATTTGAAGCACTGATACCTGCAGGCGCAGCACAGTCATCAGCCAGACACTACCACCCTAACCCTGGTCCCTCATCCCAGCAAAAGCCCCGCGGGAGGCCCCGCCACAGCGCTCCCTCAAAGCCACTTACTTCAGCCGGTGCTGGTCAGCATGAGCAGAGTAGAGGCCACCACGGAAGCGCTGGGTCAGCACCTCCCATCGCTGGCTGCAGTATTCCTGGGGGAAGGAGAAGTTGGGGCTCAGAGCAGAAGAGTCCCCACTCCTGCCCAGCCCAGGGCTGGGGCAGCACCCACCTGAGCAGCAGAGGTGAAGGTGGAGGCACTGTAGTGGCCCCCCAGGCGCAGCACGTCCTCGGTGCAGTAGAAGAACTCAGAGAAGCCATAAAACTCGCTGTTGCCAAAGTCAATGGGTGCTTTGTAGGCCCCCACCAGGGAGGCCTGGCTGCTGTTGGGCCCAGCCAGGAGGGGCTGCAGCAGCTCCGCACAGGCTGGCCAGTCCCCTCGTCCCCGCACAAACAGGTTTTGTCCACCCCTCACCACTGTGTCCTCCAGCCCCATGGGCAGGCAGGGGTCCAGGAAGGGCATCTCGGGGCTCAGCCCCACCTGCTGGCCGTGCAGGCTGGAAAACAAGCCAGGAAGGAAAGGTTATTGCACAGGGGGTCCTATACCGCCCCACAAAAGCCTTGTCTAGGGCTGTCCTACATCCAGATACCCCCCCACCAGACCACACCATGTCCCCTTGTACCCCACAATGCTGGGCACCCACCCTGCCACCTCCTGACCAGGCCAAACTTGCCAATCTATCACACTGCCCTGCCGCCATAAGCCCTGAGCACCTGCGGGGTGCAACAAGGCACAGCCCGTCCCTCCCAGCTCACAGGGATCCAGACCCTTGCACACCGCCTGGGGATCTGGAGGCAGGGTTTGCCCCTGGCACAGGAGTACCTGGGCACTAAGCCTCTCCGCCTCTGGCGACAGCTTCACGAAGGGAAGAAGAGACAGGAGAGAGAGCTCGAGGTGAGGATGCAATGGAAAGATGTGCTGAGCGAATTGGTGCTGGAGAAGGAGGGAAAGTCAGAGCAGGAAAAGCTGAAAGCCACCAGAGGAACCTCCCCACAGCCTGCTGCGAGAGGAGGAGGAGGAAGGCAGGGAGCTGCAGCACTGATAACACCTGCCAAGCCCATGCACCCTGTGCCAGCCTCACAGCTGCTGCCCATGTGGCTATGGGAGCTGGTACTGTCATGGGCGGCTCCCGAGGCAATGCGACAGGGAGACGGCGTCATGAAGGAAGCAGCACCCCATTTCGCAATGCCCCAGCAGGGACACCGCTAGGTGAGGCAGCAGTACCGGTTGTGTACATAGGTCTGGTTCAGCACAAGATCCTCATAGCGCTGCCGGGCAAAATTGCCCCCAAAGCCCAGGAAGGTGTTGACGTAGACACGATACATGTGGCCAGTGTGCTGCACGTCACAGCCCAAGTTGAATTCTGCCAGCAAGCTCTTAGCAGCCTCCTCCTGGTGACAGAGAGATCTGTGATCAGCAGCGACCCATGGAAGGTAAGGGCTGCTCTCAAGGACACATACACACCTGTTGCGAGGAAGAGAAGGCTCCGGAGTCAGGCACTTCATAGGCAATCTGCAGGGAGGCACCCCCCATGTCTAGGATCCCAACTGTTCGTTTCCGAATCAGGGACTCTCCCTTGTCCCCCAGTGCTACGGTGACCACCGCATCCTCTTCTGCAAGCCACAGCAGTGGGTCAGCAAGGGCCTGGCACAGCATCTCCTCCCTTCCGCTGATAACCCCCACTGCAGCTTCATGGGGGTCCTCCACCCCTGCAAGCAGCCCCCAAGGATCACCTGCAGGGCAGCAGGTCCTGGCTCTCAGGACTGGCCGCCCCCTGGCTTTGTAGGTTCCCTCAAAGCACCCACCACTGGAAGCTGCTACAGGAACACTACAAACCTCTCCCTGGCTTTTCACCCAAAACGCTGCGGGTGCCCCCGTTAGAGGAAACTGTTCCTGTGCCTGGGGCAGGTGACCCTCTGGGTCCCAGGTCCAGGAGGGTTTCACATGCATGGTTTGGGGGGTTAGGCACTTCCTAGCCACAGGGGCAAATGCTGCCTGCTCCAGAGCTTGCTGCTGGAGCTTGCCCGAGCAGGACTCTGCTCAGAGCCTCCCAGCTGCTCTACAGGCAGCCAGACTCACCGTCCTCGTGATCAAACCGTCCCAGGACAAAGTTGATGCCAATCCAAGCATACACACCTGCATGAGATAGAAAGGGTCATTATAGCAATATACTAAAGGGAACCAAGCAGTGCTTTGCAGTGGCTCCTACCTTCCTGTTTCCCTGAGATCACTTCTGCATGTGATTTGGAGAAGAGGAAATCAAATTCTTGGGGCACATTTCTCACCAAGTCCTCCAGGATTGCAGCTTGCTGCCTGCAAGGGCACAGGAGAGGGACATTCACCAGGCATGCTCCTTTGCAGGAATGCAGTAGATAGTGGGAATCCTGCTGCAACAAACCCCACATTCAGCCCCCTGAGCCCTGCTGCTGCCCCCAACGCACTTTGCAGATGAGAAGCTGGATCAATTCCTTTGAGACTTCAGTAAAACGTGTCTCCTCTCAGCTACCACTCAGTGTGCTCAAAGAACACTCTTTCCTTTCTCAAATCTCCGCCCAGGATTCCCAGTGCTCCCAGTAGCCTCAGGACAGGGTAGCAGTCTTTCCCCCTCTTATGGCTGAGGCATCCCAGTGGGTCCCTGGCTTCCCCAACAAGGGACAAGTTCTCACCCCTCGGGCAGCAGCCGCATGCCTGCTGTGCACAGGATGTAGAGCGGAGTCTCCTTGTGCTTCCGAGCCGGGACATGGGCTGCGGCAAACTGAAGCAGAGGCCGCAGGTAGGGCATAGCTTGCTCAGGGGCCGCTGCCGCTGCCACAGAGATGCCTGCCCAGGAAGAAGGTGCTGTGAGCCGGGCAAGGGCTGGTGCTCATCCCACACAAGGGCACCAGGAGCAGCGGCACTGACCTGGTTTAATCTTCTTGACGACGGGACGGCTGTTGCGGTCCCTCATCTGCCTGATGTCCAGCAGGTCGTGCGGGTTCCCGTTGTGAGGGGGCCAGAAGTACACAAAGACCCGGGACCCGCTGCTCCCGCAGTCCACAACCACCCCGTAATTAAGGGCCGAGTCCTCGGTGTCGGTGGCCGTCAGGTCCTCCACCCGCGCCAGGTACCTGGGAACCGGGGAGCGGCGGACACGACACAGACTGTCACAGCACCGCGGGCAACGGTGCGCCCCGCGCCACCGGCGGCCCCGTCTCCTCTCACCTCTCATCGCGGCGAGCGGCGCGGCCCGGCACGGCCTGGCGGCGAGGGGCAGTGGTCGCCAGCAGCAGCAGCAGCACCGCGGTGACAGCCAGCCCCAGCGCCACCGGGCGCTGCCGCGGCCCCGGGCACGGCCCCGCCGAACGCCACGACGGGCAGGAAACTCCGATCCTGCGGGCAGAGACCACGGCTCAGCAGCGCGCCCGGGGCAGCCCCGGCCCCGCCGCCCCGGCCCGGCCCGGCCCCGCTCACCTGGCCATGTGCGCCCACCGCCGCCCGCCCGCGCATCGCCCCGCTGCCCGCACCCGCCACCGGCACGGTCCGACACGTCACCAGGGGCCGCCAGCGCGGCCAATGAGCACCCCCGCCGCCGGGCCTCCTCCGGGCGGCGCTCCGCCCACCGCGGTGGCGGAGACCAATCGGCACCGCCGGCCCCCAGCGGAGCCACGCCTACGCCGCCCGCTGACCAATCGGGACCGGGCGCGGCGGCGCCCCCAGGCGGCCACGAGCCGCGCTTGGCTTCGCCCTTGCTCCCGCACCCGACCTTCTCCGGGTGACGTCACACAGAGCCTTCCTCCCTCGTGCCCTATCGCAGCCTTCCTACCGCCGGCTCCCAGCCAATCCGAGGCGTCCAAATAAACAACACGCGCCGAGAGCCGGAGTGGCGCACGGGGAGGCCAATGGCGGGGCTGCGGCGGCGCGGACAGGAGCAGCGGGCGGGACAGAGGTCGCGGGCTCAGTGCCCAATGGGCTGCGCGGAGGGGAGGGGCGCAAAGTTGGGACAGCCAATGGGCTGCGCGGGCCAGCGGGGCGGGGAGTCCCGGCCGCCAACGGGCAGCTCCCCGGAGCGCGCCGGAGGGAGCGGCCGCCCAGTGGCGGCGTCGAATCCGCCGCGGCGGCGGCCAATGAGCGCGGCCCGCGGGGGGCGGGTGGTGCCGGGCTGAGCCAGTGGGCTCGCGGCGGGGGCGGGCGCCGGGTGGCGCCGGCCAATCAGCGCTGCGGGGCGGGGCGGAGCGGGAGCAGCGGGGCGGCGCGGCGCGGGGCCCGGGCGGTGGCGGCGGAGGTGGCGGCGGTGCCATGGAGCTGGGGGCGGGCGCGGGGGCGGGCGCGGGCCCCGGCGCGCGGGGCGGCGCGGAGTCGGGCCGCGTCCTGCTGCTGCTGATGGGCGGCGGCGGCGGCGGCGCGGGCCGCGCGCGGCGGGGCGGCGCGGGGGCGGAGGCGGGGCCGGGTCCCGGGGCCGGCCCCGGCCCGGGGGGCGCTGAGGCGGCGCGGGGCACCGAGCCGCGCTCCGCGCCCGACTACGAGGCACTGCCGCAGGGCGCCGCCGTCTCCACGCACATGCTGGCGGGCGCCGTGGCGGGTGTCATGGAGCACTGCGTGATGTACCCCGTCGACTGTGTCAAGGTGCCGGCGCCGGTGGCGGGGAGCGTGGTGGGGCCCGGGGAAGGGGTGGTGGCGAACCGGGGGAGGGGTTGCCCGGATCGGGCCCCCTGGGGTGACGGGCCGCCCGCCCGGGCCTTGTGTTGCAGACGCGGATGCAGAGCCTGCGGCCGGAGCCCGCCGCCCGATACCGGAACGTGCTGGAGGCCCTGTGGCGCATCGCCCGCACCGAGGGCGTCTGGCGGCCCATGCGGGGCTTGAACATCACTGCCACCGGCGCCGGCCCCGCGCACGCCCTCTACTTCGCCTGCTACGAAAAGTTAAAAAAGACGCTGAGCGACGTTATCCACGCGGGGGGCAATAGCCATGTGGCCAACGGTACTGCTCCCGGGGCCACGGGGGCTGCCGGCGGCCACCCCCCGCCGCGCCGGCCGGGGAGCAGGGGGGGGACGGGCCGAGCCCTGGCGGTAGGGAGTGCTGGCCCGGTCCTGCAGCCACGGGGCTGGGTGCCGCGGGTGTGCTAAAGCTGTGCTCTCCGCAGCCACGGTGCTGGGCAGGGGGAAGCACGGATCCTGCGCCTGCCACAGCCGCTCCCGGGTGTCCGGCTTGGAGGAGGTTGGTGGCCCCGGCTTGGAATGGTGCTGGTGGACGGGAGCTGCCTGCAGATGAGCTGGGCCTGGCCACGGTCCCGTGGGTTGGTGTTGCTGGAGCTTGCCCCAGCAGGGCCATGTGGTTTTGGAGCCTGTCTTGCCATGGTTCCCGTTGCTTGTCTCGAGGAGCCGCCACGGTGGGGAAGGCGAGGGGCCGAGGGGAGAGCAGGGCACGTCCCGTCCTCAGCTCTGTTCTGCACTGTCTCTTCTCCATGGGGGCATTGACCGTTCTCAGGGTGCTGCCAACTGGTGGCCTTGGCCTGTCCCCGAGGGCTGGGCCCAAGCAAGTACCGGTCAGCCCATGGGACTTGGCAGCCTGTCGCAATCCTCTCACTGTTTCCTTGAGCTGTCCTGGTGGGACCTGCTGAGGACTGGCCCACCAGGGAGATGGAGGCCACCTTTGGATCTTGCCCTCTTCCAGGGGCCTCCTCCTGTGCCTTGGCAGGGGACTCGGGGCTGTGGTGGAGCCCCGGGGTCCCTCACCTCCCCCTTCACATGTGGCAGTTCTTGTTTTGCAGGTGCAGCCGGGTGTGTAGCAACGTTGCTCCACGATGCAGCCATGAACCCTGCCGAAGGTAACGATGGTCCTGTCCTGCCGGGGAGGGGAGGATTGGGCTATGCCCGCGCTGCTCAGGTCACCTCTGCGGTACGGAGGGTGCACTCCTCGTTGCTTACCTGAGTGCAAGGATCCTTTTGGCTCTGGGTAGGAGCCCAGTGGCTGTTACAGAGGGGGTAGGTAGAAGAGATGGATTCTGGGGAGCACAGCAAACCACAGGTTAGGAGGAACAGGGGGGGCACCAGGCTTCCACCCAGGAATTTTGCTGGGGGCAATTACAAGGAGCAGGAGAGAAGGCAAGAGAGATGCGAGCTGTACTGCTGTAGTTATTCCAAGTGTGTGGAAATTGGGCATTGCTGTGGTGAGGTCTCAGGAAGATGAGGTACATTCCGGGCCTGTGTTCAAGAAGAAAATGGAAAGAACGGGATACAAAAGACATGCTAGAGAAGTCAAGAGAAGAGAGATCTCATGCTATGGGATGTCTGGAAGATATTGGTTTTATTGAGCCTAGTATGTACGAAAAGACAGTTTGTAATTACAGTCTGAGCATGGTGGGAAAAGGAGGAATAAGGAGGAAAGGCAGTCATAATCATATTTTTTTCCTCTTAAAACCAGAGAGTTTGTGCCAGCGCAGGCTGCAGTTGATCTGGGCCCAGCAGGGCTCCTGCCTGCCCAGTGCCCAGTCATAGGACCCTGAGGAGCCAGCAGCTGTGTGCCCAGACCATTGTCATTCCTTTCCTTGAGCTCATCTTACCGTGGCTGTAGTATTTAGTCGCATCATTTTTAGGTCCTTGGGGCCACGTTGAAACAGAACTGTGGCAGGCTGCACTCTGGGCTCCCCTGCCCTGCTCTTGGATGTGTTGTGGGGGTTTGGCATCTGGTTCTTGCCCCGGAGCAGCTGTGTTTCAGCAGTGGCCACTGATGATTCCTGCCTGGTGGGCTCTGCGATGTGCAGTGGTTATTGTGGGGTCTGCACGGGGGATGGCTAGGGAGGGACAGGCTCGTCCTGGTCAAGAGGTGTCTGGAAGGTAACAGATGCGGGTGGGGTTCTGACTGTGGGGTAGTTCTGTGGGGTGGAGAGACATTGGTCGCTTGGGAGTGAGGGTGAATATGGAGTATCAGAAGGATCCCCGGGGCTGCAGCAGCTGCGCTGGTGTTGTCTGTGCGATAGCGATGCCTCAGCATGTTAAATGGCTGCAGTCCTGCCTGGGGACACACAGGGCACTGCTGGTCCGAGTTGTCTGTCATTACCTTGTAAGCCAGTGTGACCAAACTCCGTGCGCTTGGAAGGAGCCTGGCTTTGTCCTTACCCTTCTCTCTCCACTTCTCTTCCGTGCCTGGGTCCTGGCTGCTGGCTGCCGCCGTCTGTCCCAAGTGGTCAAGCAGAGGATGCAGATGTACAACTCGCCTTACCAGCGTGTGATGGACTGTGTGCGAGCTGTGTGGCGCAACGAAGGGGCTGGAGCTTTCTACCGCAGCTACACCACCCAGCTCACCATGAACATCCCCTTCCAAGCCATTCACTTCATGACCTACGAGTTCTTGCAAGAGCAGCTCAACCCCCACAGACAGTACAATCCAGGCTCCCATGTGGTCTCTGGAGCCTGCGCTGGGGCTGTCGCTGCTGCTGCCACTACACCTTTGGACGTTTGCAAAACACTGCTCAACACCCAGGAGTCTCTGGCCTTGAGCTCCAACATCAGCGGACACATTACAGGCATGGCCAATGCCTTCAGGACGGTGTACCAAGTGGGTGGCGTGACTGCCTACTTCAGAGGGGTCCAGGCGAGAGTCATTTATCAGATGCCCTCAACAGCAATTGCCTGGTCTGTGTATGAGTTCTTCAAATACATCCTCACCAAGCGCCAGGAGGAACGGCGGGCTGGAAAGTGAGACAGAACCGAACGCCGTTCCAGACCTGCTTCACCTCCCCTCCTGGTTTGTCTTCTGATGCCTCTCCCATTCAGTTTGGTTTGTGTTGAAGAAGGGGCAGCGATGTCGTCATTTGCCTTTGGCTGCTGCAGCTCTGCTCAGGCTGCACAGCTTGCTCTCTCCCAGGGTCCTCCAAGGTGTCCTGGGAGCTGCAGCCTGGGTCCTGTTGCCTGGCACTTCAGTGGAGATGTGCTCCTGTCCTGCCATTCACCAAAACATCCTCTCACGCAAAGCTTACCCCACATCAGACGGGAAGGTGAATGTCCTGTCCTGCCTCTGCCAGGGCCAAGCTGAGCTTGCAGTCGCCAAGGAGGTGGCAGCAGCACTGCCTGGGATGCTGGGGGCTTTGTCTGGCTTTTGGCTGAAGCAAAGTGTAGGCCTTGCCGTTGTCTTGTAGCACGCACACGTGATGCTGACCACCCCGGTGGAGGGCAGGGGAGAGGATGGCACTTGAGGAGGGGAGCCTGTAGGTTTGTTTTTGTTCCTGCTCTTGACGCCTCCAATAAAAACAGTTCAGCTCTATCCTCATGTCCCCTTCTTATTCCAGTGGGGCAACTGTCAAAAGAGAGCAGTGGATTTTGGGGGTAGCATTGGGCTGAGGGGGCCTTCCTGTTCCACCCACCCTGGCAAGGTTTAGGGAGGAGTGTGGGCCCCATCCCCGTTGGCTGGTGGCCCATCACTTGCTGCTGGCATTGCTTGTGACCCCACTGGATAAGCTGGGGTTCATGCTTCTCATCCCGACAATCCTGCGCCCTCATTCTGACTGGGGATCCTCAGGATGCTTCCAAACTGTTCCAAACTGAGTTGTTGGCAGGAGGATCCCAGGTTGTGTGTGTCAGGGACAGTACAGGAATCACAGGGCTTTGTACGCACAGGAGATTTGGGGTTCAGCAGGGCTTTTGTCCCTGGTTTTGAGTAATTAAACTAGTTTGATGAAGAGCATCTTAAAATTTATAGACTCTCAGAATGGTTTGGGTTGGAAGGGACCTAAGATTATCTAGTTCCAATCCTGCTGCCATGGGAAGGGATACCTTCCACTACACCAGGTTGCTCATGGCCTTGTCCATCCTGGCTCAGAGTGCTAATATTTTCCTCAATCTAACGATAATTAATGGAATAGCCTATTCTTTGAACATGTTATTGTCTTGATACTGACTTCTTTTAGGGTCCCTCCAAGCTCTGGACCTGTGAGCCAGCCTTGCTGGGATGCTGAGCACTGAAATTTCACTTAGTTGTGCTGATCTTCCAGAGCAGAGCTCTGGGTTCCTCAAGCCGGGTGCCTGCAGGTGACTTCTGGCTCTCACAGGATGCTCCATAGTGCTTGTAGGAGAGGCCTGCGTCCCACAGTGCCATGCCCAAGATAAGTCCCTGGAGGAAATACATTCACAGCTGTGGTATGTGCTGCCCTCAGTAACCGGGTCCTGGGTTGGCTCAGGGCTGGCCTGCCCAGGGGGCTGCTGGGGTGAACTGTGGCAAGGGAAAACAGGGGATTTATGATGCTCATGGGATTTATGATGGCTTCCCAGCAAGTCTGGGTGTCGCTGGGCACAGAGAAGCCATGGCCACTGCTCTGCAGCCTGGGTGCACCCAGGTTCCGTGCTGTGCCCATCCTCTGCTCCCTGACACGGACTGCAGGCTCCTCGTCCCTGCTGCTTCTGCACAAGCAGGAGGATGAGGAACTCCTTAAAGAAACAGAAGCCACTGGAAGCTGGGAGCCACCCGTTTTCGCACCATCTCCGGAGCTGGGGCTTTAAGAAATAGCCTGGGTATTGCAAGATTTGGCAGCTCTGCAGCTCCTCCACCCAACAGGGAGAAATCTGAGAAGCAGAAATGGCTGGGAGAGACCAGGGAGGATTAGCTTGGCAGGCAGGGCATCAGATGGGAGCCTGCAGAAGACGGCTATGACTGGGCTGTCCCTGCCAGCACGGGTCTCCCTGCCCAAAAGTGAAAGCTGTTGCCAGTGGAGCTGCATCCCCACCTTTAGCCCTCACCAGACACTTTGGCGATGACAATCCCCACGGAGGAAAAGGCATAAACGCAGGCTGGGGTTAGGGGGAGATTCACACTATTAAATCCATCAGCCGCTGGAAGAAGCTCTATAAATGTCAGCGGGTGGAGGCATGATTGAAGGTGACTCCAGGATGCTTCCAGGAATAACTGTCCACAGAAGTGCTGGGGGAGGGAGAGAGAACCCCGGGAACGGGAAGGTGATCAGTCAGCACAGCACAGAGGTGCTGCCATGTGGGCAATTGGCCTGAGCACTCCCCTGGCAAGAGCTCAGCCTTTGTTCACCCAGTGCTCTGCCAGGCTGAGTGATGCCCAGCGCAGATAGCAGCAGCCCCGTAGAGGCAAGGCCACAAAAGGCTGGAAAATCCCATCCTGCTTCCATCTTCATCCCCCGAGCTGGGCCTGGTGGTATGCTGGTTGCTCTCCAGCGTTGGAACAACTTGCCCGGCAGGCGGTTCTGGCACCTTTTGCCATGATGAGATGCTCAGAAGTAACCGAGTTATTGGTTGGTTCAGCTACAGCTGCTGCCTTTCCAAGGTCTGCATCGGCGAAGCCACGCTGCTCTGTGTCTGTCCCATGGCCTCCTAGGTAGTTGGCTGCACTTCGAGCGAGAGCCCTCCTACAGCCTCTTCTGAGTAAAGAGGCTATTTTTGGCTCTCCAGCAAGGCAGCCATGCTCAGCCCGGCAGAGTTTTGGAGATCACCCTTTTTCCTTTCGTCTCCCTGCAAGATCCCCAGTCACATCCAGCACAGGCAGGGATTTGCTGCCTTGCCTTCCTGTGTCTGACTGCCCATCCAGCCTTGACCTGCCACTGGTGCCAGGGGTGATCCTGGATTGGGTGAGCCCTGCAGCCCCAGGCAGGCAGAGCCAGGCAGTGCTGCCAGCCTTGCCCTACTCCAGGTGATAGATCTGGGGCTGCTGCAGTTCTGCTGCAGCACAGGCCCAAGCTATTTCAGGCAGCCCGAGTTTGCCGTGCCAAGCCCAGCTCCAGCGTCCCCAGATGCCTTCCTGGGGTAAATGGAGATGCCTGCATTCCCACAGGTTAAGGGCAGAGCAGGGCTGAGGGGAACTGGGGTGGCTGCATCTCCCCCCAGAGGAAGAAGGGGAGACCCCTCCAGTGTGTCTGCCCCACACCTTCAGCTGGGGGCTGGTGGGATCATGAGTTGCTCCTGCCTTGGGGACCCCACAAAAGGTGTTGGGTCCAAGCCTGCAGGGGCCTTTCCCAGCCCAGCTGTGGGGCAGGCAGTGGGGGCAAAGGCATTGCCCTGCCAAACCACATCACTGCCCCTCCTGTGCTGGTGTCCTGGACTACCCCAAGCCTTCCTGCCCCCAGCACCTCTGCAGTAGCTGCCAGACTGCCCTGCTGGGTGGGAAGAGGTGGATGGAGCCCACAGGGAGCGCAGAGGTGGGCTCCCAGCCTCCCTCCAGCCCCAACCACCCTGGCTCTGGGATTCCTCAGGGCTCTGTCAGACCCCAATAAAGTTGTACAAGTTCTCATGACCCCACGGCCTTACAGCAGTGGTAAACATGGGCGCCAGGGCTGGCTGGACACAGAGCAGACATGGCTCCTGGTGGGCCCTGGGAAACCTTCTTCTGACCCATGCTTCTGCCTCAGTTAAACTGCTGAGAGACGACTCCTGGTTGGGCTGCTCCCAGCCCGCCTGGCTCCTGCTGAGCGTCACAGTGCAGGAAGGCAGGGAATGTAGCCTGAAAGGTAAAGGTGAGGCCGGAAGCCTGCTTTCTTGGCTGTAAGAGCCACCGGAGGAAGCAATGCCCAGGGCTGGGCTGGGACTGTTCTTGGGTGTCTGGTTTGATGGGGAGATATAGGTTACACCCGTGCTTAGTGTTAGAGTTCCCCAACAAGGGGCTGCAAAGTGGCCCTGGGAAGATGCTGCCCAACTGCACTGGGATGTGTCAGAGGTGGGAGCCTCTCCTGGGCTGGACGGGGGTGGCAGGTGGGGTCACTCTCCCGAGGGCACATGGGTGAGCGCAGTGGGGCAGCTCAAGTGTGTTGCAAAGCCAGAGCCCGCTCTGGGATCAGTCTGAAATGCAGCTAAAGCAACGGCTGTTCCAGAGGCTGGGGAGGCTTCAGCCCTAATCTCCCTGGCCCAGGAGATTAGGATTGCACCGGTGGCACTGGCTAACAATTCCCTGCAATCCCCCCTCCCCAGGATAGCTCTGGCATGGGAGCTGACATAGGAGTCTCCTGGCAGGGCACAGATGACGCCTGGCGTGGCTAGGTGGGTGCCAGGAGAAATGGAGATTCAAGCAGTCTTCTCCTCTGTCCCTGCACCTTTGGGTGCCCATTAGACCTGCGCAGCACATTGCCGGGAGCACTGCCAAAGGCCATGAAAAAGGGAGGGAGTAAGGAATCGGGCCGAAATTGGGCCGTGGCTCCAGCCGGGACACAGCTCCCTCTGGTGAGGAGTCAGCTGTAACTGGCACCAGGCGCTGGACACCACAACCATCGTAGACGTCTTTGGGCAAGGACTTGCAGGGGGTGAAGGCTGTAGCTGGAGGCTGGAGGCAATGCCAGGGCTTCGGGAATCTGGGGAAGGGAAGCTCCCACGTTGGATGGATTTCACCGCTTTGGGAAGGGAGAAGAGCTACAAAGCTGCTGGGTCTCTCACAAAGGCGTGCTGGATGCCTGCGCTCGCAGGAAACCCGAGCCAAGAGCAGGCGCGGAGCAGCGAGGGGTGGCAGGGACAGAAGGTACCTGGCGCTCCGTGCCCCGGGTGCTGGCCGATAGATGGCGGTGCCGCCCCTCGCTTGGGGACAGCCCCGGAGCCGCTTCCCGGCGGCAGCCCGGGAGACACGGAGCAGCACCGCCCGCGAAGGGTCGCCCCTGGAAACGGTCTGTGGATTGTATTGCCCAGGCAGGGGGAGGTGGCACGGTGCAGCCGGGAGGGGCTCTGCTGGACCAGAGCTCAGCTTTTCAGCATCTGGAGGGCATCAAGATGCCAGTCTCCTTCTCGAGACGGGTCACCTTGAATCCCGCGTCGCAGCACGGTGCCCCGTCTCACCGTTGCGGGGAGGGGGGAAGGAACGCCTAAACCCTGGGGTCGCCCACCACGTCTAGGTGTAGTCAGCCTGTGATGCATGGGACAGGCTGGAGGACTGGGGAAGGTCTGTGGCCATCAGGGTCTCATCAGAGGAAGGGAGGCAGGGCCCTGGCCCTCCTGCTGGCAGACAAGCAGTTGAAGAAACCGTCACTGGAGGCTCCACAGCACAAGTACTGATATTTTAATTTAATTACCTGATCCATGGCTGGCCACAGCTTTATTGGCACTGAAGAGCGCTTGTGTGACATCCCAGCATTGCCAGTGCCACGAGGAGCTTCCAGCACCTCCAAGCCCTGATGGCTCTGCAGAGCCCCAGCGACCAGGCAGCCCCGGCAGCTCACAGCTCATGGCACAGGGTAGCTGCAGTGGGAAGCACCGCAGAGCAGGAGCTGCCACTCCAACCCAGATGCAACACAGAGGAGCAAGAGCACAGTACCACCCCAGCACACAGCTGCATCCCTGGGCTCCTGGCTCCAAGGCAGTGGGAGGTGGCTGTGCCCGAGTTGAAGTAGATGGGACCAGAACTCAGTGGGGTCTGCCCAGGTCCATGGGCAGCCTGGCCAGCCTTGCTGGGAGTAGGCAACTCACTCTGCACACAGGCAAGCTCCTTGCTGATGGCAGCAAGTGGCTGGTGAAGAGATAAGGATTAAAAACATGACAGGGAGGGATGACCACAGTGGGGTGAAGGGAGGGATGGAAAAAGATGTCAGGGAAGAGAGGAAATGAGAGTGCATCTGCAGTGCTGCAGAGGCAACAGCACTGTTCCCCTGTGGTCCTGAACATGACAGAGGCCACAGAAAACCAGCTAGTACTGGGGTTTGAATAGAGCCTCCCTATGAAACACTGGACAGAGGCAAGTTCTGCTCATGGGCTACTCCTTGGCCAGGAAACATGAATAAAACCGGAACTGGAGCCCATGTACAGAGCAGGCCTAAGGCCTGGTAGTTAAAGTCTGGCTGCCCCAATAGTCCCTCCTTTCCTTTCAGTCAATGCATTGTTTTAGTGAATCTTGTCCATGTCCGAATCAATCAACGCCTTCCTGCCCTGACTCCCAAGCAGCAGTAAATCCCCTGATCAAGCAGGAAGAAACAACGCATGCCCTCTGCCCCTTGACCATGGCCCTCCCATCCCTCCCTCCCCTTATGTCCCTCTGGCCGTACTACAGCAACCGCAGGATCATGCTGGAGGGATCTCCACCAGCACCGCGCTTTGCCCCAGGGTGTGAGGGACAGGGTGCGTCATAGGCGGGTGCTGCCTCCAGCGCAGCCACGCAGCGACTTCCCTCCATTGTGTCTCCCCTCCCTGGGCAGCAAATCCGATCTGCGGTCTCCCACCGTCTCCCTCCCACCGGCCTCCACCGGCTGTTCCTCCTCTTTGGAGCACTTCACTTCTGCAGCCCTGCTCCAGGCCCTCCAGCACCCCCAGCCCTTTGTGCTGCTCCGTCATCCCCATCAGCTTGGGGGTATTGGGTGAGAGTCTGCAGAGGGGTCCCTCCCACTAATCCCCTGCCCTCCCCAGTCTGAGCTAGTGGGACAGCTGGGATCTGTCCCAGGAATGGGGCTCGCTGTGGTGGACATCTAGAAACTTCCACCGCCATGGCACGTCGGCCTGCAGCCAGGCCTCTTGGCTTCCCCTGGCCAGGCACTGGTCCAGCTCTCCACAGGATCCATGGGGCTGGGAAGCACACACGGGTGTCACCAGGCGCAACTGGGGTGAGCACAGCACTGACCTCCCACTTACAGCCATGCTGGGTGCTGTACTGATTGATAATGCTGGTACTGCCCAGCATCACCTCTTGCAACGTGGCCATGGGGTCCCCGTGTGCCCCTTTTGTTTACATAACCGTCCATGTTCCAAAGACCATGTCTACGGATGTGAGCAGCATGTCCCACACCAGGACTCTCGTCTCCTCTGGGATCTCTGGTGCTGCTGGGCATGCAGTGGATTTTAAACCAGCTGCCATGCACTCAGAGGGGACGTGCTAATCCAGGAGCTCCCCTCACACACCCTGATTTCGGAGGAGCCTGTATTGTGGTTACAATTCCTCTGGCTTGTACGCCAAGGCATGAACTCACGCCGATCTCCTATTTCTGCAGACAACAGTCTGGCAGAACATGGAGGAAAATGCAACTCTTTCCTATGGCAGAGACAAATCTCCTCAGGCTGACTGCTGCTGCGGAGAGCATTACCTATCTTTGTTCTTGGCTATCCTGTTTCTACCCACGAGACCACAGGGCCTTAACCACTCATCTCCGAAAGCCAAGAGTGGGGCCTGGGCTTCCTCTCCCGCGACACCTTGCTGCCATCCAGCAAACAATCGGCTGGGTGTGCCGCATCCTCTCCCGCCGGCCTCGGGGTGGCTCGGGGGACAGCGGGGTGCTGCGACGAGCCAGGGCTGGGAGCCGGGGCTGCTGCTTGCCCACTCTGTCTACGCGGTGTTGCAATGGAAGGAATTTCTCCGGTTCCTTTCGAACAGCAAACCCCAGGGGTGCGCGTTCAGATTGTGCGGTGGAAATGCGCAGCGTAAAACAGGGTTTAGCAGCGTGAACCGTCTTTACCTGCTGCTTCTGCCGCGGCCACAAGCCCGGGTTCTCTGCTAGTGGTGGTGGGACCATGACACGACAGGCACGGAGAGGGCAGAGGAGGGCACAGTGGGCTTCGCTGAGCAAGAGGGGAGGCACACCGAGCCGCGGGCTGCATTCGTCACCGCGGTTCCGAGAGGGCTCCGCTGGGAATGCCTGCAGGAGCTGCGATGCCGCGGCCGGGAGATGCGCGGCACGGTGCGGGAGAGCTCCCGGCACCGCAGGTCTCCGCCGCCGCCCTGGCCGAGCCAGACGGGGCTCCGCGGGTGTCCTGCGCTATCGGGAGCGGCTGCGGCGCTCGGCAGGACATGTCCGGCAGAGGCACGGCCGCGGCGGCGGGGCAAGGACCGCTCCGAGAGCTCAGTGGCGGTGGGACGGGGCGGCCCGGGACGGCGCGGGAGCGGGGCGAACCAGCGGCCGTTCCCGCGGGGTTCGGGGGCCTCGGCCACCCCCTCCCCCTGCAGCCGAGAGAAATGGCTGAACATGTAGCAATAATGCCCCGGCATTCAGGCTGCCCGGCCCGGACGGCCCTAATCAGCGGCCCGCGGACCCCCCTCTTCTCCCCCTGCGCTCCCAGAAAGGGGAACAAAACCCAGCACGTTTCTGCAGCCCCCGCGCATAAAGCGCCGGGCCTGGGCCTCAGTGGGGGGCAAAGCGGCCCGTCAATCTCGGCGCCGGGGCCCCTTTGTCCCTCGCCTCCCTGCCACACCTTTTGTTCCCGAATCCAATAAGCGCCTATTCCCGCTACCTTCCTCGGCGGCTCCTTTCAGCGCCGGCCCGGCGGCCACAATGGGCCCGGCTCTGAGCTGCGCGGCCCCATTCAGCGCCCTTGGCACGCTCACAAGCCGGCCGGGCCGCCCTGCCCAGCGGGCAAGCCGCTGCGACCTCCCCGCCGCCGGGCACCGGCCGCTGGGCGAAGGAGGAGCGGGCGGCGGATATTGCACCTGGTTTATTGACTGACTCGGCGAGCTGGCGCTGGCAGTAACCGATACAGAGTAGGCAGAGGGGCCGCGGCACCCCCAGGCCCCGCCGTCGGCTTTTTACAAGCAAAGCTGCTCCGCGGGCTCGGCGCGATCGGCCCCGGCCCGCCCGGCCATCGCGGCGGCTCCGCGGGACGGCGGCTCTTCGCTGTGAGCTCGGGTGGCCCCGTCCTGCCGCGCCGCTCCGAGCGCTGCCTGTCCCGCACTGCGACCCGCAGGAGCGCCGGGGTCCCCGCCGCGCCGTCCCGCAGCCGCCGCCGCCTCCGGTCCAGGGCGCGCATTGCGCGGCGCCCAGCCGGGCTGCGGTGCGGGTGATAACGGGGCTCTGGAGCCGCCGGGCCGTCCTGCCGGTCCGCTCCCGGCCCTCAGTGTGTGCGGGCTACCAGGCCCGGATGCCCTGCAGTGCGCCCTGGCTGCAGGAGGGCCCAGCCGCCCCTTGGTGCAGCGGCTGGCCGCTACCGCCGAAGCCCCCCAGGCTGCCCACGTTCACGAAGGGCCCGGCGGCTGCGGCCGGGCTGCAGGTGGCTTGCATGGAGGCGCCGCCGGTGCCCGCCGGGTAGGTGCAGCCGTAGCCGGGGTTGTAGGAAGCGGCGTTGCCGTAGCCGTAGGCGGGGAAGCCGTTGTAGGAGTAGGGCCCGTTGTACGCCGAGCTGTAGCTCTGCGACCCGCCAAGGCACGGTTTGCCGTCGCGGACCAGCACGGGTACGGCCACCCTCCGCGGCGGCGGCGGGGCCGCGGGGCCGCCCAGCTCCAGCGACTTGTCCTGCCGCTGCCGCTTGCACTTGTAGCGCCGGTTCTGGAACCAGATCTTCACCTGCGTGGAAGTGAGCTTAAGGCTGCTGGCCAGGTGCTCCCGCTCTGGCGCCGACAGGTAACGCTGCTGCTTGAACCGCCGCTCCAGCTCGAAGACCTGAGCCTGGGAGAAGAGGACGCGCGGCTTCCTTCGGCTCCGCTGCTTCGGTCTCTCAGCCTCCTCCGCCTTCTCCGCTGCATCCAGCGGCTTCTTCAGGACGCAGCTCTCTGCACGGGGGAGCACAGGTCACGGCTGCACGTCGTGACGCCGGGCGCACGCTGCTCCCGACAGGCCCCACCGGCGGGCGAGAGCCCCGCGCCGCTACGCACCCGTCGGGCAATGGCGGGGAGGGCAGTGAGGCAGCGCCGGGAAAGGCCGCCTCCGCCACCGCCGGTGTTTAAGATGGGCCGGATCGGGCGGTGGAGCCAAACGTATTCCAGTGCCCCTGGCCCGGCTGCGGCGTTACTCTTGCGGCATCACGGGGCCGAGCCCCGGGCCGCGCCGCGCGCGGTGCCGGGCACCTGCTTCACCGCCTCGCCCCCGGGTTGGGCCTAACCCGCCCCGTTCCCTGCGCTCCGCTACCAAAGTATCGGAGCGCGGGCCTGATCCGGCAGCTCTGAACTGGGCCTTGAGGAGGCAATTCAAGGGGAGGCGGCGAGCAGGGCTCGGAGGAGGGCGGTGGCAGCCCCGAGACGTGCCAGTCCCGGCTCGACACGTCCAGGGGACGCGGCCGCGGCGGCGCGTACCGGGTGGTGTCACCGGCACCGAGGCTCCGTGGAGCGATGCTGCATGGGCCGGGAACGCACCACGGGAAACGAGCGCGGGCGCGTCCGAACTGGCGGGGAGGGGGAGCGCGGCGGGACCGATACTCACTTGGGGTGCGGGCCGCGGGGTCCAGCTCCTCTCCTGGGCCGGCGCCCTCGCAGGAGCCGCGCAGCACGGCGTGCACGTAGTTATCGGCGGAGATCCTCCCGTCCGCCTGGCTGCCGGGCGCTGCCATGGAACTCAGGTAGGACAGCTTCTCCTCCTCCTCTTCCTCCTCGCCGTCGGAGAAGCGGGCGCCGTCGGCGGCAGCCAGCAGGCAGGCGGCGGGGTGGAAGTGGTGCTCCAGGTGGTGTGGGAGCTGGGCCCCATAGTGCGGGTCCTGCTGCTGCTCCAGGTTGAGGATGTCTTTGACAGAGAAGGGGGTGGAGGTGACGGGGCTCGGTAACATCATCGGGGCAGCACAAGCAGCCAGGCAGTCCCGCGAGCCCAGCGGCGCTCGGGCGGCGGCTCGGCGGGGAGCGCCGCGCCCGGTGCTGGGGGGAGCAGGCAGCGCCGAGAGACGAGGGGCCGCGCCTGCTCCTGTCTAAGTTGCCTCCATTAGCCCGGCGCTGGGGGTCTGCGTTTTGTTACAGCTTCTGCAGGGACAGCCAAGGGCTCGGGAGCCTCCTCTGCCCCGGGCCGGCACGTCACGGCGAGGAGGGGCCGGGGGCGGCCTCGCCATTGGAGGGAGGGGGAGTCAGAGCCGGCCCCCCGCCCGGCTCCGGCCGCCCGGCCAGAAATAGCAATGTATTAAGGCTGCGCTCGGTGCGGCCGCTTCCCCGCTGAGCGCCTCGCCAGCCCGGCACCCGCCCCTCGGGCGCGGTAACGGTGCGCCGGGGCCGGGGTCCCCGCAGAGAGCCGCGGCCGCCGCCGCCGCGCACCCCCAGTGCTAAGCACGTGTAAGTAGATAGGGACCCCCGCCCGGCGGCTACGGCCAGCTCACGGCTCGGACCGGCCCCGGGGGGGGCGAACATGTACTGTCCCGCCGTCCAGGCCTCCCAGCACCGCCGGCACGGCTGCCCGGCACTGCAAGTACCTCCCGCCTCCCGAAACGCTGCGTGGAGAGGAGGTTCTCCTCCTCGTCCGCACTCCTCCCGGAGCCGACGGCAACCTCCCCGTCCCGCGCATTACACATACCCGACCCACTTCGCATCCCCCGATGCCCCCCGCCGGTGCTCCCTCATATTCCCCCGCCGCCGACTCATCGGCAGCTCGCCCGGGCTCTCCGCAGCCGGTGAGCCGCGCGCTAGCCCGGGGGAATGCGCTCTCCGTCGCCGCTGCCGGATCGGTCCCCTCAGCCCCGCGACCGCCAGGCCCAGCCGGGCCGGGCAGAGCAGCGTCATGCGGGCATGTCGGGGCTGCGGTGGCGCGGGACTAGGGCGAGGAGAGTTATTCCGCGCTCCTTTGTCTTTTTTTTCGATTTCTTTCGTTTTCTTTCGTTTCGTTTCGTTTCACCCGCCAGTAACGGGAGGCGAGTGGCTCCACAGAGTCACCACGCTGCCGTGCTGGCGGGTGAAGCTCCAAGCGAGGCTGCAGAGACCCCTATGCACTGCGACTCTCCCGTCACCGGGGCTGCGCCGAATACCGTCCGAGCACCCCAATGCGGTTCGGCGGGGTGTGCCGCGACCCTGCGGCGGCGGCCTCCGGCCCCAGAACCCCGCAAAAGCCTCAGCGCCGCCGAGACGCGGGGAGTGGGCTCACCGAAGGAGGGGCGGAGGGTCCCGGGAGAGTTATTTCGTTGTGATTTAAATCCTGCCGCCCCGCAGGGATCGGATCTGCGCAGAGGCGATACCCCAGGGAGCCGGGCTCGCACGGCGGGCAGGTGAGTGTCCCGCGGCCGGGTATTCTCAGGGCCTTCCGGGGAGTCTCTCTCGGGTCTCTACCGTCAGTCGGCTCCGCCGTTTACAGACTCTGTCGGCGCCCTCGTTTTCCCGGCTCCAGCAGCTCCGCACGCCCCGGAAAATCCCATTTTCGGGCGGCGCAGGCTGCGACGGGAGCCGCGGTCCCTCTCACTTCGACAGAGCTCGGGTGCTCCCGGTCCCGCAGCGGGACCGGTTCCCTTTCCCCCAGCGCGACGAATCGTTCCCACCGCGCCGCTTCAAACCCGTCTCCATAAATCGTGGCGGGTCGGTCTCTTTTGCCGCTCCCGCTGCCCGCCGCCTTCCTCCCGTTCTAAGGCCGCCCGACGCTGACGGTGGAAGGGGAAATGCGCTTGCCATAACCAGGCCCGATCGGGCCCCGGCTCTGCCCCGTGCCGCCGGTGCGCGGAGAAGCCCGGCCCTGCGTCCCCGATAACAATTAGTAACAGTCATCGCCTTATCGATATCACAGATCCGGCCCGGCCCGCTGAGGGCCAGGGCCCGGCGGGGTCTGACTTGCCCTGCGCCATCGGACGGGCAGAGCGCAAGGCGCGACCTACAGGCACGGAACGCACGAACCGGGCGGAACAGGCTCTTCGGGGCCGAAGCATGGAGCAGAAGTGCTCCCAGAAAGCTGTGGGGTTTGCTCTAGCAAAGGGAAACCGCCGGGCCTCGCTCAATCGTGCTGCCGCGGGCCGCACAGAGTGCTCGGGGAACCCACACCCCGCGGAAGGAGCGAGCTGCAGCCGGGACCTGACACGCATGGGAGCACCCCTGCAGTATGACGACCTTTTCCCCCCGCCGGTGCTCCCGGTGCGGTAAGCTAGCCTCCGACTTCCTGCCTGCGTCCCCACTTTGCTGGTGCCGGATCTGGCCCACTTCGGGGGGACACGAGCGGCGGTTTCCCAGCTGGAGAAGCCGAGGAAGCGGGGAGATGCTCGCGCCCGGCCGTGCCCGTCGGGCCCTATACTGGGGTGGCGTCCGCTGCGGGGCATTGCAGGACCAGAGCGAGAGGGACTGGGATGCAGAAACGGGGGTAAGGCTCAGCCCCGGTACCTGCCGGCGGGTGTCAGTCCCGGGATGCGGCTCTGGGGCCTTCCCAAGCCGGCTGGGATGGGGTCACTGGGCTATTAATGGTTATTTTATTTATATCATTAGCGGCGTCCCCTGAGCTCTGTTTACAGCCGGGCCTTGTTGTCCCGGCCGCTCCTGCGCTCTGTTTAGACAGGGGATTATTGTAATGGATGGAGCTCGCTTTGCGGATGCTGCAGCGGAGCCAAGAGCCCCCCCCACGCCCGGAGAAGGGGGAGCAGCCCTGCAGCGGCCTCGCACACCGCGGCTGGCAGGCAGCTTCCCCCCTTTCCCCGGGGCCCCGGGCACAGGCCGCCCGGTAGCAGGCGTCCACTGCCGGGGGCCTCGCTCGGGGCGATGCTATCAGCCCCAGGGCCGCTAATTGCTCCATTAGTCTCGCGGGTGCCGAGTGCAGGAGCCGGCCCCGCGCTAATGGCCGTAAACAAACAAACACGCTAATCCGGCTCTGTCTCCAGCCCCGGTGCTCGGGAAGCCAACGCAGGACGGCAGAGCAGCCTCGGCGCGGCGGCAGAAGGCCCTCGGCGGGCGGCACCCACCTGCCCGCCGCTCCGGGCAGCCCCGGAGACCCGCGGGCTGGGGCCGGTGCGGACCCGCGCAGCCGGGAGCTGCCCCCCGCGCCCGGCTCTATTTACACAGAGCCTGCCCTTGTGTAAACGCTGCGAGCCGTGGTTTATCTCAGGGCCCGTCTGTTTCTCGTTCTCTGTCAGCAGCGCCCGGTGAAGGATGGCCCTTTCCCAGGGGCTCTGCTCAGATTTATGTGAGAACCGCAGAGCGCCGGGGACGCCCTCGCACGGCGGGGACGGCGACGAGCCACGGAGAGGCGGCGGGTCCCGGGGCACCCACCCGCGGCGGAGCCGACGGTGGGGACGGGCCCGGCCCGGCCTCGCACGCCGCGGACACCTGCCGGTGCTCCACTCGCTCCCGGACCATGCTCTCCCCGCACGGGGAGCGGCGGCCTCGCCTCGGGGGTCTCCGGGTTCCGCCGCCCGGTGCGCCTGCCTTGGCGCGTCCCCCGGGTTAAGGGACGGCTTTTACTCCAACCCCGCCGCCTCCCCAGGAATAACTGCTTTTCACAACTCTTTAAAGGGAAACTTTGACTTTATTCTCCAGGAGAACAGAGCTTCTGCGGGCAGTGGAGCCAGATCCAGGCACGGGATATTGTGCACTCATCCGACAGTGTTCCATCTCCATCTTCCGCTGCTCTGTCTCAGCCTTGCCCGGTCAGTGACCAGACTGTCCTGCCTGCTCAGGTCTCCTGGTTGACACCTGCCCCCGCTCCTCCTGAGAGCCCCTTTGTTTGGCTTTGCCCAGAACCACTCATCTAATGCCTATTTTCTTGAGAAATACATCACTGCAAATACTTGCTGTTCTTCGGTATTTTCTTGCACCACCAGCACTGGCTGATTTACTTCTGCTTCACAGTTCTTGCAGGGATGTATGGCTTGGAAATACGTCCCAAAACAAAGCCTCAGTGAGAAACACGTTTTCAGAGGGTCAGAACCAGACTTCAAGCACCCTGAGGAATGTATACATTTCCGAGGTGGGAGCTTGATCTGGGGGGTACCAGTAGCTGTGTGCAACATTCTGTGCTCAGAATTTTGTGGGATCAGAGCTGCCCATACAAGGGTGCTGGTCATTTCAGCAAGGAGCTCAGTAGGGTTAGACATCAAAGGGAAAGCTGCACCTGATTTCAATGCCCGGTAGACCTATGAAACTGAGGCTGACACACTGAAGTTGGAGAGAGTCAACTTGGTAGAGCAGGTAAAGGTCATTCTGTGTCTGAGGCAACGCAGGATAGGAAATGTCAGTGCTGAGGACCCCCTTCTGCCTGCTTTTATTTGGTGTCTCTTATGCACAAAGGATATCCAGGCTTCACAAAGCCACCCTGCTGTACAACATAACTGTGGACGTGCAGAGGGTAGCAAAACACCTCTTCCTCTGGAGGAGAAGCTGTCATAAATCACCACTTACAGCTCATGGAATGAGAAGGTCCCCATCCAGCAGAAGGAGGACACTGCTGCAGACACACGTACACCACCCGCTTGGTAAAGCAAAACCCACAGCCTTTCTGAGAGCACCTTTGCTCCATGTTTCAGAAGCCATTGTTCATGCCTGTATCCATGAGGTTAAGAAGCCAGGCTGAAATTCATCCTTCAGCAGAGGCCCAGCACGAGGCTTGCTTGCCACTCGCATCCACAGGCCTACGTACCACTTACATCCCATAGGGCTTAAGTGGAGTCTAAGTGGACCCTGGGCCTTGCACTGGCGGCCTGCCCGATGCTGGATTTCAGCTCCAAGCCCAGGCCTGCAGCTCTGATTCATGCATGTAATCCTGCTGAGGTCAGCGGGATTCATCCTGCTCCCACCGCAGCCCATGGGACGGTTCACACGAGAGTGGCAGGGTCAGGCTCTGTGTTCGCATGTACCGTAGAAAATGGAACAATTCAGATTAAACCAATTAAACTTTAACAGGTCTGGAAAGCGTTTTATTACATAATAAACAGGAGGGTTTAGCCGTGTCGGGCCGTGCTGTGTGTGTGCCCGTGGAGCGGTTCCTTGGTGTCCATGGCACTTGGTGTTTCTGGGCTGGGGACCTCCCTGTGCTGCTGCTGGGGCCGGCCACTGACGAACTCATGGGCTGGGAGCGCAGCTGCATGCTGGCTCCCATTCCCGTCCAGCGCCTTCCCCTGAAGCATTCCGGGTGCAACACTTTCCTTAGCCCGAGCAAAGCTTTTCTGGAAGACATTTTGCACGTTATTCAGTGGCTATTTCTACTGCATCCTGTGGGGAGAGGGAAGCTGTTGTGCTTCTGTACAGGCGTCCTGGTGAGCAGCGAGCGGCCGGCTGGATCTCTGCAAGGTGGTGACACGTCTCATCTTGGAAACAGAGCTGATAAGTTCCTCTTGTTTAGGGCATCTGCCTGGCAGCCAGTCCCCACTTCTCTCCCTGCTTAATCAAGATTCCTCCGGCTGCAAGCAGGGCTTGTTTCCATGTGGATGAGGCCATCCTGGCCACGTCTGTCCCTGGAGCTGGCAGATCTGCACCAAAAATGGCACACAGCTGAGGGTTTGCCAGGGTGGTTTTGGGGGTAATTGGGCTGACAAAGGATGCAAAAACCAGCACTGGCAGAAGCTAAGCTGCAACCTTGGCTGAGCGCACACTTGCAGTGGTGCATGGGCAGTTTCCTCTCCATGGTGGCACTCACACAGCCCTGCTGGCATTCATCTATAGGTGCTGCCATGGGCTCTGAGGGGCACCCGCAGCCAGGGGCTGTTGCTTGGCTTCATCTTCTCAGCTGCAGCTCACCACCAGCCAGCTCAGCAGCGTTGTGCACAAATATCCCTCTGCCTTGCAACAACCTGCAGCTGTGGGATAGGGAGGAAGATGGGGGCTGGGGAACCTCATCCTTTCTGTCCCCTCTGGGTAAATATGGGACAAGCGCCTGGCAGTTTCAGCTAAAAGGCATTTTCACATTGCTTTCAGAGGCCACCATGGGCCAACTTCCAACTCTGTGGAGGGTTTTCCTGCTCTCGCTGTGGGTTGGCGCTGTAGCATGTTCCAGAGCAACACAGGCAAACAGCTCCCTGGCTGGCTACTGTGCCTGGAAAGGTTAATGATGGAACATGCGCTTGATCTGCGTGCTTCTAATAAACACCCATCCTTGAGTTTTCCTTTAAAAATACTTTCCATATTTTGCCATGGCTGCTCACACTGCTCCCTCCTGCGACAGCTCCTCACTGATGGCCGCTGTATAAATAGAGCAGCCCCTGGGTCCCGCACGCAGGTGGGCAGGTGGGAGATTTGGGAGCTTCTGTTAATAGTTTATCTCTGAGTCCGCCTAATGAATTCTCCTCGTAATTACTGCGCGGGGATTGTTAGTGTATCCTGATGATTCAGAACTTTCTAACAACAACTCCGGACCGAATTATAAACTGTTTTTCTATCTCTGAGTGGGGACTTGAGAGAGGATTCCTAATTGTTCTCATCCCCTCAGGGGCCAGAGCTGGATTATCCTTCACAGGCTCCTCTGCAAACTTGTTTTTAGTCTATCCGTGGGCCCTCTGCCAGACCGAAGGGATGGGGACCTCAGTTTTCCAGATTTAAATCTCTCCCTCCACCCTTCCACTCCACTTACACCTCTAAGGAAGAGCACGGATTAGAAAGGATTTGCCCTTACGGGGCTTTGGTTTGGGTTTGTGAAGATCTGTCCTTAAAAGCTTTGCCTTTTTCTTTTTTTATCCCCATGTAAACCTGACTCCTGGCTTTACGCTGGGAATGGGCACAAGTGAAGCACGGTGTTGTGCGGAAAGCAGAGATCTCCATTTCTTCTGAAATACCTGCCTTTAAATGGCATTTCCTCTTGGAGACAATGGCTTAACATGAAGGACAAGCAGGTGAGAAGAGGCGAAGATGGTGTTTTGGGGTCTGGGTAAGGCTGTACACCTCCTGCTGTGGTTGCTGTGATTTGACCATGCGTGCAAGAAGCTGGGTGGGACCAAGGCTAATCCAAAATGCATCCCTGTGGGAGCAGAGGCACGTAACCCGGGAATCTTCATATGGCTCCTGTGCTGGTGATGCCCAGCACACTGGAAGCCATGGGATGCTCTCCTCAGGACTCATCCTAGTGCTCTCCTCCAGGACCCCTCCTGCACTGGGAATGACCCATGCAACGATGCAATGTCAGACCAACAGTCCCAGGGGAATGGGGCCATTCCAAAGGTGGCTGGGAATTAGCATGAGGCCAAGGCAGCTCTTCCCTTCCTTGTCCTCCACTTTGCTGGGGAGCCAAGAGGCCACACCACAGCCATGCCTCATCCCACTGGAAGCGCCAACGCCTGTCTGGCTGCGGGGACACCCTGCCAGCCCCATCCCAGGCACGTCCCCCGCGCCCGTCAGTGGTGAGCGGGCACCATGCCGCGTCCCGGGCCCAGGCGCCCTTCGCCAAACATCCCTCCCGCCGCGCGCCCGCCGTACCCCCACGGCTCCGCCACATCCGCCCCGCGCACCCGCCCTTGCTGACGGCAGGGAAAGTAGGAGCCATGTCCTTGCGCTGACCTTCGCCTGACCTTCCAGTAACGCTCGAGAAACCCTCGGAAAGGCTTTCTCATTGTGCAGCCCCAGGGTTTCCAGGGAATTAGTCAGCAGGCTGGAATTGTGCTCTGTGTATGTGACCCCCCTCTTCTGCTCCCCCCCTCCTCGCCTCTCCCATCTCTGGAGCCGGACCGGTCCAAGAGATATGTTGCCAGGGTGACAGCGAGGTGTGATGGATGGACAGAGAGTGGCTGTGGAGTGGCAGGGCCGCTGGTCAGTAACCCAGGGCTGTGTTTATAAGAAGGAAGAGGCTGTTTCCTGGAGCTAACATAATGCAGCTCTAAAAAAGGCAGGGGAAATACATCATGCGAGGAGAGCGCAGCCCTGGGAGGGGAGGGCCGCTGGGGAGCCCAGCACCAAACTGAGCCTCCAGGTCAAGGTGCCTTTGACAGGGGCCTTTTTTATAGGCCATTTGCGTGAGAGTTTGCTGCTGTTTCTCTGCAGCCCTGACAGCGGCTCAAGGCCCAGCCGGGGTTTGGGGAGGGTCTAATCTAAACTCGCTGTTTTCCAGCCCTTCTCTTGCAGGACCCACTGATTTATTTGGAAAATAAATAATCATCACTGACTATTGTTTTGTTGCTGCACAGTGACAGTCCCCTGCCTTGGCATGGGTCTGTCCCATGTCCCACGGTGGACACTCGGAGATGCAGGGAGCTGGGGAATGACCCTGGTGCAAATGGAACAAGGGGCTGAGTTGGCAGCCCCTGTCTGCCCCCACTTTGCTGGGCCTAGGAAGCATCAATGCTCATAGCCACATCCCTGCAAGGGATGGGGACCTCATGGCACTCCAGTTGCCTGGGCTCTGAGTTAGGACAGAGGTGGCCATCTGGAAAGGCAAGGGGATATCTCTCCCTCCTTTCCAAATGCCATCCTGGGCACTTCTCCTCCCTTTAGCCGCACTGCAGGTGTGTGAGCTCCTTTTGCCCAGTGGTGGCATCTCCCCTGGTACAGCTCTGCAGCCCTGCACACCCACTGCTGTGACAACTATTGGGGTCATCCCTACTTCTGATGTCACCTCTGAGCCCTGCCAGAGGGTCTGGCCATGGGAGAAGCAGCAGCCTCTGGTGCTGGAGAGGGAGGCTCTCGCTCCCCAGCCAGCAGCACGGGAGCTGAGCCCCAAGATGGGCTGGGGCACTGCTACTCGTCCAGCCCCGCTGCTGCTCCTGGTGCTCTGCCGTGCCCTTGTGTCCATTGAGCCTAAATCACCCCAGCTGATTGGAGAACAGAGTCCCAGAAAATAGCTCCTGATTTTTCCCTACTGGGAAAAAAAAATAAAATAAAATAAAAAAAAATCCAGTTAAAGCAATTTGAAAACAACAACAACAACAAAAAAAAAAAAAAAAAAAAAAAAAAAAAAAAAAAAAATCCAGGCTCCTTTACTGTGAATGCCACCGTTTTCTAGGCAGGCACAAATTGTGTCTACTACAGCTGAAAAAGCATTGAAATTGTTGAAAACATTTTCTTCTTCCTTCAGTTACCGTTATTCCTACGGCCCTTCAGCTGCTCAGCTGTGATATTACATTTCGGGGCTTTCTTTTTTTACCCTTTTACCAGAGTGCCAAAGCTTTGAAAAGTGTCAGTGTAGGGAATAAAAGGTGAGAAAAGAGGAGGAAATCTGGTGCGAATGTCAGGCTGTCTTCAAGCAGCTTCGGGGCACGGGAGAAAAAGAAGACAAGAAAACACGAAAACACAGCGCTTACAAAGTTTGGGCAGCTTTCTGGTGTAAGAAAATGAAAGAAAAACGATTGTTTCAAAATAACCCATTGAAAAGTGAAATGAAAATGTTTCCGTGGAACAGTTTTCAATCTCATTCTTTCTGGATATGAAAATATTCAGTAATTTTTATACTGAATAAGTTTTATATTTATTTTTCACATCGTTAATATAGTAACAAAAATGACAGATGTTCACCTTCCCAGCAAATATCGGTGTTTGGTCGTGTTCTCACCAGAGCAGGGGAAATTTGTTATGTGGAGCCTCATTCTTGGCTTGGAGTTTTGCTTTTTTCTTTTTTGATCGAGGGGGATGTTCTGTCTTCACCATTGTTCATGCTTTCCCTGCGCTAATTCATGCAAATACCGCCGCATGCACAAATTCCTCCATGAGTTCAGTAATAATCAGCAAATACTTTTTTCTTGCAGCCCAGGCCGATCACTGTCTGAAAGCCACTTTCTAAATAAGTATTTGATGAATATTTGTATATTTAATGTTCGCATTTTTCTAAGTGACTTTTAACATTAGGCTCTCTCACCCACTTTCGGTTCAAATTAGCACGTTCACGCACACTTATGTTTGAATTTGCGTTCATCCCAGATTGTGTACAGCTGTATTTGAACAGCTTTCACAAAAACAATCTGCATTTTGGAGTTCTATTTATATTGTCTGCATATCCATCACAGCTGTAGGGGAAGGTGATCCATGCTTCTGGAAGCCCCTTGTGCCGGCAGCCCAGTGCCGCGCTGCTTGTCCGGAGGGAGTTGGACCTTGAGCAGCCCCAGCTGCACCGCATGGGTGTTGTGGGGCTGCTGAGCTGCAGCTCTCTAAGGTGAGCCGTGAGCGTGGGCTGCTTGTGCTGTTTGTTACCGTTTCCATGACCAGCTCTTGTTGGATTTGCGTCACCCCCCCGGTACCGCCAGACGCGCACTGCCCGGTGGGAAGTGAGGCTGTTCCCGGCAGACTGGGATGGGGCCTCATCTTTCCAGCCGATGAGGGCCGCCCAGCTCCTCTTCGAGCCACCCCAGGTGCCCATGATATTTCTAAAGGACTTGTCCATGTGCTGCAGTAAGCTCATTAGTTAATTCCCTTATTACACAGCACCAACTGAAGCATGTGTGTTTGTGCCTTTCTCCCCAGCTTTCCTCATTACTCCCTTCTCTTTGTTTTAGCTAAGCAGGCGGGTTTTTTAAAGCCCCCTTGGCCCAGCCGTTTGTGGTGCGCACTCGTCCCTCCCTCGATGGTCTTGGGGTACCCACAGCGAGAGGGGCTGCTGAGGGCTGGGGCTGCAGCAGGCAGGACTCTACTTGCCCAGCAGTACAGCACAGAGCTTTCACCTCCACCAAAGTGGCTTTTCGGGCCCGTTCACATTTCCATGTCAATCTCGGAGCCCAGCCTGCTGAACACACAGAGGTTTTGATTCAGACAAAGTGAGGTGCATGGAGGTTCCCAGGAATGAGGATTTGGTGTGAAGGTGCTGTGATGCGATGCTGGGTCTCTCTAGGGTCACTCTGGGTTTTGGGATGGTTGATGGGCATCTCTTTGCAGAGAGACACCGAGTCCCTGACACTAAACCCAGCAGATAGAGCCAGGGGTCAAAGCCTGCAGGGCCAAGCCTTTCACCCTCAAACGTGGGGAGCCTGTGGGCCCTCTTCCCTCACCGCCTGCTCTGGGAGAAGCCCGGTCACAACCCCTGCCCAGGGAAGAGGGACGGAGCAGACATCCCACCCTCTTCCTTCTGGGGGGCCACATGCTGCAAAATCCACCTCACGCCGGCGCTTTCCGGCTCTCTGTGAGAATGTACAGTTTGTGGCTCCTTCATTGACTTTGAAGAATGTCCTTTTATTCACAATGTTATTTCCTTTAATCACTGTGAGGTTGCAGGAAATCTTCTTGGAAAATTATTTCAGATTGGCTGGAACCACTGGAATTGCAGGGATGGAAAACTCACTTGAACTTGTTTTTATTTTACCCTAAAAAGTCACTGTCCCCAGAAGATTCAGATGAATTTGGATAAACATGTGAGTTCCGAGGATTTAGTTGCTGTTGAGCAGTTGTGTCCCCTCCCCTCAATATTTTTTTCCCAAATGAACCTCTGTGGCTTTCCAAGTTCCTGAGCTTTACTCAAGTCCAGGGGTGCAGGACTGAAGGAAAAAATGGCCTTTGGGATAAACAGATTGGAGACAGGCAAATACATCATTAAAGGACACAGCATGTGAGTCGAGATAATGAACTTCCTACTCTACTGAGATAAGGTGGCAGTTTTGGCCATCAGCTAAGAGCCAAACCAACTGAATTCTCTTCTACTTGAGGGTTCCTATGATGGCTGACCCAGGAAAAACAAGATGTGCTAAAACCTGACTTTCATGGGAGTTTAGTCCCATTGCCGTATGAATCACAGAATCACAGAATCGCAGAATGGTTGCGATTGGAAGGGACCTCTGGAGATCATCTCTGGAGATCCAGATTCCCCTCCAAAGCAGGTTCACCTGAAGCAGGTTGCACAGGATCATATCCAGGTGGGTTTTGACTATCTCCAGAGGAGACTCCACAGTCTCTCTGGGCAGCCTGTTCCAGTGCTCTGACACCCTCAAAGTAAAGAAGTTCTTCCTTATATTCAGATGGAACTTTCTGCATTTCAGTTTGTACCTGCTGTCCCTTTTCCTGTCACTGGGCACCACTGAAAAGAGTCTGGCCCCATCCTCTTGACACCCACCCTTAAGATATTTGTATGCGTTGATACTAGCTCTGTCTTCTCAAGGCTAAACAGGCCCAGCTCTCTCATCCTCTCCTCATAAGAAAGATGCTCCAGACCCCTGATCATCCTTGTAGCCCTCTGCTGGACGCCCTCCAGTAGTTCCTTGTGTTTCTTCAACTGTGGAGCCCAGAACTGGACACAGTACTCCAGATGTGGCCTCACCAGGGCAGAGTACAGGGGGATGATAACATCCTTGACCTGCTGGCCACACACTTCCTAAAGCAGCCCAGGATACCATTGGCCCTCTTGGCCTCAAGGGCACATTGCTGGCTCATGGACAGGTCCTTCTATGCAGAGCTGCTTTCCAGCAGGTCAACCCCTAATCTGTACTGGTGCATGGTGTTATTCCACGCACCCCAGGCGCAGGACTCTGCACTTGCCTTTGCTGAACTTCGTCAGGTTCTTCTCTGCCCATCTCTCCAGCCTGTCCAGGTCTCACTGACTGGCAGCACAGCCTTATGGTGTATCAGCCACTCCTCGCAGTTTTGTATCACCAGCAAACATGCTGAGCATACACTCTGTCCCTTCATTCAAGTCACTCATGAGTAAACTGAACAGTTCTTGTGAGCAATGGAGAAATGTGATCTGGGTGAATGTGTGGCTACACGAAAGCACAGCTGGCTGGGAAACTATTGACATGCAGTTATCAATGCTCAGCTGTCAGACAGGGCCTGGGTCTAGGGCTAGTGAGAGCTTTCATCAGTGGTTTTTACCTGCAGCACCCTTCTGGTAGGGTCTGCAAGAGTGCTTTTACTGAGGAATTGGAGAAATCTGAAATAAACCTGTTGATAAGAACAAATATAAGGCTTTTCTATGAGTCACGAACACTGGCTGGGGGATGGTCAATGTTGCTCTGTGGGAAAGTAGCTGAAGGGCAGTGGGTCCCGCAGGGAGTGTGAGCCAGCAGCAGCCCAAGTGAGAAGAGCAAAATCAGACCAGGATGTACAAACAAGGCTTTTTGTAAGACACCTGATCTGCTCCTGCTGCACTTAGGAAGTGTTAGCCTGAGTGCTGGGTCCCACTTGGGGCCCAGCGTTTCAAGTTGCGGTTGTTGGAGAAAGCCCAGGGAAGAACGAGATCAGAAATACAGAAAACATGACATACTGGAGAAGGCTGAAGGACCAGGGTAGCTGACTATCAAGAGAAAAAGACTGCAGGGAAATAAGATAAAAGTCTTTGAATGCATAAAGCCCTGCTACAAAGCACGAGATAATGGGCTATTCCTTGTTTTCAGGGTGGGTAGAAGAAGAAGCCATAGGCTCACCCTGCAATGACTGTGGTAAAAGAGATTAAAACTTGTTTTTCCTGGGAGCTGTCTTCACCACTAGAGGCTTCTTTTAGGGAGAGTTTAGACAAAAGCTCCACCAGGAAGTGTTTGGGGGAAGCAGACAGGCTGGGTGACCTTTCAAGGGCCTTCCAGGCTTATTTTTTATAATCCTGTGAATACGGATACTAAAAAAAGAGAGAAGATCATTTTGCCTCTGGCCAGTCTATTCGGGACTGGTCCTTGTCAGGTATGTTTTGTTTCAGCTCTGAATGTTGTCCAGGTTTCCATCATATCCATCAGAGCTTTTTTATTTATTTACTCCTCAGATTTCTTTTTTCCCCTATCCCTTTTCCCCCTGTTTCTGTACATTCCTGTGGTCCTGTTTTCCCCGGAATGGTCTTATGCCTTGTGTGGTCCCCCCAGGCCCTGCACAGAGAGACCTTCTCTTCCCCACCTATGACCTTGGGTTCCAAGAGCAGATCCCATCTTGCTCATGAACTGGGCTGGGGACAGACTCCTGGTGTCGCAAGCCCATGTCTCTCTCATGGTCTCACTCCTATCACAAGGCCCCTGTGGGTCGTCCGTGGGCCGGGTGTTTTTCTGTTTCTAAAACAGGACTAACAACTGTCTTCCCCCTCCGTCTGTGGGCTCGCAGATGTCGACTGTTCACTGTTTATGCTGAGTTTGTGCAATGGGAATTTTTCTGTGTGTATCAGTAACATGATGTATTTTTACTCACGATGTTTAAGATCAGAGTTAGATCATCTATGCTGATCTCCCTGACTGCCTCGTCTTGTTACTCTTTCTGGATCCGGATAACTCGGGGTTTCAGTAATGCATGAAAGCATCTGGTTTGGAGGAGTGAGGGAGCTCATGGTTTGGTCTTACTTAATCACTGATGGTTAAACCACCGGCTAATCAGCATTGCTCAGAAAATGTATGTCGCGTTTTGTATGCAGGTTTGTCTGGCTTTTAATTTCCAGCCATTGATTCTTGTTCTGCCTTTTTTGGCTGGAATAAAAACGCTTTAGCACATGGCATTTTCTTACTAGGAGAGTACTTGTGCATAGCAGTCAAATTTCTTAAGCTTTTTTAAGAAGAAAACAGGTTGAGCTTGATTCTGTCACTGTGGGGTGCGTTCTCCTGCACTTGTATCCTTTCTGTGGCTCTTCTCTGCACCCTCTCTCATTTCACAGGATAATTTTGGCCTCGGGAGCTCTGGCGGTACAGCCCGCTGGTCGGGCCTCCATCTCTCAGATTTTTGCGGTGTCTGAAGATGCAGATCCCACTGCCTTGCTGACTCCCTGTGCCAGTGCTCAGGTTTTAACCCACCTTCTGTGACCCCCTTCCAGCCCACACCTCCCCTGTCTGGCTGCAAGGATGCTAAGGGAGATAGTGAAAACAGGGACAAGGGGTTGAGGGGGGAATCACATCTATGACTTTCCCTTCGTTGGCATATATTTAAAAAGGGGCACCAGCCTCGTCACAGTATCTCAGGGCTGGCACCCCATCCACTGCTGCATAAGATACTGCCTCATAACTCCTGTTTGCTGTCCTCCCTGCTCTGACGCCCAGGACCTCATTCAGCATGCTGTCCTAGCATTGAGATCACCTCCAGCTGCTCACCCCCAGGACCCCACACCAATCCCTGGCACATCCAACTTGGCATTTTGCTCAGTCAAAACCCATGAGCGGGTGACACCATCCCCTCTATCACACGCTGGGCTGCAGCTGAGGTTGGCAGGAGTGAGTTGGTGCTGATTCCCAGCTCGCCTGTGCCTGTGCTGGGTACCCAGAATCCAGCAGTGAACTTTCTTGATACCTTTCTAGCACCATCTCTCTGTTGAGAACAACTTCTGGAGACCAGTCGGGATGTAGGTAATATGTGGGCAATCAGCACTGATTAGGACAAATACATAACTGGAATATTGTTAAGTGCCTTGTAGGTACCCAAGGGTCTGATACCTTCAGCCTCACTGCTCCCTGTTGCTCTGAAGACATTGCTTTTGGTCCTACAGGCAGTTTGAGCCCCTGCTTGAATCTCACAATCAAACTTGTTTGATTCCCATTTTCAAGCAAGATTTGGAAGGTCCGATGAAGGGAGCTATGGACTAACAATATCTTCACCATATATGGTGCATTTCATCCTCGGGTGTGAGTGTGCGTTACCCTGCATACCGCATGCAGCCAGCTGCTCGCAGTGACCACGTGTTATCCAGCCCAGCACTGCTGCAATGCTGCAGAGACCCATGGCTCAGGTACAAAGCCAGGTATTCTTTTGGCCAGGCCCCTGCTTTTCCTTCCATGCAACATCAACGCTGGACGGGTTTGGCCTGTGCAGTGCAGATGACTGTTAGTGCTTGTGTGTGCTTTTATAGTGTAGCATTTCAAAGGGCTGGTTGTGAAGAGGTGCATGCACATTTCCTGTACGTCTGGCCAAAAATCTGATACTTGAGAGCACCAGAGAACCCTACAGTTTTTCAGAACATGCCATTTTGATGTTCACAAAAGACAAAGCGCTGCCAAAACCTGGGGAACAGTGTGGAAGGTGCCAGCATTATTTTCCTGCTCCTGGCTTCGCTTGGTTTTATTTCTCACTCAGCCCCTCCGTGACCATCCAGCTAACTTGGTCCTGCACTGCACAGGTCCAGGCCCTGTGAGGGATGGTGGTGGGATGTGCTCCAGCTGGGATGGGGACTCAGGTTAAGAGCAATATGATGGTGACTCAGAGGTGGCCAAGATATGAGGGACTGCACCAGTGCTGGTGCATGTCATGCATGCCGCGCTGGGGGAGTGCAGGTGACCAGCTCCAGGCTCAGGTATGTCCCCAGCTGCCATCTATGCCATCAGGGGCATGTTTTTGTGCAGGTCAGCCTCTCAAACCTGCCCATACGTGCTGGGAGCTCTTTAAAGGACCATCAGGAGAACAGAAACGGTGCTTCCAGGTCTCTTCTCATGACATCCGCTGGGTCCCCTTCCCGCACTGATCTTGTCCTTCTATCCAAAACAGTTATGGAGGGCTTGTTGTTTTTGGCACAGTCCTTTATTTACAAATCCCATCCTGCTTATAGCTCATAGTTTCATTATCCTCTAGATGTTTACAGATCTCCTTTTCTTAATATTTGTGCCATTATTTTACTAGGGACATGGGTGAGACTTTCCAGACAGTAATTGTCTGGCTCATCCTCTCCCCCACCAGCCCTATCTGCAGAAGTGCACATCTCCCTGCTGGCCTTGCCTGCATGGGGTGTCCAGTGGGACAGGGACAGGGACAGGCAGGACTATGGGCTGCAGTTGCCCCATTGCAGCCAATGGACAAACCGTGTGTGCACCTCACAGCCCCTTGTTGCTGCACCTGTGTCACTGATGTCCTCCCAAAGCCCCACACCCCTGATGGGCACTTCCCTTGTCTTCTTTCCCCTGCACCACTGTGCTCCCCGCTCCCAGGTTCTGGGCACAAGTGCACATCCCTGGCTGCGGGGCCTTAGCAGGCTTCTGGCTGGCTTGGGACTGTGTCCTGTGAAGGCAGACGGTGGCAAAGCCGGTGCTGGGATTTTGGGGTTATTAGCATGGTGCAGACGTGGGTCGGTGGCTTATGCTGTGCATTGCTCTGATGCTGGTCCCTGCCCCTGGGCTGTCTGTCACAGGGGCTTGTTTAACCTTCTTTGCCACAATATCTCGCAGTCTTTAATCTGTTTATCCTTGTAACCCCACTATAAGGTGAAGGATAGTTATCCTCATTTCAGAGGTAGGGAACTGAAGGGATTCTTTTCAAATGTAGATCAGTGTTTAATGATGCAGAGATAAAGATTTTAAAAACACGCCTGAGACAACAGGCATATGGTGTGTAGCCAAGCTGGGTGTTTCTGCAAATCCCATTAAGCACCTCTGTCTTTTTCAGCTTGTGCTATCTCAAGGCAGAGAGAGCACAGGGACACATGGAGGTGCCAGGGGGGCTTCAGTCTCCTAGGGTCCTCCGTTGCATTTAGAGCTGAAACCTAATGTTTGTTTGTGCTGTGAGTGTGGGTATGAAAGTGTAAGGTCAGGAATACAACCGGGTGCTTGTGTAGCATCCCTCTGGCCATGCAGTACAGGCAGCCCCAAGGCCACTGCACTGCTGGATGGGAGAGCAATCACAGCAAGCTCTTGCTGTTGTCACTGTTTGGGCAGTCAAAAATCTGCAGTAGATGCCCTTAAAAATGCCAAGCTGTGGTTTCTGTGCAATGATCCCAGCCAGAGGTGTCACTGGCTGCCATGCAGGCCCTTCCCAGCAGCTGGCCTGTGGAATTTGGTGCAGGTCTCCCTGCTGCCCCCAGGCAATTGTTGCTGGGCTTGTGGGAATGCGGTGGCTCGGGCTGTGCGGAGGTCAGTGCCTTTGTCTTGCTGCGGGGAGTTTATCTCTGCGGATCTTGCCTGCTTTCCTGGGTCAGGCTTTACCCCCGCTGTTATCAGCAAATGCAGGAACAGCCCGGTCCAGAGACGGCTGCATAGGAACCTCTCGACCCCCTTGCAGGGGGAGGCAGTGCTCTCACATCTCTCCCACGATAATGGGCACAGGCCACGCCAGGGCCTGAGGGCCAGGGATGGGACATGCCACGTCCTGTGCTTGCTGTTTCCCCTGCTCCACCTCGGCAGCACCATTCCCATGCACACGGGTACAGGCAGCAGCACAGCAGCATGCCGGGAGCAGCCCCATGTTTGCAGCATGGCCGTGTGTTTTGCAATGGTGACTGCAAGCAGCAGTGAAGGAGGAGGCAGCAGAGCTGGTGGGACCCTTTCTGCTCTCACCTCCCACTGGGTCCTCCACCCTAAACACAGAGGAGGCAGATCCCCAGTGGCAGCACCAGCAGCACCAATTCCTCCTTCTCTGCGGGTCTGCTTCATCCCAGTGCAGCCTCTCCTTTCCCAGCAGCTCCGTTCGGACCAGTCCAGCTGTCTTCACAAACCCAAACCATTAGCATTTCCTGCTCAAACATTTCCAATAAATAAATGGAGACATCATGCCACAAGCCCGCAAGTGACCCAGAGGAGGGTCTGAGGCCGGGATGGACACGACCACCCAGCACCCGACCCCCTGGCTGGGTGCCAGCCCTGCCTTTGTTTGAATTCCCGGGTGAGTAAGCACTCGGCTGACGCCAGCCAAAACGCTGCAAGAAATTATATTTTATATTAAATAAATTGTTTTCAGTAAATCTGTTCCTACACGAAGGTCCAGAAGCGACCCGCAGCACTGGGCTCCCTGCAAGGGAGCTGGAGTCCTCTTTCCTGGCCCCATCCTGCCTGTGCTGGGCACACACCCTGCCCAGAGGGGTCCAGCTGGGACTGGCTGTGCTGCAGATGCCTCCTTCTGACTGGGACATGTCGGGTGTCTCTGTCCTGACTGGAGAGGGATGAAAGGCTTGGGCAGGGGGTTTGCTGCCTCTGGGAGCTGCAGCTATTTCCCCGCATCAGACCTCCCAAAACCAGCTTCTGTGGCTGTGTAAAAGTCCATGCCTTGACATAGCAGTGCCTGTCCAGCCCCCTGGGGCTGGGGATGCTTGCAGACCGAAAGTCCAGTCTTTCCTCCATTGATCCTCTGCACCCTTGGCAGACCATCTTTAATGCACCAGGGTACTCGGCATCAGCACTTGGTCCATGGGCTGGTCTCCTGACATCTGCCAGCATTTGCTGATGCAAAAAGTAAAATAAAGGAAGGCATGTCTCTGAGACACCTTTTTACCAGCCCCAGTGGCTCAATCCATGGCAAGCACCATGATCAGCCCATCACTTGCCCCAGTCAGAGCCAGCACTCTTCTAGGTGCCTGTGCTCCTCCTGGATGCCTGAGGATGCAGCGGAGGTCAGCATGGCCATGGGGCAGGTCCCGAGTCATACATGGACAGGGCTGGGACTGGAGGGACACCAGGACTGATGTGCAAAAGGGTTTCAATAGAACATGGTGAACCCCTGGCTCTGCCCAGGCAGCAGCAGTGGCAGGAGAAGTTTGTGCCTGACTGGGTTGGTGGATGTGCTCCTTTTTGGGATGCACAGGCTTTGTCCTCACTGCTCTGAGTTGCTCTCTGGCTTTCAGCTGTAGGCAAAGAAGATGGATTTGGAGCTAACCAAGCTCTCTCATGGTGGCAATTAGGAAAAATACCAGGAATTTAGCTCCCAGTGATTTTTGGGTTTTTTTTAACTATGTTGTCCTGAAGTCAAAACCTCCCTCAGGAGCAAAATGTTTAAAGGCACAATTTTGCTGTTGAAATTTTCTGAAGCATGTAAAGAGGTTGAAATGTTCTTTGAAAGAGAAGATGTAAATATTCCACTCTGGAAGTCCTCATTCAGGGGGGTGTTATGCTTCGGCGTTATAAGACTTCAGAAACTGAAATACAGTGGAACCACGTTTAAAATGATTTGTTTTATGGAGAAACTATAAAATATTTTCTGATTTTGAATTATTTCTTCAGGGCTTCTGCCTTGGTCAAGGGAAACCCCTGTTGCTCCCACCTATAGAAACTGAGAGAGGAGGTGGGCTGATGGGGCAGGCAACCACCATGGGCACAGTGCAAAAGCGAGTGGCTACCAAATACCCATGTGTTTACCTGCAGCTCAGTAGAGCAGGAACTGATTTTGTTTGGGGCCGGTGGGTGAAATTCGGGGGGACACCCATGGGGCAATGCACGGGCACTGCCCATCACTGCCCATGCTGGGGTCTGAGCTGCTGCCCGTGTTCCGTTGCAGCAGCAACACAGCAGCAGGGGCCCCTTCCCAACCCCTGACGGTGCCCCTCGGCAGGACCTGCGGCCCCGTCTGCCACCGGGGCTCGCTGCCTTCAGCGCTTGCAGGCGCTGACAGACGGACCCGGCGAGGGGCTGGCGGGGGCCGGAAACTCCTGATCCCTCTTTATCTGCCCCTCGCCCTGCTCTCTCACCCCCCCGTCACGCTCTCTGTCTCGCCTGGTATCTCATGCTCCTATTCCTGTGCCTTCCCGGCTGCTGGGGACTGCCCACCCTTCGCAGCACCCTGTGACCAGGCAGTGGCCCCGGGCTTCCCTGTCCCAGCTGCACTGTGGGGTCCTGGACCTCCCACCCTGGGACCTGCTGGGCTTGCTGCCTGCAAGAAGCAAGGGGAGGCACCCCAGGTGCTGGGTCTGCAGGAGGAGTATCAGCCACAGCAGCAGGCAGGTACCTGGGATGGGACTCTGCGGCTATGATTCATTGCAGGTTGGAGTGGGAGGAAAGGATCAGGCCCAGCTCGGCATCGTTGTGTGCACCGAGGAGGTCAAGGATGCTTGCTGCTCTCTTCCCCAAACATGCCAGCTGCTCCTGGGTCGGGGTCCAGCTGGATACCAGCTGAAAAACGACCACAAGCCTTTCACTTGTCTCTCCTGGCATCCCTGATCCCCATCGCTCCATTGCAAATCCACTGCCCCAGCTGGGCAGGGTGGCAGCGGTGGGGTCAGGATCCACAGTTAATGTAGCTGCCCCTAAATGCACTGCCAGAGATCAGCTAATCTGATAATTACAGCTACAAAAGCCATTTAGACAAACCATGACCTGACCCCGGGAGCTTGGAATGAAAACATTTTACCCTCCTCTGTCTGGATCCTGTACTGAGAAAACATCTGTATTCGGAAGACGGCTGGGAAAACAGTACCCGCTGGAGACAGCCACAGCTCTGCTCCCTGCCTGCATGCTGCCTGAGACGGGCAGCACTCTGGGCAAGGCAGCCTAAACCCTTACAGTGATGCTGGGATTGAGGGTGCCCCAGTGCTGGGTAGGGCTTTTTATCAGGGAACAGGATGAGGCAGAAGCCAGAGAGGTACAAGGGTGAATCTTGCGAGGAGGAGAGAAAGGGATGGGGTGAGTGGAGCACACCTGCACCCTGCCAGAAAGGTTTTTCCCAATCCCATGTGAGGCTCAATGGTGTGGGGAGGACAGTACCTGGTCCCCAGTGGCCCCCACATCCCTGTAGCAGCCTGAGCTGGCTGCCAAGCCCCCCTGCCCCTGGCTCCCAGGAGGGGCTGAGTGCGGGGGGCCATGTATGTGTGTGGTGTGGCAGTGCATGCCCGGGAGTGCTCTTTGCTCCAGGTAAGGTGTGCGAGCCTTTTTGTGAGCGGCAGGTCATTGCTGGCTGTCAGTCAGAGGCAGGAGATGAAGGGAGGGATGCCTCAGGGCCGGCTCCCATGTTTCTTCTGTTTTTACATACATGTTGGTGGCACCCTTTGTGTAGGCTGTGGAGATGAAAGCTCAGGGCCAGAGGGATCTTGCTAAAGCACAGCCACCCGGCTCGGGGGCCCGGCGGCCTGCTGCTTCGTGCCTGTCTGTCTCGTTCCTGCAACTGTTCCCAGCGAAGCCCCACTGTGCCGCCAAGGGCAGGGGACACCAGCCGGGCTGGGGGGCAGCCAGGCACACCAGCAGGTAACTCCTGCTGGGTCAGCGAGCACGGCCTCATAGGCACAGGCAGCGGCACAGACGGTCTGCACTGGACCAGCAGTGCAGAGTCGTGCTGCCCAGGAACCCATGAGGAAGGCAGTACCGATTTGGGGAAGCTGCATTTTATGCTGCAACCAGCACTGCTCAGCCTGCTCTGGCAGTCCCAAGCAGCAGCTTGGTGCAGCCAGCTTGGCAGGCAGCACCCCTGCGCCTTTGTGACTTCCCTGCTCTGCACTGGGAAAAGGCTTGGTCATGTCCCTAAATATCCCAGTGCTCTTTGGAGAGTGGTAGGATTAGAAACCAGTAAGTGCAGTGAGAGCCTGCCAGTCTGGGGACTCCCCAGCGCTTCTGTCTCCTCCAGAAACAGGATGCACTAAGCAACATTGGTTGGATTTTCCCATTGCAGCATCTCACTACTGCAGTGCTTTATTTCTAGTGTGCAGAAAAAGTGACTCACCCTGTGGTGGGCTACCCCCATTTACCTCTGATATCCATGGCCTCATCAGCTGCTTCCCTGCTCAGCCCTGCAGCATTTCTCACTTAGCATTATCCACAGACCTCAAGAAACCCAAGCTCTCTTCATACAGTTGGGGTTAGAGTTAAGGTTAGGGTTAGTTAAGAGCTGGGTTAGAGTTAAGGGTAGGGTTCAGAGATGCCCTCACAGCCCTTGACAAGGTAAGGTGTTTGCAGGGATCCACAGCTATTGCGGGGAGCAGATCCGAACCTTTTCTGGGTTTCCATGCAGCCTTTTGTTAAGGTCCGTTAGAGGTTTTACCCACGTTGTGCTAAAAAACCTCACCAGGGCTTTGGTCTAGCACTGCTGTCTTGCTCCTCTGCCTTTCCCATTACACTGTTTTCTTGGAAGGTGAAAGCATCGGCATGCTGCTGCGCCGCCGGGCAGCTCTGCCTCTTCCCTACTCTCATGCTAAGCAGAAAGTGCACTGGGCAGTTCTTCCAGCTGCTGCCCGGAGCTGGGGAAGGGAGGGCTGTGCCCCCGGGCTCCCTCTCAGGCAGCCGGGCTGTGGAGCCACTTTCGGCTGGGAGGCGGGCGAGGAGCCAAACTGGTTTTCAGAGGGATCTTGGCTGGGTTAACAAAGGGAATGTGTGATACAGGTTGTCTGCAAAAGCTTTTGGGGACAGCATGGCCTGTGGTTTATATCACGAGGGGCAGAGGGGGGGCTGTCGCGCTGCCGGGGCTGTCATTCACGACGACCTTCCCGTTTCCCTGGAAGCCTTTTCCAGATGCTGCAGGATCGAGGGAGCATTCCCACAAACTTCAAAAGCCGCCCGAGGCAGGCGGCGGTTCCTAACGGAGCCGGTCACGCAGAGACCCCCTTCCCTGGGGACACATGGGGGCACCCGCGGGTGGGATGCTAGGGCAGCCCCAGGCCACCTCCCGCCTGTCCCGTCCAGTCCGGGGCCGGTGGCGCCTTGCGGCGCATCTCCCTGCGGGGGCCGCGCGGGGTTGACCGGCGGCGGCAGCGCGGTGCACGGGCCGGCTCTGCCCTCTGCCGGCACTGCTCGGCACAGCCTCTGCTCCCGGGCTGACTGGTGACCCTGGACGCTGCCCGCGGGCCAGCGCAGGGGCTGACCCGCCAGTGGCACCCGCCGGGGACCCATGGGCTGGGAGGGTCTCAGGTCCGCAGGCGGGTGGGAGCCTGGATCGTGTGGTAAAACCCAGGGCAGCCGCTCTGGAGGATCCCCGTGACTGCCTCGGGGACCAACCCGCACCCGGGCACGGCCCTCCCGGCACCTTCCTGCACCTCCAAGCCCTGCACCCCCGGGCACGGCCCTCCGGGGGTTGTCGTGTAACCGCAGGGCTGACCTGCACCCGCACGTGCGCTGCACCCCCGGGGCCCGTGACGGCTCCCCCCGAGCACCGCACCCCCGAGCGCCGCCGCGGAGCAGCGCTGCCTCGGGCACGGCATCCCCGGCGGCACTCCGTACCGCGGGCATCGCACCCGGGGACCCCCCCACATCGCCGCGGCTCCGGGTCCCTCACAAGCCGGACGCTGCGGAGGGGGTGGAGCCGAGCGCAGGGGTGTCGCCGGCAGCCAATAGGCAGCGCCCGCTTCCCCGCGCCGCTCGACGTCACCTGACACGTCCCCGCCGCAATTGGCAGCCCGCGCTCCGCCCGCGGGGCCGCCGGGCCGCCACTGGCTGGCGGTTGCGGGTGGGGCCGCCGGCGGCTCGCTGATTGGCTGCGGCGTGCGGCGGCTCCGCCGGTGAAGGTGAGCGTCTCCTCCAGGAGCCGGAGCGGAGCAGCGGGGCTCGCGCCGCCATGGCCGCCTCTATCTTCGCCGCCGTGCCCCGCGCCCCGCCGGTCGCCGTCTTCAAGCTCACGGCGGACTTCCGGGAGGACGGGGACTCGCGGAAGGTCAACCTGGGCGTCGGCGGTGAGTCCGCGGCCCCCCCGGGCCCGGCGGGGCCCCTTCCCGGCCGTTGCCCTTGCGGCGGTCCCGGCACCCGCTGAAGCGGCCGAGAGGCAGTGGCGGCCCCCGGGTCCGAGAGGTCGCCGGGTCGGGACAAGCGCTCGTTCGGGGGCGGGGAGGGCAGCGGGTCAGCGGCGGGCATCAAGGTCGTGGGGGCGGCCTCTGCCCGCCGGCCGCGTGTGTCCGTGCCGCGGGCCCAGCACGGCTCTCCCTCCCCCGGCAGCCTACCGCACGGACGAGGGGCAGCCATGGGTCCTGCCCGTGGTGAAAAAGGTGGAGCAGATGATCGCCAACGACAACAGCCTGAACCACGAGTACCTGCCCATCCTGGGCCTGCCCGAGTTCCGGGCCAATGCCTCCCGCATCGCCCTGGGTGATGACAGCCCCGCCATCAAGGAGAACCGGGTAAGTGGTTGGCAGGGGGTGAGACCGACTCTTCCTCAGAGAGCCGGGATCCTGGGGTTGTCTTTACAGCAGACTGAGACCAAATGTGCAGAGTAAAGGCATTTTGGCAGGATGTGGGGATTTCTCTGATGCGGTCTTTACTGGTTGTAGTTACCTGTTGAACCCGTGTACTTGAAGCTGTTTGTAGTTTTTGGGAAAGACGGAACGTGAGCTGAGACTGGAATTTGTTTTGTTTCCTTCATCTTTTAACAGCTGCCCCAGGGGAAACTGAAGTTGGATAACAGACGACCTTTCCTGAAATAAGCTACTAGCTGGGAGTCTGCTCTGTGCCAAAAAGTAACAGGAATAACTGAAGTCTATTTATAACTGTAGAAAGTGTCAGGATGGACCTGTGCGTTGGAGGAGGCTGAAGACCACTGGAAGGGGATGGTGTCCTGGCCGGGGTGACCCCAGGGAGCACGTCTGGCATCCTTCTGTTCTCTCTCTGTTTTCTGCGCACTGACAGTGAGGTTGACCCTGCTGCCACCTCTCTCTGTTGCAGATTGGAGGTGTTCAGTCCTTGGGCGGGACAGGCGCTCTGCGTATCGGTGCGGAGTTTCTGAGGCGGTGGTACAATGGAAACAACAACACAGCGACCCCGGTCTACATCTCCACTCCGTCCTGGGGTGAGTGCTGTTGGCAGTGCTGCTGCCTCCTTGCAGGGTGCTCTGTGGGTCGGCTGGTGAGGGGAGCATGGCTGAGTCCCTTGCAGGCAGTGAGAGAGGTCCGCTTGTGGGTAAAATGAGATGCTGGGGCTGGACGAGGTGGCTTGCTGGAGGTGGGGCCTGCTTTTCTGAGAAGTGGTTTCTTTCCTCAGAGAACCACAACTCTGTGTTTGTGGATGCTGGCTTTAAAGACATTAGAACCTACCACTACTGGGATGCTGCCAAAAGGGGTCTGGATCTCCAGGGGCTGCTGGATGACATGGAGGTGGGTAAAACTGGTGTGGGATGGGCTGAGCTTGGTACTGTGCTGTCAGGAGCTGGCTGGGCTCTTGCATGCTGTGCCTGGAGGTGGATCTCTGCAGAGGCTGTCAGTGGCCAGAGCAGCTCAGGGCATCTGCCTTTGCTGTGGGTGCCCAGTCTCCTCTCTGTATGTGACCAAGATCTACTTTACTCTTTCCTCAGAAAGCCCCAGAATTCTCCATTTTCATTCTCCATGCCTGTGCACACAATCCAACAGGCACAGACCCTACTCCTGACCAGTGGAAGCAGATTGCTGCTGTTATGAAGGTATGGGATGCTGCTGGGGCTAAAGCAGTGCTGGGGGGACAGATAGCTCTTGAGCCAGCCAGAACACTTGCATCCAAAATGAGCTGTACGGAATAACATGGGTTGTGGCAGGAGCTGAAAGATTCCTGCAGGTTAGGTGTTGAAGGGAGAGGCTGATAAGATGCTGGTTGCCTGTGTTCAGAGAATAGAAGTATCCCAGTTCTGCTTATGCTTCCAAGTTCTTTCTTTCAATTCTGTGGCATGAGCCGCAGTGAGGGTTCTCATGCTGGAAAGATTATCTGTGGGCACCTGCTTTTCACAGGTGCTGGATAATAGGATATAAGGTGGTGCATCTCTTGTGCCTGTGTCCTCAAATGCAGTTTTTTCCTGCATTTGATCTTTTAGTCTTCCTATTCTTTTACCCCAGTGGAAAGAAAATATCACTGTCTGGTGTTGCTGGACCATTTTTCCTTTGTACTCACCCAGAAGCTCAATGGTCATTTTTCCCTCCTATGGGGACAATAGGGGTTAACGTGAAGACTGTGGGGAAGAGGTTTCCCTCTAACACTGTTCCTCCTTGCAGCGCCGGTTCCTGTTTCCGTTCTTCGACTCTGCATACCAAGGGTTCGCCTCTGGCAGCCTGGACAAGGATGCCTGGGCTGTGCGATACTTTGTCTCCGAGGGCTTTGAGCTCTTCTGTGCACAGTCGTTTTCCAAGAACTTTGGGCTCTACAGTGAGTGTCCAGCAGTAAGCTGGCCCAGTAGCATCATACCCAGACAGATGGGGCTGGCATGCTGGGGGTGGGGAGAGCTCTGCTATGTCATGATGTGTGGGATCAGTGGCTCACGTCTCTTGTCCACAGATGAACGTGTGGGGAACCTGACTGTGGTGGGGAAGGACACAGACAATGTGCAGCGTGTGCTTTCCCAGATGGAGAAGATTGTGCGCACCACTTGGTCCAACCCTCCCTCCCAGGGAGCACGCATTGTGGCAACTACACTTTCTTCCCCGCAGCTCTTTGCTGAGTGGTACGTGTTGCCAGGAACAGTGGGAGAGGGAAAGCAGGGGAAGCTGTCTCCCTGAGTGCCAGGCTTGGCCAAATGGCTCCCAGCTGGGTAGGTGCCTGTCCTCACTCTCTGCTTCCTGCCTGCTGCAGGAAGGACAATGTGAAGACGATGGCAGATCGCGTGTTGCTGATGCGCTCAGAGCTCCGGTCTCGACTGGAGGCCCTTGGGACCCCGGGCACATGGAACCACATCACAGAGCAGATTGGCATGTTTAGCTTCACAGGGTTGAACCGTAAGTACCAAGTGGCCTCATGAAGAGAGGACTGGGTGAGGACAGTTTTGCTGGGGGTGAATTGGGCTGAAACAGTCCAGGCAGGAATTTCTCAGGGACCACACTGGAGTCCTGGCATTGCTGCCTCTCTGGGTAGGCAGGGATGAAGCATCAGACAGCATTTTGGTGGCCAGTGCTCAAAGTTTTCTGCTTGTTATGAAAAATTCAAGCAGCCCTGACTGGTTCTTTGGGTTTTTCTGAGCTGTAGCGTCACTGCTCTGACCTGATGTCCAATTGTTTCCCCAGCTAAGCAGGTGGAGTACATGATCAAGGAAAAACACATCTACCTGATGGCTAGTGGGCGCATCAACATGTGTGGCCTGACTACAAAGAACCTGGACTACGTGGCCAAGTCCATCCATGAAGCTGTCACAAAAATCCAATGAAGCACATGAACAAACAAACTTACATGAAGTCACCAAAGCTGTAGTGCATAGTCTGTGTCTTTTGCTGCTCATGGCTTGCCTTGACCTGCACCTCTTGGGGTTTAATAAAGATGGGAGGGGCAGCTCCATCAGGGATAATCATCTTTTCACCTTTTTGAAGTGCCCCTTGCAATATGGTGAGCCAGTGTCCCTGGGAGGGTGGGGGCAGCATGAGCTGCCTTGGCTCTTGTTTGACTGACAGCAGCCTGATCTTCAGGCACTTAGAGCTGCATCTTTAGCACATCTAAATCAACTCCGTGTAACTGATCAGTTTGATCTAGGTGAAGTCTGGTGCCAGTGCAATGTGCTGTGGGATAACAGCTCAATCGGCTGGGATCTCATATGGCTTGTGAACTAATGTCACTCTAGTATTTTGGGGAGGTCTGAAGCTGTTGCTGTCATGTGTCCCCCCTCCTGGAGTTCTGAGCCTTATGCGAGCAAACATTCGTAATTGTGATTATTGCTTCTTTGTGTTGCTGACAGAAAATTAAATCTCCATCTCTGAACACTACCTCTACCTTGTGTAACGTGCCTTCAGGCTGATCTAATGTCTTCCCAGGCTGTGGTTACAGCCTCAGCATCCTGGTTTGTCCGCTGGTTCTTATTCATTGGTTTCAAGGCTCTCCCTTTCTCCCTCATGGTGTGTTGCATCTCTGATGGTTATGGTTGCTACTAATGAGGCACAGTCCTATCGGGAGAGTGTAGTTGGAAGCTCCCTGTGACTACACAAATCTGACCAGGTGCCCCCATATCCCTCTTGTGTTCCTCTTTCTGCTCCCCTGCCCTGTGCTGTTCAGCTTGTTCTGTCTCTGTGTGCTTGTTTCCTGGATGGTCATGTGTTGCCCAACCATCTGGCCATCCCTTCCTGGCGCAGAGCTCCTGGCTTGCTTCTGATGTGCTGAAAAGTGGATCTTTCCTGTTCCTGCTTATCAGCAGGCCCTTGATGAACCACCACCTACTCCCCCTGGCTTCAGCGGGACCTGCCAGCAGTAGCCTGTTTCTGGCACAGAAAAAGAGCTGGGACCATCTGTTTCTCCTCTCTGCAGTCACTCTTTGGAGATCTATTTGTGAGCTGATATTACCACCTTGACAGAGCTGCCTCCTGCCAAGATCTTGGTGAAGAAAGGGAAACAGCCCCTTTCCTGGGGTCAGTAAGTCACTGATACCGTGATGGATTTTGCTTGTGCTGCAGCTTAGACAGTAAAGGCAAAAATGGTGCCTTGTTCCCTTGCTGTTCTTGCAGAGACAGCACATGGGGTCTCTAATTTGTCATTTTTAGATTGGTTCATGTCACTTAAGAGGGTGTGCCAGAGGCAGCCTAGCCTCGGTGCAGGTGGGGGGCTTTTTCTCTTCTTGATGGTCATCCACAGCTAGGATGATGGGGTCCTGGTTAAAGGATGACTTCTAGGGGTGATATCAGGAGAAGGAGTTGACTGGAACCAACCGCTTTTGTTATTTCTGACATTTGTTTACACTTCTGTCTGTATGCACCTCTGGGTGTGCAGCCTGGCCCACCCCATGTGTGATCTGTAGCAGTGCTTTGCTAGCCTTAACAGCCTTGTTTTTCCTAACAAGTGACCTAAATTTCTTTCTGTGGTGTAAGCTCCTTACCCATTATCCCACTTACCATGGCAACGGAGAGCAGATTATTCCTTTCCTCTCTGCAACAGCTTTTTATGTATTTGAAAACTTCCCCTCTCCACATCCTTCACCAGTTAAGATTAAGCAACCCTGTTTCCTTCAACCTTTGGGAGAGGTTGTTTTCCATCCCTTGCTTTCCTCTGGCCTCTTTTCAATTGCTGTGTTTTTCCTTAGAAGGGCAATGTCCAGACAGTGATGCAGTTAACTCCAGCTGAAGTTTTATCAGCATTGGTGGACTAAGACATTTCTGTTATCTCTCAGGCTCTACTCCAGCATGTGTATCCCCCTGTTGTGTTTGCAGTAGCATGGTAATAGCATGGTATTAACTCCCGTTCTTCCCCAGTGCTTGTCTGCACTGCTGTGGTGTAACTCTCTGCACTTCTGAGTGCTCTCATGGCAGCCAGTGTGACAGAGAGCTGAGGTTCACGTGGAGAAATTGGGAAGCACTCGCTGACTTGGTCTTCTACCTGTTCCCTTCAGAGTTCCTGTTGCTTCACCCACCTCTAGCCATGGGTACGATGGCAGCCAAGCCCAGTTGGAGAGGTTAGCACATCTTTCCCAACATCCATTGACACAGACAGGGCATAGCTCAGGGAGAAATCACTTTTAATGGTAATATCCCTGTTGCTTTCAGCCTCTACAAACACTACTGACTGATCTGTACCAACCCAAAGGCTCGGTGCGAGCCTCCCTCACACAGGCAGGCGTGTGCAGAGAGGAGGATGGTTCAAGGCAGCATGGAGCGCCAGGGAGCTGGGCTCCCTGCCCTGTGCCTTGCAGGGGGGGAGCACCGGGCTCTGTCGGTGGTCAATGTGTGCAAGGTGCTGCGAGTGTGCGTGTCACTAGGCATGGCACAAAATGTGCTGGGGCCCTGAGCTGCATGTAGCACCCCCCCAAACAGCACATTCTCTTCGTGGTGGAGACCACATCTGTGCAGAGTCAGCACCAAGGGACTCTGGGGCTCGCTGGGATGGGGATGGCAGATGATGTTATGGGACGTTCTGGGTTGGGCCGCCCCCCCTGCTCTGCCTGCAGGGAGGCCATAACAGACGCTTCTCTACTTTTCCTTTTTTCACCTCTTCCTTGGGACCAGATGCTACCAGGGAGCACCTGGGCAAGGGCCCTCGGACTCCAGCTGGCTGGTCCAGGCTGCCTGGGTGGTTCAGCCCCGCCGGGGGCACATCCTTTCTCACCTGGGGATGGGGCTCTGCACAAGTCCTGCAGGGAGGGGAGGCGCGAGCGGGCAGGCGGGCAGGCAGCGCGCGGGTGCAGACCTGCTGCTGTTGAACATGAGCCTCGTGGCAGGAGACCCCCATGCTGCAGACCTGGAAGACACAAACGCAGCCTCGTGCAGGTAGCTGGAGCTTGCTCTCCCTCACCTGCTGCTGCTCAAGCCTGCAGCCCCTTCCCAAGCCAGGCTCAGGGATATTGATGCAGACACACATTTCTAGCTGTGAAAACATGAGTAAGGGCCTCACTGTCTCCCACATCTCTTCCTGCCCCAAAGATGGTTGGAATCTGCTGCTACATTCCTTGACCCTGCTCCAGCCCCCAACAACATGCATGCCTACATGCAAACCACAACATCTGGCTTTGCTGCTTGAAACTTGATTTTATGCTATTAATGTTGAGCAACCTCTCTTTTGCTGGAATATTGCACTAAGAGGCAGGTTCCTACCTCCAGTCTGCATGGGCCTCCAGCACTGTGCTCTGGCCATGTTGCTGCTCAGGTGATTAATGGGTCGAGATTGGAACTCTCCTCTGGCAACTTCTCATCCTCCAGTGATGGCCGCTGCTTGCGCCCACCTGCAGCAGCAAGAGAGGCTGGGGTGCTGGGGGCAAGGGTGCTCAGGACAGGGTGACTGGCTGTACCTGAGCTAGCCTGAGGTGCAGCATTGCCTGCTGCTGGGGTACTGCCAGGGTACTGCTTTGCCCATCATCCCCATACAGGGTGTCCCCAGGAGCTCTCCCCTGGTGCTCCCTCCATGGGTTAGTCACTCACTCAGGGATCTCAGCAGCCTCCTGCCCAGCGTCTCCTCATTGCTGCTTGGCGTTGAGCTGGTCTCAGTCTCTCTGCCTGGGGATTCTGGCTCCAGGGCAGTGCCGCAGCGCTCGCTGTCTGCAAAAGCCCAGTATGGCTGCAGCACCCAGGGGCACCACAGCCCTTGCCACCCCCAGGGTCCTCTGTGCATGTCCCCCAGCCAGACTCACTCTGATGCTTGCTGTTCTCCTCGTTGTCAGCTGTCTCCTCCTGGATGAAGGGGATGCTCTCCATGCGCAAGAACACTGACTCGCTGGGACTGTGCAGTCCTTCAGAGCGGTTGCCTGCAGGGACACAGGGCAAGAATGGCAGCAGGGCAGGGAGATGCTGTGCCTGGGGCAGATGCAGCAGGATGCCAGCCATAGCAGCAGGTCCCACTGCCAGAGACCCCCAGAGAACACAAGCATACAGAGAGGAATTACATGCCTTCACTCTTGCACCTATGCCCCAGGCCATGTGCAACTACGCCTCAGCAGTGGTGTGCCCATCATGCCAGCAGATCCCTGCATGGTTCCCCCAGGGGACATGCAGCATTGGCCCATGGCAGGGAAGGGATGCTGCTGGGTGACTCACACATGATGCTGTTCTTCTCATTCAGGAGGGTGGTGGGGTCCTCTTTGGGTGTCTGTGGGGTTCCACGCAGGGTCGAGGCCTTGGTTGAATCCCTGTCGAAGGCCTCTATGTCAGGGGACTGTGGTGAGCTGTCCATGCGGCTGGCCACCAGCGCGTTGTGGTACTGCTGCCGGGTAACCTGCATGGACAGACATGCACATCCAACTCAGTGGGTCAACCGGGACATCCCAGGGACTTGCTGGTACCAAACCCCAGCCAGAAGGAGTGTGGGATTCCCCAGAACCCACCGGGCACCCATCAGGCTCCCAGGACACAGCAGGACAATAAGGTGCCTGGGAAGGGGTGCCCAGGGTGTGACAGTCCCTGCCAGCCCAGCCTGTACCTTGACAAACTGCACGTCGCAGAGGATGTGCACGGAGTAGTCGGGCGTGTAGATGTTGTTGCTGCTGCTGTGGAGCTGAGTGTTGCTGCCCCCGTAGTCGTGCTCCCAGTTGGGGGACTCGGAGCGGTTGAGCCCGCTGCACCTCGATGGTGACCTGTTCACTGCGGGACGTAACGGCAGAGAGGCAAACACTTCTCACTCGTGGTGCTGCGCGGGTCTCCCGTGCTGGTGCAGGGGCAGGGCGGACCCGTCACCTCCGGTGGCCAAGCCCCACGGGCACTGGGGCTGGCAGGGGCTCTGCGGGGACCTCTGCTGGGGTCCTCCTCAGTGCATGCTGGCAGTGGAGACTCTGCTATGCCAGCCATGCACAAACCAATGGGGACCGGGCAGGCAGGCACCCGACCTGGCGCTGGCAGCAGAGGTTAGTGCCTGCCCATCACACTGACTGACTGACAGCTCCCCTGCTAGCGCAGACCCTCTGCACAGCATTTGGCACAAATTCCAGTTGCAGCTGGCAGCCCTCAGGGGTTTGCTTAACCTGCCTGGAGGGCACGCTCCTGTTCACCCCGGCAGAGCAGAGGCTGCCATGGCAAGCTGGCCTGTCACTCATGTCGACTGATGGCCTCTGACAAGGGGTGTGATAGGTTTTGTCTGGTCAGTGATTTATTAGGGAACAAAGGCAGCTTGCTCCTGCACAGGTGACATCAACAACTTGTTGACTTTGCTCTGCTGCTAAAATGTCCTTCTATTACCCAGATTGCTAGAAAGCAAGGGAAGCAGGGCAGTGTGCACGCAGGGCTGTGGCCAGTCAGAAGCAGCAAGTAGCAAGAAAACCTAAGCACTGACTGCAGGAAACTACAGGAGCTGCACACCAAGGATAAACCCAAGCTGTCCATGGCTCCCCACTTGTCCCTATCCCATTCTTCCTGCGGTTCACATCATACTGGGAAGGCTGCAGGTGTGGGGTGCCATGGGTGCTCCTCTCCCTGTGCTGCCCTGCATACAGGTTGCAGGGGCCTTGGTGCACCATGCAGAGGGAGCTGGAAAGAGCCTGGCACACGCAGACATCCCTGAGCAAAGCCATGCTCTGTTACCTGGAGAGCCAGCCAGTGAGTCCCCTCTGCTAAAGGCGAAGGTACGGGACACTGAGACAGGCACTGCAGAGGGAATGAAGAGAGGGAGAGAAAGAGGAAGGGATGGACGTGAGGTGGCAGACAGACCAAGAGGAACAATGAGAAAAAGAATCCCGTGCCAGCAGCCCTGGGCTGGGCTCCCACCACTGCCTCCATCACCCCTTCCCACCCCTCTTACACCCTCCTGCTTCTGCTCCAGGGAGGTGCTTGTCAGCCCTGAGGCCAGGGACACCGGCAGGGACACAGACTTGAGTGCTGTAAATCAACAGGCTGTGATGAGGTAACAGGAGGTGAGGCTGGGGGGAACCAGGTCTTTCCAGGCCTGTCTGCACAGCCACACATCTCCCTAGAGCCACAGTGTGGGCAGAAAGCATCTTTCATGGGCTGAGTGCTGGCACCCTGCTCCAGCCCTTCACCACCCGCTGCCAGGAGAGGGAACTCTGTGGTCAGCTTGTGTCACCTGGGGGGTGGGCAGAAGCTAAGCCAAGTGGCTGTGCTTTGCATCTGGGATGCTTCTGTGTGTGCAGGCAGGTAGCAGAGAGTGAATGTGCTTTGCTCCACACAGCTCCACAGCTGCAGGAAGAGGCTGGCAGAAGCCTCTCAGCATGATGCAAAGGCGTCTGTGCCAGGCTGCCTGCAGCTCCCTGCAAGGCCCTGAGGGGGGTGTCAACAGCCTTGGAGTGATGCCAAGAGCCACCCCACAGGGGAACGACAAGAAGCCACGACCCCATGTGCTATTGACAGAGAAGGCAAATCACAGGCCATTCATTTTCCATGTTTCACTGCCATGGGTTACAGCAGCAGTGACAATTTCAGGGACAGGTATTCCCCCTCCCTTGTGACTTGCTGCCTGCAGGGATCTGCCCGGCTGCCCTTCACAGCATCTCTGGGTGATGCACTTGTCAACACCTCCCGGTGCCACATATCTGCTCTCACCACTGGCAGCATCCACCTCAAAGGCACCTCTACAGGAAGATGTGAGCCCACCTATCGGCTGCCAGCCCGTTTCTCAAGCCATGGCCATGCTTCCCACAGCTGCTGTCCCTCCTGCCCCAGGTGCACTGCCTTCTTTCCAGCCACTGTGCCTGCAGCACAGCTGCAATGCTCCAGGAACCATCTGCTGCCTGTGTGATTAATGTTCCTAAATTGCTTTGAAGGTAAAACCCCCAGGAAATGTGCCTTACAGCCCCTTCCTTCCAATCTTCCCACTCAGTTACTCCTCAGTAGCTCCTGCACGTCCTCTTCTGAGTCAAAACCTGCTGCAAATAAAAGTCCAAGCAAAGGCACCAGGGCTTCCCAGAACAACCTCATCCAACTGGAAGCAAAGGATGGGTTGATAACCACTAACACTCTCCCCCTGCTCTCACTGACTGACCTCCAGCAGCAATGCCCTGCATCACATGCCAAAGATCACCTGGTGATTAAACAGTTGCATAACAATAGTTAATTAATAAAGAAGTGTTAAATGCTCCAGGGTTAATGTCTGAATTCTTGCTGTGACATGCTACTCACACTTCTGCTGGGCTTTGCTTCACAGGGGAAGGAGGACAGTGGCCTGACAATGGAGATGCCCTGTGACCTGTGCCTACCATGCCTCCTTGCTGGCCAGGGGTGCGAAACAGCACACATCCTGGGGCAGGCAGGGGTGGCTGGATGGAGGAAAACACCTCATGACACAGGATCACTCGCGAGCACAGGGAGCAAAGTTCTCCTGAGCAGCAGTGTCCCAGCGGGCAACACTGTTGGTATGTGTGGCTGCACTGACACTGTTCCCACTGTGGTTTATGCCCTGCCTGACCTGTGGCTTGTGGGCATCACCCACTGCCTGAACCTCTGAGGAGCCCTGGGGATGGTCACTGAGGGCACAGGGCATCAGAGCATGCAACAACATCCTGGGGGAAATCAGATGCTCCATTGATTTCCTCTGTCCAAACTGAGCACGTTGCAGATGCAGAGCCAGCCTTTCAAATGGAAGCAAAGCAAGAAGCAAGAAATAGGTGAACTCTAGAGCAGCATGCAGACTGGAGCCATGGGAATGACAGTCACCTGCCCTAAGGGACTCTCCCTATTCTCTTCACAACATTCCTCCCTACAATTCCCTAAAGGTTAAACTTGATGGGTTCTTGTTTTGATTAGGCACCCAGAGCATTCTCATTGTACCATCACAACTGCAGATCCAACTGGGGGTGGGAAGAGGGATGTACCTAACCAGGGGTGAGCAACACCTCTACCCGATCACTCCTAAACCACCAGGGATTAACCATCTGCAGGGGTGATCAGCAAAGAAAGGGGGGGACAGTCTCCCCTAATCAGAGCTCCCTCTGCAGGGAAACTGCTCGGTAACCCATCAGCTCTACAGGCAAGGAATTTACCTGGACTGGGGCATCTACTTTTAACTCAGCTGATTTCCCCCACCAACATGTGCAAACTGCTCACAGGTTCATCTCTGCAGTTCCCAAGCAGCCCCCATTCCCTTCGTATGGGTCCCATGTTCAGCTCATCCTCTGAACCTCAGGAAGGCAAATGGGTCCAGAAATACTGCACTGAGACCCAGATGCACTGCGCCAGAATTCACAGGGTGTACTGCTCCCATCCGCATCGTCATGCTGCCACCTGTGGGCAGTGCCCCTTGCAGTACCCGCCTGCTGGGATCCACCTGAGGGGATCCAGCGCTTAGCTGAGACTTCAAAGGGACCTCAGTATCCTTTCTGCAGGCTGCATCAGCCCCTCAGTTCTTTCTCCACTGAGCTTTTTAAAGGGGTGATCTCAGTGCAGAGCCTGAGCTGCTCTGCACAGGGCGCAAACCCATCCCTCCTCCAGGCAGCCTGTGCTGCAGAAGAGAGATTTTAGAGCTCCAGCCTGTCCCAAAATACTTACACAGGAAGGAGGATCCAGCCAGGCTGCCCACTTTTCGCACATCGTTATCTGAAAGGAGAGCTGGAGGTGTAGGAATCAGAGGAAGGACTCCCACCTGCCCCACACCATTCAGCAGGGCCACCTCACCCCACAGCCTGCCACAGCTTAGCCCCCATGGAGGCTGCTGAAGCAAAGGCAGGGCTGGAGGGACCTCACAGAGCCCTTACCTGAGGAGACAACAGCCATGATGGCAGGGACGCCGTAGTATGTGAATGCCCCATTCTCAAACCTCAGCCCTTCCTTGCCAATCTCCACCTCCACCTTTCCCTGGAAGGAGAAGGAAAACCCACTCAGACAGGCACCTTGCACTCCCAGCCACCAACCCACCCAGGACAGCAGGGACCCTGCTGCCCTGTATGAGAAGAGGGGCATCTCCACTGGCAGAAGCAGCCCAGAACAAGGTGGTGAGGAGAGGCAGACCACCCCCTGCCATGCTCTACTCGCTGCTGCCCCAGGCACCTGCAGGATGAGGACAAAGTAGTCGACAGGGCGGTTGCGCTGGTAGAGGTAATGCTCTGCTGCCTTCTTGTTCTTGCGGTCGTACTTGAGCTCCTGGATGACGTTGGGGTGTTTGAGGAGCCGGAGCAGGATCTTCTCAGAGAGGTAGGGGGACTTGAAAGGCTCCACTTCTAGAGGGGAGGCAACACACACTTGCTCAGCAGGGATGGGGTTGCCAAGAGACCCTTATCCGCTAAGCTTCATGGTCCCCCTTCCTGCAGACTCAGCACCCTGCTGCATGAAGGGGACCTAAACCAGGCCCATGCTGGTGGAGCAGTGGGATGCCCTGGGTCCAGGCAGGCAGAAACTGCTCACTGAGCAGAGGACCCTGACTCAAGAATGGCTCAGGGATGGCATGCAGGGCTGGTGCTGCGGCAGGGAGATGCAGGGCTTGCACAAGGGCAAGGGTACCTGTTGCCATGAACCGATGGGTGGCCAGGAGGAGCTGTGGGGAGATCTTCACCTTCATGTCGCTGTCCGAGAGCCTGAAGATGGAGAAATCCTGGGGCTTGCGTCCCCGGTGGGGCACACGTTCCTTCTTCCGGTTGTCCGCTGCAGGGCAGACAGCAAAGCAGTTGTCTGCCTGCAGCAGCCACAGAGCTGCTGCAGCTGCAGGGCCCATACCCATGCACATGTATATAGAGAGGCGTGTCTTGCTGCACCCCATGGCAAGGCTGCTGTGGAGCAGCAGCTGGAGCAGCAGGGCACACAAAATGTTTCATGCATCCCAGGCTTGGGAGCAGCTCCCTGGGGAGGGGCCAAGGTGATGAAGCACACTTCTTCCTCAGGAACAAGTCCTGTGTTGCCCTGGCTGGATGTGTCACCCAGAGTTGGAAGAAGCTTGGGAACCACCCATAAGCGCTTCATGCCCAACACATGTGCCCCTGGGTAAGGCCCTGCCCAGCCACCGGCTGCTGATGCTGGTGCTTTTCTCTCTTCAGCATTCAAGACTCCCTGACATCTGACCAGCGTCTGTCTTTCCCACCATGACTCTTAATTGCTCTAGGGAAGGACCACAATTTGCTCTGGCCTGTTTCCTACCCACATGTCTGTCTGTCTTTGTGGGCTCCCACCCTGGCTCCTGCAATCGCAGTAGCTGCTCTGGGACACTAACTGTACAGATCCGTCTCATCCAGGATCTCGGACTTGATGATCTCCTCAATGACATCCTCCAGGGTGACAATGCCCATCACCTCGTAGAATGGGTCTCCTTCCCCTTCGTTGTTCACCCGCTGCACGATGGCCAGGTGGGACTTTCCTGTGAGGGGAAGAGCAGAGCAGCAGTGAGCCCCCACCCCTGGTGAGGGGTCCCAGAACAGCAGGCTGGCAGTAGGGCAGAGCTTGGTGGGAGGCACAGGTCACAGCCAAACCTCAGAAGCACCCAAAGCCATCCCAACCATGCTAACCCAAGGAGAAGGGTTGGAAGCATAGCCCAGCCTAACAGGGCTACTACTCCCAAGGCTGACTCCCAGGTGTCACAGGGCTCTGACTGGCTCATTTTTGGGGCCGCTGGCTTTCTGTTGGAATGATCAGGGATCTGGAGCATCTCTCTTATGAGGAAAGACTGCAGGAGCTGGGCCTGTTCAGTCTAGAGAAGGCTGGAGGGGATATCATGAATGCACATAAATATCTCAAAGGCAGGTGCCAGCAGGATGCTTCCAGACTCTTTCACTGGTACCCAGCAACAGGATTAGGAGCAAAGGCCATAAACTAAAACACTGGAAGTTTCACGTCAACATGGAGAAGAACTTCTTTATGCTGAAGGTGGCAGAGCACTGAGCAGGCTGCCCAGGGGGGTTGTGGAGTCTCCCTCTCTGGAGATATTCAAAACCTGCTTGGACACGTTCCTGTGTAACCCGCTCTAGGTGGCCCTCATGTGCAGAGGGGTTGGACAGGATGATCTCCAGAGAACTCTTTCAACCCTAACAATTCCGCGATTCTTTACCCGGGCACCCTGCTGTGAGCCACTCTGTTTAGCTCTTTGACAGACTTCTGTGCAGGGATGAGTATGTTATACCAGCTGCTTCTTGCTTACCCTTGGTTTCATTGCCATGAATAACTCTAACAGAGCCATGAGACAGCATTCTCCAACACAGAAATGTGAGCATGTTCTTGGGCTCTAGTGGTTTCCCTCATCCTCCTGGTGTTTTCTCATTCTGTTGTTAATTATCTTTCCTATCAAATTGCCAGGAGCAGGCTCCCCCCACCTTTCTATCTATCAGTGTCTGGACCAATCCTAAAGCCTTTCTTAAAATACAGGCAAAGCTTCCAGCTCCTTGGAAGAGCAGCTGGTTTTAATGCAGAAGTGCATATGTTTGTTTGCAGCTTTCAGCCCAGCTTCTGCAGAACTCTTGGGTGAACCATCTGGATGCAGAGGCTTTCCAAGCAATTGACTTGCACCTGAATGTCTTCTCCAAACCCTGCCCTTGACAGCACCTCCTCTCTATTGCCTTAAACAAGCAAACTGGGACCAGGACCTTCAGCTGCAATGGTGGTGACTCCTGTTTGGAAGTCAGTATTCCTCAATCACGTTTTCAGCTTCGTCACTTGTCCCCAGCAAACTGGCAGCTCTGCTGACACATTGTCACACTTCTTGCTTCTGGCATATTTGAAATATTGCTATTTGTTTTACATGTCCAACTCTGTAAGCTGTTTTGACTTCTTCTCCCTTCCTTTATTGTCTGCTCTGATTCATGTTCCTGCTCAGCAGCTTGACCAGAACCCAGATCCCAAGCCAGAAACAACTTTTGGGTTTCTGTCTGCTAATGAAGAGCACTGGTTTTGTTACTGCCCCAGTAGCACAGGGTTCTGAACCTCTGGTTTTACTTAAAACATGAAAAATGTTCTTCATCAGCACCACAGCCAACAACTTCTGCTCCCTCTGTTTGCTCTGCACCCCTAGGGTCTCCTGTCACAATGCCTGCACAAACCCAGCTGTACCATGGGCACTGCAGGCACCCCCAGAAAGCTGCAAACACATTTTCCCCATGGGCTCGGAGCTGAGCTCCTTAAGCAGCAATGGTCACCAAAAAGGTCCCTGCTGCTTTACAGCTGTCTCTGCATCTGCTTCTCCATAAACCCTCCCTGACAAACTCACCTGCTACTCGGGGCAAGTGGATGCGAACGGTATTTGTGCATAGAGATGCAACAGGGGTGGGCTCCTGATTCCTTGCCCACTGGTGCCTTCTGCCTCATCCCTGCAGAGGGAGAGGGATGAGCACATCCAGGGCAGCGTGGCAGTCCCGTTAAACACAAACTGCCGGGGAACATATGACCTTCAAATAACCTTGTCCTCGATCTGAGACAAGCAAGTGACATTTCTCAGCTGAAGATCAGCACTATACATTTCTCACCGCAAAGCTTGGGCATTTTCCACAGTATAAATTCCCTCCTCCTCATACCAAGCTTTTATTGCAAGATTTCAGAGAGCAGCTCGCTGCCTCCCACGCCTACGGAATTAGAAATGAGAACATAACATCATAGCAAGTAGCACTGGGATGCACTTAAAAAAGACCCCAAATCAACAGCTTTGGGGCACTGGAAATTCAGCATGTTCTTTCGACTGGGTTATTTCACTCCTTTCATACCCAGGTTTGTGCATCTCATCTGTTCAGGGGTAATAAAGCAGCACGACTTGAGACTTAAAAAGAAGAAAGCGGCAGAGTTGGCCGCAGGACAGCAGCAACAGCTACATTTCATCTTAGCAAAGTCCAACTTTTGAACGTGTCTCCTTTGCCAAACCCCGCTCCCAAACACTGGGGCCATCTGGTCTCCTCCAAGTCCTCGGGTGAGCAAGAAGAGGGGAGAAGTCATTTCTTTTGGCTGAAAACTTGTTGTTAATGACATTTACAGACAACCCAAAACCACTGAGCCCTTACAAAAAGCTTAGGTGCTACTTATAGGCACTCAGAGAGTAATGGACGCAATTCTTTTTCTGGCCAAACACCTACATCAACGCTGTAATTTACTCTAGAGCAGCCTCAGAGAAATATGATTTCAGCTCCATATTCACATAGCAGCAAATGAGATTACATAGAAGTAACCCAGCACCATTAGCCTGGGAGGAGACCCAAGGTTTCACTGTGCTGGGGGCAGAGCCAGGAGGGCTGTTAGACTGCTCAAGAGTTCTTTATTTTCACAGAAAATAAACACTTGTAGCCGTGCCATAAACCCCCAGGTTTAGGTTTCCAGACTAACGTTAGACCCAGATTAGACATGAGGCAGGTACCAAGCAATAAAGAATGGCTGCAATTCATGTGGTTGTTCCTGGCCCACACCAAGCAAGCTGATCCTAGCCCCTGCCTGGCTGGCTGATACCCATAATCACAAGAAGCCCTGGACCTCAGTCCCAGCCCTTGCAAACCACTGCCCCAAATGGGAAAAGGCTGACTTGCCCTGATTTCCTACCTGAGGGACATGAGATCATTGGCAAAGTCCTGCCCCCTGACCCGGCTGGGTCCTGGCTTTTCTCCCTGTAGTTTTGGCAGCAGGGATGGGGAGTTTCTTGGCGCCCTGGCCATATGATCATGGCTTGCTCCTTTCTGGGCTGGCGGTGCTGCCAAGCTCAGCTGCATCTCCCTGCCTGGCCCAGGGAGCTGCTATACATGCACAGGAGGAAAAGCAGCGGCTTTTATTGATGCCAGAGGGGTCGTATTCTCTTCTGCAGCCACTACCCTGCAGGTCTGCCTTGGTGGGAGTACAAGAGAGGGAGATAAATCATTTAAACAAAACCCCAAACTTGATCTAAGCCAGCTTCAAGATCTGTAAAACTGGTTCCAAAAACTGTGCTATTGTAACCATTGCTTGATAGCTCAAATGAAATGAATTATGAGGGTGAGCTGCTTCCCCACTAGCAAGCTGTCACATGTGAATTTTACAGGGTTATTGCTGATGCAGGAAAGCACAGTGAAACACTTGAGAATCAAAGCCTTGGTTTGGCAAATGCTAGAACAAATGGGCAATTAACTTCACTTGTGCGAATGGCTCCACCGGCCTCGGCAGGGCTGCTCTCGCACAGGAAGTCTATAGGTGATTAAGTGTCTGCTCAGCATGGGATACAACTGCACTAAATTCTTTATGAGCTACATGAAATCTGCTCTTTTCAAACAACAATTTTGGTGGAAAGTTAATGCTAAATTAGAGAGCTAATATAAACAGCTGAGAGCTTCTGGATGGAGCAAGCATTTGAGCAGATATTTAAAGCTTTTATGCCCATTTTTAGGAGCCTTTGTATTTCATAGGTGACTAAATGACCTTGGGCTCATAGATCCACCTCAAAGCGTCCTCCCCAGTGGGAGAACAGGGTCTGAACACACGGAAATGCCTTTACTTGTGGGAAAGAAAGTGCTGCAAATATAGCTCAGACTACTTCCTTACCTCCTTTTTTGTGTAGGTGCTCTGCCAGAGGAATGTTACAGATGCTTTAGCCTTGTCTCATTCCACGGGATAAGCATGAAATTTACTTTCATAAATTTTACAGTACGATCTAAAGCTGTTACTGAGAGATCAAAGGTACAGGCACAAGCCATGAACCATGTGCAGCTACAAACTGGAAGGCAAAACCCCCAGAGTAATTGGTAACTAAGGCTGATTTATGAAACAACCATGATGTAACTGAAATCTGTGTGCTTGCGATCAGAGCTCTTCTCTGGGTGAGGGGCTGCCAGCATCTCCATGCCCCATTGCAGACCTGCATCTGAAGTTAGTGGGGACCCCGATTTGAACTGGAGGTGTGCATGTGTTACCACATGTGCTCTTGTGTTACCACAACCCTGCACCAAGGGTAAAATCACATGCCCGAGGAGTTGCACCTAAAGACAATGTACATTTACATCTAAATAGGGAGGAAATAACCAAGAGGGCTGTGGGAGCACCCAACTCTACAGGAATCAGAGCTATGCAAATGGAAAACTGTAAATTCTAATCTAATCCAATCCAGACCTTCCTCAGAGATAAGAACTTCATCTGCCTACATCTGGCTTTAGCAGAGTATAAAAGCCTTTCTCGTACTTGGCTTTGGTGCTTTTCTTAATTCTAAGGAAAACTGTGGAAAAGATGGAATACTTGGAAAAGCTGATGTACTACCATTGACAAAACAGATCAGGAGGATAAGGGGGAGATTAGAGCGGACACGGAGTCTCATCTTCCATCTGCTGTACAACAGGATTCTGATCTCTTGGGGATGACCCTGCAAGCCCACAAATGGTGGGTCCCCTTGCATGTTATGTAGAGCCTAGGGAAGCCTACAAGGATGCTGAGGCTTTTTCAAGCTAAAAAAACTTCGAAAGAGCCAATGCAAACCTGTTTTCATTGGTGTCTGTAGCCACTTAATCCTTTCCTACAGCTCAGTCTGAAGGTGCCTTTGACAGCTCCAAAGAGGGAGACGGGAGGCTGGGTGACCTCTCCCCAGTGACATGGCTCCCCTCTTGCTTTACTGAATGCCTTCCCAGAGCAGGCCTCTCCTGGGATTGCTGGGGTTGGGTAAAACAGGGTTCACACAGTAAGATTTAGCACAGTCTGGGGGGAAGAAACAAAGTAATGTTTCAGGCAGAGCTGCTGAAACCATCTTTTGTGCGTGGGCACCTCACCCATTCAGCCTGGCAACTGCTTTTCAGAGGACCTATACGCTATATGGGATAGACAATGCTATCATAACTGCAGAAATCTCTTGAAGGCTGATCTACATTTCAAGCCACGCTTTGTGCTTGCAATGACTGCAGGCTCAGAAGAAGGGCAGTATGAAAAGCAGCTGAAATGGTACTGACCCCTGTTTCTGGCAAGCGTAAGCGCCTTCTCCAGCTACACTCAATTTGTAGAAGTCTGGCAGAGGCTGTGGAGTATTCTGAAAAGCAAAGAGTCCCTCAGGCAGGGCTGCCCTCCGCAGGACAGGCTGTTTTCCTGCTAAGCCAGGAAGTTCGGTTTTGGAGAATTTACTTTTAGTAACTCTTAAAAGATGCCAAACCACAGAAGGCTAATTTGGGTTGTACCTCAGCGTCTGCCCTGCTGCAGGAAAATGAACGTAAGAGCAAACTCCTACTGTCCCCCCGACAGGACAATTACTTGCTGAAAGTTGCCACTGCTGTATATATACTCCAACGGGAAATTAGTCAACAAAACCCATAAATTACTTGAAGAATGGGATGACTATGGATTCCCAAAAGCGCTACAGAACAAGGAGGTGGACCTCACGGATGAGCTCCCCATGAGAGAGCTCTTATATCATAAGACCGAAGCTGCAACACACATTGCTTTGGTTATCTTCTAGGGATGAAGGAGAAACAGAATGCATCACCCACAGCATTTCACACTGAATGAATGCATAGATCTTTCCTCCTAGCTCCATATTCCCAAAGTGACGTTTGTCCTACTGGGACCTCATCTGCTCCCCTGCATTGATTATCTTGCTAAACATGGTGCAGTTATTTCTCTGCTGTATTAGGCATTTCCTCCTGGCAGCCTAGAATAAAGCCAGGTACTCTGAGATGTACCAATACAAACCGCCAAGAAATTGTCTCCTAATTTTTTCACTCCTTCAGTAGTTTCAGGTTCTTTCAGGCTGCAGGTGGCAAAGTTAACTGTACTGGTATGCATCTTCTTCCTTCCAGAGAACTGGGGACCCGTTCTGTGTAGTGTCCTCCACTTAGCACTTCAATGTAAATGCTGCACAACTATGCGTGCCTTCTGTAATGACCCTGTCTGGCTTGCCTGAAAAGATGGCAAACTGGGTGTTCAGGCTTCATTATTTCTAAGCTCATTTCACTGAGTTTTGATGAGAATATAAATGCAAAACCATTTTCTAGCACAAGCATTTCCTTCCTTCAGCTGGACCTGTCTCACTCTGCTGTAATGTTGCTTTTCAATACAGTTTTTGCAGCTGCCCTCCTCTTTGGGGCTGTGGGTTGGAGTCCAAGCTACCAACCCCACAAGGCTGCTGTTTGCAGCCTTCTCTGCTGGGTTTTTCCCAGTTCCCATTAGTGCCCCCAATTTAATCATCTTTCCCCAGGAATTAGTGCCAAAAGAAACATCGAACAATGCCAAGCAGCGGCAGGCTTGTGAAGGGGCAGATGTGAAGGCTTTGGCCAGTTCTGCTGTGATGAGGCAGGGGCCAGGTTTGTCAGCCAGGAGCTCAGAGGTGCTCTTGGGCACTGTAACCACATTGTCCCACCAGCTCCATAGGTGCTACTGAAGTGTAAGCTACTACTTTCACATGATTTAAATGTTTTGGCAAGCTGATGCTACAGAAGTGTCCTTCCCCAGGCCCATGGAGTGTAACCCCATCTACACAGGGTTGTGCTGGGGGAGAGGGGATTTGCAGCCCTCCTATGGATTAAACTCAAGGAAAACATTATGCGTCTTGATGGAACTGTGCCCAAACGAGATTAGGTGTGAGCATACCTAGAAACCAATGAAGGAGAACTTCCCTTCAAACCCTGCTATAAAAGACCAGAGAGGAAAAATTGCTGATTATCTTCATAGCTAGGATAGCACAATGAGAGAAAAGAAATGCATCATGTAAACAAGGATAATAGTGTGATATTGGCAAGTAGGAGGAGAGACAAAACCGGGATGTGCTGCTGGAGGTGTGAGCAAGTCTCAAAGTGCTGTATTTAATCATCACTTGACATTTTCTGTCAGAAAGAACAAATGTTTGCATACTGTGGTAAGGAGCTCTGGCAGTGAGATTGTGTAACTTGGTCATTATGCAGGAAAAAAAAAAGACATTTTGGACGTAATGGACGTGGCAGAACATTAATCATTACTGAAACAGATCAGAAGTATACATAGCTATTCAGGAAAGAAAGACTTAAAATGTGATGGGTATTTTGTATAAACACTGTAATAACAAAAAGAAAGAAAGGATACAAACCCTGTTTGCATTAACCACGGGAGAAGGAAAAGCAAGCTGGCAAGGTTTCTTTAGAGGGTTGTCTGGGACCTAAGGACCTGGAAATCATTCTCAATGCCCATCCTTACCAGAGACTTTAGTTTCCTAGAAAGAGATTGGAAACCACCTCAGTAGAGCATTTGCTGTCCCGCCGGCACCCTGCATGTGCGAAGTGATGAATGCCTTCATTAAGCGCTCACTGAACCAACAAGCAGCCAGCCTACTCTCTAATTAGTGGAGGTGTCACAGAAGACCCGGCCATGGAAAGCAACCTTGATTGGATCAAATAAGATAACTTCACCATAACTCAAACGGACACAGAAAAGGAGACGGTGATGAAGATTCTTAATTACAAATGGGAAATCTTTATTTTAGAAATTAAATAGCCAAGTGAGCAGGGCTGAAACAGCAGCGGATGGGACTGAAGGCAGCCAGGAGCAAACATCTGTCGCAGTGTAGGAGCTGGCATGGGAACCTGTATTTGGAACTGGGAAAACAGATTGTAGGAGGGGTTCAGGGCTGGGCTGGGGGTGGCCATCTACAAACACAGGGTGCTGGGAGTGACTAAATGCCTACAAATAGAGGAGAGATGAACTGGAAGAGAACAGTAACACCTGGGGAGGAGAACATTTTGGGAAAGACCAGGAACTGCTAACCACCATGCTGAGTTAGACACCAAGACCAAAAGCAAGGCTTTTCAGCCACGTGATTTAGAAAACACAAGAAGAAATGAGGTGGGAACAGAAGTAAGATTTAGGGAGAGCTCTACATAGGGGCAAAATGCCCCAGGAGGCCATTATGGTGAAGAGATGTAAGGGAGGAAGAGCCTGAAGCAAAACACCAAGAGTTTAATTGAGCAAAGATGAAGAAGGATGGACAATCTTCATTTGAGGTAAGGACTAGCACGTGAAAGTGTAGGGCAGGAAGCAAGGCTTGTTAACGTACCTGACAGCTCAGGGAGCAACACACACAAAGTATGTATTTTTAAGCAGAGCAGAGAGGAGTAGCAAGCAAAGTGCAGTGAGCTAAGCAACTACAAATCCATTTCTAGAGGTTGGTTGATCCACAGGGTAGCAGGCTTTAGAACAGCTCTGGAGGGGGAAGCAGTTGCTACCAAAGTAGCTCAGATAAAGTGCAGGGGAGACTGATCAAGGGGGACTGTGCCAAAGTCGTCTGACATCTTTGGTAGCTTTGTACCAAGCTCTCTAGTTCAGGGAGAGGTAGCAGAGACCTCAGGTGAACTTCAGTTGTGTGGTAGTATCATGCGGAAAGCCACAGTTAAGAAGGAACTGCGAAGCACATAAGGAATTAGGAAGATGAGGGACAACTGTTTACCTTACAATAAGCACGGGGGGAAGAGAGTGGAAATGAGGGACTACTGCAGCTCATCAAGGTTGAACCCTGAGAGCAATCCTAAAAGAGGAATTTGCTGATTTGCACCACTGGGAGTCTCCAGTCCTGCTGAGAAGGCAGTATTACGTGCCACACACAACTCTGCTCTCTGGGATCCTGCGAGGTGGTGGGGACACAGTCGTGCATCTCCAGAGAAGATGCTGACCTGCATGCATCTGATGATTACTTCCCTGGCACACATCCTATCCTCTCCTCTTCCTGCCCCTACAAACGAGCAGGCAGATAACTCAGAGAGGCATTCTCTGTATCTGGAAGGGACCAGGTTAGCCTTCCTCACATGATCATCTCTGCCTGCGGCAGAGCAGCCTCAGGCAGCTCGGGAGCCGAGCGCTGTCTTCCCACATTACATAATGCAGGATGTCACCGCTGCAGCCATTTCTTAAAGACTCACTCACCACGGTATGACATACCGAGTAACACGCAGCAAAACACCATTCCCAGCGGGGGGGAAACCACACGCTGTGTGTATTCTCCAGGTATGGTTAATGAAATGCAGCTCTCAGCATCTCTGGGGCTGCTGGCAGCTGTTGAATTATGAATACTGCCACAGCTGCAAAAAGAGTACAGCTCTTTCTAAAGGCTTAGGCTTTTCTTCTTTCTTTAAACCACTTGCACAGAAACACTTCCTAGACCTGCTTCTCACTGCTAAGCTGAAAATGTGAGAGTTCAGTAACGAGATCTTATCTCCTGCCATAAACGCCTATGTGCAGAAAAGAGTGGTGAATGCTGCCTTGCCTGGGCAGAAGTGCAAGGTAGGCACTGTGCCCATGCGGCCACGGCCCCACAAAGACATCAGCCCTGTGAGACAGGCTCACTTTCTGAGCCAGCAACCTCTGAGGCCAAAGGCTCTTACAGTCTCCATAACATCACAGGCATGATCAGGATTTTATGCCCCCGATCCACCCCGAGGCTGCTCCACCAGGTGACACCAGGGTCACCACCACACCAGTGCATGCAGGACACAACTCCCCCCAGCATCCCTGGTACCTGCCGGGTTCAGCCAGGAGGCCACGCAGGGTGGGCCGTGGGGGCTGCTGACCTGGGAATCATTGGGGGTGCAGAGGGGTGCCGGGGGAACCCAGGGGGTGGTGGCCCGGTGGCCTCACCCTTCTTGAACTCTTCAAGCAGTGTGTCGAGGCGCGTGTCATTGAAGACGCAGTGGAGAGGGCGGCGGTAGAAGCGGGTGACAGTCTGCAGGGGGGTGCAGTCATCGGGGTCAACGAAGGCCAGGTCTTTGACGAAGAGCAGATCGACAATGTTATCACGCCGGTCTCCTTCATAGACGGGGATGCGGGTGTAGCCGGAGCGGAGGATCTCAGAGACGGTGGCGAAGTCCAGCACAGCGTCTGCACGGAGCATGAAGCAGTCGGCCAGCGGCGTCAGCACATCCTCCACCACCTTGGTGCGCAGCTCCAGGGCTCCCTGCACCATGGCCAACTCCTCCCGCACGAGGTCTCCGTGGGGGCCAGCGGCGCGCAGCGTCTCCAGCAGCCGCTCCCTCGTGGAGAAGACGCTAAGCTCCTGCCGCAGTGCCCAGTCCAGCAGCCGGCTGAGTGGGTAGCAGAGGGGGAAGGCGGCCAGCATCAGAAGCCGGGTGAGGCACAAGGTGCGGGAGGCAATGGCCAGCCCGTGCCGCGAGCAAACAGAGTAGGGCAGCACCTCGCCGCCCAGGAAGACGGCGGCGGTGCACAGCAGCACCGGCAGCCAGGGAGCTCCGCGCTGCCCTGCGGCCGCAGCTGCCGCTCCTCCGCCTGGCAGCGATGCGCAGAGCCAGCCGGCCAGCGCCGCGTTGGCCCCGGCCTGCCCCAGCAGCAGCGTGCACAGCAGGTAAGTGCCTCCGCCGCCGCGCACAGCCTGCACCCGCCGCGCTTGCTCCCGCTCGGCGGCAGAGCCGCTGTTGCGCAGGACACGGAGCTCCAGCGGGTCCAGCGAGAGCAGCGAAAGGCGCAGCCCACTGAACAGCGCCGACAGCCCCAGCAGCAGCAGGGCGCCCAGCGCCCGCAGCCAGCCCGCCTCGGGCAGTGGCAGCAGCCAGGCGCCCAGCGCCGGGGAGGCGGGCCGGACCCGCAGCAGAAAGCCACCCGCCGCACCGTGGTGCGCCCAGGCCCGCCCGTCCCAGGCGCACAGCGAGAAGAGTCGCCCGCCCGGAGCCGCCGCCGCCTCGCCCTTGCGCGGCTCCCGCACCCGCACCTCGGCCAGCGCCGAGCCCGCCGCCCCGCCCGAGCGCAGCGGCCCCACCACCTCCACGTCCGAGGCCCAGGCGCTGCGCTCCCGGCACCGCTCCGCCGGGCCCCGCGCCGTCTTGCCCCCCGCCGCCGCCGGAGCCGCCTCCTCGATGAAGACTAGCCGCGGCTCCCGCTCCTCCGCCGGCCCGCGGCTGCCGTTGCCCTCGGGAGGCGGCTGGAAGTAGAGGCGCAGGAGGAAGCGGCTCCCCTCCGCCGCCTGCACCGCGCCGCCTTCCAGGGACACGCGGCCCGGAGCCGTGTCCTCGGGCCGCAGCCCCAGCAGCCAGGCGGCCCCGGCCGGCGGCCGCGGCGACAGCGAGAAAAAGAGCAGCAGCACGGCACCCCGGCTCCGGCCCCAGCCGCTGCGCCCCGGGCCCGCCGCCGCCGCCATGCCGCTGCACCGGCACCGCAGCGCCCGCTCGCCACCCCGGGACTGCAGCGGGAAGCCGGCACCGCACGGCACGGCGCGGCGGCACACGTGGGCCGAGGGGCGGGCAGCCGCCGCGCCACGTGCAACCGGGAGCCGGCCCGCGGCGGGAGGAGTCGGCGGAGCGGGGCTGCCGGGGGGGGTTTGCGGTAGCATCCCCGCGGCGGGCGGCATCCAGCGCGCACCCCACATCTGGTGCGGGGCTGGCGGGGCTGCCTGGGCGCCGCTCCCACCCTCTCCGTGGAGCAGGGATTTGCAGTCAGCCTCCGTCTGTTATCTGCTGAGGCATGGCTCTTCAGCTCTTCCATTCAAATTCATCTCCCTTCTTCCCGCGGGAGCGATTCTAATTATTTATTTATTTTTATGGGAGGGCGGGTAGTCGTTAGCTTTGCAGTCTTGCTAGGAAACAAATGCAGCACGCGGTGACTAACAGCTATTCTCCAGTCTAGACCTCATGACGAATGTGATACACAAACGACCTCAGAAGCATGTGCTGAAGAAGGCGCTTTAGAGGCTCTGAAACATCCAGATACTGGTCTTCCCTGGACCAGCATCTGCAAGAACCTCGAAACGAGGCTGGGGAACTGGAAAAGACTTGGCTGCTTACAGGCTCACTAGTGGCAAAGCAGGAAGCCAGTCAGAAAATGCCATGGAGGAAAAGGAAGTGCTCCGAAAATTGTCATTATTCACTCTTTAGTGCACCCATGAAAATGGGCCACTTTCTGTGTCAGTATGTCAGCAGGCAGATAGGCACAAAAAGCTGCCAGGGAGATCTGTGCTCCTTACAGCTTCAGGAGAGGCTCTTCCCCCTCCTGGGAGAGACAGCTAATTATTTTCCAAATTCGATTAATTCCCTGGCATTTCACAGGAGCTGTGTGCTGCTTCACACGCTCTTCCTGATCTTTCCCTTCTGAGCTATCCCTTAGCTCCAGTGGGGAAAGTCTGCCTGCTGCTCTACCAGGGTACAACATACGGAGGAGCCAGCTGACAACCTCCTTTTGCAGACCTTACCCCGACTTATACTGCCCAAGATCACATCTCAAAAACTGCCTTAAGTGGTACCCGGAGTGACTAGGGACAAGCACCAGCCGCTCCTGCCTTCCTCTCTGCAGGTGGTGGGGACAAGTGCATGGCTGCTGCTTCCTCATTAGGGCCCTGTGGGAACTACTGTTTGAGACCATCCCAAATTTGTGAAACTGGAGGCTGTCATCAGCAATGGATTTCCCACAGATTTCTTGATGCTGAAAATACTGTAAAGAGAACCTGTGTTTTGTGAATCGCTGCCGCAGCATTTTGGATGGCCGTTTGGAAGCTGTGTACCCCTGCCGGTCGTTACTCATCTTTATTAACTTGCAGATTAGATTCCTGAAATATTTTCTGTTGGCAAGTTTCTCAGGATAGGAACCGGAGACTGTGAATTACAGGCTTGCTTTTTTAGTTAAGTAAGTACTTGGAAAGTATTCTTGTCCATAGTACCCTTGCCACCAGAAACCTTCGGATAGCAGTTTGGGAACCACTGGCCTAGGCTAGTACAATTAAAAAACCACACCATGGCACTGCAGGAGGAGGAACCACAAGGTGGCAATCTCTCTCCGTACTTCTACTGGCAAAATAAACCTCTGGCAAAACAATCTCGGACAGTAACTGTGTAAAGCTGCAGAGACTGTTGGTCACATCTTGTATCTCCCAAGAGTCGCAGCAATGTTCCTTTCGATGCTGGATTTTCTCTTCTGAACACTTTTCCCTTTAGGATGAAATTCGAGGTGGCACTGGAGGTTGCTCTTTGCTGGCTTTTCTATCCTTTACCCCAAAATGGGTGCCAGATGTTCCTTGTTAGATTGGTAACTACCGGTGGTGCTTGTGTGTGTGCTGGCAGAGCCAGTGTGTGCTTGGAGGCATTATCTGGTTCATGAGTGTTACTAACCCTGCTATATTGACATACGGTGAAACAGTTGTGTCAGAATCCTGCTTCATGTACTGAGATGCCTCAACAGGAGCAAAATAACCTGGATGTTAGGACTAGGCAGTAACCTGTAGATTGAGTGTGGCTTATGATCTCGAGGGGAGCGCAAAACCTCAGTAACAATAGCTCTGCTCCCAAAAAGATGTGGCCAGAGGGTGCAAAAATGCAGAAGAAGAATAACACTTAGTCTAGGATGGAGCTGCCCTGGTCCTACAGTATTACACACCATCTGTAGCGATCAGCTCTATCTTGATCAGGACATAGTTGTGTTCTTGCCAGATGTTAGCTTACATGTGCTATATGTAAAAGTAAACTGGTGCGAAAGCTGTGGTCCGATGTGCTTTCAGTAGGATTTGCCCTGCATAAGTGACGACGTGCTAGCCAGCCTCTTGCTGAGAGGATGCACTCCAGAAGTTGCAGGTGTGCGGCTGGAGTGTGTTCAATGAGTCAAGATAGGAAATATCTTCCAAAGCTCCAAATAAGACAAAACAAACTAAGCTTTAGCACATGCTCAATTGATTGAGTCTTTGGCAAAGTATGATGTGAATTTGCAAGGCTCTCACTGAGGCCCATACTGGCTGTATCCTGCCTGGTGAGTCCTTCAGCAAGCTGCCCTTGTTTTCTTCTTATGCTGAAACCTCTGTCTTTTTTTACCCGTTCTCCCCTTATGACATTTTTCTTCAATTAGGACTAATAACCCAGCTCCCACTCACCAGGATTGCTCAGATTCTGCTTTACACTGTACTTGCCATCACTGAGCTCCCTCTGCAGCTTTTGTGTCACAATCTGCAATGTCCACAACCCCTGCTGATGATGGCTGTCCTCCTCCAGCCCTGACTGTGTGGCTCCAGGCGGGACCTAGAGGAGGAGGGAAGTGTGGATACGGGAAATTTTGTAAAGTCCCTCACATCACCTTGACTTTAAGATCTGAAGTCAGAGCCCCAGAGGCTGCAGGTTGCAGTTTGCAGTTCGCTTCCTTCCTGGTTGATGGGAGCCCAGGGGTTCTGCTGTGTGCTGGTCCTATAGAAAAGGGCCAGGAGCCACCACGGGACTGCTAGTGGGGATAGAAATGCTAGCAATCCAAATCATGATGGGAAACAGAAGGAGTAAAGAAAATGTGGATTGTAATTTATTTATTTTTTCCCAGAAAACAGGAAGAAATCTAGCAAGCACAAGGCTGGCTTCTGGAACGTACGTGCCATGTGACTGTCACTAATGCTCTGTAGCCAGCTGAGAGAAGACACTTTCCCCAAGTAAGTGAAATAAGCAGTGAGATGTGGGATACATAACTTCTGAGGCAGAAGGAATAAGACCCCCGGCAAGTGAGCTCCAAACAACGCATCATGTCTTTTAAATTTTTCCGTCCCTGAGTCTGTGGTGCTCAATTAATCTCTTTGTGCTGGCCAGGGTTGCTGCGCGTTTGCAAAGCTTTACGCAGCCTTCTGGATGATGACACGTTAAGCACTCAGTTTGCGATAACCAATTTTCTCCTGAAATCATACCAAAACTCTGTTTGATTTAAACTGTTTCCTCAGCATTTGAGTTAATAACAAAAGACAGTCCACTCCAAGAGAATCTAACTTGAGGAAGCCATGAAATTTAATTCATTTCTGCAACTTAAATATATAATCAGTGACATATGGTAATACTAAATATGGGAGGAAATGTCATTGTTTAAGTCAAATTTCTGCATTCAGTCAAAATCCAATAGCTGTAACATCAAACTGTAGTTTCCATTGTACAGGAAATAAAGCATCATTTTTTCAAAGAATATAGACATGCAATTGCATGCCTATTACATTGCTTGTACAGCTTTATTTATAGCTTCTCCATGTTGCTAAAAAGGGCTAACAGAAGGGAAACTGGAAGCAGAAGAAACGAGGCAACACCCAGATAGTGGTAGAAAGGACGAAGGAGATGTCTGCCCTATGAATATACACTCTTTCCCTGCAGTTGTTTCTGGGCAATAAACTATTGTGCCTGGACTATGGACCTTGCTCCTTCCCCATCACTTCTGCAGGCATTCGAGCACTGAAGCAGTGCTGAGGTGAAGCTGTGCTGCTGTAAGAGCTGTGGAAATTCTTCTCTCAGTGCTCTTTGCCATGGTGCAACATTTTTCTTCTGCCCTGTTGATCTCAAGACAGGGGAAGGAACTATTTGCTTGCTCATTGTCAGTAGAGTTTACATCAGATTAGTGTGAAGCTGCAGGCAGACTATGTGTTCGCATGGTATCAACCTTACAAGTGATGGATGCAGACCTTTGTCGCTCCATCACCACCTTAAAGAGCTCAGGAACTTAACTGTTGTTCTTGTAATTTATGCAGAAAGTTTTTTTCGATTTATTTGAGAGCTTTCATGGGGCAATGAAAGCAGAATATTGGTTTCAGGTCTATCCAGCTTCAGCCTGTCTCCCCTTCTCTCCATTAGTACAGCTCAGTGACGTCACTGCTGGCCTCTCACCCATTCACCAACATCCAGTGGTGCTCATTTCTGACCCTACTCATCTCCTGGGTTCCTTCTGGGCATTCACTGCTTCTACACTGCTGGCGTTTCACTTTGTTTCTCCTTCATTTGTCTCTCTGGTGGTTAGGCATGACCCACTGTTCTCAGCAGTTCCTCCTCTTACTCTGCAGCTATGAGTTTCATGTGTTGCTTCTGATTTCTCTACAAAAACCAACGACTTGCAGCTTTGACATAGCTGATTTCTCCTGTTGTCTATAGCAGGGCCATGCTGAGTTGTCCTGATAGAGCTGGCGACAGAGGTGCCATAATCAAATAGATAGAGAGGACAGAGGTTTACAATTTTATCGTTACCTGAAATTCCATTTTTTTTCTGTCTCTCTCACCCCAGCAGCATCTCTGCCTTGAGAGCATTTTGGCTGCTCTTTCTTCCCCTGAGCTCCATCTCCTCATTGGTTTCTGCACACAGCCCCTTCCTCTTTTTTGTAATTGACTCGTTTGCTCTTCCAGCCTTGCACTTCATCCATCTTCCTATTTCACCTCTCTGATATACTCCTCATGTCCACTTCCTTCAGTTTTACTGCTGGAATGTGAAGCATCCCTCCAGAAAAATAGGTCTCTGGACTTCTACCATCCACCCTGTATTCCCTCTTCCTTCACCTCTACCATCTCCCAGATGGTGGGATAGATACTTGTTCACATTCATTCTCAGGCTTGCAAAACTGGCATACTCACTTCTCTTTCCTTTTCACATGATGATGTGAAATGAGGATAATTCTACAAGTTTTTCTGCTCCTTAGGGCTGGGCTTAGTTTGAGGGAAGTATTTCTGAGGCTATTGTGGTCTTTGGAGATTTGCAGAGCTCTGGTTCTCACTGGTGTGTTGTTCCTCTGACTTGCTTCTACTCAAGATACAAAAGACAAAAGCTAAATCAGACCCAGCCATTGATGACTACAGAGAAGTTTGGGAATCCAAAGAGCATTCTCTGTCAAAGGGTGTTGTCATACACAGAGGTATCCTCAGTCATTATGTGGATGGTTTTTCTGCTTGCTGAAGAGGCAGGGGGCAAAGGGGATTTCTGCCTGTGGGGGTGGCACCTGGTTTGACCAGCCTCTGGAGCAGTTCCCGCAGCTTGATGGAAACTGTGAGTCTTAGTTTTTCTAGAACCTCAAAACATCTTTTGGGAGATGGACACTTTGGGAGCCCCCTGTCTCTCTCTATAGACAAATCTCCAGGACTAGGGTACTGTGTGCTAGTCAGAGTATTTTTGAGGCCACGATTGAGGAAAACGATAAAAGCCGTTTATTCCAGCAGGGTACCTGGTGTCTAACTGCTCACAGGGCTGGAAACTGAGTTACAGAAAGAAAAAAAGAAAAGAGAACGTAACCCAGCAGCTGCCTTTAGCTTTAGCGCACCTTCACCCCCCAGCTTCTCATGTGGCTTCCCATGGTGTGCCAGCTAGGGAGAGCCCACACTCACAACCTTTGTGAGACTGGAGCCTCTTTTTTTGTCCCTGTCCGCTTTTTCTATAGTTTTCTTAATTAGGCAGCTAGTGAGTACAGAATGACTCTCAAAGGAAAGCCTGGCAACGTGGTGCTCTATTTTCCTATGGCTAAACTTGGAAATACCAGTTTGTGTTTGTTTCATGCTGGCAAAAAGGCAAAGACAACACTGCCAACTGTGTTTTTTCTGACCAGGCAGTTGGTTTTGATCGATGCCTTGCTTTTTGCTCATATGGAGGAAGGAAGCGCTCTCAGTAGGCTTGCTTTCCTCCTGCTGTCACTGAGCTCCCCAGCCAGCCAGACCTCTGAGCCCAGATAGATTTCCTTGTTACAGAACTTCCCAGGCCACCTACATTAAAGAGCAATGCACCAATACTGTATTAAACCGAGTAACTGTCCTCTGCCTGCTTGTTCAGATTAGATGTGATACACAAATGTGCTAGAAAATGGTTTCAGCAGTGGAGTTCAGACTGTGCAGCACTCACCTTGACGCTGGCAGTTTTAGGAGGTTGCATTCCAGACATTAAGGCTCTTGTGAAAATGATGGGCACTGCAGTGCAGAAAGAGAAAAAGCCCAATAAAAGGAATCTGTCATGCAATTGAGTGCTGTGATGAACACAGATTTAACGCATTCCCTGGGCTTGCTCTTCTTCTCAGAAATTGTCATGCCATGGTACAGGGCAAGAGCTTGAGAGTCTGAAAAGAAAGTGTATTTTGGTAAAGTATCTATAGATAACGCTCTTAATTGTCACTTGCTGAATTTTCTCCTTGCTGGCTTCTTTTAGAGCATCCATAACTCACGTTTACTTGACAGCACTACAGAAACAGACATGGTTGATATCTTGGGAATCAAAGACATGATGATTGGGGTTTTTTAAAGGCTGTCTAGCCTGTTTTATCCTTCCCAGCCTAATGGAGGTTTGTTTGGTACAGCACATCCTCTGATGATAATAACTTTCATCATTTATGAGCAGAAGTTTATTTTCTAGTGAACTAAAAATGTTCGTCCTGAGGAGATTTCCCCCATTTTCTTTCAGGACGATCCATACAGTCTGAGATCTCAGTTTAAATTTCTGCTGTGCTTTTTCTTCTTTTTCTCTTCCCCCCCCTCTCCCTTCCTCCCCCCCACTCCCTTCCTCCCCCCCCCCCTCCCCCGTCAGCCCTGCCGTCCAAAGAGGTTTCATCTACTGAAACCCTTCAACAACTGCTCAGATGATTTACAACAAGCACTTTCACAGGCAGTAGCTCTACAAAAGCAAGGAAAAGGCGAACTACCTATAATAACGAAGTTAAATGCAGTTTGAAGTGTTTGTGAACTGCAACTGACTGAAAGGGTGCCAAACATTTTGCAAATATACACAGAAAGACAGGCCCCTGCTCTAATCTGCTTATAAATTAAAAGGAAAGTTCATTGGCAAGAGCAGAAGAGATGATATGACATGCTTTAAATAGTTTATGGGGAGCTGGAGGATTGTTGTTTATTTGGTGATGTTGGGAAAATATTTAATGTGCGTTGGTTAAACTCTTTATAGAAATGCTTCTCCTCCCCCGGTTTTCTTTTCCAACGACTGTTTTGGAGATTAAAACCAGCAGGTTTAGAGTAGATGGAAAATGGAGAAACGTATTTCCAAATCGACAAAACCGCGAGTAAATCTTTAAAGATACCTTTTATGTGAGTCAGGCTTTCTAAACTAATTATCGTAATATAAGAAAGGACCAGCGCTTCACCGCCCTGCGCAAGGCGAGTAAGGTCGCAGCCGGCGTAAATCGAGATACCTCCTATCTGGTTTGCATTGCTGTGAAGGAGGTGAGCTATGCCCCCTCTTTGCTTGATCCTGGACCAGCCCCGAGCGGTGCCGGTGGTTCTCGAGGCTCCCGCACCTCCCTTACTGCCCCACTTCTCAGAGATAATAACCAAAGCCTTTTAGCGTTTAAAGAGCTTCTATAACAAACCTACCATTTATTTTAAAACCAAACCCCCAAACCGGTTGATTTTTTAGGTTCGCCTTGCCCTTGCTGCGGCCAGATGCGAAAAGGGGGTGCAATTACTTTTCCGCGGCCACCGGCTCGGGGTAGGCTCCAGCTGTTGGTTTGGAAAGCTGAGACAGGTAAGGGAATATGTCCTTTAGCGCCTTCTTCCCAGAATCTGTAAGCTGACCGCGGCAGCTGGGAGACTTTTTGCTTCTTTCCCTGCTGTTTTATGTTGTTGGTGATGTCTCTGCAGATAAGTGACTTCGCTGCATCCGGAGTTTGCATTCGAAGCAGAGACTAATTGTAAGGAACGTTTCAGAATAAACACATTTCCAAATAAGTTTGTTTGTAAGAGAAAAATATATGTATAAAGGAGGTTAAATGGGACAATTTGTTTCCTTTCTTGTCTTTTCCTACCTAACCCACGAGTGTTTCGTTTTAAAATAGAGGCATCCTTAGCAGGAGACGCGGCACGAAATTTCGGCCTGTAACCACAGCTCTGATTTGAGAAACAAATGCCCCTGAAGCCTTGCTGACATCTGATAATGCGGGGGAAAATAATCATAGAATAACGAGATGATTCAGAAACTCGTGTCCATTGTTTGGAGGTGACCCAAAAAACTGAGCAGCTTCCGAAGCTGAGGCTTCGGGTCCTGGGTCGGTTTTAAGCGCTATTGCAAACTGCGGCTGAAACATTTGCAGCCGAATACGAGTCTCCAGGCTTAAATTGCCTTCTTCCTGTCCCGGGATGCCAGGGCTTTGCGCAGCTGAAACTGCACAGCCCTTTCCCTCTGATCCTCTTATTTCTTCTAGCTCTCAAAGCCCCACTGCTCCGGGCGTCCCTTTGCTGCTTTTTGTTAGCCTGAGCTGCGCCTGGCAGCGAGGTGCGTTTTGAGCCCAGCTCCCATCTCCTCCTTACCGGGATGGATTTCGCGGCAAATCCTGGTTTGTGCTCTTCCTGCTCACCCGTAGCAGAGCCACAGGTATGTTCCATCCTCCCTCAGCTCCGTTACTATTAATTGCACAGCGACTCCGGGCCACTGCAACCCTTGCTTGGGTAGCATGGGTCTGGCAGCGGGGTTGCCCCTGGAGGGATAGGCTTGAAGCATTTCGTGGGGCAGAAACGAGGGGAAAGGAGATGTCCACGGGAGACGGCGCTGACAGCGGACTTGCCCAGGATCCAGGCCCAAGCTCCTCCACTTTGTGCGGGGATCAGCCGAGCGTACCGAGCTCCGGGACCTGTCTCCGCAGGACACACCGGGTCCTCTTCCTCCGCCTCCCGGACCCCGGCTGGGGCGGACGAGGAGTGAAGGTGGTTTCGCGCGGGCACCGGGAGGAGCGGGATGGGGATCCCAGCCGCTGGAAGCCCTGCCGGTGCTTCGGGGGTGCCCCTGGCGCTGCCTGCAGAGCTCGCCGCTCGTACCCGGCCCCGGCCGGGCTCCCCGAAGGCGGCTGGCGGGGCCCCGTCCTCTGGCCTGCTCTTCCATACGGCTCAGAGCAACCCGGCTCCGGGCGCGACTTGCTCCTCTGTGCCGCAGCCCCGGCAATTCCCGGCCCCGGAGCGGCGGTGCCCGCAGGTGGCTGCCTGCTCCCCGCTGCGCCGGGCCCATCACCGGCAGATGGTGCTGCTGGAGCCCCATCGTCGGGGCTGCGGGGCCCTCACGGGCCGCACTGGGCCCGGCTCAGCCCAGAGGTCTCCAGCTGCCGATCCGGGCAGCGGCACCTGAGCCCGGCGTGCTGCCCGGTCTGTGCGAAGGTGGAGCCCGGGTGGGCAAGGGCAGCGGCGGAGGCGGAAAGTTCAGGTATGGCACGTTACATGTCGCGGAGCTCACCAGCTACCGGTGTGCGGGACCCCGGGACTTGCCCGGAAACCGGCTCCTGGCTGGATAAGATGCCTGGTTCCCGTGTAGACTCCTTGAGGAAGGCCTTCGTTCCCGGGATGCTCGGCAGCCGCCACTGATGCCGGGCCTGGTGTCACCAGCCTGCTCCCAGGGCCGAGAACCGTGACCCGTTGCGCATCTGCGGCACACCGAGCCCGGGCCGTCCCGCAGGCAGCAGCCCACGAGCTGGCCCTGGCGCAGGCTACATCGTCGGTTCCTTCGAACCGAAAGGTGGTGTCCTTTACACCAGCGATGCGGACGTTTCCACAACGGTCGCTGCTAACGCCGCTCCTCTCCCTTCCCTGCCGCGGGTCGGGCACCGCTGGGCCCCGAAGTCGGATGGAGAGGGCGGCTGGCGGCCAGATTCCCCGGGTCTCGGTCCACGACGGGGCTTTGGGCGGGGCCAGCCGCGTGTGCCGGGACCGGGCTTCAGGCTGCCGGCGATCCCCAGCCCCGCTGCGCCCGTCGGGTCCTGGAGAACCATCAGCGCTCAGTTCCAGGGAGCTCATCCGGCACGGCGGGTCCCGGCTCGGCTCGGGCCGAGCTCTTCCCTCGGGTAGCAGTTTCTTTGGGGGAGTCATTAACTTCCCTCTCCCATAGCCAGGCCCGCCCTCGCTGTCTTACCGCCTCGGCCGTTCCTGCAGCCGCGGACAAGCTGAGGCCGTGCTGGGCTGCCGCCGCGCTCCGGCACCGACCTCTCCGGTGTCCCGGCTCCGGCCCGGTTTTGCTCGGTCCGAGAACTCCCGCGGCGGAAAGCGGCCGCCGGTGGGCTGCGGGGTCGGGGCAAAGCGAAAGCTCGGGGCTGCGGGCCCCGAGCCGAGAGGGTTAAACCAGGAGCCTCCCCTTACCTTCAAAAAGTTAAAAATGTCTGGAGCCTGCATCTCTTAAAGGGGCGGTGCTGGCTGCATGGAGTCTTGGCACCGGCTGCGAGAAAGGCTGGTCAGGGGCGTGAGTTCCCCTCCACCAGCACCAAAACATTGCAAAAAAAGGCAGAGCGCCCCACACTTTAGATAAGGACAATTAGCCACCAGCGAGCCCCTGCAGACAGCGAGCTAATTAGGGGTTTCCTGCTCTCCGGCATGCCCTGTCCCAGCTCCTGCCCCCCCGGGCTCTTAGCCCTGATGGCACCTGGGCTGGCTCTCATGGCCACCTTCTCGCTGTCCTCCCAGGCTGGGGACAGGAGAGCCCTGCCGGTGGAGAAACCTCCAGGTGTGAAGGGAAGAACTCTCATTCTCCTTGATGTCAACACCAAGAGCCCTGTCAGGATAATCAGTGAGAATTTCCTCTCCCTGCAGCTGGACCCCTCCATCATTCATGATGGCTGGCTCGATTTCTTAAGGTAAGGCAGGAGCCCCCCGGCGCCCTTCCCAAGCCTCCCGCGGGGCGCCCCGGCGGTCCCGCCGCCCAGCCCAGCCGGGCTCCGCGCTGCTGGCGGCGCTCGTTGTGACGGAGGGAGCGAGGCCATGGTTTCCATTAAGATGCACATGTTTGCAATGGAGAAAGCATTTCGGAGACTTATCAGTTATGACTGCAAAAATGTCGTGCTTCCCTCACTCCAACAACCGCTCCTCTGCAAAATAAAATAATTAAACACAACACGGGGCCGAGGCAGCACAGGGAAAAAAAACCCTAAAAAACAAATCAAAAAGCAGCAGCAGGAAAGGGGCCGCCTGCCGAGCCGAGCTGAGCCTTTCCCGGGTCCCGACTGCCGGAAAGCGGGGTGTCGGCCAGGTCTTCAGAGCCCTCCGCTCCCCGGACTTCCAGCCCTGCGAGGGGGGCAGAGTCGGGCTGCAGCTGCGCTGGGCTCCACCGGCGGTGCGGAGCGGCCGCGGCCTGGAGGCGCTGGAACGACCAGAAAGCCCTCTCCCTGCTGGGTAAGTCGGGAAGGGAGAGCGGGTCTCGACCGCACGCCAGGTCCGAGAGTCTCTTCGACTGCAGCTGCCTCCCGGGAAGGAGCGGGCGAAGCGGAGCCGGGCCGGCTTCCACTTTCCTTTCCTCCCCTGCCCGGCTCACTCCGCTCCTTTCCCCTCAGCGGCGGCTCTGCCACCGGCACAGTCCCGTGTTCCCGTGTGGCGCGGCCGGGCTGCGCGGGGCTCTGAGCGCTTCTGAATCCGGGACGCCCGCTGCACTTGTGCGCGGGATGCCGCGGGCCGGAGGAGAGGGGGTTATTATCAGGGTCCCGCCGGCCTCGGGCCACCACGGGCGGTTGGGGCGGCTCCCCGCTCCCGAGCCGCGCCACTCGGCCGGCGCAAAGCCCTACAGCCGGACTCCACCACCGCGGTACCCGCCGCGCACCGGGCAGCCGGGCCCGGCAGGGTAAGGGATGGTCCCTTGAGCCCCGTGGCCGCCGGTCGTCGCCGGGACCGGGGCAGGGAGGCTCGGCCCGTCCCGCAGCGCCCTCAGCCCGGTCTCTCCTCTCCCCAGCTCCCGGCGGCTGGTGACCCTGGCGCGGGGCCTGGCCCCCGCCTTCCTGCGCTTCGCTGGCAAGAGGACGGACTTTCTGCAGTTCCACAACGTGAAGAACCCTGCCAAGAGCCGCGGCGGGCCCGGCCCCGACTACTACCTCAAGAACTACGAGGACGGTGAGCCCCGGGTCCGGGACGGGGAGCGGGAGCGGCAGCGGGAGCTTGCGGGCGCCGGGCGGTCCCGCTCCGCCTGCCCCGCACTCTCTGTGCCCAGGCAGAGCAGCGCAGCTACCGGGCAGCGCCGCCGCAGGGCACCGGGCAGGGGAACCTCCCGCGTACCCTTTTCTTCCCGAGCGGGGCGAACAGCAGAGCTCGGCTGAGCCAGATCACTCGTCACCGGTGCATCCGGTGGATGCCGGCCCCGGGAACAAAAGGCCGGCATCGGGGAGCGAGGCTTTTCGTATTCCCCCACCGTGCTGCCGCTTCCTTCGCTGTCGAGCCTTGAGCGGGCATTGCCGGCCACGGAGTGGCTTTGCCGCTCCTGCCGGAGACCGGGCACTGCAGTCCCGGGATGCCTGTGCACGCACCGCCCAGCCTTCCCCCGGAGAGCCCTGCTTTTCCTCAAAGACCCCGGTGTCGTTCCGCGTTTCTCGGCCCGCCGCAGTCTCGAGGCTCCTCTCTGACCCTGATCGTTCCCCCTCCGGACCCCGCTGCCAACGTAGGTCTTTCCGAAAGTCACTGCCTGACCCACGGCTTTCTCTGCTTCCCTCCTTTCCGCACCTCTGCCCTCCTCCCCCAGCTTCACCTTTTGCGGCCCTTCATTCACACAAAGAAACTTCGTAGGAAAGTCAGGGCCAGGTCTCCGTCCTAAGGCGTTTATTTTAAGAAGCAGAATACCATGTCCGCATGAAAGAATTTATTGATTCTTCTCTTGCTTGTTTTTTTAAAGAAAAATAAAGCAACACCAGCAACCACCCCAAAACCAACCCCAACCTTTTTTTTCCCTCTTGCTCAGTGACTTACAAAAATTAGCTGGAGATATTTCCATAAGTAATTTTGAAGGCCAGCTAATGCCAGACAGATCCCAGTGGGCAGGTCTGTGGAACAGAGGAAGTTTCGCAGAGATCTAGTCGGCAGCGCAGTGCTGAATGGAAAAAGCAGATGCATTTGCCAGTTTTCTGATGGCCCTCGCTCCTGCTGCTCCCCCACGTAACTTGTGATCTCACCGAGATGAATGTCCCTCTATTCCCACCCGCAGGCAGGTGGGTAAGTTTGCGTGTTCTGTCGTTTGTTTGGTCTCTTGGCCGGAGCAATCCCAGTGTTATTCCTTGTTTTATTTCTCCTCGTAACAACTCTCAGGCGGCAGTTTTGCTGTAAACTTTGCCTGCTGGGATGTGCTTCAGGAGAAAACGCTGACCAAACCTGCCGCAGCCACCCCAAACAGAAGAAATTAAGTGTAGTGCATAAAATCGTGGATGGGACTCATACAAAACATTTGTAGGAATAAATTTTCCCACTTCCAACATTTCAACAGCTTGCAGGAGAGAACTTTAACTTATTAAATGTCTTCACAGCAGCTTTCATGTTAGGGAGGGACTGAAAGCTTTTGGTGTTTTTTCCAGTTTTCCTCGTGGCAATAAAGTTGAAATGTAGCAGCCCTTCAAAATGAAGCTTCTCATAGAAGCTGTAACCACAGGTCTTAACTTTTCATCACTTAAATACGGAACAGAACCATTGCAAATGTGGGTGAGGGAAGGAGGGGACACATGTGGTGTGTATCAAGCATCGGTGTAAATCAGAAAGGTGTGGTAAAAGGGATTTCCTGCCTGGAAGTAAAGCTTTTGTATTTGCTCTTCAGATCTGTGTGCAAACTCCAGGGCTAGAGTTGCTAGTAGCTCGCATCTTTTTGTGCCGAAGCTGTGCTGAGCAGTTCTCTAGGGGGATCCAGCTCTCCAAAATGAAATCCTGATGCCACTGCAGTTCTCTGCCCCCTTGTACTGGATCTGAGCAGCCATCTTCTCCTTTTGGAGCACTGCTCTGGTTTTTGTTCCCTCGTCTGTGGCTCCCCCAGGACCTGCTTGGGATCAGGGCATGCATGAACGTGCAAGCAGATGCCCTTGCTGCAAAGAACTTCCAGCCTGAGCAGACAGCACAGAAAAAAGATGGCAATCAGCACCTGAGAGTGGGGGAGCCAGCCAGCATCCTGTTAGGTACTTGCCTCCTCCCCAGTTTATCTGGGGTTGTTGGGATCATTTTCCGTGGCTGTGGGCTTTTGCATATCCGGCATTTGTTTTCTGGAATGTGTTCTCTAAGCTTTAGTGCCACGGGAGTGGGGAAGAAGTTGGGGGGGCTCAATTAGTTATGAAAGTCAGGAAATAATTTGAAGAGAAATCAGTGCATGTCTAAGTCTGATACATCACCTTAGTGATTTTTAGTGATGTGACAAGTGATAGCTCAGTTGTTTTCTGCTTCAAGTGATTGTCTTTTTGCCTGTTCACCCTGTGGGTGCACTCAGACTCCAGGCCTGGGACCCCATTGCTAGGTGCTCTTTGCAGCCTCAAGGGTGTTCCTGTGCCTTGTGTTCCCATGTGGCCTGTGCATAGATGGTCAGGGAAGGGCAGAACTTATGTTCCTCTTGGCTGGAGCAACTCAGCAAGGTGCAGGACCAAGAGGTGAAGGGCACTTGTACAAGCCTGCTCAGAGAACAAGAGTTACTAGTGAGTAACTCTGTGAGTGGTATTCATGTCATAGGCAGCTGCATTTCCCTGCGCAGGCCACCCCAATGGGGCCATCTCAGGCATTCAACAGGCCTGCTTTGCAGCATCCTTCATGGATCCTCTGTCCTGTGACCATGCTTGCTGGAGTTTGAATCACTCTCTGTGCAGGGATCTTTGTGCTGTACATCACACTCTGTCACCCCATTTTGCTCCAGACCAGCTATTTCTTCCTCACTGCTACCTTTAATTGCCTTTTCTATCTCCATAGTGCCTCATCTTCCTCAAGATCTGTCCTCCTCAAAGATTCATGGTATTCTCTTCTTTACATTTAAAATTATGTTTACTTCCCTTTCAGACTGTTACAGTCATGCTTACCTCCACCTTCCAAAAACTGCCTTTATCTAGACCTGCTTTCGGATTCACCAGCCCATCTTTTTCTCTCCCTTCCTCCTCAGAGAGCGTGGGTGCTCTCTGAGGGTTATAGTAGTTGCTTTTGATTTGTATCGAAAATGTACTTAATTTTTCTGAAATAAGGTGTTTCCTTTAGGCTTCAGGGTCATTATTTTCTTGTACAATTTCCTCCTGGAAGCACAGACCTGGAAGTATTGTGCAATACCAGGTGTGTGCAGCATCTTCCCTTTGTAACTCCCGACAGCCTCACCCTAGTCCAGACCAGTCATGTTTGGGCAGTATAGGTAACAATGTGGTGAGTGATCTGTGGTGGCAGCTTGTGATGCCCACGAAGAGCGTGCGTGTGGCAACTTGTTTCAGAGCTGCATGTAGAGCTGGCACAGTATCTTCATCACCCACTGGCAGATTCATCTGTACTTGATGGAGCAACTTTTAACATTGATTGCCTGCAATGAATGGTTTAGGTGAGCCGTAGGACAGTCCCTGTTGATGGTAGCATGGTGGTATATACCCCTGAACTTTGCTAAATATTAAAAGTGTAACTATTAAATGTAAATGATCTGTTATATTAATACCCTCTCTATGGGGTACTGCAGGTGGCCGCTATCCTGTTCTGTCCCTATGTATGTGGTCAGTCCTGGAGTCCACCCTATTTGGATATGGCATTGGCCAGCCTGATGTCTGCTAGAAACAGCAAACGAGTTTAATGCCGGTCAGGATCTGTGGTACCAGGAGGTGGGGCGGTGCCAGAGGCTTTTTGACATTTGATGATCAAGAGGTGTAACATCTTTAGCCTGAGAGACTTTTCTCTCCCTTAAATGGTGCTTCTCTGTATGTGCCCTGCTGAGTTTTTTAATCCACCAGCTGTGCTGAGAGGCATGCTTTATTATCTGTAGATCTGCTTCTCTCCTGACATAGGCATGTGTCTGATTCCTGGGCAGGTACCAAGACGTGTGGTCTCATGCTTGGTCTATGTCATAGACCCATTTCTCTTTTTGCTGTTGGGTTGTCTACTAGGCAATCTGTTTGACCTGTCCTTTCAACTGCCTCACACATGCTGAGGACCAATTGGGTCTAAGGAGTGGGACAATAAGAAACATTGGTCTACTGAAAACAAGCTTGAGCTTGAGCTCCTTTTGGGTGAAAATGCACAGGGCTACCTGTTTGCTCAGGCTGCAGCTGCTGGTACAAAACCTCTTCTGCAGCTGCGTTTGTAAAAACCCAATTTACGCACTGCTCTGGAGCTTGGTGTTGGAGTGTTGTGTGTGGTATGGAGACCCGGTGTTGGTTCAGCAAGGGATGCTGCAGGTGCTGTCTCAGAACCCAGACCCCAGTTTGGAAGCTCCCTGCTGGTGCTACAGCACAAATTTGGTGGCATAAACCTTGCTTAGAGTCTTCCCCTGTGCGTGTGTGCTGAGAAGGAATGCTCAAGGGAAAACAAGAAGTTGCTCTTAGCAGTTCTTCAAAAACTCGTGTTGGCCCAAGCACACAGCTTCTCCATTGTGTCCCTTTATGTAGCCTGCTGTGTTTGTGTGGCTGAGGAGAGCCCAAAGGACATACCACACACAGCCAGTATGGCCCTGTGTGGGTCATGGGAGGCAGAGGGGAAGGGCAGCACATATGCACGCTGTAGGTAGTGCGTCAGAAATGTTTCTGAGCTGAAGTGCATATGGACAACACATTTCAAAAATACTCTCTTAATTGCTGGTAAGTTCCTTCTGTTTTGTCTCCTTTTTTGGAGAGGAGAGTGGGCATCTGGAGAACTGGCCAATTACCACAGGAGAAAAAATGGAAAAAGACATGTTTCTTAAGCCTTCCATATTAGTCAGGAGATTTTGCTGCGTCGTGTGGGAAACTTCACATCATGCTGTGTAATCCTGGCATAGGTTTTTCTGGGCATCCTTTCAGCCTGGGATCTAATCCTTCAGATGCCTTCAGGTACCTGGCGCTGCAGCTGAACCTCGAGTTTTGTGCAGGAGTGGGAAATGTTATTTCACTCTTGCTCAGTCTGTATTTAACTGGCAGCTTCTAGGATGCCGTGGGTTTAGAACCTGTGAGGGTCTTAGGTGGCTTGGATTTCTGCCACCAAAAGGGTTGGACCCCATGCCCTCTTTTCGTTCTGCGCTGTGCCCTTCTGCTGCTTCCCTTGCGTTGGCTCTGGCATGTTTCTTCTGATCCTCTGCTAAGCCAGCAGAAAAGTAATTCAGGGAAAAGGAAGGCAACTGTTTCACTGTGAATTTAGTGATCAGGATCATGAAGGTCATTATGGAGTATGAGGATGCCAGAGCAAGGGAACGTTGTTGCCATGTGCCTGGGATTGCCCCTTTGCCTTCGCCAGCTCATAAAATGTTTCAGCAGATGATTTCCATTCCATTAAAATGAACAAACAAGTTTTCATTTACTCAAGGATTCCCCTTTTGTTTCTGATCACCCAGAGTACCTTTTTTTGTCTGCCCTCAACAGTTTAGGCATCTTCCTTTTGGAGCTTGCAGAGGAAACAGTTATTTTTTTCACCTTCTGAGTGTTTAAAAAGCAGCTCCTTTGGGAAGGCTGCAGCATTTCAGGCATTGCAAGCTCTTGGTCCCCAATCCTCTTGGTCCATCCTCTGATGTCCTTCAGTTTTCTGGGATTTTCCAGATCTGGGGTGCTCCACACCTTGGCAAAAGCTCTGAGGCAGCCTCCTGCTCTCTATTTCCCAGGGGCCACAGCTACATGGAAGGAGCTGCAACCTGCTCTGCCTGGCAGGGATTTCTATGTAAGAAGACACAGCCCTTAGCTGTTTCCTCAGAAGAAATGATAATAATAATAGCAATAACAATGCTGTAGATATCACCTTACAGAAGGTAAGGGAGATGCCGCCTATGCAGGAGGGACTTTCAAAGACGGCCTCTTTATCTCCACTTTTTAAATTTCAAACTATTTTGCTATAATCATGCCTTTAATAGCTGCAGGAAATGGTGCAATCAAACAGTTGCGTCCTGATTTGTTAGCTATTTGCTGGTATATGGGTGAAACAAAAGATTTCTATTGATATATGTTTGATTATTTATAGTAACGATCAGAAATTCTCTAAAAACCACTATATATTTTTACTAGTTCAAAGCTTCTTTCTGTGCTGCATCTTCTTCTTTGCATGAATCACTTCTCATTCATAAGATGCTGTGCAAAAAAATTGTCTTCTTGTTTTTATGACACAAGAAATAGGGAATTATTACATATAAATCACATGATTTGTGGTTTGATATAGGGGGAAATAAATAGTGAAACTCATTGTCAGGGAACTTTTCCCAGCTAAAAGAAAGGAATGAAACTAATGTGTCAGAAATTTGCCTATTGAAGACAGACATGCTGAGCATGCGCTTTCCTGCTTGAGAAATCTTCAGGCTTTCTAGATAGAAGTTGTGTTCCCAATTCCACAGTCACTGGGCATTTTATAGTCATCTCAGAAGAAAAATCTGTTTTTTAAGTATTTTAGGATGTGTTAGTTTGAAAAGTAGATATTTTACATGTTTGGCAGCCTGCAATTCATTAGCATTTTCCCTGGTCACCCATTTAAACATCTATGTAACTTCTGCACTAACACCACTAGTATCCTATTCATTTATTTATTTATTTTTAGAAAGAATATAATGGTTTTGTTTATGTGAAATAGTTTTGTTTATGATTTTAAATTCACTTCCTAGGACTGGAAAGCTGAAGCAAACAGTCCCATTAGGAGGATGAGCAAACTCGGCTTGTTCTGATGCCATGGCAGTGGACACTGCTTACTTCATGCATGCATAGAAAGATGCTACTTCTCTTCAGCCTTCTGTCATACATCCCTTTGGCCATAGCCCACTCCACACAAACCTTGGTCTGTGCTCTCCCCCCATCTCCCAGCTGATCAGCTGCAATAGTCTGTGTCTGCTCTGTGACTCCAGGGACCCCTGGAAGGGAATTTCCCATGAGCAGAGGGTGGTATGAGCCATGGGGTGAGTGCTTGCACACAGGCCGTTGATGATGCTGTGTAAATTCCCATGTGCAGAAGCTCAGTGCTCAGGGAAGCCCTCCCCAGCAGGCAGCTGGGAACTGTTTTGGTGTTCTGTGCGCTGTGCTGGAGGTTTCACAGCTTATGGAGCTCTGGTCTAGTGCTGGAATGGTGGGAAATGGCTCGTGAAACCCCTTGATGCCAGCCACTCACAGGAAAGTACTGCTAGAGCTCAGCTAGTCCTGAGATGGGCGTCCTGCCCTGGGATGCGCTGCTGTGCTTGTGTCACTCCTGAGGGGGGGTTTCTAACCCGTTCTTCATAATTTCAGTTGGTAGATTCGGTGACCTCTGTAGGCGATGTGTGTGTAAGCTGTGGAGATGTGTAGATCCCAAGGCGGGTCAGAGAAATGCGCAGGCCCTCGGAAACAAAACAGCCCTTGCTAAGCAACATCCTCCACCCAGGGCTCCTGCAGGAGCCCCGCACCTCGGCGGCTGGGAGACGGCGGCGGGGGGGAGCCGGGGCCGGCCCCAAGGCGGGATCTCCCGTCGGTGCGCCGGTGCGGCCGCCAGCCGCAGCTCACCTGACCGCCACACGGGTGTGCTCCCGCCATACCGCACGGCGGCTGCCGGACCCGGGACCCGTGCCGCCGCCGGGCCGCCCCGGAGCGCCGCGCCACCGGGGGTCCGCGGCCGTGCCGCCGCGCCGGGAGGCTGAGCTGGCCAGGGTACTGACCCGGCTCGGCCCGGGCCCTCTCGGGGCAGAGCTCGCGGTCTGCCGTCTTGGGAAGCCATGTGGCATCCTCTGGGGCTCCTACATCTGGAGTTCTTCTTTCGCACTTCTGGCAGCAGCCGCTTGGTGCTTGGTTTCATGTTCTGCTGGGTAGTTTACTTCTGTTTCATTTATTTATTTATTTATTTTCCACATATGTTCGGGAAGGCTGTGAGTGTCCTTCTCCTGAAGGTCCCTCTCGAGAGGCTGCTCTGTCATGGAATGGTTTGGGTTGGAAAGGACTTTAAGGCCATATAGTTCCAAGCTTCCTGCACTGGCAGAGGCACCTTCCACTAGACCAGATTGCTCAAGATCCCATCCAGCCTGGCCTTGAACACTGCCAGAGATGGAGCATTCACAGCTTCCCTGTTCACTGTTCCAGCGCCCCACCACTCTCACAGTAAAGAATTTCTTTCTGATGTCTAACCTAAATCTCCCCTGTTGAAGTTTGAAGCTCTTCCTGTCCAGTGCCTCCTGGGTACCCTCCTCCTTGAACTCCTTGTGTCTGTCTCTTTTTCTGTCTCATCCTTCCAAGATTCTAGGGCTGCAAGCTCCTTGCTGGCTCTTTCCCCCAGGTTACTCCTGCTGAGATTTCCCCTGAGCTTCCAGAAGCTGTGGCTTGCCACCCCTATTCCTTTGGTGCTGCTGGCTCAGAAGAGTGGTGCAGAGGTGCTCTTGTCTCCTCCCCTGCACAGAATACAGCTGGGTAGGATCTGGATGACCAGGCATGGAGTTCTTTGGGGAGCTCCATATCCCAGACATCTTCCCACTGTTATGCTATAATGAATGTGGAGTCCACCTCAATTTTTAGATTTTGGGCAAGTTTCTTCAGTCCTTCATCAATCTGAGAAGTCAGGACCTTGCATGTGTTGCTTCTGCTTCCTGAATGTCTGCAGTGACAGCTCTCTGAGGACCCCATGAAGAGTGTCCCCACTTTCTGTGCCTTCTCCCAGACTTTCGCAGGGATTTGCATTAATGTGACTTGACTTCCTTATGCTAATCCCTATCACAGCAGCTCCATCACCTAAGGACAGGACTCCAAATATTGCTTCTGGTCCTCACTCCTGTATGTGGTTCCCTGGCCTGCCCTTTGTCCCCAGACCCTGCTGACAGGGCACACAGGCACACCCGTGTGTTTGTTGTGACCTGTGGTCCCTGAAGATGGAGGTAGGGATGTCATGCAGGACCTACTGCCCCATCCCCTTGCACTCTCCAAGGTGCTGTCCTGGCCCTTGACAAGGAGAGCAGAGACCCTGGTCCCGGGCCAATGGCTCCTTCACATTGGCCCTGGTTTGGGTTTTAGGAGCCTTCCATCCCTTTCAGGAAACAAACTTGTTTTGACCCATCCTGGACTCCTTTCTAGCAGTCTGAAGATAATTGGAGACAGAGTATTGGCCATCTAGTTTCAAAACTTTCTGCCTCTCAAGTCTTCTCACTCAGGGCCGCCTTGATGTGTTTTACTCCCTTTTGCATCGGGGTGGGAGGGTGTATAACTGTTACACTCAGTTTTGTAGAAAAGAAAATCCATTGCCAGAAAGGTGAAAGACCATTCATGAGCCCTAGGTGATACCAGTAACTGTAGCAATAGCCTATGTGGTGTGGGAGAGTGATAATGTTATGTTTCCCAGTCTTCAGCTGTCCAAATATTTCATATAACAGGGGTTCAAGATTGTATCATTCGTTAGTTGGGCAAAGTTTGGGTGAGCCCAAATCTTACTCAGTGTCTGCATTAGACATTGTGCACCAAAACCACATGGCTCTGTGTGTGTTTGTGCTCATTATCTGCAAAGGAACATTATCCCTTCCTCTTGCTCCATCTCACCTCTCCACATTGAAGCCCCTGTGGTAGATGTGGAAATACTGAGCCATATTTTCATGCTAGCGGGATGCTGCCCTGTCTCCTCTGCTGAGTGTGCTAGCTGTGGGTGGCAGACAGAACTTGTGTCCCAAACTACAGACCACAGGTATTTTAATGATAATACTGTTCTGAGCAGTCTTTTTTAGGCAGGCTTTAGAGAAGCTGTGTTAATCCCAAACTGTTCAGTGAAGAGACAGAGCACAGCCTGGGTAAGACAAGTGTAGTGACTCTAGGATGAGGCTCAGAGACAGGAAGATGATGTGGTTTCCACCCCTTCACCCCGTGTTTGGAGGGTGTTCCTTGCCAGCCCAAGACATAGCAGAGCTAAGCTTAACCTGAGGTTTGACCTTGAAGGAAAGGAGCATGACTATTCGAAATAACTGTCTTGTTCCTTGATGTGCATGACAAAAGTGGAGCTGGAGGGCATATGTGGAGCAAGACATGACTCTTCTGACAAGAAGTTCCTTCTGAAACTTCTCACTATATGGGAAATAAACCAAGCAAAGCACAACCTTGTGATGCAGAGGGTGACCACATGCAGTGTGGTGGAAGAACTCCAACTTCCACCCTTCCTTATCAGTGCTGGCTGCCTAAGGTTTTGTAAGAGTTAGAGAGAGCATATGGTGCTTGCGGATCCGAGCATGTTACAGAATCTATTGAACTCAGAAAGGGACCTTGCAAGGACTAGTTTGCACCACTCCTCTTCCCTTTAGACTGAACATATCTTACTGATTCTTGTCTGCCCTGCTACTCCTACCTTTCCATTTCTCTGGCAGATGAGTAGTTCTAGGAGAGGGAATCTCATGTTCTTATTTCACAATGCGATTTACGAAATGCAGCTATGAGGAGAAAACAATTGTTAAATAATCCTCCTGTCTTGTGAACAGAATGTCAGGAGTGAGAAGAATACAGACACCTGTTCAGAGTCAAAAGTCCTGCTGACATACTCTGCAGTGAGGATAAACAAGGCGAGAACAAGGCTTCTTCATCACCTCTTTGACAGGCAAGGGTAAATGGAAGCCAGAGGTCACCAGAATGGGATTTGGTCTTTTCTCATTATTTACTGTCAAACTCACCAATAACAAGGTTGTAATATAAATGTTGGGAGACTTTTGCACCCTCCTGCAAGGGAGGAGTCACCATTGTAAGAGATAATTGCTAGGCAGGTGAAAGATTGAAGGGGCAGTAGGTCGTGTGAGCATATTGAAGTCAATGACTTGAGCTTTCTGTGGGAGAAAAGGAGACTTGAGCAGAGCAGGTTTATTGGACAGGTGGATCCAGAGGTTTTGGATCCCTCTTTTGGGTTGCTCATGCTGGGTGATGGTTGTGTGGCTGTCATGTTGGCTGGTGCTGATCCAAGCATCTGATGAAAACGGAAGCTGAGGTTTGGCCATCTCCCTTTTTTCTTTCCCTTTTGCTGTAGACATTGTTCGCAGCGACATTGCCCTGGATAAGCAGAAAGGCTGTAAGATCGCCCAGCATCCTGACATAATGTTGGAGCTACAGAGGGAAAAGGCAGCTCAGATGCACTTGGTTTTGTTAAAGGAGCAGTTTTCAAACACATACAGCAACCTCACATTAACAGGTAAGGCTGCAAGACCAGCTCCGGAGCCAGGAGCTGGGCTAGTTCTTCTAACTCATAGGTGTGTTAAAACCCTCGGATGCTTCACCTCTGTATGAATCAGCATCTCTCTGGCTGCCTCTGTTTCCTATAAAGATTACTGGGTGCTGGGAGGGAAAGGATCTGCAGGGTCTTGTGGTGGACTCATAAGGCCTCTGTGGCTGGCACCCACACAGACACTCCAGATTTGGTGCCCCTGGACAGAATGTTTTCCACGTTCTGACCTAAGCAGAATACCACGGTGCATGAAGTGCTGGAGAACCCTCCCTGCTAACTGTTCACGTCGATGGGGCTGCAGCAATTACTAAATTTGGAGTCCTTTAAGCTGTAGCTGACTTTTTTTCCTTTCCAGAGCATGCACTTTGTGTGAACCCAGTAAATATTAAAGAGCAAATATAAAGGGATAATGGCCCAGACAGAGATGAGAGGATACTCTTTTCCTGGCAACTGTTTGTATTATCCAGGGAAGAGAATCTCAAAGGATGGAGGAGACTGCCACATTTTGGATACACATTTAATGGCGGTTGTAAAGGACTGATGTCTTCAGGCAGTAAGTGGGCAGAAGGATGGGATCCCAGCAGCCAGCAGTGACCTTTCATAGCTGTTCTCCTTATCACTACAGCTGGATGAGCCGCAGACGATGGGAAGGAGGAAGAGACTAATAAATCAAACAAGATCCCCTTCTCCTCTTGCCGGGACCCTTTCCTGTGAAGGGCAGGGAGGCATCTGACTTTTATGTGAGGGAGGGCCCCATGCTCTGGCTGGGGAGGAGATGGCAAGCCCTCCCCTGCTGCTGGGCTGGGAGAGGCGAGTGAGTACTTTGCATCCTCCCCTCCCCTGCTGCCATCCCTAGTTCAGTGCCCTGAAGCCAGCATGGGTCTGCATCCTCACCAGTGCAGCAGTGAGCTCTGGTTCTCCTGGGGACACCATCTGTGCTGGACCTCTCGGGGACCCCGCAGAGGTGGGATGGCAGTACCAGGGCCGGCAATGGGCTCAGCCCAAGCAAATGGTGGGCATCGGAGCCACGAGTGTGGCTGAATCACTTCATTCCAGAAGGCACAGCATTTAAATTGGATCCTCAGAGCAGTTTCTCATTCTCTGTAACGTAATCCACTTGGCTGTTTATTCCCAGTACAACTGCTGGAATTAACATTGTCAGCTTTTCCCCTGACAACTTGCTTACTTTCCACTAAACAAACTTCCCTCGAGAAGAGAAGCTGCTCTCCCCTATCCTCCTTCCCTCACGGCTTCAAAAGCTCTCTGGCATTGCTCACATTTTTTACAGAACCTGCAGAGCAGAGGTGCTACCTGGTTATCAGCTCAGCTCTTAGCCTTTCCAAGTGTGTTTACAGGGTAGTTCAGAAGGTTTTAGCTCCAACTGTCCAGTGGAGAGAGAGCAATTTCACTGGAATATTACCTAAAGAACTATTTTAATGTCCTTTAACTCTCTTTGAATGTGTGCAGAGCAACTTCATAATTGTTATGAAGTTTAATCTTTTATTTCATAGACATAGTCTGAGAACATGGACTCTAGACAGCTAAGCATAATATTTAACTGGAACTCTACTAACTTGTGTAAATATTTCCCTTCTCCGTGATGGATCTGGTGTTTGGGGTGGGCAGAGGGGATTGTACATCTGTTGCAGAAGGGCATTCCTTCCCTCCAAAATTCAATCAGGCAGAGTTTGCTTGAGGACTTCTTTTTGTTCTGCACAGTCCTTTAGTACATTGCTGCAGGGAGCCCCCATGTTGCAAGGTGAGATGCAGGAGCAAGTATCCAGACAAGGATCCTGCAGTGCTTTAATTGTGCCAAAGAAATGCAAATGGAGCTCCTTGCCTAAGTCATGTAAGAGTAAAGGTGATTTATGATGGAATAGCTATTCTAGAAGTGCTTGGGAGTAGGGATACCACTGTGAAAAATCTTTATTCCCGTGCTACCACCACTACCACTGTAGTGATTTAGTTAAAAAGACCCTTCTCTTCCTCCTCCTTGCACATGTTATGGTTACAGGAACAACTTGAAAGATTAGGCCTCCCACACTGCCTGCAAATCTGGGCAAGTGATACTGCCATCAGACTTCAATGCAGGATCCCCATGGCTTTAAAAATGACAGCTCTTAAGAGTGCAGAGTGTGTGATTCTGCAGTCCCTATGGCACCGGTGCAAATTAGGGGCTTTTTCAAATCTGTTCACCAGTTGCACATGTCTCCCAGTGTGCTCCTTATCTCAGCGATCAGGCAGGGTTGTGGTTTTGCGCAGGGATTTAAGCTGCTCTCAGCAGCAGGTACCTCCAAGGTAAGAGGGTGTCTTAAAATGAAATGTGGTTTTTTGTGCTAAGACACAACTGAGACTGAGTGAAACCAGGCAGTCTTTCTGGCTCTTGTTCCTCCCAGAACACATGTTAAACTCTGGCTTAGGCCACTTTGGTTTCTCCAGGCAAGTATGAGCTTTCCTCGGCTCCTGTCTGCAGGCTTCTCTTGCATCTTGCATTTGCTTTCTGTATGTGATCTTTCTAGGCTTACCAAGCCTGTCTCACTGAGATGAGTGATAGTCTTTGATCTGTGACAGTACTATTTAAATGCTGTATAAAATTTTGAGGCTTATTAATCTTTGCTGTTTCTCCCTTGGTGCTCGGAGATAGGTACCTCATTTCACAGGTCATCATCTCTGATGCTCTCTGTAGTAGAGCAGGGATAGAGTGCATAGCATTTCCTGCTCTCCACTGGGAACTGGCTTTCTCAGCTCAGCCTATAGTGGGATAGGGAAGGAGGAGGAGAAATCTCTTTCCCTATGATGAAAATAGAGAATATTTCTTTGCTCCTTCTCAGTCGACTTAGGTAAAGCAAGCAGTGATTCTTTTATGGCTTATGTAGGCTAGAGTAAGAGAGCCAATCATCACAGCAGGCTCCCTCCTTTGTAGCTCTCGGGAGAAATGTCCAGGTGACAGGAAGGTGATTTTGGAGCCCTGGAGCTGAGCAATGAATGCGTAGCACTGGGCTGGCAGCAGGTGAGGTGTGAGGAACTGCCCGGGGCAGTGGAGACACAATGTTTTAGGGAGTGAGCATGTCTGGAGCGGGGCAGCAGCAGGCAGAGCTTTGATAGGTTAAACCTGAATCCTCCATCTGTGGTGCCAGTTTGGGTTAATGTACTGCATTTGTACTTCAAGAGACAGGATATAGACAGGTTTCTGCACTGTAACTAACTAAAGCCGGTTAAGGCAAATGGAAGAAGGAATTGGTCAGGTCAATAGACATATGTGAAAAACTCCTCCCACCCCATATTTACATAAAGTGTTAAGTGTAAGTGAGCTTCCCAAGATACAAGTATGAACCATAAATTTCCCTCTAGGAGCTCCCATCCTGAGGAAACAAATAGTGCCCCTCTTCTTATTCTGAACAATGGAGAAATGTCCCTTCTTTCTGCTCTACCTTTTGCCTGAAGCTACAATGCAGGATTACTTCACTGCATCAAGAGACTAGCAATGACAGCTCTCCAGGCTGTTCTATCACACACCGTTTTCACTGAAAAGCTGGTGAGGCAACTGCAGGGTATGTGATGGGAACCCTGCATCCTGTCACATTATGAGACAGCCTCTAAAGGCAGTGGTTAAGGGAGGAGACCTTCCCCACAGAGTACATGATGCTCCCAGTTGATCCTCTGTCTTCTCACCCTGCTGAGTGTTAGCAACAGGTTTCTTCCAGATGCAATCCAAGAGACTTGGGGGAATTAAAATCAGGTGGGAGCTGCCGAAGAATGCATTTCACTGCCTGTGTCCAACATTGCAGTCAGGTGGTTTACACTGATATCCCACCATCTCTGTTAAGATCATTAGATAACTTAAACTCTGCCATAACAGCAGCTGTGAGCTCTGTCTGAGGCTTTCCTTGGAAAAGTCTAGTCTTGGAGATGTTAGCAGCCAGGCAGAGACCATCTCCATCCAGGGTAAGTGGTATGGGTGCGTGAGGTGGTGGTGACAGAGCAACCAACTCTTCCCAAGTGGGAATGCATAATGGTAGGATGAGTGGAGCAAAGCAGGGTGTGGGGGATCAGTGCATGTGGCTACTGTAGAGCAGCCATGTGTAGGGCAGCACAGAGCAGGGATGAGGGCAGTTGTGTCCGCATGATAGTCTTGAGAGATGCTGCCCCACAGAAATAGGTTTTTCTTCTACCCTGAAATACAGTGGAGCCACAGTTGTGCTTGTTCCTAGGCAGAGAATCACGCAGCTCAGGTCAGGAGCCTGTGACATTTGTGTTTCCTGCACTTGTGAACCTCCCCCAGTGGTTTTGAGATTCCTGCTGAAAGCTGTGGCTCTGGGAGATGGTGGGCTTGGAGCAGGACACATCCATGGGGCCTGGGACCTGTCCCATTGGGCACTGGCTCAGGAGGGGACTGTGACTCAGTGCTGCCCTCATAATGTGCAGAGAGCAAGGCATGGGACTGGGTGTGCTTTGGGTAGAAAGTCTGCTTTCTAAACTCCTCTGCTTTTTTTTGCTGGAGTTTTACCCAGAGATACGGTTTTATCCCCAGTTACAGCCAACTCTATGGGGCTGGAGGGGGAAAGACCTTGTGAGATAGGACCTGGGAAGGTTTTTGCAGAGGTAAGTGCAGCCTCCTTGCCTTTTTGGCAGCTTGCTCAGGATCAGCAGTCTAAATGCCCTGTGCTCTGTACAGCAGTGATCAGTATCCTAGCTATTTTACTGGGCGCTGCTCTGGGGTGGTCTGCACTGCGCTTGCTCTCCAGCTTTCCTTCAAGGAGAGTGCTCTCTGGGGCTGTGTAACAGGCCTGTGAGTGGCTTTTGGATCCGGCTGTCTGCCTTTCTGTCCATTGTAGCCCCTTACGTTATACACGTTATCTACAGTATTGTGCAAAATAGATCTGAAAAGGACCTCAAGAGGGCATCTTCTAGCCTTTTCCGTGACAAATCAGCTGTACCTGGTCTCCGCTTGGGAAAAGGTGTATAAGGAGAGGCTCTATCTTTTATTTGACCAGCTGATACAGTTGGAAAAACAGACTCTGGGGGGCTCAAACCATTTGTCAGGGCTGAAGAAGAAAAAGCAGTGTTTAAACCTAAATACACAGTGAAAATGACTTCCTTGAGTTTGTCTCCTCAATTAGCACAACAGGGGGACAGGTGGAGAAGTTATGTCAAGAAGGAGAAGAGAATAATGTCATCAGCTGCTATGGGGAAAAAGGGGGTGGTGGTGAGAATTGTGGTGAAATGCTTGGGGGGGTTCCTTGAAGGAAAGGACCAGGAAAATTATAATATGTCATTAAAACAGTATCTGTACTGAGTCCGTGGTTAATGAGGATGGTTTGCAGGTGTCTTGTGGGACCTGGGGATCAGAACTTGAGGGGGACTGTGCTGGGGAAAGTAAAGGGTGGAAAACAATCTCTTGCAACTGAGTGTTTTTGTGCCATTATCAGTTGTTCATATGAGCTCATTCTCAAGCAAAGTGCATGTTTGTTCTTACCACACAGTGTTCTGAGGGTGTTTGTTGCATAGCTGCAATACATCCTGTTCCTGGGCATGTCTGTGTGAAGCCAACAGGTTGTGGGGGCTCAGCAGCCAGGTATTGGCATTGCCTGGGTTGTGGGAGCACTGATCAAACAATGTGGCTTTCTCCTTGCTCTTAAACCTCCTGTGGTGGGAGTGATGTACCTTACTTGAGCAGTCAGCCCTAGGGCATAATTATCTATATCATTATGGAGTTGGTGTTTTTAAAATCTCTCTTCAATTTAAGCCCATTAAGGCATGTCCTCTCCCCATGGATGTGGAGAGCAGCTTACAGCACTCCTTTCCTCTTTGCAGAAATCTTTTACATACTTGAGGCTTGTTATCATGTTTCCCTGAAGACTTTTGTTCTCCACGCTGAACAACTGCCTTTCGTTTTCCTCTTTCCTCATGGCCATGTTATTTTCAAGTTGAATGACACATGCATGGCTCATTCTGCCTCTTGAGGTCCCTTTCAGCCCTCTTTAAAATCGTTTGTGGTTCTGTGTTTTGTTGGGGTCCCTTGGGCTCTCTCCACTTGGTCAGGGCTGTTTCTGAAGCACGTTGCCTTGAAACGAGCCCAGTATTGTAGCTGAGGCCCTTCTTGACTGAGAAGAGCAGCAGGGTTATTTCATGTACCTTGTGTGTGACAGTCCTGTCTCTATGCCCCTGTATAATCATGGATTTTTTGATACAGTATTGCTTGCTCATGCCTGCGTTTTTGTGTGCTGTTTCCCAACCAGCTGTGTATTCCCTATATGGAATTTCATCTACACTATATTTTCCTAATTTTCTAATTAAACTCTTACATGAAACTGGAGGTAAAGCCTTGTGAAAGTAAAGGTATAGAACATCTGTTGCCTGTGTCTCACATATGAGACCCTTTTGCTCTGTCAAATAGAAGGCGTGTTGCCTTCACACGGCAGGGCTGTTGCTTCCAGCCCTTCCTTGCAGATGGATTGTTTGATGATTTGTTTCAAAATCTTTCCAGGAATTGGAGTTCTGTTGACTGGCCTGCAATTTCCTTGATTTTCCAACCGGTTGAATATAGCTGCTATATTTGCCTTTATCCAGTATTTTGAAACCTCATTTGTCTTCCAGAAATTCACAGGGATAGTTGCTGACGGACCTCAGCCCATTTGAAAACATCAAACATCAGTAATCTTCATTCTGCTCATGTGCTACTATACTGACATTTCTACTCTGCTATTTTAATCTCATTAACTTCATGGTCTTAGTTATCCTTTTTCCTCGAGTCTTAACCAACAAAAGCATCAAACTTTTCAGCTTTAACTCTGCGAGTTGTTGGCTATTGTGAAACTGTGTCCCAGTTTATACCTCTTTGCTTCCTGAGACAGCTGTGAGCCAAACCCTGGGGATCCCCTGCCTTCTCTTACCCTAATTAGTAGTTTTACAACTCGTGTGCTGACAGCATGTGTGTGTGTGTGAGAGAGGTCATGAAGGTGAATCTCTTTTTCAGGTGACACTCTCTAGTCTGTTAAGCAACACTTTGGCTTTCTCATTATCTGATTTGGTTATTGCTTTTGTAGCTGTGGGGAACGTGGCTTCTTACAAAAGTTCAGTATTTATTGAATTCAATTTATTGTCTGATTTAACTAGCCTCACAAGAGAAGATATTTTACAAATTGTGTATCTTAAAATAAGCAATTATATGTACATTGTAATATGTAATGTCATTACCAGAACCAGCCAGTTCTGGGTACTGTGTAGAGAATAAAGAAAACACATAAACCTAACCAAAAACAGATTTTGGTGGAAGGGGGGAGGGTTGACACGCACTAACAGCTTTGGAAGGACTTGTGGCATGTTGAGTGGCGTAAACCAATCTATTAACCTTTTCTCCCTGCTCAGGAGGTGATGAACTCTTTGGTCTGCCTCTTCCCACTGATGAAGTTATCAAATGTCTGCTCTTTACCACCAGTGATCCCTGCTGAGAGCAGTTTCTGTTGAACACTTGGCTCTTTCGCTCTGTCCTTCTTTCCTGGTGCTGTTCCTTTGTGCTCATCCACATCAGCCTGATGGAGTTTCCATTTCTCCTCTATGTGCTGCAAGCCATGGAGGAGCCTGTGGTTTACCCTTGTCATACCCCCACACTTACCTTCACTTATCTTGCTGCGTGTTTACAAAACACCATCTTTCCTGTACTCCCTTTTTATTCTGCATGAAACTTCACTTGCCAGCTCTCTGAGTTTACTGAACCCTCAGTCATTGGAGCACTGGTTTCACTCTGCTATTTCCCCCTTTTATTCCTAACAAATATGCTCTTTTGGGTCTCCCTTGCCCATGGTGCTTTCCCCCTTCATGGTTTTTCTTGGTTTTTCTCTACTGATGATTCTCTACTCCTTGAGGAGCCTCCTCCCTAGTTTTGTTCCTGTCTTCTTTCACAACTTTTTTTTCTTGGTGCATTCCGGGAACTTGATTCAAGGCTGTGTCTGATGTCTTCCTTTCCCAGCAAATGTGTGGGCAGTTAAAGGTCCCTAATTACCAGTGGGTTCTGTGTTTCAGATGCTCCCAATAAGCCTGTGCTTCTGATCTCCCTGATTTTGTAGCCTAAAGCAGACCCCCAGTGTGCCAGTGTCTGGCCTCCTTCCACTCTTATGTTACACAGAGGTTTTAATACCTGCGCTTTATATTACTGAATTTCACCTCCTGCTTTCATGTTGGGCCCCAAGATCATCCAGACCTTCTTGTGTGCTGTTTCTCATCCTCTCTTGTGCTGATAACTTTCCTCTTTGTCAGCATCATGTTTAATTCTGACACCCAACCCCTGCAGCTTGCTTTGCCTCTCACCATCAGATGAGAAACTCCCTCTTTCCCCATGCTAATGTTATGCCTATGAGGAGCAGTCAAATCTAGTGGATTTTCCTCTTTCATAAACTGAATAGATTTGGCTCCTTAAGCCTCACTTTGCCGAAGTACTGCCATAGCTCCTCCTTTGTCCTGTGGCTGTGCAGGACAGACTTTTTCCATCCTGGAGATAGGAGCCCTATACTGATTTCCCGTACGTGTGTTATCTTGCGCTTGGCTGAATTAGAGCACGCTTGGTTGGATGGTGGCCATTTAACTGTACAAATTGGATCACAGGGTAAATGGGGGCTGTTTTGTTATTTACTAACCTATGTTTGTGCTTTTTGCAAGCTGCCTCTAAGGATCTTGTATTTATATTTATCTAAATGATTGGTAAAAACACTGCATCCTGTGGGATGGGAAGCAGGCGATGGATACGTTTTTGTCTCATCAGCCACTTCTATCCATCTAGTTATGCCAAGTTATTTCTCTTAGTGCAAGTTCTTAAATCAAGCCGTAACATCGGTTAGACAGGGCTTGATTCTGTACAACATATGTCGGCTGGTAATTAGCTGAAACATGAATATAATGAATTACTGGTAGATTCTCATATTGGCTTATAATTACTCTGTCTAGGTCTGCTGTCAGGCTGACTGGCTGTTGCTCCCTAGGTCAGCTAGTCCTGCTGAAGCTCAGGCATGGGGTTAGGGCTCTCCTACCCTTCTAGAATTTCTTGGCATTCCAAGATTTATTAAAAATTAGCATCAGTGGGTCAGAGATCTCCTTAGCGCACTTGGAGGTGCAAATTATCCAGGGTGGGTGATTTAACAGAGTTTATCTAAAGCAGATGTTATCTAATACACCTCTTGGTCATTAGTAAACCGTAAAGTAAATCATTATCTTATGATGAGTTCATAATAATATCTTTTCCCCAAACACAGAGTGCATATATCTTTTTGAGGTTACATTGGTAATTTTACTGTGTGAACAGAATAACGGATCTGTCTCTGTTCAAATTTCCTTTCTTTCATCTACATTTAAATTCCCACTACTGACTCGGCAAGGCATGAGTCCTTCCATCACGCTTCTTAAATACTTACTAATTTTTTGTACTTTGTAATTTGCTGTTGCTTGCTATTTCTTTAGCTTTGCAACCATGGCTTATATTGTTTTCTGTTATTGCTGTCTATGCCACGGCATAAGGATAGGTTTCCAGCCAAAATCCCCATCCAGCACAGGGGTAGAATATGCTGATTTTGGTCATCTAAACCACCAAAATGAAAAAAAAACAGAGAAAAAAAGATCTTTAGATATTCCGTTGGATTCTTTTGTCCAGTATTTTCTTCCCAATAATTTAATTAGATGATTTTTCTCAGCCTGGAGAACTTGAAGCACCTTATGTATGTATTTTTGACTGTGATTACAGTCCCACTAGCTTGTTTCAAATGCAGGCTTTGGGAAGGCAGCTGCCGATGTGGATGGATCAGGGAACTCCGTGTCTGGTGAGTTCTCTGCATTTTTGAAGTATTTCTTAGCAAACTGTGACATAGCAACAAGTTTTGCTGCAGTTGGAGGGGTATCACCAGCTTCAGCGCTCCAGCCACCATCCTGATGCATTTACTCCTTATGAAAAATAACAGGATTGGCTATTTACATGCTGCCGGGAAGCTGTGAATTGAGGATGTGTGTCTGTGGTGTGCAGGATATATCTCTGACAGACCCACACTTTGTGGCTGGGCTAACTTCTGGAGAAAACTGAGAGGAGAGGGAAGAGGTGTGGTTGGTAAGCACAGCTTGGCGGGGAGCGATGGGGATAATCTCTGCAGCGGGACCCTGGCTCCTGCCTGCCCCGCACTGCTCGGTGGGGGCACTGCCTGCTGGTGGGAACGCAGTTTGGTTCCAAGGCTTGTTCTCCGGTTGCTCACTCTAACCCCTTTTCCATCTGTCCATTCATTTATTATTTACCGCTTTCTCTTGCTCTGTTCTTCTTTAGCTGTTTCCTGATGCTCCTGGCTCAGGAAGGGGCTGCCTTACGGTGACCGTGAGTGTAGCAGCAGATGCCACTGTACTGCTCTGCCAGCCTTCCTTGTCACAGGGACAGGACTGTGTGGCATGCACAGTTACTTAAATCTCTGTAACATCTTTCTCCAACCTGAGAAAAGGGGTCAAAATCCTGGAAACAAGAGGCTCCAGGAGTTCCCAGTGCAGTACAGGCTCTGCTTTTCCAGAGGCTTGTACTGGGGATGGATGCACTGGGGTGGGATGGTAACATGAGGGCCTGTGGATATGGAAGCTTTGTGCAGCTAAAAGTGGTGTGAGGAAGACTGAGGTTACAAGGTGTTCAAAAGAAATTTTGGATCCCTCTTTACTTCATTAAGTTTTATATAGGGTTGCTGTGCCAAGAGCCATAATCATTGACTTTCTTAGAGAAATTAAAAACTCCATGAATTTAAATAGTCCTTTTCTTGGTTTTTTTCTTTTTCCTGTTGAAAAGGTGGCAAAAGCAAAGGTTCTGTTGGAGAAACTGAAACCAGCTCAAATATAATTCTATTAACTAATTAGGGGAACCCTGGAAGTGGGGCTGAGGCTCACAAGCCTTTTTTCCTCTCTTTGCTGGGGCACTCCAAGAATTGGATCACCTGGGGAAAGCATGTTTAAGAAATACCAGATGGTCTCTGCGATGCTCCAGCTGCGGACAATCACTCCCAGCCAGGCAATCTGCCTTGTTGTCGAAGCCCTCTAAAACTGTGCTGCCCATTTGTCATGCTTCTCCAATTGCAGCGCTCTGGATAGCTTCTTTTTTCCTTGTCTGGCTCTTCCTTTCCAGTTTTTATCACCCACCCCCTCCATGAGCTAATGTAGTAACATCCCTTCATTGCCTATAAATCCATTGAAGAGCCACATATAAAATATTACTTTGTTAGGGAAGATTGGGAAACATCTGTTTTTTACCCGTAAGAGTCAGTCTCTACTTGTCTTGTATGACGATGTGACTATTTATATATTTGTAAAGTAAAAAGAAGGAGAGAAAGAAGGGGATCCTAGAAACAATTCGAGTGGAGCCTCTAAATGAAGGAAACTGATTCAGCTCTGGGATTTGTTTGGATGCTAATGCTGCAGAGTGGGGGGGGGGGCACAGGACAAGGAATTGCTTAGACGTCTGACAAAGTAATTGTTGTTCGTCTAGAAACTTTGTGATCTTGTACATTCCTAGGTGCTCCCTGGCACGTACCCAGGAAAGCTGTGGGTCTAAACCATTATGGATTATCTACTATGTAGAACAGGAAACTGGGAATAGTGATAGTCCTTAGGTCAGTAGGAGGCTATAACCGTAGGAGTGTACATGCATAGCAGTGAATGTGTATATCTATGGAGGTTTGCATTTAGGGTGGGTATGCCAGGGCATGATGCCTAAGCCTGCTGGCATGAACTGCCTCTCACCCAACCCTCTCAGCACTACCGCCTTGCAGAGCAGTCTGCTTTTGCTCACACATATGGCGCTTAACATATGTCTTCATGCCCTTGCAGGATAAGGGTATTGGTTTCTGTAAGTACATGTGGGGCAAGAACTAGCTCCAGCTACCTCAAGGTAGCTGTGGTGCAAGAGTGGAATGCTGGGGGCTTATCATGCCTGCCGTTGGGCATGACATGAGAGCTTGGGGGGATATGGGGTTTCTGGGATTGGTGTGGGAAGGCTGTTCCAAGGATCCAGCCAGGCTTGGGACACTTTGTTCAGGCTGCTGGTGTGAGCAGTGGTGTGACATTCTCTGTCAGCTGTGCTGAGGTTGCAAGAACATGTCTGTGTGAGGATGCTTGGGAGCAAACATGGAAAGATGCTGCTTGGGGTGAGCTGGGTGGGCAGGAATGCCGCACCTCCAGAAGGCTGCCTATGATGCTGGGTATCTTGCATGCCAGGCAGCCACACTGCCAGTCTCTGGGCCCCTCAGCAGGTGAATGTGGAAGAAAGAAAAGGTTTCAGTGCTTGCATGCAGGTGGTGGCAGGGTTTGCCCAGTGGCTCCTGCCACAGCTGCTTTCTGTGGTCTGTGAGGCTGGCATACAGGAACAAATTGCCAGAGCTGCTACTGATGGATGCTATTCCATGCAGCTCTCCTGCTTTCATGTCTGGGTTCAGCACTCTCAGCTTGCCTCTTTGCTGCACAAACATGAGATCCTAATCTCCAATCTCCTCTCCTCAGGGTCATGGGTTGCTGTGTTGGTTTGGACCCAGCTCACCCACCTGAGGTGGGGAATTCCCTGGAGGGGACTTCCTTCCTCCCTCTGCCAGCCAGCCTTGCACATCTCACATAGCCTCCATGGTGGACAGCTGCCTGCTCTTCTCAGCCTGGCCAAGACCAAGCTCCATGTGTGTCTCCCCTGCTGAGCTCACTGATGCATTTCTGCAGGGCTGTGGCGGACAGCTGTGTCATCCCTGCAGCCTCATAACATGCTCCTGCTGCTCCTTCTCCCACACACTAGCTGCTGTCCCGCTGTCCCCTCCTGCCGTGTGGGAGCTCAGCCTGTTCTGGTGGTTATCTATCTGCCCTCACTGCAGCATCATGGACCTTCCGCTTGGCTTTTGCAGTTTTTCCTCTTTCAAGTTCCCTCTCATTCTCCTTCCCTTGGCGCCATGGCAGGCTCTTTTGCTAATCAGACCTTGAGCCCTCTTCCCGCTACGCAGTTTGCTGGCCGGTTGGTGTTGAGCTCCAGTAAAAGCTTCCCACCCCCCCCCCCCCCAACACCCACTTCCACCTGTTGCTGCTTCCCTGTAACACTAGTGCCAAGCAAAAGGGTATTTTAAAATGGTAAGGTATTAAATAGACATCGTTGCTCTGACATCTGCTGTATCTTTGTCCTTTCTGTGCCAAAGCCTTCAGTTGTCTTGCATGACACGCTGGGGTCTCCGTGTAAAATCTGCTGCTTGGCTTTGGCAAGCTCCTGCGGCAGCAAGCCCTGAGTTTGAAAGTGGCACCAGATAGTTTTACAGGTGAACACACGTGTTGATACTGGGTAAAAATGTGAATTTTACAGGACTAAAGAGCATAGGCTGAATTTGAGGTGGAAGCAGACAATGAAAAAGGAGTTGGAGATGTGGCAAATAGCTGGGTGGCATGAGCCACATGAGCAGAGCAGTAGCTGGGAGGACAGGTACAACCAGAGTTCTCTAAGGGTTGATAGGCAGCTCTGATATTGGATTGTGTTGGGGACTGTGCCCAGTTCTCTTGTCCATATTAACAGAGAAAAGATGTGGTATAGTTGAAAAAGATTCAGAAAAGACCAATAAATGTGACCAGATCTGGGAGATATGGAACTATAGACAAGGTTTGAGTAAGATCATCTACTTAGGGAAAATTAAAAAATAACTTCATCATAATGTGCAAGTATCAACAAGGGAAAGAAAAAATTCAGATCAAATAGCTTGAAATATTAGCAAAGAAAGGTACAAAGAGAAGCTATGATTTAAAGCCTAATGCGGGACAACCTCAGGCTAATAATGTGCAGATTTATAATGCTGAGCATAAAAGCTGGAATGTTTCTACCTAGGTATGATGTGGATTAACAGCCTCTGTCAGACTAAAAGCCAGACTCCTGCTGAAACTCTGCTGAAACTGTTTCAGACAGAAGTTATGGATTTTGTGTGGTAATTACCAGGTTAGATCCTCTAAGCCTTATCAAGCAGGATGTAAAACTATGTTATATTAATGGTCCTTTCATCCTTACAATCTAAATAAATATGTAACATGAGTGTTATGCCTTCTAGAGAATAGGTGATGGCAGGAATTAATTGCTCCCTGAAACCAAACTGAATTTGTTAGCCTTTGCTAGTAACTTGGCCAAATGGACCTTTTCCTCTGCTGGGGCAAAGCTGAGCTCAGACTACGGGTTCCAGGTCTCTCCTGGTTAAGAGAGGAGTTTGACTTAGCCCTTGCCTAGGCCAGAACCTGAATGGCCTTGGTGTGATGTGCATTGGTACTAGAAGAAAGAACAAGTTTAGGTCAGGGTGGTTTTGGCCAGAGGTGGCTGAATTTGGGAAAGCTTAGCGCTTATCCTTGCTATCAGCACCCTCAGGGAGAAGTTGATCGCCAATCAGGACAGCAGGAGCAGTGTCTGTTCCCTGCCACCAAATCCTTCCATGAAACAAGATCCAGAGACCAACCAGCTGAAATGAAAGAGCTTCCCCAAGAGGGACCTCTGTTTGATACAGTAGTCTTTATTTTCCTGCTTTATTTAAAAGCTTGCTCATTTCCCCCCAAAAAGAGATTTAGCAGATACTTCATTGAATGAATGTAGTAGAGCTACTTCTGAACTTCAGTGTCCGAAAGTTCATTTATGATCTTGCTGTATATAAATTCCCAGATCTAGGGTTTTGACACAGAAATAGTCTTCATTTGATAGAATGTTACAAATTCAAGTTTCAGAAATTATCCTCTTGAGCCATCTCCGTGGTGTTTGGCACCACGACAAGTCATTAGTCAATCCTGAGATAGTCATCAAGCAGAGAAACAGCTTATTTTATATACTGTTTCTTAGAGAGTTAAATATTTCCACATATTCAGGCTCTGATTGGAGTCTTGGATCCTTTCCAAATGTTCAACCTGTAAAGATATTTGAGAACCCCAGGACTTTGTCTCTTTCCAAAAAATGATAGATTTCACTTGAATTTTCACAAATGGAAAACCACAACTCCCCATAGCTGCAAAGAAGCAGCTGTCATACCAGGTACAGAGTATGAGAAAACACTTTCTAAAAGCTTCAGGGACTTCCCATTATCTGGAAGTTTTTAGTGCTCTTAAAATCTGCGAAGAAAACAGCACTTTTTTTCCCGGCACAGCGTTGCCTCGGATAATCGGCCGCACCTGTTTGGAAGCGGCGATTCACGTTGTTCCCTTACACAGACCCTTGCACGTGTTCCTGTTAATTTTTCCTAGAAACCTAATTGTCAACAGATCGGAACCCCTGCACTGCAGCTCTGTGCCATGTCCCACACTGGTGTGTTTCTGCCATGGAAAGTCTGAGGTCTGAGTGACTGAATCAATGTTAGAGTCTTGAAGTTGAGATCCCGGGGTGTGGGACACAAGCAAAAAGCTATTGAAGAAATCAATGGCTCCAAATCTGAAGTTCTGCTTTTGGTTGTTGTTTCTGCTCTTCTCCTCAAAAAGAAGGAGGAAATCTTCCAATTCAGAAATTGGAATAGGTTTTGGTAATGGGGTTTCCTTTTGGGAAGGGTTAATTTTTGGTGCAATTTCAGTGCAGACATACATGATGAGAATTTGGGAAACGAGGAGTTAAGTCATTAGGATGTAAACCATTGTTCTGCATTTCAAATAATAGCTCTCGGATAATTCTGATGTTGGGGCTTCTGCTTTTATTGGGTGAGAGGTTGCCAAAACATATGTGTGTTGTTCTGAATTGGTAAATGATTCCTATTTATAGGACAGGTGTCTTCTGATGTCCCGAGTTCAGTCTGTTCTGTAATCCCAGATCCTGTTTCTGATCTATGTTTAATAATGTGTGACAGAAGAAGATAGGAACCTTGCAGACCAAATCAGGCTAGGAATGTTCTGAATTGAGCTCTGCCCAGCTCTGTCAGCTTGTTACGCAGGGTATCTTTTCATAAGGGACTCGCCCTTCTAAAATTCATTTTTGGACTTCTTTTTTCTTTCTGAAACACGTATTGTTTTGGCTCGTTTACATGTAGCCCGAAGGCTGCTGAGTGTGCCAGCCTCCTTCCTTTGCACTGACTCAAGAGGAAAAACGTTTTCTTACATATATTATGGGGTTTTTTTACACAGCTTTCCTAACGCAGGAGCCGCAGTGAGGCAGAGCTACACGGAGGGATGTGGTGGCAGGAGCAGAGTCGAGGTGTAGGTGACAGCAGTCACGCAAGTAAACCCTTGTGTTTCCACCAACATCTAAATTAAACTGCTTTACAGCTATTGGTTTGGGTACGTGGTGTCATCAAACAGAGGGTTGGATTAGTTGCAGTTATTTCTGACACTGTCAAAATGACTCTTTCCCATTATCCTGTAGTCTGGTGGTGGAAGTAAAGATAGACCCAGTTATCATGATGCTGATGCTTCTGATCAAGCCATTATACTGCATTTTTTGAAAATAATTATTTAAAAAAGAAAATTTTCCTCATGGCCTGAGATAAATGTAAAGGAGGTGTTTGATAAGAGGGAAGCAATAAGACCAAGCTCCTTCTCTGCAGAGGAGTGCAGGCTTTGGAGCTGGGGGTTCAAAAGAGGCACAGGCTGTTGGGATGAGGAAGAGAAATGCAGGTTGACAGGCAGGGGAAGCTCTTGAGATGCCTAATTCAAGGCAAGAGGTACGACTACAATGCCAGGGACTGGGATGGATGGAAGAAGAAGTGGAGCTCTCTGTTCTGTCTGCTGCCCCATCACCCTCTGGTCTGCCCATTGCAGAGCTGGGGGCTGCCATGGTGTGTGTGGCCATGGTATCGGGTAGCAGCAGCACCAAGGAGTCCCAGGCTAGCATGCTGCTGCAGAATGGGTCAGCAGAGTGGTTTTGAGGAGCAGCTTGTCATCAGCCGAGCACTGTCAGAAAAGGAACTGCATCTGGGGGGAGGTAGAGGGGGCCATGAGAACTGGAAGGGAGGTTTGGCTCTTTTTCAAGCAGTTCCTGAAGCCAGATTAGTCCTCTTTGCCAGCTGGTGTGAGATGCTAGGTTTGTGTTATTTGTGGCTGCCCCACGGGACTGGGAGTAACTCCGTGCCTCGTTTCTCTTTGTAAGGACAGGATAGTCCAGAAGCAGCACAAGATTTGTGCTTCTATCCCAAAGAGATGCCAGAGCTGGTTTGCCTTCAGGTAGAAGGTGTAAGGAGAAGGACCCAGGCTGCCATGCTTGCCAGTCACCAATGATGCTGCGAGCTTCCTCTGCTGGCTGCATCTCCTGGGCTAGTCTGCTCTTCTCATGACCAGGTTTCCCTGTATATGTCCTCTTGTCTGTCATTGTCCAGCCAAATTTGGGGGACTCGAATGTCTCCTGGCTTTGCATGCTGCCGTGCATGCACATAGACTGTGACTGAACTGCCCCATGTCTGGGAAGCCCAGATGTGTCCACAGATGCAGGAATCCTGACAGGCAGCCAAACGTCTGGAAATGTAGGATATGCCCACATGCATAGGAGCCTTGAGCTGCTGCTTGTCTGGAAATCACTGATAGTTTTATGTTCAGGGGGTTGGGCACTCATGGGGAGTTTTGGATGGGCCAACTGTACATGTGTTATGCAATTGCTTTTAGTACACTTGAAGGAAATGCAAGATCTTGAAGAGGAGTTGGTTTGTGTGTCTGAGCCTAGTGCATTCCTAGAGTTTAGGACTAGTTTTGTTGCACGTGCAGACTGCTCTGTACAAATGTGCATACCTTGGGAATCTCTGCCAGGCTGTCCTAGTCCTTTACATTCCCTTCCTGGATGGGGGTATTTTCCATCAGGAGCAATAGGAAGGCCTTCTGTGTTGCGGTTTTCTTTGAGGCAAGACCTTGTATTTGTCCTGTGCCTAAAATTTCTCTTTGTGCCTGAGCTTTGTACTTCCTTGTTGGGCTCCTCCATCCCCTTTCTGCACAGGTCCCTACAGTCATCTGTACCTTCCCATTCCTCTTTGAGGCAGAGAAGAGCAGAGGGTACAGGACATGGTGGCTAATGTATGTTTGACATGCTGTTTGCTTCCATATGGGACACGGCAGGATTGTAACTTGAGTGTAAGCTGCTGTGTTTGCACTGTGGCCTTTCTGGACCAGGATCCCAGATTTTTGTGACAGGCTGGAGGGGAGGAAGGATTAATAGTTTTCCCTCCTAGATACAGGCAAAATGGAAGCAAATTCACCAGATTTTCTCTGTGGTACTTCTTTACTTCCCATTTACAGGGCCATGGCATTTGGTCCTCACTCTGAAAGCTAGAACGTGTTTTTCCATAGCTGCTGTCATGTGCGATGGGTAGTGGACGTCTTCCACCTTTCCGAGACCTGTTGGGTGACAGTTCCCTGAGTGTGGCCAGTGCAGAAGCTGCCTTGTTCCATGAGCCCCTCTCCTGGGGTGACCGAACTCCCGATACATTCCCTTCTTCTTCTTCTGGAAAACAGATTTATTCTGGCATTCACCCTTGTCCACACGCTCCCCCTAGTGAATTCCAGGGTTAAAAAATCATGTAGGCTTTCTGTAAGAGTTGCCTCACTTAACAATTCCACCTCTGAACTGGGACCCTATTGCTTCACTGGCTGCCTTGACAATATCACATTCGTCTTTTCTTCTTTTATTTAGCTTTTCCTACATTTTTCACACATTCTGTAGATTCTCCTGCGTTCCAAGTGTCTTATATTTTCATGCCTCCTTTTATCTCTCTATTCATCTACCCCAGTATAGACAACAGAAATGCTAAGTCCACATAATCTGTAGAAAGCATGAACTGGGTTGTTAGACATTTTCCAAACATTACACTTCATGGAAATATTTTCCTGCAAGATGTAGAAATGAAACAGCTGTCTCCCACTCACTCCTGGGCTGTTCCTGCGCAGACTTTCCAGTTCTCTGAATTTACAGCACCATCCCTTGGACAAGTGACCAATGTCCAGCTTCAAGCAGCTGTATTTATGATATCCCAAGCAGCGGTGAATGCGATGGTGTTTATATGCTAGTCAGATCGATCTGGTGGGATTAATGTTCCGCAAGACCTGGTGCTAAGGTTTCCAGAGTCAGGAGTGTTTCATCAGCAGAATTGTCATGAGGAAATCTGGCACAAATCACAGCTCACTGCAGTGTGGGACAAGCAGGGATGCTCCTCACTTGCGCATCCTCCTTCCTCCTGCTTGCCCCTGTCCTTCTGGCTTTGTGCTTGGCCAAACAGTGAAGTCCCTCCAGCTCCTGCCAGAAGCTGAGGACCAGCATCAGTAATGAAAGGCATAAGTGCCTCATATAACCCAGCTTGCTGGGAAACACTGGGCACCTGGCTTTTGCTGTTCTCTCCCTGCCTTGTTGGATGACATCACCTCTGAGCTAGCCTGAGCTTGGGATGGCAGCCCAAAACCCTGCTGGGATACCTGCTGACACGGGCATAGTTCAGACCCCCCCCTCCAATGTAATTGCTTATTCTGCTGGCATGTCGTCTAACTTCAGCATGCAGCTGAAGAGGTATTGATTGCTGGAGGGTAATTATTTCTTGATTCTTATGGGATTTTACAGGAAGCTTAATGCATCAGTGGAGTTGTCTGAACTGGAAAGGTAAATCACTAAAACCAAAAAGCTAAAACCACACAGCAAAAATACCTGGGTAAAATAAGCAATTCTTCCACTTTCACATGGAGAAGTGAACACTGGGGTTTTTGGACAGAAGTGTGAACATCCGTGTTAGTGTTAGCTAGCAGAGAGTGGGCTCCTGAGTAGATGATGGAAGAGGAGATAAATAGTGAAATTCGTATGTTACCATCTCCAAACTGAGCAACCAGAAAAAGAGTAGGAGATCAGAAATTGTTTGAAGATTCGCTTCCCTTCAGTGTTTTTCTGGAACTGAGTGAGCAGATATTTGCAGGCTATATTCCAAGCTGAGGTTATTTCTTCAGAGCATGTTTTGGCAAAGGATTTTTGGCTACAGCCCATCCTCAACCTGAATGACTAGGTGATAGCACGGGGAAGAAATCAGTTAACAGCAAATCATGGATCTAAATTTCAGGCAGTTGTTGACTATGCATCCGCTGTATCTTAAACTACTTTCCTTATAACTCTCATATTGTAATCCAGTGCTTTTGTTTTTGACCTTGATAGGATAAAGTAGAACTACTCTCACCCTTAGATACTGCCTCATGGGAAGTGTGGTGCCAATGTTCATCAGCAGGAAGGGTGATTTGCTCCCTGGGGGGATTGAATCATTGCAGAGGTGCCTGGGCAATCTCTCAGCCTGTGCCACCCAAGCGTGCCATGGGGATCTTGTGGTTTGGGAGCTACTCTAGCACATGTGCTGATGAGTCATACATGCAGCTGGGGAATACCAAACACTTCAAATGGGAGCACATCTGGATATGCACAGATCACATCTGGAGCATGAGGTTTGCTGCATGTACGCAGCATCCCTGTATTGTGCGTGCGATGAACTGCTTTCCATCCTTTCTGTACTCTATGGGCGAACCTTTATCATATTTACGTAAAATAACATTTGGGAATCACCTTCCCTCTGCCTCCATGGCCAGACTTTGCATGTCTGTCAGTGTGAGCAGCAGGGTTGTTGCACTGAAGAATGAGCTGTGTCAGGACTCGGTGCGAGTGCTTCAAGGTTGAGCAACTGCATTGCCTGTGTGTTGGCCAGCACTTGGGTATCCAGTGGTTTCTCTGAGAAATGTTTCTCAGTGTGCTTTTCTGGGGAGTCTGGAGGCCCTTTTGTATCTTTGCCAAGCGCTGGTCTTCTGTATCATTTTTCCAGGCGTGATACAGCACTTGGCACAGCAGCCCTCCAGGCTTTGCCCTTGTAAAGACTTCAGCTATTCCCTGGCATGAGACTGCCCTGGAAAGGGAATTTGAGGGTTGCCCACTCTATCGCTGTGCTTGTGGACAATGCAAGGGAGTTAATCAGGGTATGTACCAAGACCAAATTCTTCAAAATGTGCTATTCATATGTACTTTGAGCATTTTCCATCCCTCTTCTCTGCTTTGGAGTCTCTTAACTTCTAAAAGTGGAAAGAACGTGAAATACCTCCTTCTGAACTATGTCTGGCTATATAGGATGATGGCTATGGCTTCTTGTATACCTGGTCACTTATCTGCAGCCATTTTGGGGATTTATGTTGTTCTTTGTGCACAAATAGGCAGTATTTGTTAGTGCATTGTGTACATTGACATCTCTCTTCTTGGCAAGAGGGCAACTCTAGACCTTTCAGCACTTGCTGCTGGCAGTTGTGTTGTTGCCATGCCCCTGCTACCTCGGTATGGGTTGGAGAGCACTTTCCCACAGCCATGGTGGGCAGAAGAAGGGAGAGGTTTGGCTGGGCACTTCATGGTGTCTGGGGATGAGCATCCGGCTAAGCTGGGCCTTACGTCCTAGGTGCCTGAAACAAGATAGGTAGCACTTTCATTTGCACATTGTTTGCAAAGTGATCACGTCTGCAAATAGACACCGATTGGTTTTGAATGAAGAGAGGAAAAGAAAATTATTTTCTAAGCTTACAGGTAGAGATAAGAAAAACCCAGGAGAGGTAGCAGAGCTCTGGAAACTCTCTGGAAGCAAATGTCCTATGCATTCCGCACAGCTCAGATTTGCAAGTGTTGGGGCTGGTTTGACTGGGGATCAAAGAAATCCTTGCAAGGAGATGACAGAAAAGACAGATTCTATGCTGGGATTCAAATACCTTACTGGGTTTAAACAAAACCACTGTCAACTGATATTTCAGAAGATTTTTCAGAACTTCCCTGTTCTTACACTAACTTTGTTAAAGAAAAGGGGGGGGGGGAAAGTACAAGTATATTACTGATTTAAAACAAATATTTCACTATTCTTGTGTCGGAGCATTTAGGAACACTGCTTTCAATTGATTGCTTCCTATACAACAAAAAAATGTCCTTCCCTCTGTATCTGTTTCACGATGGGAAAGTTTGTAAGTCACCTTATCTCTGTAGGTATCAGAAACATCACATATGGCACTGCCTTAATGTCTTTTTTTTGTGCAATTTCCTGGATTGCCTGAATGTCTTTGTTGAAGCAAAGCATATTCAACTGCGGGAGAGACTTGTAAGAGACCTAAATTAATCTTTTCTCCGGAGCTTTGCAAAGTGGGTTAAACCAACACACAGTACTCATGGATGTTATAAGCTCAGACTTGCACATAAAATGTGAGGCTACTGAATTAAGACATAAGTGCTGTTCGTTGTTTCAACAGCTTATTGTAATTATCTCTTTATTTTCTCTGCAATTTTTGCCAGGCAAAGATTATCAGGAAATTGAAAAAGAGTTTAATATTTCAATATCTGTGTTACTGTTTGTGCAAGTCTCAAAGTTTCTTCAACAGCCAAAAAATGTGAAGGGAGAGCCGATCTTTAGAACACATAACACAAGGCACATTAACTTGCTGGGAACTTGGGCACAAGAGTTGTTCTTTGATACACGCAGTCAACCCCTGTTTCCACTGCTTTTGGTGAATATTTGTGTGTTCCCAGTGCTTAGTCTGGTATACCTAATGAATTTAAAGTCTTTTGAAAATGCTGGCTTCACCAGACACTTCAGTACATGAAGATGCTCGTGCTTTTAAGTCTTGATACTAATACTTTACCTCAAACTTTTCCCATCCTCTGCCATGCTCATTTAGGGACGTTCACAAGTTGACCTTGTGCCACTGTCGAACTTGTACTGATGGTACTGCCTGTGTGACTTGATGCTGCTGCTGTGAGACAACCAAGAAGCTTTGGAAGAAACATTCAAAGAGATACATATTTTAATATATATTACCATCAGAACAAAAATAGGAATGTATAGTAGATTTCTTAAAATCAAATGTTAGTGCTCAGGTCAGCTGAGTAGATACTCAGTACCTCCAGCTTAAGCCTAGTTGGGAACTAGAATTGCTACAGAAATTACTTTACATGTTGGGATATTCAGCCCATGTATGTAATCTTTAGGAGTCAGCCAGACCTCTGTGATTCTCCAGATCAAATCCCCAACTCTTCTGAACCTCAGCACCATGGGCTGGAGATCCAGATCTGCCCTCAGAAGCAACCTGTGATGTACACTGTGTTGAGAGGCAAAAGCCACTTCCTGTGAGTGGGAATCAAGCAGAACGGCTTTTTATTTTGGCTGCAGCTCTCCTACTGCAGAAAAAGTGGTGTTAGCTGGTCATGAGGCTGAAAACAGTCCTGGAGAAGTCCAGGGGCAGACATCTGCACAGACATGCCAAGGTCATCTTCCTAGCTAGCGCTAAGGCCTTGGACAAACCAGGCAGTGCATCATCACTGCCTCTGGATGAGTAGCTCTGGTTTCAGAAAGGGGCCTCCAGGGCTGGTGCAAGACAAATGAGTCCCTCCTTTTCCTCCTCTCCCCTCAGAACTGCATGTATCCATGTGATTTATGTGACTCCGGATTTCAGCTCATGTTTACTCTGCGGAGAGCCTGATGACTTCTCTGCTTGCCTTGATGCTTGCCTTAGCACATTGTTCTTGCTGCTAAGGGTCATGCTGGCAGTGGTTTTATTTGGAAAGTAGCAGCGGGGTGGTGGTGAGGAAGACAGTGATGAGGAAGAGGTGTCATGCTGTGCAGAGCTGGTGCTGTCGGCTGGGCTTCCTGACCTTGGGCAGGCAATTCCCACCTGTGCTGTGCTGCTCAATGGGAAGCACAGAGACAGAGAAGTGTGTTAACAGGTCAGGAACCAAAGAGGTTGGAGATGTTAAGAGCGTTTCTGCAGGGGCTGGAGAAGGGTAAAAATCTGCCTCCCCCATCAAGTTGCTACCACCTGTGAGAGGAAATTGATAACTTGGGTTGAAGCAAAATGAAAGCTGAGGAGTTGAAAACAGCTCTTTGGATGATGTGGGACACAATCACTGCTTCATGAAAGCTTAACTGCCTGTAGGTAAAGTGTGTGGTTCTGCAAACAGGGAAGAAGGAAGCATAGGGGGTTTCCAGAAGCTCATTCCCATCGATTTGTTTTTTTTCTGGATCTTTAAGGAAGGACAGAGCAGGAAAAAGAGACGGATCTTCAGTAAGCCTGCACGGATTGGCGATTTCCACCAAAGCTGGGAGGAATTCTCCATCTCCCAGCGGATGGAAGAGATTTCTGTGTGAGGGGGGCTTGCACGGGCTCTGCTGCTGAAGGCACATCTTGAAGTAATATGCGGCTCTTGATGACACCTCCTCAACACTTAGTAAATTTGACCTCTTCTTTCATGTGCCATTACACTCCTTCACATGGCTGCGCAGACAGCTAGCATGTTGAATCCGAATGATACGTTTTCAGGCAAAGGAACATGTGCTCTTCCAAATTATATGGTGATGCTACCTACGGCTGGCCCTATTTCCCATCACCCAGGAGGTGGGAGGTCAGTTGACAGGAGATCTCATTCCCTGTCGTGCAGGAGAATTGCCATCCCTCACACAAAGGCAAGTTTGGTTTGGTTTAGAGCCCTTGTGCGTGCTGAGCAGCACAGGTGCTGCAGCCCTCCTAGAAGCACTTGGCCTTAAGTACAATGTACTCATCCTCAGTGGTGTTAAAGAGCTTTTATAAACACTGCCTGAAAGTGCTCTGATTATATGTGACCTTCCCCCTCTGCATAGTGTCATCTCATTAATCTGTTAGGTGAATAATTCTGTTTTGGGAACAGAGCAAATATAGAAATTACACAATGAAGCACATTTAATATGTTTAAAAAACTTTTTCTTAATATAACCCCAATCATTTGCCATTCATTTTTTCATGTTGTGCTGAGTATTTGTATGCCAACCTTGGAAACGGGCTGGTAATTTGGTCCTCCTTAATTTTGGCACCTGTAGTTATTTTTGAACTACAGGCTGTTTTCTGTGGCTTTACTGCCCTGTAATTCAATACCCTTTTAGGACCTTAATGCTGCCGTTAGTAGCAAATTGGTCTCTATTCTGAATAAAACTCTTTATTACATTTGGTTTTTTTAATTTTTATTAGGGAATGGTTGCCCAACACCTACAGTGAATGAATTTCCTAGGAGGTTCAGGGGCAGTGCCTGAAATCCCTTTCCCATAATTGCTGGTTTTAGCAGGAAAGCCTGAATTACTCTAAGGATCTTCAGGGTGCAGATGGTTTGTTCTGGGCTTTAGGTATCCAGGTTGACAGTTGAGGTAGCATCTTCTTATGAGCCCCTTTCTGCACCTCTGAGTAATGCGCTTCATTACCTAATCTGTGCACAACAGAGGGCTCAAAGTCCTGGGTATACTTTCTCCACTGACATGTGTTTCATTGTTTCTTTTCAAGTTGGTTTTCTTTTCTTTTTTTTTTTTTTTTTTTTTTGTTTATTTGTTTTTTTTTTTTTCCCTGTGAAGTTACTGAAATTTGAAATCCTTCATCTATTTTGTTGACTATTAGTACAGCTTATCTGGCTTTTTTCATTCTCTGTGCTTGTGTTAGCAGGTAGAGGATGAGGGCTGGAAATGGGGTTGCAAAGGGAGAAGGGAATGGTGCCCTTTGTCTCAGCGACATTCAGGCTCACCAGAGTGGTGTTTTTCACCCATGGTGGGGGTTGCTTCCAGGACTTTGTGGAGCAGCCACCCCAGCTCCCCTGTTGCTGGGGTAGGGAATACAGGAGTGCCTGACCAGGTCTGGTGCTGATGCACGTACCTAGGATTGCGGGGTGCTGGAGGAGGGAGTTTGCTCTTTCTGCTGTGTTTTGGAAGGAGTTGCCTAGTTCTCCTGCATCCTTCCTGGCTGGTCTTGGCAAGCCTATTTTGTGGGCCAGCTATGCACTAGAGCTAGAAGGTGCTCAGCCATTCAGCCTCTATCTCCTTAGAGAAAGGCACTAGTGCAGGAGGTTGGTAGGAATGCCTTCTGACACCAATGACCAAGGGTGCTTCCTAGCACGACTCTGTCCCAGCAATGGTCTCCCTAAGGCCCTCTGTCTCAGGACGATAGGATGAGCTGGGAGCAAGAAAATCCGGGGAAGTTCCCCCCTCCCTGGATCTGTGCGCCACTTGCTCATAGTTTTGTAGATCTCTAACACACACAAAAAATTAAGTCTTTTTCAAGCAGACATCTGACTACGAAAACGAGCGTGCAATGCCTGCCTATGCCGGAGTACTGCCGAGTGCCTCTAGCACAGGAAAGAGCTCAGACCTGCTAAGTTCCAGCATCTTTGGCTGTTTAGAGGGGAGGAAAAAAAGACCTAAACACCATGTGCAGTGAAGTGCCTGCTATGTAATTACTGCTCCAGCCTTCTGCTGCCAGCAGTTGTTCTCTTTGCTGAAGAGACCGAGGTCAATGTTGCTCCTTTAAGGACCTGAGTTAAGGTTCGGCTGTGAATGTTCCAGAGTAGTCCAGTGCCTTTGTGTCATTTCATTTCTGTTTCTTTTGTTCCTGCAATGAAAGGTAATCCTAGACAATGTATCCAAAATTTTCTCCGTAAAGCTGTAGAGATCAGTTATACAAAAGTTAGAAAATACCCAGGCCCATGCGACCTTAATTCAGTTCCCTTGCATATATGCATTACAAGAGTATGTGATCATGTAATTAAAAACTATTGGCTTGGCAGGACCTTGGCTTACTCCTTGCACAGAATAAGATAGAGGACTGCAAGAACAGAGAGAATGTTTACTTGTAGTTAAGGCACGGGTGAGGGATGTGGGAGAACTGGATCCTAACCCTGGCGCTGTCACAGGATTCCTGTATGATGCTGGGCAGAGCTGATCCTCCTGCAGCCACAGAGGGTGTTGAACTCCATTATCAGCAGCTCAACTGCTCTAGCTTTTCAAATATTCAACTTTCCTGCCTAAAACCAATCTGGTAGCACTGGTTATTTGTATGAGATATGAATCTGAATAAACACATGCACAGACAGTTGTAGGGAAAGGATGAAAGCTTCTTATCGGGGGTTTTATCCCAGATTATTTCCTTCTGTAGCCACTCCAGGGCCCATGAATGAGGTTGGCTGTTTTCATGTTAGAGCTCTGAAGCTTTAAGGGCTCTCTGTGTCCAATTAAACAGTAGCATATCTCTCGAATATTAACACATTAAAAGCAATATACTTCCAGCAAAGAAATCTGATCCTAATTGGTCCCGGAATATTTTATTTTCCGAACTGAGCTGTGAACCGTTAAGCTTCCTTTTTTAAGACAAAGCAAACATTACATTCTTGGGGAAAGTCAGCCCAAGGAACGGGGAAAAATAGACTCTCAGACTGTAGCTGTCAATCTTCCATTTTTCCAGTGTTTTACCAAGAAACAAGCACAGGAACTAATTGACTTCTATCCCCTTCTCTACTTTATTTTTTTTCCCCTTAACATAGTGACTCAAATTAAAACAAAGATAAAATTCCAGGGGAAGCTGGCATTAATCAGGGTTTGGATGAAATTAAATTAAGTGCTTTTTATTGAACTCAGCAGTATTAGTTATTAAAACCAGAAGGACTTTCCCAACTAGTGTAAAAAAGCAAACAATGACTCATACTGTGGCATAGATTTTATTGGGAAATTAAAACACTCATTTTCTCTTATTTTTTCCATTTTTCTTTTTCTTCACTAACTTCAGACAAACACATGTAAACAACTGTTGGTGAGTCTGTGCTCATAGCCCGAAGCCACGCTGTTGTTACTGGCACTGGGGCTGGCTCTGCCATAGGTGGCACTTGATGCTGGCATTGTGAAATTGCTTACACAGAAACAGTGCTTCCACAGGTCTCCTGTGCCTTTATTTACAAGTCACAATTTGACATTAACATAAGGACAAGTCCTGTGTGGTGCTGAGCTGGCACTGGGTAGAGCTCAATACTCTGGGCAAGCAAGATTTAGCGAGGGGTTTTCAAAGGCAGAACAAAGATGCCTGTCCTAACTTTCCAGTGTCTTTCCCACCCACAGTCAGCCATGCTCTCACCCTCTTCTCTTGCATGACACTTACTCTTCTAGAGCCTGTTCAGCTCATCCCTGTTGCACCCATGATCAGGAGTATGAATACCCTATTTATGCCATGCAGTTCCAAGTCCTGTTATTAAACCTTGAGAGAGGGATGAATCTTAGCTTTTCACATCCAAAGGGTGGTGATTTCCCTGGGACCACGTGCTCTGCTCTAAGGAAGAACAGAGAGATGTGGCTGAGCTGATGCTGTGGCACAGCAGTGGTCCAGGGAAAGCTGTGCTGGTGTGTGGTTCTGGGGGATAGGGACCATGCTGGAGCTTGGCTGGCACTGCCAAAGGTGCAGAAAACAAAGCCCTTACAAAAGCATCCATGAATGTGGAGCTTGTGTGTAGCTGTGGTACAAAAATGGTTTTGGGAAAGATTTTGGAGAGTATGCAGATAATGCAGTCTCTGCATCAAAATGACCATCTTCAACAGTCCATAGAGGATGAGTTGTGTCCTGGCAGAAGGGAGCACAAGCAGTATAATCCTTCTTCTATAAGAACAGAAGACCTGGGTAATTATAAACTGATCATTTTGACTTTGATAAAGAGGAAGATACTGGAGCAAATTATGAACCAATTTAAAAATCACTTCTAGGCTAATAAGATGACAAGAAACATTGGTCTAACCTAGATCAGTCAAGAACAAATTTGTTTTCTCTTTGACATCCATTGATGTGGGAAGGTAAGGTAGCTGTGATATATTTTTGACTTTGAGGCAATATTTATCTCAAAAGCTAACCAAGGAGACTTGGTTTGGGTGAAATAATTCCAAAATAGGTGAAAAAATATATTCCAACAATAATTACAGCTAGTTCTCAGTCCAACTGGGAAGAGAAATCATGTAGGAAGCCTTAAGGGCCAAGTCCAGTGTTATTCAATAGTTTAATTAACTCATTTAATTCCTTCCATTCAGATTCAATTTAGAGAGGTTTCAAACAAGCATATTTCCGTTGTTGATTCCCTGTGGCATGTAAGCATTTGTTAATGAAGACAGCTGAGAAGAAGGGAGATCAGTGGGTGAGGGATGCAGCCTTCCCCACTGTCAGAGTGAGCCTGACGTGAGATGCTGCAGTTACTGACCTGTACCAGTATGGCTTTAACCCCTCTTCCTCCCCTGGCACAGGTATAACCTATGGAAAAGGCTTGGAGATGAAGAAAACAGCATATACTGAGAGTTCTTGAACAGCCAGCTCGAATTGCTTTACAGATTTTATAAAAGCTTTGAATTCGAGGCAGCTGGAGTGATGCACTGGAAAATCTGGCTGTAGTTTGGTTGAAAAAATATCTGTTTCCCTTAGGTGTTGGGCAGGTTTACATTACCAGTGCAGTGGCACTATGTCAGTTGTTACAACACATCTGGTGCAGAGCACATCTGGGAGAGTGAGGGTCAGCTACGAGTTTGGCTTTTGTGGGCAATGAAGGATTCTTTCCTTGTTGTTTTGGGCTATTCATGGCCACTTCAAATAGAACCTGCTGTTAGCTAAGCAAGGACTAAACAGAGGAGTCTTGCTATGTCTTGTTGTAGGGGAGTGTGCCTGGAGAAAAGCCATCTTTGTGCATCTGCCTGCTCTGAGGTGGTGTGTACTTGTGTGTCCTAAGCATGTACATGAAGGAGGAAAATGTTTAAGAATCCACATGGCATAGGAACGTGGGGCACCTTGCGTCTGGATTTCGTTTGAGGGAATTAAGAGCTGATCCTTAGCTGGAATATGAATCAGATCTGATTGTGTCTGTGTTAACTAAAAGAGGTTGTGTGGTGTGTATGAGCTGAAGCTCAATCTAATGTGGAAAAGTTTGATCCAGAGCTCTGTTTAATTTAATACTTGACTATTCTACCTATTTTAGTTCTGACTCAAGGCTCAGCATTCTTTCTCACTGGCGGTTGTTTGTATTAGCAAAGGACCTGTGTGGAACCAGAGGAGAAGAACCTTCATGCACCTAAACCTCAGCAAGTCCATAATATTTTCTCTCTGTTGCTAGTGGGACTGGAAGAGCTTTCCCTGCACACTGCTGCCATGATGGGGGGGGAATTAATATCCTGCAACATCCCATCAAATCCCCAAATGCATTCATAGCAGTGGGTTAGTAATCCATAGTTTCACAAGGTTTAAAACTCCTAATATACTTCAGATATTTGACATGCTTCAGTAAGTCTACTGTGCTATGTTAAGGAAAAGTGCCATGATTAGTTTTAGTACCTTTTGATATCTAAATAAACACTGACTCAATAAGAATATCTATATCAAAGCAAACATTTTCAGAGTAATTCAAAGAAATACAATTTAATGTCCTTAATATCGCTGCCCTTAATAGGAAACTTCTCTCATTACAATCATTCTTGGCTTTTAAGGTCAGTAGGCACTAATACAAAAAGCCTTGTCTGTCTTGCATAATAGCATTGGACAAAAAATCTTATTCAGAAATTCCTACTTACAACTCACAACTTCTGGTTAAACCAGAGCAGATTTTAATAAATTTCTCTATTCTTGCCTCAAAAAGATAACATGTGATGGAGAATCCTCCACAATGTAGATAAATTGGTCCAATGATTAACTGCCTTCTTTGTATGTATGCTTAAAAAGTAGGCTTATTTCTAGTACATACATTTGTCTTGCTTCATTCTGTCTCCAAAATTGCCCTGGCTTTGATAAATTAAAGTGTAACTTATAATTAAAAAAGAAAAGAAAATCTTTTTAATGTATTCCAGTGCTTAAGAGGTGATTGACGTGCTATCTGTCACTAGAACAAATTGAACAGCTTCAGCTCTTTGGTATCTCACTGTGGAGCTGTTATGCCAGCATTTCTAGGAGCAAAGCCGTCTTCCATTCATCTGCAAATTTCCCCTTGCTACCGCCAAATTGAGAGCCCTCATTTCCCACCCCAAGGAAATAAGTGAATAAGAGAAAGTAGGAATTCTTTTTCTTTCTGAACTAAATATACAAATATATAATCTGTAGGATTTTTTTTTTTTGGTGGAAACCTGATATTTTCCAGGGGGTTGTGGGCTGATGTATAGAAAATGTCAACTTTCAGGTGTTGGGCTTCCTGGGTTTGCATCCCACAGAGCCCCATTAGGTGCTTCATTCCCCCTGGTGTCAGGGGACCATGGTGTCTGTGCAGCACCTGTGACCATGGGGCTTCATGCACCCTGTTGGTTAAATCCTTTTTTGTAAGTTTGAGAAATGGATCAGGACTTCCTTCTGATTAGCAGCCTAATCCCTTGGGAAGGTTCAGTGGTGAAAAACTGAGGCTGGAAATTGCGCAGGGGCAAGCGGGTGGCGAGAGGAAGGGGGATGTGCATTGCTCAGAGCAGTCCAGATAAAAAACAATAACAAAAAATAATGTCCAGCTACAAAATGGCACCTTTGCTCAACCTACACATTTCCACCTCCGCCTCCCCCCTCCGTTCTTCACCACCCCCATATTCGCATTTTTTCTCACATAAACAAGATTAACCTTAATAACACAGCCGTGTTACAGACAGCATTGCAGCAGGCTCTCTTGGGAGGCACTCTGTGAAGCCAAGGAATTGCTGCTCAGGATGAGCACCCTGGTCCTAATTTCGTCATCTGTGGGACTGTAATTAGTCTTCATGATGATGACAGAATATGCTTGGTACCAAATCACATACAGGTTTGAGCTGTAAGTAGCCAGGGACTTCCAATGCACTGCCCAGTGGTTCAGGTTTTAATGTAACCATGGATTTCCGGTGTGGCTGTAGGCAGAGTCCTCAACCTTTCTAGCACTCTAGAAAAATTCTTCTGGACCCCCAAAAAACTGGCCTGACTCACAGTACCATCTTCCCCCTCTCTGCTGTCATCCTTCAAATAGAAGTTGCACTGGAAGTCCTCATTACTGGGACCTTTTCCCAAAGAACAGTCTTAAAGCAATAAAGAGAGTGATGGCGAGTCTCATTTGGGTGTTTACCTTCACCCTTCCCTCTCCCTGGGGACTGCTTCTCCCTGCTTTGGAGGGATACCCTGCTTTAACCAAGAGCCTGGATAGGAGAGCTGTGGGATTGCAAGTGCATCACCTACAGCCCAGTGCTCATTGCTGATGATGGGTTTCTCCCTGCTCATTCATCTCAGAGTCCAGGGAACCCATCCAGCCTTGTGGCATCCTCAGTGCCCTTCTGGTTGTGAGCTCCTCTGCTTAATTACCTAGGGCGGGAGGGAAGCTGGCACTGCCTGTGTGAGCTGATATTTCCACCTTGTGATTTCCTGGTGCTGCTGTTCCCTCTGCGGTGAGGAGCAGTGATCAAAGCTCCCCTGTCCTGCCTGGTTCTGCCAGCCCCTGTTGTTGCACCTCTGTTGCTGGTCCTCTGGTTCATCTGACGCAGAGCAAGGCTCTGATGTGGGAACCTTCTTAAGCTGCTTCGTACACATGCCAAAAATTAATTTGTGTTTTTGCTGCAACCTTATCTTTTTGCCTCAATCATCTACTGGCTCTACAGACTCTCTGGCAGGCTTCCTCCTTTTGATGTGTTTGAATAAAAGCTTTTATTAGTTTTTAAGGCTTTAGTAAGTGGTTTCTTAAAACCTTTTTGACTTGCTTTATTATGCTCTTACATTTAATTTGCCAGACTTTATGCTTTTTCTGTGGGTTTTATTATTTTTTTTAGACGGTATGCGTGGAGCTCAGAGGAAGAAGAGCCTGATCCTTGCCCTGCAATGAGGTGGTTCTTGGAAGTTTGTTTCCCATACAAACGTCCCAAGCTGCCCTTCCTTCTCTGTGACCAAAGAGCCTGTATCTAGAAATCTTTTCTGACAAATGCTGTGGAATCTCTTTCATTTCTGTCCCCAACCCAGGACCCCAAGGGGCCAGTGCAGAAAAACGCACAATTAAAATAGACCCCAGCGTCACCACACTGGGTGCAGAAATGCGTCCTGAGTACAGTAATGTAGCATGCCATAGCTGCAGCCTTGGCCTGCTTTCTCCATGCTGAACGCTAACCAGCAGGGTGATTTAGTGCAGCTCCAGGATGAGGAAGTCACTCCACAAACAAACCCTCAGTCGTTATTTGTGTTGGGCTGGACAGATCAGCTGTGTGTTCTTCTGACGCTATCAGATGTGCATTAACCTTTCAGGAAACCTCCAGAAAAACACATGTACTGGGCACCACTTACACTGATACCAGGAAACCAGGAGGTGCTGCGGCTACAGATGTGTTACCCTGCAGTGTCCTGCTGACCCCTGTTGAGGTGCAGGAGCAGATAGGCTCCTGGCTAACAGCAATCAGTGCTGCTGTCACCACCCATATCCATCACTGTCAATGGAGCGGCAGCTTCCTGAGGCAGTTGTGGCACAAGATCAGAGGGATCTTCTTGCTTGTGAGCATGATGCAGCCAGCCTCCAGCAAGGTTGGCCATGTCTCTCTTTCACTCCTAGCTCTGTTTTTTATCTCCTCTCAGCCCAAAGCTGTCTATCTGCAGAGTTTAATCCTCTGCTGTATTGGCATAGGGATGCCTCAATTACCAAAGTAGTGGTACCTAATTTAGGTTATATGTGTCCCCTCTTGTGTTCCCAGCCTGTAATTTAGGCATCAGGGTATCTTACTCCTGACAGAAGCTCTCCTCTGAGCTAGTTGCAGTCGTGTGTCCGTCCCTCGAAGCACCAGCCATTTTTTAATTTACTGGTGTGTGGTTTCTTGATATGTACTTACATATCACTAATTACTAATACATAAGTGCATCTCCTCTTTCCTTCAAAGATAATTACTTTGTCATTTCCTTAGCTGTCTCCGAATGAACCACTGCTGGTTTCTGGATTCGTGCATGACATTTGATTACCTTTTCATAGACATATCTCACTTAACTGTGTTATTAATGACCATAAAATTACCCAGCCCTGAAACAAAGTAAAAATGCAATATAAGCTTTAGCCTTGGTGAGCTCCTGAGAGTGCAAATCCCAGAGAGAGGCTGTGTGTCACGTAGCTATGTGTTCCCTTGGGCAACCATGTCCCATACCCCAGAAATGGTCACAGCCATTGCTTTAAAAAGCTCATGTGTGAGTTACCTCATGCATTTGGGCCGCTCGTACTGCCTTTGTAGCAGGAAAGTGCATGTGTTTTTCTCCTTGTCAGACTTGTTAGTACCCTGAGCAGTAAATAGAAACAACCTGGTAGTTCTTCCAGATAGGTTTTGCTGTTAGCTATGCTCCTGCAGCCACTCTGTCCTTGTTCAAGAGCATTGTAAGGCTGAGCTGCTGCTAAGTGAATTACCCAACTTCAAAGCCAGCTGCTTTGCAGCAGCAGAGCTGGTGGATGGTGTCTTTATTAGCGTTCGCATCACATTTAAGCTGCTTTAAAATGGCAGATTTAAGTTCCAGAAACACGAGGCTTAAGGGGTTTATGCTTTGCAGAAACACTGATGGGGACCTTTTGGAGCAGATCCATGCTGGTGGCTTTTTGTGGGCTTGAAGCAGCACCATGCACTTTGACATGCTGTGATATGGATTCTGCCTCCTGCCTGCCTGTGGGGCATGGGGGTGCCTGGAGATGGGGAACCCTCCGTGGCACACATTCCTCAAAGTGGCTTCCTGAGGGAAAAGTGCTCCAACACTGTAGTTCAGTGCCAGCAACCTCAGTGCCATTTGGTTTTGTGCTGTCCAGACTGTCAGCTCTTGGCACAGGAATGCAGGTCTCTGGTAGCCCCCTCCTTGGGCACTGAAGTAGCCTGATTCCCTTCGATGGAGTCTATGAACAGAAAATTAAATATAGCCTGTGTTAAGGTTGGGACTTGAGCTTCTATGAATTTCTGTCCTTGAGAGGAAGGATTTATATCGCTGGATGAACAGGGTGATGGAAGAGATGAGGAGAATAGCACAACGTGTGTCTTCACTTCAACTTGTTGCAAGTAAAGACAAGTGGCCTGCATGCACCCCTGGGGATTTAGCTGCCACAGTGCATCTCTCATCACAGCAGATGTGTTGGCTTTGGTTTGCTGAGCATTTGAGTGCCTTGGTGTGAAATTAACTAGAGATGGACATGAAATTTTATATGCTCAGAAATAAGCTGGGTTATGAGAAGGAGCATCCCTCCCAGTGGCAATTGAGGTGTGATGGTATTTGGGATAACAATGATAGGAAAAGGAGACCTAGAGCTGGTGGTTCCAGTAATGGCTGGTGCCTGCTTCAGCATGTGGGTGCTGCTGCAGTTCCGCTGTGTTATGATGCGGGAGGGGGGGTGGGGTGTGTGTGTGTGTGTGTATCATATTCTGGGGAGAAAAGGCAAGATTTTACTTTAAATAGCTTGATGGGTGATGGGCAGATGCAAGTCTTTGGAAAGAAATAAGAGGGCAAAACTATGACAGCTAGTGGAGATACTAACATACCAGAAAGCCTTGGGGAAAAAGAAGAGATGTGGGAGGCTACATGCAAATACAAACCTCACGCTTAGGGAAAAGCGGTGCTTGCCCAGGGGAAAGTGCAGATATGGATACCTAAGAGTTAGCTGTGAGCATCACCCACAAAGAAGTCCATCCCTCTCAGGATTCTGATGCCTCCTGGTGTCTGAAGGAAGTTTCTGTTAAAGCAATGTAGAGGCAGGCACCCTATATACTTTGGTTGTATGAGGGTCTCATTGTAATCTTGCTGCTTCCTTTAATTAAAAGCCATGCTAGAAATTAAAACTGCTGTTCTATCTCTGCTCAGTCACCTAAGTCGCTACCTGTGCTGCTGAGGAAGAGCTGCATCAGGGACCCCAAGGCTGCCCCATCCCTTGCCCTTACACACACTCTGTATGTAAGAGGTACATAGAACCAGCCCTGTGTATCTCTTTACTTTTGTAATTTTTTTTATTGCACAGTGCTTGACCTCTGCTTTGAAAGGAGCGCGCACAGCTCTGCTGCTCTGCGACTTATTTCTCACCTGGTTTTTGCGTGGCTTCTTTAGGAAGTCCAAGAGAACCTGTGAACACTTCCGTGTTGGCAATGAGCTCCTGGTGACCCCTGAATCTTAGACACTACCTCTGCTATTATGTTATTCATAAAGCAGCTCAGGCTAACCTTTTACAGAAAAGTTATTTCTCTTAACCTGCCAATTCCTGTTACTTGCTTAATGACTACGTCCTTGCAAATGAATGGGGGCCTGGGTTAAGTTGGAAAGTGCTGCGAAATAAAAGATGCACATGAATAGTAATAACACAATAGCATTCTGGGGTGTAGCCTGGGCAGGGAGGGGACCCCCAGTTTCTGCACAGCATGGGCAGAGCAGTGCGCTTGCACCCCATCTAACAGGTTTTCTCTGGGATGTAGTGCAGGTGTGGTTAGTCATGGAGGGCCTTGGGATCAGGTTTATCACAAAGCAGGTTTTAAGTGTCTTAACCTGCCTGACCCCATGGATTTACAATGGTAGGACAAAGGTATGAAATAACAAAATGCATTGTCATTTAAAGGTCAGGTTTGCCCTGAAGGTTGCAGTATCTGGGGGGCCTGAGCCTGGCTCATCAGTCCCTGACACTCTCGCAGGACTGAAGTGCATCATCTTGGTTTCTCCCATTCTTCAAACTGCTGCTCACAGCAGAAATAGATGATCTGGTTCTCTTCTGACTTCTTTCCTCAGTTTGCCTAGCCCTGGGTGCCTTTGGTGGGCACTGGAATATTGTAATATGTGTCATTTATTCTGCTTGACCATGCGGAGATCTGTTCATTTTTGTCTCTCCTTCACTATGGTTCTCTCATTAATATTTCTGCTATACACCATCATGAGACAGGGATAATTGGGTGAGTCATAAATCACCATCTGCTGTGGGAATTGTGAAGTGTGTGTTTCAATGCCCAAGATCCCACCTAATACCTGATGTCTTTGTTCATGTGTTGACAGTTCATGCATGGTAGTCCACTCGTTCCAGCTGCCCCCTGTCTGGGGCTTTCACATCCTTGCTTGCACCCTGTCCAGGACATTTAACCCTCCACTGAGTGGGCAGCAATACGAAAGTGGATCTGGTGTGTGTTTTTTTCATGTAAGAAAACAATTTCTCATGCTTTTTTGCTATTGAGTAAAATTCAGGTCACCGAGTTCAGTGCAGGTGGCCTTGGGAAGTACCTGGCTTTGGCTATATCTGAGGGTAGCCTAGATGATGTGATGGGCTTTTCTGGCCTTCATAAGGACAAAGGTTTTTTTCAAGGATTGTTTTCTGTGCCTTGATGTGTGAATCACATGCATCAACAGGGATGGTGCTTTGGATGTTGTAACCAGAGATCTCTGTACTCCACAGGACAGAGCTGGGTGCAATCTCCAAGTTCCACTGACTTTTCCTTGCAGCTGTAGGCTGTTTTTCCCCTTCACCTCTTCCTCCTTGGGCTCCCCATGCACTAGCTGAGGCACATATCTACTGAACATATTCCATTTGCTATTTTGCCTGGATGTGTGCAAGTGGGAGGAGTGGATGGTGCTTCACAGGGTGCCAAGAGATGCTGGCTTACCATGTAGAGGGAGTACCTGCTGCAGAAGCCTTCACAAATTTGATCAGCTTAGTGTATCAAAAGACGACCAAAAAGTTACTTGATTTGTGTGTTTTCAGGGGAGAAAACCCATATATAATCTACTGCAGAGTTTCTTAATCTAATGGCTAGAGGCAGAACAAGAATCAGGGGCTAGAAGCCAAAACCAAGGAATTCCAATTAGAAATGGGACACAAATATTTAGCAGGCTGCATAAACTACTTAAGGAAAAAAAAAAGAAAAAGAAAAAGAAAAAGTAGCTTCTCTTCTTCATCTTGTAATGCTTTATATTGAGTCTGGATGCCTTTATAGCAAATATAGTTCAGCCAAATTTGAGTTACTTGGCTCAGCACATGGATAAGTGGGTGAAATACTATAGCGTGTGATGTACAAGAGGTCAGACAAGGTGATCTGATGGTTCCTCCAGCCATGCTAAAACTTCTTAGAGGCTGTAAAGCCGGAAGGATGGGGCCAGTTAAGGTGTGAGGCTGTGACTCCATCTGTGCTCTCCTGTGATTAGCAGAGGGTCTGTGTGTGACCCTGCCTCTTGTTCCTCTGATCTCAAGAGAGGATGCTCTGAAGAGAAGCTGAAGGTTATGAGTTTGGAAGCTATATGTAAAACTGAATTCCCATAATCTTCTTTTTCTTCTTTTTTCTTTTTCTTTTTTCAACCAGCACTTCAGCCATGCGTGATCCAGCCCACATATGAGCTTGAAATGTTCCATCATGTTTTCATTATTTGTTTAAAAATGGGAATTGTCAAGATCTCTTTTGCTTTAATTACCTGATGCTACAGGGCTTCAGAGTGCCTTTTTACACTCTCCAGAACATGCCCTTGGGATGTGACAAGTCTGAGTTCTACAGCAGATGCTTTCAGAAGAAAGTTGTTGGCATGAGTGTCTGAAAATAGAAGCTTGTTTACAAGGCTGGTTTTGCATTATCAGCTGTAGTGCTCCAATAATTAAGGCTGTGAACTTAATTAGCTCAACACTCCATAATTCTCTTCTGCCTCTCCAGGGGCTTGTCTGCACACAGCTCTTGTGCTGCATCAGCTTGCGCCGAGAACATCTTTATCCCAGGGTGGCTGCGTTCACACAAGTACCACCTTAACTGCCACGAAAGCCGTGCTTCATTTTGGAGTACGCAGACCTTCCGTAGGGCTTTCTGGAGAGCCCATCCCTGGATTATTTGGCTGTTTTTATTAAAAACATTCAGGCAAAAGTACTGATCTCTACTGAAGCATCAACAGAACTGAATGATGCCATTGTTACTACTGATTGAAAGGGTGCTTTTACACGGGCCTCAAGCTTGTGTCTGTTCTTAAGTGGAAAATGTTTCTTAATGCTGAATAATGTAGTAACATTTCTGGCCAGCACAGGCTTTTTGACAATGAAACATTGCCACATGCTTGAGAATGGACTGGGCCTGCTGCTTTCACCTCTCCCATCTGGGTTAGGTGCCTTCTGAGCAGGACCCAACCCTGGGCAGGGAATGGCACCCTCTCCAGCCCCAGCCTGGAATACCCCATTCCCCAGTGACCCCACCACAGTATGCCCAAGCACATCCTGTGTCTGAGACCACCCCATCCCTGGGCATTGTCCCCCGTGTATTTCCTCAGAGCCAACCCACGCACAACTGGGAGATGTTTTCTGTCTCAAGCGCGTGAGCCTCAGCTGTTTCGACTATCCCATGTGTGCGTCCTTCCTGTTTGGACAGACACTTGATACTCACACCTCAAATAGAAAAGGCTGGACATGATTAAAACACACAGTCCAGGCACAGGCATCCTTTTCTCACTCAATGTCTGTCCCCACCCCCAAGCAAACCTGAGGGGCTGTGATGATATTCAGTTTCTTGTGCAAAGAGTTGAGTAATTCTTTAACTGTTTTAGACGCACAGGGACAGATGCAGGGTGCTGCGTGCTGGCATGCTGTGCCTGCCTGTATCATGGCTGAAACCTGTTATGCTTACACTGAGGTACTTTGTATTTCTGCAGGAATATCTAGGCATATAAAAGTCAAACCTTCCAGATTTATTTGGATTTAAAGTTGGTATGTAAACTGATTAGCTTTATCAAAATACTTACATTTTCTGAATTCCCTGATCTCCCAGGATAATTGATGTTCCAAGCTATTAACTTGTAACATTAACATTTCCCCTTAATTGCAGGGCTGTGATGAAAACCTCTCTCCCTGTGGGTGCGTAGCTCTAGAGCCAGTGATAGTTCCTGCCACATGATTACCAGCTCTGACTCAAAGCAGGATGGTTCTCTTGGACATACCAACCCTGCTGAGGGTGCTGGCATTTCCGTGGTGTATCCGACCTCACCGTTGCTCACATACAAGCGCAAAACAATATTTGTTCTACTCTTCTGAAAACAGTGTGGGCATAGCTCAGATGCCTTAAAAGTCAAGGTAAAAGCAAATATTGGAGTGCTGGTTTACACGAGCCCCGTTGTTAAATAGTTATGTATGACGTGGTTGGCAGAACATCAGCATGCTCATACTCTCTTCTTTCTTACCCTTGTTTGTATCGTGTGGGCTCTCTGCTGCACACTGCCTTTCAGCACAGAGCTGGGCTAAGCAACGCTGTCCCCACCAGTACAGTGGGGAATGGGACTATGGATTTCTCTTCCATGTTGTCTTTCGTTCTGGTTCCTGGATGCTCCAGTGAGTTAATTGGTAGCAGAGGGAGAGGGTAGGGAAGAGCCATATGCAAAAGAGGGAAGGGATATTTTCAGCTGGGAGTGAGACAAAGACACAAGCTGTGAAGAGCAGCGGTACAGAGACGCAACTTTCTGGCCTTGCAACAGGGAGTGTTTCTGATGGAACCATGAAGCTACAGGGTTGGCTCACCAAGCAGAGCCAAGAAGGCAGATCCAGAGATGTTACGGTAGACAGCATAAAGACAAAACTTCTAATGGATAATTTATGATGTAACCCTCGCAGAAGCAGAGCCCCTCCATTTTGTGAAACAGAATGTCCTGTAGAAAATATTTGCACTTAGCTTGTACACGCAGATTCAAGGAAATTCTTTCAGGAGGACTGGAGTCTAATAAAATGGGAATGTGTGACCTGGCCTGCACCATTATTTGCCCGGTTTTATCCTTTTGTTATTATTTCCAAATGTGGAATTCTCATTCTTCTACAATTCTGCAGGTGAAGCTAGGCCAAGAAAATACAATGGTCTCCTGCAATTACAGGGAGCACCTATTAGGGCTGTAACAAGGTTAGCAAAGCCAGAATGGCCAGCATCCAGAGCAGCACGTGTTCCTGAGGGGTTGTGGAAATTACCCTGCCAGTGCCCAGGAGTCTGGTCCCTACATGGGTGAAGAGGCGCTGGTTGGAGCGATGGAACCCCAGTGGGACTGGGTGACATTAGCTCTCTGCTCTTCTCTATGAGCAGATGGGTTGCCTTGGCCAAGAGAGTGCAGCGTCTGGCTCTGATGTTCTGGGATACAACGGCTTACAGATGGTACCATCCTCTCCTCTTCCAGGATGTAAATCCTCAGGGATGGAGGCTGTGCCATGTCTACATGCTCTCCTCGGAGTGTCGGTCCTTGCGTGATGCATTAGATGGAGCAGTTGTAAGCATACCACTGGCATGCTCCAGGTTTTTTCTGCTCTAATATTTATGACTTTACCTACCAGAAGAGCTCCTGTAAATAAGTGTGAATGTTCCTACTTCTGCCTGCCAGATATTGCAACTGGGTGAGCTGATCCTTCAAGCGTGTCCTTGTTTCTAGCTATAAAGCCAAATTTGGACAGCAGCATATAATATTTGCTAAGAGCTTTAGGTTGGTTTTATGGCACAGACATGGAGGGTCCTGGTGCCTGGTGTTGACTGGTGGTTGGTGGAGCTGTGGGCCGCAGCAGAGCTGCTGCTAGCATAGCGTGGGGACGCTGTGGTTGCAGGATGAGGAGCAATCAGGATGAATGCAGTGTCTATTTCCCAGAATGTAAACAGGCTCGCAGCTTAATGGCTCTATTTACGTTGACAGAGATCAGGAAACACACTTTGTTATTTTAGTCTGAATAAGCTCATGCAGATGGTAAGCAGAAGCAACGTGTTTGGAGTTTCTGGTGTTCTCTGACAAGCCAGGTTGCACATGAGTGTGTTAACCTTGCCTTTGAAAAGGGCTTGATTTTTATCAGCTTGTTTACCAAGCTGTCACAACAAGGCATAAAACCACAGAAGACTCACATGCTGATATGAGAAATGTGCATATTCTTGGTAGTGGAAGAGGAATAGGAGCTTTCTGCTCTTTGTTAAGTGTGGTAACAAGCCATTGTTTTTCTCCAAACCACAGAGCGGGCTGTCGAGCTGGGAGCAGGGGCGAGACAAAGATGTTCCACACGACAAATTGCTCTCCTCTCCTACCACCTCCAGCCTCCACAGATGCATGGGGTGGGATTTGTCAAGTTGCTCAAAATAAGTCATTTGCATCATATCGGTTACCAGGGCCAGCAAGTTCCCCATTCCCTCCTGGCCAGAGGCTTCCCGTGCTGGCTGCTCTGCTCCCAGCGAGCTGGTGTTGCGGCTGTGGGAGCTGAACGAGTTAAGCCGTGCTCGCTGTTCCAAGTGGGAGCGAAGAGCCATTGCAAAATGTTTTTCCCCCCGTTGGCTCTGCATGTTGTTTTAAAATTAAATTGGTTCTGGTTAGCAAACAAGAACAGGACGGCAAAATTAAATTTTCTGTGGAATGTTGTGAATCCTGTGTGAAAAATAAACCCCAAAATGTTTTTTTCCCTCCCGCACTCTTTGGCTTGCCTTCATCCCCTCTTTGCCTGCCATCCCTCTATCTTTGCTCCCTTCATGAACATGCTGGTGGGTGTCAAGGCTGGTGTCCTTATGCCGAGGTGCTGTGATGAGCAGCAGTGGGAATTATCGTGAGCTGGGATGTTACGGCTTGGCCAATAAACTAATTTCTTTTCCCCTTCTGCTTATTGTCCTGCATCTTATTTTCATACTCCTTTGTTCTCACTGTCCTGAGAAACATCATTGTTCACTCTCCAGCAGGTGAACAGAGCATAGGTCCAGAGAGTACCTTGGCCATGTAGAGAATGCTATTAGTTCTAGAGGCAGAATTGGACCTATAAAGTATGATTCAGGCCCACACAGATGACTACCACCAGCCATCTGCAACTCTTCAGTCTCGCTGGAGTCCAGCACAGACTCTCCATTGGAGGAGCTACACCCACATAGGGTTCTGTGATGGACAATACAGATTTCTCCCTGTCTGCTTCCATCTTCCTTATTTATTTATTTATGTGCAGATGGAAAATCTTTGACACAAATTGGCAGTCCTTATATTCTATTCCTCTGGAAAGCTTCTTCAGTCCTTAAAAGCTTCTCCTCCATTTGGTCAGCGCTGCAGGCATTCGCCGTGCACTTCATAAGTCATTTATCTAGTCATTGCCTCAGTATTTGTGTCGAGTCTTCTTGGATCTTTATTTATAATTTGGCGTGAGTCTGTTCTGAGGGCTCAGCAGACTCTCGCTCTCTTGTGTGAACTAGGACATGTTGCTCTCAGACCTTTAGATGGGGCAGCAGGTTACTCCCGAGTTGAATTTCATCATAGTCATGGTGCATGTGAAGTGATGGGGCTATCATTACCTACTGGCTTTTGTTATTGCTTTTATTTGGGAAGTAAGATGCCCCATGCCTTTTATGCTTGGCGCCCAGTGTCACTGATTCCTGGAGGCCAGGAGTGTACCCTGGAAGGTGTCATGGTGTGGTTGCCCCTCTCATGCCCTTCTCCAGGCATCTCCTCTTTTATGTTGCTGGAGATGGGAGGCTCAAACAGTCCTCCAGCACAATGTAGAGCGATCAAAATGGCTCATCTGACTGGGGAAGAGGTACAGGGTCAGACAACAGGTCTAAGAGAAGAATAAACATCTCTTCAGCAGCATGGATCTGCTGAAACCTTGCCTCCAGGTGGCATGTGAGGGTGGGAGCCTCTTCCGTGTGAGCAGTGTTTTCTGGAGCAGGGCTGTGTGTTGAACCCCAGTTTGGAACAGGGCTGTGCCTGTCGCGAGCAGCCAGGGGCCACTCCTCCCTCACCATCAGACCATTAGAATAAATAAAACAGCTCCACTTACACTGGATGAAATCAAGTCTTCTGGATTGTGGCCTAAACACGGTCAACAGCTCCTCTGGGCCCCCGAGCTGCCAATAGCTTGCACCTCCTTGCAAGTCTGTCCTTGGGAAGGAGCCATTGGAGGCTAAGGAAATTTTGCAGCTCTCCATCCTTTGAGAAGTGGGAAATCATCACTGATAGGACTTGCAGCACCTCTTGCACCAAGGAATGGGATATGCAGGAAACACACTGATTAGAAGCCAGTGCTCAGTGCAGTGCTCCAGCCAATGCCTTCCTGGAGCATGGTTATCAGCAGCATTGCCGAAACTCTTCCAGGGCACCGTGTGGGCTGGTTTTCCCTTCTGCTCAGGCCTTGCTGTGATTAGATTGTACTTGGGTGAAGAGTCATCAGTAAACTAATGAGATTTTCCAGACACCTCTCATAGTTACTGGCTTATGCTGTGTTTGTTGTGCCAGGACTTGTGTGCTCTGGGGTGCCAGTAAAGTTCACCAGAAATTACGACCAACTAGGGCCTGAAAAATCAGCTTAATAAACCTCTCCCTGCTGCTGCCACCTCTTCTAACACAAGTGCTGCATGTATGGCTTCTTGACTGGATGGCCAGAAGTGCTCTAGAAAGGTGTAGCCATTTGTTTCTACACACGTGCACACAAAATGTCACATTCCTCCCTCAATTGCTGTAGGTATCTACTTATTCATTGCCATCAGTGTTTGCGATCAGAGCTGCTGTGCTACATTGCAGCCAAGTTTGGTTGGTGCTGCTGGAGGTTGCTGCCACTACTGCCTTCACCCTGGGCACCCTTCGTCTCCCTGTTTTCTCTCCAGGAGGTGTTTCTGAGACCTTACTTGTCCTCCTGGTGTCCAGCTTCTCACCCTGTTTATCCCCATGGTGCTGATATAATACAAGAGCATGTGAAAACATGACTTTGTGGTTGCACACCTGATTTGGGTGTCTACAATGTTATCCTCTCATCTCTCTTAAAATGGGAATTCCTTATGTTCCAGTTTCAGATTTAGGGCTTGAGGAGATGACCTGAAATCTAAGTGAGAATCTGTTGAGTCATTTCTGAGTGCTCTGAGCATAAATATGTTTCTCAGTTCTTAAAGTGTAACGTTTATCAGCTGTACAGTAATGCACAACCAGCTTCATTTTGTGGGATCAGGCTTCCAACATCCACAGCCTGCAGCAATAAATGGAGCAAGGTCATTGCTAAGCTGGAAAGTAAATGCTTTTGAAGCATATCCTCCCAGGACAAGACCTAGTCTTTTCTTCCAACTGCTAACACCTTCCTTCCCACTTACAGTGATCCCATAACCTTTCTCAGATATGGAAACTTTCTTGTTCTCTGCTGTCAAAAGCTTTCAGCCTTACGTTTTTTGTCTCACTTTAATCTTCCCCAGCATGCCATGGTGTGTTCATCTGCCTTTCACTCGGCTCACCTTTTCTTGCACTTCCCTCTTCTAATGCTGCTCACATGGTTCCCATTTACGGAAGGTGGGAGCCAGTGGGCATATCCCATATACGATCTGAGGGGATGGGATTCTTGTGTGGAATTATTTAATTAGAGACTGCCAAGCAGTTTTGGGGGGATTTATTTTAATAAGTTTTAATATTTTCCATGAATTTATTTTTCAGTGGAGATTATGCCATATCCAGAAAGAAAACCGTTTACTTAACCAGTGAAATTTATTCAGTCAAACCCTGAAAAATTGTGCTTCTTTAGATCAACCTTTATCCTCTAGAATTGTCTCAGAAGGTTGATCCTCTGGCTGGGGGCAGAATCCCTTTCAGAGGCTTAACGGTGGTTATTTGTTTAGCCAAGTAAGTTTAAAAAGGTGACAAGTACATTGTAAAAATCTCAGATCCCTCTCCCAGAATGCAAGCCAATGACACCATTAGCTTAATCCAGCACCTCATATACTCAATTTTAATGCGACTCTCTAGCTCCAGAATATGATGTATTTTTAGTTGAAGGATTTGTGTTCCAGTAGTAAGAGGGGAGAAGGAGGGAGGGCAGTGCTGTAGGTCACTCAGCAATTTGGTACACAGATGTATTAAAAACCACACAGAGGGTCTCTCCAGAAAAGAGCTGACATCTGACATCTAAATCCATTCATAGACTGGGGTAACTCATGGCAGAGCTTTTTGCTGCGTGTTTAGCTGAATCCCACATACCATGAGTGAGCGGTGCTCTCATCTGCCTCTTCTGCCTATGTGGCTCCCTGCGTTTTTGAGAGCTACCTCTAGGCATGATACAATAAATGGATGATATTTAGAGCTACTGTCCTGGCAGACTGTGTGAGCACCCTTCTCCATCTCCGCACTGAGCAAGGAAGTCCTAATGTGGAGGAGTTGTGCTGGCTGCTGCGACCGCAGAGTAACTGTTGAGAAACTTAACGTCCATCCCATCCAAGCCTATATATCTGCACCGCTGATCTCCAGGGCTGGACTTGCTCTGGGTTGTTCTCCAAAAGATAGAGGTACAGAGCTCCTATAGAGTGACACCACTTTGGGTGCTTACTTCACAAGAAGTCATGCTTCCTCTTCACTGCTCACCTTAAAAGGATAAAGAAAGTTCAGATGATATCTCCATTGCAGTAAAGCTGGAGGAGATGTATTTCCCTGAAATGCTGGCAAGCAGTAAGGGGAAGCTGAGGGTATCAGCGATGTGTCTGTGTCCAGGGTTGTAAAAGCTAAGTATGCTTCCAGCATACCAGGAGTAAAACCATTTCAGCAAAGTGCAGTATTATTGCAAGAGACTATGCTGATAATGCAAAATTCTGGGTGAAAATGCAGGAAAAAGGATTTATTGAATACATATGGACCTTCTGTATTTGACAAAACTATTTGATAGATTTCAGACTGATAACTGAGCACTTTTGTGGTTTAGATCTCTTAAGTGATCTTTCATCTGTTCCTTCCCTCTTCAGATCTCCTTCTGTTTCACACTTAAAATGAACGTAATTAACAGCCAAGTCCCAGTTAATTGTTTCTATGAAAACTGAAGCAAAGAGCTGTGTCTATGTCAATACGTTGTTTACTCTTCTGCTCTGAGTTACAGATTAGCATTTTCCTCTTTCTTCCTCTTATTTGTGTATGCATTTGTAGGGTATTTTCCTGCTGTTCTTTCTGCTGCTCTCTCCCCTGGACCCACAGCACAGCTGTTGCCTCTCCATGTCTCACTGGTTGGGAAATGCTGTCTTAAACTCCTTTCCCCAGAGATCCTCTTGACCTGTGCCCTGAATTTGTTCGAATTTGCTTTTTTTGTGAAAGACATTATCTTTAATCTGCTGTTCATGTTCCTTCAATGCCTTAAATTGCTGAACTTTATGGTTTTGTAATCACTTGCACTCATTTACTTCCAGTTTTGGACAATTAATCAATGTTCTGTATCAATAATATCTGAGTAATAAACATCCCCTCCTGTGTTACTCTCCCTTCTTTCTCCAGAGCAACTTTTCCCCATGCATTCCAGCAGCTTGATGTGTCTGGTACCTGTCCCCCACTGTCTATAGCAGATGCCAGGGCAATTAAGATTAGCTGTTCCTACCAACTCAAAGTATTTGGCTGCTTCAGTCAGATGCTTAAAAAGGCATTGCCCATGTCCTACTTCTTGGTAGCTCTATGGGACATCTCCTGGGCTACTTGTATATTTCTTGGTCCCTGGGGACATGCACAGTCTGTTTCCCACCTCTTCTTGAGCCCCAAAGTATTCTTCATACAAAACCCCCCCTTCTTATTTCCTTCTTCTGTTTCCTAAACAAGTTACATCTTCTCATATCAGTATTCCCCTTCAACCATGTCTTTCCATGAAGCATGTGTGAGGCTAAATGCTGTAGTTGTATACAAGGGCTTTAAAGCAGTCTTGTTTATTCTCTGCTCTCCTGGCATTTCTGCGCAGACATATAATACAATCAGAAGACTGCCCTGTTCTCACTCCATTTTTCCCTGAGCCTACTGCAATTTCCTTTTCCCTTAGCCATATTCAGTTGGTGTTAGGGCACTCACTAGCTTTTGTCAGTGTTTCCCTTCAGACCTAGTTTCCAGACCTCTCTAGGTTGGAGAGGTACTAACAGTCTTCACTCAGATGCTACCTCTTCCAGCATCCTCTCTCTCCAGAATACCATCTTGCCTGGGCAGTGAGTAGTAGGCACGTGAGCATGGCTCTGGGCTGGTGCAGAGGAGCAGGGGTCTGAGCAGACCTGTCCTCCCTCAGCACATCAGTAGTGTTTCATGAGATTCTAAATACCACACATAGCAGTAGCTTGTTGACATAGCTTGGTAAGACTTGCTGGACAGCAAAGAGCTGCAGAATTTATTGGAAGCTTGGAACATCTTGCATTACTGTGAAGAATCTGAAGACCTGCAAAAAATTGCTTAATGAAAGTGTATTTAGAGGAGGCATGATCTTAATCTTGAGCTATCCACAAGAAACAAAAACCTAACAAGCAGGGGTATAGCAATACCCAGTTACTAGAAGGCCAAAATAGGTAAGTTTGGACTAGAAGCCAGGTGCCTATTTAGACTACAGATGTTAAATAACTGCAGAATTTTACATGGGGAGAGGCTAAATTTCCATACTTGCAGAAAATTTTAAGCTGTCAGTGAATACCTTCGCAAAAGATCTGATCTGTTGTGCTAAGGGGCTGGGTTTGACTCCTGCATTCCTTGTGCGTGTCCCGGGCTGTATGGTGTGGGACGTTAGGGTAATGACTCTGGCTTTTTCCAGCCATTCATCTGTGCCTCTGAAATCAGGTTCAGACTCCACCCTGTGTGCTTTGGTACAAGATTCCCCCAAAGATTAGCAGGAGAGAGCTCCTGCCAAACCGGGTCCCTCCAGCTGAGCCGTATCTGCAAGCCCAGAGGAGAAGGAAGAGCCAGGGCCAGCTCCTTCAAATACTTTACAGATTAGGGACTGGGATCTGTGGGAAGTCAGCAGGGTTCACAGACCCCAGCTAGTTGTGGTCCTTGCTGCAGTGCTAGTGGTCTGCACCAGTAATTGCCATCTTCCCCATCCACCTAGCTTGGTCGTTTGCTATCATGTTCAAATGCAATGATACTCTGTGGTGTGGACAAGCCCACTGACATTATTTGAGTGCAGCTGGAGGTATCTACTTTAGCCTTGAAAATGCCTCTTTCTTGGCAGCTCTTTGTGTTTATTATAATGCTGTCTGTAATGTGCAAAAGTACATTTCTGTTTTAACTTCCTTCTTTATGTACTAAAGAGTGTGGTTTTAATTAAGGATTTCAGATTGAAACATTTCCGGTTTTATGCATTGTTTTTTGGTTAGGTTCTGTTGGATTTTCTTTCTTCTTTTTTAGGACAGTTTTCAGTTAAAATATCTCAGAGTTTTGAAAAATACCAGATGCCCAGCTCACAAAGTGTGCAAAGAGCCCCAGTCACTCCCTCTTCCTCCCAGGGAAATCAGCTGCTCCGAGTGGGAACAGCCAAGGACGGCCGATGGCGAGAATGGGGTCAGCAGGCAGAAGAGGATGGGCCAGGACTGGGATCAGCGGTTTTCAGCGCCGCGCCATGACTGCGCCTCTTTGCACAATAGGAAACATTGACTCAGATGCGTAAAAGGAAGCACCTGATTTCTGCGGATTCTGGGTTTATTCCCCCAAAATAGCTACGGATTGTAAGAGGAGATGGGCAGATCCTTGTTTAACGGCAGAGCACCTCTTGCAGTGCAAACAGGCGAAGGGTTTCAGGCATTGCCCCTACCATCCCTGCAGCCCCCACCCGCAGGGAAGCAAGGCCAACCCAAACAACTTGTAAAATAAAACAGTTGTTTTGCTGCACATCAACCTCAATTAGAAGGAAAAATAAAAACAAGCCAGATTTTCTCTCTCATGGTAATAGTGGAGCTTAGAAATGTCTTATGGAAGCACCCGAAATTTTTGACAACACCAGGCAATGAAAATTATGCTAAACACGGGTTTATTGAGCCAGTCCCGTAATTTTTGTGTGTTTGACTCATGATTGTTGAATGTTGGGGTTTGGCAACACGGAACTCGTCAGTTTGAATTTGCTCCCGATGTGGTATTTCAGGTTCGGTACAAGGTGCTGCGCCTTCCGCGGCTCCTCGAGGAGCTGTTGGGTGGGTCTGGCTCACATCCCTGGGGGAGCCTCTTCTGAATCGAGCCATGTCTGCCACATGACAGCTGTTCAGGCAGCAAAACCAGAGTATGGGGCTGAAGGGAATCAGTGAGCTAGATGCACAGCTTACCTGGGTTAAGCATTTTACTGAGATTAAATGAGCATGTTAAAAACATGCTTCATACCCATACATCTTTCATTCCAGTTCAGCCATGCAGCATATGCACAGGATGCTGCTTATCCCATTCCGCCAAACTTATTTTTGCAGGAAAGCACTGAAAACATCCATCCTCTTGCTGCAGTGTTAGTACTTAAGGCACAGTCTAGATAATTCATAAAGAAAACCTTTGCCTTGCAACTGTGGTACCTTGAAAGGTGGATGCAGCTTGCCTGAGCAGCAAGTGGGAGTGGGCCCCTGTGATGGCTGCTGCCGTTTGCCCCACAGGAGGAGATGAGTGTGGGGGTAGGCATGGCATCTGCCCTTGTGCCTTCTCCCTCTGCCGTGCATTATATTGTACAGCTCTACATGAAACTACAGCATTATCTTGTACATGCCTGTGTGGGTATGGGCTGCATGGGGTTTCCCAATCCTGTGAGGTGAGACTCAATAGCAGGAGATCCCCCTCCACGTGGCTTCCTTGGCTGGGGAGCAGTACTGTGCGGAGACCAAGTCACCTCTCCTCCCTGGCAGCACAGAAGTGCCTCACTTTTATGCCTCAAACCAGCTTTAAGCCATATGAATCACCATTTCCCACACCCGTGGGTAATGCTCTGCAGCTGCCCAGGTACTCCTGCCTCAAAGCCCCCCATTCTGATGTTATCCACAGCCCCATCCTCTCTCTGAGGCAGATGGGGAGGGCATTTGGTCCTCCCATCAGCCATCCCCATCCATCTCCAGCTGCCTGCCTCTTTGGGAGCTCACAAATCGCTGAGTGCTTGAAGAGCTGACCACTTCTTACCTATTTGGGAATGCTTTTAAATTGTTCCAGAAACTGCTGTTTGTTGATAAATTGGGGCGATCTTAGAGAAGTGTTTTAGCTAAGCTGTGTAAAAGAAAGAATGAGCTGCAGCTCAGCACTGCCAGCTGTCACTGGATTTAGAAACACACATCATAGATTTTGTTGCTTTTCAGACAGCTGCGCTTATAGCTGCTCTTATAGCCATATAAAACAGTCATTCTGTCAGCAAATGGTCTGGCAGTGGAGCTGGGTTCTATCTGCAGCCTTGTTCCCAAGCCTGGTGGATTTGCTCCTTCCACATGCGTAGGTAAAGCCTGGAGGAAGGCAACCTTGTGGTATGGGCTGTAACCTGTCCCCAGCACCATAGCTTTGCATAGGGAAAAGATCAAAATGCTGGGCGGTGCCCACTGCCTGTGCAAGGGATTGAGCTAACAGGGCTTGTCTTCAGCACCCCTGGTCATTAGGAATGGGTTGTCGTTGCCCTGAGAGGGTGTTCTGGGGGGGTTTACCCCAAGCCTGTGGTTACTGCTCGAGAGTTCGGCTAGCCACAAGCCACAGCTTGTTACAGCAGCGCTCACAGAAAAAAGACCCTGTCCTCTGTGGTCCATCCGATTCAGCCTTCAGAGGTAAAGCTGAGAGTCCCAGGGACCAGAATTAGATTTTAAAGAACTTCCTCAAGGGAAGGGAGATAGTTCCAGTTTATCAAATTATCGCTTTCAATACAACCTCGTCCAGGAAGGGTTTCTATGTAACAAATCAACTTTAAATGCCCACTTGAAGAAGAAGTCGAGCATTTTACATGTATTTTATTTGCAATCCTTTACACAAAGTGGGACTAGCTGTGTCAGCAGGCTACTCCACAAGTGAGCTATGAGAGCAGGGGTGAGTTATTGCTGCACTCGCTGTTTCACACTAGTCGCTTGTACAAGCGGTGCCAGTAACCGCAACTCAGGTTATCACTGTCTCTGAGTGGAGTGAGCTGCCTTGTGCAGAAGCCCCAAGGATGCCTAGTATTGCAGGCACTGCGGAGCATGAGGATGCTGATGAGCTGTAACCATGTTTTCTCTGGAGCAGTTTCCATGTCTCAAGGCCAGTGATGCCAGGTGGCCAACAAGGTGCATAAGAGCAGGTGGTGCTCATGATCTTATTTTCTCTTGCACCGCAGCTCTCTCCTCACCCACCTCCATTTCCCTCTGAAACTTTAGAAGATGCTGGATTCATCCTGATCCAAAAGAGAAAATGTCTTAAGTCATGCAGCAGAAGAAAACCACTTTCTTAGCGGTAATGTGATCTTAGCTCCTTCCCGACTGGAACAGAGGGTTTGGAAATTGCCCCTCTGGCCATTATCTGAGCTTTACAGCAATTGGAGAGTGAACCCAGATCCCACATCTCTTCTGAAGCTCTATGACAATTTACACTTGTTCCTAGAAACCATTACTGTCCTGTGAGCTCTCGACCACACGAGGACTGAAAACAGAGCTATTCTGCTCATTTGAGCTCTTTTTTCTGCATGAAGGCGGAGCTCAGGGCTCATTCCTTTTTCTCACCATCTGAGGATTAAGACCAATCCTGACTGTTATCTGACCTCAATACCATTTACACACTGAACCCAATGCCTATGGCTTTTATCTGAGCCCTTACAGCATTTGGAAGTGGGCCATGCCCCTTGTCTGGTATCAAAAGCATTATATTAATTTGGGATTCATTCCACAAAATGAGGCTGTCAGCCAGACTCCTTAGCAATTGGATATTGAACCCAGACCTCATGGTTGTCTTCCAAGTTATATGCCAGCTGGGAACTCAGCCTACAATCCATGGCTGCCGGCCAAGCTCCTTATTGGCGAGAGATTGACACCAAGCCCCCAGACTGCTATTTCTGTATGGTGGTGTTAAGGACTAAACCTAGCTCACGTGGTCAGCATAATCACCTCTGCGTTGGCAGTGAGATGAAAAATCTAGTTAAAGACTTGAATGAATATTGAGGGTCGATGTTCAGCTGCTTAAAGACCAGGGATGATGACAACAATTCCCTTGGAACAAGGCCCCCTCGATACTCCAAGGGGAATAGCCCCAGATCCCCCATCTGTCATCCAGCTGGATATAAAATCCAGCTTCTCATTAACACACAGTGCGCAGCGTTTCTTTACTGGCTGGCAGTATTAAAGCCAGTTCCTCCATCTTTCAGGTATTCTTCAGATGGAATTAAACTAGATCCCTTTTCTATAGCACTGTTAGGCTCTGCCAAAGCACTTCTTGTCACTCAGAACAGACCTCCAACGCTGCACCTTGCCTTGGGAAGCACTTCCCTCATGCAGCATGCCCCCAGGCTTTGCTGTCCCATGGAACAATAAGGAAGCCTGGGAGGTAAATGAGAGCAAGGGACAGTTCTGCACACCTCCATCCTCTCAGGGGGAAATCGGAAGCCTGACCAGGTAGAGGGAGCATTTCAGGTGAAACGTGTGCCTGAGGCAAGCAAACTTTTCCCTCCTGCCAGCAATTTTGCCTGGGAATTCTTCAGTATCTTTACACAGTGTGGTTTTACTGCATAGCAAAATGCTTCAGAAGACTGAATTAAAACCAAACAGCTTCCCAGCTGGGATGGTCATCATTAGAATGCAATTCCCAGCAACGGTGTGGGTTTCTTGGTATCCTCAAAATCTTTAAAATTCTCATTAAGCAGCAACTCTGAAGGAATGGCTTAACGTGCAGCTAGAATAGGAAAATCTTCCCATGATCCAGTGGACCAAGCTGGATATTATAGTGCACACGAACAATGTTGGGATCCTGCTTCTCTTCTGAACTTGCAGTGATGGTGAAGGCCACTCTTTGGTGCTCCAAGTGTGCAAGTTGTGGAGTGTGAGGGTCTGGTTTCCCTGTCTGAAACCCTACCGTGACTGGGGATGGAATCCATGGAAAGATTTCAAGCCAGTTTTGCAGACCTGTCCCAAGGGTCTGGAGTTACTCTGATTGCCTGTTGCATATCTTCTGATTCATATTATTTGCTACAAAAACATTAAGTCCTTGCCACACACATGTGGTTTTATGAGGATTTTCAGCCCAAGAGAGCCAGTGCAAATGGGATTCAGCTGACTATGGTGGCAATTTGTAAATAAGTTTTCCATGTACCCACTTGTTCTTCTATAAGTGGGAATACCCTTCTTTTTCCATTCATTGCTCTCACCAGCCATCTTATTCATCTCTTGTCTGAACACTCTGTGCTTTCTGCCCCCTCCCTTTCAAGCTCTCTTTGGGCTTCTCTGCTCTTTGCCAGGTCTTTCCCCCCCCTTCCTTCTGCTATCTCCCATGGGGTGTTCAAGGAGCAGGGATGCTGTTGGCTTTGGTGCTGGCACCAGGAGCTGTTTGCAGGGATGCTCCAGCCATTGCTCAGAATTTGTGGGGAATGCAGTCATGCAATACCGATGATCAGTTGAAATCGTTATTTCTAGAGCTGCATTTCTTTGCTTTATCCACAGAGGGGTTCATCTGTTGTGCATTTGCTTGGTCTCTCAGCTAACCTGCGGATTTGGGGAGTGCGGTGTGTGCTGCCCGCTCAGCTTTCACCCAATCCGCCTCAGTGCTGGTATGCACTGTACGTGCAAGAGATGGACGTGGTGAATAGTGGGGATAGAGGAAGAACAGGCTCTTCTTTCCTGTCCTTCTGGTTGACTTCCCAGAGTTACGAAAGCCACTGGCACGCCATGCCATGCCCCGCCATCCCTCAGCCCACTGGCTGATCTCAGCCGCCGTCTCAGCGTGCACATGCATTCCCATTCTCTGTGCTAAATCCTGCCAAAGCAAAATTCCTGAAGCAGAATAAAAACATGGAAGACTTTCAAACCCAGAGATTGTTGAACTGTCCCTCTCACCAAATGGCAGTCAATACTCTGTTCTTTGTAAAGCCTCTAGTATAATGCTGAAGTCAGTAATTACAACTGGGAAGTCTTTCCAATTATTTTAAACTGCCAGAGATGTTTTAATGTGCCTCACATTTTGTGTTGGCATGCCACAGAGTTAAGTGCCATCCATCTTTTAGAGAACTTTAAAATCTGAAAAGGAGAAAAATGGGAAAGAATCCCAAAACATATACTTGTCCCATAAACACCACCACCATTTGTGGCCTCAGAGGCACCTTCTCTTGCATTTTGAAATCATTTGCCTCCCTCTGGGCAGGGCGAGGGATCCATGCAAACAGCCAAAACCTTTAATCCCTGAGCAGAGCTTCAGCTGAGGGCAGGATTGAGAGCAGATCTTCACTGGCGGCCACCCAGCCATGCATCATTGGGCAGTATTCACTCCAGATGCGTTCAAGCCTATACAACCGAGGAAGTAGAAGGTTGAGAAAGCCCAAATATCTTCTGATTTCTCTTTTGTGCCAGGCTTTGGGGCCTTCATCTCTGTCTGCTGGCTGCTGTTCGTCCCAAACCCACCAAGGCAAGCATCCATCCTCAATGAAACCTGCCAGCAAGCGCTGCTGCTGGGTGCAAGGAAGAGAGCACGTAGCTTTGCTGCCTTGGTTAGCCTCCCTCCAACTATGTGAGCATCAGTTGTGATCATCCGTAAGTGGCAGAAGCTCACTCTCGGCATCCCTGAACTTTTTGTAATTATTATGTTTATTTTTATCTGCTTTATTCCTTTTCCCTTAGCTCAGTGGCTCATGTGTGCTGAGCCTGCACAGGCAGAGGGGGAGAAGGGGCAGGGAGAACATCTTCTAAATCCATTTCTGCTCTATTAAGATTCATTCTGGTATGACAATGGCTTTTCCTATTGAAATGTTTTGTGAAAGCCTTGCCTAATGATCTGTTAGCTGGGGAAAGGTTAAATTCCGGCAAGATTTTCTGTGTTTGATGAAGAAAAAGCAGTGCAATTATCCAGAATTCAAAGTGAGGGTTAGCCAGCTGTTAATAATACCGCATTTCTTCATGTTCTCATTGCTCAGAAATAATGTGGCCGTCCCCAGCCGTGGCAGTAAAGTATTTATAGCACTCTCTTTTGGCCCTGTTTGTACTCATGGAGGGCTGGATGTCACTCGAGGTCTTCTAAATATGTTTCTTTTTGTGCTTTAGACGCCCATGACACTACTTACCTTACTGCAGTTGTCTGCAACAGGGATGTCTAGTTCAAGGTGTTCATCCCAAAAGGGGTCAGATATGCCCTTTAACCACTAATGGTTTGGTATCTTGTGCAGACTGGTCATCAAGGCTCTGCTAGAGTCATTGGAGATATTGGTGATTCCAAGTTCATGCTATCCCAAGACAGCTGCTACGGATGAAGGAGATAAGCTGACTTGATACCTGATAGTCTTGATTCCAAGAGTGCCCATATTAACAACCTAGTTTGATGCAGAGAGAGGTTTATTGGTAGTTTTCTGCTCTTTGTGGCTTCATTGCAGTCTGCAGGTGAGTTTGTGTTCTGAGAGACCACTGTAAATGTGCAGGAACAGCCCCCAAACATCTGTGCATTTCTCCCAGCTCTCCCTCCTGATCGCTGAGGTTTCCAGCTTGGAAAGTCATGGCAGAACACAAAATACACGTGGCATCTCTGTGTCCAGGCGCACGGAAACAAAACAGGTCTCACGGGGAAAATATAATTTCACAGTGGCAGGCCCTGCATTGGGATAAACAGACGGCTTGTTTCCTCTGGTGGATGCATGGAAAATCAATTCCCAGTCCTCTGCAGAGGCTCCTAAACATGAATCAAATCCCCTCCTGTAGTACAACTGTTTTGCACCAGTGAAAAGGTTTCATTTCTAGCAGGGAACTGCAGGTGACACCTTTTTGCTATCTTCTTGTTGTCATTTAGGCACCTATCTTATTCTCTTTACAGGAGACTCATTTCAAGCACAGCTTTTTGCTTGGGGGGTTGAAGTAAATGAGTATTAAGTAACTGTATCTGTCTCTAATTCACTAAATATCCAGAAAAAACAGCTAATGTGCCTGAACCAGTGGGATGAATACATTAGATTAATCTAATTCAGCTACTTTCACTCAAACAACCAGTAGCATTTAGAAAAAGGTTGTGAAAGGGATTAGGAATTTCTTTTCCACATTTTTCCTTTCTTCTTTCCATGACTCTGCAAGTTAGCTATTCAGTTAGCTGATTTCCTTGACCCTCCTTAAAACATGACTTTTAAAATAAGTTTATTCTTTTCAGACCTCAGAGCTGGCTCCATATTCACCGAGGCTTTCAGTGTCCAGGAAAGGCGACAGGATAAATGCAGATGTACAGGCTGTGAGCAGCTTATCCCAGCTGAAGTGAGCAGCTTCTGGCTGTCACCATCTCACTAGCACCTCAGTTGAGCAGTGCAGGTACAGGGAGACTCGCAGCATCACCCCTGGGCTGAGAGTAATTCCCTGAACCTTCTCTCCATCCCTTCAGCTTCCTTGGCCATGCTATCCCTTTAGCGCCATGGCAAGGCTGATATATGTACCCTCCTCCTTTATACCCTTCTTTACTGGAAATGTGTAAAAAGACCCAGAGCAGACTGCCTGACCCTTCATTTTAACAGCAAATTACTGGTAGCTGCTCTCAGTGTGCCTGTTTCTAGCTTCAGTTCAGGCTAGATCAGGGTTACCTTGCGTTCTGGAGAGAACATTATGTGCAGTCATGTCCAAAGCCTTAAAAACAACCAAGGTATAAGACCTAAATGGCTGCTTTGCTGCCCACAAGCTCTGCTCTTCGGTCAGTAGATTACTTCAGTGTGATTTGTTCTTGACACATTCCTGTGGCTGTTGATCATCTCCTTATATTTTGTAAGTGCTGACAAGCAGCTTGGTTATTTGTCCAAGTATTTTTCTGGGACCTGAAGCCGGTCTGCCTATTCTAATTCCCCAGTGCCTCCTTCCCCTCTTCTGAAAGCGGAGCCCTCAGTCTGCCCCCTGGCCCCCTGGAACCTCCCCATCCCCAGTGGCTTCTCACAGTTAAGTGGTTGCATCTCCAAGGCTGCTTCAGGAAGCTCACTGAGTGTCCTGGGATGCAATTCAACAGGCAGAGATGATTGAAAACACCGCAGTTATCTAATTACTCTCTCACCAAATCTTCTTTCATGTGAGTTTGTATCCTGCTAATGCTGGCATTAGCTTTATCAGGCATTTGATTGCTGTTGAGTATTTTAGGGAAGATTGAAGCAAAAGAAGGCATTAAGGGTTTTGTCTCTCCCAGCTGAGTTCTGTGCTAATGTCACTCTCCCCTGAATAGTGGGCCAGCTCTTTCTTTGTTTTCTCCTGCTGCTGACCAGTCCCTCACTGCTCACCAAGCCCACAGCGGAGCAGGGGAGATGCCAGCTTTATAGCCAGCAAGTAGGACACGAATCCCACAAAGACCCAGCACCCCAGGAGGGCTTGGCCAGGCTGTCAGCAGGCAGGGAGCCCTCCTCTCCCTGACCTCAAGGGGTGGCAGGAAGCTCCTCTCTTTGTGTGCAGAGCAGAGGTTAGCAGGGTGCATGCTGCGCGCCTTGGAGGCTCTACTTGGTTATTGCTGAGGCTTGGCTACTGCACAGGGGGCTGTGGGAGTAGAGAGCAGGCTGTGGTGGCACGCAGGAGAGGTGGCCATGGGCTGGCAGTCTGGGGTGGTGATTTCCTCCTCTGGTCCCCAGGCACTGCAGGGACCTGCTCTGAAAGAGATGCAAGGCAGGATAAGCGCAGGAAAGGCTGAACTTCTCATGCCAAGAGCAGATGAAAAGAAATGTTATAAAGTCACTTGTCTCTGGTAACATGGCCCCTAGCTCTGACACAGTGGTGGAGGGAATCCAAGTATCATGCTGGAAAGAGATGAGCCCACACCTGGAATCCTATCCCGGTTTCAAAGGTTAGGTGCATTTCTGCAGTTACAGATGTCATGGGATGGCATTTGACCCTTGTTCATCCTCCACAGAAGGCAAGCTCTGATGGACAGCAGGATCATTTGAACCATCCTGGAACTGGCTTTTGTTTGAACTACAAACTGTTTCTTGTTTCTTCCCAGCCAGGTCTCTAGACAAACTCTATAACTTTGCTGACTGCTCTGGCCTTCACCTGATCTTTGCACTGAATGCTCTGCGTCGAAATCCCAACAACTCCTGGAACAGCTCCAATGCCCTCAGCCTTCTGAAGTACAGTGCCAGCAAGAAGTACAACATCTCCTGGGAGCTGGGCAATGGTGAGTGTGGGAATAGGAGAGCCACAGGAATGGAGCTCACTGTAGCAGAGAAGTGAAAAGAAAGCTCTCCCTTTTGGAAGAGCATATTTGCAGATCCCAAGATGCTTTGCCAGTGCAGTTTCAGAGGGATTTAAAGGACACAACTATAAGGCAGCACTATCTCTTAGATGGACCTGGCATGTGTTATCCCCTTAACTGGACATTTCCATCAGCTGATATTAAGCACATGAAATGTTTCTGGCCTGGCTGTTGGGTTGGCCAGACCAGCAGCTACATGGACCTGTGTGGCGGCTGCAGTGCCAGGGGAGGGGGGGACCCTGCAGGAACAGGAGCATGACACCAAGGCAGGGTCCTTCACCCAGCACACAGTAAAAGGGGCACAGGAGGAGGTGCTGGCACAGGATCTCCCTTGTCCACTCCTCAGAGGCTCCTTGTGCTGCCCTGCAGGCAGCTCTGTGGAGCTCAAGCTGTGCGACAGCATGAGCTGTGTGTCTGTCTCCGGAAGCACGGCTGAAGGAATGGAGCTGGCAAGCCTTACTTGTCTATTTTTATTTTCCCAGAGCCCAATAACTATCGGACCCTGATCGGCCGCTCGGTGAACGGCAGCCAGCTGGGGAAGGACTATGTCCAGCTGAGAAGCCTGCTGCAGCTTATCCGCACTTATTCCAGAGCAAACCTCTATGGGCCAAACATTGGGAGGCCCAGAAAGAACGTCATCTCTCTCCTGGAAGGGTGAGTGATGTTGCTTTGACAAAGAGATCAGAAACCCTGCATCAGGTACACTTGCTCCTTTGCTTCCCCGTGTCCAACAGCTGCCAGGACAGTGAGGCTCTGTGCGGCTCAGCCACGACAGTACCAGGGGCTTGAGGACATGGTCTCTGGTGGGATTTTGGGTTGGGCCGATTCCTCCAATTTATCCCGAGTATTCCCAGAGTTTCCCAATTACAGGCAGACTGAGGCGCTCACCATGTTGGGACATGAAGATAATGTATTGGTGCTGATGCAGGCTCCTGCATGCCCATAAGCTGCAGGGCCGGGAGATGGATCCTGCCACCACTTATCAGTGTAGATGTCTCAGAGTCCTCCTGAACAAATTGCTTCTCTCTTGCTATTTGGTGACTTCTTCTCCCTGTGATTTCTCCATCTGTGCAGAGGAGGGACCTGTAGCAACTTTCTTCACTGGCCAAGCTTTCTGCTTTCTGCTCCTTCCTAGGAGAATTGGCATGTCTCTAGTTTGGGGAGGCCAGAGGTGGAAAAGAAATGGTGACAGTGAGGGACGCAGACACCTGGAGGTGACATTGGACAGCTACAGGAACCAGGGAGGTGTGGGAGCCTGCTGGCAGCAGGGATGGGGACTGTGAGGCTCAAAGGCCGTGCAGCAGAGGGGTAATTCCCTGCAGGACTGTAAACAGAAACTCCAGTGCAGAGGGCTGGGCAGGGGGAGGTGTAGAAGGGACTCTGCTGGGAGCAAAGCTGGGTCTAGTATTCATTAACATCTGCATGAATGATCTGGCAGAAACAATAAACAGCACACTGATGCAGTCCCTGGCGAGGAGGGGAGGGAGCCAGGGCCAGATTCTCAGCTCTGCTGCAGCAGCACAGCGAGACCATAAAGCTGGTTGAACCAGCTGTGACACCAGCATCCTTCCTGCTGACAGAAGTGGAGGAGCAGCCCCTGTGCCCACACCATGGCTGCCACAAGTGCCGTATGAGTGCATCATGTTCAGTACAGCGCAGGGAGAGTTACAAAATGCTGTAGTAGCCTTGATCAGCAGGAAATCCATTAGCGCTGGGAAGAGTGGGCTGAGTAAGGAAAACAACAGGGATGAGTGCCAAGAAGCTCTTAGAGAAAGGGAAGTCCTACTGCTGTGTTTGCCCTTGGTGCGCCGCAGCCAGGTCCCAGGGAAGAGGGGTCGGAAGAACTGAGTTGCACGGCCAGGGTGGTCCAGCAGCTCTGCAATGCTGGAGCTGCACTGTGACTGACAGCAACCCCGGGAGTGAGGCTGTAGTGTATGACCTGATGGAGAGGGTGGCAGAAACACCATCTAGAATGAAAGGGAAGGTAGGGAAGGGCTAGGGTTTGAACAGCTGGTGACTGGGTGGTGGGGACTCTCCAGTCTTTCACGCAGCTGTGAAAGAGCTGTAACGAGCATGCCATGCCTGCTCTCTAAGCTATATGCTGTTTCTCTCCTGCCATCCCTGCCTGCCAGGATGACACTGGTCCAGAGGCGCTTAAAGAGACTTCTCTCTCCCATGGAGAAACCTTGTGTCATGCACTCTAAATCCTGGTGTCTGCAGCTCATGGTGAGCAGCACATGCCTACACGGCCCACAGGGTCCTGTGAGAAAAGAGCTGCTTGGCTTTCCACATAAAGACCCAATTATTACTAGGCAGGGCGTAAAGAGGAGGAACAAGTCTGATTACACAAAGGCAAAAGGCTAAATGCCCATTGGCAGTATTAGGAAATGGAGTTGCAAAAGGACAAATAAACAAACCCCAATGCTTAAGCTGCTTGACAGCACGAACTTTATTCCCAGCAGCTCCCTGAGGTCACTTGAGTACTTTCTGTTAGTGATACTGAGAGCTCAATGGGATGCGGCTCAGCATGTGCCTGGGGCTGTCACAGCCAGGACATGCTTCTCAGATCTGAATGAGCCCCACACAGTAGACAAGCAGAAGAGAGGAGAAAGAATTTAGGAAGGTGCTCTCAATGGCAAGCCTGCAGTGTGCATTGCTAGACCACCACGAGTGGTCTACATAGTGCTCACAGTAGAACAAAGGCTCCAGAGTGAATACATTGTGTGCAGTTAACAGTCCTAATGATGTGAAACCTGCAAGGTTTTTCCCTTAGTTTAGAAAAACTGATGAAAAGCACAAGTCAACCAGGTAGGAAGAGATATGCCAAGTGGAGGATTATGACTCAAATGTTAAGAAGGGCTGGAGGGGAGACATGAAACACCCCAGAGTAGAAGACAGGATGGGTGGATTAGTCTGTCAGGCAAGCAGTGCCCTGTTACACAAAGTGAAGAGGTGAGCTCAAAGAGGCCCAAGGAATGATCTCCAACAGCAGAAGCTGGCATTAGATGCTCTCCAGGGAAAGCCTCTAGAGTTATGTGAGGTCCTGAAACACACAGAGAAGAGTCTCATATTGAAGTATTACCTAAAATTACATTTTCCTGTTTCATGATCTGTGTTCCAAACATTGTAGTCTACTGTTTAACTGTTATCTCAAGCAAGCAAGCTAAACTCATTCTTTATGTCTAAACCTTGTCCTGCAACAACGGCAGCATCAATGTGAAGTGGACATTGCTCTCTGCTGTGTATCAGGCTCTGTCTCTCTCAGTGACAGGAGATGGACATCTTCAGGGCCATTCTGACCCATTCCTTGGGCCTGTCCTTCAGGACATGGTGGGACTGCATCTGGGATGCCACCTTTCTCTGGGGTCTGCTAAACAGGCTAGATGATGAGCACAGATCAGGAACCTGGAGGTTTGCAGCATGTAGGTCTGTGTGCATGCTGTCCCACTGCACAGGCTGTCCTTAGGCAGCTGACACTGAGCTGCGCTGGTGAAACCTATGCACTGCCTGATGGTGGAGGTAGGATATGGCAAGGGGAGGAGAGCCCTTCCTGACACACAGCAACATGGGCTTTGCACAGCTTTCACTGCTGAGTTGTTGCTCCTGAGCTTTTGAACCACCCTGCACAGTGCAATGGCTCAGATAGGCAGAGTGTATCACAGTCACTGCATGCTGGCAAGTCCTAGAGACTGGACCAGGACCACTACACAATGTAACAACGGGCTCTGCAAGGATGCATTGCTCCTATGGGTGGGACCTGCTGCGCTGGAGGCTAGGAATGGTGTCTTGTGAATGCACAGGTGCAAGAGGGAATTTCTGCAGACACAACCACCAGTTGAGTTTGATGAGGTGTTAATTAGACCATTCATGCAGCCTGAGCTGTTGGAGAGCAGACCATGTTAGCTACCTACTGCGTCTGTGGGTACAGGAATCCCAGAACTGCTTGGGATTTGCTTGGGGAAAAAACTGTGAGATTTGAAGGAATTAGCATAGATTTTAACAGCAGATCAGGAATCAGGCACAAAGGTTAATGCATGACTGAATCACACATTCAGTGCTGGAATGGAAGAAACACAAGGGAAAGCTATTAGGGAGAAGAGATGCTAACATGTGTTAAAGCTCAGAACGTTTGTCACAAAACTTAAACCAGCATGTCTGGGCAGATTTGGCTGGGTGTGCTCATGACCTGTTTTTCCTCAGCTGGTGTTGCCTAGTTTTTGCCACTGGCCACTAACAAGCATTGGGGTGTTAACTGGACCACAGCAGGAGCAGCAGTGCCAGGAGGATAAGGGCTGGCAGGCACTTGTGTCCATGCTAGGCTGGCTGTTGTTGATGCTCTGTGGCTACTTTGGTTCCTGAGCCTGCTTGAAGTCACCAGAGAAGTGAAAATCTTCCTTGTGTGGAGCTATAGCCTTTCCCTACCTCCTTATCCCCCCAGCTCTCAGAGCCACCAGACCTGCTATCTCCTTGGGTGTCTGTCTGCCCTCTTCCCAGCCTCCTTGGCCTGTTCTTACCACTGCTGTCACCACTGAACACCTGGTCACAGAGCCACTGCACCTCTGGTCAGCTGGCAGCAGCAAGAGAGGTTAGCTCCCATGTGCCATTCCTCACCTCGCAAGGCACAGGATTTTCATAGAATCATAGAATCATAGAATAGTTAGGGTTGGAAAGGACCTTAAGATCATCTAGTTCCACCCCCCCTGCCAGGGGCAGGGACACCTCCCACTAAACCAGGCCATCCAAGGCTATGTCCAATCCAGCCTTGAACACCACCAGCGATGGAGCATTCACAGCTTCCCTGGGCAACGCATTCCAGTGCCTCACCACCCTTACAGTAAAGAATGTCTTCCTCATATCCAGTCTAAACTTCCCTGTTTAAGTTTCAACCCGTTACCCCTTTTCCTATCACTACAGTCCCTCATGAAGAGTCACTCCCCAGCATCCCTGTAGGCCTCATCCTGCATGATTTTACTACCTCCTACCCCTGGTTTGTAGTACCTGTGTGGAGTTAACACCCATGTGGGTCACTGGCTTCTGTCGGTGGTGGTCTCATTCCAGAGTGAGCTCTGAAAGGAGCCCATACAGGGGAGGAAGCACATTTTTCAGTGCTGATGAAGTCCTTCCTCCCTGCCAGCTGCAGACATGGCAGGGTCAGGAGGCGCCGTGGAGATGGTATCTTGGTTATCTGTGGGCAACCCAGGTAGAGGTCAGGCTAAAACCTGTTGTAATACTCAGCCCTGCCCGCTGCATCCATAAATCAAGCCCAAGCCCAGGTTCCTGTGTTGGTACATGTGTGTAGAGAGATGTTAGCTTGTAGCTCATGGAATAGCCAGGCTGTACACCTGGGGTTCAACACAAGCAGAGGGCTAAGCAAAATCAAGGTGATAAAAATGGGAGTCTTTGGCAGTATTTCTATGATGACTGCCCCTGCCTTGTGTCCATGAAGAGGACTGTGGCTGTCGAGCAGCACACATCTGTCAGTCCAGGCACTGCTTTTTACCCAGGACTTGCTCTGGAGTAACAGTGTGTAGACAGAGCTTTTTTGGTTAAATTCAAGTAGGGAAGAGAAACAACGATAGCCTGGAGTAGGTGCTACCCAGCAGAGAGAAGGTCTCTGGATGGGCTTCAGGAAGATAAGTGGTGTTTGTCTGGTCCTCTTGCTGACAAGGACTTCTGCCCCATTCAACACAGGGACTTGTAAGCGCTGCAGTTTTAGAAGCTCTGTTTTGGCTTTTTTACTTCCTTTAAAAAGTGCATCCTTGCTGTATTGGTCTAAGGCTCTTTAGTGGTGCTGCAGAGGTGAGTACATCTCAGTCAGCAGAGCCAGAAACTTCACCCTTGGGCAAGCTACCACAAGGCTGGAGGTGCAGACTGTATCGAGACATTGAATAGGTTCAGAGCAAGAATTCTGTACAAAAAATCAAGCCACAAGACAAGCAACATTAAACTAATGATACAAAGGGAAGAGGAGGTCACTGTTGCATGAACTCAAGCTCTGGTGCATCAAACTTATGAGTGAATCCATTCATAAATACATTGAAATGAGGTGTGAAGGATGTGATGAGGCATTCTGTGGTTGGTTATATAGCAGGGTCAAGCATCTGAGATATAAGCAAAAGAGTTAGCTATTGCTCTCTCAGGAGGAAAAGGTTAAGAAAGTTGTTGCTGAAACTTGATCTGGATGGCTGAAATGCCAAAATCATAGTCACTTGTATAGGAAGAACAAAATGAGCAAGAAAAGACATAGATAGATTATGCCACTGTATAAGTACATCAGAAAGATGTAATAGAACCAGGAGGGTTCCTGAGGTGCTGATTACCGAGGCTGGGCAGTCTGGAACATACAATCGTAGAGCAGTTAGGGTTCTTTGCTAGAAGGCTTGTGCAGCCCCAGCTGGTTGCAGAAAGGTCATGCTGAGCAGGGAGAGAATACACTGTAGCTGTGAGTTTACACGCAGTGCCTGCCAGGCTCTCCTCCCCAGAGTGAAATCCCTGTCCGAAATCTGGCGCTGCAGGTCAAGGTCTTTGCAGCGGGCAGCATGAATTGGGTCTGGTACCAGTCTCTGCTTCTGCAGGTTATTTGATTGTGCTACTGGAACCTGGAGAACTTAGTAACTGAAGCCTGTGCTTTAGGTCCCACTCACCAACCAATTCAGACATGAGATTTCTACCCATTCCTGTTGGCTCAAAGGGCAGAAATCTGCCATTCAGCTCTGGGGATCTACCATGGCACCACAGGCAGACCAGTGCTGCATTTGGGGCTTTGGTAGGTCAGTTTGGTTTTGTAGTACTCCAGGTAATGCAGATGAAATTATCTTTGGTTTTGAAGTCCAGCACCCAGGAGTCAGCCGATGATAATAAACCCCCTGGGAGCCCGTGCAATGGTAACTTGTCTCCTTGTGCAGCTTTGTTCTTTGTTACATGATCCTTTTTATATTATTATTATTCCAAGGATGACAATCTGCCGTTACCTGCATGGGAAAGAGATTTCCAAGTGCAGATGACTCTTTAACGCATCTGGAATAAGCCTAGGAAGTTCCAGGGGCTGGAAGCTGAAGCCAGACACATTCAGATGAGAAATAACATGCTTGGAGGCTAATTAACCATGGGAGCAATTTGTTTAAGGTTACAGTAGGTACTGCATGTCTGGCAAGTATTGGATCATGAGATTTATTTCAGATGTGCCCACACTCAAGTGAAAGCTGTGTCTATGACAGATGTTGAGGGAGAGGTCAGATTTGAGCCATGGTTTCCAATATAGAGTTTTGGTGTCAGTACCATCTCGTGGTGTTGCAGCTCTCCTGACCCCCTCTCCCACATCTTGTTCCTGACCTGTAGGGTGCTCTCACCTTGTGCTAGCATAACCATATCTGGGACAGAGCTGTGAACAGTTTGGGTGATTGAGCAATGTTTAATTACATTTTTCCCTGTTCTAATTTAAAAACAAGCTTGAGCCTCAGTTCTAGCTCAGTACAGGGCCCCACAGGTAATAATGCAAGCATGGGAAGGTGGCACACCAAGAGCTGTAAGGATAAGGAGTTGGACATATCTGAGCTTAGTGGTTTTGTCTCGTCCTCAGTATTACAAACTCCCAGCCTGAGGTTCCTGTTCCTCCATGTGCCTCTGATGTGTTCTGCTTTCCTACATAGAGATGGTCCCCAGCAGATCTTGAGGACTTTTACCTTTGGCCAGGTTTCTGATGTGTGGAAGTCCAGCCAGGGATACCCCACAGGCTGCCACCCATCTGAATGCTGGGGCATCACTATAGTAGTTGCCCACATTGACTGCACAGCAGGGGCTCAGCTTGTCCCACTGATCCTGGGGGGGGATTTGCTACACATTGGTCAGAGAAAGCCCACTGTGTGGGAAAATGGCAGATTTACTGTCTCAGCCCATCTGTGCAGCACATGTGCAGGGATCTGAGCCCTCCCGGAAGCATCTGTTTTGCTCTACCTGCACCACACTGCACACATGGACATCACGCAATCCAGGAAATCCCAGACAAAAAACATGCCAGTGCTGGTCATTGGGACTGTATGGATCTCCACTGGCCTTGAAACCTGTGGTTTGAGCTCCACAGGTGCTACAGGAATAAAGGGGATTAGTAGCTTCTGTATTCCTAAACTGAGGATATTTGGATACCTGTGCATCAGTGCATGTTCACCCACCCTGGGCTTTCATCTCTTGCTCACGCAGTACCGCTTGTTGGCTGTTGAGATGCTCCAAGTTCCTTTTGGAGGGTACAGACCAGTCATCTGGGGTGCTCCTGGCACAACTTCACCATTAAGGCAAGGCTTGAAGTTTTACCAGGAACTTTTGAACTTCATCCTGCAAAAATCTCAATAAAAGGAAAAGGAAAGGGAAGGAAAGGGAAGGAAAGGGAAGGAAAGAAGGAAAGGAAAGGAAAGGAAAGGAAAGGAAAGGAAAGGAAAGGAAAGGAAAGGAAAGGAAAGGAAAGGAAAGGAAAGGAAAGGAAGGAAAGGAGAAGAGGAGAGGAGAGGAGAGGAGAGGAGAGGAGAGGAGAGGAGAGGAGAGGAGAGGAGAGGAGAGGAGAGGAGAGGAGAGGAGAGGAGAGGAGAGGAGAAGGGAAGAGAAGAGAAGAGAAAAGAGAAGAGAAGAGAAGAGAAGAGAAGAGAAGAGAAGAGAAGAGAAGAGAAGAGAAGAGAAGAGAAGAGGAGAAGAGGGAAGGGAAGGGAAGGGAAGGGAAGGGAAGGGAAGGGAAGGGAAGGGAAGGGAAGGGAAGGGAAGGGAAGGGAAGGGAAGGGAAGGAAAACTAGGCCTAGATATTTTATGGTAACATTTTAAAATTACCAGAACTGATATATTTTGCTCTTATGCAGACAGAAGAGGAACACTAAAGCAAGCCAGGGCCTTTTCTGTGCTGCCTGTGGTCTGCCCAACCGATGCCTGTGTCCTAGAACAAAATTTTCCCAGAGTTTTTTAACAACAGGCCAATTAATTACTTCCTGGAGAGATGGGAGATGATGGATGTCCTGCTTCTGCTGCTCCAGGGATGCTGGAGTTATACCAAGGGTTCGCTTTGTTTTCAGTCCCTGCCCAGAAATTGCTGTAGCGGGTGTGCTTGCAGCAGGGCTGTAGGCACTGTGGAAGTGATGAGGAGAACTGGAGAGCTTCCTTGTCCAAGCTCAGTCTGCTCATGGCTTTGGACTGTGAGTGGAGAATGCCAAGCTGAGTCTGAACAGGTGATTTAGTCAAGTCTGGGACGGTTTAGCTTGCAGCCAGAACATAAAGAATTTGAGGTTAGAAAGCAAGCTGGGCTAATCTTCAAACTCAATTGCAATATATTGATCTTCAAACCCAATATAGATTGTGTTCATAATTTCAGTTTAGTTCACTTTTTACACTTCATTTTAGGCATAAATCCATGTACCGAGCATTTTAAACCTGGGAGTTGGGTTTTTTTTATCCTTTTGGCATATTTCTGCACACTTAATGTCGTAGAACAGCAGCCTCTCCATAGCAATATTTGCAAAATCCCCTTTTCACCTGCTGATCGGTGTGAGCTGTGGGGAGCTCTCCCTCTGGCTGCACTGGGACTGGTCTCTTCACCCTGCTTAGCTGGGGAGCAGCCATCCCCAAACCATCTCCCTGGCATTGGTCTCCTGGGCCTGACCCTCAGGAGAGATATAAACCCATTTCTGAAAGGCAAGCCTGGGAACTGAAGCTCACAGCACTGCCAGGCAGGAGAATCAGGGATGCATCAGAGCTACGAGGTTGTACAGCATGTTATTATTTTTCCATTTCTAATTGTATCTCTTCCCTCTCTGTCTGCAGGGATTTATTACTGCTGCCTTTGCCAATGTCCTCTTACGCTTCACAGGGTCCAGCTGCCCTTTTGTCCCAGTTTATAATTGACCATTGTCATTAATTTAAAGTCAGAATGATTGTTTCTGAGCTATATTTAGCCCCACGCTTCCTGCTCTTGTTTCAGACGTTATTAGAGGCTCGTGGCTGGAAAAGCTTGCTGCTCATCCCTGCCGTGACAACTAGTCTGATAAAGGTCTCATCTCTCCTCACAAACATCTCTTTCCTTCCCCACTCTCAGTCATGGGACTGTTGTGGGGGAGTTGGGGTCAGAGGACTCAGCACCACTCATCCCTATGTCCCAGTGCAGTTAGGACAGCTGGGTGATTCCTGTTGTGTTCCTGGGAACCCTGTTCACCAAAAAGCAGTCTCTAACAATACAGCACCAGTTTCTTTCTCATCACATTCACTTGCTTAAGCCACTGTTTCCTGTGTGTGCATCTATTATCACTTCCAAAAAGCATCAGCTACACAGCACACGTTACAGTACTGAACAGAAGAGGGTGCCTGTCCAGTTGGTGTGTGCCTATATGCGTTTCTGTATCTGTGCCCTTAAGCGTAAGTACATAGTAACTGCTTGGGCTTCCTCTTGGGAGCTGCATCTTGGATGGCAGCAAGGCTGTGCTAGAGGCTGCTGCGGTGGTTGCATATGGTTCCCAAGATAAGGAATTGCTTTGGTTTTGGCATTGGCAGTGTGAGCAGAGACTTCCATGTAGCCTCAAGTCTGACTCAAATAGGAGCTGTCTGGAAGAGGTGTATTTTCTTTAAGATAGTTGGGTCACAAGCCTTCAGAAGACTAATGCATATCTATATAACTGTAACCTTGTGCATGGAAGCACTGTGGTTAGTCACAGGAATGGCACAAACCAGAAGTGCACCCAGGTAGAATCCCATCAGCTTGCTAACAACCAACACCAAAGCAAGAGCATTAAAAAAAGGGAAGCCCATACCAGTATTTATCCAGCCTTTTCTCTCATCCTCCAATGCCCAGGAGCTGCCTGAGCTGGAGGTGGCATCTTTGCATCCAATAGCTTTTCTAGGTTTTATTTCCATTTTCTTTCATTTTTCCAGTCCTTGCTTGAATCAGCCAAGGAGTTCCTCAGCTTAAATATGTGTTGGGTGAAGAAATGTCTTCTTTTCAGATGGACACTTGAAATAAATCACTATTGAGAATTGTTACAGTCATAGAGCTAAGTACGAACCCCAAGATCTTGTTCCTGAAATGCTGTTGTGCTCCAAAAGCTTTCCCTACCTGCCCCAAAATGATGCTCAGAGCTCTGCTGCCAGTTGGGTTTCACTCTGTTATTCTCAGCTGTCCTTGCTACAAGCATTTGTTTTAAGTACAATTTATTCCCTCCATCTAAGGTTGAGAAGATTTCATTAGAAAGGGTCTGTGAGTGAGGTGACCACCTTTGTAATCCTGTGATGTAGGATGCACATTGGTTGTTTTAGGACATCCCCTGTGACTACATTGGTCTCATATGATTTCTTCCTCTGTTTCCTATAGGTTCATGAAAGTGGCTGGCAGCACAGTGGATGCTGTTACCTGGCAACAGTAGGTATTCACCATTCTGTCTACTTTTCCAACACCAATTGCAGTGATCAGACGATGCTGGGAACAGAGCTGATGTGCTCTCTGGGTGTGAAAGGGGGCAGATGTGTGACTACCACCTCCTCTGTCCTCCCGCTCCATTTCAATAGGTGGAAGAGGTTCTGCACCTCTTTCTGGAGCCTCTTGGAACAAACACAGGGGGGGATGTATTAACCTTTACCACTGCAGCTGAGACAGAGGCTAAAAATACCACTGCCTGTGCGCCTGGCCTTTCTGATTGCTGGAAACAAAGCCCTGTGCTGCACCACTGAGTGCAGCTGGGGGGACAAGGCAGCTCCGGTGGTGGCTGGGATGGAGACGATAGGGAAGCAAAAGCCATGTATGACAGATGTATGGGACTATCTGAAAGCCCTTCTCCTTTCACCCCAATCTCCACCCCATGTCTTTCCATGACCGATGGCCTGAAGTTTAACTGGTATGGCCCAGAGGAGGGAGAGGCAGCTTAGTCCAATGGTAAATGCATAATGCCTCAGTCCCCACTCTTTTGTAAAGGTCTGGGATGCCTGTAGATACACCACTGCCTTATACTGCAGATGGAGCCCCAGCAGCAGATGTCACCATTGACACGGTGGTGAATATCCAAGACCCAGGCCCAGCTGGGGCTGCCAGAGAGATGCTGATACCTGATTTTCCCCCTGATTCCTACCTGTGCTGCAGTTTGGAAGAGCAAAGCAAGCTCTGAGCTGTAGTATTGAGTGTGACAAGCACCAAAAGTGGAGGAAGAGTTTTTCTTATTTGGGGAAAAAATCCATAACCATCTTCTTCCTCCTTTGCACACTGTGGCCAGAGGCAGGATCCCCAGCAGGCTGTGCCTCTCTGCACTTGGAGCCAGTGTAAAGGTGAGGCAGTGTGCGAGCGCAGCATTGACCACCAAAATTGATAGAAAAAGGGTTTATGGGCTGGGCAGGATTCTCTCCTGCCACACAGGGCACGTTTCAGAGACAGGCATTCACATGGTGAGTCCCTGCACTGTTACCAGAAAAAGTGGATCTGCTCTGACATGCATTAGACTTCCCATGCAGCACACTGGCTTTGAGCATAGTAGCCGGGTTCTCAGGTCCAAGATGGGCTTGTGAATGCTGCCCACACAGCTTGTTCCCAGAGCTGGTCCTTCACAATGACTTAGTGGGGAGCTCAGGTTGCTGAGGTATAACAGCATGATTTGTAAAGACCAGCTCTTGTACAGCAGAGCTGGAGACCTGCTCTTAAAAAGAGCCTGGTGGGTTTCAGGGCATAAAGTTTTCTTGCAAGTGCACCCACAGTCTGTGTTGGTGTGTTAACCTTGGAGCTTCCTGCAGAAGCAGCTCTTGGTATCCCAGAGTGGGTTATCGCTGCAGGCATGACCAACATCCAGCAAGTCCCATTCCTCAGGAAGCTCAGCTTGCCTCACTGTGCATGCTTGGGGTTTTGGCTCCTGAGGCTTCCCCACAAGGCAGCAGCAGCTCACAGCACTGTGGGCAGTGGGGTAGCATATCATTTGGAGTGGGATTTGTGTTACTTACAGGCTCATGCTGTGCAATGATGATCTATGTCTCAGCTGGGAGTTTGCTGTTCTTGATTACACGATGTGCTGATCACATTTACTTAGTCCAGGAATCTGGTTTCTGCAACAGGGCTTGATCGTTGGGCCAAGCCCTTGGATAAGTTGAAGGAACAAACTTCCAGGCTTCAGATGTGGAGTTTCATCTGGTGTGCAGGGAATCTGCCTGCATGGCTGCTTTGGAACCCTTTCTTACAGGATCAGTGCAAAGTGCTCGGTGGCTCTGTTGCTGAGTGGCCGTACTGAAACAGCAGCCTGTGAGTGGGAGATGCAGCTCCTCGTGAGGGCTGGCAGAGCTGAGATGCTCCTTGCTGATCCATTTCCATTGCAGCATAGGAGCTGCTTCTCCCCCAGACCGGGTTTGCAGCTCTGGAAATTGCACCCGTATGCATTTGTGAGGATTGGCAATGGCCACAGCTCCGAGCTGGGCTTCTGTACTGTTTATGAATAAATGTCAAAACAGTGTCTCATCCCTCTGCTCCAAACAGCAAAACAAAACAAAACAAGTTCCTTTGTATCCAAGAAGAAAATTATTAGCAGGAAACTAAACTGCTGTCTAACTTCAAGTATGAATATTTCTGTTCCAAACCCTAACGCTCCCCTGAGATATTGGTTATAAATTTGTCAAATCTGTTATTCCTTTGAAAAGGCTGTGCTCGATCCAGAAAGGGAATTGAGAAGGGAACTCATCGCAGGGATCCCTAGTCTCGGTGTGGAAACAGAGCATATCTCAAATATATCTGACGGAAAAGTGACACTGGGTGGGAATAAGCAGCCAGCTTTCTGACTACGGTTTCACTGACATACGTAACTCAGCACGTGTGCCTCCCGCTTCGCAAGTAATGTGTTGCTGGACAGGGATGTGTGAATGGCTTCAAAAGCTCCGGGAATTTCCACTAAAGGAGGGTGTGGCCGGTGGGACTGACAGCGGCTCCGGGAGTTTTGGCGTTTCCCTGATGATTTAGCTTGTTAGGTTTGGTTATGAGCAAATGCTCAGTCTATTGCAGATGCACTCAGCCTTTGAATGCAGGCTTCCACTGCTCAGAAACCTCGCCACAGCCATCTCTCTGCTTGGCGCTGCTGTCCTCACACATGGTGAAGATTCATTGCCTGCTAATCTGGCAGCCATGCCCAGTTCCATCCCTGGGTATGCTCTCTGTGTGTACAGCTGGTTCTACATCTATCCATCTTGTGAACAACTCCAACTTCAACGTATTTAATGGGCAAATCCTTATGCAATGCTGCCTCTGAAGCACAAATCCCTATTACTTACGGGGCAAGTAAACTTTTGCATCTTCAAAGCCAGTGGAAATCTATCCCTGTGCTCCTTGGAGAATGCCACATTATCTTCCAAGATGGAAAGGCACTTGCTGTATGTGGCAAATCAGATGCTAAGCACGTGCGTATCTGGGTGAGACACTGCCTAAGATGCTTTTGCCACGGCTGGTTTGGGTGACATCTCTTCTTGCTCAGACATGTTGAGTGTGCAGGTGGAGGTTCTCATGAGGCAATAGCAGGTGGCAGATTTCCCAAAGTTGCTGGGAGAGCAGTTGCCCAGCATACATGCACACACTGATGTACATGCCAAGGATATCTATTTGGGCTTGCATGAGCCTGCTGTGAGCCCTCAGAGCACAGTATCTTCAGGTTGTACCTGGAGGAAGGGGCTGCATGAAGGAATCACTGGCCCATCTCCACCTCTAAATAAACCTGCCCAGGACACTACTTTGCCCACTGGCTTGCCATCCTCTGCACTGTCTGATGGAGGACACAGTCCCTGGCAGCAGGATGGCCTTGACCACCAGCATGGTCCCAGGTGATGCCAGGACATGAGTGGGGAGATGGCATGGACCAGAGATGGCTCACACCAGAGGGACAGACAACGGCACCTTGCCTAGGGGCAGAGAAAGTCATGAGTGTGAATTGTGCCTTTAGAGCCAGAGAGTATCCCCCAGTCATTCTTCTTTATCAGTGTGTTTTTTGGTTGACTGGAGGTGGGCAGCACCTCTCCGCCATGCCCACAGGTCTTTACCTGGGAGGCAGGTCACATCCTTTCCAGGATAGCAGTGGGCTGCCATGTGTCCTCTGCTGCAGACCTGGCCTCTGCCCTCTCCTCGGGAAGATGCTCAGGGATAGGGGACACCTCTGTCAGCAGAGGTGTCTGGGTTTCACAGCTGTGGTAGCAGTGGGTGTCACTCTGTCAGTGGGGATGTGCCCCACTCAGCATCCCTGGTAGGCGGATGCCCTAATTCCTAGCAGACTCTCCCCATAGCAGCAGGCAACAAAGTAGATCCGGAAATTCCTGAGCTTTGGGAAGTTGGCTTTAATGTAATTAACTGCAACAGAAGAAGAGGTCAGATAATAGGGGCAAAGGTTTCTCTTTAAAATGAAAGAGGAGATAAATGAAACCAGCTGCCCAGGAGCCAGTGCCTACATTAAACATGGGATGATGCTCGTGGTCCCATGCAGCAAATTGTGAATCTTTACAGAAAACCATTTTAAAGGCAGAACAAGACCTGGAGGTGACAGAATAGAGATGTGTACCTGGCCCAGGTTTGCCGAAGTGCCTTGGTGCCTGGCGCTGTCCTTCTCTGGGAGCTGTGTGCACCCTGGCCTTGCTGCCTGCCAAAGAACAAGGGCATTTATGACTGGCAGCTGTGCTCAGCCCTGCCTCAGTACTGCTCCCAGCTCTTGCCTTTGTGCCTCAAGCCTTATGCTACACTTCCAGCCAGGAACAGGGGCCAGGAATTCCTAACACTGGCACAAATCCCTTCCCAGCCCTTGGCTGAGTCTTTCCCTGCACCGTGCTCTGGTTTGGCTGCCTCTAGAGTGATACAGTCACACCTCCCTTTGCAAAGTGCACTGATCCCATTCTGGGTTTCTAGGGCATATATAAATGGGCTTTTTAGAAATGGGGTAAATTAAACAGAAGGGGGAGAGCTGGTCTCAGCTTTGTATAGTATAATAGGGCACACATATTGGCTGTATATGGCCTTTCCTCTGAGACGTATGTCTCATCTAGGATTTAGTTGCTAGCTCCCTCTTTTCCTTGGCTGGCTCTTTTCATGTTCCTGCAGATCGTCTGTCTACAGAGATAATGGCATCAAACTGGTCGTCACAGTGAGTCAGTTCTGCATGTAATTGCCTATGTCTATTCCCTCCTATATTATGAGAAACAGCATGGTCTGTGCCCACAGGGGGCATGCTGATATCTCCTAGGCTGTGGGACCAGCTCTGGTGCTGCATCATACATATGCAGAGCTCACTAGAAGATCTGCCAGCCTGTGCTGGAGACAAAAAGCTTTTCCACGAGCTACATGTCCTGTGCTGAGTCACAGTTGCCAGGGACCCTGGGGAGGGCCTGTCCCCTCCTTTGACACTTGTCGAAGCACCAGGAGAGGAGGATGTGGACGCTGCAGCCCCTGAGGCTGGCTCAGCCCGGCTGCCTGCGCACTGTGCTGCTGCCTGGGGAGGTGCTTGTCAGTGCTGGAGCTCTCTGCAGCTGCTGCTGGCTTTCCTGGAGGTTGGAGAGTTCAGAGTTTTTTTCAAGTCAAGTGCACTGAGTCATTGCAAATATCAGCAAAGCTGCAGCCATTGCTCCTGGGAATAATCCACGCCTAATGAGCGCTTCTCCTGCTTTAAAGGCCTGTCAGTTGTTTACATTTTGCAGATTTCTATACTGTCTTCACTGACAGTTAAAGTTCTCAAGAACAAGAGCCCTCCTCTCAGTGACAAAGCCTACAGCTGGAAACGGCTCACCCGTTCCCGAGTAGTCTGGTACCAGCAAAGCCCTCAGTGCCTCTCTGCCTTGCAAGCCTTGTGCAACTGGTGCCATAGTCACTCTTTTCCAGTTTGGGGTGGTTGAAAGTGCTTGTTGGTGTCCGAGTACCTCCTAGGCAGTTCTGCAAGAGATCCTTTCTCATCTTACAGGAGCTTGTAATTGTCTTCAAGCTCTGCTTAAATACCCCAAGCCGAGGCGCTCCCCTCCTCACTACCCCAGGAGACATGCCACCAACAAGATCTCCTGACACTGCACCGGGTTTACTTTTGCCTTTCATCCCTCCACCAGTCCCCATTTCTCTGGCTTGTTACTGAATGTGTCAAAAACCCATGACAGTGGTGCTGTCCCGAGGCACTTCTCTTCCCTGCAGGGTCTCATCTGTGCTCAGCACAGCAGCACCTTCCATTGCCTCCTCCACACAGTTCCTGGGAGGCAGAAGCTCCTCTGGAGCTGCTCTGGAGAGATGTTCCTCTCCCTTGGCAGAGGAGCTGTAGGTTAGAGCACACCTTGTGCTTGAATGAGAGGATGAGGAGGTACACGCCTGCCTTTGCTCTCTGAGGGGTTTATTCTGAGGTCTCTCTAACTCCATCTTTTCCCAGTCAGTGCAACCTTGTTTTTTATGGCCTTTCAGCCAGTTTTTGACCCAGGTGATAGGGTTTTTCATCCACAGCAGTCTGAAAAAATCGTTTCTGTTCAGCTCTTAAGTGCTGTGCTAAAATCCAAACATCTGCCATCCCCAGAGTCTATTCCTTTGTAATTTTGCCTTAAAAAGTAATCTCTGTAAACCCCACCGCTGCCTGCTGCTTGCAGATCTGCTCTCCTCCCGGCATCCAGTGGTTCGATAGTGTGTAAGTGATTGGAACAACTCTGAACACTTCCTAAGGCCCCCCTGGAGATAATCTCTGCCCTTAGCACCTTCCAGTCATCACGGGCATAGAGAAATGCCTCTTGCCTCCTTCCCTGGGTTACACAACCACTGGAATGAAATTGGGATGTGACTGGCATGATCCCCTACTTTGCTGGGGATGCAGCTGGGACCACACGCTGGAGGGAGGGCTGCCAGAGGAGATTCTTCTCATTAAATGCACTTGCAAGTTGAGCCTGTAATGCATTTCTGTTCTGGGACAGTTTGTGTTGGCACTGTTCCCACTTCACCACAGCCCTGCACAGTTTCAAGTGCATTTACTCTGTTACCTGGAGCAGTGAGACACAAAAACCCTCACTGAGCACTCATGCATGCTGCACATGTGGTGAGTGCTCTGGCTGAGGCATTCCAGCACCCAAGTGAAGCAGCCACTGAGGCTGCTACAGCAGCTGTTTGGTACAGATTAGATGGAAGTTATGGAGAAATCAGTCCTGGAAAGGTGAATCCACCTTTCTTCAGACCCCAGGTCATCATCCCATTATCCATCCCAGCACCCATGGCTGCACTGAAGTCTGTGGAGAGAGCGAAGACAAGTGAATGTGGCTCCAGTGAGGGATGGGAGGCAATGGCTGAGCCCCAGACTCTTCCTCAGGAGGAGCTAGCTGGGATTACCTCCAGCTACAGGGTGTTGGCACTCCACAGCAGACTGCTTCACCTTAAGTCCTGAGCCAGGAGACAGTATTGAGGCATTTCAAAGCCTTCTTCCCACACTTAGAGACAGATGATTCACATCATGATTGGCAGCACTATGGCTGTGTTTTATATAAGCAAGCACATGGATAACAGGAATCAGTCTCTGTATGGGAAATGCCCCTTGACATTCCCAGAGAAGAAGGGATTTCTGTGAGAGCAGGACTTGCCATGCAGGTAACAGCCACAGCATTTCTTAAGTGGGAGATCAGCTGTGGATTTTGCTGGAAGAGCAAGCAAGGAAGATGCAGGTGTGCAGGGATGCTGGGAGCAGGGCTTTCTCTGATGCTGTGGGTCCTCAGCCTTTGCACTCCATGGTCACTAATCCTTGTTCAGAAACACCATCAGGGCTGGAGTCTTATTACTGCGGCAGGATGTTCATGAACAGTTCTGGTTCTGGCAACTCTGGACCAGCAGAGGCTCTGTACAGTTCCCTCTGCAGACCAGCCATTGAATAGAGGGTGTCCCATGGCAATGCAGTTATTCCCATGGCTCGGAGCACAGACAGCCTCTTCATTCCCTCCTGGGTGTTGCAATTTCCAGTGTGTCTCAGAGGGAATTTGCTGCTCAGGACCCTTCTCCCCTCTGGTGTCCAGTAGCAATCATCCTGGGCCCAGGGCTGACTGGCTTATCTGCACTTTGAAAACAGTGTGTCCCTAAGACAGGGGATGGGTTCAGACGGGATGAGCCAGGTGAGTGGAATATCTCCTAACACCTCCCTGGTTGTGGACCCCAGGCATTACTATCACAGGCATTGTGTTGGAGGGTCTCTTTCCATGGGGTCTTCATGAGATCTGTGCAGAGGGTGCTGCAAAGCCTTTGTGGGTTGGGTGCTGCAAAGCCTTTGTGGGTTGGGTGCTCCCAACCTTTGGCATTCTGGTCCCAGCATTTCATCAGCAATAGTTAACAAAGTGCTAAACCTCCCATGGTTTCTGCAGTGCAGGGTGCTCAGTGCTCAGGAAGCACCCACCTCACACTCTGTTTGGAGGCTGAATGCATTTGCCAGACACAGGCACAGCCAGAGGGACAGGGCAGTTCGCAAGCAGGGACTACCCCAGAGCAGAGGAAGCCTGCCGGCATGGGGCAGCAGCAGGAGGGGAGGATGTGTGTTGAGGCAGAGCTATTCCCAGCTCTCTGATCCTTGTCTTCTTGTTTTCCTTCCAGTTACTACATTGATGGCCGAGTGGCCAAAGTGACGGACTTCCTGAAAACGCGCCTGTTGGACACACTGTCTGACCAGATCAGGAAAATACAGAAAGTGCGTGAGTGCAAAGGGTCTGCAAGGAGCAAAGGGGCACAGCTCGGGGCCGGGGCTCCAGCCTCAGCACCAATGTGCTCCCAGGAGGGCTGGCATAAGGCAGGGGGAGTCTGTGCTCCAGCCTGAATGCAGTGAGCCTTCAGGCAGGGGATGGAAGGAAAGACCAGGCAGCACAAAGCCTGGCCTGGGGTGGAATGCATGGCAGGGAGGGAGGGAAGCAGTCACAGGCTGCAGCGTAGTGTGCTGGGATGCAGACTGGATGCATGAGGCAGGGGCAGGCACTGCCATGCAAAGCCTTTATAAAGCAGCTGGCTGGCTTAAGTCTCCCATCCATCTGTTCCTGAAGGAAGCAGCGTGTAACATGGGTATTCTCTGAAACTTACTCCCAAAGACAAGGAGAAGAGGGAGCAGCGAGGCATTATCAAACTGTCCCGAGCATGCACCTGCTTGGGAGGGAGCTCCTATGGCGGTATCTTGCCCCACTTGCTCACAGTGCCTGAAAATGCTGCTTGCAAAGTTGTGACAGTTGCATTTCCAGGGTGATTTTCACCGGTGGAGAATCATGGTCATTATAAACAACTGTATTTTTGTTTTCCCTGATGACCATGTTTTGACTGTGTTATAAAACCCAGCTGTGCTGGCCTGCAGTGTCAAAGCCTATGGCCCTGCCTGGCTAGCACAGCCTGCAGCAAGTGCTCCTCTCCCCACTGGCCAGGGGGAATGAACTTGCACCTCTAATAACTGGGTAGGTGATGGGGCCTTTGCAGGGTCCCCCCACTTTGACAGATAGGGGAGCCAGGGCTGCGACCGGCCTGCTCAGTTGTCAGTCCCTGAAGAAATAAGGAATACTCAGTAAGCAGGGAAGGCGTTAGGGACCAGAGGATATGTCCATTTGTCTGTCTTGTCTAGGTTTTCATACCATATCAGTCACCACAATGTCTTACTGTTGTAATTCCCACAGGGAGAAACCATGGGATGTGTAAACAACTCAAAGAGGCCCTGGGAAAGGGGATGCTAGGGTCGGCAGAGCAAAACTGGAGGAGATGAGCGGCTTGCCTCGTCCTCTGGCACAAGCTGGGAATCATCCACGCATGCGGATGATCCTCCTGCTGCGGGGAGGCGTGGCAGGGTGTCTGGTGGGATCAGCATGGGTGAAATCGAGAGGCACCGTCTGACCCTGCTCCCACTGCGGGTACAACATGCCACAGAAGTGGTGGCACGAGTCCCACCTCTGCTGCAGGTTGGAAACTTGCTGGGGAAGGAGCAGGACCCCATCCATCCCCAGACCAGAGGCTGCAAGGAGCTGCCCTCAGTGTGGGTTGGGCGAATCCTCACATCCATGGGGCAGGATTTGGTCTGTGTGAGGCAGACCCAGAGGACTCTCCCGGGAATGCCAATGCGGCTGAGCAAAAGCACAGCACTGGGTGCTAATAGCCTCCAGCTTGGCTTTGAGTCTGTGCATCCTGCCGGGGCTGATTAGAGCAGCTGGGCTTGTCCACTTCCCTGTTTTATTGCTTCCTCTCCGACTGGGGAAGGTGGCGGGCTTAGATAATTACAGGCAGGATGCCAACACCTCTGGGGCTTCAGTCAGGGATATCGACTCTCACAGGCTGTGAGTGGGAGGCAGCCCGGAGCTGGCGTATTTAACATCTTTGAGGGATCCCAGTCCATCCAGCACATTCCAGCGCTCCTCACTAATGGGGCAGAATCTGTCAGGCTGCACAGAGCACTCCTTGGGTTTGCAGACATCTGGTTACAGGAGCTCATCGCCCAGCCTGGACAAGTGAGATTGCAGGAGAGAGGATGGGGCATTGCATGGTGCTGGATGTTGTCTGCACGGGGAGAGAGCAGTTCCAGCCATCCAAGCCCTGCTGTCCCACTTGGCGTCTCGCAGGGGTTTGTGCTGCTGGCTGGAGCCTAGTAAGGGGTGGGACAGCACACTCAGACCTTATGTCCTGCCTGTGCCAGGGACCCCTCAGGTGGCAAAGCAGCCCCTGCTCAGCCATGGGGCTGGATCTACCCTCACCCAGCAATATCCACTGCTTTCGTCTCAAGTGCCCACCATTCCTCCATGTGCCTCCAGTACATGTCCCAGTGCCCAAACACCGCAGAGCTGTTGGGGCTCACGTGCTCCCTGTGCCTGGCAGCCACCTTGCATGGGGACATGGAGAGCTGAGGTGACGTGGCAGGACAGCCTGCAGAATGGAGAGTTCGTGGAGACCACAGGAAAGAGCAGGGTCTGGTTTGGGAGCATGAGAGTACATTTGGGATGGCATGTTTGGAGCAGCTCCAGAAGATGGGTAGTGAAGATGCAGCAGTGGCAGGAGAGAAAAGGACAGTCTCCCACCACCCAGCCATGGTGAAGACACCTGGTGACCATGCCAGGGTTAGGCAGGCACTGACTGCCCAGAAGCACTGTTACCAAAGGTCTCTGTAAGCCTTCTCAGGGCATAGCACAGGAGATGTCTGCCTTGGCTCTAAATCAGTTTTCATGAAAGTCGTTTTGGTTGCTTTCATCTCCTGCGCAGGTAGTGAACACATACACACCAGGGAAGAAGATCTGGCTGGAAGGTGTTGGTGCAACCTCGTCTGGAGGCATGAACAACCTCTCCGATTCCTATGCAGCAGGGTTCCTGTGAGTTTTTCCAGCTCGCCAGCACCAGGGTGCTGCCATCCCCATGAGCTCTGCGGGCTTGGGTGCTGCAAAGCCTCTGCAGCTGGGAGAGGAACAGCTCTGTGCCCAGACACATCTGTACCCCTCTCAGTACTCCCCAGCAGCCTGGGCACTGGTTTTTGATCTGTACCATCCCTGTTACCTCTCCTCAGCTCTGCTTTCCTGCAGGTGACCCAGCCTCTGGCATACCCAGAGAAACAGAGTAAGGAGGGGACCACTCGGGATCCCACATGGGTACCCACTGTGCGCTCACAGGGCATACGTATGGAAGGGAGGTGTGATATGAGCATGCCAGCGCTGGATCCCAGGGCTGGAATCCCAACCAGCTTGCCTTGCTCAGCAGCTCAGGATCACCTGGGCTTCCTCCTGCTCTGCATCTTTGGTTCAGGCTGCAGCCACACATTCCTGGGTGCATTCACTCCCAGGAGTGAGGAGGGACACCTGCCCAGGAGAGTGCTTGTCAGGGCTCTGCTCTGGGAACCATTTTCTCTTCTTCCAAAGCTAGTCTTTCCTGGCTCCTGGGGCTTGTTTACTGGCAGGGCCTCATGGCATGGCCATCCTACTGCAAAGCCCAGGTTCAGCTCTTCAGAGCTGGCTGTGATCACAACAGATGGAGGAAGATTATCCCAGCTTTTTGGGGAGGCGTGGGGACATGCCTGGGATATTGGGGCTGTGGCAGGCTGCAATGGTCGAAGACTTTGCCCAGGAGGTGTGAGGAGCCAGGCTGGTGCAAAGGTCCAGTCGCCCTGCTGTGACACAGGGTGCAGAGTTCTGCAGGCTGGGGAGCACTCCAGGCTTTGGGCACAGGGCTGTGACTCTGGGGTGCACGCTGAGGCAGCAGGGTGCCTGCGCTGGGGGGAGAGGCATGCAGGCTTTCCAGGCAGGGATGCTAGGAGCTCGTTAACACCCAGCTCACAAAACCACCTGAAAGCTTAGCTCAGGTGCTGGAAGCAGGCACCAGGTTGGGTGCATGCGAGCGATACCATGTGCTGGATCACAGCTGTGCCACTGGGGCTGGGTGGTCCCCCCACAGCATCCTGACTCTGCTCCCTCCATCCTCAGATGGCTAAACACACTGGGCTTGCTGGCCAGCCGGGGCATCGACGTGGTGGTGCGGCACTCCTTCCTCGACCATGGCCACAACCACCTTGTGGACCACAACTTCAACCCCTTGCCGGTAGGTCTGCCTGGGGGCATTGTGCTGGCACTGGCTTCTTACGGCTCATTTGGGGGGGATTCTCTCCTTGTGGCATGTCTGAACTCTGCTTGAAAATGAATTTTTCCAGATCTGTTTCTTGCTGTGTTAATAGGAGATGTTAGTTCATGCCAAACACATGTTGGAGGCAGATGGGCAAGCAGTACCTCTTTAGCTAAAACTTCACCTAGTGCCCATACTTCATAGCACGGGAGGGAGGCTGGTGCCACCAAGGGATGCCAGCTCAAACTGCAGAGTTGGAGGGTGGAAGGGATGGGGCAGAACCACCACGCATGGCCCGGGGCTGGGTGCAGGGTTGCTAGTGGTGAGCTGGGGAAGGCAGGCTGGAGCCTCAGCACCCGACTTCAGATCTCCAGAAACCAAGGTGAAGGACATTCTCAGCTTCACAGGGAGCAGAAGTCTTCACTAGTGCCCTGCAGCATCCCTTGTCCTTCAAAAACGCCTGGGCAGGGAGAAACTCCCAGCACGTATGGTGCTGATAAAAAACCCATATGAAAACCCTGTTAAAAGTAGCAGGTTTCCTTTTCCTGAGGAGGGGGGGTCTAGTAAATACACTGGCTTGTAAGTGCAGAGCCTGGCAGAGTGGCTGGAAGCCCTGCATCCCCTCTGGAGAGGGCTTATTGGTCCGTGACCCAGCAGACACTGCTGGCGGGCTGGGGATCTGCGTTGGAGAGGTGCCCAACCCTGATATTGTGAACTTGCCTTTGATGCTGCACTGGGATCTTAGGGCAGCTGCAGGGGTCAGAGGCTGAGGGAGTCACATCTCAGTTGGCTCTACCTACTCAGCCGATGAAGACAGCATCCCTGAGCATCAGGGGAGGATGCAGGAGGTGTTGGTGATACAAGATCTGTGCTATCCCCCCAGCATGGCTCCGGAGAGCAAGCCAATGAGCAGGAGAGCACAATCCCCTGCCTGTGCTACCCCTGGAGCACCCAGGGCTGCTCTCACAAGCACTCCTCCAGTAAGTGTACCTGAAGTTCTGGGGGCCCTGGGCCAGTGGGAGCTTGGGGGACTCTGAATCTTGAGATGAATCTGAGGATGCGGCAAGCACTTGGCAGATTTCTTCTGAAAAGCCAATTACTTTGGCCAAGCCACATCACCCCTTCATCCCCTGGGGCCTCAGCTCCTCCCCCCCACACCCCAGGATTGCTTCTGGCTGTCTGGGGGCAGTTGGTGGCCAATGGCCATCTCTCCCAGCACAATGGGGCAGTGGGTGGCCCGTGCCCAGCTCTCCCAGCACAGTGGGGCAGCAGCCCTGGAGCAGCTGGAGCAGAAGAGCACTTAGGAGAAGGATTAAAGCCAGAGAGGGAGTTAGAGGAATAAATCCAGGGCTGTTAAACACAATGAAGGTCTTTAAAGTGGATTTTGCTGTTGATTTAAAGGCAAGTCTCCCAGTAAGTTAGATGCCGTCTTCCTCATGGCTGTTTCCTCTATGTCCTGTGTGCTTTGGTGTTGACATCCCACCACTGTGTTCCTGCACAAACGCTGGCGAGTGCTTCCCTAACCCCTTTCTGTCCACTCCTGGGCTGCTAAAGAGCCACAGGCAGATGCAAACTGATGGAGGGTTTAAAAGCCCAGTGAGACTGGACTGTAACCTGCTCCATGGGGCAGCAGCCGTGCTGTTCCCGTGGGAGCTATCAGGGAGACGAAAGCCGCTGACTACCTGCGCAGGGCTGCACTGTGAAATACAATCTGCTCATTAGCTGCCACGACAAAGGGGTTTCCACATGCCGGCTGGGCATGAGGCAGCTGCCTGCTGAGAGAAGGGCTGCCCTGACACAGCGTCAATCACAGCTCTGGCTGGCAGCTCCTCAGCAAGGCAGGAGTCAGGGCTGTGCTCCTTGTAGGAGCCTTTGCACCTCCTCCCCTGCCACTGCTGATCCCTGCTTGTCAGGTAACAGGAAAATGTGTTCCGGTGCTGACCTGAGGCGAGCCTTTTACAGCAGCATCCTTAGGTGCCAGGCAGTTGCATGGTCCAGGGAGTTTTCTGCATGCTCCAGGGATGATGCAGTGATGAAAATACAACCCTCCATCCTTGGGCTAAAGAGCTTCCCATACAAAACCAAGTGATTTGTAGTCCACCACCATATGAGCACTACACTGCTACCATGTGAGCCCTCCTCCCTGTCCTTCGGCTGATCCTGAAGCGAGTTCTTTGGATGCTACTGGTCTTGTTCATGGTAGTACTATCTATTAGGGCACTATTACAGCAGATGGTATAAGGAACTTTGTGAAAAGTGGTATAGTTGCTATGTTGGGGGACCAATGTGGGAGTCTCAGCTTCTAGATCACATTTCTTTCTGCCTGTCCTGTGGGACTGCAGTGCTGGGGGAATTTGTTTTCTTCAGGGGAAGGAGCAAGCAAATCACTGCACTGGTCCATGTATAGCAGGGTTATAGTCACTGCTGCGGCCCATGCTGTGAGCTAGTGAGGGGTAGCAGCACACTGGGTGGGCAGAAAGCACAGCTGCTCCCTGGGCATGGGCACTGCACAGCAAGCACAGATAGCCTGGTGGGACTTGCTCTGTGTTCTCTGAGTGTTAGCCTTGGCTTGAAAATAAACTTGTAAATTCTGGCCATTTTGATGGGAAATGTAAGAGCACCTGGGAACAGCTGTTTTCAGGCAGGGATGCAGTGAAACTGTGAAGGTGGAGGTTTAAGCTGATCTGTCCTGGGCTTTCCTCTTTGATGGTGGTGCCACCAAAGTCCCATGTGAGGGAAGGGTGCTGCAGCAGGGGAAGGTGAGACCACCTCTCTGAGCCTCTTTCCAGGTGCAGACCTGAGGAAATGGGTTTCTTGTGCTGGATTAGTGGGGAGCAGAGCAGGAGAAACTGGACAACATGAGGTTCCCTGGCCCTGACATAGATGTGATCAGGCCAGGGAACAGAAATGCTCCAGCTGACCTTAATGCAACTGAGCTCAAGTGTTTAAATACTTTGTTATTTTTGAGATAACTTTTTAATGTATGGCTAGAGTGCTTTTTCTTCATGAGTGATTGGGGCAGCCAGCTGTATAATAGTCTGGGATTACACTTGAGAAGTCCTTCAAATAAAGCCTTTTGCAGGTACGTCAGACTGCCTGCCTGCATCTAAGCCCATCTATTCATGGGGGGGGGGGGAGAAGAGCAGAGGAGAGGTTGGGCAGGAGCAGCACTGACATTTGCTCTTCACAGGCCAGTGCCTCTGAAATGCTGCTCTGGCATTTAGTAGGTCTAGGTTCATTTCAGGCACACACTTTTTGTACTCCATCTCTCTTTCCTTAATCTCTCTCTGAAACAGTCCAGAGGGATGTAATACAATAAATATATTGCACATCTCTGGCCTGTTTCAGAGAAAGATTAAGGAAAGAGAGATGGACTATATACACTGTACATACACACAGGTGGATGTGAGTCTTCTCTTCAGATTGTTACTGCATGTTAAGGACCTTTCTGAACATGCTTCCACATGGCACTTGCCTCTTTTTCATCCATACTTGATAGTTATTTCTGCTCCCTTAATGCGCAGTGCTGTAACATTATACCTATGTGTGGAAAAACCTGGGCAACACAAATCCCATGGAAAAGCCAAAGCTGAAATCCTGATTGATGTGGCTTCTCTTGCATTTTCTCCTAAGGACTGTGAATGGTGAGATACTTGTTTCTCCTGGGTCAGATAGATGCTAAAACTTCTTTTCTGCATATAAGTTTCATACGCAGCATGAGAAAGGCCCTGAGGGATCACAGGGTGAAGCAATGGCAGCGGCTGCTTGCTCAGCTGTGGTAGTAGAACTCAATATGATATTGCCTGTGAATTGATGGCGACCTTCAAGAAAGCATTGCAGCAGCGCAAAGGTCTGTGCCTGACAGTGCCGTGGCTGGAGGCTTGGATGCTGCAGGTGATTTTTCACCTCCTTTGCTTAGCCCAAAGGCACTGAGGAACTCAATGGGAAGGTTAGTGCCTGTCCTGGATGGGGGAGGACTCTGGGCTCAGATTGGGTCTGTCCTTAGTGATCTGTCCCCTTCCTAAGCGGGCTTTCATAAAAGCCCTGGTGCGTACGAGCTCGGTGCCAGGCTGTGGCTGTCCCCAGTGTCTCTGGATTCCTAGGGCAGAGCCATGGTGCAAGCCGCTCTTTGGGATGCACCTGACAATTTGGTACCAACAGCAGCTAGCTGACCCGTTCCCAGCAGGGCACCCGTTGGGCTCCCTGGTCTCAGGGTGCGCAGAGGCAAGGGGCCCTCTGGTGAGGTGCCGTACTGGGTGCCAGGGGCAGGAGCGCGCCCCCGGGCCACGCTCCCTCCTGCTGCACGTACGCTCTCCCCGGGGCGCTCGTTAGCTGAGCTGGCTTGGCGGGAGGCGCTGCTAACTGCAGCTGGGGAGGTCCCAGCCGCCTCCCGGCCGGTGCCTCTCCCTCCCCTGAGCTGTGCAGGAGGGGGCCCTCCCCAGGCCAGGGCTGCGGGTCCAGGTCCTCAGCCACCAGCGCCCGCCCCTACCCTGCCGTCCGCTCGCCAGGTGACTGCAGGGCTGCTGCAGGGCAGTGTCCAGGGGCAAGGAGGAGACCCGCCACGCATAGAGGAAAGCGCAGAGAGAGCCCTTTCCGGCAGGCGCTCCCGCTCCAGCGCCGAGCCCGGCCAGCTGGCTGCGGGGCTGCGGGAACTGAGCCCCGCTGCTGCTCCGGCCCATCTGCACGCCCAGCACTGAGTCACGGCGATGCGCACAAGCAGCCGGACGAGCTCCAGGGGTAGGACCGCGGCTGCTGGACCCTTGGCTTTGGGGTGGTTGATGGGAGACTTGGGCTGCAGCACGCCATGCGCCACACAGGCAGAGGGCGAGGCATGGTCCCAAGCCTGGGAGCGACAAGGGGTGGGGAAAGGGAGCAGGTCCAATGGAGCCTGCACACACATGGAAACTGTTCCTTATGACCGTAAATCTGCCACGTGGGCGTCTGGCACCCCCATCTGCCCCACACGTTGGAGCACTGGCTCTGGTGGGGGTGATGCCTGCAGAGAGAGAAGGGTGGGAGAGGCAAGAGCGGGCAGGAGGTGTGTGTACAGGACATTCACTAGGGCCACAGGAGGGAAGGATAAAATCCCGGGCAGGGCAGTTATGCGCAGGAGAAAGGCTCTCCCAGGAGAGGTGCAGTCGGAGCATGGCCTGCTGAAGGGCAGAGTGGAAGTGTGGCCCTGCAGAAATCTCTCCGCCAGCCTTTGTACAAGTGCCTGAAGCAGTTCTCAGCAGGGCATCCCCTCCACTGCCTTGTCTCTCCAACCATGACCATACCACATCTTCAGGACCCTGTCATCCCCTGCTCTCTGCACCGTCAGTGCATTCAGCCTTCTAGGAGCCGTAAGTCTGCTATGAGGCTTGTTTTATCTGTGAACAAGGAGACAGATTTAAAGCACCTAAACTCTGCTTGCTGTCACAGCAGATTCAGGGCCCTTTCCTTCTTAGAGCACCATAAAAGAGTCTCTGAAGTACATATGCTTGGACTCTCAAATGCATCAAAGCCATGCTGTGGCCAGCAGCTGGGGCACCCATCCGCCAGAGCTGCGGGACATGTGCAGACTCAGACCCAGGCTGTTCCTCCTGCGTCAGAGACTGGGGCAGACACACACGCCACCTAGGACCAGCAGCAGCATCCTGTACTTGATAGGATCAATACAGCAACTGTCCACATCTCCCAAAGGCACCATGCTAATGACCTGCCCACCTCAGTGACAGAGCCATGCTGGGGCCGTGGAGGAGGTGGGACAGCAAGACCCTTCCAAGGGTGGTCTGATGCTTGTCAGCAGGAGGGAGGGAAGTCACGTTACAGTGAAAAGCAGCAGCAGAACAGAAAACAGCAAAGAAGTTGCATTTGATTTCCAAGCCTTCTGATCTAGTGGCTCTTTTCCCTTCCTGTGGCCTCCATTGCCTGGTCCCTGTTAGGGAGAGGTGATGACAGAAGAGAGGTTTGGCTGTTCCTCCATCTGCTCAGCTCTCCGGGAAGGTGGGGGTGCTGGGGATCAGCTTGCGCAGGGCAGCGGTAGGCAGGGGCCACTTCCCACTAGTCACTTCCACAGTGTCTAGGCAGGCTGACCCCTTGGTGCCAACAGTGCCCAGCAGCAATTCTTGGGGCTGCTGCTTCCACAGCACGAATTTTGCCTTTAATGTCAGTGTTTGGTCTTTCTCCAAGATGGAGAAAATGAGAAGAGACAGACAAGGGAGAGAGGTTGAGCAAAGGGTGTAGCAGCTTGAATGCTGGGAAGACGTGATGCTCATAGGAGGCTTGGAGGGTTGTTCTGCTGCCACCTCTGGGGAAGACCTCTTGCTGTAGGATGAATGGCTGATGCTCACCCCAAACACAGATCTTGTCGTGCTGCTGGCATCAGTGGATGAGAATGCTGCTCTCCGAACCCATGGGAGCATACACATAAGCAGGTTGTTTGGGATGGGAGCAACTCTCCCGTCTGTCCCCACGTGCTGCACTTTGGGACTTTTTGCAGAGCTGTTATAAAACGTGACCTGGTTTCCTTTCCCTAACCACGTGTAGATATTCAGTCCAAAGGGCTAGACAAGAGCCAGCTTGCTGTAAGCTCCCGTAAGTGCACAACACAGCCCCAGCAGCAACTGTTCTGTTCTGTTTGACAGAACTGCTCCTACCCTGGTTAATGGAGTTGCTGCCCACCCTCACTATGCCTGCCTTCTCTCCCTTCTTAGTTGAATGGCACTGAGGTGCAGGACTGGAGCCTCTCATGTCACACTTCAGCCTAGACTGCTTGCAGCAGAGAAAGCTGCCAGGAAGATGTGAATGCGGAAGGCAATGCAGGAAAGAGTGGTGTGAGGTGAGGAGTTCACAGCCGTTAGAGCAGGAAGGAAGAGGATCAGCATGTTGAAAGCAATGGATACTCAGGCAGAGACATCAGCGTCTTCGGAGGACTGGTGGTGGGCACCCACAGGGACAGAGGATAAGCAAGAAAGGAGCTGGGTAGTGTTAGCTGATCCTTTCATAGGCCCAGGTACCTGGATCAAAGCAAGGGTCTGTCCTGCCCAGGAGAGGCAGGAAAGTGTAGGCAGAGCAGAGGGAAGAGGCAAACGAACACTTTGCTGCAGCGTCTCCATCTGTGCTGACCCCATCCTTCCCTGCTGATGCCACCAGCTGCTGGCAGCCTGAAGCCCCCTCATTGGGGCTGGGACAAGTTCCCCATTCATAGACTCTCTCTGAAGTGTCCCCATGATGCTCAGGCACACCTGTAAATTACCTGAGTATGGCAGCAAACGCTGTAGGGACTGCTCACCAGGCTCTCAGCTCATCAGGACCTCCACACAAGGAGGGTGCACACACAGAGCTGCAAATGGCTCACATCTCTGAGGATGGGAGCGAGTGAGTTGTGAGGACAGCATCAGCGCCTGCTCTCAGAGCTGATCATTTTGACTTCAGCAAGTGCTCCCTTTGGATAGAGGCTCTGCCCCACTCTGCTGGTCACAGGACCTTGCACATGGTTTGGTGAGAAAGCATCTAGCTCTCACAGTCCAAGAAGCCTGTAAAACTCAGGGATAATGTTAACAGCGGCATTAGTCCAGGTTTGCTGAAGGCACAACCAGCCATGGCATGAACAGGATGTAAGTGCCTCCACAGGGAGAAAGCTTTGGATGCCGAGGATCTCTTTAATCTAGTAGAAAAGAGAAAACAAGAACCATCAGTTGGAAGCTGAAGCCAGACAAATTCAAGCTGAAAATAAGGAGTAGTATTGTTAACAGTGCTGATGTTTAACTGCTGGAATGGACTCCCCAGGAAGTGGCAGCTTCTCCATGTCTCCAAGCCGTCACAACCACAATCCCTGCTTTTCTGGAAGACACTTTTCACATAACAAGCCATCAGGCTCAACAGAGGGATTAAAGAGCAAAGCTCTCTGTCCTGTGATGTACAGCAAGGCAGACCAGCCAGCCCTTATCTCCATGAGAGTTGCTTGGACTGTGGGAAAATGCAGGAGAAGGTGCAGGAATGGAGCAGCCTGTAACAGGCTGGTGAAACTCGAGTGTGCCTGAGGGATGGAGGAAGAGCTTGGGCAGCTTCAGAAGAGGGAAGAAGCAAGAGGAAGAGGAGGAGAGCCAGCAGCAGCCAGTTGATGCTGGTGGTGACACAGGATCACAGAGCCATGACCAGCAGCCCCAGCCAGAGGAGGCTGTGCACAGCGGGGTCAGCAGCCGCTCATTTGGAGTTTGGCTGCCTTTGCTGGTTGCAGTCCATGTGAGACTGAAGGACTATGGCTCCGCTACTCAATTTTCTGGTTATGGCAATATCTTCTCACACGTGGTGAGCTCAGAGCTGAACTCAGGTGGGCTGTAAAGCTGCTCTGCTGCCTCTGGGAGAAAGCAGTGGTGATACAGCCCTGTGCCCTTGCTGATGGTTCTGGAGACCTAGTTAATAGGTCTGTCTGAAGGTCTGCCTGATCAGCCTCGTGTCTCCAAAAGCTGAAGTATCTAAAAGCTCTTGCAATTAATTAAAATGTGCAAACAGATCAAGTGGGACCCTCTGGGTCCTTGCCTGGGCTTTTCCTATCTAGTGGAAAGCTTGTGGGTCTTCACTGGCCCCATGGGGCTCAGATGTGGCTGGCCTGAGCTCTGCACATCAGCTCACTTGAGACAAGCATCCTCCTGCCCTTAAATCAGGGGTCCTGGCCAGGAACCTCCTGAGGCACAGGATGGCTCTGCCTTCAGGTGTTCCTTGCCTGAAGTTCTGGGGGCTGCAGTGGCAGCACCACTTAATGGATCTGCAAAGTAATTAAAGCAAGAAAGCTCCCTTGAATTCCCGCAGGACTAATAGCAGACCAGACTCCTGTCTGCTGTTCCTCCTCTACCACTACAGCTGTATTGCTGGCTCAGCCCTCACAACGGGAGCTCTCCGTGACTCCAAAACCCAAATCCTTTCTGCTGTTGTACTGGTTGGAGACACAAATCAAGCTGGGCATTGCCACAGCAGCCTCTGCCAGGATGCCTGGCACTGTGTTGTAAGGCAGGCACTTCTCTTTGCAAAGGACATATGGATGCTGCCAGCCTGGGGGCCACACTCGCACAGGGTTTGCCATATAGGAGGAGGTGCCAGCTGCTGTCAGAGGTCCGGGAAGAGATCACTGATGAGTGGAAAAGCCACCCTGGTTGTAGCCAAGCTGGGTTTCAACACCAACTGCTTCTGAAGCTGGTCCCCATTTAAACAGGAGCCAGCAGCTGCAGGTGCCCCGCAGCCCCAGTGTGGTTTTCACTGCGGTTTGCTCATACCAGTGGTAGGAGCAGCCTCTGGTCCAGCTGGGAGAAGTGGCCACCATGGCGGGTTTGTTTCCATCGTGCTAGGTGTGTGTGTGTAATCCATCACCCAAGTGCTCAGTGTCACCAGCTCCTGGTGATTTATTGCAAGGGACATGACTTTGGCCCCTGCCGCAAGCGGGCTCCTGGTAGCGCAGAAAGCTGCAGCTGCCTTCAGTGCTTCCCTGCAGTCAGCTGAAGAGCTCCAGTGCCTCAAGGCCGGGCTGACAACTCCTTTTCCAGCCCCAGGTCATTTTTCTGGCCCTCCTTTGAACTCTCTTTGGTATTTCCACATCCTTTCCGAAATGGAGACTTTGGAGCTAGCCTTGCCAACAAGGCAAGGTGAAATCACTGCTCTCCCCTCACCGCCTGCAGATGCTGGAGGGACAGGTTGGTCCCCATGCTGCCCTAGGGGCATTGCCTGCACCAGAATGCTGCACATTCAGAGGTGGTTATCTCACACTGCAGAACAGCTCACCCTGCATCACTGCTGACAGCCTTACCATCTCATGGCACCTGCATGGGTTTCCTCAGAAAAGCTGTGTACCCTTAGCTGGACCAGAAGCTCACAAAATGTGGCAATGCTTCCCAGAGAGACAAGCATGTGTCCTTGTGAGATGGAGATGCTGAACAGCACAGCTCTGCCTGTGAACTGCCACAGCAGGAGCCCCAGGGTCAGCTTCCCAGCTCTGCAGGGGAGCAGGGTTTGTCAGAGCACCCTTGGGAAAAGTATATGCCAAGACGTGAGATTTGGCAGCAGATTGTGGGGCTGGGCAGCTCCTTGCACCCCCACATTGCAAACGTTGCTGTTGCTGAGCCTTGAGAGTGGAGAGACACTGGCATCAAAGCATCAAATCCCCAGGAGACCACCCTGCCCAGAGGGGTGGGTGCTCAGCCAGAGGCTGGGCCTGCTGGTGCCAGCTCCCCATTGTGACAAGGCCATCATAAGCCCCCTGCAGAACAACTCTTGAGACCCATATGGAACTTTTGAGGGTGGCCACGAGGTCTCTGGCCTCTACCACTCCCCTAACTTGTGAATGAAAGCAGCATCTCGTCAGTGGAAATATAAGAGGAGGTGAGAAACCCCAAGGGGGCTGCTTAGAGAGACGTAAGAGCCTGAGCTGACAGGTAGCTAGAGGCAGTGAGCTCATTTATTTTTAACTCATTTATTTTAACATGGGGCTGTGCAATCTCACCCTTGGCCTCACCATAAACTCAATTACTCATCCAGTGACACTTGCTAATCAGGATGGCTCCCCAGGGAGCCGGGAGTGTGCCGGGCACTGCTGCTCCTGCCTGCAGTGAGCCTGAGCAGGATGGCGTAGCATAGTTTCCCACAGCAGAAGGCTGGCACAGCCCCTGCAGCATGATGCAGGCAGGGATATCCTCAGGATGCTGAGCAGCACTGCCAGCCTTCAGGGACCCATAGGTCTCAGGGACAACACACGTCTACAGTACTGAGCCACTGCTGCTTGACCTGTCTGGGACCTTTGGCCTCATGGCTGAGCCTGCTCAGGGTGCACAAGCCTCTCACTTCACCCTGGCGTCTCCTCCAGGGCCTGGGGTTTGCAGGGGAAGCAGTTACCAGGCTGGTGTGGCACAAAGCCCCGTGGTTTTGGCTGGGAGCAGCAAGAGGAAAGCAGGAGGAGGCTTTTCCTCCATTGCCGTGGCAAAAGCTTACACACAAAGTGGGTCTTTGCCAGGCCAGCCCTGAGCTGCTGGAACATGTCAGCTTCATCTGAGCTGGGCTAGAGAGATGATGGGGATGGCAGTGTGGTCTGGCCAGTGGTATTCGCCTCGTGTCAGTTGCTGCTGCTGCACTGCTCTGTGTTTCATATCCTGTCCCTTCCATCCCAAATGCATGTTAATAGTGGCTCTTTGAGGGCTTCCCACCCATGGGATGTATACATGTGTGAGGAATCTGTGCTTCCACCTTCCCATCCTGTCCTGTAACCTGGAGCCCTGGAGAACCCATTCCCACCAACACGCTCCTCTGGGGTGGCATACCCCATCCTGGCACTATCCTGACCAAGCAGGGCTTTTCTCATGCCTCTCCAGGCAGTGTGCAGAGCCACAAGGTGCTTGAGCCATGCTCCTTTTCACACCAGCAGCACTGCTCACTGTGTGGGTCAGACGCTGCCAGGCAGAGCAGCCCCTGGTACCAGTGTGACCACCACTGCTGGGTGTTCAACACTGCCCACAGGGATGGGGGATCACCCCAATTTCTCTGGGGCAGCCAGTCAGGGTTGCACAGAGGGGGGTTATCCAAAGTGCTCATGTGTGTGAAGATGCCCCAGCACACAGGTGCTGCCCAATGAACTCACAGGCAGCACCAGAGGGGCAGCATGAGAGGTTCTATCTCACCAGCATCACCAGGGTGCTCGGAGCAGCAGCAGGGCCAAAGCCCCATCCTGCAGAACAGCAGGCTAGGGCCTGAGCCTGCCCCTTCCCTTCCCACAACCCTGCTTCATTTACCACACACCTCCCAGCTTCTGCAACGGATGAGTGGGGGGCCCTGCCGGCAGCGGTCACCACACAGCCTCACCTTCCTCCCAAGGGCTTGGGGCCCATCCTGTGTGCCGAGTGAGGCCATGCCCTAGGGGAAAATGTAGTATGTGGTGACGTAATTAAAGGCTGCATCATTAACGCATGTGTGAGGTGGATGAACAGTTCCTATTTCTAGAGCGTTTGACCTTCCTGTGCTATGTTCATGGGTGCTTAACTCCACAGGAGACATACCTCTGGGAAGTGGAGCACCCTCAGCAGCATGGCCGTGAAGAGAGCTGGGGAGCACAGAGGTCTCTGGTGTGCTCCAGCCCCGTGTAGAGAGTGGGGTTGAGGGTGACCTGTCTGCTGCAGAGACATCACCATCCCATGTGCATCAGCTGGAGCTGCTGCACAGGTCTGCAGCATGGCTACGTGCAGGTCTGTGGGAATATGCAGGGGCATTCAATGCCGCTCCCCAGGCTCCACAGCCCAGCCAAAGTCTGAGCTCCTTTAGATGGTATCATTGTCTCTCAGTGTAGGCAGAGCAATGTATTCCTCCCTTAATCTCTTTCCTGGAAACAGCTATGCCCTTTGGGCTTTGACTGAATGAAAAAGCTCACACCGAGGCTGACTTCTGGCACACGTTTTTACCCCAGCAGCCAAAAGTTTGCTAGCAGGGAAGCCAGCCTCTCCTGCCCGCTCCCACTGCGAGCCAGGGGGCTGTTGTGCTGCTGACTGTCCCCTCTGTCCCCCAGGACTACTGGCTGTCCCTGCTCTACAAGCGCCTCATTGGTCCCAAGGTGCTGGCGATACATGTGGCCGGTCTGCAGAGGAAGCCCCGGCCCGGCAGGGTCATTCGTGACAAGCTTCGCATTTATGCCCACTGCACCAGCTACCACAAGTAAGCGGGCTGAGGGAGTCTGGGGGGTGCAGGGTGGGGATAAGCAGGACCCCCAGCATATGGGGACCATCGAGGACATGCTGGGCAGGAGCCCAGGGGCTGAGCAAAGGCGGGCTGGCTTCCCAGGGCACTCACTCGGGCGCTGCTCTGGCCGCTGTCACAGCAGAGGGAGGCAACGAGAACAGTGATGCCTCCGATGAAAGTCACGGCAAGCCCGCGCCTGGGAACGGGGAGGCCGGGGCTGGTGCAGTGGCCACCGGGCAGCCCAGGCAGCAGAGATCAAGGGGGTGGATTTCACACAAGGGGCCCCCGGTCGGTCAGGTTACCCGCAGCCCGCACTGCCAGGGAGCCCGGCCTGGTTATTGTTTCGCTGATAAGGTCTTTGAAAGAGCCCCAGCAACCCGGGGCGGGGGCAGCCGCCTCCTCCTCAGACACAAGTTGCTATTGTGGAGGAGGAGAGACTGTTTCTTTACACAGTCCAGGTGCTTTCAACATGCCTCCAGCTCAGTAGGAAACCTTGTCTAGTAACTGACAGGTGCAAAGTGCTTTATAGCCTTTGTTTGGGTCTGCCTGATTAGGCAGGGACAGGGGATCAGTATCTGGACCTGTCAGTTAGGTGCCCGGAGTGGTGGGGGCAGATGCCACTCATGCAAAGATTTCCCCTCCGTTCTCAGCCCCCTCATTGCAAGGCCTTGGGGGAGCTGTCCCGAGACTTCCACCCTACTCAGAACAGCAGCACAGCACCCTCTTGAGCTGTGCCACCCCTGGCTAAAGAGGGAGAGGTTGGAAAGGTGTCACTGTGGAGTTGGGCTTCATGATGGGGAGGTGGCATCTCCCTGTGGAGGAACAGCCAGGACAATGATCATGGCTGTCCTGATCACAGTGGTGTCCCCTCTGGATTGCTGCGTGAGGCCAGTTTTACAGAGACCCCCAAACCCCTTCTTGGAGGCGATGCTCCTGGGGCACATGCCAGCACAGCCCTCAGCTCTTGCTCTCCCCTTTGCAGCCACAACTATGTCCGTGGGTCCATCACCCTTTACATCATCAACCTGCATCGATCCCGGAAGAAAATCAAGCTGGCAGGGACGCTGCGAGATAAGATCGTCCACCAGTACCTGCTGCAGCCCTACGGCAAGGATGGGCTCCACTCCAAGTAAGTGCCATGCTGGTGGCTGGGGCTGCCACCACTGCCCTGTCCTCAACGCCACCACCCTGACCCTCTCCTGGTCCCGCAGGTCGGTCCAGCTCAACGGACAGCCGTTGGCCATGGTGGATGATGGGACCCTCCCTGAGCTAAAGCCTCGTCCTCTGCGCGCTGGCCGCACGCTGGTCATCCCCCCGCTGACCATGAGCTTCTATGTGGTGAAGAACGTGAATGCGCTGGCCTGCCGGTACCGATAACCCACGGCTCAGAACTGACCTGCCGGCCCCGCTCCTGCCCTTGCACACTCCCCGGGACACGCTGCCTCCTCGGCAGCCCGTACATCCGGCCCACATCGGGCGGGCACCGTGACGTGCTGTTGTCCTCGCACTGCCCGGCCTGGCACCCTGTCCTGCCCTATGTCTGTAGAGCTCCTCTTGGCCCTGGCCACCATCTGTCGGAGCTGTGCGACGGCGAATTTGCGGGGCCTGCCGCGATCCGTCCCACAAGCTGCAAGAAGCACCCGGGGTCCGGTGCCCACCGGCTGCTGGGAGGGCTGGGGCACCCTATCCCGAGCTCCTCAGGGTGACCCTCCAGCAGCCAGCTCCCCCTTTCTTTTGCACCTTCCAGGGCGGCGGGCAGCGCTGCCGGTGCGGCAAGCGCATGGAAGCAGCTCCCTCTGCTGCCGCCAGCCTGACCGGGACCGGCGCGGGGACGCTGGCGGGAGAAGGGGCTCCGGGGACCGCACGGGCGCGGATCGAGGGACAGCGGCTGGAAATGCTGACAATTAAATTATACAGCCCGGAGCGGAGCGGCGCGGCGCGAGGCGGGGCCGGCGGGCAGCCCCGGTCCCTCCCGGGCGGGGAGCGGAGACCGGTGAATGTGTCCTGCCCGGGAGAGGGGCGGTGTCGAGGGCAGGAGCAGCCGGGGCGCGCCGAGGCGCTACCGGAGGTGTAATAAAGTTGGGCTGTCAAACGCGTCGCTGTCTTCTGTCCTCCACGGGCCGGGCCGGGGCCTGCGGGGCGGAACGGGCAGCCCCGACGCCGGTGACCAGGTTCCGCCGTGCAGTGCCGCGCCGGGCCGCTGGGGGCGCTGCGGGCGCGGCTGTCACGCGCGCGGAGCAGGAAGCGGAGCGGGACGGGTGGAGCCGCGCGGTCCCGGTGCCCCTCCGCCGCCTGCGCCGCCGCTGCGGATCGGGCCGCGCCGGGCCGGGCCATGCGGTGCGTCCTGATCGCCAGCACCGCGGCTGAGCTACTCTTCTACTGGGCTGATGCCGCCTTCCTCCGCCGGCTGCGGCCGCCCCACGGCGGTCAGGTGGGGCGGGACGGGGCGGGTGCGGGAGTGGAGGGGGTGCGTGGTGCGCGGCCGCTCACCCGGGAGCGTGTGCCCCAGGGTCCGGCTCTGGAGGACAGCCTCAACACCCTCTTCGCCCCCCTCATCATCTCCTGCACGGCTCTGCTGGAGAAGCTCGCCGACACCTACACTTGCTTCGCGACCGAGCGCGGGCGGCACCTCCACGTCCTGCACATGGTAGGACCGGCACCGGTAACCAGGGACCGGAACGTCCCCGCTGGCCCCGACTTAACACCGCTGGCGGTTGCAGTTCGGGGACTGCTTATACATCGCAGTGAACGGCGACGGGACGGAGAGCGAGGATGACCTGCGCCGGACGCTGTTCGTGCTGCGGCGCTTGGTGGAGGTCCACTGCGGCCTCATCACGCTCGATTCCCACCTCATCCGCAAGGAGTGAGTGGGCACGGCTGGCGTGGGCTGGCACCCCGGGGTGCAGGGGCATCTGCCTTCATGGAGCCCCGGGGAGGTGGGATCAGGTGTCTCCAAGCTGAGACACCCCTTTGCAGCAGGACCCCCTGCCTGCTGGGCTGCAGTTGGGTCGCAGGGCGCCCGTCCCGCCCGGGGAGGTAACAGCAGCCGTCTCTCGGCTCTCTCTCTTTGGCTGTTCCAGGTTGCGACCGGCCGATTCGGAGCAGCGGGAGCGTGTCTGGAGCCTGCTGCGCGGCCTGCTGGAGACCTACAGCCGCCTGCGGGAGGAGGACCAGAGCTTTGCAGTGGAGGTACCGTGCCCTGGGGTGTCCCTCGCCTTGGGGCATCCCAGGGGCATGCTGCTGCATGGAGTCTTGGGATGTGGGGAACGGCTTTTGGCCAGGGACTTTGCTGCAGCTGCCTGGAGCAGTGGAAGCTTCAACCTACCCCAGGGCTGTGTGGCTGGGTCTGGGGGGGCTCAGCAGCTTTCCCCCCTCCCTGCATCCCAGGCTGTGGAACGGCTGATCCACCCTCAGCTGTGCGAGCAGTGCATCGAGTTCCTGGAGCAGCAGGTGGTGCAGTACATCAACTCCAGCCCTGAGCGTGGTGGGGATGAGGTGTGCCATGCCTTCCTCCTGGTGCACACCAAGCTGCTGGCCTTCTATTCCAGGTGCGCCCGGCCCCAGCACCCTCTCCAGGGCAGCCACGCTCCCACCCAGCTCATCCTTCCTTTCTCTGTTCTGCAGCCGCAACACCAGCTCCATCCGCCCTGCTGACCTGCTCATCCTTATCCTCCTAGTCCAGGACCTGTTCCCCAGCCAGAGCATCGAGGAGGAGCTCAGCCCCCAGGTGCTCCAGAGCAAGGTGTGGGGCACAGTGGGTCAGGATGACCCCATGGGCTGATGTCTTGGAGGGCTTAATTTTATTCCGTCTTTTTGGAAGCCCACTGCAGAGAAGGTGCTCCCCCAGGCACCCAAGAGAAGCGAGAGCATTCCTGTGAGCAGCCGTGGCTCCCATGGAGCTGCAGAGAAGGACTCAGATGACCAGGTGAGTCCCTGGGATAGGGACCTGCAGGCTGGGCTGTCTGCATCACTCCCATTGCTGACCCAGCCATTCCCGCTGGCAGGACACAGATGATCTCTCTGTCCCTGAGGTCTACTACACTCCTGAGCCTTCTCCAGGCAGGCACAGCACAGGTGAGTGCCCAGCAGAGCAGCAGCCCCCTCCCTGCATGTGGGGCTGGCAGGGAGAACAACCTGCCATGCTCCCTGCAGGCAGTGAGAGCTGGTCAGAGGGCACTGAGATGCTGAGCACCGGGGAGGTGGATGCTGCAGAAGTCCAGGTGAGCAGGGGGTCCTGCAGTCCCTCCTGGCCTGTCCTGGTGCTCTCTGCGGTCTCTGTTCCTTGTCACTTGTCACACAGTGCTGTGCTGTGGGTGCCTCTGGCTCTAGGGTTAGGGGTGTGCCCTGTGTCTGCCACGTTGTGCATAACTGTGACAGCTCTGACCACTCTCTTTGAGGCACTGCTTACAGTCTCCCTGTCCAGAAGTGTCAGCACAGAGGGGCCGGGGCTGCCTCAGAGCAGTCTGGTGTCTCCCTCTGCTGCCTCTGGGCTTTCTGGGCTGCTTTCCTGACAGATACCACAGAGCCTCACACACTCTGTGCAAGCAGCTGCGAGCCTCGACATAAGGCATTTGCAGGCTGTCTTTGCAAGCAGCTTACCCACTACTTGCTGCTCTTCTGGGGCCCCTGGGCACTTCACACACTGCTGATCTTTTGTCACGTGGCCTCTCCAGCTCCCTTGGTTAAGTCGTGCCTGTTTGCAGGTTTCAGGGCATCGCTGTGGGCTGTCTCATCTCTCTGGGGGCTGAGCATCTCCTTTCTCTCCTAGATGGCAGAGGACTTGCTCCAGACCTTGGGGCCTCTGGCCCCTGAAGCTTCAAACCCCAGGAGGATCTTCTTGGATGCCAACCTGCGGGAAGGTTACTGCCCCTTGCTGCCACACACCGTGCACTGCCTCCCGCTCTGGCCAGGCATCTCCCTCATCCTCCTGACCAAGGTGAGCTCACTCTAAGGTGAGGGATGTGACGCTGTGCTGGGTCCTGGCTCACCCATATCTCCCTTCCCCAGCAGGGCCCCATGACCCAGGTGGCCATCACCTTGTACCAGCTGCTGGATGGTTTCTTGGTGCTGGAGAAGAAGCTGGAAGAGGGGCCAGAGGCAGGAGTCCCACGCTCCTACCCATTCGTGGCTGAGCTGCGGCAGCGCATGGACAAGTTTGTGAAGAAGCTGAGCGGGCAGGACATCCAGGTGGGAGTGGGGATGCGAGGACCCCGTCCTGCTGTCCCCATTGCCTGATGCTGAGCCTGGTCTCTCTCTAGTTGCAGAACACCTGGGTGGACTTCAAAAATAAGATGTTTTCCCGGACCGAGCCTGGGAGCTCCCTGGAGTGAGTATGGGATAGCTAGGGAAAGTCTTCAGGGCAGGCGGGGGGCAGCGTGGCTGTCCCTGCGGTGCTGGGGACCCAGGGGCCAAACTCAGCAGCATCCGTGTCTCCCGGCTCAGGCTGCTGCAGGCAGTGTCCAACATGAAGCGGCAGCTCTGCTCTATGTACCGCCAGCTCTTCCTGACTTCTGCCAGCCACAGCCTGTCCCAGGGGCTGCGGGACCGTGCCCAGAAGCTGATGAAGTGAGTGCATGGAGTGGCCAGCATCCCCAGGGTGCTGCCCCACACCCAGCCCTGCTGGGGCTTGGCGGGTCCTGGCCTGCCACCGTGCTGCTTCTTGGCAGGGAGAAGTTGCTGGACTGGCGGGACTTTCTGCTGGTGAAGAGCAGGCGCAATATCACCATGGTGTCATACCCAACCCTGCAGCTGGGAGCCCAGCCCGGCAAGGAATGGTCCCCAAGGGGGTGGCAGAGGTGGGAGTGGGACAATGTACCCCAGTCACTGGGCTCAAGGGGAGGAGTGTGGTGGGCAAAGGGGCTGTCCTGGGAAGGCACCAAAGTTGTTGGACACCCTTAACCCACCCCACGTACCTGGAGGACTTTCCTGGCCTGGTGCACTTCATCTATGTGGACCGCACGTCTGGGCAGATGATGGCACCATCACTCAGCATCACAGAGAGGTCCAGCTCAGAGCTAGGCAAGGGCCCTCTGGCCACCTTCATCAAGAGGAAGGTACTGCTTGTGGGTCTAAGGGTGGGATGGGGAACCCTAGGAGGGGGTGATGGTTGGAGGGTTTTCTGCTCAGATTTCAGGTGCCCCTTGTCACCCAGGTCTGGTCCCTAATCACACTGGCCCGGCGATACCTACAGAAGGGCTTCACAATGCTCATGCTGCAGGATGGCGACTACTGCTGCTCCTACTTCCTCTGGTTTGAGAATGAGCTGGTATGTGGGGTCAGATAAGGGCTGAGCCTCTCTTCCCCAGCAGCTTCTCAGGGCAGGGCTGTAGGCACAGTTGGCTTCACCTCTTCGGCAGTCTCTTGCCTGCTCCTGCCCTCTCCTGTCATCTCTCCCCAGGGCTACAAGCTGGAGGTGATAGAGGTGCCAGTTCTCTCTGATGATTCTGCTCCCATTGGGATGCTGGCAGGAGACTACTACAGGTGAGTGGTCCCCAGCCATGTTTCTTGGCACCAGGGCCTGCAGCTGTTAGTGATGCTGTCCTCACTGGGATGTCACTGCAGGGTGGTACCAGTGCTGTGAGGTCACCAGGGTTGCACCAGGCCATCTCCCCAGCCTGGTGCGGGGGTCCTGTCAGTAGATGGGCGCTGTGTCCTTGCCTTCCTTTCTAGGGGGAGAGTGATTAGAAAGGGGGTACTAGTCTGCACTGTACCTGCTGAGCCCCCCTTCTTCTCTCCAGGAAGCTGCTGCGTTACTATAGCAAGAACCACCAGGCAGAAGTGGTGAAGTGCTACGAGCTGCTGACTGTGCACCTCGGCATCATCCCCTCTGAGATCGTGGTCCAGCAGGCCTGCGACTTAGCCCGGCGCCTCTGGGAGCCCTCACGCATCCCCCTGCTCTGAGCTGCCTCCAGCCACCTTGGGGATGGGATTAAAGCAGGGTTGTGGGTGTTCCTGGTGCATGGGCTGCTTTCTCGGTGTCTGTGCTGTCGGCTGTACCTGCAGGCAGCCTTCCCTCCTTCAGCCCAGCTCCCCGTGGGCTTCGCTGGCACCCAGCAGCCTTCGGGGACAGGCGGAGACTGGGGCTGAGAGCTTGTTGGCAAATCACCGTCTTGCTGAAAAGTGTGTTTCCAAAGAAGGATTTATAGCGGTAGCTTGGCGTCACTGACAGGCTTTGGCTAGAGAAGAAAACAGCGTAGCCAAACCTGTGTGGATGAATGACCCATGGTGCGCCCCCCTCTCCTCTCTCCCCAAATGTGGGGTGCAGGGCCCTCAAAGCCTTAGGCAGGGTTGGGGAAGTGCAGACCCTGATCCAGGCTTCCAGGCACCACTCAGCCATAGAGCCAAGCTCAGCTGTGAAGAGGGGTTGAGGCAGCTGATGTGTTTCCCAGGCACCTCTGGGCATGATGCACATGCAAACCCCATTGGGCACCACTAGGGATGGGGTCAGCCCCAAGGGACTCTGTCAGCTGATGCCCCTTATCACTCCATGCTGCTCACTAGGGCTCGGTACAGCAGTTCAGTTAGCACTGGACCATGTCAGGGCCTTTGCCCCATCCTGTTGGGCAGGAATTTGCCCTGCTAAGGAGCAGCACTGGGCTGGGGCCAAGCACACCCTCAAGCTGCCCCTTTTCCCGCTGCTCTCAGGGCTGTGCTTTGGGCTTACCTGCTCGAAGGGGGCTAAGTTCCCCTTATCCTGCAGTGCTTGTTGGCCCATAGCACCAGGCACGTCCCTAGGTTCTTCCTGGAGCAGAACAGGGTCTGGGGGCCATTCAGGCCCCTACCTCCCTGCCCAGCATCTTCCTGGGTACAGACTGGGAAAGGTGCTGGGCAGTCTTCCCCAGTCTTTACCCAAACTGGTAGAAGTCTGGAAGGACTGCCTTCCATCCTGCTGAGCACCAGGCAGGATCCAACCCTGCTGTCTTCTCAGCGCTGGGGCTGGCCTGCAGCCCCCCTGCACACCCTCAGCAAATCTCTGCCAGGATCAGCGCCTTGCCACAGGCAGCACCAGTGGGGCAGTGATCAGCGTGTGCCCCTGTCCTGAACAGACTCCTGCAGCCCCGGAACACAGCGTCTGTCCCTGTGTGCTGCCCCCCCCCCCCCCCCCCCCCCTTGCCCTCCGCGTGCCCGGAAGCCCTGGGAAAAGTTCCGCAGTGGAAGCAAAGTCCGGGCTGCTCGGCGTAGCCATGGCCGGGCGCTGGGCAGGACCGGGCAGGGGCTGCGCTTCCCGCTGGCTGCGGGGCTGGCGCCTTCCCCCAGCGCCGCCGGCTGCGCGGAGGGCCCATGCTGGGGCTGCAGACCGGCTGCAGCGGGAGTACGACGCGGTGGTGATCGGGGCAGGTAATGCAGGGTGAGCGAACCAGTGATGGGTTGTGGGGAGCCGGTGGGGACGCCAAGCTGCCCTCCCCTCAGGGCAGGCGAGAGGGTAATGGCCGGATGGGGACCACAGCGATGCAGGGCACGTTGCAGAGCCCTGGTACACTCCTTGTGCCAGGGAGTATGCAGGGGTCTGGTATGGCCAGGCACATGTTGCATCCCCACAGTGTGCATCTGCCTTGAGCATCTCTGCCCCCTACGCCTGCACCATTAGGGCCAGAGCTAAAGGGACAGGGGAGGATGCTCCTTGTCACCTATATCTGCATGTCCAGTGCCCCATTATTTGAGTGGTTGTGGCAGCCCCATGCCCCAGTGCATGGGACTGCTCCAACACTGGGCTCATCTCACCTAATTGTCTCCTTGCAGGGCACAATGGGCTGGTGGCAGTGAGTACCAAGCGCACAGTGATGCTGTCTTTCCTCCATCCCTGGGGATAGGGTGGGAGCAGGGAGGGCGCTGGGGGCTCCCACAGGGCTGTGGGAAGCAGGGCCATCCCCGGTGAGGGGATGCTGGGGATGACAAGGACACATCGCACCTGGAGGGATGGGCACTATGATGCCGTGCTCCCCACAGGCTGCCTACCTGCAGCGGGCAGGGCTGCACACAGCTGTGCTGGAGAAACGTCATGTGCTGGGCGGTGCGGCTGTCACAGAGGAGATTGTGCCAGGTACCCCTGTGTGTCCCCTGTCCCCACAGCCCTGGCCAGCCCTGCGCATGGGTACCCCCCACTGCCACACAACTTTCAGGCTTCAAGTTCTCCCGGGCTTCGTATCTGCTCAGCCTGCTGCGGCCACAGATCTACACTGAGCTGGAGCTGCAGGTACCAGCACCCATCCCTTGCTGGCTGATGGCACCTCCTGGCACACTGACAGGGTGAGCCTGCTGCCAGGCTGTCCCCACAGTGTGGGTCCTGCTATCCCTGTCTTGCAGCGGCATGGTCTGAGGGTGCTCCCACGGGACCCCTACTCCTTTACCCCACTGCTGGAGGACCGGAGCCCCCCCCGCTCCCTCCTGCTGGGAAACAACATGGCCCAGACCCAGCAGCAGATTGCTCAGTTCTCCCAGAAGGATGCCCAGGTACTACTTGGGGGCGGGCACCCAGTATGGTAAAGCCCCCAAAGGGACTGCCCTGCCCACGGAGCGGCAGGGTATCCATCGCACCCACCACGGCACAGTCCCTGTAGTCCCCCCTCTATCCCCTTTCAGGTTTATCCTGAGTACGAGGCATTCATGGAGGGTTTAGTGTCAGCCCTTGACCCACTGCTGGATGCTGCCCCAGTGGACACAGCTGCCCTGGGGCAGGGCTCCCTGCTCCAGCGGCTCAGTGCCCTGCGATCCCTGCAGCCCCTGCTGCGGGCAGGTACATCTGGGATGCCAGAAGACCCCGACGGCTGCTCTTCCCCAGGGCACAGGCTCCTCCGTAGCCCAAGCTGGGGGCTTGGTCCTGCTGCCTGACCCCCAGACCCAGCTGGGCACGGGCAGCTTGCCCTGGCACAGCCATGCAGGTCTCACCCCACCTCTCACCCGCAGGACTGGCACTGGGGCGGCAGCTGCCCCGTTATTATGAGGTGCTCACAGCCCCTATCTCCAAGGTGAGTGCTGAGAGTGGCAGTGTGGAGCCACCAGCTGCCTCGCTGCCTGCCTGTGAGGGTGCTGCGGAGCCCCCAGCCCCAAACCTGATGCTCTCTTTTATTCCTGGCCCAGATTCTGGATCAGTGGTTTGAGTCGGAGCCCTTGAAGGCAACTCTGGCTACTGATGCTGTGATTGGAGCCATGGCTAGCCCGCACACCCCAGGCAGCGGGTGAGGGTCCTTTCTCCCTGGGTGGCTGCATTGTTCCCCCATGCCATCCCCTGTGCCAGCAGCTCTTTGGCTCTGCTGCAGCCCAGTACCCTATGCCCTGTCCAGCTGCCTGTGCCTCCCAATGCCTGCTTAGCCTTGCCTGGATGGCTCAGGGGCTGGGGCTGGGCAAGGAGCTGCTCCCCATCCTTGCTATATGGCTCTCCTGAGTGGTCCTCATCACCCCCTTCGCTGTTTGAACACCTCTGTCCCCAAGTCAGGTCAAGTCCTGACCAGTGAGTACTGCCTGTTACTGAGTTGGCATCCCATAAGCTGGCATGGTCCCATCTGTGGGGGCTGTGGCACCATCCTCACTATGCCCATGCAGAGGACAGACCTGTCACGTTGGCTGGTGGCTAACCCGGGGTCCTGCCACCACAGGTACGTGCTGTTGCACCATGTGATGGGCGAGCTGGAGGGACGGCGGGGAGCCTGGGGCTACGTGTCCGGTGGGATGGGAGCCCTGTCCCAAGCCATTGCCCGTGCAGCAGCTGCCAGGGGAGCCCACATTTTTGCTGAGAAGGTACAGGGTGCCTGGGGGCCAGCCTGCAGGCAGTGGGGATGCTCTTGGTGAAGTCCTGTCCCCTCTGCCCACCCAGGCCGTGTCCCATGTGCTGCTGGGCAGGGACGGGCAGGCGCAGGGTGTTGTGCTGCAGGACGGGACGGAGGTGAGGAGTAAACTGGTGCTGTCCAATGCCTCCCCCCAAATCACCTTCCTGGAGCTCACACCCCAGGTGCGATGTGCAGGGGGGCTGGTGGGGGTTTGGCATGGCAGTGTCCCGTGGCCACACCACCCCTCACCACCAGCCTCTGCACCGGCATCTCCCATCCCAGGAGCAGCTGCCCAAGGATTTTGTCCAGCGGATCCAGCAGGTTGACACGCGCTCCCCGGTCACCAAGATCAATGGTAGGTACTGGTAGGGCCGCCTCTGCTGCTGTCCCTGCTGGAGGGATGCTGGCTCCAGGCTCAGCAAGAGGCTGCACCCCACTTCCCCATTCCCACCACCCATTCCTAGTGGCAGTGGATCGGCTGCCCAGCTTCCTGGCTGCCCCCAATGCCCGCGATGGCCAGCCCCTGCCCCACCACCAGTGCTCCATCCATCTCAACTGCGAGGGCACCCACCTCCTGCACCAGGCCTTCACTGAGGCCACCCATGGGCACCCCTCCAGCAGGTAGGAGCCCACACCAGCACCATGCTGCACCAGGGAATGGGCAGCATGGCCATGAAGAGTGATGCTGGGGAAGAGGTTTGGGGTGTCTGGGTCTCCTGACTGCTTGGCTCATGTCCTGCTCCCCCAGGCCCATGATCGAGCTCTGCATCCCCTCGGTGCTGGATCCAGGGCTGGCCCCACAGGGCTGCCATGTTGTGTCCCTCTTCACCCAGTACACCCCCTCCGTGCTGGCAGGTGGGCAGCACTGGGATGAGCAGGCCAGAAATGCATATGCGGACTCAGGTATGTAATGCATCCATGGACCCAGGTAACACCAGCAGTGCTGGTCCCTTCCTGGGGTTAGAGCTGCCCTGGAGCTGCTCAGGGGCTGGCCACCATGCCCTTGTCCACCCCTCCATCCCTTTCTAGTGTTTGACTGCATCGAAGCCTATGCCCCAGGGTTCAAGGTATCCGTCGTCGGCAGAGACATATTGACACCACCTGACCTGGAGAGGATCTTTGGGCTGCCTGGTGGGGTAGGTACAATGCTGGCTTAGCTCTGAGCATCACTCTGGTGCCTGTTCCAGTGGGCATACAGCCCTGGGCCGGGCACAGCCAGCTCACATACAGCTCTCCTTGCAGAACATCTTCCATGGAGGGATGTCTCTGGACCAGCTGTACTTTGCCCGGCCAGCACCATTCTACTCAGGCTACCGGTCCCCAATTCGCAGCTTGTATCTGTGTGGAAGTGGAGCCCATCCTGGTGAGCAGTGCTGTGAGCCAGGACCCTACTGGGGAGCTGCAGAAGGCGGGTGGGGTTGTGTGGCGGAGATGCAAGGGGATCATGGTGGGGAGTGTGTCCATTGCCCTCTCTGCCCTCTAAGAGGCAGGGAGATGGGGCAGCTCTGCTGGTGCAGCCCTGCACCCCATCTCCTGGGTCTGGAGCTGCCCACCACTGCCCATTTCTGCTCTTTGCAGGTGGAGGAGTGATGGGAGCTGCAGGACGCAATGCTGCTCATGTGGCACTCGAGGACTTTAGGCACCTGTGGCGACAGTGATGACACCAGCTTCACCTCTACAGGGCTGTGGCTGCAGTGAGCCGTGTTGATCCCGTGCAGAGCCCTGCCCACCCCCAACTTGCTTCCCAGGCACTGCAGGGCAGCAGCAGCCTCTGAGAGCTTTGTGGAGGTGAAGGTTGGCAGGTCCCGTGTGCTCCAGCTGCTGCCAGCACCTTGAATACGTAGCTACTCCCAGCACTCCTCAGTCCAGCCTTGCCTGTGTCACTCCTGGACACTGGCTGGCCATAGCAAGCATCTCTCAGCCCCTGCCTGTAGCTGTGGAAATAAACCTTGTCTCAAGTTCTGTCTTGAGCACTCTTGCGGTGATTTTGCAGCTCCTCATGCCATCTGCACTGTGCCTGGCAATGCAGCCCTGGGTGAGCTGTCAGAGATGGGCATCTCCTAGAGCAGTGAATGGGGACAACCAGCTCCTCGCCCTCTCCCCTCACTGATGCAGGCTCAGGAGCATGTAGGGCTCTGGTTGGAGCCACCCACACCCAGGCTGGGCTGAACCACCCCAAGACACCTAGAACAAGTGGGAACCAAGGTGGTTCTTGAGACCTGCTTTGCTGCCTGGAGCCACCAGCAGCTCAAAGGCTGCAGTAGCCAACACTGGCATCTCCCCTCCATGCCACACACTCCCCATTCCTGCTGGGAGCTACCTGCACATGTTCCATCCCCCGGGCAGATGCTCCGTGCATCCCAGCGGCTCTCGCTGGTGCAGGGTGTGCCCCTTTCCCGGGCTGCTGCCGGGAGCCGCTCGCTGCAGATTACAGAGCTCACATCCTCTCCCTGCCCTCTTCCTCCCTTGGACAATGCTCCCATTTCAGGCACCCGCCTCGCCTCCCGCCGGGCCCTAAATACGGTGCTTCCAGGCTGAGCTATTGCACCTGAGCTGGCTGAATCAATATTGACTGGCCAGGAATAGTCCCGCAGCCCTCTGAGAATATCCCCGCACCCACCCCTCTGCCCACAGCTTCGCGCACGGGGCTGCCCTGCTGCTGGAGGGTATTTTTATCTGCTGCGGGGGCTGGCTGCATGGGATGCAGGTGTCGGCACCCACTGAGTCCCGAAGGGCGGCAGCAAGAGGCGTGACAGTGCAGGGGGTCACCTCCACGGTGACGCTGAGCAGCACACGGTGCCCCCACTGCTGCGGGTTGAGGCTGGCAGGTTCCAACTGTAGGAGAGACCGCCGGACCCCCCATTGTCCCCATGAACAGAGGTAGAGCTGGGAGCGGGACCCAGCACCTCACTGCCTTGCACCCCTGCTGGCATTGGCCTGGGGGGCCTTTGGGCGGGCTTCTTGCCTCACACTTGAGTAATTGAGCTCAAAAACGTTGAGACACACGAGTGAGTCACGGGTTACACTGCTGGCCACAGCCCTGCCCTTCCCAAGGGCTTTCCATGCCCCATGTTGGGGCCGGCCAGGGGTCCCTACCCCAAGAAAGGCTTCAGCATGTCCTTGAACCCAGCTAAGGCATAGGGCTGGGATGAATGTGCCCCCCGGGGGGGTCCCGGGCCGTGAACCCCTGTACGCCCAGAGGTGCTGGAGGCTCCCGTGGGACGTGGCGATGAGCTCACGGGCTATTCCCGGCCAGCTGTGTTGATCCTGGCTCCTCCCGGCAGGAACCGGCTGCCTCGACTCCAAACAAACAGCCCGGTGGCCACCGGCACATTCCTGGCCGGTCCCTGGCCACGGCAGGGGCACAGGGCTTCCTGTTTATCCTCGTCCCACGGCGTGGCACGGCGGTCTGTGTGGGCAGCGGGGTGCCGTGGGGACTGGCAGCACCCCAAGCCGGAGGTTGCTACCGGGGAAGGTCGGGGGTGGGAGGGGGCATCTCCCATCTCCATGTCCCATGGAGAAGGAGCCGTGCCTGGGGACCCCTACAGCCAGCCAGGCTCAGGGATGGCTCAGGTGATGCCCTGAGCCCTGAGAGGATCGTGCTCTAGGCTCCCTGTGCTACCCCACAGCCTTCTCTGCTCTATGTGTCCCCCAAGTCCTGGGTCCATTGCAGCAGCTCTAAGCCACTGCTTGAGTTGCTGCGTGGGGTGGGAAGGGGCAGGGGGTGTCCTTTTGGGGTGTCCCTAGTGTGGCAGTGTGTCACCCCCACGAAACCCATCCTCTGCCTGGATGGGGACCAGCCCCACGGTACAGCAGTGCTGGGCATAGGGGTGGGAGCATCTTTGACTGGAGGCATTGGGCTCCTTTTAGGGGAGGTTTTCCAGGCTCTCGGCAGGTAGGGGCTATCCCAGGGATGTTTGGACACCCCCCCTCCCCCCGAGGTGGTGGGGAAGACACAGGCGTTGGGGCAGCTTTTCGCTAGGGTGGCAGATGGGGACAGAGGGAGGCAGGGTGCGGGGCTGGGCCCCAGGCACGGTGCGGGAGGGCTGGGGCCAGCCTGGGCAGCGTGGGCCCCCCCGGTGCGTCCCACCCCGCCGCGCCATAAAAGCGGCGTCAGGCGGTGCTCGGCAGTAGGAGCCGTTGGAGGTCGGCGGAGCTTTCCCTCGGTACCGCCTGTCTCACGCTGCTGCCCGTCCCTCACCTCCGGCCCCGGTGAGTGCTGCGGGTGGCTCCGGCGAGGGATTCGGGCACCTGGAGGGGGGGTGAATAACCCCACTAGTGGGGATGCGGGGAGAGGTGGAGTGATGGGGGACAGGGACTGTGTCCCCGGGATGGGGAGGGGACTCTCGTGTTCAGGTGGGGGATAAGAGGGGGCTCTGTGGGCTCTCGAAGCGTGGGGCAGGCAGGAAGCAACAGGGGCCCGGGTGGTGTTCATGGGGAAGTGGGTGCCTGGAAGGGCTGTGCCAGCGTTGGGTGCCCCCAGTGAGGGGCAGGTGGGTGTGGGGCTGGGGCAGAGCCTTGGGGTAGGGGATGCTGCGAGCTGCGCATGGCAGGGACCAGCTCCTGCGTTCCCTGCAGAGCAAGGACAAGGACGTCACTGCCATGCAAAGGGGTATGATACCCCTCAAATCGTGAGGCACAGGGGGCTGCAGCAGCCCCCCTCACCCTGCCACGGTCCCCAAATGCTCAGTGTTGGGCTGTCTGCAGGCATCCCATCCCCAGAAGCACGATGGTGATGCCAGCTGGCGCCAGCCCCATCCTGCTGGTGATGCTGCTGTGCCAGGTGGCCCCCAGCAAGCAGGAGCCAGTCCCGGTGCAGCTGCGGCTGGCGGGGCCCCGGGGCCCGGCCGGGGAGGGACGGCTGGAGGTGCTGTACCAGGGGCGCTGGGGCACTGTCTGCGACGATGGCTTTGACTTCCATGTGGCCACCGTCGCCTGCCGGCAACTGGGCTACACCGCGGCCATCACCTGGACCCATAGTGCCACCTACGGCCAAGGGGAAGGTAGGGGGCAGGTGGGGAATGGGGGGACAAGGGGTCTTGGCAAGTGCAGTGCACTTAGTGGTGGGGGGGGGAGCCTGCCTGGGAAGCTGTGGGTGTGGGCAGTGTGGATGCAGCCCATGGTGATGGGAAGAGATCGGGGCCCCCACCAGTGGTGCCCCCATCCGTGCATGTGTCCCCCAGGCCCCATCTGGCTGGACAATGTGCGGTGTGGGGGTAGCGAGAGCTCCCTGGCAGAATGTGTTCACAACGGTTGGGGCACCAGCGACTGCCACCACGGTGAGGATGCCGGCGTGGTGTGCTCTGGACAGCGCCTGCCCGGCGGCTCCCCCCAGGCCATCTCCTCTGATCACCTGGGAGAGGTGAGTAGGCGGCATGGGGCTCTCCTATGCCCCATAGGGCACAGCAGGGGGACAGGAACAGGTCCCTCTTGACCCGTCCCCATGTCCCCATCCTGAACACACTGCCCTCGATGCTGGAGCCTCTGCGCCCACTCCTGTTTCCTCTGCAGCAGGTGCCGGGGCTGAGCCTGGAGGAGGTGCGGCTCAAGCCCATCCTGGCACGGGCCAAGCTGAGAATGCCGGTGATGGAGGGAGCCGTGGAGGTGAAGCACAACGGGCACTGGAGGCAGGTGTGCAATGCTGGATGGACCAGGAACAACAGCCGCGTGGTCTGCGGGATGCTGGGCTTCCCCCAGGAGAAGCACCTCGACACTAGGTTCTACCAGTAAGGGATGAGGGAGCCCACACTGCAGCCATAGGGGATGTGGGGCAGGGTGCCTGGTTGGACACACTGGGACAGGAGACCAAGGGAGGTGTTGGAGGGGGATGCACGCGTGGGTGGGTGTACTGGTATGGCCTGGGCATGCCTGGGTCCCCTTCTTGGGTCCTGGATGAGGGGCAGAGCTGGGTGCTGTGGAGACGGTCACCAGCCACGGCCAGCAAAGCATGGGTGCAGGAGAGGAGAGGCAAGTGGCCCTGGGCCCCTCTGCTGCTGCCTCCGTCTGGGGCTATAAATACAACCTATAATGAGCCCCTGCCGATGCCAAGAGTCATGCAGTCCCGCCGGGGTACACGGCACAGCCGAGCTTGGCACGGTAATTGCCGGTGGGGAGAGGACCTGTCCTCATCCTGGATGCCGTGGGAGGACATCATGGCTCCAGCTCCTGCCATGGGGTGCTGGGGAGGGCAAGGATGGTGATGGGGTGGGGGGTCTGGAGCCCTGCAGCTTCGGCATGGCCTCCCTGACCTCCTGGCTCTGTGTACCCACAGGAAGCTCTGGAACAAGAAGCTGAAGGACCCGAACTCCAAGTAGGGCTCAGCCTGGGTTTGAATGTCGGGTGGGGGACAGTCTGGGGCACCCAAGCTGACAGCAGACCCTGCTCCTCTCCCTTGGCAGCCTGAAGACCCTCAGCCAGAAGAACAGCTTCTGGGTCCACAGGGTGCGATGCCGGGGCACAGAGCCCCACCTGTCCCGCTGCCCCACAGAGGTGTCCCCGCCAGCCCCCCGCCAGCACGCCTGTCCCCGCGGCATGCACGCCATCGTCAGCTGCCTGCCCGGCCCTGCCTTCCAGAAGGGCACAGGCAAGGGCAGGAGCAAGACCCCCCCGGGAAAGGTGAGCCCCAGCATAACCCCATCCTGCTGGTGGATGGTCCTGGAGCCAGGCAGCACCCAGACACCCCATGGGCCAGGCAGGTGGCCATGGCTCAGAGCTGCTGATTGCCTGTTCCCTGTGCTCAGGCGCTGCCGGTGCGGCTGCGAGCAGGGACCCACGCCGGCGAGGGACGGGTGGAGGTGCTGCGGCATGGGCAGTGGGGCACTGTGTGTGACAAGCAGTGGGACCTGGCTGCGGCCAGTGTGGTGTGCCGGCAGCTGGGCTACGGGACGGCAAAGCAGGCCCTGCTAGGAGCCCAGATGGGCCAAGGTGAGATGGGCAGCATGGCAGGGCAGTGGGGTGCCACTGGGCTTGGAGGGGTACAGTGGGGAAGCCCCTGTTTTACTGGGTGCTGCTGGAGCACCCTGGGATGTCCAGGCAGCTCCAGAGTGCTCTGGGATGGGTCTCCCCTGACTGCTCCTGCTATCGGCAGCCGCATTCCCATAGGGAATGCACAGATGGGGGGAAGGAGGGTGAGGGTTCTCTCTGCTCTAGGATGAGCATGGAGAGTTGACTATCCCTCTGATTCAGGCCTGGGGCCCATCCACATGAGCGAGGTACGGTGCACTGGCCACGAGCACTCCCTGGGCGAGTGCCATTTCCAGGATGCTGAACAGAGTGGCTGCCGGCATGAGGCTGATGCTGCTGTCCGCTGCCACATCCCCAACATGGACTTCAAGAGCCAGGTGAGCCCCTGAGTCCTCCCTAGAGCCTGTGGAGCCCCATTGCACAGCCCCTGCCCCCAAGGCTCTGTGCCTGGTGTGGATGCTCAGAGCAGCATGCTGATGGGCAGTGGCAAAAGTGGTCCTGTAAGGGAAGGAGGAAGAGGAAGGCAGAGATGTTCACCTGGAGCTGCCTGTCCCATTGAACTGCTGGGTGGGGGGCCTGGGGGCCTGCCCCACACTGCAGCTCATCCCGTCTTTGCCCACAGGTTCGTCTGGCCGGGGGCCGCAGCCCCGATGAGGGAGTTGTGGAAGTGCTAGTACCAGTGCAGGGGCACCTGCAGTGGGGCGCAGTGTGCGGTGCACAGTGGGGGCTCAATGAGGCCATGGTGGTCTGCAGGCAGCTGGGGCTGGGCTTTGCTAGCCATGCCCTCCAGGTGAGTGGGGTCCCAGTGGGGCCTGGGCTGCAAGGAATCCTATGGGATGTGAGGTGTGGGCATGGGGTGGCCAGAGGCTCTGGGATGCGAGAGCCCCTGGGAACAAGCCCTGGTGGCAGCACAGGGGCAGGGGAGATGGGGTGTGTGCTGGTATGGATGCAAGAGCTGATCTGAGCACTGTGCTCCTCCTCTGTCCAGGAGACATGGTACTGGGCAGGCAGCCCCGATGCCAGCCAGGTGGTGATGAGCGGCGTGCGCTGTGCCGGCACCGAGCTGGCCCTCCAGGAATGCCAGCGCCATGGCCCCATCCACTGCCCCAGTGGCGGCGGGCGCTTCTCAGCGGGGGTGACCTGCACTGCCCGTGAGTACCATGATCTCATGGAGTAATGCTGCTATTGGGCACCCCTTCTCCTGGCATAGAGAGAGGGGGGGCTCTGCAAGGTGGGGATTGCATGCTCCGTGCCTGCCAATGCTCTCCATGCCAGACGCCCCGGACCTGGTGATGAATGCCCAGCTGGTGCAGGAGACAGCCTACCTGGAGGACCGGCCACTGGAGCTGCTGTACTGTGCCCATGAGGAGCGCTGCCTCTCCCGCTCCGCCGACCACATGCAGTGGCCCTACGGCCATCGCCGCCTCCTCCGCTTCTCCTCCCAGATCCACAACCTGGGCAGAGCTGATTTCCGACCCAGGATGGGACGCCACGCCTGGACCTGGCACCAGTGCCACCGGTGAGTGTCCTGTGGGTAGCAGCTAGCAGGGAGCTGCCCCCTTCCCGAGCCAGGCAGGACACAATGGCACCCATCCCACAGAGGCTGGCCCGCCCGGGGTAATGAGCAGCATCCGCACCAGCACTGTCATTACGGCTTTATTTGGCTTCAGGGCTGTAATTTGCTCGGAGCTATGGGTGCTGCCTGCTCCCAGCTGAGCGGCTGTGCCAGCCACGTGCTTCCCAGCCAGGCACCAGCCCCACACTCATCCCCTGTCCCTGCAGCCACTTCCACAGCATCGAGGTCTTCACCCACTATGACCTTCTCACACTCAATGGTTCCAAGGTGGCTGAAGGGCACAAGGCCAGCTTTTGCCTGGAGGACACCAGCTGCCCTGAGGGTAGGTGCCAGCTGCTGAGCTGCCAGCAAAGCCCCCATCCTGCTCCCGGAGGGGGGCTCTGCTCATGCCCTCCCTCACCTCCCCTCCCTTCCGCAGGGCTGCAGCGACGCTTCGCCTGCGCCAACTTTGGGGAGCAGGGGGTGAGCGTGGGGTGCTGGGACACCTACCGCCACGACATCGACTGCCAGTGGATCGACATCACCGATGTGCCACCAGGCAGCTACACCTTCCAGGTATGGGGATGGAGGGGCACTGAGCCGCTGGAGCTCAGCATGGGCACCACCAGCACCCCTCACCCTGTACATTGAGGTGCTGCTCTGCACCCCACCATGCATGCTACAGCCCTGCCTAGCCAAGGCACAGCAGCGCTGCCCTTCACCCTCCCCAGGTGGTCGTGAACCCTAAGCACGAGGTGGCAGAGTCGGACTTCTCCAACAACGTTATGCGGTGCCAGTGCAAGTACGATGGGCAGCGCGTCTGGATGCACGGCTGCCACACAAGTACGGAGAGACGGGAGCATAGGGGGCACGGCAGGCAGGGGGAAGTGATGGGGCTGGGGGTACTGCAGGGCCCATGTCCTCCACCACCAGCCCATGCTGTTGATCTTCCCAGGTGATGCCTACGGTGCTGATGTAGTGAATGACCTGGAACGACGGGAGCGCCTGGCCAACAACCTCGTGTAACCCCACGGCATTGGCACGCTCCCGGCGGTGCTGCAGGGCTGCCCAGCTCCTGCACCACAGCCCCTGCGCCCTGGCAGCACCACAATGAGCTCAAGGACTCAGAGACTTTTGTATTTATTGATGCTGCTGCAGCGGATGGAGGCAAGCACCAGGGCCAGTGGGGAGTGCCTGGGGGGTGCTCAGCCCTGCACCGTCAGCAGGACCTGCAAGAGGGGCCCAGGTACCACAGCAGCCCCCATCCGGTCCCCCCCAGGATGACTACCTCAGCCTGCTGCCTCGGGACAGGCCCTGGCCACTGCCACCTGTGCACCAATCCTGTCCTCAATAAAGGTGCTGTGCTATGGGAGATGGGGTATCCCCTTATCAACCCCACCATCCCCTGCTCCTTCCTCTGCGCTCTTCCCCGCCAGGACCATGAAGCCAGTCCTCAGCCAGGATCAGCCCTGGGCTAGGTGATGTGTCCCCAGCCAGGCAGTGTCCCTGTTCTGCCACTCAGAGCCACCAGCTCCCTGGCTGCCTGCATGTGGCTGGTGCCAATCAGCTCTGGTTTGCCATCAGCAGTCCCCACCAGCCAGGGCACCCTGGCCCTGAACTGGCTGACCCCATGCACACAAGGAGACGTGGCCAACCCTGTGGCAGCATGGGCCGGCAGCCAGCCCACCAGCCACTGCGGCTGCAGCGTCCTTGCTGGGCTTTCCCAGGCTGCCCTGGCAGCTTCCCAGCCCTAGAGCGGGAATGGGGCCGCTCAGCCCCTTGAAGCCCTGGCTCCTGAGCACAGGGTGGGGATGCAGAGGACACCATGCCCCTGCTCTCAGCGTTTCTCTCCCCCGGTGGTTTCTAGGTTGGTTATTTTCTTAAATAAAAGGAAATAAATGGAACACCAGCAACCCACACTGTCCTGCCTGGCCTCTGGTGAGTCAGCTGCCGAGCAGTGCCACCCCTTTCATTGCACACCTCTGCCCATGCCACCTCACTGCCAGGCACCAGTCCAGGGCAGGGGGCTGCCTGCAGCCAGGGTAGGCTGGGCTGAGCCCACACGTGATGTGTGGTTCACATGTGGAGGAACCACCAGCGATGGTGGTGATGTGCTGGGGCCGGCCAGGACCAGAGTGTAGGGCAAGGCACATACTGGTGAAGGCTTGCCCTGCCGGTGTGAGGGTACAAGGGATGCCAGATGGTGGGGAAGATGCTTTCTGCATGAAAGCATCTTCACACCCTGGAATTTCCACTGGCTGAGCCACAAGCAGCCAGGAGCAGTGGCTGAGATGCTGGCAGCACTACCAGAACAGGAAGGCAGCCACTACTGCGAGGTCGTGACCAGCTCCACTGCCGCTAGGCTGGGGGACAGCCAGGGGACACGGGGCAGCCACACAAGTCCTTCAGCACAGGCTGAGGTGAGGCAGCCACAACTGAAAACACAGGCCACCGGCAGGGGTGGAAGAAAAGCATCATCCCCGTCCTCACCTGCTGCAAAGGGCACAGGAACCCCACAAACCTTGGCCCCAAGAGTGTGGGGGGGGCTACAGGGCAGGACTGCTGGGGCACACAGGGGTGGTTTTCAGGTGCTGAGAGATGATGCCAAGCAGGTCCCAGCTGCCTGCCTGCACCCCCGCCCCACGGCAGGGCAGGGCAGGGCAGGAAGCCCCCAGCTCACCAGTGCCTGCAGTGCAGCCACATCACAGCCCTGCGCGGGGCTGAGAACGCAGCCCTGCCCATGCACCAACAAGGGCCCCGCTGTTCAGGCTCCACGGAAGCAAACAAAGACCCTGCCAGCACATTCCTGCTGCCGCCCTTCCTGACCCCTCCTGCCTGCACCTCACAACCCCCCCTGCCAGGGACACCTATCCCCACAGCAGCATGGACAACGTGCAGCAGCCCCCAGCGTGCACACCCTGCCCCAGCACACAGGGGCACGGAGAGACACAGCCCGGCCAGGCAAATAAAATACATGGTATTTATTAGCAAAATAAAGGACAAACTCTCACTCAAAGAAGCTGCCAAGTGGCGAGGGCTGCCCCACACAGCCCCGTGCTGCTGCTTCCAGTGCCAAAGGCAGGTCCTGCTCTGGGCAGGATGGGCAGTGCTGCCCAATGGGCGACAGCATCCGCAAGGCACCGACCAGCCTGCGCGCATCCTGCTCAGCTCTTTCCGTGGAGCAGCTTCTGGACGCGGTGCAGGATCCGTCCCAGCTCTGAGATGCAGGGTGCCCTGCCTGCCCACAGAGGGGCCTAGCACCCCAGTGGGGTTGCCAGTGGGCCTGAAGGTGCAGCCTCCCGGCTCAGTCTCGGCCCTCCCAGGCATCCTCCCGCTGCTTGTTCTCCAGGCGCTTCCTCTCTGTAGAGACAAGATGAGGGACAACCCCATGTCCCCATCACCACACAGCTACCCCATGGAGGCGGCTGTAGCACACCATGGGGCAGCCCCCTCCCACCCAGCACCCTGTGAGAAAGCATATCCTTGAGGAGGGTCCCCCCTCACTGCAGCCTCCCTGGGAATCCAAATCTCACCCTGGGCTTCTTGTAGCTTCCTCCGCTCAGCCTCTCGCTGGGCTGGTGTCTGCTTGCTGCGTACTCCCAGGGCACCGATCACCAGCCGCCTGGCCAGGGCCGCTGATGTTTCGGGGCGCTCCTTGGCTGGCTGCAGGAATTCTGTGTGAGCAGAGATGGGGGACATCAGTAAGAGCATCCCCAGAGGATGCAGCACTTAAGTGCTGTGGAGCTATGCAAGCCGCCCTGTCCCTCGCCAGTTATCAGGATGAAGATGCTGTAGCATAAGCACCATGGCACAAGCCAGCATGGGGCGGTACCACTCACCAGCATATGCCCTGGCTTTGGCTTTAGAGGCACGGGTACCCTGGGACAGTGGACGTGTCTTCACCATCAGGTGCTTGGTGCTGAGGGCATCGCGTGCTGCAGGGAGAGAGCAGCAGTGTCCATGTGTGAGGCCAGCCACATGCCCACAGTCTGGCCATGGGAGAGACAGGGATGCCTCCCCTGTGCTCATACCCTGCCGAACAGGGAGCAGTACCTGTTATGGGGCTGGAGAAGACACCCAGGGCATGTGTATCATCCACCCACTTAATATCAAAGCCTTTTTTCCTGCCGGAGAGAGGGAAGCTCAGCAAGGCATCAGCACTGAGTGGGCAGGGGTCTGAAGCAGAGCCCAGGTAGGGGACACCAGTGCTGGGAATAGAGTATTGCAGGCAGACTCACTGATAGCTGCAGAAGACACGCATCAGGTCCTCAGTGCGGAAATCCGAGGGGAAGTCATAGATCTCAATGACGTGGGGCAGCTCTTCATCACTGATGTCCGGTGCAGCAGGCTCAGCCCCATAGTAGTCGAAGCGGGGTGACTGCTGGCTCTCCCGCCTCTTCTCGCCCCTTGAGAGCTGCAGGGGTGGTAGAGGCACAGCACTGAGCAACCCCTTCCCACCTGCCCCATGCCAGCTCCCAACCCATGGCAAGTGCTCCCTGGGAAGTGGTTCTGCCTCCAAGGCCCACCCCAACACTGCAGATGGATTCATGGCATCGAGATATTAGGAGTTATTGACTGGAGTTCTCACGCTATGCACTTGCTTTTCCCATTACCAGCATCCCTCCACTTGCCGCTCTCTGCAATCCAGCCAGAGACACAGTAGGAATGGCACCAGTGGGACAGTGCATGCACCCCCAAGCACAACCGTCTTTCCACAGTGACCCAAAATACATTGGGGAACCACAAGGAGCAGGACAGCAAGGCCAGGAGGAAAGACTGATGTCTGCCTGCCATGCAGGAGCACTGGGCTTGGCATGCCCCTGCTGCAGCACATGCATTGGAGCAGCCCATCAGCACCCCAGCTGCCAACGTGGAAAAGCCGGCAGCCTCCTGAGGAGCAAGTTCTGGTGGTTAATCACCTGCACAGCTAAAATTTATGCCTTATTCCTCATTTGAATTTGTCTGTCTCTGCTTTCCAGCCGGCGGATCTTATTCTGTCTCTCTGTTGGATTAAAGAGCCCTGAGTCCCCAGTCTCCTCCCTGTGATGGCACTTACTCATGCTAATCAAGTCCCTTCTCAATCTTCTTCCTGATAAGTGAAACAGTTTGTGCACCTTTAGTATCTCACAGTGGGGCACTTCCTGCAGCCCTAAAAGATGATGGCTGTACACTTTGTTACCTCTCCTGGTTTTCAACCTTCATTTTAAAACATGGCCAGCAGCCTCCCACCACCACGACATGGGGCTGCAGCTACTCCCTACTCCCAGCTGCCCCACAGCACCCATGCCAGTATGCCACCCTGCACCACTCTCTGCCCAGTGAGCTACCCTCTATCGCTTCCTGCACTCCGGCTTTCCAAACTGCACCCTGCCCATGGCAAAGGGTGCTGCAGCTGAGACACTGGGCCAGGCACAGCCCAAAGCCATCGGAGGCTCCCCCGTCCTCCCTGGAGCATGGTGACACGGACCAGGTACATAACTCAGCCAGGCTCCCAGCCTAATCCCCCAAGCGATCGTAGCAGAACACACCGTGGCTGGAAGAGTCCATAAATTCCAGCCAGCTCAGTCAATAAAAAGTGCTCATTCCGACAATTTTACAGGGAAGATGGATTCACAGCAGGTGAGGGGGTGCTGCTGGGGCGGCTGGATGCCGGCGGAGGGTAGAGCTGAGTGATGGAGCTCACGGGACAGGCCAGCACTGCTGGCAGAGCCGCCTGCCCTGCCACCATCACCCTTTAACCGAGCACACCCCTGCCTGCTCAGGAAAGTGAAGGAGCCATCCCCAGGCACGATGAAGCCCTAAGGTGCTGCTTGAGGGAGCAGAGCACTCTGGTAGTGCCAGGCGCAGGGAAGATGATTAGAGAGCGGGAGCACAGAGTGCCGGAGCGGTCCTTGACCTTCACAAATCACCGAGTGTGGTGGGGCAGCAAGGACAGGAGCTGCCTGGCTGCAGGCTCAGCTGCGCCGCAGGCATGGCTCAACAGGTCCCACTGCACTGCCAGCCCAGGCACACAGCGTGCCCAGAGCCCCCCAGCCATGGGGCAGGGCAGGGAGCAGGAGCTGGGGTACAGCTGAAGGATGGAGAGAGGGACAGCAGAGACAGGCACCATGGAAAACAAAGCCTTCACATCACACCCTGCTGCTCTCTAAAGACAGACCCCTCACCAGAGCATGTTAGAGGGGTCCATGGCTGCTTCCTTGCACTCCTTCCCACTTGCTGAGAGTACACCTCCAGAGCTGGAGGGAAGGTGTGTGCGGGCACGTACACACCACGGCCCCAGCATACATACACCACGGTCCCCACTTCGCTGCACTTGCTCACAGACAGTCCCCGAAGCCCGCATGGAAATGGTTGCAGTGCTTAATTATCCTCTGTGCTTGAACTGATTTCTACTCTGAATTTGTCTGGTTTCAGCTTCCAGGCAATGGATCTCACTATGGTGTTTCTTCCTGCTACATTAAAGAGCCTTCCACTATCAGAAATCTCTCCTCCATGAAGAACGTCATAAATCTTGCTCTCTGCCAGCTATCTGCATCGCATAAGGATTCAGTTACGAGGAAGAACGTTACTAATTTTCTTGCCCCTTTTGTTAATTAACAACAGCTCGCTCACCCCAAGAGCCTGTGTCCCACCTCAGCAGCCACATCTGCCTGCCAAGAGCTCAGAGGGCTCAGGAAGCACCACACTCACCATGGGAATCTGCAGGGGGTGAAGATGGGAAGTTTTAATTGATAACCCCCCTTTTCAGGTTCTTATTTACCCATCTGGGGAAGCTCCCTGGAAAGCTCAAACTTCTCTCAAAGCTAACGTGGATACTCCAGAGCTCCTTGGAGTTAGCACCTGTGCGGCACAGCACAACCTTGCCCACAGCAACCTATGGCTGCACCACAACATGGGCCCTCCCAGGGCCAGGCAGCTACTCAGCTGCATCTAAGAACAGAGCTGTGCCCACCGTGCCATCCCATGGAAAGCCAGTTCCCACACCACATGTACCCTCAGAGCAGCAGCACTGTGTCCCTCGAACCAGCGCTCATCACGACCTCCCTGCTGGGGCTGCAGCAGCGGGGAGCACAGCCAGGCAGGGATGGGGGTCCCCACACCCTCCCATGTCTCCCTCCAAGCAGTCCCAGAGGCAAGCCCCATGTGCCCCACACCCAGCCCCATGCTGGGCTCAGAGAGGGCACAGAAGACAGAGCACAGCCCCATGGACAAGGTGAGTACCAGCACCCTTTGGTAAAGATGCTGTCATCAGGCACCATGAACTGCTTCACACCCTGCTTCCAGCCCGGGGTGGTACCAATATTAGTGCTGTTTGTTACTTTGGGCACGTTAATGCTGTTCGGAAAATTACCGTGTTGACGCTACCGATTTAAAATGCAATAAGGGATATCCAGCCTCCCTGCAGAAGCTGAGCCTTCCTCTCGAACAGCAGGAAAACAGAGTAGGTCTTGGTGCTAAGCAGCTAATTGTAGTAAATCCAGCTGCACACGTGCAGGAGGGGATGGTAATGAGCCACAGCTGATTAAGAAGCTGTGGTTTCGAGGAAACATCCCGTTGCTATTTCAATGGGAGCCCATACATCTCAGTGCATTTCTTTATCACCAGCCCTGGTTTCACAAGGGTGCAGTTGCAGTTTACGGTGCTCAAGCAGGTTTTACTGGGTGCACTTTATGTACTGTAAAAGGGAAGATCTTCCCAAGCCTTCACCATCACTGGGGGACAGGATGGGAACCAGATGGGGGGGTGAAGGTGGAGGTCCCTGGCACCACAGGCAGCTCCCTTAGGGAGAGCTGATGGTAAAAGTACAGCCAGGCTGGCCATATGCCCTGGGTGCAGCCTGCCCCCGCATGCACCCACCTGGGAGGACACAGGGACAACTGGCTCCCTCTGATCCCTGTCCCCACAGCAGCAGCCACCATCCCTGCAAACCCCCATGGGTGCTGGCTCGCAGGACATACCTCCTCCAGCAGGCGCGGGTCCAGGCACTCTCCATCATCATCAAACAGCACATCCCAGCTCTCCTCAGCACCCGGGCTGGCCTGGTTTGGGGTTCTGGCACTGGTGCTGGTCTGTTCTTCCTTTGGGGAGCAGCTACGGAGACCCCTCTCCTCCTCCTTGGTCTCCTGGACGCACTGGTGCTCCTGTGGCAAGCCTGCATCCTCCTTTGCCCCCACTGGCTCCTCAGCCCAGGCTGCAGGCGAGAGTTCCTCTACACCATGGCAAAGCAGCGCCAGGGGGGCTGGGGGCTCCTGGCTCTCTGAGAGTGCCCCATCCCATGATCCACTTGCTGGCTCCTCGCTAGCACCCAGCCAGCCACTCTCAGCCCTAGTGCTGCTGTCTGTGCAGGCAGAATGGCTGCCCGCTCCCACCCCAGCAGGCACTGGGTCTCCTTCCCCACTGGGATGCCCAGCACATGCAGTGCGCTCTTCCTTGCCAGGTGGAAGCTGGGATGGGCTGCCCATGCCCTGCTCCAGGGTGCTCTTCCCTGGGACCACTGGAGCATCGTCCATGCCACCCCCTGAGCACTCAGGTTCGCAGCTGGCTCTTGGCGCACCCAACGCACACTCTGCCATTCCTCCCCACTTCTCCTCATCCTCTGGCACCCCAGTGGCACAGCCCTCACTCTGCCCTGCCTGAAGAGAACCCCCACACTCCCTCTCCTCCTCCTGGGCTTTCGGACCCACAGCCAGCCTGGGCATACTTCCCTGGTCACCCAGCCCTGCCAGCTGCAGAACATCCTCTCCTGGGCTCTGGGAGACATCCCCAGCTGTTCCTGGGGACATCTCTGACACACCACTCCGCCCTGTCCGACATGCTGGCGTTGGACTAGTGGTAGGCATTGGGTTAGCAGGGTCACCCTCAGGCTTCGGGGTAGCCTCCATGGCCCCAGGCTGGGCACTCAGTGTGGATGGAGGGTCAGGCTGAGTCCTCATCCATTGGCTGTGGCTGACCTCCTCAAGTCCTTCGTCATGGGATGCTTTGTCCTGGGCAACAGCCGGATCCAGGCATGGCTCCTGTATGCTGGGTGAAGCTCTTAGGCTCTCTGGTGTAATGGGGCAGTTGCCTCCCAGCTTCGAGCTGTGCCCAGCAGAGGCTGCCCGTGGCTCCTTTGGGCCAGCATCTCCCTTGTTCTCCCTCCTCGTCACTCTGCCCGCCTGTGTCCTGGCACGGGGGCTTCGCCTCTGCCCCTCGCCGCTGGCCTGGCAAGTGCCCTGGGCCAGGCGGTGGTTCTCAGGCTCCCGGTGCTGCCCAGCTGGTGTGCTGCCCGCTGCTTGCGCTGCTCTCTCCCGCCGCGCTTTGGGCACATAGAGGGCCATGTCCGGCTTCCTGCGGCGCAGCCGGCCACCCTCAGCTTCCTGCTGCATGGTGCCACCGCTGCCTGCCGAGGAGAGACAGTGTCACTGCCCTGCTTGTGCCCAACAGCCACCGGGCACATGGTGGGCAGCCCCTGCCCAGGTCAGTAGGTTGGGGTCCCAGCCTGGCACCCACCCTCACTCCAACAGCAGTTGGCACACAGCAATGGACAGCAGAGCCCCAACACTGCACCCACCACAGCAGGTCTACAGACAGTGTCTGGCACTTGGAGCACCCCGCAGCCCTACAGCCTTTGGTGGGGTTTACCAGGCTTGGGTGAAGCAGGAAAACCCTCTCATTGTCACTGGGATGCCTGCTCCACTCTGGTAGCTGCTGCCTGGAACCCCTGAGCCCCAGGGGCCAGCATCCACAGCTGAAGCATGACATACAGCCCTTCCACCATTCATGCATCAAAATCTGTGGAGAGGCTGGTGGCAGTCACAGAGCACCATAAACACAACTCCAGCCCAGGGACACGCCAGCACAGGACCAGGGCTGCCACCCCAGTATGGCACAGCCCGGCTCACCTGCTGCCCTGTCCTGGCAGAGATTTATTTTTCATCATCTTTGGCAGAAGCAGGCATGCCACAAGCTGCCAGGACCCTGCCTCTATAAATATGCATCAGACAGAGTTTACGGAGATGGATGGTGTGGGGGTCTGCGCTGTGGTTGAGGGGAAGGCAGAGCAGGGCTGGGCTGGGGCCCCATGATTAATCACTGCCCACTCCATTTAGGTGGATTCATCACAGGCCGCTGTCAGGTAAATCACTGGAAAAACACCTCTTCAGTAATTAATGTGAAGTGACGGATGGACAGCCCCCAGGCCCATTAATCTGGACCATCAGCGCCGACCGAGATTATGAATGTCAGGATGCATAAACTGCCGGCGGATCAATAGGGCCAGGAACCCATCCAAGGCTCTCATTTCCGAGGCACCTCCGGTACATTAGCCTCCTCTGCATGCAGCCCCCGACCGAGGCGCGAACGCTCCCCGTGGCCCCTCACCGACAGCCAGCAGCGGTGCCGGGAAGGCGAGGGGAGGCCAACCACTGGCTGGAAAGTGGCCAGGGCAGCCCGTGCCACACAGCATCATCCCCTCCTCCTGACAGACAGGTGGACAGACGGCTCCCTCAGCATGATGGATGGATGGGTCTCTTGTGGCTCTCTGGAAACGGCTGGCAAGCCGGGGCAGGGCAGTGCTCCCCAGCATCACCGCGGCATCCGTGCCTGCGCCGCGTGCCTGTGCACTCCTGCCCACCTCTGTGGCACGAGGCGCAGGCACGGGCGCCGCAGGGATGCTGGACACAGTCCCAGGGCTGCCCCAACCATTTTTCTGTCTCCGCAGCTCTTGTCATTTTTCCCCTCTTTGATACACTAATTTTGCTGGCAGAACGATCCACTTTATCGACCGCGAGAAAGGAACGTATCCTACAAACCCTCCAAGGTCTGGATTAGTCATTTTTCAAGACCAAGGCATACATTTTCTCACTGAGCGGCAGCCCGGGTGACAGAGAGGAGTGGGCACCAGTAGCCCCCCTGGCACTACTATTTCCAACCACACAATGCTTCTAACTGCACTGAAGCACATTCTGCTAAAGGACTTTTCCCAGCCAAGCCCAGGGGATATCACCAAACAGCTTGGGGTGAGGAACACTGATCCCTCGGGCTCTGCTTCCCGAGAATTTCCAGCATGGGGAGCAGCCAGGAGCAGCATTGCTCCACGCACATCCCAAGTCACCTCCAAGAAGAGCCTTCACATGCAGGATTTATGGGCTCCTCGAAAGCTTGCCATTCACCTTGCCTCACCCTCCAAAAGCAGATGGTGCGGCATTAGCCAGACGGCTGGTGCTGGGAGCATCCACTCCCTGCGCAGCTTTGCCTCTGCCTGCCGCTCGCTGAGAGGGAAGAGCCACGTCCCGCAGCCCCGGGAGAAGCACAGCAAGGTGGTGGCTGGTCCACGCTGGCAAACAAGTGCTGCAGCACTTTGTTTCCTCCCCACAGGGCAGCACAGCTCCTTCCCCCAGCCTATTACACACTTCATCGATGCCACAGCCACACATCGGCATTGACCAATTACACGCTCCGGGAGGCAGAGCAACAGCCCTGGCTTCGGGTCTCATTCACACTACACTGGACAGGGCAACCCTGCTGCTTCCAGACTCTTGGACCAAGCTTGCCCTGCAAAGCCAGGCGGCAATGGCCAGGCAGCAATAGCCAGCACAGCCCCAAAAGGGCCCATGATGCCCTGAGTGCTGCCCTGCTTTTTGAAGCCAGCTAGCAAAACAGCTTGGCATCACAGAACCAAACAGGCAAAGGCATGCCACGGTACTATGGCAAAAGTGGTGGTGGGAGAGCTGCCCAGCTGCCTGGCACATAATGCCCACCAGTCCAGTGCAACACAGCCTGGTGTGGCCAGGGGATGCTGGAGCATCAGCAAGAAGGTGGCCAGAGCTCCCTACAGGCACAGGCTCCCTTCACACCATCCCCAACTATGCAGCTCATGGGGAGCTTGTGCTTGTGGCATGAGTTTGTGAGGCCTCAGAGCAGCTGCTCAGGTAATGTGTCAGCCTGCCTTTCTCCTCTAGCGACCATCTGCAGCACAGATGGGCAGCATTTTCTCCCTGATTTCTCACCCCTTCCTGTCCAGGGAAGGGCCCCACGAGCAACAGCAAGACAGGGCTGACCACATCACAGACCAGACTGCATAGTGCATCACTAAATTCATCCATCATCTGCATCCCTGCCCAGCACGTGAGGACACCTACACCACAGCTCCAGTGGCAAAGCCAGGGCCTCTGCCACCAGCAGAGATGCCGGCCACAGTCCCACTTGGGGAAGCTGGGAACAGGCAAGGATGCTGGGCTGCAGGGTTCACATGGAGTGTGGCAGTTCCCGGAAAAGTTTCGGTGCCATCCAGTGCCCTCCCAGCAGGCTGCCACATTTCCTGGCAGGGAGCTGTATTTTTAGCCTTCGAGGTTTCTAATTCCACTCAATCCATACTCCCATCAATAGAGCAGATAACCTTAAAGCCTTGACAGTGAACGGGGATGGCAGCACGGGACCGGGAGCCTTGGGGGACCCGCGCGCAGCCTCAGCACGCAGCTCGCGCACCCGCAATGTCACTCTTTACAGCCTGACACAGATTGGGCTCTTTGGACGGGGAAAAACAAATAAATACAAGAACAGGGCCAATAAAAGGCAGGTACAAGGAGATTCTAAACAGCCCTGCTGGGGAAGCCGCCACTCGCGGGGCTCATCCCATGCCAGGCACGTGCATTGGCACGCTCGCTGACTGCACAACACCGGTGCCCAGCAGCCTGGGTAAGGATTGTCAGAGGTTTTGGCTACCTGTACCTCTCCTGCTCCCAACAGATATCCAGCCCAGCCTGCCTGGCTCACACAGCAGGCCAGGGAAGGGCCTGGATACCTGGCAGGGAAAGGCAGAGAAAATGAAAGAGCACAGTGCTGCCAGCACAAGGCGAGGCGAAGCACTTCAAGGCGCAGAGAACTGCATCCTGTCCAATGCCTGCCCACAGAGCCATGGGCTTTAAGACAACCCTGTCCCCTGCTGCCAGGAGAACAATGTTCTCCAGCAGCTCGAGCAAACACCGGCTACGGGAGGAGGCAGCAAAGGCATCAAAGGTGCAAAGAAAAAAGAGATTTCAATTGTGCCTTTCATTTTCAATGCTCTCAGGAGATACCTGGACAAGAGAAGGGTGAACAGTTTCAGACAGGAGGAGGATTTGTAAGTCAACTGTGTCCGCTCACAGCTGCAGGACAGAAAAGGGACAACAAACCAGCAGAAGGAGTTAACAGCTGGAGAGCTACGTGGAATACAAAGGACTTTACAAATAAACCCAGCAGAATCAGCACAAAAGTGAAAAGATCTATTAATAAACAAGGAGGGAAAGAAAATTAATGACGGCTCAAAAATAAAGATGACTCAAAAGGGCAAAATTACTGTTTTTAACCAGGAAAATGCAAATGAGGCAGAGGCCTCGCAAAAACAGCTGCAAGGAAAGCAAAACCAGCATCTCCACATAGACACAATCACCTGGCCAGTGTGGCTGTGCCGAGATGAACCCATGGACCCGCCAACACATACGTGGTACCAGGAAGAAACCAGGGCCCTGGTGACAGGCAGCGCAAACCAGGCACTGATTTTCTGTGTGAGAAAGGGTAATAAACCTGAAGCCAGGGCAGGATAAACCCTGTGCCCATCCCTAGCACAGAACACAACGGGCAGAGGAAGGAGCCTGCACACCCACTGCGACGGGCCCCTGGATGAAGGACATCGGCTTGCATAGCAAGAGGCATTTCAGAAGTACTGGACAAAGCTTTTGGACAAGGCAAGCAAGGTGCATTTCAGCTGACCTTCACGGTGTTGTTCTATAACATCTCTCGAACTTTCACTTGAATAGTGAAATGTAGTTAAATTTGCAGACGGTACTGAGCAGAGAGGTGTTGCAAACACTGGCCAGAATAGGGAAATCATTCAAAGGATCTGAGAAATGTAGGAAATGTAGGCAGGAAACAAACTGAGACCCAGTCTGCGAAAATTAAGGTAAAATAACCCAAGGCAGCCACTCGGTGGGCAGGAGCAGCCTGAAAAGCAAAGCCCAGAGCCCGGTGGTGCACTCAAAAAGCAGGTGGCTGGGGTGACCACCCCAAAATGTGAAAGGGGTCACCAGGATCATTCCATGGGCCAGGCCAGAGCTGCGACAGGCCCAGAGCAGGCTGCACATAGAACTGTGTGAAGGATGGAGGAGATGCCGAGGGCAGGCAGCTGTGAAAAACAGCGTCCAGCACCTGGGAGCACCATGCACGTGTTTTATGAGCCATGGGAGCCCGGCACACCGAGCACCCGGGGACGTTGTATAACTCCTGTGCCCTCAAGGCTGTCACTGCCAGCATCGTTCAGTGGCTCAATAAGCTGGGGAGAGTTATGGGGTGTGCAAAGTGCCATGTTATCTGGGTGCTCCAGGGGCTGCGTGCCAGAGAGTGGGACCAGGCTAGGACATGGGGTGGGGGTCAGGGCTGAGACACGGAGTGAGGGTTGGAGCTGGGACGTGGGGTGGGGGCTGGGGCAGGGAATAGGGTTCAAGGCTGGGACAGGGAACAGGGGCCGGGACAGGGGATTGGAATCAGGGCTGGGAAGTGGGGTGGGGGCTGGGACAGAGAATAGGGGTTGGGGCTGTGACACCGGGGTGAGGGACAGGGTTGGGATAGGGGGTGGGGAGAGCGGGAGCAAGGGCACAGTGCGCAGCCCTGGGACGGGGCAGGGTTCGCACCGCGGGCTGCTGTGCCCCGTCCCGAGCTCCACGCCGAGCCGGGCCGGGCCGTGCCGCCTGCCAGGCCGCCGCCGTTACCAGTGGCCGCGCCGGGTCCCCTGCCGCTCCGCGCCGCCGCCACCGCTTCCGCCGCGCCGGGCCCGCCCCATCCCGCCCCGCCGCGGGGAGCGCCGGGACCTGTAGTGCGGCACCGGCGCCCCCCCCCGCGCCCCGGGCGGCCGCTCCTACCGGCGGCGCAGCCCCCGCCGCTCCCCCGGCCACGCCGGCATCCCCGTGTGTCCCCCGGTCCTCTGCGCATCCCCGGAGCTGGGACCACCACGGTCATCCCCGGGGCCACCGCGGTCCTTCCTGCCCAGGCGCCACCGAGGGCAGGACTCTTCGTGGCTGGGGGGTGATGGACGCGCGGCTGCAGGAGGGAGAGCCATCCCCGCTCGCGCCTGCCCGGGGGCACCGGGGAATTGCCGGCGGCTGAGGCCACATCCCGGCGTGCCGGCAGCCCATACACGCAGCGCGGAGGTGTCTGTGGCGGTTCGCTCCGCTTCCTTCCCGGGGTTCGGCGAGGCGCAGCCTGCCTGTGCCCCGCACGTAATGAGCGGGGCCCCTCCGCTCTCACGCACTTACAGGTAGCTTGGGCAGCGCTGGGAACGTGCCCGTGACCGGCGCATCCTCCGGCTCCTAATGAAGCGCTGGTGCTGCAGAGCGCTCCCGAGCCAGCCTGTACCTGCGGGGGAAGGATGGGGGAACAGGGCTGGATTCTCCCACAGGCAAGGCAAGCGCTGGCAGGGGAGAGGGGCGGCCCAGGGGACATAGGCAGGCGTGGGGCTCGCTGTCCGCGCGAGCCGATGGCTGGTGCAGCCGCCCTGGTTTGTCTGGTTGATGGACAGAGATAGGGACAGAGTCTCTGCCCCTCCTTCCCCTCCCAGGACCTGCTTCCTAAAAGCCGACGCAACTCCCAAGCAGCTGCTTCCCAGGCAGTCTCATGCTGTAGGTGAGGGAGGAGTGATGCCCCATAACATGCACACTGCCTGGTATGGCGGGGTGCAAGGCTGGTGCCCAGGCAGCTGAGGAGCTGAGGGACCAGGGACCTGCCTCCCTGTCAAGGTGTCACTGAGGCACTGCGTGGGGTATCAGTGCCTGGGGCTGTGCCAAGCATTTTACCCCTCCTTGGGTGCAGCTACAGGGCTGGGACTGCTGATGCCTGAGATCTCAGACGCCCTGAAGTACTGTGCTATACTGGGACCAGTACTTGGACCAGTGTAGGCCCAGTGGTTCAGACTTGGTAGGTAGGGTCATCCCACCCAGCCGCATTCCCTGGAGCAGGATAAGGAAGGCTCACACCAGGAAGGGCCACCCAGCACCCCTTGGGGAGTAGCGCCTGCTCCAGCTCACAGTGACGCACAGGGGACCATGGTCCCTCTTGCAGGTAATCGATGGCAACAGATCCTGATCGCTTCCATTATTATTATTATTTTCTTATGCATGTGTGCACAGGAGATTTATCGCCAGCTATGGAGGCAAAATCAATTATTCATGTTATAAATTAGAAAATGATTTATGTTTGTGGGAGGCCAAGCAGCGTGGAGCCCCTGGCCACGTGGGAGCTGGGTTTGTCTGCGAATGGCACCAGACACCCCTTGCCAGCACTTCCCAGGGCTTTCTGTCCTTGCCACACGGATGGGGTGCCCGCATCCCATCACAGCCCAGGGTGACCCAGGGATGGTGGCTGGCAGGGAGCACCCAGCCTCTCCTGCTCTGTCAAGCCAGATAACCTCAGACAAAGCCCAAGGAAGGCTGGGGACAGCAGTGGCCTGGTCACCCTGGCCAGTGTGGCAGGATGAGGCTCCACAGCAGTTTCCATGGCAGCAGCAGCATCGTGGTCCAAGCACTGTGAAGTATGGGCTGCAGAAGGTCCCCCTCACTTTTTTCTGCTGGAGATATCCACATGTGTCCTCTCCAGTCCCAGCAGCTGTATCTGTGCTCCTGCCTCACACAAAGGCCACGGTGGTACCCTCTAAACTGCATTCCATGCAGACAAGGAGCCATTGCAGTGCTGACATCCCCATGCTCCCCGGAAAAGAGGAGAAAGCTGAGGGCGAAGGGGCAGCAGTGTAAAGGCACACCACTTGCACCAACCCCTGAGGCCAGCTACTTCAGACTGGGGCTGCAAGGCTTTGCTTGACTGTGGCCCACCTTCTGTGCTAAAGGGATCTCAGGTGTCCTGGGAGTCTTCCCAGGTGTGGAGACCCCATTCCCCAAGGGCCAGATGATGTTCTGTACAGAGCAGGGTGGCACTGGGCTCCCAGCGCTGGGGCAGGGGTTAGCTGCTGCTGCCAGGTCTACCCCCAGCCCAGCCATGCCCAAGGCATTCCGCCTGGGCTGGTGGAAGCTGCAGCATCCCATGGCTCTGCACTGGGGGGCTAGCACCCCAGTTCTGGCTGCCTTGGCATCCTAAAACCCACTGCCCATGTCACACAGCCAGTGGGAATGAGTGCCAGGAGCCAGCCAGCCGGTCTCTGCTGATAGCCAGGGCTGATCTTGCTTCTGAAGAGTTTTGATCTAAAGCCGCTGTGTCTGTGTCTCCCCGGGGACAGCAGAGCGGGCTGGGAGCGCTGCCTGGCTCTCCTTGTCTGTTCATCTGCAGCTGCGTCAACTGGGGCCATAGGGAGGCATAGGCTGAAAGGAACAGCATAGGAGAGAAAGGAGCTGTCAGCGGCCCCAGATCTGGGTCTGATCACAGGCGAGCCATGCATCCAGCTCCTGCTCACGCACATCCAGCTCTGGGAGGATCTCTGGCCCTTGGGATGGGAAGGAGAGGCAGCACAGGGCATCCTCAGCTCTTCGCTGACTCCCTGAGCAGCCTTTTCTCTCACAGCCTCTGAGCCTTGAAGCCTCCTCCCAGCCCCCAGAGAGCCTATCACCCCCTGTGACCTCCAGGGCTCTGAGGGAGCTGAGACCTTTCTGGCTTAACCCACACATGGGAGTGTCAGAGGGTGCAGGGGTTTTGGCTGCCCCCGGCTCCCTGCCAGGCTGGGAGCAGGAGGAGCACTGACAGCCAGGCACAGTCCTGGGGTTCTCTGCAGCCACATCAGCCCTCAGTCAGGACTTAGGACCCTCTGGGACTGCACCCTGAGTGCAGAGGAGTCTCTGCTTGCTCTGCTCTGACTGTAAAGTAGACAGACAACCTGGGGAGATCAGGGAACCGCCACTGTGGCCTGGGACCCCACTGAGCTGTGAGCACTGGGCATCGCACTGAAATGCCAGGAAATAAATGAGCCATGTTCCAGGGCCAAGCATCACCTCAGGTGCCTCACTGAACCCCAGTCCCCAGTCCTGGGGAGCCCAGTGCCAGCCCATGCTCATGTGGGCATCCCTCTGATTTATTGCTGCAGAGCAAATGCTTACTGAGTGCTTTTGGCAGAGAAAAGCCCTGGGGAGCTGCAGCAGGCACGCAGGGCAAGGAGGGAATTGCCCATCTGCTGCAGCATGTCAGGGGCACCCAGGGCACCCGCAGCCCTGGGTCTCTCTCCTACCCTGGCCAGGGGACACACTCAGCCCATAGTTTGAGTCTGTGGAGAGCTCAGGGCTGGGGTGGATTAGATCTGCTTTGCATTATTGCACCAAACACCTGGGGACTCGGCAGCTCGTGACAGTGCTGTATAATATGGGGAAGCAGCTCATGGTACGGGCTGGTGCTGCTGACGGCTCACAAGCAGGGAGATGATTGCAGGCTGGTTGTGGAGGGGGAAGCCGAGATCTCTTGCTCCCTGTTTTCCTGCATGTCTACAGTGAATAGGCACAGAAGGCTACACTTGTGCTGCAGGAATCAATACTGCTCCAGGAACGGCCTGGGTGCTCCTCCCTGCTCTCACTTGGGAGCCTGCCCCTCTCCCTTAGCTACCGCTCTTGTCTCCTTTGAGTTATTGTCTTGAATCCCAGCACTCTCAGCAGGACCATGTAGCAGTATGGTGTGGCTGGTGACAATCCTGGGGCTGGGAATCTTGCTAACCCAGATAGCCTGGCTACTTCAGGAGATGCAGCGGAATAAACAAGAGAGACCTTCTGGGTAAGATCCAGGTTTTATCCTGACTCGAGGTAACACTGGTTGGCACCGGGTAAGAGCCTGTTCCATCGTGACCTATCCTGCCGTGGTCCCTAAGAGGTACCAGGGCACAGTGGCCAGCTCCGGAAGGCAAAGATGCTGCCAGGAGGCGGTTTCTGCCTGGCAGGCAGTGCTCAGGGATGCTGCAATGGGAAGCAGCTCCAGATCTTGCCCAGTACTGGCCATGGCAGTGCCACTGCATCAGGTGACAACTGCTGCCTCATGGGAAGGAATCTGGCAGCTTTCAATAGGCCATGATTGAATTGATTCATCAGCTGGATCCACTTGGAGCTGATCAGTCTCTCAGGAGCCCTGGCAGAGGAGGCAGAGCAGGCTGGGCATGTCCCTGCCTCCATGGAGTTGCATGGCTCCTCTGAAGCAGCCGGCTGCCATGAGCGTGTACTGGTCCCAAGGGTCCTGACAGCCTCAGATGGCTGCCACTGGCACCTGAGTTGTTCCCATAGCCTGTTTGCTCTTCTCCAGCCAGGGATACTGCCTGGGATGGCTACAGCAGAGCCTGTGTCTCTTCCCTGGTGAGAGCCCCCAGCCAGGGAGCACCAGCCCGGTGCACCTTTCATTGAGGAACCCCATAGTCCCTGGCTCCATTGCAGTGCCACTGCAGGCACTCCTCTTGCCTTCTGTCCCTTCTCCTGGCATGGCGCAGGGCAGTCCCTAGGCTGAAGTTGGCACTGGTGCATCTCTGTGTCAGCCACAGCTCCAGGATCACAAGGCGGGACAAGTCCAGCTCATCCCATGGGGTGTGGGGGACTGCCCTCACTCCCCTACCCTGCACCCCTGCAAGGGAAAGCAGGGACAACAGGGACCATGAGGCGGGAGACGAGCACGGGCAGATCCGGTTACAGGCAGCACGGGGCAGAGATATAGGCAGAGAACAGCAATGCAGCAAAAAGGGCTTTTAGTGATAATAAATAATTAACATTTCTAATGATGTCCCGGCGACAGGAAGAGTCCACGCGGGGACCCGGGGGCACTGCGCACGGTGACAGGAGCAGCTGGGGACCTTGCATGGACTGGGGAAGCTGTGCAGAGCCAGGGGCTGGGGTGGAAGAGACCCCCAGGGCTGGGGGTCCCAGGGCAGGAGCTGGGTGCCCCTGGGTGGGCAGCAAGTGGGGCGCAGCCTTTACACTCTGCTGCCGCATAGGGTGTTGTAAATGCTGTGATGAAGAGGATGGGAAGAGGGAATTAAACACCTTTCGGGGTTGACCTGGCCTCTGGTCATCTAGAGCCGTAAGGTAATGCTGCACCAGGGGTTCCGGTGCCCGGTGAGCATCTGAAATGGATCTGGCTGGCAGGAGGAGGGGACCAGGGAAGGGTGCTGTGAGGCAGCAGCTCACTGGGATCTGCTGAGACGGGTGGCAGTCACCACATCGCTGCCAACCCTGGCACAAAATTCCCCAGGCTGGGAGGTATCTGGGCACAGGGAGCAGTGAGCTGGCCTGGGATGCAGAACCAGGGCGGGCAGGGGTCCATGGGCAAGGCAAGTCAGGCACTGCAGGACAGCGACAGGAAGGGGACAGCAGGGAGAAGAGGGACCAAGGAAACAGGCACCTGAGCATGGGAGTCCATTGCTGTGAGCCACCACACCATGGGCATGCAGTCATGGGAGAGGGAAAAGCAGTCATAGGAGGAACCAGGGGAGGCATTTTTGGCAGTGCTGGTGACTTGCCTGCATCCCTACATAGGTCCCAGGGAACCTGCCTGTCCTGGAGCCAGCCTGGGAGAGAAGCAGGGACATCACAGGGGATGGCAGAGCCCAAGGGACCCATGATGGGAGGGCAGTGGCTTATGCCCAGCACTGCGCAGGCTGCAGGGGAACAGAGCACACACTATAAATACATCAGCGGGGTAAATGCCAGGGAGGAGGAGAAGAGCTATTTCAGCTAAAAGACAATGTTAGCACAGGAATGACTGGGGATAAATTATCCATGAATACATTTAGGGTGGAAATTAGACCCCCAGACCAGGAAGGTCCCAGCGTAGTCCCTCCAGAGAAGGAAGCAGGGCCAGGAAGAAGGAGAAGAGCTATTTCAGCTAAAAGACAATGTTAGCAGAGGAATGAGCGGGGATAAATTATCCATTAATACATTCAGGGTGGAATAGACCCGCCAGAGCAGGAAGGTCCCAGCACAGTCTCTCCAAAGAAGGAAGCAAGGCCAGGCAGGAGCTGGGGTTGGTGGCTGAGGGATTCTGCAGCGGTGACAGCACGTGCCCACTTCTAGTGTCAAAAAGCAGCAAGGGTGGCTGGTGCAGCCCGCCTGGCTGCGCTGGTGGGTGCAGCGAGCAGCAGCATGCAGAGCAGAGTGCATGGTAGGGTGCATGTGCATCACTGTATGCGTTTGTGAGTGCAGATGTGTGTGCGTGCATGGGCTGTGAGCACATTTGGGCAGTGCACTGCATGCTTACACACGTGTGCACAGAGAGTGTGTGCAGACAGGGCAGGTGCACACAGACTGTTGCATGCGTGCATGTAGGTGCATGTGAGTGTGCTGACAGTGTGTGTGTGTGTGCTGCGCACACATCAGGCTGTGTGCGGGTGTCTTGGCCTTCACAATGCTCTAGAAAGAGGAACAGCCCCAGTGATGTATTCTGGAAGTCAGTGGCTTGAGTCAGCACTGCTCTGCTTACCTGCACCCAGTTTGTGTTGCACCATCTGGAATGTGCTGGAGGAGACAGACCGGGAGCTCCATGAATCCAGCTGATCCTGGGCAGGTTCCTGTCCTGCTGAGGGTCCCCCAGCTCACAGAGCAGTGCTGTCCCTGTGAGGGCCATGGGGGTCACCTGGCATTGCCACCCCACAGGCTCACCCTGGCTGGCCAGAGCACTTGGCACTGCCAGCTAACAGCCCTGTGCCACACCTCCACCCGTTGCAATGCAAGGAAGGTCCCCAGCATCCTGCTCCCTTCTATCTAGAGAGATTCCGGGTTGGCAGATGAGTCACCAGGCACAAGGATGCAGTTTCAGGGCTGCTGGCTACAAGAGGGTCCCCTCTCCCAGGGGGCTGTCAGCATGGATTGGGCAAGCACCCCAAGAGCAAGGGCTAGGGAAAGCCAGGACACCTCTGCTCTGGGGATGGGAAAGGGGGATCCCAGGTGTGCGAGGAGGTGGCTGGAGCTCAGGCTGGCCCCAGCTCAGCCGAAAAGCCTCCCCCGCCTGGATGCAGCCCTGGGTGGATCGCAGCGGCTCCCTTCCCCCCGCAGCGTGTCTGGCTGCCGCTGGCTCTAATTTCCTGTGCATTGTCCCCACCACCGCCGCTGTCCCCTGCACATCCCACCGTGTGCCGCACAGCACAGGCAGGCTTCCTACGCTCTGCCTCGCTGCCCGACAAACATCCCCGCATGCATCCCAGCTCATTTCACTGGTGCTCTGTGCTCCCTCCACAGCTCTCTGCGGAGACCCATGTTCCACCCCAGAGTGCTTTCCACGTCGTACCCCACATGCAGGCAGAGAGGTGGGATGGAGATGGCTGGGCCATCATGGAGCACAAGGACTAATTCAGGGCTGTGGCTTACGGCCATTGCAGTTGTTATGCTATGGTGCATGCTGGCTGCTCTGCTTGCCCGGAGAAACATCTTAGCCCCTTTGAGGTGGCAGCATCCATGGAAAGGCAATGAAGGGCTCCAACAGTCGGCATTGGTGAACACCTTGCAGCCCCACAAGTGGAAAATGGCTCTGCTTGACGTCAGTAGCATGGGGAGTGGGCTGCAGCATGCAAGGCACTCTCAGCATGTGTGTCCCGCATGCATACAGCATGTCATGGTGTAAGCACATCCCTGCTGACACTGTGCATGCGCCTGCAGAGCTGCATGTGTGTGCACCACGCTGTGTATCTAGCTGTGCACACACACATACAGGTGCACGTGTACGGTGTGCTGGCATGCCAGCAGGCCTGCCTGTGTCTACTGGTGAATGTGCATCCACTCGGAGCCAGGGCTGAGCAAACCCCATGTGCTGGCACACTGGGTTTGGTGCCCCCAGGGAGCCGATGTGCCCAGCACCAGTTGCAGTCTTGACATGCTCAAGCTGGCTTCCTGCTTGCCTTTGTGTTCTGTGTTCTGTACCTGCCAGTCGCAGGGAGAGCACTGGGAGCCGGCTTGCAGAGTTTGTGTTGATAATTACCCAGGAGGTTACTAAATCTGGGATGAGCTAATGAGTGAGCAGAGGGGGTGCTTGCTCTGAGCATACACGTGCGTGCAGGGCTGCAGCCAGGCACTGGGGCTGTGGGCCACAGGCAGGCAGATTGCACCCACAGCTCCAGGTGGCATGAGAACACATAAGCACGGGGCTGCACCTATGTGATGGTCAGATCAGCCCCTTAGAGAGGGGGTCATTAGAAACGAAGTTAAGGGGTATTTGATGGCCATGTGGAACCACCTTTGTGGGAAACAATCACTGTGACTGGAGAGCTCTTGTATCCAGCAGGGAGAGAACCAGGAGCAACAGGCGGAAGCTGTAGCCAGACATGTTTGAATGAGAAACAAGGGGTTTGGTAAGGCAGGTGATTAGCCACTTGAAGCAGCCCAAACAGCATGAGCTCCTTCTGTCTCTCAGTATGTCTCTCTTGCTGTCTCCTGCTGTTTCTGTTGGTCCACGCCACAGACTCAGTGCTGGGGCACCCACAAACGTGCTTCATTGAGGTGACCTGGTAGCCTTGTGCCCTGCCAAAGCTGATCCTCCCACAAACACCCTCTGCATCCAGACACACAGAGAGTTCTGCGTCCAGTGCCGCAGCACTGTCAGGGAAGATTGTAGGCTAACTGCTGTCCTGCCTCAGGCACCCACTGACAAAAAAGATTTTGGCCAAGTCAGTGCCACGCGTGGCCTGAGATGGGGCCTTTATCACCATTCAGCCTGGCTGTCAGGGCACAGCCACTCCTGGGGTCCCTGCAGAGAGAGGTGGATGACCTGCAGAGTGATGGCACACGCAGGGTACTGAGCCCTAAGGGTGCAGCTAGGTGCTGCAGTATGGGAGACGTCTACCTCCGCTCCCTTCAACTGCACAGCTTTGTAATGCAAACCCTCGGTGTGCCCAGACCGGGGCAGGTCCCTGGCTGTGCTCTCCCCATCTCTCCAGCTGCTTTTACAGCTGGTGGGGAGCCGTACCCCGAGTGCCACCCACCCCGCAGCACCTCTAGGGGTGCAGCTCCTCTCCTGGGGGCGGCAGCTCCCCTCCGCCGCTCCGGCTGCTCGGGGAGCGATGCCCCGCTCACCCCGGAGCCCCACCGTCACTTCCATCCCGGTGGGCGCAGTGCCCGGAGCGGCGCTCCCCAACAGATCCCCACGGCATCCCGGGTCTATGGGCGCAGTAAATCACCGCGGCGCGGCCCCACCTCCGCGCTCTCCATTGGCAGCGGCGCCCCTCGCCCCGCTCATTGGCGCTGCCGCCGCCGCCCAGCGCTACATAAGGCGCCGCTCGGCCGGGCCGCCCTTGTCGGAAGCTGACAGCGGCGGAGCCGGCATCGGCGAGGCGGGCGCGGCGGGATGCGGTCCCGCCGCTGCGGGGGGGCCGGGCAGCCCCCCTGGCCCGTGAGTACGGGGCGGGGAGGGGCCGGTCCGTGAAGTTTTCCGGTGCTGTGTTCAACTCTGCCGCGATCACCGGCCCGCGGAGAAGTTGGTGGCGGGCGGAGCGGCACCGCAGCCTGCCCCGCGGCGGGCAGGGGATGCGGGAGGAAGCGCGGTGGAAGGACGGGGATGGAAGGATGCTGGGCTGCGAGATGCTGGGCTCTGGAGGATGGAGCGGTGACTGGGGCTGTGGGCTGGGACTGGGGAGCGCTGGCAGGGCACCAGGGTGGTGAGAAGCAAGGGACAGCTCTTCTTCATAGGGACAGTTGTGCTCTGTCATGACTGAGCGCAGGAGCTAGGGGAGCTGGGAGAGGGGTCCAGCTATGCATCTGCCAGTGTGGGAAGGGGCTGTCGGGGTGCTGGTGGGTCTGAGCCTCCCAAGGATCTGATGTCCCTCTGGGCTGAGCTCAGAGGCTAAGGTGACTGCTCATCTCCACACTGCATTAGCTGCTGCTGGCTGAGCCCCAGCGTACCAGGTCTGGCGCTGAGGAGTCCTGCATGGGATGGGCCAGCCAGCAGCTGGGGGCTTTGGGCCCATTAGAAGTGTCCATTATGGAATGCATGAACAGACAAGAGGCTGTGACAGGGGTGTGTGAGGCAGCAGTGCTGAGCCCATGGCAGCAGCAGGAGCAGAGCTCATTTGCTTTGGCCAGAGCAGGGGCATTGCAGGGGCTGGGCTGCTTGAGGGTGAGGTGCTGTGGAGGGCTCGCTGCTGTGTCAATGGGCAGCCCAGCTGCTGTGGGAGAGGGGATGAGTGTCTGCGGGACATCTCCTGCCTGTCCTCTGCCCTGGCAGGTACAGCTGTGGCAGCCTGGGAATAGCAGGAACAGGAATATGATGTTACTGGGGCACATGCAGCATGATGTTATGGGGTGCTGTGATGTGACCATGCTGTCACTTTCTCTGGGGTGCATTTGGGGTGTGATGAGGCCCCTGCTGCACGATGTCACAAAATGTCACAGCGGTGCTGGAGGTGGCTGCAGCCTGGGATGGGATGTCACTGCAGTGGTGGAGCATTGGCGTCCCTTAGGTGTGCGGTGTGGTGGGCAGCAATGACACAGTGGCATATGGGATGGAGTGGCTGTGCAGAGAACCAGCTCCCACCAGTCTCATGATGTAGGCCGAGGTCTGGAGATGTGCATGAGGAGCCCTGGGGACGGGATCTCCCCACCTCTAATGAGGAGTCTGGGTCTGCTTGCCCCACAGCTCCCTTCCCAGTCCCGTCTCACCCTTCCCCACAAGGCATTGCCAGCTGCCTTGTGTGGCGATAAATGAGCCCTACGTGCTGCATTCCTGCCATGGGGCCAGCACCCTGTCCTTGACTGCATGGCTGTACCCTTCATGGGTGGCCATGGCACCCCTGCCCTGCTCCCATCCTGCAGCTGCCTCTACCCCTGCCTGGCACCTTGGCTTGGTGTCACCAGGCTTAACCATGCTGAGCAGGCACCCTGGGCTGACCACAGCTCCTGGGGTGACCTTGCCAGCAGACACAACACAAACCAGGACATGCTGGGACAAGACAGATTGAGCTCTTCTTCCCTGCCTAAAAGCAGGACCCTATAGCCTCAAACCTCAGGTGGAGATTCGGTGCCATCAGCAGCATTCTGGGAGCCACGAGGCCTTTCCTGTCTGCCAAATAGCCTGAGCCTCCCTTCCCATTCCCAAAATGGCCTGGCTCTGGGCCATGCATCCCTTCCTCATGGCACCGAGATCCGGATCACTGGGAAAAGCCTTTGTCTCCAATCAGGAACATTGTTTCCTCCTGGAAAGGCTCCATCCAACTTGGAGGGATTTTGGGTGCAGCTGGATGGGATGTGGGGGCAACCTGGGGATCAGGCCAAGCTGTGGGGAGTGGGAGCTGGAGAGGGTGGCAGAGCAGGGAGAGCCTTGCTTATGTCCTGTGGACAGGCTCCCATCACCTGGCTGGGGGTGAAGGGCACCGCTCTGCAGGAGCAGGGGTCCGCATGGCAGCCTTGCACCCATTTGTACTCATGCAGGTGGCTCTTCCCCATGCCTACTTCAGTGACAAAGACTCCTCTACCTCACTGCCTGGCACTGGGGAGTGACACCCAGGGACTGTCCCATCCCTGTGCAACTCAATGGAACCCCAACCCCATTGCATGTGCCTTGCATAGGGCACTTGCAGTGGGATGCATGGCTCTGGGTATGTTGGGCAGTGGGACTCGAGGCTTCCTCTGCAGCTGGAGGACAGCCCCTTCCCACCCAGCCAGGTGGGCCTGGAGGGTATTTGGTTGTGGCCAGGGGATTCTGGCCCCCGAAGACCCTTGGGACCCTTTCCATCCCCAGAGAAGGCAGCAGCAGGCTCTTGCCCACAACCTGGTGGGTCTTCCAGGATCTAAGCCTCGGGCACCTTCCTGTCTCCAAGATGGGCACATGTGGCACCACGCAGCTGTCACAGCTCCCTGTGCTTGCTAGCAGGGCCCACAGCATGGGACCATTCACCCCTGTCCCCCTGCCAATGCTGGGGGGCAGCCCTGCTTAGGGGATGGATGGCACAGTCACATGGAGCAGTATCCCGACCTTGATGGCTGGGTGCTCCAGTCTGTGAGGGTGGGACAGGCTGGTTTTGCTCCCAGCTGGAGCTCTGGCATGTGGGTTCATGCCCACAGCCTGGGGCTGCAAAGGTTGGTGCTGGGTTCTTCCCCTCTGGAGGGGATTGCCTGGCCTGCGGTGAGGGCTGCCTGTCCTGAGTGCCACCTTGTTTTGTCACCTGTGCTACAGCCAGGTTAGAGCCAGCTCCAAAACCTCTGCAGCCTTGCCAGCAATGCTGGCAGGCACTGTCCTCCGCAGTCCAGGTTAATTGAGCCTCTCTTCCCAGGCTCCTGTTCCTCCCAGCATCTCCATCCTGCAGCCGCATCCCTGTGCAGAAACCTTCCCTGGCCAGGCTGGGAGGAGCTCACCCTGCAGAGACCCTGGGAGAAACTGTGCCAGCAGGGTGGGAAACTGAGGCACACAGGAGCCACCTGGCAGAGTATCCCCATGTTCTCCCTGTGGCTCTCCCCAGCTCTGGACAGGGGATAAGCTCCCAAGCCTGGCAACTGCTGGCTTCCTCTGGCCCTGCCACAGGAGCAGTGATTGGCATCATGACTTGCCAGGATCTTGGGTGCCAGCAGCCCCTTGGGGTAGGGCAAGCTGAGGCTGAGCTCAGCTTCCTCAGCACCCTGCAGCCCTCGCTGCCTTCTCAGTCCCTCCCATGGGATGGGCTCCCAAGGTCCCACTCCTGCTCAGCCCTGGCTCCCAGCTCATTGGAGTACAGTGTTATCCCAAGGAAGCCCCAAAGGTGAGTTGCACCCAGCAGGGCCCATGCATGGGGTTGCCAGAGCTGTGGCAGTGCCCAAGGATCAGGGGGCTGGTGGTGGGGCACAGGCGGGTGACAAGGAGTGGAAAGATACTGTCTCCTATGCAAGCGTGGTGGGGATGCTTGGGCACCACAGAGCAGGGTCTCCTGCTGGAGTTGATGGGCTGCAGGTCTCTCCCAGGTGCCCAGGATGCTGGTGCTGTGCCTGCTGTCCCTGGCCTGGCTCAGCGAGGGCTCCCAGCGCAATGAGCCCATGTTCACGGCTGTCACCCACCGCCTCCTCCCACCTGACTACGACAGCAACCCCACACAGCTCAACTATGGCGTGGCCATCACCGACCTGGATGCTGACGGTGACTTTGAGATCGTCGTAGCAGGGTGAGTGGTGCACCCAGCACCTCAGTGACAGCAGGACCTGGTGGCCTGGTAGGGCCAAGAGCATCTCGCCCTTCTGCAGGCACGTGGCTGGTTGGGGGTTGTGCTCAAGTGTGAAGAGATGGGCGTCTGCATGCACCCACTACTGTGTGCACCCACGTAAGGTGTAGATACCAACTGGGATGCTGCCTCTGAAGGACCATGTGGGTGTCCACATTGTGGCTCCAGGTCTCTCTGGCCCAGTTCAGCTGCCCGGTGGCTGAGGTCCATCCTGCAGTACAGAGCATGTCTGTCCCAGGCTGGCTTGGCCCTGCTGACAGGACTCGGTGCTCTCTGGAGATCTGGTTAATTGGCTGGAGGGGTTTTATAGCACCTTATTGAAGTGATGGCTTGGAAGGGCTCACAGGAGCTGAGGAGACAGGGAGCTGTGTGCTGCACTGCCCGCACCCAAGCGGGGCTGGGCACAGGGCAGCTGCTGCCAGCAGGTCTGGCCTGGCAGGGACCATGGTGCAGGCTCTTTGTGTGTGCTGGCACGGCTGTGAGCTGTGTGTCTTTGCCCACAACACTATGAACAACCCAAGGGAGGATTGCGCATGCAGGGAGCCCCTCACTCCCACAGATCACATCCATTGGAGCTGCGGGAGCTGGGGGCACCACAGTGGCAGGCGGAGTCTGACCCTGCTGCTGCTCTGAGCATCACCCCGGAGCAGCAAACCACAGGCGACACTGGGGAGCCTGGGGCAGCCCAGGCCACTGCTCGCAGCCGGGCTGAGCCAAGCAGCTGGATGGGGTTTTATAAGCGCCACAGTGCCTGTTGTATAACTTGTTTACCAGTACACGGGGCAGGAGCAGGCGGGGAGTCAGTGGGGCGCACCATGCTGGGAGGTTTTTCCTTGTGTACTGCTTTCCGTGACTTGGGAAAGGGCTGCAAGCCAGGACCTGCACCTCATCCTTTCCTGCTTGCTGCCCGGACCCCACCTCTGCCCTGGCATTGCCCTGGGGTACCCAGGCCAGGTAGACCGAGGATGCTTGACATGAGCAAGTCCAGGCTAAGCCCTCCCATTGGCAGTCAGGAGCCAGCCTCATGTTTGGGTGCTGAGGGCAACCCAGAGTCCCTGGTCTCCATGGACCATATGGGTCATCACTGTCCCTATCAGGGGAAATCTGATGTCACATGCAATGTCTTCCCGCCCAGGGGTGCAATGGGGGGTTTCATCCTGTTCCCAAGCCTCAGGTGGGCATCACACCCACAGGTACAATGGTCCCAACCTGGTGCTCAAGTACGATAAGCCTCGGGGACGTCTGGTGAACGTGGCAGAGGACGAGCAGGACTCCCCATACTACGCACTGCGGGACCGGCAGGGCAACGCCATCGGTGTGACAGCCTGTGACATCGATGGGGATGGCCGTGAGGAGATCTACTTCCTCAACACCAACAATGCCTTCTCTGGTGAGCCCTGCCAATGGCTGTGCCCCAAGGCCTGGCATGGGGGGAGCTCTCTGTATGGCTGCCCATGACCTTCGGCATGCGAGGGATGTGTGCGAGCTGGAGTTAATTTCTCAGTTGAGTGGGTCCATTGATTGATGGCAGTGCAGATGGATGCTGAGCCTGGCCAGCCGCTGAGTCAGCACTTCCAGCTGCCCACCACCCTCCTAGTGGCACCCTGAGTGGGACAGCATCTTCCCCACCATCCCTGGGGATGCACATCCCCACTGTGCCCTGCAACGGCTGTGCCCCTCTGTGCTATTGCTCTCCTGTACCCACTGGACCAAGCCAGGTCTAATCCTGCCCTGCTGGTGCTGTCCCAGCTCCTGGGATGCCTGTTGTGGGGAGGTGACCCATGTGGTCCAACCTGGCACCAGGCATCCAGGAGCTCTCTGGGCCTGTGCTGCAGCCCTGTGTCCCTGTCCCACAGCCCTGACCTCCAGGCAGCGGATCTGTCTTCCTGACACTCCTAATTACCCATGGCCACTGGCACATCTGTCCCTAAATCAGTGCTGCCATCAGTGCTGTCACAGCAGCGCGGCTCACTGCCTGTGCCTGGCACTCAATCGATTTCTTACCTTCCCAGGGATGATCTACAGGGCTGTGCCCCACTGGGACACATTTTATCTTAATGAGTTGATTCTTCTGTGTGTCTCCTGGCGACCCTTAAGGGTCATGGGGACTCTTGCAGTGGCTGCTATGTCCCATGGTGCTGCTGGGACCTGCAGGGGATGTAGCAGAGGTTTGGGATGCTGTGGGCAACTGGAAAAAGGTGCTGCTTCTGCATCCTTCCCTTGCTGCAGGGCATCCTCTTTGGGAGGAGGTGGAACACTGCAGCCCCCTGACCCATGTTCCCCACCTCCCCAGGCATGGCCACCTACACAGACAAGCTCTTCAAGCTCCGCAATGGGCGCTGGGAGGACCTCCTGAGCGATGAGGTGAACCGGGATGTGGCCAGCCGCTTCGCTGGACGCTCCGTCGCCTGCGTGGACCGGACGGTGAGCAGGCAGCGCACAGTGGGCAGGCGGCATCTCCATTTCATTCCCTTCCCTTCCCATGGCTGTGTTCCTCCAGCCCTTCCTTGTGGGGTCCCAGGAGACCTTTCTCCTTGGCACCAGTCCCATCCCACCCCAAACTGGGGCCGGGGGTGCCCCCAGAATCCCGTGCCTATCAGTGCTGGCAACCGCCCCAGCCATGGAGACTGCAGGCAGCTATCCACACACTTGCTACCAGCTGATAAACGTGCCTGTCGAGGTGATTTATGTTCCTGTCACCTGCTCTGTCTTCTTCCTCCTCCTCCAGTGGTTTGTTTCCAAACGATTATCACTAAATCAGGGTCCAGCTGCTGCATGGGACAAGGGGGGCAGTGGGGATAGGGGAGGGACCTGGCACATCAGGGATGCTGGGGGGGAGGCAGGGTCAGGGTGCCCTATGCCTACACCATGAACCTGGGCCTGCAGAGCTCCTGGAGGCAATGGGGTACATCCCCACTCCCAGGGTGCTTTCCACCATAGGCTTTGCAGAGCTTATTCTCAGCACATGGTTGTGGTGCCTGGTCCCACGGAGCTATGAGAGCATCCAACCCCATGGCAGGGAGTGTGGTCCCCGTGGAGGTGGGCTTTGGGTGGCTGGGTGCTGAGGAGGTGCCGCCGGCTGCAGGGCTCCGGCAGGTACTCCATCTACGTCGCCAACTACGCCAGCGGCAACGTGGGCCCCCACTCGCTGATCGAGATGGATGTGGCCGCCAGTGACCCTGCCCGCGGCGTCGTGGTGCTGGTGGACGTGGCCGTGCAGGCTGGCGTCAGCAAGTACACAGGTACCGGCTGCTGCTGCCCGGAGGGCGGGACGGGGCGCTGCGGGGCACGGTGTGCGCGGGGCCCCGTCGCAAGCCGGGCCGCGGGCAGTGCCATGCGTTAGGCTGCCTGACTGCCCCATCTAGTGGCAGCCCCACGGCCCGTGGAAGGGACCAGAGCCGCGGCGCGCCCGCCTGGGCTGATGCCGCCGGGGCCATGGGCACTGGAGTGGGGCAGCGGGGAGCCTGCGCCCCGTGCTGCCTCACCGCCGCCGGGACCGCTACCGTGCCCCGTCTCCCCAGCAGTGAACTGTCACTAATTAGGAGTGTTGTCACCATGGCGATGGCAGTGATTAGGGTGGGGATGACACAAGGCACTGCCAGACTCAATTAGCTCCTGATGAGACCGATTAAAGGTGGGAGATGGGCAAGGAGAGCACTCCGGGTCGGCAGCACCGACGGGGTTTGGGGAGCAGGAACTCCCTTGGGAAAGGGCACCCACTGTCCCCTCACTCCCGTGCTCCTGTCCCCAGGGGGCCGTGGGCTGGCTGTGGGCCCCATCCTGAGTGATAGCGCCTCTGACATATTCTGTGGTAATGAGAACAGCCCCAACTTCCTCTTCCACAACCGTGGGGATGGAACGTACCGGGATGTGGCAGCTGCTGTGGGTGAGTAGGGGGAGCCGGGGGGAGCACCCAGGTGTTGCGGACCTCAGGGCAGGGCTGCCTCTGCCTGTCACTCCCTGCATGGGCTGGTTGAGAGCAGGGTGGAGGGACAGCGCTGGGAACCCAGAGCCCCACTGACCACTGGGGTGGCTGGGGTGCACCAGGGCATCCAACAGTGCAGGGATGCAGCCCTGCACAGGGAGGACCCATGTGGGGACCGTGGGGCACATCCTGGGAGGTATCCCTGGGAGGCAGAGGCAAGAAAGGAGTCCTGTCTCCCCCCGTCCCTTTGCGGCTCCCCAGGGCTGGATGACCCCTACCAGCACGGACGTGGCGTGGCGCTGGCTGACTTCAACCGCGACGGGCGGGTGGACATCGTCTATGGCAACTGGAACGGGCCACACCGCCTCTACTTGCAGGCCGGGGCCCCTGGGCGCGTTCGATTCCGGGTGAGGGCCCCCCACTGCCATAGAGCCTCCTTGGCTGGGATGACTGTCTTCACCCTGATTTGGCTTTGAGCCCAATTCCCAGCAAGGAGGGCACCCAACATCTCACAAAGTGGGACCCAGCGTCTCACTCCCTGTGCCCATCCCTCATGCAGGACATTGCCACCCCCAAGTTCTCCATGCCGTCCCCTGTCCGCACTGTCATCGCAGCAGACTTTGACAACGACCAGGAGCTGGAGGTTTTCTTCAACAACATCGCTTACCGCGGCTCCTCCGCCAACCGCCTCTTCCGGTAGGAGCCCGGTGGGTACTGGGGGGCTGGGGAAGCCTGCACCCCGCTCTGGGGGGTGAACAGGCCTTGAGGCACAGCCAGGCTCATGGGGCTCCTCTGTAGCACTGGCACTGCTTGGGCTCTGCTAATAAAGGGTGCCGTGACTGAGCCTTTCCCAGTATCATTAGCAGCCGCCGTGATCGTGCCTGCAGCGGCCCCTTGGGTCCCCAGCACTGCTGATTAGCAGCTGCATGGAAGCTTACTCCTGGCTCCTGTTAATCGGAGGGTCAATTCCTTGTTATCACTGTGTGGGACCTCCTTGCCTGATGGGTGGGGTGGGGGGAGCTGGCTGTCCACCCAGTGCTGGCACATACGGGTGGGTGGAGGTCAGTAGTGTGGCAGGTTGCCCTGGGGAAGGGGAGCATCTCCACTGCTGGTGGGATGCAGCAGTGTTTGAAGATGGCATTTCTGCTCTGCAGAAAAGCCAGGCTCTTACAACATCCCTGTCACACCTGCATGGAGCAGGGATGTGAGGTGCCAACAGGCAGGGGCCAGTCCTGTCTCCCATTCACCCTGCATAGCCACTAGGGCTGTCGCCTCTCTCCCATGCTGCTGCATGAGGCAGGCACTTCTTGGGAAGGTGCTGGGGATCATGTGGTCTGGCACTAACACCCTGTCTGTGCTCGGCAGGCTCATCCGCAGGGAGCACTCGGACCCCATTGTGGAAGAGCTGAATCCAGGAGATGCGCTGGAGCCTGAGGGACGAGGCACGGGTGGGTCTCTTCAGCACTGGCAGTGAGGGTCTGTGCTGGGGGTATACCACAGGACCACCTCTATGCTCTATGCCTGGGCATGCCACATGCCTGGCTGAGTCACCTGCCTGCTCCCCACCAGCATCCTGGAGCCCCCATCACCCAGGAGCAGCCCCATGCTTTCTCCCTCCACCCATGCCCAGCTAACAGTGCCATCTTTAGTTGTTCTACAGGGCTTCACTCTTGGGGGGCTCCTTCCTGGGTGCCCACTGTTCAAAGCCAACCTCTGTGTTTGGGAGGGGGCAAGGCAGTCTCTTGTGTCCTACAGCCCCCCATGCACCGCATGTCCCCTTCACTGCCTGGGGAGCCAATCCACCTGAACACAGAGTACAACACACGTAAGGACCCTTACTCTTGCACTGGGGTCACCCCATCTTCCCTATTGACCTTGCATTGATCGGAGTGGAAGGGTGATTGGAAAGGCTTCCCACAGAATTGGTGGAGTCACCGTCCCTGGAAGCGTTCAGAAAACATGTAGATGAGGCCCTCAGTGATGTGGTTTGGTGGTGGACTTTCAGTCCTGGGGTAAAGGTTGGACTTGATCTTAGAAGTCTTTTCCAACCTAGTTGATTCTATGAATGATGCTGCCCCCTTGGAGCCCACACCAGCAGAAGGTTGTAATGCTGGGAGATACGGGGCTGGCGCCAGGCATGACATGGTCCTGTCCTTGCAGGGGGTGCAGTGACGGATTTTGATGGTGATGGGATGCTGGACCTCATCCTATCCCACGGAGAGTCCATGGCACAGCCGATCTCCATCTTCAAGGGCACCCAGGTGAGTCAAGCAGGGCGGTCTCGCATCATCCTCAACCCTTCCACCTCTCCTTGCTCAGTGTCCCTGCTCCCTCCTCCCTTGCAGGGCACCCACAACAACTGGCTGCGCGTGATCCCGCGCACCCGCTTCGGGGCCTTTGCACGGGGGGCCAAGGTAGTGCTGTTCACACGGCGCAGCGGGGCCCATCTGCGCATCATCGATGGCGGGTCCGGGTACCTCTGCCAGATGGAGCCAGTGGCACACTTCGGACTGGGTGAGCAAGGGGCTACCGCCATCCCCAGCCTTCCATCCTGTTTAGGGGCCAGGTCTGCTATGACCATTGGTTCATGTGCACTCCTCGGGCTCAGCCCTGCACATGGGCTGTCGGCATGGTCACCTGGGGCAAGGGCAGGCTTTGCCCCTCCATCCCTACCACCCCCTGGCCTCCTTTCAGCCCCTGCCTGCCCCGGAGACCCCCCCCTCTGACCGGCTGCCCGCCTGCAGGGCACGACAAGCCCAGCAGCCTGGAGGTGACCTGGCCGGATGGCCGTGTCGTGTCCCGACCCGTGGCCAGCAGTGAAACCAATTCTGTCCTGGAGGTTCCCTACCCCCTGGACACGGAGGAGCCGCTTGTGCCTGCCCCACTCGAGGTGAGGGCCAGCTGTGGGTGCAGGGTGGGAGGCTCTGGGGGTATGAATGAGGGGCTGGGCTCTGCTGGCTCTGTGGCTGCCCAGGGCTGATTCCTCCCCATCCTGGTGGTTTCCACTTCTCCCCAAATGCAGTGCGGGCAGGGATTCTCCCAGCACGAGAATGGACGCTGTGTAGGTGAGTGGCTGCCAGGGGCATAGGCTATAGAGAGGGACTGTGGTGTCACGGGGAGGGGGGAGACCATGGTGCCAGGGGCAGGAGGCATGGCTGGCATGTGGCAGGCATTGTGCTAGAACATCAAGCAATGGGGGGCAGCAGGGATGGGGCAGGGTGGCCATGCTGTGAGCCTCCTGGGCAGATGCATGGCTTGTGTGTGGCAACATCTAGGGGAGCATCCAGCATGTGCAGGGGGAACTGGAAGGGCCATGGCTGGCAGCTCCAAGCTCCCAGCCCCACCATCTCACACCAAGGCCCCTGTGCTTGCAGACACAAATGAATGCACCGAGTTTCCCTTTGTTTGCCCCCGGGACAAGCCCGTCTGCATTAACACCTATGGCGCATACCGCTGCCGCAGCAACAAGCGCTGTGGCCGGGGCTTCGAGCCCAATGAGGATGGCACAGCTTGCGTGGGTGAGTGATGGCTGAGACCCTGAACCCCATGCCACTGCAGCCTAGCCAAACCCGTAGGCACCTCTTGGGATGCTGCTGCACCCTTGCCAAAGGCTTGGCTGCACCCTGCAAGCTGCTGGTGCCTGCACAGCCACCTCCACCCTGGCTCCCTATCTGTTTGTCCTGTGCCATCTGCTGAGCTGCCCCTGACTCCCCTTCTCTCTTTCTCTCTTGCTCCTTCTCTCCTTCTCTGTGCAGCTCAAGTGGCCTTTTTTGGGGGATACCCCTCCACCGGGAGCTGGCCCAGGCTCCCCCAGAGCGCTCTCCTCCCTCTGGTCCTTGGACTCTGCCTTTGTCTCTATGCACTTTAAGCCCTCCCTGTAACATGCCAGAGCAGCCTTGGCAGAAGGACCGACCAGCCTCTGCCTGTCTCTCCTTTTCTCTCTCCCTGTCGAGCTGCCTTGGAAGTGCCGGCTGTGCCCTACAGGGGTGGCCGGTGGTGGGAGACGTATGGAGCCCAGCTGTCCCTTGCACCTTGTCTGGGGATGGAACCTCCCTGCCCCGGCGCTGCTCCTGCCCTGCCGGCACCTCTCGGGCTGATCACTTGCTCCGTCGCCTCGACACTGTACCATGTGCCTGCTGGTTTGGCCTGTGACGTGTGTGCTTCGCCTACCCCCTTGTCGGTGATGGGGACCACCTCCCCAGCCCTGGCAGAGGAGGGTCCCCCCGGCCCTGCAGGGGAAGGACCCTTCTGGTCTGTTTTTTAACGTATTGACCCCACTGTTTGGAGTCGAGCCCTGCTCAGTCTTCCAGCCCCTCTCCCAGAGAGCCCCCTCAATAAACTATATCCTCTCTATCAACCCAAGCTTCTGAGCTGTGCAGTGCAGGGTTGTGCCCATGCTTCTGTCCACCCTGCTCTGGCGCTTTATGGGGAGGGAGCCCTCCCTGCCCTGGTGCCAGGAGCTAGTTCTGCCCCTGCCCATCCTTGCTTCTAGCCATGGGACTATGGACACATGTGCAGCACTGGGGGGACCCGGTGCCCCTACCCCAACAGGACATGCTGCTTTCTCCCTGCATGCTGTAACCCCACTCTCTTCCCCACCACCAGACATTGATGAGTGTGCCCAAGGCTTGCACAACTGCAGCCAGCTCTGCACCAACACCCCTGGGGCATTTGCCTGCCACTGCCGCCTGGGCTTCTACCCCCTTGATCTTGCTGCCAGCCAGTGCCTGGGTAAGTACCTGCAGGCAGCAGGGCCAGCAGCACCACATACTGCTACCAGGCACAGCCATGCTGCCGTAGGAGCAGGGATGCTGTTTCCTGGGTGCCCTGTTGTGCTCATAGCCCTTGTCCCAGCCAACCCAAAACAGAGTGGGCAGAATGGACAGACTGGGGCTGTGCAGGAGGTGATGGAGTAAGGAGGCATCTGCCTCCCAGCAGCCTTGGGGACAAAGGGTGTCAGGACAAGAGCTGCACAGCTGTAGGCACTAGAGAGGCTTTCATGTCCCAGCTTCACCCTGCCCCAGAGCATCCCCTCCATGTCCCCCTGACAAGCCCTGTACCCTTGGCACAGCTCTGACCCTCTCCCCTTCTTTCGCAGATGTAGATGAGTGCCGGGCACAGCCTGGCCCCTGTGACCACATCTGCCACAACAGCCATGGCTCCTTCCACTGCCACTGCCATCACGGCTTCTCCCTGGCTGCAGGTGGACGCTGCCAGCACAACTAGCCCACCCAGCACAGCCAGGTGCCCCCTGCTCGCGCCCAGCACCATGCCAGCTGCACCCAGTGCTAGCTGAATAAACCCCTTCTTGCACTGGTTTCCCTGTGGGTCCCTGGAGCACAGGAACACTACATGGGTCTGTTGCCACTCCCGCTGTGGATTGCTCCAACCCTCCTCCTTGTTTCCCCCATGCTCACCCTTCTTATGAGGCTCTGTGCACATTGGTATGCTGGGGAATGCCCAGCCTGCCTCTGTGCCCCCCAGATTTGCCCCACTCCCCACTCTGGCAGGACACAGGGCAGGCACAGCGAGGGATGAAGCCAGGGTTTATTGAGGAAGGTCTCCATGCAGGAGAGCCCCTGTGGGAATGGCAGGGCCAGGGGTGCCCCACACATGCTCAATGACAGAGCCAAAGGGAGTCCCACAGGGCAGGGTTTTCCCTCCAGGGTCCCAGGAGAGCAGTGCTGCCTCGGTTGAGCCCTGCGCCCAGGCAGGGACTCTTCTCCTCAGGGGGCTGGATATCACAGGGACCCTCCTATTCCCCACCATCTGACCCTGGCCAACGAATCCCACACTTTGCAGCCAACCCCAGGTGCCCCTTGGGGTCCCCACTGCAGGCCAGGCTGAGAACTGGGGTGCTGGTGGCAGATGCATGCAGGATGTGTGGGCAAGGGAAGGCTCAGCAGCGGGAGAGGAAGGGTTCTGCTGGAGCTGTGCTGTGCATGAGCCTGGGGCATAATGCACAAGGTCAGGAGCCTGCCCAGCACTGTGCATCCCTGCCCTGGGCATGTGGCTTGGGGCTGGGAAGCTTTCTGGGTGCAGCTGGGGATGGCAGCGGGTCAGGCAGGGAGCAGAACAAATGCCCAGTGTCATGGGTCATGCTGAAGGACGGTGCTGGCAAAGGTACTGCTACCAGATGGGTGAGGGCATCTGGCCAGGGCTGGGAGCAGCAATGGGCAGTGTGTGGGGCAGGGCTGTGGCAAATGCATGGCACCGTCATGCAGATGAAGCAGCACCAGGGCTCTGCCAGGCACACTGGGCACTGGGCACACAGCAGCTGAGCCCACCCCGCAGCTCCAAGAACAAGACACCCCAAGGAGGGGTGCAGCAAGGGCTGACAGTGCCCATGGGCTTAGGGATAAGTGCATGTCCCCCCCTTAGCACTGCCTGGGGCTTTACTAGTCCCGCTGCTCCCTGATGCATGACACGCAGGGTGCTCCTCCTGCAGCTGGGCAAGCTCCTTTGCTTGGGGCAGGGGCAGCAACACTGAGCACCCGGAGGGCTGCAGCAGCCCCTTGGCACCAGTTTCTCTCAGTGGGAAGCACCTGGGATGCTCCAGCACCAGCCCCTGCCAGCAGTGGGTCTGAGCAGGGGCAGAGCCGCTGTGGGAGGCACAGAGCAGACAGGGGTGGGAGCCCCTGGCCTCCCCCTCCCGCTCTCCCTGGGCTCAGAAGCGGGTGCTCTGGTAGTGCAGCCTGCGGAGCTCGGACAGACCACTGTCCCGGCAGTACGAGTCCCTGCAGGGACCCCCTGCCAGTCACCGGCCCCCCGCCCCGCCACCCCCCCCACTGCTGCTGCTGCTGGAGCTGCCACTGCTGGAGCTGCCACTGCTGCACCGGTCCTCGTAGATGGAGATCTCAATCTGGGCCCTGCTAAGGATCATTGGTGAGATAGGCAAGCCCAATTGCCCAGCACACACTGAAGTGTCCCCCCACCTCTTGCCCTTGTCATCCCCCAGCATCCCGCTGCCCAGAGGATACGACCCTCATGCCACGTTCCAGGGGGTCAGTGAGCAGCAGCCCCCGTGGTGCATAGATCTTCTCGTTCTGGTCTTGAATGTACTTGGAGATCTTCTTCAGGACCTGCAAGCACACGGAGGGACCCTCAGGGCCTGCCAGCACCACCGCCTGCTCTACCCTCCAGCCCCCCTGCTCCCTGTGCCCTCCCTGTGCCCACCCTGTGCCCACCGCCAGCCCTACAGCCATGCCTGTCCCTGGGCCCTCCCCTGGACCTCAGCACCTTCTCGTAGTGTGTCTCCATGCAGAGGAAGATGAAATAGGCAGTGGCACAGGCCAGGCACCCCTCCAGGTAGGAGCTGCCCCCAATCTTCTCCGCCTCAGCATAGAAGCCATTAAGGGTTTTCACTGTTTCCTCAAAGAGTTGCCGCTCGATCTACAGCAGAAACCAGGGTAAAGAGGAGTCTGGTCAGAGGCTGACCCCAGCACTGCCCTGTCCCCATCCTTAAGGGGAACTGGGGAGCTTCAAACACCGCCCAGCTGATGCCTCAGCTCCCTGGCCTCTACCCGTCTTCCACCCTTCACCAGCCCTCCAGGAGCACCCAAGCTCTTGCAGACAGGACGAGGTGGCTGTGATTGCATGCACCCAGCAGCATCAGCTGGCCCAGGGCCATACAACAAACATCCTATGGAGACCCCATGCCCTCAGACCCCTCTCCCCGCCAAGTATAGAGTACCAATAGTGCACCAGCATAGGGCATCCCCCACCCTGTCAGCCTGCCATGCTCCCTACCCGGCTCTCCAGCTCAGGGGGGAACTTTGTCTGGAACTGGCACGTGGTCCCATCGCTGTAATCCCGCTGCACAAAGACCTTGGTGGCCAGAGATGCACTGCGCCGCAGCTCCTGCAGGCTGTGAACCTGGGGAGGGCATCGGGGTGAGGCGGGGGGCTGCAGCCGTGGAGTGCCAGGCATCCCTGCTGGAGGGCAGTGCCATTCCCCCAGTATCAGGGGCTGCAGGCTCACACACCCGCAGGCAGGAAGCCTGCAGCACGGGCTGTGTCACGCTGTGGGCACAGCTCAGTACTGGACGTGCAAGGCCAGGCGTGAGGTGAGGGTGGTGGCAAGGGGAGGGTGCCACGGCAGCCCCTCACTTGGAGCATGGGCTCCCTGCTGGTGCCTGGCCTCGCCTGCACCGGCTGCTGCACGCATGGGTGTGTGTCCTCGGGTGGGCCACGGCCCGGGGAGGGGACAGCCCCCTGTCCCCAGCACACAGCCCCGCAGCAGCTCCCAGGCAGGAATGGGAGCGAGCCGGGCAGGAGCAGGGGGCTGGCAGCGGGGCTGCAGCAGCAGCAGCAGCAGCGCGGCGGGCGGCAGGCTGCAGCGGGGCGGCCGCACAAAGGGGATCGGCAGCCCCGGCCGCAGGCGCTCAGCCCAGCCCCGGCACCCCACGGGGTATTAAGGGCCCCCGCCAGCCCCCGGAGCAGTTTTGAGGAGCTGGAGGGGGGGAATCAGGGGCCAGGTTGTGCCAAGGGCGCGTCTCAGACCCCACCCTGTGCTTCCCTTTGGGTGACATGGGGCCACTGCATGCTGTGTGCCCCACACACACTCTGTCCCTGTCAAGGGTCCTACCCACGGCACATGAGAGAGGGACCCCCAACTCCACAGCCCCCCCTTTTCCCAGGATACCCCACCCCAGACCCACCTGCTCCCTCCAGCAAGGACACCCTTCACCCCCCCTGCACCCCCACCCCTCCCAACACCCCACATACACGCTGGCCTTTCTGTGCGCACAGACCACGCACCCTCCCAGCCCCACACCACCCCCCAGCGCACCCCACTCCGACCCCAACCCCAACCCCAACGCTGCCCTCCAGCACCAGCGCATCCCACGTTGCCCCCTCTCCCCAGTGGCCGCGGGCACGGGAGGACAGAGCGGGGGGGCTTCGCCTCATGCCGGCATCGGGAGCGCCCGCTGCCGGGGTGGTCCCCGCCCGCCGTGCGCCCGCGCACCCACCTCCGTGGCCATGGCGCGGGGGTGGCCCGGGCCGGGCTGGGCTGTGCCGGGGGGGACCGGCGCTCTCACCGGGGCCGTGCCGCGCGGCGCGGCGGGGCTGGCGCTGTCCGCGGTGCTGCCGTGCCGAGCGGCGGAGGCGGGCCCGGCCGCCCCGTGTGCGCAGCCGCCCGGCCCGCCGCGGCCCGCCCCGAGGCGCCGGGGATGGGCGCCCGCCGCTACCGGCACGGAGCCCCTGAAGGACGCGGCCCAACTGCGTACCAGGGACGGCGGTACCGGGGTCCGGCTCCCCCAGCGGCGAGGTCGAGGAGGGGAACTGCTGCTCTATGTGGGTCCGGCCGGCGCTGCGGGGACTGGGGCCCGGCTGCCGAGGGGATGCGGCTGTAGGTCCCTGGGGGAAAGTGCTGGGGTAACGGGGACCCTGGGCGGCCGTGGGGCTGGCCCGGTGGAGACCCAGGGAGCCCGCCGTGGGGCTGGCGGCCAGCCGCGCCAAGAGGCCTCGTCTGAAGCTGTTTGTTTGCAAAGGATTTGCAGCTGGCACTGAGCTCTGGAGTGGGAGCTGAGATCGCAGTGTGGGCAGACATCAAAGAGCAGAGCTAACGAATTCCCTGTTATCTCTGCCCATTGACAGCTCAATTAGAGCCAGAGAAATGCCAAACAGGGGGAACAGAGGCTCTCCTGAGAGGGAAAGGAGGGGGTGCTCACAGCTGGGTCTGTGGTGAAGCAAGAGGGATGCAGTGGCTGGGCACAGGGCCCTCATCATGCAGGAGAGCAGCCAGCCCTTACCTCAACACCTGGGCGATGCTGGAGGGAGCGTGGGGCCCTGCCAGCACGTCTGCCCAGGCTGCTAACATAGCACACAGGGACCCTGATGAAACAGCATCGTCTGACTCCTGCTCCCTGCCCTGAGCACCAGCACAGGCTTTGGGCAGAGTAAACGGTGGCAGAGCCCTGGGGAGGCTGGTGAGCAGCTCCGGTACACTGGAGTGTAGCAGGGTTTGTGATCAAGGGACAAAAGCACATGTGCAGGCAGGGATCCAAGTCACAGGGCTCACCTTCCAGCAGACAAAGCTACGTATCCCATCGCTTTCAGGGGAACCTGCTGCTCCCGTGGTTCAGAGCAGCCCTGCCAGCGCACACCCCACAGCGGTGGGGTACACCCTGCCCAGAGAGTGCCACAGACCCAAAGGAGCTCCCTCGGGATGGGAGTGAACTCTCCCGTGTGCACACACGTGCATGCACACAGATGAAGGTACTCGTGCATGCACTGGCTGCCCACACCTGCCTGCACCCCCCACATGCACCCAGGCACACGTCCATGTGCTCACACACTCAAGCGTGTCCCCGCATGCCCCCAAGCCCAGGCCCTTCATTCCGGCTCCTTCCTGTGCTGTGTGTCACCAGCACGTCAGGACTCCCTGCCCACCTGGCAGGGCCCTGCCAGTTGCCATGGCAATGCTGTGCCTGCCAGGAGATGAAGTTTGCTCTCCACTCTGCAGCGAGGGGCCAAGAGCAGCCGCGGGTCCAGCTGACACCCCAGGCTGTGCCCGGCTGCCCTGCCCTGCCCTGCTGCCCAAGGAATGCCTCTTCTCTGGCTGCACCAGCTCAGCCCAAGATCCAGACCCTCAGTTCTGGGCTCCTGCTGCATCACAAGCCATGGACCTGCTGTCTGCATCACCAGAGCATGTGTCCTTTGGTGGGACATCTTCGCCCCACTGTGGGCAGCCACCTTCTGCCAGCCACATGACCCAGGAGTAAGCCTTGCCCGGTGTCAGGCAGGACTTGGACAGCCTGGACCTGCTCTGCAGTGCTCATCACTGCACAGCCCCTGGCCCTGCCTGTGGTGCCTGCAGCATCTCCAGAGCCCACCAGGACCTGCCAGCCCTTCCATGCAGGATGCACCATCATGGGCTTTCCAGTTTTAACCAGAGCAGGGACAGACCCTGTTGGTTTCCATGCAGAGTGGACAGGTTGCTGCCTGTGCCAAAACATGCCATGCCCATGGACCCACAGAACAGGCATGGGGCATACTTGGGGCCCCTATGGCCAGCCCCACACAGCCAGTGTGCCTGGATACCTCACACTGAGTCATCCATGCCCAGTAGTGCCCCTGGTCCAGCCCCTGCACCTGGCTCCCAGGTCAGGATCAGAGGGCATCCCCAAAATGTCCCCAGGAGCATAGTGCTGCACCCCATCCCAGCACCCTGGCCCTCCCTGGAGTCCCAGCATGGTGCCTGAGAGCATGGAGCCCTGCAACCAGCTCGGGACCAACCCCTGGGGTCCCATCCTGCACTCACTGTATGCCAAGCCCCCTCCCAAGCCTGTCAGACCTGTCAGTGGCTCTGGCTCCACTTCAAAGGGGCCATGGCAGGGCCAGATCCTGGCAGCTACTTCACAGGGCCCTGGGGGAGCTTTCATTAATGGGAGGGAGCATGAGCTCACCACCCTGGTGAGGACAACGGTGACATTTGGGAGGCACACAGAAAAAGCAGGGCAGGGTGATCAGCTGATAACCTTTCCTGGGAGAAGCCAGGTGTGTACACCAGTATGGGGGGCCCCTGAAAACAGCTCTAAGTGGCCGAACCTGCTCCTTCAACAGGACAAGAAGATTGCCCCAGGCTGATCCTACAGCCTGGGCACCCTGAGGGGCTGGGTGGCACCTGCAGCACTGCCACATCCAGCTGTATCCATCCCAATTGGTGGTAACAGGAGCCCATTGCACCGGGATCCCCCATAGAGGGTGTGAGGGCAGACCCCAGCAGCCGCCACAGGAGCTCATGGGGGGACACAGCATCCTGCAGGCAGAGGGGGACACGGTTTCGGAGCACAGCGCTGAGGTCCCGCTTTGGGAAAGGTGCCGGCTGGGAGCCGGGGCTCTGCAGGGATTGCACCCACCCGGGACGGGGCTGTGCTGGGAGCAGACACGGGAGGCTTTTCCCACCGCCCTGGTGGGGCAGAGGGGCGAGAGGCGTCCCCACACGGGTCGTGCCCCTGTCCTGCCCTGCTGGGGGCCAGGCCCGGGGGTGCCGGCAGCGAACAGGGGTTCTGTGTGCAGGAGGTGCCGGGGGGGGGCCGGGAGTGCGCCGGGGCTGCCATTCCCCGCAGCTGGGCCGGGAGCGCTGCCAGCCGCATTCCTGTGGGTGCCGCGCCTGCGGGAGCGGGTGTGGGTGCAGGGTGAGCGCACGGACACCATCTCCCTGCCCGCTGCCCGCCCCACCGCGACCACGGACCCTGCGCAGCTCGGCCTCACCGAGCCCCCCCCAGTCGTGCCCCAGCCTCCCCCAGGGCTGGGGGCGCATCCGCGAGGTCTGATGTCCCTGAATAGCCAGCCCTGGCATGCTGTCCCGTCCAGTCCCCCCAGAGGGTCCCTGCTCTGCAGTGGCGGCATACTAAGCCCAGCAGCGATGCAGCCTGGGAGTCCCAGGAGCATGGAATGGGGTTGGAACAGGGAGGATGAAAGGATGGGAGAGACAAGAGGATGGAAAGGACGGGAGGATGGGAACAGGGAGGGAGCCCACATAGTCCACCCAGCCCACCTGGGCCCTTGGGATGCATCTCTGCCCACAGAAACAAGGTAGGCGGTGCCCAAAGCTGCAGTGGGAGAGGGAACTGGAACATGATGGAAACAGCCAGCCAGGACTTTGCTCACCATCTCATTTCCCAGGAGCCTCCATCTCTCCTGGCTCCCAGGGGGCACAGATCTGCAGCATAGATCTGCTCTGTGCTGCAGTCAGGCACAGGTCCCTGGGGAGGGTCCGAAGTGGCGAGGGGGCACCCCCAGGGGATGTCCTCTTACCGTGCCACCCTGGCTGGCAGTCCCCGAGGTCCCCACTGTAGAGGGGGCAGCCCCCATGGTCCTGCTTCCGGCCTCGCTGCTGTGAAAGGTGACACAGGCAGTGACACAGCCGCTCCCCGGAGTGACAGGCACAAGTGTCAGTCTCCCAGCCGGCTGCGCGGATGCAGGAAGGGGACGCAGGCACTGGAGCAGCCAGTGCAGAGAGGACACAGGGATAGGTGCCAGCCTCAGCTGCCCTATGCCCATCCCCATCCCCAGCGTGCACCTCAGATCTCCCTCCCCTGGGACATCCTGGGTGGCAAAGGGTTAAGGAAGCAGTGGGGGTGCAGCAGGGACCCCGCTGAGGAGAGGCACAGTCTCAGCTTGGGGACAAGTATGCCAGGGCACATGGCAGGGTAGGAGCAGAGGGTGAACATCCCTCTCCTGGGGCCAGCCCTGGTCCCCCCAGCATGGCCATGCTGCCAGAAGGTGACTCTGCCTCTAATGAAGGCATAGCTACAGATGGGGGGACCAGGCCAGCTGGCAGGGAACCCCTCGCTCCCCCTTAGACCCCTCACTCCCCCTTAGACCCCTCATCTTCATCCCTTCCCTTCATCTGGAGGGGTGCCGGATGGCACAGGGTGCTCAGCACCCCAGCACCTTCCTGGGACAGACTGTAGGTGCTGGGGGCTGCAGCAGGTGGCTGGGGTAGGCTGGGAGCCAGGACCTGGTCCATGGCCAAGAGCAGGACAGCAGCAGTGCTGGCAATGCTGTGGAGACAGTGTGGGGACAGAGCAAAGTGTGCTTGGCATCCTGCACACCAGCAGCTGCATCCCACACAAGCAGGCTTCCTCTGCCTCTACCTCTCAGCCTCAGCAGCCCCTTCCCAGCCCAGCTCTCATGGCAATTACACCCTGCCCAAGCCCATCCATCACAGATTAGCTATTTTCTATCCGCATTTATCTCCAGGCAATCTCACTTCTGCCGTGACAGCCTGATGCTTCCAGCGCCCTCCCTCCTGCTACGGGGCAGCCCTGATAAAGGGCAGCCCTATCTTATCGTGCTCCCCGGCAGCTACACATTAATGGTGCCATCCCCGGGGCTTGGCCAGGGTGGGATGAGCTCAGCCCACCCTCGGGCTGGAAGCAAGTATCACTGGGCAATGCAGTAATGGGCACTGTGCCCAGCACGGAGGGCACGGGCAGGCTTCAGGCAAGCACAGGTTGTGTGGGTGGGGTTCCCAGCACAGCCCCAAAGCAGATGGATCCCACCAGGGTTGGGGGAATGGTCCCTGCCCCCAGCCCGGGGCAAAGGGCAGCTGCTATCACTGTCTGCACCGGGCTGTTTGCTCTGTTGCCCATTAACAGAGCTGCCTTATCCAGCAGGCAGGGACCATAGGTGGCCCAGCGCTCGTTGGCCAGGCAGGGGCATCGATTGCGGGAAGGGGAAGGGGTGCCCCAGATAACCCCTGCAGACAAATGAGTTTCTAATGGGGTCTCGAGCCTTGCACCCCCCAGCCCAGCCCATCTCCAAGGAGATGGGGGAATGTGGCCCCTGCAGGACCCTCACCCCACTCAGGGTCCAGCTCTGTCCATGCCTGGGACACCAGCAGAGCCCGGGTGCAAGCCCTTTCCTGGGAAGTATAACCCCAGCTACAGCTGTACCCAGCAGACCACGGTCATCCCCAAGGAATAAGGACCCCGTGCCCACGGCATCACTTTGGCAATGATGTTACACATGGCACCCGGCACATGGGTACCCCAGCTACTCCCAGTGCTGCAACATGAAGCCTCCAGGGTGTTCTGCTTCTCCATCCCCTGCATCCCAAGCATCCCCAGAACCATACCCCATCAGGTCCAAGAGACGGGGGGGGGGGGGGGGGGGGGCACAGAGTAAGAAGGGGGTCCCCTGCACCATGCCAGGGCATGCGTCTGGGGTGCCAGGAGGGACAGGGGCAGAGGGGATGTGGATAACAGGGACACCCACAACACATCCCCCTGAGGCAGGTGACCCCTTCCAGAGGGCATCATCCCAGGGGCACACAGAGTCGGGGTGAGCTGAGGAGTTGAGCGCAGGGTGTCCCAGTGGGGAAGAGAGGGGGGCATGCAGCGCCTCCTGCCCGAGGAGGGAGGGCTGGGGCCTCGGGGCGGGAGGGCAAGCGGCGGCAGCAGGGTGGCCGTCGGGGCAGGCTGGCGTGGGGCCGGGGGGCCAGCCCCGGGGGGGCCTGGCAGCCAGAGCAGATTGGCTGCGGTGAGGCCTCCCCGGGTTCCTTAGAAAGGGCGGCGAGTGTGGGAGGCGCTAAGGGAGCCGGCAGCCACCGACCGCGCTCCCGTCCCGTCCCGGTCCCGCGCGGCAGACAGCGGCGATGCCGCCGGCAAGCGGCCCCCCGAGGGTACCGGGCTCGGCGCTGCTGGCGCTGACGCTGTGGCTGGCAGGGTCCCCGGGCGGAGGGCAGCAGTACGACTACTACGGCTGGCAACCCGAGAGCCTGCCCCACGGGCGCTTCTACGGGCGGGAGCCGCAGTGCCTCGATATCCCGCCCGACATGCAGCTCTGCCGCGACGTGGGCTACAAGCGCATGCGGCTGCCCAACCTGCTGGAGCATGAGACCATGGCTGAGGTCAAGCAGCAGGCCAGCAGCTGGGTGCCCCTGCTCGCCAAGCAGTGCCACACCGACACCCAGCTCTTCCTCTGCTCCCTCTTTGCCCCCGTCTGCCTCGACCGGCCCGTCTACCCCTGCCGCTCCCTCTGCGAGGTGGTGCGTGACTCCTGCGCCCCTGTCATGGAGTCCTATGGCTTCCCCTGGCCCGAGATGCTGCACTGCGGCAAGTTCCCCTCCGACCATGAGCTCTGCATTGCCGTCCAGTTTGGGAACAGCAAGGCCACCCCGCCACCAGGTAAGCAGGAAGGGCACTGTGATGGGATGGTGATGCATGCAGGGCACCTGCCATCAGTGTGTTCCCATGGAACTGGGGACTCACATGCACCCCCATCCCTGCACCCCTTGAATCAGAGCACTGGACACCTGCCAGGGACCCTCTAACTGCAGCAGGGCACGCAAGGGAACAGTACCAGCAGCATCAGCTGCTTTAGCTGGGTGTCACTTGCTGCACAGAGTATGCAGGTACACAGCTGCCTGCACAGAGCTGCACCAGCACAGGGGAGAGCAGCGTGGCCATGGGAGCAGCTCTGGGGGTGAACATGGGATGAGGTGGAAGCCACTGGGGGACCCACCACAAGGCTGCATCCCCCTCCTCACACTGAGTCCCATCCCAGCGGCAATGAGCGTCTGCACCCTGCCCCTGCAGGTCTCAGCCCCGCGCTGCTGTCAGTGGGTGGCTGTGTCCTCAGGCAGGGGAGGGAATATTACCCAAAGATAGCCCAGGATCAGGATAAGGGCTGTGACACCCTTCAGGCTGGGGCTCCCCCCACTGCTGCTGTGCCCCAAAGTGTCAGCATCAGGATGGTGCCCCTATGCCCTGTCCCCTCCTGGGGGGGAGCACTGGGACACTGGCTGGTGAGAAGCTCTGTGACCCCTGCGTCAGCCCTGCACAGCTGCCTGGGGAGCAGAGGAGCTGCTGGGGCTCCCCAGAATGTCCCTGTGGAGCTGGCCCAGGTGACAGGCATCAGCAGCAGGGAGCTGTGACAGTGGCTGGTTTCTCACCACAGTGTCCAAGATCTGCACCCAGTGTGAGATGGAGCACAAGGCGGATGGCATGATGGAGCAGATGTGCTCCAGCGACTTCGGTGAGTGCTGGGGTCCCCTTCCTCCCAGCCCCCATAGACAAAGGGCTTCCTCCCCAGCTCTGACAGCCCAGGAAGGGGTTGAGCTGGAGGGTGCTGTTGTACAGGGACATCCCCTTAGACCCTGTGTGCATGGGATGAGTGCAGCAGAGAGGACATCGGTGGGGGGACAGGCAGAATGGGACATTTGGGAGGGTCTCTGGGGGCCTATGCTGAACACCCCCAACAGCGCCTTCCCCTCCCCACACAGTAACTTCCCAGAGACCCTTCTCCTGCATCCCACCCCAGGGGTCAGGCTGCACCCTGTCCTGCACAGGCACCTGGCCTGGACCACCCCCCAGCAGCACCGTAGTGAGCCACAGTCTCCCCCCGGCCCCCAACCATGCCCCACTGCTGCCCCACACAGTGGTAAAGATGCGCATTAAGGAGATGACAGAGGAGAACGGGGAGCGGCGGCTGGTGGCTGCCCAGAAGAAGAAGGTGCTGAAGCTGGGCCCGCTCAAGCGCAAGGACACCAAGAAGATGGTGCTGCATATGAGGAATGCGGGTGCCTGCCCCTGCCCGCAGCTGGATAGCCTCAGTGGCAGCTTCCTGGTGATGGGCCGCAAGGTGGGCAGCCGCTTGCTCCTCCTCGCTGTCTACCCCTGGCAGAAGCACAACAAGGAGATGAAATTTGCCATCAAGTTCATGTTCTCCTACCCGTGCCCCCTCTACCACCCCCTGCTCTATGGGGCTGGGCAGCACTAGGGCTCTGCCCACCCTGCCCTGTCCTAGGACTTCTGCACTGGCCCCACGCTGCACCCATGGTTGCACCCAAGGACCCCTGCTCTGCTCCCCTCAGCCCCTTGGCTGTGCCCCAAGGACCCTGCTCTGTGCCCCAGGATTCCCACTTGCCTTTGTGGGAGCCCCGATCCACAGCCAGGAGTCCTGTTCCCTCCTGAGCCCCCTGTTCTGCTCCCAGTACCCCTGCCCACAGGCAGGAGCTGAGGCTGCACCCAGGACCCTTGCTCTGCACGCTTGTGAGCCCTGGTTTGCACCACAGACTCTTGGCTACTTGCAAGCCCCCTGCCAGGCACCCCAGGCGCTCTTGCCTGCACTTAAGATACCTGCTTGGCCTTCTTGGCTGCACCTAAGTTCCCTGCTCAGCTCCCTGATGACATGCCCCAGACCTCCAGCCCCCCAAAGCATCCCATGCCCTCGCTGTGAGCTCACACCTCAGCCCTGGATTATCCTACCTTCGCAGGGACACACCCCAGCTGAGGCAGGTCCCTCCTGCCCCACTGGCCCCAGAGACCAAGTGCCTGAAGCAGCACGGCCCCTGCCTGGGCTCCCCCACCCTAGCCATTCCACATGGCTCATTGAGGGTGTGGGGGGTCCACTTCCAAGCCCCCCAGACCCCTCCTGCTGCATCCCTCACCTACATCTCTACCACAACCCAGCTCAGGCACCCCTTGCCCATCCACATCACAGTAAATTATTCCACGTCAGAAAAGCTTGTGTCCTGTGGATTCATGGGCAACCTCATCCTGAGGCTCCCTCGAGGACCCCAGGAAGGATGGGAGGCAGCTCCTGATCCTGCCCACTGATTGGGGCACTTGGAGCAGGGGGTCACCCTGGGCATCAATGCTAGCCCATGGCCCAAAGCTGGGCAGCTCAGCCAAGCCAAGGGATGAAGTTCCCAGTGGTCACAGGCATTGCTGAGGACTCAGGCATCCTGCCACTTCTGGGAGCCTGGGAGGGTGGCAAGGTGAGAAGGATGGCAGGGGTACAGGCAACAGGGGCATCACTGCTGACGGAGCCCCACAGCTGGGTCTGAGGGTGTTCAAAGAAGAGATTTATCCATCTGTCAACCTGGGGGATAGATCCATGGGCTGGGAGCTGGAGGTACATGTGAGAAGCCTGGCACTGAATACAGGTGGAGGCAGACCTCAGCATGGGCAGAGTCCCTCCCTGGACATCCCACCTGGGTACCACCTGAGAGCCCTGTCTGCAGGTCCCATACAGCCCTGCTGGGCTGCCGGATCTCCCACCCACAGCTCCGGCATCATCCCAGAGGGCTTCCTGGGGCCACAACCTGCACCAGCAGCACAGGGACCAGGGCATCCCTCACCCTGACCCCTCTGATGGCAGAGGGATGCTATCCCTCGGCTCAGCTCCCCGAGCCCGAGAGCAGGGGCTGCCTCTGCCCTCCAGCCCAGTCCCACTGCAGCCCTGTTTACCCAGCGCATTCCTGCATCCAGTGAGTGAGGGAGGCACGAAGGTGGCCACAGGATATTTACCCAGACCTGGCTGCCTGACACGGCGGCTTCACACCAGAGCTGGCCCCACTGCAGGGGAGCCTCCAGGGACAAGAGGGGAACTGAGGCCGGGAGATGCCTGTGCCCACCCTGACAAGGCCACTGGGCGCACGTCCTATGCCAGGGTAATCCCAGCTCCTTCTGCACCCCTCAGGTATGGCCTTGGGCACTCACGTTCTCCTCCAAGCAGGGGGACATGCCCCTGACCTGCGAAGCGCAAGGGACGGAGGACAGCCAGCCCCAACACAGCCTCACACAGGGGCAGGTGGTCATTTTTCCCAATGGAAAAGAGGGGAAAAGCTCAGATGTTGTTAGAAGGTATGTTTAGAGCAAGGCTGCCCCGGGGATAAACATCCTCAATAACGTCATTTTACTGCAGAACTTAGAGTGCGCAAATAAAACCCATCTCCCACAGCTCAGCTTTATCTGTAGCCCTCTGTATTCCTGTCATTAGCATCTTTCCAGGGAGGGTTCAGACATACACGGATCATCGTGCTCCTCGCTCCAAGTGTTTTCTCTAGAAGGACAAGTAACTTCTCTCTGCCTCCTACCATCGGCTGCCTGAGCTCTACAGCACACCACCACCACCCTCTCCACCCCCCACAGACCAGTACTCACCCCACTGCAGATAAACCCTCACTGACAAACACAACCCCACAGCTCTTGGGTGCTTCACAGCCCCCTCCCCACCGCTACAGCTGCTCCACTGCCCCCCGTAGCTGCTGGGCTCCCTGCATGCCAGCCCCCCTGCACACCCTGGCCTTGGAGCATTCCCAGCACTACTCAGACACCCTCATCATCACTGCCAAGTCCAGCTTTTCCACATTTCCATAGGGCACAGCTTGAGGAAGGGGTTTATGAGCCCATGCCTGAGGAGACAGCTCAGGCTGCCCCATGTGAGCTCCCACACTGGCAGGGAGCTGGTGAGTGTCAGAGCCTGGTGGGCACCGGCCAAGACCAGCCCAAGAGCACCGGCCACCCCAGACCCCCCAGCTGGGGGGGAGCTGCAGCTGGCTGGCAGGGACCCAGGCCATAGCCATTCCCAGCTGCACAGCAGCCAGGGTCACATTCCTGGGATAGCTGGGAGTGCTGCTGTTAATGCAGGGAAAGGTCACCCTTGTGTGTGCAGGCAGCTGCCAGGACCACCGCCTGGGTAGGGCAGGGACAGGAGCAGCTGTGGGAGGCAGAGAGGAAACACAACAGCTACAGCCAGAGCTGAGCTGCTCTCTGGCACAGCCACAGAGGGGCAGCTGCACACAGCATAGAGCAGGGGCAAACAAGGCCACAGCCTGACAGGAGATGGAAACCCCAGTAAGCAATGGGAGCTGGTGGCAGAGACACAGTTCTCCACGACCATCTTCCAAGGGCACAGGTGCCAGGGTGACCCGAGACAGCTTTCACTGGCACAAGACAAGAGCCAGCTGAGGGCAAGAGATTTATTGGTCACTCTCTATGTATACCTATATATTAATCTGTAGTAGAAAGCAGCAGTCACTACCTGCAGAGCAGCAACTTGTGCTTCTTCTGACGCTGCACCTGGAGACCTGGCCACAGTGCCCAGCTGAAACTTACCTTCTTGCCTCCTCTACTCTACAGCCAAACATGGGGGGAGAAAAGATTAAACCTGCAGGCAGCAAGGCAGAGCAGCACAGGAGTGACTAGCACGAGCTGAGCCAAGCCAGGACCAAAGACCACATCCTAAATGGATGCAGGAAGAGCTCTGACTTGATCCCTAAAATACAGTCACCTAGCACCATGCTGGGAAAGGTAGGGACAGAGCCCTCAGGTTATTCTGCCCCACTCAGGACCACAAGTGGGAAGGATGGCTCCTCCATCACTGAGCCAGGCCACAGGGCCTGACAAGCACGTGGAAGGGCACAGCAAGTGCCAGGGCTTGGAGCAGCTGCCATGGGGCAGTCATGGGGATGGGGCACAGCCCCTCCGCCACAGAGACGCAGATGGTGCAGGACATGCTGCGTGGCAAGGAGCGCTGGTCTGCCCCCAGCTGGCACTGGTAGCAGGAGGAGTGGGTACAGTCAGCCTCTGACAGGGTGATGCCACGCTGGGAACCAAACAGCCCAGGCATCAGGCAGCACAGGATCCAGGAGCTGGCTGGGGCTGGTGCCGTCATTTGATGAGCACCTGGTTGCACAGAGCACACACGAACACTGTCTCCCTCTGAGCCTCTGGGGCTGGAAAGGAAAGAAGGTGTCAGAGATGCTGCCCTTCCCCACCACAGGATTCCCCACTCCCAAGCAACTCTTGGAGCTGCTCCAAGAGCTGCAAACCATTCACCACTCTGTCCTGAGCCAAGCAGCACTGAACAGGTCCCTGTCCCACCAGGGCTGGGGCAAACCCCTACAGCAGACAGAGCTCTGCCCTCCTCCACCATCCACTCACCTGTGGCTCCCATCACAGCCTTGGGAACTTTGAAGGAACAACACCTGGAGCAGAAGCTGTTCCCACAGTTACTGCAGCTCCGCTGTGGAGAAAGATGGGGATGAGACACTATTCTAAGCTCATTCCCAGCCCTCCCTGGCAAACTTCAGTGCTGGAGCACTGCTAACAGCATTCCCTGCTGAAGGGGAGTGGGTGCAAGCCCTGAGCCCCAACAGCAACAGCAGAGGAGTCGTCTGCCAACACCACCTGTACAAACCACCCAGGCCTCATGTGCTGGATCTGCATTCAAGTGTGCTCTAATATCGCAGGCATCCTGCTATCAGTCTGAGAAAGCACAGGCTCCAGAAGGTTTAAGGACACTACATCACTTCCTATGCTGTAACCCTGGAGGGATGCAAGCTGCAGAGAGTGCCAGGCATTTCAGACCCAGGAGTAAGGGGAGGCAGCAGGAAGACATCAGAGTGAGTCTGGAGGGGAGAAGAGATACCCCCTCCCCAGAACTGCCCAGGGGACTGTGTGCCAAGCATCACACACTGGGACTCAGATAAGACAAAAGGGGTGGGCTTTGCTCCTCTAGTTCCCACAAACAGACCCATGCTCTACATCACTGGGAAGCTCTCAAGCCAGAGGAAATGGGTTAAACAAGAGCACAGAGCAGGTGCCCTCTATTCCAGTACACACAGGTTTGGCCTGAGGCAGCTTCCAAAGGAGCAAATAGATAAAAGACTCCGCAGCACAAGGGATCCCTGTCCCCTTCGGCATGCAACAACACCCAGCACTTAGCTGAGGTCATCTGCTGCTGAGCTGTGATTGAGGCCAACCACCTGAGCTGCCAGAGAAAGCCAGGGTGAGCCAGACACACACAACACCCCTGCCCCAGGAGCAGGCAGCAAGCTGGGGTGGAAGCTGCAGACTCACCCTCTTCTTGAGCACAGAGAAGGTGGCTCCACAGCCAGTGCAGCTCCCTGGAAGAAATTGAGCAGAGGTCAGACAGGGCTCTGCTGCCTAGGACCACAAGAGCTAGAGGAACACCCATGGCTGTTGTAAAGCCTCAGCTTAGAGGTGATATTGGTGCACCCTCCACCTTTCCCCTCCTTAGGGGGCCTGGAAATATCCTCCCCATGGAGAGGGGAGGTCATTGAAGGCATCCACAGAGCCTTAAGCAGGTACACCCCCCACTCTGTCCATTCCCAATGCAGTGGTCACCACTGCAGCACAGCCCCTGCAGTGCTGAGCTCCTGTGAGCCTTACCAAAGTTGTTGCTGGGGTAGCGCTTGCGCAGGCGCTCGGTGAGGCGTGACACTTTGCTGCGGATCACCTCGTTTTTGCTCATAAAACCGTTGTCTGGCAGGCTGAGGTCAAAATCTGCTGAGCACTGAGAGCTCTCATCATCCTCCTGCAGAGAGCAGAGCTGCCTGAGCGCGGAGGGGTGGCTGTGGGCACGCTCATGGCCTGCAGGGCGGCCCAGCCCAGAGATGGGCACCCAACAGGCAGGATGCTCCATATGGCATCCCCACAAGCCACCAGCAAACCAGGCAAAGGCCGCCAGCTGCTCCAACATGCCTTGGCATGGCAGTACTCACCATGACCAGCAGCTGGTTCTCCTTCTCCCGCAGCATGGGATAGAGGAGAGGCAGTACAGACTGAATCAGAGGCACCCAGCCACACAACCACCCTCTTCGAGCACCCAGCTTGCCCACCAAGGCTCTCATCCCTTCCCACCTCAGCAGCCCTACAGGCACAGTCCAATCCCACCAGTCTCAAACCTCGATAGCATCTTTGAACTCTTCATCAGGCTCTGCCTCCTCCGCCTCCTCCACGCTGCCAGGGGTAAGGTCCTGCAAGAGATTCGCAGAGCTCATCCTGCCGTACCCACACCCCTGTCCAAAGGTGGGCCCACACTTCTGCAGTGGGTTCCAGGACAAAGGAGCGGCCCCTCAGCAGCCCCATGAGTCCCAGGTGGTGAAGTGAGCCCCTGCCTCCAGAGACTGCATCCTCACATGCAGCAAAACAACCGAGCCAAGCCCCCAGTGCAGCAGGGCAGCCCCACAGCCACTCAGGAGGAGCTCACAGGCTTCCACCACCAAAGTTGGCAGCTGGAAGCAGTTAGAGGATATAGGGACACAGGCACAGTCAGACCAAAGGGTGACCTTCAATTCCCACTCCACAGCGACAGCCCTGTCCCTAACTCACCTCTGTGCTGGTGGGTGTAGGGGTCCGGTCCAGGGGGGCAGCAGCAGGCAGGGGCTCAGCAGGCTCTGGAGTGCTCTCGAGGGATTTGGCTCCCACACACTGCTCAATTGAGGCCCTCAGCTCCAGTATCACTGGAAAGAGGGGAATGTGGCTGGAGTGGGGGGGCACTTCCCATCCTCCAGCCCCACTGCACAAAAGCCAGCTGTGACAGCCAATCTCCAGGGCTCAGTATGGGACATTGGCACATACAGCCTTCACTTATCAGGCATCCTGAGCCCTCCCCTGCTCACACATCAAAGTCAGGGCAGCAAGGAACCCCCTCACTATCTGCTCCAGCTCAGGGTAAGGAACAGCAGAAGCCTTAGTCACAGAGATCTCACTCCAGCATGTGCTACAGAACAGGGAGCACCTTCAGCTCTCCTCCCCGCTGACAACACGCTTTCAGGACAGCGTCATACATTGCCACAGGCACCGAGAGTATTTCGTGTCCTGCAGAGCAGGGTCAGGATCAAGTGGGATGCCAATGCTCACGTACAAGCTATGTTGTCAGCCCCAGTTTGCCATAGCATAGAGGAGAGCAGAAACCAGCACCCAGGCCAGGACACACACCAGGAGAGGTTTTTCCCCAACCCATCCCGCACAGGCCACTTCCAGGGAAGTCTCTTACCTTTGTAGAACTGGGTGTTGCCCAGGAAAAGGGTGCTGTTGAGGATGGCCAGGACCCAGCAGAGGGGCAGCACGTAAAGGACGCAGACAGTGCCCAGCAGTGCCCCATAAAATCTGAGAAGGAGCAGGAGAACACTGCAGTCAAGACAAGGCAAATCACACCACAGCACAAGCCCCCTTCCTTCATCTGGATCTCCACCTGCTCTCTCCAAGTACCAAACACATCAAATGCAGCTCCACAGGCCTGGCCTCTCTCCCAGCTGACCCCACCCCAGGATGCCTGACCCATAGCACTCACTGGGAAGAGACAGCGGGGTTCTCCCAGTACAGTACACGGTACACTGCCTCGCAGCTGCAGCACATCCCACTCAGGAACCCCTCCAGCTGGATCAGGCTGCAAACGAGACCTCAGTCACAAAAAAGCCCCCCAAACACACACTCTGGCTCCCCCACGCTTCACAGTGGCCAGGCTGGTGTGAACCCAGACCCTTAGGAGCCTTCCTGGCTGCAGAGGCCACAGGAGCCCCACAGCGCTGGGGCCCCAGAGACTCACAAGGTCTTGACCTGGGCGATGGCCTCCTGCTTTGAGAGCTGCACCTTGCGCAGGTCCTCCCGCCGCACGCTGTGGTACCTCCTGCGCACCAGCTCCGGCTCCGAGGGCTGGGCCCGGCACGTCTCCTGCACGTAGCCCAGCAGCGCCGGCACCACCACCAGCAGCGCGAGCACCGCGTACCAGGCGGCTGGAAGAGGAGGGACAGCGTCAGCCCCCGGGCTCCGGGCAGGGACCCGGCGCTGTCCCCGCACACGCACCTTTGCCGAGGGTCAGCAGGAGGAAGTTGAGGCCGAGGCAGACGAGAAGGGAGCATACGGGCCGCTGCCACCTGCGGGGAAGACGGAGGGTGAGGGATGTGAGGCCACGGCAGCGGTCACGGCCTCGGCGCCGACCCGCACCTACCGGAGGAGGGAGCGCACGCCCTCGGCGGCGTCCCGCAGCGGCTCCAGGTAGAGCTCCAACCGCCGGTAGCTCCGCACCAGCTCCAGCAGGTCGAAAGCGGCGGCTGCAGCCCTGGGCGGCGGGGACGGCAGCTCCGGCGGCGCATCCCCGGCCCCCCCATCGGGGCCGCCCGCCGCCCCGTCCCGCTCCGCCGCCTGCATGGGGCCAGGCCGGGTTCCGCGGCGGGACCGCCCTACGCCGCCCGCCGCTTCCGCGAGGGGGCCAGGCGCGCCACGACGTCAGGCGCGGCGCTCGCACGCAGCCAACCAGAAGAGCCGGCCTGGAACGCGCGGGCAGAAACCGCGCCCCTGCGCGAGCGGGGCGGTGGCGGCTCGGGCACGTGCGCGGGCTGCGCGCGGGGCCGGGGCTGGGGGGGGCGGTCCGGGCGTGGGGCTCGGCCCTCACCCGCGGCTGATGGAGCTCCCAGCCTGGTGCCGGCCCGGGGCCAGTCCGCTCTGGGACTCAGTCCGGCCTCAGCCGAGCGCTGGGCACTGCTCCCTGTCTGCAGGTCGGTCCCAGCCTAGGTCTGGTCCTGGCGGTCAGCTCCCGGTCCAGGGCTCAGTCCCAGGCTGAGCCTCAGCGTGGCCCGCTCTCAGCCGTGCAGGGCGCTGTGGTTTTGTCCCCATGGGCTCCATTGCTGGGAACCTTTCTACAGCGAGAGACCAGAGATTGTCCCCACACCGGCACTTTGGAGGGAGCCGGAGGTTACCCTCAGGCCTATAAGCGTGGCTGGCAGCTCATCCACTGCCCTTCCATGACCCCAGAGCGGCCCGGCCCTGGCTACACTGGCAGTGTTCGGCACAGCAGAGCCGCAGGTCCTGCTCCCACCACCGCAGGCGCCACAGGCATCCTGCCAGGTGCTTGCAGTAGGGCAGGGCTGCTGGCTCCCAGGGGTACTCCGGGGACCCTGAGCTGCTTACACTGCAAAAGGGGGGAAGCCATCCCGTAATACTCCATGCAACCTTGTTAGCCCTATGCCAGTTGTTGGGCTATGAGTACAGCACAGGGCATGTGACCCATGCCGGTGGTACCCCATCTGCAGGTAAAGGCTCATCCGCATCCCAGAAGTGCAGCCCAGGGCTGGAGACAGCCCCAGGAGCTGCTCCCAGCCCACCCCCAGCTCTCCAGGGCCCCAGAGCGTGGGCACGACTGCCCAGCAGTGCCTCAGCCCTGAAACAGAGAGCCCTTTCAGTCTGGAGTGACAAAGCCCATAGGAATGCAGCTCCATCCTGTCCCACTGTGCCCCTACGGCCACACTCAGTGCCCATGTGAGGACCAAGCTGTGCTCTGTCTCTGGAGGGTGCAGGGAACAGCCCCTGTCTCCAAGGGAGAAGTTTAAGCCTCTCTACCAGGAGGGGTGGCTCAGCACCAGGGATCCTGCCCATGATCCAAGAGCACACCCGGGTGTGCTGACCACATGTCCTGTGTTCAGCTGTAACAGTTATTTTTCTCCTCCTTAGAAGCTGGTGCACTGCTGTGGTGTGGTTTTAGTCTGAGAACAGCTCTGATAACACCGATGTTTTTAGTTGTTGCTCAGTAATGTTTACTCTGACCAAGGACTTTCTGAGGATCATGCTCTTCCAGAGAGGAGGGGAAGCCGGGAGGAAGCAGAGACAGGACACCTGACCCAATCTAACCAAAGGGGTATTCCATACCACAGCATGTCATGCCCAGTATATAAACCAAGGGGAGTTACCCTGAAGGCCAAGCTCACTGCTCGGGTCAGGCTGGGTCAGTGAGCAATGGTATTGGGCATCACTTGTGTTTACTGGCTTTTTCCTTTCCCTTTTTAGTTTTATATTCTCTCCCCTTATCATTTCCATTATTGTTATTTCCCTTATCATTAGTAGTATTAGTTTTGTATTATGCTTTTGTTATTGGACTGTTCTTATCACAACCCCTGGGCTTTACATTCTTTTGATGCTCCTCCCCATCCTGCCTGGAGGGGAGAAAAAGAGGGAAGTGGGCAAGTGGCTGCATGGTGCTGAGTTATCAGCTAGGCTTAAAACAGAGGCTCCAGACAGGAAGCCCCACAGTGCAGGGCTACAGAGCCAGGGGTAATCTCAGCTCAGACCCTGTCTCCAACAGATCCCAACCCCAGCACAAAGGCCCAGACACCTGGTGAGCGCCAGTGTTGCTTTATTTGGAAGCTGAATCCATAGGCACTGCAGAGGGGGCTGGAGGTGGGACAGAGCCAGCGTGACAGGCAGGGAAAGGCACTTGTGGTGGCAGAAGCCCTGCTGGGCACCTTGGGCAGCCTGAGCCAGGGGCTGCACCAGAGCAGGCAGAGGCAGGAGGTGCCGGGGACCAGCCCTGACACAGGGAGGGGACAGAACATCCTGCCCAGGGAAGGGGTAGATGTCCCGGGGGCTGGCAGAGCCCACAGCATGAGGGGGGATCAGCTGGGACAGCACCTCATGATGGAAGCGGTGACCCAGCACCAAGCCCAGACCCTCCCAAGCCCCAGGAGTATCACGACTGCTGCTCTTCACTCCAGAAAAGGCACCAGGGAACCCCAGACAACACCCAGAGTCCGTGGCCAGGGAACAGACTGTAAGGAACACCCATCCCGCTGATCTCAGCCTATGGAGAGGCTGGGACAGATCATCCCTCACACCAGGAGCAACAGAGAGGACCTGCCCCCAGGCAGGGTGAGGAGGGCTTGTGGCAGGGCAGCCCCAGTGTGCTGCTCCTCCAAAGGTTCCCAGTCTCTGGCTGCCCATGGCTCCTGCCGGCCCCACAGGACTTCCTCTGCACTTGGCACCTGGTGGGCTGCGGAGGCTGATCCAGGGCTGGGCTGGGCTGGGCCTGCTGCTGGCATCTTCTTCTGTTGCCCAGGGCAGGCTGTGTCCCCACAGTGCCCGGCCCCAGCTCACCCGCAGCCACAGTGCCAGCAGCAGTCCAGTGCTGCCATGCTGCCGTGCTCACCCTGCTCCTCTGCCTCGCCGTGGTCTCCAGGCAGTTCAGGGCCCAAAATGGAGCCAGAGTCCCAAGAGGGGTTTTCTGGGATGATAAACCAAGTACCATGGAGCCAGGCAGGGCTCCAGGCCAGTTGTCAGTGCCGCTGGTGAGGTTGTGCCTGTCCTGGTTGGAGCAGGTGGGCCCTGGGGCAGGCTTGCTGGCTCAGGGCCATGAACCTCTCTGCAGGATGGCAGGGGGAGAGAACGACCCTGTGCCCTGCTCCCTTCAACCCCAGCGGCATCGGGCCCCATCCTGGGGCAGTATGAACCCCAGGGCTGGACCAGGCAACGGCCTTGCTCGCCCTTCCCCTCACCCCGCAGTGATGGAGGCCTTGTTGTCCTGTGCGGGCTCAGCCCCAAGCAGGACAGCGTGTCAAGGGTCCGGGGTGACAGTTGGTCAGGCTGTGCAGGACCTGGGTGTCTCCACACCCCCAGAGTGCAGAGCAGGAGGGGCTGAACCCCGCGGGGCTCCAGCAAGACAGGAGACATGTTCAGGCCAGACAGGAGGAGGGGCCCAGGCTGGGGAAGCCGAGATCAGAGCCTCCATTAGAGAATTGTGGAGGCGCCGTGCAGCTGAGAATGGTGGTAAGCGGCTGCCAGAAGGCTGTATGGGAGGCAGTTATACCTACCCAACCCCACTACACACCACTGCCCCCTGCTCAGCGCCCCCAGGCCAGTCCCCTCTGCCCCGAGGATAGGTCAGCACCCACCTGAGCATGCAGCATCTGCAAGGCTGGGGGCAGGGGAGTTGCGCAGGGGCCCTGCAGGGCTCCCAGAAACTGGTGTCCGTCTGAGGGACTCTCCACTTGGGTCCTTCCACTTGCAATAGCCAACATCTGTCCAAGGCTGGGAGAGGGGCCTGTGCAGTGGCTGGAGCTCCACGTTGTCTTGGTGGGATGCAAGAGAAGCCACGCTTGGGGAAGGCCTCTCTCTGTCCATCCGTCTGTGCAGGAGTCTCCGGAGGAAGCACGGTGCAGTCAGCCGGGAGGGGATGGGGCATCAGGGTCACTTTGTCCCGGAAGGGTGCTGTGCTCCGTCCGCAGGTGAGGAGGAGAGTGCTGTGGGGTCTCAGATGATGTCGTGCTCATCCCGGCAGCGTCGTGACAGGCAGTAGAGCCCAGAGAAGAGGTACAGGCAGGCGGCGATGCCCCCGCAGACAGAGGCACTCAGGTAGGCACCGTAGAGGCAGTGCTGGCTGTAGCCCGGCAGGTTGCAGTAGCTTTTCCGCCCAGCCTTGTAGCCCATGATGCCGGTGGCGGCCGCGTAGAGCCCCACTCCCAGCGCCAGGTCGTGCACCAGGTTGGTGAGCAGCCAGCGGGAGCCCAGCCAGGGCACCAGGGTCCAGCGCCCCAGCAGGCTCAGCCCGAAGAGGGTCAGGGTGAGGAGCCAGACCAGGACGGCAGCGAAGAGCGCGAAGTGGGCCGCCCCCTCGTACTTGTGAGCCGCCACCGTTACCCAGAAGGCAGCGCCCAGGGCCAGCTGCCCGAGGCGCAGCAGGCCCAGCGGGCTCCGCAGGTAGGCGCGGTGGAGGCTGAGCGAGCCGCGGGCCAGCGGCCCCGGAGGCGGTGGTACTGCCGGGGGAGCCGGGCGGGCCATGGCGCGGCCCTGCCTGCTCCGGCGCTGCTCGGGCTGGACTCAAGGCCCCGGCAGCGACTTCCTCCGCTGCCGCTGCCAAACATCTGGCGCTTAACGGTCCTCCCCGCGCGGGGCCTCTCTCCTCCCCCCTCCGCTCCTCTCCGCCCCGCCTCCCGCCGGCCCACCGGGCACCCGCGCCCGGCAGCGGATTCCTCTGCCGCTGCCGTCTGGCGGGAGCTGCCGCGCACCTCCCGTCCCGTCCCGTCCCGTCCCGTCCCGTCCCGTCCCGTCCCGCTCCGCCGCCGGGGGGGCGCGGGAGGCGGCGGCGGGGCCGCGGGGGAGCGGCACAGGGACCCCGCGCGGCGGCCGGCTCGGGGGCGCGCGCCGGGGCTCCCCTCTACGTCACCCGGGATTCCCTCTCGGTGTGACGTACACAGGGGCTCCGCCCGGGGGCAGGGCCGCGCCCTCCGCCCCCCCGCCTGTTGACGTCGCTCGCGCCACGTGGCCTCGCTCGGAGGAGGGGCGGTGCTGTCACGCCCCTCGGCGCCGGTTGGCCCCGGCAGCGGGAGGCGGGCGCGGGTTGGCGGCGCGGCGGGTGAATGAGCGGCGCGGGGCAGCGGCGGGACCCCGGGAGCGCGGCGCGGAGCGGAGCGGCCCCGGCAGCGCAGCGGCAGCCCCGGGGAGCCGCCCCCGGCAGCCGCCGCCGCCAGGTCCGTGCGAGCGCGGGAAAGTGGGTCACGGCGGGGCCCAGCGCCGCGGGCACCGGCAGGGCGGGACCGGACCTGCGTGCGCCGGCCCGAGCAGGGCGCCTCCCGCGTCCCGGAGCGGCCCCGCCCGCGCGCCTGGCCTCCTGCCCGGCGCCGCCGCCCGCCCGCTGCCTGCGGCCGCGGCGCGTCCTTCCTCACCGGGCAGCCGCGTCAGACCCCGGGGGACGCGGGCCGGGAGCGGAGCCTGACGCCGTCTCTGCGGCTCCCGCAGCGGCCGAGGCCATGGGCACGCCGGCCTCGGTGGTGAGCGACGCTCCGGGGTGGGCAGCGCCCGCAGCCCGCGGCCGCAAGCGGGCCTCGGCCAACATTTTCCAGGGCGTGGGGCTGCCGGAGCTGCGGAGCCTGTTCCAGAGCGGCGGGGCCGAGCGGCCCGAGGAGCGCGCCTGCCTCGTATGGCGGTACGGGGGCCAGCGGCGCATGGCGCGGGCCCTGCGGCGGCTCCGGCGACGGCAACCGGCACAGCCCGGCGGCGGGATGGCGCGGGCCCTGCGGCGCTTCGGCCACCTGCGGTAGGTGCGCACCGGGGCGGTGGGGAACAGGGGCAAGCACAGCGGGGCCGCGCCATTAACAGATGCCCCTTCCCCGCAGGATCGCAGAGAAGGAGCCGGAGGGTCCGTATAGCAGCACCGGGCTGGTGTACTGAGAAGGTGCAGGGCTGCTGGACAGCAGATGCCAGGACCTGTGAGGACACTCAGTGTACGGATAGGCTGCAATGGTTAATAAAAGGTGGACAGCGGTGGCTGCGTGAGCCTGGCCTGGGTCCTGCAGTCCCCTTCGCCTTCCCCCAGGGCAGCAGGGCCTTGGGCCAGGCTGTTGTAGCAGTCCTGGTGCAAGGGGACCAGCCCAGACCTGCTCTAGGGTGCTGCAGAGACACACAAACATCCAGCTGAACGGCAGCTCTGTTATTCAGACAGTTGCATGGTTTAAATACATTACATACATTTCTACAGTGCATTAGAACAATACATTTTAGGTCAGTCGGAGATGCAGCTGGGCCTGGCCAGGAAGCTGGGGTCTTGCTGCTGCCCACCCTGTGCTTGCACAGCTAGTGCTGAGCCCCGTCCCTGCACAGGAGACAAGGCTCTCCCCTCCCAGGCTCAAACAGCAGATCCCCAGCCTGCCTTCATTCCCCCCAACTCCCAAAGATGAGCTAACAGGACACTGAGCCGCAACGCCAGCTTCCCCTGGCAGCAGAAGAAGCTGCAGCTCAAGGCAAGCGGATGCAGGCAGCAGCCCTGGTACTGTTCATACAACACAAGCTCAGCAACTTCTGGAGAGTGAGGGGCTTGGAGCCTCATGCCCACAGCAGGCCTGTGGGATTGTCAGCACCAGGACAACCAGGAGCCCACACTGGCCCCCTCCATGCTCCCATCCCATGCAGCAGAAAAGCCACTCCAGCCCTTCCCCAGAAGTCCCCTGCCCCTCGAGGGGGCCCTAGGCACAGACAAGGCTGGCACCATGCTGGCTGCACAGCAGCCAGGGAGCTTGCTGGGAGCAGGGGCAAAAGCCAAGCGAGAGCAGACGTGGAGACCTGGCAGGAGGGATGGACCAGGGCAGCAGAGGGGGAGAAAGTGCTTGCACCCACCCTCAGCCCTCTCCAGCTGGGGAGGGGGGCTCCAAGCTACAGCCCCTCCCAGGGCCACATGTTCCTCACAAGGACAAGCCAACACCTCTTTTCCCCATAGTTTCTAACTGAACCCAAGCCAGCCCTGTGAGTTGTCCTTCATCCGTGCCCCTCCTCAAGCCCCCAGCCAGAGAACAGCCGTTCATTGTGGTTCCCACTGCACCAGCAGGCAGCAGGAACTCCCCCTGAGGAAAGCAGCGTGCACAGGGTTAGGGCAGAGGAGGGACAGTGGAGTACAGCACACCCTCGGGGCAAGGGAGGGGAGTACAACCTGCTACAGGCCTTCGCCACCCAGCAGCCAGCACGATGGGAAAAGGGGCCAGTGGCTTGTGTGAAGGCCTGGATGGATACTGGTCCGGTCAGCCTGCTCATCCCAGCCCCAAGCAGGGATGCTCAGAACAGCATGCAGGCCGAAGGAGGGGCAGGGTCCCAGCCACACCACAGCTCCCAGAGGATTCCCACACCTCCCCCTGGGCTCTGCCCCAGGCAGGGCACTGAGCTCCAACGGAGCTGAGGAGGGACCATGCCCGACCTGCCTGGCTCCTCCAGTTCAGCTGCAGGTTCCTCCAGCCGCACTCAACCCAGAAGGTCGAGTCCCAGCCACAGGAGCCAGCAGTGGCCCGGCTCCTCTTGCAGTGCCAGTCCGAGGCAGCCAAGCCCTGCATGTGGCTCCCATGGCTACCACCAGGAGAAGAAAGGCTTCCGGCTTTGGAAGCTCTGTGTGTAGGACTCGCTGGCAGTGCGCTGGTGGGAACGCGCCGTTTCCACAATCACAGGCGGCATCTGGACCAGGTGCAGGGGGCTCTTCCCATCCTTCAGCGCCTGAGTCAGGTTCAGGATCTGCACGGCACAACAGAGCAATGCCTGAGCCACCCTGACGCAGCAACAGAGAGCATCCACCCCATCACCCTACCTGCCACACTGGCAGGACGAGGCTCCGTGTCTCACCCATCTGCATTCCCTACACACAGCTTACCTGGCCCCTCATGACTGCAATCTGCTTGTGAAACTGTCCCCTGTCAAAGCCAGGATCTTTCTGCAAGAGAGAGAGCAGAGAACAGTGAAATCCACCTGCTGCCTCAAGCCATGCAAGAGATGCCTATTCCCCAAGCAAGCCTCTCTTGCCCCATGGGTTTCCTGCTTCTCCCCACACTGAATCCTCAGCTCCTGGCAGAGGGATAACCCGGCTATACCTCAACTCATGAACAGTCAGGCGCCTGACCACATTTCTGTCCTCTGCAACCTTGACAGGGAGCTTCCCAACATCACCCCAGCTTTTCTTCCCCCCAAGCCATTCTCACCTGCTCCCCGAGCTCACCTTGAAGAGCTCATACAGATCTTCCTCCAGGTCCTTGACAAAGTTGGGGTCTGAGATCTTGGGAAGAATCAGATCCTTGATCTCCTGTGAAAAGGGGATTTTGGCCTGGGGCAGCCATGCCCAGTAGAATGGATCTGTGGGAGGAAGCAGGAGACATTAGAGCTGGAGAAGGCCAACGATGGTGCCACACGCCCCTGGGTGACAGATCACCTGCATCTGGGACACAGGGTCCAGTACCTGCTTCCTACAACCTCTAATGAGGCAGAGTCACCCGTGAACCCAGAAGGTTTGCAGAGAGACAGCCCTACCCCTCTCCCCTCCTCTCCAGCCCTTAAAGAGGGTGCCTGAGCATGGAGTTCTATGGCTCACCAGGGTGCCCTGGCACAGCGTGAGGAACTCACATGCTCTCCAGGAGTCCGGGTGTTTCAAGGGAAAGGCCAAACCGTTGTCTATAGCAGCCAGCTTGATGATGGGCTCCTTCACCACCACCCAGTCACTGTCCTGAAAGGAAAAGGAGCAGGTCACAAGGAGCACCCCCCAGTATGAATAGTCCCCCTCCTACTCAGAAACCCGAGCCAGCTGGGAATTCCCATCCCTCCTGCCCGGTAAGAGCCGCTCACCCGCACGCCCGCGCTGTCCAGGGGACAGTCGTACTTGATGAGCCAGTTGTCATTGCCCCGATCTGCAGGGAGATAGAACCAGCTGTGTCAGTGTCAGGGCCTGCCTGTACCACACCAGGCAGAACGATACTCCTCTCCTGACCCAGAAGTGAGACAGACCAGTTTTAGGCCCAAGCTGTACCCCAGAGCCCTTGAGCTTGCTGAAGGCCTGGGAAGCCACATTAACCCCCACACAACCAGTCCTGGAGACCGGAGAGGTCCACGTATCCCCAGCTCACAAAAGAGAGGTCAGCCTGCAAGCCCCAGAGTGCTCCCTCAACCCCTTCCAGCCTGCAGGAACTTGTAAGCCCAGCATGAGATGGGACACAGGGACACAGTCAGGTGCTGGATTCTCCAGATGCCCCTGGATCCTCACAGCTGGCAAACTTCCATCCCAGTACCGTGGTGGTTCCAGATCTCCCAGAACACAGGCGGGCAGCCAGAGCATTTCCCCAGCAGGCAGTCACAGCAGCCACATTCTACCCAGAGGCTGCTGCCTGGTGGCAACTGCCAAGTGATGTCAAGAGGAAATTTGGGTGCTGGGAAGAGATGCCAAGCCCCTGCACCCATCCCCTTTCTCCAACTGGCAGGACATGAAGGAGCAGTGTCCCAGGACGGGCAGCATCACTACCTGTGTTCCTGATGATATAGTCCAGCACCACAAGCCGCTCGAACTGCAGCAGCAGCTGCCGGTTGGTGTTCTCCGGGAGTGGCTCGGCTTCGAACCGCCGCAGCCAGTAGTCAGCATCCTTGTAGCCTTCCACAAAGAGCTGAAAGGAGCCCACCTGAGGAAAGGAGAGGCTGTGTTACAGGAGGCCACAGAGGATGGAGAAGCGGTGACAGACGGGCATGGAGGCCAGCAGCCATACCTTGGGTGGCAAACCAATGCGGTTGAAGCGCTGGCCGACTTTTGGCACCTTCTCCAGGGCCAGCCTCTTCCCCCGGGACTTCACTCTGTCGATAGCACTGTAGTTAAAGGTCTCACTGGCCAGATACACCACCTGGGGGGAGAGAAGTGCAGATGTCAGCAAGAGCAATTGTCACTGGTCTGGCTGATAAAGCCAAGACACAGCATTTCCCACGGCTCTGCCCAGAACAAGGATCCCATGGCTTGGCAGTCCCAGTCCAGAGCTCCCAACACACCTGCGAGATCAGCAGTGCCACAAGCCAAGGTGCAAGCAGAGCTGTGCAGAAGCACAAGAAAGCCTCCCCGAGACAAGGGTTTCATATCCCCTCACCTTCGTGCGGGGAACAATGTTGAGTTCCAGTTTCTGGTCCACCAGGCTGGCACCCGCCTCCGACAGGTAGCCCTGGTTGAGGACGAGGCAATCTCTCCCAAAGCAGCACGGGCAGCACAACTTCTGCAGCCACTTGGTCCACTTGGGGTTTAGCTGCCCATAGGGCTCCTCGTTCTTGGGCTTGAAGACACCAATGATTTTCTGTGAGGAGGAGGAGAGGGAGAGCTGACTCAAAGCAATTGGCAGAGCCAGGACATTCCCCCCCGAGCCAGCCCACAGAGGGGACACTCAGACTGTGCCTTCACCAGGGCAATGACCAGCTCCTGCGACCAGGCAGACCCCCACAGCTCCAACGAGGGATCCTTCCTCAGGCAGTACCCCATCTGATGATAGCAGAGTGCTGCCCAAAGACCTTCATACCTGGCTCATGTGTCTGGAAAACCCCTCCTTTGTCCCAAAAAATACCAGTGATAATGCTGTTCCCTGGTAAACATCCCAGTGACCTTTGGATGGCTGGGCAGACCTACTGCTCGCTCCTGCTCATTACGTCCATGCAGGAGAAGGAGGGGGTACTGATCCCTGCTCTGGCTCCAAAATCCACTGAACAGAGCTGATCCTAAACTGACTGGAGGAAAAGGGACCAGAACACCTCAGCAGGAGATCCCAGTGCAATCCCAGTCTACCAAGCACCAGAAGCCAGGCCACGGCAGGCAGGAACAACGTTTTATTCCACCAGGAAGAGGAAGACGAAGGGTTTGAGGAAACAGGACCACTTCAAACATCCCCTGATCACATGGAGAAGCCACTTTCCCTGAGCAGGCAGGAAAGCAATCCCCTCATCAGCCACATGTGAAGGCACACAACTGCCAACACGTCCTTGGATGTAAGCCTGCAAAAAGCTTGTTGGGAGCTCTGGCCAAGTCCAGTAGAGCAAGGCCCAGTCAGCCATGGACAGTATAAAGGTGGAGGCCAGAGGCCTGGCAGCACAGCATCCCCTTCCAGACAGACCTAGGCCAAGAGCAGCACTGGCAGGGAAAACAGGTCTGCTTGGCACCAGCAGCAAGGCAGAGAGCCAGACCAGCCCAGAGGTAACCACATCCACCAGAGCTGGGGAAGTACATCCTAGCTGGTACAGCTCAGAAGCCGAGAGGAAAGCAGACACAAGAGAAGTTCTCACCCCACCAATGGCCTCACCCCTCCCCACAACAGCAGGGCACTGCACTCTCTCATCCAGCAGCAGGGAAGCTTTGGTGACTCCGGGCAGCAGCCACAGAAACCAGCTATGTACCACATTCACCAACAACAGGGCAGCCCAGGGGATCTGCCAGGTGACATGGCCAGCAGGACACAGGCTTCGGCTCCTCACACACCCCCTTCACCAGCCTCACCAAGTTCACATCTCCTACAGCCAGGCAGCCTCTGCGCTGCTCATCCAGTCCCCCCCCCAGCGACATCACGTCTCATATTGGGCAATGGGAAGGAGTAGGAGGGTGGCAGGAGGAAGTGTGTGCTGCCCCGGCTCAGCTGGGGCTGCCCACCACTGCTCTCAGGAGCCAGGCTCCACCCAGGGCAGGAAAACTAGGGCACACCAGAGCCCGGGGAGCCTGGTCCTGCTCCCCAGGAAGCATGTCAGCACACATGCAGTCAGGGAGTCATGGGAAGCAGCAACTGCTCAAGTAATTGGATTGGGAGCTGCAGGTCACAAGACAAGCCACCCCGTGCTGCACACACATCCAGTGGGTGGCATGGAGACAGTTGCCACGTAGCTGCCAAGACCCACAGGGGACCAGCTATAATTTGAGGACTTTGCCTTGATTATATCAACCACACAGCCCTAGGGCTGGAGTCACCACGGTCATGAGATGCTGATGCACAGGCCTGGGGCAGCGGGTGGCCCTCCTTGGGTCCGAGAGCCATACAAGAGGCTGAAGCAGCACTCGAGCACAGCTGCCCCCCACGCTTCTCCCCTGCGCAGCTCCAGCCGCTCCTACGAGCCGGCACCCACATCTCCCCTGGGAGCGCCCCTCTCCCGGGCAGCACCGCCGCTCAGCCCGCTGGCCCCGGGGGCCGGCTCACCCCCTGCGGGTCCTTGACGAAGTAGCTGCCGCTGGAGCCCTGCGAGATGCGCTCGGGGAAGATGCCGCGCTCGCTGGCCAGCTCGGCGCGCCGCACCACCTCCGCGAACTCGGGGTCCTCGGGGAAATCATTGCGCTCCCGCTGCGCCGCCGCCGCCGCCTGGGCCTGAGCCTGCGCTGCCGCCTGGGCCTGCGCCTGGGCCTGCGCCGCCGCCGCCGCCGGGCCCCGCGCCCCGCGCTCCAGCAGCGGCTGCCGCTCGCGGTCGCGGCCTCCCGGGGAGCCGGGAGGGGAAGGCGGCGGCGGGGGAGCGGCGGGCGGGAGGGTGCGCACGGCCGCCCCCGGCAGCCCGTAGTCGGGGGCCTGAGCCCGCTCCGGAGACACCAGCGGGCTCGTCTCGTCCATCGCGCCCGCCCGGCCCGGCCTCGCCGCGACACCCGCGCCCGCCGCTTCCGCTCGCGTCACCGCGCCCCAGGGGCTGCTCCGCCCCCCCCCCCACGCCCACACCGGGAGTCGGTGTGCGAGCCGCGCCCCCCGCGGGACCGGACGGGGCGGGCAGGGAGCGCCCCGCGCTCGGCTCTCGGGGTCCGCCCGCCCCGCCGCTGAGGGCTGGCCCCCGTGCCCCACACAAAGATGGCCGCTCCGGAGCGGCAACGCCCTCCGCTGCCCTTCAGAAAGATGGCGGCAGGGCAGGGCGCTGCCGCTCCGCTCACACGCCCCGGGAGGGGACCGCTTTGCCCCACACAAAGATGGCTGCCGGCGACGGCGTGCTGCGAAGATGGCCAATGAGCAGGCGCGTTGCTAGCCGTTGCCGGGAGACAGCCAACGGCGGGCGGGGATGGACGCTGGTGGCGTGGCACCGTCCTGCGGGGCGGGGAGCTGGCAGGGGAGGTGGCCGTGCCACCGCCCCTCCGCGGGACCCCGGTGGGCAGCGGTGCGGGCGGCGAGCGCTGAGCAGGTGAGCGCGGGGCTGTGCGCTACCGGCCCGTCCGCACCGCCCCGCGGCTCTCACCGGGGCACGGCTGTGCCGGTGGGGCGGGCGTGCACTGCCCTGGGTGCATGGGCACAGCGGGGAGTGGGTGCATCAGCACTGGGTGCATGGACACAGCGGGGAGTGGGTGCATCAGCCTTGGGTGCATGGACACAGCGGGGAGTGGGTGCATCAGCCCTGGGTGCATGGGCACAGCGGGGAGTGGGTACATCAGCACTGGGTGCATGGACACAGCGGGGAGTGGGTGCATCAGCCTTGGGTGCATGGACACAGCGGGGAGTGGGTGCATCAGCCCTCGGTGCATGGGCACAGCGGGGAGTGGGTGCATCAGTCCTGGGTGCATCAGCCCTGGGTGCATGGACACAGCGGGGAGTGGGTGCATCAGCCCTGGGTGCACGGACACAGTGGGAGTGGGTGCATCAGCCTTGGGCGCACAGACACAGCGGGGTGTGGATGCATCAGCCTTGGGTCCATCAGCCCTGGGTGCATGGACACAGCGGGGAGTGGGTGCATCAGCCTTGGGTGCATCAGCCCTGGGTGCATGGACACAGCAGGGAGTGTGTGCATCAGCCCTGGGTGCATGGACACAGCGGGGAGTGGGTGCATCAGCCTTGGGTCCATCAGCCCTGGGTGCATCAGCCCTGGGTGCACGGACACAGCAGGGTGTGGGTGCATCAGCCCTGGGTGCATCAGCCCTGGGTGTGTGGACACAGTGGGGTGTGGGTGCATCAGCGCTGGGTGCATGGACACAACAGGGAGTGGATGCATCAGCCTTGGGTGCATGGACACAGTGGGGTGTGGGTGCATCAGCCCTGGGTGCATGGACACAGTGGGGTGTGAGTGCATCAGCCCTGGGTGCATGGACACAGTGGGGTGTGGGTGCATCAGCCCTGGGTGCATGGACACAGCGGGGAGTGGGTGCATCAGCCCTGGGTGGCAGTGCGGGCACATGCAGGTGGGAAGCCTGGGTTGCCCCAGGGCAGATGCTGCCCATGCCCTGGATGAAGTCGCCGTTCCAGGCACAGGCCGTGCTTGCTGGGGGGGGCCCTCCCCTGCCGCAGACATTAACAGCCCCCAGAAGCGCCCTCTCCTGCTCCTGGCCCCGCTGGAGGCATCCCCGGAGGCGCTGGGATGGCTGCAGGCTGGGGAGCTGGCGCTGAGCTCCTGGTCTCTGCCATCAGCAGGGAGCACTGTTCAGTCGCTGCCGGCCTTGGCCAGGGGCCATTTCTGCTCCGGACACAAAGCCCTTGCCAGCTCCCTGCTGTGCTCCTGGGTGCTGTGTCCAGCTGGTTAGCGTGGCTCACCACCCATCTCCAGAGACCTGCAGCACCTCGTGAGCAGGGATACCCCCTTTGGAAGTGGGGAGCCCCTTCCCATCACAGGAGGCACTGGAGAGGCAGCTCCCAGCCTACCTGCAGGGCTGCCTCCATGCTGGTGCATTCCCTGGGCGCTGGGGAGAGCTGTGCAGTGTGACAGCAGCTCCGGGGGTGTGCAGACCTCCGGGGGCTGCTTGCTGTCAGCAGGGAGGTTTGCAAACCTGTGGTAGCCAAGCAAGGCCCTGGAGCCTCTGAGTCCTCTCTCTGCCATCCCTCATAGGAGGAGTAGCTGCTCCATCCCAGGGGGTGAGCCAGATCTGGGTTTAAGCTGAAAGAGAGTAGATTTAAAGTAGGTATTAGGAAAGATTCTTTACTGTGAGACTGATGCAGCACTGACAGGGTGCCCAGAGAAGCTGTGGAATCCCCATCCCTGGCAGTGTTCAAGGCCAGGTTGGATGAGGCTTTGAGCAACCTGGTCTGCTGGAAGGTGTCGCTGTCCGTGGCAGGGAGTTGGAACTGGATGAGCTTTAAGGTCCCTTCCAACCCAAACCGTTCTATGATTCTATGGTCTGCCGATCTTTGATGCTAGAACTCCACAAGCTCTCTGCTCTCTCCCTTGGAGAACCAGTACCAAGCATAATCTGACAAGCACTAAAATGCCTGTTTCTCCCTGGGACTGTCCCAGCAGAGCTGAGAGCAGCCGCTGGCCTGAGCCTGCTGCAGTGCAGGACCCCTCGGATCCTCCCAGGGAGCTGTGCTGGATGCATCCCTCTCCTGCCACGCTCCTCTGCTGCCACTCGCTCACATTTCACTGGGCTGTGACCCCCGTGGGTTCACATCGCCCTGAGCCCTGCAGTGGGGCAGACAGCAACCCGAACCCGGCGGCTGGGGTTTCAGATGCAGGGCAGGGCAGCTGTGTCCTGGGGTCACCTCATCTGTGGTCTGCCCCACGGCACACACGTGCCTCTCTGCGAGCCGAGGGGATGCAGGGGCTCCGGGTAAGCTGGCCTCCTCCCCCTGCCCAGCAGCCACCCTCCGCACCTCTCCCTGCCAGCTCTTGCCCTGCGCTGCCGGAGGCTGTCACCATGACCCTTACCAAAGGCTCCTTCACCTACTCCAACGGGGAGGAGTACCGCGGCGAGTGGAAGGAAGGTGAGACGGGGCAGGAGGGGATGCTGCTGGGGGCCGAGCAGCCCCTGTGTCCTTGCCCAGCACCACTCTGGGGCAGGTCCTGCCTCCGTCCATCCTGCATTGCCCATTTCTGCCCTCGCCCTAGGTCGCAGGCACGGTGTCGGGCAGCTGACGTTTGCTGATGGCACCGCTTACGTGGGGCACTTCGAGAACGGGCTGTTCCACGGCTGCGGCGTGCTCACCTTCTCCGACGGCTCCAGGTGAGCGTGGCACCCCTGCGTACACCCCCGTGGGCATCCCCCCTTGCCACGGGGAGTTGCTGCCTCAGGGGCAACTCTCACACAGGTATGAGGGGGAGTTTGTGCAGGGCAAGTTCAACGGTGTCGGCGTCTTCACCCGCTGTGACAACATGACTTTTGAGGGCGAGTTCAAAGGAGGGCGTGTGTATGGCTTCGGTGAGTGCTCAGCTCAGCATAGCTCCATCCAGCATCTCCCGTTCTGTCCTTCTGGCCCCAGTGGGTGCTCTCTGCCCCTTCACTCCCAGCCCTTCCTTCCCCTCCCCAGGTCTCCTGACCTTCCCCGATGGCTCCCATGGGGTGCCCCGCAATGAGGGCTTCTTTGAGAACAACAAGCTGCTGCGGCGGGAGAAGTGCCCGGCTGTCATCCAGAGGGCCCAGGGTGCCTCCAAGTCTGCCCACAACCTGACAGCATGACGGTGCCCCACATCCCCTCCCGCCGCAGAGGGACCCCCAGACTGGGCATCGGCTGGCCCTGCCATCCCCAGAGCAGGGATGTGGCACTGCTGGGTGCCCCCTTGCCCTCTGTCTCTACCAGACCCCCTCTGTCAAACCCCCATGGCTGGGGGAGACCCCTCCACTCAAGTGCCCCAGGGCAGCCATGGTGCCTTCTCTCTCTGGCTATAGCCCCGGCACCTGCTGGAGCAGCACGGGGACAGGGTGGCCAGGGCTCGGCTCCTCTGCCCCCAGGAAGACTGTGGAGCCCTGGCGCTGCTGGCCTGCTGCAGAGGATGGAGCAGGGGTGGAGGGGCTGAGGCTTGACCCCACTGCCAGGGTACCTTGGCTGGGGGCTGCTGGCTGGACTATGCATTCACAGAGAGGCAGCTCCTGGCTCACTTCACTACCCTGGTTTCGAGGCAGGGTGGGCACCGCGTGGCCTGTCCCCGTTCTGGGTGACTGGCCATCCTCCAGCTTGCCTGGGTAGGATGACATGGTGCCCCAAAAGGACCCAGTCTGCTCTTGGGGCCAGGCAACAGGCTGTCCCCCATTCATCTCTGTGCCGTGGGGACATCTGCAGCAGTATCCCCAAGAAGAAGGATCAGGGAACACCCAGCCTGGCCATGTCTGCTGCACACTGGGGGAGGGCTGGAAGCATGGTGAGCCAAGGAGGAGGGTCCGACAGAACCTGGGATGAGGGGCATGAGCAGCGCTGGGGTAGGGTGCCAGGGCTGGAGCAGGGGGCCTGGGCAGGGTGGGTGGGGATAGGGTCATGGCAAAGGAGCAGGCAGGGTGGGCAGGCAGCAGGCAGCTCCCCATCTTGCCCTCTGCATGCATCCTCCATCTCCCCCTGCGTGCTCACCCTCGCCCCGGTGTGGTCTGGCCATGGTGTGGGGGTCCCAGCAGCACTCGTAGCCCGGTGCTGGGCTGCAGGGGCCATGCCTTCCCTGCCAGTCTCTGCCCACATCGGTCCCGTGCCTTGCCGTGACCCTGCCTTGTGCTGCCGCCTGCACAGGCCTCAGCTGAGTAAACTGCATTGCCAAACGCGCAGGCTGTGTCCTTTTTGCTGGGGGCAGGGACCGGGGTGGGGGGCTGCTTGCACGGGCAGGACTGCACGCTTGGGTGCGGGGCAGCAGGTTTATTCCTGGCTCATGGTGCAAGGATCCATCCCTTCCCAGGTGGGGATGGTGGGACCCTGAGGGCTGGCAGGCATGCAAGGGTGGCCAGGGGGTGCTGGGTGTCCCCCCTCTACCCACCCTGCCCAGCAGGAAGGAGTGACATGGATGGCTTTCTCTTGGCCATGTCCCAGTGTCCCCACCGCATCCCCAGCTCCTGGGGTCCCTGGCTCCTGTGCCTTCCCAGTGCAGGAAGGAGCAGAGGGTACCCCTCACAACCAGCCATTTGCACTGAAGGCACCCCTCAGCTCCTCAACCTGAGGGGGGCTCAGCGGAGCCAGGGGTGCACGGCAGGGACCCCCGTAGTAGCCGAACCACTCCATGGCCTTCTTCAGCCCTGGGATCCCAAACCGGCGGGTGACCTGCGGGAGGGAGGGAGCAGGGGCTGGCTGGCTGTCGTGGGACAGGGCGACGTGCTCGTGGGTCCTGCTCCTGCTGACCCTGCTCCTTGCTCCCCCTCACTCCTGCCCTCCCCATGTGGGTCTGCAAGGCTGGGGAGCATCCCTGTGGCACGGGCAGGCTCTTTGCAGCAGGCATGGGCCACACTGCAGTGGGGTGGGGGACCCAGGGAGGAGCAGCTCTTCTCATCATTGTCTATAAATAGCCAACAAGGCTCCCACAGGGGTCAGGTAGGTGCCTGCTGCCAGTGGACATGCTGTTCCTGACATTTCCCACCACGCCACATGCAGCCTGGCTTGGCATGCCAACTGGGTGCTGTCTCCCCTGGACCGCTGCTCCACAACCCAGCCCCAGGGACCTCCATCCTTCTCTGCCCCCCCCCCCCCCCCCCCCCGGCTATGCCATGTCCTGGCACTCCTCAGCATCCCGACTGCTCACCGCCGTGTTGGGCTCGATGAGCCGGTGCTGCAGCTCACGGGCCTCCTGCCAGTGGCCCTCGCGGCACAGGCGGTCGAGCTGGCACAGTGGGGCCCCCAGGATGTTAGCGAGGGCGCAGACGCCCCCAGAGGCGCCTGCGGACAACAGGGTACATTGGCAGTCAGCTCGGCACACCATGCCAGCCAGCACTGACCCGCCATAGCTGCCCAAGGCCTGCCTGCCCCGGACCAGCTGCCAGTCCCCACCGGTGCCCCCATTGCAGCCCCCTGTGCCCCCCACAGGGCAGAGGCAGTGGCACATACCCAGGGCATAGCTCGCCAGCAGGAAGCCAGCTGATCCTGCCAGCACCTGGAAATCCTCCTGCCGTGTCTTGTGGACCATCAGCCCGATGCGGGTGATCTGGGGAGAGACATGCTGTGCCCCGGGCCAGCATCGCCCTGTTCCCTCACTGCAGGGCTCCTGCTGGCACCCTCAGCTCCCCATTCGCAGCCTGGGGCCAGGTTTGGTGGCAGCCAGCCCCAGGAGAGCCCTGCCCCACTCACATCCCCACTGCTGTCCTTGATCCCAAGGATGTTTGGGTGCTGAGCCAGGGTGACCACAGCCTCCATGGGTAGGTCCAGGCCAGTGTTGGCAGGGACACTGTAGAGCACCACAGGGATGGGGGACGCATCAGCAACCTGCAGGCAGGCAGGCCATGCTCAGCAGCTGGGGTGGGCTGGAGATGTGCAGAATGTGCTCCCAATCCTGCTGCTCCAGCTCATGCTGCTGGCAGGCCCTGGCTCACCTCTGTGTAGTGCTGGACCAGGGCAGCACTGGTCATGGCTCCCCGGTAGTAGCAGGGTGTCACAACCAGCGCCACATCAGCCCCTGCCTCTGCCATGCTGAGGGTCAGCTGGATGGTGGCCTGGGTGGCTGGAGAGGAGGCAGAGGGGTCAGGGGTGCCCTGGGAGGCACATGCAGCCCTGCACAGCCCCCAGCAACACTCACATTCACAGCCCGAGCCGGCCAGCAGCAGGCGGTCCCTGGGCAGAGCCCGACGCACGCAGCTCACCACCTCCAGCCGCTCCTGGGGTGCCAGGTAGGGGTACTCCCCGTTGGAGCCCAGCACCACCAGCCCTGAGACACAAGTGTAGGGAGGGCAGAGCATGCTGTGTGTGCACTCTGTTGAACACGCCGCCTGCCTGCCTCCATCCCCAGCCACTGCCACACACAGCACCGCTAGCGAGACATTTATTGGTGCCCACAGCTGCACTGTGCTGCTCTGTTCCCGGTTGCGGCACACAGACCCCTTCCTTGGGACCCTGCCAGCGCCATGGACACAGGCATGCCAGCTCCATCCCCACATGAAGGGTTCAAGGGTGCTGGGAATGCCGGGTGCTCCCATCACCCTTGCTCCTCTCCTCCCTGCTGTGCACCCAGGCACGGCTCTGCACCCCACGGTATGCCCTCTTCTGGTTCCGTTCCCACAGCACTGGGCTCACAGCATGATCAGAAGAGGGGAGAACCCCGGGGCACATGCCCGCGACTCCCAGACTCTTCCCGAAGCCCCTCTCATCCCCCCATGCTGAGCAATCAACAGATACGCATCCCATGGCACAGAATGAGTGTGGGTGTGCACGGGCGTGCAGCGCAACAACGGGGCAGAGGGTAGGTGCAAGCCTACTGCTACGTGTGGAGAGCGTGTGCAAGCACGCACTGGTGCGCGGTGGTGTGCAAGGACACAAGCGTGTGGTGGGCACGTGCCGTGCCAAGGGCCCTAGGTGGGTCACCCGAGGGGCTGCCAGCCCCAGAGCCATGTCCGTCTGGAGGCTGACACCCTCGGGAATCCGGCAGGCCGCCTGCACGCTGCCACACGGCCCCTGCCGCAGGAGCCTGCACGAAGAGGGGCAGCGCTTACCTCGGAAGGGGATGCTGGCGTAGCGGTGCAGGTTCCCGTCCAGCCGGGCATAGTCCACCTCCCGCATAGGTGAGAAGGGGGTGGCGAGGGGCGGGAAGATGCCGTCAAGGTCCAGCTTGTGCCCCTGTCCCTGCGGGGTGCTGAGCGCCCGGCGCTGCCCCGGGGCTGCCCAGCGCAGAGCTGCCAGCACAGGACGGAGGGGCAAGGCGAGGCGGGTGCTGAGCGCCATGGTGGCTGGTGCTGCTGCCGGCCCTGCTGAGGGGCTGTTAATGTTTGACAGGGCACGTGAGGGACCTGTAACCCAGATGGGCAGATGACATGGGGGGGGGTGGTACAGGACGAGCTCAAGATGCTCTCACCCACTCCAGGGGCTGGCCACAGGAACTCAGCATCCTGCTGGGTGAGCCTTGGCTACCCCAGCTCTGCTTTCCCTTCTGCTTGCCAGCCCTGGCAGCCATCCCACTGCAACCTGTGGATCTGGGCTGCAGGACTGGGGGGGATCAGACATTGCAGGAATCCAGGGTCTGTGGGCAGGATTCCCCTGCCCTGGGTGTTGGTGTGGGGCATCCTGTAAATGGGAGAGAGCAGGAGTGTTTCTACATTGGGAGCTGTGAGCACTGCACTTGGCAGGAGTGACCCAGCCTGCAAAGGGGCCACTGTGTCCACCTGGGGATGGTGCCAGCAGGGAAGGCAGGAGATCAGGCAGCCATCCAGCCCCATGGAGTGGCTGCCTGGCAGGGATATGACTGCTGCTTTCTGGTGCAATGCCAGCCCCCAGCACAGTGTAGACCCACCCTATGCTACCCAGGATGTAGCTCTTGCTGAGCTTGCCCAAGTGAGAATTTGAACCACTGTGAGCGAGCAGGGCTTCCTGCAGCAAGGAGTCCCAGCATTGAACCAATTGTGTCCTGGCCCCATGGTGTCCTTGTGCTAGGAGACAGGGCATTTACATGCTGCCAGATAACCAGCTCCCCATAAAACCCAGATTCCCCAGCCCCATGGAGACAAACGCTGCTCTTTGCTGGCTTTTATTGACACAAACAAGTCTCAGGTGGATCCTGCTCCCTGCAGCCGAGCCCAGTCCCTGGTCCCTGCCTGGCACTGTCATGCAGGAACCTCCATCCCATCCTGTGGCTGCTCCTTGGTTTCCAGTGCCTGGCGCGTGTCCACCTGCCACTGCTGCACCAGGTCTGTCGGGGTCTTGCCAGCCTGCAGAGCGGGCAGAGAGATGCTGGAGCCAGGGTGGTGTGACACAGAGGGGCAGCAAACAGCCCCGGTGCTGGTTCCCTGCTTACCTGGTTCTTGGCCATCATGTCAGCCCCGTGCAGGAGCAGCATTTTGATGATCTTGTAGCGGCTGAGCCGTGTGGCGTCGTGCAGCGCTGTGTCGCCTTCCTGTGAGAGATGCAGCTCGGCTGGGGATCATGGTCCAGGACCAGGGACACCCTGCCTGGCCCCAGCACAGTCCCAGCCCCAGCACACCCACCTCCCCATGAGGACAAGGAGGAGGATGGAGCCTGCCCCAGCCCTGGCTGCAGCTGCCAGCACCCCAGGGCTGAGATGTGTGTGTCCAGATGTGCCCCACGAGGAGGTGCTGGCAACTCCTGGAGGGGTCAGCCAAGGGAGGGGGGATCAGTGTTGCCTCCTTAGTGCTGGCTGCATGGCTGCAGCACTCACCCTGTCTGGGGAATTGATGTCCACTCCGCAGTGGATGAGGTGCTCTACGATGTCAGGGTGTCCGGTCCGGGTGGCCACGTGGAGGGGGGTGCTGAGCAGCTTGAGAGGGGAAGGAGATGGACACCAGAGGGGATCAGCACCCATCCCTGCTAACTCAACACCTCATTCCCCAGAGCATGCCCATGCCCCTGCCACAGCCCTGCACACCTTGTCCTTCACGTTGAGGTCTGCCCCGCAGTCCTGCAGCAGCTTCACAGCTTCCAGGTGCCCACCCCGGCAGGCCCAGTGCACAGCGGTGCAGTCCAGCTGGGTGCACAGAGCCATGGTGAGGGGTACCCCCACCCTGTGTCTGTCCTCCCCACCCAACCAGTCCCTGTGTCAGGGCTGACCCCTGTGAGACCCCTGCCCACCACCACCTCGGGACCAGGGACCCCAACCCTGCTGTTTCTCTGGCTGTGCCATGCCCGGATGCTCAGACCATCACAGAGCCAGGGGCAGGATTCCCCCTCACCCGATCCCTGAAGTCAACAGTGGCCCCGCTGTGCAGCAGCTTCTGCAGGATGTCTGTGTGTCCCTCCAGCGAGGAGCGGTGCAGGGCCGTGCGATGGAACTGCGGGGTCGAGGCACCGCATTGGGGATGGATCCATCCTCCCCAGCCCACCCCAGACGTGCCCCAAGCCCCATCCCACCCTGCCACAGAGGGGCACGGTGTGAGGCGGCCAGTGGCCATAGGGAACACTACCTCGTCACACGTGTTGGGGGAGCCACCGTCTGCCAGGAACTTCTCGATGATGTGCATCTTGCCCTGGACAGCGGCTCGCAGGAAGGTCTCTGGCTCCACGGGACCCTCCTGGCAACCGGACAGGCTCAGGGCTTGGACACCGTGCGGGCGCAGGGGAGGGGACAACACGGGGGAGGTGCCCATCGGGCAGGGTGACCCGGGGGCTGGCCCGTGGGCGCTCCAGCCCCGATCCCAGCAGCCACCCTCCTATCCCCTGGGACCCCCTGACGTACGATCTCCAAGGACTCCGGCTGCGGTGGGGGCTCGGGGGTGGCCGCTCGCTCCTCCCGGCGCTGTCGGCGCTGCTTGCGGAGCTCGATGAGGCGCTGGATGCTCCCCACGTCAATGATCTCCCGTCGCAGGTCCACCGAGCTCTTTCGCACCCGCTCCTGGCCCTGCGGGGGACCCACAGTGCCCAATTTGCCTTCATTGTGTCCAGGCACCCACCACCCCCCACAAACTCTGCCCCCCTCACCTTGATGGCCTCGAGGCCCCGGTTCCTGAGGCCGTGGCGTTTCTCCTCCTCCAACTCAGGTGTGTTCATCCTCTCCACGGCTGGTGGCTCCCGTGCGCCATCGCATTTGTGTTGCTGCACGGGCATGGAGGTGCTGCATGGTTCTGGCTGAGTACGGGGCAGCCCCACCACGTCTGTCCTCAGCCCACCAGTGGAAGTGGCTCTGGGCACAGCTACTGCTTGCTACTGAGGTCTAGAGGATGCCCAGAAGCCTTTGGGCTTGTGCTACTTGGCAAGCTGGGCACCTGCCTGGTTCTCAGCTCTGCCCCACAGGCAAGAGCTCCTGGAATGGGAACCTGATGTCCCTGAGAGCCTTTGGCCACTTTGCTGCATCCCACAGGATGGCAGGGTCAGTGCCAGCCCCCTCACCTCTGAGTCCCTAAGGATGAACACAGCACAAGGCGGGTCCCTGCCGCAGCCCAGGCAGGTCCCCCTGCCCTATGGACCCACCTTCTCCTTCTCCTCTTCCTCCTCCTCTGCCAGCTTCTGCTCGATGAGCTCCTTGGCCCGTTGCACATCCAGCTCCATGTCTGCCTGCAGTGCACAGCCCCGTGTGGGATGCAGCCTCTGCTCCTCACCCCACAAGCAGAGAGCCCCCGGCCCCAGTTCCCAGCAGCTCGGCTGGCCGCGACGCTTTATGTTGCCGGCCCCTCTGTCCCACGGCCCAAGATCACCGACAGCTGTGGCTGCTCCACATGACTGGGGCAGCTTTGCCATGAGCTCACCCTCCTGCTTTCTGGTGGCCCTGGCTCACCTCCCCAGCCCTGAACCCTCTTAAAGAGACCCAGAGCCCCCCCATCCCACAGCCAGGGACCCCCGTGGTGGGTGCAGGGAGCTGGGGTGCACACAGCCCACAGCAGCCAGCCCAGAGAGACGCAGCGGAGCAGGGACACAGTCCAGGGTTGCCCCATGGGTCCTGTGTCTGGGCAGCCAGGATGCTCCCCACGGCTCCCATCACCCCATCCCCACACAACCTGATGCTGTGGCACCCACCAGTATCACCTGAGGCTCCCTGGCATCTGGGTAGGGGGCTGCTGCCCACCCCAAAGAGAGGCAATAGGGCCTCCTCAAATGTCCCAGCCAGCAGACAGCACATGTGCCAAGAGCCACAGCCCCTCCGCTGTTCTGCTTTGGAGGATGACCTCAGGTGTGGAACGTTCCGAGCAGCCCTGCCAGGGTCCTGGTTCTTGCCCAGCCTCCCTCGCCACACAAGGGCAGCCTGGCAGCAGGACCAGCCTCACGTGGGGCCGGCAGGCAGAGCCGGCAGCTATTTCCAGCAGTGAGGACATTGTTCAGCCCCCCTGGGCTTTGCTCTCCTCCTTTGCAAGATGAGGCCAGTGCTGTCCTGTGCAGGAACAGTTAATGCGCTGGGCACAGCCCCCAGCACAAGACCTGCGGGAATGACAAATGTGGACACATCACTGTCACCCTCCTAGGCAGTTCCCAGGGCCACCTTTGGGTGCCCTATCCCATGGGTGCCACAGTCTGCAGATGCAGAAAGGCACTGTTTTCAGAAGGACAGGAAATGGTGGCCACAAAGGTGGCCTTGGGACCATCCCCCTTCATGGACTATCCTCAGGGCAGACACAGGATGAAACCTCCAGAGGGGAAGCACTGTGAGAGAGGGGATGGCCCCACACCAGCAACCAGCAACGATGGCAATGGGATGAGGCTGGCAGTACTGGGAAAGGGCCCAGGCAGGCAAAGAGCTGGGGCTGGCAGAATAGGGTAGGGGTAGCACCAGGGAGCAGAGATGGGGTACCTGGGCTCTCCTTGTGCCCATCCTGATATGGAAGCAGATGCAGAAAAGGCACAGGGACCTCCCACAGCTGCAGGTGACAGCCCCCCCAACGTGCCCCAGGGGCCAGAGGAAGGATGAAAAGGCTTTATTGATAAATACAGACTATGTACAGAGGGGAGACATCTCCACACAGCCCAGCACCCCGGGGCCTCCTGGCCAGGGTGAGCTGAAGCCCAGCAGGTCACAGCCTCTCCCCGCCAGCCCAGCCCAGCCCAGCAGTGGGGCCCTGGCCGTGCTGACCACCCCAAACACATTTGGTCTCAAACCTCCTGCAGCAAACACGGTGCATGCCCATACACCCAGCCAAGAGGGACCACCATGGTGGCACAGCCCCACAGAGACCTTCCTGGGGGGGTCACCCGAGTGGGGAGCAGCCTGAGCGGGGAGCAGGGGCTGCCCCAGCTCCGGCAGGGCTGGGAAATGGCATGGGGCAACCCCAGTGGTGCCGCTGCCCCCAGCTGCCTGCCCTTGCCCCGCAACCAGTGTGGGGTAGCTCAGTTCCTGGGCGGCAGGGGCTGGTTGACGATCACTTGCACAACAAAATCCTTCTGGATCTTGGTCTCCTGCAGCCGCGTGCGGTCGGTGAGCAGCTTGCCCGAGAAGAACCAGCGCTGCCAGGCCATGTCGATGCCCTCCTGTGCCTGCAGCTGCTTCTTCAGCTGCCCGATGGTGTCGCCCATGCTGGCGCTGAGCCGCAGGTCCTTGCCAGTGGACAGCCGCACCTTGAGGGCAAACTCCCGCCGGGTGTTGGGCAGGGGCTCAGCCGGCTCCGATGCCTCCTCCTCACTCCGCTCCAGGATCAGGTTGACAGGAGGTGACAGGCAGTAGACAGGCAGCTGGTACCGGTTGCCCAGTTCATCGTAGCACTCCGTCAGGGACCCTGTGGATGGCAGGAGACATGCTGTGGGTAGGCATCCCCGTGGACCACCCCAGCGAGGACAGGGCCACCCCAGGGAGTGGGGCAGAGCTCCCCTTGGCTGGGCTGAGCTGCATGCATGGCTGTTGGGACCCCCTCTCCTTCCCAGTCTGGGACCCCCACGTGCTCAGACACGGGGCATTCAGCAACCACCCACCACCCCACTGGTGTCATCCCTCACCATGGGGCAGGGTGATGCTGGCTCCATCAAGGATGGCCTGGGCCAGGCTGTGGTCGTTGGCCTCCACAGCGTAGGCAGCTGCCTTCAGAGCATCCCAGATCTCCTTGCGGCCCTCGAAGGCGGGTGCCGTGTCCCAGAACTCGTCCCGCTTGCTGCGCAGCTGCCCGTCCGTCATGGGGTAGTCGCTTTTCCACTTGGGACACTCCTTCTTCAGGGGCTCATTGCGGCCTGGGGAGGGGAGGATACTCAGTCAAGGGATGAAGCTCCCCACTTGGGCCCTGAGCCCCACCCTCCCTATGCCTACAGGTTCCTGGGGATCCCTTGCACTATGCACAGCAGCATCCAAGGGGCTGCCCTGCCCAGCACAGTCCCCAGCACAGCCAGGGGGACTCAGCTAGAGCTAGCCCTAGCCTTGCCCAATGTCCCACTGCCCCCCAGGTGACAACACTTGTCCTCAGGAGGGACAAGGGCTCTTGCCCATACGCCTGGGGGACCAGCACCTGCCCTGTGGGGTGACCACAAGGCCTCAGAGCCCTCTGAGGCAGAGCAGTATTTATAGCTTGGGGAATTAGCCAGGGAATAAGCTGGTGAGTCGGAGCAGGAAGGGGATTACGGGAGCTGAGCTGCAGCCCTGGCAGGACGGGGAGGGCAGGACTCCACCATCCTCTCTGACCACCCCAGGATGGCAGGGACAAGCTGAGGGCAAGAGGACAGTCACACAGTGTTCAGGGCACTGTGGGGCAGAGAGCTGCCAGCCCACAGCAATGGGCCAGACTGAGCTGGCGTCCCATGAAACAGCCCCCAACCACGTCCCCAGTGACTCCCAGCAGGCAGCACCACCGGGGACACCACCAGGTCTGGGATGCCCCCATGCCAGTCCCATCGCTCCCTGCTCTCCCTACACCAGGCTGCAGCCTGGGAACAGCCCCATCCCACCGGCCCCACGGCTGGGCCGGAAGCACGGGGGAGGAAGGTGCTGTTGTCACTCCCAGATGAGCTAGGGACAATGAGTGGCAACAGCTCCTTCCTGCCACCCCTCTCCCTGGGGTGGCCAGGCAGCCTGCGGGGACAGGACACAGGGAATGCAGAGCCCCAGCTGGGCAGGAAGGATGCCTGTGCCCGCACAGTGACCTGCCAGGCAAGACAATGCTGGGGACAGCCACCACTGCCAGCTGTGGGCTCAGCCATGTTCCCCAAGCAGCTTTGCTTGGGCAAGTGTGTGGTGACACAAGGCAGCACATGACCTTCATTTTGCACCAGCCCTGTCCCACCCCATCCGAGACCACTGGAGCCAGCACAACACCCGCTTTCCCACTGAGCACCAGCCTAGAGTGGGACACAACGTGCAGCATCTACCCCAGGGATCTGCATGGGGCATGGGAGCTCAGCTACCCCTGGGCTGGATGCTGAGCATCCCTGACAGGAAGCATCCTGCCTGTATCCCTGCAGGATGGCAGGTCTCAAACAAGGTCTCAGCGAGGGCATCCGGCTGCAGCCTGCACTGCCGATTCAGCAGTCACGGTGCCGGGCAGGAAGGAAGGACTTGCAGCACTACAGGACAGAACAAGGTCGGAAGCAGCACCTGCCCTGGGAGGGCACGGGAGCAGCAATGGACATCCTCAAGGACACCGCCAGGACCATGTCTCCATGCTGCTGTGGCCACTGGGCTGGTGCACACATTCCTGCAGCCAGGACTGTTATGCACAGCAGGACTCATGACCAAAACCATGTCCCCAGCTCCATCATCAACAAAGGGAAGAGGCTGGCCCAGGGCTTGGCCACAGGGACAGGTTGCGGCTGCCGTGTGCTGGCAGGTGTGCCCAGCAGCCTTGCCCAGGTAGGCAGGGACTTAAGCCTTGTCTATTTATTGCTGCCACCCAGTTGGGCCCTGCAGCCTCTAATCACCTCCTGTTGCTCTATTCCTGGCCCCTTGTGCAACTCTCCACAGCAGCATCACTGGACAGGTCCAGCCGCTCGCTGCGCCCGGCCTCAAGCCAACAGGATCTGGCTGGCAGCCTGCCTGCCTGCAGCACCCTGCCTGCAGCTCAGCCCCTCCATGGAGATCCAGAGGCAGGATGATGTGCCCTGGAGCTCATTCCCTGCCTGGATGGAGCCCCAGGGGAGAGCCGGACAGTCTCAGCCAGAGGGTGCTGGAGGCTAGCTCAGCCCTGGGGGAGATATGAGCCAGATAGCACACCACAGTGCTTCCAGCAGTGCTGACTGGTCCCCTCCTGGGCCAGACAAGGTTGGGATGCTGCATGCCACAGGCATCCCCTGCTCCTCCCTCTTTGGCAAGCTGGCCATCCCGGGGACAACCAGCAGGGCCCCCCTGCCAGGGGCCGCAGCAAGCCGCAGCCAGAGCTGGAGCCAGACAGGCACACAGGCTACTTTAGCAGGGCCCCTGGAGCAGCAGAGGCTCCCCACCAACAGCTGGTCCTTGCATGCTGCGACTTGCCAGTCCCAGGCAGTGTCCCTGTACTGTGGGAGAGGGCAGCTGCAGCCTTGCTTCATCCTCCACCACCCACTGATCGGCTCTTGTGGGCTGGGGGCATCATGCAAGCAAGGGCAAAAGCCAGCCTGGACACCCTGGCACTGGGGATGTTCCTGCTCCCCCAGGAAGGGGTACGCTGCAAGAAAGCTGCCAGGAGCACAGAGGCACCAGGAGGGCACCGTGATCCATCCCAGGAGAGCCTGGCAGGGAGCGAGCAGTGGCAATGGAGACACAAGCTCTGTAGCCGGCTGTCACCTGGCACAGGAGGGGAGCACACAAATCCAGATGTTGGGGTCTGATATCCCCAGCCACAGCAGCCCCAAGTTACAAGGCAATGGCCCCCAAACCCCCACTGACATGAGTGAACAGTCTGCTATGGACCCCAGGACTGACTGACACCCGCAAGACAGCATCTGCATCCCTGGGGACCAGGTCATGCTGCGCTGGAGGGCTGCGGCTCCATGGGAAGCCATCAATCTGACCCGGGGCAGCAGGACATCCCCGGGGAGGGCTGGCACACACGGGGCCCCGCACGGTGGGGATGCCTGCCCACGGGCAGAGGGAACAGCCAGACCCGGCAACCACCGCACCCCACACGTGTCACCGGAGCTTCGGGCTCCATCCCACGGGAAAACCTCCCTCCCTCCCTCCTGCATCTCAGCTGCGGGCGAGGGCCGGGGCGCCCCGTTCCCGGGGAACACGCTTCCTGCTCCTCCTCTCCCACCGCCTACCACCGCTTTGCCATAAACACGGTAATTACCGGCTGGGATTGCACCGGACGGGGAGGCGGGCGACGGGAAGGCAGGTATGATTCACCCCGCCAGCCCACGTACCCCCCACCGGCAGGTAGTCGTGCCCGCCCCACCTTGGCCTCCAGGACCCTCCAGAGCAGCGTGGAGGGGAGGTGCCTCATGGCACCCGGGTATTCGGCTGCCCAGTAACCGTGGGGAGCCGCGGGGCTACACCAGCCCCCCTCCGTGTCGCCGCTCCCTGCCCGCCCCACAGGTCCCCGGTAACTCCCGAAGCCACTGGGCAGTATGAATGGCGTTGTGCCCGTCGGCAACAGCCCGGTGTATGGGCGGCACGGGCCCCGGGCAGGCTGGGACCCAGCACACCGGAGAACACCCCCCAGCCCAAACCGGAGGCATCAACCCCTCGGGCCACCCCCTCCCGGAGAGCAGCCGCGGACCGGCAAGGCTGAGCAGGACGCGCTGTGTACCCCAGCCGTGACCCTGCAAACCCCCGGGGAACCGGGACGGGACCTGCGGTGCCGGCTCGCTCCCGGGGCCGCGAATCAGACCGGAACCCCCGGTGCCAGGGGTCCCAGAACGGCTCCCGGGGCTGCACATGGGGCAGCCCCCAGCGCACCCACAGACTGCACCCCTCCGGTGCCCGCGGTCCTCCCGCACCGCCCCTCCAACGGGTGTTTACACGGGACCCTCGCGACCCCCGGAGCGCCCCGGGCCCCGCTCACCTGCTCGCTTGCGGGTGTTGCCGGCCGCGGGCCGCTCCCGGCGCTGCCGCCCCACGCAGCCGCCCATGGCTGGGGCCGGACGGCGGCGGCGCTCGGCATGGGGGCCGCGGAGGCTCCGTCCTGCACCCCGGAGAGCGGGGCCCGGCTCTGAGCGCCGGGGCCGCCCCGCCCCGCGCCGCCAGGTGCGCATGTGACCGCCCGCGCCGGCACCGCCCACGGGCGTGCTCCGGCTCCCGCCGCGCTTTTCTGTCCCCTGCGGCTCGCCGTACCGCCCCCCCCCCTCCCCCCCAACCCGTGCCCTGGCGCATGCGCGCAGCGGGGCGCCGGTGGCCGCTGCCTGAGGCGCGGTGTCATGGCCGGGACCGGGGTTCCGGCGGCGGTTGCGGCTCTCGCAGCCTCCGTGCGGGACTTCGTGACCGGGCAGCAGGACGGCCGCGCCGCTGAGGTGGCGGCAGGTACCGGGGTTGGCGCCGGGAGTGGGGGCCGGCGCACGCGTGGCTGTGGGGCAGGGCTTAGGGCGCGCAACGGGCCCTGGTGCGGGTGTGGGGTGGAGCGGGCGGCTGTGGCGCAGGTCGTGGGCAATGGGTCGGGCATGCAGCGGGGGGAGCGTGTGGGGTGCAGCCAGGGTGAGGAGGGAAGGCGGAGTTATGGGGTCTGCGGGGTGCGGCAGGGTTTTAGATGGTCGATCTGGAGCGTGGGATGGGATTGGAGGTGTTGGGTCAACTGCTGGCGTCAGGGTCTGGAGTCCCCTGGAACAGGGAATTGGGGGGTGTGGTGGGGGATGTGTGAGCTGAGGGAAGCGCAGGGCTGCAGGCCCGGCAGTGGGGGTTTGGAGTGCAGTGGAAGCCACCGGCTACGGCTGTCTGCGGGGTGGGTGTGTGCCAGTGGAGGCACCACTGGGAAGGAAGCCCCTGTCCTTGCTGAGATGCTGTGGGAGGTGACTGATGCCCTGGTTGCACAAATCTGTGTTTCTGGGGCTCAGGCGCTGACCGCCCCCACTGTGGTTTCTTCTCCTTTCCTGGCAGAGCTTGAGGCAGTTGGTTTCCTTGGGTAATTCGTGTTTCTGCTTCGGGGTGGTGATTTGGTGATTTTGTTGCATTCGGGAATTTGCAGCTTCAGGAATGTGGCTTTCCAAGGATAAGGTGCTGTGTTTGTGTTTCTGGGCAGTAGCTTCAGTGTGTTTGGAAAGGACTTGAGAGAGCAGAGAAAGACTATGTAGGTTATGTTACTAAAAGGGGTAGTTTATAGACATTTCCCAAGGCTGATGGATTGTGAACTGATCCATGGTAGCTTGGTGAGGAGATGAGCTGGCAGAACACTGGGTAACCCAGTGGCCCATGTGAAGAAAATGCCAAGGAAACCTGGAGGAATTCACTAAACCTGGTGACGTTCAGGATCTTGCAAAAGAGTCGCACAAAGCCTCCAACATATTTGGAATAGAGGGGGAAATGATAACCTTTCAACTGCTGTTGTCATCTGTGGTCATGTAATAGAAGTGCCCAGAGAAAGCTTTGTCTTCAGAGACACAAAGAGAAGAGTTGCCCCTGTTGCCCCCAGCCCAGCTCTCCTCAGCCGCTGGTGCCTGTGACAAACCCACCTTGACAAGTGAGGAGTCAGTGAGTCTCCTTCGGCCGCTCTGACCCCGCACAGAATCCCACATCACGAAGTATTAAATTGCATCACGTAGCCCTGAGTGAAAGGGGAGGTTGTTTCTAACCTTGTGGCCTTTGTGCAATTGTTGGAAGAAACACACTGAGCTGCTCCCATGTGTTGCTGAGTGCTAAATTGAGTGTGACTTGGCAAGGGGAAGAAAGGGGTCGGTGCTGTCACAGGCAGCTGGGCTGCACGGGTCAGTGGGTGGCAGGAGGAGGCTGAACTCGGTTTTGTTATAAGATGAGGAGAAGATAGGGCTGGTACAGAAAACCATCACGCGCTCCCTGTGTTTTGAGGGTGTGGGGGAGACAGGCATGGAAAGCGTACAGAAGTGATTAATGTCTAGAAGAACACTGTGTGAAACAGGGACAGACGTGGGGGGAAAGAGAGCAGATTGATTTGAGTAATAATGCAGCAACGGGTAAGTGGCTCGTTTCTGTTTAGCCTCTGGAGTTGCAGGAACACCAGAACAGGAAGGCAGCTCCTCCTGATGAAGGAGCACTGGGATTCAAGGTGTGTCATTAACCTTGCGGACGTGCTGCTGCTGCCAGATGTGGAGGCAGAAGTTTCACAGCCTCACTGCTGTGCTGATGAAGCAGTTCCAATTACACTGTGCTGGCGCTTTAGCGGTGGCCAGCGGGGCTCTGCCTCTGAGCCGGGGGCAGCGCTCACAGGTCCTGCTGTCAGGGCTGGTGTGGTCACCACATGTGAGGTGAAGGGGCCTCCAACCACAGGGAGCATCAATAGCTGATTGTGGTCTGATCACTGCGCTTCAGCTGTTTCCTGTTGATTAGGAAACCAGCAGATCTGTGTAGATGCTGCTTTCAGACTCTGAAACCCAGAGAGGCAAAGTGCTCGGCTGCAGGGACACTGCTTGTCCCAGACCTGCTGCACAGTGGTTCAGAGGCACTAGGGCTTCTCATGAGCTGGTAGATGTCAGGATGCTGAGTGTGAAGGGGCTGTATGAGCTCCCCTGGCAGCCCTCTCTGCCTTGTGCCAGTGCACAGCACCCACTTGCTGTTGCACTGCTCTGCAAGAGATTTTTCCAGCAGGTTATGGCTGTCACTCAAGGCAGTGCCTGGTGACTCTGCAGCCTGCTGGGCTCCTCTTCTTCCCCACTGCTTCCCTTATCTGTTCTGTCCCTCAGTCCAGGCTCCCTCTCCCTGCTGTGCCAAGCAGGATTGGAAGCTCTGTCTCTGGAGTTAAAGCTGCCTGCTGTCAGAAAACACTCTCATCTCTTCCCCCATCCCTAGAGACCTCTCTCTGATGAGCAGCATGACTTGATGCTGGAATTAGCTGCTTAGGAAGAGCCAGTAAATGCTTGCAACAGCAGGAGACACCAGCTGAGACAAGGCCTGGGAAGGCCTCAAAGGGAACCTTTCAGCTTCTGAGGGAGTGGGTGCTCTTGTCAGTCATGTAGGCAAGACTTCAGCAGGGCAGAGGAATGAACAGGGCCATTCAGAGTGTCCAGAAGTGCTCCTGGGCAAAGACAGTGCATCTCAGTGACTGGAAAGTGCTGGTTTTTGTGGAGGACAGCTGTTTTGTCCAAGCAGAGAGTGAGGGGTGCTGCTTGTTTCCAGTAATGTCCCTTGCCACGTGAACGGCAGGTTAGGGGTCTGAACCTAAAGGCAGTCCTGTGCCTTCCACCCCCATGTCTGACCACAGGGCACACACAGAGCTGTCATCCTGGGAAGGTGTTATATTGGTGGTGGGTGGCAGGAATGGAGACCATTCTGCCAAAGCTCTTGCAGGATGCAGCAGGTCCTTACCAAACCTCCTGAGGAGTGACTCTTCCCCCAGTTGAGCTGCAAGAATCTTGAGGCAGGAGGAGAGTGGCAACCTGGTGAGGTGTCTGAGTCAGAGCTGGAAATAGACTCCTCATCTTCCTCTGACCACTGAGCCGCCTTTCTCCCGTTCTTCCATATTAGAGGGAGTTTGTGCAGGTCTTGCTCAGCATAGCATGGAGGTGGTGGAGCCAGTGTGGGAAGCTGGGTGATTGCTGGCATCTTGACTGTTTGCTTGGAAAGTTCTTCCTCAGGAAGCACCTGGGGAGCTGCTCTCTGTCTCCTCCCGGCTTGCTCACGTTAGGGTGTTTGCACGTGTTGGTGATGGATGTAGCCAGGCTGTGTGGAGCGGGTAGAGGCTCTCAGCTGTGATCTAGCTGAGGCAGCTCTTGGTCCCACATGTGTTCGCAGGCAGGGCTGGAGGCAGCTGCACCAGCTAAGTGCTCAGTGAGGTGCTGGACAGCCTTTCCCGCTGTGGTGCTGCTGGGAACCTTCCTGGAATGGTCTCCAGCGCTGTGCCTGAATGAGGGTCTGGGAGTCTCTTTGGTTCACTCTCTTTACCTCTTTTCTTCAGGGTTGAAAGATGGAAGCTGGACCGTGCTGCAGCTTGTAGAAGCCCTGGGGTAAGAAAAGCCTTTTACAAGTTGTGCATCACATAAGGGCCTTGCAAGGGAAGATTCCTTGCAAGAAAGGTCAGTGAGAAGCATACTAGTCCTGGATGAGCTAGCTTCAATGCTGGCAGACACACTGCAGTATGCAGGCCGACAAGGATGTTGTCTGCTCACAGCATGGCGCCTGAGCAGGGCTTTGCCTCCCAGGACCTGGGAGCTATTTGGGAAAGAGCGAGGCTGGAGCAGCTCTCTCAGAACCAAGGTGTTGTGGCAGCAGCGAGCTGTGGTGCACTTCTCAGCTGGGACTGTCCCTGAGCTCACAGCTGCACATCACCGTGTCATGAGTTGGCTGGCACTCAGCTTTTTGCTTCTGACTGTGCACTGTGGTGGCCTGGGACTTGGGGAGGCTTGTTCCTCTCAAGCTGGGAGCTGGGTTTGCCTCATTGTAAGAGGCTTTGCCCTTTTTTCACCCTTGTGATCTCAGGAGCCTGAATTTCAGGTGCAGAGCATGGTGCAAGAGCAATTTCTTTGGTCTGACTTGAAAGCTTGGATTTATTGCTGCACGGCTCCGGGTGCATGTGTGCAGCACAGTCAGGGGCAGAGGAGTCTGCTCCTACCCTACTGGCAGGTCAGGCAGGACTGGGCCACCACCCCCTGCCCAGAGAGCAGCACCTCTGTGTTTTTATAATGTGTCTGCTCAGGATGTGCTTCCTGCTCAGGTGTCCCTGCTCACAGCAGGCCTCTTGTGCTTTCTCCCCATGGGCTAGGTTTTGCCTGGAGAACACAGATCCTCGGATGCGAGGCCGAGGCATTCAGCTGCTGTCACAAGTCCTTCTCCAGTGTTACTCCCTGCTCCAGGAGAAGGAAGGTAAGGGCTGCTCTGGGCCCTGGAGTCACTGCTGGCAGGTTGGGGCAAAGCCTGTGCTGCTCAAGTGGCTGTCCTGCAGTTGGCAAAGGGATTGATTTAGCGCAGTGACAACTTTGTGCACGTCTCTCGAGTCAAAGTCCAAGGAGGGCCCAGGGCCTCACACTGCAGCCCTTTTGCCACTCTCATCACACAATTCAGGTCAATCCCTGCAGACACTGAAGCCCTAGGTATGGCAGTGTGGGTGTTGCACACCGAGGCATGCTCAGCACCATGTGGGACTCCTTGGGGATGCATCTACATGTCAAAATCCTTCAGTGGTGGTGATTGAATGAAGGAAAGCCATTGTTCACAAAGCCAGTCACATTGCAGTCCTGAGGCCTGCCCAGGTTAAATGTGGAGGAGCCCTGGGGCCTGGGAAGGAGAAGAGATCAGTGTAAAGGTGAGAGTGGTGTAGAGGATTGGGGTGCACAGCGGAAGGCGCCCTGTTAATGGAAGCAAGAAGGTTTGGCTGTGTTAAGTGCCCCATAGCAACCGGCTGGCAATAGGGGAAGCCAGTGGGAGCCTTGCTGATGGGTAGCTGAACCTGTGCCAGCGGGCTGCCAAGGCAGGGGAGGCTCGGCTAATAAGAGGTGGAGAAAGAGGAGGATGGAAGTAGAACGTGCTTAGCCCTTGGCATTTGGTGCTCTGTAAGTCTCAGACTGGTGCCAGGCAAGAGCAGCTGTGCAGAGGACAGACTCTGCTGGTGTAGCTGGAGTCAGATGTGATGGCTGTGTGGGGCCTGGGGTGCTCTCGAGGTGGGGAGGTTCAGTGGGGATGCCTGGCAGAGTCAGGGCAGCTGAGCATGGGCAGCAGACTGGATTTAGAGCCAAGTCACCAGGAGCTCTGGAGGAAGGTGAGCAGAACCAGCTTCCGGGAGGGCAAGGGTAGCTGCTATGACACCCCCAGCTGGCCCCATCTCCCTTCGTGTCCTTGCTCACGCAGTTCATTTCCCAAGCACTGCGTCAGGTTGCCTCCTGGGGGGTGAGTTTCTGCGCAGCTGTGGGCACAGGATGCTGCCAGCTGGCTCTTCCAGTCTGCTTCCTGCTGCCGCTCCCGAGGGCCGGGGCGTGCAGGCGCCCGTGGCCGTGACTCAGGGGCCGGGAACGTGCTGTGGAGCCAGAGCTGCTGCTCCAGCCCTGCGCCGCACCCCATGATATCCTCTAGCTTCCGCTGAGCCCATGTCTGCCCTGTTGTTTCTGGTGTCTGTGCCCACATGTTGGGACAGGCCAGGGCAAATGCCTTGGGTAGCTCCAGCACCTCTGCAGTGGTCAGAGGCGGGTGCTGCCCCACTGCGGTCAGGCATGGGTTGCTCTCAAGGGGAGGGTGAAGGTGTTGGAACCCAGGTGGGTGCATGCACAGTGGCACTTCGCCCCATTCACCAGTGCAAGATCTGCTCACTCTTATTCTGGCAGCTGCATTTGGCAGAGCTGGGGACGGAGCCCAGCAACCGCATTTCCCGGGGCTTACACATGTTGGTGTCTCTTTCTGACAGTGCTGCATCTGGTCCTGTTCTATGAGAACCGGCTGCAAGATCATCACCTTGTGATCCCCTCAGTGCTGCAGGGACTCCGAGCACTGGTGAGCTCTCTCCCTCAGCCCACAGTGCTGGGATGTGTTCCAGGATGGTGCCAGGGAGGTGCAACACATGGATACAGGCTGAGCAGGGCCTGGCTGGGCTGTTAGCTCTCGTCTGGAGGCATTGCCCTGTCTCCTCCATGCTCCTGCTGTGCCCTTGCAGAGGGGCAGCAGAGAGAAGACTGTCTTGATTTCCTGGCCCGTGCTGCTATTGGGGTAAGGATTCCCTAGCTACCCTGGGGAGCAGCAGAAATAATAAGCACCTTGTCCTGACCTGTCTGTGGGGGTAGTGAGCTCTCCCTGTAAGAGAGGAGCCTGCAGGTAGTTGCAATACAGAGGCAGGAGCTCTGTTACATGGTTACCATCATGGCTTTCTACTCCTGCTCTCCTTTTCCTGTCCCCAGAGCATGTGTGAGGTGCTGTCCCCAGGGTTAGCGGTGTCTGTGCTCAAAGCCATCTTCCAGGAGGTACATGTGCAGGTGAGCAATGTGATTTCCCATCCTTCTATCCCTGCTCCCTGGGTGTCTGAGGATGGCCTGCCTGCCCTGAGGACTGGGCACACTCAGTAGCAGTGCAGTGTAGCGCATCCTTCAACGCAGTGCAGCGCTTCTGCAGAGCTTAGAGACAGCATGGCTCACTGCAGAGCGAGAGGCAGACAGCAGCCAAGCATCCTGTTTGGTCCTTGTCCTCTCTTCTCTCAGCCTTGGGGGAATTATTCCTTTGCTCTATTCTCCAGGCTGTGTTTAAGTGCCTTCAGGCCCCAGATTCTCCTCCAATTTAAGTTTGTTTATGCTGGCAGGGCCTTGGGCAGCATGTGTGGCTCTGATGTTATTGTGGTGGTACATTCATGCTGCTATGGATGCAGTCATGCTCACATGCCATTGCATAGGCATGTGCACACTTTGCATGGGATAAATGGGATCTGCATGCCAGGAAGCAGCAGCTGGGCTACTGAAGGTCCTGCCCTCTTCTCAAGGGCATGTGCTGCCCTGGGGTGGTGGGGGGTGGTGCTGCCTTGTGCAGCAGTGTTCTGATTGCTCTGCTCTTCCCTGCAGTCCCTGCTGCAGCTGGACCGTCACACAGTCTACAGCATCATCACCAACTTCATGGGCACCAGGGAGGAAGGTGAGGGGCAGATGACAGTACCACTCTGGGGCTGTCCAGGCTGGGAAAAGGGTTTGCTTTTGCCTTCTCTGAGGGCTCTGTGGCTCTGGCTGGGGTGAACTGGAAGGGGAGAGGAAACTGGGCTGATTTCATGCCATGTTGGTGGGGTCTGGTATCCTGCACCTGCTCATGCTCTTTCTTTCTGCAGAGCTGAAGGGCCTGGGTGCTGACTTCACCTTCGGCTTCATCCAGGTGATGGATGGGGAGAAGGATCCCCGCAATCTGCTGGTGGCTTTCCAGATTGTGCGTGATCTCATTGCCAAGAACTATGCCCTGGGTGAGCCTGTGCCAGCTGTGCAGAGCTGACTGGGACACATGTCACTTTTCAGTGAGCTGTTGAGTGGCTCTTGGTTCTGACCAGGCCTGGGGTGGTCCCTGACATACTTTAGGAGCTGCAGAGCCTGCCTATGGTGGGTGCTGGGCATAGCTGCTGTGCTTCTTTAGCCCAGCATCTCTGCTTACTCAGTCTCTTCTCCCTGCAGGTCCCTTTGTGGAGGAGCTGTTTGAAGTTACATCCTGTTACTTCCCCATTGATTTTACTCCAGTGAGTGAGTCTGCCCTCTGCAACAGCCTGTTCCTTCTGGTGTTTTCTCAGGGGCCTGTGTCCCTGCGAGGGAATGGGTGGAAAGGATGGGCAAGAGTCTTGGCTGGGCAGTGTTGGCTGTGAGCTGCGGCACCGAGGCTGTCAGGCTGGTGCCAAGCTGTCTGCAGTGACTGGCACTGCCCCTGCTTTGCTGGAGATGAGGTGATGCAGCCTCAGCTGATGGCTGGGTTGGGAGGTTTCCTGACCTTCTCTCTGCTTCCTTTCCAGCCCCCTAATGACCCACATGGCATCCAGAGGGAAGACCTGATCCTGAGCCTTCGGGCTGTACTGGCCTCCACACCCCAATTTGCTGAGGTAGAAAGCTCCTAGGGGGTTCTTGGGCACCCCATTGCTCCTCGAGCACAGGCTGCATTTCCTAGTGCTGCAGCTCCTGCTGTGGCTCTCCGGGATGGGAACAGTTGGGGCCAGGAGCTTGCAATAGCACAGCCTTCTCTCCTGGGGCTGGACATGGGGAGGGTGCAGACACTGACACCCTGGGAAGGGGCTGACTCTTGCGGGTATCCCTCCACCTCTGCTTTCCTGGCAGAGGCTGAGCTTGCAGCCCTGCAGGGCCATGGACAATGTGGTGCAAAGGGTGGGTTGAGTCAAAGTGCCTCTCTCTGCAGTTCCTTCTGCCTCTGCTCATTGAGAAGATGGACTCAGACCTGCAAAGTGCCAAGCTTGATGCCCTGCAGACTCTGGTAAGGAGAAATCCTTTACCTTCAGCCCACAGCTGGCCTGTGGCAGCTACAGCAGCTGCCAGCCACCTCTGAGCCCTTGGCCCCGTCAGTCAGAGACTCCCTTGCAGAGCTACAATTTCCTGTTTGGCCTGCATCGCCTTTCCCTCTTTGTGTGTCACTTAAGTAGTTTGTGCAGTTCAGCATGAGCTTGCCACGCTGGGCAGTGTCCCTGCTCTGTGTCCTCCATGTACTGGCTTCAAGTTTGATGCCTTCTGACTCCCTCTTGCAGACTGCCTGCTGTGCCATCTATGGGCAGAAGGAGCTGCAGGAATTCCTCCCCAGCCTTTGGTCATCCCTGCGCAGGGAGGTGAGTACTGCAGGGCCCCTAACAAGTGCTCTACCAGAACTGGGCTCCTGCTGAGCATCACAGCCAGACCAGGCACGCCCCGTGTTTTCCAGCAGCCCCAACCTGTGGCCTTGGACAGCCCCAGCTGAAAAGTGGGGGGACAGGCCAGTCCCCTCAGCGTGTCCCTGGGGCTTGGATGTGCCGCACTGCTTGTCCAGAGCATGTGGGGAGTGAGGCAGGAGCCTGGGCCCTTCAGCCTGCGTTGGGAGCACGGAGCCTGCGGTTGGGGTCAGTGTGGAGCTCATCCTGTGACCTCTCTGCAGGTGTTCCAGACAGCGAGTGAGAAGGTGGAGGCTGAGAGCCTGGCTGCCCTGCATGCCCTCTCTGCCTGCCTGTCCCGCTCCGTGCTCAGCTCTGATACTGAGGATCTGCTGGATTCATTCCTCAGCAGCATCCTGCAAGGTAAGCTAGAAGAGACACCTCCCCTGTGCCTAACAGCTGGGCCTGCAAGCATCCTCCTAGCTAGAGATCTGCCCTCTTGTTCTATTTGAAGCCTCTCTCTTCTCTTTATAGCACTCACAGCTACTGTTAGCTTCTCCAAGGTGATCTGCTGCAGGAAGGGAGGAGAAGGGGGCGCAGTAGGAAATGCCTCTTGGATTGAGTTGCTTCCTTCTCTGCTGGGACTGGGGCATCCAAGGCTGTGCTGTTCACTGCTGGGGGAAGCAGCTCTGTTGGGGAGGCTGTGCTGCAGCTGAGAGCTGCGCCCTGGCAGCGCATCCCGGCTATCGGCTGTGTCCCTGCACACGAGGCAGAGGAGCTGTGCCGGTGCAGCTCACACAGGGCCTATCTCAGATTGCAGGCACCATCTCTGCGAGCCTGATATGAAGCTCGTGTGGCCGAGTGCCAAGATCCTGCAGGCAGCAGCAGGCGCCTCCTTGCGTGCCTGCCACCACGTCACCCGCAGCGTCCTGCCCCTGCTGCTGGAGCAGTACACCAAGCACCCACAGGTGAGGGGCACCCCAGCTCTGTGCTCACAGAGCAGGGCCCAGTGCAGGGCTTGGTGGGAGCAGGGTGTCAAATGAGCACCCTTCATGGCTGCAGGTGGGGACCCCATGGGTGCCTGCTGGTCTTGCAAGCACTGGACTTGAGGCATGGCTCTGTCGCAGGAGTGATTGTGATCTGGGTTACACCTTTGTCTCCCTGTAGAGCAGCCAGAGGAGGACAATCCTGGAAATGTTGCTGGGCTTCCTGGAGCTGCAGCAGAAATGGGGACATATGGAAGAAGGTGAGGCTGGCTGGTCCCTCTGGGGGCATCTGTGTCCCTGGGGGCTGCTGCCTCTGACCTCACCTTCCCAGATGCTGGCAGAGAAGGAAAGGTCACTGACTGGGCTGCATGTGCAACCCCTGCCATGTCCCAGGGACCCTGCGTGGTTGTGTGTCAGCTGGCAGGTCCCCAGAAAGGGTCTGTCAGGTGCTGTGGTGGTGGCTGTGCAGTGACAGCCAGGTGCAAGCAGTGACTCCGTATCTCTCCTCTCTTCTAGAGGAGAGCACTCTGCTGTCACTCCAGGCCCCTGTTTGCTCTGTGGTGTTCTCGGCACTGACGGACCCCAGTGTGCAGCTGCAGCTGGTTGGGATCAGGGCACTGACTGTCCTGGGCTCCCTGCGAGGTTGGTGCCTTGCCTCCCTTGGGGAGGCAGAGGGAGGTGTCACCCTGTGCTGGAACACAGGGTGCCGCGTGGCTGCCGGGACGTCCTTGCCTGCTGCCTGTAAGTGCACAGGAGCAGTGGCAGCATTTTCTACCCAGGTCATGAGCTCCAGGTCACTTGGTCTCTCTCTTGCTTGTTTGGGCTGGGCACCTTGTACCCCTGGAACTTGGCATGTTGCTGCTAACCTGGCCAAGGGGGAAAGATGCTGCTCAGAACACCAGCATCTTTTCCTTTGGTTGAGGGCAGCATTCGTCTTGTTCCAGGCTTCCTGTCTCCCTCTGACTTGGAGCTGGTTGTGGATCACCTCATTCGTCTCGCTCTCTGTGAGGAGGATTCCCAGAGCAGGTGAGGGGTGGGCTGGCACCATGGCAGTCACCCATGCTCTGGGGAGAGGAGCAAAGCCTGGGGAAGGCACAGGAACTGTCTGAACTAAAAAAAGATGTTGGGTGTAAGAGCAAAGGGATAAACCAGGCGATTTACGGGCTGGAAATTAAAAAGGCTGAGCCTGTCAAAGCAAGGAGCTCTGTTCTGCCTGCCAGTAGGGGGGAAAAAGGCAGATTGCTGAGAAATGGATTTCTGGAGGCACCTTCTAGCCCAGATCTGTGCAGCTGGTGTACAAGCAGTACTCACATCACCTCTCTTAACAACCTTCCCCCCGGCAGTGAAGCAGCAATGGAGGCAGCGGGATCTCTGGCCCCCATGTACCCAAAGGTTTTCTCTGGACGCATGGTACCCAGGCTTGAAGAGGAGCTGCAGTCAGGTAGGGCTTGGGAAGGGAGTAATGTCTTTTGGGGTGAAACCTGTCCCATCCTGGTTCAGCTCCTGCCAGGCAGTGGGGCTGTGCCATATGGCATAGGTTGGTGGTTCTTGAGGGATTCTGAGTGCAGGGACTGTGGTGCCTGGTGCTGACAACCGGCCTGTGCAGGTGGGATCGCTCTTGTGGCGGGGAGCTGCCCAGCCCCAGAGCATGCAGAGTGCCTTGGCTAGTTCTGTGTGCTGCTTCACCCCCTATACCGTGGCAGGGTCTGGGCCTTGGGTGAGAGGGTCTGGCATCACCCCCATGACTGTGTTTCTTCTTCAGAGCAAGAGGAGGAGAGCTCCCGTGACCATTGCTCCCTGCGGCAGCGCTGCCTGCAGGCCCTGGCCGCTGTGTCCACACACACCAGCATCGTGAGGGAGACTGTCCCTGTCCTGCTGCAGCACCTCCGGAAGGTGCAGAAAGGTAGCACAGCCCGCAGCAGGCAGCTCCAGAGCTGCCTCTGTTGCTGGTGATGGCTGGGAGAGCGGGGATGGCAGTGGTGCTGGGCTGTGAGTCCACTGGAGGAGGGAGGTCTGCTTTGCCGCGGGATCCCGGCCCAGAGCAGGGCTGTTTGATGGGACAGTGACTGTGTCCTGCAGGGAGCGAGGCCGGGAGCGCGCAAGACATCATCTCCGTGTGCCAGAGCCTGCACCGCGTGGCGCTGCGGTGCCAGCAGGACGCGGAGAGCTGCTGGTACTACCACCAGACGGTGGTGCCCTGCCTGCTGGCCATGGCCGTGCAGGCTGCCATGCAAGGTAGGAGCGGGCCTGGAGCGGGCGCAGGCGGCTGCTGCTGCCGCCCTCCGGCAGCCGCGGGTACTGCGGGCCCCGCAGTGCCCCTGCGTCGGTGCGGTCAGGGCGCTGTGCCTGACCCTGCTTTCCGGCCGCTGCCTGCAGAGAGCACCCACCCACCGCTGGGCAAGGCACTGCTGCAGGAAGAGGTGCTGGCTGCCATGGTCCCAGTCATCAGCGCTGCCACCACTCACCTGAGCCCTGAGTGAGTGGTGCTGGGTGGGAAGCTGGGCACTCCATTGTGGGGAGGGAGCAGGCTGTGTCCCCCCTGCTTCTGTCTGTTCAGGGAGACCCTGTGCCTCCTAGGAGGTACATGGGAACTCTGGTGACACTCCCAGAGCAGCACATTGCAATGTCTCCTTTCTCCTAGGCTGGCTGCCCAGAGCGTGTCTCACGTGGTACCCCTCTTCTTGAATGGAGAGGTCTCTTTCCTGCCCCAGAACAGTTTTCCCTGCTCCTTCCAGCCCTTTCAGGTGTGTTGAGTGCTGGAACAGGGGCAGGGAATGAGGATACCAGCACAGGCTGGCAGCAAGGACCGTGATGACATGGGCGCTGCTCTTCCCTTGCAGGATGGAGAGTGCTTGGAGACACAGAGACGCCTGGTCGCCCTGCTCATGGCCTTTGTTTGCTCCTTGCCCCGCAATGTAAGTTGGTGGGAGCAGGGCAAAGAGGGGCCTTGGCCGAGTGCCCTCCTGCCTGGGACCACAGCAAGCTCCACAGGCAGAAGAAGGGAGAGCTGCAGCCCCAGGCTGTAACACACTCATTTTCATTTCCAGGTGGCAATTCCTCAGCAGGAATGGCTGCTCCGGGAACTGCTGGCGCTGAGCTGCTCCTGCAACTGCCCCTTCACTGCCACCACAGCTGCCAAGTGCTTCGCAGGGCTGGTGAACAAGCACCCTGCGGGTAAGGGGCTGGGCAGGATGCCGTGGGTCCCTGCCCACCGCTGGCAGTGCAATAGCTCAGCCTGCCCCTTCCATGTCCCCAGGGCAGCAGCTGGATGAGATCCTGCAGCTTGCAGTGAACAGGATAGAGCCTGGCCTGGCAGAGGGGCCGCACCGGACGCAGGCACTCACCCTGCTGCTGTGGGTAAGGCCCACCCTGGTTGAGGAGGGGCAGAGAGGTGGGGTGGGGGGATGAGGGGCTGGCCTGGTGCTGACTCTGCTCTGCCTGCGTAGGTGACCAAAGCCCTGGTGCTGCGCTATCACCCGCTGAGCTCCCATCTGACAGATAAGGTAGGCAGCGGTGGGGCTGGGTGCTGCCCAGGAGCCTGCCTGCTCCCCATGGGGCTGGCTGGGACCCCCAGTAGCAGGACCCCCTCTCAGGACTCTCTCCCTCGCAGCTGCTGGGCCTGCTGAGTGACACGGAGCTGGGCCCTGCTGCAGCCAATGGCTTCTCCCTGCTGATGGCCGAGGCCCCGGACGTGCTGCACAAGGGCTGCCACGCAGACGTACGCATCATGTTCCGACAGCGCTTCTTCACTGACAATGTCCCCAAGCTGGTGCAGGGCTTCCACGGGGCTGGCCCTGGTGAGCGGCCACCCCCAGCCCGGCCTGTGACCCCAGGGGACCGGAGCTGGCGTCCCCTTCTTCCCCTGGCTGCCTGTAACCGTCTCTGCTCTCCACAGACGTGAAGGCCAATTACCTGAAGGGCCTGTCCCATGTGCTCAACCACCTCCCCAAGCCTGTGCTGGTGACAGAGCTGCCCACGGTGAGAGGTAGCAGGAGGTACTGTGGCAGCACACAGTGCATAGGTGGGAGTCACTCACGTCTTCTGTGTTCTCCCCTCCTGCAGCTCCTTTCCCTCCTCCTCGAGGCCTTGTCCTGCTCAGACCGTGTGGTGCAGCTTTCTACACTGAACTGCCTCCAGCCACTGCTGCTTGAAGCTCCCCAGATCATGAGCCTGCACGTCGACACACTGGTCACTAAATTCCTCAGCCTCGCCTCCAGCCCCACCATGGTATGTGGTCCTCCTGCTTCCCTCTGATGCCCCTTTTCTCTGCCCCTTCCACTGCCCACACCCCTGTTTGTTCTAGGCTGTCCGCATCGCCGCCCTGCGCTGTGCCCATGCGCTTACCAGCCTGCCCACAATAGCGGTAAGTGCTTCTGCAGCAGCGTGGTGCCTGCTCCTGCATGTAGAGGGGCAAGGGGGTGCAAACCTCTGCCCTGGGGACAGCCAGCACCCAGCTCTCTCATTAAGAGCCCTTTCTGTCCTACAGCTGCTCCCATACAAGGCTCGAGTTATCCGGGCACTGGCCAAGCCTTTGGATGACAAGAAGAGGCTGGTGCGGAAGGAAGCCGTGGCAGCACGGGGGGAATGGTGAGTGCATGTAGCTGGAGCTGCTGGGGCACTGGCATGCTTGGGACATGGTTGATGGCACCATCTCTGTCCCTGTAGGTTCCTTCTGGGCAGCCCAGGCAGGTGAATGCCCTGCATCCCCTCCCTGTGCTGATCGATGAGCTGACCCTGTTACCCCACCATACCATGGACCCTCAGAGCCCAGTTACTGCCCCGTGTGCCAGGGCTGGAGCCCGGAGGCCGGCAGGCAGCACCCTCACTGTGACAGCTTCTCAGCACCCCCAGCGGGCAGGGAGCTGTGCCACTTGTGACTTACCCACCTTCTGCTGCAGCATGGACAGTGACGGACAAACTGGCCACGTGTGAGTGAGTGGAGAGGGCAGGCCTGCGCACACGTGTGCAGTGTGTGGCAGCCCACACACCAGAGGAATAAATATCTCTGTTTTGGTAATGCTGTGGGGGGTTCCTAAGCAGCCTAGGCTGGCACCTTGGTGCTCTTCTATGTGGTAAAGGTGCTGCTTTTTCCACACTGGGGAACTGGAGGGAGGAGGGGTCCTTCTCCTCCCTTATCCCCGGAATTCTGTGCCTCCCACCAGTGAAAAAAGCCAAGTTTCCTTTAAAAAAAAAAAGTATTTATTGGATGGTCTTAAAAACGCTCCTGCGGAGTGCTCAGCACCAGGGGTGCATCCTCCGTGCCCAGCCCTGCCTGAGAGCCAAGCTGTGCCATGTGCTGCCCCGTACCTGTGCTCTGAGGGCAGCCCCCTCAGCTGGAGCTGGGAGCAGCAGCCCTGCTGCCTTTCCCGCGCTGCCTGCAGCCACCAGGGAGCCCTGAGAGCAGCGTCTTTGCACCAGCATTGTCCAGTGTTTGCTGTGGCTCCAGTGAGTGATGTGTGCTGGCACCCACCTTCCACCTGGTGCTCAAATCCAAGGGAGCTGCAGTGGCTGAGCGGGTCCCCTGTGTGCTCCCCTGCCTGCGGGGAGGGACATCCGCAGCACCCAGGCCTCAGATGGACAGGAGCGGCGTGCGCTGCTTGGCCACGCAGGGAGGCAGGTCCCAGCTCAGGCCTGTCCCGTGAGGCAGGTGAGGAGAGGGCAGCAGGACACGGGTGAGCCAGTGCCTGTCAGGAGAGGAGGCCAAAACAAGTGTTGGTGCTTCTCAGCTCTGCAGAGCCAAGCCAGGGCTGTGAAATGTGGCCCTGAGCTGCAGCACTGACTGAGCTCCTCAGCCATGACTCCCTGGGCAAAGGGGTGCTAGGTACACCAGAGCTTGCCGAGGGGCAGGGGTGAGGAGCTATAGAGCAGCTGATGCCCAGGTCCTTCATGCTTTGCACGGCCCAGAGCAGCCCGCAGCATGGGATGTTCACTGTCCTGCTCTGCCCAAGGAGAGCCCCAGTGCTCCAGCACCCCCACATGATGCTGAGCCACCACCCTCCCAGGCAGGGACTTCCCTGTATCTTTACCTTGGCACGTCCACACCCAGGAACACCTTCCAGTTATCCCAGCTGCCATAACTGTAGGGGTTCCTGAAGAGCTGCAGGCCAAGGAAACACACATCAGGTCTGGCTGTGGCCTGGCCCCCCCTCTGCTCTGCAGGCTGTGCTCACCTTGCCCTTCTTCTGCAGCCTCTGCCTCTCTTTCTTGTTGATGTGCCGCTCGATGCTGGTTTCCCCACGGGTGATGAGAGCAGCATGCCACAGTGTCAGGGCACCCAAGGCCAATGCCACCGAGCTGGGGATGGCAAGGGACAGCAGGCTGCACACAAGCTTCCCCTCCCTGGTGCCACAGGGCTGAGACTGCCTCCCTGCACCCACAACTGCATAGGTGGGTCAGCACACCTGCTCCCCTGTGGGAGAGCCAAAATCCCTCCTCCTCACGGGCCCAAGAGGTGGCAGGGCAGGGATGTTGATGCAAGAGCCCCGGGGACGCAGAGTGAGCAGTGTCATGGGGCAGGGGGCTGCACGCTGCTTCCCCCCACACTTTGTCCTGGGCCCCCTTACCTGCACAGGACCCAGACATAGACCACGCTCTTGTGGAAAGCTCTCTGGCGGAAGGAGAAGGTGGGTGGTGGGGTCTGGTAGTACGTCTGAAAAAGGATCAGAGAGGGGAATTACCCAAATTGCTGTGTAGCCTGAAGCCAGATGGGAACTGCTCCACCCCTCCCTGACCCAGAGCTTGGGCAGCTGGAATCAAGCACAACAGCCAGGGTGACAGGGAGGCAGCCCGAGACAGCCATGAGACACATGAAAGCTGGCACACCAGTGAGAAGCAGTGGGCTGGAGGTAAAGGGGCAGGGACTGGTCAGGACACCACACCAGATGGTCAGGGTGAGATATGTATGCACTGCTGCAGCTTCCCCAGGGCAGCAGGGCCTGAGCAGTGCATGCCAAGCAGCTGCCACCAGTCAAAGCCCCTGGGACCCGGGTGCACAGGGAAGCAGAGCCCAAGCTGCTGGAGGCAGTGCCCGTAGCAGAGCTGCCCAACCAGCCCCAGCTCTGACACACGAGGTAAGCACAGGGGCTGGCTCTGGCTGCAGGGTGCTCGCTCAGAGCAGGGCCCCAAGCAGGACCCAGCCCACAGGGCAGCTCTGCTCCATGCTGCTTGCACCATCTGTGTGGCTGGGATGTCCCACCTGGTTGGCAGCCACCTGCAGTCTCTCCTTCTCAAGCAGTTTCATTCTCTAGGGGGTGGAAAACAGGACACCCGTTACGTGTCTCAGAGGAGGGGCTTTCCCCCCTCACCCCCTGCAGGACCAGAGCAGCTGGGGGCCTCACAGGAGGAAGGAGAGAGGAAGCAACATCATGACATGGCCAGGCCTGGCCTGGCCAGCCCTGTGCTGCAAGCTCAGCCTGGGCAGCCCTGGTGCACGGCAGGGTGAGGGCTGGGGGCTGCTGGCTCACCTCAATGGCTGCATAGGCATCCCGGAACATCTCCCAGCCACTGATGCTGCAGTAGATGCAGCCCATGGTCATGAACAGGCAAAAGGAGAAGAAGTAGCGGTGGTTGTAGTGTCCCACACAGTTGTTCAGCCAGGCTGCCTCTGGCATTAAGGGTATGTAACTGTGACATGGATCCAAATCCACCCCAGGGACCAAGGTGGTTCTTCTGGGCCCAGCCCCCAGCATCCTTCCCTGTGCTGACTCGGGAGAGGTGCAGGACAGAGAAGGGGGAAGCGGGGTCAGTTCCCCCAGGACAGTGCCATGGGTTAGTAACTGTGTAAGGATACGGCAGTGGTGGTCCATCTTCAGCACACACCTGGGAGGGAGGAGAGCAGGACCAGTGTCAGCACAAGCACTGTGTTTGGGAGGGGGGCAGGCTGTGTGAGAGATGAGGCAAGAAGCCAGCAGACCAGAGAGGAGCAGGCCCCCGTCTCTCAGTGTGGTAGGGGGCAAGGAGAGGGGGGCCAGAGGCTGCCCTGAGTGCTGTGTTGGGCCCTACCTGTTGCAGATGCTGCAGTGGTGGGTGCGAGCAGGTTTGGGAGCAATGCATTTCCTGCAGATGGAGATGCCGGTGAGATCATCCTTGGCCTGTGCATAGGTCAGAAGAGATTTGTGCACCCAAACCCTGCAACCATCCCATTTTCCATGCTCCTCACCTCCCCTGTGACCCCACCACCACCTCCTCACCCAGCCTGACGGCATGGTTACTCCTATCTGTATGCAGCCTGCAACCACACCACCAGGCTGGTTTATCTGTGCCCAGTGATTGTCTGTAGCTGTGCCCAGCCAAGAGAGGCTGCACTGCTGGTCGGTGTCTCACCTGCGGTGGGTGCCCGGGTGAGGTGGTGATGGCCATGTAGTAGTGGAAGACAATCATGATGAGGTTCCAGTGTCCGTAGGCGAGGTGCCAGCAGATCCAGGCAGGTGTGTAGGTTTGCAGGATGAGGGGCAGGAGGCAGATGTACACGATGGCCACGACGGAGCTCGTCAGCCCGATCACCAGTGCCACAAACACCTGTGTGAATGGGGCCTGCTGTCACCACAGTGCTCAGTGTCTATTCCCTGCTGCCATGGGGAGAGGTACGGGCAGGATGTAGCCACAGGAAACTAATCGGAACAACACACTGAGGTCCCACTTCCTTCCTGCCTAAGGCACAGGCAGCCCGAGGCTCAGGTGCCCCAGCATCACGCTCGCCCCAGTCCCCAGAGCCCGGTGAGGGTACTCACCACGCCAAACCACCGGGTGACGTGGTCCACCAGCCAGTAGACGGGCTCAAAGAGGGAGTCAAGCACCACGTCGCCGTTGGTGAAGGAGTTGTAGAGCAGGGAGCGGATGCAGAGGTACCCATAGTGCCAGAGCTGCTCTGCCTGCCGCACCAGCGTGCAGCGCCGCCGCCGGCCCAGCCGCAGGCACCGGAGCAGGAGGCGCATCGCCGCTGCAAACACCCGCTGCCGGCTCCTCATCCCTGCCACACCACACCTGCAGGGACAGCTCAGCGTGAGCAGGCCCTGCTGCCCCTCCAGGATGCGCTGGTGGCAGCCACACAGCACAGCAGGGGCCTGTCCTTCACCCAGCACAAGGATGCAGAGCAGGGGGAGCTGAGTCCAGGCACCGGGAGACTGTGAGGCTGCTGTGGCTGGGACAGCTCTGTGCATGGAGCAGAGGGCACAGGCCCCTTGGTGTCTGGGCTCAGGTGCTCTCTGGTCTCATCTCCTCTTTCCCAGCAGGGAGGGGGTCGGGGGAGCGACACGGAGAGTCTGGCTCAGAGGAAACCAGAGAAGGCACCCGAGCACCCAGGATGCTGGGCCTGTTCCAGGGATGATCCCAGACCCAGCCCTTTCCAACAGGTCAGGAACGGGGGAACCCGCACAAGATGTATGTGGAAAAGCCAGACCAGTATTACTCTATCTCTCCTAGTCCCTCTCCTCATCCGCAAAAAGCAGGGCCTGGATGCTGTTCCTCAACCTCTAGACCAACCTGCAGAGGCCACCCCGCCCCACTGAGAGACCCAGCACCTTCTCCTTCCCCACCCACCTTGGACCACGCACCAGCAAAGGGCAGCCCCAAGCCAAGGCGATGCTGTGCAGTGCTCCCCTGCCTGCGGAGCCCCTCGTCCCACCCAAGAGCTGCACTGGGAATGAGGAGGAACCTGATCCAGTCCATAAGCAGGGAAAGTGATCCGCAGGGCCGGGGCCCTCAGCCTCAGGGCAGGCACTGCCCATCAATATTAAGCAGCAAGGCTGCCCCGGGGTCCTGCCAAGGCACGTTCTGAGCCTGGGCCAAGTGTTCACCTCGGCACAGTGCCAGGCCGTGGTGCCACACCACGGAGTCCTCCCAGCAGGGATCAGCTCCTTGTGCTGCCATGTCCACTGCACAGGCCTCAGGGAGCAGCAGGAAGGGTAAAGGCAGGAGCTGCAGCATCCACATGGGCTGTCCAAAGGAGCCAAGGACTCCTCTCTGCCCTGCCAGGCAAGCGTGGGGCTGACCCAAGGCTGGGAGCAGCTGGACACAAGGACACCAGACCCAGCAGCCCACACGCACGGCTCCTGCCCAGGTTTCCTGTACCCTGGTAAGGGAGAGGTGGGATATGCAAACCCCTGTGCCAGCGCCTTCCCCATGTTTCCCGTTGACTCTGAAACACATCAGGTGAAAAGTAGAGCAACAGCTTCCTGCCGTGCAGCCTTTGGGTGCGCACGTCCCTGTGCTGTCAGTGTGACAAGAGAAGGTGCGGCAGCAGCAGCAGATCTTGGGGTCAGCCCATCCCTCCAAACACAGAGCACTGCCTGCCCTCAGAGCTTCCTCCCCTACAGCAGCTGCTGAGCAGGGAGCCCACAGGGGAGGAACCCAGCCCCAGACACCTGCCTGCAGGCAGCAGCACAGCCACAGGCAGCCTCCCTGGCCCAGTCAGCACTGGGGGCTCCAGCCCTTGGCCCTCCCCACATCCCAGTGGGGCACTGAGCCACCACCAGCACAGCCAAGACCACAGGCAACATCACAGCCCTGGAGGGGACCTCAGATTCGGCCCTACCGCAGGCACTGCTCCTGCCAGAGCCACCCAACCCAGTGGCACCCTCCTGTGGCACCCAGCACCCACAGCACGGAGGCAAAGCCGCTGTGGTACCCAACCCCATCACGCAAAGGCTGCCTATACCGAGAGCACAAAGCCACTGCATCCAGCCCCAAAACACCCGGATCCGGTGCCCCACAGCACTCTGGCCTCTCCAGACCCACAGCATCCCCAAGGCGACAGATCCCACCCCTCCAGGCCCCGCTGCCCTCCATGCCCACCACAGGAGCACACCTGCCGCTCAGGCCCCGCTGCCCTCCATGCCCTCCCGCCCCACCACAGGAGCACACCTGCCGCTCGAGCCCTCCATGCCCACCACAGGAGCACACCTGCCGCTCAAGCCCCGCTGCCCTCCATGCCCTCCATGCCCTCCCGCCCCACCATAGGAGCACACCTGCGGCTCGAGCCCTCCCGCCCCACCACAGGAGCACACCTGCCGCCCGCGCCCCGTCTCCCGCCGCCTCCATGCCCGGCGCCCGCCGCTCCACGGCCCCACGGGCAGCGCCGCTGACCCGCGCACCGCGCCTGCGCGCCGGAAAGCGCCCGCGGCAGGCGCTGGAATACAACTCCCAGCGGGCAGCGCGCTCACAGAGAGGGAAGAGCCAATAGCTGCGCCGCTTATATCGCAGGATTGACTTCTAGGGCCAATCGGGTGGGGTTTTCCTCCGGGCGCGCTCCCGGCCGCCGGTATGGAGGCTCCGGAGCGGTTCTGTGTCCCCGGTGAGCGCGGGGCGGTGGGTCCGGGCTGAGGGGGGGGGGGCGCCGGGGGAGGCTGTGGGGAGCGGGTGCTGGAGCTGCGGGGCCGGGGGAGGCTGTGGGGAGCGGGTTGTCGGGAGCGGGTTGTCCCGGGCAGCGCTGCCCCGCCGCGTTGGGCCGGCCGGGAGCGGGGCCCTCGGCGCGGGAGGGGCCGTGTCGGTGCGAGCCTGTCCCTTAGGCGAGCGGCTGTGCAGCGCGGAGGAGGCCACGGCTGGCAGCGGCACCTACACCCGGCACGGGTTCATCTTCTCCTCGCTGGCTGGGTGCGTGGAGAAGACGGGCGAGGAGAGCGGGGTGAGCGCGGGGGCTCTGACTCGGAGCCGGCTGCTGCGCGGCCCCTTCCCACTGGGCTCCGATGGGGTTTGGCCCGCGCCTGCCGTTATCCTGTGCCCCAAGCTAACCCTTGTGTCTGCTGCCCTGCAGCTGCCCGTTGTGTCTGTGGTGAGAGACAGCGATCCCCAGCTCCTGCCCGACGTGGGGGTCGTGGTGACGTGCAAGGTAGGGTGACAGAGTGCACTGTGGCGGCCAACTGCAGGCTTTGTTCGCACATTTGGGATGAGATGAGGAGCCCCTGGGCTCGGCAGAACCCTTTGCATGACCCCCAGCAGGGCAGAGGGAGCCTGCAGGCACCCTTGGGTCCCTTACTCTCAAAGGAGCCTGATATTGGCATGGGGTACACCTCCCTCTCAATGGTGCCTACCTGAGGTGGGCTGAGGGGAGGTTTTTCTTTGCTCTCCCTTCCAGAGCTCTTTGTGGGGCAGGGTGCATGGAGGGCAGCGCATGGGACAGCTTGGAGAAAGGGTGGCACTGACCAGGCATTAGTTTGCTTATGGTGGGAGAGGGACTGGGATCACAGCTGGTCTTTGCCTTATGTATGTGTCTTGAGTTGCACAAATATCGTCTTCCTCACTGGGCGTCCTACCTCCATCACTTATTTTGTCACAAGGAGGAGGCTGAGTGAGACATGAGCTCCCCACGTACAGCCCTGTCCTGCCTGCACCCTGCCCTTTCCCTGTTCCCCTGCTCTCCAGGGTGAGAGCAGGCTTTTGCTGGCACTGATTCCCGTTTTCCTCCCAGCAGGTTTGCAGCATTAACTCTCGCTTTGCCAAGGTGCACATCCTGTACATCGGCTCCACACCACTGAAATCCATCTTCCGGGGGACCATACGGTAGGGAAAGGGATGGTTCCTCATGAGATGGGGTCCAAGTTGCCCCATCCTCGGAGGGGGGGAAGGCTTTTCGGGGCAGTGCAGCAGCTGCCCTGGCAGGATCCTTACCCTGAGCACCAGGCAGGAATCCAAGTGTCCTGGGAGCACCCAGGGAGGCCGGGGCAGCTCCTGCTGCAGGCTGCAGAGTTGCCTTCACTCGCTGGCACTCGGATCCCTCCATCTCCTTTTTCAGGAAAGAAGATATTCGAGCCACGGAGAAAGATAAGGTCAGTGAGGTGCTGCCTGTGGCTGTGCTGCTGCAGCTGCCCCGCTTTCTGCTGCTGGGGGGCACCTGTCCTGCTGCTGACAAGCACCCTGACACACTGCGCCGTTCTGCCTGCTCTCTTCTGTGCAGGTAGAAGTGTATAAGAGTTTCCGCCCAGGTGACATAGTCCTGGCCAAAGTCGTATCCTTTCCCCTCACTGCTAGGGACAGTGGGTTTGGAATCTCCTTTTGGGGAGCCTTTCCCTTAACCTGTGCCTGACCAGATCTCGCTGGGGGACTCACAGTCCAACTACCTGCTGACCACGGCGGAGAATGAGCTGGGCGTGGTGGCGGCACGCAGTGATGCAGGTAGGGATCTGGCAGTGCTGCCTCCTGCCTGCCTTTCCTTTCCTTCTCCCTTTCCACGTGGAGGAGCATGATTTCAGGAAGGGGAACCCCTGACATGTGGTGTCCCAGGGATGCAGATGGTGCCCATCAGCTGGTGTGAGATGCAGTGCCCACGGACACACACCAAGGAATTCCGTAAGGTGGCCCGTGTGCAGCCTGAGTTCCTGCAGACCTAGCAGCTGCAAGGGGACCTGCTGGATGGGGGGCTGTGGGGCCAGAGCAGCCCCTGGCCAGGGGGGCCCAGCCAGGCCCTTGCTGGCAGGATCGATTTTCAGCTTTCAGATAATAAATATTTTTTGAGAGCTCTGTGCTCTGACCGCTTACAGCCCAGAGGGGTGGCTGGGGCTGCGCACAGGCTGCTCTGGCTCCCATAGGGGAGCTGCTCTGGGGCAGCTTCCACAGTACCACGCCATGAGGAAGCACGTGTTCCCAGCCCAGTGGTGCTGCCGCAGTGATGTGAACAACCCAGCGCTCTGGGCATTCACTTTTCCAGGCTTCCACACACGGGGGTGCTCTCCTCCCTGCCTTACCTTGATAACTGGTGCGGGCTGGCTGTGCTCAGCCCACGGCACTGTATATCCTCCTGCCAGTTGCCTCTGGGTGTGCCCTAAACCACAGCATGAGGGCTGGGCGTCACCCTCGGGCCTGATTGCGGAGCTGAGCTTGGCTCCCTACTGCTGCCTCACACACACGTGGTGCTGGGCAGGGAGGGAGCTCCACATGCCCAGCACAGCACTGCTCAGACACGCCGTTATTGCGCATTACTCCTTTATTGAAGTGGAACAAGACAGCTGCTAACGTTGGACAGTTACAGGCTCCCCCCGCAGCCCCAGGCTCGCGGCACGGGCAGAGGGGGAGGCCACAGCAACAGGGCCACGTACACGCAGGTGAGGTGGGGACAGTGACATCTGCTTCACTTGCAGGACTCGGATGGGCTTCAGCTGGGGGAAGTATGTGGTGGGCACGAACCTCCGGGCGACAGGCTCCCTCACCCTTGTCCAGAGGCAATAAGTTAAAGCAGGGGCTGGCAGAACTACGTCCAGGGTCACAAGTACCACTTGCACCAAAACACAATCCCTTCAGCATCCACACATCCCAGTCACAAACCCACAAGGGGAGGGGGTCCCCACCTTGGTCGCTGCCTGCACTGTGCTCACCCCGCTGCTCCCAGGATGATTAAACCAAGCAACAGTAACTGGGTGACAAGAGCTGCCGGGAAGCAAAGCAGAGGAGCCTGGCACAGCGAGGGATTGCTCAGCACATCCCTCTGCAGACAGGGCCCGAGGGCTGGGATCTTGGCAAGGAGAGGTATGTGTGGTCACTACCTGGCAGAGCCAGCACTCCCTTTCACACAGCCCTCCACACACAGCCCCTCACCCCAAACTGTCTGCAGAGGGGAGCCTGGTCCCAAGGGAATAGGGCTAATCCTGGGGAGCTGCTCCAGTTCTGCAGCTCCAAGTTCCTACAGCTGTGGGGGGTGTGCACAGAGGGGAGGAGGGGGTGGGGGCCTCTACTACGTGCTAGCCTGCTGCCTGCTCTCACTTCTTGACCTTGCCCTGAGCAGCAACGGCCTCCATGGCCTTGCGCACCGTCTCCTCATCCCCCAGGAACTGCATGGGCTTGACAGGTTTCAGGTTCTTGTCCAGCTCGTAGACAATGGGGATGCCAGTGGGCAGGTTCAGCTCCATGATGGCCTCTTCTGACATACCTGCAAACACAGAGATGCAGTTACTTGTGTCCCTGCCCACACCAGGGGAGACCCCCGTGATACCCCTGCAGGGCTGACATACCTTCCAGGTGCTTGACAATCCCACGCAGGCTGTTGCCATGGGCAGCAATAAGGACTCGCTTGCCCTCTTTGATCTGTGGGACGATTTCCTCATTCCAGAAAGGCAGAGCCCGGGCGATGGTGTCCTTCAAGCTCTCACATGTTGGCAGCTGGTCCTCTGTCAGGTCAGCATAGCGACGGTCCTGGTGGGAACAGCCACACTCATGCAGCAGCCCAGTGCACCCAAGCAGTGTAGGAAGGCCTTTGTCCCTCCCCCAGATTCTCCACCTAAGCACCCACTAGGCAGGCTTGGAAGCAAAGAAACACGTTTGAGGCCTAAGGCTGCAATAAGGGCTGAGCTCTTCCCAGGGAAAGCCACATGTTGCTTGCTCTGGGCAAAAGACACCAGAGTAAACCTGCATGCACACACAGGTCATGGGACTAATCATTAACAGAGGTATCATTCCCTCCGGTTTGAATCTGTCTGTGCAATGCCCAGAGGTTCGACTGCCCTGGGAGGGAGCAGGACCAACAGCCCAAAGCCAACGAGCATCATGCACAACCACCTGGCTGCTGCAACAGAAGGCACCTTGTGGAGGAAGTCACATCACCCTGCAGGGACCTAATGAGGCTTTCAGGAGCCTCCCAGCAAGGTTGACTAAGAGCAGTGGGTCTTACCTTGGAGATGGTGCTGTAGAAGGGGTGATCGGACTGCATGGGAGGCGGAGGGATGTCATACGAGCGCCTCCAGATCTTCACCTGCGCCTCACCGTGCTTCGCCGCCGTCTCAGCCTTGTTCAACCCTGTGAGAGCCCCGTAGTGCCTCTCGTTCAGGCGCCAGGTTCGGATAACGGGTAACCACATCTGATCGATGGCATCCAGGACGGTCCAGAGGGTGCGGATGGCCCGTTTCTGCACCGAGGTGAAGCAGATGTCGAACTCATAGCCGGCATCTGGAACAGGAAGGAGCGGGAGGGGGGACGTCGATACCGGGGACGTGAGAGCCGGGCCTTACGCAACCAGCGAGGTGCCGAGCGTGGCGGCCGCACCGCGCGGCTACCGGGCGGCGGCGGCAGGGAGGCGGCCAGTAACGGAGAACCGGCCCCCCCCCACCCCGTTACCTGATACAACCCCCATCGGTACTAAAGTCCCGCCCCAGCACCAGAGAACACCCGCCGGCATCGGAGGACCCCAAATCCTCCTCACGAGCCCCGAGGCGGCCGCACCCCCACCCCCCCCCACGGCCCTTAACGCCCCCATCACCCCCCCACACCCTCCCTCTCCCCACGGTCACCGGTACCTCGGAGGGCCTCCCCGCCGCGCCGCGCCTCTTGCTGCCCGGCGGGGCTGAGATCCGCATCGTACCATCCGCTGAAGCGGTTCTCCAGGTTCCACGCGCTCTCCCCGTGGCGGACGAGGACGAGGCGATAGGCGGCCATGGCGGAGCGGCGAGGCGGCAGACAGGGGCGGGCGGCCCGGCGCGCGCGCTCTCGATCGCTCGCGCTCTCCTCACGCCGCTGGGGCGCGCGACCGACGCAGCCCGCCCCTTTTCCCCGCTCGGCGCATGCGCGGAGCCGGCGGCCAGGCGGAGGCGCACGTAGCGCATGGCGCGGCCGCGAAGGGCGGCGCGACCTTCAGGGCGTGACGTCACCGCGCCGCGGCGCGCGCCCCGGAGCCCGCCGCCGCCGCCGCTCCGTACGGGCGCGGTGCTCGGTGTGACGCGGTGCCACACCGGGGCGGCACCGGCGGTGCCTTCCCCCCCCTTGCGGGCCTCACATCCGAGCCCTAACGCGCGCGCTGTGCCCGGTTTTCCCGCTACATCCCCCTCCACTGGGAGGCGCTCAGCGCTGAGGGCAGCCGTGCCCTCACTCAAGGCGGCGGCGGGCGCCGGAAGCGGATAGGGGGGGTGTGCGCGGCGCGGCCGCACGTGGAGCCGGCGCGGCATGGCGCGGGGCGGGCGGCTCCGGTCGGGTGCCTCCGCCAAGCTGAAGCGGTGGCGGAAGGGCCACAGCAGCGACAGCAACCCCGAGACGCGCCAGCACCGCCTGGCCGCCCGCAGCCGCTTCTGCAGCCGGCCCGCGGGTGAGCGCAGGGGCCGGCCGGGAGGGGAGCGGGGGCCGCCGGGGCCTGTGCCCGGCGCTTCTCGGCGGGGGTGGGGGACCAGCCTTTGAGTCCCCGGTTCCCGATATCTGGGGTTGGGGTAGGAGGGACCAGGGCACAGGTCCCCGAGTTACAACCGGGGAGGAGAACCGAGCCCACGGCGTAACGAGTGTGTCCTTGTTGCCTTCACCGCGGCACCGGGCCGTGGAGTGAAACGGGGCACGGCATGCAGCAGTGCCTGTCGTCCTGCCCCCAGCCGGGATATGGGATGTCCCGGCAGTGTGACCCCCTTCATGGCAGGAGCGATTCGGCTTCCAAAATCACATGTATCTGCTGACACAGAAATACGTCGTGTAGCCTGCACTGTTCTCTTGCAGCTGGTTGCAAGCTGGTGTGTGGGACCCAGAGACATGTGAAGTATACACTATGGCTGTTTGGTTGCCAGGTGAAAGAAAATGAATGGGGCAGAGTACAACAGGCACCTCAGTGTTAAAGCCTTGGCATGGCAGGGCATGTTTGTGAGGACATGATGCTCTCCTCCATCAGAGGAGGTGACTGGACTTTGCCCTGACTTGTTTATGTAGAAACGAGGAGCTCTCTCTAGTTATTGTACTTTCTGCCATCAGAGGGAAGCAGCATCTGTGTCCCACACACTGGAGATGGGCTCCAGCCAAGTGGGTCTGGCTGATGGGGGTTTTGGGGTGAACGGTGGAACAACACAGCTTTGTGGTTCTGCATGTATCTCTTCACTCTGGTAGAGAAAAGTAACCTGACAGTGGATGCGGTGAAGCTGCACAATGAGCTGCAGTCGGGGTCCCTGCGTTTGGAGAGGACAAGTGACAGTGCCCAGGTCCGTATGGAGGAGGATGGTGCTGCAGAAGCCGTGACAGAGAAGTCCTCTGGCACCTTCCTGAGTGGGCTGAGCGACTGCACCAACGCCACCTTCAGCAAGGTGCAGCGCTTCTGGGAATCCAACTCTGCCGCTCACAAAGAGGTATGGGCAGGATCAGGGCTGAGGCAGGGGGGCCTGGGGGAGATGGCCCCCCAGATGGGAGGCTGAGGGCACTGACCTGCTCTCTTTGCTGCTTGTAGATCTGCGCTGTGCTGGCAGCAGTGACGGAGGTGATCCGCTCGCGTGGGGGCAAAGAGACTGAGACGGAGTACTTTGCTGCATTGGTGAGTGGTGGCTGTGAGGAGGTGTGAGCAGAGCTGCTGTTGGCAGCATGGGTGGGCTCTCAGTAGGGTTAGTGGAGGAAGGTGCTGTGCTCGTAGTTAAGGCTCTGAGTGTCCTCCAGCAGAGATGCTTTTGTGCTGCTACTGGGTTTTATGCCCCTCTCCACAAGGGTTGGGGAAAGGCTGGCCTGGTGTGAAGTCCTGCTCCCCTCTCACTCACCCGTCCTCTGTTCCCAGATGACCACACTGGAGGTGGTGGAGTCCCCTGAGTCAATGGCTGCTGTTGCCTACCTGCTTAACCTTGTCCTGAAGCGGTGAGTGGCTGACAGGAGTGGGGACAGCTGCCCAGCCCCAGCCTGATAAAGGGCCTTGCACAGTTCCTCCTCCCCAGGCTGTGGAAGGGACCCAGCAGGGGCTGGCTGGGGATGCAGTTCCCTGCATGACTGCCACCAGCTGCCCCACTCCATGACACTGATGTGCTCCCTTCTCCCGGCAGGGTCCCAAGCCCTGTGCTCATAAAAAAGTTCTCAGATGCCTCAAAAACCTTCATGGGTATTGTGTCCTCGCAGGCCTGCAGCAGCTCCACCTCTGCGCTGCGATGGGTGAGTAGCCAAGCAGCATCCAGCTGTGCCAGCTCTGCCCAGAGCTGGGGTTGAGGCTGCTGCTGGAGGGTGGTGCTGGTGCTCGTTTTGGAGCTGTTGCAATGATAAGAAGGGTCTCTGTGGGATGTTGCTAATGCCTGTGCTGCTCCCTTGTCACAGGTCCTCTCTTGCCTGGCCACACTGCTGCGGAAGCAGGACTTGGCAGCCTGGAGCTACCCTGTCACCCTCCAGGTCTATCACGGCTTGCTGAGCTTCTGTGTTCACACCAAGCCCAAGGTGAGTGCTCAGTGCCCCTGGCAAGGGACAACACTGCCTTTGGGACTCATTTCTGGGGCTGGCTGTGCCCCTGGGGTCCACGGCTTCTACCCACATGGGCTCTCCTTCCCCAGGTGCGGAAAGCAGCGCAGCACGGCGTGTGCTCTGTTCTGAGGGGCAGCGAGTTTATGTTTGGGGACGCAGCTCCTGAGCATCACCCTGCGGCATCTTCCACTGCCAAGTTCTGCGTGCAGGAGATTGAAAAAGCTGGAGGTGTAGACCCCGTGCCCTAGCACCCCACATCTGAAGGGGGGGGCTGTGGCTGTGGGAAAATAAGGACTTGAATGGAAGAGAGATGGGTGCAGCACCCTGGGATTACTGCGGAGGGTATCAGATGCCTCTGGGGCACCTCATGTAATTTGAAAGGTCCACAGCCATTTGTCTGTTGCTCTGCTCTTCCCAGAAGTTGGGGAGTGTTCACCACAGCTCTCTGGATCACAGGCAGGGCTTTGCCATGGGGTGGTGCCACAGGCTCAGATGTTGCTCTGCTCCCACAGGCACCAAGGAGGCAACCACCACACTGCATGTCCTCGCCCTGCTGCGGGACCTGCTACCCTGCTTCCCTGCAGTCGTGGTGAAGACCTGCTGCGAGACCTTGCTCCGAGTCATGACCCTCAGCCACGTGGTGAGTGTCCCCATGATAGGGATGGCAAGGGGACAGCCCCTTTACCTCTCAGCAGCACCCTGGAAGGGCTCAAACCTGCTAGGGTGCCGGCTGGGAGCCTGGAAATGCAGGATGCAAGACATGGAGGAGCTTGGGGTGAGTGGTGCTTGCTGGTTTGCCTGCTGTGGAAGAGAGAGGCTGACAGGGTTGGAACTAGATGGTCTTAAGATCCTCTCCAACCTTAACCCTATGAGGGAGCACAGTCACAGCAGTGTTGGGCATCCTGGAACAGATCCTGCTTTGGGGTCAGGGGTGCAAAGCAGAGCTTCCCACTTCCTGACACTGTGTCCTTCACAGCTGGTGACGGCGTGTGCCATGCAAGCCTTCCACAGCCTCTTCAGTGCTCAGGCCAGTGTGGCCTGCCTGCCGGCTGAGCTCAACGCCCAGATCATCACTGTGAGTGAGGGCTGGCAGTGCGGGGAGGGATGGGCATGGCAGTGCTGTGGCACCCACCCGCCCTCCCTCTGCTTCCCCAGGCCCTCTATGACTACGTGCCCAGCACAAGTGACCTGCAGCCGCTGCTGACCTGGCTGTCCACCATGGAGCGGGCGCACGTCAACCTGGGCAGGTGGGTGCAGGGGCATGGCAGGGCAGGAGAGAGGCAGCTGTTTGGTGTCTCACCTGCCCCATCTCTCCTCTCCAGGCTGCAGAAGGACCTGTGCTGGGCTCACCTGCCCCGGCTCTTCTCTGCTGCCATGAATTGCTTCCTCTCTCCACACTCCCAGGTGGTGGCGGCAGCGGCACAGACCCTGGAGGTACCACACATGGGTTCCTCTCTGGCTGCTCTGGGCCTTGTGGGGGCTCTGCACAGGGGTTTTGGGCTTTCTGGGGAGTGCTGTGCTTCCCTGCGCCTGCCAGGCTGGGAGATCTGTGGTCCACTGCTGCCCCATTTTCCCTGCTTGCCTTTGCAGACCCTCCTGAGTGAGTGTATTGCTCCACACATGGAGGACCTGGGCACTGTCTCTGCATCTGCTCCAGCCCCTGCTGCTTACCTGTGCAAGATGTTCAGGTGAGGAGTGTAGCACGGGAGAGGCTGTCCCCATGAGCTTTTCTGAGCTCTGAGTCACCCTGCCTGGTCCCTGATGGGGGCTGGCAAGCATGATGGGCACCCTGGTCATGCAGGGTCAGTCTCTGCCAGTGTGATCATCTCCTCTCTCCTCAGATCTGTGGAGGAAGGCCTGACATACCGTTTTCATGCAGCATGGGGTGAGGTGCTGCAGGTGCTGGAGGTCTTCTTTGAGACATGTGGGAAGCAATGCCACCCCATCATGAAGAAGGTGAGCCAGGCTGGGATGGCACAGCCTCACCCATGGAGGCAGGGTGGGTGGCTGTGTTGTCCTCTCCAGCTGTGGAGCAGGGCCATCCCAGTGCTCACCGTGCAGCTCTGGGACTCAGCACAGGGACAGGCAGGGCAGCTGGCATCCCTGGGCAGGCGTAATGAGAAACACGTGCCAGAGCTGCCTCTGTGGCTCATCTGTGACCGTCCTGCCCTGTCCCCACAGTGTCTCCAGTCTCTGTGTGATCTGCGTCTCTCCCCACACTTCCCCTACACTGCTGAAGTGGACCAGGCAGTGGGGGCTGCTGTGAGCACCATGGGCCCTGGGGTGGTGCTGGAAGCTGTGCCGCTGGACATCGATGGCACGGAGTGAGTACAGCGATTTTGCTGTAATGTAATCATGAGGCAGTGATTTTGCAGCCTCTTGTTGCATTCCCTTTCAGTCCCCATGCAGTGCTGGAGGTGTTTGGCTGTGCTGAGCCTACCTATGCCCAGCTTCGGAGCTGGGTCGAGGTGCCCTGTGCTCAGGGACTCATGCTGGCAGTGCCCTGCACAGTGCCGACCTGTCCTTCCCTCCCCAGGGAGACGCTGGATTTCCCCCGCAGCTGGCTCCTGCCAGTGCTGCGGGACTATGTGCAGGGGGCACGGCTCGGCTTCTTCACCAGCTACTTCTTGCCCTTGGCGGCTGCACTGAAAAGCAGAGGTGAGACGGGTGGCATAGTGGGGGTCCCAGTGGGTGCAGTCCTGCAGCCCCAGGGGTCTCTGGGACCTCCCTTCCATACCCTGAGATGGAGTGGGGCTTTGCCGCCTCTGCTGCTCTACCCATCTCCCCCTTCTCTTCTGCAGCCCTGGAGTTTACCCAGGCTGGGAAGAGCATGGAGGCCAAGATCTACGACACGCTGCAGTGGCAGGTAACAGGAAGCACCCAGGAGCCCTGCCGTGGTGTACCCATGGTGCCAAGCTTGGGGGTGGGTGACTTGGGCAGAGGGTGCCACTCTTCCACCTTTTCCCTTGCCTTCCAGGTCTGGACCCTGCTGCCTGGCTTCTGCACCCACCCCACGGATGTGCTGGAGGCCTTCAAGGGCCTGGCCCGCACTCTGGGCATGGCCATCAGCGAGCGTCCAGACCTCCGCCCCACTGTGTGCCAGGCCTTGCGCACCCTCATCCACAAAGGCTGCAGGACAGGTCAGGGGAGACAGACCCTTTTGGTGGGTCCTTGTCCCCTGGGGTGACCTGGAGAGCGGAGATGCTGATCCATCCCCCCCATCATCCTCTCTCTAGATGCGGAGCGGGCAGAAGTGGGTCGCTTCGCCAAAAACTTCCTGCCCATCCTGTTCAATGTGTACAGCCAGCCCGAGGAGGATGGGGGCAGCAATGCTCAGCGCCGCTCCGTGCTGGACACTGTCCGTGCTTATCTGACCATCACTGATCCCCAGGTGAGGGGGCCTGGGGCCAGGCTGCTGGCTCAGGCCAGCATCTCCCACCCAGACACAGTCTGATGGGGCTATGGTGGGTACCTGACTGGAGAGGACAAAAAGAAGCTGAGCAGGGAGCAGCCTGTTCCGCCCTCATGGGGAGGGAGCTCTTCCCCGCTGGAAGTTCTTCATTGTGAGAGTGGTGAGGCACTGGAACAGGCTGCTGAAGGAAAGTGTGAATGCTCTATCCCTGGCAGTGTTCAAGGACAGGTTGGACTCAACCTGGTCCAGCGGGAAGTGTCCCTGCCCATGGCAGGGGGTTGGAACTACATGATCTTAAGATCCTTCCCAACCCAAACCACGGATTCTGCGATTTCCCAATCCTGCAGCCTTATTTGGTGCATCATGCATGAGCCCTTTGTGAATTTCTTCTGCTCTTTTTTTCGGACCTGCTGGTGCCTCTGGTCTCCAGAAAGTCCTGTGGCAAGGCATTTGGATTGCAGGCTCTTGTAAAAGCGCTCCCTGTGGCTAACTCTGATCCTGCTCTGTGTGCCTGCCCTGCAGATGGTGTGTGGGTTCCTGCAGAAGGCCAGCCTGAGGCTGACCAGTCCTGAGAGCTCCGAGTTTGCAAGGTAACACCGGGGTGCTGGTGCTAATGGTAGAGCTGCCTGGCGAGAAGCACTAGGGCACTTGTGCTGTCCTGTGTGGGATCTGCCACTCTTGTGTATCCGATGAGACTTCCAGCCAGAGTCTCACCTTGGTCAGGCAGTGTCAGTGATGCTGCAGTTACCCACCTGTGTGTCCTTCTCTATTGCAGACTCTCCATCCTGGACCTGGTGGTAGCAATGGCACCCTATGCTGATGAGCAGTCCCTGGACTCCCTGTACCGCACCATCCAGCCTTCCCTCCAGGTAAGTCAGCCCCAGCCCTGGCAGCCCCAGGGGGTGCAGTGGGGCACTTTCAGCTTGCTGCCAGCTTGGACCCACACTCTGCAGGGCTGAGCAGGTGCTACAAGGGGCAGGTCTCTGCTGGACGGCCTGGGGTGCTGTGGGTACCCAGACACCGTGGTGAGGGGCTGCCGTAACGTGTTGGCTGTCCCTGCAGAGCAAGGAGCGCAGCATGCAGAAGAAGGCGTACCGAGTGCTGGAGGAGGTGTGTGCTGCTCCCCACGCTCCCTGCCAGGCCTTCGTCCGCTCCCACCTGCAGGAGCTGCAGGCAGCGCTGCTGGACTCACTCAAGAGTGTGGCGTCCCCAGCTAAGAGGGTGAGAGCAGGGGCTGCAGTGGTGGAGCTCAGCTGCAAGGGGAGGGGATGGGGCTGCTGGGTGTGTGTCCCTGCGAGTACCAGTGCTGGGCTGTTTCTTTCCCCAGCCCCGGCTGAAGTGCCTGTTGCACATTGTGAAGCAGCTCTCTGCAGAGCACGAGCCCTTCATCACAGCCCTGGTCCCAGAGGTGAGCGTGGTCCCTGGGTTCTGCCTGTTGGTTGTAGCCACAGGAGTGGCAGCAGTGATGCGATGTGCTTGTGTGCCTCCAGGTTATCCTGTGCACCAAGGAGGTGTCAGTGGGGGCACGTAAGAACGCCTTCATGCTGCTCGTGGAGATGGGGCATGCCTTCATCCGCTTCGGGCCCACCCCCCAGGGTGAGCTCCTGCTCTGCTTGCTCAGCCCCATGGCAGGGGGGGTTCAGTCCCACATGAATTTCAGCCCAGCACCCTGCTAAAACAGGTCAGGGATGCTGCTGGTTATGGGGTGAGCAAGGGCCTGAGTCACTCTCCTCTTGCAGAAGGCATGGAGCGGTTCCTGCTGCTGGTGTACGTGGGGCTCACAGGCTCAGTCACCATGATCAGCTGCACGGTGCTGGCGCTGACCCGCCTGTTCTTCGAGTTCAAAGGTGAGCAGGAGCCGGGGGCTAGGGGACAGGGACAGCACAGGGGTGAGGCAGAGCCGTCCAGCAAAGGGCTGGAGGTGCTGGGATGAGGCTAGCTGTGGCTGATCCCTGCTGTGGTTGCAGATCACCTGGAGCTGAGCATGGTGGAGCAGCTCCTGCAGAACATCTGCCTGCTGCTGGCCTCCCGCACGCGGGATGTGGTGAAAGCAGCCCTGGGCTTCCTCAAGGTCACACTGCTGCTGATGGACACCAAGCTGCTGGCCAAGCATGTCCAGGGAATGGTGAGATCCCCTGCAGGGCGTGCCAAGGAGGGTGGTGGGGCAGAGCTGCGTCTGCTTGGGCAGCCAGGGGCATCTCCAGCTCCACCTTGATCTCTGGGGCTGAGACAGCAAAGGGGAGGTTCCTCTCCTAATACTGCTATGGACCTGCCAGAGAACCTCCATGAACCAGCCACCCAGGCAGGGAGACCTCCCTATGGCCCTGCCTGGGGTTAGGCATGGGGAGGAGGCGGCAGGATATGCAAGGTGGCCATGCAGGGGAAGGGTGGGAGGCTGGGTGCCAAGGGCAGGGGTGCTTTGGTCATGAGGGTCCCTGTGCTGGCAGCTGGAGGCTGTGGGGAACCTTTCCGATGACATGAGACGCCACTTCCGAATGAAGCTGCGGAACCTCCTCACCAAGTTCATCCGCAAATTTGGGTGAGCCCGGGGGTTCCTGGGGCAGCAGGGGTGCAACCTGGGAAGCGGTGCGGGAGAAGGTGGGCACTGACTGCTCTCTGTGAACTCCTCAGCTTTGAGCTGGTGAAGGGGCTGCTGCCGGCTGAGTTCCATAAGGTTCTGGTGAACCTCCGCAAGGCAGAAGCCCGGAACCGCAAGCAGCGTGCGCTGAGGCAGGCGGCTGCAAGTGCAGGTGAAGAGGAGGCACCGCTAGCACAGCCAAGAGGAGAGAGGTGAATATGAGTATGGGGTGAAGAAGGAGCAGCCCCCACGGAGGGCTTTGTGGTGGATCTGCTCAGCTGGTGCCTCTAGGGATGCTGGAGACATCTCCAGGGATGCTGGAGACATCTCCAGGGCTGCTGTGCACTGTGGAGCAGGCTGGGGTGTGCTCTGTTTCCATCATCCTTCCTGTGTTTTGAACAGCATGGAGGAGATCCTGGCTGACTCGGAGGACGAGGAGGAGGAGCTGGAGGAACAGAAGTGGGGCAAGGAGGGGAGGAAGCAAGCATGGCAGAAGGGCCAGGCCTGGCTGAAGGAAGGGGAAGAGGATGAGCCCCTCAACTTCCTGGATCCCAATGTGTCCCAGCGGGTGCTGGGTGAGGATTGGAGCTTAGGATGTGGCTGGGGTGGGGTGGATGGTGGGGACTGCTGTGGTGCACAGGGGCAATGGGGGTATGATTGCCCCTGGGAGTGAGTCCTTCCTCAGGCCCTGACCCATCTCTCTGTGAGCAGCCACCAAGCCAGGCCCCAGGCGGGCCAGAGGAGTGAGCCATGATTTCCAGGTGTCTGAGGACGGGCGCTTGATCATCCGTGATGAGGAGGAAGAGATGCCCAATGAAGACCAAGGTACTGCCTGGGCTGGCAGGGGCCATGCTAGGCTTGCTCTGCTACTCCAGATGGTTTTCTTCCTGCCATCTATGTATGTGGAAGTGGCAGGAGTTGGTACGGCCTTATGTCACACCCAGTGGCTTTCCTCCAAGCCACTGCCACCCAGGGGGGCACCTCCATCACCAGCAGGGTGCAGGAGGGGACATGGCCACCAGTGCTAGTTTGGCAGGAGCACCCTGCTCCTGCAGCTCACTCCAGGGACTGGCACAGCACTGGGGCTGTCCTGCACCTGCATCCTGCATTGACCCTCTTGTCCTATACCGTAGGAGCAGACGAGGAGATGGTAGATGTGCTGCAAGACGTGGGTCTGCGCAGTGTGAGTATGGGGCTCGTGGTCCTGAGGAGATGTTGGGGAACTTGGCTGTGACGAACCCCTGCCTGTGCCATGGCAGCTGCAGCTCTGCCCGAGGCCACTGCGGACACTGGGCAAGCATCAGCTGCTTGGAGGGGTGCAGGAGGCTGCCTGGGGACAGGGACATGCACAGGCAGCCTGGAAGGTCCCTGGGCTCCATGGGAGGTCAGGGGTCCATGGGAGGGCAGAACTGTACCGACAAATGAGCTGCAGCATCCTCCTGCCTTCCTCAGAAGAAAAGCCAGAAGCGTCGGTTCAGAGAGGAGCCAGATGATGAGGAACCTGAGGCTGGGTCCTATCCTCAGTACAAAGGTAAGTGCAAAGCCTGTGCCTTGTCTGGGGCTCCCAGGGGCCAGAACCTCATCCCCGTGGGGCTGGGCTGCTCCAGGTCAGCTGGAGCAGAGATCTTTGCTGTGGGAAATGGCTGCCCTTCTCTGCAGTCCTCACACCCAAGAGCTGGAGGCAAAAACAGGAACAGCTCCTCCAGCCTGGGACTGGGAAGGGGAAGCTCTGGGACCCCCTTCCAACATGCATTCCCTGTTTACCAGCTGGAGGCTCTGGGATCCACCGGCAGCTGAACAAGGAGGCAGCGTTTGGTGCGGAGTACAGATCCAAGGTGAGATGCTGGGGACTACAGGGTTGGGGAGGGAAGGAGAATTTGCTGGGGCAGGAAGCACTGTTTATTTGCTGAGGACCTGGTCCAGTAGCACCAAGGCTGGAGGGGATCTCTGCTGCAAGAGGAGTTGCCAAACACTCAGTACCTGTGAATGTTTCCAGCCCCTCTTGGAGTCCCTGTCCTGCCCTTGCCAGGGCCAGTTTCTGTTCACTGCTCAAAGAAGGCATCTGTAGCATCATGTGTGTGGGAAGTTGGCTTCCAGAGCCATGTGCTTATCTGGCACCTCACTACAGCATAGTCTTTGGGGTGGCTGGGTTGCACCAGAATGGGTCACATGCGTCTTGCCTCATACTGCATCTTCTCCCATATCACTGTCTCCCACAGAAAGGTAAAGGTGACGTGAAGAAGAAGGGACAGCTCGACCCCTATGCCTACATCCCCCTGAACAGATCTAAACTCAACAGAAGGTGAGGCTAGCAAGAAAGACACAGGGTCAGGAATGAGGCCAAAACCTGGGTTTGATCCTGTTTTCTGTTGTTACGGGGGGTGTTTTTGTGGGTCTGGGAGCTCCCTGCCAGCCTCCACACTGCTCCTTGTGGGGCTTGGAGCATCCCTGTGCATTAGGTGTGCCCAGTGCCTGCACTAACCCAGCCTCCCGCCCCTTCCTCCCTCCAGGAAGCGTGTGAAGATGCAGGGCCAGTTCAAGGGCCTGATGAAGGGAGCACAGCGTGGGGCCAAAGCTGGCCGCAGGAGCCGTCTGAGGGCCCAGCGCTCCTGAGGAGCCTCCAGTGCTCAGCCTGCACTACCCTAGGATGGACCAATACCCTGGGGCCTCAGGGCACTGGAGGATGGGAGCTCCCTGAGTGGAGCAGTGGGGACTCCTCTGCAGAAGGTGGCCTGTGTCTGAGACTCCCTGGGAAGCCAGCCCGGTTGTGTTATGAACTCATGGCCCAGGCCCTGCCCTCCTGTGCCTTGAGGAAGGTGTGTGTGTTTGTGTGAGGGCAAGTGATGTGTAACAGACTCTGTATTGATAAACACCCACTGTTCCTACCCAGCCCAGATTCCTACTCTCCTCTTAAGAGCTGCGCATACTTTGCACGTCTGTGTTCTCCTGCTGCCCCAGTGCAGCAGGGCTGGAGCCCTCTCCCCTGCGTGGGGCTTGCCTGGGAGCTGCCAGGAACAACGCTGTGGCATAGTGAGGCAGTGCCTGTGTCCCATGCACCCCTGGCACACATGCAGTTGGGTTGAGTTGTGGAGTTGTCCGAAGAAAGAAGCCAGAGACAGTGAAGTCCTTTGCTTACAACTAGCTTTCTTATACAAACTCCCTCTTGGCAGGATTTTCTGCCCTGCACCATGGGCCAGGGGATCTGTGCCGTGGGGGAAGTGTTTGCTATTTGACTGCCACTGATTTCTGTCTTGTCTCTGCTTTGCCTGTATCAGCCATGCCTGGTTGTGGGGCAGGAAGAGCTCACTGTAATGTTCTTCAAATTGGCTGGAAAACTGCTGCTGTAAACCTCTGTGTCGTGCCCTTTACCTTACCTGTGAGAGCTGGGAGAAACCCTTTGCTCTGACCACCTCCTGCCAGGTAGACCTGAGCAGCGCAAATAATCCTGAACCTTGTTAGGTCCAGGTTGGCCTGAGCATCTGATTTTGCCCAAATATTACTGCAGTGAGCCCAAAAGGTGGTGTTTGGTCAACGTATGCTGGAGAGAATGGAGCAGGAAAGGTAGTAGATACAGGTCCCATTGCTCATGCTGCAAAGAACATGTATTTGTGAATGTAGCTGGCTTTCCCTTCAGTGTTAAAAAGCTGTTAGTCTTGTTATTTGCTGCTGTGGTAGTTTACATGCTGGAATTGCAACACTTCTCAGTCTTGTAGTAAGCTAAAGGGATTGTGCTTGTTCAGGTTCTTACTGGAGGTTTCTTCCTGAAAGCTGTAAATCCAGTTTTGTGGCTCTCTTATGAGCTTTTTGTTTTTTTCCAAGATCCTTTTAAAAGCTTTGGGGTGGAGGAGCTCTTGTACTGGTATTGGTCCTGCCTTGACAGGGGCACTGATCCCTTCCTGCCTCCCTACCTGAGGCTCTCACTTGGACCCTTAACTCCGTGGCCATGTTGAGGTGCTGCTGCCCTTGTCCTCCCCACAGCCTGGCTTATGGGACAGGCATCTCCAGCAGCATCATGTTCAGTCAGCAGGAGCTATATCCATCCTCCTCTGCTGCCTCTGCAGCCTTGGCATGATGCCCTCCCTCTGCTGAGAGCAGGACAGAGGGAGACGGGCAGCAGTCACCTTTGAGCCCCCAGCACCTGTAACATATGGCTGCAGGCCCACCAGAGCTGTCTTCCTGTTTTCTCTTACTTCCTTGGAGACAGGGCCTGGAATGCTGTAGCTGATTCATTTAAAAGCTGCAGATTACTCACTGTATTGTTCTTCATTTGCATGTTGTTGCACGCCTGTGTGCAACAGAAGTTTCATTAGCACAGAGGATGGTGTTCACTTGAGCTGGTGTCCAGAGCACAGATTCTTCTGCAGCAACAACTGTTAATCAGCTAATTAATCATGTAATGCAATAGGAACCCTTGGAGAGGAGATGTCATCCTGCCCAGGAGGCTGGCTGCGAGTCAGGCCTGCTGCCCACTGGCAGCTGCCTCTGGCAGGGGGCAGAGCTACGTCTCTGGGGGTCTGCCGTGGGGCAGGGTGAGCGGTGATGTGGGTCCTGCCTCCTGCAGAAGCCGGCCACAAATATTTAGCAGTTACCCACAAAGGAGCACAGAAAGGGGACATGGAGTGATGCTTGGCTTTTGCTGCTCACGCTGGGAGGTGGCTGGGGGTTATTTCTTCACTCAGCGTGCTGCTAAGCCACGCACCTCCTTCCCGCAGGCTATAGAGGGCACTGAGTGCATCACTGTTCAGTTACCTGGGGCAGGAAATGGTCACTGAGTGCTCTTTCCCATACAGATACCACTTGCCAAACGGGATTATCCCCACATTGTGGGCTGGAGGTGTACCAGGCACGCTGGAGGAGAGGCTGGCAAGACCAACAGGCTGCGCCTGGCACCGGCTGGGTGGCCCCTGGAATGATGGGGACAGCTGCAGCTGCCCATCCTGAGCCTTAGGGCTCAATAGCAGGAGGAGAAGGAAAACATTATCCTTTCCTTACCTAGGTTGTGCCCACTGTGGCATGCCCCTGGGAGGGACAGACATGTCCCATGGGGCTATGCCCATACAGCATCCAGTGGACTGTTGCCTCCTTGGAGCACCTTGCAGTGCCTTTGGGGCTCCCCAGAGGAAGCCAATCAAAGACATCCCGGGTTCCCCTCAGCATGCTGATCTACGGTTTCACTTGATGCTAAAGAGTTTCTTGTCTTGGCAGCCACCTGGACACTGTATGAGGCAACTGTGCAGGGCCCCTGGCTGGGGCAAGGCCGGTGCTTCCACCCACAAAGAGAAAACAAGGAAATCAAACTGCATTACCAGGGTCTCCTCGACGGTGAGTGGAGATCATTCACAGAGATGCGAGTTGGGGTTCATGGTGTACCTCACGTTTCCTGGAGCACTCTGGTTTCTGCAGGCATCGGTTACGTGCGAGCTGCGCTTTTGAAGCTTCCTTGAAACAGGAACACTGCAATTTGTGGTTTTATGCTGGATACTGAGGCCGGGGGAGAGGGTGAGGTGCGCACAGCACTGATAGATGGTGCCGTAAGAACTCGCAGTGCTCTGTACCGGCGCTGTTGGTCACCCCGGTTGTCCCCTCTCCCCGGGCACAGTCCCTCAGCTCTCAATGCCCGCCGCCACACCGGGCCCGGCCTACAACTCCCAGCGGCCCTTTTCCCCGCGCTGCGCTCGCGCATCGGCGGTTGCACATTCAAACGGGCCAATGGCGACGCGGCGGCACCGGCTGCAGCTAATGGCGACGCGGCTCCCGGGCGGGGCGGGGCCGAGGCGGGCCAATGGGGAGGCGGAGCGGCAGGTATGAGATGGCGGCGGGAGCACCGGCGCCTGGCGGGCGGCGCGGTGGAAGGTAGGAGCGGGCACCGTGGGGGGGGGGCCATTCGCCTCGCACCCCCCCGGGGCGGCGGGGCTTCTCCTCTGATCCCTCGTTGTGTTGTGGGGCGCGGGCCGACCCGCTGCGGGCACCCGCGCCGCCCGTCCGCGGCATGCCGCCGGCCCGCCCGTTGCGGCGCTTTCCCTGCCCGCCGCCTCTGCTGCGGTGCGGCTGCCGCTCCGCCGGCCCCGACACCTTATGGGGGCTGTCTGTGCCCGGCAGCCCAGCGCTCTGCCATGCACCGGGCAGCCCCATGGGACTGCGGGTGCTCGGTGTGGGGGCCCGTAGCCTGTTTTGCCGCATCTCGGTGCTGCGTTTCCGTTGCCCCGTGGGTCCCGCTGCAGGGGCGCGCACTCTGCAGCGTCCCGGTGCTGCATTGCAGGGGAAATGCGGCCCGCTTCTCCTGTCAGGGGAGAAACCCTGCTCCAAACCACCCGCCCGCGGGTTCCCCCCCTTAACCTTGCGCTCGAGCTGGCGAGATGAGGAGCCGCATTCCCCCCTGCACCGGCCGCTGCTGCCTGCAGAGGTACGGGCTGTGCTGTGCGGGGCTGGCTGCTGTCGCCGCAGTCGCAAAGCGAGTGCTAGCGCTGAGCGCTTGGCAGTTGCGAGGTTTGGTAGGGTGATGGCACTGTATAGACTTGCTTCTCATCTAGCCCTTGTTCTCCCTGCTTTGTTCACTCTACACGCGTTATTCTTGCTGTCTAAATACATGTCATGTCAGCTTCACATAAGTCACCTTAGCACATACTTTTGTATGCATACCCATTCTGTAACTGTTGCCAGTAAAATAGTGAAGACTATGTGCATCAATGTTGTCAAATGACTACTAGAAGGCTGTAATGTCTCTTTATCACACACACACACGCATATCCAGTGTGGAGCTGCAAACTTAGTATCCTTTGAGTGGTAATTCCCATGAACTCGCAAAATGAATACAGCCGAGTGCTGATGCTTCGTATCTGTCCTGATTCACAGTGGCGCTGTTCTTTCCTCTGCTGAGGAGGACCCATCTTGATTGCACTTACTGTGCTTATCCAGAGGCACTGCTGTGGTGCCTGGGCTCGAGGAGAGCATTGCTCTGGATGGATGGATGAAGAGGTGGTGCTCAGTGTGGCATGTTTCACTAGGGAGTGCCCAAAATACTGGACCTGGTAAAGGGATTAGTATGCTTTGTGCAGCTGATACAACAGTTACAGAAAGCATTTTAAATGTGACCTGGATCAGTCCAAAAGACTGGATTTATTTATTCTGTGCTGACAGTTGCCCTCAGGATGAAATCCTGCAGCTCTCTATGTCCCCCACAAGTGACTGTGTTAAAGTTAAGCCTTAAGCGCAAGTTTTATTCCCATGCTTCCTGTCACCCGTAGGTAGCACTAGCAAGCTGATCTCTTTCTTTGCAGGTCTATCACCACGAAGATCTTCTTTAATAAATATATGTAGTTATATTTTTAAGTATGTTTCATGACTGTGCATTTGCCCTTATTTCTTCTCATCTGGAAAGAAGTGCGAGTTAGTTAGTAAAGCTTGCATGCTGTGTGTGTGGTCTTACAGCATGCTGACTTAAAGACTGGAAATGAAAGCTGGTTGTCTCAACCTCTCTACCAAATGTTACTGAACATGATAAAAGATGATTTGTGTGGGTCTCTCTCCTGTTTGTGGTCTCTCTAACCTCTGCCTGGCTCTCCATAACTGAGAATGATGATTGCAGTGTGCCCGAGTGCTCAATTGCAAAAGAGAAACATCTGTCTGGTTAATGAATGCATTTAACATTCAATTTGAGCAGCGCCTAAATGCTTTGCCAGGCACTCGGTGCTCATGTCAGCCATTTGATATGGCAGGGGTGCAATGAGTGGAAAGGAAAAAGCTGTGGGCCTGGAGGGTAGGATGAGCTGGGAAAAGACATCAGGCATTTTGCTAAAGTGGCTTGCTTTAGTAAGTGATGGAGTGTCACTGCACAACTGGACATCAAGAGCTCACATCGTAAACAGGCGATCAAAGGAGCACAATTGCCATCTGTGTTTTACTGGAAATAGGAAATATTCGCTGTAAACATGACTTAATGGCAAAAAGTCAGTGACTTGCTGAGGGTCATGCAGGAAAAATGGTTGATTTCAGAGTTAAAGGCAAGTCTGAACACGACTGCTTTTCTCTGAAGATAGCCTGGAGCCCATGACAATCCTATTCAAGCATTCCCTTTTCCATAGCCCTCACTAAAATCTTTGAGGCCTAGATTTGCCTTTAACCCCCTGCTTAGTCCAAGCCCTGTCAGGCACACATCCAAACCCAAACTCAAGGCTGTGTTGCATTTGCAGTATTTTTGTATGTTTGCATGTAACACTCTGTCCTGTTCTCATCCAGTGCCTGGGATGGGCTTGGACAACAGGATCCTTGTTCTGCTACACTTCAGTTTATTGTCTGTTTGCATGCAGGGGGAGCATTGCTTGCCCACATAACCCAGAGCAGTGTCTGGGACTCCTTACCAGCCTAGTCATTGCCTTGCTGCTGTGTGCACATTTATATGCACATGAAAATGTCACTGGGCTTCGATAATGCTCCTTTAAAGGTGCCTGGGCACTCAGTTCAGCCTGAAACTGAAGCGCTGAGTGCTGGACACTGCGCTAGGAAATTGAATTCCTTGTCTTAAAGGTTAACAGTCTCCAGTGTGTGATAGTTTAATAAATGGCATGAACAGATGGGAAGGAGACAGGGCAGCATGGAAACGTTGGCTAACATCTAATGGTTGCACTGAAGTCAAGTTCCTCTTGGAAATACCGTCCCACTGTATTAGGCTCTAATCCCACTGGGTTAGGCTCTTGGTCACAGCTGGGGCCTTCTATTTTCCACTTGTTTCAGTTAGTTTTTTCTGTAGGATCTCATTTTCACTTTTCTTTAGCTGAGGCCCTTTCCTTGGCCTGTGTTCTGCTGGGTTCAGGCATGGACCTGCTGTGCTGCTTTTGTGCAGGCTTTCACCAAACCTGTGCTGTGATATGGGGAATGACACCGTGAGTTCCTGTGTTCCCAAGTTGCAGGGGTCTTGGAGCCAGCATGGGTAGAGAAATGGGAGGAACCATGGCTTCATGGTGTGATAAATCTGTCTGACCCTTTGTTTCAGGGCTTCACAGGTCTGGTGTGTTCCTGGCCTCATTTGGGTAATGCATTACGCTCACTGTTGTGTCTGACAAGCATTGGGCCCTCTTCTCCGAGGGCCTGCTCCCTGGCTCTTGGCCTTTCTCACCTCTACACACTGTAATTGCAATGAAACTATCTAGAGTTTCCTCATAATTTTTGTCAGGAGCTGTAGATAACAGGGAATGTGATAAGCTGCTTAAATAATTGCCTGCCAGCTGGCTGACGAGAACTTCTAATGTGTTTGCTTTTGGCCTAAAAAGCTCTAATAATTTGGACTCTGGCCAAAATATCCTTTCTTCTTGAGTGGTAATGTGGCAGCTCTGATTTTCAGAGGCAGGAAGTTCCCGGGGGAGCCGGCATTAGTTTCCCTTTTTGTTTTTCCTAGAGCTCAGACTCAAGGTTGAAACATAGCTTTATGGTTTGGGAGTTCCATATGGGCATTCCTACAGCCCTGCTCACGAGCTGTCAGATAGCAGGAGACAAGCGTGTGACGGCTGCCTGTGCCTTGGAGAGCGGGAAGCCTTTTAGGAAACATCCTTCACAAGCTCTCAGGGGTGCCTGCAGCTCTCCTCTCGTACACAGGCCACTCGGCACCCTCCTGCGCAGCCGTCAGAGCAGCACATCAATACATCCCTGCTCCCCGGGCTCTGCAGAGAATCCGGGTGAATCCAGACAGAGGTGACCTGTCAGGTGGGATGCGAAGTGAAGCTGTTTCTGATCAGTATGGGAGAGTTGCATAAAGTGACAGTATAGGTTACTGTCATATGAATTTTGTTATCTGTGTGCAGTGTTCCAGTTTTTGACATCCTAGCCTGCCCAAATCCCCTTCAAAAGCGCTAAGCCCCCATTCTGCTTGCTTTGGTGAGTTAATTGTGTTGCTTTGTGCATCCCTGTCTGTCTGGTGCTGCATGCCGTGCTGCTCTGCGGCTGGCCCAGCCTGTTCATCTGTGTGCTTCAGCAGCCCTGACCAGATGTCACCAGCTTATTTCAATGCTGGCATGCATCCAGGTGTGCCTCATTGCAATTCCAGCTTGTGAGAGTTTACACATCTGGAACATGGGATGTGGCCTCTGACATACTCGGTGGTGCCTGCAGAGGATTGCTGATGAGAAGGGATTTGATGTGCTCTCATCCTTTGTAAACACCACCATGATACAAAATACAGATGCAGGCATGCAGCTTGCCCACTGCACCTCCAGAGCCAAGGAGCATTGTGGAATTAAAGAAGTGTAATGAACAAAAACAAGAGCTATGGCTTCCTGAGTCCTTTGTCCGTATTTGCCAGGCTGTGACCACAGAACCTCACTCAACAGTACTGTTGGGAGCTGGCTGTGGGTCTTGACCCGGGTCTTGGTATCACTTTGGTCCACTAAAACAGCAGCAGTCAAGTGAACCTGTGAGTGCTGCAGTACTGGAATTCAGACGCTTTGTTCAAGTGCTGACAGTTGCTGGTGGGATGGGATTCCCAAATGTATTCTGGGCGCCAGTTAGTTGGTGCTACCAATTTTGGGTGATTACCATCCTGTGGGAGGGCTGGAGGAAAACACCCTTTCTGCCTTGCTGGGTTGCTCTGAGTTCCCACACTAGCTGCTGCAATATGTTGCTAATTTTGCTGTGCTATTTTTGCAATTGCTCAATTTTTCATGACATAAGTAAACCTGATTGTTATGGGGATCCTCTTTATAGAGGTAATTCTGCTCTGACCTGGATGCTGGCCTGGGGCCAGAAGATTGAGAAGCATCTACGTGATGTATCTTTGCTAGTCTGAACTGCATTTTCACTGTTTCTGGCTTCTTCAAGTGTAAGGGTGACGATCAGAGGTACATGCAGCAATTTCTGAATTCTAGAGGCCAAGGAGGTAAAGGTAGGACTGGACCATGCCTTTTATTGACTTCCAGGACACTCAAAATAGGGAAGAGGTTAAAGACATTTTAAAATGAGAGTAAGTGAATACTATCATTGTTGGCAACTGGAAAGTACCCATTGGCACACTTGGGGGATGCAGCAGACATGGGCAGACCTTGCAGTCCTCCCAGGTAAGGAACAAAAATGGGAAGAAGCTTCCTATCTGGGATATGAATTAAGTCAAAGAGCAGTCAGCTGGGGAGCGTCCATGGGCAGATGTTCAATAAAGAATTTTAGATTCCACAAGAAAGATGTTAGGGTCCATGGGAAGAAGAGGTGTCTTTGTAGTTTGTTCTACTTGTAGCCAAAGGTCCTGGTGGGTAATTCTCTAGTGCATGGGGCAAAAAGGCCTAAAACACTTGTCCTAGACATGGGACATAGTATGCAGCTACCACCTGGCCTCACAGAGTACCTCAGATCTATGGTACATTATTCACAATGACTTAAATTAGTAAAATAAAGCAAAACCAAATTCATTGTTTTGTCATGTATATGACTGGGGCAGGAAAAACACATAAGTTGTTTCTATACAGACAAGCCCGAGGCCCTGGTGACCTCCCAAAAGAGAGGCAGCATTCCTACCCAGCATGTTCTGGGTGGTGGGAAGTGGCTGCAGGGCTTCCTCAGGCTGCGACCCTCCCACCCTGCTGCAGGGGTCCGGATGCAGCCACATGGTGCCCTGTGATGCTGCCTGGCTCCTCCAGCACTGCTGGACTCTTGTCTCTGCCTCGCCAATGCCTGTAGCTCAGCTCTTACGTCCTCATTCCCATGTCCCAGCCGTGTCTGCCTGATAGCTTTCAAACCAGCTCCTTTGTGCTCAGTCCCATGTTGCCCCTTGCGCAGAAGCTGGATTTCTTCTAAATGTCTGCAGTGTGACCTGATTATTTTCCCTGTCCTTCCTCGCCCTTCTTTTTAATAGTATCTACAGAAAAGCTGGCAGAGTTTGGTTGTATCAGTCATGCTGACTGATAGTGTTCTCTTCTCTCGGGATTCCTCCTTTTCCGCTCCTCCAGCATTCATTTCAGATTTAGCTATCAGCCCTCTAAAGACCGGGGTATTGCCTTTGTTCTGTGTTTGTACAGCATGGAGTGCAGTGGAGTCCCCAGCTGTGACTGAGGTTCCCAATGCCACAGTGATAAAAGTGAATAGATCGGTAACAAGAAGAGGCAGCTGCTGCCATGTAAAAAGATTCAGTTTTGGTGCTTATTTCAGTGAAATTGGATCTAAGGCTCCTCTTCTATTGCTGTTCCCAGTAGGGTTTTATATTAAAATAAAGACACAAACTTTAGATTGCATTGAAAGTCATGAAAATCCGAGCAGCATTGCTATTTAATGCTGTTAGACTGTGTTAATCTGATGCTAAGGCATATATATGAGCTTGCTAGATCCTTAATGTAAAATTGCTGGGTTTCTGGTGGTAGCTGTGTTCCTGCATTTTTACAGAGCCTTGGGTAGGAGGCTGAGGCACCGCACAGCGAGGGATCATCCAAAGCTGTGGTGCTGGGAAGAAGACTTGGTGAGGAGCACCGCAGTGAGCATGCGGTTCCTCTCTGAGGCGCCTCTTCGCACTAGAAGGCATCTGGATGCTCTGATGTTGTGGTGATGGCTGATTGAAGTACTGCTTAATGACTTTAAAATATTCCAGTGGCTATTGTGAAAGAGATTGCAAAAGAATTCACTGAGGTCAAACCTGAGAAATTTCATGCTGAAATGGAAATTTCTCGATGCTTCACATACATCAAGCTGTCTTGCTACTGCAGTTCTCTTTGACACTGGCAATATCTTGCATTTTCTTCCGAAGCACACTTCCCACCCGCCCCCTCCAACCCTTTTATCTTCCCAGATACGTCCGTCTCCAGGTTCACACCACAGATGTGTAGCTGATGTTGCCGTGGTCTGCTTTGAGTCCTTTACTGAGACAGAATTTGAATTCATAGGTTGCAGCAGTGACTGGGATATCCAATTTACCCGCTGTCTAAAAGATGGCCTGGTGTTACATTAGTTCCAGGTTGTCCAGCACAGGCTGCCATCGCATAATAGCAGCTTTCTTCCCCCGCTCCTTGCTGTTTAAATTGCATATTATTATCTGTTTCCCTTAGCCAAAAGGCTGAATCACTCCGTGTTAGCTTTTGAATGGGAAGAAAGCAAGCAAAATTTAAAAAGGCAGTGTTATCTAGTATGGTGTACTTGTACGAAGTCTAGAGACAGTAGGTGAGGATCGGCATCCACTGTGCTGTGTGCGGTGTACTCATCACAAACGGGCTCTGCCCCTAAAAACCTCGTGAGTATAACCCTAGGCAAAAATTGCTGCATGTTTTTCTTAATGTTTTTCAGAGGCAAATCAGTCATCTTATGAAGAGCTGCTAGGCCAAATCTGAGGCCCGAATGCGATCTTTGTTACGCTATCTTACAAGAATGTCAGTCTGAAGTACAGTCCTCAAAGCAACCTCAACTGTGGAGTCACTTCTAATGTCTCTGCAGTCCATTCCCATTAGCCTTCTTTAAAATGTATTATTTTTTTAATCTGGAAAATAATTTGTCTTCTAGTCCTTTTTACTTAAAATGATTCCACATAATTCCACTATGGTTCTTTCATCTCTTTGCAAAATCTGGGATGGCTCCTATCTGGCTCTGGAAATACTGTCTTCAGACATCCTTATTAATTGATTCCTTACTCTGGCACGACATAGGAAATGATGCTACTTCTCTCTCCCCGGGGAAATAGGAGCCAGCTTACATCTGTCCCATCTCCCTTTGTGCTTAGCCAGGCAAAGAATTGCTCATGTTTTGTGTTCTTTAACACTGCCCGCTTATCGCTCTGCTCTCAGTATTTGGTAGCAGCCTGGCCCTTTCTTGTAGTCTAAAGATTTTGTTATTACAGAGGGAGATTTTCTTCTGTTATCCGCCTTATTTTCCAAAGCTCTTTAATCCTTTCATGAGTTTTACAGCAAAACTAGTCTACTGTGGTGTGTCTGAAGCATTAGCTCCTCAGTGATGACATACAAGTGCGCAAAATTGCACTGGAGATGTATTTTGCCCACTGAATTAGGTACATCAGGTTCATCTGCAGTGTGCGGCTTCCAGTTTTTCCACTTTCCCAGCTAGACAAACACAGCCCCCTTTTCTTTCTTGGCTGATTATGTTCTCCTTAGGCTGTATTTCATGTTGCTTGAACCTGTTTCTGCCTTCACGTGGGTGGAGTGAGAACAATACAAAACCTGTAAAAGCCACTAAAACAGTTAGGTCTCACCTAATACGAATGCAAGCTTGCTGCCGCGCGAGTTAATCTGCCTGTTTGCGCAGCTCTTGCACCACAGGGTCAATCACCAGGTTTTGCCAGTTAAAGTCTTATTTTTATCCTAGTTTCCAAGGCATTTCCCTGGCCTGGATCTAGTTACCTTAGGGATTAATTGATCCATCATGATTTTGACCTCCTGCACCATCCACTCCCCATGAAATGATGGGGCTGTCATGCCTGAAGCAAGAACGTTGTGTGTGACAGACAGCTTTCTTTGTGACTTGGCTGGGATCACAGGCTTCGCTTCTGAAAGATACCACAATGGCAGGAATCTCAGCACAATATAGGACCCATTTTTTTTAATCTGCTGTCTTAATCACAACCCTATTGGTACAAGGTTTTATTATTCTTTGGGTTTTGATTTTATTCATGGGATCAGAGAGGAGGCCATTTATTCCTTTATTTTATTGTCTTTTTGACGTGTCATAAAGCAGTCTGAGATCACAGCGTATAGAAAAATGTAACTGTGTAATTGCAAGCAAAGCCAAAAAAACCCAACAAGAAATCCCTCGATACATGATTGTCTCCCCTTTGCTGCTGATCTATAAACTGTGAGTGTAGGTAGAGTACATCCATCTTCCTTTTTTTACCATGAAAACAGCAGATGGGGCACACGGCTTTTTCTGAAGGTTGTACTGTGTGCAGCAGTGAGGATTGGCAGGGTTATTGTGTGTAAAGCCAGTGGGGGCTTTATCTTTGCTCAGAAATAGTGGTTTGCTTCACATTTCCATTTTGATTAGCAATAATGATACAAAGGCAAATTTTCTATGCGAGGAAGAGCTGCTAATAAAGTGACCTTTCAAAATTAAGTAGCTCATTGAAGTGCCATACCACAATAAGCATATACAAGGCTGGTCCCAGCTGCGGCAGGCAGGGAAACTGGATGGGAATCTAGAGAAACATGGAACGGGAAGCCTGAAGTGAACGGACAGCACACAGTGGCAAAGTAATGGTAGCAAAGAGCAATGGCCAGGTGCTGTTCCCAGCTCTGGAGGGGATGATCTACATGCTTCCTCTTTGAAAGGATCTAAGAGAATGCAAGGCAGGGGCAGAGAGTGTTTCTAGGAAGGTTTCTGGCCATGGGGTTGAGCCGTTAAGGGACTCTGCTTTTGTCCTGACAGTGCCGTAACATCAGTTGTGCTTGGATGCTGTTGGGAATGTGTTTGCGTGGCTTTACTCATGGTAAACACAGTGTAGCTTTGGAGCTATTTTGTGGATTCCTCTTGGATACAGGTGGAGAGCACTTAATACCACACTGGTCCTAATTCAAAACCCTGGTTTCTATGTAGGAATTATTTGCCGTTAAACTCCAGCTACGCAGCCTTTGGCAAGAGACATGAATCAATTTGTCCAGCTTTTCTTTTCTGTTTTGTCTCTGTGTGAAGGCTGATGCCCAGTGTGTGCCAAGGGAGCCTTTCAGACCCAATAATGCGCCCTTGTGTCTCGTAGCATGCGTGGAATTTGCATAGGCTGTGCTGGGACAGGCAGGTTTCTTTTGTTGCTGGAAACAAGGAGCAAGTTCTTTTCCCTGTCTCTGCTTCCTAATGCCTCTCCAAAAGCTCTCAGCACTCATGTAAGAAATTTACTTTTTATCTATTTATTTTTGAATTAAATGTTGTTAAACTTTCTGTGACTTGTACTGGGGGCTGTGCAGAGGAGCCATGTCAGTCTGTTCTAGTAGATGAAATCGTTTAATTTCCGTTCTCTGAATCTAGATATCTAATTGTCAGAGAGAGCAGATAATCTGTGATGCTTGATGTAACTGCTGCAAAGTATTTGCATATCTTCTCTGTGGGGAAACAAAACTGCTAGTGAGTGAATAACAGTGCACGGATCATTGCAGGCAGGGTCACTGGGCCTATACACTTGCTATTAACCCTTCTCAGGATCTGTATTGCCACAGAATGAGTTGTCATGGGTTTCAGGCCAAGGGCTTGCTCCACATTATGGGCAGAGCTGGCACTTGTTTGGGCCATTGTATTCCTTTGCAATGAAATGCAAATACGATCAGATCGATCGGCAGTTGATTTTTGGCAGCCGATACCGAGTTGCTGCGTTTCGGTCTTGATTTGTTGCAGATAAGGAACTGCTGAAAACCAGGCTGGGAGGTGCTCAGGAAAATGTGGCCCCCCATTTGGAGCCGGCAGCGTGCTGGCTAGGCCACTCTGCGCCATGCAGCTGGGAGCCTTTAAGGGCTTTCCATATTTTTAGATGACCTGGCAGGCTGCCTTGCAATCTGCCTCACAGACCTTCCTCCTCACTGTCCTCTTGAAGGAGTCTTTGACATCCGTGGAGAGCAGTGGTAAGGGGAGAGGGTTTTGTATGGATTCTCACAATGCAAGCGTTGCTGAGAGCCTGGTTTCCTCCCATCTCAGCAAATCTGAAATCTCCTTGTGGAGCCCGAATCGCAGCTTTCATTCTCTTATTCTGATCACACGCTATGGAAGTCATGCCAAGGTGGTCTTTCAGGTCAAAGATCTACAGCAGTAGCTCAGATAACTGTTGGGTTCACAGATACAGCGTGGAGACAGGCTGGAGTTCAGGTGACCTGTTGGTACGTGCTTTGATGTCCTCCCATGCATCAGCTACTGTTGATTTACATCAGAACAATAAGTTGCTGAGATCTCTGAACTAGTAGCTTAAGCGCTCTGTTGCTTGAACCGAAGAATGTAAGGTCCAGTGAGTTGCAAATGCTTTTGGTGTCAGACCTGCTGAGCAGTGAGTACAGATGCCCACTGTGGTCTGAACACAGTGATGTGGCCTCCACCCCTCAGCAGAGAGGAGAAGCAGGTCAGGGTGCTCTGGTGTTATGTGGAAAAGCTTTGGAGAGAAAACCTTTGGTGGGTAATCAGCAGAGCATGTTCTTTCTTTTCACTCCTAAGGGACTTATGTGGTCTGGGGTGCATTTCTGTTACCTGTGCTCAGTTCAAGCTCACAGCTAAGGAGGGATGTTGGAATGGTGGAAAGCAAATGATTAAAGGGTTGGGGAATGTCACACAGTGAAAGCATACAGTGTGTGTAAGCTGGGTGGGTAGGCAGCCTCCACACAGAGCCCTGGAAGAACTGGCACACCAACTAGCAGGGCCAGGCCAACACTTTACAGTATGGCACCAGGACAGTAGCTTGTGACTGGAGAATAATGACACTAATCCTCACATTTAAGTAAAAGAGGGACAGGAGAAGCAAGCTGGGCAACTAGACTGTAAGCTAGGCTTCAGAAGCATGCGAGTGTTTGAAACAGTGGTGGGAAGATGGTGAGGGAAGACCTAGAGGTAGATGAAAATTGGGATAAGCTTCAAGGGTAAGCATCAAAAGTGCTGATTAACCTGAGATATCTCTTTGATAATCTCTTTATTTTGATTCTAGATGTGATAAATGGAGCTTACCTAACCTCTGGTAAGGCTAAGTATCTGTTACAGGTAACGCTCAGCAGAGCAGTGTCTCAGACACATCGCTTTTCCCATGCCACGTGAGGAATGGAAAAAGCAGGCATCAGTAGAGAATGCCTGCTTCAGGACAGCCTGAAGAAGAGACAAGAACTGGATGAGCCGGACAGAGATGTTTTACGAAAATGGTTACTAGGGGTTCCTCAAAGACTGATACTGCATAGCTTGTGCTAATACTGATGAGTCCATGCTCACTCCACAGTCAGGAGTGCATAGCTGAGCAGTTACTGTAGGTGGCTGAAAGCAGTAACCAAATTGTAGGCAGTTTGTCACCTGAGAGGGCTTGACCACATCCCCAGAAGAACTGTGGGTCAGTGTTATTGCATGTTAATGATCTTAAAGTTCCAGGGCATGTGAACTATTTATGTGTTGATAGGAAGGTAGGGATGATGGAATGGCAGTGGAAAATGAGGAGTATAAGATGTCCATGAAAAGAATTAAATTGGGGTTTGGGCTTTTAGGACACTGGGAGCGAATTTCTGGGGAGGAAGGAAGAAAGAACCAAACTTATTTATGACTGGGACTGGTAAGTTGATGTGAAGTATTGGGTGTCATCAGCCTGAGCTGGCAGGATACAGAGGTAGTGAAAGTTCTACTTGGGTGTTACCATGTGTTGCATATGTTACCATCACACTATGGAGTGCTAGTCTTGGGCTGTGTTGTACAGGCAGGCCAGAAATGTTTTTGTTCCAAAGGCAAATGTAAGTGCACTGCACTGAACTCTCACTAAAGACAGACAGTAGTGTTGGTGTTGACTGGTGGCTCCTGTGTCAGCAGATGTCTCCTTCAGGGCAGACCAGCTGGCTGTAAAAATCAATGTAATCAGGAGTTACTGTGGGTTTTTTTCTCCTTCCCTCTTTTCCAGTGATGCCATCTGCAGTTTTGTCATCTGCAATGATTCCTCCCTCCGCAGCCAGCCCATAATCTTCAACCCTGACTTCTTTGTGGAAAAGCTGCGCCATGAAAAACCAGAGGTGTTCACAGAGCTTGTTGTCAGCAACATTACCAGGCTCATTGACTTGCCTGGGGCAGAGCTTGCCCAGCTAATGGGAGAGGAAGACCCAAAGCTGCCTGGGGCAAACAGCACAGCCTCTGGATTTTTTCGTTCTCTGATGTCTCTGAAGCGAAAGGGTGAGTATGGCATGATGCCTGGTGCCCACATTTAGGGTGCTGCTGACTGTCGTCATCTGTTACACTTAGTTTACAAAACCTCCAGTGTAGGCCTGTTGTTTTGAGCTTTTGTTGAATGCTTAATACTATGAGGCTTTAATCTCTGGGAATGGCACCTCTGGAAAGGAGCAAATGGCCAGGGGGTTCACCTTGGAAATGTCCTGCCACTTCTGGAATACCCTTCTCCTGGGGGTTATTGCTGTGGTTTGTGACAGGTTGGCCTTGTTGGTGTGCTCAGTGGAGTACACGCCACCAAGCTACAGCTTTGGTAGCTGGGTGTTTCTGGTCTGGCTAGGATAGCACTGAGCTGGAGAGGGGTGCCTGAACATGTTAAGGTTCTTCCAACACACACCAAGATGTCCTTGTCTCTCTGCTTGTCCATTGGAGTCCGTACTTTGTTTTCCTTAGATCATTAGCTTTCTTCGTAAGTGATGGAATATCAGTAAAGGCTGAGAGCATCAGATTCTGTGAAGAACAATAACACCCCAGTTTTCCGGGCCACTGACTTCACTCAATGCCCACTGTTTCCTTCAGTTGCTGTCCCAGATCTCTGGAAGGTCTCATCTGAGCAGCTCAAAAATCTGTAAGCATCTCCCATACAAATGCCAGTGCCGCTCTGATCCACATCCCAATCCAGTGAGTCAGTGGCGAAGCTTTGCAGACTGACACTGTTCAAGCCCAGTGTCAACCCTAAGAGGTGACATATTTCTCTTTCACTCTGAGGCAAACTTCAGCTGGAGTTTTCTTTTGGTAAACTGACTATTCTTATCTTCTCTTTCATGTTCAGCTCTCTTGGTTATGAAACATTAGCCCTAGGCCTCTTCTCAGAAGTCTGAGATTTGCTTTTGAGCACAGTTGTGTTCAGATCTTCTTCTCTTCAATGGCTGGCATTTATCACTGTTTTGCTGCAACTAAAAGGCTGTTAGAGGTGTCTGCGTGCCTGCTTCCACCTCTGCCTACACTCAAGGGGAGCCTGATTCTCCTGGTAAGTTCAGTTAAACCTTCTCATCCAGACAGAAACTGCCTCCATCTGGGCACCTCTCACATCCCTCATCAGCTCTGGTTTTCTAGCTAGACTGGCTGTCTGCTGGCAGAGAAGCTGTGGGTAGCTGCCTTCAGATGTTGGCAGCCTGAGGTTGAACACTTCTAATTAGTCTTCCGCTTCCTTTGAGCAATTTTGCTATTGTGAGTACCTCTGAGAAGGGAACTATCACTATGGCCTAGTATGGCTTTTTCTTTTCATTTTTCTTCAACCTTTATATAGTTTCTCTAAGTGTTTCTCATTCAACCAAACCTATTCCTCGACAGTGTTTCGTAAGGACAAGCTCTGCAGCCCCACTGCTCAGGCTGAATTTTCTGGTGATAGCTTCAGCTCCCCACTCCTGGCTCAACCAGTAGGAACCTGGTAGATACACTCACCCTGGGCTGGACAGCACAGTAGGGGAAAATGCAGTACAGCAAATGAAGCCCTTTAACACCCTTAGGTGAGAATTATTCTGTATTGCCATCTTGCCTTGCTGCTCCATAATAACAGGTCTTCATGCTGCTCCCAAACTGAAGATAGACTGCGCTCGTACCTGTTAGTGCTCCTGCCTGTGTTCCCAGAGAGTAGCAGGACACTTTTCACTTGAAAAACAGAAATGAATGAGCAACCAAGCTGAAAGTGTTCTCCCGGTGCGTACAGAAACTTCCATGTGTTTGTCAAAACTCTTCTAGCAGAGGCCTGTGAGCCTTCTCTAGCTCGTGTTTTTAAATTATCTGTAATTTGCTGGAGCACTGCTCTTATCAGACCTGGCATCTCATGCTAACTCTCTTCCCCAAGAGCTCCGCTTTTCCCCATTCAGCCGCCATGGCCATGTGTCTCACTACAGCTAGGGCGAGCAGATGTTTCCAAGTTTTCTGGCTGCACTCCCGGGCTGCAATGGCAGTGTCTCCCTGCATTGACAGGCACTGTCTGTGAACTCCTTGGCTGAACTCTGAGAAAAAGAAGTTTGTGCCTGCAGAGAAAATCGGTTTCATGTACTGTGTGTTTTATCTTGGAGCCATCATTTGTTTTTCTTCGTGTTAGAGACCAGCTAGAACAAACAGGTTTTATTTCTTCAAAGCCAGAGGCCGAGGACCACAGAGCTCAGAACTGATCAAACTGCAAATACTTACAACTTCTTTGAGCATCAGGAAACTCAATCTCATGCTGCTTCTTAGTTTCAGAAGCAATCATACAATAACATCTAAGCCTTCTATAACTCAACATCCATTCTCCAGGCACAGCTTTCAAGTTTCTTTGAGAGTCTAATTCTCATTCAGATATCAACTTCTGACTTCAAAGGTAAATATAATTTGCCAGGCCCTGCATGTCTCAAGAAGATGTATTTTCCTCTTCTCTTCCTGGCCACTATTGATCGTATCTGTTGAATGTCTAATGAGTTCAGTTTTCTTCAAGGACGAGAATCTTTTGCCAGCTGTTCTATCCCTTCACACTCAGGCCTTTCAGATCTTGAGTGTGGATCAAGAGCTCACATCACCCTCTTTTCTCCTGCAAGACTGAAGCACGCACATTATCAGAAGGAGGTCAGAAAGTTCTTGATTTAACAGGACGCTGAAGTTCCTGGTGGCTTCCTGTGTATTTCAGAAGTCGTGGAAGAAAGCAGAACATTCTTCAGGCGGAATAAATTTAGTTGCACAAGAAGGCTGCTGAAGAAGTGCATAGGGTTAACCAGGTCTTTCCACATGCTGTGAGCATCAGCACCACAGAACAGTAACGTCTGTAGTACAACAGACCAAAAGCTAGTAGAATCAAAATGTACTCTGGGGGGAAAAGGCAAGAGAAAGCTTGTGGGGCACATAACTTTTATCAGACCAGCCAATGCACTGTTTGGGTTGATGGGCTATCAGTTGTAACAGTAAGAAGGGAAATCTTCAGCCACAGAAAGCTGGGGTGCAGATGCTCAACTTGCCCTCAGAAGTGGCCCATGCTCCTGTCAGCCTCATCATGGAGAAGGGAGGAATAACCTTTTCTTAAATCTGCTGGCTCTTTAAAGCCTTAGTGCAAGGGCAGGACAAAGCAGCTCTGTGCCTGGTTCCAGTTCTCAGTCCCAGTCAGCATGGTGTGGTATCATCTATCCAGCATCTTCTCTCTAGCTGCAGTTAAAACCTACATGTGTCTGAGGGAAAAAGAGGTGCTCAGAGCTCTGGTTGGTGCCAGTGAAGTCCTTGAGAGTTGCCTCTGTTCTGAGGGACAGGGTGTGCTGGCTATGTGTATGTGATGGAAAAAGCCATTCACCAGCAAGACTGCACTTACTAGAAAATACTGTCCTGCTGGATAACCACCATCTTCCTGGGAAGCTGCTCTCTGGTCAGGAATGTTTTTCTGCATTGGTTCAATGAGTGCCCTTCAATTAGATGGGCTTCTCACCTAATGTTTCCTCCCATGCAAGGATCTCCTTCCTTTCAGCTCAGTTGCTTCTGTCTTCTTTTGGGGCTGTACCCTCTGTTATTTGCTGGAGTTCTGGAGCTGGCAGTTCCTGCCCATCTGTAACAGCCACATGAGATAAAAGCAAACTCCAGAAGTGAGAGGAGCTGTCAGTGTTCCATATGGAGAAGGGCCCAGCTCATTGTTTTGCTACTGTCCTTTTTTTTTCATAGTTCTTCCTTGTTCAGCTTTTGTACTTTACTGCACTCAGGCCAGGGCAGCTGACATGGAAGAGAGATTCACTGGGATCGGGGAATTCCAGGGATTACCCATCCCTGAAAAGGAGGCCAGTGTGAGCCAGTCAGATCATGTCTGCTTTCCCCGGTAGTGTTTGTTCCCCTCTCCCGTAGACTCATAGCTGCATCTCTTCTTTCTGCTTCACTCCACGTCAAGCCAATAAGGATTAATCTGGACTTGACTTCCCAGGTGCGGAGTGTGACAGTGCAGCAGGCACCCAAGCTGTCACATCTGCCCTTCCCACTTTGGTCTTTCCATGACGTTCCGGCTTGCACATGATTTGCCCTTTAAAACTGAAGCATCTGTTCTGGTGTTGTTTTCTTTTCAGGAGCAATAGAATGTTTGCTTTAGCTGATAAAAAACTGTAAATAAGCTGAGGTAAGAAGCACAATGATGAAGTCCTTGTAAGTATAGCATGGTGAGATGAAGTGACTTATTTTGGAGTGCTTGTGATATCTCACATCTGTGGGAGTCCTTGTGACCACCCCCTGTGGCGTTTTGGGCACTGGTCTTTGCATGCTGAGATCCTGTTCTTTGGGGACCACTCATCTCTGTGGCTGTTTGGTTCTGAGTTGCCTGAATACGTTTGTTATCTTCTGTTCTGCAGAGAAAGGGGTGGTGTTTGGCTCACCGCTGACAGAAGAAGGCATTGCACAGGTTTCCCAACTAATTGAGTATCTGCACAAAAGTAAGTGACTCTGTCTTACTGTCTTCCAAACCCAAGGGGTATTTGTCCTGCCCACCTCAGGTCTCTGATGCAGAGAGACTGAAAAGCTCTGAGCTCTCCAGCAGGAGTCTGAGACTCTGCCCTAGATGACTGCTCCCCAGAGTTGCCTAGCAAATATGTTAATCTCTTTCCCTCTGTGCATTTTTCTACTGATGGGGCCAGCTTGAAGTCATGTCTCTGAATGCAAGTCATTGAGGTTTGCTGTCAAACTCTGGAAATGGGAGGGAGCTGCTTTGGTAAGAAGATGGGAATCAGCCTCTTGTTAATCAGTGTCCTTTTTTCTCCCCTCTGCCAAGCAGATCTAAGAGCAGAAGGCTTGTTTCGGGTGCCAGGCAACAGCATCAGGCAACAGATCCTAAAGGATGCCCTGAACAGTGGTACAGATATTGACCTGGATTCTGGGGAGTTTCATTCCAATGATGTCGCCACCCTGCTCAAGATGTTCCTGGGTGAATTACCAGAGCCACTGCTCACACACAAGCACTTCCATGCCCACCTCAAAATTGCAGGTGAGTGATCAGCAAGAGGCAAACATGAGCAGAGGGAATTGAACTAACCTCCTCAAAAGCTGGTAATGCTACAGAGCTGCGCAGTAGGCTGTGAAAGTGTAATCCTTAAAGGCAGAGTAAAAATGAATCTTTCTGCCATCTCAGCCTAATGGTGAAAAGACTGGAGCTGAAAATCCTAAGGAATCAGACAGATTGTCTAGCCCAGTCTTCTGCCTCCAGCAGAAAACAGGCACCTACAGGAGTGGAGCCCACATTGGTAACCTGGATCTTCATCTGTTTTAAGCCTGAGGTGTCTCCTGAGCAAGGTGTGGCTTCTGTGTACTTAGTAGCTGTTACTGAACTACCTTATCTGAACTTCTCCGTCTTGCCTTCAGCCCATCACAGCTCTTAGCAGCTGTGTTGTCCTCTGGAAAGAGTACCACATATTAACACATCAGCTTAGGAGCTGGGTTCAGGACAACTGTTTTCCTCGGTTCAGGACAACAGTGCGGGAGTTTGGAGATGTGAATATGAAGAGGGATGGGTAACCATTGCAATAGGCTTGCTGTTAGGGAGTGTAACATGTGTCCTTCATGTTCTGCCTTGTGATTTGGCAGACCTGATGCTGTTTGATGAGAAGGGCAATAAGACCAGCACTCCAGACAAAGAGCGCCAAATCGAAGCCCTCCAGCTGCTGTTTCTGATCCTTCCTGCGCCCAACCGCAGTCTGCTCAAACTGCTGCTGGACTTGCTCTACCAGACCGCCAAGAAGCAGGACAAGAACAAGATGTCTGCCCACAATCTTGCCCTCATGTTTGCACCCCACATCCTTTGGCCCAGAAATGTGAGCAATGCCACAGTATCTGTGGGTGGGATGTTGCAAAGTAGAAGGCAGATGCTTGACAGGCTTATAGGGGAAGAACCAAGATAGGAAGATTTAGTACTGATACAGTGATGTGAGGGTTGGAGGCTGGGATGGTGAGGTGGAGCTTCCTGGCAGGACTCAGTCCTAGTGTTCAGTCCAGACCTGCTGTGGATTTCATTTGCAACTGATGCTTCATCTTTTTCAGTACAATTGAAAGCACAGCACAGTCCTACTTCTTTTAAGAATAACTCCAGAGAAACCTTGCAGATCTCTCTTGTGCTGCTTGTGAACTGTTTGGCCCCAGAGCACTCTAGTTCTCCTCCTCCCAGAGCAGCTTTGGCTCTGTCAGCTCTGGTTATTGATGTGCTCTGTGCCCTGCCTGCCTACCTCCTCCAGAGCAAGTCTTCTGCTGAGGCAATACGTGTCTATGTCCCAGAGACAGCAAGGGCAGCAGAGACCCTTCCTCCTTCCCTTCTAACTGTTGTGCCTTTGACTGTCTCCCCTTGCCAGGTGACAGCAAATGACCTTCAGGAGAATATCACCAAGCTAAACAATGGAGTGACCTTCATGATCAAACACTCTCAGAAGCTCTTCAAGGTAAGTGTGCTTTGGGGTCTTCCTCTCCCTGGCCCTTCAGCAGGAGACTGCATGCCCCCTGTCCAGACAGATCCCAAGTGTCAAGTGTATCTTCTGGGATCTCTCTTCTACAATAGGAGGAGGAGGACTTCTACAGGAAACTGTTCCTTTAGTGAGCAGGGAGGAGGTCTTTGCTGGGCAGGCAGCCCAGGAGGAGGAAGACATCCCAGGGGTGGCTTTGCCTGGCAGGTCAGCAGCACGGTGCAGTGTAACACCACCCTCTGCTGGACACCCAGCATGTGCTGCCCACCTGGGATACGGGGCTCCTGGGGGCACAGAGCCACTCTGCTCCCCTCAGGATCTGGCAGGATAGGGAAACTGAAGGGGCTTCTCCTGGGTGAGTGCTGCCAAGAGCTGAATGCCTCATGCAGCAGGTCATTTTGTTGTGAACTTCTCAACCCACTGCTGTTACAGGCACCCCTGCAGTTTTGGGCCCCTGTCCAGCTCAGAGCAGGGGGCTGTGGGAGGACAGTCACGAGTATGAGACTTTCTGCAGGTTCCCACAAAGAAGTGTTTCTGCAACAGGCAGTGACTGCTCGGGACCTTCCTTGTACTGTAGGCATCTGCTCTTTGCAGAGTCCTCCCCACAAGAAGTTTCCTTCTGCCCTCTTTCTCAGGCTTCTCTTTGGCTAGCTCAGAGCTGGGGGAATTGCTTGGAGAAAGTTCCTGTGGAATCCTGCTCTTACTCTGTGTTGCGCTTGTGCTGGTTGCCTGCATCAAAGGGAACTGTGAACAGGGACTGTACTGAGCACATGAAATGCCATTGCTTTGCCTGCCCTGAATGGCTGAGTCCTGATGGAAGTGGTGTGTGTGTGCGTGGTTGAAGTGCCTCTCTTGCTGGAGCCAACACATACTAAACATACTTTGCTCATCATCACAGGCCCCAGCATACATCAGGGAGTGTGCCAGGCTGCACTATCTGGGATCCAGAGCCCACACATCAAAGGTAAGGCCAGCAAATGCAGCACCTGCCCTCCATGAAGGCAGAGGCTCAAGTACTATGAATGGATTCTTGTGAGTGAAAGAAGCTGAAAACAAACCAAGTCATTAAAGGATCTCAGAGGGCAGGACCAAGGGAACCATATGGTGTGGTAGTGCAGGCGGCTGCATTAGGGAAATTGGGCAGAGTTGAAGCATCTGTTAATCAAAAGCACAGGGAAAGCAAGCTACCAGCCCCTGTTTAGCAGTAAACCTGCTCTCTGTGCCCAGTATATGCAGCACCTGCTCCTTCATGGGGTTGTGCCTTCCAAACAGACAGACCTGCTGCATTGGCCAGGCTGCTTGGAAGAGGGGCTGGGATAAAAGCTTCTTGCTGCCACTGGGACCGATTTATTTGTGTTGCCAGCAAATGCTTCCCTGCCTCATATAGATCCAGAAGAGGGAAGATGAACTGCAAGGAGCTGCACTGACCCTTCTCAAGCCTGGAAGGGCTTCTGCATCTGGCATCTGCGAGGGGAGGGAAGAAACAATGGGGTCACCTTTGCATTGCTGTTACCTCTTCCTGGCACAGGGCCTGCTGGTGCAGTACTGCTGCAGAGGGGTAGGGAAAACACAGCCCTTTGCATTCACTGGGGTTGAGTCAGCTCATGAGACTCTTCCCAGCCCGGCTCAGATGGGTGGCTCGTTTGGATTAAAGCATGGCAAGCAACTGCTGTCTCCGCTTTCCCAGGACGACCTGGATTTGCTGACATCTGGCTCCAAGGAGCTGCAGCCCCTCAAGTCTCAGAAGCGAAGCCGGCTGGACACTTGCCATCAGGAGGAGACCCAGCAGCGCACAGAGGAGGCACTGAAGGAGCTCTTCCGTCATGTCAACAATATGCCTGACTCTGCAAAGAAGAAGAAGCTTATCCGGCAGGTAGTGTGGGGATGAAAGATATCTTTGGGGTGTGCTTGTCAGCACAGACCTGGGCACAGAGCTAAAGGCAGGGCCTTGAGAGTTGCTCCTAATCCTGGGCAGGCTGGGGAGGTGGCTTTGAGCTATAAGAAGCTATAAGAAGGCAGGGGAGGAGGCTGCCTGTCCTGGATGTGGCTCACCATGGAGCTTGCTGCATCAAGTTGTGCTTTGAGCAATCTCTTTTCCAAGCCAGGGACTTTCCAGTCAGCAGCTCTGCAGTCCTAATCATGGCATTGTTGAGCTTCTTCTCTCAGAAAAGGAAAAGTCTTGTCCCTTCTTGCCTGCAGGCAATAGGCAGACTCATCTCCTCTCAGTCCCATGAGCATTTCCAACCAACCTGCTGCTCCAGAGGCTGGTTGATATGGTCAGCACAAATTGCGGTTGCCAGTCTCCAGCTGCGGCCCAACCCCCTTTCTGCTCCAATACCTGCTGCTTTTGGCTAATCTGGTAGCCAGCACAAAGCAGCCTCACAGCCAAGCTCCCTGTAACCATGGGTTGGAGATGTTGCCTTCCTCTGCTTGCTTCTCTCTGCAGCAGTGAACTGCTTCTCCCTTTTGGAGTGCTGAAGAGGAAAACTGAGCTCTAGGCAGAGAGCAACAGGTAGAGCTACTGTATAACTGTGCTAACATACTTCCCTCGTGTTTCTTCCTAGTTTAATAAGCATCCTACAGCTCTAACTCCTGGCTCTGAGGTACCTACGTCCCCAGCACCACGACGCACCCGCTCGCGCTCCTTCAGCGGCCTCATTAAGGTAAAGGCATCCTCTGAGCTGTGCTCTCTTCTATGAGTTTCTGATATTGCTCTCTGCTTCTGCCTTCCCCTGGCTTGAATGAGATTCTCAAAGGGTAGGGACTGTTCAGAGTATTGGCTGCCAAGGAGCACAGATCCACTGCGGACAGAAAAGGCAGCGCAGTGACAATCAGCCTTGCTAGTATAAAGTGTAATCATGTATGAAACACATGGCTGTAGGAGCTATGAACCTTTTTGAAGGACTGGTTGCTTCCCAAGATGAGATGAGTACTGGCATGGAGCTGGTCATGCAGTCTAGCATGTTAGTACACTGTAGGCTGCCCCACAGCAGCATGTATCTGCTTATCACAGGCTGGGCTCCTGGCCAGGGCTCAGGTCAGCTCCCAAACCCTTTGCAATCAGCTGGCTCAGCAGAGTGGCACCGTGTTTCAGATGGTTCTGCTTTACAGTCTTTGTCCCAGCTTGGCTTCCTTTTTTCTTTCCCAGCGTCCAACTGCTTACCAGCAATGTATCCTGCTCCTTCCATTTGCTTTTCACTTTGCACTCTAAGCACTAGCCAACAGCCCTTTCTTCTTATGGCAGCGAAAAGTTTTGGGAACCCCGGTTATCCTGGAGAGGAAGAGCAGGGATACCACACCAGAGCCTGAGCGAGTCAGCAAAGAGAATGTGCATTTGGTAAGGGCTGCCCCCAGCACTGTTAAAGCTGCTGGTGGGGAAGAGTGTGAGGGGTGTTTGAGTGCAATTTGGGCACTCATTTCAGTGATCCTTGGGGACCTGCTTGCTGTTCTTTGTCCAAGAGAAGGTTTCCAAGTTTATTCTGTACTATCTTGGTTTTGGGAAGCTGCTGTGAGAGCAGAGCAGATGACAAGGGGAGCAAGGGACAGGGGTGGCAGCACTGGGCCTCCACTCCAGTGTTGCCCCTCTGTTTGTGCTCCTGCCCTGGGGACCAAGAGTGGATTTAAGTGATAGCTGCTTTCTGGTGGTACAGGCTGTGGATACCACTTCATTCCCCAGCTGTCTACTCCTGTTCCCTTCTCTTGTCCAGTTACAGAAATGTGGATCTCCTGCTCACATGTCCCAAGCGAAGCTGAAAACTTTGGAGGGCAGAAAAGAGGTGAGACACATTCCTTCCTGTGGGGAGCTTGGCCTGCTGGGCTCTGATGCCTGCAGCGGTGGCAGAATGCATGTAAGGCTCTGGAATAACCTCTGTCCCCTACTTGTAGCAGTCTGCTCCATGCCAAGCTGCAGGCAGTTGGCATGCTGGAATCAAGCCTTGAAGGGTTTCACCCAAGCAGGTGTGTACAGCCCTCCTACCTGTGAGCTGGCATGGTGGCTGTCACAGGAAGCAGAGGGAAGCTGGCAATACAGTGTAGTTCTATTACAGCCTGTCAGGGTGGCTGCAGGACAAGAATTTGGTGCAGCCCAAGACCAACTGCTGTATTGGTCCCTGTCTGCTCACTGTTTCTTGTCTAGCATCCTGCTTTGGTAAAAGGTGTGGGACAGACTCCAGGGGGGAATCCTTGCAGGAAGAGGACAGCATGTTAACCTGTTCTTGTGCAGTATTGTATGTCTCAGGCATTCCTTTGCTCTAATTCTCTGCTCCAGGAATCCTGCAGACGCATGCGAACCCGCCTGCTTTCCAAGGATTCATCATCCCTCTGACTCGCCTCACACCAAGGCATGGGTGGGGAATGCCCAGCCTCAGAAGCTGTGAATCATGCGCTGCACGGAGAGGGGAGTGCTGCAGGCTCACGGCAAGCTTCCCCAGCGTGGCAGCGCTCCTGAAACTGGACCTTTGCAAAGACTGCAGGGACTTGTTTCTTTGTGTATATAAATTGTATTTCATCCTACTATGGGGCAAACCACTATCTAACCAAAACTTGTGCAGCATGTCTGACCTGCTGGCTCTGGGAAGAGCAGGAGTGCTTGCTTACAAGGAGAGCTCTCCGCATTGCAGGACCCTGTGTGCACTCCCAGCTTTCTCTGCAGTGTTGCTAGGCTGTGATTTTCTTGCTTTTCTGCTCCGAGTTTTTAAAACCTTGGCTTGGTTTTGCTTCTCCCCCCGCTCTTGTAGCAGTGAGAATGATGGACTCCAACCTTCATCCGCACCCTGACACCTTACCTCCAGGCCTCCTCTGGAACCATGCCCTCCTCTGCTCCCTCTGGGCTCTCTCTGCCCTGCTGTCCCTGCAAGGCTGGAATGCACAAACGGTACAGAGCACAGGATGGGCATGAGAGGAGAGGCTTTGGATGCCATCATTTCAATTGGGGTCAGGGGAAAACAGCTTCCCCAGTAAACTTATCCCTCTGATTCAGCTTGAGCTAGAGGCAGCCCTTGCTCACTGCCTGCATGTTTCCATGGCACAGCTGTGCCTGATGAGCAAGGACTGTCTCTGCTTTGTGTTTGCTCAGGGAGGCTAAGCTGAACGGGGCAGGAGGCTGGCAGAGGCTGTCTGGGGCAGAACAGTTCAGCCTCTGGAAGCTGGGATGTCTGGGGCAGGAAGCCTTGTGCTGTGTCCAGCATAGGAACAACATGAGCAGCATGAGGGGCAAGATAGGGCTCCAGCCATTTGTGATCAGCTGCAAATGGTGCCGAAGGTTTTGGCTTATCTGAATGGCTGGTCAGGCAACTGGCTGATTAGTTAGTCATTAAACTGGGGGAAAGGGCTGCATCTGGGTTCAGCTCTTTGGGCTGAGTTGCAGAAATAAGATGAAACCATCTAGATACGGGATAAACCCTCATCACAGCTGGCTAGTGTCAACGGTCTTGTTAAGCTGAAGTGCTCCAATAAGCCAATCTTGCCAAGTACCTGTCTGCAAGCACTCTTGGGTAGGAAACACAGAGGGGTCGCTACTGTGAAATAAAGATTTAATCAGCTGGGGAACCATCTAAACACTTCTCAGCCCTTCTCAGTGAAGCAAATAATCTCTGGAATCCAATTATAATTGTCTTCTAATCTTTAAGAACCAGCAGGAGTTAGAGCTCTGTCCTTGACAGCTTTCAGAGACAACTGGTGGCAGGAGGTGTGAAGATTGGGATGTGAACAGGGAGTTCAGTTTGACAGGCCAGAGCTGTCAAAACAGGGCATTAGGGCCCTGTGCAGCTTCGCTGGAATTTGTCACTTTTTTTTCACTGTGATTTTTGGGGTTTTGAGCCACAAAGCATGTTCTTCCTGCTGCTCTGTCCGAGGGGATGTTCCTGATGCCTTCTCAGGGGTGCCTGTCTGCAGCCTGACCCCAAATTGGAGGAGCTGCCTCAAAAATGTAGAGGGTAGTGGGACTGTAGATATGTGAGATGGGAGTAGCTGGTGTTAGGAGCCTCTGTGGCAGCAAAGAGCGAACTCTGGTTCTTCAGGGGCTCGGCACATGAGGATGCTGTGAAGAAGGGCAGAGGCTGTTTGCTGTGGTAGTAGTATGTGCTTTTTGGATGTGTCTGTAATCATTCCCTCAGGAGGCTGAAGCTGTCCATGTGCTCTCCAAAGGGCACTATGTGTGTTGCTGACTGCACTTCCACCCTGCCCCTGCAGTCCATTGTTGGTGGAGACCTGGGGATCTTGGCTTTGCCTCTGAACAAAGATGAGGTAGAACTGAAGGTTGAGCAGCAGCAGTGGGGGAGCTGAGTCTGGTCTTGCCACCTTTGCTCTTACTTGCAGCAGGGGTGGTTGCTTGGTGAAGCATTTGTTCATCCTATCCCTCCTCTCTCCATTGCCCCTAGCTTACTTGAGCATGTTATCTCTTTATGGGTGTCTGCTTGCAAGGTAGTCTTGCTGTTAAGACTAAATACACTGCTCCATATCCATGAGAGGAGCATCACACTTCTATCCCTGTACTGGCTCTAGCTCAGGGACTCCTTCTAGCTTCTGGCACAGCTGAAATTTGAAGAAGAAAAATTATCTATGGTGTTCTGCATGTCTCAGATGCCTCCCCTGCCAAAGGGGTACATGCAGTGTCCAGACAGCTGTCCCAGGAGGGGTTTGGTACCCTGGACTTCAGCCCATGGTGCTGTGCTCACAATGCTTGAGGCAGGGGGTAGCTAACAGATTTGGCCTCTAGGACCCTTGGCTGTTGTAGTCCCTATGTGCTCACACTGTCTCACAGGCACAGCGGAGTTTTAGTCATGCCTGAATGTGTCTCATTTGTCTGCCCTGTGCAGTGACTCACAAGGATGCTTCCTCCCAGAGCAGCCACTAACTGTTCCCAGAGTTTGTCATTTCCAAAGAGTTTTTAATCTTTGTCCTTATTTATATATGCTATGTATGTACTGTTTCAGACTGCTGCCTTTCTGTGTGTTCATGTGAAAACCCCATATTAAATGCTTTTATTTTTAGTGAGTTTGTTCAGTGGCTTAAGCAGTTTCAATGAGACAAGAACTTGGTGGTGCATCCACCTTGAAAAGGAAGGAAATGTCTGCTTAGAACCCCAGAGCTCCTACCTTTAGGTGCAGGGGTGCTTGATGAGCTGCTGCCCACCTGCAGGAATGGCACTGGCCCGGGATGGCACTCGCCTGCCATGACACTAGAGCTTGTTACCTCTGAGAATCTAAGCGTGATGCAGGATGTCCAGACAGGCTGTCTTTCCCTCGGAGGTATGAAGTTGGACCTCTTCTTTTCCTGTCTTCCCCTGCTATCATCCAGGGTGATGGGAAATCAGATTTACAAAGAACACTTTATATAAATAATGGATCAAATGAATACATCTTTCTCTGTAGAACCATTCTTCTCTCGCCCCTCTTGGCTGCTGAGGGAGGATGATTTCTGCTTGCATTTTCTTCTCCTTCTTAATAATGGTGTCTCAGATTTTATGCAGATTATTTCTCTGTGAAGTTCTTCCACGTTTGAAATGCCCTGGGCTTGCCTGCCATGGCTCAGACACTCATTAACATCCTCCCCATGCAATTGAAAAACAAGTAGGAGAAGCAAGCGGCACGATATGTTTGAAACCAGCGCTGCCTTCCTGCAGGGTGAGCTTCACGTGGGCCCTGTTTTCCTCCAGGGCTGCAGTTAGGTGTCATGGGACTGCTGCATCCCATCTCCCAGAGCCTGGGGAGCAGGAGGGGATGTGCCTTTGTGCACTTGAAAGTGGGCATGGAGTCTAGAGAGACATTTCTGTTCTTGAAGATGTTGAACAAAGGAATGCAAAAACTCACAATATCTATTTTGAATACTGCAAACCCAAATATCACCTCTGTGGTAAGCTGTGAATCAAAGTGACAGCTTTATATGGCTTACATAATTTAAAAAATGAATAGTTTTCAGACCCTGGAGCCACAATCCAAGCACTTACACTTGGCTGCAAGTGAAAGGGCAGCAGTCACTGGGACCAGACACTGGGTGAAGGTACTTAGAGTGGGATCGCTCAGCTTTCAGTGTGTGCTTTGGCCTGCTGGTATTCCTGCACAGCAGTGGCATGGCAAAGCAAATAAGCAGTGCTCATCCTTCATTTCATTAAACAGCTTTTATCTCAAACTGCACAGCACAGGCTTGCAAATAAGTTCTGCAGAGTGTCACTGCTCTCTACAGCAATTTTTGCAAGTTGTCTTGATTTTTTTTTGACTGTTCTGCTCTGGTTCGGGGTTGAAATAAGATGTGTTTTCTCTCTTGAATTACCATGTGTGGCTGGGAGCTGTCATGCTGCTGCTGCATCTCACTGCCTAGGGCAACAGTGGAGACGAAAAACACAAGTGCTGCTAGCGCTAGATGTTGGCATCAGCCAGGCCAGTTACCAGGCTTTGCAATCTCATTGGCTTGGATTAACTAATATTTTTTCGTGGAGTGAATAAATTACCATGTTTAGTTGCGTTTGCTCATTCCCCCACCGAGGGTTTTGTACTGAAGCTCATCAATTGTGCAGGCACGTAGATGCCAAGATCTCCGTGCTGGGTCCTGCACTGACCTTCCTCTTCTGCTGTGGACCGGGGGGATCTCTGCTGGCACCAGCTCTCCAATCCTATCCTGCTTCAGCCCAGCTTTGTTCCTGGGACATGCCCATGCATGAGGAATGCAATGGGGTTGTTTCTGGGCTCCTGTGTCTTGATGCAAGGAGAAGCTGTCCCCAGCCATACACGATGGGGTGAGATTCAGATACTTCCCAGCGCTGGCCTTTGAGGTGCTGCTTTCAGTCTGGGTTGGGGGAACAGAGATTTCCTTTGCTTGCTGAGTTCCAGCTTGAGCGGGCATTACTGATCATCCCTCCCCAGTCCCACCTCTCCTGAATTAAGTAAGGCTGCCCTGCCTTGCAGCAAACAAACCCACCACCCAGCCCTCCCGTGGGGTGCCTTATATGACATTTTAAACCTGCCTTCTTTTGCACCAGAGAGGAGAACTGGGTCCCACTCTGCTTCTGGCTGAAGCTGCTGGGGCTGAGAACCGGGATGAATGGAGGTGCAAACCTGCCCCGGCCATTATGGCTGTGTGCAACTGGGTGTATTCACAGGTCTACGATGGGGGAGTGGGGCATGGGGGGGTGTCTCCGTTGGCCTGAGGTTGTTTTGGGGTTAGTTTCTTCCAACCTTTTTGCTTACAAAGCCTGAACCTCACTCCCGGAGGGAGCAGGGTGTCAGCGACCTCTTGCACAAAAGCCTCTGGCTCCATTGTGCCTCACCAAGGCCGTTCTGCAGCAGCAGCACAAGAGGGGGCTGGCAGCACATGCTGCAGGATGGGACCCCGTGCCCACCCCGTAGCCCTGGGGGCCCCCGGCCCAGGTGTGCCTGGGGGATGTCTGGCTCTTCCTCCCTGGCTGCATGAGGATGCGCATGGGGGATGAAGTGGAGTAGGAGGCTGGGTCTATAGGTAAGGTGAACAAGAACATAAAACACAGAGAAGGGTGAGGGAAGAGGCTGGGGTGGAATACCCTTTTACAGTGGACAAAAATCAGCTCTGCAGATGGTCCCTAGCATGATTGTCTAGCTCTAGTGAGAGTCTGCCCACATCTGGTGCTGAGCAGAGCTGTCATAAGGCAAGCTAAACCCTTTCTTTCTCCTCTTCAAGTTATTTTTGCTGCTGGTATCCTGCCATCCTTCAAAGCCAGACCCTGGTAGCCAGTCACTTGGTCTCATGCCTTTGGAGCTGCTGCTCCTTCTTGCAGCATGAGCACCCTGAAAGTGCCTCCTTTACAATGTGGGAATTGGGTGATGGAGGCAAAGTGTGGCTGGCACCAGCTCTCCCATCCCACGTTGCACAGAATCTGACTTTCTTCCAGCCTGTAGTAGCTTGTAAGTCTGTAATGCTGGAGGAGGAGGAGTGAGGATGTGGAGGCACGCGCTCACAACTGTGGGACTGGCAAGGCGCAGACAGGCCGCCCGCGCCTGCGGAAGCACAGTGAGCCTAAGCGGGCACGCAGCTCATTGATTGCATCCCAGCGTGGGACCGGCTGCCAGCTAGCTCCGTAAATATAGAGCAGAGGCAAGCTTGTCTGCACCCAGCGCATCTTCATTAACAAAATCAGGACAGAGCTGCTGCCTCTCACATCCATCAGGCTGAGGCACTCCTCATTTCTCAGGTTAGGTGTCTTCCCAGCTCAGGGATGTCAGTGCAATGGGGACTGCAATAACTGAAAGGGGTTGATGGGAACAAGCCCTGTTCCTCTAACAACAAAGCCCTGTGTCTCTGCTCACCTCATAGCCAAGGTCATCAGCTGAATCCTGAAAGCCCACCTGCTCCTATTGGGAGGCATGGTTTTATGTTGGAGGAGCTGCAGTTTACAGCACCGCCGAGAAATATGTTGGATGTGCTTGGCAGCAGCAAATGGGAAGTTAGTCTATTAAACAGTAAATTATCCTTCCAATGCATCTTCATTGAGGAGGGTTAATGAGTGGCTCCAGGCAGAGTGAGCAGGGAAGAGCGTGTGTGTATGCACAGCACGGATGTGGAACAATCGCTACATCTGGGGACCCTGAGTCCCTGATCCCACACTGCACCAATTGCTGGTTCCCATGTTCCCATGTGTTCTCATGTGCGAGGCACTTAGCAAACACCTCCTCGCCTGTGGTTTATTCAAACCAGCTTGTGCTGCGCAGCAGTTCCCGGTGGTTGGTGTGTCCAGCCGGGAACAGCATCTCCCCATCTGCGTCTGGGCTGCTCAGCACAAATGTTTTCTCTGTGGGCTAGAGCCAGTTTTGGGAACTGAGGGTGCTTGGCCCCTCTACTCAGCTGCACCATGAAGGAGGGATCTGATGCCTTACAGGCTGCTCCCCTCCTGCTGTTCTGCTGCTCTAGGCAGTGGGACAGGCTAGGCTTCCCCTGCTTGGACGGTCCCTGCTGCATGAAGCATGGGAGCATCAGCATCCCCCACATCATCCTGGAGGACCTGATGGGTGCTGTTCCCTTCACTTGGTCCCAGTGGTGAGGTCCCAGGCAGTAGAGCTTCGGGCTCTCCTTCAGTCAGTGGGGCCATGCTCACAGAGTGATGCTGGCACAGGATGATGCTGGCCAGGTTCACAGGGTGATGCTGGCAGTTCTTAGGGGTGATGCTGGCAGTTCTTAAGGGTGATGCTGGCAGTGCTCACAGGGTGATGCTGGCCATGTTCACAGGGTGATGCTGCCAGCGTTTGCAGGGTGATGCTGGCAGTCTGTAGGGCAATGTTGGTGGTGTCTAGAGGGTGACGCTGGCCGTGTTCACAGGACATCACTGGCAGTGTTCTCAGGGTGATGCTAGCAGTTCACAGGGTGACGCCGGCCATGTTTGCAGGGTGATGCATTTGCTGTTTGCCAGTGAGGTAGGGCTCTGTCCTTGAAAAGACGCCAAAAAGAGTGCATCGCAGCCCTGCCTGCTGCTGCTGCTGCTAACCGGGTGAGATTTACTGCGATCCCAGTGCCGCGGCTGCCTGCAGCAGTCCATAATAGACCCATCAAGGGCATTGTCATGCTGCACAAGCCCAGCAGGTGCCCTGACAGGGCCGACATACTGGCCTGCTCTCACACAATGCCTCACTCTCCGAAGCTGAGTGTGTCCGGCAGGACAAAGGCAGCCTGGCCTCCCAGCACGAGCTGAGCTGGCCATGTGTGACAAGCATGGCCCTGGCCAGCACAGGGGCAGCTCTCCTGATGGGACACCGGGCAGCCAGAGGTAGCAGCCACTGCACTCTGGGCACATCTCCCCATGGGTCTTGTGGCCACTGCTCCCAAACCATGTGTGTTTCAGTGATGCTGCTGGTGGGAGGAAGGGTTTGTAGCACAGCCCGGTGCAAAGGGAGCCAGATCCTGCAATGCTCCTCAGCAGGGAAGTTGGAGCAGGCACCATGCAAGCGAGCTTGTATTGGGTTTGTGTGGCAAGGTTTTGGTGGTGTGAGGGCTGCAGGAGTGGCTTCTGTGAGAAGGTGTTGGAAGTGTTCTCTGTGTCTGATGGAGCCAATGCCAGCTGGCTGGACCTACCACTGGCCAAGCCCAAGACCATCAGCAATGGTGGTAGCATCTCTGGGATAACATATTTAAGAAGGTGTGAATACTGCACCATGGCAGCCAGAGAAAGGAGTGGGAACATGTGAGAGAAGCAGCTCTGCAGACCCCAAGGTCAGTGCAGAAGGAGGGGAGGAGGTGTTCCAGGAGCCAGAGCAGAGGTTCTTCTGCAGCCCACGGTGCAGCCCACGGTGAGGAAGGCTGTGCCCCTGCAGCCCATGGAGGTCCATGGTGGAGCAGATTCCACCTACAGCCCAGGGAGAACCCCATGCCAGGGCAGGGGGATGCCAAAAGGAGTCTGTGACCCTGTGGGAAGCCCACACTGGAGCAGCTCCTGGCAGGACCTGTGGCCCCATGGAGAGAGGAGCCCGTGCTGGAGCAGGCTTGCTGCTGGACTTGTGACCCCAGGGGGGACCCACACTGGAGCAGTCTGTTCCTGAAGGATACACCCCATGGAAGGGACCCACGCTGGAGCAGTAATGTTGGAAGGTGCTATCCGTGTGATTTTCTAGTGTGAGATGTCCCTTCCCATTGCAGGGGGTTGGAACCAGATGATCTTAAGGTCCTTTCCAACCCAATTGCCTCTATGATTCTATGATGAGCCACTGCCAGCTCTGATGGGGACCCAGCACCAGGCCAGAGAGGTGATAGGAATGGGTGTGGCTCATCCTGGGTTTGGGGAAATGCCTGGATGCTGCCCAGGGGCCTTGGCTTGAAACTGGCAGCATTTTTTGTTTGAAGTTTAGTAGCTGCTTCGCATCTCTTTGCACGACAGGTCTGGCACGTACCCTGGAATCCTTCCCCAGATCTTCCCATGAAAACTCCTCTCCTACAGGAAAAGCTTCTGCTTCATTTTAACCAAACCCAGAGCCCATCAGACGATCCAGATGGTCTCTCTCTATATCAAACAGTTTGGCCCAAATCCCGGTGGCAGACGGCAGGACCAGGCCTCCCCTGATATAGGAAAGTTTGGGGTTATTTTTCTCCCTGCTCCTCATCCATACTCAGAGGCACTCTGGGCCTTTCCAGGGCAGCTGTTGCTCTCTGGAGCTCACACTATCCCATAGTTGACTTGGGATCACCCAAATGAGCCAGGGCAGAGGTATGGGAGCAGGATCTCAGTGCACAGCCTGTCCCCCCATGCTGCAGTCCTGCCCCACTGGGCTCACTCAGCCCTCGCTGTGTTGGCAGCCCTGGAAGGGGGTTGCTTGTGCAACCAGAGCAGTGGAAGAGGGCTTGGCTGTGGCCAACAGCCCAACCCTGTGCGATGCTCCATGGAGCTGGCTGCATGGCACACGGTGGCAAGAAGCTCCCATAGGAGAGCAGGAGTTGAGGTTCCTGAAGGACAAATTGTGGATGTTGGCCTGAAATGGGGTTTTCAGCCCTTCACTCCTGCTGGAACTGGGACAGGAGATGGTGGCCGCCAGGCAGGCCCCTGCTGGCCACTCGCTTTGCCAAGCCCCCAGCCCTGGCTGTAAGGTGACAGGGTGTTGCTGCAGCTGGACACAGAGACAGAGGGAGCCTATTTATTCTGCAGATCACAAGAACTTGCCTGGAGCAAATGCTTGCAAAGGGAGGAAACAAGATCCCTCATCCTGCTCCTGCCTTCCTGCCAGCATCAGAGGTAAAGGGCAGGTTAGGAAGACCCAGCTCTGCTCTGCTGGCCAAGGGGTGATGGGGAGCATGAGAGGGAGGGGTATCACATCACACTCATAGCATCCAGCTTTGTGGAACACCAAGCCAATAGGAAACAACCTTCACACTCCCAAAATTCAGCCAGGGTCCTTGTCACAGGGCCCCTTTGGGTGCCATTGCCACCAGGGTCTCCCGGAGCCCCAGGGATGGCTGCAGGGCCACCTCTGCTGAAGCCGTGCCAGGGAGTAGTCGGCTCCTGGAGTCCTGGGAAGCAGCTTGTCTTCCTCACTGTCAGGACTGCTGGGTAGCAACGAGGAACAAACCCCTTTCATCTATCTCAGGCACAGCTTCCTCCCGGGACAGGGGCCAGAGGAAGGAGATGTCACAAAAATGCAGACAGATGATGGGAGCCTGCATTGGGGATGGGAAAGGGCTGCTGATCCGGGCCAAGCTGGTGCAGTCCTCTGTGTGTGTGCGTGAGGTGGCCTTCCCTGGAGCAACACCCCATGCAGTCACCTCCCTCTTGCCCTGATTGAGGAGCCTGTGGAGCTCCATAGGCTGAGGGCATTGATTTAAGGGGCACTCCTGACCCGGGGACCTGCCACTGTCCCTGCAAGTACCCATCCGGCTGGAGAAATGAGCGTGCAGTGGGGTGTCTGCGCTCACACACCTCTCCTGGCGCCAGAGCGATGCGGCAGGCTCCCACCTCCCCTCCTCCCATAGGAAGGATGTCCTCCAAGGAGTACATTCGCAGCAATTGCTGCCAGCAGCCAGGGCTCTGCTGGACATCCTGAAATGCTGTTGTTTCTCTTAAGGACTCAGCTCTTGGAGCCATGGGGTTCTAAGTGTTTCAGGTGCCATAATAAAGCAAGTGACCAGCCCTTCTGGTTACACCATCCTGCTTTGCATTTGCAGACCTCAGGGAAGGAAATGGAAGGTAATAAAATGAATGCAATGCTCACGTTTCTGAGATGTCAACTGTTTGAAGCCAAGCTCATGAGATTTCTTGGCTTTCCTTCTTTTTTGCACTGAAATAGGTGTTTTTTTAACTCTTCCTGGCGGATTGGCCACAAAGATATTTGGGTTACTTCATTTCTGAAGGCATTTCCCCGGAGCGGGAAAGGACACAGCTTGTGCACAGCCAGGGCTTTAAGGTTTGCTGTCTGTGCAGAGCGCGAAAAGCAGTGTGGAGATGTGAGCTCAAGTTCCCGCTGCGTGCTGGGTCATGGCCACAGGGTTCCCATCAGCAGCCCAAGTACCATCCTGGCTGACAAGTGCCAGCCTGCCGTGCAGTCCCCACACCTCTCCTGGGCTCTGGATGATGTGGATGGGGCTCTGAACTGCCAGGTGGGAGATTGGCCACGGGTGCTTGGGGCATCCCGGTGGATGCAAAAGTTTTTGGCACCCCATAGGAGAGGTGGGAACCCTCTGCCTGCTGCCGCACGGTTCCCAGGCTGTTTCTCCGGTCCCTGCAAGTCCCTCTGCCCGCACGCTACCCGCTCCACTTGCTGCAGCCTGCAGCCACCTCACAGGGGAATCGGCTGCCCCCGACCCAACCCCGCTGTCCTGGGAGGGGGACACCGAGCCGGAGCCCACCTCGCTGCACTGCCGGGGCGGCGCAGAGCCCCGACGGCTCCGGGGGAGCCGCTGCGCTGCCCGGCCAGCCCCGCTCCTACCGCCGGTGTAGGGGGTGCGGGGAGGGGCGGTGGCTGCGGCGGGGGGGCCCGTCGGGGCGGGCAGGGCGGAGGGAGGAGCCAGCGCGGAGGCTGTGCCTGGGCTGCGGGATGGGGCGGCAGTGAGAGCGGGCGGGTGTGCGCCGACGGGGCTCTCGCCCCGCAGCTGTGCCGAGCCGTGCTAAGCCGAGCCGTGCCCAGCCCCGCTCCGCTCCTCGGTGATGCGCAGCGGCCCCTCCGCCTAACCCGCTGCCCTCTGCCATGGCGGCCCCGGCCCCCGGGGTCCCGGCGGGGGTCCCGGCGGGACTGCGGGCCGCTGCCTGGCTGCTGGCGTGCGCCGCGCTGTGCCGGGGCCGAGCTGCCGCCTGCCCGCCGCTCTGCGCCTGCAGCGGCACCACGGTGGACTGCCACGGTACGGCCTTGCGCGCCGTGCCCAAGAGCATCCCCCGCGGCACCGAGCGCCTGTGAGTACCGCGGCGCTTTGTCCGGCCCGGCGGAGCGGGAGCGGCCGCGGCGGCGGGGGGGTGTGCGAGAGACCGGCGGGGCGCTAGGGCTGGGGGCTTGTCCTGGGGATGTCTGCAAGTGCCCAGCGCGGGGATGCCTGTGTAAGAGCCCGTCGGGAGTGTGTGCGGGCGCCCGTCCATGGGTGCATGTGCAAGAGTCCGTCCGTGGGGTGTGTGTGGAGCAGACTGCCCGGACGGGGTTGTGCAAATGCCGTGGGGCCATGTGTGAACGCGTGCCCAAAAGCGGCGTGTGCAAGAGCGTGGTGGGGTGAGTGCATGTGCGGCGTCCCGTTGAGTGGGGGGGTGTGTGTGTGTATGTAAAAGTGCTTGTCCAGGGGATGGGTGTGTAAGAGCCGGTTGGGTGACAGTATGAGCATCATCCCCTCCATGAGGCGGGTGCAACAGCCCGTCGAGGTGGGGAGCAGTGCGTGTGTGCAGGGGAGCCCGCTGGGCAGGCTGAGTGTGCAGCCCTTCGTCTGTGGGAGGGGTGTGCAAGGGGTCCAGCATGTGCAAGAGCCTGCCTGCGCCAGTGTGTGTGCGAGCATGTGGAGTGGGGTTGGAATTAGAGTTGTGTTTGAGGGGGGCGTTTGCACTGGGGCAGCCTGGAATGGGCTGCAGTGTGCGGCTGCATGTTCTGTGGTGGGTGTGTGGCTATGACTTGTCAGGGGGTACACACACAGCTGGAGGGATTTCCTAAGGATCCCAGCCACCACAAGCCCCTACCCATGCTGGACACCCCTTTGTTCCCAGGAACCCTTCCTGGGAGTGCTGCACATGGTGCTAGGATCCGGCCCCATTCCTCCATGCTCCTCTTGCTATCCCCCCGGTGTGACCAGCCTCCAGCCGTGTACACAGCTCACCCAGCCCTGCCTGTCCCCTGTGCCGGCACCTCACTGCTCATCAAAGCTGCTGCCCCATTCCCTCGGTGCTGGGGGCGTCCTTGGGTCCCTTGGCTGGACCCCATAAGGTCAGCTTCTCTCACAGTTGTGGTCCAGCCATCTGTGGGGGTCCCATGGCTCCTACTGGGCTCCCCCAAGCAGGGGGATACCCTTTTGATGCTGCACCCTGCTGAGCACCCTCCTCACTTGGGGACTGCAGCGGGTCCTGCTCTGGGGAGAAAGGCATAAGCTGAGTATGTCCAAGCTGCTTCTGGCAGCAGGTTCCCAGTGTGTGGGTGTCCCTAGTCCTGGCAGGAGAGCAGGGATGTCCCCAGCCTCTCCCCTCTGCTTCCAGTGGAGCCTGGTGGCACAGTAACCCCGCAGCTCCAGCTGTGGGGCCAGGCCAGCCTGAAATCCCCCCTGCAGGACAGGGAAGCCTCCTTGGGCAGCAGAGCTGCAGGATGCATCCCAGGACAGCCACACACACACTGCTGTGCTGTCTCCCCTTACTGTAGCGTGATGTGCCCTTTGCCTGCAGCTGGGGAGAGACCCTGCAGGCAGGGACTGCAGGCAGCCTGGCAGCACCCAGCATGCTGTGCTGGGAGCTCTGCGGGACACCGCTTCAGTGGAGTTTTTTCTTCTCCCACCATGATTATCCTCATACAAATGACTATCACACAGCACAGCGACCAGCCTGCTGCAAGCCGCAGTCCCATAGAGCTGGTTTATGAGCTCCGAGAGAGGATCCCCCTTTCCTCTGTGCCTAGGGCAGGGGGAAGGTTCGTACATAGCCTGCACCCTTCCTTTCTGCCCCTTGGGGAGCTCGGTGGGCTCTGCAGCATTGCCTTTCCATGCCCCACGGGGGAGCATGGGCAGCGAGCCCCATACTCTGCCCACTGGGCTGGTGCTCAGCACTGCTCAGATAAGATGATGCTGGAGTGGGCTGCTGGAGGACGGTCTTGGGTGGGCCCTTTGCTCCTGCCCTACAGGGCATTTCGCCCCCTCTGGCAGTGGGTCCTGCTTGCTGTCTCCTGTTCTGCCCCCGCTGATCGGGCCCTCCATGGCCGTCACCGCTCGGAGACGTGGGGGTTTCTGTATTCCTGCAGCTGCCGATGCCGGATCTGCTGGCTGGGTTGGGCCAGACGTGCTGCTCTCTCGTGGGTGTTGTCTGCTGGATAACTACTTCCCACTGCGTTGCATGCCCTTGCAGGTGCTTGAGGGTGTCTGTGCAGAGCAGCTCTATCTCCAAGCAGTGAATTCCTGCTGTAACAGCTCGTAAGCGAGTTCACATTCCCTGTAAAGGGGCTGCAACCTCGCAGGCTCCAGCTTCTCACCACTTGATGGAGCAGGGTCAGCTAGCAACCACAGGGGAGCCTGCAGCCGGCTCTGTGCTCCAGACTCGCTGTCTCCAAGGACTGGCTTGCTTTGGGAAGCCAGAAACCTCTCGGTGGTGCTCTTTTACCTGCCTCTTTTCCCAAGCCCTGGGATGTGCAGTGTGAGCAATGCGGTCCTCACCATGTATCCCACAGTGCTGGTGAGCAGTGGTGTCCTTGCTGTCACGTTTCCTGCCTGTTGCATGCCAGCAGCCTTGCGGGGCAGGCAGCACGGTGTTTGGGGGTCCAGGCTTTCTCCAGCCTTCCAGCTGTCTGAGCCCTATGGCAGCATGGGTTAAACCCCTGATCAGGGCAGTGCTGCTGCTGCGGCCACGTGTGCTGGCACTGCCAAAGCGACCACGGGGACTCAGCAGCATCCTGTGATGAGGTCTGAGCTCCATCATTTTTGACATGCACCCTTTTCCTTTGAAGAAGAGGGAATTATTTGCCATGCAGAGTCACTGCAACTTTGGAGAATCACGGGCTGGGGAAAAACTGTCTTTTCTTCTGCTTGAAGGATTCCCCTGTGATGCCTCCCCAGTGCCATGCTGTTGGTGGGGAGAGACATGGCTGGAGACGTGTCTAGGATAAAGCATGGTTGGTGGCTGCATGGGGGGACACTGGACCCTCTTTCCTTGCACCAGGGCACAGCACACTGCTCTCTTAAGTGCCTTCTAATCTGCAACCCCACCTCTGCCTGAATCAGGCACTGAGCAGAGAGGCTTATCCTGCAGCAAGGCAGGAAGCAGCAAAATCTCTGGGCACTTTGCAGGGCTGCCTGTGCTCCTGCCTACGCCGCTGGCAAGCATGATAGAGTGGGTCCTGGAGGCATCATAGGCAGGATGGGACAATAATCCTCCAGCACTACGGTGCTATCTGCTCCAGGAGCTGCCAGAGGAGAGCTGTGAGACAAGGACATGGTTCTGTTCCCTGTTTGCTTGCTTTTCTGTCATTCATTCTTTGAAAGCGCCTCTGAAGAGCAGACTGCCCTGTCAGGGGGTTCCTCTCCCCACACCAGCAGGATCGGTGCAAATTTGCTGCTGTCAAGTGGCTGCTTCCAGCCCAGGTCTTTGCTGGTGAGGGATGAATAGAGGCTGATGGCATTGCACTTGCTCCTACTTTTGAAGTTTTCAGCTGGCAGCTGAGAATTGTCCCACTCACCCTTTTTGTCCCCTCTCTGGTGGGCTGAACATCCCCCATCTCACTGTTGGCTGTGCCCCTCTCCCACATGTGGGGAGCAGTGGAGCTGGGTTTTGGGGGTCCCCACCACCGCATCCCTCTTTGCTCTTTCTTCTCCCTCCCAGGGTCTCTGGCCTCAGCATTGCATGGGGCTCCCATTTGCCTTGTTCCACCAGCTTGGGGTTTGCTTGTGCTGAGAAGGGCCCCGTCCAGACTGCAGCCAGCTCTGCCAGCTCTGCTGTCTCTGCCATCTGCATTGGCACAGAGAAGGGGCACTGAGCTCCAGCCTTTGAGTAGAGGAGTGCGATGCTGTGGCAGCCGCACTTCGAAGTGTGCTTGCGTGCTGCCTAACCATCCCCTGCCCAAAGCGAGCTCCTGGTCAGAGTGTGTGTAATTCACGCGCCCACATCTCCCTCCAGCTGGTTAATCAAAGTGTCTTGCAGCAGCAAGGTGGGTGCATCGCAGCAGCACTCGTGTGTTTGACACCAGTTGTTGGGCTGTGTCTCCTTGGGGACTTCAGGGAATGTTAATTCTTAGGAAGCACCTTGAAGGTGTCAACCTGTTCCTTTCTTGGGTGTCTGGACAAGTTTCTGGTGTTGCAGATGAGGAAGCCAGTTGCAGAGGCAGCAAGGGAGCACGCAGGCTCTGCAGAGCTCTGAGGCAGGATGCAGGACGCAGGACCAATGTCCATCCAGGGTAGCGCCTGGCTGGTCCTGCTGCCCTTGGCTCTCAGGAGAGCCAGTGCAGGGCATGGGCAGGATGTGGGCTGGATGGGAAAGGCAGCCCGCCCACAGCCCACTGCGGTGGCTTCCTTGGGAGCCTTCCCGGACAGAGGAAATTTGCAATTCTATTCCAATTTCTCCCTTCAGCTACGTCCAAGGCAGATGCTGTCTATATATCACCATGGTAACGCTGCGTTCTTGCTCTCCATGGAATTGCATGCTGGAAAAATATTAGTTTAAAAAACTATGTCGTGTTTGTATTGACTGGAGCCGAGGCTGATAGCAGAGGATCTATTGTCCCCTGGTTGGGAAAAGTCACCAGTAACAGGCAATAAAGCCGTTTGGATTGGCCTCTGGTGACCACTTCTCACCCCGCACAGCAATTGCTTCCCTATAAACCCTTCCCTGGCTCTGTTTTACTGCATCCTTTAAAATAGATATTTTTGCCTTAAATGTGCTGCCACTTTGCTCCTCCGGGGTGATGCATTGTGCTGTCGGCAATTCCTCGCTGCTGAGGTGAGAGCGAGGAGGGGGATTTGTTCCTGGCTGTAATTGCGGGTCTCTGGTGTGCACCTTCAAATGCAGTCACTGCTGTGCCCAGAGCCTGCAGCCATGGGGTGAGCTGGACACGGCAGCAGTGGTGCCGGTGCACGGGAGCACCCAGGTACACACAGGCACAGAAACCATCTAGCCGAACACTTACAGGACACACATTTGCTTTGAGTTTCATGCTTCCTGACTTCATTGTTTCCTCCTGAACCTCCAGCCAGCAGAAGAGACAAGGCAGCTATAAAATGCAAAGGATGCTCAAGAGACCACCTCAAGGAAGCAGAGCCTGCAGCATGGGGAACAGAAGGGGTTCAGGTGCCACCAAGGCAGTGTGGGCAGGGAAAGGGTGTCCGCAGGGAAAGGTGTATGAGTCTATGACCCTACGCTGAGAGGGGCTTCTCCTTCACCCTTGGTCCAGTTTGCTCTCCTGGGTGGGTGGGATGAGTGCCGGAGCAGGGCATGTGCACGTGTGCATGCATAGGAGTGTGAGGTGGGCAAACAAGGAGCAAGGAGCCTGTCTTTGTCTTGCATCCGAGTCCTTCATGCTTCCCTGCCTGCTCCCGAGGTACTTAGTGCTGTGGATGCATCCTCTTTATCTTTATTGCTACCAAAATAACCTTTCATAAAACCTGAAAGGCAAGGAGAGATTTTTGTGCATGTTTCATGGAAGGCAATAAAAACCAGTTGTGCGTCAGCAAATGGCCCCGTCCCAGGGGATGTCAGACCCAGATCCCTGGCAAGCTTCCTGTGTGAGCAGCTCCAAGGCTGGTCCCTGTCCCCACACAGAGGACAGCCAGGGGCTGCAGTGGCGGGAGCGGTGAGCAGAGGTTTTCCTGCTGTACAGCACAGGCTCCAGTTAGCAATGTGGTCAGCGAGAGGTGATGCTTTGCAGCCTGGTCACTAGGGTTGTGGCACTGCTGGAAGCAGGAAGGGAATGAGGTGGGATGAAGGGACCTCTCTATGGCTGTTAGTGCGGGGTCTGTCCCCTCGGGGCCATCTCAGGCTTTCCTGCCACATAGAAGCTCTGAAGCTGTGCGGAGTATCTGCTTTCCTGGCATGCATTTTGGATGCACTTGCTGCTCAAAATAGCAGAGGCAAGTGTCCTATGGGGGAGAGAGGCTGCTAGAAGGAGGAAGATCAGAAAAAAGGGAAGATTAATTTTTCAAGCGATGGAGCCAAGGAGCAGCTCTGGGCACCAAGAGTGGGAGAGATGCAAGCTCCTGGCCCTGGGTAATTCTCAGCGGGAAGAAGCCTCAGCTCCAAAATGGGATGCTCCAGTGGTCCGGGGTTGAGCAGGCCCCTGTAACCAAGCAGTTTGGGTGCACTTGTCCTCCTGTCCCTGCTCTGAGCTGCTGCAGGAGGGATGAGCAGAGGGAGTTTGCTGAGCAAGGTGCAGGTGAATTGGAGCTCAATCTGCTGAGTGGCAGGGGAAGCCACTGGGAAGCAGAAGAGCCACGGGAGCAGAAATGCTTCTCACCGGGCTACCCAGCACAGCACAGAGAGCCAAATGTGGGGGGTATCGGGCAAATCTGCTTCTTTGTCTGAGCCTCAGTTTCCCCGTTTGTGAAACAGAACCAGCTGCTGCCTTTCCTCAGTCACACCGCACTTCAGGGAGGGTGTTATTTTTAACCTGAAGGTGACACACCACGATGCTATGTGCGTGTGAAGCATTCCCTGACTGTGAGTGGATAATGGCTGTGGTATGAAAACCCCAGAGAGAAGTTAGGAAGAGCAGAAAGCCTTCCGAACCCACACTGTCAATGCTGTGCTTTGTGGGTTGCCCTTTGGCTAAGAGCAGTTATTCTGGGATAAGCCCAAACAGCTGCTCTTGGAGCTCTTCCCTTTTGGGCACATCACCCTGGAGGCATTTAGTAGGGAGGTGCTGGCAAGGTGTTCACTCTGGGGTGCAAGGCACACCTAAAGGGACTTTGATGAATCCTCTCGGCACCTTTGCTCTTCCTTGAGGGGTCTGATCAGGGCAGGGATGGGAACGAGAAGGAGGAAAAGGTGCTGAGCCCCTTGTGCAGCAGTGTCAGCCCAGCGTGGGTACTCAGTGCACCTTCCCTGAGCAGCAGCAGCAGCACGCTGTACTCCCCTGCACCTTGGAGGCGATGGCATTAGCACCCAGCTGTGCCCCCCAGGGGCTGCAGGGATGAAGTGAGCATCCTCGATGCTGGTACTGGAGGGGACCAGCTCTCCTGGGGATGGGCAGAGCTCTGCCCTGCCTTTCACTGCTTGGGCGGCTCTGTGAGCCTGTGCTGGGGCTCGATTACGTTCAAGCAGCTGTGTGGAATCTTGGGAAGACTTGAAAAATGCAATAAAAGCATAGGATGAAAGGTTGCAGCTGTTCTGTCCCCCAGTGCTGAGCACAGGGGTCAGGGCAGGCTCTGAGCCTGGTCCATGTTTCCATTAGCAGTCTCCGTGATGGGACACGAGCTGCTTATGACATTTGCAGATGCAAGCCAGGTTGGGACAGATGCAAAAGGGCTGGGGGATGGCTGCGATTTCAAACTGGGTTTGGCACACAGGAGAAATGGGCCGACGAAAAGGATGCTGTTGCCTGGGGACTCAAGGAGGGTGTTTGGTAGGAGGGGATCACCAACAGCACAGATGTGAGGTGGGAGCACAAACTGAGCAGGTCCTGCCCCTGAGAAACTCCTCAGAAGAGTTCTGCCCTGGGAGATGGGGCTTGCTGGGGGGAGCAGGGATGGGAGAGGGACCTGTGTGGGCAAGGGAGCAGCCTTGTCTATGCATCATGGTGTCTTGGGCAGGCAGGGATGCGGCTCATTTACAGCAAGAGGGGTTCAGTACAGAGTTCTGGAAATGGTCTTGAGGCAGGAGCAGTGACATGCTGGAATAGGGCATGGGAAGCATCAGGCCCTGTCCCTGAAGGAGCCATGTATGCATCTGTCAGGATTGATGGAGGGCTGCAGAGATACTGCTGTGGGGTGTGTGACCTTGCAGCCTTCATTTCTCCCCTTCCCTGATCATTATCTGGCACTGCCGGCTCCAGCTGGGGTCAGGGCTCTGGGATAAGAGCTACAGAGCCACTGGGAGGGGAGCTGTGCCCCTAGGGGCCCATGCTCTGAGCCAAAGGCAGGAGCAGCAGAGCAGTGGGGACCATGGAGGGAGGGGCACATCACATCAGCGATGCAACTGCCAGCCTCAGCAGGCACCAGGACTGTGGCAGTCCTTGGCATGGGGTCTGCAGGAGCATGGCTGGCTGCAGGGATTGCTGGCACAGACTTCTTCACCTCTGCAGTCACCACCACTCCATGCTGGGGGGGCTGGGACAAGTGGGCATTTCTTCATGTAGGGGTACAAATGCAGGCTTTCACCCTGCCCTCTTGAAAGTGGGACTTCGGGGAGCACAGCAGTTGGGATTTCTGCCTCAATGGGAGAGCAGAGCTGAGCTGAGCACAAGGACAGGAGTCACATGTGTGCCAAATAGCTGATGCTTTTGCAACAGAGTGTGGATAGTGGGATTGCACTGTCTGCTCCTTCCCCTTCCTGCTTCTGATAAATCAGTGCCCAGGGAAACACCACTCATGTTGGCTGTATTTAATAAATTACTTCTCAGCATTTACCTCTCTGAGGTTGTTACTGAGTTAGTGTAGCTCCAAACCCTGCAAAGGGAAAAGACGCATCAGCCCCCCCCTCTGGAATGGAATAAGCCATTCAAAGCTAGAAACCAAATATAAACCCAGACTATGCAAATCCAGTCTAACAAACTCCGCTGCAGCACAGACATCCCATCTGGGAGTGGGATGATTCACAAGCAACGTAGCAAAGGGACTGCTTGTTTTAATGACTTTCCCCTTCCCAGGAAGAAGTGGGAGGGGGGTTGAAAAACCTGAAAACTTGAAGGTGGCAAATGAAAATCCTCTGCCTCTCCAGCACAGGGTAAGATTTGGACGCACATGACGATGCTTTCTGGTATTAAATCCTATGGATTAACGGCGAAAGAGCATCCCCTGCATCTCTGCTTTCAAATCACTGTCCAGAAATGCAACCAATCTGCCAGGCAGCTCCCCAGACACATCAGTCCTTATCAAAGCTCTGCTGCGTGGGGCAGGGCAGGGTGTTTCGCTTCACTAGGAAAGGGCACAGAGGAAGCGAGTGAGCAGCTGAGCAATGGGGGTCTGGCTTTCTGGGCACAGCAGACTGTAATTTATCACCCTGAGGAACTGAAGGGGGTTTAGAGGGGAAAAAATGGCACGAAGTTAAATTGCAGTGTTGCCTCGGCATCCTTACAAATAAGCTTTACCTGCTGTTCATTCCCATCTTGGTTGCAAAGGCCATCATTTACCCGAACAAAGGCAAGGGGGGATGCTGAGAACGGTTGTCAGGGAGTATGCAGGGCCAGCTCCAGAGCAAGCAGGGCTGTGAAGGGGCCCTGGAACACTGTCCTGCTCAGTGACAGCCATCAGCCCCAGTGCTGGAGCACCATGAGGCTGCTCAGTGAGCATGCAGGAGCAGAGGCTGCGATGGGTTGGCATGGCCCTTTTCAGCACATTCTGCTTGTGCCTCCTTGTGCTGGAAAGGCTTTGGGTTCAGGCTGCTTTATCCCAGAAGGTGCCTGGGAGATGTGGAGGGACTGTCTGTGTCCAGTCCGTGGCCCTCAGGTGTTTTTGCAGATCTCCATGCTGCTCTGCCTGTGCTCTGCCTATGGCGGAAGCTCTGGGATGCTGTTGCTCCAAGCACCCCAGAGGTGTCTGAGCCCGCCTTGGGCTTTGCAGACCGAAGTGTTAGTCTCGGCTTTCATATTGAGCAGTTTTTAAATCAAGCCTCTCTGCTGTCTGCAGTATCGGAGATTTCCTAACTCCTGATTTTCACTTATGCGTTGCAGCCAAACTAATGTTAGATGTGTCTAAAAGAAGGCGACATGGGAGTCCTGCCGGGGACCTTCCATCACCAGGAGCTCTCGAATGGGTGCCATTACCTCCAGCATGGCGCTAGGGAGCTTCCAGGCAATCTGCTTCGGCAGGGACCCCTTAGGACATTTGGAGAAAACCACTCCTGAAGCTGGGGTTTCTCCTTGCCCTTAGCTGACCCCAGGGCTGTGGTCCATCAGGACACATCTGTATGTACCAAGTCCCCCCTCCTGCAGTGACAGATATCCCTACAATGCCCCAGTGCCTTGGCCTGGAACTTACAGCCTGGCTGTGGGTTTTGCTCTCCAGGAGAGGGGCGGGACTGAAATCCACGGGGTGCAACCTCGCGGGATGGAGCCGCAGCTCTGAGAGCCAGATGTGCATGCTGTGTGCTGGCTGTATGCGAGCTGGGCGAGCTGTGGGGCTGCAGAGCCTGAGTGTGGGTTTCAGTTTAATCGGCGGGGCTGGGGAGCCTCTATTCATTCCCCGCTTGCATTCATCTGTGTCCTAGTAACGTGCTCTCCCAACCTCCTTCCCAACACAGGCACACACGGCTGGATAATGGCAGGAGCCCGGCAATCTCAGGCGCTGAATAGCGGTGTAATTACGAGGCTATAATGGCGAGCTGGAACTCATTAGCCATTATCAGCCATTTCAGCAGGACAATGGCAGCACCCTGGGGTGCCCGGCTTCGCTGGCTGTACCCGGCACGCTGCTCGGTGGCTCTGAGGCCAGCCCGATGCTGACCCTGACCCCTTGCTTGGCCACAAAGCCCGGGGGAGGGAGACTGGCTCTGGATGGGAACCGTGGACTTTGTATTCAGCCCCTCGTGTGAGTGGAGCATTCCTGCTCCCCGGACCTGCTGGGAGGTTAAAGAGCCCTGGGTGCTGGGGTTCTGCCCAGGCACCACAGTCTGCTGTGGGCTAACACTACCTGCCTCTCCTCTTCCCTGGCTCTGGCACTTGTCCTTCCCTTGACTGCCTCCTCCTCCTCCTCTTTTTAGTTTATTTGGTTTCCTCTTTACTTCTGTGTCTGTATTCAGTGCAGCCTGCAGCGTGGGAGCCCTCCCCAGGCTGTGCATTCGTGTGGGCATCCTCCATCCCCAGCACTTGCCGTAGGCAGATCAGCCTCATGGCAAGGAGCAAACACTGCCAAGGAGGAAGGCTCTCTCCTGCTATAGGGTGCTGCACAGGAACAGCAAGTCTGCAGACTGTGGGTCCCAGGGCTGACAGTCCCACTGTCCATACAGTGCTCGCAGCCCAAATGCAGAAAGGCACTGCACAGCAGAGACTGTAAGGTGCAAATCTGCAGCTCCCCACTCAATGTATTTTAAAGCAGGATAATCCTAGCCGGGGCATGTTTGAGACTGTGATGTGGAGAGACAGGGAGGTGCAGCCTGCAGGCTGGGAGCAGAGCCCCTGCCACATGTGGGTCCAGCAGCAGGACACCCCTTGCCATGGGTGGGTGTAGGCACCCCAGGTGCTGCTCTCTGCCCTTATTTTCACCAGCGGGGTGAGCAAGCCAGGGCAGCATCTCCCTTGTGACTGGAGTACCTGTCCCTGTGCTAACCCAGGGCTTTTGCATGAAGGAGATGCCAGGAGGAGCAGCTTGTCCTGTGCAAGTGCCTCTTGGAAAGTGAAACTGGAAGTGTGGCTTATTCTCCAGGCAGAAGGTGTGAGATGGCTGTACACTGAACCAGGCATAAGTGTGGGAGACTTGCAGCTGGGTGTTTGCAGGGATCCTGCTTTTCTGTGGGACAGTGGTTTGCTTTCTTATTACCCCTGCCCTCTTAAGCCACTCTGCATTTTGGATGACCCTAATGGGTGTTTGCTGCATTTCCAGAGTGCAGTGATGTGCATCCAGCCAGGCAGCTGCTGGCGTCGCTGGGCTGCTTATTGCATTGCTAAGAGTTCTGGGGCTTCTGTCCCAAGGGAGGCATCGAGCATGGGGACAGGGAGATGGTGGAGCTGGGCAGCCCCTGCCCCTTGCTGCTTTGTGGTCCATGAAAGGTGTTGGCTGACACACTTCTGGCCAGCCAGACTTCTGTGTGCCCAGTAAGAATGAGGGTCCTCTCCAGAGGTGGGAGCCAGCCCTGCCGTCCTCGTGAGGGGCACAGAAATGCAGCAGTTGCTGCTGTTGTTTGTCCTGTCTGCCCTTTCTGGGGGACAGGCTCTTACTGGGGAGCCCCAGTGCCTGGACACCTCTGGAGCTCTTCCTTGCTGATCTTTGCCTCTTCTCTCCACAGGGAGCTCAATGGCAACAACATTACTCGGATCAACAAGAATGACTTTGCTGGGCTGAAGCAGCTCCGTGTCCTGTGAGTTCCTGGCAAGGGGATGTCTGCTGTGACCCTGGAGGAGATCGTGCTCAGCTTGTGGCCTCTCCTGGGGCTGGTAGAGATGATGCTGAGCCCTTTGCTGGGCATTTGCCAGCAGGGCTGGAAGGCATCCGCATTGCGCTGGGCACGGTGGGCTTCCAGGCAGGAGGGAGTATGGAGAGAGGGGCTGGGTTGTGTTGAGGAGATGTGGGAGCGAGGTGGCCCTGGGTGCAGAGGAGCACTGGGGACACTGCCGGTGAGATGGAGCTGCTGAGATCTGTCTTCTGGAAAGCTGACCCCTTCTCTCCACAGGCAGCTGATGGAAAACCAGATCAGCACGGTGGAGCGTGGGGCATTCGATGACATGAAGGAGCTGGAGCGGCTGTGAGTGCAGGGCATGGAGGCGGGTCGGTGAGGGACTGCCAGGCTTAGTTGCAAAGAGCATCCTTTCCTTAAACCATAAAGTATCAGTGCTGCCTGACTTCAAACAGCTCCTCTGCTGCATAACAGTGGTATTTTAGTGTGGGAAGCAAACCCATTTCTGTGGATCTTAAAAGTCCTTTCTGATGTTTTTGAGGTGAGGGGCAGGTTAAACACAAATCACTCTCGCTGTTACCAGCTGTGTCCTGTGTGTTACTGAGGGAGCCATAAGTTCCAGTCCAGTACTCAGTAAAACAGCTCAGCAGTTTAAAAACCCTGAGCAAATAGGAGGAGCTGAGTGAGCAGCAGGTTAAGAACGCAGTTAAGCAGCAATCAGCAGTTAACAGCTTGGAGTCCTGTCTGCATGTAATTACAACATTGTGAGGAAGTCTATTAATGCCCCATTGGTTGCCCCAGTGCTCTGAGCAGTACAGGGGTGTCCTTGCCAGGTGGGATGCTCTACTCTAATGGTCCCTCTGGCTGAGCCAAAGGTCCCAGCTGTGCCCGGAGCTGCTGGCTGGGTTGCAGGCAGGGTGACTGCTTTGCCCCCAGAACCCTGACCCCTTCCTCCTTCCCCACAGACGGCTGAACCGCAACCAGCTGCACACTCTGCCTGAGCTCCTCTTCCAGAACAACCAGGCGCTGTCACGGCTGTGAGTACCCCCTGTGCCGGTGGGGCTCCCCTGCAGGCTGGCTTGTGGGGCTGCTGTGGGGTTTGGAGGGGCACTGACATCCCTGCTTCTGGCGGTTACACTGGTGGTTACTGGTGTTCTGTCCCAGCGACCGCCTGGCGTGTGACAGGGGAATGCATCCTGTTTCTGAGCAACATGCAGCATGGCAGGGCATCGGCTTCGCCTTGTGGAAGACCTGAGATGGGTGCTGTTAGAGACTGTGTTAAATGTCTGCAGTGCGTAGGGATGTGGAAGACGGTGGTGGCAGTTTGGGCTAGGGCTGGCATCACCAAGCTGGGCTGTGCCTGCACAGTGCCAGTTGCAGAGGTGCTGCGAGCCCTGCAGCCTCCTCTCTGCATGCAGATCCCAGGCTCTGGAGCAGGGTGCTCTTACACCCTAGATTGGGTTTTCATGAAGGGAGGGTGAAGGAGGATGTCCCCAAGGGGTCACATACTGCCCAAAAACCTCTGTAGGGCACAGAGAGTCCCAAAGCCCTGCTCAAGAGCTGTCTTTATGCTGGTGTCTGGGGCAGCCTGGGGAAGGAGGGGGAAGCCCTGCTGAGGCTGATCCAGCCCCTTGTGTCTGCTGCTCCCTCCCTGCCTGTCCCCATCACTGCCTGTCCCCATCACTGCCTGTCCCCATCACTGCCTGTCCCTATCACTGCCCATCCCTATCAATGCCTGTCCCTCTGCACACATAAAAACATGCCCAAGGACTGACTTTTGTTGTGCAAGCAGCAGCTCTGCAGACCCCTCTGCTCCTCCTCCCTCCATGAAGCAGCAGGCTGCCTGGGGAGGGCTGCTGGGGTTTTGATAAACACTCTTTCCTGTGTTGGCTTTCCCTTTCCTGGGGCTGCTTCACGTGGGCATCAGTGCCATCGGCAGTGCCAGCATTGTTCAGACTGCAGGAGCTCCTCTTAACAAAGCATTTACTGGCTCTCAGCTATGTCAGGCACCATGTATGTTGGGAAGGGGCCATGAGTAAGAAAGGGTGCATTTAAGCATGTGAGAGAACTGGGGTTGTTCAGTCAGAGGAAAAGGGTCATAGGGGACCTTATGACTCTCTACAACTACCTGAAAAGAGGTGGGGTTGGTCTCTTCTGCCATGTAACAAGTGAGAGGACAAGAGGTAAGGGGCTCAAGCTGCACCAGGGGAGGTTAGGTTGGATGTTAGGAGCAATTTCTTCACCAAAAGGGTGATCAGGCATTGGAACATGATCAGGAACATTGGATCAGGCTGCCCAGGGAAGTGGTGGGATCACCATCCCTGGAAGTGTTCAAAAACCATGTACACGAGGCCCTCAGTGACATGGTTTAGTAGTGGACTTGGCAGTGCTGGGGTAATGGTTGGGCTTTATGGTCTTAGATGTCTTTTCCAAATGAGTTGATTCTGTGATTCTACGAAATTGGGGCTGGATGCTCCCCATTGCTCTGAGAAGATGCTTGAACCCTGTGACTGATTCACAGTGCATAGGAGCAGGGCAGCTGTGGCTGAGACATGAGCTCTCTGCTTACAGCATCTTGTATCTCCATGCCTCAGCTGTGAAATGAGGATGCCAGATCCCTGCTGGGGCAGGGTATGAGTGGATGAAATAACTGAATGGACTGAGACATTGCCAGGACAGGCATGGCCATGTTGGGGCCAGGCAGCCCTGCCTGCACCTGCAGGCTGCGGCTAAGCTGTTTTGCTCAGCAGCAATTCTGTTTAATTCCAACAGTGCCGGGGAGTTGGTCCTGGTGTCCGGCTGGAGGTGGTGTAATGAAGGGTTAAAACACTGTGTGGGTTTGCCAGCATGGGATGTGTGAAATGGTGGACCTGTGCCAGAGATGGGCCTAGGTAATGGCAGCTGATAGCGCAGGCGTTCAATTAATTATCAAACGGCATTTGTTGAGCTCAGCTGTGCTGTATCGAGGCGCCAGCAAGGGCCCATCCTCCTCCAGCGCCCGATGCATCACAAAAACATGGTGGAGAGAATTATTTCACAAACATTAATGTTTCCCTTTCAATCTTCTCTAGATCTGAATACCAGGCTCTTTCTAAAAGCAAACCCCACGGTTCACTGGGGAGATGCAGGAGGGCAGCCTCCCGGCTGGGCTGTGTGGTGTGCCCCTCCACGGGCTGTGAAAAGGTGTGCAGGGCACCATACGTACCACTGTGGGTGAGGAGGGGTGTGCGAGATGCTCCTTGTAGCCACCCCATGTTCAGGTGTGTTTCAGGCTCTGCCTCTTGTTTTGCTGTTGCTTCCCTTGTTGTGGTGGTTGTTTTGAACCTATTCCCTCCTGCCCTGCCTTGAAGCTGTTTTCTGCCCATCTCTGCCATGGCAAACTCCACTTGAACACCAACACCTGGGTTTTTTCTTGTGCAATGTGGGGCTGTGTCTGTGGTGCCATGCCGTGGGAGCTTTGATGAGCACTCAGAGTAGAGGGTCCCTGCAGTGGGCCATGGGAAGCTGTGGGACTGGGGACACACTGAGACACTCACCATCCTTCTCTGCAGCATGTTACCTGCATGGTACCTGTGTTATTGAGGGCAGAGTTGGGTGCTACATTTATACGCTGGAGGACTTGCAGCTCCCTCTCCTCACAGCTGTGTGTTGCTGAGGTGTTTGAGGATGGTTTGGGGGGACAATGGGGCAGGGGGTGCCCAGGGCAGAGCTTGTCTAGACACACTGTCACGCTGGCTTAGCAGGAAGGCGGGATCTGAACCGGTGCTAGTCCAGATAGTGTAGGAGGTCATAAGGACACTCTTTAATTGCTGCAAACCTGGCTCAGGCTACAGTGATATGAGTCAGTGGGGAGTAGGTTTAAGCTAAGTTGAAATCAGCTTGCCTTGAACTGAAACCAGAGCCTCTCCACCAGGCTTTGCACTGATTTAACTGCTGAAATGGATCTGGGGTGGCCCCATTGCTTGGCGCCCCTTTCCTGCCCCAGAGGCAGGCTGGGACCTGTGCTGGTCAGGAAGAGTGCTCTCAGCAGCACCATGCTCTTGCAAATCCTGGCATCCAGGCCATTTCCAGCAAGCAGTGCCTATGCAAGCTTCCCCTTGCCCAGCCTGTTGTGGCTACCACAGCATGCTCCTCTGGCTCCCATGGTATCTGCTAGGTCCTCGTCCTCACACCTTGGTGCTGGGGGGTCTCAAATCAACAGAAACTGGCTGAACAAGTCAGGCTGAGATCTGTGTAGTGGGAAATGAGGCTGGCAGAGAGGTGGCAGCTGAAGGAGAAAGCCAGGGGTGGATGCAGGAACCAGTGGGGGGTGCTTAGACGGGTACCTGGGTGCTGGCCTCTTCTAGCCTTAGTCTTGATGCATCTTTAGAAGCACTTCAGTTGTATGACAGCAGGTTAAGGCAAGTCTGTTGAATGTGGGGTATGGGATACCAATAGAGCTGGTTTCCACTGTACCTTGAGCCTCATGGAAATAATTCGGAAGCATCAGACCTTGGGCTTGGGCAGGGATGGTAAGCTTTTTGTCCACCTCCTGGGTCTGAGTGTCAAAGCCTAATCCGCAGTGGTGGTGCTTTGTGGTCTCCCAGCCAGGCTGCAATTAGTTACTCGGATCTCGGCTATAAAGAGCATTTGTGCAACGGGATAATGGAAAGGGTTGGAGTTAAACCTGATCCGTCAGGGCTTAAATAAACTGGGAAATGGCAGGAAAGGGCCAATGGAAAGCAAACCTCAAATGAGGGCATGGGGGAGGTGAAACGCCTTGAGAGGAATGTTTTCCCCTTGGTATTTGGGAATATTGACCTGACTCCTGCCCAGAGACCATCTCAGGCTGAGGTGGTGGCGTGGGGGGGCTGTGCCAGCGCCTTGGCAATGAGGCAGAGGGACTCTCCGCATGGTCTCCCTTATTTATATCCACGGATAACTCATTAAGCAGCCCCGGTGGCTGGAAACGGTGCTGATCTGAGGTTTCGCTGCAGAGCGCCTGACCCCAGTGACCTCATCTCAAAATGGGCTTAATTAAACTGTCAGCACTGGACAGAAGAACAAAGCGCCATGGGCCAGGAGGGGCCAGGGCCCCCCAGCAGCTCGCTGGGGAAGAGCACATCTCCTGTGAGGTGGAGAGCTGGTACAAAATGGATCTTTCCTTCATCGAGAATTACCCAGGCAAGAAGGTGACCTCTGCTATTGCACTGCCCAGCGCTGGTCCCTGGTGCCCTGCAGCCGTGTGCATCTCGGCTCTACACAGGGTCCCCAGTGCAGCCCTGCAACACGCTGGGAGCCAAGGGGGTACTGGCAGACCTTGCTTCAGCATCTCTCCCGAGCTGGCAGTTGTCTTTTCCCTTAGGAGCAGGGCATCCAAACCTTTGAGTTTCCCTCTGCTCCCTTGGGAGGGGCAGGGAAGGATGGGAGAGGACTTTTGTAGCCCCGTCTCACTTCTCTCCCTCAAAAACCTCCCCCTGAAGCTGTTTCTAAGCCCTTTTGGGGGTCCTGGGTGGGGGATGCGAGGAGGAGAGAGGGGGCTGAGGTGGCCATAGCAGCAGGGTGAGAAGAGAAATGCTGAGGGCACACCACTGGGATGCAAAGACGTGGGCTTTGGAAATGTGCTAAAGGCAGCCAGGATGACTATAAATAAATGGTTCTCTCCAAGGGAAGCCGAGCTGGCGTGAGGGGAGAGAGGAGCGGTGGGTGCTCGGCTGCAGGGAGCTCTGGGGAGATGTTCCCACAAGGGAGATACATCTTGGCTGGATGTATCCCCCCGGGAGCAGCCACACAGGTTTTCCTCATTGCTGCAGCTGCTCCGTGCTCGCTGGAGTGGGAAGCTGAGAGAGGATGAGCGGGGAAAAAAGGTCTTGTCTCCAGAAAGAGGAAGATTTAGGACATGGGCCATGGTCTGTTGGTTCCTGTCAGACCCATGCCAGCAAAAATTGTGGAGGAGACCGTTCTGCATCCAAGCTGGCAGCCGGGCCCAGGGGGAAGGGCCCGTTTTGCTGCTGTCCCATCTCTAAGGGCAGGGGCTCCCTGGAAACAGCATTAACATCTCAATCAGGACCGGTGGCTTTCAGGACATGTAAAATGCTGCAGGAGCTGGGGGGATTGTCGAGACTCTCCTCCTGCGGCTGGAGCCTGCAGAGGGGTAGTGATGCTCTACACTTCCTTCTGTCTGGGAGCTGAGACAGAGACCGGGGCTGATACAGCCCCCCTCTGGACCAGGGGTATTTAAAGATCTGGTGATGAGGGAGTTCAGAGCTGAGCTGCAGAGAGCACTTGCAGCTGCCTGGACAGGGAAGGTTACGTTATGGTGAGCTCTGGGGCTGGTTCCTCTCACCATCCCTGCATCTGGCTAAACCAAGCCCTAATTGCCTTTGGAAAAGCAGGCAGAGAAAAATGGAGCGCTGCTACATAACTTGAGAAAATGCAAACGACATCCTTCAAGAAGGAGCAGGCCACAACCACGCAGGAGGAAGCTGTGAGCTGAGTAGTAGCAAAACAGGGTGACAAGTGAAAAAGGAGCTGTCAGAGAAAGGAATAACAAAACAGGCCCTGCTTGCATGGGGCTGCCTGTGTGTGGGAGGTGTTACTTGCGAGACTGTACCAGTGACCGTTCCTCTTGGCACTGCGTTGGGAAAAGCCCCAGATAGGAAAGGGAGAAAGGGAGAAATGTCAGGACAAAACCTGTGAGCTCGGTGGTGGCTGGATATAGGAGTGGAGCAGCCCATGTCCCACCAGTGGGTGGCTGTGCTGGTGCCAGTTGGGGAGGTGTGGGTGCAGGGGGGATGCAAGTACTGCAGCTCTGCCTCCCTCCCATCAGGGTGACTCTCCTGCCTGAGCCCTGGTTTTGATCAGCAGGGGTTTTTGGTGCCTGCCTGCTTGTCGGCTCCCTGGGAATGCTGCCGCAGTGGTGGGCTGGCTCTGGCTGCGCGCCGGCTCTCCTGTGCCAGACACCCGCCCCATCCTCCCACGGCAATAGGTCCTGTTGGGGCTTTGGCTGAGGTTTGCTACCTCCAGGGAGGTTCTGCAGCCGCTGCGTGGGAAAGGACCTGCAGGCACCGTGTTGTGTTTTCATCTTCCTGTCACTGCAGGGTCACTCCAGCTCCCCGGGCGTGTGCTCCTTTGCTCTCTGCACAGATGTGTGTGTGCTGGTGGCCCTATGCTGAGCTCCGTGGTCCAAGAGTTGGAGCAGAGAGCAGCTCGCCCAGAAGCAAACTTCCCTGCTTCCACTTCCCCCAGCATCCCATGTTTCTGTCCCAGCTGCCCCCTCTGGCAGCGTCCCCTCCCCTTGCTGGGCAAGGGCCAAGAGTCCCTGATGTCACCGTGCCCACATTTTGGCTGTTGTCCCCTTGACTCCGGGTGCTGTACCCTCTCTCGCTCCCCAACAAAGCCCCTTCTGTTGGGGACAGAGCAGGGCTGGGGGGGGCCAGGCTGGGACTTGTCCCCCCGAATACCAATCAGGAGGGGGAGCATGGTAGCTGAGGGGGGGACCTGTGGGGTCTGCATGCTGCAAGACACCCCCACCAGCCAAGGGGACGGGGAGGGGGAAGAGAAGCCTCCCCACAGCCCCCAGGAACAAAGAGTCAGTGTGGCTCGTGACAGCTCTAAGGAAACGCAGGGAAACAAATGTGCCGCTAATAGGTGGGGAGGTTACCTAGGAAAAGATACTGCCAGGCAAGCGGGCGGCAGGCCCCCTTCCCAGCGGGCTGGCAGGCGGCAAGGGGCTGGGACTGACACCCCCTGACTCAGGGGGGGACACAGGGAGCTGCGATGGGGCCAAGGCGAGGCAGATTTGCATGCCCATGTCTGTGGGGACAGCATCCTTATGAGCACAGCAAGGACATCTCTGGGTTTTCATGTGGCGCGTCGCTGCTGGGAAGCAGCACTGCCATGCAGGGGCTGCTGGCTGACTGCGTGCTCTCCCCCTTCTTCCTCCATCAGTAACATGCCACGAACCTCAGCTTTCTTTGGGGGGCCCAAGAAGACTGCATGGGCGATCCTGATTGTAGCTAAACCTCAAAGCCTCACAAACTAAATGCTTGTTTAAGATCTTTTTATACTGAAGTGCTTCCATAAGCTTTTGGGGACCTGACTCACAGTCTCTGGAGGCACAGGAGTGCCAGGGTGAGGGTTGCTGCCATGCCCCAACTTGCTGCTGAGCAGCTCCCCTTTTGCATCCCATCAGCCTGGGCCTCCTCCCACCGGGGTGATGAAGCAGACCCTGCATGGGGGTGCCCCAGCCCCTAGCTCAGTTCTGTGCCATTGTCCCGGTGAGCTGCCAGGAGCGGGCATTGCCAGCCGGCTGCCTGGAGATAATCTGTCCCCTCCCTCCACACACCCTGTTGTGCTCCTGACCCGCTGCTGGCTCTGGCTTTCTGGGTGTTGAGCTGCATCCAAGGTTTCCATGGCAATGAGTGGGGTCGATCCCCACTCCCGGATTTCCCTCCTTGCACCACCGGCTCTGCTGGGTGCATCCTCAGTCTTGGTTTGAGTGCGGGCTTGGATTTGGCTTTTGTAACATTATTAAAGCAAAGGGGTCTGGGTCTGTAGTGAGGTGCAGCTCCCATCCCCCTTTGGCAAAGTGCCCCCCTCCATGTGGCATCGTGCGGAGCTTCCCTGCCCAGCTCCCAAGCGATCCCTGCCACACTGGCAAATGGGAATCTACAACCCACAGGAAAGAGTGATGGAAAATCATGTTGTCCTAATGCTGGGCAGCAGTGCTAATTACACAGCTATTAAAACACAGGGGAATTACTTATTCCCTCCCTGCCTCACAGCTCATTGCCTGCATTGTGCCACATTCACCCCTCGGTTACCTCTGGTCCCCTGAAAGAGTTAAAAGAGCACTCAGAGAAGCCGATCTCTTTGTCCTTATATTTTGAGAGCAGAGTAAAGGCATTTCCTCCCTCCTGTTTTCACAGCTCAGATAGCAGAATGGTTCAAAGTAATATTGAAGAATAGTGAACAGAATTAGCCTTTGGTAATTTGACTTCCAGGATGTGGAAGACAAAAGCCTTATGCCATGGCTTTAGGGTGAGTTAAAACTTGGTACACTCGCATGTAAATCCCACAGACGTGTTAATGTACACAGCCAGGTAATTAACCTGTGTTTTCTAGTTGATTCTCCTGCGGGTGGATGTTGGACCCCATCTTCTGTGCTGCTGGGACTGCCATGAAAACAAGCGGTCAGCAGTTTCCAGCACTGCTTCCAACAGCTGCCTGCAAGGGTGTCTATCTGTGTCTGCTTTCTGCTGCTCCAGAGGGGCCTGTGGTGCTGTCAGCGTCAGTGCTGGACCATGCAGCCTGCAGCACCGATGCCAGCAGCTCTGCTTGGTGGACACCGATGTCTTGCCCAAGAAGGCTGCCTGGGTAGTGGGATGCTTTACCCACTGCAGTAGCTGGGTCATTTTCACTGTGCTAAAGTGCTGTGAAGACCAAACATGTGAGTGTGAGTGGGGAAGATGCCTCTTTTCATGCCCGAGGGGTTTCCTGGTGTGGCAGGGCTTGTAGGCATTGCCAAGGGGAACCTGTCCCCTGTCTGCAGGGATAGGCTGGGAGCATCCTGCTTTGAAGAGCCCATTTCCCCATGTGTGCTGATCTTTCCGTGTGCCAAGAAACCCAGACAGCAGTGTGCTGGGGGTGGGTTTGGGAAGGTGGGGATTCATTTCCCAGATTCTCATCTGTGTTAAATTAATTACCATCTCAGCTTATCCTCACTTAACCAGTGAGACACAGACGTCTGTGGTTGGGACACCCACTGCCCTGCAGAGCTAAGCAGCATACGGATTAGGGGGTCTTACCAGCTGCCCCTCCATGGTTGTTGCACCCCCTTTGCCCCCAGAGGCTTTGGTCCCTATTTGTGTCTGTATTTCCCTTCAGGACAGGAAAAGCTGGATTAATTTTTACTGCTCCCAAGGGAGCTGTTGGCAATCGAAGACATCTTGCTGTCTTGTTTTTTGTAAACCAGGAGGCAGGAAAAGACAGGGTTGGTTTAAAATGGTTTCCTTGCCTCTCCCTTCTCCCCATCTGGTCCTCACTGCCCCTCTTATGGGAGATGGCATTTGGGGCAGAGCTGCTTGGAGAGAAAATCACTCAGACTTTTTCCAGGCCCTAGTGCTGGAAGAGACAGGTTTCTCTGGGAAGTGCAGGTGGGAAGAATTTGACCATCCTCTTGAGGGTTTGGGAAATAGTAATTTTGGGATCCTATGAGGAGGAGGGTATTAAACATGGAAAGCACATGAACAGCACCCCAAAGTGCCTATCACCCCAGAGCTGAGAAGTCCTCCATCCCCAGACCCCCCTCCCATAGCAAAACTATGGACCCAGGAGTCCTATTCCTGTATGTCCCCAACTTTCCCATCCCCATATAGCACTCAAAGGAGCTTTTGTCTGCCTCCAAGCCCCACAGGTGGGTGGGCTCTTCATCTCCCCTCCCTTACCCCTGGGCTGGGATGCTTTTTCCCAGGGGCCACTGTTAGCCCATCACTATGCCATGCAGGCTTGTGGGTCACCTTGGCAACGGGGGCCTGGGGATGCAGGTTGGCGGTTGATCCCACAGTGGGACCCTTATGGGATGTTTGCTCAGGGGCTGGTGATGCTGTTTGCCATGGGCCAGCACGTACCCAGCAAAACGCGCTGCTGCGCGTTTTGCTGGGTACGTGCTGGTCCACGGCAAACACAGTGGAGATGCAGGATCAGTGTCCATGCATGGTACCTGGCATCACGATTTCATCCCAGGGATGCTCCACTGCAGCTCCTCTCCACTGCACAGCCACACTATTACTGCCCAGCAAGTACCCCCGGTTCTATTAACTACTAATCATAGGGATGAAGTGTAGCAGGGCTGGGAATCTGTGTTCGTGGGGTGAACAGGAGAAAGCAAGCAAGGAGCAAGCAGGGGGGCTGGCTGCATTCCCAGGACTCAGCAGCATTTCCAGCTCTTGCTGTCTGACCAGAGGCATTTCCACCTCCTGGCGTTGCCATCCCACTCTGGCTCGCTTGTTCTCTTCCCCATGGGCACAGCGTGTTGCTCATTCCTGCATCCCACGATTTCACAGCATCCCCACAGCCAGGTGCTAATGAGATTAGACCCAAGCTTGAAGATGTCTCTCTCTATCCTTCGCCATCCAATTACACAGCCCGCATGGTATCTGATTGCCTGCGAGAGTGGAGGATTGGGGCTGGCTGGGATGGGAGAATGCAGCTGGTCTTTCTGGGTATCAGCCCCGCCGTGCCGAGTGGTTTTCTTTCTTTTCTTTTCTTTCTTCCTTCCTTTTCTCTCTTTATTTTACTCCCCCCTTGGCTTTGAGCTGCTTCGTTTGGCTTTTTCGTCACTTCTCGACGTGGCGGCTGGGCAGAATTTGTTTAAATTAACTGCTTGAATGGCAGCGTTTGTGTGTGTTGGTGGGGGGGAGCTCAGACAGCACCAGAATGGATGAGGGGGGATTAAAGGTGCCTAATGGGTTCCAGATGGGCATCCTGGACTGGGAAACACCCCCACAACCCCAACCCAAGCTGGGGGCCACTGGCAAGGAGCTCAGGGCTGGGAATCGGGACGCTATGGCAGGCAGCTCCCTGGTCTACTGCAGGAGAGCGGCTGCTCCTGCCACAGGAGGCACCTTCCCTGGCTGGCCTGGAGCTCTGGGGTGCAGCAAGCTCCGCTGTCACCACTACTTGCTCTGGGGACAACCACTGTGTGTGAGTCCAGCTTTTGGAGGTGCCTCAGCTCCGTTGTCAGCTGACATTGCAGACACAGCCTGCCACAGCAGCACCGCAGGAGCGGCAGCTTCTCCTCAGCAGTCTTGGTTGCAGTGTGAGGAATGATAATATTTAGTCTTTGATGCCCTCCCCCTGGGCTCTAGGGTAGCTCAAGGTGCCCGCTCGGCCCAGTGTCCCCACTGCTGCAGACATCAGGGCATCTTTTCCTACTGGAAAACTGAGTCCCAGAGTCAGGAGCTTTTCCCGGTTGCATTTTCCAGTTCTGTAGGGATAAAAGACATAGTGACAGCCCTCCCTGGCTCTCCAAGGGCTGTGCCCCCCATCAATGGCCAGATTTCTCCTCCAGACCTGCTGTACGGTGCCAGAGCTGCATGTTTGCAGCCTGTCCTGTGGCAATGCCTAGCTTGGAAGCATGTCAGCCCCAGGCGAGATGAAGCTCGCAGGAGTGAAGGGCTGCTGAGGAGTGGTGTTGCAGGGAGGGTCGTTGCTTTTGAGGTTTATTGGTGGCAGAGAGCAGGAGAGGGACATGAGCTGGGAGCTGGCCGGCTGCTGGAAATATCACCCATGCTGTATAGGATGGTTCATCACTTCACAGGGGATTTACACTTCTTAGGGGAGCGGGCTGCGGAAAAGCCCATCAGGTTTAATGTGAGTGAGCATCGAGTAGTACATTTTGCTACTGAAGCCTGAAAAGCCCTGTTCCCAGGGGGAACAAACCCACTCGCCCTGCAGCGGCTTTTTGCGAAGGCAGCAGTTTGCTCCGGCATGGCTGGCTTCATCCAAGCAGATGGCCAAGCTGCAGGATGAGGACAGACCAGGGCAGGAGACCCACGGCAGTGCTCCCAATCCAGGGCAGTCCAGGCAGGGTGGCAGGAGTGTGTGTGGGGCGGTTGGGAAGCGCTGGCCAGCCTCCCTCACCCCCTGTCCCTGGGCTGACGCTGCCACCCCCGGCCCATCCTTGGCCTCACATCCCCCTGCCCCTGCTCTCGTTTCCTTCCACAAATATTGAGCAAATAAATAAAGCAGCTGAAAGGGGATGTCCCCGCGCCTCCCTGCGCACAGCCGCCTCCCTGGGGAGCCGCGCAGGTGCTGACCCTGCATTCCTCAGCCCGAGGGTTAACCAGAGAGAAAGCAAATATTGGCTTCTCTGGGGGCTGCCCCAGCCCGTGGCCAGGGATGCCTCTTCCCTGAGGAAAGGGGCTCGTGGGGCTGACAGGTCTCCATCCCTGGCAGGGGTTGTTGCACAAGTCTGGCTCTTCGCCCTGATAGCACGAGGTCCCCACTGTGGTCTGAGCTTGCACCGTGGGGCCAGAGGCACCCTGGCATGGCAGAGACAGGCGAAGCCATGTGGGTGACAAGCTGGAGGATCAGCCTGTGCCAGGCAGTGGCTGTGGTGGGCTAGGGGCATGGAGGTGTGCTGCCAGGGCTGCCTGCTACTCTCTGCCTGTCGCTGCATCTATATCCAGGGCTCATTTTTGTGCCTTGTGGAATCGAGGGCATGTGGCTGGAAAGGACTCGTGCTGCTGCACCCATGTACGGTGCGGTGCCAATGGCACGAGCCAGTGCTGCCAGCTCCTGCTGCCGCTGCCTGCCCCTCTCAGCTGGACTCCTCACTGTGTATGCGGTTTTGTGGCTCAGAAGCTGCTCCATGAAGTGTGGGACTCGTGTTGATGCAGCAGCCTTTTCAGAAATCCTGCTTCCTGGGGCAGAATCTGACCTCAGTGGGGTCCAGCAAAGAGCATCCTCCCTCTCCCTCATCCTTCTTCAACTCCCTCCATCCTGGTCTTGTCTCTTAGCAACTGTCCCCAGCCAGGACCTGGACTCTGTAGGGAGGGATGTGACACTTTCTGTGCATCAGTCACTTTGCCACCTCTGGAGTGACACGAGGCCGTTAACCCCCGTGGCACTGGTTGGGCTCAGGCGCAGTGAGCGATGGCAGAGCATCCCTGCGACGCCTCCGCTCGGGTAGCAGCCGGCTGCTCTGCCTCCAGCTTGACACCGATCCGCACAACAACAACGATCTGGGCTGCAATCAGGGAGGAATTAAAGGATAATTAATGCCAATCCACATGGAAAATTGCTCTCGTCAAACAAACCTGATATCATTTTTTTTGATGAGCTGACAAATTGGGTTGATAAGTAGCGACTGCGCTGACATGATATACCGAGACTTCTGCAAGTCATTTTACTCTTGCCTGGAGGATATTGCCATGAAAGCATTAATATTCTGCAAAAATCAGTGTAGCATTTCTGGCAGTGTGCTTCATTGGTAGGCTTCCCGGGGGAACTGGCAGCAGTCGCCTTTCTGGCAGGGGGCAGTGGGTTCTGATGATGGTGAACTGATGCTCACCATCTCTGCAAAGCAGCGGTGGTCTTGCAATCCCTGGTGGCAATACTTTTTGCCAACCATCCCATGAGTCTCCCGGGCTCTCGTTGCCTCCTCCTTCTGCCCTGTGCCAGCTGAGGGTGTGCAGTGAGCTGGGCAATGAAGGTGATGTATCTGGGGAAGTAAGTACCTGCACCATCATAGAGCCCAGTCTGGGAGGAAACGTGAACTGATTGGTGAAAGGGGCAGGGCTGGTGCTGCTGGCGGGATGCCGGTCCAGCAGGATGCTCCTCCTGGAACACCTGCGCTGGAAAACATCCTCATGCAAGGTCATGCAGCTGGGGAAAATTAATGTAGGTCACAGCTACAAGACGGGGAGCAGCGTCTGGGGATGCAGTTACACTGAAAAAGACTTAGCAGCCGTCGTGGCAGCCTGCTCTGGGATGTGGGCTTCCAGCACTGCAATTGGGGAGTGATGGATGAGGAGAGCAGCTCTGGGCTTGGGGAAGGGTTGCTCTTTTGGGGGGCAGCGGGGAAGCTTCCACTGAGCATCGTTTCTGCTTCGGGGCCCATGGTTTAGAGAGATGTTGGGAAATTAAAAAGTGCTCAGAGAGGAAGTGTGGGATAATTGGAGGTCTGGAAAACCTGCCTCCCAGTGAAAGGAATTAAAAAGCTCAGCCTATTTAGTGTATGCAAGAGGAGGTTAGGAGGGGGTTTCATCCCCATCTCTGCATACCTGTGTGGGGAGAAGCCTGATTGTACGCACCTCATTAATTTTGTAAAAAAAGAAGAAAAAGAGAAGCAGGAGAAAATCATTCAGTAGCTGGAGGCTGAAACCAGAGAAATTCAGACCAGGATTAAATTCGGCTTTTTCTCCACACAGAGCAATTAACCATTGAACACTCAGGTGGCAAGAGGTGAACTGGATGTTCTTTACAGCTGCAGAGGGGACTGTACTTCCTTCCCCAGTGGTGAAAATGGGAAAGGACAGGGATGGAGAGGAATCCCAGGGAGAACTGTGCCTGGGCTGGGTGTGCAGAGGTGTCCCAGTGATAAAGTGTCCTCTTCTAGGTGATGGATGGCACCTCATCTACTGTCCCTCTGTGGCCACTCGGGACATCAATCCAGCTCCTCCATCCCAGGCCAGGACCTTAATTGCTCACAAAGCCCCTGAGCATCCCTGCTCTGCAAGGCTGGCTGAGCAAAGGCTCTTCTCCATCCAGGATGATGCAAGGTGATGCCAGAGCAGGCATGTCTGCTGGTGGGGACAGGGCTGCTGGGAAGCTGGGGGCTCCCAGGCTGCCCCTGCTGCTCTCAGCCGGGCTGGGGGAGATGGAGATCCGCTGGCGCCGGTCTTCCCACGCTCTCCCATGGGGAATGCTCAGCCATGGCCTTCCCGACCCCTGCACTGCAATCATGTCTGAGCATCTTTAGTGGAGCTATATTTTACTGGTGCAGTAAAAGGGAAAGACAGCTTTACTTTAATTTTATAAGCTACAGAGTACCTCGCCTGGTTAGGAACTGACTGAGCTTTGCAAGGGCTCTGGCTTGGAGTTCATTGGGCAAATAGTGGTAGGGGTGGAAGATACTGTCTCTTCCCTGTGCTGCTCCCTTGCCCATCACAATTGCTCTTCCTTCAGTGCCCTCATCTCTCAAAGCCAGGCAGGATTTGCTCCTGTCCTGTTCCCATCTTTGCTGGGAGATGCCAGCAGTGACCATAACAGCAAAGCCAAAAGGGAGTGCTCCCTGGTTGTCCAGCCACAGGGTTTTCCTGGCTGCCGGTCACCTAAGATCGTGCCTGGGACAGTGAGAAGGCAAAAGCTGCTGTAGCTGGGGATGTGGCTCTGAGGAAGTCCCACCCTGGCTGCACATTTGGGTTCAGCTCCTGCAGATCAGCAGGATGCTGTGGGGAGCCATTGATGTCCCTTGAGCAGGGCAGTGTGTGCAGATGCCCGTGTCCCCTTGAGCGTGCCGACCCCTGATCCCCAGGTTGTAGGAATGTCCTTACAAGCTCTGGGAATCATTGTGCTCCTGTCCTTGCAGCCTGCCGCTGCCGGGCCTGGGTTTTGTGCTCTTGCTTCGTGTTTTTCTCCAGCCTCTTTCACAAAGGCACCTATTCTCCCCCTGCGCCCCAGGGATTTACACAGAAAGCTCACCCTCAACACGGCAAAAGAAAGGCGCGGGCGGCCGGGAGAGGAAGCTCACACAAAATGCGGTGTGTGGTTCTTTGTGTCCCCTTTGTAATTCCTATACACAATGAACTGCCCTGGCCACCCACCAGCCCTGGGATACCCCCAGGTGCCCCATCCTCCCTGCCCCACCATGTGGCAGCAGGCAGAGCTGGGGATGCTCCTCACTGGGCAGCCAAGAGCGCAGCCTTTGTGCTTGGGTAAGGGGAAATTTGGGCAGGATGGAGATCGCCATGTTCCAGCAGCAGCAGAAGGCCCTCTCACAGAGCACTGAGGGGGTCCCTCTGGCTGAGCCCTTCCATCAGCCCCGCTCTGACGGCTTTTAACATGCTAATGACCCTCTCAAGAGCAGGAGCAGCTCTGTGTAAAACCCATGTTCAGGCCTCAGTCATGGACATTTGCTCAGAGACTGTTAAATATTTATCCTCCCTGCCTCCCCCCCCTGCTCCGCAGGCATTAACAATAGCGATCCCAACAGGCCCCTTCCCCCTCGCCCGGAACATGTGGCTCCCGGACCATGACAGCGAACGTTATCGTTTGTACCTGTGAATTATTGATAAGGTAGAAGATAGTTCTTGCAGTGAAAAAATAATGAGGGGGAGAGGCTGTTTGCAGCCGGGTGGGGTGGGTGCTGCTGCTAACCCTCTTCTCTGGGAGCAATGTGGGCAGTGGGACCCCATTCCTGCTGGGCCCCATCCACCATCTGACCATGCAGGCCCTTAGCAGCATGCGGTCGGCACCATACTGCCTTGGTGCGTGGCGGCTCTGCCCTTGGAATGGGTCTGGCTGGTGCCTGCCTTCCCAGGGGAGGCAGGCAGCTGCCCTCCCTCCCCAGCCCCATGCTGCTGCAGCCACCCCTGCACTGGGGGATGCTCGCTTGGGCAGCTGCCTGTGGGTCATGGAGGTGACAGGGATGTCCCATCTCTGTGAGTCAGCTGCCCACCCTGCGGTGCCTTGGTGGGGAAGGGGCAGGTATGGCTCAGTCCTGCAGACACCGTGGCTCCAGTGAGCAGATGGGATTTTGCCTGGAGAGCCTCTCAGCCGGGAGGGCTGGGGGCTCAGGAGGTCTCCAGGGGCTGGAGGAGGGAGAGTGTTCCTCAGTCCTTGGGTTTATGGCCACTGATGCTCACTGCCCCAGTGCCCTAATCTGTCCCTGGAAAAAGGGGGATGAAGGGGTTTTGGAGTGCCTGGAAAGCAGGTGGTCATCCTGGAATGGTGTCTTTTGGCTGGGAGCTGAACTCAGTGCATCCATCCCCTGAGCTATGGAGGTGAGAGCCTGTCTTGGAGATCCCCTTGGTCCCTGGTGGGTCTTGCTCTAGCAAGGCTCTTGAGTCTAACCTTCTGCTGGCAGTGGGATGATGACACACACACAAGCCAGGTCAGCCATGACCTGGTCAAGCAAGTCTTGAAATCCTCTGAGGTCAGAGGGTAGATTTAGATTAGACATTAGGAAGAAGCTCTTCCCTGTGAGGGTGCTGAGGCGCTGGCACAGGGTGCCCAGGGAAGCTGTGGCTGCCCCATCCCTGGCATTGTTCAAGGCCAGGTTGGACGGGGCTTTGAGCAACCTGGTCTAGAGGTCCAGTTCCTGGGCTGGAACTGGATGATCTCTCAGATCCCTTGCAACCCAAATGAGGCTGATTCTGTGCCATACAGGAGGGTGCAGATGGCTCGGGGAGATCTTGTCATCGGTGGCATGGGCAGTCCGATTAAAATCAGGGTACTTCCTTAAGCCAATTCAAAGCCTGGCTTTGATGTACTTAGACTCTCAATCCTGCTGTTCCCTGCTGCTAATGAGGGAAGAGCATTAGCAGGAGAGCCAGGGCATTAGTGTGCAGAGCCCCTGATCTGGGGCTCACATCTGTGTCCCTGGGCTGCATGATGGGGCACCAGGGCACTGAACCCAGCCCAGGGACAGTGAGGGCCCGGGCCGAAGCATGGCTGGGACGAGGCACCCTCGTCCCTTGCACAGAGCCCTTGCTCTCCACAGCACCACCGCTGCCCAGGATGGGGCTACCCAGACCTGCCATGCTCCAAGATCAGGTGTTGCTTTCGCAGACTGTGCTGAATGCAGCGTCCCGGACTCCAGGGATGCAGGAGGTGCTATTATTTCTGACAATGCAGGAATGCCTGGGAGGCACAGCAGCCCCTGCCCATCACTTGCTGCAGGCTGGGCCATGGCTGGGAGCCACCGTGGCAACACTGCTCTGTACATCCTTCCCTATTAGTGGCTCCCCATGGAGCCCAGAGGGGCTGTGTGTCCCCCTCTGCTGCTCCCCAGGGTGGTGCATTTCCAAGTACACTGGCGTAAGGGTGGGTGAGAAAGGATACTGCTGGGGCAAAGGCTCTAAAGTGAGAATTGGGTGATTAAGAGAGCCCCTGGTCTGCGGGTGCTCCAGCATCAGGCAGTGTTATTCTGAAGTACAAGCTGCAGCATGGGAGCTGTAGTAAGGAAGGAGCTGCATACAGCTCCTTGCTCCTGGTGCAGCAGAGCATCCCTAAGCTGGTGATTGATCCCTCATCTTCCTGCTCTCCCTCCTGCTCCCTGACTTGTCTCCAGTTGTGCAGCAAATACAGGACAGACCACTTGGATGTCAACTTTGAAGCGTGAATTTCAAACACTCCCTCTCTCCTCATCCCCTCTGCTGTGTCTGACGGGAGGCACAGGCAGTGGCAGGAGCGCCAGGCACATGAAACAGTCCCGCTCAAAGCCTGGCTCTCACTTGCAAGCTGAGTTAAATTTGCAGGCAATTACCCAGTGGTGTTCCCTGCCTTCACTCCCAGCCTTTTCCCTTGCAAACTGCCTGCTCTCTGGCTTTGCTTTTAGGAGAAGAGTCTGGCACCAGAGCAGATACAGCTGCATCAGGCTGGGCTCGCGCCTGCAGGTTACAGTGGGGATGCTGTAGCCCTCCTGTGCCCCATCCTGGGGTCCACGTGTGCTGACCTGGCTCACACAGAGCCTGTGCTGAGGATCAAGGCACAGAAGCTTTCTGTGCAGGGGCAAAGCAGGGCAGCAGTCCTTTGGCCTCATTCAGAGCTGACACATGAGGTCAAACCTGAGGCCAAACCTAAGCCCTTTTCTTTCCAGCTACTCTGTGGCCAGACGGGTGCTATGGGGAGGGCTCATGCGGTGCTGGATCCCAGGGTGCTGCGGGATGCTCATGTGCTCAGCTGGGGCTGTCTGCATGCAGGGGGAATGCGGCCCCTTCCCTGTGCGAGGCAGAGGCAAGACAGTGTGTGTGAACTCGACTTCACAAGACATCAAATGCGCTGCAGTCGGATGGAAATTGGCTCCCGGAGCTCCTTTCTTCTGGCACCCAGCAGCTCCCCATTCCCGCTCCCCCCTCGGCGGGTGGATGGGCTGATGATAGGAGGAAGCGCCTGCTCCCCTGCAAGCCATGATGCCTGGGATCTCATCTCCAGGCTCGCTGACAATTTGCATTAATGTTTACTTAACTAACCGGGAGCCCTCCTACATCCCACCCGCCTCGGCTGGGGAAGTTGCACAGCTTGTGGGGGCAGCAGGACCATCAGAGGCATTTCTGGGCTGCCTCCTTTGTGCTCCAGGAATCTCCAGCCCTCAGAAACAAATCCTTGTTGCCAGAAGAATGGGCCCTCCTCCCAGCTCACTCAAAAAGATGTCCCAGATTCTTGCCCAGCCGGGACCCTGCGTTGTTCCTGGGCAGGATTTCAGTGGGCGAGTGGGCTAATTTGCAGCATTTTACATATGTAATATGTTGACAGGAATGCTTTTAAATCCCTATGATATTTAATTAGGAGGCAGCTTTTGGTGTATTAGGTGGGAATGGGGCTCTCTAATTAGTTATTGGTGATTTCATAGCCGTGAATGTAATTAAGTTAAGTAAAAGCTAGATGCAAGCTCCCATGCATGCATCCGCCCCATTTTGGAGCTGCTCTGGGATGCTCTGGGATGCAGCGGGGTCGATATCAGTTGTCTGGCCTCAGAGCAGTGTGTACCCGTCCTGGGCTGCTGTAAGGGACAGGTATTCTCCACAACAGGGACCGTGCCCAACCTGCAGTCCTGGCTGGAGCAGGACATCTCCCACCATGGTCAGGAGATGTTCTCCAGCCACCTCCCTTGGGGCTGACATGTTCTTGAGCCTGTGATGCGTTTCTCTCCCAAACCTGGTATTTTTAAACTCAAACTGGAGCTGGGATCTGGCAAAATATGAATCATTCAAGAGATGTAAGAGTGGGCAGAGTCCTGGGCAGACTGGGGTGTATTTATAGCCCACAAGTGTTGGAATTTGACTGTTTCTTAGGGAAAAAAAAGAAGAGGTTTTCAGATCTGGCCATGCTGAGAGCCCTGCTACCAGCTCTGCAGGGCCTTAAAGGTTTATGGCAGCATGGAAAGGAGGACAAGGGCCAGGCTGTGCTACACACCCCCTGCTCGCCTCTCCCATTGCAGAGGACCCTGCTGGGGGCCCGACCCTGCCCTGTGCCCACACTGTTTGCTCAGGGGCACTGACATGGACACATGCATTCGAGTGGGGGCTGTGGCAGCACCTGTGGCTTGGGGCAGCAAGACCTGGAGCTGGTCATGGCAGGACACTCCGTGCCGTGGTCATTGCTACCACTGGGGGTAACAATACCAGGAGCACGGGTGGCTCTGGGGGCATCAGCACCCAAAGTTGCTCCTGTACCCTGGCCATGCTGCCATGTCCTTGCACCAATGCCAGCGACAGATGGCACATATCCCTCCCCAGGCCGCTCTATGTTCTGCTGCATCCCGTGATGGGGTTCCAGCCCCAGGGGGAAATGGGGCTCACAGGCCACCCCCCTCCCTCCGAGAGGGCTGATATCTGCCTGGCTGTGCTGGCGTGGGTCTCTCCCCCTTTGTGGGGTTTGCAGCCAGAACCCTTCTGTTCGGGAGATTTCATCCCCCCTTTAATCTTGGCAGTTGGAAGCCGGGGAGCCGATAATGATGAAGGAGTGTAAATGTCAGCAGGAAACCAGCTTCAATCAGAACTGTTAAAAATAAACCCACCAGGCCTGCTCTGGCAGGGGCAATCAGCCTCCGCAGCTCCAATCCCTGGGTCCTAGAGCACAAGCCGCAGCCATGCCGAACAGCACCAGGCCACTGGAGCTGCTGTGCTGATTGCTGGCTTCAGTGCTGGCAGGTCACCCCGGCCAGTAGCTCCACTGAGGCTGGGAAGAGCAGCCCCTGAGCCAGCCAGGATGCAGGGCTCTTCTCCCAGCAGGAATCCCCACTGCAATCCCATCTGGGTTTGGGCAAGTTTTAATTGGAAGAGCGTAGCATGGGAGAGGGGCATGGAGGCGAGCTGCTTCTGCTTCCACAGGGATCACCGTGAGCTGCATGCTCTGGTGTAGCATGGGTGATGGGGGTGAGATGCTCAGCCTTTTGTGAAAAGCCTGTGGCTGTAGCTACCTCCTGGGAAATGCACAGCCTCCCCTTCCCTGCTCTGCCGGGCTGTGGCAGGAGATGTGGACATGCAGATAACACAGCCCCTGGGTATTCAGGCACATCCACAGGCTCTTGGGGTCTCAAAGCTGGGGTCCTCACCTCAAATGAGATGCACTTGGAGCAGAGACAGAAGCTATGTAGTTAACCTCAAAGATAATTAAGCTCGGGGCAGCTTGCAAAAGGATATGGGTCTGCTCCATCCCTTTGAGCTTCAACATGGAGTCTGAAGGTCTGTGTGAGACCAGGCACCCACAGCTCAGGGCTGGGGCTCCCTTGTGGCCAGGCACTGGTGCCAGGCTCACTGCTCCTCTGAGGCTCCACTGGGGAGAGGCAGGAGGAGCACCCAGATGTGCCTCCAGCAGCTCCTTTCTGCCTCCCCAAACCGAGGAGGAGCTGTTGATCCCCAGCACAGTCAGTGGGCAGTAGCGCTGTATGGCTGGGGGCTGCAGCTGCACTAACTGCCTGCAGGCAGAGCCTTCCCCCATGGTGTGGTTTTGTACTAGGGACTCTTCAAAGAACTTGTCTGCGCAGAGCAGCCCTGCGGGCTGGTGCAGCTCCCTGTCCCCTGTGGCATGGCCGTAGCTGGGTACTGCTCCCCCAAAACCCTCTGGAGATCAATGCCACTGGGGCAAGGGTAACCCCAGCCTGAGCCCAGGCTAGTGGCAGGGCTTTGGTGCTCTGCCAGCAGCTTTCATCCTGGCTTTGATGTGTGCCACATGGGATGGAGTCTCTTTATCTGCCTGTTGGGTTTTCCCTGCTGTGTGCCCCTGTGCTCCGTTCCCATGCTCGGGCACTCTCACAGCCTCACGATTGCTCTGCCCTGTTTCCCACCCTCATTTCCCGTTGGATGCTTTTCCTATCAGGGCTGTTTCCTCCCAGCCCTGTATAAAATCACACCTCTTTCCAGATGCTGGGCTGGATTTGAGCTGTTCCCCTGGCTCCACCTTGGTTGCCAACAGGGGCTGATGTTTTTCACCCCACAGTGCATCTCTCACTTTGCACCCCAACCCCAGCTCTGTGGTCACTCCCAGGTGCTTTCAGGAAGCCAGGCTATCAGATGTAGCTTCTGCTGGGGCAAGAGTTTTGCCCCTCTTAGTGCTGGGGCTGAGTGTGAGAAGCCTGGAGGACCCGTTCGAATACCAGGGCATCTTGCCAAGTAATTCCAGCTGGGTCTCACAAGGTTTAGCTTCTGTTTCAGAGCATCCTCCAGGACAGGAGGGGTTTGCTTTAGCCATTTCCAAAGCTTGGGCCAGGGTTTAGATTTGCTATCCCAGGACCCGCAAAGCTGAGGATCAGATTCACAGATCTGCAGCATCCCAGATCCTCAGCATCGCTCCTTGGCTTGCCAGTCTGTGCCAGATCTGGGACAGCCGGGACACAATTCTCAGCTTGGCTCAGCCTCATTCACACCTCAGAAGAATCCAGGAGGGCCGTCAGGGCTGGCTTCACACTTATTAGCAATTAAAAGCCTCAGAGCCTGGGAGTCCATTAGCTCTGAGCTCACCAGTGCCGCAGACCCAGGGGCTGAGCCTGCTAACAAGAGCTGCAGCCAGCTCCCCACAGGGCTCAGGGCTGGCTCTGCAGAAGTGCTATTTGCTTTTTCATTTACACCTTGGATGGGTATTGCAGCCTGGAGTTCAGGGTGCCTCCTTGGGCGTGAACTGTCAGGCAGGGAGCACACATTGTGTGCTGGAGGGTGCAAGGCTTCATGGCACGCAGGGCTGGAGCCTGGCACCTCTCCCGGCATGGCACAGCGCTGTCACCCAGCAGGGCCTTCTGTGCATAGGGTTGTGTGGGGTGAAGGAGGATTGACCTTGTCCTAACCATCATGGGGCTGTGTATGAGGGTCTCATCGTGGCACACTGCTGTCTGCTGGAGATAGAGCCATGTGTGGTCCAGCAAATCCCCACCATCACTCCCCAGCTCTCTCTCCCCCAAGCCCTGGAGCTGCTGGGCTGTGGTACCCTGATTTGCTAGATGCCCTGGGATGTGCTGTGTTCTTGAGCACAGGGATGCTCTTCTGTGTGTAGTGGCTTCCCTCTGCAACCAGAGAACAGTGGGGCAGTGAGCCATGGGTGGGCTGGAGGGGCTGGAGAGCCTGGCTTGCAGCCCTGGGGAAAGGGATGGCTCTGCGCCTTTGATTTGCAGCATCTCAGGAACATGCTGGGAATGAGCCAGGGGATGCAAATGTGAAGCAGGTAGGTATGCAGGCTGGAAGGTAGCGTGGGAGCTGGAGAGAAAACACGCTTTGGTGGAGGGTTTTGTGGGGATTTGCCTCTACGAGACAGTGAGAGAGAAGCAAAAACATAAAAGGAGGGAGGAGAACAAGCAGCTGAACACCAGAGTGGAGGGCGCTTGGAGGTGGTGAAAAGCATGGATGGAGAGAAACAGGAGACCATGCGCGATGGGGACACTGGCTGGGTGCCTCCCAGAGGCTGTGAGCCAGGCAGGTGCTTCTTTTAACACCCAGCGTCCAGCCAGACACTTGCTGGAGGGGACAAGGCCTCATCCAGTGGTCGGTGGAAGCTGGGGGACACACATCAGCCTCTGCCAGAGCACAGAGCACCAGGCACAGTGGGTGTTGTGACTCTCCTGCAGAGCTTCAGGATGCTGGGGGGCTGGTGGCCAGGCCTTAGCCTCCCCTTCCCGCAGATAACGAGGTTGCAGGAACAAAGGGACTGGGGGGGGGGGGGGGGCGGTGACAGGCACACAAGGTTTGCAGCTTGTTATTTCACTTGTGTTTCCATTAAAGCTGCTGCTTTTAACTTGTTTCAATCTCTGAAGAGGCTCCAGGGTGGGTGGCAGATGCTTTGCTCCCCCTCCCTCCCCTCTTTTCCTTGGCTGGCTCCCCTTGTTCCCATAGCATCACCTTCCCACAGAGTCCCGCGGCTCTGGCTGTGCAGTGCAGCCCACGCCGGAGCCGCTCCTTGTCAGAGCTGGATGGGATCCATGGGATCCACCACACAGGCGCTGCCCTGCGCAGGGCTGCTCGGCAAAGGCTGGCTTGCAATGCTTTCCCTGCGCACGTCATCCTGCTTGTGATGGATGTTGCATGTCCCCAGCTCTCCTCATGCCCAAAGATGAGGGGCTGGTGTCACCCACCATGCAGGCACACCTGTGCCTCGGCATCCTCAGTGCACCCATTCAGCATATGCAGGCGCTGTGGTGATACAAGCCACTAGTGCTCCGGTAAGGACAGTGGCCCAGGTCACGGTGTGGGTCAGCAACGTCCCTTTGAAGCTGCTGAGATTTATGTGCACCCTGAAATGTTCTGCTAAATCAGCACCACCGCCCTGGGGCTGGGATTCTTCTCACAAACTGTTGCCATGAGCATATGCTGCATTTTACACATGCTCTGCTCGGCTGTCCAAGCAACAAAATCCTCCAGCTTTAATGTTTTGGGAAGCATCTGCATCTCCCAGGAGGGAAGGGACCGGGGCCAGAGCCTGGGGTCAGCACAGCACTTTGGGAAGCCTTTCCTGGCAGGGGAGCAGCGTGAAGCATTGCTCCCTGATCTGGCAGTGTTCAACTTCACTCTTCTCTGTTTGTACATGGTGGCAGAATTTGATTTGGCTCGTGTCACTGAGGTTTGTGGTCTGAGATGCTCAGCACACCATGATGTCTAGCAGCGTGTTGCCTTGCTCCAGCAAAGGATTGTTTGGCCCTTATATGTATGGGTCTGGCAAGGATGAGCTCTGATCCATCGGTTTCACTGGTGCTGTGATAACAAGAAGTGATTATTTATTGTTGCTTAGACAATATTGGACCTTGGTGGATGTGACCTGGTGTGTCATCCTGCCCACCAGGAGGTCCTGAGGACTCTCGTCTGTTTGGAAGGACTGTCCCAGGGACGGGAATCGCATCACGCTGCCATGGGTGGTGTGTGAGCACAGGGTTGAGGACCCCTAGGGCCCGGCAGCCTGTGTGACTCAGAGCACAGAGACCCTGCAACGTGCAGGTGGGGACATGAGCTCTGCTTACCAGCTGGGCCGGGGTAGAGGCACTCATGAAAGTGCATATAGAGGACAAGCTCCCCATGCCACCCAGCAGCAACGAGACCTGCACGGGGCAGGAGGGGCCAGCGGTGGCTTTCAGGCTGCTGTGGTGGCTAGAAGAAGGATGCCTGGATCTCATCTCTAGGACTCCCTACCTTTGCACAGCCCTTCACTGTGCCACGGAGATGTCTCCTGTGCTGAATACAGATTGCTGCACCATCCTTGTCCCCTGTTCCATCCCTGCTCTGTGCACCCTATCCCCAGTACCCATCAAGGCTGTCTGTGTCGGGAGGCAGTTTCTGTGGCTGCAGGTTGCGGTCTCCCCCAGCACGCTGCAGGCTGCAACACCCGGAGCCAGGAGGATAATGAGATCTTAATAGTCCAATTATACCCCATCGATTTACTCAGCACGTAATTGTTGGCGGCTGGGGCTGCCTGATGAAGCGCTCGATCGGCTGCCAGCGGGGAGGGCTGTGCCGCACCGCCCAGCCTCGGATGCTCCTTGCAGCAACCAGCTGCTCCCCCTCGAACAGGGGGCTACAGGAGCAGCCCCCCTCCCCGACTCGCTGGTCCCACAGCCCAGAAGAGGCAGGGACAAGAGTGGCAGGCAGGGATTGGAGTGGGACCCGTGGCACCCTGCCCTGGCGTGAGGCTGACCCCAGGTTGACATCCCCGCTGCTGCTCTGGGAGCAAGAAAGGTTGTGCATCTCCGCCTGCCACTAAAACAGACTGACAGGAGAAGTGACTCCTGGTGGGTGACAGTTCCTGCTGGCTGAGCAGGGCCGAGCCATCAGCCGTGTCTGGCAGCCTGCACCAGGCAGTGTGGTGGCTACCGGAGGTGTGCTCAGCTGGGCTCCTGGCAGCAGAAGCCAGCTCTCAAGCATCCACCTGCAGGTGTTTCTTGCTGCAGCATGGCACTGCAGGTGCATCTCTGTGCTTTTCTTCGATTCATTTCCATTTTGAGCTTGTTGTGGCTGAGAGTCCCATGGACTAACAATGCCTAATTTGGAGGAGTCACTCTTAGCTGTGATTTTAAGCCTCCTATTGTGATATTGCTGGTCATCCCTTGTTCTGGTGTTGTGAAAAGCAGTTAATAATGTTCTCTTTCCCCCTCACTGCACTCCTTTGGACTCTGTCCCATTTCATCCAGTTCCCTTTCTGGCCTCTGCAAAGTGCCATTTCCACTATCTCACGATCTCTTTCCTGAGTGGCAGTGGCTCACACTGAGCCTGCCATGCTGCACCCTGGTTTGTTTGCACCATCAGGCTCTGATGATACACCTTGTCCTGCACAAACATCATCAGCCCCAGGTCCCGGGGTCACAGCAAGTAGTAGGCAGCAGCAGGTGGAGTGCAGGCTCCCCATGACCTTGGGATGGCAGAGCAAGGCAGGGGTTGATGTGGTGGGAGGTCTGTCCATCCCTCTTGGCCAGAATGAAGCTGTACTGGCAGCTGGGCCAGCAGAGCCCATTAAAAATCAGACAGCCTGATGTAATGCTGGGTGCATGCTGTGGGAGCCTGAAGCTGACACAGGGCCCTCTCACACCAGGGCTGGGGACCAGAGCAGGTGATACAGTGGACAAAACCCTGCCACATTACCTTGGCATCCTGCTAATACAGCAGCAGGGAAGCTATCCCCAACTTTCAGAAAGCAGCTGCCCCCAGGATACTCCTCCCTGGGAGCTGAGTCCTTACAGCATCAGGGACTTGTGTCCATCACCTCGGGTGGATTGTGTGGCTGGAACACATGGGTGACTTGTTTCTTCCACTGCGGGGCTGTGGCTACTGAAGTAAATGGGTGCAGCTGCTCCTTCTCTCCCGTGGAGAGACAGGAGTGCAAAACCCCCATGGGGGCTCTGGGCTGTTGGCTACTAATGCGAGTGCTGATTAGTCTATTGATCTGCATAGTGCAAGAGTCTTTCTGTCCCTTCACACCCACCCTTGACAACTGTCAGGTGGTGGTATGAGCCCCCGTGCTGGGGCTCTGCTGTCTCTGTGCCCTGGGCAGGCTGCGCTGGGACAAACAGCATGTGTGAGGTGACCTGAGGGACACCAGGCTGCTTAATAGCTGCTGGTGCCATGCTCCTTGCTGGCTAGTCCTTGGCAGGTCCTTTGGCTTGGGGAAATAATGGCTGCACCCTGACATAGCCTCCTCTGGCACAGCACCAGTTAGGTGAGGCTGGAATCTGGGAAGCACCTATCCCAGCCCAAAACGCTGGTGCTGCCCGGGGCTGGGTGGCTTTGCTTGTGAGGGCAGCTGGCTTGACTGCTTGAGACCTGGTGGATGGTTTCTGCGGCTGAGCTGGTGTCTGAATGACTGGCGCTGCTGGTCCATAAGCAGGGGCCTGTCACACAGTTTCATCACGTCAGCTGGCAGCAGCTGAAAGGTTAATGCCTTTGACCTGAGACAGAGAGGGTCCGGGAGACCCCTGGATGCTAACGAGATTCCAGCATGGAAGCTGGGGAGGAAACTGATTAGAAGAGGTGAGCAGCCCGCTGCGGTCCCCCCGCCTGGAGCCCGCAGCCAGTCCTGGGCACGCGGGTCCTCACGGCGCGGCTCCACCGCCCTCGCCGGCGCGCTGGGACACGACACGGGCGGCAACCTTGGCCTGGACGGAGGCGCCGCGGTAGCCGCTGCCAAGCCGTGCTTCCTGGCGAGGGGAACGCCGTGCCGGAGGGCTGCCAGGCAGTCCCAGCGCTCTTGGCAGGCGGCGGGGGGCTCGGAGGATGCGGGGCCAGCGCCGCTGGGAAGCAATTACCTCCCCGCTGCGTCCGGCCCTAATCCCCTCACGCGGCGCGAGGAGCCGGCTCGCCAAACAAGGCTCAATCAGGTTAAAGTGTGAAGTCAGGATTAGCCGAAAGAATGAGAGCGTGGTAATAGCCCCGGCCTCCCCGCCTGGCCGCCGCAGCCCCCTCCTTCCCGCCCGCCCTCCGGCCCGCAGGGCTCTTGCCGGGGAGATTAAGGCTGCCGGGGTTTGTCTGCCTGAGTGGGCTCCCCACTGGGAAGCGATGTCGAACAGTTTTGCTCGGGTGCCCCGCTAAGTGCCGGGCAGGGCGGCGCCGTGGGGGGTTGGCTTCCGCTGCCGAGCCCCGGAGAAGCTGTGTCCCTGCGCCTGGCTCCTCGCCGAGGCTCCCCGGGCAGCGGTGGGGGTGCGGGGCAGTAGATAGTGCACCAGCAACCGTCATGCATGCAGCGGGGTATGAGATCTGAGCAGGGCAGTCTCTGAAACCCCAGTGCTTGACTACTGCAGCCCGGCTAGGGAGGGGATTGTGTAGACATAGCCTGTCCATAAGGCTTTTGGGGGACATGGAAGGAAAAGTGGGCACCCTCCTTCTCCCCATTGCACAGCCATGGGCTACAGCTGCACTGCTAATTAGCAAGCACCTGCTGGGTCAGAAAACCCTGCCGGAGGTGAGGCTGGGGATAGCAGTGTCCCACATCACCTCCTCACCCCTTATCATCCTCCCCTCTTTGCAAGCCCAGGAGTATCAGAGTTGTCTGCACCCTGTGCCATGCAGGGAGAAACTCCAGCTGCATGGGCCCTGTGGCAGAGGGATAGGAGGACAGTGGCTATGTGGATACACTGGATGCTTGGACTTCCCTGGGTTCAATAGCCAGAAACTGTTAAACTTGGAGCTTTAGGAAAATTCCTGGAAGAGAATCTGGAAAAGGCAGAAAGGGCGGCTGTGACAACAGGACAAGGGCTGCTTTCCTTTTCCCTCCTCTGTCTGTGCCCATCCATTGGTTGGTCCTCAGCAGAGCTGTTGGACCTGTCAGTGCTCGTGGTCACTGCTGCAAGCTGGCACTCCGCATGTGATGGCAGTGACTTGCTTGTACTTGGCAGGGTGTGAGGTGGCACCGGTGCAGCAGCCGAGGGTGCCGCAAGCCGCATGCAGAGCGAGGAGAAGCCGTGCCATCTGCTGTTTCTTCCTTGCCAAAGTGTAAAGCAAACATAGCTGGGAGCTATGAAACACCAGGAGGGAAAGGGCCGTGCCTTCTTCCAATGCCGGGGCGAGGATCCCGCAGGCAAAGCATGTGTTTTGTCCTGGTATTGTCAGCTGTGTAACCATGCTGGTGATGTAAGCCCAGCGCCAGTCCCTCTCTGAAACCCTCGCATCCAGCGTCTGTCCCTCTTGGCGTCGGTACCCCCAATGGCAGCACTTCATCGGTGGCTGTCACAAAAAGCTGTGAAGGGAAGAAGCCTCTCAAAGTCAGTTGCAACCTTCTAGCAGCATTTGCCTCGCGAGCTGTAAGTGAGCAGCTTGCAGACAGACGCCTGGGTTTACTCCCCGGGCGCAATGGGACTCCCATGTGCTGCGAGTGGAGAAACACGAGTGACGTTTCCATGAGGGAAGCAAACAAGCTGCAGGCAGGGGCTGCCTGGGCAGGCGACAGTGGAGCTGGGAGGAGGGTGCAAAGCACCGAAGTCTGATGGATGCTCCCATGCTTAGCTCCACTGTGACTGGTTTAATGTTGGAGAGCAGGCAGCTAAGAGTGAGTGCGATGCATTGCTAGGAAGAGTGGTGAAATTCATCTGGAGTTTTCCAAAGGGTTTTCTAGGGGTTTCCTTCTACTAGGACCCAAAAGGGAAAAGGGGTTTTGGGGCAATGCTATATTTTTCTGCAAGGTCAGTGCAATTCCTGGGGGTCCCTGGGCTCATTGCGGCTCCAGCGGAGTCTGAGAAGGTGTTTGCTGGTGTTTTCCTCTCTGGAGAGTGCAAAGCGACCCCGATCCCTTCAGGCAGAGCAGGCAGCTCCAGCAGAGTGGGTAGTGCGGGCAGAGCAGGCAGCGCAAGCAGAACGGGCAGCGTGGTCCGAGCAGCGCGGTCCGGGCAGCCTGGCAGTGCCGCCGCGCGGGTAGCGGGGAAACTGCGGCTGCTGCGCGCCCGGCTGCTGGCAGGGGAGCCGGGCTTCCCTCTCCCCGGGAGCGCGGTCCCCTCCAGGGACAGCATCTCCCTTCCTCTGCCCGCAGCAATGGTGCTTTAGCGGCCGGGTTTGGTTCCCCAGGGACGATGCAGAGCCATGCACCAGCCCCTGCCCGGTGCTGGAGTGATGGGAACTATACGCAGCTCCTTGGTATCCTTGGGTTTTCCTTCTCATGCATCTGTGCAAGCAATGCTGGTGCTTCCCTCTGGGAACATTACCCCGTTGTGGCAGTGAAGCTTTTGGCTGAGGTGAAGTGCCAATTTGGAGACCCTTAGGTCATTTGCAAGCAGCTTGTTGGACACGCTGAGCCAATTTTCTGGAGCAAATGAGGGCATGGGAAGGAGGGTAGATGCTGTGCCCCCATCCTGACCCAGCACAACTGCCCAGGGATATCAATAAGGAACAGGCTTTGTTATGGTGAAGCAGAGCCGGTGAGCACTGAGTATGAAATGCTGGCATCTAGTGATACCCCAAGCCACCCCTCAGGCTGAGATGGAGGCTGTCTGTGCTTAATCTTTGTGGGATGTCCTAGTTCTGCTCCTCACACACCCATGGACTTGCTGCATTGGACAAAATGCTGTGTTGTGCCTCAGTTTCCCTTTGCCCAGAGGGAGCTGTGGGCTGTGCTGGCATGGGGCTATGGGCATGCAATGCGAGTACCCGCTGAGCTTGAAGGAGCTCTTGGCCCTTGGAATGGGAGGGGGAATGGCTGCATGGGAGACATGGGGCACAAATACGACAGGCAGGTTCCCCTAAGGATGAGGCGACCCAAGCCAGTCTATCCAGACCCTCCTTGAAATAAGATTGTTGATCTTCATGGTCATTAAAAGCCAGCCCAAGCATGGTGGAGGATCTGACCCACTGCCAGCCCTGCAGCACAGAGCCCTGTGTGCTCCGGCATTGCAGAGCAGGTAATTACACAGACAGTACTGTGTAGTGATGAAGTAATTAATGACCCGATTATTTGTGCCCTCTGAAGTGCAGGGCAGGCTCCATGGGAATGCCTGCTGGAGCCACTAAGTGTAATTACCAGTTAATCAGCAGGGACCTGTAATTATGGCAGTCAGAGGGTATTTAAGTACAGAGGGTTTTCCTGGAGCTGTGCCCTGCTGCTCTGCTTGTCAGAGCTGGGGACAGCAGTTCCTGGAGACCCCCCGGCCACTTGAGGCCACCATGGATGGAGCCAGACTTGCCTCAGGCCAGCCAGCAGGGCAATGGGCAACCGAGGACCTGAGGCCAAATTACAGTTTCCCAGAGCCCCAGGGGGATCACTGAGTGCTGGGGCATGCCCCTGCCTGTGGACCCCCTGGTCCGGAGGGGCATTGTGCCTTACAGGCACTGATCATATTCGTTTCTGTGTCTTTTCTCTGCAGGGATCTGAGCGAGAACTTTATCCAGGCCATCCCCAGGAAAGCTTTCCGTGGGGCCACCGACCTCAAGAACCTGTGAGTCCTGACAGGGATGGGCACAAGGGAGTTCGGGATCAGGTTCAGTGGCAGGAAGCATTGGGAGCCACCGGTCACTCTCTGCCTGGGCTGTCCCAGTAATGCTCCCTCTGTCTTCCTCCTTCAGGCAACTGGACAAGAACCAGATCAGCTGCATTGAGGATGGGGCTTTCCGTGCCCTGCGGGGTCTGGAGGTCCTGTAAGTGGACAAGAACTGGCTGGAGCCTCCAGCATGCAAGCCCCATGTGGGGCTGAGAGTGTCCCTGGGTGCTCCCCACTCACAAGACACTGCAGGCACACTCTCCCATTTATGGCCTGGCCACCCTGACCTGTCCCACTTTGCTTTCCTGCAGGACCCTGAATAACAACAATATCACTTCCATCCCTGTGTCCAGCTTCAACCACATGCCCAAGCTGAGGACATTGTGAGTGCCAGGGCTGTGGGGGTAGGAAGAACCCCCTGGGCTGGAGCAGGATGTCCCCAGCTCTGCTACTAGTGCTGGTGGCATCCATGGGGAGGGGATGGAGAGGACACTCCTGCAGTGTATCCCCAAGCACTTCCAATCTAGGTGGCCTTGGGAACTGGCACAGATGCTCTCAGGCTCCTCTGTGTCCTCAGTGCACCTTTGTGCTGAGCCAGGCTGGGCGGCTGGAGGGCAGTGGGCTGTTCAGGAGCTGTCCTGCGGGCACTGACTGCCCTATCCACCCGCAGTCGCCTGCACTCCAACCACCTCTTCTGCGACTGCCACCTGGCCTGGCTCTCGCAGTGGCTGCGCCAGCGCCCCACCATCGGGCTCTTCACACAGTGTGCTGCTCCAGCCCAGCTCCGTGGTCTCAACGTGGCCGAGATACAGAAGAACGAGTTCAGCTGCTCCGGTGAGGGGGACGGGAGGCAGTGGGTAGCAGGGCAGGGACATGGATGGGGGTACAAAGCTGGTCCCATTGATGCAGCCCACCTCCACTCTGCCACATGCTCCAGCTCAGAGCCTGGATGTACGCGTCTGGCTTGGCTCAGGTCAGCACTGTTCCTGGTGTGGGGACACCACAGTGACACCACCACCCTATCAGTGTGACAAAAGGTGCATCAGTCAGTGCCATTGGAGCTGTGTGCCTTTCACATGGGGTTGGGGTGCATCAGGACCTTGTGCACCCACTCAAGGGTGCCACGAGCTGTGCCAGCACTCTGAGCTGTCACCAGGCTCCATTCCTTGGGGTGCTGCCACCCATTCACCTGGCCCAGCTCTTTTCAATTCCCATGCTGGTTGCTTTCCCAAAGGACAAACAGACTCCGCACGTGCCCAGCTCTGCAGCTTGTCCTCTGGCTCCTGCCCGGCCATGTGCACTTGCAGCAATGGCATCGTGGACTGTCGGGGCAAGGGGCTGACGGCCATCCCTGCCAACCTGCCCGAGACCATGACAGAGATGTGAGTACATCCCCACACCCTCATCACTGGCTACGGGTGGCTCAAGGCAGTGGGGCTACAGGGGCAAGCCCCACGCTCAGCCACCCCATGGGGCAGCAGGCCTTTCTAGCCCTTCTCCCATGCTGCCCAGGTTTAGCCCTGGATTTAACTGCATTGAAAATGTAAATAGAGAAATAATCTCCTTAGGGGAATCCAATTATGGTGCAAAGGCCCTGCTGGGATGGCATGCAGAGCACATGGGGGGCAGCAGGCGCCCACAGACCCAGGGTGCTGGGAGGGAAGAGGTGCTCCCCACACCTCAGCCAGCAGAGTCCCCCCATCCATGGCACTCCTCTCTGATGGAGAAGGCCCAGACCACAGGCTGCAAGTTGTCCCTGGGGTGAATGGTAACACCCTGGTAGGGTAACTCACTGCAAGCTTGTGGGTCTTGCAGCTCTCCAGCTCTGTCAGTGGGGTGCTGTGATTCAACCAGCCCTACAGCCCTCATCTGTCCCCCTTCTCTTTGCAGACGCCTGGAGCTCAATGGCATCAAGTCCATCCCCCCAGGTGCCTTCTCCCCCTACAAGAAGCTGCGGAGGATGTAAGTGTGCAGCCCTTGCCAACTCACCCTGAACCTTAGCACCCTTCACACTGCTGCTGTGAGCCCACAGGCCCCCCCTCCAATGGGCTTGGGGCACTTGGTGTGACATGGGTGCCCCACATAGCAGCACTGGGATGGGGCCTTGGATACCCTCAGCTCTGTATATTGAGTGCAGGAGGTGGACCCCTGGGCCCAGCAGGAGGATGGGGGCATGGGGCAAAGAAGAGGGGACCAGGCGACCTTCACCTTTTGGTTTTCAGAGACCTGAGCAACAATCAGATCTCAGAGATCGCCCCTGACGCCTTCCAAGGACTGCGCTCGCTGAACTCCCTGTAAGTGTCCTCCACAGGGGTGTGTTGGGTGGTGTGGGGTGGATGTGGCATACCCTGAATCATGCCCCACACTACTCCCCCCCATGTCTCTCACACCAGTCTCTCTCTCCCAGGGTGCTGTATGGCAACAAGATCACAGACCTCCCGAAGGGTGTCTTCGGGGGACTTTTTGCCCTGCAGCTGCTGTAAGGCACTGGTGGCTGGGTGGGATGCTCTGTGGGGACACTAGAAAGCAAGTGAGGTCCCCAGCACCGATGGTGCAGTGAAGAGGGTCCTCAGGCTCACCTCCCTCCCTGCCAGGCTCCTCAATGCCAACAAGATCAACTGTGTGCGAGCAGATGCCTTCCAGGACCTGCAGAACCTCTCGCTGCTCTCACTCTATGACAACAAGATCCAGAGCCTGGCCAAGGGCACCTTCACCTCCCTGCGGGCCATCCAGACCCTGTGAGTACCCACACCAGCTCTGATGCCCGGGCGGGCACCTGCGTTCATATCTCTCTTGTGTAGCCAGAGCTGGAGCTGGTGGTGACCCACTGTCCGTGGTGCAGGCACCTGGCCCAGAACCCCTTCATCTGTGACTGCAACCTGAAGTGGCTGGCAGACTTCCTCCGTGCCAATCCCATTGAGACCAGTGGTGCCCGCTGTGCCAGCCCCCGGCGCCTGGCCAACAAGCGCATCGGCCAGATCAAGAGCAAGAAGTTTCGCTGCTCGGGTGAGAGCCATCCCCATTCCGGTGCTGTGCTCAGCCCCACCGTAGCCTCGTGTCTATGTGCTCAGGGTGACGATGTGCTTTTTATTCCACAGCCAAAGAGCAGTATTTCATCCCAGGTAAGAGGAGGAGCCACGCATGTGTATGCATGGGTGTGTGCATGGTGCCCTTTTGGCCAGGCTGCCTGGGGGATGGTTGTGCCAGAGCCCCACGGTCTGGCCTGGCACTGCATTTCCCATCATTTCTGGTTGCTGAGTTCCCAGGTGCTGCAGTAACAAAACTGCTGGGTAGCAGGACACGTTCCAGCATCTCCCCTTGTGCTGTTATCCAGATGGGCACAGAGTTGTCCATGCGGTCCAGCTCTGGTTGCAGGAGAGGAGAGGGTGGTGGGTAACACAGCACCCTGTGCCCCCAGGACAAATACTCCTGCAGATAAGATGTTTTGGGCATGGAGAGAAGTAATTTGTGCATAGCCCTGGGATGAGGGGAGCTGGGGAAGAGCCCGACACCAGCTGGGGGTGTGGAAGGAGCAGGGAGGGGAGGGCATGCACAGCCCCGGTGCCTCTGCCCGTGGGACCCCACGCTGCCCTCACCGGTGCACAGGGACGGAGGATTACCAGCTGAACAGTGAGTGCAACAGCGATGTGACCTGCCCCCCGAAATGCCGCTGCGAATCCAGCGTGGTCGAATGCTCCAACCTGAAGCTCACAAAGATCCCAGAGCGCATCCCACAGTCCACAGCCGAGCTGTAAGAGCCTCCTCCCTCCCACCCTGCTTTCCCTCCTGCAGCTGGAGCATCACCAGTGCTGGGGTTTGGTTCAGGGTTGGTCTGTGCCAAGCCCTTTGCAGCCACCTCCTGAGCTCTTTTCCCTGCTGCCCACCCCAGGCGCCTGAACAACAATGAAATCTCTGTCCTGGAGGCCACTGGCATCTTCAAGAAACTCCCACATCTGAAGAAAATGTGAGTATCGGGCAGGCACAGCTCCGTCAGGAGCGCCTGGGGGCTGGGAAGGCGCATGGGGTCCTGATGCCAGGGCAGCCTCGAGTGTGAAACCGGGGCAATGTACCAACCCAAGGGTCACCTGAGGAATTTGCCATCATGGGGTGCTCAGTGCGACCTGGGGGAGGCAGGTTTCAGGTTGAGGTTGGGGCAGAGCCCTCTGTCCCAGCCTGCTTTCCCCTCTCCACAGCAACCTCAGCAACAACAAGGTGTCAGAGATTGAGGATGGGGCATTCGAGGGGGCATCCTCCGTCAGTGAGCTGCACCTCACCGTCAATCAGCTGGAGTCTGTGCGGAGCGGCATGTTCAGGGGCCTGGACGGGCTGAGGACCCTGTGAGTGCCCCTTTCTGCATGGCGACAGGGATGGGGACGTCCCTGCTCCTTGCTCCTCTGCCCTGCCTGTGACCCTGGGCTGGTGTTGTCTGCATCACTGCTGGGCCAGCTCGGGAGTGCCTTATCCATCCACTGGCTGTATCTAGAGCTGGGGGGCAGGTTTTTGCTATTCAAGGCCTGGCTCAGCAGCAAGGTGGGCACAGCCCAGGCACTGCTGAGGTGGGTTCCCCCATGGTGTCTGCCTGGGTCATTAGGTGCCTTTGTCCCCTTCCCTCCGCAGGATGCTGAGGAACAACCGCATCAGCTGCATCCACAACGACAGCTTCACAGGGCTGCGCAACGTCCGCCTGCTCTCCCTGTACGACAACCAGATCAGCACCATCACACCGGGTGCCTTCGACACGCTGCAGTCTCTGTCCACGCTGTAAGTCTCAGGCCTCAGCAGTGATGCTCCCAGGCTGTCCCCATCACATCGGGGGGGCGGCAGGGGGAACCCTTGCCCCGTGGCTGCTCAGGTGATGCCCTCACACTCCCTCTTGTGCAGGAACCTGCTCGCCAACCCCTTCAACTGCAACTGCCAGCTGGCCTGGCTGGGGGACTGGCTGCGCAAGAGGAAGATTGTGACAGGGAACCCGCGGTGCCAAAACCCTGACTTCCTCCGGCAGATCCCGCTCCAGGACGTGGCTTTCCCCGACTTCAGGTGTGAGGAAGGTAACTCAAGGGCCCTGCGGTGCCGGGGGTGAGAGGGGGCTGGGCTGATTGTCCCGGGCTGGCACCGTGATCTCCTTGTCCCAGCATCATCCTTCTGGGATGTTCAGCAGTGTCCTGTAACAAGCCAGTAGCTTGGGGGGACCCTCAGCCCACTCAGCTTTCCCCTGATGGCGCACATATTTCCCTTCCTGGTACCCAGCCCTTAGGGCTGCGTTCAAATCCTCACAGGCTGCTCTGAGGCTGGGAGAGGAGTTTGCACCCACTGCACCTTGTGGCCCTTGTACGTAGGCAGGTCTGCGCTGGCAAATGCTGTGCCCTGGGTGCTGGCGGGAGCAGATGTGTAGGCAAAGCCCACCAAGATTCCTCCTGCTTCTTCCCTTCGCAGCCCCACATGATGGAGCTGGGCAGATGGAGCAGGCGGGAATGTGCCTGCTGGGAGAAAAGACTTCTTTTTAAAGTTTTTTTAATTTAGAACAGCTTTGGAGCCCTCTGTAAAATATTTACAAACACATCGTCATTTCTTCTGCTTTCCCTCCTCCACCACGTCAAACGCTGAAGGGTGCATCCTGCGCCTTTCCCGACGGTGCGAGATAGCATACGGTCGTTCTGGGGACGCCTCTCCCATGGGAAGGGGGAGCAATGCTGGCTCCTCCGGCTGCTCCGTTCAACCACTGCTGCCTCTGGGAGATGGGTGAAGGAGGTTGTTTCAGGAGGATTGCTGGGGCTGAGCCTCTTCTCGTGCGCCCTCCTCTTTGCTACCCCTGGGACTGTGTTTTTGCTTGAAAGTGGTGAGAATCAGAGCAGCCTGGAGCTGTCTGATTGCATCCATCCGAGTGGGGCAGGCCGTTTCTGGGTGCAGGAGCGATTCCTGCACTGCTGACTCCCAGCTGGACTGAGGCTGTTTGCCCGCAGCACCCTGCTTTGGGGGTGAGGGGAGACGGTTGGCACAGGAGGGGAGCAGTCCTAGGCGAGCACAAGGCATCGCGTCCAGCCTCATGTGGTGCCCAAGGTGACTTTGTGGCTCTCTGTGCCCGGTGCAGGTCAGGAGGAGACGAGCTGCATCCCCCGTCCGCAGTGCCCTCAGGAGTGCACGTGCCTTGACACCGTTGTCCGCTGCAGCAACAAGCACCTCAAGGCCCTGCCCAAAGGGATCCCCAAGAACGTCACGGAGCTGTAAGTGGTGGCCGAGTGCCCAGGCTCTGCCCCAGACTTTGCAGCTCTGGGTGCGGGGGGCTCTGCTGAGGGGTTGTGCAGGTGTCGTGGCAAAGATGCTCTCTCTTCCAGCCTGGCAGTGACCCCCACCCAGCCAAGGGACCCTGTCCAGCCCCAACCCCAGCAAAGGGCTCACTGAGAGCCTCTGCTGACTCAGGGCTACTAATGGTGATGTGCAAGGGGCTGTTACAGCAGCTGGGTCCCTGTTCTTTGCCATCTTTGGGAGGGGGCAGCTGCAGTCCCCATGCAGCCCTACAGTCCCAGTCGGCCTGCCACCAGCAACAGGGACAGGGTCACCCTGCCTCTGCCAGCACCCCAGCCCTGCTGTGCCATCACCTCTCACCAAGGCTGCGGGGAAACTCTTGGCAGCCCCAGCTCTGAGCACACAGGCAATGGGATGTGGTTTACCTGGGTGTCAGGGAGATACCCAAACAGCCGTGCCAGCTCTGGATGTGCAGTGATGCCCATTGCTATGAAAGGGGCTCTGCTCCTCTCTGGAATGGGGGACAGCAGCAAGTCTTGTGTGCAGGTAGTGCAGGCACTGGTTGGGCACATACATGTGTATAGCAGTGCCTCACACTCCCGTGCTGTCTCGCACACCCCTCCTCTCTCTGCATCCTCTGCTGTCTCTCACACGTGCCTTAGGACTGGTTTCTGCTGCCCACACTCACATTGGATGTGTAAGCACAGCACAAGGCTGGCTGCGCTCACACACACGGGCTGCTCGGAGGCTGTCCTGGGGATCAGCATGCAGAGCTCTCAAGCGTGCCTGTGTGCTCTCACACTACCTGCCCCGCAGCCCAGGGTCCCCTGAGAGCCCCAGGCCCTGCATGATGGGAGAGAGGTGATGCTGGAGATGCTCTTTGCAGCACATAAGAAGGTGCACAGGAGAATCAGGGGGCAGAAGGAGGGACCTCCTGCTTTTCAGACACCTCAAGATGCTTTTTTTCTCCCTTGCAGCTACCTGGATGGAAACCAGTTTACTCAGGTCCCGGGGCAGCTCTCCACCTTCAAGTACCTGCAGCTTGTGTAAGTAGGCAGGAGCAGGAGGCCAGGCAGGCAGCTGGTCCCACTGCTGGCAGTGGTGGGCCAGGACAGGGGCTGTCCCCATGGTACGTGATCCTGGGGAAGGGCCTGGCAGCGTGCAGGGACCCCTGACATCCCTCTGCACCCCTGCTCTGCACTGGGAAACAGCTGACTGCAGTGATGCTCAGCCCCTGGGTGCTCACAGCCTCTGGTGGCAGTGGGCAGGGGGACAGCGGCATTCCTGCCACCACCCTGTGTGACAGCCCTGCTGCTCTCTTGGGGGCTGTGCTGCTGTTTGCATCCCATTGCAGCTGAGCGGGCAGGAGAGCACCGAGGAGGGACAAGACTCAGCTTGCTCCAGTCCCTGGGGTTTGTGTTTTACAGTGATCTGAGCAACAACAAGATCAGCTCCCTGAGCAACTCCTCCTTCACCAACATGAGCCAGCTCACCACCCTGTAAGTGCGGTCCCTGTGGTATGCCGCAGAACCGAGCTGGGGGGGCTATTCCTAGGGGACCTGAAAGATTGCGGGGCGCTGGGGACACCAGGGTCTCCCCTCTCTGTGTGGGTGAAGCTATAGTTTGAGCTGACACAAAGGGAACATGCAGCCAAGGGTGGGCTTCTTGCAGTACACACGGAGGTGCCCCCAGCACTGTGCTGCCTCCTTCTTGCCTTCTACAGGATCCTCAGCTACAATTCGCTGCAGTGCATCCCACCGCTGGCCTTTGAGGGCCTCCGCTCCCTTCGGCTGCTGTAAGTACCTGCCCGTAGCCCTGCTCGCAGCCCCTGCTGTTGCCTGTGTCCACGTGTCCCCTGTGCGTGCTCAGAGCTGGGTGCAGGCAGGCAGGGTGCAGGCTGCAGGAGAAGCAAGGGGAGAAGACTCAGCCTCTCGGGGCACGTGATGCCTTTGCAGCAGTGACAGAGTGGTGGGGTCCAGTTCTGCCACCCGTGCCTGGACCCACGGGATGGTGGCAGCCCTGCTGGTCACAGTCCTTGCTGCTCACCCTGGAACTATGGGCGTTACAGGACCCTCTGTTCTCTGCAGGTCTCTCCATGGCAATGACATCTCCAGCCTCCCCGAGGGCATCTTTGCAGATGTCACCTCCCTGTCCCACCTGTGAGTATCTCCTGCTCTGCAGGTGCAGCGCTGGATGCATGCTCAGGAGACCTTTAAAAACCACGGGGCTGAGCCCAGATTCTCTGGGGGCTGAGCTGCCTCCTCTCCTCTTCTCTGGGCTGGTAGTTTGGACAGTGTTTGTGGAGCACTGATGTGCTCTGCTCCCAGGTCCAGCTGTGCAGCTGAGCCTCCCAGTGCTGCTGGTCCTTGATGGAGGTGGTGTGGGGTCCCACCAGGTCCCCAGGGTCCCTTAACAAGCCATGCAAGATGCTGGCACAGCCATGGGTTGGCAGGGGCTGCTCTGACCCATGCCAGCGCATCACTAGCCTCCTGCCATGGTCCTTCCCTGCAGCAGCCCCCAGTCTCTTGTGAAGCATCCTCCTCCCTCCTCATTGAGGGAGCCTGTACCCCAGGAGCACAGCCCCATACCCATCACCGGGGGCGGGGATTTCACTTTGTTCAGGATGACTTTTCAGTCCCTTCCCTGTTCCTGCTAAGTGGTTCCTACCCACGCTCCAGTGGCTGGTCCTGCTCCTGGCATCCTGGGGCTCTCAGGCTGTTCCTCCAGCCTGCAGAGAGCACCTTGATTTCCAGTCCTGGCCTCCCTGGTCTGTGGGAGCAGCACTGCTCCTTCTGGTCTCCCCTGGCTCTTCACTGGTTTTCTTGCTGAAGCGCAGTGCTGCTGGCTCCCACAGAGCTGAGCTGTGTCACCAGCCGGCGCTGTTGGTGCTGTAGGACCAGGTTTGTAAGCCCCAGCGGATCTGCTGTCCCCAGTGCCTGCCTTCCTGCCTGCCATCGCCTTCCTTCATCACACATGTCAGTCACATTGGTCCTATACAGCTGCTGTCCTTTGCAGTGAAGGAGGATGCAAAAAGCATTGAAGCCCTCAGCCTCGCACACCACCCGCTGCTCCCCGCCCTGCTCTGCTGTGGAGCAGAGCAACCCTGCTCTCTTGAAGCAATTGCTTGCTCTCCCCTGATGCTGCCCCCATGAGCTCTGGCTGTGACCTTGCTACTTGTCCCCAGCAGCCTGCTCCAGTGCCCCTGCCCTGCATTGTGCAGCATTGCCAAGGCTGTCCTCAGCTCCCATGCAATGGTTCTGATGTTTCTGCACAGCCTCAAGCCCAGGCAGCTTTGCCCAAGTGCTGGAGAGGGACTCACGAGGATTTCTGTGCGGGCAGTGGAGGAGAGCTCCAGCACAGAGCTTTGGGCCCCCCATCACGTGGCAGCCCAGCCAAGTGACAGAGTTGTGCCCAATCCCAAGGTCTCCAAGCCCGGTTCCCCCTGCAGGGCAGCGGGTGCAGTTTTGTCCTTCCTCCCCCTGCAGAGCCATTGGAGCCAACCCCCTGTACTGCAGCTGCAACCTGCGCTGGCTCTCCAGCTGGGTCAAGACGGGGTACAAGGAGCCAGGCATCGCCCGCTGCGCAGGGCCCCCCGACATGGAAGGCAAGCTGCTGCTCACCACCCCTGCCAAGAAGTTTGAGTGCCAAGGTGAGAGGTGCCTGTGGTGTCTGTCTGTCCATCCGTGCCCTGCTCAGGCAGGGCAGCAGGTGCCATGGGGAGCCGGGCTGCCTCCTGCCCTGTGCCTGATGTTCTGGGAGCGTGGGGGACTCCAGCATTTAATGTGTTGAGCTGCCTTGAGGAAGGGGCAGAGCAGGAGGCTTGTCCCCTTACCTGGCCGGTGGTGCGTCCCTGGTGACTGAACACATGGCTGTCCCCAGCCCCTTGGTGGGGCAGGCTCTGCTCCCAGCTGTGGCTGGAGCTCTGACCCCGTGTTAGTACCCACAAATGGGCATCTCTCCATCACTCTCCATGCTAAATCCCTGGTTATCTCTGTGCCTCCCATCCCACAGGCCCACCTGCCCTGAGCGTCCAGGCCAAGTGCAACCCCTGCCTCTCCAGCCCCTGTCAGAACCAGGGCACCTGCCGCAACGACCCCCTCGGTTTCTACCACTGCACCTGCCCCAGTGGCTACAAGGTACCATGGCCCCTGGGGGTCCCCAGCGCAGGGGGACATGTCCCTGCAGAGGGGAGAGGAGCAGCGGGGGCTGCCCCTGGGGCTCGCTGCCAGCAGGACTGTCTGCCCTCCCTGCGCACTACAGTGCCACACCAAGTGTGATGGGGCAGGGAGAGCTGGGCACGGTGCTGTGCCACCCTCCTCGCTCCCACCTCTCCATCCCTCCCCAGGGCAGGGACTGCGAGGTGGCACTGAGCGCCTGCTCCTCCAACCCCTGCCTCAATGGGGGGACCTGCCAGCCTCAGGACGGGGAAGGGACCAGCTTCAGGTGAGTGCTGAATGGGAACCCATGAAAGAAGGGTGTTTGGGCAGCATCTGGGATCCCAGCATCCCTCGAATATAATGTTTAATGCTTCCTTCCCCTTCTACATACCCCCTTAGGCATATAGCTGGGCTACTGCATTCATGTGGTAGCTCTCTGCAGCCCTGCCTATGCCTCCTGCCAGCACAGCACTAGCAGGGCTGAGCACTGGCTCTGCTTCCCTATGCCCCCCAGCCCTGCAGGCTCCTGGGCTGAGGGCATGGGGGACAGAGCAGGTCCCACCACCACAGAAGGCATGGGGACAGCTAGCACAGTGGGATTTGGGGCTGGGATGTGGCGGCGGCTGCAGTAGGATTGACTGTGGGATGGGGCAGGATTTGGCCTGGGGTCACTGTTGCTCCCTGCAGAGCTGCCATGCCCTTGCACAACCATCTCTACCCTGAGCTCTCCAGACCATTCCAGGAACCAGGACACAATTAGTAGCTGAAAATAGATATCAGGATGGGGTGAGGAGGTGGGCTGCACAGCCGCTGCCCCCCCCCCAGTGCTGAGTGGCCTCTCAGCCCGTTGTCGTGGCAACTCAGCATCCTTGCAGCCCACTGCGGCTGCCACCCTCCCTGCGCCCGCTGTGCTGCTTGTTTCACAGGAACCACCCCAAAATGCTCCATTTCCCACCCCATGACACTGCCTGTGCCCCATGCAGGTGCCTGTGCCCAGCGGGCTTTGAGGGTCCAAACTGCCATGCCACCAGCGACCCCTGCAAGGAGCACATCTGTGAGAATGGGGGCTCCTGTGTGCCCACTGCCACCAACTACACCTGCCTGTGCCCTACCCACTACACAGGTACTCGGAATGAGGGCTAAGCATCCCCAAACCTCACAGGCCTGGCAGGGGTATGTGCCCACTGCTTCTCCCTTCCCACCGATGAGGGCTAATAGCTCCTCTGCCTGCTGTCCCGGTGCCAATCGCTATGGCCTCGAGGCCCAGCCACATCGAGTTTGGGTGCATCCTACTGAGCCCCCCCACCCTGGGATGCTCTTGGTGCCTGACTCAGGCAGGAGCTGCCTGCAGCCGCAGGCCGCCACCATGGAGCCCCATGACCATGAGCAACTCGGGCAAGTGCCCGTGGTAGTGTGAGCTGTGGGCTCGGCAGCTCCCTGCCTTGAGCTGAGCCCCCCCAAGCTCCCCTGCCCCACAGGGACCAGGGCTGCCCCTCTGGTGTCATTGCTCCTGGGCATCCCTGGTGTCCCCATTTCTGCCCTGCAGGGGATTTCTGTGAGCAGCCACTGGATTTCTGCTCGGCCGAGCTCAGCCCGTGCCAGCACGGCTCTACCTGTGTCTCCACAAGCCAGGGGCCCAGGTGAGCTCCCCCTCCTCAGACTGCTTTCTCCCAGCTGCCTGGTGGGGGAGACTTGCTTTTGGGGGGCTGCAGCTCACAGGCTGGGAAGGGGTTATGGGGAGGGGGATGCCAGCAGGAGCAGGTACCCACTGGCACTGGGGAGAAGGAAGGGGCAGCTGTGAGCCCCCCACCTGCCCCAGGTGTGAATGTGTGCCCGGCTACGTGGGGAGCAACTGCAGCGAGGACTTCGATGACTGCCAGGACCACCGGTGCCAGAACAACGCCCGCTGCCTGGACGAGGTGAACGGCTACTCCTGCCTCTGCGCCGAGGGCTACAGGTACCACCGGGAAGATGGGGGACACTGGGGATAGCGGGGATGGTTACATAGCACTGTGCAGGAGGAACCAGTCCTGGCTACCATGTCCATCCCTCCATCCCTCCATCCCTCCATCCCTCCATCCCTCCATCCCTCCATCCCTCCATCCCTCCATCCCTCCATCCCTCCATCCCTCCATCCCTCCATCCCTCCATCCCTCCATCCCTTCCCACCAGTGCAAGAGAAAGGATTGGGGCTGGAGGTGTGGGTCTTCAGGGAAGAATGCTGGAGGAAACCAGCACCCCTGGGGAGGTACCCAGGGCAGCGCTCAGCATTCAGGCATCCTCAGATGCCCCTGGCTGGAGAGCCTCCCTGGGCACCCAAATCAGGAGAGCGCTGTCAGAGCCCCATAGGGCACTCCCCCAGCCCCATGCTTAGCAGCACCCTTGGCCCCACAGTGGCCAGCTCTGCGAGATGCCGCCCCACGCCGCCAGCCAGCCGGGCCTCTGCGAGCGAGCTGAGTGCCAGAACGGGGCTCTGTGTGTGGAGCGGGGTGCCCGTGCCCTCTGCCAGTGCCTGCCCGGCTTTGGCGGCCCCAAGTGTGAGAAGCTGCTGAGCGTCAACTTTGTGGACCGCGACACGTACCTGCAGTTCACTGACCTGCAGGACTGGCCCCGGGCCAATATCACCCTGCAGGTGAGGGCTGGGGGGGGCATGGGGACATCGGGGGGTGGCAACGGGGGTGCTGCCCCAGGGATGTGGGCTCTCACCTCTCCCCTGCCAGGTCTCCACTGCTGAAGGCAATGGCATCCTGCTGTACAACGGCGACAGCGACCACATGGCTGTGGAGCTATACCAGGGACATGTCAGGGTCAGCTATGACCCCAGCACCCACCCCAGCTCAGCCATCTACAGGTACCTGCCAGCCCTTCCCCACTCACCGGGGACCACCACCCCCATTGCACGGCCTTGGGGGGTGTCCCCGGTGACCCAGCTGTCTCCACCAGTGCTGAGACCATCAACGACGGGCAGTTCCACACTGTGGAGCTGGTGACCTTCGACCAGATGGTGAACCTCTCCATCGACGGTGGCAGCCCCATGACCATGGACAACTCGGGCAAGCACTACACGCTGAACAGCGAGGCCCCCCTCTATGTGGGAGGTAGGACAGAGGCCGGGGGGGTGACCGGGGGACGTGGAGGGGTGGTGGTGGGGACACGGGGGTCATCCGTGTGTGCTGACGGTCCTGCTCTCCCCAGGGATGCCTGTGGATGTCAACTCGGCCGCCTTCCGCCTCTGGCAGCTCCTCAATGGCACCAGCTTCCACGGGTGCATCCGCAACCTGTACATCAACAACGAGCTGCAGGACTTCACCAAGACGCGGATGACGCCAGGGGTGGTGCCGGGCTGCGAGCCCTGCCGCAAGCTCTACTGCCTGCACGGCATCTGCCAGCCCAGCGGCGCCCAGGGCCCCGTCTGCCACTGCGAGCCCGGCTGGGACGGGCCCCACTGTGACCAGCCCCGCGGCGGCCCCTGCCAGGGGCACAAGTGAGTGTCCCCGCTCCGCTGGCTACCCAACAGCAATGGCCTTGTCCCTGCAGTGACCCATCTGCCCCGTTGGCTGTCCTGAGGCAACGATCCTGCCCCATTGGCTGCCCAACAGTAACGGTCCTGAGCCGTTTGCCGCCCAGCGTGACCCACCTGCCTCATCGGATCTCTGACTGCCCCACCACAACTGCCCTATTCCATTGGCTCATTGGCTGCCTTGTCTTTAATTGCTCTTCACTGGCCACCCTCTCATCCTTGCTCTCTCGGTTGGCTGCCCCTCCTCACCGCCTGCCCTGCCCACCCCTCCTCCTGGCTGTCCCCTGGGACTGGGTTGTGCTGGTGGTGCCGTACGGTGGCAATGCCACTGCACTGAGTTGTGTGTTGCCACGCCAGACCCATGGCATGATGGCTGTGCCGTACCAGTGCCGTGCTGGTACCATGCTGGTGCTGTGCCATGCTGGCAGCTGCCTGATGGTGCTGGGTGCCCACAGGTGTGTGCACGGGCTGTGCCTGCCCCTCGACGCCCTCTCCTACACCTGCCAGTGCCACGAGGGCTACCAGGGCACCCTCTGCAACCAGCCCACTGAGCCGCCTGACCCCTGCCACCGCCAGCCCTGCGCCCACGGCCACTGCCGCCTCACCCCGGGCGGCCAGCCCACCTGCGAGTGCCACGACGGCTACACCGGAGCCCTCTGCGACCAAGGTAGGAGCCGGGGAGGTGGGTGGCTGGGGCGGGGGCAGCCCCACGCCGGGATGCCATTCTGAGCATCGCTGTCCCGCAGAGCCGGAGTGCCGCGGGGAGCCGGTGCGGGACTACCACCAGGTGCAGCGGGGCTATGCCATCTGCCAGACGACGCGGCCGGTGGCTTGGGTGGAGTGCCGAGGGACGTGCGGGGGCCCCAGCGCCGGCTGCTGCACCGGGCTGCGGCTCCGGCGCAGGAAATACGCCTTCGAGTGCAGCAACGGTGCAACCTTCGTGGAGGAGGTGGAGAAGCCCAGCAAGTGCGGCTGCAGCCAGTGCCTGTGAGCGGCCACCGGCCCTGGCGGGCCGGGGGGCCAGCGGGGAGCCCTCCCGAGAGCCAAGGACCTCGCTTTGCCCTGCGGCCATGGTGCTGCCGGTTGGGTGCTCACGAACTGCAGCGGAGGAGCCCGGCGGAGGGCAGAGCTGTTGCATCTCGAGGGTTGGGAAAAAAGGAAAAAGAAAAGGAAAACCCACAAAGCAAATGTGTAGATAGAGAATTTTTTAAGAACTGCAGCTACACAGGTGTGTGGATACGGGGTGGCCCCTGCCCAGCTGCCCCCATCCGCTCCTTGCAGCACTTGGCCTGTTCCCCAGTGCAGCCCCACAGCTGCAGAGGGCAGCGTCTGCATCCCCTGGCGTGTCCCCTCCCTCGCAGCCCCATCCCCTGAGTCCAGACCAGTGAGCCGGGGACTTTTCCAACCCCCGGGGCTGGAGCAGAGGGGCCTGACATGGCAGAGCTTCATGGGCTGTGGCTGGCAGAGGGCTGCGCAGCGTAGCGGACACCCTGTGGTCCTGCAAACCTGGAGCGCTGCTTCACATCCTCTCTTCTGGCAGCCCTGGACTCCCTGCAGAGGATCTGCCGTTGCCCTGATGGCAGCAGCAGTGAGTACCCAAATGTCAACAGCTCCACTGCCACAGGCTGACCCACTGGTGGCACCCCTGGGCTGTGTGCTTGCCAGCGAGGATCCAGGGGGCTTGGGCACAGCTCCAGCCCATTGCGGTGGCACAGGCGCCATGGAGCAGGACCAGTGGTGTGCAGATTTCTGTGGAGGTCCCAGCACCAGCCCTGCCACTGTGCCATTAAGATGGAGGGGGCTCCAAGTACCCTCAGCCCAGCTGGGTGGCTCTGCTCAGAGGTGTGGGGCAGCACAGACACCCCTTTCCTCCAGGCTCAGCCCTGTGGAATGGGTTCTGCAGAAGGGCAGTGGTGCCTCCTGTACCCCTGGTCCAGCCAGCCAGTGTATGACAGCTGGGGTGTGGGTTTGCCATGCCCATCACCGGGACCTCAGCCTCGTGGGTGCCAGAGCTGCCTGAAGATGCTCAAACCTGGAGCTGACACTGCTGCCATGACAGGTCCCACCAGCTCCTGGACTCGGGTGCTGATGCTCGGGCCGCTTCTCTCCAAAGTCAGCAGTGCTGGGGTACACACTGTGGGACCAGGCCCAGCACCACGACCACTGCAGCACTAAGGACCCCATGGTGGGGTACTGCACGCACCCAGCTTCCACAGCAGCATCACTTCTCTGCCTGTGGGGGCCAAGGATGGTGGGTGCCGGACCTGGGACACTGCAAGCAGCTGGAGAGCGCATCACCATGTCACCAGGGTGGACAAACTCATCCCAGGGCTGCAGCACCAGGTCTCTCCAGCACACTGCTCCAGCATGTCGGCTTCAGGTCTGCGCTGCCGGCTGTGAACAGGCTCTGGGTATCTCCACTGCGTGCATCCAGCTCTGTGGGTGCCATCACCATCCCTGCTCACCAACGGCATCCAGGACGTTCCCACCACCATGGGGATATGTTTCTGCCATCAATGCCCTCTCCACAGGAGCCCCCTCTGCTGCACAGAGGAGCCAGGACGTGTCTCATTCTGCCCATGGCCCAGCTGGGGCTTGGTTGTGTTGTGTTTCTGTTCTTGCTGTACGCTAACCGCTAAAGTATCTCTTTATACAGAATACTTACAGATTCTAATATATATTTGTATTTCATTTTGTTATAGTATTTTTATATGTTCGGGGTCAACAAATGATGTTTTCTTTTTGTTTACAGATGCTACTGGGCAGGAAAATGACGGTGGCTTTGTTTGGCCTGTGGGGTTTGTGTGTGTCACTATTGAAGACGCTGGTTTGTACTAGGCTGGTGAGGGAGGCGCTGAGCATCCTTCCGCTGGCAGAGGCTGTATTGTTTTAGGAGATGTTTGGTATTGTCTATGTTGTCTTCCATGTGAACATGACATTTATTCATTCAGAGGCTTGGCCTCTTCTTTCCTGGAGGGGAGAAGGGGGTAGCTGGTGCTGGGAAGCAGCCAGGTATATGAGGAGGTGGCACAGGCTGGGGAGAGTTGGTCCTGCCATGGGTGATGGGGCAGCCCTGGCCACCTTTTCGGGCCAGAGCATTGCCCACATAGAATCATGAATGAACTAGGTTGGAAAAGACCTTCAAGATCATCAAGTCCAACCATCACACCAGGACTGCCAAGCCCACCACTAAACCATGTCACTACATGGTGTAGGGATGTGCATCCTGGGCAGAGGGCTCATTACTGGGGAGAGCTGGGGTTATCCATTCACTGCCTTGCAAAGGGAGCCATTACTCCCTGGATCATGAGCATGAGAAATGGCAGGGCTGGGTGCCTGCTGCCATGATGGAGTGGCTGCGGGGGACACTGGGCACCAGAACTCTTTGGGGTGAGGAAGGGGCATCCTGGGCAGCAGTCCCCAGGAGCACTGAGCAGTTGCACTGTTTGCCCCTCAAATCAGTGGCAGAAAACAGCACCACCAGCTCAGACACCAGCATGGGCGCACTCAAATCCCACCTGGCATTTATATCTCCCCTCCAGAGAGGGGAGCCCCCCGCTTCGTGCACTCACTCACCTTGGCCCTTCCCCAGTTAACACACCAGACGCATGCTGATATCAAAGAAACGTTTAATAAGCTGCAATAAAATATGGACCTTTAGAAAGCTCATAGGGTGAATATCGACAGTGGAGGAAGAAAAGAAAACAAGGTGGTGGGAATCCTTGAGGAGTTCATATCTGAGTCAGGGACCTTTTACCTTGAACAAGAACACAACTTCTTCCATAGGCTAGGATGAAATAAAAGACAGGAGCACAGAGTTCACAAAATGTCAACATTTAGAGAGTCGATACATATTCAAAGTTCAAATGACCCAGCTCTTATAGCTATACATATTGATTTAAAGCAACTTAATATAACTTTATTTTCTTTTTATATATACACTTTCAAAGGTTTGTCAGGTGAGGTATGTAAACATTATCTAATGGAAACCCCTCTCCACATTTCCAACCGAGAATTCACAGCAGACAGTTCATTTTCCCAACTCGCCATGCAGTACTTCCTGCTCCCCAAAGCCCCCGGGAATGCTGTCCCAAGGCACAGCCACCGGCTCCCATTTCCCACCGCTGGTCTGTACAGTTCACATTGCTTAGGCTCAAACATACAGTACCGGACAGGAGGACTTTTCAGCTCAGTGTCTAAAACTCATATAGAAACAAACAGAGAAACAAAACTCTCCCAGGGAAGCAGACACAGATGAAGGAAACACATTTGCCATCAGGGTGGCGATAACAGTTAAACAGTGAGTGTCTTGAGTAAAAGAATCATTGGGGTGTTGTTGCCTTTCTTCCTTTGCTTTCTGTTTTGTTTTTGCACGCCTGCTCCAAGAGCAAAGGAACCATAGGGATGGTGAGGGGTCCTGCAGGGCCAGCACCCAGCAGCACTCCCCATGCCACCCTCCCAAGTCAGAGACCCGTCACCATAAAAGCAGCAATGACCCCGCTGATGCTTCCCCACACAGCAAACAGCTCCAGGCAAAAAAGGGGTTTAAATAAAACAAAGAAGAAAACTCCAAACCCACTTAGGAAAAGCAGGCAAATGACCTCGAACCGCAGAGAAGGAGAATTCAAATTGCAGCATGGCAAGCACACGACCTTCTGGAGCTGGCACCGGGACTGTAACGGTGACAGTGGTGCACTCCCTTGGGTCACCCATACCCACAGGAATCACAGGAGCCCGGAAGGCAGCTGCTCCCTGCAGGAAATTCACTAGCAGGAGTTTGCTAACGGGACCTACCTACCCTATCCTGGCCATTTGGGGGGGTTCCTTGGGGGTGAGGTAGCCCCCACCTCCTGCCTCGGTGGGGATCCCTAAGCCAAGAATCCCCACATATGACGTGCTGGACCGAGCCCCTGCCAGGAGCGGGGTTATTCCCACCCGGCCCTGAGCCCCTGCCATTGAAACAGACATTATTACTACAAATCTTATTGCTTGCAGTGCCCCCCACCCCGGGGAACAGCCATGGGAGCAAACTGCTTCCCCAGGGACCGTGGCCATCGACCAGGCTTGACATCATCAAAATGAGATGAAGAGAAAGAGTTAATGCTTCAACTTTGATGTGATGTTAAAAACCCAAACCGACCACCACCACCACCACCCACCCCATCCCATCCCGTCCCCCCCCACGCAGTAGCCAGCCCTTTGGCTGCGGCACGCTGGGCAATGCAGCCCCACCAACCAACACACCAGTCAGAATAGGAACCTGTGGAAAGCCCATGAAATAAATATCTTTAAAAAACTATTTACAATATTAGATCTGTGAGCATGAAGTGAGAGAAAAATGCTTTTTCCTGCCCCAAGAAAAGCTTAAAAAGTAGGTTAGCATCCTGCTGCCTAGCACAACACTATCTTACATGGCACCTACACATAATATATATTCACATTTCATTTTAAAATTAGGTACTCTTACAAACAGACTTAGAAAACATTGGCTAGCAACGCAGCCCGAGGGACCCACGCCACGAACGCCGGCCGGCTGCATCCCAGCTCCTCCGGCTGCCCCCAAGCTGCCAACGTGCCCTGAATCGAAACCACCAGCTGCCCCCCCACTGCCCTTCAGAGAGAGGGTGGAAGTGCTCGTGAAGGAGAGGGCTTGTCCGCAGGGATGGGAGGAGGAAGCACGGGGACTGTGATTTCTGCTAAGCCTAGGGGTGAGCTTAATACAAACAAGAACTCCTGAGAACATCTTAGAACAGATGGATTCATTTCACAACCACCAAGCTAAAAGGATGGGCCAAACGGATGCTACGAGACACAGCGGGAGAGGTGGGGACGCGCGCGGTGTGGGGACATCGTAGCTTCGTGGTTTGCTCACATAACCTATCATTACAAGGAAAGCTGCAGTGGCCTTCCCTAGCAGGGGTGAGCCTGCCTCTGCCTTGCTCCTGGGACATCTGGGTGTACAGCCCAGGAATGTGGACCCGAGGATGCCTTGGCTGGGGCTCAGCCCTCTTCCCCTGGCACAACCGCTGGCAGTGGAAAGGTGGGAGCACCTCTCTGCTGCCCCAAGGCACTGCCATGCCTACGGGAGGCTGGGAAACACGGCTTTCCCAGTGGCCTTCAACTGGGAATGCAGTTAGAATACGAGCTGGAGAAAGAAACTGTCCATTAGAAAGTCTTAAAAACAGGGCAGCGGCACATCCGTGTCCTTCTGAGATTACATTTCTATTTACTAGGGGCTGGAAGAGCTCCTGGGAACACTGGCATTTCCAGATGGGCCTGGCTGGAACTTTGCTCATCTGCACAAGAGCAAAAAGAGGCCTGGCCAGCTCACCAGCCTCCTCAGTCCAATGCCACGCAGCTTGGCATGGCGGGGACAGGGATGCAGAGAGCAGTGGGGACAAGTTCACCCTGCCCTCCCATCACATGGAGAATGACCAGCAACACGGCAGAAACTTTGCTGCAAGCACCAGCACCAGCACGCCAGCTCTTTGGAGAAGGTTTGCTGCAAATGCGTCGCTCTGGTGCGTAGGCAGCTGAACACAGAAACACCACAGCACACAGCAAACGTGAGCAAACCCAGCCTGGTGAGTGATGAATATAACATGCGCACACCTTGGATGTACGGCACATACCTCATCAGCAGAGAAACCCATTCCAGGGATAGCACTGCTAGACAAGAACCTAACAGCAACAGACAGAAGGAGCCATCCTGGGTACAAACTGCAGCTCTCAAGCCCAACAGACAAACCTTGACTCTGAGCTCACAAAACCAGCCCCTCACAGAGGTTAGGTAAGATGGGTGGCTCATGACCATGTGAAGTGTGAAAATGCTGAGCTGCCAATGAGAAGGTGAGAGAGGAGAAGGTAACCATGCAGATGAGAAAGGGGGCTGGCAGCAAAGGGACAGTAAGGACATCGGTGGAGGTGCAGAGCTAAGAAGATGCTGCTCACGATACATGCACCAGGGAGCTAGGATAAAGGCTAGTTTCAAGAATAGGTTGAGAAAGTGGCCACCAAGGGAAGCCAAAGTGATAGAAAGAGGAGAGGTCTGTTTTGTGGGATACAGCCCTTGTGCTGAAATCGGGAGCTGAATAAGCAGAGCAGGGAGCTGTGGTGCGGCCCAGAGAAGAGGAGCGCAGTGAGGCTGCAGAGCTGAGGATGGCACTGTGGTAGTGCCAGTGGGCAGATTCGCACCGTAGCAAACAGAAATGCACTTGATGCCTGTGTGTAATAAGGGGATAAATCATGTTGCTTATTTCCTTCCATTCATTAAGATCATCTGCAGGTCCCTGTGCATCCCTCGCACTGCGTAGAAGCTGCATTTACTGGAAACAGGCTGCTCTAAAGCAGCGGCTGTGCCTCAGTAGCACACCTCACCGCTGCCTTGCTGTACAGCACAGAAACGAGTAGCGCATGACCTAAGGCATTAACAGAGAGCAACAGGTTATACATATGGTAGTACCTCTACTCATTTTTGTGTCTCTTGTGTACTGTTCTAGCTGAAACATGGCTGCATGGAGAGAGGAAACTGGGAAGTAAATCGGGAAGAGAGGAATGCAACATTAGGACTGATTGGGAGAAAAAGAAAAGAAGAAAAAATTCAAACGTCTGAGCACTGACAGGGAAACTGGAGCCACCCAGGCAATAGCATACTGCCAGGCAGTCACCTCACATGCAGACCCTTCCATTTGCTAGCAAATTGCAGCATTGCTCCTTCCTGCCCCAGAATAAAGCACTCACAAAAGCAAGTGCAAAGCACATTATAAGCGTGTCTTGTAGTCTGCAAGACCTGGCAGCCACTACTTATGTCAAGTGGAAAATGCACACAGGAGAGCCAGAAGGGCCAAGACAGCATCTCCAGGAGCACTGACAGAAAGGAAAGGAGCCCAGCAAGGAGCTGGGGGTTTCCCCAGAGCAGAAAGCCTCTAGGCTGTTCTGGAGATGACAACCACCCCTGGGGCATCCTCCCCTGGGGCAACCCAAAGGATTGCACAGATCTGTAATTCAGAGAACTTGTACAAATGCACCAGTATTCCCACCTGGAGAGGTCATGCCCGAGTGCTTGCTGCAGCAATTCAGCCCTAGCCGATGGCTTCTCCCTACCCATCCTTGGCAAACAAGCCTGCTCTCCATAAAAGCTACCCGCATGAGTTAAAGCTGCAGGCGCTCTGAGTCTCAGGCCCTGCACACTTCCCAGCATGGCCACACCAACCTCGCTCCCTCCTGGAGACCTGCGACTCCCTGCCTTCAGCATGGAAAATCCCATCCAACCTAGCCGTACAGCAATACAAGAGAAAACTACAGACAGAGACTGGAAGTTCAAAGTGGTGGAAGGAATATGGTTTTCCTTTTAGCATCTCTGATTTCTCCACAAAACAGACCCTAGCCATTCCTCTCCGGAGCTGACGCCTGGCAGGGACGCTGCTGGGAAGCTTGGCGTGCTGCTCCCACCACCACCTAAGCCAAGCAGCACACACCGAACTGGGACAGATTCTGCTGTGCTCCCAACACCAGTGTGACGCCTGCCATCACCCAGCCTGGCCATGCTCAAGCCAAGGAGTGCAGGGGAAGCCCTGGTACATAGGAAGACAGCCAAGAGGCTGGAGCAGCAGCATCCAATCTAAAAAGCTTCACTTGCTTTGTTAAGGATGGCAAAGGTTGGGGTAAGGGGGGTTTGCTGCAGAATGGCACAAGAACAGAGGTAAGAGGGGTGCTTCCACACATGATTAGCCCAAGGTAAGGAGAAGAAATTCCAGGCCCACACGCCTGCAGAGAGGCTGCCTCCGCAGAGGCTGGAGGAGGACCACAAGTACAGATGGAGAAGCAAGAGCGAAAGACAACCTGTAAGAAAGGTACAGATCAGCCATGTAACTGCCATCAGTGCCCTCCTGCCTCACACCTCTCCTGAAACGCTTCTATATCTTTTCTGATGGAATGTTTGACATATTTAATGCATGCAGGAAAAATTAAAGTAATAGATAACTTCATAGTAATCTGTACAGGGACTGACAGGCTAGATTTAATCACTGCCTAGCTGTTCAGAGAGTTAACTTATTCTAGCATGATTCAAAGGAAAGGTAAAGGATTTTATGGGTTTTTCTTTTTACATCAGCCATTTCATAGTAAGAGGAAAATGTGCTGCAGCCTTGTTTGCGTCAGCGCTGGGGGAAGGGAATACCTGCAAGACAGCAAGAGGTGCTCTGTGAAGGGCGTGCGAATCTCAAACGCCTGGTTTCATCCTCTATACTAAATGGGTACAATGAAAGCTTTAAAAGATGATTATCTGCTCTCCAGCTCCAGTCCATGGGCTTTGGGATCTGGAGTCCAATGCCAACTGTGAAAAGCAATTCCTGTTGCAGCTGAGCCCTCTCTAACCTCTGCCCCCAGGGCAGCATCTCCTGAATGCATGTCCTGCGCCAGAGCCTTGCTGAGCAAGGACCAGCAAGCGGCTGTTAAAGGTCAGGTCACCCCAGTGCCCTCTCCAGCACTGCTGCTCCCTGCATCAGGAGCTGTGCAAATGGGCTTTGTGAAGCTACAGAGATGCAATGGCTGAGCAGGGTCCTTGCCCTGAGCACAGACCCCAGCAGTCACTTCTCAGCCACTGATTGTCCTTCCCCAGCAGAGCCAGCACAGCCACATGCTCTGTGTACTTGTAACAGGTCTGTCTCAGAGGTGTTGTGCAGGGCAGAAGCTCAGCTGCTTTCAGGCTCCCCAGCACCAGACACAAGCAAGGACAAACCAACTGCACCTTGCCAGTAAAGGGATGAAATGCAAACTACAGTATAAAACAGATTTAGGTCAGTCCCTTATCCCAGCCTTATTCCAACTGCAAATTCTGGCGTAAGGAAGACACTAGGAAAGATGTGCACAAAAGCACAGGGTGAGGGCCAGGGCTCCTCTTCTGCAGAGCACCAACATCAGAAGGAGCTTGGGCACATCAAAAGGCAGAGATTCAACCTTTAGTGAAGCACTGTGGAAACTGCTTTGCCATCAGAGACCACAGAAATCACAACAAGGGCAGCCAAATGGGAGAAGAAGGTCTGTCCAAACGCACAGCATGGCATGACCAATTCATCCCTGAAGCCAGCAAGAAATAAAGACGAATACAGCCCAGTGTGCACACCTGGCAGCACTGGATGCAGCAGCCTGGTACCCAGAGCCCCTGCAGCATCTCCCCTGCTGCCTGAGCAGGACCCCCACCCCATGGGCAGTGCCATGGGGGAGTGAGGCAGCCATCAGCAGTACACACACCAGTAGCAGGTATCAGTACAGGACACCAGCAGCTGCTACTAACAAACCAACAAAGGACAGATTTGCCTTTCTCTCCCTCAGTGATGGGAAATGGTTTTGGTTTTGCTTTAAATGCCACTAAGACGACAGACAGGAGGAGGACTCTGAAGGAAAGGGAAATGTTTGCGTGCACCCAAAGACTGCAAAAGCTACTCCATGTGCACGGTGGTGGTTTTCTTTCTGCTACAGTACAAGTGCTTGTGCCTCAAGTATAAAATGCAAGCCTCCAAATCACACAGACGAGCTTCTTATTTTTATTTTTAAAGTGATAAATAAGGCACTGTACTTTTAACTAAAACTGCCTGGTTCTGGGTTTAAAAAAACCCAAGGACCGTCCAAACTGTAGAAACTTCCTTCTGAACAGCAGAGCCAGACAGGCCGACCTCTTCTCTGTCCAAGACACATCTGCCGATGCCTAAAATCACGGGCATTATCCTTTAGCTGCGGATTTTTAAAGGCTTGCTACAGCTTATAAAAGCAGCTTTAGTTAATGCATGGTAAAGGGTTACTACTGTACATTGGGTTTGTACATGGCTACCGGTTCTTTGCTATTTCGGGTCCAGTCGTGAGCGTTTGCTGTGTGAACAGTCCACTTTTGCCCTCAGCTTCCTCTTGCCCTGCGACCCACTGCTCTCCTGCATCTTCTTCATGGACCTTGTGAGGGTCTTCCCACCACTGGGCTTCTTGTTGGCCATCTTCTGTGACCGCGTAGAGGACTCCCCCAGGGGCTTCTGCTTCGGGGACTTGGCCATCTCCTCGTGGCCGGTGAGCAGCACGGCCCGTCTGCTCGTGTTCTCCTTGCCCTTCCGCATGGGGAGCCGCACCTTCTCCAGCTGCCTTTTTGGGGCTCTCTTCTCTTTCAAAGACATTTTTCTAGCCAGCTTATTGCTCCTCTCCATGGCAGCCTGCTTTCGGGTGGCAGGAGCTTTTGTGCTGACCTCCAAATGCTTTATTTTACTGGCCTTCTTGGCAGGCAACTTGTCCTTGGTGGAGGAGCCGGACCGCTCCTGTGTACTCCCGCTCTCCTTCAGTGTCCTCTTCTTCCTGCTGAGCTGGAGGTCAGCCTTGGGCGAGGGGTCCTCCTGGGACCTGCTCTTCCCCTTCCGCCCCTTCCCCGTCCCATCCACTGAAGGAGATTTAGCAGGAAAGGCGTCTGCTTTGATCTGCAACGCCAGTTTTGGAGACATCAGTGGGTTGATGCACACGCTCTTCCTGCTCTGCTTGCTCTCCAGGGATGGGTGGTCCCCTGGGCCATCGCTCTTCTTCTCTGCCTTCACCATGCGGTGCTGGGCTCGCAGCTTGCCCCGTAGGTTCGAGTACTTGCGCAGGATCCTGGTGCTGGCCTGTGTGGGCAAGCTGGGGGCAGGCTGGATGGTTTTGTCTTCACTCAGGTCCTCGGTGCTGGCATTGGTGGGAGACGTGTGGCTGGGAGCGGTGGCTTCCTCAGCCTCTGCTTTATCAGCGTTCTCCCGAAGTTTGGCCCAAAGCTTTTGGTTCTTCAGGTTATTCCGAGCCGGGGTAGTGGCGGCGAACTTCTTGAGGTGTTTCTTCAAGCGTTCGGCTTGCAGTGAGCTGGGGTAGAGACCAGAGGAGGAATATTTCTGCATGGGGACTTTGATGGGGGGGATCTCCCCTGGGAGACGGGTGTTGAGTTTCTTCACGATCACTAGAGACCTGGTTTCAGTTGTCTCCAGAAACCACTGGCAGATGTCAGACAGCTTAAAGGCCTTCATAAACAGCATCTGGACAGGAGAAAGCTTCTGCACTTCCAGCGAGCCTCTACTTTTCCGTGTTCTTTTCTTGCTTTTCCAAATCTCTTTCAGCTTGTCAGATTTGCTCTTTACCTTGGGGGTTGGCTGCACCTCCTTCTCCAGCTGAATCCATCCTTTCTGAACTTTCATGTACTGGGTGTTGAACTCAGCTATGAGCTCCTGGTTCTCCTCTTCAGCACACCACTCCATGAACTTTGGTTTGCTGTCAGCCGTGTCTATGTCCTCCAACACTGGCGAGTCATCATTCCCTGAACTGCATTCGTCCCCTGGTTTGGGGATCGCTTGCATAGGCTCCTTCCCTGGCGTGCTCTTTTTTGTGGTGTCTATGGGTGTGGGGGTGTGTCTTAAGTTATAAAACGGCAGGGCAACCTTTTTATGCTTTGCAGCCTTTGCTGGAACATGCTTGCTTCCACCTCTGCTGCTGGGACACGGAGGTAAGTTGGCCACTGGCGCATAGTTCTCCTGCTTGCCCATGTCCACGGCACTGTTGGGGCTCTCCTCATCCTTTGTGCTGGCATCGCCTGGTTTCACGTCCACTTGCTCAGTATCGTTCGCAGGCACGGTGCTCTCCAGAGGGAGGAGAATGTTTCTCTTCTCAGAATCAGCCTGGACACTGATTTCCAGCATCTCTTCAGATTGACTTTGGCTGCTGTTAGCAGGGGGGTCATCTGCAGAGGAATTTTCTCCCTCTGCTACAGTCTCTTTTGCCAAGATGCTTTTATAGGCTTGTCTGGTAATGACACCATTCTCCTCGCCTGGCTGCTGCTCAGTGATGCTCTCCGGAGCCTGGCTGGTGCCCAGCCCCTCGCTGGGTTTGAGCAGCACATTGGGGAAGCTGTCATTTGGGAAGTGCGTGGATGCTGCCCCATCCATGTGCACTTCTCTCTTGAACCGCTTAGTGCCAGGGCTCTTGGAGAGTTTGATCTGAAGGCAAGGAAGCTGCACAGAGCTGGAAGAACCAGCATCCTCAGCACTGCCCTCAGTGGGTGACTGTGATCGCTGGCTACGGAGACGCCGGTCTGATGCCACAAGCACTCTCCTGCCTTTCTTTCGTTTCTTGTCTAGACTGTCTTTGGAAGAGACAGAGTCATTCCCTGCAGTGTCAGAGATGTCAGATTCAGGCAGTGTTTCCCCTTCAACAGGTTCTTCTTCACCTGCTGGGCTGCTATTCTGCACCGCCTCCCCTTCTGGTATTTCGAGGAGGGCTGGGCTGCCCAGCACGGCCTCCTCTTGCTCAAGGGAGCTGTCACCCACCGGGCCTGATAATTCAGCTTCTGGTTCAGCATTGATGCTTTCATTTACATCCACACACTGCAAGGTGGCAGGAGGCTCTGGGGAGCTCTCCCTGTCCATGGTGGCAAGGGGCTCATCAGGAGCCTGACAGCCTGGAGAGCATGGGCAGGGCTCTGTCAGCCTCAGCCCACTGGGCTTCGCATCCCCTACGCCTGGAAGCTGGGCGGGATCCCTGGCACCATCACAGGCCAGGGACTCTGTGTCTGCAGTGGCAGCGGGCTGCAAGGGGGACTTTGGCTCCGGGGTGGTGGTGAGGTCTGGATCAGTTTGTATGATGGAGCTTGGACATCCTTGCTCCCCACTGGGTGCTTCTGAGATGGGGAGGGCAGCAAAATCAGCTGGCTGCCCTCCACCACTGTTGTCCCCGGGGGAGCCCAGGCTGCTGCCAGCCTCCTGGGGCATGGTGCCTCCAACTCCTGTCTCCTCTCCTTCAGCAGGAGGGGAGCTGGGGGGCTGTGAGCCAGCCGAGCTGCCCTCTTTCTGAGGGCTGGGTGGAGCAGAGAGGGAGAAAAAGGGCATGGCCATGGTGGCTTCCCTGGACCGCAGCGCCCGGGTATCCCAGGGCTGCACGGAGCCCAGCTCAGGTCTCTCTTTCACTTCCCTGCTGGCTGGTGCCCCTTTAGCTAGGAGCCTCAGGGAAACCCTCTTCTCGCCCTCTCGTCCTGTCCCCGCAGACCCCCCCAGCGAGAGCACCAGGGGTGACTTAGCGCTTACAAGGGTCTCTGTTCGCAGTGCTGGGCCGCATCCCCTTTCCTCCACCCGGGAGCTCTTCATCAGCGTGCGGACGGTCGGGAGCTCACAGCATTCCCCATTGAAGTAATACCCCCGCGTGCTCTTCCGCGCCGTCTTGCGGGACGACACCGACCGCTGGCTCTCGAAATGGCACTCGGTGATGGGCTGGCTGATGTACACCACATCGCACTGGTTGTCGTAGTCATTGATCCTCAGCCCCGATGCCTTCTTGCTCTTCCGAGTGGATCTGAGGGAGGCTGCCTTAGTGCGGGGGTGCCCGCTGGGGGTCCGGTGGGTGGCTGGCACAGCACCGGCGGGCAGCCAGCCCTCTTTGGACCTGTCGAGCGGGCCCTTTTCGGCCGGGTGCAGGTGGCAGCCTGCCTTGCCTTTGGGCACGGCATGCAGGTGGTTTTCTTGCTTTGGTCTTGCATCTTGTTCTTTTGCATCTAAGTCCTGGTGCAAGGATGCGTTTGAGCTGCATTGCAAAGTGTTCTCTTTGTCAGCTCTGCGAGGGGGGGTCACCGCAAAGCTGGGATCCCAGGACTCTTCTGGCAGAGCTCTGAAGGAGCTCTTCTGGGACCCCAGACAGCTGTCTAAGCTGTCCTCACTGCCATTCACATTTGCCATCTTGACTGAGATATAACCTTCCATCAGAGTCTTACCTGCTAGCTGCTCTTTATTGTCCTCACACTTCCTGACTTCTTGCTCGTGTCCAGCAGCTTGCTGCCCGTCCAGGCTCTTTGCGGCATGATGGAAATTCAAAGAGGAAGAGTTCAACGTGCTGAGGTATCCTTGGGTGGAGCTATCCTTTGGACTAGCAGAACGAAGCCTGGTGACGGGAAGCTCAGAGAAGTCCCTTCTCAAAGCAGGACCGGAGCTCTCTGCTCTGTCCAGACACTTCAGCTCCGCCAGCTGCTTCGGGGCTTGTCCCATAATATGTAGGGGGCCATCGGAGCCCAACTGTCCTGGGTCTGAGGAATAAGGGGCCTTTGATTCAGTACAAGTAGCACCCTTGTCCTGATTTTCAGTGCTTCGCTGGCTACAACCAGAGACACAAGTAGAGGCCTCCATGCTCTCGGATTCAGACAACTGCTGGCCTTCAGAGTCTGGTTGTACTTCAGTGTATATGTCGTTTAGCACACGGATGAATTGCTTCTGGTGATGTGTACACAGTCTGACCATAAACTTTTCCAGTGGAGACTTCGGCTGATTGTTAGAGTCTATTGCTATTGTCTCTGCTGCGTCCTCACTAGAGAGATAAAGAGAGAAGCAATCAGTACCATGTCGCAGCGAATAAAACTTTATACTACAAAACTGGAATAACCCTTCCCCTCCCACTCAGGCATATCAGTTGCCTGACCTCCAGGTCAGATCAAGCATCCCGTTGTCATGGGGCAGGCAGGCACCCCACCAGTACCCAAGATACCCACGTATGCATATTACTGGCAGGACATGGACCACGCTCCTGTTGGTCTCCCACTGCCAGAGCACCCATAATTACACTTCTACCTATCACATCCCGGTGTGTAGCACAGTGTGACACGTTCAAAGCAAACTCAAATTTCCCAGTAAGAAGCAGACTTAGCATCTGCACAGTGTGCAGTGTAGAGGGCCCAGCACTTCTGGGACCCAGCAGGACGGCTGCACACCTCTGCATGCCCGATCTGCCCATCCAGGCTGGGTGGGAGCAGAGCAGCATCCCAGCCAGATGACAGAAATCTTGAACTACTGTGAGACTTCAAACTCTGCTTACGCCTGGGTGGCAGAACATGCGGCTGGGGCAAACTGGGTAGGTCGGAACCTCCTCTGCAAACCAGGGCAGAACCTGCGGTGAGCTCCCAGGCTGCAGGACGTGCAGCCAGCAGCGTACCCCTGTGTGGTGCGGCGCCTTGCCATTTGCACTGACCTTTGATTTAGTGCCATTTAATAAAGTGGCTCTGCAGCTGACGGGCTGTCAACACGCAGTGGTCGCTTGGAAAGGTGTGCTTCTACAGCACAGCATCGCTGCCATTAGCTAGCTCTCAAACCGAGGCGATTATCATTTACCTGCTTGGCAGAGGCAATTAATTAGGACTTATTGGTGGAGAGGTTAAGGGATAATTACCCAGTGTTTGCACCGTGCCAGGTGCCGTTACTGACACCCTATCTGCTCCCAGCGGCAGCACGGGCGATTCCCACCCAGTCCTGGCCACACCGAGGGGACCGCGCGCCTTGGCACCCACACTGCAGGCGCAGGATCTGTGCCAGCAATGCCACGTTGCTTTCCAGTAACAGTCGCACTTTGCACCTCCTGGCCTTGTACTGGAGGAGTGAAAGTCATTTACCCCCACTACAGCCTCACCCTGCCCTCCCCAGCATCTGGCTCTGACCTTGCTCGCTTGGCTGGGTCAAGGGGAGCAACGCTCATCACAGGGGTTGGGGCCAGGGTGGGGAAAAGCAGCTTTATCTGGAGTGGGATTTCCCTCCCTGTGCTGCCAGGCAGGTGGACAAGGAAGAAGAGCCCTGGCTTGGACAAGCCATTGGCAGAGAGAACGAGGGAAAGCCAGGGACCAGAGCCAGCCGTGCTCGGGGGCAGCCGGCAGGGCTCTGCCAAACCACCCGGAAAGGCTGAGGGAGCTCAGCTCCCAAATGTACTCCAAGGGTTAGCAATAAACAACGTACCTTGAGACTGCTTTACTACACCCAGGCGAAAAACCCGCCCTCAGCAACCGTCTCAACTGGTTCTACCTGGCGCTGCGGTGACTTTCAGTTTGCGATGCCTGGATTAGTTTAAATACAAATGCTCAGGTACGACCTGGCCCCTCTCCAGAGCCATGCATGGGAAGGGTTATGTCAGCTAGGATCTCTTACACAGCCCAGCTCCTCCCCTTGCCCTGCTGAATAACAAAGGGGATAAAAACCTTTCACCCCCCTGCAGGAGGAGGGCTCGGAGCAGGGGGCTTTGCGGAGAGGCAGAGCTTTTACTCCACCTTTGCAAAGAGGGCGGATGCTTTCCCCTTACCTGCTCACAAGCCCTGCTCCTAAAAGCGGCAGCCATCTTCCCCCAGGGAGCCTCAATTTATAACCGTGGTGGCAGAGGTGTGTCCCTGCCCCAGCCCTCCCCATCCCCATGCTCCTCAGGCAGCTTGGAGCAGATTATGGTGGCCAAACAGCCAGCTCCCTCCTTGCTGGGGCACAAATGGCTGCAAAGAAAGAGCCATGGCATAGGCAAAGCCCGGTGGGTGGTGAGGATGAAAAGGTGAGCTACAGGCTGGGGGATGCCTGGCGAGGGAGAACATTGTGGGTCTGTGTAAGGAATCCCTAGTCTGGGAGAAGGGAACAAAGCAGCCAGACACGGTCCTTCCTTGCCTTGCAGCAGCGATGCTGAACATAGCCGGTTGCAGGTCGTGCCTGCCTTGCAAGGTGCGCAGGTCTTCAAAAGACCCACATCCTGCTTGTATGGCAGAGGAGACCTGGGCTCCCTGGTCCTAAAGGCTCCAGGTAGCATTTCTGCCTTGCTTGCACCTAGTTGCCTCCTCTGAAGAGTGGCTGAGTCCATGGTGCTGATTTTCACCTTATTTGCCCCACTGTATTCCAAGGAATCAAGCTGAGATACACACTGCTTGTCAAGCTGTAAATTTCAAAAGCAGAGATAAGTATTTCTCCTGCTTGATAAAGAAAAAGCCATGCAGCCTCGATGCCCTTTGTCCTTAGAAGACCCATCTCACAGACAGTGACACAGTTCACCTGCTTCTGCAGGCGTGTTGCATTCGTGGTCCTCTGCTTTCACATCACTTTGGCTCAAAGATGGGTTGCAACTTCTCACTTTGCACTCATTCTGCTCCTTCCCCAGCCCACCCAGCACCCCAAGGCTGGGTGCTGCAGACAGCATCCCCTTTTCCAAAGGATAACCTTGAGGCAGAGCTCTCCTACCACTGGGCTCTGAGCATGGCTGGGTCCTACCTCAGTCCTTCCTCTCCCTGTGCCCCAAGGGTGCTGAGCTGCAGCCTGTGCCTCTCCATCCCCAGATCTCATAGGCACAGCTAATGGGACCTGCTAATCTGTGCATCCCGGGACCTGCCCAGTATTTCCCACCACTCCTGTCTGTTCTGGCTATTACTATTAAATAAAACATGCCCATGGCCATTCTCCTGCCTACCTGCCAATGGAATCAGGATTGCCCACTTCTTCCCTACTCAAGGCAGTTTCTGAGAAGAGCTTGTTTTATGCTCAGGTGTAATAGAAGAGTTCATTTCAAGTGCCCCATGGCTTCAGGCAGGGTTGCTTATGGGCTGTGCAAACTATGGCAGAGAAACTATTTACGTGGCTTATCAGAAAGAAGAGAGGAAAGGAGAGGAGAGCTGACTGCAGAGCAGAAGTGCCTTCCTGGGGGAAGGTGCTGGGTACTAACAGGCTCCTCAGCCTCACAGGCAAAGGCACAGCAAGAGCTGAAGAGTGATGAATGCAGAGGATGGGAATAGGGAACATGGTTTTAAGAAGGCTGAAAACCTGCTCTTGCGAGGCAGCCACCCCGTCTCTGAAGAGCCTGCCTTTTGGGAGGCACAGGTCAGCCCTGCAGCACACAAGTGAGGGAGCACAGGGCTGCCCATACCATCTGCAGCCTTCTCTTTGGTGCCTGTGCTCGCCCCTTCCCCTGAGGCTTGGCCTGAGGCTCTCTTAGTTTCGAGTGTGCATAAGGAACGTGTCATTTCTTTCAAGTGCTGGAAAAGACACAAGCCTAAGGATCCGCGGCCAGTGCGAGGTGACTTAGTGGAGACCCTCTACGACTATGGCCAAGCTGCAAGCGCAGTCACCCCGTATGGGGTATGCAGAATGATTCACTGTGCTGGAGAGACAACCCATCTTCCTGCAGAGCCTAGGGGATGGCAGGTCTGCCCTTTCTGTCCACCACCATTGAAAGCTGCCTACACAAGAGGGCTCTGCTCCTGAGCCCCAATACCCCCTTTCCAACCCCTGACAACTGCATGTGTCACCCTGTGCCAGAAGGCACCCCGGTGTCCCATACAGACCTTACCACCTGAGCCTCTCGCTACCTCCTGGCCTTTGTAGCTTCCCCAGGGCAGCCCTGTTCTCTCCTGCTTCCCCGCCTGCCACAGAAGGTGTCAGAGGCATCAAGGGGCAGGAGCTGTCAGAGACACAACCAGAGCTGTTGCTACGCAACCCCGGTGGTGCAGCAATTAATGCCGGGGAAAACGCTGTGCTCTGAAGCTATTTGCATAGCTGCGTGCTGCAATACATTTGTTTGCATTGTGCCTGCACTGTTTAGAGGAGTTTGAAGTCAGCCCTCCCCCTGCTCTTGCTGGGGGGGGGGCCTGGAGCTTCCAACAAAGGCCACACGGTTGGGGGTGATGGGGGAAGGCAAGGGGTTATCTGTCCGTAACACCTATAGACTGCACAGGTATAGGATTTACAGTATGGGGATGAAAGGGCAAATTGTCTGGATTCCACCCTACACAGCTTAAGGAGCTTTGTCGACGTTACAGAGCCAGCTCCTGCAGTGAGGACCCACTGGTGGGGTTGCCACATCTCCCGTTTTCCAGTCACACCAGGGTGACACTGTGCTTGCTCTGCTTGTGACTGCCACAAACAGAGCTTTAGGGGCAGCTCAGCCTGCCTCTGGTTCAAGAGTGTATTTTGGATGGGAGTAAGGGGAACAGAGGGAGAAAGAGATCAACTGGTTCATACCAACCTACTTGGGAAGCTGGTCTCTGACAACCTGCCGATTGCCAACTGCAATCTTCTATTTTTCCCACTCCGTTTCTCACTATTCAACATGAAGCCTGTGCCCTTTTTGGGTTTCTTTTCTTAGTCCTTAAACATCAGTTTGATTGATTATAAGTTTACAGGCATGTTTTGTACCTCAGCGGCACAAGAAACAGCAGCAGAACAAAAGTTCAAGGCTAAGTGTTTCTGTTCCCTTCAGACCACTCTAAGCACCAGGATTATAGTTCTGTAAAAGAAACAAAACACAGCTGTAAACTTATAAAATCCAATTCACTCTTATGTGGGAGACCTTTCCTCTCCCCCTCCTGCTGCCGCACGGCTCACCCTGTGCCAGTTGGTAGAATGCTGCCTCACACCAGCCAAAACCAGAGGTACCACTGGAGTACTCCACCCAGCTGAAGGGAAACCTGGCTAAAAGCAGAGATTGGGAAATGTGGATGACTGAGAAGAAAGCCTGACTTGCCAGAGATGCTCTCCATCAGCTGAACCCAAAGCACTGACCATGTCCACCTTGACCCAAAGGTTGAAGGCAACATGTCTTGCCGGCTTCAGGCACTTAATTTATGCGCCAGGGCAAGTGGAAATGCCATTTTGAGGGATTGCAAAGGAGGAGCAGCCTCTCAAAAGGACCTGACTCACTGCAGGCAGCGAGGTGAGCTGACCCCAGCCAAAGGGGTGTTGTGAATCCTGTGTGCTAAATGTGCAGTTGGAAGTGGCTGTGGGTTGCCATTGGGCCCGCTTTCCCCAGCGTCGGGGGGGGGGGGGGGGAGCTGCATGTGGAGCCACATGTGGGTCTTGCCCCGCAGGAGCTGGAAATGAGTTCTCTGCAAGCCCCAGTTTGGCTGGTGGAGTGGCTGTGCAAAAGCAAACACCGCTGGGGAAAGGCACTGGATGGAGGCAGGAGGTGGCACCGTGTGTTTCAGCAGCAGCACACACCAATGTCAGCACAGTGGACACAGAACCACGGCTACTGCCAGCTGTCTGCCAGAAATTATTACCCCAGGGTGGCAAAAGGCAACCCAGGCTGCATCTTCCCTGCTCCACTTGACATGTGATATCGTGCTCAAACCCATCTCCACTCATAGGTGCAGCAAAGACCTCATGCTCTGAGAGGTGGAGATGGGGAACACGTTTCCTTCTGCTGGCACTGCTCTGGGATGCAGCGATCCCTTGCAGGGGATGGGCAAAACAGCCCTGGGCACGAATAGTGCAAAAGGCACTGCAGCAAGATTTTCTGGAGCTCATCTCTCAAAGCCCCAGTTAAAGGCTGACGCTGGATGTACCAGTTTAAATGCCTGTGCTTCAATCCTCAGAAATATGCCTGGCACCTAACACTCCCCACACAGATGAATGAGTCCCTTCACACCTCTGTGGGTGCTACAGTAATTCCTCACTGCACTGTAAAAAAAAACCAGCAGAAAAAAGCAGCACAGAAAGCGCCGAGGCTCCACACAACAGCGAGGAGGCAGAAAAAGCATTTTTCTTCTCTAAATTAAAAGCTGAAGTTGTGCAAAGCACAGCCAAAATAACTATGGAAATACTGCTGTCAGGTTCTCAAGGCCCCTGAATTTATGCTGTCCTTGGTGACGCACGTGGGGATAGATTGAGTTTGCATTTCCACTGAAAAGCAGGAAGAAACAAGTTATGGATGGGTTTTGTTTGGTTGGGGTTTTTGTCAGCAGCATGTATTGGTATAGGTATCCAGGCTGTACAATAAGCCAAGCGACTGGATAAACAAGAGACATCCATTACAGATTCAGACTTTTAACCCTTCAGAGTAGTGTCTTGTATTTGTTTCTTTCAAGTAGTTAAACATTAAAAACCACTTCTCCCCACCTGGAGCCAAATACAAATCTAACAAATCAAAGCTGGTTTAGCATTAAGAAAACCTAACAGCAACCTAAGGTTAGCTTATCGTTCTTATATTCCTGTCATAGCTTCCTCCACTCCCACCTTCCCCAGGTAACTAACCCAACTGTATTCTGTAGCAGTTTATCACCACTTGTGATACTTCTAATACAATATTTAATGACTAATTAAAAACCTTACCACTGAGCTATTGCTTTGAAACCAAGGGAAATTTATCACGTTGGAAACATTATTTTACGCACTGGCTTTCAGAGCCTGTCCACAATTGTCCTCGCTAATTTTTCTAATTATCAAGGACATTTGGGATATTCCCTTTAAGGAAAAAAAATAATGACCATGATTGTTTCCATCCAAGGCAGCAGTGAGCATCTTTCCTGAGCTGAGGGCTCCAGAAGAACAGGCAGCACCAGAAGAGGAGAACAGACCAAAAACCAGATAGCACCAGGAGACAGATAACAAAAATGTGCAGGGCAAAGGAAGTTCTTACACTGATTTTCACAGTTTTGCACGTTTCTTAAAAAGCAGCACCCAGTTAAGGCAAGGGAGAAGGAACCACAGGGACTATGGTGTAAGGGAGGGGTGCCCTTTGTCTTTGACAGTCCCAGGTATGAGCTGGGAGCGCACACTAGCTCTGGACCCAAGGTGAGGCAGGTGTATGGCTTCTCCCTTGTTCCTGAGCACATCGCTGTCAGCTCCTGGTCTGTCCTGGGACAAAGCTCTCCCCCCAGCCCTGAGGCATGCACACACAGGTCAGCTGGGGCCACTGCAACCACAGGGGTCCAACAAGAAGCAAACCCACCCCTGGAAGGTGCACTCATCTGCAGTAAATAAAGGCTTGGGAGCAGGTTAAGCTGTGCTGTGATACATCCCACCTCCTGAGCTGCACAGATGCTGCAGAGCTGTACCTGCAGGGTGGAAGAAAACCCAAATGCATCGGACATCCTCCTCACAGACACTGCCAGCTCAAACAAGCACATTGCCATGCACTGCCACTGTCTACTTCTAGAATTCTTCGAGGATTTTGAAGTCTGCAAATATCCAGGATATTTTGGTTTTTTTCCAACATGGATATCACAACCAAATGCAGGAATTAGCTAGATCACTTGCTAGAGCTGAACGCACTCAGCACAACCTGGTTGCCAAAGCTTGGGAGGAGCCAGGGGAAGACATTTGGAGAGCAGAGGGTATCTTGGGTGCAATTAACAGGCGTTGGGGGATATGACCCCATTTCAGAAAACCTGGAGATTCTGGTAATTGGGCCTCAGATAATCAAGGCCACGCTGTTAATAGAAACAGCATCACAACTCCTAATGGCAGCATTCCCACTTGCCGATGCTATACCTCCTTGCACGAAAAAGCCTCCTGAAATATGAATTAGTGGTTTGATATGTGCCCATATTCTCTGTCAACTGCCAGGCTGAGCGGCAAACCCTGTTTCTGATGCACCACTTTGGCTGTCTGCTTGGGAAATAGGTTAAGGCAGAGAAGTGGATTGCAGCCCTGAATGCCTGGGGACGAGGCTGTCTCAGAGCTGACGGGCTAGGTAAGCTCTATTTTGAAAGTGGGTTAATTTAACTGCCATTCAACTACTATTAAATGATGTAGGTTAATTTTATAGTCAGATAACTATTAAGAAACCAAAACACAAGGCAGGAAATGTCTCTATGCATGCCAGTGGGAAGAGGTTTCCTCTGCGCTTATGTATACCCCTCCCCTTCAGCTCCAACCTCTCATCCTTCCATTTCTGTGCATCCCTCACATCATCTCTTCTGTTTTTTTAACCCTTGTCATTACAACTATTGTCCTTTCTCCTCTTTTAAGAGAGTCTGCTCTCCTCTCAAAAATTCACCTTGCTACCCCAGCCCACAATTATTTTTCTCCTTTGTTTGTATTGTCACACATCTCAATGCTAAAGGAAAACTAACAAACACAAACCTCACCCAATCATGGCGAATGTCCACTAAAAAGGGTCCCATCTCCCCCCCACATCAAATATTTGTCCAGCTATGTGGCAAACCAAGGCAGGCAACTACACCTTGCTTAGCACGTAACATGCCAGCACCACTAATACACCTGGCTTTCTCTAGGGTTATTTACCACATTTAAAGCCTCCTCGATTTTGACAGTTCCACAACTGGGTGCCACAGTTAAAATGTACTTTTATCTCTGCAATTTTCCTTCCTGCAGCACAATGATAGGCATTGTTTGATTCTTTATGCTGAGGACAAAACCCATCTATTGCTGGTTTGCCATAAAGGGAAGAATAAAGTGGAAGAAAACCATGTACCAACAACAGCTTATGCCTGCAAAGGAACAGATCCTTTGGAAAAAGCAGAAGTGACTCATCACTCCTCCTGCACAGGGAGGAAGGAGCCAGCACTGCAGCCAGGCACATCTCCCCTGAGATGCCTGAGCTGCCTCCCTGACTTCTGCTCCTCCCTGGTCCCACTGCTCCCACCAGCAGGAAAATGAGTCCCCGGCCTTTGCTGAAGAAACTAAAGCAATGATGACCCATTAGCACATGCTGCCCATCACGCACTCGCGGGTCTCCTCTACCGCAGGTGGTTTCTATCGTATTAACAGTAAGCGCACTGCACGAACCCTGAAAGCACAGAGAGATGAAATCACACAATGTCATGGTGGTAACGAGAGCACAGCACTAACGGGATGTTGATGCTTTTACTGTGCTCTATGTGACCAGAAGAACACCGAATGTGACCATCCCCAGGAATCGCAGCAAAACCACCTCTGAAAAATGCTCCTCGTGGTGACTTACACTCAGACAGCGAAGCCAGAGCCCAAACCAAGCATGCCATGGGGATTTTTGACCCACAAAAGGCTGAGTGCCAGATTCCCTGCTGTCCTGCTGAGGGCCAGCTACTCGTATGAATCAGAGCCAGAAAAGAACAGACAAAACAGCCAGAACCCAAACCTCACCAACCTGCTCTTTGTCAGCGCTAAGGCACTACTTTTGTTACTCTGAGCTAGGTTATACCAATTTTAAGCTTTGTAATTATTATTCCTGATTTATTAAAGAGATCACTAAAGGGCTACAAAGGTGCATTTTCTTTAAATCCAGAGTTATGTCATTTTTGTTTTTATCAATCAGCAATCCAGTGTACACTCAAACAAAAGCAAATGCACCAACATTAGGATAGGTATAAGTAAGAAGATTAGAATTAAAGAGCACTCAAGCAGTCACCCTTACCGCACACACTTGTGCCTGTCTATTAGAGAAAAGCCAACACAGGTACTGAAACAGGAGCAAAAACCTACTTTTTTAATGCATCAGCAGAAGACCTCAGTGAGTTACAGCCAGGCAGACCTGCAGCCATCTGTGAGGCCAGGTCATCATGGTCCAACAAGAACCTTGGTATTAGTGAACACGTTTCAGGTACCAAGTAAGTTGGTTCAGCTTTCACAGCTCAGGTTGTGTTTGACGGCTGGAAATCATAAGAATTTCACACAAACAGAGCACGTTTTTTATGAGAGCTTCTTACACAAAACCAGAATCCTACGGCGCCCTTTTGGCTGTCTCCTTTCAAAGCCAAAGAGTTTCTTTTAAACCAATGCTAACCCCTCACACGCAGCTACTTGCTTTAAAGGCCTGAAAGGAAACTGAGGAAGATACCAGGTGTGACCACAGCACGTCCGAAAACATGAGAAAACTACACCACCACCTTCACCTAGAAGGGCAACACAGCAGGAACCAGTGGATTCTCCAAGTACCTCAGGCTTAGATTGCAGCAAGTGTCCCAGCACTGGAATGTGTCCATGAAAACCCCTTCACGCACGTGCGGAAGCTGTTTGGCTTCTCCTAGTGTCAGTTTTCTCCCTGCAGAGCCAGAGTAACTCTCAAGAACTCGTGTCAGAGCCTTCCTCTAAAGCTCAGTGAGAAGAAAAGCACAGTCAACGGCTCCGCTTTAAGAAAGGAAACCATAAAAGCCCTTTCAAAGTTAGGCATGTCATTCCAGAAATGAGTTGAGCAAGCTGTACACTTTGTTAGCTGGGCAGGAGGGATCAGGGGCACGCGATGATGGGATCTTGGTGCAAAAACCCCCTAAAATCGGCTCTTCGCAGGTGTAACAAAACTGCACTGCAATTTTTACAGGCAGTTTGCTGATAACCCTGTACAAACCACTCCTCCTGTCGACACAAGGCTGGCGGATCTGCACTCCCAGGCAGAAGCCCAGCCAAGGCAGGCATGCGAGCCATGCTGGAGCCTGCCCAAGGAGCCCAGCAGCAAGGGAGATAGAACAGGAGCTCCCACAATGGGCTGCTGGATCCACCACGGGCTCTCTGGTCAGTCCCTTGGGGAGATACAGGTATATTTTCCTCCAGGGAGCATTGCACTGATCAGGCAACAGCGCTTATATCGCTACACTCTGAAATATACCTGAAGCAGCTCTAATTTTAGCTGAGCTTTTAAACAGTTCCTGGAGATTTGAGTCACAGCATCTCATACAAAAATCTGCCTTTTAGTCAAGTGCGTATGGAATAGACCTCCTGCAGAGCTGCACAGCACCTGCAGAGGAGGAGGCATGAGACAGCTTTAGAAGTTCTCTTCCAAGTGTGACCTGTAAATTGTGATAAATTCAAAGCGACCTGTAAAAACGAGGTGCAATTGTTTGTGTTCCCTCTTCATGACATAAGAAAGAGAACTTTTAAAGGTTGTGTTGTCTGGGGTTTTCAGGGAGGTGAACAAGAGGGAACCTAATTAATTCATAGCTCAGAGGTGTGAAGTCATTCAGATTTCTTTTGAAGTTCCTACTAGATAACTGAGAACATCTTGGAGTTGAAGTCACAGAGTCTGCATTTAACATACCAGATCAAGGGAAACAGTACTCCCACAAATGGTGTTATTTGGGATCCTTCCAGCATCATAACAGAAAGCGTTTTAAGAATAACTATATTAAAAGGATCAACTTTCATTTTCATCTCTTTGCCATCTTATTTGTATCAAACTCCATATTCCTGGATTTGCCTGATTTTGAAAGTGCTGGTTTTGAAATTGCTTTTGAGCTGCACCTCTGTTCCCCTGCACATGAATCATCCCTAAACAGGTCCAAGAACCTGCTACTTGCTTCCAGTTCAAACCACAGTTCAGCCAGTAGCCATGGCTGGGCAGATTCCAGAGCACAGTTTGCATATTAAGAAATCAGTGATCTGCTGAAGTATCTTCCCAATATTGGGATTTAAATCCTCCCTCTCCACCCCACTTTTGTCATGGCTCTAGGAGATTAGAGAGCTCAGCACACTCAGGCAGGAAATCCACACTGACACTTTACTGAGCACACCAGAGCTAGCTTTGCGTTGCTGCTGTTTGAGCAACCATGACATGAGGGCTCCGTTTTGGTTGCACAAGAAGATGAAATTGTGATGCTCAGAAATTTCCTTAAGTAAATCAGCTTCACTCACAAAACATCACGATGTCCAACACAAGAGTGTTCCAGATCCTTCATGCTGAGGTCAGGGAGGTGCCTACTTTTAGGTCTAGTGTTAATCCCAACACCTGCAGGTAGTGACCTGAAGCTTTCTGCAGTTCCTTTCAGAGAAGCATGTGTTTTCAGACAGCAGAGTCTCTCATTTCACATCTGCCAGAGTATCTGGATTGTAGAAGGTGACCCAGGTGTAAGTAAGGGTACAATCCACTGCTGCTCCATGGAGGATCGGTTACTTCAGAAGGCGATCAGATATGCTCCTGCAGCAGCTGCCTCTTCCAATAACAAATGAAGCAGCTCAAAACCCATCCTGAGTTGCAAAGAATGGAGGTAAATTCGCAGAAGACTTTTAAAACTGCCTAATGGGGCTAATAATGTTTCTTTTGTAGAAACTTCTATAACAGCATAGATGCTTCTTTCTGGGTCCGGGTGCATCATCTTGTGCACTCTCACCATGCCACACACTTGCATTACAGAAAACGGCTTTAAAAGAAGAATTTAAGGCTGTGTTCTTTCAACTCTGAACAACTTCAGCTTAAACAGTGTGAGACCATCAGCAAGTCCTTCAGGAAAACCAGAAAAACTTGGTATTTCTGCTAATCATACGACTAAAAGTGTCAATTTAAAATGTTCTGGGAAAAGCTTGCAGGGTGTAATACATCCTAAAGAATGGCAGATGGGAATATGGTTCATCACTTTCAAAGGTTATTTTCATGGATTTGACAGATGTATTCAGACGTATACAAAAAATATGATAAATACTAGTTTACAGCACAAGGCTTTCAAGCTATTTATGTATAAAGACTCACTATTCCTGAATAAGATGTAGTCTCTAGTCAAACCAAGCTTTGTATTTAAGAGATTTGCCCAGTGAAGTTAAACCAATGACAACATCCAGCTACCTTACCATTTTGCTTTTTGTTCTTAATACCAGTATTAGTATGCAAGGAATACAACAGCTAGTTTGTAATGTAAGAGTTATTTATGGATCTTAAAAAAAAAGGCACTGAAGAATCACGTTAGCAAAAGCAAACCCTAAATTACCTACTTTTCAATAGCACAAGCTCAGAAAGGCAGTTTCTCAGGAGAGAAGAAACCTGGGCTAGACAGTGTGCAGCACGATAAATTTTCCTAAAGCTAGGAAATCCCTATGCATCATTCTTAAAATCAGCCTAGGGCTGAACACAAAGGTTAGCAGAAATGCCTAAACTCACATGGGTTCCATTATACACCACTTACTGTAACCTACTTTTTAGTATTCAGCTTTTCGGTATCAATAATGCATAACGTCAGAAGTAGTTCAACCCAAGGCACGGTCGCAAGAAAGTAAACATGGGTCTCCAACACGGCCCAGCTGGAGCGTGGTGCCGCTGCTGAATCTGCCCCGTGCCCCTGTGAAGGGGGACAGCAGGACAGAGCTGCTGGTGCTGTCCTTGTGTTTATCAGGAGCTGGGGACTTGCCTCCTCTGTGAAGGGAGAGCTGATGGCTGCAGAGAATGAGAGCAAGAGTAAGTTCCTACCTTGACTCATTGCTAAGTGCTCAGTGAACAAGCCTACATCACCTTCTTTTTTTTTTTTCCTGAGAGGATGTTTGTTCTTCACCGAATGAATTATTTACCATTAAATTAAGGCGGCCAGTAGGGAAGAGCAAATGAGAGTACAGGAGTTCACGAGGCCAGGCTGCTACAAGACAGCATTTCAGCTTTCCCATGTGCTCCCCGCCCAGCTGCTAAAGCAGCTTTACCACAATCCTATTTCAGAGAAGAACCAGAGTACAGAGACTCCAAAGCTTGATCCTTCAGCCAGAATTGGCTTTACATTTTCACTTCCCTGCTGCTCTCGATCTGCCTTTCATAACCTGGGGTGATTAGTGTGGCCGTTCAGGAAGCACACCACAAACAACAGAATTGGAACTCCTTAAAGTTTTTCACAACAAAATTTATTAGAAGAATAGTGGTTTTGAAAAGTCTAGCATCCAGTGAAAACTACCATACACAACGTTACAGCTGGGAATGTGTTTCCAAAATGACATGGTCAAATAATACAATGGAGCCATTAAATCTTACACATGCACAACAAGAGAATTAGCGCTTTGACATACAATGCAAAAAAATAAATGGACCACATGAAATAAAAATTTAAAAGTACTTATCACATACATTAAGACACAGCTTATTTAGTCCAGTCAAAAAATCAGAACTGCATTAAAAAAAATTAATGTAGTGCAATCAAACCAAAAACCTTAATTTGTGATCATAAGTGCTCTACTACATAAAACATTGATCATAGCAAGGAACAAAAAATTCAAATCACACAGTACAAAAAAAATCTGTAAATAAATATAAACTACAGTACAAGAGAAATATTAAATTATACAATTCCGTCAAACTGTAAACAGTATATTGAAATGAGGTCCATAAGAGTAAAGGGGGGGGTTCCTGTTTTATTTCTTTTTCCCATGACACTTGAACTTCCAGAGGTCAGAGAGAAATGCCATTTTCCATACTCTTCAAGACTATGGGTTACATAAATAGAAAGAGAAGACTTTTTAAGATGTAAAGTGTCAAATAACAAAGCAGAGGTGTTGCTGACTTGCGACTGCCAACAGATCCCTGCAAGAGCAGAGCAGCAGATTTCAAGGTTCGCCTCCTCACGAGCGCAGCGCAGGGGCCCATCACTACAGATGTTAAGTGCCAACACGTCCCGAATTAGTGCTCAGCATTAGAGAGGAGACACCTGCTGAGGGCCTGGTCCTGCCGATTAGGTGGAAGCGATTACGCACACCGTTAGGGATGACTTTGACCTCTGCTCATTATCTGACAGGTTTACAACGCTTGTCATACAAACACCAACTTTGGCAGAACAATTACTAATAAACTCAAAGCACTCCCGGCCCATTGGTTTCCATCACAGTGGCCAGTGCACAGAATTCTCTAAGGACATTGCATAACTAGAGTGTAGAGGTCAGACAGCCAAGGACCCGTGCTTGAGGTTAGAAGTAGTTATGGTGAGAGAGAAGCAAGAGCCACGTTAAGAAGCTGCCTCTGCCGTTCGCAGAAGCAGTTGGGAATGTATTTCATTTTTAGCTGCGCTGGCTAGTAGTGGCATTTTAAAATATATAAGTTTAAGATAACATATATACTATATATGTATATAATATAATACATATTATATAATATACATAGGAATTTCTTACAATACATACCAGGAACCCCCACGCGATCTGCTCAGTAGTAATAACTGAATATACAGAATGCCACTATAAGTGTCTGAGGCACTGTGTGCTGGAGAGTAAATATGCAGCTTTAAAATCCGTTTGGCTGAGTTATACCTGGATACCTGAACTGAGTTTTAAGTTGACATTCATCAAGGATGTGCTATCAGCACGTCAAAAGAAAAGCAAAACAAAATACAAGTCACTGCTAGGTTTAAGAAGAGAGTACAAGTACCTGAATTGAGTGAGGATAGTGTGTAAACTGTCCCTGAGGGTTTTTAAACAGTGTGTGTACAAGTTGGATTCCTAAGAACATTAGTTAAAACTTACATTGCGGACTGATAAAATACCAATGTCTGACAATTTAACAAGTGGAGGTTAGAAAGAGTTATGAGCAAACACTCAAAACATATTTTATACATTTTAAAGCAGCAGTAAGCTGCTGTAAGCATACATCCCATCAGTACAAGCAACACATGGGACTCAGATAAAGGTTTCTATTTGCAAAAAGCCCATCATATATTGATAAGTAAAGAATATTCACCTGCTAAATTAGAATGCACCTAGTTACAGACTAGCAATTCAAGATTAATTTCTTTAATCAAATACTTTGCTATACTTTGCTATTACATACTAAAATTCCTTAAGCTCACTAATGCTGGTATTCTAATCTATTCTTTTTAAATGTTCCCCCTTCATTTAAGAAATATACCATTCCACAACTTAAACATTAAGATCCATTTTCAGTCCTCAGATGTAAAAAGCATGTCAATGAGTTTATATTAAAAATTTACATGGTAAAAAGGCTTGAATTTCAGCCAGAGATTCTAAATACTATTCATTCCCTGAAGGCATAAGGGAGAAAGAATCCCTACCCATTTTTCTTGTGATATAGTTTTCAAACTGAACATTAAACAATGGTCCAAAATGATTTTTCGGTTTGGGAAACTTCCCTTCCCTACCCATCATCCCAGATTCCAAATGTCAAGCCACGAGATGGCCTACCGAAATGATTAGTTAAAAATAATCAGGCATGCATATATACATCCCCTGCCTGAACTTCACAATATTTTGTTGTACTAGTCTTTAAAAGACAGATTAGTATCCCAAGAGAACTTGTGATCTGACCTGAAAAGCCGTTAATGATCCTAGATTGTACGTTTAAGATATCTCATAACCTGAAGACCAGATTTAATTAAGACTCTGGCATTGTAACAGAAAAAGTGCTGCAGTTATTTATCCCTTTTCTGGTACTTTAGAATAGGTCAGACAAGTGCTTTTATAGTGACAGTAAAGTTTCATCCTTTCATGCAGGCATAGAAAATATTATCTGCAAAAATATCTGAGAAATGTAGCACCAAGTAGTTGAAAACCTGTATTAGTGGCTGTGGTAGTGTCCTCATTATTTCCAAGTAGGAAATAAAAACATTAAGTTAGGCTGTACTAGGTGATGACTATAGAAATTGTTTCCTGACATTAACTTTTCCTGCTCCAGTCAGAATGACGCCTGTGTCCTAATCCCTGCTCCATAAAGTAGTTACCATCTGGAGTTATTCTAAATTATACTTACCAAATCAGTAGCCACAAGCACAGGGGAGGGGATGTTTGTCTTTAAGAAGGTGAATGAAATGCCCCGGACAGGCTGAAAAAAATCCTTCCTCCTATTACATGGCCCAGAAAATTGCTTCTGCACTGGGCTAAGAGATTTTTGTGAGGATTAAATAAAGTTTTCTGAATAGGAAGGTTTTCATGACAATGCCTGAATATAGGCAGTAGGACAATTCAGTAGGACATGAACTCCACAACTGCTGCTGTAATACTGGTATAGAGACTTGGCCCCAGTCAAAGCAAGAACAGGAGAGAGAGAGAGAGATGGACACTGGAATGCTGTTACTAACAGGTTTTTCTGGTATACGTGAAGTGGATCTATGGATCATTTTGAGTCTGCAATATCTCTCTGCTTAGTGATCATCACAGTACAGCATGTTTATATGCTGGATAATTTCAAATGAGTAACTGCAGTGGTTATTTTCTTTGCTACATCTATCAGAACTGCAATGATCAGCAGCGCAGATTTTCAGGTTTCTGAAGGTTCTAACTACTGAGTTTTCAACATAGTTTGAGATCAAGTGGAAACCTTTACAGTACCAAAACTAGGTACAGCTTTTTAAACCAATATTAGTCAATATTATCGACTGGTGCCAAGAAAAAGCAACACTGACCTAGACTGAAATGATATTTTGCTTATGAAACATTTCCGGGGAAAACCTAGAAGTTTCTGATCCTCATGAAAATGAGGGAAACAATCCTTCCCATTTTACCTCTAACATTTGGCAGAGAATTCAACCTATTCAAAATACTGTGACAAAGCTTTCAGTACAGGTTAATAATTTTGCCTTCATAAGAGTTTGGACTGCAACAAGTGTATGCGTCCTTACACTGAAGAGTTAAAATTTTGTCTTCACTGAAGAAAGAGCTCTTTACATTACAGATGTAGCCACACTATTTTTGAAAAAAAAAAAAAAAAAAAAAAAAAGGGAACAGCAAAGTGTTCCCTTCACTCCTTGGACACTGTTCATCTCCTAAGACTCAAGGACATCTTAACATCATTACTTCAAAGTAAACTGGAAAGAAACACATGGTAATTCCAGTTTTTCCTGTATAACAATTGCTGCAGATGATATAAAAAGCAAGACAATCAGAACCAAAAAGAGTTGTTCCAATCTGTGCAAAGCTTACTCAACCCTAAAGCCCCTGAATCACTTTGCCAGCTTCTGCGAACTTCCAGGGGAAGGCAATGTACTCTCAGGTTCTCATGAAAGAAATACTTAGACTTAAATGTCAGCCTGCCACAAGACAAAGCACAGACTGGTCTGCTCTATCTGGTCTAAACACACGTGCAGTTGCCTCCCATGTTTAGGAATACCCTTGAGCATTGGAAAGCTCTACAAAAAGAGGTGGTATAGCAGTTGTGTGAGAACACAGAAGCAGGTGTTACCTTACTAGAGGCACTACCTTACCCGTACACCTGGACTGTTAAAAGTAATTTGTTTTCCAATTGCAATGAAAATTCAGTGTTTGACTTCAGGTCTAGCAATAGGGTTGGTAATGCAAGCATCAAATGATGAGTTCTGCAACAAGAAGCAAAGCAAAGCATATCTCTTTGCTTATGCAGCAACTTCTCCTGTGCAACAGGGGAATAAAAAAAAAGAATGAGAAATTCTAAAGGAAACCGTCTTGAGCCTTTAAGAAAAGAAGCCAGAGAATGACTGGAAAATAAAGTATCTTTTGACATAAATAAAAACGAGTCCAGAAACGTGTCCCTACTGATATCTAACTGGAAACGTTCAACTCTATAGCTGTACCCAAGCATTACGGCCACAATAATGCCTACAACACTGTGGAATGAGGATCCAGCTGGCTGAAAGTGAGGTAATAGTTTGTAATAGGTCAGAGTTCTAAAAAAGCACTTTTACATCTTACAAGTCCAAATAAAATAAAATAAAAGGACACATTTCATACATGTTGGGCTTTCTCACCAGAACTGTACGATAATTAACTCCACACCAGGACCCCTACCACACTAAGCCTTACTCATCTTCAATTATATGCTGCAGCAAAGATTTACCAAGCAACACCTAAACTTCAGTACAATATGAAACTTGATTCTTAAAACTTTATACACACAAAATATAAAATTACTTTTCTAGGATGGGGTAGGGGAGAGGGATTCTCCTTCATGATACTTGGACTGAAAAACTAGTTTTCAGAGACTGCCACAAATAGTATTCACAGTTTCTTGCTGTCAGGCTTTTTCAGCTACATCAACGTAGTACACAACAATACTGTTAAATCCAATAACTACATTGGATGGACGTTCTCGGGAATAAGAGAAAACTAGTGACGAAAAATACCCGAAAGGCCTCCTCCTAACGATGTCTCGATTTTTACAGGGTTGCAGTTTGTCTATGTTACACGTTAATGCGATCTCAAAAGAGCAGCAGGAGAAAGATTTTTAAACCTTCTCTCCTGTCCAAGTGATCCAAGTAACATAAGCATCCACTTACCAGAAATAACATGAGAAACAAGGATTTTGCTACAAAGACAGCAGTGAACCACACCTTCCCGCACCAAAATATGGTCAACCAGGGATTCTGGCCATGCAAACTGCTGGTCAGCAGGAAATCAAGCATGCTAATGGACAAACATTAATTCCAATCATATATTTTAAATGATTGCAAATACTACTAGTTAGCTACACTGAAAGCGCCTGTAAAAAATATGTAGTGAGAAAGGAAACAGAACATCAGTGATCACTGCAGCACTTCGAGTGATACTAGCCTTACGTGATGAATCACCTCAGAGAAAATACATTAGATGGGACTTTGAAACAAAAAAGGTTAACATTAAAAGGTGCACCTGAATATTACAGACTAAATTTACAAAACCTACAATAAGGTAAAATATATATCTTTTGAATATTCAGCAGCTTTTTTTTAAATTTGTTTTTATTTTTTGAGAGGCTCATGAAATTTTAAAAAGGGACCACTAACTAATCTCAACCATGCTTCACAAAACAATAATGGCTATTTCATATTGCAGTTACCAACGTAATGCAATTAGTGCTTAAAAAATAATCTACACTTTCTTTTTTTCTTCTTTTTTTCCTTTTCAAACAGAGACCTTTGGAGGAAATACGGTTGTTCAAAAGCTTCTCGAAAAAGAAAGATTACCTGAATAGTAAAGTTATCACAGACCAAGTGTTGTGTTTAAAAGCTTTGCAGACATGAGTATTACAATCTTCAGGTCTCAGGATATTTAAACTGAGAAAGTTACGCGTTTGGTTTGTTGTTGGTTTTTTGTCTTTTTAAATCCACTTTCTAACCAAAGCAAATAAAGAGTACTCAAGTTCTCACTATCTATTTACAATTCTTAGCCTACAGTCTGAAATGACAAGACAAATTCTCTTAAAACTGCAGCATTAAAGGGTAGGCACACCATTCTTCTGCTGCACGATTGTCACCCACTTAAACATACACATACAAAATATTTAGGTTAGTAAAATGAGCACTCCACATACACTACAGTGACAAGGTTTATAAAACTCAACTCATGTTGCTTAAATAAAGACAACTACAAAAGGTTAAACCTCTCTGAACAGTAAAACTGCATTAGTTTTCTTTTTTTCTTTAAACTTGCAGCAAACTTTCTACCATAACCTCCAACAGCAGATGAAACCACACGTTTAACTGCGCCTTTATTGCAATCACCGGCTAAACTGGAACGTATTGCAGAGTTTATATACTGCTACCGAGCTTAAACTGCTTTAAATACCAAGATGACAACTAGAGAGCTACGAGGAACCAGGAGTTTGAGTACTAAAATATATTAAGTAAACAAAACCAAAGCGTAGTTGGGGCCAAGTGCCCAGTCCGTTTCAAGAATGAGCAGTGCATATTTAAAACGACAGCAATGGTGTGCCTAACCTTTGAAAATATAAAGTTGCTGGGGAGGGGGGAGAGAGAATCAACTGTTCCAGAAGTCAGTCAGCATCCCTACGGCTATTTAGGCCACCCTCCCATGAACTTTGAGAAACCACTTGCAATCACTGACATCACTTAATGCTCTCACACAAAACCTCTAATGCTTCTTTTGGTTGTGCAAATGGGGGGAAAAAAACAAAACAAAACGAAGGGTAATTCTATCTACCTTTTGCACAGGTTAAGACCAAATTGTTTCTACCTGAAGAACCAGCAATTCCAACTTGGTCATACTGCGGTAAGTCCAGTAAGCTCCACCCAGTTACTGACCACTCCTGCAGAAAGTATCAAAGATAAAAGTTCTGTACAAAACTTATCCTGGATCTCCATATATCCTATGATAATGATATCACCATATTGAAAAAACTGGACTTGCGGTTTACAGAGTGCTTTTATGGTGTTTAAATGCTTATTCTAGCATGTAATAAACCACTATCAAAATAGATTAAATAAAAACGACAACAAAAAAAGCAGGACTTGGATTAATTCCTGCTACTGGCAACTGTAATATTTAAAAAGGAAACACCCATTCATTGAGTGTTCGACCCTGACAGTATTACAGATAGATATGATGCAGAGCCTGAATTAGATCAGGCTACCAGTGTTTTACTTCTTCCCTGAACATTAACAAGCTCCTTCACTAATGTAGATATTTGGGCAGACTACTGAGGTTGTAACGTTTGAGATCACCGTTTTGTGGGCTTTTTTTTTCTTTTTTTTTTTCCATTTTTTGCAATATCACAGTAGTTTGTTACACAAATCCCCCTTCCCCAGATTAGAGTCATTTGAACTACTTGTTGGAACCACATAGTTTAGTAAACTCAGAATCAAGTCTGTAAAACGCATAAAGGTCACAAAGAACCATAGTTCTGTTATAATGAGGCATACCCTACTACATCATTTAGTGTACCCTGACTGCTCCTGACTGTGAGAAGCTTGTCTTCCGTGAGATAAGGCTACATCCTCAAGCAGGTGAGTCTAAATATCACCCTTCAAAAATATCAAACAAAATTACAGCGAAGGTAGTGTTACAAATAATTAACTGACATATTCTGAAGGTAGTGTATGTAAGTTTTCCCTTCCCTCCTCCCCCCCCCGTCCCCCCCCGGGTGAGCACTAAGCAGACAGTGAATGGTAAGTATGTTCAATTTATAAAGAAAATAGTGGAGAGCCTAATTAGATCCAATTGATTATCCTTCTAATAAGCAAATCTCTGAGTTCAAGCGAGGTACCATTCCTAAATAACCTGATTTAGCTTAAATCTTTCAATCAACTGGATCAAAGAAAAGGAGGGAGAAAAAGATTTCTGAAACGTTTTGAAGAATGACAGTCTGATTCTCATTCGAAAAATGCCTGGTTTTAGGAAAGTATCAGTTTTAACAAAGTGGACTTTTTTCTATGAAGGCAGACATGAAAAATCCAACACCAGAAGTTCAGGCAGGCTCTACAGGCAAGACGTCCACTTCCACAGATCTGCATTCTTTGTGAGGTAACTCAACTCTCTATTACAGAGAAACATGCAAAAAGCAAAAGAAAAAAAGAAAAGAAAAGAAAAGAAAAGAAAAGAAAAGAAAAGAAAAGAAAAGAAAAGAGGGCAGTGGGCAGGTGAAGGAGGGAAACTGCACCATACCGGGCTAGAAAAATTTACAAATGTGACATTCAGAGCACACCTTTCACCTGCGTCCACACAAGTCTATGCTAAACTGCAAAGCAAAGAGCTTTGCAGCAAATAGGAGAATCAGGTGCGCTCAGTGGTGGTTGAACTATGCAGTAGTGCTCACCCAGTTTGCAAAGTAATTGGCACTCTACAACATCCCTACTCATCTTTCAATTCATTCGCACTTTGTGCTGCTTCTCCCTGGGGATCTAATTCAATCTTTACTGAAACATCCTGCCCCTCCGACCTCATTAATTTCATTTTTTTCTTTGGAGGGTTTTTCAAAGTGCCCAGCCTCTCTTTAACTTTGTACTCCAGTGTACTGTGGGGGATCCCATAAATACTCTGAGCTTTGGAAACACTCATTTTCCCGCTCATAACCACAGAGATTGCTTCCTCCAGTATCTCGCTGTTGTACTGTCTGTATCTCCCTCTTTTCTTCCTAGGTTGCTTAGAGCCAGGATCTCCCTCTTGATCTGAGGTGGGATATGGCTGTCCAGAGGTAGACTGCTCAGCATCTGAGCCCCAGGAATCTGGTCCAGCATCCAGCAAACTTCTCCTGTTTTGTTTTGGAAGGATAGCCCTTAACTTTTTGCTAAGCGCGCTCTCCGTTTGTGAACCCATTACCAAAGAGCTATAGCTGTACTGGTCACCAGAGCGGGACTCCCATGAAAGGTCCATGCCTCGAACTTGTGGTATCTTTAAATCCACAGGAGACGAATGGCTCATGTCCTTTTTCCCATCCTGTTTAGTTTGAAGTGCCATTTTTTGAAAGGCAGAGTTTTCTGTAAGAAAAGGAAGGTCACTGATGTTGCTGAGTGCACCATTTCCCCTGAATTTCATGCGGCTGAAATTGAATTCGTAGTGTGGTTTTGCCCAAGAAGCCTCCCTGGATAATATTAAGTGCTGTCCATGATTCTGTAGTCCAGATGGCCCATGGCTGGCAGCCGTAGAAAACTGGTTTCTGCTCAGCAGTTCTTCACTAATCTGGAGTGATCGAGCCAGCGGTACTTTAAGAGATGTGGAGTGGCCATAACCTTCCCTGGTTCCATCCTGCAAGCTTCTTGGAGGTACCCCATCACCACTCTGTAGTCCCTCCGGATGGTGCTGGCTGGGTCTCCCAGGTCGCCTAATTGGATGGAAGGAAACTGATGTGAGCAGGACTTGCACAGGTAGGGAGGGATGGGTGAGGGGGCCACTCCTTTATTAGAAGGCCTTGCTTGGGTAACATCACTTTTTGTGTTATTTATTTTTTCTCTAAATTTGTATTTATTTTTTGATTTTATTTTAATTTATTTTTTTTTTAAGTCTCAGCATCAGTCAGTTTTAAAACTTGTTCGGAAAAAAAGAGAAGCTTTTTGGGCAAAGAAAAATGAAACCTGTTGGCTGGTCTCTGGTTGGGTTCACAAATTCTCGGAGTAGAAAAGACTTCGCGCAAGCGTCTGCAAATAGCACCTTAATTACAAAGTAGTAATCAATCGCCATAGAGCTACACACAACTGTGTTACTGGTGTGACGTTACCACTAAACAAGTACAGTAATAAAAGAGTAAGCCAAAGTGCAACATATTCAACATGCAAATATGACTGCCACCCGCAGTATCTACACATAGGTGGAAACCTTGGATGATGTTCGCTTACATCATATTGAAGAATTATTGCTCAGGGTAAAGAAAAGAATGCTTAGCAGGCCTCAAAGGTATTTGCTTGACTTTCATTAAGCACCAAATAAGAAAGCTGGGATACTGCAGATCACAAAGAAAAACACTGCATTACACTAGACTTACCAAATTGCTCTCTTAACTAATTGCATATATACATGTCCCTAATTCTCATTTGATATATAGCATGGCTAGGAAAAGAAATCCACGTCCAAACTGTCATCCATATCAAGGGTTAACAGCAAAAACAGCAGGGTGCATTTTTACCATTTTCCTTTTGTCACCAATGTTGTATGACACAAAGTACCACTACTGCAGATAGGCACGTATTTTAATTTTTTGCTACCTTACCCCTCTCTAGAAACTAAGTCACACTAATTTTGAAATCCACCTCCAAACTTCTCCGTGTTCAACATACAGATCAACAACGAGACTAGCAAGTGATTCTATTTTCACGCTCTGGGACACTACAGTGGTGTAAAGCCCTCTAAGCTAAGTCAGCATTATTTAAGGATAGTATACACACTATTGAAAAGCTACATTATTTTAATCCTAGTGTGATGTTAAAAAGAAAGGTCTTAGGAGAAAAGACATCCACTGAAAAGGACCTGGCACGTAACATACACTGTGTTTGGTATGGATGCTGCTAGCTTCTCTCCAGCACACATCAGGTCATAGTTGAAGTGGGCAATAAGAGTCAACAAGGATTCATAACAAAATCCAGAAGTGAATGAAAGTTTACTATTCCAGAGAACTCTCTCAAACAACGTGCAACCTCTGCTCCTTCCACAGCATGTATCAACATCTGAATGTGCACCAGTGGTTCTGCACCTAAATAAAGGTCATACTGGCAGGTCCCTAGGACAGAGGTTCATACTTGATTTCACTGACACTAAACAGACTGCAGTCAGCCTCATGTACGAGTAACCACATGTGTCAGTATGCCGCATCCTCTCAGGACCCACAGGACTGCTCGGGGCAGTACCAGGTGGTGGTCCTGCACCCCTGTTCGTTGGACTTTGGCTCTCACTTGACACACCAACAAGGGAACAAACAACACAGAGCTGCAATTACTTCTGCTGCCTTCCTAGGAAAACAGAGCTGGAAATAACTTCTTCAGCACTGAAACAGAAGAGCTGGTGGGGAAGGTGTATGCTAAAGAATTGTGAAAAGGTATTAAGACTAACTTTTCAACAAGGATTGAAGTATTTTACTAATAAAAGTATTCAATATCTCAAGTCTGAGCGTAATATTTTTCCAAGAAAAAATTCAGACGTTAGATCAGTTGTTAGTTAGTCCATGGCTTTGATGGTGGGGGGGTGTTAGTTTAAAATTTCAAGTTTTTCAAAGGCCATTGTAAAGCTAAATCCAGCAGTTAAACAGCAGTTTAAACCATACACTGTTGCTGTACTTCACTAAAAAAGTGACTTGTTCACAGTAGCTTCAAGATAAAATTCTCCCATCAACACCCAAAATCCCTCTCACTCCCAGTCAGTCTCTCCAGTACAATTGACTCAATCCTAACTAAGAGTAAAGGGTTTCTAAACGTATGCAAAAGTGACCGATAAAAATATAAGCTAAAAGAAACTTTATATACCATTCTTTCACACCTTGAACTAATTAAGGCACGAGTACTACACCACACACTTTATAATTACTGTTTTAAACTTGTTCAGTGCTACGGTACAATCACAAATCCAAAAAGCCATGTTTAAAGTTTTCTGAGCTACCAGACTGCCTCCCCCAGCCGCTTTAGGTTGTGATTTATGGTAGGAAGTATTAACAAAAAGCATGCAGTGATTCAAACCTTTTAATTCAACTTGGTTCATCACTCAAATCATTGCTACCCTAATATAAACTTTCCTGTCAGCTTTCCTCTTTGTGGAACAAAATCTAAATTGTATCGCAAAGTCTCCAAGGCTCTTCGTACATTTAGCTGAACTGTTTTCTCCATAGACATCACTTACCACTAAACCCAAGCAGCAGGTAATGGACAGATATTTGGCTAAGTACCAAATTGGCCAAAATAACAGATATTAGAGTTCTCAACTGCAACAACTTATCTGGCAGGTGGGGTGAAAAACACATTACTCCACAGGGTTAACACCAAAAGTAAGTCAAAATTAACAGGAGGTAAGCACACGTTTTTAGTATAAAACAGTTTTAAAAGGTCATAGTAAGTTGCTGTCTCTTACCCATTGCCTGGAGCACTGGAGCACCCTGGAGAATGACTCAGAGAGGTGCTGCCGGCACAAGGACTCTTCTTAGTGGATAAATCAAGCACACCATCTATAGAGACAAAAGAATGACTTCAGTGTTTGAAGAAGCAGGATCGGCCATGCTGTCCCTTGACACAACAAGTCTTTCGGGCCAAAGTCTTATTTAGCACACAGCATTTTCTATTTCATTTTATTTTTAAACAAACTAAGGGTTTGACTTGTGATTTGGCTTATGTGTGACTTCAACAAAGCCCTCAGAAGTCACAACAGAAACTGACAAAATTAAAAGTCCACCTATTACCAGAGCCAGGGAATAAACAGTGACCTACAAATGACAGTTCAGGGGACACTACAGCCTATCACACAAGTAACCCTCCTCCGTAGTCCCAAAATGAGGCAATCTTCAAATTCCTGATATATTCCCTCTCCTTAAAGGGCATTTTAAGCCAGTATTTGATTTTTTTTTTAATCCAAACCCCTGTAGGAAAATTCACTGGGAAGTTCATACTGGAAACTCACTTTCAAATAAAACACACGTAAATGTGAGATTCCCCTCACCTGGCAGCTATCATCATCCTTTTTCCATATCTCCAATGGGTCCCTACTGGCAAAGCTGCTGCCTTTTCCCTCTCTACTGCGTCATTTTACTCCCTCTCTTCGTCCATATACCAAATTGTTTTTCCTGCTAGACTGCTTCTTCCATTCTCACTAATTGCACATCCACACACTCACCCCATACTCTTCTGCAAGCCCTTATGTAAACTCTGTATTTCTAGGCAACAGAAAAGGGAGTGCTTTTTGCTAGCAAAGCCTTGCACCCACTGCACTGAAACGACTTGACATTCGGGTCCTTTTAAAAGGGCAACATTGTTATAGAAGCAGCACAGCCTTTTGAAATTCCTGGAAACTTTGAAACAAGGAATGTATGAGGCAAAGATAAATGAAACCTGTTGGCAAGGTAAACTAGAGACATTTTTGAGCTCCCCACTTATTCCATCTAATCAAGTAAATACCACCCAGCACAAGAACAATATAAGATGGTTTTTAAATTGCTTAAAGTTCTCATTTGACATATGGAGAAAAAAAAAAAAAAACATGACAAACAGTGAACTAGAATTAACTTGTGGAAAGCTGTTCCACCCACTGCATTTGGGAACACACCACAACCCAAACTTAAGCAGGGAATTCAATCTTCCTTTTGAACAACACTTATGCAGCCACAAGAAACAGACTGGATCAAGTAGCATCTCCTTTTCAAGGGGCTACACTAAACAGCATGGACTGCTGCCAGGGGCACTTGCATCCACACTTTCTTTGTCAGAAGGGTCATAATGACCTAGAAGTCTCTGAGGGCAACTAGGGCCAGCCTCATACTCCACAGAGAAGTTTACAACTAGCTTACCTACTAGAACAGAGATATAACAATAAGCACCATTAGCAGTCTTTCCTGACAGCCTCTTAAATCTCTCATTAAGAAGTTTCGCAAAATCTCTTCCCAAGTACATTAAATGTAAATTGTAAAAAAAAAAAAAAAAGAAAAAAATTACATGAGCAAACAGATTGCTGTGTAAGTTAATATGTGTATGTTCTAACCCTATGAGTGTTATAAAGGGTTGGGGTTGAAACTAGATGATCTTTAAGGTCCCTTCCAACCCAAACCATTCTATGACTCTATAAACATTACAAATTATCTTAGAGCTTTTTTGTCACATGGTAGCTAAAGAACAGTTCATGTTTTCTTCTTCACCTACAATCCTCTCATTGAAAATAAACAACAGCCAGAAATAAAAAGAAACAGAAGCGAAACCGATTCTCAGTTTCAGCAAAAAGCTTCACAATAAGAACAGTTTCACATTTATAAGCATACACGCAACAGTTGTGAAATACATTTATAATTAGCTAGAAACAAATAAAATTAGCTAGAAACATTTTCCTATCAGCTAATGTACAGGTTCTCACTTCAAGACAGGCACCATACAACCTTCCACTGACACCACACAACCTTCCACTGCAGTTTTGTAACTGAAGTGGGGCGACAACTTTCAGTAAGCACTGTAGGTGCAGGAAGTGTCCAGACACCCAAACTGCATACTGTTGGATACATCAAATTAAACTTTGTACAAAAAGCTTCATAAACCTAAGCTCAAAGAATGAAGAAACATCGTCCTACAATTCTGCACTAGCTTTTTAAAGGCACCTTTCCATCTTTCCCACTGGAGGATGGACAGCCTACTTTGGTTCTGACAGAACGATTTCAGACACTAATACATTTCTAAAGAAGGGTAAAGGGGCTAATTTTAATCCTCTCAGTAGGACACTCACAGTAACCTCTAGTCAACAGTTCTGGGGGAAAAAAAACCCAAACCAACATTCACATACTGTAAATCACTCACAGAACTCACTCCTTAAAAAACATTTTTAATGGCAAGCAAGGTTTTCAAATTAAAACAAGCTCTGCAATGCTGTTACAAGTTACTCAATCTGTGCTCTCCAGAACAAGTCTATTTTTAAGGCAGAAGAGAGACATTTCTTCCAAATGCATAAACCTGGGAGTTTTGTACAGTTCATGGGTATCATTTTTACAGCCTTCACAAAGCCATTTCTCACAGACTTTTAAAAAGATACTGTTTTCACACTATGGCCAGAAAGAAAATAAATCAGTCTTTCAATCAGACTGTGTACTGATCTCAGAAAAGAGACAACATTATGGTTTTCATGACCATGTGAACTTGCCTTATCAGCAAGCATACAGTCTATTTTGGCAGACTGTTTCTTGCGGCTCCCAGTAGGAACAGCCCACTTGTCTCCAGAGTATGGAGCACGTCCATTCCCTTTGCCCTTCTTCAGAAAAATCACTCATGTCTATGGCCTACATTCTTCCAAAAAGTCTCTTCTCTCCCAGCCATCTAGCTAGTTATTTTATTGTAAAAACATCTGTTGCTTTTCCCCTTCACAGCTTATGTAAAAGTGCAACTTTCCAATTGCCTGGTTTTCAAACAAGAATGCCATTAACGGATTGCTGTAGGATGCAAGACACTAATAAGAGTCCTACCTTGTTCACTAGGTTCTGACTGAGACTTTCTGACAGTAAGGTCCAGAGGTGAGTCTTGGTCAGCCATGAGAAGTTTGCTGAGCACAGGGTTCTGAGCAGTTGCAGCCGTGGGAGAGGAGGCGACCAGAGATGCTTTCAGCAGGCTTTGGTTCTTTGTGCTATTGGGCTGGCTGGAGTCCTGAGTAGAGCTAGTTTTTGAGGTATATTCAGCAGCAAACTGTCGGATCATTCGCTGCATGATCTCACGGGCCACTAGGGGAATATTGGGGTCAGAGACCCTAGGACTGTCTGTAAATATTAGAGATGGTTTTTAAGGAAGCACTTTAAGTAAAACAGCTTTTATATAAAATCATTGCTTATTTACAAAAATAATAATCTAAGGGGAGGAAAAAAATGAAAGCTACAGATAAAATAGTTTTTGCAGAAAATATACTTTAGTCTTAGAATATCTGAACAAACACTATTGCTAATTCTGGTATAAACTTCCCAAAGTAAGAAATACGCAACCTTATCTTTTGTTTTTAAACATACATATATTCAACCAGACCTTTAAGAGGTGTGGAAATGGAAAGGAGAATTAGACTTATGAAGGTAAGTACCAAGTAATGAAGCTCATTCAACAAAAAAAATTGAACACATTATTCAAAGGAAGAATTGAGTAACTTACCTGCAGCTACAGAAGGGGAGAAAGGAGAATAAAGCTGCAGCAGTCCCCTACAAGTCTACTAAGAAATCAAGCCCTATAGTTCTGATTCTTCAAAATAACTCGCATCAAGATCAAATGTTCAAGTGTTTCCATCCCATTCTATCTATTCCTTTTGACATTTCAGTCATCATAATCAATGCAACATCAGGGATTACTCAAAGAGCTTTCACATACACAAAAACCCCAAGATGTGTCAAATGAAAAATAACTGTTTCTAGGAGAGCTGCTAAATCTGTTAGAAATGTGAAATGGAACAGGCAGACATTCCAATTTATTTATATGAAATAGTGTATAAATACAAAAGTGTTTGGGGAAGTGGGGAAAAAAAACCACAACAACCCCCAAAATCACCACCACCAAAACAAAAACAAAAAACACAACCACACAACTCCAGCAATGGCTCAAAAGGTTTGATTTTCTATTTCTGAAGAAACATTCAAGGGGAATTGTGCAGTAGAAGACCAAGCAAATCCCTAAAAGCAACTCTTAAAATGGAACAACAGAGAAGTGTTTACTTCCTCTTTAAAAAAAATTGTCCAAGTTCAAAGGTAATTTATTGAGATTGAACTATAAGAAGCATGAGCAAAATCTTCTGTGGGATATTTAGTGTTAGATTTGACTTTTGCCACCATTTCTGACAGAAGTGCATCATCCCAACAATCCAGCTTTAGTGTATCTGTAAAGGATGACTGACATGAAGTTTGAATATGGAGCTGTCCACAAACCAGAAAGAAGCAGTGAGCAGCAGCCTCTGTGTTTCTTGATGAAAAACCATGCTGAGCTTTAAATACTTATCAAGCCTGAATTCCTTCGTGTTAAGCACAGCTTTCTAAAACTAGGACCTTTTACAGTCACCATGTATATAAGGGTATAATAGCTGTAAACTTTCCAGATGTTCATGTCAATTCATAATAATTTTCTTGTAAAATCTATAGGGTGTTTTATTGTTGCTAAGGATGAGGCACTGGAGTTTTAAGCAGCTACCAAGAGATGAGCCAAACTTGAATTTAGGTACAATCACATTCTCATTTTCTTACTAAGCAGCCCACAGGGACCCTGGAGAAGCGTGAAGGGTTTTTTTTGCTATGGTGACATTTCTTCCATTTTCTAGCCTCTCTACTATCACCTGCTAAAGGACATATGAAAGGCTCTAAGAAAGCCTACAAGGGCACAAACTGGTGGCATGATCACACTGATACCAACTATCCAACATGTGCTTGTAGCATATACAAGTGGGGCTGGCGGGAACACAGAGCTCTGTGGCGCCCACGTTTTCTAAAGAAGAATCATGCCTTCACTGTGCACCCATGTCCATATATACAATTCAGTAATGCTTACAGTTAAACATATTTCCAAATTCAGGGAGAAAATACTGCATATGCCTACAGCCATGCATCTTGATAATCTGCAACTTCAAAGAATAAGCACAGGATCACTACTGAGAGCTTTCCAGTGCTGCTCAAGATAAACTCACTAATTCAGGACACAGAACTCAATTTTTAAGCAGAAGAGCAGCTACCTTGCACATTAAAGGCTTCTTGCTTAACATAAAGCCTGAACACTAAGGACTAAAGCTGTTCAAAAGCAAGCGGAAAACATTTGCTGGTGCCTCTGCAGCATCACCTGAAATCAGCAGATGGTTATTTTGACTCCATGTGTCTCATTATTTTATTTGCTTTTTATTTTAATAAACTAAAATTAACTAAACCATAGAAACTCTCAGAGAAGAACAACAGAGCAAATATTTATCAGCTATAAATAATCTGAAGCAGTACCTCCGAGCTATAAAAAAACTTAATAGCTTGTGTATTTTATCTACAATGAAATCTTCATGAAACCATCAAAAGAAGGTCCTGCCCTGCCACCAGGCAAAGGTAACAGACAACAAGGTATGTACAGACATACATGGGAAGTATGAATATTTGAAAGATGCATCACAGAGTGGGCACAGAGCAGAGAGGAAGTATGTAAGATTAATGGACCTGCCCAGAAAGTTTGCTGATCTTGCTAATTGCCTATCTATTTAAATACAAGAATGCATGTCCTTGACACGCAACAGGCATCTGTTCACAGAACATCCGCATCTTCTCTGATCTGCCTGGTCTACAAAATACCAGTCTCAAATGTTACTGGCAGTGAGGATGGAAAGAACAAACAAAAAAGGAAAGAACTAATGACTGGCATGATGCCAGGAGAGCCCAGCATCTCTGGACAACACAGGAGCGTCAGAGTTCTGGCATTCTTTGTGTCCTCTTCAGTATGACACTGCCTAGGGATCTTATGGCATTGGCATGAGTTAGAATAATCTTTCAGGCAATCTAAATACAGCTAAGCTTGACAATGATGCATATTAAGGATTCAAAAATTACTTCCTGCCAGGCTGCTTCCTCTCCCTTATTACTCTTGCACCAAGCACAGCTTTGCCAGAGGAAGGAAAGCAAGAGTATATTAAAAAAATTCATAAAGATTCTTAGACATCTGAAGCCTTTTCATTATGTTCATTGTGTGCATCTGACCGAGGACAGAGCATTAAACCCCTCATTAGCATACTGCAGTATCCACCAATGGTCTTCCAACATTCAGGAAAGTATGCATTTCTAATAAGACATGCATGCAGGTCATATAGAAAAATTTAAACTCAATGTTAAAGGTATCACATCTTTAATAAACCATTTGGAGGTGATGGAAGTGCATTATTTTTTCCTGTAAGAAAAGTAAAACAGAAAAAAATATATTTTCCTCTAGATTTTTATTTACTTAAATCCCTTTTGGATTTAAAAGAGATGGGATAAATTTAAAAGTAAAAGGAAACATTAATCGTAGAAGAAAGAAGAAAAAGAAGAGCCAAACAACAAAAAACCCCACACTCTGAGAAGGAAGACTTTCAACAAAAGCATTATCTGAACTATCAGCAGTAATGCAATAATTATCCTTCCTACCATCCTACGTGCTTCTATACTTTACGTAATACATCATAATGTATAGTTTGTATTTCATCATTTGAGTCCTAAAAGAAAGGCTAAGATACTGTTATCTACTTAAAACACCTTTAAATATTTTGGTCCCTGGGAGGAAGGGCTGAGGACTGGCTACAGCCATTTCTAATTTGTTAAACTGAAGCCTTGCATTGTCCCCCAGAAGACAGGTTGGAATTACTGATTTGGCAGATTTCCTCACACATGGGTTAGACTGATAAGTACAACGTACTTTCATTCAGGATGCGTTTGGAAGCAACCTCTGGATTCCCATTTCTCAGACTGGTAGAAAACACTGAAATGAGTTTTGTGCTTTCCTAAGAGCACAGTTTAACTGACATAACTCTCCAGAGGAGATTTACAGGAGTGTCTAGCATTGAGCTACTGTTACTGTTCTCAGAAAATTCTACAGCATTGATTTTCCAATTCTTTTGCTGATCACATTTTGAATTCTCCATATATCCACCTTAGCGCTATTCCAACATTATTTTGTACTGCTGATTTCTGGGGGTGGGTAATCACTACAGACCATAGTGAGAAGACTGCTGAGCTTTAAGAAAAGCTGCATTAGCACACATCCCATTAAAGTAAGATTTTAAAAAGCAATTTTTTGTTTAAAATTGCCCACCTACTACCAGCATCACTTGCTCCTTCTTCCAAACAGCCCACTCACCCAAACACTGGTTTCAGGGGTGCAGTTACTACTGGGTAAGAACTGAGCCATTCCTCTGAAAGTGCAAAACACCAGTGTTCTCAGGATGAGATTTGGTTTAGGGCTAAGTATGTTATATTCTTTTCCTCTCTCCCAAGCCCACACTGGTGTATTGATATATTATTTGAGAGTCAATGGTTACTCTTGATAAATATATATTAAGACAACAACTGAAAGATACTGAACATACAATGACAGTTTGAACATCAGATCTTTGATACCTGCATTGCATGCAAAGAGACCAGCAAGAGATACCATTTCCCCCCCCAGTAAAACCAACCTTTTCTGTAAAAGACTGCATTGAGGAACTCTTCCGCTTGCCTTTCAAAACGAATGATTTTTGCTTGCTCTTGTCTAAGCAGAGCTTCTTGTCCAGCTTCCGAGGCTGGCTCATCCAGACTGACTAAGTGTTCCTGCAAAGATATTTAATAGTCGTAAGATCTTCCTGACTCCAAAATTAATAAAGTTCCTTAGGCATTAAAAATTTTACTGAACTTCAAAAGTTTGTTATGTACTACACAGAGTTGAATCTAGTGAAATCACAACTTAATTTTTGACTGCTCCAGAACATTGTACTTTGTCCTGTTTTCTTGTTGCAAATGCAGCAGAAGCCTGTGAGATTTGATAACATTATGGGAAATAAGAGGCTACTATAAAGAAGATGTAGATATTTTACAACATTTGGCTGCGAATCTCTTATCTAGCACTTGTTCTTTAGCTACTACTTTTAGTTCCAAGAAATAACCATTGAAAGCAAAACACAGAAAGTTCTCCTCAATCTATGCAGCATTCATGTGAACTGAGCAATAAATACACGACCAAACTTTAGCAACAAACAGATCCTTTGTGAAAAGGCTCAGCAGTAACTACTTTTAAGTCAAATAAACTTAAGTTAGCTGCTCACACCACCTGCAGCGAATTAAAATTCATTCTTTTTCTTCCAACTGGAAGCAACTGAGTTATCTCAGTATTTCAAAACAAGTGTTTTAACGAGGGTAATTAAACTGTGTGAGATGCCAGCATAAATTACTCACTTTAAATGCAACTCAAGAAAATAGAAGTCAATGGCTACAAAAATAAAAAATCTAAAGCAGATCATCATCATATCTCCCCCCACACACACACACACACACTCCCCTTTTCTCGTTTCTTTGTTTAATGCCCTGCTCCTGCTTAGGAGAACACTCTCTTTCTGGGCCCTCTCCCTCCACTTTCATTTTAAGTTATAAAGTTACCTGTATTTACCTACTGCAGGAATGCATACGTAACCACTCTTTGGGTTTAGGGAGTGTTTTGTTTTGTTAACCTTTACGAAGTATCAGTTACCATAATATATCTAGAGTACATCTAGATTTTGGCCTCTAAAAGTTGATTCCAGGTTCATACCCTCATGGGATTAGCAGAGAAGGAAAGAACTGGCAATTAATTTATAATTCACAATATATTCAAAGAAGAAACTCTTCAGTTTGTGCCACCTCAACTTTAAGAGGTTTAATGAAGCAAGGTCACATAACCAGCCCATAGTAAATTAACAAACGCCGCAGTCACATGAACTACGTGCAAAGGGTAATAATATGAAATGCTGTGGACTCTGGCCTTAACAACATGGGCTCCCGCCTCAGATTTGTAATTCAATAGCTTCCAAAAGTTCCCTATCGCAAGTAAAGGGAGACACTCTCTCAGACAGGGTATAGAGACAAAGCAGTGTTTTTAATAAAAAGATAAGGATACATGCAATGACAGAGGTGGCAGGTGAGTAAAACACCACACTTTGCTGTGAAGGTAAGAGTCTGCATAAGCAAAGACCTCACAAAGTGACTGACTGTTTTTTTCCATACCAGAGGGATTCCAGGCTTGCTCCCGCGGTTCACTGGCACTTTATGAATACACTGAAAATACAGTAGTACTTTTCTGATACTTAAAAGTGTGAAGTATCTGCACAGGTGGAGGGTAAACCCAACAGTTTTGTAAGACTTACGCCTCAATTGAGAATTCATAGAGCACACTTGCATCCTCTTTTCAAAACTGTGTTTCTGTATCTGACAAATCTTACTGCAGGATCTGTCCCAGTTATTGACAGCCATTCCGAGACAAGCTCTATTATCTTTTAGGCATTATCAGGATAATCGTAAGCTTGGCTTATTGGGTTGTATAAGAAGCAGATGTCTGTGCAAATAGCTAATAACAGAATTAATCTAGGCATACAGAAGTGTTGGAACGATCACTGGAATATCTAAGCATTTACAAACTGCTTCAAGTTTAACTTTAAAAGGCATCTCTGCACACTGATGTGCGGAGATTTGGTTAGATAAGCTCCACTAAAGCTAATTGGCATCCTCTAGCTAAAGTCCCACAAGCCACTACAAAAAACCTCTTTTAATTCAAAGGACAATCACAGAATTCAGAATTGACAGAGACATTACACTTCAACCTGAGCTGATCCTCTGCCCTCTGACAGACTTTAGCTCTGAAAGAAGCCTAAAATAAAAATAACCCTTGGCCAACCCAATGCATTTCAAACCTTCCTAGTACTTTCTGCAACTAACACAATACACATTAAGTACTAGCCTAGCAACTTGGTAGAAACAGAGTTGAATGGCAGCATGCCTCACCAGAAGCAAGTGTACTTTACATTACTCATATAAAGGCAATGCATAAAAGTACAATTTAATCTACCTAGGCTAAAGCTGCCTTCTTTCTAGAAGAAGGAAAGAAGAAAAAAGGAATCAGCCAGGAAAAAAATTGTAAGTGGCTTATATTGGTGAATGGCTGAATGAAGCATCATTTGATCTGCATCTGGAAGAAGAGGGGAATAACCAAGGCAATGACAGCACTTAGCTCTTATGCCTCAGTCTAAGGAACATGCCATTCTTTGCATGTATGGGCTTTATTAATGCCCATGCTAAGACATCAAAACGTAAAGAAATACAGTTCTATAGCAATCATTTAACCTTGTGCATAGAAAAAACAATAATCTTCAGCTATTTTCTGGTATCTGCAGCACAGCACTCACTACATGAGAAAACATGGGAAAGATTTCTGCTTATTGCAGTTTTTAATAATTTTTCTTATCAACTGTGTCACAATTATGCCAGAAATCACAGCTGGCTCACTCCTCAAAGGCAGCTTCAAGTTTCCATGCCACATATTTGATTGTGACTGCTATTCAAAGTCAGCTTCCAGAAGTGTGGCTTTTGTTTGTTCTGGATCAGTGGGGTTGGTCGGCTGGTCTCGTGTTGGGTTTTGTTTTGGTTTTGTTTATTGGGGGTTCTTGGTGATTTGGGGGCATTTTGATTTTTTTGTGGGTGTTGTTTTCATTTGTTTGGTGGGTTTTTTTTAAATATTTTCCACCATTTCTTCCCCAAAACCCATTACATAGATCCACTATCTTCAGGCTTATCCTCCCACTCCAGAGTCCTGGATCACACTGAAGTTTTCAGTACCAACATGCAGGAAATAGGAAAAAGAAAAACGAATTAATATTTAGATTGCAACTAATGACAATGCTAACACCCTGGAAAAAAATCCAACCAGTTACTGTTACATAATATTTATAGCACAGGATTTGCTTTATTCTCTTTGACCACCTCTTCAGATGGGAATCATGCCCCAGAGCATCCCTGGAATCCCATCAGTGAACATACAGTATCACTGTATTGAAGAATATAGCTTCAGGAAAAGATACTTGGAGTGGATTGCACATGCTCCCAAAGGTCTAAAGCCTTTTGCACATTGAGATCTACAGCATAGCTATATAATTAAGTCAAAGAGCCTTAGAAATACAGAGCTTGGGGTTTCAAAATGCAAGGTGAACACGTGACCTTGACAGACCACCTAATCCTGGACAGCCTGGCTTTGTCAGCACTAGTGCTGGGTCCTCACTGAGACCCTCCTTGTAGGAAATGTTGAGATAGCAATTCTAAATGGTAAACTGCTGGCATGAAGAGAAAGGTATGATGCAGGCTGGTTTTTTATAGATATGGCAACAGTAGCTTCATGTTTAAGCCACAGGCTGCATGCAGATGGAACAGGAATCACCCATAAGCTAGAATATTGTGAGGTAATTCTTATCCATCATCATACGTGCTTCGTGTAGAGCACCTGTGGCTGAGTGGTCAACCCACAGCCCACAGGAATGCGATTTAGTTCCCCACCCCAAGGCAAGATCAGTAATAGCAAGTAAGAAAGGAATGTTTCAGCATCCTTAGGTTGTCTCCTCCAACGCTTCATTTCTCTTAAGACTGTACTTTCTTTTTATCTCTTAGCCAGTACAAAGGAGAATAACCTTTGCAGAAAAGCCCTAATGGCACCCGTGAGTGTCTTCTTTCCTTCTGTCTTCAAGACCAAGTCATTCTTGTTGCTTTCATTTCAATAATATTCAGTTTGTTTACAACTCTCTCAAAATGCTACACCCAGTTAAGGTTTCACCAGCACTCAGGCTTTCCTCCCAGGTATGAAGACAAATGCCCGTCTTGATGTGGCCACACAAACAGTTTAGGACTTCTACAACGCTCTCTCTTTTCAGGTATCTGCAACTTGTGACTCGACAAAATAAGTCAGTCTGTCCCATTTTTCAAATTTATTGAAATCATTCTCAGTTCTGAGCATGTCCTTTAAAGCATCTACAACAGCTCCCAGCTTGGAATCAACTAAAAGTTCAGACGGCTTAGTTTAGAGATGACCCTCACTTACTGAGCATACATGCTCATATAGTAAGAAGTAGTATTTATTTCTCTATTAAGATGACTGATACTAAATTTGCTTTGAATTTGATAAATATGACTTGACTGATCCATAGCTATTGAATATAATTTATTAGCTATAGTACGGGGAGAGAAAGACACAAAAATCTGTGGAATTACAATAAGTTTGACATTGGCATTTACACACAAGCAAAACTGTAACCCCGCACTACTACTAAAACCAGCTGGAGATTATCAGAAACAGCCTCTTCAGCTTTTAGACTCCACAGCAAATTATTTTGTAACCACCCAATACAAAACTGACCTTCTAAATTCTTGAGGTTTTTTAAAGTGATGAAATGCATGAAAAATGTTTTAGAAGCATCATCCTGCGCACTTCAGATCTCTGTACGCAGTTTAAACACATTCTAAAGCCATCAAAAAAATCCCAAGAGTTCCACAACTTCAACTCATTTTCAGATACTTCCTCTGCTGTCTTCAATTATCCTAGGAGTTAGTGCTTTAAACGGGTCCGACACCTGGGTCGGAGCAATCCCAGGCACAGCTCCAGGTTGGGCAGAGAAGAGATTCAGAGCAGCCCTGCGGAGAAGGACTTGGGGGTGTTGGTCGATCATAGAATGAACATGAGTCGGCAGTGTGTGCTCGCAGCCCAGAAAGCCAACCATATCCTGGGCTGCATCAAAAGGAGCGTGACCAGCAGGTCCAGGGAGGTGATCCTGCCCCTCTACTCCGCTCTTGTGAGACCTCACTTGGAGTATTGTGTGCAGTTCTGTTCTGGCGTCCTCAACATAAAGAGGACATGGAACTGTTGGAACAAGTCCAGAGGAGGGCCACGAGGATGATCAGGGGACTGGAGCACCTCCTGTATGAAGATAGGATGAGAAAGTTGTGGCTGTTCAGCCTGGAGAAGAGAAGGCTGCATGGAGACCTCATAGCATCCTTCCAGGATCTGAAGGTGGCCTATAGGGATGCTGGGGAGGGACTTTTCATTAAGGACTGTAGTGATAGGACAAGAGGTAATGGGTTAAAACTTAAAGAGGGGAAGTTTAGATTGGATATGAGGAAGAAATTCTTTCCTGTAAGGGTGGTGAGGCACGGGAATGGGTTGCCCAAGGAAGTTCTGAATACTCCACCCCTGGTGGTGTTAAAGGCCAGATTGGACAGAGCCTTGGGTGGCATGGTATAGTGTGAGGTGTCCCTGTCCATGGCAGGCGGTTGGGACTAGATGATCTTAAGGTCCTTTCCAGCCCAAACTATTCTATGATTCTATGATAGTGGTAGCTTCTCTTCAGAATTATTCAGACACTTACCACAGTTTGCTTCTTATCGTTTATGTTCCTCCGTAGTGAAAGGATATCGGAGTCAGAGGCTGTTATTGTGACTAAACATAATCAAGTAATGGCGCAGCATTACCTTTTAGATGTTTGTGTAAAGCAATTACTTAGAACCTTTAAAAAAATATCAAAATCATATCAGAATAACTCTGAATTTTAAAATGACTCCTTCACGTGCTGTACCCTCCCATACTTCTCCACAACTGGAAGCACCTTATGCTGAAGCCCAGGTATTCCACGGTACTCTGAAGTCCAGACTCAACCTTCTGACATCAACAGCACGAGACTCCAGAATATGCTCCCAGAAGACATTTTCTCTCTTGCTATTTTTGTAGCTTAAATATATCTATAAAATACTTAATGTGCTTAGGAGTATTATCCTTCTTGTTCAGCCCTCACCAACTAATGAGATTAATTGTGTCCCCCCTTCCCCTTTAATTTTTTTTTAATAATATACAGATTGCTTTACGTAGCTTTAGACAATACTGTTTTCTTTTCCAAATGACTACACTCAACTAAATCCTCTTCATGTAATCTTTTCTCAGTTTCCCCTCTTATCACTGATGCCTTCTTCTGTCCTTTTCTATCTGCATCTCTTTCTTAAAAAAAGAACACCTTAAACTAAGCTTGAGCTCCAGCTATGAACAACTGACAGCAGATACATTTGATACAGACATTTTACATGAAGCCACAGATTTCATCTGTAATCTCTGTCACTTTTATTTAACAAGCCAAACTGAAAAATTAAGAACCATAATTAAAGAGATAAGTACACTTCAAGTTCAATTCATCTGAATTGATGGGTCTTCTCTGTGCCACGACCTTTTAGAAGGAAAAGCTTCATTATAAAGAGAAAAAAACAAAAAACAACCACCTTGCAAACTAAACTATCTTAAATATTCCCTGTGAAGGATAAAGCCCACAAGCAATTGAGAACTATCACATTTGCAGATTACCCAAGTCTACCAGGTTTGGTCCCATAGAACCCAACCAACTTCCTCTCACTAGGAGTAGGCAGCTAGAACTGCTAACTTTGTCTTTTTTGTCTTTCATGCCCATCAATATACCCATATGGTTTTGCACACAGACACCCACATTAATAACCTGGTAGCAGATCCTTAAGCAATTAGTTATTCTCTGATCATAGCATACTGAAATAATAGTTTATTCTGCATTCTTCTGGAATTATTCTGCATTATTCTGCATTCTTTCTGGAAAAAAATAAAACTACTTTCTAAAAGCTTTACATTATTGCACATAACCCTTTGGATTTGTGCAAAAGTGTGTCTGTGAAGATTTTAGCTCCCTATTTTGTCTGTATTTTATCATCCCTTTAAATGAAGCACTTAAATCAATTTCTTGATCAAAAACTGTCTTGTATTTTGACTGCCAAAAAAAACCCCATGCTTTTGCTCAGTATTTGCAAGTAGAACTACTGCTACAAATAAATTAATCTTTTCAGAATGCTTTGGCAGATGGTTCTCCATCCTTTGAAGAATTCATGTAATTGAATCTGATTGCCTGTAAAAGCAAGAACCAACATCACTGAAATGGGTGGGAGAGCAAGTGTAGTTTTTTTCCCCCTTAACAGCTCTGCCAATAAACTAATCTTGGACTCCAATTCTCATCCTGCAGTAGAACTCAATTCTCCTTAAGCACAACTACTGGTCTCCCAAATGACAGGCAATTCTTAAGGGCAAATGAAATCTAGGAAAAAACCCTGAAGATTCTTCCTGGGTTTGAACTTGCCAGACCATGTACCTAAATGTCACTCAGAGGTGACAATCAAGCACACCACTAATTATTCCACTAATCTAAAAAGGTGTATTGGTGAAGAAGTACTTATTGGGGAAAAAAAGGCCAGCCACAAGCCACACACTGTTGTAACGTGGTTTGTGGCTATCTTGCTCCCAGCATCAGTTATGCACCTTTTAATTCTGTAATTCAGCAGTACACAAAAGCACAAACCCAAATCATTCCACCAGTTCTGTTCCTAAAAACCTAAAAGAATGCACAGGTACAACAAAAAAAAAGCAGTACAGAGGATGAGGCACAGAAAGCACAACTGCAACTGCTTTATGTACAGGATCTGACAAGTTTTAGCAGTTACAGAAGACTGAACCTGCAATTCCCCAAAAAGAAAAGTTAAAGCTATCAGGACAGATGTTCAATGGAAGAGATTTCAAATAAACTAGTACCATTTCTAATTTAGGTTTGTCCATCACTTGGCTAAATACCAAAGGAAGTTACAAACTTTTTGTAACAATTAGGTTTCTGATGCTTTAATTCAAATTACACTGTAAAATCCATACTATTTGAAGGCTCCCATTAGAGAGTCATATTTAACTCTGTATTGCAAGCTAATGTCATCAGCAACAGCCAGCAGTGCAGCAATTTGGTGTACCCACACGGGAAATGAAGTACTCTTACCTGGCCATCTCTCTCAGCTGATATACGAGAACTCACTAAGTCTAAAAGGAGACACATCCTTCCCTCAAAACCAAACCACAAAAAAAGCCCCAGAACCCCAAACCCAACAGAACAGATACAAATGCTGAGAGGCAGGAAGAAAACAAAAAAACAACTGCAAAAAGAACCATACATACTCCAAGCATGACAAGAATCACCAGGATTAACAGAGAAGTCACAAGTTTGTTGTGAATGGACTGGTTCACCCTCCTACCCCATTGCCTCAGCCAGCAATCCCTGGCCATAGAAAAAATAAGCCTGTGAACAAAACTCTGCTGTCCCCATTTACCAATAAGTTATAAGAAAAATGGTTGAAACAGGTATTTTTTGGCTACTGCAATGTAAAGTGACAGAAGTTGCTTGGGTTTTATATAGATAAAAGTTATTCTACCCAAGCCCATAGTGGCTGACTGATACTACCACTGCCTTTAACTCGCATTTCTCTCCTGCCTGCCTCCATCCCTTTCACTGAGCACCTTTGCCCAGCGATGCTGCACATAACACAATCCTAAAATCTCCTTAGAGCCCAATGCCAAAACACCACACAGCACACCAAATGTGATCACATCTCCATTTTTTTTTCACCCATTGAAAAGCCACAGTACAACGGAAACCTTAATGTGACCCTTCCAAGCCAGGAACCTTAACATAAACTATAACTACCACTAGCATAAAGAATACATCACTGTTTTTTCAGTGATACTCAGAATCCTGGGCTACACTTTACCATGTGAAACTAGACAGGAAAGCCCAGCAAAGTACATGAAAATACAAATAGTGATATCTCAGCTTCTGATCAACAGTTGTGTTGAAGCTTGAAAAGGACAAGACAACCATCAGCACACTATACAGTGGACATTCGTGTTCTCAGTTTCTGTTTTCACTTAAAAATCACTGATTTTCAGGAGCTTTCTTTTAGGTATTGTGGACCTCTGAGGACAAATGAGATGTAAACAGTGGTTTTGAAGCTCTACCCACACCTGCTGGATTCCCCCAGACTATGACTAGTCTCTGACCACAAAAATAATTTCAGAATCAACTTAGCTAGAATTGTGCTGAACACTGAATTTTGTCTTTTTATGAGATGACGTAAAACAAACAAGACAGAACTCCTTACAGCACAAGCATACATACAGCTTACCTGCTGTAAGTCTCAATAAAAGACAGCATTATGCCTTACATCTGTTCTAAACTCAAGTGTTCCTAACCCTCCTCTCCGTGCCTTAAAAACTGTTAATACAAAACAATTGTAAACTGTCAACATGGCAAGTATCAGTATCAACAAAGTACTTCCTTTATGAACAAGACATTCATGTTACCTGCTGCAGAGGAAAGAGTGCTTTTGTTTCATTTCTAAGTTGATGGGAGATCCACTCTGAGTGTTATTTTACATTGTGCAGGAAGAAGTAGTAGTTACAAGTTCCAGCAAATGAAGTTTTGAAAAGACATATGAGCCTGCCTTCCTTCCTATGCTATAGAACAATTGCTTTTGCAGCACATGAGCTGAGAAACAATCACATATAGCACAAGAGCCTTTGTTTTGTATACTGCTATAATCTCATTAAGAAAACCAACTGCAAGTTTATTACGCTGACAAAGCTGACTTGTCCATGTTTAGGCTCTGACTATGATCTATGATTCTATGACTTGGTTATAAACAAGCACAGTACAAAACCTACCATACATGAGCCCTTTAATAAAAAGATATGGCCCATAGGGAAAGAGATTCCGAGATACATAACAACACTCTAGGCTGTTGAAAGGACCACATTTCCATACTGAAGATAAGCCCAGCACCGACTGTAGTAAACATGCACAAGCCACAGTTTGGCTCCCTTGGGAAGAGTTTATGATCCCAACAAGGTCCCTTACAAAGAACTCAAAAAACCCAAACCAAACAAAAAACACCAAACAAAGAGCCACTACACATGGAAAAAGAATAAAAATGTGCATCATATCCTACAAAGTTGCAGAGAAGAGGCAAGTCTGTTCATTAACTTGCACTGTTTTAACTCAAAAAGCCTTTTTCCAAAGGAGGGGAAAGGGGTAGGAGGTTGCAGTTTTCTATGTTCATCTAACTAGGAGCAAGCTCCCTCCCTTTGTCCCTCCCCTACAACTACTAGCTTCACACATCTGCATTGTTACCTTCACTTTTTCTCTTCTCAGGCAGCAGAAAAGACAATTTTCATCAAAAGACCAATCAGAAACACCTTCAGGCTCACAGTCTGTAAATCAGAGGAATAGCAAATTACTTCATATTCATATAGCACGACACAACTGGAGCCAAAAGAGAAATGCCAAATTAAATACCTGTTTCACCACATTCTTGCCTGCATTCTGAGGATGCAGGCTTCATTTCAGCCATTTTTCTAAATCCCCAGATTACCAAACTGTACACATTTTATCTATGCACAACCAATCTGTTTTTCCGAGCACTGCCAAATACACTCCCAGCTACATAAAGATGAACGCACACTCATTAGTAATTTTAGCCAATATGAAACTAACTGTGAGCACTGCCTGGGGGAGGGGGAAAAAAGCACAAATCACCACGGTAACACACATTTTCTAGAGGCAGAGCTGGGGCTGCTTCTGTCATTAGAAACGCAGAACAAGATACAAACATAGAGATTGAATACCTTTAAACAAACTGAGATCTTTTAATAATCCAGGTCCAAACAGGCCTTCTAGAATACTTTCAAACCCTAAAAGCAAATAAAAGAATTGTTAGCTTTCTAGGTTAAGTACGTCACTACAAGAATATTCACAATAGCAGTTCTATATTTATCTGTTCCAAGAACAGAGCTCAACGTGTTTTCTCTAAGTATCACAAGATGCATGGGTCAATTGTGATGACTGAACTCCTGACAAATCACAGCACAATCCAGAGAGCCCACCAGCTCCTGCACTTCTGTAAACAGCAAGGTTAAAAACAAAGAACATTATGACATTGAAATAAACCATTTCAGAAAGAAAATAGGAAGTTGTAGGTTGTAGTTCTACAACATGATCAGGTAACTGCTGTACAAAATCTCTTGTTTAAACCTCTGAACTAAGGTATGCTTTCCCAATTAAAAAAATATTCTTCCATCTGAATGGCATCGAGTTACTTTTCTGAATTTCAGCAAACGTTAGAATCAGTGTTCCCTGAAGAGTTACAGGTTTGAGAAGAGAAAATTCAAAGGAAAGGGATTCAAAGTAGCAAGCCACTAAGGAACCAAATTCCAATCACAAATTCGCATCCAAGATACACAGTCTGATTTACTTCAATGCCATGATTTGCACCTAACTTGAAATGAATTTCACCAATTTTAGTTTATTCCAAAAGAGGGAAAACCTGTGCCAAAATCACTGCCATTATTTGGAAAAATCAATATTGCACTAAACCTCTGCTGGCAATAATACTAAACCTCTGTTGGCAATAAAATCTGCAGAGCTATCAACTACCCAATACTGTGAGAAGACAGGTTAGCAGAATGAATATGAGAAATACAAATACTACTTTAAGGTGGAGAGACAAATTCTACCTGTTTAGAAAAACATACTCCCAATATAACCATAAAACTCATGACTACAACTTACTGTAGGTAATTAATAGGGTAATTCTTCCCCTATTAACACTTTTGCTTCATAGGTTTAATAACGGTTTGCACATAGATAGTGCAGCTTCTCCTACTTGCCTGAATCTTTGAGAGGCAGAAGAAGAAACAAAGAAAATAAAAAAAGGCAAAAATATGTTTTTAAATTCAGAGAAACTTGCATGGGTGAATCAGGGACAAATAAGTTACCCGAGTTATCCATTTTAAGAAACCAGTCAAAATACAAATGGATCACATCTATGAAGGAAAATGGTTATTACACTGCAGTAATTCAAAAATAACTCTGAGTTTATGGAGATCAAAGTTATCTTCTGGACAGCAGTCTTCAAAAGGAAAAGACAAGTAGTGTTACACCCCTCTGGGTGTCAGCAAGAGCGCCAGTGAACCAACATCTTCAGGTACCAGATGTGGAAACCTACAGAATCTGCATGCAGCCTGCAAACAACTGATGGCCAGAGTACGGCTGGGATACATCACCATGGGTGATCTAAAGCCTATCAGAGGCTGGCACTAAAATATCTGATTTCAGAAAGGGTCAAATGAGAAAAGAAAAAAAAAATAAAAAGGAAAAAATAAAGGTGTAAGAGGGGCGGTGAAAGTAACAGTCAAGAGTAAGGAGAAATAGGCAGGGATCAGAAAACAAAGTGGAAGAGGAGAAACTGGAAAAACATCCCATTGAACAGCACCTTGTCAGGCAGAGAAGTAGCACTGCCTCCAAAAAAAGCCAATTCAGGCTTCAGGAAGTGGCAGGAACAGTGGGAAAGGGCCGACCAACCTGACCTAGAAGAAAAATAGGAGAATCAGGGTATTGACCCATAGATTTTTAACATTGACTCTCTTATGGGTAGTGACCCCTCAGAATTTGTAACTGAAATGAAACCTTAAGAAAAACAGGTAGCTGACCTCATTCTTTATCTTTTTGTTTAAAAAAATTATATTATATATATAAATAAAGAGAGCTCAGAAATTTTACCCAAACTCACCGCTCTTAAAATAGTAACTGCCAATGACTCATGCCCCACAGTTTGCCATGCATGCAATTGCACACTGAAGTCCCTGCCAAGTTTTACAGCTTGGATATTGTACAATCATAGTTTGCTAGCCCACTGTTCTGAGTGATGCTAATGCCACTCGGGTTTTATTAATATTAAATATTGGATTTAGCAGTTGCATAGCAACAGCAGAACATCTTATGTGCAATGCTTGACATTAAAAAAGGCAAATAAGGGAAGTATGAATGTATTCAAAATTATACTAAAGACTGGCAGAACCACCATGAAGCTGAGCCCTACTCCCCCCAAATGCAAAGTGCAGCACAGTAAAGACAGTCTAAGCCCTGCACTGTAGTATTCAGTCACTGAGGACTCCGAAAGAGCAACTGTGTACAGTTAATCATGCATAATACATTGAAAACAAGATCTTGAAAAAGGAGCTGCCTACTTTTTATAGTATTTTTTCTCTCCATTGTCACTGCTCTTAGAAGCTTGAAAAGAACATTTCTTTTCCCACCGATTGTCCTTTTCCATTTGGCAGATGATATTTTCCTGCATTTCAAATGGAAGAGAAATTAACATGGCTGCCTCTGCTAAATCCCGGTTTCCATATTTCCACCATCTATATTTCAGTGTCTGACAGTTCACAGCAGCTGAAGAGCAGGGACAGTGGAAAAGTTGCAGGAATAACAGAGGAGAGAAAAGGGGATGAAGATCCTGATATTTTAGAGCTTTCCCTTAGGTAAGTTCCTCACAATTAAAGCAGCCATCCTTTTAACCCTTATAACTGCTGACTTATACAAGGGAAAATATCTTTTTTCCCTAAATTCTTACACCAAGACCGAAAAAGTTTTAATTTCTTTTCAAAATACATAATTTTTGAAGTGTAAAACACTTTGGCTATATGAGAAGGTTCTCCAGCGAATGAAGAGTTACCAAAAAGAAACCAAATTCCCAGAAAGAACAAAGAAAACCCTTAATACTGAAGCAAGACTAGAGTAACTTAATACTTTTTCACCTTTGTTAGCTCTAAAAGTAAAGCAATATTTAAGAAACACTATTCTCTATGAAGTCCTCTGACAAAGCCCAGAAGATGGATGGGCCAGTTTTATGCCACAAGTAATGGGCACAGAAATGAAAACTAAACAAAAGAATAAAAACCAAAAATTCAAGACAAAAGTTAACGATGCACTTTTCAGCATGGTTACATTTCACTAGTTTTGTCTCTGTACCTAAACAGTTCAGTTTTCATCTTTTCTGGCATTTATGTCCTCCCTTCTGTAACCAGTATTTTAAGTCATAAATTTTAAACTGTTGGTTAACAGTCTAACACAATGGTTTGACTTCAAGCTTTAGAAATAAAATTATCCAGTTAGATCCCTTTTGCCTTAAAATTGAGAGCTCTTGTCATGATTAAGTAGCTACTGGGCTCTTTGAGATAACACTATTAGAGTGTTATCAGAGTCCAAGGGAGGACTTTGCTGATCTCTAGCAATGTGTGCGAGCCAAAGACATATCCTCCCCTTTAAAAAAACAGGAATGCAAGATCAGAAGGAGATAGGGATGCATTTCTGGACTGCCACTGACACCGAGCCTAGCTTTTCAAAACAGTGCTCTTTCCATGCGACAGCACAGCTCAAACATACCCTTTAATACTCACTACATAATTCAGCCCTACACATGGCCCTCATCAAAGCAGTAAAGCTCGTACCACTGACCCAAAGTCAAATCATTTTGAAGGTAGTAAAGAAAGGCTACAACCTGTCTATATTATTTCATAAATCGAACTCAAAAAAAAAAAAAAAAAAAAAAAAAAAAAAACCCCAAAATCAACATAGCAAGGGCCTTGAAGGGGAAAAATAAGGCATACATAGTCATCAACTCTAATTTGTGAACATCGATTTAATCTGTGAATATCAATTTGTATGAAAGATCTCAATAGATGAAATAAGCACTAGCCAGGGCAGTAGTTAAGTACAGTAGATACTGTAGATCAATTGCAACAAGCAGACAACTGATTCATCAACATTTATTTCTGCTAAGCAATCAGCCGAATAAATACCAACTTGAACTTTAGAAGAACAACTTCAAATAGCTGGAAATTGAGTCAAATCAATTAAAACGATAGTTGCTTATATCTTTTGTTTAAATTTCTTGACTATTTAAGAACTTTTTACCTAAAACCCTCAAAAAAATATCATGGGGGAAAAGAAAAAAAAACAAAACCAAAAAACACCCAAACCCTAACAAAATCCAAACCCACAATGCAATCAAGAGTGAAAGCACAAAGACAAGAGGTTGGAAGAGGGGCAGGGGGATTCAGAGCAGGGAACAATCAATAAAAATACAGAAATGTTACAAAGGTCAGAGCAAAGAAAAATCAAAAAAAGGCACATATGAACAGCACCTTAAAAAAAATCTATAAGAATATGGTAGTATATGAACAAACATTCAATATAATGGCATACGATTATTCAACACAATCCGGCAAGGTGATGTTATTTAACATTTGTAAGTTAACAGTCTTAAAATGCTACATCGGTTATTTTACCACCCTACCCCCTCCTCCCCCTCCCTGGGAGTTACTCAAAGAATGCTTGCAGCAATGTTTAATTCCAGAAAGCCTTGGAATATTGAGAAAGTTCCAATGAGCTGGGGGGGGGAGGGGAAGAGGGGCAGAAGTCATCCCTCTGAAATGTCCCTTTGAAAAGTCATCCCTTTGAAAAACATTTAACTGGGCTCTCAACTTGGTCAAGGTTTTAAAAACCAAGGAACAGCTCAGAGGACTACTGAGGATTTAACAAGAGACATGGTATCACTCAACATGGGCTAGCAACAATTATTTAACGACTTTAATGAAACTGAAGATTTTATTAACAGTAACAGATTTGACATAATATTTTTAGATTTCTGCAACATTTTGGGGCCAGCACAACACATTTTGACTAACACCAGCTGAGGAGGAGGCATTGAAAAAGAAAAACCAAACCAAACCAAAACCTGCCAAATACATATAAGCCAGATTAAAAGGCAATTAAGTGACAGCTCTTTAAATGTTGTTGTCAATGGGAAAACACTGCTAGTGAGCTCCATCAGGTATTGGTTCTTGGCCATATGCCATTTCACATTTTAGTCAGTGACTTGGAAGAAAGCAGTCGCTAAATTTGCAGGAGATGCAAAGACAGGAAGAACAGTAAATAACAAAAGCCCAGGTCACAAAGGCTGCTTACCAAAGCAAATGTAATTAAACACTACTTTGAAAGGGGGGCAGAGAGGAATGAAGAAAGCCACAAATCACACATTTAGCAACAGGATTATCAAAGACATCCCCAGATACAGCAGATGAAATTGGAAGCTGATCAAACTCAGCCAGACAATAAGACAAGGGTCCAAGTGAAGACAGAAGACATGCACTCTAGGACAAGACCCATACTTGCCCTGCTCTAGGATTCTGGAGGTGTTATTTAGGGGAGTATTGGCTGGATGCTAAGATCTGTTCTCCTTGTACTCTCCCCCAGCAATTACATTCATGTTAGGAGCCTCATTAACTAGTAGGAAGCAAGAGCTACCACCATCACATCAGGTTTTTATTGGATTCCTCATGCCTAGATTTTCTGGTCAAGATTGGATATATTTATCCACAGCTATGGGATTTGAAGGAGGAATTAATTCAGAAAAATCCTACTGCCTATGTGTAACATGGGAATTCTGACTCTTTCAGGACAAAAATCTATTAAACTTGAATGGTTCAGTAACAGGCATCTTAATAGAAAAGCAAGACCAAGCAACAAGGGAGGGGAAAAAAAGTCACAGGACAGTTATTAATATACACCAAGTCTCAGGACATGCATATAATTAGAAGTTGTGAATATTCTTTAATTCATGCAACAAAATAAAAGAAACTCCCATACATCTATGATGAGAGATCTCATTATGTGAATGGAGTCCAATTAAGTACTTCAACTACAAGTTAAACCAACTTTCTCTGAGCTTCCTGTGGAACAAAGAAAAAGCTGTGCATCTTCAGCAAGTTTTCAAAGTTCATTCTTCTGCATTTTTATTAATGAAACTGCACTGCTGAGGGACTTGCTGTAGATATCCTTCCTTCAGAGACAACAGACGCTTTAGGAAATCCAAGGACTTCCCAGGGACCATAAATACCAAAAACCTAGTTCTGCAAGAGCAATACAGACACATGCATACAGAAGAAGAGAACTAAAAACTGTTTGAAAGAACAGATATAATGAAGTTCTATATAGTAATGCGTAGCTCTTCAACAGCTTTTTTCATCAGAACACCTTGGGTTCCAAGACAGAATACATGGTATTACCTGCTAAGGTCCATAAACAGGCCCTTGGAGTTCAAGAGAGAGTCCTTTGGCCTTAGACTAATGCTTCATTCACTGTAGAACATCTCCAGCAGAGAAGTTTCATTTGAAGCTAACAAGAAGCCAACAAGGCACGTGCTCTGTCAAACAGCCACTTCACTGTTATAGTAACTTACCACAGCAGTAAGCTGAGAAATCAAAACAGGGACAAGCAAACTACTAAAGCAGACAAGCACTGTGGATAGAAGAGCTTCTGGCCATCCATCCTGCAAGACTTCATTAAAATTCCACTACCGGTCTGTAATTTTAATAAAAAAGCAGCTGCAGCAGGCCATCCTGACTCTTCTCTCCAGCCCTCTCTACCAAGCAATTCCTTTTCCTCTGAGAATCAAGCCCAAGCACATTTTCTCTGATGTAATATCAAACTCACAGCAAGGCATTTAAAAGCTAATGAGCTAAGCATGACAGAAGAACAGCTACATATCTGAACTACAGCTGCAATGCACTTGCCTTCACAAGAGAAGAGCGCTCTGCCAAGCCCCCTAAAAGAGAGGTCTCTTCTGTCTATAAGGCAGAATGGAGAGGCAAAGAAAACAAGTTATCAGGCTGGTCTCCATTGCAAAAAATGGGAACAGGTCTCCCCATCCTATGTCAGCACTCTAACTAACAGCTTATCTCACTGATTACAACTGAAAAGTCACCTCCAAAAAACCCAGAAGTGACAAATTACAAAGCCTGTTGCCAGAGTACAGCTAGGCAAAAGGCATAATATGTATTATCTCCCGTCCCCCTCCCACGAGGGGTATTTTTGTGTGTGTGATCTGATACCAAGTAGAGAATCAAATGAAGGCATGCAACCTTCTTATCTCTAATCAAAAGCCTCAGCAGCAGAATTCAAGAAAGGCCAAGGACTCTGCAGCCGCTCAACATCACCTCAAGATACAGCAACTGATCAGGCAGACTGAGCTGTAATCTTGTGTGGGCTTGTGGGGGTGGGAAGATCCTCCGATTTGTAGATACTGCATCGCTAATCTGGCTCGTCATTCAAATCAGCAGTTGTTGGCTTTTGTTTAACATTTTAACTCAAGACCAGGAGGCTTATTGTAAGACTACCTGGTTTTCTTCACAGCCAGTCACCACCAATGCAGAACCTAACTGGAATCTTCTCATGTAAATACTTGCATTTTATTACTTTAGAAAATAAACCAGAAAACACAGGCATCACAAAATGGCAAAGAATGACAGCAGAAGAATTTCAATAACTAACAACTTTCTATGTACACTTAAAAAGGTCGTTTTTACTTAATGGTAAAATATGATCCAAATTAAAAACAAACGAAGAAAACCCCAAACCCAAATGAGCATTAACACTACAAATTTAAGTGGGAGAGGGTTTTCAGGATCTCAGTTCAAAGACATTGCTCTTAATTGTTCAACCTCCAGGTATAGATTTCCAGCAGGCAACCAGGTACAATTCTCACTGAGGAGAAACTATACCAACTAGCTAGAAAGTTCACACACAGATTAAAACAGTCAAACAGCTCACAAATGAGTGTGCTCCATAGTGTAAAGCATCACAGACCAAAGGTTTTTTTATAACAGAGACCCAAATATTTCTCAATCTTGAGGCATTTTTTTTCCATATTCAACAGTGCTGCATTATTTATTGCAGCAAAATAAAAACCTTGAAATTTTTTTCCTGTTGGAGACAACTTGTTAATGTTTCACTCCCAAGCAAAGTTAAGATGACATTCATTAACCACCAGTGTTTATCCCCATGCTCCCTTGGCACAAGTGTAAGAATAGCCTTGAAGTAGACAGAATTGATCTGCCTGGAAAATGCCTCCTACAGAAGAGATAGGATTTCCAGCAGCATCAATTCACCACTCCACTTTATTTCATGGCCACAGTAATGTCCATATCACAGATCAGCCAGTCAGGTGTGGTGCCAGGAACAACTTGCCACAAGTAGGTAGAGAAGACGCCCAAGTCAATTTAAACCACAGAGGAACCTTCCCTCTCCCCCAGAAGTAGTATATGTGGAAGCACAGGACACCAGAGACTTCCACCTCAGCCTCAAGAAATAGGTATTGGCACAGAGCAGAAGTGTGTTATAAGTGTGGGTTAAACTGGCTGCGCTATTATATTCCATACGCCACAGTAGTCCTATCTGAAGAATGAGCCTTCCCCTAGGAACTCAGTCCTGCCCCACATCATTCCCTGTCTGCAACACACAGCCACTTACTGAAACAATTCAGTTAAATAACAGCCCATAAAGGGTAGGCACAAGCTGCTGAATCCATTTAAACAACTATACTCTAGCAAATACTTTGAGTGTCACTCAGTTTCACCCTCTTTATCACAGCAGGTCAGTTATATCATTCATTACTGAATTAACTCAATAAATTATTCTCTTCTTTTTGGATCTCAAGTTACAAACATCCCTTTCACCATCTCTACAGAGGTTGTCAAATTTATATAGGAGTCTGCAAAGGGGAATGATAATGTGATTCTACTTCGGAAACTAAACATAGTTTATCACCCATTATTGAAAAGCTGATGATCTTCAACAAATAGCATAGACCTGTGAAAGTTTATTGAACATTTCTTAGTTGAGAGGTGAATATACTGAGCTTACCTGTAAGGTAAAAAGTGTCAAGAACCTTTTTACTCTGTGATTTGTGATTGTAAAAGTCTGATGTTAAATACGTCTCCATCATAAGCCATTACATTATTGCCCCCATGAAGAGTTTGCCTTCTGACTCCAGCTAGCTAACAGCATCCTGAAAAGTCTTACAATATGTAAAGATGTACCACTTAATAAAGTCAAGTGATTATCTCACTAAAACATCAGTAAAGGTATCTAAATTCTGATTAAGCAGCTAACAGAAAAGAAGAATCTAGATCATGCGAAGAAAGCTGAATCATGACTACAGTGAATAGGAGGCATGCCTGATGTTTTGAGAAGGCTTCTCAAACTCTAAAAAAGTATCCTTAGGCTTTTCAGATGGACTGTTCAGTTCTGTCAACAGAAAGGATGATCTAAGTGAAATCAGCAGGTGATACAGGCAGCTACACAAAATGAAAGGGTAACAGAAAGTAAGGCAGTGGGGAAAAGATATCTACCTTAAATAACCCCCCCCCCCAAACAAGCAGATCAGCACCCAGAGCGAAGGATCTTAACAATGAAAGATGCAAGCACAGAATTCATACTAGCTACAGAGCAGATTACACAGACTAACTTTCACCACTGTAATCACATTTGAAAGTATACCTCAAGTGAGGCATTCGTGAGCCTACAAGACAAGATGCAAACTCAAAGGAACACACCTAAGCCCCATAGCCTCTTCAGCTTTATGGCCCTTCGCACAACAATAGTACCAAGAGCACGAGGGTACAAAGTCAGCACATGACAACATCACAGAAGGTACAGCCGTGTTACTATTGCTACCCTTGTGCCAACAGAACTAAATAGTAACTGAAATACCTGCCCTCCATTCACACCTCGAGTTATGCCTGTGCACTAAAGCTGCAAGCCCTGATATTTCTCTAGAAACAGAAGCATAAGCACAGCTGCTGATGACACTGTAACAAAAGATTACAGCAGCAAAACAGTTTGGTGCTGAAGTAAGTTGTGGGAACTGAAATTGCCAGACGTGATGGAGCATTCATTACTCAGTGTACAATAGGAGCAGTGAGCATTCTTTAAAAACTACACACATACAAGAAACTTGCAGTGAGCAGCTTTAAGACAGCTTGGCTTTTGGGGTTTAGTGGAAAAATTTCCCAAAGAGCAAGAGACTGATAAATCTCTCTCTCACTTCTAATGTCATGCAATGTTTGCCATCACTTCACGTAGCAGCTTTCTGAATCTCACTAACCTTTTAGCTTCAGATACACACCATCAATTCCATAAGCTATGCCTGCAAGAGCTTCCCAGGAGAAGCACACACTTTCGTAGGGTATTCTGCATTCAACTACAACTGGAGTTACATTGAGCCTTTCTTTCTCCTCCTTGACAGTAACATGGGACAGAAGAAAGGCTGCTTAACACCAGGCTCTTCTAGTCACACTCTTCCACTTTCACTCGCAACACACCAGCACCTGTTCAGGTGCAAGCAGAAGACTATGAGAAAAATAACCTGTTTTGCTTGCCTTATTTCTAGACAAGAAAAATTTCCTGGCCTAGTCCAGGAACAAGTGGCAGGATCAGGGACAGCTTAGACAGCAACACTGCTGAAATCAAGACCTGTTCGACTTTCTCATTCCTTCTCTCAGATTGCCTTTCTCTTATCCAGATTTAAGACAGACATCTGAAGTAGGTACTGGATCAGAGCTGAAAATCATAGTCAGAAAAAAAATCCTTCGGGATTCAGTTGATGCAAACGTAATGTGATAGTGAACACATTTTTTATGATGGCTATTCAGGATTTCAAAGTTATGCTCAAGTATCTTTTCTGGGTAGCTACAGTGAATTTGGTGTCTACAGTATATTTAACCATTTACTTTGCATTTACCCAAGTAATTTCATCTCCTGTTATTATCTTTAAGTTTTTCCTCAAGCCAAGCAGTTCTGTGCAACTTTTTGACTGAAGAAGCCCAGTCTCCTCTCTCATTTACTCCAGACCTTCTAGAATTCACAAAATCACAGTTTGGGTTGGGTTGGAAGGGACCTTAGAGATCATCTAGCTCCAACCTCCCTGCCACAGGCAGGACACCTTCCACTAGATCATGTTGCTCAAAGTCCTATCCAACCTGGCCTTGAACACTTCCTGAAGCACAGCATTTTACCAGGCTTTCATAATCAAAGAAGTCAAAACATTTAATCCACTGTATTTTGGTCGAGGCCACCCTATTCCCACACAACTTTTGTTTTCAGCCTAGTTGAAGTTCTTTGCTTGAAAACAGCATGTGTGATCTGAATTTGAAAGAAGACAGCAGTCCCACGCTTTCTGCACACTAAGTTGCTCAATGAGATTGAATTACAGCAGAATCCCAGACTATGCTCACAGTTAATCAAATTCGGGTTTCTAGTCAAGAATATCAAATTGTTAAAGACAAAATCTGTGGAGATCAGGCTTCTAGAACAGCCACCCTTGCTCCAATTTTACAGTTGGTATCTCAATGAAAAGGTCTTGGCAGACCTGTTACTGCCTCAGATCTGTTCAAAGAATTAATCCCTGTTTAAGATGCTCAGCAGATCTAAAAGCATTTCTTTGGTGCTAAGAAACACTGGGAGAACACTCAGCCTTCTAAGCTGGCTACCACAGGATCTGTGTTCAAAACCTGAGTTAAATTTTCCAGGTAATCTATACACAAAGCTCCTCAAGCTTGGCATTCCACATTACGTTGTACTGCTAAACTCACTAGAGACAGACAACCTCTATATGAGGAAACAACAAAAACACTTCACAGTTTTGAGTGACGCTTTGCTAGAAAAGCTTCAGCTTTTAAGATAAGAGTCGCTGTCCACCTAGACCCACAAAAGCCCTTTTTGTAACTTCTGAACATTCCTTTCAGAGAAAAATCTCAGAAAGGGATTTCCTAATGCAGGGCTAGGAACTGCCAGAAGCACAGCCACATAAACAGTAAAGAAATTTGGTACAAACTGTGCTTCTGCAGGCCACATGTTAATCATCTGATCCTAAGGGTTTAAAAGTCTAGAGTAGCACTAACAGATACTCAAAGTTACAAAATCGGTTGGTGTCTATGGCACTTAGTAAATATCTTCCCTTAAGGTCAGCTTTTCCCTATAGAATTCTTCATACACAGGTTTCTCTGAAATAAAAAGAGTAGCATGCACATGTAATGAACAAAGTATCACAAAGAATGAACAATAAACTGCCAGAGACAATGTGTGCAGGAAGCACAAGTAACAATATCATGTAAGCGCCTTGTTCCCCATTACCCCACCATTTTATACCTTAAATCCTCTGAAGGTTGTGTCAAATATAGGTAACATTTTTAAGAAAGTGGTTTGTTGACAGTAGGAACATTTCCTGGCTCAAGGAATATTTGACCTCTAGAATACCTTGTGCTTCAGCAGACTTGATAAAATAAACAATAGTATTCAATGAGTTTCAAATTCCCTTGAAAAGCTCGTAAGCAACCATGCCAAACTCACTTTTCTGCAAAACCACAGGAATAACACTAGAAGGGGTGAGTAAAGGAATGGACCACGAAAATAGGCAGTGGAACATTAGAACAAGTGCTGCAAACACTGCGCCTCCCTAGCACTGGCTCTTCTGAGAGCATCTAGCAAAGTAGCTAAGTTGAAAATCTGCAAACTTACCTAAATTTGCTACCCACGTACAGAGCTATACAGTATAAATGAAAATCCAATTACTCCAAAATGTTAGTCAAGAAGACAGGCAACAGTTTTAACAAAAGAAATTCAAACCACGTGAAGAGAAGACTCCATTTACAAGAGGTAAAGAACAGAAGTGCACTGGAAAACCAGGGCTGCAGAGGAACCTGCAAAGTCCACAGCTAGTCAATGAACACTGCATTCAGCATCAAATTCACTTCAGTAATTTAAATAGTTGCTTGCAGTAGTGTTTCAGTAGTTTGTTCAATTAGATATAGTAGTAGTTGAATACATGAGACACTCCAAGAGGTGGCTGTGACAAAAATACAGTTTTAAAAACTGCACATTAGTTTAATGCTGACTTCTTTATCTTTGAACTGCTGATTACTGCTAGACAATTGCTTACATAACAGAAAACATGCACTAGCTCATTTTTCAATAACTGCACCGTCACAAAACACATTTTAAAGGAAGCTGCATTATCAACTCTGCAAAAGTAGCTCAGCTCAGGGTTTACTTTTCCAGACAATTGATTTCTTACAAATACCAGCATAATGCAACCTGTGATGCAGAGAGTCAAAAAACTTCAGTGTGCAATTCTAGTTTTTTATTAACACTTATTTGATGAAAGTATTTCTGTAGATATTTGACTATGTCAAGTATTTAAAAATCTCTCCTAGGGCCTCTATTCATGCATTCAGAAGTCTGAAGTGGTCTTTCATAAATATCTTGAACAAGGGTCTAAAGATTTGATATGGTTTTGGATTAACCTGCAGATAATCTTATTAGACAAAGAGCCAAGATTTTCAAGAATGAGTGCTAAAGCTGTAACACTAAATAAGCCTGGCTCCTTTAAAACCAACACTTGAAATGCTTCCTACTCCTGCACCCACTTTAAAGTCACCAATAAGCATTAGTCAGACTGCAGAAAAAGTGCTTCTAACAGCAGGCTTCTGAATATGCATAATGCCAATAAAGCAAATTACATTTTCAATAATAATAATCATCATCATCATCTATGTGCAATTAATATAGTGGCAACATTTTAATGCAAAAATAAATTGTTCAAATATACTAACATCCTAGTCTTGGGATATCCAGTCAAGCTACGCAAAGAGATGTGTTTGTCCCTTGCATACTCCCAAATGTGGAAGTAGGATCAGAAACTGGATCTGGAAGAAAGGGTAAACAGCATGTTAGTTAAATTTACAGAGGATACTATGTTTGGAGATGTTGCAAACATTAGTGAAGACAAATACGTAAATGACCTAGACAGAAAATAAAATTAGATCAGAAACAAAAATGTCCCATAAAAAAAAAAAAATTTCAAACACTCAGTGTAGAGGAAACATGAGAATAGGGGAAGAGAAAGTAAAATGAAAGAAACCTAAAAGCAGCAACAGTGGACAGTCAGCTGAATATTTGCATTGAAAAACAGTTTGGAGTTACAGAGGCATCAAACAGAGCAGGGAAATTAAAGTTCTTTCTACAGTCTTTGAGCCAGTAACAATAGCCATCTCCTTGCACAATTGCCAGGGACTGAAAAATTCCCCTTCAATCCCAGCAAGTGGAAAGCTCTTCTCAATGGCAAATCAAGTTCTGCAGGAGGTAGGGTTTAATTTTTTTGAAGCAAAGTTAACATACGGTTAGCATAAGCCTACGCAGCAGGTTCTTCCAGTACTTCTGCTGCTCGTGGCTTTGTGCAGAACAGGAGGAAGCTAACAAAATGCATCCATTTTTACAGGTGCAACTCAACCTCGTATTGTTCAGGTTTATTCATGTGGTCCTTGAGAAAAGAAACCAAAACAGCTAGCTCAACTATTACAAAAGAAAGAAAGAAAATTGGATAAAATCCCTTCACCCTTTACTTTCACCTTACTTTCCTGAGCATGACATCCACTCATCCATCATGGCAGATGCCTGCACCATCCGGCTTTAAGGGCAAAGGCAACAGGAGGAAAGAACTGACTCTACCTTTAGAAAAGCTACAAGAGGATCCCCACCTGCAGCAGCCACATAAATACAAAAGCAGAAATTTCATTACCCACCACACATCTTCAGGGATTGTCAAGCCTTTGTTCTTAGAAATATTCTCAGGCACAAACTAACAACCATTTATTCTGCTTCATTCCCAAATTAACAGAATAGGCTAATTCTGCATGATTAAGTAACTCTCAGTAACAAGCCTTCTGTGAGGCAACCATGTAGATGCTTTACATTCAGGGCAGATCAGAAAGGAAAGGAAAACAACAAAAACGCTTTTAACAGAAGCCATCTTTCCACCTATCATGTCGCTGTATCTTAGGACAAGCTCCAGCTTGGAATGCTCGTGCTTCAGTTTATGCATATCATCATCACATGAAAACAGGAGACTGAAGGTTTTGCCTCCTTTTGACAACTGCTAAGCTACCGATTTCTGAAATAAGTCATTTTGATGAAGATGTTCCATCAGGAACATCTACAGCTTCTGCTCATGGTGTAATAGCAAGAACAAAGAAACAGTTCCTACCAGTCTGCCTCATCTTTGACAGAGACTGGTTAGTCCAGCGTATTTCAATGGAAATTCAAACGATAGACTCTCAGGCATCCCTCAAGCCAAAGGCACATGAAACGCTGCTTTTAAGGGATTGTAGTACCGTTTTAAGGTAGTTCAAACTACAGGGACACCACAGAATCGAAAACCACATTATCTCACTGAAGAACGCAATGCTTTTTAGGAAGATGTGAGGCTTTGCACATGACAAAAAACCTAAATCTTTGCTTTTTGCACCAGGAGATATTGACAAAGTATTTATGCATGCAATCTTTTGCCCCTTTTGAATTATCAGTGCTAGCATGAGGCAAAACACAGGGAGACAAACTCCAATGAAGCCTACAGATTCAAAGCACAGTCTCATAAGCATGTCTTTCAGCAGTAACAGCAGGTTCTGCAGCCCTTCTCTGCTCCATAACCTCATTCCTACTCCGCTCCATAACCTCATTCCTACTCCTGCACTCCATCAGTTACACTTGTGCAAATTCATGCGACTGCATAAGGAACAAGTGATTTTGCAGAGTGCATGTCCCCATAATTTTTATTTATTTTTTTTAAGAAGTAACTTCTGCAAGTCCACCTTGCATAAGAATGGCTGTTCGGGGTTAAGACAAAGGCTTAACTAGCCCAGAATCCCAATTCCAAAAAGGGCAATATGTAAGTGGCCACATAAGGGATTGCTGTAAACAACACCATCATGAAAAATCATGCTCAACAAATCCACTCTACATCTCCTTAGGAGCTAGTAGTTAAGCTACTGCTTAAGAGACTGTCCAAGAACAGAGTATGCACTTACTCTGATCAGTTAGATGCATAACTGCTTACAACTCCTTGTACGTGAAAACCATGGGACATGTGTACTACAGTAAGGAGGCTGGAGAATCAAGGACTGTTACAACAGAAAGGAAATGTGTCCTGGGAACAGTTCTTATTCCAGTTCTCTCTCCTGTTCTGGTCTGACATAGTCCTGTTGCGCTCCTTGGTCAACTTTCAAGCGTTGCTGGCTGACAAATCTCAGCAGATGAATTCAGCACAAGTGCCGACCTGCCCTTAGCCCTACCTGACGACTCCAGTTTGGAAGTAAGCCCTGTGCCAACATCCAAACTTGCCTAAAAACAATATTTCTAACCAGTAGCCATGCTGAATATGCATCCTGACTGGCTGACCACACAGAACACCCAGTCCAAACCTGCTTGACCTGTGCATCTTGTGATCATCCCACATTATCCTCTCTGGTAGGGATTGTTTCTCAGTGAAAAGGGAAAATACAGAACTAAAACAAGAACGCTTCACAGCCATCTGATGTAATGAGGGGTTGACGACGCTCAGGAGGTTCCCACGGTTAAAATCTACCGTCTCTGCCATTTGGGAGAGCATTGCCCCTAAACAAGCTGTGCTTTTATGAGAAAATTCACTTTCTACTGCTATGTATCCTTTGAATGTGCATTCTATTTCCTGTGGTAGAACCAAGACCTTTCCTGAAGGATCTTACAGATTGGCCACCATTAAACAACTGTATTCTCCCATTCTGCTCATTAAGGTTAAATGATGTAAAACTACCATTTCTCCAAAATTACCATCAGAGTTACTGCTCAAACCTGTACCTACTATAAACGCAAAGCAAATTCTCACAGTTTGGCAAGGTCTGTAAGTGGACTTGCATCTTCTTCAAAGTCAGGGTGAAATAGCTTATTTATTATGCTCTAGCACACTCTCTCCTTTATTTAAAAAAGGGGAAAAAAAAAGTCTACTGAATGCTTCCTGTAACATCTTCTACCCACAGGTTTACGACATATAAACTACAACCAAAGCATTTCAATATTTTCCACTTAAACAGTTATTTTGCACAGAGACTAACTTCATGCCCTTTCAGAACCTGAACCTCTATAAACCTGTTTACATTACTGTGGTGCAATACAATTTAACAAATAAATAGTGTAATTTTTATGCTGGAAAAAAAAAAAAAACAAAAAACAAAAACAAAACCCAAACTCAAAAGCCAACAGTGGTTCTACTAAATATTCTTAAGGACCATTTTCTGATGTTGACTTCCTTAAAAGAAAGGTTCTCTGAAGACTCTACCTAGGCAAATCTCTATTCTATCCTAACCCACAACCCCTTAACTGAAAACAGTGAGCTTTTAGAATAGTTTTTTTTTTTTTTTCCAGGTAACTTCTATCTGCTTTATAAGATTGGAGAAAAAAATCCAGCACAGAATCATAGAATTATAGAATGTTTTGGGTTGGAAGGGATCTTCAAGATCACCCTGCAGTGGCAGGGACACCTTCCATAGACCCAGACACCTTCCACCAGACCAGGTTGCCTGCCTGCCTTCTCCCACCAGCCTGTTCCCATACACTATCCCCCAAAGTCTCATGCTAAAATATTAATAAGCAAAGGCTTCCAAAGAATATACTTCTTCCTCTCTCATGGGAAAAATGACCGGTGCTTACTTGAAACTGGGTTTTGCCTAGAGTGGGAAATACGTTGTCCATTTCCCAAAAATTCTAAGATGCATTTGGAAGACTATCAGTTGATCTGTTTTTCCAGTACCTTAGAAATAAATAGCCATGATTTCCTTGCAGACAGGTCTCTTAGTTATGCTTACCCCCACCTGATCAAAAAAGAAAAGGAGAAAAAAGCCCACACCCCAAAATGAATAAAAAAACCCCAACCACCACACAATAGAAACACCTGGTTATGGCTATATTTTTATGCAAAATTTATTTCATTGCTCTGGTTGACCTTCCATGTTTCTTGTCTCTGTATTTCACAGAACTATCTCTCAACTAAACTAACTATACCATTGAGTATGGCACTTGCAGCTAATTTAATCCAGAGGCAGAACAACAGAAATTTCTTAATTCTTTGTTTCAGATGCACCTTTACATCCCTTCAGACAAGGCAAGTAATTATACAGCTATTAAAGTATATCATTTCCTTTTCTAAAAGCATTCATTGTGATGTTTGACCCTCATTTATGCTAAATCTGAATTTTCAAAAGAGACCTAGTTTTAAGAAAGAGATTCATTTTCCTTCATCAGTTCCGAGAGGAAAGACTCTTGAGATATTTCAAGGCCATGATGTCCCATTAGCTCATATTTGGCTCTATCTTGTCTACCTCCCCTTGGACTGAACTAACAGGGAGGAGTCACTCGAGTAAAAGAATGCATTACCAAGGAGGTTGAAAGCCTATAGATAAGTATTGTATGTGTCATTTTGAGCAAGCTTACAACCTTCTGTGTGACCACCTGAAGCAAAAGATCATATTCCCAAGGCTATCTGAATCACTCTGCTTTAGCTCCCAACCTCAAGTGTGGGTTTAGCACCCACTGTGGACTGACAGCAGAGTGTGAGCTATTATTACTGGACTAACAGAGCGCATTTGTACACTGGCTGCCATGCTGACAGAAAGCAGGGATTTGTCCACAGGAGAGCCTCACTTTCCATGCCTCAGCATAAGCTGCTCCAAGCAGGCACCAGAGCCCTTCCGCAGCCACTGTGAATAGATGCTCAGAGGCACAGAACACCACGTGCAGGGATTCCTCCACATACCTATATGCGTGGCTTGCCTTCAGGCCCACTCACAGCTGAGGCCCCACACACCCTGCTCAGCCTAACCTAGGACTTCTCACTAAAGGAAAGGCTTATCAAACTTCAGCTTCAGGACCCAGCTTACAAAGAGACACTGATATAACTGTGCTAGTAAAACTATGGGGCAGCAAAGCAGTGTTCAGAGCAGGGATTCTTTAGGGGCTGGTTTTGCTTGGGTTTTTTTTTTTTTTGAGGGGGGGTTGTATAGAAAGTTTTGCTACCTCAACACTATGCAATAAATTCAGCACTCTTAACCCGTCAAGTCTCCCAGTGCAAACCAGCTCTGAAGTTAGTTGTCTGCTGCTTACAGGCAGAATCACAAAAACCTTCCTAGGCAGCACCATGGCATGCTGAGAGCAAAGACGAAGTCAGAGAATCACTCATCTCTTCCACTGAACTGAATAGAAAGAACTATTCCTCTGCCCATAGCAGGGGGGTTGGAACTAGATAATCTTAAGGTCCTTTCCAATCCAAACTATTCTACGATTCCCTTACAGCAGCATAAAATGCTCCAACTTCCAGATAATGGAAGGACAGGCAGGACAGAACATCAAGCAGGATTTAGGGTTAGGATAATGAAATGCCCATAAGCAGGATAAGCAGAAGGTGATGGTTTCTGGGGAACTAGTGATTTTGCATAGACTTTTTTTTTTTTTAAGTAGGTTTAGTATGTTTAGTTCTTAGAGAAAAAGTTTCCAAAAATAACTACTTATTTTCTGAAGTTTGTGAGGTGCCATCACAAGCACATTTAGCTGCTAAAGTTCACCAACATGCCAGTAAGTATAGACCAAAGCAGCTGTGATCGACTTCTCCCTGCATGCCTTCCCCTCCACCACCTCCCATTATACATAAAGCTGCATAAGGCATTTCCTATTCCAGGGCAGGAGCAGTCCTTGGGCTAGGAGGGATTGAGAAAATTTAAAGCCCTATCTCCTGCTCTTGTTTGGAGCACAGAATTCAGCTCCAAGTACAAGCAGCAGAAAGATACGAATTCAAGATTAGTCACAGGCAAACAGATGATTTGGGAACAAGAACCAATCTGTTTGTTACAGGCAAGGAAGGCAGCCTCCATGGCAAAGGAGGCTACAGGCCTGCAACATCTTTAACTTATGAAGTCAATTTTTAATCTAATTTGAAACCGAGCAACTTGTTGAGCAGAGTAACCTCCGAACTCTATATTCAAATTTCTTAGTGCCTGTAACCTCAGCTAAGGTTCTAGTTAAACAAGAGTGAGCTGGAAGAGCTGTTAGGAAGAGACTTTGATACCCAGACTACAAGTGTACCTAGGGACTACCAAACAGCTTGGTGTCCATTTCACACCTCAGATACCTTCTAGTCATTAAAACCATGTTCTCTTGAGGCCAGAAAGGTGGCTTACCTGTTGTCTCAGTGTATTTGCCAACACAGGGCATGGAGACTACGTAAGTTTACACTCAAGCCTACGTTCCCTTCTCAACCACAAGGGAACACAGGAGTACTAATGAAATCTTTAGATCTACCACAAACTCTGTAGCAGGAGTCTGACCTTCACAGCAAAGTTCTTGAAAGGGAACATACAGAAGCTCTGAGTACAGGGAGCACCCAACTTAAAACAGGCCTACTTAATGCCACTCAAACCTTCTTGCAGAAGCTAGTTCTCAAGTTGAAGCTCTCCAGGGTTAGTCTCCTCCACAATATCCATTTTTGGATGAAATATTTTTTTAAATAGTTAGGTATGAGAAGCAAAAGGGAAAATAAAACTCAATCCTAATCTAATACATGACTAAATATCAGCTCATACTCCTTAACACCTACAATCACTTTGGAAAAGGAAAAAAGAAAAAACAGCTCTTGTTTACAAACCATTTAGAGCAGTAATTTTCAAACTGTGGGCTCTTGAAAAGCATAAAGAACCCCATACAATTTAAACTACTGGCAATAGTCTTGGTTTTCCACAGTTGCTTCTTGCCAACTCCAGGTTGAAAACCACTGATTTAAGAGAGCCTGGGCAAAACACAGTTCTCTCAACAGTTTAGGCTTGTTCAAGAGATAAATACAGTATTCCTGCCAAATTCAAAAGACCATATGCTGAATGAACCTCACATGGCCTGTCTCAACTGAGCACTGAAGCTGTTCACTCCCAAAACACCGCACATCACTCAAAAAAAATTGCAGAGGCAAGACCAAAGGATTAGATTTTGTGAAGAGTTTACAAAAATACTCCTGTAAAATACAATAATTAGATTCTGGTAGCATCTTACCATACAGTTCCAGACAATTATATTTTTATTACTTTGTATGAAGGCACATGATGACAAGGAGGACATAAAAGTATAAAACCCAAGAGAAATGTGTGGGCAGTGCTTAAGCATTTATCCAGAAATACCAATTCTTGCTCTAATTTTGTCCCTCAAGCACAAGCTAGAGTAACCTAAACATTCACAGAAACATTTCAGGGAGAAAGTTACTTTTTCCGCCCTTCCAAGAGATTTTGACACTTCATTTTTACACAGGCTCGGTACACTTGTCTTACACAACACATTCTGAAGAAGGGATACTCATCTAAACCTACACACAACCAACATTTCACACTTAGTTTTTTCCCTCACACTTTTCCATCCTTCATTCAATGTTGTAGTATTTTGAAAGACAGTAAGTCACAGCATGTAGTTAAAGGATAACCACTAAGGGTACTGAAACGTTCCACTTCCAGTTGAACAGGAGTACAACTTTTCAAAGGACATTTAAACCCAGCAAGGAACACTGCCCTTATTCACGGTGAGGTCAATTAGATCAAGAAATGATCAACAAAACAAAAGTGCAGAAGCTTTTTCCCAAGAGGAGTTTCCCTCACTGCCTGCTTTGGGAGTGAAGACTGGTTCTTCCATAGGGAATAAACAGATCCTTGTAAGAAACCCCAAAAGATAAACTATAGTATCATGTAAACTTAAGTTTCACTAATCACTTCAAAATGTAAAATACAAAGTTAGAGATAAGGTAACTATGCTTCTCCTTTTCTAAAGGATGTAAATGGAACAACTGCTTTAAGAAGACTGCTTTTAAGTTTTCTTAGGTCAGAAAAGGAACTTACCTCCCTGCTTTCCTATTCTCTTGATTTTCCAGAGCAAAAAAGATGTTATTAAGCATCCACCTCTGCAAAAACTTTTCTTCACACAAAGGATACAATGGCATGTTTTCAGAAACACATCTAGAGATCATGATGAAACATCACTTTGAAAGCAGCTTTCATCATTTTTTTTTAACCAGAATTGTGAATCTTACCCAGGAGATGACCAAAATTGAGATAAGGTCTACTCTAACAACAGCTTATCAACGTGTTCACAGAAAGGACAAACTAAGTACCAAATAACCCAAAAGCCAAGCAAACCAGTTTGCTATATTTAAACAAAGACAACCCATTTTGCGTATTCCAATACATTTATATATTTCTTAAGGAAGCCCAAGACTGCAGGACACAAGGCACAGGCTGAGAGGGCTCTTCTGGCCACAAGGCTCCCCAGCTGAAGCATACAAGCACATCACTGTGACTAATCTGTGGCTATCCCATAACGAAGTTTCAAAACTGACCCACATGTTTGTCCATGCATTAAGCACAAGCAGAATACATAAGAGCTTTGCGTATATGAATTGCTCCAGAGTTTAACAGCTGCAGGACTCGCCTGCCCTTGCAAAGCAGGAGGCTGAACTCAAAAGTCTGTTACACAGGTAACACAGCCCGTCACATATATACAGTAGCAAAGGAAGCCAAACAGCACATTGCTACAGAGCAGCGACTGATATTGAAGAACATGAGCGTTATGTACTGGCCTGAAAGCATTAGAGTGAGGAATTGCAGGCTGTGGGCTGAAATTTTCACATCCTTTTGTGTAACCAAAGAAAAAAGAACTCAAGAAATGGAAGATCTCCGTAGCTTAACTACCTGCTCCTCTTCCTACTCTGGCACTCACTCCACTTTTGTAACATGACCACCATCCTATCCTAGTAACAGCAGAGGAGGGAGAAAGACTGTATCAGATATAGATTCATCTATGCAGTTCCCTCCAGCTAGATATTGGAACACCTGTACTGTAAGTGTACATAAAAAATGTTCAAAGAGAACCAGGAAATTTTTCATTAGTAAACTCAGCTCAAGAGTTAAGATTGCCTGGTGGCCTCTGATGTCTTTCCACACTGCTGGATTCAGCTTCTGAAAGCTTGCTTTGTTCATGAATACTAGGCTCTTGTCCAGTCCTCTTTTCTCCCCCTCTTCTCCCTCCCATAAAATAGCATGGTCCTCAGGGCATAAGGAACATCCTTTGTCTCCCTGCAAATCTTCCCTGTGCAGCCACTTTGCCGCTGCCTCTGGAAAATGCAACAGGAGTACCATCTTTTCTCTTCTCTGTAAGAGGAATGGAAAAAAACAGATGGGAGACATCATCTAATGCAATTTTACTATGTAGTAGGAAGTGGTGTCCTGCAGAAATGTTGAAACACCATAACCACTACTTCATCTTTCATGTGCTAGCAGCATTGATGTGTAACTTAAATCTCCTACTCAGCTCTGAGAGCTTACAGTTTTTTGTCAACCCACCATAAAAGAACACACAATACTACACAAGTAAACTAAATCTGAGGTAAAAGGTAAATGACTTGAAGATGTACAGAAAATAACAGTAGAGCATTCTTCAAGAGAAAAAGAAAGAAGCCAAAACTCTCCTTTTCCAAAGAGTCTAAGGCCATATGGATTTATCCGAGAGAACTGATGAACCCCAGAGACCTGCAAAGATTCTGAGAAGAGGTGGTGTAAAGCTGCAACTTATTAATGGAGGCACTAGATAAAAGCATCCAATGTGGTTGCAAAAGCAAAGCCCACAATTCATTGTCAGGGAGAGAGCATGGTATAACCCACGGCACTTTGAAGAGGAAGAACGAAGCAATTTTCTTGCTACTGTAAATGAATACAATGCATGCAAAAATTAGCACTTACTCAGCAAAAGACAACTTGGATTTGTGCATGTGTGACAAGACCAGCTGAATAGCCTCAGCTCTTCATTCTCTGACTCTCCATGCTCTGCAGATGTTGTAGCTAAATAAACAAATAAATAGATTGTTTTCCAGTCAGGTCTGATCAGGGAACCAATTCACCAAGTTGCCACACATAGTTGTGCCAGCACAGAGGAGACTATTTAAGCCATTTTAGACAGTGCTGCTGTCAAACATAACCACAGTCTGTAGCGCAGTTACAAGACAGAAACTAGAAAACTCCCTGCCTTAGGAGGAGGCCATTCTGTTCTCTTCTCCCCCTTCCCTTCATCCCAGAGGTGTGATCCCATTCTCCAGTACTTCAAGTAAGCTCTCCTCCTCATCTCATTCCTAATTAGGATGACTCAGGTTACAAAACATCACCATAAGATTAGCTGGTTTTGCAGTGCTCTTTCAGTTTAGTCAAAACAAGCACTACCACCCTTTTTAGCTAGGGGTGGAATGCAGGCTAGCTCAGCCCATCCCATCCAAGCCTGACCTCAGAAAATCCCAAAAGTTTTGTATTTCTCAGAGAATTAGAAATACGCATCTCAGTAACCTTCAAGAACAAAAGCTTCATCCTCTTAAGACTGAAATCATATATACATAGGAGGGTGAGGAAAAAGACTGGAAAATCCCCTGTAAAATACTGCATTACTGTCCCCTCAACCCCAATCAGTATGACAGGGTTACCTTCCTTTAATCTTATTAAATGCCTGGTTTCCCTCAGACCTTGCCTAGACTGACTTTTAGGAAGTATTCTCATTGCTATTTCACATTAGCCATGAAAGAACATAAGTTCTCAGACAAGAAAAACCCAAAACAAAACACATGACAGTACTTGTCTGGGTGTAAGACAGCCTAAGATGGCAGAGCATTAAGCCATTTAAGTACTATGCAATAAACATTTAGACAACTGAGCACAAGAACTGGGATTCCATATCATCCATTCTTAAAGTGCAGTTACTATATTTCTGTACATAACAGTATTTGGATTGTCACCAATATATGGCACAAAATGTCAAAAAATGGCTTAAAAATTTGGAACTGTCCCTGAGGTGCTCTTTTAAAACGGTGCCATACCACAAAGCTGTAAATCTGTAGTATAGTATATCTCAAGTACTACAAAGATTTTATCTAGGTGAATTTGGACTATTTCCTGCATGTACAGAATGGATTACTGTAATTCATTTGGAGACATTATATTAAAAGTGGGTGAACTCGGAATATCATTAACTCTTAGTTAAAAATTAAGTCAAAAACCCCAACACTTCCTGCAGGATGAATATGGCCCAGGAAGGAACCCTTCCTTCCCTGCAGTGATGGTTATTACTTCGCACAAGTTAAAATAGATTTCTGTTGACATACAAAACAAACCAAGTGATTTGGCATTGTCCAAAATTTCATGTCGCAGGCACCAGAAGAACTCAAGATGCTCTAATAGGAAGTGATTATCAAGATTTTCTTGAGTATGCTTTTGTTTGGTTGACATCACCTCTGTCAGGGTAGAAGCTATCCTTCATTTGCAAACAGGGAATCAAGGGCACACGTGAAGTGATTTATAGTGAATCTAAAGAGATACTTGAGCCAGATCTGGACTCATCCCTGCAGTTCAACTTCTACTGTTCTTCAGATGCACACCATCCTTCCATGCACATCTTAAAGTGAAGCCAAGCATCGAGCTGTAAATTTCATTCCTTACAACTAAAGATTTTCATTTTTAAATGACAGCTGACGATTTTTCTTTCCCTGGCATGACTTTGCCATAAAAGAGTAATTCTCCCTCCCTATATTTATCCTGCCAACAGGCAAAAGCGTTTGTTTGTAGATAGATCTTCTTGAAGAAACCTCCAGCTACTATAGTGTAAAGTTGCCGTACAATGGGCTTATACTAACTAAAAAAAAAAAAAAAAAAAAAAAAAAAAAAAAAAAAAGGCTGCAAGCTGCATCTACATTAAATGCAAGTTGAAATAAGGCAAATAGTACCACTGGTACATATGCTGGGGACATGGCTGGGGGCGTATGTAAAACAGATACCAGTTTAGAATAGCCCTACATTTAAACTTCTACTTTAGCACTTAAACTTGCTTTTTATTATTATTTTGTATCAACATCAGGGCTACAAGCTTTCTCATTTTGCAACAAAGAAATACAATCTGCCCTTTGAACTAGAACTGTTACACACTTGGAGACAATCCTACTTCCAGACCAAGGAGATAACACGGCTGTTTGGAAGCAGCAGCTAATTCAGATCATATACAGGCTGAAACTATACCCAAGCAATAATCAAGATAAGAAAATGTAATAAAGATTTCAGAATTATTCAACTGTTAGACACCTTCTTTTGATTAATATTAGTTTCTAATACTTCATGATGTATCACGTTTCTTCCCCAGGATCCACACTTTAGTCCCAAGTATCCAAGGTCATGGAAGACCACCACTATTCAACAAATGAGTACACAGAAACAGATCAGGCACTCAGGTTGCAGTATTTCCCCAGCAACAATCATTTAACAAAAAAAAAAAAAAAAAGGGAAATTGTTTCTTATTTTGACAGCTTAAGAGCAAAATCAACAGCCAGCCAAGCAGCATCTCAGTAAAACACTGACAGAGCTTAAGATGACTGGAAAACCTAAGTGAATGTTAGAGGTTTTCCCTTTAAATCATCATTTTGGTTCCGAAACTAGGATCACTGCTGAAGAGAACTAATACATTCCTTCCCTGTCCCCAGCTCCCCAACCCAGGCTGCAATTCAGTCAGGGAGTCTCCAAAAGCATGGCTAATATTTAACAAAGGGCCAAGCATCACCAGCGAGTAGAAACCCACGCAACCACCTCAATCGGCCACTCCAGTAACCATGCACCATTGCAATGCTGTAACTGCCTGAGGAAAAGGTGTCAGCAGGGTTTTAGGGATGTCTTCTCCCTCAAACTCCCCATTTCTTAGCTGATCTGATCTCACCATCCATTTCTAATTCAGCAACTGAACAGCAGGTGACTGGAGGCTGGGAGGGGGGAATTATAAAAAAAAAATTCATCACATACATTTGTCTCCAGGTATATCTGCTTTTGGCCACTGAGAAAGATGCTAACGCTCAAGACTGGTACAGAGAACACGTATGTCAGCATCCAATAGTTATCATGTGGCATATCGTGTCTCTAAAATCAAAGTCCTAGCAGGGCATCAAGACCCCATGTACCACTCCTGGCTATCCTCATATGCTGTAGCTTGACAGCCCAATGCATCTCATTGCAAAGAGAGCTCAGACACCCCTTCCCCACACTTCCCTCCACCTCGGGGCACAGCATGCTGCCTCTCCCAGTTGCATCACGGCTTCGACAGAACGGCTCGCAGACTTGTCCTCCACGAGCCATAGTGGTTCCCTCCTCTCAAAAAAAAAAAAAAAGGGCTTGAAATGCATGACAAGGAAGGAAGGTTTAAGCCAAATCAGTTCCCTGAGCTACCTCCCACAAAAAGCTGCACCGACACAACCAAAGTTGTAACTCTGTGACGGTTCAAGATGATCTTTATCTTTGATCTTTTTCTTTTCACCAGCTATGCATCCTCACCCTCTTCTTTGTGCTAGCATTGGTATTTGCCTGACCCAACAGCCAGCCAGCTAAGGGAGCTATACTAGCAAAAAATTGTTCTACTCCCTCCAAGAAATGATGTTTTTTCGCTAGCAAAGCTCCCCTGGATTGTCTCCCTGTGTGCAAAGGTGGTTCCTTCAGCCCTCTTATGTTCTTGCTTCCCTTGACAGCATAAACTGCCATGAAACCACAGTCCAAAAGAGTAGCCTATTGCAGAAGCAAGAGGGGAAAGTGAATTACTTAAGCCATTTTCATTGCTAAATGCACTAGTTCAAACCACAAGCTTCATTTTTTCTGACTACCACACTGTCTGATACTAGAATTACTTCTCAGGGAATTATGCTAACAGAGAATCCCACACACCTCAGATTTACTTTCAGAACTCAAAATGAATAGGTATTTCTCAAGTAACCGAAGGGCTTTTCATACTCTGCTTCCCCATATTTATCTATCAGTATTTATGACAGTAGCAAATTCTTAGAGACTTCTACTAAGGGCCAAGGTGAACCAGAACGTTACATCATTTGACAGGTCAAATTCCAACTCTCAAGGAGCAATGTCAAAACTGTTTGAAAAGACAAGAGAGATGTATCTGGGGCATGAGGTGAAAACCACAGCATAATTTCAGCTGAACATCCTGGGCTTGTGCAATAAACCTTTTACATTTCTTTTAAAATCATATCAAAAAGGTAACAGCACATTTACATGACCCAACAATTTATGCAGCATTCATACTAGGAACAGGGCAGGTCCCCAGACCTCATAAAGCTGATCAATTTGAGGTGGAAACTATTTATGACATAGTGCCATCAAGATAAAAGTCACAAAGCATTGTTACACTTTGGACCTTCTTTTTTTAAGAAATGGTTTTGTACTTTACCTCCAAAAAAATCCCAGTCAACTCTGCGTTTAATAGAGCTCACAGTATCTTTTGTTAAAACACACAGAGAGGGACTTTCACGAGGGAAATCTTATGGAGAAACAAAACATATATCAAATTTAAGTATGAGGAAGAGATAGAAAAGGGATAGAGGAGAAAACAACTTCTCCAGGAGCTAGCAGTTTAAACGGCTTTAGGGAAGTGGAACAGGGTGTGTATAAATGGGGGTGGCAGGGGGTGGTGGTGGTGTTTGTTTTAAGTTTTAGCACATAGGGTTGCTAAGAACTTTAATAAGGTAGGGATTTCCTTGAGGCTGTAGATAACACAAACCTCTCCACCTACCCAAGATTTTCCCAAAATGAACATATAATGAACAGACAAAATTCCTGCATTTCACTCCAAGATCTTCAACAACAGCTTTGAAATGGCCTTTTTTTTTCCCCTTTCTTCTCCCCCCTCTCACATTTACTCCTCACTGCTGTCTGGTTAAACTGAGCTGCAGGACAGCTCCACTGGAGGATTCAGAGACCCGAGGAGAGAGCAGCAAGGAGTGAGAGCAAGACAAGATGATATGCTGCAAGTAGGGAGTTTAGAAAGGACTAGAACAGGTGATCCCCAGCAGTCGAGGTAAGAGGAGATGAGAAAAGGAGATAGAAGTAAAATAAATCCAGTTCAAGCAGAGATGGAAGCCAACAAAACGTCCCTAGCATAGCAGAGCTGGAATCAAAATAAAACACCATAAACTGGATCTAGAAGCATCAGTAATTGGTTGGAAAGAAAAACTGTCATTTGTGTGTAGAAGCCCGAGTTTCTCAGCAATGTACTGAAGCCCTTGAATCGCTTTATGCTTAAAACCAGTTAATTGTTCATATTAATCTGGAGTTCACAAGCATCTAGAGCATGCTTTTGTAGTGCAGAAATTTAAACGCTGATGAGGCCAAAAATACACCCAGCAGCAGTAACAGCTCCTGGTGTAACCAAAAAAGGTGCTTCAAATCCCTGATAATGAACTAGGATGCTGGGCTAACTGACAATAAGAGGTTTAACTCCACACACAAGGAACTGAAGTGAATCTGTGAATGTTATTACAGATTACCTACACTGAGCAGTTCCCAGCAGATTATGGCCATATTTGCATACTTAAAAATAAAATGAGGGTTTGTGCTCAGTTAAAAGAAGAGGCCAAACAAGCAGAGACATACCAGTGCTCTGGTTCAAGATTTTTAAGATTACTCTGGAAGTTCGTAGTCTGCTGGTGTAAAAGCTATGTTACTATCTCTGCAGACACCCACCAAATTACTGGCCTAGAGCTGGTGTTTATGTGTGGGTTGAGACCCACAGAAAAGGCCTTGATTTCTTGCTAGGGAAAGATAAAAAGATGAAAATGTGTATTTTGAAATGGAGAAAGTTACTCAAGATGAAAGGGCATCGGGGACTTCTTTTTCAAAACCCCATATATTCGATTGCAAGGAGCATGCATAACAACAAACGCGCACAAGAGAGGAGGAGGAAGAGGAAAAATAAAGGGGAGGTGGGAGTGGAGGAAGAAGAGAAAAGCAGTCACACATCCTTTTAACCCTCCGCGGCCGCGCTCCGGATCCACGGCGTCGATCCGGCACCCCGATCCACAACTTTCCGCCGGCCCCCGCCGCCGCGCTCCCCCCATCCCTCCTCGAGCCTCCCCCCGCTTCTCCTCCCGCCGGGGCACGGGGCGGGCGCGCCGCCGGCTCCGCGGCCTCCCTCCCTCCCCGCTCCTCGCCTCACGGCGGCGGGCCGGGGGCAGGTGGGCCGGGCCGGGCTCGCCTCCCGCAGCGGCGGATGGGCAGTGACAGTCAGGCCGCTCCCCGCCGGCGGGCGCGGCCCCGGCCCCGCCGTAAACAAGTTTGAAGGGGCCGCGGCCGGGCCGTGCCGGGCGGGGAGGAGCGGGCGCGGCGCTGACAGGGGCCGCACAAAAGGGCAGGGCAGGACCCCCCCCACTCCCGGCTCCCTCCCCGGCGAAGGGCGGGGCCGGGCCCGGCGCCGCTCGCCTCACGGCGGCGGGGGGGAAGGGGGGCGGGCCCGCAGGCCGCGGCGCCGCTCGCCTCACGGCCATACCCCCCCCCCCCCCCATCCGAACCCGCGGCGGAGCCTTCTCCCGGCGGCCGCCGCCACAGCCGCGGGGCCCGGCCCGGCCTCCCCGCCGCGCCGCCGTCCCTCACCTACACAGTGAATGAGCTTGTGTCGCCACGAATCGAGCTGGTGGCGGACGCCGCGCCTCTCGATGGAGCACTGCTGCCGCCCGCACGGGCTCGCCATCTTCTGGGCGGCGGGCGGGGGTGGGGGCGGCGGCGGGCACGGCCGGGGGGGGGCAGGGACGGGAAGGAAGGGCCGCGCGCCGCGCCGCGCCACGCCCACCCGCCCTCAGCGCCCGCCTCGCCGCGCCACGCAGGCGCCGCCGGCCCGCGGCCCGCCCCGCCCCGCCCCTTCCCGCCGCGCGCCTGCGCCGCGCGCGCCCCAGACCCCGCTGCCGGCCCGCGCGTGAGGCAGCGCCGCGCCCGCCCGCTGGGGGGCGCTGCCGCCCCCGCCCTGCCCTGCCCTGCCCTGCCCTCAGCGGTCGCTGTCGCTGAGGAGCAGCCCGCCCCAGAAGGGGGCTGCCTGAGGGAATGTCCCGCCCCTGAGGGATCGCTGTCCCATCCCTCCGGAAGGATCCGTGTTCCCTGAGAAGACGTCCTGCTCCTGAAAGGTTGTCCCTCAGGGAACATCCCCGCACCTCCTGAGAGATCCCTCTCCCCTGAGAGGACATCCCACCTCTGAGGGATCACTGTCCCGCAGGGAACATCCCACCCCGGAAGGGTCACTGTTCTCTGGGGGGACATTCCACCCCTGAGGGGGCCACATCATGTTCTGTCAGGAAGAGTTTAAACCTCCTCATCCACTCGGCAGTGTGGTTAAAAACACCAGGTCTATCGGTGGCCATGGTGAAAAGGGAGGACATTCAGCTGCAACGACTGAGCGGCCTCCCAGTATTGACCCCACAGTGACAGCTCCCTGACACATCCATCTCCTGTGGTTTAGCGGTGTCCATTTTCACCCCTACACCACAAAGACCTGCCTCTGGTGAGCTCAGACAACGTAAGGGGGTTGATGCAATAACATCATTTCTGGTGGCAAGCCGTGAGCACATGGATAGGCAGGGAATGGTGTGCAACGGAGAAAAACATTGGCACCAACTTCCTGCAGGCTCAAGGGATGAGCTCGGTGAGGTGAAATGTCTTAACCCAAACCCTGCCACAAGGCCAGCATGAAGCCCAGGAATAGTGACCTCCATTCCCCATCCCTAACTGCTGGAGCCGTTATCGTCATCTTGCCAAGACACACACGTTTGAAAGGCAGAGAGGTCAGAGCTAGCAGTGTGCAGATGTGGTAGTGGGATGTCCCAGATAAGATATTTCTTGTGAAGATAGAGGAGTGTTTAAGCCACCATTCAGGGGCAGTTGCAGCTGCAGTAAGCCAGCTGTCCTGTTCAAAGGGAACTCCAAAAGGCACATGGCTGGCTCTTGGTGCATGAAGGTAGGAGAGCAATGAGCCTGTCCTACAAAAGGAGACCAGGGCTGGTCCATCAAAAGGAAAGTAAACGGAGGTGTGCTTGCTCTGCCTGTGTACTGGAGAAGTTCCAGGGGTGTAAATTCCAAGGAAGGGACAGAGCTATCTGAAGCCAAATGGAAGCAGAGGACAGGTTATTAATGGGCTGTTAATGCCATCGCAGGAAAAGTCAGAGGACAGTTTTAAACTGCAGGAGGTAGAACTTCCTCGAGCAGACAGCAATAAGAGTAGCAAGAAGCAAAAGCCCATTTAAACATGCAGCTTCCTTGAAAAGAGGGCAATGTGAAGCTTGTTTTCATGAGTGGAGCAGACAGGTTTAGTGACCAGGGAATTCCAGTCCTGATTTGAAGGCTCTTAATGGTGTAAAGACACAAAACATGACCTATGTGGAATATCTCTGCTACAAACAGCAAGAAAGCCCTTTGGGCACCTCTTCTCAGGAATGATCCCCTTAGCTTCACCTCACTCCAGTTGTTGGTGATATCCTGGTCTTCTTTCCACCCCTTTTTCAGTGTGATGAGCCACTAGAGTCTACATGTCTCCATTTCCAGAGTCCTTGTGTTGGCAGTAGGGTATCTTCTTTCCACTCAAAGACATGCCTCTTGTTAGAATCAGTTCAAAAGTTTGTTAGGCACTGTACTAACCACAGAAGCAGTACTTCTTCCCTGAGAGGTAGACAGCCTAAACAAAAGTATTGCTGCTTGAATGCTCTGGGCTCCAGCAGGGAACTTCTGTCTGCAGTCTGCATGGTAGCTACAACGTCAGGTGGACAAGCTGCTGGAGTGGCTAGTGGTTGCTGACCTTGCATCTTAACAGTCCAGATACAGCAGGACTAGTGCCTGCCCACTGTGGTCTTCGTGAGAGCCTTCCTGCAAATTCTCCCTTGCAAGATTCTTCTCTTGATCTGATGCCCAGAGAATAAATCTGGTGGTGGTGAGCTTGCAGGCAGCAGAGATGCTGGCCATCAAGTTGTTACTATCTCCTTGTTTCTTCTGCACTCAGTTTGCATCCCTGCTGTGACAGAAAACTGGGTCATTCTATGCTGGTTTTAAATTTATCAGTCTTCATTTCAGAGGAGGTTTCTTGCTACTGCTAACTACTTTCAGGAAGCTTCCCCGCAGACTTCCCGTCCCTAGTGGCTGCAGACCTGCTCCTAACACAGCAGTGACTCTGTTCCCCACTCCACTTACACTCAGGCAGTGCTGAAGTGCCCTTTGAAGCATCTTTTCTCCCCAGCCTTCCCCTAACCCAATGCTGTGCACAGCCTCCATGTTTCCCTCCTTCTTCTAGGGTGGATAAGATGAATTCCCACAGTTCCTTCTTCTGTGGCAGTTTACCTATTGTCCAGATGGTATTAGCTGTCCTTCAGCTGGTTGGTTTTGAATGTACTTTTTTCTTGAGCAAGCATAAACAGAATTAGGTATGTTTTCTTTTCCACAAAGCACATCCGCCTTCTGGAGAAAGTGCCTTGCCTAAAAGTCACATCCTACAACTTTGACTCATGAACCTTCATGGCTTTAACTTTTCTGGTTGCATCCTGCAGCTCCTATCATCTGCCCTGTGGCTGGAGGTTAACACTCTCACAGAAGAGCTGGCAGGAAGCATGTGCTGCCTGGCACATTGCACTGTGGTTATACTATCTCTAATCTTGACCCCGAGCACTTATTAATGAGAGTTCCAGTTCTGTTGTTCTCTTTTTTTGCGCTCCTCTGTTCCTATACGGATGTTTAGATAGTGAAGTCTTTGAGATAGCCCCAAGTTTCTATTCTGTGCTGATGCAGCACTTAACAAAAAGCTTCTCATCTCTAACTGGATACATATGAGAATTAATTCATTTTCCAAACCCTGCTGGCCCCCAGGGCTAATCACAGACTGTTAGCATGATAAATATCAATGACTTGGGTTTCTTACACATCGCCAAAGCAAAGAGGAAGAGGATGGGGAAAGCATGAACCACAAGATCCAGTACATAAAGCAGGAGAAACTGCTTGAGAGCCAGAGGAAGGGAATGGACCTGCCATCTAAAAAAAGTTTTAATTCCACAGGCCTCCTGTGAGGAAGGGCAAACAGAAGGTCAAGGTCCATTTAAAAGAGGCAGCAACATCTGGAATCACTATCCAAAACTTTTGTGTTCAGATGGATCAAGAAGAAGGGTGTAAGAAACAGAGGGACTGGCCTCAGGAAACCCATCAAGAGCAGCAGCTAAGTAAGCAATCACAGACGTACCAAGGCGACAGCAGAGCTGACTTGATCCCAGAATTAGGCTGGACTGGTCTGATGCACCAGAGCTTGCACCATGCTGCCATCAACACGGCTGGACAGTTTTGTTGAAACCAAAGTGGATCTACCATTCCCTCGGCCAACACCATCAGCAGGCCCCAACAGCCATTTCTCTGCTCCCTCCTGCAAATGTCTCTGCACAGACTCTAGCTGGGGCAGAGCTTCAGCCTTCCCCTGCTTCCCCACCTGCCATGAGACTTGCTGCAGCAGGAGCATTGTTTTTCCCCTGTTTCACAGTGGCTCCCCTTTGATGTTAATTGTTTGCAGGCAAAGCTTAGTGGAGAGCGTAGCTGTTCACTGGTTCATCTGTTGGTTACTACTGAGCTGCCCAGACCAGTGAAGAAAATGCTTTGATGTTAATGAGCTGCAGACAATTTCACTTAACACGGAGCAGGGTCTGGCATCTCAGAGGTAACTCTTTCAAGGCAGATTCTACAGCAAGTCTCTCCAACATCCGTTTTGTCATAGGAACAGAAATATTCAGAAAGACACTGGAGCAGTAAGCTGTCTGCTCACCCACACCCAGTATCGTTACAGCCACAGAAATGCCAGAGGCAGGGAAGCAGAAGGAAGGAAAGATGGCCCCAGCCCCATCAATCCACATGGCCTTTATGGGATTCAATGGAAGCATGATTTTCTCCTTCATCCCATAAACCGCCTGCCCCTCTGGTCCTGCAGTATGAATACACAAAAATGGGAGAAGGGGATGGACTGTAAATTGCTGATTTGCAAGAGATTGGTTCCTGTGTGGCGGGTGCTTGAGGCAACTGCCTTCTGAACGTGGCACCTTCTCCAGCAGCACAGCAGATGTTTGAACAGAATGGCCCAGCTGCAGTGAAATCTAGAGCACCTCTTATGAGGAGAGACTGCAGAAGCTGCGCCTGTTTAGTCTAGAGAAGATTGAGGGGGGATATCATGAATGCACATAAATATCTCAAAGGCAGGTGCCAGGAGGATGCTTCCAGACTCTTTTGGTGGTGCAACAGGATTAGAAGCAAAGGCCATAAACTAAAACACGGGAAGTTTCACGTCAACATGGAGAAGACCTTCTTTATGCTGAAGGTGGCAGAGCGCTGAGCAGGCTGCCCAGGGGGATTGTGGAGTCTCCTTCTCTGGAGATATTCAAAACTTGCTTGGACACGTTCCTATGTAACCTGCTCTAAGTGGCCCTGCCTGGGAGAGGGGTTGGACAGGATGATCTCCAGAGGTCCCTTCCAACCCGAATGATTCTGTAAATTGCAGCTAGCATTGGTAGCCTCAGACTATCCTCTTTGTAAAGTGGATATGCCAGCAAAACGTTCTTATGTAGATCTGCTACAAGCAGCAGCACAGTGCCAGGTGCATGCACACTGACAGGTCAGCGATGAGTCCCCTCAGAGATAGGGGTGTTGCAGCTTCTCCAAGTTCAGTCAGCCTTTGTGGTGGGCCCCAGACAAGGAGGCTGGGATTCATCCCTGGACAGCACCTCCCATGCTTGAGGGAGAGACCAGATTAGGCAGATCTCCTGCTGTGGAGGGGTGGTGTGGGAAGCAGGGAAAGCTGAGAAAGAAATCTGCTCAGTGAAAATGTGAGGTACCTCAGCCTCAGGCAGACAGCACTGAATCACAAGTATGAACAAAGACTAGTGAGAAAAAAGGCACAAATTCAATTTAGTAACCCTCTGCCAGTCATCAGCAACTTATATTTACCATAGCACGCAAATTCCGCTTCTATCCACACACTGGAAGCTTTTAAATGAAGAAGCAAGTGACCCAATCTTCTGGGAAACCCCCAACCAAACAGAACCAAACACAGACTACATCCTGTCAAGTAGTGCAACAGATGAGACCTCAGTGAAGGTTAAGGAGAAACATGCCTTCTTCTGAGGAATGTGGTTTACTTCCAATATATTGTCTTTGTTAAATGATTTATAGTAATGAGAAAGAGATAGTATCTTCTTAGTTTTCTCGCCAGGACAGGATTGATCCCTGCAGCAAACTTGGGATTACAAAGTTAACATAATGCAAACCAAGACAGAATGCTTGTCCCTCCCCCACACTGTGGGCAGGAGCTCATGCAAACCTCTGTACTCCGTCCTACTCTGAAATACAACCTAATAGAGAAAACTGACTGATTGCAGGCCAGCACTGCAGTTAGGAATGTCTACCCAAGTCAATGGGAAGAGATGCAAAATGAACCTTTGACAAGGCATTCAAGCATGTGCTGTGCAGCAGAAGTCACTCCGTTTATGCAAAGCTGGGCATTGTGGGTACAACTGTATGTCCTGCAACAGATGAGAATGGCAGAGGAGAGGCTGTCAAGTTGAGGACAGCACAGAGCCATACACACCATGGTCCAAGGATAGTGGGACAGGAAACATTGTGGTTGACACTGCTGGGCAGTGGTCTGCAAACCACCACAGAGTGGGCACAGGACGGATGAAGGAAGGGGCAGAAATTAGACCCCTATCTCAGAGGGTTTTATTGTCACATGCAATAAAAGCTTCACTAGAGATGGACAATCAGCCTGAAAGCAAGTGAGATATTCATTAAGTTTAGGATGGATTTCAGTGCACAAGACAATGCGTTGTCAGTAATTGTAATATTAATGTAAATAGAAAGCAATAGATTTGTAAGGTGGACAGTAATAATCTGGGGTTTACAGCAGGGAGTTCATCCCCATTAAAGGAACAGGAAAGCTAGAGAGTTGAATAAATGGACTAGAAAAGATCACCTTTGTAATAAAAGGAAGGGCGCCTGCAACAAGGTGAACACTAGGTCAATTTGTAACTGTTTCAAGGAGACGAGGAAACATTCACCTGAAATCAGGATAAAGCTGGAGCAGCCAAGCTGCCTGCAGCAAACACAACTTGACATAGTTTTTTTTTACTTTATCAGAGTCTGAATGTATATATTGCTGTAGTTGCAAAAGTCTCAGGATGTGTTTAAAAACAAGCAAACAAACAAAACCCCAAAACCAACAACCCCCCCAAAAAAATCAATAACTGGTATATTGTAGGAAGATGACAGACGCCTTCCAAATCCAAATCCATACATGCAAAACCCTCAAGATGAGAGCTGTTGATAAATACAACACTGAATATTCTTCTACCCTGGATGTGTCCGTAGAGTTTTGCATCTGCCCTTAGCAAAGCAAAACATGAGGTTGCAAGATATCTTTCCCTTCAGTTGTTGCTGTGGCTGCGTTTGGCACCCTCCATGATCCAGAGGAAAGCAGACTCGGTTCTGTTCTGTGTGCTTTGCTCCAGTGCCACTGTCCCTCGCACATACTAAGCATATCTCCTCTGCATGATGCCCCCACTCACATGAGGCTGGTCATACACGTGCGTGAGGGATGAGCCATTTTGCTGCTGAAGAACAGATAACCACCGAGTTCTGCTTTTCCCCCACTTGAGGGGAGAGGGTCAGCTATATGTGCCACAGCTGACTACTGTCAGGGAATTTGCAGGAACTGAGCCAACTTTGGTCAGATTCAGTCAAATTTGCAAGAATGGTGGCAACCTCAGTATAGTTCTACAGCTCTTAGTAGGGTAATTAGCAGACAATATGGTCTGGGTCATTAAGGAGCTTGGGCAAAACATAAATGCTACAGAAACAGGAAACAACAAAACATTTAATCAACCAAGCATGCAGGTAGCTCAGAGGAAGGCTTAGTGCATCCTAAGCACTAGAGAGAAGCAAGGGGAACAGTCAGGTGCATCTCACCAGCTTTCCCCACCAGCAACCTGACAGGTACAGTGTCCCCAGAACAAAGGTTGCAAAGAGTTTGAGAACTTAAAGTTGCTCATGAAAGAGCTCCAAACCTGATATAATAAAGCAACAAAGGCAGCACTCGAGGATGGCTTCAGACATTGATGTCCTGCACTCACAGCCATGTTCAAAACTGTGCTCAATGTTAAATGTGTTTGTGGTCACTATGAAGGTGTGAGGGAGGTGCTGGAGGCCCAGCAACAAACGACTAATTGTGATAGCACTTGCCCAAGGACTTTGAAGCCTTTCAGATATGAAACCACCAGATTATTTGATGCAGTGTACAGCCTTCTGCTTAAGCTGGCCTAGGTAAGGAAGAAATGAAAAGTGCAAATGTAGTGCCAGTTTCTGAATAGATATTGAGGAAATTAAAGAATGATTACTATTGCCATCACCCTGGCAAGAACTCCAGTGGGGGTATAAAAGGCTGAACGTGATACACAGTAAGCCGACCTGAATCAGCAATGACCGTAAAATGCTTCTTGCCATTACAGAAGATGGTGGGAGCGCACAGAGCTAGAAAATCTCTCTGCCCTTCTCCAAGGTGATAGAAGTTTTCTTTTCAGCTACAAACGTACATTCAGCAAACTGAAAAAGGAGCTGCTGAAGGAAGACGTTTTCATGGAGCCGAGCCCGGAGCTAGACATTGAACATGTGCGCTTTATTTTTAAAAAGCAACAACAACAAGAAAGAAACGCAAGCCAATGTAAGATCTTGTCTCCTTTCAGCAAGAGGATTGCCAGAGCAGCAGCTCAAGATGTGAAGCCACAGAAAATTATTCAGGCTCCTAGAGCACTATTTAGTCAGGTTCCATAAAGAAGGAACTAAGAAGAAGGAACAAAGAAGGAACGAAGGAAGGGGGATCGGGGTGGGGTGGTGGTGAAGAAGCCTGGGATGTGGTTTAAACTACGGGAGACCATTATATATGGACATGTTTCTAAGTAATACTGAACATATACTATTAACCACCCGATTAGAACAGTGGAATGAAAAACAGCTGGAGGACTTTAAGAGGTTTTCAAGGGAAAAAACATAATGATAATGGGAGATATTTATTATGCCAGTACAGACCAGGTAGATACCATGTCAAAGAATGATGCAAAGACTGTATTTTTAGCCCTGATAAATGAATAGTTCTTAGAATGACCACTTAGAGGAGCCAAGTGGAAGATGAACTCTAGATTTAGTCACTAGTAGTACATAGTAGTACACAGAGTACATAGGAGTTTGAAATGTAATAGTGAACAGTTGCTTTGTCATAACAAACATGATGTGCTCAGATCCGATATCACTGCAGGGGAGGAAATAGCAGCAAAAAAGTACACTGTGGTGCAATGTAACTTAAAGGGGAGGTGGATATATTCTCCTTTGAAAGGGAATAAGTATAAAAGTCGGGAAAGTAATTCAGAAGAATTTTAAAGTAGCTGATGAATGGACAAAATGTTTGCAATGACATTGAGAACCTGTATTTAAAGCTTTAAATACGCCATCACTTGAAATATATTGACAACCAAACAAGTCTTCAAGTCTGGCACAGTTAAGCAGCTGAGCAAAGGAGACATCTAGAAGTAAAGAGACATCCTTCAAAAGTTATAAGTTATGGCCAAAGAAAAAAAATACAGAAAATCCCAAACTCTGCCAAGCTAAATTGAAAACCAAAACCCAAAAAGACAGCTCAACACATCCAGGCCAGCCAAATAGTTCTTGAACAGAAGCTTTCCAAATCCATGAAGATTGCTAATAAAAACATGTCCTACACAATAGGAGGAAGCCTACAGGGACTCAGGGGCCCAACAGCGAGCTTTAAGGGAAGAACAGTCAACAGAAATGGCCTTGACTAGAGGCTACTGTCACCAAAGGCAGTTGTGCACATCCAAATGTCTTTTTGCTATGAATTGAATATCCTGCACCACCTCCCAGGCAGCTGTGGTTTAACAGCAACGGTATATGTATAATTTCTACTGAAGTTTGGGTCCAGCCTTGTAATTGTCTCACTCCATTATGTGTCTCCCAGCAGGCTGAAGGAAATACCGCAGCAATAACAGGGTGGTGACTGATGGTTTCAGACTGGATTTCAGTCCCTGTTAACTTACAGACATTGCATTAACAGATGGCTCTGAAGTGAATAGCCAAATGAGAAGCACTGAGGTCTGAGGAATTAGCCACTAGTCAAAGCACCGCACGAGAGAGGCAATAAAGACAAAACTGAGCCCAGCTTTAGGTTCTGGGAGGGGTTACTGCTTCACCAACCTTGCTTTCACATGGAGATGTTTAGAGATGTTGATAGAGATGGGGATTAGGAGAACAGCTGTCCATAGCAGTAACTGGTGTTGGCTGCTGTCACTTCTCTTGTGGTTGCTATTGGCACTCCAGAGACCCTGTCCTGCTCTGACCTATTCCTTTTATCCAGGCCATTAGTAGCATTGACTTCTCTGGAGTCTGCCTCCACCAACATCCGGAGGACTGACTTATTCATTTTCCTCCAATGGCAGCAACAATTCATGAGCAGATGTACCCTGCAGGTCTCTTCACTCATAAAAGATTGTAGATAGCACTCACTCTTGCCCACTGGTGAAAATGGACCATGGTGTTGTCTAACTGTCCATCAGCCAGGCTTCAAAGCCTATAAAAGCCCAAGCATAGTTTGAACTAGTTCCTTGTGAATTGTACCACGTGTTTCATCAAAGGTTATGATCTTCTTCTATACACTTAATGTGAATTTCTTTAACCAATTACATACTTTGTCTACATGCTAAGTGCAATCCCAGGTCTTGGAAGTTGTGATACACAGACATTGCCCAGTTTGCACATTTTCATTGTACAACACCGTAAATGTCCCATGTGCTCTTCATGAGACCTTTGATGGACTGTAGACGTTTTGTTGGTTAGCCTTATCAGGCCATTTGAATGACACTGCCAAGCATTGCCACTCTTGGGTTGCATGCTTTAGGGCTGTTATACTTCCATTTTCTAAGGCTGTCCAGCATTGCTCTATCAGCAAGTGGTATTTGGGAATCCCTTTGCCTCCAGGTGCTTGAAGGAGAGCTTCTTTACTTAGGAACACGTTGCAACTGTCTCTAGGTAACAGAAAGTGTATTTTCTGCTGGTTCTTTACATACTTCCTGCCTCTAAAAATAAGCTATTTAAAGGTGCAGTTCCCAGTACTCACCAGTTCACCTGGAAAGAGAGCTTTTACACAATATTGATATCATACACGCTTTCACAACCTTGCAACTCACCCATTGACTAAACCTTCCAGCCATCCTCAATTTACCTCGCCTAGTGTTTTCACATGGATTTGTGGGTTTCCCTTGAATTAAGCTGGGAGGTGTTAAATCCATTTGTCCTAGCAGTGTTCTCTCCTCAGTCTCGGTTGTCACCTAACCAGAATCTTCTGAGGTTAAACTAGAAACATCATGTCTTATATCTCCCTCATTCATTCCTGGTACAAGTTTTTATCCTTCTAAGACTGTGCACAGCCTACGGCCACTGATTCTGTGGGCTTCTCCACATGTTGTGCTGTTTGCTGTGGTCACATCCCAGTCTTGGCATACTGACAATATGATGAGCCAGAGGACGGTGCCCCCCAACGCGTTGGGATGCTTGATGGGGGCACAGTGTGCTGCCTGAAATGAAGCCACAGAGATAAACATGCGTGGAAGCTGGCTGGGAGCAGCAGGAGAGCAGGAAGTTGTGAAGCACTGCTAATAAAACAGGTTATTGTAAGGACATGAAAGGGGATGACATGGATAAGATATGTCCTGAGAAGGTGTGAGAAAGAGTAGTAAAGAGGGTCCTGCACAGGTATTCTCAGGGGTTGGCCACAGAATAGTGTTGAGCATAAACTGTACTATCTCTAAGGCTACCAGAAGAATAAAGAGTAGAAGTAGTGCAATTATAGCCTTTAATTTCCCAGTGGATGCCAGGTGATAAACAGCACCAGAATAGCAGGGCTCAGGTATCCTCTGACAAGACAGAAAGCAAATTTCCTTATTGATTCATTGCAGTGTAACCCACAGCACTATTTCAGATGTAGTTTTAGTGAATGGGGAGTGCTCTATCAGCCAGGCAGCAGACCCGCAGCAAGGAGCAGGCAGCAGCACAGGCAGAGCCAGCAAGAAGAGGGGTAAGGGAAGAGGAGACTCGAGCCAGCTGCGGTCAAACTCCAAAAGTGGGGTTTACTCTGTTTCAGTAAAGGTGATCAGGGGACCAGAGGGACCAATGAGACACCTAAAGGAACAGGAAGAAGAGCAATAGAAATTACGCCCAGATGAGGCTGGCAGCTTTAGTCTTAAGCACTTGATTCAGACTTGAGGATGATGCAGTATGAACCAGGAGAAACTGCTGCTAAAGGTGAAGATGAGTCCATACAGGAGAGACTGCCCAAGCTGCACCAAAACCAAGCATGGCCAGGCTGCAGGAAGGATATTAACCAGGTATCTTGGCAATAAATTCAGGTTAGTAAATCTGTTGGTGATTTCAGAGGAGCCAAGTGCCAGCTCCCAAAATGCAGAAGCAGCACGGTGTTGGGAGGGATTTCAAGTGCTGAGAGAAGTAGTCTGTCATAGAGGAAAAAGAAGGGGACCTTGACCTTGTCAAGGGATGGGGGAAGTAGGGTGAAATATTACAGCAGAAAGGTTAAACTTAAACACTTAGGGACCAGCAGAGAGGACATTTGCTATAAACTGATAAAATGGAGGCACTGAAGGAATAAAAAGACCTTACTGCACTAAAGAACGAATGTGAAGCAGCAGCATGATGCTTCTGTGAAAAAGGAATGCCATGATGCTAGGATGCATCAGACAAGCTATTTTTAGCAGAGACAGAAACATTACTGCCATTGCGCAAGGCATTGTGAGACTTCTTTCAGAATATCCTTGCAGCTCTGCATCCAGGAATGATAAATTTCCACTGCACAGAGAAAAAGTATTTGGATATGGAGACAAACAAACACCAGCTGATGAAGATCAGCTTGAAGAATTTGGCTTGTTCTGGCCAGGAAGAGGCTGAGAAGAGACAAACATATTTCTGAAAAACCACTGCAAGAAAATCATGAATTCAAAAATGCTAAGAAAATCTCTAAGATGTACAATAACGGCACCAAATAATGAGTAACTTTGGTGAAAAAGGCTCTGGACCAGCCTTCCAAGAAGGGGAACGGAGCTGAGAAACCCAGATCAGCTTAACAGACAGTTTAGTAGAACTCCCTCCATAAACTTCTAAATGGAGGAGCCCTGGACACAGGCAGCTCAGCCTGGGATACAGCTGCTGGCTGGCCAAGCGGTCAGCAGCGCTAAGGTTGTTTGGAGGAGGCGCTGCTTCAGCTCCAGGCTTCCAGGTTTCTGCTGGTCACACGGAAGATGAAGAGTAAACAGTTTCCCCTTTCATTTCCTTCTAAAGGGACTGAGGTTGTCCTTCTTCCAGAGCACTGAAGACAAGCTCTGGGCCCCATGTGTTGGTATTCCCAGCATTATAGTCCCAGGGGCCTGCTCACCCATTAGGCTTAACGCCATTGCCAGATTAGGGTCAGGAGGGAATTTTCCTGGATTGATAGGAAAATTGAAGTTGCATTTTTGTGTGGTTTCATTTGTTTGGGGGGTTTTGTTTTGGGGTTTGGTTGGATTTTTTTGCACTTCTCTAACTTCACATCTATTTTCTAGATCCTATCCATTTTTTTGCCCCAAATTCTCTGCTATCAGCAGGCTGCAGACCTGATGGTCCCTTAATCTCCCTGCTTGCTCCCTGTGGCATGCTACAGCTGCAGCTTTTTTGCTGAGACAGGAAGCATTTGCAGTGCCTGGTTTGTGGGAAGAGTGGAGCAGCTGTCTGGCTTAGAGGTACCAGCAGAACAATCATTGCACCTTTACCCTCAACTGCAGGACCCTTGGCTGTAGCGTGACCCTGGAGGACTGCCCCAATGTGAACACCAGCACACATAATAACCATGAAAGCAGCTGCCAGAGGGAACACAGGAATTGACCCAGGCTGTCTGCTGTACAAGCACAGATTTGAAGCGTGAACCACTACTGCCTAAGCTCAAGGGCTTGCTTGCAGGCAGGCAGGAATTTGGGACGGGGGATGTGTAAGACAGCAGAGAAGGTGTGAGAGTGAGGGAATCCCAAACCTACAGGCCCTGCGAGCCATTGGAAGAAGAGCATCTCTCTCAGGAGCAACTCTGAGCCCACATCTCCAGTGATCCCAGCACCAAATTCCCATGGCCCCTCTCTGCAGCTGAAGTACCCCTGCGAGGCTCCCAGTGCAAGGACCCTGGGCTGGGGAGGCACAGACACGAATCAGAAGCAGTATCTGCTTTGAGTCAGGACCTCTGAGCTCTTGCATCTGTGGGGTCAGTCTGAATCTCAAGGGCTGATGGTGCCAAGGAAGGAGCATCACACAGTCAGGTTCATGCCTGGCACCTCTCCCCCCAGGGGTCCTGTCAGCTTCCAGAATGAGCATACTGAACCTCTTAAGCTGATCTTAAATGTGAACATCCTATGTGTGAAAAGCAAACCCACCTCATGGCAATGTGGGTGCTCAGCACCTGGCAGTATCTAGCTCCAAGGTCCCAGAATAACCTTTCCTGAAGATAAGGGGCTTTGCTGATGCTGAGGAAACATTAAACTCTGCTAAGCAACAGGCAAAAGGGCGGTACAGCCTCCAGCCCCAGGCAGACGTGGGCAAGGAATGCTGCTTCCAGAGCCTCCTGCTGCCCCACTGCCTTTGGCACATGAGGTCCAAACCAGCTGATGCATAGAGAACAGGCCCCTCATCTTCCAGGTTTTGCCCACAACGAAAGACCACTGTGGATGCCCTTCTGGCTGCTTTCTAGCTTGGAGATCACATTCAGGACATACTAACGCAGGAGGGAATGAGAAAGGAAAGGGAAGAGGAAGGGGTGAAATCAGCACCAGTCCCTTGGAATTTTGCTTCAGCAGAAGGGCGCAGATGACAAGGCTCAGGTTCCTGGTTCAGGAAGTATTAGGGACAACCACAGGAGAATGAAGTCTGCAGCAGGAAGAGAAGGGGAAAGGCTGAGAGTGCCTTGAAGAGAAATATTGTGAAAACCCCAGCTCCACTTCATGACCTCTCAGAAAACACCCCTGTGTAATCCCCAGCCGTGGGCTGCTGCAGCTCAAAGCAGAGCCACTGATACAGGCATGTATGAAGATGCCAAAGGATGCTGCAAAATGCAGGAGGAATGTTGAAAGCCCTGTGTGCACTGTGTGCCTTGAGTGAAGCAGATGTGCTTCTGAGAGACCCCCACCGAGGAGCTGGGGCTCCTAGAAAGCCCCAGCTCTGCCCCTCACCTCTGATATGCCTTCGGCAGGAGAAACCCCCCAGGTACCGCTGACATCAGAGGGCAAAAGCTGTGCATGAGCTGCACCACAGCCTCTTCCAAATGGCACCTGTGAAGTGAAGGGGATCAATTCTGGGCCAGCAGTGCAGCCACCAGCAGGACTTACCTATTGGTGTGCACAGAGGAGAGCCAAGGCATGGCTCTGCCTTGGGAGGTCCAGGTCCAAGCTTCCAGACTGGGCTATGTGCAGCACAGCAGGGTTGTCTGGCTGGCAGCAGGGAGGCACGTGGAGCTGGGGGCCAGCCACACACAGAGCTCCAGCACGAGCCAAAGGCAGGCACGTCCTGCCTGTGCTAGGGCTCAGGGGATGCATCTGTGTGCAGCTGCAGCCGTGCCTGCCAGCTGTAGAGCTGAGCACGGGAAGTGGTCCAAAGTGTACTGTCCTCCGAGCCTCTCCAGACAGCTCCTGCCAGCACCCACACTTCCAGAGAGCTGTGCACCGCTTCCCATTCTCCTGCCTTCTTTTAGCAACGGTGCCTTTGCCGCTGGTTGGGAGACAGGAAAGTACCTTTCTGCAACCCTCACACCCTCTGCAACAGGCTTTAAATCAATAACCCCAGAACACAGGGCCAGGTTATTGCCAACGGAAACCATTAAACTGTAACACGGGGGGATAAAGCCAGCCTCTAACACCTGAAAGGTTTACAGGGCACGACAGCAGGGTGTTAATTCTTTTGGCAACACAAACGCTTTCACACCCCCTGCCTTTCGTCACCCACAGGAGCAAGGAGAAGGGACACCATGTTCAGCCCAGCCCCGGGAACACGAGGACACAGCCTCGTTCATACTGCAGTCATTTGAGGTGACACCTCGTATGTGCATGGGGCTGCCCAAATGCCCAGGCTTCAGGTCCATGGGGTAGCACATCCCCATGGGTTGTTCTGCCAGGAGACGTGCCCCATACCTAGCTCCGGCTTCCCTGGGACACCGCCAGCCCCTGCCTGCCTCTACAGCTGCAGCAGAGGAAAGACTGAAGAAACTCTCGGACTACCTAAGGCGTTTGGAGAAACCAGCTCTTGGGCACAGAGCCTTTCCTCAGACCTGCATCAGCCCAGGGGTGTTTCCACAGCCGGCTGAACAGGCGCTCCCTCTGCAACACCCTTGCTTGGATCCACACGTCCTTAGCACTGCTGGGGCAGCTCAGACTGGGGAGATGCTCGTCAGCTCAGCAGTCCTGGGCAGGAGAGGAGCTGCGGCAAGACGGGTTTGCATGGACTCCCAAAAGGGACACTCGCATCCTCTGTGAGTCCCTGCCAGGCTCTGGCTCTCATTCTGCTCCCGCCAAGCATACATCCCTGGGAAGAGCTGCATTACTGATTAACAGCCCCCTGCCCGCTCCCCCCCATCCTGCCTTTGCCTGCAGCCGCCTCCTTGGATCCTCCCTTGCGCAAAGTCCAGGGCCAGACAGGAAAGAGAATGAGGTGGGAGCCGGTCCCAGGACTCACCCCACTGGCAGCCTTACTGCACGCGGGTACTGCGGAGGCTCCTGGGGCCAAGCTGTGGAGCAGCACGAGACATCCAGAGTGCAGACAGGAGCAGGAGCATCTCTTTCCAACCAGGGGAGCGGAGAGGGCACAAGTGGGCTCCAGCCACTGTGCTAATCCCAGACCAGATTGCTCCAGCACACCCCCAAAGAGCCTCAGATGTCTGAGCATGACCCCAGTGGCAGTATCAGCTTGGCTGAACCCCCACACTGCATCACCCCTGCTGGACACCCCACCTGAGTTTATTGCTATTTCCCTCCCCACTCTCCTACTTGCCTCCATCAAGCAAAGTGTGTGTGAGGGCACTGTGAGGAGCCCTTTGTGGGTCCATCCCCTTCCTTCCATGCTCCCCCAGCTCTGTAGAGCCCAGCTGGATGGCTGCAGGCTCCTCCACCCCAGGGTGTGCTGAGAGGGGGCCCAACCGGGCAGCACTGCACCCTGCACAAGCCCGTCCTAGTCCTGAAACCAACGTGCTCGATGCAGTCTTGATGCCAGCCAGCACTGCCAGCTCAGCCATGCTGGGGATCCACAGCCCAAGGCAGGGCTTTCTCTGGCTGCCAGCACAAGAGCAAGGTGCAGGGAAGATGCTCAGCAGCAGGTCCAAGCATGCTCCCTTCGGTGCTACCTGGGATTGCCCTTCGCTGTGAGCTGCATCACACTGTAGGGCCTCTATAGACATCCCACATCCCTCCCTGTCCCTCCTTTCTCTGCCAAGCACCATCCCACTGTGCTCTGCCCACTGTGGACACCTGTAACTCTCCCTCGAGGGACACCTAGAGATGTCAGGCATCCCTCTCCTTCTGTCGAGCTGGAGCAAAATCAAGGAGCAGGCTAGATCGAAAGGGCAGGCAGACATCGCAGTTGTGCACACTGCCCTCAGCGCAGGCAGACCCCTGCCTGTGCTCCAGCCAAAGGCTTGAGCCCCCTATGCCCCCAAGTAGAGAGCGGTGGTGGAGGCTCTTGCACTGCCCCCCCGTGGCCACCACGGGAGGTGCAGGTGGCCCCAAAGCCCAGCCGCGGGCCCCAGCGGAGCCCTCACCCCAGCAGAGCCCAAAAGACGGTCAGAAGGACCTGTGCTGCCTGTCCCCACGGTCAGAAGGACCTGTGCTGCCTGTCCTCAGAGGCGCTCACCCCGTGCGTGCCAGGCCACAGACGTCTCAGAGCTCCCGGTCCCGCCTCCCTTTCGCAGACATCCCACTCCTGCACCTAGTCCACAACCTGTGGCGCCTCTCATGGCGTCACACCCTACATCCAGAGGGAGTACAGCCCCAAGCCCCCACCTAGGAATGGCCCACAAGAAGGAGATGACAAGGCAGCGCTACTGTTTGGGCATCCACATTTATTACACGGCTGAGGCAAGCCTCAAAGTGGCTGGGGGCTGCCACTCACCTGGGCCCTCTGGTCAAAGGCAAATGACCCGTCCTCCTTAAATACTGGTTATAAAACAAATTTCTTTTTTAGCTTTTTCTTTTTCTTAAAAACCCTCTCTCTCTCTTTCCCTCCATACTTTTTTGTCTTTTGTGTTTGAGTATAAAAGTGGGTGCGGGTTTTCCGCCTCGCCAGCCGCTACCTCCGCAGGCTGCGCTGCGCCTGCCGCAGCAGCGTGTCGAAGTCCAGGGAGTCAAACTTGCTCTTGACAGGGGCTGGGTCGAAATCCTCCCGGTTCGAGTCTGGAAGATATGGGGAGAGGCTGCTTTGAGTCGCAGGGACACTGGCACAGCTCTGGCCATGCCCACAGCAACTCCTTCGCATCTTGCTTCATGTACCAACCTCTAAGCTCAGAGATGGGCTGATGACGGAGGACTGGACCCGGATAGGATGGGGAGCCCCTGCCCAAACTCCCCTTGGGCAAGACTATCCCTGGATGTGGTCCCGCCCAGGCAAGCCTGACTGACCTCAAGGATGGAAAGGACTGAGAGTGCCACCCCCAACCTGGGGGCTGCAGGACTCACCCAAGTCGGCATAGTTCCTCCTGCAGAACTGCCGGCGGCCGCCAAAGCACAGGTCAAAGGGCTGCTCATCTGGGCGCCGCAGCTTGTGCCCACTCTCGATGGCAGCAAAGGCTTCCTCAGCATAGCGGTAGGTGACAAAGCCATAGTTGTCCCTGGAGCAGGAGAAGAAGATCAGCAGCAGCACAGTACATTTGTCTCTCCTTGCTCTGCACCATCCCCTTGAGGAATGGAAGAAGCGATGAGGAGCCATTCCAGAGAAGGGGTTTCCCCATGTCCCTGTAGCTCTTACCCCTCAGAGCGGAAGTGCAGGGTGCACTCCTCAATGTCCCCGAACACAGAGAAGCGGTGCTGCAGCTCCGACCGGGTCATCCTGCTGGGGATCTTGCCAATAAACACAACTCGCCGCTCCTCCTGTGGGCAGTGATGCACCATCCCGTGAGATGGGAACAGAGGGACTCTGCATCCCCACGTGAGCCCACCCAGTGAGCAGGATCTCCTGAACAAAACACCCTCCCTGCATCGCCACCCATCACACCATGCCCTGGCCAGAGCCTCCCAGCAATGCTGCCCGCAAGGCTGTGACCGCACAGCTTTCTGAAGCAATGGAAGGGCTGAGAAAACCTGAAACTCCATCCCCAGCTTCCCAGCCCTCCAGCACTCACTATTGCACGTTCCTTCTCGAGGATCCTCTGCCTTTGGTAGTGGTCCTGCGCATCGTAACTGTATCTGGCAGGACAGAAAATGGACACATGAGCTACAGGCTGCAGAGGAGAGTGATCCCAGACACACAGGAGATGCTGAAGGAGGGGGTCCCCCCCTGCCCAGGACACCAGAGGCCGGGAGATGGCTTGTGGGGAGCTCACACCCCTGCAGAGTGGTCAATGCTCACCTTCTTCGCCTGTTACTCCTCCTGCGGGGCGAGGGGGAGCGGGACTGGCTGCGAGACGTGGACCTGGATGAGTAGGAGGATACTGATGATGAGGATGAGGACCTATCCCGGGACCTGCCACATGACCCACAGCTGGAGCGGGAAGAGGAGCTGTGGGAACATCTTGAGCGGTACCTGGGGGAAGAAGAGACACAGCTCAGTGCCAAGGCCTCCCTGTGCCCAGCACCACAGGGAAGAAAAATACCTCCATTCTCTCCAAGGTATGCAGCACCCTACTCAGACAGTACCCAGCCCCAGGGTGAGCTGGGCTGTGGAAACCTCTGCCTAAGTTGTCTAGGGCAGTAATGACATGAGAGATGCTGCTCCACTCGACTCCAAACACCACAGTGACAGGGGAGTAGGCTTACAACAGGCACAGCCTCTGAAGAGCAAGAAACAGCCATGGGGAAACACGCAGCATGTGGCTGCAACTGGACAAGGGCCCAGGAGGGGCCAGGGCTGCCATGCTGAGGCATGGGATGACACTGGAATCACTGCATCCACCTTGCACTCAACAGCCATGCAAACTGAGACAAAGAGGCACCAAATGTAATCAGTTCTGGGTTTGGGGGCTTTGTAATGGAAAATAACTGGTGCTTGAAGGTAGCTGACATAGGTTTGGGTCCTCAGGACCTCAGTACAAAAAATGTGGGAAAAACAATAGAAAAACAGGACCTGGGGATGGGGAGTGTCTGGGACTAGCAGATGTCCAGGATGGGCACAGGTAAACTGGCTGATGGGCAGAGGGACAGGATGATTGCTATGTTAATGAACCCACTAAATAGGTGTAAACATCTACTGGGGAGTATCCCGGACTAGCAGATGTCCAGGATGGGCGCAGTTAAACTGGCTGATGGGCGGAGGGACAGGATGATTGCTATGTTAATGAACCCACTAAATTGGTGTAAACATCTACTGGGGAGTATCCCAGACTAGCAGTTAAAGTAACTGATAAGTAGAAGGACAGGATGATTGCTATGTCTGTAATGTTAATTAAGCTGGTGCTTCAAAGACTGCCAGCAGTGATGAAGATTGTTGGAAGAAGTAAACGACCCTCAAAGACCACCACCACATTTTTGTATGTATGTATGCCCAAATGACTGCATAAGGATGGCCTGTGTGGCAATACAGGGAGGCACGTTAGGAGGAGCTATCCCCCGTGTCTCCCAGCGCCACAATAAAGAATACCTGCTTGTCAACTAGAGAACTTTGTTGGCGAGTTTGTTCCTGGAGTTTTCTCTGCATCAAAATGGAGGCTGTACATGCCTCCAACCATACCCAGGGCTGTAGCACGCACTGGTACAGGGCTGGGCTTCTGTGATCGCAGCCTTCTGCCTGCAACAGCTTCTCTGGCAGGGCCAGGCAAAGCGTAAGAGCAGCAAGGCTGAAACTCCTCTGGGATCAAGCTGTGCTGCCTCCAGCCAGCAGCAGGGTCCCTCTCCAAACACGCTGGAGATGGGGGGCCTTCGCCATAGGCAAACCCAGGCCCCAAGCAGGGTATGCTGCCTGGTACTGCCACATACTCCCCTGGAGGACAGCAGGTCAGGATGGCACAGTCCACAGAGACACTTCCCAGCACAGAGCCCGCCCCATTTGCTGGAAAGCCAAGCCAGACAGGGCAAATCCCTGAGCTGCACATCCCTGCGACACGGCACTACATAGGTGTTCTTTCCAGCTCCAGCCTCCACATCTATCGGCCACCGATGGAGGGGCCTTGGTTGGACAAGCCCCAAGTGCCCAATGACCCGAGGTACCTCCAGAACTGGCTGAACACCCAGGGGAGGGTGGATGAGGGACCCCTCATCAGCTCCAACACCTCCAATGCCAGCTGGGACAGCCTGTGCATCACTCAGGTGCACAAGGACTCCAGAAGAAATGCATCCCGCACAGACCGAGCTGCCCCATTTTCCTACATGGCCACCACCACAAGGAGCAGAGAGAGCCCCTGAGGCAGCCAAGCCACAGGTTTTCCCCTGCATGCCTCCAGCAGCTCCCTGGAGGGCTCCACTGTGGCTCCTCCCATATCTACACCTAGGGCTGCACCAGCTCCACAGCACAAACACCAACACCTGTAATAATACCCCAGAAAAAGCATCCAAAAGCCAAGGTGCAGTCAAGGAGGAGCTCCAGGAGGAGTAAGGAAGCCTTGCCAGACGTGGGGTTCATCAGACACTCCCCACAGTCACAGCAGCTCCCCCAGTCTCTGCGAGCCAGACACCCCTTCAGAAGAGCCACAAGGTCAAAAAGACCAAATACAGCCATCAAACAGGTCCAGAAGGAGGTGTCTGGGTACCCTCACAAAAGGCCTGCCCAAAGAGCAAGCAGGCAGACGCTTCACTGCTTACCTTCGCCAGCGCTTGGGTGGTGGGGAGAATGACCGTGACCGGGATCGGGAGGACGAGGATGAAGATGAAGAGGACTCGCTAGCTCCATCCGAACTGGAGCTGAAAGAGCGGCTGGCACGGCTCCGGCCAGCCCTCCAGCCACCGGCAGAGGGGCTGGGCGAGTCCCGGGGTCTCCGGTAGCAGCGCAGGGACCTCTTGGCAGCAGCATGGCTGGGCTGGGCACTGGAAGTCCGCACCTCCTGGTCCCGGCAGGGAGATGCAGCTGGAGACAGGAGCACTGAGGTGGGGGGGCTGCTGCCCCCGTCGGTGGCCTTACTGGGGACGCTAGTCCGATAATCCAGGGGGGGTTGGCAGGCCGTGCCCAGCGGCTCCGGGCGGGGCCCCACGGTGGTGCTGGGGGCTGGTGGGGTGGGCTTGGGCTGCTCCAGCGTCCGTTTGGTTAAGGAGGAGATGGGTTTGATAGTGATGTCCCGGTGGTGTTTGACGTTCCAGCGGGAGCCGCCCTCAGCAGGAGGCTGCGTGCCAAGGCTGCTGCTGCTCTCCGGCCGCGCTGTGCTGGGGATGCAGTAGTCATGGTCTCCCGAGCAGACGTGGCTGGGGGCTGAGCCGGCGGGGGCCGGCGCCAGGCTCTTCCCCTGCAGCTTGCTTGGGAGCAGCGGCTTGGCTTTTATCAGCTTGGCCGTCTTCTGCAACCCTTCCTGGGCTGCAGACCCGGGTGACTTGGCCTTGGCCAGCAGCGAGACAGCAGGCAAGGGCTTCCAGAGCTGGTGGGGAGGTGTTGCTGGCGGCGTGAGGCCTGTGAGAGCACCGGAGGGCTTTCAAGAGCAGCCCCTTGCTGCAACCCACCCAGCTGCGGCTTCCTCCTGGCCCAGCTCCCCTCAAGCCTGGGGTACCCCCAGCCCCTCAACGGCCCAGGCTCCCTGTCTTGTCCCAAGCGTTACCTGCCACGTTGGCCAGCTCAGAGGCGTGCAGGCTATCCGGGAGCTTCTTGTCCTGCTGGGTCTCAGGGCTGAGAAGAGGAAAGGAGCTTTGTCAAATGCAGCAGGCAAAGCCCATCAGCAGTCCCCATGCCTGGGATGTCCCCCACTGTCTGGGCCCAGGGGACAGAGGATCTGAAAGAGCTGCAAGGATGGAACTTCCACAGTTTGGTTATGCCCATCTGCTTCCCCCAACATTTGCACCTCTGGCCCCAGCTCCCCAGGGGGCTCAGCCTCTCCTGCGACGGTTGATGCATACCCTGGTGCCGTTCAGACCCTGCCAGGACCAAGAGCTCCCCTATACCCCGCCAAAGGCAGGGCTCAGCCTTCTGCTGGGCTCCACACTGGGGCAGTGGATGCGAAGTTGCTGGTACTCACCCGGAGCTCCCAGCTGGCTGCTGGTCCTCAGGCGGCTGCACAGGAGCCTCCTCCTTCTTGGCTGGAAAGAGAGCGGGTGTGTGAGAGTGGTGAGGGGCTGGAGGGTAGGGGACAGACCCTGCACACTGGGGGGCACAGAGCACCCCAGGAACAGACAGGGTGAGGTTTCACAGCACCTCAGCTCCCTGCAGAGAGGAGCTGCACATCCCCTTTCCTTCCCAGGCTCTTCATCACCCCATTCACCGCCCTGGGGACCCACGGATGCTTTCACAGACCAAGGACACAGAGATGCGGGCAGAGACACCCCTAGGACAAGGCACCCAGGCAGGGTAACACCAGCACCCCTCCCCACCACAGGGGGCACAGGCAGTGCAGGGAGGCCAGCATGGCATGGAGGAAGCCCCATGGGGATGGATGCTGCATCCGCACCTTCAGACTTCTCGAACTGCTCCAGCAGGCTGGACAGGTCGGTGGCTTCGATCCCTGGGCCAGGGAGAGAACACTGTAAGTCAGGTCAGCCAAAACCCGCTGACACCACAGGGAGGCACCCCAGCCCCATCCTCCCCCTGCATCAGCCTCCCTGAGCGCTGGATGTGCGTTGGGAAGAAATAGCAGCACAGCCTGCAGCAGCTCCACATCCCCTGCAGCAAGGACTGGAACACCCGGCTGCAACCCCAGGAGGGACCAGTTTGGGCAGAGCCAGCCCAGACCATCCACTGGAGGCAACATCCTCCAGATGCAGATGCCCTTTCCAGCGTGCTAGGAAAGACTGCAAGCCTGAAGGCACAGCTTTGCCACCCTTGCCCTTAGAAGTGCCAGGAACTGGTCCTGCTGCTGGCAGCACCGCAGCCCTGCAGACTGGAGATGCTCAGCCCAGCACCCTGCAGCCCCACACTCACCGATCTCACTGATGAAGGCTTGCACGATGTCCTTGCTGCTGTTCCTGGGCTGCACTGTGCTGAGGAGCGGCTGGTGCCTCCATGGCCGTGCAGCGGGTGCCTTGGCGGGCAGGCTGCTCTCTTGACCTGCTTTTGGTGGTGGTGCCACAGCCTGGGATGTGCATTTTTTGCTGGGCAGCTCCTGCCCATCAGCTGCCTTAGGCTCTGGTGCCTTCTCCACTGCTCCTTTTCCTGGTGCTGCAGCCTCCTCCGTGGGCTGGGTGTCAGGGGACTCCCCAGCAGCAGGGGACACCTCTGCAGGGCAACAATTAGCAGCCGGGAGAGCCTTTGGGACCTCAGAGGCGGGTGCAGCCTGGGGCTCCTCCATAGGCTGGACGGGGACAGCTGGGGGGTCCGCTGTCTGCTGGGCTGGCTCTGCAGAAGGGACCCTGCTGTGCTGGGCAGCAGCAGTGGCAGATGGGGCAGCCAGGGGCTGGACAGAGGCCGGGGCTGGAGCAGCCTTGAGGAGGGAGCTCTCCCCTGCCAGCCGTGCCTGCCTCCTGGGGTCAGACACCCTGCTGGTCGCGGGCCTGGCTGGGCCACCAGCAGCGCCCATCTCACTGCCCGGGGCGGGGGGTGGCTGGGCAGGGAACACCAGTGGCTCTGGGCCACCGAGCGCAGGGGTGGCAGGAGGCTGCCTGTGCAGGGGGCCGCCAGCCGGGAAGGCAGCAGCACCCTGCAGTGCTGCTGCAGGGTCCCCGTACGTCAGGGGAGGCACCAGCGGCGGTGGCACAGGGATTCCTGGCCAGTAGGATGGCGGTGGCCACCCCACCGGGGCATAGGGGCCACCGGGACCAAACGGCGGAGGGGGCGGCACGGTCGGCGGGGGCCAGGCCATGGCTGGAGGTGGGAGGCCAGGCACCATGTGAAAAGTGCTGGAGGAGCCAGCGCTGGGTGGCGGGGGCAAACCATGGCAGCCCATGGGCTGCGGGCTGAAGCAGGGCCAGGAAGGCACTGGTGGGGGGTAAAGGGCATAAGCACCGGCAGAGGCTGGCGGCATCCCGGCAGGGGCCACCCCAGCAGCTGGGGGCACATTTGGCGCAACAAAAGGCATTGGTGTTGATGGGGGTGCTGGAGCCGTGGCGGGCGCTGGAGCTGAAGCCGGAGCAGCGGGAGCTTTGCTGGCAGGAGAAGGGACAGCAGTGGGGCTGGCGGGTTTCTCTGGGCTCTTGTGAGCGCTGGCCACCTCAGTGGTGGGGCGCAGGGGTGACACCAGGCAGGGGATCTCCGCCAGCTCTGTTGGAGGCTCAGGGACGCTGGGCCATTTGCTGGCCGCTTGCTTATTGCTGTCCTTGCTGCCCGGGCTGGGCTGGCGGTGCAGCATGCGGATGCGGTATTCCCGCAGGCTCAGGGCCTTGGGCTTGGCTTCTTTGGGCACGCTCTCCATTGTCTCTGGCGCTGACTGGCACTGGGGGGGCTCCAGCCCCACACCTTGCTCCAGGAGCGGGGAGGCAGCTTCCGAGACCCCCCTGCCCTGCTCAGCAGCCAGCTGTGCATCTCCACTGCCTTCAGCCTGGTCTGCTCGGCTGGGACATGAGGCTGCGGGGCACCCCTCCATGCTTGGTGCAGCCTTCTCCAGAGGCACCACGGTCTCGGCCTTCCCTGGGTCCACGCTCACCATCTCTGGCCCTGGGTCCTTGTGCAGCTCCCACTGTGTTCTCTCAAGCGGGGAAGCCCTTGGTGCACTGCGGGGCCTGCCCCGGGGCCGCGGTGCCTGCTGGGCACGCAGCTCCATCTGCCCCTCTTCCCGGGCTCGCTCCAGCTGCCGTGCCAGGAAGTCCGAGACCTGGACCGAGGGACACGCTGCGCGACGCCGGCCGGCGGGGGGCTGCTCCGGGGGGTGCCCAGCGCCAGCTGAGCGCAGCCGATGGGCGACGCAGTCCCTGCCCGGCCTGCCCTGCTCGCTCTGGCCGGCCTCCGCTTTCTTTCTGCGGCTCTTCCTTGCTCTCTCCCGGCCACGGCCCTTCTCGGAGCCCTTGCGTTTGCTGCCTGCTGGGGCCCCCGTGCTGCGCCAGGAGCTGCTCTTGGGGCTCTGGGCTCTGGGTGCTGCTTCCTCTGGTGGGGACATGCTCCCTGGGATGGTGCATGATGGATCCTTCCCAGGCAGTTTCTCCTCCTCCTTCTTCTTCTCCATCCCATTTTCCTGGCCTGGAGCTCCTGGAAGCTCCTCTCGACCTTCTGTGAGGGACTCCCTGGTGCCCCCCTCTGCTCCCAGGAGCTGGGGCTCCAGGGTGGGGAAGCTGGGAGCCAAGGGCTGCAACACCACAGGGATCTCCACGCTCTCCCCCTCACCAGGCACGATTTCCAGCAGGACGGGACCACTCAGGAGCTCCTTGGCCACGGGCTCAGTCTCAGGGTCCAGGCACACGGTGAAGGTGGGCAGGCAGTACGGGTGCATGGACTTCACCAGCTCGCTCAGGGACACATCGCCCGTGTTGATGATGCAGGGGTCTTCGTGCTCCCCCAGTGCTGCTGCAGCCCCACTCACACGGAACTCCCCAACCTTCACGCCACGGTCTAGCTCCGGGCTCAAGGCAGCCTCCTCCTCCTCTTCCTCCCCGTCGCTGCGCTGCGGCAGGGGCTGCTCTCGGGCCCGGTGCCAGGGCACCTTCCTCTCCACCCGTGGGGTGCTGCAGAGCTGCTTCTTTGGGTCCTCAAGGCCACGAGTGACACGGTCCCAGGTCAGGTCTGTGTCAGTCTGGAAAACGGAAGCAGGGTCAGCTTCTGGGCTTTCATCAGAGCCCCCCCAGGCACAACTGACTGTGCGTGCACTGCACCTCTGCAGCAAAGCCCCTGGGCGGGCACAAAGACGGAACACATCTCAGCCTCTCACTAAGACACAACACAGCCAGAAACCTGCTACCCCTACAAGCGCATCCACGGCACCCCCAGTCCCACAGCAGCCCTGCTCCCACTGCCACTGGTGCCTTGCAAAAGCATCACTTCTGGGAGAGGACTCCTGTGCCAGGCAGGAAAGAGGGGCTGGGGTCAGGACCCCAGCATCACCCCAACACCAAACCTTCAGCTTCCGCTGCGGAGCTGCTCACCTTCCCAACCACAGAGATGCTGCTGCTGCTGCCGAGAGGCAGGAGAGCCTTGGGCTGCTCTAGGGCAGAGCTCTCGCACTCCAGCGATGGACGGGACAAGCTGAGGAACTTCTGAAACTGGAGAGGAGACAGAGGATGAGGAAGCAGCATATTTCTGCTGCTGGAGGGACAGGCCGCCCCCGGTCCCAAACGTCACCCCACATTGCCTGGGAGCAAAGCCAGCCCTATTTCACCCACGGCATGCACAGCCCTGGCTGGTCAAACAGAGGGGTACATGCTCCTCGCCAAAGCCCCTGGCACAAATCTGCCTCTACACCAAGAGCCAAGGTGAAGGCGTGGACCTGAAGCCCACACTGGAACCTCAGGGGTGTCCAGGGCTGGCTCAGCCCTTCTCTCATGTTGCTGGTCAGAAGGGCCATCCCAGGGCACTGGGGACCAGTCCTACCAGCTCAGGACCTGGCAGAGCTGTACCTGAGCATCTTCCCACCCGCTCTGGGTCAGGATGACTCTGCCCCACAACTCACTGAGGGATTCTCCCGCTCCCGAGGCGAGGTCAGCAGCTCTGCGTCCATGATGGTGTCGAAGGGGGACAGGGTCTCATCGTCCGTGCTGTCCAGGATCTCGGTGATGGCAGTCAGCAGAGACAGCTCATTCTGCGCATCCAGGCAGGCCTTGCTCTGCTACGAGAGGGGCAGTCTCAGAGGGCGGAGGGGCACAGCCACAGGACCTGGCCATAGGGGACACTGCCACCACCCTCACCCATGCCACAGCCAGAGCCAGCCCAGCCACCGCTTGCCGTGCCTGCGCGCGTGCTCCCACCTCACTCAGAGACAGGTCCTCGATGATGGAGATCACAGAGGAGTCGAGATAGTTCTGCATCGTCCCCAGGATCTCTTCAGCCTCCAGGATGGTTTCTGCATCCAGCGACGTCAAGTTCAGGTCATCCTCCTCGAGGGAAAAGCACTGTGGAGGAGCACAGAGCCAGGTAAGCACTGTGCACGGCACCACCACGAGCACTGATCTCTGCAGCACGGACAGGCCCCCAACAGCCTGCGCTGGAAACAGCGGCTGAGCTCACTGCTGCACCCCCAAGCCCACAGGGCAGGCCGGAGGGACAGAAGATGGCACACGGGCCCTTTCCCTATTGCTTTCAGAAGAGGTTCACCCTCTGCTTTCAGCTCCAGACCCTTCCAGTTACCTGCAACAGCTTCACACCGAAATGACTGGGAAAGACAGCTCGATAAACCCCCAGCAATTCCCAGGCTGTGCCCCACACCACACATCGCTCGTGCTGGATGGGAAGAGGCTCCCGCACCCCCCGAGCTGTCACACGCTCCTGACTCTGGCTGCCAGCGCCTCAGATAAGCCCAAAACCATTACGAAATACGTAACAAAAGCGCAGGAGTCAGCAACAGGGACGCAGGCGGCTGCCGCTGCCAGGCCCTGCCCCAGCACCGCTGCTGCAGGCTACAGGACACAGATTGTGCTCACAATCCAGGACCAGACCAGCCTTGTTGCTCTTCTTCCTTCAAATCCCCAGCCCCACGTCCTTTCCAGTCCCCCAGCCAGCTCCAGGGGGGTTCAGGTAATGCTGGGTTAACTTCAGGAAGGTCTCTGCCCTGCGCTCCTCGCAGCCCGGCGCTGCAGTGGCCAGGCAAAGCGAGATGCTGGCGCAGGGGCAGAGGCTGCAGCCCCCGGACGCAGCCTCTGCCAGGAGCCGAGCGGCAGCACAGACACCACAGACACACCGCTGGCACGAGACAGGACGTGAACTCCTGTTTGTAGATGGGCTTAGGACGAGATAACGCACTCGGGGAAGATAAGGGCGCCAAGGACGGAGCCCTGGGAAAGCACACTTCCCTCCCAAAGCAGGAGCAGGCGGCGAGCTGTCCTCCCCCTGAAGCATCAGAGAGAATGCGGCTGCTCCCTGGGGATGCCATCTGATAATGCAGATGTTTCACTAAATAGATGTATCCTCAAACATGGCAGTACCAAAGCCACGAGACCAAAGCCCCAGTCCCTAGGGCTCCTCAGAGACCTGCCCCATCAGTCAGAGCGGGCACCTCTGGGCATGGCACAGCCAGGAGCCCTCTGTGACCCTGGAGCACAGGCACCCCAGGATCAGGCTGGGAATTGCAGCCAGGACCCCCAGAGCAATGCCCCTCAGCCTGTTGCTGTGTGCTGACATGGCAGCCCCAAAGAGCAGGAGCCTGCAAGGCATACCCCCTTTGGTATAGGGCTCAGCACCCCAGGCCACCCGCTCCCAGGGCTCTCCTGGCAGAGCAGAGCCCACCAGCAGCACTGGGCCACTGCTCCACATGCGGTGCAGACCCGTTGGTGGAGCAGTGTTACCACCCAAGCATCCCCGGTCCCCTCCCTTGGCCACGCTGGCTGCGGGTCAGAGCCCAGCGCAGAGCCCCGCTGGCAGCTCTCTACAGTGCAGCCTGGCTGCGATTCCCGGCCAATCCTCCTGGAGATACTGGGAGGAGCAGGGAAGCACATCCAGCACTGCCAAGCGCCAGCGTGCAGCCCTGAGTCAGCGCTGACCGGCAGGCAGAGGAGCAGCCAGCGGGAAAGATCTCATGGAGCACCAGCACCAAGGGACGTGGGGCTGGCTCACCCCTGTGGGGATCCATGGGATGACCCCGGGACTGCCTGGTCCTGACATGGGGCTGGCTCTCCCCAAAGGCAGTGTTTAATAAGAGGTTTCCAGCCGTGACCAGCGCTGGCCATTTGGAGGGAGGGAAGCACAACCCTCCCACTCACACGGCCTCTTCCTGTGTCTCCTGCCTGCAGCCTGGGCCATCTCTGAAGCCCTCCTCGGCTCCCTTGACTCAGCGCCTTGCAATGAGGAGTCCCACAGCCGTGAGTCACCGCTGAACCAGGCTGCGTTCCCCCAGGACTCCCTTTGATCCACCTGGGGCCGGGCACCTTCTTCAGTGCTCACTGCCTGTGCGTCGGGGTAGGGGCATGAACCAGCCCAGCCTGCTCCTGCATCCCTGCCTGCTCTGGTCCCTGCCAGATGGGAACAGAACGGTCCCCTGTCCCCGCATAGCTCGGAGCAGGGAACACCCTCTGTGCGCTCCCAGGGCTTGCTCTATGCTCATCAACGCAGCAGGGAAGAGGTTGCGGGACACAGGGATGCTCAAGGACAGGCTTGGGCACAAGCCACGCTGTGCCCAAGCAGGCAGCGCTGCTGGGGAGAAGAGGGGATGCCGGCAGCCTCAGAGCAAGCTTCAGGCACACGGGGAGCCGGGATTTGAGCCAACAACCTGACACGGAGACAGCCTGAGCATGGCCACCGGCTCCTGCAGCAGCCAGCCGGGGCAGGGGACGCTGCACTCGCTGCCGCGATACCCAGGAGGCACAGATGAGGCCACCGCGGGCCCCATCCGAGCCGCGCTGGTGACACACAACACGTGTACCCGGCGTGCCGCGGGTACGCCCAAGCACAGGGCGGCCGCCCTGCCCGCAGGCAGGCAGCCAGGAAGCCTCTCACCTGCCCCCAGCTGCCGGCAAGGCCACGGGGCTGCTGCCCCCCGGGACACGAGGGGAGGGACGGGGGACACGCAGCCAACACGGCACCGGCAGAGGATGCTCATGGATTCCTCAGCCGCTTCTGGGAAGCGTCAAGCAGGAACACACCCCCATGACCCAAATGCAGACCGCTCTAGCAGCGTTGGGCAGACACAGGGCGACATCAGCGCCCTCCTGGATGAGCTCGGAGGGTGTCCCCACAGCACCCGGCGCACCATGTAAGGGACAGGAGCGGGGGGCGCCCCGAAATCCCAACGAACGCACAGCGCCAGTGCCCCAGGTCCCGGCCAGAAGAGCTGCACCCCGCGCTCCCCGTCCCACACCCAGCGCGCCGGCCCAGCACCAGCAGAGCCCCACCGGGACCGGTGCCACCGGCGGTGGCGGGGACGCACCATACGGGAGAGGCTGCACCGCGCCGCAGACCTTCCCCGGAGCGGGATACCCTTCCCCCGGGTTAAGCGCCCGGAGCAGCTCGGGGAAGCTCCCCCAGCGCGGAACACGCCACGTCCTCCACCCGCGCTCCAGCCACCGAAACCGGCGGGGACCCGTGTCCCAACCCGCGCTCCCTCTGCCGCAGGTGGCGGAAGGCGACGCCGGGATGCAGGGACGGCGAACGGGGGCACGGACCCTGCCGGCGGCCCTCAGCCCCCGTGGACCGCAGGGGAGCACCAGGACCCCCGTCCCAGCGCCGTGCCGCGGCCCTCGCGCCGCACCCCGGCAGGGGAGCACCGGACCCCCGCCCCGCGCACAGAAGGGGCGCCCCGGTCCCGCGCAGGGTCCCCCCCCCGCCCGCCGCCGCGCGCGGCAGGCCCGCTGCCCGGCACACGTGGTGCCGCCGCGGGAGCCGCCCCGGCCTCCCTCCACGTGTCACGGCGCGGGCCCGGCGCGCCCCGGCGCCGCTCACCTGCGGGGAGCTGCCGGCTAGGAAGGGCGGCTCGCGCGGGGCTCCGCCGCACGACCCCCCCCGGGGAGCGGCCCCGGCCCCGGCCCCGGCCCCGGTGGGCGCCGCTCCGCCCCGCCGCGCCGCCATCTTGGCGCCTCCGCTCCCGGCGCGGCGCGTGACCGCCCGCCGCCCCGCACTACAGCTCCCGGCAGGCACCGCGCCCCGCCCCCCGCGCGTAGCGAGCGCGGCCCCGGGGGTGGGGCGGGAGCGGCCATCTTGAGAGCGGGCAGAGCCTCTCCGGCTTCGCCGCCATGTTTGCGGCGGGCAGGGAGGGGCGGGGCGGGCGTCATTGGCGGGAAGCGCCCGAGCGGGGCGGGGCTGCGGCGCGTTTTCCCGCGGCGCCGGCGGGCTGCGCCGCGCACGTGGGGCGAGGGAAGGGCTGTCGCGGGAGCGGTGTTTGCCTCTGTCCCTACGCCCCTCGCAGCAGCGCGGGTGGTGCTCCGTTGAGCCAAAGCGGGTGTGGGGTTGGTTGGGGTGGCACACGTGCGGCGGGCAAGCGGGAAGAAGAGCAACTGCGGTGGAAAGGAAGGATGGGCACTGTGAGCTGTCCGGTAGCCTCCAGGCACGGCCGCCGGGCAGGGCTGGGTACCAGGCAGAAGCCTGTGTTTGGGCTTGTGCTGCTCTATGGGGCTGGCACGCAAAAAATTGCCTGGAGGATGCAAGAGGTGGGAGGAAAAGCTTGGTTTGTGTGCCCCATCCCTGGCAGTGTTCAAGGCCAGGTTGGATGGGGCTTGGGGCAACCTGGCTTAGTGGAAAGTGTCCCTGCCCGTGGCAGGGGGGTGGAACCAGACAAGCCTTAAGGTCCCTTCCCACACAAAGCATTTTGTGATTCTATGATGGAGCTGCAGTCTGACCCAGCTCCCCCAGGAGGGGCAGGGGACACTGGTGTCCCCAGCAGGATTTGCCTGGCAGGGCCTAATTATCCTGTCCCTGGCGGCATGGACCTCCACAGGCCAGATTCCCTTGGGGATCCACAGGATAGAGCTGCTTTGTCCAGCCTTGCATGCCTGGTCACTGAGCCAGGGCACGTCTGACACACAGCTCATCCTGCTCTCCTTCCTTCCATCCCGCCACAAGGGACTTTCATCTGCAATTGTGTGTCCCACGTCACCTCCTGCCTCAGGGTCTGCTCCTCCCTAGCAACAAACAGGCTTTCACCCAGGGGAGCTGCTCCCCATCTCCTCTAACAAGCCCCTAGCATCTACCAAGCCTCTCACTGGAACCTCTGTCTGGCCAGAGCTCTGGCTGAGCAGCAGCCAGGCAGGTGGGTCCTGCTCCAGGGCTGTGGACCCACATGTGAGAACACCTGCTGGGTCCTGCATGTGAGTTGGTAAAGAGGGGTCTGAGCACACCCGTGGACGCTGGGCACAGGAGGCTGAGTTGGTTGTAACAACAGGGTCCTCGGGCCAATGCTTGCCACTGGCAGTGCGGAGGAAGCAGGGAAGCTTGGGAAGTGCTCCAGGCTCCATCTGCACCCCAGGAGCATTGCCTCTCTGAAAGGTAATTCTAAGCTCACAATGTCTAAAGCAAGGAACAAGTCACTTTGGTAAAAGCTATGACCCAGCACTTGGGGTCCTGCTGACAGGGATGCGGAGTGATGTTGCCCTCAGAACCTCCTTTCCTCCTCCTGCTCCAAACCGTTCTCTCCTTCCATGTCCTCCCCCTGGAGCACATTCAGGGCGTGCAGTGACCTGCCTAATTGCTCCATGCCTGTGTGTGGCAGGACCCTGCGGCACTGCGAGGCCTGTCCCTCACAGAGCCTGCTGTGAGTCCTGCACGTGGGACCACATCTCCTGCACATGGCATCCCTGGGGTGTAAGCAGAAAGAAAACTACATGCACCTCCCTACCGCAGCTGGACTCACAGCAGGGGTGCTCTCCCGGCCCAGGGGCAGCACCAGCCACTCCTGTTGGTTTACAAGGCAAAACAAACGACAGGCAGAAAGGAATATGCACATGTTGCATCCCAGCTCTGCAGATCCCCTTCCTGCACGTGTATTGATTGTACCCCTGGTGAGGTAGCTCTGTGAATAGCCCATCCTGATGCTGCACCTAATGCACACAGCTTGCTCCAGGCTAATGGGAACAGCCTGCAAAGGAGAGCTCTAACCCGTGTGATGCTTAAAGGACACTCAGTGAAGAGGAATGTGAGTCCCACCCGAGCAGGAACCGATGGGCTGGTTCAGCAGGGAGAAAGGGGCCAGGCTCTCCAGGCAGTCTGCTCTGCCAGGACACTGCTTCCACCGTGGGGCTGGGTCTGCATCTTGGCAGGGGAGCAGAGGGACAGCATCCCCCTTCACAGATGGGGCTGCTGGGGCCACACCAGGCTCTGCCCCTGCTGCAGGCATGCACGGTCCTGCAGAGCCGCGTGGGGCTCCTCTTGGGAGTGGTGCTGCTCCTGCCCTGGCATCTCTCTGGCCCTCGTCCTGGGAAGGTGGAGGATATGGTGATACTGCTGCACGGCACCGGGCGCAGCGCAGGCCCAGCAACCCCTGTCATCTCCACACAGCAAACACCAGCCACAACCTCCGCAGCTGTGCCACCACGTGCTGCAAACCCTCCTTCCAGCCTGCCCCCCAGCTCCGGGCTGCCCGGCCTCTTCCCTGCCATTCACCCTCCTCCAGCCCCGCGGCGCCCGGGGTGAGGGATTGGTACCAGCTCAGCGCACACTCACGGTGAACAGCCATGCTGAACGCTCCCTGTCGCGTTCCCCGGCCTCCCGGGTGGAGACAGCCACCAGCCGCCCTGGGATCTGGATGTGTCCGGCTCTGGGCTCGCATGGTGTGTTCATCCCTGCCCCTGCACTTGTCCCTCCACCAGCTCCCTGGCTCTTTCCCCGCCCCAGCAGAGAGCCGCCGGGAGCTGCAGCCCGGGGCCTCTGCAGGGCCTCGGGGAGAGGCGCCGAGCTCCCCCGGGCCTGGGGGGTCGAGCCCGGCAGGGTGAGAGGCTGATCCACCCGCCACCTCCCGGGGGAGGGCCAGCCCCGGCCGCTTACCCAGCCCTGACCCATGGGGGCTCGGGGGCTGCGCTCCCCTCCCTCCTGCGGCGGCCGCAGACCGCGGGGGAAGCGCCAAGGTGCGGGCGCCTCCTCAGCGCTGAGGGGTCTCTGTGCCTTCCCCCGTTCCCCTCACAGTGCCCGGGGCCGGGCCCAGTGCCACAGGGCCTGGCGGGGCGGAAAAACGAGGACCGGGGGATGAGGGCGGGCGGCGGTGCCTGACATGGCGGCGCGCACCCGGCCTCAGGGTGACGGGAGGAGAGAGGGAAAAGGAGAGGGGGGGGGGGGGGGGGGAGAGGGGGAAGAGCGGAGCGCGCACGCACGCAGCGCGCCCGCGCCCGTCCGGCGAAGGGGAGGGCGGGGGGGAGAAAGAACGGCGCGTCCCGCGCATGCGCAGAGGCGCGCCCGCCCGCCCGCCGCCGGCGCAGCCGCCCCCGCTCCCGCTCCGCCGCCGCGGCCCCCGCCCCGCCCGCCCCCGCTGCCGCCGGTCCGCGGCGCGCCCGCCCCTGGCCGTGCCCGCGGCCGCGCGGGGTTGCCCGCCGGAGCGCGCGGCGCGCCGCTCATGCGAGACCCCCGCGGCCCGGGCAGCGCGCAGCGACCCCCGGCCGGGCCAGGCATGTGAAGATGTCAGTGGGCTGTGCATGCCCTGGTGAGTGCCGCGCGGCGGGGGGCTGCCGGGGGGGGTCTGGGGGCCCGTTATGGGGCGGGAGCCCCGGTGGTGTTGGGGTCTGGCTGTGGGGCTTAGGGCGCCGTGGCGTTGGGGTTGAGGTTGGGTTATGGGGCTGGGTTCCCGGAGAACGGGGACTGGAGTGTGGCTATGGGGCTGGGGTCCCCGCTGCGTTAATGCTGGTGTCTGGCTGTGGGGCTGGGTCCCCGAGGCGTAGCTGCTGGGAGCTGGCTGTGGGGCAGGAAATAACTCAGCGCGGGTGCTGTGGTTCGGGGCTGGGGTCCGGCTGTAGATCAGGGGTCAGCGAGGTGCGGGGGCTGGGGTCCCGGCACTGTGGTGTAGCCGCTGGGTGCAACCGCAGGGATGTGGTGCCCATGGTATGGCTGCTCTGGTCCAGCTGTAAGGGCTGAAATCTGCAGGGTGCTGGGGTCTGGCTGCAGGGCTGGGACTCCACCACATGGGTCCTGGAGTCCCCTTAGTGTGGATGCTGAGCTCTGCTCACGGGGCTGGGACCCAGCAGCATGTGTGCTGGTGCCCCACACCATGGGTGCCAGAAGTAACCCCAGGGCCGGGACCCTGTGGGCAGGGTGCTGCAGGGACACTGGGCAGGTATGCAGTTGGCAATGTGAGGGGTAACCCTGTGACCTTAGACCCACATGGCCAGCACAATAGCTCTGTGGGGTGCCCCCCTCCCCACGTGGGTATGGGGCACAGGGTCCTTGGAGGGGCTTAGGCATGCTGCTGGTAGGTGTGAGTGCCCCCCTCATGGCTATGGTGGGGTGTCTCCTTTACCTTGGTCCCCATGGGCTGGCAGGGCTGCTGGGGTACCCTGGGGGTGTGATGAGTTGGTGAGGTCTCAGCACCTGTCAAGAGTGCTGCCATAGGAATGCTCACCCTGAGGCCTGGGGCAGGTTTGGGGCTGCTGTGCTGGTTGCATCGCCTGCTGCTGTGTGCAGGATGTTGCTGTGCTGGGGGCAAGTCAGGGCAGGGGTCCTGCAGGGCTGCTGGAGCCTTCTCCAGCACCAGCTCCCAGTGGAAGGCCCCAGGGAAGGGGTTCTGCTCTCCCTGGGCAGCCAGCACTTGGGGTCCCTACAGGGGAACAGCAGGGACGCTTCTCATCCCAGCTCCTGTGACAGTGTTCCAGTGCCTGGCGATCCTGAGAGCCTCCTGCCAGGCTGGGACCCCCATGCTGGGGGGCAGCGGGATGCAGTGACAGCACATGGTCCCTGCGCATCCCCTAGCGCTGCCTCCACCGAGGGGTTTGCAGCTAGATCCCCGGTGCGGGCAAGGGGGTGCCCCTGCGCGGCGGCCCCCCCCTCCCCTGCGCTGCCTGCGCCTCTCCGCCGTGTTTCCATGAAGGCAGGCGGCCCCTTCCCCCATCCTCCTCCTCCATCTCCCACTGGAAGCTGCCAGAGCGCTGCTTCCTCAAGCAGAAAGTCACGTGAACCTCCCTGCGAGCCAGGCCGAGCAGCCACAGCACCCGCACGGCGGGCACCCCGCACCCCGAGGCTGGGACCCCCCCCTCCCGGCACCCGCAGCCTTGGCGTCCCCCCTGGGCAGAGGCGAAGCCAGAGCGGCTGCGTCTAACGGCAGGGCCCATCGCATCCCCCGGGAGCTGGCCCCGTGCCACCGGGAATGTCATCGCCATGTTGGTGGACGCAAAGAGGGGGGTCCTCCCTCCGCGCAGTGACGGGGAGGGGGCCGAGGGGTGACCCCGCAGCTGGGAGCATCCCTGCGGATGGCTTCGTGTGGTGTTGCCATCGCATCCATGTCCCCCGGTGCTGGAGGACACGCGGGTGCGTGTGATGTGTGTGCACACGCGGGTGCCCCCGCCGCTCCCCCCGCCGCCCGCCGGGGCTGGGTGGCACATCCAGAGCCTGCGCCCCCCTCCCCCTTCCCCTCCCTGCACTGTTTATCGGAATATAGAAAAAACAAGCTCTGCCGCTGGCCTCCCGCCAGCCAGAAACATTTAATGAGCCGCTGCCCAGCCTGCTCTGGGGCTGCATTAACTTGGAGGAGTTTCCTGCCTGGGAGCTGCTGCTGGGGGGGGGTCTCAACCGTGCCCCCTTGGAAACTGTGCCCTCCCAGGCGGGTGACACGTTCCCTGCCGCGCCAGGGGTGCATCCTGCCCTGCTGCAGCTCCTCTTGCACCCCTCTCGGGGATGTTTCACTGCTCCTCACCCCTGCTCTGCAACAGCTTTGGGGCAGGGAGGTGCTGTTTAGTCGGGAACCTGCTGTGGTTCTTGTGCCTGAGGGCGGTGGGGAGCTGTTGGGGCTAATGGGGATTGGGGGGCTTTGGCCCCCACCCCAGAGATGGAGCTGTGAGCAAGGAGAGCATGCCAGGCTCGGTGGAGGAGGCGCAGCAGCAGTGGTACTGGGGTGCCAGCGGGGCTGGCTGCTTGGTTCAGCCCTTTGCAGCGGGCAGACCTTGGCACCCAGACCCTGCGGGGTCCTTGCCCCTGGGGCACCGCTCTCCCAGCATGCACCAGGCTGTCTTTGTAATTAGTTTTATTATTATCGTTATTTCCCCCCTGTAGTGTCAGTGCAGAGAGGGGGCAGAGGGGAACAGAGCCCTGCGCCCTCCCTCTGCTTTGGCTTCATGGCAGGGAAGCGATGTTCCAGAGGTCAGCACCTTCCCTGGGCCGCCTCACAGGGAGCCTGCCTGCGCAGTCCTCAGGCAGGAGGGAGGACTTCCTCGCCCACACATTTCAGGTCCCGGGATGGATGTGCCTGGCCAGGGGACAGCCCTTTGCCATCTCCCTCCCTTGTGCAGGGCTGGCGCTGTGCATCCCCCGCCGTCACGAGGCCGAGCTGTGCCACATGCCTCCTGTGACAGATGCACTGGGAGAGGGACGGCGGGCTCAGCGCTGTGCCGGGGGGGGCAGGCAGCCCCAGTGCATGTGGGCTCTGGCTCTGAAACAGCCCCTGGGGCTGCCTGGCACCTTGGGGTGCGCATGGGTATGCTGTGAGCAGGTCCCAAGGCCTCACCCTGTATGTCCGTGTGCTTCTGCTCAGGCTTTCTTCGTGTTGCCGGTGATGCTTGGATGGACGGTGCCATCCACCCCGTTCCCCTCTGCGCAGTAAAGTGGCTGCCCAGGAGGTGCCACGTGCATCATGTTGCTTGCCTGTAGCTGGCACTATCTGGCAAAGTCAGGATGGGGTTGTGGCTACCTGGTGCTTGACAAAGTGTTCCTCAGGGTTTCGGGCACTGGCTTTAGGCTGAGCACATGGCAGCGCTCCCTGGGGTCAGCACGAGCTGACTCTGCTGCCGGCTCCCCTTTGCCCAGGGAAATGTGGATGGGTCAGTGGTGGGTTCAGCACTGGGTGCCGGTGCCAGGCTCTGATTTTACTCCAGAAATGGTATTGTCTGCTCAACACAAAGCCGTGAAAGCTGCTCCCTTGAGCAGTGGGTGCATGCGGGACAGCAGGATGAGACCCCCGGGGCAAGGAATGCTTGTAGCCAGCAATGCAGGGGCTGCATGCCCCCAGTCAGGGCAGGTATCTCCTGCCCATCCCCTGCATGTTCAGCTCACTCATACCACCTTCTCCTCCCCCTCTGTGCTGTGGGATTTCCCAGCCACATCTGTGTTGCTTGTACCTGGGGTGCGGGGCTGTGTGCCGTGCCAGGGGCCGCTGGCAGCACGTGTGCCCATGCTTGATGGCTGCTGGTGCATCCTGAGGCGCGCTGCACGGCTGGCACAGCCTGTGAGAGCCCCCAGCTCTGTGCAGGGCGACGCGGGTCCCATGGGGTTGCCATGTGCATGGTGTGGGTGCAGCTCTTTACCTTGGGGCCCGGGGCAGCTGGGCTGGGTGCCCCCTCCCCGGGCAGTGGTGGGTGCAGGCAGGATGGGGCTGGTGACCGTTATCTGCCTGCCTGCAGGCTGAGGCTGTGGTTTCCTGCCTGTGCCAGGGGTAGGGTGCAGGCTGCCAGGGGGCTGCTGGGCCCCTCCTGGAGCAGAGGTAATGGTAGCCATCCACCCAGGACCCCTGGCCTCTGTCCTAGGGGTTCTGCTAGGCAGGGATGCGGTGGCCACAGCGGGGGTGATGCTGGCAGGATTTTGGGAGGTTCACTGCAATGTTGGATGTCCCCCTTGTGCAGGGGTGCTGGTGGGCGTCAGGAGGGACAGGGTTCCCACAGGGCTGTCAGACCAGCCCCCCCCCCATAGCTTCTTGTCCCCTTCCCTCTCAGGCAGGTTGCTGATGGAGGCAAACGTTAGACCCAGGGCATAATCTCTCCTGTTGCAGGCATCAACCCCTGCCCGGCCCTGGTCCCACCCTGCCCGTGCAGTGGCTGATAACGCCCTGTCCACACCCCTCTTTAGCTCCTTTCTTGGGGGGCCCTATGGGGTGTAGCTCCCTCCCCCATTGCAGGGTCTTGCTTTGACCCTGGCTTTGCAGGATCCAGAGGCAGGTCCCAGAGGTCCCCTTGCACCAGGGTGGCAGTGCCTTGCCCCAGGATGGCCCCGCAGTGTAGGGGTCACAGGCAGGAGCTGGGGGGACAGGGCCCTGCTTTCTGTGGGAGTGTCAGCCCAATCCCTGCTTCTGCACGCCAAGGGGCTGGTGCTGGGGGCGCAGCCAGGTTTGTGGAGCCAGGCTGGGACACGGGCCATGCTGGGGACACACTGGGCAAGGGCTGTGGGGTGTCAGCCCCCCGCGGCAGGGGCAGCTCTGCACCCTCCTGCTCTGCAGCAGCCGTTTGTGCCACCCTCTCCTCCACCACATGCGTCCTCCTCCAGCCGGGGCTGTGCAGGGGGCTCCCCTCGAGGGTCGGGGCTACCCCTGCCCACCCTCCCTCCCCTGCATGGCGCTGGGAGCAAGCCCTTGCGCTGCGTCCCCAGCGGTGGAAGGAGATGGCAGCACACCGCATGGCATGCACACAGCTCTGCCGAGCACGGGGCAGGCCCGGGCACCCCGACCTGCCTGCACCGACCGGCCCGGGGTGAGCCTGGGGCAGGGGCAGGCAGCAGCAAGGCAGCCAGAGCTCTCTCCCTGCCGGGGATGGCAGCACAGAGCTGCTGGAGGAGCCCGACGTGGGGCAGCAGTGACTGGAGTCGGGAATGGGGTGCTGCCTAGGCACGGGGGATACCAGGCTGCCAGGACTCCTTGCAGAGGGGCATTTCCCCACTGAGGCCAGGGAGATGCTGTTGTGCTCCTCCCAGCTCAGTGGCCCTTGCCAAATCCTCTGGGCAGCCGCAGCATGCCGAGGCTCTGTGCCTGCTGCCAGGGTATGCTTTGGTCCCCCTCTAACCCTGGGCTGCTCCTGAGCTGGGTGGATGGGGCTGCGTGTCTGCTCCTGGTGGAAGTTGGACCATTGTTGTTCCCTAGGCAGCCGTGTCCCTGCTTGGCCTAGCTGGTGGGGAGGAGGCGGCCGCTGACAGGAAGGACACGCATGTTAGCAACGAAAACACGGCCGCGAGAGGAAGCAGAAGCGATGCATTATTGATAGAGCTATTTGATGCTGCTATATTCGGAGAGCTGCTCCGGAGCACTCGGCAGCACTGCGCGGGGAGTGCAGGGGGGGTGGGCTCTGTCGATGGAGACTTACCTGCATTGAGTCACCTGCGTGTGGCCATGGCCCTGGGTGATGTCCCCTGCCTACTCCTGGAGGGATTCCAGCACAGGAGGGCATGGTGATGTGGGGGGGATACCAGCCCTGTGCTTATTCCTGGGAGTTTGGGGGGCAGCTCCCAGCTGTGCAGGTCTCTGTGGGGATGCCCGGGCTCCTGCTGTGGCTCAGGGAGGGGATAGAGGGGGAGCAGCAGGCCAGGGGCTGGGGTGCTCTGTGGGGCTGCATGTTGAGGGCTGTGCCTTAGCTTCCCTTTAAGCATCAGTGCCTGCGCTTTGGAGGGGGTGCCGGTCTTCTCTGGGGACGACGAGCAGATGCAGGATGCTGGGGCTGCACAGCCATGCTCCATGTCACCCCCTCCCCACCGTGGGCTCCCAGGCCAGGAAAGGGGCTGTAAAATGAGCCATTCCTGTAACATGAGCAAATCCACCTGGAGCCTCTGGAGGAACCTTAAAACCCTGCAGCTCTGGCAGGCTGGCCCCGGGCTGCTGCCAAAGGGGCCAAGGCTCACTGCTGCGGGTGGCCATGCGGTGGCCATGCGGGGCAAGCTCTTGCAGGACAAACGTTTCAGTGTCTCAGGGACAGCACGGGAATGCTGAAGGGCATTTCCCTGGTGCTGTGCAGAAGCCCCTCGCTAGCAGGACCTGCCAAAGCTTGTTTTTGGACTGCGCCTTCCCCTTAGAGCATGTGGCCAGCTGGGAACTGCTGCGGTCAACCCACTGTGCCAGAGCAAGGTGTGATGTGAGGGTGGACACTCCATATGAACCCTGTGTGCTTTGGGTTCCTGCATCCTCTGTACTCTTTCTCCACCTCCTCCATTTGGAGGGGATGGTCGCTTGGTTGCTGCTTGTCCAGTGCTTGTGTACTCGTCTCCATCACCTTGTGGGATGCTCAAGATGAGACCCCATAACTTCGCACCTTGGCCTGGCAGCCGTCTTCTTCCGCCGGCCCCTGGGCTTTCCATGGGCCTCTGGGTGTCTGGAAGCGATTCTTGTTTTGAAGGGTTAATCCCAGGAGCCCCCAGGATCTGCTGCCTGCCTAGCATGACTCACCATTGAGTTTCCAGCCTCCCCCAGGCCTGTCTCCTGGGGAAAGATGGTGCTGGGAAAGATGGAGACATGCCTTCTCCAGCCAAAAAAGGGGGCCCCTCCTGGCCCAGGCCCCCCCCTTGATCTGGGTGTACATAGCTTAAAGGGGGGGGAGAAGCCCCTCCTTGAGAAACAGGGAAGCAAAACATATTTCTCTTCGAAAGGTGATAGGATTGGGATGGGGGTGTGGCTGTTGTACTCCTGAAAGGGGGCTCTGGGGTGCGTGCATCACTGCAGACTGCATCTTCGTGCGTGTGACGGTGCCCCACTCTTGCTGCTATTCGGACAAATGCAGGAGGTTGGAAGTGCCAGGTCAGTCTGTGCCCCTGTGAGGGCTGTGCTGTTTGCAGAGCTAGCAGGTTCTTATTGTTATTAGTTTTGATGTAAGCATGTGTCCACATCCCCGCTCTGCGCCTGACGGGTGTCAGTGTGAGCATGCCCTGCCACTGCTGCCCTACTCGCGTGGGATCCCGCACACTGCGCTGTGGGCACAGCGAGCCCCGGGCACGGGGATCACAGAGACCTGGGCTTCCCTGACTGCCACGATGCCCAACGGGCTCTTCCCATCCGTGTGTCCAGGGTGCATCCCTCTGCTCACTCCTGCTCCCAAGTTGCTGCCAATTCCCTGGCTGAGACCTGCACTGGGTGTTGGAACAGGGCTGGGCTTTGGGGAACCCAGACAGGCGTGAGGCCCTCGTGAGGGGGAGAGTGTAGGCTGGGATCCAGGAGATGCAGTGCCCCATCACAAAAACCTGAGAAGCTGGAATCACCCCCTGCTCCCCCCCCGCAAGCACATCGTGAGGAAGGGGCTCCCCCCCCACCGTTACTGCCACACACGCTTCCCAGCTGCATCCCAGCCCTTCTGCTCTCCATCCAGCATCTATTTAATTATTAACTCGGCTATAACCATAAACAGCTGGGGCTGCTGCAGCCACGTGGACCAGTCCAGCGCTGTCGTCAGAGCCGAGCAGGGACACGTGAGCAGTCCCAGAGGGCTGCTGAGCCCCGGGATAAATGGCTTGGGGCATGTTTGCTGTGGATGTGCCAGGCTGGGGACCAGTGGGGGCTTTTCACTGGTCCCCTTGACCATGGCATTGGTGCTGGTACAGGGGCAAACCACCCGTTTTTGGAGTATTTTGCAGTAACGACGTGGTGTTGAGCGCTGGTGGACGGCTGTGCCTCGTACATCCTTGAGCCCTGGAGTGGGAACGGGATATGGGCGGGCTGTGTTTAATGGCCTGTCTTGACCAGGAGGGCTGCGCCGTGCCGTAACTGTCACTGGTGTTATAGTCAGTGTGGTTTATTGGCCTAACGATGGATGGTGGGTAGCAGCCTGCCACATCTCACCTGCTGACATGCAGATAACAGGCTGGCAGGGTGATGGGCAGCATGTCAGGGCATTCACAGCATTCCCCCATGTCCTGATCCTGCAGCACCAGCAGTGTGGGTGCCTCCAGCTACACATACCTTTCATGGTGCAGGATATCACCGAGGCTTCTGGGTTTATAGTGAGTTTTTCTCTCTGTTTACCAGGGTTTCACAAAGAGCTCTGCTCTGTTTATCCACATGCTCCTGAGAAGCGGTGCTTGCTGCAAGTCAGCCTGCAAGTGGAAATCAGGCACGATGATGTGATGGGGACCAGCATGGGAATGGAGCCTCACTCAGTGTGTGGGACAGCAACGGGGGATACTGCTGCAGAGCTGGTCCCAGCCAGCAGCACATCGGGCTGGGGATCAGGAGGCTGCCCGCAGTCCTCAGCTGCAGGGCTTTGGGGATCCAGAGATGCAGAACAGAAAACACCCCCAAAACCTCATGACTGAGGTGTTATGCACTGTTGGGGGGGACAAATGTGCTTGGTGGGACCTGACCGGTGGTGCCTGTGTTATCCCACAACTGCTGTTCTGGGGAGGCGCTGGGGTGTGGGCTTGGTGCTGTGAGTGAGGGGTGTGGGAAGGTGCCTATGCCCGGGGGGGTGCACACCCGGCTGGGGTGTGCCGAGAGGCGCTTGGGGAGACGTGCGAGTGTGTGCGGCCCATCAGTGTGTGCAGGGAGAGGTGCACCGGTGTGTGCGTGCCTGTGACAGCCTCGTGTGCTGAGCCTGGTGCTCCCACCCGCAGCTGGGGGCTGTTGAGGCTCTGGTGCGGGCCAGACTGGACTCTGGGGTGCTGTCGCTTGCCGCTGCTGCTGGGCTGGGAGTGGAGGTCTGTGCCAGGCTGATGTGCTAGAGCAGGCAGTGCAAGTTTGTGAGAGGCAGGTGTGGGACAAGGGGGGAATGGGAAAAATGGGATGTTTTTAAATGGAAATTTTCATAATGGAATATTTTTTACAAAAAAAAAAAATTTGTGCATTTCCATTTTTTTTTTGTAAAAGCTGCTGGTTGGAAGAGGTTGGAGTTTTGTCACGGAAGGAGACACTTTGGGTCTGTTGGCAATTGCAAACCAGCGCGTTTTACATGGGATACCCCTCCCCGATGAAACGCTTGTATTTTATTTTTCCTCGCCAGAAACTGGGAGAAAAGGGAAACAAGTTTCACAGGGAAGAAAAATCCCGAGAAACTTCAAAGCAAACCCCAAACCAAACTAGGGAAAAGGTGGTTTTTTATCCGAACTTTGCCGGGGGAAGGAGACCTTTCCCGGCTGGGACCGACTTCCCCGGCGGGACCCGGCTCTTGCATCCCCCATCCCGGCGGTGCCGCTCTCCGGGGCTCCCTCCCCCCCCCCCCCCCCCCCCCCCCGGGTCCGTGGGGCCGAGGAGCGGTGCGGGGGGAGCGGTCTCGGTCTCCGCCGCCGCAGCCATTGTGGTCCCGGCCGCGGCGCAGACAAAGGAAGCGCCCCCGCCCCGCCCCGCGCCCCGCCCGCCCCGCCCCCGCGGCGGCCCAGCGCCCGCCCGCCCGCCGCCCGCGCCGCACCGGACCCCCGCCCGCCGCCGCGCCGTGAGTCACCCCGCCCCCCCCCCCGCCCCCCCCTGCGGAAGTTTCCCGGTCCCGAGCCCCCCCCCCCCCCCCCCTCCTCTCCGGTGGCGGCCCCGCTCGGTGCGGTGGGGAGGGAGGGGAGGGCCGGGGTCCCGCCCGCGCCGCCCCCGCGCCTGCGAAGTTGTGCGCGGCCGCACCGCGCCGCCGCTCCCCGCACGGCCCCCGGTGCAGCCCCGGAGCCCCCTGCCCGCCCGCTCCGCTGCCGGCCCCGGTGCCCGCCCCTTCGCCCCCGCTCCGGCTCCGTCCCTGTCCACAGCTCCTCTCTGCCTCCCGGCTCCTCGCCCCATCCCTACACAGCTCCCCCGTCCCTCTCCTCTCCCCCAGCTCCCCTGTGCATCTTTGACCCTCCCCAGCTCATCCCTTCCCCACCAGCTCCCCTGCTTGTTGCTCCTTTCCCCGCCTGTCTCCTCGCTCCATCCCCCAGCTCTCGCCTTTCAGAGAGGCATCCCCGGCCCCGCAGGGTGCTGCCGGCAGCCCCCATGCCCCGCCGTGCCCTGTTCCATCCCAGCCCGCAGCTCTCTTTGTTCTTCCCCTGGCTCCATCCCCTGCCCGAGCCCCCTGACAGCTGCCCCGCACCCTCCCGGTCCCCCCGTGGGTGCTGTCAGTGCCGGTGCCCAGTTCCAGGGGCTGCACGCTGGCCTCCCTTCACTGCCCGCTGCAACTTCATCCTTGCTTGCATCTTGGAGGGTCCCACCAGCCTCTCATGGGTGCCTCGAAGGGAATCAGAGGTCCAGGGGATGCAAACACAGGATGGACTGGGGCGGTCCAGGCTCAGGGGCTGTGGGCAGAGGGGCTCATCCTCCCTGGTAGACAAAGCACTGGCTGGGCCCAGGGCAGCTGGAGCAGGGCCTGGGCTGGGGGTGGGTGCAGTATCCTCAGGGCTGGGGAGACTCAGTGCTGCAGTTCCAGTTTGGGAATCAGCGTGCTGGGGTTGCAGAGGGGTGTCTGATGCAGGGGGTGTTCCCCTGACCCCCCTCAGCCCAGCATGCTGTGGCGGGCTGTCCTGATCTCTGGTGGCTGGGCTGGCCCCGACCTTCATGGGTCCCAGCCAGCCCACCTGCCCGGGATGGGGGGTAAGGACACTACGGCAGTGCCACCTGGGCTTCCTCAGCTCTGGCAGCCCTGGTCCCCTCGCTGCAGCCCGGGCTGGCAGGGACCAGGCGCTGTGACAGGAGCCTGCGGAGCAGCTCCTGCCAAGACTGGTGCTGCAGCAGGAGCCCGAAAAAGAGGTGGTAGCCAGTCCCTGAGTGAGGTGTGAGCAGTGGGTTCAGGAGCCATGGGGTCCTGCAGGGAATCGCCTTCTGGGGCACAGAGGGGTGCACCCCCCCATATCAGAACCCCCCTGCTGCTTCCTTTTCACCAGGAGGGGCTAAGCCAGCTTGTGGAAGCCCAGCAGGGTGGGAGCAAACACCTCCTTCTGGGGTCTTCCCAGTCTCTGCCCCACACTACTGATAGCACCTTGTCTTAGCACCTTAGCAGCGACTCCTCCAGCGTCTGCCGGGCATCGGCTCTTGCGGCTTCTGTATGGGTAAAGTCGGTGTCCTCATTCCTTCTTTAAAGCATCAGGTTTTGGAGTGTTCTCATTGTGTGAGAATTGTGGTTTTCACTGAAGGAGAACCAAACGTGGTCTTTGCTCTCCTGATTTTGTAGAAATCCCAGGTCTGTGATCCGAGCGCGCCTTAATGCCTGGGGAGGGAAGCGCCGAGCAGAAGCACGTGCAGATTGTGCTGCTTGAATAAGAGAAGGAAAAGTTGTGATCCAAGGGGGGACGGGCTGGCGTTGGAGGGTTTCGTGGCGCAGGTTTTTACCTGGTCTTTGGTGGGGACTTTTCCCCTTGCCCACAGCAGGTCGCACCCCATGTGAAATAGGAAGAGGCCAGTGAAAAGCCACAGAAGTTTGCTAGGAGCGAAGGTGTCCCAGGCTGGGGACTTGGAGCCTCTTTCCACTTCTTTTTGAAGAGCAGTGACAGCCCCTTGTGTTGTGGGAGCGGAGGGAGCTGGAGTGGGACGGAGATATGGGCGCAAGATAAGTGCTTGTCCCAGAGGAGTCTCTCCCAGCGTGCCCGGCTGCCAGGCAGCTCTGCACCAGCGTGAGCCTAACAAGTACAGGTCCTGTGTGGTGGCAGAACGCTGCAGCTCTTCTCCTGGCCCTTACCCTTAGAAACCTCCTGTCCTCTGAGCGACCTGGGGATGGGGTGCTGCCGTTGTTTGCGCCATGTGTGCTCATGGGTTGCAGTGGTTGCTGCGCTGAGGTTTGCTGACCCACTGGCTGCTGTTTCAGGAGGACTGGTGTTACAACAGGGGATGCCCAGCAGAGAGGGTTTCCCTGGGGCTGTGCTGCCATGGTGGAGATGGGCCAGGAGCTCAGGCTGGGCTGCTCGTGCCTTGGGAGCACCAGACAGGTGTGGTTGTCCCTTCACTCCCTGGGCTTTTGGCTCCATCCCGCACTGGTCATCCAAAGCCCCAGTGCCAGCGGCAGCACGTGCTGCCAGCGCAGCGGCACGGTGAGTCCAGCAACCACAGGCGTTTGCTCTGTCCCCAGTGCCGCCAGAGCCTGCCCCATCCCTCACTCAGCTGCTCCCATATCGCCTCTTGACTCAAGTCCTAAAGAGAGAGAAGTTCAGGCTGAGCAGGGGGGGCAGAGGCTTGCCCTGACAGCTTGAAGAAGCAATGGATGTACCTTGCAAGCTGCAGCGAGCAGATTCCCACTGTGCTCGCACCACCTCTCCCATCCATGAGCCGTGCAGACCTTGGGGCATGCTCTGCACCCCAGCGTCGAGGTTTGCCCCTAGGCACACGCCTCCCTGGTGCGGGCAGCTGGGAGGCGCCAGCTCCCACCGCATCCCACCTTCGCAGCAGGAGTTATCCAGCATTTTTCCCCCTTGGAGCGGATGGCTGGCTGGATGCCAGGGCTGCGGGGCTCCACCTAGGACACAACATGGAGTGAGGCAGCTGTTGGCTGCCCCACCGCCGTCTCCAGAGACTACGCGTCCCAGCGTGCAGCACTCGGCGCCGTCGGCAGTGGCGAGGAACGAGGTGGAGCGTTGCATCCCGGGATCGTGAATCTCCATGCACCACGCGGGGGCTGACAGCCTCCAGCCTTCCAAGGCAGCAGTGCTTAGGGCCCAGGATCAACCTGGGGATCCCCCTTTGCTGACAGAAGGACAGACCTCAGCCTCTTGCTGCCCTGCCTCAGCTCCGGCCCTCCCAGGCAGATCCTGCCCCTATGGAGGGCTGCTCCAAGCAGCAGTCCCACAGTGCTGTGTAGTTTTGCTCCAGCATGCGCATGGCAGGGAGCAGGAGCAGAGATGCTGGTTGCAGGCTCTGCAGGTCCATCGCAATGGTTGGCCATGGCTGTGAGACTTCCCTTCCTGCTGCAGAACCTAAAGAAACTTCGAAGATGAAAATCCTCGTTTGTCAGAAGGGGTTTTTTCATGGGATGCTAAAAAGGGTGCGTTTTATCCATCCCCACGGTTCCCACACCATGTCGTTTGTTGCTGATGCTACCCCAGTGTGTGCTGTGGGAGGGATGGAGACTGATCACTGCAGGAGCCCTGCAGGGTGGCAGGGACCCAAGGAACAGGGGTCTGAGTGAGAGGGAAAGTGGCCAAATTGTGGAAGGTACATTCCTGAGGCTGAAACCGGCACTGTTTGATTATGGATCGTCTTTGAGGCGGCGAGCCGAAAGAGGTAATTAGGGACAGTGGGATATTTCCCTGAGAGTTGCAGGAAATGACTGCCTCGTGGTAAGTTGATAGTAGTGGAGCTGAAACTGGGTTATCTGTGGGATTGCATCTGGGGCTTGCAGCCTTGGATGGGATTCAATTTTCAGGCTGTTTTGCAATTGGCAGGGCGTGCTCTTCTCCTGTTCTCCCTCCTGGAGAAATCCCCATCCACGTGTCTGAATCATCAGAGGGCTGAAGGAGGAAAGGGGAGACTCGTGCTATCCCTGGGGTTACCACAGGGCAGTGAGGGTCCCCCAGGGACCCCACAGAGTACCCACCTCTGTAGGAGGCCTTCCCCGGAGACCCTGGGCTCTGGCACACCTGAGGCTGTGGGGCTGTTCTGAGCCTCGACCCAGAAATCCCTATCCCAGACCATACTCTCCTCAATCTGGTGCTTTTTGGATAGTATAGTGTTCATCGCTGATGTTCACCGTAATGTGCAGTTCCGTGGTGCAACCTGGAGCTGGACACACATCCCTCCCTGCTGCCCTGCGCACAGGGGACACTGCACAGCCACGTGGTGCAGGCAGGGAGGCAGCTTGTGGTCAGGATAAGCTCTGTGGCTGGCTCAGATATGTGGCTTGAGTGAGAGGGTAATCCCTGCATGCAGCAGGGCAGGTGGTGCTGCAGGTTTTGCCTCCATGCAGGTCAGGAACGAGTGGCACGCTGGCTCGGTTCGGTCTCTGAATGCCACTGGGTTCATGGCATCACCCCATGGTCTCTTCCAGGAGCAGTGTCTCTTATTCCCTGGAAATCCTGGCGTCCTGGGAGCTTCTGCTAGGTCAGTTCTGCGTTTTCAAAGCACATGGGGTTGCTGCAAGTTGATCTTGTCACTGATGATGGCTTGTGCCGTGCCTCGGTGTGTGCTGCCTGGGTTCCTGGGTTCCGGTTTAACAGCAACACTGGGCTTTGCGACTGGCCTCACTCCATCCCCTCCTGAAGCAGAGGAGAAAGAAGAGATGAAGGCAGCTTTGTGGGGCAGACCACGGACTGCTCCCTGTGCTTCTGCCTGTACCGTTGCTCTGGGTGTTTCTCTATGTTTGCCCCACAGCCCTGCCAGCTTCCTGGACAACAGGCACCAGGCACCGTCACTGGGCGAAGCCACATGAATTGAGACACTACCCTGTGCCCGCCTCCCGAGAGCACCCTCCCGGCAGCCCTACCAGCGGGGCTGGGCTGGGAAGATGGGTTTCTTGCAGCTATCGGGGCTTCCACACCCCGGTGAGGCAGCCCTGCAAAACAATGCCGCTATTTACACTTTAAAGCCTCGTTAGGCAGCCAGGAAGCAGGCACGGTGCATGACGGGAAGCATCCACAGCCTCTAGCGAAGGCTGGCCTCTCTTCTTCATGTCCTTTGGGCTGCTGGGAGGAGCAGGATGCTCCCGGCTGAGCCACAACCTTGCAGCCTCTTTCATCTTTATCATATTTTGGGGCCTTTTTAGCCTCTGGAGCCCCTGCGTTGTTGCTGAGCATTGCTGCGAGCACAGGGTGCTGGCTGCCCAACTGGGATCACTCCTCTTTGGGATGGGGAGCACTGATTCCTGCTGGCAGCCACAGGTATAGGGGTGTGATGCAGGCACTCATTCCTATGCTTTTGTCCTCAGCAGCTCTTTACTGGTGAGACAGAATGAGTGGAGTGCAGTCCTGCCTGCATTCCCCTCTGTTCTCCCTGCCAGGCACCAGGGAAGGCCCTGTGTGTCCCCTGCCTGGGCAGGCAGCTCCACTCGCAGTGCCTGGCTCTGCAGGGTGCCCGCAGTGCTCTTGACTCCTAACCAGCTCTGGGGGCTTGGTTAGGATTTTAACTGTTCCTGCTCCAGTGAACCCACCAGGCAGTGCACCTGGAAAGCATCCTGCAGGGAAGCGGAGGGGAAGGCAGGTAGAGGGCTGGGCAGTGCCGGGCTGTACATGAGTCACGGGCAGAGCGCTGCCTTCCCTTCCCATGCACCCACCTACATAAAGCTGCTTCCTTGCCCCAGTTCTCCTGGCAGCCCTGTGCAGTGCTGACCAGCTCCATCCTGCCCCCAGCAGGGGCCCTGGCCTCAGAGGATGCTTAGCTGGGGCATCCTTCTGTGGGGTTCCCTTCTACCGTCTCCCTGGTGAGGAGGAGCCATGGGGCCAGCCACAGGCACTGTGCTGTCTGCCCGAGCCTGCCTGGGCTGGTGGCTCACCAGCTGCAGCGTCAGCCTCATTTCTTGCCTTGCCGACCATGCACGTGTTTTTGTGGAGCTGGGTGAGCGCCTGGGGACGGGCGAGGGAAGCCGCTCCCATCGGCTTGGGGTCTATGGATGCCAAGCGGCATCCCTGCTTGTGCTGAGCCTGACTGGATCCTGCCTGGATCTTCTGTGCTTGAAGTAGGAGGCAGCAGGGGCATGGGGGACATCAGCTGGGGCCAAGCACTGGGCTTGACTGGGCCACATCTGTGGGTGTGGATCACTGCACCCAGTGGGATGGAGCTCGTGGGGAGCTGGGGAGCCTGAAGGGGAGAGGAGGTGATGGAGGGATCTTGCAGACCAGCCAGTGTGACCCCTTGTGTGGGTAAAAGTTGGTGTTGATGCTGCTTTATATTAACTGTTGTTTTGTGTAATGTGTGTAGTGTGTGTACAGTAAGCATAGGATCTGAGCAGCCTGTATCAATCCTAAGGCTGCTGTTGGCCTTCCTGAAAACCACTGAATCCTGTAACGTATTTTATGCTGTGTTAAAAATCATGCTTGGTCAGGATGCTGCTGTTGCTGAGGTCACATAACAGGCTCCTCTCTGCTGCTAGATCCTGAGATAGGTCACTCTGTGAAGCCCCAAAAGCAGGTTGTATCCATATTAACCTGCTTGGGAAGGTCCAGGATGGAAATGGATGCTTGGGTTGGAGCAGCGGGCCTGCTCATCTACTGTCCCATCTCTAGAAGCACTGGGCTAGGGAAGAGCATGAGAAGCAGAACAGATGGAGAGTGATGTGTGCCCTGTGTCTTACCACCTCATGAGACCTTCCTGCACCCCAAGAAGCAAGAGGGACTGCGGACAGCAAGAAACCATGAGGGCTTTTTCCTTCCGTCTCTCACTGGTGAATAAAAACAAAGCATAGAAGAATGAGACCTGCTGGGTCGGAGTGTTTTCTCCCTCCTCAGAAGACATGGGGACCAGAAAAGGCGCAGTGCAGCTCCTTCTGCAGCCATTGCTCTCTCTGCCTACGGAATCAGTTCATTTTCAACAGAAGACACGCGCTTTTGGGACGTTTCCTATGAATCAAGCGCGCTTCGACGTCATGTTGTTCAACAGCAGCACAGAGGAAGTGGCAGTGCTGTGCTTCTAGTGCAGTCCCGGTTGAGCTCTCATTTCCATTGGGCGCACGTTGACAGGGATAGAGCAGAAAGCACAAATTCCCTTACACCAGCACCCAGCTCCCTGTTAAAGAAATGGTTATCTGTGAAAACGTTGGGTAAGAGCAAGGGGCTGGCGTTGTCAGCAGCTAAATGAGAAGTGGGGCCGTGCCCCACTTCTCCTCGCTTTGGGTGGGCAGGAGTGAGGAGCAGGAGCAGTGAGCCCCCGGGGGCCGGTGTGTCCTGGTGGGGAGAGGCTGGGTTTGGCTGCTCCAGAGAAGCACAGCAGGAAGGCACCGGGCCCCAGGAAGACAAGAATCAAGGGGTGAAATGAGTATTTCCTCTGTTGCAAGTTGGAGTTAATGCCGAGGAGGTGACTCCCTCTGGTTTTGCCTGGCTCTTACTTGTCTGTGATTGCTGTGACTGCAGGCTCGGGGTCACAAGTGGCTCAGCAGTCTTGATGGTGATGCCCTGGCCATTTGGGCTCCTGTGCTGGTTAACAGCCTGCAACAAGCTGGACATCTCGGGTCCCAGAGCTGCTGGCACTGCTTCCCTTAACCCTGATAGTCTTTGCTCCACTTCTTCATCCATTGCAGCCAGGTGGTTGCTCCAGTCTTGTCCTTATGCTCTTCCCTGCAACTTGGCTGTGTGGTGACTCCAGCGTGCCTCCTGGATGCTTCTCTCCACCAGTGGGCTCGCTTTCTGCAGCACTGGCAGCTTGTGGGTGTTGGGAATTGCCCAGGCCAGGGCTGCGGGCACAAGGGCAGCCGATGGGGATCCCTCCTTGTCCCCATCCAGCAGCCTGGCTCGGCCGGCTTCGTGCCCTGCGCCTGCAGCACGGCGTGGGCAGGCGTGCCCGTGCGCGGCGGTGCTGGCTGAGCCGGTGGAGCCAGAGCTGCCTGGCACGCCGCCATCCGCTGTGCCCCATCCAGGTCAGCCTGTCTGCCCGGCTGTGCCGGGGGGGGAGCCGCGTGCCTCAGCAGCGCCCGCCGCAGCGTGCTGGGTCCTGCCAGGCACGGGGTGTGCCGGGGCTCCCGCGGGGAGGGGTGATGGGAGCCGCCGCTCCCCGAAACCTGCCCCGGCAGCGGGAGGGGGCTGCTAAGCATGGGAGCCCCTCGGGAGTCTGGATAGGGCTGGCCATGTAGCTATGTCCCGTGGGAATCCTTGTCTCCCATTGGCAGGCTGGGAGGGGGTGTTCCGAGGCTTCTTACAGAGATAGGTGCTGGCTTGCACGTGTTGTGTGCCACATTGCACACCCCGTGGTCCTCCATGGGTTCCTTGTTCTTTGCCCCAGTGCTGGGGGGCACAACGAGGGTTTGGAGTGGTTTGCTTAGGGATGGTGTGTGGGATCTCTGTCCTCCCGGAGCCGGGCGGCCGCTGCCTGCCCGAGCGAGCGAGCGGCAGATGGTGGCTGCCTGGGGACCAGCCATCCATCCCTCTGGGTGATTATTCACCCGTCACCATGACGATAGAAAGGTCAGCAAAAAGATCCCATGTGATTCCAGGGTCGGGTTGGTGGGATTAGGAGCGGCATGGGAGGGAGGGCTAGGGGGAGGATAGAAGGATAGAGCCCAGCCAGTGTCTTCATCCCACATACCTCCTCAGGGGCTGTCTCCCTCAGGCACCATCCCCAAAGCCAGGCCAGCCAAGAACTGACAAACTCTGGGCACCAGTGGAAGATCCCTGGGATGGTGCTGAACCCCTCTGGCTGCTGATCCTGAAAGCTCAGTCCTGATCCTATGGGTCCAATCCTGCATGGGCAAGACCTGGACCTGTGTGTGGGGTGAAGGGGCTGGGCTGGCATCGGGGTGGAAGCAGAGGAGGGATGGGGCTGTGCTGGTGGAGGCTCGGCTGGTCCTGCATCCTTCCTCCTTGCAGCAGGGTGTCTCCTCACAGGGTGCCCCCAGTTGACCCATATCTGCTCTTCTCTCCAGGCTGTTCCTCTAAGTCATTCAAGCTGTACTCGCCAAAGGAGCCCCCGAACGGCAACGCCTTCCCCCCTTTCCACCCGGGCACCATGCTGGATCGAGATGTGGGGTGAGCCGGGGCCTGGGGAGGGGTCTGCAAGGCTGGAGGTGCTCTGCAGTCTGCACCTAGGGTGGCTCTGTTGGGTAGCATACAGAGAGTGCAGCACGTGAGTTGAGGGGGCACAAGGGGAGAGGGGATTGGAGCAGGCACAGGTGGGAATGGGGGGAGAAATGGTGATATTTGGGATGAAGAGAGCCCCCAGGTCCCTGAGCTATGTGGGACCAAGCCCCTTGTCAGGCTGAGCCCCTGGCATGAAGCAGGACAAGGAGCATTCTCAGCTCCTGCCAAAACAGCCCCTTCTCCAACCTCTGTCCTGCCTGGCAGCAGCCCCAGCTGCAGAGGAGCTGGGCATGTCCCTAGAGAGCCACAGGCCTCACACCAGGAGCTGTGGAACACCAGCCAGAGCCCAGTTTCAGGGGTGCAGGTCACCCCTTGGGGCTGTCTGATGTCAGCAGCCTGGCTACAGCCTGCACCATGTGTGGGGGCTCGCCTCCAGTGAACCCAACGCCTGCCTGCAGGGAAAGGAGAGCTGTGATGGGCAAGGAGGGAGTTTCCCACCAGCACTAACCTGCCTGCATCTCTTTCCCTCGCAGTCCTACTCCTATGTACCCACCGACCTACCTGGAGCCTGGAATTGGGTAAGCACAGAGGGCTGGCAGGGACCCCGCTGGGAGGAGAGCTTGTGCCCATGGTGGGGATGCCTTAGAGGACCAGCACTCTGCTGGCTGGGGTTTGGGGGGGGGGATGCTCTGACTCTGCCCAGCCCTGGAGGGGCTGTGTGTCCCTCCACCATGTGCTCAGGACCCTTCCCCACTCTGTGGCTGCCTCCCCCCCTGACTGCTCTGCTATCCGGGCAGGAGGCACACGCCGTACGGGAACCAGACTGACTACAGGATATTTGAGCTCAACAAGCGGCTGCAGAACTGGACAGAGGTGAGGAGCTGGGCAATGAGGGGTGGCCAGGGTGGGATGATGCTCCTGGGTGTGTGTTTCGGGGATGGGGTCCTGTGTGCTGCCTGCCCTCACAAGCTGCCTTGGCTCTAGCAGAAATCCGCTTGGCAATGGGGTCCCGTCCTGCTGTGCAGGTCCCCAGGTGCCTTGTCCCGCACTTGGCAGTGGGACAGGGCTCATCATCCCCATATTCCGTCAGGAATGCAGCCTTCCAGGGGCTGAGCATGTGGCTGCTATGCCAGACATCCAGAAGCTCTCTGTGGGTCTGTCTGCCTCTCCTCCCCATAACCTAGCATCTATCTGCCATCCCCAGGAATGTGACAATCTGTGGTGGGATGCTTTTACCACGGAGTTCTTTGAGGATGACGCCATGTTAACAATCACTTTCTGCTTGGAGGATGGACCAAAGAGATACAGTGAGTACCAGACTGAGCCCTCGTTCCCCAGGGCGTTATTGCTTCTTTGGCAGGAGACACAGTAGTTGTGCTGTGCAGGGGGATGTGGGCAGGGTGTTAGAGCTCAGCTGCCTTCAGCCAGCAGGCATGGGGGTCACTTTACACGCACAGCCCCAAAACACATCTGCGGGATCCAGATTTACTGACCATAGTTTCCTCCTTCTCCCACTCCAGCGATTGGCCGGACTCTGATTCCCCGTTACTTCCGCAGCATCTTTGAAGGGGGGGCCACAGAGCTCTACTACGTGCTCAAGCACCCCAAGGAGTCCTTCCACAACAACTTCGTCTCGCTGGACTGTGACCAGTGCACCATGGTCACGCAGCACGGCAAGCCCATGTTCACCCAGGTACCTGCTATGCCCATGGATTCTCCTGCCCCTCATGTGCCCTCGTGGTGGCCACAGTCCTGTGTGGGCTCCTGGGTTTGGCTTGTGCCAGGTCTCATGGCAGGCAGGGACAAGCCACCGGGAGGGTGTCCCCAGTGTGCAGAGTGGGTTCCCAGGGGATGTGGGCTGGGGGAAGTGGGAGCAGCCTGTGCCTGACCTTGCGCCTTGCCCAGGTGTGTGTGGAGGGGCGGCTCTACCTAGAGTTCATGTTCGACGACATGATGAGGATAAAGACGTGGCATTTCAGCATCCGCCAGCATCGAGAGCTCATCCCTCGCAGCATCCTTGCCATGCATGTGAGTGCCACTCTGGAGCTCCCCTGGGGCATGAGTGATCTGGGGCTGCTGTTCTCTTCGTGCAGCACAGGCTGGGGGACCTCAGCCCTGACCCACATCACAGGCAGGGGGACGGGAGGGCCATCCCCAGCCTGGATGCAGCTGAGCCACCTGTATCTCTCACTCCTAGGCACAGGACCCCCAGATGCTGGACCAGTTATCCAAGAACATCACCCGCTGTGGGCTCTCAAACTCCACACTCAACTACCTCCGAGTAAGTGTGCAGGAAAAGGGAGGGATGCAGGCCTCCTCCTGGTCTGGGGTGGACCTAGGGAGGCCACCTTTTGTGCTTCAAGGTGCCCAATGCCTGGCTGCCCTGGGGTGTGGGGGGCAATGGGGCAGGCTCCGCAGGAGGGATCGTGCAGATGGGCTGCAGAGAGCCGTGGGGCAGCGGGTCTGCCAGGGCCTGGAGCATCGTGATCTAACCCCCTTGTCTGTGTGCTCCGTACAGCTCTGTGTAATCCTAGAACCAATGCAGGAGCTCATGTCACGGCACAAGACCTACAGCCTCAGTCCCCGGGACTGCCTCAAGACTTGCCTCTTCCAGAAGTGGCAGCGGATGGTCGCTCCGCCTGGTGAGCCTCATGCTCCCTGCCCTGCTGCCTGCAGGTCTCCAGGGCTGTCTCATCAGGCCCTGTCCTTGGCACAGGCTTTTCCCAGCCCCAGAGCCAGTCCCTGGCCTCGTCTTGTAAGGCTGGGGGCAGTGAGTCAGGCAGCCTGCGGCCCCTCCTGTCCCTGTGCTGGGGGGACAGGGAAGCTGCAGTGGGGAGGAGGGTGGTGATGCTGCCCTGGCAGGCATGTCACTGTGGACAAGGGGCTGGAGGGCGCTGACTCCTTCCCATCAGGACTGACCATGTCTCCCTCTTCCACCAGCGGAGCCAGCACGGCAGCAGCCAAGCAAGCGCCGGAAAAGGAAGATGTCGGGGGGCAGCACCATGAGCTCCGGTGGGGGCAACACCAACAACAGCAACAGCAAGAAGAAGAGCCCAGCCAGCACCTTTGCCCTGTCCAGTCAGGTACCTGTAAGCATCCCGTTTCCATTCTCTCTTCCTCCCCTGGGGTGGAGGGGAGGGCTCCCTGCCCCAGCCCCTAGGGGTGTCTAGGGCCAGACCCCTGGGAACTGCCTGTACAAGCACCCCCCCCCAGCTCTCTCTGGGTGGTGGGGAGAAGGAGAAGGTGTCCCAGCTGCCCTCCCTGAGCTGCTTTGCTCCCCTGCAAGGGGGTGAGGATGTGCTGCCCCACGAAGTGCCCAAGACTCAGGTCCTGCGATGGAGATGAGGAGGTGGCTTCATGGCTGGGGAAAGGGACTGCGGTGTTTGGGGGGGATCTGGCCGCCCAGGCTCCCCCCACCTCGATTATGTTTCGGGACCGTCTCCCCTTTCAGGATGTGATGGTGGTAGGCGAGCCCACGCTGATGGGGGGGGAGTTTGGGGACGAGGACGAGCGGCTCATCACCCGGCTGGAGAACACGCAGTTTGACGCCGCCAACGGCATCGACGACGAGGACAGCTTCAACAACTCGCCGGCGCTGGGGGCCAACAGCCCCTGGAACAGCAAACCGCCCTCCAGCCAGGAGAGCAAGTCAGAGAACCCCACGTCGCAGGCGTCGCAGTAATGGCCCCCCCGCCGCCCTGTGGACTCAGTCCCAACCGATCTACCTGTACATTTGCAACGGAGAGTAACTGGGAAGCGGCGAGGTACTGGGGGCAGATCGGCGGGTGCACGGCCAGGCGAGCAGCCCCCAGCCCTCTCCCCCTGCCACCTCCCCGCTCCCCCCACGCCTGCCTCCCCGCCGGACCCCAGCGCAGGGGTGGGCTTCCGGGGCTGTAGCTGCGTTATTCCCTCTTCTCCCTCTTCCTCCCTGCTTCTTCCCTGGAGAGCTTCTCATCCCTGCCCCGATGTGCCCAGCCCCTGCCCGCTGGAGTTAGGAGGGAGGTGTCAGCAGCTGGCATGACCAGGAAGCCGGCAGCATGCTGACGCAGCGTATTGGGGTCTGGCACAGCCCAGGTGCCCTCCTCTTCCTCTTTCCCCCTGGGTCCCATGGCTGGGGTTTGCTTGGCAGCTGCCTACAGCAGAGTTGCGCATCCCCAGGCCAGCGTGGGGCTGGGGGAGGGTGTCCAGCGATGGAAAGCCTTCCCTGTGCCGCCAGCTCTGCCATGGAGCCTCCTCCATCCGGGGTCGGGCCCTGCTGCGCTGGGGTGGTGTTGAGGATAAGGGCCTGTCGCAATCCCTGCTTCTTGCACCCTCCCCTTCCCCTTACTAGCAGGGGCGGGGGGGCAGTCTGTGTACAAGAAGCGTGTGGTGGTGGGGGACTTGCTGGAGCTGGATGGGGTCACAGAGGACCCTCACCTCTGCCACCGCTCCCTGCCCATGTGTTCCCCCTGCCCTGTGTGCGTCCGCCCGGGGCCCCTTTGCAGCCCCTGGTACCTCCTTTTGTCTTTTTTTAAGGAAAAGAAAAAAATAATATTATTAAAATTGTAAGTTTAAAAAAAAAAGGAAAAAAAAAATGGGAATAATCCCCCCCCGCCCTTTCGCCGGTTCCCCCCTCCCCGCCGTGAGCCCCCCCCCCCCGTCCTGACTTTTGTACAGGCTTCTTCTCTTGGGAGTCTCATTTTATATCCAGTTCGGAGAGCTTCAAACCAAGGAGAGACTTTGCAGACTTCCTTTCTAAATCCCTCCAGGGGCCGGGGGGGGGGCAGCCCCCCCCCCGCTCCCCCTCCTCAATGTAAATCTTGTGTGCTGTTGTCCCCGCTCCCCCCCCCCCCCTCGGGTTCGTGTACCTCGTGCTTGTACATTTCCGCGCTGTAGACAGTGTGTACGATACTGTTCTTTCAATGTGTTATCACTAGAGCAGGTGCCTCCATTGATGTTAGGGGAAACGATGAGGAAAAAGAATAATTTTGGGGGTTTTTTTGGTTTAAAAAAAAAAAAAAAGGAAAAAAAAAAAAAGGAAAAAAAAAAAATATAATCACTTCCAAGGCTTCTTCCAAGAAGATGGGAGGTGCGGGGGGAGGGCGGCGTCCGTGCTCACCGGCTCACCCCAGCAGCCTCAGACGGGGTAGCCGGGGATTGGGCCCCCCCGAGGTGGGGTTGCAGCGAGCGCTGCGGTGGGGGTGGCTGGGGTGGGGGGGGTGCGTGTGCGAGAGTGCGTGTGCGAGAGGTTCATGTGTGTCTGTGAGTGTGTAAAGGGACCCGGGAGCGGCTCTGCGGGGTGGGGGGGTAGCGGGGTGCACCCCGCTCTCTCTGCTGGACCCCCCCCCCCCCCAGTTCTCACAGCTGCTGCCCCGTGGTGCCGTGGTTGCACCCCGTGTCTTGCCCGCTCGTGGCTGGGACTGCAGGGGGTGGCCGAGCCGGCGGGGGGGGATGCACTGTGTCCCCTCTCCTCCTGCTGTCCCTGGGGTCAGGTGTGAGATGGGAGCCCCTTGGCTCAGCCCTGGCCTGCTCTCAAGCCCCACATCCCCTGCATCAGCTCCCGGGCCCCTCCGGGGGCAGCCTGGAGGTGGAGGGCTCTGCCGCATCTCCTTTGCAGGGGGGGTGGCTCCAGGGCGGGAGCCCGGCGTGGTGGGGAGGGGGGCTCTGGTTTGCAGTTAAGGTACGATTCTGGCTGCCGGGCTCTGTGGAGGGTGTGGGCCCCTCGCTGCCCCCCCCCGGGCACACTGAAATGCCTTTTTGTTTCTTTTTCGTTTTGTTTTGGTTTTTTTTTCCCCCTCCCCTCCATAGTTTGTGCCATTTATGAGTCATGTATGGTACCAATAAAATGACTTTTCGGTTTGAGGCTGTCCTGAGCGCTTATTCCTGAGCATGGGACCCGGCTGATACCAGCAAGGCAACCCCCTGTGCCCCCTGTGCCCTGGCAGGGGGGTTCCTGTGCCCCCAGGATGATGCTGCCTCTCCTTGGGCTGCTGGTTCCCAGCCAGGCCCCGGCCGGCTCCCTGCCATGCCGTGGTGGAAAGCAGAAATCCCAGCAAGGACAGAGCGCAGGGCTGCTGGGAAACGGCCCTGTCCCCGAGCCAGAGCAAACAAGCAGCTCCGGGCCTGCCAGGATGCCAAGGTGATGGGCACATCTCCTGGGAGTGGGGGGGGGGGGGCAAAGGAGGGACAGGGGGCACCCCCCAGAGAGGGAGGCACAGCACCAGCCTCCATGGGGAGTACCCCGATAATCCAGAAGCTGGGTGCCTCTGTGCCAGCACTGGGGGCAAGGTGCTGGACCCCAGTTCCCCCAGACCAAGGCAGACAGCTGACCCCAGAAGTGGCTTTTTGCCGTCCCTACTGGGTGGGGGGCAGCTGGGTCTAGCCCCCAGTGTGGGGGCACTGGGGACACAGTGGGCTAAAACTGGGGGTGTTTCATGTGAAGCCCCCCCCGCGGCCAAACATGGCTGTGGGTGATGGTAGGGGAGGGAAAAGGAACATCGGGGAAACCAGGCTCTGCAAATCAGGCTGAGGCGGAGGCAGGAGGATGGTTCCATGTCTGGAGCCAGGGCAGGGATGATACCTGCACCAAGGGATGCCACCTTGCCGGCCTTCCCCCTGGCAGAACCGGGGGTCAGCGGTTATGGTGGGAGCAGGGTGGCCCCCATGGCATGGTGGCACCAGGGCTGAGGTGTCGGAGCCCTCCCTGCTGACATGCAGCGAGCTCTGGCAGCCTCAGTGGGGTTCCCTGGGCTGAAGGGGAGCGATGCCAGATTGTTCCATCTGCAAAGGATCCCGCGGAGGCCTGGCCAGATCCTGCCCTCACACAGCCATGGGGAGCTGGGGACACACGGATAGGGAGAAGCGCAGCGCCCAGGGCAGCAGTCCCGTCCCACACAGGGTCTCTTGTACCCAGCTCTGCTGGTGGAGAGACCTGAAGCAATGCTTTGGGTTGAGGTCTGAGCTGGGAAGAGCAAGGTTGCCCACGAAACCCCCAAACCTCCCTGCCTGCATCAGCCCCAGTGCTGTGAAGAACATGCTACTTCCTGCTTTGGTTTTCCTCTTGCTTCTGTGTCCTCCCCTGTCCTGCCCTGGTGCCAGGGCTGAGCTGGAGGGTCCCACGCGGTGCCCTGGCACCCAGCATGGACCAGGCTAAGAGGGAACCCTGAGGCAGAGCTGCTTTCCTGTGCCACCTTCGCCCAAGGTCACGGGGAGCAGCGACTCCTGCTTGTGCCAGGGAACATGAAGCAGTAACTGGGGAGGTGGCAGCCAGTGATCCATTGGTACTGGGATGCCAGGGAGCCTGGTTTAAATCACAGCACAGCACAAAGGACATAGGGTGCGGCTGCTGCAGACCTGCTGCTGGGCCCGTTCAAAAGCACATGGTGCCCCATGCAGGGACCAAGGGCCATGCTGGGGGGCCCTGACTGCCCCAGGGAGGTGTGGGGCACAGCTGAAGGCTGGCATGGGGGCAAGGGGGGCAGTGGGGGGGGGGGGCTCTGGGCATAGGGGCTGTGGCAGGGTGATCTGCTGGAGGGACCAGCATGGGCCTGGCAGTGCGGAGCCAGAGCTGGGTCTGTTGAGCAGAGCAGGAGCATCACCTGGGCACGGGGCGGGGGCCCTGGGGACAATGGGCTCTTCCCGCCCCGGAGCCGGGTGTCAGGGTGGGATGGGGCAGGCGCGGGGAGGGTGCAGGGGGGTCCTTCCGGCAAAGGCGGGGTCCCGGGCGGCCGCACGCCCCGGGCAGACCCGAGGGGCCGTGGCGGAAGGGGCGGCCCCGTCCGGCCCTGCCCACCCCTCCCGGGGCCGCTCGTCCCGCGGTCTCGGTGCGGGGCTGAGCAGTGCAGAGGGGTTCCTGCTGCGGCCGCCGCCCGCCGGGACGCCCCCCCCCACCCGGGGCTCCTGCCCCGCGCCCACCGGGTGCGTCCGCGGCACGACCGGGACCGACCGCCGGGACCCCCCCTCCCTGCCCACGGCTGCGGCTCCCAGCGCCCCGGCGGCGGGGCGGGGGTGAAGGACCACGAGCGGTCGCAGGGGCAGAGCCACCCATGGGTCCCCTTGGCTTGGAGACCCCCCGGTGGGCAGGGAGGGATGGGGGGATGGAGCCGGGCAGATCCGCAGCCTTGGAGGGGAAGTCCCGTGTGTGGCTCCGGAGGCTGTCCCACACTCTGGGGATCGGGGTGCGTGTGGAAAACGCTGGGTTTGCTGCAACGCCCCGTTTGGGACGTTTTAAACGCAAACCCTGGTTCTGTGGCTGGTTCGTGCTGAAGCTGCGGCCGGCGCAGTGCACCCCATCCTGAAAGGATGCAGCTGGTGCTGAGGTGGAGCAGGCGGGATGCCTGCTCTCGGGATCACCGCGGCTAAGGAAGCCAAGAGGAGGAAACCAGAAGGGGCACGGCAGTTCTGCAGGGACGGGGCTGTCCCCTCGCCTGCGCTGGGGCAGGTCGGCGGTGACCCTGACCCGGGTACAGAGGCAGCCCGGGGTGGCCGTGTGCCAGGAGGTGTCAGGCAGGGTGGGGCGATGCCGGCATCGCGAGCAGCTGAACCTTAAACAAGCCATAAAACGCGGGCGCTGGCGCTGAGCGGCCTGGCCCCGAGGCAGAGGTCCCGGAGGACGGGGTAAGTGCTTGGGCTCTGCTTCATCCCCGCTGCCTCTCTGATGGGCACCTCCTGCCCGTTCCCCCGCCCCGCTGCGGTCAGGATCCCCACCTCTGTTCGATGCTGTCCCGCAGCTCTTTCCTTCCGGGCAGGACCAGGCAGGTGCCTTATTTTTCTCTGCCCACATTTCCTTCTCGGAGGTAGGGCAGGCGAGGAGCCCCACACCCAGCCACACCGACAGCCCCTCTCTGCGCCGAGGTGCCCACCGGAGCTGCCGTGATGGAGCTGATGGGGAACATCTCGCAGCCTGTGTATGGCCCTGGCCCTGAGGCACCGGGGAGCAGCACCCCAGGCCTGGTGGGGATGGTGCATGGATTCCTACGGATGGTGCAGCCCAACGCCCTGCCCATAGGTGGGTGCGTGGTGATGGGGGGCTGGTAATGGGGTGGGGGTGCTGCTTGGAGCTGTGCAGTCCTGGTTGAGCCTGAGCCCTCCTGCACTGAGACTGTCCATCCAGCATTTAAACGCTGGGGTGCTGGGTTAAGAGCGGTATGGTGGGGAGGAATGGAGGGGGATTCCTGATGACTGCCAGCTACATCCTGCCCGTGTCCCATCACAACTGTGGGCAGTCTCAGATGGGGCCCAGAGGAGGCTTTGGTGGCAGTGACACCCTGCAGCGTCCTGCCCCATCCTACCTCCAGGTATCTTCATGCCAGGCAAAAGGTGCAGAGCAAACCCTGTGGTACGTGTAAGTTTGCGGGGCCCTTGCCTGTCTTGCAGCCCTCTGTGCTTGCAGGTGATGAGGTGTACTTAGGCAGGACCCAGCTTGGGGCCACCAAGAGCAGTGTGCCCCAGTGCCAGTGCCCACAGGGCAGTGTTGTAGGCACTCCCTGCACACCACCCAGCTTGCCAGTGTCCTCCCCCTCCTCCTGCAAGGGGATGTGTGGCTGGCACATCTCTGTCCCAAAGTGGTGGCAGGTCCAACTGGGCCGTGCCAGGACCCTGTGGCTGCTTGATAGCCTGGGGCAAGTGCTGCCTCCCAGGCAGTTTTGCCACTCCTGCTGTTGGCATTTGTGCTTCCTCCTCTGGGTCCAGCCCCTGCTTGCCAACAACTTGCAGGCAAATGTGTGGCTGGCAACCAACACAATGGCTTTGTGGCCTTGTTAGTGGCACGCAGATAGCAAGCCACAGTCACACCATGGGCCAGCACAGCTTGTAATGAGGCCATGGGACATGGGCAGGATGAACTCTGGGGATCAGGAAGCAGCATGGTGGGTGGACTTTGCCCCACTGTTCACACCACCCTCGCACTGCATGGGATGGGCTGCAGGAGAGCAGCTCAAGGGCAGCCAATGTGGCTACTGGAGCATCTTCCTGGAGTGAAGACCCCCTTGCTCTGGGGACCCCTGTGAGCCTGGGTGCCGGGCAGTGCTTCTGGATACAAGAGGCTGTGTGACACAAGGCTGAGGGGCAGCTGGAAGGGCGAAACATGCCTTGCCCTCACAGCCACTCTGAGCGGCAGCACTGGAGGTCATGCCTGGTACTGGGGACCCCTCTCTGTGCTGAGCAGGGTATTGGGGCTGTCCTAGAGAGCACCTCAGGGCCCAGCGCCAGCTCACTGTCCTCCCCACTCCTTTTTCCCAGAACTCATCACAGGTTTTGGGCAGCCAGAGAGTGAGAAAGCCACTGGGGAGCAAGTTGAGGAGGTGAGCGGGCAGCCAGGGATGGGAGCCAGCAGCCCAGAGCACCACGGGCTGGGGGATGCTGGTGGGTGATGCTCTGAGGCTGAGCCCTGGGGGATGGCCGGCAGCAAGGGGAGATGTGCAACCCCTTGCGGGGACCCATCCTGGGGGTCCGGATGGGACCCTCAGAGCTGGGAAGCCTTCATGGGCGCTGCCTCTCTTCCCCTCGCAGCTGCTGCTGTACGAGCTGGGTTTCCTGGTCTGCGTAGCCATCGGGCTGCTCTTCATCCTCCTCGTGCCGCTGGTGGGATGCTGCTTCTGCTGCTGCCGCTGCTGCGGGAACTGCGGGGGCCGCATGTACCAGAAGCAGGGCCGGCGGACGGGCTGCCGGCGCCGGGCGCTCTGGGCTTCCGTCCTGCTGGTCTCCGCTCTCCTCTTGTGAGTGCGCTGCCCGCGAGGCTCCGGATGGGACCCAGGGGCGGGTGGAAACGCCGGCGCTTGGCGGCCGTATCAGGAAGCTGCCATTGTTTGCAGGAGCAGATCCCAGCACGGCGGGACAAAGGAGAGGAAGCGGCAGCAGTGGGGAGCTGGCCCTGGGGGGCTGCGTGTTCCCAGCAGCTTTGCTGTGGGAACTGCGGGTGCACCCCGCACTGGGCTGCTCCCCTGTGCCTCACTTTCCCATGTTCCTCCTCTCTGGTCCCTTGGCTGTGTGCAGGGATGCTCTGGAAGCAGGGCTCAGGGGACCCTGCGGCCTGGGGTCGGTGCAGGTGGATTCAGGGGCTCCCTGGGGGGAGCATCAGGGCTGAGCTCCCCACACACTGACCCTGCCACCCTTTCCTTGTAGGGCTGGTGATGTTTGCGCCTTCATCAGCAACACTCGCTTCTCGCAGGCTGTGTGCAGTACCTTCCCCAACGTCAACACCACCCTCAACAACGTCCACATCTATGTGGCCTCCATCCCCCAGGCACGTCTGGGCCCCCTTCCCTGGCTGGAGTGGCTGATGGGGGGCAAGGGGCTGAAGTGGAGGACAGCAGCCCAAATACCCCCTGGGGAAGGGTCCTCACTGACAGCCCATCTCTGTTCCTGCAGCAAATCAATTATATCATCGACAGCAGCGACGTGCCACTGAGCCACGCCAACTGCAGCCTCCAGGGTGAGGGTGTGCGGCAGAAGGGGTTGGAGCATCCCCAATGCACCCATGGCGAGCTGCCATGCAGTGGGCTGGGGGTGCTGCATGGGTGCCCTGCTGCCTTGCAGATGCTTGCGGACTCTGCGGGCTGCTGGCCTGGCTCTCATGGGGATGGGTTTGGGGACTCTGCCGGTCTCCTGCTCTGCTCCAGCTGCTGCTATTCTATATCCACGCTCCTCTCTGGGGAGGGTGATGCAGGTGGTGGCAGGGTGGGGGTGTTCCCTCTGCCCCCTGCCTGTGGGGTGGGAGTGGGATGGTGTCCCACACAGGACGGAGTGTTTTTGGCAGCTCTGCTGCAAGCCTTGAGACCACACCATTGACACCCTCCCATCTCTGCAGACATTGGGCTCAACCTGGGTGGCACGATCATGTTGAGTATCAGGAGTGGCACAGACGGGGCTCTGAGATCCCTCCAGGGCCTCTTGCAAGGTAATGGCCCAATCCCTTGGAAGGGCCTTGGGGAAGATGCCAGGGCTGAGAGCTGGGGTAGGTGCATGTTCGGGTAAGGCTCCCAGGGAGGGGGGGTCCCTCTGGCCTTCCAGCTGCAGTCTGTGTCAAACACTGGGACTTTAGGTGGTGCCCCTATGTAGCGTTTTTTGATGGGTCCCCAAGGCTCAGCTGGATGAGGACTGGCAGGATGAGCTCTGTTCTCTCTGTCCTAGAGATGCAGACACTGTGTGGTGCCTTCAGCAGCATTGCCAGCACTCGCTCGCACCTCGAGGCTCTGCAGAGCAACTACAGCGAGCGGCTGGCCATCCTGCGGGACGGGCTCAACCGGACCCTGCAGCGCTGCGGCCAGCCCTGCAGCAGCGTGTCCCTGCAGGGCCTGGCCTTCAGCGCCAACTTCAGCACGGTGAGGAGGGGCAGTGTGTGCGGTGGGGGTCCCCCCGGCCCCCCGCAGCCCCCTCACCACAGGCTCTTCCCCACAGATCCCCAGTGTGGAGCAGCAGCGGGAGGCACTGGATGATGGGTCTGGCTTCGACATTGAACATGATTTAGAGAGGGTAAGGGGTCACCCTGTGCCTGGGTGCTGCTGGGGCTGTGCTGCAAGGGGGAGGCTTGGGAAGAGCCTGATGGCAGTAATTTGCTGTCAGCAGAGGGAAGGGCTGGCTGGAGGCCTGCCTTGTCCAGAGCCTGCCTGCTGTGCCACCACCCCTGGGTGCTGGTGTGGTGGATGGGCGCCGGGGGAGCCTGGCCATCCCTGTGCCACTGGGATCTGGGGATGGAAGGGATGTGCTGCTCAGCCCTGCGCTGCAGGCAGGGATGTGAGCTATGCGCTGTGCCCCCCCACATGCAGGTTAATGACACACTGAACAGGATCACTGACAAGGTGCAAGAGGGGTCCCAGGAGGTGGTGAAAAGTAAGCAGGGTTTTGTGCCTCGTGTGCTGAATTACCCCTCTAGCAGGGCTCTCTTTTCCCTTCTCACCCCACCCCCGTCTGGAGCCCTCCCCTGAGGCCAGTCTGCTGCCTGCAGCCCTGGCTGTCCCCAGGTGCCATCACGCTGATGCTATCTTTGGCCACGACTGCCCCCTTCCCCTCCTCTCTGGCTCCCCACTGCCCCAGGCTCTGGCAGCAGCTTGCAGCACCAATCTGTCCCCATCCCCTGCAGAGACTCAGGAGGAGCTGGGCCTCATCAGGCAGGAAATCAGGAGCTTGAAGGAGCAGTTGCAGGACCAGTTGCGACTCATGGATATGGAGGAGACTGTCGGGGTCTTTGTGGGGAACGCCACATCGATGCTGAACGAGCACAGGGAACCGACCATTGCCTTGGATGGGCTCAGGTAGGCAAGGGGAGGCTGCCATCCCCTGGCTCCCTTGTCCAGAGAGGCTCAGGCTCTGCATCCTCCAGCTTCTGGAGGTGGGGGCTTGCTTGGTGCAGGGTGGCCAGAGCTGTGCCTTGAAGCCACCCACGCCCCTTTCCTGATGGGATGCCTGGGGGCTCTGTCCACCCCTGGCTGGTGGGGTGCTGGGTGCTGCTCGGGGTGCCACATCCTGCTGTCTGATTCCTCTGCCCCAGGTGGAGCGTATGTGTCCTCCTGTGCTGCATGGTGCTGCTGGTGGTCCTCTGCAATGCTGTTGGCCTGGTGCTGGGGCCCCTGGGGCTGAAGGAAAACGTGCTGCCCACCCAGCGCAGCAGCCTCTCCAACGCCGGCGGGAACTTCTTCATGGCGTGAGGCTCCCTGGGCTGCTGAAGATGTGTGGGAGCAGTGGGATGGGTGGACAGGGCTGGCTGGGGGATGCTCAAGCTGTTAAATCATCAGGTTACCGCAGCTTAATGGCCTGCATGAGGGTAACTCACAGTGCAGGTGTTAAAAACAAGGGTATAGCATGGTCCTGCTGAAAGGAGTTCAAGCAGAGCCCATCCAACCATCACTGGCAGGGACCTGGCAAGTGTGTGGGGTCCTGCAGCTCTGCAAGTGGCTTGCAAAGCTATGCCCAGGACTGAGCCCTAGGCTACAGCCTGGCTGTGCTCCTGGGGCCAAAGGCAGGGCCAGATGTGCTTACGGGAATGGTGATGCTTCCGGGCATTACTGTGGGGCAAGGGGTGATCAGGCTTCAGGCTCTGTTAGCAATTCAGAGCATCAACACGGGGCATGTGGCCTTGGGTGCTGACAGCGTCTGTCCTGGCAGAGGGGTTGGCTTCAGCTTCATCTTCTCCTGGGTGCTGATGCTGCTCGTGGTGATCACCTTCGTGCTGGGGGGAAACACCTACATGCTTGTCTGTGAGTCCTGGCGCAGCCAGCAGCTCTTCCAGGTGAGCTCTCCAAGCAGAGACACCCTTGCCCAGACCCCCTGCTGCCTTTCCAAGGGCCGCTGGTGCAGTGGGGACATTGCTGTGTGGTTTGGGATTCTCCTCCCAGTGTCCTGCCCTCCACTGTAACTAGTTTCTCCATCCTTTCCCTCCTTTCAGATCCTGGACACCCCTGGCCTGATCCCTGGCTTCAACCTATCAGAGCTGCTGGGCCAGCAGGATGGCACAACGAACTTCTCAGAGATCTACAGGTGGGTCCCAGCCCTGGCACTGTGTCTTTGGGGAGGGGTACAACTGCTCAGCACCCTCGGATGCTCCCTGGGATGGGGGCAGCTTGCCCTACCTGGATGAGGACATGCTGCCCTGTTTTCATCCCCATGTCCCTATCCTGCAGGCAGTGCCAGCGAGATGCTGCCCTGTGGCAAACGCTGCACTTGGACCAGAGTGTGTCCTTGGATGAGCTCTTGAACATCAGCCAGGTGAGTGTGGGGTGCCAGGGTCTGGGGGGCAGAGCTGCGTGTGTGGGGCTGGCAGTGGGGATACAGTGCAGGGCCAGCACCGTGCCCCATCACGGCTCCCCCCCTCCGGCAGTACACAGGAGAGATCTCCACAGCCTTTGAGAAGATGAACATCACCGTGGGCCCCATCTCCCTGCTCAGCCAGAGCCAGAGAGAGTGGCTGACAAACGCCAGCCAGGCCGGGCAGCCCCCAGACTTCACCCTCACCCTGGAGCAGGTGGGCTGGGAGCACCTTGGTGTTGGGATGGGGGGTCCAGATGTGTGTTGGAGGGGTTCCACTGAGCCTTCCCCTTTGCTGCTGTGGGACTGCCACTGAGGCTCCCGGGGTGTCCCTTGCCATCCGTGTCACCCCTTGGGGCACCTCCTTCATGCAAGAGGCCCTGGCTCCACTCTGCCCTACAGGGATGGGGCATGCCCCCACCCCCCCCCGTGACCCCCATTCTTATGGCTCTGCCTCTGCCTTTTCCAGCTGGATCAGAGTGTGACACAGGGAAGCCTCCTGGATCTGGCTGCAAAGCTGGAGCAGCTGGGAGACTCACAGGTGAGAGATCACAGCACCTTGGGACCATGGCCACCCTGTCCCCAAAGCCACTAGCTGTGTGGGACGGGCTCTGCAGACATGTCTGGGTACCGAGCTGGGTACCAGAAAACTCCAGCTTGGCCCCACATCAGACGGCTGTGGTGGGGTGAGGACTCCATGCTGGGAGGCACCACTGACTGCAGCTCCTGCAGGGTGAGGATGTGAAAGAGGACCTGAAGGCTGATGCTCTCAAGTTGAGGGAGCTGGATAAGGAGATGCAGACGAGCTTCTCTGGGGAGCTGGTGAGTGATGCCGAGGTGGGGAAGGTCCTGGGGGTTCTGGCTTGTGGTCCCAGAGAGCTTGGAGCCTGCTGGCAAGGTCTCAGCTGAGCTGTGGGGTCCTCACCTCTGACTCCCCCCTCTGTCCATCCACAGCAAAGCCTGAAGGAGAACATCCACTTGGTGCAGAGCAGGGCTTCCGAGCTCAAGGTAAGCTGCGTAACGGGGCCTCCTGAGCACACCCCAGTCCAGGGCACCCTGCATAGCACTCCTGAGGTTCCACATTGGAGATGGCGGGAGCAAACCTGCAGTCTGGGAGTGCTGGTGGCTGCTGTGGAACTGCTGCCAGACAGGGAGGGAGAGATGTGGGGACCCCGCTTTCCCATCACGCTGCTGAGCGCACCTTTCACCCCAGGCACAGACAAACACTGCGCTGAACGAAGCCAGCAAAGCCCAGGAGTTCCTGGAAAGGGAGACCACGAACATCATTAAGAATGTGAGCTCGCCTTGCCCTGCTGCAGGGCTACCTCGTGGGGTTGTGACTGGACCCCCACATCAGGACCTCCCTCTGAGCAGGGATGCCAAACAACAGCTGGCTGTTCATCCTGCCCTGTCGGCTTCTCTGGGGGTCCCTGCACCTCTGGGTGCCTCCTGCCCTTAGGGCCCTCCAGGCAAGGGGCTGGGGCAAGGCTTGCAGCCCGATCGCGGCTGGGTTGAGGTGGTCTGGCAGCCCTGATCCTGACACAGATGGGGCATTGGGTGGGCTGGGGGTGCAGCACCTCCACTCTCTGTTTGCCCCTCTCCCAGGAGACGTGGGCCTTCCTGGAGCAGCTGTTGGACTTCTTTGAGACCTACATCTCCTGGGCCAAGAGCGGGGTGAGTTGAGCCTTCCTTGTTGGGGTGGAGGGAAGCGGAGGACATGCTGCAGGGTTCTGGGGACACTTACATGTCCTGTCCGCAGCTGAAGGAAGACGTGGCACGTTGCAAGACCATAGCTCAGACCCTGGATAACATGGAGGCCATCACCTGTGACTACATCCTGGACTCTCTGGTGAGCGGGGCAGCAGTATGTGGGGGTGGTACATGTGTGTGGAGTGGCAATGAGGTCCCATCATGCACAGAATGAAGGGTACCTGTCTCTGTCTTTGCAAGCAGGGCTTGGCATCTTCCCAGCCTCTCATCAGGCCAGGCTCTCAGAAGGGATGGATAGGGGGTCTTTTGGGGGGGCTGGGAGAGGCTCTTCCAGCCACTGTCTGGGCCCTGATGGCTCTCCCCCTGTACCCAGAATGCCTTCTGGTTCAGCCTGGGCTGGTGCACCTTCTTCCTGCTGCCCAGCATCATCCTGGCGGTCAGACTTGCTAAGTTTTATCGCCGCATGAGCATCGCCGATGTCTACAGGTGAGAAGTCACCCACCCCCTGTGACCACACTGGGTCTGGGGTCCCCCGTGCACAGTCCAAACCACCCCTTCGTGTGCCTCGTGGCAGCCGGTGGGGCTGATCCTAAAGAAACACAGGCTGGGGGCAAGTGGCTTGGGACCTTCAGCCTCTGAGGATGGAGATGTTTTGGAGAAGAGCCTGGATCTGCAGCTCCTCTTTGGGCAGCCAAAAGTGACCGCAGCCCCCTTCAGAGGAAGGAGCCCGGCTGGCATGGCATGGCTGCAGCTCCCAGCGTGGCTAGCGGGTCCACCACCGACTCGCTCTGCTTCGTACCATGCTTTGCGAAGGGCTGAAACGGGAGCCTAGCGCAGAACACAACACGCTGCGTGGTTGGTGCTGTTGCCACGAGGGTGCAGTGCTTGCTCATCCACCCACGGCCACCGGTGCCCTGGGGCTGCCCCCCAGCCTTCCGGGGCCCTTTCCCAGTCTCTCCAAGGGCTCTCTGACCAGCAGCCCCACTGCCAGTGCAGCTCCAACCCCTGAGTGTACCAAGAGGTTTCCAGGTGCATTTCCAGCTGCTGAGGCCCTGCAGTGCAGCCGGTTTGGTGGGGGTCCCCTGGCCCCCCGCCTGCCACCCCTGTCCTGGGGTGCCAGGGTTTGCAGCACCCTCATGCCCAGCGCAGCCCCTGCCACTCTTCCTCCATGCTTGCCCCACTCCTCCTCGCTCCATGGGCCCTGTGCCGGGGCTGTACACGGTGACACAGCGGTGAGGCAGGCTGTGACCTGCCTGCAGCGTGCCTGGTGGCCCCGCTTTCGCTTCCCCTGCAGCCAGCAGCTGAGCTGGTGGGAGACACGGGCTCGGTGCCTGGAAATGGGGGAACAGAAATCGTGGCACTGGGGAGCTGTGTGCCACTGAGCTGGTGAGCGAGGGGCCCCATCCTGCCTGCCCACGGAGGGAGCATTGGTGCTCTGGGGGCAGCCATGTTTTTGGGGCCTGTAGGAGCCCCTGCTCTGTATCCATCCAGATGGGGCAGCCAGGATGGAGGGGACCACAGCACCCTGCAGCCCCTGTGCCTTCCTTGTGTGCTCTGAGGGAGACCTTGTCCCACTGAGAGATGCTGGGCAGTGCCAGGAGGCATCTTCTTGCCTCACTGACGCTGCCCCCTCTTTTTTCTCCCCTCCAGGAATGAAGCTGTGGAGTTGTAAGTAGCAGCGGCACTGCCTGTGTGGGGTGGGGGGCAACTCCTGTGGCATGAGGGGGGACAGGGCATAGAGGGGAACAGGCGAGTGCAGGCCAAGGAGGGTGCTGGTATCAGGGCAGGACTGGGAAGGTGGGACCTGTTCTGGGGTGCCCCATCGTTTTCCCCCACTCCCAAGTTTGAGGATGCTGGTGCTCCCAGGCTCCGCCATGCTGGTGGGACGTGTGGGAGTCTCCATACCATCTTCCCTGTGGGTCCAGGTGCGAGGAGTGGGATGGTATTTGGCCATCGCAGCGCATCCTGGCTCCCCTCTGTGGCTGGAGGTAACAGAGGTTACCTTGGCTTTGCAGGCCTCCCACGTTCAACTTCTACATCCCTCGGCCGGCCACAAGGCATTAGTGCTGCCCGCAGCATGGCTGCAGTGGAGATGGACACTGCCTTCTGAGCACTGGGGAACAGGTTGGGATCCCAGCCAAAACCCCCAGTTCCCATTATGTGACCATGCCCTGCTGCACCTGGGAGGAGGGCTTCCTCTTGCACTGCCCCACACGGGACTTTACCCCCCGTCCACTGGACTCCGTGGGCTCAGAGCAGCTTGTCCCATCCATGCCACCGCAGCCTTCAGTGCTGGCCAGCGGGACCCGGCTCACCAGGCCCCTTGCTCAAAAATGTATTTTTGCAGGGAGCCTGACTCCAAGGTTGTGATTGTTTTGGTGTCGAACAATAAACAGGGTGTCTGTGCACTGCAGCCATGTGGCTGTGCTCTTCACATCCACCTGTGAACTCTGTGTCCAGCTCTGATGAAGGATGCATGGGTAGGGGCAGAGAGGGTTCTCCACTGCTTTCATCTGCACTGCCTGCAGCCAGCCCTTGGAGTCCTGACCCAGCCCATGGGCTGATGCAGGACCACTGCTCAGCATCACCAGTGCTGGGTGATGTTCCCCTCACCGGGCAGCCCACTGTACCCATAGCTGGGTGGGTGCTACATCCTTCCCTGGGAAAAGCTGCACTAAGGGCCTCCTGTCCATGAGGCACACCCCATGCTGTCCCCAGTACCCTCCAGCAACTCTGCTATGTATCACCGTGGGTTTCTGGTTAGTTTACGGGGTGCTGCAGTCTGCACCTCCCTCCCTCTACTGCGTATGGTAGCACAGTGACTTTCAGCGTCCACCCCTGCATGTCCCACACTGCTGCACAGCACGGATGGGCCTGCCAAGAGCTGCATGTACTGTGATAAGAGATAAGCCAAGGGCAACTTGTTTTGCACCTATGGTGTTGCCTTGTGCTGCTCCTTGGCGCAAGCACAGAGACCATCCTGAAAGCCGGGTCATGCACAGGGGATGTACATGAGCAGCTCGCCACATTTCCTCCACTGAAAAGTCCAAGTCTCTCTGGAGCAGAGTAACTGGGCTGCACTGGCCCGCTCACCCATTCACTGTGTGCATCTTCTTCATCGCTTGTTCCATTTGCCTTCAGATCTTCTAATGCTGGCTTTTTCCTTCAGGAAAGCTGAAGCTGTGCTGGCCTTACCTCCTGCTATCTGCCCCCAGCACCCATCCTGACTGCAGGGAGACCCATGCTTCTTATCACCCTGATGAATCTGTCCTGGGGGGTGCTTCTGTCCCTGCTCTCCCCATGGATGCTTGCCCTTTCTGGTCCTTGGGGTGCAACTTCCCAGCAACCCTTGGAAAGCAGTCAGCTCATGCTCTGCCTTTGCTACTCCCCACCCTGAACCCTCAGCCTCACGAACTGTGACTGCTTTCTGCTGACTAGAGGCTCCAGGCTCTGGCCTGCCCCCACTGTGCAGTGTTCCCTACTTCCTCTTCCCTTGCTGTGCCTCAGGGACACCAGCCCATGCAGGAGTGCTGGTGGCTTTGTGGGCACGGCTCCCTTTCTGCTCCCCTCTTCTGCTCCATCTCCTGCTACGGCCTTTTCTCTGCAGAGTGACTGCTGGAAGGCAGGGAGCTTGACCCTCCTTGTTGTGTCACCATGGCCACCAGCACCCAACCCAGCCCTGGCAATGAGAATCTGCCCCCGGATTACTGTGCAGCCTCTGCTGAAGTGGTCCTCAGCAGCTCCTCACTCAGTGCTGCCCCAAGGCACCATCCCCGTCCCTGAAGCCATGGCTCTGAGAGGGGCCAGGGTCCATCCTCCTCCTCCTGAGCAGCCTTGGAAACAGCAGTGCTCAGGGAAGAGGTGAGGACAGCTCATTGCAACTTGCCCACAGTGGCTACTGCAGGCTTTCCTTTCAGTCCAGGCTTCCTCTTCATGTGAGCTGCAGCTGCCAGAATCCACTTCCCTTGTGCGGGAAGAAAACTCGCAGCGCCCGCAGCCACAGCACAAGGCTTGCCATAGGGAAGGTCTCCTCAACAGCCAGCCAGCTTTGAGAGAACCGTTGCAGCAGTTCCTCTTCCCCTTTGCCAGACTTCTTCCACCCCAGGGCCTTTCTGTAGCTGAGCTCTTGGCTGGGGGAGGCCCTGCTGCGTCTTCAGAGCGATTTGACAAACCAGGCAGCAGGTTCCCATGGGGGCCAACCTGGTGCTCCCTGATAATGGGTTCCAGCCAGGAACTAAAGGACAAGTTATAGCTCTTGAGAAAAAAATTCTCCCTTCCTCAACTCTATCTTGGGCCCCGCCACAGCTGTGCATTGCCTGGATGGCCCTTTTCTGCAGCACACACATTCCTGCCTGCTTGTGTAGGCTCCTGCTTCCATGGCTTCACAGTCATGAGCTGACTTCCGCAGAGGGAATGGACTGTCTGGGCACACAGCTCGATCTCTGAGCCCAGCAGGTACCAGTGATGAGTTGAGCTTGGCCACTTTTCACCAGAAGCAGAATAAAACTGCCCTCCTCCTGAGGGTGCACATCTTAAACATTCACCATCACCCCAGGGCTGCTTTAGAAACCTTTATTTTCAAAAGGAGTCTGTCGTCCACACTTAGCCCTGCTCTGATGAGGCAGGCCCAGCCCAGCAACGTAAGAGACAGCTCCTTCACATCACAGCCTGGAAAGCAGGGGCAAAGCTACAGCCAGGGTCTCTCTCCTGAAGGAGGGGGCCAGGCACTGAACACCGGAGAGAGGCTGGAACCTGGATCTTCCTGCACAACTGCTCTCAAGTTACACTGACTTTGCAAACAGAGGCACAATATGAGCCAGACAACCCTGACAAAGCCCCTTTGTGTGCAAAGGGCAAAGGTAGAGGAGATGAGAACAGAGAGCCCGAGTGTCCTGCAGCATAATCTAAGCTTCCACAAAGGAAAGGCAGAGGCAGGGCCAGCCCCAAGCTCATATAGGCTGCTGCTAGCTTCTCAGCTAAGAGAGTTTGGGTACCGCCTGGGATAGAGAGATAAGGGAATTAGGCTGCTCTCTTCAGCTAAGTAGCTGCAATCAGTCACAGCTACAGGATTGATCCCAGAGGAATTGCAGCCAGATAGCGTGCAAAGTGCTGCTGCTGCCAGTGCTGGGACCCGCAGTACCACGGAGCTGTACCATGCTAGCATTCAGGCACCTGACTGAGCCCAACACAGCAGCATTTGGTGACCTCACCGCAAGAAACATGCCCAGTTTCCCACAGGCGGAGTTTGGGGCCACCACGAAACCCACCAAACAGAGAATTGCAGTGGGAGGAAAGACTGTGTGTGTCCCTGCCCACCACTCCTAGAGCATCAGTGAAGTTACAAAGGAGCCAGGCAAACTGAAAACAAAGTGCTTCGGGCAGGGAGCAGTTCCATAGTCCTGTAATGGTGCAGCCAGTGCTTTCATCTGCAAATGCAGCCGGCATTTGCTCCTCCACTGGGGCACACACAATTGCACTTGCTAGAAATAGCCAGAAAGCCTGCCCTGGCTTCAGATGAGATCCCCCAACCCCAGCCATCCAACACACTCTTTGAGATGCTGCCACAGGAGCAGGCTTCTGTATTGTCAGACAGGGAAGGACTTCCTTGGGAGGATGAAGCTTTCCTCTCCTTGTGCACCCAAGGCTTGGGATCCAGTTGTGCTTTCCCCCTTCACACACTGTCACCTTGTAACAGTGCTGAGGGGGAAGAAGTCCTTGGCATGGATGGCTGAGGGGCATCATCATCAGCTGCTTTTGAGGGGATTTTGTGCTCCCGGGGTGGGGTAGGAGGGGGGAAGGTGGAGCTCTGCAAGGCATCCAGGTACATCTCATCCTGGACGCAGGGACGCTGCACAACCCTTTGCAGCAGTGGCTTGAGCAAGCCTACAGTCAGATGCTTCCCCTCACTGCAGAAGGGCACTGGGTCCTCCTGGGACTGAGGGAGGTGCTGTAGGACCACAGTGAGGATGTCCGAGGCAGTGAGCTCAGCAGGGCACAGTGGCCACAGTGAGTCCAGATAAAAGTCCAGCTCCCGGTGCTGGGCAAACTCTGCCAGCAACGTGGTGAATATCTCCTTGTTAAGCAAAGGGCTGAACTTGGAGAACTTCTCTGCCACCTCCACCACCCGCTGCCACCGCTTCATTCGGATGAGCAGGTGCAGAGCTTGCAGCACAGCCTTAGGCCTCTTGCTGCAGAGCAGCAGTTCAAGCTCCATCTCATCATCTGCCACGCAATGCCTGTTCCTGGCCAGTACTCCCAGTGCTCTCTTGTACAGTGGCACCCGGCCCTCTGGGCTGTCCTTGCTGCTGTATGCCCAAGAGATGCTAACATACTGCTGGGTCAGCTCCACAAAACTGGGCAGCCATTTGGGTTTGAACCTCAGGAAGGAAGCACAGATGAGCTCAAAGAGCGGGACCACCCCATTCTGACTCACCTCCTCCTGCTGCGGCCCTCCCAGGACCTTCTTCCACACCTCTGGGGTGGCCCTGGCTACCAAGAGGCCATCCCCATTCTGCTGCAGCTGCAGGCAGCTCTTTGTGGCCTTCCAGGCAGCCTTGGGGAAGGAGGTAAAAATGGAGTTCAGGTAGGCCAAGTTGTCTTTGTCCACTTCAGAGTGCAGAACACGGCTGACCTCCTGCTCCACCAGCTCACTGCAGTAGCTTTCCACTTCACTCTCTGGGGCACACACCACACAGGTCTTCAGGACCTCCAGGCTCATGAAGCTCTGCAGCTCCAGGCTCATTGTGCTCAACAGCTTGGAGTAAATGTCTTGAAGACCTCGGGCTGGCTTCTGCTTCTGGTGGAGGCTGTGCTGCAGGATGGTGGCAAGGGCCACAGGAGCCTGGAACACACCATCTTTCTTCAACTTCTCCACTGTCAGCTTGGAGGTGCTGAGGCTTCTCCTTTGGTAGTATCTGCAGGCTTCCTCAAACACCATCTCCACCAGGCATGGCTCAGGTCTGCTGCTGTCCTCAGATTCGGAGAAGCTAAAGCTGTAGATGCCAGTTTGAGTGAGGAGCTGGATGCTGTCCTCCTCTCCCGGGGACTCCAGGAAATGCACTTCTTTCATGCTCAGGATTTTCTTTTCTATGAGCCTTCCAGTGTTCTGGTCCACCAGATACAGGACTCCAGCGAGCACACAGGCCAGGGTGCTGCCAAAGGTCTTCAGCTGGACATGACTTCCTTGGGCTAGGGGACACCCCTCCAGGTCAAAGATATGTCTCTGTGTCCCATCTGGCTCCACCATGGTCACAGTACCCTTTGTGCTCACTAGCAGCAGCCCCCCACTGTTGGAAACAGCGGAGGTGTGAATGTCCAGAGGTGCCAAACCTGAGAGAAGACCCACAGAACCAAGCAGGAGCTTCCTGAAGTCTGACTTGCTGCTGGAATGCAGCACCTTTCTGTGGATAAAGCCTGCAGAGGGGGCTGTAATGGTGAGCTTTGCCTTCTCTGGATGCCAGATGAGGAGGAATTTGGAAGTGGTGGCAAAGGTGGCAGTGGCAGGCACCAGGAAGATGTGCTGGGGGGAGGCCAGGACCTGATACTCAGGGCTGTTGTGCAGGACTATCCCTACGGTGCCCAAACGCACTCCTTGCTCCCCCACCTCCAGAGCGCGGGTGCAGACGCAGAACCTGAAGGCACACTTGCTCATGTCCGAGTGGGCATCCAGGGGAGGCCTCTCCTCACACCACACCAGGCTGGCTCCCTGGCTGCACACAGAGACGATTCGCGCCCGAACACCCTGGCAGAGCTCCAGCGTTTGCAGCAGCTGCCAGCCCACAGCCACCACAAAGTGCCAGACCTCAGTTCGTCCATGCTCCCATACAATGGCCAGTACCCAGGAGCCCAATACCAGAGGGCTCTGCAGGAAGAGCAGTCCCACAAGGGCTGGCTGGGGCGGCTGCCAGCTCCTCTCCAGGTCGGCTCCACTGATGCAGTGGCGCTGGAAGGCCACCACCCGGCGCAGAGGGGGCGGCCGGCTCTTCTGCAGGACCAAAAGGTGCTGCCCGTCGGGGCTGGACTGGACGTGTCTGAACTCATCTCCCTGGCATAGCAGCTCCTGCAGCCAGTGTCCTCGGCTGAAGTCACTGAAGTCGGAGACCTGCCGCAGCATCCCGGCTCGCTTCATCTCGGGGCAGCCGCCCTGGTCACCAAGAACATGCACCAGTGCGAGCAGGGGCTCGGAGCTCCGCTGCCACCGAGCCCCCTCCCAGACCCCCCCACTGAACCGCGCTCCCCAGGCTCTCTCCGGAGACCCCCGTCGGGCACCCTCCTCCTCTGCCGCGCCCTTAGCTCCCCCGACCCCTCTTCCTCCAGAGGGGCCCCCCCGCTGCCCGCCTCCCCAGGCCCCCGCGGGACCACCCCGTCCCGCCGGGCCCCCGCGGTGCCTACCTGCAGCGGCGGCGGCGTGCCGGGGACGGGCACCCCTGCTGCGGGGCTCGGCTGGGGCCCTGCTGCGCAATCACGAGGAGGCGGTGAGCTTCCGGGCGGAGCAGCGCCGCGCCGGCCCGGGCCGCCCTTCGCCTACTTCCGTCGCGGGTGCGGGGAAGGCGGCGGGGCCGCGGCCCGGGAGCCGCCTGCGGGGCCTCGCAGACGGAGGGGCCATTCTCTATAGGGGTGCGTGTGTGTGGGTCTCAACAGGGACAAACAAGCTCCCTCCGGCACCCCCGCCGCCCTCGCCCACCCCGCCTGCCGGGAGACCGGGGCCGCCCGAGGGAGCGTCGCTGACAGCGCCCCAACCCGCCCCGACGGCCGGCGGCGCTAGGACCGCGCGGCGCGGGCCGGCTGGCAGCGCGTGCGCGGGGCGGCCGGCGGCGCCTGCGCGGTGTGGAGGGGAGAGGCTCGCCCGCAGGTGAGTGCTGGGGATGGGGGGGACCCCGCCGTCCTCTCCCGAGCGGCGGCCCCGGGGTTGCGGCAGCTCCGGGCACGGGGCTCCGGTGCGGCGGTGTCTGTGCCCGCCCCGAGGCGCCTCGCCGGGCACCATGTCCCGGTGGAGCCCGCTGCGGGGTGTCCCGCAGGCCCAACCGTCTGTGGGCTTGGGGCAGCCGGTGCCCGAGGAGGGGAGCTGCTCTCCCACAGCCCCTTTGGCGGGCAGGTGGCCGCGGGCTGTGCCACCCACCTCGCTGCCCACCCTGCCCTGCCTGGCCGGCTCGTGCAAGCTGCGGCTGTGCGGGAAGCTGTGGCAGGGTCAGGGCAACCGGGTCTGATGAGGACCGGCTGAGGGAACTGCGGGTGTTTTGGCTGGAGGAGGCTCAGTGGGGGCCGTTGCCTCTACAGCTACCTGAAAGGAGGTTGTGATGAGGTAGGGGTCAGTTTCTTCTCCCAAGTAACCAGTGATAGGACGAGGTAACGGCCTCAAGCTGCACCAGGGGATGTTTAGCCTGGATATAAGTAAAGCTTCCTCACAGGGAGGGTGCCCAGGCATTGGAACAGCTTGCCCAGGGCAGTGGTGGTGTCACCTTCCCTGGCAGTGCTCAGAAACCGTGTAGACGAGGCCCTCAGTGACATGGTTTAGTGGTGGACTTGGCAGTGCTGGGATAATGGTTGGACTTGATGCTCTGAAAGGTCTTCTCCAATTTAGCTGGTTCTGTGATTCTACATGAGTCTGTTGCTGCAGAAGCTGCCGCTCCTTTCCCCGCCTGCCCGCTCACAATAACGAGTCGTTACCACTGCGCTGGCTGGGTAAGTGCCCCCGGCTGCCTGCAGTGAGGGCGACCTGGCCGGGGAGGCTTCGCACCTTGGCTGGAGTCACCCAGGCCTTCGGCTGTGCTGGCTGGTGAGGTGAGCTGGGCTCATGATAACTCATGAGCAGGACATAGCATTTGATCATTAATTGTTCTAATTGGGTTCACCTCATGGCCCTACAAGTGCTTGTATTGGCATAACAAAGTGGAGCAGTAAACAGCAGTAACGGAGTGGAAATTTATGTCTGTCATGCTGAAGGCAGAGGCAGCTTGCTCCATGAGAGAGCTTGCAGCCTCAGTCAGAACCCTGTTGCCTATGTCACTCTAAGAAAGTTTGCTCTGAAGCAGGGGCTGCAGCTTGAATGTGTGATGAGAGCCAGTTAGGGCCGAGCAGGTGGGTGGAATATGCAAAGTGACAAGATAATTTGGATCATTGCGATACGCGGTGATTGCAGCTCACCAGCTGGCTGAGCTCCAGCAGGAAGTGTGACAGAAATTTTTAAGAGGGATTTTCAGAGGGAGGGAAAAAAAGGCCATCCGTTTGGTTTAACAATAATTATAACAACTTTATCCTCTGTCATTTAGGGCACCTTTTGCAGCTTGCGAAGGGACACTGCAAACAGGGAATATCCAGTGTAAAAATATTACATAGTTATTGGCTAGCATGCACAAAAGAAGCAGTGGGGCTTTAATGAGCTGCTAGGCTAAGCATTCACCAGCTCACCACCGTTGCTAATGCACCAGCCAGCCATGAGATACCCATCAGGAGGGGAAGGGTTGGCCCCTGCTGCTCGGAGTTGCTGGATTGCGACATTCTAGCTCCCTGATGGATTTTGAAAGGGGGAAGGAGGTGTTGGTTTTGGGGTTTTTTTTCTGGTTTGTCTTACACCTTTTTATGTTTGTGTTTTGACTTCTGAGTACTTGTGCTACGAATGGTCCATATCTCAAGAGCATCACCTCTCAGTAGCAATACCTTTCTTATCGTGACATGGCTTTACTGTGCAGCTTCTTAGAACGTAGCAGTTTCTTCAGAAATTGGGAGCCAGGGTCATGGAGCTGCTCTGCATTCAATATGGGCATTGGACCCACACCAACAGCTGAAGCTGTGGGAAAAGGGGCAGGAAAAGGTTGCAGGAAGAATGTCCTTCTTCAGAAGGAAGACATCTAAAAAGGTCTCGGAATGGTGTGAGCTTTTAGGTGGGAGTATAGAGGCAGTGTGAAATACTTCATGGTAAACTAGGTGGGGTGGGCTTTGAAGGGCTTGAAAAGTAAAAACGCAGAGAGGCTTTCTGACCCAAGGAAGCTGGGAGTTGGAGCCAGGAACATGGAAAGGAAGTGCGATTAAATGGAAAAATTAATTTGGGAAAAATGGTATGAACAGATGGAGGTGGAAGCATGTGATGCTTGTCTAGATGGACTTGACAGGAAGAAACTTGACTAGTGGATGGCGTAAAGTTGATGGATTGGGTGTTATTTTAACTGCACAGATAGAAATGAAAGGCAGTTATGGATGGAGTGTTAAAAATGTGGCTTGGATGTTAATGTTTTATGTCATTGCTAAAGCAGGTATAGTGAGAGATAGTCAGTGCCTGTATCTGCACTAGGAAGCTGCTTTTCCGTTTTTTTTTTCAAGGGGGGAAATAGGTCAGTTTTGGTGTAATTTCAGGTTGTACCATGTAGAAGCACATACACCGTTGCTGCTCTGAGCGGGGTGGATAGACTTGATAGTAAAAATGCAAATGCTGGGACGTTCCTGGAGATTTTGTTGCTTGGTACTGCAGAAAAAGAAGTGGGATCTATGTGGGGTTTTGTCATCAGCACAGCACACCCACAGAATATATTTCTCATTGCATACTGCGTGAAGGCACCTGGAAATTCTGCCTGGTGGATCCCATGCTTGTGTGCTGTGAGTGTTATTCTTTCCCGTGTTCATGGGTTGGACACCTTGTTGTAAGATGTAAAGGAAGGTACAGCCTGAGCAGTTTTCATTCCAACGGACAATATACAAATAAGGTTGTAAAGAATGGATGAAACGTACAAGCAGCGTGGATGTATTAGCACAAACTGTAACCACCAAGGCTAGAGCTGGTGGAGAAGAAGCTGAAAAAGGGCTTATAGCAGGTATTTGGTTATAACAGTTGCTAAAGATGACAAAATCTAGCCCAGTGTGTTCCTCCTCTCTCCGTTTTCACTAGTGGTCTGCCAGAGTGCTACTGGGTGGTCCTGGGGGTTTTAATACAGGAGCTTGAACTGGGTCAAGGCGCTGCATATACCTTGTGCTGGGTGCAGATTGTTGCTTCCAGTGATGGATGAGTGCTGGAACCCATGTTTTAGTTGCCTGTTGCTCAGGTCCAATATCGACTCTGCACACACATCGTGTGGATTAAGTGCAAGCTTTTCCTGGAACTTCAGTGAAGAGTTTTTATGACTACTTGGCTTATAATATGTAGGTTTTAGAAGCTGTAGGTTAATTTTTAGGTAGGGTTAATCCCTGTCTCTTGCATGATTTGAGATAATTTTTGAACAACTGTCCTTTCGACTTGAGTGATATATCCTCAAAAATCCTTGACAGGCAAAGTGTGATCACACTGGTTCCCAATTGCATGAAATTGGTGGTGGTGGCAATTACTGGAAATATATTTAAGCAAGTGAGTCCAATATTAGTAGCAGTGGCAAGTCAAAGGTTATGGGATTCTAAAAGCAAAAGTATCTCGGTTCTTATTCAGAGTCTTTATAAATATTGATTGAGGTCTTGGGCTTTGGCATTAACCAGCTAATATAGGTCACATCATTGACACTATCTTTTCCAGACAGGAAATAAATGGTTTGCCAAGTAAGTCAATATGTGAAAATGCCATTTTATGTAATGTTTGTTTGCTTTTTATTTATCCAAGAAGTGTTACAGTATATTTTTTGAGGGGTCCAAACTGAGGCAATTCAATGCATAATACAATGCTTGATGGGCTGCATGCAAGATTACAGAAGTTACAGGTTTTGGATCCTGATGTCATTGTAGTGTAGATGTGCATTAGTGTGCAGTATTTTTGCTGTTGTACAATGATCCAAGGAATGGATCCAAGGAATGATCCAAGTCTGTACAGGAGCTGAGTGTCAGTGTGGAGCAGCCACAGTTTTCACTGTACACAAATCTGAGTAAACCTCAGACTCAGAATGTTAGGTTCATTTTTTTTCTGCGGGTATTCTTAATGAGAGGCTAACAGAGATGTGTTCGTCAGAATATCACATGTTTGGTTGGAATCTCTGCTATGAGTTTAGGGGTGAAATGGATAAAAGGTGGATGGTTGGATGTGCTCATCCCTTTCTTCCTGACTGGATCAGCTGATCCTGGGGTTGATAATAGATAAAGCAAGAGTCTGCCTGAACTTTTGTCTGTCATGGCTTTTATGTTCTTGCCTTTGAGTTGCCAAGACTCATGCTCTGTTGAGGTTTCTTTTAGTTCCAGATGAAACCTCTCAGATCTTCTGCTGCACAGGGAAGTACTTACTGTTCTAAGAATCCAGGGGTATGTGATTCTTTTAGCCCTGAGGGGTAGTTTGCCTGTGCAATCAGTGACTACAGCAGGATTAGTTTAGCAGCGCTAAGCTGCTAATGGGACTGACCCATTGACAGAACAAATTACCCATTTGAACCTCAAATGTGGAAAATGCACCAATGCTTTTAAAATGTCATGTGTTTAAAGGATAATTGTTAACTATATTCAGTGTCCTTGTTTTCATAAGCTGTCACAGGTCCTGATAATTTGATGTCTCCAGGACTTATAAATGTGTTGTGCATTTAACTGTTTTTTTTTCCTGCAGCTGCCTAGAAGGTCCTCATTAGCAAAATGCCGTTTCCTGTTTCTGTCTTTGACATCTAGAAAATGTAATTGCCTAAAGTGAAAAGAAAAAGCCCTTTGTACAGCCTGCTCATCATAGGTCATGAAACAAGCACAGCCTAATAAAGCCTTGGCATGAAAAGTGACTTTTACTTTTCTCCCTGTGCTCCTCCATAAGCTCATTTGTAGAACAGCAAATTATAAACAAGAACATTATTTAATCCTTGCCTCTAGCAGTCTGCTTTGTATGTGCTCTGTGCAGCTTTCGTTGAGAGAAAATGAATCCCAAGTCCCATTTTGACAGAAACTAGGAATTTCACATAATCGTGCAATCCCTCTGATGCTCACCCGGCATCAAGCCTTTGTGTCTTGTGGGATTTAGAGTTTTCTGTCTTTCTGGAAACGTAAGAAAAGTGTTAAAATGCAGCTCTCAAAGTCCAGGCTCTAAGCAGAGTGTATTGATCCTCTACCATTCATGTGCCTGTTTGATGTGAGAACGCTGACCTAGAAGCACTGAGAGTTTATTAGTTTTGACATTGTTATTCGTTAGCTGTAATTCAATTAGAAGCATGGTGATGGAAGTGTTTGTATGCTGCGGCTGGCAGCTGCTTTAGGTTCAGAAACTTACAGTTCTAGTTGGGAGATGGTTTTGTGCAATCTGGGGTAAGATTTGTGTTGGTAGGCTAAAAGTGGCATCATTCTTGATTTGGGTTTTAATAGATTCCTCTCTGTTTCCAATTATGTTTCTAATTAGAATAATGTCTTGTTTCCCATGACAGTTTAAAAATAATGCAAAGTCTGTAAAAGAGAAGCTATCAAGATGATTGAATAATGTTTTCTTTTTCATTTGTTGGAGTGAAACCTTTTTCTATCTTAATTGGATACCTAGACCTGCAGGCTACAGGAATAATTTCTGTATTTACTGAAGGTTATGTTGCAGTAGTTGCTAAGCTTTCTTCTGTCAGTGTGTCTTGGGGCTGTTTCCATCACAGCCTCAAGCATACACGCTATCCCTTATCCAGCCAGCTGTGCATATTCCCATTCTGGTGGGAAGACAGAAGACCTTTCCACCTTTCTCTATAAATCCCAGCTTTTCAGGTGTGAGATCTGCTGCTTTCTCTCCTAGTCTTTGCTTTCCCATCCAGGCAAAGCTCCTTCACTTCACAGCTGGGGTGGGGTCTTTTGCAACAGCATTGTTTCTCCAGGCCCAAAGATGTTTTTCTGCCACTTAGAATTGAGATTTATGGCTCAAGGGATGTGGGTGTCTGAGTAAACTGACTCTGGAAGCTGAGAGTCCTAGTTGAGAACATAGTTGTAGCTTAAGACCATCAAAAGCTGTCTCCAGTGGAAAGAATGGAGAAGAGACCTTGAATTAGTGATATTCAGTAGTTACTGTAACTTGCTTTTTGAGGGAAAGACAGATCTAAACATGCTGCAGTTGTGGAAGGGATTTGGGCAATCTGGGATGGAGGCTAAATTCAAAGCTACCTGCATGGCTGACAGCTCATAAAGCCCTGGGGTCTTGTATGCTGCAGTGAACTTGGCTCTCTATGCATAATTTAGCATGGCTGAGTGCAGCTGCCACAAGAGTCTGCCCATGTTTTTCTGGAGCATGACTTCAGCCAAGCCTCTGCCTGAGGTATGCTGCTGCCATGTGTGTAATTACCTTTGGAGGTATGGGAGAAAGGTTGAGAGCTCAGGGATATGAGAAGAGATGGCATTTTCTTTCTGCTAAGTACCACTGACAGTGCTGCAGTGATAAAGGAGGTTAGAGCAGTGCTAAAGCTGTGATGCTTGCCAGAAAAATGGGATTGCAGATAAATACTTGCAAGGTCAGGGTGGTGATGTGCTTTGTAGCATCAGACGTGAGGTTGAGAGTAAAGGGCAAGTCACACGTTCTGACTCTCAGCCCCTGCAATGGGTTGACTGTCACAGAAGGTTCAGGACTACAGAGCCATGGCTGTTACTTTTTTGTAACAGCTCATTTTGTAATAGAGATACCTCCTTTTTCTTCCTCTAGTAGGATAACCAGTGAACATAAGACACCAATTAATTATGGTAAGATCTGTTTGTGTTCCTAGAAAACCCTCTGCTGTCAAATGGATCAGGAAATTCATCTAGTTTTAAAAATAAATAAATAGATCCCTGCAAAGCTTTTTTATGTTCCTCCATCCTCCTTCCCAGACTGAACCACATGTGATACCTTTGAGGCATGGGTTCTTCTCTGGCTTGATTTGCTGAGCAGCTGGTACAGCTGAGGGATGCCAAGGTGCAGAGGTAGGGGTGGCAGGAGTGCTTTAGAGAGGCTTTGCAGCCAAATGTTTCCTAGTGTTGGATGATGCCTCAGAGTGCAAAAGCAGAATTTGGAGTGCTTTGGTAGGCAGCAAATTAAACAGATAAGAAAGACTTTTTCAAACAGTTTCGGGAGCTTTTTGTCACAAGATGCCCTTGAAGCTTGGCCAGAAGGACTATGTGTCCAGTTGATAGCAAGATATAACAGTTCATGCAATAAGATTGAAAAAGGCATACTTTTCTAGATGTAAACTGCATTGGTCTGGATCATGAATCAGCTTCCAGCAGAAAAGAATTAAGAAAACTTATCCATAAGGAGCTTACTCTGTATCTGCCTGTGTCTGAACTTTTACATGTTTCTTTGAAATGGGATATAGAGCTAGGTGGGACCTTTGATTTCTTATCTGCTATAGATATAAAAGCCCCAACTTTCGGCTTGTGAGAGGCTTTTAGTGTTTCAGTGCAGTGAAAAAGCCTTTCATGGTTGAGGCAGACCAGATATACCTTGAAGAAAAGTTCAAGTTTCCTTTGCCTTTTTTTGTCTATTTTTGCCTTCAGGGTATACAGCATGGCCCAAACAGAGAAGAAAGGCGGGCTGCTCCGGAAGTCTTCAGCCTCCAAGAAGCCATTGAAGGAGAAAGTTGTGTTGATGTATGATGAGATTTTCACGGTAAGGACCTGAGCATATCTTCTTTCTAAAGAGGAAATGTTGTGTCAAATTTTCTTGGTTTAGTTTGTGCTGAAGGTTGTGTATGGTGGATTCTTTTCCTAAGGTAAGGGTTGCACAGTATAGGCGCATAGAATCACAGAATGGTTTGCATTGGAAAGGATCTTAAGATCATCTAGTTCCAACCCTCCTGCCATGGGCAGGGATGCCTCACCCTAGACCATGCCACCCAAGGCTCTGTCCAACCTGGCCTTGAACACTGCCAGGGATGGAGCATTCACAACTTCCTTGGGCAACCCATTCCAGTGCCTCATCACCCTCACAGTAAAGAACTTCTTCCTTATATCTAACCAGAACTTCCCTTGTTTAAGTTTGAGCCCATTACTCCTTGTCCTGTGTGCTTCAGGCTTTCCTACTATTGTGCAGAGCTCTGTCTTGTGCTCTCTTCCTTAATGTCACCTTGTCCTGTTGTCTACCAGGACCATTTGTGAACTTCAGGAAGTAATGGCTCTTCAAGTATTCTCAAAAAAATAATCCAGAAGGTAAACAGAGGCATTCCAGCTCAGAGTTGCTTCTGTTTCTGGGAATCTGTGTAGACAGAATACTGTATGTGAGAACACTGTTATCCAATGGGATGATGCTGACTCTGAGCTACTCATGATAATGATTTTCTTTAAATTTTACCTGAAGGATTTCTTCTTGTTTGTTCTCATGGGTGTTCCTTTTTCTTTCAGACAGAAGACCCCAGTAAATGCAACCCTAGGTTTTGGGAGGAGCTGTTTCTCATGAAGGTAACTGGAGCTGAGCATCCCCTGATTTGCTGCTGCTGTTCTACCTACGAAGTAGCAGGCTGTCAGTGCAAGAACTTGCATTTCTAAGGTGTCAGTGGTTGTGTAACATTCCTGAACTGATTCTTAACCTGACAGGTCAACTTGGAATATCTAGAAGGCAAGCTGGAGGCTCTCGATGGGGAAGAGTTAATGAAGATAAAAGATAACATCAACTGCTTGTTTCAGCACTGCATCCAGGCACTGGGTGAGGAGCACCCAATCAGAGTGGTCAATGCATTACAGGTACCACGCTGAGAGATAGGGAATACTCTCTTCTGCTTCTGATGAGGCAATATATTCACTGCTGGTATCAAACATCTTGTGTTCATTTCTTTGCTTCTAAGGAGAAATGATACCTACAGAGCAGTTGCTACTTACTGTTGGTGGAGGTTACAAACATTCATAGTCTCTAGTCTTTGAAGAACAATAGCTTGTTTCAGAATTCAAGAGGATGTGGTGATGCGGGATCAAGTGGGTGGCAATGGGAGGACAAGAGGGGCCTGTTCACTACAGGCTTCCAGTCTGGGGGCTCAAGAGTACTCTGTAGCTTTGTCTGTATTCTACTTTTGCCTATTCTTCCTTATTTCAGCCTCCTTTTTGAATTACCGTATGGATCAAAAATGAACTAAAGCTCTGGAGAAGTTAGTGTGGAATTCATACATGGCACCTTCCCTGTTGGATAGTTCGTAATTGGAAGCTGTGGAGAATTGTCATGCAGAATTAATAGCCATTTTCCTACAGGTTGCTCTTTACCAAAGCTACATCACCCTGTGTCTTTTGTGGGATACTCCCCTCAGTCTGATGTTTAATGTAATTAGTTCACAGGCTGATTCTTACAGTTTGGTGAATGCATTTGTCTCGGCTTTTCTCACCTGTAGGAGTACAGGATATATATTTCAGGTTTGGAGAAGTCACCTGTAGGAGATACTGGACAGGCAGTAAGCTGGGGAAAGCTGATTTAAACCAGAACATTTACACCTCTGACTAGAATCTTGCTTTATGTTATTATTAGTAGTAGTAGTTTGAAAGGATGCTATTAAATATTGTAGCTATAGCTACATAGACAGTCTAGCCAGCCCTGAATTCCCAGACTTGTATTTGGGCTTCTGGCAAAAGGTAGGCCAGGGCTCAAGTCTACAGTCCTGCTGTGTAAATGTAACTAGGAACCAGATAACATATCTATCCTGAGCTTGAGTTGGGAGAGTGTTCCCTTAATCAGACTGTGTTCATGTGGAAAGTGATCCTGAAATCAAAACTTACTTAAGCAATCTTTTATTGAGAATGACCATGGTGACTAAAGGTTTGCCAATGCTAGGTCCAAGGGTGGGTTTTAGTCTTGAGTTGTAGATGTTGCATTATGAGTCACCCTCTATTTGTTTTTCCCTTTTTGCAGACATTGTGTGCATTAATTCGAGGTGTCCATCAGAAGAACAAATCCACTTCTGGGTTTGACATCATCAACATGCTTGTGGGTTTCGATAAGGCAGAGCTATGTATGAAGGTGAGGCCCTGGCAATGTAGAGAAACAATTTACACAGCAGCCATGTTGCAGGGGCAGTGAGTTGTAAACAGGTGTGTCTACCAAGGTACAGCTATTGAGGGAAATAGTCCAGCCACTTATTAAAACCGGCCATCCTGAAGTTCTTTACCAGCTACTGGCAAAAGGACACCTGGGATCCCCATGTTTGTTACTAACATAACAGAGCACTTTAGTTCCAGTCTATGCAGTCACTGTGGTTAAGAAATCCTAAGGTCCTAAAAGGCTGTTACAGGCCATTAGTACCTAGTATTGAGCCTCTTACCTTGTTCTTCATTTTTCAGCTGATAGTCATATCCTGCATTCCATTTCACATTTCCATCAGCACATGTACCATTTTAAACTTACTTGATCCTCTTCTCTGTAAAGATGCTGAGGGTTTGGGAAATGACAAAGTAATTGCTTATAAAGCTGAATTCCTGTTGTACAACGCAAAAATTCCTGTTGTTCTTGACAAAAAGTAGTAATTTTTCATCTCTCTGCAAATAGTGGTACATTTGGAGAAATTTTAAGTAGTAACTTGCCTGCCAGAACAATACTTTTCCTTTAAGAATAACTATTATTTGTATTTGTATTTTTGTATTTTTATTATATTTGTATTTTTTAGTTAACTGTATTATTAAGTATTATTAACATATTTCCTTTAAGAATAACTGTGATTCAGTATTTAGAAACCAATTATTTTTCAGTATCTGTTAAACAGCTATATAATTTTTGGTTTTAATCGTAACTAATATGTGTGCTATTAAATTGGAGGTGTGCTGCTTACAAAAAAATCTCATGGTGTCTGTAAGTAAAATGGAATATTGAAAAAAGCAAGCACTGATATTACGGTCTTGCAAGCAAAAAGGAGGGTGATATCTGTAGGACTCAGAATTACTTTGTGAATACAGTCGTTATACATATACAGAAATCTCTCATGCATCTCGAGAAAACTGTTGGAAAATGATAATGATGTTATGCCTGTAGTCATTAAAATGTAGTTAACACAAAACAGTTTTGAGAGCCAGCAGTGTGACTATGGCCTGTGTAACAGGAGGAATGGCTTAATTATCGATTCTGGGATAACATGGCTTTATATTGGTGCTCGTGTATTTGAATCTCCCCAAAAGCTTTTTATAATAAACATTTAAAGTCATTTTAAATGTTACTTTTAAATAATATGACTCTTCTTCTTTAGAATCTGATGGAGAGCTTGGACTCACTCCTCTGTGCAGAAGGTTCTGAAAGCCTTAAAAGCTTGTGTCTGAAGCTACTTCTCTGCTTAGTGACGGTAAATAAATACCAGCTGTATAATAACTTAAAAGCTTATGAAGCCACATCTTGAGGGATGGAACTGCCTCAAAACTTGAGCAGAATGCTGCAGTGTGAAGCTTATGAAGGGGGAAAAAATTGTGAATGAGAACATGGGTCAGCCCAGAATATGCATCATTGCTCTCACATGATGCCAATACAGACTAGCAAATTGTTTTCAACTCATAAGATAGGTGCCAACTGAGTCAAAAGAGGAGACACAGCAGGAGGTGTCAGTTGGATTCACAGGGCTTTTTTTCTAGGGAAGAGGATATTTAATAAGTCTTAGATAAAGGGGAAGGGAGCAGAGGAGTGGGGTTGAGGAAAGACAGGAAGTGTGGAGTAAACAGGTGTGGTGAAGATATGAAGAATGAGGAAGTTGGAACAAACGGCCACTCATCATCTCTTGGATATGGTCAACTGTGAACTATTTTGGCTGTGATAAGAGAGAACTGAGTGTGGGGAAGGACTTCACTGCCCTGCTCATGATGGGAAAGTGCTCAGTGGAGCATATGCACCCTGTTTTTTCATTCTCTGCCTCCAGTGTAGCAGTCGTGCAGCTGTGTAAAATAGCAATCTGTAGAGGAAAGGGGGAGCTCTTAGTAAGTGGGTCATGCTTCTTGCCAGAGGGGTGGGAGGCAGGACAGATTTCTTTTACTTCATGTCTAGCTGTACTGCTAGTCACACCTTGACTTGCTGACTAAGTGTGAGATTCTGGATAAATGTGTCCGTCTGGTAGCAAAACTCTTCTGTTCCTGGTGTGTGCCAGAGGCAGCTACAGCATCGTGGAAGGCTTCGGGTGAGATTTTAAAAGTTGTGTTTGTATTCAGGTGACAGATAACATCAGCCAGAACACCATCCTGGAGTATGTGATGATTAACAGCATATTTGAAGCTATTTTACAGGTAAAGCTTCTTCCTTCTACTGCAGGGGCTCTTATTCCATAGTGAGAGGTTTCAGTGGTATATTTGTCTTTTCAGGGCAGCATAGCTGACTGGCACTATGTGTTGCTTCCATTCATAGCTCAGTCACAGATTTTTATTTTATTTCTTTTTAATGCTGTCTCTCCTTACTCTACTCTGCTGTTTTTAGTCACTACTGAGTATTTAAAGTATTTTCACTTGAGGCATTTGTGCATACATAGAAGCTGAACAGATTTCTGGGCTAATTTCAGAGAGAAATCCTGTATCAGAGCAACTTTTTTTCAAAAGCCATTCTGGATATTTTGAGGTTTTTTTCTACTCTTTGATAAATTATACTTCTTAGAAGTGGAACTGGGCTTGGGGGCACAGAAAACTTGCACAGATAGCGTTGGTGATGTGCTGAGGTACTGTCCAGTGCTATTAAGAAATGTATTTGCCCTTTATACCTAGAAATCCTATGTAAATTCTCTCTGTGATAAGTAAGCTTTCCTGTGTGCAGAACTTACTGGAAGCAACATTTAATACCCTCTTTCATTAGGACATAATTTGCTCTTAGACATACATTTCATGGCCACGTACTGAGAGCCACTGAAAGCTTCTTGAGGCAGGCCTGTACAGAGCAGTGTGATTATTTATTCCAGATCCTGTCCAGCCCACTTAGTCGCAGGGAACATGGCTATGATGCTGTTGTCCTTCTTGCCTTGCTGGTTAACTACAGAAAATATGAGGTAGGTATTCTGCATAACAGAAACATCACTTCTCTCTATTATACACACACCTCTGCATTATTAAGGCAGCTTACCGTTCAGTTTTTAGCAGTACGTGCTATAATATTTATCAGGGTATCCAGCACAGAGCTACAGAAGTTTTGCAGTGCAGTCACATTATGCTAACTGTATCTGTCTCTAAGGTATGTGTATAATCAAATGTGTATGATATACAGCTTGTTTTGTGCAAGTATAAAAGAAACAATGTAGGAGATTTGCATTTTCCTTCAGGAAAATGCTCTGAGTAGGGTCCTTTTGGGTGAGTTACTTTTGTGCCAAACTTGTCTATTTGCCCTTGTGTGTGTGGCTGTGTGATCATACACACTCTCCAAAGTAAAACTGGCTGTCAGTCATGTTTGGCTTCAGATTGAATTTGTGATTCAGAACTTGACTAGCAGACTGAAAGAGCGCAGATCTCCAGAAGACCTGGAGAAGCTTTTACCAAAGAATGAACTGAAACATCACAGCTAGTATTTCCAGGAGAAGTCTGTCTCTGTCTCTTTGACTGATTCCTCTCTGAGAAACGTTATTCATCTTAATTTTCCTAAACTGGTTGTGGTATATTCCCATTTTTTTCTCTTATTCATCACCTTGAAAAAGAAGCTTATCATATGTCAAAAAAGCACCTGTTGGGTTTTCTTTGCATGAGGCATGATCCTTTAAGGATCAGTCTTTTTCCTTTTTTTTTCCATAATTATGAATATCTTAATATCCTTAGATTGGCAAAAATTGGAAGGTCGTGGAACACCCTTTCCTCAACAGAATTAATGGGAGGGGGCAGGCTCCAAAATTCACCTGTTTTTTTAATAGATGTTGTTTTATGAAGTATGAATAGACCCAGAGAGTGGGCAAAGACAGGAGCTACACTTAAGAGTCAAGTAATCCCTGTTAATTTCTCATTCCTGTGAATGTTGTCAGAATAATGAATTACAGATTCTGTTCGGCAATTTGTGCTGTGGTAACTTGGAACAGCAGCGTGCAGTTTGGTTTTGGTATATGGCCATGAGGGAAAACCGTTGGGAATGATATGGGTAAGGTTATTGATGAGAGCAGACTGGAAAGACCAGAGGTCTCATTGCAACATTCTGTTCAAAGGATGGAAAGATGTGTAGTCCAATCCCTGAGCTGTGGATTCCTGTGTACTATAATTTATGTCCTTAGTAAGGTAGAGTGCTGTGAGTATGTAAGACCTGTGCTCTGCTCTTTGCAGTAGCTTTCTGCAGAGTATTTTGTTGGGGTTGAGTGCTTTGGGGACCATTGTCCCAGATGTCTTCAGACTGGACACCCGAAAGAAATTGTGCTGATGTCTAAAAAGTGCAATCTAACCTGAGGCAGATGTGTAGCAAGGGGAGTTTTAGCTTGAGTAGTTCATCTGGCAAGGTTGAAAGCAACTTGAATAAAGGTTTTGTATGACAGCTGCCTGACACTGTCCTTTGTAAGCAAAGACTGTAGTAATGCAGTCATAATCTTTGTCCTTAAGTAAAGTTGCTACTTTCAGTTGCTGTTCATTGGCCCTTGGAGTCAGTTTGGTGGTTCCCTGGTTGTCAGTGTGTTGTAGAATACTTTTGTGCCTCAAATCCTTTGGAGTTCTCTTTTTAGTTAACTGCTGCAGTTGATAGGTTCTCTTTTGTTCTGAGCTATGTTGGTTGCTAAACTGTGTTTCCAGCTGCTTAATGAAATCTAATTAGGCCGAAAATTCATTAGTTGGCTATGAGTTTGTCTCTGTCTTTAATGTGAATACCAGTGTGTTTTTCGTCAGGATGTTCTCCCATATTTTGGGATATTTTGTAGTATCCTCTGAAATTCCCTGGGGAATATCTGTCCACATTTTCATTACCAGTGTAGCCGAGATCTTGGCTTGCTCATTAACTCCTGTTCTAGGAGTAAAAATGATTTATGTGTCTTCACATGGAATATTTAAAGGAATATTTAATATTTAAAATATTAAAATGTAGTATTTTTCAAAAGTTGTTCCAAAGAATCATAGAATAGTTTGGGTTGGAGAAGACCTTAAAATCATCCAGTTCCAACCCCCCTGCCATGGGCAGTGTCCTGGGTTCAGCAGTAGCCGTCATTTTTCTCCTTCTTAGTAGCTGGTGCAGTGCTGTGTTTTTGACTTTCGGCCTGGAAGCAGTGGTAACACCGATGTTTTTAGTTGCTGCTCAGTAATGTTTACTCTGACCAAGGACTTTCTGAAGCTCATGCTCTGCCAGGGAGGAGGGGAAGCCGGGAGGAGGACACCTGACCCAAACTGAGGTATTCCATACTGCAGTATGTCGTGTCCAGTATATAAACTGGGGGTAGTAACCCGAAAGAGTTAGATCACTGCTGGGTCGGGCTGGGTATTGGTCGGCGGGTGGTGAGCGGTTGTATTCTCTTCCCTTGTATTTTCCTTGTCATTATTCTTATTGGTGGGGGCGGCAGTGGTTTGTGTTATACCTTAGTTACTGGACTGCTCTTATCTCAACCTGTGGGGTTACGTTCTTTTGATGCTCCTCCCCATCGCTCTGAGAGTGGGGGGTTGAGGAAAGGGGAGGGGGTGAGCTGATGACATGTGGCAGATTTACGGCTGGGCTTCAACCATGACACTCAGGGACACCTTGCACTAAACCATGCCACCCAAGGCTCTGTGCAACCTGGCTTTGAACACCGCCAGGGATGGAGCATTCACAGCTTCCCTGGGCAACCCATTCCAGTGCCTCACCACCCTTACAGTATAGAATTTCTTCCTTATATCCAATCTAAAATTCCCCTGTTTAAGTTTGAACCCGTTATGCCTTGTCCTATCACCACAGTCCCTAATGAAGAGACCCTCCCCAGCATCCTCATAGGCCCCCTGTATATATTCCTGTATTATATTCCAAGTGTATAATTATTCAAGTCTTCAGCTATATTTTATGGGTTTTTTTTAATCCTAGTCCTGATTTCAGGGAAAGTATTTTTACCTTGGTACTATGTGAGAGAAACATGAAAGAGTAACTAAATAATTGTCTGTATCTTGAAAATGGTGAAGCTAAGCATACACAAAAGTCTGCCAAACGGAGAAAATGCTGTGAGGAAGACTATTTGATCACTTTCTCAGTGTTTAAGGGATGGCTGCTAGACTAGCAATGTAAAACATTAAATTAGGTAGTGACTTTTCAATAGTTAGATTCCTTTAGCATCTAGGTGGAAATGTCTTTGCCTCATGTTCAGCCTGCTAGCTTGTGCCTTTTGCTAGGCGGAGCTGGAAGGAATTAGTCAAAATGGGATCTTCCCTGTGTGTGCTTATCTGACAGCATACAGTGAATCTGACGTCTTCATGTATGGTTACTTATCTCCTTGATATGATTGACTGTAGGGATGCTGGGGAGGGATTCTTCATTAGGGACTGTAGTGACAGGACAAGGGGTAACGGGTTCCAACTTAAAGAGGGGAAGTTTAGATTGGATATGAGGAAGAAATTCTTTACTGTAAGAGTGGTGAGGCACTGGAATGGGTTGCCCAGGGAGGTTGTGAATGCTCCATCGCTGGTGGTGTTCAACGCCAGGTTGGAGAGAGCCTTGGGTGGCATGGTTTAGTGGGAGGTGTCCCTGCCCCTGGCAGGGGGGTTGGAACTAGATGATCTTCAGGTCCTTTCCAACCCTAACTATTCTATGATTCTATGATTGACTACAGGTGCTGAAGAGACACTTCTCAACTTTGAAGAGTTAGAAAATGCATATATTTTTATATATATGAAAGAAAAAGCCCTCAAATTCTTTTAAATGAGTCTCTTTAATAAAAAGCATAATTATTCAAGCTCCAATTCCCTGCAGGATGGCATGCCTGTAGAGGAGGTGGCCTCAGCAGGGCTGACAGCAAAGCTGCTGAATCATCCTTAATGAGCCTTCCTAGCAAAGTCTTGAGTGGACTCTGGCCTTCCTTTGTGTTACAGATGTGAAGATAAGTTAAGCATCTAACTGGGAATTATACATGCTTAGCTTGGGTTTGTTTTTTTTTCTTGCTTTCTTTTCCTACCAGAACCAGTTGATTCCCATAGGTTTGTGTTGGAGGCAGAGATACATTCGGGGGCATGGAGGAGATCTCATTCCCTTTGCCAGACCTGTGTGCTTCTTCATATAATACTCACTTTGCATGGCATGTCTCACCTGGGGATTGCTTTAAAATTACCTGATAATGATCTCCCTGCAGCTTCTACCTTAATTTCTGTGGGGTAATGGTGGGTAGTCTGTGGAGGACATCTTGACTATTCCAAGGTTGCAGGGGTTTGTGTCTGTACCTCATCACTGACTGTAGGACCTTAACGCTATAGCATTTGTTATCTGCTGTCAGTCATAGGGAAGGACCTGTGTTATCTGAAGAGCTGAGAATCATGTTTTTGAGTTCTTCCTGGAGGCACATGGGGACAGACGTTAGTTTTGCATTTCTGTAACCTCTTCATTGACTCACTTTAAAGTTTTCAAAATGCTTGTCAGCCACTTTTTAAGGCTGTTGCATGTTTCTGCATGTTTTGGAGTGATGGGTGTAATTTATGCTTTTGCAACTTTTGCTGTGATTCCCACTGAGAGGGGAAGTAAACTCTGAATCAGCAGGATTAAGGTAGGTAAGCAGATGACAGGGAGTATGGGATGGGCTTAGGGGTGCTTGTACAACTTGCAGGTTGCTGATGTTCATTGTAGATTTGCAGACTAATGCTCATAGACAATAACTGGAACTGTTTGCCCTTGAGGGGAGGGCAGGAGCAAATCACACACCCTGTGGGCAGCACAGGAAATATTCTCATCACACCGGTACAGACTTGCACACAGAAAGGCACTAGAAATGGCTTTGTCCCATGTAGAGTAATACAGTGTGTGAATTACAGTGGTTAGTCATCTGCCTGCTGCTTAAGGAATTAGGGAAGCCTAGAGGAGGCATAGTATGTGTCAGGGGAACGGAATACTTCAGGCAGGAATTATTAAACAAACTTCTACAGATACGGAAATGGCAACTGAAAAGATAGAGGGCAGAGATCTGTAGCAATCTAGGCCAGCTTCATGACCCTTGTCAGCTGTGCACTGAGGACATCTTGCTGCCAAGAGGCAGGAGATGCATCTTGGAAAATCATGGGCAGTGGGAGTGTGAAGAGTTGGTCATGGGCTGTATGTAGGATAGATTGTATGACTGGGTCTCTAGGCAGCCTTATAGTGGTGGTCAATGTAGTGTCTCTCAGTTTGCTTATTCTCCACATCTGGGAATTTGGATAAGCCTGCAGCCTCTGATCCTTTATAGCCTTGCTATTCATTGTCTGGAAAACAGTCCATCACTTTTATTGTTTGTGAGTCACAGGCTGGCTTCTTTTCTGTGTGTGAGCTGTGGTGTGGAGAGTTCCTCTTTGTTGTATAAGGAGAGCAAAGAAAGTAGCAAAACTATGACATATTTGCAAGGATAGATTTTAATCTATTTCTGATTAAAAATTTGTGTGAAGCTTATGTGTGCTTTACTGACACCATATTTAATTTCTGAAGGGGAGCATGGCTGTACAGAGAGGATGAGGTGCCCCTGCACATGGCAGGGGGGTTGGAACTAGACGATGTTAAGGTCCTTTCCAGCCCTCACCATTCTATGATTCCATGACCATATATTATTCCTCAGTAGGAGCCTTTATTCCAGCCTCAAGGAAACGTCTTTGCATGCTTCATGCACAGATGAGTTCTGTGTGAGTTTTCTGTCTCTTTCTCAGGCAGCAGACAGGGCTGTGTGCTGCTGGAGGCAGACTGACAGGCTGCCTGAGCTTTGGTCTGTTCTGATCTGTTTCTTTTCTGAACCGAAAAGAAAGCCTGATCCTTCCAAAGCACCAAATAATTGAGAGTGTGGTGTTTCCTGATGAGCCTTATTTGCAAGTTGCTGTCAAGCCCTGGGCAAATCAGTCAGATAACTATGCGACTTGTATGGCATCTGATACATGCTTTGTGTTTTATTCTTCCCATCCACTTTGGACTTACTGCGTAGATAGAACCTTTTCTCTGTCGTGGTTCCAAATTGATCTTGATTTTGCACTGATGCATATAAACCAGGAAAAACAAATGTAAGTTGCTAATTTGAAATGCTTCCTAAATTATCAGGACTTATCTTTATAGATGGAGCCTGTGTGCTTTGTTCGGTTAAGTTCAAGGAATTCATATTCTCCAGAGACTTGTAGCTCTCAGTTGTGTAAACTGTTGAAGTGGTGAGCTCTAACCCCGGTAGCAGATGAGTCTGAAACATAGCCGTGCCTTCCTGGGTCCTCTTTCCTTTAAGCAATCTTTGCAAGGTGTTGCAGAGCGAGATATCAGAACGCTAATGTTCAGTGCCAGCTTCACTGCTTGTTCCTGCTGCTTAACGGTGTGTGTTACAGATAACAGCCTTGAAGGACAGCTGCTCCACTTTCCAGCTGACAGATGAGCTAGCGGAGGAGCAGAAACCTCCCTCTCAATAAAATCAGGAGACTGCTTGACTGGGCCAATGAAGAGGTGTCCCAGGCATAGCAGCCCTAGTGTGTGCTGTGACTCCTGCTTCGTTATGTGTGTTCTGCTTTGTGGGACAGGAGAGAGAGTCTTCCCAGGTGGTTGGGTGAACTTGGATAGATAATATTTTTTTTTTTTCCGAAGGCTGAACTTAAAACCAACTTTCTTTCTTCCTTCTCTCCCACCCTGAGCAGTCAGTGAATCCCTACATTGTGAAGCTGTCCATCGTAGATGATGAGGCCACACTCAACGTGAGTATTTGACTTGATTCCTCTGTGCTGCTGGTGTTAGTGTAATGAATGCAATCATAGTGTCTGGTAGAAAGAAGGTCTAGGAATAGTGCTATTATAAAGAACACCAGTATAGTGGGATTCTTCACTCTTGCAATAGGTTAGGCCGCTCATGATTTGGACATTTTGATGGTGGGGGTGGTTAAACGTCTAGGTAGCAAGGAATATGCTGAAGTTAATCTATTATACATTTATAAACTATCTATTCACTATTTGCTGTCATGTGCCAGAGAGGCACAAGATAGCTTATGCCAAAGGAGATCTCATTTCCAGTGTTGTGTCACACAAGTCCACAAGCCAATTCTTGTAGCTCAGTGGAAGCTGGTGCTTGAGTCGGGAGTCATCAACATATTTTGGGTAGCCGCTAAGTTTTGTATCCAGACCTGGGTAGAAAGTGGCAGCACGCTATGAGCTCTGTGAGGTCTGGACTTTAAAACTGTTCTTTAGGTGCCAAGTAAAAAGCAAACTCCATGCTAACCAAAGGGCGAGAACAGTTTTTTCTCAGTTAATTAAGTGAGCTTGACAGAAAGGTTGATCAGGAGCCGTGGGGTGGTGGAGGCTGTTTGCAAGAAGTTAAATGGTTACTAGTGTTTATGGCCTTTGCTTTGGACTTTTGGATGTCTTTCCTCTGACACCAGCTTCCTTCTGAAGTTCTTGCTGCTTTATTGAGGCTTCTTGAGTGAGTAAGCCCTGTCTGGAGATACAAGAAGAGTAAATGTTCTCTGTTCTCTGTTGAACTTAGATATTCAACTTTAAATTTTGGTTTCTTGATTTTTGGATGATACTTTGTCATATCATAGCATGTCTTAATGGTTCAAACAGCTTCAGGGGAACTCTTTCATAGCATGGTAGGTTATCTTGGAGGGGACACTGCTGAGTGTGTACAGTGTGTGATTTCCTGCATTGATACTTGTAATGTAAAGATTATTTTTTTTTTTAACACTTCTTTTGTTTTTTCAGGGAATGGGACTTGTAATTGCTCAGGCTTTATCAGAATATAACAGGTAAAACCTTGCTGTCTCTGGTTTTTGAGTACATGGTACCTGCTGTACATTTGTGTTAAAGCACTTATCACCTGACAGCCCTGGTGCACCTGGAGAGACAAGGTGTAGTCTTATGTTTTGCTGTATTTCAGCTCAGTTGTTGCTGTCATTGCAAGTGTAAATGCATCTGTGCCGGCTGGCCTGATGTGCTTCAGGAGAGGCCTTGCTATAGGGGAAGATAACTACTGTATGCTTTTACTATCATGGATTTTACGTCTGTATGAACTTTGAGCAAAATCTTAGTCCCAAGTGAAAAAGTAAATGATTTGCTGAGTACTTGTGTGTTAGAAAATTGATGTAACTGGAGCACAATCTAAACCAAACACATGTATCCAGGGTTATCCGCATGCCAGATCAGAGGTGATTAGGGGATGTATGCTTTTGCAAATGGCAGAAAGCATTAACTGCTTCCGAAGAAAGAGCAGAAAGTCGGCAGTTGGGGTAGCATGTTCCCAGGCTGTGTTTCGTAAGCAACAGTACAAAATGTATAAGCTTTCCTAAAAAGAACGTGCTTCCGAAAAATTTGGAAACTTAAAGCAGTTTCACCTGAGCAACCCAAGGCTCCTATTTTATTTTTTTCTTTTTTTTTTTTTTTTTTGGTGCAGTAGATTCTGAAAGTATCCAGAAAAATGTTTTAATTCCTTTGAAGGGTCGCTAATATGCAGCTGACTTGCAAGATCAGCAAATCCATGTAAATGTATTTAACAGAGTAAATTATTGGAGTAAAGCAGAAAAAGCCTCACCCGCCCAACTTGCTTCATTCTGAAAAAAGCTGTCTCAGACTATGGCCTGTTTTGCTTAGCTCTTTCTTTCCCCCTTCCCCAGTTATTTTCTTTGCTTGTTGCATTGTGTGTGATTGGATTCCTTTCAGATACAATAAATGGCCATGTGAGGTTTGCTAGTCCATTTGAATGCCAAATGAAGCAACTTAGCTTAAAGCTGAGGTACCCAACCAATTTGTTGACTTCACTTACTCCAGTTTCAGTCCCTTTGCTTACTCCAGGAACGTGGGATCAGGCAGGATGATGTCGTGAACCATAATGGTCCTCATGTTTTCTGCTGGCCATAGGGTGGTCAGCTGTTTTAGTCTGTAGTGGATGATGATTGAACTGAAATCGTTATGTGGCTACTGATTGTGCATGTTCACATGGTTCATTACTGTTTTGCTAGTATAGGACAAAATTTCCTAAGTCACTTGATCTGTTTCCTTCAGTGAATGTATCCTCTATAACAGCACAGGCATTGTTCAGTCTCATGTGTTTCAGTAGCCCCACTTAAACTCTACACATTTTACAAATATTTTAATACGCTTTGCATCTCTTTTGTGACTTCTTGAAAAGGGCTTGTGAATACGGAAACTTCTCCATGCTATATCCTTATCAGATAAGACTGTATCATAGGGTGTTAGGTAAAATAAGCCTAGTTCAATTTCTAACCCTGGGGCTTAATCCTTACTCCTTTTTGTTCAGGCAATACAAAGATAAGGAAGAAGAGCACCAGAGTGGTTTCTTCTCAGCCCTAACTAATATGGTAAGGAAGGAAGCAGTGTTTTTTCTATTCTTAAAATGGGTGCCTTCGTAGAAGTTCAGCAGGAGGGTGTTTCCAAAAATTGAGCTTGGTGTGTGGGTTCTGGAGGAGGAGATGCATTGGCCCAATCCAAGCCAAATACAGCCGAAATGGCTATCTGAGAAGCGTGGTCTTGTTTGGGTGGGAGAGCTCTTTCAAAGGATGAGATCTCTACTCTGGCATTGATAATTGAAATGGTTTCCTTTCATCTTCTTCAATCCAGTTGACTTTATTTAAAGAAATCTCAATCAGTTGTTGGACACTTTTAAACAGCTACTTATTTTAAAAAGCTAGTTGCTGCTCTGCTGATGTACTCTATACCGGAGAAGCTAAATATTTTTGTGGCAAATTCTGGTCTGTCACTAGCTTTGGATATCTGGTTTTTTTACGGTCTTGTTTCTCAAGCCTGGGTGCACTGTAGCAGTGAAGCAAGTTTGGATTCTGCAATGGGCAGTGTCTGCATTTTCAGAGAGGTACCCTCCAAAGGCAGTTGTGAATGTCTTCCTTGTTAAGAGTACCCACTGTTCTCCTTGTTCGGTTTGGCTTTGCTGTAGTCTGAGGTCTAACTGACAGGAATATTTCCTGTTGACAGCTGTCAGGAGTGACATTCGTAAAATCGCAACCACTTTGGGGCAAGCAGATAGGAAATAACCTCTGTTATCCCCTTACAGCATCACAGACTAATCTGAGTTGGGATTCAAAATACAGTGTTCATCCTGTTTCCCATTGGTATTTTACCATTATTAGAAAGTAAGTTGCATGTGTGCCTTAGATGACAACACCTCTTGCAGCGCACTTCTGATTTAGTTAAATCCATGTCTTCTCGTCTTAACAGCTTTCAGAAATTCCTTCTATGCAATACTCTTTCTTTCCATAGGTGGGCAGCATGTTCATAGCGGATGCTGATGAGAAGATCTCAGTCCAGTAAGTGCACCGGTGTCAGTTACGCAGTGAACGGTAACTCACTACACAGGTCAACCTTGTCCACTCGTGGAGGTGTTCTAGTACAGCAAAGCAAACTAGAGGAACAATTTCTCTTGCAACTAAAATGGTACCACACCCCTGCAAATACTGGATTCTTACTGAAGTGAGAAGGGTGCAGCAGGAGGAGCCACAGCTGAATATTTGTAATGAAGTGTATTAAAAAAACCTTTGACAAACCTGTGGATTTTAGGAGGCATGTTGGACGTGGCAGATGGGAAGTGGTGGTTTGTGCACTCTTGTGCCCAGCAAAATCTTTCCTAAATCAAGGGGGGAAGTGATAAATATGAGGGTTGTGGTATCCGTATGACCCTCTGCCCTTAAAATAAAGGGCTTTAAAGGGAAAACACTGAGCAATGAGGGATGCCTTCAGCAGGAAGGGACAAACTGTAGTTGAGCTCTAAAAATAGCTATTTTTATGGATTGCTAAGTACTACTAATAATCAGAATGACTGGATTGCAGAGGCAGAGTTTTAAATACTTGAAAAAAAAATTCTTCTTTCAGATGGGTTGTGCTTCTGGAAACCTTTGCTCTTGGGATTCTTATCTAGTATTAGCCTTAACTCACTGTACTTTTGTCTATCTTTTCTACAGAACAAATGAAGCAATCCTTCTGGCCCTCTATGAAGCTGTTCACTTAAACCGGAATTTCATCACAGTTCTGGCACAAGTGAGTTTCAGTGTGATGTTTGCCCATTTCTTTGTAAGTGCATGCCTTTGAAATTAGAGTCTCAGAAATGGAATTGGTGAAAAGATAAGTTTTCTTGCCCCCTCCCTCCCCTGCATACTTGTCATAGGTGTGGATGAGCGCGGAAGATCAAAGCAGGCCAGGACCTGGGTTTATTACAATTTTAGGAAATGCTTCCTCCCTTGCCAGAAAATGAGTCAAATTTTGAGGGCAAAGCTCATGTTGGAATGAGCCATTTTTCCCCCTGAGGGATTGCCTGGTGTGTTTAGAAAACCTTTCAGGTTTAGGCTTTTTATCTTGGTTTGTAAGTACTGATGGTAATCTGTGAGAAAAATGGCATCAACAAAACAGCTAATACCTTTCCTCAGTTATTTCAGGTCCTCTGAGTGCAGCCATACATCACAGGCGAGACAACATGGCATGATGGAGGAGACCTTTGGGGACTCCTAACAGTAGTAGAGATGGAAGAGGTCTGATAGGCAGATCTGCTGCCTCTGAGGAAAGCTTCTGTTCCATGGGTGGTTAATTTGCAGAGGTTCCTTGTCTCTTTTTTCCCAGGTTATTAATTTTTAACACTTGTGAGAGATTTCTGCTCTTTCAGTTCTGCGTAATATGTGATCAGGATATCCCTGAGGGAGGAAAGGCCTTTGGCAGGGAAAAGAACAGGGCAGGGAAAGAGCAGCCAGAGTAAAAGCTCTTAAATTAGAAATGAAAGGATAAATTAGTTATTTGTGAAAGTCATAGATGAAGCAGCCACTGATGAGTGGGTTTAATTGAAAGGAGGCCTGAAGTTCTTGGGGGGGTTATGTGTAACCCTTCATGTAAGAGAGGGCAAGGTAGGTCATGCTGTGCTTTGAAAAAAACCTCATAAAAACTGATGAATGTTTTTGTCTAAGTTGGTGTCCATTGCTGGGGAGTGCATGAATGAACGACTGTGCCCTGCTGCTGTGTGGGCACATAGGAAGAGCAGGGATGGAGCTGTGTTCATGCCTAGTGGTCAGGTTTTGGTATACTTACCAGTTTGTTGGTCCTCCTTTTTTGCTGCTAGGTGGCACTAGTATCTTTCAACTGATGGTTAGTGTTTGGGGAAAAGAAAGGTAAACACCATAGCGATACGTACGTAAGCAAACCTATTTTATGTAAGATTTTCCTTGGAAAATTATATTTTAAAGTTTAAAACAGTATGTGTACTGATTTAAAATTGTCTTCGAATTGTAGTACATGTGCCTGTGCTTCCGTTAAGATACATGCATTTATAGTTGGTTATAAAATGAGATACTCAAAGACAATGTGCAGAAGATCCACTTGTGAAAAATCCCACGGAACTAACAGCAAATCAGCAGTTCTGTATCCCTTCCTTTTACTTTGAAATCGTGATGATATATTAAGGCGGATGATACATTTATGTAAAACTTGCCCTATGAAATGGACACTTTGCTTGGCAGCCAGGCTTAAAATAGCATGGCAGATTGCCTGCAGTCTCACCAGTGTGGATAGATCTGGAAGCTTGCAAAGAGTAAAGTCAAAGCAGTAATTAGGCAGGCAACTATTAGCAAAGATGAAATGGGGAGAGTAACTGACTGATGGAAGCCGAGAGGATCAGTAGCGATAGTGTTATTTATGTTATGCACTCCTTTCCGGCAGTGCCTGGGCTTTATAGTGAGACAGGAAAGTAATAAATTGCCATCATCTTCGAATGTGAACAGGTGGAGGGCAAGAGCGAGGAGAATTTGCTTTTAGAAAGAGAAAAAAGGATCGTGGGGGAAGACTTCAAATGCACACCCTTAGGTTGTTTTGGGGGAAGGCAAAGCTATATAAGCAGTGTAGGCTTCTGCATGCCTCTTCCCATTCTGCACTGGGGACAGGCATATTATCTGTCTTCTGGGGACAGCCATCACTTTGATGTGTTTCTGTTTTGTGGAGTAAATAAATTGATGTGCAGTTTAATTGTTAGATGTCCAAGGTAAGGAAGCATAGCTTTGTTTTTTGGAGGAGAGGTTGAAGTTTCTTGGGAGTTCATTAGTCATGCCTCTTGTGCCAGAGCACGGAGCAGTACTACAAGTAGTGATCTGTATGACTGGTGCCTAGGGAAGCTATTGACCTGCGTTTGTCTGGGTATTTGTGTTTTCTGTTAGAGCCATCCTGAAATGGGGCTGATGACAACACCAACAAGCCCAATTCCAGCGACACCTGTTACTCCACTTGGTACCACCCCACCTTCTTCAGATGGTAAGAAACATCATGATGTCCTAGGGAATAACAATTAAAAACTGTAAAATAACTAGCAAAGCATTTTCTGAAGGCGACAACTAATAAGGTCAGTCTGGAGCAGATGTGACCTGGTGGTCTCCTCCTGAAGCAACTTGCCTTACTAAACATGAGCAAAATTATTTAACTCAAACTGATTTCTGTTTTGCCTTGTATATTGCTCAATGAAATTATGCTGATATTCCTTCTGAAAACAGTACTGACCCAGTCAGTATCTGTGTGAAGGTACACCCAGCCCATTAGTTATTCTATGTAGGCTTTTACTTATGAATATTTCTAGTGTCTGGTTCTTTGCCTGGGATTATTTGTCATTGGAACAGATTTACATAGAATCACAGTGGATTCCTGCTTGTCATTAATGCACTTGTCCCTAGCTTTGAATTAAGTAGGATTTGAATCCAGCCTGGGTGTGTGGACGTAGTCCTCCCTCTTGTTGCCTTTTTCTCTGATAGGCTTTGTAAATGACTACTTGCCCTGAGATCTTTCTTCTGAATGAGGTGTTATGTGTCCACATAAATACGCTTTGAAATATCTAAAATACAATTCCTTTTGTTTAAGGTGTGGACAAATACAGCCTACTTTAATGGAGGAAATCAAATGACTGTTGTCATGTACCTTAATGGTATCCTCTAGATCTGAAGAAAGTGTTTAATGAAGGAACAGAGTCAGTTCGAGTAGCACACAGTTCAGAAACTGGGGAGAGGCAGCCTGGGTTACTCAGCTGTATCAGCTATTCAGGTCATTTGATACCCTAGTTAAGGGTGATCCTCCTTGTGGATGAATTCTGTCTGGTTACCGTGAATATCAAAAGCTTCAGTTAAAAACCCCTCGATGTCTCAACTGTCCCTGTGCATATAGCGTAAAATGTAAAGGGATGGGCATTTTGTGGGCTTCTGTTGCACGTGTTCATTGCAAATGTATCCACCCACACACCATATTATACAACTGACAGAATTTATGCTTACCTACATCCACAGCTTGCTCACGCTCTCTTTTCTTAATTTGCCAAGAAACAAAAGCAAACCAAAAACTCCATCCTGCTTTCAGCAGAGGCAGCAATCTCATCAAGCTTGAGGCTTCTTGCCGCTGGTAAGGTTATTACGTTTAAGAAGAGGAGCTGGTTCTAGAATGCAGTAATTACAATGGGGAGCATTCTTTATTTCTATTTGCTGTCACCTTGCTGATCCCTACTCTGTGATAATATGGGGTTTTTTTTTTGAAGACCTTGGCTTAATTTAGTTTGGTGGTGCTTTAGTCTTGCTGTAATTTTAAAGGCATGTCAGAATTTTCCTCTATTTCTAAGGTCTTGCAACTCAGCTGTAGAATTAGCCTCTGGCTGAAAATTAGCAAGAGGCTTTTTGGCTTTGGAATGAGAAGATTGGTTTCTTTTTCCTGCATTAAAAAATAAAGCCGCATAGTTGAGCTATTTTCAACTTAGAGCAACACCTGATGAAGTTTAACCATGCCAAGTGCAAGGTCCTACACCTGCGTCGGAGCAATCCCAGGCACAGCTCCAGGTTGGGCAGAGAAGAGATTCAGAGCAGCCCTGCAGAGAAGGACTTGGGGGTGTTGGTCAATGAGAAAATGAACATGAGCCGGCTTCAGTGTGCGCTTGGAGCTCAGAAAGCCAACCGTATCCTGGGCCGCATCAAAAGGAGCGTGACCAGCAGGTCGAGGGAGGTGATCCTGCCCCTCTACTCTGCTCTTGTGAGACCTCAACTTGGAGTATTGTGTGCAGTTTCTGGTGTCCTCAACATAAAAAGGATATGGAACTCTTGAAACAAGTCCAAAGGAGGACCATGAGGATGATCAGGGGCCTGGAGCACTTCCCATATAAAGATAGGCTGAGAAAGTTGGGGCTGTTCATCCTGGAGAAGAGAAGACTGCGTGGAGACCTCATAGCAGCCTTCCTGTATCTGAAGGGGGCCTGTAGGGATGCTGGGGAGGGACTCTTCATGAGGGACTGTAGTGAGAGGACAAGGGGTAATGGGTTCAAACTTAAACAGGGGAAGTTTAGATTGGATATGAGGAAGAAATTCTTTCCTGTAAGGGTGGTGAGGCACTGGAATGGGTTGCCCAGGGAAGTTGTGAATGCTCCATCACTGGAGGTGTTCAAAGCCAGGTTGGACAGAGCCTTGGGTGGCATGGTTTAGTGGGAGGTTTTCCTGCCCCTGGCAGGGGGTTGGAACTAGATGATCTTAAGGTCCTTTCCAACCCCAACTGTTCTATGATTCTATATAAAAATCCATCTATGGGTTTCAGGTGCTTTTAATGCTGAGTGGGATTAAAAATGAGTTCTTATTGTGGTTTGAAATATCTCTGGCTGTTAGCCTATGATGTGAATTAAGACCTTTTAAAGTTTCAACATGTGCATTTAAACAAATGAAGGTCTGTAGCATGAACCAGGACAAGCAGAGACGTGTTCTTCAGAGTCAGTGCTTTTTATTTAAAAAGTAAAAGAGACTTTTGCTAGAAACTCTTGATCCATAATATGTAAATCAAGCGTGCCTGTCACCATAGTTATCTAAATGTCAGTTTGCTTACTGTCGTTAAATATTCATTCACTGCATTCATTGTAACAGTTCCAGAAGGACCCACTGGGGCTATAAATAAGTTTTTCAGACTTGTAGCTACATCTTTGAGCTATTCATAATATTGGGGGTGAAAAAGCTTCCAGTTTTATTGCATAGACTTTGCCAACAGACTGGGCAATGTGTCAGGAGCCCCAGAGCTTCAAGATTGAATAGACTAAAAGAGCTCACACTTGGGGATGTGCAGCCTTTAGAAGGTAAAAGCCCCATTATGATTTCTTTGATGTGATTTGAACAGCGAGATTACCCTGATCTATTTGGCCTGTTGTTTCTGAGGGCTACAATTTTGTATTCAAGGTGATTGTATAATTCTGAGCTCCATGAGAACCTCTGCTGTGCTCTGAGCCTCTCGGTGCTCAGTTTAAAGAATCTCTATTTTACTGTTGTCTCCTTCATCCTTTTGTGCCTGTGCTTCTCCCACTTCCAGGGGTGAATAAGGCTTACTTGGCTCATTACATGGTTATGAGATACAAGGCTTGCATTAAGGAAGGGTGTTGTTTGTTAAAGCCAACTTGTCTCTGAACCAAAGTACAGTTGCATACAGGATCAGATCTCTTTCTCTCCGAGTCCCAAAGCTAGCCATACAAAACTCAGACATGAGTAATTCCTTACTTCTCACAAGGTCCAATTTCATCATAAATACCTTTTTCTTTCCTGAAGAGTAAGAAAAGCATTGAACATTCCTGAGGATAGATGGAAAAGAGATGATATAGTTAAGATGTCCTGGTGGTCTGCAGATCGGTTTCCAGTGCAAAGGTGCTTTATTTTGGGCTATCTTTATAGCTTGAGAAGAGAGAGAGCCTTCTGGCAATTGTAATTCAAGCCACCTCTGACCTCCTGCATGTGAAAACCTGCAAGTTTGAGCTTCTGGGCAGCCAGAGCAGTGGTGGTGTTGTCAGGTCAGGACAGACATGTAGAGCTACAAAAGATCTCGACTCTTTGAATCTAGTACCTTGTGCTTGCAGGTACATCATCTTAGAATGCCTTAAATTGATCTCTATTTGTTAAATTTGTTTCACAATAATTCCTGTTGGGAGGCAGTTTCAGCATCTTGTTTCTTGGTTAAAAATCTTCAACTTTCCATTCTGCATTCCTTGTCAGTTTATACCCATTTATCATGTTTTAATCTGGCTTTGGAACACAGCTCTTTCAAACATGGGGTTACTTGCCTGTGTATTTTACTGTCTTGTAGAAGGGCACTCTTTTCCTCTAATCAACTTACTAGGCTTTTTATCAAGTTGCTCTAGCATGAGTTCATCCTCCTTGAGCATGGGATCAGCGTAATTATGCACAGTGTTTGAGACAAAGTCTCGCCACCACCTTATGTGGGCATTATAGTGTTCCTGTCTCTGCTGGAAATGCGTTTCTGGATATGTGGTAGTACCACACTCTTCAGTGCTTGGTGTTGGTAGCTCGTCATCTCATGATCTGGTAGTGTACTATGGTATCACAGCATTCCATTTGCACCTGATGAGGTTTCAGCTTACCACGGAAATAAACCCCTGAATTCCTGACCTTGTAGCTTGTATTACTGAATTTCATCTTGTATTTATTATATGGTCTTCGGTTTTATGCTGTTCTTTATGTGCAGTCTGATGTTCCTCTGTGTTTAGGTATCCCCCACTTTCTGTTATTAGGAGATTCATTAGCAAGCAACTGTTTCTTGTGCCTAGGTCTCTCACAAAAAAGAATATTCCTCAAACTAGCACCTAAGAAATTCAAGTTACAACTTTTCTCCCAGACTAATACCGTTCCAATTGTTTCTCCTTTGCCAGATCATTGATGTACTTTAAATTTCTGTACTGGTTCCCACCTATCTGCTTCTCTCTAATTTTTTTCGTACAGAGCTGTATTAAATGCTTTACTGAAGTCCTCCTAAAGTAGCTCAGTTTGGTCTTGTTTTGGGTTTTTTTGTGTCTTTATTTTGTCTGAGCTAATTTATTTTAAAGGATACCAGATTTACCTGGCAGGATCTGCAGTTAAATGCATGTTGCATTTTTGCCACCTTCCAATATTTCTTGTAAAGCCTTTCTGAATGGGAAGGCTGAGAATGGCCCTTTGCACACAGCTCAGGGTCAGTCATCAGTAAAAATGTGGCTCGATCACATGCTGGAGGTCTGACAGCTCATAAACTCAGGGCTTCAGATGGTACATGGGGAGTGAGCAGGAGGCATGTTTTGCAATTAGCTGAGTAATAGAGACAGCTTCTTGTAAAGTCTAAGGTGGATGATGTCCAGTGTTAAGGTGTCAAAAGTACAGCTGGTGGTAGGAGGGAGTGTGTCTGGAGAAATGCCGATGACCTGCTGTTCTGCTGCAGGTATGTTTCTGCTCCCTGCTGTGTTGTGATTTCTCTAGTGCAATCTATGATTGCTTTTGCTTCTTGGTTTTTTTTTTTTTTTTACAAGGCTGCTTTTTCTACCTCTTCTACCACTATGGTTATGCAGTAGCTATTCGATTAGTGTCTTGTGTGTTGCTTCTGCAAGAGAGAGAGAGGTGTTGTTGGGAGGGAAGAATGGAATTGATGTGGACCTTTTTGAACCTAAATTCCAAAATTGCTGGAACTGAAAAGGGTCTTTGCTGGGTGTGTTTCTTGCCAAACTGAGAATGGTGTGAAAGTTACCTGTGTTGCTTGTAAGAATTAATTGGATATTGGTGTGAATATCTTGAGCTCCCTAGGTTGGGAATATTGAAGAGTGCTAAACTAGCAAGTTGATCTCCTTTGGGGAAGTGGAGAGGGGAGGACAGAGAAGGGTATTACTTTGTTGGGTACCACAACCTATACTTAGAGCAGGAGAAGCTGTCTCTGAGGAAATGGTACTTGTCTTCAAACCAAAATCTTTGCTGGGTGGTCATGAAGGAGGAGGAGGTCAGGTGACTGTAAATAAGCTGATCCTATCAGAGATCTGCATCTGTGCCTCGGTTCTCTGTATCGTTGTCTCTTGTGTTTGTGGAGGGTAAACATGTCTTATCTGCTTTGTTCCAGTTATAAGCTCTGCAGAGCTGCCTTTGGATGCTGATGTGCAAACCAGCAACCTGCTGATAACCTTCTTGAAGTACAGCTCGATTGTGATGCAGGACACAAAAGGTAAATACATTCTGTTGGATGCAGCAAGCAGTGCTTCTTGAAGTCAGAAGGGCATAAGAACATGGCTAGTCATTCCATAAATAGACATTTACTAGAGCCTCTTTAGAGGACTGAAGATTCCACCTTTTGAGAAAATTAAATGATTTCTTATTGCAAGATAGAGTTAGGAGATGAGGAGAGACCTAATGCTGGTAGGAGAGAAGTCAAATTTGGAAAGAATATAATAATAGTACCTAATAACCAAGCCTGTCCCTATGAAGGAGGTGTGAGCATATCTGATTCCCAGCTGTCTGTCAGAGAGGGGAAGTATTTTTAAGAACATTTAGAAGCTGACACAGGAGGCATAGCTCATCATTGGGAGGAAATATTTCCTTTGTCCTTTGGTACTTGCTGGTTAAACAGGTAGCTCTTTGATTATAAAGAAGACAGCAGTAACTTACGCTGTACTGGCAGTAATTTGCTTGAGAATATATATTTCCATATTGTGCTTTTTGTTTCTCCTGATAGTTTTGTGGGAGTTAATTTCAGCTTGCTGGAGTTAAAGTATTGCTTCATCTTCTGCTCAAGGTACCCAAGAGTGTTATTTTGCCCAGTGGTTGTATGGGCAAGACCATAGTGTGAACATAACAAGTGATCTTTGTACCGTATTTCAGCCTATTACGGACTTCTGCTGCTAACTGAGATGTAACAGCTGAACAAAAATAGGAAGGTAGCTGCCGAGCTATGAAACACGGATTACTGAACTTCATGAACACTTGCCACTGACTAAGAGAGCAGGCAGGAGAGTTTCCTTGTACCTGCTAGCTTGCAGTGAAATTGTGCCTGCCTGTTGTGTTTCTTGTTCAGTATGCAAGCTAATTAAGAAAAAAGTGAATAACTCAAATTAGGACCAAAAGGGAATTAATGAAAATATTTAGTGCACCCCACGAAACCAAGGCAGAATCTGGTTTGCCTTTATCTTTTCTCAAAGATGTTGCTAACATGTTGGATGAAGACACTCTGAAAGTGGCACATCATTTTTAGACTATCCATTCTAGTGTTTAAGTACCCTTATTGTGAGAAAGCTTCATGTGCTCTCTAATTCTTCGCTGTGATTTAAATTAGTTACTAGTTATCTCCACCAAGACAGATATCGAGAATGGTTTATTTCTTTTTCCTTTGTGTCAGCCCTTATGTATTTGAAGTCTGCTTTCATGTTTCCTCTTGCTTTTGTCTTTAAGCTAAAGCACATCAGTCTTTGCTCAGTCATTTTTACAGATTGCACACATGAGGAGGGTTTACCAGCGCCCTAATTGTTCTCATTTGCTTTTCCCAGGGTCTCTCTTGCTGATCCAAGTCTCTAGTGAAACAATGTTTTTCAGTTTAACTTCTGCACTTATTAGTCACTGTAATATGGAAAGTCTGCGTTGGGCCTCAGGAACTGCCAGACTGGATTAGTTTCAGATGGAGTGAAATTTAATAGAGGGAGTTCTTTACTAAACAAGCCAGTGAGAGATGAGTTTATTCTCGTGTGAGACAGGAGTTGATGTTTCTTTCTTTGCTTTGGTTCTAGTTTGTAAAACATTTGAAATTCATGTGGCTGATGTACTTAATCTCCTTCCTGCCATGGTAATAATGTGACAGTGAGCTTCATGGACTGATCATTCAGAAAAAGTGTGTCTTCCAACCCTGTGGGTTTGGGTCTCAAATGGGTATATTCCTGCCTTTATATTTTGATGATAAATGGGGTCCTGCCAAACCTTTTTTAATTCTTGTGCCAGACCAAGCATGAAATAGGCTGCCCAAGGAAGTGGTTGTGTCACCATCCCTGGAGGTATTTGAAAGATGTATAGACAATGCACTTAGGGACATGGTTTAGTGGTGGACTTGGCAGTGTTAAGTTAACAGTTGGACTCCATGATCTTAAGGGTCACTTCCCACCTACATGATTCTATGACTCTGTGTCACACCAATATAGCAACAAGAGAAGAAGGATGAATAACTCCAATTTACTCCCTGTGTCTTGATACAGGTGGGAATGCTTAGAGGGGAAACTGGTTTGTTCCACATCCAGGACTAGACAGTTCTGTCCTGTCTCAGAGAGCATAATTTAATAGATTGTGTTTGCCAGATCATCCTCTTGTTTTCTCTCTTGTGTCAGTCAGAGGCAGCTGCCTTGTGAGAAACAAAAACTCTGCATCATTTATTCCCATCTGTAAAACAGGGTTCATATTGATATACGTCCCCATAGGAAGTCATATACTTTTTTCCTTTAATGAAAGATGCTGTGAAAGTATGAAGTGTCTGTGTGAGTAACTGCCTGCACAGCTGCCCCATAACTGTTAAAAATGGCACGATCATAACACGTTGGCTAAAGACAGAGTACCTGGTGTGAAACAGAAGCCTTTACAGCACGATCCCCAGGGAGAGAAGTGGTACAAAAATATACAGGGAGGCCTTACAAAAGGAAAATAAGACTCCAGTGTATCAGAGTTCTTTGAGGCCATTACTCCTGCTTTGCTGGAGTACAAAACTTTTCAGTTGAACATTTTAGCTGAGGTAAGGAGACATAGAAGAGACTTAATTCTCCCATTCCAAAATTCCTCTTCATCTTACTTAGTGCAGCAAGATGAAATCAGCACACTTCAGAGCACATCTTGTTAGTAAACATCTGTCCATCAGCAGCATAGAAAAGAAAACCAAAGAGGCATCAAACTAGACAGAACAGCTCATTCCATCTATTTTTGTAGATTACTGTACATACTCTAACTAGCAAAGTGTTTATTAAAATGACCTGCAAAGAGGCAAGGAGTTTGGCTGATGATGTCTTCTAATTTATAGAAGAGTGGTCTAACTGTTTCAGATTTCTCTCTCCTCCCAGTTTGACTCTAAGGCACATGTCTGGGATGGCATGTTTGGTAGCCTGACGCTGTAGAGAGTCCGTTGGAGGTCTCAGGAACGTGCAGTTTTAAGCTTCCTCAGAACTTGGCTGTATGTTGTTGTGGTTGCTACCTCCTTTTTGTGTTTTGAGTTGTGTGTGGTGTGACTGGTTTGTTTTTAGAACAAAGATTTTTACATGAGCTTGATTGGACAGTGCGTTGACCAACCTGATCTTAGCTGGCCCTGCTTTGAGCACTGGTTGCACCAGAGGTTTCTTCCATCCCAGGTTACTCTGACAGTGTGTATCTTTTTGATATTTCATGGTTAAAATCAAGAAGGAAGAGTTTTAAATAATCCAGACAAAAATGGTGTTCTTCTGCCTTAGTCCCTCTCTATTTGTGAGACTTTCAGCCCTCCAATTGTCATTCAGGGCAAAAGCTGCTTGAAGCTGCAGATGAATAACAAATTGCAGAAAATTATCAGGGTGGAACTCCTTTGACTTAAAATGCTCAGTCTTTGCAGACTTCCTTCTTTCAAGGCTTTGCACAGAGCAAAGGAGGTCATGTTTCTCAGTACTGGAGTTAAAACTCAGGACTTTGAGCACACTGTTAGGAGTCGTTCTGCTACACCATGCTATGCCTCTACCAAAACTTTTGCTGCTTGTTTCATAACCTATAGCAACAGTGATCTTTTTCTTTCTGTCATGTCTAAGAGAGGGAAAAGTACATCTCTGCTGTGACAGAATGACATGGACTAACTCCAGTATGTAGGGTATCTGTGGAAGTAAAGCTGAATGAGACAGAAGCCACACTTGATAGTTACAGTGCTATTAGAGGTTCAAATCAGAAACTTTGCACAGACTGGTGACAAATTGGTTGGGAATTAGTGGTCAGGCTAAGAGGGTGAGTGCTTAATGAGAGTAATTACACTACTAGCTATCATGGAGGAAGCAGGAGTATAAAAAATCTCCAAGGCTGGGCTTTTCTCTTGCTGCAGTGTCGCTCTACAGCATTGCTAAGCTTGTGTGGCTCATGGAGGACTCGTGTTTTCTTCTTTGCAGATGAGCACCGGCTACACAGTGGCAAGCTGTGTCTGATTATCCTGACATGCATAGCAGAGGTAGGTTTCTTGATTGAAAGAGTTCAGCAGATGGTAACAGGGCTCTATCTGCATGCACATCCCCTGCTCCTGGTGAGCCAGGAGCTGAAGATCTGCTGTGGTACTGAGTAGTGACAACCTCAGGCACTTAACATTTGGCTAATAAACCTTATGCATTACTGTTAAAATTCACTTGAAAATTGGCTTGTTATTTGAGTTACTGAACTCCCAGAGATGAAGAGAGAAAAGAGCAAGCTAAGCCTTTTCTCTTTCAGCTGTTGAATGACGCTGTGGTGTGGCTTTTAGATGAGCAATGTGCTAATGGCTTTCAGCTCTGTGCTCTTCATGCTAAGCATGGGCAATGCCATATCCCATCTGCTTAAGAAGGATATGAGTCTGAAAGAAAGCTCTGTGGCTGTAGGTCCCTACAAGCAAGACAAGTAGCAAATCCAGTAGTAGGGTGAGAAAGCAATATTGCAGAGCTACGTCAGCATTCCTGTCTGAATGTGGTCCTGTCTCATGGGAAGTATGTACTAATGGAATGATTGATGCCCTCAGTGATGATTGAGTTTGTGTGGCATTTGCATTTTCCTTGCAAGTACAGAACTTTCATTCTAAACAAAGAATAGAAAGCAGCAGTGCTGATAGCCACGGTAAGGATTTTGAAGTAATGTTTCTCCAGGGTGCAGCCTGAAAGTTAATCATCTGCATTTCAAATTGAATTGTTTTGGTACTTGTGTTCTTCAGGTGGACGTATAGGTAATACAAGTTTCTGTTTCTGCAGAGTGAGAACATGTTTTGGTTCTGGTAGTAAAGGGAGGGTATATTTATTACCAAACCTGGCTGTGCATTATCTGGAGGAATTACTTTGATTTAGAGCTGGTCCTGGAATGAGCTTTGCCTGAGGGATAGTGCAGCTGATAAACCTACCTGCTAGTACTGCAGGAACTTCTGGCATGATGGGTCCATCAAAAAGCCAGTATAAACCTTCATCCATGCAGTCATAGGAACTTGCGTGGAAATCCAACTCATGAATTATACAGCACTTGTTAAACTCTTGCCACTGTGGTGTGTGCAGTCCAGAGTCTGGATGAGCAAAGGAGGAGAGGAGAAAATAAATTGTTAACAAAACAAACAGTAGTACAGACTTTAGTTAGAGTGGAATTAGGATCAGGAGGGTTTCACTTTTGTGTGATTGGAGACATGGGTGGGGACAAGAGGAGGTGACAGCTGGCTTAACCATATAGCTCTATGTTGGGAGTTTTACACTGAAACACATGGGACTTGAGAGGCAAGTGGGAGGTGTCGGGCACTTGGTTGGCTATTCATATCTCCTACCTTTTCTTACTCTTTTCAATAGGATCAGTATGCTAATGCCTTTCTCCATGATGACAACATGAATTTTCGAGTAAACCTACACAGAATGGTGAGTTTTTTTCCTCCAGATGGTCTGTTTTCTCTTTGTGGTGAGAACACAGAGGATTTTCGTCCCTGTATGTTGAAAACTATGTCAGAGACTTCTAACCTAGATTGCTAAGGCATGTGAAAATACTGGTGAGAACTGCAGTAGTTGGGGAATGATTTTTGAAGTTTCTCTCAGAATGTTTCACTCCATCAAAGAACAAAGAGCTGGTTTCCCATATGAAGATAGGCTGAGAAAGTTGTGGCTGTTCAGCCTGGAGAAGAGAAGGCTGTGTGGAGACCTCATAGCAGCCTTCCAGTATCTGAAGGGGCGCTATAGGGATGCTGGGGAGGGACTCTTCATGAGGGACTGTAGTGATAGGACCAGCGGTAACGGGTTCAGACTTAAACAGGGGAAGTTTAGACTGGATATGAGGAAGAAATTCTTTCCTGTAAGGGTGGTGAGGCACTGGAATGGGTTGCCCAGGGAAGCTGTGAATGCTCCATCACTGGAGGTGTTCAAGGCCAGGTTGGACAAAGCCTTGGGTGGCATGGTTTAGTGGGAGGTGTCCCTGCCCCTGGCAGGGGTGTTGGAACTAGATGATCTTAAGGTCCTTTCCAACCCTAACTATTCTATGATTCCCTGTCTGTGAATTCAGGGGCGTGTGTAGCTGGGGAAGAGCTGTGTATGGGGTCTTTGAGGAGATCTGCGTCAGAGAGAATGTTCTCCCTGAATCTTCAGCAGGCATTAGCCCTTATGTGATATATATTGCCAGCTGGAGTTATACCGAGCGTTCAGATTTGGCTTATGCTTCATCCTGGGTGGGGTGATTCACCTTCAAGCATTAAGATATTTTTTTCCAGGGCTTTTTCTTATGGGTGTCTGTGGAGGAAGTGTCTACCTGTCTCATGAAGCTCTGTAGTTATAAGTAATTTGTATGGTTATCCTAACTTGACGTCTGTTGTAATGGCAAGTTCCACCTGATCTGACAGTGCAGCAGCCCTTGAAAGTATCCCTAGTCCAAGTCAGAAACAAGCATCTTACTTTATAGTGAGCATACTGCACGGATGCTAGTTATTTCCACTTAACTACAAACTTGCCGTTCAGTTAGCCTTTCTGGTCTGTTACAATAAAGACCAAAGCTGCAAATACTGCACATGCTGATAAAAATACAGATCAGACTTCTGGGTCAGGAGTAAATCACTGTGTTAACCAAGAGGGAGGAATTGCTGTGTGCTGATATTTTTTTGTGTGTGGTGGCTTCTTCTTCCACCACTCTCACTCCTGCCCATGATATAACAGTGCCCTTCAGTTATACAGCTAGAGAAACAAAAAAGCAGTGGTCAGCACGCTGAAAAGCATGGCACAATTTTGCTCCAGCCATGGCCTGTAGGATTAGTATAGATGAGAAAACATTTGGCAAAAAAGGCAAAGGGAAGCCTGTGCTGATGGTACTATGTGCACAAAAGATACAGTAATACACAGAATGTCACTTCAGGCTTCTACTGAATTCTTTTCTTCTTTGTGCTTTTGAAGCCAATGAGACATAGAAAGAAAGCAGCAGACAAGAACCTGCCCTGTCGCCCGCTGGTGTGTGCGGTGCTTGGTGAGTATTTAGAGCACTTGTTTGCGGTTCCTGAAGCATCTTTTATTCTGCAATGGAAATATGAGATTTGTGGATCAAGAAATTCTTTCCTGTAAGGGTGGTGAGGCACTGGAATGGGTTGCCCAGGGAAGCTGTGAATGCTCCATCGCTGGCAGTGTTCAAGGCTGGGTTGGACAGAGCCTTGAGTGGCATGGTTTAGTGGGAGGTTTTCCTGCCCCTGGCAGGGGGGTTGGAACTAGATGATCTTAAGGTCCTTTCCAACCCTAACTATTCTATGATTCTGTGAAAGCTTATGGGAAAGCAGTGCCTGAAAGCAAGTTACATTATGTACCCTCAGTTTCCTGTAGTTGGGATTTTTTAATTCTGGAGGATGTCTGATGCTCTTTAAAAGAAATGAACAAATGAAATTTCTCTCATCTAAGCAGGACTGTTGTCTGGTAGAGGTACATAGATGGGGCAGTTTGACTTCCCTGTCATCTACTAGAAGTTAACCGTAGCTAGCTCAATGCTTACCTTATCATTTTCTTTTCTGTCAGATTTGATGGTGGAATTCATCGTAACACACATGATGAAAGAATTTCCTATGGATCTCTATGTGTAAGTGTCTGTGGGGTGACTCATTGTGATTTCATTTGAAGTTTGAATTAGGGTAGAATTCTAGTCATAGAGCAATCTTCTGGCTGAAGCAACACTTTGTGGCTGGTGGTGGGAGCATGAACTCTTCCCGCAACTTCTCTCAAATGCTCTGTATGCCAGAAAATTGAAAGCAAAATGGGTTTCCCCTTTTCAGACCGATTTCCTAATCTACTTGATCACACACAAAGAGCCTTTTGGTCTGAAAGAACTTTCATAATACAGTCTTGCGAGTCTCCACTTCCCAGAAAATGAATCTTGGTCTTGAAACGGAAAAGACAGTTCTGAAAACCCCAAGTTTTGACTGACATGAGGCCTGGAAGGCAATCTGGAGAGTGGGAGAGAGGTTTAAGCCTGAAATAGCCTGCTAGGCAGCAAGGGGTAAAATTTAGCAATGGGGAAAGGGAGAGAAGAGGACAGGGCTGCACGTAAGTACTCCATGTGTCCCATGAGGCCCCTAGAATGCTTTGTTCTGCTTTAGCCTGGAGGGAGGGCAGAAATAGGATTTAGACAGGTTATTGGCTTTTCCCTGACTGTACAGTACTGAATTTCCCCAAGGCTTGAACCAGCACTATATTCTATAGAAGAGATAAAGATACATAGGCTGTTTTTCCTTAAGGTAGCTTTTCAGCATGTTCTGATTTTGCCCAAATAACCTTGCAACTGCAGTGCCTTTGCAAGGGTTGTTCAGTTCAATTATGTGTTTGTGAGAAATGTTTGAGGTTTTTTTAATGGCAATTACAGAATTAGCCATAGATGGGTGTAGTGCATTGGAATTTCACAAGGAAGATGAGAAATGCTTGGGCTCAAAAGTAAGGTCACATCTAGAAACCCCATGAGAGTAAAAATAATGAGCAGCAGCAGCAACCATCGGTGGACATCTGTATCCATTCATTTTGGCATGTTTGTGCAGTCCTTTCACTACACATCTGCTGAAACCATCCCATAGCAGACACAGTTATTGCAGGCGAAGTGGGTGTTCTGAATGCACAAATAGTGTCATACTTCTCTGCAGTACATTTAAAAGGTGACAGTATGAAGCTGCTTAAGGAAGGGCATATTAATATTTAAAAGAGTAATCTAAGATTGCTTTGACCAAGGGTGCTTTGTGTCCATTATGCACATTATGAATCCTTGGCATAAAGCCAAAAACAGACACCTCACCGGGATGGATAATTTCATAAGTAAAGCAGTGTGGTCTGGGAGTCTATGGTCTGGTATCTGGTGCTCTGGCTCTTTAGCCAGAGGTACTAGGACTGTTATGCCCCTTCTCATACCTTTACTTCTATGCCTTGATTTCACCCAGAGAGCTGTGTGGTACTGTATACAAGCACAAGGTTTCAGTGCTGAGTTATGTCTGCAAAGTATTTTGCATTAACAGCTACTGTAATTACAAAGAAAGGTTTTAGCCATTGCCTGATTCTCTCTGTTAAGTACCATCAGTAGTGGTGGTTTTTTTTTTTTGTAGAGGCCAGTTTTAGTCTTACAGCCAAACAAATACAAAGGTGGAAAGGTACTGGCATTGGCTGGTACCAGTAACATCAGAAATAGCAGGTCTCTCCCAGGGTGATTGCTGTTCCTGATCTGAAGCTGTCTGTATCCTAGCTGATTTGCTCCTTTTTCTTGGTTGAATTTATGAGAATACAGTTTGAAATACAGCACTTAATGTGATGCTCAGACATTATAAATGGGTTTACCTTCATTTGTCTAAAGTTAGTTTCCTTACCCCATCGTGGTATTTTTGGGATCATCTAACGATCTGAAGAGAATGATGTGTACCTTCTGCATATTATTTCTTACGACTTTTTAAAGCCTTAACTTGAACCCTTTACCCCAATTTTGAACAACTTCCATGTAAATATTTTGAAATTTGATTTCTCTGTGTCTGTGTAGTGTCTTTCAGTGGTGTCTTTTCACTGACATGTTGACATTAATGAGATAATATTGTTTTGAGAAATATGGATTTGGACAAAAAGGAATTTTTCCTTTTTGAAGTCTTCCTTCTGTTTTTTCTAAATGTCAGTAACTAAAAATAGCTTGGTCCAGCAAATTCAAATTTGTATATATTTTCTGTCTTGTCTTTACTGAAAACTACTGCTAGAGAAGTTTCTCATTATATTGTGTATTTAGTTCTGATGTTATTTGTGAAGAATGTGCACTTGAGAGTTTATGTGAACGCTAGGTGCTTTAGAGACCTGCAGGATTTGGCGACTTCACAAGTGTACTAGCTGTACATTGGGAGATTTCAGAGCATGTGGGTGTATTGCTTGGTCATTCCAAAGCTCATACTTAATTTTCTTGTTTAAGGAGACTGGAAAATTTGACAGAAATCTTTCTCTTTTTTTTTTTTTTTATTTAATGTAATTAAATTGGATACTGTGGCCAAACTAAAAATCCTGCAGTCTGTCACTTCCTTTAGCCTCATCATTTGGACCAAAGAAACTGAGAAGCTCCATTGTGTCCAGACTTTACAAAATCTGAGTGCAGGACCGCATACGTACGGAGCCTGCAAGTTAGGGGACTCCTTTTGTGGAGCTTATGAGACCCGCAGGTAAAGCTATCAGTGAGTGGAAAGTATTCATTAAATATAAACAACAAACTTGCATTTGTAGTTGGTCCAACCACGTTGGGCTTAAACTGGTTTACAAGCTCCTTTCTCTCATCTTTTCTCGTTCTTCCTTGTGGGTGTTGCTTCTGTTTAGTTGCCCAAAACCATGAGCCCCATCCTCCTCTTATAGGCTTTGAGTTTGTCTATTTCCCTGCTGCTGATTTCAGAGACGTTTCCAGCTTCAATGTAGAATTGCTGGGAAATGCAGTGTAATTAATTCGTTGCCCTCTCTCTTCCAGACGATGCATTCAGATTGTGCACAAGCTGCTGTGCTACCAGAAGAAATGCAGAGTGAGGCTTCATTACACGTGGAGGGAGCTCTGGTCAGGTACTTCATGTCTGCAGAGACAGTCAAACATGAAAATCCCAGAGTGGGCGGCTGTTTGGTGGCTGTGACTCCTTGTTCCATTGCTACAGGGCTGAACAGCAAGCAGCAATTCTGTTAAAGCATCTTTATTTTGCTTTTTTAGTTGCTACATGCAAATTACCTCTTTTGGAAAGCCAGGTCATTATCATAATGGTAGCTAATTTACTTTCTTGTCTGGCCATGATCACCATGGTATCCAAATGTCTTTGTTTTCTGTTTCATTACCTGAATCCCTCTTCACCTGATTGGAGAAATGGAGTAATGGTTATGCAGTAGCGTTTCTCTCTCAGATACTTGTAAGTTGAAAGGAGGAAGGCTCTTGAGTAAAGTGAGGTGGATCTTACTTTTTTTTTATTTACTGTAAGAGATGGATGCACATAGAATAGTGTGTGCAGCTCCTTCTGAAGAGAGCTACCTAGAAATGTCAGTGGGAAGGAAGAGAAGCTTTTAACTCTGACCTTTGCTTTGGTTGTAGATAGTCTGATTCATGCCACTGGTATCCTGAAATAGATAAGTATTATGGGGTTTGACTCATAATCTAGTGGACGTAGCTTTGTAGGACTCTTCTATGAGGCAATTTTTGTGTGGGAGGTCAGAGGAAGAGGGTAGCAGAATGGATGATGACACCTAACAAGCTGCTTCTGTGGATGTGGTGTGTGCTTCTGTTCTTATCTTGCAAGCAGCGAAGTAGCTGAGCTGGGAAAGTACAGTTAATCCCCTAGCTGCTGTGGCTTAAAAGAAGGTTTATGAAAATTCAAGGGAACATGGTCCTAATTTTGTATTCCTGGAGCTGTGCTTGTGACCTAGAATCAGTGACTTGGCTAGTGTAATGCGGCTCCCATCAGAAATCTGAGAGAGGATGACTTTTGAAAAAGGCAGTGATGAGTGGTTTGTGAAGCTGTTCTCAATTAACACTGAGTACTTCCCTGCAGAACCTTTGTGCAGTTGAGTGTAGGTGCGGAGAAATGAACCAACAGTCTGAGTCACTTTCACTTATTACATTTTTGCCTTGGGTGACATGTGGCCCATTCAGACTTTCTAAATTATTCCTGTCGAAGGTGAAGTGGGTGCCCCTAATTAAGGGATTAAGGATTTCTTTTCATTTGTTTTGTTTAGAATAAAGCCCCTAGAGGCAAGGCTGCAGTGTATTGCTGGTTCAGGAGACAAGCATGTACATTGTCAAAGTCTGTTGTGAATAGAAATGGCATCTGGTGGTGTGTGTGATACCTTCTTAACAGTTACCAGTGAGCCGTATCCATTCATCTTTGGCCTTGCTGAGCTGGGTCTTTCCGACCTGGCGGTTTGAAGTCTCAAATATAATGCCTTTTACTTGAAGATACTCTTCCACAGTTCAGAGAGCATGCTCTTGGGCATCTTTCAATCCTGATCTTTCTCCTGTTTTAGTGGGAAGGAAACAAAAATCCTTGCTACATACTGAGATTCAGTATCTTGGGATAGTCTTGTTAGCTGTCTCTAATTAGCTGGTGTTTGTACAGTGCTTGAGAAACACAAACTGCCTCTGAAGTATTAAATACTGCATACGCTTCGAAAGCAAAGCAGTAAAGTAAAAACCACTTGGATCGGTCAGGTTTCTGTGAAGGATCTGGTATGTCTGCACCCCTGATGTAGCTAAAGAGCTCCACGCTTACTATAGATTTGTGTGTTTAGTGAGATCCTCTCAAGCAGGAATAAATTACAGTAAGAATATTTCAAGTTTTGTTTTTTTTTCTTGTAGGATGTTGAGATGATCAGAGAAATTCTTCAGTAGATGTAGGTGACTCATGCAGCCTGGAGGGCCCTGGGTTGAATGGTACGTGCACCTGTAAAAGGGCACATCCTGGCTGCTCCAGGTGTGTGTACTTCTGGAGTGCTCTATGTGGCAGACTAAATGCTAATTGCTGGCTCTGTCTTGAGGCGTATTTCATAAGTAACTCATCCCTGTTAAGGATGCTCTTTGATTACCCAGAATGCTGCTGCCTTTGATACGAAAGAAAGGCTATTTTTCTGGTCTTGATCTATCTGACAGACAATTACAAACCAGAGCATGGGAACTTCTGAATTAATTTCTATCCTTTATATGAGCATATTCCCCTCCAGGCTTTTATTTGGGATCGAAGAATTAGTTATCGCTGCTGATGCACAGCATTGTAAGCTGTAAGGTCTGAGATACCAAGTTGCACCATCAGGCATGCTTTACAGGAGGTCTTCAAGCCCACACTTGTCTTCTTGAATGACAACGTGTGTGATGACTGAAGCAACGTCCCTGTTGTACAGCATGGATAATAGCAATGGAAGCCCACCAACAGAGCTGAGTTGGAGGGAACTGGTGTGAGAAAGTATTGAAAGAAAGCAAGAGAATTGTACCTGGCACGTAAGAGGAGGAGAATTGTTTCAGGCAGAAAACAGAGTAGGAGAAGAAGACAAAGGGAATACTGGGGGGTAGGTAGACAGTATAGGGTATGAAGGAACTGAGATAAAGGTTGTAGGTGGAAGCAGTAGCAGTGTATGGAGCCTACTGTTCACTTGCTGATTCTAATGTTAGCTAGTTTCTAATTAAGGAAAGCCACTTGTGTGTCATGTGGTGGATAGCTGCTCTTCCTTTGTGGGTGCTTTGTCTTCAGTATGGATGGTCAGCAGCACTTGGAAAATGCAGAAACTTTCTCATTTTTGGTTTTCAGGTGCAGTCATTGCAGAGAAAAGCAGTGAAGCCAGGTGTTTGGCATCTCTCAGGACACATATCAGGCTGCTTGTGCAGTCTGGAAATACTTCATAGGTTTTTGGATATGTCATCTGAGCTTGAGAGAGCAATATTGTTACGAGTTTTGGTTGTGATCCAGTCTTAGCTTCTCTCTTAGGTTAATTCTCTCACATTTGACAAGGGGTAATGGGTTTAAATTTTAACGGGGGAAGTTCAGGTTAGATATAAGGAAGAAGTCCTTTACTGTGAGGGTGGTGAGGCCCTGGAATAGGTTGCCCAAAGAAGTGGTAAATGCTCTATCCCTGGCAGTGTTCAAGGCCAGATTGGACAGAGCCTCTAAGGTGAGGATTCCCGTAGCAGGGGGGTTGGAACCAAATGATCTATCTTAAGGTCCTTTCCAACCCAAACCATTCTGTGCTTGGAGGAGCTGGTGAATGAAGTTGCTATGCCACTGTCCATCATATTTGAAAAATCATGGCAGTCAGGTGAAGTTCCTGATGACTAGAAAAAGGGGAATATGACCCCCATTTTCAAGAAGGGGAAAATGGAAGACCTGGGAAACTACACATCAGTCAGTCTCACCTCTGTTCCTGGCCGGATCATGGAGCAGGTTGTCTTGGAAAGCATGCTAAGGCACATGAAAAACAACGAGGCGGTTGGTGACAGCCGGCATAGCTTCACTAAGGGGAAGTCATGCCTGACCAATTTGGTGGCCTTCTGTGATTGGGCTACGGAACTGATGGACAGGGGCAGAGCAGTTCACATCATCTGCTTTGACTTGTGCAAAGCGTTTGACACTGTCCCGCACAACATCCTTGTCTTTAAGTTGGAGAGACATCAATTTGATAGGTGGACCACTCGGTGGATAAAGAACTGGCTGGATGGCTGCACGCAAAGAATTGTGCTCAATGGCTCAATGTCCAACTGGAGATGGGTAACAAGTGGTGTCCCTCAGGGGTCAATGTTGGGACCAATCCTGTTCAACCAGTTCCCTGCTCTCAGAAATAGCATGTTATGACTAGTGTTTTCATTAACTTTTCCCCCTTTTCATATGAAAAATGAGTTTGATTTTGCTGCCATGAAGGTGGGGTTTGGGTTTTAGCTGTTGAACTCTAACTAGTTTGTGCAGCATTTGAGTGATGGAAGGTGCTATATATGTTGTTGTTGTCATCAACCATGTATAAGCTATGCCAAAAGAGTTTTCATGAGTCATTTAAGCTTTTTATATAAAAAGACCTCATTTCTTCAACTCCTCCCACCTCAAAATTAGTAATGCTTGAGCAATTCACTCAGAGCTTAGGGGGTGCAGGTAACTTCTTTGCAGTTGCTATGGTTTGCTTTAAGCAAAATCCATATTTAAAGAAACAGAAAAGCAATTCTAATATAGACTTACAATAGCAAGAGTGAGAAATCTTACGTATCATAATGAATAATGGTGAAATAGCTATTTATTAGGGCAATTGAATGCAAAGTAGGATGAAAAATGAGCTTTGCCATTAGCAAGCATTGAAGTTCTGTTTCCAAGTTATTGTGGGCTACAGTTTCTTATCTTGTAGCTTAGTTGATTTAACAGATGTTGAATGCACTGCTGAAAGTGCTTCAAATGTGTAGCACTATCAAGAAGCTCATTTTTCTCTATTTTTATTTTAGGATTATTAAGGAAGACTTTTGCAATGCTACTGGACAAAATACAAGTTTTTCCTTCCTGTAGACTCCTTGGATCTTTCTGTCAGTTTCTGTATTTGTAACATGAGGATAATATTACTTTCAGAATCCTTTTGGGTGAATGCTAAAGAGGTGAAATGTTCTTTTGTGGAACATGGTAAAATAAAGAAGTAATACTCGGGGGGGGGGGGGGGGGGGGAGGGGGCTGTGGAAAACTCCGCACTTTCAGTATGTGTAACGCACCACTTGCCCTTACACAGTGCATATTTGAGGTGGTATTGCTTAGTCACCTGTACTTTGTTATTTCTGTGGCTGAAATATTGATTACTGATAGTATGTTACCTCCAGCATTTCTGATTCTCCAGCTGTTGATCAGGTCTGCTTCAGCCTTCTGATTGTGTTGCTGAACAGACTGGGAATCAGATGATGTTGCGCCTCCCCTTCATCTCTAATCTCACTGTCACTGTCACATTCTGCAGCAGCTACCTGGCAAGGGAAGCTTGTCTTCTTGCAGCTCTTGTGGAGGCAGGATTCATGCATATACTGGTATACCAGACAGTCTATCTCACTGATAAAATGCCTGATCATGAGATGCAGTGAGAGTTTGAAAGACTGTAGGGCTGCTTGGCCAGTTAGAAAAATGACTTAAACATTTTAGAGACAAGAATCAAAGACCTAAAATTTGACCTTCTTATAAACTTGCAGAATGACTTAGGGCTTTAAGAAATGCCAAGGTTCAAGATGCAACATGGTCTTCTGCATGCTTCTGAAGTCTTCATAATTCAGAGGAAGCAGTCATGTTCCAACTGATGGTATAGATAAGGCTGCTGTGGTAATTTCTATGCAGTGAAAAATTCTTTAATATAGTAATGAAGAAAGAAATGTCTTTCAGCTGCGAAGGATGTTGCAAGCATTAAGAAAGCAGTCACTTCAGCACATCATCTTCAAAGGTAACTAATAAAGGTCATGTGTAGGGAGAGGGTAGAAGGAACAGGAGCTTGTGTGTAGTAGAAATTGAAATCTAGGGTGAGTACAAAGAACATCTGTTTGTCTCTGTTAAAGGGTTTTACTTGAACTTCCTGTTTTGGGAAGAAAAAAGTCATTACGTGAGACTTGACCTTTCAAATACCATGCAGCAGAAATGCTTTCTGATTTCACTGCACTGCTTATAAACTGTAAAGAGAACTATAGAACAAATGCTAGAGTTTTAACACCTTTGTAGGTCAACATACTCTACCTAATGCAGGTTTTACTGCTGCTTTTACCCTCTTATTTCTCTATGCCTTTTGATAGTGGGAGGCTGGCCCAACTTTCCAAAGATGTGCATTGGAATCTCCATGTGAGTAATGGCTTCCAGCCATGTGCCATATGCCTTGCTGGAGATTTAGGATCTCATGAGTCGTTTGAGTACAAGGTGATGCTGGCTTTTTAAAGAGGGTGCCAACTCACTGAGGGATGAGGCTGGAAGTGGGAAGGATGGGCTTCTTCTGCATATCCCAGTGGTAGTTCATTGGGAGTACCATGAACTGAGGGAAGAAGCAGCAATAACAGTCTCCAAGCTGGTTAAAGGTGAGCTGCTGAGCAGCTTGCAGTGGGAATGGGAGTTCTGAGTTGATGGGGTGGGTAGGTCTTTGGAGTTGTAGGGGATCTCCATCTGGGAGGATGTAGAGCCTAAGATGAATTGGAGGTGTATAGCATGTTAGGAGGAATAGGAGGCCCTGAGTATAGAAGGGACTAGGTAGGATGAGGTCTGGCATGAGAGTGTTGGGGAGGCTGGGAGGTGTTACTGAATAGAAAATTTGGATTAGAAATCATTGCATCATCTAGAAAAGGAGCTAGTCAGCATTTTTAACTCTCCGGGATGGAACTAAATATCCTTTTCTTATTCTCTTACTTGAATGCCTTCCTAGGACCATTCTTTGGTGTGGGAAATTGAGGAATGAGGAATAGCTGAGGTGTGTGTCTTGGCTATTTTCCTTTTTCCCAGTGCTTCTGATGTACTGTATGCTTGAAAGAGAAAAACACTTTCTTCTCAGAATGACGTTTTGACTGTTTCAGCTGTGCTTATGACTTCTTTCTTTGCTAAGAAGGACATGGACAGGATGTGAGCATTCACAGGTCTCGTATTAGCACCCTGAGGGCAGAGCTGCTTAGCTCTAGGATTGCAAAAAACAGTGAGGTCCTTTAGTATTCCTTATCTTGGAAATTGGAAAAAAAATAGATAACATCAGCAAGCTGTTTAGTAGGAGGCCCAATGGGTTCACAAACACTTGTGCTTGTTGTCTCCTGTGAAGTTGCTGAGGAGGTAGAGTATTACTGAAGAGCTATCGGAAAGAATATAGTTTCTCACATAAAACTAAAGGCTAAAACTGTTATGCGCCATGGAATATGTAGTGGGAGCTGGCAGTACTTAAAGTTGCCCATTTCCTTTACTCATAGGAATGCTGGTGCTTAGTCGGACATGTGGTACTGTGTTGGCATAAGCTTGGTACAGGAGTGCAACTGTTAGTCCTGTTAGCTATTTCAGTGAGTTTAGGAAAGGTTTGAAATTGAAAGAGAATTTTATAAAATGAATTTTGTTTGTAGTTGTAAAGAGCATTGTTGGTTGATATTCATTGATTCATTTAATGTGTACTTCTGGTAGCACTCCATGTTAACCTAAAGAAAACCCCAGTCCCATCTTCTAAAGCTTACTTACAGGCAGAAGACATGAAGCTCAGAAGGAAGACTACAAACATCTGCTTGTAGACTTCTGGTGCCATTCTGGACTGGTTGTTAACCTTTCCACATTACTTCCTTCAGACAGGTTTTGTGGTAAGAGGACACAGCCATTTGGTGAAATGCACTGACCTAAATTTCCTAGAGAAGTGTAAGAAGTGCAAAACCTCTGACTTTCTTGTAAAAGAGGATGTTCTAAATTCCCCACATTGGGGCATTTTTAGGAAGCATTTACTTTTACTTAAATCTTTCTTAGTGTTCTATTACTTCATTCTAGTTACCTTCCCTTTATTTTAATACTAATGATGAAGAGTTTGGCTCTGATTGGCAATGGAGACAAAAAGAGTAATACAAGATTTGTGGCTGTTATTGATCAACTGGTAAGATCAGGATGGAAATTCATCAACAGAGCTTTGCTCAGATGGGCAAAAGTCTAGTAACCTTTTGGTCATCCTGCCTCAGCCTGGCTGATCTCATCTGGATACGTTGCTCTGTCATGCAAATTACTTCTTAAATAAACCTAGCTAACACTGGAGAGTGTGATTCCCTAAGCACATTTTGCAGATCATGATGACCTAGTGGGTATAGTGTGATAATTTCTCCTGGGAGACAGTTCTATCAGTGACAGAAGTGCTACAGCCAGAGCTGTTCACAGCCATTTCTTTGCACAGAGGGATTTCAGCATTCATGCCGTGATGCAGAATGCGGTGATTTAGCCCTGTCCCCTTTTTGTTTTTGAGAAGCAGCCCTCTTGCATCGCATTCTTTGCTGCCTTTCCTTGTTTTCACACAATATTTCTGCTCTTTCTCGAGGTTCTTTTTTGTTTTAAAACCGAGTACAAAAATGTGCAACCTTAACTCCCAAGACTACTATTTAATCAACAGTGTGAACCTGCACTGTCAGACAGAATAGAATTAAACTCAGTGCTTCCTTTTCCTCTACAGGGGTATTAAGCTTGTGGGTATGTGTTTTTTTTTTTTTTATTTATGCTTTTTAAGAAAAAAAGCATATTGTTCATTTGAGCCTTAGCTGAACTTGGAAAATCTGGTTTCTCACTGCTTGCTGGATTGCTATCAAGCAGCATTGCTCTGGCATCAGCAATCAGCATTTCCATTAAGCTTGCAATTTTCACACCATTGGCTGCTGTTAGGCTGGAACAGCGAGTACCAGGGATGTGGAGCATGTAAAGAAAGTAAAGGACTGGAAGTGAAGTGGCCTACTCAACTGATCCTGGGAGCGATGGGTTATGCCAGCATGTGCTCCAGCCCTCTGGCAAGCTATTGTTTCTCATTAAGAATACAGGCTGTTTCATGCTTATACCCTGGGAGTCATGGGGAGAAGAGGGAACAACTGTTGAGAGTGCCGAGATGCTGCTGATGAGGAGCCTGCCAATTGCTGGCTTCTGTCTGCCACAGTTTTAGTGGCTGTGAGCAGGAGTTCAGCAGTGCCTGTGGCAGCAAGCAGGGAGGCAGCAGATAGAGGAGCTGTCCAGACAAGTGAATCATTACAACTTTGAGTAGGGTGCTCCCTCCCTATCAGAGCAGAGGGAAGAAGCTGAAGCATGTTGAATAGTGATGTTGACAGAGCTTTTATTGCTTCCCCTGCTCCCCTGGGAGGGGACTGCAGCAATGGTGCAGCAGTTTTGTTTCTTAGCACTTTGGCTGATTGACGGGAAGCTGCAAGTGCTGTCCCTGAGTAATTGATTCACTTGTCCAAGGATGCTGGGATAGTTTGTGCCTCAGGGAGTTCTGGTGCATTAGTTTGTAATAGCAGTATAGCTATTTCTCGGACACGCTTCGTATTCCTATGGCTCTATCTGAGAACTACCTCTTGTTTTTTTCTGTCAAACCCTATCTGTAGATATTCATCTCCTGCTGAGTTTGTTTTGATCACTGTTCTGCTGAATGTCTGCCTGTCCTGACCATGGCCATATCTGCGCCCTCTTAACACTGGGGTCATCTCGATACATTGTATTTGAGCTTTTTGTATCCCTACTTCCGAATTTATCTTCGGGTATAGTATTTATCACATTTATTACAGGTGGTTACTCTGTTCCGGAGTCTCTCCTCATAACAGCACAGCAGGGTATATGCTTATCCTAGCTTAGCCCTTCTGACTTCCAGTCTGAAATAGGAGAGTGGACTGGTGCGTGGTTATGGTATCGTTGTGTTGTGAGAGTGTTATTTCCACAGTCCGTGCTGTAGTTTCCCTTATGTAAAAGGGGAATGAATGCTGAATTTTGGAATCTGGAAGAGCATGATGAGAAAGCATTGCTTGGACAATGCTTTTTGACAGGTATTTGGTGTTGACCAGTTGGAAACAGAATCTTGAGCGTAGGTAGGCCTTTGGTTCCTGTTACTATATTTAAGCTTTCAGTGCTGTTGCAGATAGGATGGTGCTGTTTGCCCTTTGGTGTAGGAGTAGTTGAAGCACAGAAAGACCAAAGTGCTGCTTCCTGAGGAGCTGAATCCAGTTTCTTGTCTGTTACAGTCTAGTGCATTAATCCTTACCAGATCTGGCTATCCATGTAGCAGAGTGGTATGGACCTTGGCTTGAGAGTATGTGTATGTGAACAGGATGTTACAGTATGTGTATGTGAACAGGTGGTTACTGTGCTGTAGCAGCACTCCCAGGTGGAAGATTTCTTTGCATCATTGAAGTGTTACCCGGATAGCATTATCAGCTGCCCTGTAGTGACTTGGGAGTGAGGATCCTCCTAAAGGGGTTGCCAGTTGAAATACTAAAAGGAGAACGCAGAACACACTGTTGGTACAATGGTAACTTTCAGAGGCAATGAGAAAAATTACTGTTCTTCCCAGTGTGCCCTGAGAGTTGGACAAAATGTCAGGATTTTAGTAGCGTGTAGAATCCTGTTAACTGATGTTATACTGCAGGTAATGAGCCCTCGCATCTCTTTTTCTCCTTTGCTCCTTAGTTGAGGGCCATTATATGCACAATTAGAAGATTTTTGACCTGTAAGTGCAGCTGATGCGGTGACAGAGGCCTCCATACTGTGCTCAACCGATCCAAGCTCTCATTGATTTGTGTCTCAGGGCTGTTCTCTTCTGCTCTGTTGTGCAATAACACATCAGAGCCTTCTGATGCTCCTGACAGAGTTTGTGCTACATTCTGACTTGCCTAAGGGATGGTACTATTTCTTTTCGTTTCCCCCTTTTCTCTACTTAACCTACCTCCATGCTCCTGTTGCATTACACATGATGCAAACAGTGAACACTGAGACACTAAATAGAACAGAAACTGTGCAAACCCCAAATGTGCTGGTGCTGAATATACTTCTGTTTGAAAGGAGGCTTACAGGGAGAGAAGGTAAATCTGCCGTGGCAGGAGGAACAGGAGGAGGAGGGAGAGAGGGGCATCTGCCTGTAGCAGGAATTACTTCCTTACTGGGAAAAGAAAGAAAGTCTTATCACAGAGGATTGGCTTGAAGAAGGGTAGCAAATAACTGAGCAGGAATACTGTTCTCCTCAGCACGCAGACTGGCCGCAAGAGTTGATAAAGGGAAGTGGCTGCCCTCAAAAGCAGCTGTGCAGCAGAGGAGCTAAGAGCTTCTTTCACTGCAGTAATTTCAGTTTTAAAAACAGGGAGGGTATCTGTGAAAGCTGGTGATGTCCCTTTTCATCCTTTGGCTACAGCAATCATTGTGAGAGAAAATTGCCTAAAACCCAATCTGTATGCTTTACACCATTCACAAACAGCAAATCATGGGGCTTTATGTCCAATGTAAGTGTCCACTCAACATGCTTTTCTACTTGGTTTTGAGGCTATAAATGTAGGTGTTCAAGGCTGTGTTCTCGTTGATTTAAGAGGCACAGCCAGTGTGCTCAGCTCAGGTCACAAAATTAGGAGCTTGCGTGCAGATACTGATGGCTACTAGTTTAGTTTAGTTACAGCCTCCTGCTTTTGTTGCTAAAGAAGTTCTAGTGACACTATAGTATTGTGGATGTTTCAAGACTCATCGTAGCAGGTGTATTGTGTCCTGGGAAAGGATGCCAAAGATATCTTTAGTTAAAAAAACCCCAAAGGTTCTAGAGGCTATTGCAAAAATAGTGCTGTTTTCCAGCTAATGTTGAAATATATTTTACGCCCAAATCATACATCACTGTTAAATCCTGGAGCACAAATTGGGATAATGCGGCTGAGCCCAAGCAAGAGCCACAGTTTGCCTATGCAGCTGAGTGACTGAACGGCTCTTCTGTTGGGAAGCAACATGGATAATTTCCTGGCTTCTGTGAGAGGGCAGCCTGCAGATTGGATATGAGAGGTGAACAGTTGATTGCAGCAGGGAAGTAGTGACACATTCGGTTTGGCTTCAGGTTGCTCAGGAGTAGTAGCAGCAGTGCTCCATGGGAGCTTGGGGCAGAGGAGCATTCAGCCAGTTGGACCTTTGCTTTGAAGGTTTATTTTGTGTGTGTAGTTGTCACTGAAGGGTGCTGGGCATTTGAAGCTGGATCTAAAAGTTGTCAATCCTGAAAACTCCAGGGCATAGCTGTCCTCATTTTCAGTATGTGGTCTGCCTTACAAGCAAATTAGAGATACAGGTAGCCATTAATTTAAGGGTTAATTTTCCACAGTTTTTCCTAATTGGGAGCACTACATTTTTTTTTTTTTTTTGGACTGTGTGGTTTCCAAACAGTTGGATAAATTTGTCTGTGCAGTGCCACAGTGACTGTAAACCTGGTGGATTTGGTCTTCTGACCAGCTTTGAGCACAGCACTGAGTTGTTTCTTCATATGAAGCATGTCCCTCTCCTTCCTAGCTCTTAGGGAAGGAACAGCATAGACTGGCTCTGAGTGGGCTATGATGCGATGCAATTCATTTCAAGCAGTGGTAATCTTGTGTCTTCTTTGTAGCTGGAACAGGAAAATTGAACATGAGCAAATTCATCACAACAGTTGGAACAAACATAGGAGCTGTTGTTAGGGTGGAACAGAACAACAGTTCTCCTTCAGGTATCATCACCAACATAGAACATTGCAAGTGCTCTATAGTTCAGGATGCTATCTGAGAAATACAGTGGGCAGTTATAGGGTACTTGTCTCTGGCAGTCAAGGAGTGCTTGTGCTCTGGACAAACAATGGTAATGCTTGTTCTTTTAAAATCACTGTCTCTCCGTCACAAGCAGCTTTCATGTTCACTGTGTTTGGATGTTCAGCAGTTTCTCATCATGCTGTGTGATCACCCGCTGCCAAAGGCTTTTCAGCAGGGTTCTGGGGGGAGACTGAAAAGCAATGGGCTTCACACCACTTGTTAGAGGAAATCCAGAGCTCTGCCACTCTGCTCTCAGAAGCCCCAACTGCTGTTAATTGAACAGCAGCGCCTGGTCACAAGATGTGGCTGTGTGGGATTTCGTGGCTGGGAATGAGGTAAACCCATGCTTACAACTACTAAATAGAAAGATGGCCAATAAGCTGCTGTGACAGAGATGCAGGATAGCTGTCTCCAGTCCAAGGCACTGACTGCGGGAGACTACTTTTTTGCTGTGGAGGCTTGGTTACCTTGGCAACGTGTTTTTAGCTGGATCTCTGCTCCGGTGGAGAGCCCGTCTGTACCAGCTACTTCTTTGTTTTGAAATGGCTGGTTTGTAGGAAAATATCTGACAGGAGGATTTCCAGAGCTGGATTACTGTGGAATCCACTCTCTGCTTTTGGTCCCAGGAGTTTCAGTGTGGTGATGTGTGGAGATGATATGGGGAGCTCTGTGGCTGGATTGAAGAGGTGTTAATATATCTGCTTCGTGAGGTGGGCTGCTGTCATGGAAGGGAGAGATGCTGCTGCTGATTGTTAAATCCTGCAATAGCTCTCAAAGATGGCTTGCATGCCTGGAGTTTACAGAGAACTTTTTGTTCATTCTGGTTTGCAGTTCAGCATCAAGCCACCATCTGGTAGATTAAAGTGAAATGACTTTTGTCTGCGATGAGTAAATACCCATACTAGGGCTATAGGCTTCCCTTTTGGGGGACATACATAAACTTGTGACACTCCTGGTGAACTTCTAACATTAGAAGGTAGTGGTTGCAGGACTGTATTCAGAATCTGGCTTTTGTTTCCTTCCAGATCTTACCAGTCTCTTCACATCTGTCTTTTTACTGTAGGTTTTCTGGTTTTCCCTTTTGTGAATATTTTGTAATCCTGAAAGGAGGGGAGGCGGTGTGTTTATCTAAACATTGCCCTTACCTAATTCCTATTCTCTGTGCTTTATCTCTTCCTATTTTATAGAAATGTAGATGAACGGTCTGTTCTCTATATTCTGTGGGGTTCTCCCAAACTGGAGTTGGTTTTCTCAGAGGTTACTGTGTAGTGTGTAACAGCTGTGGAACGGCGGGGGGGAAAAATGGATTTACAAGTTCTAGTTATAAGAGACTGGTGTTACTCTGTTAGATGCAGGTATAAATTACTAGGTAATTAAGAACCTTTTCAAAAAAGTCTGCATTCCAGCTTGACTTTCCAAGCTATCTAATTCAGATGTTTTAAGTCTTGACATCTGCTGACTTCAGAGCAGAGTACATTAAGCATCTGTGAGGCAGGCATCAGCTTTCAGTGCTGAGCAGCTCAAGAGTAATGCCGAGAGCAGCCCTGAGTAATGTAGAAGAAAACAGCTTTCCTTCTTTGAAATTTTCAAAAACTAGTAAAACCAAGATAAAGAACTTCCCATTTTATTAAGTGTACGGAATACAATTGATTAAAATCTGTTTGATTAAAGCTCTTTCAGCCAACCTTTTTGTTAATTCCCGCTATTGCTAACTGATTTTGAGCAGTTACAGCTGTGTTTGGTTTTTAAACAAGTGTGAACCAGATCTGTAATCTCTACTGCATAGCCCTAGATAACTGACACAAAAAAGTGCTACATCCTTCCTTGTAACATTGCAGCAGCATTGACATAGAGCTACAGAAAAGCTATGCTGTGGGTTGTTTGGGTTTTTTTCTTCTTGTTACTTTGGGTTTTTTTAACTGCATGTATCAACAAGAGTGACAGTTTGGGGCTGACTGAGCCTACATCATGCTGGTGATGTATGAAGCAGAAATGAGGCAGTTGGAATCTCCAACCCTGAAGCTCAGTTCAGGATCTAGCAGATAGAAAAATCTCCCCTGAACTTTCTAAGCTAACAACAGACTGAACAGATTTGATTGGGAAGTCAGTGAAGGAGAATAAATGTGGGACAGTGAAATAGCTGTCACTTACCTGTCCAGCACAGTATTTTAGCCAGGAAAAAACCCAAACAAACAAACCAAAAATGCCATGTAAATTGATGTATTTCTGAGAGGTGAGGAGCTGGCATTTAGGTTGGTTTATGCTAGATAATGAAAATATATCTATATTTAAGTGACTTGTTGAGGATGATTTTGCTTTTAATTTTATTTAAAAAATACATATAATTTTCTCCTAGCTTTGATCAACTTGTTGAAGTTCCTCATGTCTAATGAGACTGTGCTGCTGGCCAAGCACAACATCTTCACCCTTGCCCTTATGGTGAGTACAGGCAAAGCAAATATTTTTATTAAACAGCTTAATTTTGAATGAATCTTAGGAAAGAATCCAGGATTTCTGGTCTAGGAAAGACGTATCAGAACAAGACCACAAAGTGGATGGGTATCACTGTGGTTAGTTTCACTCGATGTTTGGAAAGGGCAGTGTTTGGACTCACTGTAGGTTCTGCTCATTGAAATAAACAAGCCTGTGTGAGGACAGGCTTAGTTCATTAATTTTCCAGGTTGGTAATGTTTTTTCTTGTTCTGTGGCCATTAGAGTGTTTTCCTGGCCCCAGATACAATAGTATTTAGGTTTCTTTTCTGTCTCTTCTCCATAATAATGAAAATAATGCATAAAACAATGAAGTGATGTAGTACTGTGCAATGCAACTGAGAGCTATTTCTTTGATGGTTTTGGATGTATTTGAATAGGTTTTATTGCATAATAGATTTTGAGTAAATATTCCTGTTGTAACTTCTTTTCACTTCCTTGTATAGGTTGTGAACCTGTTCAACATGTTCATCACTTACGGAGACACCTTTCTTCCCACTCCCAGCAGCTATGATGAGCTGTACTATGAAATCATTCGGATGCATCAGAATTTTGACAACCTTTATTCTATGGGTGAGTACCTTCTGACTGGTCAGGACTACTGTTGACTGGAAGTGAGGGTGGTGGTAGAGGGATGTTCGTGTCAGGTGTTTTTCATCCACCTGCTACTCATGTGTCTTGGTGAGTGGACGTGTTTTGGGTACTAGAATGTGTTTGGTAAATTAAGAATTGAGAGGGGGATAAACTTGTTAAAGGTGTAATTTTTTTAGTCAGAAAAAATAAAAGGGAACAAACTCATTGCCTCTCTAACAGCTACTTACTGGGGTTGGAAATACAAATTTGTTGGCACAACTGGGAATGTGGTATTTCATGCATCTTCATCTATTGCATTCAGCAGTTTCAAGTCAGAACGCAGGTATGTACTGCTGAAGCAGCCAGCACAGGGAAACTCAGTGCAAACAAAAATTTGGAAAAGAATTTGAGAAACTTATAGCGAGAAGCTTGCTGTGCTAGACAAATCACATCTCCTACACTCATTGCCAAAACAAACCAAGAAAACAGCCCTCACAAACCTGCTTGTAATGACAAGCGAATCACTGGACTCAAGAATGTGCCTACTAGCAAAACAGGGAGAAGCTGCCATCCTTCAAAGAGAGAGAGGCATGCTGGAATGCCACCAAGTGGCATTCAGCAGGGAAAAGAGGAAGGAAAAGAAGGAGAGCAAGGAATGCATGGGGGCACAATCAGACAATGTACACAAGGGAGCCTGCAGCAGCACTGGTATAGTGCCTGCGTGCTTGAAGTTCTGAAGCAAAGAAGACAGCTATAGGTTTTGTCTGCTTTCTTCTAGAAGGACCTTTTGTCACCCCCTGCTCCCTTCTCAGCGTGATCACCCAATGGACAGCAGGAGTTAATATGAGCATATAAGGGGAGTTAAAAGGCAGTGGGAGGGAGACAGTTGGCCACAGCCCTCTTGTGACATGGGAGAGAACCATCATCACCTAAATAAAATTAGCTGACTACTTCCTGCAACTGCAAGCAAAAAGGAACTAACTGCCCTTTTGTACCAACTTCCTACTGTTTTTATCCATTATATAAGGGATCACTTGGCTATTTTCATGCCCGCTGAGCATGTAAGATTTTTTGCTAACCCATTTCCTACTCCCAAGAATTGCAGCTAGTAAAATGAGGTGCTTTTACTAGCTAGTAATTTTTCAAATCTGTCGTATGTGGAAGCTGAAGGAAGGTGGAACGGAAGAATAACGCACTCAAATACTTAGTTGGGTTGCAGTAGGCACATCTGACCTGTTGAAACAATTCATTTCTCGCATGAATTTTTTCATCCTGCTACACAAAGCAAACCCCCCTGAATTAATGGGAGCCCTCTCTGAATACATTACTTCAGATATTTAAGTACAATACCTACTATTTGACAAAATAATATTACCCAGAGCTGACATAGTTGTTTTTTTCCTGCGGATAACATGTAATAGTAGCACTAGGAAGTGAGAAGGTAGCACTCTTTCAAGTTAATGAAAGCCACAGTTTAACCAGGGGTCCTGACAGCTTCCCTTTGCTTGTCAATCCATCTCACAGAGACTAGTCACCCTTCTGTCTCTTAGCCTTGGGGCATTTGTTAGCACAAATGAGAAGGCTACTCCGTCCTTCAACTTCCCTGTTAATGTGGTTGAAACTTTCAGAGTTACAAGTGGAGATGGAATCTAATTGCTTTGCGTTTTATTAATTTATTTTTCTTGTCCTGAATCTGAACTTTATGCAGATCTGCAGGATTGAAGGCTTCTTTCATGTGATAATAGGCATGAGTATGCAGCCACTCTGCTTTTGGATTCACTTGTAGCATCCGTGTTTCAAGATGATGCTAAATATGGGTGATGTGCTTTTTCTTCACGTCTGAGTCGAGGGTGAACCTTCCTCATGGAATGTAACCATCAGAAAACCCTCTATATAGAAATTAATAGAAAATACTCTCTATTTAGGCAATATGGAAATTAACCAAACATTTGCTACAGGATCTATTACTGTTTTGGTACTTGCAAAGCGATGTGCAGGTAACCGCCACCATAGAAACACACTACATATTCTGACCTAAATAAATATTTTTGGTACTCTGTCAGAAATGAATTGGATTCCCTAGAAGTTCTTCTTGTTGCAGAATGTTTTCAGATCTGCTCCCAAGTCTGTCAGAGACCATCTGTGCTGCAGAACAACACCCTTGTTCCTACAGGGAGTGTTTTTCCCTAGGCTGGTGTGTAATTCTTCTCTTCATTTCCAGGAAAATGGGGAGGTAGGGAATCCATCACTGCTGGGTGGGTTTAAATTGCAGGATGTAGTCCAGCTCAGGTGGAAGCTTGCATACATAATAAGAGCTGGAGGAGAATGGTGGTGTGTGGAATTAAAGGTACATTGACTTGGGATGCTGCCCTGTTTCAGGGGAAAATGAACTTTAATATGTGGTGATAAAAGCAGTTAGGAGGACTTAGGCTCTTCTATTCCCTCTGTTTCCTGTCTTCCAGCCATTATTTTGTTCTCCTCGCCTCTTCTGTGCTCCTTACCTTTCAGAAGGGCATAGAAGGGCACTTCTGCCCCGCATCACAGATGATTTCAAAGATGACCTTTGTTCTGATGTGGTTCCCAGACTGTCATCTCTCTAAAGCAGATTTTTTGACATTTTGGATTAGAAAAATGCCAGTTCTGTGCCAGCACTGTTAATTGTCTTTTCCTTTCAGTTCTAAGGCTGTCTACCAATGCTGGTCAATGGAAAGAGCCTGCAAGCAAGGTGACTCATGCATTAGTCAATATTAGGTAAGGACTAACCATTTTAAAGATTGTGGTGTCCTGTCTTATCGTGACACTTTCACATTTGTTGTATTGAATTCAGTTTTGAATTTTTTCCCTTTGTTGGGCTAAATTGCTGCTCCCTACAGGGCCCACTGGGATAAAGAGATGATCACCAGAGTTTGATTGTCCTCTCTCTAATATTTCTCTCAGCTCTTCTTTAGACTGAGTGCTTTCAAAGCATGGCACAAGCTGTAATGAATTAATCCTCACAGCATTCTTGGGAGAAGTTACATAGTAGGGAACAATGCTGTGCTGGCAGAGCAATTGTGGATTTTTGTTGTGTGATTCTGTTGCAATTCTATGAAGACATGAAGGGGACTATAAGCCAGCTGTAATAAGCAGTTTCAAGGCCTCTTTTAACACTGCAAGATTTGTGTGTGTGTTTAAAACTGATTATTTAAGGACATTTCAGTATTCTTTTAAACCTCTTCCTCCTGCTCAAGGGCAGTAAGTTACGTTCTATTTAGTAAGACTGAGAAATATCTGGGGGTGCTTTTGTGCTGTATTCCTTCATGACAGCCATAATTTCTTGGTTTTGCTTCTGGAGCAGCTGGGTACTGGGCAGGAGGTTCCTGGGTCTGATGGATTGGAAAATGGAAGAATGTTGAAAGAGAAAATTCATTGCTTATCTCTGGCTTGTAAACAAACTGTGAAAGATACAAGTATTTATCTGTCCATAATTTCCCTGGTCACCCCAGGCACTTGGTGTCTACACTATACTGAGTAGCTCAGTATTCTACATTGCTAGTACTTGTCATTTTCTTCACTACAAAAGAGATTGTGTAGGACAAACTGTCTGAGGGCACCTTTCAAGTCAATATGCATCTTACGTGTCTATAAACCACTTTAAAGGTTCCCTTAGTAAGTCTGTAAGCTTAGTAACATCATGTATGGTTCCAGAAGATTTATTTTGCTACTATCCTTAGTATTATTTTTTGTAAACAGACATAAATAGACATTCGTGGGCAGATAATGCACTCGGAGTGAAGCAGCAGAACAGATAGCTGTGGCCAAATTAATGGGATCTAATGTGACACAAAGTGTCTGCCCTCGGAATTCTCTGTATTCCTGGGAGAGAGCTCTAAACTGGGAAGGTAGGAAAAATAAAAGCGCTTGTGCTTGTGCTCACCTAGGGTTTGTGCAACCAAGAGTTTGCGATACCTGTCTCTGGGCAGCCTGTATCAGGCATGCTCAGTGCATGGTGCTGTCTGGAACCAGTGAAGCCTCTAACATGTTTATCTTCTACACTTTTGGTAGCTTTCCCCTGCTTCATCCAACTGCTCATGTGCATTGAAATTTCATGTCATCTTTCACTAGCCTAAGAAGTTTTCATGAATGGCTGCTTTTCATATAGTGAAATTAGGAAACTTCTGAATTAGAGAAGTTTAGATTGGATATGAGGAAGAAATTCTTTACTGTAAGGGTGGTGAGGCACTGGAATGCGTTGCCCAGGGAAGCTGTGAATGCTCCATCGCTGGTGGTGTTCAAGGCTGGATTGGACATAGCCTTGGGTGGCCTGGTTTAGTGGGAGGTTTTCCTGCCCCTGGCAGGGGTGTTGGAACTAGATGATCTTAAGGTCCTTTCCAACCCTAACTATTCTACGATTCTATGATTCAAGGCCTAGCAAGGGATTAGTGTTCAGAGAAGCTGGTCTGTTTGACTTACCTCCTCTCTCCCTCAAATAAAGGGGGGCAAGGGAGGGTGTGTAGGTATTTTGAATTTCCTCTGCCAGTTTGTTTTCTACTTGTGGTAAAAATACTACATTTGAATGGTTCTTTAACTGAATAGATTTTGAAGCAGCCAGTTGTTGAAAGCTGGACAGATCCAAAAGTACTGTGCTGTTGTAAAGGTGATCCACAGCTGGGTGTTTCAAAATGGTGACTACTACTTGATGTCTTTTTTTTTTTTTTTTTTACAACAACATGCTTTGGAAAATTCCAAAAGATTCATTCTGTACAGGGAAAATAGCTGAAACGAAAGGCCTCTGATAATGTAATACTCCATTTTGGCCTAAACTGGATTTAGGCATTTGAAAGCTGCAGATCATGCAGCAGAAGGACAAGAGGATAATTCTTCAAGGAATGCCTCGAACCTTCCAGGATCTGAAGTTTTCTGCAGTCTGTTTGGAAAGACCATTTTGACCTTGTCTATTGTCTGCTCCACTTCTCCAGCAATGTCTGTAGGAGGACTTGACACTCGGGTGTCATGGGTTCAGCAGCAGCAGTCATTTTTCTCCTTCTTGGTAGCTGGTGCAGCGTTGTGTTTTGACTTTCAGCCTGGGAACAGCGCTGATAACACCAGTGTTTTCAGTTACTCCTTGGTAATGTTTTGGTCTGACCAAGGGCTTTCTGAGCCTCACGCTCTGCCAGGGAGGAGGGGAAGCCGGGAGGAAGCAGAGACAGGACACCTGACCCAAACTGACCAAAGAGCTATTCCATACCACAGCACGTCATGCCCAGGATGCAAAACGGAGAGCAGAGACCCAGAAGGGTGGGGTGGGTGCACTGCGTGGTCAGGCTGGGTATAGGTGGTGAGCGATTGTATTCTTTCCTTGTATTTGCCTTGTCATTATTATTATTGGTGGTAGCAGTAGTGATTTGTGTTATACCTTAGTTACTAAACTGTTCTTATCTCAACCTGTGGGAGTTGCATTCTTTCGATTCGCCTTCCCATCCCTCTGGGAGCGGGGGGAAGAAAGAGGGGGGAGTGAGTGAGAGAGCAACTGCGTGAGTTATAGAGGCTTAAACCATGACATAGGGCCACAAGTTTTCTTCTGGTGTTGGACCAGGAGCACAAACTGGAGCCTTGTGCACGCCTGCTTGTGGCTCTATTGCAGAGAGTCATGGAGATGTTGCAAGCCCAAATCACCAAAGAGAAAAGGGAGAGAAGATGCTTAAGAAGAACAAACCATTTAGGGCTGATGGCTTTATTAGAGAAACACAGTATATTAATGAATGACAGTATTATCATTAGATGTAATTATTTTATGCATTGATAAGGATGTGCTGATTTGAACCTGGTTTAGCTCCTCATTGTCTGTTTATGCCCCTTTGCTTTCCCCTTAGAGTGGTCTTACTGGACTGTTTCTTATTCGGATGCCTTTGCCATGAAGGGAATGAGTTTAGAGAAATTCACCTTACGTTGGATTTTTCCCTCAGCTTGTTCTATCATTCTGAGAAGTTGTTATGAGCAAGGATTACCTGCTTTTTGCTGGTAGCAGTGCTGTGCAAAGTCACACTTTGGTTTGTACCTTCATCTCATTCCAACAGCTACTTAAGAATAAATAGATAAAAACTGTCAGTTCCTTATCCTAAGGCTTTTGGTAGAAAAGATTATAAATGTAAAAACATCTGTGTGCATGCACGTAGAAAGCTTTAACAAGTATCTTAAATCCTAGCACACAGTCTTACATATATTTTTGCCTGAAGAGGGGTGGTGAGTTGCAAACAACTTTTCAGGGCTGCAATGCATTTGTTTTATAGGAGTAACTATAAACACATAAAACAATCCTGCTTGTACCCCATGCTGCTGGATTGGCAAGGTCATCTGGTTAATTGCTTTAATACAGAGTCAGGATGAGTAATACCTAGAGAATCTTTGACACTTCTTTGTTTAAACTCAGCAGCAGAGAGAGATCCCACTTTGTTTATCCTATTATCATATGAACTGTATTTCTCAGTTGGACTGTATTCTCCACTAGGCAGTCTGATGGAGTTTTTGTTGTTGCTGATTATCTGATTTTTCTAGACCTTACTTCAGTGAAAAGAGCAGTCACGAATGTTCTTTTTGAGCTGTGTGAGACAGGAAGGCTATTCCTACCTTCTCTCCATACCTCTCCTTTTTACAGATGCTTCATAATATCTGTCCAACCTAAAGAAAATAAAGATTTGAAGAAGACAGAATAATAATAACCTCATCTAGCTGAAATCATTCCATACTGTATTGGAATGAGTGATCCCTGTTGCTGTCCTGTCCCGTAATAGTGATTATAATGTCTGTCTATGGATTTGTATCTGTGGTTCGTGTAAATAATTGAGACATGATGGACTGCAAGATGTAGCTGCAGCACTGATGGGGTTGAAATAGAAGCTGCAGCAGTTAGTGGTTTGAAAACTCACCTCCTCACCTGTGAGGAAATAAGCACATTTTGAGACAAGTAATTTTTTTTAAGCTAACGAGCCTCTTTAAGATAAAATTGTGCAGGTTTGCATTTAATGAGAATTTCATTAACACAGGGTTCAAAGGGGCATCTTCTGATTGCTCACACAGTGAGGAAGGTGGGAGCTGAATCCCTGTATTCTTTTAATAGACTTTCTCCTGATCAGGATGTTTTCAAGGTGAATAAATAGATTAACTCAATGATTAATAGACTGAATTTCCTCATTGTCTGAACTTCAGTCCCATCATAATTTTTAAAGTAATTTTATTTTTCTCTCTGAAACACTTTTCACAAATTGAGAGCAAGTTTTGGGTATGGGACTAGGTGATAGGATTATTATTTTTTAAGGTGTTTTATGTGCAGTTGTAGCATAAGCTGCAATCATCGCTTGGGTGCTTTCATTCACTCTTCTGTCTTGCAGCTACTTTTGTTCCACATGAACTACCCTGTGTGATGCTCTTTGGTTGTACAGGAGGTGCTGCTTCTCTCAAGGCTGCTTTTGGGGTTGTAAAGGATAGATTGGGGATTTGGGAAGAGAACTTAAAGCATCACATGGATGTGTATAAAATGATTGTGCTTGACGCTTGAGGCCCCTGCACAGTCTGGGCCTGGAGCAAGCCGTGCTGCTTCCTCACAGCTACCCTGACACCTTTCAGCCTAGTAACAGCTTCCCGCAGCTCAGCCACCTGCTGCAGGAGGACCTCCACCAGGGAGCACAGAGTGCAGCTCTGCCCATTGCACACCCTCCTCTCAGGAGAGCAGTGCAGGCGCTCACTACACCCTGAGCTCTGCACTGCATCCTCCCCTCTGATCGGCCCTGTCTGGGTGCCTACACTGGCCGCCGCCGGGGCAGGATTGGACATAGCCTTGGGTGGCATGGTTTAGTGGGAGGTGTCCCTGCCCATGGCTGGGGGGTTGGAACTAGATGATCTTAAGGTCTTTTCCAACCCTAACTATTCTATGATTCTATGATTGTGCTTGCTACCAGGCTGGGCAGGAGCACACTAAAGGAACATTTACAATTTCACTTACGTGAAAGAAGGCCAAATTGGACTGTGCTAGTTTGTTGAGGGATACCCGTCATCCCTGCTCTGAAGCTACAGCTCATGATAAATTACCAGCATTCCATAGAACTACACTTACTGAAAACCTTGACAGAAGAGGAGGCTTCATTCAGAAAGTGAGCAGCTGCAAGCAGTCCATGTAGTACCTTCAGCATTGTTCTGCTTTACTGCAAGGAATTTAGCATCTGTTCACAGGGGAAGAAAAGCTAAATGCTGCTGACCAGGTCCTGTGTTAATGGGTAGCTGTAGCACTTAAGCAGGGTACAAGCAAGGGCACCTGATGGTAGATAAGGGTTTCTGTATAGAGAAGAGGCTATACAATCAGCTGAGACTGTGTACAAAATATGTATTTATATATATGCACACACACACTTCCCTCCTACCCTCTCCCTCTCCATACAGACAGAATGGACACACGTGCATGTTTCTTGCCAGTATGAGAATGAAAAAGCCTGTTTATGAAAATAAACGGTCAAGAAAATCTATGTGCATGTGTATAAAATATGGAAATCTGTGTATTATTTGTATACACATATATGAATGTGCGCATCCATATATATAAAAATATATAAAAATACATATACATAATCATGTATATACTTACAAAAAAAACATTATTTAAAGCGCACACACACACAAACATCCTGCCTTTGACAATAGGCTAAAAGCCATTATTTCCAAGCTGGAAAAAAAACCCTACCACATGCTTGTTTTCAACTTCCCTGAGGTAAATCACAAGCGTTGGCTAAGAATGCCTAAGTGTTGCTTCTGTCAGCATTATTACTCTGAGTGTGTACATAACCCTGGGACTGACGGACAGTGCAGGACTGTGCAGGACCATGCAGGACTGCTTGGCTTGGGCCAGCCAGTGCTGAGTGGCAGAGGGTGCTGAAGCCATGTAGGTTACCTGGAGTTCTTAAACCTCCTTGTGAGGGCTACCACTTGAGGAATAACGACTCCATTTGGTTGTTCACTGAGGTGTGTTTAATGGTAATGACCTCTGACATGCTGTCACTGCTAATCAGTCTGACTGGGCTCAGATCACAGGCTAGTACAAGACAGTCAATAATTATTATTTTCCTTTTTCTTAAAAAAAAGTGACAAAACCAAAGAGAAAATCGTAAATGTATTTTATTGGTACTCTAAAATCCTATCAGGATGTCAAGATTAAGGCTCAAATTGTTACTAAAACACTGTAAGAAAATTTCCAAGCTTTATGCACATAGGCTGTATGAAGAATTAGTTCATCACAGTTTTCAGGTGGTTGTCCGAAAAAATTATGATGTAGAAAAACTGAAGGTGGATTCTAGATGTGGATTCTGGCTTGGTTCTGGATCTTTTCTAGTGACCTGTAATCACTTTACTCTTCACTGAAGAAGCAAAGTTAGTAGCATCTTCTTGTCATTTCACATGTTTATTGTTGCATGCTTTTCTATTACATAGGGACTCTGGCGCAGCAGAACAGTTCCTGAAATACCACTGTGGTTATAGTGGAGCTTGGTTGCTCGGAGTTCATCTGCTACCACTGCTTGTTTTTTTCACTTGACCTTGCAGTATTCTGGTAGGGAAAGTTAATTTGTTAGCAGCAACAGATTTTGATGTGAACAGATTCTGGCATTAGCTGGCACCTGAACAGAGGAAGCAGGTGGATTGAAAGGGAAAGACCTCACTTCCAGGCCTTTGTGACCAGCAGCATATTAACAGAAGAATGAAAAAGAAAGGAAGAAACACTCCTATCTCAGAGTGCATGTTTCATCTTTCCATGGCGCTTTACCCATGCTCCCAGTGTTTTATTAATGTTTAGGGTTTTTCTCTAGTCATATAACTTCAGCATTTCATTTCTTCTACATTATCTGATTTCTTCTTGAGACTGCAGTGTTAGTTTTCAGTTATTGCTCTTTATTTACTAGCTGATTCATCTTGGTGTGTTTCTTTTACAGAGCCGTAGCCAATTTCATTCTGCTGTAATTTTCTTTCATTCTTTTTCATTCATGCAGTAGCTTAATTAAATGTTGTCTCTGCCACTGGCCCATATCCAAAGAGCAAATCTGTAGTCGAGTGGCATTGTATGGACCAATTCCACCAATGCTGCAGTGTGGTTCAGCAAGTCAGGTGCATCCCAGGTCACCTTCCTTCTTTCTGCCAATGACTTCCATTTCGGTCACTGCAGCCTGAGAAGGGGCTCTAACAGTGTCAAGCCTGTTTAATGATTTATTTTCTCCAGTGGGTTTTTGGAAGGATTGATTTCTTTGTGGGTGTTTTTTTGTTTGGATTTTTTTTTGTAGTGACCTAAGGTTTATACAGCCGATACTGATTTTGAGCAAAGCTCTACGGCAAATGCCTCTATCTAGGTGCCATAGTCACGGCTTGCTTTCTTTAATGCACTTGAAAGCCACCTGCAGGGATCACTTTCTCTCTAAAATTTCATCCTCAAAGCAAGTAATGATTTTTGGACTGGGATGGGGATGACCTTGAAGTGATTTATTCCCGGGGTGGCAGCCTTGCTTTGCTAACTTTCTTCGCTTCTTTCCAATGACTGCAATTGTATCAGCCGCTTTCATCTCCTGTCTTCATGTTACAAAGTCAACATGTTGGCCTTTTAAGTGGGAACTTGCAGAACCATACGCTTTTGTATTTCAGCTGCTCTGTAAGGTGAGGCATCTTTTCAAGGGAGGATTGCTTCCTGGGTGGAAAGGAAACTTCAGCAGCGCAGCCCGTGTTTGATAGTCTCGTCCTAAGTTCAGCTAGTGTCTTCGTGTGGTTCTTGTAAGGTGAACGTCTCACTGCTGTTTGCTGTTGTTCACACTTGTGAACCTTTGTCTTCGTGGCCATTTTGTTGGAAACATCTCTTCCTTGAGACCAGAAAGTTTTGGAAAGTTAGCAAGGATCTGTAGGCTACTTAGCAAAGTTTACTGAGAAATGCTACCTCCATTACCGAGGCACTGCAACCCACATTTCATCTTCTCTGTCCTGAGTGCAACCACCCTGTGAACAGGGGAATTCCTGTCTGCAGATCTCATTTACTGGATTCATGGGGGCTTACAAAATGGAGTTACTTAAGCTGCTAGCAATTTTTTGTGAAAGCTGTGTATTCAGCTTTGGAGGTATAATGTTTGGCATATAGATTCAGCTTTTGCGTTAGGAAATTCAGGGTCTGGAGCTTTGGGAAAACAGTCAGCAGAGGAGAAAAGTGGAGGAGACTTCTTGGTGTGATTATGGTCTCCTGTTTGATTTATGTGAGTGACTTTGCACTGCCTGCTGTGAGGAAGTGTGGCACCAGGCAAGAAATTCTCGTTTTGCTTGCCAAATAACCTTTCTCTGTAGAAACATAAAAATAGTGGAGAATATATGTCAGCATTGGGAGTGGTTTTGGTTTATTTCAGAAGTGGATATAGTGTTTATTTGTCAGAAGGATTTTTTGACTCATTTGCAGCTAGTTTGTTCTTGAATCCCCTTGCTGAGCACAGGCAAGTTATGTGTGAGCTCAGTAATACATTAAAGCAATGGCTGCAAAGCTAGGCTGAAGTCTCGTAAACATTTCAGGGGTTTTGTTGCAGCACAAAATCCAGACAGGTCTGCTGGTTTCTCACTTTGAATGGTTGCATTGTTTCATCCTGTTTACAAGAACAATCTTAATTATTTCTCTGGTGCTGTGGCTGGCCTGAGTTCAATTCCTAATTGGTAGATTTCAGCCTTACAGTCAACATCTTTGTTGGTAGCTCTAATGCAGCCAGGAAGCAACCAGATACTCTTGGTGCCAAGAACTGGCCCTACTGGAACAGGATTGAAGCACAGTTTGAAACACCTCCTTACAGCTTGTCAAAATTTTGCCCATACTGGTTTTATTCTTTGGGTAAATATATGGGACTCTGATCTCCTCTGGTCTCAAATCTAGCTTTCAAGATTTGCTTTCATGGAGAGAGAGCATTAAGCAGCTTTCTTCATAACCCAAACAATGTAGAAATTATTGTGAGCTTAAATAACACCTTTATCCCTTGAAAAATGATGTAGTATAATGCTGTTTTGCTCTTTTTGTTTAAAAGAAATCTGTTGCTCACAGCAGCAGCCAGTGTTATTATTCTCTCTGAGAGTCTGGGCTGTGGGATGTGTATTTAGAAAGAAAAAAAGCTCTTCAAAATCCAGTAACGTGTATTTCGTGTTATCTTACACTAGTGGGGGGCCTAAAATTTGGTTTAGCTCTGGAAATGTAAATGCCTTATTCTTTTAATTCTTCCTTCAGGAAAAAATTGACAAAGTACATGCTCATTAAGTACATCTGCTCATTAAGGTAATGAAGTACGTACCTTATCTTGAACTGAAAGCGAGGATAATACATTGTTAGCTTGACTGCAGAACTGCAGTCTGTCTGAAGATTGCACCAGAATCCGGAGCTCAGTTCCCTGGGAGCTGTGAGAGGAGGGAATCTTGTTTGTGAGACTTCAGTCATTAAAAGAAATGCACATCATAGCTTTCAGAGTTAAGACGCTTGTCTTTTAGGAGCTCTTCCCACCAAAGGCCAAGAAGGTTGTCCGCCCTACCAGCACAGAGGCTAGCTTCACAGCCATCAGTAAATACCAGTTGGTTATAGCCAAGACTAAGGTGAAAGTAAACTGCTGCTTGGAGAAAAAAAGGAAGCTTGAGTGAGTTGTGGTTTCTGTTTTATTTTTTTCCTTTCAAATATGAAAATATTTTGGGATTTGATACCTGTGTGTCCAGATAGAGACCATGAGATACATCAGAGCTTCAGGTGGTCTGAATTAAATTGGCCTTTTGGAAATCCCAAATTGGAATCTTTTGTTATTACCTTTTTTAGTCTCTAATTTTTTGTCTAACTCTCATACCTAGGAGAGTGATACAGAAAGTGATGATGTAATGTTTCTGAAGCAGCCATTTCTCCCTTAGCTTTGAAGTCAGATTTCTGTTGCCTGTCTGAAGGGGATGCTAACTGTGAAGGATTGGCAGTCAGAAATACTCATGTGCTTGGCCACTTCTCAGCAGTCAAAGCCAGCCAGATTAAGGTAACAGAAATCTCATGAAGAATTCATCTGTGATGGGTATCGGATTCTGATATCATGCTGATAAGGATTTAGTTGAAGGATGTTACTCTGGCAAAACTGCCCTGCTGTGCTTCCTCAGCCTGTACTTCTGTGATCACTTGGAGCAGGTATAAACTGATAGTGCTGCTGAGCAGGAGGATTCACCTGCCCTTCATTCCTGGCATCACTTCCATGGGAAGCAGCCTGCATTGTGCATCTGCATAGAAAGAAAGAGACTGGGGGCCTGGCCCAGGGTAAAACCATCTAGAAAGGAAAAAAAAGAATAAAACAGTGTGGTTTAGCCTTGATCAGTTCTTGAGCCTTCATTGCATACAGATATACGAGTGCTTGTGTTAGCAGGCAGATAACACAAAGGGTTAGGGACAAAAGGACAGTCTCAGCAGCATTGAGCTGTTACACCAGTTTATGTCCACTGTCGCCAGTTGTCACTGATGTGACTCTTTGCAGGGGCCTAAGCACATGTTTTCTTGCTTGTGCTGGTATTGGTGGTTTTTGCAAACTGTTCGTGCTTTTAAGAGAAATATCAACATAACCATTGCCTAAAGCTTCAGTTTGGGCACTAGGCTTGAGACAATACTGCCATGAGCCCAAAAAGTGAGAACTTGGGTGCTACTCATCAGGGAGCCTTGGACAGGAGATTGCTGACATGTTGAAGGCATCACGCTGCAGAGTCCTGTTTGATAGGACACAAAAGTGTGGTTTCAAATGTGTATTATTTACAGGGTGGCCAAAAGTGGGATGACCTTAAAAGCTTCTTGGCAGTCCTTTTGCCTGGCTTTGCTAGACTTTGAAAGCCTAAATGCTTTTTGTATAGCTGCTTTAGGTTATTAATAGGTCATCACTTTGTGTGTTAATTACAGTGACATTTTTCTTCTCATTAGTTGGATTATGGAAAGTTTTTGAGTCTCTGTGGGATGGGAAGTAATGAAAACTTTGTGGCCAAGGGAAGGGCGATTTCAAACTTTGGAGCACTAAATTTCAATGATGGCTTTGGTTACTGTGAAAAAATGCTTCTATCCACTGTAGAAAATGTTGCTGGTAACTGCTTTGAAGGCAAGATAATTCTAAACGAATTTGCAGTGTTGCCCACACTTTGGATGAGGAATTTTAAACTGGATCCTTCTTCCAGAAGGTTGTGTTGTGTTAATTAATGTAAAGCTCTTGCTGCTGACAGAGGGGTGTGAATATGAGATACTTAATATTATGTCCTTCTTGTGGTATCTGAAAAGCTTAACAGGGAGCCTGTTAAGCAGAGCAGTGTACGTGAGCAAAGGTTAATTGCTTCTACTTATACTTTCTTGTAATTATTTAATGTCCTTCTTATAATTTTGCAACACCATTTGCTTTGAAATCTGAATTTGACATTAATTTTTTATGGACATTTGAGATGAGCTTCTCTGAGGCAGACATTCCCTTCTAAACTTGGAAAGCAGTAGGTCTGCCATATGTTGTTCTTGATTCCTTTGTTCATTACCATTTGAAAGCTGTGGTTGCGTTGAGGCTAGCCTTTGTGTGATGTTTTGAGCCGTGTTGAAGGATCAGACTGTGCAGTTCTCACTGGATAGCACCGATTTTTCTTTGTTTGGTGTCTTCCGTGCATAAACGTCTGTCAGAAATGAAGAGCTGCAGTAGAAGTCTGCTCCAAGATCTTGAATTTGTCTGGAAAATGAAGTAAATAGGATTGCAGTAAGAGTGATTCTTCCCAAATTCTTCTCAACATGGGTGATGCAATACTGGAAGAGATTGCTTAGGGAGGTTGTGCAATCTCCATCCTTTGAGTTACTCAGATATTGCCTGAACACAGCCATGAGCAAAGTGGCCTAACTATCCTTATGCTGAGAATCAGATTGGACCAGATAACCTCCGTAGGTCCTTTCCAACCTAACCCGTTTGATTTTAGAAAGCAGCCTCTTCACTGCATGGTCAAATCATAAAAGAAGAAGAAAGGTGGTTTTCTTTGAGTGCACTGTGCTCTATGGTAACTCTGGATCCAACTAAAGGTGCTGAGTAGAGCACTTACTTAAATCAGTGCAAGCTTGTGATGTTTGGAGTCTATTTTATTTCTCTGACATATCAGTAAAGGCTAAAAACTAGGGGACTCACAGTGCGTGTTGATGCAGATGCTCTGTATTGTCTGTTGTCTATGCACTTACCAGTAAATTGAATCCTGCTGATGAGATCCAACTATACAACTCAGTCATTTGTGAGAAGAAACTATTCTGAATATGATTAATGCTGTGGTTGATGATGGGGACAGAAAGCGCTTCTTTGAGTAATGCCTATAATGGCATATTCCCCTGCGTGTATGTTTTGAAGAAGAGTCTATGGTTATTTGAAATTGAGGGCATTTAAGAGGCAGTTAATGACAAGTGAAAATGATAGCTAGGGTAGATTAATTGTTAAATGAATTGTGCCTGCACTTGCTGTCATTTTAGTGTGGTATTGGTCTAATTGTAAGTATAATGCTGTATAGGCATCTGGAAACAGTATCATGCACCTAGGTTCAGGTCAGAGGAGTTTAAAGGCTTAGCCGTGAGGAGTTCTTCCCAAGTGTAGCCATCTTTTAGCTGTGGGGTTTTTTGGCTGTTTTTTATATTTACCTTCTTTCCTCTGGAGTACTGAAATCTGTATTTCGATTAATTTTGCTTTTATAAGATTTTCCCCATGCTTTTATTTAACAGTGCAATAAAGCGGTATTTTCTCATCATCATTTTAATATGAGTTTATGAGCTTTGTTTTAACTGCTTTGGAGATGAGATGGTACTAACTGAACTTAGTCTGGAATGTAGCTTATGGAGAGAGAGATATATATATATGCATATATGAATTGCACTTTAGGACTATTTATTTAACTTGATTTGGCATGGGGCTGCTTTACATTCATGCCTTCAATCTGAGTGGACCAAAAGGGAAATTATCAGGATAGAAGAAGACTGAAAGCAGCCAGGCGTAGGTCTCATGCTGTCATTACCCTGGCAGTGGGGCAGGAAGGCACTGGCAGAAGCTGTATATCTCTAGCAAGTTTGTTTTCACACACACAGCCCATAGCCTCACTTGAGTGAATTTTGTGTGGTCTGTGAGGTTTTACTCCTTCGGTAAAGTTTAGTGGTCCATGTTAAGGCTTAGATGCACTGAATGGGTTTTGGGGCCCTTTTTCCCTAGTTTGATAATGCTTTTTTATTTTTTTAAAAGCATTTGTTGTGTTTGGAGGGGAATCAGTTTGGTCTCAAGGATGCCTACAAGACGTGAGCTTTGATTGCTTTCAGCCTGCTAATTTTCATGATCCAAACTGCGCAATCAAGCAGAAGAACAATAATGCCCTCTACACAGTAAGATGGGAAAATACTCGACAGAAAGCTTTACTAGGAAGAGAGGAGGCCTTCAAATTCATCTTCTAGGAAGTTAAACTCAGAGGGGGACAAGTGCGGGTACAAGCAACAGCAGTCACTACTTCTTTCTAAAGGACACTTGGTGTGTGCTTTGCCCAGTCCAGCAAAGTGAAAACTAAAGGTTACTACTAATGTAGTGGAAAACAGAAATGATGTAGAACAGCTTTTGAAGGTAAGGGGCAGTTTGTGATGTGAACAAATGGACAGGGAGTATCATGAATAAATAAAAGTTGGAAGTGAAAGGATTTCTAACATTAAAAGCACTGAGGGACTGGGGCAGTCTTGTGATATGTTAGTATGTATAGTAGTTATATATCATACAATAGATAGTTAGTATGATGCAATCTAAACTGATCTAATTCCGTTTAAAACTAGTCAGGGAAGGATTATCTTGTAGCTGAGAATCTGAGAGGTTGTAGAGAGACAAAATCCCAGACTGGCACCAGGAGGAGCCCAGGTAAGAGATGTCTGCTGAGGTTTTCAGTGAGCAAGGGTTGATTTTAATTTTATTTATTAACTGGAAAGTCCCCCATCAGTAATGTTATCAGCTCCAGGACATTACGGATATGAGTCGGATCAGGTTGGCCAGTGGATTAGGACATGACTCAAATAGTCTGGTAAATACTGTTGTAGTGTTTTCCTAAGTAACTTGTAAACACTTCTAGCTGCTTGTTGCAAATTATTTGCTTCCTGCGTCAGTGATTCGGAACCTGTTAGTGTTAATAGGCTAGCTGGTTCAAAAAGGCTAATGCCACTCCCTCCTGTCAGTCACGGATCACTTTTCCACTAATGGAAGACAGTAAATGCCTTCTGTAAAATTCAGGGGTTGGCTAACAAATTGCAGTTTAGAATACATTACAGATGATGAATGTGATCTCCTTAAAGGGAAATCTATTCGTTTGACTTAGTGCTCTTACGATTAATTGCTTGCCAGATTAAATTGCTCCATAAAATGCATGCTACTTTATTCGATCTCTTCATGATGAGATTAGCTAGGTCATGCTGGTTCTTTGTTAATTACAGTGGTATTTTCTTCTTCAATCTAATTATTAAATTGTTCAGCCCAGCAGGCTTTCTCCTAGCCTCAGGAAAGATGTTTGCATTTTTCTTTTGACCACCGTTTTATAATCCTCCTGTCCTTTTTCCAGATGCAGTCTGGGCTTCCTTTGCAGACATACCACTCACTGCAGAGGTTAAAATCTGAGAGTTTTCTGTTTTCTTTGGTGTGCTGCAGAAATACAGGAATTGTACTAACTGTGCACAGGTTCACCATGTGGCAGTCTAGGGCGAGGAATGAAGCTGTGGAGACAAATTTACCCAAACAGGAATTCGTACTGGTACTGAATCTCAGCTTTCTGCTTATTTTGAAAAATGTGAAGCTCACTAAGTGGGAAGAATGGTTGCTTTTTGACTCGCCTGGAAAATCAAAGCTATAGCATAGCTATATATATATGTATATATATATATGTAGCTATATAGCATATAGAAAACTATATAGTATTCTCTGTGCTGGTTCAGGACAGATTTGGAGGGGAGAACCTTGTATGCTTTTCTCCTTCTCAGAGGCTGTGTCTGTACTCACTGACCATACCCTAGACTCTTTCTGAAAATCTACAAAATGGGAACACAAGAAGCTGGACAGCAGCAGAATTGTGGTGATAGCCTAAAATTATTGAAGGAGGTCAACAGTAAATAATTTAAGGAAAATTTAGGAAAAAAAATGGTTTAAGTTTTCTTTATAAAACTTGCCTCATCCTTTAGGATAATAGTTAATAGTTCATTCTCCCTTTATCAGTCAGGGACCCAACTACTTGCGCAAGTACCCCCCACATGTATGCACTAAATAACCCATATCCTTCTGCAATACTCAGCCTGGGATTTTCATATAACCTAATGTTCCCACAGCAACATTACAGTGGCTGTGTTGTGAAGCTGTTGATTTTATTTTCTTTCTTTTTTTGCTGATATGCTGCTATACCACTCTAGATGAAATATTTAATATGCACCAACTAAACAATTACTTGTGCTGTTTAAAATCATTCAAGTCTCTGGGTCTAAAGTGGAGTTTCTCTCTTACCCAGCTTTATCATTTTCTTTATTTGCTTCTCAACTTAACCCTTCTCCCTGAGTAAATAATGTATTATCTTCTATTGGAATTGATTCTCAAAGGCAAGGCAAGCCTTTCATTTGCTGTGTATCCGGAGCTTAAAAATTCAGAAAGGTGTAGCAGAACTAGTAAAGTTTCAGAAAGGGGCAGCAAGAATGACTAGAGTATGGAAACAGATGTGTTATAAAGAACATTTATATACATGACAAGTTTTCAGGCTGGAAGAGAGATGGCAGAGATAATGCATATGAAATTAAACATATTAAATGTCATAGAGAAGATGAAAAGGAGCTACAAGAAGAGGGTGCATCAGAAGATCTGATAAGCTCAAACCAAAGAGATACTGCCTCATGCAAAACTTGCTTAAGATGTGGAATACCTGTAAGGTTATGCGGATTTAAAGCAATGGCTATACAAATTAATTGAAGAAAGCTCCATCATGGGTTACTGATCATAGAGGTATCACCTCTGCCCCATATATCATCTTGAACTGCATGGGGCTGGATGTAAGAGTTCTTTCTGGGGCAGTATCATTTCAGTCTTACCTGCTTTTATGCAGTTACCTGAGCTCCCATTCCTAGACAATGAGCTGACCTTTGCTACCTGACTCAGTATGGCAGTTTTTAATGTTTACATAATTTTTATCTGTCAGCAGCTTCTCAGGAATCAACTATTTATTTCAAAGCTTTTACCAAGGGTAAGGCAATGTGCCAGCATCCCCATCCCTCTGCTTTCAAGACTGAAGAATTACATTTCACTTGCAGTCACCCATCCAGGTTATACATATGGTTTGTTAAATCTGTCACTACGTTCAAGTTGAGAAGGCTGAATTCCCATGTTAGGTGTCTGTAAGGGTTCATTGTTATGTGAGGGAGTCCCTTAACTACATTTTAACCCACATCAGCTTTGTATACAGAAGAGAAGGCCTCCAGGCTTTTCTGTGGCTTTCTCCTGCTACTTGTGTGTCTGTGGTAATTCAGAAGAGTCTAAGGAAGAAGTCTGTACTTTCCTATGAGCTGGTCTCCAGTCTTAGCAGCCTTTTGCTCTTTTCTGGAAGTGACAGAGAAGTGTGTAATTTTCTGAAGCACTGGTGGAGAAAAGAATAGAATGTTCAACCATGGAAAATTTTTCTGCCCTCATGATTTTACTTCAGGATTTCAGTCATTTATCTTCACTGTTCCTCTTTTCTCCAGAAAGAGCTCATGGAGAGCTGTCAGGATCATGAACTCATAAATCTCATGAAAGTAAAGCCCGTGCCAGCTGAGCAAGGCATGATTTTAATTAAGGCTAACAGGGTTTTCTATCCTTTTTTCTTTCTTGCTAGCCCTGATTCAAATATAGCAGTCTATAAATTCAGTAGCCTATTGTTTGTCAGCTAAAGAAGGCTGAGTTGGTGGGACCTTCTTAGATTTAAACAACTAAAAAAATTAAAGACCCTAGGGGTTTTATTTGGTTAAGGGGACAAATCCATTACTGAGCCTTTGTAGAGCAAGGAATTGATCAGGGACATAATCTGTTTTTTCTGTTGTAGGTTACTGTTCTAAAGGAAGTTTATGTTGGGTAATTTATCATTCATTCTTTTTTTCCTTCTGGCTGCTGCAGATCCCCATGTACTGCTCTATAAATAGATGTTTACAAGGGTCTTTTGCTGAAATCTCTGAAGAAAACCTTTGATTTCACTAAATAATAAAAAAAAAGCAACCTATCAGGAATGCTCAGTGCACAGGTTAGACGGGTTAGGAGAGTAAATGGATCAGGGTGGGAGATTTCTGCTTAAATGCCTCGAATAATGATCTGTTCTTTGTGAAGACTAGCGAAGGTGAACTGAAAGAGTATTACCTGGAAACAGGCAGATGTGAAGCCACATATGTGATTGTCATTTGCCACCCCATGCTGGCCCAGCTGTGGGCTGTATCTGAATGGAGGTGGGAAGGGTCTTTCCCTCACTGAGGAACTAAGGCTTTGTGGCTGCTGCTGGTTCTCCTGCCCAGCGCTCGTCTTGCAGGCCAGTTCCATCCAATGTTTGTGCTGCCTACAACAAGCACCAATGTAATGGAGGCTGAGAAATGTCTCCTTTGGAGCACACTGCTGACCTGACTGAGTGCCAAACTGAATTTGCCTCTCATCCGTTTCTTCCCCCGTCCATAGTGCCTCTGACAGGGAAAGCCATCTGTGTGACAGCCTTTTTATCTTCTCTTGGGGAGGGAAATGAAACAAAGCTATCGTATTGCTTGTAGTCTGATGTTGTGAAGCAGTTTAATTGACCTATTGCATGCAAACCTAGCCCTGACTGTTCAGCCTCTAAATGGGGCAGGTATAGTACTTACTGAAAGGCTGGGTGTCGAGGTTGTCTTTAATTCTTGACTATACAAACCTTTCCTTCTGTGTTTCCAGTTATTCCGTTGAAAGAGTTTGCTCGGTGTGGAACAATGCTGTGGTGGAACCCTACTAAGGCCCCATCTGCTAAGAGCTTGTATTGATTTGTGTCTTAGTTTATAAAAGCCTTCAATTTTCTTTGTGTAAATGCCATAAATAATGCAGATGTACTAGATGAAATGTGCTGTAGGAACATCCCGGAAATCATTTTGGTCTGGGGTGAACTGAGCTAATCTAATAATGGATAGGAGTTTCTCAGTAGCTGTTGAAGCAAAAAGTAAATTGTCTTATTCTAGCTTTAATGTATTAGTCAATACACAGGAGTAAGAAGATAATTATTTGAAAGTGGTAATCAACTTTCTGAAACAAGAACTTTTAAAATATTACAAAACTTCATTTGAAACTAGTTATAAATCATATATATACACATAGTGGAAGTACAGTAAAACCCAGTTCTGCGCCCGTGATTTATCTGCATAATCCTCTCATTTGTATGCCTCTCTGTCAGAAGGACTGCAGTGCTTCAGAGGCTATATGTATATATACGCTAATAAGTCATTTTGCCCACTCATAGCAAACAGCTATTTTGTGCTAGCAACATTGCAGAATGCATTTTAGTAGGGGACATTGATGAATAATTTGTCCTTTTGAGATTCCAGAGGCTTTAGGGCACCAAAGTATATTTCAGCTTGGACTCCATCCAGATTTGTATGAGAACTCTTTGGCAGTCGTGTAGAAAGTATATGGGAGTTTTAGGGGTGACCTGTTTTTAGAAATTGTATTGGATTTTTGCTCTTTTTTAATGTCAGTTATGTGTAAAGAAAAAGGTAGAAGGATGTGGTATTAGTTAGACTGTTCCATAAGAAATATCCAGCATATCAAGACTGATTTTTCTTCGAAGTGCTCATGTGGTCAGGTCTGCAGCTTGGGTTCTTCTCTGCATTGAAGAGATCAGCTGATGGGTAATGGCTCCTGCAGAGGAGAGGGAATGTGTTTGTATGTTCATAAATACACTCTAATCAATGTTTCCCTGGCAGTTACTTGTTAGTTATCACAGTTGCAAGATGAAGAATGTGTTTACATGCTGTTAGTTAGCATTGTTAATTGAGAGGAGGCATGGATACAGCCTACTTTCAAAGCTGAGACTCATCTTCTTGTCACATTTTTGCAGTGATGTCCCCAGAACTGCTGACGTGATCAAATAGCACATTCCAGACTACAGTAATTCTGCTTCAGATTGTTCAGTGTCAAGTACTTTGTCTTGGCTAAAGCAGACAAGCCATATGAACCAGGTTACTCATTGGCAGAGAGTTTCTAGGAATTTGGGGTCATATGTGAGCATTCATTGCCAAAGGAACTCCAGGTGCCCAGAAGAATTTGAAGAGCTCTGGAGCATTAGTGCAGGGGCAGATGTCAGAAGTCATTGAGATTGCTTCAGGTCAGGCTTGGCTTTAAATTTTCCCGGTTGGTTCTCCAAATACTTTTGCTGACAAGCAAAATTATAGCTCATCTGGAAAACTTGGAGAAAGAAGAGAGAAAGGGTATTTAAGAACCTTGGTGTGTTAATTTTATAGCAGAGATTACCGAAGTTCTATGGACGCATGAATCTCATGATATTTCTTTTGGAGCTAGCAGTGTGCATCAATAACAATGCTGTAGAGCCCAAGAATAAGTGATGCACTTGTTGTGGAGCATCCCCAGAAGGCAAAGATGTTGATGTTGCACTTCCTTAGGTGATGAATATAAAAATAGTGCTATGTATTAAGTTTTTTTCCCAGTGATCAGAAAGAACATAATCATTTCAGATAAATTGTGCAAGTTACTGGAAGACTGACAAAAGGTTAAATCATGAAGTAAATGAGGCAATGTGATTTGAATTGCTTTTTAACCTGTCAGGCAATGCAGTTCATGAAAAAACAAGTGCCAGCCTGCAAAAGGGGGCAGTATCTTGGAAAGCAGTGGCTCAAGAAGCAATGATTGGCAGCTTTACTCTAGATCCCTCATGAAATGTTCAGCTAAAAAGATTTATTTGACCCTTGAAATATTATCAGGAGCAGGAAAGTGATTTTATGATCATATATATTTTGCAATTTTGTCTAGTGTCTGCTTCAAAAAGTACATTGAAAGACTGGAGGAAGAACAGAGAAGCTTCAGTTATGAGAGGCCAGTAGAAATGCTTTCAAGATCTCAGTATCTTAATCTCTTCGAAACAAAACCTGACGTATGCTCTTTAGAGTGTTAGAGCATCTTTGAGAAGACAGAATGCCGAAACAGAAAAGTAACCTAAGGCTAGACACTGAAACCAAATTGAGACTGCGAATTAGGTACCCATTTTTTAATAGGTAATCATAGAATCATAGACTAGTTAGGGTTGGAAAGGACCATAAGATCATCTAGTTCCAACCCCCCTGCCAGGGGCAGGAAAACCTCCCACTAAACCATGCCACCCAAGGCTCTGTCCAATCCAGCCTTGAACACTGCCAGCAATGGAGCATTCACAACTTCCCTGGGCAATCCATTCCAGTGCCTCACCACCCTTACAGTAAAGAATTTCTTCCTCATAGCCAATCTAAACTTCCCCTGTTTAAGTTTGAACCCATTACCCCTTGTCCTATCACCACAGTCTCTAATGAAGAGTCCCTCCCCAGCATCCCTACAGGCCCCCTTCAGATACAGGAAGGCTGCTATGAGGTCTCCACGCAGTCTTCTCTTCTCCAGGCTGAACAGCCACAACTTTCTGAGCCTGTCTTCATACGGGAGGTGCTCCAGTCCCCTGATCATCCTCATGGCCCTCCTCTGGACTTGTTCCAACAGTTCCATGTCCTTTTTATGTTGAGGACACCAGAACTGCACACAATACTCCAAGTTGAGGTCTCACGAGAGCAGAGTAGAGGGGCAGGATCACCTCCCTCGACCTGCTGGTCATGCTTCTTTTGATGCAGCCCAGGATATGGTTGGCTTTCTGGGCTGCAAGCACACACTGACAGCTCATGTTCATTTTCTCATCGACCAAAATCCCCAAGTCCTTCTCTGCAGGGCTGCTCTGAATCTCTTCTCTGCCCAACCTGGAGCTGTGCCTGGGATTGCTCTGACCCAGGTGGAGGACCTTGCACTTGGCATGGTTAAACTTCATCAGGTTGACGTCAGCCCACCTTACAAGTTTTTCTGGGTCCCTCTGGATGGCATTCCTTCCCTCCAACGTATCAACCAAACCACACAGCTTGGTGTCATCGGCAAACTTGCTGAGGGCACACTCAATCCCACTGTCCATGTCACTGACAGTGGCGTGGAACAAGACCGGTCCCAACACCGATCCCTGAGGGACACCACTCGTTACTGGTCTCCAGCTGGACATTGACCACAACTCTTTGCATGTGGCCATCCAGCCAGTTCTTTATCCACCGAGTGGTCCACCTATCAAATTGATGTCTCTCCAACTTAGAGACAAGGTTGTCATGTGAGACAGTGTCAAACACTTTGCACAAGTCCAGGTAGATGACATCAACTGCTCTACCCCTGTCCATCAGTTCCGTAGCCCCATCATAGAAGGCCACCAGATTGGTCAGGCAGGATTTCCCCTTAGTAAAGGCATGCTGGCTGTCACTAAGCACCTTGTTGTTTTTCATGTGCCTCAGCATGCCTTCCAGGAGAATCTGCTCCAAGATTTTGCCAGGCACAGAGGTGAGGCTGACTGGTGTGTAGTTCCCCAGCTCATCCATTTTCCCCTTCTTGAAAATGGGGGTTATATTCTCCTTTTTCCAGTCGTCGGGAAGTTCACCTGACTGCCATGATTTTTCAAATATGATGGACAGTGGCTTAGCAACTTCATTTGCCAGCTCCTTCAGGACCCTTGGATGGATTTCATCAGTTCCCATGGACTTGTATATGTTCAGGTTCTTAAGATGGTCTCGAACCAGATCCTCTCCTTCAGTGGGCCCAGGGTCTTCATTCTCACAGTCCCTGCGTCTGCCTTCCAAGACTTGGGTGGTATGGTCAGAGCATTTTCCGGTGAAGACTAAGGCAAAGAAGTCATGACCTTTAGCAGCAACCTGACTGACTGCGGTTTCCCTGAAATGGCTAAAACCCCTTAAAAGTGATGGTATAATTGACGATATGTGAAAAACCATTTAAGGAAACAGGCAGTCAATACTTGATGCAGCTCTATTACTGGGTTGTGAAGAGCTGACCTGAAGAAGTATCTAAAGCCCAGTACAGCCTGTTTTGGAGCTTTCGTTAGCTTGAAACTGCAGAGAATCTGTAGGGCTACAGGTCTGTCTTTGCTCTTTTCATGCCATCTCTTAACTCTGCCTGTTGAGTAATGGCAGAGATGTTTTAGGGCAGTAAGTCATTAAAGTTTGTTGATACTCAGAGATTTGCCATTGCTGTTCAGGACGTTAAGCACCTTGTTTACTCCTGCTCTCCTGCATGACTTGTGTTAAGGCAAGAGGTTGTTTCTCACCGGCTCTCCCTGTTCATCACCATGCAGAATGAAGCCTTAGAAGTTCCCTGAATATTAATTTTTCAGGCTTTCTTAGGATTATGGGAAGTAAAGGTCAGGGAAATTATATTTTCTCTCATTAATACAGAATGGTGAACACTGAGCACTAAACAGGCATGCCAGCCTAGGATATTATGCCTCAAATGAAGACCTGCTGTCAGCCCCTCTGGCCTCCTGCCCAGGGCCTATGGTCACATTTAACTTGCAGTGACATTTTGTGCACAGCAGTTGTACGTCTTCTCCAAATGCAGAGATGCTTAGAGATCCATAGCTCTTGAGCTGAGCTTCCTGTGCCATGGCAAGAGGATTCCTGCTAGAAGGGGTAGGTGAACCATTAGTCCTGAGCACCTAATATGTCTGGTGTATATAGGACCTCTGGGATAACATATTTAAGAAGTGGGGGGAAACTGTGCAATGTCAGTTGGAGAGAGGACTGCGAACATGTGAGAGAAGCAGCTCTGCAGACCCCAAGGTCAGTGTAGAAGGAGGGGAGGAGGTGTTCCAGGAGCCAGAGGAGGTTCATGGTGGAGCAGATTCCACCTACAGCCCAGGGAGAACCCCATGCCAGGGCAGGGGGATGCCTGAAGAAGGCTGTGACCCTGTGGGAAGCCCACACTGGAGCAGCTCCTGGCAGGACCTGTGGCCCCATGGAGAGAGGAGCCCGTGCTGGAGCAGGCTTGCTGCTGGACTTGTGACCCCAGGGGGGACCCACACTGGAGCAGTCTGTTCCTGAAGGATGCACCCCATGGAAGGGACCCACACTGGAGCAGTCTGTTCCTGAAGGAGGCACCCCATGGAAGGGACCCACACTGGAGCAGTCTGTTCCTGAAGGAGGCACCCCATGGAAGGGACCCACACTGGAGCGGTCTGTTCCTGAAGGATACACCAGTGGGAGGGAACCACGCGGGAGCAGTTTGTGGAGAACTGCAGGCTGTGGGATGGACTCACATTGGAGAAGTTCAATGGAGGGCTGTGTGCTGTGGGAGGGACCCCATGCTGGAGCAGGGGAAGTGTGAAGAGTCCTTCCATGAAGAGGAAAGAGCAGTAGAAAAGTATGATGAACTGCCCAAAACCCCCATTCCCTGTTGAGGTAGAGAACTTGGGAGTCAAGTTAAGCCCAGGAAGAAGGGGAAAGCGAGGGGATGAGATTTGGTTTTATTTCTCATTATCCTTCTCTGATTTGATTGGTAATAAACTGTTTTCCCCAAGTTGAGTCTATGATGGTAATTGCTGAGTGATCTCTCCCTGTCCTTATCTTGACCCATGAACCTTTCCTTTTATTTTCCTTTCCCTGTTCAGCTGAGGAGGGGGGTGAATGAGTGGCTTTGATGGGCACCTGGTGTTCAGCCAGGGTCAACCCACCACAGCTGTTGAAGTGGCAGTTAATCCCTTTGATACTGACTTAGTCCTATAATCATCTGACCTGTTATTTAAATTAGTAATCAAAGTTCTCTAATGACTTGCACAGTTTAATTCCTTTAGGAATCTTGTATAACATACAAAGAAATTTTGCCATGCAACTTACACAGCAGTGGCAAGCTGGTGGCAAAGAATGCTTTTCAAATAGAGTTAGGAAAATGATGACTTAAGTGCAGTGTGGGTGAAGGGAAGATGTGGTTTGGTAGGTGAACAGTAAGCAGCCTGATTGCTTTATGTTGCACTAACAGTTTTTTTTGCTGCAAGTTTGACTAGAGATTTTGGATCAAGATTTTTACAGTGTTTTCCTTGGCAATAAATGCTGTATCAGTTGGGCTGGAGCAGTGTTTGATGTTTGTTAAATTGTCAGAAATTTCTGAGTGTGTGCTTATCAATAGTAAGTAATTATGCATATGCTCAGGATGAATGCTAGCCAAGGTAACAGAAGCCATGCAGATTTTTTTCCTCTGTAAATGTGGGGGATGTGCAGCATCACTCACAGAAACATGCAGGAATTATTGGCAGTTTAAAACTTTGTAATAGTGACCTACGTATGTCCTGAATGCCTTTTTTGGTAAAATATGCCTGTTCCTCCCTGTTTCCCAAAATGATTAATTTGAGCAGCTTTCCCTTCATTGTATATGGCAGCACTGCTATCTCAAAGGTTTCTAGTGCTGAGATGATATTGCTAATGCTCATTCACAAGCATCACCAGGAAAAAATCGTGGCCCCTTGCCTGCAGACTAAAGAGTGGTGAGGTGAAGCAGGAACAGGAATCAGCTGGCTGATTTAAGAGTTGTGCAGCTTAAGATTCATAAAGAAACCAGCTTGAACTGTCCAGAGTTACTACCCTGTTAAAACTGATGTACCTCTCCAGTGTGTAGGTGTGTATTGGCTATTGTAAGGAAAAAGGAGAGGCAAATCTTTAGCTCTCTTTTTCATAGGGAAAAGCCCAGGCCTCCTTACTGCTTGCAGATCCTCTGCCACCTGTTTTATATCACAAGTAGCTGATTAAAAAACAGGGCTTTTTTTTTTTATTCACAGTCTGTTTTTTCACAAGATCCTTGAAAAACACTCCAAAACTTTTAAAGCATAAAAACCATCAGTAACAGAACACTGTAGGAGTTGGGCTTTTTCTTTAACTTGATTGATAGGAAAACATCAGCAATTAACTTTGAAATGTTTGGTGCTCACCTGTTTCTTAGGCTAGAGAACCGTGCTTCACTTTTGAAATAGAAAATGCATTTCACTGGCGTTGCTTTCAGTGACACCCATACAAAGAACAGAGAAGAAAAGATAAACATGGGTATAAATGACAAAGCCAAAGCTTTGAGGGAGAGGTGAGCGCAGATATACATGTCAGGTGTGATGATGGGTGAGAGGGGCCTTGAGCATTTGAGAAGAAAATAATCTCCTTCTCCGTGTGACGTGGGAGAGTCTGTCCCCAAAAATCTGTCCTTCAGTGGCCAATTCAGCTGAATGGGGTTTATCAGCATCTGCCTGAAATTTGGTGCAGAATAAGGCTGTACAAAATAAAAGTAAAAACCAAAACCACCTCAACACCACTGAAGTGATTCTGAAAACACTTGTAGGCGGGTGATTAAAAAAGTTACCCCTTCTCAGTGTGGCTGTGATGAGTTGACCCCAGTTCTCCTTTTGTTCTCAGTGTTGTCTGATGAACTATGCATGTATGCTCACAGGCTGGCTTAGGGTTTGGCATTTTACTGTGCAGTCACAATGGATTTAAAACCTGCCTGTTGTCAGTAACTTGGTTATTCAGCTCTGATAAATCTCTTGCTTCTTAGATACTGAGAGTAGAAATCTCAACAGAGAGTAGGTATTTGTGAGATCGGGAGGATACTGGGATGGAGGGAGCTTGCTTTTCAGGGAGGCAGGTGTGGTTAAGGAAGGTAAACAGGAAAGAAGATGGGTATGTATGAAATAGAGTATGGTGAGGTGAAGCTCTCCACTGGACTGTAAACCAGGCACACTGTCTCAGAAAAACATTATCTTAACTACTGATCCTCCCACCTTTCAGACATGAAATAAATACCATAACGTTCATTCAGCTGTAGTGCTGTTTGGCTCTACAGCTTTCCTTGGCCTTGAAAACCAACTTCACCTTGTCCCAAATGATGTGTGATGACATCTTTGTTGAGGATGCAGTATTCACTCGGTGTGCATGTGGATGTCATCAGAGTCCATGCTTTAGTCTTGGTCCTGGATTTTGAAGGCAAGATGTTGCTTTAGGCACTTCTGTCAGGCATTTCTCAACAAGTGTGATTCTCATTTGCACCTATCTGATGAGAAAATATTGAGAAGTTTGCAGCATCTTGTCTTTCCAGAGGATTGGACTGTAAATAATGTTTTGTTTGGCATATTAGCTGGTGTCATCTGCAAGGTTAAGATTGCAGACTCTTTCAGATTTACATGGCTGTGCAGGTGAAGCCATAGCTGACGTTTGATGTAATTAATTAAATACCATTGTGGGACTCAACTTCATTTCCTTTGTGAAGTAGGTTTGACTGTAGTTGACTCTTGCTTAGGCAATGTTCCTTCCCCCTCTCTCTTATTGTCATTTAATATCCATCTACTTCATGACTAGATTGTATTGTTGTAACCCTTTACTCGTTCAATCCAGACAAATACCCATGCTTCAGTGCTTTCATTTCCCTCTGGGATTTTTGTCATAGGCACAGATTTTGCTGAGAGTTGGTAAAATAAGGTTGTTGTGACCCAAAGAGATGTCATGCTGCCACAATTTGTAAACAGGATGTTCAGGGCATCATGCAATACTTGTACAAAATGGGGTAACAAGAGTAATTTCTGCACACTATAGATAATATGGGTTTGATAGCAAGCGTTTTAAGTTAATTAGACTAGCAGCTGTACTCACTGCCTTTTTCAGAGAGCTTTAAAAGGTCCCAGTGGGATATTGGTTTATAAACTTCTTAAATTTCACTCTTTGCTTGGTATGTTTGGAAGCTGGTGTGTGTAGTCCCTATGGCATTCTGCACTAAATGCAGCATCCAATAAGCTAGACTTCCCGCTTTCCTGAAGCATTCTATGGTAAAATACTAATTAAGATACTAATGGGCGTAAAAGTAATCAGAAATATTTCAGGTTTTGGTCCTATTTGAGGTTTGGCAATGTCATGTGTCACAGGAGATTTGGATGGCAGTCTGTAATATGAATTGTGAAGCAGTGGTAGATGATCCACTTAAAATGCTTGCAGAGAATAAGTGCTTGCCAAAAGCTCCTTACTTCAGATCCTAACTAGAGCGGGTGGATCTGCAAACCTGTCTGGTAAACCACTGTCAAATGCCTTTTTATTTTTTTTTCCTTTTATATCTTTTTTTCTCCTCCTTGTTTTGTTTTTTCTCACCTTCTGGATTTGCTGTTTCTTCATACCTTGTTGTTTGTTTTGTGGAGTGGGTTGCCTTGTACGTGGGGGAGTTAAAAGCAGTTGTAGCTGAAGTGCTGTATTTGGTGTTGAGGCAGTGTTTTATGACACATTTCATTGCGCTAAAACACCTGGCTACTAGAGAGCATCCTACTGTTTGCATCAAAGGGTGCTGAGGTACTGAAAGAACCACAGCCTGTTTGGTCTGTGGACTATATTTTCTGTTTGGCACATCTGAAGAACTTGTCTGGACAAATGAATATATATGAGGTAAGACAACTGGGGAGCGTGCGCTGCGGGAGAGGTCGTTTAGACTCTGGAAGATACAGTTCCATATTAAAATTCTTAGTTATGTGTCTGTGCAGTTACCGAGGTATGACCACGGCCCTAGGCAATAGGCACCTTCTAAAAGCACTATGAAGAAGCCTTCTAAGGAAGGTTTCTCATTTTAGAAATTGCTTGAAATTTCAAAACTGGCAACACAGCTGTGGAAGTGTATGAAATCCCATACACTGTTGTATCATGGTCATCTCTCAGATCTTGAATGTGGTAGACTGGGTTGCAGGTTTTAGTGCCCAGCAGGCCAAGCCCAGAGAGCAGACTTTATATCTGGGATGTTTGTATTCTGTCGAACAGCACCTACAAACAGTTCTGCTTGTAGTTAGAGGGGAGCAAGTATTAGTGAACTGCTGCTCTCTGGAACTGAGGAGTAATGGAGGACTGGCTTTTCAATGCTTTTACTTTGGGGAAAGTAAACTCTCACCGTAATCTCATCACTAGTAGCCAGGTGTTTCAGAGCAATGAAATGTACCATAAAACCCATCATTTGATCTCATAAATTACATGATTGAGACAAGAAATGAAATCCTTACGAAATCACATCTTTATTGTAGAACAGTCAGTGACAGATTGGCAGAAGAGCAGGAACTCGGATCAGGTTGGTGCCCTGTGCTTCAATAGATATTTTCACTCTCAGTGCCTAGGCAGTATTTTCTACTTTGTCATTCATATCAGTTAAACTAGCAGTCCCATTGGTTATATATACGTACACATTTTGAAGCCTGCTTACTGTGAACAGGGTATAGAAATCCTTCTTTTCTTGTTTCCGGTGATGGATGGTGATAGGTGAGTGGATAAATTCCCTGAGTTGTAGTCTCCATTGAAGTTGTGCAACTATCCTGAAAGAGTTAACTGCTCACCCATGAGGACTTCCTTAGTTAAGAAGCCAAATAGAAGTCTTTTAGGTGTGAGGGTGGAGGTATTTGATTTGTTTGGCTTAAATGTACGGATGTGAACTGTAAGAAGTGAAAAACAGCATATCCTAAAGCCATGATGATATCAGGTTAGTATCCAACAAACAGTGTGATGGAGAGGTGCACTGCAGAGCTGCATGGTGTATCAGAAAGCACGTCCTCTGCTTCTGCCCTTGCAGAATGGGGCTTGGTAAAACAATGCCAAGAATTGTGAGAAGCTCTGTTGGGGCGTGTGCACTCTTTTGTCCTCTCCTTATTAAATAAATAGACCGTGTATCTCTCTCTGCCATGAAGCCTGTCATCACAATCAATAGGCTTAAGTATGGCAGCACTGAACAGGTGTAGTGAGCTTATTTCTTCTGTGCAACTGCAGCAGTGCTGACTCTGGGATTTTCGGTGAGCTGTAAAGCAAGTGCTTTTGACTAAAATATCCTTTTATCTTGGATTCTCCCTTGCAGTTTATTATTGTGTCTAGAAGATGCATCCCCCAGTGAGCTGTGGACTTTCAGCTTAATGTCAGTACTCATTAAGGTGTAGGAGCAGAAGAAATTTAACAGACTGGAGTTAAACCACAGTAGAAGGCAGAATTTAGTGCCCCGTTCTAGGGGGTTTACTTGCTTTTTATGCACGCAGCTTAGCTATGCAGGTATGTGTACTTCATAGCAGTGCCTCATGGACATGTGATAAAATACTCTAAACCCTCTCATCTCCTGCCAGGTGGGGCTGTACATACGGAGTAACTCCATCTAATTGTTGCAGGCACTGAACAGATGGAGTTTTATTATCTTGAGGGCTGGGAGTGCATAAGAGAGCAATGCCAGCAGGATCCTTGCCCCAAACTGCAGCTTGCTGAGACACAGCTTGCTGCAGGAAGGCTGGCTTGTGGCTATGAGTTTTGCACAGGCCATCACTATTGTGATGACATGAATGAGGGGAAAAGGATAGGTGATTTGTGTCCATTTTGGTCTCTGTATTGTGTGATTTACTTGCTGCCTTGTGTGCTTGAGCGGTTTCCGACATACCACATAGTGAAACAGTTAAGCTCTTTTCACCTTGTTGGTTTAAAACACTTTGGAGATGATTGTTCTTATTCCCATTTTATAAAGGCAGAAGCTAAGGCATGTGAGAGGGAGAGGGAACTGCTGTACCAAATCAGAGAAACTGGTCATTTACTGATTCCTGTTCCTGAACAATAACCACCGTATCTCAGGTCTCGTTGTAGTAAAGCAGCTTTGTGAAGTGGTGTGTGACAAAAGACAACTATGTCCTTTACTGCTTCTGCCTGTTCGTAGCCTTCATCATGGTACTAGAAGCTTAGTGTGTGCCTGGAGTATTTGTTCACCTCAGATACTGTCAGTTTTTATTGCAGGGGGAAAGTGAACTGGCTGCCTTTTGCCACTCGGCATTACTTGCTAAAGGCAGAGATGTGCTCACTGCTGCCCAGTGTGCTGTGCTGGCTTGAGCATTCAGTTCAGAAGATGAACTGAATCCAGTAGTGGGTATAAGGTCAGCCTTAATTTCCTATTTCCTTAATTTTCTATCAAGGTGTAAATACCAGCCAAGTGTTGCTCCTTCTCTGTTCCACTGTAACAGGGTGTAGGAAGAAGTGAGCTTGGGGTGCTGGTTTTATTGTACAAGAAATGTTTGGGCATCCACGAGAATATTTTATGCCAGGCATTGCATACTGCACCTGTAAAGAGGTGCCAAGACCAGGTTCATGCAATGAATGATTGATCAGCATTCACATCTCTATTATAAGCTTCACAGCCTTCTGGTTCTTCCTTTAGCCTACTTTCAGCACCTCCAGAGTGCTTCATTTCACTTCTCAGGAGAAGAGGACACTGTTGTCTCGTGGGACTCTGGAAATGTTGCTGCTGTTAAGCAAGAGTGGATATTAGACAGCTCATCTGCAATAACTTGATGGGGAGAGTTTGGAGGTCAGAGAAAACATGCTGAAGAAGTGCTGCTTGCCCAAGCATAATGATTTTGGTTTCCCTGCACACGGGACCCAGACCAGCTCTGAGGTTAAGGTGGGCAGGGTGGTGTTTCTTGCCACAGTGGGTGCATGTGGGCTGGAAGATGCTCATAATTAAGGGACTAGTAGCTCAGTGTTGCTGGTGCATTTCATTTCTCATGTATGATGTTACTACTAGTGGCAAATTAAATTGAGGAATTGGTTAAGTCTTTTATTACTGTGCATGCCATACCAGTTTCATAGGAGCCCTTTCCTGTCAGCAGGCTCTGCCTCTTCAGTTCTTTGGCTTCTCTGAAGGACATCACTGGTTGTTTCTGTTTATCAAGGAGTAACTGTATGCAGCTTTAAAAGACTATGGAAAAAGCTTTTTAAACATTATCTACTGGCTGGAGAGCCACTGCAGAAGCAAGCCCTGTTGCAGTGAAGATGGTGAGGGGGGAAATGCAACTCACCTCCAGGTATATATAGCTTCTGTCACCACAACTGAAGGTGAGAGCTGCAGTGGGATGTCCCCATTTTTGGGGTAAAAAATAAAAGTGCCTAATAGGGCCCACATAGAGATTCCCCCACTTCTTACCTTCCAGCCCATGTGTTTCTGAGGGAGAAAGGGCTAATAACAGTCAGTTCAGTACTGCCCAATTGTTGCAGCCTCAAGAACAGCCAGAGTAGAAACTTTCCACTGGTCAGAGTTTTGCAATTTGCAGAGGACAAACTGCCCTGGGATCAGGTGCTGTTGCTGTGATCATCTGTCCTGCAGCCTCTTCACCTCTGTTTTTCTCAATCCTGTCTGCCCTTCTGTCTCCTTTTTCCAATCTCTGTACTTCTTCCTGCAGTATTCTTTCTCTGTGTTTTTCATATCCTTGGTTTATCTTTAACTGAAGTCTTTCATGACACTCGGTAACAGCACTGTTAGATTTTCTGTTGCCACTGCACTTTTCTGGTGCTTCCTTATTCTCTTGCACTTGAGATCATCAGCTCTCTGGGCAAAGCCTTTCTGCAACTCTGTATTTGTACAATGGTAACAGCACTGTTAGATTTTCTGTTGCCACTGCACTTTTCTGGTGCTTCCTTATTCTCTTGCACTTGAGATCATCAGCTCTCTGGGCAAAGCCTTTCTGCAACTCTGTATTTGTACAATACCTGTTTCAGTGGGACCCACTTTCACTGTGTACTAACCTGATTAACACAGCTAGCACAAATAAATGACTTATTGACACTTTGGTTCCTAAATCAGGATGAAACACTTTGTATTTTTCCAGCAATTATTCTCTTCTTCACAAAGAAATAGATGGATGCAGTAAATACGCAATAAATACATAAATGAAAGTGTCCTAGGTGATTCATCCTAAGGAAGATAAAGATCTTAATTTATATATGTTTCTACATGGCTTCTGGCATCATGGTGTGTAGGTAGTTTGAGGAAGTGATGGGACGTGTTTTTCTGAGAGCACTGGTATGGCTGGTGTGTAAATTACTCTCAATGGATAAAGAATTTGGGAATTGCTTGTGTCTGCCTTAGAGCACAAAGCATTAACCTCAAGACAAGCCACTGGGATCCAGTTCTTTAATTCCTGAACCATTGTTTTGCCTTCTGCCTGTTCAGCATCCTTCCCTTGTCCGGTGACAGTCTCCTCTTGTCAGTCGAGTGCTGAGCTGTAGATCTGTCAGAGGAGGCAGTGTCGCTGAAGTGCAATCTCTCCAAGCATCTCTCAGTCCCCAAAATGCTCTGAAAATTTGTATGACAAATGGCAGCCAGCCCCAGAGAGGGAGTTTGAGGTGTGAGGATATGTAGGTGCACACGCTATCTAAGGCCAGCTGGGGAGCTGCAGTGTTTTATCTTTCAGTTGCCACTTTACTGTCTCCTTGCTTTACAAAGGCACTGGAGGTGCTAGTGCTTCATGAACACCAAACACAAGGTTGGTTTTATTTTGGTTTTTTATGATTGATATGGAGATCTCAGTAGAGCACAGCACATCACAAGTCTTTTCCAAGTGCTCTATCTGCTGCCTTCCCCCTACACGCAGGTACTGGCTGATATCCCAATAATCAGGGCAATCACAGTATTAAAGTAGAACATTGCCAAGGTGCAGCTGTTGCATGCTGGAGTGTGAACCAATGATGGCAAAGCCGCTATTATATTGTCCATAAGGGGGAGACTGTGCTTAAAAGCTCCCGACCCTGTTGTCTCTAGGATCAATTCCTGTGGAGTGGCAGCTTTGCAAAGTGAAATTCCAGCTGTTACTCAATAGCCCAGGAGACCAGTTGCTTAAAAGCATGCCCCAGGGACAAGACGGATTTTGACAGATGGAAGAATAGCAGAGGCATATCAGATGAGTCGATGCAGAAAGGTGCTGCTATTGCACAGCAGCTTAGGTGGGGTAGAGTTAGAATTTCTCATATGGGGAAGGGTTGTACCATGTGCAGAGTGTGTCCTTGATAGTGTGTGCTGAGCAGTCAGAATCTGGTTACACAGAGCCAGAATTGAATCCGAACTCTTCATGCCCTTCTGCCCCAGGCTGCCTACAGGCTCAAGAACAGCTCTGCAAAAAGTCAGGTTGGGAATGAATTCTTCATAGTGAAAAAGCAATCTTGAAACAAATTAAACAGCTGAACTTCTTCCTCTAGTCACTGAGGAGTTGTCCATTTGCCTTTAGGGAAATGAGGAAGGAGACTTGAATTCTTTCTCTTCCTTAATGTCTGTTGATTCTTACTGCAGTTGCAGCTGGCTGCTGGTTTTGCTTTCCCTGGGTGAATCCCAGCTGTGATTGCAGGTGCTGCTCCACTAGCTCAGATGCGAGCAGGGGCTTGTGAGCAGGCAGTCCATGTTGAAGTGCTTCACAGCAGTGGATACAGATAGATGCTAAATCTGTTCCCTTGTAAATGTTGGAGCCATGTGAGTGCACTGAACCCCTCTGAGCTGCCAAACCTTCTGTCAAGCCAGAGGTTAAGCTGTAAGTCTGTGTTCCCTTTTCTTTCAATAGCTTGCAGTGTGTCCTGTGGGAGCATAAATATAACTCCAGCCAGGCATGAAACATACAACTTGAAAGCCACAGTGTTAAAGAGCCTGGGTAATGGAGAGTGTGATTGTGACTCATAGGAGCTGCTTCTCTGGTTGGATTGAAATGGGAAGAGCCTGGGCATGTCTCTGCCTTCTGGCTTGCCCTCCTCTAGAGGCAGGAGTGGTATGGGAAGTTTGGCAGGGGTCCTGCTGAATTTGCTTTACTGATATAACTGTCAAGGCTGACAAGACTGCAGATCAAGGCTGATGAGACTGCAGAAGCCCCACCGAGCTAAGTTACATAGTGATGCTGCAGGAGCAGTTGCTGGAATGACTGCCCTGTGCGTGGACTGCATCTGGTGTGTTGATGAGGTGTGTGGCTGGGAATGTTGCACTGAATCTGCAGATTCTATTTAGGTTTGGTGGGCTTTTTGGGTTTAGGGTTTTTTTTTTTTTGTTTTTCTTTATATGTGTATTTAAAGAAGTAAGGGTGCTTCCAGGAAGGTTTTCTTTCCTCTGATTGGCACTACTGAATATCGGTTATTCCTGGACTCATGCATCAGCTCTTAGCTGTGATGAGGTCTGGAAAAAGCAGCTGAAAGCCCTTCTGCAGGGGGAAGTGTGGGGAGGAGGGAACCCATTAGAGTGCAACAGAGAGAGCTGGAGGGAATTTTCATGCTGATGAATATGAGAGTGAAAGCCCTGACGGCTGCTGTGCTGCAATTTGGCTAAGCAAGTGTTCTCTAGGCACAGTCAGCGCACATCTGTGCCGAGCACTGACATGGGCTGTTCCCATGATGAGCATTTACCTCAGCAGTAGGTCTCATGAGTAATATCCCAACTAGACCAGTTGCAAACTCTAGCCCAGGGAGACGTTAGTGTCTTGCCGTTTGTCTTCCCATCTGCACCTGGTGAGCAGCGAGGAGGCTGAGGAGTATTCCAGCTGCAGTTTGATTTACTTTTTCCAATTGTTACTTTCAATTTTAGATTACTCACACCTGCATCTAGATCCACCTAGAAGGGAAGGAGAGTCTGTTGGTGGAAGCAGTGAGGGACATGAGGAAGAAAAGTAGGAGTGATCAGTGTTTCTGCTGCTGTGTTTGGGACACTAACATAAGTTATCTCAAGTGATCTAAATTGGGGCTGAGGGCTAAGGTTTTTATGGGAAGTCAAAGTAATGGCTGCAGCAATGGATGGCTACAAGTAAGAGCCAGCTACATTTTAAACCTAGTGGAGATCCAAAGCAATAAACCATCAGCTACAATGCATCAGAAACAAAATTCCACAGAGCAAAATGTCAGGTGATAGTGATTTTGGAAGGGATAAGGAGATACTATTTCTAAGCAAGATGGGACAGCAGTGGCCAGGTTTGCTGTACTTTGCTGGAACACTGAGCAATTTGCAGTCTGTTCCCAGCAAGGCAGTGATTCCCTCTGCCAGAGCAGTGAGCACAGCCCCATATCTGCTGGCATGAAAGCACCCATCCATAGGGCAGTGCCCATGCTTGCAATTTCTTGTCAGCCTGTGACTGAATCTGCATTGGCCTCTCAGCAGGGAGCATGCCTTCAGCAGAGCAAGTGATGTGGTGTGAAGAGGGAGGAATGACTTCTTGCAGGACTGTGGCTCCATGTGCACTGACTCAAGCTGGTGGGGAATTTCTGCTGCATCCTTGAACTGTTCCCAAGACCTCTGAAATTTTCCCTCCTTCATTTCAGAGCCATCATCAACCACTTCAACCCGAAGATAGAGTCTTATGCTGCCGTGAATCACATATCTCAGCTCTCTGAGGATCAGGTAAGCCGGGCATGCGGTGACCTTTTTTCATGTTGACCTCTGGAATGTAGGCGACTAGAACTACCTTGTGCCCACTGGGGCTAATGATGTGGCAGCAATATTAGGAGTGAAGGTGGGATTCTTGTGTTCCTTGTTTAGATGTAGGCAAGAGGAAGAGAAGCGAGGCTTGCTTTAGCCAATGTTGCCATCACATGCAGCCGTCTTGGTCCAGCAAATGCAGAAGGATGGTTATGAATGATGAAAATATGCAGCATTGTCAGAAAGTGTGGTTGGGAACTGTGAGGATGCTGGCGTTTAGAATGGGGCAGGAAGAGTTTGGCAGTGAATTTAGTTACTGTAGAGCTGTTGGGTGTGGCTTGATTTTCTGTGATATCAGAGAATTAGGACTCAGGCAATGGTAGAAATTTTCTAGGCTAATTGAATTCAGTTGTTTTAGATTTTGAAAAGAGAAGGTTTTTAATAAAGAGAGTGATGGGGTTAGGATTCCCTTTCTTAATTTGGCCTGGTTTGACCTCTTTGTGTCCTGCTTGCATTGCATGAATGTGTAAATGTGGCTTTTTGAAAATAGGTTACTGTGTGTGGTCTCAGGAAGGGAAGAGATTGCCTATTTCCCAAAATAAAATATTGGGATTATATGTTAATCACTCTTGGAGAGGTAAATGATTCGGCAGGAGCCTGTGATGGTCAAAATCCAGAGATGCCATGCGAGCTATGGGGATCATCCCAGACACAGCTCCTTCCGTGGGAAAAATTGTGTACGCAGTCTAGGACAGATGTCATTTGATTTACCTTGGATTGCTCCTTCTACTGGATGGGATCCCACACTTGTGCCTGTTAAAAGGTCCTGACTGTATCGTGCTCTGAAATTCTTTTTTCTTTGTGTTCCTGATATTTTTACTCATTACTTAATGATACCCTTCCATGCTTCCCACTAACCTTTTCATTTATTATCCTACTTGATCTGTAATATGTAATAACCCAAAGTCTCAGGTTGAATGCTGTAGTGGGGGAAAAATGTGGACCCTACTGTTCTTCATTCTCTGCTTGATGTAGCTGAATAGAAGTACACTGGTATTAATTTACTCTTTTTTTCTGTATTGTTCTGCCTCTGCGAGTCACTCTACCCACAGCTTTACTTTGTGATGGTTCATTTTATCAGTCCTCATTCATTGATGATAACACTGATTGCCTCAACCCGGGCCCCTAAAAACGGAAAAAGCTTTTGATAGCCCAATTTAAAACCTCAGGGGCTTGGATAGAGGGGAATTTTGCATAGTCTTTGGGTTAGTCTGAGAAAGGAAATGAGCTTTTCATTGTCAGCTCTGTGTAGTATTCATCCTCCAGCAGTTCAAGGAGGTCAGGTTAAATCTTTTCTTCTCTCTGTGTTATTCTTTAAATAAAATCTCTAGCAGCAGGCAGATAATGAAATCAGTGCTGATGCATGGAGCATTTTGAGGAAGATGATTAGGAAGCTTGAAAGACAGTTAGATTTCTCTTTTTTCTTTTCCCCCTTCATGCTTTCTCTCAGCACAGGGAGCACATCAAGCAAAACAAAGCAGTAATAGGCCCTGGTGAACTGCAGAGATAAGGGAGATGTCACTGTGGTGGGGGACTCTCAGTGAGGGTGTTTAGTCAGTGCTCTGCAATTTACTGCACAAGGAGGAGACTTCTTGCCTCCACTTTCAGTTATCCTATTGAGCTGAGGTCTGAGTGCTGGACTGTGGTTTCCCCTCTGTCAGTAGTCGTCCCATGGGGTAAGTACATGAGAGGTATTGGTAGATGGCTGAGATCAAGACCAGTGTATGGCTTTTGTGGAGTAATGGAATTTGTTGTTTTTATTCTGTGTTAGCTGTTCAGCATGGAGTAGGGAGTCAAGTTTGTCTTTTGGCTGCTGCATTCTCTTTTTTGTGGAGTAATGGAATTCGTTGTTTTTATTCTGTGTTAGCTGTTCAGCATGGAGTAGGGAGTCAAGTTTGCCTTTTGGCTGCTGCAGTCTCTTTTTTCCTTCCAGCTGTACCATTTGTTTTTATATATATGTTCACTTAATTCCCCTTCTCTCCATAAATATTTTCTACACAAAATCCACCCTCCTTTACAGCCCTGGTTGTTTTTTTAAGTATACCACACTGAAATATTTAATGCTGACATTTAAATTGTGTATCCACACACAAATACTATATTTGGGACCATTCTCTTCTTTGAGTTATTTCAACCATTTCAGTAGACTGGTATTTCTTTACTGGTATTTCTTTTCTTTACTATAAAAACATTTGTTTTTATAATTCTGAGTATCAAACTTTCCTTTTGATGAAGCTTTACTTCCAGGTTGTCATGTGGCTGCTCACACTCCTCTGTGTTATTGGAGGGTCTCCTATTAAACAGGCAGGTATGGCTTTGACATAGCTCCATCTGAAGGGGAATTTCCAGCTGTTCTGAGTTGCTTCTAATTCACTTGAACCTACTCAGTTTGGCACACTCTTGAGCCTGTGTCAAACTTCCTATGCTGCCTGCTGACTGCCCTGGCATTCTGTTCATATGTTAGAGGAATTCTATTATTATTGCTATTACTTAATTTTTGTATTTTTAATATCCTTAAAAGTAGCTAAGTAATCAGCTGAAAGAGATTGTGCTAGTTTAGATTGGATATGAGGAAGAAATTCTTTACTGTAAGGGTGGTGAGGCACTGGAATGGGCTGCCCAGGGAAGTTGTGAATGCTCCATTGCTGGCGGTGTTCAAGGCTGGGTTGGACATAGCCTTGGGCGGCATGGTTTAGTGGGAGGTGTCCCTGCCCCTGGCAGGGGTGTTGGAACTAGATGATCTTAAGGTCCTTTCCAACCCTAACTATTCTATGATTGTATGATTTTTCTTTTCCTAATCCTATTGAAGGCTTTATTACCTTGTTAATAACTCATGTCCATTTATTATAATTCTCAATCTGCCATTTCAGTGCTTTCTTCTTCTTTATTTATAAGCATTAATGTTAACATTATTACATGCTGAGGGGATTTGTAGGCCCTTGAAAATGGTGGACTTGGGATTGTTTTAAGGATAGACTGTTATTAGCGCTGAAGATGTTCGTACATCTTCAGCGCTAAAGATCTCCAGGAACCATAGTTTGGATATACAGATCTGTGCTCTAGGCAGGTGTATTCAGCAGACCTCATGGAACTGCCTTGCTTATTGTTGTGAGGTTTATCCAGTGTTCAGATCAGGAATACTGGAAAGAGATCTTTTTCCTTCCATATTTTCTTGAACAAAGAGTGGGAGATTCCCAGGGACAAGCAAATGCTAGGGATTTGATGACGAGCCACGTCAGTCTGTCAACACCATGGGATCCTTGCCAGTGACATTCTGCAAAGAGTCTGCTTGCCAAGGCTAACTCATCCTTCCTAGTTGTTAGCTCTTTTGACCTTGCTGTAGATCCTCACCATGAAACAGGAAATGTCTTAGCCAGTTATTGGCATCTTCCCTCACTTGCTAATTTGTTAAACCTGACTTTAGTCTTGATTTGTGTTTTTCTGTTATTCTCCCTCTCAACATGTTTGGCACATGCCTGCGTATCCTTTAAGGAGTTGAAAGATGCTGCATAGTCAAAAAGATAGGGTTGGCTGTTAGCTGCCAATGTAGTTTTAGCTCTTCTCATGCAAGTGATTATTCCCATGTCTTCAAATATGTTTTGGTCTGTTCTAAGTCAAAGGGCAAAATAGCCTTCTGTGAAATGAATTCATAGGCTTATCTGCACTTTCCAGATGACTGGACTGCCTTGTACTTAGTACATTGGGGGCAGTAGACTTTGTACCATATCTGATCTGAGAAGTTCCACACATCTTTTCTAGCAGAAGCAGTTGCAGAGAACAGAGTCAAGGCAGTGAGAAAACAGCAACACAAAAGCTGCTCCAGAAGGGCAAACACAGACAAACAAAAACTCTGAAAACACAGAGCATGAGTGATCTGGATGAGGTCTCACGTCTGCCTTTTCTGGATGTGAAAGAGCAGCTATTTGTAAGAAGGCAGCTCTCTGCCTAATGGTGATATGGCATAATTATTCTAGAGAGGCGAAAGTGAGAGGAGCCCACTACTTTTAGGGAAATCTCTGAGCAGTAATGTCTTGTGGAGCCTTGCATGCCAAGCAAGTCTTGTGCCAGTTAGCAGAATGGCTCACTAAGGTCTCATTTGATTAATTTTCTCTTTGGCGCTTGTTCTCTGCCTGATTTCATCTCTAAGGGCCTTAAAATTGAGATGGTAGAGACGTAGGACTGATGATGCTAGTCAGGAATGTCTATGCGCTTTTTCTAATAGAAGCCCCTTTCTTCCCAGCTGCAGTGGGGACACCGGTATGTCTGGTTTGGAGGTGGCATTAAATTTGATGTGGCAAACCACTGTGAACACCTGTACCGTAGGTATTAGTCTGGTAACTGCAGGTAAAAAATGCTGGGAGCCAGAACAGATTGCGATGGAAAAACAGGACAATTGTATCACTTTTGAAATTAAATGACAAATGAGTGTAATACTTGGGTTGTTCCATGTTGCAATACCTTTATAACTTGGGTAGAATTATAGGATCATTTAGGTTGGAAAAGACCTGTAAGATCAAGTCCAACCATTAACCCAGCGCTGCTGGTGGCTGCAGTCCAGTTTGGTCAGGCAATCTCACAAAGCCATAGAATCGTAGAATAGTTAGGGTTGGAAAGGACCTTAAGATCATCTAGTTCCAACACCCCTGCCAGGGGCAGGGACACCTCCCACTAAACCATGCCACCCAAGGCTATGTCCAACCCGGCCTTGAACACCGCCAGTGATGGAGCATTCACAACTTCCCTGGGCAACCCATTCCAGTGCCTCACCACCCTTACAGTAAAGAATTTCTTCCTCATATCCAGTCTAAACTTCCCCCATTTAAGTTTGAACCCATTACCCCTTGTCCTCTCACTACAGTCCCTCATGAAGAGTCCCTCCCCAGCATCCCTATAGGCCCCCTTCAGATACAGGAAGGCTGCTGTGAGGTCTCCACGCAGCCTTCTCTTCTCCAGGCTGAACAGCCCCAACTTTCTCAGCCTATCTTCATACGGGAGGTGCACCAGTCCCCTGATCCTCCTCGTGGCCCTCCTTTGGACTTGTTCCAGGAGTTCCATGTCCTTTTTATGTTGAGGACACCAGAACTGCACACAGTACTCCAAGTGAGGTCTCACGAGAGCAGAGTAGAGGGGCAGGATCACCTCCCTGTCTCTTTCCTTGAGGTCATAGCTCAAATGTTGAATGCTCCTTTCTGCCCACATGGCTTTTTGTTACCCGCTGAGGCTTTGAAGGTCTAAGCCAAAATGCAGCTCAGGGAGGCTTTATCAGTGACTTGCACAGAAAGTCACAAAAGGGTGCCGTTGGTTTTAGATGTCCTGAAGTATTCTAATTCTGTGCCACTGATGTCATGGTTTATTCAACTTGTTCTGATTTCCATAACTAGCAACAAAATCATTGGCAGATACCAAATGCTTTGCTGTTTTTCAGCACTGCAGGCAGTGGTGTTAAGAGTTAAAAGCCTTTTGGCTTTTGTGTTGGGTATATTTTAAAATGCTAAGTACCATCAGTGCTACTTGCTAGTACAATAAATTCCCCTAATCTCTTACATTAATATAACCTGTTGTGAGGGCTCCAGAAACACTTTTAAATGGTTTTGGCATAATGCTGCTTTGCTTCTGAAATGTAGTGAGCTGTGGGATAGAAAGTATTGAGCTTCCTAGTGCCCTGTTGCACACAGTAGTAGGAATGTGAAACTCCAGCTAAGGGGTCACCAAGGCAAAGCCCTAATTTAAAGTCATCATATCTTTGCAAATGAGGCAGGAATGTTGGGTTTCATGGTCTCATTACAGACACCTACTCATGATTAATGGTCTGAAACAGATTGTATCGTTTAACTAGAAAGAGCTGAGCTGCCCCAGGTGAAATTGGAATTCCAGGTTTAAAAGGATCTATATAAAAAGACTTCTGGAGTTAGCAATTTGCTGTTTTGCCTATCTGATGGCGGTATTCTCTGGTTTAGATATTTTGCTGCTGTTGTTGTTTACTAGAGAAATATCCCTGCAATTTACTAATGCCTCAGACTGCTTTATGCAGCGTGTTGGATTGAATGGGTCTGAAGAGCCTTCAAGGACTGATCAGCTTTGATGGAAGGAGCTTTGAAGCTGGAGGTGAGCTTTGGAGCAGTGATTTTTGTGCTGTGTAGTGCCCTTCATTAACATGCAGAATACAAAAAACGGTGCATCACTGGAGGAGGGGGTATAACATGTGGTAGGCCATTAGAGGGACAGAAGAAGGGCTTTGTTTTTAAAAACACCTGTTGCTGGAGAGATGTAACCTTATGTCCTGGGTTCAGCAGTAGCAGTCATTTTTCTCCTTCTTAGTAGCTGGTGCAGCACTGTGTTTTTGACTTTCAGCCTGGGAACAGTGCTGATAACACCGATGTTTTTAGTTGCTGCTCAGTAATGTTTAGTCTGACCAAGGACTTTCTGAGCCTCATGCTCTGCCAGGGAGGAGGGGAAGCTGGGAGGAAGCAGAGACAGGACACGTGACCCAAACTGACCAAAGAGGTATTCCACAGCACAGCACATCATACCCACTATACAAACTGGGGGCAGATACCCAGAAGGGTTAGATCACTGCTTGGGTCAGGCTGGGTATCGGTGGGTGGTGAGCAGTTGTATTCTCTTCCCTTGTTATTTCCCTTATCATTATTATTATTGGTGGTAGCAGCAGTGGTTTGTGTTATACCTTAGTTACTGGACTGCTCTTATCTCAACGCGTGGGAGTTACATTCCTTCGATTCTCCTCATCCCTCCGGGAGCAGGGGGGGGGAAGCGGGGAGGAGTGAGCAAACATCTTCATGGTTCTGAGTTACCTTCTGGGCTTAAACCACAACACCCTATTCCTAATTCAGTCCCGTGAACCCCAATAAGAAATGGGAGAAACCCTTCAACTCCCTTCTTTCAGGCTTGACATGAAGGTGCCTGCCCGGTACAACTAGTGGCAGTTTGTTGCTGTGTGCGTCTTGGAGGCATTATAACTCTGGATCACCTTAACTGCTCCTGGACCAGAGTCGTCTTTCCACCCTTTGTGCATTGCAAATGCTAAGGCATGTCTTGCTACCTACCGCTTCTGTGAGCAGTCATAGCATTATAGAATCATAGAACAGTTAGGGTTGGAAAGAACCTTAAGATCATCAAGTTCCAACCCCCCTGCCATGGGCAGGGACACCTCCCACGTCACCCAAGGCTATGTCCAACCTGGCCCTGAACACCGCCAGCAATGGAGCATTCACAACTTCCCTGGGCAACCCATTCCAGTGCCTCACCACCCTTACAGTAAAGAACTTCCTGCTTATATCCAGTCTAAACTTCCCCTGTTTGAATTTGAACCCATTAACCCTTGTCCTCTCACTACAGTCCGTCATGAAGAGTCCCTCCCCAGCATCCCTATAGGCCCCCTTCAGATACTGGAAGGCTGCTATGAGGTCTCCACGCAGCCTTCTCTTCTCCAGGCTCAACAGCCCCAACTTTCTCAGCCTATCTTCATACGGGAGGTGCTCCAGTCCCCTGATCATCCTCGTGGCCCTCCTCTGGACTTGTTCCAACAGTTCCATGTCCTTTTTATGTTGAGGACACCAGAACTGTACACGATACTCCAAGTGAGGTCTCACAAGAGCAGAGTAGAGGGGCAGGATCACCTCGTTCGACCTGGGCAAGTCCTCTTGGGCAGGTTAAGGACTGCCTTTAAGTACAAACTGGTAACAAAGTAAGTCCATTAACCTTCAAAGTAAGGCTTGCTTTCAACTCTCATGGCTGTTTTCACACACTTGCCTGGCTATTGCTAGTACCACAGGGACTGATAAGGGCCTGAACACTGCTGTAATGCAGGTGACCACTGAATGCTGGGGATTTGGTTTGGAAGAGCTGCCTTCCAGAGCTGCTACTTGCTGCTGGCTGCAACTGGGTAGAGTCTCCTGCAGCTAGGTAAGTTTCTGTGCTGGGGCTACAGAGGCAGCAGCTGGGGATGTGACTTAGGAGTCCAGCCTGATTAACAACTGGGAGCGTGTTGAGCGAGAGCTGTAGGTTTAACTTTGTAATAAACTCCCAGTTTGTACAGTGGAGACAGGCTGGTGATGGTCTAGTTCACAGGGCTTATCCTTGTTTGTTCCAGGACACTGAACACTTGTCCAGTATATTTCTCAAATGTTATTTCACAATATACACAAAAAGTATTTCACAAAACACTTCTCAGATGCCTGGCAGATTTGTTTGGTGTGTGATACTTAACTAAACCTGGAAAAGGGGCTATGAGTAGCTAGAGGAAGGGGCTGCAGGCTGGGGTCTGAAGTGCTTCCTAGCTGTCTGTGCTGCCTTGAGCAAACCTTGAGCCCTGTGTCCTCCCAGTTAGAGGGCAGCTGGTGTGGAGCCCTTGGGGAGCCAGGCAGCATTTGCAATGCTGTGTGATCTGCTGAGGAAAGCTGCTGTGGAAGTGCAAAGCGGTGTTAGATTCCTGTCACTGCTAAGCACCTGCATGGGGCAGGGAAAACTCCACAGAGGATTGCAATAGAGTGATCAAAACAGTCTGCATTTATAAAGATTAGATTACAACTTTGCACATCTGCAATTAAAGGTGGAGCTGCCAGCAGCTGGCTTGTGTGAACGCACAATTCAATTTGCATTTTGTAAAACTTCAGATTGAGAAGGGGTTCTTAATCCCTTGTGAAACAGGAACAATAAACACTAGCTGTTGCCAGGTGCATAATGCATGTAGATACCTCCCAGGCTTCTTTCATTGTCCTCTGTAAAGCTGGATTTATAGCACTGTACTTTGTTGCTCCAATCCTGAGCTCCACCCTAAGCTTCCTTTCGCTCAATAAGCTCTCTGCTTGGGAGTCCTAAAAGCAGGGAGGCTATAGCCTGCTGTGATGCGTTTGTGAGTAAGCATTCCTAGATTCAAATTCTCCTCTTGCATAAGGGGATGGGCTTTGCAGTGAGTGACAGCCACACTCCTTCTGGGGCTTCTTTAGGATAAAACTCCTGCCTTCAGAGACTGCTACTGTTCCTTCTGTCTGGTAGTATCCTACTGTAGCAGATGATGTTTTTCTGCCTTCCTCCTCTAGATCCTCTAGCTGGAGCTGCAGTTGTTTTCCAAAAGTGACAAATTGGGTCATTGCTCTGATTTTAAAGTGAGAAGCCAGTTGAGCTTTGCAGTCTCTAAGCCTCCCAGGGCAAGAGAGTAAGTGCTGCGGAGCCAGAAGGTGCCACACCTGGACAGAACTCCACTCAGCTGGAAGATTTGTTTTTTTGGCTCTCTAGCCCTTGGCATTTGATGTTAAGACAATAAGTTCAAATTCCTTGTCCACAGTAGAGAGCTCAAAGGCAAACCTTTTAATAGAGAAGGCAGCATCTCTGATGTATGTCGCTCTTCCTGTCTTCATAGGAGATCTCACGCAGGCAGTGGGATTGCTCAGGGAGCTAAGGTGTGTCATTCAAAGACAGCAAGAGGGGAGGATGTATGTCCAGAGAGTTGGAACTGAGGAAGGTGGTTCTGCATCAGCCAGATGCCTGGGGCTATAAATCAATTCCACTGCCTTAGTCAGAGGGCACTTGGATTCCCTCATGGCTCAGTTAAGGCACAAATAAGCTCCTGGGGAGCTAAGTATTGCTAGCAGCACATGCTGTTTCAGCAGCAGCATCTGCTTCATAGCTGGCATGAGTGTAGGCCTGTGGAATGATATTAATTCATAGCCCTGTGTTTGCTTTCACCTGAGCACTTGTTTGTAGGATTTCCTCTTTCACTTTTTCTAAGCCACAGATTTATATTCTCCATCAATAACCACTAAATGCTACCAGGGAAAGTATATTCCAGCCTCCCAGACAAGAAGCTGATTAATTGTTTTGGACTATTGTCTGAAAGCACGTGGGATTTCTGAAATAAGCTGATATGACCCAGCAATCATCACTTCCATCAATGTTAACTGGTGTGTCACAGTTGCATCAGTGTTAGTTTAAACTAGGAAGATTTTCTCTTCCATGAAAGCACACGTTAGTTAGGTTGACATCTGACAATAAGAGAAAAGTATGAAAAATCTGCTGATATATCCTTAACATTTAGAGAATGGGGTAGCTTATTGCAGACTGACATCTAATAATGTTGTTTCCAGTAGCCCCTGCCATATGCCTTAGCCTCCTAGTTGGATCCTTTCCACTAAGTCCTACTGTGTGCAGAACCACACTAATGAAATACTGTGCTTAGGGCTTATTTGTGCACAAAACCCATCTTGGTTTCCCAAGTTTATTTTCCTCAGCAGACTGCATTTGTTTTTGAGTTGGATGTAAAAACACACACAGTCCTGTTGAAATCTTACTCGCCCTTAATGACTTCTCAGAAAATGCTGGATTGGAGTCCTATGTAGAAGTCATAGAGAGGGAGAAGTTCTTGTGGGTGCTTCTCCCACTTGCCACAAATCAGTCCTTCTAATGGACTGTTTGCATCTCGGACAATGACAGCTCCTTCCAGTGAAATGTGATGACAAAGAAGGACACTGCACCTTTCTGGCAACGAGATTTAGTGTCAGGGAGCTGGATGATGCATCTAGCTTGTTGTTCTTGGGATGCTTTGTCTTTAGGAAGGTCTGTACTGTCTTTTGCAAACCAAACTGAGCAGCCTTGGAGCACTATGAGTGTGTTGATTCAGTGTAAAGCCTGAAATAGTAGTATAGTGGTGATACTGTGAGAAGTTTTCTTTGGATGCTGCTATCAACTCTACTCTGGTTGTATATCTTCAGTGCATCTGTGAATCAAACCATTGCTCTTCCTGCAAGTAAGACACCAGTCTTTTCACTTTGGCATTGCATTGTACTTTGCAACCTTCTAGTTCTGTGAAAATTAATGTTCCAAACCCAGGATGGATCAATCTGTATGTGAATATAGAGGTTACACAGAGCCTACCCTGAGATGCTTCTCATTCTGCAGCAGTTCTCCTTCCAAGTGTTTAAAGGAAGAGTGTGCTCAGCTGGAAATGACTGAGTCTCCTTTTCCAGTCCTCTTCTGCACTAGAAATACATTACCCCTCCCCAAACCGAGACACTAGCCTTCGCTAAGCTGTGTCATGTTGGTGTTTGCTGGAGTCAGGCACTTGTCCAACATGCATAAAATGATAGCTGTCACTGTCACCTTTAGGTTTATCAGTCATTTTATATTATGGGATGTAGCACGGACGTGGACCTGGATGGAGCATCTTGTGGCAGTATCTGCAAGTGTGTTTTGTCCCTTTCAATTCCTAAGAAAGGTAGCTGTGAGCTACAGTATAGGCTTTCTAAGGCTGTGTTTTGTTCACAAGAACTACTCTTGTTTTTGTTGAACATCTTGAAATGCAGGAGCAGTATTCCAGCTGATGGAAACAGAAGTGTGGATTTGTGAGGGAGCCAAGGTAGTCATGCTGGAACTTAGACTTCCTGATTGTCTGTGGTGGTGTTTGTTTGGCGTTTTTTTGCATCCAGGCTGCTTTTCTTGGAATTTTCTACCCTGTTGTTAAGGGTCCTGAAAACCAATGACTTGATGGAAGCATCTCACTATAGACTCTTCGTTCTCACCTCAGCTATAAAGATGTGCTTTTCTATTTTAAGTGGTGGACCTATTTAGTTACAGTACCACCTACAAGTCGCTTTGTAGGCATAGAAAGGAAACTTAGGTCTGTTGCTGGGCTAAACTACCTTTCTCAGAAGAATAAAAATAAAGGTACTATAATGCCTCATCTCAGCCTACTTCACAGATACAAGAGCATGACACACTTTTTGCAGGGGAGAATATTAATATGATCTGAACTTAATTTCTCTGGCTGATGACAGTTCCCCACATCGAGTTCTTGCTGAGCTTTCCACCCTCAGTAGTGCCCGAAGGGATAATATTCCAGGATTGCTTGAGTCCTAAAGTGTGTCTGTCAGTATTAAGTATGTTGATGTTTCAGAACTAGGACTCAGTGATAGGGGAGCTGGGCAGTTAATGTCGTCCCAAATATTCTGGCATAAGGAGGTTGGTCACTGACCTCTCCTGTCCCAGTTGCCCATCAGGAAGTTATTAAGTTAAAGGAGAAACTTAAGGTCTTGTGAGCTACATTATTAGCTTGAGCTGTAGCCTGGTCTCTCATCCTCACCCAGAAGCCTTTCACTTGAGTGAAGTGTAGTTTGAAGATGCAGGTAACTGTTCTATTGGGAAACCTAGATTGAAGCTGCCATGCTTTTTGTACATGAGATTGTAAATTTGTACCCTCAGCTTATCTCTGTCAGGGAGAGCTTTTTCTTTGATGAGTTTGGAAAAGGTCAGGTTAAGACGCTTGGAGAAAAATGGCCAGTTGGTTTGACCCTGATCTTTGCTTTAAAAAGGAATGATGCAGAAATCTCAGCAGTCAAACCTTTGGAGTAGGAGGATTTTATTTTGATAGCATTCCCCTTTAAGTAAAGGGAGGAAAAAATAACCTGCCTGTACTCTCATAATCCCCCCCCCCCCTTACTTTCCAGTCCTCAACAGGGTTGTGGTTTAAAACGTACATAGTTGTACCCAGGTGCTCACAAACTGCTGTAGGTTCTTCTGTCCTGCTTCTTGTTACTAAGACAAAAACAGATGCTACAGAAATACCGACAAAATATGTAAGATCACGGCTTATTCCAGTGCTGGGTGCCCTCTGTGGCAGAGGTTTTAATGCCTGCTGGGGTAATGGTGAGTGGCATTTCACTGCAAGCTTCTCTTACTCTGTATAGCTCCTACTGTATGTTCCCTTCTCTCTGGATATTGAATTGTTGTTCTGGCACAGTATTTGACATGAGCTTTTCCCTGCCCTTGTTTCTGCTGTTGGGGAGGTAGGGCTGTGTGCCGTCACACTGCTGACAGCACACATATTTGAGAGGATTCCTTTACATGTGTCTCTTCAGGCATTTTACAATCCTGTCACTTTCAACATGAGATAGCAGAATATAAAGTAGGTCACTTTATTTCCTATATGCTTTCTGAGTTCTGCAGCTCTTGTGATCTCTGAATTCTGTCTGAATATTAGACAGTTTTGGAGACTTATGTCTGGGAGTTAAGCAGGCTCCTAAGGCCTCAGTAGTCATCTTGGGATAGGGCCTTAACAGGGCACTAGGGACATTTTTCTTCATAGCCTTTGTGTGCCTTGGGTACCCTCTTAATTCTTGCCCTTGACATGTTTTAGAGTCACGAGAAGGAAGAACAATGACACCTTTCGAAGTGCACAACCTTTGCTTGCTACTGTGATGTATCCTGTGCCTCCTGCCATCCCTGCTCTCCTGATCTGTCCGAGTTGATTGTAGTTGGCAGCTTTAGTCTAGAAACCGTAAACCAAGTGAACAGCTCTACTTATTACTGTTTATAAAATGCACCAAGCAAAAGCTCTAGGCACAGTCACAAGTCAGTCCTTAAAAGCACATAGAAGAAATATAGTCTTGAGTCAGGCCGGTTCAGGCTACTATAGACTTACAACAAACCCAAAAACTTTAAAACACCTGAATTTTTCAACCTGTAGGCTTGCTTTTGGCTTTTATTCATGCAGCCCAAGGTGGTGGAAGCATTTGGGTTAAACTGTAGCACTGTGTCACTGAAACTCCCCCTTGTGAATGACTCTCAGAACTGTAAGACCGGTCTGTGGAGTAACGCAGAGAGGTGCCCCCCTTCAACTTGTGTCACTTGGTTTCTCGCAGGATAAGTGCAGTACTAAATCATCCAGTTTTAACCCAGGGTGAGAGTGGACCCCAATGGTTTATCCCACCTTAAAGGTGTTACTACATGATCAAACGCGTGCGAACTCCGGATTTTGTAGAGCTTCTCTGAAATGTGAGACTGAGTGGGAGATGCAGAAAGACCTGGTCCAAAGCTCCCACCCAAGCTGCCTTCTAGTGGTGGTAAATTCCTGATGGGACTGCCCAACTGATATGTCTGGTTAGTCAGGAAAAGTCAAGTAGAGCTTGAACTTGTGTGTATTAGTATAAGGTACAGTTTCTCAAGGAATTTGCTAAACAAGCATGAAATCCTCTTTAAATACAGTAAAAAATTCAGACATTAAAAGAGTATCAGGAGGGAAATGCAGCAGCATTTTTGGAAGAGCAGAGTTTAAGATTCCATTTAAAAAAAAAAAAGAGGTTGTGCAAATAAAACTGCCATCTGATGCAGTCAAAATCAGTGGGTTTGAAATCTGGAGAAAAAGCAGCTGAGTTATTAATCCCTGAACTGAAGCCCTCAGGTCTGTTTAGTGAGTGATTTCTGCTCATCATCTAATCCCTCAGAATGATAGAAAACATAGACCTGGAGTTGTTCTCTGCTGTGTAGTAAGAGGAAATTTAACCAGTGAACTAAATAAATGAATTGATTAATTGGCAACAATAAGGAGCTGTGTATGCACTGTATCTAATTGCTTTTTTGTATTGTCTTCCTCTGACTTCTTGGAAGACACAGGTTTGTGGGTTGCACATGCAAAAACATCCTAAAAAAACCCACCTCACCGAGGCTTTGAACCTTCAGCTTCAAAGATCATTCTGTGGATCACCTCTTATTGCTTTGGACAGTCTCTAATGGAGACATTGCTCAGCCAAGCTGAATTTATGCAGTAGAAATTCAAGCTGAAATTGATCACGGAGTAAATCAAATCTCATTTCCTTGCTTGCAGAGAACCTGTGGGCTGTATGGGCTTTCTTCCTCCTCTTCGTTCTCAGTAAGTTTTATTTTACCAGGTCAGAGCTACCTTTTCTGATGAGAAATAGTGAGCAAGTGGCTTCTCTGAGCCTTATTCAAAAACCCATCAGAGCTAATAGCTTTGAAAACATTTGATGTCCAAGAGGCCCTTGGGAGCACTAAATCCTCACACAGGGATTTTTAGGCTGTAGAACAATGGTGTCCTTTAAGCACAGTAGAAATTACCATGGAGGTGGTATTTCCATTATAGATCCTGCAGGTACTTATCAGGGAATATGGCATAAGAGAACTTTAGGGAGAAAGCAGAAGCCTTGATGATCAACTTCTTATCCCAGGAGAGTGACATGGTCTTTGCCAAAGTCTTTGGTAGTGCTGTATGTACAAATACATCCCATCTATATAGCCATCAGGTTCAGTTTAGAGCTGTGACAGCAAAGGATACATGTTTTTGATTCAGAAGGCAGGTGTTCTGGACGCGTAGTTCTCCAGCTTGCTGCTCTGCATACTGATTAGCTCAACTTGAGGATCCAACACCTAAAACTGCTTTAGAATATAAGCTATGTTTTCTTTTTCTCATCCTTTGGAGAAAAAGGGTCCAGTGCCAGCACAAGTCATTTTTCCTTGGTTGTCAATTGCAGGTATACAGCTAACATGATGTCTTATCTGGTCCATTAGCAATAAACCTCCACTTTGTGTCACATCCTTCCTGCCCATCCAGCATCTGTTATCTCTCTGGAGATAAAAGTGTCACTTTTACAGAGGTAAGATCATAGAATCATAGAATAGTTAGGAATGGAAAGGACCTTAAGATCATCAAGTTTCAACCCCCCTGCCGTGGGCAGGGACACCTCCCACTAAACCATGCCACCCAAGGCTCTGTCCAACCTGGCCATGAGCACTGCCAGCGATGGAGCATTCACAACTTCCCTGGGCAACCCATTCCAGTGCCTCACCACCCTCACACTAAAGAACTTCTTCCTTATATCCAGTCTAAACTTCCCCTCTTTAAGTTTGAACCCATTAACCCTTGTCCTCTCGCTACAGACCCTAATGAAGAGTCCCTCCCCAGCATCCCTGTAGGCCCCCTTTCAGATACTGGAAGACCTCTTTTCAGTCTCTTCTCAGCCATACACTCTGAAGGGACTTGTCTCCTGTCGTGTTTCGGGGTTGTTGCTGGGAGCATCTGAATTGTGAGATAGCTGACGCTGAAGAGGTGGTGGGTCTGATGCTTTAAGGATATAAGCAGAAACAAAATTGCAGAGAGGAACACATAAGTTCCCAGGTGCACAAGCCCTTTTTGACCTCCAAAAATACCTTTGGATTGGAGGATGCCACTTAACCATGAAAGGAATCCTTCTTGAAAGACATAGCTATTATCTTGGGCCCTGATTACTTTTGATAGGTATAAGGAGGAACAACTAGAGGCAACGGAGTGTCAGCAACTTTTGGTGCCTCTGTTTATTTCAGAAAATGCACAGGGACTTCTTTCCATGAGAAGGGCAGTGGTAAGTGTCAAACCATTTGATTTCTCTAAAACCTCTGACCTGTTTTCTATGTGTGGTCCATGCCCAAGTCTCTGCTCCTTTTCAGATTAACCTTGCTGGCTGTTGGCTAACTATCCTGTATATCTCCATTTCAGTCAAGAAGTGCCTTGGCCCACAGTGTTTAGCATCTCATCAGGCCTGCTCTCGCTAGTGATTATCTTGGTTAGTAGCCTCTGTATTTCCAGCTGTCCCAATAGCCATTTAAATGTTCCTTTTGAATTAACTTAGCAGTCAACTTTAAGCAGCTCTGTTTTTACATTCAAAAGATGGTTTTGATGTTCGCCATGAATGCTTCCAAGCATAAGCTGTCTCATTCTATTTCAAGTTTGGTCATTTCCCAGATGGAGTTCACAAAGAATGACATGTTCCAACAGCACAAAAGGGGATAATTTAACAAATTAAAATGTTAACAAGCTTCACTCCTTTAGCATGTTGTATCAGAAATTTTGGGGTTCTCTTATTTCTGCCCTCATCACAGACTGTCCTTTCCTTTCCTCCAGCTGTGCAATGCAGATTAGATTGGGATCCAAAAGTGTGTCTGTGGTTTGTGAGGAGTCGCTTAGGAACAGATCTGATCCTGTTGTCTTGGTAGAAATTTCATAACTGTCGTAATTCTTATAAATTTAACTTGCACAGTTGCATTCTTAGTATTTAGGGGACACTGGTCCTTCTTACCTTCTTGATTGCTCCTGTTGTCAGTACTGTACTCGCTCGCCAGGACCCTCAGTGCTGTGTCCAGAATGAAGAGGCTTCAGTGTTGCACACTTCTGCAGTAAGTGCCTTTGAAGGAGGAACTCCAGACTTTGTGTTGCAGTTTAGATGATCTGCACTTAGATTGACTTACACCACTTTTGGATCTGCAGCCTTAGAGCAGCCATTTTGCAACTGAAGTTCCCTTTTCACTACAGGATTTTCTGTTTATAAGGATCATCCAGCAACTTATAGCTGTCTGTTCCAACTCCAGATTTCCAAAAGCCTTAATAGCGAGGACTTTTATATGGGCTGAGTCACACAAACTTCCGAGCACTGCCCACCTTTCCTTATTAGCTAGCTACTTCAACATAGAGCTACTACAGTTTTTGTAGCTGTTTGTAGCTAACCAACTGGCGATAGATGTTCTGTTTCTTTTGGGCTGTATCTTTAGAAGACATTTTGCAGGTTGAATTTATAAATCTCTTAGAGTTATTAAGCTGTAGGAAAGTCTGCTAGATATTGCCATGCAGGAAGGGTCTCCTGAAGTCACTGTGATAAGCCCAGAAATGTTGGCTCAAGGCTCAGCAGTAGTCAGAAAGGCAAATAGAGAAATAGAAATTATTAGAGCAAGAACAGAAATAAAGCAGAAGTACTGTATTGTCACTGTGTAAGTCTGTGACAATGCATGCTGTAAATCTTGTGTATCGATTTCAGTGCCCTTAATTCAGAACTGCAAAGTAGTAGAGGTAGTCAAACAGTAATTTGCTTGTCTGATTTCTTGGCTATGCAGATTTCTTGCTTGTATTCAAAAGTTCTTGTTTTCCCTATCTTAAAATGGACTAGAGTTCATTTTCCACATGTAGTCAGTTAGGTGAGCTCTGGATTTCCTCTTTCTCGGCTTAGCTGCATCCCCTTAGGCCTTTTATCACTTCCACAGTACAATTAATAGCTGAACTTCTATTGGCACTATTTAATTGCTTAAATATGAGTGGGAGCTACGGAACTGAGCTTTCTAAGCTCTGCCTCTCCAGATGCATACCTTCCTCCCCCAGTCCTGGCTGGGTGTTTCTCTGGCATGTCCTATATTGTTTTGACTTACTTTAAATATACAGCATCACTTGGTTTGTGGCCAGTTTTTTTAGCATATTGCTGTTAATTTTGCTACTTCCTTTAATTAAATTTATTCATGTTGTGCAAACCAGGTTTAGCAAGATTCCTGATCATTAAAAAAGTCATGAGCTAGGGGCTGTTTGCTTTCTAGTTGCTGTAAAAGAACAAGGGAGAAAAAAATCAAATGCGTGGTGAGCTCCATAGCTTTCTGGAGTGTCTGTGTTGTCCTTTAATTTGACTTGATATTCCAGTTGGAGTTCTGGTGAGTTTGGGTTTTTTGTGGGTCTTGTATATTTTAGTTTGGGTTTTTCCTAAATTAGTCTGTAATTGTTATCATAGAATCATAGAATAGTTAGGAATGGAAAGGACCTTAAGATCATCAAGTTCCAACCCCCCTGCCATGGGCAGGGGCACCTCCCACTAAACCATGCCACCCAAGGCTCTGTCCAATCCAGCCTTGAACACTGCCAGCGATGGAGCATTCACAACTTCCCTGGGCAACCCATTTCAATGCCTCACCACCCTCACACTAAAGAACTTCTTCCTTATATCCAGTCTAAACTTCCCCCATTTAAGTTTGAACCCATTACCCCTTGTCCTCTCACTACAGTCCCTAATGAAGAGTCCCTCCCCAGCATCCCTATAGGCCCCCTTCAGATATTGGAAGGCTGCTATGAGGTCTCCACGCAGCCTTCTCTTCTCCAGGCTGAACAGCCCCAACTTTCTCAGCCTATCTTCATACAGGGGTTATATCCAGAAATCTGTGAAGAGCACAAGCTCTCTTGGATTCTCTACAGATCTCCGTATTGTTTTTCACCTGGGCACAATTAGGTTTTGCTTTCTTCAAACTGGAACAGTCCACTTGTTTGTGTCAGGGTTTGATTGAATGGAAAGAGTTTTGTTGCATGTCTTACTCCATTCTCTAGACAGCCTTATTCCTGAGCTAACTGTCTTCTGGGCTAATTTGAATTTCTTTACTAGGAATGAGTTTCCTCTGGTGTACATCAGTATCCTGTTGTCACTTCATCAGTGCATTCTGAACTGAAAGCTGTGTATTTGAGTTTCAGCATTTGCCAGGATGCTTTCTGGCAGCTGGCCCTAGGAACATTCTATTTCAAACCTTTTCTTAAAAATTGCAGTTACTATTTCTTAGGCTCCTGCAGCTGCCTTTGGTTTCTGTGACAGCTTTATATGTCCTGGCTTCTCAGTTCAACTGAAGCAGCAGCTCATGACTTTTAACTCTTTTATCTTGTTTTGGGCACCAGGGTTACTGGTTTTACTTTGTTCATTTAGCTGGTGTTGGAGAGCTGCTGCTGATTGATTTTTTCCTCTGTGTTCAGCAGGACAAGGTCTTCTGTGAATGGAGAATTGCACCAAAGGCTGTACACAAATCACAGCATTCATTTGCTGAATGCTAGTTAGCCATTTAGGCTGAACAGGTAATGTGCACAGTGAGCATAAGGATGCTCCCGTCCTCTTGTCTGGTATTCTGGTGACAGCAGTTGATTTACTGCTGTGCTAGAATGCAGCTGGTAGATAAAAAGCTTCTCCTGGAGCAGCCCATCATATTTCAGCACTTAAGTTAATTGTAAGCACAATGGGTAAACAAAAAAATTAACGGTCCAGTCCATAGCTATCTGCAGTGCATTTCAAGGCTTGGCAGAATTGCAAGCGCTTTTACGTACCTAGTAGTGAGAAATGTTTTCATAAATGCCACCAGCTGGAGATAAGGGTTCACAACTCCAAAATGGGCTGTAACTCCAAAATAGCAAATCTATCTATCTCAGGGTTTTATGCTCCTGCCATCATCCTGGCCTTCCTGTGCTGCCTGCCTTCCTCACAAAAACTGAACAACAGGCAAGCTTAGTGGACCTCATTCAGTTGCTGGCAGATCTCCCATCCAGTTCTAAAAATCTGCTCTGGATGGTGCTTATTTATTAATTGATAATTTTAAAGAGAATTTGTTTCATTATCTTTTGACTTCTTTTCCGCTGCCAGGGCTTTGGAAGTGCCAGCACGTTATGCAGTACATGGGTGTTCATTCTGTTGGCAAAAGCTCACAGAATTCATTTTCCTCCTTCGAATGACACAGAGTTGCCTCGTCTCCTGTATTTCCTCTTGAGAGCTTGTCCCTGCAGCCTGGGAAATAGCACTCAGGGTCCCACGGAGTGCCAGGTTCTTTGTGCCAAGTGGGATATGCAGATTAGTATAAACTCACTGACCATCTTTGAAACTGAGAAACGGGGATTGGTCTTGAGAAAAAGCAGCGTGAGGATTAAGTGTGGTTTTGCTCCCTATGCGCCAAACCCAAACAGGTTGAGGAAAGTGCATTTAAGATGTATGGGACTTGTCATGTGTGTAGACATGACTTCTTGAAATTACTCTGTAGTAAAACTATTCATGGCATAGGCTTTCTGTTGAGGTGAGCAGGCTTTCAGCTACCTGACTCCTAGAGCTCAGAGGTTGTCATGCTCCTAGCACAGGATTCCCTAGCTCTAGTGATGACTTCACAGGGATGTCAAAGAATCATAGAAGGGACTTCAACGACCATCTGGTCCAACCTTTCTAGGCAAAGCATGACCTAGATGAGATGTCCCAGCACCCTATCCATCAAATCTTAAGTGTCCAATTCACCAGTTCTCTGGAGAGATTATTCCACTGGCTGTACTTATGAACAGTTTTCTCGTGTCCAGTTGGCATCTCCTTTGGAGTAACTTGTGCCTGTTACCTCTCATCTTTTTCATGTGATTCATTCTAAAATAGGAGTATCTATCTTTTTTGTAGCCACCCTCTACTGGAACATAGTGATGAGGTCTCCCCTGAGTCTGCTTTTCTCCAGGCTAAACAAACCCAGTTCTCTTCAGCCTTTACTCCTATGGCAGGCTTCCCAGTCCTTGATCATCTCTGTGGCCCTTCTCTGGACTCTTTCCAGCCTGTCACATCTTTCTTGTACTGGGAGGACCAAAAGGGTCAAGGGTTATCAACAACATTAATGTCTCCTATTTGTCTGTACCTCTTGCGAATTTAAGTCCCCTGCAAACTGAGCACATAGCTGGTCTTTGTGGCCGTATGTTTGTCTCATTACTTGCCTTTGTCCTTCTTAGCAGCCTTTCTGCTTCTTAAAGTGATTGTTGAATCTTGTGAAGGCCTGGCGCATGAGAGCTTGGAATAGGCACTGCATTGCGCCATTTACAGCTACTTCTGGATGGACTTGGGTGACAATTTTGGCTTTCTCATGTTTCTGAAAGCTGTGTGATTTCCAGATGAGTGGCTTGGATCAGTGAGTCTCTTCCCACTATTAAACAGAATTGAACACCTTATGCTTCTAATGCATTGTAGGTTTGAAACATTTCTGGAGCAGGTAACACTTGTCCCAAACCAGGATGCCATTTCTGCTAGCAGAGTTCAGAGAGTGACAGTAGTTTTCTGAGGGAGCTTATAAATTACTTATCTTCATGAGAAGAGGCACCTGTAGGCAGAGGAGAAAGACTAACCAAACCCTCCCACTCCATGGTTAGGAACTGTCAACTTGGTAGGCTTGTTCCTTTAAAGATCAAAGATCTCTGTGAGATCATTGAACAAACATCTGAGCTACTGTGTAGCATCTGAGCCCAACAGAATGGCTCTGTGTGAGGTGAGGAAAAGGGGGTGTTGCTGTTGCTAAGTGAAATAATAACTTTTATGTACGATCAAAACCTGTTGCCTTTCGTAGAGAATTGCAAGGCCTGGATTTCAGTACAACTCAAGTGCAAATACATAAGAGCAATCCTCAGGAAGGATTTGGGATGTGGAGAGTTAGTGTTTCCTTGTGTTTGGCTGCGCACAGGGTAGTGCAGTGAACACAGGAGTGGCTAGCAAGGATGAAGGACAAACTGATGGTCAAAGGTTGTTCAGTCCTGGGCTCCTAGACACACTGTGTCCTGGCTAATGCTCAGTGAGCTGAGCAGAGGAAGACTGGGAAGCGCTGTTGAGTGTCTGAGTAACCTGATAGGAGCTGTGTGCAAGGGACCTCTGAGCTTGCCTTAGCAGTGGAAAGCAGGGTGAGGCACCTGCTCTCCCTATCTCCTGGCTCACTCATCATTGCTGTGATCTGCTCAGCTTTGTCCTTGTGTCCAGCACCAGGCACTGAACAAGAGAGTCCCACCAGCTTTTGTTCCTCCACAGTCAGGACTGGAGCATGTATTCATGGTCCAGTGCCATCTGGGGCTCATGGGCAGCTGTGCCCACCTCTGCTGGCCTTTCTCCTTGCTGTGGCCTGGACAGACCTCCTGTGATGCATTCTCCATCAGTGCAGTCCTTTTTCATACCTCAGAGGAGAAATTTGCCCTTGGTCCAGTGCCATCTGGGGCTCATGGGCAGCTGTGCCCACCTCTGCTGGCCTTTCTCCTTGCTGTGGCCTGGACAGACCTCCTGTGATGCATTCTCCATCAGTGCAGTCCTTTTTCATACCTCAGAGGAGAAATTTGCCCTTGGTTGCTTTAACTGAATCTTCTGGACTAGCTGAGCTTTTTACTATTGGAAAAATCCTCTTTCCAGGAAATTTTCCTGCCCTCAAGGCAGACAGGATGCTGCTTCCTACTCTGAGGGTGACAGTTGTGTGAGCTGGTGGGGGCTGTCTTACAGGCTTAGTCTGAGCAGCCTCATGCTCTCATCCCGCAGCAAGAGAGGGGCATGCAGTACAAATAGCAGCTGCTTAATGCGGGGGACTGGGGGCACTGGAGCAGGAATGACAACATGCTGCATATTCTGCATGTGTGTGGTGTCACTACTCTTGTGTCTAAGGCCTAGATCTTTGTCTTTCCCACCACGTGCACCAAACCCACTCTGCATCCTCTGGATCCATAGATACGTGCAGTATGCACAGCATATCTTGGGAATCTCAGTTGTTAGACTGTCATAGCAACATCCTCCTCCTCTTCCTCTTGGCATTCATGAACATGGAATTAATACTCATGGCTTGATCAGCTTGGGGATGAGAGATAGTGTTGAAGCATCAACACTATATTTAGCTCCATGAGAGTGGCAAAGGTTAAGGTAGTGTTGCTTCTACTTGCCCTAGTGTGGGTGCTTTTCTTGAAGCCAGTGTGTAGCACTGGCAGTCGTAGTATAGCCTCTCTGAACTTGGCTCCTGCAGACTGGTCTGGGCAGAGTCTGTTGGGAAGTGTGTGTTTTTATTTAACTTCTAATTATTTAGTTATGTGTTTTGTCTTTGGAACTTCTGGGGATTAAATCCAGCAAAGATTCCAGCCTGTGTCAGCAGCTTTTAAGTTGCTGTGAGACATGTGATGCCATTTAGACAAAATAAATAATCCATATTAATGAAAAGAAACTACTGTAAAATTTATATCAGTTATCTGGCACTTTATTACAGAGGGACAATAACCTCTTCATAGTCCAGGTGGCAGCAGCCTTTTCATTACAATGAGAAGTGTTGCTATTCAGTTGAGTTTGCTAGAAGAAATACTCAGGGTGTGAGTTGCTTCTGGAGATTAGGGGGGGAGAAGAAGGGGAAGATTTGTATTAAACCTGCAGTAAACAAGCCAGTTTGAGAACTCCAACGTACAATGCGTATCAGGCTTCTACTACAATACAGAAACCCTAATGTCTCTTCTGTAGCCTCCATTGTCTGAACGGAGGGGAAAGATTTTTGGGTTTGCTTGTGAGGTATAGTAGTCATAGAATAGTTTGGGTTGGAAGGGGCCTTTAAAGGCCATCTAGTCCAACCCCCCTGCAAAGAACAGGGACATCTTCAATTAGATCAGGTTGCTCAGAGCCTTATCCAACCTGGCCCTGAGTATTTCCACCAATGGGGCATCCACAACCTCTCTGAGAAACCAGTTCCAGTGCCTCACCACCCTCATTGTGAAAACTTAAGTCCAAACTAAACCCACGTATCTTGGGCTTTGCCTAGGTTTCAGAGGTAGGACTGCCATAGTGCCCTGTATGGTACACGGGCACTGACAGGCATGCCACCATCTCTGTAGAGAGGACAGAGGGCATGTTTGTCTGTCCTTGACTGCCCTTCGCCCCTATGCTGTGTCCATGCAGTAGTGCTGGTAAGGGGCTGGCATCACATGCCCCATGGACCGGCCGCTCCATCCTCCAGCATGGGACAACTGGGACTGAAGCGCCTGGCTTTTCCATCCAGTGGGGGCTTGCTAAGTCTTATCTGGAGACCCTGCCCGTCCCAGCCTTGTGAGCTGCAGGGTGTTGGTGTGGGAGGCAAACGCATTTTAAGTTGGGGTTTGCTGGGGTGTGCGCATTTTTCCTTTTGCTTGATGTGAAATCATTCAGTCAGTTCTTTTCCAACTGCTTCTGTGTCGTGGTAGCTAATGACTGTCTTACGGGCATGGAGAGGCTCTAGCGAGGTACCAGTGATGCTGACTGATTGTATTCTTGTCCTTTCCTTCATTGATTAAAAAGACAGTGTAGAGACCTTGCTTTCTTCTTGTTCCTGGTTTTCCTTTGTTTTTGTGTCACTACCCATTCCTGCTTCCCAGAACCTACCCACCACCAGGTCCTTTGCTGTGTGAATTGGTGGCATGCTCTAATTTTATGTTCTAGTAAGGCACAGGCTGCAGTTGCAGATGATGAAAGATTTTGCAGGTTGTAAAGTTACTAAGCAATCGAGTGTTCAATGTCTACCATAGATGAGCCATAGTTTTGCATGTTGCCCATTAGATTACCTTGCTGGTGCAGCTCGCTCTCTGTCTTTCCTGCTGTCAGTGGCTATATTCTCCTGGTCAGGATGGGCTCAGAGACTGCTGCATGTAATCCCCTTGTTTCCCAAGGACAGGCTCTTCCAGAAAGTCCGGTCTCTCCTGGGGGGTGCAGCAAGTCAGCTCATGTTGAGAATCAGTCAGAGGGAACAGTTCCAGTGCAGTAAGGAAGGAGCCTGTGTATAGGGTGATACTGCGAAACATGGTCTGATTAGAAGGCACAGAATTTTGGGACAGGGGCTATTGGTCCTGGGGGAGCTGATTTCAGAGCTTATGTCCACAAGAGTCCGCTGACCCTTCAGAGGTTGTCCATCCGGTTTGTGAGGGAATGATAAGCTGGTGGATGCAACAAAGTAATGAGCCAAAAACTGTGGAATAATCGTATTCCTCTGGGGGCAGCAGCATAGCATAGCATAGGTGGGATGCTGTAGAGAGATGAGCCCCGCATCACCTCCTCCACTGGCAGCCGTTCCCCTGTGATGTTACGCAGGGATGTCTCTACTCACAGGTTGTTGGTGTTACTGGGGAAGGAGAGTTACGGGGCATGGGCAGTTGTAGCTGCAGGAGGAAGCTGTAATTCAAGTGCCATAGAAAGCACTTGCTGTTCAGAGCAGCTCCTGAAAGGCTGATACAGGGACATGTACGCAGGGACCTGAATTCCTAATGTTTCTCTGGAACTTCTGGAAAGCACTGAGTGAATGAGTGGTGGGGCAGGGGGTTAATTTTATGGCAAATTAAATTACAGTGGTGCAGCTCCACTGAGTTCTCGTTTGTTGCAGTGGAGTGAAAGGAGTGAATGTAGCCTCTAGGGCTGAGACACTTAACTGCAGGAAAGGAATTCAGCAGCCTTCGCTTTTCTTCTATTGGCCATGTCTCAGTCGCTCACTTCTATCATACTGCTTTTTGAAGGCTCTGATCCCCCTAACGTAACCTACAGAAAGAGCTTTAGGTTGTGACTACTTTTCATTTAGTTTTTTTCAACTGTGAAGATACAGTAAAGGTTTTGTTTTTTCTATAGTTTTCCCTGCATGTTCATTCTTGCAGTCTGAAGAGTGTCACATCAAGCTCCTTGGAAATCATCTACAGTCCATTTTCCTCTATCCTTGCTGACACTAGAAGTAATATTCTTTCATCTCCTCGTGAGATTTAAGAACAACCAAAAAGAAGAGTGACAATTAAAGTCTGTGTGGACCAGTCCAGCTGAAAGTCCCTTTTTTAAAGGTATTCATATTTCACCATCTTAGAATTTGTTTTCTCGTCTCCCATGGAGACTTGTATGAAGGCCAAGTTGCAGAAGACCTTGAAGGAGAAATGCTTTAATCTCAAAATTAAATTCTTCTTTTGTGTCTGACAGAAAGGTGCAGATAAAGATCTCCTATGTTTAATGCAAAAGGGCATTCTTCCTGCAGTAGTTTTCCTGAGCAAGTCACAGCATTGTGTAAGAAGGGTGAAGGATGCAAACACACACAATCTTCTGTTACACAGAGGATGCGAATTTTTGTCATCTGTGTAGAAAACTGATGCCTTTCAAACCTTCATGTTAGATGCTCTGGATACCTTCTGCTGCTCTTTAACCTCTCCTCTGCCTAGCAGCTGCATCTTAAAGTGCAGATGAAATCGGCTCCAGGTTGGCAGGTCCTAATCTCAGTAACAGCTCCTATCCATTATAAAGTATGAAGTGAAATGATCTGTGAGTGGGTTTCTCTCAGATCCCACGTAGCATTTGTTCTCAGCAGCAGCAAAAAAGGGAAATTATCAGGCAGTGAGGAGAAGCTGTTTATTTTTAACTTACCCTTTCTTTTTAAGTTCCATTTCATAATTAAAGAAGATAAGGAGTGAAAGCCAATGAAAATGCGTAGCTAAAGGGATAAGCTGATCTCAAGTTCACTGCAGAGACCATGATAAGTAGTGGGTAACACAGTGGGGACTTTGGGGCCTCTTTTTCCTTCTGTGTCCTCCTGAGTTTGTTCTGAGTTCGTTCGAAGGTTATGCGGGAGGACTGCTTACAGAGCTTGCTGCTGCTGTCAGGGTTTACTGATGCCCTCTGTGGTTTGAGGATGCCTCTGTTGAGTACCTGCAGAGATCTCTACTGGTAGTTAGCAAGGAGGAATCCTGATTCTTTGCAGAGAAGCATGTGTGCATCCGTTGTCTGGGCACACCGGTATGGCACTACACATGGCTTGCATATGGAGGCACAGAGGAGTGAAGAGGAGCCCAAGGGAAGGTTCCTAGGGAGTTGTGGTAGCCCTGGGTAAAGTGTCTCTACTCTGAGCTACTGATGAAGCCAGCTGTTCTACTCCTAACCTTTCAAACAAGGTTTCTCCCCTGCAGTTTATTAATCTTGGTCAACTTGGCTTCCTCAGATTGATAGGAGGTTCATGCATGCTGCTAGTTCTTTAACACTCAGGAGAAGGTGCATTATACTATTGCTCTCTATCCCTAGTGGGTAATTGCATCCCAAAGTAAATTATTCCTGTACCCAGGCAGCGTGCTTTCATCATTGCTCTTGGCTCTGTGAGACGTCTCCCAGCTTCTACATGGAGGAACAAGAATTTGGAGATGGCTGTCATTGCAGGGGTTCCTCCTCTCTGCCAGTGGAGCTGACAAACAGCATTAGGAAATGAGTCCTGGAGAGGAAGCTGCATGCTCTTGGAACAGCAGGACACTGACAGGCTGTTCTTAAATAACATTGCAAAATGCTGATTCCTGCCTCTAGCTCTCCTCTGCAATGCTGGTGGAGAGCTGAGCTGCAAAGAGACTCTGTGTTACCATCTTGCCTGGGAACCACTTCTGGAACCCTTTTCTATTCCCAGTCCTAATGTGGATGATGCTGATGTGGCTTCTAAACATTTGGATGAGTGTGTCTGTTTACCACAAAGTTTGGGGGAAACAAGGTTTTGAAGGAGCCCTAAGCAACTCCAGGTTTCCTAGAGTAAAGGATATAAGGACACAGCACAGTCCTGTAAAAGGCAGGAGCTGCAAGCTGCCTAAAAGGGCAATTGAGGGTAGTGTTTACATTGTTGGGAGGACAAACGAAGTCAAAGGGTTCCTTATTATTCTGGTCACTGTTGTGACCAGAATAAATCCTCTGCAGTGCTTTTCTTAGGATCTTTTCTGAGATGAGATGCCTTGAAGCAAAGTCCTCTTCCTTTGCACATTGCAGTATGTAGTCCTCCTGGCTCAGGCTTTTCATGAGCAGAAGCTACTGTAATGCAAGCCTCAAATGCTGATATTGTGTTTAGCTCTCAGAGCAATGGTAACAGAAATAAGTTCCTATGTTTAAGAGAATTGTTTCAAGCATATGTTTTACCCAGGAGTGCTGAGCTGTGTAGTTCCCAGTAGGAAGATTATCATTACTTACTATCTCACAAATGCTTTGAGGAATGTGTTTGTCCATGCAATGCTTTGAAACTAAAAGGTGTTTGGGGCGTCCCTTTGGGTGCTCCCGAGTTAGGAAAATAAATAGCTCAATAGGACAGAGATGTGTAACTATGAATTTGCAAATATATCCCAGTGCTGGGAGCAGAATAAGGCAGTAATAGAAGCTGGAGTGCTTTGGTTGCAGTGAAGGTAGATAACAAAATATCTCCTGGGCAGGAAGGCCAAGATTTGTGTCTCCATCTGTTTCCACGACCAGAGTCTGTACCATGGATGGTCTTATCTTAGTGCCTGTCAGAAGCTTGTTTCTATCAAGAGAGAAGCACAGTGCTCTGTATGGAAGCTGACCTGAACAGCTGTAGAAGCTGGTGGTTTAGCAGACTGTGAATGGTGATGAGAAAGCCAGGAGGAGGGTGTGCTGGCAAAACTAGCTCTGGAAGGACCATGGGGTCAGGCAAACCTATGTTTGCATGGTGCCTGCTGTGTTACATTTGAGTGTCCAAATAGTAATTAGCTACTTAGTTTAATGAGATCATGTCTATTTCTGCTTGTGACATAATAGTATCTGGAAAACTGCTGCTGTTATAGATACAGGCTCATCCACTGTTCTCATGAATGGAGAAATTCTGTGAATTTGAGAGCTGTTCCTTACTGGCATTAGGAAGACTTTAGTGCCCACCTCTGTGGTGTTAGTCATGAGCTAAATATTGGCTGTTAAAGCCATGTATGTTGCAGGTACAGGTGTCAGAGCTGTGATCTACCTAAGCCTTGCTCCTCCTATGCTGAGGCGTCTGTGGATGCTGACTCCTCTGCTGTATTTGGCTGTCTCTGGCAGGTTTTGGAAGTGGTGCGGTCCAACTATGACACGCTGACCCTGAAACTACAGGATGGACTGGACCAGTATGAGCGCTACTCAGAGCAGCATAAAGAGGCTGCATTCTTCAAAGAGCTGGTAAGATGCCTTGATTCTCCAGAATCAACAACCCCTTTCCAAAGCCTTTGCTTACAGCCTGGGCAGTGGCAACCCTGTTACTCCATTGGGCTGCCTCCAAAGATGGGGTAGCAATAGGATCTGAACAGGTACTGCGTGTCTCAACAGATCCGAAAGTGCCCTGCAGCTCTCCGCCCCACAATACATGGCTGGGGAGGAACCCCCAGCTTGCTCAGGCCAGGAACCAGTCTCTGTCCTTCTGCCATGGAGATCCACTATGCTTTGTGGTGGGAAATTTGTATGGTGGAGAAGCTAACAGCTCCCACTTGGGTTTATCACACAAAGCAACTTAGCCTTTTTGATTTTGTTAAGGGGACCGCAAAGTATGGGTCTGAGCAGAATATATGATGCTGGTGAAACATATGCCTGCTCATTGCTTTTCTTCATCACTCACTAAAGAGGGCTCCCAAGCAAAGAAAGCAAAGGCATTCTCTACAAATGTCTCCTTTGCCAGGGGAGAAGACTGATGGTATGAAGCCCCACAAAAATAATATAGTGAAGACAAAACTGTGTCCAGATAGTTTGGGTTGCTAGTTGTATTCTTTAGCCAACCAGCTTGCTCAGCCTGCTCCAGATTGCCCTGACACAACTTTCTTGTCCAAGAGCTGCATCACCAGGGAGGCAGCTTTTGTAGTGGCTGGTATCTGAGGGGAGCCTGGTTTTCTTCACTTTTGCATCATTACGGCTTCAGCAAAGGGAGAGATCTCCAGCTCTGGCAGCTTTCTCCACCAGTTTGAGAGCTAATTCTCTCTCCTAGCTCTGACCTTGCTGATTGATGAGTAATTGATGCCTGCCCACTCTGTCACGAGTCTGCATGAGTTTGGGAATGTTATGCCTCCCTCTGTCTACTCTGCTCCAGAGCAAGGATGCCTGAATTGGTTTTGCTTCCTTCTACAGAATGCTTTTTAATGTTTTGGGTCATTTCAGCACTGCCATTGGGTAGAATGCAAGTAAAAACACTTGCAATCACGTTCATGCCATTTTTTGTGTGCTCTTGTGCTTTTTTTTGTCCCTCTGGCCTGCTGTTTGATACTGTATCTGGAACACATGCAAAGAAATTTGGCCATAGCCTTCCTGTGACACAGGCTTCCCCTGTTACTGTACCCTGGAAATAACGCACATTCGTGTTTCTGTTGTCATCTGTTCCATCCCAAGGGCTTCTGCCCTCCTCAGCCAGCATCTCCTGTCCCAGCCACATGACTGCTCTGCTTCCTGCATGCCCCACTTTCCACTTGGCCTAGCAGAAGCTCAGGCTGATCATGCCAATTGATTAAAATGACATTCTCAGTCCTAAGATCATCACAGCTACAAAACACTTCAGCTAAAATTATTTTCTTCCTAGCCCGATGATTTATGTAGTTATTTTTTTCCCCAAATCCCAATTATGTATCATTTAAGGATCTGTTTAGATTAACCAGTCCCTCCTCACCTCCCTTCTGAATATTGCCCATCCAGGTACCCCTGAGACCCTCTCCTCAAGAGCATATGAAAGCCTGAATAATTACCGTCTAAGTGTGCTGATTTGACCCAGTTGTGAATCTGTTTAATCCACATTTCTCTGGATGCCCTGAGAATTGGGACCCTATTAAATGTTCTTTACTCACAGCTATAGAAAATCCCCTGCATTCCATTAAGTTCTTCCCTCAACACAGCAGGAAATCAACCTGATATGCTATGATTTGTCTTCAATAAACCCAGCTGGCCTCCTGGCCTCCACGCTGTTTTTTCCTCTAGGTGCACAGTAACTGATGGCTCTATTAATTGTTCAAACAACTCATCTAAAAGGCCCTAGTCTGCCCTGTTCTCTCTATATGCTCTTCAAACCAGGTAGTTGGCTTCCTTTTTGCAAGGCTTTTGAATCTTTGTCTTCTGTTGTTGATCTGACGTTGGATAATATCCCCCTGCCCAATACATTGTGTTTAACAGCTGAGGTTCGCAGGATTTCACGGAGGTGGCAGAGTGAAGCTGCTGCAGTTTTCTTCACAGACTCTGCCAAAGGAGCAGGTCTGGTGGTGAACTACAGGTTTCCAGCGTGGTTTCCAAACTCAGGCTGGTCCCATCAGGTCTTCCTGAACAGGATCTGTTTGCAAATAATTGCTTCCAGATTCTGACTGCTTTTCTTACCTCTGTCTGTGTGATTGCATTAAAGCAAATCCTTCTTGGTGGGGAATGACACGCAGGAGCCATTTTCCTTTTCGGCTGCCTTTTCATCTCTCTGTGCTCCCATTAAGTGGGTGAGCGGAAACTTCCCCAAGCTATTCTCTTGACTCCTTTATGCTTAAAAATCTCGTTCTCACTCCTTTGACATCCTCTGCTAATGCACTGCTTCGCTTCTCTGGCTTTGCCTCAGTGCTGCTCTTTCTTGCTAATCCCAAAGAAAAACCTGCTTTCTTCTCACATTCCCTTTTCAAAGGAGCTTTCAAAGGCCTGTGATACTGCAGCCACATTGTGGTGGAAGGTGATGTGCGGAGTGTTTTATCAACTGGGTTTTCTGGCCTGTTGTGCTGCCTTTGAGGGGCTAAAGGAAGGGAGTTAGGAAGTTTTCTAACACTTTTTATTTCTTTTCCTTTGAACCCTCAGGGATGTCATTTGAGGTCTGTACTGCTTTGACAGAATGAATGGTTTGGATGTGAGCTTTTGGACCCTCACATTGCAGCTGGAGGAATGTGTGGAAAGAGATTCAGCATCTTTCTAAAACATTCACTGTCTTTGCAGTTGGATGGGTTTCAGCAGAGTCTCAAAATAGTCTGATTAGGGGCTGATTTCTGCAGGGGAAATTACACTAATTTGACTTTTAATTAGATGTAGTAGTCAGTGTAAACCTTCCTCCCATTGTACAAATTTCTTAAGAGCTGCTTGTTGATTTGAAACAGGTTTAATTGATGGGACTTGCTGTGAAGTAGGAGTGTCTGTACAGTATTGCTCCCGTCCAGCTCTAATGACACAAAACTAGAACTGAATACTGTTTTCTTCATGTGGTTAATGCCACCACTACATCCATTCTTTCATTTGCTTGTTGTTCTTTAGGTGATGTCAGCATTTCATGCATTTCCCATTTCTGCCAAGTTTGTGGGTTAAATGTGGTCGATGCTCCTAATAGGGAGAAAGCAATTCTAAAAGCTCTCCTGTCACTAGCATGCTCTGGCATGCTCCATGCAGAAGCAAGAGAGGACACATGCTCTGCTTTTACTTCCTTGCAGAATGGCTGTTAAAGCTCTGAACTTACTTTCCAACGGTGGTTTTGTCACCTTGTATAAGCCACTCTAGAGGGTTCTGGTAGCTTCCAGGCTGGCAGCCAGGCCTGGGCTGCCTGCTGCACCAGGAGCTAGGAGGAGTCCTGGGGTATAGCCTCATGGATGGAGCAGCTCAGCCAGACAGCATGAAGCTTCTGAAGTTTATCCTTGTTACAGGCTGACACCTCCCTGTGTCACTGTCTGGTCTTCCAATCCTAAAAGGGAGACGAGCTCTGGCTCCCTGACCTGAGCCCTGGTGCTGGAGATAACTTGATTTAACTCTAATTTGTGCGATTCTTACCTTTTAAGCTGGTTGGTTCAGAGCTGTTGCTTTCTCACAGTGGAGGCAATGCTGGGCAGAGATTTGTAGAAGCATCTCCCCAGCTTGTGTTAAAGCAAATTAAAGCCAACTAGACCGCTCTTGACCAAAGCCTGTGTCTAACCTTCTCTTGAAACCTGAAGCTGCCTTCAAGTGAAAACAGCTCCCCAGGTGATCTACTCCACTGCTTTACAACCCATAGGTTTAAAAGTATTTCCTCTTTTCCAGTGTAATTCTTCTTTGTCTTGAGTGTCTTGCCCCATCCCTGGGGAGCCAGAGAAATATTACTCACTGTTCTCTTTCTGACCTCATTTTACATATTGGAGAGTGTTTGCTCTGTTCTTCCTAAACCGTCTCTTTGCAAACTAAACAAGTTTGATTTCTGGTGCTCTGCCTACCCCATGGCTACAATTTCACTAAGTCCTATGTTTTCATTGCGTGCCGCTCCAGCCTCCCTTTCTGGACTCATAGAGACTGCTGCCACATAGGAGACCTCGATGGTTGGACATCTTCTACTGCTGGTGCCTGGCCCCTGGCAGCAGTTCCTAAGGCCAGGAGCTCATTTCTGCTTGTCCTGTATGTTGTTGGGGCCCATAGAAATGCTCATAGTCAGAATAGGAATGCTGGCTTACACTACATGTAGCATCTGCCCCTTATCTACAGGCAGTCTCACTCCCCAGGGCAGAGGTCTCCCATCTGATTAGCCTTGTACCCCTCTGGAACTGGATTGCTGAGCACCGGAGTGGGGAGCATTCAGTAGGACTGAGACCAAATCCTGCTAGTGGGGCTCCTGTTTCCTGACAGGGAGACAGCCCAGTGCAAGCCAGTGCTCTGTGGAGACAACTTGCTATAATCTATGTTAGTGGGTTATCCTACAAGATGTGATCCCAGACTATTTCAGTATGGAGTAAGTCATCTGGAGAAGGGAGGTTAGAGGGTGCTCTAAGGAAGCGAACACACGTGGGGTCTCTGCCAAGCATCCTGATGAAGGAGAGTTTGTTGTTTCTGGAGACACCATGAAACATAAGTATTCTTTCTTTAAGTGTAGACATCTTTGCTGGCTCGCTCGGGTTGTTGGGGTCTGTGCAGTGGGATTCACTGGGGTTCATTTCACAGCTATCCCTGTTAACCTTTCATGTCTTGATTTGCTTCCCACTCTTACAATTCCTGCCTTTTTGAGAGCTTTCTAACCTTCCCTCTTTTTTTTCTCACCAGTGCAGCAAGTGCTAACTTGTTTCCCAGCCCCCACTGTTGGATTCCTCATGCTGCTTCTATATAATTCATCCCCCAGTGCTTTTGAAAAGCACAAAACACGAACCAGGTCAGCAACAACCTTATTATCACAGGCTCCAAGTCTCTGGGAACTGTAATCCCGTTGTTTGGATGAGCTTGTGTCAGTTTTGCTTTCTGTCACTGCTGCACACAGTTGCTGACACAAATGATGTTTGACTTTGTTTTCCCGTTGCCGAGTGCCGCTGAGGCTGAGCCCAGTCTGGGGCCTGTGTGCTCAGCCAGCAAGTCTGCAGGCATGAAGGGGCAAGGGAAGGGAAGCTGCTGCACAACAGGGCTGTCCAGCTGCTGTTCACAGACTCTGCAGGTGACCAGAAGTCTGGGCATCACTGAGAGATAAAGTTTTACTTCTTCAGAGACAGCTAGTGAGCCAGCTTCAAGTGTAAGGCGCTCAGCACAAAATACAGCTGGCCCTGGCCCCACAGGTTTCTGCCAGCCTTGGTGGTAATTTACAGCATGGTAGCAAGGCCTTTGTCCTTTCCTTGACTCTATATCTTTGGATCTGCAGGTTCTGGAGCAGAACCAGTGGGCACTGGTAGAAAATGCTCTTCCAGCTGCAGCCTGGAAGTGCTCACTTTCCCCATCGCTTTGTCCCACAGCAGGAAGCTATCATTGCTTATGTATCCAAGCAGAACATCCTCTCCCATCTGTGTCTCATTTGGAATTTACTCTCCTTGCTGGGATGTCATTATAGGCATTCCTGTTATCCAGGATCCTCAGGGATTTCTTACTAAGATAGAGTTGCAGTGCGAGTTGGCTGCAGCAAGTTCTCTGGGGCTATAACAGCATGCAAAACAGTTTCATGCTGAACCCAGAGGTCAGCAGCATCAAAGCTGCCATGCTTATGGGGAGCCAGGAGGAATCCCTTGGCTAAAACATCTTATTTTGTCTCTGCCAGGTTCGGTCCATCAGCATCAACGTGAGGAAGAACCTGGCTTTCAACACGCTGAGCCAGGAACTGCTGCTGAAGGAGTTCTCTACAATCTCTTGAAGCGGGGCCGCTGCCGCTGCGTGGGGGTGACCAGAGATGGGCCTGTTTGGGCAGGGATGCTACAGATCTGCAGCCAGTCGCCCCTTGCCTTCCACCTGCAGAAGAGACTGCATTTCTTTCAGGGGAGAGCCTTGCTGCTGTGTGTTTGATCCCAAAGACACGTGTTTCAACAGAACTGGGGCTGAAGAGAGTGATGGGCATGTTGAGGAGGAGGAGGAGGAAGCAATTCTGTAAGGCGCAATGGGGATGGCAGCCATTCCTGTGACATAGCAATAGAGATTCCCTCCACAGCCTCAGGGAAGATGCACTGGAAAGCTTTGTAGCAGAGCTGGGGAGACCTCACAACCAAAATAATAAAGCCAGTCCAGCTGTGTGAGACAGTTCTGCATTGAGATCACTTGCCTGCTCTATGGGGAAAGCTTTCTGATCCCAGGTGAAGGCTGTTCTCTTCTTTCAGCCTGAATTAGCCTGTTCTCCTGCAGTGTACCTCAAAGCCCACTGGGAATGGCTTTGGGGTATAAAACAGTTTCCCCAAGGAGCAGGCCCTGCTCACTGCTGGTTCCTTATGGTGTCACTTGAACCAAAGCCATTGGATTATTGGAGAAGGAGAAATTTTGCCTCCAAGGCTGTTGATTTACAGGGTCCTGTCGTACCTGGAGACCAGCTCTGTTTGGGGTCGCTGTTGCTTCAAGTAGCCCAGCTCTTCTCTGCTGTTTTCTAAGGCTGAGGGACATTTTGGGATATTCCATTTTCACGGGGCAGAGGACAGGCTGACTCCCTCTCCCCACTCTTCTTATTGCCCATCAGAGACTGCATTGTGACAATCCTTCCCTTCCTCACCAGAACATCTGCCTTGCACGTGTTTGCAAGTGCCTGGTGACCTTCATGAACTAAGAAGTCCCCATTTTACCCTTGTGTGTAGCACACAATTAAAATGCAGCTGGAGAAGTTTCTTCATTTTCTCGCTTGCCCTCCTGTCTTCACCAAGCAACTTGCAGCAGCAGTCTGCTGAGAACTTCCTAAGGAAGAGCTCTAGGATGATGTTCTGGGGCTCAGGCAGGCCTTTCTCCTCCAGAGCCAGTGTTTCAGAGGTGCCCAGGGCCAGCGGAACCTGTTCCAAGTGCTGTGTCTGGCTGCCAACTCAGGAATACGCAGCATAAACACCCATTCCCTGCTCCTGCATTTTCAGCTCCCAGCAGTGATGTTAGGATCTGGCCTGACTTGGTGGACAGAGGCAGAGAAGTTATTTACATCACAGATCCACTTTTGTTTTTCCCTAGAAAATAGTTTTGTTTGAAAAAGAAGTGCCTAGCCCCACTCACTCTTAGCCTTGTTAGGTTAGTGTGAGCGGTGTGGACATCATGCTCATTTACTAACATTTTTAGGCAGGGCTTCTTCATGCTAACGTGTGTTAATTGCATTAATGTTTCATCTCTACCTGCCATGAGCATGGGAAACCGAAAGCTGTGTCCTTGGGCACCTGCTGAGCACAGCACCTGATGAAGACCATATGTTTTCCTTGGGAGCACCAGCTTCTCCTGACAGGAGATACTTTGCCTCAGCAGGGAACTGTCTGGCTTTTATCAGCTAAGCCAGGCACTTATTTGCTTTCTGCCATGCAAGTATGTAGAAATGTGTACATACCAAAGGGACAGTGCTTGGAAGAGCAAGCAGACTCCATAAAATCACTCGGCTTGAGAACAGGACAGGGCACATAGAAGGAGGCAGCTTCTCCAGTGAAGGAACAAAGAAGATGGCTCATGGCACTCATCTGTAGATGTGGGGAGCTCTAGCTAGATGATTTCACCTCTGGAGATAGGGAATTTCATCTAAAGAGGGCTTGAGTTGCTTCCCTGAGGTGCAGCCGCAACATCGCTGCTGTCGGAGCACTGAGTCACCCAGCTGTCCACATGCCTCCTTTTCCCTGATCCCAGTTAGGCTGAGGCTAAGCAGATACGTGACAGAGTTGGGAATGAGTCTGCCTCTGCCTCCGCAGCCTCTGGGATTTTCAGCTTTTCACTCTGGCCTCAGCTATAGAAGATCTTGTCTCCCCCTGGGTGCTCCCTTGCTGGGATTAACTGAGAATCCCAGGCTGTGACTGGAAGCCGCTCTCATGGGGTCAGCCCTCATCCAAGGCTGAGCTGGGGAAGACACTGACACACATCCTCTTCTCACGCTGTCACCGATCCAAGCACTGTAAGTGGATGTACATACAAACCTGGAGCTCAATAAATAGCAGGGCCCTGCCTATCCAAAGTGTGCAGCGTTTGTCCTTCACAGTGGGGACAGGGGGTGTTACAGGAGTGGCCCTGTCACCATTTGGTGACACATGGCTGCATCAACGCAGTCACTTGCCCTCGGGCTCTTCCTGTGCAGTCAGGTTGTGGTGCACTCAGCAATGCCCCCTCCTTGGTCCAGGCTGCAGGTACCAGCAGTAGTCAGCATGCCCCTGTGGCTGCTGGTAGGGAAAACAGGCAAGGCTGAGAGCCCATGAGCAAGGGATGCAGAGATCTTCCTGTGCACAGTAAGATACTCTCTCCTGCTGATGTCAGCCAGCTCTTGCTCACAGATTCTGCTGCAGATTTCCCTGTTTTGCTAAACACCCTACTGGTGCTTGTGTCTGGAAGCCAGCTTGGACTGAGCAGAAAGTCATTTAACATTCAGCCTCAGGATGTGGCTGGTGGCCTCAAACTTTCCCATATCTGATCTGAGCAGTTGAGTGTATTTTATTATATCTAATTCATAACTCAGTCTGTTATTGGAAGAGCTGGTTTTGAGGCTTGGGGAGTGTGGGGAGAGATGAGATTGCTGCCTTTAAATTAGGCAGCTGCTGCAGGGAGACAAATATTTTACAAAATAATGACCAGATTCTGCAGGAGAAAAATCGAGTTTGAGCAAAACTTGGGAGGGAGTTACTAAAAATTGATTTGTAAGTGCCACTGTGATTTTTGGTATCGTCTCTTTTTCCTTAGGTCTTGCAGGTCCCATTTTTCAAGCAGACTTGAGAAAGGGGCTGCTTCTCAGGAGCCGAGTCTCCCCTGCCTGGGCTGTAGCTTGTCAGAAGAGGCACAGAGTACTGAAGGGAGGCTGGTGGGTGGTGTCAGCTCCATATGATGGTTTGGGATGCCTGGAGCAGGTAGTACCCCTGGGTCTCATGTACACAGAGTGGGGTGTACCCTCTCCCTACTCTGTTTGGTTTGTAAGCCTCTTCATCGCCTTCCTGAGCATGGCTGTTACCATCCATGTGGTGTGGAGGAGGATATGTCTCTGGGGTTGAGCTGCCCTCCACGTGCGCGTGTCCTGGCTCCTGTTGGGCCATTTTTCTCTGCCTGCCTGAAGTATTGATGCTCTTCCCCAGCTCTGGGATCCTGCCAGGCTGTTGCATGTGGTGGGTGTCAGGAGGAGAAGCTTGGTGTCCTGGGAAGAGCTATCAACACAGCACTTGTGCAGGGAGTCAGCCCCAGCATGCTCCATCTGCCTCCCCATGCTTCCCCCCACGGGGCAGAGGGAGATGGTGGTGCCCTGCCAAGTCACGGCTGCCATCGTGCGTGCTGGGGCTGCTGCGCAGCCAGCAGTCTGCAGGAAGATTTACAGCTGGCTCTTGGCACTCGCAAGCAGCTCTCCATCTCGGTGTCAGCACCAATGCCTCCTGGATAATTATTGTCATCTCCTGTTTTCTGGGCTGCTTTCTTGTTTGGTACTTGTTGGGATGAGCAGGGATGTAGTGGATGGAAGTTTGTTCCTGTGGAGGTGATGGGGTTTTTGTGGCAGACGAGCCATTACGGTAACCTGAGAGGGAAGGGGTAAAGCCCAGCGTTGGAAGCTGCAGACATCCAAAGGGTCCAGGATAAGATGTGCTTTTCCCCTACTGGAAATTAATTCATGCCTTTGCTGATTCTTACAGTGGGAGGGTGGACAGAAAAGTAAACGATGAATGAAAGTCTGGGCCAGGAGGCTGGAGAAGGGCTTGTTGCAAGGCTTGTGGGACCTGGCATTCCCTTGGGCTGCTGAGAGTCCTTTGTGCTGGTCAGAGCCCTGGTTGTCCCCACTGCAGTGCAGTGTGAGTGAGCTCAGGGGGACACTGATCAAGCAGAAGAGTGACCCCAAATGAATGGGACAAGCAGCCCCCTTGGGGGACCATCACTGGGTGCTTGATTTGCTCCTGTTGCGGGAGCAGCTGCTATGGCTCCACACCGTGCTCCCCTCTCCCAGCTCCTTGGCAGCCGGAGCACAGGCCAGCCATTCTCCACAGCCCCTGCTCTCCTGTGCTGTCCCCCCAGGGCTAATTGAATCATGTGGCTGGAAATTGAATCCAATTGAATAGATTAAATGAGCCGAGCTCACCACTCACTGCAGCGCAGCCCAGAGCCCTGCCAGGCTGCTGCCAGAGCCTGGGAGCTCCTGGGAGTCCTGTGGGGGCACGGAGGGGCTGGGGAGGCTGCAGGGGGATGGACGCACACTGGGCTGGGCTGGTTCTTCAGCTCTGCTATGACGGCTGAACCCTCAACCATTCCTCAGTGATGTGCAGCCTGGCCAGGTCCCAGGGCCCACGGGTCACTGTGCCACAGGTATGTGCAGGTTGGCTTTTGCTAATTTCCTCTCTGAAGTAATTAATGACTAATTAGCTGGAGCTCCCCTGCTCTGGGGTTCAACCAGGGCCCTCCCAGCAGTGTACAGGGTGAGGTGTACTGTGGCAGCTGTGGCTGTTTCCTGCCCAGCAGCTCCAAGCCAGTTGCTGCCCCAGCCTGTGGCAAGCGATGCTCAGCAGCACCAGTCTGCACCACGCTGTCCCCTGTTTTCATCGTCTTTATGGTCATCGCCAGGCCAGTGGGATGGGATGGAGAGCAAAGAGCAATGCACTGACACCAGGATCACAGCATGGACATCCCCTCCAATGGAGGCGAGCTTGGGCAGAGCAGGACACGTGTCCACAGCACAAACTAGCTCCTGACAAGAGGTGCACACCTGTATTCATAGCAGACCTGAGCTGCTGAAAGGGCCCCTGGTGTGGCATCCAATGTGGTGTAAGTTAAGGATGGAAATAGTATCTGGTTCCTCTTTAAATAAAAGCTGATCCCACAGGCACTGAGCACACAAACATTTACGAGAGACGCTTTATAGTGCTGGGAGGGTTTGTGAGACTCAGGGTACCTCCTGAGTCCGAATGTGCTCCAGAGCAGTCTTTGCTTTCTAAACCAAGTGCTCTTCTTCACACAGAAGTGGCAGAGAAACACTCAGGGTGGGCACAGAGCCCCCGCAGACCCCCTAGCAGTGTGGCCATGCCGGGGAGACCCTCCTTGCCGAAGGCACTGGCAGAGGCAATGACTGGCTTTCGAGGACACACAGTGATGTGAAGTCTCCCTCCTGTGCATCCAGATTTCTCCCACCTGCTGGTTTGTATTTGACAAAGGAGGTTCCCTTTCTCCTGCAGCATTCCCACTTGCGAGGCTCTCCCAGCAGCTTGCAGGCATCTGTTCCTCCTCTTGATCTGCAAGGTTTTCCGCAGCTGAAATTCTCCCCAGGTCTGAATCTCACAGTGGCGCCCACCTTCTTATGTGTCTCTGCAGGGTGGGTTAATGTAGATGGGAGCAGTCCTCCCCTGTGCGTGTCTTCCCCAGGACCTGCTGCTCCCTGCGTCCTCCCTCAGGACCCCAGGGCTGCATGGAGCTTGTCCAGGTCTCATGCTGCCCAGATCCATTTCCTCTGTGGATGTAGTAAATACTGCAGTTTGTACCTGAGTGAGGCCATTTGCCCTGCCTGGATCTCCCCTGCAGCCGCTTGCATAGCCACGAGCATCCCTTCTCTGGGCTAGGGGGCTATGTGGGGCCTGGGTGGGGAAAAGCCCTGGTGCTGAGCTGCTCATCTCCATCTAATGCTGCTGTTTGCTGGCATTTTTGCAAGGGTGATGCTGGGTTAAGGGGCTCCAGTCTCTGCCCTCTGGGGCTGGTTCTAGGAGCATCCCATGCTGCATGCCATGTGCCAGCCTGAGGCTGCCCAGGAGCCTGCTTTGCTGGAGAAACAGAGCTGTCCCTCACTGCCAAGCGTAAACCTGAGCCCAGAGGCACCAAGCGATTGCAGTCAAAATAAGATTAATGGCATCTGTTGAGAGTGCATCCCGAGGACTTGCTATTGATGACCATGGCTTTAAAATACTGTTAACAGTGGATAAAGCACCGTGATTTAGAGTAGTTGGTAATTACATCTCTGTTTGAAATTTCCTAAAGACAGGATCAGACTCCCAAGTCTTGCTCCCTGCTTTTCCAATAGAATTAATAAGAACGGAGATATGCAATTAGACAACGCGCAGGCTGGTAGGGCAGATCGATGCCTTGTGGTTACCTAATGAAGTGTTAAATCGCGTCTTTCCTTCTCTCTGTCCCCCTGTAGCAGCTGCAGCAGGATGTTTGCAGAGGGCTTGCAGGTCTCCTGCATCAGGGAGGGCTCCCTGCATCCTTCTACCCCAGCCTGTTGGGATGCAGACCCCAGAGCTCCTGCCTCCATTCCAGGCTCTGCTTGCTTCTGTGGATGGGAGCATTTTGGGATTGTCTTGGGTTTTGTGTTGAGCCTGGGGTTTTCTGCTTGGTTCAGCCAGGGTCTGGACAGTGCTGGTGGCAGCCTGGCACAGCTCTGCTAGCAGTGGGGCTCTGCATCCAATGATCTGGGCAACACTGGAGCATCCCAAACTTGTCCCCTTCCCCAATTACTCCCAACAAGGCTGAGATGGCCTAAGCTGGAGACAACTGAGCCCCTTGGATATCATGACCCTACACACATATCTGGACCCCTCTCACCCTGGCTCAGAGCCATTCCTGGCTGCCGTTCCACTGCCTGGGAGCAGCATTAATCCCGTGAAGATGTCCTTTATGGAAGTGCCTCTGCTGCTGCTGACAGGGTGACAGATGGGCCACTTAGGGAACATGCCTCCCGCCTAGACTGATGTGAACGGATGATTTCCATCATGGTGAGGATGGATGGGTGGTCCCAGGGACACCCTGCCATCAAGGAACACACAGCCTGGGCTGCACCTCAGGGTGCAGCACCCGTCGTGCCCCAGCTCACATCCCTCCTTGTGTCTCCTGCCCGCCTCCTTGTTCTCCATCCCTCTCCTACCCTGGTGTTGGCTTTACCAAGCCCTGAGGCAACTTTACATGGCCCTGTTTCCCTGTGGTTCTCTGCTGCTCTCCCAGACATGAGCCTGGGGAGCTGGGTGCTTCCACAGGATCCCTGCTCTGTTTACCTAGGTGTATCTGGGTCCCTGCCTGGGTCTGGGTGAGCAGGCAGGGACCAGACCCTGTCCGGCAGCAGAAAGGGCTGCTCCCACCCCAGCATCCTGCAGACCCCCAGCTCCCAGTGCCCAGAAGAACATTTAGGGGACGATGTTGCATTTTTCCCAAGCAGAGGAAGGCTCAAAGGCTGTGAATCCTGGCAGGATGCCCAGCCCTCGTGTCTGCTAAGGAAAGGAGCCGTGACCTGGGAGCGAGCAAGCAAGCTGTGTCCCCTGCTTTCACACTGTGGGGAGGGTGGGCTGTGTCAGCCTGGACCAGGGGGTGCCCTATCCTACCCCATGGTACCCACCAAACTCCCCAACTTTCCCCCCTCTCCCTAACCTGAAAGAGCATCTCTCGTTTGCCTGCAGAAGAGGAGCACTTAGCTGGGATAAAAATAGCCATGTTTGCCTCCCGATGGACATGGGGTGGCAGAAGGTGAAAACTTCCCCCATGAAGCTCTGCTGGGCCCGCCACGTCTGCAGCAGGATGGACCCGCAGGATGCTGGAGGTGAAGCGGGTGAACCTGGGCACAGCTCACACAGCCCAACCGACCGAGGCTGCTTCCCTGGGATACTGCTGGTCCCCGGGTCTGCTGAGAAGAGGTGGCTGTGATGGAGAGGATGGAGGGTCGGACAGGCAAGGAGCAGCAGGATGGATAAGCCCAGCCGCGCCGGAGGTGTGCGGACTGGCTGTGCCCCAGCCCTGCTTGTCAGGCCCAGCAGTGGGGGCATCTCCAGGGCTGTCCCGGGAGTTTCTCTCCAGCCGGTCAGGGCACCCGGGCTCTGCGGCAGTGGCCGGGCCATGGGCAGGGCTGGGGGAATGTGTTCAGTTCTCCGAGCATTTCTCCACTGCGTTTTCCTCGCTAAATGGCTCTTATTTTTAGATCCAGGCAGTTGCTAAGCATCGCTGCCTCGCTAAGGCGGCTTCTTTCATGGCTTGACACCAAAGCACGCTGACAACACGCTGCCGCGTGAGCGCGGCCCTCCCTCCTCGCTGCTCTGGATTCCCTCTCCGCCCTGTGGATCCTGTGGGCTGGGAGGGCCAGGCTGGGCACAGGGATCAGGATGCGACGCTTTGCCTCCTCCGTTGGCCCTACTCTCCTCTGTTTCTCTACTTAGATCAGAGGATGAAGGGATGAAGGGAGGAGAGGTGAGAAGCGCTGGGAGCTGGGCAGCCCCCGAGGTGTGCTCAGGACCCCTGTCACAGTGCAAACAGGCAGTGCGCCTAAAGCCCCTGGCGTTGCCTGTGGTAGGAGCTCACGCACAGCCCGCATCTCCCAGGATGGCATCGTGTACAGATGGCAGCAAGAGCCGGGGGCAGCAGCGGGACCTCCAGCTCCCAGTGCCAGATGTACCAGTGGGGCTGTGAGCTCCTTTAGCAGCACCTTGCCTCTGGAAGTCCCCCCAGTGTGTGCTGCTGCTTCACCCTTTCCATGCTGCTGCAGAAGACGGGGTAAAAACCCTTCTGAAGGCTCCAAGGCGGCTTCCTGCGTGGGAATCCCATGCTCGGGGTGGGGAGCAGCGGGAGGGGACCCACCTCTATGCTTGCCTGCGAGCAGGCGGACCGGGCCACCCTCCGCACAGCTCTGCTGCATCCCGCGGCCGCTGCACGTCCCCTCTGCCTCTGACCGGTTTCCCACCCGGGGCAGAGGCAGCAGCTGCCCTGGACCGGGCAGGGCTGGGGTCCCCCTTCCTCCGTAGCTCCTGCGGTCCCGTTGGCACCGACACGCAGAGCTTGGGGTGCCCTCGCTCCCCCGCAGTGTGTGTGTGGGGCTGCGGTCCTCCTGCCCTGTGCCTTCTCCAGCCCCGTCCCCGTGCGGTCCCCATGGGGCTATCCCGAGCCCTCGGTGCAGCGCGGAGCAGCCTCTCCCCCGCCGCCCTCCCCCGCCGCCCTCGGCCGTGCCTCAGTTTCCTCGCGGCGGGGCCGGGCCGGCGGCTCCCGGGAGGAGGCGGGGAAGGACGGGAGGGAGGGGGCGGCCGTGCCCAGCCCCGGCGGCGGCGGCGGGGACCGGGGCGGCTGCGCGCTCCTGCCTGCTGTACCGAGCCGTACCGAGCCGAGCCCCCGGCACCGCCGGCCCCTTCCTGCTGCCGCGGTGAGTGCTGCGGGCGGCGGGGCGGGGGGAGGCGGCGGGCGCGGGCCCCCCCTGCCCGGCGGCGGTGCCCGTGCGCCCCGTCGCAGTTCCCCCCGCCGCCGGGAAGATGCGGAACAAGGGCAGGAAGGAGAGCCTGTCCGACTCCCACGATCTGGACGGCTCCTACGACCAGCTCACGGGTGAGTGCTGCCCGCCGGGGAAGGTGCAGCAGCCGCTCGGGATCACGGCGCGGGGGTTCCCCCCCCACCCCGGGCACCCCAGCACGGCCCTGGGCATCCCGGTACCCCCGGCCCACCCGCTTCCAGACCCGGCTGAGCCCCGGCCCCCTGTCCGCCCCGCTTCGCCGCACGCCTTGCCCGGGGAGCAGGGGGGGCCGGCGCTGGGGCAGGGGGACAGTCCGGTCCAGCGAGGGAGGAATGCTCCCGGGGGGGGGGGGGGGTCGCGTTGATCCCGCCCGGGCAGAGGTGTGGCGGGAAAAGGCCCCCGCCGCTTGGTGGGATGCTTGAATCGCTTTTGGCCGCCCCCAAGCTCACCCGTCCTCACTGCTTCTCCCAAGCCCCTCGGGACACCAAGGTTTGGCACTGGGCTCTCTCTGCCATGGCTTGGACTCCCCGCTGCACCCTGGGGTGGCACGGCAGCATCCTGGCAGCAGGTTTCCTGGGAACAGAGAGGCTCACCTCAGCAGCACCACAGAGCCTGTTGTCTTCTGTATCCGTCACCCAGTGTTCCCTTAGAGCATCTCCAGAGATGCTTTATTCCCGGGATGGGGTGGCTATGGGACAGGGAGGCCAAATACGACCCATCTGTGACACTATTGCATCCCCCTCCATCCTTTACCCCAGCAGGGAACTGGCTGGCATCCCACATCCCACCGCATCTGTCCATCCATCGCACCTCATCCCCCACTGTCCCATAGCGAAGTGGCTGGGCTGGAGCAGGCAACACCCCTCCCTCCCCACGTGCTCTCCATGGATCAGCCCAAATCCCATCCACTTTCAGGGCCTCCGTGTCGCAGCAGCTATGAAACGGGGCCGTAGTTCCCACCTGCCTCCTGGGACCCACGATGGAGCTGAACCTGTCCGTAGCCGGTGGGCTTGGGTGCCCTCGTGCCACAGGCACCGAGGTGTGTGCAGAGGCGGCTCCCCTGAGTCCCTGTGATGCTTTTCCTGCCATGGTCTGGAGTGGATCTCAGGCTTTGCTCTGGAGCTGTGAGGAGGTGGTGGTGGCACAGGGCAGGACCCTGCTCTGCTTTCCTGGGCAGCCCCACGTCTGGAGATGCTGCTTGATGCCTGCCCAAACGTGCGGTAGGGAAGATATTTTTGAGCTGTGTAGGAACTTGGAACCCACACACAACTTTTGGTTTCTCCGGTAACTTTAAAGTGTCCATATGGATCTAAATCAAACTGAAGTTAAAAATAAACTCCAGTCTCTCTGAGGCTGAGACCTTTTATGCCTAGGCTTACCTGAGTGCTAGCTGTGCAGCAGGAACCTGGGCAGAGGGGAGCCCTGCCCCTGTGCCAGCCTCTTCCCGCAGGGATGGGGTTGCTGGAAAGCCTCTGGGCAATAAGGCTGGATATGTCTGCCCCATTTCTCAGAGTCGGAAACAGAGGCACTGGGAGGGCATGTCACTTATTTGCCATAGCTGTCAGGTCAGTCACCAACCAGGGCAGAGCCAGTGGTGACACCAGGGAGGAGGGAGCTGGTCCCAGTGGCACCAATTTCCCCTGTGTTGGCTGCACTCAACGAAGCCATCCATCCCTCCCTGTGTTGGGAAAGTTGTTTTTCTCCCAGAAAGAGTGTGGAAGCGATGCAGGCAGGAGGAGAGGGGATGCAGCCTTAGCTCTAGGGAAGGTTTAATAGCTTAAGCCCTTGCCTGCCTGGGCTCTCTTGGTACCCTGGGTATGTGGTGAGGAGCATGGACCCCCACGGGGCTGTAGCAAAGCCCCAGGGTGAAGCTGATGGTGCCAGAATGGGCTTAGTCTCTCCCTGCAGATGGGAGGGTCCCTGCTGGCACTGCCTATTTGAAAGCTCAGCCCTGCTTGGGGACAGGCATGAGCAGTTCAGGGTATTCCTGCAGCCTTGGGGAATCCCATCCAGCAGGGTCTACCAGGGTCAGGGGGACAACTGCCACGCAAGAGCTCTTAACTGAGAGATGATTTGATGTGAGGAAATGTGAGAGCCCCACAGCAGCTCCAGCGATTGCTGGTGTGCATGGAGACAGCAGCTGGTCCTCCTGCCTCCCCATCGCTCCCCACAAACAGGGTTGGGGACCATCAGCCCCCATCTATGCATACCCAGAGAAGGGTTGGCAATCCCCCTTCCAACAGGAGAGGGGCTAAGGACAAACAGGACCCCCAGCCATGTGCAGGGCAGAAACCCCCACACTTCCCCAGCAGCGCACTGGTCTTTAAGCGTAAAGAGCTGTTGAAAGTGGGGGTGCGGTGACAGTCCCCTCTCCCCATAGCATCTCCAGTGGTCCCTGGGCAGAGCAGCCATGGGCTGTGTGGGCCAGCAGCACATGGATGTGCATGTGACGGGTGAGGGCACCCAAGTGAGTGAAAGCTCTGTGTGTGTGTGAGCTGTGGGGAGAGCAGCACCGGCTCCGTGTGCTGGGAACACAGGCTGAAGGTGCTGGGATGACCCAGGATGGACCCTGGTGCAGTGGTGTAGGGTGAGGGCAGGCTCCGGCTGTGCCCACCTGCTGAGCCTGGGGCTGGGCGTCCATTGGGGTGTTAAGGAGGGAAATGTTTATGTTAGAGCACTAGGAAATTAAACGGGTCCATTTCTGGGGTATTTGGATGACGCCAGCAAGAAATAAAAGCCATCTATAAATTACATTATTCCTCCAGCCCCTCTAATGACATGGGTGATTAATGTGCGAGCAGAGCCCGGAGCCAGTGGCTCGGGACTGCTCTGGACATGGCCCTCCACGCGGACGAAACGGGAGCCCAGTGCCGCTTTGCCCTGAGGAGCACAGGTACTGTGTCCCAAGCCCCAAATTCCAGCAATGTGAGAGGCAAGGGGGGCTCAGAGGCAGCTTTTCTTCCTTCCCACTGCTCCACAGGGGTGTGCGGGCAGCAGGGCTGCTCCAGCCCCACCTGGGGAGCAGGGATGGGTGCCTTGTGCCAGCACAGTCAATACCTGGGCTGCTTGGGGTGGGTCAAACCCCCTAGCTGTGTTTTGGAAGGATAAGGGATGTGCCTCTGGGGCTGTTGGTTCCCCAGAAGGGATTAGGAGGCTCACTTTGAACCCGCAGTTCTTCACCCTTGCCTTCTCCCTCCCATTGTTATGTTGTGGGGTCTCAAGCAACCACTTTGCTCCACCCCAAAGGCAGCCGCAGCATTTGTAGGGGGTGAGCAATAGCTATAGACATCATCTGCAGAGCTCTGGGATCCTCCTGCCTCCCGAGGCATGGCTGGTGGATGGGGACTCCCTAACTCTTAGCAGCCCACCCAGTGAGATGAAAGCTGTAGCTACCAGCACAGTGGCAGCGCAGCTTCTGACTGAGCTGACACTGGGGGTGTTCCAGAGGCATCTTTCCCAGTGGCAGTAAGAAACGAGAGATGGGGATGAGCTGTCCCCGCACCGAAGGGTGGATCGGTCAGTGGGGCTGGCAGGAAGACAGTGGGAGCTGGGACACCGGTCCCTGCCGTGGGGTAAAGCTGAAGAGCCGTGCTCTGGCAGTGCATCTGCTGCAGGCGGGTCCCAGGTGATGGGCAGATCTAGGACTGCACCAGGGGCTGGTTCTGCTGCCAGCAAACCCCGCGGCTCTGTCGTGGCTGCTCGCAGTCTGTGATCACCCGGGTGGGAGGAAACCTCCACAGCTAGCTGTGATGTAGGACTTCCACCTGCAAGGGGGGTTGTTCAGTTCCCAGGCAGGCGATGGGGTGTCAATGCCAGCCTGTCCCACATAATAGTGTATGCAGGGGGAAGAGCTGCGATCTGCAGCTGCAGGATGGAGTGATGGGGCAGATGGGGTGGGAGGCAGGCAGGCTGCAAGTGTGTGTGGCAGGTTGTGTGCTGTGCCTGTGGCTGTATAGATCCCCGTGAGGGAGACTGGGATGGGGACTGTGCCCAGGACCATGGCAGCACCTTGCTCATGCCCAGAAAAAGCTCTTTCCCTTGGCCAGTTGCTTCCTTGGGCAGTCCAGGAACACCCCTGGGTGCGCATCCCTGCCAAGGGCCAGCTGCCTGCATCCCTGTGGCCACGTGTGGGTTGTTCCCTCCCCCTAGAAGCAGTCCCCAGGAAGGGTGACACATTCCAATGTCTGGTCCGACAATGGGAACAGAGCGTGCTGCCCGTCCCCCTGCTCCCCCACTCATCTGCCTCCTCCACATGGCTGCTGCTGCCCCACAGGACCCCCCTCCGCTTGCTGCTTCTGCTCCTGCTGCCTGCAGTGGGGCTGGGCTGAAAGCCGGGCTGGCCCTCGAGCCAGGCCCCAGCTCCTCAGGAGGCCCCCAGCCATGGTGGGGAAAGAGACACTCTTTGTGCTGGCAAAGGGGCTCCCGTGGGGTCCCCTCCGCGCCAAAGCGCCTGCCCTCGATGGATGCTGCACCTTCCCGGGGTGGTGGGAGCATTGCCTGTCTCTGCCTCATTTCTGTCTGCTGCCCCCCTCCGTCTGGCACCTCTTCCCCTCTGCCTCTTCTCTCTTTGCTGTCCTGGCTTGTCTGCAGCCCTTTGACGCCAATGAATCCCTTCTCATGGGGTGTTGTAGCCTCTCCTGACCGGAGGCTGTCATCTAGGGGTCCCTGCCGGAGGGGATGCTGCTCCGAGCATATGCCAGGGCAGAGCTGCACACGGGGCGAGGGGCTTGCAGGTGATGCTGCTGGGTACCACTGCCCATGGACAGGCTGGATTTTGCAGGTGGAGAGGCTGGAGCCGAGCTTTTGGCAGCCGCTGCTGCATCCCGCAGGCAGAGACAGGTCAGAGCCCGCGGGGAATTGGTGGCACAGGATTAATTGACAGGAAGTTCGTGGGTTTGGTCGGGGCCGTTAAATGGCTGATTTCTGCAGATGCCGATGCATAATTCATGGGCTGGCGCAACTTGGGCCAAGGTGTGCAGCTCCTGCTGCACAGGGCTGGTGATGCACGGGCAGGGAGAGGCTGTGCTGCAGCTAGAGAAGGTTGCGTGGGCTTGGTGGTGCTGCTTTCCTGCTGTGTGCTGTGCTGGGACCAGTTACCCCCGAGCTTTGGGAGCTAGGACAGGAAAACGTTTGGGAGCTTGAGCAGAGCTGGTCCCTGGAGCAGGCTCTGGTTCCCCTTGAGCCATGGCGGGTCCATACCTCCTGGCTGGAGCTGAGCCTCATGCCCTTGCCTTGCAGCTGGGACATCAAGGGGTCACCTCAGCCCGAAGGACAGGAGAGACCCCATTAGCGGAGCTGCTCTGCCCCTCCCTCGCTGGCTCTGCTCGTTAGTGGTGTTTTCATTAGGAGAAGTGGTTTGGTTTTGTTTAAGCCAAATTGCTGTGCTTGGGAGATGATAAATCCATCTGCTGGCAAATCACTCTCCTGCTACCGGGATGGATCCAAGCCCTGGGCTTTAATCGTGCTGCAGATGAATGAGCCTGTAGTGAAATGAATCTCCCTGCCGTGCCTCACCACGGGGAGGAAGGCTGAGCTGGGCAGGCTGGCTCCCCGATGCCACAATGAGGGGGCTCTGGCTTGAAGTGGGGGATCGAAATCCTCTGATAAGGGGTCGTGGAGCCTTGGGGTGGTTATTGCTGAGCAAGTGAACTGATGGGACTGGTTGCAAGTGGCTTTTCTGAGAGCAAAGGGGGAGAGGACCACCTTTCCATGGGGCTGTCGGTGGGTGCAGGGGTCCTGTTCAACCCACCACCCATGCCAGGATGCTCTGCGAGCAGCTGGGGCTGAGTGGGTGCCATGCGATGGGGGTGAACAGTAGGACAGTGCATGGGGCAGAGCAGCCCCATGGGACAGGACTGGGGCTGGGGTGCAGAGGATGGATTCACCCCACTCATAGCAAAGCTCTCCTGAGCAGCTTTGCAAAGGGCACATGGCAACAGGGCTGTGCTGGGTGGGAGGCTTTTGTCAGGGTCCTCTGGTCCCCAAACTGCTGTGGCTCTGGCTGCTTCTGGCTTTTAAGTTGATTTGTCTTCTGCTTCACAAGAGAATGGGTGGTGCAGCCCCTGGGGAGCACTGTGAGCAATTAGCTCGTTTGGAAACAGAGCCCTGCAGCAGGGGAGCTGGGGCAGGATGGCTGCGGTGTTCAACAGGGGCTGAGGGGGATGGAGATGCAGGGGGCTGTCACTTCACTGCCGCTGAACTGGGGTCTCCTTGAACTTTTCCTCTCTGGTCCAGACAAGGTGTCACCTACGGACATTTGTTGGGCAGGGGGCAGGTTTATGCCCACTCTCTCGCAGCGTCACGCCTCTCCTGCCTGTGCCTGATGCCCAGTGCTCAGGTCTAATAAGCTCAAGGTGACTCCAGCACTGTCTTGGCAGGAACCACCCTGCTTTTGAAGCCATTGGGTCAGAGATCCCTCCTGTTCAGGCAGCTGGTACCTCTCCCAACCCCAGTATGGTGTTGGCATCACTGCTGGGGGTTCTGCGGTGTAGCAGGAGGGTTGGTGTCCCATCCATGCTGCTCCTGCTCACCCCATCTGGCAACACGGGGCACCTGGGGATGTTGGGGTTATGGTGCATGCAAGCAGGGGTCGCAGCTCTGAGCACTGCTGCAGTGCCTGTCCAATTCCTGCATCAGCTCCATTTGCAGTGAATGTGCTGGGGGCTGTGCCATGTGCAGGACAGAGCAAAGCATGTCCCTACATGCAGGTAAGACTGATCCATGCCCCACTTAGAGAGCCCCGGGCTGTACCCAGGACAAGCTGATGGCTTTGTCCTGGGTAGGAGGGGTGGTGCGGGGTCTGGCTGACCCATGGAGAGGTATGATGAGGACAATGCTGCATCAGCAGTGCCCATGGTCAGGCAGGGTGCTCAGAGCTCCAACGGCTGGCGCCAGGTTGGGAGTGGAGATGGATGGCTTCACCTGCAGCCCCGCTCCCAGCAGCAGGTCAGAGACAGTGATGGAGTGACTGATCCTGGAGATGGGCTTGTGACATGGATCTGCTGCCCTAGCAATGCTGTGCAGAGATGGAGGCACTGATTGGCCAGGATAGGACCCACTGCACTGTCCTGCTCTCCCCATGAGCCACCTCCCATGGCAGTCACATTCCTGCTGGGAAGGAGATCGACAGCCTGAAGCAGAGGGAGCTTCCTTGGCAAGATGCTGCTATGAGAGAGTAGTGGGCCCCGTGGGGCAGAAGGTGGGACCCTGGCTCCAGGCACTGACCCCAGCAGCAGAGCTGGTATGGATTTGCTCCCTTACCTGTCCTCTTCCCGTCACCAAACCCGTGCATTTGAACACCAAAAAAAGTGCTTTTTAGGGATGCAGCATCGGTGATGGTCTATCCAGGGTCTGAGCCACAAGGAAAAGGGTTTCCAGGGCTTTTCGCTTGGCCTGGCTGGGGAAGGCGCAGCCCTGTGGGACACAGGGAGGCATCAGCAAGCTCCCACATCCATGGGGCACTCTTAGACCCAGCAGGAGCTGGGGAAGAGCTGTCTGGCTGCTCTCACCTGCTCACTGCAGCTCATCCAGCCGTGGCAGGATGCTGCTGGAGCTGGACGGCTCGCTAATGGGATTCGACAGGCGAGCCGCTGCTCCTGGCCCGTTCGGTTCAGTGTGCCTTCCTAGGCTGGATTATTAAAGCTTGCTTTGCTCGCAGAAAGCTCCTGGATGGGCTTCCAGGCAATAATCCTCCAGCCCTTCATCACCCAGCCCAGGGGTCCCCCTGGCACTACTTGGCAGTGGGCTGTTGGAGTCCCCAGCGTGTCTCTGTATGTCTCTGGTGTCCCAGGAGGTGGCTGGCTGGGCTGGAGACAGCTCTTGATTTACTCCGTGAAGAAACATGGATTAATTCTTAATGGTGTGATTTAGCAAAGCCTCCTGGGGTGAGGAGAAGGGAGAGGAGGGTCAGACACCAGCCTCTGGGCTGCAGCCCGTGTGATGGTCCCCTTTGCCCCCCGCTACTGCTCAAGGACCATTGCAGGCAGCTGCCCACCCTGCCCACCCTGCTGAGCTCTGAGCGTCATGGTGGTTTTGGGGGGGGTCTGGTGGTAAGGCACAGCACCCCCAGCTCTGGTTGCACCTGCACAGGGTCTTGGCTACCCATCTGATCCCAGAGAAGGGAGAGACAGCACTGATGCAGCACAGGCAAATGCTGCAACCCCAACATCTGGCAAATGCAGGGCTTGGGCAGTGCATCCAAGGGTGCTGTAGTTATGCTATGGTTGCAATTGATCCTGGCACCCCTGGGGACATCTCAGCCCTCTCCTGGGTCATGGGCTCTGCCCTTAAGTACCTCTTCCTTTCCCCCGACTCTCCTTCCAGAAGTGGCATCTTCCAAGCCCAGACCCTGCCCTGTGCTGCTCATGCTGACCCGAACAGATTTCCCCTGGCGCCCGCCCTCCCCTCCGCTGTGCAAAGTGAGTCACTCCAGTCACCGGGAATCATTCGTGTCATTTCCCTCTTTGCCGCAAAGTCATTAATGTGCGTGGAATAATCTGTTGTGTAACGAAGAGGATCAGCAGGAGCGCTGCTCTGGCAGGTGATGCCTGGCCCTGGCTCCCTGATGCCTTGGCCACCCCTGCCCCAGGAGAGGGCAATGTGGTGGGTTTGACAGCTGGAGGCATCCCAGGTCTTGCTGGGGTTGTGCTCCCATGGCTGCACTGTGCAGGCAGCGATGGTTTCTTCTCTTTGGGGTGTTATCCCAGAAAACATCAAGTCCTGCCCGGACCCTGCTGGGAGGGATGGATCTGTTATGGTGTTGGTGTCTGCTTGCCCTCACACAGCTCCTCTGAGAGGGGCTCTTCCCAACTGCTCCACACTGACACAGGCAAGAGGTGTCCCTGCATTGATCAGGGTGCACGCTGTGGCACCCTGTATCCCTGCTGCATCCCTGCTGCATCCCTGCCGCATCCCTGCTGCATCCCTGCTTCATACCTGCCATGTGCTGCTGCTCTGAGCTTCCCAAGCTGTGGGGTCACAAGAGCTTCCCTCCAGCAGTCAAATCCCTCCCAGCTTCTTGCCTCAGAGCTGGGGATCCCAAGGTGCCCTGGTAAAGGTGCAGGCAGTGTGGGACCCTGCGTGGCTCAGGGCTCTGTAGCCCCAAAGTTATGCTTGCTGTGGCTGTGGCAGATCTGGTCTCTCCCCTGCATGGCAAGGAGGAAGAAGGGCAGGGAAGAGAGCTTTTGAAGTTAAGAGGTATTGTGGCTGCTGCCCCCCTGCCCAGGGTTAATTTCCTTCTATCCTGTGCTTGGCGAGGCATTAATTTAAAGATGCTGCAATGGAGGAGGCTAAGAGCATTGGGCTGAGAGCAGAAGGATTTAGTAAAGGGCAGGGACATGGCTGGGGCTGGGGGCTGCGGAGGTGACAGTGGTATTCAATGGCATGGGATGCGCAGGAGGGAGGAGGTGGCTGTGCACCCCTTGGGACTGAGCCACGCCAGGAGCAGCTATGGTGGTACCCGGTGGCTCCCACTGACCACTGGAAAGGGACACGGGGATAAAGCTTTTCTGCTCCCAGGGGGAGCACCGCTGCTGGGTGGCTGGGCAGGGAGCAAGCCATGGGAAATGGGACAGGAGTTCCAAACCCCAGCCTGGAGGAACCCAGCAGATGGGCATCATGCTTGGGATTGTGGGGGGCAGAGCCCCTCTGGGGTGCCACATCCCATCAAGGACTTTGTCCCCTCGCCCCAGCCGGGCAGTGAGTCCCCGCAGTGCAAAGGGCTACTCTGAACAGCACATGAAGAGATGGTATTTAATATTTCAAAGTGGCTCACTGAAAACCTGCTGCTCCCTGGGGCTGATCCAGACACAGCATCCCCTGGGGAGAGGCTGGTATAGGGGCCACTGCAGCCTGATGGGAACTAGAGGGGGAGGCACTTTTGGAACCACATCCATTGGGACAAAGGAGTCTTTTCCCTGCCTCTGTCACCCACAGACCCGAGGGTCTCATGTCTGCTCAGGGCCCAGCTCTGGGGCAGGAACGTTGGTCCCAAGGGGCCACAGTGGCTCCCCAGCCACGCACCATCCTGCGCCTCCCTCGGCACTGTTTGTTTTCTCAGCCTGCCCTGCTGTAATTACAACCCGCTGTCACTCTCCAGGTAATATGTCTTTCCTTTTATCACCGCTTAATTAAATAACTGTGGGGAAGTGAGGGGCTGGTAACGCCTTGTTTGCCAGCACAAGCTATCTGGTGCTGCTGGGGAGGTCTCTTGGGGCTGGCAGAGATGCTGGATGGGGATGGTTGTGCCCTGGGGTACTTCCATATCCCTGAGAGGGATGAAGTGCTGACTTTGTTGTTCATGGGCACAGCGTCTCTGGCACTGATATTTCCAGGTGATCCCTGAGGAGGTGCCCTGAGCACCGCTGCTGTCACCCCAGCTGTAATTGTCCCTTTAGCTTGGGGCTGTGCCTGCTGCCAGGCTGGAGGAGCATGTGGCAGGGTGCCCGCTGCCAGGCCAGCCACCTCTGCCCACAATTAGTTGGTGCTAATGAGTGTCCCTGGCAGCCGCTGCTGGGTCAGTGAGCTCCACTGAGTATCTCCCCCTGTGGGGCCAGGCATGGGGGTCCCCCTCCCTGCTCGGCAGAGCATCCTTGGTTGTGCTGTCGGTCCTCAGCATGGACGTGGCGCCCTTCGCTCTCTCTCCCTTCCCTCGTCCCCTCCACCATCTCTCTGCCTTTGCACCTTCCCCAGGAGGCTGGCCCCAGTTTGGGCACCAGCAGTGATGCACCTCCAGGTTCTGCCCTGTCTTGCTCCCGTGGATGCCGCTTTCTCCCATCCCAGCCATGCCGCAAGGTGCCGTAGCACTGGGAATGCTGTCTGTTATAGCATCCTCAGGAACAGAACGTGGCCCTGTTTAAAAACCTGTGGGAAGGGGCGGTGGAAGCACTCTCCCAGGCACTGCTTATCCCAACCTGGTGGCCTGGGGAAAGGTCTGATCTGATGGGATTTCCATCTCCCTGAGACAAAGTGCTGCGCCAAGCTGCGGCAGGGTGGCCCAGCTGGGGTGCGGATTGATGAACATCCCCAAACTGCTGCCAAGCACTGAGGTTTCTGTTTGCCTGCAGCAAGAAATGGGGCTCTTTGTGGATGCGATTCTCTCCATTGCAATGCCAAGTCCCTGTGCCCCCAGCACCCACTGCTATGCTTCATGCTGGCCTCATGGAGGGTGCGGGCAGCTCTTTGCATTGGTGATGAAAAGTACACCACATGTGGCTGGGGTGGAATGGAAAGTGTCCCCCATTTGGGTCCTGGCTTCACAGGATGTGGGCAGCCCTGCGTGCCAGAGGCCTGGCTTGGGAACGATCCCTCTGGGTATGGAGAAGGAGAGGGGTTTTGGGCACTCTGGTACTTCATGGCAGGATGCTGTGGGGAGAGGAGCTCCCTGCAGGTGTAGAGGTTATGTGCAGGCAGGAGAGTGTGGGTGACTTGCAGGCTCAGGGTTCCTGTCCTCCCTTTGCTGCCTTTGCTGCCTGTGCTGCCTTTGCCCCTGCCTGCCCTGGATTTGCAGCTGGAGTTGCTTTGCGCAGATCAAAGCCTGGGGGTATCTCTCATCTTGGCTTACCTGGGCCCTGCCTGCCCCTCAGCCCAGAGTGCAGTGGGGATCTGGAGGTAATCCTTGCAGATGGGATGCTGCTGGCTAATTATAGAGGAGCCTCTCGCTTCGTGGGAACCACGGCGAATTGTCCCTGGAGCCCAGGCGGTGATGGTACAAATCTGCTGCTAATTAGACTTGAAAGTCCTCCCGTGAGCTCGGGCGCAGGATGGATATTTGATTATTAACATATTTATTTCTGAGCCTCTCAGCAGGTCTTGCACCAGGAGGCTGTGCTCTCTCCCTGAGAAACTGCTGAGCACGTTTACTCCTATCGAGGATGTTAGGGGGCTCAAGGGGAGGGGAAAGGAGGATGCTCAGCAATGTGTGTGCTCATTTTTGTGGGTGTCTCACCAAGATGTGTGGAAAAGACATACTGCTGACGCTGGTCCTGGGTGGGAGCATGGCCCCCAGGCTCTGCTCTGTGCTTCCCACCAGCCCCTCTGTCAGGTGGGATGCTCCTGACCCTTTTGCCCAGGTGGGAATCCAGAGACGTCTTTTCCCACCTGCTGCAGGCACTGGGTAGGCAGTGGGGATGCATGAAGAGGCTGGAGGAATGCTGAGGGCCGTGCTCTCCCTGGATCTGGGAGCAGGGCTGGCATCACTTGTGGCCCGGCTGAGATTTTCCCCATCCTATCAAGAATGACCCAGCAATGTAGAGCTGTGCTGAGCACTGCAGCCCTACACAAAGCCATGTGCCACAGCACCCCCAGGGAGAGCATCCCTCCCTCCAGTGGAGGCAGACAGACTGTAATGGAAACATTGCCTCTCAAACAACCAAAAATAGCTTTCCTGTCCCCAAAATGTCAGTTGCAAAAGGCAGTCTCAGGGGGCCCTGCCGGGCTGGCAGTGGGCTGAGAGGGTGCCCTGGAGCTGCTGGGTGAGTGGCCCTGTTGCCCCATGGGGCAGGGAGCACAGGGCAGGGGGCTAGAGGGCTGAGACGTTGCTTAGGGTACAGATGGGGAGAGGGTCAGTGCTGGCCATCAGCCCAGCTGTGGGGCTGTGCAGCATCTTGGGTTGAGGCTGGAGAAAGGTGCAGGTGGGTTATGGGCTGTCAGAGGGCAGCACTGACCCTGTGTTCCTCTTCTGCCCTAAGCCCCCAGGTCCTGCCAGCTATGTCATCACCCATCCAGGGGTTTCAGGACAGTGCTGGGGTCAGTTGGGGTGGGGACAGGTGAGGAGCTGTGGGTCAGCACCTCAGCTCCATCTCCAGCACCGCTTTGCCCTCCCTGAGGTGTTGCTGTGTGTCCCCACGCAGGGAAGGTCCGAGCTGGGAGCGGGGGACATGCATCTTATTGCAGCACTGGAGTTATTAATAGCAGCAAACACTCTGTCTTCAAGCCAAGTCTGTTTAGCGGGAGATTCCTGCCACTTGCTGTATGTTTTCCCTCCCCGGGATCACTCGGGTGCCTTATCTCCCTCTTTCAGTTGTGCAGCCAGCATGTGTCGAAGCCCCTGGATAAGTCGTGGTGCTAATAGCCCTTGCTGCTCAGCCCAGCAGTGTCTGGCTGGGTGATGGAGGGAGTCCCACTGCCTGGCCCCATGCTGCCTGCGCACGTGGAAGCTGAGGCTGAATCCCGGCCCATCCCCACTGCGCTTCCTCCTGTCACTGTGCCGAGCCGGCGCTGTTGGTGGCCGAGCGAGTGCTGATTGCAAGGAAATGAGCCTCGTGCCTTGTCCCATTTCCTGGAGCCCAACCTATGATTGCATGGGGCTTGTTAATTTGTCACCATCACTGTGGCTTGGCGTGGGGTGGGGAGCATGGAGAGGCTGGCGGAATACCGCTGCCCTCTCCAGAACCGGGAGCAGAGCTGCATCACTTGTGGCCAGGCTGAGATTTTTCCCAGCCTTGCAATTCAGGAGAACCCGGTGAGGCTTGGAGCGGGAGCTGGGACAGGCTGGGGATGCAGGGTGCTGCTTTGGGGATGGAAACCCCTGCTGATCCCTGTGGGATGCATGGAGCAGGGTGAGCATCTGAGGGGCAAAATGACACTGGGTCAGGTTAAGGAGGTGCTGTGGCTGTGTAATTCTCCAGCACGAGCCGTGCACCCCCAGACAGCAATGTCACTTCTGAAGGCTGTGCTCTTTGGAGGTGCTGAGGACCATGCCGTCCCGCTGCCTGATACAACCTGGGTGCCCCAGCATTGCTGTGCTTTGCAGACCTGGTAAGCTCAGAAATGGCCCCAGGCAGATGTTCCAGGCAGGTTGTGGTGTCCTTGTGTACTGCTGTGGTCTCAGTGTGTCAGTCTGATACAGCTGGGCTCAGCCCCTGGCCCTTTTCCCTTCCGTGTGCCTCAGTTTCCCTGCAGATACTGGTGCTGGTCTTTGACCTCCCTTTGCAGGGCATGGAGAGTCTTGGGGTACACCCTAAAAGCCTGGACAGGGCGCGATGGAGCACATCTCCCCATCTTGTCCCCCCTTCCCCTCTGCTGCTACCCTGTTAGTGGGGGCAATGAATTATTCATGCCCTGCCAGGCAGGGGTGTGCGATGCCAGTGGGGCTGACGTGCTGCCGAGCACAGAGAGCTTTTCTATGTAAATCCCTGAAATATTTAGCAGAACTGACTTAAAAAATACAGCTTAGGAGGAGTTCGTGCCTCAGCGTAACCTGGAAGGCCAGGGAGGGGATGATGGGGGGTAATGGATGCACTGTAGTAGTCCCTGGAGGGCTCTGGCCCTGGTCTTTGCCCAACACCCACCACTCAAGTTGCTGGTGGAGCTCTTGTCTGTCCGTCCAACCACCCATCCTTTGGGCCTTCTTGCTTGTCTCTGCTGTCAGATGGTGGGGGTGCCCCCCCTCCTTTCCCTGCACTGTAAGGTGCTCTGGAGTCCAGTGCTGGGCTCAGCCCACTGCCTGGAGCATGTCCCAGTCCCCAGCCCAGAGCCACTGGATCCAGGCTGCTGCCCCATCACCTGCAGCGTGCTGGCTGCTGGCAGGTTGGCGCTGCGGGACCGGTGCACAGCACGGGGCTGAGCTCCTTCCCTGGCAGTGCCTTCCTGAGCAGACAGATCACATCACATGCATTTTTTAACAAGATCCATCGGCTGAGAACGAGCCGAGCTGTCGTCGCAGGTTCGTGATCAAAGCCAGACGTGCCCTGGCAGCCCGGGGGAGGGTGGCCCTGCGCACCATCCCTCTCCATCATCGCTGATTCACGGGGCAGAGCAGGTTGGGGATCCAGCAGTGTCCCAGGTTGCAGGTGTGTTGCCCCTGCGTCCCTGGAGGTACCAGGATGGCCAGTGCCCTCCTGCCGGGCATGGTGTGGGAATTCCTGACCCAAGCACCTGAAGATGCGGCAGCCACAGTGCGGAGCTGGTGCTGCCATTGGGCTTTGTGCACAGCGCTACACCCCAAAATTGCATCTTCTGCTAGGAGTGAGAGCCAGCTGGTGCACTGGCAGCCAAGGTGAGGGAGGAAAGGGTTTGTGCTAGGATGTGTTTTGGGCCAGGTCCACAAGGGATTGAGGGGGGGTAAGGGATGCAGAGCGCTGTAGCTGGCTCTGGATGGGGCAGCTCATGGACCCAGCTGGCCTGTGCCACGGTGGGACTGCCCCCAGAGTCAGTCTGTGCTGCTGGCAGCTCTCCCTTGGCCTTTGCAAGCTTGCTCTTTCATGGATGCTCTGCACCTTGGTGAGGCAGGAGCCATGTGCTGCCCCATGCTCTGTGTGCATCAGAGGCTAAGCCACCGGAGTGCATGGCTGAAGGCAGTGTGGGCTCATGGTTAGAGCATACTGCTTCTTCCAGGCTGTGTGCCCCACTCTGAGCCTGTCTCCCACCTCCTTGCTCCTGTCCCGCTCCCCTCCCCGCCCGGCGCCATGGTGAGCCCATGCAATGCATTCGTACTGTGTGTTTCTCTCTGCGAGCACTAGCAGAGCCCTCGGGCTGCGCTTCACCGTGACAGCACATTCCATGTCAGAGCCGCTGCAAATCCTGCCTGCTAATAGCTATGCAAATTACCTCATTAGCTGCCTTATTTAATTTCACTAGCAGCACTTTTTCAGCACTTTCCCGAGTCCCGGAGGCTGCGTGTCCCCAGGGCTGGGAGGAGGCAGGAGCAGCAGCGGGACCGCACGCAGGGATGGCCGTGTTGAGCTCTGTGGACGGCAGCAGTCTCTGGCCCTTAACAAAGCCACCCTCCCTGACATGCTGTGTCTGGGATCCCTGCTACAGGATGTCCCCCTCCTCATCCCTCTCTGTGCCCGGGCTCTGGGTGAGTCTTGCTGAGCCCTCCCTCCAGCCAGGAGCTGCCCTATGCCCTCCAAGCAGCCATAGGTCTGGGATGTGTGTGCTCTCCATCCCCACAAATAAGTGACTGCTTGATTTAAGTACAGAAAGAACAGTGCATCTGGCCAGTCCCTCTGAATCTGAGTGGCGCTTGAGGCTTGGCAGAGAGCTGAAGGGTGCCCTGCATCCTTCCAACCCTCATTGCCCTTCCTTGCTAATGGAAATTTGCCTCCTTCCCATCCCCACTGCCCTTCATCCTTGAGGGAGATGTTGGCAGATGCTGTCGCAGGGGTCTGCCAGCCACAGGATGACTCCTGAGACCCCCCAGATGCCCTGGCTGGGGGCTGGAGGCCTGCTCTGCTCCTGTCCCTGGAGTGTGTGGCTGGCACAGGTAGGAACAGACCCCAAGCACCATGGCAGCATGGTGCCCCTTGGGATGTCTGTGTCTCAGGTTGTCCCTGCCCGTGCTGGGCATGCATGTAAGTGTGTGGCTGCCTGCATGAACAGCTGCCTCCTGGGCGTATTTTCCAGGGGAATCCACATGCCCACGACACCCTTGTCACTGGGATGGGCTTTGCACAGGCACCAGGGGACCCACATACAAAAGCTGGCCCTGAAAACCTTAATCCAGCCACCCTGTGGGGTTGTCTGTGCCATGCTGAGCTGCCTGCAAGCATTGCGCCTGCCTCCCCCCCCCCTTCTGTTTATCCTTTATTTTCCCTCTTCTTTTCGCGGCTGTGCTAATGAATATTTCATGGCCAGGAACCAGCGCGAGTTCCCCCGCTGCTCCCTGCCCCCCGCAGCAGGTACCAGCCCAGATGTCGGTGGCTTAGGAAGGATGTGTTTGCCAAGAAACCATCTCAGGAAGAGAGGATTTGGGCAGGGAAGGAAGCAGCGGCTCTGGTGCTGGCACTGTCGTCACTGCCCCTCCAACCTGCAAGGGACTGCCCGCAGACCGTGGCGAACGGCATGTCCATGCACGGGTGGCCTTTACAGTTCCCGTGCATCCTTGCCCACGTGTGCATGGCCACGCTTGCCCCGACACAACTGCACGTGTCGCCTCTTGTCCCCCGTGTGCCACCAGCCGCCGCAGCCGCCTAAATGAACCATGTCCCCGGCTCACCTCCCGGCTGCCCGGCCGCTGCGCCTGCTGCGCGGCACGGTGCTGTGGCTCCTCTTAGCGTCGGGCAGCAGCAACGGCACCGAAGCAGGAGGGTCCCACGGCACTACACGGGCAGCGTCACCGCCGATGAGCCACATCCCGGACTCCTGTGCATCCAAGTTGTGTTGTTCCGGCGCAGCCGGCAGGCAGGCAGCAGGGAGCGGGGGCAGGAAAGTAGGTGACAGTGCTGCGCTCCTGTCTCCCTGAGTTTGCCCTGCAATGGGAAGCTGGGCTCGTTCCCAGTCCGTGTGGGGCTGGAGGTCCCCTGGGGCTGGGGGACCACTGGCCTCCTCGTCAGGGGAGCAGGTCTGGGAGAACCACAGGCAGGCTGGGAGGCTGGTGGGGTGCACCCTGAAGTGACACCCGTGGTGGATGAGGCCCAGGAGGCATCTTCAGTAAGGAAGTTGCGTACAGGTGGGCTCAAGAGCCCTGCTTTGTAGCTTGCTCTTGCTTTCTGCTGGAGTCCTGCTCGTCTTGCAAGGGAGGAGGTGGGTCAGTGACTGAGTGGCTCTGCTGCCCTTCTGCAAGGGCAAGGTGCATGTTGCCTGGTGCCAGCCCGGGGACTGTGTGCTCGGAGGGAGCCCTAGGATGGAAGGAAGATGGCTCATGTCTCTGTGCAATGCACTGTCCTTGCAAAATACCTGTTGCAGGTTGCTAGGTGCAGGGGGAGAGGACAGCCCCCTGGCTCAGCCCATGTGGCCCCCATGAGCTTCTCTCTTGTTGTCATAACTGTCACTGGTGGCAGTGCACAAAGACCTATTTGGGGAGCCAAGGAAGGGCCTGCCCAAAGGGGTGATGCTCGCTTGGAAATCATTCACCAGTACCTGGGCATGCTGGTGAGCAGCCAAGCCTGGAGGTGGGGTGGGTGATACAGGTGCTGGGTTCTTCTCATCCACTGTCCCTGCAGGCTGGCATGAGGTGGTTCACATATGTTGATGGGGGTGGGACATGAGCTCCATTGTCCCGCATGGCCGTCACGACCAGGGTGCGCCGGATGGCACTTGACCCTCCTACCTGCCCAGAACACGCTGGGACGGAACTTTCCCGGTCAGGTGGGATCTGGCTCTCAAAGAGCGGTATGTTGGGTTTGGGATGGACCTACAAACTTTGCTCGCTCTCACGTCCTGTGGGCTCTGGCACCCTCCTGTGGCTGTTCTGCCGCCTCTCCTGTATCCCACGGGTTTTGGGGACGCTGCAGCCGCCTTAGGCTGGGTTGTGCTGGCTGGTCCCGGCGGTGATGCTGTGGAGCTGTCCCTAACTCCCAGCACGGCGGGAGCTATGCGTTTGCAGGATTTGGCTTTGCATCACATAACTCACGGGATCTGATCTTTGCAAGAAACGGTCCCAGTGTGTTTGTGTTGCGGGTTTGAGCCAAGAGCAGGTCTCGTGGTTACTGTAGATAAGGATGAGGGTCCTAAACCCCTGACCTGTCCCTGGAAGGTGGCAAGGGGGGACTGGGCACTGCTGGCAGCCCATATTTCTGAGCTTTTGGCTGGGGCAGATGGTCCAAGGAGCTGGGTTCAGTCAGGGTGTTGTATTTACAGACTCCCTACATCTGTGCCTCTGTGTCACTTTCCCCTGTGGGGTTGATGTCCCCTGCAGCCCTTTCCTGGATGGGACCTTTATGGGTGTATTACTGTAGGGTTGCAAGCCCCTGCTGCCTGCATGTTGTGCCTTGCCGCAGGGTCCCCTCAGAGCTGGCTCAGCTCTGCAGAGACTGGTGCCTTCCCCTCACTGGGGTGTGTGGGCTCTCTGTTTGTGGTGTGCCAAAATGGGCATAGCCAGCATAACAGACAGGAAGGGATTAGTCTGGAGGGGATGGCACTTCTTTCAGGAGCAGGGAGTGAGGTTACCCTCTACCAACCCCTGGGAGTGCTCCTGCCCCTTCTCTTGGGGCTCCTTGTTAAGGCATTGGAAGAGACTGGGCAGTCTCACTGTTCCTGTATGCATCATGCCTGCAGCCCCCTTCCCGAGGGACCAGAAGTTATAATTTCCATCAAGTCCCTTTTTGTTCACTTCCTCACCCATTAATAAGAAATGAAGCTTATGAGATAATAGAGTTGGATGGATGCGGAACTGAGAGATTCTGCTGGTGTGGGGTGTGGATGCGATGTGGAGAAGGAACTGTAAGCTGGAAAATTGGGCTTGGGGAAGGGATGTCATCTTGAACCTGCACAAAATATCTCAGGCTGGCTCTGGGAGCAGGGAAATCCCACTGCCACTATACACCAGACTGTCTTCTGGCTCTGACATAGTGCGCAAGCTAGCAACTCACTGCCACGCTGAGCTTTGGGGCGAGCAGCTCTCAGCCTGGGTGGTCTGGGAGTCTGACTCCTCTTCTTCCCACCCTTGTCTCTTCTCCTGTGTGGAGCCAGTGGGAGCTCAGGGATTCAGGATGCTTACAGTGCTGGAGCACTGCTGCCACGGGGATGCAGGACACTTGCAGCATCGGATGATTGGTGTCTGAGGATGCAGGACACTTGCAGGGCTGGCTGGCTGGAGAGGATAATTGATGCCCAGGGATGCAGGACACTCCCAGCACTGGGCAGTGGGAGCAGAGGGCTGATGCCCAAGGATGCAGGATGCTCTTGGTTCCGGCTCCCCTCCGGAAGGAGCATCTTTCCCTGCTCTTGAAGAGAGGCGGCCCTGGGATGCAGCAGTGCCTCATTGGTCAGCGGGACCTGTGGAGTCTGCTGGTTGCCATATCAACCTGCCTCTGGTTCCCGGCCAGCCGGGGCGTGAAGTGCCGGGTCGAGCTGGTGGCAAGGGGCGGACCAGGAGCCAGGGGCAACCCGAGGCTCTGCCAGCCAGGGAGGCATCCCTCCGCCTCTCCGGGAGAGCTGCCCGGAACCGCTGTGCCCCGATCCCCGAGCCTCGAGCATCCCCCTGCCGCTACTCCCCACCTCTCCCTGTAACTTCACAGTACGGAGAACGCTGACACGGCTCAGGGCGGGGGGGCTCTCCCGGGCACCCCGCTCCCTCTCCGAGCCTGCGGTCAGCTTCTGTGAGCCCAAGCCCTGGGAGGGGCATCGCCCCCCTGCCCTCCGCATCGCAGCCAGCCCGCGCGGGAGCATCCCAACACAGATAAACTTCCCGGCGGGCTGCCGGCCGCCTGGGAGCGGGGCCTGGCGGCTGCCGCGCTGCCTCTGCCCGCTCCGCCGAGCTGGACCCGCCGCCGATGCCCGCAGGCTCGCCCCGGGCAAGGAAGGCTCCGTCCTTGGCCGGGCACTGCCTGCTGCTCGGAGGAGCCGGAGGGCTGTTCACCGGCCGGGAGGGCTTGAGGCTGGGTCCCTGCCCAGCGCGGTGAGCTGGAGCCATGAGCCACTGCCAGCAGCGCTGCAAGAGGCAGCTGGGCCGGGTGATTCGCTTCTTCTACCAGTTTGTCACCGGGACCCTCTCCCAAGGTAGGTGCCACGCTGGGGGCCACGGAGGCTCTGTTCTGCGGGAGGGAATCTCTGTCTGTTGGGATTTGTGGAGCTATTTGGGGAGGGAGGCGAGATGCTGTTTAGGTGCTGAGCGGTGCTGAGCGATTCAGCCTCAGGCAGAGGCAGTTGCACTGCGCTCTGTCTGGGACAAAGCTGAAGAGGCTTACAGGAGGCATTGGGAGCCCCTGAAGGTCCCCTGTGGACCTAGGGTGATGGGAATGTTTTATTTTGGGAGAGGATTGGCGCGGAGTGGAGTGCGAAAAAACTGCTGTGCAAATAAATTGCAGCTGGTGTGACCCTTCCCTGCCATGCCAGGCATCCATCTCCAGGGCTGGGGCTGTGTCCACCATTCATGCGGCTGCAGAAGCCCTGGGTGTGCCCAAAGGCTGGGGCAGGGGCACACCCGGGTGCCTGCATCCTCCCTGCCTCATATCCTGGGACAGAGCTGTGTGCTCTGCCCTCCCAGTCTGCTGTCACAGCCAGCCCTTGTGCAGCCCAGCCAGCTGGCCAGGACCCTCTCCTGGGTGTGAGCCCAGAGCCACCTCCTGATCCCAATGGGCACATCTCAGGGAGGTCATCATGTGGCTGTGTGCACTGGGATCCTGGATGTCTAGCTCTTGCTTCCATCCCTGCATCCCCATCATAGTGCAGGTTGCCTTCCCCATAGTCTTTACCTGCCTGGGACCCCTGTGCTGCCACTGCAGGACACAGTGGTGCTGGGGAGGGATGTGCTGTGCCAGGAGCTTGGGGAAGCCCTTATTGGGCCAGAGTGGCAGCAACATGCCTTGGATCAGGGCTGGGACTGGCATCACCTTCACTGGGACCCAACCTGACTGGAAAAATCCTCCCAGGCTCTGTCCCCTCCTCAGCCAAGGGAGCCCCTGGGTCTCCTCAATCTACACCCATCGTTAGGGGCCAGGGATGGCAGAGGCACCCTGGGATGCTCTTGACGCAGCACTGGGGGCTGGGAAACAGGAGCAGTATCTGCTCTGTGAGCCATGCCCAGCTGCCATGACGCCTCCCTGCCCACAGGGACTTGAGCCCTACAATGGAGGAATCCTCTGCAATGGAGGACGTTCCCTCATGCCCAGCAGTGTGTCAGGCTCCACAGGCTGGTTGTGCCCACAAGCAGTGCCGGGTCTGTCCGTGCTAGTTGGCTCCATTGAGCACCGGCCAATTAGGTGGGAGTGGAGGGGTCAGAGGATGAGTCAGCTGAGTCCGGCCCTGGGTGTGAGAGGCAGAGCTGCAGGTGATGGAGTGGAGCGGGAAGGAGACCTCGGGATGTTCCTATTCTGAGCACCTGCAAGGATGTCCTGCAGGTCCTTGTCCTGGCCTTTGCAGTTGGGCACTATGGAGCTGGGTCTGTAGCGGGTGTCCTGACAGCCCTGTGCTGTCCCTGCGGCCCTCCTGGGTATGCACAGTGCTGGGATGAGTGCAGAGGTCATGGCCGGCAGTGGGGCACTGGCTACTGCTCATCCTCTTGTTGGTGTCTTCCCAAGCTCTGGGACAAGCCAAAAGAGGGTGAAACCCAGACCCTGTTAGCTCTGTGTCCCTCTAAGGCTCTGAATTCAGATTTGGGAGCTGGATGCTGGGCTGCAGCATCCCCTCCTTCCTAGCTGCTGCTCTAGTCCGTGTGGCATATGGGTCACCAGGCTGCTGCTCTCCCTCCAGCTGTTGTCTTCCCCTATCAGCCCTTTCTGGAGGGCAATAAGCCCCTCTGCCCTCCCGGCGTAGATGAAGGAGGTCCTGCAGAGCTCACTACAGAGGGCACTGGATGCTCAGCCAGGTGGGCCCTGGGGTGGGTGCCCTCCCAGGTGGGTGCCCTGGGGAGCTAGCCAAGGACAGGTCACCGATGGGGGGAAAGAGAAATGACTCAATCAATTAACCAGATTAAAACTGTGACTTCACCTCCCCAAAATAGCATTTTGCCAATATTTTAATGTGCTTATTAATAATCTGCTCGCACTCTGATTAGCAGCGAGGTAATAAGGGATCAGCTGTAACCTAAATTTAACTCTCCCTAATGGATGATGGCCCTGAGAACCAAAAAAAAAGGAGAGGTTCCTATCCATCAGGCTGGCTGCCCTGGCAGGTCGGCAGCACCCAAGGGACCTGGGCAGATGCTGCCCAGATGTGCCCAGGCACCATCACCTCTGCTGTGGCCCAATGGTCCTGTTCTGAGCACACTAGGCTAGGAACAGCATTATGGATAGCACACAGGGGTTGCTCCCAAGCAGGGCAGGGCCTGGCTGTGGTCAGGGTGCATGGTTCCCTCCTGATGAGACAGGTCCCTCGGCAATGGGTGACTGCCCTGCTCCCTCCCCATCTGTTCCTGTTCCACATCAGGGGACAGTCCCCTGTACCCGGCTGCTGGGAGGATGGGGACAAGGACCAGCCACCTTGCTACCCTATGGCTCTGGGTGTTGCCTCGTGGTGTACTGTGTGCACAGAGCTGCTTTCTGGGCAAGAAACCCCAATCCTGGGCATTTCTATTTACACACAGCTGGTGGCTGGTGGGGTGGTTAAGTTTAGCTGGGTGGCAGGGCTGCGCTGCCAGCAGCACGGGAGAGCTGGGGCAGGAGTGGCTGGGCAGGGGACATTTCATGGCTGTTATTGTCACAGCACAAAGCGGCACATGTGGCATGGAGTCAGTGCCAGCCTGGGCTGCTGCCTGGCACACTGTTACAGGGCCTGCTGCCCTCCCCAGTGCAGAACCATGGGCACATGCTGGGGCCACTTTGCCACCCTGTACTGTGTAAAGCAGCCAGTCTTGGGTGAGAGAAGAGGGAGAGAGGGACAGAGCTGGATGCCTGAGTTCTGAAAGGAGTACAGCTGATATGATGCTGTGCTCCTCACCACACACCTGGCTGGCCATGTCCTCTGGCTGTAGCTGCAGAGGTTGGGATGGGACATCCTGTACACAAAGAGGTGTTGCATGCATGTTGGTGGAACACTTGGGCCCAGCATCTTCCCTAGCCATGTGTCCCATGGGGCAGCTGATGGGGACAAGAATGGTATGGGGACTGGAGGCGTCTAAGACATGGGTGCAGCTAGTCTCACAGAGTTTGGGGTCTCTGAGTGCATGTGCCCAAAACCACAGTGGCACTGCCCGAGTGCACCCGGCATTGCAGAGCAAGAACTGAGGTGGCTGGCTCTGACTCGAAGCTGAGAAAAGTGGATGCTGTCCCAAGGCATGTCTGGGAAGGTGCTGTGCTGGGGTGCAGGGGATGAGGTGCTGGCACCTCTCTGCCTGACCGAGCTCTTTGTGCCAGCAGGGTTGCAGAGAGACTTTCCTTTAAGGCCCACTGTGTGGAGCAAGGACAGGCACAGGCATCTCAGCGGAGATCCTGGCATTTGCCAATCTGGGGCTGCAGCGTCATTCCCTGGGGAGCCCCGTTTCCAGGACTCCCAGCTCTTCTTACAGGGTGGCTGAGCCCTCAATGTCCCGGGGTCATCAGTAAACTCAGTGCAGCCATGGGGCTGTGGTGACGCCTTGCTGGCCCTGTGTCACAGAGGTGCAGCCACATGTGTAATGAGCCCCGTCTGTTCTCTGCCCCCTGCTTCCTTCTCCTGGCTGACGGTGCCACTCTCCCCCTGGGCTGGGAGGGTTATTTTTAACTGTTTGCCATGTGCTGCCTGAGCACAATTAAGGTAATTGGTTTGGGAGCCTGGCTCTCACACAACGCTCCCAATTACCTGCCTGCCTGCCATGCGGCCCCCCCGCCTCCCTGCCCGTGGTGGCCGGCTCCTCCGGCGGGGGGACTGCCGGGACACGGCTGCCCCAGATAGTGCGGTGGGGCTGGGTGGGGGCCACAGGCAGGCACAGGGGATGGAGCCATGGAGAGGACATCCCTGCACAACGACAGCCTGCTCTATGCCTCCCTGATTGCCATCCTCCTCCTCATCTCCTATTGGTTCACCACGCGCTGCTTCAAAATCATCAGCGGCATCGAAGGTACGGGGCTGGGGACAGAGGGGGACAAGGTGACACTGGCCCATCCTCTCCCCTTCCAGAAGCTTTGTGGTGAGGCGAGCCAGGAGCTTGGTGTGGGAGAGGGGGATTGGGGACCATTCTCTCCACCTCTCTGGGGCACCTCGATCTCCTCCTCAGTCACTTTGTTTGTTCCTCTTGGCCCTGTTCCTGTTCTGCTGTGTGTGAGAGCAGCCAGTGGCAGCGACGGCTGAGCTGTGGCAGTGCCCAGGGCTACTCTGGGGGCATCTGGCTCTGCTGTGCTGTTGGAATCTGGGTACCACTGTCCCTCGCTGTGCAATGGGGATGCAGACAGAGCTCCCTGATACCTCCCACTCTGTTTGGGGTGCCCAGTCCTGATGCTGGGGCCTCAACCTGCGTTTTGGGGCTCTCAGTCCCTTTGGGCATAACCTACATCTTTGCTCCTCAGCTGGTGTGTTGGGTTGCTCTGGGATGGGGCGGGGGCCCTGGTTTCCCAGGTGAAGGGTTTCTCTAAGCCTCACTGCAGTGGGATGTGCATGCTGGCGGCTTTGAGACCCCCAGGGCAAGGAGCAGGGCAGGAGGGTGGCACTGGTGCTATGTGTCCAGGACAGGCAGGGCCCCTCCTGCCCAGGGTGGGTGTTACTCCATCCATCCGTGTGACCTTTCCCTGTGAGGCTCAGCTAGAGCCTCATGGCTCTTCCCACAGCATGGCCAGATGCTGGCTGTCTGCAGGGGCAAGGAGCCACCCCTGGGAGTAATGTCAGTTGGAGGGATGGGGGGCAAAGCCCTATCCCACTTCTGGTGGGGTGCATGTTTTGGATGGCCTCTCGAGCATCCCTTGCAGGTGGCTGTGGATCTGGCTCCATGGGCAAAGTCCCCTGTTTGGTACCATGTGCCTCCTCTATCTTGGGGGCAGCTCCAGATGGAGGTGCATCCCTGGGGACCTGGATGAGCCGAGGGGGTGATCCACTGACACCCCCAGCCCATCTGGAGCTGCCTTTGGAGGGAGGGGATGTGCTCTGGGCAAGCAACCCTGGTGAGTCTGGGGGTACTGGGAGCTGGGCTCTGGTACCGTGTGTGGCACTGGGACATGGGATACTGGTTGGATTCTGTGTTGTGCTGGCAGAGAACAGTGGAGGGCTTTTACTAATGGCTCCAGCGTGGAAATGAGTAATCCTGACATGGCGGCTGGCAGGTGATTTATCACTGCTCCACCAGGGAGGCCGGCTGGCACGGGACGGGCACGAGGGCAGGCGGGGAAGCTGTCGCTCCATGGCTGACCTGCCTCTGTGCCCCTCAGCACCAGCATCCCGTGATGCTGATGGAGACACACAAGGGGCTGATGATGATCCTCTCTTGTGGGCTGAGCAGGTTCCTTTGCAGGGGATCTGCCCCAGGCTCAGGCTGGAAGAGCTCCTCTACCACTGTGTCTGCCCAAAGTTAGGCTGTATAAAGAGCCCCATGATGTGTGGGACAGGCATTGGCCTGGGAGCAGCCGGAGGCTTGAGGAGAGGATGGTTTCAAGCATTTCAACCAGGGCTCAGCAAGAAAAGTGGCTTTAAAATGGAATTGGTGTCAGTGGGAAACTTCCTCCGAGAATGCAACAGGTTTCTGCTACCCTGTCTCCGAAGGGACAGACTTGGGGGCAAAGCTGGGAGCCAGCCCGGTGAGATCCAGGTTCAGTACCTGGAAACTTGCCTCTTTCCAAGAAAAGGAAACGTCAGGTCTGAAAACTTCCAGCCTGAACAATGTTTCCCCGGGGAGGACTTTCATCTCCTCCCTGAACTGCCTCTAATGCATCGCTGGCACCTTCTGCTGGTGCCAGAGCTATGGGAGCACATCCCTGAGATGCCAAGCCTGGTGGCACGGAGCTGCTAGATAAACCAGTCATGCCATGACCTGGGACTGAGCCACCAGCCCTCTCTGTCCTCTGCAAGGGGACAAACCTGCAGCCTTCTGGGCTGGGAATAGGGGTCTGGGTGAGGGCCTTGGGCTTGGGGGGTTGGTGCTGGGTAGCCCTGCTGGCAGCTCTTACAGCATCAGACAGCACGTCTGCCATTGCTTTTCCCATCATGGGTGTCCCAGGGTGATGCCTCCTCTCCTGGTGACATATTTCCCCCCTCATCACAAAGACAACAGGGACGAAAAGAGGCTTTGTGCCCTGGTCCTGTCTGCAAGGCCCTTTGTGAGGGCAGGATGGCTCTAGAGCTGTGCAGGCAGTCAGCACCATAGCCTGGGCATGGCCACCGCACACATACCTGGAGCAGCTGGCCTGCTCCTGGGGGGTACAGTGTGAGATAGGAGGGCAGAGGTGACATGGGGGCAGCCCTGTTCCCTGCCTGCCACACTGGTGCTGGAGTTGGGACCGGTCCTGTGTCATGCCCCACCTCAGGGAACTCATCAGCTAGGGATGGGCAATGCCAGCGGCATCCCCGGGGGAAGCCGTGCATCCCCAGGGAATGGGGCAGGGAGCAGTGGGCGCCTGGTCCTTCTGGCCTGTGACCAAGCAGCCAGACAAGGGCTGGGATGTTGTTAAAAAAAGCATGGAAGCTAAATATAGCCCCGCTGGCTGTGTATGGATGTGTGCTGGAGGCACCGAACGCCTGGGTTCGCCCTCTGCCTGCAGCTTCTGCGTGACCTTGGCTGGGCCCCTTGGTCCTCTTCTGCCTATTGCTGCACTGCCTGTGGGTCCTGCATTGTCTCAGGCATCCTACATCACACTCCCTGCTCCCTTGGAGATCCCCTTGGATCTCCTAGGTAGACCCCTGGGCCATGCACAGAAATGGGGCAGCTGGACCTGTTGCCCCAGACCCTCCCCAGGAGAGGGCCGTGGGGACCTTGGGGTGTTCAGCCCTGGTGGTCCCCATGGGGCTGGCATGCGTGTGGGGCACAGAGGACAAGTCTGAGTCATCCCCATCCTGGATGTTTAGCCAGTGCCCAGCGTCCTGTCCCTCCCCGTGTCCCCCCCTGGGAACCGAGTGCCTTTTAATATCTGTGGCCTGTTTCCTTAGCAACTGCATTAAGCAAATCGATGGAGGTGGTGTCATTGGAATGGGAGGGCATGCCTTCTTCCCCCCAGCCCCCCCAGCCCTGCCACCCCCCCACGCCTCCCTCCACTTGGCCTCTCTCTGCTCTTACTCACAGGCACAGCCCTGCTCTGCTTAGGCTTTGAGCCGTGGCTCCTCGAGCTGCCCACCACAGCCCCACACTGACCCCTTGCTCGCCCATAGCTCATGGTGGGCACCCCCAAGTAGAGGGGTGACAGCTGATGCCCCCTTGGGGACAGAGGCAGGGGTACCTGGGGATGTGTGGTCTGGCGGCTGCAGCACTGGGGTGAGGGGGCTTCAGGGCTGTGGTGGGGAGCGGGTGGCGGGTGGGGGGCCATGAGACACCCCCACCATGAACCTGGAAGGCCTTGAGATGATCGCGGTGCTGGTGGTCTTGGTCCTCTTCGTCAAGGTGCTGGAGCAATTTGGCCTCTTCGAGCCTGTGTCCTTGGAAGGTAACGGGTGAGGGTGGTGGTGGCTGCTCCGGGGCCACAGGGGGCAGGTGGTGGGTGTCCGGAGCTGCCCCAAGGATGCTGCATCCATGGGGGAGTCCTGGGACATGGTGTCCATCTGCTGCTCGCAGGGGCATAGGATGCAAGGAGAGGGGTGCTCTGTCTGCTCCGGGCAAGGTCACAGTGTCTGGGTATGTAGGGAGGGGACAAGGGCTGGCAGGGTGTCTGCTGCATGGTGGTGCCTTTGATGTGTGCTGGGTGCTGTGGGCTGGGACTCTGTGAGCATACAAGTAAGCACTAGGATGTTTTCCAGCACCTCTATGGGAACAAGATGTCCCCAGGATCTGTGGTCACCTCACCCGGAACATGAGGTGTCAGACTGAGGACCGGCCTGCAGAGCAGCCAGGCCTGGGCAGGATGGGTGCCCAGCAGCAGTGCTCCTAGGTGGATCAAGCCAGGAGGGAAACTGAGGCAGCAGCTGAGCTCAATACAAGGCATCCTGCCTGTGAACCCTGGGGAGTGGCACACTGAGTGTGCACAGGTTGCAGCCCCCCTCTGCAGCTCTGCTGATGATTTGCTGGTGCATCCCCCCTCCCTGTGCTTTAGCTTCTCTGCGCAGCTGCTCACAGCTTTGGACCAAAGTCAGTGGCATTGATTGTGACTGCTCTGATGCATACTGGCTCCCACTGCAGTGGAGAAGAGGGAGGCAGAAAGACCCCAGCCCCTGCAGCTACCCTGCTGAGGGGTGCAGGACAAGGCAGGGCCCTCCCCTGGCCTGTGTGGCTGCTCCTTGCCTTGCTGCCAGTCCTCTCTTGTCCCAAGGAGGACTTGGTGTCACTGTGCAGCATGGACAAACACAGCCTGCACCTCTCCCCATCCACCCGCATCCCCATGCTGGGGAGCTATGAATCCCTCTGGCCTCGCTGGAGATTCACCCCAGCTTTGATGGTGGGAGTGGGAATCAGGTGCCCCAGATTGGCAGCAATTGCTCCCATCAGCAAAAGGTGTTTGGAAGGGAGGGAAATGTGTTGCTCAAGGGGCAGAGATTGGCTGAGGTTGAGCTGAGTCCTGGACACCATAGGGAAGTCCTGCAGGTGAGCAGTTGCCTGTTGGGATGAGATGCTGTTGCATGGGTTACACACGTCCGCAGCTTGGCTTGGAAGGCAGCAGTTTGTTCTCTGGGGAAGGTCCCGGTCTGGGGCTGGGAAATGCTGAGTCCCCTCGGGGGGTTGTTTACCAGCCATGCCTGGGCAGCAGTGACAGCACAGGGACCACAAAGAGTGTGAAACCGTACACTAATGGCTCAGGTCTGCTAATGGACATGGTCGTCACCACCAGCTCCAGAGCCATCAATACTGCCTGCCATGCTTCCCCTGCTCCAGCTGCTGCCCTGCCCCATCCCTGCCCATGGCTGTCTCTCTGCCCAGGTTGGTGGTGTCCCAGGGGTGGGTTGTGCTGGGAGGTTTTGTGCTGCTGCAGTGATGGGCTGGGAATGGAGCACCTCCATAGGAGCCTGGAAAAATACCTGAGCCCTGGGGAAGGGTTCAGCGGGAGCATCTTGCAGTGAGACCCTGTCTGGCCCTGGAGGGACCACAGAGGGGAGGGAGATAACGTGGGGGAACTGCAGCTCGGTGGGTTCCCAAACAGCTTGACGAGGTCCCAAGGAACCCATCCTCCATCTGGAGCTTGCCCTCTGAGGAAGGGTTTGGACAGGAGTGCTGGTTGTCTGTACACCCTCACCCTGTCCCCTTGGCCCCCTCCCTGTCTCCCCTTGTACCCCGCAGCCCTGGTGGCACAGTCAGAGCAGCTGTCTGGCAGCAGTGGTGGAGCATCTCCTGTGGACGTGTTGTGCTCCAGGGGCTATCGATGCCGGAGTTGACTGGTTAATCAGTGACAGACCATGTCACCCCATCACTGCCCTGTGCCACCGTGCCTGTCCCCAGCCCCCAGCATCTCCCAGCAGAGCTGCCCAGAGGGCTTCCAGCCCCCTGACGAAAGCCTGCTTTGGCCAAGTGCTTGGGAGGGGGCAGACAAAGAGAAACGCTATCGATTCTGGCTCCTGAAGTGCAGCATCAATAATTCAGCGCAGAGCAATCGGTCCCGGCTGGGAGGAGGACGTGTGGGGAGGAGGAGAAAGGGGGAAGAGCTGCCTGCGTAGCCCAGCCTCAGGTGAATACTGGATGAAGCTGCAGATTGCTGTCAGCAAGATAACTGGTGGCTGCCTAGGGCTGTCCCTGCCTCAGCTGGGTCAGGGTCTGTACATGGGGCTTGCAGGATTAAGTGTGCCTTGGAGAGCCTCTGATATGGAGTGCACTGGCCCCTGCCTTCCCCAGGGGGTTAAACCTGTTGCCCCAGAGCTGAAGATATGGAGGGGGAAGAGGGGTTGGGGAGAGTGCCAAACCCCTCCAGAGTCTGGGAAGAATACAAGTGAGCAGTAGCCTGCCTGGGTGCCACCAGCATCCCAGAGGATGCTATGCAGCAAGCAGCATGGCCATCTCCTGGCACCTGAGGTAGGGTGAGGGTCCCTCCAAGCAAGGGAGAAAATTAGCATCCCTGTGGCACTGGTGAGACTGAAGCCCTGTGCCAAGCTCTGCTTTCCAGGAGCCCCTTTGGCATCAGCATGGAGCCTTGGCTGCAGGAGGGACCAGCCCTTCGGGGTGTGATGCCAGGGGTCCCCGGGCCCAAGGCACCATCCAGCCTGGTGTGTTTGACAGACCTGAGAGGTCAAGGCAAGCTGGCTGCAGGTGTGGTACTTCTTGGAGCATGAACTCCAGCCTGCCATGCTGGGCAGCTGCAGGGGCTAGGGCGCACCAGAGATTTCCCCCAAGGGTTTAACCCTTGCCTTTCCTTTTCCAAGGGCTGGGCATGGTCTTGTATCTGAATCAGGAGAGAGCTGCTCGTTCATGGTGAGGGCCTGCAAAGCAGGAGGGCAAGGGGCAGAGATGTATGGTAGCTGTGGCTGCGCTCTGAGTTTGGATCCCAGCATAGCCTTACACTCTGAGGAATGCTGCAGCTGGGCCGCATCCTTGGGTCTTGGAGAAGAAGGTCTCCCATGGACCCTACATTCACCTCTGGAGCATGTTCCATGTGCTCCGCAACCAGGGACATCAGCCCTGGCCATTGCTATGGACACAGGATGGGCTGCACTGTTTCGCCCTGACTCGAGAGGGTGAAGCTGGGTGAAGCTTGGTTCTGGGTTCCCCTTGGCTGTGGTTTCTGCTGCCACGGTCAGGGAAGGGCAGCTCGCCCAGCACCAAGCTCCCCAAGGACCACAGCACTCACCCCACCAACTCTGCCACTGCATCATGTCATGTCCCACTCAGCCCAGCCAGATGTAATTAGCTTGTTGAATCTTTTTTCCCTCCGGCCTCATGTTAATCACTTTTCACATTGCTTCCCTCCCAGTTCCTCCTGGCCTGGCTTGCCTTTTCTGTTGCTCATGTGCCTGGAGAGGGGAGCAAGGGGACCCAGCTGGACACAGAGAAGGAATCCCACTCTGTTGCATCCTGCCCCAAAGACAGGCTCTGAGCTAGTGGATGGAGCATCAGGGAGATTGCTCAGCCATGGGGAGGTGAGAGAAGTCTGCAGGCTGGAGAAAAGGCAATAAAGCTAGACAGCAAGGGAGCCTGTTGGGACAGCCTTGCCTTGCAGTCCTGTTCCACCGATGGAGGATCAAACTTTGGAGTCCAGTGGGAGAAGTTGTCTTGAAGCTGGTCTGGGGCTCTCTAGCACAGGGTTGTGTTGGGCTACAGTGTGCTGTGAGAGCTCAGAGGGGTCTCTGTCACCTCTCCCCTGCAAGGGGTGGGATGAGACCCCAGGACTGGGCACAGGTGGGAATACAGGTGCCCTGGCCAGGGCTCTGTAGGGTTGTGGTCCCTGGAACACAGGTAGCAGGATGTTCCACACAATGTCTGTGTTTGGCTGCGGCATCTCCTCCCAGGGATGCAGGGAAATGTCTCATTTGCCATGGGCATCTGCCTAGGGGCTTGCTGTGCCACTGAAGCAGGGGGTGGCCAGATCAGAAGCAGCTTTTAGGCGAGAGATGTGTAGAAAACTGGACCAAAGACTTTCTAATAACCACTGCTGCCAGGCTCTGGTCTCTGCCCTGCTGCCCACAAGGCAGGGCTTTGGGTAGGCTGCAGGGAGCCCCCATCCCAGCTGGCTGCCCCTCCACGTTGCACTCCCTCCAGGCATGAGGCATGTTCCACTCCAGCAGCAAGCGAGGTACCCAGGGCTGGCAGACCCCAGCAGTGGCTCCTCCTCGTGCCATTGATCTTGCATATGGCTGTGATTTACTTACTGGTGCAAAGAGGTGCAGGGGGAAGGTGAAGGGGGTGAAAAGGGAAGAGGTGAGGCTGGCAGCTGTCTGTGGAGGCGATTGGTGAACAAGGCTGAGCTCTGAGGCAGGGAGCTCCTCATTCCATACTGCGGGTGCATGCAAGGTGGGGCACTGCTGGGGGGCAGATTTGGCGGTTTGGGATAAGGCAGAGGGGCTGGTTCTGGGCTGGGTAGCATCAATATGCCAGTGACAGATGAGCTCACCCCTGTTGGGTGAGAGTCGGGAGCAGCCAAGCCTCCTCCATGTACCCACTGGTGGCAGTTCTGCACCCCCCTGTGGTTCCCAGTGCTGGGATGCCTGTGCCAGGCTGTGTAGGTGCAGGGGTGAGAGCTCACCTCCAAGTCCCCTGGGCAGCTGTGCGGTCCCCCTCCTCTGCAGCCTGGGGGCCCCGAGGGACCCCAGAGGGTGCTGGGGCGGGAAGAGGGAGGGCCAAGGCAGATCTCTCCTCCCCTGCCCTCCCCTCTCCTCCCTTGCTGGGTCTGTTGCTCTCAGACCAGCTGCGTGCTGGGGCTGTGTCTGGGGTGATGTCGGTTGCTGGGGTTCTCTGGGACCCGCAGGGGCTGCAAACGGTGGGCATCATCCTGCTGCTCTGCTCCAGCCTCAAGCTACTGCATGCCCTGGGCATCATCGACCTGTCCAGGGGAGGTGGGATGGGGATGGGGATGGGGTTGGGGCTGCAATGGGATGGGATATTGTGGTGGAGTTGCTCCCCATCTCCTGTCCCAGGGGCTGCAGGGAGGTTGGGAGAGATTTGGAAGGATTGGTGTGGTTTTGGGCTTTTGTATGTGCGTGTATGTGGTTATTAGGGTGTGTGAGGACGTCTGGTGGAATTAGGTGTAAGGAGCTGGGGGACTCAGGATGTTTGGGAATGTTGGGGTGCTTTGGGGGGGGGGGCACTTGAGTAATTGGGTGATCCCCTGCACAGGTATGAGGGATGTTCAGGTGTGAATATCTGGAGACACTGGGATGTGGGGTGTTGGGGTACAGGATGCTATAAAGTTATGATATTTGGGAGCATGAGGATGGGGAATATCTGGGTCTGGAGGCATTGGGGTGTGGTAATGTGTGTGGTGCTGAGGGACTGGGGCTTTCTGGGGTGTTGGAGTCTGGGGCTTTGGGATGCAGGGGGCTGGGCTTTGTCAGATAATGGGGTGATTAGGGCTGGGGAGATGAATGGGAGCTGGGGGCAAGAAGGGATGGATGTGGGGTATGGCACCATGCAGGGGAATTTTCTCCCCCATTTCTGCAGGAATTGGCATCTATGGGGGTAATGTGGCTGAAAGAGCCTGGAGCCCCTGGCCCCTTTGCCCTCCCTGTGGGGCTGTGCCAGGGTTAGGGAGGGAAGGGGCTGCTGTGGGTGCTGAGCAACCTGAACTGGCATGTGGGTGCTGAGGACAGGGCTGAATGTGGCCAGACAAGAGGACTCAAAACATGTCTGAGTGATGCACAACCTGTTGGCTGTCTGGTGAGTGTGGGAGTGCAGAGAGCTGCACATTGCTGCTGCCTTCTCTGCCTTGACAGCCTTCATTGGCTGTGGCACGGACATCCTGGCTCAGACAAAGGCTGCCAAGAGACTTTGCATGAGTGTGATTTGAGGTTTGTTTGCCCCTATCCCATCTGGTTCGCGCTGGCAGCTGGGGATGCTGCAAGATGAAGGGGCTGCAGATCACATTCCCTTGGGCAGGCAGATCTTGGGATGGGAGCTGTGATGGGATGACATGCCGATAGGAGGGATCCAAAGGACCAGTTAGTAGCTGATCAGAAGGGAGGGGATGAGGATGCTGTGTCCAGGAGGTGCTTTCAACACCCTTACGATGGAGGATATCCCTGAGCTGCCTGGGATCTGGCCAGGATGAGGCATGTCCAGGTTTGTCCCTGTGTGTTGTTGGCTAGGGTATGGATGGCATCTGGGTAATGGGTATGCAGAGTGCCAGCTCTCTCATAGGATACACTTCCTGCAGCCAAGAGGAGCTGCTGCTCTGCTGAGACACTTCTGGGGTATTGGTATTTTGTTGGCATTTAAGGTGTCTCCTCTGGTACCTTAGATGTGCCAGTTCCTCCTGCCAGAGATGTCCCTGCCATAGAGGTGGTGATGGGGACGCTGCAGGATGTGTCCCTGTGCTAAGGTTTTGCAGCAGGGTGATGGCCATGGCTGTCCCAGTCCTGCAGCCTTACTGGCTTTGTTTGGAGAGTCCCTGAACTCCGCTGTCCCTTGGCACCTGTATCCCATCCCCTTCACTTCACATTTTGTACTGAGAAATGATTGTTCAGCCAACATCTCCTTTGGGCACAGCCAGGCTGTCTGGGAGCACTGTCACAGGCTGGGGATGGGAATGGGGACAGTGCTGCTGTGAGCCCTACTTTGCTTTACAGCCCCTCCTGGCCCATGCCTCCTTCTCCCTTTGGTTCCTGCTCAGCACGAGGATTGTGCAGCCCCTCTCCTCTCCCTGGCACTGTGGAACACCCCTTCCCTGGGTCCCTGCTGCCCCATGAACTGCAGGTCTCACCCAGCAGCTCTGCTGCTCCCAGCACCTTCAGCTCTGCTGGCTCCGGGTGCCTGGGCTGAGGCTGCCCCGTCCCACCCCCAGGACAGGGACTCACTGTCTGTCCCCTGCCCTGGGAGATGCCAGCTCTGATTTCATTCCCCTAATGGATGACTGTCTGGCCCCTGCGGCTGCTGCAGGCACCTTAGTCCTGGTTATGCTCGGCTCTGTCACCACTGACTGATGAGGGTCGTCTGCAGAGCTGCTGCTGGCGGGATCCATCCTGACCCCCCAGGGCAGTTGGGGGAGCTCCTGTCTCCATTGCAGCCTTCATTGCAGGCCCCTGTGAGCTGTGATCCCCCCATCAGGAGATGATGCTGCCCAAGGCTGGGCACTGCAGAGGGGGAGCAGAGCTGGGGGCTGGTGGATCCCGCTCAGAGCTAAGCCCTACACAGGGATGATTGTGAGACACAGGTTTTAGGGGCAGCTGGGCTCAGCATCACTGCCCAGATGGACCCAGAGCCATGGCCTGGCAGAGGGAGCTTGATGATGTGCCTCTGGCCGCACAAGAAAAAGGGATGATCTGGAAGTGAATGGAGGCTCCTCTACAGAAAAGAGCATGTTCCCGGAACTGCTAATCCCTTCCTCATGCTCCCCTGGCCCTGCCCTGCCCCTTCTTCTGGCTCATCCCCCTGCCCTAGCTAGGGTTTGTCCTCATGCTTCCCAACCATGCCATCTGAAAAGGCAGAGGGTCCCCTCGCCAAGTGCCTTCTCCCACCCCATCCCTGCTCCTAGAGCAGGGTGCTCGGTGGATTGTCCCTGGGGTACCAACTACTCTTGCTCTTCCACCTGACCCAGTGTTGCCCTATGGAGCCAAGGTGCTGATGCTTTGCTCCCATTCTGGAATGCGCTGTGGACAGGCATTCAGATGGGGACACTAAAGGAGGGTCTTGCTGTGGAATGCACATCTTCCACTCATCATGGTGATGCATTTATTGAGGTATTACTGAGAGAGGGAACAGGAGACTCTTGGCACTGTTGGTTTGTTATTGTAGGGTCTTTTCTAAGAGGATGGTGCTAGAAGAGGTGGGTCGGTATCCCCAGCCAGCTGTTACTGTGAGGGTGCTGGTGGCTGTGGCTCTGTGGAGAGGGCAGGGACATAGTTATGTATCAGGTTGACCCTGGCTCCTGCTTTCTCTCTGGGGAGACCACAGAGCAGCTCAGGCTTAGGTCCTCCCTGGGAAGGGGGATGTCATCCCAGCGCCGTGTAACCCCCTGACATGGCAGCACTAGCTGGATCCAGCCCCCAAGGACACATTTCTTCTCCTTTTAGTGCTGCCCAATGATGGAGGCTTGGTTTGTGTATATGTGTTTCAAAGATGCTGGGCTGTGGAGTGACGCATAGGAAATGACAAGCCACTTAACCCAGCAGACCTCCCACTGCAGATAAAACACCACCAGCCCTTTCTGCTGGCTTGCTTTCTGCCAGGCATTTGATGGCTCTTGCAGAGAGGTGGAGGGGCAGAGTGATGTCTGGAAAGGGAGCTGGTGCTAGCAGGGACAGGGCTCTGTGCTGTGGACACACAGTGTGCCCAACACGGAAGCACATGGCCAGGCTCTGCTCCTGCTTTGGGCAGAGCTGTTTCCCAGCAAGGGGGAGCCCAGGGAGCCTCCAGACATGCTCATGGTTTGGATGCTGGGATCAGAAAGGGGAAGGCGTGTCCTGCCCAGCAGAGCCCTCAGGCGCACAAAAGCCGGGACACCAAAACCCCAGCCCTGGTCACCCCTGCCCTGTTGTTAAGCTGCATGTGCTGAACGTGCGCCCTCCCCTGCGCCGGGGCCCCTGGAACTGGGCCCTCTTTGGTTTCCTCCTTAAGCAAACGCCCATGTTCTTCATTTTATTTTTTCTTTTTTCCTTCTTTATAACAAACTAAAGTGTAACTTGCACCCGACCTGACCTACTGCACGTGCCTATACCTGCTGCCCCTGTGAGTCCAACCACAGTTTACTCTCTGTTGCATCTCTCTCGCTGTGTGGTTTTCCTCCTGCCCTGCTCCCTCCCCTGGTCCATCACCCTGGCATTGGGTGTTGCTCTGCTCACTCTGTCCCTTTTCCCCTGGGTGAAGGGGCTGTTCCTGCCTCCCAGGTGTGTTCCCATAGCTCGGCTCTGCCAGAGGGACCCAAAGTGTCCTTGGAAGGCTGAAAGGTGCAATTTCCCTTTCCCTCTGCGAATTAAAGCCCTAGAAAAGTAGCTGGGTCAAATCATGTTTTATGGACAACTGATGCCTGCTTCTAGGAAGGGAAAAAGCCTCTTTCCTTGCCTGCCTGCAAACCCCAGAAATACAGGAGCCAGCCTGTGCTGTCCTGCCAGCACCAAGATCCTGGCCCCCACCCTTGCCCCTGTCACCCTGTGGCAAATGACAAATGCCAGGGGGTGCATTTGTGCATCCCTACATGTTTGCACATCACTAGCACCCTCATGTGGATGCCACTTCCCTGGGGACAAGTTTGCCCTCTCTGAGTGGCTTTATGTGATGTCCTGCTCGGACAATGACAACCTGGAGCTGTTCTCCATTGCCCCAGCTTGCTGCCTTGGTGTGGGCTCAGAGGGTCCCAGGTCCTGACTGTGGGCACTTGATGACCAACCTGCCCAGCAGGGGCTGCTAGATGCAGATCCGCATCCCTATCCTGGAGCTGGGTACCACGCAGCACCATTTCCCCAGTATCTGGGCCTCGGCTCAGCCCCACAAGGCTAAGAAAGCCCCATCTGCTAGCCCCCTAGAGAAACAACCCCAAAACCAGGATTCAGGATGAAGGCATCTGCTGCTTGCATATATCCTGGGTGCTTGGAGCAAACACAATGTCAGCAGAGCCCCAAAGGGACTTTGCACCTTTCGTCCCATTGGTGCCCTATGCTGCTGTCTGCCTCCCTCTGGGGTCTGGAGCCCAGCACGGCCTTCATCCCCCTCCTTTTCTCCTCTCCCCACCTGTGGCATTACTCCTGCACTAAGGCTGGCTTGAGGCACTGTGGGGCCCTGCGGGAAGTGAGGGCGCGGGTCTGTGGCTGTGGGGCAGCACTAGCTGGGAGAGATGGGGATGAGCAAAGCCACTGGCATCCAGAGGGGGGAACAGGAGGTGGTGGTGGGGTCTGTGCAGTAAGGGACCTGCTGTTAATGCAAGAACACTTGGACGTGATGGCCATGGGCCAGGCTAAGGTGGGGAGCCCCTCACCCTGCTCCATAGCCTGTCTGAGGCAAAGCCCTGAGCCCTGTTCCCCTTCTGGCTGTCTCAAAGCAGGTCCCCGGGCTCGGATTCCAGTGCTGTGTTGGGGAGGGGGTGCATGCTGCAGTCAGGCTGCATGGCTGGGTTTGGTGCATGCTTCGTGTTCAGCCTTTGGGTGCCAGCAGGATCAAACTCAGCCCAAGGTTTGGGGAGGATGTGATGCCCTGGCTCAGCTGCAGGCTGTTTCTTGGGCTCCATCCTGCCCTGCCTCTCTGCACAGCCACATGGGGAGGGGAGGGCTCAGGTATTTTTCCTGGAGGCTAATGGGCAGAGACCAGCCCTGCCATCTCCTGGGTCTCTGGGCTGCTGGGTATCTCCAGTGCACCCAGCATGCTCCAGTGGTGGGTTGAAGAGGGGCTGGGTGTGGGTAGCCCAGGAGGGTTGCCCCTTTGCCATCCCCATGCTTCCCAAGGAGAGAAACTCCAGTGCCGGGTTTGTCCTGGGATGAAGCTGAAAGGCCAAGCAGAGCCTGGGCTGGGGGCTTTGCTTTCCTGCTCCTCTGGCCTCACATTGCATGTGCTGCCCCTGCCCTGCTCTCCTGCGCCGGGTGCCCACCCTGCAGCTGCTGGGTCCGGGGCCGTTGCTCTGTTAACTCTTCTGCTTGGTGACTCCTTCTTTCTTCCAGGCAACCCGCCGGGCCAAACTAAAAAAGCGCTGAAGCAGCGATTCCTCAAACTGCTGCCCTGCTGCCGGCCCAAATCCATCCCCTCGCTCAGCGAAAGCAAGTGCTTCTTCTTGCCTTTGTGTGTGTGTGTCCCCAGCGGTGCTGCTGCCTGCCCTTCGCCCTGGCCCTGCCCGAGGGAAGGGGGCACCTCCACCACTCCCCTGCTCTGGGTTTGGGGCTGTCATGATCAGTCCTGCCTTGGAAGGGTCCGATCCATTGGGCTCTGCAACCACCTCTGTCCTCAACTGCTTCTAGGCTGGTTTTCCCTCTGTCCAGCTCCCCGGAGTGGCTCCCACAGGATGCATGGTGGCAAGACCTGCTTTGGAGCTGACTCGGGGAAGCGGGACCCTCCTGGCACTGTTTTAAGAGCTGGGAGGTTGTTGCTTATTGTTGGTTTGGACACGGAGGTGTGATGGAGGCGGGCAAAAGGGGCCGAGCAGGGAGTGAGCACAGAGCTGCCCAAAGCCCTCTACCCACTCTGCACTGAGTGTGCTTGGCCCTGCAGTGAGTCTGAGCCCCCGGCCAGGGTCACCTCCTGCCCCATGGTGTGAGCTGATCCCCCCTTGGGAGAAGAGGTGAGTATGAAGGGGCAGGAGATGATCCACCTCGTGGATGGGGGGTACCTGCTGCGGGATCACAGTCCCTCCTGGTTGCAGTGGGGCCAGGGGGTGCTGGTTGCTGCAGGCAGGGGTTGTGCAGCTTGCCAGGTGGAGGGCAGAAGCCATCAGTGAAGGGGGGGCACAGTGGGCAGGATGAGTATAGACAAGGCTGGGGGGACTTGGGTCTGGGGGGCAGTTCTCCTGCTGGACACAAGTCCAGGTGCAGCAGGACAGACCTGCAGGACATCCATGGTCTCAGCTGCACAGGGCAGATGTCTGTGCTGGGGTGGAAGAGAAGAGCAAGAAAGGAGGTTCTCAGCACTGGGGGGGTTTCACACTCCCCTTTTGTACTGAAGGCTGGGGGGTGTCCTTGGGCAACAAGCCTGTTCCAAGGGTGTCCCTGAGTGTTCCCTGCTGGCACAGACCCAGCTCCTGCTTCAGAAACACTCCAAAAGCATGTCACACTGGGTAGGTGAGAGGACAGGTGTGCGGTGCAAGGTGCCTCTCCTGTCCCCAACACAGCAGGGCAGGGCAGGATGGTACTGGCCTCAGCCGCCATCTCTTCCCCTTGGATTCCTTGCAGACAGCGTTGAGGATGAGTTTGAGCTCTCCACCGTCTGCCACCGCCCTGAGGGGCTGGAGCAGCTGCAGGAGCAGACCAAGTTCACCCGCAAAGAGCTGCAGGTCCTGTACCGAGGCTTCAAGAACGTGAGTACTCCTTGACCAGCTTTGTTAGCACTGCCTCTGCTGTCATGTCCACCGTGGAGGGTGCTTTGCACCTTGTGGTGCCCTGGGTTTGTAAAGGCTTTTTGGACCTTGGGATTGAAGCTTATCAGGCTATGGCCTGATCCCACCTCCAGAGAGCTCAGCTGGGAGGCCTGATCCTGCACTCCATCCCTTGGGTGCTGGGATACAGAGCCCTTCCAGTGAGGGGTGCAGTACACAAAATCAGGGAGATGCCCCAAGCTGCCTTAGATCCGCCCCACCAGGCAGTGCAAAGCTGCAGGGCATGGCAGGGGAGATGCAGGGCTTCAAGGGGATTAAATTCAGCCCCTCTCTGTAACATGGAGGTGATGCTGTGGCTTGCACTGGCAGGAGTGCCCGAGTGGCATTGTCAATGAGGAAAACTTCAAGCAGATCTACTCACAGTTCTTCCCGCAGGGAGGTGAGTGCCCATCCCTGTCCCCATTGCTATGCCCTGCATGGATGCCTCCACAGGGCGAGGGTTTACACGGCACCCCCTCACACTGTTCACCTTCCCTCAGACTCCAGCACGTACGCCACCTTCCTCTTCAATGCCTTCGACACTGACCATGATGGCTCCGTCAGCTTTGAGGTGAGCTGTGACCAAGGAAGAGACGGCAGTGGGGCAGGGAGGGCATGTCCCTTCAGGTACCATGGGCAGCGCTGCACAGTGTTGCTGTTGGAGATGGATGAAGAGCTTCACAGGGTCTGGTGGAGTTTATTAAATTCCCAGAGGTAGTGGGGAAACAGTGAAAAGCAGCAAAAAAGGAGCCTTTCTGTATTTCCTGACTAGTGTCTTGTAGGTACCCAGGGTGGCAGGCACAGCCATGGCTGGGTCTTGTTCAGGCTTTGGCTGAACATCAGGTCCTAATGCACATTGTTTTCTTGGGTGCTGGGACCCAAGTGTGGGACATATTTGGGGACATATTCAGTTTTCCACAGGCCCTTTTGGATGCTCAATATTTCCCTTGCAGCCCAGCCACGGGGCACACCTGCTTTAGGGCTGAGTTCCCCCTCTGCAGGAGGGACAAGCAGGGCTGTGCCCTGTTGTTCGTGAGACACTTTGTGGACACAACTGCATGCGTCTGCCTTGTCCATCTTTGCAGGACTTTGTGTCTGGGCTGTCCACCATCCTACGGGGTACCATTGATGATCGCCTGAACTGGGCTTTCAACCTCTACGACCTGAACAAAGACGGCTGCATCACCAAAGAGGTAGGATGGGGGGTCCAGGATGGTCCCTGAGGCCAGGACAAATCTGTTTCTGGAGGGATGATGGCAGGACTCACGGGCATTAGCTGAGCTTTGGAGGAGATCTGGGGGGTGTCAATATTGACTGAGCTCAGCTTTGCAGACAAGTCCCTCCTGGATCCCTGGCACTGGTGTGTCTCTGGGGTGGAGGATGGATGAGGGGTGTGCTACTTCATCTATTACACATGCAAGTATACACATGGCCCCACACTGTGCACAGAGCTGGCAGTGACACACCTAAGCACCCCACAGGTCCTTTGAGAGCATCATGAAAAAGGTGTGGGTTGGGCACCAGGTGGAGGCAGAGCCCCATGTTGACCTTGCAGCCTTGCTCCCCATCCCTGCAGGAAATGCTGGACATCATGAAGTCCATCTACGACATGATGGGCAAATACACCTATCCAGCCATGCGGGAAGAAGCACCCCGGGAGCATGTGGAGAACTTCTTCCAGGTGAGCTGAGCACATCCTGGGGAGGCAGAACTCCAGCACAGAGCCAGCAGGTGCCCAAAACCCAGCACGGTACAGGAGAAAACACCCCACAGTGGGGATGAAGCAGGACTCTGCTGGATCCAGGAACAGAAAAGGACTTTCTGGTCCTGCCCGGTGCTTGGGGATGGCTGGGGTAGTGGGATGTGGGACTCGAGCAGGGGATGCTGGGCTCTTCTTGGGACTGTCCCTGCCATGTCCCCCGTGCTGTGCTTGTCTGCAGAAAATGGACCGAAACAAGGATGGCGTAGTGACAATTGAGGAGTTCCTGGAGTCCTGCCAGAAGGTAAAGCCACCTGCAGCTCTGCTATGGGGCTGGGCCACCTCACTGTCCCTTGGGGACCTGTCCCCTCCATTGCCCTCCTGGCAGAGCAGGCTGAAGGCAGAGCTTCCAGGGGCAAGGCTGGGGCTCTGCTTTGGGAACTGTATCTGTGCCTGCATCCCTGTGCTTATGAGGAGAGCAGGGCTTGGAAACTGCCTGTAATCCCTGAGGCTCTTGTTCCATGGGTCAGAGCTGCCATGAGGTTAAAGCCAGGCTTGAGGGGAGCTGCCCAGATTGCTGCTCCATGCCCAAACCACCTGCTTCCTGCATCCTCCCCACAGGATGAGAACATCATGCGGTCCATGCAGCTCTTTGACAGTGTGATCTAGCTCCCGGACCTGCCTCCAGCTGAGCTCTCCTGCCACTGGGCCCAGAACCTGCTTCTCTCTCGACTTTTCCTTCAAGCCTCCTCTCCACCGGCTGCACAGACACCTCCATGAAAACGGGCCTCCCTTCCCGGAGACACAGTTGGCGCCAGGATGCTCCCTTTCCCTTGGGCCGGCTCTGCTTTCCTTGGGGGATCCCAAGCAGGTGCTTCTGGACATTGGAGCATGGGCATGGCTGACACAGGGCAAGCATTTGGCCTGGATGGACCTCCCTGCATCCGCTCCCCGCAGGGAAACCACAGCCTTTGGCTGTGATAAAGATTTCCCCCATGCACAGTGCCCCATGCAGCCACAGCACCCCAGCCCTGACCCTCCTCAGCCCTGGGAGCCCCCAGCACTGGCTCAGCCCCAACCCTCTAGAGATGCTGTCTAGAAACAAATAAAGTCTTGCACCGGGTGCCAGGGCCTTGGCTTCCTCCTGTGCCCTGGCTGTGCCCTGCCACAGGAAGTGTGTCTGGCATGTCCACCAGGAGCTGCTGGCTACCCTCATGGGCAGAGGGGCCATGCCAGGAGGAGGCAGCTGCACAGGCACTTGGGGTTCATTGCTGCATGAGTTTTGGGGAGCAGCCCCTCACTCCAGGAGGCCCAGTTAGTCCTAGGAGGCTCATCCTGATGTGGAATGAGGAGAGACTAAAGCGACCTCAAGGTGCTTTCTTGTGGCACTGGTCTCCCAGGATGGAGGATGCAGGGCGGGGAGAGCTGCAACCTTAGTTCCTATCCCTCAAGGTCGGGGTGCTGGCACACAGGGAATGTCAAGGATCTAATTTGAGGCTCCAATGGAGAGACACCCTTTCTACCCCTCTCCAGGACAGAGCAGCCACAGTGTGGGGACGCATGGAGGAGGGAGATGTGCTGGCCTCCATCAGCCAGCCTGCCTCTTGGGCCTCACAGCCATGCTCCCAGCACCATTTGCTGCTGATCTTCCCCTGCTCCCATGGTCTGCTCACTCCAGCCCACCCAGGGGACTGGGTAGTGAGCAATGGGGCAGAGAGGTGTGCCCACAGGCATAGCCCTGTGCTGGTGACATGGCTGAGCTGACAGCTCCTTGGGGATGAAGTCAAGGCTGGGACTGGCTAGGAGTCATTGCTGTGCTTCCAGAAGGATTGATGGTCACCTTTAGGCAGGGCAGGCTCAGCCCCTTCTCCTGGTGTGGCCATATGAGACCCTGCCTGTGGACCTCATGGATGGCTACAGCACCCTGGGGTTCCTTATGCTTTTGGCACCACCAGCTCCTCAGAGCTGGGTCTGTGCAGGCAGGCACCAGCTCTAGCTAGGACAGTGATGCCCATGGGATAATCAACCCACACCAACCCCAAAAGCTCCTTTGTGCAATCCCACAGGCACTGGGAACATATCCAAACTCATCAGTCCCTAGCTCTGCTGCTCCAGGCTCTGCGTCCTTAGCAGCCAAAAGCAACCAGGGCTGGCCCCAGCTGTGATGTCTGAGATTAAAGTGAAGGGCTGAGCAAAGCCAATACCCATGCTGAGCTGGGCCCTAGACCCAGGCTGAGCCCCTGGTGTTGGAGCTATTAGAAACCCTAATCTAAGGGCCCTGAGCCAAAGCTATGGGGCTGCTCCCCAGCAGGACTGCCCCTGGCCCAGCCCTTGCAGACATGATGTGTTTTTTAGGTTCATTCAACACATTGCTCATCTCACAGTCCCATTCCTGGGTTTGCCATGGGGCTGAGTTCCCATGTGCAGTCTCCCAGGGATGGGAGGGCAGGTATCCCGACCCTTACCCCTCACAGCTCTGTCTCCCTGTCCTCCCTCTCTGGGGTACCCACCATTCCTTGCCACATTGAGCAGATGCCGCCACTCCCCTCACGCTGCAGGTTGCATGGCGTGACCCCCCTGCCCCAGGGCATGGTGACCCACAACCCGCTTGGCATCTCCAGTCTGTATATTTTGTATTATAACAATAATATGGGTTAAAAAAAAAGAATAAAAACAAACAAAAGACCAATAAAATCTAACCACAATCGCTATGCACACCACTGTTATGTCTTTGTATCTGTCAGCTCCCTGGGGAGAGTGGGGGAAATAGGGGCTGACTGTCTCTGCAGAGGGTTGGCAGCCTTTTTAGGGTGCTCTGCACAGGTGCTCTGGGACGTTCACTGGGGACAGGGTTTCAAACAGCCTGGCCATGCCACTGGTGGCCCTGTAAGTAGAGTCTTGCACCTGCTAAAAGGCTGTAAAGCTGGAGCTGTCAGGTGGTTTTGCAGCTTGTCATAAGATCCTGCTCGGTGAACTCGAGCTTGGAACCAGGTGGCCCTTGTCAGAATGCGGTATTTAAGGCTGAGCTAACAAGAAGATAGTCAGCTACCATCTTGAACAGGTAGGTATGGGCTGGACATGGGTTTTTTTAGGGATGTGAATTGATGGGTGATCGCTGGTCCTTGGAAACTGGGTAAATGGACTGAAGCAAAACAAACAGAAAAAAAGAAGCAGGTAAGTAAGAAAACAGCAGAACAACAGGGTAATGGACCTGATGGCAGACAGTGACACCCTCCAGCATTATGCAGTCTGTGGTGCAGGAACTGAAGGCTCAATTAGAACAGCTGCCTGGAGTCCCAAGCATTTTTAAAGGATGGGCCCTGGCTACAGGGAGAATTACCACTGTGTGACGGGGAAAGCTGTGAGTCTGCTCTTTCCAAAGCCTCTGACTCCCCAGGGATCTTTTTGATCTGCTAGCTGCCACCCAGGTCTCTGTACAGCAGGAGGAATGGACCCGAGTGTGTTTTCCCCTGTAACCCACCCTTCCCAGTATATCCTATCCTCTGCTTTCAGAGGGAAAAAGACCAGTAGTTATGTGGGAAAACAGCTTAGCAACTGGATGAGGCAGCTGATGCAGCCTAGGGCAGTGACTCACTCCAATATCCTGAATACTGCCTAGAAATACAAACATCTTGGAAAAGGATGAGATCCCAACACCGGGAGAACCATTACTGCAGGATTATTTTGGCACTATCAAAGCTGTGATCCTGATGCCTGCTTCAGGGTCCCTTCTTACCTAGCAGCCAACTGCCCAGCTCTGCGTATGGTGGTATTGAGAGTACTGTGTGCTTTCCAAGCAAATTCTATGCCTTTCTACTCTCTACCTTTTCTATAAAGCCTTGTTGCATGGCAACACAAGGTAGGTACTACTTAGGGTAGCAGTACAATTGCTATTTTTGCTCTTTGAAAGCTTTCGATTGGACACAATGGCAATTAGAGACACTCCTTGGCCAGGCTCTTTGCTGCAGCTTCCTGAGCACAGGTACAGGCAGAGACAGAAACGCAGCCATCTTGGGTTTCTCATTATGCCGAAATATCATCACTGAAAATAAGCTCAAAGAGCAAGAAACAGCCTTCAAAAACACAAGAGGAAGGTTTGAGGAGAGCTGAGTGAGAGGGATAAGGGTGAACAGTGCCCAAATCAGAAGGGGGGGGGGGTATTTTTAATGGGGTTTCATTCATTCTGTTCTGTCCTGTCTAAAACATGACATGGCTGCCGTGATGTCTGCAGCCCTCCTCACAACTGAGGCTTCCAGCTGCTTTTTGCTCACTGGTTTCTCATCCCTGGTACCTGCTGTGGCCTCGCCAGTGCTAGGTGGGCCAGAAGTGCTACCCCGCTGACCTCTCTATGCAGCCTTAGGGGATGTGGTCTTCCCGGCCCTGTGGTCTGTCAGTCATGCTCCCGGTCCCAGTCCCTCACACTTCCACACGGCTGGAGCTTCTCCCTGAAAAGATGCCGCCCGACCTCAGGCCCCTGCTCTGAATTACTGAGCTGCTCCCAGCTTCAAAGCACATCCTCATAGCTCCTTCTAGGCATGCAAACACCGGCAAAAGTAACACCACCCGGGCTGTACTTAGCAGGGGAAGAACAGCTTCAAAGGCTTTTCCCTTTGCAGGCCCACAACCCGGCATCCCACCGAGCCCCGCTTAACTTACGGGAAGCCGCCACAAGCGGGTCCCACCTCAAAGGAACCTACGCAAGAGCGCATGAGCGGCGCCGAAGTAAACACAGCCCGCCAGTCCCCCCCCACCCCAGCGGCGCTGCTTCCCTACACAAGCACCACGGCGCATGCGCTCACCCCCTTCCCCCCCCTCGTGCCCCCCCACTGCAGCCCCCCCGCCGTGCCCGGGGCCCCCCTCCCCTCGCGCATGCGCCCTGGGCGGCCGCAGCCTCGCCCCTCCCGCCGCTGCGCTGCCGAGCAGGCGCAGTGAGCGCCACCTCCCGTTCTCCCGCCCCCCGCCCACCCGCTCGCTGAGGTAACTGCCTCTCCTCAGGCTGTTGTTCCCGCTTCGGAGGAGCGGAGCTTTCAGCGCGGCGTGAGGCTGCGGCCGCCCGTGTCCTTCCTGCCCGCCGTGGGTGCCGGCTCCCCCGGTCCCCCTGCGCAACTCGCGGCGAAGGGGCTGCGGGAAGGGCGGTGCGGACCGGTTGCGGCCGGTTCCCTGCGCAGGCGCAGGGCTCCGTAAACAGGAAGCGGCGGCGGCGGCCCGCAGCGGCGGAGACAAAGGGGTTGTGGAGAGGGGAAAGGAGAGGATCGGGGTGGCTCGGCTCGGCTCGGCCCGGCCCAGCGAGCGGGGGTCCTGGCGGCGGGCGGCAGGATGGTGCAGAAGGAGGGGCAGGCGGCGCTGGAGGAGCCCCAAGGCAGCCCCAACCCAGCTGGCGTGCCCGGCGCTCCCTTAGAGCCGCCGGGCGCCACCGGAGGCCCGGTGCCGGGGGGTGAAGAGACTGACACCGAGACGGAGACCGCGCTAGGCTCCCGCCGCTTCCTCTGCGGCGTCGTGGAAGGTAAGAGCTCCCGGAGGGGGGGGGCCGCTATCTCCGGGGGATCGGAGGTGTTTGGCGATGGGGGGGAGTCGGTATCCTCGGGAGGCCCGGTCCCAGGTGGCGCTGCTGCTCCCCGGCTCCTCCCCCGCCTCGCTGCGGCGCCCGGAGGAGCCCGCTTTGCGAGGAGGGTGGTGCGCGGTGCTTGGCCGCAGCTCCCTCCGCTAGAGAAGAGAGGCTGCGGGGTGGGAGGAGCCGCGGCTCCCGGGCGGGGCTTCTGCCTCTAGGGCTGGTGATGGAAGCTGCTCGCTAGCGCGGAGTGCGTGCCCTTTGATGGCAGCTACTCGGCTGGGTGAGGGCACGCCTGGCACCCCCGGCGGCTCGACGGTACCTAAAGGAGGCTGAGGCAGTGCTGTGGCTCGTTTGCTCTAGTGCGTGTCTAAAGAGGGAGGTGGGAGGGAGAGAGAAGAGCTACTGTGCGGTTGCCCAGCTGTACATGGTCTTGCTCTGCGCCAGAGGCTCAGATTCAGTTTCCTGGGTAGGGGATCGGTGATTCCATAGTTCTGGAATTAATATTAAATGCTTCTTATTCTCAGAAGCGTTGTAGCTTACCATTTGAATTGTGCTGTAGAGCAGTAATCTGTCTTTTGGTGTCGTTGCAGCATTAAAAGGTTTAAGTTGTTGCAGAAGCTGCAGAATAAAGGGACTCTTTGCATTTCTTGGTAAATGCAGGATTTAGCTGCATTTATGACAGACCAGTTAAAGCAGATGGTTGAATGCCAGCAAGAAAAACGGTTTAATCCCAACATAATAGATGGTTCAGAATTGCTATAAATTCCTGTGGACTACTATTATATATGCACCTCTAATGAATCTCCAGTAGGAGAACAAAATGATTAACAGAATGGAGAGGGAAATAGTCAGCTTATCAAAGTCAGTATCTGGATTGCTTGCAGGATGCCTTTTGTTTGCATCATAGAAAAGACCATTTGGCTTCTGCAAATGTCATTGTGCTGAGTGGAATAAGGCCTGTATTTTGAGCACTTACTAGACCTTAAATACAGTCAACATAGAAAGATGCCTTTGTTAATAGAATTAGTTGTGTGAAGATAGATGCTAAATTGAAGGCTTTGGAGACAGCTAGCAGTGAACAGAAATACAGATTGCAACAGCATGTTTCCTCATGTTCCTACTGATGCATCTTGACCATAGATCACCTGTTCATCAGGTTTATATCAGAACCACTGCCTATACCGTAATAATTTTTCTTGTAATCTTAGGTACACTGTAACTGGGATGACGTTTTTGGCATGATCTGTTGACTTGGTGTTAACCTGACACAGTCTTGAAGGAGTAGAATGAAACCAGGTAGATTTTTAGTTGGACAGAAAGCAAGCTCCAAGATTTGTCATCAGCTGGTGACATTGACAATTAAGAAATGGGACAGATAGAAAAGTGTCACCTCAGATTAGCATGTTCTCTTCAGTCTTACTTAATTTGGTTTTGTTATTGGATTATTGTAGCAGCCTTCCAGTATCTGAAGGGGCCTCTAAGGATGCTGGAGAGAGACTCTTCATCAGGGACTGTAGCGATAGAACAAGGGGAAATTGATTTAAATGTCAACAGGGGAAGTTCAGCTTAGATATAGGGAAGAAGTTCTTTACTGTGAGGGTGGTGAGGCACTGGAGCAGGATGCTGTGAGAAATGGTAAATGCTCTATCCCTGGCAGTCTTCAAGGCCAGGCTGGGCAGAGCCTTGGGCAACATGGTCTAGGGTGGGGCGTCCCTGCCCATGGCAGGAGAGTTGGAACTAGATGATCTTAAAGTTCTTTCTAACTGAAAACATTCTGTGATTCTATGGTTTTTTTTTAATTTTTTTTTTTTTTAGTAGGCCCCTGCTCAGCTTTAGGCTCCTAGGTTTGGAATATGGTATTGTACGTAAAGCATAAGTATTCTGAACCAGTCATGAGACATTGGTGGTATTCATTAGGTATCATAGTGTTTCATTCCTTTTCTGGGTTCTTGAGCTTCTCAGGGCAGCATCGATCAGAATTAGGGAGGCCTGGTGAAAATGAGACATTTGTTCTGCATGAAATAAGATGAAAGGTTTTTGTGCCTGCTCTCGTTTGTTCCTCTTTTGAACTGTCCTCCATTTGTCGCTTTGCAGTTATGCAAGGAGTAGTAGTTACGCAGCTTTGCCACTTCGTGGTGCCAGTTAGTCTAAGATTACTCATTGAGAGACGAATTCCTAAAACTTAATTCTCTTTTAAGCTTCTTAAAAGAGCATTGATCACTTAATAGGGAACTGAAACAGATTTTAATATATAGAAAATGCTTCAGTTGCATCAGTTTTGAATTTTGAAAGGTTGTAGGAGGGTGGTTTTGACCTCCACAAGACCAAATATTTACAGATTTACAATGGTAGAAAGCTCTGGAAATGAAGATGGAGTCTGCCTTTTGAACTGGTGTTCTGCAGGGACTTGTGAGCTTCGTGTATTAGCAGTATCATTCATCACTGAGTGGCCGTGCTGTTTGAAAATAAAAACTTATTAAATTTCAGTCTTATTTTAGTCTCTGGTCTTTGCACAGCCTGCCAAGCTGAAACTTTGTTTTGAAGTGCCCACTTGTGGTTGAACTGTTTGCATATAGGTCTAAGTGAATTTAATTGACTGAGAGTGCTTTTAAAGTATTATGTTTCTAGAATGGAGGGATTAGATTTAAAACCAGAAGTAGTTGTGATTTCCATGGAATTGCATGCTTTGATTATGCACTGTTCTAAAGTTACTTGTGTAGGTGCTTTTATATGGTTATTCAAGGGCATAGTCTTAGCTTGTAAAGATGTGGGAATTGAAGATATCAACTTGCAAGTTAATTTTGACAAGGAGCCTGTTAAGATGAATAAAAGGAATGAAATCCTAAGCATTCTCCTGACTCACTTGCACATTTTTTTAATTGCACATTATTACTCAGTATGTATTTATATACTCTGTGTATTTAGCATTCTAATCTGTACCATCAGTTAAGCATTTTTGAGCTGGTAAATATTTTCAAGTGTCTTCATGTTCGCATTACAATCAAATCTATTTTGTAGGTGTCTGGAGTGACAGTTTAATTAGGTTCTGGCTGTTCAGTCCGCTTCTAAAATAATGCTGACTTGACTCATCAAGGGCATATGCTCAGGAGTACAGTTTGGATTCTGAAAATTAGTTGCTTTAATGGCCAAAATTGTAAGACTTTAGATCATAAGAAATGGAACAAGTTATAATTGCATTTTAAATTTAGATCAGTTTGGGTTATTACACTTTGCTAATGCTGCTTAACTAGATTGATTTCTTTTTTTTTTTTTTTTTTCCTGTTTTGGGAAGCTTTTTGATGAACGTAGCAGAAGAAGAAAATGGTATGTTGTAATATGAAGTTTCTTAAGCTAACTGGATAATTTAAATCTTGTTTCCCATAGGATTTTATGGAAGACCTTGGGTTATGGAGCAGAGGAAAGAACTTTTTAGAAGGCAAGTCATGCTTCCTCTTACTGCAGCACATTCCTTCGCAATATAATCATAATCTTCCACTTAAGCCTGGAAAGAATTACTGTGCTAAATTAGAACAACTTTTGCCTAATATCTATATTACTGGGGGCATGTATTCACCTTTCCATCCTGCCTAAAATGAATTTGTCTAATACCAGTTGTACATAAAGTTATTGTGACTTAATAGTATAAGAGCAATGAGCAATGAAGAAAAAATAAATTAGATCAGGTAAACCATAGAATTCCTGAATTTGTAGGCTAGTTTCCCAATGAAGGCTTTCTTCCTGTGTTCACAGACTTCAGAAGTGGGGACTAAATACATACCTGTATGCTCCAAAGGATGACTATAAGCACAGGATGTTCTGGCGAGAAATGTACTCTGTGGAGGAAGCGGGTAATTGCCTTTATTTGACCTCTGTGTTTTCTATGAATAGACCTCTGAATGAATTGGTCATTGCTACGTGTGCTTATGTCTGTTTAATCACTGTAGCTATTTACAAAGGTGAGTGGAGATCTCTTCTTAATACCTGGGAGATGTATTCAGTGGAGCTTTGGTACAAGCAGAGATTTCTTTTAACTATAACTTTGCAGATGATTTCTGAAACAGCTTTTCAGGCTTTTGTCTTATGAGATTTACTTTTTTCCAGGAAAAGGTTGCTCAAAATTATTCCTCTGGCTCTTGAACATATTTTGAAGTAAAAATTATTTGCTTCAGAAAAGAAAAAGATTAATGAGCAAATAGCATACCCTTTTATGTGATTCATGAAGTGCTTGTCTTGGTGAAGAGAACGCCAATTAGACAAGCAGTTCCTGACTTTTTAGTGAGAATATAAGACCTGTTCAGGCTGGTGTGAGGTTTTCTATCCACCTCTGGCATTTATGTGATCTGCAGTGTTTTATTAGCCTGTGGGGATTATTTTTCCTTGGGCAAAGGAAAAACTATTCAAGACTAAGTAATCCTTCTTGGAGGCTATTTTGAATCACTGCAGAAATACAATCTAAAGGATATTGCAGTGTAATTGCCAATAGCACCAAAGATTGTTAAATATCCTAAAAATAATTCCATACACTATTCATTGTATGGAAGATGAAATTTTAAATTTGTTTCTTAAAATAATCAGTTCTGCACAGTGATGTTAAAACCATTTTTGACGTGGCCTGAGTTTCCGTCGTATGTGTAGCATGTGAAGCGGTGTCATGCAGGGTGCAATTACTACTTTGAATTTTCTTAGTATGTGTGACAAAAGTGGAAAAAGTGAGTAATAATTCTAGAACTGTTGATGTGCATACTGTAAAGCCAGGCTACATTCACATTTGTCTCACAATGTTGAGATAGAGTTTTTTCAACCTTTAAATCACTTTAATATGGTAAATAACACTTCAAGGGCAGCTGTTGTATTAGTTTTGGCATAATTTCTGAGAACTCTTCCAAACAATTTGATGCTTTTTGCTGTGTTAGTTTTAAGAAATTCTAGCAAATATTATTGTTGGTGGTGGTGTTGTAGAAGAGGCATCTGCATTTTTTATAATTTACTTATAAAGATGCCTGAGGGTTTGGTTTTATCGTTGAATCCTTCTGAACTATTTGAATTTTATTTCCAGAGCAGCTGATGACTCTAATATCAGCTGCACGAGAACATGAAATAGAGTTCATTTATGCAATCTCTCCTGGACTTGACATCACTTTCTCTAATCCTAAAGAGGTATCCACATTGAAACGCAAGCTTGATCAGGTAGGTGTGACAAAAATTGACCGCGGTTTCAGGGCTCACTCTTGCAGCTTTTCACTAGCTTCTAGAATGTTTTTAGCACTAGTATTAGTTTGAATGCCTCTGAACAATCCCAGTGGATGTTTTCAGGTTGCATTACAGAAGAGGCCAGTGATCATTTAGATTAAAACCAACCAACCAAAAAAAGATCCACAAAACCAACAAAAAGTATTATCTTGTGTTGGATTCTGAAAGCTATTCTTAGTAACTTAACTTCAGAGTGTTTTAGGGCCCTGAAGCCAAGGTGCATTTCTAAAGCAAGAACTCCTGTCCACAGTAGGCACTTTTGGAGGCAGACCTGACATACATGTCATGTTTGTTCTTTTGGTAGACTCCTTTACTCTGTCCAACAGCTATTACAGAATTAGCTTTTTTCCAGCTGTCTGTCCACGGAGATTGGCTTGGATTGTTAAAACTGGAATAGATTGCAGGTCTTCAGGGGGCTTATGTTTGAGAGAAGCAGAGCAGTGGGTCAGAAATAGGGATTCATCATGTATAGATACCAAAGTCTGTCTTACCTCCCATACCTTCTCTCCCCCTTACCTGTAGCTTTTCCTTTCAGATAGGTTAGATTTTAAAATAATATTGTTTGATTAAAAATAAAATTAAAATAATTTTAAAAATTCAAAAGTATGCTTGCTTTTTTTTTTTTTCTTGTATTAGGTTTCCCAGTTTGGCTGTAGATCTTTTGCACTGCTGTTTGATGATATTGATCACAACATGTGTGCAGCAGATAAAGAAGTTTTCAGTTCTTTTGCTCATGCTCAAGTGTCGATCACGAATGAAATTTATCAATATCTAGGAGAACCAGACACATTCCTTTTCTGTCCTACAGGTAAAATGAGATGAATCCTTTAGTTCAGCCTTAAAGGAGAGAGGATGTTATCTTATGGTAATCACTGCATTAAGGAGTATTTTGGGGCTGTTTGAATAAATCGAGTTATAAAGAAAGGTTGAGGTAATTCTAATATATGCAGAGTTTTTGCCAGATCTACACGTCTCTGAAAAGCTTAATGGAAGCAAAGAATGGTTTGAGAAGTTTGAACTGCAAATGAGGTTAAAGGAAGACTTATGCTTGACTTGTACCATAATCTTTTTGCTTCTTGATCTGGCAGGTTGTTGGTTTCTTAGAATTTGCTTAGAGGTACAGCCCAGCCTGTGCTGACTTCTCTCAGTGGTACCTGGCTTTAAGAGGTTTACCCACATTCACTAGTCACTGAGCTGCTTTATTTATTTATTAAAAAATAAGGTGACTTGCACTTGGGTCCAGTAATTTCTTTTTTCAGTTGCAAGCTTCCTCTGATACCTGTAAGAATATTGTAAGAGAGCAAGAATCACTGTGTTCAAAGGTGTGGAGTGTTGCAAGGGAAATTAAATTCAGTAGCAGTGTTATCATCAGTGTTAATTTGTTTATTCCCTTACACTGTGGTGGCTTGTTTCTGTTGCAGGACTCCTACTTAGCTTTTTTTTTTTTTTTTTTTAAAGAGACATGGTGTTACTGTTTTCAAGTATTTGCACTTCATAATCAGTCTTAGGGTTTCTAGGTTTTTTTGCATATTGTGTGCTGTAACCTGCCCTTCTATTTATGGAATTTATTCATTTTTTCTTTGATATTTGAGTAATTTAAATAAATTATCTGCCTTTCCTTTGTGATCTTTATGCTAAGTATCATTCGTCATGTGCTTTTTATCTATGCTTTGGACTTTAGGGCCTTTCTTCATTAATTTTATTTGTTTCTCTTCTCAAATGGTACTTATTCTCTCAATGTGTTGTGGGACATCTGTGTATGTCACAGGTGTGCATCCTTTTACTAACAGTGACATTCTCTTCTGTGTAGAGTACTGTGGAACTTTCTGTTACCCAAATGTTGCCCAGTCACCATATTTACGGACTGTAGGAGAAAAGCTGCTCCCTGGCATCGAGGTGTTATGGACAGGTAAATATATTTCCTTTTTTTTTAAACTGTTAGTGTTAAAAATTATTTTTTTTTTTCCTTAACGTTTAGTAAAATTAACTGTCCAGCTACTTGGGGGTTGAATCTTCAAGTAAATGCAAAGCCCTCTGATTATCCTGTTTCCTTCTTAGGTCCGAAAGTTGTATCCAAAGACATTCCAGTAGAGTCCATCGAAGAAGTTTCTAAGATCATCAGGAGAGCACCAGTTATCTGGGATAACATTCATGCTAATGATTATGATCAAAAGAGGCTTTTTCTGGGGCCTTACAAAGGTCGGTCAACTGAGCTTATACCTCGACTAAAGGGAGTTCTGACCAATCCAAACTGTGAATTTGAAGCCAATTATGTTGCTATTCACACGCTTGCAACCTGGTACAAGTCTAACATGAATGGAGTGAGAAAAGATGTGGTAATGAGTAAGTATGCATAAATGTTAGCCTTTTCTCACCAGTTTTTTCTTTTCAAGATCTTTTCTTTTCAAGATCTAGCATTTTCTATCCCAGAAGTAAATGGCAGTTGCCTGAAAGATAATGAACATCTAGATACTTCCAAGAAAATCAATAAAAGAATCTGTAGCATATGCTATCAGAGAGTTTCTGAAGTCTTGAGAGGTGTCTGTGATTGTAGAAAAAGCACTCTCAGCAAAACAGTTCTAATGCACAGATCTAAGTGCCCATGGATTTGATTTCTTTGGAATGGAAGCAGTTCAGATCAAAAGCGAAAAACTGAATGAAGAGAAGCCAGAATGTCTATTTTCTGCATAGTTTCTGTGTTGACATTGATGGTGACCATAGTTTGCCATATTGCCTTATTAGGATGTAATGCTCTGTGTGAAGTGAGGCTTAAGAGATTGCTTGAATGCTTTGTCTAACATGACTTATTTTTTTTAATTGATTTTAAGTGAAACTTGCATGATAACTTTGTCGAACTTTTCTCTGTAGCTGATACTGAAGACAGTACAGTTTCTATCCAGATTAAACTAGAAAATGAGGGGAGTGATGAAGACATTGAAACAGATGTTCTCTACAGCCCACAAATGGCCCTGAAGTTGGCCTTAACAGAATGGTTGCAGGAATTTGGGGTACCTCAGCAATACAGCAGTGAGTCTGATTTGATGTTGTTCTGGGGTTGGTAGAAAAATGGGATAAAATGTTCAGTACTTGCATGTAGATGGCAATTGTTATACTTTTCAGTCAGAAGTATTTTCTGCCTTACTAATTAGGGAAACCTTAATAACAAAGTAAGAATGCTTGACATTCTGCAGTGTGCCTGTAGTGCCCTGACTGACCAGCAGAAACAACTTTGATGGATGAGCCTTTTGCACTTCTGGTACAAGACAGAAGAGTCTTGATCTTGCTAGTCCCCGTTGTTACTAGACTTCCATGGGACCTGAGATAATAGGATTTTGAAGTGGGCATTAGACTATTGTAAGCATTAGTTCTGGCCCAGAAAAGTCCATATTCTTCCACTTGTTATAAGATGGCTTTGTTTTTCTGAGTTTCTGTCTACAGAAACCAGCTGGGTTCCTTCCAGCATTGTACACCTTTCTTGTAGCGATGGGAGCTTGGGATCTAAGGTGAAATCTGTTTTGTTTTTTTCAAATGTGGGTTTCAGTTAGTCAAATTGCCCTTCTCTGATAATTGGTGATGTAATGGAGGATCATTTTCTCCTCCCAGCTCTGCTCTGGTGCAGTTACCCTTTTCAACTGCTGTAGGGTTTTGAGTCTTTCTAAAGCTCAACTGCAGCAAAAACACTGGGTGAGGAGTAGTAATTAAGGCATCACCTTCCTCCATTTTTGCAGAATAGTTGAGGTTAGAAAGGGACCTCTTGAGACTTCCTTGTTTAATCACCTTGCTCAAGCAGGGTGAGTTAGAGCAGGTTGCCCAAGACAGCGTCCAGTCAGGTTTTGAATGTCTCCATTTCCCTAGATTAAAGACATTTTTGCAATTGGAATATTTAAGCATCACTCTTATTTTGAAATGTGCTTTTATCCAGATATACCTGTAACAAGTCAGCTGATGCAGAGGAAAAACAGTTTACTTTGGGAGCTTTTTATTCTGATGTCATAGTCAGAAATGCTGCTGGCAGCACATAAATATTAACTAATTTTCCTAATTTTTCTCCCCCCCCCCCCCCTTTTTTTTTTTTGCTTACCAGTTATGTGGAGGGGAAACCTGCAAAATTAAAGTCAGTAGTTAGAATTAGAGTGACAAGTGATCAGGCAAAGGACTAAAAGGATTGTTCAGATTGATCAGATGCTATGGCATTGATCGGATGCTGTGGCAACAGAATCATCCATGATTTGCGGAAGTTGCTGATTTGAATGTTAATTGGCACATATGGAAAATTCTAAACTTGTTTCTTCTTATTCTCAGGTAGGCAAGTGGCCCACAGTGGTGCTAAAACTACTGTAGGGGATGTAGGGCCTCTGGTGGCAACATCCTCTTTAAATGCAGCGACTGTGGTTACCACAGTTTACCAAGAACCTATCATGAGTCAGGGGGCAGCGCTGAGCAGCGAGTCACCAGCCTTGGTAAAGGAGGAAGAGAAGAAGCAATCTGATGAAGAACCCATGGACATGGTGGTGGAAAAACAGGATGACACAGACAAGAATGCTAATCAGATACTGACAGATATTGCCGAAGCCAAGATGGCAGAGGAGTTGAAGCCAATGGATACTGATAAGGAAAGCATTGTTGAATCAAAGTCCCCAGAGATGTCCATGCAAGAAGACTCTGGTAGTGACATTGCCCCTATGCAGACTGATGAGCAAATTAACAAAGAACAATTTGTGCCTGGGCCAAATGAAAAGCCTCTCTACACAGTAGAACCAGTGACATTAGAGGACCTGCAGCTTCTTGCTGACTTGTTTTACCTTCCTTATGAACATGGGCCCAAAGGTGCACAGATGCTGAGAGAATTCCAGTGGCTCAGAGCAAATAGCAGTGTTGTCAGTGTTAATTGCAAAGGAAAAGATGCTGAAAAAGTGAGTGTGAATCTTGTTTCTCTCCTTTTAAATCAAAATCCTGAGCAATGGTATCTGTTGGTTGTAATAGAGATTGGTGTTCTACTTCCTTGGACTTGAAGGGTAGTGTATAACTAACCACAGGTCAGTAATTCTCATTCCTCCAGTGGAATCTACTGTTTTAAGCCCTGTAGTGCCATTTAGCTGTGAAGGCAGTCTGCATTTGACCAGGGATCCCTGTACGTCTCACTTCTAACAACCATAGAGAATATCCGTGAGTCTCATGTGGTGTGGGTAGTCCTTGCCGGTAAAATGAAGTCATGCACTGTATAGTTTTTCTCCATATCTCTCCTCCCTAGAAGGCTGTGTTTGATCTTGTGGATCTTTTGCCTCCATTCGTAGATAGAAGAATGGCGTAATCGAGCAGCCAAGTTTGAAGAGATGTGCAGCTTGGTGATGGGGATGTTCACTCGCCTCTCCAATTGTGCCAACAGGACAATCCTTTATGATATGTACTCCTACGTCTGGGATATCAAGAGTATTATGTCAATGGTGAAATCTTTTGTGCAGTGGTTAGGTAGGTGCATTGGGAGCCATTATAATCCCAGATAGTGTATATATATTTTTTTTAAATTAGCCCACGGGGAAAACAAAGTATCAGGCAAATGTGTTTTCTTGGACATGGGGTCTGGTTTGGCCCTGATTTAAAGATTTTCCTGTCTCACTATTTGAAGCAATGCTTGCCGTGAATTTGCTTTGATATTGTAAGTGAAGTCTGCTGGATGCTTAAGGTTGGAGACCTTGATTTTCTTCTTGGGCTAATGAAACTTGAATCTCATCTGACACGTAAGTGTTGACTTTAAGTTACTCTTGACTGAATGCACACTGGACTATGCCATGTAACTCCTTGGATACCCTCTATATGATTGGAAAATGACACTATGAAATGTGACCACATCAGCCATCTGCTGCTTGTTCTGTCTTCATCCCATTATTGCTGTCTTCAACAGAACAATTGCAGAAGTGACCTTTCAATGGGCCTGGCCCAGAGGAAGCCGATCCTCCCAGCCCTGTGCGCATGCGAGCGTTTGCAGAAGGCTATTCTGGTGCAAAAAAATTTCCTTTAAATATTTTCCAAATTGCTGATTTTTTTTTTTAAACTTTTTTTTTTTTTTTTTTAAATGGGTGGAAATTGTGAAGCTCTCTGGACAGATCTAATCTGAGACTTCAACTGATCTCAAAACAAGTTTTGGTTTTGTTTTTTGTTTGGTTGGTTTTGATGTTTAATGTGCAATTTTTTAGTTTTGGGTCTTTGTTTGATTTGGCGTTTGTTTGTTTGTTGGGGTTTTTTTTGTTTGTTTGTTTTTTTTTTTTTGTTTGATTTGATTTGGTTTTCCTGAAAGATTTTTGGGGGATCCTGAGTTGGCAGATAGCACCAGCATGGCCTGGGTAATCGTAGTGACCTCATTTCACTTTCAGGTTTCAATCCAACTGTAAGGAATACGCTGTGGACTTGCTTAACGTACACAGCAGGCAGCAAGGCTGGTGGTCTTGTGTCGCACTTTTTGTAGATGTCACAAAGCTCACAGTGGTTAACCATTACACAGCCTTGGTCTAGTCCTAGTGTTTGGATTGTCTTTAAATCATATTCTTAAATGCTGGTAGGTTTAAGCAAGAAGAGAGAAGACCTGTTGGGTCATCAAATCAGTCTGTGCACAGCAACTTCCTGAGTTTTGGGCCTACTAAATATCTGATCTCTATACATCTTGTTGATAAAAAAGAGCTTTTAAGACTGGCTTCTGCAAAGTGCAGAGAAGAAAACTAGCTTGGGAGGAAAACTCAGCAGCACTGTCGTATGTTATCATCTCTGCCTGATGTTGTTTAAAAGCTTTAAGTTTGTACATTTTTGAAACCAGTGTAAAACAACTCCCCCAGCTTGACTATTCTTGCTGTATATTGACCTTTAGCTAGAAAGAGTGCCCTCTTTTTAATAAGTTAATGTTTAAAACTCCAGGCCAAAGCTCTGTAAAGCCAACAGTGATTCTTGTAATCTCTAAACATTGAGGGCCCAATTTAAGACTGCACTTCTGAATTATCAAACTACTGATTACAGTCAAAATTGTCTTCATTATTTTGATGTCCTTCTAAAGTTAGGTTTGACTTTAAATGCATCAAATATTTGGAGTAGTTAATCTTAGAAGCCAGTTCTGTAAATATTCGCTCTGTTAACTTTGGCACTGTTCTATTCCAGTACTCAAACTGGTATTAGGTAGTTTAATTCTAAGAGTTTTTCACATATAAAGTTTAATACTCTTATGCTAACAGTGCTTCTGTGAGAGGGGATGTTGTTGTCTTCAGCTTGCATTTTTATCACTAGTGTAAATACATGTAAAGCAAAGGTCTTTGATTTAATACCTTATTCTATAAAGCTAAGTATGTTGCAAATCCAAACAAATTAGTTTCCACAACGGTGTGCTCAATGGTCCACTGAATGTTCACTTTCTTCAACTCTCCTTCCAAGTCCAGCTAGCATTCAGTCCCTTAAATTAGTGTGGCTGTACAGTACTATGGATTACTAATGACTTCTATTGTCTTCTTCCCCATTGTGTACAGATGGGAGAATCCTCAGCACAAGTTTCTACTGCTATTGGATGGACAGCGCCAGATGTTCACAGCGCGTCGTCATTAATTAATTAAAATGGAAAGGTTTTGTCTGTGAGGCAGCTCAGATAGATTAGATGTGCAGTAGGCATGAACTGAAGTCACATTTGCGCAGCGACTAAGGCATTAACTATGTTTTTCATTTATACAGCTCTTCATTCACGCAGCTCTTTACTGTAATCATTGGAAGTGCTAGTTAAGTTGTAGTCTCAAAGGACAGACAGATACTGTCTTCCAAGTTACTGACTAAATGTTGTGTAGGGGATCTTTCTACATGGAAACTAAGATGTGGGAGTAAACCAAATTCAAATTCTGATGCTTGGATTGTTTCTGAAATTTACCATGCTTTTTAGGGTAGTCTGTATTTAACATATATTCCTAAACTCTCATGAATGTCAAACTTGGCACACTTTGGGACTCTCTGACTAGCACAACATACTTGTCTGTACTGATCTGAGACTGTTACTTGAACAGGAGATAGATTGCTGTCCACAAAAGGAAGAGTATTTGTGCTGCTCATCTTGTCAGAAAACTGGGTGGGTGGTTGAAATCTCTATTTCAGATACTACATTTGGGTTTGGGTTTGTTTTTTTTTTTTTTTAACTCCAGAGTTGTCATTTATGTTCGTTGGTGAGGGCTGTGGTGCATTGCTGGTGAAACACTATTAAAAGCCAAGCAACTACTGGAAGTTACTTTTCCTAACGCAGGCATAAACTAAAGCTGGGCCTGCTGTGGCTGGTTGATCAGCAGGGACCCTGCTGTGTCTGATATGCTTGAGGAATTAATCAGGGGCTAAAAAGCAAAGCTGGTATTACCTGTGGCCAACAGGGTGTACTGGTTAAGTTGTACTTGTAAACTGTGAGTCAATTCCAGTTAACACTATGTAGCTTTTTAATGGGCCAGCAGCACTGTGAAGGTACAGCCTGGCTTTTGTAAATCTGCATAGTCTCTTTCAAGAATACTCTTTCTGGCTGCCTGAACTGTTCCAGACTATTTGCATACGTTGCCAGTCCTAGTTTTCTGACAAGATTAGAAACAATCGTTATTGAAATGTGACTTCAGAAAGGTCCATTTTTTTTTTTCAAAGGGCTGTTATAATGGTATTTGATCTGAAGTTCAGGGTAGTGGCTACTGAGCCATATAGCTTCCAAGATGTCATCTTTTCATAGGTAAAATGGATATTTCTGCTACTTATATATATATTAAAAAAAAAAGATGTGTACAAAACATCTAGGAAGCTTATATAATTGTGCATGGCACCATTCCTGTGCCTTTTGGTCTAGAATGAGGTGTGTGAGCTGAATCACCTCAGCTGCACTTTGACTGGTCTGTTGCGGGTAATCACAAATTTGGGATACTGCAGTTAGTGCACAAGCACAAAATCTTTATAAAATCTTCCATTATTACAGCCTCCCCCCAAGCCCTGGATTCTAGCTCAGTTAGAAAGCTTTTTCCACAAGTGTGTGTTGGCTTTTTGGACATGTTAGACACCCAGGAAATCCCCCTTCTCGTAACGTTCTCCGCTTGGATCTGATCTCAACAGGGTGTCGTAGTCAATCTTCAGCACAGTTCTTAAGTGGAGACCAAGAACCCTGGGCCTTTAGAGGTGGTCTAGCAGGAGAGTTCCAGGTATCAATATGACTTCACAACTGAATGACATTTTCTTTGTTTTATGAGAAACCTTTTGTTGCACATCAGAGGTCTGGAAGGATTGGTCTGCCGAAGGCTTTCTGGTCCAAAGCCCATTAGCCTTACAGCTTGGTTTAAAATAATTTTCCTCCCCTCTCTACAGTAATTTCTCAAGGAGATGCTGCCTGTCCCACGCGCATGCGAAGCGCAGCGGCTTTAGTTGGACATTTCACATTGTTTCTTTGCAGGTCGCACAGCATTTTTACCTGCGCCCGCAATTGCACAATGCGCGCATGCTTGTCTGCCGATGGGAATTCCATGAGCAAAAGGGATAGTCGTCCAAATTCTGTTTCCTCGCCAAATAAAGCTGTAATGCGCTTTGTTGCAAAGGTTGCAATTGGCAAATAGTTCTTCAACTGCTGTTTATGCCATGTTCAAGTTTGTTCATGGATTTTTCTGGCGCTCTACTTTTCCCCCCTCACAGGTGCTCTGCGCGCAGCAAATTGAGTCAGCGCATTGCTTTTGGGATAAAGTGTCTCCTCTGGCCAGTTAACCCTCTTCAGACCAAACCTTTCCTCCTGACATTCTATGTTCTTATACAGAGGCAGTGTAGATATGATTGGTAAAAAAGTATTTTAAAACAGATAAGATTAACAGACTCTTAATGTGCTGTTTCAATTGCGTATTTTAAAACACCCAATTGGATATTTCCTATTCAAATAAGGTCTTTGCGTTTGTAAAGCATACCAACCCCACCTTCTTTTGGGGTGCCTGCAAGTAGCAAATGTTTAATTTGGGAGTCTGCAGTGCACACCCAAGAGTGATGGGTTTTGCTGTTCACACAGTCATATTAAGTATTTTGTTTTCACAGCGTTTGCTGCCTATTGATGGGGCAAATGACCTCTTTTTTCAACCACCTCCATTAACACCCACTTCCAAAGTGTACACCATCCGACCCTACTTTCCTAAAGATGAGGTAACTGCTTTTGACTGGTGTTAGTGATGTGTTTCCTTTTATGGAGCAGCTAGAGTCACTCCATCTCTTAATGAAATTGTGGTGGTTTCATTCCTGTTAGCTTAGCAAGAAGAATACTTGAAGGTGATGTATTGTAGTTGGTTAACACTCTATGGATGCAGTTTAAACAATGTAAGAATTGAGATAGCTTGAACTTTTGCATTTGTAGCTACACTGAAATGAAACATGTTTCCTTTGAAACACCAGTATCTAGGTTGAGTTTGCAGACGCTCAAATGAGCCCTGACTTCGAAGCCAATTGGACAGGGCTAGCACATGAAGATGTTATCTTTACCTGCCACTTTTAGGCTAGATCTGTCCTCTGCTGTTCTCGCAAGCAGTAACATGAACTTTTCCATACCCCAGATCAGGACAGTACATGAGCTGGTATGTTTATTTGTAGGCAATAGAATTGATATTTGTAAGCCACCTAAAAAATTGGTGATAGAGAGAGGTGTCAAATGCAAAGCCTTCCTGATGAAAAGTGTAAAGTTTCCTTATGTAAAGTGTGCCTGATGCAAATATACTGTTAAAAGAGGTTCAGCTGAAAGCCTTTTAAAGTCAGGGCGTGTCTGTCCTTCATAATGGTTAAATTGTTGCACTTGGACATTGGAGGTTTTGAAGATGGACTTGTAGTGTGAGTTGATCCTCGCTGAGTGTTTGGTAACTGGCCCTGGAGGTTAAACTTGTGTTCTTACAACATGTGGGAAAATAGATCCTTTTTCATAGATGGGTACTGTTGTTTTGTGTAACTTTAATGCCTGACAGTACTACTTTATAGTGGAGCTGTTAATGAAGTGTCTCTAAAACAGTTGATAGTTTTTGAATGTGACTGATACTTGAAATAATCTTTTCTCTCCTCTTAGGCATCTGTATATAAGATCTGCAGAGAAATGTATGCTGATGGAGCCGATCAACCTTTCCATAGTTTACCAGATTTAATTGGAGACAAGTATGTATTAGGAATTAATGACCTACAGAGGTGGTTCTGAAGGATGAAGTCCTGACACTGTTTAATTTGTATTTTTAAAGGTGGAAGGGTGGCAAGAATGCAAGTAGCATTTGATTTTAAAATAAATAAGTTTAAAATCTGTCATCTGCAGGCCTTAGGATATTGGGATTTTGATTTCTTAGAGGATTAACAATTATAATTAACAATTATATCTCAGTTCATGCTCTGGTCACCTTTTGTGAGCTGCTAGAAAAAAGGCTCAGCTAAAACCTCTGTGTTATGAAACCTGTGCATCATAGTATACTTTTCATACTTTGTGAAAGCATATCATCAGACTTCTCATAGTCTGGTACCTATTTTCCAACCTCGTGTAGTTCTTTAGATAACAATGTTTTATGAAGGCCAATCTCCCAGCTGACTGCCTTGATTTTTTTTTTTTTTCTTATACACATATTTCAGGTGACATCTACCAAGTTTAAAAAAGAATAAGCAGTGACAAGTTAGGTGAAGTTGAAAAAAAGGCATTAAATCTTAGCTGTAAAATGAGCTATTTTAAGTGAGGGTTTTTTATGATGTCTTAAGTGTTTAATTTAGATATAACTTGGTAGAGAGGCTGCTCTTTGAGTGACAGGAAGATAGGTAAGGAAGGTTGTATCAAAACATACCCAAAAGAGAAGGTGGAAGAACAAGGAGGTAATGGCAGCAGAGAAGGGTGAAAGGAGGCTTATGTCTCTGGTGAGTCAGAAGAGCAGTGTGTATGGCATTAAATTGTGGGAACTTGAAGTGCAGATGTTGCTCATATCTGAATTTTGACAGCCCATCAGTCTGTTAATTAATGCTTTGTAGGAACTATCTTTGTGACTGGAGGACTCTTGACACTTATTTGGTTGACACTGGCGCACCTCTCATATGAGGATAGGCTGAGAAAGTTGGGGCTGTTCAGCCTGGAGAACAGAAGGCTGCGTGGAGACCTCATAGCAGCCTTCCAGTATCTCAAAGGGGCTATAGGGATGCTGGGGAGGGACTCTTCATTAGGGACTGTAGCGAGAGGACAAGGGGTAACGGATTCAAACTTAAACAGGGGAAGTTTAGATTGGATATGAGGAAGAAATTCTTTCCTGTAAGGGTGGTGAGGCACTGGAATGGGTTGCCCAGGGAAGTTGTGAATGCTCCATCACTGGCGGTGTTCAAGGCCAGATTGGACAGAGCCTCGGGTGGCATGGTTTAGTGGGAGGTGTCCCTGGCAGGGGGGTTGGAACTAAATGATCTTAAGGTCCTTTCCAACCCTAACTATTCTATGATTCTATGACTCCAGAGTCTTCTCCAGAGTACCCAGAGAGCACACTTGTTCAAAGTGGTCTTCTTTTGACTGATTTTGGTCACTTCTTTCTGCAGGTTAGTAGGAGGTCTGCTCACCCTCAGCCTGGATTACTGCTTTGTCTTAGAAGATGAGGATGGCATATGTGGCTATGCCTTGGGAACAGTTGATGTGACTCCTTTCATTAAAAAATGCAAAATGTCTTGGATCCCTTTTATGCAAGAAAAATATACTAAACCAAATAGTGACAAGGAACTGTCTGAGGCAGAGGTTAGTATAAACCGCAAGATCAGAACTGCATGCTGAACTCTTTCTTTCCAAAGCAGGTCTTTATTTTTCTTACTTTCAGTTTCCATTAAATGATTTCTTTTGTACTTTTCTGAAGTCTTTGAGCATGGTATTGAGCATTTTAGAAGGTGACAGTAAAATTATTCACTGCCAATCAGATACAGGTTTTGTGTTGTAATACGCCCCTGACGTGTACTTTGATAGTAGTCAGTGCAGTAAATGTAAGCCACCTTAATCTAGAGAAAATAAAGGATTGCTTCTGCTCTGTTCTCCTGCAAAGTGAGATAGTGGTTTCCCCATGCTGTAGGTAAGGCTCACCCCTGACAGTCACATCAGTTTAAGTATGGAAAACAAACATATGGAAAACAAAGAGTATTTGGTTTTGATGTTAAGGTCTGTGAGCCATTCGTGGAGTGTGGCAGCTGTAAATGGTGCAAAATAACATCTTGCCTTCAGCAAGTGCTAAAAGTCATATTATTCTCCAACAAGTTGTCCGAATACAAGGAATCGTGGCAGAGTGGTGGGCCTCCTCAGGGAATCCGCAGCTGGTAAGGCAGGGCCGAACTGCCATATATACAGTGTGCTCTTGCTTTATTTGACTAGGACTTGGATAAAATCTTACAGGAGAGGTCATGGCTCTGAGAGCACAGTCCTTCACACAAGCAAAGCAAAGCTTCCTGGAAATAGAGTGAAATGATTGTTGCCCCATTGTGAAAATGGCCGCTTCTTATGGGCATGTTTGATAGGAGAAAAGTGAAGTACATTTAAACACACAAAAGCTCCCCCAGCCTTGCAGCAAATACCAGCAATCTCGGTTAGGTGTGATTAGAAGGTATCTTAATAGCTCTACTGCCACTAGTGAAGTGGAGCTAATTCTGCAGTCTCTAGGTTTTTGTGACTTTATCCTTCTACATTTGCAGAGTGCTGTGCTTTCAACTGCACGTGTAAATTCAGATTTTGAAGCAAAGTTAATGCAAAGATACCAGAAGCTAAATACTGCAAAGCTGTAGGAGGTGCAATAAAGGAGAAAGGGCCTTAATATCCTGAAGTTTAAAGCCAAACATCAGAGAAAGCGGGAGGGATTTGTGCTGATAAACTAGCTTTTCCATTGGGATGCTTAAGAACAGTTTTTGCTGTTGGTACAATATCTCAGAAAAAGTCTGGTTTGTGAGTCTGGGCTTGAAGGCTGTTCCTGTGAGTGGAGAGGAGATCTTTGTACTTTGCTGTTGAGATAGATGCTGTGGGATTTTATCCATTTAGCTTTTAAATAAAGACAAATGCAAGTGAAAAGCTGGATCATGATTAAATGTCTGTGTCCCATATTCTTTTCAGAAAATAATGCTAAGTTTCCATGAAGAGCAAGAAGTATTGCCAGAATCGTTCCTTGCCAACTTCCCATCATTGATAAAGATTGATATCCACAAAAAAGTGACTGATCCAAGTGTGGCTAAAAGTATGATGGCGTGCCTGCTCTCTTCTTTAAAGGCTAATGGTAAGCTTCTTGCACTCAAAATTCATTGTTTCCTAAGTGTATGTTAATTCTAGGATGCAAGACAAACTTGGGTGGTTATATTAACATGCTATATTTGCATATCAGCCTGAGAGATTCTGTTCTTGACACTCTAGATTTAGGTAAATAATTACAAAAGCTTTTTGGATAGCTGACTGCTGCTGCTGTCCTTGATAAAAAGTAGCTTTTCACTTCAGCCATTATCCTGCAAATTAGAAAATAGGAAGAACTGAGGGAGCAATTTGGCAATGGGAGCACACATTTTTACATCTTGAACAGCACACAAATGTTTCTACTTCTCCTCCTGGCACTGGTAATGATGCTTTTTCTTCCGTGTGGCAGCATGTGCTGGTGGGTAATTACCAAACCTTCAGTATGGGGAAGTACTTGGCTGTCTGCCTGACTGCGCACCTGAGATTCACAGCTCCTTTGTGCAATTTGGTGCTGTTTTCTGAGCTAACATTGGAGTTTCAAGGTGCTTTTATGTGAAATAAAAGGTGTGCAGAGGGTTTGTTCAGACTTGACATCTGCAGTGTACAGTGCCTTCAGGGGGTGGTCAGCTATGTTGCCATAAATCTAATCTCCTGGGCACTTTACTTTGTATAAGATTGTATCAATGATTTCATTGGGTTTAAATGTTAAAGTAGGTATGAACTCTAGTAATAATCTGATGTCTGTGCTTGTTACAGTAACTTCTTCTATGGTGTTTTGTTTCTTTCCTCCTCCTTCAGGCTCCCGTGGGGCTTTTTGTGAAGTGAGACCAGATGATAAAAGAATCCTGGAATTTTACAGCAAGCTGGGTTGTTTTGAAATTGCTAAAATGGAAGGATTTCCAAAGGATGTTGTTATCCTTGGAAGAAGCCTGTGAAGTGTTTGACAGTGAACTGTTCCAGTACCATAGTCCCTTTACAGCTGGGGAGGTGGTGGTGGGGATCTTCATATGGTCTAGCGGCACAAAGCCAGGAATAAGCCAGCTTGGTAGAAGGGGCTATGTGAAAATCACCCATCACACATTCAGACTGTAAGTTGTTGGAAGGGGATAATGCTGCTGAAAACACTGTTTTAACAAAGAAACCTTGTCCTCTTCTGGTCCTGTGTGAAGTGCCAAGGAATCTTGCATGGGCTATAACTTCTTGGAGGAATCCCTCTCAGTCAGTCCTGTGGTCGATGACAGTTCTCTGCACTCACATGTCGACAGAAAAGTGGTCTCTGGCAGAAGTACCTGTAAAGGTGCAGCTTGTTTCTTTGTCATAGAGCGGGATGTGCAGCTGGAAGTTGCACGAAGGGGAGGGATTGCCTATGTCAATCAGCAAATTTAAAGATAAGTAGCTACAGTTCTATTTTTGACTATCTTTATGCTTGTTGATAAAGCAGTGACCCGTTGTCACTTCTAATGACCATTGGTTCAAGCTTTGTGCTTTGTAAGGGACAAATGTGTGGTGGTCTGTGGCAGAAGTCACTTAATGACAACATTGTAAACTTCAGTGTATATAAACCTAGCCGTATGCTGACTAACTTTTTGTTTACCAGTTTTTGTAACTTTTTCTTTTGAAAAATGAAATGGTATATAGGTCCAAGGTGGCACTTTTGAATAACCTAAAACCACAATAGAGAACAAATCTGTCCTTGGCACTGACCTTTCTTACTGTGCCTCGTGTCCAGGGCTAGGGGCTGACCATCTTGGGTAAAGGGGCAGATCCCAAATGATCCTTCCTTCAGACAGCAGTTTGTCACTGTGTGAGGTTATCATTCTCTTGGGACTGAAACAGCAATTCACAAGGGGGTTTGGTAACATTCACATGGAATTGTGGATGAAAGACAGTGAGAGGGAGAGGGCTGGCCCACAGCTGAGACTTGTCCTTGGAACAGTCACCATGTTTGAAAGCCTGTTTGTACCAGTTGGATTAAATCAGGGTCTTCGAGTCCTGCACATTTGTATCAAATAACTTTTCTATAAGAGATGCCACAATAAGCACATTTTTACACATTATTTAAATGGTTATCTACTTTTAAATGTTCCAAGAGTTTAATGTTTTTACGCAGGACTGACATGTTTGGTTAGTGGATGGAATCAGCGTGGTATGGGATCTGGTAGTGAGCTAGTTGCATCATTTATGAAATTGGTATTTCACACAAGTCGCAGTGGCCCAGATACACACTTGGCCAATGGTATGCAGCTTGCAGTACCTTGCTTCTTTCACCTGCTGCAGTCAGCTGGCTTTCTCTTCCTTTTTAATTTTCCTGGGGTTTTTTTTTTTCAGTGGTGCACAGAGGAAGTTCAGTTCTTTTTACAAGCCTCCAGCTGCATAGAAGTTACATAACCTATAATGAACGGCATTAAGAATGCAGTAACGTCTGCAGCCTGCGAGGCGATACTGTGTTTGGCCTTCTGATGCAGTCACATACAGGATGGTTTTGGGGTTGGGTTTGGTTTTGTTGTTGTTGTCTGGGATTTTTTCTCCTTTGCAGAATGTGAACGTTTTTTTTTTTAATGCGGTAGCGAAGTATTTAAGTTGAAGCAAGTTCATTTCATTTTTTGTTTTTGAGAGAGGTACGGGGTTGTGCTGTGGGATTTCATGCAAGTCAGAGCTGAATGCCACTAGTTTTTATACAGCTTTGAATGCATGTTGAGTAGCTGATACCTTGGTTTATCAGGTTGGGAGAGTTTTGTTCATGGATACCAGAGTCAACTTACTTTATCTGGATGCATAACATAACAGCATAGGATGCTTTGTGGCCTTATTTCTTGGCTTTTAAGGAGTTGCCACATTCTCTCTTCCTATGAATTTGTTATTATTATAGAAGTTAATTGTATAAGCCTATGGAACGTCAGGCCAATACCATCGTTCTAGGATTGTAAAGTGATATGTTGACATATCTTTCATGGTTATGAATTTTCATTAAGGTTGGAATGCCACTTTTATTATTCTGTTTTTAGATCAACAGTATCTGTAGCAGAAGAAAAACGACCTGTAAAACTGTATTTGAAGACCATGCGAGAAATAGAATAAAAATCGAGAAGTGAATGTAAATAAGAAATATGTTTTGTGTGTGAGGTCCCAGAACCGGAAGCGCCTTGGCAGTGTGCGTTACATCATGTAATGTCTGTTGGATGGGCTCAGGATCAGATGTCAAAGAACCCTGTCTCTGGTTTTGGTGGTGGCAGTGTTTTCCATGGTAGGCTTTTCTCTGTGCTGTTGCTTTTCAGGGGCAGGTATTTGGTGACCCTTCAGGGTGGCAGTGACCTTTGTGGTTGGCTCTTCTGTGAGTTTTGGCAGTTGAACTTCGCCTGTTTGGAAGCAGAAGCAGTTCTTTTAAAGGTGGCTTCCAGTTTCTGTCAAAGGCACAGTGTGGCAGCCGTGCTGATTTGTCCCTTCTTCCTCATTACTTTTTGTCTTGCTGGCTGCTGGCTTGAGGCTGCTGAAGCCCAGAGGAACCTGACCACAGAAACATGGGGAGAGGTGAAGTGATTTGAGGGTTATGCTGTGTGCAAGGGGCAAACATCAAAGTTCCACAGTCTGACCTTGGTTGTACATCCACACAGTTTAACTGGGAGAAGCTCCTGAGACAGCTACAGCAAGTAGCTTCCTGTATAAAGTTGACAGCCAGGCAGGAGGGCTGGGTCGGGGTTATGAAAAGCTGTGTTTTCCTAAGGTTAGCTCACAAGCATTTGTCCACATGCTGCAGAAGAACAGGTTATGCAGTTCAAAAGCTGTACATCCCAACTGAGCAGGGAAATCGGCACTTAAAAACTTCTAACCCAGTATATGTGTGCTATGTTAAAATGATTGTTGTTCACAAATTCATCATGTGTTGCATGTAGGTATCTTTGTTTCTTGAAGCCTATTTCACAAAGTTACAGTAGAAATGGCAGTGTCAGTTGGCCTGTGTCAAACACAGGATTGGATTCTGCTGTTGCACCGGAAACTTTCCCAAGAAAGGGAGTGGGAGGCAGAAATGGGCTCTTCTTGCCTGCGTCATGGGCAACTAGCCCGATGGCTGCAGAGAGCAACTACTGCAGAAGCAAACGAGCACGCCTGTATAACCCTTGCTGAGCGAGCACTTGCATTTTTGCCTTTTTCTGGCACTGGGTTTGGCTTTTGAACCCTCTTCAACTGTGGTTTTTCTTGAACCAGCTCCGGTTGCAGCAGAGCACATCGGTGGCTGTGGAGGTCTCTGCTGTGGGAGCAGAGCCAGCTCCTGAGGAACAGTGTGGTTTGAGTTCATCATTAGTAGGGGTGGTTTTAATTCAGCTGCTTCCCCACTCCACCCCTGCAGGAATGGCCCAGGCTGCTTCCCTTTCAGCTTTGAAAGACCAGCCCAGGCCTCTGCTCCCTGTGGTATGTCTTGAAGCAGGATCTTGCCTCTGTTCAAGGGCTCCTGCACCGCAGTCCCTGGTGCTTTATCATTCTGCTGTTGCCCTCACCCAGGCTTAGAGATAGAGATGAGCAGATCCCTCTGTTATGCCCCTGCCTCGGTCCCTGTTCCCATTCTGGACCGCTGCTGCTCTTCTTCAGGCTCTCAACTTTCTTACAGCCCCTCCTGTATCTTCTCCCAGTGTCTGGGAAAACTGGTGCACTGGAGCCAGGATGGTGACCATGAGAAGGGCAGTAGGTGGACAGCTGCTAGTAAGGGCCACTCTTCCACTCTGCCATTTCCATAGCCAGCAGTGTGTTCAGAAAATACTTTGGCTGAAGGCGCAGGATGGGCTGTTAAAGGATGTGGTGGTGTCTTTCATCTCCTGGGTGGCTGTTGGGCTGTTGACCCTCCTCACGAAGTAAGACACTCTCCCTCACAAATACAGACCCTCTCTCCTTCCACCGTTCCCCCTCTTGCCTGCCCCCCAGAAAAACCTTCCCATGAAAGTGGCCAGTTAGCAGGAAAAGTCATTAGGATCGCGCTGGGTTAATAACCGTTACACTTTTATAGAAAGGAAATAAAACGCTATAGCAGCGGCATTTCACCGAATGTGGCCCTCCACGGAGCGAGCCCTTCTATAAAGACCCCCTTCACCTTGTTGCTGCCAGCGGGGTCCCCTTCACAGGATGCCGGGCGATGCTGCGTGCCGGACTCTTCGGTTTGGTCACCCTCGGGCAGGGGCCGGGCCGGGCCATGCCGGGGCGGGGCGGCAAAAGATATGACGGCTCAGCACGGCACGGCCCGGCTCGGCCCGCCCCTCTCTCTTCGCTGCGCTGCCGCCTCATGGAGCCGCACGTCCCCGGCAGCGTCCTCTTCGGTGAGTGGCACCGGGGGCCGCGGGAGAGGGAAATGGGGATACGGAGAGGGGGTGGTAGAAGGACTTGGGGGGGGGGGGGGACGACGACGCGGGACGACACGTGGGGGGTCATAGATGGGGGGAGAGGGGGAAGTAATAGACCAGGTACAGGAGACGTGGGGGGGGGGGGGGGGGGGGAGGGAAGGGTGAGAGATGTCGGGGCAAGAGACATGGAGGGGATGGTGAGAGATGAGCGGCGGGAGAGACACGGGGGCAATAAATGGGGTCAGGAGAGGGAGGAAGAGAGAAACGGGAGAGTAACGAGAACGGCGTGGAGACGGGGAATGACACGTGGGTGGGAATGGGGAGAAGGGGGAACACCCTGGGGGATAACAGGGACCCGGGAGGGGCAACAGAGAGACACGGAGGCAGCAAGGGACACAAGGGGGTGAGAAACACGTGGGTTCTGGAGGGATACGTAAAGCGCATTGCTGAGCCTGGGGGTAAGATCTGTGCCGGAGGAAGTGCGGGAACGGACACGGCAGGACACTCTGAGACACGTAGACACGTGTGTAGGGCTCGGCATGGGGTGAGGGCCCCAGGGAGCTCCCTTAGCTCGGTGAGCTGGGTTCGGGACAGCGGGACACGTGTCCCGGGCCTGGGACGGAGCGGACGCGTGGTGAGGAGACTCATATGGATGTAGAGGGCTCCGAGCAATGGTGTGGGGGGAAGCCCCGGCTCTGGACGGCTTCTCCCGCTCCTCCGCTTACCCCCTGCGCTCCCATGTCTGTGCTCCGCGGGCACACAGCCGCGTCCCTCCCCTCCGGGGCGGGTTTCGCTCGGACCGGGCCACCCCTCACACGTGTGCGAGCGGCTGCCCCCAGCCCAGAGCGTATCCAGCAGCGCGACTCGGGAATGTGGAGCAGCCCCCCAAACCCCACTTTTGAGTTTGGTCTTTGCCCTGGTGTTCTTGAAAACACAATAGCAGGGATGGGAAGAGGTCCTGCCTGGGGCTAATTCCTCCCCCCCCCCCCCCTTTCAAATGCCAGATCTGGTATGCAGGGCTCAGCTCTGTTTTTCCTGATCTGCTTCACGTCGGTGAATCATCTTGCAACAAGCAAACACACCCAGGGCACTCTGCCATTCCTTCCTCCACATGGTCGGCTGCCTCCTGAGCCTAACAACCAAAGACAAAATTTTGCATCTCCCTTGGCTTTGTAGCTGTTTGAAGGAGTATGTAATAAAATCCCTCTCAAAACTTGTCATGAGGGATGCTAGTTCCCTTCCAGCCTAGCCCAGCACCTTCCCCTTGGGTTGTTCCTTATCGCGTCTAATGCTTTGTGTCTTTGCCCCCAGAGCAAACGTTTTCCGAAGGTGGAGGGAGTTGAGCCTTGCCCTGCCTGTGCTTGGTGGCCCTGGGTGCCCCTGGGTGCTGCTCATGGCACCCCAGTTTGGGGATGTCAGGTTTTGTCCCTGTGTGGTGCTGAGCCAGGCGTGTAGTTCTTGGGAACATTTTATCCTGGAGACGGGAGGCTGCTCGTGAGGATGGGAAGTCAGGTGGTTTAGGGATGCCATGTGCATGCCCAGCTGAGGCTCACTCCAGGAACTCCTTGCTGTGGCACCTGGGGCTATGTGATGGCTGCTGCAGCTTTTCTGATCTTCTCTTTCTAGGCTGTGAGCTCACTGCCAGTACCAAATCCTACACGTTTCAGGTGGATGAGGAAGATGACTCTGAGCACGTTTTGGCCCTGTCTGTGGTAAGAAAAATGAGAATTAATTATGCTTGTTCTCTCCCATAGAGACCCACAGCCTCACACCCCCTTCCCAGGCTCATTCCCCCAACCCTGGCTGGGCTGGACCAAGGGACTCCCTTCTCTGAGGCGCCAGCACTGGCTGTGCTGAGGGCAGGACATGGAGCTGGGGTGTTTATCTGTTGTATGGAGATGCTTGAGTAAAGCCAGTGATGGCAGGAGGCTGCTCAACAGAGGAATACTGTAGCCATGGTGTGAAGGAAAGTGGTTTTTCCTTGTCTTTGACCTTGCTGGAGCTCTCACTAGAACATGCCCTCCCCACCAGCTGGGTCCCTGGCTTGTTGCTCTCCAAGCCCAGGTGGATTGAGGGGCTTCATCCCTGGCTCTCTCTGGGGGATGTTTTCCATCCTGGGAGATGCCATTGTGGATGAGATCAGCAGAAAATGCAGCTCGAGTGCCATCACTTGAGGTGGTTGCAGTGTCCCAGCTGGGAAAGCCACAGAGCCGCTCTGGAGGTGGTCAGAGGGACATTGCTTGGCGAGCTCTGTGCTCTCCCTGTTCTGTGGAGCAGTGCCCTCACACCATGGCAGGTGGGCTGGTAGCATTGCTGAGGGTTGCTTGTCCCATGGAGAGCCCTGGCTGTGTCCTCCTGCTGAGCAGTAGTTGATCCCTGTTTCCACCCAGGTCTGCCTCACAGATGGTGCCAAGGATGAGTGCAACGTGGTGGAGGTAGTGGGGCGAAACCATGAGAACCAGGAGATTGCTGTGCCGGTGGCGAATCTGAAGTTGTCGTGCCAGCCGTTGGTAAGAGGTTGTTTTAAAGACTCAGGTGGGAATGGCTGCAAGGAACTGGACATTTCTGACTGTTTGTGGACCATTCCCGTAGTATCCTGACCATGAGCTGGTATGCAGCTCACAGGGCAATGCCCTGGGTCCCATGGGAGAGGTGCCATGCTGGGAACTGCAGCACATTCTCCTTTTAGCCTCTGCACCTCACTTGGCTCCATCTCTGTCTCTTTGCAGCTCAGTCTGGACAACTTCGAGCTGCAGCCTCCAGTGACCTTTCGCCTGGCAGCAGGCTCTGGCCCAGTGCACCTCGCTGGCTGGCACAGGATAGGTGAGGACTCTGGTGGGGAAAGGCTTTGGGGAAGCAAGAGGTAATGATGAGCCCCCTCCAGCAGGAACACTGCCTGGGGAGCCCCTGGGAGATGTGCTTGGTGCTTCCTTTGGACTGGTTCCCCAGGGGCTGTCTCCATGCAGAGATTCCTTCCCTGCCATAAAGCCTTGCATGGGAAAAGGGGGTCTGGATGACCAACACTGTCCCCTTTTTCAATGGCTGGCTGTCACCATTCCTGTCTGAGGCCTCTGTCCAGCTGCCATACAGGTTCTCACCACAAGCTGCTGTTAGAACTGCTCCAGTGCTCCTTGGACTATTCTCCTCCTGGAGTGTTTTGGGGGTCAGTTGTTTTTGCAAAGACATACATGGATGTGTAACAGAGTTATCTGTGTGTTCCAGTGCATAGGGAAGATGCTTCCTTTGAGGAGGATGATGTCTTGTCGGACGAGGAGGAGGAGGAGCTTCCTCCTATCAAGCCAGCCAAGAAGTAGAGGAGGAAGCAGTAACTTAAGGTGAGGGGCCAGGCAGCCTCAGAGGAAGGGTCTGAGTACCTGGTGTGGCAAGCATGGGTAGGAACTGCCCTGCTGCAGGAGGCTGCTGGTCTCAGTCTGATCCTTCCTCTAGGTACTCACTGGGACTTCTCTCCCTGGATGACATTTACCTCGGACACCTCTCGCCAGGACCTCAGTGTTGGCTGCTTTGGTTTTATTTTGATTTTTTGCTGTTGTAACTTTTTGGGAAGCAGTGACTGCTCCCAATACTTGGGGTGTCTCCTTTCCCACAGTCCTGGGAGGTTGATCCCAAAACTGGACAGATGCTGCTGGTATCCTTTCTCCCTCATCCCTGCCCTGGGAGTCAGGGATGCAGGAGTTGATCCTTACCCTGTGCCTTTTTGCTGTCCTGGACCTCTGCTCTGTGCACCCTCTCTCACTGGCTTTGGAATACCTTTCTTGGCCCTTTCCCCTTAAAGCCAGTGGTGGAACAGGCACCTTTACTGATTCTAGTGTGTTTGCTTTTCTTTACTCACAATTTGATGGGGTTTATACAGTTGCAAATGTGAAACTGGGGCCCAGGCTCTGTCCTCAATTGCAGTTATGGTGAAATGGGAGCTCACAGCCTATCTGGGGTTTGGTGGGAGGTTCTGGGTCAATCTGCTTTGTAAAGAACTGTTTTTACACTCTCAATAAAGGTCTCGTACATCAAGTCTGGAGCCGGGTCACTGCTGGCTGGCAGGTTTCTCCCATCTGCACTTCAGTGGGAGATGCTCATCTGTGTCCAGTCCCTGACCCTTGCTTCCCTTGGTGATGCTGCAGAGCTCCCAGGAGAGATCTGAGGGCTCCTCTGTCCCTCATGGGCACTGCACGCTTGTGCTTCGTGAGCCAGCTCAGTGCAGCATCCAGGCTACCAAGGGAAGAGGCAGAGCTGCAGGTAGCTGTACAGGGCAGGGACCAGCTCCACATGTGCTCCCAAAAGTGACCCAGCTTAGCAGCACGCCCTTGGTTTGGGACACATGGGCCCTCATGCTGGGCACTGTCATGGTAAAGTCCTCACTGTATCGCTCTCAGCCCAGCAGTGTCCTGTGGAGGGGTGACACACCAGTGCCTGCAGGGCATGGGGCAGGTCTGAGTTGTGTTCCCCATGTCTGGGTATCTGGAGAGGGTTTGATCCTTTCGGTGCTTCAGTCAGGTGTGACCTCTCATCCCTGGGGCTGGTCCTTAATATTTCCCTGGCAGTTTCCATGCATCTCATCTTGCATCCTTATAACAAAGATGGGGAGAGACATTTTAGCAAGGCCTGTTGCGATTGGATGAGGGGTGATGTTTTTAAACTAAAAAGGGACATTCAGGCTGGACCTGAGGAAGAATTTTTCCCACCACGGTGAGGGTGGTAAAACACTGGCACAGGTTGCCCAGAGAGGTGATGGACTCGCCATCCTTGGAGCCATTCAAGGCCAGCCTTGATGTGCTTCTGGGCTACCTGACGTAGTTGAAGATGTCCTTGCTTATTGCAGGGGCTTTGGACTAGATGACCTTTGAAGGTCTCTTCCAACCCAAGCTATTTTATGGTTCTGTGATCCCTGGCCCACGGCTTTATGCCTGTCTCCATCCTCGTTTGTAACACTGGTTGCCGGCTCTGTTGGGACAGTGAGTTCCTCACCTGCATGGACTCCTCAGCTCAGGCTCCATCCCACATTGTGAGCGGGGCCGGTTCGCTCCTCTGGGACTTGTGTAGCACCTCTCCGCCTCCCCACTGTTCCCTTCTGGGCCCAAACAGCCCTTGGCCAGCGCGGAGGGAAGCTTTGATGCCCCTTGCCGCAAAGGGCAGGGAGCTGTTGTCACCGCCGCCCCGAGGCGTCGGACGCCGCTAGGTGGCAGGCGGGCAGCGCGGCGGGGCTCAGCGGAGGCAGGGGCCGGGCAGCCCCGGCAGCGATCCCAGCCTATGTCCTTGCCCATCCCTGCCTGGCTGCCGGCGCTGGGCAGCCCCTGGGATGCAAAGGGCACCTAGCACTGGTCCGGGGGTGGAGCGGAGTGCCTGGGTCTGGCCCTGCGGGAAGGATGGGTGCTGGCTGGGAGAAGTCACATCCCCAGGGAAGTATTGCTTCTCCTAGGACAATAGGGTGCCCGGGGATGATGGCCTGTGCACTGTTCCAGACAAATCTCACTGCTCTGGGAAAGGTTAGGGGAAGTGGGGCAATTTAGCAGCCTTGCTGAGAGAAGAGATGTAGGAGTGGTCTCCCGAGGGCTGGATGTGTGTTTTGAGAGATGCTGGCACAGCACAGCACACCAGTGCCCTGTGCTGATGGGACAGGAAAGGAGTTGAGGGGTTGGTGCTAACTGATCTTAAGGTCCTTTCCAGCCCTAACCATTCTGTGATTCTATGGTTGTAGTGAACAGAGCTGTGGCTTTGTCAGTGCTGGGATGGCGCCCAGTCCCTGCCAGGGCTGGCACACGTGAGACCTCGCAGGTCTCCCTTTCTGTGTGCAGGGGAAGGGACCAGGGCTAATTTATCTGCTGAGCCTGGGTCCTGCTTGTTCTCAGTGGGGGAGCAGCTTGGCTCAGGGGAGATAAGAGCCAGTAGATCATTTTTAACAAGGTGCTCCTGGAAGGGTGGGCTGGGGGAGCGGCTAGCTCAGAGCCCTGTGGGGAGGGAGTGGGCACAGCTTGGCCTGGCAGTGGGGTATGACTGCTTCATACAGGGTGGGAGAGGCAGCACTGGTAATGGGAAGGAGCATTTGATCTCTTAAAGAGTAGAAGGAGATGGTTTAAGGTGCTGGTTTCCTTAGGGGCATCTAGGTAGCTGGGACAAGGTGCTGTGACAGGACAGACAGGCCTGCCAGTGGGCAAAGGTGGCACCACAGGGGACATGGTGCTGGTGGCAGGAGGCATCAAGAGACCAATCTTGTCCACCCCACTGCAGGATCAGCCCAACCTAAAGCCTTGCCATGAGTGCTGCTTGGTCCCCAGCACTGCCACATGGTGGTGGCAGGGGAGAGGGAACACCCCAATCCCAGAGGGGGCAATGGCAGAGGCTGGGGGTGTTGGCACTGCCAGGCCCCTTTCTAAGTGACGTGGGGGGATTTGCTCCCCCCTCCTCAGCAATGTCACAGCCTTGATGTGCTCAGGCTGCTGAGAGAGAGAGAAATGCTGAGATGGCAGGAGGCTGGGAGGGGGGATGCACTCACACACAGCGCTTAATGGGGAAGGATGGGATTACAGAGGTCACGCTAGGTGAGCAGCTTCCTTCGCAGAGCTGATGGTATCAAAGCAGGTGCCCCCGGCTGCAAATACCTTGGGCAAACAAACAGGGCTGTCTAAGAGCAGGTGAGCTCGGACATGGCCAGGCTGGGGGGTGCTCAGGGGTGGTGGGGGGCAGGAGGCTCTCTGTGCATGGGGAGTGAAGTGTGGGGCTCCTGGTGTGAGGGCTGCCTTATTTTGCATAGGGTGGGGGGAAGAGTTGTGTGTCTACATCCATGTGTGGGCTCCCCATGCTGGAGATGCACGCAAGGGTGCGGAGCCCCTTGCTCTCCCATGGGGTGGTGGAGATGCTGCTACCCAGGCAGCCAAATGATGCCCCAACCTAAGTGATGGCTCTGGGATTGCTCTGGGAGGTGGTTGGCTCTGAGCATCCCTCCTTTCTGCTGCCTTTCAGTGCTCTGCATGCTAACATTACTGGGGATGGATCCCTCCCTGCTCCAGCTGCAATGGAAACCCTGACCGGGCCATGCAGCAAAGAAACGTGGCTTTAGCATGGCTCAGTGCGGAGGTCACCATGCATCCACACTGCTGCACTCTCCATAGCACTTCCAAACCAGCCTGCTGCACCTAGTAAGAGGCTTGGGCTGCTCACTGCAGGGTCTGGCCCAGGTACAAGCCCCACTGTGCCAGGGTTTGCCTCCCAGAGGATGCTCTCGTTTCAGAGGTCAGGTTTGAGTTGCTTGTTGAGGAATGGCGGAGCAGGATGTGGAGCTGCTCGGCTAAGTGTAGCCAGGGAGCGGTTTTCCTTGTGATGCCCCAGCCATCCTGCTCCGACAGCTTTCTTGCCGGGTTTCAAATCCCCAAGGCTGGGAACACAGCCCCAGGGCGGCTGAGAGAGCTGTAACCGTGCTGTAGGTGGGGCTGGTCCCCTGCTCCATGAGCTCCGTGTTGCTGATTCCCACACTGAACTAGGGTGACAGTCTGCCCGGGCTGCGGGGGAACAGTGGGACACCCCTGGAGATGCAGCATCCCCATTATCACAGGGTGCAGGGGCTCTGTGAGATGGGGCAGAAAGCTATGGGGTGTGTGGCACCTGGATGGCAGCTTAAACCAGGACAAGGTGTGATGAGTGTCCTGCTCTCTGTGATGGTAGTTGATTCTGCTATCCCTGTCCTGTCCTGCCAGGCAGTGAGCACAGGTACCTCTTCTATTGCCTCACCCCACCTTAAAGGTTAGGGCAGAGCTGAGTATTGCATACAAAAAAGGAAGCAGCAGTATCCGGAAGGGCCAGGCTGCTGATAATTCCCGTCCTTTTCCCATCAGGATGCCTTGCAGAGGGAAAGGCTGCTGGTGCACTGTGTGTGGGAGCAGCCCTATCTGATGGAGAAGCTGAAACTCGGATCCTGGGTCGTCTCTTGCTTGCTGGTGCTCATTCATGTGCTGGGTCTTCCCCAGGGTGCCTTGGTGTTCATCCCACCCACTGTTCTTGGCTCCACAGTGGGTGCCAGTGGCTGATTTACCATTGCTGCTCCCAGCGGCACATCCCAGCACTGGATGTTGCTTATGGCCAGGCTGTGCTTCAGGCATTTGCAGGCTGTGATAGCTGCTCTGTGTGCCTGCTTGCAGTGGGGACACATCCCCAGCTTCACAGCACTTCCCAGAATACAAGGTATGGGGTGTGTGTCTCCATGAAGGTGCTGTGCAGCAGCTGTGACTTTATGGTTTGCAGTGCAGGCACAGCAGAAGGTGTTGGAGGAGCACAGGGTGATGCTGGAACAGGGGTTGTGCCATGGTTTGAACTCATGGACACATAAAGAAAGTGTGCTAGAAGTGAGCATGGTTGGGATGTGGTAGAGAGCCCCGTGCAAGACAGGCAGAGGGAGGCTCCATTGCAGCCGTCCCGCTCCATCCCTCCCACATCCCCAGCGCAGCCCCATGTCAGGGTGGTGTAAGCAGCTCTGCTCCACAGCCGCAGCAGCGATACATGGAGGTCCTGGCCTCCGAGCCCTCCGAGGCACAAATCTAAATGCTCTGGGCTGGGCTGCCCCTGACACTGGCAGGGCAGTCACTGCTGGCCACACATCCCTGCCAGGGCTGGGGGCAGCTGGGGAACAGGGTCTGGCCAGGGAGGCACATTGCTGCAGGGAGCGCAGGGACCTTGTGGTCCCCCATTCCCAGCCTTACCAGTGGCAGAGCCTTAGGTTGGATGCGCAGGATGTGGCCTCCGTGGTGCCCTTACTGGTGATGGCTCTGCACAGGGGCTGTGGGACAACCCATACTCCCTCCATGCCTCCTGTTCTCCCAACAGGCTCTTGGTGGGGTGGAGCCCCCCAGGATGCAGTGCACAAGGTTTTGGGGGCTGGATATGAATGGTTGTTGCTGGCAAGCAGAGCAGAGAATGAGGAGAGCATAGGGCTGTATCCCTATAGATCCATAGATCTTGTCTGTATCAGGTCTGCCCTGCTACACCTGGTGATCAGTTCACGGGGGAAGGCAGCATGGTCTAGTGGTGGAGCTGGGCCCCAGGAGATGAGGTTTTGGCTACTGAGGAAGAAGTGGGAGCAGAATCTTCGGAGAGCTCTTGACCCCCATCTGAACCCCTGGGTGCTTGCTCCTGTGCCTAGGCTGGCTCCCTGCAGCCCTGACCCTTCCCTGTACACCCTGGAGAAGATGTTTACACTGTGGTGGGAGCTTGGGCATCTTGTGCATGCCATGACTATGATCCAGGATGGTGTGAAGTCCCCTACAAGTTACAGGCTGTCTCCAGTCTCTGGCTGTAGTTATGCCTGGGACCACATGTTCCACCCCTTCCCAAAACAGAGGTGTGCAGGGTGACACAAAGACCGGACATGGCCCTGGGTGTGGGAGCTGGAGAGGGGCATAGTCCCTGTGCCAGTGCAGCAGGGGGTGGGAGCTATAGAGCCGATGGGAGCAGGAGGGCTGGGCTTGAACAAGGGATACAGGGGAGTCCATAGGAATGGCCAGCAAGGTGAGGGGCTGCAGTCAAGCTGGGGGGGCAGCAGGTGCCGTGGGGAGCATCCCCACCTCACCACTTCTATGCGGTTCACTCTTGCTGGCCCTGCCACCTCCCCCTGTCCCCCCAGAGCCATGTGGGGTGTCGCAGGGGTTGGCTCCCCAGGGCCAGGGTCAGGATGAGCTGCAGCTCTGCAGGCCTGGGATGTCAAAGGGGCCATAACCCTGGTGTTTTGCAAACTCCTGGGGTCAGCAGTTCAGCTGCCACTGACACAGGGGCCCGCAGACACACATGGGCATTTTGGGTGGATGCTGTAAGCAAACAAACGAAGGTAGAGTTACAGCTGATGGACAGACCCCCCCAGCCACTGCTGTTGGTTTTAGGCTTAACCCACCTCCCATCCTGCAGACGGGGAGCAGGAGTCCTTTCCTAAGAGAACCCGAACCAAAGCCACATTGCCTGGCCCAGCTGAGGGAGCCAAGGCTGGAGCTGGGCAGCAAAGGGCCAGCGTTTCGCATCTCTGCCTCAGATCCTCGTGGCCCTGAAGGAGCCTCTGAGCCTGTCCCACAGAAAGGACAGTGACCCCCGGCACTGAGTGATGGCTCCCAACCTCCTGGGTGGCCAGTGCAGCCCCCTCCCACCCAGGCTGGCTGTGACCCCCCTTCCCAGCTCTGCCTGATGGTGTGTGGCTGGAGACCCCGAGGAGGGTGCTGCTGCTTGGGCTGCGGCCACAGTGCTGGGGAAGTTGTGCCAGAGGGGAACGCCTTGGGACCAGGTCTTGGAGATGCTGTTTGGTCAGTGCAGTGGGGTCAGGATTAAGTGGAGCTGCCTAAACACATGAGCACACGCATCCTCACCCACATGTCCATGCATCTCACCCCTTTCCTGTGCGCATGTGGCATGGCAATTCCTGCTCAGCTTCCTCATTCATTGACCCCCATTAAATGCAGAGCAGATTTGTACAAAAAAAGCTCAACCTTGGGTTTAAATGATGTAGGGCCAGGGATGCCACCTTCTCACTGAGCTGCTCCCACGTGTACTGCCCTCACGGGGGGCCTTCAGTCTTTGTTTCTTGCTCGCCTAACTCAAGCCCTGCTGTGGGACTCAGTGTGGACACCTTCCCAAGCTGGGTGGCTACAGAGCCATCCCAGCTCTCTCTCCACGCAGACGGATGCAGTCTAGGAGTGAGTCTCCCCTTCAGTGCCCTCCACAAGGCTCCTGTCCTTGCCAGGCTATGCCAGATCTTTACTTATGTACCTGGGTCACATTCGAGCCTCTTCCATGCAGTGGGTGTGAATGTCAGAGATGAAAAAAACACTGATCTCATCAGAGCCAAATGTAGCCATGAGATGGAGGCTTGACACCAATGGGAAATCCATCCGTGCATCCATGGACTGCCCTGGATGAAATTCCGCCGTCTGGGACCAGGAGTGAAGCTGCCATATGCTGAGCCACCCAGGGATGCCCCTACCACACTGGTAGCCCTGCTGATGCAAGTGGTGAGCTTTCCTCCAAATCACCCAGCCTGAATGGAAAGCAGAGCCTAGATTTGACTCCTCTGATCCACAGGAGCACCACTACCTGGGAAGGCAGCACGTGGTCACCAGAGGGTGATGGAGCCAATATTGACACCAGCACTTCCAGGAGCTCAGCCTGAAGTTATGGAACCAAAGGCCACGTTTCTAGAAAGCTGCTGGGCAGGAGGAACAGGAGGTGGTGAAATGGTCTCCAAAGGGCAGAGGAGGGAGCCCAGTTCCCTGAAACAAAGCTGTGGGAGCGAACTGCTGCAGAGAGACCTAACAGGGCCACATCACCCAGGTTTGTCCTGCACAGGGGTGGGCACAGCTCCAAGGGGCTGTGACCAGAACACAGGGGTAGTCACCTGGCCTGGAGTTCCCACCGCCCACAAAACTGCTGCTGGTAATTGAATAGAGAGGAGAATTAATTGTGAGCGGGCTCTGTCTGCCCTCCCTGCTCCTCGTTTGCCCCGGGGCTGCCTTGGCGCTGTGGGTAGTGAAGACAAGGTCATTCCCATGTAACACATCCCGGTGGGGTTTGGCCAAGTTCCTTCCCTTCTGGAGGGGGGCAGGTTAATGGTGAGTGGTGGGATCGCCCCAGGCCGCTCTGTGCTGCTCAGCCATGGAGGAGCTGCTGTTGCCTCTGAAACGCCCCATTAATGCTGTGGTCCCTTTGTGAAGGATCAGCAGGCAGGGCTGGGGGTGCTGGGCCGTGGGACTGGGAAGGGTGAGGATGGAATGGGTTAGCATCCCTCTGGCTCTGTTGGGAAGCCTCCACGTGTTTATTTTAGTGGGGGCAAAACCTGCTTTGTGGCCAAGCATCCTCCAGGCATGGCTGCGAAATGCTACAGGATCCTGGTATTCATGGCTCTCCATCATATGGTGTTGGAGGGGAGGGAGATGTTTGAGTGCAGGACAGTGCTACGGGCGCTCTGGTGTCCTCTTCTTTGTGCTAACCCCCTGCCCCATGCCAGCCATCCCACTGCCTACACTGCCCGCTCCCTTCCAAAGGCAACTGCTCTGCGGTCTCCCGGAGCCCTGTGTGCCTGCGGAGACGGATCTCCTCGCCCTCCAGCAGGCTCAGTGTTGCAGCGTGTGCCGTTGCAGGTGCTGCTCTCCTCCATCAATCGGGATTAGCGCTGCGGTCCTGTCTATGTCCCTGGCCTGGCAGGAGCAGGGAGCTGTGCCTGCCGGTCCTTCTCTGCGGGTGGCAGCAATGTCCCGGTTGCTCCTCCGACTGATCATTTCCTCCGGTAAAAAGATGTTCAAGCCAGATCTCCCGCGGGTGTGTTTCTGGCTCCTCCTCACCACAGATTCTTCCAGCCTCCTCTTGTGATGTGAAGTCCCGGTTTGCCCTTGTCTCCACTCACCCACTTTGGACAGGTTGCCCCAAAGCTACAGTTTGTGTTGCTTTCCTTGGCTTTGCCTTTCGGAAATTGATGCCAGTAGGGAGGTTTTAGGCTGATGGTCACGGAGGAGCTAACAGCTACACCTTGCTGGCTTTGACCTCTCATGGAGAGCAGGGGCTTGCATCGCCCTGCAGGAGGAGAGGACTGTCTGTTGACCACTTCTGACCTGGGCTGGGCCAGACAGGGATGATGCCCTAGAAGAAGCAGACTGGAAGCTGGAGCTGGGACCTGTCTGTGTCCTGCAGATGTACAAATGGACATCCTGGGAGAGAGCAGGGATGATGCTGGGGTGGTCCTGGATGTGGGATGTAGTATTGAGGGTCACAAGGAGAATGGGGAGAAGCTCCCATAGCAGCCCCTGCTCCCTCTTCAGTCTCTGCTGTACAGTGGCACAGGCAGCCCCCTCCAAGGTCTCACAATCCCTCTCCTGCTGTCTCCTCCATCCCCTCAAATCCTCTCCATGTCTGCTCACTGCCATGCTGCAGTTTAGGCTGCTTCAGGAGCTGCCCCTATGGTCCCCAACTACCAGGAGGCTTTGTGTGAGTGCAAGGAGGAAGTGGAGGTGGGGAAGGTTTGAGGTGAAGCCCGAATCCCATCGGGCTGGGACAGACACCTCCATGTCCTGGTTCCTCTCTTAGCTCCTGCTTCTTGGTGTTGCAGCCCTGTAGCACCCTCAGCTTTATACAAAAAGTGGTGAGAGGGCTGCAGCTCACATCTCTGGTGTTTGATGTTTCATCTGCAGCATTTAACATCCCTGAAGGATCTCAAATACAAGAGCTATTCTCTGAGGGTTACACACTCCTGTGCCAGCCCAGCCTACCTGCTGAAGAAGGTAGTGGAGCAGTAGAGCACCAGGGTGGGACCTGATGGAACCGTGCTGGTAGCATTCTCCAGGGGTCACAGCCTGATGGCTGCCTGGAGCTCTGGGGATGCAGCAGATCCCCCCATCTTTCTGCCAGGAGGCGATTTCTCCCACCAGCTGCATAGCAGCTGATCTCAGGAGTGCAGGGCTGGGGTTTCTCTGCTCTGCAGGAGAGACAGACAAGCCATCTAGCCTCAGCGCCTGGGGATGGAGGGGACCCTCACCCCATGGGCTTAGCTCCAATAGCCTGCGAAGGAGCTGAGAGGCAGGCTGGCATCCCTTGCGCTGCCCTGTGCAGGAGAGAGGCTTTCCCAAAAAGGTTTGTTTTTTACTTGAAAAACAAAAGGGGGGGGAGGTTGTCATTTTGGATGCAAACACGGGTGACCCCGTGGTGGGTTGGGAAACACCGAGGGACGAAGGCAAATGCCTCTGTACACCTGACCACCCTGCAAGGGAGCCAAGGCAGGAGCAGAGGTGGGATGAGCCCAGCAGCCGTGATGCTGCCATCCCCAACCTGCTTGCGTCTCTCCCTTGCCCAAAGGTGGGGTAGGATGGGAGCTGTGGAGGCTTTGGTTGTGGGCCGAGGAAGGCTGGCAGGAGCATCGTCTGTCATCCGCTGTCAGGAGAAGTGTGGCTGCCCCATGGTGATCCCACAGCAGCTTGATTACAGCCATGACTGGCACTTGAGCCTGTTTGCTGAGGGCAGGGGGCACGCGGGGCTGTCAGCTCGCTGCTGCCTCTGACCCCATACAGGGCACCATAAATCTCCCGGTTTAAGGCAGCCTGGGCTGTTCTGGACACGGTGGTGTTGAACACGGTGTGCAATGTACAGAGTAATGCACAGCCCAACACTGTGCCCACTATGGGTAAAGTGGGGGTTGCCACTGGTGAGCAAGAGCAGCAGCTGGAAAACAGTACCTAAATACCTTTGTTTTTTCTGGGTAAAAAAGCAAGGATTGTCTGAATTTAGAGCATTGGGAACATCTAAGTGCTGCCTGCTCTGGTTTTGCCTGGTTTTCCTTAGGCAGCCTGGAGAGGTGAATATGGGGACCCACCTCACCCATTCTGTGGCACATCAGCTGTTCCCACAGCCTGACACAGAGGGGTTTTCTCCTGAGCATTTGCTGGACTGATGAGCTGACTGTGTGCTGCCCATGGAAACCCGCTCCTGCTTCAGCTGAGCCTATTCTCCCTGTTTCTGTGGTGCTCCCAAAGGTTTGGCCCAAGACTTCTTCCTACATGCAGGAAAATCCCTCAGAAATATCCTTCCAGCCGTTTGCACTGAGAGAAAGGGAAGGGAAATGCACAAGGGACAATTTTGAGGGAGATTTTTGCCAGAACAAGGCAGTTGCCTGCCCTGTGCTGTGCTAGCTCTGAGGATACCGGTGCAGGGGATAGTTTTTTCCTTGAGCCCTGTGGGGCCAGCCCAGGGATGGGGCAGTGCCCGGGCTCCACTGCCTGCCTGCAGCACCCCCTGACAGTGACGATGCTGTGCAAGATCAGGTGAGACCCTCAGCATCCCCGAGAGATCCATCCCGGGAGGTGAGCGAAGGCAGTATTTTGGGGTGAAACGCAGAGTGTGCAGTGGGGAGAGGTCTGGGGCAGCTGGGTGCCAGAGCAAGGAGGAAAATGTGAGCTGTATGTCAGTGTGTGTGTGAGAGACAGAAATGTCCTGCCACCGCAGCCGGCATGTGCTTATGTGTGCTAGGTGAGGGGGGTATATTTTGGGGGTAAGGGGAAGCAAAGAGGAGCATGTGTGTCTGTGCTGGAGGGTGCAAAGTGCTGCATGTGTATTGGGGGTCTGTGTGTGCGAGGGCTACGAATGTGATGAAGAAGGGGGCTGCATGCGAAAGGCTGCAAGGAAGGTCTGCAGGGGTGCGGGTGTGAAGGCTGCGTGCATGCATGTGTGTGCAGGAGGGCTGCACAGGCGTGTGCAGGGCGGTGTGCGTGCGCGGCGGTGCAGCCCGCCGCTCTGTCACTCAGGCCGGCTGACAGGAGCTGCCTCTCTAGCGGCGGCAGATAGCGCTGATTGCTGATTCGAGGAAACAAAATAGCAATTGTAATTATGGGCTCTGATAAGATAAAGGAGGGCGCGGGGAGCGCGGGGACCGGCAGCGGGGCACGGCCGGCAAATTAGCAGCTGTCACTCAGCGACGAGCAGGCGGCGCCGGCCCCGGCCAGGTACCGGCCCCGGGGGCCGCCCGCCGCAACCCCGCTGCAGCCCCCGCCCCGGTGCGCAACAGGTGGCGGGGCCGGGAGCGCCGGGGCTCGCCGGAACAATGCAGCCCTCGGCGGCCCTGCCCGGGCTGCGGGGCTGAGCCCCGTCCCGCCGCTGCTGCCGCTCGGCCCCATGGCCCCGCACCGCCGGCCCTAAGGGCTCCCGCCCGCCCCACCAGGTAAGCGCCCGGCGGGGATGCGCGGGGGGGGTCCCGCTGCCTGTTCCCCGCCCCGGCTGCGGTATTTGCTCAGCCTCGCTCCCCCTCGAAACTCCTCCATCCCCCCGGTAATCCTTTTAACGTCTGGCACGTCCCGGGAGGGCTCACCCGCTCGGTCCCAATCCACAACGCGCCCGCGGAGCGGCGAACCCACAGCGGGGGAACGGCGGTCCCGCCGCCCCTTTCTTCTCCTCCCTCCCAGCCCTTAAACCTCGCTTTACGGATGGAGAAACTGAGGCACGGGGCGGGGAGGGCGTCCCGCCGGCGGCTGGCAGCGGAGCCCGGCCCTTAGTGCCAGCTCTGAGCCCGGCGACACCTGGCCCGCCGCCCCTCCGCTCGGCAGGTACCGCCGGACTGGGGCTGGGAGCGGGGCCGGCGGTCCGGACGGGCTTCCCCTTGAGGCAGCGGCTGCCGTCCCCCGGCCAAGCCCGCCCCGCCGTCGGGGCTGCGGGCCGGCCTCGCCGGCTCCGGAGGCGGCAGCGGGGCAGCTGAGCTGGGCGGGGGGCACCCCACGGCGGGGGGCTGCCGGCCGTGCGCCCCTGGGGCTGGGCGGGCTGGCGGGGGCCTTACGCCTCTATAGCAGCTTCTGCCCTCCTTTCCTCGGGGCGAGGACGCGCCGCAGGGCGAGAGGAGCCGAGGCAGAGCCGCGCAGCGCCCCTCCGGGCGCTCCCCGCCGCCGCCGGGCCCCGGACTCCCGGCCCAGCACCGGCGCCGCGATGGACCCCTGCTCCTCTCTCTTCAGCTACGTGTGAGTACCGGCAGCCCCGGCCCTTCCGCCCCGGGCCCGCAGCCAACCCCCGGCTCCGGTTCACACCTCTCTACTGCTTTCTCTCTTCCCCCTCCCAGGTTAATGCACTTGTTCGTCCTCTGTCTGCAAGCCCAGGTAAGTGCCCGCTGGGCAGCCCGGCTTTGTTCGCCCCCCGGGGATGGAGGGTGCCCCGCAGCTGCCGCCGAGAGCCCCGGGCTCGGCAGGGAGGGACAGAGGGAGGGAAGAAGGAGGAACAGTTGAAAACCCAGGAGACAAAAGTGGCTCGGCTGTAAAAAACCGAGGCCGAGGGGGGAACCCCCGAGACACAAAGTAAGGTGCGGAGGACTCGGGCTGAGAGGCAGAGAGCGCCCGGGGGTTCAAGGAATTGTGCAGGGCTGTTTTTAAGCAGATTTAGGTCTCGTCCACTCCAGCTCTAAATGGCACTGTGGATGCTGCCGTTCCTCTCGTCTGTTGCGGCATTTTTCTCCTGCACTGCTTCGTCCCAAAAGTAAAGTGTAGTTAAAGAGGGAAAAAGAAACCCCACCAAAACCTTACTAAAAAGCGCAGGTTCTGATCCAGCTTAAAATTGTCAGACCTCAGCATCGCTGGTTTGTATCGCTAGAGACTCAAGTTCGTGAATAGATTAAACAGCCCGGGCAGAGCTTGTACGACACCCACATACCAGTCGCTGGGAGCAGTGCGCCTTCAAACCGGGGTGAAGTCCCCCTTCCCCCGAGATCACAGGTGCAGAAGCTTTGTTTAAAATGCCCTTTAAGCTGCTGCTTTTTATTTTCCTGGAAGAATGGGGGAAAAAATTATCAAGTTTCCAGCCGAAAAGTGAAGGGAATGAAGCGCTGGGAGTGCGCAGTTGTATAAAAGCATAGCTGTAATATTTTGGAGTATGAGATGGAGACCAAATAGCAGCATGGCTAACGACCTCTCCTCCACATGGTACCCTCATCAGAGCTGGGAAGAGAGAGAATCCTGCTGCATTATCCAAAACCCGTCTATAGGAAACACACATGCCGAGGGAGAGAGATGACATTGTCAAGGGGAGATATCTCTATAAAGCCAGCTTTGGGAGAGCAGCAGCTTTTGCTTTTATTGGGTTTTTCTGTTGTTAAGACGGGAGGAAACCTTCCCATTTGACATGGGGGTGGCGGGGGGTAGTCCTACCCTTCTGATGTTGAAAGGAGCTATCTCCTAACATTTGCTCAGAATACATCTTTATAAATGTCAGGGAGCAGCGAAACTTTCCAGACTTAAAAGAGGGATTTGGGACGAGGAGGGGAAAAAGACTTCTGTGCAAGCTTGTGAGCCGGAGCGGAGGGGGGAGCAGGTTTGGCTGCTCATGAAAAGCATTTAAAGCCCGGGAGCAGCAGTGTCGGGTCTAGAGGGGTTGGACTCAGGGCTAACGGGTTTGGTGTGCCAGGACTGGGGACATCCCAGCTGCTGGCACCAAGCAGCTGGCTGTAGATGGGGCACGTGTTTACATGGGTAGCACGTTGGTATCCTGGGGTTATTATGCCACTAAATAGCTGGGCAGGGACATGGTTTTCTTGTAATTGTTATACCTTGTAGCTCTACCTTCTCTGTATTTAAAGAGCTCAATAAGTGGGGTGTTTGGGAGCAAATAAAGAGCCTGGGACCCAGAGGAAAGACAGCTTTTGAAACTGATGGGGCAGAGGCTAGAGTAATATCTGGGGCAGCTGAGCAGCAGTACACTCCTGTAGAGGCAAGATGTGTGGAATGAACATGCTGGCCCCTTGAGGATGGCAGCCCAGTGCAGCCCTGTATGCCTCCTTCTGGATCCCTTCCAGTTCCAAGCTTTGATGCCCATCTTGGGTACCCCAGTGCCAGCTGGCACCCCCTGAGCCCTGGGGTCACCAAGCCCTGCCATGCTCCCAAGTCACTTGCACCCCACTACTTAAGGCATGTCTGTAGCAGGCACAGTTCTGTAAAGGGCTCTGGTCCAGAGCTTAATGCTCCTTCTCCCTGGGAGGCTTTGCTGGTGCAGGTAGCACTGTGGTCCAGGCTCCGTGCCTCCCTGCACAGCCCGGCTGGAGGCCGGCGATCTCGGCTCAGCCCATTTGCCCCTCTGAGGAGTAGAGATTATAATGGTGTGTCGTATATTTTTTAATTTCCTAAAGGTAACTGTTCAGTCCCCACCTAATTTTACACAGCATGTGAGGGAGCAGAGCCTGGTGACGGACCAGCTCAGCCGGCGGCTCGTCCGTACCTACCAGCTGTACAGCCGGACCAGCGGGAAACATGTGCAGATCTTGGACAACAAGAAAATCAATGCGATGGCAGAGGATGGGGATGTGCACGGTAAGGACGTGCGATGGGGGCAGGTGGGGGGGAGCTGGGGAGGTGTTCACAGCCCAGCTTGGCGATTGATGATTTCCGTCCTGTTTGTTAGCCAGAAATCATTAAAATCATTCTGCCTGTGGGGGCTTGTAAAGGGAGAACATAGCGCTCAGCGATCAGCGGCTCTGTGATTCAAGGTGAGGGCAGGTTCTCTGTGCTGAAGGAGGGGACTGCTGTCTGCAGGATGGGCTTTGCTCCTTTCTATTTCATTCTTGGTTTGCACCTGACTGGGAGGGCTCGGGGCTGTGGTGCGCTGAGCAGTATTGGTCATTTCAGCCCAGCTCTTTGCAAGGCTGAGAGTCTCTGAGACTTCCTTTTGGAAAAGAAATAGACAGGAAAGTTGAAAAAGAAAAGGCAGGGGGGGAAGGGTGTGTGGTTGCTTTGGAAGCCTTCCCAAAACTAGAGTTGTCCAAAGTGGCATTTTCCCAGTGTGTCCCCCCATCTCTCCCTTCTCAAAGCAAATTCCAAGCAGAGGGTCATCGAGGCAGTTGGCTGTGGGTGATGATGCTGTGGAGACAAAGCAGAGGGACTCTGCAAGCACGAAAGCCTGTGTTATGTTATGCCATGGCCCTGGCACCGCCTCCCCAAAATCTCCACCAGCCCCTGGACAGGGGGACTGATCTCTCTGCTGGGGACTCTCAAAGCCCAAATACTTTGGTGGCATGTGCTAAAGACACATTGGGATGGTCAAACGCTGTGCTGGGGTCAGTGGGGCCAGAGAGCTGTGGGGCTGGCTGCGGGAGGCCTGATCCTGCACCTGGATCAGGGCACTATGTAGCACTCGTGTGTGTCCTACGTAGGAATCACGACTGTTTTTCTTTGGTATTAGCTGCAATTTCCCTTTCTTGCTTGGGGAGATCAGTAGAAACACTCCCTTCCCCTTCTGTTTTTTGTGGGTATTTTCCTTTGCTTTGCTGAAAACTTCACACTGGACACGAGTGGTGCAAACGCAACAACTGTACGGTATTCCATGCGTTCAGCATTAATCTTCCAAGTGAATTATTCCCACCCTGGAGCAGCTCCGGCTTGAAAGGGCATTAGCTAATTTCCCAAGCAAAAAAAATCCCATCTTGTTTTAGGTCTATAACGCTTGGATTTTAAGAAGCAGTTAGTGCATATTTAAGTAACGACCAGGTTTAAATAAGGCCAGGAGGAGGGGACTGGTGGTGGCTTGAAAAACTCTATTAAAACGTAATAAAGAAAGGTTAAGCGTTTGAAGAGCTAAGGAGGAAAATGAAGGCTGATCTAAACCAGAAAGTGAACAAGCAGTTTTTCAGATGTAAAGTTTTAAAAGAGTTGCAAGTCTGTAAATGTTAAAATAGAGGTTCAGGATTGTTCTATATGAATCTCTAGGGAGGCCCCCATGTCTGGAAGAACTATTAAAACGCTTCTTACTTTCACCTTTTTTAACATTTCCTGAATACTTTCTCCTCTTCACAGTCCAGTTGGGGGATCAAGTGTGTCTCGCTGCATTTTTTCAGTATTTACGTAGCCACTTTCCCTTCAAAGTTTGAGCACGAAACATAATTTTCCTGGGATAAATCTGTCACTTAAGTGAAAGAATAGAATTGAAAACGTTAAGCTCCCCCCCCCCCAAAAAAAAAAGGAATAAAATAATAAGAAAACGGCCCCAAAATGTGATTTAGAAATGCACTTCTGCAGCAGAACCACCTCCCCGAGCCCTTTCTTCTGCTTTTTTTATCTCATTTTTGGGGGTGGGCGTGTAAAAGGACTTGATTTATTTTTGCAGATGACCCCTCTCCCCACGCTGACATTTTTACAGCCGACTTAACATGGAGTCCGGTGTTCTCAGTTATCTGTCTTAATTGTCAATATTTGATTGACTTTTTTAATTCTAAGGGAAAGCGGGCAGCCGGCGCAGCCCCAGCTCATCCCTCCTGGGCCGTGCTTGCCACCGAGCAAACCACCATTGGCCACAGCCTGGACTGAATCCCTGTGAGCGGCTGGGGATGCTGGCGCGGGTCCCTCCTGACTTGCTGGTTTCATCTGTACCCCGGCTTTTCTGCTGGCTGGGGCTGGGATTTGCAGGGTTCATGGGTTGCCTGCAGGAGTGTAGGGGTGCAGGTCCCTGAGGACAGGTTGTCCTTGTCCTCCATGGCTGGTGGTGACAGAACATGCTGGCTGAGCTCGTGCGGGGCAGCAAACCCGGCCGAGGGCTGTAAATCACAGCTGCTCTTTGAAGAGGGGAAAAGGAGGAAAAAAAGAAAAAGGCCAAAAGAGATGGGATGTGCATCTTTAAAGGAGGGTTTTGTGCTCACTGGGGCCTCCCTGCTCCCTCCCACCCTCCTCTGTCCCTCCCTCCTCACTCTTTCTATCTCGGAGAGAAAAATCAATTCTCCTCAAACCTTTTACTGCCTCTGTGATCAATTCCTCCCCCCCCCCCCCCCCCCCCTTTCCCCAATATGGATAAATAGGGGGTCACTGTCTCAATGCTTCATTTGCAGAGCACCACAGCTCCCATGGTTGGTTTTGGGTGTGTGCCAGGCTCTGGGTGTTAGTGCTGGTGTGGCACAGCCTAGAGTTTGCTCTTCCTAAACGTCTCAGTTCTGAGTCCCATCTGTGCCTGGCTGGGGGCTTTGGGCACAGGGTAGTTTGGGGATGAGAGAAGCTGAAGTGTGACGTTGGCAAGCAGGGAGTGTGGGAAGAGGGTGCCTGCATGTGCTTTGAGCCTGGCTTGCCCAGCAGCACCAAATCAGTTGGCCCCAGCAGATTTTAGAATGCCCTTTCCATTGCCAGTAGTGCCCTCAGCCTTTGTGCTATTGACCTCAGCAGTGTCCATGACGTGAAGGGTGCAGTATCAGGGCATCATAGAGACAGAGATAATTCAGTTTGCTTCTCTATGAGTGTGATTTAGGCTCATTTTAGCTTGTGTATGTGCCCACAGCTATCTTCTGCCATTCAAAGCATCCTCCTGCAAAGCCACCTGTTCCAGAGCCACATCGCTGCCCTTGCTGACGCTCTCCAGTGGCTGAGCGTTGTGGGGTAGAGATGTGCGAGTCATGGCAGACCGCAGTCCTGAGTAACCAAGCAGCCCTTGTGCAGAGACTGGGGAGGAGAAATAAGGCATCAGTGGGCTTATTCCCATAATAAGGCTATAGACTTGGAAACTGGAGGCTGTGCTCTGATTTCCTTGCCAAATTGTGCTTGTGGTGCATTAACAGCTTATGTCTGATGCTGGGCAAGGGGTGATGGTGATGAGATAGAACAGTCCTGGCTGGCTTTTCAGTGCCATCAGTAAGTCTTTGATGCTTGGCACAACCCTTTTGAGGTGTGAACGGGTAGCCTCCATCCTCACTGGGGCTTGCCCTGGGGAGGGGGGCTGGCTCTGGGCACAGCAGCTGCGGGGCTGGGGAGAAGGATGTCCTGTCCCTATCTTCCCCCCTTCCCTGGGGATGGATGGGCTTCAGGGCTCGGGTTCCCAGGGCGAAGGCAGGGAGGGAAGGTGACAGGTCTATTTATAGGCAGCCCATCGACCCTGCGATTTGCATAGCTCCTTCGGAAGTCGATCGATGCCTCCATTAAAAAACGAGACCAAATCAATACGCCCTCTCTACTCGTGCAAAGGTGAAAGGCATTAAAAGGATGCCGTACCCTTCACGCCTCCCCTGCCAGCTGCAAAGTCACTGCTCCTCCCGCAGCCCTACCCCGGCAGGGAGACATGGAGTGGTGTCCCCTGGGTTGGGGACAGCTGGCAGCATGCTGTGCTTTTTCAGAGGGTGCCTGCCTCCTTGCTGCCTTGGTTTGCAGTGCAGCTGCCTTGCTCTCCACTGGCTGGTGTGTGCCCTGCTCACAGCCCTGCCTCCCTTCTGTGATGTCTCTGTGGCACCAGAGCCACTGAGCCCTATAGAGGGAGGCAAGGCAGAGCTACTCCCTCTCCAGCAAGGCTCAGGATGGCAAAGGGATGTAACCAAGGTCATGTAGGGGCACAGGGGCAGGGCAGAGGGGCTGTGGCTGGCTCTTAACCTTGTGCTCTGATTTTAGGGCTCTCTCTGACACAGTCACCAGCGAGCATGTGCCCGTACTGTCCTGTGTCAGGGCACATCGCTGGGGTCTCCATCCCTGTGCCTGCCCCATCCCAGAGCCCCTCTGACATCCCCCTTTCTTTCTTTCCACTGCTCTCCCCAGCCAAGCTCATCGTGGAGACAGACACTTTTGGGAGCCGCGTGCGCATCAAGGGGGCAGCCACAGGTTTCTACATCTGCATGAACAAGAAGGGGAAGCTGATCGGCAAGGTAGGCTTCTGGGGTGGAGGGCAAGCTGGGGAAGTGCTATGGGCACTGAGAAAGTGTTGCTGGTGGAGGAGCTCTTACTGGATACAGAGCCCATCCATGGGGATGGGGAGACGAGATGGGGGTGCTGGAGGCTCAGTCAGAGCACCCAATTGGAAGGCAGAGCATGAGCTGTCCTGCAGCCTGGGCAACAGGAGGGAAGGGCAGGAGTGAGGAAGGCGGGCAGATGCTGTGTGGGGAGCATTCCTTGGATCTTCCCTAACAAATAGGTGAATTGCTGGGCTATTCTCCCTGATTACATGGTACAAGTGCCAGGAATGTTAAGATGCTCCGTGGGGCTGGCCCCAAGGCTGGGCGGTTAGTCACGCTCCCTCTGAGCCTCCATGCACCCTCCTCAGGAGCAGAAGGGGCTGGATGTGTAGCATCCTGCTGGGACAGCGATTGTCTGGGAGGTTTTTCCGTGGCAGCTCCTTCCCTAAGGCCAGTAGATACAGGTTCCTTCCCCGGTCCTGCTGATGCCTGTAATGGGGAGGAACTTAGCGCTCAACTGCCTTTGTGCTCCCTGCCACCTGCATCTATGGGCATCATCCTCGTGGACCACACACCAGCTCTCCAGCCCCTTGATGCTCCTCCTATATTGGAGACTGCAAAGAGGTTAGGATGGGTCGGTGAATAGCCACTGAGATATAGACTTTGCTTATGGTCATGCTGGCAAGGGAATCCAGTCCCTGGCATGGATGAGGACAGGATAGGAGTGGGCAAAAATCCCACTGTATAGGTGCAGTGGAAGTGAAGGCTGGGAGGAGCTGCATTTGGGCTTGCAGCCCAGTGCTGGCGTCATGATGGGGATGCGAGCCGCAGTGAGCAGCATCTGCTGATGCCACAATGCCTGCTTCCTGCAGATTTCTAAGGAAAAGCAGATTTTGGGCAATAGTGACTTTTAGAAGTGGTGGGAAAAGTGAGCCCTTGGCTGCCCACCAGAACTGCAAAGCTTGCTACCACACCGGTCAGTCCAGCTTGAGGGAGAGAGAAACACTCTGACCAAGCACCCACTGCACAAATATCCTCTGTCCCCTCCTCAGAGCAATGGCAAAGGCAAGGACTGCGTCTTCACGGAGATCGTCCTGGAGAACAACTACACGGCGCTGCAGAACGCCAAGTACGAGGGCTGGTACATGGCCTTCACCCGCAAGGGCCGCCCGCGCAAGGGCTCCAAGACCCGGCAGCACCAGCGGGAGGTGCATTTCATGAAGAGGCTTCCCAAGGGCCACCAGACCACCGAGCCCCACAGACGCTTTGAGTTCCTCAACTACCCCTTCAACCGGAGAAGTAAAAGGACTAGAAACTCCAGCTCCAGGGCAGGCCCTTGATGTGCCTGCCCTGCCTGCACCTCTCCCGGAGGACTCTCCTCTGAGCTTGGTGGACTTATGTGTAGAGACTTTCCCATATGGGTGTTAAAAGAACACAACAGAAGGGGAAAGGGGGGAGGACAGCAGATTACCTGCTCTAGTTGTTGATAATTTCGGGGAGGGGGTTGTTTGGTTTTTACAAAAAAAAGAAAAACAAAAGAAAAGGCAAAAAAAAGAGAGTCTCTATTTTTGTACTCCAGCTTTAAAATGAAATGAAACATTCAAAGACCGGTGAAGGGGGAAGAGCCCTTCACTTAGATATGTTCTAGTCTGTTTGGGGTCATGCTTTGTTTTGTGATTTTTTTGCTTTTGTAGCTCTAGAGGGGAAAAATAACACCGTTTAAAATGGACAAAAAAAACCGGAAATGCAAATCTGGGAGCAATGTGCTACTTAAATGAACTGGACTAACGGCTACTGGATAAGCTGGAGTGGTTGGAAAACAATTAAGGGGAGGGGATTTATGTCAGAAGATATTGGAGGCTTCCCAGGTGGGTTTTGCAGCCTGGATGATGTGTGGACACTGCCTGTGGGGGCCGGCTGCAGGGTCCCAGGGTGAGGACCACTGGATGCTTTCCTTCCTTAGGCACGCCTCCTTCTTCAGCTGAGCAAGGGGTTGCTGGAAGCCAATTGCATCCTTCCAAAAACGCTGCGGGCTTCACAACTCCCAACTTATTTTTTCTCAGGAGGGCATGGGGTGATGGATGCCCCAGAGAAAGTCCTGAACCGACTTGGTACCTCTGACCCACGAGAGCATCATTGGCATTTGATTTGTTCTAAACTACTAAGGTGAGGCTATGGCTGACAGCTGCGTAGAGTGGGCTGGTAACTGGTATTTTCTTTTTTCCGTGTGGAAAACGTGAACAACTCACCAAAAATTGATATTTTTTTTTTCCTGTCTATATTTTTTTTTTATCAGATGGAAATTTTCATCCGTAAAATTAAAAGTTTACGAATTACCATGGAGCCACTTCAGGATGGTTTTGTTGTGACGTTGTTTGTGGTTGGCACTTCCATTGTCAACCATCTCTTCCAGGTTTGCTCTTCAATGAGAAATACCACTGTCCTTGGCCTCCTAGGAAAAGAGAGGTTTTCTTTCAAAACTCCTGTTTTGACAGATTCCAAATTTTCTATTTAGGGAAAAAAAGCCCCAAAGGAATCGTTAAATCTCTTAAGTGAACATCCCCAACCAGCCCTGCTCTGCACATGCTGCCCTGGGACTGTGGCTCTCTCCAAAGGGTTAAAGCAATTATTCTTCAGGTGAAGGCAAACAAAGACACTGGATAGGAGCCAGAACCAGGGGTGACTTTTCATCCAACCTTTTTTGTTTGTTTGTTTGTTTTTTTTTCCTGTTTCCTTGAGGATTTTTGTTTTGGTTGTGTACAAATTGAATATGAAATGATTGAAATATTTATTTAATATGTGCATTAAAATTTTGTATTAGTCTAACTGAGCCTGATGCTTTCCAGGGAGGGGCTGGGGATGGAGAGGCAGGTTCCAGAGGGGAGAAGGACACTGAGGTGTAGGATGTGGCTGAGACTGCTGCTTGGCATGAGCCCCTTCCCAAAGGAAGAGATATGGGAAGTGAAAGGATGCCTGGAGATCTTAGACCCAGATGATTCATGTGGAAATTGTTTTCCCTGCAGCAAATTCTAGTTTTGATGGGTAGATGCCACCTCCTTGACCTCTGGGAAAAAGACCATTGAATGGGGACAGAGCTTTGACTGCCATTTGTAAGCATGGGACAAGGCTTTCCAAGAGAGAAAGCTGGTATCTGCTCCTCTTTGGTCTGTATGAGCTTGGCGTCTGTGCAGAGCAGGCTGTTGGGTCCCATCCTTTAGTGGATGCTCAGCCCTGCTGGGGTGCTGGGTCTTGCTCTCCGGAGCTGATGGAGGACTCAGGAATGAAATAGTCTCAGGTATAAAAAGATGCAACAATAAAATTGTTACATATGTCTAGAAAAGAAAATAACTTGCAGATATGGAGCAGCCTTGTGAGGTGAGAGTCTTCTTGGTGCTGCCCATCCTTATGGGATGCCTGAGACATTGTTTAGTGCTCAGGGTGCCCTTTGTCTATGGGGTGCAAGGATGAGCCACCCCCTAGCTGGTGCTGCAGGCTGGGCTGAGCTGTCAATAAATATAATTCATTTCAAGGGGGGAAACCCAGGGGCTGAGTGTTCAGCCATGCTTCATGCCTGAGCATCGCTGCTGCACCACGCAGCTGATGGATGCTGCTTGAGCTGCAGGACAGCATGGGCATCGCTTGCCCAGCTGTTCCAAGAGGGGCCCAAGGACTGCAGAAGCCTGGAGCCAACAGCTGGGCCAAGCCCATGTTGTGGTTTCTAGACTACAGGAACTAAAAGTGAATGGCTTCTAGCCCTTCCCCAGCCATAGGTGGTGTTTGATAGTCCTTAATGGGAGCTTTTCTTTCGATAATTTGTTTAATTGCTTTTCCTAATGGCTTTGTGAACCTGGATGAATTGGTGCTGGTTGCAGCTCCAGGTAAGGGTAGCAGAGTGGCTCCATGCAGGTCAACAGATGTCTTCTCCCTTTTCATCTGTCCCCCAGTGACAGCCATGGCAGGGAAGGGTGTGGCAGGAGTGCTCATCCTCCATTAAGGATGTTCTCCCATCCCTGCCATCCCCAGGTGCAGCTGAGGACTTGAATATGAGGTACGCAGCACCCTTTGGGTTTAAGATGGAGATGGACACCTCTGTGTCTTGCACAGCTCTGTACCATGCACCATGCCCAGTTCCTGCCACTGGCTCTGCCACAGCCAGCCTTTGCAAAAGGCACCCAGTCCTGGCTCCTGGGAAGCTGCTCTCCCAGCTTGCTTGGTCCATGGTTAGTTAGCCCCTTTTCATTAAAGGGGTTTTGAGTGCCCATGCTGCCATGGAGCACTGTAAGTTGGGGCTTTGTTCATGGCTTGAATTTGTTCAGCTTCCAGCCAGCAAATGTTGTTTTGCCTTTGTTTGGGAGATTAAAGAGCCCACCACTAGTTAGTTAATGAGTAAGTGAATTAATTAATGGCTCCTCATACCCTGTCTCTGCACTGATACCTCTCAGTCCCTGGAGTGGCATGCTCTTCCCAGTGATCTGGGCCCTGCAGGGTCCTGAGTGCGTGATTCTCCAGGGCTGGTAGCTCCTCATAGGGAGATTGGGACAATCCCTGTTGGTACCTGCTGTTCTTCCAGAGATACAGAAACCCTGGCTGCTGGTCAAAAACGCAGGGTCAATCATCACCACAGGGTCAATCATCACCCCAGGAATCTGGGACTTCTTCCTTCATCATCAGTGAGTGTGTGGACCCAGCTTGAAAATCACAGCCACCCAAAGACCCTGGAGATTGCAGGATGCTGTGGAAGGGAGGCTTTGGAGGTGGGTGTTTGCTTCCATCAACTCATCCTGTTAACATGAGTCTTCTGGGCAGAAATCCCTGCTCCAAGCTAGCAAGGGCCTTGAGACAGTGATGTGCCTGTCCCTAGCACCATCACTCCCAGTATCACCCTGCAGTCCCCTCACTGGCAATGGCTCTTTGGAGAGTGGTGACAGATGAAGCAGGAGAGGGGCTGTACTGCCTTGGCTGTTGATGCAGGGATGATTACCCCATCCTGAGCTCCAAGCAGCAATACATGCGTGACCCTGCACATACGGGACTTTGCCATGTGATGCCACCTGGATGCAGGGACAAGGCTGGAGTTGAGGGACGTTTGGAAGTCTGCCTAGTGAGACAAAATGGGTTGGTCCAGTCAGCCAACATTGGATCCAATGGGGGAAGTAAATGTGCGATGAACACACCAGGGCAGCACCAGGCAGGGAGAAGGGCTGTTTTCAGGTTAAATGTGGCTATGGCAGAGCAACAGTAGACTGGCAAGAATAAATCAAAGTGGCAAAACAAGGGGTCTGTGCTGTCTGAGCAAGGGCCGCACCGGGGATGGGTCCACCAAGCCCCAAACCTTTTGGCACGTGCTGTCTCCACTTCTGCCCTTCTCTCACTTTACAACTGAGGTCTGCTCAGGAAGGGTGCCCAGTGAGCTGGGTAGGCTGCGTGATGCTGTGGCAGGGTTGGAGCTTGCATGGACCCCCTTGGCATGCCCTGGCTTGGGAAGGAGGGCTGGAGTGTTTGTTTATTGCATCAGGCTCAGCTTTCAAACATCTCCCTGCCATCCCCCTCCCCCTCCTTTAATTAATTCTGGGTAAGAAGTCCTGGCTTTATTGTGCCACCGAGCTGAGGGCTCCCTGTGGGAAAAGTCACACCTTCTGAACAGCTTCTGATACCATGCAAATGAAGGACAAGTCCAGGAAACGCTTTCATCTCGGACCTGTCCAGCCCCCTGCCCATTAATTACACACATTTCGTTTGTGTGAGAGCAATTCCTCTGTGGGAGGGGGCGGGTGACAGCCATGGCTTGTGGATCATCTCAGCCGCTCTCTAAAGAACCCTCCTTGGAACTGGGTTTGTAGCTAGAAAAGGGGATGCTTGGGGTCTCTCCTATATTTCTGTTCTTACACAGACACTCCAAACCAAACTGGCTTGTCAGTGGGCCACATCCTGCCAGTGGGCAAGGCCCAGCACTGCCCCACACTTTGTTTGGTGCCAGCAAGACCTGGCTGTGGACCCAAGCGCCACTGGAGCATCCCAGGGAGGCTCAGAGTGGATTAGAATTGAGCTCAGTGTTTACCCAAGGGAATGACTCTCCAGGATCAGGAGCTCATGAGATGGATAACTTTGGGCAGGGTGGCCATAAAATGAGTCTCCTGTAGGAAAACATCTTTCCACATTGCTACAGAATTGCATGTGTTGAGGGACTGCATCACACTGTGACAGAGCACAAAGTATTCTTGGCCACATGTGGACCAGACCCAACTCCTGTTGAGCCTTGGTCTCTCTGTGTTCCTCACAGCCCCTCTGACCATGGTGTCCCCATCAAGGCTGTAGACAAAGGCACCTCCTGACTGACTCCTGTTTTTCTGAGGCTAATGGGGAGAGTCAGGTCCAGATCCTGAAGAAGGCACAGAGGGAGGGGATGTGGAGTACAGTGGGTTTTCACAGTCCGTTTCCTGGCCATGATAATAACACTTAGCACTTCTGAAGCACCTGGGATGCTCTAAGCACCTACACATCTGCTCCTCATTACCACCCCCCTTCCCATTTGCAGTGTCTCTGCCCCCTCCCCTCACACGCCTACAGCAGCAACAGCTCTACCCTGGAAATGAGGCCAGCCCCCCAAGTTTGCTCTTGGAAATCTCCTTTAGTGGAGGGTTCCATGAAGCTATAACCACAGTCTGCTTTGGGGTTGAAGGCTGCCCTCCAGGACTGTGGTAAGCAGTTTGGGTTGGCAGCTGTGGCTTTGCTACAGAAGATCTTTGGTGACCAAGTCTACTGTTTGCCTTCCTCCTGGAGTGAGAACATACGATCTGTGTCCTCTGATGTTGACAACCCATGGGCCTAAGGAGACACAGCAGCATGGCAGAGGAGCTCTTGGAAGACGTTGGAAGGGTATTTGGGACTTTGCTAATGGGAATTTGTAGCCTTTCTGGGTCAAAGTCAGCATGAAATTGATGCTAGACTCTAGCAAAGCTGTTCATCCACCCAGTGGCTGTGTGCCAGGTCAGCTAGAGGATGAGAGAGGGCTCATGTATGGATAGGTTGAAGACTACAGCCATTACTCCAGATTACCTGATAAATGGCCCATGCTACTCTGCAATGAAACACACTTTAGATGATCTTGGGCTTCATGTGACTTACAGCATCTCTCCTATGTTCATAGTGGCTGTAGCATCAGCCCTCCAGGCTGTCTTGTGATGACCAGGACATAATCTGCAGTTGCAAAGGCTGGGGGAGATTTAGCTGTGTTCAAAAGAACCACTCCAGCCATGCCCAGATATTACCACTTAGCTAAACTTGATCTTGATCCTTGTGGACTTTAAATGGGATTGAGGGGGCTGCCGGAGCCTCCGAAGTTTGGAACATGACTGATCGTTGTCCCTGCTCACATTCAGATCCTCTCTTCAGTCATGGAGTAACCCCTTTCAGCCATGATCATGGCACTGCAAAGGGTTCCCACTTCCTGAGCTGGCTTCTCCTGCCGGCATGGCCAATAGTCTTTTTCATTTTTAGTTTCTCATATTTTTTCCCCCCTCTTACAGCTTTTATAGCAGCAGAAGAAGGAAAAGCTCAGCCTCGCTTTTGCTGTGATGATTTTGCCAACTCTTTCTGCTGTAGTCACACATCTGGGTGGCTGGAATCTTCTCTTTTATGAGCTGCTTGCAGAGTAAACAGCAACCCTTGTCCAAAAGACATGGTGTTTTATATGGCCAGCTGTAGCAGGTGGCCTAAGCTGGCAAGACAGACTTAACCATAGGTCTACTTGCTACCCGAGAAAAAGAGAGCCCTGGGAAGGGATTTGAAGGAGGGCTGGAAGATGTCCCTGTGGAATTCCATAGCAAACATGGGGGGAAACTCCAACTGCAACATAAAAAAATCCACCAAACAAAAAGCCAAAACAAAACAAGTCCTGGAGTAGCTGAAACGCAGGATGATGAGACCAAGGCTGTACATCGATAGGAAACCTTTGACTGCTGAGATGTGAAGTGGGACCTGGAGTGCTGGCTGTACTTGCCCACTCAGGCCCTGGGATGAGGCTGCTCTCCCCATGGCCCCGTGAGAAGCAGATGCCCAGCTGGGAGCCGGCCCTTTGGTAATGGCCTGCGAATTTCCCTGGGCTCTGTTAATTGCCGCCTGGCTGCTAGTTACAACTCCAAGTCAATTGCTGGGAGTGTTGGGCCCTGCAAAACAACCCCTTGAAATCAGTTGTTAGCCCAATTAACAACCAGTTTGGCTTCGGTTCAGGCTGTTAACCATCAAACAGCTAACTGCTGGTAATGATTGATTTCTCAGCAGTTGGGGCTGCAGTGGAGGAGCCAACCTGTTCCGCAAAATGCCATTAAAGCCAGGACTCCGTGAACACATCTGGCTCAGACAAACATTTGAGCTGTCCCACACCAGTAGAGCAGGCAAGGTGATGAACAGGATTTCAATCCGTTTTGATCAAAGCATGGGTTGTTGGGGTGTGTTAGGATGAATTTGCAGCCAGGATGCTGGTGCTGCAGCCGAACCATGCTCCAGGGAGGCAGCCAAAATTCTTTGCAGTGCAACCACTAGTACTCATCCAGCATCACAGCATTCAAAGCTCCCGTGGATGGGAACTGTTTGATGTCCAGCTCGCTTCCATAGCTACTGTTCCAGCCAGTAAACCTTCAAAGATTAGTTTGTCTAGTTTGGATGCTCAGGTGTTTCCACAAGTCACCTGGGCTGTTTCCATCTGCACAGCCTGCTGGGAGCTTGTACCTGGAAAGCAGTTCCCATCAGCATATGCAAGCCTGGGGATGCCTCCAGAGAAGCCAAGGATGCTGGTGTCTTTCTGCTGGTAGGCAGTGCAGACTCATCTGCAGATGTGAGTACCTCTGTGAAAGCTGTAAAATACTCTTTGAGTCCCAGGGTCCAGGCAGGGTTTTGTTTAAGATCACTGGTCAGGTCTTCATCCATTTCTCTCCACTGTTTCAGGCCCTGGTTCTCTGTTGTGCGCTGGCAGGCTGGTTTGAACACATTGCCTGTGCTACATCAAGGGCTTTTTCCCCCGGGATGTTTTCCCCCTGATCAAAGTGGCCGATTCAAGCTGCAGCATGCACAGAGAGGAGGGAGACAGACACCTGTTAGGGAAAGACTTTGAAAATGCAGAGGATGCACTGCAGAGGTTGACCTTGTGAAATGTAAGCTCCAACAGTGCCGGGTAGCAGAGCGGTGCAGGGTAGGGAGTGAGTGCCTTGCATACAACACCACATCCTCATGCTTTTGAGGACACTCAGGAACCTGTGGTCCTGCCAGAGCCTTGGCACTGGCTGCCTGAGCTCTGTTTCTGAAGCCAAGTCCTGGTGGTCTTTCTGCAGGACACAGGCACCTAAGACCCATGCAGGTGTTTCAAAGATCTGCACTGTTCCTCCAAGAGCTGGTTCCCCCTGGTGCCATGCTTTTGCGGTCCTTTCATGGGAGGTGCAGTCATCCCACCTCCAGTAAATACCCCAGCACAGTGCATGTTTTCTGTAGTTAGCCGTATTAGACATTCCTTGTGCAAACAGGACGCACTTGCTGACTTCATCAAATACCTATTAAAAGTAGCCCTGCACTCTTCCTCATTGAGATTATCTTGCTACCCTTATCACGGAAGCTGGGAATGCTGGGTTGCAGCTGGGACTCCCCCTGTGCTGGGCAGTGCATGTGTAGTGACCTTCTGCATCCAGGGGCTGGACAGGGTTCCTCCCTCTGGTCCATACAAGGAAAAGCTGATGCCCTCAAGGGGGAAAATGAGAAGTTTGGGGTAAGCAGGAGATCTGACAGTCCAGTTTGCCCACACCTCAGGTCTGTCAGCAAATGTTTTATTTGCAGATTGTATATCTAACTGGGCTGAATACAGCAATCCTGCTCCACGCATCTTCTGAGTGTCTTATTCCCCCCTGGCTGTTGATAAACGCATCCTTCCAGGAGGTGGTGACTGCTGCCTCCCTGGAAGGTGAGCTCCAGAGAGGAGCTGGGTGAGCTCTGGCTGCTCAGACCTTTTCTGTATAACTGAGAAGGTCAGTTATAAATGGAAATGGTTGGTTTTTTTGGGGGCTCATTTTAGACATCAAAACCGCTCCATCATCATCAAGCTGGCTTAGCTTTCAGCAGCCAACACAAACGGAGCCAAACCCTCAGCAGAGAATTCAGCAAAAGAAGCAGCACAGACTTACCAGGATAATTTCACCAGTCTCACATCCTCATTCCTCCTTATACTTTGTGCCACAGCAGCTGATGCTGGTCTGGGCTCTGCACAGACACAGTGAGCTCTGAGGACCTCCCAGATGGAGCTGAAAGCAAGTGGCATAGCTCCATTTTAGCAAAGGAGTGGGGGGAATCAGTGCACAGAAAGATGAAGCTCTGAAAGAAATCCTGACAGAGCAGTGAATCAGCTGAATCAATCTGCAAGAGGCCAAGAAAAGGTATGGAAAAGTGGTCCAGTGGGAGAAGCAATGTACATATGCAATAATCTGAGCTACAAATGAAGCACAAAACCACAAACCTGATCTTTCTCAAAGCCTCAGGTCCGAATCCCCAGTTCTGACTGATGGTTGGACTCTGTCCCATATCCTGACTGGAAGGAACCTGTTTCTGTACATGAGCAGATTTCAAGGTCATGGGGATTACTCTGCATGTCCGTCCCAGTCTTCTGCAATACTCAGATGAAAGGATTCTGCTCAGTGCCTTCTGAGTGAAAGCCACAGTCCTTGTTTGAGGAAAGGAAGGCTATCCCACAGGGACTCTACATTTCACTATTGTTTGTTATTTTTTGTTTAAAATTGCCTAACTTCATCCCATGGCTCTTGCTCTTGCGCTTTTCCAGCTTACAGTGCCATGTCCAACCTCACCAAGCTTCTGTAGGCACTGCAAGTGTGTTTTCCAGGTCTCTCCAAGCTTTTGTAGGGATTTTTTGAAGCTGATTCCCATCTGTCAACATCTCTTGTGAAGTGCAGCCAAGTGTTTTGGCTGCAGCATCTGGCCATGGAGTCTGGTGCTGGTTTGCTTGTATCCAGGATCTTGAGAGGAGAAATGATGCAGTGGCCACCAACTGGAGTGATAACTCTCTGTTCAGGGTTGTGTCTCCCAAGAGGCTGTTGCAGGGACTTGCAGAGCAATTGGAGCTGACTGTGGAGCTGTAACCCTCATTTGGTCAGGACCGCTGTAACTCCAGTCTGTTTAGAAAAAGAAAGGCATGGATGGTCCCTGCAGGAGGTGCAGCTAAGGCATGGTTCAGTCTCCTGTCCCTTGTTTCCTGCTGCAAAGGCTACAGCACATTTCTAAAGCAAGGACAGCATTTATTTTATAATGAATCCTGAAACCCAGAGTCTCATGCTTGCCCAGGAGGGCTCCGTATCTGGTTGTTCAAACGTTCAGTTGGTGAAGTCTGAGCTATTTTTGCTCTCAGTTGTGATGGGCAAAGCCACAGTCATTCCTCTGACTTCACTAGAATAGTTTGGATAAGTTCAGATGTGGCTAGAGGTTAGTTTGACCTAATTATCCTCAATGCTCATATCTGCAATTCTCCGACACTAAGCCACACAGTGACAGCAGTGAGCATGGAGATCTTTCATGCACTCAAAGGTTCTGGCAGAATCTGTTTCAAGAGCTGGCTGCTTCCCCCAGATGCTGTCCCACAGCACTTGCTGAGGTGTGACCCAAAGATGGAGGGGGCACGACTGGGCAGGGAGAAGAAAGATGCTGGGGAAGCTGCAAATTCCCAAGGCTATGGCTGTGGCTTGTGGCAGTACTTACAGCACCTGCTGCACTGACCCAAATCCCACCACTATCATGACATGGTTAATTATAAGAAAAGCTCTCTCCTACTAATTGCTGCTGCCTGGCAAAGAGGCATCCCCGGCCCCTAAAGGACTGGGGAGAGTGGAGAGCATTGGTTGCTGACACATGCTGAGCCCTTGCAGCCTCCGTTGTGGGGCCCAGAGAAGTGTCCGCACTTCACTCCCTCTCAGAGTGATCATTGCAAGGAGCTGAGGGTTTCACCACCTCCCCCTGCAAAGCCATGGGTTTGCTGTGCACTTGACGCTGGCACAAGGGGATGACTTGCTCTTGATGGCTGCTTCCACTGCAGCAGCTGCCTGCCTTCTACCAATGCTCCCCTGCAACTGCCTCGCAAGAAGATGTACCATCCCCGGCACAAGGCTGAACACCAGGGTGGTGCGCTGTGATGTGGACATGGCCTCCCTATGGGCCATGTGGCCAACTGGTGCTGTGTGATGTAGTGGCCATTATGGGCCCAGCCATGCTGATCACCAGCCAGGGCTCTCCAAATCAAGTCTGGGCCTTCCTCAGGGAGCCAACTCGTCTTAAGCATCAAAGAGGATGAGAAATTTCCCTACAGTGAAGAGAAAATCACAGCTGACATTTTTGTCCTGATGGTGAGGCTCCATGAGCTGGGATTTTGGACAAATCCTCAGTGCTGCAATGTGGGATCATTTTACATGTGGTAAGGATTGGGCATTTCTCTGTATTTGCTGCCTACAGTGTAGAAGGCTCTCCTGGTGATGCAAGCAAACAGATAAACCATGGAAGGAACTAAGTGCGCAGGAGCATGGGTAAATCCCAACTGGAAAGGCAGAGGAAGGCAAAGGCATCCAGGCTTGTGAGAAGACTGGGGAGAAGGGGCTGTGGATCCTAACCCCTGTGCTCTCTAAAGTACATTCTCTGGGAATGAATGGGGAGGAGAGGGAAGCTAGAGCTAGTCAGTGAAGCACAGGGGCTTTTAGTCCTCCTGTCACCTAGAGAGCACACAGAGGTGACAAATGTGCACCCTCTGCTATTGAGAATAAGTGAACCCTTAATGAGCTGCTTCAGGGATCCTCACTTAGAGACATGCCAGCGAGGCAGAACTCCAGTGACACGGGCTGCTATTTCATGGCTACTTTGCTGGGTAGCACCCACTGCTCACTGTTCCTCCACTGCCTGCTCCACCCCAGAGCTGGGTGCACCCTGTGGCATGGCTAGCAGGGCTGACCTGGCCTTACCCTGTCCTGTTGCATCATGGCCCAGAGGAGCTCCACCGACTTCTTGGGGAGATGTCACACATTGAGGTCAGTCTCTGCTCCGCTGTGTGAGCAGCATCACAAGTACTGTGCAGCAAAACCATCAGTACTTATGGGTCTGGCTTTCCTGGTTGCCATCTGTGCAGGAAAGCTCCAAGCGTGCTGACTTATTCCCAAGGGTAAACCCTTGTTGGCCTTGATGTATGAGACACATACTGCCACTGCTGCTATCTGAAGCAGGTTTGGAGCTGTTATTTCAAGCAGGCCACCTGGTAAGTGGCCACAGTATAAAAAGCCACAAGCAGCCTGCAGAGCTGTCAGCCAGGCAAAAGGCAGGGCCAATGCTGGTGGGGCATGAAGAGCTGAGGATAGGGAAGAGGAAAGTTATCAGTGTAGTAGGGGGTCGACATAGTATGGAGCCCTCATCCCCAGAAAACTTCCTGTGCTGCTGTTGGCTCTGATTTAAACCTATAGCGGGTCCCTATGAAGCTGTTTGCTGCTATAGTGTTTCAGGGACACACATAGTGGGGCGGCAAATCTTTCCCCATCAGAGCAGTGAATTTATACCTCTGTCAACAGTCTACAGTGAGAAAGTTCAGCCTACATAGATAAGACTGGAGGCAGCAGGGTGAATAACACAATGCTGTAGGACAGTACTGTGGACTTAGCTGCAAGCTGGGTGCCCAAATCACTACTGAGAGCTGTCATTGCTATCACAGAAGGCAACAGGTCTCCTTGAGCTATTTGGCCTGTATTGAGTTGCTAGGGAAATGTCTGACCTTCCTTGAAACTAGAGCATCCAGAGCAGGCTGCTTACCCTCAGCAGTGATATCCGGGCAGGAAGCACAGACATGAGTGATGAAGGCAGCAGCTTTCCCGAGGAAATGCATTTAATTTGATCTACACTGCAGTTTTTGTTGGGAAAACATGTTGATGCAGTAACATTCTGCACAGTAACTGGGGGCGGATTAGAGGTCATAGAGATAATGTAGCATGCTGAATTCATAGGCAGCAGATGGGAAGAGTCCCAGATCCACTGGGAAAATCTCCCTGGAGTGTCTCCTCTGCAGATTTGTCCATTCTACTCAAGGACCAGGTTTGCTTCTCTTTCCTGGCAGGTTTCACTCTTGCTTTGGACTTTTTCCTGAGTTTTAACCCACTTTCCCATTTTCTTGATTTATCCTAGCAGCCCCAGTTAGTGCCATGCTAACTGATTTACTCGGGGATGTCATACCTCTGCACACTAAGCATGCTTGGCTAGAAGGTCTGCACCTGAATCTTTCCCCCATGCTTTAAATCGTGTTTAGCATGGTGCAGGTAGATCAAGCAAGTGCCTTCTACTTGTGATGGAGAGATTGCTGTGCAGACACAACCCCCAGAAAACAGGTTTCTGCGCATAGAGATGGGTCTTGCTGCAGAGCATGCTCCTGGGCAAGGGAGAAGGTTTCCCTCATCTCTGCAACTTTTGTGGTCGTCTGAGGTTGATGCAAAAGGTCTCCTGTGGTGGAGAGCAAGTCTGTGGCAGAAGCATTTTAAAGGGCTGTACTTAGCAGGGTTAAATCTAGCATTGTGGTGCGGGAATACGCGTGACTCAATGGACAGAGGAGAGAGATACACATTTCAATTCATGACATGGAACAACTGGTTGACCACCTGAGCTCTTCCTGCCCCTTATGTAAGAGGGAGATGATGCCAAATCCCTTCACAGGTCAGTGGATGTTTAATGCAAGTTTGCCAGAGGTTTTGGAGCATGCAGTGAAGGATGCTGCATGCTAAGCATTGCTGTTTATTCCACTGTTATCACCCAGTGAAGAAAAATGCAGGGTTTGTCATGACATCTGCTGAAACGTCATGGGGGAAAAAGCCAAAAGCCCAGCAGGGAAGTAACCCTGTCCTGCAGACAGCCACCCCCCCCACCGCCCCCCCCCAGTATTTTGCGCTCTGTCCCAGCAGAGGGAGCCCGAGTTTATTAACAAATCCTGATCCCGGAGATAGCCGCTATCAAGGTGGTACCAAAGACCGGGCAGGATGCTTGCCAGTGGAAGAAGGCTGTAGAAGGTGGAGGGGGTCTAGCAGTGATGTTTGAAGCAGGGCTGTGCTTCTAACTAGGGAAGCAACCTAATGGCTCTTTAGGAGGCCCTGCAAGTAACTCTGCTCTTAGGGCACTGCAACCATGCCAAGAGATGGATGGTCTGCAAGAGCCAGGGGACATATGTGAGGAAAAAAGTTTTGCACTGCAAGATGCAGCAGACCCATGCTAAGGTGGATGAAATGAGTTTAATTTGCTTCAGAGACTTTCCCAAGGCAGAAACAGTGACCTGTGCACCTGCATTTGTACTGGGCTGCCTATTTTTAATCCTGTCATGTAGACTACTCTCCCAGTAGTGTTTAAAACCATGGATTACTGCCATGCCAAATCATGTTTGCCATCTTGTGCCTGAGTCTGATCCTATTCTGGCTGCATGGTACTGCTCTATAACCTCTGTAAGCACAGGACGGTGGCCCTGAGTTGTGGCTTTTAAACCTAATGTGGGCTTTTGCACTGATTTCTCTGGGTTTTGAAGGCTCTGTGTTAGTGCATGGTGGGCTCTATTCAAGGAAGCAGGAGCAGTTTTAGTGAGCAGCCTTCTCTGAGCTTATGGGAATGCCTTAAGTTCTCTTTGCTGATAACATGAGATGAAATGTCTCCTCGGGAGACAAATGAGTCTCGCTGTGTGCTCCTTACAATCATGATGCCATGGATGCACACATGCATACAAGGTTATTTTGGAGAGAGAAGGTTTTAGGATTGAGATGCAGAAGGGTCACAGATCATTTTAGGCCAAATCCAAAGATCATTTAAATGATTTAGAAGCTGAGTAACAACCTGGGATGTTTGAGGGAAGGCAAATGTCTCGGGCTGCACTCCACAGAAAGGAGCCAATAGATATTTTCCAAGGCAACTTTTGAAAGGAAGGTTAAATTTCTTCAAGATAAGGAGAGCTCCAGTGAGCTGGAATGCATCTCGACCCCCCCCTTCTCAGCTCATCTTATGATAACAGCTGTTGTGTTGGAAACCTAATGCTGATGAAAGAGTTAAAGGCTGGTTGATGGGCAATATCGGTGACACACCTCTGAATTGAGCATACTCCTGGAGTGAGACTGCGGACTGGTGTTACTCAATGAATAGAGGCCACTCCAAGGGAGTTTTTCCTTGAATAGAATGGGGTCAGGGAGCCGCTTTGGGGAACAATGGTTGCCACCGGCTAGCTGAATTTCTTACAATCACACGCCATACCCCCTGATCAAATAGCTCCTTTGTCAGTCTGATATAAAAACATGTCATACAATGATGATCTGGAAGAATGACAAGAGCTGGCCTTTCAAAGAGATCAGAAGGACTTGTTTTGCACAAAAAGAGCCCCCATCAGAGTCAAGACAGAAAAAAAAAAATGGAGAATAAAAGGGGGTGAATGGAAACAAACAGCAATAACAACAACAACAGAAAAGAGGGCAAGTTGGAAACTTGGGTCTGGCTTGTTTCACAGCATCCCATGGCCGCAGCAGTGCAGCACGGTCGAGTTGAATCTCTTTCGGTATGGACGTGGATGTCAGATTGCACTGCCATTGGGTTCCCATTGTCATTCTGCACTGGGACAGAAGAAATTGCTGGATGGGAAAAGGTCACTTGGCCCAAAGAATCATCTCCCCCCACACCCCTGAAAATGTCTCAACACAATCTCTCTGCTTTCTGACTGTAGTTCTCTGCCTTTCTAATACAATGTTCATTTGCTGCTTTTATACTCCTGTACAAAGTTCAGATTGATCAGAAGGCTATTCTTGTCCATCTGTATGAGCAGGAAAATATCTTTATTCTTCCCCATTCCCTTATTAACTTTCATATTTTTTGTTTCTTGGAATGTGCATCCTGGTTTTGAGCCTCTTCCTAGATTTTCAGGGACATAATAGAGTCTGGATGGAGAGGAAGAGTTTTCCCCAAAGAATGTTTTAAGATGTGCAGGGGAGTGGATCCCTCTTGCCTATTTCCAAGGGGACTGCATTCCTACAGTATGTATCGCAGCAGTCCCAAGAGATGGCATTTACACACAACCATGACAATTACTTGCAAGCTAGAAAAGCTCACCAGTCTTGTAAGTGGGCAACCAGAGCTGCCAGGCAGTTTCTGCACCTACAAGCATTTGGAAAAGCTTATGTTCACATTTTAACCTTGTATTATATAAAATACAGTCAGAAGAATTTACAGCACGTAAGAGACGGAGCGCCTGGGAGGCTGCTCCTGAAAATACACCCACAACAATGGCAATTCGCTGGAGCTCTGCCCCATGTTTAAGTTCTTTTTTGTTGTGTTTTTTTTTCCCCCTCTTTTTATCATAGCATTGTTTTTCTTAAAACAAAAGAAACAGTGCTAAAACTTCCAGGATACCGTTATGTTTGTGTGATTAAGCACAGTGATCAGGAGGTACCTTGTAGTAGAGATAACTAACTCTAGCCACTTTCTTTCATGGTCTAAGACAAATACCTATTATCATCTAGGATTTTTGCATCATACAATGCTTTATTTGCCCTTTTCTGCAATTTTATATAGAGTCTATTATACTGAATGTTACTTAGTATATATTCATTTATAGGAAAAAGACTTGATAAACTGTATTTGCACAATACACTGTTCATTCAATACAGAGAATATTTATAAACACACACATGATACCGACATGTATAAACTAAATGAAACTGTTGCTGACCTGAATGGCTGAGCTCTTCAATTCTTTCACCCAAAAGTCTGTATCACACAAAATTAGGGTCACAATTAATCACCTCTTCTCGTGAAACATTGCTCTGAAAAGCTGCGCAGCTGGCTGAAAATAATTAGACCACATTCTGGATGCTGCTGAAATTAAGATACTTAAGAGATACTGGTTACAAATCTCGGGTAGTTTAAGTTGCAAGGCAATTACCTGATACTACCCATGTATTCGAGGTGGTAGAAGGAAAACCAGTCCACGTTGTGTTGTGGTGTTTGGGAAATAATTTGGAATTGTAGTATTAAAGCTCATACTACAGCAAAGTAGTGCAGACAGCAGGTGAGTCACAGCATGTGCAATGTTTGGAGTCAGAAGCTAGACACTGAAAACAGTATTTAGGCACCTAAATAAAATGACACTTCCAGTGGTGTTGAGCACCCGACAGTTCTGCTTGACTTTCACAGATGCCCAGCAGGCAGTGACAGACAGACAACCACCTATGAGTTTGTCAGTCTGGAAGGCAGGTTTTAATGCAATGGCTTGTATTTAGGATTGCTCTAATCTCCAGCTGGAAACTGCATGTAGTACAGAAGGTGACAATTCAGTTCTTAAATAGGACGTAACATGCATGGGACCGGGTGATGACCTGAACTGAACACCTCGAAAGTGGTGAGTGGGTATCTGCAGTGCTGGTTTTGATCTAGCTATCATTAAAGCATATCAAGACCTCACCATTTTGTGCTCAACTGGGGTTACATGAGAAGAAGCTGCTGGAACAGCATTATCTGCTGGCTGGACTTTACAAGTCCAATTTGACTGGGAAAGTTTCATGTTTTTTAGGGCAAGCTATAAAATCCCCACTGGGGCTCAGGTCTGCTGTGTGGTGGCGATAATCTGTAACTTCACATCATCTTTATTTTTCTTACTTACACTGTTTTGTAATGGTGGTGGAGATTTCTGGTTTGTGGTTAGTCTTAGTTGCTGGGGTTTATTCACGAATAGGCCAGGGAGATAATTTTTGTGTTGTCTTTGGGCAATATCGATATAAAGCAGCATAATTCTGTTATATGCAGTGAAACTGTTGTTTACGACAACCTCACAGCTGGCCCTGAGACTCTGGACAACTCAAGGAAAAAGTCTGTTAAGGGAACACTAACTGCATAATTAGCTATTCCAAAGATTGGAAGGCACAAAAGTCAGGTTTCACGCACATCTTCATTCTGTCTTTGTCAACAGGTGCTACGAGCAAAATTTAAGTGACACTTCTGCCTACTTTGGACTGCTGGCTCTGCTGTGCTGAATCTCGCCTCTTCAAATTTCCAGTGAACCTTCTTGCATTCTCCTCTCATTCTTACCCTCCAGTTATAACCTCGGTTTTGGGAGCAAGCCTGGAAAGTTTCAGAATGAAAACTGAAACCTTCCAAAAGGTAGGAGCAAATAAAAAACAGAGGATATTAATATAGCAACAGCTGGACTTCAGCTTTAATAATGTATATTTTTTAGAGCACGTAGCAATTCAGATCAGATACAGGTATTTCTGGGTGCTTCTGTTAAATCAGGCCTCTTGCCAATAACACAATGTGATGCTGGTACACCATATTTAAATATTAATTACCAAGTCCCTTTCTTTTGACGGGTCTACTAAAGATACTTCAAATGGATATGTGAGAATTGATCAAAGATTCTGCAGGTTGCTGCCACTGCTCACTGGGTATTTCAAACCAAAGAAGAACCTGACTCCCATGAAAAAGATACTGTGTTTTTACAAGCAATAAAAAACCACTGGTCACTTGATTGCTATGCAGATGGATATAACTAAACTGGGCTTTCTTAAGGCAGGGAGCACGATCTAAGAGAAACAAAAAAAGACATGGGAGAGGGAGGGAAAGAGCGAGAGAGAGAGAGCTGAATTGATTTCAGTCTGTTCAGGTCTAGCTGGAAAACACAATACAGTGAAACGGTCCCTTAGTCGGCAAGCTTCTTTTCCTAGGTTTTTCCCATGGTTTGAAGTGGAGAGGGTGGGATGGTATTAAAAAATGTGTATGTGTGAGAGAGAGAGAGAAGGCTGTAGGAAAGGCAGAGAGATGAGAGACATCGTTTGGAAGGGTGCAAAATAGTCCATTCCTCATGGGGAGTGGAAAACTTTGATGTCCATGTCTCTGGTTTTAAAGTGGCAGTGTCAGGTTCAGGCTGAAAGGCCCCGGTATTCAAATCTTTGTTTGTGCTTGCGCTCAGGACTTTGCCTGTGCACACACCTGCGCATCCAAACACCTGCTAGGGCATCCACCCAGCAAATGGGCCTTGCACTGCAGAGCAGGAGACAGAAAATAAGCAAGGAGATGCCTTCACTGATTCCTTGTACAGAGGTTCATGCTGAAAACAAAACACATTTGTATGTTTGTGTGCATGGAAAGAGACATAAGCAAAAGGAAAAAAGTGCTATGGGCTTTACCCCTTTTAAAAAGCTATTTTTTATTCCTGGCATTGCTAATATAGTTATAAGAGTGTGTTACAAGGCTCACATCATGTAAATGGATGAAGAAGCACAGTTACAGGTAAGGAGAATAATCTATGAGAAGCACTGTGATTTGTCATTCATGAATTACATGGTAGTAAATTCAGTTTCGAGAATTATAACTGATGTCTGTAAGTCAGAAGCCCTTCTCTGCAGGGTCATGGGCATCTTGCGCAGCCTGGCTGTTTTGACCTTTGAGATGCATTTCAATATAATGCTACTAATAATTCAGACATACTAACAATAAGTACACTGCAAGCCTGCAGGAAAAGAGAAAGAATACAACCAAATTTATCACTCATGGCACTCAAAAGAGTCAATCCATAGTGCAAGAGGCTCTTTCTCCTTTTCTCTCTTCCAAGAGCAGAAAGTTTTGCACTCATGGTGGAACTAAGAGGCTTGTGCTCTGCTGGGCAGTAAGCTAATTTCACTGGAATCTGCACCCCAAAATTACACTAGGCACTACCAGGCTGCAAAGCAGAAAAGGTATTTGAGAATTATGCAAAGCTGCATATCAAGCCAGCACCAGATGTAAATGTTACTGTGATGGTCTTGGACTGGGAGGTCCTGATTTCTAGCAATAACAGAAGCATGTGCATGGGGTGGCTTGTGGGTCCTGATGGGAGACAGACAATAGATCAATTTAAGTTCAATTGACAGACCTCTTTTTCTGGAGGGGGAGATTTTGACTTGAATCCCCGGAATGTCGGCATTTTCTTTCCCAATACTCATTTTCAGTTTAAATAGATAGAGTGAAAGGCCTATTTTCATGGCAGGTGGGCTACAGAAGGGAGGTTTTAATGACTCTTTATTCTTGGATTTATAATCTGACACGCTGTACGCACATGTGTTTGTCACAAAACTGTGTGAGGTGCCCACCACCCATTCATGCATTGTCCAGCAGATGTTAAAGCCATCAAGTATGTTTGCTTCCAGTTCCAAAGGAAAACATTCTCTATTTTGGGACCTAGGATTTTTTTTCTTTAACTGATTTAAACAAACAAACAAAAATAGTCTTGGAGACGTAGGGCTTACATGATCATAAGAAACCTTTGTAAATGAGGATCTAAGGCCTGTTCCCTGACCCATAAACCAGGTTAGTCATCAGTTGCTCCTGCAGTTTGTTGTTGTCATCACAAAACCCGAGGTTAGGCTGGGGACTATTTACAAATCACGTGCATTAGCAATACAGGATATCTAAACATACACTTACTGCAGTGACAGAGCATTAGTTGCTGCTTATAATAATACCTGAGAGCCTGCAGTCACAACAGAGGTCATGTCATGCGAGGTACTGTGGCAGTGCTTTTTAGCTTAGTGCTTTCCCCAAGGGGCTTACAGCTGAAGGTCCCAAATCTACAGATGAATCTGCTAGGTGGAACTCCTGCGGTGCTCCATTGAGGGACTAGGACCTATGGTGTATGGGCAGGGGGATACCTTATTCTGTAATATTTTTATATGCATATTTGCTTCGTTAATAAGATAGAGGGTAAAATTTGCCTTATAGCTTGGCTATAACAGAACTGAATAGAAATAAAGGCCGTTTTTAGAACTAGCTGGGTTCCTGTTGCTGCGCTGTAAATCTCTTCAGATTCTGGATTTCAGTAATGAGAGAAGACAGAATTAACCAGTGAGAAATAAAAAATGTCAGTCTCCTGACTTAGAAATCCTACAGCACAAGACAGGAATACTACTGAAACACTTCCTCGCTGTAGAGAAGAGAGAAAGAAACAACTTTGTAATTGTTGCAGGTAATCAGACTCTGTCTTGGTTGCCTGGTCAAGGCAGACCCAAAACTGCTTGTCGGAATAGATTTGCTCACTTTCCTTGAGCAAACTGTTACCTTGGTAAGTGATATGACAGCAGAGCATCCACCAAGAGTAAGGGACCCCTCTGCACCCACAGATGTATGATGGATCAGGACACTGTCAGACTTGCTCATGGCAGGCTAGGAACTGCATGAAGTAGCCAAGTAGGTGGAGGGCAGACGCAAGATAAAACACTATCATAGTCACTGCTACACTGAGGATACTCTTATGCTGCTTTATAAATGCTCCAAAAAGTTTTGGAACAACCTGTGGAATTAATGAAAGCTGAAAATCTCTGGAAACAACTTTGTAAGTCTTCATCTTACTCTCAAAAAAGCCAGTGGGTATTTGAACGTTTAGCTCCTCAGGCTCTGAGTATGAAAGGAAAAAGCCCCTAAAATATCTTCATAGGTAGTCCCTATAAAAGAACAAGATTCAAAAGCATTCCTTCAGGAGATCAAGGACGGTCCAGCCTTTGAAGCCTGGAGGATTGGGAAATTTAAAGATCTTTGTGGCAATCATATTGTGCCATTAGAAATCTACCATTTGGAATTGTAAAGCATTTAAAAGGAATGATTCCAAATTCCACAGCTGTCTGGTGAGTGACAACTTGATGTGGCCTAGGGGGGAGGAAGAAGGTCATTGTTGGGAAAACAGTTAAAATGAACATTTTCTGAACAGATGCTTTAGATAATACTTTGATAAATGAGGTTAAAACCAAAATATTCTGGGTGACTTCCAGAAAATAACAGATTAGTAAAACAAACAAACTCCACAATGCAAAGGCAAGTAATAGGTATATGGCTGGTACTCAGCAAATCACAGAGGACTGTTCAAAATAAAATGAACAATAACCAGCAAGATGAGACAATTCTGCTGGCTTTGGGAGGTGATAGATATTTTTTATTGCATTGGTTTTGCTGAGCAGGAGAACTTCCGGAAGGCACGGCTGCTCATTTTGATACACTAAAATATTTGAGAATCCCTTTTTATTGCCTCATTTTTCTGCTAACCATTCAAGCAGCTCAGCTGCTGATCAAAATACAAAAGCATTGCATGCGTCTAGCAAGTGGATAATGAAAGCGATTCCCCCAGTTTAGTATCTTTGTCAGCAGAGTGTAATGAGAAAAGTAAACAAACAGCATCACTGATGACAAACTGATTTATGGATTTGTTTGTTTTCATAATTTTCAGCATAATTATGACTGAAGGTCCTGATGTTGTGGCTGCTGAGAATCTTGTAGGGATCTGGGTGCCCTTAGTACTCATTAAAAGCTCCTTGCACATGGGATTTGGAAGCACGCAGGGTAAGGTCTGTTGGGATTATTTTTAAGGGAAGGTTTTTCCCTGCCCTTTAACAGAATCCATACCAAATAGCTTCTAAACCTGATTTCTTCTGGCAGACCTTTTATGGGTAAAACCAAATCAATATGTATAATTTGGGATAAAAAGGAGAAAATTTACCCCAAATTCAGCATAACCTTTTAATTTTATCCTCTTTAATCCTTCGATAATTTTTGTGCTTCTCCTGCAGAAAAGCAATTTTGCTAATCACCTTTGTGTCAATCCCTGCATTCCTGACAATAGCGTGAACAGCTTCCATCAAAGTCTTTGATGTGGGAAAGACACACACACACATATAATCTGAAAACAATTCGGCTCCTTGGCTCTCAATGGTGAGCACTCTGCTTTAATAGAGTGCAAGTTCCATGGAGGTTTCTAATCCTTTCTGCCAAACAGAAGAGACACAGTCAGGTAGCACACCTTATTCAGAAGCTAAAATAACATGTTACTTGCTCTCAGAGAAAATCAAAACAACTCAAGATCAAAAACAGATTCCGCCAACCCTAACGGGATAGACTTTCTACTCAGATAACTCTTGATCTAAGTGTGTAACAAGTAACCTGCTTTAATCCCTCAAAGCGATGGTGTTACAGATAAGTACTGTAGTAGCAGAGGAGGTGTCTTAAGTTTCAGAAATACACAAAAGCATTGGTTGGAAGGAAAAACAAAACAAAGAGCTGTCCACATGATTGTGTCTTTAGCTGGAAAGGTGTATTTGAGGGCACTGCAAATAATAAAAGCTCTTGAAGACAGGAAAAAAAAAATAAAAATTGACAGACAGGTATTGAAATGGTGTTTCTTCCGAGCAGGATTTCATTGACTTACACTGTTAAAGCACAAGCTTTAGAGGTATAAGCTCTCCCCAGTTTTTAGCTTAGAAACCTTGCAAGCCATGATGCTGGAAGGGTCTACTACTTCAGCACAAAACCCTATCCCATTTTATAAAGGTTCAGAGTGGCTGTGGGCCATGAAGAGATTGGGATCTTTTACTGCAAGATTTGGGAAGGATACATTATTGATTTTATGATTATACAGCAGGGAGCACTTGCACTGAGTCCTTTATTTAGAGTACGAACAATGAAATGGAAATAATCATGATACACATACAGTTTCAGTAATGGTTCAGAATCTTCCTTGGTTCTTTCTCTTGCAGACACCTACATATGCACTTACTTCGGCACTGCTGGGAAGACTACTGTGCTCTTAGCCTGCGATGCAGAGCTTTGAAAGCTCCACAGGAATAACAGTAGCTGAACCCATGCCTGGGAAGTGTACGCAGTTGCAGGTCCATTTCTCTTAAAAAAAGAAAAAAGAAAACAAAACCCAAAAACCTAAGAAAATAATGGTATCTATGTTTTGGACAAAGAGTAATTATTGTTACTATATTGTAAGGCAATTATTCACACTAGAAAACAATGATACATTTAAGTGGAACTTATCATTTTTCGTCACGTTGATCTGTGTCCCCTGTATGGACCATATTTGACCCTCACTGTGATTACTGCATGTGAACACGCATTTCATCTTAGCCAGGTATTTCAAAGCTGTTCATACCTTGTTTATACAAATTGGAGAGCTCTAAGGCCCCACTTCTACAGATGCACTTGTCCATACTTTGGTCCCGGTGTCCCAGAGGATCACCCTGTAAGTGTTAATTTGCACCCAAGTTCCTTCTGGACTACACCAAGGAGTTTCCTTGGTAAAGTGGCATGGTCATAGTCTGGAGACTATTGTACACTGGAATATGGGAATCACACAGTGCAGGGGAACACACGCTATGCCGATGTTGGCTCTGTAGAGTAGCAGAGCCTAAGACCAGAAGGAACCCCTTTGATTTTCTTAGTCCGATATCCTAAGTTAGGACTCATCAGGTCAATTCCTGGTTTAAGTTTTATAATTGTGGTCTTGCTAGGCTCTCCCTCTAAGGGAAAAAACTCCAACCAAACAACAAAAAGGCTGGTATTGTTTGGTTTTTTTGTTTTTAATCCAGTAATGGTGAATCTACCATAAATCTTTATAAACTGTTTCAATAGTTAATTTTCTTCACTACAAAAGCATGCTTTATTTATGAATTTGTTTCCCACTGCCTTCTGTCAAGAGACGTTATCTATCTCTTTGTCTGCTAAATAGAAGATCCTGGTATTACCAGGTTTTTCTTCCTGTTTCAGTGCTCATAAGGTACTATCACTTCACACCTTAACCGTCTCTTTAGAAAGCTAAATAGACTGAGCACTTTGGGTCTCACTATAAAACATGTTTGACAGTCCTGCAATCATTCTTACTACTCTTCTTTGAAACCCCTCTAGTTTTTCAACATCCTTCTTGAAATGTTGGCTGGACAAATTATTTCCAAAGCAGTCACAACAGAGTCAAAACCAGAGGTGAAAGAAACTCCTGGCTCCTGTTTGTTTCCCAGGACAGCACTAGCCCTTTGGTCACAGCACTGCAGAAGGAGCTCACATTCAGCTGATTATTCATCTTAATGAAGTCTTTACGGAATTGCAGCTTTGCGGGATAGAGTTACATCCTTTCAGGGTGACCTACATTCTTTGTTCCTAGATGTGAGACTTTACATTTGGCTTGATTGAAATACATATGATTTGATTATGCTTAAACTTAACACAGGGTTACGCAGCCACAAGCATCCTTTGCCTCTTGCCCTATGCTTTGTGCCTTCTACAAAGCATTGCTAATAATGATTTCAGATTTTTTTTTCAGGTTGCTAGTAAAAATATGTGCATTTTTAAATGCTAGTGTAGGGTCCATAAGCTGTCTGTATGGGATTCTACTAGAGAAACACCAGCTTGATAATAAATCTGTCTTTACAGTAACAGTTGAAGATGGAGAAGTCATTCACATTTTAATAATTTAATGTTTCAGACATTGCTGGTCTATTACAAAAGAGTTAAGTTTAATGTCATCAAAAAGATATTAAGTAAATATAAAACCGCATTCATACCAAGTTTCCATAATCTCATGTTAAGCAAAATTTGTTATATTACCTCTCTTTCAGTTGGCTACTTAAGTCCTGTACCAGATGTGCTGTTACTTCACCTGAGCTCAAATTTAGGTTGAGAAATTTTTAATTACTTGGGCCATCTGATTCACTCATCAAAAATGCTGATAGAGCATTTGCTGCCTTCTGGAACTTCCCTGACCTCCAGGGTGTATTGAAACTTGGTGTAAACGGACCACAGTTCCTCAGCCAGCAATTTTGAACCTCTCAAACATGAAGCTTCCAGAGTTGGTGATTTACTTTTATGAATATTTGAGTGCTTGAGATTACACAGACAAGATGACCTTCTGGAAAGGATGCAAGTACTGTGTAAAGGCCGGTATGCTATGGTAACCTCATTATATACTGAGATTTATTTTCCTACTCCACTGCGCAAAAGGAGATGCAGGCTGCGGTGGGTAAGTGATACCTGTTCAAAGCATTCTAGGCAGATGATGAATTTATAATTTATCTATTTTTTAATTTTGAGGGAGAAATTTCCCCAAGCATTTCAAGCTTTTGTAGAGTGGAAAGTACTATAAGAAGAAACAACACAACACTAGACTCATATTTTCCTGTTCCACTGTCTGTGGAGGGCTATTTTGCCATTTTGGACCAGAATCCTTCTGCGTTGTCAGTACTCCAGGCTCCTGTGGATGGCAACAATGACTCAGTTATTATGAACTGTTCTTTCAGGGCGGTGTGCTTGTATATATGTACCCAAACGTGTGAAGGGAGAGCACTTTTCAGACCCTGCCATATGGAGCCCTGGAAAGGGGAACTGACTGAGTCAAAGGGTACCTGTGAAAAGACAGCCTTAAATCCACTGTAGCAGGGCCTGCTCTTACGTGGGGATATGTGGCCCAGGAATTTGGGAGTGCTGAAAACTGCTGTGCAGCACCAGATGACCCCTGCTGTCACTTTGTGGGTGACAGGCACTCCTGACTGCTCAAGGATAATTAATGAGCATTAGTCACCTTGCTGCTCCCCTTCGAAGGCAGGGGTGTAGTGTCCACTGGGGTAGCTCCAGGTGGTGGAGCAGATGCTCTGGTTACCTGCCATCACCGTACTCACCGTCGATTATTCACGTTACTAATGAACACGTGGATCAGGCGATGTTACTAATCCCAGCTCGGAAGTATACGGACCCGAGTGCCGGGTGCTGTGGGGAGCACGGTTGTGCAGGGAGAGTCCCAGCGGCTCCCGTTAACGAATTAATTCTCTAACGAGGGTGGGCTCTGCAGCCCGGTGCCCCCTCCCGCCCCGGGAGCCGTCTCCTCCCCCGGAGGGGGGGAGTGACAGCAGCGGCTCCTGCCCCATGTGACTGGGGAGCGGCTGCCCCGTCCATGGCTTGGCCTCCCCCGGGCAGCAGCAGCTCCGGCTCCCGGGGAGGAGGGGCAGGAGCTGCTGCTCCATGGGGAGGAAGGGCAGCCCCCGATCCCCCCAGGCGGAGGGGGGATCCCGGGCCTCCTCCCCCTCCTCCCCGCTCTGGGCCTTACCCGAGGAGCTGCTGCTCCTCATCTGCTCCTACCTGGACGCGCAGGCCTTGGGCCGCCTGGGCCAAGTCTGCCGCCGCCTGCGCTTCCTCAGTAGCCGCGATCTCCTCTGGAGGCGCATAGCCCGTGGCTGCCTCAACTCCGGCTTCACCCAGCTCGGCACCGACCTGTAAGCGCGGCCTTCACGGCGGAAGGGCGGGGGGAGGCGGCCGCAGCGGCTGGGAAAGGCCGGGGATCTTGCGGCCTAGTTGGTTGCTAAGGGGCGTTCTGCGCTCCTGGCGTAGTCTCTAAGAGGGACTCCCCGCCGCCGTGAGGGGGCGAGGGGAAGGGGAGGCTATTCTCGAAACGCGGCTGCGCTGTCGTTAGTCTGCGCTGAGAGGGGAGGCGAGGGCAGAGGCAGGGCTGTGGCGCCAGGCCCGTGGTGGGGCCGCCCCTGGGAGGGGAAGGGACCGTGTGTGGTGGGCCCTGACCCCGGCCTTGCCCTGGAGGGTTGGGGGGTTGTGGGGGGGTGCTTTCTGCTCCCGCAAGGAAGCGGGCGAGTATGGAAGGGGCTTTTTGGGTCCCCACAGAGCCAAGCCCGGCGGGAGTGGCCCATCAAGTACTGCGGCCTGGGGCCTCTTCGGATCATCTCTGTCTCCCATACTTCTAACAAAACACACAGGGGCGAGGGGCTTCAACCTGGGGCAGTTGGGAACACGAGGAGATGGAGGGAGCTGTCATGTGCAGTTGGGGTGACTCCTGTGTGCCCATGCTCCTTCCCTGTTTCTGAGCAGGGGTCCCTGCCATGGGGTCGAAGACAGCTCAGGGAAGAAGCTGCAAAGGAGCAAGGCCTGCACTGGTGTTTTGGGTAAAGGCTGGAGAGTGGGCTTATGTATGTTACTCGGCACAAGAGCCTTCATGGTAGGAGGCCCCAGGCACACAGTTCTTAGATTCTGTTCATGGAGCAGCTTGCTGGTATAACTGGTGATGGCTGTCATACAGAAGGAGACTCTCAGGCTCTATGTAGCTTCTGGGTTTTAAAGGTTTGTGGGTAGGAGTTGTTACTGGCTTATTCCCCAATTCAACAGCACATCACAGGTTGAGAATATGTGTGAGCCCTCTTGGCTTTGCTGTATGTGACGCCAGCATTTTTCTAGATGAAGTGGTTTTGGGGCTTGAGCCTTGGCAGTGTTTGGTAAAGATCCAGAAATTGCCTTCCTTTCTCAAATTTGCCAGCTTATGGAACACCACTCAGCGGTAGCCACACAATATGAGCTTTCCTGGATACTTAGAGGATACCAAGAAGTTGTTTATGTGTGTAGGACATACGAATCCCTTCCTATGGTTTCCCTTTAGCTGCCAGCCCAGCATCTTGTTTGTCATCCAGTGATTCAGTATTGCTTCCTTAAATACTATGTTGACATGAACTGAAAGACGGGATGTCAGGTTTTGAGCCCTATTTTGCTGTGTCATATTATTATCTCATTAATGGCACAGACTTTAGAGAAATAGTTATGGCTTCTGCTAGCAGAACTTCGGTTGTGCTGAAAATCCTTGTGTTGGGTTTTCAGGCCAGGACTTCAACCAGTTCAGTCTTCACAGCTTGAAAGTTAAGCACAGATTCCTTGGAAGTCAGCAAGAATAAGTGCTGCAGAATGGCTGTGCACTGGACTCTGTCTACTGTGATATATGATTTTGTCTCCTGAGGAAATGAAGTTCTGTATTTTTCATTAAGAATAAGGTGATACTATGCTACTTCAGTTGCAGAAGGGATCAGGTGTACAGCAGAGCAGGTGCAGCATATATAAGGACCACCACTTCCCCCTGCAGAGGAATGCAGGTCTATAAACAGCTACAGAAGAGGTTTGCTAGGTCAGAGGGTTTAAGGGAAGGCAAGGCTGCTTGAGTATCATAAGCTCCCAGGGATTTCAATGCTGTTAGGTTTGCTATGAAAAGGGCTGGGTTTTTTTAGTAATTCTAGGATGTGCTTTTGTGCTGGGTGCTATTTTCAAGTTTTCTTTAAACTACTCTAGTACTGAGTGCTGCTTTTAGTATTGGTCAGCTCTGCCCTGGTCCTAGGGAGTTCAATCATGGGTAGCTCACAGAGTACCATTACAACCTGGTTATGCAGGAACCTTGAGATATATCTGGAGGATGAATCCTTCAATTACTTTTAACTTCTTGGAAGGCTCAGATGTTCTTCAGTTCTTTGAAATGGCATGCCAGATCTTATGAAGAGTGCCTGAAAGTCAAGCACTTATGTTCCCTGTGTGGAGTTCCAGCGTCTGGGGGCAGTTGCAGGAGTTCTGCTCTAGTAGTGTAGATAGTTCTGGCAACAGATAAAAGACAAAGGCATATTGCTGTATCTTAGGGGTCTGGATAGCTGTACATCTCCAGAAGAACCAGCATGAGTGCATGTGTTGAGTTGTGGTTCTGTTCTAAAATTTCTGCTTAGCTGAAGAAGAGATTAGTCTTTGTAGCAGCTTGAAGGTTTTAAATAGCCATGTCTCCTTCTACACCACTTGCGCCTCATGCATATCTCCAAGATCGAGAGCAGTCTTCAAGATTGCTGCTCTTGTAACTGAGGGAGTAAGCTTTGTACAGAGAGGTTATGTTTTATTTGACTAGCAACTACAGGTTAGGAAGGGATTGAAGTAAGCTTCTGGGCATGCAGTTTTTCTTGATAGTAATTCTAAGTAGGAACTTGTCAGGTTGCTCACTGAAGGTTAGACTTGAGCTGAGTAGGTATTTAAGCTAAAATATCACTGGGTAAACAGAATGGTGATGAAGATGATGGATAGCTGGACCTTCTTGATAACTGTGCTTTCTTAGTGATACGGCATAAATCTTGAATTTGTCAAGCTTGGCTTTGACTTGCTCAAGAGCTGAAGCTTCTGTTGCACATTCTGGATAACATTGCATGAGGTGAACACTGTTTTTTCCTTTTAGGAGGTTTTTATGCAATACTGTCCGCAGTTGAGAAAGCAACGTCTGGAACCGTTTATGGTAAATGTACTTAATGAAGTAGTATGCATGGTTCTAACATTAGATCTTAAACTGATGGTCCCTGGGAGGCTGGCAGAAGTTAAAAACTAGTCTAGGGAGTATTTACTGTTTAAAACAAAAAACCATCTCAGAATAGTTTGATCATTTCTGCTGTTAAATGGCTTCTGATAAGCCATCTGCTAATGCTTTGTAAATAGAGATAAATTTGAGCCTGGAGTGTAAGATAGCTGTGAAACTTATCCCCCCACCCCCACTTCCCCATTTTTTGAAAGGGTGATTAACTTGAAAATAACACCATTCCTTTAAAATGTTGCTTCTGTTAGGTATATCTTCAGATAATTGTAATGAGAAGATGGGAGGGAACAGGTTTTAGCTTGTGTGTTAAACCACTGTTTGCACAGTCAGCTTGCTTATCAAACTTTTTATGCTGAAATAGAGTGGTAAATTTATTACTGTTTGCAAACCCATGGGAGCAGCATGGAAAAGAGAAACTGTAGTATACCTGAAACGATTTTATTTTGGTTTTTAAAATTACCTGCTTCCCATCCTGACTATGTACCTTTAAATATTGCCAGTTTGGTTATCTCGGAACACAGGCTTAAATAAGTTTAAATGGAGTTGCTAATGTTGTCAAAGGAAAGCGTGGACTTAATCCCAGACACTGGCTGTTATGCTGAAAAAACATATTCACAACATTGGCAATCTTTCATATTTGCCCTTTCTGGTAGATTCAGCTAATAGGGAGCTGTAGATATAAGCAAAGTTAAGTATTTAAGGTATTGATTTAACTGTGCACTTGCGGAAGAGGAAAGAAATTGTATTTGATCAATGTTTCTGTATGCTTCATTCCTTTTGGGGGGCATCACTAGGTTCACATCAGTGTGAATTACTGTATGTTAGGGACAGCAGGGCCTGACTTGGAAGGGTTCTTAAAAATACATTCTTAGAGTTAAAAATGTGCCGTTTCTTCTTTGAATCAGCAATAAGTAAATGCTTAAGAAGATGCTGTGTCACTATTATGGAAGCATAGAGTGGGTTTAGATGGATGTGGTTCTTGGCACTTCTCCTACAAGTCTCTGTATGTCAGGCTGCCACTTTTGCTGTATAGGCATGTTAATTTAATGTATTGTTAATTTAATTTAATTCCTGTACTGCAGCAAAACCTTGTCATGGGGATGGTAAAAAGATAGTCCCTACGCTGAAGATTTTTTGCTTCGCTTGGTTGTAAGAGCAGCTGAAGCAAGAGCTGAGCCCCGTCTTTGTGACATAAAGTGAAAAGAGCTTTCTTGTTCCAAAAATGCATGTCAGCATATCGCAGAAAAGTTAAGGCTTAAGAATGCATTCTGCAGCTAAACTGTAGCTGAGCAGTAGCTTTGGGGTTTTTGGTGAGTATAGTGATATTACAGTTGTGTCTGGTAGCCTGTGTCTGTTTTGCCAGCTGTTGTACAGGCCCAGCAAGAGCAGTCTCTACTTGCTGCCGAAATAGCCAGGGTAAACAAGGGTTGGGAGGGAAAGAAGAGGCAGAGAGATGTCAACCAAGCTGGCCTCTGTGCAGCAGGTCAGTGTCAGAGCCAGGAATAGCAGAGGGTGCTTTAAGTCTTCATCCAGTGCCTGCCTGCTGGACCACCTTGGACTGGAGAAATCGGAGAGGCTAAGGGCTCATTGCAAGGTGGTTCTTTATTTAAAGCATGGAAGAAAGGAATAAAGTTGCAGCTGGGCTAAACTTATTTCCCCGTAGTTACAAAGGAATTTTAGAGGGCAACTTAAAAGTTGCAGCCTAAATAGCCTGGCAGTGTGGTGTTTGTAATATATTAATAGCTGTTGTCAAAGTATAGAAACGTTCCACTGGATGTCTTCTCTCTTCCTGTCTCCTGTCCTGCCTTGCCAACTAGGAACATGGTATATTCTCCAGTTCAGAGAAACAGATTCATTAACTTACAAATTTATCATCTTTGAGTATTTAAGAGCTTGTGCAAGCAATTCTGTGGGTTAATAAAAGCTGTGTTTTCTCCAGATCTTGGAAAAATATATACACCTGCAGGAGCAGGAAATGGCCAATCTATGCAAGTCAAATCCTAATGCAAACTGCGGCAATCATGGGACACCTCTGCCTCCGGTGCTGGTGGGGGAGGGAGTGTGAATGCCTGTAAAGCTGCTTCAGTTTCCTTCATCTTTTAAAACTTGTTTTACCAAGGTTTCATTACTTTGTCAGAAATGGAGTAGGCAGGCAGTGAACTGGTGCAGATGATGCAAAGGGGAATACTCTGGGGAGGATATTGCAATAACGGCAAAGTCCTGGAAGAGGGCACACAGGTATTGCTTTGTGCTGGAAAAGTCAGTGGTTTTTAGAAACTCCCATGACATTTTTTCCTATTCTGTCTTCAGCTGTTAGTTCTGGGCCGGTCAGATCTGCCAGGACAGCTCCACGATATTGAAACTGCTCCTTGTTCTGGGAATGTGAATTTTTTTGTAGGAGTTTCTTAAGGCCTGCCTACCCTTCCCTTAACATCTTCATGAGTTCAAAGTGGAGGAAGAATTTTATCTAGTTCAGGGCTTAAAAAATATGTGCTGTGCTTGCTGCTGTTATCCCTCTAACCGGCATAAGGGAGCTAGCTATAGATTATTTAATTCTATCCAAGTACTACCCTGACAGTCTACTCTTTCAAATGAGAGTATACGTGACAGCCATTGAGCAGCTGCAGATTTCCTCAGGTCTTCCCAGGGCTGTACCTGTTTGAAAGCAGCCCAGGCTTCATCTCCAAAAAGCCTACATAAGTTGCTGTTAGAGGCCAAACCCTGCCTGGAATTTCCAGCCATGATCCCATCACAACCACTGGTAGGGGAGAAGGCATTTGATGGCAGAATGGTCTGGGTAAGCCTTGGTGATGATGTTTTTTGGGATGGCTATGTGAAGGTGTGTTATCTTTTCTGCATGGACAGAATTTTTTCTGTATCTGTGATTCTGATTAGAGTTTTTGGTTTCTTCATGCAGCTGAATCGTTCACCAGAGCTGGAGGCGGAGAGGTAAATCTGCACAGACTGGTAACATCTAACTGAGATAGCGTAGACACACTAGAGGAGGCAAGAAACAGCAAGAGGAGTCTGCAGAGAGTTATTTGAACCCATGTCAAATGGGAAGGAGGGGAGCCCAGAAGGCAGACTGAACCTGGCAGTAAGCTAAGTATGGGTCACGTGCTAAAGGAATTCAGGTGGAATTTTTGTCGTGGAAGAGCCGTTTTGAAAGCTGGCTGACTTGTTGAGGACAGCAACAGGAGCTCCTGACAGAAATAGCTTTTCTCTCTCGGCTGTCTGTTGGTGGCCTGTGACTTGTAACTGCACCGAGACCCTGCCACTCAGCAGGTGTGTCCCCATTATACAAATAAGTGCAGTTGGTCCCTGCGTTAGCCATCCCTGCCACAGGGCCAAGGTTGAAACTGGGGCTTAGCTACTGTGACCTATTTGTTCCTCTCCATGACCTTTCCAGTCAGGCCTGAGGCAGGCTGGTGACAGCTTTTACACACACAGCAGATTTTGTCCACAGAAGAGATTCGGTCTCAGCAGGTCTCTACAGATTTGCATTTCCAGATGAGCTCTTCAGCACTTAAAATGCAGCAAAACGTGAAGGACTTTGGTGGGTTAGGATGCCCCATGCAGCCGGGAAAATACACAGTATGACATGTTGCTGTTATCTTCTGTAACATGGTATGTGTTGTTGCAGGCAGCATTGTTTTGACACATGCTGAAATTGTAGATGGCTAGTAGAAATCTCCCTAGTATGCAGTAAAGCGCAGAAGCTCTAGCTATTGCAGAAATAGCATTTCTGGTGGCAAAGGACTTTGACTTGGGAGGGAATCAGCGAAGGCAAAAGCTGTTGGAAGTGGAGCTTTAGGATGAGATATGCTTTGTCTCTGGCTGAGTAATTCTTTCATTGCTTTCTTCTGGGGCCCAGGCCAACAACTGCCATGGTGGCTGAGGTCACCTGGGTCAGTGGTGCTGTGGGGGGATAGTCCCAGTCTCTCACTTCAGCAGCTGGGAAGTGGGCTCCAGAAGGAGTATTACATTTCTTTTAGTAACTCTGCCAAGAAAGAGAGGAAATCCATAATTTGTGCAAAATACTTTTAGCTTTTCTTGTAGGGTGGGGTGAGGTAGGAAGGGGGAAATGAAAAATCCTTTATGATGGGTTGCTTGGGATGGCTTTTATCCTGGAACACTCTCTCAGGCTGAAAGAAATGTTCAGCTTCTCCTTCTTAATGTAACATAGTCTTTGTAAAGGGAGCTTCCATCAGGAGTGTCTGCAGTTGAAAACATGCATTATCTCAGGTCATGTATTGCACTGTATGATTTGGAGTCCTGATAGAATGCTTTTGGTGTTAATTAGCTAACAACAAATATAGCCTTGCTCTGATAGGCTTTCAGAACATTTTCATAGACTCATGGAATGGTTTGGGTTGGAAGGGATTTTAAAGATCATCTAGTTCCAGCTGTGGTACCATAGGCAGGGGCACCTTCCACTAGACCAGGTTGCTCAAAGCCATGTCCAGCCTGACCTTGAACAATGCTGGGGATGGGGCAGGCACAGCTTCTCCAGGCAACCTGTTCCAGTGTCTCACCACACTCACAGTAATGGATTTCTTCCTAGTATCTGATCTAAATCCACCCTCTTTCAGTTTAAAACCATCCTCCTTCTGCTATCACTACATGCCTTTGTAAGAAGTCCTCACCGACTTTCTTGCAGGTCTCTTATGTATTGGAAAGCTGCTTTAAGGTCTCCCTGTAGCCTTCTCTTCCCCAGTCTGAACAAGCCCCACTCTCTTAGCCTGTTTTCATAGGAGAGGTGCTCCAGCCCTTTGATGATCTTCACTGCCCTTCTCTGGACTTGCTCCAACAGGTCCATGTCCTTTTTATGTTGGGGCCCCAGAGCTGGACACAGTGTTCCAGGTGAGGTCTCATGAGAGCTGAGTAGAAGGGAAGAATAACCTCTCTTGACATGCTGGTCACACTCATTTTGATGCAGCCCAGTATATACTTGGCTTTCTGGGCTGTAGGTGCACATTGACGGGTCACGTTGAGCTTCTCATCAACTAACACTCCCAAGTCTTTCTCCTCAGGTCTGCTCTCAGTCCGTTCTCTGCCTAGTCTGTCGTCGTGTCTGGGATTGTCCTGACCCAGGTGCAAGACCTTGCACTTGGCCTTGTTGAACTTCATGAGGTTTGCATGGGGCCACCTCTCAAGCCTGTCAAGGACCCTCTGGATGGCATCCCTTCCATCCAGTGGGTCAACTGCATCACACAGCTCAGTGTCATTGGCAAACTTGCTGAGGGTGCTTTCAGTCCTGCTGTCTATGTCACTGACAAAGATATTGAATATTGCTGGTCCCAGTACTGACTCCTGGGGAACACCACTCATCACCAGTCTCCACTTGGACATCAAGCTGTTAACCACAACTCTTTAAGTGTGACCATCCAGCCAATGCCTTATCTACCAAGTGGTCCCTCTATCAAATCCATGTCTCTCCATTTTAGAGACAAAGATGTCATGTGGGACAGTGTCAAATGCTCTGCACAAGTTCAGGTAGATGATGTGAGTCACTCTTCCCTTACCCATCAGTTCTGTAACCCCATTGTAGAAGGCCACCAGTTTTGTCCTTAGTGAAGTCACATTGGCTGTCACCAGCCATTTCCTTATTTTCCATGTACTTAGCATAGTTTCCAGGAGGATCTGTTCTATGATCATGCTGTGCACTGAGGTGAGAGTGACCAGCCTGTAGTTACCTGGATCTTCCTTTTTTTCCTTTTTAAAGATGGGGATTATGTTTCCCTGTTCAGTCGGTGGGAACTTCACGAGACTGCCGTGACTTCTGAAATAGGATGGATAGTGGATTTTGCTTGAATTTCATTCAGTTTTCACATTCAGTGTTTGCTGTTTTCTTCATCCTTTGTTTCTTGCCATCTTTCTAGGATGTTGGGCTGTACTTCAGTTGCTCTCTGATGCAGGACTCTGTAGGTCCTGGTAAAATAGCAGTCCTTCCTCAGTGAAATCAGCCTTCAGCAGTCTTGAAGTTCACTGTTGGGTGGCTTCTCTGTGAACATGAATGCCAAGATCTTGACTTCACAGTGCACTTAAGCATGTACTGAATTTTAAGCATGTGACTTCATATTTTGCTGGCTTGCATACTAAGAAAGGTCAAGATATTAATTGACTGGTGAATAGTGATCCCTCCACGGTATTGTACAAAACATTTGTGTTCATTAGGCATTTTTATCTCCTGACTCTTTGGATGTTTAATCCAGTTGCTGAAGTGAGAGGTACTTAGTTAAATCAACCACTTGGTGTGGATGTGTGATGTCTGCTGATTATCTCAGGTCATCATGGAACAATTCTTAAAGATTTGCATGTATAGAAAGTGGGTTGATCATGATTGAAGCAAAACAGTCTTTGCAGGGGAGAAAAGGGTCTTTTTTATCAAATGATTAAGTTTATATGGTGATGCAATTTTTAACTCCAAGATTTGAGAACTGCTCAGGTGCATTGCAGTGATGTTCACCTTGTGATGTATTCTGGGAGTTGCTCTGGGAGATGCTGTTGAGGAAACAAATCAAATTATATCTCGGCACTTGATTCCATTGCTGGGCTGATTTAACTTCTTTTCTGCTATGGGGGATCAAATGTCTCTCACAGAAACGTGAAAATCATTGCAGCTCAGCCTCTGCTGCCCTGATATTGGTAAAGGGGAAAGATGCATCAGTCCAGTTTCTACATTCCCTTTCTCATGGCCTCCATATGTTCTGTCCCCTTTCTTGCCTCTGTTGTGAATAAATAAAATGTCTGAGAAATAAAGGATGGATGTTTCTAAGACATGTTTAAATTAGCTGTTTCCAGAATTGCAATATGGCAGAGGCAGGCTGGATGAATAATATATCTATTAACAGTAAAACAAACAAAAAGACAAAACAAACAAATAACCCTCCAAAAGCCCACCAGCCTTCCCTCATATAGATCATAGATAATGATCATAGAGATCACCCAGTTCCAAGCTGCTGAAGTTGAAGGGCAGGGACACCTTACATAAACAAGGCTGCTCCAAGCCCTGTCCAGTCTGGCCTTGAACACGACAGGGATGGGGCAGCCCCAGCTTCTCTGGGCAGCCTGTGCCAATGCGTCACCACCCTCACAGTAAAGAATTTCTTCCTGATACCTGATCTAGATCTACCCTCTTCCAGTTTAGAACCATTTCTCCTTGTGCTGTCACTACATGCGCTTGTAGAAAGTCCCTCTCCAGATTTCCTGTAGGCCCCCGTTAGGTGCTGGAAAACTCCTCTAAGGTCTCCACGGAGCCTTCTCTTCTCCAGGCTGAAAAAGCCCAACTCTCTCAGCCTGTCCTTGTAGCAGAGATGCTGCAGCTCATTATGTTCTTCATGACCTCCTGTGGACTCGATCCAACAGGTCCACAACCTCTTATGTTGGGGGACCCAGAGCTGAATGCAGTCAGCTGTAGTTCTCCCCACCCGACCCTCACTCCTTCCAGACAGGAACTTTTGATTCATGTGAAAGGGGAGAGGTGTCTGTTACAGGAGTACCTGCAGTAGTGAACTGGTACTCTGGGCGAAGCCACTGTGTGTCTCTTCTGGAATTACGCTTTCAGCAGCAGGAGGATCAAGACCTGCCCCCCAACTAGAAAAGTGACCAGCAGCATAAGATGGAGGCTGCTTTTTTTGACCTTGTATTCACCTTTCTTGGAGCCTTGGAAATTACATCTAGGCTTAGTAGGGTTTGTGCATTGAGCTCAGGATGTCTGTATTGGCCAGTACGTGTTAGGAGGGGATTGTGGCATGAGTGTGTTTTCCATCACTGTGCAAGCTGGTGACTTAAAATCTGTACATGGGGAGAACTTCACTGTGGGTTGAGTGTGGGGAGAAGCCTTTTGGAATAACGAATGGAATTGGATGTAGGCGGAGAGCCTGAGCTCTGTCTGGGAGAGTAATAAGCAATGAGGAGAGGAGGCTGCTGGACCTAACCTGACATTTCAGTGCTGTGCATTCCTCATCTCAGACATCCTCATCTGGTCACATGAGCTCCTTCAAGTGCTCCCTTTAAAAACAGGAATTCCTCTTCCTGCAATCTAGGCTAACTCTATGGGTTTATTTATTATTTTTTAGAAAGGGTTAGGAGAAATAAAGAGCTCGTAGCTTCCTAAATTCAGTTTTATTTGGTGTGGCTCTACTGATCCTAAACTTATGTCACAAAGCTTTCTAGGGGACAAGAAGCTTTTTATGTGTGGTTGCTGTTTTTGTTTAAAATGGGTCACATGCCCAGGAATGCAGTCAAATTATAATGGTGACTAAGTGCCGGAAAGCATAGAAAAGGGGAGGGAAGGGTGAGCAGAAAAAAAGGAGCCTGAGGCTATGGAAGGAAGGCTGGGAAAATGAGAATATGGCCAGACCCCAGGGCCAGGTTAGAGATTCCTACACCCATTAACAGCCACAGGAGATGTTTATTTACAGAGAGGAAATCTTTGTTTTAAAAATGACAGAGTCCCAAAATCCCGCTTTTGGGAAGTGGATTGCGGGCATAGTAGGGATGGGAGAAGGGAACTTGTTCTGATCAGGCACCAGTACCCATCTCTCAAGGATCTTCCCTTCATCCCTATGAATCTGGGAACATTGGATCTTGAGAAGTGAATGGGGGATAAACTTTTATAATCTAGTTAGTGGTTCACAGCCCCTAGTTACAAAGCATAACTTGAAGAGTTTCTTCTTGTACTTTTCTGATCTTTCCTACCTAGCAGCTCTACCAAAGATATTGAATAATTGAGTTTATGATATCAGAAAGATGGGAGTTAATGCTGTCTTTTCCCTCCCTCCCTCTTTAATCCACCATGGATCATGAAGTCAAGACAGATGTTGAACAGCTGCCTGAACTGAGTATGTTCATGTAGACTCTGAGGCCTTGGTCCCAGGTCTCGGTGGTACCTACCTTTTGTCACCTCTTGAGCTGTGTTGATCTTGGCTTTTCCCAGCTTATCCCAATAACTTTGATTTGTATCCCAGCAACTGCTTATTAAAAGAGAGACTGCAGTTCATAAGTTTGTCTGACTGTGAATAGAGAATTTTCCAGCAATGTGGTGGAATTCTCTATCCTTTGGTGAGCTGCTGCAAAAGAAAATCTGTCTTGGGGTGTGTGTGCATCAGGTGGTTGGTTATACAGATGAATGAATTTTATTTTTAGTTTGAACATATCTTGATTTCTAATTACTGTATCTGGCTATGTGATTGTCAGGCAGGTCAGCATCTGGGGCAGTTTCTTTACTGGTCTTCTTTCTAGGCACACTCTCCTGGCTTCTATTTTCAGTGTTCTGACTAGTGTTTCCTCCATCTGTTCTTGTGTGGTAGTGTCCTTATGTTAACTGGTTTAATTTAGTCTCTATTAGGAAAGTGTTGTCCTTTTTCTCTGGTTGTTCTGGTAGTTTCTTTCCATGTCGTCTTGCTTTGATTACATTTTGTGTCAGCCTGTGTTGCATTCGGTGTACTAAATAGGTCTTGATCAGATTTAAGGCTTGTACACTAATGATCATCAGGGATGGTTTTCCATGCTGATAAGCACCCACTCTGCTCAGTGTTCCTTTCTTGTCAACTCTTAGGAGTGTGCTTACTCTAGTGTGGCTCAGGCACCACCAGTGTTTGCCTGCTCATCATTTGTGGAACCTGTGACCAGCTTGAGTGTATTTGTTGTTCATACAGCATCAGTCCCAGTTGTTAATCTCATCTCTCTTCTTCTGTCTGCAGAGCGCCTGGCATTCCAGTGAAGGAAAGGGTGAAAGTATCTCAGAACTGGAGGCATGGACGCTGTCGGAGAGAGACAGTCCTGAAATGGAAATGCAAGCAAGTGGCTCCTTTGTCTTCTGCTTTTTTCTGTGTCAGCTGCTGCCGGGTCTTGGGTTTTTGTCTGTGCCCTGAAATGAGGTGTTTCCTGCTCCTTGTAAGACCTTGTGGATCACAAGTGATATTGCTGGCCTGTTTTGGGTGTTGCTGACTAGCTGGATGTGGGGTAAAAGGAGTTTCTGTCTTGCCGTAGAGATTTACGCTGAGAGTTGAGAGTGACTTTCTTACAAAGAGCTTGAATTTGTCATTCTGATCTGTGCAGTTCTAGCTGGATTTAGCAATCTTTACTGCAGGCTTTAAGCTGTTATGTTCCTATCTGTTGCTGTATACCATGAGCAATTTTCTGTCCTGCTCTCACAGTGAGCATACCTTGATCCCAGATGTGAACTTGTGTCCCCTCAAAATACTTGCTTTGTCTGCTGTGCTTTATCATGGTCCCTGATTTGGCTGTACAAATCTGAAATGCTAATTGCTGTTCTTCTACCTTATGCTTTCTCCTTCACTAAAAAAAAATATGTATATTTGACATTAGTGAGAGGAGATTGTTGTTAAATTCTTTCTTGCAAAGGTGTACTCAGCTTTCAAAGCAAAGCATAAGGTAGGTCTCTTGTCTGCACAGCACATCTGCATTTTCAGCCTTCACATCATCAGACAGTAGGAAAAATGAGAAAGACTATGGTTTGTTAGCTGCTGAAGAACAGGGACCTTCTACTGAGCTTTTCATGCTTTTTGTGCTATGTAGATTGAAGTGGAGGATAATGTGCCACTGCTTGTCTAAAGTCCTGGGAACAACTGTAATGAGCAGAATGGGTTTTGGTGCAGGTTGTATACCTGCCTTTGAAGTGCTTGCAACCATCTGTGAAGACAGGCTCTGTGGATGTTAGAGATCATTACTAAACCAGCTTCCCAAGTGAAAAAGCAAGGACTGATTTAATGAGGCCACCATCCAAATGGCATCCTCTAATTTTCATTTGTCTTCTTTCAAATTTGTTGCTTCTCTCCTTTTGAAAAAACCATAGAAAAAGGTAAAAAGCTGAACTGCAGCAGGAGGAAAACGACAGAAACTGGCTGTAGCCTAAGTAAGCTGGATATTCACTTGCTTTTAGAGGACTGCGTAGGAGTGGAGGAAGGAAAAGGAAATCAAAGCTTGCCTAAAACCAAAGCTTCTGCTCCAGAGATGCCTCTTACTTTTTCCATGCATATGATCAAGTCCCAAATGAACATTATAGCCTGTGTTCGACTGCTTTATGTGACTAAAAGCCTGTTATTGGAGATAAATGCAGGCAAGCAGGAACCTTCTATTTGATAAGTAATCTTGTGCTCTTGCTTGTTTCTGGTTCTAAATTGTGACGTTGTGTGGAGCAGCTATGTGTGATGGCTCTGATGACAAAATGTGACCTCTGAGGACGAATGATCTGCAAAAAGGAGGGATACAGTTTTTTGAGAAGCTCCCCTGCTTTCAAAACAGTTTGTTCCTGAATAGTTTGAAAATTGAAAGGCTGATCTGTGGAAAGGCTCTCATTTTGCTCAAATTTAGCATGGGTTATTGGTGCACTCAGCAATGTCTGCAGAGTGAAGACAATTTTACACATCTGTGCCCGATAGTACACAAGCCCCATGTCTCTCTGGATATGGCAAGGCCAGATGCAGAAGGCATATTTGCTGATTCTCTGGTGCTTAAGAACAAAGAGCTCTCTGCCCAAATGTGCGTTGTAGCCTGTTCTGTTTTCTGTATTTTGATTTTGTTTCAAGAATAAATAAACAAAACTTGTGATGACAGACTTGATTCAGACATTGCTTGAGTGCCTCCTTCTTGGTCTCCCAGGAAGTGAAGTATTTTTTCCCCTTGTAATTTCAATCTTCAGAATACTTTGGAACAGCTCCTTTAGCAGTCCACTGCCCTCGGCATGGCACCTGTCTGTAGGAACCTGCCGCTGTCCCATAGATAGCATGGGGCAGAAAGGGTGTATGTGCTCTTCTGAAAGACCGACAACAGAAATCAAGAGATTGCTCTGCAGTTGCTTTTGTTTGAGAGGTGGAAGAGGTGTGAATCTAGAAAAATACCTCCTCTACATGATGAGCACAAAGTGCTTGGATAGCTTCAGACTTACCCTGCTGCTTTACATATCAGCATACTGTGAATAGAAGAGGTGGAAGACTTTCTGCTTCTAGGAAGACGTGTGTTATTTGATGTGATCTGATCAGATGCATGTGAAATACTGGCAGCTTTGTGGTCTCTGCTGAGCATCAGTAAATAATGTGCAGGATCAAGACTGACTGGCTGCATCAGGAGCCTCATATCGAAGGCTCTGTTAGAAATGCTCAGCATAGCTCACAAATGCCTGATAGCATCGTTTCTTAAAAAGTACAGGGCTCATGAAGAGGGGTCAGGGAGCCTTAAGTATTTCCTATCTGAACTCAGTAGAATCTTGGCCATCTTCTCTTTCAGAGACTCCATGCTTCCTTTACTTCAGCTCTTGGTTAGAAAAATGCCAGCAATGTGATCTGCTTTGTATGCTGCTAGAGAAGCCTCACTTGTTAGCTGTGCTACTATATTAAGCCCTGCCTTTGCATGTGAGCAGCAGCTCCAACTTCTCAGTTTTCATGAGTGGGTATTTGCTTTTGTTGATATGTTTACATATGCAATCTTTTATTTCCTTTCTATGTGTTATTTGTGAAGTTGTTTTGTTGTCTTCTGCCTGCTCCTGTACCCCCTTGTCCTGGTTTAAGCATGGATAGAGTTAATTTTTCTCCTAGTAGCTTCTTAGCTTTCTTCCCAACCTGCTGTCTGTTTGCAGTTTGATGCCCTGGATAGAGCTGGATGGCGAGTACCTCTACCTGTCTCAAGCAGAGAACATCCAGGCCTACGGGCTCTGTCCCGATGGCGCAGGTTTGCAGCGTCACCCTCAAGCTATCTTCTCTGGCCACCAGGAGGACGTATGTCGCTTTGTTCTTGTCAACTCTCACATCGTCAGTGGAGGGGGGTAAGTTGGGTCAATGAAGAAGCCCAAGGAGTGTGGCAGTGAAGTTGGAAAGGCTCTGTGTAACTCCAGCCCAGAGCAGAGGTCAATCTTGCTACACAGTGTCCTTGTATTTGGCTGTGTTCAACCACTGTTGCTTCCTCTCTTGATTTGGTTCTGTCCTGGAAAAGTTTCTACTGCAGTAGTAGAGGAGCAGTCTTGTGCTGTTGACCTTATCCAGTGTCCTGTTCTCTTTTGAACTTGGGTATATATCCACAGGATTGTTGAATCAGGATTGACTGATCAGACAATCCCAACTGATGTGCAGTTTTGATTTCTGTCCCTGTTAGAGTCGGGGTAGTCTGACAGTGTTCTGTTATTCACAATTGCTGGTTAACTGGGACCGCAGTGGTGCATAAAGCTTTCTAGACACAAGTGTATGTTTATTAGAAGTACTGATATAATCGTGGAGAGGGGAAAAACTGCCAAGCATTCCAGCACACACACACTTCTCCAATTAATTTCGCATTTGACTGGCCTTTTTCAGTTACAGCAAATAACAGAACTGTTATTTACGAAGTTTTAGCTATTAATATACATGGCACTTAAGCGCAGAACTGGGAGATGCAGGCATGGCTGTTTGCCCTGGATATCTTGAGACTCTCCCCTGTGAACTGTAGCCCAAAATTCAGGTGAAAACAAACACATGCATTTAAAGTTCTAGTAAGTGTATTGGTTGAAAAAAAAGTCTAGATATCTTTCTAGTTATTTCAAAGCACAGTACCCCTGCATGGCTGCTCTGAAATGAATGAAAAGCTGAGGCTTGGACCTGTCACTTTTTCTCTTACTCCAGTCATTGAGCATCCAGCCAGGATTCTGGCAAGCTCAAAGCAGTAGGAGGAGGAATGGCTGCTCTGCTAGTTTCTGCAGCTTAACACCAAGTAGAGGGTGGAAAGAGAGCCAGGAAAGTTTACATGTGCAGCAGATCAGGCTTTGACTGGCCAGATGTGGGATTGTAAGAGAACAGGTGATGTGTGAGGAGTAGAGGGTTAATAATGCTGTATGAATTTCAGCTCCCATGATAGATCAGTCCTGGTCTTTCTGTGATACTCCTAAGCACTAATGGAAGGTGCATGTTCAAGGGAGATGTAGCTGTTACAGACTCCCTGCCTGGGGATTTGTTTTTCAGAGATGGAAATATTGTCCTTCATAAGATCCATGGCTCCTACAGCATCAAGTTTTCTGCACATGAGCAGGAGGTGAACTGTGTGGACTTCCAAGGTGGCCTCATTGTCAGCGGCTCCCGGGACAGAACAGCAAAGGTGAGCAGTGACATTCCAGCAGCTGCAGGTGCTGCTGCAGAGGTGACTTCAGAGGTCTTGTGCCATGAATGTTTAAGTGTCAGCAGAACTTTTGTGAGCCCTGTCTTGTGTGTCTGCAGGAGGAGTGCAGGGCATCTTGCTGTAGGCTCAGGTCTCTGAAAAGATGCTTATTGTGCCAAGCTTTTAAGAAAGAAATTTGTCACTTCATGACATCAGCTGATGGTTTAAACTAGGAGGTGCAGAAGGCAGCAGCTGATATTTTGCTTCTTTTGCTGTACATCTGTCTAACACTGCAGTGGAGATCCATGCAGTTCGTCTGAAATTTGCTGTTTTTATCTCAAGCACATCCTTGCTTTGTGATGGAGTTCTGCCTCACATGTTTTCTATTGTATATTCAATCTCTTTAAGGGATAGCATGATGTCTTTTCCAAATCTGTGGGGTTGTGGTTTATTTATTTGTGGTTTGTGGCAGTGTGGTGAGGTTTTTTTATTATTATTATTAGTGCTTTGGGGTTTTTTATTGTTTGGGTTTGTTTTTTTTTTTTTAATCATTCTTGGTTTGCAAACCAGGAGCGAAGTTACACTATGACTACTGTTAGCTCCCATTTTTCTTTTCCAGCTGACATCACTAATCCTATCACACAATTTTTGACTATTTATTTTTGAGGCAAGACCTTGTTGACTTTTGTCCTTCTGGATCTGGTTGGGAGTGCTCTATTCCTATATGGACCTGGAGAGTTTTTCTCCTGAGCTGTAACTAGCTCTGTTTTAGTAGTTTAGGAAACTGCATGTAGGTGTCTTGCCCTTGTTCTCCTTGCATGGTGCAGTACCTGTAATATCTTCACGACCACTTGTTTCACTGTTGGAAGTGGTTGCTGTATGTTGAAAGCTTTGGCTGTTGCTCAGGCTAGGCTGATAGGTACTCTTGGTCCCTGGTACATACTGTAGAGTATTAATGGAGGAAAGAGGAAAAACTGTTATTCCTGTTTTGCAAAAGGGAAAGGTGGGGCAAAGGAAGACTTAAATGTCTCTTTCAAGGATTTATAAGTGTGGTAGTGGGCAACTCTCTGATGGGCTGCTGAGCAGCATGACCCTATCTATTCTTGTTTTTCCCTCTGTACGGGTTTACTCCTGGGTAAAATCACTCCCAAGTGGAGCAGTGTTCAGATGCAAAGGTCACACTGCTGAGGATGCTGCTTGTGTTTTGGGAGCAAGGCCTTGATTCTGCTTTGTCTCACACTTAAGCAAGGCTGCTTCTCTATGTTCTGTGGAGCCTCTTTGCTGAGAGAGCGCCTTCTTGCTGCTTCCCTGGCAGCCAGAGGACAGACCTCCCCGACCTTGGAACAAATTCCTGAAGGCCAGAGGGGAATTTAAGGCTGTTTTTCTTGGAGCTAATGTGAGATCTTGCCCACCCAGTGCTCGCCACAGGATAGGCTCTAGGGATGTTCACTTCTTATTTTTTATCATCTGTTTTGTAGGCTGCCTTGTTTGCGTGAATGAGACTCTTGGAGGGTGGAAGGGAATCCCTACCAGCCTTTTAAAGGGGCTCTAAGTGTCTAAGCTATTGAGGGCTCTGCTGAGTGTTGATTAGGACTAAGCCCTGAAGAGCTGCTAATGTACATTCCTGTGTGATAGGCACCAGATAGTGTGCTCTGAGCAATATTTTTAACCTGTAGGAGATAGGGATACCTTAAAAGAGTTAAGCTTTTCTGCTGCTTTTGCTGACACTAGGTGCTAAATTCCCCGCTGACAAGAATAGCCTGCAATCCTGGGCATTATCAACAAACAAACAAATAGGGCACTCCCAGCTTTGAAGTCTTGAAGTAAAACATTGGGGGTGGGTTACAGAGAACTGGGGGTCTCCAGCCCTGTGGGCCAAGAATTAAGGCAAGGTGGAGAAAATGAGGGCCACAAGCAGAGATCCCAGCAAGAATCTGGGGCGGTTTATTAGGACCTAGAAACAAAGGGATGTGTGGTGAACTGGTGAAAAGGGATGTGCATGTATGCCCTTATGGTGGAGGGAAGACACTCGCTCACATTGTCAGTGGCAAGTGGGGTCTATTTGAAGATAGCCTGAGGTACACATAAGAAACTTGGTCGAAAGGGAGTGGGTTTATAAAAAACCTATTTTGCATGGTAGCGAACGATTAATTTTATAGATAATATGAATGGAGATTTTTCAGAGCTGGTACAAAATCTTCCCACACTGTTCAATTGAACAGCAGCGATGTAAACAAATCCCACTTCTTGTTTATTTAACTACCTAAGATGATAAGTTGCTGTGGTGAGTGCTGCCCTAGAGAATGTGTGATGATAGGGGTGCTTGCTCTGTTACCAGTGGGATGGAAGGTCATACTCATAAGCTGAATCTTTGTGTGACTTTAAAGCGCTTTTTTTCTGCAAGTAATCGAAGGCTCTGCTCCTCAGAAATAAGTCATGGGAACTAGGGAGAGCATCTCAGGGAAGGTGGGAGTAGCAGTTTTGGCAGCTCTTCCAGCACAACTTTAACAGTGTGTATCCTACCATCTGCACCTTCTGGGTGATGTAGCATAACATGCATCTCTTTCTTTAGGTTTGGTCCCTGTCCACGGGCAGAGTTGGGCAGTGTCTACATACAGTGCAGACAGAGGATCGAGTCTGGTCCATTGCTATCAGCCCATTGTTAAGGTAACCGAGATCTCTTTATTCCCAATTTCCAACAGAGAGAAGTAAAGGATTTGGATAGACTGTGTCCACATATCTCTCCAAGGCACCAGTGTGATGCTTCCAGGAACTTGAGCTGGGTGGAGGCTGATCAGGTGCTTGTGCCTGCAGTGGGAGCTCAGGAAGGAGCATGTGGTCTTTGTTCCCCATAACAGTGGACTGATCCCCTCATAAAGAGGCTGTCAGAATGGCCCTCAGTTCCTGTTACTGTCTCAGGTGGTACATGTTTGTTCTTACTTGCAGAGCAACCTCTCTGACTTGCTAATTAGAAGGAAAGAATCAGATCCTCTTGAGGTTTTCTGTGCTGAAAGATGCCAACTTGTATTTCTGTTCTCTGGCAGAAGAGATGCCAGCCATAAAGGTCCCCACTTGGGAGCTGTGTGCAGTGGTTAGGGCTTGGTTTTCTTTGAGCATATGGAACTGGGAAAGATTAAGGTGGAGTTCGAGGATGGAGTGTTCCAGCCTCTATTGCCTGTAGCCCTGTGCTTCTAGTATGGGCGTAATGCTACAACTACAGCTTCAGCATGGGAGGCTCTGCTGTTTGCTGCTCTAATGGAAGGTGTCTGTACACCCAAGCTAAACTTCAGAGACCTGTGCTCTTAAAATGCAGCTTCTCTGGCTTCTGGCATCTTTCTTGGATATTGTGCTTTGATTTGTCCACAAATAATTTGTCCACAAATTTGTGCCTACGCCAGTGTCTTCTACAGCGTTTTTAAAAGTGGTCCCATTCTTGAAGTAAAAATCTGAGAAACTTAAACTCTCACTGTTAAAATCTTACACTGATCAGCAACAGTCTGTCTCTTCAGTTCATGGTTAAGCTGGTCTTCTACATGCAACAGAGATTCTCCCTCATCCTTCCTCAAGGAAGAGGGGAAGAAGAGCTGCTGTTTCTGGCTGTGAGCTGTCTGCAACTAGTGAATTTTAGTCTTGTGCAAAACCAAAGTACTTCCCACAACTGCTGTCCTCAGGCTTGTTTTGCAGTCAGCAGAAACTTAGTGGTACAGAGCTAATGGCATTATCAGGGAAATGACCTTCGAGACCTGCTATGATTTTGCCATTCCCTTGTCCCATTGCTGGGATTGAGATAGCGTTTTTGAAGAAGTGCCATGTGCATTAATGCTGCTACAAGGTGTTAGAAGCCCTTTGCTGTCTTCTGTACTGCAAGGGCCCCTTTTCTAGCAAACAGGGTCTGGCCCTAGCACTGTGGCTGGTTAAAGCCCAGTGGCGTGCTGCTCCCTGCTCCTAAGTGATGACCTACTGAGGTGGCCTCTTGTCAGGACAGTGTTCCTCTCCCTGGTGTGCATGCTTGTGCACACTCTCTGTCACAATATTTACCCACAGTCTCCCCACCCCCCTTTTCCTCCCTGCAGAGTGATAAATGGAAGGTGGTAGAACAGCTACCCCATGGACAAGTGGGCTTAAATTGTGCACTCCTGTTTTCTTGTGAGACTGTGGACTGTACCAGCCTCCCCTGTTAGCCCTCCTTACCGTCCCCCCCCATCCCTCTGTGTTTTGGGGGGGGGACACAGGGTGGGTGGAGAATTAGAGCCAATTAGCCACGTCATTAATTCTTCAATTTGACGGCTGATATAGCAGGGCCTGAAACACGCTGCTGACCTCGTATAATGGGAGCCCTGCTCCTTCACGTATGGACGCTGGGAGAAGTTAATTAAAATTCCACAGAGTGAAGGTGTCGGCTAACCTATAAACCTGTCGCTGCTCAGAACAAATCGCAGCCATCCCAGAAGAGAGAGAGGATCAGAGCAGGAGGGCATGTGGTGGGGGAGGGCCAGGGCAAGGGGCAGGGGAGATGAATTTTTCACTAATAGGTTTTATTGCTTGCTGTCTAATGAGGGTGAGTATCAAAAAGATAATATCTGGTTTCTAGCAAGGTCTGCTTTGGGGAGCTCTGTGGTTTCTGTTTTACTTGCAAGAGCCCATATATCACCCGTATGCTTTCCCTATGCACTTGTGTGTGAAGCTTTTCCTCCCTTGCAGTCCCCATCCTTCTTGCCTGAGCTTGGATGCATTTGTTCCTCAGTGAGGCTGAACATGGCCTATAACCTCCACTTCCTCCTAAACATCTGATGTGTCCTTCCAGTTCTCCCTTCTCACTTGTGCTGGTATGAAGTGAGAGCTCCTCCATATGAACGGATAGTTCTGATGATGTCAAACTCCTGTAGAATCAGGCTCCAATCACTTAAGTATAGTGGCCCAGTGTTGCTGAGAAGCCACAACTGTGGACACGTATTGCTCAAGAACAGCCCAAAGCAGTTGTGCGTGGTGGGGCAGGAGCAGGGAGGGCTCCTTTAGCTCTAGCTATTCAAAAGTGCTTTGGAGAGGCTGCAACTTCCTGACCTGGAGGTTTGCCATGACTAAGACTTTCTAGAGTAGTCAGGGTTGTAGACCAAAACTTGCTTTTCAGTGATATCTTCCTCCATGTGAAGCTTTCTTAGAAAGTATCCCATATGCCCCTGACCAACAGCTGGGTTTTCTGCTGTAGGCCTGCTCTGCTATTTGCTGCTCTAATAGAAGGTGTCTGCACACCCAAGCTAACCTTCAGAGACTTGCGGTCTTAAAATGCAGCTCCTCTGGCTTTTGGCATCTTTCTTGGATATGCTGCTTTGATTTGTCCGCAGTTTCCCTGTGTTAACTACAGAGATACTCTTACAGATATGCTGAGCTAAAGAGGAGGCTGCTTTGTTCTTCATGTAGTGATTGGTGGGCTGGATGCTTGGAGGGTCTGCAAGCTGAATGATGCGCATAAGGGAGATTAAGTAGGGTAAAAGGCAGTAAAAGGGTAGTACTGGATCTTCTGCTTTTACTGTGCAGAGGAGAACTGCACTTAGCCTTTTGTGTAACCTTTTCAGCCATGGAAGTGCCTTGACATTCATGTGTGTTACTGGAGCTTCATCGCTCTGGGGATCCGTAACAGTGCCCTGCAGGGTAGTGGGGATAGGGTGGGCATTGTGCTTCTTCTGGGTTTTCAAGAGGTCTTCTGCATAGCTGTGCTGGTTGATGTACTTTGGCCAGCAGGTCCCACATTGCTTGTCACATCAGGGACTAGAGAAGCGTCTGAGATCTTATGGGATACTTCAAATAAGGGTGCCTCAACTTGTTCTGGTTTGATTGGTCTCCATAGCTGTCCTCCTCCATGGATAAGTAAAATGCTGTGCTTACAGAAAGGCTGTGTACCCTAAACCATGTTTCTTAGCTGCTTGTAATCCCCTTCCCCCTGAGTTATTTGCATTCTGAACCCTGCGTCATGCAGATGTTAAACTTTCATTTACTGGTGCTTACTGCAGTGACTTATGTGTGCTCAGGGACCAGGGCAAGCCTGAGTGCAATGGACCTATTCAAATGTGCAAAGTGAGGCAAACCCAGGGGTTTCTTTTGGAGTAGTGGCACCTTCATGCTTTGTGATTCCTTGAGGTGGCAGTAGCCAGGGAAGAGAAGTTGCCACTGTACTTTAATTTGAGAGATAGGTTTATGGAGAGAATGAGGTCCGATTGGCTGGCATTTATGGCTGCAGAACCATAAGGCTTATGATAGGTGTTGTGCTACTGAAATGTTCCTTTATTTAGGGGAAAAATAGTTGCAAGTTGTTTTTTTTTTTTTCTGTAATGATAGAGAAGCTTTTAAACTGGAGGGGGAAGGAAAAAGTGGACCTTGATGTTAAATTAATTATTAATCTTGGATTCAGGAATTATTTGGTGTTGGATTAAAATAAGTATTCAAGTGTAAGATGGCTTCCCCTGCTGAGTCTGGCCACAGACACTTGCTATTTAGATTTAAAAATGCTTATTGTGAGAGCTGGTCTTCCCATGTTGTACTCAGAGTGTATCAGATTTTAAACCAATAAAAGAGATGACGGAGGCACAAAAAATGGTTTTCTATTTGCAGGTATAGATAAAGAGCTAGGAAACCTTAGGTGCAATGTGGGGCAACATCAGGCAACCATGATTTGCCCAGTTGTGGCAGAGAGATGCTTTGGGTGTGTAAGCCCAAAAGATGGTCTCTCCTTTTCCAAATGTGTCATTGGTTTATTGCAGTGACCTCTTGCGAATGTTGCTTTGGTGAAGTGCAGGTTTGTTCCAGAGAGGAGGAAAGCTTGTACCAAAGACAATAGCTATCTGCATTGAATGTTTAATGTAAAGGAAAATGAGTAGGTCTGTGAGCAGTTGAATTTAAAAAGCCAGGCTTGCTCTCTCTCTTCTGCTTATGCGGCATTGTAGTAGAGACCTGACTCCTATTTTAACATGCTAATTTGTATCTCTGTTAACATAATTGCTTCTCCCATGGAATATTATGGGGAAGTAATATCCGGGGAGACCTCTGCCCCTATGGACAACCTCAGACAAATTTGTAAAACATACCCAAAACTTGCTGGGGAAAGGAAGGAAGAGAAGGGTTACTGACAGGCACCTTGACTGAATGGGCCTCTTTTCCACTGGGGACAATCAAAATTATTTGTTCTGAGGGCTTCTTTTTAATGGTTATCTGGAAACTTTTTGTGAAAGTGGAACAATCTGATCTTGCAGATTGCATTAGAGCAAAACAATCCACCTGAGTCAGAGAAACTTTGCAGTAGTTTTATCTATAATTGAAGCCCTAATGTGTAGCAGTTAAAATGTTTGGTAACGTTCCTCCCGCATTTCCTGCTCCACTATTATCAGCAGATATCCCTTACTGCATATCAAGATGAGCTGTTGGCTGTAGTGGTGCTCTGTTGTGACTTAGCTTTGCGCAGTTAACCTCTCTGAGTCTGCTAGGAGTTAGGACAAGTAACTGGAGTTTATTCTGCTTTGTGCATTGCCAGCAAAATATCACGCAGCAATAGCTCTGCTGTCCTTGGGGATCCCTGTAGAGCCTGGTCGGTTTGAATAATTGAGAGGGGACTCTGACCTGCAGCTGTTTCTTAAGCAGGGGCAGGAAGAACCTGCTCAACTGTGAGATCCCAGGGTGGACTTGCAGAGTTAGTGGTGGCATTAACTACCATCTCTTGCTGACCTCGGGGAGTGATCTGGATCCAGGTTTCTAGGTATATGCAATAGTCATAACTGACTTGGTGCTCTTTCACCCCAAAGCTGAAGAGCAGGAAATGAGTATCAGTTTCTCCCCTCTGGAGCTAAAATGACACCTGTGTCTTATCCGTGTGCCCTGACTGTTCCCTTGATGTTGGGAGGAAGAAAACTTTGTTTTACCTTCTTTAATTGTGTGATGATGACTCTGGTCTTCTTCACATGGGTGAACACATGAACACACGTGTCTCTTCCCACTCATCTAGAAACAAACACGTGTAAACACTTCTGTAGGTTGAGAAACCACAGCTTACCTTTCTGCACTTAAGTTTCTTTCGTTTGCCCTCTGAAGTCCACATGACTGACTTGCTCCCTTTTTGTCACTTTTGGCCAATACTTTAATATATATATTTGCTATGACTGAATTGGCTCACTGGTGTTTGTGGGCAGGTGAGCAAGTTTTGGTAGGCGGTAGCTAACTGCATTAGAACCCAGACATCTGTTTCTAATCCTATCGAGCTGGGTTGCATATTGAATCTTTTTTTCTTTCTCCTCCTGCAGTTTTTTCTCATCTTTCCCTCGCTTGAGGGGAGAGTCTGTCTTTGCAAGCTTGGAGGAAGCATCTTGTGCTGCATGGTTTGCACAGGAGAATCCATGTCTGTTTAATCAATGTGACAGAAGAAACTGAGTTGAGGGGGCTGGCTGCCTTATGGTTTGAGGTTTCCATTTCCAGTTTGCGATCATTTTCTCTTTGCTTTTTTGCAGGGGGAGAAGGGAGCTTCACCAGACCTTGGCTGCTGTTTACCTTTGCTCAGTTGTGCAGCGTGCCTTTGTTTTTCCACCTTTGATCAGTGTCCTGCCAACAGATAATTTAGCAATTTCATCCCAGGGTGGAAGTGTGGAGTTAATGTTAAAATTAGGGCTTTTTTCCTTTCCTAACTTCTCTGGCTGATGGAGCAGAGAAGGGGAGAGGGGAGGTGAAGGGGGCCATAAATTCTGGACCTGGTGATTCTGCTCCTTGTAGAGAAACCAAAGCTTCTGATGTCTCTTCAGCACTTTCATTAACATTTAAATTAAGGGTTTGTTTTTCAGGCGGCTTCAGTCACAGCCCTTTCATAGCCTGACACATGGAGGCTGTTTTCTCTCTCTCTTTTTCTCTCTTTTTCCAGCTTGCAAATCAGTGTACAATAGTAATCACTGCCATAATTTTTTTCTGATCTCTCAGGAGGGCAGGGACCTGACAAGCTGTACCAGAGGTTCAAAGAGAATCGGGAACGGAGTGCAAAGGTAGATGAGCAGGAGGATGCCAGGTTTCACTCCTACAATTAGAGTGCTGTCTGCTCCCTCCCCTGCCTTTCAAAGGGCTGCTTTTGGGGGTGGGGAGGGACAGAGAGGGATGGACCTCTCTTGCACGGTGAGAGCCCCAGGTGCAGATGCCTCTAACCAGCCTCAGCTTCTACTGTTACTCCTCCCAGATGAGGCCAGAGGTGTCACAGGATGCGAGCTCATGCCCTCAGGTAGGAAGTGGAGCTGTAGTGTCCTAAGATAGCAGCCTAGCCCTCTGAAGAAGTGTTGATTCACTCCAAGGACAGCAGGAGGTTGGTCCTCAGCCTGCCATTGACATTTGAAAGGGGAGTGATAGTGTAGGATATTGCGCTGAAGTAAGAAACTCACCTTTGTCTTCTGTGCTGCAGGGCTGAAGTAATGTCTGCTGGGAGCACTGCAGCTTACTGTAACATTACTGGAGATAGCTGGTTTTAAGCGTCCATTTGAATCTTGGCTCACAGCAGCCTAAACCAGACCATGCCTTGCTGTTGCTAAGTAATTTCAGGAATAAGAGCTAGTTGGTTTAACATCAAGTAGAAAAAACTGCCTTCCACCTGCTTCAACAATTGCGTAAGAGCCAAGGAACAAGGGGACAATTTTAGGAATGGCAGTGACTTGCAGCGGAGAAGCAGTATAGTAGGATTTATGTAAACACATGAGTCTTTGTCCCAAAGCTCTTTTGGAGTCTTCCACTTCTCATGTCTCACCCAGTTGGTTATGGCTGGTAGGCTGTTATCTTCTGCAGGCTCTCTGATGGGAGTTGGGGCACTCAGTAGCCCTGAACTGGTGTCTTTCATGAGCTGAAGGTGGATTAAAAGGCAGAGGAAATGAGCCAACACATGAGCAAAGTATTTAGCCTAATGAAACCTGCATCTTGGTGACACTGTTCATGTCTTCAGTCTGTCACCACCCCAAATTTGCTTGCTTTTCACTAAGAGCTTGATCCCCATGGGCTTTGAAGAATGCCAACAGGATGAGGGCAGCAAGCTGGCAATGGGATCAGGAAGGGTATTCCCTGTATGGTGTGTGAAGAGGTGTGCCAGAAGTTTCTGTTCTTCAAGATTGGTCTTAGGTATGCCAGTGGTGGCCATGATTTATACCATGTGGCTCTTCTGGAAGACCTAATTCAAAATCATGCACTTGCAGAAGCCTCCTATATATACTTAAAATGTTCCTCTTCTGGGGTTTGGATTGTTTTGCTTTTTTTGTGTGAGCTACCGCAGACTAGTCTGTCTCTATTGCCAGGTTGAAATATTGTGTCTAACTGTTCTGTTACTGAGTGTATGGTGATGACTCAGGCAGTGAGTGATACAGAACAGCTTTTCAGGGGCAGGTGATCTTGTCCATATTTCATTACTCTGGAGCTGTGTGGTGGGATTTGCTTCTCTGATCCCATTTTGCTTCTCTGATCCCATTTTGACCTATGCTCTGTATTGTACCACCCATCTGGTTGCTCTGTCACTGCAGGTGGGTTCTAACTCCTGCATAGTCCTAAGAACTGCCACCATCAACATCATATTGGTATCTTCACCCTGCATAATGCAAGGGGGATTCAGAATGACTGCTCTGCACTGCTAAAATCTATCCACTCTTCCAGGTGTTTCAGCTTTTGGAGGCTCATAAGTTCATGTTCACTGAGTTTTTCTTCTTCAGAGCCCAGTGTCGGATAGTGCTGAGCATGTTTCGTGAAGCCGACAGCGTGCACATACCAAAGCTATTGGAAATGAGAAAGAGGATGCTTAGTACTAGTCACTCAAGGTTCTTGGTCATGACTTCTGAGCCACCTCCAGCATTGCTCAGTCTGTAACTTTCCAACCAGGAAAGCTTTTAACTTTAGCTCTCCTGAGGCTGGATGCCAGCATGCAGCCCACCTTGGCTGCCCTAGTGGTACTTGAGGAAGTGTGCTGCCGTACTAACTGGGGTAACTCCTACTAAATTCTCTTTGGAAGCTCCACTGTATTTATGGGTGGGGAGGGCGGGGGGATGCCTGCCCTCCCACCTTCCCCTGGGTTGTCTCAAAAGGCCCTGGTGCATCTTTGATTAGGTGTAGGTCAAAAGAATTTCCACATCGTGACCTTAATAACTGGGGTTGATTGGCAGGCGGTCTGCAGAGAGGGAGCAGCCTGTCCCTTTCATCTCCCTTGGTGCCGTGCTGGGACAATGGGCCAGCATATTTTCCTTGTTGTTCCTCATTTGAAAAGGGTCTGGTATCTCTACTAGGTACCTGTGACATGGGGGTCTTGATTGGGGTCTCATAAAGGGCCCTGTCAGTGTGTCCAAAGGCCGGGAACACAAAGGCGGTCAGTGGGTGGGGGTCTCAGCTGACCACTGAAGAAGGGAGGGGAGGGTCCTGGAAGCAGTGGAGGGAGAAGCAACCCCTGATGGGAGACCTTAAAGGGGGAGGGGGGGAGGAGGCGGCCCATTTTTGTCCCGAACTCATCAAGCACATCTGCAGAATTGTCCCAGCCGCTGCCTCCCAGTTTCAAAAGAAAATGATCGTTTGATAAACCGTCCTGATTCACCACTTTCTCACAAGGGAGGGAGACCCACCTTTGACCTCTATGATTTCACATTGGGCCCAGCTCCCCCCCCATCCAATTGCTGGAGAAACTTTGAAATGCATCCCTTGCTCTCCTTCTCCCTCTTTCCCTTTACTCTCTCTTCCCTCCCCCTTTTTTTCCCCCCCTCCTCCTCTTCCCACCACCCGCTCTCCCTCTTTGTAAAAGAGCAGGCGTACTGCTTTGGAGTTTAGGCAAGTAATTAGTAAAATCTTTTCTGCAGCACAATAAACCCGCAGCCCTTGGCCCACATATTCCCACAATTTACATACTCGTGGGCATTTGAGAAAACAAGTGGCATTCCCAGTGCATCACTGCCTATGAAAATCATTTGGAAGACAGGGAGGGGAGGGTGCTGGGACCCATTCGGTCCTGCGAGCTATAGGAATGTGCATGAATATATTAAAATGTTTTCACACAATGCTTGTATTTTCCAACGGGAAGAGGCATCTTCTGGATGAAAGGCGGCTGGCCCAGACACAGGCCTCTTCCAAACACTCTTTCCCACTCGGGGTTTGTTTGCATGGACCAGATAGAGGAGGGGGCCTGGCAGAGGGGTGGGAGGAAAGAGCAAGGGTGCTATCTATGAAAAGTAAATCTTTGTGTGCCTCCTGCTCTTTCCCTGTTTGTGGTCCCAGAAAATTGCATTATGAGGGAATCTTGTCTGTGGAAGTTGAGAAGAGAGGAGATCATCAGGACTTTCTGCAAAAGCTTTTGGAGGCATTGCAAATGTAGAGAGGAAATAGCTTGTAATGGAGCATATAGCTCTGACTGACAGGATTCAGTGGATGCAGCAGGAAATGAGTAAGAGGGAGCTGGCTATCTTGGCCAGTATTAGCAAAGTGCCTATTTATAACAGAAAGTACTCTTGCAGTATGTTTCCAGCTTCATCTTACTGTCAAGAACAGGCTGCTCAATGGTCAGCCTGGGCTATGTATCTGGCTGGTCCTCTCCTTTTTCCAAAAGGGTAGTTGTTCTAGGCTGTGCCACAGGTGGAATCCAACAATTCCCACTCTGTTTCAGATGGGGACTGCTTAGCTGTGTTGCCTCCAAAGAGGTTCTTTGGGCACTTTGAACTTGAAGAGTGTTGTGCTGACAACAGATGTGTTGTGCTGACAACAGATGTGTGGTGAAATTTGTATCTACAGAGTGTAGATCAGGGATTTCCTTTCTAATGAACAAGAGTTGAAGAAGATAATTGAAGTGAAGGGAGGGAGATGCTGCACAGAAGTAATGAATGGCTTGGCAGGGCAGTTCATGTAGAGAAGACCCTGGGTTCAGCTCAAGGGATACTGTTTTGTTTGAGAATACTGGGGCAGGCTGCAAAGGGGCCTCATTGGAGGAAACTGAGGTGGGTTGGTGGCTGGATTTTAACTCGTTTGGTGAAATGCCCTTTGAAACTTCTGTGGGAACTGGTGTGGCACCAGCATGGTGATCTGGGTGCCCGTCTCGTATTTGCTACCAGTGCAGCCTTTGTAGAAAGCTCGTCTGGGCAGATATTCTGTCCAGATGGGTTCTGCCTTGTGGATATGCAAGCCTGCCGGCAGCCAGCCAGAGCCATGGTAGCACAAATTTATAGATGCTATGAAGAGCTGTTCCAAAGCCCATGCTACCCAGCTCAAGCCTCTGCTCTCGTGAAGGAACTTACCAAATGCAGGCTCCCAGAACAAGGCATAACCCGTTTAGAGAGGAGTAGGAAGATCTTCACTAAGACTTCCTCCTCAGCTGAGCCAATTTTCCTTGTTTCTGCCCAGGCTCTTTCTGTGGCAGGTGGGAGAGAATGTATTCCCCAGCCCTGCAAGGAGCTAAACAATTCTGCATCTTGGAACCTTCACAAAAGGGTATACCTGTATGGCAGCTGTTCCTAAAATGGATCTGCAGAAGCAGCAAAGCTCTATAATGCTGTTTCTCCCAGCTGGCCTGCAGTGCTCTTACTGGTGTTGCTCATGGTGCAAAGGTCTCTAACCTTTTGTTGGAAACAACCAACAACCCAACTGGCAAGAGGGCTTACTTTTTTATTTTTAATTATTGTCTTCCCAATTCTCTGCTCCTCCCCTTCATCTTTCTGCATTTTTTAAAGAGGCAGTGGAGGGAAAAAGAGCTTTGGTTTTTGTTTGGAAGGGGGTTAGGAAAGGCGACGTGGCCCCTGCAACCTCTCATAGGGGTGTCTTGTCAGGGCGCGGCATGGAGGGCACAAACAGATCATAACCTTTAAATGAAAATGTGATGGAGGGGAGAGATGAAAGCAGTGAAACAAATTAGATACATCTAGAGGGGGTGCTCAACTGGAGAAAATTAGCATTTCTTCCTAATTGGAGTGCAGGGCATTCCATTACAGGGTTTCATTACATGGGGGGAAGCACTGGGCCTCTTTGGGGGATTCCCCCCTGCCCTCAATTCTTCTAAAAGTAAAAAATACATTTGGGAGAGAACTGAGAAAGGTCTGAATTTATCAGAGTGAAGGTTTCAGGCTGCTGCAGGAAGAGGAATGATAGTAAAGCATCATTCTCTATTTTTTAAGGGAAGGAAGTGATGGTTGTGTGCACATGAAGTCAGGTGCTAGTCCTAGTTTTCCTGAAGTTTATAGGAGGCTGCATGTGATGGCAACTTTTTGATGCTAGTACTTGCTGAATCAAATTTGTGGACTTCATCCAAAATGCACTAGTTTGAAGCATTGGGGTATATGTTTTATGACTAAGATCAATGGAGTTAATTCAAGCCTGCATTACACTGCATATCAAGTCCATGCCGTGCAACGCGCTTGTTCAGTTCAATTCTGATTCTTTCTCTGAATTTGGGCTGCTGTATCCATCAGGAATTTGGAGGTATCCCTGGGAAGGCAATGGACAACTTCCAGCACAGCATGTCTGGGGCTGCACTAGGGGTTGTGTGTAGCTTTGTGGTCCAAATAGCCTGTGCCAACATGAGAAACAGGCCTGCATGGTTGTTCTTATAAGTGTATCTTTACTTATAAAAGGGTGTGAAGAATAACTTAGAGGAAATTCCTGGGACAATGTTTTGTATTGCATCTCTGGATTAGGAGTAGGGGGAGACAGTTTATTTCTTCCAAGCAGGGATTGGATTATTTATCAGCCAGTGCTCTCAGGAAGGAAAAAAGGAAAGCAGACTTGTTTCAGGTGTGTGGTGTGCAATGTATATTGCTCTGCCAATCTACAGTTACAATCTCCTGTTCCAGCTCAGGAGAGACAATGTATGAGTATAGGAATGTAGATTGTTGGATACTCCTGAATGAAGGGTCCTGTCTGCACAGAAGGCTGGTTCCTAGCAGAGTGGGAGGATGTTTACAGTAGCAGTCCCTTCATCCTGGGCAGGCTCTATCATCTGTATGCCCTGGAAAAGGTTGCAGATTATATGAATTTACAGAATTCATAAATGTAAATCTCTGATTTAACCCTGGGATTTTAACACAGAGCATAGCACTGCCCACAGGAATATCTTCAGGCATATGTAGAAAAAATACTATTAAAAATGAAAGCGTGGCTCAGAGATGGGCTTCTCCCATGTTGGGTCAGGCACACGTCAGGTTGATGATGTCTCCCATCCCAGCCTTCTCCAGTCACTTCAGTTCTCACAAAAGATGTTTGCCAGACAGTTTAAAATGAGCAAATGCATCAGTCTGGCTCTAGGTTAGTAAAGCAAACTACTTTTGAAACGGTGTGGGAGGTAGAGAGAAGATGGGAGCAGTACCAGAGGGGCTGGAGTTTGGAGAGGAGCAAATGACTAGGAGATAGTCGGGCTTGAAGCGAGGCTGGTTCCTCTGAAGAATGGAAATTTCTCCTCAACGTGTGCTGTTGTGCATCTGGCTTGTGTGCTAATATACTTTAAAATACAGCATGCCAGAGTGCTTCTTGCCTGTAGCTATGCTTCAGCTGCCCTAAATGGCTGGCATCCTGCATCTCTGTTGTGAGTGGAATTGGACACTGGAAATGTGTGGACAGAACTGCGTGGCTATGACTCTCTCCTTGGCTCTGTTGCATCTGGTTTCTTTTCAGAGCAGTGTGAGACTGCACCAGACTGGAAGGTAGATTGGAAAGTCTGTTCTCTCTGTGTAGTGTTGGCCTGTAGTGTTCTGTGATTCATTATCTAGGATTTGTCAGATCTTCTCTGCTTCTTCCACCTGCATGATGTACAACCGCTGCAAACACTTTCTTGCTCTAAAGAGGTCTTGTGGGTTTGTGAGGCTTCATTCACCATCTGTGCACGTCTTGCATGTGGGATACTCTTGCTGCTGTGCAGTCATCCTGACACTTCACAGGTGCAGGGCTAATTTGGGACCAGGTATTAAAACCAGCTTTTAATATGTGTTGCCCTGTCTAATTCGTAAATCCTTGTTCTTTCTCCTCTGAGATGAGGTACATATTCCTCTAAGTCTAGCCGTCCGTCAAAGAGGACTCGAAATGAGGCCCTGCTATGGTTGGTAGACACAGGCAGCTAATGAAGAGAGAGAACCCATTTCCTTTGAGAAGAGAGACCTGTATCAAGGTGATTGATAGTCCCAGAGGTTTATTAGTGTGGGGGTTGGATAGAGGCTTCCAAACTGGAACTCAACAGCTTGGTATTTTTCAGGGGGAAAAGAAGTCTGGTGATCACCTGTGTGTGTACCTCTTCCCCCTGTGCACACCCTGAAAAAAAAATCAAGGAATTAAAAAAAGGAGACTACAGAAAGAAATAAACTCATCAGAGGAAGCAATTGCAGGCTAAGCTGGGCCAAGCAGCAACTGCTGCTATTGCTATGCTTGGTCTCTGCCTCCTGGTGTAGCTGTCTTCAGCTTTGCACCTGCACTTTATTCAGTGACCTGCTTTCCCTGCTTTAGTGAGGGATGGTGATGGAGCAGGACTGTCTGATGGAACAGTTTTTCTCTTGCTTCTTATTTTCTGTCTTGCACAGAGTATTGATCAGTGCATGTGGCCTAGAGCTTGTTTTTTTTTTTCATATACTCCCCCTGGATTTTTTTTCCTCTTTGACAGCGGAGAAGCAAGGGAGCCTGCTCCAGAAATTTGAAAAGCAATAATATTTCTCTAGCATCTGTCTTCTGATGGTCTTTGAGCCATCTGGGAACATGGATTGTGTACAGACCACTCCAGATAAGTTTGTGGCCTGGCAGAGCAGGCGTATCGGGTACTTTAGCAGTATTAAGTGTAGGTGAACAGTACTGTTCCCACTGTGCAGTGTCTCTGTCCTCTGCTTCCCAAACTATGGTTTGCAAGATGCTCATGGCTGTACTGGCTCTCTGGCTCTCACAGTGAAGCCAGTGATATGGTGTATGCGTCACTGAGGCTAGTTGAGAAGTTGCAATGAGCCAACAAGGTCTGAAGAGGAGATGCAGCAGAGGAACACTATTCTGTGCCAAAGAAATGGCTGTATTACTAGCTTGTATCTTCGTTTTGTGGTCTTTCCCCATATTTGGTCCCAAGTCAGATACTCTGCAGAACTTACTGATGTGCTGATACTTGGTTGCTTCCATTAGGCAGTTCTGGTAAAACCAGCCTGAAAAGAAGTATGGAGAGTAAGATGGTAATAGGTAAGCTTGAGTGTGAAAGTGTTATTCACCAAATCCTGCAGTTGTAGAACTAGAGCCATTTAAAACTACTGGGAGATTACTTTAAAATGGACAAAAGATATTATTTTTTCACGCAGTGTGTAGTGAACTTCCTGTACCAGAAGTTTGTGGAGGTGGATGATGCCGGCAGTTTTGAAAGGGATTTGGTAAATTCGTGGATAGCAGGTCTGTAATGAAGGACTATATGGGAATTCACTTTCTAAAAACCTTAGGATAAGCAATTGTAGATGGTGGGATAGTAAAAAGAGAATGATCACATAAAGTTGCCAAGTTCACATGTCCTTCCTAAATGACATGTGCTAGTACCACTGCTGAAGACAAAGCAGTGAGTTAGATGGGCCATGGCTTGACCAAGGTGGGTATTTCTCATGTTCTGCTGGCTATGGTGGGTCAGTCCAATACTCATCTGCCCCAGTATTTGATGTCCAGCAGTGGCTGGTACTAGATGTCTTGTGAGAAGGATGAGAAACAAGACAAGCACAGAAAGATCCATTCCTGCCTGTTCCTTCCCAGCTTCCAGTGATGGGGAGGTTAGGGTTTCCCTGGTTGGAGCTTGCATCCAGACCAGTGTTTCTTTCATACTTCCAAAGGCTAGCTCTGTGAGCAGCTCATCTCTTCTTTCTGAACCTGTTCTGGTCTTTATAGGCTTCTTTTCAATTCAGTGTTATGTCCTGAGGAAGAAGAACTTAGTTCTGTTTTTAAACGTTTTGCCTGACCATCTTACAGGAGTATACTCTGGATACCCTCTGCTCTGTTTTAGTATTTTAGTATTTTTCCCAGGTCACCCCAACTGTCAATGGCCTTGTGCAAAGCAGCAGCAATCCACGACTGTCATGAGTGCTTGCTGGCCAGTTGTTTCTTAGAGTGGACTTTGCATGTGACATTCCTGAGATGTGGTAAGATCCTAATTTCCTCCCAGTGCAGCTTCTGACTGGAGTCCATAGAGATGCAGCCTAACCTGAATTGATGGTCATGTAATTGGATCTTGTTTATCTACATGGTAAGGGTCAGTAACAGCTTTGACTGGGAAACTCCTAACTTGATGCAGAATCAAATACTGTCACTTTAATACTGTGTTCATTTCAGTGGAGGACGTGTGAGCTTGGTTCTGGCATTTCTTCATGTGGGTGTTTGACTTGTGAAACAAAAATGGTTCTTTTAATAACTGTTTTTGGATGAGATTTCCTAAAACCTCAGAGCACGTGGGACTAAGGCAGGCCATAGGAAAGGAGGAAACTGTGGTTTCGCACTCCTACCCACAAAGCTGCTTGTGCATCTAAAGCTTCCAGACTTCTGTTCCTTGATGTGTAGGACTAACTGACAGCAGGTTATTCTGCTTCACCTAGAAGCAACTTACTGAGGTGCAGGAAGCAGTGTGGTCCTTCATATCCCTGTATCAGTTATTTCTTGACTTCAGTGGATGATGTTTTTTCGGGAATCTTCTCTTTCACTGTGGACTTGAGAGACATGTGCCTGAAGGGGCTTTTTTGCAGTCCTTTCAATGCAATCCTTTCCCTCCTACTCCATTTTCTGTCGTCTTCTTTTTCAATGTACTGTCATCAAGCATCATATTAAATTGTTCTTTGCCTTCTTGTCTTGTTCTTTCCAAGTCTCTGCAGCATCTATTTTGCCTGTTCCCTTTCCTGTCTTCATCTGGCTAACCTCATTTATCACTAAAAGTCAGTGCTACTTGGTCTGCCTTGCCGGCCAGCCTGATTACAGGTGCTGAAGATGATAACTTGTGCTGTAAGCCTGTGTTTGAGCTCTGGCTCCTGCAAAACTTTTTCAGCAGTTTTTTTGGTAGTGCAGGATCTAGGAGAGGTGGGTGGTGACTAAACATTCTTACACCTTAGATGTGTGTTGTCTCAGCATTTAATGATATCTTGTGTGCATTTATCTGCATTCAGGGCCGGGGCTTTCTACCCTGGCTGGCAGGTTTTTTTTCTCTGGTACTCGCTGACAACCAAGTATGCCCTGAACCTGCAGATGGAGAGCAGGGGCTTTATTCTGTATCTTGGCCGATTAGGGGCAAATGGTTGACACGTTCCAAACACTTAGCATAAAAACCCTGAAGCAAATCATATTGCGTAGAGTGGAGAGCTGGGGAGGGGGAAGCTGCCCAGAGCTTTAAGGGCAAGTGAGCTGAAGTGGTTGTAAGCGTGTCTGTGTCAGGGCTGGAATGATCAGAGCAGGAAAGCTCTAGGAGTTATTTCATGGCTGAGTTAAACGCAGATGAGGCTTCGCTCACCTCCTCCACAAGCACCTGTGTCTTCATGGCTCAGTGTCCTGGACTTCGCTATGTGCAGTATGTGCCATATATACACACTTCTCCCCTTTCACCTTTCCTCATCTTTAGCTTTTTAAAACCCTCTAAACAACTTGTTTAGACTTAATTTGGAAATTGTTTGAATATCATAGAGCAGAGGAGGAAGATCAAACACTCTGGTTTTAAGTGATTTGGCTTCTTTTCCCTAAAAGTGTGTACAAGCACAGCTCCTGCCTCTGCATGATGTGGAGAAAGAACTGCTGCCCTTTGTGGGAAGATGATGGAGGTTTTTTTGTTGAGAAGTCCTCATATTTCTCACCACCTTCATCCCTTATTTCAAAATTCTCCTAAATTGGGAAGTTTGAATTTGGTGTACATGTGTGTGCATATGGCAGAAGGAATAAGACAAAAATAACTCGTGGCTTGTGGCACCAGAAAAACAGATTCCTTCCCACCCCTGCTTTTAAACTGAAACATTCTTGGGTTTTAGTTGTTCTGGCAAACCTGAAAGGCTTTTCCCCTCCCCCTGACCTCACTGGCATGCACGGATTGCTGGCTTATTGAAAAGTCATTTTCAATAAGTCATGTGTTCATTTTCAAAAGTCATATGTTCTAATGGAAAAGTTTAGATAAGCTGTCATTATATATATATGCATTTTTAAAAGAATACTTGTTAACTGAAAACCCTGCCAGTCACGTCTGAAAATATATTGGGTTTGGACTTGGCAGTCCTGAAGCTTATAAAATAGAAAGGAGATATTTTTAAAACAGGGGAGGTTTTCTTCTTTTGCATCATGATTCATTAAGCATTTTCTACACAGGGGCATGTATTTAGACTTTTGTCCACAGCAACGACAGCTGGAGTATTTACTTAAATCAGTTCTATATGTCTCTTTGTAGGGTGTGGGGTTGTAAGAAGAAAAAGCCCTGGACACTGAAAGGTTTGTGATAAGGTACGAACATAGGCAACGTATCTATTCCCACTGGTGCTGGGAACATTTGCTACATTTGTCTGTGTAGTCTTGAAACTGGTCTGGTCAGCTTGCGTCTGATTATATTTATTCTTGGGGTCTGTTTCTCAGATGCTGGCATTGATTTCATGGCAAGCATATATTGTTCAGAAGTGTCCAAGGCTGCTTTTAAGGGAAAACTTTTGAGCATTGATGAGCTGAAGGCAGAGAGTATCTAGCTGAACTCGTGTCTGTGGCCCGTACTTACAGCAGCCTGTGCGAGGCTGCAAAAAAAATGGATTGAAATTAAAAAATTGACCTTTCTATGGGAGTCCTGAATAAAATGTGGAAGATGTATATGATCTGAAGAGAAATCAGAGTACTGCAGGGTGGAATTGGGCAAATTCTCCAGTTTGCAACCTGTTGCAGCACTGGGCCATGTTTGTGTATTTCAGGCAGCTCAGAAATTATGAGTCTGTGCCCTGGGAGTTATGCTGCCCATTTCCTTGACATGTATGGAGTCTCTGGGGATCTCCTTTCTTTCTTATCAGAAAGTAGTGATTGTCATCTCCTAGGGCTTGCTCAGCACTCCTATGTAACTGGTGTTCTGATGAAAGTAATGAGCATCTTTTCGCTTACCTTCTTGCCAGTCAGTCTAAATTGCAGAATAAGGATCAAGCTTTTAGATTGTGACAATTTTGCTTTCCAGTAGGATGCTGCAGTCACAAAGGACACAAGATGAGTTTTTTTTTAAACACAGTTTAACATAACAAAAAAAGACCCCATTGCACTGGAGCTGTGACCATCAAGTCAGCTGAGCAGGTTTAACTTGTCTACAGCCCTGGAGTTGACCAACTAGGACAAGGGTTTCTATCCTAAAGGCAATGGTGATGTTTCAAAGAAAGCTAACAAAGATGCTGACAAGTCCTAAGAATCTAAAGAAGCACTGAGCCACAGGATGCTGGTTTCTGGCTTGTGAAACAACTGATGCCAGTCTGGTGTGACACAGGAGCAATACACTAGGACTCAAGTGGTTTGGTCAACCCACATGCAGTAGGTTTCCTGGTAGGTTTTGCAGAACCATAAGCTTGTAGCAGAAAGGGAGGTGGAGTAAGTGAGGTCCCACTATGAAAAGAAGTTTTGCTTTGCTAATGGGAAATGGCTCAGCAGAAAAGAACCTGGAGCCTTTGTTGCTGTCCTCCTGATTCTGCTTGTTCTCTGGCTTTTGGGGCTGATGCTGGAGGCGGTGAATTATTCTTTCCCGGTTCTTTTATTCTCGGCAGTAAGAGTTCTCTGTCCAATTTGTCTGCACAATTCTTGCTGTCCTGTCTTGGACCTGTGCTGTCCAGTTTCCCCAACCCGGGTCTGTTGCCTTCATCTTGGTGCAAAGGCAACAAGAAATCCTGCTCTGGGAGCGTAGGCTACATCAGGCCTTCAAGAATCTGTCATGCAACGCACCTTTTCACATGCTCCTATTGTGCATCGCTGGGTCTCTTTTCTCCTTCACCCCTTGTTTTGGCATTCTGCACAGCCCTATTCCATGGGCTGGGGAAAGATGCTTGTCATGAGCTGACCTCCTCAGCATGTGTCCCACTGCTGGCTGTGCCCCTGCTCTGCCAGGCAGGCTGTCCCGCTCCAGTCCCCTCCTCCTGTCACCCCACATTGGAGCCCCTCAGAGGTCTTTGTCAGCCTGTTGATAGCAGCCCCTGTTCTGCCATTCCCACATGCGCACCCTCCCCAGCAGCCCCCTCCCCATTCAGCAGTTTGGGCTGAAAGAACCTTGGCTAATTACACTAGGCTGAAAATTACCACTTTGCTGCGTTCTCCTGCTGCTGGGCCCATTTGTGTGGGGCCTGTAGTTAGAGGGAACAAAGTCCCCCCCGTGGAGCCAGGCAGGCCCCAAGTGTGAAGCTACAGGTACAAGCAAGAGGGGAATGAAGGGAATAATTACCAGCTTCTCCAGGTGAAAGCCCCGTTAAAACTTCAATAAGCCAATTAGGGGCTAGGGTGTGTGTGTGGGGAGAGTCTCCCCTACCTATAACTGATTCCCACCAGGCAATTAACAGAAATCGTTTCACAGAGGGGAGAATAAGAAATGGCTCTTAGAAATTGTCTTGAGTTGGGGGGGCCTGAAACAGCATGACTGCTGCAGTGGGTCCTCGTGTACTCCAACCTCCCGGCTCACTGTGTGGCCTGGAAGTGTTGGTGAGGCTAGAGGTAGGAGGGAGGGAAAACGGCAAAGAAAAAGGAATCGCTGGAGCTTTACACCTGGGCAGGCTTTGAGAAAGCAAGGGTTGGAGTTCAGAGCTTCTTGTAAGGCTGTGTGTGGGCCCCTGGCACTGCACTTGAGGGGGCTGCTGGATCTGGGGAAGTGGGTGAGGGTCAGGCTCAGGGCATCTTCTCCATTGGTATAAGGGGGAAGGTTGATGGTGTTGAGACTAGTAGGGAGGACACAGGCGCTGGGCTGAGTGTGAAGGCTTGAAGTGGGTGTGCAGGTGGGTGAGATCTGAGTGCCAGACCTTCAAAGAGCTGCCTGGGATGTGTGATAGCCTGTGGATGGCCTGCCTTATCACAGATGGTGTCCAATATTTTTGGGACCATGTTTTGTTGTTCCTCAGCCAGCAGCTTCACTTGTTTCTTCCTTTCAGTTGGTTCAAAAAAGTCAGTGTATTTGCTCAAGATGGAGATTTTATGAAGTCACCTTGCATTCTGTTGGTGGGTACCTGGCAGGAGTCTTGCCTGTCTGTATTTGAATGACTGCTCTGTTGTGTAGAGCCAAGAGTAGATTGTAGGATGAAGCTCCTGCAGATGGCTTGAGATTGCCCTAGTGATGCTTGGAGAATGCATAGTGCAATTAAAGAAGTCCATATACCAGCTGTGGTTACTTCACCTGCGCTTGCAAAAAAGATGCGGGGAAGAAAAAAAACCCAAACAACAACCCAACCCTAAACTCCTCAAAATATAAGTGCAAACTTAGTAGCAGCTTTCTTTGCCTTTCTAATGTTACAGCTTCTGAGAATTAAAAATGTCCTGTGAGATTTTGTTCTGATAAGCTGAAATAACCCTACTGTAGAAGCGTTTAGCCATGTAGTCTTGGGCTGACATGGAAGTCCCTAGACTTCCTCCTTTTCTTTTTTTCCTTTCTCTTTCTCCCCAGAAAGCTTTCTGTGGTAGGAATAGAGAGCTTTACCTCTTGCACAGCCCAGCTTTGAGATTCAGAAGTGGTTTCTCAACAGAGTCATGTTTCTTTATGATTCGTCTTCCAAAATGTAACCCCAGTGGATGCCTCCAAAGAAAGCTCTGTTCACAGTAAGGCCTCGAAAGCATACACAGTCAAAACTGTTTTGGCACAGGCTTTTGAGCTTTCTGGCCCCCTTGATGTTTGGTACACATTATTCAAACCAGTGTCTGGGTTATGTACTGCATTACATTCCTCTCTCTCAAAGAGTCTCTTTTTTTCCTGTAATAACAGCAATACCTTGAGCATCAGATGGGGAATAAACTGGGTCTGGAGAAAGCTATGGATGCAGGAGTTATCATAGAGATCTTTGTCCTGTACAGCTGCTCCATGCATAGCAAGCCCAGAGGCTGGGAAATGAGGAAGGATGATGACTGTTGGACATACCATGCAAACAAGTATTTTGCATCGTTAAACACGGGTTATCAAGCCTTTCCCTTTAATAAAGGAGTAGGGCCGATAACCCAGTGGAAATACTTGTGCAGCCACAAAGGCAATTCCATTTGAGGTTCTGAAAAATCACAGCAGCTCTGTGAGAAGCACTGTTGGATATTTCTCTTGTATGCATACACACAGGAACCTCAATTAACTTTTACCGAGCTGGTCCTGTCCTGGACATTTGCTGAAACCAGGCTTTAACGAAGTGCAATGTGGGTACCCCTGAGCCTAGAACAGCAGCCAGCAACACAGAAATAAAATGTTTAAGTCAGTTTGATGGACCTTGTCTTTGCCTTGCACTGAAGGCCTGGAGCAGAATCATAGCATGGCAAGGATTCAGGAGGAGCATGGTACACGAGACTGGAAGGATAGGAAGGCTCTTGAGAACTGAAGAGTATGGAAAGACTTAGTCTGGAGCCAAAAGCCAAAGGGATATTCCAGACATGTAGTAAATTGGATGCAACCTGCAGTTTTTTAGGTTTTGGACCGCTTATACCATGTGTCATTGGCTTCTTCAGCTTTTCCAGTCTTATCTCCTAAGTAGCCTTCCGCTCCCCATGTTCCCTGTTCTGGAAAGATGTAATTTTGACCCATTAGCAGGGCCTGGACTTTTGTTGCAACTTCGTTACCTGCTGATTTTTTTTTCAGTTTGAGGTTACTGAGTTGTTAGCATATAACCTAGCTGTCCTGACTTGCTTTTGAGATACAGGTCATCCTGCCAGTTCTCTGGTCATCCTGCAAGAGGCACAAAGAAGGACTAAAGGGGCAACGAAGGGGTAGCACCAGCTGTGCATGACCACCAATGCTGGCTTTGTCCAGCATTGCCTGAATCAAAGGCAGGTGGGACTGCTTGCATGTTTGTGGTGCCTACTTTCTCATGGAGAGCAAAATGCTAAATTGATGTTGTAAATTGAATGCCCCTGGGGAAGGAAGGAGCACCTGCTTCTCCACACTGTCTCCCTCCCTTTCTGTGTCTGGTCTGTTGGAGAAGCCTCACGCTGGAGGTGCCGAAACTCCCTTTGCTGAGTTTCTGACCCCCTGGTCTCCTCTTCACAATGTTGTTACTGTTGCATCTGCTCTTCAGCAGGGGCTCCATCAAGTTTATGTGACCTTAGCACTGTATTCATGCTGGAGGAGTTACCTTCCATAATGATGTCAACTGATGAGGTTAGCAGGATGGTGGCGGCCGCGATAAGACATGACATGTTCTAATGATTCGCCTTAGCAAGCTGCGTGTGTGTTGGGGGGAGGGGGGGGCCACAGAGGGGCTTAGAGAGGGAAGGTGGGGGCCCCACAGGTGCCGACAAAGACTTTGACCTTTGCTGCTATAATATCAGTGTTTCACAGGCAGGGCGGTTCGGTAACCCACTTTCAGCCCATCAAAAATTGATTTAATTGCAATTTTTTCCCCCAATTAGGAGCACTGGAGCTTAACTAATTGGAGTAATAGAGAGTAATAAGGCTCTGATAAAAAGCCTTCCTCTGCCTCCTTTGTATCTTGTGTCATCGCTTGTCAGAGGTCAGAGAGCTTGCATATTCTATTAGGCAGAGTTGCCTTCATTTGTACAAATTAGTTTACCCAACAGTAATTAAAATGCCAGTGCAGGTTGGGGAGAGCTGAATACAATTGATGGGCACGTTGGTGAAGGATTTGACAGCTCCGGTGGCCTCCCTTGCCAAAGCGTGTCAGTACTGAATCAAAGGCTACACAAACCCACAGACCCGTGTGTTTAACCCGTGGCACCATTGGTACCAACTGCTTTCTCTCATCCAGTCTTCATCCTGGATTTGCTTTCTCTTCTTTTCTCATCTCACTTGAGACTTTCTAACAGATATTTCCCATCTTTGAGCTGTCCTTTCTGTTGATAGCTTTCATAATGCTGCTACCAGCCCCCTGCGTCCCTGTCTCCCTCGGTGCTCCCCCTCCTCCCCCCCCCCCCCCCCCCCCCCCCCCGCCTTCCACATTCCCAGCTGCAGGGCTCTGTCAAGTAATAACTTCTTTGTTTCCCAGTCCGATGAGTCTGTGTATATAATAGTCTCCAAAATGGAAGAACAATGTCCAATTCCAGGGGGCGGGGGTGCGCGCGAGAAGGAAGGAACAGCCTCTTGCACGTGTCAAGCAGATTCTAGATTTGAAATCCCCAAACAGCAGAATGGGACTGGAGAAGCAATCTGTTTACAGTACAGGGGAAGGGCACAAGCCTGGGGCATGGGGGAAGTTTAGAGAGAAGGGGCTGGAAAGAGCCTGTTCACCCAGGTTCCTGCAATGACTTTGCATTGCAGGATTCCCAGCTCAGGCAGTGCCTGCTCTGAATGCTAGGTTGACAGTGAGCAAGGTATGTATTTGTAGAATGGGATTTGTATCTCTGGAGCTGAGACTGTCCCCAAGCCCCATGACAAACTGCCTCTTCCCAAAATAACTGATGGGCAGCTACCTCTTTCCCTCTAGTTCATCCACATCTGGCAATGTTCAGTCAGGACAGGATAAAGAGGGATGCTACGGGTGGGATGAAACGGTGTACTTGGCACCTTGCGAGCAGGCACGGGATGATTGCAGCTGGACTGTAGCCAGAGCACTACTGCTGTTGCCAGAAATGCCATGGGATTCAACAACCACAAGTCAGTCAGATGGACAGAGTTCTTGTGTTTCTTCCAAAAGCACTGCCAGGATGTGTGTTCTCTCTCATCCCCTGGCCCAGCATCTGTTGCGGGGAGATGATCTCTAACGAAATGTCTCCTGTACAGCATAGAGAAGGACTGGCTTCAGGAGAAGCAGGTTTGTTTTTTATTTTGGTGGGGTACATTCCCCACTCCCCCTTCTCGTAGGGAGTTTCAGATGGGAAAGAGAACATCAAAGTATCAGATCAGTTGGAAAATGCCTTGCTTTGGACAACAAAAACATGTTGTATATGAAGTATGTATGTCTCAATGGTCTGCAGAATCCTCATCTTCCTGGTACACCAGAGGTGGAAATGGTATGTTGGCTTGTTTTGTTTTACCTCCTAGAAGATCCCAGTGAAGACAACATGCCCTGTTACAGAAGCTCTGGAGTGGTGCTAATTTTCCTGTTAGAGGAGTCTTTTGGAGGGAGCTTTCACAGGGCAGAGGAAAGCTTAGTGAGGAAAGGGCTTTGCACCTCCAAGGCCATCTGAAACTTGGACATAGCATTTTTTATGTAGCATGTAGATACATCTGGGTAGTGTCTGTGTACATCAGTAGTATCATATATACATCAGAGAGATGGGTCATCCCTGCAGTAATATGTATAGGGTATTTTCTGCTCTCTTTTTCCCTGTCTCATCTCTCCTCTATGGCTCTGACTCCTGAGAGCATTATAGGCAAAATAAATGACATTCAGTAAACCAGTAACTCAGCTTGAGTTGCTTCTCTTGAGCAGCTGGCAAAAACAGTTGTGGAGAGGCTGCACTTCTCTAGGTCACAGGGTTTTGTGTTCTCTGTGCTTTCTAAGACAAAAAGCTTGCGAAAGGTAAACTGGAAGAAGCAAGCCTGGTAGAAGGCTTCAGTGCTTCTGAGCAATGTTGCAGAAAATTTGGAGCTAAACTTTACATGCTTAGTTCTAATTTGAATATTGTTTTAGGCATATCCAAAGCTGACATGTGTTGCACTTTTGCTTGGAATGAAACTGTCACCTCTGAGAGGTTCCCAATTTTGAGAGGCCTGGAGGTGGAAGGTGTATTCCGACAGACCAGGCTCAAGGTGAGGGACCCTGGGGATCCAGACTTCCAGGTCAGTTTGCTCCAAGGCTTTGGGAATTTCTCATTGGCACCACTTCTTGTGCAAGTGGTGTCCCTCAGGGATCGGTGTTGGGACCGGTCTTGTTCAACGTCTTTGTGGGTGACATGGACAGTGGGATTGAGTGCGCCCTCAGCAAGTTTGCCGATGACACCAAGCTGTGTGGTTCGGTTGATACGTTGGAGGGAAGGAATGCCATCCAGAGGGACCTTGACACGCTTGTGAGGTGGGCTGATGCCAACCTGATGAAGTTTAACCATGCCAAGTGCAAGGTCCTGCACCTGGGTCGGAGCAATCCCAGGCACAGCTCCAGGTTGGGCAGAGAAGAGATTCAGAGCAGCCCTGCGGAGAAGGACTTGGGGGTGTTGGTCAATGAGAAGATGAACATGAGCTGGCAGTGTGTGCTTGCAGCCCAGAAAGCCAACCGTATCCTGGGCTGCATCAAAAGGAGCGTGACCAGCAGGTCGAGGGAGGTGATTCTGCCCCTCTACTCTGCTCTTGTGAGACCTCACTTGGAGTATTGTGTGCAGTTCTGGTGTCCTCAACATAAAAAGGACATGGAACTGTTGGAACAAGTCCAGAAGAGAGCCACGAGGATGATCAGGGGACTGGAGCACCTCCCGCATGAAGATAGGCTGAGAAAGTTGGGGCTGTTCATCCTGGAGAAGAGAAGGCTGCGTGGAGACCTCATAGCAGCCTTCCAATATCTGAAGTGGGGCTATAGGGATGCTGGGGAGGGACTCTTCATGAGGGACTGTAGTGAGAGGACAAGGGGTAATGGGTTCAAACTTAAACAGGGGAAGTTTAGATTGGATATGAGGAAGAAATTCTTTACTGTAAGGGTGGTGAGGCACTGGAATGGGTTGCCCAGGGAAGTTGTGAATGTTCCATCACTGGAGGTGTTCAAGGCCAGGTTGGACAGAGCCTTGGGTGGCATGGTTTAGTGGGAGGTGTCCCTGCCCCTGGCAGGGGGGTTGGAACTCGATGATCTTAAGGTCCTTTCCAACCCTAACTATTCTATGATTCTGTGTCTTCTCAGTGCTGCTTTCTAATCCAGGCAGTGAAGGTGCCCTGCTCTTCTGGGAGAAGTCTTATCGTTGCTTGCTAATGGGCTCCAGCCTGTTAAAGATAAGGCCTGCAAACCCGATCCTGCTGAAGTATGTGACAAAATTCTTGTTGACTGAATGGAGTCAGCTTTACCTAGAAGAAACTTGTTTGTGGCCCTGAGGCCTGTATGTGATCCTGGAGACAAATCTCTTCATCTAATGCTATTTTTCTTCTTTCTTTGGAGGGGTGGGGGTAAGAACTGAGGAGGGAAAGCTGAAGTCCAGAATTGACAGCATGAGCAGGGATTAGACCTTGCTGTTCCTCCCACCTTTTTCTCCCTGTTGGTGTGCCTCCATGCTAATTTAGACCTGTGGCAACCATCAAAGCCTTGTGCATACCTTCTACACAAAGGGACCTGTCTCCCACGTGAGGGCGTTCTCTGCTGGGGCAGAGTCAGTTTGTCCCCCAAAAGAAAAATCTTAAGCACCCAATTGCCTGCTTGACTGACTCACTGACTGCTATTATGTTTCTAACCACGGTAATTGGCTTTAGTAGTTATTAATGGATTATGTTTGGGGAGGGAGGGACAGAACCCAACACCTAGCTTTGTAGCTGAGGGACTCCCTGACCAAAGTGCTGTTTTCCAGACAAGAGGTTTGACCAGTGAGCTCTCAGAGTGGGTGTCTTTTGCTTGTTTTCCTCTGAGATGGGACACACTGGCCAATGGGGTATCTTCCCTCTTGTCCTGCATTATGATGGAGCAGGTATTGGGCAGAAACCCTGTTTCTAAATGTGAAATGCTGCAGGCTTTCTAATTGGTCCTCATGGCTGTTGCCTTTGGCTTTTCCTTTGACTGTCAGACCTTGGTCAGACTTCCATGGAGAAGAATGTGTGCACCCTGCAGCAGAGAGCCCTGTGCTATAGGTGCACTGTGCCAATTGCATGTGCACTGCTAATGAACCTGGGATTTTGCATGTAAGACAGCCTTGTTGAGGAGACTTTGAAATAGCTCTGGTGCTGCAGGCCTTGTCTAGGCCTAAAGGGCAGTTAAGGATCACAGGACTTGTGGACAACTCCAGTTATGTGAGTTTAGATGGAGGGGATAAAGCCAACAAAAGAGAGAGCTTTCATAGCTGTAGGTCTTCCTTGGTTTCCATTAGCTCTTTGAGGTAGCTTGATGTATCTGTCTGCCTCTTTTGCAGAGTGTATTGGCAGTGCTGCTTTGGCCTTATGATTTGGAGAAAGCAATTGCTCACCTAAACCACAGAGCTAGAAGTCCTGACTTCTGGCCCTGCTTCCACATGGCACTTCTCTGGCCTTGAGTGAGTGAGTGCATATTCACTACTTTGCTGCTGGGTGCCTTGTAACACCAGCAGTAGTGCTTCTTACAGAAGTCAAGAATGCTGCAAGAATCCATTGCTGGTACAGTACAAGCTTGGAGACACCTGATTTCCAAAGAAAGGATGTTTGAGAGGATCAAAGAAATGTTTAAAAATGCTATTCTTAGAGATGTGACATTGTTTCCTTAATTTGCTTTCCTCTTTTAGCTGCTAGCTCCATGTCATGCTGCAAAAGATGTTTAGGCAAAGCATAGAACTGGCTTTTATTTAAAGCAGGTTCTGTTTCCTGCATTCGTGCTATCCTTGTTGCAATGACTTAAACATAGTTTTGACATTTTATTCTTGGTAGCTGCAATAAATGTGGCTTTGTGAGAGGTCATTTATAGCTTACTTAGAAACCTTTGTGTGAGCTGCTTTCTCTTATTTGGACTGAGGATAGGAAGTTGGTATAAAACCAGCAGTGTGGTGTGGAGAGCCACAGCACCCATGTTTCTGCTGCTTGATTTTGAAGATTTGTTCCTGTCTTGTCAACTAGTTTTAGGCCATTGGCTGTCAGACAACCTCTGGAGCCAGCATGTGCAGCAGGGACGTAGCATCACCAGAGGACTTTGGGAAGGACCCTGCTGGAGAGTGTGAGCTGAGCCAAATGTTGCTGTAGGAGGACTGTCCTGCCTCTAATAGTGCTTGAGTGCTGGGAGGACAACCTGATCCAGCTTTGAAATTGGCCCTGCTTTGAGCAACCTGGACTGGAGATTTCTTTCCTGTGATTCATTAGGCCTGTGCTGCTACAGCCAATTCATGATTGTGCTCAGAAGTTGCCAACAAACAGAAGCCGAGACATGAGTAGGAAGTAACAGGGAATTTTCCGTGAGGTCCTTCTGGAGCTTACAGCCCTGACATGTATTCACTCAAATGAAACATACTGAGTACTGTGCTAACTGTTTAGAAAATGTCATTGCAATTTACAGCTGCTCCTGTTTTAGGTTTTCCCTTTGCATATGCAACTACATTTTTATGCCCTGCCAATTCTCTGCAGTTGTGACTTGCTGCATCTGGGAAGCTCAACTACTGAGAGCTCTGGAGCACTTCTCACTTTGCTGCTGCCTGCTCCTTGTGAAATGTGGTGGAACATGCTGACATAGTCTTGGACCAAAATTCAGTCTGTCTTGTAGCCTGTTTTCTGTCTTGCTTATGCACTATATCTTCAGAACACAAGGATCAGTAAGTGTTTTTTTATTCGCTTGTTTTCTTTAAACAGCTCCTTTGTGACGGGGACAGCCTGCTGTGGACACACCTCACCTCTGAGAATCTGGGACCTTGAGAGGTAAGTGAGCTTCCAGGTTATGGGGAGGGACTTGATGGGGAAAGTAAGTAACATAGAGAAATGCAATATTGGAGATGGTGTAAAATCATTCTTTTTGTCCATGAAGGCAAGGGGTGTTTAAACATGAGATGTGGAATGGAGTGGGGGACAGATCAAACTGGTGTGGAAAGATGATAGGAAGGGGGGGAGTGTGTTGTTCTGGTTCAGTAGGGAGCAGCATTTCCAGTTCTCCACAGCCACCCTCGTTTCTTCCCATTACCCATGTACAATCAGAATATGCACATGACACCTTCCTTTTCATTGATCTTTCAGCTGATGCTTCAGCCTGAGCCAGAGGGGTGAGGAAGGTAGTCTTCATCTTCCCATTCCCTCATCTGTGGTGCTCAGAAGCCAGAGGCAAACACAGGCTCTATAGACGTCTTGGCTGGTGTTTCTAGTAGCTCAGGTTGGTGAGGGATGGCAACAGGTTATCTATGGAAGTGTTGTCTTCTCCCTGTCTTAATAAGCATTGAGGAGGTTAATTGCTGTGGCCTCTGATTTGAGGCCTTTGAGTAGTTCCTGTTTGGTGAAGGTGCTGACCTTAGCAACTGGGGAAATGTTGGGCTCAAATCCTGACATGAGACTCAACTGCTGACAAATTTGAAACTCTCAGCCTGGGGGTCTTTGTGTAATGATGGAAAGATAGCAAATATTTGGCAGGATTATTGAATGGCAGCTCAGCTTTCCAGGACTGGTATGCTCTGAGTAGGAGTGGCACAGCACAGATTATCAATGGGGTGTTGTCAGGATTGAGGTGAGCTGGTGGGCTCGGGGAGGAGAGAGAAGGGGGGCAATGGCAGAAGGGGCCTGAGGGGTGTCATCAGAGCTGTGTTTGGGGAAAGGAGGTAGAGAAGGATCGATGTGTGTGCAGGGCTCATCTGAGGCCAATTGCCTTCTAATCTGTAGTTTAGATCAGATCGTCTGAGTCAACTGCATCCAATATAAACCAGCCTGCTTTTCTCTGAAGTAACAAAAATAGGCTTTGCAAAGGATGCATCCCACAAAGAACGAACTAGAGTAGGAAAAACATCACCAGCTCATTCAGCTACAGTGCATGTTTCTTGGTGACCTAGTCTGATGGTGCCTTTAGAGTAACCCAGAAGGATGCGGGCTGTGCTGTGATACCCTGCCCATCAAGTCTTCCGGCTGTTCTTGAATAGAGGCATCTGACAGGGGTGAGGAGATAGGCAACCCACTCCCCCCTGCCTCAGCCTCTCTGACAGCCTTTCCCAAGGAAGCCTGAAGAGATAATAAAGCTGTGTAGAAAATAGGATTAAGGTAATGAACAGGCACAACGGAGTTTGATCTTTCAATAACGTCAAAGCCTGACTGACAGGCAAATAAAAAAGCCAAGGCAACCTAGGCCACTGGGCCTCTGTTGCAATGGCTGAAGTGTCAAACTTATTCTTCCCTCTTCACCTGTCACAGCTGGAATGCACCATGCCACTGGGTCTTTTCCTCTCTGGAGGCCTGTGTGTGAGCTGGAAGTCTCGTCAGCACGTGCAGGGCAGGAGGCTGAGTAGGGAGCATGACTGGGAAACTAGCACATGAAGCTTGCTGCGGTCATTTATAGTGAGGGAATACAGACTTGTCCTTCCAGGTCTTGCATTCTCCATAAACCGTTCTTCCCAGAAGAGCTTTGGATTGATTTTCAAAGGCTCCAGTAGTTTCCAGAAGAGATCTCATAGGGAAATACTATTTCTTCCTTTGAAGTTTATGCATGTTGTCTCCCTGGTCAGACTCCAGAAGGGGTTGCATGGCATGGAAACTCAAAATCTTAGAGCTACCAGGAATGAAAAGCTTCTCCTGTGCCCAATGTGTCCTAATGACATCTGGAAGACAGAGCCAGGCCTTCTGCTTTTGTTGCTTGCCGCTTCCTATGGCCACTAAGGGCCAGAGTCTAACCTGCAGATCCTGAACATGGCTAACCTGCAGATCCTGAACATGGCAAGTACATTATCTCCAAGAGCAGAATCCGGGCAACTTCTCTGTCAAAAAAATGAGGCAGGGTAGAGTAGTGCTTAAGACGTGTTTATTAAAACTACAGGATCCTTAGCACCACTTAGATGTTTGATGCTGTCCAAGAACGGTTAGTACAGTTAGCTGGTTGTTTTATCCATGGGGGTTTGTATAAGTAACGTTGCAGCAGTTTCTGTGGTATTCTCTTCCCTTGGTGTAGGTGGTCTTTTTCCCCAGCAGCTGAGAGCTGGAACATGCTACAAAAGGATTTAAAGCTTAAATAACCTTTTGTGTACTGATCATCTTAGTTCCAGGCCAGATAAGTCCTTGGCTGATGCTTGTAGCTGTTGGTCATGGTATGTTTCGTATTTATGACCTTTGCAATTCCCTGACCCTGGGGCAGCCATTCTCATCCCTCCAAGAGGAAGGGGATAAAGTCTTCACCTGGAAATATGTCCTGGGCTTTGAAAAGGGCTTGGTTGGGTTTGGCAGTGAGGAAATTTTTATTGGGGAAAGGAAACGCCTCTTGCTGCATCCCACCCCCACAACTGTCTTTCATTTCTGACTCTGCTGAGATGATGGTGTTGGATCAAAGCCGCAACAGGCAGCAACAAGCAATTGTCAAGAGGAGTCTAAAGGAGGGGAATGACCGCGTAATGCCAAGACACTGTCTCTGATGGCTGAAATTCCAGCTGCTGCTACACCTGGCCCTTTCTCCTGTAATGAAGGAGGATTTTTTTTTCTTATGCTTTTGAAGCTGGCTAGCTGCACCTCTGCAGGACATACCTCATCCCACACATGCTACATTATGCCATCTGATTGCTTTTAGATGTGGGGAAGTTGCTGTACACTTGTTGCCATTCAGGATCAAGGTGTGTTCATGGAGGGGGGCTATGAATAGCTTTGGTGATTAGGGGTCTTTGCAGGAAAGGAGAACGATTAGCAGTATGGAGTACTAGATACAGTATGGAGTATTAGATACTAACCTTTGTCCTTGCATCTAGTATCAGGCCGTGCTGACACTTGGCAGTCCCCTTGCCCTTCAGTGCCAATGAAGAATATGATGGCAGCTGCCCCTCGTGCAGGTCAGGGATCTGCTCCCTTTCTCTCTTAGACCATCCTGTTGCATCTGCCAGTGCTAGTGTGTGGCTCAGCAGAACAGCCAGTTAATGGCAAGCAAGAGAAAAGGATACTTTCTTCAAATCATGTTTTTTCTTTTTTTTTCCCCACCTCCTGTCTCCTTTGGGAGTTTATCTCCGTGGGAGATGAGGGTGATGCACCACTGGGAACAGCTCCAAGGTCAGCATTTGTCATTTGCCTGCAGGGAATTGTTGCTCCCTAGCCTATCATGGTGGTCTGCATGTCTTTAAGGTGACACATGCCCCCTGCCTCAAGGATGCTTCTCAATAAGGTAGGATACTCCAGAGGTCTCTTTGCAGCAACTCTGCCAAGCCTGATATTTAAAGTGGACCAGTGATCTGTGTGGCATGGTAGTCCTTATGCTGTAAACACTCGGAATGCACAAGTCCTATATTGTCTTTTCCTGTGGCACAATGTGACAGATGCAGGGCACAAGAGCTGTTGTGAAAACTGAGCCAAAGTTAGCTGTGCCCTGCAAGCCACCCAGATCCTCCACCTTTTAAATACCCAGTCTTTGTCCATCTCCTCTCCCCTTTTGAAAGCATTTTTGGCAGAGTGGTTTTTTTTGTATTTTGTTGGGTTTTTTTTAAGAACCCTCTAATTTCTTGTTCAGTTTTTCTCCCTCTCCTCAGTCCTTTGAAAGTGGCTTTACGCCGTCACTGACACCAAACTGACACTTTGCGTTTCCCCACTTCTTATCCCTTTATGGCAACAGATGTTGAAATTTTGTATCCCTTTTATCTGTCCCTCTTTGCCCTCTTCCTGTAATTAGGTTTCCCTTGTTAGCAGTACAAAGTGGCCCGCTTTGCTGCCTGGCCTTTTGAGCCATTGTGTCTGAGCACATTTTTTTTCCTCCTCTTTCGGAAGAGTTCCTTCCCCCTTAAGTAATAGGCAGGGTGTGGGCCAAAGCTGTGGCTTTTTCTTGTTTCTTTGTTCTCCATTTATCTCTGCCACCTTTTTCAAAGGGATGAGGGAGGAAAGAAAATAGAGAGTGGATGGAAGGGAAGATAGTTGCATTTCTTGACCGTCAGGCCCCTCTGCTCTTCAGGTGTTCAAGACAGGTGCCTTTGATGTCTGCAAGTTTTAGGAAGGTGGGAGGTAGAGGATTCATGAGAGTGGCTTGGGAGTGGAGGAGAAGGGAGATTCAGGTGTGTGACTGGTGCCCTCAGCAGAGGGGTGGGGATGAGGCTTCGAGGGTAGCCAGGCAGCTGTGGAGCAGGTTAGTATTCTGTGTTTACGTTTAGTGCAATCACATTGTGCTTTTTCTTTCCGAGAGCCAGCATGAGCATTGCCATCATAAGCAGCTGAAGCTTGCTAACTTGCTGCTGCTTGATATCTGATATGTGCTTCCATGGGACCCTTCTTAGGTTCCATCTGTATTTGCAGTGGGGTGGGCAAGAATTAGTTGCTCTCTTTCAGATTTCAGTGTATGTTGATCTGCGTCCGCTTTGGTGGCTCCTAGAGCCATTGAGTGAGTGAACATGAGCAGTTGTCAACAGGGAGGGAGAGCTATAAAACTTGAGTTCTCTGTGCTGTTGTTAAACAGCAAGTGCAATCTGACAGTTGCAGTATATAGCACTGAACACCCTGGTTAGCTGGTCACTACTGATGCTTTCTTGTTTAAATCCAGTCCTTCTTGGCTTTGCAACTTGTCATGCTCAGATATTTTTATATGTGGAAGTGGATAAATAAAATAAGAATCTGCTGGTCTAGTTCTTTGTTATAAAGCTTGCTGAATGTTTTAAACTAAAGCTTTTAATGTAGAAGCTTGGCCCAAGATGCACAATCAGACTTCTTACCATTGTGTTCTAAAACAAGCTCTGCAGATCATTCTCTCCACAGCTTTGAACTCCAAGGCTTAAACAAGTTTGAGACCCTCTAATTTAATAACAAAAGGAGTTTGTTGGATGAAGGGAGAAAATGGATTCCGAACTGGAGTTGCTAAATCGAAAGAAAATGTAAGTTACACTTAGAGTTGCGGGGAGTCTGCTTCACCCAAGTATTTAAACTGGATTTATCCAGGCACAGAGAAGTGGGTGCTTATCGCTGGTAACAGGAGAGACAAGCAATAGCAAATATTACCCTGGCACTGATAACAGTTTCACAGGATTTGGGGGGCAGAAGAATCATAATACCATGTTGTACATGCAGAATCCCCTCTCCTACCCTCCTTTTCTGTAGATTCATTATGCCAAGTATCTTTTTTTGCCAAGGAAGCTCTTTCCAGGCTTTGTGGGAAAGAGGCTCCCTACTCTTTTCAGGCTTGGGTTTCTTTTTCAGCGTCTCTGTCTTAGCTGAACGCAGTTTTAAATCACAATAAATAACCAATCCAAAACTTGTCTAACAGTAAACTAAACAGCTTCTTGGGCTGTGCTTACATCAGGTAGGTGAATACAGGTGGGTGCCTTCTGCTGCCTCTGCTCACTGCAGTGGGATGATCCACAGGTAGTTGCCCTTCCTCAGATAGCTGCTTGTTCTCTTTTTCTGAGGTTCTCTTGCTTTCTTTTTTTTTTTTTACCCTGCTGTTTCCCCATCCTGTCCACAGATGGCTTTGGTTACTCTTTTTAAAGCATCAGTTCTGGCTATTCCCATTTATATGTCCTTGGGTTACTCAGGAACACAAATGTCATGCCTTCTTCCTGAAATTCAAAGGAAAATGGGTTGGTAAAATGACAGGCTGGGGTTGGTCACAGGGGAGAAATTCTTGTCTTCAGGCAAACTCGATCTGTTCATATTAAATCAGTTTCGCACAACGGCTGTCTTTGTATTTCTAATTTGGTCCTTGGGAACCATTCCCTCTGCAGTAAGGTAGATAGGATGGAGGCTTTGGATGTAGATCTAGGCAAAGGGAAAAGCAGGTCTTCTTCGTGGAGCTAACAATCCCACTTGTGACTTGAGCATTTAGACTAGATATAAATAGGTCTCCTGCCTTCAGACATGAGTTAGTCACTTGAAAAGGCCAGGAGGAAATTCCTACCCCAGTTCTACAACTCTGAACTGTAGGGTTTGATTCCCTTGCTCTGAGATCTTGGGCATTGTTGGAGGCAGAGTATCAGACCTATGGCAGGCTATTTGAGCCAGTGCTGTAGAAAGTTTACTGTTGCGGTGTTGTCTTGGATGACTCTTCCTTTTAACAGACTGTGTTCAGAACTCTGTTTCTTAACTATAAATGGATAGCTCCAGTCTTTTGTGCAATGTATTTCCCATGGTATGCATGTGTTCACAAAACTATCTGGGGCCTTGTGGTTCTTTTGTAATTTCTGGGGGGTTTTTTTTGACATCATCTTTCTGAACCTTCTCACATAAGCTGGACATCTGCTTTCCTTCTGTTAAGAGGGCTCTGGTGCATCTTAACCTAAACGTAAAACCATTGTAAAAAGGAAGAACATACAGGTGTTTATCCCAAGTCCTTTCCTCCTTATAGCAGTCTGGCCTTGTTTCAGTAGAGATGAGCATGAGGGGCCAGCTACTGCCCTTTGGATGTGTGCATGTCCAGGGCATGCTGTGGCCTTTGCACTCCTGTTCAGTCGTATTTATGACAACTTTACAAGGCCTTGAACAATTGGAGAGTGTGGGGTGGGGACTGGACACTCCAAGCACATCAATCAGTTTCATCCCTCTGAGCCAAAGCAAAAGCAATCTTTATTTTTCCCTGGGTTGAGAGAGAATCAACAGTGGCATGAGAGAAGAATGGGAAGGAGTGAATGAGGAACCCCCTCTGCCACTGGCTAGCAGTGGCTCATTTAAACAGATGGCTTTGTTTTGATTTGGACTCTCCATTTTCTGTCTGCCCACTAAAGGAGACCTGCAGAGTTCTGTCCAGAAAGGGAGCAATACAGCCGCCTGTTCCCACACAAGTGAGGCGAAAGGCGAGAGGCTTTGAGAATTCCCTGCTTCTTTTCCTCGCCTCCCTCTTTCTCTCTTCCCCCAAGAAATCACAGTTTGAGAGAATTCCCCCCTACTCCTCCCGTTGGAAAGAAAGACAGAGAAGACATTCTTGACATTCTTTGCAGAGAAAAGGGGTTAAATGTCTGAATTTGGGGGTCACCATGTTATACAAATTGCAATCTAATCGTTTTTACAAGAACACACGTGTGCTAAGAAAAGGAGCCATGGACAAGAAAGAAAAGAGGACAGACAACCTTTTTTTGTCCTATCTTCTTTTTTTTTAATTTCTTTTTTCCCCCCAAGGTTTTGGACTATTGTCATGTCCTGTCTCTCTCCCCTCCTCACCCCCGGGAGGGAGAACATTGGTTTTATAGTTAAATTGGTTCGTAAAGCAGAAGGGCTTGGTGCCATTTCTGTTTGTTTTCCCAAATAAAAGCCCCAGCAGGGTCTCTTTTGCACCGTTGTGGCTTTATTTGAAGAAACTGGCTTTTTCCCATAGCCCAGCGTGTCAGTTTATCCTCTGAACTTAACCTTACGGGAACCCGAACAACAAAAACTCACAGGGTCCCAGAGCTGGAAAGGTAAAGAAATTGTATCTTTTTATTGGACCATTTAAAGCGTGTGTGGGCCAATTCAGAGAAAGCAGAAGAAAAGAAGGCAAAACTCCCTCTTCTGTCTCCCCTTGACACAATCTCAAACCATCGTTGGTGTCATTCCCCCCTACTGCCTCGAGTCCCTTCAGCTGTGCTGAGGAAGCAGAGAGAGGCATTTCTTCTGATAATCACTTACAAAAGCATCTTTGAGCCATTTCACATCGAGGTGCTCCTTCAAAACTCCCCAAGCCAATCTCTCATCTCCCTTCAGGAATTAGTAGCCTTGGCTAAGTGCAGGAGTAACCTTGGCATAGAATAACTGTATGAAGAATGTGTTTGCCAAGGATCTGTGCTTTGCCCTGTTTACATTATAGACATTGTTTGACCACGCCTTTCCCTTCTTAGCATAAGATGCTGCATTCCCAGCTGCTGTTGCAGTGACTTGGAAGAGCCAAGAGCTCAGCTCTTCCCTTTGGTTTTGGTGAACTCTCCAGCTTGAATGACGGAAGTTGTGCAAATGCTGCGCTCTGGGTAATGGTTTTTAAATGGATTTTGTTTCCTTCCTCTGCTTGATACTCAGTGCAGATACCCCAGGGTTTTGAACCGAACGGTGCTCTTTCCATTTATTTTAAAGTTTATGCTTCTCACCTGGGTTGTTGCAAGTAGTTATTGGGGCTAAAATACTGGTTTAGAGCTCTGCTCAGTTTCTGAGCATGTGCAATGACTTCTCTTCAGTGGATGATCACAGTTTACAGATGAGGCTTCCAGAGCAAATGAGTATATCCTTAATTTCACACATCTGTTTTCAGCAGATGTTCGGGATTCAGCAGTTTCCTAGAATTTGCGTATTTGTATAATATCAGTTTTAGTGAATTGGGGTCACCAGAAATTGAGGGTGGGGAGAAATGTGTTTATTGTTTCATCCCAACTTTTGGAGTGTAGTTCATGTGTATTGGAGACAGCTGGGCAAGACCCGCAGCAAGTGGGCAGGGTACAGGGAGGGAGGTGCAGATTTCTTTTGGACTCCATCTATCAGCAAGGTCTTGGGGAAATCTGAGCTTTTATGGTAACACAAATAATTGCAGTGGTTTGGGAGGCTGTACATGGCTTTAACGTGGTATCAGCAGCATCCCATGGGTTATCTGGAAACTAACCATCTGGGTTCTGCCATGATCAATCTTACTTTCTCTGCCTATTGCTGGGGTGAGGAGAAATAGAGCCTTAGGAGACTCCTGTCTTCTGGAGGTATCACGATAGCAGTGCTTATGGCTGGATTTCCAGCATTAAAAGAGTGAAATGTGGAAATCCTGAACAAATAGCTTGTTTGGAAAGTAATTTTTTAAAGTCTTGCTTTCTGAAGAATGTGGGAATTGATGGAGATGAATCAAAGGATTCTCTATAGTGCCTGAACAAAATGCCTTTCGTTTTTGGACTCATTGGTTTGATACATTTCCCAGGCACAGGGACTTTGTTTAAACATCTTGTTCTATCGGCAACAAGTCCAGAGCCGGGTGCTAACACAGCTTTCCTGTGCTATGGACGAAACAGGCTGCTGCATTTGCTCTGGCTCTGTTCTCTGTGGGCTGGTACTGGATTACTGTCAGTATGATTTCAGTCTGTCTAGATGCTTAAGAGAAAGTGGAAGATACTGGGAATATCTGTGAGTTTTCTGCTGAGCGCTGGGGGCTCAGCAGGACCTGTGTGTCTGTAGGCAGTGTGTTGGCCCAGGTGCTTTGTGGTTAAGGTGCTGAAGCCAAGAGCTCTGGCTCTAAACTGATCTTTCCAGGAAACCTGTCATGTTTGTGATCCTGGTGAGAACTAAGGTTCAAGTTAACTATCACATCTCTTTCTATCCCTCATTGAGTAGATATTTTCTGCCCGTGTAAGTTGGAAAACAATGGGTGATGTGCTTGTGTGTGATGTGCTTGTGTATCTACTGCTTTTGTGTTGCTCCTTGATGGCTTATCTTGATCCTTTATGGATTATTAAGGATTATCTGTGGGTTTTGCTCCCTAAGATGTGAAACCTGTTGGGGACTGGGGTTTGATGGCAGAGAGTAGCTGGGATAATGAAGACTGGACAATTTGTGGGTGCTAACTGGAGATCCTAAGGCTGTGAGAGTTGTGGTAGCAGAGTTCCCTTCCCAGCATGGGCTCAGCATGGCCGTGTGTGCTGCAGGGACATGGATCTAGCCTGGCATGGCAGTAGCTGGTCCAGAGACACCTTAATCTGCTGAAGCATGAGGGAAATATTAATCGTGTTCTGCATCTTCATCAATTTAAGTGTGCCTGTGCCAGAATACTCAGGTCTTTTGGTATGTGTGCCCAGTGTACAGCACAGTATGATTTTCCCCTGGTGTCAGATTATAACTGCTTCACTGTAGCAACTAATGCGTTGTTTCTGTAAACTGCTGAAGCACGGCTACTGCTTGCAGGGGCTGGACCTCCCAGTTGAAAGCCGCTTTGGCTGACCTGTTCTTGGAGCAGAAGAATTGAACTGATGAACAAACCAGCTAAGCAAGGTTTGGTTTGCTGCAGTAACTTGCAAGTATCTGTGTTTCTTTCCTGCCTATAAAGAAAAACTAATCATTTCACCTCTCCCCCGCCCTTTTTTTTCTTCTTTTTTGTGGCCTAGGCTGGAAAGGGAACTGGAGGGAGGAAAACAGGAGTGACTCTGGGACACTGGGTACCACTGCAGTGAGCTGTGAAGGCATGGAGAAACGCTGGGAGAGAGGCACCTGGGTGGTGGTCAGTGTTGCACAGGAAGCTCTGAAAATGGGAATCCAGAGTCTGGTTTCTCCTGTGCCTTTGTTGCTGACATGTTTCACTTGGAGACATCGCCAGGCTGCCATTAAAAATTGCTGCTATCTTGCAGCATTACAAGGTCTGGTCTGGTATGGGAGATGGAAGACAAGCGTTAGTATGGCCAGGCTCACTCTGGGTGTGATGGCTGCTTTTTTGGAGGTGGGAGGTTATGAGGAGATCTGCTGTGATTTGTGTCAAGCGTCTGAGAGGAGGAAGAGGTCCCATTGAGTAAAAGATACCTGGATGTGCTTCTGCATCTTGCTGCCTTTCCCCAGCATAATGCTCTTCTCTCCCTGAGCTCACTTAGTCCTTTACATATTAAAGGTGTAGTAGCAGGGAAAATGATGGAGGAGAAGTAACATCAACAGGCTTCAGCTAGTGAGCAGAAGATACCAGATGTGCTGCTGGGATGCATGGTACATGTGCAGCTGACCATCCTGGTTTTCTCTCCCAAACTGCCACATGTTCAGAGCATCAGTCCAGGAGCTACCCCGCAAAACAAAACAAATGCAAGCGGCATGCAGAAGTGGGGAGAGAGGGGACCAAGCTCACTGAGACTGCTTATTACCTGTAACTCCCTGCTCCTGCTTGAGCAATGGGCAGAGGACATTGAGCAATGGCTTGTTGGGCAGTCTGGCCTCTTAAGCATCCCACAGGTAGTACTTGTTTAGGAGAGCAGCTGACTCCCCATACTTCTGTTGTACATTTTACTACTCTGGGTCACACATGTAACATATTAGGTGAAGAAAGCTTTGTGGAAGCCTTGAGAAGGGTTGTGTATATGTCCATCTGTTCTGCTGGCTTTGCAGAATGGCACGTAGAGGAGATCTGTGTGTTTGGAGGGGCAGGGAAGTGCCAGAACTCAGAGATGCCTATCCATGCCTCTCTCATGGTGGAGCTGAGGACCCATCTGCCCCAGCCAAACCCCACAGTTCTTGCTTCCAGTGCTCAGACTGCAAATGCTTCAACCTCTCGACCTTCACACAGGTGCAGAGTTGCTGCTGGGTTGGTTTGTAAGTAACCTTCCAAGGGTTAACGTATTGTGAGAAGGTTGCAAAGGGCTGAAGCCTGGAATCCCCTCGATCCCTTGCCTGAAGAAACACAAAGTCCAATAAGCCAGCACCCCTGGATTCGTGTTGGGGGGGATTAATTCATGCACTTGATGTTAAAGCTTGTCCAAGAGGTTTGCATGGGGGGGCCATCGCTAGGGCTGGTTGGCCTCTCTAAATGGTTGCTAGGGCCCTGGCATCAAGGGCCAATGTAGCTGCCCACAGCCACGGTCACGGAGGGAATTACACAGCCACAAAGAAATTGTTATTCTACATAATCTGCTCTTTGGAGAGTGACTGTGGGGAAACAGGCTGGCCCCAGCATGCCGCCAGCTCTGTGATCATAGAAGCGTGCTGGCTGCAAAGATCGGCCAGGGCTCGCCTTCTGATCTGGGGACACCAGGGCTCGAGGCGCTAATCTGCTTTATCAGCGATTTCTCTCTCCTGACACAAAGGTGTTTACTTGTTTTAACATCTCCCGGGACTCTATTTCTCCTTTTGTGTGGTCTTTATCCCCCGACGAGGGCTTTAGCCCAGATTACAGACAGAATTAAGGCATTTGGCGATGTGCCTCAGAACTGTGTGATGCTGGATCAAGGAGCAGAAAGTAACAAAATAATGGGGGGAGATGCTGGGAGTGACCCCACTGCGGGATCCATGCTGTCGGCTTTCAGGACCGCTTCATTGTCCTGAGAACCAAGAGGCTGTTGGAGAGGGGTGGCCGTGCAGCAGGGTTTGAAAAGCAGGTGCTTCAAGGTTTATTGTGTCCAGCATTTTTGATTTGGAAGGTATGAGGATGAAGGAATGGAGGGTTTGTAATAGGTGGCCCTTTCAAGCAGCTGGGCAGATTGTCCCCTCCAAGAGTCTGCTATGGCTGGGTGTTGCTGGCTGCTGAGCAAGTGGAGTGATGCTGGGGACAGGCTATGCCATGTGCCTGATGCAATTTCATATGGCCCAGGGAAGGGTTTCAAGCTCCTTCTTGCAGTCTAGCAGGGTTTGCCCTCACCAGGCATCATCCATCTGGTTTGCTGCTGGTTCTGCACATGAGCAAGCAGCAGAGTGATATGGTAAGAAATGGTTTAGAGCTTCATGGAGATCTTGCTTTTGCTCCTCACAGCAAGTGAGGAATTAAAAAGGAGAAGGGGGTCATTAAAGAAAAGTTAGTCTTTGGAAAGTCATCTCTGGAGCAGCCCTGCGGTGGTCACTCTTGACCTGTTATGTTCAACCCCAGATAACAGTGGTTGCAGTAGCCAGTGTCACTGGAGGGGATTGAGGAGAGCAGCCATGGCAGACTGGGCCAGGAGAGTCCAACTTGCCTGTGGATCTGAGCTGTGTGTCAAAGATGTAGGGAAAAAGCCCATTGGGCAGTATGTTGAAGGACAGTCTGAGACGGATTGGGACTGACCAGGTAAGTGGCTGTTGCACAAAAGTGCTGGAGTTTGACTAAGTTGATAATCGTCTTCTATGGAGTACTGGTCACTTCTCCCAAGGAGAATGATCCTGTTCTGCTGGAGGTCAGCTGTGCCTGTCCTCTTACAGTTGTGACTCCCGCTGGTCACCCTCCATGACAGTTAGTGGCCCAACCAGCAGCAGAAGCTGGAGGAGGGAGAGGAAGACTGTGCAGGCTTCTGCATTCTGTTAAATCACAGAAATAAGATCTAGGAGACTTCTGTGATGCCATCTCTGCTGTGGCCAGCTGAGTTGGAAGGGCACTTTGCTCTGGATGACTTTTCCCCTATTGTGTTTCATTGCAGTGGTCAGCTCATGACTTGTTTAGGGACTGACTTCCACCGTGGAGCTGGAGTCCTTGACGTCTTCTACGAAACGCCCTCCGTTCTCCTTTCTTGTGGGTATGACACCTACATCCGCTACTGGGACATACGGACCAGCACCAGGTGAGCGTACCCTGCTGGCATCTGGGGCTCTCCTTGTGCAATATCTGGGGACTCACCTGCAGCTGAATTAGCTCCTTCAGGTAAACTGGAGCTCAGCTCCAGTGGTGGAGGAGTGGAGGTTCAGCTCTGGTTTGTGTTGCCCATGCAGGAAGTGCGTCCAGGAGTGGGAAGAGCCCCATGACAGCGCCCTGTACTGCATAAGGAGTGATAAGAACCATATGATTGCCAGTGGCTCTTCTTACTACGGCGTGGTGCGCCTCTGGGACAAGCGGCAGACCCGGTGCCTGCAGGTAAGAGCTGGCTGGAGGCTGGGCAGCAGCAGAGGTTCTGTATTGTTCTCTGGCAGCCCAGTGCCCATGTCTCTCTATAAGAAGGGAGAGGGGCTGCTGGGTTGTCTTTGGGGCGAGTCCACTGTGGAGAACCTAACCTGTACGCAGGGAAAAGCCTCTGGCATCTCACCTACTGGGTCTGTAATACTGGTTGTGGTCTTTGTGCTGATCTTTCTTTGAAAGGTTGTTTCTCCTGTTTTCTTGCAGAGCTTTCACCTGTCTTCACCCACCAGCAGCCCTGTGTACTGCCTCCGTTTCAGTACCACCCGTCTGTACGCTGCCCTGGCATCAGCCCTGCACGTCCTAGACTTCACAGCCCCATGAAAGGGCACCACAGCTGCTTCTGGTCACCCCAAAGCAGTGTTAACACTTGGCTCAGGGAACCACAGGGCAGGAGAGGTGAGAACAGCCCCCAAGGCTTCTGAAGGGATCTTTTTTTTTTGCCTACGAGAAAGCTACAATGAAGAGTGCACAAAGGGCCAGACTTTCTCAACCTCACCTGCCTGTTAGTGGAAATAACAGCCTGTTGTCCTTTACCTTTTAACCTTTTTATTTTGTGTAAGTCAGGGTTTGGTTTCTTAACATTTTTATTTTTCTTTTTTATTCTTTTTTTTTTCTGGGGATATAGCATTTGAGGGGCAGTTGAGTTGGGATGCCATATCAGCTATGTGTGCTGGTCAGGCTGGGATCAGCCAAGCTCTGAGCCATGTGAAGGAAGTCTAGGCTGTGTGTGGGGTGGATGGATTTGGTGGAAGGAAAAGTTGCCTGAAACCAGGCCCACCTTTCACCTGTGCTTGCTCTCCTGAGAGCTGCTTGTGTTGTCTTTTGCAACTAAGAGCAAGAACTGAACTAAAAGGCAGTGCCAGCCCTGCTTTCAGTGTATGCCTCCCCAAGCTGGCCGTCAGGTCAGGCTGTGCACTTGGCAGGGCTGAAGTGTTCACATTTTGCTAAATAAAAACTCTGAAGGGAAACAAAAAGAGGCTGTATATTTTGTTTCAAGTTCAAAAGGGGCTGGTTAAGGAGGCCTGGCTGGGCGGAGGAGGTTGGGCCTATTTTCAGATGCTGTCTTGATCTCTCTCCCTAACCAGATCCTGTGACACTGCTGCATTGAAGGCAGTTCTGGGATCCTGATCTCATGTCGTTTTTCCAAAAAAGAATTGAAAAAGTACGATCTGCATCTCGCTTGCTGCCTGCATGATGAAGCAGCAAACACTGAGACCTTGACGGATCCTGTGGGCACATGCAAGTGGGCTCCACTCCTCTTTGTGTCAACCATCTCAATCCAAATTGGATTTTGGAACAGCTGTAGCTTTCAGTGTGCTCCGTGTTGTCTGGATGAATGTGGATGTCTGTGGATGGATGTGCTGTGGATGAATGCAGCGATGTCTGGGGTCTGGTCCTTTCCGGGGGGAAGGAGGTGTGTGAAGCCTACTTACCTGTGAGTTTGGGTATCTTGGACAGGTAAAAGGAGAGGTTTTGTGGGGGACCACTTCTAGGGCGAAGCACGCAGCATGATGCTTTGTTGGAACTTAACAGGTAATTTCCACTGTCAAGAGGCTGCTTTTCCCTTGTCATACACAAAAACTGGAATAAGATGTTTGCTGGAGCCCCTGCAAGAGCAGGGAAGGAGTGGAACTACCCAGATCCTCACCTTCTTGAAGGGAGCCCTCCATTCCCAGTGGATGTGAGACAGCATCTCAGGGTGCAAAGTAATTTAAAAGCATGGCCTTCCTGCAGGATTATATGCTCACAAGGATCTTTCCAGTACAGTTCCCTGTCACGGTTCCGGATCTGTGCCTGTTCCTCTGCTGCCACTTGTGCCTGCTTGCTGACAGCTCCCTTGTAGCTACCACGGTGCTACATATTCTCCTTGTGTAAGTAGCAGAATTGATGCGTAAGTGCCCCAAGCAATGATCTACTGCTGTAAAAAGATGCTATGGCTGGAACAATCTTCCATCAGCTCAAAGCTGTAGATCTCAAAGATAACGATCCTGGGGGAGTCTCTGGGTTATTGGTAACACTGATGCTGAAAAGATGGTGCTTTGCATCCAAGGTTGCAAAATACTGCTGCTGTATTGCTTGGAGTACCTTGGGCTCTGCATGTGAGGAGCGTTTTAGGTAAGTGATTTGGCAGAAGATAGATGAGAGAGAGAGCTGGCAGAGCTTGGGAGTGGGGGAAATCTGGCTTTTCTCAGGTCCTGGTGTGTTACAGGTCCTTTAATGAAACTGGGAGAGAGGGATGGAGATATTAAATGTCTTTGGCAGTGTCCCCAGGGAGGTAAAGGAACCAGAGTAACTGTGGGGTGGGAGGAGAGGTTCTTTATTACACTGGGACTTGGGCAAGGCCCAGAGTAGGAATGAGCACGTCAGCTGAGCAGGTGAACAAGTATCAGTGGTGCAGGAGACTCCTCCTGTGACAGGCCTGCCTGCAACACTGCTGTTGCTAGTCAACAGCATTTCTTAAGTCAAAAAGTCATTTCTTTCCTGCAGCCTATGTTGGTGGGTCCTTTGCTCTCCTAGCTGCTTTTAGGTGTTTCCTGGCTGAAGCCTGGAGCAGAGCTGCAGCCCAGTGGTAGTGCCAGAGCTGGTGGGTAGAAGGATGCACCTTCACATCTTGGGTGACACTGGGGAAGGGGGAAGCTGCAAGTGGGCCTGGTGCACTGGCTCTGATGAGCTCTGCCAGTTGATGGTGCTTCCTTTGTCTTGGGAAGACTATGTCTGGAGCCCCACCCAGCAGTGAGGCTGTAACTGGGGATGCCACCCAGGTGTTAAGCTTTCATTGTTTGAAAGCAGTCCTTGTCAGGGGAGCTACACTAGGAACCTGTGACTGGCTCATTTAAAAGTAGTGTTTGTTTGGGTAGGAGCTGTTCAAATATGAACCGGAATGTAAGGACATGCAGAAATCAAAGCACGGGGTGCTGTTGCAGGGTAGGGACAGCAGCTGGTTGGAGGGCTAGTCACTAAAGCAGCACTGCAGGGGTTGCCCCTGTGCTGTGCATGGGGTCTGTGTGGTGAAGTTTGTTTGTGCCTTCTTGGAAGGGGTGTGCTCCTGCTACTCAGGAGTTGGCCAGCAGCCCCTGTCACGGCATTCCCCTCCATGCCATGCAAATGAAGGCAGATGCATTTCAGTTCCTGCTCTGCTCAGCAGTCCCTGTCGCTGATTTCTCCTCCATGCCATGCAAATGAAGGCAGCTCTGCACAGCACCTGCATTCTGCACTGCTGGTGGTAAGGAAGCAGTTGCATGTCCTCAACACCCTGTTTCATAGCCTGTGCTCAGTCAGGTCTAAGCATAGACGCTGTGTGCAGAGATACCAGAGCATCCTTCTCACTGCATGGAGGACCTTGCACAACAGTGCAGGAGGGGGTTACTGCCAAGCACATTCCACACAGGTAACAGGGTGTGTGGGGGGATGCCTTGTTTTCCAAATGTTACTGCCCTCAGTGATGGTGGCAGAGAGGGAATTCCCAAGGGGAACTACCCAGCTTTCATGGCACTTCTCATGGAGGATGGGGAGAGGGCTGCTGGCTGTAGATGCGGTGCTCTTCCTCTGCGTGCTGCAGCTTCCACAACTCATAGGAGAATCATAAATGTCTGTGTAAATCAGCAGACCGGGTAGTATAGAGATTGACCACCCTGTCATCTCCCTGGGCCTACAGAGATTCCTCCAAATGGCTCTATTAATAACAGGACTAATTTTTATTAGAAAAGGCAAAATAAATACCATGAAGCTGTGCCAGAGAGCTGCTCCCCGCCTCAGCCTCTTGGCAGCCATTTCCTACTGGGTCTTACAGTCGCCATCCCCACTGTTAGCTGCCTTTACCTTCTTCAGCTCCTTCTGCAGCTGCTCTTCTGCAGCCAGGATCTCCTTCGGCTTCTGGTACTGTGGGACAGAAAGAAATGTCTTCAGCACTCCTCTTGAGCCTCTGCTCCAAGCAGACCAGCTGGAGCCATGCGCTGCCAGCACAGCTGGGGCCCTCCTGCCAAGTGAGGTCCTCCTGTTACCGGCTGCCTCCAAAGCCCATTTGGAGAGGTGGTGCCATCAAGCTAGGCACATTTGCCAAATCTGGGGTGTCTTACAATGCAAGTAAAACTTCCCAGTTGGATATGGAGTCCTGGCCCCCACTAATCCCTCTGGAATATCCTGGAAACCTGTGTCATGCAGTTCCCTGATGTGCTCACTGACTGTGTGTTTACATATGTAATATATATATGTGTGTGTGTATATATCTAAAATATGCTTGCTTATTTAAGGCAGATAGAGAAGTAAGAGTCGCGGTTCCTCTGTCCTCAGAGGGCCCTCATCCAACTGCAGTTTAGTGGTGGATGCAGGTGCTTTTTGGCAAGGGTTTGGCCTGTAGCAAACAGAAGCTTGGATGGACTCAAGGTGCTCCTCTTGGCCTATTTCCCCTGCATGTGCACCCCCAGCTCTGCTGCAGGGTTTCCCTCAGAGGGGGTGCTATCTGGGTAACTGACTTCTACATTTAAGATGAGCACCTGCTGCTCAAAGTGTCTGTCTGCTCCTTGCAACAAGAAGGAAGTGACCGCTTTGCTAGTCTCTCACTTCCACCATGTGTGTGGAAGTGTGTCCTCTCTGAAACAAAGCAGCAGGTGATTTTTTAAACTTTAAGACTGTGAGACCTCTAAGTGCAGCAGATCCTTGGACTCTTAACCCTTACTATGCTCTGGGGCAAAAGAAACTTCCTGTCACTGAGAGTGGATGCTTGCTCAGGTCTGAGCAAGGGAATGCACGGGAAATGGGCCATGGCTGACACTCCTCCATCTGCAAGTCACCTTGAGCAGCAAGCAGGGCCCCTCCTGCAGCCTGGGCTGTCCTGGCTAGTGTCAGCATGCCCAGTGTAATCTGAAGCTCCCACTGACCATGTATAGAGAAGAGGGCTCATCAGTGATCAGCCCATCACCCTGCTCTGCCTCATTTCCCCACATGTGAGAATTTTAACTTCTTTGTAGCCATAAAGATAAGGGCAAAGTGCTGTTCTGTGTGATAAAACCTCACCGTGATGATCAGGGTGTTGTTGGCATGGGTGAAGCTCAGAGCAGTTGCATCCAAGGGGAGCTGATATCGGTCCAGGTCAGGAACAGAGAACTTCTTGTAGTACCTACAAATGAAAGAGGAGACAGAAATAAGGCTGCCTGTTCCCTGTTAGCAGTGCTGAACTACAGAGTGCTGTTCTACAAGGTGTAGATGAGGACAACACACCTCTCAGGTTGGCAGGAGGACCCTGTGCCATGTTGTGTGCCTGTGGTGCCCTGAGGCTGGCAGGAGCACTAGAAGCAAACCTCCAAAGTGGAAATCAGAGCTGGCAAACTCTTGAAGGGTTGTGGTGTGTGAGAGCAATCTTGGTCCGTCCAGCTTGTCCTTGAGTAGTGCCAGACATGGTTAGGGACACAGGTGTCCCTTGTCTTTGTCCCTGCTCATGGCCTCTCATTCCCTCTAAGTATCAGCTCCCATTAGCTCTTGTCCGAACAGCTGTTAAAGCCCTTGTGCCCTGTGACACAGGGCAGTAACTTTCCTGTGTGATGCACCATTTTGTGTTGTAATCCTTTCTAAACCCATTTTTTTTCTGCTCTTCCTGTGCTTCCTAGATGATTTCCTGCTTTGGTGGCATGGTGGTGCTCAGGCATACTCCTGGGCACAGAGCTCCAGGTGTAGCTGCCCACAGTCACCTGATCCTCTGCTCTGCAGCATCTCCGTGCAGCCTCCATGGTGGCTGCAGTGCTCCTCTGCACTCTATGCTCCCCTAGTAGTTCTTTTCCTGGTCTCTATTCCAGTATCCCAGTTACCTCTCATATCCAAGCAGAGGACAGAGAGGTTTTTGCCACTTACCTATCCAGCCTGTGTCTTTTTACCAGCCAAATCTTGGGCTTTGCTCAGTATGACGGAAAGGGAATATGTCTCAGAATGGGAGGGGTTATTTGCTGTCTATCTTAGCTAAAAGATTTCCTAAGACCTGGGGACCAGAACCTTGTAGGCCTGTATCTGTTTGCCTGAGACCTTTCTTGCTTGGCATGGCTTGCTGTGCATCTGCTGCTTCTCTCTGGGGCTGCACCAAATACACTGGTGGTCCTATTCCCACCTAGAGGCATAGCTGTGTTCTAAATCCCCCTCTTACAACACTCTCATGGGCAATCTTCTCCAAGAACTTGGCCTGTAGCTGGTACCAAGGTGCCCGGAGTGCGAACAAGCAGTGGCTGCTGTCATACCGTGAGGGGTTCTTCTGCATTCAGCTGGCTGTGTGTAAGGCTTGGCTTCTCTAGCTACCTCTGCCCAAACTGCAGTTTATTTTCCAAGTCACGGTGAAAACAGCTACAAAGGGCAAATGGCTCTACTGGTGCAGTGGGAGGAATGTACGCAGCTTGTTACCGCAGGGCTCAAACCTTTCTGTGTTGTCACTGCTGTGGGTGTTTGGAAAAGGTGGCAGACATGGATAATAAGGGAGATGTCAAAGGTTAAACAGCAGAGATTAGATGAACACAAAGACATGTTAAGGAAGTGTTAACTTCTTACCGATTAGACAAAAAAAAAAAAAAAAAAAGGAAAAAAAAGGGGGAAAAAAAGCAGTACACAGAAAAAAAAAACCCCACTGTTTCAAAGGGCCTTGGGAGTCATCAATGAAACAGCAGCATTCTGCTGCCCCAGGACTAAGGAGAAGGGGAGAAGAATGGCTTTGGCTGGCCTCAAACTAAAATCTGTGACAAGATCAAAGGAAACCAGATCTGCCTGGCCACCCCCTCCTCCTCCTAACATTACCACTGCCTCTCGCTACAATAATTGAATCAAGTTTGGTGTTCGGGGAGGTGGCTTTCTGGGTTTGTTTTTAGAGTTTAGTTTAATGGATTTATTTTACAGCAAGAGGTTTTAAGCAAATCCCACTTGAGCAGCCCTTGCCGTGGCCAGAGGGAACGGGAGGGACTGGTGGAAGTGAAGAGCTCCTGTCTGGGCTATGGAGGTAGTAGATGGGCGGTTATCCCTGCCGAGGCAGGCAGATTCTCTGCCCTCGCCTCTCACCCCATGGCCAAGGGCAGTACTGCACTCTGAGCATGGTTCCCGGCCCGAGATCCGCAGTGCGTGTGTGAAGTCACCTCTATTATTTTTCCTACTGGAAACCCACTTTTTGTGAGCCTGTAGGGAAAACTGCTACTGGTATGCTGAGAATTTAGAGCTGAGCTACTCAGTAGTGACTTGGCAACCCACCCCATTGCTGTGCCTCTGGCTGGCGGTCAGCACAGCTCTGCTGCTCAGAAGTAGCGTGGCTGACTTCCAAGGGCTGGAGACACTCCGAGGTTTCCTTCCTCTCCCGTAGTGAGCTGCGTGCTCTCTGTGGACTCCATGCCTTTGTTGCTATCTTGGAATTAGTTGCTGAGTGGCGTCTTACCCTGGCCAAGACCCAGGAGAAATGGTATAAGATATCCTGGAGCCGGTACTAAGTGTTCTGGTGCTGGAATCTGTCCCTGCCCCTTACTGACAGCAAAGTCATTCTTGTCCCCAGTGAGGTGACTTTCAGCTTTAATTCCAGAAGTCCTTAACTTTCATATGCAGGCCATGAGCCCCTGTCAGGTCCTTCAACTCTCTCTGACATTAGCCTACAAGTGTGTAGGTGCCAACTGCTTGTGGGGGACTCTGTTTTCCTGAGAGGGGTACAAAAAAGCTTTAAATGAGGTAGGATGTGCGTGAAGCCTCAGTACTACATTTTAACCTTACAGCACTTACTCAGGCAAGGAAGTTCCCACATACACACTACTATTAGTAGGACTGGGAGTAGCTAAGTCTGTCTGTGATAGTATGTGGTTGGACTTCGGTTAACATACTCCCTTCCTGTCCTAGCTCCATGTGTATCCATGTGTGGCTGATGGGAATCTCCTTCATCTTTCCTGCACTGGTCTCCCTACTAAAGCAACACTCTTCCTGTGAATCCTTTTGCATGCATTTAGGCCAGCATCTTTCTGATTTAGAGCTGTAACTTCTTGCTGTTTTCCTGTGGTAGGCTCTTCCATCCTTTTGTCTAGCCTCCTGCTTTTGAGCATCCAGGTGTGTTCATGTGCAGAGCTCACACATCCCCTTGCCTGAAGACGAGGGTTCTGCGACCTGAAAAACGTTTAGCAGCCAAAGCGGAGGAGTTCTTTGCCAACAGCACCACCTACAGCCAGCTACAAAGACGGCAGGGTGGGAAACGGGCTACCCACGGGTCTGATCATTCTCTGTTATGCAGAATGTCGGGAGGGAAGGTGAACAGAGGGCATACTGCCCAGCTTTCCATACTGCTGAATCATCTCAGTTTGTAAATAGCTTTCATTTCTCTTCCAATATCCTCCCTTGTTCTCCTAATACTTGCTCCTTGCTACCTTTTCCCAATAATACTGCTCATTCAGCCTTATCTCACAGAACCTGTAAATGCTTTGGGGCACAGTGTGTCTTGTGCCACGAGAGATGTCATGTACTGACACAGAATAAGAAAATACTTAAAAGCCATTTTCCTTACTTTTTTTTTTCCTCCCATCTCAAATTTCTTTTGGCAGAATATTGTGGTGCTTCCTTTCCAGATTCAACCTTTTTTCTTGCTACCTCCAGATCATGTCATTGGCACTGCGACTACAGGGCAGGTTTATGCAGGGAGAGCTGCTTGAATGAGTGCCTACAACCTGGTGAATCCTACAGATACAACGACTAGATCAAACTATCATATCAGAGGGAGAGGATGGGATGGTCTAGCTTCAAAAGGTCTGCAAGGCTCTTTATTTTTCTAAGGGAGCAACATCTGACAGAGAAAGAACAGAGCAAACACCATGCTACTGGAGCTGTAAGTTTGCAAAGACCAGCACAGAGCTTGAGGGACTCTACTGTAAACACATCTGGGGCAGCTGGGAGTGGAAACTGGATGTCAGGACACACACAGCTGCAAGGTGGGGCCCCTCAGCCCTTGCTGAGGGATATACTGGGGATAGAAGGCAAGAGAGGACACCCCCTGTGTAACCACTGGCCTGCCCTCTGTGCCAGCCCACCCCACGGGACTGTCAGCACTGGCAGTGCTGTCCTTACTGACTTCTTGTTGGTGGTCCGGATGACACAGCAGCGCTGCTCCTTCTCCACAGAGATGCTGTAGACCTCCTTGGGGTAAGGCAGGTTACGGATCCGCCACTGGAAGCTGCTCAGGGTGTCCTTCCTCACAAAGACAGGCTACAGCAAACAAGTACCTTTAGCCAGGTGTCGTGATTTAAGCCCAGACGGTAACTCAGAACCACGCAGCCACTCACTCACTCCCCCCTCTCCTCCCCTCTTTCTCCCTCCACTCCCGGAGGGATGGGGAGGAGAACTGAAAGAATGTAACTCCCACGGGTTGAGATAAGAACAGTCCAGTAACTAAGGTATAACACAAACCACTGCTGCTACCCCCAGTAATAATAACGGAAATAACAAGGGAAGAGAATACAACTGCTCATCACCCAACAATTGATACCCAGCCTGCCCCGAGCAGTAATCTAAACCTTCCGGGTAACTGCCCCCAGTTTACATACTGGGCATGATGTGCTGAGGTATTGAATACCTCTTTGGCTAGTTTGGGTCAGGTGTCCTGTCTCTGCTTCCTCCCAGCTTCCCCTCCTCCCTGGCAGAGCATGAGACTCAGAAAGTCCTTGGTCAGAGTAAACATTACTGAGCAGCAACTAAAAACATCGGTGTTATCAGCACTGTTCCCAGGCTGAAAGTCAGAAACACAGCGCTGCACCAGCTACTAAGAAGGAGAAAAATGACTGCTATTGCTGAACCCAGGACACAAGGCCCCTCCAGCTGTCTCCTCTCCTCCCTGTCCCCTTCTTCCTGTACTACCTTGAGAGGCACCATGTGGGAGTAGCTCTTCTTTCACACAGGAGCATTAGGGGGTAACTATAAACTGCCTGAGCATCATTTTTCCAGAGCTAGCACTGCTCTGCCTTTACAAAGGGCACTGCCTGCCCTGCTTGTAGCAGGCTGAAAGTATTCAGCAAGGGTGTCTTTAAGTACAGGCTTACAGGCAAACCAGGCCTCTCCCACCCAAGCAAGTGAATACTAAGCTCTGCCTACCTAGGGACCTGCTGGATTCAATCCCGGCTCTCCCCCAGTTTGCTGTCCAGGGCTGTGCTCTCATTTCATGTCTGTAGAAAAGGTGGTGAGAGACTAAAGCCTCTGCCCCATAAGCTACATGGATGTGAAGATGAAACAAGCCATGCTATGCTAAGGAGCAGCCTGCTACACACCGCCTGTGTCAGCCTTTCATTGTCATGACCTCTGCTTTCCATCCACTGACTTGTCTTGGCACTGGCCTTCCTTTCAGCCTACTCTTTCAGAAGCCAGAATAGTAGCTGGCCAACACAGCAGTACATATTCTCTACTTAAGGAAACTACAAACCTCTTGAAGACCCTAAAAAAGCCTAAGCTGTGCCTTTTTTCCCTCCCAGCCCCACAGCTTTGGGATGATTTGTAGTAGAGTGCTGGGCAGGTTACGGCTGTCTTTTGGGCTTTGAGTGATCTGCATTCTACCAACTACTGCTACTACTGATGTAATCAAAATGCTGGGTAACTTTAGATGCAGTCATGCTTGCAGACCCTTACATACATTGGAGCTGCTTTCCTTTATGAGCTCTGATTCCAGTGCTCCCAAGAGCGGTGAGGTTGGCTCTCCCACTTCAACCTGCCACTTGCCAGAGCCCCCTAGGGTGTTCTTCTCTCGCCATCTTCTACCTGTGGAAGGGAGAAGAAGGGTTTTAATTATTCTGCTTTATAAGAACTCCTCCAGCAGATGACTGGCAAAGCTGTGCAGCACACTGAGATGATATGAATCTTAATTCCAGCCATTTCCACTTTGATGTGAGTGGATCTGTTAGCTGGCCTATTTCTGAAGAGTGCCTCTTTTTTTCTACTTGGTGCTGAAGCCATGATGGGGTTTATGCTGCAGCTGATGTGTTTTTGGACAAGAGCTATAACTGACACCTTGTTTGTTTGTGGTTGCAGAAGCCACCAAAAAGACTACGTCACCCCAGCATGTGCTACAGACTCTGTGCCTGGCTATGCACAAGATGGCAATCCCATTTATTATATCCAAGTCTGTTGTGACAGAATCAGAGAATCAACTCGGTTGGAAAAGACCTTTAAGATCAAGTCCAACCATTATCCCAGCGCTGCCAAGTCCACCACTAAACCATGTCACTGAGGGCCTCATCTACATGGTTTTTGAACACTTCCAGGGACGGTGACTCCAGCACTGCCCTGGGCAGCCTGTTCCAATGCCTCACTGCCTTCTCTGTGAAGAAATTTTTCCTAAAATCCAGTCTGAACTTCCCCTAGTGCAGCTTGAGCCCGTTACCTCTTGTCCTATCACTTATTATTTGGGAGAACAGACCTATCCCTACCTCACTACAACCTCCTTTTGGGTACTTGTAGAGAGTGATAAGGTCCCCCCAACCCTTCTGTTCTCCAGACTAGACAACCCCAGTTCTCTCAGCGGTCAGATGAGCTGTTTGGGAGAGATCCTGGCCTAAACCAAGATCTGCTAAGCCATCGAAGTCAGAGCTCCCTGGGTCTAAACCGAACCATACTTATGTCCCTACAACATTCAGCTGCAGGCATGCATATGTCCAGAATATTCAGGGGCAATTTGTTCCTGAAGAGTCCCAGGAGCGCAGACCCACATGTGCTGGGGCCAGCTACGCGCAACACTTACTCACTAACTGCCCGGTCTTCACGTCGTACTCCTCAGCCATCTCCTTCCCATCCTCGAACAGGTAGTGGATCTTCCGCTTCCCTAGAGGCAAGGCGGGTGGTGAAGCTAAGTAGGAATACACCTACCCCTGGATGTATGGCCCTATCCCGCTGACTGGAGCCGCGTCCCTGCGCTGCTGGCCCTGTGCCCTTTCCGGGTGCCGGGCAGCCCCCGGGACCTTCCACCCCCCCCTTTCCGCCAGCTTTGGGTCACCCCAAAGCACGCCTGGGGGCAGAAAGGGTCTGTCCCGCCGCGGTTACCGTCCTGCACCAGCGCTGTCTTGCGGGCAGCCCGCAGCCTCTCCGGCCAGCTCCGCACCGCCATGGCGACCGGGCCCTGTCGCCACGGCAACGCGGACACTTCCGGCCGCCACCGGGAAGTACTTCCCGCCGCCCCGGTAGGTGAGGGGGGGGGGGGGGGGGCTGTGTCCCGCTTCGCGCCGCGTCCCGGTTGGGGGGACCGTTTCCTTCTCGGTCTGTGGGGAGCTCCGGCTGCTTCCCCGTTGTTGGGGGGGGGTCCTCCCCCTCTTTCCGCCCTTCTCAGGCCGGGGCGCCGCGGGTCCCGTTTCCCTCCCTGGCTCTCGGTTCCCTGGGCCCAGCCGCGGGGTTCCTGGGAATCGTTTCCTTTCCCCGAGGCTCTGGGTGCCGCTGGGCTGGGGGTGCTGAAGCCTTCGCGGCCTGACGGTGCTGGCAAGGCACGCTTGGTCACCTCGCATGTGCGTTTGGTCTTGGGCGGTTAAGCTACGTGGAAAAGTGTTCTTCTAAGCCCTAAAAAGGACTGGGGCACACAGAAGCTTGGGGGAGTTTACTGCGGGGTGTTTTTCTTTAAGTATTACTATTTTCAGAGCAACTTTTTTGGTCAAAATGTCCTGAAAACAGGAACATCTGTGTGAAGCTGAGATTTAGAAACGCAGCAGGGTTTCTTCTCCCTTGAAGGTAAACTCTTCCTTGCAGTAGCAGGGGCTTGAGTCCAGTTCTCTGTTGGTCTTCCAGGGGATTATGTTTAATGCTGGGGTGAGGAGGAGACCACAGGGAGAAAACACAATCAGGTGGGATGATTTTCAGCTCTTCCAGGTTTAATGTGATAGGTTCCTGCTGGTCTGTGTGTGAGAAACCTCAAAGCAAAACACAAGGTGGTGTGCAGAGAGGAAGTCAGGTTGGTGTTGACTTGATGCTGCACCCCAGTGGAAGGTGCTGCTGGGACATACAGTGATTCAGGAGGTAGTTTGGGCTATGGAAAGCTGAATTTCTGATAGCCTGGGATGGTAGTTAAAGCTCCAAAGTTTGCCTTTGCAAGGCTTGTGGTGGTAAAGCTACAGTTGTGCCTATGTTGAACTTGGCTGCTTAATCTTTATTAGTTTGCTGTTTCCAGCTGAAGCCACACTGGGGGTTTCCTCCTGAGGCTGTGTAAAACGCTTGGTGTCAATCAGCTGGTTTATCTCTTCTCATCAGTGACTGGATTTCAGCCCTGGCTGGAGAGGCATTTCCCTCCTGGGAACATGCTTAAGAAATATCAGAGAAATTAAGTTGCTGCTTTTGGCTGGGCAGGAAGGAGCTCCAAAATGCTAAAGTGGTTGAATACGTTCAATTGTAAGAATTCAGCATTAGTCGTCTGAGCAGGGTCTTCTTAAATGGCTTTTTGGTGATTCCTAACTTTGATTTTTCTGACCTTGGGGGCTGCAATTCTTGTTTCCAGGTGTCTCCCTCAGGGCAAGTGTTTTTGGAAAGCAAGAACAAACAAAAAAGAGCTCCAGCAAACAGAGTGAGCAAAATGAGTGAAGCTTAAGTTGTGCTCGTGTAACACTGGTCTAAGCAACCTCTCTCTTTCTTATTGGTATTCAGAAGTTGCAGCTAAATTTCCCACCAGGCCTATGGAGCCACGGGGGATTGTCAAAGCCTTTCCCAAGAGGAAGAAAATGAGAGATGACTTAGGGAAAAGCATCCCTTCAAAGATCCCAAAAGAGGAAAGAACAGAAATACCTGATGGTAAGTCCTGCATGCCCGTGACATGGAATATAATACTCTGACCCCAGCTTGTTAACCAGATGTCGTACCCTCAAAGGGTTTTTCTGGCCTCTGAGCGTGTTTTCTGTAGAGATCGTGGCCAGCCTGCTTTGGTGTGTCCAACTGGTGCCCCCCAAAGACTGCCTGCCACAGTGGATGCCATTAAGTCCTATGTGAGATATGTAGCCCCACTGGTTTGGGACACTTGTTTCTCTTGTCACTGAGCTCCTGCTCCTGTGTTTTCCTCAGCAGAGTGGCTGAATCCAGTTACTGTTTACGTGCTGCAAGCTGGCATTGGCCAAGCCAGGGCGGAGATCTTCCACAAGCAGATTGTCCAGAATGGGGGAGCTGTACACAACCAGCTCTCCTCAGAGGTGACACATGTCATTGTGGCTGAAGACATGGACTGTGATCGGGCTTTTCGGCTCCTTAAATTAACCAAGCTACCTTTAGGGTTGCAGCTAGTGAAGGCATCCTGGCTGAGTGCTTGCATTAGAGACCAGAAGCTGCTGAGTACTGCTGGCTACCGTGTCTTTACCCCTCGCAGGTACGCAAATGCCACATGTCTTTCCTCACTACAGCATTTCTGTCCTAAACTGAACAGTACTAAAATTTGACCTCTGCTCAAAATCTCAGACTGCAACTCCTTGCAGCTCCTGTGGGAATGACTCAAAGTCACTTTTCCCCATACAGAGCTGAAATTTAGTGACTTTGTGACCAGTTGCCATTCTATGGGGTAGCAGAACATGGAATATATCCCAGAAGTGCTAATAGGAGTCCTGTCACTTGCTACAAGTGCTAAAGGCACCTCTTCCTAATCCATCAGTGATACAAGGAGATTTGTTTGAAAAATGTTGCGAGTTAAATGTTGTTTCTTACTTATTGCAGAGAGAGGATTGACATCTAGTCACAAGAGGAAATAAGGAATGGAGCAGCAGGCAGCCACAGGTTAGGATTAAAATGTTTTGGCAGAGTTTTGGAGAAAGCGTCTAAGAGTGAGGTAGATAAGAGTGGAAGTTGCAGGCCAGGAAGGTGGATGAAAATTGGGGAATTGAACCAAAACCAGAGTGATTAATCTATGACCCAGTTCATACGAGTTGTTTGCTCCATCGCAAAACATTCAGAACGATCTCAGTCAATTTTCTGGGGGCTGAGAAGTTCTCCTCGCGTGCTAACACATCTGATTCATGGCAGGTACCTGGAGGAGGGAGAACTGCAAAAAAAGGAGCAGGAGCAGGTCCTGGGCAGTGAAGAGATCCAGCCCCCAGCAGAGGAGGGAGCAGTGAAACCAAATACTGAAGCACAGTTGGAGGATTCCTCACAGCAAGGCCTGGGCACCCTTGGACAGCAGCAGCAGCTGGCTGAGGTGAGCCTTCCCACACAGACCCTTCTCCTTGTGAACAGATCCTGCATGCTGCTTTTCCTGGCTAAGAGCATCCCTGCAGGAATCCAATGCCAGACTTTCTCAGCAACTGGAAGGTTTTTTGATGTTTCAGTGGGTTGGTGCTGGTAGACTTGGGCTGTACACATGGTTACTGCTTCTCTTTGTCACTTTTAGATGTTGAAAGTAGAAAAAAAATCCCTTAAATTCCTGTCCCCATCAGAACATTTCCAGCTGAAGTAGCCAAGGCTCACTCTGGTGATCATGTTTTCCCTCTATCTTTTCGAGGAATATTCCTTGCCTGAGAATATCTCCCTTTCAGGAAGCTGTCTCTGATATTTCATCCTGTGTGCCTGCCTGAGCCACGCTGACCCATTCTCCACTCCTTGGCCAGCACCCTGTTCAGACACGTGCAGTGGATCAGGTTGCCACTCGAGCAATTGTGGTGGTGTGCTTAAAATATCTGTGCTGGGTTATTAGTGACCTGTGCTGTGAGTCAGCTTCTCCAGCCTGCTGTTAGCTTGCTTCCTTTTCTCTGTACTTTTGCTCAAGTTTGCTGAATTCTTTTTGGGAGTTGGCTTCAAATCTGTCTGCAGCAAAGTTACACCAGACCTCTTAGAGCAGCAGCAGCTGTGTAATGCTGGCATCTGTTTTCTAACACAGTCCCAAATTTTGTATAACAAACCCCTGTGGTTACTCCCTAGCTGGCAGCCCACTTGAGGGCTCCTTTGATTTAGGCTTTTGCTTGAATATGTGTGTGGAGAGGATGTTTTCTCCCCAGACTTACTATCCAGTGTGCTATAGGCAGAGCTGGCTGCCTCTTAACTGCATCACCTTTGCAGTTACCCCATCTTTGCTGTTTTTTCTAACTCTTAATTTCGTGGCAATTGTTATTATCAAATCTCAGGCTTAATGGGAGAAAGGATCTTTTGTACTGCTATGGATCCTGTGGTATCTGCCCTGCTTTCTGCTCGTGTTTACGTTGGGTGGTCGGACAGCCACTAGCCTGAAGTCTTGTTGCCTTTTTTTCTTTTAAATCCCCTCAAGCAATGATATTTCCTGTTAGTCAGTGCACAGAAGCAATATCTGTAGACATTCCAGTAAAATCCCTTGTCCCAAGCTTAGGACTATGTGAGTTTGGGGAGGAGAGGAAAACTCATGGAATATGCTTTAAAGACAGTACCAGCCACTCTTGAAACCCAGCTACAACAGTGAAGCTGAAATCTCGGCTTAGAAGTAGCCTCCATTTAAGCAGAGCATCATTTCTAGCTTGGGTGGATGCTTTTTCACTATGAGGTGATGAGTGTGCCACTGTTTCCTAGTGAACAGGGGCTGCTCTGGGAGTTCTGTGTTTGAATGTAAACTCCTGTAAGGAAACCTTGATACCAGACTGCAGCGGCTGCTTTGTGACTGGCATCTGGATGCAGTGGCTTTATGCAAGGCAGCATTTGCAAGCAGTGCCAGTTCCTTACTGGCTGAACCCTTGGCTGTTATCCCAGGCTATCTGCCTTCCTCTCATTGTCTCAGCGACTGTGCTTCAGCTGCTATCCTGGCTTCTGTGCTGTGCTCCAGACAAACCATGCACATCCCAGTCTCACCCAGCTCTAGTAAGTCAGTGTCTGTAGAATGCTGGAGTATCTTAGAAGCTAATGGGACTAGTTGGTTTGGCACACGTGTTTGTAAAGAGTCCATCAGCTTTGTTGGTGAAGCTTAAGAGAGTCAGGGGTTTATGTGCTCTTTCACCTTATGTGACAATGCTGACCAAGAGGGTGGGAATTGCATGCTCCAGCTGCAGAGTTCTTTGTGTTGTTGTTGGATAACATGCTACTTAGATGCTTTTAAGGGGCTTACTAACCAACAACACTCTGAGGCTTTGCTGCCATTAGAGGTAACAGTGTCTTGAGTTGTGTTTCGAGGGTTTCAGGGAGAATAAAACTACTTTAGTCTATCAAATCCTCAGTCTGACCCAGTTTTCACAGTTAGAAAACAAGATTACAGGGAAACATCCCGCCTCTTCTTCCTAAAGGCTCTGCTCTGTATCATGCAGAAATTGTGTCTGCAGACCTGCTTAGCCAGCAGAACCACAGGTTCTAAGGAAATGGCTCTGATGTTAGGCTGATGCACTGCAGAAGCTCACAGCAGGTCTTAGTGTGCTGGATATAGTTGCTGGACTGATCCCAAACATCCCTGTGCCATTCAGGGTTACTTCCACAGCACAGAAGCTCTTGGATCATTGTGAGCTCCTGTGTTTATACATCAGGAGAGAGGAGGACCCCAGTGAGCAAAGCTTCTGTGCAGCTTCCCACTTCCATCCCCTTTTGTTCATTACCTGAAGCCAAGGCTCATTGTTTCTTAAGTCTACACAGAGGCATCCTAATGCTGAGGGTATCAGCAAATGTATACATTGGTTCTTTCTTCTGTCACTGAGGAATGTGGAGTCCTTTGTGTCTTTCCTTCCTCCCCCTTTTCTCTTGCAGATTGCCATGGGGAAAATGTGGGGGTTGTAATTTACTACCCTGTTAAGATTTTTGTGTCTGTAATGTGAAAACAGAGTTCAGTGCCTATCTCCTGTCATCTGCATCATGGGGTGGAGGGTACCGAGTTTGAATGTGAGAGGTGTCTATGCAGCCACCAGACCAGCGAAAGGTTTCCTGGGGGAGCAAGGAGTCAGGATGAACCCCAGCCAGGCATTTCAGCATTGTTATACCGTGCTGCTGGCAGCAGTTGCTCACTTAAGCAGTGTCTTACCTCAGTTAGGTCTCAGGGGCTTAACTTAGATGGTGCATGTGAGCTTGGATCACAGGTGGACAGCAGTGTCTCATCTGTGCTCTGTGAGATGTGCATGTAGCTTCAAAGGGCGCATGTGTAGCTTGGGATGTGAAGAGCTATGGTATGCATATAGCCAACCACTTCCAGAGATGGCAGTTTGAGCACTGCATGCCTGGGAGGCTGGTTATGCTCTGACTTCCTACTCTCAGGAGCAGCCTGTGCCAAGGGGACATATGTGAGGCATGTACTTATTCTCACATGGCTGATTTTCTACCTCTCCCTAAAGAAAGACTCTGATGATGAAGACAGTGAAGGAGAAGATGCTGGTGTCACCCAGGGAGATCTGGAGGCATTGATTTCTGGCCGTTACCCTGTGAAATCGTTAGAGGAGACCAGTGACAGCTCTTCCACAGTGGTCCAGCCTGCCAGCAAGTGGGTTTGTGCTCAGTCCTCCAACAGCAAGAAGGAGAATCACAACCAGTGCATCACAGAGAAGTTGGAAGTGCTGGCAAAGGCCTACACTGTCCAGGGGGACAAGTGGAGATCTCTGGGCTACTCCAAAGCCATCAATGCACTCAAGAGCTACCACAAACCAGTCACCTCCTACCAGGTAAAACACCTTCCCAGAGTGATTGAGCAGGGAGAGAATCTCGGCACCCTAGCTCTGTTATGAGCCAGATCTCTCCCTCTTTCTGTACATGGAACGGCTTATCTTGGGAATTTCTTCCTGTGTGGTGACTTTGATGTAAGGTGTGTAGCAAGTGCGGGTTGGGATTCATTGACCACCTGCAGTGTTTTCAGAACAGCAGAAAAGTGGAGTCAAAGCCTTTTCTTTTAGGGCCAGACCTGAGCACTCATGAGATAAATCAGCAACTAGCCACCATTCGAGATAATATATCAAATTAACTGGATGTGAGCCTTACTGACTGTGACATTCCAGCCACTGAGTGTATTAGTGTTTCAGTCCTGTTCTACATGCATGTACTTTTCCATTTAGCATTGACTCAATGTAGCCTATGTAAGTCTGGGCTAGAGAGGAGACCATCAGGCAGACCTAGTCCTGCCATTTACCAGTCACTAATCAAATGGCTATGCCAGGCTCTGAGTGGGTAGCAGCTTCCCAGCTTGTCTGTGATCTTCACTTTTCCAGTAGCAGGTCTGGTCTCTTGCTAGGAAGCCTGTAAAATCCCTGGGATTGGGAAGCGGATGGCAGAGAAGATCCTGGAGATCTTGGAGAGTGGGCACCTGCGCAGACTGGATCACATCAGTGAGAGTGTGCCAGTGCTGGAGTTGTTTTCCAACATCTGGGGAGCAGGGGCTAAGACAGCTCAGATGTGGTACCAGCAGGTAAGTTTAGTGCCTTATACAAGAGGTTCTTAGGCTGTGGTTTGAAGGCTGCTGCTCCATGTAGGAGAATTACTTGCACAAATAATTTCCAGTTGCCAATATCCATGGATGGGATCTGAATCTGCTTTTATGGGAGGAGCTGTGAAGCTGGCCCCTATTGTGAGTGTGTTTGGGGTGAATGGAGTGCACACAGCTAAGACTTGAGTTTGTGTGGGTGTAGTGGACAAAGTTGAGTAAGCTGAGTGGGGGACACACTGCCTTTTCCCTTAGCGTCACTGCTTGGAGCTCTTCTCACACTGCTTATGGCAATGGCGCTGCTAAGAGCCAGGCTTGAATCAGGGCATCTTGGCCATGAAAGTTCCTGGTTCAGTTGCTGTCATGTTGGCCCAAGTGGCTGTTGTAGCTATCAGAGCAGCTGTCCACCTTATCTGGGAGTTGTAAAAATTAGATTGAGATAATGGTGCCAACAGGAGCAACCCAGCCCACTGAGTGGATTCCTTCTTTAAAAACAGTTTGTCTCCTGAGCACACAGCTAATGGAGCCTGATTTCCTGTAGTGTTTGGTTTGTGACTGGATTCTTTGCTGTCTTAAAAATAGGACTGTGTTCATGCTGTAGACTTTCCTTCATTGGGATGTTCTGGGTGTTGTTCCTTTACCTGTGTTACTGTTTTCCTTCAAGCTGTAGGAACACAGTGTCTTAAGAACAGTAGCCTTCTGTCTGGTTTAGTTAAGATTCCTAGTCATTGCGGGGTTGGGACTTAGAGGTGTGTGTGAGTAGTGGGATTGCCTAAATCCCTTCTTGTGGAACCAGGCCGTAAGTCTGGTTCCAAAAGAACTGGATCTGCATGTGATCTCAGAAGCTGTGACTGGCCTGGACTTGAGTCAGGTTAAACGCAATCTGCCAAAGTCTTCGTTGGAAGTGTTTGAAGAACAAAGCCTTGGTAGATGTTTGCATATCACCACATGTTCTGCACTAGGGTTTCCGGACACTGGATGATATCCGCACCAAGGCGACCCTCACCCACCAGCAGGCTGTGGGGCTGAAGCACTACACAGATTTCCAGGAGCGTATGCCTCGTGAGGAGGCTGCGGAAATAGAACACACTGTGAGTACCTCAGCCCTGAGCCCTCAGCATGGAGTACCTGTACCTGCTGGGACCTGGCAGGAGTGTATGTGCTGTGGAAACATCCCTCACTGCTATAGCTGAGCTCTTCAGCCTCTCCTCTTGAGCAGGGTCAGTGCCTGTGGGATCCTTTTTGGCCATGGGCACACGAGATGCCTGCTTTGCCCCTTAGGAAGGTTCAGTTTGAATGCTTGGTGAGGAGAAGGATACTTCACAGCTGTCAGTTCTACACACTGCTTTGAAAAAGGCTGCATGTGACATGGTGGGATGAAGTAGGTTCCCAGGTCTTCTTTCCTGCCTCTCATCCTCTCCAAGATGTGTGCTTTCAGCCAAGGCCCCTGAGATGTCTCCCTATTGCTGCTTCTCCAAAGGAAGCTATGAGCCCCCTGTGATCAGGTTGTCAGTGGGGGGACAGAATCCATGGATTTCATTGCTGGAAGCAAAGGGGATCCAGGTTGTGGATGGGTGTTGCTTGTTCTAGTAAGCCATGGCGCTCAAGGATTATGGGGTGCTAAGTCAGTGTACCCTAATGTGAGCAGAGAGCTTGGGGAACACAGTGTCATTGCTACCCCTGTGCTCTGATCACCATGGAAGCAGCAGCCAGCGTGACCCTGTCACTCGGCCACAGGGCCTGGCCACGAAGAATACACTGCTGCCAGGCTCCTGCTGGGGTGTCAGTCCCGTGTGCTGGATTAGCCATCCTGGTGGTGAGTGGTCCCTTTCCCAGGCAGGCTGGGTGGAGGAGCAGGCTCTTGGGAGTGGGTCTATTGTTATCTTGATGGGATTACTGCGCTCCCCTCCATACACACGCACACACCTCTGATCCAGGCCCAGGAGAGAGAATGAGGGATTAGTCACTGTCTGTGCTGCCTGTCACAGTGAGATCTGAGGAGCTTTTAGGCTCTCGGATGGGACTGGGAGTTTTCTAGAAATCTTCATTTAAAGCCAGAAGGGGGGCAAGGACATCAGAGGAGGGCTTGCTCCGCATGAGAAAGGCTTGTGGCTTCTTGGAGCACCTCTGGGGCAAAGGTTAATGGGTTTATCTCTTGCTAATGAAGGGTGATCCCCAAGAGTGACAAAGGGCTGTGGGCATGGACACTACCTTCCTGAACCCCAGCCTCTGATGGCCTCGTCACTGGGGATTGCTGAGCCCCTAATTATTTGCTGCCATCAGGGTGATTGGCACAATCACACTAAGAGTACTCCTGTCCAAGGACTGGGAGCCTTTCTTAAGCATTTAATGAATGAAGCCATCAGAATTAGCACTGAAGCATCAGAACCTTTCCCAAACCGGAGCTGGGGTCCAGCCTGGAGGTGGCTGCATTAGGGAAAGTTCTGATTGTATGTGTCTGATTGCTGGCAACAGCATGTTGGCATCCGTTGAGTCTAAACTGTTGGGACATTTGTGTTTTTTCCGGGTCAGGAAGCCCAGCTCACCTGCAGGGGCAGAGCTCCTGGCAGGAGTGAACTGCAAGGGACACTTGCAGATTTTCTGCTGCATTGGGCCCTGCTGGGGAGGCTCTTCATGAACCCATCTCTGCTTCTGAAACATGACCTGTGACCATGTTGAACTGCTTCTCTTTGTGGGCTGCTTAGCTTTGCCTACTCTGGCCCACAAGAGCTGATAAACCTCTTCACTCCTGCTGTCTCAGAAACCGAAGGCTCTGAAAGGTTGTGCTGTACTTTGCCTTCTCAGCACTGCTGTGTCTTGCTTCTTGTCCGAACCCAGCTCTAGCCCATTGCCCCCAAAAGCTGATAACTGATGGTAGGTAGCACCATAGTAGATGATAGTGTTGTGTGGCAGTGTGCTGGGCATTTGCAGGACTGGGTGGCTATCACCCTGACTTATGTGGGTGACCATAATGATGACCAGCTCCTAGGTGGTACGGTTTCTCATGCCTGCTAAGTGTCTGCTCTGTACCAGACCCAGGAGATGCAGGACAGGCCGCAAGGCAGGCACAAGATCCTTTGCTGTCTTGATGGAAAGAGCATGAAGAGACAAATCTCTGACTACACATCCCTTTTTCTCTTCTTGGAGGTCAGACAAGCTGCCCTGGCACTGAAACCTGGGCTTTTGTGTGTGGCATGTGGCTCCTACCGTCGGGGAAAGCCCACCTGTGGAGACGTGGATGTGCTGGTCACTCACCCAGATGGGCAGTCTCACCGTGGGGTGTTCAGCAAGCTGCTTGACAGCCTCCACAGGAGCGGTAAGGAGGCTGAGGGCTGGCATATGCTGCTCAAAGCTGTTCCTTAGCATTGCCAGGCTGAGGAGGCGATGAGGTGAATGGCATTCGTTGAAGGGCGGGTGAATACTTTTCTGAAGGACTGGAAGTCTTGTAAGTCCTTAAGAGTACTGCCCCTCATCCTGGCCCTGCTCCAGTGACAGCTCCGCACCCAGTGCTAAGGAGGGAGTACTGCTGCAGCTCAACATGGCTTCTCCTGTCTGTGTGAAGCTATCAGGGCTGAGGCTGGGATCCCACAGCACATTAGGAGACACCTCAACTGCTGTCTGGGCAGTGGGGAGCTCGGGGTGGGAGTGTCAGTCTCTGCCATTCAGCTCCTCTCTGCCTGTTCTCTCTCCCCAGGCTTCCTTACGGATGACCTGGTGAGTCAGGAGGACAACGGTGATCAGAAGAAGTACCTGGGAGTGTGTCGCCTGCCTGGGCCAGCCCGGCGTCACCGCCGGCTTGACATCATCGTGGTGCCCTACAGGGAGTTTGCCTGTGCCCTGCTGTACTTCACTGGCTCGGCTCACTTCAACCGCTCCATGCGGGCCCTGGCCAAGACCAAGGGCATGAGCCTGTCCGAGCATAACCTCAGCTCGGCTGTGGTGCGGGGCCCTGGAGGTGTCAAGGTGATGTCTGGTCATACTTTGCCCACTCCCACTGAGAAAGATGTCTTCATTCAGCTGGGGCTGCCTTACCGGGAGCCCTCTGAACGGGACTGGTGACACCCGGTTGTCGCCCAGCACCCTGGGCCCACTGCCATGCTGCTGTTTTGAAGGGTGCTGGTGTCCCCAGTGCTGCTCTGTGGTGACTGCAGACTGGAGGATGTACCCCAGCAAAGTGGGGTTCCTTGCAAACGGGGCCCTGCTGCTGTCTCAACTGTGTGGCTTCACCCAAGGGAGGCCGTGGGCTGGAACCATGCTGCATCACTACCTGATGCCACAGGAGCCCCTCACTACCTACCGAAAGGGCTTGCTGCCCATCAGCTATCCTGGCCCTGTTCTCCTTGGGAAAGCTTTAGAAGGCTGGGCTGCAGAGCCTTGTGATATAGCCCCTACTAGTGCTTGTGAATGGGAGAAGTTGGATGTATCTTCCTCTGTGCCTGAGCACAGACAGCCCAAATGCTCCATCCTGAGCGTTTGGCATGAAGGCAGCAGGGGTCTGGCTTGGTCCTGGGACAGGCCTTTCCCGTTCTCACTACTGCAGGAATCACAAAGGGTTTTCCTGTGCTGCTGCTGTGTCCTTCCTCCATCTCAGCTGACTTGTGTCCTCTGGTGGGTCTCACTGCACAGGGCCAGGCTGCTGTGGGTGCCACCAGCTTTCCCTGGTGCCCAGTAAGGTTTGAATGAAGTGTAGGGACCCAATGTGTTGTTCCTGCTGGCTTTCAGCTTGTATCCCAAGAATCCTCCAGAGCTGTGATCCCCTTGATTTGGCCCTAAGGGCTGCTTTCCTTTCAGTGCAGAAGAGCAGACCTCACAACCCAGGAAGGGTTTGAATGTAATGGCACAGAATGTAACCCAGCTGGGCTCCGTGTGTGGGGGAGGCAAGGAGGCAGAGAGAAACACAAGAGGTGGTTTACTTCTAATTTGGGTGAAGTAAGGTTTTCCCATTGTGTTTGTGTGGAAGCCATGGAGTCATCTGGTCTTTGATCAGAGAAAGTGCGTGTGTTTGTACATGCATATGGATGTGGCTGGCCCCATCAATTCCATGGCAGTAGGTTTTATTTCTCAGGAAACCTCAACTATTTTATATTCTGGAGATGAATTTCCCTTTCAGTGCTCTGTCTCCATTATGGGTATTGCAGTGATTCCTCCTGGCAGAGGTGCTGCACTGTGGCATGAGCTGCCAGAACACCATGGTGGGCATTTCTGTGCCAGGACCCCAGCGCTCCCTCCGGCTGTTCTCTGGGCCTGGCATGGCCTCCTGCTTCCTTCTCTTGCAGTGACAAACTGTGTGTTTGCTGCTAGGGCCGGCACAAGGGCATTGAACCCATTGGGTTTCCACAGTTTCTTGCTGCACTTTCAGCTGTGGGTGCTGGGCAACAGCAGTGGGGCTGGGGAGGCCTTGACCCCAGCAGCGTCATTTGTCAACCCAGCCTTTACTGAACACACGGTGGAAATGAATGTCTTCTGGCATGTCTTGATGCTTTGAAATTTGAAGTATAATAAATCCCTTCTCTCTTTTTCCTTGGTCTTCTTGCTGTCTGCTGACTGCCTTGCAGTCCCAACGATGCTGCAGTCTGGCTGACCGGGAGCCCTTCCTGTGCTCTCTAATTTCCCTGTTTTCAGTAGGGGCAGGGAGAAGGAAGTGAAGACCTTCATGCTATTGGATGGCCACTTCTGGCTCTTGGGGCAGGGAGTTCCTGACCACCATCCTCCTATAGCAGATCAGGACCTGGCTCTGTCTTGGCATCCAACTGGCCACGTGGCTGAGCTGAGGCTGGCTGTGCCCAGAGAAAAGAGCAGTTCCCAGGCTCTGAGCCTTGGGCTGAGTTCTTACTTCAGGTGTGGAGTCCACAAGGGATTGCTGTCAGCTTTTCCGTATTCATCAAACACTAGGGTATATGAGAGTTGGCTGCTGCCTGCACACAGCTCAGCCTCCTGAGCATGAAATTACTTTGGTTGGTCCAAGGGGAATCTGAACAGCCTGGAAACCAAGGGAGCCCATGGAGGTGAGCAGCAAGGATGATTGGCTCAGAAGGGAGATGGGGAAGGTGGAGAGGACCAGAGTCTTCTGGGAAAGAGCCAGTGAGGACTGGGCTGGGTTATCCAGGAGCAAAGGGGAGTCAGCCTCAGCCCAGGAGGTCCAGGGGGAGCATGCTCTGCCAAGGAGGGCTCTGCAGCCCAGGGACCAGCCCCAGAGAGGAAGGGGTCCCCATCCTTGGGTTCAGCCAGGCAGGGCCACAGCTGGCATTGTCCAGGGTTGGGGATACTTCTGTCTCAAAGGGAGGTTGGATGGGAGCCCCCTCTCCTTCCGGTGGTGCTGGGATGGTCCTGAAGGGCTTGTCCTAGAGCTTTATGACTGGCAGCCTTGGGCATGTGCCTATTTCTGCCTTGTCTGAGACAGGGACTGGGATGTAGAAGCTGTTCCTGGAGGGCTGGGACTGCCCCTTTCACCAGGGCCTCATGCTGGAGGCATCGCTGGAGATGTGGCATTGCTTGCCCCTAGCTCCTTCCCCTTTGTCACCCCACTTTTCCAGGGTAGCAGTTCACACCCTGGTGTCAAATGGGTGCTGCAGCAGCACATCAAAGCCCTTGCCCTGCTGTTTGTGCTGCTTTTACTCAGTGGGGAGGGACATAGGGATGTGTGGAGCTGCTCAGGAGCAGGACTCTTTGGCCAATCCCTTGGGAAATGGCAGCGAGGGGGGCTCTGTTGCATGCATGTTTTGTGGAGGCTGCCGTGGCTAAGTACTGCCATCCCCTTCCTCTGTGAGGGAAGGGGCCTGATGTCTGTCCCCTCCAGCCCCACAGATCTCTGCCCGGGAGCTTTGGAGGGGGCAGAGAGCCCTCCTGTGGCCAAGAGCAGCCAGCTGGGTTAAGGGTGGATGGGGACGATCTCTGGAAGCAGCGGGCAAGAGATGAAGGAGCACGACAAGCACATGGTCCACGGAGGTGACATTCGTGGATGCTGCAGTCTCCCATTTCTCCCTCATCCTAGTGCAGGGGAAGAAATGTGAGGGGCTGTGCTGTGCTGCACGCCATGAGTCAGCCCTGAGCTGGGCAGTGCCTCCTGTCTTGGACAGAGGGGACAGAGCTTCTCCACACAGTTTCCTCTTTGTGCCCCTAACCCTTCCCTCCATTCTCCCAGTCACCTGCAGACCCCAAGCCAGGGGTCTCCACTGAGACCTCTCCTTTGCCTTTGCAGCAGGGCAGGACCTGGCCACCCTTCCACCTCAGCACACCTGCGTCTTCTAAACCCTGGGATGCCACACTTGTGATGAAGGTACAATGGATGGGCTCCTGGGGTGCCTGGCAGGAGATGGGGCCAAGAGCCCAGGATAGGGGCAGGGTGAGGATGAGCAAAGATGGTTTTTGGCATCTCTAATGAGGTATTGCCTGGTTCCTGCTGCCCAGGAGGGGGCTTTGGCTATTCCTTCTCCCCAGCACATTCCCTCCCTGGCTGTGAATCCGATCAACCTGAAAATTAAACATAAACCCAAACACAGCAGCACTTAGAGACCAAGCGGAAAGTCAGGGAGCTGGCATGGACACTTGGATCCTGTTGCAGAACCCCATCATCTCTGCACCCCCAAGGTGTTTCAGACTGGGGGCTCATGCAATTCCTGTCTCCCCTCCACCCTCCCAGCAGTCTGTGCCCATGGGGTGAAAGGAAGAAAAACCCCAAGACAAATCACTGCTGCTCTGAGCATTAGGCAGCTCTTCCCCCTGTTCCCTATCCTGACCCATCCTTGGCCGTCGCACTTGTTCTCATGCAGGGATGGCGGCAGAGGGGTGCAGAGGGGCACGTTTGCCTCCTAACACTGGTGCTTCGTATTCATGAGTAAATATTTGCTAATGGCAGCAGAGCCGGGTGAATGCGAGGGAGCTGCTCCCCCCGCCGGAGCAGGCAGGGAAATGAATATGAATTTATCATGATTAGGTGAACCCAGCAGGGAGAGTGGGAGAGGGAGAGCTCGGTGGGGAGGGGGGGGGCGAAGATGGATCTCCGCAATAAAATTAAATAAGGACACCAAATAGAGCCACTGCTCAGGCTCTCCCCCGCCCTCCCCCGAGCAGGGCCTCCGCCGCCCCCCGCGCTCCTCCGGCTTTGCTGATTTCTCTCTTTCCTCAAATTTATGAGGCCAATTATGAAGATGAGGTTGGAAGTTCTCGGAAGTTCACTAAATGCAAAGTGCGGTCCCTGCTGTTCCCATCAAATTAATTAACCAAGCGCTATTGATGGCCGGGGCGATGTCGGCGCGGTTTGGAGCGCGAGGGAAGGGCTGCTGGGGTGCTGCTGAGGGGGACTGGCTGGGGGCAGAGCTCCCTGTGGGGCAACCTCAGGGCCACTGGATGCAGAGTGAGAGCCCTGCTGTGCAGCCAGAAGGCAGGAGGAGTGTGGGATGAAGCAGGGAATGTGCCAGGTCTCGCATCAGTGCTCTGTATGGCAGTCCCTCTCTAGCTGGACCTCCACCTGGGTGGTGGCAGGGATGCCCTGATGGAGATGGGGAATGGATATCAGCATGATGCTGTGCCAGGCTGATGGTGGACACCACGTCAGGGGCTGGTGGTCAGCATGAGCCTGTGTCTGGACTGGCAAGGCCTGCAGCCGGTGCCCTCTAGGCATGCCAGTATCATCTCCCTAGCTGGCCCCAATGCCATGGGGATGGTCTGCACAAGAGGCTTCACGCTTGGTGGACAAGCGACTTTCTGTATGGCTTAGTAGTGACGGTGCAGAAAGGACAGGCCCACTGCCATCTTGTCCTGCTCCCCAAGTCCTAGCGACACTCCCTGCCTCAGTTCCCTACTTGGACAATGGGAAACAACCTGTCTGTGACTTACAGGTAGGATCTCCTGAGTGACCTGGTTCGACACAGCCCCTTGGCCATCCCAGCTCTGTGCATGGTTCAGGAAGAGAATAGGTGGTTTCACAGTGGGGGAGCCACCACGTGCCTAAAGCCAGCTCTTATGGAACAGCTCCTGTGCCTGGAGCAGCCATGTTCTGCTCCACACACACACACACACACACACACACACCCCCAGGGAACAGCTTTTGGAGAAGATACAGCATGATCCCCATGTCTGCCCTGCCCCATGCTGCTGAGATGCCACCTCTGTGCTCACATCTGTGATGCTGCTCAGGAGCTGCTGCTGGCTGGGAGATGCGAGTCCCCAGGCTGCTCAGGTTCATGTCAGCCACTGGGCAAACTTCCTTTGCTGGTCTCTAGGGGATGGTCACTCAAAGTAGGTTATATGTTGCTCAGATAAGTCTCTCAACACTGCCTGTTCTCCAGTGAGTGCTTGAGGTTGTAAAAGGGTCCTGTAGTGAGGCCCTGATATCTCCACTTGCTACAGTGATACCCTGTGCCCCAATTTCTCCCTTTCTTGCATTTCCTAAGGCTGTTTGCTCTTTAGAATCCTGGAATTATAGAATGGTTTGGGTTGGAAAGGACCTTAAGACCATCCAGTTCCAACCCCCGTGCCATGGGTAGGGATGCCTCACACCAGACTAGGTTGCTCAAGGCCCTGCCCAGCCTGGCCTTGAACCTTTGGTCAGGGTCTGGTTTTCACTGTGTACAAACAGCCCCTCAGTTCCTGAGGATCCAGCGAGGATCCTCAGGACTCAGCGAGGATCATCAAGGGACTGCGAGATGTGGCCAAACAATGGCTCAGTCCTCACTCCCAAACCGGTCTTGTTTCACGCTGAATGTATGTGCCATAAAGCTCCCTGCTTGTATCACACTAGCACAGGGCCCTTCCCCTGTAGCACCATGGGGTCCTAACCTAAATCCTTTTGCAGTCACTGTCTGGATCCAGAGAGGAAAGGATACGGAGGTCCTGGAGAAGGCCGGATCTGAGCATCCCTGCATGTGCCCACCTCCTGGCACGGCTCTGGCCACGTGCCTCCACTTTTCCCACTCCTGTTTCTCTTCACTGGCTTTACTCCTGCTCCCAGTGATCAATGGGCTCTGGTCGGGCTGGAAAACAGCACAGAGACATTTGCAAACCCGCTGTCTCTCCAACAGGGCCATAACTCAGGCTCCCGTCACTGTGGGGAATGGGAGGCAGGAGCTCCTGCCGACGTTTCTCCTCTCGTGGTAAATGTGTTACTTGGGGATAATTTACCTGCTTATGTCAAGTTTTAAAAAGAAATAGACTGGCTGCTCTGTGGCTCCTGACACTCACACAGTGTGCGCATGGACGCACGTGTCTATGTGGAGAGAAAAGATCACCTAAGCTGAAAGGAGCAGTATACAAACGCCTGGACCCTGGAGCTGCAGTCCCTGTGTGGAGTCTCCAGCGTCTAGTCCTGAGGCTGAGCTCTCGCCATGGTCTGTCCCTCCTTGGGGTCACCAGGGTCTGCCCACTGCACCGGGGGCTGCTCAGGGACAGGTGCCCCGTGTCCCCTGCAGCATCCCCTGCCCGCACTCCATCTCCAGGACAGTGGTCCGGGGTAGTGGGGATGCTGGCTCAGCCACCCCATCACTGGGGACCTCACTATGGACCCTGGACGGCTGAGCTGCCCCCGGCCTGCCCCGGCAGCCCCGATGCCGTGCGCTCGGGCCGCCGCCACCCTCGCGGGCAGCAGAGGGAGCCGGAGGACCGGGTATGAGCAGCGATGGGCGGGCTGCGGGCATCCCGGGCCTGCTCTGGGCCCCCCTGGGCTGAGCAACTCTGCCAGCCTCACGTTGGGGAGACCCCTTTCCTTCAGTCAAGCTCCCGCTAGCCTGCGGACCGTCCCCTCTGCCCCGTGGTGCCACCCCTCTGGCTCTGACCCATCACCCAGCGCTGCTGCAGACACCTCCGGAACTCATGCTCCGTTCCCTCGCTGAGCTTTCAGGGGCTCAGCCCTCCTGCTTCATTTGCGGAGACCGTGCAACTTCTCTCTGGCTGTAGTACGCTTTGTTACTTGTCATCCCGTCCCGTCCACCCACTGCCCCTCCAACCAGCCAGGGAGGGTGGCACAGTGCTTCTCATCACCCTGAAGACTTGCTGGGGGGACAGCAGGGTCCCCAGGGAGCCTGGCTGGATGTAAAAGGGTACAAGTCTCCATCCCTGGGCAGCATCCTAGGGCCAAGGGGGAGTCCTGCAGTTCTGGGTGCCTGTCATTGGCCATCCCCCAGTCGTCTTGCCCACAGGGAGCTGATTTATGTTCGGGCCAGCCTGTGCTGACCTCCTACTTTGGCTCAGGCATTATAACTAATGGCAGGTCAGCAGAGCTACAGCGAAAGTGAAGTGGCTGGCAGGTGGGTGGAAGAGGGAGGGTGCAGGGCAGAGGGGCTACCGAGTCTCCCGGATGCAATGAAACAGCTACCCAGAGCCAGGGCCAGCAGGGCTGGAGCAGACAGAGCTCCCAGCCTGGCCCCCTCCACACTGTCCCTCTTCCACACTCCTGAGGGCTTTTCCTGACTCTGTTCTCCTTTTTTAACCACAGGTCCTGAGTCAGCAGCCCCAAGCCTGGAGGGGTGGCTCCTTGTGCTTCAGCAGTAAGCCCTGTTTGTTTTCCCAGCTGGACTGGATAACCAGCCCAACAGCACAGCCAGACTAAGGGAGCTGAGCTCTGGTGACAGCTATATCAGCTGCCACCCCGATCCCTGCCTGAGCAACTGCGGAGGTGCGACCTCAGCACAGCTAGAGACCTTGATATTCATGTACCCACCAAGCAGCTGCTCCTCATGCTGGGATGATGAAAGCATAGGTGGTATGAGTGGGTTGAAGGAGCCTGTCTGGACACTGAGAGCTCCTCACTATCCAGTGATGCTTTTAAATGACAAGAACACAAGAACAACTCTCTACAGCTACCTGAAAGGAGGAGGGAGAGAGGGTAGATGGCTGATCTCTTTTCCCAAGTAACAAGTGATAGGACAAGAGGTAATGGCCCCAAGCTGTGCCAGGGGAGATTTAGACTGGATAGCAGGAAGAATTTCTTCACCAAAAGGGCATTGGAACAGGCTGTCCAGGCAGTGGTGGAATCACTGTCCCTGGATGTGTTCAAAAGCCTTGTAGATGAGGCCCTCAGCGACATGGTTTAGTGTGGCCTTGGCAGTGCTGGGGTGAAGGCTGGACTTGATCTTAAAGGTCTTTTCCAACCCACCTGGTTCTGTGATTCTATGAACAAGGTTTCTGACTCCTGAAGCTCTGCAGAAGCACTTGCACAACACAGCGATATTCTTGCTGTCCTGTGCTTGGAACTGTGTGTCCCCCAGGGGTGGCAGTGCCATGGCTAATGCCATTGGCGTGACCCAGGCTGGGCTTTTCCTGCCCCAGCAGGAGCCCAGCTTTGCCCAGGCAAAAGGGGGAAACAAACCCAACCACAGTGCGGTTCTTTGGCGGGCTCCCAGCCCCGGCTGCACTGCAGGAGCTCGCTGCTTGCCCAGCCTCCTGATCCTCCTGATTTGGCTTTATTTTGCCAGAAGTCCTCCTCTTGCCAGTGCGTTTTCCACACAGCGTGTGCTGTTTTGGCTGGGGACTCCCCACAGGGTGGCACGTGTGATCCCAGGGGCAGAGCAGGGTCCTGAGGCTGAGACAGTCCCTGGGGTGAAAACTGCCTCCCCACAAGATGTGTGCACAAACTTAGCTCTTCATTCAGATCACCTCTGGACTGGGCTGGTGCCAGGTTTCTGGCATATGTTTGTGCTGCTGTTGACTGCAGCTAAACACATCTGGTCTTTCTCACCCAAATTTCAGGTCGATGTTGCATGCGTGATGCAGCCTTGCAGACCCCCTGCCTTTGCTCCCCGATAGGGAAGGATGAGAAGGTAGCAAACCATACCGTGTAAGACATTAGGACTTTCCCAGAGATAAGCAATACCCATCTGCCTGTGGTGGGAAGGGCTCTTTTCTGCTGGGCTGTATTGAGGACTGGGCTGTCCTGGCTGCAAGCCTCTCCTGGCATTGCAGGGCCACCCCACAGATGAATGGGTCTGGTGCAGTCCCATCAGGCTCCCTGCTGCAGTTTGCAGACTGAGAGGTCCAGACTGACACATTGCTCTTACCAGCTGATAACACACATTTCTGCTCCCCATTTCTCAACCAAGGAGCGTTAACTTTACAAGGCTGCAGTGAAAGCTCGCACCCTTGCACCCAGCCCTCCCCAACAAGTTTACCAAGTCCCTCACATGACCCCATTGCAGGTCCTTTTGCAACATTATGGGGGTGATTTTGATTTGTTGTAGGGTCCTTCTTAGATCTAAGCCAGATTCAAGCAGCAGCAGCCTGTGGCTTGCACCAGCCTGGAGCTTTGGGCACTGAGAGGTCCATGTGCAGCATCCAAAGCTGATCCCAGCTGGGGAAGCACGTCCCCTGGTCTGAACCCGCTGCAGCAGCAGGAGCTCAGTGCATCCCCAGCTGGCTCTCAGCAAAAGTGATGTGTTTGAAATAATTTCCATGGCCTCTGCCCTCACTTTGGCTGCAGGAGAGGAGGTTGAATCTGTGCTGCTGGAGAGCACCAATGGATGAGCTTCCTTCAGAAGAAGTTGTTGGAGAATGTTGCTCAGCTCTCACTCTGAACAGGCCTGAAAATAGATCTGGGATGTAAAAGTTGATGCATAGAGATAGGTCAGTCCGGCTCTAGATTAGCAGCTTTTACTACAGAGCTGGGATGCTCCTTCTGAAAACGGTTGCCATTTGAAATCAGTTTTGCTCCAGCAATATTTCAAGTTCATCTAACCCCCTTTAAAGGCCTGGGCAGGTGGAAGGAATGTGGGGAGATGTAAATAAGTGGGAGCTTTAAAAAACTCCCTGAAGTGACCGATAAATCCCTCAGAACACAGCAGGAATCACTCATGGATCTCTCCTGAAGAAAACTCAGTTCTACACTGAAAAGTACCTTCAGAAGCACTGCCAGAACAGCACAATGTGGTGCTTGGGCAGGGAGCAGCCTGCACCCAAGAACTCCTCTCCATCACCCAAGGACAGTGACACCCCCTGGCAGGTTCCTATGCCTTGCTGTGTCCTGCCTGGAGTTGTGGGGATGCACACTGCAAAGCAAAAGAAATGGAGAGTCTGATCCCTCAGAATGCCTGGCATAAGGTCAATAACACACACTGGATCCATCCATAACCCACCGCAGGAGATGGCTGTTCCATGCTGGCCTGCTGGGTGCAGCATGCACATGAGAGCTGCATCCACTTGGCATCACCCACGTCAGGTCTGGCAAGGTCTGGGTGCTGCCCAGATGCAGAGAAGATGGCAAAAGCCCACCAGTGTGGCCTCTCAGCATGTCTGCAAGGTGTCTGCAGAGCCAGATCCACCCACATAGACAGGCCCCATGGAAGCACAATGCTCTTCTCGCAGCATCTGGACTGAAGGAGGTGGGGGGTATCTAAAGCCCACTGAGACACCCCTCAAGTCTGACCACATCTGTGGATGCTCTTTAGGTCTCTGGGGAAAGGACATGGATGTGCAGGCAGGTGGGTGGGTAGTAGAGGGGACTTGTGTGTGGGGGTCCATTGGGAGACAATGATGTGGGTACCCACTGAGCGCTTCGATGGCTGTGCCCTTGGTTACAAGGAGATGTTCGTTTCCCAGGTGGGGAGTGGTCTGTTCCCCCATCTCCCGCAACTGCCTTCTCCCATTCCTGTCATAAAGCAAATCACTGCTTCCCACAAGCAGCCCAGGAACCCCGATGCACTGTTCACGCACCCTTTCCCCCCACAACGGCCGCCAGCTCCCTGTCCTCACAGGACCCAGTGGCCAGTGTTGGAGTCCCCATGCAGCAGCACTGAGCCTCCTCCCAGGCTGATGCTGTCCCAGCCCCTCTCCATCAAGCAGTGCTCCCCCCCACCACTTCACATGCTGCAGCAGATGGTGGAGGTGACATCTGCCTGCGAGTGACGCACTTGATGGTGGCGGTGTCCCCCCTCCTCCCTTCACCCTGGATGGAGGAGCCTTGAGCCCACCCAGCAGAAGCGGGATGGGCAGGGAGAGGCTGGGGTGGGGGGGTTCCCCCCCCTACCATAAGCCACCCTCAACGTCTGCACCTCTTGTCTGCCTGCATCCCCACCAAAACCCATTTCCCAAGGGGCTGGGGGACATCATCCCTGAGGGCGAGCACCCATCACCACAGGGTACTCGAGGAGGGGCCGGGCACCGGGGACTCCTGTTCATTCTCCGTTTTCTGCCTTAATTAGAACCCGGAGAGACCAGGCGAAATCGCATTAGCGCGGGGCCCCGGTGCGCTGAGCCATCCATCTTTTTTTATTACAGCGTAATGGGGCTGCTCGCGAGGCGCCGTGCGATTTGTCACAGGCCTCGTTCCCTGATAACGGGCATTTGTCATCACTTTCTTCCCGTGTTAATGTCATCATCGGCGAGCTGACAGGCAGACCCGTTGAGGGAGCGCTGGCGACAGACCACATCCGTCAACCTAATATTTCCATGGCTGTGGGGATCAGCCGGGCTGCGAACACACATTAAAGTGCTTATGAGGGGAGGGAAGAGAGAGAAAAAGAGGGGGGAAAAAAAGCCCTTGTCATTAATTAAAATGTTAGTGCGAGTGTGTGCGGGTGGCGCTGCGTGGGGATGGGGATGGGGATAGAGATGGGGAAGGGGATAGGGATGGGGCTGCAGCACAGGAGGACGAGGGTGCAATGTGGTGGCCTTTTAACAGAGAGCGCATCAGCTCCTGAAACCCATTTAAAGGATATTTGGGGCTGGGGAATCAGCGGCGAGCACGGTGGAAAGGTCATTGTTAATAAGGGAGAGCATGCGGGAGGGAGCAGGCATGGCTGGTGGATGACGGTAGAGATGGTCCCCCAAGCCCCTGGGGAGGTTGTTTGTCTCTTGGGGTGTATTTGAGCCGCTCGTGTCCTGAAGTGAGCGGCCTCAGCCCTACGTGGCAGCAGGATGGGGTGTGTGTGGACGTGACATTGCAGTGGGGTTGCCCCGTAGGTGGGAAAGGACAGGATTGGGATGCACTGGGGTCAAGGCAGAGGAGACTGAGCACCCCACAAACAGGGCAAGCTGAGCATGTGGACGGAAGTCTTGGAGGTCCAAACCTGTGACACCCCCATAAGCAGCCACTGAGGAGACCTGCCCCAGGGCCTGAGGCTGGCTCGGCAGCAAGGGGGTCAGGTCCACACCCCATAATATTTGGCTGTTACCACGGAAACGGGTGATAGTGATGGGGAGGAGCATGGACACCCTCAGTTTTCATGATGGGTGAGTCTGTTTTCTGTGCTTTTCTGGGGTTCCTGTGATCAAAAGGAACAACAAGGTTTGGGGGCTTTTTCCTTTCTTTTCCTTTTTAATTAGCTCTTGGGGTGTTTAGGATGGTTTCGGGTGGGTGTCTCAGCCCAATTCTACCCACAATGTCCTGGTACAGCCCCTGTTTGCACAGCAAAATGTGACTCCAGGAGCTCGTGCAGCCCAGGGAAGACCAGAAATGCTTCTTCCTCTGCCCACATCCACCCTGCAGGTCTCTTAGAAGTCCTTGATGTTCCTTCCCTGTGACTGGATGTGGAGCCAGAAGATCTGGCCCTGGCAGGGAGCAGGCAGCCATGGGCAGCACTCAGGCAGGTATGGGCAGCATTCAAACCCTGCTTATTGCAGAAGAGGGCTGTGCACAGAGCCTTCACCCCAACGTCTACCATTGCAGGGGATGGCAGAGGCAGGCTATGAAGGAGGCCAAGTGTCTCATGTCCCAGGAAGGGTCCCAGTGCTTTCTTTCATTGCTCTTCATAGTTTTCTTCCTCTTTTTATGTCCTTTCTTGTTCCAGACACTGGGTCTGCACATAGGAGAATTGGGCTTGCTGGAGGTGAATGGATTTTTAGAGACCCATGTACCTAACGCCTGTGCACATGGATACATGCTCATGAGCACACAGACCCCCACATCCCCCAAGTCATTTCTGCGGCTGCACCCGAAGGTTTGGCTCCCCAGCCAGCGCCTGGAGCTGTCACCCAGGTTGGGAGTTTCTGGGATGGGAAGAGCTGAGAAGGCATCATTATCTCCAGGTGCTGATTGAGGTGAAATCACCTCCAGGTGAAACTGAGGAACAGAGCAGGTAATTGCAGTCCTCGTCCATGCTGTGGTTACAGGTCATCCCATCACCAACAGCATCTGAGAAGTCCACAGACAACAGAGGTGTCTGAGCTCCCATCCCTATGACATCCCCGGCCAGGTTGCCAGCCACCCCCAGCAGCAAACCCTGCCACTAACCCGTCCCCCCACCCCATCAATCTCTGCTCTCCATTGGCCGAGGACCTTTTAAAAAGGATTTATTAGGGGGGATTTAAACACGGGCAGCGATAGGGCTCCATAAATTGAATGGCAGTAGTGCTCATCGTTACCGGTCCATCTGGGGGGTGGCACCCCTGCTCCCCCCATCCCCACAGCCCTGCTAACAGCCTCCTCCCCAGCACCGCTGCCTCCGCTGCTTCCCTTCTCCTCCCCGTCTGTGGAGACCGCGAGCGTGGAAAATCCCCAGACAGGGAGTGTAAATGCTTGTTCTTTGTAAATGAAGAACATAATTAACATTAAATTAAGGTAATACAAATGAAGACAACACAGAGCCTGACAGGATGAGTGTTTGGGGAGGCAGTAGAGAGAAGTGATTCATATTTTTAATTTACTGTACAAATAGACTAGCAGGGCTGGGGGGAAAAGGGCCATCCAAGTGGAGTGGGGATTTCTTTTTTTTTCCCACTGTTGTTTTGCTGTGCTTTAAGCACACAATGACTATTAAAGTCAACTGCCCATATAATAGGACATCTCCTACATGACTGCTCTCTGAGAGGCAGCTTGCTGTAGCAATAAATCCTGGGAGTGCCATCTGCTGGTGTGCACCCTCCGATGGGCACCCTCACCTTGGCCACCCCGACACTGGGCATCCGCACCCGGACCAGCCCCGGCACCCTGCAGGGCACCGGCCTTGGACCTGCAGGCGTTAATACAGGAATTATTGTTTTTACTATGAGGTGAAACACTTCCCACAAATATGCCCTGAAATTGTTCATCATTTTCTTCTTTATTTTTTTCTGAGGGGTTGAGGGGGTCCGGTTGATGCTAAGAAAATACTTTAGTCTTCTATAAGAAACAAAGCGCTGTTCCCCACCCCTCTGACGTGCTGGGTTTCAGCTGAGTGCCCGTTCCTCAGAGCACAGTAAAGTCACCCCTTTTAGGTTTTTCCCTGCAAAAAAACTCTGGAGCAGAGTCTGTGTGAATCACAAGCTCGGCTGGAGCTGGCTCTGCATGTTAAGGAGATGAGAGCTGTGGTCTCAGCCCCGGTAGACCCCGCTGTGGGACGACTTTAAGCCAGGAGCAAGCCAGGTTTACCATTGTGTGAGAGTGTGCATGGGGCTGTGGTGCCTGGAACAGGCGCACTGCCACCACCATGCCCTGGTCCCCTTCCCTTCCCTTCTGCCATCACTGTGCAAGGGAAAAACAAAAGAAGGCACCAAGAGGACCCATTCCTGGCTGGAATCACCCTTCTCAGGCAGAAGATTCCCTTTGACTGTGCCAAGCACCTCCCACACTATGCCCAAAATGGAAAGGGTGTTTCGTCATCTGGGGTGGGGGATGTGTCCTAATTTTGGGGGTGCAACCTTTGCACTCTGGGTCACTTGTGTCCTGGCAGCTATTACTATAAGTGGTGCCCATGGGTCCAGAGCTGGGCAGGCTGGTGGTGGAGTGGGGCTGGTTCCAGCTCCTTGCTCCATCATTTGCCATGTCCTACTCCTTTGATGCTTTTTCCCCTTCCCTTTTACGCTCACTTCCTGAACCAGCCCCAGGTGCCTGGGAGCAGCTCCAGCCCATCTCTTGTGCTTTGCCAACCCCTAAGTGCAGCCAGGACCTCTAACTCTGCCACTGGGGAGGGCAGAGGATTTGATGCAGGACAAGCCCTGTATCCAAAGGAAGAGGTCCCCCCCTGGTTTTCCCTCTCCATGCCTTTACTGATAGCATGTTTGTACACAAGGCTGTGACTGGGGAGATGTGGAGTGCCCCAGTGTGGCCACTGGAAGATGGGCTGGGGGGGTCCCATCCTGCAGCTCCAGACCCCCTGTGAACACTGATCTTGAGCTTTGGTGGGGGCTCAGCTGTCCATCAGCCAGGGCTGCACCCCATGATCTGCTGTGCCAGATGCACCATGTACTTGCAGCAAGGCTTCAGCCTGAGAGGCTTAGTGGGTCCCCATCAGTCTCAGGATCCTTCCACTGGGAGCTCATCCCTGCTGGAGCCGTAGGGACTGTGAGCGCTGGCAGGGTGTGAAAGTTCCTTGTGTTGTCCAGCCGCAGCCAGGGACATTTGCTGCCTCTCCAGCCAGCAGTGCTGGGCAGAGGGACATCCAGCAAGCTGTCATCAGCTTCCCAGTCAGGATATGACCATTCACCTTCAGCCAAGCACTCTCCAAGAGAGTTTCCCTGCAGGATCTGGAGTGATGTGCCATGGCCACTTCCTTGCTGAGCCCATTTTGAAGCCTTCTTTCCCATTCCAGTTTGGGTGGGGTGAGCTCCAGCCCTCCATGTGTATACCTCAGTGCTTAAACCCACCTTTTAGCACTGGGTACCACACGAGAAGGTACATAATGCATTTGGAGAGTCACCTTCATCTTCATTTCTGAAAGCCTTTAGAGGATCAGGAGCAATTCCAGGCATCAAAGTAATGTCTTAGGTTCTTCTTTGCACCTTCTCCAATCTTTCAAGGCCTGTTTGGATGCTGCTAAAGAATGCAGCCTTACCCTCACCAAGCAGAACAGTGCTTTTGGAGGCCTGAATCCAGAGAGCTGCTTTGGACATGGGGAGGCAGCTCGGAGCTCACCCAACCGTACTCTTCCTGATAAGCCTGCAATAGGGTAGCTGGGAATGCCTCCCTTGGCAGGGCAAGCAGAAGGAAGCCCAAACCCTGCAAGAGCAGCCCCAGGCATTTTGGACAGGCAGCCCTGCACAGAGATCCTGCCCCAGAAAAAGCTGTTGAGAAGTCAGTGTTCCATGAGCATGGGGTTTACTCACTCTCACCCTTCCAGGTCCTGATGGAAGGAGGATGGACATGTCCCTTGGCATGGTACCTTCAAAAGAGCTCCCAGGAGCATACACATCCAAAAAGGCACCATCGGATTTTGCCAGTGACCTCCAGTCCTTGGAAAGATGGGAAATTCTGGACCTGGCGGCGTCTGAAGCCCTGGCAGAAATGGGTCCTACCCCCTATTTCCCAGGTCTGACCCATCTCACCAGCCAGCACAGAGCAGTCCTTGGCCATAACCCAACACCCCGGCTCCTTGGCCATGCCAGAAGCCCAAGATAAGGGGCTATTCCCAAGGAGGCCATTGCCTCCTACATGGGGGGGGCAGGGGGCATCTTCTCAGCCACCCCACATACTGGGTGGGAGAGATAAATAAATACCAGAATAAAAAAATACAAGTGGCAAAGAGGCCTGAAATGCTGCTGTCGTTTGCTGGGAGTGAGAGACACAAGTGTAATTTAGGTTTTGATATTATCAAAGTCTCGCTGCTCTAAAACAGCAGGGCACTCAGTGCCTCATTAATAAAGGATAAACTTGGAGTCTATTTACAATGCACTTTTTGGGGTTATTTACACTCCATTATACATATGTAATGCTGCACATATTTACCGCTCTGTTCTGCTGCCGAGAGCAGCCGACTTGGGAGGGAGGCAGAGTGGGAAGCGGCTGATGCTGCAGAGCAGTGACCCCCCCCCCTTGGACTGCCCTTTAAATGGCTTGAGATGCAGGAAAGCCCCAAGCCTGCTGATGAGGATGGAGAGACTGGGACGAGGCACTGGGAACCAGTGGGCCCAGCACCCACCCCATCTCTGGAGGCACCCCAGGGCTTTGCCAAGGGATGTAGAAGTGGTCCGCTCCTCACCAAGGGACCGCAGACCCAAAACTGTGGCTGTCACAGAGCGGCCAACTAGAAAAAAGGGGGCTAAATTATTTGCAACAGAATAAGTGATGCTTGCATTGGCACTCGAGGGGTTTGGCAGCGCAGCGCTCCCCACTGCCTGGCTTTTACCTCCTACCAAAGCAGAATATCCCAGTTTCCCTGCGAACCATAGCTCCCTGAGGGTCTGTTGCCCCGGGAGTCCCAAGCCCATGGTGTTTGTGGGAGCCGCTGTGAGGATCCTGGGTCATACAACAGCCATACCCAGGAAACAGGGCAGCCGCCAGCACCAGCAGGATTCAGGACAAAGACCATTGGAGAGGTCATGCTTGGAGAGCACCTTGGGGTCACAGCAATTCATGGGGTACAGCAAAGGGTCCCCTTTGAAATCAGCAGGGTTTGGGAGGGTGCAGGGGTCCCACGGGAGCGCTCTCTGTGTGGCCAGCACACAAGGCAGGGCAGCAACGGGCTTCCAGCCGGCTGTGAATGGGCATGGTGCTGCAGTGTTACAGCTCTGAGCTGCTCCATGTCCCTTCAGGCACAACCTCTGGGTTTGCATGAGCACAAGAGACCAGTGGCCACCCTACCACGTTGCCTAGGAAATGTGGGGCAGCATTAACCTGTCCAGCCAGGCACAGTGGGGAGGCAGACAAGCTCCCCATCCCATCCTGCTCCTTCCTGGCACTGGGGGAGCACCCGTCTTTGCCAGCACGCTCCAGCTTGCTGCTGTCCCAGCCTGGGCTTGCCAAATGAGGGCTCTGGATACAATGGTATTTTATTAAACTGCTCACACAGGCAGCTTTTGGCAAGTCCACAGCAGTGATGTGAACCCCCCTCCTCTGGGAGGGCATCTCTTCAAACACGGGGGTGGTGGACAATGGTCGGTGCAACCATGGCTCCAGGCTGCACCATGGTGAGATGCCCTGGGAGAACCAGAGCTGACCGAGGCCAAGCAAATTTGCCCCCACTTCCCAAATTTGCCCCAAGCCCCCTCCAGCGTCCCTGTCCCCTTCCCAGCCCAGCCACATCAGGGGAGGTTGAAGTCTTTGTCCTCCAGGGAGCTGCTCTCCAAGGCCCCGTAGCCATCGAGTTTCTTCATCCGAAGGTGGGCTGGGACAGAGAGGAAGGAGCGGCGGGTGGCAAAGATGTGGCTGATCTCCATGAAGGTTTTGTTCTTGGTCTCGGGGATCACGAGGTAGACGTACAGGGCCACCAGCAGGCAGACACCACAGAAAACCAAGAAGCAAAAGGCACCAGCTGACATCTGGGGACAAGAGAGCAGGGTTGGGGCAGAGAGCCAGGCATCCCCAAGCCAGGCATGGCAGGAGGCAGTGTCCCCTCCCATCACCCGTCCCTGGGCTGGTGGTCCAGCACTAAGCTGAGCCAAGAGCATGGACATTCCCTGGGTTAAGCCTGGCTTGGCACTCTGTCCTGAGGGAGCAGCACTGATGCGTCCATCCCCTCCTCCACCCGTGGCCCCTCTGGACCAGTACCTGCAGGAAAGGGAAGATGAAGCCAATGGTGAAGTTGCAGAGCCAGTTGAGGGACCCCCCCACTATGTAGGCAGCCGGGCGGTGGGACTGCGTGAAGAGCTCCGCTGTCATCAGGAAGGGGACACCGGCTGCAGAGGGAAGGGACACACTGAGGATATGGGGGACAGGGTCCCTCTGGCACCCTTGGGGTTGGCAGGTCCTGCCCATCTCAGTCCTTTGGTCAGAGGGCTGGAGCCCAGCAAGACCCATGGGTCACAGTGGTGGTGGTGGGAGGGCTGGAGGAGAGGGGGAGCAGGGGGATGGGTGGACCAGGGTCTCCCTTTGGGATCAGTCTCAGTGGGTAGTGATGCCTCCCCCTGACAAACCACAGTTGCACCTTGCTGGGTGTTGAGGTCAATATCACAGGTTACTTGACTGGAAAGTTTCAGACCAAGTCAAAACTGAGGATCATCTGGATACTCATTTTGCAGTAATCTGCCTCAATGCTGATACATTAAATCTCTCCACAGGCGCAGAGAAACACGTTCCTGGCACCCTCCATAATGCCCTTTCCATCCTCCCTTGTTCAAAATGGTTCAGAAAATTAACTTCTATTGATCAGCTTCTATTGATGCTGAGGCTGATTTAGGCAGGAAAGAACAACCACATTTCCGAGCATCAGAATTCCCCGCAGGACACAGAAACACCATTTTCTAACCTGCTTTTCCCATGCTCAATTTAAAAAACCAGAATGTCTGAACACGGCTTCGCAAGCCAGCTTGGCCACTAAAACTGGACACAGGTTGTGGCTGCTTCTCAGTAGGACTCAATCCATCCCTGAGCCAGCAGCCTTGGATCCCAGGACTGTCCCTTTGCTGGAGGGTGGGATCCAAGGTCCAGCACACATCCCAGGGCACATGGGAACCTGGCAGGGAGCTGTATTTGATGCAGGGACACACCTGAGGTCCTACTGCCCAGGACAGGGCTGACTGGGATCTTTTATAAAGAGATGCTCTGAGGGAAAAGAGAAACCAAACCCAAGTGCTAGGAAGTGAGGGAGCAGCAGAGCCCCTCATGGACTCTTACTCACAGCTCGCCCAGAATAGAGATATATATTTTTTGGTTTTAAAACTCCTATTCATCATTGTTTGTGAACAATGAGCCATTAAAATCCTAATTAAAGATGTAATTACAGTGAATAAAGTCTGGGCTGAGGATGAATTATAGATCTGGTAACAGCCCTGCTAATACATCAGCTGGGTAAACCAGTCCAGGTTTCACTCCTCGCTGCTGGAGCCTGGGCTCGGTTAGGGGCAGGACGATGCTCCCCAGCCACACTGTGATGGGAGCGGATGACAACTCCAGAGGGCCTGGGGAAGGCTGCCAGGGTTTTCTCCCTGTTTGGCCCAGGAGCAGGGATGAAGAGGAGGAGGTGGAGTGTGTCCCAGACGTGCATGGGGCCGGAGGGGCTTGTGGCGGGACCTTGCATGTAGGGTGCAGTGTGATAAACCAGGGCCTGGCTGCAGGGAAGGGGCCAAGGGGCTGGTCCTTCTGCCTGCCTGCAAACCCTGCTGCTCCCTGCCTCCCTGGGACCCTCATTTCCACTGCCCACCCCTCCCGTTCCCACTGGCCTCAGACTTACCTGGTCCCATGCAGAAGCCAGCGATGGTGCCAATGACACACACGACGCCAACATAGCACATCCAGGGCAGGGTGGTCTGCGGGGAGACATGGAGCTGGGGGTGCTACTGGTGTGGTGGCCCTGAGCTTCATGCCCAGGGTCCCCGGGGTGGAGCTTCACTGCCTCGGCTTGGCGGTGGCCCTTGGAGGTGGTGGCCATGCACGCATGGGGGAGAAGCAGGCAATCAGCGGGTGGTTTGGGGCAAAGCTGGCGAGGGTCAGCCTCAGCACAGCTCAGTGATGCTGAGGTGTCCCCAGTGCTGGGGGAGCATCCCCCAGGAGCAGGCAGCAGAAGAAGGACCCTGCAGACCTCTCCACCTCCCCTGGCACCTTCCTGGGTACAACTATTTCTGCAGAAAAGCTACCACAAATGGCAGGATTTTCCTGTGGATTTGGGGTTTCTTCTTTGTTGTTCTTCTCTCCGACTTTCCTCCCCCTTTAACTTCGAAGGGAAAACATTTCTTGGAAGAAGCAGTGCACCCTCATTTCCATGCACGCCCCCTCCCCTGGGGTGATATCCATCCCTTCATCACCCAGCCCTCATTAATGCACCAGGGCTCCCGCCCAAGCTTGGCCTGGGGAGGGGTGGCTGCAGACCCTACCTGCAGCAGCAGGGAGACGGTGATGCCAGCCAAGCAGATGCCCATGACACAGAAGCCTGCGATGAGGAGTGGCCGCCGGCCCAGCTTCTCAATGGTGAAACACTGCCAAGGGAGAGCAGAGATTGACGGGGTGGTGGGGAGCTCCCCACCAGGACAGGGGCACTCCCAGATCCAGCTGAAGGTGTGAGGATGCTCTCAGTGGTATCTAGGGGTTGGGGTAGCCCAAGCGCAGGGCACAGGGCTGGCGTCAGGGCATGGGAAGAGCCAGGACTCTTTACAGGCTGCCGAAGGAAGTTGTGAATGCTCCATCCCTGGCAGTGTTCAAGGCCAGGCTGGACAGGGCCTTGAGCAACCTGCTCTAGTGTAAGGTGTCCCTGCCCATGGCAGGGGGGTTGGAACTGGATGACCTTATGGTCCTTTCCAACCCAAACCATTCTATGATTCTATGACTCTGAGGTCCCTGGGTGAGCATGCACTGGGCAGCAGCAGGGTCCTGCAGCACCCCATTAGGGTGCAGAGTAGGGCTGGTTGGGGTGTCCCGATGGTCCCATTTGCACCGGTGCGGAGCGGAGGTGCTGGTGTGGGCATGGGGTGCGTGCGGGGCAGAGGAGCAGGGTGCGGGCAGCAGCACGGTGGAGCAGGCGGGGTATTGACAGCAGAACAAATGCCTCTAATTTTATACCCAATCTCAGCATGTCCGTCGGGGGCCATTCGCGGGGCTGTTCCTGAGCTATCTGGCTGCGTGCCGGGTGGCTGCTGGGAGCTGGGGCAGCCCCACGGCCAGGGCATGGGAGAAGGGGGCACCCTTCGGAGGTGCAGGGGGGTGACCTGGAAGCCGCACTCTGCTGTGGGTTGAGCTATAGGGAGAGGGGAGCAGCCCCTCTCAGCCCCAGTTTTCTGGGAGCAGGCACCCGCCATCCATCTCTGTAATTGTCAGGGAGCAGATTTAGTGCCGGGTGGCTCGTGCTGGCCCCGGGTGACACTTGCAGATGGGACAAGGGCCATAAATCTGCCTGGCCCAGTGCTAACTCTCCAGCTAAATAAGGCCTGGCTGGGGGGGGGGGGGCCGTGGCTGGTAGCCTGGGGCCAGGCCGGTGCTTGTCTGGGGGGGCAGCTGGGAACAATTGGCTCTGCTAAGAGAGTGACAATGAAATCAGGAGCCAGAAGGAACCACTTAACCCCCTCCATCACCTCCAACCTGCTCCTTGCCTGGTGTCTCCCCCCAAGCTCCCTGCTACCCCCTTCAAAAATCTCCCATCCCTCCCGCATGTGTTCACACAAATTGAGCCCCTCTCATTCCGTCTTTCCACCTCATTTTCCTTCCAAACCTTTTGCCCCCCAGCAAAGGGGATGTGCTGTGGCACAATTGGCATTTGGGGTCCATCCACACCACCCCCCATTTGATGGTGCTGGGAGCTGTCAACAAGGCTCTGGCACTGAGGGGCTGTGTCCATCTCTGTTCATCACTCACCCCGATCAGCCCAGCAACAACTTCAACAGTGCCGGTGCCCACGGTGGCATAGGGGATCTGGGATATGGGGATCCCGGCTTTCTCGAAGATGGTGTTGGTGTAAAACCAGATCTGCAGAGGAGGGGACTTGGTGTGAGCTGGGGGGACAGAGCCATAGGGTGCTTGAAATGAGCTGCCGGGTCTCAGCTCAGGCCCTGCAGAGCCAGGTCGCGGGGTTAGGACCCTGCAGGGCTTACAGCATCGATCCCAGAGAGCTGCATGCCAGCGTTCACCACCACCACCGACAGCGTTTGCCAGTGCACAGAGCGGTCCCACAGCAGCTGCCACACAGAGACCATCTCCACAGAGGAGAGAGACTGCTGCTCCTCCTTCATCTCCTCTATCACACCCTGCACATCCGGTGTCCCCAGGAACCGGCACAGCGCTGTGGGAAGAGCAGGGGTTATAGCCATGGTGCTCACAGGTATGGCACATGGAAGGGGAAAGGGCTTGGGTCTGCCTTGGCTCAACCTCCCCAGGGGACCTCCCTGACCCATGCGGTTGAGCATCCGTTGGAACTGAGGAGATGCCTCACACCACAGTGATGGGTACCATGGAAATGCTGTAGTGCAACTGGGTGGGACAGAAAGGCTGAACCTTCCGGTGAGCTCTCAGGTCTGGATGTAGAAGGATGCTATGAGGATGCATTGTGGTCTTGGAGACCTTGGACCAGCACTGGTCTCCCCCAGGACACCGGCTCACCCCTGGTGGTCCCGCAGACATCGTCCCTCTCTATCAGCAGGTACCGTGGGCTCTCAGGGAAGCAGTGCAGCAGCAGGAGCTGGAGGGAGGCGGGAATGACCACCACTGACAGGAAAAGGGGCCAGAACCTGTCCTGAGAGGAGTCCAAAGGGGATGTGTCATGGGGAGGGCAGAGCAGGGTCCAGCACACGTGGCTGGGGCACTGTGCTCACCTCACCCAGCAGCTCCGGGAGGCCCAGGACCTGAGCAGAAAAAACCCCCAGGCAGATGAAGATGCTGGGCACAAGCCCCAGGAAACCCCGCAGGTTCTTGGGGGCGATTTCTCCCAGGTAGAGGGGCACCACGCTGAGGCAGATACCTGGAGGGACAGGAGGGACTGAGGCCCAAGAGGCACTGGGGAGAAGGGTGCCGGTGCCTAGCCAGGCTCTTGGTGCCTCTCCTCCCATGCCCAGCATCATCCACACCTCCCCTCTGCCAGGGAGGTGGCCATGTCTGCCCTATGGAGACCTCCACAGCAGAGCCTGTAGCCGTGGGGAGTAGAAAGTCTTCCGCAGCTGCCTGGGCATGGGTTGTAGGGCACAGAGCCGTGAGGAGGGGGCTGTGCACAATCCCACAGCCCAGGCAGCACCTACCTGAGTGGATGCCTGTGATGCAGCGGCCGATGATCACCATCTCAGGGGACCCCAGCTCCCGGCTGAAGCCCATGAAGCCGCCGGCCAGGAGGACGAGGAGAGAGCTGCGGCTCAGTGCACCATTCCTAGTGGGCACAAGCAGCAGGGCAGCCCCTCCAGCTCCATCCCATCCCTCGACCACACTGTCCCATGCCACCCCCTTACCTGCCATAGCGCTCCACCAGCACCCCCACCAGCAGGGAGCCCACCAGCCCGCCCAGGGAGAAGGTGGAGACAGTCAGGGAGTAGAGGAGGGTCAGGGGGCCAGGGGCCAACCCATGCCCATACCTCTGGGACCATGTGGTGTTGTAGAAAGCCTTTATGTGCTGCAGGGCAGAGAGACACAAAACAGGCAACATATGTGTTGGGAGGAAGGGGAAGATGAGGGGTGACAGCCCCCACAGGGAAAATATCATGGATTTAACAGCGCTGCAGGATGTGACTGGGGCTGACTGCAATATGCTGATCTGATTGCTCAGGCAGCCTCAGCACCAGAGGTGTTTAAGGACAACTTGGAGATGGCACAGGCAAAGCTGGGGCTGGAGGGAGGTTGTGGGGAGCTCCCATGTCCCTACCATGCCATTCCCTTCCCCAGACAGCTCCCCATGGGAGCCCAAGGGAAATGCCAGCACTTTGGTGTGGGGCTGCTGGGTAGCGGTCCCCCCACCCTCTTCAGGGGGGACACAGAGCCCTTCCCCTGCTCCCAAGAGGCTTCCTGTCCCTTACCACTGCCGGCGAGTTCACCACAGCCAGGTTGTAGCCATAAAGCATTGAGGAGCCAAAGGACACCAGGAGGGTGACTGACAGCAGGGGGAAGGTGAGGTGCTGGGAGAGAGGAAGAGGATCAGCACAAGGTCACTTGTGGCATGAGCTGCTTTGGGTCACTGCCCTGTTCTAGTAGGGATGTGCCTGATCCAGAGCAAAGACCCCAGCGTGATGGAGCTCTGTGCTGAGCACTGCTCCATGCCACTGCCCAGCACCAAGCCCAGATGATCCGGCTTCCCCGTGGCTGGTCTCCTGACTGTGGCATAAGGCTTTACCTTGGGGATGGGAGACGGCAGTAGGCAGAGAGGGGCAGGCAGAGGAGGAAGAGACACCCTTGTCCCCCTGTAGATGGGGACCCCCAAATGGCGGTGCTGCGAGCTGCCCCACACATACCCCCCACCAGGGAGCCCCGGCACCACTGAAAGGTCCAGTTCCCTGCAGCAGATCCCATCCCTCCCCACATGCACCCACCTCCTACACCCTGACCCCACCAGCACCTCCGCCACATCCTGTGGTGCAGGGGGGCCCTCACCCCCAGCCCAGCATGGTCAGGGTTCACAGCGGGACCAAAAGGCATTCAGGGCCCCCCCCAGCCGCAGAGGCACCGCTGGGGTGCTGCACCCGCCGTCTCCCCTGCAGTAATGTGCGCGGGGTGAGCCCGCATCCCCCGGCAGCAGCCCCGCGTCCCAGCTCCCAGTGCGCGGCCCTCCGCAGCTCCCCCCAGCGCAGTAGCCGGATCCGTAGCACCCAGCAGCTCCCGGCTCACGCTCAGCAAATCCCCGCTAATCCCATCAGGAATCCCAAACCGGGAAAAGTGGAGGAGGAGGGAATGTCAGGCCAGGGGCCGGGTTGGGTGGGGTGGGGGGCAGACTGGGAGCGGGGATAGGGCAGCCCCTCCAGCCCGCAGGGAGCTCACCCCAGTGATGTCCCTGCCGGGCCGCGGGGTCTCTTTCCCGACCATCGGGGCGAGGCTGCAGCCGGAGCAGGGGAAGGTAGGAGGAGGGGAGGGGGAAGGCAGCCCCGGTCCGGCGGGCTCGCTCGAGTCTCCCATTTTTAGCTGGGAGCAGGAGGTGGAAGAGGAAAGGGAAGACAGGTCCGGGCAGGGCAGGCAGCCTGGGTGCCCCGGGGCTCATTGGAGGCGCCTGAGCGGCCGGAGGAGGAGTCCAGGGCTATCCCTCTCACCCCTCCCCGTGCCGGGGGCAGGGGCAGGCCGGTACCTCCGGATTGCACAGCCGGGGGAGAGCGGGACCTCCGGTGTGATGCTCTGGCACCGTCGAGAGGCCACACGTGTCCCCTACAAAGCGGGATGCCGCCGGGGACCATAAATACGGCAGCATCCCTGCATCCCCACCGAGGCTGGCGGAGAAGGGGCAGCCCCACATCCCCCAACACCCCCGTCATCCCCCAGCCCCTCTCCCTCTCTTGGCAGATGTGCCCCATCCGTCACCGGCGACTCCGGTAGGAGGGCCGGTAACTCACCCAGCCATGGCCCAGGACAGCTGCTTTCCCCGGACACGGAGGGGGCAGCCCCTAGCCCTAGAGATGAGAGAACTTGGCTCATGGCAGCTCAGAGGAATCCAATTTTGCTGCGGCCAGGAGCTGCCTCCCCTGCTGCTAATGAAGTGCCTTTAATTAGCAGCCTAATAGCAAGCTCTTAATTTGCAGAACAGCCAGTTAAAAGGATGGGGACCCCACTAAGCCAGGGCTGGCAACAGCTCCAAGGGCTTAAAAGGGACTTGGCCCCACCATGGGGTGGTGTGCTGGGTGACTGCAGAGACCTCTGTGACAGGGCCATAGTGGGAAGAGACCTGTATGGAGTCACGATTCTTCAGGGGATGGTCCCATTTCGTTCTCAGAGCAGCAGGATTGAAGATCCATCGATCAGACATGCTCATGGGTGAGATGACCCAGCAGTAGGAGGACATGCAGCCTGTGGGTACCAGCCATGCCCAAAGCACTTGTCTTGCTGTGGGGGCAGCCCTCAACACCCCCAGGACTCACCCCAAGCCCTGTGCTAAGACAGGGCCAAGCATCAGACTGGGGACAGGATGATAAACCAGGCTGTGCTGTGTCCATACTCGCACTCCAGTCATCCAGGTACAGGGCTTGTTTCTTGGACAAACACCTGGAGAGTTAAATGTGCCCAGTCCAGTGGCCCGTGGTCCCTGCTATCCTGAGCCATCCCACCTAATGGCCCTCTTGGATCTTCCCAGCCCTGTTTCATTGGGTCTTTACCCATCCCCAAGACCAGCACTTGGACCAAGCAGGGACATCCTCAGGATGTTGCTCCAAGCCAGGGGGTGGCCACTGCCTTGATTTAGGGGATAAATCTGGGTTAGTGCCACTGGTTGCCAGCAGTGGCTGGGATGCTGGGAGCGGTGGTTTACCAGGAGATGAACAAGTGAGAAAGATGTGCTAGGGGAGGAAGGGGGAAGAGGAGAAGGAAAGCCTGGGGTGCCAATTAAGGGTCACTAGGGAGCTGGGTTAATTGAAGACACTCCTGTGACCTGACCTGGTGACAGTGACACATGGTAAGACAAGTGCTGGCTAGAAACACCTGCAGCTATGTGCTCCCAGGGAGCTCATCTCTGCAATTTACAGGTGTCCCTGTTTTTCCCCTGCCTCCATGCAAGGGCTCCCTGGGTAAAAAACTACACCCCCTGTGGCTGGGAAAGCATCTGAGCCCACAAAACACCCTCATTCCCTCCCACTGACACTCCCAGGAGCTCTCATCCCACTCCTGGCTCGCTGCTGCCAAAATCCTCAGAACTGTACCTGTGCCAGTGCTCCACACCATGGGATGGATGCTCATGCACCTCCTCTCCTCAAGGCATTGTACAGACAGCACCTGGAGCATGCAAATAAACCCAGGAGGACCAGGAGAGACAGATCAGCAAGACTCGGTTCCAGCATAAATCCTGAATTTGCCAAAGACAGGAGGATGGGGATGCTCTTGGGAGCCCTGAGCTTGGTGGTGTGGTGCTGTGCAGGGTCCCAGCAGAGCCCAGCTCCCCATGGTGTGGGCAGAGGATGGATCCATCCTGCCCCAGGGAGTTTGTGTGGAGGGGAAGACAGAGCCAGCCCCACTGCAGTGGCAGAGAGCCTGGTGCCTCCTGCCTCCTTGCACAGCTCCCCAGGGCCACACATGAGATCCCACGCCAATGACATGAAACACTCATGCAAAATAGCATAAAGATATCTGCTCATGAATCCAGAGCATCTGGAAGGAGGGGGGAATGCAGCAGGGGGTAGGACCCACTGGAAGAGTCTGTCCCCTTTTCCAGGATGGAAATCCCTCTGGGGGAACATGGTCATCAGTGCCCTCTTAGTGTTTGCACAGCACTGCCTAGTCCAAACTAAAACAAAGTCCACAAGGAAGCAGTAAGTGGCTCAAATGCAGGCAAAATGATGAATTGTTCAGCAGCCACTAACCCCCTTCACTGCACTGGGAACTCGACAGCACGGGCAGAGCCGCTCACAGACATCTCCGCAGCTCCAAAGGTCAGAGCAGTTTGCCAGCACTGCCCTTTTGGAGTTGACACTGCAGGAAGGGAGATGCTCCAGTAGCCTCCTCTACTCACTGCCCCCTTGGGGGAGCGGCCTTGCTTGATCTGCCTCTGTAAATGCCAGCAGGGTGCTTTGGGTACAGGAGAGGGGATTTTGGACACATCTGCTGCGTGATGTTAACCAGGGGCAAACCACAGTAGCCTCCAGAAGGAATCAGCAGTGTCCCTAGTGAAAGCACTGCTCAGACTGCTGGCTGTGCCGTGTTGCACTCAAAGCCCATCTGACTCCGTTCTCCAGCTGCAGAACAGCGATTTACGTGTACAGGTGAAACCTTTCCAGGCCCAGGTTTTCCTGGCCATATTCCTTATCCAACTCTCTTCATACTAACACTGTGCCACCCAACTGCTCAATTCATCCTAAACATCTTTTGTAACAATCGCATTAATTCTAGCCCTACAGCTCTAAACTTGCCTATTTCCCTGTCCCCCAAAGTAGCTTAATATACTCTTGAAAGCATGTATATGAGTGAATAAAAATAAATAAATAAGAGTAATTTCATTTTAAAGCTCTAGGTTGATCAAACGCTGTTAATTTGAAGCTATGGCAAACATTACTTTCCTCCTTCATTTGAAGTGGCAATAAGGCACACATTTTTAAACAAAAAGGGTAATTAACCACTGAATCTATTTAAGATAAGCTGTCTGGTGTTCTCTTCCAGTGGAAATTTACAATTGAGATTGCTTTTCTTTCTCAAAGACTCTTAAGTACCTGAGATTTTGGATGTGATGCCAGAATTCCTGGGAGAAGTTTTCCAGCCTATGCCCATGCTCTGCAGCACAGCACTGTCCCACTATTAGAAATCCTGAATAAATATTCTGATCCTCATCTCTAAACATCAAGTAGAAGGTGAAGGACCAGCTAAGGAACAGCTGGAAACACCCACAAGGAGAACCTGTTTCTCATAGGACTGGGTAGTATGTGTGTTGTTTGGGTACATGCAGAGACCTGGGCCTGTAGGTACAAAAGGGAACGGTTCTCATTTGTGTGGGGTGGCAGACACATGTTGTTCAAGTCAAGCTGCATCCTGTGTTACAGACTGATCCGAAACGATGGATGAAGCCTGTCATCGCAATTCCTCTTCCATACCTATTACTGGATGGGAGGAAAGAGCAGGGAGAGAACAGAGAAGGTTAAAGTGGTATAAATACAAATATATGGACACACAGAGCCCCCAAACCCTCAGCTAAACAAAGCATGCAGCCGCTGGGAACCCTGTCACAAAGAAAGACAGGATTGGAAGTGATGGGAATCCTGCTCCCAGCACTTCAGAAAAGCAGGAGCCTTCACAATCTCCAGTCCCCCGCTGGCTCCCAAGAATGGAGCCAGCAGGGAGAGAGGCTGCAGAGCGCAGGGGTTTGTTTGTTTTCTGACACCCCAGGAGTCAGGCTCTTAAAACTGTGGTGGCCTTTGCTTTAAAAGGGGCTGTTAAGTAGCAAAGATCCAAGGCTGCTGTCTAAGGAGTGTTTTTAAGAGAAAGGTGTTCTGAGGGCAAGGGTGCTTGTGCTAAAATTCAGGCGAGCCATGAGCATGACAGCATCCCGAGCCACGGAGCTGCATGGTGGTGCTGAGATATGTCAATTACTCACTCATTATTGAACAGCAGGATTCTGATTAGCTTATAAAACAAATTCATGCTTCTCCTACCAGGATCTTGCAACAGTACCCAGAAAAACACAGTGTCTTTATAGCTTCTCCCCCCACTTTTTTAATGGGCAGGATGGCTCCTGCTCTTGTGCTGTCAGTAACATCCATTCTCTGGCTTACAGGGCGGACTCATTTGCCCCAGCCATGAATGGTGTTAACTAAAAAGTATGCTGTGGTTTTAGGAATGTTTTTTTCCGATTGCCAGAGCACTCTTTTATGCTGCTTCATTAACGAGCAGCACCCCAGAGGTGGGACAGGCTGCTGCAGACTCTGTGCGTCCTGTGAAGCTGCATCTACCTGGCCTTGTCCACCTGATGGCCACAGCATTTCAGGTGTTCACACTGCAAATGTCATGTACACTGCACATGTAGCAGGAGTGTGACTCACATACATGGGGCTCAAGAAAGGTACAGGCTTGATATTTTGACCCCCCAAAGGAAAACAGGAGAGATTCACAGCTTGATCTTTGTATTTGTATTTAAGTTATTCTCTGAACAGTTAAAAAAAACAAAACCCAAAACAAACTAAACCACACTGTTACCATGATCCTAGCACAAGTGAACATTAGTACATTAACTACACATCACCGTAACATAATCACAAAATTCAAAGCACTCATTACTGAAGAATCCAGATAACAAATATAGCAGAGTAACAAACAGAAAACTCTGGAGAAACCATGTTCTTTCTCACCTCTCCCACTTCTACATCCTCCTCAGCCTGAGCAGGCAGGAGTGATGCAGCACAGGCTGGCCTGGCAGGCATGCGGCTCTCCTGAATGTAGTGATGGAAAATGATAGGGAGAAATGGGATCTGTTAACTTTCCTGAGGTCCGCATTATTTTTCTGCCATGCTATAACTGTGGCTAGGCTGAGCCCTGCAATGCCTCACATGATAAGGACAAAGTAGCTGAAAGCAAAGTTTGACGCTCAAAAGCAGCTCCAGATTTTCACATTGAATTGTCCCAAATTTCTCACAGCTAGCTCCTTGTAAAGTCCCTGCAAACAGCCCAGGACAGCCTGGACGGCCTTCCTCTTGCATGTGGAACTTTGCTCAGACTGAAAACAATGCTGGAGTGTGAGCAGATAAAAAAACACTGCCTGCAAAGGCAACAAATCATTATTCATGATACAGGTACGAGCAGAGCCGCTCTCTGATGAAGACTGGCATTTCACACTGATTTTCTGGCCACAGCTGCACATGGCTCCTGCTTGAGCAGAAATAAAGATACCATTTAGGGTGACAGGCTATTGAAAAAAAGGACCTATTTTGGAGTTTGCTACAATACTTTAAGGGCTTGTTGTACATCCACATACACTAGCATCTCTCTGATTAACGTTACTCAGGTTAACATCACTAAGGATTAACCAGTGTTGCTAACTCCCATGCAGTATCTGTTGGACAACAAACATGGAAACCCAGTGGTCTTTGGAAACAAGCACAAAGTCATAGGTTTTCTGACAAGGCAGAGGATGACTTATCCCGGCAGCACGCTAAGGCTCACCCTGGCAGAGACACTTTGGAAATTTGCCAGTAGTTTGGCTATACCTCATTTAAAAATAAAATGGAGTGAGTGGGAAAGGAGGGGAAGCCAAATGCTCAGCCCCAGCAGGCAGCCATTCCCCTCAACCCACTGCTGGGGTTGTGGAGAAGGAACCCACTCAAGGGACCTGCTGAGTCTGTGAGTCTCTGAATTAAAAGTGGGCACAAAAAGACTGTGCATCCCTCATGCCAATCAATCTGGTAGGGATTTGCCAGCAGAAGGATGGATTTCATATGGAGATCTCCTTTGGGGACAGCTGGGTCACTTGCTCTTCCCCCCTACTTCTGGGAAGCTGCTGCTTATTGCTTCAGGGGGAACAACAGTAGGGCAAGGCTCAGCATGTCAGATGCATCATGCATGCCACTTGGAGACCCTGGCAAAGTTCATTCTTCTCTTGGCAAATGTAGTTTAGACCACCCCTTTCTCCCCCAGCGTAACCTAAGAGGGGCATCAACTGAGAAGTTCAACCGTTGGAGGCCTTACTTGATTACCTTCTCATGACTTGTGTTGTGCTCATAGAAAACTTCTGTTCTTCTGAGTTAACTACACTGGCTAAGAGACCTATTTTCAGCATCACCCCCTCTTCTGTAGAGATCCATCTCCATCCCCGCACCCTGTCCTAGCTTTCAACCTTTTGGGCTGTCTCCTCCTTTTCCTCCCGCAATGAAGAGCACGCCTGCAGTAGGAAGGCTGGCTGCTCCTTGTCCACTTCTCTGGCTAGGAAAAGCTATTATTTGTGATTTATCAAACACAAATATGCCTCCCTCAAGTGAATTTAGGAATCATCAGCCACAAAAGGCAGATCTAAAATGGTGTTAAAGGAAGCTAACAAAGTTAGGCAAAGAGTTCAGCCTGGAGATGTGCTTCCCCTTGGAGATGGGATGTCAAAAATATCCTCAGAACCAAGCCTGGAGCTCTGCTCAGACTGAGAAAGGAACACGCGGCAGTGGGAGGAAACACATACCTGCGAGTGGAGAAATGCACATGATATCTCCAGCTTTTTCAGAGTTCAAAAAAAATTAAGAAAAAAGGATCCTTTGGAGCAGGAGGCAGGGAGGTAGGGCATGGTGGTCCAAGTCAGCTTCCAGTTTAGAAACAAGTGTAAAGCATCTTAGTGTTTCCGATGATCAGACTTCTCAACTTTATCACTTGAATCCTTCTGTTCCAACAGCGGATGTGTCTGTCCTGGAACATTAATGGGGAGCAGAGGGAGCTGCTCCAGAGGAGACAGCTGCAGAAGTTTTCTTGCTGCAAATTCCTTCATGCCATTTTCTATTTGCATATTTTAAAGCAAGCTGTATTCCTCTGAGGAAGAGAAATACTTGTAGCAATACTGTACCCTATTCAAAGGAGTTATAAGCAGGAGATGGTACGGTCATAATGGATTGTCCTGCTCTGAATGCCCCACACCTCCAGTATTTTCCAACCCATAGTCGAAGGGAGAAAGCTAGTGTGAGCTTCCTGTTTGTGGGAGAAGTGACGATCTCTACGCAGCAGAGGTATTTCATTTCATTTCAAAGTGATGTGCAACACTTAAAAGCCCACAGACACTTCCAGCCCTTTTTAATCTCCTTTCAGCAAGCATGTCCTAGTTTATTATAAACTCTGCAATTACTCCAACCTGGCTGAGAGATTATCCATCCAGCTCATGCTGAAACCTCTTTCTTACATGCACTCTTGCATACTCACACAAGCACACACACATCTTAAGGGAGGGGAGTTTGAAAAAGCCACTTTCTTCTGACACTGGGAGATTTACTTACCAGATTGCTCCTCCCTGGGTGCACAATAAACACCACCAAATGTCAGGCTGTGGCAGTTTCAAGTTCAAGTTAGATCAGTTAACTTCACTTTCCTTCCTAGCTATCAGAAAATTTGTACAACTCAGGGAGTGGGGTAGGAATCCTCACTCTCCTGCAGTTCTGATGAAGTACCCAGACACAGCTTCTTCTTGAGGGCAAGAAACAATTCTTACCATGTGCCTAAAATGGATTTCAGCTGTTGCTCACTAATTGTACCTTAAACAGCTCTATACAGCAGAGTTCCAACTATGGTACCACTTGGAAGACCCAACAGTGCTTAGAAATTACAGAATACCAGCATAGAGCAGCAGGGCTATGACAACCAAGGACAATCTGCTGTGGTGTTGTCTCTGTGTTTGGCCAGCCAGACTTTGCTTCTTCAGATCCTCTAAACTAACAAAATAGAATGTATCCTTGCAGGTACTGGCCACAGGATGCAATTAAAATATTAGGAAGTTCTGCAGCCTTCAGAGGCTGGTGTAAGATCCCCGTTTTCTACAGTAACCTATATGTAAAAGACAGAGGATGACCAAACTGAAGAAAAGAACTACTAAATCTGCAGCCAAGGTCATATAAACTCCTGCTGATATGCACCCACGCTGCAGACCTTGTAACAAATGAACTTAGAGGAACAGTGTTCAAATAAAATTAAGACTCCGAACTTCAACTCAGCAAAGTCTGTGATGTAAACTTTGATTCTCTCTGCTCCCTTGCCACTTTGGCATTAGGACTGCAGTCTGTTTGACATGTAGAGTTGCCTGAAACCCAAAGTCGCCTTTCTAGACTTAAAAGTAGCGCCAAAATTAATTGTGCATGAACTTAGCACTGTGGCTCAGAACTTCTATGACTCTGTAGTAGTAAGTCATGCTGTCACTGTTACCTGAACAGAGTCAAGTTGTTAACCTGTCTGACCCTTTTACAGTAATTGTTCTAACAGAAACCACCACATGCTCCAAGGCTCTTTTCAGAACTGATGTAGGCTCCAGGCTCAACAAAAAATCCAGGAAGCTGAATGCTTAGCACTGCTGCCCACATGCTTCAGAGACTGCAGTAGGTACTACCCAAGCACTAGCTTTCCCTTCCTCGGTAACTCCATTGCCTTCTTGTCTGTCCTAGCTGTCATCAAAATGACTTAACCCCTCTGGACTGCTCTTTGGCAACTCCTGGCCCAGCTCCTTGCAAAATTTGATTGGTGGAAAAAGCGCACCCCAAGCAATTAGAAGCAATGCAACTGCTTCCCCAGCAAAGTGAAGTTGATGAGAAGAGCTTGAAAAAATCTCCCACTTGCTAAGTTCCAAGTTTAGAGCATTTAATAATGCTTGTTTAAAACCCTCCCAGCCCAAAATGAAATGCCTCAATTTCCTACTGTGGTACTGGAGCAAACCCCTACTAAGGCAGTGGGGGTTATTCAAAACCTACAGTGGAAGATCTGGGTCCAAACCTGGAATGAGAGACTGACTTACGAGTCTTTCCTGATCTAAATGCAGGCCTGCTGCAATTCCTTCCAGTTCTGTAAAAAGAGCTGTTTTTCCCCCAGACCTCTTTGTCTAGTTCAGACACAGAGAATTGTTTCTTATGTCCCTCCTTTTTAGGGCTATTTTTATCTTCTAAACAATGACAGTTTGCAAAAGCCTCACCCAGAAAGCAAAGATCCAGCTCACCTATCAGCAAAGGGACTAATCAGCTTGTGTCCTTAGACTGCAATGCAGTATGCATGTAGGTTAGAGAAGCACACCAAAGGCTCTCCCTCCAAAGGCCTTCTATCAAGGCCTGCCCCAGAAATGCTGCAGAAGTGGCCTGAAGCCACTGCTAACTGTATTAACTGTACTGAATGTGCATTTGCTCATTCATGTGAGCAAAGTCTTATTGTCATGGCCAGGGGGTTTGGGGAGTGTCTCCACTCTAGGGTGGCTAGATCTTGAGAGCTCAAAAGGTTTTTAGCAGCTCCTTCTTCTAGCACCCAGCTAAAACCTCTCTAAGGGGAGAAGGAATGGAAAGAAAGGAGCAATGTCCAGCTTTCCTCCTCACCCCACCCTCAAACTTCCTCCAGTTTACAGAATGATTCCTAAGCCATCAGCAACACACTGTCTTCAAGGATAAGCACAATAGGAAGATGGCACAGACAACCCCTTTGCTAGTGAAATACTGCCTTGGGCCAACATTTCATCCGGGGTAGAAGTGGACAGGATCTCAGACCCAGTCCATCATGCTTAGGACTTCAGCAGAAGAGAGTTTAACTTTTCATTGACTAGCATTCCCCAGCCAAGCAGATGTTAAGGGAGGCTACAATACACATCCAGCTTCCAAAGGGTTAGCATAGCAGGCCAGAGAGGAAAGAGACGGATGTGGCTCTTAACAGTCAAATTTCAAGGGTCCTCTCTCCACAAAAAATAGGTCTGCGGTCAGAACAGCCAAAAGCCACAGGGAAGTGAAGAGGGAGAGGGGTGGTCTGGCTCCTTATACGTGTTTTTGTTGCTCTTCAAAGCTGAATGGTTTTTCAAAGGTGTAGCAATGGACATTGATTTCAGTCTGAAAGTAGCAGCCTTCTCCCCACCCACTCTCCCACCACCCTGAAGTGACTTTCTCAGCAGGATGCACTGTGGCTATAAGTCTTCTGCTTAACAGCAAAGCAACACATTCTGGCAACATCTTAAATATATTCATAGGACATCTGTGACTGGGTTTGGAGGGGAACCAAACAGGGTAAAGGGAAGAGGAATGAACAGGAAGCGCAGGACGGGGGAGGAAAGGGATGGGAAGATTTAAAAATGTTAAGTGTTCATGAAAGATAAAAGACATCTTCTGATATAGCAGCACTTTAGCAGTCAGCCACGCTGAGCAGACCCTGTCTGAGATCAACCGCATGCCAACTTTGTTCCAGAAACAAGTCTGAGAGCCTCTCTCTTCAGCAAGTATTGGTTACGTGGATAGTTCTTTTGTCCTGGCATTTAAATACTGCAGCTTAAATGAGTCCTGGGAATGAAAAACAGAACAAACCAAACAAAGCCCATTCGCACTAAACCTTTTAATGATTTAAAAGAACATCTGATTGACCAGAGTGTTTGAGAAAATCAAGACAGCTGATCTGACAGCTCTGGAGCATCACTGTACATTTACCAATCAAACATGATACAGGATGTGCCCCATGACAGAGCATTTTCAAGGGAAAACATCATTGTGAACACCCCCTTGCAGAAGCCTGTCAACTTTTCTGCCATTTTTCTTAAGCTATTAACAGCAATTGTGCATGTACCCACCATAGTGGGCAATCATGCTACCCCACTCCACTCACATACATCAAATCCACTCTGAAACTGATCCAAACATACGAAACATTATGTCCTCCCCACATTGTGCAGGCCAAGACGAAAGGGTAAGGCGATGAGCAAACCAGCAGCTCCGATACGAACAATTTAACAGCCGTGCTATGCTAGAGAGATCTAGGGGTAGGCCCTAAGAGTAAATGATTTTGCACATTGATGCATCTCGATTAAATTTGCCTGGGCTTGTGCCTCAGTGTCTCCTTCCCTAGCCAATCTGTTCTCTTGAATCAGCTTGCTGCAGAGTGAGAAGAATGGTCATCACTTCAGAGGGAGTGAATAAAGCTGATGCTTCTTAGCAAAACCCTCCTGCCTGGCGACAACTGCCCAGGGTCATGCCATCTGCATCCCCTTGTTAGGCAGCAGCTGCTCTACTCGCTCTGCAGAAACCCTTCTTCCTTCTGGATAGCAGCGACAGCTGATTTAATTATTGATGATGATGGGCAGAGGAGGAGGAGTTCTTCAGGCGAACTCACAGGCGCCACATGCCACAAATCCTAAAATAAAGTCCCTACTCTAAGGTTTCAAAATCATTCCTGTTCTTTTACAGGACACTGTAATTACTGTCCAACCAAGATGAGAAATATTGATAGACTCAGCTAGTTATTCAAGCAGCATGCTTGCACTACATCCAGTGCCACCTTTGAGCCTCTGTTACCTGTGCGAGTGTGAGGTACAGTGTAGTGTTATTTATCTTGAGATGTAGGTGTATGTTCTGGACGGGGAACGAGTGGATTCTGCTTGGGCAGCTGGGTCATTCAGAAAATCCCAAATGAGGATGGTGTCATCATGTGAGCTGCTGACGATCTGGAACTCGTCAAACTGAAGTCGAAAGACTCTTCCAGAATGCTCCTAAATGCAAGTGGGAGACACAGCATGTTATAAATTTGCTGGCACATGGGATGGAGCAGGTAAGATGAACTCGGCCTTGGATTCTAGCATTACATGCATTTCCCAGTAAACCCCACATGACACACAGTGCATAAGCATCACATTGTGTAAATTAAGGCCTCTTTCAGTGAAAAGGATTTGCTGTATCTGAGTACTTGGCTCACAGGAAGTTTACAGTTACAATTACCCATTACTCCTTAAATCTTAAACATTGGACATGTACTGTGCAGAATAAACCAAGCTCCCTCCACCACACCTTCAGTCTGGCAAGGCTGACAGGAACACTGTCTTCCTTGTCCCATGCTGAAACTCTTTCCCAAAAACACAGATTTCCAAATGCTGTAGGTTACAGGGGAAGAGATGAGAACTTTGCATTTGGCACCACTGCCCTTACTGTAAAGGAAAGGGTTTAATACTGGAGGACACTACGAAGCCTGTTGTAAAGCCTGGTGACACAGTAATAATTTCTCTTAAGCAGTTTTAAAAACATGAACTAGAAAGGGCATACTTTATAGGCAGTTTGCATTCTGCTCTGAAGCCGAGTGGAAATGGCACGACAATTTGGCAAGAGTTCAGACTGTAATTAACAGGAGGTAACGGCAAGACCCTGGATATCACAGAGCAAATCCACGGTACTTTTCCCCTTTGTGTTGCCCATTTTTCTTGGTGCTTACATGGCTCCTCTAAGGGAACAGAAATCATGCAACTAGGGTAAGCCCTATCTCTCCCATTAACACAAAATTTTCTTCAGTGCTCGCACATTGCAAGGGGCTTAGAGTCAGGAAAAAAACATGTCTTAAAATACTTTAATACTGAAAATACAGTTTTCTCAAATATTTAGGCAAAAGAGAATTCTTAGCTACTAAATGCCTCTCTCCTATGAGACAGGACTACAAAAATACAGCTTGGTTTGCAAAGCACAACAACTGCTTTAAAGTGAACCTCTTAATCTCTAAAATTGACTGAAAATACACACACACAATATTCAGATTCTATTTTTAAAATAAATCTAAAAAAAAGGTCAAATCCTTGGAACTTTTCTGATCTCTTTACTATAATTTGAATTTGTCTTAAAAAAACCTCATGGGCTTGTCTTCCCACCTATTCAAAGAAGAAATGTTTTCCCAGAGTCTGCGCTGTAGAAGTGAAATAAAGAAGGTTTTTGCTAAAAAATATCACTACAACAGTCAGAGCTACTGAGGGACTGCTCATAGAGAGAGGTACTTTCAAAAACTGTTTCCAGAGCTCCCTTTTTTCTCCCAGTCATTGTGGGCTATGTAATGTTGCCCTAGAAGTTCCACACACCTGCGCTTTGCTTTTACAGAAGCAGTAAGCACAATGCACACCCTAAGTTAAGGCCAAAACGACCTGGACTCTAGCTTGTAAGGAAAGCTGAACTATGTGCTTATTCTGTGCCTCAAAAGCTTCTGACAAATTCATGTGGCCACCGTTCCAGCTAACAGAAGACAAAACTGGAAGGGATCTGGCATGCAGCGAGCATTTGTTATCTGTGCACTTTCCTCCTACTGTTTGAAAATTGAACACGAGCAGCGGGAGACTCATGATGTTCATTGTGCAGCCAGGTTTAATATTGGAGGCCGAGGGAAGAGAAAAAACACAAAACCAAACCATGGGTAAGTGGGTATAAGGACACTGTTGTCATAAAACTCCTAAAAGTGCCACAACAGCTTCCTCTGTCCCCCCCCCACCTCTTTTGGCCCCCTCCATTGCTATCAAATGGGGATTTATAACTATCTGTGTGCTGAGATTCCTACAGTGTTTCCATCCCACCACATCTGATTTATAATAAAATTAGCTAGGGCATTTTGCTGTCCACTGCTGGAAAATGCAGAGGAAATCACACCAGTTAAAATTAACTCTACAGGTTACTAGGCACACATTTGTCTCAGGCTAGAGCAGGAACACTATTAATACCAAGCTGAAGTCTTAGACTCTCAGGATATGTGCTTATGGTTACAGAGTAGTTCCACAGTTTGGAACTGGGTGGCTGATGACAAAGGGTTTTTCTGGATTTCAGCCATGAAACAATTTGCAGTTCTACTTAGCTAACAAGCAGGTTTTTCAGAATAGTACCTGCAGGCATCCAAGGCTCTCACAGACTCTTACTCTGCAGCTTACGCTTCAAATATACAATTGGAAAAGAGTTAGCATGGTTTAATGCTCTGCTACCTGTCAGCTGAGTCACAATAACTCTCACACTCTGCACCAAATGTGAAAGCTACAACAACAGTAGCAATTCAGGTGGTGGATGAAAGTGCAGAAGGTCAGCTAGCACAGCTCAGCTGGTGAGAGGCAACCACACTTCTAGAGAATCAGATGGCCTTGGTATGATCTTGGTTTAGAGCACAGACAGCAGTCACATGTCACAGCAGGAAAAGGTCTAATGTATACTGACCCAAACATTTGTTTTCTAAAAAAGAAATATATTGAGTACTTCTTTTTCAAAGATAACTTGGTACTGGATTGAAATCTTCCTTTAACCCCAGCAACAGTGCAAGTTTTTTGGGGTGACTGTGATGGAGGAATACTTATGAGAGCCATCCCATGGCCTTGGCTGTACTGGCATTTTCGTCACAACTTTCCCACATTATCATAAGACCAGTGCAGAGCCACTGTTAAGCATGACTGTGAAAGTTGTTAACACTCACGCAATGACATTTTAACCACATCATCATCAGACCTGCCCTAAATACTGACGGACAGTATGAAAGTTGTAGTTGCTGTTTAAGGATGAGGCAATAAAGGATGTGGCAATTTCACTGTCTGTTCTAGTCCTTACCTGCTTTTTCCTTAAACATACAAATGCCAGTTAAAAGCAATTCCAAAGGTGTTTTTGCTCTTGTTCCTCAAATTTGGAATGTAAATCTTTAACAAATTTCATGTCAACATATCAGACACCTTACTGTTACAGCACCAGGTACACACAGGTTAAAGTAAACCCACTGGCACTCAGATTTCAAGAAGAACAAGTCTCGAAAATTAATTTAGCTAATAACTTCAAATCACAGAGCAAAACTGTTAAAAAGTGAGTGACAATTCCACAGGTTCCAACATTTAATGCTTTATAGCTTGCAAAATTAAAAAAAAACTCCAAAACACGGACACACAAAAAAGCCAGACCCATAGGAATTCCTAGATCCTGTAGACTGAGCTAAGCTGACTTGAGTTTTCATGGCTCAAGATAGCCCTGATCAAGCACACCTTTCTGCTCCCTCCAACACCCCTGTCAAAAGCTCTTACCACAAGGGTTCGCAAGCAGAGGGTCCCTGCTGGAGCACGGGGGTCCAAAGCAGCCACAAGATCCCATACTTTTATTTTCCTAGAAGTGAAAAAACAGACGAAACCACAGCTTTGTTAGAGAGAAAAGAGCAAGTGCTCACAGAAAAAAAATATATAAAATTAACTGTTAGTACATCTTAGCTAATACACCAGTTCAAGGAAAATTACAACAATCCTTCTGCTCTTGAGAACCGGTTCTCGCATTTCCCCTTTGTAAAGCTTATAGAGCTTAATGGGAGAAAAAAAAAATACACTGTCAACAAAGTAAAGCCCATAAAAAGCAGGTGGCAATAAATAACAGATACATGTGGGAGTGCAGACACCTAGTCTGTAATGGGAAATGGTCCAGAAGACATAACCACAGATAGGAAAAATTGTTCTTACCAGTGGTTCAGCTAGAAGAGGTTTCAGGCTGTGTCAGTCAGACATTCTTACAAAGTAAAGAACTGGACACACACATCAAATCACATTGACTTATTGCAAAAGAAGAAAAAAAGGTATGCTTTGTAACATGGTCCTGATTTACAGACAAGGTGACTAGTATTTATAAGGAAGATACAGGAAAGTGGGATGTGAGACACTGAGACAGACAGGAAGATGCAAGGTATCAACTGCACTGATGGCCTCACCCATCATATGCCCCACTAACTATCCTCTTGTTGTCAAAGCGTATGCATCTCACCAACTCTTCATGGCCTTCCAATACTCGTAAACATGCCCCACACTCGATATCCCACAGCCTGGAAGAAAGAAAACAAAAGAAGCACTCAAAACAGTTATGGTCAGCCTACTTGCTTTCCAAGCTTTTGTCAGCTTTTTGACATGACTTCCAGTTACCATGGATAAAAAAACGTTATCTTCCTACAAGAACTGAAATTCTTTGACATGCATTGTCTAGAGGTGGTCCAACTGTGGCTGAAATGTGCTCTGCTCACACAGGAATCTTAACAGCTGTATCTGCTGCATCTCCCTGACACACAGCTGAAAAGAAAGCAGTCACAAATGTTCTTAAATGCTCATTCAATTAGCATTCAAACTGACTTGAACGTCAGAGTAGTGAGAAATACAGGTGGAATCTCTAGGTGACACATCTCAAAGCAGCACAACTGCTGAGGGTTCAGGTCACTTTTCCTGAGAGACAGACAGAAAGAAACAGAAACACTGTCCCCATATATTTTACTCCTGAGGTCCCCAAAGAATAATCCAGATCCAGTGGATTTGTGCCCAAGGTTGGTAGATAATGACAGCAGCTGTCCTGCCACAACAAGCTGCTCTCACTTTGGACAACAGAGGAATGGACAGAACTCTTTCACCACTGTAGAACTAAGAAAGGATGTGTCTATGCACACAATTGAGGCCGATGAGGAGCACCAGGTGATTCTTCAACCTGTGAAGTTGATCTTTCAGGAATATGAAGATGAAGATCCTAATAATTTTCACATAAGAACCAGCACACCAGTCAAGGTCAGAGCAAGCAACTCCATGGCAAAGGTCAGCCAAAGGCACTCTGGCTGGTCAGAGAGCATTAAGTCTCCCAAGGACTGTAAACAGGATGGACAATGCCAGAAATGAACTGGTGCAGAAAGGTTTGAAAAGCAATCTTGAGCCAGGAACTTTAGTGCCATGTGTTTCCATTCCTTGCCATTAATCCTGAGATTGCCAGCAGCTCTGGGAGGCTGCAGCACACTAATTCAGGCCTGTATTTTCAGATCCAGTTTGATGTTTTACCTGAATCTGAATGTGCTGAGATGATTATGTCCCTAGCCATGTGGGGAATGAGTCTTCATGTACAAAAGACGTAACTACTATGTAAGAGCAGAATCTCCTAACAGAATTTGTGTCAAGGGCATCTTCCAGATTTGATAACCTTCTCAAATTTCTACTTCTTTAAATAGCCAAAGGATGAAACAGTAAGGGAAGCACTCTTAAGGCTTAAGAACTAACTAAAACAATTTACTACAAAGTGTACACAGTCAAAACCACTACCAGTCTTCCTTCCTATAGCTTTGGGAGAATTTCTGGAAGTAGAAGGAAGTCTGCAAGCCTTTAATTCACCTGAAGACCTGGCAGAGCTGGAAGATGTACAGAATGCAGGGGAGCCTGAATCCTCATCTCCTAGAGAGAATGCTGTTGTTTAAACAGTCTAGAATCAGAACCCCAGGTGTGCACACACCAGAGGTTGAATACACACATGCGAATCAACCACTCAATTAAAAATTAACCCAAGATGATGTAGCCTGAGTCTATTTTCTTGTTTGAAATTATCTTTTTTTTTTGTCTTTTTCTATACCATGTTTGTCTGTAGCAATTAAGAACTTTGACCCTGAAGACTAAGATACTGAAGTGGCTAGATTAAATTTGATGAACCAATTTCTACCAGATGGAAATCACCACAATGACAGCAATGCCTATGTAGTTGTGTCCTCTTACACTGGTGAAATATCTGGTCTACAACAAAATCTAAATGATTTTTACACAAGACCTCTCTACAGAAGTTACTGATTTCTCTGCCACTTCACATGTCCTTGTGTTTTCAGCTGTAAAACTAGAAATCACAATTACCTTTTGGAAAAAGTTTCCCTGAAACTGAGGAACATCGAACTTTAAATTCTGTATCAGGAGGTAGTCTCTATTAAAGGCCAACACACAACATCTGGCATTTTATAGTAGACTAAAATCAAACATACAAAGCACAAAGCCACCCACAAAGATGACTTGGTAACCTGTCCTTTCTTCATCACCCTTCCACTGACTTGTGCCCCTTGCTAATGGCTGGGAGAAAACAATGTGACCAGGTAAGTCTTGTGCCTTACCCACACAGTGGCCAAACAGGACTTCCACTAAGATTCATTGCCAACATTCCTGAAATTCTAGCACAATTTATCTGTCAACTAGGGATTTTGTCCAATGTAAGCACAAAAGTAACCATTCCTTTTTAGTGTTATCACTATCTTGACATCTATTTTTATTAGCAGTGCCAAGTCATATTTCAGATCCTTCCCTAACTGCTGTAACATTTAACTATTTCTTACTCTAACACTGAGACCAAGCTTCACAGTACAATTGCAGGACTTCTCACCATGTGTAAGTGGTGCTACTCTTACATGATGTCTGTAATACTTCTTCCTCTGATATAGAGACAGAAGTTCCAGCTCTCTTGGTCATGCTTTCAGACAGCCCTATACTAAAATCTGGTACAATGACCTGGTGATGTCAACCAAAAGACAACCATTTTCCTATAGGATGCAAAGACGGGAGAGGCAAGCAAAGTCCACAAACAGCAGCATGAATCATTCTCACTGAGGAGAACTTATCACTGACATGCAAAGGGAAGGGTTTCTGCTTACACTTGTCCAGTTTTCAGGTTTTATCAGAAGGCAGACAATTATTTAAAGCAATGATAAAGACAAAAGGGGGGTTGCTCTTATTCCTGTTTGCGCAACAGAGCCATTTCCTTACATCACTTAAACTACTACTCAAGCTTGCTCCATATGCCCCAAGATTAGTAAGACAACCCTCTGCCAGCAGCTGAGGATGTACAGAGAAACCCTGACTCATGATACCAGAAGGAGTTAAATCTCAGACTGCAACCAAGGCAGCTGGAGAAGTGCAAAAGGCAGTAAACTGAACTTCAGCCTCTAAACCAGCTGTTCCAAACTTAACCAGGTGCCAAGTACCACAAGAGGAGTTTGGCAAGAGCCCAGGAGGATTTCTGCAGAGGATTAAATGCCTCTTACTGCAAATCTGACCCCTTTAACTAGACACATAGCCCAATTAAAATATCGCAAGAGGACATCATAGAACTGGTACTTGCCAGCTCCTTCATACACCAGAATTGTCAGAGCAATGCAACTTGTTGATTAGTATGGGACTCTTGAGATACAGAGGATGAAAGACAACACAGTAAACAGGCTTCTAATATCTCCTTCCAGTAGTTCCCAATGTTCTATAGCAAAGAAAGCATTTTTCAAAGATGACAAGGGTACAGAGCACTTCAGTTGCCTAACCTCTGCACATCCCAGGGAATCAGAGACAACGTGCTGGCACAGAACTCTGCAGTGGGGAGTGTGTCTCTCACCTGATAGTATTATCTGAAGAGCCGCTCACTACCAGCCTGTCTCTGTACTGCAGACATGCAATGCCTCGTTTGTGGCCATTTAAGGTGCGCACAAATTCGCAGGTACTAGTGTTCCATACCTGTGACAGGAAGGGGGAAGGGAACCACACAGAGACAAAATCATTAAGAAGAGACTAACAAAAGCTGGTATCTGTATGATATACAGATGCATCCAGAATGCTCTTAATTGAAGATGCTATCATTGAGAGTGGGGAGATTACCGCTCCAGTGACTTGTGATTATATTCTGCAACTGTTACCATCTTGGGTCACTGTACACAGAAGATTTTTGCCACACCATGTAAGAATTAGCTTCCAAAATCAGGCTTTAGCATTCTTGGGCTATGATTTAGTCTACACAGGATCTTGATTTTCCTCAGTTTTAAGGCTGCAGATTTGGATCACAGCAGTAACATTTAAGAGACTCCTATCCACTCACCTTCACTTTTGCCCCCATGCTGCCCTCTGACAACTGTTCGAGTGATATGCTGAAACAGATCATGGAAGTGGTCAAGTTGAAAAAGAACACAGAAAAAAAAGAGTCCTTTTTCAACTGCATCTGTAGCTAGATCTGATTTGCCATCCAGCTCTGTAAACAAGTTGTGCAAGCTCAACAAAGGAGGGACAAGTAGAAATAAGCAGCAGGAAGAACACTGCTTCTAAAGGAAGATCTGTGCACTAACTGCCAAGAACCATCTTCCCTCTCTGGTCATCTGTTCTCGGTTATTAAATACCCCAGTGCTGCAAATAAAAAGCCTCTGAAACACCTCACCTTTATAGTTCTGTCACCTGATGCTGATACAATGTATTTGTCATCAAAGTCCACGACGTTGACAGCAGCTCGGTGCCCTACTAGCACCCTCCTCAGGGTGATGTCTGTTGGTGAAGCCATGTCCCACACAGCAATGGAACGGTCTTTGGAACATGTCACCATCATGCCGTTATTGAAGCGCAGGTGCAGTACTGCTTCGCAGTGGTGAATCAGTGTGTTCAGCATCTCACCTGCATTCACATCCCACACCCTGCGGGTCCAAATTTCAAACCAGAGAGAAGAGAGTTAAAAAACTGTACAGTGGATTTTCTGCAGAGCAAGAGAGGAACAAAGAGAGGTAATTGACTCTGTAGCAATATTAGAGAAGCCAATATAACACCACAAGTTATATCTATATCTATTAAATAGTTAATTAAAAGACGTATTATATAAACCTGTTGACTATGCATACACTGAGACAGTCCAGCAGCCAAAAACCCTGCAACGCAATTAACACCATAAAAATAAACCAGCCAGGAAAGAAGTATTCTTTAATTAAGGGAATTTAGTGCTGAAGAAAGGTATGAGATTGATGGCCTTAAAGACTGATGTTTCCTGGTTGTATAAGCCTACAGCACATTCCATTTCCAGTCAATGAGTACTTAATCATAACCTGTGGAGAAGCAAGTTCAGTGACAGGTTTAATTTTTGACCTCTTTCTCAGGACTATCAACTCAAGGCACAATTTATAGAGAAGCAGAAGACAAGATAATGCTTTTCAAACACATATAACTAATTGCCACAAGTTGCACCATGAACTGCATTTACCCTGCAATGCATCTGCTACACAGCTACACTCCAGCAATGTGCTGAATACCCAAATTAAGACAGAGCATTTATGTCAACTTAATGTTATTAGAACCAACTGTTCCAGCAGAAAGATAATTTAAGATGAAAATTAGGAAAAGGCTTCATACAGAACTTCTAGGAATTGAAATGAAGATTTTAAGTCTTAAAAATGTTTCTTTTGGGCTATTCTCTTGGCAAACTTCTTTTACCCTCCATAAAGATTTCTTTTGGCACTATTACACCTGTATCACAGATATACTAGCTGAGAGCAGAAAATGGCTGTATCATCAGGCACATCGGACATTGCAGAAGTTTTCTTTGCCAATAAGGCAAGCAGTAAAAAAATCTGAGATGTGAGAAAGACTTTTAATGTCTTATTTTATAACTTATGGAGGCTGAAGTGCATAAACTTATGGTCTATAAATGAGAATGAACAGTACATTCCAATTATAAAATGCAAAGAAGAAAACCTGACAGAATAAAGACCTGAGCTGTTAACATATGAGCAGTTCGCAGACAGGGTTGCCAAACCGAACAGGAGCTGGAGACCTACTGACTTCTTTGGACAAGTGCATCCCTGAGATCTCAGAAGCATTAAGAGTCCATCTGTACTGCCTATTGGATGAAGCCCCTCTTCCTGAGGAGACCCGAGGATAAAAGTGATGCATCCTATGTGCCTCTGGGCTCTGCACAAACATTTACAGATACAGTGGGAAACAAAAGTATTTCTGGGCAAGTAGCCAGGCTGCAATTTGGCCTGCCTGGCCTGACATGGAAGATGATAGTGCTTGTTACAGGAATCAGCCTCTCTGTTGTGATCTGCTCAGTACAGTGCAGTTCCCACACCGTCTCCAGGCAGGCAGAATTGCTGAAATTCTTGATTCCTATCAACGACAAGACCCCAAAATCCAGCAGCACCACAAGACCACATGTATCACATGTCAGGAACTAAATGTAACCTTTACTAGCTTTACAGTGGTAGTTTACACACATGCACAGTGATAACCACAAAGAGCTTTCAGCTAATAGCTTCAGAAAAGGCCACTGACACAGCTTTTTGTTGTCTGTAATTTCACTTTATGGGCATTGTTTTTACTCTGACAAGAAGAGAATATATAACATAACAACATGGAGAAGACAGACCTGCTCCTTCACATCCAAGTTCATATTACAATTCACTAACTCATATGTGCCTGCATTTACACTACAGATCTTAGACTCTCTGGGATTCTCTAATATGTCTAATGGATTTTACATCTCCACAACATGCACCACAAGTGCTGACTTGAGGTGTTCAGCCTTTGGCTGGAGAGTGGAAAGAAAGCAAGGTTAGAACAACTAAACGAAACCAAACATCATGCTAAATTTAATTAAGAGTCACAGGAGATCTGGTCATGCATCTTTTGTTAAAGTTAAGTGACTATGAATGACTAAACCTTCAAATCTGCTTTGAAAACTTCAACCAGCTTTTAAAAGGTTATTCTCTGGGAGAAGTTAAAACATTCTCAGGGAGAAGTTAAAACATTCTCAGGGAGCATCAAAACATGCAAAACCTTGGTGAAAAGCCAGATGGCCTTCCTAACTCATCTTGACCTTGACTGACCTTTGCTTAGGTTCTCATTTCTCCTTGACAGCCATTTGCATGGACATCTGATAAATAAGGCACAGTACACTCCTGAACACATATGCTGAACTACTTCATGGAACTAACTGAAGAGCACACATTTAAGAAAAGATTATTTCAGCAGTTTGCAAGGCTAAAATCTTAGAGGCAAACAGAAAACTCCAAATCATGAGCACACACCTGACTGTTGAGTCTGAAGATCCAGTAATGATCACCCGTTCATCGTACTGGAGACACAGGACAGAACCCGTGTGTCCAGTGAGAATTCGCTTGCATTCCAATGTATTCTTATCCCAGATCTAAGATAGCAAACATTCAAAACCAGACAGCTCAGTAAGATTTTAATCTTTCAGCACTTACTGGTTTGACTAGTCTAGTTTTTACTACAACACATCATCCATAGTGCAGTATAGAACGTCTTCAGTGGCATCAGCAGAATCTTCTACAAGGCTCTTTGGTGCAATACATTAACATCTTTGATATTACTGTCTTTACTATGAATACTGGTTTTACCCTTCTCATCAAGGTACAAGGCACAGTAATTACATAGCCTGTAATTACTGATGGGCAAAAACTCTGCTAGGGAAGTCTGTAAAAAAACAGGGTCTCTCTTGCCAGATAAAAGAGGCATAACATGCTCTGCAGGTGTGAGGTGAGGGAAGAAGGACAGGTTACTAACAAGAGATTGGGCAGGTGCCATTGAAATTAGGACACTATTATTTATGGCATAGGCACTGCATTCTGGAGCATTCTCACCTTGATAGTATTGTCTCGTAGGCCACTTACTATCTTCTGATCATCATACTGTAAACAATAAACCCCTTTGCTTGTCTCGCTTCTGCAGTGGATCCTCTGTAAACTGTGCCTTCCACAACGCCAGTTTGACTCTATTGTCTTGAGAGACGGGAAATAGAGTAAAAAATTAAGCATGGAATTATTATCCCTTTTTCTGTTTGTTTGAGAAGACAGTAGATACTTTTCTTTACGTTTTTTCTGCATTCAGGCCCATATAATGACATAACTACTTTCTAAACTGCTTTCTAACACATGTAAGAAAACCAATTAAACGGACAAAAGCCTAGAAAATGTATTGTGGCTGAACTCATCTGTGTTATCTGGAATGGTGAGAGAGAAGTGACCTAAAAGCTTTTTTCTGTCTCCAACCTTTAACCCCCAGTGACTCAACAACTAAACAACTGAAAAGAAAGTCTCAGTTGAGCTCTAGCTAAGCACTTCTACAAATTTGTCTCAACAGCACCTGAGCATCGCTCTTGCCATTAGGAAAATACCAGAACATGGCATTTTGCTCACACTAGATATAACGCAACCATGCTCAATTTCTCTCTGTAACATCTTAGTAGGTCTCATCCGCACCAGCTGGAGCAAAGTATTGTGGAACAGAGAAAATCAAGATGGCACGGTGCTGCTGTAGCATCTGACCTGCAAGGGGCAGAAACTCCCTCTGCAAACAGCTCACTCAACAATCCAACTCATCCCCTGTATAAAGGAATAGTGAAGCCTGGGATTTTACATAACTATCCCAGATCTACAAACTCCAGACAAACAAAGACACAACAGATTTAATGAGGTACTTCATTAGAATGACATTTTCTCAGAATTTCTGCATCATGAATAAATCAGCGAGGTTTAAAAATATATTAAAAATCCAACCAAACACACCATATCTGGAAGCTGTTTCTTACCTCTATGTCCTGTATAATTTTGGGGTAAAGTGCTCTGTAGAATGAGTTGGGTGGTGCAGTCCCATCAGGAGGTTTATTTTTAAATAGATATTGTCCCCTGGAAGACAAAGAACATCCCCCAGTGAACACAAATCATGTGTCAGCATTTCGGAGAAAGGTCCTCTTGGTGTTTTACAAACGGGTAGCCACTGTTTAAGAGCACAGACAGACTGATATTCGAATTCAATTTACTCAGTAAGACAGGGTGGTTCATTGTTTGCCTTGCAACATGGCAGTGTTGCATTCTGACATTGAAAGACTCATGAAAAATTTGAGCCTAGTCACTCAGGGAAGGGAAATATATTATTTATTATGGACATGAGCCCATCCAACTCAATAGGAGGTGAGAACGGCTCATGCCTGCAATACACATACCCATATCAGAGGTCACCTTTAAAATATAGTGTACAAAGAACATGAAAGAAGCCAAGGAATGTTCAAACTCACCATGCATTCATAGCTTTTACCTGCATTAGCAGGAACAGTATCAGTTTTGGTACACGGACATTTTACTGCTACTCTACTACATTTTGGTAAGCAACACTTCATCTGCAGTGCTTCCCTCATTTCAGCACTGATTTGGAATACTCATATCCCAAGCTAGATTTTTGCTACCAAAAAATTCCGTAAACGGCAATCACTACCTGCTGTGTAAAAAACTTGTAATTCCTCATCCTGAAGTTAGAAGCCACCAAACACGGTGTGGAAGCTAGTAAACCCCACCATGGGCGTACTAACTGCTGTTCTGCCTGGCAACATGCCTCACAAAATGGAGAGAGGCACAAATGCCTCCGAGTGTAATCCTGGCATCAGAGGCACAGAGTTTACACTGGGCCAGCTCTCCACTTCTCCCTCCCTTCCTCCATTATGGCATAATTAATTGTTCAATACTTCCTTGCGCATTTCTTTCTTGTCCTTTTCATACAGTAGACCTCAAAACTCATTTGAGACACACCGTACATTAGCTGCCCTGACGTACTTGAAGTGGGGAAATCACAACAATGAACCAAATATTTTTTGATATAATGCAGTTACAAACTATAGAACTGAACAAATTAAAAAACAAATGCTCAAGAAAAGAACTTCTGATAATTCTTTACATAAAATATCTTAAGTATGACTTGAGAGAATGGTGCTTCCCACTTTGGACAGAGCAGTCATCTGAGTCTTCAAATACAGTGACCAGCTGCCACGCATATGGGGCCTAACACTAGATGGTTGCGTATCTACTGTGATCAGGTCCAGGGAGACAAAAAATGCTTTGGAGATATACAGAACACCTAGGACACATCCTGGAAGACTTTAGCTGGCCTACAATAATATGTATACAAGCTTATGTGCCTGAAAACCTGTCTATTGTTTCCAACGTTATTAGCTAATCTAATACAAGGTCTTGTTGCCTCCTATAAGCCCTGCCTCACAACCTGTAGTCATTTGTTTACAGTACAGCTAAAGGATTGCTTGGAATTTCCATGGCATCCCAGTGGCCATTGCACTGTGGCTCTGGGATAAAAGGAACTATTGTTCGCAGGTTTTGATGACAGGCCATTTCAATCAGGCATTCAGATGGACACAATCATGCCCAGATTTTGGACTTCTGTTTTATATTTCTCTAAATCTGTGTAACCCTTACTGTTCCCTGACAAGCTGTCAGTGAAGGCCACCATGCTGCAGAACTGGGGATTTCTGTTGTAAACCACAAGCTGCAAATACTGAAATCAGGCAGTCCGTGTGCAAAGTGAGAAGCTGTAAGCAAATAAGACCAGCCATCTATCATTCTGAACTGTCCAGTTAGTCAGCTCCTAGTGCTATTCAGTGTTAGCACTGATTACAACGTAAAAAGGTCTTGTGGCAGACATGCAATTATAATGGATATTTCTTGTCTGCTTCTCTTAAACACCACACCATGCTTGGAGTTACATCTTCTAGAGCTAATCATAGGGTAATCTGAAAGACAGAGCACAACTTGCTCCTGTTCTGTCAAAGCAATCTCCAGGACACAGTGTAAACCTGAAGAAGAGGAGCAGTAATAGGGTGTGACTGTCCTCTGAGATAAGAAGCAGGACTGTGCAACTGTCTTTTAGAAACGTCATATGTCTGTACTAGTAACTGATGTTAATGTTATTTTTAAAATCTTGAGGGACCATCCAACTCAACTTTGACATCTTAGCAGTTCTAGAACACACTGTCAATCAGATGACAAGGTGACAAGCAACACGTAACACTGATCAATCCAGAATATACCATGGCAAATTGTGATCTGACCTAATTTCTTCTCACAGGCTATTCTCATGACTTAGCAAGAGAAGCATGATCTTTGGAGAAGCTCAAAGGTGGACACACAAATGGCTGGAAAGCACAGTTTACTAAATGAGCACTGTTAACAGGATGGCAACTGGGACCTTGCATGGAGTCTGTTCTAGATGTGTCATTACTGAACATTTTCATTAAAGACAAAGTATAGAAGAGGGAGTGCATTTATTACCTGGCCAATGATATTAAAGCTGGGAGAAGCTACAAGCACTTTGGAGGACAAGATTGATTTCATAATGCTCCTGACAAAATGGAGATATACCAAACAATAAATAGAATCTAATTCAATAAGGACAAGCGCCAAGTTCACCACTGAGGAACAACATAAGCATGCAAGATGAGGAATAATGGCTAAGTAGAACTGCCACAGAAAGGGTAACTGATTTTATAACAGTGTTATTTCACTGTTAAAAAATAAAAAGCACATGTTCCACTGGAAAGTATTAAATGGAGTGTCCTCCATAAGACATGCGGAGCACTGCTTCTCACACCATCAAACCCTGGTGATGCTTTGGCATAAGACGTCATCCACCAATGAGCAGAATAACTGGGGAGGGTCTAAACTGAGAAAACCAAGAATGGCAAGAGGAAAAGGCAACACAGGATAACGGCTGGTCAGTGCATCCACAATCTAGGAAACATGATCATCTTCTAACATGGAAAAGATTACTGCCAAAAGGAGAATGAGAAACTGCCCTGTTTGCATAGGCTAAATACAATATGCCAAGCTGTAGCTAGGAATACAGCCTAGATTTAAGGAAAACCTATCTAACACTGAATTTAGTGAAACAGTGGAATTCCTTGCCTCATCAAGGCTTAGGGAATCTCCATCAGTGAAGATCCTTAAGAACAAGTTAGACAAACATCTAGGATGACTTAGGAGATACCTGGCTCTGCCTTTGGGAAACAGGAGAAACTAAAGAACCTCTCAAGGTCCTCTTCAGACTTAGTGTGACCTCAACAAGACAGAGGAAAAATAGAAGTCCTGGAGAGAACAAGGTACTAAAAGGAATGCAGAAGTTACCACTGCCACGCTTGTGTTCATTTTACACTCTTTATAAACATTACACTATTAGAAGCAGATCAAAATAGTATTTATTTTTAAAGGATGTTTCATAATCCTGATTTACTTGCCTTTACTGCCTGAGACAAACAGTATAACAAAATTAACCATAAAAAAGGAGTCTTTTGTTTGCAACTCTGTATCTTCTTCTTTTTAATAGCAACCAAAATGCCTGAGCTGTCACTTTTATCTTGTTTATGAAATATTCATACCCAGCTTCCTTTCTGCCAACATCCTAGGGACACCCTTGGAAAAGAAAATTATGTATTAAAGGACGTACCCCTGAGAGGGAAAGTTCTAATGAAATGTTAACAGAGCAGCTTCAAACTTGAGTGAGACCCACACTGTAGTAAGGCTATTCCAGATGATTATTAACTAATCTATCTGCATTTCTAAAGTCCCCTATTCTCCATGGTACCTACCCTCAGCTTCCAGTTTGAAAATTAAACAGATATCTAATAGTGAAAATCTGCTGAGGAAAACGAACAGACCTATCAGGAAACAACTAATTCATAGCACATGCTGCACCACTGCCACCCCTAAAAAAGCTCTTCTGATCTGAACTGCTGACCAGTTTAGTGCTCCCCTGGGGTGTACACAGCTTCTTAATTTGAACCAAATGTCAGTTGGGAGTAAAAACCTCAGTCTGTATATGACACTTGTCACAGTGGGAGAAGAGCATGATCAGATGAGGAAAGTGAGGAAAAAGCCCCCACATTGCCTGCATAGCCAAATGATGCTCTAACCCCCAAATTTTGATTTAAGTAACTGTCAGGTTTGGAACCAACATGATGTTTCAGGGTGCTAAATAACCGTCTTCAAACATGGTTTGAAACACAGCAGCTACTGTCCTGAATGGGGACAAAGGAGGTGAAGATGCAGTTTCCTCACCATCCTCTCCTCTCTGACAAGCCCCTCCACAGGGAGTCTGTCCGGACCATTCTCTCAATGAGCTTCTTCCACAGCATGCCATCTGACGTCACCCGGTACCACTCTTTGCACACCAGCTCAGCAGCACACAACGATTTGGCATCCAGGTATGACAGAATGTTCTCAGCAATGTGATCCAATCCCCGAGCTGGGGGAGAAAAAAGAATAAAGTATTATTTGCTGGGGAGACATGGAGTTTAAAACCACCCCCCTTGCTAGTACAAAGATACTCTCTCTTTCCATCTCCTCTTCTGCACGCGGAGCTGGACTAAATGCACACAAGAGCATTTGCAGATAAGTTCAGGAGTGAACAGTGTTCTCCAACTTCCTTTGGATATAACACAACAAGTCATTAAAAATAATAAAGAATCCAAGAAGTCATTCCAATCTATTTCGATGGGTTTTAGCACTAGGGGGATATTCTATGGATGGCATTTCCAACTCAGCGACGCAGCCCCCAAAATCTCTCTATATTAGGACCATTTCTCATCTCACTGCTACAGCTGTTCTCATGTTGCAACAGCTCAAAAGCTGTTTTTGCTAAAGCAGTAGCTTTTAAACGTAATGAAGAAAAAAATATATATTCCCAATGTGTGCCCTGAAGGGTAGTGGTACCTTTAGACATGGGGGAGGGAGAGATATGCAGATGCACAGGGAAGTCGAGGGAGAAGGAGAGGCTGTGTAAGGAGAAAGTGAAACAGGTTTGTCAGTTGCATTTGTTTTAGTGGGTGGAAGGAACATATGCACCAAAATGGTATCATTTTCAAATATTTTCTGGTGTGAATTCCAGGACTGGCTTTGTTTCAACATGGCTGGAGTGAAATGTAAAGCAATTGCCTGGTTAGCACCAACCAGCCTGATGTAATGTCTGTGAAGCTGGGGGACAGGGAAGGTTATCCTATGTTTCTAACTGGATGGATGCATCCAGTAAAAATGTGCTCTTACCCACTCAAATTTAATCCCTAGCAAGACTTTAGGAAAATAAGATGCCTTTTAAATGAAATGTTGCATAAACACAGCTTCTCTTGGAGGCTGTTTAAGTCACGAGTGACACCCATCATCAACAGATTACCTCACTTCACAGGTCAAATTTCAGAGGCTTTGTAAAAGTTGTAGCTTAGACCCCATCATCCCTCAGGCATAATGTCCAGACCAACCAAAAAAGAAGCATGGCAGATTGGCATTACATGCATCTTCCCTCTGATTCACATTCAGGACAGAGTTAAAGAAGTCTTTTCTTGTTTTTAGAACAACAGCCTCAAAGATCAGGCCCTGCTTGTGACATGGAAAGAAAAAGCAGCAAGTGCATTTTTACAGTCATATGGCCATACTTCTGCAAACCCAAATTGGGTGCTATCAGCTGATTCTAATTAGAGTTTATGAAATGCAAAAGACCCAACCTTTGTTGATGGTAACTGAAAGATCTCAAAATCATCTTCCAATGCATGAAAATGAGAAAATTCAGCATGCCTCCTTCTGCTCCTCTCAAACATCCTAAATTTATAATACACTTTGGATGAGACATTCTACCCAGCGTTTTATGCTTCCATTCATAAGGAGAAAAAGCACGTGAATGATACTACGCACAACCACATAGTGCAGAAAGAGGTCTGACATTTCTTATCTTTATAGATGCAAAATTAGATGTCAACCTGCAAAATAAAAGCATCAGCAGCCTTTATTATGCATTTAATCTGAAAAGATATATACAGCCACTATATAAAATTCTTTTAAAAAAAGGAAAAGTCTTCGTAAATTTAGATTGGCTCTACAGCAATTCGCAGAAAGAGAGATACAAAGTTTTAGTGAATGTGAACCAGAATATGCAGGAATTTCACAATTTGGTAGGGTAGCCATGGACACTGTGTCCCCCCAGCTTCCTCACACTGACACCTGCAGTCCTGAGCTCTCTCCACTGGGTGCAAATGGCATATTTGTTCCCTCAGTCTGTGTTGCTTCCAGTGGGCCCACAGACATTTATAGATGCAACAGGGCATTTACAAATGCCTGTGTAGTACGCATACTGGTGGCTTTATGTCAGCAACATCACAGCAAGGAATTGTTCTACACAGGGATCAATCTGTGGCTTTAGGAAGCAGGGCTACATTGCTGGAACTGTACACAGTAATCTTCATCCACAAGTCTGCTTCTGACCCACCTGCCTTTCCTGGATCATCAGTAGTTGCACTTTAGATCTTACTGCAATGAGGTGTGGTAACTACTTTCATGAACATAAATAATCCCTTGCCATTGATGCAAGACCGTTCGCAGAGAAGGAAAACTAATGTTTTGGCCTCTCCTCCTCACATTTATAAATGGATGGGCAGAGCTACTTTGGCCTGGCTGCTGTTTCTGAGGAAGAGCACAACTCACTGAGACATACATCTAACAAAGCACTGCTTCCTTAAAAAAGGGGAATCTCTGCTCACAGAAGTTTTTGCTAAATCGATGTGAAACATGATTAGCCCTTCAGTCCTCCATATTAACAAGGATGTTTCAGCTATTTCACACATGAAACCCTTATAAAAATGACTTTCCTCATAAAAAATGTTAAACAGCTTGGAAATGCTAAGCAGAGACCTTATTTTTCATAAACAGAACAAAGTTTGTTAGGTACGCAGTTAAGTTGTATTTTTCAAACGACCTTAGTTCTGTTCAAAGTACTGGGGAGATAATCTGAATCAATTTTATTTTGTATTAGTAAAATGTGCTCATGATCTAAAACTACCTTTAATTCTGGTCATTCTTTGGGACAGTGCTAGGAGGACAGAGATAAGATGCCTCATGATTCTGAAGTAGCTTTATTGTTTTATTCGCTCAAGGGGGAGAGCAGGAAAGAGAATGAAGGAATAAAACTGAAACCAGAATACTGAATGCTTGAGAATTTCAGAAAGCTAAAAAAAATACTTAAAGAATCTAGGTTTTTTTATTACGTCAGTTCATTTAAAATTTTAGGTTCATCACTCTTTCTTAGGCAATTTCCTACCTTTCCCATTTCCCTCATTAGAAACCTGCCTGTACTCAGGACACCCTGCACAGACTGCAGAGTCTGTATCAGTGTAATTCCTTCCCATTAATTTTCTCCCTTAGAGCTATATTCACTAGGACATTAGCACTTTCAAATATGCAAATTGATGCACATACATTATTTAAGCACACAGTTCCCACAGCTATTCAAATACTCACATATTAGCTGCCTGATTCCTGTCTGTTCTGCATTCTGAGATAGTAAAATTAGCTGCTTCCTGGGTAAGTGTGAACACACTACTAACAAATACGGCTACAAATACGGAAATTTTGAATGCCTCTGAAAACATTTACATTTGCCTATATTTTTCAGAACAAGGCCTGTAGGATGAAATTAAGAAAGTGCAAATGAATGTGTTGGCTTGCTTTGATGGAGTTTTGTGAAGAAAGACCTGGAAAAACTGTGTACGTAACTATATGCATGCTTCCACTTTAAAAGTGGGGAAACCACTGCACTTTCAAAATCCTCTCTATTTTTCTGAAACAGAACAAATCCACAAGTTATAATGCTGCTCTAAGTACATAAGATTATTGCCTTTGGACTACTAAAAACTAACATAAAGCAGGTACTTAGCATAACTAAGATTTTTTTTAATGCCAGAACAGCCATTTGATTACTGGGCACAATGAGCTTAAAAACACAGTGAGTCTATGTATTTAACCTCAGCAAAACTCCTGTGGTGCCTTTATGCTTTGTATCAATTCACAGCTAAACATGCTTTTTTCTGTCCTTTAACCCTAGAACTTAATGTTGAAAAATCCCTTTCTTTTGAAGAGTGATCAAATAACTGGACTGAACAAATTGTTGAAATTAAGCAGTTTTCCAAACATGTTCACAGAACAAGCTTTTGGCAAGAAACTCCTCCTCAACTGGCTACTAAGGGAACCTATAGCGCTTTTTGCTCAGGTCCATCTCAAACTAATGCTAATCTATTAATTACCTATATACAGAGGTACGATCTAATGGTCTGCAGAAAAAAAAAACAAAACAAAGGAACCAGGAACTTCTGTCTGGTTCTAAAACTTTATTGCTCTATGCATTTTATCGCCCATTGCCCCAGTTTTCCCAGCTATCAGACAGGGCCAATACAAAACTGCACATACTCCATGTCTGCATTCTGTGAGACACACCCAATGCCACATCTGAGAACAGCTGGGATACTACTCTTGAAGGAAAGCACTACAAAAGTACAAAAAATAGAACATTTCCATCCTTCAATCTTATGCCCTCCATTCTCTATTAGCAATAAACACATATTCAAAGTGATGGCTTCAAGAAGGTATTTTATTAGTAATGAGAGACAAAAAAAGATCTAAGTAAGAAAAGGGAAAACCTCAGCTAAGAAAGAGTGGCAGGTTTAATTCTAAAAAAAAAGTCATTATTCATGCATTGTTGTGAGCATGAATACAACTACCTGCCCTGTGGCTTCAATGACTATCCTTAAAATAAATGTATGAGCTACCGTTTACTCCCAGTAAAACCATGGTGGTGTTAGATCATGCCTTATAAGATGGTAGGAATACAAAATAAAATATTATTACATTTCATACTGGTATAGAGCTTTTCATTCAATAGCTATCTCCTATTTTGCAAACTGACCCTAAACAGACCTCTTCAGCAGGGTAGGCCAGAATGGAACAGTTCTGTGAAAGAGAAGATGGAGGAGCAAGCTCCCTCTGCCTGCAGAAATACCTGGCAGTGCAGTGATGAAGTCCCGCTGTAGCATGGGTTTGAGGTATGAGTTTATATGTCCATGCTGGTAGTGACACATCTGGGAGATGAGGTGCTCCACAAACTCCACCTGGTCAGACTCGGACCACTGTTCAAAATACTTGACGCAGAGTTCCTTCTCCTTCTCATAGCTTGCAGACAGTTTTCTTTGCTTGGGCACAATCATACTGGAAGTGCCATTGGCAAGTTTTGTCTGTAAACAGGAAGGAGAGAAACAACCCAAATCACACATATGAAAAGCAGCTCAAGCGGTTTTCTAATTTCTTTAGGGGGAAGAAAATAGAAGGAAAAAAGCACTCTGATACATGAAGTTGGCTGAGACTACATATCCCATTTGGTGCTGTCAGTCGGAGTGCAGCCACTATGAGCTGTAACCCTGCAGGACAATACAAGGGCTGTACACCAGGGACTCTGGTTAGATGGGAAACCTTGAGTGGCAATTTAACACAAACACAATTTTATTTACATTGTGCAGACAGTAAAATGAATTTGGATTTCTAATCTACAGTTACCAGCTACTTCAATGCACCAACAGAAGACTGCATTTGTATTCTTTTTTTTCTAAAGAACAGACTGCTGCTAAAATTCATAGGGAATGCATGAAATGGGTGAGAAAAAAAAGAGAAAAGTACTTCTTTTGAGTATAAAATTATACCTTGAGAGCAATGCCAGCTAAACCCCACCCTGGTATTTGGTACACACTTCTTTCACAGAATAGAAGATTTTCAACTTTCTGAGCACTGTTAATATCTTGTCAGAAGGACTCGGATCAAAGAAGATTTTCAGGGACAAAACAAAACGCTGACATTTCAATTACTACTCAATAGCAAGATATAATTTCTGCTTTCTAAACAATTTAACTGGAAGAGAAGTGCACATTTTGCATTGCAAGGGTATCCTTTGTCCAAGTAAGATTAACTGTTTGCTGGGAAATCACTTTCCTCTATACTCGTCAAATAGTTTGTATTAAATGCTGAAAACGTGTGATTTTGTCTCTTTCATTGCAATGGTTTAACAGCAGACAGCACTATAGTAACAGTCAATATTATTACATGTGTTTTATTTATAAAATACATTTAGAGGTTCTCTATAATTAAATAATTAAAATCAAATTATAGACATTAGAATATACAAAACATATCTGTTCTACGATGATAAATCCAGTCATAACCCTCATCAGGAGACTTACAGGAACTTTTAGGGAAAAAAACGAGTACCCAAATCTCTCTGCAAGTCTATCTAATGATGTAGAAGGAATGCATGGATTAACTGATTTTACAGAAAATAAAAAACAACAAAAATTCCTGCTTTTCAGCAAGTGCCAAAACAGCAGGTTATTTAGAGACCACAAAATCTAGTTACCAAAACTGGGGTTGGAATGCAGGAATTTCTCATTTCTCAGGGATAAGTAATTCCTACATTTGAATACCCCACAACCCCGACAGCAACCCTTGGTTTGGAATGCCAAAACCTCATAATTTGAAAATCTACTCAACTAATCACAGTGCACATTTCATTTTCTAGAGAAAATCCATCCAAATACTCTTTTCAGCATTTTCAGAGGCTGGAAATTTTCCTCTGGTAAAAAAGACAAGAATTAGCTGCGATTTTTAACAAGAAGTTTCTTCTATTTCTGAATTATGGTTTTACTTCAGTTTCTTTGAGAACATAGAACACGGAGATCACACCATCACTGCTCAACTCTGTAGCTCAGTGTTTTCAACTTTACTTTCATCCCCACTCCTACCAGCGAATTTCTGTGTGTGTTCAGTAAGATCATGCAAGTCAAGGGCTATGACTTAGCTACACTTTCCTCTAATCATCACATTGACAGCAATGACTGTAAGTCACAGAGGCACTACTGGGTAGCAGGAAAGAAAGACTCTCTTGGGCCAACTTTTTATAGAGAGAAATCTCTAGAGGGACTTCGGCATGAAGTCTTATGTGTGAAAGCCTGAACTTTTCCTAGCAAAGTCCACAGTAGGCAACAGCCTGGCAAAAAAATGATTACCAATGGACTACACTGAACATTGGTCTTAAGGGATTCCGGTCATTTTGCTGCAGTTAAGCTGCCTGCAAAACAGACAACCCTGTAAAAATGCTGAATTAAGACAGTGGAGAGACATATTCTACAAGCTTGATCTCATTTCATTTATTTTGCTTGCTGCGCATCTCACAACAGGCTGTCACTACAAAGCCTTTTTTGAAAAGCTATACCTCTGCCTTTTAATTTGAGAGACTGTAAAGCCTGACTGATACGCTGAGCTGGAGTGCAGTAGACAGCTGACATGAAAAGACCACAAAAGGGACAACTCCTTTCACACGTTGGCGCCATGTTTTGGCCTTTCCCTGCCTCCTGAGCGCCCTTCTTCCAGCAGCCTTCAGCTCCCCAGTTTCCTCTAAAACATCAGTCTGGGGTCTCAAACAGAAGTTGCAACATCTGCAAAAACAAGTAATGGCTTAGGTGTGTACAGAAGGCTTAGATGGGACAAAATCCATTCTGTCTGGATCCCAAATGAATACAGGTCTCTCGGGCAGGAATAATGAATAAATTAAAGAGTCCATTGACCAACACTTGTCACAGCTTTTGAAGTCCAACTCCGGGTTTATTTAGTGGTTCTGCTAAGAAAAGCACCATACGTATTATAGCGTTTACGTTCAAATTAGCGGACAGGGGAACTTTAGCTTAATGCATATATTTCAGCTGCATTCTGACAATGTCAACTTGAGAATCAGTTTGCACCCTTGCCTGCTCTGGTTTCCCATTAAAAGGAGCAAGGACAAGCCCAGAGGTAGCCATGGTGTGCCCCGCAGATCCTGTGGTCTATGCAAGCAGGGAACCAGGAGGACAGGGCAAGCCACAAACACACCAGTTCTGCGGAGCACAGACAGATGAACTCACAGGGCTTCCAAATCACTCCATCGCCATATGCACTCACATGCCCCTGGAGACCACCTGCTGCTCCAGTTTAGAACAGAATTCCAGAATTTCAATTTGATGATTCCTGAAAATCCACTGGGGGTTCAGTGAAAAAGGCCCGTTATTAAAAAAAGCAACAACAAAACAACAACAAGAAGCATCTGTATTATTAAAGCGTTGGGAGGAAGGTGGTTACTACCAGTAAGAGAATCAATTTGGCTTCCTGATGACTCAACCATTCTGATCAACTGCCTCAAGCTCACAACAAACAACCTCAGAACAATAACAGTAACTATTTCCTGGAACACATCATTGTCTATGGCCTCTTCCCTCTCCTACGTACAATAACCAGGCCTCACCTCAAAAAGAAAGAACTGTCCCACATGCTTTTTATAAGCTTCTCTTCCAAAATTCACAAAGAATAAGCACTGGCTGTCCATCACCTGGGAGGAAGTTTGGGTATAACAGAGCAAATGAGCAACTCAGAACAGATAAAGCTTTTCCGACTCCCTTTTCACAAACCCCTGTGAGGCTTTGTGGTGACCCAGCTGGCTCTAGGCAAAACTGCAAGAACAGTAGAGATGTCCTCCTACCACAGTGTGCGAGAGCTAGTACACTGTGCCAGGAAACCCAGGGGATTGAGTGCCTCAGGTTGGTACTAGCTCAGGGATCTACGTTCTATGCTCCATTGCAGCCCATAATTACAAGACCATTTCTCCAAATGGCTACATTTAACACAAAGCACATTTGTATGCCCAGTGAAGTAGAAGAGGACTAATATACGAGAGAACTTTAATCTAAATAATGGCTTGGAACTACTGGAACTATGGGAAGGTGCAATATTTCAACACAGATAAATAAAGCCTGGATAAATTTACTTCTCTACATATAAAACAAAACAGCCACAGTATATCACAGCTGTAACCCATACATGACAACCAAGGTTGCTTTTGTTGTTGTTCAGTACAGGGGACCAAGTAACCCCCTAAAGCACAGGAAAAAAAAACCCAAACATAAGCACAGTTCTCTGATTCTAGTACAGGTATAGTATTTCCCCACCCATATGAGCAGTCACAACTATTATATATTCTTAAAAACCAATACCAGGTCTTCTAATCATCTCAGAGGACTTTGTTAAGGCACTTTCCACAGGGTGGATGAATTCAGATCATATGTTTCTTATGTCTAAGAAGACATCTCTCAAAGTCAAAGAGAAGCAGTGTTCTAGAACAGGGTGTAGCTTAAATGATCTCAGCAAGGTTTGGGACCCTCTGAACCTTCAAGACATCTTCATGCTGGAGCTCTGAAAAGACTGAGAGCTTAGACCACCACTGCAAATGTCTCAGTTTCTCTCTATACAAGAAGGGACTTCCCTTTGATGTTCCAGTACCCACAGGTCGTACTGGGCTTCTCCTCTCCTTCCTGGACTCACTGGGACCATAGACTCTGACATAGAGAAATGTCTTCTATTGCTTATCTGCAGCCACAGCATTTCACCTCCAGCTTGTACCACCAGTCGTGGTTAAGACTGATCTAGACAGAGCCACCTTAACAGCAATTTTGGATGGGTCTTAGTGAAGGGGAGGAAAAAAGAGGACATAATGTTTAATTATAAGAAATGATTGAAATAGGCACAGACATACCCCGGGTGCCTCTGCACTGCAGCAAGCTCTAAACTTGTTATCGTTAATGGTTTAAATTTCACTGTGCTAATCATTTCAGGACACAAGCCTTTCTTGATAATCTAATGAATTATTCCAACATCCTTCAGCAAAAAAAATCCTCCATGACAGCACTAATTACAAGACGTTTTCCCAGTGCTTATGTAAAATATGACAGAGCAGCAGCTCAGGGAATTGCAGAAAACTGCTTCTAATTTCCACTGAGAAACTGACAAACACCTCTCTTTCATCTCTCCCAGCTCTCAAGTAAGATTTAACTTTCTCATTTAGTTAATTACCGAGTGAGGATCATCATTTTCCCGGATCGGAGCGGCACAGAGCCTTTATCGTGTTAACTTGTGAACTTGATCGATGGCTGCTGCTAAAACTTAATAACTTCACCCCCTGGCAAATTGTAAGATAAATATAATAGGAGAAACTCTGACAGTAAAAACCTGCCAGAAATGAGCGCTGTGTTTATGTTTCTTTGCAGGCAGCAAAAAAACAACCGACAGCTTATTACTGGGTGCGTGTTACTTATATTTAAAAGACTCCAGGCAGTTAACTTTCTGTGTACTGTTCAAACTTTACTCACAAGATAGAAGACACTGGGGAAAAAAAACCAAGCAATGGGATGACAAAGAAAAGAATCATGGAGGTGTATGTCCAGAGTGTGTGCGTGTGAGATGGGAACTTCGCAATGAAAGCAAAGACACACTTGGCTCTATATCCTGCATATTATTCAAGATTAACCACATTAAAAATACCCACAACAACGAATGCAGAAATGAAACCAGTTTCAGCAGTGGCAGGAACTCAGGAATTTTGGAGCATGTTAGCAGCTGTGTGGGAAAAGTAGGAGGATTAAAAAGTACCAGCGTGGTAGCGAGATGATTCGGTTCATTCAGTTTGATGTCTGTAAAGCTCCTCTTAGCCAGAGAACCTCAGCACAGTTGGCTTTTCCAAAGCTACTTTTGTGGCCAGGAAACTGCTTGCTACTCTCCATGATGAAGTACCATTCATACCACTCTAATGTAGCAACAGAACAAAGATGGTGAAATGCAGCTGAAAACATGTGCCAGACCTTCATGCTAAAGGGCAGAGCTAGTTATTTCAGAATTCTGTTAAATGGGTGTTGTTTGCATGGCCTAAAGGCAGTAACAGCATAATGAAGAGGATCCAGGTTCAGTTTCTATGGCTGGCTTCTTCTTTTTTAGGCTTGTAATTACCAAATGCTGCAGAACTGATTCCCGGATTGCTGAGGCTAAGGAAAGAGGAAAGAAGTCCTTTGCAGCTCCTTATTGGCAGCTTCCTATTAAAGAGCTCCTTTGCTTTGAGTTTGGGAGGGTGGCAAAGGGGTGTCTCACCATAAAGAGCAGGGTCTCGTGAGTCATTATAGCAACTGAAAGACAGGAGTAGGGTAACCAGCTCCTCATTTTCTCCTTTGCAGGATGAACCTGCTTTTCTAGTGTTTGACTTGACAGCAAGGCTACAATGCTAGGTCATTAAACAACTCACTCCATTTACTTTTATTTTAAAAGCTCAGTTTAGAATCTACCCATTTCTTTCTGCCTCCATCTCACATAACAGTCTCTGTGAGGTTAACCATGGATTTAGCACATATATGGACTTACTTGCTCAGTACTGAATTAGTTTCCACGCTGCAAAGCTCACTGAAACATTCTGAGAAACGAACATAACCCAGAAGTAGATGATCATCAATCACATCTGAGAGTCAAACAGAAAGCACCATGAAAGAAACCACAGCATCTTTACTATTTATTTTCAATAGAAAATCCAAAATACACTCGCACACTGAAATTAACAGGCCCCTGGATACCCAAAGAACTAGCAGTTTTGCCTGTCTGGGGCTTTTAACTCCTTGTCCACATCTGGTTTCTAATCACACTGCATAAAAATTTTTATAAGAAAGGATCATCTAAATGAAAGATCACTGGAATTATGCTGGGCACTTTCTGAAACCCTGAGGGACCAATAGTTTTCAGAGGTACCACCTAAGAATGTATTGATATGGTGTCAGTGTGGGGGGCACCTGGCTAAGGGTATTACCTCAGACACAAAAGGGAGAAGGCTGTTTTGGTCGAGGGCCAGAAGAAGCTGCATACACCAGAGAAGTAACACGCTGAGTGTCTCCAGGGACTGGGGAGGCAAGACTGAGCCACGGGCACTTGCACACTTGGCTATACAAAGCACAGCAATAATACCTTGCTGGAGAAGTTGCTCCCCTCCCACACTGCTACACAGCAAACAGCAACAGGGAGAGGAGATTAAAAAACTATTCTTTTAAGCTAATACTTAATGTTTCAGGCAGACTAATAAAGTTTAATTGTCTGGAATCTCGTAGCTCTTACTGTAAACTTTCCTTTGATGTAGGTCTCCCACCTAGATTTTAAGCGTTAGCAAAAACCTCCAAAATAAAACTTCTCTGATGCCAGCAATGGATGTGAATTGGGAGTCCCTCTCCTCCTCCTCCCTTATCTCCAAGTTGTCTTTGCAAATAACAAGCACTGATGGGAAATCTGCTTGCATCAGCGCAGCACTGGCATATGTTACTTTCCCGAACTACAATCCCTGACCAAATGCCTATCTAGACATATGGGAGGGGAGAGCAGACACCATCACTCTTAAAGAGCTAGATTTCACAGCACACCTCTTATTAGTTGTAAAGCGACTGTACACAAATTTCAAAGCAGATCCTCCAGTAACAACAAATCACTTCCAGTGGAAGTCACCAAAGGACATGCTTTCTTCCTCAGCATGGCTACCAGAACCAGAGTTGAACTGCTGGGACCATTACAGGTTATTACTGTTAATGGAGGGAAGGAATATGCACATTATCACTTGGAGAACCAGTCTACTAAAGTCATCGGATAATGGCCAGTAGCAGCAAAGGGCTCATTTATGGTAGCAAAAGGCACAAGCTATGCTCTAAGCAGCAGTTTCATAGTTTTCTGGAACAGTTGCTTCTGTTTTCAAAACACCCAAGCATGATCTACTGCCTGAGTGAAGTTACTTTTCATGGGTGTTATTATTTTCTTTCTGTTCTAAGTACTCCCTTAACTCAGAGAGAAAAGCAGCCAGGAACAGGTAGATGGGCTCAAGTGGTTCAGTGAAGTGAACAGTGAAGACTATACCACCAGGAACAACAAACAAATAGAGGGCGAGAACGACCCAAAAGACCTGTTGTCTGCCTTCAGTAACACTACTGAGATTTTGAGAACACTGTGGTTCTGCCTATGTAAAGTTTTATCATCAAGAAACATGAACTCCCCAAGATAGTTTACCCAGTATTATTTTCCATGAGTTTCCTCCTTGACGATGCATGTTGCAACCAACAACAAGAGGGCACAAGTGCACAGAACTACCTGGCCAAGGCAAAGTGAGCAATTCAGGACTGGAAGTCAAGGATATACATGCTGGATATCATACATCATTTCACAGCTACAGGAGTATTACATATTTCCAAGTGTATGGGAGAGATGCAACAAACCAAAAAGCAGCAGCGTTCTGAAGAACTGCAAGATTCACGTATGTGGCTTGTTCCCCCTGCAAACATACTCATCTGCCGGCAGAGACGGCTACACGAGCACTGCCTAACCTACTTCAGTCAAAATAAGCTTGTTAGCAAAGACCTGCTATTTAAACTGTCTACGCTAAAACACCTCATCTCAACTGAAAGCAGGTTTGCAGTTTTGCTGACAGATCCTGGAGGGCAGCAACCTGCAGCAGCCAGACAAAGGCTGAGTGGTATTCTTTTCCACAGTATAGCTAGATCTAGCAGAGGACATCTCATCAGTTCACACTGGCTGTTAGCAGCCACCACAGAGGCAGCTCTAAGAGGAAAAGTCCATGAAATACTCCAGCTCAGTGTCAGGTCAAAGCTGGTAAGTAGCCTGCAGCCATAATCTTGACAGATTTTGCCTTGCAGCTTCCTATAACCCCTCCAAGATCATTCCATAACTCTCACTCATTAAGAAACATTGTCTTCTCAAGATGAATTGCCCTGGAACCTTGCAGTTGAACATTATGTTGCTGGCAAACTGGAGTGATTCCCATGGATGACCACTAAGATTTCTAGGGAAGCTGGATGTGTTTGGCCTGGAGAAGACTGTGGCTATCTACCAGCCCTCCACTACCTAAAGGGAGGCTATAGAGAAGAGTGAGACAGAGTCTTTTCAGAAGTGTGTAATGACAGGAAGATGGGAAACAGGCACAAGCTGTAGCAAGCAATATCCTAGACATTAAGAGGGAGATTTCCAAAATATAAGTGGATGAGATACCACACAAATTGAGCTGGTTGTGAAGGTAATCCTCCTCTGAATAGGCAAGTTGGACTGAAGAGCTCCAGAGGTCCATCCTAACTTAAAGTTTTTTATGTCTTTATATTTAAGATTGTGTTGGTCCATTCTTTCATTTGTACCTGGCAAGAAATTCAGGACCTGAGGAGCAGACTCCAAAATACAATCTAAGGACATTCTCTAATGAATTCTGTATCTTCAGAAATTTCATGAAGTTAGGTTAGGCCAAATGCTGTTGATAGGTGAAAGTACATGACAGAAGAAAGGCAAGAAATAGCACCTTCTGCAACAAGTGACCAGCTCTGACCGCAATAGAGCTTCAGGAAAGCATCTTCAGTTTCTCAGCTGAGCAGTCTTTGTCCCTGTCAGTTGATACTCAAATTGCACAATTCAGAAGCCCGAGTCACAGACCATCACACCAGGGACTCCTCCTTGGCTCAGTGCTTAGCTGCCAATAATCTTGCCTTTTTTTGAGGAAAAATCACCTCAAACTAAAGGAGGGAACCTTTTAGCACCCCACTCCCTATAGCAGACTCAAAGTGGAAGTGTTTTAATATAACATTTAAGCAATATAAAACCCCCAGTAAATCGCGGCAGAACAGGATTGGCAGCTTCACTTAGTTCTTCAACATATTGTATTTTCCATTTAATGGCCTTTCACTCAAAGGTATGATTCCACTATTCCATTTAACAAGATTAATAAACAATGAAAATAGTACCAATCTACCCGCATTTCTCTTTCTACAAATACAGGCTAACTCATCTTCTTTTCAACCCACTTCTGTGAGTTACTTTCCTGTCATTATCAAGAATATAACTGGTATGGAGCAAATCTTGCGAGAAATTTTCCATCCTCATGCACTGATACATCCTACTGTAAATTTATCTAACAATCACCAACCCTTTCTTTATCTTCTACTGTAATAGCTGGCTAAACATCTAAGAACCAACTACATGCTGAGTAAAGCAGCTTTTCCTTCCAACAGTTTTAGAGATATATATATTCTCTTTTCAATATCATTAGGTCTTCTCTTGTGAGAATTGTCCTCCTTTGTGAAAGGAAGGGAATATTAGACTTTACCATTGCATGCTATTTGCAAAACACCTCTGTGACACCTCTGACTCATTTCCTGTATTTTCACTCAACTCACAATAGCCTGTATTAAGTCTAGTATTAGTATACCCATCTTCTCATCTAGGAAAAGCAATTTGGGATCATGCCTGTTAAAAACATGCAACTTTCTGATACAAAATAGAATTCAACATCAAGAGTATTCAACGTTTCCTGCCACAGACCAAACTATCATATGCGCCATTCACAGCCTTCTCCTCTGATTGAGGGGTTAGAGCTCCCTCTAGCACTCTTGAAACAGAAGAGCTATAGATGCTAAGCTGTGACTATCTGGTCTCATCCAAAGCAGTCTTGGGTAAGGGTGTCCATCATTTTTATTTGATTTAGTTTTCATTGCAATATGAATAATTAAGAACACATCCACTTGCTTATCTGAAATTCAGGAGAAACAAGTATCAGGAGAAATTCCCTCTAAAACTGATTAAAAATACTCAGATTGCTATCATTAAGTGACCTCTACTTTAAAACGCAATTTAGAACCAGCGGATTATCAGCTCAGTTATGTGCACAGTGTGGAATGCAGCAAGAAATTACAGGAAAAAGGTTCTGAAAAATTTCAATTTTCACAGCATAAAAAAAAGGGTTCCTACCTCACCCTCCCTTGCAGCTGACAAACATCCCAGGGAGCTGCCAGGTCGCCTGCAGTTGTGAATTATGTGTTTCTGTTGCAGCATTAAATATTGAGAAATGCTGCTTAAGTAAAACTCAAAAGGTGTAACTCTGCTGAGTTCTGCACAACACTGAAGACAAAGAAACGTCTCATGACAGAAGGAGTGTCAGCCCTTTTCAATCATATGTTATTACTTATTAATTCTTCATAAACTGAAAGTACAGGCAACTGACTCCATTTCGCAAGTCTATCAGTTAAATAGATGCATCCTAACACTCTTCACATAGAGACAAAGTACAGCTTAATGCACATCTTCAGAGGCCTCTGAAGGAAAGGTGCTTGGTGAGGGCAGTGACACTACAAGTGCGAACTTCCCCTCAAACACTAGCACAAAATGAACTTGTCACTTACAAACTAAACAAAACAGACCTGTTAGAAAAAGGCACGGCCTTGACTTCATCAATTAGCAAAAAAAGCAGCTGTATTAATCCTTTCAGCAGCCTTCAAAAGCAAAATCAGAAGTCTAGTGTGCTAAGAAAAAGCTCACCTCAAGTATTCCTAAACTAAGGCATCACATCAGGTACCACTCTAAAAATCAATATAAATGTGGAAACAACTCCTACACCCCTGAAGGCAAGTGCCCCAGGGAGGGGGCACTTCAGTTAAGTTCCTTTACTCATCACAGCAATTTCAATATGCAACCACCAGGGGACTTCTGAACATTACTTGGGTTTAGAAGTTTGCAATTTTAATATTAGCATGTGTCAGAGAGGAGGAAATACAATAGGATGTGTTAGGCTATCCGCAGCTACGCTTTCACGTCTCTGACAAGTCCAGGAAGAAAGACTAGAAGTAACTAGACCCGAGTAGATGACAGAAGCACCTGACCAAACCGTCCCAGCATCGCCCGCTGGTGCCCCTCAGTCAACAGCTGTCCTTGCCATTCCGAGCCAAACTCTGGACGCAGTCCTGCGGCTGCACCCAAATCCCGACACACAGACCTTCCCTTCCATGGTACACATGGCATCCAAGGCTGTTCCTTTTATCCCTTAAGAGGACTTGGAGAAAAGTGCTGGCAATGACTTCTCTCTCCCCACACCTCTCGCACATGGCAGGAGAAGATTACAGTCCAGTATCTGACCTGGCCAGCAGGAATGAAAGCAAGACCTTTGCAGTTGCAGATCTGCTAGCAATGCTGGCAGACATCTAAACTGACCCTGCAGCCCACCTATTCATCCCTGCACCTCCACATAGTTGTGGCTTGGATCCAAGTCAGAGACAGGTAAGAGAGAGGTTGAGCTGACCAAACTGCAGTAAAACACTGCATCAGCAGCACTTCCTCACATACGCATGACCAAGTACTGAAAACTTTTGAGATCTCTGATCACTTCTGTATATTAAAAGCAATATATCTCCCATCTTCATTTAGGAAACAGTTCGCAGGCGTCGTTTTTGTGCCTTTGTTACTTCCAGACTGTGTAACTTGGTGCTATCTTAGGAGATAAAGGGAGGCAGCAGCCAGTGCCAAATGTAGCCCTTTTCACGTAAACGTATTACATACTCAAAGTGCTGGCTTCATTTGTGGGTGCAGTGGGAGACACTGAATTATAAAGTAGACATTCTGTGTACGTTAGAATTGGAAGAAGGAGGTACTGAGCAGTGGTACTAACCAGGACTAATAAATTCAATACTGACCCTGCACTGAGCCAAAGGTTGGACCTTCTGAGGTCTCTTTTAACCTAAGTGACTCTGTGTCTCATAGTTAAAGCTCATCTACTCTTCCCAGGTGTTTGGATGAAAAGCAATTTAGATTTTGACTGAAGCCAAGTTATAGTTGTCTGATGTTGATGTATTTCATTTACCATAAGCAAAACCTGGTTTATTTTCTTTTTTTAAGATAATGAATAGATCATTATTTTTTTTAAAGACTTTCCAACTTTGGGCTTCACAAGCTTTTGCTATCACATCATTCATCCTATGTAGCAACCAAACAGCAGGTTCTTCAAGAGTACTACAGATACACCTGCTATCTGACTTTGCAGGCAGTATTCAAGAGACCTTTTTGGACATCATCAAGCTTGACTTTCAATTCCATCCCTCCAACTATGTATATTTTTTCCAAACCCTGTTTATTTTGTTACGATGCCTGTCTTCTCTAAGAACTGTAGCTGATCTCACCACAAATTATTAAATGCCAAACTTATAGTTACTTACAACCTGAACCAGTTTCAAAACTCACGTCTCAAACAACACATTAATTGACTGTGATGCCTAATCATCTGCAGTCTTCTAAATCGAATCTCAAAATCTCCCATTACCCACCTCAGAACTGTCCAGGATTACAAATTATGATGTGGAACAGGGCTGGCAGATCTAAATTAACACGGCAGGTGAACAACCTGATTCAACTCTGCAGGTCACACAATTCTGTAAAATCCAGTGACTTGAAAGAAAACAACACATGAATGTAATTGGCATTAATTAAGCAACATTTTTATTACCTACAATCAAAGACTTATAAGGAAGGTTTATTTGTCAGAAAGAGGGCTTGCTTTGTTTAGAAATTACAAGTCTTACTTAATTAACAATATAATTTTTTGTTGTTGTTGCATAGCTGTTCAGTGTTTTTCACTTTTATTTTCTTCTAAATGACAGTCTAAGCACAAAAGCTATTGCTTAAATTGACAGAAGAGTGGTCAGAAAAAACAATACTGGAATGTTTCAATCACTGTGTATTTTAACTGAATTCTCAGTTTGTGGTCACTGTTACAAAGGGTTTCATTTTGTGTTGAGAAGCAACAAGAGGATCTCAGACTTTATGGCTATGAGAAGACAGTTAAATCTGAACTTGTGCACACAATTAGGACAGAACTAACATTCAGGGCATCATGAAGGCAAGTCTGCCTGTTGGACACAGGACCTAAACAACCTGGCTACATACAGCACTCTTTTCATTCCCTAAATTACTCTATAAGCTGAGGAGGTAAGGACTACTTAGCCTGTCAAGAATCACTTCTATGGTAAAATAAGTAATCGCAGTTACTTTGAAAACTATTTTCAGGTCTGTGAGAGCAATCACTCAGTTGTTCATTTTTAATTTTCCTCAACAATAAGCGTCAGCAATGTATACAGTGACTATTACTGTCTGTCTCCAAGCTGCAGCCTCAACTAAACTGCCAGTCACACACAAGAAGTGACTGCCTGCCTTGTTGAAGTTATCTTAGATGTCAGCTTACAGGCAGACTAATTCCAATCTATTTTTGCAAATTACAGATTGCATTAAATATACATGAAGGAGAACATGGACCACTTTTCTTTACTGCACAACCGGAGTTATTTCCCATTCCAGGTTCCCTCCAAGAAAACTCTTAAATTTTAAAATCTGCCAATTAGTGGTAAAACCTAATCCAGTCAAGCAGTAGTATTTACTGAGTACTGCAAGGGCAGGACAAGATTCCAAGAGAACAAGGAGACCAGGATCCCTGAAAAAGCCAATGAGAATGCAGTCATTTGCCCAAGATTCCTTTTCCTTTCACGAGAAATGCAGGTTGTGTCATTGCCTTAATATGACAGTTAAACCATAAGCTTCACAACAGGCAGAAGAATCAGATTGCTACATGTACTGTTAATAGTGGCAGCACAGTTTAGGGCGATCATTTGATGATTTCTGTGTAGGAAAGAGCAATCAGAAAAGGAAACATAAATAAGTTCCTCCTAGAAAACAAATTTCTTGAGTACAAATGCTCAAACACCTTCATTGTTTCTCTTCCCTCATTTCCTAAATTAAGCCACTTTGCAAGGACCAGCCACCTTATCCTAATAAAATAAAGAGGATAAGACTGCTCTCTAAAAATATATGGGGATAAACACCAAAAAGGAATGAGGAACTATTTAAGCAAAAGGAAGAAACAAGCTGGAGAACCTCAGGCACAATCTCTCAGCGAATAACCTAGCTTGGAAATTCAGAGAGGATTTCCAGTTGTTAAAACAACTAGGTTCTGGAATCCTTTTCTGATGGAAACAGACTGGAAAAAAGACCTCAGACCAACCTTTAACTGGTTTAAGATGAAACTCAGTAAGTTCACTAACGGGACTAAGTAGTATCTGCAAGACAAGAGGCTGAAAGCGGTAACCTGCGAGGCACAGATGCAAACTTGTTGACTGGTATCTGAGCAAACTGACTTGCAATAGGTGGAGAACACTGGTGGGACTATGGGCTCCACTCTGGTTAATATACAAAGGTAGGGCTGCATTCTTCTATCATGGATGATTGGCATCTCCTTCACCCATAAAAAGAGCTGCCAATTTTCAGTTTGGCATGTGGCCAGTGAGCTCAATCACACCTGAGATTTATGAAATGTACAACCTACACCTTTCCATTAGGTGCTGAACTGCTGACTTGCATATGACACACAGGAATACTATTCTGGTATGTTTTTATCCATCAGCTCCAGGAGGCTCACAGGTAACATCAGACTGCCCTGAGGCTATATTCACTGTGTCTGTAGTTGGTTCAACAGGATACCTCAATTGTCCCTGATGCATTTATAACATATGTATTACATGGGAACAGAAAGTATCTCTTTTCATACCATCACTGCCTCCAGGTAAGCTCTCACAGGATCTGGGGCAAACCTTTAGGCTGTTTATTCATTATTCATGTGATGTTTGGATGTTGGATGAAGATTAACCTGAATGCTACTAAAGCAAGTGACCTCAGAGTTCCTGATATAGAGGCACTTTTGCAGGAGGAGTTGCCTTCAAGTCACTTACCACTGAGTGGGAAGATTAGGCTGTGACCTGCTGGGCAGTCAGCTGTTGTTAACTATGAACTCTATTGCCTGCATGGTCAATGGTCTATTGTCTCCGTAATTAGAAGAGATACACGGCTGATTTCAACACTGTTGCTGTCCTGTGCTAGCTTCTATCTTTAACTGACCAGTCATCTCGGTAGAGGTTGGAACAGGTATCTGACATTCTCAGGACCACAAAGAGCAGAAAAACAAGACAGGTACCAGCTGGAGTCCAGTATGACTCCAAATCAATTATTATGACCAGCAGAATCAAAACTTGTCCTGCCAGTTGACAGTGATCTACTTTGAGAGACAGTATGATGGAGGCAAATGCCTGACCTCTAGACAATTTCTGTTGAGTCACATGAGATCCCACACAAGAGTTTTTTAGTTCAGTATCAGGACACCCTCATGGCAAATGAGTCTCCATCTGAGGACAGGATTTAAAGCCTGCTGATCTGGTCTTTCATGTTAGAATGGATTCTACATGTCAGCACTTGATCCAAAGAAGTTACTGTGGTGACAAATGGTCAGAAATGAAGACAATTACATATTTGGAAGTAAACAGAGTAATCAAGTTCTCCAGTGAAAACTGTTTCATTCTATTAAACATTACTGCAGGATATGAAATTGCAGACGCAATAGTGCTGCTCCCATTTCCCAACTGATAACATATCTATGCAACGTATACATTCGCATTTCCCTGACCCCACCTCCATGGGAACTACAACATGTATTTTAGGGACTAGTACTTCAATATATGATTTCATTAGTAGAACTAAGGTTTTATAATGTAAAGACAAATAACATTCTGTAATAGTTTATAAATAACTGTTTAGCCATTAACACTTTAATAGGTAAACTTAAAAATTATTTGTCTTTAAGTAAATGTTGTTCTTGTGTTTTTATATTATTCACAGAAAAGTTTAATGTACTTACATTTTATAGACCAGATACTACGTTTCATTACTTGAGAGACAAAGTTCCCATGTATCACATGTTGACTCATACTGTATATGAAAAGGGGGTAGTTAAAATCAAGTGAAAACTTTGACTCTTCCAAATTTTAAAGTGTTTCACCTATAAAAAGATATTACTGCAATTTTTAAGGTAGGAAAGATTTCTGGGGAATAGTTATACTGATTGTACAGCTGGAAAAAAAACAGCACAGAAAGCCTTTACATATATGAGACTTGCTTTACTTTTCAAATACACAAAAAATCTTCCAAGTTAAATTGAGTCTGAAAATTGTGACCCAGTTTAACCCAGTTTTGTTATTTGGGGTTTTGGTTTGTGGTTGATTTTTTAAAGGAAATGTTGCTGGTGTTCTATCAACAGTTTGGTATCTCTCATAGAGCAAATAAAGGAATAGATAATGGAATAAGCAAAACACAAAGAGTTTATCTAGAGATCAGAAAATTCTAACAGGTAATACAAACAGGCTTGGGTTTGGCTTTACCAACAGTATTCAGGAAGGCTTTTGGTGTATTGGGCAAAACATACATATTCTAAGAAGTGCACGGGTATAAGATCCATGGAGTCTAGAACTCTCCTTGGGGCCATTAGAGGGGAAAGAAACACTCTGGAACTTTCATTACTTAAAGATGGTCTGGTACGTGCTTGGTTGCCTGAGTGTCTGTTTCTAGAAACATGTTTATTGAGGTTGTGGGAGCTCTTTGAAAGCTACAGGCCAGGGTGAAGGAGAGGGAAAGATTCTGGGGAAATTTTTTCCTGTATAGGCTCTGATTACTCAGTGATCTTCTTTATTAGATCCAAAATAGGCTGGCTTGTCCATATGACTTGCCTTGCAGCGGTATGCCCTACAGCAATTTGTCCACGAATTGTGGGCAGCTTACTCAAAGATGAAAGTCACATCTCTACAGAGGAGTCCTGGCTGGGTGAGGATCTTTTTAGAACACAGAAAGCGATATGGCTGTCACCTCCTCAGAACACATACAACATTGTTTGAGAACCTGGCTGTACATCAAAGCTTTTGTGGTGGCCTCAGGTCACCTTTTGGCTTTACAGAAACAGGTATACTGCTCGATGGGGCTGCCTTTTAAGTCATTCCTGATGTTCACAAAGTTACATTCATATCAGGTGTATTTTAGAGAGAGTTTGATGAAGAGGTGATAGTTACAGAACTTGTGATTAAAACTGGTGTTTTAACCAGTCACCAGGAAGTGAGTACATACCTCTGTGAAAGGTATGATAAACCTGCAGTTAAAGCAGAAGCTCAGACTGTCAGTAGAGCTAGAGGATGACTTTTACTCCGGGCTTTCCACAGACTTCCTTTTAAGCCTGGCTAAAACGACCATTTTCTCCTGAGATACTATGCAGATACTTTGCAGGGTGTTGCAGAGCAATGTTAATGTTCCCTAAGATGGCTGAGCCTCACACAGAAGGCACTCACTATGTAGTAACCCTCTATACACAGCTCTGATCCTGAAAGATGGTAAAGAAAAAATTCAGAGATCAGGCAAAAATGTGAATAAATCTCCCCTCTGAGAATGTCTCTTCCCCCAGGTTGCAGGGGAGTAAATGTCCCCCAGTCTCAAAGAAGCTGTCAAACTGAAAGGGGCCAGAACAGGGAGAGACATGTGTGGAGTCAGGAAGAGAGAGCCAGGAAAACTGCATGGAGAAAATGCAAAATACAAACAACTGAATGCGAAAAAATATGTAAACCATTTTAAATTAACAGAAAATAAGATTAAAAAAAACAATCAAGAACTTCTAGCACTGATAAAATCATCCAGTTGTAAAACACAACTAGAAGCTGAACCAAAATGATTTTATTAGGTTGAAAAAGAATGAAGATTAGCTGTATGTTCTTTTTAACATATATGTAAACATTAACAATCCCTAGGCTGCCTATTAATTCACATGTGCCATATTTACACTATTTATGGTATTATACCCCATGCTGGCACATCCCATTACAGAGTCACGGCAGTGGCTCCATACTTAAGGTGAATTCTGCAACACATCCCCCCTTTCCTGTTATTCTCTTGCAGTAAGATTACTTTTGGGCAAGAATTTACCATTTGGTCTCAGTCCACAAGGTATCTCCTCGGGAACTGACAAACTGATTTAAGCAGCTGTGGCTTAATTTACTGGGTTTTGTATTTTATTAAAAGAGAACAAAAGGCTTTGAGAGCTTTCAGTGTTTTATGCAACAACAAGAAGAACGTTTGGCTTAGAAACTGTCCACTTCTTCTTAGACTTTCCCCTTGCCTCCAATAAGGATCATATTTGATGGCAAATTTGACTGCAACCATCGGCAAGTGTATCTTTCCCAAGATGCATGTCTAACACAGCCTTTTAAAAATGCAGATGGACCTGGGGAGAGAGAAGGTGCCAGCGCAACAGAGCCCAAATCAACATTAGGTGAATATAAACAAAAATAACACTTAGGTATGAAACATGCTTCAACTAGGCTTCCAGATCCCCAAATGTCTAATACGGAAACGTTAAGCAGCATTATCCCATTCTACAGATGGAAGAACTGAGATGGAAAAGCAGAATATGACAAAGACAAAAGATGCATCAAAATCTGGAGCCATAATTTCTAATTTAATATTCCTCCTGTGAGGCCTCTTTGCTTATTATAAATAAACTATTTTCCCCTTAGATTTCAGTTGCAAAAGTAACTTTTCAACTCCGCAAAAAAAAAAAAAAGGGGCCAGCCCTCATCCCAGGAAACGCTGGAAAGCTTAATCAAGGTTTGTGAAGCACTAAAACTACAGGGAAAAACCCCAGGAGGAAGTTTGTATTTCCATATTCTGACCAGGGTTTGAAAGGCATGCAATAATACAGCCCGGGGGAAAGAGCAAACAATACAAACAAAGTAAAATATTGAGCAGCTGCTCCATAAGTGAATACTGTTCATCTCACACACCAAACTTCATTTCTGCCTCAGGCTGCAGGCAGTGGAGGGAATCAGACTGAGGCTGAAATAAAAATGTACTCCAAAGGGTTAAATAGTAGCAAAGTTATAAAAAACCAAACCTGTTTCTTATAAAGGAAAATATCAGAGAGTCTTTACAGGCAGAACTGTAAGCCTCACTCATTATTACAACTGGGTTGGGCAGTAAAGAAGGCCTGTGATTGACCAGGTTAACTTTTTTGCAGAGATGAAACATCTTTCCGGCTATAAAAACTACATGGATATCTCCAAACTCATACAAAGCCCCATCATTCTTAAAGGAGGAGGAGGGAAGAGGTTACATCACTGCTACAAAGTAAGAAAGTTCAAAATACTACAGTAAGCAAAGATGGTGAGATCTGCCTAGAACTAAAAACCAAAGAAACCCAACCTCACCCACACAAGCTTTTCTTTCTAGCACGTTTACTGCCACCTACCTAAAAGTAAGCAATGCAAAGTTGATTGCGAGCCTACAGCACAGCCACACGAGTAGCCTGTACAGTTTACAGGCTGCAGTGTGTTGAGTTGGTTCCTCTTGTAAACTGATCAGATTCTACTTACTTTTCAGTATCAGAAAGTGGGATACCTACAACTGAAGAGAGCCTGTGTCCTCCTTAGAAAAAAGAAAGAAAAAGCAGCACGGACACCGTGCACAGAATGACGGAGCCTCACTCTTCAACCGTTACAACTTCTTTGGGAATTATGGGGAAGGAGAAAAGAAATGCCTGGAAAACACAGCGCCAAGAGCAAGAAAGACAAAAAAGGAACCATGTTAATCAGAAGTAGCTGGATTTCCCTGCACTATAAACATAAATACTATTCCATTACATTTCTTATTTCCTTTCTCAGAAATTGCCCCTTAATATCCCTCTTCTCCTCAGATTATTTTTTCTCCCTTTATAAAAAAACACTTTCACTAAGACTGGTATTGAGATGTGACAGGCATTCATGCCAGCATCCATTCTTAGAATGTACTTGAGAAATCTGTGATTTTATCAAACCACTGAGGAAAAAAAACCAACCAAACAAGTCAATCTTTTTAGCAATTACAGCAGCCAAATATTTCAAATTAGACTTTCTTGTTGCAAGTGAATAAACTGAAAAATACTGGTGGAAAAAAAAAAAAAAGCCCATTGACAAAAATATACCAGCAAAAAGGAGCATTAGGGAATCAACGCAGTATTTGCTCTCTCTTTTTTTGCTGCTGAAAGCCACATGGCACACATAGTATTTTTAACTGAGGAGTCTCATTTCAAATATATGCCGAGGAATCTTATTTCAAACATATACTAAATAAGGAGGGGAGTATTAAAACAGGCAGTCCCTTACTCTAATTTTATCCATCTCCCTCCTCTTCTTTCCTTGATGCAGCGAAACTTTAAATCTGACGCGGAACCCTGTGTGTCTCTCCTTTTGTAAACAGTGATCAACATTTTCCTAAATGACCCCCGAAAGGACCTACGTCGAAACTACTCATTAGTAACAGCCACGTTTACAATATTAACCTGGATGCGGCTGTTTATTAAGATCTTTTAAGGGGTTTCGAATGAAGACACACTGCCGGTGTACAGGGAGCACAGAAGCGGTAATTTAAAACCCATGTTTTTCCTCCCCCTCACCGAAAACATGCCCAGCATTGTGCAGCTGTGCTGCCAGCTTCATCACTCCCTCCATCTCCACTCTTGCTAATTAAAAGGTTGATCACAGAACAATGCTCTTCTCATTAATTTCGGCTTTCTGATTGGGCAGGATTCCCGCTCGCTCCGCCTGATCTTTTCCACACTGCTGAAGTTAATGTGACAGGAGCCCGAAGATGGATTACCCGCTGCCATATTGCCCATCACCTCCAATCAGCAGCTATCTGGGTAAACTGATTGTTCTAATTTGCTCTCATTATTTTTACAATATCAGGAGAAAATAACGCACACAGCTCACTGTCAAAGCTGTGAAAATCAGCCATTAGTTAAACCCAGACACCGAGTGGCTTTATTAGAAGCACTGCAGTTTATTGATGCAGCTTCGGTAGGCTAAGATAATACCTGCCCTCTTCAAACACACTTTTTGGGGTGTATTTATGTTCAAAGAAAATATTTACTAGGACACTTTGGAAATGCTCGCAGTCTCAGCTGTTATCTTTATATGCTTGCTGACAATGAAGATTAAGAACAATGGAGGCTTGACTTCTACATAAAGAAGGACACAATATGCAGCATTATCCACACTGCAGCCTGCACATCTCAGCTATTATTTTACAGTTTAAACAAAAACAATCCCAGTACTAATATGACAGGTAAGAATGTAAATACACCCCAAAACCACAGAAAACACTGTACTACCATAAAGGCAAACATGGTACAGGTGAAATTATGTGAGCTGTGTGTACACGGTCAACAATTTAGTTTTGGGCTTGGTTATTCTGCTAAGCAACGGAGCCTGAGTAGCCCAACCAGAAAACACAGGGACTGAAAGCTAGAGCTCCAAATGATATGGGAAACTGTTCTGTATGGCTGGGAACTATTTTTTCCCTACAAAAGGCATTGTGCTGCCACAACTTGGGAATGAGTCAGAGCAGAAATGTCACTCTACGCTGAAGCCTCACAGGATCCCATAGCTAAGAAATTAATAAAGTATTGTTAGTGGTATGAAGTCAGGCATTTTTACACCACAGCAGTGGTAAGAACTACGCTGAAAATCTTGGACCTCTGACAGTTTCTATGCTGTATATAAAGAGACCTACATTATTTTGCCTGCTGCCTATCTGCATCTTAGCAAAAGGAAATGCTAAATAGAGGGATTAACAGAAATATGATATCTTAAATCTTGCTAAACATAAACCTTAAACTGGTGTCTACAATGCTGTAACTTGGAATGTGCTCTAAGAGTGACAGGCAGAGCACAGCAGACTGATTTTACTTTTAAATAATACCTAAATTAGATTAGTTCTTTGTGTAGATCTGCATGATCCAGAGGGCACATTCATCATTGTGCCAAAAAAGTTAAATTCACTGGGGTACGCTCAAAGTGAATGGTTCTAGACCTACGTTTTATCTCTCAGACACATCATCAAGATGCTGTGCCAATATGCATGAAGCCAGCTAGGAGCTGCAAGAAAGACAACGGGAAAGTAACTGGATACCAGAAGAGGTTTAAATTTCCCCTTTGTAGGTTATGAATTGTTTGGGACAGGATCCTAGGCTTCTCTGTCCTGTAAGCACAGAGCATCCCTGTCAATACTTGAGCTTCTTTTTTAATATTTAAAGAGCTTAAATAGAAGGAAGGATATTCTCCCCCTTCCCCTCCAAAACAGATGTAATTCTAGTTCTCCCTCCCCCCCCCACTGTAATTTAAAATGCTACAATTTCCATTACTGCTTGTTAAATATTTTTAAATCCTCATCAGCCAGAGCCTTGCATTTGGGGGTTGATCGTTCCTCCCTCCTAGACAAGCCACCTCCCAGCTTTGTTTGGTATCTCTTTTGACCCTTCCTAATGGTTTTCTCTTGGAGGGGCGTGCCATGCTTTTCTCCTTAAAATTCCTGCACTGAAAGACTGCACCACACCACACTCCACAAAACGTGCTGATGGCACAAATTACAAGCCCCCAGCCGAACACTCCAGCCCCCACCATTCGGGCAGATTTATGTGGGCTCTTGCCGACGTTATTACAAGTCAGAGTTTATTGGGAAATTGTTACATTATGCGGAGTGTCTAACAAATTGCTTATGCTGCTATAATTGGATTACAACAGCCGCTTGCTCCCACCGGTAAGATTAGGCAAGTAGGACTCCTGCCGATCTCTGAACGTTAGCAGTAATTTTATTTGCCTTGCCTCTCTCTTTTCTAACAACATGCCTCTTTCCCTGCCAGCTGTCTGCTGAAAAGGCACAGGCTTGTTCCTTGGCCCTAACAATGCAATTACAGCCCTGCAGATCGCACTGTTTGTGCATTAAGTACAGAGCCAAAACGAGGCGAATTGATCGTTTGACTTTTGAAGGAGCCATGTGATCTCTGCGTGCGGGTGATCCGGCATGCATCACTGGGCAATGCTGCAGCACACGCCTGGCGATGAACTCGCTCCACGCTGTTTCCCCTCCCCTGGCCGCTCCTAACAGCAAAGATGCTGGAGCCTACCCCATGTTAACCCCCATTGGTCTACAAACATGGGCTCGTTTTTAGCAGCTTTCTTGCTAGGCTAAACTCTGAACTCACTGTGCCTCCTGAAATGCCAGCACTTGGCCACACCAATGGCTTCCCTGCTGTGGGCTAGCCTATCAAATAATTATTCCAGCGTTTCACACCACAAGCTTTAGCTGAAGAACTGCACGCATTTTTCAAGCCACTTCTTCAATTCTTGCATTTGAAAAATACTGAAAACAGATCTAGTTAATGTCACATTAATGGTATTTATATTCTCCACCATCTGAGGGTGCTGCCACTGCAGCAGACTGCTGAAGAAGCAATACTTCTCTTCACATTTTCCACCATTTACCACTAAAGCCACCAATGATTTGTATTCCAAACTGTTTCACATTTCCAGCTCAAAAGAGCCCAAAGTACAAGTACAAGTCCAGTTTGTTTCATAACTTACCCAGGTGAACACTCCCTATAAGCTTAACATGACAGGACTTGAATGAAGACCTCAAGGCTGTAATTCTTTATGCAGAGTATCAATCATCAGACCAGCAAACGCTTTGGGTGGAACTACAGCATGTGACACTACACAGAACAGAGGTGCAGGGGAATTTTATTAAAGATGCCAGGTCAAGTTCTAAATTTTACAAGATTTCTGCAACATCTTCATTGTCTGTATACGGAGAGGATTCTGGGATGATTCAGCATGGAAGGGACCTCGGGAGTTCTCCAACCCAATCTCCTGACCAAAGCAGGCTGCATTATGAGTCAGACCTGCTAGCTCAGGGCTTCATCTAAACTAGTCTGGAAAACCTCCAAGGACTGAGGCTGCAGAGCCCCCACAAGCAACCTGTTCCAGTTGACTGTAATCACTACAATAAAGTTTTTCCTTAGAACCTGTCACACCTGAGGAGTTTCTAGGATCTGCGTGAGAGTCCTTTCAATATTTACTGAACTCAACTTCAGAGGTGAAACAATCTGCTTTCTAGTGATTCCAAACCCAGGGCTCCAAAAAGTAGAAACATCTCCCTCGAGTTGACTGAACTTTGGAAATGATTCTTCGTAGCAAGATTCTGCATATCACCTGACTGACCATCCCTACTGCAGAGCTTTGAGAACTGATCTTCAGAATACACTCGGAGACCCCCAGTTATACAGCAATTTATGAGTTAACTATTATATTACTATTTCTTTAATTTTGCATTTAAAAAACCCCAAGGGTTACACTTTTTTTTAATTCATGGCTTCACTGACATGCAAAATCATTTTGGGTGGTAAGAGAAGCAGAAACGACAACCACTGCACAGCATTTGTGTAACTGAAGACTAAAGAAGCCTGTTTACATGTAGTTTAACACGCAAAAGAAACTCTGAACAGCTGAAATGCCTTATAAATAGCTCAGACCCAGAGGAAGTGCAAACGTCTGCATTGTGAATTGTAGATCTTAATTACAGACAATGGCTGGTACAGCAAGTAGCACGGAAAAAAAAAGAAAGTGAAACAGTTGCACTGTTCATGGTTGGCAATAATTCTTCAGGAAAATATTTACTATCAATCAGTTATGAGAAAAGGGACTCTGCGCTCATAAAACAGCACGTTGCTTCTCATACCAGGACCATTTTGCTTCAGCATAATCTGAATTTAAACAGCTTGTTTCCTGCGGATATAATTTTGGAAATAAATAAAACAAGTCTATCAAAATCTGGAGAATGTGTATGGTGGGGTGGGGGGAACAGGAATATCACATTTCTTTCTCAGTCATTTGCAAAGAGGTTATTAGACCAAGGGGAAGCAAAAGCATAAAGACTGTCTTGACCTAAAAAAATATATACGTAAAAAATGAGAAACTTGCAATTAAGATAAAAGTAGACATATTACTAAGAAAAAAAAGATCATCGTTAGGTTGAAGCCTTTAGATACACCTCCGATGCCACTTTCTACTTGTGCTGCCTAAATACTGAAAATTATTCATAGTTTGAAAGTGCCTTTTGAACATTAAGCAATCCCAACAATGTCCCTGCAATACCCATCGTTCACACAACCCTCTTTTTACAAGAGGAGGGTAAAACGACATGCTTAAATCTCTAGCAGCCAATGGCTGAGGCAGCATCTATCCGGTCTGCAACAGCCTCAGAAACTGTTGCCCTAAAGAAAGGTATATCCAAGCCACAGAAGGTGATGCTGCTACCTAGGGATCTGGAGCAGGAAGCATAGCCACTGACACCCCTCTGCATCATTACACAGAAGCTTAATACTAAAAATTAAGGTATGGAGTAACATACTTTCTAATCAAAACAGTGGAAGGAGTATCAGGAAACCAAATGTAGCTAGTCAAATAATATTTGTTCATAATTAAAATGCTCTAACTTCAATCTCAAGGACTGTAAAGGCTTCAAAAGCACTGGAAAACTGCATTATCTGAAGATATACTGACTCTGGTTTATCACAGCAGAACTAGGTTGCATTGTTCATGCAAAGTAAACACACAGACCCTCTCAGGGAAGAGGAGCCATCAATCTGTGATATAAAGGGACTTGAGAGTACAGGAGGGACACTCGTCAGACCTATTTGTCCTGCTGCCAACTGGAACATCCAGCCTGGAACCCTAAATGTTTGTTTATTAAAGAGTACTCATGGTTTGTCCTTTTAATTCACTGAAAGATTCTGAGCTCAATGTTATTATTGTACACACTATTTTTACTCTAAAAATTAGCAAGTAGCAATGCAGAAAGAACTGACAAAGGAAGGTCGATTTCAATTACCAGCTAGTTACGCTGCTCCTTGCTTTAGCTGAATCATCCTTGAATGTAAAATGTGTAGCTATAGCTAAACAATTCAATGCATCCTTGAAAGAAACTTTCCCATGGCATTCTTGAAGAACCAAGTCCTGTTCTGCGTTTCCAGAATTAAGCAGAACACAGCCCTGTCCCCCTGTATGCTGCGTCAGCTTGCTGAGCAGGCAGAACATCACTACATGCTTAAGCAGGACTTCCCATCCAAAGGTCACAAAAACATCACCCAGTTAAATTTCACAACACTTCTGCAAGGAGAGTATCACTCAGTTCCCTTTTTGAAGGGTAGCAAGAAAAGCCACCAAGGCCAGGGAGAATAAAATCACAGTGCTAAAATCAAAGGGTAGAAAATGGTTCTAGATTCCTACTTCAATACTGTAACCACTGCAGAATGCGCATTTAAAACTATGATGAACACTCAAAGATTCCCTAGAAGATACAACATGCTTTAAAGACCCTGAGAAGTCCCATGGTTTGCTAAGACCTTAAAAAGCAGGACCAGATATCACATGTGCAAGAGGTGGCTTGAAACAGAAATCTAATTTTTCAAGGATGGTGTGTGTGACTGTATTTATCTTTACCTAAATGAAATTGGAGGAAGAAAGAGGCAGAGAACCTCTCCCAGCTGAGTCCAGAACTTAGAAACGTGGTGATGCTGTATGCCATTTAGAAGGTGTCTTTGTGCTCTCTCTGGCAAGTATGCCATAGGGTGCCTATCTCTGGCACAGGTAGGAAAGAACTGAATGTGCAAAATGAAACTGAGAACATTTCTTTATATAGCAGATACAGATGAACTGGAACTGACTGCAGGAGTTAATAAACAGTAAAGACCTATCTAATGAATGCCGGAAATGGGTATTGACTTTAGAACTCTGTGAGATCAGCTGTGCACCAGTCTCTCGCTGGGAATGAAAAGAGCACTTTGAATTGAAAGGGTATTTCCATGATCCAGGGAAACGCAAAATTTAACAGACTCCAAGCAAACAGCAAAACTCTATCATAATGCAGCCCACATTATCAAAGTGTGAAAAGGCAAGACCTCTGTTTGAAAACAGTAATATATATAATCCATCCAAGCAAAGACACAGCCAAGGAGACGGGAGACACACCGCAGCATCCCTCACCACACAGCAAACAGAAAGTGTGAAGGTCACCACAGAAAGCAAGTAGCCCCGGATGCAGAACAGAAGAGAAACTTGTTTGCACACCCAGGAGCATCACAAGAATCCTAGTGACATACCAGATGCCAGGGGATTTTTAACTGTGCCCCTCTCTAATTGAGGATGAAGCACACACCAATACCATTATCTGGCCTGAAGATACTGGCTTACAAAATATGGAACAAACAATAGGAACAGATGCTCATTTGGCCAGATTTCAATAAGCCTCATTAAAACCAAACACCCTGTCCTTGGAGCTCAGGTTCATGCTACATTTCTACCTTATTTAAGCACCTAACACCAATTCCTGAGAAAGTTGTCCACTGATGGCTGCACATCAGTAGTAGCATAAAAAGAAATCAATCCTCTTGCAGACATTTTTTAGTTTCTAAAGAGACAAGCATCAGGAGTTGGCAAAAAAGATGCCAAAAGATTAACAGAAAAACTCCTGAGGATGGAAGAGAAACTGATGTTACAGTTCACACAGGTGACATCTGTGCATTACAATATATGATTTTTAATTTAAGATCCCACTTCTTCAGTTGAAACATGCATACTTGAAATTATTCCTACTGTTTCTTATTTGCTTCTCTCCAAACATGCCCAAGTCCCATCAATGAAGTTTCAGAGGACAAATAGCAGAAAAGCAGGGCTAGGGACAATATACAAAGACTTACCAGAACATGATATTCTAGTTTTATTTTTAAATGTTTTAATAAAACTAGATAATCCATAAGTTTGCAAAAGCCACTGTACAGCTGCCTGCACAGGCAATCATAGAATCATAGAACCATAGAATAGTTAGGGTTGGAAAGGACCTGAAGATCATCTAGTTCCAACCCCCTGCCAGGGGCAGGGACACCTCACACTAAACCATGCCACCCAAGGCTCTCTCAAACCTGGCCTTGAACACTGTCAGACATGGAGCATTCACAGCTTCCTTGGGCAACCCATTCCAGTGCCTCACCACCCTTCCAGTAAAGAATTTCTTCCTCATATCCAATCTAAACTTCCCCTGTTTAAGTTTGAACCCATTACCCCTTGTCCTATCACTACAGTCCCTCATGAAGAGTCCCTCCCCAGCATCCCTATAGGCCCCCTTCAGATATTGGAAGGCTGCTATGAGGTCTCCACGCAGCCTTCTCTTCTGCAGGCTCAACAGCCCCAACTTTCTCAGCCTATTTTCATACGGGAGGTGCTCCAGTCCCCTGATCATCCTCGTGGCCCTCCTCTGGACTTGTTCCAACAGTTCCATGTCCTTTTTATGTTGAGGACACCAGAACTGCACACAATACTCCAAGTGAGGTCTCACAAGAGCAGAGTAGAGGGGCAGGATCACCTCCCTGGACCTGCTGGTCACACTCCTTTTGATGCAGCCCAGGATACGGTTGGCTTTCTGGGCTGCGAGCGCACACTGACGGCCCATGTTCATTTTCTCGTTGACCAACACCCCCAAGTCCTTCTCTGAAGGGCTTCTCTGCCCACCCTGGAGCTATGGCTGGGATTGCTCCCACCCAGGTGTAGTAGTACCTTGCACTTGGCATGGTTCAACTTCATCAGGTTGGCATCAGCCCACCTCACAAGCATGTTAAGGTCCCTCTGGATGGCATTCCTCCCCTCCAACATATCAACCGAACCACACAGCTTGGTGTCATCGGCAAACTTGCTGAGGGCGCACTCAATCCCACTGTCCACGTCACTGACAAAGATGCTGAACAAGACCGGTCCCAACACCGATCCCTGAGGGACACCACTTGTTACTGGTCTCCAGCTGGACATTGACCACAACTCTTTGCATGCAGCCATCCAGCCAGTTCTTTATCCACCGAGTGGTCCACCTATCAAATTGATGTCTCTCCAACTTAGAGATAAGGATGTCATGTGAGACAGTGTCAAACGCTTTGCACAAGTCCAGGTAGATGACATCAACTGCTCTACCCCTCTCCATCAGCTCCGTAGCCCCGTCATAGAAGGCCACCAGATTGGTCTGTCAGGATTTCCCCTTAGTGAAGCCATGCTGGCTGTCAACAAGCACCTTGTTGTTTTTCATGTGCCTTAGCATGCCTTCCAGGAGAATCCACTCCAAGATTTTGCCAGGCACAGAGGTGAGGCTGACTGGTCTGTAGTTCCCCAGCTCATCCATTTTCCCCTTCTTGAAAATGGGGGTTATGTTTCCCTTTTTCCAGTTGTCGGGAACTTCACCTGACTGCCATATCATACAGAAATTGTATCATATAGAATAGTATCTATAACCATATAGATGATGTCGTATAGAAAACCAGGCAGACAAAGTTTCCTAACAAACACAGACTTCCCTGAGTGGTCAAAAAGACAGTAACTCTATGTCACTTTCTGTACTTGAAAATGTATATCTGTTTATTGCAAACTTCTTTTCCCTCCATTTTAGAAAGAATGCCAGTTGTTAGGTTGGTAATTGACATCTGGATGTCCTGTAGAGAAGCACTCATTCATAAGAGAGCTTGATGGATGGACAGTGCTTCAGCCTGAAAAAAAGATATCTCAATATTGATGCGTGTGGCCTCAAGGGAAACTGCATTTCATTCTTTGAACAAACTTTAGAAACATCAAGCATACAATAAGTAAATGGCATTAACACAGTCATAACAGAGCACAGTTTTCTTTTTTGCAAGTAGGTGCCGAATCAGAAAATCTCTTTTCAGAAAAACCATTGTCTCCTGCAGACTGACTGACGTATCTGTCACACATGTGATAATGCTGACTGTGGCTCCCAGTCAGGGCTGATGCCGCACTGCAGGATCAGGTAAGGTGTTATCATTATTTCCAAAGTAAACCTTTTTTGACTTTTACTGCCAGTTAAAAAAATAAAAAAAATTAAAAATAAATAAAATTAAAACCCCACAACACTTTTGGAAAAGTGCTGCAGATAAAGAAGTCCTCAGTTACACTTTCCAGTGTTCACTCTCTTGACAAAACATGTTAAAGTCCAAGGCTGTAAGACACACCAATCATGGAGGATAAAACTCACCATGTGCATAAGGCTAAGAGAAGGCCTCAGAACTCCTTAAATCCCATTTAAGCCCTTCACCTAGGGAACATTTAACAGTTGTGCCATTTGCCTGTGCTATTACTGAGCCACCTGCATTTAGCTAACTGGATTTATAAATGCTTCAGCACTTTCAAATTCAAAAGACAAGCTTTCTTAGAACCTATTTCATTTTGGTTTGGAGCTGCGAACGCAAAGGAAAAGAGTACAATAGCGAGGCAAGCTAGTACCAGAGGAATTATATCCCCAGAAAAGTTTGTATTCTTTTTCATACATACATATATATGTGTGTGTACATATATGCATGCATGCATACATACCTACATATATATATATGTTTTTTCATATATATGCATGATTGCAGATTGTCCTACAGTATATATATATAGATATATATTGTCCTACAGCATACAGAGACACAATACTGGAAACATATACTTTTTCATGTCCAGGGTGATGGTTCAGATTCGTCCTTAATAACAGGAAACAAATCTTGCTGTTCCTGCCTTGAGTCCTACCCATACCTTTTACCATGATCCCACCAAAACCATTATTTTAGGAGAGTTTATTATTTAGGGTATTAGGATGTTAAAAGATATGTCAATTCATTTAGAAGAGGCATCACTTACATTAAGCGCAGCTCTTGCACAACTTTGTTCCTTTAGAAGATGATCAGGTCAATCAAGATGCTATAAAGCAGATGGGGTCAAATGGATTTACTATAGTTAGCTTGCTGTGAGCTGCTTTATGGCATCAAAATGATGCTGTTTGACAAAATAATTCAGTCAGAGCTGCTCTGCTGCCTTGTTTAAAGAATTTCATCTAATTCGTATCATAAAGCACCTTAGAAAGCAGTGTGCAATAGCAGTCAACTTAAGAATGGAGGTGTTGGTATTAAATATTAGCCCTTTGTACCAAGATTGGTAGCTTCTCTCAGAAGTGCTTCTCCAGTGGAAGGTAACCTGGCATGTCAAGCACAGTTTATAAGCACTAAACCACCTGCAAGCACCATGACAAACTTTTATGATAGCCAATTCCCTGACAGGAATCAAAGTAATGGGACACCCAAATTTTACCAGCAAAATCCCAGCAAAGATTAAGCTGGGAAATTATCTTAAAGGTCAATATAAAAGTGGCCCCTGAAGGGACAGAGCACCTTTAACAACCATTCAAACTATGAAAAAAAGAAAAAGACTTTAAGGAGATCAAGGAATAAATAACTGAAAGAGAAAACAGGCTTTTGAGTGGTCAGGTTTGTGGTGACAGAGTAGCAACAAAATGCCAGCTAGTTTGGGTAACAGATGGCTGCATGCACTGATCTGTCCTGCATGCCCATTCTGAACTTCCTTTCAGTGGAAATACGAAGCTTACACAAGGCTAAACGCATCCTTCACACAGCCTTTCTATACATATTGCATCACGCTTCAAATGCTTTCCATTCACAAACAGCCCCGCACGTATGTTGTTTTACTCTAGTTATGCTGACTTTCAAGAAAAGAGGGTGGCTAATGGCACCTCATCTTTTCCAGCCACAGCTACTACAATTCTCAAGGAACAACTTTTCTCTCACAGGCTAATATATACCTTTTCTTACCATTCTGATTGCTATATCTCCCTCCTCCCTTTCCCTTAAACACAGCATCCACTGCATTTTAATTGAAAGGTCTTTCTTTTTGCACCTCCCCTCCAGTAGCTGAGAAAGGGAACCATGATACAAAGAGCTCTCATGTAGTATTTTTAGCATGTATCTGGACATTTATCATTTGAAGATGCCACAGCTAATTACACGGCATGCATAGGCCATCCCACTGGAAAAGCCTATTACTTGTATAGCAGAATGAACCCTTCAATCCTAGGTAGCTCAAGACTCAAGTAATCATTTCCAGTAGAGAAAACCAGCAAGTCTGAAATCTCTAGAAGGAAGGACAGAAAAGCCTATCCAAAATACTGGCTTTCTGTTTAAATATGTTTTTCTAACTCTGATATTTAACAAGAACTTTCATTAACATTGAACAATCTGCAGAAAAAAAAACCCCTCAAAACCAAAGCCAGTCTCTTACTTACTTTGGCCACGCAATTTTCAGTCTTCATAGCAGTGCTTCCTAGACATACAGTTTCCTGGTTTAAGCACAGTCTGGCACAGCTGTTGTAGGTCTGCAGAAAGATTAAAATGGTTATGAACAGAAGAACACAATTTTCTTTCAGGCACTACATTTTTGGCACAGGAGCCCACAACAACTCCACTACATTTCCTTTTTCCTGAGGTGTAAATGTTTCGAAGCAAAATAAACTAGCTTACAGCAAAAGCCCGTGCTCAGGGCATGCATGCCCTCTGAGAAGCTATGTAGAATTTTATAGTTCTGAGATACAAAGATTTTTCTCCTCTTTCCCTTTGAAAAAGAAAAAAAAAAAAAGAGTACCTGATACAAGTTGTTTGGTCTTTCACAAAACGCTGCATAGCTGAACAACTAAAGCAAGGCGATTTCTACACACCCGTTGTCACAGCAGCATGAAGGTTACAATCGCTTCTCATCTCACTTCTTGTATTTAATCTTACCAATTTTGGAAAGCTTCTTCTTTTGAAGTAGAATGTCTTTTTAACTTTACCTCATACACTATCCTGCCCAGGAGACTTTGGAGTCTCTGCAGAACTGTACTCGTAAGTCTCTCACTTTTTTTAAGGGCACAATATGTACAACACTTATGAAGTGCATTTAAAATTATACTTTGGGTGATTTGGCTATTTTAACTAAGATGCCTGAAGAACTCAGTTTCGAATGGAGGCCTCCCCCCACTTCCAACACCTTTTTAATTACTACTTGATTAAGTCCACATTTTCTAGTAGTAGGAGTAGTATAGTAGCACCTAAGAGTTCCAGTATTGGATTCATACCCCAGTGCCTGTGGCCATTTACAGAAAACAGCTCCCAAGCAAACGTGGCAGCCCAAAAGTAAGCACAAACTTGCTTTCTTGCAAGAGTAGGAAGTGGATCACAGAGAAGATGTTGCTACCTCAAATAGTTGTGTGGGGAAAACCCAAGAAGCATGTTGAAAGAGAATGAAATTAAACTTGCTACAAAGACATTTCCAAGAGCACTAAGTAAAACATACTAACATTCATGGTATTTTTAAAATGGCCTTAAGGGGAGGCCACACCAAGATTTATAGTGAACTGCCTGTCAGTTCTGTCCCTGTAATATTCACTGGCAACTGTGCCAGTGAATATTACAGGGAAGATCCTTCTTTCAGAGCTTGCAACAGAATTCTGTTTGTTTGACTTGAAATTAATTCAACCCCAAACCTGCTATAGGTTATGAAACCTGCCAGCAACGCTGTCATACTAGGGGCTCCTAAACCTCTCCCTCTGCTCCAAAGCTATGTCAGGGTCAGATTCCCTCAGTGACAAGCACCAACAAATTATCTCCCCTTTTTGCCTCTCTACCACAGGCCCAACTCTGCAAAAGATGTAGTCAGTGACAACACACAAACCAGCAGAAGAACATATTGCAAGGACATCAGAGGCAAGAATGCAAAAAAATTAAAAGAGGGTTATGCTGAGAGTGACAAGAGATATATCTACAAGCCCAGCATTCCTAACAGTCTCCAGCTCAGGAGGACAGTAAGCACCAGGTGATGGGAACCGAGTTCTCCCAGTCAGCTTATAACATTATTCACCCAAGTTCTTAGCATCCTTATTAAACACTCCTTACTGCCTACCATGGGAAATCAAGTATACTGGCTCAGGTGGATCTGTACTGGTCAAGCACAGTACAGATGCTCTTGAGGAAATTCACAGTCCTTTCCACCTTACTTCTTTACAGACCCCCTTTAAAGTTCACCATGAGACAGAAACAAAAAGGAGCACAAAAGCCCTATGTTCTCCATCGCTTTAGCAGTTCATGTTTCATTTCTCAGTGAGCTCTCTAACCAGAAAACAACCAGTGACAGACAGGAATGCAGAATATCCTGGCTCCAGCATATCTCCTTACAAGTCATAACACTGATATCTGCTGTGACTAGCAGCCAGCTAGCAACTTCTGACTCTGGATCCAGAAGGAGAAACTGAAAAATTCAAACATGAATCCTTTCAAAGTGCTGTGCAGATGAACAGAGTGCATCTTTCAGCAGGGGAGGTTCAGATTCAAACTGGGATTAGGCTACAAGCAAACAGAAGTCTGATGGACTCAACTGAGCCTCTTGCAAATATTTGCCAACATCATAAAACCATCACTTTGGTATGCACAGAACTTTCTCCTCAGAAGAAAGATCAGAATGGCACAAACTATTATGCACTGTGGCTTACATGTAGTGGCTCAACTACTGGACAGAAAGTTGACACCACCTGCTTTGCACTGACGTTCAGACAATATCATGCAATCTTCATTTTATAAGCGTCACCTTAGCTAAATTCAGCCAGATTCTGAAGGTGAGAAACCATGAAGAGTTGATAAGACTCTTTGTTCAGCATTTATATTTGTGTAATTTAATCCATTTATTGCAAACCTGTGATTTCTTTCATTTAGAATTTAAGTCCTAAAATTCCAGTAGCAGTATTTCTGCACAACTTATCTGCTACATACTGTAAATTTTATGAGGAGTTCTGACTCAAAGAAAGCACTACTAACTACTTTGCAGAGGAAAAGCTAACCACTAGAACACATTTACAGAAAGCAACAAGGAACCCTGTGAATTGAAGTCAGGTCTTGTCAGTCTGTTTCCTCCTAAGACAGGTATGCAGAAGCCTTAGTAGAAAGCCAGTTTTTTAAAAGCCCGGCTTACAACAGGCTTTCTCTCACATTTACAAATGGGAAAGAGCAGACAACCCAAATACACCATGTGAAAAACTAAATGCTAAATCTAAAACTCCTAGAACTTTCTGAGAAGGAAGGAAGCTCACCATGCACTATTCAAAGGAAGAAAGCTCACTTATGTACTCTTCAAAAGTTGTGTGCATGTCAGCATGTAGATACGAATAATTACTGCAATGTATTGCTCAATTTTTATTACTTTCATCCACATATTACATGTCAGTGTGAACAGCACCAACTGAACTTCCGGTATAACTTGTCATCAAATCCCACAATACCAGGACTAGTGACACTTGATGGAACTAGTATGGTAATAATTTAAAGCAGATAAATTAAACACTTCACACAGCAGGCAGTGATTCTGGAGCCTGCTGTCCCAGGACACCATGGAGAAAAACAACATCAGCAAGTGGAAAAAGAGATCAAACTAATTTATGGACAGCAGGACCATAGAGTACATGACAGAGATATTCCCTAGACATCCGTGATGCAACAGTGGTAGATGCTGCAGGAGCAGTGAATAGAGCACAGGGAGCAGCCAGACCCGTTTGCTGTCATTCAGCAGCATCTTCCACTGACAGTGCTGGAGTCAGCACTGGATGAGCAGAGTCTGGGTCTGACAGATCTGGGCATTCTCATGCTATCAATACCTCTCTGCCCTTTGACAACATGCCAATGATACTTAAATTCCTCCTTCACAACCTTTTCAGCCACAGAAAGGACATAAGAACATGCTTTTACTGTGAGAATCAACTTTTACACAGTAATTTTATTACCTAAAGATCTATATAAGTGCCGAATTACCAGACGACCATTTAGCCCTCCAGCTCAATATAAAGTAGTGAGGGAAAAAAAGAAAATTAAAAGCTGCATATATAATGGATTCAACCCATCAGGATACAGATTTGAGAATAAAACATACAGTGATCTTCAGTTTAATGTCCATTACTATGTTTGCAAAGTTACAAAGTTCTGTTCTTATTTTCACGTTCTCACAAAAGAATGCATTATTAGCCTTGTGGGATGAATTAAAAAAGTAAAGAAGATTCATGTACATGTTCTACCATATGTTTAGAAAGGTTTAAAGCAAAAATGCAGAAGAAAGCCTAGTTCTCCTTAAAAAGGAGGTAATGTCACTCTACTTAAGAGGTCTCAAAGGAAATGTACTGATAATGTTGCAAAGAAGCTGCATCTGGCTCATGAAGTCAAGTCATAAGAAGCTGCAAGAATATATTGTGACGGTTATACTATATGGTTGCCTTCTAATGTTCCTCTGTAGGCAGCAGTTACTGTCTACTGTGAGACACAAGACTACTGCTGGACATGGAGATTTGATTTAATCTGATACTGTGTTCATACTAACAGTTACTAGTGAACAGACCTAACTGAAAGCAGAATGAATGTCTTATCATCAAGCAATAATGCAGAGCCCTTCATTTTAGATGAAACATTTGATGGTGTCTCATGCTACACTGCCACATCAGAGCACCTCCTTTCATTCATTCCAATGCCTACGGGAACACCGACTAAGAAAACCATGAAAAGCAAAGCCGGAACCAAACCTCAGAAAAGCAAATTTCTCAAGCTCACCTTTAAAGCTCAACCCTTTTATGAATCTCATCTAACTCGCACCAAAACTGTGGAAGTTTCTCCTCGCCTTTCAACAAGATAAGAGGTTTCTTCACCAAGAAAAAGCAGTCTGAAATGGTAGCCTGGTTCAACACCACAGGCAGATAGCTTTGTGTTGGAGTGCTTCAATATGTTTTTATATCGCATATAAAGCATGCAAACGTAAACCAGTTTGTTGAAAACTACCTTCTTTGTGGAAGCTGGCTGTAATTCTGAACAAGTTTTCAATTTTCACACTGCTGCTAGGGTAAAACATTTTAAAGAGTTTAATTTTTACAGTGGCTTCAATGACACGAGATTATCTAACAAAGTAATGGTTAATCAATAGAGGGCTTAGTTGTCAGGTGAAACACATAACACACTAAAAGGGATTGATTGCAAGGCTCCTCCTTATTTACTGGGAGGTATATATTTAAAATGACACAAACTTGTTACCAAGCTGCATTCCTTTAACCTTGCAAAAGCCGTTTGAGAACAGCGTTAAGCAGCCCCATAGCAAAACAAGCTCTAATGAAAAAAAAAGAAAAAAAACAGAAACCTACCAATATATGGGAGCACCAAATCATGTCAGAAGCAGGGGAACCACTAAGCTGTATTCACTCTCAGCCAAAGGCTTAAAAAGCCACAGAGACACCAGACTATGGTTCACTAAAGATAGAGCTGTATCTGATCTCATTCCGTAAGTGTCTTTGGTTACATTTTTCTTTTTAAAGAAAGTATGAACCTGCTCTTTGACACAAACACATAAACATTTCTACTCTCGTCCACATAGCTCTGGACAAGCGCTGGATACCAGCCTGAAGCCTCAAACTCCAGATAGAACCCTGTGCCTCTGTGCGTGCGTGTGTGTGTGTGTGTGTAGCTTTTCCACTGACTGAAATCCATTTCTTTGGCCATTTATTCCAAGAATCCCCAGTCCCTGAACAAAACTCCACTTTTTAATAGAAGCTGCAACCCAGGAGTTCAATAAGATTTCCCCCCCCCAATAGTTAATAATTACATGATTTATCAGAGAAGGATAACACTAATAAAAACCCAGCAAAAAGACAAAACCCATGCCCTCCCTTCAAGTCATTTTCAGGGAAAAGATTATTAAACTGTTCTTTTTGAACAAGGGCTTTTGTAGCTAAGCACAAATTGCCAAACGGTTAGAAAAAAAGTTATTAGACTCCGAAGAATTCCGCAGAAGTGGGAAGTTATATAAACAAATCACTCCGGCAGATTTGGAAAGATCGCTTTCATTGTACTTAGCGTCTTCGGAGACTTGCATTAATTACCCTTTAAAGGTCTTTCACATGGACTATTTAAAATAAATGCAATTTATTTATTTATTTCAAATGAGGTGCTGCTTGTGAAAGAATTAAGTAATCTCAACAAATTTAAAAACGTTTTTATAAGCAGGTAATTAAAAAGAAGGCTTGAATTAAGTCAAGCTGTAAGACATTACCCAGCATTCGCCACAGTTATTTTCTTAAGACAAAATCTTTCTTATCTCTAGCCCAGCCTTGGGAAGGGCTGTCTCCATGGAAAGTCATAAGGCAAAATAAAGACCAGCCAAACAAAAAACTAGATCATTTACAGGATTTTCCCTAAAGCACAGTTTGTCATATTGCAATTACACCTTGCCGACTGTGAAAGCCAGAGTCCTTAATATTGCCACTAGAGGGAAGACGTGTCTCAACACATGGCAATGGTAGTTGGGGAGTGGGTTTTCTTGAGCAATTACCATAACAAAGCTCCCTTGGCTGTGTGTACCTTCTAATTACTCAGTACAATTAAAATGACTTACCTAAAACAAACAGAAAAAAAGAAAAAAGGAGAGGCCCCTAAAACAAAAAACCTCAAGACAATTCAAACAAAAAGCCTAAAAGCCTTACTCCAATCTGCTGTTACACGAAATTACATTAAAGCTGAAGATCTTTTTTTCCTCATCCATCAATTCACAGGGGGGAAACAAAAAAAAAAGAGCATGCCACAGTGCCCCAACACCACGGGGTTGTTCAGCTATGTAAAAGCATTAAAACAAACAAAAACAAAAGAGCAGGGAGAACTAGATCTCCTGTTAAAGAAAGGGGGGGGGGGGGAGAGAAAAAGGAAATGTTGTGGTATTTAGCCATCTGGTAGCTGCTTGAAAACAAATTGTCCTCAAAAGAGCAGAAATACAGTATGTCTTCTCTCAGCTCACTGGTTTAGGAATCAGACCTCTCCCTCACCCCCCTTCTTTTTTAAATACAGGCATGGTAACATTAGACTTCTTTGCTGATGCTGATTTCACTTCCTTCTTGTCCCACTGTGCAAAGATAACCATGGTCATCCCACTCAGGCCTGGTTATTCCATCTTGGATGCATTATTTGCAGTCTTTCGGGATGCATCTTGTTGGGCCCATTGTTCACAATCCCTCAGGGTTTTTTTTCTTCCCTGACAGCTACCTGCTGATTTTTAAACCCTTAAATCTTTCATTTTATAGGGCACATCATTAAGGGAAGATGGCAGCCAAGTGATTTTTCTTTCCATTGACAATTTGTGACATTTTTCCAGCAGCGTGCAAGGTGTTGAAAACCTGGCAGCTGTTACCTCCCGGGATGAAGATCCTTTTTTATCCTCCCTTGACAGTTTAACTCAATGGGTCAGCACCTTTAAAGACTGCAAAGTACCACTGAAGTGGATGGAGGCTTGAATTACTGCTCCCTCCCTAATCAATGTAAACCCTCACTGCAGGTGAAACTCTTCATCTATAGAGGTGCATGGGGGAGGAAAATGTAATGCCCTGAGCCAGATGGTTTTCATCTTGTTTTTTAAAGAAGAAAGGAACAAGCTAACAAGGGGACAGCTACTTTTGTTAGCTTCTTGGCCTCTCTCATGGCTTTGGATCCCCAGGGTTCCAGCCACACAAGAGAAAGAATACAGAAAAACATAAACACTTAAAGAAATATAACTAGGGGGCTGGCAACACGCTGCTTTCAAAGAGTTGAGAGCCCTGTTCAGCGCTTTATTTATCTCTGCCCACGTTCTTGGGATGGTAAGTGGACATGGACACAAAGGGCAGGGGGGGCAGACAACACTTGCAATTTACTCAATTACAGAGGAATGCAGCAATGCGGCAGGGTGACAGATTCCTATTAGCACTAGTGCTGAAAGAGCCCAGTGGCCTTTCCGCCACAAGGCAGCATTCCCATTGTAGCTTAGACTCCGGCACAACCTGCCTTGGCTAGCTTTTTAACATGCATAAAGTGTCACAGAGGAATGGAAATTATTTTTTTCTTGTTGTCAGAGAATAAAAGAGAAAAGAATTAAACTGAAAGAATAATCTTAAAAGTAAACCTAAGGATGTACTCCTAGCAATTTCAGGAGGGTTTTCAACCAGCAACCCCTTCCTAGCAAGCATCAATAACGTAAATGGCGAAGTAACTGGGATAACTTCACAGACTTGGTACATATTGCCTTGGCCAGCTCTCCAACAGAAGGCAAATTTGAACTGCAGCATCTTCCCCAGAGGGAAGGAGGAAGACAGAGAGCTGAAGGACCCTCACTCCCTCCCCATCGTACAACAACCTTCCTCAACAGCCGAAAAGAGGGCTTCAACTTTTCATAGCAGAAATACTTCTGGAGAGGAGAAATACGCTTAGAGAGGAGAGCTATGCAGTGGGACGAGGCTACCAGCTGAAGCAAATGGTTGATGGTTGCTACTTTTTGTCCTTCCTTTGCTCTACCTTCTCTGCTTTCTGTTTCTTACGGTTTGCTTGAATATTGGCTTTAAAATCTTAAGATCAGACTGTGCCTATTCTAACTCTGAAACAGCACCCAGAGCATGCTTTAGGTGCTACTTGTAATTTTACAGAATTATCTCCAATCTGTAAGACCGGATTGAGGTAACACCCTGTGCCAAAACGGTAAGTGGGAAGATTCTTGAAAATGCTAAGGGCTCTATTTGAATGGGATAACAGACATGGAATTTTTTCCCCCGGACTTCCATATGGAAGCTTATAGGAAGACAGTAGAGTCCAATGAGAGGTTTGCAGGAGGTACAGTGCGGCAGCCTTGCTGCTGCCAGCATTTCCCCACAAGGCACCTTCACCCATAGACAAACCACAGCAGCAAAAGGCACTTCATTATTGCTACACCGAAGAGAAGGGAGGAAGGGTTTTAAACAACCTGCATTGTGCCCGTCTTCTTTAAAAACCAGCGGGGTAATCAAGTTCAGGGCAGCCCTGGACAGCTGCCCTGTGACCTATTCATGTTGACCCCCACTATTCATCACTTTTCTTAGGACTATGAGGGCAAGCTCCTGGGGAGTGACCACCACAATAGACAGATACGAGCCAACAATAATACGGTTCCTGCAAAAAAACCAGATGGCACTGCAATAAATTTACAAATCTGCATTCATGGCTCTGTTAAAAACACCCAGAAGCTAAAGGCTGGAGGGGCCCCCAGAGAGCTTCCCCTTCCCACTTTCTAAAGGCCAGCTCTCTCCCCAAGACTATTGAGCTCATGCTCTTCATAAATGAAGAATGGAGACATACCCCTTAAAATAACAAATGTCTGACCTAATCAATCTAGTGTTTGGGTCTAACGCTAAATGATAGGCACTGAAAACTAATTATGTTTTTTGGCAAGGAAGTTGAATTAAAATGGAAACACACAGGTTGAAAAGGCACTGAAGCATTTGCGAGTCCCTTTGAAAGGGCGGCACACACACACAGACACACGCACACTCTCACATGCAGGGCTTGAACCAGGAACCTGATTCAATAACTCATGCATTTATTTTTAAAATGAATCAGATTAGTCCCATGTGTGACCTGCCGGTCCATCTGTATGAGCTGGACTTAATGGGCACTCTTCTCACGCTTACTTCAGTTTGAAGTATGAGAGAGATAAATTTAGTTTAATTTTCAACAGATCAAGCTATCCATTTTCCAAATGGACCATCTGGATCAGCCTATTAAAATTAATTTATAACTTTGCAGTGTGAAAATTCGTTTGTTAGCTTAAATAAAGTTGCCAGAAACTTTTGCCACTTGTCATTGTTTTTTCTGAAGTCTGTTTTCATACTATGATTTTCAGTTTACCCCCTGAAAATTTAGTTTTGTCAGGTCAAGCACCCAACAAAAACTGAATGTTTGCATCCTTACTTCAAAGCTTGCCATAGCTTAGATCTTTTCACTGGTCCAGCTAACAGTGTCAAGTTCATTGCCTTTTTCTCTTTCCCAGGTGTCTCTCCTGCCTCACTGCCTCTCACACACCTATGAGTGGCCGTGCCTCCCACTTCCAGCATGCCAAGGACACAGCTCCACTTGTTGAGGATTCTGAAGACAGCCTTCCCCTAAACCCATTTTAATCAATAGAAGAATCATATTTCTCCTAGTAAGAGGTCCATAGCACTGAGCAATGGATGTCCTTCAGCCCCTGCTTATAACTTCAGATGCTTAAGTAACCATTACATCTCCTTATTACCTCCACCTTCTGGTATGTCTGTTCCACAGTCCCACACACCTAAGAAAACATTTATGGCTAAGGCTGCATAACCACACCACAAACAAGGCAAGAAAAGGTAATGCACCTTTACTTAAACTTTTCAGCAGCTGGACATGTCAAGACATCATCCTTCCCTGAAGTGGTCCGATGCATTTCATTAATTTTCTAAAACTAAAAGTACTAAATATGTGGATACTTTCACTGGAAAGACCCACTTTGGCAAATAGACTTCTCTGCCCACATACACACATCCAATTCCTCTGTTCATGTAGGTCCATGTTCCCCAATAATGAAATTTCAACAGTGGTGTCTTAAGGGAGGGACAGAAAATATGAAACTGTACACTCAGTATTTACCAAGTTATCATCTTTCCACTGAGGCAGAACGCATTTTCTGTCTATTACTGGTTTGACAGCATTTGCAAGTCAGATCTTTTTGTTTTTACGAAGCATGGATAGATGTAAGACAGGGCAGCCACTCTGCATACCTTCCTGCAGCAGATGCAGATCTTTTCAGAAACTATTACTCTACTCATTGATTATAAGTATGTGGGCATATGGCTCCATGTGAATCTGATTTCTGCAACTGGAATTGGAAAACTCCCCATTGGTTCTTGTCCATGACTAACAGAAGAGCAACCTGAGCTTCCAAAATGCTCGGACAGCTTTAATTATGTCTACTTAAAGAACCAAAATTTCCCTTACAAGAGGCACAACATTGTGGTCAACCACCTTCTATGATCAACAGAAGAGAGCACCTGCCTTAGACTACATTTTGCACTTGTCCATGAACACTGCTCTCAACACAAAAGGCCTCAGATAGCAATCACAAGACCAGAGGATTTTCATGCATCAGTCATTGTAAAGACTGGACAGAAAGATGGAGATTGATAGGACATCTCAACAATATCCTGAAACACAACTAACCACCTTTGACATAAACAGTGTCCATGTGAATTACTTCCAATATGAAATATTTGGACAGTACAAGTAGTTTTTTAGGTGTATTCTTCATATCTAGTCACCTTGGTTATGATGAATTGCAAGCCTGAAGGAAAGCCAGCTTTCCCTGGACACTAAGAATACTTCTGCAGATTGAAATACAACTCTACCTTCTTGATCTGTATAATGCTGCCCATGAATACTTGTCTCCTCCTTAATAATCATGAGGAAGGACGTAGTGTGATGAGAAGGCATGCAAAACAGGCAACTCGTGTTCCTTTTGATTTAACATCTCTTACTATGAACCTTTTATTGGAGAAGAGACATACACCCTTTCTTGTTGAACCTGAAGGCTTGTCATCAGTAAGATAACTCTAAGACAAGGAAAAAAAAGAATTCTGGTGTGTTGGAGGCCTTGTTGGCTATCCTGGGGATACACAGAAGAGACCTAGGAGCTCTGCCCTCTTCCTCTAGCTCTTCTTGTTTGTCACTCAATGACAGAAACATTTTAACTTCGGTGTAATGTACATAATCAATTCTACAAGGTAATCTTTCTCAGCAGCATCTAGGACCTCACTTATTATCCTAGCATACTGCCTCTTGTCTAAAAGAGTTACAGATTACATCTGTTAGATGGACCTGTGTCATGGTTTAAGCCTACATCTTAGCCATATACAGTCCTTCACATGATGTCTACTCCTGCAAAAACAGACACTCCTAGCACAATACATTATTTAAAAAAGAAACCCCAAACAAGCAACCAAAAAAAAAACCACCAAAAAAAACCCCAAACAACGAAACCTGCCCCCCTCAAAACAACTCTCAGCTCTGAACACAAGCACACTATATAAAAAAAATACTACTTCTTCTTCTCCTACTACAGTACTGATCCGCAGTTTCTCTTGGAAATAGCAGCAGTGGGGCAGTGTGGTACCACTCTATTCCTCTGCCTGAGACTGCTACTCCTATGGCTGAGATGCAGAAGGAAGTCTGACAATTCCTCAGCTGTTGCAATGGGTGGCCTGAGGTATTCACTTAAGCCACGTTCCTCAATGGTTTTACTCTGATACACCAGGCAGCCACCTTGGGCAGCTGAAGCACGGACATATTTTTGCTTCTGCTGCCTGAAGGTTGCAGTGGGAAGGAACAGCAAAGTGAATAAGGATTTGAAATCACTAAAGCTAACTTAAGGCCCCCAGAAATCACAAACTAGACTCCCTTTGTTGACCATGGGGATTGAAAAACTGATTCCTTTGAACTGGTAAGAAATTCTCTTTACTATATACAAAAGGCAAAGAGATTGAGTTTTATCAGACCACCCTTTCTCTTTTCTACCCATTAGTAATTTATATGAGTGTAGAAGAAACATGAACAGGTAATTTTTCAGGTTATTAACCTGGACATCACCTCCAAGAATATTTACCTTCAAGGGCAATAAAAAGCTTAATTGTTGTAGAACACTTTGAGACTTTTGATCTGAAGCAAGGCAAAATATACTACAAACAAGACAGGAACAATTACAGAAGAAAAGGCTGAAGGGGTCCTGATGAACACCAAATGGAGAAAACCAAACTAGGGAGTCACAGTTGACTGCACTATACAGAAGCCTAGATTTCTTTAGAAAGAGTCATCAAATTCTCCTGAAAGCTATATCTCTGTGTCTGGTTTTCCTGGGTACAATGTGAGTTGTTCAGACTACAAAGGAGAAAAGATTTCCATGTATGCAAGTCAGACTTCAGCTTCCAAAAGCATTTAAGGATTCAAATAGCTAGAAAGTTTTATCGCATTTTTAAAGAGACTGATCACATACCTGTCTAAGTGAATTCTTCTCGGGAATGATCTTCCTAGGGGGCTCATCGTTATTACAGTCTTCTCTCTCAGAGGAATTCTGTGAAAGAAAGTAAGCTTTAATTCAGTTCTTATCCCTAATATCACTCTGCAAGGAGAAAAGAAACAGAATATTTGTACTACACTGGCTGTAGTATTTCACGTATACCGGAGGCTAACTTGTGTGTTTAAGCCAAACAGCTTGTTATGGCAGAGAAAGAATTTCTCCTCCTCAACACAACAATGCACCACTATGCAGATCTTTACCGAAGAGGCCTGTGCTTTGTGGATTTATTCTGAAACTACCGGTAACAGCCACTTTGAAAAGCTGGAATGGTGGCTGGATCAGCATGGCAACACCAGCGTTCCTGAACACACCAGAATAAGTACTTAAAACAGTGGAACCTGTTGAAAACAAAAGGCAGTTAATGGATGCAACTGTAATTCTCTGTGCCCCTATGCTTTTAATCTGCCTAACAATTATTAATTGCACCAAGTCTGCTTGGCTGCCAAAAATCACGGAGAAACAATGATAGAGCTAAATGCTGGTGAAAGAGGTTGTCAGGAGATACTTAAAAAACCAGTGTAGGTTGCGTATGATATTAGCACTGGTTTCACTCCTGCCCTCTGACTCTACATACCTGTACAATTTCTAGAAAGATTGATGCTCCAAAACTGAAGCTGCCACCTCCAAAAAAAGAGCATCAGTAAGACAAGAGAAGCTGCACAAGAAAAAGGAGGCTTTTCCAGCATAAGAAAGACCACCAGGAGACTTTTGTCCTGTTAAACTCATGATTAAAACCAAAGGCAGGCTACAGTTATCCCAGGACATGCACAGTATGTAGCAAACATTTGCTTAAAAACTGCTGGGTATGTGGGGAGAATCCTGTCCTCACTGCCAAAGTCAGCTACTCTGGAAGACAGCATTCCTTTGCATGGGTTCAGCCACTGCCTTGACAGAGTAATGACAGCCAGCTTTGGGGGAATCCCACACACACATCTAAAATCAGTTTGATCACCACAGTATTCATAGCCTTAGGCCACATTCCCATGCATTCAGTAGCGAGCAACTAAACAGGTTTTAAAGAGGTACAGAAAAACTGCTTAGGGAGAGCTCTGCCAGGAAAAGGGTGGTTTTCCAGTTACTTGCAGACAAGCTCAGGAGTGTGTATATTCAGGCAGAAGTTTGCATTCTGCATTTCTCCCGCTTATTCCCCAAGTAACCTGTCCTTCACTGAGCACGGCTTCTCACAGAGCCAACTTTCAGCCCAACACCTCAGGAGACAAGTGGAATCTGTTGGCAGAGGAGGAGCTGGGCCCTGCAAACAGCCAGCATGGCAGAGCAGGGCTAGCAGAAAGCAAGCAGGCTGTGGGAAAGCCATCAGAAGAGCAGCGTGCTCATGTGCCCGCTGCAGTGCTGCGTGATCGGGCACTGTCTAGGCAGCTCCATTTGCTGGGCTGGTGAAGGGGAAGAAAAGGTACAGGCAGGAGGCAGGGCAGGGGTAGGGGCTGTTTGCTGAGAAATAGCAGATGGGGGGGGGACACAACAAACACAAAACACTTGGGATGTCTTAAACTGGTCAGGAAGATCCTGTGTAAATCTAGGCTTACAGACCAACTAGTGATTTGTGATTTGGGGTTTTTTTTAAACAAGATACAGAACTCGCAAGGCACCATGACATCTGGAATGCTGTAACCAGGGTTTTATAATGGAAATCAATCCTAAACAGGCCTGATAAATCGCTGTAAGAGGCCAGCTTTTAAAATTTTTCATATGAGGTCTCAGCCAGGACCAAGTTATTACATTAAATCCAGCTTAGAAAGGACTGATTGTAAAAACATACAAGCCAGAACCACCTATCTCCAAAAAGGCAGGTCAGGTGTTAAAGCTGCTCTTTTCTGCTCATGAAATACAGTTTAGTAAGCCGTTAATTCAAGCCAGGATTTTAATTTCTGCACTTTGGAGAAAAAGACCAAGTATGAGAAACATCAGAATCTGAGGTGAGTTACTACACATTACCAGGAAATGCATTTTGTTGGGGGGGTGAGGGAGTTGTTTACTGTTTCTAGATGCTTTTCCAATGTCCACCCCCTTCCCTACAGTAAGTGCCAAAATGACTTCCCCTTCCAAATAATCCTTCTACAACAGTGAAATCTTGCATTCTTCTCTCCTTTCAAAGCCATTAAGGATCCTCCCTCAAAAAACATCCAAAAGCAGGAAAATCAGTGCTGTTGGCAAACTGTCAGCCCTTATTTTGAAATTTCTAGTTACGGCAAAGCATCAAGTTACCTTCTTTTCCTTTAAGCTGAGCATCTCATTTTAAGAGCAAGCAGAGGACCATTTTGCATTCATTATCTTTATAGGTGGCAAGGCTAAGAGGTTGGCTGAACAAAGACCAGACAAAGACTGCCAAGTGCATATGGTGGTTCACAGCTTGGCGTCTTACCATTCTCCAGCACCAACACAGCAGCTCCGATAGCAGACTATTAAAGAGGAGCGCTGCTCGTGCACTTTTGTCGGCAAGTAAGTTACGCTTGGTGAAGACAGAATGACTCGAAAGCATTACACTTAAGAAAAAGCACAGATGTTTATAACTCCCGCTCATTTCTCAGGAATAGGAAACCTATCAATCCAGGTGCAGGTACAAGACCCTGAATATTTCAGGCCTAACTGTAGCTGCGTGGAAGTGAATTTCACTTGATAGGGCAACACTTAGCCATGGTCATGGGAAAAGCATAACGTAATTGACTGAAACGGTACATCTATATATTTCTCCTTGCTGAACAAGGTGGGAGGAGGGATAAACATGTGCGAGGTCAGAATAAGGTTTGCTTCAGCAGGACTTCAGTGACGCTCTCGGCCGCAAGAGAGGCAGACAAAGGGAGGCACCGCTCTGAGCACCCTCTCGTGGTTACTGAAACGCATGTCTCAGGCACAGACCTGGAAAGAAGCATTTGGTATCCAGACGGTAAGCCGGGTGTACTCACTGGGAATATTAAAGATCTGCAGCAACTGTACTTGATATGTAGTAGAGGAACGATGGAATTTGTTAAGGTGAAAGAAGTGAAGAAAACCAGTGCATACAGAGAGCTGAAAAGCCATACAAACTCCCTTCCATCAGGGAAAATGTTTAAATCCTGCAGGCAAGCCTTCCTTCATAGACTAGAGCCAGACTCACCAAAAGTGCTTGTGTGCACATGCAGGGGTCCCTCCTTTTGAACAAGCACAAGCAAGATAAGATGTGAAGTGCTTAAGTCTCCAAAGCACAAATAGATCAATCTTGGTGAGATAAATACTGTGTGTCTCCCCCCTTTCCACAAACAAGTAAAATATTTATTTGCCCAAGGTCACACAATGACATTGGAAGTGCTGGGAAGAGAAGGCAGGAAAGAAGCTCACAGAAGCTCACAGCTCTTGTAACCTTTAAGATTTCCCTCGAGCAGGAGGTTCCTGTAAAGGGGCTCTGCTCTCTGTAGCTGATTTTTCCTAAAATGGCTACTGTCTGTAACGAGATCCTTTTAAATCTGATTTTCATTCAAAACTTCAGCCTGTAATTAACAGAATACAACTCCACAGCAGGTTGTCTTAAAGACCACTACGAAATTATTACTATTTAACTCTCCCCATGAAGCCTCCTCCACCACTAAACACAACATGCTACGACGCATACCAAATCCCTAGACTGAAGCATTTGACAGGAGATGACATGCAGTATTTTGCGTACACAGCCCAGCAAAACACTGCTGGGGATGAGATATAATACACGGAGAAATGCACTCCCAGGGACTACCAATTGGGCAGAGCTACCTTTAGTGCCGCCTGGCTTGTTGTGGTGGAAATCAAACCCCTGCCAACTGGGGGAGGCTTTCTTTGGTGCTGTTCTGCCCTGTACTAATTATAAGAGAGTAGAGAGGCAGCCTTATTCCAAGTGTGGGGAGAAGCGTGTGTCTAAGTGAAGAGCACAACTATTTTTTATGCTTTCAAATTCTTAATCCTGTTTGGAGCTGTCAGTGGGGGTTAATGGAAGCCTTGGATAGGAGAATTCCAATCTGGTTGGCAGATGGATAGGTTGGTTATAGCTGCATAACTATGTCTTGCCTGCAGGCACAATTCAGAACACTGTTAAAGCAATATAAAGTCTCTGTCAAGCTGAACCATTTGGATCAGTAGCAAGGAGAAATAATAATAAAAAAAGGAGTTCATTTCTGGGCCTTGCGCGTTTATGCTAGTATGCAGAAACTGATTAATTGTCATCGTGTGCTGGTCTGCTATACCTCAGATTTCTACTTCTGGAGTAGATTTTGCATGCTAATATAATCATTCTCCCTCTTGAGACATTAGCAAATAATCAAATGAAAAACAGGATCATAATTTACTGAGATTCGGGCAATTCTCTATGCAAATTTGACTTGTTATTGCTGCTGCCTCGTTAATCTGAATGCCTTTGACAAACTCCTTTGATTTATGAACTCATGACAACTCCAATGTGTATATATTTTGCTAGATTGACATTATCATTAAGAGTGGGTGGACTGAGCTCACATGAATGGCTGATTTTATTCGCTGGTGTCTGCTGCTCAACAGCTGAGCATCTCCTTCTCACAAAGCCCCTGAGCGCCAGGCTCTTCCCATCTACCCATCCATTCATCATCTCGATGTTAATTGGCCCAGGCTTTAAGCAAATTTTCAACACGATTTAAAGGCACGATGACACTGATTACTGACCCTCTGCCATACGGTGCCTATTGATTAACCTGACAGAGATGATGAGCTTGAGGGAAACTAGGTATGTGTGGACCTCAGGGGCGGGGGGGGTGGGAGGGGGGTGGTGGTAGTGGAAATAATAGTTTATGCAGGCAAAACACTTGTCATTATCCCAAAGGCCAGAATTTGTGCGGCACTGGCCCTTAAAACACACTATTGCTTTAAACACCTGCATCCAATACAGAAAATGCTTGCTTGCTGTGGAAAAATGATTACAAATTTGATGTCATGTGCAGTCTGTATTTTAATCGAGTTTCCTGATAAATAGAGCCCCTCAAGCCAATGAAGTCTCGCTCTAGCCATTGCGTGCATACACATCAATTCGAACAGAAGCTTGGGCAGGATGTGTTTTTAGTGGTATCAGCAGATCCAACCGCATGCAGAAAATCTACTTGGGTATTTCAGGTCTCTAAGCAAATAATACAGTGGGAACACAGTGTCCAAACAGTTACAGTAGAGTAAATGTTTCAAGGGCAAACTGGATGCCAGAGGTAGCTGTCTCCGTATTTCTGTTGCCATGTTAAAGCAGATGTGTTAGCACACACAAAGCAACAGTGTTTATTTCTCCTTTTCCAGGACAAACTGTTGATATGACCTGACCCTCAAGCTCCTAGGAGCACTGAGTGAGCACAGCATTTCATCAGAGCTGGAAAATAACTGACGCCCTCTTTCATGTTTCTTGAAGTGTTCTTGCACTGCATTTGGTCCTCCTCACCAAGGACAGAGGGGTACTGTCTCAGCTAAGAGGGAGCCACTGAATAAAGTAGATACATCAGCATTCTGCCTGCAGACTAGTGCTATATGAAAGGAAAAGGAAGCAGAAGGCCTGTTTAACCCCCACCCAGCCCCAGGTTAAATCTGTCAGTCAATTCACACTGTTCTTTTCCAATTCAAGCCAGCAGCCTGTCAGCAGCCAAGATGTTTCTCTTGTTTAGGAGGGGGGGATTTGAGAGGGAGGGGGTGTCACCCCAAGGTCCTATGAAGTTAGTTGTCTTGTAGTTTGCATCAATTTCTTGCAGAAAACAGGACAAGGAATCACTGGTAAAGGTATGGAGAAATTAGTTGCAATGGCCTAATGCCCAGGTCAGCCAGAGCAGACTGAAAAGTGGAGGGGGACGGAGCGAGGAGAGAAAAAGAGAGAGAAAGATGTGTAGAAATAAGTGCCAGTCTAAGACTAGAGGCACATATAAGCCTTACGTTCCCTTTCCAATAACCTTTGTAAGTGATAGATGAGTCCAAGTCCATTGTTATCGTTAAGGGACTGTCAGCATCCTGATTTTATAAATGCTGTCTGTCAGTTTATAAATATCTCAGCCATTTCAAACAGCACTAGGATGAATCCTGGCATAGCCAATGTCAGCCTGAGAGCAGTATTACCGTTAAAAAAAAAAATGGGTCTAACATCCACTAAAAACATTTCAGGATAGCTTTTCCTTTCTCTCCTGTCATGAGGCCCCAGCTATTCAAATTCATGCTTATTTGGCTAGTCGCTACAATATATAAAAGCAGTCCTTAATACTGCTAATCTTCTTTGAGGAAAAAACAAGTATGAAAGCTGCAAGTTTGAAGGCAATTGTATGCCTCTTCGGTAGATAAAACAAAAAATGACAGCTGTAACACACAGGGAGATCCACAGCAATGAAAATGCAGAGATAAGTATCAGACCCCACTCCTCGGCATTTGCTGCTCTGAACATTCACCAAGATTAGATCCTTTTAGAGAACACCATAAATTGCAATGTGCAGGCACAAGGGGGTGACTCCAGCTCGGAATGAAGGCACAGACAAGTTTCCCAGCTCTTACAAGTTTAAAGTTAAATGGTTCTTTTGCACAGGGTTTATGGCTAAGCATTAGAATGATGGAAGGAAAGGGCAGAGAAACTGCAGCCTGCCTTGCAGTGACTGATGTCACTGAAAAGGATAGGCAATAAGCTAAACTGGCCTTCCAGTCCAGTGCCTGCTTTGCAGATTGGTATGCACATGTGCATCATGTTTATACACCTATTACCTTGCTGGCTGCAGAGAAACCTCGCTTTTTTCCCTCCAATAAATTCATAAACTCCCTATGATAGGGACTTCTCTACCCCCACCCTGAACATTCATGTGGTACCTAAAGACATGAAGTTCAAATTCATGCCTGAGCAGCTCAGGTACCCACTGTAGTCTAAATTCTTGAACCCAAAGCTCTGACAACAGTGAAAATGGAAAAGCACAACACTGCGCTTCCAACCATATACAGACACGCATGTTCACACAAGTCCTAGCTTGGTCTGCATCTATGTTAACAGTGCCCATGACAACGAAAGTTTCAACAACCTTTTCTGCAGTTGTAAACCAGGACAAGATGCTGGGGTTTACATCTGTAGAATGGATCTTTTCTATTTTTCCTTATTTTTCATCCATTTCAATAATAAGAAAAATACACATTTTCAAAGCAATAAGACATGATAATGGAACTTCATGATGACACCAAAGAGAGTTTCTTATCGAGTTATTTAACTTATTAATTATTGCTTGGTTACAAACGGTAAATTAAGGGTGTGGGGAGCCTTAGCATTACTAGAAGAACAGTAAATTCAGTTTAATGCTAAAATATCAAAAGCCAGCACAAATACCAGAGATCTGATGAACAGATGCATTCTGAAGAGCATGAATCTAGTTGTAGTTAAAAAATAAACAGAAATCCAGATGCTGGGAACAAGCCATTTAGGGAGATTTTAAAAAGCTAGCTTCACTTCATACACATTTCTCAAACGAGAGTAAGAGAGACAGAGAAAGAGAGAGAGAAAATATGGCTAATGAGCACAGTCTTTCCACATTCCCCAGGAAGCAGCCCCGCTTAACATTTCTGTTCTGCAAATTTAAGAGAGTCAGCAGTGGTAAATTTGTTTTTAATATTCAAGCTTTCAAGCCTTGCAAGCTAGTTGGCCAATGGCCCTTTCTATTCCAATGTTTGTTGGTGCCTTATTTACACAAGCATTACATCCGGAGAGCCTTTGAATATAATTTCACGTGGATTAAGGGAAGAACATTTGCTTCTGCTAATCAGGACATCTGGTTATTTTTGTAACGCACAGACATCTGCATTAGGCAGTTCAACTTCCCCATTCCTCATAACAAGGTTAGAGCTTAAGGAGCCGCAAGGACTTCCAGCTGAATTTTATTATTTGCATTTCCTAACAGCCAGGTCTGTTTCAGAATTTCTTTTCCCAAATAACACAAATTGATCAGCACCTTCACAGGTATACATATGCTTTTATAGCTAGCACTTTCTAAGCACGATTTTATAGCATACATCTTGTACTCCAAGATTTTATAGTAGTTCAAAGCTATCTACATCTTTTTAAGGAACAGAAAGCACATATTCCCCAAAAGCATGGATGAAAGTGTCTGATTAACCTTATGATACACATAATGTGTATGCATCCAAATATCCAACCAGGCCACTTACGTAAGACTGGTGACAGGACTTGTTCTGAATCTTACTGCTGCGCTTTGGTTTGTCTCTTACTAGTGACTTATCCTGCATATCTGCTCCTCCCCACTGAACAAAACAGTATTCCCTTTGTGTTCTTCAGGACAACCTTAAGATTTCTCCAATCTTATAAATTTGTACTCAAGTTCTTCTTTAAACAGCTATAGCTGAGGTTAAATTTCTCTGCCAGACTGCAGAATTGTGCCATACATTCAGGAAGAGGCATTTCTTATGCAACAGAAGCCTTTTAGAGAAGCACTGAATCCATCAGGGCATGGCTCTCACCTCTTTGCTGCTTTCATCTTGCTACATTCCTTTCACAGGAATTCATTTTCAACACTCATCCCACGGTGTTAAAGTACTATGGTTTGAAATTATACACTCTCATTCTCTGTTTGTAGGACTCTTCCTTCCCCACCCACAAATCAAAGCTTTTATCAGCGCTTTTGTATGCTGGAGTAAGATGGTTTCTTGACTTTCTCACCCCCTCCCCCCAAGTTGGAGGGGAGCACAGTGTCAATTCTTACAGGCACTGAACATAAGCCAGCACCCTAAAAAGATGTCAAAACCATATTTCTAGCACTAACAAGAGTCAGGAAGAGCCAGCAGACCCAGGGAGAGGTTTTTAAAACTTTTTATTTATTAAAATTCTCTAGATACAGATAAACTTTTTTTGTACAATATTTATTACAGCTTCATCTGCATTGGAGCTGCAAGTGCTCTGCGAAATGGGTTGTAAAACGGCCCAGTTTTGTTGTAGATTTCATGTCCTTCTTGAAGCATTATTTTCTAACTTTTTATAACTATTTTCCTCAAAGGAACCTAAGCTGTCTGACTACAAAGCCCCTTCCCATCCCATTCCTCATCATCACCTACACTTACTATTTTATTGGGGTTTCTGTTCTCAAAATCTCTCATTCTGAGCTTTCTTGTTTAGTAGACAAAAAGATCTCCACTTCTCATCGCACCCTTCCTGTGGCTTTCTCACTCCCAAACATCTAATTCAACCACATTGTCCTCAACTTGATGTACTGGTTTATGCTCGTCTTGGTTTTTTCCTTCCGATTTTTCACTGTAGGATAGGGGAAAAGGAGGTATGAAGCAGAAGTGAAGCTGTTTACCCGAGGTCAAAATGACAGCATGGGAGAACAAACCCCAAACCATGTTCTACAGTGTGTTAACATTTTAGGCATGGTTCCTCCCTAAAATAATGAATGAAAACAGCTCGCTTAGAAATGGCAACTCAATGATCTCACTACAGTGGTACATTAACATGAATTCACAGCATACTGTCTACAGCACAGTACGCAGAGGCACTTGCATCTTTGTCTTAGATAATGCAAGGTAGATGACCCTGCAGCCAAAGACCCTTGGTTTTCAATTTAGAACAGGTTCAAAGTACCTATAGAGTCACCATGGAGCAGTTCAGGTGACAGAGCTGTAACACCCCAACATGCCTCACAGTCGTAATTTGTCCACACAGGCCTCAGTGCTTTTTCCAGCTTCCAAAGCTACATTCACTACAGGGAGCATCACCCACCATTGGACTATAGGGCAAATTTAGTTAACTTCCAATAAAGGTGCAGTTACCCTCATATGGTGCTGCTGAAAAAAACCTCATTGCTGGTATAAAAAAAAGCATAAGTCTAATCATACCCCAACCTTCCACCACATCAAGCAGAAAATATTTTACAGTCTTCTAATAAAATAATGGAAAAATACAGATAAGGCACCACAGCCTTTTAACAGCTGCTGCCCAAGAAATAACCCCCTGTGTCCTCCTGATTTGGCTAGACCAAATTTGAGTGTGGCAACACAACAGCCCTTCCTGTAACATTTCAGTTTAAAAGCTCACATTAGGCTCTGCTACTACAAAATAATTCCAACTCCAAAACACCATTTTCTTGAACCAAAAGAAGGGATTACAAAATGTTATTGCAAATCTTGCTCTGGTGGGTAAGGAAGAAGAGCTGGACCTGCTATGGGGACCATCTGATGGGGTGGGTAGTCAAGCAATCAAAGAAGGAAAGATAAAGGTGTATACAGCATCTCCCATTCAGATACCTTGGGGCTAGCAAACATTTTATTCCTATAGGAAATAATACAGCTCTAGATCATTGCCTATTGAGCTCCGCTATTCACAGCTTTTTGTTACAACATGAATGGCTTATTAAACCTACAACATATCTGTTTTAGTTAACTTCTTGGTAGAAAGGGGCCAGGAAAACAAAATGTACTTAAATGCTGATTTTTTTTTTCCCAAGGCTGAATGCCTTTCATCCAGTAAGACATTCAAAGCAGTGACCCAGCAAATGGATTGAAAAAGCAATCTTCCGTCTCAGTGCCACATTATCATTCCTATTCAGTATTCTCGGTGAGATATCTCAATCAGCTGGATGTGTGTGTAAGTGACAGCGCAGCCCATTGCTGGGTTAATTAAACATTTGACTTTAACACCCTCCCCATCATTAAGCAAATAAAAACAGATAATTCAAACTGCACTTCATCCACGGGGTACACAACATACATGTCAAAATTAAGAGAGTCCAAGGCCCTCAGGGAGTTCTACTCGGGGAGGTAATCAGTTTAAATCTTATCTGGTTTATCAATTATTCTATTGATTAAAGCAGGGTGATTATACAAAACTCCCTCTTGCCACATGGGATACATGTCAGCAGAGCAGGACAACATAGGGAGGCTCAAAAACAATTTAAAGAAAATACAGACAGATGAATAACAGTCTATTAGTACATGCCAGTAATCCATAGATGGGAAGCCTGAGTCTTCTTTTTAAGCAAGTGAATTAAGGTCCTCCCAAATTAGAGTGCCAATGTTGTTACTTCATCTGCTTTAAAATCAAATCTGTATGTTCAAAGGGCAACATTTCTTCATTTTAAGCAGATGATTTCTTGCCCAGTATTTGAGACATGTTTTATTGCTACTGCTCTTGGAACGTAACAAAGACACCAAATACAAGAAATCTCAGACTTCTAAAAGGCATTATACTTATCTATCAATGACTCTCAAAAAGTAGATGGAAAGGGCATTTTCAGTACTCGAACTCTCCCACATACATACATGACAGAGCCAGAAGTAAAATGTTGTATTTTAACGATTAAAGCATGACAACTCATCTCAGACATAAAAAGATTGTGCTCTTGAGTTCTGGACATTTTTTTTGCCTTGCAACCATCCAAAGTGAGACATTAGCAGCCATGGGAGCTGCCACTGCCATATTCTCCTGATTTTCAACAAGCCCTCACCTCACACAAAATCCCACCACAGTGATCCCTATTGCAACTTCTCTCTTGCCTACAGCCACAGGACACAAAGCAATTCCAGTTACTTCTCATTTTTTGTTTCCAGGTGAAGAAAGGTTCAAAGTGTCTCTGCCGCTCCAAGGTCTGTTGGTGTCCTGAGTGTGTGAGCACAGTCCCACCTCCACTATCTTCCCAAGTAAGATTTTGTTTCAAGTTCTATTGTCATATGCTAAACTGGCCTGTACACGACCTTCTCTTGCACATACAGGGACCTTTTAAAAATGAAACACTGCAGACTAGGAAAAAACAATTGAAATTTGTTTCTAAGAGTTCCCTCAAAGCAAACAATTAGCAGCAGAAGAAAGATCAGCTTTAAACCAGGGACCTTATTTTTTCCATAACCTCTCCTACAATCTGTTTCATAATAGTCAGACTGGTAGCATAAATTGATCATTAGTCATCTCATCACATCTCCATTTTCAACCAGGACAGAGGGTATGAACCACAGTGGTTCACACCCAAGAGTCCCAATGGCCAGTGCTATTGGAGTTGCAGTCACTGAAATTTTAAGGAACAAGGACAGCTAAAAAGCAGGCCTGAGGTAAGTTCTTGCCCTTCACCTTCAGCAGCGGATTATATGCCACTCCATACCGGTACGGCGTGTGCATCCAACCATACTTCAGGCTCTTCTTCGTAGATCTCTTTTCTTCTTTGGAAGCAAACTAGAAGCCTGCATTAGCATGCTGCATTTTACTCTCACCACTAGAAATACTGAGGGTGCTATTTGTAATTGTATTCTTTTAAGAGGTTTGTTCTCTGCAGCTGTTTTCTGCTTGCAGTGTATTTTGTGTAATCAGCACATCATCATAAATACATTGGCTGTTCCCCCGAGGGAAGCTGTCACTGTTTAATTTACAGAACAACCTGGCCAATGTGAATTCTAACACTACAGCACTATGGCAAGAAGTTACCACACTCAGAAAAACAGGTTTCTATGAATTTTTATATCAAGAGCTGGTCCCAGGACAATTTAGGTTCCAGAAATAGATTGTTTTTAAAAGCACTTTATATACTGGATGGAATGAATTCTTCCCCACTTACAGCTTCTTAAGGCAGCACCAAACTCACTCCCACATCATTTTTAAAGGTGACAACCCCAATGCCCCCCAACAAGAACATCTTCACTTCTGGCTTCTGCCAAAAGAAGGCACTGTATGTATTTCATGCTACACACCAGTTTTTTAATTTTATTTTTCCGTAATGAAGAAAACCCCAAAACATCAATGTGTTAGTTGTCTTCATGTGCACAGGGGAACGTACTCTGTCGCAAGGTCAAATGTTATTACCTACATCAAAAGGGTTGCTGCACACATTATTACTCTGAAGATGCGATAGAAGAGCACGGCATATTCCTGAAAGAGTAAAAACGTATGCAGCTTTACAGGCTAAATGAAGAGTTGCTTCCTTTGTTTGCTGGATATATGGCTGTACTTTGAGAGAATAAATCACAGAAGGTAAGCAAAAGGTGGATGCTTGATCTTATTGTATATAGACCCAATTTAGAAAATTCCACAGTGGCACAATATTATATTGGTAACCATTTAAGAACTAAACATGAACCCCAAATAAACATTAAAGGATGACCAATGAGTCGCTTGGATATTTCATTAGCAATACCTACTAGAAGCAGTCTACCTCACTACCTGGAAATGGAGCCAGGCTAACAACCTGACTTCATTTTTTTATACGTTCTATACACACACGCACACTCGTGTATATACAGATACATACACACGCACACACACACACACTAAAAATGCTAAAGAGAAACAACCACAAGTGCAAATAAAATCAAAGCCAATTTAATGGATAAATTTGGGAATTCTCCTCCAAAAGCAACACAAAACTACTTAATGTACTAAAAAAAGAAAAAAAATCTGTTTTCTACGGTGGGGGGCAGCAGGTTGTTAAAACGAATTCCAATGAAAGTGAAAATTCCCAAGTTCTGTGTATAGCAGCACTTGGCTAATTCTCGGCGGTAATTAGAAGCCCTGTTTAACATCACGAGACACTGGGCAGGTATACAAACATAATAAAAAATATCATGCACATCACAGAGCATTGGTTATGTATTTTGACAAGCGTAGTTTAATTTTACTTAGTTTGCAGAGCATTCTAGGAAATTACTTCCATCGATTCGAAAAGTAACAAAATCTAAGGAACAGCCACTGAAGCGAAATAAACACCATCCAATCTCTGACATGGGTTATTGAGAATGATCCACCAAAAGCACCGAAAGCTGAGTGGAAATGGCTGAAATTTTATGAAAAACTGAGCCATCCGGTTGTCTATAGAAGAAAGACTACAGGAAAGGGAATCTCTGACTATTTTTATGCACCACGGATGTAGCAGCCAACAGAAAGCAAAAGAAATAAAAAGAAACCCACCCAACACAGTGTAGCAAAGTCACTCTTAGAGCTACAAATTTTAGGTTTTAGGAAATGCATTTCTACTCTGAGTGTTCGGGTCTGTCATCCTGAAATTTGCATGTGGTCACATAAAATCCTGAGTTCAAAGCAGAAATATTTCATTTTGCTCTCCCTACATCTGTGTGCCTTTAAAGTTTTTAGGACCTGGCTCTCCCATGTTATATTTCTTCAAGAGTTGATGAAATCTGGCTAACACTGGCCTAAACGCTGGATGATAAAGTACTTCATGACTTCTCCCAAACCTGTGGTGAGATTTCACATTTTCATTTAAAAACTATCACTTGACGTGGCACTAGCTCCTTGCCAGTTCTGCAGACACAGGTAAACTGGTGTGGTGCATCTGGCCCACTTCGACGCACTGCCCACGGAGCCATCAGGTTCAGAACGATAAGAGCCAAGTGATTTATTCGCAACAGACTGCGCCGGCACTGAGCACCCAGAAACCACCACAACTGCTGCAAGGGGCTCGCAGTGCCCCTGTTCTCTAGACAGAGCAAGTAAGGCCGAGAGTGGGCACCGGGAGAACGCGGAAAACTCGCCAAGGCATTGGGTTTATAAGAAGTAAAGCATTAAATAAGGGCAAGAGGCCGCTCGGTGGGAGATCTGGAGGAGACACCCCTCCCATCTCCCTGCAGTACCGGTCGTGGCCGTAAGGGCGCAGCACAGCATCGGGATGCCCGCCCCGCCTCATCCCGCTCCAGCGCGTTCCCGGGCACGCGCGCGGCGGCGGCGCGCACGCGCTGTCGGATCCTAATTCAATTAGAACTCCAGGAAAAAAAAAACCCACAACCAAACCAAAACAAGAGAGAGTAATTCAATTAGTGCGATGCGGAGCTCCGCAACACCTCCAAGCAGATGCTCGCGATCCTGAGGCACGCCGAGCTAGCTTTAAAAATACCTGCATGGCTCCGACGCCGAGCCTTCCCCACGGCTAACGAGGGGGAACGAGAACTCGAGTTAGGGTTTGTTTCATCTTTTAAAGACTCGTCGGCCGGGTATATTATGTAGTGACAAGATCGCTGCTGCAGAGGCTGAAGGAGCGGAGGAAGCCTTTCAGCCACAATTCAGCTTAAATTCATTCCATGCTGACCATACTGGGGTGGTATCTCTCCGTGACAGACACGGTCACACTTCCCGATACTCAGACTGAAGCACTAATAAAAGCACAGGCAACTCTGGACAATCAATACGGATGCAGAATAAATGCTGATTTCTAATTACTAAGTTGTAATGTACTACCAAAACCAACACAAAACAACCCCAAACAACCTCCACAGATCCATGGAGAAGGACTGCCACCTGAAAGGAGGGAAGAATCTCTTGTCCTCACTATCACCTGAGAGCTGAGACCTTGTAGGTCAACCCTGGGGCTCCCAGAGTTCAGTGGGCTTCCCAGCATCACTGAGTAATAGCACAGGTTATGCCACCAGCCAGACAAGACAGATTTAAAGGGTGATAAACCCTAAATATGCCTGACAATGCTGTTCCGTAGTCACTGGGCATTTACTAGAGAAAGAAATCCCAGATAGGATAACCCTCTTGGTCCTCTTACAGTGAAGCTCCCAAGTCTGAACCACAGATAGTGGCCAGCGTGAAGCACAAAAACTACACTATTAATTTGGCTTCATCTCTGCTCCTTCTCACATCCCCTCTCATGCCTTTATAATTGCCCCTGCCAAGTGGCAACGAGGAGAAACAGGAGGAACTACTGCTGAACACCTCCAACAAGAAACTTTGCTTAAAAAAACCCAGGTGTCGCATTGTGGCAGTTCAATATTTCATAGCCAATACAAGGAATGTGCAACAACACTGCAACTTTAAATCTCTGCCTCCTGTGTCAGTCTCTCTCCTCTCATTGTAATGCCAAAGGGAACAGCAATCAGAGTGGAGATGTTCAACGTGATAGAGGTCAGGACACCAGTGGATCAACGTACCAGAAACACGACCTTGTTTATTTTTTTCCCCGGTATTATTGTTTACAGGGTGCTTTGCTCATGTACCTTGTGGTTCTTAGCTAAAAGATGAAATTACAGCCCAGAATGAAGCGCTCAGGCACACATCCAATTTGTGTTTCCATCTCAGAAAACAAAAAGCTTCTGAGGCCCTCGGGCTGCCATTCAAACTTGGAGAGGCTGACATTTTTAACAGCATGAACCAGAGACTGGCAGAGGGAATGATCTAATGCATTTCTGACTTGTCAATCAAAGATCTCACCTCTGCTGTCTTGTAAACAGTTGGGGGCCACCTAACTACATTCATAACCAGGGGAGAGCCTGCCGCCAGCCGGGGGGTGCTGCAGCCACAGCTCTGGCTATTTGTCACCAAAATTATGGTTCCGCTTTAGAGGCACCATCAACAGCCCATGGGCAGATTTCACATGGCCTCTGGGACAGCATGAGGTGGGGGACACAAAGCCGTGCTTGGTCAAGGGCGGCCACACCTCCACACTGATGGAGTCTGCTGACTGGACACCCTATCTCTCTCCCAATTAGAGACAGAACTACACACACCAGCAAACACTGGCTCCAAAGCCAAACAATTTCCTTCAGATGTGTTGCTCACAAACACGATTCTGAGCATGCACAGTCTGCCCACCCCAAGACTTTAGCTTTAACCTCCTGTATAATCGTAAACAATGTACTACTACTCACATTTACACCATATTTCCCAGCAATAAATGTCAACTTTTAAGGCAAAAATGTGTGAACAGGCCAAAGGCAATTCAGAGAGACAACTGTTCCTACAATTTACTGACACCACCTTCTTAAATATTCCACTTCCTAACACAAAAATATAAACATTAGGAAAAAAAAAAAAGATGTCAAAATATTTGGAAAATGAGTTCATCTCTGTCCCATAGGTACTGCAAGCTTCCTTTACTACAGACCATTTACATACTGCCGACTCTCACCTCTCTCCAAAAGTGATCTCAATCCAAAGACAGAAGCGGTGTACATCATGTCTGTGCGGCACCACCCCAAGTGTGCTCTTGTTTACCTCAATTTGCCTGGCACAGTCCACCCATAGTTTCCCCAGTAAGGACAGAGCTTCCAGCCGAGACTAACAGGGGCAAAACGAGCAGAAGGTAGTCCCCTCCATCTGACAAACCCCGATGTGCCACCGTTTATGAGCAATACCTTCACTTCAGGCAAAGCAAAATGTGAATTTCAGGCATTCCAAAGAGACACTTCTGCATTCGGCAACATGCTGCTACCTCTGTCGCAAAAGTTAGTCCTCCTCTTTGCCTACTATAGAGCCTGCTACAGAAAGAGAGTTTCAGATCTGGTAAATAAAGCCAACAACTCTGCTTTTTCACTGCTGCACAAAGAAGAAAAACCAGGACTTTTGTCCCAGAAAGTTTACAATCTAAACTGCAGCTGATACTTGTGATGAGTGTCAATTAGGTAAAAAGGAAGAGCTGGGCTGTTCTCTGTGCTGACCCTGATACATGGCAAGACTTAAATTGCTCCATAAGTCTCCTCATTTATACAACAGCTTACAGAAGTAAAATCAAGGAAATACTGTGGTCTTCTGCAAACCTGGAAGGATTGATACAAAATCATTTCCTTGACATACCTGATGGGTGTAATTGTAAATTAGAATTTTCAAAGAACTATGATTAGCAAAAGTAACATGAATGGAGTCTTGTGAGCATGCATGGAAAATATTTTTAAAGGGAAAGTAATTATCTTCAAATGAAAAATGCCATGAAAACAGACATTTGTTAGTAAATCTGGAAGCTTCCAAAGCCTGGGTTTCTAGCAAAAAGAATACAGTCTGCATTAATTTATTATTATTAAGAGAATCTACATGCAACCCAGTTTTCAGTAGCTTTGTGGAATAAGAGTACAGTAAAATTTGGCATCTGAGACACTGAAAATGGAACAGCTGGCCTTTTTCTCTTGCTAAAATACCCTCTTTGACCCCTTCCCACAGTGCCTTATAGAAGTTCATGTTCCAATTTGCTGCCATCTTCCACCATGATCTCTATGAAATTCAGTTACACAATAGACTATCAGTAGCAAAGCCCTTTGAGATAAAAGATGTTAAAAAGAAGTGTTTCTAGCTTCTTATTCCCCTATTCACGGGTTTAGCCTTAAAACCTTTCCCACTGTGGGAGGATTACTAAACAGAGCTGAGGAACCAGAAGATCCTGTTTTCACACAAGCGTCTCCAATAATAAAAACACACAAAGAAAAAAAATGAAGTTATCTGACATGTTTCCAGAATCATCTCTAAATCGACTACCTGCCAATGTTTCCCAAGAGGAGTCAGCCGGGCTTTAACTGAGCTATTCAAAAAGAGCCTCTTTCCACATTTCTGCCTGAGCATCTGAAGGTAAGCATGTAAATAACTAGACAAATTCACCAGTGACTAAGTAGCCTTCCAGATGGCATCTTTTCTTTTGCCACAAGCAAAGAACATTGATATGCTTCTCCAGTCACTACAAGCTTGCTACAGAGAAAAGGAAATAACTTAATATGACAAAATTTGCTGGGCTACAAGAAAGTCTTTAATGCTTTCCTGAAGATTCGATACCAAAACCACCATTAAAGAACAATGAAATATTGCAACATCACTGCTTCAAGCAGGCTCCAAACCACTCCCGTGCAGACTTGTGCACTGTGAAATGCAGAAACCACGCTTCATAGGGGGGAATTTTCTCCAAACCATGCAAGTTAATGGAGAATCAAAGCCCAGTGAAAAAAGTGGACCGAAATATGGATGACTCATTGCTGCAGAAGCTGTTACTGGCAATTTAGTTTCCCTCTCAAATGGCACTAAATATGTTCCTCAACATAGCAGAGTGTTATGAAGAATACCACTATACCATTTTAGATGGCAGTGAGGCAGACTTCCCCAATTCCCACAGTCACTAAATATGCATGGAAATGTCTCTCAAAATCTACAGGACTGCAAATGTCCAAGCCTTACTACTATCTTAAGAAGGCAGTACCAAGGTGAATGGGTTGTGCAGCTCACTCTTCTGACCCTAAATATCATTGTGCTGCATTAGCAGAAAAGTTATTGTTTATTATTAGCAAGAACATCTTGAGCTAAAAGAGGCTAGTTTCCCTTCCCCTCTGCAATATATGCTTATTTTGAGTAACCAAAAATAATTCAAGTAGAAAGAAAGGAGTCCCAGTTTGAGTTTATAAATTGCTTTCCATATAGTGCTAAGGTTCTCCAAAACCTGAGCTTAAAGAGATCTGAGATTTATTCAACAGCCAAAAGCCCAAAAATGAGGCCCATCCGATTTAGTCAAATTATGCAAATCAGGATTAGAAGTAGGAGTCTAAACTCTGCCTGCTGTCTCCAGAGTCCTCTTAGACTAATAAAAAAGTCATCTTCCCCCTCCGCCATCGAAAGCTGCGCTAAAAGCTTGCTTCAGCAAAGGAGGCCTGGCAGGACACCTTCCAGAGTCCATCAGCGCTACTGCTGGGTCAGCAAAAAGAGTTGCAGCAAAATGACGCAAGACACTTAAGCCTCCCCTGAGACTGAGAGGATTATTTCCACAGTACTCTCCTGGCCCTGGGAGCAAGAAGTCAAATTCAAAATAATCTTTGCATGCTTTTAGAGACAGCTAATGAAAATTAGAATAAAATAACCAATATGACTGAAAATTTCAGACGGATTCTAGTGTGTTCATTATGTCTGGGCTTGCAAAACACTGCTGAATAAAACTCTGCCACAGTGTAGGTCAGCAGTAGCATAATCCAGCAGCATAAAACTTGAAGTAAACGTTCATGCTACTATGAGCTCCAGTAAACACACTGTCTACACAGATACTCCTAAGGTCCTTCTGTCTTGTCCTGGGTTCAGCAGTAGCAGTCATTTTTCTCCTTCTTAGCAGCTGGTGCAGTGCTGTGGTTTTGACTTTCAGCCTGGGAACTGCGCTGATAACACTGATGTTTTTAGTTGTTGCTAAGTAATGTTTAGTCTGACCAAGGACTTTCTGAGTCTCATGCTCTGCCAGGGAGGAGGGGAAGCTGGGAGGAAGCAGGGACAGGACACCTGATCCAAACTAACCAGAGAGGTATTCCACACCACAGCACGTCATGCCCAGTATAGAAACTGGTGGCAGTTACCCGGAAGGGTTAGTTCACTGCTTGGGTCAGGCTGGGTATCAGTCGTCAGGTGGTGAGCAATTGTATTCTCTTCCCTTGTTATTTCCCTTATCATTATTATTATTATTATTGGTGGTAGCAGCAGTGGTTTGTGTTATACCTTAGTTACTGGACTGCTCTTATCTCAACCTGTGGGAGTTACATTCTTTCAATGCTCCTCTCCATCCCCCTGGGAGTGGAGGGAGGAAGTGAGGAGGGAAGCGAGCGAGTGGCTGCGTGGTTCTGAGTTACCAGCTGGGCTTAAACCACGACAAGTCTCTGCAGTTCATGCATCTCAGAGTACCCAACATGAACATAACACCTCTGCTGCCCAGTCTCTGATATTTATCCACATGTCATCGTAAATTGCTTGCAATGATCTTGAGAACTTTGCCTAGGTTTCTAGATGCCTACCTAATTGCTGCCTCACTCTCTACCCACACGAGTGTGTCTGCATGCACCGGTCACCCAAAGCGCCTGAACAAACCTGTCTGGCAGAAAGCTGTCTCATGACAGAGAAAATCTTGAACCTTACAAATTCAGACACTAAAGGGAAAAAAACCCATATTTATTTGCTTTTTGATTGACAGCTTACTTGTACAACAATTTTCTGTAGTCAAAACGTCCAGACTACTGTTAGCAAACCTGAAGCAAACAAATGCTGGCATCAATTATCACTATGGCAATGAACCCACCCCCTCCATCCCCTGAGTAGCATACAGAAAATTTAGATAGGAGGGGAATCACTGCATGAATAGCCAGATTGGAGACTGTGTGATGGAGACTGTTTGCCAAATACAATTAAGTGGTATATTTTTGACACAATTGAAAGTGAATGGAAAAAGATGATGTTACCAAGCCAACTTAGACAAAATAATTATATCAAGGTAATGGAAATGCCCCAGCACTGAGCTGCCCTGAATCTACACAACATGAGTTTAAATACCAGAGATCTGAATGACATTGGAGAGGCATACAGTATGAAGCAGAATAAATGGAGGTAAAGCAAGAAGGAGATGCACACGTACACAGATGGTGAGAAAAAGGGGAGTAGGGAGAGACAGAAAGTACCTGGAAAGCTGGGAGTGCGCCAGTCCCTGGGTTATACAGGCATCGCAGCGAGGGCATGCTGTCCGCCAGGCTGGAGCAGCCCAGCCACAGAGATCTGGGCATAGAGCACTGCAGAGAAAGGACAACTATGAGATGGGACTGCATGAGACAGGATGGCACAGATTACAGGAACTTTTAAAGGCTTAGCCAAATGGCATCAACACAACTGCACCTGCCCTAAAAGACTGAGACATCTTTAAAGAGAATCCAAACTGCTGATGAGTTTTTTCCTCGAGAGAAGCCTTACAGGTGTCAGGGTAGCAAGAAAAAGGCACTATGGATCAAGAAAGTAATATTTTAAGCAATTTTCTACACCAATGTGTGTTTTTCCATTAACAAAAAGTTTCTTTCCAATTAATCAGACCTCTTCTCCATGCACAGCCATGCTCCAGGCACGACACAAAGCAAGCAATTTTGCAAGGGAAGCAGAACAGGAAATGGCAACTTTAAGTGTAATACTGGGGGGGAAAGACAAAGTTTGGGGTTTGTGCGTAAAGGGAATAAAAGGAAAAACCTGCAGTCCAATGTAAATGGGAAATTAGTGACACTTTATAGGAGTTTCATGTTTCTGCTTGCCTTGTTATTTGTTAAATAAAACACAGTTATTACAATAAATCAATGTGGTTCCTCCAAACACAAATAAAGGAGCCAAAAGCAGCCAATCAAGGAAAATACTAGCCATTTTGATAGTTAAAGCCATTCCCCCTGAAATACAATGAGTTGCTTGTTCATTTTACACCACTACTATTAAATTTAGGGATGCATTATGATAGCAATTGCTTTCACCAGCCACAGTTTTTGATGCCATAAGCACTGCTGCATTTGTCTAATTACTGGCAAGGCAGAAAAAAACCCACAAGGATATTTTAAATTGGCAAATAGCTGTGAAAACTGTAGGATGTAATAAATTAGATGCTAGAGATTTCTAACCCTCATATTATACTTTTTTGTAATTCCCTTTCCCTCCCCCTCCCCATTTTTTTTAAGGGAGGATGGAAAGAAACCTGAGCAGAATGGGCAGCTGGAATGGGGATGAAGTGACAGCTGCCTTTTGAGCCACCACTTCTTGCTCCTCTTATGAGGGCTACAAAACCTTGCACAATCTTGCACTAAATTAGCATGTAAGAGCAACATAACCCATCCCTGAATTAACAGAAAGGTGATCACCAGCATCCATAATCTGGTTCTGTGCAGACAGCCACAGAGAGATTAACCCTGTCTATCACCACGTTCTTTGCTGTACTTTGTTACAATTCACACTGTTGTTCCAGAAAGAATATTAAAAGACTGCTGGGGAACATAGCCTATACAAATGTGCTTATTAAAAGTTTATGATACCTTGGAGTAAATTCCTCACCTAATTTTCATTAAAAAACAAAACAAAACAAAAACAAAAACAACTCTTCACTTTATAAAGATACTGAATCTCAACAGCTTGAGTATTTCACAGTATTACATCACGAGTTTGTGCATAATGCCCCTTCTGAAGACAAAAATAAAACAGACCCATAGTATAACAAGCAACAAAAATTTGAGCCATACTTCCTTGTCTGCCATCCTAACCTCTCAGAAAACAAACACTCCCACATACAAAAACCTTCCAAATGCCAGCAATCTTTTCTTTGTAATGTAATTTGTATCACTGCAGCAATTAAAAACTGCTGCGACAGTCAGCCTTAAATATATATAAATATATATATATGTGACATGGACATCTACGATTAAATACTTCCCCAATTGGATAAATTTACTTAAATCAAAGTTATTATTTTCCAAGAACATCACAGTAACAAGGAAGATTAATGACAATATGGTACTTCTGGTGATGCAGAGCAAATTCACTAGCTAAGCATCAGCTGCTTACCTTTACCCATCCTGGACTTTTAACTTAACACAAAATAAATACGGGATGATCTTCTTTTCCCCAACCACCCTTATCAAAGCCTTGCCACAATCATTTATTCCCTCTTCTCAAGCTTTCTCATTCCTCGTGCTGGCTCCAGTTTTCATGCTGTGATAATGAACTCGAAGAACTGATTGTCATTAAGTTTGATTGACAAGACAAAAGAAGTTACTTTAAATATTTGTACTGACCACAGAAAGATACAGAGGCAGAAGAATGAGGCCTACCCTCTCAGTGGAAAGACAAGTGTGTGCTGCCTCAAAGCTTATGTGAGATCATGGCTCAAACCAGAGTCACTACAAGCTACAGGTAGGGCAGGCACTCCATTGTGCTCGGGTATTTACAAGTTAATGAAATGTCTTCCTCTAGAATTGCCATGATAACAAAGGGAAACATAGGAAGCCTATTCTGCAGAACTCTCTGCACCTACAGAGGATATCATTACTCACCCAAGCACTCCCGCTGCTTAGAATTATTCCAGAATTAGGAAGTAAGCAGTAAAGAATTGCCAACACCTTAGATGACTTCTGAATCTGCTCCAGTACATAATAAATTTATATTAGTGATACAGTTCTGTTACCTATTTTGAAAAATAAGTGTGAAACTGCACACAGTGTGGGAGAAAATGTCATTCCTGTACTTGCCTTTTACCTATTGAAGGAAGCAGAGACGCTAAATTACTGTTGGTGACTGAAAGAGGCTTATTCACAAGCATGAACAAAAGGCCCCAGGTGCTTCAATAGAAACAGCTTGTGTGTAAATCAGATGAGTGACCCAACAGAACAACTTCATTTACAGCCTGATCTCTGAAAAATCTCAACAGCCTCTATCCCCATCCACTGAGCAAGCCTGGTGTCAAACACTCACTTTTGTACTGTCAGCTCCACAAACAAGGGACTGGCCTCAGTGTTCCGACGTGAAAGCTGACTGACAAAATATTCTCCTGAACTCAAGTCAATCTACATTGATTCTTCAAAACAAAGATACAGAAGTGCAGCATTTGGACTACAGCCAAATGGGAATGCTGATACTGCTTGCTAAGTACTGGGCCAGGATGCAGCAGTCTCTCTACCTTCCTGGCTCCCCATTGCATTAATACTTCAGATGTTTGCACAACTTTAGGACCCAGAGACAAAAGCTTTTAATTTATAAAAGCTAAGCATCCTCAATACACACTGAATAGCATAAGATAGGGAATTATTTGGCAAAAAAACCACAATTTCTTTTTCCAACTGATTTTTAAGTCCCATTCTCTGATCTCTGAAATGTATTTTCCCACTAAAGAAACACAGGGAACACAGTCTCAAACAAGACCAGCATCCTCCTCCTGACAGAGGCCAGTACCAGCTGCTCCACTGGTGATTAAAATGGGCTTTCCTTATTTTGAATTAAATAGGCTAGAAGCATTCACTGCCTGAGCTGAGGGGACAGTAACCACGAGCTGAAGGGAAGCCGTATTTTAACCTATTCAATTATTCTTGTAACTATATTGCAAGAACATTTTGACTACATCAGATGTTCTGCCTCTAATAGCCTACCCTCTCTTCCAATTATCTGATGTCCTAAAGACAAATCTCAATACACACTCAATGGCTAAATTTTTACTAGTGCTAAAAATTGGTTATTTATTTTATTTGCTATTGTATTACAAGATTATACATTAACATTTCAGACTGGGTTGGGTTTTTTCATCAAATTTGTTCTCTTCTAGTCCTTCACCAAATACAATATACTAGGGGTAACTAACACAGTTTTAGTAAATTGTGTTACCGGTCAGAAATATATCACCTTGTCCTGTAAAACTAAGTGGCTCTACACAGAGAAAAAACAAAAGTTCTTAGACTACTACAATTTGCAGCTATAGTGCACAGGTGTGAAAACACAAACTCGCCTTAAGAACAAAGGAGAAATCATACAGTTTCAGGATATTTTCTTTATAAACACATTTGAGAAATTAGACAGTAGTACGGAATGACTGTCTTTAACTGTGGTACATTTTAACATAATGAAGTGTAATAACCTGTTATCCCTGTCTGAACTCTACACTCAACTGTATGATAACGTGTGAGCCTAAAACGCCTTTGATTTACAGGCAACTTGACATATTTTTACACATCCTCGCAAGCTAGTGGCAAATCCAAAAAGGAAACCCATTTTTCTTAAAAGGGCTGGGTTTTGGCCAACTGTATGTAATGCTAATTTGAGCTTCTAACCACATCTATTTCAAACCTTTTCTAGTTCAGAATTATTTCTCCTCTAGTACAGTGCCCAGTGCTTTATGCAGCTGAACTTTAAAGGTAAACCAATAACAATTTCTACTACTCTTGGGAGATGAGAATTAAGATCCTGTTCACATAATATCTTCATTAAAGAGCATAAATAGAATATGACACACGTTGACAAAAGCTGAAGAGTTTAACAACAGAGAAAAATGAGGCTTTTTCTGGTCCAGCTGATCAGAAGCCAGGGAAGTGGATAAGGTTGTAGAAATTAAAACAGAAACAAATTGCAACTGTTACAAAAACCAGGATAAGAGGGAACAGAAGTGTTAGAAATTCTACCACCCAAACTGAAGCAGATAAAGCATAATGGATGCTCTGAAGAGTATTAAAACTATATACACCAGATCTGAGCTTGATAAGAAGAGACAGGTCTTTTCCCGCCTCTTTTTTTTCATCACTTCAGAAACCAAATGTGGGATTGCTGGCAAGTAGAATTCTCCCTGAACCTCTCTTTTACAGTGCCATTTCCTGCATGCTCTCTAAAATCTAATTCTCAGGAAATGCGCCTCGGGAATTTCGATCCTTTACTATATCTTAAACACATGCTCAGATGTTACCAGAACTCCTAATATTGACATTTATTTTTATATTATAACACAACAAATGGAAGAACAAACCTCAACACTTTTTTAATCCCACTCAGTTCCTCTTTAACTTTTATTTGGCCACATATATAACTAAACCAATGCCAAAAATGTAACACACATCACTTGCACACTGTTTCCAGTGTGCACTATTCCTGTCACCACAGAATGCAGTACCGTGTATGAAACCTTGTATCAGATAAGGCAGCTGCTATTTATATTACAAATACTGGTCTCATGAAACTCAGTAACAGTTTCAGAACTTAGCTTGCTAACAAGTGATTTTGGTTCCTGTCTTTGGTCCAATTTTCACCCTTTCAACCTCTCACGTAAGTATAAAAATGAAAAGGTATCTCTTCTTTTCCCCCTCTACTGTTCACAGAACTGTTCTCTCTGGGCTTATATATAGCTGATATAGTTAAATATAGATATATACATAGGTATATAAAAAGAAAATAAATTCCCAGTGCTTGTGTACTTTCACAATTAAAAAACCCGACACACATTTTTTAGCTTAGGTTACACTTGATTATGCAGGCTTCTTATCTGAGAAAAAGGTGTGTATGATACAACTTCAAAAACCCCTGCAGAAATGGAATGATAATTTCTTTAGTGGGTTTTTGTGGGGCTTTGGGGTTTTTCCCTTTTCCTTCCCCCTCTACCCCAACAGTGGATACAAGGCATACTACATACATAATTACATGAGAGAGCCACCCAGCTTTCAAAGGAGCCATTTCAGTGAATTGTGTAAATAATATGCCTTTAAACCCCCTAACATATGAATACAGATTTACCAGTTATGGAGTAGTTATATACCTGGGAGACAAGAATACCCATTTAAAAAGAAAAAAAACCTCCTGCCTAATTATGAACTTACCAAAGAGACCCACATGGCTCAGAGCAAATTCGTACTTTCATAATTTTCTCCAAAAGTTTTTTGTCTGTTTTCATTTGAAGAATGTTAAAAGAAAAATGTTAAAAGCCGTAAGTCTTAATTACATCAAAACAATGGCCCAAACCCATACAGTTAAAATTTATACCTCCTTCAACCCCAGGCCACACAGTTGCTGTCATAACAAGCGCTTTTCACAATTTCTCAGCTTCTATTAGGTTCAGGTATTTTGGTCACCTTTGCATAAGCGTGTATGGGGATGATCAGAAGTGGTGTGTGCTCCTGTTTTGCTATAATAGAAGTAATTGAGCTATCCCGTTAAAGACCCTTAAAGCATTTTCACAAACTGCAAATCCAGCAACCCAACATCTCACTTAGGGAAAGGTGAGAACATGATACTGGGGCAACTATAGGATCTGTCCTTAAAACAATCAGGTCTCACAAATCAGAGGCTGAGCCATGCTACCAGGGTTCAATTGTAACACTCTTTCCAGGTTCCAAACATAGGAGTTTCTGGACTTCTCACTGCAGTACAGATCACTGACTTCAGTGCAGTGGTATTCTACTTCACCCTATGGCTCAGGGGGTTACTACATTCTGCAAGCTTTGCTGTGCACATACAGCTCAAGCTGCTGTAAATGAATCCTTTTCTTTCAGCCTCCCACTTCTCATGTAATTGCTCAGTAAATTTTCCTTAACGTACATATTTGCAAACTCTTCTCTAATCTTCCAGTAGCTCCCTAGCTTACAGTAACTTTTTACAAGAGATTCCAGTTCACTAACCACTCCGAAATATCAAAGATAAGGGACATAGAAAAGCGTTTACATATTCAGATTATCCAAATTATTTCTTACCTGAGCGGGATCTGGGAGTATCAAATCACAGCTTTTAGGTAAATGTTTGTGAAGAAATGTTTTCCCCAAAGAGTGGTTACTGGAGTTCAACCTCCCAAATTCCAGATCAACAGAAATTACGTGCCACAGTAAGGGGCCAACTTTCCATCTGTAAGGTGCACAAGATCCTCAAATGCCAAGCTTGAGGAACTTGTGTAGATCATATATGAACTAGACAATAGTAATGTTTTCAAAATTACAGCACTTTAATCCATGAAACTGATAAATCTAAACCAGTGCACCTGTGGAGCTTGAAGATTCAGATGCCACTCCCTTCTTTAGGAAGGATAACATGCAGAGACTTGCGTATGCTGCTTTAAGCAACACTGAAGACAGTGCTGTTAAAAGCAAGCCCTACCCAAACTTACTAAAAACAATCTTACCAAGGTCTAAAGCATGAAACTATCTACAGGCTAGATGGAGATGTTACAAGACCAAGAGCATTAGGCTCTTCCATAAGCAAGAAAACATAGTTGACATTAAGATCCATCCCATCCAAAGCCTGATTTTGTAGGAATTCTGAAGAATTTAGGATCTTATTATGCCATAAGAGATAAACCTAATTATTTGACACAGGCATTCTGCATGAGTTTAGGCAGAGTAACACAGCATCTCAGCTCTATATCTGCACAGCAAGGACAACAGAACTACCCTGCCTTTGAGAGGTCTCAGAGGCTGCATCCTCAATTATGATGCACTGACATGTAGCGCCAAAAACTGAAACAACAGGGAGCCAAGAAGAGAATGGTGAATCAACACCTTTACAATAAAAAGCAGAAAGAGCAATATACCAACTGCCTAACCATCACTGAACCTGGACAACCATGAGACTTTAAAAATATACCTAATCCTACTGTAAGAAATGGTTTGAAACCTCTTCAGTTGGGACATTTCTACAACTCTGGTCTCGATCTTCATCAAACAAACTGTGGATAACAAACCTACATTCGTTGAGAGATGAAATGGAGGTTTCATTAGCTTTTCCCTCATCTCTAGTTTTATTTAATTCCATACAATCTCTCAGGATTATTGTTATCAGATGCACCTACCACGCAAAAGTGTTTCAAGGATAACTGATATGTCTGCATAGCACTTTGTGTTATGTCTGCATAGCACTTTGTGTTCTCAAAGTACTATGTGAGTGCCAAGTATTAGTAATAAACTGCAGAAAGCAAGCTTATTCCTACTTTCCACCAAAGAAATTAGGACTGAAATTTAAAAAGCATATGGATCCACTGGAAATAGAATATATATGGTTTAGAAGTTAAGGAGGAGATGCTAAATGACAAAATTACAAAACCAAAGTACTTCCAGAATCATTGCATTTTTCTCCTAGGGGAGTGCAATTTTAGTTGAAGAATCCTGTTTTTACCACAGTCCTGGTTTTACACTCTCTTTTCCAGCTGACTTGAATGAAGTGCAGACCATTAATATCTGAAATGCCTTGTTTTGATTATACTGGCCTTTGCTGGTACAAATCTAGTTAAGGTAGCATCAAGAATTTCCAGCATAAAACACACTTACAGGTTTATAACTTGGCTCTAAAGATTCTACTCCAAAAGCCAGTGGGAGGCAGAGAGGCTCAGATGAATGAATTATATTACATACCCTATGTGATGTGTACTTGCTCACAACAGTATGAGAAGGGGAAGAATTAGTTTTAACTTGGAATTACCATGCTTCACAAGCCACCTAAAATGATACTTATACCTTCCCTATTTACATAATCAAAATAATGTTTTGTGTTTCAGCTAATTAGGTTCTTCTGCCCAATTTCAGTTTAGCTTAAATCATAGGTGTCAATACAATAGAGGAATTGGAATGTTATGTCTATTAATCATATTTATACACAAACACTGTCCCCCTCCCACTCCTCAGAAGTCAATTGCAGCTTGTCTTCAAAGGGTCAACATCTAGGTGATGGGATGTTACTAAACTGCTAGCAGTACAACGCTGTCATTGAAAGAAAGGCTTAAATGAAGATCAAGGCTTAATAAATGAACCGTAGGTGTTTGCCTTTTTGTAAAAGATGAACTCACAGGAAACAGCTGGATTAAAGAGAGCTTTGCGGGTTACTTAAAATGCTGTTCTTAGAGCAACATGTATTTCTGGCCATTGGTATTCTATTTCCTCGAGCCCACATAGGAACACAACACACTGCAGCATAGCAACATTAAATATAAAAACCTGGTAATGGCATCAGTGTGGGCAACCTATGCTCAGGTAGTGTTCAATGATTATCTCCAGTTTAAGTAGGCTGGAAATATGCAAATCCAGCCAGCACGGGTTTTAGCTAAAATTGTCACATTTATGGATATAGTATGTGTCCAGTCTTGCAGAACTCCATCTTCCTCCATCTCATCTGTAATACAAACTGCTTTTAGCCCACATTAACACAACGTGTTACTGGGATACTTCTCACACCCTGTATATGTCAGGCAGCAGCAGATCAATACTCAGCTATGCTGAGGAAAAAAATCATTATGTTAGGGTCCTGTTTAAAACCACAGACACCAGGAGGATAAACCTGATGCACAGACAGCATTCCATCAGGATGCATGTGTAGATTCCTGCTCTTTAATACATCAAAAGTGTCTTTCTTTCCAACATGCAGCTTTTAAAGAATCCTACAGGTAGGACCTTTGGTATATATCCCACAGCAAATCAGTCTCGCATCAAAAAAAAAAAAAAACATAACTTCCCTGCTTCTCAGGAGAGCCCTCTTGATCAAAAGTTTCCACCCTTTCCATCAATCCCCTTACCCACCTACTCCCTGTGGTGAAATCACAGCACTGAAATTGTATTAGCAAAGCTATTTCCTTGACAGCACCTGCTGATGACACAAGCTCAGGTTTGTAACTTTTCCTTGGATCAAGGAGTAAGAAGGTTTAAGCTAAAGACTTTAGAACCAAAACTAAAAATCAAAAGTAAAGCAGTCACAAGGAAAAAGACGAGCATGAGTTCTTCTGTTATTTGAGATTGCCTGATGTGAAAGTCTCCTTGGAAAATTCACTGACTGAGCCTTTTGGGTTTGGTTTGGTTCCCCCCACCCCCAGTATTTTTCAAAGTTAGAAAAATACATATACCACCTGCATCAGAGCATTGGTAATAACAGAACAGTCACATAATGCTCTTTCTATTGTTCTCCCAACCTATCACATAACAAACAGAAACTGATGCCATGTCCCACAGGTTAACAAACTTGAGCTCTGCGAAACGGCAACTGCAGAGTTGAGATCCCTTTGAGACATCTTGCCTCCAGCTAAACAAAGTTTAAATCAAGAAAACATCTGTTTCAATGTCCCAGCTGACCCTCACTAGTGTGGACTTGGAAAGAGAGAGAGAAACGGTCTCTCAGAGAGAAGCTCCAAAGCATGCTTCACCTTTGCAACGCATCACTCATCCAAAGAAATTGTTTGCAGACATAACACAGGACCCAATGCCTATCATCTGACAGGTATTCACTCTCTTCCCAGTTCCACCACATTTAATGTAAGTTGACAATAGTAAGCAACTTGCACAAACGAGTTACTACTTACTACATAAAAGATAGTGAGACACAACTGGAGACAATCATAGGCATCCTGTTAGCAGCTGCAATGAAACGCTCATGTTTTAAGGTGTTTTGCTGCTGCAATTCTTCATTCTCTCCCACCCCACTCAAGCAAGTTGGTTCTTTGTTTCTCTTGGGCTCTTGGTATCACAGATGCCTTCACCACCATGTTTCGTCATTTCACAACTCTAGTTGCCACGACAACAGGATGCAGCTTATCTGTGCTTTTTTCATACTTCCAGTTTTTGTTGCCATAACAACACAATCATTCTGGCTTTCTACAAAAACAGCAACTTTAAGTCACATATTCTCAAGGCCTCAGGATTCATCATACATGTATTTTCATGAGATAAGAGATCTGTACAGGCAATTTGTAAATTAAGCTATTTTTTCTGAAGGGGGATTTTTCAGTCACAAAAGTGAAAAGCTGACAGCAATTGCTGGAGGCAGACTGCTGAGACATCTAAAGCCTGGCCTTTAATAATAGCCAGAGTAATATAGCACTAGGCCACTTCTGAGTGGGGACTCCCCACAGTGTCAGACTATGTCAAACTGCACAATTGTTACGTGATGTGAGTGTCCATACTTGTTTCACCCAGGCAGATCTGAATTAGACGCTAGATGTAATTCTCTTGAGTTTTAACCCAGTGGCCTCCCCATTATTACCAGCACCACCACCACCACACAGCTTTGTGTTTGAAGGCCCATTTTAATTCTGTAATTCAAGCTGTTGTTGCAGATTTGTTTTTCAGATACTGACCCTTTCCATTTTCAGGTGACTGCATTTTGAACTTTTTATTTACAGGTAGTGCACATTCATAAGACTGGTGAGAAAATGTTATACAAACACAGCATGCATAAACACAGAACAGTGATGGCTATGAGTGGTATCAGCTAGCATGGCATCATAACTTCATTACACCCTCATTTATGTACTTCACTAATGAGACAAGCACAGGTGTCCAACACGGTCCCTCACATGAGATGAATAACAATAATACAGTCCAACCTGCTTTAGCCATGCTTGGTATCCAGAAGATATAAGTTGGAATCCATCTTTTGGCATGTGTATTCGGGGCTAGGAGAGAATAGACATAAAGAGAGAGCTCCTTTTACACTGGGACCTAACTAACCTAAATCTAAATCCTGGAGCATTTTAAACAATGCAGATTTTTAAGCCACATATGAAGGTTTCATTCCCAGATTACTTCTTGTTTTCTCCTCTGGTATCAGCTGCTTTAAGAACACTTTTTTAATAAAGCCACCACCATTTTTTACGATTTCCACCATTTTACATTTCAACTCTGTATATACAAGAATTTTTAAAATTTCCACACAAATGCACTTGGATAAGCACAGCCTCTGTGGTGGGCGCAGCAGCAAAGACTAATGGTCATTAATGCTTTTGCCACTACATAAAGCTAAATGGTGTCAAAACAGCAGTAGCCAAGCTATGAGTGTGTTTTTACAGTCACCATCCTCTACACAGCAGACCAGATATTGGAAAACGTGGAAAGATTAAGGAAAAACCCTGCAGAGGTGCAGCCTTAATACTGGGGTAACAGGAAGCTATACTCGTACACAGTCATAAATTATGCCTCAAACAGATAGACAAATGTAATTTCCTCCCCATTTACTGTTTTCATGCTTTAACAGGTTGACGAAAAGGCAAGACATCCAAATGCTCTGGAAGCACATAACATACATAGCATAACTTACAGCTAGAAAAAAAGCATGGAACAAAAAAATGAAACACTGCCATTCACAAATGACATTCATTTGCAGTTCAAAGATATTCTCACAGTCAACTGGATTCAGCTGTTCCCCCCAAAAAAAACAGGAGATGCTTAGAAAATCACATCTAAGCCACAGGACAAACCAGGATATCTGCAGACACCAAGTCTAGAGATCTTTTTTACTCCTGGAAACTATTTCACAATCCCTTTCTTAATGTACTGTACTTCCCCTCCAAACCAGATGTGCGCCCCTATCACTCCTCATTTTCAGAATGGCTCTGTTCAAGGTGAGTTTACCCCCATTTGTTCTTGGGTCAGCACAATATTTCGTGCGCACAGACTCTGTCTGCCTTGGTATTTGTAACACTAAACACCACAAGAGATTGGAGAGGAAAAATGTATCGCCACTGAATGACTATCACTTACAGCTATGGCGGGGAGGTAGTCCAGCCTTGGAATTTGAAAATACAGTAAGAACTAGAACAGACTAAAATTTTGCCTCTAAAGAAAAGTACAAATACAGGATTTTACAATATACTTGGAACATTAGTTATTTTTGCTTCCCTTCAGTTTGAATTTAAATCCTCCTAAATCTTTCCAAGCAGTACTAAGATTATGCCCTGGTGTCCTAGCCAGTAATCTCAGTTAAACGTGAATTTTAATAACCACCATTGTGCTGATAAATTAAAGTCAAGTATATCTGGTTACTGCACTCACCTGCTGAGTTTGGACTTGCAATGCTTAACACATTAACAAACTATGTTTTAGGGGACTTCTCACACAGCTAGAAGCATCGTGCTCCAAGACCTAATCCTTACTTCAGCACTAACTTCATGGATGGTTAGTCTCTCTACTACTGTAAAATGAGGACAACACTCATTTAACCCACCTCACAGGTTTGCTGAGAGGAACTGCTGACATTTCTATGTGCTTTGAAAATGGAAGAAACTATATGAAGTGCTAGATATCTGGCAAGAACACTACAGAACCCCACATTTTACTCCTGGCTCAAGCGCTTCAGTTGCTTTTCCAAAGTAGCACAGCACAGTGTACCTATCAAGGGGGGATGTGGGAGGGTAGGAAGGAAAAAAAAGCCTTCATAACAAGCAGAAAGAACAACCTTTTGAAATCGCAGTGTCAAGAGTAAAGAGACCTGAATACCAGCCTTGTATCTGCCCAGGCTCATACAACAAATTGTGAAAAATTGCTCCATTTCTTTCTGTTTCTGGCACCGAACCTACAAATTAAAGGATAACAGTCAAGCTTTCTCTTAGAACCCACAGGCTGCTTAACATTTGCAAAGCCCATCAGTCCAGACTAGTTTGAGCAATTGATTTAAGTCACTGATTTAAACCATTTACTTTGGAGACCCTGGTCCTGCAAATACATAAGTGTATTCACAGATCTATTATCATCAACAGGATTACACTCATGCAGGAATGTCTCCAATATCAAAGTTAACACTGTATTGCTATTCAGACAACTCTTACCAATGCAAGTACTTTGTGAATTCAACATAAAGTTGCCTGAGTATTAGCAATAAAAGCAATTAGGACTTTGAGCAGATCAGCAGCTACTGCAAACTCAATTTATTTCTCAATGCTGACAAGTTAAATACACAAACAGGAGAAGCTAAGACTCATCACATCCCTCAACACCACATTTGCAAAATCCTCTCAGCGTCTCCTCTACATTTGATAAATCTACCCTCACCTAAGAAAATAAGAAGTAGATTTTACTAGTTTTTACTAGTATGTGGTATGTCACTATCCACATATTGTTACTTACGCTGTTAAAATGGGATATTTGCACAAGTGAGCCCCCATACACATCAAACACAAGCACTGATAGAAAAGTGTAATTTAATTAAAATCTCAGAGATTCACCATTGGCTAAACTTTTACAGCCAATTTCCTAGATTCTGAACTCCTGTGGTTCTCCTGGGCACACTGTGAATGACCCCAGGAATACATTCTTCAGCACAGACAGGCAATTAAGTGAGCACATCTGGTTAAAATGGTGTGAATTTCAGTATCTGAATGACAGCACACACAACCTCAAAATGATAGAAGAGGAACTGATATATGCTTGACAATTTAATAAACAAAATATTGCCCCTCTTCCTCCAGCCTGTAAAAGATGTCAGACACAGACAACTGCCTTGTTTAAAAGCTGTAGTATTTTCTCAATCAACACTAAAATCTCCACAATTATGATCCATTCAAAGCAATTCTATCAGCAATACAATTAATTGCCCAGCAACATCTACTCATTTTTGTACTTTCATGAGCACACACCGTTTATGCTCATGGTTCAATATCATCTATAAGCATACTATCTTCTCTTAGCATCTGCTCCAGCATTTTCCATGACTGGAAGTCAGGCTTGTCGGGTAATTTTCCTCTCTTTTTCACTAGCCATGACAGTGTTTGCTTTTTTCAAAAAGTAACTCTGAAAGCATTCTAACTGCTAATTTCTACCATGCCATTTTGTGAATATTTCAAGTTTGTATCTAGGTGACTAATTTGTAATATAACCCTGTCTCCCTCCTATTCCAAGACCTCCACATTTATTACTGAGGACTTGTTTTAAAAATGAGCCTTCCATCAGCCCAGATGGCTTATTCCACAACCATCAGCAACTTATTCACAGTTCTGAAATGCAATTTTAATCTGTATAAAATGCCTACTTTCTCTGTAGCCTTTTTGGTGGCCACAGAACTTATCATTTATATATTACCCATACATTAAAATTATATACATTGCAATTGCCTATAAGCCTGTGAGCCAGAGTAGCTTACTTTGCTCATCTTTTATTCTGCAACCCCTGCCTTTTTTCCTTTAGTAATCTATTCTTCCACTTTTAATCCATTGGATTTCTGCAGTTCCTAGCAAGGCCCAGAACAACAGAATGATTTCTGAGAACAAGTCAGTAATTTAAAATTCAGTGGCACCCTCTTTCCCTTCCCTACAAAGGCTGATTTTTAGAGGACATTTAATTACAGGCCTGAATTCCTATATTCTAAGCCTAAACACAACCCCTGAAGGCTTACAATATTTGAGTCACAGCTGGAGCTGTGGTTACTATACAGTTTAAATATCAGCCTCTTTACTGTGCAATTTGTTTTGAAAATCAAATCAGATGCCATGTCATAAACAAGTGCTAATTAAGTACTGAGCGGAAATTGGGCTTTTTTGTGCAAGAAGGGTTCTTAAATATCTGCATCTTCACTTCCATAAGAAAGGATAAATACGACAAGAATGATAATTATAAAAGGAAACCTACTCTGGTACTTGCAAGGCAGTACTGCTGCTTCACCATTTCAGCAGCTTCCATGTAAGAAAAAATGGGGGAAAAAACCAAGTTGAGAGCTGTATGAAATATATATGTACTAAGGAGCCTATGAATCCAATCATATAACCCATAATGCTTCCTTCTCTTTGCCTCAGAGAGGACATTCACTCTGGGTTTCCATCACATACAATTTAAACAGGCAAGCTAAACCCATCTCTCTGTCACTGCAAAGCAATAATGAAGCTACTTGTATTTTCAGCCCTTTTAAGTTATGATCTGCACACAGTATTTATTTGACGATAACACTTGCATTCATTAGCTATAACACCTTGTTTGATAAATATCAAGCGAAGAACAGGAATAATGTATTTTAATACTCTGAAGGTTGCCTCTGAGTAACAATATTCACGACTCCATTAACTAACAGGCTCTCGGCTACAAAGGCAGAATTAGATCTGTCAGTCACTGACATGGGAGGGCATGGCCAGTTGCACTGAAGATTGTCCAGTTGAGATGACTTCCATCACAACGGAAAATATCCCCTGTGGCCTAGAATTTGTTAATGAGTTTGTATGCATTACAGAAATAAACTGCATTCCTACTATAGAATATATGGCCTAAACAGATACCTTACTCCACTGCCCAAAGCAATGCTCAAAATAAGTCTCAGTTAGATCTACGGACTCTAATAATTCAACAAATCCAAAGACAGGATTTCAAACTCTTAATATTAGGAGAAAAACCCACGAGCTCTCCAATTCTAAAACCCTAAGCTGCTAATATTTTAAGTGTGCCCTTAGTGAGATTTTGTAGATGGAATGAACAAACACTGAGCCTGTTGACGGTCAGATCTCAGTCTGATACCAACTCCTTCAGAAGGACACAGTGCTCTCAAATAGTTGGCTCTGACTGCATGCAAACAATGAATCACCGCATGTGGTGAACATGGCTACTCTCGTTCTTTAGTGAATCTGTTTGGAGCATGTTGACCGAGATCTGCTCAAAACCAACTCCCACTGGAGAATGCCTATTTATACTCCTTGACAGATAAAAAGACAAGTTTTCAGATCCTCCAAGAGTAGCAGTTACCAGGAAAACTACTTTTGTAACATGAAACACCTGGATACCTTCTTAAGGGCTCACAAGAATACTACGATACAGTATTCAAAATCAAAAGGAGATCTGTAACAACACTCTATTAATCTTCAAAGTAACAGCAAACTCTGCAAACATGCTTACCATAGCAGTGTAAAGAGATCCTCTTTGTGCCCATAAGTGAAAACATGCTTGATTTCAGAACCACTTGACATTTTAAGTCTGAAATTCAAGTCCTATATTCAGCCTTCTTCAAGACTGCAAGATCTGTGGTGAAGAAGAAAGAAGCTACATTTCTCATGCTACTGTCTAAACTTGTGCCAGCTAAGTATCCAACAAGGCCGCTGGCATTCATAGTGCAAGCATTATGTATACAATAAAAGCTGGAAATTTGTCTACAGATCAATAAAATGAAGCTGATGTCTTTTAAGTATCTTGTCTCTTTTTTGTAAGTGCACAGAAAAGTCAGAACGCTCACCTGAACTCTGACTTTTCACTGAAATTCAGAGCACCAGGAATAGAGAATTATGTACTTGAGGAAAAAAAATTCAGCCAAGGTGAACAAAATTAAGAAGTCCGGAAAATTACGATCTCTGTAATCAGCAACAGAACCTTCAGCACTAACTTTCCTCTTCCTGATCTCCTGCTGGATTTTAGGGAGCAGAAAAAAAGCATACAGAAGAGATGGGTTACAAGTCTGTGCCAATCATCCTGGAAGGAAATCTGCTATTCACACATTAAGCAGACAAATTTGTAAGAGGAATACTGGCTTATTTTTTCCTAAGGAAATGGAAATGCTGTCAGGAGCAGACTCCCACACTCAATCTCAGCATTTTCTGCTCAGCTAGTGAGCTCTCATCTTCTGAGCTGACTCCAGCACTCAAGCCAAACATTTCGATGTTCAGTAAATAACCAAAAAACTTCCTTTTTGCAGGAATGGTCATTCTATCCTAAGTCATTTCCCTCAAAAAGCACTGTGCTACAATTACAATGTGGGACCTATTCACCCATCATAAGTAACTTGGATTCCATAACTAATTGCCTCAAGTACTTACCAAGATATAGTAAATCTTTTCCTGATCTAAATGCACTGCACTGAGTTCAGCTCTGTGATAGTTCTCAACTCCTTGCAACTGGCACAAGATGTAAATATTCCTTTACTCAGGTTAACTAGAGGAAATTCCTCCTTAAAACTAGAAGTACGAAAGAAACCTGCTGTCCTAAGAATGAAGTGGGGACAACAGAAGCAGCTGAAGACACTTAACTGGCAGCCTCTGGTAGCATCCCCACGCAGAACAGGTATCTGTAAGAAGACTAACCAGAGTCAGTGTAAAATGCTGCAGAAATGACTGGCCAGCCTAATCCTTACAAAGGAAAAAAAAACACGGCAAAAACCATAACACAAACAGACAAACAATATGTGCTGTCTCCCAAGAAAGGAAATCTACTGAGACCAAGCACTGGTAACTATTGCCAAAATCAAGAAGTCACCATGGGACGTTTAAGTAAATCTACTCCCAACTTAGAACAAATTAGAATTAGTGCTAGACTAACCCAATCTTCTTCTTTAAGAAGATCACTGAAGTCCAGACAAATTAGAAGTAGTTAAGATTTGATAGATGCCATGTAGGAAGTTACTAGTTAAAATGGAGAGGATTAGGATTAATACCAGAGTTGTAAGAAGGATCAGAAACTAAAAAGGGTAGAGGATCACAGGCCACTGTAAATAAAGGAACTAGCAAGCTGTACAGAGAATGATCTCTGTTGAAATCTATTATTAACCTTGAAATTAATGGTAAAATACTCTAACAGCAAAAAATACCCAACAAGAATCACCAATGTGCTAATGAAATTGGCTCAAGTTCAGAGACATCAGAAATACATAAAACACAGCCCCTTGAAGATGTGGGGTAACAGAACCAACACAAGATACACATACATTAAATAGTAACATGATTTCTAACATAAACTAGGAACTCTAACTAAAGAGAGAGGAAGAGGCTCTGGGATATGTTACTCATTAGATAATGATGGTTTGCTACTAAGATGCAGCCATGAAGATGGCAAACACTACTGCAGAATACTGTATAAAGTGAAAAAAATCCCAGAAGAGAGAAACTGGGATTACTGCTTTTGTACATGGAACCAACAAAACTTCTCCTAGAACCTTCTGGGAGACCAATCAAATTCTGCAGCTGTTTAGAAAGCTCTGCTAAGATGATCAAAAGTTACAGGAAATGTCTTATTATGGGAAAAAAATAAAAATAGAAAATGCTGGTTTAGCCTGACCAGATCCAGCTCACGGGAGAATAGAACTGCTCTCCACAAATACATAAGATGAACACAGGGGAAAGCTGTTTAAGCTCAAGGATCACACTGGCACAAGAACAAATGAGAATGAATTACCTATGAACGTAGTTAAACTGAGAAACCTGAATGATGATCCTAGTTTTCAAAGCAGTCAAATTTGGAATAGCTCTACAAAGGCAAAGAAAATCCCACTCAAGAACTCCTTTGAGTAGCTTGCAAAAGGGACTACGGAGAACACCGTCTGCCAACATCAGATTTGAACCCATGCTCCAAATTCATGCAGAGATGCTTCCTCTCACTGATGGGCTCTGTAGTGGTTTATGCCCCTGCAAAAGGTCTTATTTCAAGGTCAGTGAGATATGAATATATAGGAATATCTTCCTGTCAGAAAAAACTCACAGGACACTTATGCTTGCTAATAAACAATAGTTGTGACTAAGTACAAGAGCTACAACACTTCACTGTGGTCATCCCAGTCAAAAGAACAAAACAAAGGAAAAAAGTTACATAAAGAAAATTAACAAGGAATATACATTTTTGTTCTTTGAAGCCTATTAGCAATAGAAAAAACACCTTCTGTCATATCTGAATAGAGTGCTAACATTGTTTGGATTTCTTCAGAAAACTGCTGAGATGCTTCCAAGACCCATCTTCTAAAACAAGATTGATCCATAGTTTCTCGAGACTACACCCACTTCTCATTGTTCTAATTTGCAGGAGATGAATGATAGCTGGCAGCATTGCCCAATCCTGCTGAGAGTTTTGGCACATGAGGAAGGAAGGGCACTAAGTAGACCCAATGAACAACCCCTCTGGAGAATAGCCAGCATCTTCCTCATAGAATTCAAGGCCAACTATCCATAAACTAAAAGCAACTCCCACATAAACACTGCTCCATTCTGCATTGGTCTCACAATAAATTACAAATGATGTGTGTAGAGAGGGACAGTTACTATACTGTATGACAGACTTCCATGGTAGACCATTTTTCTCTGAAACAATTAAAGACCCTCTTGGTTGCTATATGGCCAAGCCTAGAAACACTAAAATTTTATTTTCTAGTCAGAATAGTCTAGCCCTGCTTTGTATCCAAGCAAAGACAGCCATCACCTTCCTCCCAAGAATGGGCTGCCTGCGGAAGTTGTGAATGCTCCATCCCTGGCAGTGTTCAAGGCCAGGTTGGACAGAGTCCTGGGTGGCACGGTTTAGTGGGAGGTGTCCCTGCCCATGGCATGAGGATTGGAGCTAGATGATCTTAAGGTCCTTTCCAACCCTAACTATTCTATGATTCTAAGTATTTAATCCATCCTCCTATATTTGGAAAAAACCTCAAGAATAACTATGTCCTTAGCTGGAAACATCAAGACAGAAGACTCCTGTGAACAAACCAAAAGAATCCACATGTAGTCACAAAGCCAGCTGATGGAAAAAACACACCAGAGCTCTGCACTGGCTGCTATTTCCCAAAGTCCCTTTCTACAATCTTCTTCAAAAGTGTTTCGCTCCTGAAAAAGGTGGTTCTGAAAAAGATGGGACATCTAAACTACAGTTAGAAGCACACTCATTACTGTCTTGCTAATATACAACTGCACTTAAGTTCTTCATTCCTTCATAGCATATCCCCACAACATTTCCCTTCTTACCACAGGATGAGGGAAATTAAACCAGCACTAAGGCTCTTTGCTTCTGCTGGTCCAAATTGGTTACTCCAGTGGATTCTGCCAAGAGGTTGCATGGCTCCTGCTCACAGTCTGTAAACACTTCTGTCCTTCCCTCAAGACAATGGGAAAGACCCCTTGCTGAGCTTTCCTATTCTTCCTCATTCTCCCATCCTGCTGCTCTCATTGAGATGAATGCGCAGACCCTGTTTCAACAGTAGGGGGGAGGGAAAATTAAATTGGATGTTTCTCAATTCTTAGTACAGAGGAGAACTAGAAGCAGCCAGAGAGCTAAAAATTGTGATCAATCGTTTGTTTCCAAACAAAATCACTGTGGAAAAGTGAAATCATTTAAACCTAAAAGTCCTCATTGCTGCTTCTCAAACCTTCAGCCACCACAGCTAACAAATTTGGCTGTGCACACGCAGCTGCAAGAAGGCTGAGCACCCATTGGTTAATGGAACCACAGAACTTGCAGATGCAAGAAAAAAAATGAATTTTAATGCAGTTTTTAGAAATACTTGTCATTGTTTCAGCATTGCCATTTAGTGAATGGGACCGATTTCTCTCTCAGTAGGGGATGATATTTTAATGATGTAACAATGTACTTCCCAGAAGAAAGACAAGCCTCATGAGGCAGATTAAAACTAAGAATATTCAGATCCCATTAAAATCAGACAGTTTCAAGCCATTTTTTAAATTAATTTTGTTTAATGATAAAATGTGTTATCTTAACAGGTGGCTAGCCAATTGTAAAATTAACCAAAACATGGTCAGTGGCACAAGGCTAGCTATTAGAACCGATTTCTTTCTATTCTGCCTTTTATCATCAGTGTAACATATGACCTTGCACAAATTCCTCCAGTCCATGACCCCAGGCAAATTTCTGAGCTTCAGCCTTCTATTCCTGCAAAGCAGGGGTAGTATCTGTCCAACACCAGAGCTCCTCAAGACCACAGATCAAGAGACATCAGAAAGCATTGCTGTTTAACCAGAAGGACATATTTAATGCAACTCCCAGGATGTTTATTTTCCACAGTTTCGGTGGGATCATGAAGTTTTTCTCAGCACTACTCAGCATCCTGTCAAGAAAACAACTTCATGTTTGATTGCTTATTAATTGTATTTTAAGCACTTACTACTTAGCTGCAGCCACTGGACTCTGCAATGCTACAACTCATTTTCAGTTTCCACAGCTGAACACACACTGCATTTGACCCTTCTGTGCAAAATCACTTCAAATATATAAATAATACACCTTGTTGGGCATCTCCTGCATTGTAGAATGGGGGAAACGAGGAAGAGTGAAGAAAATACTGAGTATTAGAAACACTAGTTAAGTTTGCTACTGAGAATGCTTAAATATTATACAGATCTCAGCAGCACACATAGAGGTTAGAGATGAGATAATGTAAGCAGACAAGGAAGTGAGAAAACAGCTCATTCCATCTGCATTGTTGAATTTAGCATGAAAATTTTCATACAACAAAATCCAGTTTGCTGGTTATGCTGGTCTTACACATGATTGATCACTTACACCCTAAGTACTGCAGCAAACACTGAGAAAATGAATGTGACAAGAAATGCACCTATACAGATGAAAGAGTGTCAGTGGAATCCCTTCACTCAATTTTCAATAAAAATACATAATTCCCAGGTATGACTCTCCTTGTAGGAAAAAATAAGTACTTTTTATTAGCAAGTTTTAGGATACAAACTACCAGCACAGTAAAACCCAAAGAAAACAAAACAGTGGATGAACACCATTCATTTGACAAGCACAACCAGTCAACGTTTGTATGTCAGGAAAGACTTTCTGATCCTCACTTTAAATGCTTTCAGCGCATGAATTTTAAATGAGGCCAGAGCACGAAGTTTCCTCTGCCACCTAACTCCTAGACTCAAGTCATTATTTCCCCTACCTCAGTAGCTGCTAGCACTGAAAATAAACAAGAAAACAATGTAACTTCATATTTTCATCTCATTTACGGCCAAGAGATCAGAGCCTGGTTGGCTACTGAAATACTCCAAAGAGTACTCACCATTTCATTTTTCCTGCATTAAGCACCCCTTAGAGGGGTGATCTCCAAACACTGCACATTCCTATCTTACCTCTGGAGATAACACACAGCCACAGAATAACCTTATTTTCCTCCTCTGAAGTCTTCGTTACCTCTTTCCACATTACACACCACTACAGGATGTTGAGAACATTGTGGCCACTGTGTATATCTTGTATCTTCCAAGGATTTGTCCATCATATTTGAAAGATCATAGCAGTCAGGTGAAGTTCCCGACAACTGGAAAAAGGGAAACATAACCCCCATTTTCAAGAAGGGCAAAATGGATAACCTGGGGAATTACACACCAGTCAGTCTCACCTCCGTGCCTGGCAAAATCTTGGAGCAGATTCTCCTGGAAGGCATGCTGAGGCACATGAAAAACAACAAGGTGCTTGGTGACAGCCAGCATGGCTTCACTAAGGGGAAATCCTGCCTGACCAATCTGGTGGCCTTCTATGATGGGGCTACAGAACTGATGGACAGGGGTAGAGCAGTTGATGTCATCTACCGGGACTTGTGCAAAGCATTCAACACTGTCCCACACAACATCCTTGTCTCTAAGTTGGAGAGATATCAGTTTGAAACATGGATAAAGAACTGGCTGGATGGCTGCACGTAAAGAGTTGAGGTCAATGGCTCAATGTCCAGCTGGAGACCAGTAACGAGTGGTGTCCCTCAGGGATCAGTGTTGGGACCGGTCTTGTTCAACATCTTTGTCGGTGACATGGACAGTGAGATTGAGCGTGTCCTCAGCAAGTTTGCCGATGACACCAAGCTGTGCGGTTCCGTTGATATGCTGGAGGGAAGGAATGCCATCCAGAGGGACCTTGACATGCTTGTGAGGTGGGCTGATGCCAACCTGATGAAGTTTAACTATGACAAGTGCAAGGTCCCACACCTGGTTTGAAGCAATCCCAGGCACACCTACAGGTTGGGCAGAGAAGAAATTCAGAGAAGCCCTGCGGAGAAGGACTTGGGGGTGTTGGTCGATGAGAAAATGAACATGAGCGGGCAGTGCACACTTGCAGCCCAGAAAGCCAATCGTATCATGGGCTGCATCAAAAGCAGTGTGACCAGCAGGTCCAAGGAGGTGATCCTGCCCCTCTACTCTGCTCTCGGGAGACCTCACTTGGAGTATTGTGTGCAGTTCTGGTGTCCTCAACATAAAAAGGACATGGAACTGTTGGAACAAGTCCAGAGGAGGACCACAAAGATGATCAGGGGACTGGAGCACCTCCCGTATGAAGACAGGATGGGAAAGTTGGTATTCTTCAGCCTGGAGAAGAGAAGGCTGCATGAAGACCTCATAGCAGTCTTCCAGCATCTGAAGGGGGCCCATAAGGATGCTGGGGTGGGACTCTTCATGAGGGACTGTTGTGATAGGACAAGTGGTAACGGGTTAAAAGTTAAACGGGGAAGTTTAGATTAGATATAAGGAGGAAGTTCTTTACTGTAAGTGTGCTGAGGCACTGGAATGGGTTGCCCAGGGAAGCTGTGAATGCTCCATCCCTGGCAGTGTTCAAGGCCAGGTTGGACAGAGCCTTGGGTGACACAGTTTAGTGTGAGGTGTCCCTGCCCATGTCAGGGGTATTGGAACTAGATGATCTTCAGGTCCTTTCCAACCATAACTGTTCTATGTTTCTATGATTACTGAGGAAACCCTTTGCCTAACCAAACTTTGTGGTGAGAACAGCCTGCTTTATCTTTACTAATGAGAATGATAATTTAGTACCAAATACTCATGAGGAATTATAGCTCTGCTGACTGGCAAATAATTTGCCAAGGCAGATTAGTTTAGCTGCATAAAATAAATATCCACCTGCACATACTAGCACTAATCAGGGCGTGAAATTAAACTTTTTATTCAGTGGGAAATAAGTGCTGCAAGGCGGCGATTTAGTCTGGGAAGCAAATATTAAGGTCAGCCTATTCCCTCTGATGTTTATAGTATATATTGCAGTGCAGAGAGCACGGAGCAACAAATTCTGCTTTTTAAGTCTATGAAACTAAATACTTCAATGATGCAACAGCAAATTTGCCATTTGCTTTTCTAATTGCATACATTTAATGGAGCAAAGTGGCTGAACTGAAATATTACCAACGAAGCGAGGGTGAAGTTACTGAAGTACCAGAGGCCTGCACCAAGAGCAGAAAAATCTACGGCACAAAGTTCGGGGTGGAAGAAAACAACGCATTTCCTTTACAATGTACTAGTCCCGACAAATCCTCAAACTAAGAAGATGTCATTTCAGTTCTATCGGAAAAAAAATACTAAGCATATGTTTAATATTCAAGCAGGATTTTCAACCCACCATTTAAGAGGCAACACTCCTATTCAACTGGTTTACAGAATTATTTTCATTGCTTTCATTCCTTGGTTTGGATATCCAGGATTATCTGCCACAATGACCACAATACAAATATGTTATTAGGAAGACTACAAGGCTCTCAAAGCAGACTTTAAAAACAATACCTAACAAGTCCTAGGTCTTAAAATAAGAGTCCTACACACAGGTTCAGTGCAAACAGAACCACTTTTAATGTATAAACCTTTGTCCATCTGTTCCATATACACGCATACACACATAAGAAGGGGAAAAAGAGAGAGATTACAAGTCTGTCACCCTTCAGCCTCCAATTATGCTGACTATTCCTTAATATGTTACTTGCCAGTTATGTGGAAGCTCCTACAGAAAGGAGAATATAAAAATTAAGGAACTTCAGGGGGTTGTTTCATTAGGGGAAAAAAAAAAAATCACCAAAACAAAAAACATACTCACAGATCCATTTAAAAAGACAACCAAAAGGTTTTGGTTCTCCTGTGAAACTGGAGGCCATCGGGACCTCCTAGAACCATGTCACCCCGAAAACAAAAGAAAAAAAAGGGAAACAGCAATTTGCGGATGAAATGGAAGAAAGACACTCATGAAAAGCGCTAGCGCCAGCATCTTCCTGCTCACAAGCCAGGAAATTAAATGAAGTTCTGCAACTTGATTCATTCAGAAAAAAAGAGAAAGTGAAACTTCATTAAATATTAAGCTATTGCATCTCAAACCATCTTAGATGGGATCCCAAACAGGTCAGGTACAGCTCCAAGCACTGCTAATTAACCAGAACGGAAGTTGTCACTAGTCCATTCAGGAAAACAGATGTTGCTTCATAGAGCTTTGATATTTTTCTTAAATACCTTTCAAAATGAGGAACAAAAAATATGAACTCTTATAAAAGGCCTTTATTGTATTTTTATAGCATATTACATACCTTGTAACAATCATTCTGTTAAGTCTGAATGTCAGTTTTATTTTCTGTCCCTTTTTTCCTGGCTATTTACAAGCTTTGTAAGAATCGTTCCTTAATTAAGTCTAAACATAGTTTTATATAAATGGATTCCTGGAATTAAAAACGTTCAGACTTAAGAAATGATTGTTACAGAGACTGTAACAGGCCGTAAAAAAGAATGCCACTTTAAACAAAGATTTCTCATTTTAATTAAAAAGATAATCATCAGAACATTCGTATACTTAACAGAACCATTTGAAGCTACTTTGAAAAAATATCTACTATTCTATGCAGGCATATGTAGTTTATTTTATATGATATTTAATCAAAGTCTCAGTTGAGCCTATTGTACTCATACTTTAAACACTGTATCTACAGTTTCACAAACACTTTATTCAAATATGAAAGTTACTTATTGAGCACCTCATTTCTGGTAGTTTTGTAAATGGTTATGACAACAGAAATTCTGTATTCTTCGAGGCATAAAACCAGAGCTCTGTAAGCCAAACAGTTTTGGGAGGGGGAATCTGTGGTGGGTTTTTTTAAGCTAATGGACACATTCATTTCTCCTTTTAGCTTGTGCATCAGTCTCTTAAACACTGTACTTTATGAAGACTGTAGTTTCATATCTGTAGTATTGTGGAAACATGAAAAGGGGCTGAGGTGAACTGAGACAGGATCCACTCTGGTAAAATCCTTGGTGTACTGGTAGCTGCAGGACTATGTAAGATACAAGTTCATATTTTAGATTTATGAACTGTCTTTCATTAAAAAAAAAAAAAAAATCAACCCACACAACAAAACTCTGAGAGATGAAATGTATCATACACAACAGAAAACACTCATTCACCAGCAAAAACAGTTTTCCCTGGTGAGCAGTTGCTTAGTATTGCATAATGCTAATACACAGCAATTTCATATCAGAAATAAATCTGGCCTTCTTAAAACACGGAAGTAAATTGAGTAGGCAAATGAAGTTAAATGAATTACTCAAACATGAGAGTATTAGATTATACATACTGTAGCTGACCACAGATAACCAGGAAACTGGTAGTAGATACTAGCTAAACGTAATACTGTTTCACTGGTGTGCAATCAAGTCAAGGCCAGGCAGTAAGAAGGTGGCCTTCTTTTACTGCTATCAAGAAGCGGCATAGACAAGAGCACACAGAAAAAACAGCAAAACAAAACAGTTCAGTTTGTCCTTCAAAGTATCAAGTACAGATATTTTAAACCAAGATAACTTAATTCATAATATTAGTGTTCGGTGAAATCTACATGACATTTTTCTATTAGAGTTAGACATCAAAATAAAAGCCAAATCAGCAGGTCTGTCCTGCCCAATACCATGTGACTCAAGAGAGTCACAAGTCAGTGCTCAAAGCCAAGGCCAAACAATAGATACTTTTTTTTAAGTGGATAAAAGTATTATATTCTAAAGATGCACAAAAATATTACCACAAATCCATATCAAGAAGAAAAAACTATCAAAAGCTGGACACATGACAGGGCTCACACCTCCAAGGGTTATTTGTATATTTACCTCCAATGGCACTTGGGAAACTCTAAGGGAAAAATCAGTAATTAATAGCAAAGACCACCTCAACCATACTGTGAGCCACCTAATAAGGAAGATGTACATGAAGCATATCACACACTTGGATGAACAAGATAATACACTGTGAATGATTCAGCATTAGTTGAGAGGATGCACAAGCTGATCTACTATCTCTATGTAGAAAATTGCACCAATGGCATTACTGCGGTAACTAAGCATTTTCTTACTGCTAACAGGCAGAAACAACAAGGTGCTTCCTAGGAGGGCCAAGCTGACACTTCCAACTAATACCTCCGGTATCAGGTGCACCGGTGCCACATCTCCAAGAGCACCAGAAGACCCCACCGAGTTTGACAAACACTTTATCAGCATAACCAAAGCAAGAGTCATGTTCTAGACAGACATGCGCTAAAGAAAAAGCTTGAGATGCGTTTCTCACTCTCCCCTCAACCTGTTAGCAAAAAATACCCCAAAAATATCCAGAGCGGGCAGAGGAAAGCCACATCTTTCGTTGAGCTTTTTACAAGCGTTTTGCATACCAGAGGCATTTTAATAAAACATTGAGGGACTTGGTTTAGCTTTTAGTTCTTAGCGCAGCCTGATCTTGATAATTCCTCCCTTTATCTGGTACTCTTAACGGATGCATCTCCCGTAAGAGCAGCTTGCTCTCACACTCACGTCTCTCCCTGACGTCAGGAAGCTTTATTGTTGGAGTGGAACACAGCCAGCTGTAAGATGGACAGGGATTCCCTCAGGTCCCGGGCCCAATCTTACAGAAGAGCTCAAAGGCCTGGACTAAACCCTTGGATGGGAAACTTAGCACAGGTGGTGAAAAAAGCAGCATATGAGAAATCAGCACAGCCATATTCACAATGGTGCTTGGCAGGAAAGAAAAACATCTCAGCAGAAACTTTTCAGGATATGAAACTCACTATCTAGACGCAGGTTGTAATTACCAAGCTTGGCCAAACGCAAGTGCAACAAGATCTGGGACACTCCTTTGGCCAATCACACCCCAAAGAGGGTAGTTTATTATTACTAATTGCTACCTTGCCCATTTAGGTATCCATAGCATTTTCCCACTCCATTGAGCTGAGGCTCTATAAATCTGACAAACTTGGAGACTACCAGGAAAAGGGTCAAAAAGTCTCAAGAGAAACAAGTTCTACTAGATTAAAAAGCAGAAGCCAAACGAGTGCTTTGAAACTCAATTAAAAATTACAATTTGTTAACTACTGCTTCCTCAGTTTCATTTTGGGCACCTGTTCTGAAGGCTCAATAGAACTGTTTGTTCTTGATGAGCTTTGATTTAATTCCGTACCACTGGAAGCAGTAACCCTAAACCAAACTTTTAGGAAGTGTTGCCAGTCATTTAAATCATATCCTTCGGAAAAGAAAGGTTTTGGGCACCCAAAATTTATATTCAATTCAGCTGGCAACTGTTTTCATTTCTAAATCTTATGTTTCTAGCCAAAACACTTAGAAATATCAAGAAATGAAGAGAGAATGAAACTACGCCTTAAGTGCATCATGCCTCAAAGCAGCCACGCTTGAAAAGCATCTTGTATGCAAGTACCCTCAAGGCTGTTTTCCATGGCGAAGGCCAACTCACAGACCTAAAGGATGTAAGCGCTCTTCTCGTTCACTATCAATGATATGCTGCTGCACCAGCAGGTGAAGGATTTAAGCACCAGTATTTACAGCTCTCATGGCAAAATGGAAGGAAAAACAACATAAAATCGCAGAGATGGTGTGCAGTACAGGAGGATAGTCTAAGATGCATTTATAAAGATAAAACCCCAAGAATCACATGCCCAACCCCTGGCGGAGCCTGCGGGCCCCTCTGCCAGCTCCTGCCTCTCTCCAGTTTAACTTCTCCCGCTCCCAGGTGCCACCCGCAGCCCCGACCTCCCCCTGCACCACAGTAGCAGTTTGCTACGGATTTGGGGCCCCGCTCCCGGCACTCAGTCCCCTCTCCGCACCGCACTGCTGCTCTGGGGCCACGCTCCCCGACCTCCCCGGCCCGGCGCACCTCACAGGCCCGGCCTCCCCCAGGGGACCCGTCCCCACAGCCCCCCCTCTACCTCTCCCCACACACCCAGGTGCCCCCCGCCGTCAACCGCCGCGGGCCCTCACCATGAACTTGAGGGCTTTCTCCTGCAGCACGGCCTCGGCCGGGTCCATAGTCCTGCGCCGGGGCCGCCGCTCCCCTCCGCGCCAGGCCGCAGGCAGCGCACACAGGAACCTGCGCTGCCCCTCGTCCCCCCCCCCTTCCACCTCGGCCCGGCTGCCCGCACGGCGCGTGCGCCGCCCGCAGGCCCACGGGAAATGGAGTCCCCGACCGACGGGCCGGCCGGGGCGCGCTCGGCCGGGAGGGACTACAAAGCCCAGAAGGCATTGGGGCGGGAGGTGCGCCGGGAGCCGGGCGGCGCATGAGCCGGCGGGGGAGAGGGAGCCCGACGGGAGTTGTAGTAACGTAGGGCTGTGGCGGTGCGACGGAGGGCGTAAGCGGCAGAGGAGCCCTTTCCGAGGGGACCGGGGCGGGCGTTTCCACACAGACCTCCGGGGGAGCGCAGCGCTGGCTCCCGAGTCACGCAGCAGCGCCTCGCGTGTGGCTGACGGCGGGGGGCCGCGGCAGCGGGCTCCGCATGCAGGGCCTCGCGCGCGGTTCTGCCCCTCTTACACTTCCTGGTTGTGCGCCGCCGGTTTTTACCGGTGGAACATCTAAAACCAATCCTGTGTGCTGCACAAGGACCAAAAACACCTGGTGAATTGCGTCCAGAGAAAGCTCGGTACCAAACTGCGCCTGGAAACGGGGAAACTACGCTGGGAAAGATCAAGTAGACCTACATCATGCTTGAGGGATGTTTGTTCACATCCATCCTGTAAAGAGCATTCCTTGTAAACAGCCTCCCGTGGTGCCTCGGGGCCCTGAGCTTTTTTAATTCTTTTCTAATAATGTTTCTAAATCAGTTTCTGCTAAAAATTGGGCCAAGTTCTCTTCACTGTACCAAACAGCAAGCAAAAGAGTTGATCAGCATCCCTTTAACAGCAGCTGCATATAGACCAGAGGGTATTTACATACCCTCCCTCTGTCCTTTTATCTTGTTGGTTGCACATCACAAAACCAGCTCACTCTTTGGCAGCCATCGCTTCTGATCCTCTTGGGTTTGTTAAATTTGTCTAATCTCTTTCCAGTTTTCCTACATTTTTCACAATGTGCCCAAAAGCTGAGGCCACCCCACGTGGAGCAGCAGGCAGAAATTACCTCCAGTGTCTTTAGTACTAATTATGAGGCACCAAGAAGTTTTTCCTTTCTCTATAGCAAACACGACACTGATCCCTATGCGGTTTGTCATCAGCAAAACACAGCTTTTCCTTGCCACATTTATACATTTGACTCTGCATCTTAAGTGAGATACCTGGAATTTCTTCCTATTTAGGAGAAAAGGAGCCAACCACAAACATCAGCAATTGCTTGCCAACATACAGCTTAAACCCATTGTTTTTGTTCTGTGTTTGATCTATAAAGCAAAGCTTCGAGTCGCAGGTATGAAACCAGCATCTGCCGTGCACCAGCCCCTTCCCTCATTTTCTGTAGACACCCCATCCTCTTCACATTCTTGAACAAGATAATCAGAGGGACACCAGTGCAGAGGGTATGCCCATTACTGGAATCCTTGCAGGGACATATGACCTAGATGGTGCCTCATGACTCAGTACCAGGAGTGTGTCCTCCAGCCAATGACCCAGCAGAGGTGACAGGGAATGTCCGTCCATGCAGGGTGTGATGCTGCGATGAGCTACACTCCCAGAAGAGTGGCTTGAGAGGAGGTGGCAGGGATAACCTTATGTCCTCCCTTTACAATCCCAAGGCATAGAAATCTTCCAAGGAAAGCTTTCAGGTCACCAGGACATGGGCTGCTATTCTTGGACTGGCCCAGCCACGCTTTTGGTCATCATACTTTAAGCCCAGACTCTTAGCGGTGAAACACCTCAAATGCTTGCTGTAATGGGGCTGGGCGTTTTCCAGACTGCTGACAGCACTGAAAACACTCACCACAATTATATAAATAACAGTAATTATAATGGGGGAGTCCTATAATTACAAAGAGATGGTTCCTGTAACAGTACTGCAGGCAAACAGGGACTGCCGGCGCTTGAGGCAAGGCTCTCCTGCGTCTCCTCACTGCAGGCACCCTGCAGTTGGCTGGGATGTAATGGATCCTCTTCATAGCAGCGTGACGGGCTCAAGGCTTTGATTGCATGGTTTATTTGTCAATAATATCTGATGCTGGCCTAATTGTAGGAAAATTGAAAAGTGTAATGCTTCAGCACTAGACACCCCTGCCCCAAAGCCCTCCAGGCTGATTGATCTGTCTGGACTGTAACTTATAGGGGATTAATGTCTCTGGGTCAGAAAAAGCATGAATGAAGTGGAGCCAAAACTAATGAGTGTTTAGGTGCTGGGCTTAACCTTGGTGGGAGAATAGAGGGGCTCAGTTATTCTGCTATACTGCTGCCAGGATCCTGCAATGCAGGACAACTGCAGAGGGACAGGGCAAGATTCTCTAGGACAGCAAAGAGAGACTAAGAAAGGACTCGGAGAGACGAGGCTTGTCCCAGCAGAGCTAAGCATGGAGATGATATCTTGCCATGTCAACCTCACCTGGTTCTCTGCACCCACCAGCTTGCTCTGTCCACTGTGGCCCAGACGAGGAGAATGGGCAGCACACCGAGCTGTGACACCCACCAGATCCCTGATACAGCTCTGTGTCATCAGTGCCACATTGCACAGCAGGATGAGAGGTACTGGAGACGTCTGCAGTGTATAAGGCAAAGGGAAAGCCCACTTCAGATTCAGCAAATTTGCAACCCATTAAATAATGATTTTTTTGGATTGCGGGAACCAGGAGCCAGATACATGGTCAGTGCTGTCTCTGCCACAGTAAAGCTGCCCTGACCAGCTCCCCTCTACTTTCCCCATGAAACAGCACTCATAAACCCCCCCTTCCTTCCCTCCACGCCCTCACTGCAGAGCATGTTGCATGAAGCAAGCCGTATAGCGCACAGGGAGCTCACCACCCTTCCAGATGAAGGATGCTACCTAACGGTAAAGATATTACTGTGATTATTTTTGCACTAGCATATTGCTCTGTGCATTCTGGACTCTGCGGACCACATCCACGCCTGGTGTAACGCCATGTTAATTTGCTGTGGCAGTCATTAATTGGGTAAGGAACAGCTGGTGCTTTGCTTTAAGTGAAGCTGATTGGGTCAGTAAGTAACTGTTTGGTTTAAGCAATGTGCAGCAGGTACAGCCCTACCTCTCCCTGCACTCCAGAAGGGTTTCACTTCTTGTCCCAGTGACCCTTGATGGAAGCAGCAAGATTTGGCCATGAAACGTTGGGGAGCTTTAATCAGTGCAGTTCCTTTGGGCTTTATTGCCTGAATTTTAATATTTTGAATAATAAAGGATGAATTTAAATTAAATTTGTCGGCTTGCCATCTGTGTGTGCTTGGCCTTGTTTTCCTCTGCTTTGGCAATCCCTTGGCTTCATTATTTCCAAGTTGCAGCACAAAGGAAGGGGAAATAGGAGAGAGCACCAGTGGAGGAAAATTTTGTTATTCCCTTTGTCCTACAAGGTATCTTGGCAGCAGCAGCCTTTGTTGTGGGTACGTTTCACAGTGCTGAGCATACAGATGATGTTGGGGAACATAAGAGCTCATGGGAGGGAGGCAAGGACCCCTGCACCCAGAAATGTCCCAGTGGCTCGGCTCAGCCTCTCCATCCAGCTGATCTGCGATGGCAGTGTGCTTCACACAGGGCCCTGGCATCTCAGCTAAAGGGGCTTGGTGTGCAGTGGCCTGGGGAATCTGGGGGCAGGAGGGCTCCCTGCAGCCTCCAGGCAAAAGGGCTTTTATAGGACAAAGACATTGCCACTCAGTCATGCAAAAGGACAAAAAGAAAAGTCTAAGACCACATAACTATGTTCACCATATGGCTGGAGCAGGACAGTACCTGTCTGGTACTAAGGAGATGCGCAAGGCTGTGCATGTAGAGAGAACAACCAGAGACAGAGGCTTGAATGCAGAGAAACCAGAACAGTCAGGGTATGGATTGACATTACAGGTTGAGCCGAATTTATCCCTTGTGCTGCTGAAAAGGGAAGCTGAATCCCCCCTCCTGTCTCTGCCAGCGCTGTGCTTTCTCTTCTCACCTTGTGCCAGCTCTGATATTTGTTTGCCAGCACAGTGAACTGGTTTAATTCGTTATAGTAGCAGAAAAATTATAATCAGGATATGCAAACTAAACACTTTGTTGGTGAGACAAACTGGCTTTTCTTGTGATGAGACAAATGGCAGAGCTACTGCAAGGGTGGTGGGAACTGCACTCCAGGGCAGGGGAGGGGAGAATGAGTCTGGTTCCTCTCTGTGATGGGGAGCTGCTAATTCAGCAGACACCACATGAAAAACCTCTTGTCTTCACACTCAGGTTCTCTTGACCCTCCTGGGTGTTAAGAGCCCTCTCTGCTCACACAGTATCACTGCTGCCACTGGACGCTCTGGCTGGCCAAGGCAAAGAGTGGGGGAATGTCTCAAGAAGGCCAGATCCTGGGAGTTTGAGATCTTCAGAGGGATCCTGAGCAGGTAATCCTGAGCTCATTTTCCTGTTTCCCATCATGCCACTGGGGCTGCATGACACTGGTCTTCCCCTAAATTCTCTTGGCCAACTGATGATGCTGAAGTCCTCGTCCTAGTCCTCCCCATAGCCTCTGTAGGTACTTTGTTTAAAATATGGATTCAAAGAAATCAGGGTGACAGTGATGTTCTTGAACAGGAGCTATAGCCATTGCCAGCAGCTTTCCCACAATCCCAGTGGGATTCCCACAGGCCTCAGTTTTGAGCACTGTGCTGCCCTGCAAGGCTGTGCTCCTACAGAAACACACACCCCAACTCACAGCCAGCCGGGTGCCCCCAGCACAGATCTGGAAGCTCTTCTTTACGTCCAGAAGCATCTCCTTTGCTCTCTGAGGCCTGGCCACCTCTCCACATCCCCCTATGCTTCCAGAATGTGTCCTCTGGTGTTTGCAGCACCTTCCATCAGCCCATCCTTGAAACAGCAGTGATGACAAATCCATCGGCCCTCCAGCAGACACCAGAGCCCAGAGGAGCATCACCACAAGCTCAACGTTGCTGCCTGGAGGGTGGCAAAGGGCAAAGAAAGATTTCTTCTGATGAGGATGAAAAACAAACCCAAACCACCAAACCTGACCCGACAGAACAAAAACAACCCCAACAAGTACCTCATAGTCAGAGCAGCCTTTTAAAGCCTCATGAATATTTAGCTTGTCCTCATGTAAAATATATGACTTTGCGTAAGGATCAGGCAAAGGAGGTGCATGATTTTTTTCTGATTTATGGGCCCAGCAACGGATTATTCATAGCAGAGCAGCTGTGTGGAAAGATTCATCCACTGCAAAATGTGATTGTACATCAGGCAGTGTGAGGGAACAGAGCTATGACTAATGGCTACTTTACATATAAATGAGAAGGTTTGCGCTAGGAACTGTAAAAAAAATACAATCGTTCAGCTGACGGCCCAGCCTCTTTATCGCAAGCGCTGCAGAGGGGCCAGGGAAAGACGGAAACAAGCTTGCCTGGAGGCGCTGCCTTCCCTCACATCCTCCAACATGCAATAAATAAGGCAACGGCAGTCAAGGCTTCCGAGGGCCATATTTGTTGCTGGTGTCAATCTGCAGGCTGCAGTGGGGGAAGGCAGATCTGGCTTCTCCTGGCTCAAATACCCCTGGAAGTCCCTCGCAGCTGGATTGGGGTGGACCCTGCTTTGAGCATCATACTCAAAAACAGAAGGGCATAAGCCAGGGTGCTGGGCACAGCCCCAGCATAAGCCCATCTCTTCCCTTCTCCTCTGCAATCACAGCCTCCCCCCCACTCACTCTCCTAGCCAAGACAGGTTGTCTAGACATTGCAGATGTGGACAGATGTTGGGGCTGTAATTTATAACAATGGCCTCCAGAAGGCAATTCCAATTTGTTTCGCTAAAGCTTTAAGTTACAGGCAGCAAGATCTCCTGTAAATACTCTTGACTTACACAGTAAGTACATAAGAGAGTTTGCCTGGTGAAAGCCCTCTTGCTGCAGCAATTATAGCTTTCCCCATGTCTCAGAGGGACATTATGATTCATAGGTCTAAAAGCAATTGCCCTCTGCCATGGACCCAATGAGTCCAAGAGTGACCTAAGCTCCAGGTGCTGACACACATGCAGCTCAGAGGTCACTTCTCCAGCATCACTCAATTGCTCGGGGGAAGAGGCTGGGATCCTATCTGCAGAGCCAAGCCCCACACCCTGTGTGCTCTCTTCCTCATGGGCCACATCCCTGCCATTCAGTGCCTGGAGAACAAGTTGGAAAGGAAATTTTTCCAGCCCTTTAAAAGGTTCCCTGAGGGAAACCTCTCCAAAAAATAAAAAGACCCTCACAGGAGAGGTTTCCCTCCAAAGAAACCTTTCAAACACAAAGGGAAATGGAGCACACAGCCTTGCCTCTGCCAAGGCTCCCACCAGCCTAGCTCAGAGCAGCCCAGAATAGGCACCACAAGGCCTTCTCCCTCCATCAGACACCACTCAATATCCAAAAACCTCCTCTTGCTGCTCTAACCCTCCTGTTAAAGACAGCTGTGACAGATTCCATCACAAGTGAAGGTTATACTGAGAGTGGTGAGCTTGCAGCCACAGGAGGAGAGGGCACCAGGAAGGGTGCAGTCATGGGCAGCAAATGTGTGCACTTCTGCCTTCAGTGCCTGCAGCCAGGAGTGCTTCCAACAAAGGAGAAAGTGTTTCTCCAGCACTGTTTTATACAACCTGCAGTTCTGCTTGTCCTCAACCAAGAGCTTGGGTTTTCTTGCAGTGTCCAAGGGGAAAAGAATATGATCTCTCATCAATTATTTGCTCCTGCAGTTGTGCCTCTGCAGGTTGTTCCTAGATGGAGCAGCACAGACTTTTTCATTGTTTTTAAGGGACATAAGGCATTAAGATGCTCTGCAGTGACTATATTGGTCCATGAATACCTGGGGAGGTGTACACTGAACTGGAAGCAACTCCAGTAGTCCCCAATACATTATAAAAGCTCATACTAACATACAGCAGCCAGACAGACCCCAGAGACCCCACCCTGTAGCAGATTCAATCATGCTAGGTGCCACACTGCCCACAGAACTAGCAAGCTCATTCATTTCAGCCCACATAGATTTCCACCTGTGCAAGGCTGTCTGTCCCATTCACCTCTGTTGCTTGGCTGTCATACTGGTGAGAACCTGTAGAAAAGCTCCACGCAGGTAAGACCACAAGAAAACAGACAGGTTACATCTCATGTTCAACAGAGGTGAATGTCACTTCTGCAGGCTGGGATATAACATATGGCTGAAATCCCACCTTAGAGACTTAGCACAGGGCATTGACAAAGAGGAAGTTAAATATATATATTATATATATATATATATAAACGAAAGAGCATAGAGTGCTATGCACAAAGTAGGACAAGGTTGGGAAGAGTTGTACCTTAAAAATTCCCCCTTTTCATCTCAGAGGTGAGTCACTATGGCAATTTCACCCATGAAGTGAAGTTGTGGAGAAACTGGACTTTGCAAAGCCTAACCGCAACGTGCTTCAATTAAAGCACATTTCTGTGAGGTTTGGTTGGATTTAGAGATGTGCTCCCTTTGGATTTGCAGCTGGAGGTCTGCAGCCATGTGCCACCATGGGAGAGCCTGAAAGGGAAACCCACCAGTCTCCCAGAGGAGTGTGAGCAGAGGCCAAACCAACACAACTGAGCTTTGTAAGATTCCTGTCACTTTTGTTCCAGAGTTGGCAACTGAAGCAATGGGAAATGGCAGTTTTCATGTTTTCAGCCAAATTAAAAAGCCTTCTTTTCCCCAGCCCCCAAAAGTTTAATCTCCGATTTAATGAAACATTTAATTTAAAGCAATGTATCTTAATTTGTGGGGAAGCGATTCTTTGAATTAAAGTAAATAAATATATTATTTATTGTTCTTTATTTCTGAATTCTTCAGCAGAGCAATCAGCTGAATTCAAGGTGAAACAAGTGTCTGAGCCCCATTTACGTTCATCAGCAAACAGAGTATTTGATGCCTCTTTCCACTCAGTGAGGTCCAGGAAAAGCTTTTCTAGGAAGGGATCAGGCTTTTGGCACTCAGCTCATTTTGCAGCCACAAAGGCACATTTCCATATTGCTTTGCATGCCTGGGAGTGTCAGTGCTATGGAGACACAAAGGTGCTGCAGCTCATTCTGCAGGCAGCATCCAAGCCCAAGGCCAAGTGCCCAGCCTAAGGCAGGCAGATGGCTTCATCCATGACTTGGAGACTTTTCCGTACACTGAAGGACAGTGTGGAGACTGGGATCCAAAAGTGGATACACTCATGTTTGCTTTAAAATGGGAAAGCAAAGCAGGCCTCTCAAGTTTATGTTACTCTCACAAAACATATCCCAGTTGCAAATTATATAGGTGATACCTGCACCCCATACAGCTGCTGTTGTGCCTCAGTCGGGAGCTGTGCTGTCCCTGCCCAGGGAGAAAGCCCAGATTTTCATGGGAAGGGACTGAGTCAGGACAGGAGAGACAGGACCCACATCTTACTTGCATACATGATGCCCTGAACCAGCTTCCAAAGTAAAATGCAGACCCAAATACTGCATTTTCCCAGACACTTGAGAGCTGCATCCCTCCTGACCCAGCATTTCTAGAGCCCACATGCGGTCCTACCTACGGATGGAGCAGGAAGTCAAGGCTGAAGTGCACAGATGACCCCAAGGAAGGGAACATGCCAGACTCTGAAGCTTCCCAAACAGACAAGAGGGGGAGGTGGCCTTGGGACCAAACAGCCCCATGGGCATGGAGCCTGGGGACAGCACTGCTGTTTTCAGGGGGCTGGACTGGGCAGCTCCCTCCCCTGCTTGCTCATGTACTTCCAATTAAACCTGGTGGAATTCAATCTCTTACTCTTAATAAACTTCCCTGTTTCCTTGCCAACTCCCCTCCGGACACCAAGACACTATTACTCCAAACACAACAGGAAAGGGCTATTTTTTTCTGCAAACTTTCTGACTGAAGAGGCAAGCACGAGCCCCCCTAGCAGGATCCAAGCCATTTAGGATCCATGAAAATTAACAGCAAATAAACATTTGAGGAGTGAAGAGGGGGAGGAATGCGGCTGCCGAGCCACAGCAGAAGGGTGATACGCACATGCACGTGCTTCCCAAAACAGGCAAACACCCACAGTTGCTGACCAGTGCATAACTGCGCATGGGACCAAGCATGGAAATTGGGAACTTGTGTTCCCAATTTGAGAACTGTGAGCAGATGGATCTCCAGGGATGCTGCCCCTTATTGTCACACCACCACAGGTCCCTTCTCATGCATCCCAGACATGCAGTTCTGGGGGTGGGGAAGATTTAACAGCCCCTTCCCTATGGCTGGCACCACTCAGTACAGCATGCACACACAAGAAAGCTGTACAGCCCCCCCTTCTCCAGCCTGGAGCCCTCATCCCCACGCGCCGCATCTCCATTGCACAGACCCAGAAGATTAATGCAGCCATCTCCCTTTTCCCAAAGCCCTGGTCGCAGCTTTGCAAGGCAGGAGCCTCCTTCTCCACTCTCCTCTCCCTGACAGATGCCTCAGAGCCCGGGGCCGCAGTTAAGGTGACAAGATTCAGCAATTCTTTATGAACATTTCATTCCCGCTCGCTACACGACGTAAATTAGATGGTGTGTTACATTCGGGCAAGAAGCACGATATGTCACTGTGGCGCCGGCCCATTGGATGGAGAGGCTAATCCTGCCGTGAATTTCATTACTGCTTTTATGCCGTCGGAATTAGCTCGGTGACAGCGAGCCTGATTGTCTTTCACTAGGGGTTTGCCGGGGTGCAGGAAGGCTTCTTCCCTGATGGGAGCACTATGGAGTGACCCTGCTCCACAGCCACACACTGTGCCTTCACTGAGGCGGGGAGGGAGCAGTGTCCAGCTCATGGACAGCTCTGATATTCCTCCTCCCCCATAGTGGGATAAATAAGATTGAAGAGGCCCCTTGCATGGGTGGGCGGCCAGGATGGTGATAACCCCCTCCCTGTAACAGGAGGGTGTTGTATATCCCTCCTCTTGACTTTACATGCACATAGGCAGTTATCCTGGGGATGCTCCTCTTGCTGTGGTGGATTTCCTCCCTTCTCCCAGCTCACATGGGGTACCAGCATTCAAAAGCCTGAGAGCCAGGGACACAGACTTTGACCCATGCTGCAGCAGGGCCAAATTCAGTCCTTGCACCACTGTCTGCTCTTGGGGGTTTCATGCCCTTGGGCAGTGTAAGAGGAGGTGAATGAGATGCGCAGAGCCATGTTTCCATTACTGCCCACAGGCTCCTCAGGCACTGATGATGCTTTGGCTCTGTTTGGCTGAGCTGCCTCCTGTAGAATCATCATGGAGAATACCAGCAGTTCAGGTGACTCAGAACAGGGGTTGACTTTAGTGAGGCTGGACAAGTTGTACCCATCCTATGTCTATCCCTACATCTCTCCTGTTGTAGAGCTACTGCTGATCAGGGAGCAAAGCCAGGAACACACAAATAAACTCCCCAAACAACCAGCGCTTACCTAAGGTGAGATTGCTGAGAGGTCAGACACCAAAGGCTGCCTGCGAGCAAGAGGTGGCAGAGAGAAATCTGGGAACACCTGAAGAGCTCAAGTGAAACACAAATGTGGGGCTGGCTGCCCACACCTAGCAAGTTGCTCAGTCCCTGGTTAAATAAGGAGCCTCAGAAACATGCCATAAGCTGTCCCCTGATGCCACCTCCAGACTCAGCTGTCAGGAGCCCCCTGAACCTGGCCACCATGTTTCATAGACACCACGACTTTGCTTCTCCAAATGTAGCTTCTGGAAAGCCTTTCTCCCTCAGGCTGTACACTGTGGCCATGACAGCCCTAGTTCACTCCTCTCCATGTTTATGCCCTCTGTCATCCCCTCTGCCCACCCCTGGTTTGCACCCCCACCTCGCTCCCTTTGCTACCCCTCAAGTTTAGGTGTTGCCGTCCACTTAACCAGCAAACACACACGTGCAAACCCATAGCTGCCCATGTCTTACTGAGGCACTTGACTTTTCTCCTGGTGCCTCCCAGCACTGCTGCCATTTACAGGGTTTAAAATGTCAGGGTGATGCCCTTCAGGGGTCCAGAGGACTGAGCAGCAAAACACTTGAAGGTTGCAGATGACGTGAGTGATGGCTGCCAGGCTGATCCAATCAGTTCTGCACCCTAGCACGGGTTCAGGAACAAAACTGCAGGAGCAGGGGTAGAGACACAAACTGATCATCACTGCCTACCTTCCCAAAGCTCAGGCTGTGTGGTTCTGCATGGCTCCAGCCTCCAACCCTCCAGTGCTGGGTGCAGCCCCTGGAAAATGCACAGCAAGCTTTAAAGCCAAAGCACCAGCAGGAAAAAACTCTAATGACATCCCTGGGAGGAAGGTGTAGGTATATATACTGCAGCTCCTAAAGTGCTCTGTACCACCATCGATCCCTCCACTCTCCTTCAGGCTGCCCCACTGTCTTGTCCCAGAGCAGCGTTGAGTGATCCAACACTCAAAGCATCAGTACAGAATATCCCCCAGGGGACTAAATGAGCCCTCCTGCAGTAGGTGTCTTACAAACATGGGGGGAAAGCCCTCCTTCCCCCAGGCAGCAAAGCTCCTATCTCTAGCTAGCAAAGGACCATGTTGCACCTACTGTGATTCAAATCCACCTGGAGGGAGTGTTACCACAGGGCAAGTTAGATCTGAAACCCATTCCTAAGGGTGCATCTGAGAGCAGTAATGGTCCAACTATACAGCACAGTGTGGAAATCAGGAGGGAGCCAGTGACACTGATATCTGGAGCTCTGCTCCAGGCTCTTGGCCACCTCCTCCTGCTCTCAGGACAAGGATACACAGCCTTAATCTATTAGTCAATGCTCTCCCCTTAGGTAAGCACTTTGGGAAGCTTGCTAGTCCCTCACAGTAATACTCCATTAGTCCTTCACTCTAAGTCTAATTAGGGGGAGGAGAAGGAGGAGAGGGAGGGAATGGGGAAGAGGGGGAGGAAGTTAACAAACCCATTTGGGATGATGAACTACATGAGAGGTTTGTCAAAACGGGAAAAAGAATAAAAGCAGTCAAATCTCAGATGTTTGCAGGGCAAGTGCCTGAAAGGTACATGGGAACAACATGTAGGAGAAAAGGGCTCCTGAGATCTCCCCCAAGATGAGGACAGGATGCAGTCTTTCCCCTAACCTTTGGGGTGGGGAAGGCAGCCCACTGCCAGCAGTTCTGGGGGTCTGCGTTGCTGATTTAAACTGGGATGAAAAGAAAGCAAAATCCATTAAAATGAGGAGTAAAACTGATAATTGTGTCCTTGGCCTTCTTGCCAGAGGTTTCCTCTCCACCATCATTGAGTCAGATACAAACACTGACCATAAAGAGCACAGCCTGAGCAGGGAACCTCAGTGCTCAGAGGAAACCACAGTAGTGGCGTGTCACGAGAGGTAACACTTGAACCCCAGAGGCAGAGAGGGCCCTTTTTCTGGGTATCACTGGGATCCAGACATCACTGTCAGAGATGTTATACAATGCTTTTCCCAGTCTGGGAGTCCTCCCCATACCTGGAGGTACACAAACCTGTAAGGGACTCAGCTGTGATAGGGGACAGGCTCTATGTGGGTCGAGCAGGAAAGAGTCGCTGGAGAAAGCAACACTTTGGGCACTCACAGCACATGAGCCTCCCTCAGCTCAGCTCTGCCACCCCTCCCAGAATGTGCCAGTGGCAGCAGCAGTGGCAGGAGAGCTGAGTCACACCCAGCCCAACACCTGGGCCAGCCCCACCAGTGCTCCAAGCCTCTCCACACCTCTCCTCTTTCACCATGCCAGTCACCCAGGGTGTTTCACAGAGGCAGGTCTCCTGCAGCCAAGAGGAGCCTCGGCTGGCTCTGCCCTCAGACGCAAGGAAGCCCTGGACAGCCCATCCATCGTGCAGCCCAACGCAGCCGAGACACGGCCAGTAGCTATGCAGAGCAAAAATAAAAGTCACCGGGACTCCCCATATCATATATATATCAGCCAGCAACGGCTCCATCGGGAACAAAGGTATTCAAGCATTGGAAAGAGAGTGCTTAGCAGTAAAATAGGTCCTGGAAGCCCTCAGGCACTATTTACTGGGGAATGAATCTACCTTGGTGACTGATTGCAGCCTTTTAACCTGGATAAATCAGATGACAGATAAGAGCGTCTCCCGGGTAGCCCTGCCGGCAGGTACCTCCATTACAACCCCATCCATTTCAGCCAGCTCTGTCACCCACCAGGGGACATGTCCCCTGCTATGTGGGGTAAACCTTCTGAGGGGGACAGAAGTACCTGCTAGTTTTTGGTGCACCTCTGGTCTTTTTATGGCAGGGAGCCATTTCCAGCTGGAGAAGCAGCCAAAGCAGCTGCAATGTTAGGGACTCATCCCTGCCTGGCTCTGAAACCCCAAAGCATCCCATATCCTAGCCCAGACTGCTGAGGATGGGGTAAAGGACAAGTGATGGACCCCAGCATGGGTTTCTGGGGTACACCAGCCCAGCACACTTTTCTCATCATCAAAGAGCACTTTCCAGGCTGCTCGCAGCAGGACACATTACAGTTTTGGGATCAGCCCATCTCACACCTGAGAGACAGTGGAGCCAGAGCCAGCCCTAAAGCCACCCACACTGCAGGGACACCACCAGCTGGAAAAGAAGCTTGAGTAAGTGAGTGCTCTCAGACAGGAATGAGCAAGCAACCTGTCCCAGTCTTTCATTTTGAGAGATGCCCTGCCTTCCACCCTGCAGTACATCCTAAACAGGAGAGTTCAGCACCAGCTTTTGCTGCAAGGGTCTGTAGTATGCAGCTTCCTTGTCCCAGAGACAGGCTGCAGTGACCATCTTCCATCTCCCTGTGCTGCTCTAGCAAAGCAATAGGGAACAATGGCAATACTGCACAGCAGCCCCATGAATGTGGCAACCCCCTGGTTTTCAATGCTCAGGGCTGGTTTTGCATGCACCTATCCTGCCAGGTCTGCCATGGCCCAGCCCACAGCAGGAAAGCATTGGTTAGGAGCAGCAAAGGCTGCCCTGTGCAGTCTGTCATCCCTCATGCACAGCAAAAGACCTGGAGCACAAATTAGGATGTCACCACTTTGTTTTCCTGACTGTTTTTCCCCTTTCAGCACTCAAAACTTGTGCACACTCAAGAAAACCCACTTGGTATCCATAGGTTCAGCCACAATATTCACACCTGCTCTAGGCACCATCCTGCCCCATTTCTTGTCCTCATTCTGTTTATTGCTGCTTCGGACACCCTTTGGAGGGCCCTAGTAACTCAACACTCACCCTGCAGCTCTCCTGACACAGCAAGGAGCACTGGTCAGGAACACGGACATTTCAACAGCTGCTTGAAAAAATCAGTGCTTAATGCATGCCTTTATCTTGCAGAAAGGGGAGCCAGCACCTTCTGTGCTGCAGCTTACCCACAGCACCTTCCTGAAGCAGAGCAAGTAAGGATATTGCCCCCTTCCCTCTCCCACTTTATAGATTTTAGGGAGAACACAAGAAGCACAAACAGGTGTCCTTGCATCTTACAACCCAGTCCTGTGCTCTGCTGCTCTCCCCAGCACAGCTCCCACCCGAGGCCAGCTGCTGTTGTTCAAGAGAATTAATTACTCACCTCGAGATAACAACCCTAACCAGAGCACTGGGTGGAGCGGAGTTAAAGGAGCAGTGCTTGGCTCTGGTGTGGAGGCTGTGGTTTAAGGCCTTACAGTGCTTTAAGTCACCACTGTCCCAAACAAGAGACCTACTGAAAATTTTAGTGGCAGAGAACAAACGGGGGGGGGATACGAGTGAATTGAGCTTTGGCTTTGCGCATTGGATCAGCATGGCCTGGAAAGAGCAAACCAACCCCTGGTTTTCTGTGCTGTTGCATGGCAGTTTCTGGAGGGAGAATGGGAATCAGAATCAAAACAATACATTTCATTTAAGTTCCTGCATATGAGAGGGCTCTCCTCCATGCTATCCCCATGCCAGCTGGGTGCCAGCTAAGCCAGGGGTATGCAGTGCAAGCACGGGACATTTGCTGAGGCTGGATGCAGAGCAGGGCTTGCAGTACTGGGTACGGCAGTGCCCCAGTTGCATCAGAACATGCCAAGTGATGCTCAGTCTGCTGGAAATCACCAAAATCAGTCAGAAACCTTTTCTGGCTGGTTTAAGCTCATCAGGCTGCAGCTCTGGAGGTACCAAAATGAGCAGAAACCCCCTGCTCAGGGTGATTCCTAAAAGGCTGGAAAAGGGGTTTCTCCCCTGCAGTAACCCTTAATGATGTTGACAACGCTGGGACCCAGAAGAGGACAGGTCTGATCCAGCAAGTTGCTTTTCAGAGGGAAAATCCACGCAATTCCCTGGGACAGCCCTTCTCAGTGTAGTCGGTTGTATCAATGACCTGATTCTCATGGGACTTAACTCTGTTTTTTTGTGGTAGGGTTGTTTTCAGCTGGATTGCTTCCCTTGCTTGCCTCCATCCCCAGGGACACCAGACCTGAGCGGGGTTAGACAAACAGCTTGGCTGAGCAGCAGGGGTGAACTGCCAAGGGTGCCCTGGGGCAGGATCAATCCCAGCTTGACACATTTCCCATACACCAGAGCCTCCAAGCAGAAATGGGGATGCTCCAGGGAGCCTGGCAGGTGCTGGGGGGCTTTGGGGACCAAGCCCCCCCTTAACCTGGCCACACAAGGTGCAGCGTGTCCTGCCTGTCCTATCATATCTGTCCAGCCAGGTCTTTCTGTCCAGTCGGATTCCAAGACATCCAGGAGGGTAAAAGAGAGATGAGGACATGTGTGTGAGGACTGGATAGCACGGGGGATCCACCCAGAGCCTGACCTCCCCCTTCACTCAGAAATCGCACCCTGGAAGCCATATTCAGCCATCATTAGTATGCAAAGACTGTGATCTGAGAGAGGGGGAGAGAGAAAGAGTGAGGGAGGGAGGGGGGAGAGAAGGAAGGGAGAGAGAAAGAGGGAGGGAGGGGGGAGAGAGGGAAAAGAGAGAGAAAGAGAGAAGAAGCAGTTGTTTTATTCATGGCTGGTGATATTATAGACTGAGCGAAAATCACATTATCGTAATGGGAAAGTTAGAGTTGCCGTGATGATGCCCTGAAGCTTGTGTGCTGATTGGGGTGTGATTGCTATCTGTATTTATATGTAGAAAGCAAAGTTCACTGCCAGTTCAAGATGGTGGAGCCTGCTTCTTCATGCTACATAATTCTTCAGTAGGGAGAAACTAAGAGCAGCCGGGGTGGCTGAGCCAGCGTGGGGGCTCCTGGAGCACAGGGCTGTGGGCAGGGATGGTGTGTGCCAGGCTCTGGCCACAGCCTGGGCTGCTGCCCTGTTGTGAGCGGGGTGGGGGGCACTGGGTGAGAGCACCCAGGTGTGTTTGTGCGTGAGGGGGTCTCACAGCCCTGGTCGTTGGTGATGCCTGGGGGAAACTAAGCCACAGTTCCTGTTTTAGGGGTAGAGTGCGGAGCAGCAAGAGGAGGGGAGCAGTGTGAATGTCGTGCTGCTGTTTGCAGGCTGCGCTGGGCTGCACAGGGCTCGGGGACATGAGTTAATGGTGCCTGCTGGTGTTTTCTGAGAGATGAAGAGTCAGTGCGACAACCTGCGGACCCTGCATGTCCTGTCCGTCATCCAGCTTTCCCCTTCGGCCCCCAGAGACTTCTTGGGGAGAAGAACTTCCTTGGACCTTCCTGCTCCAGACTCCAGCCTCTTCTGCTGCACCGGGGACGGTGCTGTATTTCTGTGCAGTAGCAGGCAGTGGGGATGCAGGTAAATCCTATGGCACAAAGCCATTCACAGAAAAGGATGATGCTCCAGGAGCTATAAAACCTTCAAGAATAATCCTTCTCTGCCAGCCCTGTGCTCATGTCTGGCTGCTGCAGGTCCCATCCTGGGATCCCGGAGAGCCTACAGGCACAAGAACCTAAGAGCGCACTCCAGGAGCTGCTATACCTCACACAGAAGCACTTGAGAAACATCCTCCCACAGGACAAGGACGTGTCATGGCCACCTGCTCCCCCAGGCACTCACACAGAGGAGATCCAAGGGTGGAAAGTCACTGCTCTGCCTGGAACTCGAGCAAGTGCCCTGATGCTGCAGCACAAGGGGACCTCCACCCACCAGTTTGGGTTTTTAGATCACAAAATGACACACATAAAAAAGGCAGACCATTAACTGTGCATCTGTCAGCAGTAACGCTGAGGTTATACAGGCATCCAGGCCTCCCTGCTGCTGCCTCCCAAGGACACACCTTCCAGCAGGCTCCTGCATCTGCAGAGATGTGATGGTGTCCAGGGGGTGTATTTACCTTCTGTTTCTGGGGGTCCATTTTCAAGCGTAACAATAATCCAAGTTTCAGGAAAGCGGAGGGCCAGTTGTTAAACCACAGAAAAGGGAAATAAAAATACCCAGTGCTGCAGAGGGAAAGTGAGGCAGATATCGGAGACGTGGGAAAAGCAGAGGAACAGGCTAAATCCTCTTCTTTCTTTGCTGAGTTTCAATAGGGTTTATAGTAAGCCACTAAATGTTCTTCACTCCCACTGAAGTACCTTCTCCTTAGTCACTTCGGCCACATGCCTCCCATTTTGCTGTTGCATTTCCCTTTCACCCCATCATGATGCCCTGCAGTACTGTGTACTTCCTGTGCATCTACAGAACCCTCACCCTCTGGTGTGATGTGCAGTTATTTGCAAACACACCTTGGGTATATGAAATGCTCTCCTGAGTTTATGCTGTCACACACATGTTTTGCACTGATGCAAGTAATGACACAAGGTGCAGGGCCCCGAGCAGCATCCCCTAGATCTAGTCTCCCAGTCATGGGCAAGATACAGCCTGGGAAGAGAAAGGCAGAGGCTGGACTATCTGTGGAGAGCTGCCGCAGAGTGGAGAGGGATGCGGTGTGATCCGCAGGGATGGCTCAGCCCCAAGGTCAGAGGGAAGGACAAGCTTCCCTTTCCAGGCAGAGCTCAAGCATGGCCCTTCCAAGGACATGTGGTGGCAGAGCCAGCTCCTGGGTGCCAAACCCCCTGTGCCCTCAGCACACCAGATGGATGCTCACGTTCCCAAAAGAGCAGCCGTTACCTTGCCCGCCTCCCTCCTGCTGAGGGAGTCAAATGTGGCTCCAAACTGTGCCATGCTGCAGAGCAGAGACTGCCTCCGACCCCACCTGTCCTCTCCACCAGCCAGCACAGTGCGGCTGCCAGCCAGGATGCCCCTTTGATCAGGCACTTGGGTAGGCTGAGACTGAAGGACAATGAGCTGGGATGGGCAGGAGGCAGCAAGGGGCTGCTTGGATACACAGAAATGGGAGAGCATGGAAGCTGCCAGCTGGGCTTGAAGGTGGGAGAAGAGGTGACAGCAGGACACCGTGGAGCTGGGGACAGGGACAGCAGATGCATAGCGAAGGTCAGGCCATGGGCATAGGCAGGTGGGGAGCATCCACATGGGAAAATGCAACCTGGGGACCTTGTGACTTCCCATCTGATAGCTAAATACCTGTCATGAGTTGCTCATGAGCTGCAGCTTCAGGACCTCATGTCCAAGCTCCCCATTCCTGGGCATGACAGTCCTGCTAGCCATCAGAGCCAGTTATGCCTAGGGCTGGCTCTGAGCTGACCCCTCTCCCTCTCCCCAGCTGCAGGGGAGGCTGTGCCAGGGGCCCAAGGGCATAAGGGCTGTGCTGAACTGCCTTTGTGCCACACAGGCTCTGCCACGGCCAACAGCTGGAGACCACACACCATGCACCTCCTTCCTCAGAAGCCTGTGTGCAGGCATTTGGCTGAGTGTATGTATGGATGTGGGATACACACGCTCCCTGCATACATGCGCCTGTCAACGGGGTGAACAAGCAGGCACACGTGCATTCAAGAGGAAGGAGTCCAAGCTCCAAAAACCTCATTTTCCAGCCCTGACTTACCCTGGTGCTTTAGACACAGCATCCTTGCACATCTCTGTTGCTGGCGCATGCGAGCAAAGAAAAGCACATCTCACAGCCACAGACCTCAGCATACACCTACACAAAATTCAAGGTTTCCTCCTGCCAAACACCCTCACAGAGCTCTGCCTCACACAGGAACACACTGTTGTCCCAACACACCCACATGAGATCATTGCAGCCTGCACCAACTGCTACACAAACATCTCAACCCAAACCTACTCAGTGTTTGCTTCGTGTACTCTATCTCCCACGTGCCCAGGTGCTGCCAGCTCATGTGTGAACCAGGTAGTGGGAGCATGGAATACCCAGGCTGCACATCTTATAGTGATCAAAGAAGTCTAAAGCTGTGGATATTCCCATATGCACATAGGGGTATGCACATACATACAGATGTTTTGTTACCACAGACAAAGATGCCCATGGCTTTCCTCCTCCTATGGCACTACCTCTCTCCTCTCCCTAACTTATCCGTTTTTCACAGTTTAACCAGAATCAAGCAACTTCTGTCACCTGCTGCTACCTGGTGTGTCCCTTCCCGTGCTGGCTAAATCTGTTTGAACCCACAGATGTGTGATTAAACACGGCGAGTGTTAGTGTTGAAGCACCGCTGCGCGCTCCCCGTATGGCTGATGAGCGTGCAGCTGGAGCAGAGCTCCCTGGGGTACCCTGCTGCTCGCTCAACACGCGCCAGGTTGGGGGGAGGAAGGTGTTGACATGGCAGGGAGGGTATTTAAGCATTAAGCCATTTCTTTTCCCTACAAGCATCCTGAAACTGCAGCTTTTCCTGCCTGGATGTGCCTGGCTGAGCCTCTGATGGGGAGGCTGGAGAAAAACATTCCTTTGTAGGAGAGCAGGAGAGGACAGGAAAGGAACGAATGTGAAGGGTGAAAACTGTATAAAATAGCAGAGGGAGCTGCTTTGTCTTCTCCCAGCCTTGCAACACAAAATTCAAGGGGCTTCCAGGGCAGCTGAGCAGCAGAGCACATGGGGGTGACACAAGGAGCTTGACTTCCTACCTCACTACAACATGATGGTACTGATATCAGACAAGATACCCAGCCCGACCCGAGCATTGATCTGGGCCTTCCAGGTAACTGCCCCCGGGTTCTATACTGGGCATGACGTGCTGTGGTATGGAATACCTCTTTGGTCAGTTTGGGTCAGGTATCCTGTCTCTGCTTCCTCCCGGCTTCCCCTCCTCCCTGGCAGAGCGTGGGACACGGGGGGTCCTTGATCGAAGTGAGCGTGGCTGAGCAACAACTAAAAACATCAGTGTTGTCGTCGTTGTTCCCAGGCTGAAGGTCAAAAACACAGCGCTGCAGCAGCTACTAAGACGGATAAAAATAACTGCTACTGCTGAACCAAGGACACTTGGCTCTGTTTTGGGCGAGTGTTTAAGCATCAGCTTTATACCAAATTGTCTTACAAGAGGCCTCATGTATGTGTAACTTCATTAGGCTCCAAGTCAGGAGAGGGTCTCAGCTGTTTCTGAAGGGTGAGAGCCCATGCCCTCATGGAAACAGTCTGTTAGTGCAGGCCCATTTCTACAGCTTTCCATCACTCCTGCTCTGATGATACATTCAACAATAGCTTCACAGAGAAAAATTAATTTCCTTTATACAAGAAGATACCCTGTCTCACCTCTGTGCCTGGCAAAATCTTGGAGCATATTCTCCTGGAAGGCATGCTGAGGCACATGAAAAACAACAAGGTGCTTGGTGACAGCCAGCATGCCTTCACTAAGGGGAAATCCTGCCTGACCAATCTGGTGGCCTTCTATGATGGGGCTACAGAACTGATGGACAGCGGTAGAGCAGTTGGTGCCATCTACTTGGACTTGTGCAAAGAATTCGACACTGTCTCACATGATATCCTTGTCTCTAAATTGGAGAGACATCAATTTGATAGGTGGACCACTCGGTGGATAAAGAACTGGCTGGATGGCTGCATGCAAAGAGTTGTGGTCAATGGCTCAATGTCCAGCTGGAGACCAGTAACAAGTGGTGTTGGGACCGGTCTTGTTCAACATCTTTGTCGGTGACATGGACAGTGGGATTGAGTGTGCCCTCAGCAAGTTTGCTGATGACACCAAGCTGTGTGGTTCGGTTGATACGTTGGAAGGAAGGAATGCCATCCAGAGGGACCTCAACACGCTTGTGAGGTGGGCTGATGCCAACCTGATGAAGCTTAACCATGACAAGTGCAAGGTCCTACCCCTGGGTCAGAGCAATCCCAGGCACAGCTCCAGGTTGGGCAGAGAAGAGATTCAGAGCAGCCCTGAGGAGAAGGACTTGGGAGTGTTGGTTGATGAGAAAATGAACATGAGCCGTCAGTGTGCGCTCACAGCCCAGAAAGCCAACCGTATCCTGGGCTGCATCAAAAGGAGTGTGACCAGCAGGTCCAGGGAGGTGATCCTGCCCCTCTACTCTGCTCTTGTGAGACCTCACTTGGACTATTGTGTGCAGTTCTGATGTCCTCAGCATACAAAGGACATGGAACTGTTGGAACAAGTCCAGAGGAGGGCCACAAAGATGATCAGGGGACTGGAGCACCTCCCGTATGAAGATAGGATGAGAAAGTTGGGGCTGTTCATCCTGGAGAAGAGAAGGTTGCGTGGAGACCTCATAGCAGCCTTCCAATATCTGAAGGGGGCCTATAGCCTATAGGGATGCTGGGAAGGGACTCTTAATGAGGGACTGTAGTGATAGGACAAGGAGTAACGGGTTCAAACTTAAACAGGGGAAGTTTAGATTGGATATAAGGAAGAAATTCTTTACTGTAAGGGTGTTGAGGCACTGGAATGGGTTGCCCAGGGAAGTTGTGAATGCTCCATTGCTGGTGGTGTTCAAGGCTGGGTTGTACAGAGCCTTGGGTGGCATGGTTTAGTGTGAGGTGTCCCTGCCCATGGCAGGGGGGTTGGAACTAGATGATCTTAAGGTCCTTTCCAACCCTAACTATTCTATGATTCTAAGAACACACCAGCCTATACACTTCCAAAGGGGATGAAAACTTTGCAGGCTCCAGCATGCAGACCACCCTCTAGGTCCTCTCAGCATGTGCTGTCTGGATCCTGGTGGGTTTAGGATCCAGAAGACTCCCTTGGCTTATGTAACTTATCATCCAGGAGCAGCCAGGCTGGCTCCAATGTGACCTGTGCTGTAAAGGAAAAAGGGAGATGAAGGAAAAGGTGCCTTGAGCAAAAGTGCTAGAAAAAGTTCATTGATGACTTGCCCATGCAAAGCAAATCATGAGCTCAAAGCAGGACACATGGGTCCCTTTCCAGGCTCATCAACGTGAAACATTTTAGGTCAGGTTTAAGAGGTATCTGAGGATAGATCCCAGCAAAGTGGCAGAGATGTTTCAGATTTGCCTTAAATAAATAACTTTCAGGTTAAATAAATAACTTTCAGGTTAAATAAATAACTTTCAGGTTCCTCGCAGGGTGCTGTGAATTATAGAAACACAGGGACACACTGGGGTAATGCAACAAAAACCTTCTCTTGCAGCTTAGGACGTGGTCCCTGCTACTAGACCCTACCCAGCTTCTCCGCTGCCCTTGCAAACTGGACATGGCTTTGGGGCAGACTCCCAGTGCTGCAGAGTCAGGATAACCACCAGTCTGCCTCATTCCTGGTGGGAGCAACATGTGGCTCACCTTCAGCATGTCACCCGGAGCAGGTCCAGGAGTGTGTTGGGGAATTACTATGGACACACCACTTTGGAGAGTGCTCTCTTGCTGTTTTCCCTGGAGAGGGGAGACAGCTGGGAAAATGCTGACAGGGCTAAGAGGCAGAGTGGGACAGAACAGCCTGCCAGGCTGAGGAGCCAGCAGCGCTACTCACCTCGAAGGGATGAAGAGGCCAAGTCTTCTGCCTCTCTTACTACCTCTCCCAGCTACTTCTTTCCCTGGGGACCCCTTCAACACAACCGTGTGCAGCATGAGCCCATCTGCTCCCAGCACTGCATCTGCCAACTCTTAGCTCTTCTCCCTTTTGCCCATTTCCCTGCAAACACCCTTATTTCTCCTGTCCTCACCTTTCCACACCAGGTATCTCCTGTCAGCCTGCATCCAACTCCTGCCTCTCAGGTTCTCTCTGTGCTCTGTTTGCTCCCGGTCATCCCAGTCTCATCCCTAGCCTTGTTTTCCTGAGTCCTGATTTAGGGGGGAGCAGATTGTGTGCAATGCTCCTCCTCAGGCAGGTCCCACGCCATGGGAATGCTGAGGTGGGTGTTCTGCTACATCCAAATGGTTAACACGGACAGGGCAACTAGAAAGCCTGTAAGACCACAAAGCATCATTCCTGGGGAATTAGTACTGACACGAATTGACACCATGCTCTGCAGCTGGCTTCCTCTGTACAATGCCTTGTGCCAACAATTACTGCAGGCAGGAAGAGGAAGATAAGCGGATGAATGGGTGGTTCACGGAAGATCCATGGATGGAGGGATGGATGCAAGGCAGCTCAGATGGATGGTGGGTCCAGTCAAGGTTCCGCTGTAAATTCCCAAATTCCTCATATTAATTTACTTTCCCATCTGCTGCAGTGAAACCAAACACCCCAAATTTTCCTTATTCCACAGTTTTCCCATTTTCTGACAACAATTTGATGCCATTCTGTTGGTGCCTTGCTTGCCGATCTCTTTCTATATGGCATGAAATGCTGTAGAGAGGTAGCAAGGATTAACAGCCTTCCCACAAGTGCATCGTCCCCCTCAGGATACAGGACACTCTACAGACAGTCTGCATTTTCCCCTGTCCCATCTGTGACACTGTGTAGTCTGATCAGCTACCAAAACCTTTGCACTGATCTTGCACCCTCAATCAGGCATGAACATTTGGGAAACAGAGGTTGCTAGTCCCTATCTCCCCCAAACACTGTGTGATTTTCACACCATCAATAAAGTCTGTACAGCTCTGGGCTGTGAAGATAATTCTTCTTGGCTAGTTTGCAGCATGGCTGGAGTTACCCAGGGACATAGATCACAGGCACAAGGCAGCAGCAATCCGCCACTTTACTAGATTTTAGCTGCTTGGTTCTCCACATCTCACATCTGCTGCCCGCTGCAGGAGCCAAGCTGGTCAGAGGGCATGCAGGGATCTTGCAAGGGCAGTGTTTTGCGTGCCACGAGTGGTTTTGGAGCAAGCAACAAGGTGTTATTTGGATGGAGTCAGTGGAGTCATAGCCTTATTTTCTTCAGGAGATGAGAGACGACAGAGCTGGTGACGCCAATGACTTAGCAGAGAAGGGCAAAGGATAACCCTGCTCATGAGCTCTGTGCGTCTGCAGCAAATGCTGATGGAGCTGGGTGACATTTTGGACAAAACAATTCTTAAAGCAAACCAAGCCCTTTGTGGAACTTTTCACTTCAATAGAAACCTCCTTGTTATTTATTTATAATTCTGCAAAATAAGCAAACGAAGAAATGACAACCAGGGGTTTGTTCTGATTTTTGGAGCTCAGCACACGTAACAAAATCAAGCTCTGAAAGCTGATTTTGGGAGGGAGGGAGGGCGGGTTGTATCCAGCCACTCATCCGTAGAAAAAAAAAAGGAGGAAAAGTGAAGCCATTGGCGGTTGCACACAAACTCAGAAAGGCAGAAGGAAAATGTCAATGCCATGTCACAGTTCTGGCTGGTACAAGACAGCTCTTAGAGATGTGAAAGGGCTGTTTAGGATCATGTACCCTCTGTTCCATAAATTACAAGTGAGTTGAGGGGGGTAGAGCAAAGCTGGGCTGGTCAGCGGGTTTGGGAGAAGGTCCCAGCTGGTTCCTATTTCATCCAAAGTGGGTCACCTGCCCCGGCTCCTGTTGCCTCTCGCTTTCAAACTTGGCTTCCTCTAGCGAAAGGCTTTGGGTGGTGGTGGGTGTTTCGCCACGGTGCTTTTGTTGTGCTCAAAACCAATTGTGATCTTGCCTCCGTGCCTTTCTGAGCCCTTCCTTTCCAGGAGCCATCTTTGGGATAGACAGAGTCAGGGCGATAGAACAGACGCCCCCTTCACCCTGCACCGCTCAGGGTCCCATGAGTGTTGAGGCCTTGCAAGTCGAACAGGGGCTGGCACGGTGCAGGCGGGCAGGCTGCCCTGCAGGCTGTAAATCATGCGGCACATTCCTCCTGTGGCATCTCTCTCAGGACACATTCTCCCCCCAAAAAGTACATCAAGCCTGCACCCCTCCACTGCCTCCCCACTCCTGCCCAGCCACACTCCAGCAGTCCCCACCCCAGGGACCAACACTCACCCGCTTCTTGTAATGTTTGAGCATGAAGAAGTATTAAATTGTAATTCGCCTCCTTGGCACTCTTTCTCCTTCCCTCCTTCTTCTCCTCCATCCTCAGTCTCCTCGTCCTTCTGGGCCCATAAATCTTAATTGTGTCTGTGACTTGGGTTTTCGTTTCCTCTCTCCCTCTGTCTTGCTATTTCTTTTTTTACAGTGTTAATTAATCATGTTTAGGCCTGGTCCCAGCTGTTACCACAAGGAGAGTCCCTTGCCAGCCCCTTCTCCCAGCCCCCAGCCCAGATGCACATCACTTTCGGATAAATCCAGCCAGTTTGAGGAATTCTTTGGTTGTCCAGCAGCTGAGATACAGTGATTCACCACACTCCCCCTGCCACCGTTGTGTAATGCTGCTTGCAGCTCTGCTCCGCTGTGCTGTGCCTACCCCATCCCCACCTCCAAGACTGCAATTGCCCTGTTACAGGGGCGGAAGGGTCTCTCTGTTTGGAAAGATGTTGGGGGGCCTTTTGCGAGGAGGACCTGACAGCCCAGCTGTACATGGATGGGAGCAAGCTGTGATTGAGGGGCTTCTGTCTCCCTCTGTGCCTGGGAGGGATGCAGAACGGAGAATTGGCCTCCCTCCTTAGAAAATCATATGGTGAGCAACCTTGGCAGAACTTCTGGGAGGTACAAATGTGAGGTCAGGCCCTGCGATCAGCCCCCCCCAGTTCTCCCATCCCCTCTCTGTGCCTGGCACTGCTCTCTGGGAGCAGCAGCAGTGTTTGCATCAGCTGACAGGGCTGGCACATCTCTGTGCCACGTGGCACCCCATCGCCAGAGGTGACCTTGTGTCTGGCACTGCTGGGATGCATGGGAACATGCGGGGAGGCAGCCAGAGGGTGCTCACTCTCCCCAGAGCCCGCTGCCAGTGGATATTCAGTATCACGAAAAATGGAAAGATCCTTCTGTGTGCTACTAAGAATGGTTGAGAATCCTTGTCTTGGAAAGACAGATGACTGGGATAGCTGAGGTGGGAAAGGTCAGGCCTGCCATTGCATGGTGGATGTGCGTATCTCCCCTAGCAGGGGCTGGAAAGAAAGGTGGTGTGCAGGAAGAGCCCAGTGGTATGGTGGGTGCAAAGGGTGCCTGAGCCCTAGCAGTGATGGTAGAGCTGGCACTGAGGAGCACTGTGAGAGATGCAGAGGACACGAATAGCAAATTGGGTACAGTTGGACATCAAAGGCCTGGACTCTGCACCCCAACTGACATGTGAGTGTGGCTAAGGCAAGGATTTATCCAGCCATGCCCAGCTGGTGTAGGCTCCCAGCACTCCCAGAAGTGCTCACCTCTGTGCCCAGGGTTCTATTGCTCCCCAGCAGAGCATCAGCCTGTCACACCAGGGATTGCATGGGCCAGCAATGTGAAAAGCCCGTGAGCTTTCCCCAGTCTTGCCCCTTACACTATGTGTGCTCAACAGCACACATCCCATCTCCTTGCTGGGGCTCTTATTGGATCCCAGGCTGCATCCCTGGATGAGTACATCCCATTTCCTAATGCTCCTGGTTCTCTGGAAGCTTTCTTGAAGCTCCTCTATTTTGCCTCCCTTCCCTGCTGCCTGTCCCTCTAAATTATACCCTTTCATCCCCTCAGGACTGGCTCCTAGTGCTAATACCCCTCAGATATTTGCAAGCTATCATCATGTCCTCAGTGAGTCATCATTAGGCTAAGCTCTTGATGTTAACTCCTTTAATCTTTCCTTGTAAATCTTTCCCTTTGCACCTCTGCTTGTTTTCATAGCTTTTCCTGAATGTCTTCCAATCATGCCAGTGGCTTTCAGGTCATAGGCCTGGAAATGACCCTTGTAACTCTACTTGGACCATAGGCAGCGTTGCTCAGGGTGTTCCCAGGCTGATCCTTCCTTCTGCACATCTATGTTTAGTCCCAAATCATATTGGCATCTTTCCCATGGCAATCTCCTTTCTACTGGCTACTCACAGCTGTGCTGAAGCATGGTGTTCCCCCACTCCAACACCATCTGAATCAATGTGCAGTGAAAAAAACAAAACTCTCATAAAATTTCATTCTGTTTATTCCCTTTGGAAAAAGGCAGCCTGTTTTCCTTTAAGCTCACGAGGGAAGAGGCGACGACTCACATGGAAAGTGAAGCAGGTGAAAACAGATCAGTGTTCTTCCCCCCCCCCATGACAAGCCAAGCTGTACTGGGTATTTTGGGTTGGGAGCTGGAATGAAGCTGGTGGGGCCCATCTGTTACCTTCCCCTTTGCAGATCAGCTGTGTTTTCCCAAGCTGACCTTCATCAGCTATTTCATACCCTAGGTCAGCTTTCCCATGGGCTCTGTCCAGCTGCCATTGGGAACAGAACTGGGTGCTAAATATTTTGGTGTCATTTTGCTGTCTGTTCCTGCTTTTACTACCACCTACAGGATTCAGGAATGAAACAGCCTCTTCCCAGATCATTAACAGGGAGCTTAATTAAAAGCTGTCATAACACCAGGCATCACTGCTGGAAAATGGTAGTCCACTTTGCAGCTGGGTGACAGGGTCACGCTGTTCTCATTTCCCTGCCGAGAACACGCTTTCTTTATTGCTGACTGCAGGGCTCACAGCAGCTCCAAGTCTGTTTTTATAACAATTTGTCCCTCCTGTAAATTTTCTGCCCTTCTTAAAATTCTGGCCAATTTTTAAAATGTAAAATACCCCTTTGAAATGAAGAATGCAGGGCTGGAGAAACGAATTGTTTCAGGTAGGCTCTGTTCCATCCCTATCTCGTCTGGACAATTTACCACGGCCAGATATTTTTGGGTTTTAAAGCAATAATCTCATCAGAGGGTATGGGGAAGGGATGAAGAGATTTCCCAATATCCACAAAAAAAACTTCCTTGGAATTAGGTGGCAGGCAGCCAGCAATGCCAGGCACGGCCAGGCCAGAAAGCTCTGTAGGTTTTGTAAAAAACAAAGGCTCAAAGCATGCTTTTCTATGCTATTTGGGGGCCAAAACCCCCCATTCTCACACCAACCCTACATCCAGAAAACTCCCCACCTAGAAGGGAGGTGAGAATAATAAATGGGCACTCTTGGGTTTGCTTCACTTCCACTCGTTAGGAACAAAACCTGTTGAAAGGACCCTGTGCAAGATATTTTGGGATTTACCTGCTTGCTGCACCTTCCCTATGCTGTGCTAGCCCCCCTTCTATGGGTTTTCTTACCCCATTTCTCTGAGTATTTGCTGTCTCTGAGCGCAGCTATGACCCTGCTCCACACTGGCATGAAGAGATGAGCCCTTATCCAAGTGTACCCTAATCCTACTCAGCTCTCTGCACCCTGCATGTGGGTAAAAGCCTTTGCAGAGATCAGTTTCTGCCCTGCCCCTTGCTGTTTTCAAAGCCAAGCCCCCCAGTTCATGCAAACATTGAAGCACACACTCGAACCATGAGCACATGAGCTCTGCTACTGCTCCAGAGGACTTCAAAGGGTCGGGCCCACGTGCTTTGAACTGAACAGGTGTTAAATAAGCCGCAGGATCAGGGCATCAGTCATCCACAAGGCAGGGGGCACTGGATATATCTTGCGATAATAGACCACTTTGCTACATTTGCACAGGCCTTTGCAGCAGCCAATAAATCAGGCAAAACAGCTGCTGCTGAACTGTGCAGAGACTTTGCCCTTTCTGAAAAGATCAGCCATCGTCTGGGCTGGGGAAATTGAAGCTGGGCTCCTGCACACCCTGCTGCCAGACTGGGGGTGGTCAGGGCATGGTGGTGCCCACCACACTGATGGAGAAGCATTGCCTAAAGAGCAGCTGGTGAGCAGAAACTGTGGACTCATGCGCCCAGGCAGCAGGACTGAGCACCATGCTGCTCGCAGTGTGGGATGCTTAGTCCAGCCATTGCTCTGAGAGAGACATCCAATAGCTAAAGCACTTGTGTATCTGGGGAGGTTACTCTGCTAACCCCCAACTCTGCTATCAGGGGTCCTCTTATCTGTGTGGCTTTGTTAAACCAGGCAGCACCACCAACACTGGCTCTAAAGCATTTTGGGATCTGCTGAGCATCTGAAATCTACTGAGAGATCCACTGGGAGACAGTAGGAACTTGGGGCATGGGTCCTCTCTCTGACTCCATCAGCTGCTCCTCAACAGCGCTCCGATTTGAGCCACTCACTTCCCTGCTTTGTTAAATTCTCCTCTCTGGTTCAACCAGCAATTTACTGGGCACAATGCCCCAGGATATGCTCTGTCTTGGCTTTATCAACTGCTGCTATGAAGCAAAAGAGAAAGAAATCCCCATCAGCCAGTGAGACCCCAGGGACACGCTGTTGGAGAGACAGGAAGAAACAGCTGCTGGTGCAGGTAACAATAGATGAAGAAGGCAGTACGGAAAGCCTGAGTACAACTTGAACACAAAGAGAGAGAGGGAAGAAAGACTTCACTAGAGAGGAAGCCCCAAATGCTGCAAGTCTACAAACTCCTTGGAGTCCACTATGGGGAGAAGAGCTAATGTTGCTCTCTGTCAGCATTTTGCTCCTGATCCCAGAGGCTCATTTCTGCTAATGGAAAGCAATTTGCGTTGGCTGGGATCCCCAAGGTGACGCCAGCTCCCATCTTGCTCCTACACACCCCAGACATTTCAAGCCATTGCAATCCTGGAATCTGTACGTTGGGGCTCAGCTGTCACCAAAGTGCTGGTGGGGCTGACAGACCACAGCTGCTGGACCAAGAATGTCCCATGGCGATTGGTGCTAGCATGCTATGTTTCACAGAAACTCTGCTGGCTTTTCCAGAGCTGGCTACTGCTCCAGAGCTGCCAAAAAACTTGCCTGCAAAAGGAATGGGAAAAGAGGATTTCTCTGTGGAACAGGAAGTATCACTTCCCTGTGTAGCTCCTGCAGGAGACTGAACCAAGAGCCCTCAGGTTTGAAGGACAATGTTTACTCTGTACAAGATCCAGCAGCCAATGCGTGAGATAAAGCCACCATCAGTGAGAGAACACGCTGCATTATATCAACCTGTCAGGCAACAAGTCTGCTGTGCTAGACTCACAGCTTTCAACCTGAGCAAGTACATGCAAGCAGAATTACTCCTGGAAAGTGCCTTCTGACCTTTGTCTTCTTCCCTGCTGCTTTTCTGCCTCCATCCTCCCCCCCGAAAAAAGAGAAAACCAACAATCTCCAAATCACTCCTCTGGCAGCCACAATAGCAGTACAGCAGGGGGAATTTGCTCCTCTGCTCACCCATTTTTTCACAACCATGGGTTAGTACAAGCAGTTGCTCACAGAGGTGAAAGTTTTGATGCTATGGTGGGGTCTGGTTGAGAATAGAATGCTGTAGGTTTGGTGCTGTTTGATAAAGGGCATAGCTGGGCAAGATACAAGTTGTTACCATCTCACTGTGCATGACTATACAGGACATGGATGAGCATTGGCACTTGTCAATAGTCCACGCAAGGTTGCAGAAGCATCACTATAGCTGTGGCCAATGCTTTCCATTTGTCTGCACGGAACTCAAAGTTTACACAGCACAAAGCCCAGCCTGGGCCAAGGAGACCAGGTGAGGGGCTGCAAAGAGGAGGGAACGTGGCTGACTGGCCACACTGTATAATAAAATTTAGTGCTGATCACATCCATCATACTCATTTCAGTTTGAGATCCTAGAAAACTATTTAGGAACTCAGCATCTACCTGTATTTGGGGTAGATTCTGACTCTTATTTTTCCATGTCTCAGGTAGTCTCATACATCTGTCCTCCATTTCTAGATGTGTCCCTGACAAAACAGCTAGTCCTATTTCTCTCTCTCTAGTCTGTAAGCAACCAAGTGTCACCCCTTTACCTGTCCATCTCCACACAGTATCTTTCTCTCACAGGTGCATCATTATCTACCTGTCTGTCTGCCAAGGGAACAAAATACAATGTATTTTGTTAGGATAGCATCAGCTGGCAAAACCCAATGGCACCCTGTCCAGCTGCCCATCCATACTGAAGAAGAAACATAGGATTAGTGGGGGGCAAGAAGCCCCATGAGACAGTTCGGAAAAAAACCCAAGCAAGACCAAAATTTGGAGAAGATAAAAGGTGATAAATGTTTGTCTCTTCTACCAAACTTTTCCTCTTAGCCTCTTGCTGAACCCAATTACCCTAACTAAAATGAATGTGCTGTAATATGACAGACTTTTCTCTTTGATTAAGGACTTCCAGGCCTCTTGCAGGTGATGCACTCTATAACTCATTGTAAAGATGGCTGCATTTTATAACCAATGAATTGTGTGGAGTTTAGGGCTTTTTTTCCCCCTTTCTCCCCCTCTTCCCTGTTTCCTTGCTCTCCAGTTCAGACCAAACTGGGTTTAACTAGGCCTGAATAATTTAATAGAGTCATTATGCTCCTGTGTTTTTCCCTTACTGTCAACTGTAAAATCCATACAGTAGCTTCGGGAAATGGGGCTAATTTGAATTGATAATAGGAGACTCTGGAAAAAGTCATCTATTGCCGTGCAATGGTGGAGCAGATGCATGCTAAATCTTGTATAATGGAAGAATATGCTGGTGTCAATTATGTAAGAAAACGACTTTACAGTGGTTTGAGGCAATGGGTTAGCATTCTGCTTGATATTATCACATAAAGAAACACCCATCAAAACTTCTCATAAATATGGAACGGCAAGTAAGATTACATTATAAATTTGAATGTTATGAATGTGCATGAGAGAGACAGATCGAAGCAGGATACCCACCTCTCATAACTGGAGGTAAAAAAGAGACATATTTCAATATTTACACAACACCATCGTCAGGAGAGCGGGCCAGGAGAGGGGCAGGGCTGTGTCCCTCCTCTGCCTGCCCCAGAGCCACCATCACGGTGTTTGCTGGGGAAAGCACCACTGCCAGGCACCCATCTCTTAGTTGTGAGCCTGCATGAAACAGCCATTTGTCATTGGGCAAGGTGGCTGAGAAAATGATGATGCTGCTGCAGGTGTGCGGGTGGCTTTCACTTCAGGAGATGTTTGCACAAGGATCTAAACCTCATAGCAGGCATCAGGCTCAGGGGAAGTGCCACTCTCAGCTTTCAGGGTTTGCAGCAGCCTGGGAACTTGGTTTTCTGGAGAGCAGTGTTATGGATGCCAATTAGGGTTCCAGTTACCATCAGCCAAAACCAGTACCAGAGGCTGGTTAAGAGAAGGCAGCACATTGCTGAGCCTGTATTTGACTGCAGAAGGCTGCAGCAGCTCTTGTTGTGCAGGTCGCTGGGGAAAGGTCTGTTCCCCAGAGGGGAGAGCAGTATCAGCTCAGGGCACAGTGGGGTGGGGCGAGACAGAAAGGATTAGCAGATATCAGAGGGGATTTGCTTCAGAGCAGATTCCCAGCACGTGCTGGAGGGAGGAGGTGCTTGGGGAGAGGGAATTCCAGGGCACAGAGTCAATGAACCACGTAACTAAATTCAATTCCTCATAAAACATGAGCTGCATCAGGCGTAGAGGAGAAAAGGGACGACTGGCCCAAGCTGATAGAGGGGACTGAGTGAGCTACGTGGCCAGTCACACAGCTCATACCTAGCCTGGTGCAAAGCAAGTAACCCAGAGCAAACCTGCTGAGCTTGCACTGACCACTGAAAATCCCCATGAGACCCAGACATCACCTGGGCACCTCACATCTCAAGGCCTCCAGCAGAGCTGTCGGTTAGCCCATGTCTAGGGCTGGGCAGAAACTGGACCAGATCCAGGCTACTTGTGCCCAGCTGATGGCTGAAACCTGTCAGTTTGCTCTGCCTGGGCTCCAGCTGGCTGGCTGCAGCCTGAACCCATCAGGCTCTGTCAGCATGGTGCACTCGAGCTCCCCATACAAATGGGAGGCATGTGTGATACATCAATTCGCAGCCATTCCCTCATGCTCTCTCAGATGTTGGTGCTCTCTGCATCCAGGACAGCTGAACACATCACACATCTAGCCCAGAGCTACCCCGACTTGCCACAAGCTTTTAGCCACGACAGCATCATCACAGAGTGAAATCAGCAGTGTTGATTCAGGGTTTTAAGCTGTGACACTTTGGGAGCAAATATACAGCCATCCAGCTGTGGTGGTGCAAAGGGCCAGCTTTGGGTATGAGGCCAGCCAGATGGTCAGGGGTACGGCATGTCTGCCATCCAACCTTGGCCTACAGCATATATGGGTTGTCCCTTGCTCTCCATTAATGTCTGCCCTGCCTTCCACTGGACATTGCTACTCTTAGAGCAAAAAGGGCAGAAGTGAATGTGGCCTCCACCGCTGCCGTGCCAATCATCAATCTGCAAGTTCATCTTCAGCACTGGGTTGTGCTGTTAGTGCCTTCTGCTGACTGCTGCAGGACTGGTCCCTCCAGCTGAGGCAGGGTGGGTGGCAGGGATAACACTGCTGTGGCTCAATTCACTCAAGCTTGACTGTACTAAATGATACCTCAGTATGCTCCTGCTAGCACAGCTTAAGTTGTGTCTTGAATGGGTTGGATCTGGTGTGGAAAGCTGAACATCCAGCTGCCCTTTTGCGGCTTGGCTGCTGGAGCACATCCCAGCAGAGAGGTTGGGCCACCTGGTTGAGAAAGGGGGGTTCCCAGTGCCACCACCTCCACTGTGGGAGAGACAGAAGCCAAGGAAAGGTGCCTTTCACCAGCAATGCCTGACTGGCATAGAAAACATTGCTGAATCTGGGGAGCATGGCTTTGAACACATCCAGCACAGCAGCACGTTCATGGACTGAGTAGCCTCTGTCTCATGCAAGCATTGATTTTGGCCCACTCTGACCCTGTGGGATGCCTATTCCAGCCTCTTGTTGCTCTGATGGTCACAAATCTGCCACTAATTTCCTGCCTAACATTTCTTTCCTTCTGCTTTAGCCCTGTTTGCTCCAGTGCCAGTGTCCTCTTTTAGCTTCAGCAGCTCTTCCCTGCTGTTAGCCCTGTTGATGTATTTATGGACAGCAATCAGATCCCCTCTCAGCGGGTGTCATGCTGGGCCAAACAAGCCGAGCTCATTCAGCCTCCTTTCTCCACAAGTGATAAGGACATGCCACACTGAGGCAGTTCAGCTGCTTCGCTTTATGGGAGCACATCTGGGCCAGATTCATACCACCCCAGCCCCTGTGCCTCACTTGCTGCCATGGCCTTGCTAGGAGCAGTGGTAGATGCTGTGCCTCATCCGTCCCCTCCAGGACAGAGATGTATATTCAGGAGTCACCCTAAGGAAGACAGGAACTTCCAGGATCTTCTTTAGGAACAGCCTAAAGCCTTGCTTGCTCCTGGACAACCTTAGTAGGGAAAAAGGGAACAGCTGGACAAGTTAGCGCCTAGGCACCGGATAGACATGAGGAGAGGCCTTTCTCTAGCTTTGCGGAGAGGCTTTTTGTGGTGCTAACCTCTCATACCTTCCCTGCTCCTAACCTTGGCTTTTCAGAGACCCAGGCAACATACTGGGCTAGGACAAGGGCAGAGTGGTGGGCCTTCTATCTCCCTGCAGCAGCAGGCAAGGAAAACACCATCTGAAGATGAGACTGGAGGAGGATGTATTCCCAAACCCATCTGTGGGAAGACTGGAGCAGCTGGTCATGCCACCTGATGGAGTGCAACAATGTCAGCAGGTAAGGAGGAATGTTCCCTCTCCAGTTGCTTCACCCCGCTGTTCCCCTCTGATCTAACAAAGATTCTGGCTTTTAAATGTAGCTAACTTAAGAGAATGACAGCTTATCTGTCACGCTAACATACAGCCCTCTGTGCTGGCTCCTACCAGCAGTACAATATCAGATAATTTAATATTCTAATAGGATTTGAGCAGCCCTTTAAACTAATAGGGTAACAACTCTATTAACTGGTACACAGGAAGGGCAAATGAGGTGCTGGAAAAACAGAGGATGCATCAAACTTAGACTTTGATGGAGGGGTTCAAATCACCCCAACAATCACTTTGTTCCCCAGCACCTGCAGTTTATTTCCTGACAGAAAAGTGTGTTTGTAGGATTAGCCATGAGCTGCAGGTGAAGGTGGGGTGAGGAAGGTGGTACGTTAATCCAGCCACCAAGGTCTACCCTCTAGTCAGGACTTATCCTTTGTGATCTGCAAAGATGCCCCAACTCCAGCTGGTTGGACCCACAGCTAGTGTAACCTGCCCAAAAGTCTACTGGCTGCACTACAGACTTGGGCTGTCATCCTCAGAGGTGTAACCTTGAGTTTAGCTGCAGTAGGGCCAGGGTCTAGCCAACCAAAGCCAAGCTTGGTATGGATAATAAAGACACTGTGAATGGAGGTTAGGTCCAGCTCTGTAAAGTCAACTGATAAATCACGCCTGGATCCCAAAACAGCTGCTTAATCTGTCTCTAAAGAAATCTAATGGCTGATGGTGGTTCTCCTCTCTAGCATTCATCTTTTGGATTCATAACCCATGAGACCATCTTAGGAACCTGAACATATACAAGTCCATGGGACCTGATGAAATCCATCCACAGGTCCTGAAGGAGCTGGCAAATGAAGTTGCTAAGCCACTGTCCATCATATTTGAAAAAACATGGCAGTCAGGTGAAGTTCCTGACAACTGGAAAAAGGGGAATATAACCCCTATTTTCAAGAAGGGCCTAATGGATGAGCTGGGGAACTACAGACCAGTCAGTCTCACCTCTGTGCCTGGCAAAATCTTGGAGCATATTCTCCTGGAAGGCATGCTAAGGCACATGAAAAACAACAAGGTGCTTGGTGACAGCCAGCATGCCTTCACTAAGGGGAAATCCTGCCTGACCAATCTGGTGGCCTTCTATGATGGGGCTACAGAACTGATGGACAGGGGTAGAGCAGTTGATGTCATCTACCTGGAATTGTGCAAAGCATTTGACACTGTCTCACATGACATCCTTGTCTCTAAGTTGGAGAGACATCAATTTGATAGGTGGACCACTCGCTGGATAAAGAACTGGCTGGATGGCCACACGCAAAGAGCTGTGGTCAATGGCTCAATGTCCAGCTGGAGACCAGTAATGAGTGGTGTCCCTCAGGGATCAGTGTTGGGACCGGTCTTGTTCAACATCTTTGTCGGTGACATGGACAGTGGGATTGAGTGCACCCTCAGCAAGTTTGCTGATGACACCAAGCTGTGTGGTTCGGTTGATACGTTGGAGGGAAGGAATGCCATCCAGAGGGACCTCGACACGCTTGTGAGGTGGGCTGATGCCAACTTGATGAAGCTTAACCATGACAAGTGCAAGGTCCTACCCCTGGGTCAGAGCAATCCCAGGCACAGCTCCAGGTTGGGCAGAGAAGAGATTCAGAGCAGCCCTGCGGAGAAGGACTTGGGGGTGTTGGTCAATGAGAAAAAGAACATGAGCCAGCAGTGTGTGCTTGCAGCCCAGAAAGCCAACCGTATCCTGGGCTGCATCAAAAGAAGCATGACCAGCAGGTCCAGGGAGGTGATCCTGCCCCTCTACTCTGCTCTCGTGAGACCTCACTTGGAGTATTGTGTGCAGTTCTGGTGTCCTCAGCATACAAAGAACATGGAACTGTTGGAACAAGTCCAGAAGAGAGCCACGAGGATGATCAGGGGACTGGAGCACCTCCCGCATGAAGATAGGATGAGAAAGTTGGGGCTGTTCATCCTGGAGAAGGTTGCGTGGAGACCTCATAGCAGCTTTCCAATATCTGAAGGGGGCCTACAGGGATGCTGGGGAGGGACTCTTCATGAGGGACTGTAGTGACAGGACAAGGAGTAACGGGTTCAAACTTAAACAGGGGAAGTTTAGATTGGATATAAGGAGGAAGTTCTTTACTGGAAGGGTGGTGAGGCACTGGAATGGGTTGCCCAGGGAAGTTGTGAATGCTCCATTGCTGGTGGTGTTCAAGGCTGGGTTGTACAGAGCCTTGGGTGGCATGGTTTAGTGTGAGGTGTCCCTGCCCATGGCAGGGGGTTGGAACTAGATGATCTTAAGGTCCTTTCCAACCCTAACTATTCTATGATTCTATGATTCTATATGGAAAGACCTCATTCCCTGCCTGTCCTTTAGCCACACTCTGCAGACTCCCAGTCACAGCATTATTTCCTGTGGATTCTCTTGGGCCTGGGTATTGGCTCTCTTGGGCAGAGATACTGTGCTGGTCAAGGTCATCTCATGTTCATTATATCCATTCCTGGGCTCCTGTCTTCAGACACCAATAGCCTGTCAGTTTTAAAAGTCATGATGTCTGTTCTACCATCATTCCCTAGGGACATTCATCATATTTTCTTTTTCACATAGACATTTCCATATAGACACATACTCTGAGCAATTCTGCTTTTCTCTCACTGGCTTTTCGCAGTATTTACATCTCATTTCCCATTTGGACTTCTGATTTTCTCTCATCTCTGCTCATCTCCTCTTTTTCTACCCAGTAGAGACCACACTGTTATCTATTTTGAACCTTACCAAAACCATTTACACCTTTCCCTACCTTCAGGACTTTGTTTTCACTCATATTCACCTGGCTGGTGGTGCCCACAGCATCTGGGAGCAATCCAGCTTCTCTCAATTTCAGTGGCAGTGCAACAACCTGATGCTTGTGCTTATGAGATATCAGTGTGCCAAGGTGTCTCTGGTCAGATTTGTTCATACGAAACACACCATCAGCTTCCATCTTCCCCTGTGACATAGCTCAGAAGGGCCTAAAAAATTCAGCCCTAGAACAAAATGGCTAAAAATATTTCTGCTGGACAACAGTGGATCAGAACGGACCATTCTTCCATCGTTGAAAAGATTGGCCTCATTTTACCAGGACTTCAGTTTGGAAGAAAATCCAGAGGAATCATTTGGTCAATGTTTAATGACTTCACTTCAGTATTTTCCAAAATTACTATGCTTGGGGTTTAGACATGACTTTTTTGTTTAAACGTTTGAAAAGTGTGATGCTTGTAAACCCTGACATTAAAGGGAAATTAATTAATCTGATCTGAAATGAATGTTCCTTGAGGACTTTCCTTTGCAGGTAGTTTTGAAATCAGTGAAAGGAGAGAGGGAACAAGATGGACATTTCTAATTAAGTGCTGCACATCTGGAACTCTCAGCCTTCCTTCTCCCCTTTGGATTTTGCAGACTTCTGCACTTTGCCGAGCTCTGGCCAGCTCTTTATTGTGCTTGATGCTATACAAGCATTTAAAAACAGTAGTCTCAATGCCAGTCCAAATCCCAGAGCTTCAGTTCTTATGTAGCCAAATGTTTTTTCATTTATAAGTGTGGGTTTTCCTCTAGAAAGCTGTTTCTTGCTACATCTTTGTGCAGCATCCATTACACTTCAGCCTGCCACCTCCTAGTTTCCTCTAAACACGACCTTGCTCTGCCACAGACCTCTTGCATAACCCATCAGTTCCTTGACTGTAAAAGAGATACCTTGCCTAACCACAATAGTGGGTTTATATTTTCATCTTTTGATTTGCCAAAGTTAAAACTATTCAGTGGGCTGGTTTAGCCATATTTCCTATTTTCTAAAGGAGTATTCACGTTTTGAAACAATTCATATGCTCTACAATGAAAAAGTACTTGTTGTCTACTTAAAATGATCTTTTTCTTTCAAACTGTAAAATAGTTGATTGAAAACTGAAACCCGGCTGTTTCAAAAATATTCATTCAAGTTTCTGACCACAGAGTTCTGGGGATGGGCTCGGGATTGCTGTGACTTTTTGGTGGGTTTTATCCCGACTTGGAATGGGAGAATTCTGCAGTTCTCAAAAAAACAGGTGAGACTTCCTAATCTTAATTCCAACCATGTTTCAAGGCCTCAAAAGATATAAGATATAGATCTTTATCCCAACTTTGTCCCTGCCACAGCTGGACAGGCCAAACTTAAAACTCTGGAGTGAGAACACCTGGCCATCTGGTTTCCTTGCAGTCTTTTGCCTCTTTTGACTTGGCTTTTAGGCTATGAATGGTGAAACAACCTCCCCAGCAGGCTGGAAAGCTCTCCAAGGGGTTTGATGGCAGGGCCCGGTGTGAGCACAAGATGGACCCTGTGCTGCCTGCTTGCCTGGGAGCATTGCCCACATGCTGTTCTCATCTACAGTTGGTTATTTATAGCCACCAATGCCAGGAATTCATCAGGGACACTGCGGGGAGGATAACAAGTTTCTCTTTAGGAGGAATGTTCCACCCTGACCGGAGGAGCAAAGAACAATAAAAGATGATTGATTTCCTTGCGTACCCATGCCAAGTGTCCCAGTATGCTGAGCTCCCTTTCCCTAGCCTATGTGTGTCATGTCCAGACGCATGATAAGACCAACGGGCAGGCGGTGACTGCAGCCTGGTATCCATCTTCTCTCCCCTAGCCAGGCACCTTGCATCGCCTTTGCCTGAGATGAGTGAGAAGAGGAGGAAGGGGAGGGAGGGCTTATAAGACCGTCTCTCTGGGCCTTCAGGCACTTTCTATTTACATTCTTTGGAGCAAATTACCGAGCTTTAGAAATTTACAGGGAAATCGCTTTGATTCTTAAACTATATGAATGAAGCTGCAGATGGAGAGAGTAATGGCTTAAATTTATTAGTGTGCATAAAATTGTTGATGCTAATTTTCAGCTGTACACTAAGCAAACAGTCGATGGGATTAAACTGGATCCCTTATTTAAACAAACTCACAAAATGTAATTTACATCTCGTTATTGTTTCCGACTCTTCCCAGACCCCTTCCCAAAGCTCCCTCTAATGTTGCCATGTCTGTATTGCACCCGCTCCCTCCTGCCTCTCCATCACCTCTGCCAGGACAGCCGTGCGACCGCTGCGGGACCTTCATGGCGATATATATATATTTAGACAGAGCAGCACTCTCTGAGCTTTCTTCTCCAGACAAACTGGCCTGAATTTTTTCCACTAGAGATGCCGCTTAAAGCTGCTTTTTTTCCACTACTGATGCCAGTCATGAGTCTTTTCACCCTTTTTCATCAGTGGGCTCTCATAATAAAAGGAAACTTCTATCACAGGACAGTGCCAAGCTGCCAAGCCTCAAGGATTAAGTATACAGCCTTGTCTCCTGCCCTGCAGTCAATCTGGATATCGCTTGTTCACAGCACCAAGCATCTTCCTTGCTACTTGACCCCTGTCAATGCAGCCATGACTGGCACACAGCATCCTGGATCAGGAAGGAGACTAGAGTGATATAGCAGTGAACAAAGCTCATTGGGACTATGGGAGATGGTCTCCATGCAGCAGCAGCCTCATGCCTTGCTCCTTGCTCCACTATCTGACCTGACATCACCTGCATCTTAGTGTTGGCTGTCTTCTGCCCTGGGAAGGGAAAAGCTCAGTCCCTGAGCCATCAGAAAAGACTGGACAATCAAAATTGTTTTGAATGCCATAAAACTCTGCTGGTCGAGTGAAGATTCACTCATTATATACAGAGTTCCTGACCTCAGTGGGGTCCAAAGTGCTGCAGGGATGTGAACTAATTAGATGGAAAAAGTCTGGTCAGCCTCAGCCCTGACCGATCATATGAACTAACCTCATAAATTTATTCCCTGCCCTCTGGTGCCTCCCTATGAGAGGAATCTGTGTTATGGAAAGTCTGGGTGTCGCTTGAGGGTGGGAAGGCTGCAGAAGAATAACAGAGCTGGCAAAGCATGTGAAAATACAGGGATACTAAGGAGCTGCTAATCCTACTCCCTATGCCTATTAGGACCTTGCCAGCAAGATCCATGTGCTGCCATCCTATGTCTGCCAGCAGCAGTAGGGGGTACAAGCGTTGGTCCAGTGCAGAGCACAGGAGTCATCCAGAAATGCCTGCCGAGGGGGCTGTCTAGGAGCAGGAGGAAGAACAGGGCACTGTGGACCGAGGAGGGATTGCAGGGAGATGCTGGAGTCACTTGTGCCAGCAGAAAAAGCTCTCCATGTGGCACAGCTCTTTCCTTGGTGTCCCCAGATGGTGATAGAGTCCCACTATGTTTTTGGGTGCCATATGGGGAAAAAATGAGCATGGCAGAAATGACCTGAGGTAAGAAAGAGGTGATCGAAATAAGTGATGCTAACACTTTCAGCGCAGGGATTCAGAGATTTCCCTCCCTAATGGCCAGGCAACAGGTATCCTCAAGGTATGGGAAGCTCTGTCCCCTGTGCTGTGCTGTGCGATGGTTAAACTGCTTGTGTGAGCTGTGCTGGTTGGGATAAGTCCGGCTCCTGTGTCCCTGCAGTGAGGCAGACACAGGGGGATAGAAGCAGCAGCAGTTTTGTGCTGCAGATCACTCCTCTTATGAGCAATGCTGAAGCTTTGCACAGAGCTCTGAGGGCAGGAAGGGGACAGGGTTGTGCAGAGGGACTTCAGTCCGCTCCCACCACATGGACACATCTGTGCTTGAACAGCACCTATTGCCTTCATACATCCTCTGCACCTCCAGCTCCTGGAGTCACCCCACTAGAAGTTTTGCTGCTTGGGACACCAAGAAGAGGCAGGAGAGACAAATCCTGCCTGTCTTGAGGGAAAAGGACATAGAAGTAAGGCCTGAAAAGCGAGTAGCAGCTATAGGAGCTGCTGCTCCTCCAGCTCCAGTGAGCACAGACTTCTGAGCTCAGGTAATAACTGGACTAGACTAATGCCAGAGATGGAAAGCAACTTCAGTGTCTCCTCTCCCACAACGCCACTGACAGCTGATCAACCCCGTGTCACCTTACAAGCTACTTAATCCCTTCCGTCATGCTTCTCAAGGAAGGGGGTGTGTGGGCCAAGGTTTAGCTGCCACCAGCTGCCCCAAAGTCATATGCCAAGCGTCTGCAGAAGCACGTGCAGGGGGATATGTCTGACTCCTCACCGGTCCCCCGCACCTAGGAATCACCCAGCCCTGCAACCCCACACCCAGCTGGCACTTTGATCTCTGCAGGGGCTGAGGCCAGTTCCCCTCTGCTCCAGCTTTGGAGAGGATCATTCTGATTTTGTCTGGACATCTCATATCCTGGCAGGTGTCAGTCTTGGCTTCCAAAGAACCTTGGAGGGGGAGGTGGGAAAAAGGAGGATTGTAAAAATAAATAGTGTTGAAAACCCACATCTGCACCCACACTTCCTCTCAGTCTACGTGTTGGGACCTTGTTCAATCTAAAGAATGTCCCTCTCCTCTCTAGCAACGCCACTAGCCTCCGTAAAAGCAGCTACACACTTTCTCCCACAGAAAACATCATCTTCAATGTTTCTGAGCACCCTAGAAGTGGAGATGTAGGTAGCTGGATGACCTGGAGATAGCCTGTACAAAGTTGTCCATAATCTCTATTAAGGAAAGAACCAGAGAGACCACCAGGCACACAAAGGGCTGGAGGGCAGAGCAAATAACTCAATGCTTTTCTCAGCTTCCCTGATCTGGGTCCCACCAGCTGCTGCTCACACCAGCTAAGATCTGTGATGAGTCAGTCTGTGCCGTTCCCTGGAAGGAGCTGCTGTAGAAGTAAACCATTTACAAAACAGATCCCTCTAAAGCTCTGAGTGTCCTCCACTGGCATCTTCCAGCCTGTGCCAGGAGAACTATAATACCAGGAGGAGTCTCCTGTTCTTGAGTTCTCTCCACTGGTAGCAGTGAGAAAGGAAGAGAATTCTCTCACAAAGTTAGGCTCTTTCTGTCTGTTCAGGCTTAAATTACAGACACAAAAAGCCATGGCTGCCAACAGCTTCAGCCCAATTCAGATGGGCCAAGACAGTGCTTTGCTTTGGACCTCACCCTTCCAGGATGCTTTCCTCTGCTCCAGACAGCAAGTTGATCTTATGCCTGGCTGAGATGGTATCTTACTGTAAATTGCCTTAAGGCCAGGGACAGAGACATAAAGAAAGCTGTGGCCACATCAGGCTGCAAGGCAGGTCACCCTCACCCTGCTCCAGTGTCCCACATGAGCCCAGTGTGTGCTTTTAGCTGAGCAGCATTTTTAAGATCACAGTTTATTATGCTGGAGAACAGCTCCCTAACTAAAACCAAGTTTGGTCTGCCCTCATGTGAGTTTGTACAAGACTCACTGATGCCTTCTTTCTCTTTCTTCATGTTTTTCAGTTGTCTCTTTAGCTGTTGAGACCCTAGAAAACTGAGTCAGCCTCAGTGCCTTTCTGATATCTAATGCCTTTTTTTAGCAAGCCTGCTGTTTGCTAAAGCAAACAACATTGTGGGATGTTCAACAGAGGTGCAGCGTGAGCTAGAACAGGAGAAGGCCTCATCAAGTCAGGTCTAAGGTGCACACAGTGCTGCACTGTGTGAAAGAATGCCTAATGAGTAAGAGGAGGGTCAATATGGTATGATGTTTCTCCAGGATAATTTCTTGGTCTGCAGCAATCTTTGATGAGCAATCTCCACAGCTTTGTGCTTAGCAGCAGCTCTTGTAAATTATTCCCCATGTGGTTTTTTTTAGCTCCTTTTTGAACCCCTTTAAACAGCTAGCATCCATTTATCCAAAGGAAAGAAGTCTCTCAGGTTAGCTGTGCACAGCACAAAGAATTTATCTTTACACTTTTCTCCTGCTGCTTTCACTTGGCAGCCCTGGTTCTTGTATTGAAAGTAACTGAACCATCATTGCTTCAATAACATTCACCTCCATTACTTAGCCCTCTTCTAGTCTTTCACCAACTGATGGCTCTTAGCTCATGCTTGGTTGTGTCAGCCCTCTGACCACCCTTGTAACCCTTCTCCATTACCTGTGAAGTCCTCCTAGATGCACTTTGTGGTGAGGAGACCAGAAGGGCACTCTGGAGCTGACAGCATACAGCGGGACATCCAGTGGGCTGCAGGCTGTTCTTGGCATCACATTGTAACAAAGATGAACACTTCAGGAAATCTGACCTTGGAAGGAAAATTGAAGGATCTGGATTTCTTTTGTCCAAAAAGGAAAGGACCAGGAGGCAGCAAGTAAAAAATATTTTGTATATAAGGACAAGGATGGATTGCTCTCCATATTCAGTGTGGGGACAAAATAAGGAGAGCAAGGCTCCATTTGCAGGAGAGACGATTTAGATCAAATATTAGGAAACTCCTTCTACCCTGAGCACATACAAACCCTGGAACAAGCTGTGAGAAAAGGATGAAGCCTCTTTCACTGGCAGTATTTACAAGCAGGTTGGACACCCATCTGTTGGGAGGGTTCGGGGAGAACTGTCTTGCAAGGCTGTCAGGGTCCCTCCAGCCTCACACTTCTCCCTTCACGTTCCCTCTGTTGAACCATTCGGCTAGGACAGACCCTGCCATCCGGGGGCTGGAGAGACTCTGCCAAAGGCCCTGAGGGGATGAACTGCACTAAGGAGAAACCTGTGCAAAACTATTAACAATACTATCTGCCAAAGGCAGGGAAGGTCTCAGTATCAGGCACATCCCCAGTGGGAACTGCCTTCTCATCTCCCTCCACTGCCCCAGAATGTCACTGCTTTAATTATAGAGGAAATCACAAAGGAAAACCTGACAGGGCTACATAGATTTTGGTCATTTGCAGCCCCACAGGCTTTTCTTACTTACTTTTTAGGGACATTTTGGGAACCCATGGACCACAGACCGAAAGTCATTAGTTACAATTACACGCAATGGGCTCATGTCCCTTCAAGAGTCGCAGCATCTGTGGCCAAACTGAGAGACTCTATCCTTCTCAGCTGCATTGAGGTAGAGGTACCTGCTCCCAGCAATGAGCCAGGCCACATGAAGATGCCTCAAGCTTTGCAGCTTCCAGAGCAGTGCTGCTAAGGCACCAGTGCCTCAACTGGCTAGGGGAGATGGGGTGGACAAGCAATGAACCTTCAGCTGCCCAATGGTTCTCACCAAGGACATTATTTGAAATGAGGCACATATGTTTAAGAGTTTACACCAAAGGAGACTGCTAATGGCTGCTTCTTTCTCTGTGACAGCAGGGTGAGTTCCCTACCCACATGTCCCGTGGTGCAGGGGTGGTGAAGAGGTGGATTAGCAAGGCCAGATGTAAATGGGCCACCCATGACTACAGTGTCCCAGGCAGTCAATTCTACTCTGAGTCCCTGAGGACAATCACATTCTGGCTGAAGGTACCACTGAACTGCCCTGTCAGCACTGCATTCGTTGTGGGAACCTTCATAAATGAAGGGACTTAATGTGTCCCCCATGGGCTGTCAGGTCATGTTGACAGTGGAGGATCATTCAGGTTGTAGTAGTGATCCAGAGATGATGCTCAGCTCCATCAGCATCTGTTGATGCCCAGCTCCCTCTCCAGACTTGTCTGTGTGACCGATGCTGCACAATCACTATTGTGTGCCCTCCCTTCCCTCTCTTCTAGCTCATGCGAGGCATGGCCACAAAGCAACCCATCTTTTTGTACTTGTAAACGCATTTTACAGAGTTGTAAATGCTCTTATTGATTCCTCACCCGTATTATCCTTGCTGCTCAGCCAAGAATTAACTTCTATTTGAGGATAAATTATTAATCAGCCTTCTCCAGGTCTATTTCATAATCATTTCCACCATCCTGGCTGTCACATAAGAAGGATTTGCATATTTATTCTACCACTTTTCCCCAGAACAGTATGTGGTGGCCCACGTTTACCTTCAGTCTCTTAAATCACTTCCCCTACCTTATAAAAGCATTGCCTCTAGTCAGAGCAGGCCCTGCACAGTGCAGTCCACATCCTTCTGACTCATTTACTTTGTGGCATATTTTTGCCAGCAAATACTTTTCCTTTTCACTTCTCTGCTTTTTCATTGCTTCTTTATGACACCCTGTAGGGTAAAACTGTGTGGTTTGTTCAACAACCCATAACAAAAATACACAAGCTTCCAGCCTAGTAGTGACTGTCTTTGGTCCCCGGCCCAGCTTGCATAGGAGGGCGTGTTGAGCTGCTATTTTGGCTTTTGGCACTGTTCTTTTTCCCCCAGACGGTCAGACACGAGCAGCCTGCGTGCCCTACTCAAGCCATGGCTGTGTTTCGGTGGCAAGGGAGTGCTGCTGGATGGGAACAGTTTTGGGAGCAGTGGGGAGGAGCAGGGATAGGAGCATGGTGACGAAGCACCAGGCTAGGAAGGGACTATAAGTACAGTCAAATGGAGGGGACTGAGCAACTCTGAGGGATGGTGTTTTAAGTAGCAGCAGGGAAACTGAGGTACAAACCAAACCAATGCCTTATGCAAGACTGTGAAGTAGGGCTGTGTCAGAGCCAAGAAAGCCCTCAGGAATTGCAGCCTCTAAACAACATACAGGAGGCCACACACTAGGAGAGAGACCTGAGATTCCTGGTCCCCGTAAGCCCAAGGGGGGAAGGCAGTGAGCCATCAGGTTCACCCCAGCGCTGCCCTTGTCCTTGTGCTGCTCCCGTTATGGCTCTCAACAGGGATTCCGTGTAGCGGGCGAGCGCACAGGCTGATTCCTTCCAGCAGATGGTAGCAGGAGTATACGAGGGGACGGGCATCCAGCCGGGACCCCCGGCCGGTCCTCACCACAATGGCTGCCGGGCTAGCAGCGCCTGGATACAAGGCACCGTGGGGTGCTACTGCCTTTCCTTGGCACCCAGGCCATGTGCAGCATGAGTTTAATGAAGGACTCCACCATCCCACAGGGGATTCAGACAGGAAATGTCAGGGGGATGCGCTTGTAGACTCGGCAGCCAGCTGGGGATGGTCAGCCAAGATGGCTGCCATGGCACAGGCCAATATGGCGGCCATGGCACAGGTCAAGGTGGTTGCCATGGCATCAGGCAAGACGGCAACTGTGGCGCAGGCCAAGACAACTGCCACAGCACTAAGCAGGAACTAATTTACAGCCTTATTGTTCCCAGGTTGCATTTGGAGTGGTTCTTCCGCCTCAGATCTCACACTCCTGTTCTTTCAGGAGGTGACGTGTTAGCTGAACTTGTCCCTGTCTGCAGCTCCTCAGATTTACTCTGGCTCCTCTTTCCTGCATCCCCATGTACACCCTCAGCTCTCCCGGTTTCTCATCATTATTGCTGACTTTCTCCGTGTCTTCAAGTCCTGAGTACTTAGCAGGAAATTTCGTATCTCTTTTTTTGTTTGTTTTTGGCACAGAAAGCTTGAAAATGTGATGTGAGTGCAACAGGAAGAGCAGAGACCAGTCAATAGAAATCGAAAGGAGACATTAAACAAGCCGCTCAACAGAAGGACCTGGATGGTTGAGGTGTACATAGTATATGGATCTGTTTCTCAAGTGGGGATAAAAAAGATCCTTTAAGAGACCTGAGATGAGAGCAAAGTGGGGAGGTCTCACCAGGAGGATGGACAGGAGGACAGGCAGGGAGCTACCAGTGCTAAAGCACATGGTTGGCAGCTGAGCAGATGAAGGCCAGCAACACCCAGCTGCATGCACTAGTCCTCAGGGTTGGATTAGGTGTGATTGCTCAGCAAGCTTCTTAACACCCGTGTTAGCATGGCATCCACAACTCCATCGTGTCATGGCGGGCAAGCAGGAGTGAGGTGCAGCAAGGAGCATAGATCAACAGCATCAACTGCATCTGATTTTCAGAGGGAATCTTTCCTTTTGCTGCATGTAGAGGTCTATATTACCATTTTAACAAGCACATTGAGAGGATTCCTTCAAGAAGCCTTGCAGGGAAGAGTCAGGTGTATGTTCTTCTATATACAGTACATATAGAGAGGTGTAGCTGTCTGCCATAGGGTTTGGTAGCAGGTCTGTCCCACTGCCTAGCAATGCATCTCATTCCTCCAAGCCCAATGCCTTTGTCCCCAGTCCTGGTGTCTGTGACTTATGGTTGCTGCCCAAAGGGCTGGAATTTTGGGGTTTAGCTTGGGGTTTCCTATGGAAGCAAGCTTTAGTCCCCCTGTTTGTATCTATGCCTGCCTGTCTCCCCCTCAACACCTTTTCAAACCGTCCAACATTTTCAAGTAATTTTGACAGAAGGATGAGGCCTCAAAGGTGTGAAGTTATGACACCCTTTAGAAATGTAATTGCTTAGGAAGAGAGACCCAAATTAACACCATCACCAAGAGAAAGAGCTCGAGCTGTGAAAGAAGGCCATTATCCTGTCCCTGCCTTTCTTTTCACTGCTCAGTGTAGCTTGTCATCCCTGGAGCAGACAGTTTGGCACTTCCGCTGCAATGTTAAGCCCTGGTTTATCTGGGGGAGGATGCGGTGCAATGAAGACATGGCACATCTAGCAGTGAAGCCAAGAGGTGTTTTCTCCAGCAGCCAGTGTCCCCAGGTGCCTGCAGAGCTTGTGTGCTTGTTCCCAAAGCTGTGTTGCTGCCTCCTGGCTGCTGCAGCTTCCCACCTCTACAAGGCCCGGCTCCCATTAGTCTGCCACTTCCCAAGACCCCAGCATGGGATCGGATGATGGGGATGCTTCTCTCATGAAGATGTGGGGTTCACACACGTCGTATGATGGAGGATGGGGAATTCAGGGCACAGTGCTGGGAAGGAGAGAGTCCATTCCTGCTGTGGAGGGAGCCGTGGGGCTAGTGTCACTACGTGTGACATTTGACAGGTCTGCAACATATGCTGTGTCCCACTGCAGGCTGGGGCTGCCCTCCAAATCTGCTTCCAGCCTGTCTCAATGTGAGGTTAAATCCTCACTCGGGAGTAGGAAAGCAGAGAAGCAGCAGATGGAACCAATCAATTTGCAATCAGAAAGCTGATCAATTTGTGGGGACCCCTCCCTACCCAAAGGCAGGGTGGGAACAGGGTCTGACCACTGCATGCATGCAGGAGAGATCAGTGGGCAGCCTATAATAAACCCTAAATGTATTTCCAGCCATAAAATGCTTGACATGCCTTCAGAGAGGCTGTTGAAATCCCTGATTTGCAGCTGGCACTCATTTTCCATCGCAGGTAATAAAAAGACTCGACCAGAGTGCTCAGATATTTTATCGTCGGGGTCCATTGCCATCCCCCAGTCCCACAACCAGATCGCAGGGACTTACGCACCTCCTCTTCCTTCTCAAGGCTCTCCTTTCTCTTCAAAAGCAGATCCGAACTGGTGCAGGTGATGGGAGGGCGAGATAATGAGCAGCAGTGGTGATTTCAGGAAGTGGTTGGGACTTGTAAATCCTCACAGGGGCTTCCTCTGTCAGAGGAGCCATCCGGGGAGCAGAGCATGTGCGGGCTGAAGTCATGCCTGTTAGCAAAGTATTTGTTCTTCTGCCCCCCTTGGCCCAGGCGGGTTGTCGTAACATCCCTCGAGCCGGGATCTGGTTGCAGCAATAAAGTTGGACGGGTTGGGTTCCTGGCTGAGCAGGAAAGAGTTATTGATCAATGCCATGAATCCTTCCCACCTTCCTCCCGCCCCCACGGTGCATACCAAGAGAGGTGGGAAGGAAAGGAAAGCAAAGCTCGAAAGATGCTCTGGTTGGCAGCCAGGGCAAGGACATGGGAAGAGGTTAAACAGAAACTGAGTGAAGTGCAGGTCCTTTTAACTGTCTCCAGATCAGGGCTGCAGGTGGATGTGGTTCACTCCATGGCTGAGCAAATGCATCTGCAACCATAGGAAGGAGTAGGGGGTTAGTGTTCCTCCATTCATTTGCTCAGAGGACATGCCAAGGCTCTGGTCTCTCCCTCACATCCCTATGGGTGCACAAGCAGCAGCAGCTCCATGCCTCGTATGGGCCCCAGTGGTCAGTGCTGTAGACCACTGACCACTCATGGGAGTGCTCAGCCATTCCCTGCCTGCTGAACATGTGCACGCAAACTCACCAGCACTGTTTCTAAGCACATTTAGCTGAGAGCAATTTGGAGGCAGTTCTTTATGCTCTGGGGCTGCAGAGACAGCGGGGATCCTGATCCAGGGTGGGGGTCTCACCGTTGTAAGATAATACCAAAGGAAACTAATGCTAAAGGAGCAACATGCCTGTGTCTTGCATTGTACAAGATATCCAGGCCTTATTTCCTCTCTTACAGGGGGCTGGTACTGTTGCAGGACTATTGCTATGTGCCCAACAGGGAAACCTTTGGCATGCGTCCCAAGACCCAGCATTTTGGCCAGCTACTCAAGCTTCATAAGTTTTGATCCTGGCCAGATATTGTCACTATAATAAGATTGATATTAGCAATACCACTAACAATTGTAGTAATGCTAATAAAATAATATTGTACTCCTTCATCCAAGGAGCTTGAAGCTTTTAAAGGAGATTGAGTCTCATGGCATCCATCCCACTTCAGGAAAGCTTATTTAGACAGCAACAAAGCCTCCCCACCACCTTTGTGGAGTGCAGTCTCCTCCAAGGTGGAACATAGCAGCTATTTATGAGTATGCAATAACAGCCTTCAGCAATCTAGGCCAAGCAATGAAAGCAAATACTATATTCAGGGCAATTACAGGGGTTATATAGAAGACAATGTACAAGGACACTCAGCTCAGCTGTTAGGTTTTAGATGCATTAGGGGACTTCTTGTGGTGTTCAGAACCTACTGCAGTCCATCACAAAGACCTTTGGCTGTGGCAGCAGTGTAGTCTCTCGCTCCAGCCTGGGCACCCATCCACCTCTGATTTAGAAATCAGGGAAGGCCGAAGCCTTGCTGTCTCCTCTCTGTTACTCAGCATATCCTTACTCCTGCCCTGGCACTCTGCAGGAGGCATTTCTTCATGTGCTAACTTGGGGTTGCACACTGAGACCAGCAGTTTGGAGATGGAAAGCTTGCTGTCTTTTGAAAAGCGTGTTCCCCTTCCAGAACAATCTGTGCAAGCCTGTCCGGAGCACACAATCCCCACAAGCAGATCGCATCCACAAGAGGCACGTTTTGATGATTAAAGCCTCCTCAAACCACAACCTTTTCTTCTGTGGCCTTGAAGTCACAGACACCACTAGCCAGCCTGAACATCTCCAGGGAAGCTACTCTGGGACTTAGACCCACAAGGTGCTGGTGGAAAAAGAGCCAAAGCATCTCTGCTCATCAGCACCCATTGCGCTGCCCTCGACTTCTGCAGGCTTTGAGGAACACAGAACTAGTTAGCAACACTAGTGTGAGTGGGTCCGAGAGGTCATGCTGAAAAATGGCACTTTGTCAAAAATGTCATTTCAGCAGTATTTCATTGTATTTTTCTTTAAACGAAAAATTTCAGAAGGAAATGAGGCCCATGTGTTGTTTCACTGTGATTTGAAATATTCTGCTGCTCTTTGGGTTCTTTTATGAAAACATCTTCCTTATGGCTGGACTCTTCCTCCTCTTTCATTCTATCATTTGCAGCTGAAAAAGCAGCTTTTTGTCATCCTTCAGAGAATGCGGGTTTGGGTCACAGCATCGAAATTCAGTATTTCCTCTACTTGAAAAAGATGTTCAAAAGCAAGATGAAAATTTTACCTCCACAGTCACTGATCCTGATCCCAATGCATGCTCTTTTTTTTTTTTTCATTTTCTTTTTCTCTTTTTTTATTTCTTAATTGAGTCATTTTCAGAGAGCTTGACTGCCTTCTTCTACTGAACCTGGATGACTGGGTCTCGATGCAGGCAGCCAGGCCTTTTCTTGTGGCCGTCAGTGGAAGCCCAGGACTGATGCAGAAGAAGGGCAAGCACAAAGCCTTGCTCGTCCTGGCCTCCCTCTCCCCCATCCCTGGCCTCATGCTGCCTAGTGCTGGGAAATTCCAGATAAAGCTCAGCCACATCACCTGTGTTTGGCTCCCCAGGAAACATCCCACCCAGATTCAGGGATCTCCAGGAACATAACATCCACCCCTGTTTTAGGGTTGAGCTCCAGCAGCTCATCTCTTGTTTTGCTTGAAAATGTGGGGTTTGTTGCTCATTCAAAGCTGTCTGACTTCATCTCCAGCCCTGCATTCACTGCCAGAATAGGCAATAGGCTGGGGGGGCCCTCTGGCTTTCAGTATCACCGGGATAAGAGGTGTGAGGGGTGGGGGAACCCATCCTATAGCTCCTCACTGCCCTCCCCCATCTCTGCCTTCTCACTGCCTGGGGAAGGGATAGCAGGACCTCACCTAGGACCCTGGAGACAGACTATCAGCAAGGAAGAGGCTGCTGCTGTGCACGTCAGGAGCGATTTGATCAGCAAGAGAGATGAGCACCTCTAGCACTGACATCAGGGGACAGGCAGAGGAGAGTGCGAAAAAGCTAGTGATGGGCAGCAGGACTGCAGCACATGGCAGGGTGCAGAGACCCAGGGCTGGGGAGGAGCACCCACTGGCTGGGCTTGGGGCTCTGCTGGGGACAGCGGAAGGGGCTGATGAGACTGTCTGATGCCATGCTGGGTGTCTTCTGCAAAACCAGCCCCACTGCTTCCATCTGGGATAACAGTTTAAGAGTTGCTAGTGCAAAGCTGTGTCCCTATGTATCCTGCACTGGCTGGGAGTAAAACCAATTGGGTGGTGCAAAGCACTTTTCTCTTACCCACATGCATGAGTATTTACTCACATGTACGAACACCCCATTTGTTATATATGACCTATGAAAGGATGGGTGAATTCACCAAGTGGGAAATCAGCTTTGCCCAGACTCTTCCTGGCAGACCCTACTTCAGCCTGCCTTTCTCTGAAAACTGGTCTGTAATCAGGCACGTCTGCTGAACCTTTCCATGAGCCACCCCACAGCCTTCCTCTGTGCTCACTGGACAGCAGTGGGAATGGGCTACATGACCCAGGCTCCTCGAGACAAAACTCTCAGCCACCAGGCTTGCCAAGCCACTGAGAGCAAACCCCTTCCATTTTTTCCTCTTTAAGACTTAATTTCAAAGTGAATTCAGTGCTGATGAAAGGTGCTGTACTGACAGCCCTAGACAGCAACATACTTCCCATGAAACAGAGTTTTAAGGCTCCTTACAGCAGTAACAATAATGTCCTTGTTGTTTGCAAGAGCAGATTTCCAGCAAGAAAATTCCCATGCAGGTTTCCAAAGAGAGGCCAGGTAGGATACACACCACACCTACGCGCATCTACGTGTGTGCTCCAAGCCATGTGGTGCTGTGTCTCCTCCTGCCACACCAGACTGTCAAGGCCACTAAGACCCTCAAGGCCCTTCTCTGGCCTCCCCGGTTCAGCAGTTTCTGAGGCTGAGGATACCAGCTGCAAAGTGCTTTCAAGGGCTGGATTCTCACCAAGCACAGCCCAAAGCCTGGCATTACAACATGTCCTAAAGGACCATGGGTACATTTTTGCCTCTCATTTAGCCCGATACTTCAAGGCTTAACCTCCTCAAGGATGCTCATGGGGAATAAGCCTTTGGGTAATATCCACTCCCCAGAAGCAATTCCCCTCCTTTAAGAGCCGGACACTTTCCAGAGCTCTTTTAATACATCTTGGTCTCCTCTGCCCTCTTTTCTTCAGAGCATTTTGCCATCTGTTTGCCTTTATTTCCTTTGGGAACAACTCCCTTTTATTTCCAGGGGCAAAATTAGCCCAGTGGCTGGGGGTGGGGGTAACCTCTTTTAACCTTCACTTTAAAAACATCAACAAAAAAAACCCAACAAACATTGAAAGCGCAACAGTAACATCAAAAGAAATTCAGATCAGAAATTCTGCAGAGGCTCACAGCATGTTATTTTGGCCATGTCTACAGCCAAGCCTCCCTGTCAAAACCCCATTGTACCCCTCTGTGGTTCTCAGCCATAGAGTCTGCTGGTGTCTCCTTGCCTCTATTTATACTAAAGCCCTTGCAGAATAAAACATCCATGTAAAATCCAATTTCCTCTGAGTCTCTCTCGGAGAAGAGGCCTCGAGATTGAGTAGATAACCTCTGCAGTAATTGCCTGAACCACTCCTGTTTGCTGGAAAGGTGAGATCCATTTTTCAATTATCTATCTGCAGTGACAGCAGCGAGCAACGGAGCTAAGAGGAAGGAGAGAGAGAGGGAGAGAGAGAGAGAGAGGAAATCCAGCCAACAAGAGCCGTCTGTGTCAATCCTGGCAAACGGGAGGTACGATAGATGTGGTCACAGTTCCTGCCATCAATATCCTCTAATATAAATGTCAGCAATGCCATTTTACCCACAGTCATTTCCCACAATGCTGATTACATTATCGTATAATAGAGGGGCGCCAGCCGCACCGCTTTCTCTCCTAACCCTCCTTGCGGTAATGTGTCAATAGCCTGCCTCCATGAAACAAGTCAATTTTCTGCAGGCTTGGCAGCGGAATAAATCTGCCGACTATCTAGAGAGCTGGAGATATTTATACACACCGCGTCCTCTCTCTCGTGCTCTCTTTCTTTCGCCCTCCCCCCTCCCTCCTTCCCTCCCTGTGTGTGCAAGCATAGATGTGTGTCCTCAGCAGAATTGAGTGATTTTCAGCCCAGACTCAATAAGAAGAGAATTTAGGGCAGTCCTACAGCTTGGCTTCCAGTAACAGCCCTACACGTTTATTTTCTTTAGCTTAACAGGAAAGAGAGAATTATGTTTAGATTTATATGACAACGGCAGTTCTACCAAAACGCTTGCGATAAGCACTATGGAAGGGGGAGGAAGGTGTGTGCATGTGTGGCAAAAACCAGGCAGGTCGGTGGCAGAGAGGAATTGCAACACCTTGCAGGTCACATCAGGGGGGTCCTCTGGGAGCTGAAAAGCAGCTCTTATTTTAACCGACAGCCCCTTCCTTAGTGTATGTCCGAATCCAATGCCAGTGGAAGAAGAAGAAGGGAGGCCCTGGGCTCTTCCGTCCCTGCTGATGGATGAGGGTGGAGGTGTTTGGCTCTGCTTTCTCGACTCTTGCAGGCAAAGAGCTTCCCAAGGACAAGATACTCGGCACACCTCAGGGATTCTTGCTCTTGTGAGATGTCCCCAGGATGCCCTGTGGTTCACCACCTCACACACCCCTGCTGTGATTTCTGCCTTTCCTCAGCTTCAGAGGGGACTCAGCCTCCCCAAAAGCCCCAGTGGCTCCCTCTGCCAGCCAGCATGGGCTGCTCAGGCCATCCTGAGCTCCCAGAGCACAAGCTAAAGTGGCAGAAGCTGCTCATGCTCACAAAAGCAAGGTTTTGCCATTTTAGTGAAACACAGTGGCAACTCAGAGTGTTCTGGAGGGCCACTGGGTGCTGGCCAGAGAGATACCGGCTCTTAGCGAATAATCTCCCATCCCTCTTGGTCTGAGCCATGGAAATGGGAAGGGTTTCACCTTCCTTTTAGCACTGCTCAACACAGAAGACTATATATTTAACCTTCAGTGGGGGAGTTTTTTGGTGATGGAAAATATCGTCTATTTTTTTGCCAAGAGGGGAAAAAAAGCCTGAAAAAAACAATAACCAATACAAAATTGCCTTCAAATTTCTGGGCTTTGGGTTTTTTTTTTAATAAAAACCTGCAAATGTTCCATCTGTTTTCATCAGAATTTTGTGCAAGAAGCAAATAATGCTTGGATCATTGCTTTTGTCTTGATTGCTCCAACCTCCTGCTCTAGAACATAGCAGTTTCTGGGCAGGGAGCGAGGAGCCCTGCAAGGAGCAATCACCTCCCACAGTGATGGGGAAGCTCCACCCTACCAGACACCAAAGATGCACAGTTTGCAGTACAAAGTTGTCCTGCCGGCTCCATACAATTACTCCTGGCAGCTTTCAGAAGGAAGATCTGGTAGAGAGTGGTGACCTGCTACCATGCTAAGAAGACTGCAGAGACCTCGTTCAGTCCCTTGCCCTGAACAAAGCTCTACCCGGATACTCCCACTGTAGGTGAACATCATGCACCTCCTTGCCCAGCTCCACTGTGACTTTGCAAGAAGTCATTTGTAACCTACATTGACACCACAAAGTTCATTCCAAACACAATGCCCTCTGGGCAAGAGCAGGTCCAGAGGACCCAAAGCATCTTCAGCACAGTGGGGTGACTTGGCATGGAGGGAATACCAGGAAGCAGCAGGCTTGGGGTCTGATTTGTCTCTGCAGAGGGAAGACATCCAACTCCCCACCAACTGCCCTGCTTCTATACATGCCTTCACAATGATGCTGGCAGGGTTTTTTGTGCTGGCAGCTGTGTCAGAGATAGACAAGAGCTTTACAGAATTGGGTGGGAAATGAGGCTCCATGTCTCTATTTAGAAATCAATGAAACCCATAGCTCCATCACACAAAATCCAGCCCTCCTACCCTTTTCAACCATGTCTGCCCAGGCCACAAGTCATCAGCACCTGTCAGAGAGCCCCACACCAGAGATACCTAAATAAATACAAGCACCATGCAATCTATCATCTGGAGGAACCTTAAATTCCTTCCATGCAATCTAGAGAAGACACTCTTGGAGAAGGTTTGTATTGCGTCTTTCTTGGTCTCCCCACATCTGGAAGGGACTAATCTGATCACAACGGAAAAGAATCAAAGATGGAGTTGGTTGGGGCTGCCTGGTCCAAGAGCTGTCAGAGCCAGCAGGAGCTTTCCTGTTGTCACCATCAGCCTTCAGATGAGTCCAAATTTGGAGGCATGCCCTGGATCACAGCCTTTGGGGGTAGCGGGGCTGGTGCATTGCCAAGCCTCAAGACAAAGTGCAAAGGAAGGATACTGCATTAAGATACATTTCTCCAAAGTGAGGAAGTGGGGACTGATTCCAGAGCTCTGATTCAGATCCTTGTCTGCATATGTGGTATGTCATTAAGGGAGAAAAGCTGGCAGCAAGCTCCAGTCGCTTACTACTGCACTGGCAGGAAAGACAAATGCAGAGCATAAGATAAATGAGGCACTTCCAAGTGCGAGAAAGTCAATACTATAGAGACCTTCAAACTGGAGTCTGGGGAGCAGCCAGCAATTCAGCTTTCTGGTACAGACAGGAAGACATCTCTGTGTGCTGAGAGTTTATCAGCTCTTTGGACTGGTACATCCCTGTAGGGTGACAAGACAGGTAGCCACATGGGACTGGACTTGGGCACAAGTCCTTGCAGAGGCCCACTGGGAGGGATTGTTCATGCACCATCTGTGTTATGGGAGCTCTTGAAGGAAATCAGAGCCTTGCTGTGCATCATAATATTCCACTAAAAAAGGACCAAGTCCTGGTGCAAGACAGTCTCCAGTGTGATCAGGCAAAGAACAAGAGGGAACAGAAAAGTGACTGGCCCAAGATCTCATTAAAAAGCCAGACTGATCTCCCTGATCCTGCTCTTCAAGATGGCTGGAGACACCCAGAAACACTGGGCATCCCAAAGTCTCTGTTACATGTCAGATCCCATCCTTTATCATCCCCTCTTCCCTGCTGTGATGCACAGAGAGGATCCACCTTCTCCATGGCCCTGTGAGAGCCACTAGCCATGATGGGAGCTAGCTTGCTCTGCTGCTCAGCATCACAGCACAGCTGTGTGTGATACTGGATTAAATATGTCTATGAGCGCATGCACACGTGCTAGGTCTGACAGCTGAAGGAAATGCAAACTCATCCGCCAGAGGAAAGAAAGGAAGATGCTGCCCTCTTTTTTTCAACTATATCCAGGTCCAAGGTCAGCGACCTCATCCCTCCTGCACTTCAGTATCTTGTCACACAAAACCCAGAGAGAAAGGGAATGTGATAAAGATGAAAGCGATGTGGCAGGCTTGTATGTGAAAACAATCACCCTTCAATTAAGTGTGATTGATTTCCCAAATCAGAGATGCATTCAGCTTCCACCAGATAGATATGAGCGAAGGCCAGATGCTAGGGAATTCAGCACACGTGCTTGGGCTAGGACATCACAATGAAACAAAATGGAGATGCCAGAAAGTACCAGGTGCTTTGAGATGAGTCTGAGATGGGCATGAAGTCGACACGCGAAAATTTTCCACCCTCAAAGCAAAGCTCAGGGCTGAGAAACAAGATGCAGAGAAAAAGATGTTTTTCCATGCAGTGTGAAACTAGAGCTTTGTAGATTTGTCATATGAGAGCAGCAGCCAGGGACAGCCCAAAAGAGAGTGGGGACTTTGCAGATATATAGAAGAGATTCACTGACATAAAGCTTTTTCTGTACAGACAGACAAGGGACACAGCCCTTCTCATGGGGGAGCCAGGGGCAGAGTGGGGCAAGGCACCTTAGTGACATCTCACAGCCTTGCTCTAAAGCCTTTGACAAATGGCTATGAGGTCCAGAAACTCCATTTGGTTCTTGCAACATCAGCTGTGTCTCCTTTCACATTCAGATGTTCATGGGGCCCTTCCAGCTGTTTTACAGACCCCTGATGCTTTGTGAACAAAACCTGCCCTGCCACCTGCCCACCCACTGCTGGGGCAAAGCACCTCGGGGTGTTTCGCAGAAGGCAACCACTGGAATAGAGGAGGACATTGGAGAAGCCACCTCACCTAAAAAGGAGGGAGCTCTGCTGTAAGTGCCTGCAGCAAGGCCCGCTCTTTGCTGAAGCACTGCAGCATGGCAGAGGAGCAGCATCCAGATAACCAGCCTCCATTGACTTCAAGTGGCTTGAGCCCTGAGCAGCTCAGTGCACGGAGTTCATGCACATCAGGGCTGGCCAAAATACATGTTATGTTTCTGGGGAAATTTGGTTACTCCCAGCTGGTGGCAAAAACAGCTCTAACTAGCAACCTTCCTCAGCACTGGTTTAACTGTGAAAGGGGAGCTTGCCACGCTCTCAGAAATTTGTCCCATCAGCTCTCACATGTGGCATCTGATCACGCCACTCTTCTGAGTCCCTCATGCTCCTCCCGCATTTTACAGCAACAGGCAAGGGCAAAACTGGCAGCACTGGGTAGTTGTTTAGACGGGGAGAAGGGAAGGCAGCACTCCAGATTTAGCGTGGTTCATGGCAGTAGAGCAGCCCCCATAGGTTAGTCTGGGCTGTTGTTCCATTTTCCCTATCATGATCAGCCTCATCCATCTCCCCTTCTCTCCCCCTTGTCCCTTCCAGGGATTTCAAATAAAAGGTCTGCACTTGACCCCCCCCCCCCCCCCTGCAGGGAGAGGGGAAGGCCGTGAATAGAGAGACCCTCATGTTTGCAGAAGTGATTTTCACATTAATGGCAGCATATGTCCGCATTGACTCCAACCGGCGGGGCTGCGCGCAGGCGCGTGTGTGTGCCGTGTGCCTGCACGCACTGCAGGCGGGGGGCTCAGTGTGTGGGGGCACCAGGTGCTCGCTGTCAGCCTGAACAAAAAGAAGTGTCAGCACTCTGCTCCGGGAGGCTGCGCTGGCAGCTCCCCCTGCCTCCAGCCCCGCGCTCAGAGCATCCTGCCTGTGACTCACAGCACCATCTTCTTGCATCAGCTCCCAAAGCTCCGCTCCCATTCTCCTCTCCCAAAACTGCACTGCACAGCACTTACTGACCCCCGTCTGCCTGCTGTCACCCATCACCGCACCCCAAAGGTTCAAATGGTGACTTTGGGTAGACAGTGGTAGTGCAGCTAGCTTCCTGCTGCTAGAATGTCCTCTGGAGTCTGCTCCGACCTTCTGCCAGACTGGTGCATCTCACAGCCCATGTAAATTCTTGCTGCACCCAAAAACAGATCATCAAGGCCACTTGCTGAATTCACATCTCCAGCTCATGGCTGACTGCAGTCTGCTGCCTCCTTTCATGCCTTCAGTGCTGAGACACCATGGGGCTGGCACCCCAAGCACTCCAGGCTTTCCTGGCTGGCGTCCCCAGGAGGAAAGCTGCCCTGTCCCCAAAAGTGTGAGTAGCACCCACACTGCCTGCACATGGCTGGACACCCTCCACCCAGCACCAGCAAACCCCCATCTCTGCCCACCCCAAGGCAGCAGAGAAGCAGAAGCTACAGATTAAGAGAAGCAGGGACCAAAGCAGTTAGCACATCTCAGTGCCCTCCCAGGATATACTGAACCCAGATATTTCCCCATGATAATGAAGCCAGCCATTGCAGAGGGGGAGGTCTGACCTTGCTGCCTAGTTCTCTCACACCCAGGGAATTTGGCAGTTCATGGATACACTCAAACTTTCATCAGCAAAACTTTCTGGAGGAGACCAGGCCTTAATCTTTTTTTCTGCTCCATTTCTTCTGCCTCTGAAATGGGAGTCACTGTGTTCCTTTTTGCTGCACTGTACATCCATCTTGTCTGCTTAGATCCTGACCTGTCTGGTGCCCTGGAGATATGCAGCAGCTCCAGCAGTAAGACCAGCATCTCCCTGGGGGTCTCCGGGCAGTGCTGCAATCACAGTAAACTCATGAAGAATAAGAATTAGGTGTGATCCTGTGTAGGCTACAAGGACCCCCAAAGGCACGGCTGAAGTGAATGGAAAGAGCAACCACATAGGCAATGCTGCTGCTCAGGGCACAGTGATAAGAAGTCCCTTATCTTCCCAGGTGACCTCAAGCCTATGTCCTGTGGAAGGGGTGCCTCGTGTCCCCAGGTGAGCTCAGCTACTGAAGGATACCATATTCTACCCCTTGATGAACAGTACATTTTTTCTACCCATGGTTTTATCTCCATCAGAGATGAGGACTGGCATGAATGGTGACAACTGCAAGCTGGAAATTGTTTATCTTCTACAGGACAGCACTGCACCATTGCAATGACCCATTCTGCAGGCAGAGCTCCCAGGGACAGCTTCCACACACTCACAGAGCTTGGCTGGGACAGACTCAGGGCTCGCCAGACACATAGAATTCAACATTCATACACAGTCCCAAACCAGGACATCTGGCCTGGAGCTTGGAGCTCCTTCTCTTTACCTCCTGGCTCTTCCTAACAGGACAAGAAAAGGAATGGAAACTTCCACTTGCCAGAAATCTTGGTGTTTCCAAGTCATTCTCTGTGGGGAATCAGAAATCTGCAAAAGCAAGAGAAAACACTCCCCAAACTGCAGATTGCAGCTAAACCATGAATCTGGAAAGTGAAAACACCAGCACTGCTTTGCCACTGGGCTTGTAAGTTGGCAAGGGGAATGTTCTTGCCATATTTTAAAATGAAGACTGCTGCTCAGCCTGGGAATTTCAAGCTGAAATTATTTGTATTGTTGCTTTGATTATCCTGATCAGGCAATAAAAGAACTGTACCAAAGTATTTTCCTTTGAAGAATCTTGATTTTGGAATAATGATATTTTTCCCCATGATTCTTTTTTTAGGCAAAATAGATCATCTCCTATTTAGATACTCCCAGGCTCTAATCTTAAGTTGTTATTTTTACCATCTGAGCTATTAACAGATATGTTTTTCTCAGAAAAATTAATCAGAGCTGCCCTTATAACCACAGAGTCCAGAAGCCAGAGCTTTAATGAAAACACCAGACACTGCAAAAGGGACGATGACCAGTGCTATACATAGCCCAGACACTACACAGCTACAGGCCGGAACACAGGGAAGAATTTGGTGGGTGCAATAGCTTGATGCCTTATTTATAGCCTGAAGCTGTGGAGCAGTGGTAGACTGAGCTGTGGCTGCCATTGCCCTTCCTGCGCTTGCACCCAGCAAAATAAAAACATGTGTGACAGGCTAAGCTGGTGTCTCAGAAGCTCACCTCCAAGGCAGGCTATTTTTATCTACCTGAACATAGTCTATCACTGCTGTAACCACCCTCCTCTTTTTGTCTTTTGCTTTACACACAGACACGCTCAGTGCAGATTTATGATCTCCTGTTGTATCTGCAGGCCCATATGAGGTTTATTCTTTATTTTCTCTCATACTCTGATGGGAAAAGTTGCAATACTTTTCATGATGTAAAAGAGATCTGCTCAGAAGAGCTCCGTAGAACTGCAGTGGAAGTGCCCAGGCCAGGTCTTGTTAATGAACAAAGGCTGATGCATGGGATCTGTTGAATATGAGGGGAGTGTGGGATGCAGACTGTTTAAGTATTAGGGGCACTGAGTACGGAAGTGGTTTTAGTCTTCAAGACTTCATTAGTACACAGCAAGCAGATGATCCACCAGATCCACCAGTGGATAGACTTCTACAAAGCCAGTACATGGGAATCGGGCAGGTGGCCTCATGGCATGGGGCAGTTTCCTTAGGTGGTTTTGAGGGTTGGGAATGATGGGAGAGAAAGCTAAAAGCATTATGTTTTTTTTTTACCCCACGCAGCAAGATCTGTAATTCATGGAAATGAAGGGTCCTACCTAATTTTGAACATTAAAAATTCAGATGGGGCTAGAGGCCAGTGCAAAATGCCCCCACAGCTACTCTCCTCTGAGACCATGCTGCAACACCCAACTCTCCCTTCCTGCAGGATAAGCAGGAGGTGGGAATCACGGGCTGCTGAGCAGAGCAGGGCTGCTGTCACATTCACAACAGGGCACAGCAAAGGGAAGCCCCGTGCCTGCAGGGGATAGAAATCCCTTTAGCTTTTGAAAACTGTGTTTTACTCTAAGATCTCCAAGCAGCCAGCAGCTCCGATGTGCAGCCATTCCAATCAGAGCAGAGGTGCAAGGGTGTCTCAAACAAGGTCTGCGGGGCACAGCTGACTTTAACTGCACAATCCCAAATGTGTATGTAGAATTCCCTTGCTGAGCACCTTCCCTCCAGCATTCCTGCATCGTCTGACAGGATCACACACTCCCAGTACACCCCTCCTACAATAGCAGGGCTGCAGGGATGGAGGCTGATGTGAGGGCTTAATTAATCAGTTAATTAATCCCAAACATTTTAACCCTCCAAATCCCTGCTGCGCTCTGCTTTGGCAATTTGTTCATTAGCTGAAGTTTTTTGTTTGTGTTTGAACCTGGATCATTTGATTTTTCCCCCAAGACAGAAGAAAATATAATCATGTCATTAGGAGGGTATGTCTCTGTGTGTGTGTGTGTGTTACCACTGTTTCCTGTGTTAGGAGCAAGCTCTACTCAGGACTTCTCTGTGCTATCTCCAACCTGTCCTTGGATCCTCCTTTGCGCTGTACATTGCAAGGCTAAAGTCAGGCTGTGCAGGGCGGGTAAAGCTCCCTTGCCCCTTCTGCACTGCAAGCCACCCCAAATTCTCAGGCTGTGTTGATGCAGGCACCTTTGCGTCTTTCTTGGGAAATGGTCTTGGTGGTTCATGCCATCATCCAGCAGGAGCAGAGCACTGACTTTCCTCCTCAGTAGTATCAGGGCTGCCCCACACAGCAGAGGTGTGAAACATGACCCTCAGCTTTCTGGAGGAGCAGCAGTTGAATGTATGGTCTGTGGCTATCACATGAAATACAAACCTGCCCTGCTGGGATCCCACACTGCTTGTTTTGTGGTAATGTTAAGTCTAAAGTGCCAAGACACCCTCTCCTCTCTGTTGGCAGGCTGGGACACCTGGATGTATTTTAGAGAGCTCCAAACTCTTCTTCTGCTCTTTGCCCTGGCTGAGCTGGAGAACTGCCCACCTTACCCAGACTGTTACCCACACATTTTTACAGCTGCTGTTTTCAGACCTTCACTTCTTTCCCATCCTCTGCTCCCCAGGGTAGACACACTCACTACCCCTTGCTGAATCTGCAGCCTCCCACATTAAGACAGATCCTAAACACTGCATCAGTGCTGCTGTACTGCTGGTGCACATCCCTATTCCCTGGGTTTTTACAGCACATCTTTGTGCCACTTGGCTACAGTAATGAGACCCTACCTAATTGCCACTCAATAAACTCCAGTTAAATTAGCAGCTCCATCCGATGATCACCAACATCTGCTGTTCATCAGGCAGCTTTCTCTCCCCTCCTGCTCCCTACATCTCCTGAAATCCCAATGCCCCAAAAATTCAGCCTGTTGAGTCCCTCCTGAAGAGGCTGTGAAATCTGCTCTGAAAGCCTTGGTGTAGCCCTCCTGAAGAGGCTGTGAAATCTGCTTTGAAAGCCTTGGTGTGGCCAGGAGACTTTTATGGAGTGTGTGGAGGAGTTTGTGTGAGTGAATGAGACCAAGGGAAAAGGTTGTGTGTAAGTAGAAAGAGGATATGAGAAGGCAAGTGTGTGTTCAAGAGGGGAAAGACCTTTGTGGTATCACTGGACACCCAAGGAGGGTGTCAATATGTGCATGTGTGTGAGATGATAGACAGCAGACAGTAGGTGAAAGAGGGCAGTCTGATGAAGAGTAGTTGGAGACTCCAAGTGCCTAGTTGAGCAGCAGGGAAAAGGGTATGACAGGCAGGGTGGATGGATGGATGCATGCACATGGGGGGAGGCATCCCTTTGGGTCTGGGGGGTGCATTCACACAACTGTGGCTGTGCCTGTAGATGTCTGATTTTGGTGCTGTCACCTTATCTCTTTGTTCACACACAGCATGTTTGTGATGTGTATGAGCTAGGTGTAGCTTAAACACTCTCTGATCTTAGCTGTGTTTGCTTAGTGTACAAACTAAACTAGCTCACATGTGTGGGAGCACAAGCTTAGCTGCAATGATGGGAATAGATGGACCAAGCCATGACCACCAAAGTGCAAGAGCATCTCTGCCTCACAAACACCCACTATCTTGATCTCTGGACCCTTTGTCACATTGGCAATTAATTTTCTCCACGTTGTATATGGAAGAACTGGTGCATAGAGGATGCGACTTGCTTAGCTGACACCAGCAGGAACACCGACTTTGCAGGAGCTTCACACTCTTTTGGCTCACCATTTCTGCCTGAGTATTTAGCTCTGCATCAGCTCAGCTCTAAATGCAAATCAGATCCTGAATCTGACTTGTGCAGGTAGGTTCAGTCTGTTTGTGTACAAATGTGTAAAGCCTGTGCATGCATCACCATCTCCAGCAGCTCCACAGTGGCTGGGGAGAAGGAAGGTCACCTCTCTGATTCAGAGGTTAACAGGGTCATGCTTCACTTGTGGAAAAAACTCTTGCTTAAAATTAAGCCTCAGTCTTGCAGAAAGGCAGACCAGACAAGCCATTAAAAAAGGTCAAAGATATTATCAGCTCCTAATCCAATTAGATACTGATTATCTGTGAATTCAGCACAGCCTCACTGTTAGAGCTATGCTTAGGAAAATGAGCATCTCCAAAAAACCAGCTGGAGATCGAGGGGGCTCTGAGAGCCGAGGCAGCCTTGTGAGAGATTATGCCACTGCCTGGGGAGCACTGGCTGTAGCAAAAGCCACGTCAGGTTTTCATTGCTATCTTTCTTTGCACATGTCACCTGGTGGGTGACATTACACTGTTGGTGAAGGAGGCAGACAGATCTGTAGCCATCCCTCCTCCTGAATATAAGTTTAAGAACAAAGGGAAACAAGAATTCCTGCATTCGATTGAAATCAGTAATGCAGCAGTCTGACTTGTTGGGAATTCTCCAGCAAAACATTTTTAATGGAAAATATCATTCTGGCAAAACCAAGAGTTTCCATGGGGAAATAACAGTTTTACTGTTTACATGTTGGGGGGGGGGGAGAGTTTTATTTTTGGTCAGCCCAGCAAAAAGCAGCACATTTTAAGGAGGTTTCCTACTAGTGATTTTCTGGAAAAAAAAACTTTTGGCAGGGTAGAAATCTAACTGGTTTTAATCTGGAACTTGATTGCTTTATTAAGGGCATTACGTGATACAGTTCTGAGGTACCAGGGGAATGGATTCGCTCCCCTGGCAGGCGGTCTGACTTTGAGAAAAGAATTCATGTGTCAAGTGCTGGCTGAAAGAGTTACGGAAATTACCCCCCATGGTTTCATCCCCCTTGTCTGTGGGCAAGAAGGTCTTTGATTATTCTTTTCCTTTTTCTTTTCTCCTTGCTCATAGGACTGAACCACGGCTGGTTTCTCTCTCTAAATGGAGCACCGTGCGCATCTTGCTGTGGCAGACTTCCACATAGTGAGAATGAGTTTGGGTGGTTTCTTCTGTGAAAACAGGGAGAAGTGCTGTGGCCAGGGAGAATCCCCCTGTGCCAAGGGCTGGATTTCTTTTTAAGTGCTGGCTGATGCAGAGGATGGGTTTGGAGAATGCCTCCCTTCTCCTTTTGCAGCTCTTCCTTCTTGAAGGCATCACCCTTTGGTTTCTTATTTGTAAATGGGTTTCTTATTTGTAAAATGCAACTGATTTAAATTTCTTTCCATGTGTTTTACAATCTCCCATACCTGGCCGGGCAGAGCTGGACAGCTTTGCAAGAGCTAGTAGTATGGATTTCCAGTGTTGCTGTTTGGTTGCAATGACACCTTTGGTTGTGGTTTTTGCCTTGGGAAAGTGATACTTTCCTAAAAGCAAACCTGTTCATCATCCACCCAGGGGTAGGGATTTCCAGGTGTTGTCAGGCATGGATCAGATCTGGAGGGCAGCACTCCTGATGGAGCCAGGACTCGGGTTCCACTTCCTAATCTACAGAAAGAAAAACTTTCTGGCCACAGAAGGACGTACCAAGTGCGTTCAGTGCTGCAGGAGTTGAATCAATCTTGAGTTGAGTGCTAACAGCAGTTCTAGCTTCTGACACAGATTTGCTGCTCAGCCTTGGGAAGATGGAGTTTCCCCTTCACATTTTGTCTGTGAGAGCAGCTCTTTGGCCAGGCAGTAGCACTTGGAGTCTGTGCTTTGTGTTTACATCTGCTGAACATCTGGGCTTGAGGATTTAGCCATGCAGGAATGGTCACCAGCATGCACTTGTAAAGGGCATCTATTACGCTGCATTAACCCCACGTGGACACGTGCGGGCAGGATTAAGAGGCCGTAATCACATTCAGCTTGGTGGGCTTTTGAAAGAGAAATCAAATGAAGGCTGCGAACAAGGACGTCCCTGCAGGGGCTTAACACAATTTGGCTAATCCACTTGGCGTGTAAATGGTTTGTTCAACTTCATCCTTCCTGCCAGTGTGTGTATAGACAAGGTGGGAGTGAGTGCATGTGTGCTTGAGACCCTCAGGTAAGCTGAATCAGGTTTGTTGCGGGGGTCTGGCTCTGGGGTTCCACTCCTGTTCCCCATAGAGCAGGGTCCTTCCTTATGAGTCTGAAATGTGGGGGGAAGCACAATGGGCACAGTTCAGGATAGGAAGCAGTTTCCTTGGCTAAGTGAAAGACAGAGGAGGAGATGTTGCTAAATAGGCGATTAACACCCAATGTCACTCCATTAATTCTATGGAATAAATCTGTCCTCTTTTCTTCCTCCCATCTCCCATGGCCTGAGCTGGAAGCTGTTTGCTGGGCTGAAAGGGAGGACACAGCATGAAACCAGGGCTGTTCTTGTCTTGGTCTCACCCCTGGAAGCTCAGCCAGAACCAGCACTGTCCCTTTTATTTGACAAAGGTGATAAGCAATGACAAATGCTCCTTCCATGCAAGAAAATGGGAATTTGATAGTATTGACTGTCTTCTTCCCTTCCCAAGAAAAGCAAGGAGATACCTTCCAGACAGCACCTTTACAGCTGTGCCCACCCTGCCAGGAGTGTACCTCCCCCTCCATATCTGCATCTCCCCAGGAAGGACAAAGCCCGCAGAAGATAGGAAGAGCTGCTGGTCCTGTTTCTGAGTCAGGGTCTTTGCTGATAGAGAGCCAAGACTTAAGGCAGGAGAATACAAAGGCTCCCTGGGCTGAGCTGCAAGGCCATGACCAGAGGAAGACCTGCATCCAGTCCCCTGCTGGAACAGCTTGCCTTGGACCCAATGCCTGCAGCACTGAAGCAGAAGGTGCTGCCACTTGGTTAAAGAAGCTGCTCCACTAGGACCACAGTTCCTCTCCGAGCCGCAATTTGAGCTAAACTGCAACACTGTTATCCCTGCAGAAGACACTGGGGAGGTACCCACAGCTCGTGGCTGCTCATATCTCATCTACCTGCTGCCCCTGCAATAGTTCATGCTATCAGGGGCTACAAATACCATCAGGACCTGGGCTGCTAGTGCCAGGCATTTCTCCAGCAATCAGTGCAACCAAAGCAAAGGGAGTGAGCACAAGGTGAAGGAAGGAGGAGAGGCAGGAGGTTAAGCTGGTGCTGGGAGCAGAGCTGCCCTGCAGGAATGGTCGAGCTTATGGACATTGAGCATCTCCCTTCTGCGAAGTGGCAATGGATGTGTCCCTGTCTCTAGCTTATTAGTTTGCCTGAGTTGTGGCTGTAATTAATGCACACCTGCAAAGCACTGCTTAAAAATCCTCACAAGCTGGCCTCACAGACATGGAACGGAGTGTGACTGACCTACATACCTTCACAGCAATCCCAGACCCTGTCTCAGGCCTTCCCAGAACACGTGCAATCGCATTCAGCCCTTCCTGACATGGATCAGTGGAGATTTTGGTTGCCAGGTAGAGATCTCATTGATTTTTATTTATTTTTTAATTGATGTTACTATGGCAGGAAAGAGTTTTGCCCTATCAGAGGCCACACAGCTGAAAGGTACAGACTGCTACAGTTTGTGGGAGGCTAATTAGAGAAGATGATTTGAGTGACCTGGCTCAGCGCTAAAAAAAGCCCTATTAGGATCAGCCTCACCATGGGAAGATGGGGCAGTTTGGCAAGTGCTGTCAGGAGGGAGATCCCCATCTCTAATCAGCCTTGCTAACCAAAGTCCACAGCACCTTCCCCTCCAGTGTAAGAAGGCTCACGACTCAGTTTTTAAAAACCTGCTGTGATAAACAGCTTTCCACATCCCTTTGCCAATGTAGCCAGCACAGTCCTGCATGCTTGGTGGCACTTCTGCCCCTGCAGGACCACAGGGCACCCCACGGGCCCTACTGAGGGGAAAATGGGGAGGGTGAGGATGACTGAGATGGAGGGGAGAGGCAACAGGAGGTGCTTTGGTTTCAGTTGTGCCTGGTCCCGTGGGAAGCCAGGGAGAAGGTGAGAAGAGACCCTTCTCTGGCATGTGTCACTCACATCCCCCTTACCACCGACTCGGGCAGCTGCAAATTTCACCGCTTTCCCAGCACTCACCCAGGAGGGAATAACGATAATAAAAACAAAATTAGAACGACTCCCTTCCCCAGACTTGGGGGGTGGGAAGGGAACGAGCTCTTGGGAACGGCTTGAATTTCACAGCCTCTCCTGGCAAACGTGACTTTTCAGAGAGAAAGTCGCCGCCACCGGCTTGTCCTTTGTGTCTGCAGAAATAAGGTCCTCTCTCAGTCTTTTCCTTGTCATTGGATCTGGTCAGAGGGGCTGTGGTCCTGCCACTTCCCCTGTGCAAAAGAAGCAGATTTGTCATCCCTGCTGTGGGCTCTGTGTTCCCAGCCTCTCTTGCCTCATTTAAAGAAAAACCCCAATCCCCCAACAATGCAGAGCTTGAAATCTTTTCTTCCTACTTGATACTTCATTATTGTGATTGCTTTTTATTGATTGACAGAGCTGGCTTTGCAAACACCCAGGACCCTCAGAGAGTTGCAAGCAGCCAATACAGCCCCCCTCTCACACACATGCACACACCATTTCCCATTGAGCACAGTGGAGCTGCATCTTCCCCTGCTTCCAAATCACAGCTTCCTTAGAGGGACGGTAGGAAGACTGAGAGCTAGTTTCTGTGCCAGGCAGGGTAACATAGACCTGGTCCATCACGATGGCACAGCCGGGCATGAAGCTGCCACCGAGAGCTTTCATAATGGCCAAAACGTTCTTTTGCTGTGCACCAAGGACAGGCTGTGACTCTCAGGGAATCACCGCCCAGAGACACGTCTCTACATCAGTGATATGCAGGTCCTGGCAGGTTCTTTGGTTTCTTTCTCATCTTGAAAATCTCCCTGCTTCCTCCAAAACCCTGCCATGGCTTCCCACTGGCATCACATGAGGGATCACTGTGGTTTTCCAGCCACAGTTGCCTCAGCCATTAAAGACCAACCTTGTTCTAGCCTTCAACTCCGCCTCTTCCCTGCAAGCAGGCACCGGGCAGCCAGTGCCCACTGAGCCCATCCCACTGTGGAGACCCAGCTCTAAAAACCTGTGAGCAGACTTCAGCTCCTGCCTCTTTTGGAAACTCAAGGATGGATGGATGGATGACCAACCCTAGGTGCGGGGAAGATCCTGTCCTCGCTTCTGTTCTGGAACCCTTGCCTAGGCGCACTTTCAGAATCTAGACTGAGAGAGGGGACATAGATTTTGGCTGCAAAATGTGTGAGCTCCCAGTCTGTCTGTGGGGATGGGAGTACTTGCCTTTGTATGACCCAGCTTGTTGAGGCACCCCGCAGTGGCTCAGGCATCTCAGCTCTGCTTGTTCTTAGGGAACTTAAGCCCTGGGGATATGGTTGGAGGGGCCAGAGCAGCCTGCTCAGGATTTTCCAAAATTAAACTCTTTTTCCCACTCTGAACTTCCTGCTAAACATGCAAACCCAATTAACCACAATGCAATGGTCAGGGCTTCTTAATACTAGGGCTTGGCTGGTTTCATTCCTGGCTGACAGCAGGCAGGAGGCAGGGTGGAGGAGCAGACGAGGCAGCGAAACCACACAGCATAGCAAAGCTCTGACAGTGTTCCTGCTATCTCTTGATAGGATTTAGGAGGACAACAATTCCCAGCAGCCGGATCTCCCGAGGTGGTCTGGAGGATGCATCTGCCTGCCCTGGGTCTTCAATCAAACCCGAGGATACTTTCATCTCCTGACTTTCTGAGGGCACATTGCTTGGAAAGTAGGAGACAAAATGCAACTGTCAGAATACAGAACTCATCCGTGATGTATGGGGCAGTGAGATGGGCTGCTGCTTGTTATCCCCTGGCCTGTCGCAGCGACAGACAAGGGGCAAGGCAGCGTTGCTGCCAGCTGGCAGGCAGATCACAGGGAGCCCAGCCGTAAGAAAAAATGGCCTTAAAGGATCACTTGTAAAGGTGAGGAGAGCACTAGCTATTAACCTGCTGCAGACACTGATTAAAGAGACACCATCCTATAGATTACATTCAGGGTTTTCTAGCCACACTAGCAATAGCAATAATTCCTTACCTGGGGGGTTCTAGTGCTGTTTCCAAGTGGTTTAAATTTAACAGCAGACCTTTTTTCTCCTTCCTGCAGGTGGGATGCTCTTGGGCTGCTGTAGCAGTGCTAACCCAGCCCTCAATTCTATTAGACCAACTCTTCAGCACCACTCACTGAGACGGCTTTGCACAAACACAGCCTGAAGTTGCCTTGCCCTGCCTGAGCAAAGAACTTAACCAAACCAGTGTCATAAAAGCCAGGGTTGCAAGCTGAGCTGCCTCACAACACAGCCTGTCCTCACCTGCCCCAGCATTTCAGGGATGCTTTTTCTTCCTGCCAGCTCTGTGGCACTGAGCAGCGGGTGGAATGTCTTCCCAATAGCAGACACTAGCATCAGTGGGATGCAGTGTTTCCCAATGCTCACACCACCATTGCTCTGACCGCTGTATGTCTCCCTTCCCACCCCATCCTTTCTGCAGCAGTTTCCATGTCAGGACCATAGAGCCACCTCAGAAGTCTCTGAGAAGGGCTTTAAAGCAGCTCCCAGGTGACTTTCCTGGGGCCATATAGCATGGCTTGGCATTTGGGGGGATCTGTAGCAGAAAAATGCGACGCTCTGTAGAGATGTGTAAGGAGGAGGCCTGGTATTTGTCTGCTTCCTATATGGTGGCAGTTCAGGATCTTCACATCTCCCTGGGGCCCAGGAGGAGGAAGATCAGAAGCAGGGGAGTGACAGTACCGCAGGTCACTTCTACACCCTCCCCAAGATGCCTTTTCTTGCCTTAGTGGCTGGCAGCACCCGCAGGCAAGGGAACTACATCCAGTTTTCCCCATGTCCTTGGCAGGGACCTGGTGACAACCACTTCCCCTCGCCTCCCCTGGTCCCTTGCCCAGATCACCAGCTCAGACCTTCTCAGACAACTAATCCAGGGTATTTACATCTCAGAACAGATTATTCTGAGAGACAAGCCAGGTCCTGCCATGGGATCATGATGCCTTCAGACCTGAGCCCAGTAGCCATTGGGAAGAAAAGGAGTGAACACAGCCCCATGCCTGATCACAGTTTCACAACTGCTCTGAGTCTGCAAAGATACCGAAAAGGCAGGCTGGATGGTGCAGGTTGCACCACCCTTCATGATGTTTCTGCAGCAGGTTATCTTTTTTCTTGAGATCATTTTTTGACACAACCAGCAAGTCTTTCCAAAGGCAAAATGGCTGCAGTGTGGATGCTGGGTGCCAGCATACAGCTTCCCATCCCCAAAACTGCTCTGCCATGGGACATCTCCGAGCCTGGTATCTCGCAGAAGAGGGAAGCACCAGCACAAGGACATGAGCAGGTTACAGCAGTACTTTGCATGATGCTACTGAGGGACATTAGCACCCTGCTTCCTTCCTGTGAGCCAAGACACTCCTCAGCCCCATCTGGGTGCACAAGGGAGCCCCAGGCACAGAGTGCCTATGCAAGGGGACGGAGCAGGTGCCAGGCCTTCACATGTGGAATGCCTTTCAGCTTTGCATCCAGAAAGCTCTTCCCTATGGTGAGGGCAGCTTTAAGCAGTGCCCCAAAGCCCTGACATCTTGGAAGGGTTTTTCCTTTTGTCTCATTTTCTTTTCTTCCAGATCTGACTTAAAAAAGAGCTCAAGATGACTCTCAGCGAGCAAAGATCCCATGACTGTTTCCCCAAGAGCCAGGATATTAGTCCTTGTATCCTGGCCATATTCCAGCTCGGGAAATTACCTTCTGCCTCCCTAAATCCCCCCTGCAGTTTCAATTGGATACAGGCTTCTTCGCTGTCTTGCTGAAACTGCTGCTCAGGGTTGCTGTGCGCGGTTAAGCAGCTGCTATGGGAGGTGGGTGACAGGATTAATCTCGGAGGTGCTGGGGTCTGAGCTGAGCGAGGGCAGGGAGCGCCGCCTGCCGAAACACCATCACATCCGCCTCTCCCCGGGGTCGCACCCAGCCCAAAACGGGGCTCCTCTCCTTGAGCTGCCCCTGTGGGCTCTTTCCCCAAGCTTAGCCCCCTCTTCTACCTTTATTGCATTGCAGACCAATGACCAGCATGCACCGAGGTGGATTTTGCTTCGTTTTTCCAGCACATCAGCTGCCAGGCTGGACACCAGATGCCAGAGCATTGATTCGCTGACGCACTTGGAGAACACGTGCTCTTCTCACAAGCATGCGTAGGCCTAGGATCCCTCTCCCCCTGGATAGCCCTCATGTCTTTGCAGAATAACACTGGGATTTTGGCCATTCTGGTACTTGTCCCCCTGGGAGCAGCTATGGAGGCCCCATGGGGGATGCTACGCCTGCAGTATGGAGTGCAGAGTAGAAAGGGACCATGGCACAGTGTGGAAACCTGTGCAGAGGATGGGCCCTGCTCTGCTCTAAGCCCAGGGCACACCCCTCAGTAAGGACCCTTTTGCAAGCCCTTGTACTGGGGAAGGAACCAACACTGTCCCATCTGCAGTCACCCAACACTGGAGCAGATCCCAGAAGCCAGCAACCCTGGAACAGGAATCCCAGAGGTCTCCAGACTGAAGCCATTCAACCTGAAGTTAAAAATGCAACACTGTCAAGCGGCCAGATTTTGCATTGTTCTTGTTGCCAGAATCTATACAAGCAAATTACTTTGCTGTCAGGAGTACAACAGGAGACAGGGAAAGAGAAATCCCCTGCCCGGGCACTCTGGAGACATACCCGCCATATCCTGAGTAGTGCAGCCATCTCACTGACATCCCCTCACATCCGGGGAACACAAAAAAAGTCATCAGGAAACCTTTAAAGTCATTTAGTAGATGTGATTTGTGGGTGAAATATACCGTGAAAGGTGGGTACAGCAATGAAGTGGCTTGAAGGAAATCTTGTACATTGGTGCGTGTGTGTCAACAGGAGGTGTTTATTTATATATAAATATATACACACACATTTACACACATGTGTAAACATTCTTCCTGTGTGTTCTATGTGTGCATATATAAATATATGCATCTGTGCATGTGCCTGTGCTGTGGGCAAGAAAGCTGCCAAGAGCAGTAAAATTTCAATCCAGCGTGCACAAAGCGGCGGGGCCCACAGACGGGAGCTCAGCCCTCTCTTCTCCCCATGAATCACAGCCCACGGGTAAGGATCAATGCAGATGTCAACTCTGGTGCCAGCTCTTCTTCCCTGGCTCCTCTAGGCTGGATTCCCTCCCTGCCCCCCCATTCCCCTTATTCTCTACCCTGCCTTCCCTTCCCAGCAAGATGACATTCATCCATCATCAGCATTTTAAGTGCTGGCATGTCATTGAGGCTGTCAGCTGCCCTTTTTGCTCAGCGCGAGGTGCTCCGCTTGGCAGCTTGGGGCGACCGTTTTCATTTGGAGCCCGTAATCCTCCTATTCGGGTTAGTTCCACTTGGTTTCACGGAGCACAGAGTGAGGGGAACCCAATGGGATAGCAGTAAATTATATCAAATAATAAAGAGAGTGCTTGCTCTAATAACTGTGACCACAGGATCCTCGGGCACAGATGCGCTGCCAGGGATCAAGTGCTGCAACCTGTCAGGATAAATCCCCTATAGCCTGCCTTCACCCCTTTCTCTCCCAAAGCCAGAGAGGTGCTGGGTCCCACCTCAATGCCACCAGGTGTAAATCTGGAATTAACTCTCCTGACTTCAGTGGAACTACTCCAGATTTATGGCTGTGTAACTGAGCTTGGGATTTGGCCCCAGCTCAAATCTAATGGGTGTAAACTGAGCTCCAGCAACCTGGCCCCATGACTGAAAAATGGTTTGACATAAGGGGGCTGGAAACAGGGTCACTTAGGAAAGTCAGCACAAGGTGCCAAGGACAAGTCACTTTGCTATCCCTTGTCCAGAGGGCTGGCATTCCTCAGAGGTCTGCCTGTATTTCATCTCATCAAATGAACATGTCCTGATGTCAAACATGCTCTCCAGAGAAGACAGACTGTCCAGCTTTGGGTACCAGTGGAGGGACACCCACCCCAAGACCCACCACCCCACTTCTCTCCCAGCAGAACCCTGGTCCCCTTTGAAGCCCATGCAGCCCTAACCCATGTGTGCCCTTGCTCTGGCTGCTCCAGGTGCCATCGTGGCAAAAGGTGGCTAGAGAGATGGCACAGCTGCCACCCCAACCCTGCTATGTCATGCTTGGCTACTCAGGTTTAAACTGGGAGTTAGAGGAGATGCTTATTTTAGAAGCAAGTTGTTTTTTCAGCATGCTTAGTCAAAGCAAAAGTGGGAGGGAGGCAGGGGGATTATTTAAAGGGAAACCCCCTGAGCATGGACCCAAGCACTGGGCTAATTTTAGAAGCCAGAATATCCAGGAGACATGACAATGAACTCGACAGGACTTAAAGAAGTGGGAAACACATCAGAAGGAAGCATAGTCCAGGGGTGGCCCCTGGTGCTGAGAGCCCAGGTGGATGCACTGAATCAGCTGCTTTGACTGCAGCAAGCAGCTTATTGCTCTGTGCCTCAGTTTCCTCTCCCTGTGTGGGTACACTGTTTTCACATGAGATCGCAAAGGGTCACAACCCAGGGTCTGTGGATTGTAACTAGAAAAGAGCTGTTTATTTCAATCTCTGAGGAAAGGTAAAGGGAAATCTGTGAGGAATGATTTGTATTTGGAGGGTTTTACATTCTTTTTGGCAAAGCTATTTGGATAAAGGTCTGCAGCAGCTCCCCGGCACAGGTATGAGCATTTGCAAGAAGGATGCAAGCCACAGGGCTGTATGGAGCCAGCTGACAGGCTTTTATTACACACCTGCAGACTCAAGACTGGGGTATAGCATCACCTCTGCTACTCCTGAAGCCTTGCCCTGCTACTACATGTACTACAAAACCCATGAGAAGCGTTCACCTACCCACAATGCCCATGCATAGCCTTGCTTTGAGGTCAGCAGCCCCAGGTCACAGAACTCCTGCTCCCCCTCCTTTTCTTGCTGGGCATCAGCAGAGCAGAGCGCCAGGGGATGTGTGTGCGTGCATGTCTGCCTGCACTCCTTCCCTGCAACCTGCCAGCCTGCTGATCTATAAGCTAATCCTACCCCAAGCTGATCTATAACTAATTCACTTACAACACAATTGCAATATCGATTCCCAAACTGCTTTGCAGACAGTGCTAAAATGTGTGTGTGTACGGCAGGGACAAGGGAGCCGGCTTGACAAAAAGCCAGAGCACAGGGAGGGCTCCTTTCTTGGGGGGGGGAGATGGGAGTGTGCTGCACAGGCAGCTTTGTGTGCACCCTTTGAGTCTTTCCCTTTGTCTTTGCTGTCACCAAGGGCTGTAGCTGGCTGTGGAGAGATCTGAGCATGCCCTTCTGCCCAAGCATCTTATGGATCCTATGCATTCACCATCCCTGTGCCTGCTGAGCAAGACCTGTGTGTCACCATGGGAAGGACGGGATGCCTTCTGTCCATCCCCACCATCTCAGGACAGCAAGCCCAGTCCCACATTCTCTCATCGCTATGGCAGTCCTAGCTGAATGTGCAGGTGTGGACAATGGACTCTGATATCTGGAGGAGAAGCACACAAGCAAAGAGCAGCTTCTCCAGGGTCACACCTAATGGGGGAGGCAAGAACGTGGATGTCTTCTCAGGCTGCTCCAGCCTCCTCTGGGATGGGTTGGAGCAAGAATTGTGCTTACTTTGGGAGGTAGCCACCTCCACAGCTCCTGGTCCATCTGCAGAAGACCGGGTAACTCATCCTAGCACAGCAATTGCCCACCACACCAGGAGACCCTGCCCTGTATGCACAGACAGCAATTGGAGCTGGCCTGAGCCCAGTGCCTTTGCACCTGACCTTGCTCACACCAAGCTGATTTGGGATCAGTCTAAGGCTACAATACCCAGCACAGCCCAGGACCAGTGGTCTTGGTACCTTCCCAACCCCTGGGGCAAACACAAGCTATTCCAGCATGTTACCTCCATGGAGTAGTGCAGCAGAGCACACAGGAACAGCATGAACGTTAAACCTCTCCCAACATCTGCAAGAGGCACTTAATTTCCGTGTTGCTTCCCCAGACTTGCACCATTTATGCCAGCAGAGCATGAGAACACTAAAGCCACCAAGAAAATCCCCTGTTTTGGTCAGTGGTCTCTGAAAGCAGCTCTTTATTCTGGCAGCCACGTTTGAAAGGTTGATTTATGCAGCACAAAGTAAAGAAGACATATTTAGTGATGAATGGAAATGTCATATTGATCCTATGGACAGGCTGTGAAATATTGTTGTATACAGACTGTCACTGAATCTACTGAGTGGGTAGAGGTGTTCAACAGCAGGGTAGTCATTTTGGGGAGCACTCTGCCCCCCGCATGTCAGTCCGCCATGTGAGCATCACCAAACCAGGCTGGAAACCAGGAGAAAGCTTCTAAGCTGCAATGGAGAGAGGGTGTTGAAGGACTTTTGCATCCATCCATTAGTACCATTAGTATTTCAAGGGCGTCTGCAGCACGTGCAGGGTGGCAGGGCTGCCATCTCATTGCACACAACACAGCAAGGCACCGACCAAGGCCAAGGCAGTTCCAGTATTAAGTTTCATTAAATAACATTGACAAAAGGCAGATTGTGCATGGTGGAAGGACAAAGGTATGTGTCACCAAATCCAGCTTGGTGATGGGCCTCTCATGCAGTCTGCGGCAGGAGCAGCTCTACCCATGTACATCCTACGCTTGCAATTCTCTTCCCAATGGAAATGGCAGTGTACTCAGGGCTGTCAGTGCTCAGGCAAAATGCGTTAGGTTGGAAAACTGAGAGGCAAAGTTGCTGCTGAGTCTAAGGAAGGTCTGTGGCATCTTTGGAATAGTGACCCCACAAAGACAATGCCATGTAGGGTGACACCAAAGGGACTTTGGTGGCTACCTTCATACCCCTGCCCTGCTCACGCTGCAGCCAAGAGGATCTGTCGCATTGCTGTAACAAAGACTCAGCTCAGCTGGAGGAAAGTTCCAGTTGGACAGAGCACAGCAGAGGGGAAAAGTGATCTTAAACTGGCAAAAATAGAGCATCAGCCTCATATAATTTCTCTGAAAACAAGATTTATTGAAGTTCTGTCTGTGGAAATCACTGTAGTGTGGAACACTCAAAGTATAGATTCGATCACTGACTCGTACCCTACTACATTTTTCATTAGGAAAAATATTGGCTGGGAAAGTTTGACCTCATAATCTCTGCATTTTAAACAATAACCAAGGAAAACAAAAGTGACGGGCTAAGGAAATCTCTTCCACTTCAGCACTCCCGTAGGCAGGACCCAGAAGCTGAAAATCGCTGCTCTGGACCAGAGCTACCTGCTATAACCCATTGTAAACAGACCCCTCCAGACCTGATGGTCTTTGGCCACACCTGCCCAAGAGGTGCACAATGCACATCAGTACCTGCTGGAGGACCAGGCCATTCTGGCAGTGTGCTTGGAGAGCAACATTTCAGAAAACTGGACTCTGTTCTCAATGTAATTCAGGGGTCTGATGTGCCCAAGAAGGGACAGTCCCCATTGCAGGGCAAAACAGAGATAGCCCTCATCTGAGACTCAATATCTCACCTTTCTGTAATGAGATCTCCACAGCCTACAGACAAAACAAGGCTGAGAGGGGGGACAGTCGGACAGAGAGATTCACAGTCAGTAGACCCCACATTCTCCACATTTGGTTTGTCCAACATGTCCTTGTCACCCAGCCAGCACCACACAAGGGATGGCTGGAGTCTCAGCTGCTGCTCTGCCGCAGTCCCTTTCAAATTAATTTGTGTTTTACGGTCTAAATAAATTAACCTCCATCGATTAGAGGCTCCTGGTGCTTTTAATGTCAGTGTCATAATCAGATACCAGAATGGATTTGCCTTTCTAAATCATAGCTCCAAAAGGCTTTCAGTGTGAAGCTCTATTTTATGAGTCACCCAATTAGAGACCACAAGGATTTGGGCCCCAGTCTCTCACCAACAGCCTGATTTACACATGCTGCTTGTTGGTAGCCTTCATGACTGAAAGGAGATTTCACCCTGGACCCCATCCCTCCATGCTTCCCACAACCTGCACTCCTCAGTTCTCACCTTCTAACAGCCAGAGACCCCTCCACACTGCAGCAAAAGCCAAACCCAGAAAAGACAGAGACAGGCAGTGTTGCTTTCCTTGATTCGTGCACCAGATCTTCATGGGAAGAGGACTACCAAGCCATTTATGAAGATAAAGTCATCTTAGGTGACAGCACCAGAGCTTTATCAAGACCCTTCCATTCCTTCTGGGAGTGTCTCTGACAATCCAAAGCCAAAACTCAAAAGATCCGGTTACCTATGGGTGTCAGTCTCTTCTCCCAAATTGCAGGTGATAGGACAAGAGGAAATGGCCTCAAACTGCACGAGGGAGGTTTGGATTTGATATGAGGAGAAAAACCTTCACTGCAAGGGTTATCAAGCACTGGAACAGGCTGCTCAGGGAAGTGGTTGAGCCACCATCCCTAGAGGTAAGATGTGTAGATGTGGCACTTAGGGACACAGTTTAGTGGCGGGCTTGGCAGTGTTAGGTTTACATTGGACTTGATCTTAAGGGTCTTTTCCAACCTAAGTTGATCTTAAGCAATGCATGGTACAAAGAACTGAAGTGGAGATCTGGAATGACTCTGGTTCCAAGCGTGACTGAACAAAACCATTTGCCTGTGAGGAAAGAAAGAAGTACACCACAGGCAGCCTAATCGGCTTAGGTCAGCAAGAGTAGCAACCAGCTTCCTAGGGAGGTTTTCTGTCTTTCCCTTTACCATTACACATCTCCAGGTCCTTTCTGAGCATCCATCTGATACCAGGAAGGGAATTCCTCTCCACCCCCTATCCTGTGCTCAGCATCTCCCTTGCAACTTCTTCCAAGACCCTTCAGTTTGATTTCCAAGTTCTGACATAGCCATTAGTTACAAAGAGCGATTAGTTTGGCTGTTGTCATTAAGTCATTTTTTAAATGGCTCCAGGCTGCATCAGAGAACAAAGAAACAAAATACCCGTGAAAAGAGTTAATCACAAATTACTAATTATTTCCCCCCCTCCCTTTGCACTCTTTCCTCCCCAAATCATGAAACATTATCCCCATGAAGAAAGGAAAAGGTCTGTCCATTCGTGAGCCCTTCACGGATTTTATACACCTAATTCATCAAACGAGAAACACTTCCTGATCGTCCGGGATTATTTTGAGAAGTGAGCTCATGACCCCCGACCCTGCTGCCGAAAGCCACAGCGAAGGGCAAAGGCTCTGATTTACGTGTCCCCAAGCTATGAAGTGGGGAACGGTGGAAGCTCGCCGGCTCAAGGAACGAGCCCTGATACCCTGAGAGGGGCAGCCGCCAAGCTGGGCCCTTCGTATAGAGAGATCCCATGACTCCAAGTGTTTCTGAACCCATCCGGATTTTATGGGGCTGCTGATTTCAAACAGGCCGAGTGCTTTGAACAAGGCGCTGTGCATGCTATGCGGGGGTTTGTATTTATTTACGGTGAGGTCTTTTATTCCTCTTTCCAGCCAGAATGTACGTGCCACCAGACAGGTCTTTAGCTCAAAAGAACACAACCAGAGGGACAATCTGGAAGGCATGGGAGCCTGGACTCCCACAGATTTTACTCAAAAAGTAAGATACAGGGGAAGTTTAGATTAGATATCAGGAAGAAATTCTTTACTGTAAGAGTGGTGAGGCACTGGAATGGGTTGCCCAGGGAAGCTGTGAATGCTCCATCGCTGGCGGTGTTCAAAGCCAGGTTGGACAGAGCCTTGGGTGACATGGTTTAGTGGGAGGTGTCCCTGCCCATGGCAGGGGGGTTGAAACTAAATGATCTTAAGGTCCTTTCCAACCCTAACTATTCTATGATTCTATTTAGGGGTGACAAGAGCTGAGCAGATCAAGTCACAGAGTCATCCATTGCTCCAAGGTCTAGATTCACTGGGACCTGCTTGTTAAATGCCCCCAGTTCTCCCAGAGTAAAGGTGGCCAGTCTGAGGAAAGTACTGTTGAAAATAATGACTTGCAAATACCCAATTCCCTACTTGCCCTGTTCTCCCAGTCTCATAGTACTGAGTATTTGCAGTTCCACCAGAGACAGGTCTTTGGCTGTGCCAGAGCAAAAACTAATGTTAAGGAATCTGGATGTATAAAACCTCCTTTTCAGATGCCCAGTGCCCCTCTGTCACCCTTCCTTTTTGGCCATTAGCAAAACAGAAGTGTTCATACGCCCAAACCCATTCCAGAGCATCTCTTTGAGGCTTGGAGATGCTCACCATTCCGCTGCGGATCTGTCTAAATACCAAAGATGTCCTTATAAACAGGCAAAACTAAAATCAAACATCTCCAAGAGATTTGACTTCCAAATCTGTACCAGCAGCCAACACAAAGCAGAAGGCAGCAGTAGCATTGTTAGCCTCTACAATGGAAGGCTTGAACATCCCTGCTGGCTGGCAGGTACGTAAATCTCCACCTCCCACTATTTTTGCAGCCTTTAGAGATGGCTCCAATCGCAGAGACACCCTGAACCGGATGAACATCACTTCAACAGGCTCAGATTTTGCATTTTCGTGGTTAAAACCCTTTGACCTTCTCTGTATGCATGCAGAAGCACACCCTATTTTGTGTGAAAATGAAGCTATTTGTCTAACTAAGATAAATAAATAAACCCCAGTCTCCTAGACCTGGGAGGAGAGTTTGAGAGATGCATGCTCCTGGGCTAACCATTGTTTTGCTTAGGACAGAGCAAGCAGGTCTTGTTTGCCTAAAAGCTGAAAGTGATGCAAAAGGGGACCATAAGGGAGTATGAAAATGCATTTGAATCAATAGGATAAAGTTAACAGGATCAGGAATAAATAGAATGAAAGAAATAGGATAAAAATGCCAGAGATAATAGACTGAACATCGCCTCAGGGATCACTGGTGGAGGAGCAGCAGGGCCAAGTTCATCTTAGGTGTAATTCCCTTGGCGGTTTCCTCCCAGCATTATAAAGCTTGGTGGATTTAGGAGCTTTGGGTGGGATTTTCTTTGTTCCTGTCAATGATGTCTCAATTCAAATAATGTGTGAGATTCTTGGGTTTGCTCCACGCCTGCCTGGCATGGCTTAGGGTCTGGCTTCTATAAATGGCAGCTTCCCATGACCCAGCAGTGTTTCTCTGGCTATGGGATATCCGGTAAGGTGCCTACATGTGAATTTGAATGATGAATTTAAAAGCAGCTATGTTTGCAAAACAGTTTTTATGTTTATGTAATGGATTCCATCCCTATTCAATAAGCATGCTGACAGCCAGGCTTCACTCCAAACATGTGTTTAAATCTCTTTGGCTTTCAAGGAGTTTATGCTTATGCTCTAAGTAAAGCAGGTGTTTTGTGCATTGAGTCCTGCATCCTTTTTAGCAGAAGCATCATCTTCCCATGGCCCCTTGAAGACAACAGCGAGAGATTTTACAAGAGGTACTTGGGTATTTGCTGGTTGTTTTTCCCAACAGGCCCCTGCTGTGCAGCACAGCAGGGCACTCCAGCAGCTCCCAAAGTCCCTGGCTCATACACAGCCCTTGCTGCACCACAGAAGATGCACACTATTAAAATATGATGTAAAGCACCTTTTCTCTGTACTAGTTCCCAAGATATCGCATGAGCAGGTGTGAGTTTTGCAACTCAGCCAAACCATGGACCTGATTCATTTTCTGTCTTATGGAAGGAGAAAGGTGCCCCTTCAGAAACCAGCAGTCCCATATAAGCCTTGTTCATTGATGGGTGAGCAGAGGGACCCGAACACCCCAGCTCCTCGAACACCCAATGTGTGCATGTTGGGATCCAAACACTGCAACTCATGTTCCTGTCCTTGCAAAAGCAGAGAAGTCTCCAGCATCAAACACCTTGTTTGAAAGGTGAACCACTTGAAGGGGGCAGTGGCCCCACATCTGGGCACCCTGCTAGTCCATGGTGCTGCTCAGGGACCAGCCCTTCATCCCACCACCTTGGCTTTCTGACCCAACTCCCAATCCAAGGCCAAATTTTGCTCATCTTAGGAGACTTGATGAGTGCACTGCCCCAGGCAAGATGGCTGCAGGCCATCAGCTAAAATAGCTGCTTGTCATCATCTCCTTTGTCCAGGCTCTGGGCTGGCAGGACCTGTCTCCAGTCCTTTTGAGATCCTTTCACACCCGGCCTTTGAAGGGCTGACTGATAGCAGGACCTTGATCTTTCCTTTCACCCTCTTCCCCCCTGCTCCCCTCCCTTTCCACTGCCATCTGCTCTGATTATTTCACTCCCTTCCTTATTGTCCCCCTTCCTCCTCCATGGGTCCTCTCCCTACCACTCTAGGTGATCAGTAGATTCCCAGAGCAGTCCTGCTATGAGTTAGGATGCTCATCACCATGTTCACTCACTCTGGCATGGTGGGGCATGCTGGTGAGTGTGGGTCTCAGCACAGAGGACCAAGCTGGGACCACAGCACACTCTGGAAGCAGCCAGCCCTGGCTAATTGCTCTGATCCAACACATCATCTCAGGCCACGGGGCAGGGGGACCATGTGGACCTCACAAGTGTTGTGTGGACCTCATGGGTATCATGTGGACTTCATTGGTGTCATGTGGCCTCACCAGAAAGGGATGAAAGGAGACCCTCCAGTCCCCCACCGGGCTGTGCCATGAGCTCCCTCTGCAGCAGGTTGCCCACAGAGTTGGCTGGCTGGTGGAGCCCAGAGCACTCTGCCAGCACAAGCAATTCCTTCCAGGTCAAGGACCTGGCACAGTGGGAGGTGTCACTTACACCCAGACGTGGATGGCACAAGCTGGTGGGGTTTAACTCATCACAGCAGTCTGGGCCCTTTCCCACAGAGCACAGAGGTCCTAAAGCTCAACTGGCTGCTGGGAGCCAGGCTGGGGGAGCACAACAGGATGACCACCAGCCCCAGCGCTGACTGTGCCCTGATGCCTGATGCCCAAGGCTGTGGCACAGGCAGAGGGAGGGTGCCAGGACTGTCCTCCACCATAGCCCCTAGAGGATTGTCCTCCTGCCAGGGTGGATTTTAATCTTGCAGGGGTGAGATGTTTTTCCTGAGACAATTACTTTGATGCTGCCTGCATCTGTCAGATCAAGACTCCATCCCTCCAATGGTGCCTGTTGGAAGCCTTTTGGCCTTAAGGAGTTTCTTTCCCTGAAGAAGCAGAGCCCAGGTATCCATGCTTTTCCAAGAGAGACATGGTGCTGGAGGCCAAGCTGGGATCCAGTCCCTACCATAGCAGGGTCCTGCCACGGCCCTTTCCAGCTGGGCTGGTTCTGACCTGGCCTGGGCTCTGACCCCAGACACAGGGCCTGAGCCCATGCAGTGTCATAGTTTGAAAGAGGGAGATGTCACTTCCTAGAGCTCTTGCAGAAGTGGATGCCCAAAACGTGCCCACCCATCTGCACTGCACTTCGGAGCCCTCAAAGCTCAGTGTGCACAGGCACCTCCAGTGCAGGTCTGGGTGTGCTGCATCTGACACACTGGGGGCTCTGGAAGGGAATCCAGGCACAGCAATGGGTTTTCACACATCAAGGACAAACAAAACCCAAGGCTTGTGCTGTTTTCTTCTCCCACAGTAGGGAGATGGACACCAGCAGGCACTATCAGTGTCATCAGGTCACTCTCTTTCCAGTTAGAACTGAGTTGTTACACTGAAAATAATTGACTCTTAATGCCAGCTGCAGGGACCAGAGCATGCGTTGCCATGAGGTTATGCTCTTTCCAATCCATCTACTGTCCCTGTGCTGAGCTCAGATGTCTCTCCTTCCCCAGCCCCCAGCTCTCCTCTCAGCTTTCAGAGCCACCCTGGCTCCCAGGATGTGCATTTAGCCTTTCCCTTCTCCCACCACTTCCACTGCTCCACAAAGATGAGCAAGGTCAGGAATGGGTGATACCTCACCACCAGCCTCTCTGTAAACCAGGAGGAACCTGGGACAAGGCTTAGCTACCCAATATCCATAAGGTCCTGGGATATCACTCATGCTAACATCACAAAGGTAACATTCTTCTTGCTTCATCTGAGCTATGGCTCTGGTGAAAGCACCAAGAGACCAGCATTTCCACAGATAGTTACTGACAGTGATGAGGGAAGGCTGCTGCACTTTGAAGATCCTTGTCACATGCTGCCCCTCACTCGTGAGCCTCAGCAGGCTGGGAAATTTGGGTTCTCTCTGTCTTAAGTCTTTCCAAAAGAAGCTGCCCCATTCGAACAATTCAGCCATGTGGTTTGATGAAGGAAAACAAACAAGCAAATGGTACCTTTATACAGTGGTATAAATGGGCTGGAGGAAAGTAATTCCTTCCCTTGTCTCTGATCTGCTTGCTGGCCTTGGCAGGGTCACTTCCCACCCCTGTGTCTCTGTTTCTCCTCTTCCCCTCTGCCCTGTGCATGCAGCCTGCAGCCTTCTTAGGGAGAAGGAAGAATAACAGGGGCTGTTACGGGCTAGGATATCTGGTGCTTTAGGCAGAGGAATAACTGTGGCTGTTGGTACTCACTCAGGCTTCCCCCAGCTTGCAGATGTTGAACCCTGCTCACCCATGTCCACCCCAAGGAGCCTATTCAGGGCCTCCATAGACCTTTAACAGGAGGCTACTAGATGCTTTTGTGGTCATAGACATGGTTGTGGACATGGAAAGTCACAGCAAGGAGGCAGAGGCAGGATGGGCAGATGCTGGTGGGGTGCAGCATGGCAAATCACTGTCTCCTCCAGCAGTATCTGTCTGAAGCTGTCAGAGAAGGGAAGTCACAAGCTGGGAAAGGGAGGGAACTGAGAAGCAATACTGGAGAAGCCAGAAATTGTTTGTCCATGGAAGTCTCCTTAAAGCCATGGCAGGGTCTTGCTGTGCACAATGCTTTCAGGGAGGGAGCAGTGCCTCAGTTTCCCACTCTGCTGTCCTGCCTTTCTCCCCCAGCACTGCTGCACAAGGACGTTTAGACAGGGAGTGTACAGCACAAAGCCAGGATGGCATACCTGCCCCTCACTGCCGCATGGTGCCAGCCTGGCCAGGTGCAGGGCTATGTGGGCAGTATATCTGCCACACTCACCTCCATGCTCCCACCCTCTGGACTATGCTGATTCCATCTTTCTACGTCTCTGGTGCCTTTTTATCCTCAGTGCCTTCACTCAATGGGAACGTCTGACCGAGAGGCAGCAATGCACTGCCATTTCTACCAGCATTAGCAGGCACAAGGCAACCCAGGGAGGGCTTCAGCCCTGTGAGGAGAGGGCAGCAGGACCAGCCCCAGCCAGGGGTAAGCCTGGGGCATGGAGCAATGCAGAACTGATGGCGGCCAGCTGCAGTGAAGAAGGCAATGCTGATTTATGCCCCCACCATCTCCACGCTGCTTGGTTCCAGCAGAGCTAAAGTGTCGGTTTTGCCTGTACTGGGCCCATCGCGGTGCAAGATCCTGCCAAAGCATGAGAGAGATGTGCGGTGGAAAGCGTATCAGGGGTGGAATTGTCTACACGCAAATGCTCAACTTTATGTACTTTTAACTAGAGGTGTAACAGATGGTTGCATTTTGGTCCAAGCAGCAGAGAGCCATGCCCATTCCGACTGGAGCCAATCAATCCCGCCACTCTGGGGAAAACGGCAAGCTGGGTTTGGAAGCGCGGCTGCCAGCAACCCAGAGGAAGGCTTTGCACAGACAAACGTGGGCTGCTGCCATGCGAAACCAGGGAAACAGGGTTGAAAAGCCGTCGAGGCAGACCGCAGAGCACAACACCGAGATCCATTCCCAGGGCAAATGGTGGGAAAGACCATGAGCAGCCGAAACTCAGTGAATGGCATTGGCCCAACTGGCTGGTCCCATGTGTTAGCACAGGGAGGGGAAAGGGTTTGAGGGGGAGGGAAGTTTTGTGGGGATGGGGAGGAGGTTGTTCTCGCATGGTGGTGCTGTGGGAAGGGGCTGCCTGTGATGCTGTGCTTGCTCCAGATGCTCTGCCTGATCCCCTTATCTGTCTCGCATCCCACAGTGTTGTTTCTGCATGGGATGGGGACTGCTCTCTATTGCTATGGCTCCTGCTCTTCGTGGCTCAGCAGCCAGGGTAACATCCTTCCTCTGTGCTCCAGTACCAATCAGGATTGGGCATGTGGGTCTGCAAGCCACACCAGGCTCTGCTCCATGGGGTGGTGGCCAGGACATCACGGCTGGGTGTCCAGGGGAAGGAAGAGCCCTGAGGTGGGGAGATGGCCTCCCCCAGTACAACCAACACCCGGAGACCAGTATGGAGAAAGCTGAGGCATGTCTCACCCCACACCTCATGAGGGAAATTTGCCACTGTTTTCTGGGCAACTTTTGGGCCAACGGAAGGGAAAATGGTAGCGTAGAGGTGTCTGAGTTGGGCTAATTCAGGGGTGCAGTTTAAGGTCTGGGGTATAAGGAGATGACAGGTTGGGAAAGATTATCCAGTGCTGATTATAGGAAACTGAGCTGGAAGATTCAGTCAGGAGAAGTTCTTAACATAAAATTCTTCAAGATTACCAAGAGCAGGAGAAAGAGCATGAGAGGGAAATGAGCACCATCACCTCTCTGTTTATCAGGCTTCTCACCATCTAAAGCAGTGGCAGATCATTGCTCACTTGCTGGGGAAGGTGCTGTATTTCCAAGAAATCCCAACAGGACCTATTTATCCTTACAGGCTGAAGAGCAGGACAAGCACATGGGTTCTGCTAGCTCTTTGAGGCCCATTGTGGGGTGAAACATCTGTACCACACCTTCCCCAAGCATCTTCCCAAACCACACGGCCATTTTTGCCTCCAGGGCACCTACATTTGCTCCCTGCATAGCTCTTCAGCAACAAGGAGCACTTGAAATATAGCTTTGTACTTTTGTCTCAAATGTAAGTTTCTATTGTGAGAGAAGGATAGGCAGAGCAAGAGAGGTAAAATTGCCCTGTGCCCCTCTCCTCCTGCCAGCGAACCTGCAAGGCTGAAGCACCATGGGAGCAGGTAGAGCCAGAAGCAGCCAGCAGCAGAGCCCATGGTTCATTTGCGAGGTGCTCAGCAGCCACCCGGGGTTTTGGAGGTGCCCCTTGGGATGCAGCCTCCGGAGCAGCGCGTTACAACAGTGCAGATCATCTGATCAGGAGCTGCAATGGGAGGTCGCAGGGAAGAAAGTGATTCTGTTTAATGGCTTCTGGAGACCAAGGGATTTTGGAAAATCACTAGAACTGTGGATCCTGGCAGGAAACCCGTGCTCTGTTTCAGTGCTGTCAACACCAAGCAGCCAAAAAAAACTGGGGAGCAGGCTCAAAATCACGAGAGGAAGTTTAAACCAATGAACAAAAAGTGTGGTTTGTCCTTGTCCCTTGTCCTGGGTAGTTTGCCCATAGCATCTGCTCATCTTCAAGGGTGCCTCTGTCACCACAAAACTCAGGTGAGAAAACTCACATGTGCAAGCTGAATTGCCCCCACAATTTTGAGCAAAATGTTAAAAACTTGTGAAAATCCACCAAAACAATGAGGCTGGGCGACCTGGCAGCCTGCCCAGCAGGGCAACGGGCAGCCCTAGGGCTTAAGGTTGCATCAAGGACATTTTGGTCCCTGCCTGTCAGTGGCATCATTCATCAGTCCAAAAGTTGCATGCGTTTGACTGAGACAGAAATGCATCCCAGCAAGGCAGCAGGGAGACGGCAGGCAGCCTTCTGCAATTAAAATGAAGTATTTCAAGCAAATCTGGCTCTTTCCTCACTCCCATCATACTCAAAAGCCTCAGGAAGCCTCTCCAGGGGCTTCCTCCCCAGCCTGGCAGGGTTGGTGCCCCCCATGGTGCCATCAAGCCTTGCACATCCCCCCCACAGGGCTGGGGGGTTTAATCTGTTCCCAAGACCCGTCCTCCCTCCCCCCTGCACCTCCTCATTCTCTCTCATAGTCACGTTCCCAGGTACCTCTCAGCAGATGTTTATGGTGCTTTCGTAAAACATTTCCACTTTCTGGAGCTTACCAAGTGCTCTCTGTCTCGCAGGTGCTCTTGTCTGGAGAGCGCAATGTCACCAAATGACTGCTCTGACAGCAGGCATGTCCTCCCCCAGCTCATCTCCCTAACTGACAGAGAGGGTGCCGTGTCTAGAGAGACGAAGAAAAACGTTGTGGAGGCTGAAGACACTTGTCCTTACACTTCTGCTATAACTCTTATAACCCCCAAGGCATCATAATTTCATAACAGGGCAAAAAAATCCCTTGGATGTTTCATTTTACATCTGCAAAGCCCTCCCAGCTCTGGGAATGTGGGGTACACAAAGGCAACAAAACCTTGATGGGCAAAGGAACCCAGAGCAGTACATGATGGGCTGAGAGCAGTTTCTCATCACGGCAGCGCTGCCTTGGGCACCAGTGGATGCTCTCCACTTTTATTCAATGCATTGATACCCAGCTTAGGTCCATCCTAAGAGAGTACGTATGAGCCCCAAGCTCCTGGTCTCCTTTGACGTGACTCCTCAGGAAATTCTGGAGATTTTGGGTTACTGGGATGAGCTCCCTGCCCCACTGTTTCTGTTTCACCGATGCAGCCCTGGCAGCCAACGCTTCGTGTTCACAGCTGTCTTCAGTCATACATCAGGCAACCCCAAGCATCAGCCAAGCACCTTCCTCCAATTCATCCTGGTGACCCAACGTCTTCTCCCCTTAGGTTTTTGATCAACCAGGGACACCACAGACCTCCCCATTGCCCCCACACCATGAACGTCATTCTCTCTCTGGGGTGCATCTTGGTTTTCTTTACTCTTCTCCATCTGCTGCTTAGTCCTGAACAATAGGAGATTCACCTTTCCTACAGTCAGCTCCATGTTTCCAGGCTGACAGTCTGTTACCAAGGACTATGGATAAATGTCTGTGCTGTTAGACAGGCTGAGGAGTGGGTGAGCAGGGATTAACTGTACATTGCCTCTTCCTGAACAAGTGCAAGCGGACGAGCGGACATGGAGTAATCACATGGCAGATTCATAACAAATGGAAGGAAGGTCTTATCTGCATAGCTTGTAGATCAGCAGTGAAACTCATGGCCCTGGGATATTATGGATGCCAAAAGATTATATGGCTTGAACAAGTGGTTAGACACGTTCATGGAAGAACAATCTATCTGGGGCTATAAAACACAAAGGTATCACTTCTGGCTAGGAGCTCTCTGAAATACAAACTGCCAGGGGCTGGGAAATAATCACAGGGAAGCACGCCATATAGAATCGTAGAATCATAGAATAGATAGGGTTGGAAAGGACCTTAAGATCATCTAGTTCCAACCCCCCTGCCATGGGCAGGGACACCTCACACTAAACCATGCCACCCAAGGCTCTGTCCAACCCGGCCTTGAACACCGCCAGCAATGGAGCATTCACAACTTCCCTGGGCAACCCATTCCAGTGCCTCACCACCCTTCCAGTAAAGAACTTCCTCCTTATATCCAATCTAAACTTCCCCTGTTTAAGTTTGAACCTGTTTGTATTATAATAACATGATGTTATAATATAGTGATAATAATATACCCAATAATTGAGTATATTATTTGGGCCATCCATCACCAGCCAGTGATGGGTTCAGGATACGGGGGTAGGCAGACCTTCACTGAACCCTGTGTGGCCTTCCTCAGGCTCTCATGTATGATGACAATACATATCAGTGCCCATCTGACTGCTATTAGCACTCCTACAGACACGTAGTACTCACATTGCTGGAGTGCCTCCTTGCTCTCAAAGGAAACAGGCAGGGATAAAGCCTCTGATTCTGAGAGTGCTCATGAGCCTAGATCTGAATGTCAATCTCCTGCCTGTGCCAGGGAGAAGCGTAGTGGTAAGCTGTGTGTTTGGCTGAGCTCTGGCTCTAAAACCAAATGTCTTGATCTCTAAGTCAATGTTGTCCTGGCTGTGGAGGTCTGCACCTTTCCTGAAAGTTATTGTTTAGGGAAAGACCTTCATCTAAAAACAGCTTTTCATTTCTCAGGAGTAGGTTCTTCTGCATTAACTTGTGTCCTCTGACCCAATCCAGGGTCATGGATTTTTCAAGGCTATTTTGCATAATCCCCTCACCACTCCAGAAGCAGCACCATCTCCTGTGCTCCAGGTCCATGGAGAGCCACCCCCATCCCATCACAGCCAGGTGCTGTGACATGTGGGTCTCAGGCGCTACCCTGCTCCATGTCCTCTTCCCTCACCCATTAGCTTTTAAAGCAGAATGAGCCCAGCTCACCTACTGCAGGCATTTTGGGGAGTGAGTTAGAAGCTTTGGGGCAGGAGAGCATTATGGGCTTTACACAAGCTGGTCCTTGTTCAGACAGCAACTGATATTGGATGATGATGTGAATGCTGCATTCCTGGTGGTGTTCAAGGCCAGGTTGGACAGAGCCTTGGGTGACATGGTTTAGTGGGAGGTATCCCTGCCCATGGCGGGGGGGTTGGAACTAGATGATCTTAAGGTCTTTTCCAACCCTAACTATTCTGATTCTATGATTCTGTGATGGATTCCCATCAGTGACCTGCCGCTGTTGTTCACCTACCTCTGCCAAAACTCCTGCCTGGGGAAGAGACCTGGGGACAGATTTGACTCCTCCAATACTAGGGGAAAGTCCTGGGGAGAAAAGAAAAACACACAAAACTTATTTTTCATGCAAATAAAACTAATAATAAAACCAGAGAAGAACAAAGCTACAAATATGCTAAGCAAGCAGAAATCTGGCTAAACAGAAGTTTTCCACGAGGCATCGGGAAATCTCTGAATTGCCATGAGTGCCTTATTTAGTGGCGTGCGTGCTTTTTGTCCACACAAGTTCCAGTCACTGCAGCCATCAAACATTTTTTAATAGGAGCATTAACTTAAGAATAGCTAACAGTAATATTCCTAGCTGTGTGGAAACAGCATTTTATTAAATGCTTCACACAGATTTTGTATAATAAAGATGAATATATTATATCCTCTGCCTCCCCCAGAGTGAAACAATAATAGGAAAATAAAAAAAAAAAAAGCCAATAAAGTAAAACATAAATAGAACATAATGGGACTAGTAGCGAACTGAACTGACTATATAACATCTGCTATTGTTTGCCTGGCAAACGCAAACAAGGGGAGAAACCAGGAAAGATTGGAACAGCCTTAACCTCTTTCCCCTCTGCTGCAAGAAAGCAGTGCTGATATCCCAAGCAGAGCTGATGAAACAGGCAAGGCACGACTTGCAAATTTACCCTTAAACAAATGTGTCAGATTCCCTTCACTCCTGTGCATGCAGCGATTTTTACAAGTCTTCTGGTTCCAGCCACTTTATGGGTGAAAATATTCTCATGTGGCAATTCTCAATGTAAACATTCATTCAATTCAAAGCTCAGATTTTGGCATATGTTTGCCCCTCGGTATCCTCTGGTTTAATGAGTCCTGTCACCCCACTAGCTAAGCCAAAATAAAGCCAACAAGTCCTGCCAACTAAAGAGGTACAAAAAGAGCTCATATATGCGGCAAAGCCTCAGCTGGCTCCTGTAGGTCATAACTGGGAAGTGCTTGCCTTACCCAGGACCATTGGAGAAACCAGGATAACTGAGGGATCACATTGTGAGCAGAGGGGAATAAGAAGGAAAGAGGAATTTTTGCAGACAGCTCCTTTGCAGGCAGGGATCTGGCCAGACCACAGGTGCTGTGAACCCCGGGCTCCACATCTGCAAAATCCAGTCTGAGTTTGTAACCAGACGTAAATCACAGCCATCCTGACTGATAACAGAACTGGCTGGAAGCTGGGGGAAGAAAAGAAGAGCTAAATGCCTATAAAAGTCATTTTCTCTTTTATTTGTTATCTTGCTTGTAATGATCACACCATGTTTCCTATCTATTTTTACAATAAGTTGTACGCTGGTCTCAAGAGGCCCCTGGATGACTTATTATTAACGATGTCTTCTTATTATGGATGGTGATTTATTATCAGAATGATTCTATTTGTACTGGGTATGTTGTTCAGCTGCCAGCACAAAGCTCTTGCCATCTTCAGAGCAAAAGGTCATATTCTTGCAGCACTACGTGCCCAGCTCCGCAATACTGAGCCAGTGCATCTGCAGATTACACACATGCACAGGGCAAAAGGGCAAAGACCAAAGAGAAGAGCGGTCCCAGTGCACCTGCAGCATTGCAACTGCTCATAGACGTGGGGTGAATGGGTGCTCCTTCTCACACTGCTAGACTTTACTCCTTCTCTCCCTCTGTCTACATCCCCTGGATGTAATGAGGTCAGCAAGGACATGTATACACCTCCAAAAAAATCATATCTTCTGTAATTTTTATGTTATATTACCAGTCAACAAGTGTTTAACCTTGAAATCACTTTTCTACCCTGCCCTAGAGTTCATGTACTCCAATACTCACCGACACTCTCTAGCTATCATAAGGGACCATCTGGAGTTTGGCAATAGGTTTGCAGGGCACAGAAGACTTCTTAACATCCGTTTCTCTGAGGAGACTGAAAGAAGCAGAGGGAGCAGGTATACAGCTTTCAAAGTGGAAAATCACGGGATTTAAAGTGCAGGAGCACGGCTGCTCCCGGGAAGCTATCCCGTAGTTTGGGGTAGACAGAACTAGCCCCTCCGTGGCTACTCTACGCCGTTGAAGCAACAGCGAGCTCCGGGGTACCCTCCGCACCCTCCGCGTTCGGCGTCCCCCCTCTAGTGGCGGCTGCCCCGGAGAGGCCCCGGCCAGTCGCAGGCTTGGTCTCTCACCCCTGGCCTCGCCACAATTACAGCTCCACGGGCCACAGGCCCTGCGAACAGCAGCCTTGCTCCGGGGTGAGGGATGCCCTGTCCAGCCTGCCCCTTAGCACACCCCAGGCTGTGATTTCTGCTGATTGTTAGTTTAATACCTTCCTTTCTGGGTATCACTCACACACACACCCCCCCCCTTTGCTCTTACTGAGGAACACTGGTGGGTCCTCATTAAGTTGTAGCACTAACAATGGCAGAAGCAAAGAACCTGAATGGTTTTGTTACATGCAAGCAGAATCCAGACCCACATATTGCTGCACATCTGGCATCAGGGAAGACCCACTTTCCACACCTGTAAAAAGCAGCACAACTGAACAGACTTGTAGGAGATTTCAAGAAAGAAAACGGAAGAAATCTTGAGGCTGTTCACTACACATGCTTTACTCAGCACCCAGAAAAAAAAACCAGCAGTAAAGTTCCACTGGCACAAGCAGTCGTACATCAGCTGGAAGAGAGCCCTGAGTGCCAGGCAGGAGGACACGGGAATTCAGCGCTACAAGATGTCACAAACTGAACAAAAGTGAGAACAGAGGTGGACTGGACCCTAGGATACTCAGAGGTAGAATTGCTCATGATGAGGCCTTTCTATAGTTACATTAAACCTCACAGTTCAGAGTCTGAGTCATTTCCCGAAGAGCGGGAATTAAAGAAATGCCTAACAGGAGAGGTGTTTTCACCCCAGCCTCCTGCAAGAAGCTCTTCTCTCTCCCTCCATTGTACTACCACGCAGCGCTGGAGATAGAGAGATAGCCTGATCCAACAGTGATCAGTACAGAAACGCTGTAAGCTAACAGAAGCTACTACGTAGGATGGCAAACGCCAGCCGCCATTACAGGATGCTAACAGTACCCAAAGAAAGACCTGTGCCTGATTCAAGGCCATTTGAGGAATGTGTCTGAGATTCCTAGGGCAGAAAGCAGAATAAAATAAACAGCAGTGTAAACCATCCCATCAGAGGAGCCTGCTGGCTGTGGCCAAGCTATTGGGGAAAGATCATTCTTCCAGGCAGACTGGCTCCAAGCAGGATGCAGAGAGCAACTTGGGACTGGGGAGTGATGCATTAGAGCCCCGTGTCCAACAGCAGGGGCAGGGAGAGGCTTGAGAATCACCTTGTGAACCCCTGTCATGGATGGAGACCACAAGAGTGCAAGAGTATAAGCCTGGCCTTTGGTGAGAGAAACGGGAAGAGAGAAGGAAAGCTGCAAACCCCTAGCTGGGCCTGGGGCAGATGTGTCTGCTGCTAAATCTGAGGCTGCGCAAGTCCACCCTACATGTGAGTTGAAAGACAAGTGAAATGCTGTTTGACCCTACCTCTAGCTGCTACCCCTTCATAACAGGACCAGAGATGGACAAGGGAAACAAAACCAGCAAGCCTAATATGAAGGGATGGATTTGGGAGACATTTTTCTTTCCAGCATCACTTGTCTGAGCTTGGAGAGGTCCTGCAAGGTCAGACTGGGTGGGATGCAAAAAGGAAGGGATGGAAAAACAGGAGCGCTGAAAGAAAGAAGCGAGAGGTGGGGAGGAGCAGCCTCACAGAACTCAAAGTTGGAAGAGATCACAGCCGAACTTTGGCTTCTCATCTCAGTGCTGCTTTTACAAAGGGTAAAAATATGAGGTTTTAATTAATTTTCTTACTGCAGTTGTTGGAAGTGGGGATCACCTTCAAAAAATAAATACAAATAACTGCTTTAACAGGAAACTTTTGCTGCTGTAATTTATTGGAAGGCAAAATGAGCTCCAATTACATTATCCACCCGCATTGTGTCGGCAATGCGTGCTTCTGATATTGCGCTATAATCCAATGACTGCTCCTGAATTATTAACACCAAGTTGTTATTAGAAGAAGTTGCCTGGCTTATTTCCGCCATTCTCCCCCCCAGTCCCTTTATTAAGTTTCAATTGATTCCCCACACCTCCTCCTGCCCCCCAAAAATGAGCCCTCGCCTCCCCGGCTCCTTCATTGCTGCCACAAACGTTACTTGTATTTGGCAGCCTGGTGAATTATTCACGCGTGCCGGGAGCGGCAGAGATATTACAGGTCTCGGAGGAGCCGGCGCGGCTCTGCTGTCACAGCTCTGGGTGGCTGGGTCGCCGCGTACCCGTCCTGCTGCTTCCCGCCCCGTCCAACAAAGTTTTGTCGAGCCCCGAGCGCAGAGGAAGGCTGCGGGCACGGGGGCGTCCTGCTGGCAGCCCCTCTGCTCTCCCTCCTGGCTAAGCGGGGCTGTTCCCGGGCCCAGGCATCAACCCAGGGCTCGACACCCCCACCCCAGACCCACGGTGGACCCAAAGGTGAGGGTAAAACCCAGCGCTGAGCGTTATTTCCAGCCTCCTCCGGGCGCAGCTGCCTGCTCCCGTCTCCGCTGCGCCCATCCCCGAGGTCTCAGGGAGAGCTCCGTGACCATTGAGCACCAGTTCCACCCCTCCACGTCCCCAAAGCCTCTTCATTGGAGCTTGGGGGATTGGAGAGAAGGCTTTGGTTGAGCCCCGTCTCAGAACGAGAGTTACCCAGGGGACAGCCGCAGTCTGAACAGAGTATCGGCACTACGCTGATCCCCTCCGCCTGGTACTCCCCGGTTGCCCTCGGCCCGGCCTCGCCTCTACCAGGGCTGGGACGGAGCAAGGAGGGCCCGAGAGATGCTAAATTTCTGCCGCTCATAGAGCCTGGCATGGCAGGGAGGCCTGAAATGCCCTCGGCCGGCTCCGTACCACCTTCTGCCCTCCAGAGGGGTCCTGCAGACTGTATTTACCGAAATTTTGGGGTTTTTTTCTTTAATTTAAAAAAACAAAAAAAAAAAAAGAAATCCAAATTCTCGCCTTGCCTGAAGCAGGGACAGGCGCATCCCAACTGTTCTCCGCAGGGATCCTGAGGCCAACTGGGTTTCTTGGGCTAGAAATTAAAACACTGGAGTTTAAAAGAATCAAAATAATATTGGAAGCTCTCATTCACCTTTCCCTTGCGTGAAGCCCTGCGGCCATTCAGAAGGACTCTGTCCCCGGAGGAAACCGTGTTCTGGCTGAGGAGCCAGCAGCGCAGACCGGTTCTCCACCCCCCCAAATCCCTGGGGAACCCCAAAAAGCCGCTAGGAGTGCTGGCTCCTGAGGATTCCCGGCCATGCTGAGAGGGGATGCGCCGGCGTCCGACATGCGGGATAGGGTTAACATGCCGTTCTCCCCCGCCGTGGGAAACGCTCTCAGCTGCCCCACGAGGGATGATGAGGCAGCCGAGGGAGTCGATGCACCCCGACAGTTACTTTTAATTTGTGCTTTACAACAGCTTGCGGGGGACCTGGGCTCACCTATTTTCCTTCTACCGCGCCCGGGACCATCCCCGCTTACCCTGTTCCGGGAACTCACTCAGATTTAGGCTCATGCTCCTCTCCTGGCCCTGAGTTAGGGCTGCGGGAAGCTTTGGAAGGGAAATAAATAGTCCCCGGGGATGGGCAGGGGGTGTCCGGACCCTGCAGCTCCTCCAGGCCCCGGGAGTTCGTTTGCAAACGAAAATGCCCCGGGAAAGGAGGGCAGTCGGGCGCGACGCTGCTTGCCCAGGGCTAGGTGCTACCCGCTGTCCCGCTCCTGGCAGGGTGTCTGGGGAGGGGGAAATTTGTCCCTGCCAGGCCCCCGCAAGTCCCGTCCCAGCTGCAGGAGCCCCCCGGGGGAACAGCGACTTCTTCTGGTTTCTCTGCCGGGGAAGGGCCGGGGCCGGTGTTTTCCATCCGAGCCGGGCCGGGCTGGGCCGGGCTCGCTGCCCCTGGCCCCGGCTCCCCCGCCGCGGACGGGTGCTTGGGTCAGATTTATTTTTGGTGCAGCGAAGATTTTTTCCCCACAGGGAGATGGTTGCGAAGGAAGGAAGGAAGGAGCGGGCGATGGCTGTGAAACGACCTCCAGAGATAGGCTCGGACGGGGGGTTCCTTCTCCAGCCCCTCAGAGCCCCCCGGCCCTCGCCACCCGCTCCCCAGCAGAGCTGGAAGCCGGCGGGAGCCCAGCTCCGGACCGCTGGTTTCCAAGGGGAGCGACAATGAGCAGCTCTCAGCGCTGGAGGCGCAGGACACCTGTGGGTACATTTTACCGATAGTAAGAGAGGACTGGGACAGGGATCTCGGCCCCAGCCGATGTTCTCCCTCCTCCGGGCTTCGCGGCGTGTCCTACGGGGCTCTCTCCGCCTCTCTCCACAGCCCCAAACTTGGGGGGTGCTTAAAGACAAAAATAACAGTTAATTCCCAGGTGCCTGTCTCCACACCGCGGCCCTGTGAGGGATGTGGTGCCAGGACCCGGAGCTTGCTGTCAGCTGGAGGGCACAGAGTTCTGCTCCTCTCCGCTCTGCTAACAGGGAGCGGTAACGTGTTTAGGCCACTTAAACTAGGCAGACATAACTGGGAGCCATGCATGGCTCAGCTATGCCGGGAAAGGAGGTGTCATTTGTACGCAGTTACTTTGGTGATCAACACTTGAGTGATTTATGCCGCCTGCTTTAATTATATTCCTGTGACATTTTCCTGGACAAAAGCGAGCCGCTCGCAGCCAAAGCCGGGCAGCCCCGGCCGCTGCCCGCCATGTCCTGGACGGCTTCTGGAGGGGGAGGGGGGGGGGGGAACCTGCCGATACCCCGAAACACAGCTCGGGGGGCAGCAAAGGGAGGCCCCTCCAAAGCTGCTACTCGTAGCCGAAGGGTTTTTTCGGTTCCCCAACTCTTTGTAGTTTCAGGTGCAGCGGTACTTTTCTGCTTCGCGGAGGAGGAAAGGCCGAGGCTTTACTGGCTTTCCGGAAGAAAGGCGGGTGAAAGGCAGGGACCCGGAGCGACACTTCCCCGACGGATCCGGGGGACGCCCCATCCATCCCCCAGTACAGCGAGGGGCAGCCATTCCCTCCAGCCTTGTTCCCCTCGCTGCTTCTTGGCCGGGGACCCGACCCAAACTTTTCCTGTCTGCACCGAGAGGGGCTCAGTGCCAGGTCCCCCTTTAGTTGGGCTGGAGCTGGCAGAAATGGGGAGTTAGGGGTGTTGAAGCTTTTTCGATGTGGGTGGTTTTCCCCAGACGACCCCAAATCTGGGATACACGACCCCCACCTTCCTCCCGGACGGACAGGAAAGGAGAAGAGCCCAGTTATGGGCTCTTCCCTGGGATGCGAAGTTACGTGGTGGGGGCGAGAGCAGGCCTCCGGTGCCCCCAGTGTCCTCTAGCCCCCAGATGCTCTTGGAAGCGGGAATGCTTCCTTGGGAGAGAGATGCGATGGGACCTGCCGCGGGGCACCGAGGGTCCCTAATTCCGGGCTGGGTGCAAGCGGGCTGCCAAAAAAGGAATTAAAAGAATTAAATTCCGAAGGGTGCAGAGGGGGATGCTGAGCAATTCCCTCAAACCAAGGCAGGGGTAACCCAGCGTACCCCTCCTCTGATTTTTAGCCACCCCCGTAGGGCAGAGAAGGAGTCGTTTGCTGGGTGCGAGCTGCAGCAAAGGCAAAGTGAGCACTGGGAAAACAAATCCAGACTCACCAAAGGTGCCGCGGAGCAGCTGAAAGCGCAGCGGAGAGGGGTAGATGGGATCCCGCCTGGTCACTCATAAAGCCCCAGGAGGTGGGGTGAAACGATGAGTGCCGGGACCTACCCTCTTCCCTTTCAGCCACCCCTCTTCCCGATGAGGTGCTGCATGGGGGATACGTTGAGAACAAGGGCAGGCGGCAGGCCTGGAGCTACCAGGCTGAGCTACGCAGGCAAGGCATGAACCCGGCTGTTCCCTGCCAGGCAAACGACGAATGGTCCCCCGGTGCCGGGGAGCCTGTCCTGGAGCTTCTGCCCTCCCCGCCGGGCTCTGCCCCTGCCAGGGAGCCAAAACAAAGCGGGGTTCATTTAAAGCCCTGTCCCCCCGCTCAGGCAGAGGAGATGCGGGCTGGGGGGGAAACATGGGATCGGAAAGGCTTTCGGGGCTTCGCTGTGCCCAGCGTGGGTTTGTCCCAGCCCCAAGCAGAGCGGGGACGGCGGCCGGGCTGGAGCCCGGGACGGCAGAGCCTCGGCGCATATCAAAAGCCCGCCCGAACTCTCTCCTAAGAACGAGACTATTTTTCTCCCCCTTCTCCTTTTTTTTTTTTTTTTTTCTTTTCTTCCTTTTTTCTCTTCTTTATTTTTTTTTTAATTTCTTTTTTTCTCTTTGTTCGTTTTTGGGTTTTTTTAATCTCATTTCTGTAATTATAACACCAGCATCCCCGGCTGAGTACTCAATAAAACCCGGATCCTGACATAAAACGCCACGCTGGAAGATAATGCGAGGGGACACCAGGGAGAGGAGGAAAGTCTCTAATTGGTTAAAATATGTTTAAATCACTTCATAAAACCCAAGCAATACGAAGCAAATAATCCACCTAGCAAAGCAAAGAAGCCGGGCGATTTAGAATCAGTGTAATTCTCTCCCCCCCCCCGACCGGCTCCCCCCCAGCTCCTCGCAGTATTTGATATGATGAATAACCCAATATAGGCCTTTAAAAATAGGTCACTGCATAAAGAGACTCCCAGAGAGCTATAAAAAATGGGAAGAGGGCGCTTTAAGGAGAGGAGCCATTTGCTTCTTTTGTGCTTGTTTGGTACCTAGCGGCCTGGGAGCTGCCAGCCGCCCTCCTCCTGCCCATCAAGGTGAGGAGGCAAAGTTAGGGACGGAGCCGGCCCCGGCCGTTCCTCCCGCCCCACCGCGCCGTCGTGCGCCCGGGCCACCGCTCAGGGCTTTGTCCCCGGCCCTGCGGAGCGGCGACAGAGAAGCGAGCTGGTGGCCCGGGCCAAAATAACAAGGAGCCGATCTGGCTGCACAGAGAGCCGCTCCGGCCCGGGCCCACTACCCCCGGGGTTGGGGGCTCAGCAAGCCCCGCCGCCGCGGACCCCTTCCCGCAGGCTCGCAGCAAAAGGCCTCGGGCTGGAAACACCGCGGCGGAGCCCGGCCGCTGCCTGCCCCTTGTGCCGCGCTTCCCCGGTCGGGACCGCCCGCCAGCCCCGGCGTTAACGAAGCCGAAGAAGCCGCCGATACCCCGTGAGCGATCCCGCGCCCCGTCGTGCAGCCTCTCCGCGGGCACCCCTGGCAGCGGAACCCTCCAGTGGAGGCCCTGCCCTGCCGCCGAGCTGCCCCCGGCCCGGTCCCGCAGCCCTCCCCGTCACAGGGCGCTGGGAAAGAGGAGCACGACAAATTCGGCGGAAACCTTCGGATTTTATTGGAAAGGAAAGGTCTGCCTTACCTGGAACCAGGCTCTCCCCTTCTTCCCCTCATTAAAAAAATCAAACGGCTCTGGGCTGAGCCGAGCTGAGACATTTAAAATAATGGAGTAGCCAAATTAACAGGAGGTAGAAATAGATGAAAAAAAAATCAAAATCTTAGGGGCAAGGAAAAAAAAAAAAAAGACACGGCCGGATATTTTTCGTTTTGTTTTGTTTTCGCTTATTCTTATTTTTCACTACACTGTGTTATCCTGATGCAATAAAGGCTGCTTTGTAATGTAATTTAAAAATATATATGTCCAAACAAATAGCAGGGCCAGAATATGACAAGTGCATTCAGCATTATAATTCAAGTGGGCTCCACCTCCATACCGCCTCCTAATTAATGGGTCTCCGAACTTGCAAAAGCCTGCATTGGACAGAGAGGGAGAGAGAGAGGGAGAGAGAGGGCGAAAAGTGTCATTGAAGATAATTGATTACCTCCCAATCAACAATAACTTGTTAGCAATAGTCAATTACCCCGTCTCTTCTCGCCTCTTTCCCCGTGGTCCGAAGGCTCGGTGCGAGGGCTGCTCTCCCCCTCTCCGAAGTCTGCTTTTCAATTTTTGTCTTTTTTTCCTTCTTTTTTTTTTCTTTTTCTCATTATTTGGAGGGGGTATTCGCTTGGGGGGGGGGGGGGCAGGGAAAGTGCTGCGATTTGGGGTGTTTCTTAAAATAGCAGCTGGAAAGAGGAAGAGAGAGGAGAGAGAGAGCGAGAGGAGAGAGAGAGCGAAAAAAAGATCCCCGACCCAAAACCCTGGGACAAGAGGTGCTGCAGGACCACCTCCCGGCGAGGGACCGACGGCAGCTCCGCTCCCGGCAGCAGCCCGCCGCCCTGCCCGCCGCCCGACGTGGCTCTCCCCGGGAGGACCCGGGACTCCTCCGCCGGAGTTGGAGGTGGGCTTCAACTTTTGCTCGCTGTCTCCGCCGCCGTCTCCCCGCGGTCCCGCCGGGGGCTTCTCCCCGCGGCAGCGCATCCCCGTCGCAGGTGGGGAAGGCAGCCCCGCGCGGCCCGGCCCCACCATGACTTCCAAAGAAGAACCCAAGCCCTCCTCAGGGGAAGAACGGCGGCGGAGCCCCTTGGATCACCTCCCGCCGCCTGCCAACTCCAACAAGCCCCTCACCCCCTTCAGCATCGAGGACATCCTCAACAAGCCCTCGGTGCGGAGGAGTTACACGCTCTGCGGAACGGCCCACCTCCTCTCCGCCGCCGAAAAGCACCCCCCGGCCGGGCTGCCGCTCTCCGGCCGGGCGCTGCTCTCCCAAACCTCGCCCCTCTGCGCCCTGGAAGAGCTGGCCAGCAAGACCTTCAAGGGGCTGGAAGTCAGCGTGCTGCAGGCTGCCGAAGGTAAGCACCGCTCGGGGTGTGCGGGGGGTCCTCCCTCGGGTGGGTACCCCGCTCATCCCCACGGCCTGCTTTTCCTTCCCCCCTTTCCAATCTCACTGGGTGTCTTACGGGGTGGGACGAGGGGTACGCCCGGGCTGCCGGTACCCGGCAGCATCCTTCCCCCTGCGGGCCTCGGACTGCGGGAGCGGTGGCTCTGCCCAGCTCCCCCCCCACTTCCCCGGTACAGACGGAGCAGGGGCGTGGGGTCTGGGGGGCTGAGGGTTGGAGGAACGTGGGGAAAGCGGCGACAATCTGGCGACTCGTCGGCAGGCAGGGACGGGATGACGATCTTCGGGCAGAGACAAACGCCGAAGAAGCGTCGAAAGTCACGGACGGCCTTCACCAACCACCAGATCTACGAGCTGGAGAAGCGGTTCCTCTACCAAAAATACCTGTCGCCGGCGGACCGGGACCAGATCGCCCAGCAGCTGGGGCTCACCAACGCCCAGGTCATCACCTGGTTCCAGAACCGCCGCGCCAAGCTCAAGCGAGACCTGGAGGAGATGAAGGCCGACGTGGAATCGGCCAAAAAGCTGGGCCCCAACCCCGCCGTGGACATCGTGGCCTTGGCCGAGCTGGAGCCCAGCGCCGAGGGAAGGGGCAAGGCACGGGCCGGTTCCCCGCCGCCACCCCCCGCCGCCGCCAGGGAGCCCGGCGCCCCGCCACCGCCCCGCCCCACCTCGCCCCCCACGGAGCGGCCCCGCAGCCGCCGGGACAGCGAGGAGGAGGAGGACGAGGAGGAGGAGGACGTGGAGATCGACGTGGATGACTGAGGGGCGGCCGGCGGGGTTCCCCCCTACCCCACTACCAAACCCCCCCCCCGCCCCGTCTTGCCCACCCTCCCCCGACAGCCCCAAATTGGCCCCCCCGGCCCCCCACGGCCGCGAGCGGGGCGGCTGCTCCCTTCGGTCGGAGCAATAAGCAATAGAAACCCACCATACACACACTCACACAACCACGAATTAATTTAGGGTAGAGTGGATATCCCTCCGCCTGTCACATCTTCGGAATGGTGCAATTACGGACGGCTTCTGTATAGATATTTAAACGTATATATAGGATTTTTTTCCTTCCCCCCCCCACTTTCTTTTTGAGGCTTTGATTTCTATTTTTTTTTAATAGCTACCAATGGCGATTATTTTGTCTGTGAGGGAGATGAGTAACCTTGGAACAAACTCGGCTTCCAGCAGATGTTTGGGTAGGCAGTTGCTTCTCAAAGACTTCCGAAACGAACCACTTTAGGGAAGATTTAAGTTAGCCTCGAAAGGGCAACAGCAAAAATTAGCCACTTGCCTTTCCTTGCATGTTTCAGATGTGCACGAAGTAATTGTTATTATTTTTTCCTTCTAAAAATCTTTCTTTTTCTTTCGCAGTCTCGGGAACTTGGGGATGGGTTATAACGCAAGCTGAAAACAATATATACTTTCTTTTTTTTCCTAGAGCATAGAGATTTGTCTCCAATGCAATTTCTGCCTCATTTTACCGATTAAAAGCTATTTTTACCATTTTCTGCTATTGTTGTGCTTTTATTCAAAAGCTGCCTTTCGTATTTTTGATATGAAGGTGGTAACAAAAAAAAATAGAAAGAAAAATGAAAAAAAAAATCCTAGAATTATTTTTTACTCTTTTTAGAATTTTTGCATGCTACGGAAATGAAAAAAGGACAAATCCCAAGATCAATACATTTAAATATTACACTATAAATTAAAGATATGTACATATTTAAGACCTGTTTTTGTTTGAATTGTACAAATTTTAAAAGGCCTGCTATTTAAGTTCCTATAGGGACAATGTCGCTTTATTTACTGTCTCTTAGAATTGTACAGATAGCTCTTTTTTCCGATACAATAAAATCTTTACCATTTTAATAGACTTTTAACGTCCTTCTTTGTGAACGGCCGACCGCTCCGCCGGCCCGAGCTTCCGCCGGACTCTTCCCCCCACCAGGAATCTCCCATCCCATTTGCCTTTAAAGTTATTTTAACGGCGGGACCTGGGAGAAAATGACGGGGGAGGAGCACGGGACCGAGAATTTTAGGAGGTTTTTTGTGGTTGTTGGTCAGGTTGGTGCCAGGGAGCAGTTTGGCAGAGGTGGAACCCGGCGGAGCGGGAGGGCAGGAGGTGCACGAAGCGCTTCCCGGGGAGGGGGATGCGCCGCGGCAGCGGCTGCGGGATCGCGGCGGGGGCACCTGGGCTACCGGGGCTACCGGCCCTCCCCGCAGCTCCCGCCTCCAGAGGGTATTTCCAGCCCGGAATTAGAAAGGAAAAAGTGGTGGTGTGGGGATAAATAAAGAAAACCCAAACGCGAACGAGGGGACGGAGTTATCACCGCTCTGGACAAAAGGAGCGGTGAGGGGCACGGGGGGCGGACCTCCCGTTCTGGCCAAAGCTGCTGCTCCGGGGGCAGAAGGATGGAAAATGCTTCATTTCCTCCCGTTCCTTTTATATTTGCCCCCCTCTTTTTTCCCCCCGTCACTCCTTTTTTATTTTCTTTTCTCCAAAATCACGGCTCTGGTGAATGTGCTTTCCCCTGGCAGCGTGACCTGCCCTTGGAGCCCAGCAACGTGTGTTTCTCCCTATTCTTTGCAAAAAATTTATGTGAGAAAGCCAAATCTGGTGTACAGTGGCAGAGCGGCGGCGAAGTGTCCGGGTAAGGCCGGCTTGGTCTGCGGGTTGGATTTTCCTTTTTTTTTGGTCCAGTTTCTCTGAGGCTAAATAAATCTTTCTCCTCTTTGAGAATGGATGGGGTTGTAATTTTTAGCGTAAAGCATGAAAACTGGGGACAAATGAGCCCTCTTCTCTGAAGTGACAAGCGACAATGGAGCATATACAGCCTCCTGCGGTTCGCCATGCTGAAACAAGCGTGCCTCTCCGCAGCAGAGAGAAGGCGAGCGCTTGGAGACCATATGGTTTTTGAATTTTCTTCACAATTTCCAGACAATTTGATGGATTAGGTTAACCCTCCCTTCCACTGTTTAACTCCACAACAATGGGAGCAGAGCTGTTCTCCCTTCGTCGGGGCATCTGTGCGCTTCTATTCTTCTCTCTTTCTCTCTTGGTATTTGGAACAAGCCTATGAATTACAATGAAATTCACTTTTCTTTAGCATTATTTGGAAGAGCACTTGTTTTCCGCCACCTCCCGCCCCCACCTCTCCATCCCCTCTTTGTTTTGTTTGTTTTTTTGGGGGTTGTTTTTTTTCTTACCTCCGAGTGATAGCTTTGACTTCTGTCCAGATCTCTCGGAAAGCCTTCAATCTTGTCCTTAAGTGTTTTTATGCTAAACAGGCAAATCGTAAATGCTGAGAAACTGTGACATTTATGTGAAGATCTAGTTAAAGGGCTTTATTTGTTTTCTTTATCTGTTCTTTTTTTTTCCTCCCCCCCCCCCTTCCCCCTCCTCTCCTGTCCCCTCCCTCCCCCCAGTCTTTTCTTCTTTTGTCTTAGAATGGATTTAATGAGGCTGCAAACACTACAATTCAATATAACCACGAAATAAAAAAAAAGGAAGAAAAGGGGTGGCTGGGTGTATGGGAAACAGGCTGGGAGTTAATTTGGGTTTCTGATCTATTGACTTCTGTGTGTACAGAGAAGAGATGCCGGGCCGCCGTGCTCCCGCAGAACTTTACCACACGTGGCTGGGGCGGGTTAGTAAATAAAGCCTCCTCTCGAAGATTTGCAGCGTGTTCGCTTTGGCTCACCCCCATTTCCAAAGAGCTGGGATCTGGGTTATTTAATTTGCATTTTGAAAACCAAAAAGCGCTTTTTTTCTTTTTTTTTTTTTTTTTCCTTTCCTTTTTTTTCCCCCCTAGCTTATGAAGGAAGCGCCGGCTTGTGCCCCTCATTTGTCATGCGTTTTGAAAGGCGCCGTTTCCTGGATTACCTGGCTGGGTAGATCTGTCGCTTTCCCTCGATTCTAGGTACAAACCGGAATGGGCTTTTTTTTCACCTTTACTTTTAATTTCTCTCCTCTCTGCCTGTGTTTCCACCCCGCAGCAGGAGGGACCGCACGACATCGCGCCCTTTGCGGCTGACCCAGCCGCAGTCCTTCCAGCCGGCTCCGAGCTCTGCTTTTGGGGCCGCGCTTCGGGCGGCGGGAAGAGCCCGCATGGACCCTCCCCTGCCAGCCCCAGACCCCCAAATTAGCCTACTCCCCTAAATCAGCCGGCCCTGAGGCCGTGGGACCCGACCTATCCGGCGACTGCCGCAGAGAAAGGGGAGGCTGGGTCGAGACCCCAGGGACTTGCTGGTCCGGGGCACCAGGGGCAGCGGCCTCCTTGCCCGGACTTCTCCTTGTCCCCCGTGAGTGGATTCACAGCGGGGACAGAGCCGGTCCCGTTTTCCCACCCCCGGGCACCACCAGGAGCGTTTCGGAGCTCCTCGCCCCCGGCCGGGTGCTCCATACCCCAGGGATTGGCTCCCCTCCACACCCCGGTAAGGAGGTGAGCACGGGGCAGGGGAAGGCAACGGCCTTTCCCAAACGGATCAAACCGAAAAGGGTTCGGATTCAAGCGGCAAAGGCTGGATTCCCGACGGGAAAAATAAAGGCGTAAACCCGGGCAAGGAAGGCTGAGATATCCCGCCGGATTCTAGCCCGGGGAGGTGAAAATCCGCAGTTTGGCAGAAAGGGGTGTGGGAGACGGGGGAAAAGGGGGACCGGATTGGAGGCCTGGAGGACCCCCTCAGCGCGCACCGTAGGAGTCTACAGTGCCCCGGGACCCCCCTTCTGGCAGGCCTGGGCGCTGAGCACAGTGGCTGCGCCCCGACCTCGGGAGTGCCAATCCCGGAGAGGCTCGGCCTGGCCCGCACCCCAGCCCAGGCTGCTCCTTCTCAGCAAAAACCCCATTTCTCGAACGCAGGAGCCAGTGCCCCCCAAGCATAATCCCCATCCTTCATCCCCAAACCTGACACTGCCTTGGATTTCGTTTGGAGATGGGAGGGAAGCTGGAGGGGAGGGGGCTGGGGAGGATGTTGTCTGCTTGGAAATGCTGCCCTTAGGGGATTAGGTTTTGTTTTTTTTTAATGCTTCCATATTTTATTTCTTTTTCTGAGGGGGGTGAAGGAGATCCATATTTGATCTTGTTCACTTCACACAGGGCTCCCAGACGGAGAATAAAGCCCCCTCCTGAATTATCCAACAGAGCTAAAGCAGGTTGAGTCAGTGAAATTCAGTTCCTTATTTTATGAGGTGTCAGGGCTGATGTCGAATATGGCAACGATAACTAATACTACAGTCTGAGGGACCAGAACGTGGTAATTAATCCCAAAGACTTAAGTGTATTTTAGTTCAGGAGAAAAAAAATCACTAATTCAATCGTCCGGAAAATTGAAGTTTGATGCATGAGTCTCTGCTGAAAGGAAAAGCTTTTTCTTCCCGATTCTGGGGTAGGGGCAGGAATCTCAGCCTCTCTCCTCTGCTCCCCAGAAAATGCCACCGTATAGGGCCGCTGCCCGCCCTCCCCCGGCCTGGGCACACCAGGGATAGGCACACCAGGGACCAGCACGCCGAGGGACCGGGGGACACACAGGCTGCTCCCACGGTCCCTCTGTACCCCCCACTGTTCTTCCCGACCTCCTCCCTCAGCGAGCATGATACATTCGCAGCCGTGTCACGACCGTCTCCTTATATCGCGACATGAGGAAAGGTTGTTGAGCCCCGGACACGTTGGAGGTCGCCCAGCCCCGTCCCCTTCCAGCCTCGCTGGGCAGAGAGGACTCCTCTCCCGGCCCCAGACCTCCGGCGGTGGGGCCGAAGCCGGAGAGGGGGTTAGCACTTTCCCTGCCGCTTCCCCGGCTCCGGGGCAAGGCCCGTGTTTGCTCTCACGGCTCTGCGGCACCCGGGGGAGCACCGGGGGGACCGGACCCCCGTCCGTGCACCAAGCAAGGGGCCTGGCAGTCCGGGTAGGAGCCGGGGGGGCCGGGGAAAGGAAGGCTCCGGGCGCCGCGTTATTGATGGGGCTGCGCTCGCTACAGTCAGCCGCATCGGCGTTAGCATCCGTCTCCGCGCCCCTCGGTCCAGACATCCTTCAACCTTTTTAAGCTTTGGCCTCATCTCTGAGATGAAGAGGGGATGCCCCATCGGGTCGCTCCTGTCCCCAGCTCCTGCCGGTAGCCCCCCTCTCTTCCCCGGGAGGCCTGGTGGGTCCATCCACCCCCATGGGACGTGTTTGCACACCCGGGGTGTCCGTGGATTCTGGGTATCCCTTCTGCAACGAGGGGCAGCACTTTCTACAGGGCGGGTGGCGAGCAGGGGCTAGCAGAGGTCGTCACCCGACATGCTTGGCGGGGCTAAGCCTCCCCCAGTGGAGCTTGTTCCCTTACCTGTCCCCACCCCAGTCCCGCTTTCCCCCCTCATCCAAAGACGTCCCCATTGCCAAGGGAAGGAGATCCAGGCACCCAGGGAAATCGCCCGTAGTCCTGTTTTATATGTCATACACAGAGGCGGCAGCAGGATTCGTGACGTCATCAGCCCTCACGGTGACATCATCACCCAACCCAGTAAAGGCAGGTGACCGTTTGTGTAGAGCTCCCGAGGGGGCTCCCAAGCGGGTCGGGGGGGGGTGTAGGTGGGTGGTCCCGCGCCTCCCGCCATTCGGGTCCCTCAATATGAAGCTGTAACACCGAGGAGGGACGGACGCGGGGAAGCGGGAGGACTGCCCGGGGCTGCCCGCTGCCGGGTGTCCTCTGCCAGCAACCCTCCTGCCCTGCCCTGCTCCTGCCCGTCCCTCTTGCTCCCCTGCTTGCGCGGCCCCTCCGCAGGTCTGCTCGCTGTGCGCATCGCTACGCGGGGCCGGACCGGGGCCAGGGGGCTGCTGCGAGGGGGGTGTAAACACGTGTATAGGCAGTACCAGTAACACGTGTAAGGCTGTACCCACACCACCACCCGCGCAGCTACAGACTGCACACATTCACCGCACTTGTATGTTTTCCCCTTGCTAGCCAGCGTATTTCTGCAGGGACAGAAGTACGCCCGGTGAGGGCGGCAGCACCGGGGCACCGGCTCAGCCTCCCACTCCACACCGCCCAGGGGAGGGAGACTGCGCGGGGCCTCGCACCGGTGGGCTCGGCCGGGGCTAAATCGGGCTGAAAGAGGAGAGAGGAGAGAAAATAATTGCGTCTCTAATGAGGTGCTGGGCTGTCGGCGGTTTGCCCGGGATGGCACCGGCGGCGGGCTGGGTGGTGGGGCCACCGTTACGCCGTGCACCCACCCGCGGCCGCTGGCTCACACGCAGGAACCGCCGTGTGCCGGAGTCGTTATCATTTTTGTTAACTTTTTATCGACTGTTTGCTAGATGGCATGTCACTAAAGTGTATGATTTGAGATGAAAAATTAGACAGATTAACCCGAGGGGAGAGCCTGATTGATTACTAAATAGGATCAATTTGAAAGTTTTAGTCATAACGTTTCTGTAGAGCCCCTTAATACTTCAAACTTCAATTTTACGGGCTATTGAACTAAGCATGTTCCTGACAAAATTGATATATGTATTAATTTGCTTTAACTGTTGATTAATTACTCTCCACTGAAAGAATTATATGGAGCTGTTTGCCTCAGATTTGCATATTAATCAAATTCTAGTTGATAATTCAGTTGGTGCGATGGATTTGAAGATGGGAGGGGGCCGTGCCAGGGCAGGGCTTGCAGGAGAGAGAGAGAAAAAAATATCTATATATAACTCGCTAACCTCTGCTTCCTCCCCAGGTTTTCCATCTCGAGTCCCCTCTCTCCCCACCCCTGTGCTCCCCTCACTGCTTAGCTGCCAGTTAGTGCATTAAAATCAAAGATGCAGAACGCGTTACCCTGGCTATTTGGTGAAAACAGAAATTGCCTGTCCGGTTTTTATGATGTTCTCAGCCTGAGAAGGCTGCACTTTAATGTGTCCTGTCAACATGTCTGGGATTTAAAGGGAAAACGGCACAATTTAGCGCTGGGTAATTAATGACGAAGTGCCCCAGCCGGTAGGATGGCACCGACGCCCTCAGTCTCCCCCGGGGCGATGCCCGGCCAGGGGGAGCAGCCCCGGCTGCCGGTGCCCAGTCTCGGCGGGGGAAGAGACGCTGTATTTCCTGCTCGGTGGAAAGTGGAGGTCTTACAGAGCCGCTGTTCCGAAATGGCGAGCAAATTAACAGGAAAATAAAATTAATTGGAGAGGCTCCGGCTCGCCATGCGCTGAGGAAGAATAACGGTGTGGGAATTAGGGAGGTGTCGGGAGAGTTACCTCGCATGGCGGGGGATGCGCCCTGAGCCGGCCCGACCCAGCGCCCCGGCTCCCCCCCTCCTCATTCCCCCCTCAGGTACTGTCTCGGGCAGCGACCGGCGGCAGGGAGGTGGCTGCAGACGAACACCGGGAAATAAGTATTTCCTGGTGTGAGTGCCTATGTCCGCCCGGAGACCCAGCTACCTTGCACCGCCCGTTTCCTCCCCACACCTGTGTCCATCTCTCCGTCCATCCTCCCAGACGGAGCACCTTAACACCCCCGTTCCACGCCTTTGCGTCTTCCTCAGACTTAAACCCCGACACGCCCTAGCTGTAGATTGTGAGGGTCCAACTATATAAACTTTTCCGCCACCCCCCCAATGTATGGATTCAAAGGGTAACAGTGTAATTAAAACCAGATAATTAATGAGACAATATTCCTACAGCTTACATCTTTAATGAACAAAACCCTTCAGGGCCAACGTGCTTTTCCAGGCTCATTAAAGAGAATAAAGTTGTGGGGCTTCTGTACTTCCCTGTGTGTTAATAATAAACCAGCAGTTTACGCTTTAAAAAAGCAGAATAGCTGATGCTTTCCACACCTTCAAAGAGTCTCTCAGAGCCTTCTGCGGCGCTTTAAATATTTTAAATGCAAAGTAAGGTGCAAAGGAGGCTACGAAATCCTCCGCCCGCTGTATTTGAGGGTCTGCGCAGCGACGCATTCTGCTGATTCCGCGCCTTTTAAACGGACCTAAAATGCGGAGAAGGAAAAAACCCCAAATCCAAACCCAAACCCTGCGACTGTTCCGTGCAACAGCTTCCTGCAAACTTTCTGCAACTCTTCTTCGTTTGCTCTCTCTTTCCCCCCCCTCTCTCCCTGCTCTCCTCGGTGCTGTTTGGCTTCGGGAACGCGCAGCCACCGCGGCGCGTACGAAATCCCTTTGTTTATTTCCAAATATATTTAAGAAAATAACAGCCCTGGGTTTAATGCTGAGAATATACAGCCTGTATCTGCCGCGCGCTTCTGTACATTTAAGCTGCTTGTTTCCCCCCCGATCCTTCCCGTGGAAGCTCCCGAGGTAATATTTCCTTTTTAGTACTCTGCGAGCTTCTAACTCAAATTGTTATTGCTTCACATTTTTAAAGTTTACTTAGCAAAAGGCCCGGTTAACGTGAGCTGCTTGCAAGCTCGGAGAGAGACGGAAGGGCCTTGCCTTCAGCTACGCTCCGCAAATGCGAAGGGATAGGGGCTTTTAGGGATGAGTTATACTGCAATCAGCTTAGTAAATCTGCATGCAGAAAGGATGCTAATTAGTCTTAATAGTCTACCAATATGCCCCAAGACTGGAGACACAACAACGTAAATCTGCTACCGATAAATATTTTTAATTGTTAAATTTACTGGAAAGAAAAGTGTATTTTCCTCGGCAAAGGCGGAGGATGCTGCGGGACCGGGCTCCGCTTCCCGGAGGGGCCAGGGGGGAGGCAGAGCCCCCCACTCTCCCCGGCCGGGGACCCCTCGACCCCCAGCCCTGCCCGCCGAGAGGGAGGGAATGAGGGAGGGTGGGAGGGGGAGCGCCTGCTTACATTGCGCTTGGTGAAATTAGTGATGTATCACGTTAATTACCAGTGTGATCTTAAGATGGTTGCAGGCCCAAGGAAAATTAATGGAAATCCAAATTCTAATTATGTGGCTGGTGTTAAAGAGTTGAACTAAATACCCAGGAAGGGAAATTGGATGATAATGTGGAAATATGCTACGTTTTCTGGCTGCTTCTGGTTATTGCATCATGATGCCTAATAAATGCATTAGCAGAGACACTGCTGGAGGAGGATCTTTGGGGATACAAAGCGGGGTGGGGGTGCCCGGGATAACTGCGAAAAACAGGAAAGAAATCTCGAGATCTCCTCATTTTGCTCCAGCCTTGCCCCCGTCCCCCCACGAAGGTTTGACCCTCCCCGGTGCATGCGGGCCCAGCCCCGTGTGCTAGGATTGTGCAGGAAGAGAACTGGGAGGGGCACAGAGAAATACCCCTCCTCCCCCGACACGGGCGAGCTGCTGCCTCGCTCGAGGGTGGGGAAACTGAGGCACAGGCACACTTCCTTCCAGGGTCCCCCTCCACTCTCCCTGCAGCAACCCGACGTGGAGGACTAATTAATTATCACAATTAAGCTTTCGGGACCTGGGGCTGAAAGCCGGGGGGGGGGGGGGGGGGGGGGGATGTGCAGAGAAAAGCGCTGGGGACACGACACCGAGTGCGGTAATGTGTGTCACGTCCGACCCACGCGTGTTCCCTGGGACGGCGGGGCAAAACCACCTTCCCACAGGCTTAACCCTTCCCTCACCAGCGGTCTCAGGGTTCCGGGCTTGCAGCTCTAAGATCTCAGCCTCATCCATCACCGAGTTAAAAAAAAGAAAATCAAGAGGGAAACCAATCCAGACAAACACATCAAGACTCAAGAGTGGCGACCCTTGCAAAAGGCAGGGTCCAACCAGATATGAATCATTTTTCTTTGCATACTTTAAAGGAATTACTAGTGATATGCACGGCTGTCACTGCAAACTACATTTATGGATTTGCAAGTCATTTCCATAAATCAGCTGCATTGGATCCATCAGAAGAGCAGAGCCCGGCGTCGGTGCGAAGATGATGGAGCTCTCTTTGAACGTATAATGAAGTGTTCCAAGGGCTGCAGTTATTTTTCTGCTTGTTAAGGATTTTTTTTGGAAGGGGGAGGGGAGCCTTTTCGAATTTGATTTTAAATTAAAACGTCGCCAAGAGATGTTTTATTGGTGATCACCCTTATGATAAATTTATGCTTCAATAATTACTTTTCACGGGATATCGATTTCCTCTGGCAAAAGCGTTTCTCCCTCCTTCCCAACCCCTGTCTCCCATTTCCCGAACAAGACAGCTCCCCCCAGCTAACCCTCCACGCCCAGGGGACGGCTCCGAGGGCAGAAAGACGCGGGGGGGCTGCGGGAACCGAGCTACCGCGGTGGGGAAAGGTGCAAGGGCTGGCCCAAGTTCACGCGTGAGCCCCACGGCCGGGAGAGCCCGTGCTGGGCCCATCTCTGCCTCTCAGCTCCCCCAGACCCTCACCAGGTTCAGGAGGCTGTAGATGGGGGGGGGGGGTGTCGTTTTTCCTGACTTAGTGGGGATCCCTCAGAGGGATGCAGGCAACCTCCGATGCTGCAGCGAGCATCCCCCCAACTCTTTGAGGTGTCCTGACTACTGGGTAGATGGGCTGCACCTCCACAGCCCCCCCAGCCTCCACCTCCCCCTAAATCCAGAGCAAAAATCCCTGTGAGAGGGTGCAGACGGTCCCAGCAGCCTGCAAACCAGGGCAGTCCCTGTGGCCCTTGCCCTGGGGGCAGTCGGTAAGTGACTGCCTGTCCCTCTGTGCCCCTTGGGAGACCCTCCGTACCCCTCCCGGTGCCTGGCATGGGCAGGGGAGCAGGGAGGGCAGCACAGGGCGAAAGGAAGTTCTCGCTGCACGGGGGCTGTAACCCCCAGGATTACAGGTGCTCTGAACAGTGTCCCAGTCTGCAAACGCACTCGCTCTCAGGGACGCGGAGACCACTCCCCACCACCCGCAGCAAGCTCACCCTCCCCAGCACCAGTTCCACTTCTCTTCTTACAGACCCACTAACCCACTGCCGAAAACACGTTCAGGGCACTCAAGAAAATGCAGAGGGTCCATGACGGGTTCATAGCCCAAAGCGATGCCAAGATCACACAGAACCAGAACCAGATTGTTGCACAAATGCTCCTTAACCTCAAAAACATTATTATTGCAACCAGACTGGGGTTTTCCAAGATGTCAAATTCATCCAAATAAATCAATTCTGATCCGTCCTTTCCTGACAAAGCCAATACTCCTGTCAGCTCCTCCACACACACACACACACACCCTCCACCCCCATTTATTAAGGAAATAATTTTCCCCTTAAGGGGACTCACACGGTGCTCAGAGGACCGAGCAGTGAGGACAGGACAGCACAGGCCAAGGCACAGCAGAAACTCTGAGACTGTGATAACTCCCCCAGAGGACCCCATCACAGGGTTTTCCTCTACTTACACCATTAGCTGGATGCTGTTCTTCTTTCCCTCAAAAAAAAAAAAAAAAAAACCAACAAAAAAACAAACTCCCAAAACCCAACTTGGTCATTTACTTGGGAGCAGGAACATGATATTTGGTGGAAAAGTGATGTGACTGAACAGGAGGCTTGCTGGTTGTGGAGAGGCTGCTTGTTCCTAAACACCAGCCCATGCTCAGGAGGAGTTTGCTGGTGCTGGCAGACCACGTCTTAGCTCCCACGGGAAAAACCCCAGGTACTGACACCTGTGTAGATGGATCATCTCGTCCCCTATTTGGTTTTTCTTTAAAAGCAGGGAATTAAAAGAGTGCATAGCACTGCCCTCATGCCCAAACCCTGAGCACCAAACACAAGTGCTTTGGCTGCCGGTGAGAGCAGGGTGACCATTACCCATGCACTGAGAGCAAGGGGAGGCCTGCGAGCACGAGCAGGCAAGCTGTGGTGGGGATCCAGGACATGAGTGGAGCCCAGGGCACCGTGCACATCCTGCACATCCCTGCCTTGCCCGGACTGGCCTTGCAGCAAGGCTGGAAGAAGCAGTATGCACCCTGCAGGGGTACAGCCTTGGCTGGGCATGAGGACACCCTTCCAGCTGCTTGTGTTACCCCTGCTTTAAGCTGCCATGTAGCACAGGAAAGAATGTCACTTTTTTCTTCTCTGGAGAGTCCCCAGTAGGTACTACCTTTCAATGCTACTGGGGACAGTCGCTGTTCCCCCAGTTTCCGTACACTGCCAAAGAGAGAGCAGTCACAGTACTAACATGGGCTTCAAACCTACCACAGAGATCGGGGCAAAGACTGAGCCTGTGAGCAGTCCCTGTGAGCAGGGAAAGAGGAGTGTCCTATTCTGCTCTCTGTCCCCTCAGCTTCTGTCAAGCCTTGCCTTCTGCTCTTGGCATGATCCAAAGTGACATTGTCATCCACCGGCCCTTGGCCACCTCCTGCTCCGGGGGCCTCCTCGGCAGGGCAGGCCGAGCCACCAAGACCTGCCCCCCTCATTACAGCGCTGGTTAGCCCAGTTGCTCATTTTCCTGCCTTCCTGCTATCCCACTTAAGACCACCGCTTCTCCAGCCTCATCTCACCGCATCTCTCCGACCAATCTCTGGGCATCCCAGCGCCGCTTTGCTCCGGGCAGTGGAGGCGGGACGGAGGACGGGGGATGCGAGAGGAGGTCCTGCCCCGTCGGTGCTTCCTCCCACAGGTGCCGCCCCCCTCGTCAGTGTTTCCCCGCCAGCCCCCCGCCCGGCAGTGCCGGCTCGGCTCGGCCGCCCTGCCCTGCTCTCAAAGCTTAGGCAAGGGGGACCTCTGCAGGCCGCGCCGCCGCTGCTTCCCCTGCTCCCCGAAACACGACTGCTCACCCCACCATGTGGGACAGAGCAGGGCGTGCTGCCTAACGATGGGCATTTGTAACAAGGGACAACCCGCTTCTGAAGGTAAAAAGATAAAAAGCGGAAGGGTTTTGTGAGCGGAACGCCCCGTAGCATCCCTTCTGCTAGGTGAGCAGCCGCTTCGGTTCCCACAGAGGAAACAAGTTGTGTTTTCCCAGGGCTTGTGATGCTACTAATGACGGCCACTGTGAAGAAGCATATTGCCCCCCTGACCCGTATCAGGAGCTGAGTAAGTAGGATGCTACCCTAGAGACAGAGGCTGAAGGGTGAAACTCATCCCCTGGTTCACAGTGATTTCAGAGAGGCTGCTAAAACCAAAGAGACACCAGTGACGCATATCTTAGGGACAAGAGAGAAGGTGAAAGCCAGGCACACGCTTAAGCATGACCTGGCCACTGAGAAACAGCAGGTCAGTGGGGAGGCATCAGGCAGCTCCTCCCTTGTGGGCACACCATGCATATCCTGTCCCCCAAATTTAAATGTCTTGTTGAATTTCAACCAAAATGTGACTAGAGACATGACAGCTACAGGAAATTCAGGCCCTGAGTGTTTTGAATCCTGCTAGCTTGGGAAACTGAACTTCAGAGCCTTCTTGGTGCATGTACACAGCTCTTTTGCAGCCAGGGTCACCTCTAGCCTTACTTTGGTACTGCCAGTCTGCATTTCCAAGTGCAGCAGGGGCTTCTTAGGGCATCTGAAGCAGCTTTTGAACATTACTGCATGAAGGCAGTGGCCTGTGGGCTCCCTGCTCTCCCAGTAGTCGCAGGGCATGCTGGCTGGGTAGCAGCACTGCTCTCAGTTATCAATGTCAGTGATGCCATTGCATGACTGTTCCATCCACAGAGCTGGGGCACAAGCGCATCCCAGACTTTAACCTGCTTCTCTGTAGTTCTAAACTGAACTGCTGCTGCAATTCTAAAATGCAGCAAACCTCCCACATCATCAACGTTTGGTATCAAATCGTCAGTGTCCCCCCTTCACTGGTCAGGGGATCGTGTGCACCCTGCTCTGAGGGTGGCAGAGCTGCAAGCATGAAGTGCTATGCATGTGCTGACCATACAGCTGATGTACAGACACTGTCCCCAGGATATTTTCTGCTCTTGGTTACATGGGCACTAGCCCCAGGTGATGGTCTGGCCTCTGTATCGCACAAATGATGATTACAGCCACTTTACTTCCAGTGAAGGAGTTTCAGAAAAATAATCTGAAGGAAAATATCATTATGTGCAGCACTTTTTGTGGAAGTATTTAAGCCTTGAGTGTAGGGGGAATTACAATTCACATTCCTTTATGCTCAAGCTGACAGCTCCCTCAGGCATCATGGTGAGCTCATATATCTTTTGCACGGGCCCCTACACCCATGCTGGATGACTGGTGGGGTGTTAGCGGCAATGGAGCCAGATTGTTCTTGGAGTACAGGGAAAGGCTAAGGGCCAATGGACACTAGGAGCAATGGATACAGTTTCATCAAGGAAAACACTGATTAGATATTAGGGAAAGAGACTTTCCACATGAATTGTAGTTAAATACTGGAACAGGGTTCAGACTTTGGAGTCACCACTCTTGGAGACATTCAGAACTGGGCATCCTGACCTAGCAGCAGTGAGTCCTTCTCAGACTGAGGTCTGGATCACAAACTCCCTGAAGTCACTTCCAGCCTGAATTATGCTATGATTCAATGATGATCCAAACAAACTCCTGGCTGCTGCTCCAGTATCCTCCTCATCCATCAGCACTTTCCAGCACAGCAAAATAAACTGGAGCAGTCAAGCAACTTCCAAGCCCATCAGCACAAGCAGCAATATAAAGCCGGTGTCACACAGCCTGCAATCAGTTGCTATATCTCATTTCTTAAAATCACATTATTTTATGATCCACTAATGTTTTTCTCAAATAGTCCCATTTGTTCTTCACCTAATTCAACCATAGCCCTTAATTATTTGACACTAATAGCTTTCATTTCTCTCACTTCCTTCTCTGTTTCTTTGCCCTGCAGGGGGAATCAGCCATGACATCTAGGAGCAAGGTTGCAAAACAGCTCATGCCTTCATTCCTTGTGCCCTGCCCATCTCAGGGTGCAGAAACCATGGCCAAGGTGGCAGGGGTTTTGCCCTATTTGATCCATGATAATATCAGGGGAAAGCAAAAGGATAGTTAGCACTGCTGGATGTAAGTCACCCCAAAGTGAGAAGAAATAACAACTGATAACTTGGGGCTGCCGTCAGGACCAGCCGCTCCAGTAACCAATGGCTGGAGTGAGATGGCTAGGTCTTGGCTCTGAAGCACCTCACTCTGGAGTGGTGACAAGTCTCTCCACTAAAACCCTTTTGCAATGGCTTTGATGACAAGAAAGTCGAAGGATTGGTGAAGAAGGGCTCCCTAGGGAAAGCTTCCCAGACCCTCCTGCCTTCCATTCTGCTGTGTCACAGCCCTTGATTGCAGTGCCTTTCTAGCTTCCCCTTTACAGCAGGGAGGATGAGGATTATTTTCCAGAGAAGAAAAGGGTTGGACAGGAAAACTTTGGGTGAGGGAAATTGGGCAGATATGCTACCTGCAAACATGTCAGGAGACTTTGTGCACAGCATGGGCTATGGCTTGCTCCTTTCTCAGCAGGCACCTTCAAAGCAAGGCACAAGAGCTCCGCAATGCTCCCTGAAAGGTGCTCTGTGTCCTGTCAGAGGCTGTTTGTAAGGTCTTCTCGATGGCCTTTGCTGGTCCTGAGAGTTCCCTGGACTCAGTCATAGGGAGCCTTGCTGCTGCGCAATGCTCAGGGTAAGCTTAGCGCTGCCTCACAGCATCTCAGATGCTCACCTCACCAGGACTGGACTGTTTTCTACTGTTTCCTACTGGGTGTGGGTCCGGAACATGCTGGGTGTGGAAGTCGATCCACAAGCTTTAACAAATGATTACCTAGGACTCTCACCCAAGGCAGGGATCTCCCTTCAAAGCAATAGTGCCTAAGAAAACCCATTTCTTAGGAGGTGAATAGCTCATGGCATCCCAGAGGTGGTGGAGTTCACTCCCTACAGTTCATATTCTTCTCCATCTGCAATGAATTGAAAAACCAACAACAAACCCTCTGATGGACAGATTTTGATGGAGTACTCCACGGGACCGCTAATTGTTTTCCCATTAATCCTTGCTTTTGAAAGTAGAGCTGGGTTTTATTTGGAATAGTTCTGAAAGTCTATCAGAGTCAAGAGGTGTGGCTTGCCAGCAGCAGAAAGGTGCAAAGCAATAGCTAGATGTGCTAATTCTTCACATTATGGGAAAATGGCCCAGTCAAGTTATTTCTCACCTGCCTCCTGTCCCTGCTGCAGACACAGGCTCTAAATATCACTTCTCCTTGCCTGGCAGCAAGAAAGAGAAGCAGCAGCACTTATTGGTAGCAGAGAGGCTGCAACTAGAAAGGATGGATGCTTGCTGTCCCAGGAACTTTCTCATTGGGTTTTGATATAATAACCCTATAATTAAGCAGTTCTAATTGATGGGAAGAGCAGAGAGTTTTGGAAAGCTGTGTCTTAGTAAGAATGTTTCTTCTCCTTTTTCTTCAAGCTAAGAAGCTGCTGCCCTAACCTGGGCAGGTGGAGAAAGGTTTCTATGAGCAAGAGAGACAGAAAGGTCTGTCAGGAGAGGATTAGCTGGATCAGAGCCTGCCTCCAAGCAAGACAGAGGGCGAGGCTACCTTGCAAAGCCTGTCTGGGCTATTTTCTTGAGCTATGGGAGGAAGAAGGCAGAGCCAGGAGCGACAGAGGAGAGCTGCATTAAAAGAGGAAATTAATTTTGCTCTAATGCCTGCTATGGCTGCTTCTTACACAGCGATGAACAGCGGCTGCCTCTAGCCCTCAAATCCTGAAATCCCCCAGCTATCCCCATCCCCATCGAGCAAGTCAAATGGAGGCTTTTAATACCAGGAGGGCCCTTACTCTGTGGCCTACTGGGAAGTGTAGTTCAGTGCCTGCATGGCTATTTCAGAGCAGTCTTTGCTCCTTCTGGTTTTCAGAGTCTGAGGCTCAGAGCAGGAAAGTTTGTGGGACAAGGTTGGGATGGCTCTTGGGTCCATCTGCTGCTTGCATTGCTTGACCATTCCTCTCTGGAGTGTGGGACCATGAGGTTTTCCCTCTTTGCTGGGGAGTCTGAGGGGAAGAGCTGTGGGATGCCCTTTCTGATACACTGATCTGCAGCCCCAACAGACAAAGAAAACCTTGTTAGCCAGGGGCTTGGAATTCCAATCCCAGCAGAAATGAGGGTGGGCGCAAGCAAACAGGAGGCATGGCTGGAAATCAGGCATGTGATCAGAGGCTGATAGGGATGAGTGTCCGGGGCTGCCACGGTGCAGGGCCACCCTGGACTTGCGCTTGCATGTCCCACTGAGTCAGGGCTGGCAGTAGGGGTTTAGCTTAGCTTTCCTGAGGGAAGGGCTCACAATGACACATCATCCATGGAAACAAAAGGGAGTTTTTGAAGGAGAGTGCTTCAAACCCCACACACTGGGCTGATGAGGGGCAAAGCAAGCATCTGGGGTTCAAATGCCTCAGAGATGCACAAAGAGCTGTAGGAGAAGAGGGTAGGAAGGGCTTGGCCTGCCAGCCACAGATGCTGGATGTGACCAAGTGTCTAACCCTGACAAGCCCAGCAAGTACCCAGCACTTAGCAAAAACGAGATGGTTTTGCACACTGGAGTCTGGGGCACATCTTGAAGAACAGGAGACTGTCTGGGTTTGAGGGTGTTTCATTCCACATGGAGAATCTGAACTGTCTGCACTTCTTCCCATGGCTTTTTTTATTTCCACCAAAGTTTCTTTCAGTAATGAGATGTAAGTTGCATCCAGACTGCACCTCCCCATTTTCCTCCTCAAAATAATAATAGATTCATTTGCTAAAGGCACTATTAGGGTATTAAGTGAAAATGAATTAAGTTTAATTCAATTGTTATTTTAGGAGCTTTGCCTCGTCAGGGTTTTGCAGAACTTCATTCTTCCACTTGCTGAAGACCGGCTTTAACACGCCCCTGCTGAGATGTTGCTGCAAGCCACAAACCCATCATGCTGGGAGTTTTACTTAATGCTAAGGGTTGGATTTTATTTTGCTTAATGTCAGAGTCTGCCTGCCACGCTGCTGGGGGAGAAGAGAGAGCCAAAGACTGGTTAGCTCAAGTCCATCATACTCAGCTCAGAAATACAAGTGACTGGCTGGTGATTTCTTAGGCAGAAAAGAGCCATGTCACTGCTCCCCTGCGTTAGAGAGGCTCCACATGCTCATTGCATCAGGTCTAATCTGGATCTTCTACATCTGCTGCAGATCACCAGCACATGAGAGTGGGGGCTACAAGGGGTAGGAAGAGCATCAGGGTCTGCCCTGTTCCCCATCCCCAGGGAATCATCAGCTCCAGCCAAGCCAAGGAAAAACTCTGGAAAAGGGAAATGAGAAGAGGAGAGAAAGAGATGACAGAAGGACCTGTCTTGGGACTGATGCCCATGTCTTTATGTACCTTTAGGCAGGCTGCTGGATGCCTTTAGTCATATGGGGTTTGACGCTTAGTTTGGAGAAAATTCATGTCCTGGCACAGGGGAGGGAACAAGGAAGAATGTGACGCAGAGGGGTGAGAAGAAGAGGGGCTCAGACTCCCCCAAAGCCCTGTGAAAGGACATTTCAGAGAAGCTGTCAGCTCTCGTAGCTTGTACAGTTGTGCCGTGAGAGCCATCACATCCCTCCTCCCTTTCCCCTCTGGTTCCTATAGCAGAGAGGGAGAAGGGAGGACAAGACCCCAGGATAAATGCCCAAATATGGAGCCAGGACACCCCAGTGTCAGGAGCAGCAAGCAGAAGGAAGAAGCACTCAGAGCAGGGCTCCCTCAGCCCCTAACCTTGCTGAGAGCCAGCGCCCAGGATTTATGGAAGAAAAGCTTGGCAGTGACCTCTGATCCACTTCAGCACCGAGCGCAGACTCGGATGGCATTACAGCGTGATGTACGGCCAGTGGGTCTGCCGGGCAGTCTCTTGTGAGCAATGGCTTGCGATATTTCTGGAGTTTATACCTAGCTCTCCAGCTCGATGGGCGTTCGGGATATGATTTGTGCCCTATGTAGTTCTATAAATATTGAGCTCAGAGCATTATATATGGCGACAGCCCTACAGCACTCCCGGTGATATATCCCTGCGTTTGCGGTTGTAGGCGCATAATTTTAGTTTGAGTGGTGTGGCAATGAGAACAAGGAGGAAGTAAAATAAAAGGGTAATTCAAGCCCAAGTGAATGGCAGGGAGCATGCGTGAGCCTCGGCTGAGCATTCAAACCTCTCCCACCGAATCACTCAGGGAATTGATGGCTGGAGTCATTTCTGGAATTAGTCACCTTATCCCTGTGTGCTGCTGTCTGCAGAATAAAGAGATGTCACCAAGCTTCTCTGGCCTCGGGCTCTGCTGGGAATAAGTGCTGCACCAGGGTTGGGAAGGAGCAGGGGACAAGGCTGGCACTCGGAATGCCAGGGCACTCCTCAGGCTGAAGCATGGGGAGAACTCAGGCTGTTATCACCAGCCTCTTACCGCCCAGTTTCGTGGAGGCTGCATTGCCATGGGAAACCATCATGACAAGCAGCTTGCAGGCCACCACATAAGTGTGGAGACAAGGGCTTTTTCTGCTATAAATATGGGGAGTGCTGCAGTCCAGGTGTGGCTTCCCCGCCTGTAAATCCCACAGTATTCACCTCCTCCAGCCAGGAGACTGTCAAAGGGGGATCATATCCATGCAGCTGCTTATTCCGTTCAGGCAGATGTCATCAGGGCCTCTGACAAACTCCTGAGAGGGATGCTGGAATGACCAAATGTCCATCTCAAGGGGACAACTGAGGCCAGATTTCATGCAATGAAAGCTGTGATGCTTCAGGATGTTCAGGTGCTTGTGTCCAGACAAGGCTGGCCCAGGCTGAAAGGTTCAGAAAATGCATTTTGGGCCATTAAAATGAATCATTTCCACCCTGGCATCACAGCTCAGCGCTTCCACTGGAAGGGCCCATCCTTTATCCCTGCATCCTGCCACTGTGGGTGACATGGGGATGCCTGTGTGGCTCAGCACCACGTCCTTTGGTGAGAAGTCTGAGGCAGAGCCTGCAATTAATTTTTAACTGTGAAATGAGTGAGTGAACAACCTCCTGAGGAATGGGGTTACAAGGGAGGGAAGGGATTGGATGGACCCAGGCTGCTAATACACTTTCCAACAGCAACCAGTCTGCAACGGTGTGTTTCAGGGTACCTCACTCCAGTACAAATGCTGTAATGGGCCCATTACACTTACATTTCCATTACTGCACTACCACACCTGAAACCATGGTTGCCAAAAAACCTCCACATTGCCCCCAATTTCAGCACTGGTGTAACGGCATGAGATCATCCAAGAAGAATTCAACTCAGTTTGTTCATGTGCTCTCAGTGAATAACCTCAGTGATAGACTACAGCAAGGAGCTGAAGCTCTGTCCTCCTGGGAAACCCACACTTTACAGCTCCCTCACAACACTCAAGGGCAAGGTCCTGTCAGAGCATTGGATGATGCAGGTGATGCAAGCCAAGAGCAGGAGAGGCCATTTACAGAGAGTTGGAGTGGTTTGCTCTGATTTTGTAAAGAAATGGAAGGTCAACAGAGAGCAATAGCACTTCTCCATGGCTTTATGTCAGAACAGGGACTGCAGCTGTTGGCAATCGCAGCTGTTGCAGACACAAAGGACATGAGAATTGATCTGATTTCTTCCACATTAAAAGATTTAAGCTACAAACCCTACTTCCACTGGAATCTGCTGCTTTAATCTTGAAGAGACACAAAAGGCTTGATGAGTTCAGGATGTGACAAAAAACAATTTGGGGTTAAAGTTGCAACTTTTAACATGCTAGAAGCCTTGTAGAGCTGGGATAGATGGGTAGGCTCTCCATCAAAGGGACCTTTGAGTCAAATGCTGACATCCTTCTCAGAGATTTGCTACAGGTGAAGAGGAAGGAGCAGTCTGAAGCACAAACTATGGGGCAAAGATGTTGTGTCTGAGAGATCCAGTAAGTCAGATGAATTGTAAGAAGGATCTCTTGTGGTCACAAAGCACAATAATCTTTCACCCAAACAAGTCACTGAAACGTTTCATATTCCTACTCCCATTTCTGGATTACTTTACCCTCCTGGAAAGACCCATCAATGCCAGGATCCAAGCCATTTGGTTCTGGGAGAGGAGACCTGCAAACCAAAGCCAGTGCTCTGGCCCAGCTAAATAGCCCAGACTTTCTTCACTGCAGCCCTGCATGTTTCTTTGCAACGTTGGTGCTTACTTTGGCGGAATGACTTGATCCTGCTGCTGGGGTAGTGTCCCCTGGGCTCCTTTTGCAGGCACATGCGGCTGCAGTGGTCACCAGAGCACCAGAGAGCCGGTGGCCTTTGCACAAGCATCCCATGGAGGAGGTTGTCCTGCCACTTCTGCTGGAGCCAGCTCAGCTCCACGTCTCCGAGGCCAGATGAGGGCTTTGGCTAGACAAAGGCGCTCTGCAGACAGCACCATGTCACTCCTCCTGCTGGCTCCCCACTTGGCGGTACCCATCTCTTGCCTTGAACCAGTGACTGAGATTGGAGACACCCTACTGAGACCATCTCTTTAACCTGTTAACACAAGATTTATGCCATGAACAGCCTGATTCTTTAACTGTGAGCCCTCTTTCTTGCACCTCTCCATGTCAGTGCTGGTGATATTTCTCTCCAAGAAACACAGATTGGTTGTGGCTGAGCTGTCACAGCCCCCCTTGGTCCCCAGACTGCTCTGATTACTTGCATGTGAGGCTTCCCTTTACCCTTCCCTGAAGCAGCCAAATACCTGTGAGGAGAAATTAGCTGCTTCAGTGACAGAGCTCCGTTTCTTGGGAGAATTCTGTGCCTCCAGCACAACTGGTAAATGAAGCAGCTCACCCAGCGAGCATCTTCACAGAGGAGCGTGGCTCAGGGCAGACATGCCCATAGCTCAGTGTTTGGCCTCCCCAGCCATCTGACCACAACTGAGGACCGCACCAAGTGGGACTCAGCTGGGCTTCATCCTACAGAGCTAATGCTTTCTCCTCACTGCAGGAAATTATGTACTCCAGCAGATTTGTTGTGCATTCCCATGCCCTCCTTCCCACTAAACCCAAACAGTTTGACTCTTCACAGCTTTCTTCCCGTTCTGTACATTAGGAAGCGGACTCAGCATCACCATGAGAGTCTGGGGACACCACTCCTTGGCTAGCCCAGCTATGGCTGGGGAGGCTGGAAATGCAGCTTGGCTCCTGCATGCTCAGCCAGCCCCCAAAACATCCTTTTTCTCCCCAGCACTGACAGGTCTTTGTGGGACAAGAGCAGCAGGGTCACCTGTGAGGTGATGCCACCAAGGGCATCTGCCGCTCATGTGGTGGCAGGAGTGAAATCCACCTTCTGGTCCCCATCACAGGCTGGCAGGGACTGCTTCCAGCTCTCCTCTGCTCCAGGGAAGTCCCATTTTGAGCAGGGCAGTGAGGAGGAGACGGACAGGGAGGTCAGAGCTCAGTGTGAACTTGATCAGGGCCAAGAGATCAGACAAAATTTGGCCAAAATTGGGCCAGAGAAGAAAAAAATTATTGGACAGAGATTACACACACACACACAACTCGTCTGAATGCACCCACATACGCAAGGGCACTCAAAACTGTTGCTTTTCTTTTGGAAACCAGGCTAAAAAGAGGAATCAAAGAAGAGAAAGTTCACAGCTGGCAGACCACCCAGAGGAGGTTTATCCTGAATTTCAGCATATCATTTCAGATCACATCATGGCCTCTGCCCTCTGGGCACCTTTTCACTACTAAATGCACTGTGGAATAAATGCCAAGTGACGGTGGAACACAAATAATCCCCTCTGAGAGAGAATTACTTTTCTGGTGAATATGGGGAATAAATGCAGCTTTAAAAAGCAATAACTTGTTAAACAGATGCACACAGACACACATGCACACAGACCCCATTAAAGCCATTTGATGTGAGCCAGGGAAAAGTGTCTCTAAATCACATAATTATTTTAAGAGACGAGCCACATTTGCTTAAACTGGTTCAAATCACCTTTGGGAAAGGAGGAGAGAGGGTTTGTGTCTGCACCATTAAGTGCTTTGTTTTCCTGCAGCTCACCCCAGACTCTTGTTTTAATAGCATTAAACATATGAATAGGTGATAATAAAATACAGGTGGTTTCCTTGAGCTTTATTGACTTCCTATGCAACAAAGAGGAAAACATTGCTTTATTGTTCATCTTGTTCAGCATTTCTTGGATTTATTTTTTTCTCTTTTGATTAATGCAAGGAGATTTTTGGCTGTCCTGAAGAGCTGCTGCAGCCACCTGCTTTTAGCAAAGATTGTCCCTCTGTGCCTAAAAGATCCCAGCTGCTTGACCCCAGTACTTATTGCACCCCATGAGCCACGAGGAGAGGGATGGAGCCAGACCCCTTTCTCTGTATCTTGCTGTAGCTCAGTTAGTCGGGGGCTCACAGGGGTCTCAGTTTTGTGTCCTCGTTGTGGCTACAATTCCTGAGCAGTGGTTCTGCACACAGTGACACACATCATCCTGACACTGCCCAGCCCACCCAAACATAGAATCATACAATCAGCTAGGTTGGAAGAGATCTTTAAGATCATCAAGTCCAATCACTATCCCAGTACTGCCAAGTCCACTACTAAACCACGTCACTAAGGGCCTCACCCACAAGGGTTTTGAACACTTCCTGGGACAGTGATCCCACCACTGCCCTGGGCAGCCTGTTCCAGTGCCTGACCACCCTTTTGGTGAAGAAACTTAATGTCCAATCTAAACCTTCCCTGGCGCAGCTTGAGGCCATTACCTCTTGTCCTATCACTGGTTACTTGGGAGAAGAGACCAACCCCACCTCGCTACAACCTCCTTTCAGGACATGCTCTCGCACCTCAACGTCTCTCTTGCAGTGAGGGTCCCAGAACTGAACACAGTATTCAAGGTGCGGCTTCACCAGTGCCGAGTACAGGGGACGGTCACTTCCTTGCCTCTGCTGGCTGCGCTATTTCTGCTACAAGCTAGGATGCTGTTGGCCATCTCGGCTGCCTGGGCACAAGGTGGCTCATGTTCAGCGGCCGTCAGTCAGCACCGCCATGTCCCTTCCGGCCACATTTCCTTTCAGCTCTACCCATCACAAGAAGAGAAGGCATCCATGGAAAGTCTCACTTCTAAATCCTGCTGGGGAGTTCGGAATTCGGGAGAATCCATGCCCTGAATCAATCAGGTCTGGGTTTGCCGGTCCTTCTTGCCCCCTGGGTAGCCTGGGGCTGGGCTGCTTGGGAGGATCCCACACCTTGCCCAGATGGGCAGGTGGCGGCGCGGTGAAGGGAGGGTCTGGGGGGCAGCGGCAGGCTCACTCCGGCCCCTAGATGGAGCTCGGTACCCGCCGTTCGTTCCCGCGCGGCCCCAGGGCCGGCAGCGCGAAGCTCGACGGCAGCTCCCCCCGCCCACCAGCGCAGGAGTGAGTAGGAGGCAGGTTATGCCTCTCCCCTCCCCCCCCCCGTCCTGCTTGTCTAACTCACCCATGGGTGCCCACATGTGGCCGGAGAGGTGGCCCACCGTCCTGCAGCTCTGGCCAGGGTCACCTTGCACCAGGTTCATCTGTTGAAGGCATGGTGCCATGGGGGGAACACTAAAAGCTTTGACCTCTGTTTGTCTCAAGGCACTTGTGTAAGGGGTTGTCTTGCCTTAGACCCCATCTTTTGGAGGGCAGAGGGGCAGGCAAGCGCCCCTTTCTCCATCCGCTGCAGAGACGCCGGAGGTCCCGTGGCTCCCATGCAGAAAATATCCATTGGCCCTTAAAATAAAGGTAAATAAGGGGGAAAGGGGGAGTGTGGGTGTTCTGAAAGTGAAAGGAGGGGGGGTACAAGGAAGGAAAGAAGGACTTTGGGGTGAGAGTCACACAAGGCAGCATCTGTAGCACTGCCAGGCAATAATCACCCAGTCCCATCACCCCATCTCCTGTATGAGGGTTCTCCACTTCCCCCATCCCACCAGGGCCAGTTTGGGCTAAGCTATCAGCCACAGCCAGGTTTCCTCCAGGAAGGGGACCAGGGAGTCGGAACCTACCTCTTGCAATCCCACTTGTCACAGGGAAGAGAAAGAAACTGGCTCCTGAGACACAGGAGATGTTCAGCAACAGGACACTATCCTCACTGCTTGTCTCTTTGGCAGTGTCTGCAGCCACAAGCACTCTCAGAAAACCCTTTCCACTAGATAATGTTGTAGGTGTGCCTCTGCCTGTCCCTGGGCTTTCTCCGTCATGGCTGTGGTGTTTCCCCCCAGGGCTGGCATACACAACGCACCCATGGTCCCAGCATGGGCTATGCGCTCCCTTTCCTGACTGCTGTGCGTCTGGCTTCTGCCAGTTGCTGTGTAGTGCAGTGCTGCTCAAGTGTACATATACCACTAGATCATCAGAGGACCATGCCTGGAGGGAGACTGCATGGGAACTGTTGTGGGTCCACCAACAGATCCCTCTAGTCTTCTCTCTGGGGAGCGCACTCTACTCTGCATCCCACCTCCTGCCCTTGGACGTGGTGATATGAGCCATGGCCAAAACAGGTTTCAGACCTGTCATAACAACCGATGAGGTTTCAACATTTGTTTTCACTCCATCCCAAAATGAAAGCCAGATCTGTTCAAGCATTTCCACGAGGATGGGGGTGGTGAGGAATGCCCCCTCGGCAGATCCCTACCTTGCCTCTGCATGCGGCTGTGTTGGTGGGCAGGACATGTCCCTGTGAAGTCACAAGAGTCTCTCCAATGGCAGGACAGCACAGGCTGGCAGTGGCAGAAACCCAACAGTGTTGTAGACGTGTATAAAACTTCCTGGAGCTTAATCCTGGAAGGAAGACAGAGCCCTGGGTATGACCCAGCTGCTATTGCTGTGCTCCATGCCTGTCACCACGGGATGTCATAGCCAGGACCTCAATTTCAGCAGCAGCTTCATGATGTGACATCTCTATACCCTGAGAGACCCTCCAGCACATCACCTGTGGCAGTAAGAAACGGATGGGTATAGCCCCTATGGGGGGGCAGCCCTCCTCTGCCCAACCCATGCTGGACCAAGACCCCAAGTCCTAGGTGCCTCCCCCCACCTCTCCCCATATCCCATGAGGCTGCAGGCACTTGAGTTTTCTTTTTTCTGTGGCTTTCAAACAAGCATCTTCCTGGTACATCATGGCTGGTGTTTGCTCTCTTCTCTCTCAGCCTGACTGCAGTGGACTCCCTCTTCTCCCCCAGGCTCTCGGGGTCTTCCTGGGGAAAGAGCCGGATCAGCTTGGGAAGCTCTTACCCCTGCAGAGGGAGAGCTGTGCAGAGGCCTGGCCACAATTCAGTGCACTTGTGCTCTCTTCCTCATGACAACCTTGAGCAAGCTTTTTCCCTGCCTATACCTTCCTTTTTCCCTCTGCCACTTTACATGGCGAGATCTTGCAGTCAAGCCCTGCCCCTCAACACATTTATGTCCAACATACCTGATAGCCCAGGCTCTGTCTTGCTCCCGCTGAGCACCAGCATCACAAACCAAATGCCAGCTCTGACACTTGCTCAAAAGCCAAGCATTGGCAACAGCAGGTACCAACCATGAAACAACGTGACTTCCCAAAATATTCCTCTTGCTGAGACCAGAGAGTCCTTGGGAAACGGAGCTTTTCTCTGTGTTTTCATCTATCCCCATCTTCGTACTGCTTCCCAACCGTAGTTTAAAGAAGTATGTATTGATTGATATTTTTTAATCACTGCTTTGTTATTTTTAGGCGTCTGGAGTCTAAGAGAGACAGACAGTTAACCGCAGCACTCAGACCAGCGGGTTTGCATTCTTTGCAGGCAAGGAGCAAACAAGTTTTCTCAAGCCTTGCTCCTTCCTGCTCAAAAATCAGAGCAGGGACTCCCCGTCTATTTCTGCTCCTTTTATTTTTGCTCCAGAAGCAGAGAGGCAAAGGGCATCTGATCTGAAGGTAAGTACTGAATTTCCAGCCCGAAGGAAGTGCAGGGCGGGGGGTGTGGGGGTGCAGCTCCCTTTAGCAGGGGATTCACACACCTTCAGCTCACGGAGTTTCGGCTGGAGGTTGGGGTCTGATTAGCAGTCCCACAGCTAAGAGCTGCCCGAGCCAGCCCCATGCTTCACACAGCTAGCTGCAAAAACAAGAAAAAAGAAGGATACCACAGTTAATTTCTAGACTTAGAAAATCAAGGGGATTTTGGTGTCTTTTGGGGGAAAATACGCAATTTTGACTTGAGTAAATGCGTAGAATGCATTTAAACCTACCAAAATAACCAGGAGTTTCTGGTCAATGGAAAGGAATAGGGGCAAAGAATCTGTGTCCTAATCTTGGGCAAGCACTGACACATCAAACAGAAATCTCCTACTGTAACAAAGGCAAAAACTTAATGAAAATAACAATGACTAAAAAATAATCGAGGTCCCAGCTAGGCTGACAAACAAAAGATCTGCAAAACCAGACAGCCTGGTCTGGCTTCAGCAGAAGCCTCTTGCGACGATCTATCAGCTTTGTGTGCTTTTCTTCTTCCTTTGATATTCAGAACTGGACGATCTCGAAGGTCCCTTCCAACCCAGATCATTTTGTATTTCTGTGAAATCTAATTTTTCTTCCCAAATTAAGGCTTTCCCACTTAGAAAAATTTCAACCCGGGATATTCTGGTCATTCGATGTTGTATTTCACAACCGTTTTTCAACCAAGCGGCTGCCAAAGCTCAGTGTTGCACAAAGAAATCAGTGTCACTCAGCCAGTCTGCTTCTGGCGGGGAGGGGGGGAAAGAGATTAATTCAAAAAGTTCCAGCTGTCCCGGGACCCCAGACAGGGCTGGCTTTTTGCTGTAACCCAAACAGTTTTCAGCAAAGCCATTTTCAGTTTGGTCGGTAAATCCACTTGTGTTTTCTACTCCATCTAGACCAGGTCTGCTTGTAAGCTGTCCTCAGCAGCAAGGAGGGGGCTGGGGTCCTGCATGCTGTTTTAAGGGTGGGATGGTTAATTAGGAGTGCACCTGAAAATGCTCATCTACAGTAGTGGTTAGGTAATGAAAATGGTCCTCTATATGGGTGTTGGTGGGGTCAGAGCCTCCTTTTATTATCAGTTATACAAACTGCATAGAGGACAGGTACACTTGCCGGGTCTTCCTCCAGCAAATAACAGGTGACTCTCACAGATGTTGCTGCAGGAAAAGTAGCACTAAATATACAGCAAATGACCCGTAGGTGGGATAATGCAGTCCAAGGAAAGCTGCATGTAGTCTTTACAAGCTACTCACACAGAAATTGGGGTATGCACGTACTGCAGGAGCCACACGTGCTGGCCTGTGCCCAGGAAAAAGCACAACTGCAGGCTCCATTCAAGGCAGGAGTCTCCAGCAGAGACCATTCAGCCTTTCTCTGGGCCCACCGCTCCACAGAGATAGACCAACTGATCCTGGATGACTCATGTGCTTAACTAATTGGCTAAATGGGGGCCAGACCTCTGGTCCCACTTGCCCACATAGTTTGCTGAGCTGGAACCAAACCCAGACAACCGCAGTCCATCCAGCTGGGTTTTGTCTCTTCCAGCTCCACACAGATGTTCAATACTCCGCTTGCTTTTTCTCCCCCAACCCCACAGATTTTGCTTAGAAAAGCTTAGCACATCCGCAGCCATCCCAACATGATTGATAGGTCTTGATCCCTGGTAGTGCTGTGGATGACAAAGGTGTGCATGACCACTCTCTTGCGATGCCCATGTGCCCTCAGCTGCAGATATCACACAGGCTTTCCCCCTGCAGCCCAATTCACTCTGCCTTGGTCTGTATTTCCTAGATACAGGCAAACAGTGGAAAAAACATTTCTTCCTAACTCCCATTCCACATTTGGAATTTGCTATATTTCGAGAGAGCGGGAAGGGGGAAATGACTTTCAAGGCATCTTAACGCAATTTTATTCCTGTTCCCAAATAGATATAATATGAAAAATTAAATCAGCCTTCGACATGGTATAGATGGCCCCAGGATATGGCTGAGGTGATGTCAGTCTACAAAACATATTGTTACGTGTCATTGTTTCATGTCATTGCTTATTGATTTAATTCCACCGTATTTCAGGCAACTTTTATTGTCTAGGTACAGATCATCATATTAACAACTGGAAGCACATATGCAGATATCAAAACCACCTCCGGCCACTAAAGCAATTTTTAAAATGAATCCAGGAGAAATATTTTAAGAGGAACCCCTTCCAGAAGCAGTTGTTCCAGGGACAAGGAAGCCGAGATGATGACTATTTTTCTGGTTCCAATATTCCATATTTTGTCATCTCACGTTGAGATCTCTTTTTTTTTCTTTTTGTCCATTTTTTTAACAGGAAAGATTGATAAGGAAAGGAGGAAGTCAACAATTTTGAGAACAAGATGTAGCTAAATATTGTATCTAAACACATGCCCTCGGATGTGCATTATCATACATTCGACTTCGCTGAGGAACATTGTGGAATAGGAACTGAATAATGTGGGTATTATAAAATGGCTGTCTTGGAATTAAATTTTATGATATTGATGTGCCATAATAATAAAATAGAAAACACTTTTAATATCAACAGTGAGCTCCATCATCCTTTTTTTTATTATTATTATTTTGTGGTTGGTGCTTTTTCCTCCACAGAAACCTTGAAAACAAAAATGTACACTGCAACAAACTGTAAACCATTAATGACCTGCACACAGCGAGGCCTCCTGAAGGGGTAAGCCCTAACCCCAGCACTATCTTTGCAGCAGAAGTTGGGCATGTATTAAATAATTACCATAATCAGCACCTAAAAAATCTGCCTGTAGTACAAAACGGAATCCAAACAAAAGGCTTCTGTGAAATTTATCTCAGGAAAAAGAATAGAAGGTATTTTACTTCAGTAGTTTTTGGGCGGTAATCCAGTATATTTTAAATACATCTCAAAAACTATGTGTGTTGTCTGTATTTACTTATTTTCCTGTGGTTTTAATTCAATTTTTCTTTCTTTTTTTCTTTTTTGGCTTCTTGTCTCTCCGTTACTGGAGATGTTTCTCTGTGTTCACTCACACCCTGGATGAGTGAATCAGCCATAAATATTCAGCCCAATCCTGAAGTAACAGATTTGGATAAAGCAGGTTATTCATACACTCCCATAACGAGCTCCCCAGCAATGCTGCACCCAAAGAACCCAGCTTCAAGGAGCACTATCAACCAGGTGTCAAAGACTGGGTGTTTTGTCACACATACCCCACAGGCAGCCTGGATTCAGGATTTGCAGCTCTCCACCCTTTTCAGTCCTCTCCTCCAACATCCTTTAACAAGTAATTCTCAGTGCTGGGAGAAATGCAAGGCTGAAGTCAATGCGGCTTCCCTGGCCGTAAGGCTAGGAGACTCCCCAAGGAAACCAACGGGATTTTTCCCACCAGTTTGATTTTCCACTGAGTAAAGCTTGCCCAAATGGGAACAATGTCCTTGAGTAAGGCTGAGTGTGAACAGAAAACATGATCCCTAGAATAATTCCCTGCAAGTTTGTCTCTAAAATGTACTCTAGCACATTTCTTTATATTCAAACTCCACTTTCCATATAAAGCTTTAGATACAAATATCTTCAGACCCGCCCCAGCCCAGGCGAGACCCCACTCCAAGGTCTCCCTCAAGAAATTATTCAACGTGAGTTTAAGGCCAATTCCTGCCACCCCAACAAGTCCCCCAGAAGGGCTTCGATTAAAGCACTGCTGGGTAGAAGCCTGAAAATGTTTAGAGGATAAAGGGTTAAAATACAACAAATTACCTCTGGAGCTTGCAAAGCCAAGTGGACCTGAGCAAAGTCAAACAGAAACACTAACTCTATTTTCAGTTAAAAGAAAATAGCAGGGGCTTCAGCGGTAGCTGTGGTACGCTGTCTCTTCGCAGGGAACTAATAGACAGGGAAGAGCAAGGCTTTAAATGATTTATTCAGTACCCTGGAGATTTTTCTGTTTATTTTTTTGTTTGTTTCCACATAAATTACACAAGCACTTTATAAAATGAGTACACAGAAAACACCTTATAAGTGCATAACTTAAAAAAATCAAACCCAAACGAATGCCTTTAAAAAAATCTCACTGAAAATAGGTTTTCTGATTGCTTGTTTGTACTAGCTGCTTAAATTGGCAGCGCTGTGTTAGATTATAAGTAACTGAAAAATATATACTGTATATATATATCTATATATATTCCTGGTATTTGCTATAAGAAGTGCTCTGCTTAATTGTGTCTCATTCCCTCAGTACAATTAAAGAAACATCTAAGAAACAGTTGAGAGTGAAATCAATTTTTGCCATCAGGAACTGCCTTCTAAAGGGAAACAAGTAAAATAAAACATTGGACAACATTTTGCAAATGATATGTAAATACTCCATGGAAAGAAGCTGCATTACCCCCATAAAACTGCCACCCAGGTCTTCTCGTTATTAAAATACACGCTGATGGGCACGGAGTCCATGGCAGCTGGGGACAGTTTGGGCTCTTCATACAATTGAGATATCATATTTACCGTCCTCAGGAGTCTATCAGATCCTTCTCTTATTCCCCCCTCGCAAGAAAAAATTAATGAAAAAGGGGAGGAGAGACAGTGATGTGAGATCCAAAGGGTTCCCATCTGGAGCAAGCAGAAATTGCTGCTGATTCCTCCATTTGTTGCATCCCCGAATGTCTCCGGTGTGGACAACCCGAGGAGGCTCATGGCAAAGGCGCTTTCCAGGGAGCCTCCTTTTGTTTCAAGCCATCAGTCCAAAGTATACATATATATATACTTTTTATATATATATATATATATATACGGATATATAAGGGTGACCCCAGGCTTTGCACTGTGCCAGCAGAATCCAAAGGAAGTTTTCTCTCCCAGCTGGGTGAATGCCGGCAGCCGTGTGTCAGAGCTGGGCTTTTGTCTGGCAGCAGTCAGCAAGTTCACGATCAGCACTGGAGACTTTCAAGAGAACAAAAGGGTTGGGAGGAGGCGAGACACCACCGCTGCTCCAGCAACCCCATGGGCAAGGAGAGGTTTTGTGGTGGTTTCCCTTCGTTTTGGTCCTTGTGGAGGCTTTCCCCAGCTGGACACATGGGATGCACATGAGGCCAGATGACTGAGGGGTGACAGCCTTCCCCAGGGAGAAACAGGGATGCCACATGTCCCACCAGTGATGCTGTGTATCCCCCTGGGGACAACCCCACCAGCAGAAGGTGTAGATGCCACTGGCGGGTGTTAGCCTTATTCGCAAGCAGAAGCGACAGTGGTGACACTGGTGATCTTGGTGGAGTCGTCAGACCAAGGCTGGAGGTTCTGGAGAGCAAAGAGAGAGGAGTTGTGGACACAGATGGGGTCGGCTTGGATGGGCTGGTTGATGGTTTTTTGGAAAGCCTCCTGCTGCAGCTGCATGAGGATGCGGTTCGCTTGCTGCCGCTCAGCCTCCCGCTCCTCTGCTGTCTGCCTCCTAGGAGAGAGGGAGCAGTTAGATGTGTCTGGGGAAGCAAGGGAGGGGTATCTCCAGGGAGAATAGGTTGTGCTGGATGCTTAGGGCTGAGGGGGTAACAAAAGAGGATGCCTAGCCATGGCGTATGCCCACATTCCCAGCCCAAATTGCCAGTAAGTCCCTTAAACTGGGGACTTGGGCTGTATCTTACCAGCCCCAGCAAAAATTGCTCTGATCACAGAAAGCCAAGAGTAGCCCACAGCTTTGGCTTGTTTTCCACCCATGGGAAAAACCCAAGCAGAGCCAAAACACCCACAGGAGCACATGATGGGGCTGCAAAAGATGGGATTCCCTGCAAATGTGCCCTGTGCCAGCAGTGAGAGACAAGTGCACAATGTCCGAATGAGGAGCATGGGGTAGGAGTGAGGTGAGACATCATTGACTAGCAGTGCCATGCGGCTGGGAGACAGGCAACATCACCCTGGGTATCCCCTTCCCATCTCCTCTGCTGGGCTGTGGAGACCAGCTGTCAGGAGTCTGGATGAAGGCAACAGCACGCCCAAGGCGGGCAGGACAAAAATCAGCAAAATGTTGGCTAAAGACTAGAAACATATTTCTAGCAGTGAGAAGATTCAAAGCCCAGAATAAACTGTCTAAGCAGGGTGAAGGAGCTATATTTAAGAATGGGTTGGACATGAACCAGCAGAGCTGACCCTGCCAAGGGGGGAATTAAGGGGCCTGCTTGGGTCCTTTCCAGTGCTGATAGCATTCCAGCTCCGGGATCTCTTGGAGGAGGGGGTGAGATAGGTAGAAAAGACCTGAACACACTTAAATCCACAATGAAAATCCCACCCGACCCTTGCTTGGGTGGCAGCAAGGTCAGTCTGGAGGCTGCACGATGTGGTTACCTCTGCTTTTAGTGGTGAACATCTCCCGGCACCTCCAGTGATGCCACTGGGAAAACCCAAGGGCAGCTTACAATGTCAGTCCCAGGATGATCCCCAAACCACCCCCTCTCTCTTTCACACCCCTCCGAGCTCAGCTGATGCTCTCCCAGCAGCTTCTGTGGATCAGTGACTGGGGAAACGGCAGTGTTTCAATTCAGCAACTCAGGGGGATTCAAGATGTCTCATCTTCTTTGGCTGTGGGGGTTTGAAGTGGCAGCCCTGAGCTCCACAGTGATAATCTCGGAGAGCAGGGCGGGAGGTCCCTGGCTCCCCAGCAGGCAAGTGGGTGAAAGCTGGATGTGGCTGATGGGACACAAGCCTCCAGGCGTGCAGCCAAGGCTCCCACCCTGGAGCATGTAGCTCAAGGCTCAGTCCCTGCTCTAATCACTGTGTCAACATCTCGCATCAGACATCCTGAGGAGAGGGGGCTCAGAACAGCACCGGCCCTCCCTGCACAGCATCTCTGCCTTGATGAATATTTAATGACTCCCTGCACAATGAGGAGATGTTCCAGGAGGAGAGCAGGAGCCCCACATCCAGAGCAGTCAGGAACAGGATGGCTGTGAGCACCCAAGCTCCCAAATATCTCCCTGGTCTAAGCAACTGGTAAATCCATGCATTATGTCAGGCTGTGATCTACAAGTTCAGATCTGCCTGGGAGGAACTAAACCTTGATGCCTGTGTCTCAATCAAGAGCCCAAACCTAAGGAGGAGATCACACAGCCCACTTATTCCAGCAGAGACACCTGGGCAAGGGGCAGAGGCAAGACTCTTCCTCTCAGCCTGCATTTATTTAAACAGTTAAATCCCTCAGAGGCCTTAGAGCAACTCTTTTCTCAGATATTCCCTCCTGCATAGCTCAGACTGCGCCTGCAAGTGGCTCCGGCCAGCGCCCAGCTCTCCAGGCACCGCTCAGAGCTCACTGCCCTGCGCAGGGGCCCAGAGCAGTGAGCTGGGTGTCTTATCAGCCAGGGGCACCCATACTTCCATCACAACACCCAACTTACATTGATGCAAACAAGCAGAGCTTACAAGTTCGCACTCCTCAGGCTCAGGCCAGTGAGGATTCTCCCATGCCTAAGACTCTGCTGAGGTCAGGCTGCAGCCTTTCCCTTAGGCAGAACCAAGAGTTTGTTTCTCTTTCCCCAGCTATTTTTTGTGAAATAGATGAATAGCTTTGCATCCTTTTCTTCACTGCCAAAGGGGGCCGAACTTAGCCAACAAATGCAAGGAGTATTGACAGATGGATTTGCCTCACTTCCTTAGGAAACCAGGTTAGAAGACATAGCTGACCCTGCTTTGCAGGCCATGGCAGTTCCTTCTCCAGGACTCTGCTCCTGGCCAACAGAGATCACTCCAGCTAGAGACTTCCTGGCACCTGGGGAGCTGCTCTTCCATGCTGTTTAGGGAAGGAATCGCTGAGGGGGGGAGATTCACGCACAGTCTTGGTTTCAAGTTCTTTGAACCTCATTTCTTATCCAACCTCAGCATCCTGGGGCACTCCCTGTCCCATTCACTCTCAGGAGGGCCCTGGGGAAGTCCTTTTCCCTGCCTTGAAGAAGCTACTGCCTGCCTAGACCCAGCACACAACACCACTCCTCTGCCTTGAGCTGCGGGGAGCTGCCCCTTGCCCAGCCCCCCGCAGGGTGTCTGTCCCCAGCCCGGAGCAGGGGATGTTCCCAGGACAAAGGATGCTTTCCCTGAGGACACCCCGGGAAGCTGCAGCCTGAGAGGGTCAGGGTCACGGCAGCGGAGCCTCCTTTTCCTCTCTTGCCCGGCTTTACCGACACGCCCGGCAGGGGAACAAAAGAAAACATTTTGGCAAGGAGGTGCCCTAAAGCCCGCGGGGGTGAAAAACCTTCGCGTGATGCACAGCCCGGTATCCCGGCAGCCCCTGGTGCAGGATGTGGCCCACGCCCGGTGCGGCCCTGCCTCGGCGCCGGGGGTCCCGCTGCCGCCGCTCCGACGGGTCCCAGTCCCACCCGACCCCGAGACGGCGCGGCTCGGCCGCCGATCCCCGCTCCGTCCGCCGCCGGGGCGGGGCCGGGGCTCCCACATGCTACTGCCGGGAATAGAGGTGCCGGGTGCCCTCCGGTACCACTGACCGCACCCCCCGCACAGCACCCTCACACATAAATCCTGCACACGTGTGCATGCACGCATACATTCAGCCTCGTTGCATGCATGCACACCTGCTTGCGCATAGACCCCATGTGCTCACATATAGTACACACGGAATGCACACGGCCTGCACACACATTGCACACGCATCCCCATGCAGGTGTCCGGTTTGCACACACACCTCCAGCACCCACACTCACACACATGTGGGCACATGGCCTTCACATAAAAGCATCCCCACACAAGCTGTGCAGTGACACATGCATGCCCTGCTTGGACACGACTCCTCAGGAGTGCACATGCTCACACATGCTACATGCATGCACATGCACAGGCATGTGCACACATGGCCTACACACACATACACGTTCATGCCCACAGGCACACACGTGGCTGTGCATGTACATGTGTGTTTGCATGTGTGTGTACACTCAAATTCACATTCACACACATGACACCCACCCGATGCACTCACACGGTTCATAGCCCCATGTGCAGCCACCAAGGCAGCTGGCACCAGGCCTGCTCCCCCAGGGCTGTCCCCCAGCTCCTCACCTCCACTTGGTGCGTCGGTTCTGGAACCAGGTCTTCACCTGGGCATCAGTCATCTTGAGGGCCTTGGCCAGGGCAGCGCGTTCAGCAGAGGCCAGGTACTTCTGCCGGTGGAAGCGCTTCTCCAGCTCGCAGATCTGCAGGCGGGTGAAGGAGGTGCGCGGCTTCTTCTTCTTGGGGGGCGTACGGTTCTGGTAGGGGTGACCTATACGGCGTGTTACAGTGAAGGGTGAGAGGGCCACTGGGGGGGACACGGGAGGAGGGGGGATGAGAGGCAAAGAAGCAAGCAGCGACATATCAGCAGAGGGGCTCCGGCTCCCGGGCGCTGGGCTGGGCACCCCCCCCCTCTGCGAAGCCGCCGCTTCCCCGCCAGCACTGCTCACGGGCTCTAAAACGGCGGCGGTCCCGGCGCCTTCCCCAGGTGCTGCGGACATCCGCCGGGCACCGCTCGAGTATGGCGGCGGGGAAGGCGGCCGCTTGCCCGGTGAAGTGCCCGGCGGGGGCTGGTAGAAGCGGCAGCCGGTGCTAGCGCCGCGCCGGGGCTCTGCTCTTCGTGCGAACGGGGCTTGGTTTAATTTCGTTTGGGCAACTTCACCGTGCTCGGCCCAGCGTTTTGTGCTCGGGAAATAACTTCCCGGGCTAGAAATGGGAGTTGCGATCGTTGTTTTGTTTAGGGTTTTAATATAATTTTTCTCTTTTTTTTTCTTTTAATTTTCTTTCTTTTTTCTTTTTTTTTTTTTTCTTCCCCCGTCTTTTTCCCCACGAGAAAAATAATTGGCAGAAAAACTCTCGGCCGGGCCTGGCAGGGAAGAAGCTCAGAGAAGTCCAGCCCAGTGCCTGCCACAGGAATGGCCCGTCAGTTCGCCCGTGGCCGTGCCAGATTCAAACATCTTCTATTCGTAATTAAACGTGAACTTCCAAAAATCGGGCCTCGCTTTCCGCCCCGGGAAGAGGGGCAGTGCTGGCGCTGCTGGAGCAGAGGGCGATTCTTTCCCCTACTGCAATTTCGCTGCTTTTTTGTTTATTTTCTTATTTTCGTTGTTTCGAGTTTTTGCTTTACTAGCGCGGAAGGACGAGCCCACGTACGCCTGGAAAAGGCGGCGGGTCTGAAAAGCGGCTCCAGCCCAAGCCCCGCTCTGCTCGGGGTTGAAAAAAGTCCCTTTTGGAGGGGAAAAGGCTGACCCGAAACCCGCAGCCAAGATCAACCCGCCGGGTTACAGTACGCGCGGGGAAAACAGCTCTACGGGCGATAGGCAACGGGACGGCCTTCCCGTGCGGGGGAGGGTCTCCCTTCCCGCGGGGCCGGGCTCTGCCTCCGAAATAACCCTCTGTTTGAAAAGAAACTTTCCCCGGGCTTTGGTTCGGCCGGCGGGGAGCAGGCAGCCGTGCCCGCGGCTGTGGGAGGCGTGCGAAATTTGCCATCCCGTTTCCTCCTTGCTCGCCTTTACCGAGCAGCATCCCGGGGAAAAACAAGAAAACCAAACCAAACCAAACCCACCACTAAAGGACGAACAACAAAAATCAAGTAAAACAATAGAAAAATGTAAAATAATTTTAAAATTATAATAAAACCCACTTAGGAGGAACTGAATGCGCCCGCTTGTCCACCTCTTCTTGCTCCTGGTCTCCTCCGGGATCGACGTCCCGGGGCAATCCAGACCTCTCCCTCCACCCGAGGCCGGATCCGGATCCTGTCTCTCCGGTGGGCACTGGCTGACGCTCCGAGGCCGGGCGGCGGGAAAGGGAGCGGGGTGGCAGGGGAAGGAAGGGAAAGGGGGTCCCCGTATCCCGACTCACCTGTGAACCTGTCTTTTGTGTACCGCCTGTTGCTCTCCATCCAAGGGAAGGTGAGCCCCGTGATACTGTTCATGCCGTTCACCGCCGGTACAGCGGCAGAGAGGGGCTGGTGTACGCCGCCGGCCACAGGGCGATGGGCCGGGACGCGGATCACCCCCCCGGCCGAGCTCAAGGTGTTGCCGTTCATGCTCACCGCCATGTTCACGTTGTAGGAGCCGGGCAGGCCGCCCATGCTGCAGGAGGTACCGGTGTAGGCGCCGGCCGCACCGCCGCTCGCCCCGTAGCCACCCGTGACCGTGTTATAGGCGCTGCCCACGATGCAGCCCAACCCGTAGTCCGCCGAGTCCTGCAGCCGCGGGTGCGATACCATGCAGCTGCCCGGCTCCGACGTGTTGAGGATCTGGTCGATGCCGAAGCTGATGGGCTCGGCTTGGCCTTGGTGCAGGTGGTGAGCCCCGAGGTGCTCCATGCCGCAGGACGGCAGCCGCCGCCCGGACCCAGCAGCGGAGCCGCGTACAACGCCCCGGGGCACCGGGGCCGGACCTCCGCCCCGGGCCGGGCAGCACAGCCCCGCACCTCCCCTAAACACGGCAACGGCGCCGCGCACAACCCGGACACACCGGCTACACGCTCAGTCCCATAGCACAGTGTTCGCGCACCCCAAGACCCAGCAGCAAAGCCACACACTGCCGAGACACGGCAGGCACACGCTCAGCCCGCAGAGCCAGCAGCAGAGCCATGCGCAACCAGGGCACGGGAGCTGCACAACCCCGCAGCCCAGGACAAGACAGTCGTGCCCCGCCGGGGCGCAGGAGCTGCACACTCAAGACACAACCGCGACGTCCCCTACGTCCCCACGGTACCAACAGCCTCCTGGAGCAGAAGCGCGACACTCCACCCGCTCCGATGAGTCCCAGCACCCCACCGCCACCAAGACACCACCACCCCAAGCCAAGAGTCTCTCACCCAAGCCACACACACACAGACCCACACCCCCACGAAGGTGCCCCGGAGACCCCTCGCCGCCGCGGGCGGTGGGGAGCCGGGAGCCCCGCGGAGAGGCGCAGAGCAGAGCGCGGCCGCGACGGAGTGCGAGTGTGAGCGCCCCGCTTGCCCATCAATCACGCTACCCAAGGCCTACTGCTCCCGGGCCCTCACTCTCCATTGGCTGGATGCTGAAAGGAGCCGAGTGAATGACAGCAGAGAAGAGCACACGAGAAAAGGAGTTTCTTCTTCCCCAGCTTCCCCCCCCCCCCCGAAAAAAAAGATCACCTCTCGTCTCGGCCTTATAAAGTCAGCGCAGGGCACTGGGGTGGGTAAAGAAGTAGCAGGTACTCCGTGGCAGAAGAGGGAGACGTTTCGTCCCAGTGTTTGTGGTTGTGGGTTGCTGGGCAAAGGGATTCTGGCTGTCAGTCTCCGTGGGAGGAGGATGACGCCCTGGGCCGCCATCACCGTGAGCTGCCAACTGGTCCTGTATGAGGGGCTGAAGCCGGGGGATCCCTTCCTAGAGGGGATCCAGACCCGACTGGCCCTTTAATCCGGAGGGATGTTCTCAATTTGAAGTCAGCACTTCTCAGAGAGCGGTGGAGGAAGGGGGTGGCAGTTTCCCCCATCTCCAGTAGCCAGAACGGGGACACGGGAGCTGCCAGAAAAGCCCCCATGAGTGCCAGGCCCGTGGAGGGGTTACCATGGAAAGAGGCGATGGGCACCTGGGCACACCTCCCACCGGAGAACTGGGGGAGCTCATTGCCCCGGGGCGAGCTCCGGCCCCAGCTGCTCCCCGCAGGGCAGCGGCGGGGCAAGGGCTGAGCGGGGCACCCGCTGCAGCCGGGACCGCCGCCGGAGCAGCCGCCGAGCCTGCCCGCGGGCGATGAGTGTTTTCGTTAAAAACATAAAAGTCTAAACAAATGAATAAATAAATACGTGAAAAAACCGAAAGCCGCGGCTGCAATTTGCTGCAAAATTTATTTGGGCCTGCCCGTCTGTGCTCCCGCTCCGCGCAGCCGGGGATAGGGAGGTTGGTGCAGAGCCACTGGTGGGGCGGGGACACCGTCGGTTCCTGCCTCATGCTGCTGTCTCCCGCCTCTGCCCAGTGCGGCCCGGCGGTCCCGGTCGAGAGTTTACCCGCTGGTTTGTGCTCTGCCCGCAACGGGCAGCCTGCTCCGTCCTCCCCGCTCCTCCTACCGGCCCCCTCCTCCCCACCAGGACAGTCGCGGTTCTCTGTGCCTTCAGCGTGCTGGTGGGTCAGTGGCCGAGGGGGGCCGTGGGGTTCCCCACGCAATACAAGTGCACTGGCATAGAAAGCCATGCCGTGCCCTCCCTTACACCTCCTCACTCACTGCCATATACATCCTATCCCATGAGCATCCTCATGCACATACCCATTCACACGGCCTTTCAAATACCCTCCCTAAGGTGCACACAAACACCCCCATGAACTCACAGGCTGCCCCTCAGCTGCACACACCTACATCTGTGCACACTTATCCCGTGTCCCCCATTCTCACAGATATTTACAATCCTTCCTGCACTCACACATATTCACACACACATGCGTTCTCCCTCACACCTTCACAACCGTATGCATTCACACACGCACATTCGCTCCTATAATATGCATTAACGACCACTATACCTGTGCAATCAGATACACACAGACACGTCAGTGCTTGTGGGCTGCTGCCACCCTCACTCCACCATTATCAGGGCACCCACGACCACGGCTCCACACCGTGATGGCTGTAGAGGCACAGCGGGCCTCAGCAGCAGCTCACGGCCGCCCCTCAGCCCCATGCGCAGCCGGTGCCCGGTGCCCTGCCGGCTCTCTCCCCGCCACAGCCCAGCCCTGCCTGCCCGCCGGGGTCGGGTTTCCCCCCCTCCCCGTACCTGCTTCAGTTCTTGACTTCTGAACTCTTCAGGGAACTCGCTGGCGCCAGCTCCATCAACCAAAGTCCTTGTGGTTAGGAGGAGCTGGAAGGGGAGGGAGGGAGTGAGGGCTGGGGCCAGCAGGGCCGGGAGGCTGCCCTCGGGCAGGGGCCTTCTCAGGCCCCAGGGCTGCGGCTGCCTTTGCGCTTCTCTGGTACCAGCTTGGTGTTCTCCAACCGCTTTCCATACGGGGAATATGGGGCAGAGCCTGCTCACCAGCCCTGAGCATGTCCACTTGTTTCCACATAGAAGTGGCAAAGCACACCATGCCATCCCTATAGAGTGCCAGAGCCCCCTGCCAGTGAGCTCTAAGATCCAGAGGGACACAGCTCTGCTACCGAGACCTGGGAGGTGCCCTCTCTCCAGTGACACAGCTGTCTGATGCTCCTTGCACATCCCAAAAGCCTCAGTCAATGCTGGACAAAGACTTCGGCCTTCCCTATGTTAGAGATCCCCCAAACTGAGCAGATGCTGACGGCCCATGTGGAACTGGCCCCAAGAAATCACAAGGTCAGCACCACTGGGCCAGACTGGCTAAAGAGGGTCACAGCCACCAGCGGCTGAGCCCAAAGTAGGGGCTTTCTGGATTAAAACCTGCCAGGAGACAGACTACAGGTAAGTTGGATCTTTCCCTGCCCAGCGCCCAGCAAGGACAAAGGAAAAGTGCAGGGAAGGTGCAACTGGGATTCGAGACTTCTAGAAGTCAATGGGAATTATGGATGGTTGTTTTTGGCTGATGCACAGCCCCAGGATTCAATCTCTGCACAAGCCACAGACCTCCTCACATGCAGCCTTAGGAAAGCCACACAGCTCCTGCCATTGGAAGTTTGGACACTGCGCATCTAAGCTCCAGGACAACACCTGTTTCAGGTACTCCAAATTGCTCCTGGTTTCAGCTTCCTCTTGGGCTCGTCAGGGCTGGGGCTTGAGCAGTGCTCTCTTATGAGAACTGGCAATTAATTTATAACCTATACATACAGTTCCCCAATTCTGGGGCTAAAGAGGACTTTAGTCCTCGAAGAGGACGTGAGGTGCTGCATCAGGACATGTGAGGGGCAGTCTTGGTGCTTTCAGGTTCCCATCCCAATGGGAAAGTTTATAAGGATCAGCACCCACTTCAAAGTGCATCCAACGATCCTACAAATGGGTCCCTGGGGTGGGAGTCAGAGGCACCCCAGTCCAGCCCACTGTGCCTGGCTGCTGCTTGGAGGAAGATGCCCAGCCAGCATCCTCCCAGCTGCCAGAGGCTGGATTTGTTAATCTTTGCTAGGACTCCAAATATCAGGCCCTGCAGAAAAATAATTCAGGGATCATACTCTCCACAGAGCTCAGGGAGACTGGCATGTTCAGGTGTTTGCTATTTAGGGTAGTGGGTTCTTTTTTCTAGCCAGAGGGAAAGAAATCCCTTTTTACAGGAAGCATCAGGAAGCTGGATCAGTCCTCTTTGGAGGTGGAAGGAAGCCTCCAATGCAGGAGCTGACACAGGCACTAAGTTGCTGCAAAATCAGTACATTGAGAAGTCCAGTGCTCTTGATCTCTACTTCTCCAAGAGCATCTCACTCCCTTTAAGTACCTACAGCCACCGACATATTCCTGCTACTGCCACATTGTCCCCCTTCAGCTGCCCGGAGCAAGTGCTGGGACAGGCTCATTTCCAAACCAATGGCTCAATCCTGCACCAGTTGAGGGTTGCGGGCTTGGTATATCCATGCTAAGTGATGGAAATAGAGACGAGAGCCCTTTCCGTGCTGCAGAAGACTCCCCTCTCCCTCCTGATGAAGGCCTGGGGATCCTTTCTCAGATTTTCTCATTGATCGGGTACATCTGCCTCCTGACAGTGGAGAGGGGCAGCCCAACGAGGGCCTGACCTGCACCCTCCACTCTCATTTTCTGCTGCCTTTCTGTCTTCCCAGGGCTTCCCTTATCCTTAGCGCTGAGCTGAGCTCTTCTGCAGTCAGGGGCTCCTGGGAGCTCGGCGTCGCAAGCTGCCTCCCTGCCTTCCAGCTGCCGGCCGGGAGCCTGCTGCGAAATACAAGCCCTCCTGCAGGGACCGGGGACAAAAGTGACGTGTCTGGGACCTTGGCAAGGTCCAAGGGAAACGCACTGGTCTCGCTTCAAAGCCTGTGCTTCGAGCAGTGCTTTCTGAAACCTGCAAAAGCCTCCCGTTTTCCTAAAAGGAGAGTGAGCGGCTCCGCCGCAGGCAGGTGCCTGGGGACAAACCCACCCTTACCGCACCAGCAGAAGGGTGCACCCAGGCTCCTTCCCTTCCTCGCTTCTTAATTTGTTTAATTCGTTGGGCTGGGGGAGCCCTTCTGCACGTCCCTCACCTCCCGCAGCTCTTTCTCTCCCGTTCCAACCCGTGTGAAATCAATCACGGCGGAGGAGCTGGTGCCCGTGCTGGGCCCGTTCCCGCTGCCTTCGGGGCTCTACCACTCAACTCTGCCGCCCTCACTGAGTTATGTCGTAAATGTCGCGACAGACGATGACAGTCAAGCAGCGCGACCACCGCATCAAGCCGCCGGCCTCCCTCGGCAGTGTGGGCTTCCCAACGTGAAATCTCGTTTAGCGCCGGTCCTATCGAGAGCTACCCGTTAGGGACGGTTCCTAAAGCCTCCCGCCCCACCGGCGGCGGCTTTTCCCCGGCTCCGTGTCCGCGGCAAGGGCGGCCCGCGCTTCCTGCGCATTAAAAGCGATTAACACCATTTGGGGAATTTTTAATTGCTCTATAAAGCACGCCGTAAATAATTACTCCCAGCTCTGTTGATCCCTCGAATACGCACTGACAGCTGTAATTTATGGCTTTGGAAACGTGGCCTCTTGTATTCAGCATAACTCCTTATTACAGTAATGACTTAGCGCCGCTGCACTTAATGAGTATAAAGTGCCCGGCGCAGCGGGAGCCGCAGCATCTCACGAACTTCGCCCGTAACAATATTTCTCCCCTTTATGGTTACAAACGACTGAGGGCCTGCGAGTTAATACTGAGAGGAAGGAGCTGTGGGGCCCAGGGAATGGAGCAGGGCCCGGGGGAGTGCGGCCGCCTCCAAGTTCGGTCAACGACGTCTCCGGGAGGTAGTTGTTATCCACCTAAAATAAGGATTTAGAGCGGTCCGCAAACTCCCTCCTCTCCTCCCTGTAGCCGCTGACTGCCTGGAGAAAATGGGTTCAGGAGGTGGAAGAGAACAGTCATAACTCATCTCACCTAAGGACTCACGCAAAGCTGATGCTGCGGAGCCCCGAAGAGCAGGTCGACCTGCTCCCCGCAATCTCCCGGTTTTCTCCCTACTTCCCGCTGCCCAGCGACCGCCCGGCTCCATGCAACAGGCCGGGGAGCTCTCCCTCCTCTCGGCCCCCTGGCCGGGGCTACCGGAGGGAGAGGGGTGGTGGCCGATGGGGCCTAAAGTGCCCGGCGGCACTCCATGAATATTCAATGCTGTCGGTTGCCGGAGGAGCATCTGCCGATAAATTATTGGTCCTGCGGCACCGGTCCCTCTCTCCACCGTGCAGAAATGCATGTAATCCCATTAGCCCCGGCCCCTTGGCCACCCGCCCTCACCAGCTCCGCTAATGAACGGCGTCTGGCCGCCACCCCCGGGGGCACCAGCGGCAGCGGGGGACACAGCGGGCTCTGCCCCGTTATTAACTCCCAGCTTAATTGCGCTCCCCGTGCCAGGTAATACCGCCATGCGTGCGGGACCAGACGCGGGACGTACACCCGGCCACCTCCGCCGCCTCCCCCTGGGTCTCCCCTGCTCCTAGAAGCGCTGATTCCTGCGACAGCCAGGCCTGTCCCGGTACAGAGGGTGGCAGTCTTGACGTGGGATCCCCCGCGCCCATGGGGGCTGATCCCCGGCCCCGGCTGCCAGCAGCTGCCTTGTTTGTTCGTTCGCCGGGAAGCGGCGGTCGCTTTTGTCTCCTGCCCGCCCCGAGCCCCAGGCCTTTTCCCCGGCAGACAAAGTCCTGTTTTGCCAACAGATCTGTGTCCCCCTCAGCCCCGTCTCCCCCCACCTTAAAATCAGCCCTCGGGGGCAGGGGCGCAGGCAGCTCCGCAGAGGCCGGGCAGGCGGGGAGCAGTCTCGCCCCGCCGTCTCACTAACAAAGTGGCTTTCACTAATGAACAAGAAGATCCAATAATAATGGTCTTAATTATTACAAACATTGTTACGGGCTTAGCTATAAGAACCTCAAACCCCTCCTCGGTAAATCCTCGCGTTGATTTATTTATTTTATTTCCCCCTTCCCATCCCCGAGGTTAATTAACACGTAAAAAGCAAATACAAACTGTGGCAGAACCAATGGGCAAACTTAAATCTAATTTGCTGCATTACATGCAATGCTGTTTGCATTAGCCTTTGGAGAGGAGGGGGGCAGCCCCTCCCATACCGCAGGCAGCTGCCGTACAGGTGGGCAGCGGAGGGAAGAGTCCTTGTCCTGCCCGGGGGTCTTTTGGGGACCCTCCGAAACGAGGGGACTCCGTCGGGTTCAAACGCTTTTCTTCACAGCTTAAAATACATCCGAGTTCTGGCAGGGCGCTTATAAAACTCGCCGCACATCGTTTGCGGCGCAGAAGGTGCAGAGGAGCGCACCGTGTTTGGGATGAACTGTGACAAAACAAATAAAATTGGGGAAATGATCTAGAAACAGAAATTCATCAGCGTTTCCAAACCCTAATCCTCCCCGACCGCACCCCGCTCCGTACAACACCGAGCCCCAGGACCGATGCCCCGGGGATGGGGAGCGCAAGGGATTATCTGGGTTTAAACAGGAGCGGCCATTTATACAAATAAAATTCTCCACACTTGTAAGTTTAATTAATTAATTGCATTTTCCACTATTGTATTAATTGTATTTTCCACCTGCAATTAGTTGACGTTTCCAGTGCTGCAGCACGGGGGGAAGGCAGAGCCGCCTCCATCCCAGAGCTTTTGCGGATGTTGTTCCTAACCTCCCGGGGAGGATCCCGAAAACCAGCTTAGAGAGGGCGCGACAGAAAACAAACAAATTAACCAGGGTGTGTAAACAGAGGTCGGGGACAAGAGTAGGTGACATCGTCCCCTGCACATCACCGGCGGCTTTCAATTGTCAGCCCCGGTACCGAGAGGATTGGGGGTTTATGAAAAGTCGCTGTCTCATGTCACTGCGCCCTTCACGACTTGCTGAAATTGGACGTTGTGGGATCCCAGCAAAGCCCGCAGAAGCCAGTCAGGGTCACCCGTGGGCACCGCGGGCACAAAGGGATCTGGGTGGTGACAGGTAGGGAAATGAGTTTCAGTTTCTGGAGGAAAATACTTGAAATCTTTGAAACAATGAAACCGTCCGAGGCATTAAATAATCTGCCAAGATGATTCCATGATTCCAAGATGGCTCTCTCTGTACCGCTGCTATAGCTGAGCTCAGAAGAGCCTGCCCTGAGAAACAGGGACAACTTCCAGCAGCTCATACCCTACTGCAAAATTCCCCCCCTGCTGGAATTGGTAGGAGCCGGGGTTGCAGTGGTGGGGGGTGGGAGGAAGGTGCAGACCCAGGTATGAGCTCCCAGGATCGGGGATGCTGTACCCACGATAAAACTCTGCTCTTCAGAGCTCGGTATCGGTTTGTGAGGTGCTACCCAATAGTGTGGGGAAGGTCCTGCGGATTTCAGTCCTAGGAGAAATCCTCATCAATCACCATCCTTTGTGGGCAGCATCCGCGGAGCTGAGCCCCGGGTGCAGCCTCACCGGAGAGCCTCGCAGGTGCTATTAAGAGTAAGAGCTAACGCAAGGCTCGCAGTAACAGCGGTATCTGCAGAGAGATGCCAGGAAAGCACTGGGGTCCTGCTAGGGCAGGAAGAAGAGCCCTTGCAAACCGCAGCCTCACTCAGTTCCGGGAGCAGCCAGTGACAAAGGTCAAGCTTATAGTCCCGTCAAACACTGCCCTCTCTGCAAGGGAAGCAGCAGGTCTGACATTCCCTGTTCAGGCTCCCACAATCCCCCCAGCATTTTTTTTTTCCCAGGACTTTTACTGCTCAGAGGAGATGAGTCAAGACATTTCCTTCTCCCCTTTCATAAATATTGCATCTCCCAAATGCAATTACCAAGGGCGAAGTGACACAAGTGTTTGCTAAATAAGATTATGTGATAATGTATTTTATGCCTGTGCTGTGACACCAGACAATCCCCCCTATTAATAACAGCTCAATGAGATGTGGAAGTTCTTAACAGGGTGCTTTGGGGGATTGGGGATTTTTTTTGCACCAGGGGAAAGGCAAGCACAGTACCATGGCATGGGTTGCAGGGGATGAAGAGCCATTCCCAGGATCAACTGAAATGGCGAGTGGAGCCATGAGTAGCCCAGAGGGTCCGGTTGTGCTGTAGGTAACACACAGATATGTACAGGGTGCAAATCACTCACAGCACTTCATAATGCAACAGGCCTAGGGAGGTTTGTGCACATTATCGTGATCCTGTGACTGAATGGCTATCATTCTACATGTCTATCTGTAATGCCTTGCTATCAGACATGCATTACTCAGCCTTTGGGGGTCCTGTGGGCTCATCAGAAGTGCTCTCAGCCAGTGCATGCATCCCCAGCTATTAATAATGGGCAGAGCCTCACCTCTCTCCCTAGCCAACACAAGACCAAGAAAAGCAACAAAAAGCATCCCTTCATCCAACTTCCCTCGATCAGAACAAAATACGCCCATCAAATCTTAGCTCCCCTTTGCTGATCTCCAGCTCTCACCTTTATCTGTTTGTCTTTCTCTCCAGTGGCCGTGTCCATCTGCCACCTCCTATTGAACCACCCATCCCTCGTGGTCTTCTGCCTCTATCATATGACTGTCAGGCAAGTGCCCATCTGCGCATTGTCAGAAGTAACTGGGGATGTTGGCTGTCCAGCCTGAGACATTCAGATGTGGCTCCTTTTTAGAGTCCTTTGAAAACTCTGTATTGCACAGCCCAAGTTGTTCCAGTGGTCCCTGCTCCAAGTGCCCACAGGTTAACATAAAAGCACCAGCTCCCAGGTCCATCTCTCCACAGGACATGCAGCAGCCCCACGATGACTTTGCAGGACACTGAACAACTTGCTTGTGCCAAGCTGCCCACAGGGCACCATGCTGAAAACGTGAGCAGCCCCAGCCTCCGAGTCAAGGATTTTGCTGCAGCCATTTCTTGCTTCAGCCCTTGAGCCAACACAATGTCCCTCGCAGAAACGCTGGCCAGAGCTTGGTCCTCTGTGTGGCAGGGGCATCATCCCCGTGTTGATGCAAACAGGGGGATACACAAGTTCTTTGCCTTCTTTGATGCTTCCAGGGCAAATTCCTCCAGAGCCTGCAAAGTTTGGCTCTCTATTTCACATTAGCACTAGTTTGTAGCTGCCCTCTGGCCCCTGGGGTGGAAGGTCAATCCTTTATTTACTTAGTCCCTCACTTAGTTCATCTGCAGGCCTTTCAGTGCTTTGGATAACAGACACAAAGTGGGCTGCTAACCTGCTCCCTGGCCAGGAGCCTGCAGTCCCCCACTCCTGTACCAGGGGGAAGAGCACTGTCTTCTCTGGGAGATACTAGTACAGCACAGTGAAGCAGGCTGGGTGGGTAGTAGCTCCTTCCGACCCAGGAGCAAGATCTGATTCAGCACTGAATGAAATTATGCTTCCAAGCACTGACATGCTCAGGTTAAAATCCTGAATGGTAAGGGAAGATTTTATCCCTGACATTACCTCTTGCATGGCAGGTCCTAATTACTGGAGCCTCTGGAGCTGGTTGCACCAAGTCCTTCACTGCCCTGTGGAAGAGCAGCATCCCTGGGCATTGCAGCATCCTTGTGCCACTGCCCTCCTGGAGTGATCCAGGGCCTGCCCTGGGCTTGTCAGGTACTGCTGCACCTGCGAGAGCCTCAGCAGGCAAAGCCAGAGCCCTATACTGAGCTGGGAATGTGCCAGCTCCAGGCCCTGTGCCCACTGCAAGCAGCCAGCTCACCCCTGCCTAATGCCCTCTCTGCTGTTATAGCATTCCAGGATGTGAAAGCTGGGGGTTCCGAGGCTTGGACCCCTCGGGGTGGCTGATGGGCTTGATCCGAGACCGAAAGCACACAAAGTAGTAGGGCAGCCACAGTCCCCCAGCTGAGGCTGACCACAAAACCAGCAGGTTTCAAACTTTGGCCAGGGAGTGGTATTTTCCCAGTCCTACCCTACCTTTGGACTGCCATTGCTGAGCATCTTTCTCCAGTTTGGGACGCAGCAGCTCGCTGTGGGGTGGCTGAATCTGCTCCCCCTTCTCTCCAAGTAACATCAAAGCAATCAGTAGTAGCAAATACACAGTATAAATAACTAAATAGTTATGAAATCATTACTGTTGAATAATATTCATATTAAAAGGGTAAATTTAGGTACTTCTCAAGCACACCCACACTTGTGTAGGGTTTAGGCTTTGAGAAAACAGATGAGGGATATTGACTGTCTCAGAGGAGACCATGCACCAGATGTCAGTGCAGGAGCTGGAGGACAGTCCCATCCCATCCGCTGGTTGCAAGGAGCAGAGGTGGTTTCTGAGTGTCAGCTGAAGGCAGGCACAAACAGGGTTTCTTTGAAGGCTCCAGGCACTGGAAGGGAAACGCGCTCTTTGCCTGGGTGCCGCAAGATGGGTGTTTATTCAGGTCCTGCAGAACAATGCTGCAGCTGGAAAAACTGCCCTCCTGCTCTCCACAGGGCTCTGTGTGTGTCTCGAGCTTGTCCCCAGGGTGGGTGAGCAGTGCCTTGGCTCACAGCCATGCTGCTCGTGTTTGTCACCACAGGGGCTTTTGTTTTGTTTCTTTTTCCTTTTAAAACCTTTTTGTTTTGTGTGCTCTCCCATTCCTTCAGAGGGCAGGAAGCAGCAGCTTCTTATTCTTGGAGAGGAGGTTGGGGATTTGGGGAGTTTCAGGCCAGGAGGGAGCTTAAGTTCTTCCATCCCAACTCCCCACCACAGCCCTGTCCCACAGCATCCTCCAGCAGTGATGCCTGTAGCCCAGCGTATGCTCATGGGAACCCAGCATATATCTGGATGGAAAGGATCACCTCTGCTAAACAACCAAGCCCCTGCTCTAAAGGTCCTGCCAAGCCCCAGTGCTGGCTGTAGCTGGGATCAGGGGAGGGAAAGGTGACCACAGGCTGTGTTGGGGTCTGTGGTCCAGCCCATCCAGACTTCCAGAGCATGGAGGCTTCCCAGGACCCCTGCAGCCCATGGGTGGTGGGGTTTCAAAGCAGCAATAAGCTTAGCTCTAGCATCCCCTACACAGCTATCTTTCACTGGGTAGCCAAGAGAAATCAGCCAAATGGGAACAGTGCCCACACTGAAGACTACAGGGCCAAGGCTGAGCCCTGCCCCAGGTGCTCAATATTTAGCAAGATTAAACTCTAAGTGGTGGGGATGTTCTATCAGCAGGAGGTTGATGCAAGGCAGTGCTCTGCCTCCTGATTGAATGCTCCTTGTGTTCCCCGAGATGTGTTCCCTCTTTGATTGCATCACAGGATGTGACAAGTGGATCCCTGCCAGGAAATTAATGAGCCCCAAACACCTTGCCTATCCGTCACCACCCCTATCAGCTACCTGATGCGCTACCCATCCTGGCCACACACCCAACACTGCCCAGGCATTGGAGGTCACTGAGATCCAGGACATTTCACTCTCTATGGACCTAATGCCAGACCAGCAAAGGGCCCAGATCACCACTGGGCCAACACATCCCAGCCCTGCCCACACCATAGCAATGGCTGTTTCTCTTGCTGATGCCTTCCTCCAGACTGCTGTGTCTGATCAGTGCCTGTTTTCCCTGCCTGTTGCCCATAGGAACCCCTGAAGCCATAATGGACTCAAGTGCTGGGGCCATAGGGAAATACTGTATGACTACCAGCAAACTCAAACCTTATGCTCAGCAATGGCTGGGACAGGTTAACATAGCTGAAAACGAGAGCAGAAAACCTGGGAAGATGAAAAAAGTGCCTCCTCACTGAAACAGACCAGGAATTATTGGAAGAAAAAAAAAGAAAGCAAATGAATGAAAGTGCTTCAAGGATACATCACTGGGGAGAGCATTGTCTCAGGGCTGTGTTTCCCAGGCCAAGGGCAAAAAGAGGCACTTGCAAAGCTTGCAGTTTTCAGATATCGTGTTAAAAGGAGCAGGAAAGTCAAATGGACAAAGGGACTTCAGCTTCTAAAGGCTGACTCTGCCCCCCAGCATCTGGTCCCTGTATGCTCTTGTACCAGAACTGGTACTTAGTGTGCTCACAGCCTTGCAGAAGTTTTTATGAGCCAGCGGTGCACCATGACACAGCTTCTCATGCTTGCAGCTTGCAAAGTGGATTCCCTGAAGCTGCTGATACGTTTTGGGGCTGTGCTGCTGAATGCCTTATGATTAGCATCATGGTAGCAGTGAGACGACAGCTCCCTGGGCTTGTGCCAGGTGAGCAGCCATCCTGCCTGGCACCGCAGCATCCCCTTCACATGCCCCACTGCGTGCACATCTGGAGCTGGAAAGGGGCAGGGGTGTGCTGGAAGGTGGGCACAGGGGGTCCCCACTTCCCCAGGAGGAGATAACCTGGAGGGGAGGTCGCTGCTGGGAGTCCCAGTGCCTGGATGTGGCCCTGGGGAAGAGGCTCAGGTCGCCGCCACTCTCCTGCAGCAATGGGTCTGGGGGAGCTGGGGGGCACTGAAACCCCAATACCTGCCAAGCAAGGATTGGTGACAGCAAACACAGGGAGTGAAGCAGCGTGCACAGCAGGTGAGGCCAAGGAAAGCCCTCCATGGGTCTTCATGGGGTGAGAGCATTCACAATGCCCTTTTGCACCTCCTCAGCCCATACAGCCTCTGGGTGGGAAGCAGAGGGTCAGGTCCCAGGGATGGGGATGTCTGCAAATGCTTTCTGATGAGCTGCTTCCGTCCCTGAAAAATGGAATTTCATTAAATCAGCTTTGAAGTAGTGGGGGAAATTCCCATGTTGTGCTTGCACTTCGCTTTATCTCCATTGGATAATTATGAAAAATACAGCTTTCCAAGCACGTTACTTGTTCTTTTTTTCAACTTAAAACTTTCTCTTCTACCTCATTCTCCAGGCAGTGGTTTTTACTTCATCTCAACTGTGGAAAAAAAAAGAGTATTAAATCTTCTATTTCTGGTACCAAAACAAAACAGAGGCAAAACCCTCCCAGTTTAAAACTTTCTCAACAACAAAATAAGGGCGAAGTGAAACTTTTTTTTCCCTACCATCTTTGTTCCTCTTAAAAAATTTAACAGGAAAAAAGGCACCAAAACACAAAAATTCAATAGTTTCCTCCCCGAGCTGATGGAGATCTCTCTAGAGGAAATGTGTCTGATAAGCTAAAGTAAAGCCGCCTCCCCTGCTTTATCTCAAGCAGTGTCAGATGGGTATGTCTAGCAGGATCTCTTCTGGACACTCAGAGCATCGAATTACTCTCCCATCCCCTATTCCTCCTCTGAACTGTTTCTGAGCTTCCAGATGGGCGCTCACCGGAGATGCCGGACAGTGCAGCAGGATGTGGTCCGTGGATGGGCAGGGAAAGGCTCTCGCATATGGCAACCCAATGTGCATCTCTCTCCTTCAAACCAGCTGCTTCCCTGGAGAGGGCTGGGGATGCCCTGGGAGCTACCCCCCGTACCACACAGTGTGGCTGGGAAGGCACCATTTCATCAGGGAGTTTTCAGTCTTAGGAAAGCTGATTCAGTGCCTCAGTTTACCCACTAAGTGTTGCAAGCAGCTGCCTCACTGCTGCCTTTGCTAAAACAAGTGTGGACCAGAAATGTTTGCATTTCCCAGCATTAGAGGCATCTCAGTTCACCCCCAGGGCCAAAGCCAGCAGCTCTTGCTTCTGCCCCCCATGGGGCCACACAGGGAACTGAACCACTGGAAGCATCCAGGTCCCAAAACACTTCTTGGCTTGAAATGGATAAGTGCTGCCAGCCTGGCTGGGGCACAGATGGCAGTGGTGAGCCCAGAGCTGGTCACATCCTCACCCCAACTGCTTCCATTATCCCCAACTCAGGGTTTGCTGATGATATTCCCATTTGCCTAGGGAAATAAACCCCTTGGGTGCCACCACAGGGGAATCAACCCTCATCTCCATCCACCATCTTCCTCAAGGCTTTGCATCTAGGCACTGCGCTGAGGATGCCCATTCTTGCAGCACAGAGAGAGCCAAAAGAAGCCCAGCCTGGAAACCCTGACCTAAACCAAGGCCAATTACCCATTAATTGATGCCGCTTGCTCCCCAGTGATTAATTGTCAAGAGAAACCATGTCACATTTTGCAAGCCCAGACTCCAACACAGCGACACTGCGGGCCCTTTATCAGCCCCGGGGCCAGCCGTGGCACCAGCCTGTCTGAGCCAGGCAGGTACCTCCAGGTCCCAGGGCTTGTTTGTTTTGGTGTAAGCCTGAGCGTAATTGGGACTAAAGAAAAATACCCACAGCAAAACAAATGTGGCGCCAATGATGGACACAGCCCTGCAGCCAGCACGAAGACAGATGGGAGGAAAGCCTGTCCTGAGAAGCCCGGGTGGAGATGTCCAGAGAGTTCAACACATGGCTGATGACCGTGCAATTAACTTTCAGCAGCCCCTGTGAGAGGGAAGACCCCAGCCAAACCCCTCCTGCAGCCTGGATGTGCCTAGGGCTAGAGAGAGAACCCCACTGTGTGCCACTCAGCCCTGCCAGCTGTGGGACTGGGGCTACCTGCACTAACCACAGGACTTTCTTATGGCTTTCCTTGCCCCAGCTTTCCCCAGCACCACCCTGAATAATTCATGTACAAGACAGAGAAGAGGATAAATCATTAGCAGTGACTAACATGAGTTATTTTACATGCTGGGAAGATCTATCAGCCTGGCTCTGCCAGGTTGCAGTGATTAATGCAGTGCCACTCCCCTGGACAGAAGCCCTTATATTCAATTACAGATGCTGGGGGGCTCCCAGGCAGCAAGAAATCAGAGATGAGACTGACTGGGGAGACCTCAGGCCACTGTAAAGGATTTTGAGTGGATCCACCCTATATTAGCCTTAATCAGGTTTAATGGGGTTCAGACAAGTTAAGAAACCACACACATGCACACACAAATCAGACACACTCTGACAACCCCGTGCATTTGTGATTTAGTGCAAAGCCATCAAAGCTGGTTCTTAGGCCACATCCATCACACGGGTCTGCAGGTTTATCAGGCCAGCCCTGTGAGCAGGGTAGCCTGGGGTGCAGAGGCTGTTTGAAAAACTAAAGTTAAAAAATGCAACATCTGGCTTGATTAACGATAATTAACTAAATATCAATTAATTAACATTAATTAATTAACAAAATGAATGTTATTTTAATTCCTTGCTAAGGGCAGACTCCAAATGCCCTTTTTTACCCTGTCCAAGGCTGCCTCTTGTGATGCACTTGTTGCCAGGCCAACATTCATGGGATCTTTGGTCTTTTGTGGCAGGATCCCTCTTCTGCCCTGTGAGTGACAACAGATCTGTTTCTGACAGCCAGCAGCCTTACAGGGATGCTTCTGTATCTGCTAGAGTACTCGAAGAGGGGAGGCTCTGGGGGTTTGTAGCCAAGCCCTTACCAAGCTCACAGGTGTCAGATGCGATATGATGCAGCTTGGATCCACCTCCTGGGCTGGCTCTGCATAGTGACTACGTTTTGCTGTTTGATACCTGACTCCTTCCTCTTGTATCATTGGCCTCAATAACAAAATGCCTGTTTATTCAGATCTAGATTTTGCTAATCAACGCAACACCAAATTTAGGACCAGGAAAGCCACTGCTGAGACATCTTTGTGCAGTTAGGCTATAGCTATGTATTTTAAAGCCTTAACTGCATACCACCTGCAGCACCCATTAAAAAGAAGGGGAAAGGCTGTTGGCACAGATCTCTCAGTGGCAAAACACCCTGCCCTGCCCACCAGTGCGTGCAGATTCAGTTCCCTCTGCAGCCTGGCCAAGCACTTGTTCCCCACCACATGGCACAATGATCTGCCAGAGAGGAGTTATATTAGCCCAAGCTATTAACATAGAAAGTTATTAACAGGCTCCTGGGCAGAGTCTATTTTCATATTCATTTGGCTAATTAAATGTAAACCATTTCTTGGGATTACTACAAAGGACTCCAAGCCCCATTAGTTAACCTGTATTCACAGGGGAGAAAGGGTGTCACCTGTGTGCAGAGGTGATCCACAGACACACAGGACATGCCTGGTCTGCTGTGGCTCTGTCACCCATGGGCAATGACAGACACAAGGAGCGATCTGAGTTATTTGGGCTCCAAGGAGCAGACACCACTTCTTTCTATCCACGGGGTGTTTAAAGTGGTGACATCTGGCTGTGGATCTCTGTGATGGCAGGGCTTGGAAGATGCTCCATGAGTATCCTGGCTACGATCAATATTTGGAGCCTGCTGGCCCTGGCTGCCCTCCCCAGGGCCTGGCAGAGCATATGGGTGTTTCTAAACCACTGGATAGTGTTGCAGAAGCTTTTAAGATGTCACCGATCTCTTCACGGGGACCTTCTGCCAGTCATGTAGGCTGAAGGAGTGAGAGAGTCCAGGGACCAGTGCATGGTCACACCACTAGCCTGGTGCCCATGCCCATGTTGGTACCTGGCACATCACATGGCAGTGGTATGAAATCACCAGCAAATGGGATTTTCTGCTCCACACAGGACACTGAGAGGCTGCAGGTGGGGATAGGAGGGACAGAGGTAGATACCCTGAGGAGCATCATGGAGACACTTCCCTATGGCCAAGACACTCACAGCAGAGACATGGTCTCTGTGGTGAGTGCTGGCCTCCCGCCACTGTTTACCATGTCCCCTGTGTCTGGTCTGAGGCCTCACCACAAACAGGAACAAGGCTGGATCTGATTTCACTCTTTTTCACAAAGCAAACAAACACAGACAGCACTGCCTGCTGCGTTGGCCAGGGGAGCACCAGAACAGGTGGGCAGGATTCGTCCTCCCATGGGATGCTGCATACTGGGTTGGGTTGGGTGCTCCAGGCTGCGCCCATTACTTCTCCCTTCTTGGCCCAGGTACCAGCTCCTCCTTGCGTTCCACTGATGGGAGAAGCCATCCCATCTCTCCCCATGGCAGGGGACTGCTGGGACTGCTGCGCCACTCACACAATGATAAAGCCACCCTTTGTATGGTACAAGAAGAACAGAAGAAAATGCCACGTGTGGTAGGGCTGTCTGGAGATGGGCACAGCACTGCAGCCTCGGGGTACTCGAGGGATGGGCAGAGAGGGTCAGATCTGAGCTACAGAGCCAAGGGCAGGGGGACATGGAGGAGTCCAGGCAGGGGGGAAGTGCTGGCAGTGCTGATGTGCAGCGGTGGCTGGGAAGCCAGTCTCACGTCTGCATTTTGGCGCCTGCGGTAAAATCCACCTGCCACTCAAAGCAGCACTGCATCTGCCTGCCCCACAGCCGTGCTCCAGCGGCATGTCTCGGCTAGTTACAACGGAAGGGCTGGGAGCAGGCCAGGAGCAGGCAGAGGAGCTGGGAGTCAGCGGGAGCTTTAGCCGTCTTTGAGGCTGCTCGCAGGCAGAGTGAAACCAGTGCCACTGTAGGGGCAGAGCTGCAGGAGACGGCAGGTCCCTGCTTTCTGCCTCCAGACTCTCCTCAAGGCTGGGCAGCAGCCGGGCCCAGCATTGCTGAGGATTCCCATGTGCTCTCAGTGCCCAGTGGCTGGGCAATGGCTGTTTGCTGCAGAGAGAGCTGCAGCATCGTGCTCATCCTCTGAATCCCTTGTTTATTTGGCATATTCCACCCAGCTTTTGCAGCACTGACCAGGCTGGGCACACACCTACAATGAGCCCTGCAAGGAGGGGAAAGTAGGGGATAGTGTCTCCAGGATTTTGGAGATGACATGCCGTGCGCGGCCTGTGCCCCACTGCCTGGAGTCACAGGGACAAGGAAGGAACAGGGCATTTACTCTCCATTGTCCCCAGGTACCAGCAGCCCCTTGCCTCACAGCCAGGCTGGTCCTGCCCCTGCTGGCTCACAGCCCAACCACATGCCTGTCCTGGTTGCCTCCTATTATCAGCCACCTAAATCCCACCTGTTTTCCCTGCCATTTGTAGTAGCATCCCTGTCCATATTAACCCCTGACCCCACTGAGCTTTTCTTTTCTTCTTTTGACAATTGTGTTTACCAAGTGCTTGGAGGTTAGCTTTTTAGTCCAATCCAGAGCTCAGCCATCCTGTCTCCAGCCCAGGCTACTTCCTGGCCCTTCCCAGCTTGAAGAGTCCACAGCCCAGCACAGGGGTGCTGCTCCAGCCAAGCCAGCCGGTGAACCAGAGCAGTCCTGGCATCCCTGAAAAGCCAGGAAAAGCTGGTGCTCTTTTGCTGCAAGATCTTTGGAAGAAGTCCCCCATCCACTCCAGTTACTGTCCCCATCAAGTTACCTTGGAACCCCAGCCTTGCCTGGGTGCAGATGGGAAGGGTCCCAAACTCACTCCTCCCAAGTCTGGGTGACCTCTACTCGTGGCTGCGTCAGTCCCAGCCGGAGAAGTTGGGCATGCCTGGGACCTCAGGAGCAGGGACAGGAGAGGATTTGGGGTTGAAAGGCTGAGGGCAGAGGGCATGGGGTGGAAGAGCCTCTGCAAACCCTCACTAAGCAAACTCTCCTCAGCCTCAGTGTGTCTCCCTTCACCCTCCTCCCCTCACTCACCCTTCCTTAATTATTCTTAATGGGCAAGCTTATAAGAGCTTCTATTAACTTTATTACCAGATCAATTAGTGCTTTCTTTCCCTTCCTTCCCCTGTGCTAATAATCCCTTCAAATATGAAGACAGCCGCACCAGTACCCAGCAACCTGGAGAAGGCAATGCAGCCTAGCCTGAGCTCCAGATGCTTTGTTGGGCACTTCCGAGATCGATGGATCCTTCCGAAGACGTGGCCCAGAGAGGAGGGGAGGGAGCCAGAGAGGGGGAAGATTGATTGGAGCAGACTTTGGCAGTGAACAGCTCCAAAACCTGCCTGCTGAGAGGGAGCGGTTTGGCAGCGGGATGCAGCCCTCTTGCCTGCAGCCCTGCGAGTTGGCGGGGTCGGCGCAGCCAGCAGAGGATACAGGTGTTTGTCAGCAGGTCCGAAGGAAGGAGCTGTGGCATCAATCAAAGCTCTGCAGGACAGCATGGGGACAGGAGTGGGGAAATGGCTGCAGCCATGTGCTCTGAGCAGAGGGGAGAGGATGCCCGCCTTCCACGAGGGCAAGAGCCGTCCCAGAACCTCTGCTGTGCTCTATGGGGAATGTGAGGGAGGATGGGGACATCCCTGGGACACATCAACCATCACAAGAAGGCTGTGGGGAGCACCACGTCCGCTTCAGAAATGGAGTGACACAGAGAATGAGTGTTGGCATTGAGCGCATCATCCAACAATCCTTCCCCAAACTCTGCCCTCTTTGGGGACCCACCCCAAGCACCCCAAGGGTGAGTGCCTCCCTCAGTCCTTGGCACAGCCCTCACACACATGCATATTCTCTCTACAGCTACCTGAGAGGAGGATGGAGAAAGGAGGTGGCTGGTCTCTTCTCCCAACTAATCAGTGATAGGACAAGAGGTAACAGCCTTAAGCTGTGCCAGGGGAGTTTGGATTGGATATTAGGAAAAATTTCTTTACCAAAAGGGCAGTCAGGCATTGGAGCAGGCTGCCCAGGGAAGCGGTGGAATCACCATCCCTGGAAGTATTCAGAACCCGTGTAGATGAGGCCCTCAGTGACGTGGTTTAGTGGTGGTCCTGGAGTAAAGGTTGGACTGGATCCTAAAGGTCTCTTCCAACCTAGTCAAGACTATGTTGGATGAACAGATATGGGTGCTGGCTGCAAAGCTGCAGCCGTGCTGAATGCCCTGGCCCACAGCTGGGCCATTGCAGCCTGACTGACAGTTCCTGAAAGGAATGTGCAGGGAAACTGTGGGAGAAAAAGGATTTTGAAATGCTTAACCAGAGGACTTGGAAAGCATCTCTTCTGGATAGGATGCTGGCTCCCCCCCCAGAGCATTTCTCAGAGACCCCTCAGCTGCCCCCGCAGTTTGTTCCAGCCTCAGAGGACCCACTTAAGCATCCCAGAAAGGCCACAACGTTCCCAGCAGCACCAGCAACGTGTCCTGCTTGTGTCACGCTGACGACTTGCAGCTTTGGCACTTGGGAAGGACTTCAGGACCACTGTGAAACTGCAGCCTGCCTGGGCATGGGGCAGCACAGCTCTGAGACAACGGACTATAAGCCCAGGCTCCAGCCCCCTTGGCCAGTCAGGACAACCAGAAGGGCTACCATACAGGGATTACTTGTGCCAGAGCCTTTTCATTAAACAAGCACTCACACTTAGATGGGGTCCACATGATGACCAGCCATCAGGAGAAGGACCCGAGGGAGCGAGCTCCCAGTCCCCATACATTTGGGCCATATCCAGCACTTGGGTTCAAAGCTAGGACCACTGTGACCTGGACCTGGCCCTGGCCAGATGCTCTCTGAGCTCCTAAAGGATGTCAGATGGAGTACTCTGCGTTTGGACTGGAACAAAACAACCAAATAAACCCAACAAAACGACAGCCTGTAGTGGCTGTCACAGTGACTTCTGAATGCAGACATTGCTCCTTGACTACGTCCCCTGAGAAGACGTTCCCAGCCAGAGAGGAGTTAGCAGGAGATGGTATCCTGCTGTCTTCATATAAGGAGGTCCCACTGCCTCCTAATTGTCACGAGTGGTTTGCTATGAACAGCCAGCTACTGGGTCCACATTTATAATGATCCTGTGGGACATGGGGCATCTCCCAGATACACTACAGTGCTGGCTGAGCACCCCAAACTCCTGCCTTTTCTGTTATCTTTGCAACCAGTCCAAGTTTAGCTCCCTCCTGAAACAGCCCATTACCGGTCCTTAGCTGGATTTGCCCTTGCCCTTCCCTGAGAGCCTCCTTGTCTCTGTGGAGCAGATCCAATACTCTTTGGACTTCCAGCCCTTGAGCCTGTATGACATGCCTCATCTACCTCCGAGGCTGGACCAGACAAGGTCTCTGCACAGCACCCGGCCAGCACAGAGGTCCCCAGCCTATACAAGGGGCTGCCTTCCAGGTTGTCACTCACAAGGCTCAGAGCAAAGAGGTAGCTACCCAGCTCACATCACTTCTAATCTGCTTTGTTTGCATTTCATTCCTGACCAAGGAGAGCTCCTGGCCTTCATCCACTATGAGTTCTGCAGATTGAGCTCGAAGAAGTTACAGATTACAGTCAATCTGGAGTATCTCAGTAGTTATGTGACCCTCTGGGGCCATGTGGGGACTGTGCCTGCCTGGGTGGTGTCCTGGGCTGAGCATCACAAGCCTGGGGACCATCCCAGTCTGGGGAATGGCAGGGAGGAGTAACAGCACTGCCATTGGGAAGAGGAGGAAATCCAGCCTGAGTCATCTCAGTATGAGGCAGAAAATCCGGTGTTGTCGCTTGGAAAATTGACCCTGAAGGCTTTTAACTTCATGGCCGAGAGCTTCTCCTTTGCACGTGGAGGTGGTGGGCACAAGAGGGGGAGAATGATGCTCTGCTTGGATGGGGCTATTGCTGCCAGAGATGGAGGAGGAGAGAGCAAAGCGCTGCTACACCTCACCTCCCCCAAGCCTTTCCAAAATAAGCAGGCCTGGGAAATAATAGACAATGTGAAAGGAATTAAAAAGGCTTCTGTGTTTGTGTGTGTGTATGTGTGTGTGAGTCCTGCCAGGTTAATACTGCTGCCTATTCGCCTGACAGCTCCAAGATTGATTACCCGCCTCAGTGCTCTTTATAACTTGATCAGTCGAATTAATCTCTGGCTGCGGGCCCATCTGATGCCAGGCATCACAAATTTAATTTGGAGGTGTACGGGATCTTTTATTCCTCCCTCTGCCCCCCCCCCCCATCCCTGTCCCTTTCTTCTGGGCTCACCAGCACGCGTGATGCTCCTGCCACTGTAGGGATGACCTGAGCTGTCAGGCGTCAGGGCTGCAGGGAATAACATCATCAGGTAAATCCTTGCTACTCACAGCAAAAACAGGAAAAAGAGAGAAAAAACAAGCAAAAAAGCCCACCAAATCAAAGAGAGGCCAAAGCAGACACTAAGTAAGACATATTAATGTACTAAAGACTTAATGAAGTTTGGGGGGGGGTGGTGGGGATGGAGGGGAAAGTGCTTACTTTATTAGTTTATGGCCGATTAATGGGAACGGTCATTACAATGATGGAGATGGATTGCTCCCATCAAACACAACCACCAGCCCCTTTTGGAAGGTAGAGGGGTGCTGGTGTTAGTGCCTCGCTGCTTGGCCGGGGTTTGGGAAGTGTGGTGCTGAGGAGGGAGCGGAGATGAGCTCAGGGTGGGCAGGGGCCTGCGAGGATGCTGGGGGGGGGGGGGGAAGATGACATGAGCTGGAGGCTGGTTGAATGAGGGGTCAGTGCTTTGGAGGAGAAATTCTGCAGAGGGGAGGAAAGAAAAGGGGGAAGGGGAGGAGGCAAAGGAGATCCCATGCCAGTAGACAGCCTGAAGGATATTTCAGGGTACCAGAGGTGTGTTCAGCTTCCAGGTCCAGACAACCAGCATCTCAGATGTGTTAGTACACAGCTCCCAGCCAAGATGGGCAGATGGACTAGCCAGGAACTCGGGAGCTCAGGTCCTTGGGTGGTAGTAAGCAGCCCTCACCCCCTGCCCCTTCTGGGCTCTGTACTGGGACCCCCAAGTGGGGTCTGCCGAGACCGGGCCCTGGCCAGGGTGTGAAAGTCACTGTGGCGCACTCCAGAACACTGTTAAATAGCTGCTCCTATCCCAGGTGCCCTGTGGTGATGACCCAGAGCTCCCCAGACACCTCATGATAATGAGAATTATCCAGCAATTCTCCAGCCACTAATTGGTAGTTACCCTTTAGCTCCCTGGGGCAGGGCAGTAATTCCCATCCCCATGAGACATGCCACAGGGACCTTTTACTGGGGCCAAGGGAATAAATGCAGCAGGGAAACGCTCACACTTGCATCCTCTAAACAGCCTTTGATTCTTCCTGCACAGTGTTTGCAGCCCGTGTTTGCAGCCCCTTTCAGTAAACACACACATGAATTTACACCAGCCATGGAGGATTATTAATGTTTTTTACATTTAATGGCCAAAATATTTGCACTGAAGCCAGGAACCGAGATACGGGAGGAAAAAACTTAGACATTTGTGCAAACTTTGTTGTTTCCCCATAACTCTGCTCTCATAGACTGTGGTTTATTTCTGTAGGGTTGAAACCAGCTTGTTGAACACAGCAGCTTGTGGGCTCACAGAGCAGTGGGAGATTGGCTTTGCCCTGCAAGGTTACCATACAGTTAGCCTCAGGAGCAATGTAAAGATCTGATGGAGCAGAGTGGGGCTACAGGATTCCATCCCTTCAGGTCCTCTCCTAACCCAGCACCTCTCTGCATGCATTACCTGGTGCTTCAGCCAGTTTCCCATCTGATTACTGGACTAGCCTAAGATGACTTGATCTCCAGAGCTTGGTGGAGCAAGCTTAGCTTGCAATTTGGTGTTGTAAAGAGATTGGGATCATCCAGCACCTCCCGTGCCATCCCACTGGCTGGCCATCAGGCTCAGCAGCAAGGGAAAGGCTCATGGCTGCATACCAGCATTGAGCAGTGCTGCTGCTCTCCATCATCCACATAGACTTGCAGCCTTTCATCATTCGTGAGTGATGAATAACCACCCTAATGAATGGAGGAAAATTGGATTAGTGCTGAACACCCATGTGCTTAAACTGTGCCTGATTAAACCCCCATCTGTGCAGGGAAAGGCCAAGTCTTGCCACTGCTCAGAAGCCAGGGAGCTGGCAGCACTTGTGCACGGCCTCATCTGCAGCCTGTCCGGACATTTCAGGTGGTCAGGAGCATTTTCCCCCCTGCCTCAAACTGCCCCTTGAAGTTGGAAAGAGTGGGGCTGGTTTTCTTCATTCTGCTGACCTGTTCCCAATGGATGCTTTTGCAGCTAGAAGAGGGAAAGCTGGATGAGACTTTGAGTCACCTCTGGGCTTGCCATCAGGTCCCTGGGAAAAAAGTCAGCCTCCTCTTCTGTGCCTCAGTTTTCCCATTTCCAACTTATACAAGCAACAAGTTCTTAGATGCAGAGACTGCCTCCCACCAGGAAGTTCCCCCAAATTCTGGCCTGTGCAGAAGCCACCTCTGCCTTTCTTGGTGGCTTTTCCTAGAGCCCTTAGAAACAGCCTGGAACATCAATGGGTCTGACAGCTCATAAGACATGGGTGCCAGGACATGGAGTAACAAACCTGCCAGGACTGAGGCTGCAACTAGAGAATTCAAGGTTAGGAGAGATGCCAGGATCCTCTGCAGTTGCCTTGGAAATTATCCAGATCAGGTCATATCAGCCTGCCTCCAAAGACCAACAGCTGTAACTTGGGTTTACTTAAAGCATCTCTACCACAAAAGCACGTGGAAATGGATCCCAGTTTGCCCTGCAGACAAGAGCAGGCTAAGCCAAGACCTCTGATCTTGGTGGATGGGCTTATTTCATGGTTCCCCTTCACTGCTAAAACAACTGGAAAACAAGATGGATCTTGCTTTTAAGTGTTTTTCTCTTGGTTTGAACTCAGGTTCAGATTAATGTTTCCCTTACTCAGTCTCATGAACCAGTCCTTCAGCATTTGGTAATTCCTCCTCACAGAGTGACCACTCCACAAGACATTACAAGGCACTTCCTCTGGAACTGACATCCCACCATGGCTCTTCCCTCTGCCAGCACCATTGGCATCTCCATCCTCCAATGCAGGAGATGGCACTGACCCACCGACCCTCTATCCCGGGAAGCTCACAGTCCTTGGATGGCCACCTCTTGCTGCAGACCCTGGGAACAGCACTGGGAACTGACGCCAGCCTCTTGCGTGCTCACAGTCCTGGTTGCTTGGGACCATTTCTGGGGAGGAGCAGCTGCTGCAATCCATCCCACATCCAAACATGACATGCCAGTGCTAACCCAGAGATAAATCCCAAAGATTCCTTTCTGCTCCCCTCCCCAGACACAGGACCTTCCATGTCCAGGACACTGCAAGACACTGTGCAGTAGCACATCTCGCACCAGGATCTGGTCCTACACCCAGTCCCCAGCTCTAGGCAGTGCTGTCCTATCCTTATCCAGTCTCACACCCCCACATGGAGGACCAGGAGTTTGATACATCACCAGCCTGACCATGAGACACTTCGGCTTGGCATGACCCAGGGTTTAGCTGCCAAGTGCTTTTGGCACTGATTTTCTCTCACGCTTGTGTGAGATGAGGCTGCAACATCTGCTGAATGGGCATCTGCATGTAATGAAACAGTCACTGCTCCAACTGACAGCCCCGCAATCCTGCGGAAGGACCAAGGAGCAGACAGCCAAGCCAAATACCAACCCCTGAATGGCTTTTCCCAATTTCCACGCAGGGTCAGGCTGTGTTTGCCCCTGATCTCCATTGGGTTCACAAGAACAAATACTGTGTTTGCATCTCATGGTGTTTGGCCACTAGTGCTGCTTTAATTGCTGGTTTCCTTCCTACCAGGTCCCAAGCAGGAAGGTGTGTAGCTGGCCTTGTTAGCTGTGCAGTGTCACTGCTGCCTTGCTGGGAGGTGGCTGTGAGGCTGCATCATCCCAAGGGTGCCAGCACAGGGACCCACAGCCACCTAGGGCAGGAGCCGCATCCTGGAGGATGTTCAGCACTGTCCCTTGTCAAGGTGGCATTTCAGTCCAGCACAGCATGACAAGTGGGACCAAAAGGCCCCCAGCCTCTCTCTCCATTTCATGACCCCTTTAAGGAATCTTCCCAGTCCAGGACAAGGTTATCACCAATGATCTGTTACAGGTAGTGGGAGCTCAAGCTCCATAATACCTGGACTCCTACCCTAGACCTCAGGCACACCCTGGCAGCTTATTCTGGGGCTGGGACTCTCCATCCCAGATCACCCCACCGGCTCTGCTCCTGCATGCCTGTATTGCACCCCCACCAGAGACACCTTCAACCCCTAAATCTAGCACCATTGCTCAGGTTGTGTGCCATGAAAACCCCAGCCCAGCCTGCCTGCAAACACCCTGAACAAGCTTTTCCCCCCAGCTCTGCAAGCAAGGGTGATGTGGAGCCCTCGCTAACACACCCAGCAGGGAAGGACCGCGGATGCCAGTGAGTCTTCAACAATAATGAAAGTCTCAGGTATCCCAGCCCAGGCAAATCACCTCCTACAGCACAGCGCTGGAGTAGCAATAAAAGTGTCAGGGATGTCTCCTCGTGCATCACCAGACTGCAGCATTTCGGGAGCGGCCTGCACAGAGGTTAATTATTGCTTCCTTCTTTTCCCCTCTCGCTCCCAGTTTAAGATGGATCTGACTGTCAGGAGGGGTGACAGATGAAGACAAAGCACAGGTACGGCTCCCATGAACTCTGCGCCTGCCTGTATCATCCTAGAGCAGCTGGGAGCGCATGGAAAGGAGATGGGGGGAGGCAGAGGAAGGGGGAGAGTTGAGAAAACAACAACCCTACCAGTGCTGGAATGGATCTGCTGTGGGGGACATAGGGCTGCTGGGCTGGGACAAGAGAAATTGCAACTCCTTTCACCCCACTTTTATGGGAGTAGGATTTTTTTCCCCTCCTTGTCTCTTCATGCAGCTTTAGGACTTCACATAATATAGGCAGAAACCCTTCCCCAAACATCAGGGGGAGCATGAGAAGGAGCACGTGGTCAAATATCTTCTGCTCCATGGAGCTCCCATCACTGCAAGCACAAATGTGTATTTGAGCATCTCCCCCTTGAGATTTCATGTAGGAAAATCTGGGATCAGGGTCCCAGCTCTGCACCATCACAAGTCTCTGAAGTCCTGTTCCATAAAGCAGCCTCTGGCTGGAACAACTCTGAACTCTTTTGGGTGGAGGAAAGTTTGGAGGCTCTGTAACGAAAAGTCCCCAGCAGACAGATAGCTCTGAGCATCCCTCCTCCACGTGCAGTGGCAGGTGACTTGTCCTTCACTTTCCTCTCTGGACAGCAGCTTTTGTACAGCATAATCATTGCCATTAAAACCTTGCTGCCACTGATGGAGGTGGAAGAGATGACCACAGCCTTTCACTCCAGTTCCCAGGACACATCCCTTTCTCCAGAGAGGCTTTCAGACTTGCTGGCCTGTTTTGACCACTTTTGTCCTCCCAGTGACCAGACCTAATGCCCAGGAGGCACCCAGCCTCCTGTCCCCAGCAGGGACATGACACAGCTGCCTTCAAAGTAACTTCTCTCCATATTCCAGCCGGATGGAGAAAATCAGTTCCTATGCAGCAGAGAGGAGTGCATTGGGCTCTCCCAGGAAAAACCAGCTGCTTTGCCTCCCAGGGAGTTTTTTAGTAGTTAAGAGATGCTGTGACAGGGGAGCACGTGTCCTGCTGTTGCTGGTTTTCCCCACTGCCCCCACACAGGAATTTCCCAGGCGCTGGGAGCAGAGGCTGGCCTCTTCCGCTCCAGGAGGTTTTGGAGGGGTTCATCAGGAAGATGGATTCATGCCCCGTCCCCTGGTGCTCCCTGCGATCTGGTTTAGCTCTCACCCGTGCGGAGGAGCTGCACAAGCAGTGCTCAGCATCTGGCTTTAGTGGGGGCTGAAGGCTGCGAACCACAACCCTGGGAGATGTGCTGGCTCCTTGGGGCAGAGCAGCACCCGGGTCTCCATCTCTTGACTTCTCCTTGTTCATGAGCACAGACACTATGACCAGCTCAGAGAGTAGAGCTGCACCCAGGCAGGGAAATTACCCACATTCCCATTCCTAAAAGGGTCTGGATTTTTATCCCATGCCATGAGCTGAGGAATGAGAAATGCCAGCATTGGCAGCTTTCTTCCCTGTGGAATGGCTTTCAGGATGACCCCAATGGGAAGGTCTGCCTTGAGCCGTTCTCAAATGGTGCCTTTCTTTTCCAGGCTTTCTGGCTGTTTCAGCCTTGTTTGATGCCATTTAGCTGCAGTTGCTGAAGGAAACATCACTTTAAATTAAACCAAAGGGGAGCACTTCAGCTGGACAACTTTGAAGTAGGAGGTTTTGATAAAAGCCTGTATTTCCTCTCCCTCTTCATCTTTTTTTCTTGCCCATCTCCAAATGGTGAGCTTAAGCATGGCTGCTCCCGCACAGCCAAGGGAAAGGCTGTGACACCCCCAAGGGGCATCTCCCCACACTCAACCAAACAGACTTTCCCCCAGGGCAATGGGCTTGGTACCAGTGTCTGAACCCAAGTTCAGTCGTTCCACGTAATCCAGCAGATTTAAAGCAAAGCCACCCGAAGGTCCTTTCTTCCTCCATGTGCACCCTGAACAGGCCAGCTCTCCTCTACTGGGGTGGTACAGAGCTCAGAAGGTACTTCCAAGGACTTTAAGTTCCTAGAGGAGAGGAGCAGCACAATTACCCTAACCCACTGCCAGCCTACCCTGTGGCTTGCACACTGAGGCTGCCCTCTTGCAACCAGGGTAGGATAACCTCTTCAGAGCCAGAAGTGTTCTGCCTCATTTATACCATGGGAATAAATGAGAAGATACTTTAAAGCTGCCATTTAGTTACTCCCCGCCTTCCAGACAGCTCCCATGACCCCAGGAGGCTCCTACTTCCCCAGCTGCTTTTCCAAGCCCTTGCAAACCCTGGTGCTCAGCCCCAGGCAGGCTGGGTCATCAGTGCACTGAGCTAGCCAGGGCTCTGCCAACTCCCTGGTTGCTGGTCTTGAATGGAGGCTCATCTTCCACCTCTTCCTCCCCAGCCTTCCCAGAGGGTGGCTGGAGCACCCGGGACGCAGGCAGCACATGTGTCTGCCTGGGAGGATGAATAGGGAAGGCTGAAGAACTCAGAGCATGTCCCTCCCTGTGAGACAGCTAAACGAGCCGAGACAATTAAATGTGCCATTTGATGGCTGCCTGGCAGAGCCGGAGCCTCTCTCTCTTTTAATAAAAGGCCTCTTTCCCAAAGTCGCTCAGGCTGTGGTGAGGGCCGCAGCTTGTGAAGTGCAAGTGCCCTTCGCATTTAATTAAACAGCCCATCCAAGCCTGCCTCATGTCGGCAGAGCTCACCACGCTGCCGGAGATGCCCTGGCACCTTGCTCACACTGCAGCCCTCACTGGGTGAAACACCCCTATCTAGGCTGCTTGGAAACTCCCTTCCATCCGCACCCTCAGCACAGGCAGAGCCAAGCCCATGGACTGCACAGTGCCTCCCCAAACCAGGCTGCCATGCCTTCAGATATCAGTGCCCAGAGGATACCAGTATCAGTATCACTGATATCAGTACTGAGATCAGTGCTCAGAGTATACCTTGCAGAGCTGCCGTCCCTTGCAATGTGAGCCTTGCTCCCCAGAGGAGCTGAGACCCAGCAGCTCATTACATGCATACTGCAGAAATGAGGTTCCTCTGGAGGTCACCAGCATATGAGACAGTCGGGGACAGGGGACCCCCTCACTTGGTCCAGCCCCATAGTGGACCATACCAGCCCTCCACATCCGATCTGCAGCAACAGAGGCCACTCCCCAGCCAGGATGCCATGGCCATGGCCTCCCTGAGCCCTGTGCACGGCCATCACCAGCTTCCGCCTGCCCCAGCTCTGGTCCTTGTCAGGCTGAGGAGGGGAAATGCCCCTTCTTGGCCAGGGCAGATAAGAGAGATGGATAAGGGTGGGGGCAGAGGGGAGGCCGGTATTTGGGTAGCTTGGCTGGCTTTTTGGAGAGCACTTGCTTTGCTGAGACCTGCAGCTTAACCCTTCCTTTCCAAGGCCAAGGCAAGCTGGCAGTGGGAGAGATCTGGAGCTTGGGATGACTCCTGAGGACACCATCCTAATATGCTTGGTGTTTCTGGCCCTCTCCCCATTGTTTAAAGTGTGCTCTGTTAAACTGGAATCAACAGCACTCCTTTTTGGCTCCTCCATCCTTGGGCCAGACAAGCAGCGTCCTCCCTCCCATAGTGCCTGTGGGGGAGCTGCCACTTGCATCTTGCAGCAGAAGCAACCCAGTGCTGATGGTTTGCTATCTACAGACATAAGGGTTTCAATCCACTGGCTACAGCTATACCTGCAGGACACACCAGACCAGGGGTCTCAAGGCCCTCTTGATCCCACTCCCTAGCCAAGATGCAATAATAGGGTTGGGTTTTTCCTGTTTTATCCTCCCCACCTGAGCTCTCCTGGCAGGGATGGTCTGGCTCTAGCAGACGTCCTGGAGAGATGCTGAGCTGCTGCCCCAGGCCTTCATCATATACAGCAACATGCAGCTGCAAAGGGGGAATGGTGGATGGGAATGGGAGATGCGAGTCTCCCACTGCTTCTGCCTCTCCTCCCAGCCATGGCTGGAAGAGGGAGGTTATTAAAGGGGAAGGCTCAGGCTGTGCTTTGGACGTGGACATCCAGCTGGGTGAGTTTTTGGGGTTCTCACCAGTAGCATGAAACTTCCCTAACCACTGAGCGCAGGCAGCTGGGGAAGCTGCTAATGGGTCCAAGCACTCCCCAGCCCACTCGGGCTCAGGAGCTGCTCCGCAGAGACCCCATCACTCACACTTTCAGGCCTGCCAAGCCAAAGGCACAGTAATTGCAAGTCAGATACCCCCCCACTTCCGAAACAGTGCGCTCCGGCAGTGACCAGACACAGGGGCTCCCATTTCCGCCTGCCTCCGGCTGTTACAGAGCAGAGAAGTGATAGAGAGCAGCCCTGGGGCAGAAAGGGCTGCGAGGAGAGACAGCAACCAGTGCTCCGATAAGGCAGGTCCCTGCTGAGCGCCTCCTTGCTTCAGAGATAACGCCCCCCAGGCGCTCTCTGAAGAGTACCTGTGCTCCCTGCAGGTTGTGCCGTGGCACAGGTTATTTGCCTGCTCCAGCTCATCCACCTCTTTCCATGAGGTCAGACCCCGGTCCCACACTTCAGCCCCATGCAGAGGGGAAAGCCCAGCCCAAATGGAGCAGCGCTGGGCATGGGGAGCAGACCCAAGACATCAGATGCACACAAGACCTGAGATACCACCAGGACTGTGTCCCCACCATCCCCATATATCACCAGGGGCAGGTCTTTTCCTCCGGCTGACCATGGGTGAAGGTCAAAAAGCCACCTGCACTGCAAGGAGACTCCATTCCATGTGGAGAGCTGTGGAGGCCCTCCAGCCCTCCTTGAACTGGTGCCTGATGCATCCTGATGGCCCTGCACAGGGATCATCACCTCGAGGAGACAGGCAAGATACCGCGTCCCTTCACTGGGTCTAGGTTAAACATCCCACTCACATCCTCGATAGTGGTCACAGATAAAGTCACATTTTCAACCCTTGGGATTTTAAAGGCAGAGCTAGTGGAGCTTTCAGCAAACAGCTGAGAAAAAGAGCAGTATCAGGTTAGAGCATTTCACACACTCCACCAGGCACCAGTGTTGGCAGAAACCAGAGCGTGTTATCCCAGCATCAATCCCAGCATGAGCCCTCTGCTGTCAACACCAGCTAAAGAGCCCACAAAAGGTGCCCCACACACAGCCCTGCCAGCACTTCAGCCAGGCTCGAGGACCCCAGAGAGCTGCCTGTTTGGCTTTATCTGGCTGGAAAGCCCTCCTTAAGATAAGAGGATGCTCACTCTGTTGGAAGGAGGTGCAGGTGCCTTGGTGCTCCTGACTCAGCCCCAAGCTGTCATTTGGCTGGACTGGGACAAAGCCCATATCTTCCACAGTCTTGGTGCAGAAGAGGCTCTCTGATATCTGATATAACCTGAGCAAAGCTTGCATGCTGGGAACTGTTTCTCCTTGAGGCCGTATCCCCAGCCAGAGCACAGGGCAGTCATACAAACCCAGGTTCCATTGGGAACCCACATGGGCAGTTCCTGCCCCACTTCTCACCTCCCTTACAGCTGCTGTGTTGGTCTCTGCAGGAGTGGGTAGTGGGTGTTGCCAGAACCCATCCCAACAGAAAGGGTGCTGCTAGGATGCAAGACCAAGGAAAGGAGTTCCTTTGTCAAAAAGCCACATCCCTGGTGGAAACTTCGGTATTCAAGTACCCAGGGAAGCCTACAGCAGGAGCAGTGGGACAGCAGTGCCATCCCTCAGCTGAGCCACGTCCCCACATCCTGCTTTTCATCATGCATTAGGCAGAACCATGCCTTGAAGCACAGCCATGCATCCCAGGGAGCAGTATGCATGCTTGCTTCAGCACCAGCTCCTCTTCCCCCCGCCTTACAGCACCTCACCTTGCACAGCCACAGTATCCGCAGGAGACTCAGCTGCCCCCTCTGCCTGCTTTTAGAGACAGCCCAGGGGCAGCAAGGGTGGAGCAGGGCAGGGCTGCCCAGATGGAGCTGAGTTAGGATGTGGGTGAGAGAATGTTCTGGGGAAGAGGGACTAAAATAAAGGCTTTAATCTGCCTTTAAAAGCACGCTATGATACCAGGGTTGAGCTCTGCCAAAGCTGCCCTGGGTGGCTGGGCAGCTGTAGGATGGGTAGCAGGCAGGGTGCAGGCAGCATTTCATGCCTTACCCCAGTTCACTTGATAATCCCCATTTCCTCCTGGTCTAGATCACATCTCCATACCCTGCCTGAGGTCCCCGTGGCCCCAGCTTGGGGAGCAGATGGCAAAACAAACCCAGCCCTACGTGTCCCTTCAGCCAGCTCAGCCAGCCTCCCCCCACAGCTAGCACCCCGCCACTTGCTGTGACTGATACGGGAACCTGGTGCTTTTATTAAACTGTTTGCTTCCCATTTTAAGCTTAATAATAAATTGCATGTCACATTATGGCTGTGTTTATTAAAACCCATTGGCGTGGGCTCTGCTCTGCAACAGCATTTGAATTATTGAAAGCAACCCCCCATGGAGACCTATTTGCTGCAAATGCAGGAGGATTTATTTCCATTTTGTTTATCAGATGGCATAAGTGCTGGGTGGAGGAAGGGAAGCAGTCTTGCTCCTTTTATTTTCTCCCTGAGCCAGCACAGCAGGATGAAGATGTGCCATGCAAAGGAAAATATTCCCCCAGTTCAGGATGGGGTCAGGTTGGGGGAAAAGTCCTGGGTGCAGCTGACTGCTCTGCCCTGTTTGTCTCTGTGGCTCTGGTTGAATTCCCAATGCCTGGTTGTTCCGTGCCTCAGTTTACCTGTTAGGAGAGTGAGGTTAATGTAAATTTCCATCCAGGCATGACCAGCATTCATCTCAGGCTGGCCCAGACCCCTGCCAGAAGCCATCAGACTCCCATGGTGGATACTCACAGCACTGGCAGTGTGGCCACGAGGGGTTCTGACCCTTTTGCAACCCCGGTTTAAAGCACACCCACAAAGAACAGCAGCTGAACAGCTCCAAGCTCTGCCCCATCCCAGTTTGCCACAGCCACCCAAAGCTGGTGTCAAGAGGATGCTCTGGCTCCTGTGATTGTGCAGAGGGACAGTTTAGCACCCATGTTCCTTGCAATGGCATCGCCCTTCCCAGCAAGGCAGAGCTGTTGCTAGGGGCACGGGAGGGCAGGTGGGGATTAATCTGGGGGAGTCGGGGTGCTCCAGGGGTGCCCAGGGGCCCATGTACCCAACACGGTGGCAGGACTCAGCGTGGCCGGCAGCCTAGCCAGGAGATGGCACTGTTTAGCGGCTAATCACGCCGGTGGCCGAAATGTGGACTCTGGGGACGGGCGCGCAGATGTGGTCCGTGAGCAGGAAGGGACAGGGGACATCGTGGTTTTGCTGCTGGGTCGTATTTACCTGTCTGACCTCGTGGGGTTTCCCTGCAGATCATAAGAACCTGTGGCTTGGCGGCTGCTCGGGGTGCTCTGGGCGGCACTGGGGGCTGTAAGGATGAGGGAGGCACAGGAGGTGCCAGGTCGGATGTTCGGGGAACAGGGCACCCTGGTGTCATCGTTGGGTCAGCCACTGACCGTTTCGGTGGCCTCCTGGCTCACAGTGGTCCCTGGAGTGGTCTGGGGACCAGGTTGGTGCCCCATCACTGAAGTGCAATGGGAAGAGCCAGCAGATTTGGGGCAGAATGCAGCTGTTTTGGAGACTATGGGGGAGGAAGGGGAGGGAGGCTGTGTTACCTGAATTCCTCCCCTAGCACCCAGAGCTGTAAGTACACAAGGGGGTGCCCAAAGCGTTTGATGGCAGCAGGGCAGTGCCAGCCCCGTGCATGTACCCCTGGGGACTGGGGTCTGGTGGGTTTTAACCTGAGTTTTGGCTCCATTAGTGTGTCTTCAGGGTCTTTTGGGTGCTGGCAGGACAACCCCCACTTTCTTTGTCCCCAGCCTCCTGGTGACCTTCGGTGCCTGGGGAGGTACCCACACCCTGCTCACCCCCGGCAGCTGGGGTGTGCCATGGCCAGTGTGTGCCCATGGCTGGTGGTCACATTGGTGCTCCATAGTCCAGCTGCCCCCATCCCTGATGTCAACCCAATATCTGGGCTGAGGGGCTTCTCTGAGCACAGGCAGCTGGGCTGGCAGCATCTGCTTGGCCCCCTCCACCTGCAGAAAGCAACCACCCCGAAGACTGACTGGCAAAGGGACTTGGTGCTGCATGCCACCAGGGCACTCTGTCCCCACACTGACAACAGGTTTGGCTGGGTCTTGGAACCCTCCATGTGCCTGGAGCTGAGAACAGCATCTGCAGAGCCTAGGGAGATGCTTTCCTCAGGTCAGGGGCTGTGGGAAGCATCAGAGCAGCCAGCAGCAGAGCTGACCAAATGTTTTTAGAGCCAACAAATAACCTCAATTAAGCTCTGTGGCAGTGACCGATTCCAGCTGTGCAGCAATATTAGCTCCTTTAATTTTTAAGTGGCTGGAAATGGCAAGATTGGGAGCTGGGGTGGAAGAACACTAGCCCCCACCATGACCCTGGGGCCATTCTGCTGCCCCTTGTTTTGGGGGGAGTGAAGTCCCAACACTGGCCAATCTGCAAGCCTGCAACTCAGACAGCCCTCTGGTGCACAAGGATCTGAGGAAACTGGGTGACATAACCCCCAGTTTGGTTAATTTTGGCCAAAGGCTCTTGATCAAGCTCCCCACTCTCTCAACCACCACATCCCCACTGCCCTCCGTACAGGGCAGGAGCAGGAGCCAACAGCATCCCCTGCCAGGTACCTGTGGGGTACCACAGGAACCGTATGTGGAGCTTGGAGGGCGAGAGGACTGAGACCCACATGTGCCCAGGTGGGACATTACACTGCAGAGCACATGGAGATCCAGGTTTGGGGGTGCGACAACCCCCAGCCAGCCCAGCACTGCACCCACATCCGTCACAACCTGGCTTCATGCCGATGCAAGCAGGGTGAGCCTGGCTCTGGGGAGGGTTGGCATGGCAGCCCTGGCCGGGGGCCAGCCCTGGGCACCAGCAGGGAGCCCAGTGAGTAGCTCTCACTGCTGAAGCTCCCGGACACTCTCAGGTTTCCCCATGGCAGCCTCATCATGGCCCAGTTCCATCAGCCCGTTTGTGTGCGAAACAGGGAGGGGAATGAGGATGGGTGAAAATGCTCTGGCTCTTCCAAAAGCAGGTTTTGAGCCCCCAAAAAAGCATAATAAAAGCCAACAGCACGTTTCTGTCCCTGGTCGCTCCTGAACACTCTCTGATATAGCAGCCGCAGGAGGATGCTATTATGCTGTCAGATGGAAAGAGAAACTGAGGCACTGGTGGCTTTTGTGTTTCCACAGCCGAGAAGGGGTTTGCTCCCAAAGAGAAGAGGCAGGCAGGGCAGCAGCGCTGCCGGCTGTGCCCCATCAGGCTGCAACACAGGGGCCCAGGCTGGCCCAGCCTCACCGGCTGCAAGAATTCTGCTCTGCTGCCAACTCCAGACAAATCCCTTTTATTTGCTTGTTCAGGTTTTCATGCTGTAATTGCATTGCCTGAGCCAGCTCTCCAGAGAAAGAGGAAGAGAAGAGAAGAAAAAACAAGGGAAGCAGAACAGCCCAGTGCCCGAGCTGCCAGCCTCGCATCCTGCCTCCTCCTGCCTTCGGGCTGGCCAGCTCCTTTCGCCCAGGGTCTGGCTCCTTGCCACAGCTCTGGACCTCCCTGGAGCTGGGACCGAGTAACCAGGAGCAGTTTAGTCCACAGGGAAGTTTTGAGTCCCAGAAGTCTTGTAAACACTGCTGGTTTGGGGGGGCAAAGCTCCCCTTGAGTGTGAGCTCAGCCCCAGGATGCACATGGGGAGGGGTCCTGACAGCCCTCTCCAGGATGGAGCATCTCCAGGCTTCCTTCCCACAATGACAGTTTGCTCTAAATCACCAGGCCAGGCACAGAGCTGCTCTGCCCCATCCATGCTGTGGCCACCTGGGTGGAGGCCTGGTGTCATGGGACGCAGGACTCCAGGATGAAGATGGACCAAGGTGGGATGGGATCCAAACTGATGGGGGTGCAATGAGCCAGCTTGATGCATCCCCATGGCACAGGGGATGGACTTCTGGGGATCCCCATGTGGGGCAAAAGGGGCAGGACCCACACTGGCACCAGCTGTGAACACGGGGATGGGCAGGAGGGCTCCTCAACCCAAGCACCCTCGCAATGGACAAGGTAGCATCCACAGTGTTTGCACCATGCCTCAGCTCCAGAATAATCTTTGGGGATGCAGGGGACAGTCAGCTGGTCTGTGCTGGCTTGGACTTACGTGTGCATTTAACTAACGTTAACTGAAATAGCAAAATAGAGAGCTATGTGGAAGGGAAAGAACAAAGTCAGTTGAAAAAGGCCAGTGTGTTTCTGACCACACGGGCAGCTGGGCTGGAGAAAAGACAGCGCTGAAAACCGCAAGTGTCTGGTTTCCTCAAATCACTATTTTTCTGGCTAAAAACAAAACAGAAGAGAAGGATGTTTTGGCAGCAGGTTCCCTGGGTCCAGCGGAGAAGCCTGGCTGTTCCTGTGCTTGGGGGACAGGGGTTAAAGCACTTGGGTGTCCCAGCCAGGTCCCATCCCTCCTCTCTGGTTTCCCCAAAATGCTTCACACAGGGCAGAAATGCCCTTGCCCTGGCTTCCCTCTCCCATGGGGGGTGCCGCCACCCCCAGCACCAAGTCCTCATCACACACAGCATGGTTGCCCCCACAGCATCCCACCTGCCACCCTGTCCCCACTCAGTGCTGGATGACAGACCCACCCCTGGTCCCAGCCCTGCGCCACCAACCAGCCGGTGTCCCCTCCCAGAGCACCCCAGCAAAGGGATGTGTCACCCTGGCCCCCATCCCAGCAAAAGAGGCTGCTGTGCCAGGACTGTTCAGAGGAGTTTTGGGCTGAGATGTGCTTGTTCTGGAGATGTCCCTGCTCTGGAGATGTCCCTGACCCTGGGAATGGCCACTGTGGGCAAGGTGATCTCTGCAGCCAGACATCCACCTCTGGGCTAGTAATAGTCCTCCTCGCTCTCCCCATAGTCCTCTGGTGTTGTGTGAGGCTTCGGCAGGGAAAAGCCTGTCAGGTTGAGCTGGTCTGAAATAGCAACATGGGACAATGTGACATTGACCCCTGCAGTGCCTGTCCCCATCCCCACCAGAACCAAACCCAAACCATGCACAGCAGCCCGCATGCACAGCCCTGCGCTCCAGCAGCTCCCACCACACCAGTGCACCCTGCCCAAACATCCTCTCTCTCATCCCTGTGAGAGCATGGGGACAGGGACATGGTGCTCACCTGGCGTGAGGACGGTCAGGCTGGCTAATGCCATCGCCTCCCCGACCCTGTTCCTGGCGAAGCAGCGGTAGGTGCCTTCATCTGTCTCCCGTACACCCTGGATCTGGAGCCAGCCTGTCACTTCGTATTTCTGGGGGCCGCCTCTGAACTGCAAAAGGGGGGATTTTGGTTAGTGCTGGGGCCAGGCAAACCCCACATGGGGCTGGGATGGATGGAAAGGGGGAAGCAAACACGGAGAAACTCCTTGCCCCACCTCCTGAACTATCACTTCGGTGACAAGTAGATTCCCTGGAAGCAGGTCCCCCCTTTTCTCACTACCCAGGGGAGGTGCAGGTAATGGGCATCTTCTTGCCCTCAGGAGGGGCTAGGACCCTGCTTTGAGCAAGACTCTGCAGACATGACTGGACTCTCTCAGCTATCTCCCTATGGTCCCCAAACAGCAGGAGGATGTTGGCACTGATGCTCTGCAGGGTGACAGAAGTGAGGGGGCATCTGTGCCATGGGCAAAGCTAGCTGGAGATGGATCAGAGGAGCCCCAGGTCCCCTGTTCTGGCAGGCAGTGTGGTCCCAGGGTTGCTCTGGCACCCATCATGCTACTTTCCAAGTCCCCAGCAAGAAACAACCTTTTCCTGACCCAGCTGCTGCTGCGTTTGCAGGCTGCTATTATGCTGCGGTGGCCAGGGGTGGAGGACAGCTGAGTCTCCTCCAGCCTTCAGGGTTGTCCTGCTTGGGGTCCTTGACCAGACCCTGCGACAGTAAGATGGAAGGGGACCAGCACATCACCAGCAACAGTGCCAGGTCCCACCTGCTCCACTGGCTCCTCACATGCATTCCACCAGTTTCCTCCCCAGTGATGCCTGGCTGTCATGCACGGCCCCTGTGCCTCTGCCCACACCCTCTAATAGCTGGGTACGCCGTCCGGGTGCTATATTTGGATGCTGACCCCTGGTGAGTGGAGCCAGCAGGCAGAGCAAACTGAAGGCAGGGAGGTGGGAAACTCCCTGCTGCAGGACTCTGCAGGTCCCAAGAACTATTTGTAAGTTCAAAAACTAATAGAGAAAATTGCAGACAAGAGCTATGCTGATGGCTCCTAAAACACAGACACAGCCAGTCCCCATGGTGTGCCGGCTTCCATCAACCCTTCTTATGCGCAGGCAGTCAGGCTTGGTCACCCCCAGAGAATGACCACCCTCCGGTGCAGTTGCCCTCAAGCTCTGGCAAGGGCTGGGTCACCCGGGGACCATGTCTAACACCACAGGCACACCACTCACCTGGACAGAGATGTGGGGGTCATCTCCAGGCAGCAGCATCTCCGTGCCTTCCTTCCTCCACTCAATGGATGCCATGGGGTAGGCAAAGACCTCACAGCCAAAGATCACATCCTGCCCAGTGATGTTCCATGTATCATATGGAGGAGAGGTGATCTGGGGTTCTGTGGAGCAGGGACAGGAGAGCAGGGTGGGCTCAGAAGAGGTCCCACCCTCAGCAGGTCCCATGGGCTCTCCTGGGCTGGTCCCCTCTGAGATGGCAGCATTTGGTTCATGCAGAGATGCTGGGACCTTTCCCATGCCCCTCTCTTCTCCCACCCATGGCAGACCCTCTCGTTGAGGCTAGGACATGGTCCCTCCTTGCAGCCAGGACTGGGGGCTCCCTCCCTAGCTCCCCCAGTCCATAGAGGTTACCACCCCTCCCGGCCTCACTTTCCCTGCCTGTGCAGTGATGCTCAGAGCTACACAGCAACACTACAAAGCAAAGCTCTCCTGCACATTCAGAGCATGCTCTTCCTGGGGGGAACAGGCAGAGAAACACGCAGCCCAAGGCTGGTGAGAACGGATGAGGTGGATGACCTTCCAAGTGAAACAAGGTCTCTGCTCTGGCACAGGGCTCGTGCCACTGATCAAGGGAGTCAGCAGGTCCCCAGCTGCTGTATGGAGCTGATACCTTAAGGTCCCACATCCCTTTCCTGGAGGGATGGAGTGAGGACTACACTTCCTACTCACACCTTTCCAGGGTCTGGCCCAAACCATGAGCCGGAGGTTAAGAAAAGGCCTCTACCTCTAAATACCTGGGGCAAAGCCTCAAGGATGTGGTGATCTACAGAAAGTGAAGTCAACTTTGATATCCCTTAGGTTGCGGTGATAACCTTGGGTGAACTGGGCTGGGCTGGGCAGGCTGGGGCATGGCCTCCCCACCACTGCCTGCCCAGCCAGCCGGGTTTCAAATGGGAGATGTAAATCACATAGAGAAGTCAAACCGACCCAGGTTTCCATTTGCAGGAAGCAGCGCATTTCTTGGGAGCACGAGGCCAGCGTGAACCCAGCACTGCCGCCAAGAATTTGCTAACAGTTCCCTGGAATTTCCCCATATGCTCTACCAGGATCTGCTGCTTCCCATAAACCCCACTCCCACTTGGCAAGGCTGCTCCTAGACTTCTCCAGGAGCTGGATCTGCAGGGGCTACCCCAGAGTAGCAGCGTGGGGGAACAGGCTGGGGGACCTGCCACTGTAAGGAGCAGCCCCCAGTGCTAACGTGTCCTTGCGGACACTATGTGGTTGCTGCCAGATGAAATACTTAAACCGGACCCCCTTGCTTGTCCCTTCCCAAGAAGCACAGCCTCCATCCTGCTGCTCACACAGCTGCTCCTGGGGCTCTACCTGACTCGCAGGGACCCTCATGGGCCACGGTGAGGTTGGCATCAGGGTGTGCTCGGGCGACCTCCAGAAACCTGCAGATCTGGGCGTAGGTTTTGCCATCAGAGCCACAGAGAGCCATGTGGGAGAGGCAGGCGCACTGGGGCTCGGGCACCTCTCCATGCCGCAGGTCCTCGGCATCCAGCCGGCACTCCAGGTGCTCCCCGCACTTGCCATAGAAGTGGTTGGTGTTGTCCAGGTCGCAGATCTGTCCCTCCAGGTTGGCGCACTCCCAGCAGCAGTCGCAGGCATCCCGCACTGTGCCAGCCAGGCACCCGCGCGGTGCCGGGCACTCCTCCGGTTGGCACTCGGCGCAGCCCTCTCCTTCCTCCAGCAGCCGCTGCCAGCCCCGCTGGAGGTAGTCAGAGGTGCTGGGAAAAGCCTGGCCCAGCTGGAGCAAAGCCCAGTGCAAGGAGAGCAAGGAAAGCATGAGGCAAGAGGAAATCAGGGTCTTGGCTTCAGACATCCTCGCAGCAGCTCCTCTACCCCAGTCCCACTGTCACTTGGACAGGGATCTCCAGCACTGCTCTGGCCTCCCTGGCTAGATCCAAGGAGCCATCCTGGCCTGTGAGGAGAGAGGATGGGTGTTACCAGTGCACGACACATCTCCCACCCCTCTGGCTCCTGTCTGGCTTGCCCTGAGCAGCAGCACTGCATGATGTGCAAGGGAGAGTTGGTCCCAGTCCCTCTCACCTCCAGTCCTGCAGCCACATCCTTCCCAGCCAGATCCTCCCCCAAGACACCACGTGAGCTCTGGTGGGAGAGGGTGGCTGATCCCAGACCTGCTGGTTGGGCACAGCCCAGCATGCTCTAACCTCACCATGGCCTGGGGGACCACAGGGCTGGCAGGGGAGCAAAGAGGCTGCTCTACATCATCATGGCTCAACTGGTTTGTACCGTGCTTGTCATCTCCTCTCAGGAAGCTGCTCTCAACCTATGTGCCCCTTTCCTCTCCCCATCACTTTGCAAGAGTCTCGAGCCCTTTTTTCCTCCTCTTCATCCAAACAAGTGCAGTGGAGTGGCTCATCCTGCAGACAAGAGGCTCTTTCCACGCTGAAGGCAGCCAGCTGAGAGGAGCTGAGCCAGGAGGATGCTCCTGCTCTCGCCTGGCTCTTGTCCTCCCCTCCTCCCTGTGCCATAACCCCTCTTTTAAGACACCACCCACATAAGGAGGGAAAAAAGCACCGCCATGAGAACGCTGTGTGACCCCCTCAGTTGTCACACAGGCAACAGAGGCTGAGCACAGGTAAACTCAGCACTCAAGTGGGCAATCAGTGGACTGGCAGCAGCAGGCCCACTGCTGTCAGCCTGCACCAGCACAGCAAGGTCCCTGTCCCCAGATCCTAAGCCTGCATTCCCCCCCAGTCCGAGGTTTTCTGTGCTGGGAGGGACACACGGAGGCCCAGAGCCTGTCCCTAGAGGGGGTGACAATGAACCAAACCCCTTTGTGAACCCCCTGGCCTCCGGTTACACCCTGGCTGCCTTCCCTGAGGCGAAGTGAAATTATGGTCCCCTGCCCCAGGGACACCTAGCACTAGCGAGCAGGGCTGCAGAGGGGACCCAGGCTGCCCCCTCCCCTTCTGCTGGGAACAACACCCAAGGGCACCCCACAGTCCCTCCCAGTCTGTGGAATTACCGCAGCCCAGAGCTGGGGTGAGCGCTGGGGACGGCCAGGTCAGCGGCTTACACACCCCCACCTCCCTGATAACACACTGAGAGGCTTTGACCCGTTTACCGGAGGACACCGAGCCCCCAGGGCTGGAAAGGGCACGGGGTGCCGGAGCCCCCACCCCGGGCTGTGCGGAGCAAGGCTCCAACCCCCGATGGATGTGGGGGAACGGAGCGTGAGGGCGAAGTTGTTCTGTGGCTCTCCGAGTCCTGGTGCAGGCCCTGGGGATCCTGTCTGAGCCCTGGGGAAGGGTCCCCCCGGAGCCACCCCGCCGTAAGCCGCCACTTACCGGAGGTGCGGGCCCGGGGAGCGGCGGTTTCGGGGTACGCGCGGCGGTGGCAGCGGGGCTGCGGGTCCCCGGCGGCTCCGGCACCCGCCGTGATGTCAGCGAAACGTGAGTCCCCCCGCCCCGCCCCTCCCCGGGCCCGCGGCCCAGCCCTGGACCGGGACCCGGGCTGCCCGGCACCCCTTCCCTGCCGGGGCTCTGCCGCTCCGGCCTCCCAACACCGGAGTCGCCCCAAGCCGTGTGTGGGAACCTGGGCTGATGCTCAGCTCCATCCACGGCAAGGAAGGGACCAGGCTGAGGGGCAGAGACGGGGGGGGTCCGTGGGGACTAGTGAACGGAAGGGAAAAAGCCAGGGATGAGCACGGCTGGGGAAGTGGGCAAAAACATCTCTCAGTCTGTTTGGCTGGGAATTTGGATGGGAAAGAGTCTGAAACACCGAGCTGCTGCTGGAATTAAACAGCGGGATAATCCCTGTGGGGTGCCAGTGCTCATCCCACCCTGGAGCCAGCTACAAAGGGGGTATTGGCTGCTAGGAATGGCATTACCTTGGCTGGAGCAGAGCCGTTGGGAGTGGTGGTGGGGCTGCTCCAGGCCACAGCAGTGGAAAACCTGCTTGCACAGGGCTGGGGCTCCAGGGCTGCCTCACTGCTCCCTGCCTCGGTTTCCCTGGCTCCAAGAAGCAGGGGCCTCGGTGTGTATTTGCATCTTGCTCCTGCTGCTGTGCTGGTGGGGATCCCACAGCCCGTTACCCTCCTCCAGGTGAGGAATTTTTGGGATTTGCTTCCCTGGTGAAGCGAGGCAAAGCCAAACCATTGCAGGACCCCTTGGAGGATCTGGTTTCCTTCAGTGCACTGCAAAAGCCTGCTTTTGCTTTCCAACACCCTCCTGCAAGTTCATTCTGGGCTCCGGGGCTTTCGCATGTTCGCGTTGTGAATCCAGCCATGGCTCGGAAAACATTCCAGGCTTCGGCCTCCCTAAACCAGCCCTTGCTGTCCAAACCCCCCCTCCAGCCCCTCACTGCAGACGGGGGTTTTCTGCTGGCTCTGCCTTCAGCCTCACATCCCGCTCCCCCTCCATGGCCCCCGGCCCCTTGGCTCAGGGCTGCCTCCCTCCCCTGCTCCCCTTGCCCAGCCCATTGAGTGCAATCCCAGCGTGCCGCAGGTTTTTGGGCCCCACATCCATGAGCAGCTGGGGCTGCAGCTGCTTTGGGAGCAGGGAAAAAGTCAGGAGGGGCTGAGGTTTTTTTACATGCACCCCAGAGTTGGATCAGAGCCTGAGCAGAAAGAGCCCAAGCTATAAGTGGCCCAGCCAGGGGTGCCCTGCTTCACCACCTTGGGACAAAGCATTGCCTGCATGTTCGGGCATCCCTACACCAAGCACACCCTCACCTGCTACTACCCCACACAAGGGGCAAGGCAGTGAGGCAAGCCTGGCCCTAGATGCCACCGTCAGTCCACACATCTCCTGACTGGCACAGAAATAGAGCCAGCACTTAAATCCCCAGCTCTGCTGAAAAGTGCATCCAGTGATGGTCCCTGGTTATTTACTTCTCTTGTCCTTGACAGGGGGAACAAAGAGGGACAGGCCCTGTTGCTGCTGTCTTCCACGCACAGCAGGACCCAGACCTGATTCCTCCCATACACCATGGCCCAGGCACCTGGTATGTCCCTATGGGGTTACCATGGGCTCTGGGTGGCTGGATTCATCCAAGCATCGCTGCAGCATCTGCCACTTCCAAGGCAGGGAGAGGCCACATCTCCAAATGGAGATCCATGACCAGAGGTGAAATCCAGGCACAAATTTGATCAGGGAAAGCTCCAGCCACAGTGCAACACAACTCAGCATGTGAAAGCCATGAGCAGGTCAGCTTAAAAAGATATAGCTCAAACCTCGCAGGTAATTAAACCTCTTGCTTAATGAGACTGTTGAATGTGCTAATAAATAGCAGCAGCTATGACTGAAGGGTGGAAGACCTAACTGAAATAAGAGGCTGTGTTCTATCACACCTTGATTCAATGAGTGTGACTCACCAGTTGCATGCATGGCTTGCAGCTCCAGTTACTGAGAGCAGATTTAGGGTGAAAATGGTTGTTGCAGCCCTGCATGGCCTGGCACTGGAGTAAATCGCTTCTTTTCCCTGTCTGTGCTGTCCAGTTATCCCTCTTTTCTCTTCATTTGCTCTGAGCCCAGTGAAACTCCTAAAATTTGGCTTTAAAGGTTCAGCAAGCCCCAAGCACCAAAGCCCCCTCTTCCCTCCCTGGTGGGCTGCTCTCCATCACCATTTTCCCTCTTCCATGATGGTCCTATTGAAGCCAGGAGTCTGTAGATGCTCTGGGCAAACCCACAGTCATGGCATCCCTCCAGAGCTCTGTCATCAGGATGTGTTTCTGATGGCAGAGCCATAACAGCTGGGTTGGGGTACCCCCCTACTCCTGGCCCCATAAACCCCACCCCAGACCCCGGGCTGATCTCCCGGATCACCCCAGGGGGATCTGGGGCTTATGGCAGATGAGGTGAACTGAAAAACCCACCCTGGAAAAAAGGTCTGTGCCAAGTGACTTAATGCACTTCGTATCAGGGAGGGCTGGCCGGGACAGGAATGCAGGTTATGTCATAGCAGAAGCAAATGTCACTGGGAGATGCTGGGGCAGAAGTGCTGCCAGCACACTGCCTGGGGCCGTGAGGATCTCATTCTGATAATAAACTAAGTCACCTTCATTTCACCTCAAACACACTGCTGCTTCTCTCTCTTGCTGTTTGGAGCAGCCTGACACAGCTGGGATCCACAAGCCCACTCCAAGCCTGTGCAGCTCTTGGGGGGGTCCCAGACACATCCTGGGAGTCTGCTGAGGGAACAAGGTCCCTCCCAGCTTTGTGCCAGGCAGGATCCGCGCTGGAAAACAGCCAGGCTCAGGTTTCTCCAAGCTTTTCCAGAGCAAATTCCTCCCAAGAACAAACCCGTCAGCAAATTCTTAGGGAAACGGTTGCAGCTGCGTGCAGGAGGGATGGGGGGCTCTCAGCCGGCCCCGAGAACAGTGGTTGGGTGGCAAGGGATGCTCTAGTCCCCAGGCTGCCATGGTGTCCCCAGCCACAGCCTGCCGGGCCCCTTCTCCCGCAGGAGCCAGGGTCTGGCAGGACTGGATGCATCCCTTCTCCTTCCCTGCTGGGATTTTTCCAGCAGCTTCATCCAAGAGCAGCTCGTATAACCTGGGACCAGGAACCAAACAGGCAGCAGGGGCTGCGTTCCCAGGGATGCGCGCTCTCTGCCTGGCCCCCGGCTGACATGGCTATGTTAACTTTGACACCTCGGTTCCCACAGCCCTGCGACATGCCTTGCTCTCCCCGCATCCCTGATCCGCAGCAAACGAGAGCACCCCCTAAACGTCCCTGCCTGCCCCCCGCACCACCTGAGGGGCTGACCCGGCAGAAGGGAGAGGGCAGCTGGTGCGGGCAGGATGTGCAGGCACGCGGTGCAGGCAGAAGGCTGCGGGGTCTCTGCTGCCACCTCCAGGGCACTGCTGGCCTCGTCGCTGTCCCCTTGCCGTGATGCTGACTCTGGAGCAATGCACGGCCACCTCAGCCCCCCTTCCTTGTATCTCCCTGCGCCCTAAAACAATCCCCCCCTCAGTTGAACCCATCTTGGAAGCCCCCACCGCAGTGTAGCGTCCTGAAGGGCTGTCCTGAAGGGCTTAGGGGCACTCTGCTCAGCCTGCCCTTGGTGCATAGGATGCATAGCCCCTCGGCTGGGGTGTTTGCTCCAGAGGGTGATGCCAGCTCAGTGGTACACTGTCCCCTTCGCCACATCCCTTTTCCCATCCTCCTCTAGCGTCAGCGGGGCTGGGACACAGCCAGGGAAGGTGACCCACCGCCAGTGACCCGGCACCCGCTGCCACCGAGGATGGGAACTGAGGAGGGGGAGCCTACCTACCCCCCCCCCCCACAAGAGGCTGCCCATTTCCAGGCGTCATTAAAGAGCAATTAGCTGGAAATTAAGCTGAGAACAAGTATTGATTAGCTCATTAAGGCTGGGGGAGCCGGCTGTGGCGGTAGGAATTGCTGCCGCTCGCCCTCATTATGGGCAAGGTTAAAGCTTGCGGTCAGGCAGCTCATTAAAAATGCCAGGACCAATCGATGTCCCCAGTCCAGCACTGCCCAGCACCTCTGGGGACACCTAGCTGCTGCCTTCTGGGGACTGGCCCATGACCTCTGTGATGTGCCAGCTCAGGAAGGGACTGAGCATCCATGCTAATGCTGCATCCTGGGCTCCCCCCCAGAGGCAGCTGTATTGCCTTTGGGCTTGTCAGCCCCCCAAAACTCACTGGCCAGGGGGTCATCTTTCTCTCCCCACCAGAGCAGAGTTTGTCAGGTCTCAGCTTAGCAGTGCCAGCTTGTGTGGGTTGGGGCAGGCCAAAGGAGATCTCAGGGAGGGGATGAAGCAGCTGGGGACATGGGGCCAGGCAAAAGACACCCAGTGGCTCTGTGTGGCTGAGTGCTGCCACACCACCCTGCTGTGCACCCAAGTCCCACAATAGTGGGAGCTATTGGGGTGAGCCCAGGCCCTGCCACCCTGAGCCTCTGTGTCTCCAGTCTGCTGTCCCCTCCAGAGTCCTTCCCATCCCCGTCTCTGCCTCGACCAGGAGCCAGGGCAGCTCCCAGGCGGTGCACATATGGAGGATGTCCCTGCACAGGCTGGTGGTGTGGGGGGAGGCAGGTGTCATCATTATTTTTGTTTTCTTTGCACTGCCCTGGAAATATATTGTATTCTCAGCTAATCCCGTTCAATTACACCACAATAAAACACATAATAAAAACGTAATTCATTTTTCCCGAGCGCTCCATCTCCCTGTGTCTTGGCAAGCTATTAAAAATTTGTCTTCATTTTTCTGGCAAGAGCCTTGTACCTTTTCATCTTTAATTTATGAGAGCAGAATAGCTACTGACAAGCCCTTATTGCGCAGCGAGGGGCTGCATTATTTATAAGCCGCCAATGGCTGGCTCAGGGGAGATATTTGCAATATGCCGGGGCTGGCAGGAGGAGGGGGACAGACCCCTGATGTGCTTGTCCCAGTCCTATCCCCCACCTTGGGTGGGTGCTGGGTGCAGATGTTCTCCTCAGGGAGCACCCACAGCCCCTGCCCGTCGGGAAGCTGCGGCACAGGGTGGCTCTGGGCTACTGGTCCCTTATGTTACCCAGCTTTCTCATCTGCCCATCTTGGGCTCTGCAGCAACTCTTCCTCCTCCATCCTTCAGCACAGGGGTCATCAGAGCATGGTTGCCTCCATCCCTCCTTTCCCTGTGCAGACATCCATCGCTCCTGACTGCCCTGGCCAGGATAGTCAGGACCTGGCAAGCCTGACCCAGGTTTGCCAGGGTGCCACAACAGCAGCAATGTGCTCTCTGACAGCCAAGCATAGAAAGCTGGATAAAAATAGCCCCACTGGAGAGACAGGCACAGGCCCGAGGCCAGGGTTGAAGCTGAGTGTCCTGTGATCAGGCTGAGAGAAGGGGTGGGAGCATGAGCAGAGCCAGGGGGATGCTCCGGACTCTCCAAATCAGCAGCATCCAGGGCAGCGGCTTAGCAGAGCCCTCTGCGTGGCAGTGAGGTACAAAGCTGACTGTGCTAAAAAAAGCCCTCCTGACAGCTGGATAAGCTTAAGCATAGCCAAGCCTGCCCAAGCCACTGCAAAAGCAGCGGGGTGGAAAACAGGGAGCAGAGCCCAGCCCCGGGGAGCCCTCCTTCCCTTCCCTCCCTCTCCCATCCTCATCCCAACAGCAGCCCCTTTCCACCATATACAAAGTTGCAAGCACCATGCTTCTCTTTGCTTTTGGTTTTGTATGAACAACCTGCCTTTATTATTTGGTATATATAGGTATATGATATGTATATAAAAAATAACTAGAGGAAACCACAGTGGACTTAAAGCTATTTGAAAGGTCCACCTGAAAGCAAAGCACTCCAGGGAGGGATAGAATGACCTCTCCAGGGGAGCCCAGCCCTGACCAGAGATGACATTAAAATGAGAATAAAAAGGGGGACTTTCTGCTGGGATTAAAATGTGCCATTTGTTCTGAGGATGGAAGGAGCAGAAATCCAGATTAAATCCCTGGAGCAGGCAAGAAGAGAGCAGAGGGTGAGCCGAGAGCACGAACCAGGGCAGGGAGAGCCCCCCCGCCCTGGGTTTGAGCCACTGCGTGCATTTGAAATCACTCACCCATGGCCATTTTGGGAATGGGGAGCTTTCCTTTCCAAACACTGCTCTGCCATCCCCAGGCACCAGCTGCTGAACTGCTGGGCAACGTGGGGTGCCCGAAGAAGGGTTTAACCCCCAATGGCTGTAATTCTCTGCTGCCTCCTAAAGCTGGGGAGCACCCTTTTCCTCCCTACTCCACATCCCTGCTTACAAGGTGCAGCTGCCTATGTTCCCCCATGCACTACACACAGCTATGGGCACACACAGGGTGAGCCCGGGAGAAACACACCACGGTGACAACCAGGAGGTCTCCAAAGCAGCACTAAGCCTGGATATGGGAATGGGGTTCGGTCCAGTGCTGCGGGCATCCCAGGAAGCAGGGACCTATGGACACATGATGGACAAGGGAAAGCAGCTTTGGCCCCAAAGGGATCCGAAGGGTGAAGCTCAGCAATGTGTTGGCCTGGCAGCTCCATGGCACGCATCTCGGACACCCTGGGGCCCCGGTTCAGAGCCCTTTGTTGAAATAGACGGTCTCCAGCTGTGGGTCTTTCTCCCGTATCCGAGCTTGGACTTCAGGCTCCAGGCGACTCACCGGCATCGAGCTGCCGAGAAGACATGGATACAGAGGATTGAGGGGGGATACCCACCAGTGGCCTCAAATTGGTGGAACTGCAGCACCCCATGGGGACATTCCCATGGCCCAGCACAGACCTTTGGGTCTGCACCACTGTGTGTGCACAGGGATGTGTGTGCACAGTTTCAAGCCTCCCACTGCTCAAAGGAGCAAAAACATCTCCTGGGAGTCAGAGAGCACAAGGAGATCACACATCCCCTGCCTGCACCCCATGCCCTGCCCCATGGGAGCCACACACACAGGCAAGGTGCTGACCTTACCTTTTCTGAGGGAAGAGTGCGCAGCACAGCGGGGTTGCGAACACCAAGCTGCAAGGGAAACACACCGAGAGAAGTTGGGCTGCGTAAATCACCTGCAAAGCCTGTCCCCATCAGTGTGGGAGAACAGCAATGCTGAGCAGGAGCCCACGGCAGTCTTGAGAGACATTGAGATGGAGCAAAACAGGTCTCAGCCCCAGGAGCTCGTATCCCATCCTATCTGCCTCGGGGGGCACCACCTTGGCATCTCCCCAGGGAGCTCTGGGGTGGCTCTCCCCTCCCCTGCCAAGCAGACCCCCAGCAGCACTGCCTCCAAAACCATGCTCAGTCTATTGGCAGCAATGCCCATCAGCAGAGGATGACTCACCAGAATCCCACCAGGCCGACCTGCAGCGGAGCGTTCAGGTATGGGTACCGCTGCCAGGGACAGGGAGAGGCTGTGTCAGTGGGGTGGACAGGGTGCCAGCGCTGTGACAAGTGAGGGGGTGTCCCCTGCCCACTGTCCCATCCCACCACCACTAGGTACCTTCAGGAAAGCTCTCTTCTCCAGCGCGTTCATGATCACTGGGGGGATGGCTGAGGCAGAGGGGAAAAAGATGAGCTCCAGTGCTCAAAGCCTCCCCATGCTGCCAGTGACTGGCTGCAGCTTCCACACACAGGTAGTGGGGGGACACTCACCCATGGCCGGGGCTGCCATACTGATCCGGGACACCACCACCTGGAAAATGGCCTTCTGGGCTGCGGCCGTGGACTCGCCCAGGCGGTTCCCGTTCTCATCCGTGACTGGGATCCCCAGCTTGAGCTCCCTGCAGGGACAGCAAAAGTGAGGGGAGCCCAGTGTACATGGACCAAGGGACAGGGCAGGGATACAGCACGTCTCCAAGGTGAGGCTGACATCCTCCTGTATTCCCCATTCACTGCCTGCATAGTAAGTTGGGAGGGCCTTAGCTGATCCCACATTCACACTTGAGGGCTCCTCAATAGAGCTGGATGGGCATGGGGAGTTCACAGCCAGCTCAGCCAATAACCCCTTGGGATGCAACTGAGTGCTTCCACCCTCAAACCAATGCCCCAAGCTGAGGGATGCCAGCAGGGCCAGGAAGGAAGATGGGGCACCCCTGCAAGCCCAGTGCACTGCTTCCCACATCCCCCACCAGTGCCTGGTGAACCCCAGTGTGAGCCCAAGCACCCCATCCCGGCCCAGCGGCTCACCTTTGCCTCATCAGTGGGATGTTGATGCAGTTGGCAGCAGCCACGGCTGCAAAAGGCACGTACCGGCCGATGATGGCTGGCAAGTGCTGGGGGGGCAAGCAGGGAGCATGTCACACAGAGGGTCTGGAGGCAGAGCTGGCTGTCCCCAGGTCTGCCACCATCCTCCTGCAAGACCCTGGGGTGTCCCAGCCCCAGTGAAGAAAACTGTTCCCTCCTCCCCTGCAAGTCCCAGATGGTGAAAGCTGCACAGCTCAGGGGGTCCAGGGTGTCCCACGTCCCCTCCCAGCCCTGGAGGGTAGCCAAGGGATGAAAGAAGCCTGAAGAGACCCAGCTGGGGAAGAAGAGGGGTTGGAGGGACAGGCCACCTCCAGAGCCATTGCTGGGGAGAGGGGCTGCCTTGTGTGGATGCCCCCAGGAAGCCCCTTTCCTCCATATTCTCCCCTGCCCCAGGTGCTGGGGTGAATCCCTGCTCCGAGCTCAGGGAGACGCCACAGGGAGGGTCCCAGTGCCCCAGCCAGGGATGGCCAAGGGCCACCTTACCTTGGTGAGAGATTTGAGCCCCAGCGCTGTGACAACTGCCCCCGTGGTCGCACTCACATAGGCTGTCGCCAGCTGGCTGCAAGAGCAGGAGGTGACACTGAGGAGCTAGGGTCCCCATATTCCACCTACACCCCACACACACAGAGGAAGGGACAGCATGCCCTTCAATAGCATCAGTACATCACTAACCCTGGCAGCCCCACTGGTGTCCATCTCTGCTTGTGTCAGGTCCCCATCGTCCCATCTCACAACTCCCCAGCATTCAAGAAACTATTCAAGAAGCTATGTCATTTTGGGGTGCCCTGAGGCACTGCTCAGAGAGATGCCTACCTGGGGGTGATGGGTGCATCCCCGCTGCGGTTGGTGTAATTGACAACAGCGTTGAAGGACTGGTTGACCCACTGCCAGAACAGCACTGCCGGTGTGGTCCTACCAGAGGGAGAAGGGTGCTGGTGGCACTGGAGGATGCCACTCATGCTCCTACAGCATGGATGTGCTGTGGGGTACGGGATGTGTGTCCCCATCTCACCCCAGGGCCGGGGTAGGGGGGGAACCCCTGCAGGGGCACCCTCCTGGCCCTGGGGTGAGGAAGGGACAGGTACCTGTAGAAGGTCAACATGCAGCCAGTAATGGTCATGTTCATGGGGACCTGGGCAGACATGCGTCCCACGAGGAGCATCTTCTCACCCGTGTCCGGGTGGAAAGCTGAGTCGTAGATGTACTTTGCCTTCCAAAGCTGGTCCTCTGTCAGCCCTGGGGGTATCCTGCCCGCCCTGCCAGGTAAGGGGAGCACCTGTTGGGAGACCTGCTGCCAGCACCCATGTCCTGCCTGCCCTCCCACCCCATGTGGGGCAGCTGGGAGATGCCTTAGGGACCAGTCAGGCAACCTGGGGAGCTGGCTTGGCACAGGGCAGGCCAGCACCACTCCCATTCCCACCCTTGGGAATGGCCCCGAGGCTGCATTCTGCCAGGGAGCCTGGGAGTGGCGTGGGAGGTACATGTGGGTCATAGCCCCCATTTGGTACCTGTAGTCCTCTACCACCCGGCGGGCCTCCTCCAGCATGGCCCCAGAGAGCAGCAGGTTTCGGGGGTCGGTCACCATGAAGAAGTGCTTGGCCCGGCCCTGGAAGGTGCTCTGGTCCCAGCGGGGCTCACGGATGTTGATGGTGGAAGGCAGGGACGGTGGCATCTTCTGGGGTAGGAAGGGCAGAGCTTATGTGGGACACGGTGCCCGTGTGTCCCCACAGGGCATTCCTACCGGAGCTCCGCCAGCCCGCGGGGACACGGGGCAGGGAATGGAGACCCCCTTTGCAGTGGAGCTCAGTGGGAACCGCCCCCAGCACCCGGAGCAGCTCGTGGGCGCGGTGACCCCATCATGCGCCGCCCTCACCCTGCAACCCGCCACTGGGGACCCCCCCAGCTTCGCGCACACCACCCAGCCAAGGACCCCCCGCTCCACCAGGGCCCCCGGAGCACGGGTAGGGGACGGGGACCCGCTGCTGCCAGTCGCGGGGGCGCTCGGAAGGGCTCGGGAAGGAGAAGTACCCCCCGGAAGACAATGGAACACCGCTCGGCCCCGTCTCCACGCCCTTCACCGCGAGCAGGGGGGCTCTGCTCCTACCCCCCGGCCGAGCATCCCTCCCTTCACGCGTACCCCCCGGGTACCCACAGTGACCCGGGCCAGGGAACCCCCCCAACCACTCACGGCTTTCCGGGAGGTGCCCGCGCCGCCGCCGCCCCGCTCCCGCCCGGCGCGCTGACGTCCGCACCCGTCACTGGATGGGGAGGGCGGCCCCGCGGCGGGGATCGGCGGGGGCTATGCTAGGACCGGGGCAGCCGGGGGGGGGGGGGGGGGGGGGGAACCGGTACGTGCCCGGGCACAAGCGGCATCTTCCCCCCCCCCCCCCCCACAACTCCCCGGTGCCGGCGTACCCCGGGGGGGTGCCGTAGGGCGGGACCTGTCCCAGTAGGTTGGGGGGGGGCTCCTCCCACCCCGGTCCTCGCCTCTCCTCCTCCTGCCACCGAGCATCACCTGAAACCTCCGCGGTGTCGGGTTCGCGCTGGCGGCGCCGGGCTCGGGTGGGGGGTCAGGGGCAGCCCAGGGTGGGGCGATGCCCCCCGGGGAGGGGGACAAGGGGGAGCACAGGCTTGAGTCCCCGGGGTGAGCAGGAGAGGCGACCCGTTGTGTATGTGTGTTCCCTCCCCGGCCGTGCCTCAGTTTCTCCTATGTGCCTCGCGATGCAGAGGGGTCTCGGGGGGGCACCGCGTCCTGCGCCCCACAGCAGCATCGTGGGGGATGCATCCCCGGACCTTCCCACGTCGTCCCCGCCGGGGGAGACACGCACAGGGCTCCCCCACCCCGTTGCGAGGCCAGCCCCGGCCTTCCTTGATTGACAGGTCCCGCTCCCGATGGCCGCCCCGGTCCCACAGGGTCAGCCAATCCCCGCGGGCGGGGGGCGGGAGGCGGCGCTGTCCCCCCCCCCCCGTCCTCTCCGTCCCCCCCGCTGGCAGGTGTCTCTTTCACCGGTGGCACCATGGGGACAGGTGAGGAGGGCACTGGGTGGAGGGACTGGCGGCCGTGGCGGGGTCCTCAGTGCCCCTCCGGGGAGGGTCAGTGCCGGATGGTGCTAGGGAAGGGGGACAGCGGCGGGGTCACCTTCGGGGGCTGGTAGGCGGCGGGAACACCGACGTATCCCCCTGGCCGGGCCATCACTTATTTATTGAGGTCAGGATGGGGCGAGCAGAGGACGGGGCGCAGAGGAGGGTGGAGGGGCCGTGGTGGCGTTTCATCCGCCCCACTCCTGGAAAATCCCCGCGGGAACAGCATCCCCTTCCCCGCAGCAGCTCCGGGCTGCGGTTTCCCCTCCCCTGCTCCTGCTGCAACCCCTCCCCAGGGAGGACCAGTCCTTGCCCATCGATGGCGGTACCCAGGAGCCCTGCAGCAGGGTCCTAGGGCTGGAGTGGACCAGGCTGGAGAGGGGGTCACGAAGCTCCTTGTCTCCCCAGGCTGTGCCGCTGCTCCCGGGACCGGTCCTGCCAGCGCGGGGCACCTCCGCCAGCCGTCCCCGCCATCGCGCTGCTAGGAGGGAGCAGTCCCGAGCCCGGGCATGTGCTGCTGGAATATGCCATGTCCCTCCCCGGCCGGTGGGCAGCCCCAGCCCCGTGAGGACACAGCCAGCCCCGAGCCGCACACCGGGACACCGGGGTGCCCAGCGCCGCCATGGCCCAGGGCTGGGATGCGGAACTGTCGGGGATGACGGCAGGCAGCCGGTCATGGAGCTCCAGCAGCGAGGCCAGCCTGGCGCCTCGCTGCCTCCTCAGCAAGCAGAGCCGCCTGCTCAACGGGACCAGCCGGGGCAGCCGCACCGCCTCCCCCATGGGCCGTGTCATCCTCATCAACACCCCCATCGAAGGTGAGGGGGGTGTCCCAACCCTCTGCCCACTGTATGGCCAGAGGGCCTGGACACCTGGGGTTCTTGAGTCTGTGGGCAGGGAGAGGTGACTTGGGACTGGGGACATCCCCAGCAAGAGAAACCCCCTCCTGCTGCTGCTTGGGTGACCCATCCTGTCCCCACAGCCAGCAGCAACGAAAGCGACATCATCAACGCCATCACGGTGGAGAAGAGTGTGGATGGCAAGCTTGGCTTCAGCGTCCGGGGTGGCTCTGAGCATGGGCTGGGCATCTTTGTCAGCAAAGTGGAGGAGGGCAGCGCTGCTGGTAAGCAGGACAGGGTGAGGGACGCCAGTGGGGACAGGCATGTGCCAGCAAGGCCCTCCTAGGGGGCTCCCAGGGACATGGTACCACAGTGGTGATGCCACCCTTCATAGTAACAAGCCACTGTTTGCCCCTGCTGCCCCTGCCCATGGGATTTTCAGGCTTCCCACAGGGAACAGGACAGGAGAGAGCAATCCCATGCTGATGGCTTTGAGCTCCATCCCCAAGCCACAGCAAGGTGATAGCCGCCCGTGCCTACCATGGCCTCAGTGCAAGTGCCAGGCATCCCAAACTCTGTTCTCTTGGGGTCCGGATCAGGTTGGGGACACATATAGGGAGGGGACACCAAACAAGGGCATCAGTGTGGGGTCAGGTGCCCAGCTGAGCTGTGTGCCCCTCAGAGCAGGCTGGGCTGTGCGTTGGTGACAAGATCACAGAGGTGAATAGCGTGAGCCTGGAGAACATCACCATGAGCAGCGCCGTCAAGGTCCTTACTGGCAACAACCGCCTCCGTATGGTGGTCCGGCGGATGGGCCGTGTGCCAGGCATCAAGTTCTCCAAGGAGAAGACAGCATGGTGAGCAGGGCATCCCCATGCCAGCAATCCAAAGCCCAATCCCATGGAGGGCATCATGGGGAGGCTTGGTGAGGGATGCTGGGGGACAGGGAGGATCCCAGAGGTGGGGGACCCTCAGGGTGGGAGGGCATTGAAGGTATCTGACAAAGGTGGAGATAGCCCAGGGTGAGGGACAGGATGGGATAGAAAGGTCTGGAGCAGGCAGGGTAGGTGCAAGCCCCATCCTCAACATCCCACATTCCTGTCACTCTCCTCCACTGGGTGACGCCAACGAACCCATCCTGCTGGAGGACAAGAGCCTGGCCCCTGAGATCCCCCACAACACTGTGCCCATGCTCCAGGGTGGACGTGGTGAACAGGCGCCTGGTGGTGGAGAAAAGTGGTTCAACTCCATCAGAGAGTGGCTCCGAGGACGGGCTGCGGCGCATCGTCCACCTCTACACCACCTCCGATGACTACTGCCTGGGCTTCAACATCCGCGGTGGCAGGGAGTTCGGCCTCGGCATCTACGTCTCCAAGTACGGCCACCCTGGGGAGCACAAGGGGGATGCGGTACTCTGTTCCCCACTGTACCCATGCTGGGGCTCTGCCCACCTCCCTGGCTACCACACCCACCCTCATGAGACTGTGGGTATCACCTCCATGGGTGTTGGAGCATGGAGCCTGGAGGTGTGCGACAGGAGCAGGGCTCCAGTGAGTGCTTGGCCCCATCCTGTCCCCCCTTCACTGCCCTAGGGTGGACCCCGGGGGGCTTGCAGAACAGAATGGCATTCGGGTGGGAGACCAAGTCCTTGCAGCCAATGGAGTCAAGTTTGAAGACATAAGCCATAGCAAGGCAGTGGAGGTGCTCAAGGGGCAGACCCACATCATGCTAACCATCAAGGTACCTGTGTCTGGCCCCATGGAACCCCCGGGTGAGGTGGGTGCTTGTTGTGTCCCCATGCTGGCACTGCCCCAGCTCGGCCAGGCGCCTGTGGGGCTGGTGTGGCTGCCAGCTGGTTGGGTTTCAGGCGGGTGGGAAGGCAGGGGGATGCATTATTCATGGCTGGCACCAGATCGGGTTTGCCTGGGACGGCTGGTGTGTGCTGACCCCTCGTCCTCTCCCCCTGTGCCTAGGAGACAGGCCGGTTCCCTGCCTACAAGGAGTTGGTGGCCGAGTACTGCTGGCTCAGTCGCTGTAAGGGCAACTCCGTGTGGGCATTGGCAGGGGTACCGGGCTGGGGGCCCATACAAGTGACATCTGGCCACCATGGGGAGGGAGAAGGTCCATATGCCAAGGGGTCCCACAGCCTTGGAGAGACATGAAGCTCCCTGTGGTACAGTTAGCATCCCACAGTCCTCATGGGCTTGCAGGGTCCCTGTCCCCTGTCCATGTGGTCAGCCATGGACAGCAACCCCATGGTCCCAGTGATCCTTCAGGGTCCTACATGTTCCCTGTGCAATAGCCAGGACCCTGCTGGTTCCTATAACCCTCTGGGATTCCACATGTCCCTTGTAGGGGTCACAGGGCTCTCCCTGTGACCACCAGCAGCCCTGCAGTCCCTGCGGCCCTACAGGTCCCCACATACCCCCTGTCCTGGGATGCAGAGCTCCCTGTGACTCCACAGCATGTCACCCCATGTCCTTGCTGTGCCTTCGCAGTGACCAACGGGCAGCTGCAGCAGCTCTCTCAGACCTCAGAGACCAGCTCCTCCATCTCCTCCTACTCCTCGGGGCCAGCGCCAGGGGTGGTGAACGGGCTGGGGACGGCCACCCCAGGGCCCCCTGCCCGCACCGTGGACGTGGCCATCTCCACAGAGGACGGCCCGCGGCGGAGCTGGGTGCGGGACCGTGCCGAGCGGGCCATGCAGACCGAGCCAGCTGCTGAGGCACTGCCGGAGATGCGGCGCACGGTGCGGCCCCCGGAGCTGCTGCGGGACACGGCCATCCGGGGTCAGGGCGCCCGCGAGCCCCCCGGCACCCATCCACGACGGACCTTTGCCCACTCGCCCAAGACAGCCCTGCTGCTGGCCCTGAGCCGGCCCCGGCAGCCCATCACACGCTCACAGAGCGATCTCACTGTTGCTGGTAGGCACTGGGACGTGGCTCTATGTAGGGGTCTTGCCCCTAGCTGGGGTTCCCCTCCAACCCTGCACCCCCAGCCTGGGAATCCCACAGCTCAGACCCTGCTTGAGCATCCTATAGCCCCTGACACACAGACACCTGATTCCTGCTCCTGGGCACTCTATAGCCCCCCCAGCCTCTATTGATCTCTAGCCACCAGCCCTGGCCAGCCTATAGTCCTGAGTAGCCCCAGTGTTGCCTCTGGCGCTTGGCAGTCCAGCCCCATAGCCCCTGAAGACCCCTTGCACCTCACAGCAGGACTCTCTTCCAGTCAGTGCCCCCAGTAGCCCCTCCAAACGTCCCCCCCAAGCTCCCATAAGAGGTGGCATCCCCTGGGTTCCCTATTCCAACTCTCTTCGTCTCTGTTCCCAGAGGAGAAGAGGAAAAAGGAGAAGCCGGAGGGACAAGGGGCCCGGGCGGGGGCCCCGGGGCTGCACCGCTCCAAAACCCTCGTCAACCTCTTCTTCAAGGGGGGCCGTGCCACCAGCCAGAGCTGGGCCCCCCCCAGCCAGGAGCCCCCCGCCTCCGAACACAGAGCACGCGCCAAGTCCCCAGGGCGCTCCGACGGGGACAGAGGTACCAGACTGGGGGACAGGATGGAAAGGGACCCAGCCTTGGACTGGTTCCCCCTTCTGTGGGCACTGTGGCCTTACTGTGGCATCCCTGGCATGGAGGAGGGCACAGGGAGGGTGTAGCTTTGGCAATGGACAAGGATGCTGCTCCCCCCAGGCACTCACCCCTCTCCATCTCCCTTGCAGTAGGCGCTGTGCAGAAGTTTGTCATCCGGAGCCTGAAGCGGGGTAACGGGGTGCCCGTGTGCCCAGGGGGTGCTGCGGGGCAGGTTCTGCATGTGCCTGACCCTGTGCTGCATGTGCCTGACTGGTGTGGAGCAAGCCATTGGGGTGGGGGGCTTTGTGGGGTGACCAAGGTGGTCCCTGCCCTGCTGGCCATCCCTCTTTGCTGTGCCCCCTTAGAGAAAAGCCAGCGTGCCAGCATCCTAGGCCCCACGGGCATTGCTGCCCTGCAGCCCAATGGCAGCGACCCTGAGGCACGACTCACACACATCCAGGACACTGCTGCACGCCTCCTGAGCCCTGACGAGGTGACGGCCGTGCTCCGCCACTGCTCCAGGGTATGGCATCTCGTGCAGAGTGTGAGCAGGGCAGTGCCAGCATCCTGGGATCATCCCCAGGCAGCTCCTGCATCCCAGGGGCACTGCCATCAGCGCTGTGTGCCCACGTTAAGCTCTGGGAGGTAAACATCCCTCCTGCACCCACAGTACCTGCATGAGGGCAGCGTGGAGGATTTGGTGCGGCCACTGCTGGCTATCCTGGATCGACCTGAGAAGGTCCTGCTGCTGCGGGATGTGAGGTGGGTGTGCTGGGGGTGGATCCTGGGATACCCCAGTTCTTCCAGCTGGGTGCATCGAAGCAGAGCTTCACATACACTCCAGCCCTGACCACACTCCATCCCAGAGGTTCCCACAACCTGTCCCCCCTCTTTACCCTGGCAGGAGCGTGGTGGCCCCCACAGACCTGGGCCGGTTTGACAGCATGGTGATGCCCCTGGAGCTGGAAGCCTTCGATGCCCTGAAGAGCCGCTCAGGTACAGCCCAGTCCACAAGGGACCTTGGCTGGGGGCAGCAGGAAGGGGTGGGTACCGCTGGAGGGGTGACCAGTATCTCTCCTTGAGTGCAGTGCACTCGCCTGCCCTGCGCCCAGCTGACCACGATGTCCCTCCCAGGAGACACCTCATTACACCAGTGCCTGGTGAGTGCCACCCCATGGGGTCTGCCTGGCCTGAGATAGGGTTTGCAGGCTGGAGGGGGTACAAGGGCAGTCCAGGGTGGAAGAAAGGGAGCTGGCATGCTTGGGTGCAGGGGGTCACAGAGGAGAGGGCATTTGGTGTCCTGGGATGCTGGGAGGTCCCAGAGTAGCAGATCTCTGGTTCCTGGGTACCAGGGGGAAGGAGACACAGTCCCTGGAGAGAGATGGAATGCCTAGGGGCTCCCAGGTCAGAGGTCCTAGGAAGGGGAGCTAGGGTGTCTGAATGTCCCTGCAGGAGGAAGATCTGGGACCCTTTACACCAAGGAGGTCCATAGGTGGCAGAGGTCCCAGGGCTTTGGGATCCTCAGGGGAAGTTGGCCTATGAGGTCTGGGGGAGGATGTCTGAGCCCCTCTCGTTGCAGACTATCGTGGCGGGTTCCTGCTGAAGCCAGCGGGGGCCCCAGATCTGGAGGGAGCTGGGGGGCTACAGCGGAGCCCGGGCCAGCCACGGGCCTCTGCCAGCCCCCGCCGTCTTCACCCGTGCACCTACACCCCGCTCCCCGATGTGCCAGTGGATGCCTATGCCAGCATCAGCCACCCCCCGGCCCCCAGCGCCCCCCGGCCCCCCAACTGGCTGCTGGCCGAGGCCCCCCTGGGCAAGGGACACAGGCACTCACGCAGCTCCCGGCACAAGGAGCCCCCTGGGACAGTGCCTGATGGGGGACCCGAGGTCCTTGGGAAGCCTCGGAGAGCACGGCCCCCCCTTGCACCTCTCTTTGGGGGGCCAGGGGGGGAGGCAAGAGCTGGGGCGGCCACCAATGGCCCTGGGGATGCTGGTAGAGAAGAAGAGGAAGAGGAGGAGTATCGGCTGCTTACGGTCACCCTCTCCAAGCTGAAGCACTCACTGGGTAGGTGGCACATGGGTAGGAGCCTAGGGGTGGGACTCTCCTCCTGGCACCAGCATCACTGGGCTGCGAGGCACCCCATTTAGGGGGCAAAGCCCCAAGCACTCCCCCAAAATAGAAGGCGAGAAGAGGTGCCTCTGCCCCAGCCCCTCATTTGTGCCAAAACAAGGCAAGATGAAGCTGCCCATGGGAGGGTGCTGCATTCCCGGGAGCAGGTCCCAGCCTACCTGGTGTGAGGGTCTCTTGGCTCCTTTGCAGGGATCAGCATCTCTGGAGGCATCGAGTCAAGAGCGCAGCCGGTAGTGAAGATTGAGAAGATCTTCCCTGGGGGAGCTGCCTTCCTCAGCGGCATCCTCAAGGTATGGGGGGGGGGACACAACTTGAGAGCACCCAAACACCCCCATCCCATGGTGCTGCTGGGTGTTGGCAGTGCACTCCAAAAGCAGCTGCACGTCACTCCACTGCCTTCGCTTACGGGGTCCAGGCCGGTCAGGAGCTGGTGTCAGTGGATGGACAGAGCCTGCAGAACGTCACCCACCAGCGGGCTGTGGACATCATTCGCCAGGCCTACCGCAACAAAGCCAAGGAGCCCATGGAGCTGGTGGTGCGGGTGCCTGGAGGTGCCCCGGAGTGATGCTGTACATGTCACCCTCTTCAAGAAACCATCCTGTGCTCCAGAGGAGCTGGATGGATCATTTCTGCACTGAGCTGTGGCCAGTCTCAGTGCAGCCAGAGGGTGCAAGAGCCAGACCTCCCCCACAGGCATGGGGAAGCTGCTCACAGCAGGACCTGAGGTGGGGCACAACTGGTGACATGGAAGAAGGACAAACAGCCCCTGACACTGTCCCGGACACACAGACACAGCCCTGGAAAAAACACAGCCAGGGGCTTGTTTTTAATCAGCGTTTCCGAGTGGTACACGGGTGAGCCGGGCTCTGGGAACAGCACACCACTGAAATAAAGTACAAACCCCCCCCCGGAGCTGGGGGCAACCAAGCCAGAGCTGGGCACAGCCAGGCTTTTCCTTTGGTTTGACCCTGCTGGGTGCCCAGCTGGGACCCCCACCTCTGCCCACCCTGGCACTGTGCCCCTCTCCCTGGCAGGCTGGGCATCACAGGGGCATGGGCCCAGCTCATTCGGGGGGGGAGGGGGGGGAGGAACAGGGGGTTGCTGGGGGTGAGGGTATGGGAAAGGCACTGAGGGCAAGGTTCCCCGTGGCAGGGGTGAGGGGGGCACAGACAGGTGGGGTGTGAGCTAGGAGAGGGTGATATGTTTGGTAGGGCCTATAAAAATAGAGTTATTTAAAATGGCACAGAAACGAATCCCCTGACACACACACACACACACGGGAGGTGAGGGGGAGGCTGGCATGGGCAGGGATGGGGCACACACCATCTCCTCTGGAAGTGGCTGGGTGACAGTGCCAGTAGGGATGAGAGGGAGGGGACAAGTCAGCCCTCCCTCTGCCCAAGGTGACCCTGGCTGAAGCCAGCGCTGCTAATCCCTGCGCACTAAGAGGATCAGCAGGAGCCAGCTCCAGATGGCCCTGAGGCCAGGACTCGGCACCCACCTTGTCCCACGTCTCATGGGCACCCCCTCACTGCAATGGGTGCCAACACACCCTCACCCCAACACCTCCATGTGGGAAGGGGGGAGCTCCTTCGGTCCCCTCTGCCCCCTCCCAGTACCAGCAGTTTCTGCAGAGCCAGAGGGAGAGCAAGGACTCCCCAAGCTCCCAAAATCCTAGGGGCTGGAGCCCCCTCACTCCCTCTGAGCACGGGGTGAGGGCACGCAGTGTCTCAAATCTCGGTGGCCGTGATCTCCTCAAAGGGTGGGTCAGGGCCAGGGGGATCACAGCTCTCAGGTGGGGGCTCCTCACCCTGGAGCCGGAGATGCTGGAGCCGCTGCTCGAGCCGCCGGTTGCGGCGGTACATCTGGATGTAGCTGTACTGCAGCTGCTTCTGGTAGCGGATAACCCGCTCCTTCTCACCCTGCCATGTGCCGCGCTCCTGCTCGAAGGCATCCCGCTGCTCCTGCCCGCGCCTCCGCTCCAGGGCCACCTCTGCACGCAGCCGCTCCAGCTGCCACCGCAGCCCCGTGCTGCCCCGGGGCTCCTCACCAGGTTGGGGACACCCCTCACCGGGTGCTGGGCACCCCTCGCCGGGTGGAGGGCACCTCGCGCGGGCAGCTTCCCGCAGCCCCGCCAGCTCCTGCTCGAGCCGCCCGGCTTTGGCGCGGAAGAGGTCGGCCTCACTCTTGCGGCGCTGCAGTTCGTTGGCGCAGACCTCCAGCTCCAGCGCCTTGAGGCGGGCGGCCTCCTGCAGCCCCTGTGCCCGCCGCTCGCCCGCCTGCAGCTGCGCCCGCGCCTCCCGCAGCTGCGCCCGTAGCCCCAGCAGCTCCGTGCCGCGCTGCGCCAGCTCCGCCTGCGCCTCCTTCAGCTGCTGCTTCAGCAGAGAGATCTCGCCTGACTTCTGGCACACCTGCAGGGAGACAATGGGGCTCAGGTGCCGGCCGGGACCCCCAAGCCTGCACCCCTGACTTGCCCGGCACTGTCAAGCAGCTCACCTCCCACTTGGTCTCCTCCAGCCGGGGTGCCAGCTCGGTGCGCTCGCGCTGGAAGGAGGCACAGCGGCGCTCCAGCAGCTCCCGCTCCTGCAGCAGCTGGGCAAAGTCCTCCTGCAGCTGCTTCTTCTCCTGCTGCAGCTGCAGTACCTGGAGCTGCAGAACCTGCTGTCCCCGCTGCGCTGCCTGGGCCGCCTGCCGCGCCTGGGCCGCACAGCGCTGCCGCAGACCCTCCAGCTCCTGCTCGCAGCGCCGCTGCTTCTCCTCGTACACCTGAGGGGGACATGGGACACACACACAACAGTCACGTTCTACTTCTGCCTGCTACAGGATGGGCACCCCCCTCCTCATAGCGCATGCCCCCACATGGAGGAGGGGTACAGGAAGGGTGCAATGGGGTGATGCCCCCCTCTTTGTGCTCTCCCACATCCCTCTGCATGCTGGCCTCCCCCATGTCAGTACCCCCAGAAACTATAGGGCTCCCCCAGCTCCACCACAAGCAGGGAGAAGCTGCAGGTCTCCGGCGCGCTCAAAAAGCGCCTTCCAACCAGGGGGGATGTCTACCCAAGGGAGGGGAACGGGGAGAGGACAGGGGGGACACCAGAGGCATACCTGGCAGATGGCCACCTCATTCTCATCCAGGCTATCACGCAGGAGCTGCAGCTCAGCCTCCCTCTCCCGCAGCTTGTCCTCCAGCTCCCGCACCAGCATGGCCTCCTCGCCGGGCAGGGGTGAGCGCCCGCAGGAGCCGCTCTCAGAGGAGGGCCGGCCCCGGCCGCTCAGCGAGCCTGTGCTCTTGCTTGAGGACGAGCGCCCGCTGTCCGAGTTGGAAGGGCGGCAGCCCCCCGGTGGGTCAGGGGGACCGTGGGGGGTGGCCGGCAGGGCACCCACCTCGGGGTGCTGGCTGCAGCCCGTGCTGTAGGTGGGCAGGCTGGAGAGGGAGTTGCGCCCCGAGTCCGAGAGGGTGCTGGCGCGGCAGCTCAGGGAGCCCGGCTTCTCGGCACCCAGCAAGTGGGTGAGGCTCACCTGGCTCTCCGAGAGCCCAGGGCGCACCACTGTCTGGGCGCTCCGGAGCTTGGGCACCACTGGCTTGAAGGCCATGGGGCGGATCAGGGTCTTCTCCACGTTCTGCCAAGGAAGGGAAGAAGAGTGGGGGGGCTGGGGAGGACCCACCACTCTCCCAAGGGGGTGCCACGATGCCTTCCCACCCCAGACAAGGGCCAGTTGTTGTCTGCTCCATCCCTCCTTATGGGGTACACAAGTGGGCTCCCACTCACACAAACCTTACACGAAAGAAGGAACACCCTGGGCATGGGGACCACCACCTGCCCAGGGACACCAGATGGGTAGTGACATGGCCCCAGCTAGCTGACAGCCCCAGTGTGGCACAGGGAGCAAAGCCAAGACCCAGCACACGTACACCCCGCTGCTCCCCCCTCCCTACCTCCTCCAGCTTGCCAGAGACAGGGACAAGCTTCGGGGGTGGCCCCCGGAGGTGACCACTTGGGGCTTGGTCATCGCGGGGCTCATCTGAGTCACTGCAGGGGCTGGTGGGAGACGGGACATCGAGCCAGTCACCGCAGAAGCCTCCATTGGCATAGGCATGGGTGACACCAGGCATGGCTGAGTGGGACTCCTCGGGAGATGGGGGGTCCCGCTGGGTGGCCCAGAACAGGCCCTCCTGCTTGCGGAAGGATGCGGTGGGGGGGTCCCCGTCACAGGGCTGGCTGACACGGTCGTGACGGGGCCGGCCAGGCAGGAGGCTGCCGACACTGCCCATGGTGGCAGGGGGCGAATGGGCAGCAGCACGGAGCTGTGCAGCCCCCTCAGCGACGGCCTCGAGGGGCACCGGCAGCGTCTGCACGATGGCCATGACGGGGGAAGCCCCGGCGGGCAGGGGCACACGGGCAGCCTGCAGGCAAGGCAGAGAGGGCATCAGAGCTGTGGGCGCTGCTAGACGTGCCCCACTGTTTACCACCATCCCCCATCCCATGGCTGCAGGCTGACCCAAGGAGGGGCTGGCAGAAAGAGATGCCAAATGAACCAGAATAAAACCAGGATTAGCCCGGGAGGGTGGCAGCAGCACCCCCAAGCTGGGCTCAGCACCCCAGTGGAGCATCCTGGGGCTGTGGGGTGCTGGTGGCACTGTGACGCAGTGGCATGTGGTCCTGCCCCCACCATGCCCTGGTATGACCCTGCTGCAGGAAGTGTGCCAGGGCTGGAGGCAAATCCCAAGAGGCCCACGGAGAGCCAGCTCCTGGGCAGCCTGCCTGCCTGCCCCACGGCACTGTCTGCCCAGCGGCACTGCCTGCCCCGCGGCACCCGCCGGCACAGCCCCACAGAGAGCGGGGGACAGCCACACACACTGGGGACAGCCACTTCCCTGCCCCACAGCCCCCACCACTCTGTTAGTGACCCCACTGCAGGTGTCCCCCACACCCAACACCCACTGCAGGGTGCAGGGTCCCCCAGAGAGGGCCACCTAGGGGGCAGCTGCCAGGCTGGCGGGTGCTTCAGGATGCCACACAAGGCTTCGCTAGCCCCAATGCATGGGTGCCCCCTGTTCCCACCCCACACACACCCCTCCAGTGGGGGGGGGCCCTCTGCCAGTGCCCCCCTACCCCAACCCAGGCCATACGCCTGCGTGGCAGGCGCCAGCCTCATCGCATCTCGCACATGGCTGCGGCTGGCACGGGGTGCAGGCGGGGGGGCACTGCCCGCAGAGCCGTCACCTGAAATCAATCTGCCTGCCAGTGCCCGGGGTGGGGGCGAGCATGGGAGAGATGCCGTGAAGAGAGATGCTGAGAGAAGCCAGAGCCCCCCCGCCACCAGCACCACTAGCAGAGCACCCTGCCCATGACACTCCAGGGTGGGAAGGTGGGTGACCCCCACCCCAGCTCACCTCGCCAGATGCTGCCCATCCGTCCGGTCCACTTGGGCCCCCACACCACAAACACAGCTCTACCGGCCGCTGAAGCAGGAAGGAAAAAGAGGAGGGGGGTCAGGGTGCTGAAGGGCAGCGGGGGTCCCTGAGCCCCACACAGCCCCCCAGCCAGCAGGAACAGGGGCAGCAGTGCCAGCGTGGCATGGAGGGTGGCAGGGGAGCCTGGCAGTGGGTGCGCTGCTCCAAGCACCCAGGGATTGCCGTGGCCACCCCGGGAGGGGCGGTGGGGACAACAGCCCCCAGCATGGACCTGCCACTGCCGGAGGGGCAGGAGCAGGGATCACGGACACAGAACCCCCAAAGGGACATCTCGGGGCGCCAGAGCCACATCCAGCGATATGTGCAGCACCCCACCCCAGCGCAACTGCCCCGGGACGTGCAGGGCAGGGCATCCCTCGGGACAGCCGGGTCCCCGTATGGACACGCCAGGGGGACACCGCCACTGCCGGGGCCCCGCGCTGGGCGGCCGGGCTGGCCGGCGGGGGGAAGGGATCCCATTTTCTCCTTCCCGCAAGCCCCCCCCCCCCCGACCCGCAGAGAGGGTCCCACCGCCGCCCGAAGGGGAAGGGGCAAGGGCCTGGGGGGGGGGGGGCAGCTCAGCGGGCAGCGCCGTGCAAAACATCCCTCCAGCCACCCAGTAAAACCAGTCAGCAACTGGAGCGGCGTCACAGCCAGCTGCTCCGGCCGGAGCGCCGCGGAGCCGCATCCCACCGTTCCGACGCCGGAACGGCAAGGCGAGACTCGGCCCCTGCTCGGCCAGACCCCCACCCTGAGATGATGGGTGTTCCGGGGCTCCCGTGCCTCGGTGGCACCTCAGGACCCCCCCAGGGTAGGAAGGATCGGCCCCTCATGCCTCCCCACACGCACCCGGTACCTGGGGGGTGGGTACCCTCCCTATGCTTAGCTGCGCCCCCCCACCATCCCGAGGCACCCTGGGTGGTGCTGGCCCCCTTGACCGCCCCATGCCCCCCCCTTCGCCCTCCCACCCACCACACACTGCCCCTCATAGCCCCACAACACCCAGCCTGCCCCATGGTACTTCCACCCTGCCAGGCTCTACAGCACCTATAAGTGCCCCACGGCATGCCAGAGCCCCACTGCCCCACAGCTCCCCACAAGTGTCCTGCAACATGCCTAAAGTTCCCCATGACACCCCCAAAGTGCCCTACGGAGCCCAGGGGCCTGTACAGCCCCACAATACCACGAAGTACCCCACAACACCCCCAAAGTGCCTCACAGACAGCCTGAGTTTCTGCTGCCCCACAGCTCCCCCAAAGTCCCCCTAAAACATCTTCAAAGTGTCCCGCAGAGCCCCAGGGCCTCTGCTGCCCCACAGCACCCTTAAAGTACCCCCAAAGTGTTCCAAAACACCTCCAAATTGCCCCACGCCACCCCGGGCCTGCATTGCCCCACAGCTTCCCCAGAGTGCCCCTAAAGCACCCGAAAGTGCCCCACGACCCCTTAAACTGCCCCATAGAGCCCTGAGCCTCTGCATCTCCACAGCACCCCAAAATACCCCTGAAACACCCCAAAGAGCCCCACAGCCGCCGCTGCCCCCAGGACCCCCTCAAAGCGGCCCCCCCAAACCCCAGCAGCTCCCCCAGAGCGGACCCCCAACCGCCTCCCCCGAGGTGCCCCCCGGGGTCCCCGCGCCCCCACAGCCCCCCGGGACCTCCCCAGCCCGGCCGGGCCCGGGCCCGGCCCCGCTCCCCGCACTCACCGCGGCCCCGCTGCCGCCCTCCCGCGCCGCGCAGCGCCGCGCCCCGCCACCCCGCCCCCGCCACAAGCCCCGCCCCTAGACGTGACCCCGCCCCTCCCGCGAAGCCACGCCCCTTCAGAAGGAAGGGGAGGGGTCTGGGGGGGGGGCACCCACGGCTCCCCCCCCAGCCCCATCCATTCCGGGTGATCCCCGAGCTGGGGGGGAACACACGACACACACGGGGCTTGCCCCCTTTTTTGCACCAGCCGATCCCCCCCACCTCGGGGGTCTTCGCCCCCCAAAGCAGCCCCAAACCTACAGGATGAAGGTTGCGCCCGATACCGCCCCCCCCCCAGATTACTCCGGGAGCCCGGCACCCTGCCAAGGGGCAGGGAGGCTCTGCCTCGTTTGACACCCCCCCCCCCATCCCTCCCCGGTGAGATGTGTTACTGCCACCCCCCAGCGTTCCGAGAGCCCCAGACTGGTGGGAAAGGGAGACAAAACAACCCATCAGCCCGCCTGCAGCCCGGGGAGCTGCGGGTACCCCCCGGCACCTCCCCCGGGTCTGGGATCACACAGGGTCCCCCCCAAGGCTCAGCTCCATCACCCGCTCTCAACCCCAGGGAGGGATGGGTGGGAGATGGGGGTCCCAGGGTTTCCCACTGCCCCACTTCCGCTCCACAGCTCCATGACAGTGAGACTCGGGGGAAAAGGGGATCAGTGAGCCAGAGGGGACTGAGGGAGTAGAGAACACCCGGCCCCAGCTGTGCTGGGGGCCTGGCTCCCACTGTAACCTCCCCCCCCACACTTACCTCTGCTTCCCTGGTACCCTCCTCTGCCATCACTCAGTCTGCCCTGGGGGAATGAGAGCCTCACACCTGCACCCACAGCACCCACAGGTGCTCTCAGGAAAGCCAGTGCACCCCGGAAACCCGGGGCTGGGTGTGACCTCCTGCACGCCCCGGCCCCTCATTATGGCTCAGGTTAAAACTATGCCCAGTGCGCAGCTTGGTAATAGCTGTGTGCCAGGGAAGGGGCAGGATGCTCTGCACAGCGGGGACAGCCTCTGCGGTGCTCCCCAGCCCCAGGGTCCCCCAGTCACAGAAACAGCAATCACCTTTATGCTTTATTAAAACTAGAAAGGGAAAGAACCGAAAGGCATTAGACCAAAATCTGGCCGTGGACTTATCCTACCACAGGCAGGTCACAGTATTTGCTGCACAGAGCCCGCGGGCAGAGCGAGGCAGGGCTGCTGCCCCCCTGAGGTTTTACTGCTGGTGATGTCCCTGGAGAAAGGAGCTGAAAGAGATGCTGAGCAAAAGGGGGCTCGGCTGTGAGCAGAGCTCTCAGCAATGCCTGCCACCCATCATGAGTGATAACCTGGGAGTCCAGCTCCCACCACATCCCATGGAGAGCAACAGCCATTCACAACCTCCCACACTTCCATCTATCACCTTCCTCTTGCTGGCTCCAACCCAGCCAGGATCCATTCCAGAGAACCCCTATCTGTGACAGGGGATTCAGCCATGTGTCCATCTGCAGGCCCTGTGCACACTTCCCCCCCCAGTCAGTGACAGTCCACGATCTCAGCTCCATTATAGCCACAATTTAACAACCTGTCCCAGGTCTGGAGATCCCCCCTCCACAATGCCCATGCTGCTTCCACTCCCCACCATGCTCCCAACACTCAGCACCAGTACAGCACAGCCAGCATTTGTCAAAGCACCCTTGTCTGGCTGCTGTTCTCTGGGATGAGCCCAGTCTTCCTTTCTTGGTGGCCCCATGTCTCACAGACACCACAGTGGTGACCAAGAGGCTTGTTCTTGCAGGAGAAAGGACCACAGCAGTGTGTGGCTGCTGCTCCCTTGGGAGGGGGGCTGGTGTACCCCAGCCCCATGCTCCTAGCACCAGTCCTCATTCCTTCGGACAGGCTGAGGAAGAGACCTGATGGGCTCACGGCTTCTTAGAGGCTCCTGAGCTTCCCTCTGGAGCTTTCTTGGCTGAAGGCGCCTTTGCAGCTAAAAGCACCTTCTCCTCCTTCACCTTCTTCAGCTTGGCCTTGTTTTTGTTGGAGAACGTGAGCGAGGCCTTGCTGAACTCCAGGGGGAAGACACCCACATCCCCATCAAAGCGGTTCTTGGACACCTGCAGGTAGCGCTTCCCTGGTCCTGACACCAGCTTACGGTCCTGCAGGATGAGGACGTTGTCAGCCTCCTGGCTGGCCTGCGGGAAGAAAAACATCTCCAGGAGGATGCTGGGGATGCAGCCAGAGTCAGGGACTCCTTCAAGCCCTGGTATGGGGCATCCCAGGCCATGGCAACTCCAGCACTTCCCTGACACCAACCCCTTGTCTCCCCCAGGGACACCTCAGTGTCTGCTGGGCAGACAGGCTTGAGCAGCACACCCTGGGAAACAAGGGAGCACTGTGCACATTCCCAGAGCACCTCCTGCCCACAGCTGCAGGGTCACTCAGCATCCCAGCAGAGACCGGGGCACTTAGAGCTCATCCCTCCACCCTCTCTGGCTCCTTCTTTAATTACCTCCTCCTACATCCCACTCACATTCAATGAGCATTAATTAACTGCATGTAAAGCTCCATCACTGCTTCAGCTGGCAAAGGATTTGCTCCCTGCCTGCATCTCCCTGGCCAAACTGGGACTGCACACATCTGCAGCGAGTGACAGGAATCCTGGAGACATCCTGCCCCTCACAGCACTCTCTGGCTCCCCACTGATGACCCACGGTCCTGGTGGGAGCAGCGGACAGCTGCCCAATGTATCCCAGCCCCTCCTGGGAACACACTGCACCTGAGGGACAGGAAGGGCCACCCCAGCCCAGCTCACCTTGGCAGAGCCAAAGATGGAAGCTGTCTGCAGCTCCTTCTCGTCATCCTCCTTGCGAGGATGGATGACCAGTGTGATGTGACAGGTATTGTCTGTGGCAAACTTGCGGAAGGCACCAACGATGTAGTCCTGTGCAGCGAGCCTGCCATGGCAGTGAGAATGGGGTCAGGGGCTCACTCTCCATGAGGCTCTTGAGCCCATGTGGGAAAAGGGATGGGACACGACAGGGATCAGAGGTAACCGGCTCACGCCTTCCCCTCCTCCTCCTCCTCCCCAGGGCAGCGATCGCCCTTCAAGGAAACTGGGCTGCCATACAGGACTAAGGGGAACAGCCCTGTCGTGGCACACAGCAGGGCCAGCTCCAGCAATGACAGAGGCAGAGGAAGGAGAGGGCAGCTTGGAGAAGGGCTACCTGTCCACAGAGAGGTGCTCATATCCCATCATGAACTGGAGGTTGTCAACGACCACGTGAGTGATGTCGTACATGTAGACCGCGTGTTGCATGGTGTCAATCACAGCCCTGGGGAGGGGGAGACTGGGATCAGCCCCGGGGATCAGCGGAGGCAGGGATGGCGATGCTGAGCCAGGCATGGCGATGCGGAGAGGCTGAGCTGGCTCCTGGCACATCCCAACATCACATTTCCTCCATCGTCCTGGCACAAGCCTCATCCCCATCCCTCCCCCCACAGGTGAGGGCAGCAGGATCAGGAGAACCCAGCCCCTACCCACCATCCTGTGATCCCCCCCAGCCTGCAGGGACCTTCAGGGCACAGTGTATGTGCACAGGTGCCACAGCACCTGGTGAATAAAAGCAGCCAGAGGTGCCTGACTTGCTCCTCAGCAAACAGCAGTGCTGCCAGTGAGCACGGTGCGTGGGGGACACATCCTGCCACAGGCAGAGGCTGATTTTAGAGCAGCCACCTAGCACAGGAATAGGCCCTCTCCCTTCACCCCCAACACAGAAGAAGGCTGTGAGAGTCCCCACATGCCAGCCCCGGGACTTGAACAGCCGCAACATGCCTCCGGCCAGCCCCAAACCTGTAGAGGAAAAGCCCCAGCTGTCCAAGGCCCCACAGCACACGCTGTGAGGGATAAGTGCTACTGGGGATGAAGGTGTGGGACCATACTTGATGTTCTGTTGGCCATGGAAAGTCATGAAGTAGAGCGGGAGGTCCTCAAAGCGATCGGCCCACTCATCATACAGCTCCAGCTTGTCATCCAGGCGCTGGGTGGCAAACTGTGTCAGCATGATCTTGGCCAGGCGGATGTTGCTGATCTCAAAGCTGCCCCACAGCGTGCACACCCCCTGCATGCACAGGTCCAGTGCGTACTCACTGATAAAGGTTGTTTTCCCACTGCCTGTCGGGCCTGGTACAAGGACAATGATAGGAGGAATTAGCTAGGGGAAATTATCTGACCCATCCTGAATGCGTTGCGGGGCTGTTCAGAGGTGGAAATGCCAAGGAGTGGGACAAGAGCAACCCACCCACAGCACTCCCACCATATACAAGCAGCATCTCCTGCTTGGCTGCATCTCTGGACGCACACATGCTGTCTCCAGCAGCCACCAGGTCCCTCTGGGGTGTGGAGAAGGGCTGGCACAGAGAGGGAGCAGAGAAGAGGTGGCAGGTGGAAGCAGGGGTCAGGGACACCCCAGGACTTCCTGCGCTGCCTCGGGCAGGGCGCCCATCACCACAGTGGTACATCCAGCTCCACTGCACCCACGATGGACCCAGCCAAAGCCACAAGCAGAAAGGGACCTGAAAGATTCGCAAGGCATCACCCCCAAGAGGTGAAGCACCAAAGAGCCTTCTGCTCTCCCCATCCACCAGCAGTCTGCCCATCACCTGTGAAGACAGTGAGCTCCCCTCTGCGGTGCCCTTTGAGCAGCTTGTTGAGCTCGGGGAAGCGCATCCACTTGACGCCAGCCACCTGCTCGCTGTTGGCCAGCTCCCCAAACACCTCCTCCCGCAGCTGCCGGAAGGACACGATGGATTTGTGGCTGGCGGGCAGGGCGGCACGCAGGATCTTGGTGAGGTCCATACCCTGGTTCAGAGCCTCCAAGGGCCGGGGCTGCAGGTTGCCGGGGCGCACCAGGGAGCACCGCTTGAGGCTCAGCTTGCGGGCAAAGAGCTTGGCGGCTTGCCAGGACCGCAGGTCCTCGCCCAGCCACAGCGTGATGCGCTTGAACTGCTCCAGGTAGGGAAGGAGGGCGGGGGGCAGGGAGGTGGCCCCCCGTGGCAAGGCCAGGCTGGCCACCCCTGTGGCTTGGTGCAGGGCCAGGGCATCCAGCTCCCACCCCGTTAAGACCAGCTCTGTGTCTCGGCAGCCGATCAGGGGCAGACCGAAGAGATTGTAATAGGAATCAAAGCGGGGTAAAGTCTCTTCCACGTAAACTATTGTATCCTCCTTCTTCTCCACCCTCAGAAGCTTCAGGCCCTTTAGGGTGGCATCACGGGGACTAAACCAGGGGAAGACAAGGGACTTGGCAGTCCTCAGATAACGCACGCCAAAGCGTTTCAGGGTTGCATTCGTCACCCGGTTGATACCGAACATGGCCTTGGTCTCGTTGGTCTCATCCTTATCCAACAGATCACAGAGAGGCAGCGCCCGCTCCCAGATGCAGCGGGCATCCTCACGAGCCTGCCGCGTGTCCTCCTCTGCCTCCTCCAAGCTGTCAGGGGGAGCGCCGCGGTGCTGCAGCTCCACGTTGGCCTGGAAGTCCTGCCAGGTGCCCTCGGCCAGGGTGGCCGTGCACAGGAAGCTGCCCGTGGTCTTGTCAATGAAAAGCGTGTAAGGGGCGCTGGCGGCCGGTGGCTGGTCCTCCCGGCCGGCGGTGAAGAGGCTGGGGGTGTGCAGGCAGCTGTACCCGTCGTGGAAGGGGATGCCCTTGGCGCGCAGGTACTGCCGGATCTCGGTGATGGTGACGGAGGGCACGGGCCCCTCGGGGGAAGGCAGCACGTCCTTCTTGTAGCGCCGCTGGGTGAGGCGGCCCGGCACGCCGGGGCTCAGGGAGGCTCCTCTGCTCCTCGCCCCGCAGCACAGCAGCGGCAGGAGGCGGCCGGCGGCTCTGCAGGGCCGCAGGGGCACCACCGCCATCCTGCCCGTCCCGGGCACCCACCGATCCGCATCGGCCGCTGTCCCCCGGTCCCCTCCCGGTTCCCCCCGGGGTCCCAGCGCCGCTCAAGCCGCCCCCCCCACGTGGAGCTCCGCGGTCGCCGCCATCGCCGCCGCGCTCAGCGCGTCACTTCCCAAAGGGGCGGACGAGGATGCGCTGCGCTCCCCGCGCGGTTCCGGTTCCCGGGGAAGAGGCGCCATGACGAGCCGCGGGTCGCCCAGCCGGTTCCTCACGTCCGTCCTGCACAACGGCGTGGGCCGCTACGTGCGGCAGCTCCAGCGCCTCCAGCTCCTCTTCAGCCCCACCGCGGCCGATGCCCGCGGCGCCAGGTACCGCCCCGGGGCCACCGCACCGCTGCTGCTGAACGCCGGGGGGGCAGTGAGAAGGAGAGGAAGAGGAAGGGGGAGGCTTGGTGACCCCTGATCTCTGACCTGGCGGGGAGGGGCTGGTGAGACGGGGCGGTGACGACCTGAATGGGTGTGTGTGATGCAGAGCTAATAACGGTAATAATAATGATGAGGGAAATAACAAAGGGAGCGAATACAACTGTTCAGCACCCGCCGACCGACAGCCAAAGCCCGACCCCAGCAGCGATCTGGGCCGTACGGGTAACCGCCCCCAGTTTCTACACTGGGCATGATGTGCTATGGTATGGAATACCCCTTTGGTTAGTTTGGGTCAGGTGTCCTGTCTCTGCTTCCTCCCGGCCTCCTGTGCCCCTCCTCCCTGGCAGAGCATGAGACTGAAAAGTCCTTGATCAGAGTAAACGTTACTTAGCAACAACTAAACCCATCGGTGTTATCAGCGCTGTTCTCAGACTGAAGCCAAACCACAGCGCTGCACCAGATATAGGAAGGAGAAAACCACTACAGCTGAACTCAGGGCAATGGGGAACAGGGAGGGTGCTGCTGAGCTCTGACCCACAGAGGTGGAGGGGGCACTGCTGACCCTCAGCACACAGGCAGGCTGGTGGTGATCTCTGCCCTTCACCATGGGTGGGGGCTGCAGTGACCTTTGACTCCACCAGACCCCCTCTCCCCCCCACAGGCAGTTCGTGGAGGAGGTGGCAGTGGACTTTGCACGGCAGCACCCCGATGTTGTCCTCTACGTTAGGCCCTGCTTCAACCCGACCCCGGTGCTGGTGGCTGAGTACTGTGAGTGCAGTTGGAAATAGGGGGATGTGGGGCAGGATGGTGGGGTCCCTCCCACCCTGGTGCTCCCCCACCTCTGCCCTGCTGCGGACAGCACTGGGGATCGCTGTTCCGTGGGGCAGGGGAACAGCAGCTGCCCCCAGGGGGAGGGTTGGGGAGGAAGGAGGGGAATGCGCCTTGGCCTGTTCCAGTGGAGGACCACAGGGATGCTCAGAGGTCTGAAAGACTCTTTTCAGTGGTGCCCAATGACAGGACGAGGAGCAATGGCCATAAACTAAAACATGGGAAGTTTCATCTCAACATGAGGAAGAACTTCCTTACGTTGAGGGTGGCAGAGCACTGAGCAGGCTGCCCAGGGAGGTTGTGGAGTCTCCCTCTCTGGAGCCATTCAAAACCCGCCTGGATGTGCTCCTGCATAACCTGCTCTAAGTGGTCCTGCCATGGCAGGAGGGTTGGACAGGATGATCTCCAGAGGTCCCTTCCAACCCTAATGATTCTGTGCTCCCTCCCTGCTCTGCTACAGTGAATGGGACTGTGCGAGAGGAGTTCATCACCAGCAAGACAAGTGAGGAGATCCTGCAGTTGGCCACCAAGCTGGCCGGCCAGTCCGGCCTGGACATCATCCGCATCCGCAAGCCCTTCCACACTGACAACCCCAGCATCCAGGGCCAGTGGCACCCCCTCACCAACAAACCCTCCATCCTCACTGTGCGGGGCCCACGGCTCCAGGCCCAATAAAGCCTCAGCCTCTGTATGCACCTCTCCTTCTGCCCAGAGAGCCACCACCACTTCCAGACAGAGCCGTGTTTATTGCCAGGGGGCACATGGGGCTGTGCATGAGGGGTGCCAGACACAGAGGGTGATGCCCCTCCTTGCACAGGGTGGGTGCTTGGGGGTGGCTTGGTCCCACCTTGCAGCAAAACCAAGGGTTGGGGCAGAATGGGGGAAATGCAGGCGGTCGGCTCTTGCCTTTTCCCCCTGCGCCTCACCCTGCTGGGGCAGGGGGGCCTGGGCTCCAGCCTGCTGGGATGCCAAGGGCTGCCACCCTCTTCCTGCTCCTCTGCTGGGCTGAGCTCCAGGTGATGCCCTGATCCTGGAAGTGCCAGCAAGGAACACAGAAGGGAGGTCATGCACCTCAACAAGTCTCTCCCTTCCCAGCTTCTCCAGTGCCACAGACCTCTCCCCACAGTGGAACATGCTTTTGCCACTCCACTTCCTCAGGTTCCCCCAGGAGGCGGCAGGAGAGAGGTAGTTGGGGGGATTTAGGGGCAGTGGCTGCCCCTTGAATATGTCATGAAGGGCAGGAGGCCTCAGTGGGAGACAGGCCTTGTCCAGGACTCCTTGCACTGTGAGGATGTTTGCCTTCCCACATGTTGTCCCGTGGTGGATAGGGCTGTGCCTGAACCCCAGTTCTCCAGCAGCACCATGCAGGAGGGCAGAAACATGGGGCCACAGGGGCACTGCAGACGCTGTAGGGAATGTTGGTGCTGCACGAAGTCCCCTGCCACACTGCAGGGCACAGCTGTGGCTGCCAGTCCTGCTGCCAGTGTGTCCTGCTGCTGCATCCTGTTCTTCCTCTGCAGCACCCTGGGGAGAGAGGGCAGAGCACTGTCAGGGTCAGAGGTCCCAGAGGTACCACCTCCCCCAGTCACCCAGCCCTGTGTTTTACCTGTATCCTCCTCGCAGCAGGCACACATCGCTCCACCAGCTGCTCCAGGACATTCTGGACATCAGCTTCCTCACCCAGCTCCAACACTCACTGAACTGTCCTCTTCCTGGAGCCATCCCTGGGGGCAGATGTGGGAGAGCGGGCAGCAGCTGGCAGCCACCAAGGCCACCCCCAACAGCGTGACTTGTGTCCACAGCCCCTCTCCTGTGAGCAGAAAGCTGAGGAGCCCCCAGCCCCGCTCCCTGCTCCTCACCCACCTCTCAGCAGCCAAGGGACACCCAGCAGGGCAGGCCAAGTCCACATGTCCACAACAGCATCTCTCCCTCACACCTGGACGGACGGACAGACAGAAACTCTCCCTCCCCCCAGGGTCCACCTTCAGCCAGGTGCCAGCTCCTGCCTCCAGCTTGTGGCCACCGTCAGTGGGATTTTATACATAAATAGAGCTCCAAATTTAAATAGATTCTTTTTTTTCTGTACAGCAAGTCTCAAAAGTCAGAGAAAAGCCAAAGGAATGGCCGAGCCCAGGCCTGGCTGTGCCATCCAGGAGGTAGTTTTGCCTGAGTCTTGTAACACTGCTGGCAGGGGGTGGGAGAAGGGGCTGGAGGGAAGGAGGGTCCCGCTGGCAGGACCCCCCCCAGCCCCTACACGGAGCTCTCGTCCAGCTTCTCCACCAGCTGCGTGTGTTTCCGCTTCTCCAGGATCTTGCTGAGCTCCTCGGTGAAGGATGCGCTGTAGAGCGGTGAGACCAGCGGCTCCTCCTGCTGCTGCAGCAGCATGTAGCTGTTGCCGTTCATCTTGCGGAGCACGTTGGGCAGAGGCCCCACGCCGTTGGTGAGCTCAGCCGGCAGCGGCGGTGGCAGCGGGGGCACAGCACCCGGCAGCTCCTTCGCCGGGGATGTGGCAGCCGTGGGTGCCTCGCCAGGGATGATCCGCAGGCAGCCGTCGGGGTAGGCGAGCTCTTCCTCCTCCTCCTCTTCTCGGTGGCTCTTGCGCAGGCAGTTGGCCGAGACGGTCTGCAGCTCCACACTGGCTGGCCGCTGCTCCCCCAGCACATACTTGCCTTTGCGCTTCTCCAGGCAAGACACATAGAGGAGGATGGTGCTGAGCACGGCACACAGCACCACCAAGGCGACGATGGCAGAGACATAAGCCACCTTCATGTCGTTGGCTGACTGGCTGACAGCGTGAGGCTGCGAGGCGGCCGTGGGGCTGCGGGGCAGCTCGGGCAGCACAGTGAGGCTGTAGGCAGCCAGCAGTGTCCGGAGACCCCGCTCCTCGCCATAGCAGCGGTACTCGCCGCTGTGCTGGGGCAGCGTGCCTGTCACCAGCAGCCCGTCCACCCCGATGCGCAGCCGGTCCTGCCCCGCGTCCAGCGCCTCGCTGCCGTTCAGCAGCCAGACGGCTCGTGCCAGGTTGGAGCGCTGGTCGCAGGGCAGCAGCACGTCGTCCCCCTGCAGAACCGTCCGGTTCTTCCAGGGCAGAGAGCCTGTGGGGACAAGCACTGCCTTGCACCATTCCCAGTCACCCTAAGGGATGCCAGACACCCGCATCCCCTGTGGTCCCAAGGGGCTGCACAGACTCACCCCGCCCAGAGCTGCTCCGGCATCCCTCGTTGCCACTCTGAATGTCCTGCACCAGCCCTGCGCTGCAAGACACCGGGGCTTCAGCCATACAGCCCTGACTGAGCCCACCCTTATGGGGTCACAGCCACCTGGGGGATGCCAGACTCTTGAGGTGGCATTGGGTGACTGTGCCATGGGGTGATGTGCAACAGCACGGGGTGGGGCAGGTAGAAGGCTCATGGGGACCTCATTGGGCATGGGCAGCCTGTCCCTACCTGTCCGTGGTGGCAGTGGCGCGGCAGGACCTGCCATCCCAGGCGCAGTAGGGGTCCCGGGTGAGGATGCAGTCGTAGCAAGAGGTGTACCTACTGCAGGAGGCCAGGGGCACCTGCAGGATCCCGGTGGCTCCCCCCACGTACAGACTCCTCTGGAGGAAAAGGACTGGCTCAGCACTGACCTGGCATGGTGCAACTGGGCTATGGGGTGCCCCATGCTGCCCAGAGGTCCAGCTCTCCCTCGGTGCAGTGCATGGGGAAGGGACCCCATCTCCAGTCAGTGCTGAATGGCTGCAGCTGGAGGCCAGACTGCTCCCTTTCCTTAGTCTCCAGCATGTATCCCGAGCTGGGGTGACCCAGGAGTCATGTCCCCCCCATTCCACAAACAGCCTAAAGGCTGCAGCACAAACATGCCCCATGTGTGGTATCCCCCCACTTCTTCCACCCCTCACCTGGGCATGGGAGATCACCAGGCTCTCCACAGGCTGCGGGTCCCTAAACACCTGCACCTCCTCCACGATGTGGATGCCGGAGCCCACCACCACAGCCTTGTGGATCCAGCCGTCTCCTGGAGAGCAGAGCAGGGGGTCAGGAAGGAGTTTGGGGTGTGCTCCCTGCCTGCAGAGACCCGACAAACTCATCCCGCGCTCACCCGTCCCCATGAAGAGTACATCATATGAGCGGCCATCAAGGGCCCGCACCCTGTCCACGGCCAGCCGGCTGTACACCACGCTCTTCTTCACCAGCAGCGGCTCCCCACCAGCTGGCTTCACCTCCTCAAACATGAGCGGGTGCAGCTTCACGAAGTCCAGGACGCTGTTGGGCAGGTCCTGCGAGGAGTTGTAGCCCTTCCTGCGGGAGCGGTCCGTGATGCACTGCCCAGGGGGAGACAGGGGTCAGGGGGGGATGCAGCTGCCCCGTGTCCCCCCATCTCCACACCCACAAGCACTCACAGAGCCAGGTCTGGGCTCAGGCACTGCGCCATCGTAGCGGGACCACTTGCGAGCGGAGTCCTGGTACTCCATGTAGGGGCCCTCGAAGGCACGCTGCACTGCCGAGATGCTGTAGCGGCACACAGCCGAAGCCTCCATGGTCCTCCTGGGGGACAAAAGCCCACCTGAGCCCAGGCAGACATAAGGGTGCTCCCCACCACAGCACCCCCAGGTGCTTAGCACCTGCCTGCGTGTCCCCTTGAGCATCTCTGGTCCCCCCCCATGAATTTTAACCCCAGCCATTTTGGCTGCTGCCCTGCTCACCACTGCGCTGAAAGCGTGAAGGCAGCATAGAAGACAGTGCTGGCCCAGCTGCCTCCATCCAGGCTGCAGACGCTGCGCAGCACCTCGTAGTAAGGGATGTAGCAGACCAGGCGTGCCTTCATGAAGGATGTCCACTTGCGCTGCAGGATCTTCTTCCCCCCCACGTCGCTCTGGGAGGGTGCAGGGAGCATTTCTGCACAGGCTGGTGGGTGGTGCATGTCCCTGTGCCCATGCCTCGCTTCCCCCCAAGCCTCTGTCCTAGTGCTGGGCTTTCTGTGGCTGGGGACATGCCTACCTTGCAGACACGGGCCACCCGGGCTACTCGGGCCACCTGGCTCTTGTCAAAGAAGGATGTGGTCTCCTCGCCTGCCCACTCCGTGAAGAAGTAGTAGATTTTGTCATCGTCACCCACAGGGCTGTCTTTGCTCTCCCGGACCAGCACTGAGGCCACAAACTCAGCATCTGGGGAACACAGAGTGAGAGGTGGAGACTGGGGACCCACCACAGGATGGAGGATTGCTCCCTGCCTCAGTTTCTTCATGGCAAACGATACAGGACTCCAGGGGTACCCTCACTTCTCCTCCACGTTCCCCAAGGCAATGCACAGCATCCCACAGCCCATGACACTGGCCCCAGGGTACCATAGGAGCCTCACCGTTCAGCCAGTGCAGTGGGGACTCCTCTGTCTTCAGCGGCCGCTGGTGCAGGTTCCTCCGGATGTCAGGGAGACTCCGAAACTCATAGCGTGTGGCCGTGTACAATCCACCATCTGGGCAGGGCAGGCACCATCAGCATGGTGCTGCTCCCCAGGGATAGCCCCAAAAGCCACCAGCATCCCCATGCCCCAAGTGCAAAAGGAGGAGGAGGACCAAGGCCTGGCTTGCTAAGGCCCCTGCATACAGAGCCCACCTAGCTGGAGACCCCCCATGGGTGCACTGGGGATGGGGCCAGAGTTGGTGGCATCCCACATGTCCCCACCAGCCCTGGCAAAGGTGCTGCTTACCCACGATGAGGCCAGTGTAGCCACGAGCAGGATCGTATGGGCACTTCTCCTTGCCCTCCTCAAAGTGTGATGGCAACGTAAATCTGTTGGCATCCTTGAGGGGCACAGGGGACCAGGTTACACAGGAGGTGACAGACCCGCCTTGCCTGCAGCCCCAGGCTCTCTGCTGCTGGTGTGGACAAAGCCATGCCCATGCCCTTGTACAGGCAAGACACACTATGCCTGCACCCTCTAGCTGGTCAGAAACCACATGGACAGCCAGAGCCCACATCCAAGAGCAGGGCAGAGGGCTCAGAAGGAGCCCCAGCACCCCACTTTGGCTTCGTGCGGGCACCAGGCAGGATCCGGCCAGCGCAACCCAGGTTCCCAGACTGTGCCTGGCCAGCAGATGCTGTCCAGCCGGGCTGGCTCCCCCCGGGGGATGTCCCTGTCACAGCAGGAGCTATTTTCTTTGGGGTTTGTAGTTCAAAGCACAGCAAATAATGACCGGGCCCTTCCAGCTCAGCGGCTGCTCCGCCAGACTCCCAGGGCGTGCAACAGCCAAACCGGACCGGCGACACGGTTGTGGGAATGGGCACGGCTCCCCTGGGATTCCCTGGCCGTGCTGTGGACGTGGTCCCAGGAAGCCCCTTTGGTCAGGGACAGAGGTGGGCAAAGGGCGGCCGAGTCACCAAGGAGCCACCACAGAGGGGTGAAAGTCCCACTGCTAGGGAACGTGGCTGCCCCCGGCCTCTGCTGTGAGTCACGGCCACACAGGGACCCCTGTTCTGGCCTGGGAAATCCCTAGGGATGGGCTGCTGAATCAGCCCTGTCACCGTCACCCCTCCTGCCATCGTCACCCTTCCAGGCATGCCTGCCACTGGCCACCAGCCAGATCAAAGCCCCTGATTTGAGAAAGGACCCTGCAACAGCAGGGGCTGGGGATCAGCTCCAGTGCTGGCACGTCCTACCCCACTGGTCTCACTGAGCCCACATGCCCCCTCCGTCACCAATCCACCCCCGTCCATCTTGCTATGGGGTCTGAGTCCAACCCCAGTGCTGGCAGGGGGACTTTGGGTGTCTGCATCACGGTGCTGCATCCCCAAACCTACCCACCCCAGCCTGGGGGCCACTCACCTCCCCCCTGAGCTGGTAGGACAGGGGCAGAAAGGGAGTTAGGCTGTAGGGGGAGATTGTGGGAGAGTGCAGGGGCTGCACCACGCCGCGGTGACATGGTGGCAGGGGACAGCCATGGGGCCGAGCTGTACTCACGATGGCAGCGCAGAGCGGGTGGAAGGCGTAGGTCCCGCAGGCATAGAGGTGGGTGCTGTTCAGCCTCTGCAGAAACCGCACGTGGTTGAAGCACTCGGTCTGCAGAGGGGGAGGGCAGCGTTACAGTCTGAGGAGGCAGCAGCAGCAGCCCCCCCAGCACCCACCCACCGGCTCTACCTTGTTGTTTTTGCCCTTCTGCAGGCAGTCCATCTGCTTCTCTGGGGAGGCTTCCCACTGGATCTGCAAGGGGAAGAGGAACTTCCCCCATCACCACATGGTTCCACCATCACTGCAGGCTCCAGTCTCTGCCAGAGCCTTCAGGGATGCTAAAATCCTCTGCACAAGATGGCATCCCTGCCCACATCCCCAGCCCAGGGTGGGAGTGGTCCCAGACCCGAACCCACAGGCGCCTGGAGGGATTTTGGGGTATCCTTCCCAGTGGGAGCAAAGGTGTAATGCTTCCCCCCTGCCCTTCATCCTGACAGGGTGTCCCTGAAGCAGGCAGCTCTGAGCTTGGGGGCATCTGCCACCACTGTCCCCACACTGCCTGGCTAGGGAGAAGGTCCAGATGTCCGCAGGGGACCTGGGGACAGCACCTCCAGGCAAGACCTGAGGTGGCGAGAGGGAGGATGAGCAGGGACTGGGCAGAGTGGGACAGGAGAGGACAAGCAGCTAATGGCGAGTAGGGGCCAGGCTCACCGTGCGGTGGGAGCCGTCAGCCACGTCGCTGGAGTTGAGGGCGAAGATGGCTCCCCTGGCCCCCACGTAGAGGATGCCGCGGTCATCCTCCAGCAGCAGGGTGCTGTAGTTGAGGGTGCGCGCTCTGAAGCGCCGGACGCCCAACAGCTCTGCAAAGGGAACAGGGGGCTGAGGGGGGACCCTGGGGCAGGCACAGCGCAAGCCACTGGGAAAAGACAGAGGATGGAGCTGGGAGTGGGTGGAAAAGCACCAACCGAGGTTACTGGGCTGATGGTGCTGGGTGCCAGTGGTTACAGCAGGAGGACAGGAAGAGGAGAGGTTTGGTAGGAGGCACTAGCTTTCTCCCCATGAATTAAAACAGCATTTCAGGGGTGGGAGCTGCAATGTCCATGTCCAGCATGGACCTGCCACACTGGAGAGCAGTCAGAGGAAGCAAAAGCACACCAGCAGTGACCCCAGCTCTGAACCGAACCCAGCCAGCTCAAAAGGATGCACAAAACCTGAACCAAAACTGCTGTACAAGGGGAGGGCTTCTGCAGCCAGGCTGGGTGCTCCCTGCCCACTGGACCAGAGAAACCATTCAATCTGGGCTGCTGCTAAGTGCCCTGGCCACAGGAACCCCAAGCCAGGAGGCTCAGACCCTCCTGCCACAGGAGGGGAAAGTCCCATGGGGCTTGGGACTCTGGAGGCAGCTGGGGAGGGAACGACCTGTAAAAGGAAGCACTGCCTGAAAGGACGAAAGGGCACCCCAGTTGCAAATGAACTGCTGTCAACTGCTGAGCTGGGCTTCACTAAAGAGGTCAGTGAAGTCATGTGGATGCCCAGGGCACAATGACACTATGGGGCTGGCTGAGGCTGGAGGCCAAGAGCCTGGTGGCAATTAGAGAAAACTATGGAAGAAAGCTCCCTGCTGACTGTTTGGGTGTGATGCCCAGCTCCGGACACTCTTCAAGGGCAGCTGGGCAAAGCCGGGGTCTGGCCAAGGCTGGCTCCCTGAACATCCTTGTCCTCCCTGAACTGGCTACTGGGGAGATGCCTTTGTATCTCCACTGCTCCATCCCTCAAGGGTACATCAACTCCAGGCACCCAACAACAGAGAGCCATGCGGGCTCTGACTGCTGGAGCCCAGGGGACCCCCTGTAGCCACCCACCATGCCAAGATCTGCACCACCACCACCAAGATCCACGCCTCCTTACCCTCAAAGGTGACTGTTGTCCTAGGGGTGGCATCCAGGTCAGTGGCAGAGTGCCGTGATGGGTAGCCTATCACTGCTGTCATCGCCATGAAGAGAGCCGTCAGGAGATGGGCTGTGCCTCTGCTCATCTTCCCACTGCCCCGCTGATGGCAGCTGCCCATCCTGCGGCTGCCAGGCCGGCACAGCCAATCCTCAGGACACAGTCCCCCACTCCCTGGGATGGGGATGGCCGCCAAAGCCTCCTGAAACACAGAGCATCAGATCAGGTGCTCCTGCTGCACCCAGCACCTCACCAGCAATGGGCTCGGGAAGGAGCTGGCTGCACACATGCATGGATGCTTGACCGGCCATGGCCTCAGCCCAGGGACAGCTTCAAGGAAAGGCAAACCCTTGTTTGCCAAAGGGGCAGCTGAGGCACAGTGCAAGGCATCAAGCCTGCAGCCAGCACAGGGCAGGGAGCAGAGTTTGAGCAGAGCCCCTGGCTCAGTGTCCACTCCATGGCAGTCACTTGCTGAGTGCCTGACTGGGTTGCTTGGAGGCTCATTTTCCTTCAAGTTTGCTCCAGGCTCTTCCCTCCTTCACTCCCAGCCATCCTCCCCCTGACTGAAGGATATGCTTCGGCAGAGAGAGCTGATCCCCCACTGCATTTTCACACCCAAAAAGCAGGCACATTTACCCCCAAAAGCCGAAAGCAGGGCTCAGAGCCGAGCCCCTCTGAAGGTCTCTTGGCACACTAGGGGTACCCCAAGCACTGCTCCCGGCTGCAGCAGGATGGGCGGCAGGAGGGCTCCTGGGGAGCCCAAAGGCTCTGCTCCTCCCTGGAAGCACAGCTGATGGCGAGCGGGAGGATAAGCAGGGATAGGATGGCCAGAATTCGTGGCTCCTGACATGAAAGATACTTGTCCCCACAGTTTTGCCCCTCCTGAAATGAGATTCCTGAGGACAGAGGCAGGGGGAAGGATGCTACAGGCATGCAGTGATGCAAGGTGAAGGAAACCCATACAGGAACCATTTGGCATCTTTATCAAGTCTTTCCAGGTGAAAGCAGTTTTTCCTCCCCAGTGTTTATCCATGACATTTCAGTTCCTCTTTCATCCCAAGCTGCCTTGAAGCTCAGAATCTACCTCAGCACTCACTTCCATGCATTCAATCCCACCCAAATAACCTTCTGCCTCTCCTGGATGCGTTGAGCAAAGCCACTGGTTCATTTTACAGGCACTAAGGAGGAAGAAGATGCCTGGCTGTATAGAGCAGGAGAGCTCTCCATAAGCAACCAGCACCTATACATTTGCTTAGTTGTTGGGGGCTTTTTATCTACATGAAGCAAATACCTGGCCCTGTAGAGAAGCTGTCCAAACATGCTTGCTGCAGTTTCCCTGAAGCAAATACCTTACCGGGTCTCAGGCAGAGGGGAGATAAAACCAAAGTGAAATGGAAGTGAAAAGGGCTCTGGGGCTCAAAAGGAGAAGTGAGGAGCTGGATGTGGGATCCAGCTGCAGTCCTGGATCCTGTGTTAAACCGCTGTTTCCTTTGGGGGAGTTCAGACACAGACCTCACATCTGTATTGGCTGCTGCCCTGGAGCATCCCAGGAATGGAGCAGAGGGGAGATGACACCCCTGCTGCTCCCTCCTGCCTCACTGCACCCCAGACACCAGCCCAACACAGAGCACCCAACCCTGGGTGCAGGCAGGGTGCTGCCCACGGGGCTGAGCTACCTGGCAAACAGAGGATGATGATCCAGAGCATCATCCCACCAAGTAACTCCTGTTCCCAGGACAACCCCTGTCCAGACCAAGGGTTTGCTAGTGAATGACAGGCCTGCCAAGATGATGCAAGGTGGCTGAATGGGGAAGGAGGTCAAAGAGAAAGTAGTTGCTTTGGTGGCAGCATGAGCCAAACCCACCAAGCTATTAGGGCAAAGTAAGTGGTGGGGTCACATGTGGAGCACCAAAGCACCCAAAAGCACCCCAGCCAGCCCCATGCTGACACCTCTCCATACTGCCAGTGAGACCAGGGCCACTCTGCTGCAGGAACCTTCCCCAGGCCTCTGTCTGGGGCCAAGAGCCCGGAATCATGGACAAGCCACAAAAGCTGCCATACGCCTTTGCTGGGAAAACAGAGGGGAGGAGAAACCTCCTTACAACAAGGCAAACAATGATCTCTAATAAATGAGCGACAGCCCTGCAAGCTGCCTGCACGCTGCCATGCATCCTCGCCTTATCTCCCCTGAACAAGCACTGAACTTTGCCTGCTGCCTGGCTCCAGACGCGACAGGGATTGGAGCCGGGAGCATGGCCGGGCAGGGAGGCAGGGATGGTGCTTATCACAGGGCAAGCACCACGATGCCAGCCAGCCCTGGCTAATGTTTAACCAGAGCCAGCACCGAGCCAGCATGGAGGGGGGGAATAAAAATAGTGAATTAAGGTGTGGGGCTGTGCAGGATTCCCAGGCAGGCAGGGGCAGCGGGGAGCAGCCTCCCCTGCTGCCAGGGCTGGGATCCTCCGTTTTTAATAGGGGAGAAGCTACAATCACTTCCAAAGGCCCCTCTGCTTGAGATCAGATGTAACTTTGTCCTACAGGACGTTTAATCAGTTAGCTCTAAGAGCCAGTTAATCTTTTACTTGAAGGGAAGGGCTGCTCTGAGCTTCTCTGTTTGTAATTTTTATACCCAGGATGGGGGAGAAAGAGCAAGAAGGAACTGAAACAATCCTTGACCTCGCTCAGATCGTCACGCCAGGCTGCGGCCACACCAAACACCCCCAAACCCATCATGCCCCCTCGGAAGGGTGCAAGTTCAAAGCTCTGGGTGAAAGCGAGGGCTGGGGAGGGGGGTAGAGGTCTCGGTCCGTGGGACTCACTGGTAGGCCTGGGGGCAGCTGGATTGCTCAAGCCCAGCACTCCCACGGGAAACAGGAAAAAGCCAGGAGGAGAAACACCAGAGTTCTCCCTGTGACAGGAACACATAAGAGTGGAGAAAAGAGGCTGAAAAGCAGCAGCAGCTCCAATTGAATCTGAGGTTTAAGAGAAAAAACACCCAGGAAAGCCCATCCCACTCCCAGGAGCGAGCTCCCAAGCCCCTTGGCACCTCACCTACTTCCCAGCACAGGAGGGGCTGACATAGGACCTGCAGTCCAGCCCCAAATCCTGCCCTGGAAGGCAACGCTGAAGGAGAAGGGCGGCGAAGGCAGGATCCGGCTGCGGGGCTGACGGCCACCACGAGGAACCGACCACTCTGATCTCAACGTGCAACATCCACGGAGGTCAAAGCCCCTCTCCTACCGCCGGCGATCGATGCTCCTGCGGGATGCAGCCGCGGCTCCCGGCGCTGTCTCCCGCCAGCAGAACGGGTTTGCTGGCCTCCGCGGAGCACGAGGAAAGCAGCGCGGCAGCAGAGGCATGCAGGCGTGCGTGAGCGTGCAGGGGAGCAAGCAAGCCCCGGTCAAGTCTGACTGGGTTTACTGGGTCACGGCGGAAGCTGTGTGAGCATGACTATGCCGGCCCCAGCCTCCCACCAGCAGCCAGCGCAGCGCAGCGCAGCACACCCAAACGAGCCAGCCCAGGTGGCACCTCCTTAAAATCCCCGCGACCGGCGTCTCTGGAGGCGCAAAAAGGCTTTTGATGAGTGAACTTCCCGGCGGCAGGTCTCGACAACCTGGATCCGGCCAAAGCTGCCGCACCCTTCAGCAGCCGCTGTGCCGGGAGCTTCTGCTGGGCATGGTGGTCCCTTCCTGCTGCCCCACGGTCCTCAAAGCCATGAGGCAGGAAAACCTGGGAGCCAGAGCCACTGCATGCTGCAGTGCAGGGAAGCTGCGCTGTCAGTGGGGCTGGCAAATATGGAGGGACCTCAGCCAGGATCCTACAGGCCTCCCATGGCTGTTTCCTTGGCAGCACAGCCAAAAATGATGCTGGCTGTTTAATTTAAAGGAACCCAGGAGAAAAAATGGAAATGCTGGGTGGGAGCTGCCCTTCTCTGCCTCACCCCCAGCATCCACCCTGCACAGCAGAACAGAGCTTTGCAGAGCGGGATGGGATGTTTCCCCATCCCGCTACCCCATGGACAGCTTGTGGTTGCTCCACCAAGCTCTAGGAAAGCCCAAGCAGGCTCCTGGACCCTTCTCCCCTCTTCATGGGTTGCCTCCCTCGGCATCATGCACTCCTGCCAGCAAGCACTGCTGGCTTCCCAGTGGGGGCAGGATTTCCAGTGGAGCTCCTCCAGGTTACGGGGCTGCAAAACGGCCTCAACAGAACTCCTGGCAGGACTGCACCAGGAGACATGGTTTACACGTTGCTTTATCACAACAGCCCAGCCCAAGCACTCCAAACCCTGTGCAGCCAATTCAGCTTTACCCATCCAGACCAAGCCTGGCAGGTGACCCCCCCAGTCCCTTCAGCTCCCCCACCGTGTTCCAACTGGCCCAGCACCATTTTAGACCCGTGTGAGTTGCCCTCAGGTTCAGCTGAAACAGCATGACCCGTTCCTGGTGCAGGGAGTGGGAGAAAGGTGCCTGCCCTGGGGGATGAGGTGGGGAGAGCTCCCAGGCGTGGGAATGAGCCAAGGAATTACAGGAAATGAGATATCCAGTGAGAGGCGAGCCTGGCCCCTGCATGGCTGTGAGCACAGTGTGCTTCAGGCTCCCCTTCCAAGGAGCCAACAGACCTTGAGTGGGAAATCCTGCAAGATGCGGGAAGAAGAGCTGGGATGGAGGTTGCCAGGCAACTTTAATTCAGTCCTTGATGAACTTCCAGCACTTTGCTTTTGCCGCAGAGCCCAACCAGCAAATGCTAAAACATCAGGTCCCCCTGGAGCTCTTGGTGTCCATCCACCCATCCATCCATGAATCCATCTATTCCGAGGGCTTGCTCATGGCCATAGGCCCAGGTTGCCCTGCAAGGCAATGGATGCCTCCCCTTTGCCCCCCAGCAGCATCCCCAGAGGCCAGCCCAGGACAAGCCGCCCTTCCCAGCAGAGGTTTGCAGGCAGGATCTGACCCGTGGGACTGGGCTGGCGCTGCCGCATGGATATTTCCCAACCAGCCGGGACTTTTGTCAACAACAGCAAGAAAAAAAACACTAACTTGCTGAAAGCCCTCCGGGCGGAGTGGACCCGCGCTGGGTTTGGGGGCCGGGGAGGGAAGGAGCACAGTGACCCCCTGGGAGCCCCTCATCGAGTTTATTTTAGTTGCCCTCATTAAACAAAACCATGCTTGACCCTGGGGCGCTTCAGCAGACACGCACAAGGGCTTCAGCGATTCGGGAAGCAGATATATCCCTCTTTTACCCAAATTTGGGATTCAAGCACAAAGGAGGAGAGGAAGAGCAGCAACATCGCCTCCTCCCAAGGAGCATCCTGCCCTGTTCCCCCCCGCAAAGCCCCTGCTCGCAGCACAGCCACTGCGGAGCCAGGCAGGCCATGGGAATGCGCTCTTATTCTCCCCGGCATGACACGGCCCCATCCACCACCAGCAGAGCCCTGCACATCCAGCACAAGAGAGCACCCAGCCCTGATCCCACAAAGGTCATGGTAGGGAGGAGACGAATGATGGAGCAAAGTGATGGATGGGAGAGCAACAGGAGCCAGTCGGGTATGTGGGCTGATTTAAGGGGAGCAGGAGCCAGACATCTAAACATCCTGAGAAGACAAGCTGATCCATAAGCAGTAAAACTAACAACAGCCCAATTTCCAACAGATTCACCCAGCTGGCCATGCCTTTATCTCCATCCCCCTGCAGCATCCCTGGGGAATGCCGCCTGCCCAGCAAGGGGCAGGGACCAGCCAGGGTGTCCCCCTGCATAGCTGCAGGGATCGGGGTGTTTTAGCCTCTCCCCAGCTTCCTGTTTTCACTGATCTTACAAGAACTCGTTCCTCTCCTCCATCTGGTCAGGTTTGATGTGGAGCAGGAGGTTCAAAGGGGCTGTCAGGCAGCAACGGAGCTCACTGCCAAGTCCCAGTGAGAGCTCTCCTGCCATTCCCATCCAAACCCACCCAAAAAACCCCAACTGGTAAAATAAGGAAAGCTGCTCCGGCCTGTGCCATGGGCAGCCATCACCTGCCTGCAGCCGCCTGCCAGGCATAAGAATGGCTCTGCTCCAGCAGCTCCCAGCATGCCACAAGCAGACGGCGAGAGCACGGTGCCCAGGACGGCAGGACAGAGCGCTCCTCTGCTCCCCATCTGTATGGAAAACCCACCAATGCCAGCCGATGAATGAAACAGTTCCTCGCCTGGCTCCATTGCCCCAAAAGCCTTGCTCAGAGCTGGCTCCAGGAGGGAAGGGTGCAAGGAGGGGAGGCTGAAGGTGTCCCATGACGGGACCAAGAGCTCTAAGCGATGTTCCAGACAGCCCAGATCAGGCACCCCAGGGCAACACAGCAAATCTCCCCTCACAGAAGCAATTCCCTGCGTGCCAGAGGCCATTTGGCTCCTGCAAGCTCTCAGTGAGCTCAGCCTCAGGTCCCCGCGGCTTTTCCCTCCCATGCAGCATGTCTACCCCTGAAGAAACCCCACCGGAGCAGCCCCAGGCTGACCCTGCAGCCTGGGAGCACCGAAGAGCCCAGAAAGGAGCCACACAGGAGCTGGGAAGTCGAACTGGGTGATGCTGAGGCTCTGACCTGACTCTGACTTCACCTATCACCAGCCTCAGGCCACTGGGGCGGCAGAGTGTGGCCACCAAGCCCCAGGATGCGGGGTGCAGACCCCGGGGCTCCCACCTCCTCCATCACACAGAAGCAGCACGCTCAGTGCTAGCAACATCACCCCCCCAAACCCCAACCTTTTCCATCCTTTCCATTTGTGGCATGCCAAGCTTTGCCGCTTGCCTGCAGCCCCTTGGAGGGGGATGGATGGACAGAGAGCAGGACAGACTGCGCTCCACATCACAACAAATTTTCCCAGCAAAGGGGGTGTTCACATCCAAGTAGCTCAGTGCCGGATGGGCTCTGCAATTCAGCCTTCAAAGGCTTTGTGGCTGAAGCACATTGTCTTCTCAGCAGAAGCAGGAAAATAATTGTAGAATTAAATTCCCAGGAACAATTAGAAGGAAAATGAGGAAAAAAAAAATCCCAACCCTACATGTAAAGGGATACTTCAGAGCCAGCAGATTTTGGGACTTTTTGACGCATTTGAATCCATTTGCTCGTCCTCGTGGTTGCACCGTGTTTCATTTCACTGGGCTCATACAATGCAAGACAAGGAATTAACTGGGGTGTTTGTTTAGAGCCGGTTTGTCTTCCAGTTCTTTTTCCAAAGCCAGGTTTGAGTTTCAAAGACGTTTCCTGGCAATGCCTGGAGTTCCCACCATCGCCGTGGCGCGGGACTTCCCCGAGGGGAAACTGAGGCTCAGAAATCACGCATGGCCTGGCGTCCTCTTGGAAGCAGGGGCAAGAGCCGCAGCACAGCCCAGCTTGCCTGGTGCGAACGTGGGGCTTCCTGCCGCAGGCCTGTCCCTCTCCCTTTTATTTATTCCAAAGATAAACTGTTTTCTTTTGCAAAGTCCAGCAAAACCAGATGACGGGAGCAGCTTTTATGGCTTCCAGCTTTAACCACCTCTTGTTTCCTTCGCCTTCCCTCTGACAACGCTTCAAATTTGGGGTCAAACCCGATTTCATGTTCAACTTCGCGTTCAAACCTGCACAGCGCCAGGAGCAGCACCTGGCCTTTCCCACAGTCGTTTGCATACCACCAGCTTTGCTGCCCCAAAATCAGCTCCCCGCCTTATTTGCATGGGCTGGGCTTTGCAACAGGCAAACGAGAGCCCTCCATCAGGTAACGGGAGGTGGGGTTGCTGCTCGGGGGAGCTTTTAAGCAACAAGAAAAGCAGAACCCAGAGCACACCCTGAATGGCCAAGCTGCCTCCCGGCTCCTGGTCGGTACCACAGCGCCTGGAATCCTCGCCTTCCTTCGTCTCCAAACAGTGGATCTTGCGCCCCAGGAGGAAGGAGGGGTGGGTTTGGTGATGACCTTGGTACAGCAAAGCCCTCGTGCTCGTAAATCACCAGGAGCTGGGCAAGGAGGGACACGACAGCGACAGCGTTTCCTCCTGAAGCGCCAGCGCAGCAGGGAGCTCTCACCTTTGATCAGGAACAGTCACCAGCCCAGCAGCCAACCACTGCCTTTCACAGGGGACCATCAGAAACTGTGGGGGCATCATTCCCTCGCTCCCTGAGAGCCAGTGGATCCCCAGGACTGGTTTCCCCCCACCAAACCGCCCATCACATGAGCCACTTCCTAACAAGTCCCATCGAGGTACCAAGCAAAGCCAGGAGGCAAATGCAGGGAGGGAAATTCTCCGCACATGGCCAGGCGAGGCTGGCACCACGTCTCCATCGCACCCACTGCTGCCCAATGCACAGGGTGCCCGCAGACCCCCCTTGCCAGCCCTGCCGAGCACACCTGGATGCTTTATCCCAGCACACAACCTGCCAGATTTGCTGAATAAACCTCCTGGCTCCGGCAAACCCACTGCATTCCTGGCGGGAAAAGCGGTGAAAGGTTCAAATGGATGTTGGAAAAGGCAGGGGGGAGAAACGAGCCTACGACACAAAGCCCTCATCTGCAGGAACCGAAAGGGTTGTTGGGGTTTTGGTTTTTCTTTCCCCTCCGGTTGCAACACAAAAACAAAGTCAAGATAGGGATCTCAGCGTGCTGGGGGGGCAGCTCCCTGCCCTTGTCCCTCCAGGCAGAGTGAGCCTGGCCAAACCCAGATGAAGCCTGTCCTGCAGGACACGCACACAGCATCACCGCATGGGTTTGGGGTTCAGATGGGGGGTCCCAGCCTGTGACCACCACAGAGGGAGGCAAAGCAGCCGGAGCCCGCGGTGGCAGGCCAGCTAGCACAAAAATGCCATCGCTGTTATTAATAATTTCCCTGCCTCTGGGGGAATCTGCACTCCCCATCCATTTTGGGCAGCCTCTTTGTCTTTGGAGACTGCTTTTCTTGGCACCTGAAGAGCCCTTTCATGGTTCCCACACACACATCATGCTCTCGGTTTTAAAGGCCAGGCACAAGCCACTGGCTCACCTGGGCACCGATGGGGAGGGCAAAGAGACCCCCGAATCTCAGTGCTGCCTGGCTGCATGGCAGGTAGGTCCCTTCTACCCTTGGAGCAGGAGGGAGGTGCAGCTTGACCCCAAGCGCAGACAAGCCGGTCCCCTCTGCCCAGGGGCATCCAGAGCTCCCACAGCAACGCATCCCAAGGAGATGAACCCCAAGGAGCCAGGGCTCAGACAAGCCACATCCCACGTGCCCCTTCCCCCCCAAGGGGATGGGGGGAGGCAGGGATTCCACTGCACCACCTGCATCGGTTTAGCATCTCGTCCCAGCCAGCTGAAAGGCCGACTGCCCCCAGGTAACACTCAGCCTCCCCAAATACCACCAGCAGCCTTCATCCCCACAGCCCCCAGAGCTCCCGGATCCACAGGGGAAGGGAGGGGCTGGATGTAGCCCTCCTCCCCCCCCCAGGAGCTGCTGCCCTGTCTGGCTGCAGTTGCCACCATCACCTTCCCTCTCACCCTCTGCATGTCCCCACGTCTCTCCTGCCCAGCTCCCCCAGCCCCACCTCACCACACACCCCAAAGAAAGCAATCTGCACTGCCTCCGGATCCCGCATATCCCCACCTCCCCTCCAGCATGTCACCCCAAATCCCTGTCTGGATCAGACCACCCCGGTCTCCTCTCCATCCTGTCCCCAAGACTCTGCCCCCCTGTTTCCCCAACGCACCATTCCCTGTATTTCCACCCCAGCAGTTCAGACCCCTGCTCCTCCTCCGGTGGACCACCACCCCAGATCCTGCCTGAGGACCCAGCACCCCAAACCCCTCCTGCAGGCTCAGACCTGGACCCAGACTAAGCACCTCAGGCCTTACCAAGGGACAAAACACCCAATCCAGCACCCCAGACACTGCCTGGGAACTCGGCATCCAGACACAGCACCCCCAATCCTGCCTGTGGACCGGGACCGAGACCCAGCACCCCCAACCCACCGCCCCCGACCCTGCCTCCGAATTCACCATTCAGACCCGGCATCCAGCACTCGGATCCCACAACCAGATCCGGCTTTCCTGATCCTGCGAGCAGACGCGGACGCAGCCCCAGCCCTCCCGGACCCGCACCCCGGACCCGACCGGCGGCTGTCCCCACTCACTTGCCTGCTGTGGCTCGGCTCTGCTGGGCGGCGCAGCAGGTGCGGGCGGCTCGGCTCGGCTCGGCGCAGCCCCGGCGCTCGCAGCCCCGCCGCCCGTGGCCCTGCCGCACCGAACCGTACCGAGCCGCGCCGCCCGCACCGCGCCGTCCCGCATCGCACCGCCCCCTGGCGGCCGCCGCCGTGCCCGGTCCCGGCCTGGAGCCCGGTGGCCGCCCGCAGTGGGCAGGAGCCGGGGCTGGGGCTCCCCTGTAGCGCGTAGCGGGGGGCAGGAGGCAGCATTCCCCTCTGCAGAGCCTCGGAGGGCAGAGGTGCTGCAGAACGAAGCCCGGGGACGCTCAGCCTGTGCTGAGCGACCCCATGTTTGGGTTATACAGCCCCAAAAGGGCCTCTGGCAGAATGGTCTGTGTTCAAGCCCTTTGCAAGGCCAGGGAGGCGAAAGGCTGCTAACTTCGGCTTGTAACGATGAAAAAGCATCACCGAGCTCAAAAGGCAGCATCCAACTCTGCCAACGCAGCACAGCCGGTGCCACAGTGCCCACCGAGGCTCCTCACTCCCCATACCCACCCTGGCTCCTTACATCCCGCACCACACACCTGAGCAGGGCCCGTGCCCCATCTTCTCCCTCTGTCAGCACGTGCCTCCCCGCTGAGCCTGCCTTCACCCGTGCTGGAAGCTTGTTTGGAAACACGGCACGTAATGGTTTCTCCAGGGCCCTCTGTGTGGAGCCTTTTTGTCCTGGGTGGCTTCTGCGGCTCCTCCCCACGGGCAGCAGCTGCCAGGCTCAAGCCTGGGTTTGCTTTCCTTTCGCAAGCTTCCAGCACCTGGCCAACCCTCCCTGCTCACCCGTCAGGGCGGCAGGCCTCCCAGAGCAAAACCGGAGTGCCGTGTGTAATCAGCAGGTTCGATCTAGGGCACCGGGAAACCAGCTGGAGGTGGGGAGATGCTGTACATGCTGTATTACAGCTCCCGAAGCTGGGTGCTGCCAGCCCGTGGTTATAAATCCATGCAGTGCCCAGCACCGGCACCCTCAATGTCTCATCCCCTCCACTCCGCACCAACCCCCATGAGGGGTGAAGCCTTCAGGAAGGGCACAAGGGCCACCCTGACCCCCTATCCTGCAGACCTGGAGCCAAACCCACGGTAGGGCTTAGTGTTGAGCAGGTTGTTGCTGCACATCACCTGCTCTCATTATCACCTGGACCTTTTAGGGTTAGTAAGGATGGCAGGGGCAGGGTGCTCCCATGACGAGCCTGGCTAATATGCTGCCCTTGAGGCCCCCAACTTCCAGGGTCCTGCCTCCTAAAAGCACCATGGAGGGGAGGGAGAGCAGCAGAGGTTAGAATCCCCCCAGCCCCCACACACTGATGGGTCTCAGCCAAGGAGGGACCCATCTGGGTGCTCCTGTGGACGGGATGGCTCCTGTCACCCTCACACACACCAAGCAGCCACCATCCCCTTGCATGAGGTGCTGGGACCCATTCCCTATTCCCACTCCCAGGGGACCCCAGCAGGGACACTACCCACCTCCTTCAGCATTCCCTGTCCTCCTGGATGCTCCAGCGCCTGATTACCATTTCCTCCTGTCCTTGGGCAAAGCCACAGTGTCTCCACGCCTCACTGCGCCTCTCCACCCACCCTGCAGAAGTGGGATACCCACACACTGGGAGCCAGGCTCACCCGGCAGCAGGAGGGCAGGCAAAGCAGCAGGCACTGCCTGCGAGGCAGGGATGCTTTCGGCCAGCCTGTCTTACCCGGGGATGGGGGGCTCGGCTGCTGTGAGGTGGATGGTCCCCCTCATCCACTTCAAACCCTATCCCCTACCTTGCTGGAGGGGTTGGTTATGGGGAGACCTGGTCTGTGAGCACTGAGGAAGGGGGTGTGAGGCTGAGACAGGGCTGCCCAGGGCTCCCTCCCTCCATCTCAGGGCACTGTTTACATCCAGTACTGCAGCAACGCTTCCTGCCCATGCAGGCAGCACAGGCAGGCGTCCTCCCGCGTGGCTGCCGGCCGAACCAGCACACATTGGAGCTGCGTTAGCTCCTGGCCTCGCGGTGGGGTAATTAGTGCATGAGCAAGGAGCGAGCTGAGCCTGGCACGGCTTAGTTACAGGCCTGAGCTTGTGAGGCTTTAATTAATTAACACGAGTCATCAGCAGCTGGAACCAGATCTGTGTTGAGAGCCTTCGCCTGCTCTGCTGCCCCCGTGAGATTAAACTGGAGGAATTTAGGGCCCCACGAGGTTGAAGGCCAGGGCCTTGCTCTTATTTGCGCTGCTTTCCCAACAGCCAGCGTGGGATGCAGGCAGCGGCAGGCAGGAGCTGAACCAGACCTGTCCTGCTCCTGCATCCATCTGCCCCACAGAGTGGTGCTATGGAATGGGGAGGTCTGGCTTGTGCTCCAACTTCAGCCCAGAGCCTGCAAGGTGCTGGAAAGGGAATTTCTCACTAGAGCAGCCCTGCAGCCCCCATCCCAGCCCAGGGGGCAGCCTGGGGAAGCCACCCTCCCCTAAGGAGGTTTTATCCCTAATGCTCTTTCCCCATTAATCCAAATGGCCTTTAGGAAAGGGAGATGCTTTAGTGCCCTGATCACCAGCCCAGGGGCTGGTTACTATTTAATTTCTTCTTGTTGTCACTTAAACACGGTGTCACAGGGAGAGAGGACTGGGCAGAGCTTGTCCCACGTCACAGCAGGGCCAGCTGCCCTTTGCCTGTGCTGGCAGCTGCCCATCGCAGCACAGCCCCACCACTCAGCACACAGCAAAGCCAGGCGGATGCCCACGCTCGGACGGCATGTTTGGGTTCACCCCTCCCTGCCAGACACCCCTACCCAGGGCAATGGGTAGAAATGCCCACAGCCAGCCCCTTTCACCCCTCTGACACTCAAGAAGCCATGGCGAAGCTGGCGTGTTTCACTTGGCACCGCACCACCATCCCAGCCGGCATACCAGATGATGTGAGGAATTATAACAGGGCCACAGCACCGTGAAATATTGATGGGATTAGCGCGGATCAGCTCTCCCAGCACACGTGCTGCGCTCGCCCTGGGCCCGTGAGCCCGAGACCTGCGTGCACTCATGTTGCAGCTCAGTGCCTGGGGCAGCAGTGCTGCTGGATGCTCCCTGACAGAGACATGTCTCCAGCTACCACCAGCCTGCTGCCTTCTGGAGGGACATGTGGGACCCTATTGCAGCACAAGATATGCATCAAGTTGCATAATGCATGACACGGGGTGAAGAGCTGTCTGGTTTGGTTGTAACTCTGCACTCACTGCCACCCTGGACCCCAAAGGACCCCCACCCTGCAGCCCTGAAACATGCCAGCCCCCAGGCTCCAATGTCCTCCTACCCCATCTCAAGTTCATCCTGCATAGAGCATAGGGGATGCCCCATGCGCAGGTGTATCCTGGCAGAAGACCCTCACCCTCCTGGCCACTGTGTCCCCCTACTCCCCCTGTGAGAACAAGGTTTGGCCAGGAAGAGGATTTCATTATGCAACATAAATACAACTTAGCAGGATCAAATATCAGCCAGCATTAAACTGGAAATACGCTGGGAGGAGCACACACCATGGCAGCAGCGTGTCACAAAGCACCCAGTTTTAGGGTTTGCAGTGCTGATGGTGTATTGGTGCCTATAAAACCCATGGGGCTGGCCACGATCTGCAGCCTTTGGTAGGAAACTGCTTCCTGGTGCAGCTCTGGCTCCTCCCCAACAGTGCCTGCAGCCTGCCTTTCCATTGCCCACAGCAAGAGAAGTGAGATAAAACCCCAGCATGTGGGATTTGGTTTGCCAGCCTCTGCGGTCTGAGGGGCAGCAGGCAGTGTCTGTTTCAAGCTGCTCTGCAGACTGGCCACCTTGGAGTTACAAAATCACAGCACTCCAGCAGCTGGGGATTTATGAAACCCACAGAAGAGTTGTGAAACACATGCTGAAGCTGCACCGTGCCAGGGGCCATGTTATACTATCAGAACCACCAGTGGAAAAATGGGTACTTTTCCCTTTCGACATGAGAAAGCAACAACGAGCAAACCAGCCTTTCCCTGGGCACCTCCATCCCTCAGTTACACTATGAGACTGGCATTGTTGCTTCGCCTGCCTCCATGGAAGTAAAGCCCAATGGGAAGCACACCAGCCCCACACCATGGGGCTGGTTTCGCTGCTCCAGCATCCACATGGTCGTCTCTGCCCATCCCAGGGCCAGCCCGGCCCTGGGCCAACAGCGCTGCATGAAGCAGAGGAGCAGAAGAGTACCCACTGGTGATGCCTGGAGCCTGGCAATGGCACTCAGGGCTTCCTAGCAGCTAAGTGCATGTTTGCCAGGCTTGGCTTTGTTTCTTGAGAGCATCATGGACTCGTCAAATCAAGCATGATGCTCTGCAGATTAGCCCCAGGAAAAAAAAATCTTCCAGTGGGCACAGAGCATGAAAGGCTGAGGAGCCTCTTCCCTTGGAGTCACTGAGCAAGCTTTCCAAACCACTGTTTCTTCGGGCTGGGAGCCAGAAGGGAAAATTACAATTGCAGAAGAATTTGTCTGAGAAAGTTGTAAAGAGCTGGGAAGAGGCAGGGGCAGGCCAGAAGGCAGCTGAACAGCCAACCCATGCTGCAGCCACTCTACCCCGGCGGTTGGGTTTGGGGAGGGACAGGATTTTACCCCCAGCTCAGTACAGCAGCGGAGTTGTTGCCCGGACTTCCCACAAGATCAGGTGCTGGTTGCTCCCCTGTAAGTGTTTGGCAGTGGAAATTGGGGTGTTTTGCCCAGGGCCATTTGTCGATGGAGGCTGCCAGCCCCAGCCGCAGAGCCGAGCGGTGCCAGGGTGGATTTTCTCAAGGGAGAAGCCGCTGAGTCAGAGCAGCCTCCGATGTGTTCCCACAAGCCTGGTGCGAGATGCGCGGGAGTTCACGGAGGACAGGAGCTCGGACGGGGAGCTTCCGGGGTTCGGGCTGCTCATCTGCAAACCGATCTGAGCCCGTGGAAAGCATCGCCCTCGCTCAGGATCTGTCAGCGCTGCACCTGCGCGGAAGGGTTTGTAGACTGCAGGAGGGAGGGCAGGCTCCTGACCTGCCTTTCAACCTGGCAGGGCTGCTTCGGGATGCTCCTGCAGCGTGGGGGGCTAACACAAGCAGGCATTGGGAATCCTATGGGAGAGGCAAGAGTGGCGATTCCAGGCTTGACACAAGGTCTCATCCTGGCTCTGGGGCAGAAGCAGGATCAAGGTGGCTGCAAGCAGGAAAGGGGCAGGCTCACAGAATCATAGGAGACCAGGTTGGAAGGGACCTTAAGGATGATGTGGCCCAACATTTCTAAGCAAAGCACGACCTAGACTAGATATACCAACACCCTGTCCAGACAAATCTTAATAATGTCCAGTATTGGGGAATCCACCACTTCCCTGGGGAGATTATTCCAAAGGCTGATTGTTCTCATGGTGAGAATTTTTCCTCTTGCGTCCAGCTGGAATGTCCCTGGGAATAACTTGCGCCCATTATCCTTTGTCTTTTCCATGTGACATCTTGTGAAAAGGGAGTCTCCATCTTCTTCGTCATCACTCTTTATATACTGGAACATAGTGATGAGGTCTCCCCTGAGCTTTCTTTTCTCTAGGCTGAACAAGCCCAGCTTTCTCAGCCTTTCCTCCTGTGGCCAGGTCCCCGCCACACACTGCAGAGAGCAACAACACACGTCCCTGCAGCTGCACAGGGGCTGGGGCTACACCAGTGGCTTTTAAGAGCTTCTCTTTTGCGTGACCTAACCTGCACACGGCAGAGCTAAAGCCAGGAAGAGCAACAGCCCCCAGCATCCACCCCCTGAGCCGAGCCTCCAGCCAAGATCCACATCCCCATGGCTTCACCGTTTGGCCATCTGAGCCCCGGTGCTCAAGTGACCTCTCCCAGCCCTGCCTGCTCCAGCCCAAAGCTGGGCTGACCGATGGGCAGCCTGCCTCTGCTTCCCAGGCTCCGAACTGCAATGCTGCCACCGAAGAAGGAACAACCGGAGCAGCGCAGTAAATAACCCCCACACACAGGCAGAGCGCTGGCAGAGCAGAGCCAGGCGCATCCATCACTCTCACAGTTTTTCTTCAGCTCTGACACTTTGATAGGGACGAGGGGGTGGGGAAAGGAAAGGAGCTTCCAAAATTTATGAGCTTGGATTTAAAAATACATCTCCTGGAAGCGCTGCAAAACCCAGAGATGGCGAAGGCGAATGGCTTAGAAGCTGCCTTTGGGAATGAACGTGAAAGCTGTGCCTGCCTCGGGAAGAGGGATCTGGGAGACCTGCGTGGATGATGGCGCAAACCGTGCCCCCACTGGGATCGTTTGGCAAGCCACAGCTCTCCGTGCCGTGCATTACAAGTGAAATGAAAGGTAGAGGTAACAAATGACAGGTTAAAATCCCTCCAGCCCTAAGGTAATGTCAGCCTTAGCGCACATAGGATTTGGACTGTCACCTTCAATCTCCCAGAGTTTCTCCTCTGCATCCATGACCTCCCAGTGCTCCACGCATAACCAGCCTCTCAGCCTCATTTAGAAACAGATCCCCTTATGCAAAGAAAAGAGCTCGTAGCTGTGAACTTAGCTAAGAACATCTCTACCACAGGGAATCACATATCAAATAATAAAGCCAAATGAGTGTCAGGAAGAATAACCATGATATCAGAGTCCTGGGTCTTTACAGATGGACTGTCCCCCAGCAGGGTACCGCAGAATGAACAGCTGAAAAATGTTACCCAGTCATTAAAACCAGCTAAAAGTAATTTAGCCTGAGTGACAATGATGCTCAAAGCAAATTATTTGTCTGCTGAGATAAAATGAGCTATTCCGAGCTTGCCTTTTGTTGTAGTTTTCTTTTAAAGTCAGAAAGGACTGAAAAACGCTGAGCCGACAGCCTGGCTGGCAGAGCCCTGGTTCTGCTGCAGCAGCACGGTGCAGGGAGCATCCCTGTGAGCTGATCCCTTCTGCCATCATGCTCCAACCTTCCCTGGAAGGATGCTGGGAACGGGCTGGGAAGACGGTCCCCAGGGCCACTGCCGCATCTCTGCTGAGTTACAGCGCCATTTAGGATCATGGTTTTCCCATGGAAACATCTCCCTCCTAACAACAGATCTATCAGCACATGTCCTAAAAGCAGCCTGGCATTGATTACATGGTAATCTTTGCTTCCCTGTGACAGAGGCCAGACTCTGATCCTTCCCATGCTTTGCTTAATTAAAAAAACCCAAACCGAAACTTCTGGGTTAACCCATCGAAAGCATGACACAAGCTCAAGGGTCCTCAAAACTCTCCTCTGAAGCAGACTTTTGGTGAGCTCTTTAGATGTACGGAGCATTTCAAATGGCCAGTGTTAAATATTTCAGGTGAAACATAACTCTTCTAAGTGCAGCCAACCTTGCTTTGAAGCTCTAAGTCAGTGCAATTTCTCTGCAGCCTTTGAGAATGGATTTGCTTTTTGCTTGTACCTTCTCCCTGTACAGTTCAACTGAGTTAATGTATTCCAAAACTGGATTTGATTCTTTCTCCCCCTACATAATCAGATTTTGGGAAGCTGCAGTGAGATGCCTTACAAGCAGTTTCTGTCCTTAGGTGCTTTCTGAGCAGGCTGCATCCATCACGACCTGGTGCTTTAGCACATCTCTGTACAAATGGTACCTTCGAGAGTCAGCTGAATTCCACTGATTCATGTTCCTGCATATCCATACAGGTAATTTACCTTTATTAAAAATAAAACAGAAGATGGAGCTATTAAGAAGGACAGTGTCAAGGCCAGCAGAGTGAGTGCTGGCGGGCCAGGTTAATGAGCTGCACTACTGCCCAAGCACCCAGGCTGGCTGGAGCCATGAGCTGCTGTCCAGCAGGGCTGACTCAGTCCTTCATCAGGCAGGAACAACATCCCACATCCTTCTTTTGGGTAGTTCCTGCTCCCTGGGGTCCGTGGTTAAACCCACTTGGCTCCAGCCTCCTCCACCAGTGTTTTCCCTGGGGGCTCCTGTGTGTATTGGGCCTGGTCAAACCCCAGTATCCAGCCCCAGCTGCATCCCTGTGCTTCTGGGAGAAGGTGAACGAGGAATATGGATGGATCAATCTGCCCTCACATCTCACACTGGATAAACCCATTGGTTCCTCCTCTGCCTGCATCAGCAACATCACTGAGCTGCTCCCTGGCAAGGACACTTCCAAGGCGAGGGAGAGCGAATTTGTAAGACACCCATCATGATAGTTTATTCTTGTCATTTCTGACCCTCGGGGTAAGAAGAACATCAGAGCACTGCAGGCATGAAACAGGAAGCTTTGTAGGTCATATCAGCGTGTGAAGTGCCATTAGGAACCACAGCACAAAGCATGAATAATACCTCCTTTATTCCACTGTATACCTCAACGCCCTTTAAATAAATGCAAATGGTTATTTATGGACAGGGTTTGTATGAGACACCTGCTCAGGAACACGGGGCTAAAATGGAGCCGGAGCAGTAAGTTTGCTCTCTCGCCTATGTACAAGTCAGAGCAACCACAGCACTGACTGATAGGCTTCGTGACAGGCCAAGGGATCCCAGGCAAAAGAAGCATAGAATGGTTTGGGGTGTACGGGACCTTAAAGCTCATCCAGTTCCAAATCCCTGCCATGGGCAGGGACACCTTCCACTAGACCAGGTTTCTCCCAGCCCCATCCAACGTATCCTAAAGAGCAAGGACAGCACTGTAAATCTCCCGCAAACAGATTTATGCTCTATCCATTAAACCAGAGCTGCAAAGCACATGTCCTTCCATGCCACCCACCTCTCTACGAAGGACAGCAGGGCAGGAAAAGCTTTGAAGGACCCGGAGGCTGGAAAGGGACCTTCAAGAACCAATCCCACCATTTCTGAAAAGCCTTGAACAGTCAACCTCGAGGGCTGTCCTTAAATCCTTTCAGCAAATAATGACCTCGATTGCCAAAAGGGATCTGATAATGCAAAGGCAGGGGGAGATGTGCAGTGAGTCATCCTCTCCAAGCATGCTGAACTCCGTTTTGGCAGTGGCAGGAGCCATGCTCCCAGCTGGAGCAGGCTGAGGATGCCCCCAAGAGGCAAATCTGACAAACTAGAGAGGGAAAATGCTGAATTCTGTTCTGAAGGGAAAGATTTTTATTGTTAAGTCTCCTCACATACTCTTACTTTTAGTTCTCCCTAGTTTAAAACATCTATGGATGGGGTGGGAGCAGGGAGTAAGAGCTTTGGTGTGTGGCTGGTTGGGTGTTCCTGTGTTCAGCTGGAGCTCCTGAGCCACGTGACTCGTTTTCCTAGTCTTGCTTGCAGTGTCATTAGAAAGATCAAAAAGAAGTCACTGGGTTTCCTTCAGCCACATGAGACATTTCATAGACTCACAGAATGCTTTGGGTTGGAAGGGACCTTAAGGATCATCCACTTCCAGCCCCCTGCCATGGGCAGGGGCACCTCCCACTAGACCAGGTTGCTCAGGTTGATGATTTGATGCCGCACACCCCACTAGGCTCCTTCAAAGCAAGGGCTGGCAGCACCTTCAACAGCATCTCCTGTCTCACGAGTGGAAGGAGAGACGCAATCATGGACACAACAGACAGTTTGGAAACCGGTTGATGACAGGCCACGAAACCCCTCAGCGATTCACATCGAGCACACACACTGTACCAAAATCCTAGCATCTTGCGAGGGGAACGGGAGCAGGATGGACACCAGGGCTACCTCCCCAGCACACGCTCCACAGATCAGCAGCACGAAGCTTTCGCAGCCAGGGATGGTTTTACAGACCCTGATGAATATTTCTGCTGCAAAATGCTCTTTGAACCTCTAAGCTTTTAGCATCCACATCCTGAGGCAAGCAGATCCCCAGCTCCTGTCTCCTTTTGTTTGCTTTGAGCCTTCCTGCTAATAAAAGAACTACAGAGTCTGAAGCAGAATTACAGAGCGCCATTGAATAACTTCTCTCTATTTACCCCTTTTTAGGCCATTTGATTGTCAAGCTCAGCAGCTTACTTTCCAACATGACAACTATTTCCAAGCTGGAGAGACACAGCCAGCTTAGGGCCACTGCAATTTACTCCTGTCCTGTACGCACACATGCAGATTCCCTCCCAAAGGGCTAAACCTGTGATGTAACCCAAAATTTCACATGCCTGGAGCTGCTTTTCAAGAGGACAGAGTTTAAACACCCAGCTGAGAGGTACCCAGGGTACTCACTGCTCCTGCGCCAGGCTCCTTGTGGTCCCCCTGCCCCGTTCAGCCGGAGAACATCCCCACATCCCCAGCACCGAGCCCTCGCTGCAGCACCCCGGCTCACTGTCAGCTCCAAACTGGAGGCGTCATCTCCAAAATGACTGTTGCGTTGGCTCCTGCCAGACTCTTAATTACGAGGAAGGCTGACACAGATTCTCAGCAAATGGTGTTCACGTACTGCAGGGGAAAACAGAATGAGGGCAAGAGGAAAAATGGGCTAAGAAGAGAAAATTAACTGGAGGGAAGAAGCCACGTGGTGCTGTGCAAACCTGACACAGTAACAATGCTGGAGCCCCAAATACTGGGCAAAATAGGTTAGTGCACAGGGGAAGGAGGCAGCGCTCCACAAACGTGGAGATGATGTGCAGCACAGCATCTTGGCACCCTCATCTGGAGGTCTCTCTCCCCGGCTTGGGTCAGGGCAAAGGGGACAGGTTCAGATTCAGAACTATTCTATGGTTCTATGATTCCAGCACACAGACCAATGTGTCTGAGAGCCCAAACGGTGCTGTCTGAAGAGCCCACAGACGCCTTGCATGATTTACACTGCCTTTATAAAAGCCTAAAGTGCGAATAAAGCATGAAACTTAATGCCCAGCCATCCTCTCCCTGCAGCTGAGCCTGGCAGCTTTAAGCTATTATTATTCCAGCTGCAGCCTGGTGGTCAGCCTGGAAAGGAAGGGGGACACCCTGCTCCTGCCTGGGCTGTGACAGCCAGGGCTTTCACCTGCAAACAGGCTTTAGGAGAAGAGAGCCTCAGACCCAGAGGTAAAGCCATGGAGCCTGCAAACCCAGCTCACAGCACTCACTGCTCTAGTGAAGGACATGCCTGGTATAGCACAAAAGCAGCAAAAAATAATCTATTTACCCTTTCTGCCTTGCTTTGCGAGAGGGAAGGAGCGTCACTCACCCGGCTTCAGGGAACTGCAGCAGTGAGTGCAAACCCAAAGGGAAGTGCTGCGAGAAGGGCCAGGAGCCCTCCCCGACACACCACACAGGCCAAACCTGCCTTGAAAAGCTTCGGGTCTCCCCTGAGGCTGATGGCAAAGACGCCTTGATGACAACAAGGGGAACAATCCTGGAGTTCCCATCTCCTCCCCTGTGACCTCCCTACAGAAACAGGGAGACAACCTGAAGGAGATGAAACATCAGCAGCAACTCACCACACAGCAACACGGGAGGCATTCTGAGAAGTTCAACATAGCCGAATGCCACTTGAAAGTCACCTGAAAATACATCTTAACCAGCAGCCTCAAGTATGGGGACCAGCTTTCAGCATCCACACTGAAATATCAAGACAGGAAGATGTGACTCTGTGAATGTTTTTCTTCTCTCACCACTCAGCCCTACTTCGGATACCAGATAAAATATTCCCTTTCAAATTCATTACTGCAAAGGCAAGGAAGCGCTGGCGGAAAAAAGCAGCAGCCAGGCAAAACTAAAAGCACCTCCGCAAAGAGCAGCCCTCTGAGGAATTTACTTTCTCCAGGATCCTCCCCATAAGAAGCCTGCACCACATTCCCCAGCACTGAAAGCCCTTTTCAACACTAGATAAGAAGGGGCCCCATCAGTAAAGCTGGCAAAACATCCACAAGGCAAAAACATCAAGGTATTTCACAGCCTGAGGGGAAGATGGGAAATGGCAATTTGAACATCATTAAGAACGTTCTGATAACTTAAACCACAAGGAATGAGCTAAATCCACTAATGATGGTCTGCCCTCTCTGGGCAGCTCCCTTGGAGGATCCCACAGCAGCTGCCTTGGCTTCTGCAAGCTCACTGAGCCTCCTCCTTGCCCAACATCAGCCAGTCCCAGGAGTCTTTTCTCTTCCTCAGGATGCAGAAACAAGCACTAATACGTCAGTGCCAACAGCTGCCCCTCTGGCACGGTAGGCTGTTCCCTATGGGGGAACTCTGGACAAAAAGAAGTTTCAAGAGCTCGTAAGCCCAAGGACTGAGCCCCCAGAATTAGGAGGCTCATCTCCAGCAGCACCCTTTCTCATTTGCAAGGGAACACAAAGTCACACAATCAGTAAAAGAAAACCAAGCGAGATACAAACCCAAGCCAGGGATGCTATGCTATACAGAGGGTTCTCCTGGGAAAGAAAACCAAACATACAAGACCACCATTAATACTGTGGCTTGAAGTATTCCCACTAATGACAAGGTCAGCACAATCCTCTTTGTATCCCAACCACCCAGAAATGCTTGCTTGAATCCTCCCCAGACAGCATATTCTTGCTGTCCTCCCCTGGGACAAGCCACCTCCCAGGCCCAGAGCTGGCTGCCAGACAATGTCACCCAGGCACAGTCACCTTTGATGCAGCCAGACCTGCCTTGTCTGCGCTCAGGACATTAACACTGCAGTACCCATGCCTCATCACTAAAAAAGGCATTTTTCCACACTGAAATGCTACCTCTAAAACCCCATCACACAGCAATCTCACCAGCTGGTCCCCCAGCAATAATGGTGCAGTTCACCTATTTGTTCCAGTCATCTGCTTTTCCCAGCGATGCTCTCAAATGAACTATCAACCCTGGGGACTTCAGAGAGTTCCTGCAGCCACTGCATCAATGGAGCGTACCCGTCCTACTGACCTTCAGCCAGACCTACCTGAGAGTCATTAATCACTTCTGAAATCCCCATCCACTACCAAATTCCACAACAGGAACAATGAGAATAGGAGATGTGCAAACAGCCTTGCTGGCAGGTTTCTTCAGTTTAAAGCCAGGAGTTGTTGAGTGCATTTGGGGTTTTTTAAGCCATACAAAACCGTGCCAGGAAAATAGGGGGGGAAAAAAAAGGCAAAAGAGCCACAAATGTACATTTTATAGTCAGCCTTTAATTCTTTGCCTGTGATGACTGCAATAAAGTGCACCTAATTTCACATGAAATGAGATAACATGGCTCTTAATACAGCCAACGTAACATCAAAAGATAAACCTCAGTGCAAAATGCTTATCTGAAGACAACCAAAGCAGTTAAGACATTTACTGTGCAAACAGCCTTTTCCAACACATGTAACTTCTGGCTGGGGGCCAGTAAATGAGTCGGCAAAACACAACGGGCAGCAGGTTTGCCATTCCGCTTCCCGACGTCCTGAAGCAGGTCTCAGCTCAGCAGTCCCTCGTAAAGGCTCTGCAGCAATGCTTTGGGATCATCTCTGCAAGGCTACCACGAGCTCCAATTTAACCCACATCTAGACTTAAGCAACTGGGGATTTGCTACAGCTACAAAACAGATGGAAGAGAAGTCCCGACAAAGCAGGAGGGGGAGACAGGGAAAATGCCAGAATGTATACACAGGCATTAAGCATGAAAACACAGGACTGGCTGAGCCAAGAAGGATTTCAAGACATTCTCCATTTATAGTAAGCTAATCAGCTGTGAACTTGAGAATTACAACATGTGCCATAAGACCAAAATAGGCCCTGCAGCCATTTCTTGCGAAACAGAGCTGAGGCGTGCCCATTGTATCAAGGGACACATAACTAGAAAAGCATGTCTCATTCTTTATGTCATTGTGTTAAATAAAAGTAAATATCAAAGTGGCTTATTTATCTGGAAAAAGACCTCAACAGTTTCAATGTGCTTTGAACTGCAATACAAAAGCTGTTAATCTAAACCCCTCCCCTTTCCTTCTCCAAAATATACAAGACAGCAACTTCAACTTTACAGGGTAAGAAAATATATACACACTACATACAGTAAACTTATTCTGCAATTTATACAACATTAGTGAGAAAAAAAATATAAACATTAAGAAAATTACATACAATATATTAAACAGAGTAAGCAACTGCTATCGGAGGGAAGGCTGACACACTACGAAAGACAGGCGGAGCAAAGGATGATGTTGCTATTCCTATACAACAAGTAATTCTGTTTAGCCCAAAGCAGTTCTATTGCCAAACAAAGATACCCTTTGAGGTAGATTCTTCCAATTCTTAAATAACATGTTGAGATTTTTAAAAAAGGGATTTTCTTCCTTTCCACTCCCTCCCAACAATGCCACGAGCACAACTTCTGTTTGAACAAAGCTAAGCTGATTATCCTGTGAAGGGCACAGAGAAGCTGCAGTCTCAGGCTAACTCTCTAACACTTGAAATGAAAGACAAAACATTTTGTATGAATTTGCAACTAAAATACCTTCCCGCAAGACATGTGTCCATTCTATAGCAGTTCCTCTATAGGTAATATACATACTTAAATTTGAAGGTTGGTGGTGTTTTGGGGAGTATTTTAGCCTTATTTTACATTCTGATCTTGGAAAGTCATAGGGGATTTATGATACAAGACAGAGCAATCTACAAAACTTAAAAGGAAACAGTATTATAAAACACACATGTTGATATTGTTAAAAATCTCACTTGAGGGAATCTCAGTTGGTGCTTCTACCCAATACCTTAACTTTCTCTTCATACATACACAGATGCTACAGACAAACCACAGCGTAAGATTTAAGCGATGGCATTTGCACAGAGAGCACAAAAGGAGATCACTATCTGACTACTTCACAAACAGCTCTTGGAGCTTTGTGCACACACTGTGTGTGCAGCAGGACTTCACACAAAGTAATTCAGACCTCCTATGGCTTGCACAGTTTTCATGTAAGTGGACCAAATGCTCATCTCCCAAATCTCCACCGAGCTGAGACTGTAGGATTAGTATGTTCTCCATTTAGGACAGTGCTGAAGCCAGTTAACAAATATGTATGTTAGTATGTAAGAAACAAACATACTCTTATAAAGAGCAGTGCAATACTACTGGTGTAATAAGATGTCACCTATAACTTGGTCTTACAGAGACACTTCCCTTGCAGTCGCATTCACTGCATAAACAAATTAATGCCTGAAGATGAGAAAGTTAAACTAATGTATCACTAACATAAAAAATTCCATTTTGTTATTTGATAAAACACAGAGCAAAGAAGCATCCACTTAACCTGTTTGGGCACAACCACTCTTAAGGTCTGCTTCCACCGTCAAGTGAACACGAGAGCAGCCACTTGTTCACATGCAACTGCTGCATTTTGTAGGTTTTTAGAAACACTGGATGCTCACACCAATTCTGCTTTGCAGATTAACATGTGCAGGCAATGCTGTTTATCTAGCCCAGTTCCGAACCCCTTCCTCACCTGCTCACAACAGGCAAGGTCTAACACTGTTTCTGAACTCACATTCCATATCATGGGGCAATTCTTTTCCAGCCATCCTAAACGGGCGTTTGATGGTGTGTGCTGGCAAGAAAACTAAGTTATACAACTTCCAATATGTCTTGTGATTAACAACAGAAATGAGAAAACTTTCCTCAGCTTTAAATAGGATCAAGTATATTTTGCTAATTCAGACAGGGCCACAGAAATAGCTGGTTGGGTTTGTGGTTTGGGGTTGGGTGGGGGTTTTATAAAAAAACAAAAAAACCCAAACAACCCCCCAACCCCCCCAATAAATAACTCATCTTTTCTTTCAGTTTACCCACTTCAATTTTTCAGAAATAGTGTATTTGTAGGAAAAGCAATGTTAACCAAATTAGATCCTTGTGTTTCTAATATTTGCCTGTATCAAGCTCAAGTTCCAACTCAGGTGACTGATTTCTTCCGTTCCGATCAAGGTGAAGCTCCATTCATTCTGTATCTTCCTTGTTTAAAGAGTTTTCCTGTTATTTTTCCCTGAACTAGGCAAGATTTCATTAATCTGGCTCCCAGAAATCATGCAGTTTTCCCTAAAGAGCAAAAGCAAAATAGTATATAAGTCAAAAACCCAATGATAGCAGTGTAAAGTAAGCAAGTGTTTAGCTGGAGATCACCACGATGTGTTCCAAGTGCCTGGAATTTTATTCAGAAACACTTGCCAGATTCACATATGTGAATCAACCCCACATATCTCTGAAAGAGCTGCATCATTATCAAGTCACATCAGTTAGTAAGCTGCAAATTGCTTCTGCAGCCACGTGTTACTAACTCCCTTCCCCCTCTAGAACAAGAAATGTCACACACACAACTACAAACAATGTCTCTACTGCACATTGCTGGGAGTCACTAATAGTTTTTACAGACAAATGGTCAATGACACTGTTTTTAACTGAAATCAATGCTAAGCATATATGTATAATTTTACTTTTATGTAAGTGCATCACTACATTACTAGAAAGTTAATGTTTTTCCAAGACAGGACTCAATCAGGTGGCCTGATCACATTAGAAAAGAAATCTTACAACTGTAGAGTGGAAGAAACAGCTCTGAACTCTGGGTATCAGTAGAAATTATCCACCTATTCTACCACAGAGAGCAAGGTATCATGAAGGCAAATATTAATGAGAGACTAATCTGGACATCATTTACTACTGCTGCTTTCATAGAGCACAAAAGCCTTTTCCTAATCACTATATGAAATTCAACACATTTGAAGGGGAAGGAATTATCAAGGGCTGTTAAACATATGTTGATAGAGCCCTTGACTCAAGTAGCCTCCAAGTCATATGCTGCCAGACCACAGCAGGAAGTGCATCATTGCATTCCTGCCCCAATGTCCTTCTCAAAGTGTCTGCTAATAACTATAATCAGACACAGGCCCTGTGACTTGACTCAGTACTAACATTTTAGTGTATTATACAAGCCCTTTACAAAAGCAGCACTTTTAAGGATAAAGATGAAATCTTGGCTTCATTGAAGCCAACAAAGTAATAATTTTAATTAAGCTCTATTCTAATACATTTAATTGCATGCCGTAGCCATGCCATTTATGAAGAAAAAAAACACACTTTAAAAAAATACGCTGTTTTCAAATGCTAAAATCAGGAGTTAAAGGCACCCTGCAATATTAAAAGAGAGAAGAAAGCTTCACTACAGTACCTGAGTAGGCCGAGTGGTTTGTATCACATCTTGCCATTTGCCATATATCCTGGCAACCAAGTCTTTCACCTGCAAGTTCAGACAGATTAGCCATTTATGCTAAAAAAGCCAAAATCATACCCCCATCTCATCCCAAACCCCAGATAAACCCAACACCCAAGGTCTACTGGGACCAATTTTGTAGTCAGCTCAAAGTATCACCACCTCAACTGCAATCAGATCCCTGTAATTTGGGACTCTGAATTCAAAGTAATGTACTCCACACAAACACATTACAGGCACATGACTCCCCACCTTAAGTGTTTGGAATCAGCACGCAAGCCTCTGGCTTCCAAACACCCACCTCATCCTTCAGAGGCGAGTTCAGTTTGTTACACAAGCCTGACTGTATCTAGAAAAGGCGCCTGCAACTGCAATCACAAAAGCAATTCAAGCACTGCCTGCTTCCAATATTAACTCCTTATACATAAAACTGTGCTTTTTCATAACCAATCACAAGCAGGTGTTTAATCCAAGCCATTCAGAACTGAGATTTGCTTCATATGCTGTGTTAAAACCCAGCACAATAGAGTTCTGAAGTTACTGTATGATTACACAAATGAAGTGATGGGAATAAACAGAGGAAGTTTTTCCCTTCTCAGTACAAGGGCAATAAAAACAAAAGTGAATGTGACCCAAGATACAAAAATCAAGGCAAGAACATTTAACTTGGTAAAAGGATCCATGCTCTACTCATCTGGCTGAGTAAAACAGAACAATCTTGAGAGGTAAGGATGCACACAACTGCAGATGTTTGATTTAAAGCTGAAGAAGCAAAGGCTTTTCAAAGCTGACGTTGGTCACTTACCACTGCTCTGATTTGGCCTGCTACAACAGCATGCAAAGCATGAAAGTCATAAAATTACGATTTCATCAGTAAACTTCAGTAAGCTCCAGGTTGGGCAGAGAAGAGATTCAGAGCAGCCCTGAGGAGAAGGACTTGGGGGTGTTGGTTGATGAGAAAATGAACATGAGCGGGCAGTGCACACCTGCAGCCCAGAAAGCCAACCGTATCCTGGGCTGCATCAAAAGGAGTGTGACCAGCAGGTCGAGGGAGGTGATCCTGCCCCTCTACTCTGCTCTTGTGAGACCTCACTTGGAGTATTGTGTGCAGTTCTGGTGTCCTCAACATAAAAAGGACATGGAACTGTTGGAACAAGTCCAGAGGAGGGCCACGAGGATGATCAGGGGACTGGAGCATCTCCTGTATGAAGATAGGATGAGAAAGTTGGGGCTGTTCATCCTGGAGAAGAGAAGGTTGCGTGGAGACCTCATAGCAGCCTTCCAATATCTGAAGGGGGCCTATAGGGATGCTGGGGAGGGACTTCTTCATGAGGGACTGTAGTGAGAGGACAAGGGGTAACGGGTTCAAACTTAAACAGGGGAAGTTTAGATTGGATATAAGGAGGAAGTTCTTTACTGTAAGGATGGTGAGGCACTGGAATGGGCTGCCCAGGGAAGTTGTGAATGCTCCATCGCTGGCGGTGTTCAAGGGCAGGTTGGACAGAGCCTTGGGTGGCATGGTTTAGTGGGAGGTGTCCCTGCCCATGTCAGGGGGGTTGGAACTTGATCTTAAGGTCCTTTCCAACCCTAACTATTTTATGATTCTATGAAACCCCATACCTCAAAGTAAATGAAAGGCAATTATCCAAACTTGATGCTACATCACATATACCTTTGGCTTAAATCCACAACAGTTCTACCTAATTCATTAATTTGAAAATAAACCAGAGACACATGCAAGATAGGCTAGTACTGCAGTCTTCTGTATCCTGTCCTGCATTTAGCCTCTGCTCTTAGGAGCCAACTATCAGTGACTGCCAGGAAAAGAAACAGAGCAACTCTGCAGGTCTAAAAGTTGCGATGCCTGGTTAAAAGGAAGACAAGCTAATGTTTTGCAGTTGTTAATAGTCCTGTTGTTAGCAAAAAGAGTATTTTCAGTGCATGAAAAAGGGCATATATTTACGTACATGCAAAGACAGGATGCAGACAGAGAAAACAGGGCTGGGATAAGGGAACACCACACATCAAGAACACTAAAAAACATCCCAAAACAACCCTTGCCCCCCACTTTCTTGTCTTACCTTAGTTCGATAAAACAGCCTTGCATCTTCCCTAATATCACATTTTATGTGCTTATCTAAGGCACCACAAAGCTTCAGTAAGTGTTGCTAAATAAAGACAAAAGCGTGCAGCTCTTTAAATCCTCCATGACAAAACTAAAAGCTTCCTTCAGATATTATTGCAATTTAAAAACAATATGCATTGATTTGATTTTTTCCTCAGAAATATACAGAAAGGAAGGAAGAAAAGAATGAAAGAAAACAAGACCATAGATCTTCTATCAGTTGTTGGCATGGCCCTGGTACAGCAGATCTAAGAGCTTTAAAAAAAGAGTTTAAAAGTATAAAATTTGTGATGTGTAGCCCTGCTAAAGTTCCTACCAGCTAATTTGTAAGTCCTGTCTATTCCCCAGGCAGCAAGTGCAGTGCCATTTATCAGCAAAAATAGTTCAGAAGTTACAATAGCTAAAACCAACCTTTTTAGTAATGACTCCGGTCATTTCCTTTTGCAGGAATGAGCTAAGCAGGTAAAACATAGCCAAGGTTTCCGCACTGATCTTTGATTTATCTCAAAATTTCTGATTACTTAATAAAGCAGTGTTGGAACTTCATAATCTCTTGATAATGGGCTCCCAAGATCTTTTCCATTCTGTGAATTCCTTTATAAAATTCCTGGTTTCAGTCCCCCACTGAAGAGCTGCTAATAGGCTCTGCTCTGCAGAGCAGGTGAGACATCCCAAAACTCTAAATACAACTATTTGCTGGTGTTGCAAGACCATGACAATTTACCTCATCTCACTGGAATGAAACAGTTATATTGATTTTATACAAAGCCCAGCCTGCACAGGATTCAGCCATGCCCCTCTTGCCACTTGATGGTTAACAGGTCAGTGAATAATAGACACTTTCTTCATTAAGAAATACAGAAACATTAAAAATTGTATTAAAAGAGATCAAGTTCTCCACAATCTCCAGGAAGGCAATGTAAAAAAAACCCAAACAAAAACCCCCAAAGAAACCAACCCAACGCCAAATCTCAAAACACCATCACAATATAAATTCTTTTCTTTACCAAATATGATTTCGTTTCAGATTACACTCTGTGATTATCTTTTTCCTTTGAGCAGGAAATTGAGACACTTAAGCCCCAAAAGTTAACCAAACATTACTGCTTTACCACTCCCAAACAGCTCATTTGACAGATTCCTTAAAAGCCAACAGTGATTCCATGGCACAGAGGATGTATACAGACACCCTGCAGCAAGCAACTAGAGCAAGTGATCACAGAAATCTGAACAGGATTACTGTAAGTCTAAGCAGAAGGTATTACTTAACAGATGCTTACATCGCATCACATGGCACAGAGGAACTATCACCACAGAGAGCAGAAGAGATACAGTCCTAGTTTTCACTTGCTGCATGGCTGTACTCCAACATGAAAACCATGAGGTGTTTGAACATATTTTACTGGATACTTTCAAAGTGGTTTTCTTTCAGACTGAAACATTTCAACCATAGTGCAAGAGTTCACAGGATCATTTGGCTTCTTAGAATTTCTGTTTGAGTTAATTTCCAGCCACTTTCTGAGAAAGATTAACAAAATAATCATCAGCTGACCCACAGCTTTATGTTTTGAGGTTGTTCCATTTGGAGAAATACAGAAGAGGTTTAATTCTCTGCAAAAAGTGCAGAGAAAGCTCTTCTGCATTTATTCTGCCCCAGAACAAGTTTCCCCTGGTGCTATTTTCCACTGGTGATCTATCAGATGACAGCTGATAAACAGTCTTCTAAAACTGTAAAGATTTTTAGGAGTTACTTAAGTTACTTACCCTTTGATTAGAATTTACACGATCAAAGATACTAGCTTCACTGACTAGATGAAGGAGGATGTAGATTAGGTAGTACGCCTGGAGAGAAATCAAGAGAGCTTTAGCACTCAAAACACAATCATAACTCTTCACATCTAGATCACAGAATCTTAGAATAGTTAGGGTTGGAAAGGACCTTAAGATCAAGTTCCAACCCCCCTGACATGGGCAGGGACACCTCCCACTAAACCATGCCACCCAAGGCTCTGTCCAACCTGCCCTTGAACACCGCCAGCGATGGAGCATTCACAACTTCCCTGGGCAGCCCATTCCAGTGCCTCACCATCCTTACAGTAAAGAACTTCCTCCTTATATCCAATCTAAACTTCCCCTGTTTAAGTTTGAACCCGTTACCCCTTGTCCTCTCACTACAGTCCCTCATGAAGAAGTCCCTCCCCAGCATCCCTATAGGCCCCCTTCAGATATTGGAAGGCTGCTATGAGGTCTCCACACAGCCTTCTCTTCTCCAGGATGAACAGCCCCAACTCTCTCAGCCTATCTTCATATGGGAGGTGCTCCAGTCCCCTGATCATCCTCATGGCCCTCCTCTGGACTTGTTCCAACAGTTTCATGTCCTTTTTATGTTGAGGACACCAAAACTGCACACAATACTCCAAGTGAGGTCTCACAAGAGCAGAGTAGAGGGGCAGGATCACCTCCCTCGACCTGCTGGTCACACTCCTTTTGATGCAGCCCAGGATACGGTTGGCTTTCTGGGCTGCAGGTGTGCACTGCCCGCTCATGTTCATTTTCTCATTGACCAACACCCCCAAGTCCTTCTCCTCAGGGCTGCTCTGAATCTCTTCTCTGCCCAACCTGGAGCTGTGCCTGGGATTGCTCCCACCCAGGTGTAGGACCTTGCACTTGTCATGGTTAAACTTCATCAGGTTGGCATCAGCCCACCTCACAAGCGTGTCAAGGTCCCTCTGGATGGCATTCCTTCCCTCCAACATATCAACCGAGCCACACAGCTTGGTGCCATTGGCAAACTTGTTGAGGGCGCACTCAATCCCACTGTCCATGTCACCGACAAAAATGTTGAACAAGACTGGTCCCAACACCAATCCCTGAGGGATACGACTTGTTACTAGTCTCCAGCTGGATATTGAGACATTGACCACAACTCTTCGCATGTGGCCATCCAGACAGGTAATTTCATCCACTGAGTGGTCCACCTATCAAACTGATGTCTCTCCAATTTAGAGACAAGGATGTCAGGGACAATTTTTGCTTTTTGGAGTAATTCCTTCAAAAGCCATATCAATGGACAAATATGTCTACACATTCATTTATCTGATTTGAAATAGTACATTCATGTACCAGAAACATTCTAAAGCGCTATTACACTGGTTTAAGTTACTTAAGTAACCCACAAAACTTTCTGTAGTTTTAATTACCAAAAATTAAATTCAGGCATTAGCTTTATTTTCCCATCATCTACATCTAGATCTAAATACTTGCTAAGAGATTCTATGATAGACTGAAATTACCACACCAATATTCAATTTTTGGATGGATGGATGGAAATACTAAATCTTTCTAATACCTGTTTATGAGAAAAGATTCATAAAAGATTCATAAAAGATTCATAAATCTTTCAGAAGTCTGCAGATGAAGGTCTGGTTCAGCAAACAGTTCTCACTGATTACATCAGAAGGGAAGAAGGATGGTCCTCTGATTACAGAAGACAGGACTCAAGACATCCATGTGACTGAGCCATTCAGAAAATCTGACCATTTCCCTGTCTGTTAAACAGCCTAATACAGCTTCCTCCATCACATGCTACGTCTTTCCTTCCTCCATGACTACAATCAAAATAGAACACAAGTTTTAATTATGCAGATGAATGCAGTGACAAAATAGTGTTATGTATGGTTCCATGTATAGAACTGTCCTCAGTGAACAGAAATTAAAAGAAGCATTCTCAGAATTGTAGAAGATGCAATTATATAATAATAATAATTAAATATTTATATAAAAATATATAAAAGACAAATGCAAACCCCCACTATCAGCTCTGTACCTCCTGTTCTAGTTCTGCATGACAGTGGTCTCCATCAGCGTCCTGCTGCTCCAGCCTTTCCCTCATCTTCTTTAGTAGATTAGAAGGTTTCATGTACACCAGAAACTGATGCAGAAGAGACATCTACAGATACAAACGTTAACAAATTGGACTGGTTTACTGGCAATTGGTTTGGAAACCAAATGCCACTGCAATATATTTGTCCCCCAAGAACAGGACATAAAAGGGATTTTTAATTAAAATGGAAGTTTTCATGCTTTGGGTAATTTTTGACTATTCCCAAACTAAAGTGTTTGTATGTTGCCTCAATAAAACATCAACCCTACAGAAAAAAAGAGCAACTCTACATGAACACAAAAGGAAGACTGAAAGTGTAGACCTCTTTCCAACATCCAAATTAATGTTTAGGCACATGAACAATACTGCAGTTAAAACTGCAGAACACGCGGGTTACACACACGTGCAATACACACACGTGCAAATATACTTCTAATACTAAACTAAAAATTAGTAATGGTAACTTTGCAAGGTTCTTGGACATAAGCTTATTAAAACATAAACCAATAATATTCATGTTTTCTAAACTCAGACACACCATACACATGCAGTACCTGCTTGTCACTGTCATCAGGTATTTTTACATCCTTTTTGAGCAGCTTTGAAATTATCACCAGGCTAAGACGTCTTCTTAATTCCCTGAAACACAATTCACAACCTTTCTTTCCCAGAGAATTTCTTAAATCCAAACTATTTCTACAAAGTATGTGAGGCTATGGATGGCTTCCCTAGACATAAACTTGCCTACAACTATTAAAATGGATTTTCTGAATATAGGTGCTATTAGACTAGTAAAGAGTCTACTGAAATGTAAGTACCCTTATCTCATGGCAGCTTTTCTTCTGCACAAATAAACACTACTAGATGTTTGCATCCAAGCCTAAAACTGAGGGCCAAATTCATTCTCCTTGCTCAGATATAATGTATTCATTTCAAAGATACAGAACTCATAACAGATTGACACTCAAATGCAGATATGAATCACCCCCCAAAAAATTTAATATTTGGTCATTTGGGTAAGAATTAAGAGTAGGCGATGGATGTCAGAACCTGAAGTTAAGCCTATCTTTGCTGTAGGGTACCAGGAAGTTTGCAGCCCAGAAAACTACACATAAAATGTAAAAATTTCCACAGCAGAGGTGATCGAAAAGCTATATATATATATATATATACACACACACACACACACACACTATTGATTGCATATACATCTGTAACATACAAGAAAACTCACATACATTTTTTAAAGCAGCATGTAATACCTATTGCATTTACCAGACTTTGAGCTTATACAGATAAATCAGCTGTTAACACTACTACAGATTTGTGCTGTCACAGTGTCATTACCTTCCACGTGTTACCCAGCTAGGCACCAGCTGAACCAGCCACAGGAGATTATGGCGATGATTGGAGAGTTCACTCAGAGCCAGGCAGAGCTCAGGCATCTTTAAAAGAACAAAAATCCCCATACTGAAGAATGGATACGGTGGGCATTTGTTTTATTTGTAAAGAAGCACACATCTACTCCCTAAAACATACGCAGCATGAATGTTAAAAGGAACTGACTAACAAGAGATGATGCGCATAAAGATATTTCTTCATTGCACCTATAGTTAAGTCTGCTAAATACTATTTTACAAAAGGGTAGCTGAGATCAGCTTTTCATTATGTTTTATTAGCTTAATGCAACCATTTCTTCATTCTTTCAGACAGCCATTTTAAGCATAACCTTGTATTTGCTAAAATAGCAGGAAGTTCAATACAAACAGTCCCCCTGCAGAAGAGGACAGGCAAACAACATCAGGCAACAAAAACAACTCGGTATACCCACCCTCCTCCTAAACCTCACACAAATCCAAAGCTCCCATTTTGTTCATCTTAGATTTTAAAGCAGCATTTTTCTGATATGTCAAAAAAAAAAAAAAACAAAACCAAAACCAAAAAACTTCAAAGCAGAAGTTTCTTGAAAATTAAATTGCAGTTTCACAAATCTAGTAGAAGAAAATTATTTATGAAGTTACCTTTGTATCCCAGTCTTCTATTCTCATCAGAAGCTTCAGGAAAAGGCACTGAAAATCTATCAAAGGAATATGCTTTAACTGTTTCTCCAAGCTTATTTTAAATAGCAATAGAAGCAGCAGTATTATTTCTTGATCAGTATATCCACCTTGAATTACTGTTGTACAGAAACCTAGAAACTTTAGGAAAAAAAGCAGCATTAAAATCTGAAATCAGTTTAGTTTATTTTAAAGTACAAAGACAACTTGTTTTCCACCCTCACATTAAAGCATACCTCAAATTGCAACACTTGTATACTAACATCTCCCCATCTCCCAGTAAATGCACTCTCAGATTTTTTTATACCTGCTGGAAGCTCATGTTTTGAACAATGTCAATATTCCCTGGACATTACAGGGGTACGAAAGATTTTTCTCCACTGCAGGTAATTCTTGTCTAACTGAATGCAAGACTGACGCATTAGTATACTGCATATACTAAATACGCAACACTGAAAACATGTATCAAGAGATTTTTCCCCACCCAAGTATTATCACATGGGTTACTTAAAATCTGGGACATGTGCATAAAAGAGAACAAAAATTACTCAAGAGATGGTATTCTGTCTCTAGTGGAGATGCTTCAAATGCCTCCTCTTGAACTAAGTGATTTTATAGTTAAAAATCTCCAGAAAGATATGATTTTAGGATGGTTCAAATACTTCCACAAGGAACTGAAATCAGTTAAAAAGTCAATATTTTTACCATATAACCTTTAATCACAGGAACTAGCCTGTGAAGTGTGACCAGCACTCATTCAGCCTATGGTTCCACAGGACTTAACGCATGGATCCAACAGCTCACTTCCACAGAAGAGCGAGTCACAGCTCCACCTGCCCTGCAGGAGCTCCCACTTCATTCACACTGCGCTGCACATGGACTGATCGCGTACCTCCCTGAGCTGTACTAACACAATGAGGTAGCATAAATCATAGCACAAACATCAACTCCCCTTCCCATTTTCACTGGAACACAGAAATGGACTTCTACATGAGGGAGCAAAGACCTCTGATAAAGGTGCAACAGTTGGAAAAGGGAGGCAGCAGAACTGTAGTATATAAGTGAATATAATAAGTGAAGCCAATGGAAGTCAGGAAACTCTGAAGTCTGCAACAAGCCTGCAACACTCTCTGCTGAATGTGAAGCTGAACCCCCAGGATCTGAACGTGCCCAGAACTAGATTAAGACATCAGGGTTTTTGCTTAAAAAACAAAGCCAAGCCACCCCCCAAAAGCCAAACCCCTTCCACACTAACTGGAGTTCTCTCACCTTAATCACATTGATTAAATTGTTCTCTGGGAGACTGGAAAAGGCTGGACTGGCAGAGGTTAGCTCTCCTCCTGGCTGGTGTTTACTCACTGTTTCTTGTATCTGACTTCTAAGAAAAGAGACACTAATTGAGCAGTAAATCAACAATTTAGAAGTCCACAAAGGCTTATCTGCATCAAGCTGAAGGGAAAAAAAACAACCCCTACATGTTTCAAAATGCCTTCAAATCAAACCACTCCCCAGTTACAGAGCACACACATCTATCCCAGCTTGTAACCAATTAATTGTAATTCTGCTCAGCTATTTGGCAACAATTCTTGTAAACCTCCATTAGGAAGATGCAGGACAAAGGACAATGCTGTGGGGTTTGCTGAATCCTTCCCTGGAAGGCGTTGTTTGAAGTTCTGGCTTATTTACTCTTAATAAAACCTGAGCTGAGAATTTAAAGAAGAGTACGGCTTGGTGGAAGGGAGGGGAAATAAAGGAGAATCTTCTGATTCTACATTCCAGGCACAAGGCTTGCTTTCATAGGATCTAAGCAATAAATATCAAAAGGAAGACACTTACAAAATATCATACTCGTTGAAGTTGGGCTGAAGCTGCTGCAACGGAAAGAGAGATCTAAACGCAACACCCATATTGACAAAAACAGCTGACACATCAGCTAGGGAAGGAATCCATGGTTTAGACTGTTCATCACTGATGGAAGCTACAAGTAAAAGACATGGAATGGATTAGTTATGAATTCAGTTCTTAGCGTAAGATCCTCTTAAGGGAAACAAATAAGCTCAGCAGACTGCAGCAATTCTACCAGCTCTCATCTCAGAGGAGCTGGTACACTGAACAACATGCTTATTTTCAGAACGATGGGGGGGGGGGGGGGGAAAGAGTAGTCTAATGTAGTATTTTATGCTGGAGAAACATCTTGCCCACGTAACAGGTGAATGACTAAAGTTCCACCCATTTTCCATCACAGCTCTCTCATCACGAACTGCAGTATAAGGCAGCAATATTTAGTTTTAAGGAAATATATAAATTACTGTTCTGTGTAGCTACAGGTAAGAGGAGTGTTATCATAGCGGGACTGGAAATGGAGCTCAATAAGGTTTGAAAACAGGCAAGGCTTCTAGAACAGAAGTGCTAAATGGGTGGAATTCACTTACTTGATAGCAACAATGCTCATTGGAAAAAAGGGCTGATTTGTATGACTTGTATCTGAAAGTCTGCAAACTGTACAGAGGATTCCCTATAGGACACTAAACTAGCAAGTAACACCAAACTAGATGCAGTGTCTTCCAAACAGTTACAGAATTACTGGATCATTTTTTGTGTCTTAGAGATAAGTTTGTAAGAAAACAACAAATATAATGGAACATAACACGCAAGACACTGCAGGTTCACATCTCAGTGTTTAATTTAGTAAAAACAACAACAAAGATGCTTCCTTCATTAAGCACTGGAACAAACAGAATGTCTCAGAAAGGTTAAAAGACTACGCAGGTGACAATTTTAAAGTGGTTAGACAAACTTCCAGGAGCAACCGTAGCCTATGTGATCCTGCTCTGAGGTCACAGATCCACGAGGAGCTATCCCAGCCCTAAGCCTTTGAATGCGCATTCATCAGTTTGAACTGTTCATTCAGAACCAAGCTTAATGCCAGTAAAGCACAAAATAAAGGAGGCTACATTCCCTCCCCTAGCAGCTCACAGTCTGATTTCAAGCAAAATTCAAAATATGTGGTGCAATTCAGATAGACCTGAGCAAGTACTTCAAGAGAACGCATTCCTTTCCCAATGTTAACTGGCAGGCTTAAATGAACTGGTGACTTTTGATGGATCTGAATAAAGTGAAGACGTAAGGAACATATAAAAGAACTTGTATTGAGAAATATTAAAGAGTACAGATGAAGGAAGGCAAAATGCACAAGACATGAGCAGCAGTGTGGGCTGAGGCAGATCCTTGAAAGTGTTTTTTTTTGCAGACGTATGATTCTTTCCACTTTTGCCATTTATCTGGGCAGTAAACTATGCAGTGCTATATATTGGGCTTGACTACGTGAAGAACACCCTGTAGTCCTTAAGCTATGAAATTAAGGTCTGGATTTTCCAAAGTAAAACACGGAAAGGGGAGTAAACTTCTGAGCAGACTGGGCTTGTTTTCAAGTCCCCTCTATTTGTGAAATAACAGAAGGGAGTTTAAAAGGGTCTGTACCAAATACACTGCTTTGCAAATACATGCCAGCACCACATCCTGTGGTACCAGCTTGAGCACACTCAGTGAAAACCAATTTCTAGCATTTGTGCATAACATACAGAAGAGCCTAAATTCATGCCAGAATCACAGGGACAGAGCCTTTTACTTCCTCCCCAATATCCTTCTATACTTAACAGAAGGGAAATGCCTTCATTCAGGTGGTCAGTTTCAATTCTTCCAGCACTCACCATTTTTTAGTGTTATCTCCATCAATCTGTCTAATATCTGGGTGGAAACACAATAGTCAGGATGAACAGACATCACCTGTGGAGAGAAAAAAATGCTACAAGTCAAACATCAAGCTGCATATTGGCATCAGTTTGCTTTTAAATAAAACAAAAGAAAATAAAAAACAAACAAAAAGGAAAAAAACCCACCCAGAAACCAAGCAACTATTTGGTAAAATAACAGACAGTAACAGAACCGAGGAAAGAAAACCCCAACAAAACAACAAACCCCCACCCCAAAAAAAGCCCCAACAACCAAAACCAAAAACCCAACCCACAGTGCAAAGATGCTCTGAATACATTAAAACTGAGTATTTGTGGTATGGGAATGCTGTTAACTCCAGGCTGAGTCTGTTGGTTCATAAGAAGGTACTGAGAGTTAAGAGAATGGAAAGTATCGTATGTCCCTTTGTAACCCATTTGCATCTGTGATCTAACTGAACTCCCCAATCAGACGTGGGGGGAATGGAGTGAACTACAACCTTTTCCAGTCATGAGCAAGTTGAACATATACAACACTAAACCCGAACAATGAATTCTCAGTTTTTCATAGAACTCTTAACTACAAAAACATGACTATGAAGCACAGCTCAAGTTTCCTGGAACACTTCACTAGCCCAGCAAAACACTCTTCTTTATCTCCCCCAAGTGCTGGATAGTTTCCTGCTCTGTAAGTGAGCTGAATTGGCTCACACTTCCTCCTCATGAGAGGAATACCAGGGCTCACAGAAGGGGTACAAGGCAATCTTTCACTGGCTGGAGGGAAGGACACAGAAGAGCAAAGCATTTCCCTTTTGACAAAAGCAGAAAGCCAGTCAGACGCAGGCTGCAGTTTCACAGGTGGTCCAGATTTATTTTTTTTTCAGGCACAGTCAGAATGTGGTAAATAATCATAGCATGGTTGGGGTTGGAAAGGACCTTAAGAACATTTAGTTCCACCCCCCTGCCATGGGCAGGGACACCTCACGTTAGACTACATCAACCCAAGACTCTGTCCAACCTGGCCTTGAACACATAATAACAGAATGGAGATTGGAGAGGGGCATTTCTGTGAGTAATACAACAATGTAAATTTCTAAGGATTTAAACACCTAAAAAGACATCTAGAAAGCAGACAGACACATTTCCTTTGGCAACAGCTCCAGTCTTCCTCCTGAGCTACCTTTTCCAAATGAAAATTATCTGATAATGCAGTTATTGCTGATGATTTAGAAGACAAGAGATGTAGAAATGGTACTTCTGCATTTTTTATACTGCAGTATGTACCTTCTGGGTTTTTGTTTGTTTGGTTGTTTTTTTTTTAAGGATGGAAGAAAGCAAGATTAACATTTGCTTATTATTTGTCCCACACTATTACATCCTGAAGACCCTTCTCACCTAGCATGTACTATGCCCTTTTCAAATGCAGTAACACAGATGAAGATGGACTGGGATGTGCAGCTTTGCAGTGACTTGGAAGCATGGAGAAAAAGCTATCCTTAGTGTTTTACCCCTACTGACAATCAAAGTATTTCAGACTAGAGAACAAATCAGACCCCAGAAAGAAAGACATTTTTATATAAAAGAGTTGTTAATATAATGCAACAGATTCACAAACTTGCTCTGATTATTCCTGCTACTACTGCTTCCAGGAAGAATATTACACCTGAACAGAATATAACTGCACAAATAGTATAATCTTACCTGGAAAAGCCACTTCAGAATTGGTATGGGACACAAGATACAACCGTAAGCAGAGCTTAGAAAACCATTAATAGCTAAAGAAAGTTGCTGCGTTACACTGGAACTGTAAGACAAAGATGGGGGTGGGGGAAAGATAAGAAAAATCAGGTAGTGGTTGACTCAGCACTTCCCCACCCCTCAGATCATCAACAGCAAACAAAGATCTTTAGAGATTTTTAACTCCAATGACTTTCACCACCACTTAGAAGAGAAAAAACTCTGCTTGAAGTTTTTAAAATAACTTTTCAAATAAAAAGTCTGAAGGCAAACTAAAGCAAAACGGTCTAAACTCACTGTGTGAGTCTGTGAGGCGCAAAAGGCAGCTGTCAGAAGAACAGAAAATACATCACTTTTATTACTGAATTATTTTAGCTTTAGCCTTCTTTAGAAAGTCAAGATATGCCATAGCAGCTGAATTAATGATATCCAGGCTCCCACATATCCTTTAGTTTCCCCTGTTCTCAGTATCTACTAAAATGGGTAGCTCTGTTGAGAGATTTGTGTCCTAATTTCCCCCATCTCCTTGACCTGTCTGTCTCAGCAAGTGGCTAGAAGACATTCATGTGCCAACTGGGCAGAATGCTAAAGCAATTAAATCATAATTGCCTTCTGCAAGGCATAATTCATTTAGTTCTCATTCCTCCAGTCACAAGATGCTTTAGAAGTTTATATCTTTGTGATCTTCAAAACATGTTAATAGAGAAGCCTGAAGCCAAAGGAGTATATCACAAACATCATTTCCTCAAGAGATCAGAAGCCACCCTCCTCCTCTTCACACCCACAGTAGCACATGTGTACGTAAAATCTTTTAAGAGTAAATGAATTCTCTCTGTTCCACTGATGCAAGTTGGAAATAAAATGCCAAGCAAAATAACTGGATTTTTTTCAGGATTTGCACCTGTGGTATTAGGCAAGAATTTGTCCAGCTATTTGGAGCCTGACAGCCTTGTAAACACTGAATATAAATCCCTATGAGTTATAGAACAGTTGTTTCTATACACACAGACACACTGCTAGCTCAGTGACTAAATCTAACAGACGTCAGAAACCATGACCTCCTGCAGTCGTCATTAGCTGGAGGAGGAGGCCTGAAGTCCTAAGCCTATTCAGAAGGAAAACGTCTGAGTTTTTCAGTAGACCTAATGCAACATTAGTAGGTCACAAATCAGTTTACCACCAACTGCCTTGCGACAGTTAAGCTTTTGTGCATTCAACATTTCACTTCCACAAACTCATCAGGTTATCAATGACAGCCCGACAGAGTAGAAATATAGAAGAGGGGAGAACATCTTTTTTTCTTATGTCACACTTAAGATGTTTCTCAAGAACTCCAGAGGAGGAAAGAAGGAAGCTTCAAGTAACAATTCACTGCTCTGTAAAGCCAACCTGGAAAGGAGACTTCCAGGAAAAGGAAGTCAATCTTGCCTACTTAGTAGGACAGAGCTTATTTGCTTTAAGAGATAATATTTTATCTTAAAAGCTGCTAACAGTGAAAAAACATACAAGTAAACGCAACAGAATGAAGATATTCTTACTTAAGAAGTAGCTTTTCTATAGGATTTTGAGGGATGAAGTGAAAATTCCTGAAGTCCAGGTCGTGTTGACTGAAGATTTTCCCAGAGGTTGATAAATCAAATATATCTTCTCCAGGGTGGTAGTCAGGTATGGCATGAGTTACTACTGAAAACCTCTTTATAAATGCCCTATAAAATTCAAAATTGCTTTATGAATTTAAATATCCAGAGGCTATTTGCAAGTTGAGACAGTTATTTTCAGATGATGAACACATCAGCCTTATGTGAAAGCTGAATTGTTAAGGCAGCACTGTCCAAGAAAGCCCACCCAACCCCAGAAGACAATAAAAAGGGTTCACATCAAACACAGTAAGAACTGATGGAGGGAGATTAGAAAAAAAAGGCTAGAAAAGCGAAGAACTAGATTTAATTGGTTTAGGAGTTGGAAGAACCTGTGTTCTTCTGAGAGATCTTCATCTCCAGCGGCATTCTCCTCATCTTCTCCATCTGAAGAATCAGCTTCCTTTCCTTGTAGGTCTTCCTGCAACCGCTTTTCTAGTTCATCTATCCTGAAATAACAGCAGCAGCAGAACTTATCGTCACCATTTAGTATTTACAACAGAAATCAACAAAACTGAAGCTCTGAATGTGAACCCAGGAGTCAGTAGCCCATTCGGTATGGCAAAAGCATGTGAGACATTATATCTGTAGAAAAGCTAAGCATCTTGCTATTCCAAGATACAAACTGGTCGTTTCCCAAACCCTAACAAATTTCCAACAGCACAACCAATCAAGTCAAACACAACCAACTTCTCATAGAATTTGCTGTAATTGTACAAAACTTTCAAACTCCTTGTTGCTTTTTTTAATTTGGGTTTTTTTTTTTTGTTTGTTTGTTTGTTTTTTGTGGGGTTTTTTTCTCCAACATCATACTATTTTATTTGTTAAATAGTATTAGTTATAGGAGTATTCACAACTCCACAGTCAGTCAGCCCATAGTTATTAGGGTCAGATTCTTTAATGAAAACAGACAATCACACACATATATACCCATCACCACCGCCTGCCATTAGTGGTATTAGGCACATTACACTTTCCACCTAGAAGATCTCTTGCAAGAACACCCATTAGTTCTGTTCACTGAACTGTGTAGCTACTCAAGATACCAAAAGTCTACACAACTTTGGAAAAAACAACTAAATTCCAAATGCCTTTGAAGAAACTAGTACAGTCCACATAAAATCCTTCTATTTCATGCCTGTGCAGCAGCTGCTAGCTGGCTCAGTGACCTACAATGAAGGCATCAGTAAATTTAGTCTGGCTCTTGAGGGGTAGGCAGACGTATCACAAATCACGCATTATTGCTTGGAAGGAGCATGTCATTCAGCTTTTACAGTTAAGCCACACTTGTAGGTCCCATCAGATGCATATTGGTGGTATCAGCAGGCAAAGCTTAGCTTGCTGCTACAAAAACTCCATCAGTTTTGGGGAGGTGAGGCAATTCTGAGCTTCTACAACTCCGGCCCAAATTTTTCAAAGCAGCTTTAAGAAACAAACCTTTTTGATTCTTCTTTCTCCTTCAAGAGGTGTTCTAGGCTGTTCACATATGACACTTGGCTAACAACAGGAGGCTGAGACAACTGTAAATGAAATAAAGAAATTGAGAAAGTACTGCAAGGTATCAATTCATTCTGTGTTAGACAATAAACACGATCAAAACAGAAACCTCCAATTTTAATGACATCTTACTTGAAGATAAAAACCTCAAAGAAGTTTTTCAGGAGACCCTGAAAACAGCAGAATTAACAGTTTAGGTTTCTCGGTCCCTCGACAATCATCAAGTCTCTCTCAGTGATTAAACTGTGTTTCACAATAGAACAGAAAAGCAAGTCTCTGCCTCTCTCCCTGTGGCCGACCTCCAGCTAACCTTCACAAAGAACACCAGCATCAGAAACCTTTCACACCTTTCACCTCACTGCTTTATTATTATCAATTACCAAAACCCTGAGAATACCCATTCTTGTGCATGAGACAAAAAACTCCAAAAATGATCCAGTACCTTTGTTACTTTCAGAAGTCCCTAGAGAGCAAAGCACCAGTGTTGGCTAAGTCATCCCCAAAAATCATCAGACAAAACAAAGCTTCCTAAGTCCTAATACAAACCCAAATCAAGCAGCTAATAAATAGAACTAAAAAACAAAACGACACACAAAGAAAGTCTTAACCATTAACAAAATCAGTATGGTTTTCAGTAGCAGACAATACAGACTTTAAGTCTTTTATGGCCATGACTTCCTTCTTTGGACAACCCTTCTGACAACATTCTTAAATCGGTGGCCTCTAACCAGGGAGAAAGCTTCTTCCTATGAGCTCATTCATTTTAGGAGAACACAATTCAGTAACAGCATTCCGTCTCAATTGGGGATTTTCTATTACTCAAAGGCAACAAAAGCTAGTTAGTGTCACCTGCTAATAAAAAAAGCCAGTTAATACAGCACTTACTTTGGTATTTGGAAATAGCTTCCATACATAACAAGCACCATGTCTTTGTGTGGCAAATCTTGTGAGAAAGCTGAAATCCTCTAACCTTACTTTCTATCTGTTTAATACATCCAAAACATCTGGTGAACAACTTGGAAATGAAGATTTTATGCCAATGTGCACATGTGCCCCTTTTTACAAGGCAAGGGAAGAATGTTAGTATACGCAAAATCCATGGTCATGGAAATTTTGGGACAGTTCTTAACTGTGCTGTCTTACTTGGCCATTAATTATGCAGAAACAGGACAGGCCAACTGCTGTGGTCACATATATTTCATAAACATTTGATCTAGTCTACATCTGTTTATCAGTCTTAACCATTAATTATGTGGACATGTTGGCTGATATAGTGGAATATGCATGTAGCCACAGAATTCTGATCTATCTCATGCTTGCTTAATGAATTATAAGGACAGTTAAAATAATTACGGCTGTTCAACATCTGCCTACAGAAACAGTAACTAGTAAACAAATAATATAATCATAGAATAGTTAGGGCTGGAAAGGACCTTAAGATCATCTAGTTCCAACCACCCTGCCATGGGCAGGGACACCTCCCACTGGACCAGATTGCTCAAGGCTCTGTCCAACCTAGCCTTTTAATACTGCTGAGGATGGGGCAGCCACAACTTCCTCAGGCAGCCTGTTCCAGTGCCTCACCACTCTCACAGTAAAGAATTTCTTCCTTATATCCTATCTAAACCTCCCTCCATGTTTAAATTTTAAATAAACCATTTCAGAATTTTAAAAACAGGAGGAGAGGAAGACAGTACTTACACAGATATTCTGCTGTTTGTTTTCTACTCTAGAAAATAGTGGTGGGCTGACCCCAGCCAGTAGCTCAGCACCACACAGCTTGCTCCTTTCCCCACCCAGTGGTGCACAGGAATGAGTAAGAGCAAAAGAAAGAAAACTCCTGGGTTGAGATAAAGTTTAATAAGCGAAGAAAAAGAGGATAAGCAGGGAAACAAAAACAATGCAAAGGCAATCAATCAGAACCTCCCACAAGTAGAAGGATGCCCAGCTCTGCGTAATGGCTACATGTCAGACCAGCTCTTCCTGGTTCATTTTTATTGCCGAGCATGACACTGTGTGGCATGGAATACATACATCCCTTTGCTCAGCTGTCCAGGCTCTGTCCCCTCCCAACTCTTTGACCACTCCAGCCTACTCCCTGCAGAGGCAGAGTGGGAAGAAGAGAAAGCCTTTATGCTGTGCAAGTACTGCTCCACGGCAGTCAGAACACTGGCTTCCCATCAACACCATTTTTGTCCAAAACACACAGCACCCATACAGCTGTTCTAAAGAAAATTAACTGCAACCCTGCTACATTCAGTACTAAATCTTTTATTTAAACACAGCCATTTCCCACCTGTACCAACTTTGTCAGGAATGCCACACAAAGTCCTACTGGAGTACCTTCCTAATTAAAACACTATTTTACAGTAAACTCCAAAATCACTACTTGACAAGGTGTTACTGAACAAATGGGCTAAGTCTTAAAAACACAGATCAATTCATCAGCGTAATATCCTGTAAGCTGCGAATCACTGTTCCTTGTGAGCAGAAGTCATTCAGCTTTTTGAAATACTAAAATACTTCCAATTCCCATGAAATTCAACCTCAAAGAAAACATCACACTTGCAGATCAAGAACTTGTACACAGAGCTCTGACAATCACAGACTGTGTCAAGGATATAGGACTGGAGTCTAGCATACAGGCCTCTCAACATTTAAATCAATTTCCTCTAGTTAACCTCAACTCAAAAATCCACACATCTTCTAAATGTAGCCTCCTGCCCTTTTCATTAGAGGGAAAAAGCAAAAACGGAACTCCTAAAAACCACTGGAAGGCATACAGGTAATGTAATCAGGCTGCACAAACCATCTTTCAGCCATTCCAAGGACATACATAGTAATGAGTTCTCCCTTTCTCTGACTACATTGCACTGTGCAGCACAGGACCCTTCAGCTGAGCAACCAGTTTTACAGAGAAGTAACTCAAAGTTTCCATGCATTATGAATAAAGGAGGAAAAAAAACCCCAATCATTAAAAAATACAACAGAACAAATTGGACGCAATGCTTTCTTTGGGGTTTTTTTAGCCACTTACATGAAGCTTCAGTAATGGACTCGTATTGACCGGAGAAAAACTCCCAGAAGATTCTTCCAGGTTACCTGCCTGTGGCTTGGAACTTGAAAAGAGGATTTCTTGCAGTGGCACAAGTACTTCATCATCATCATTGTCATCTAGATTGCATTCCAAACTCTCATCTTCGCTGTCAAAGCTGCTTTTTGATTTTCCATTCAGCTTGGACTTGGATGTACAGGTGCTTTCAACTTTTAAATCCCCCGAGGGTTGCGAAGACCTATAGCCACTGTCCATGCGCCCTTCTTCAAGAGACAATGAATGGGGAACACTTTTACCAGCACCTTTGGAGGGTGCCAGTTTCCCAGATCCTTCCACTGAACCAGAAGCACTTTCGGAAGTCTCATCTTCTGTTTGTGAAAACCTGTTGCTGGATTGAATACTGTAAGCACATCTTTCTGTTCTTTTCCCATCTTGCTCCTTCTTAGCATCCAATACCTGAGATAAGCCAGTGTTCTGGGGATGAGATTTCACCCCTTTTGTATGTGTTAAGTGATGGAGAGAAGGCAACACAGCACTTTTTTCCTGAGAAAAAGGAGGGGACTTTTCCAAGAAAAAGCATGAGTTAGCCACCTGTAATTGATTCTCTTTGGTATCCACAACTGAAATGTGGTTATTCTTACCAGGACTGTGTGCAGAATATGAAGATGACAAATCAACAGAGGAGCAGTTATTTTTCTCATTTTCATGGCTTGAGTTGAGGTATTCCTCTGGGAGAGGAGAATCATGTTTAGGTAGAGCAGCAGTCTCCATCAGTTGCAGAACACCACCACAAGTAGACTTTAAAAGGATATTTTTTACAAAGTGAGACTTCCTATTTTTGCATTTTGCAGGCGATCTACTAAAAGCAGGTTCATTCAAACTTGATACTTCAGATCGATTAGAACTGCCTGCATCCACACTCATGGCAGCATGTTTTCTTTTCTCAGGAAAGTCTATTTGTTCTGATCGCCCAGAAGACATCTTAGTTCTAAGGCAGCATGAAGGAACAGAGTGGGTCTTCTGCACACCAGTAGCCATCTCAGATGATGTTCTCAGTGCATTTGAAGAAGATGCCTCATGTCTGGAAACCCGCTTTGGCTTTGGTTGAGATGGGTCATCTAAAAAGTGTTTCAAGAAGGTAAACCACTGTTGTCATGTTTAAAAAAATAATTAAAACCTCCAAAACAACATCTTACCCTTTAAAAAAATAACTGGTTTTAAATCAACTATGACTGAATTTTTTTATCAGAAACAATACTTCCATTCTGCTTGAACACAGTGGACCACAATTAAGATTTAGTTGATACTGTACTGTTACATTATTGTATGCTATTATTACGTTATTGTAACTCACTTGGAAATGAAATTAAATCCTTTTATTTTAAAGCAGCTGAGTAGCCACTGTACAACACTTTTCCTATATACTAGAATCAGTCAGTCTTTGGAAACAGATAATAGCCCAGTTGAGGTATGCGACTGGATGAAAATGTCTGCAATTATGCATTATGGTTATAAGGAACGAACAATACAAAAAGTATTTTTGGATAATTTTAACAGCAGTCATAAAAAAAACCACATTCAGAATACAAAGAAATCTGTTTTGAGGCTATTGTTCTATGGCACCAGAGCCCACCACCTTCATCATGCTTTTCTGCTTCCGGTCTTAAGCTGGCATCAGCCCCTGGCCACTTCATGACAAGCTACTTCATGGAGCTGATGTGGCTTAGAACTTCCCAACTCAATTTTCAGTCAGATCACCTCCTCCCACCGCTGACCAAGTCCCAGTGGCAGCATAGGTGGAAACTGAAGCACAGCAGCATCGCTGCCCTCTACCTTTTTAAAATCCTTCTACTAACCAAGCCCAAGTTTCTACTCATGTGACCTTTTTATATTCAGTTGTACCTACTGCAGAATAAAATTACACAGTTAAAAAACAGACAACAAGCAACAAGAATACCAGCAAAATTTTAGTGCTTGGGTCAACAATAATGCTCCTCCTGGATTAAGCTGAAATTTGTTAACCTCTACAGGAAATGTGGATTTTCCAAAATGCAAGAGAAACAATAAAAATAGTCAGGTACTAAGGGCTTAAGACAAACAATTACCATGAATTCTAATTAAGTTAGAAATAATCTGTTTTCACTAAACCCCCAAATTAGCACCTTTTCAGACTTGCCATGTATTGGAAATAACCTTGACAATACAACAGCATTTTTACTTTTTTTTTTTAAGAGAGAAACCAGAAAAAACAAAACTCCATGAAAAAATGCCAACAGACACAGACACTAAGTGATGAACCCGATTGTTTCATTAAGTCCACACTATCAACACTGCTTCTACCTGAGGCAGTCTTCCTTGAACCAGAATGTGGTATTTTTCTTAAAGGAAATCCATTTCCCTAAAAATAAAGATGGAGAAAATAAAAAAGTTAACCGCGTACATTTTAAAACCAGGATGTTGACATCTTGAGCCAAGTGTTAAATCTAGCACAGCCTTAGCTCCACACACTCCCAGAAACATGGCAAGGTACTTCATTTCAAAACTTAAAACACAGTGCAAAGATCTCAACACAAGGACTCTCCACAATCCAAATTTTGTATCTTTTCCTTCAGTTTGGCCTATGGTTCTATCTCTCTTCACTTTTTTTAGCAAGCCTGGGTTATATGGCAACATACCCTAGTTGGCTTTCCTCAAACAAGTCATTAGGAACTTAAAAACCAAACTGACAGAAAGCACAGACAAGCAAATACAGAGGAAGGAGTGCAAAGGAGAAAATGAAACACAAACTAAATCTTTCTTTCTGTTCCATTCATATTGCATTATAGAATCATAGATGACAGAATCACAGAATGGTTTGGGTTGGAAAGGATCATCTAGTTCCAACTCCCCTGCCACAGGCAGGGACAGCTCACACTAGACCATGTTGCCCAAGGCACTGTCCAACCTGGCCTTGAACATTGCCAGGGATGGAGCATTCCCCACTCCTTTGGGCAGCCTGTTCCTCGTATCTAACCTGAGCTTCCTCTGTTTAAATCCATTACCCCTTGTCCTATCACTACAGTCCCTGATGAAGAGTCCCTCAACAGCATCCTTGTAGGCCCCCTTCAGATACTGGTAGGCTGCTATGAGGTCTCCAAATGTGTTCTCTACATGATACTGTTAGAAAACATAAGGTTGTAAGACATTTAAGATAAAGACATTTTTTCTACAAAATACAATTTAAAGTTACAATTTCCATGCTCACATCTAATCCAGAATATCTCCCCTGCTTTTAAACCAGGATTTCTCATTTATTGTAAAATAGTTAAGAACCAGCTTACCCAAGCATAACCTAAAGTTCACAAAGGAACAGCAAAGAGCATTAACTTTTTTTACAGCTGAAAAAGGCAGTACCAGGAATCCTACCCTGGTAAGATAAAAATCACTGATTTCCACTTTTAATGACCCTCTTAAACACACCTGATGTGATACGCTTGTTCCTGAGAATGACTTCCTTTCTCTGCAGAGCGCTCCCAGTGACATCGTGAATTCAGAGTCAGTTGGTGTGCGGGGCAGTTTCCTGGGAAGCCCTGGGGCTTGGCGCAGAGCTGTGTTGTTCACAGTGCCATTGTTTCTATCACAGGCTTGACTATCAGCTTCTGGTGATGAATCCCATTTGTCGGAGTCTGAACTTGTGTCTTCTAGATCCATACAGTCAGTTTTCTGTTCCCAAAAATTTCCACAAGACAATGGTGCTCTTGTTACTCCTAGACACTTCTCATTTCTTCCCTGATCTGACTTGACAGTTTTATCCTTTTTCGCCAAGAAATGGCTGTTTTGAGACCCTGGATTAACAAGGAGTTTTTTAATCACAACTTTTGGGTACAACGAATCCAGTGCCTTGCATGCTCTGCCATTCTCTAAAACGTTTGCACTGTCTTTTTTCTCTTTAATTCTTCTCCGAAAGGCATCTAACACAGGACTTGTGTTTTGTGTTCGGTCTGGCATCTTTTTTCTTCTGACCTTCTTTGGAGAAGACACTTTCTTTTCAAAATGCTCAGCACACAAAGCTGCATCTTCTACATTTCCACTGCCCGGCGAGCACAATACAGTTCTGTCTTTATGGCCAAGGTCTAAGACAGAAAAGACAAGACAAATTATTCACAATCACAATACTGGGTGGGGAGGAAGTCTTACTGGACTGGATTACCTGCTATTTTATCTCTCTCACACATGTAATTCAAAATTCATTTACTTAATCATTTAGTTTTGCTAGTGCCATGCAATTTATTTCGTATCAAAGAACTGCATCATCTATGTCACAGCTTCAGTTGTTAGAAACAGTTTAGCTCAAGCCTGAGACAGTAACTTGAATAATTACATCATTAAATAAATTCATTTTATTAGGAAATTAATTGGTTTAAAATACATTATTAGGAAAAAAAAAAAAAAAATCAATGTGCACATATTGACATACCTGGTAAGGTATACTCCTTACATTGCTGCTCCAATTTGGAATGAGATTAAACTATACTTCTGCATACTCAGATAACCAAACCTCACATAACAGCCTCCGTTTCAAAAAACACATACTTACCTTGGTTTAAAACTGGTTTGAAGAACTCTGTAATGGTCTGGTTTCTGAAGAGAAAACATAACTTTATCATTTTAAGAGAACAAAATCTAAACACCCATACAGTGAATACTGACAAAATTAAAATGCTGCAATTTATTTCTACAGATTTGGTTTTAATGTCAGCAGCTCCTATTCTGGATAGATCAGAGAAAAGCATCAGCAACCTCATCACCTTCTAGCCGCCTTCTGCTTGGCTAATGAAGCCAACCTGTCAGTTTCCTCATTCAAACCATTTCCTTTATCATCCTAGTAAGCCTTAACCACCCCGCCAGCTTAAATTACGCTTTCTTAAATGGTACTGACCTCCTTTATATCCAGCATGTGAGACGAAACCTCACCAGTCACTTGTGTGATGGTTTTAACAGCCTCCTCATCTCCACCGTCAACACTCTGAGCTGGTAACTCTTACTGGTTGTTTCTCAAGGTGCAATAGCGGTAAGCAGCTTTATCAATACCATCAGTGACCAAACCCTCTTTAACGCATTATTAGTTGCCATCAAGTCTAACCACATAGTCCTACCTGCAACTTATACCTTGTTGTCCAAAAGCCTTTGTTCGTGGCATTTTTCCACACATCTGGTGCCAGGCTGGGATGGAAACCCCTACCTGCACTATTACCAGAGTCCTCAGCAAGAACTTGTACCAGCACTGCCCCTTAACAAAATACATGTTAGTGGCCTCCCTCTCAGCACACACATTAAGGGTACCTTCTGACTTCCAACAGAAACAAGAGTCTACAACCATCTTACTTTTACACACACACAACAAAAGGAATAGCTTTAAATTAGAGGTATTTTCTCTGGCAAGAGGTAAGTGGGATGTGAGAACACCAAGGCCATTTCTCTGTGAGAGAACGGCACTTCTAAAAATGGGCAGATTGTACATTACTCGGAAATCTGACCATTAAAATGCAGCATGAACTCTGATGTTGCTAACTTTATCTTCTCCCACATAGCAATGAAGTTTATTAACGACTTCTAGGTTATACTTAAGCCTGTTTTGGAAGTGTCATTTCAAGTTAAAGATATGATAAATCACGAATAATACAGATTTAAGACCTTTTCCCATCTTTTGTAATATTTGTGTCTTCCAAAACAAAGCTCTAGCGTTACTGCATAACAGTGATTACAAAGGCAAAACTTATTTATGCCAGATTCTAAGCACCCCTAAGTGACTGCTTTCACAGAATCAATAACCATTTTTGAAGTTCACACCAGAAGAACCCACTGCTCAACTGCTCAAACTAAACTTGGATTTCATTTTCAATCTTTCCCTAAACTTGTTACTTTCGCATTTCCTAACATGGCCTCTGCATTTTTAGCACCTGCACAAATACAAAAAGCTATTCATGATGCATTGATGCTTCTTTAATCAGGCTACTGGCAAGCAGTGATGTTGAGAATACTGAAATGCAATGAAAAAACATCCATAATTGGAACATGCGTCTCTTCATCTTTCCAAAGAGAACAGAAAAGCTACTTGTCTCCAACCTGTCCCAGCTTAATCTGATGCCTGTTCTTCTCACATGCTGAAGCACCAGGGTCCCCAAATTTCAGTTCAACGGAAGAATCAAAAGGCTGAATTGCAGGTTTATTCGCTGTTATTGCGGATGCTGACTGATTAGTCTCCCTGTCATTGACCACCTCCCACTCTGACACCCTGACCTCACCTTCTCACAGCAAGGCTCTCCCAGTCTTGCATTCCTCAGGACACTCCTCTGATGCTTGCTTGTGACTGCTCTCACACCTGCAAAATCACGCCATGCCACAGCTTTCTACATTGCACATCTTTCCAAAACTCTTCCATTTTCCTAATTAAGCAACTGTACTTCTCCCTTCTAGGTTAAAGCCCCATCTGCAATACCAAACACTGCTGGCAGTCCAAATCTCGTCTTCAGTTACCTCTCAGATTCCTTTCTGAAGAAGAGGAATCTTCTTCTTCTTTTGGTTTCTCTTGAAGACAAACCAAAACCAAAGCTTTCTGCTACCTTCTTCCTTCTTTGCACAGCCACTGATTTTGAAGGACTGCTTATGTCCGTCCCTCCCACATCCACTACCTCATTGTTGTCTGGCATTCTAATACAAGAGCTGTCTAACAAAATTAACATTTGTTCCATAATTATACAAAGCCTTGTATAACATAACTCAGATGATGGGGGCATCGATGCTAAAAGAAAAGGGTTTTTTTTTGTAGCCTCCCTGGGATAGGTTTAACTTCACTGGAGAGTGATTTGTCTTAGATTATTTGCTTTAAAGTGCTTATCTATTGACATTTTCGACTTTGCATTTATAATTCTGCTTCTGGGAAGTGCAAGGGATAGGAACTACCCAGCTAAAGCAAAACATAATTTCTCAAGTGCTGTACTGAATCTCAGACAAGGAAATGGACTAGAAAAATCAAACAAAGACAAAGAAAAAAAAGCAAGCAATCATGTAACACAATACAAGAAGGCACATGAGAGTACTGGGCTTTCCAACCTGTTCTTCGTATGTAAGAAAGTACAAACAGAACTGTTCACAAACTATTCACAAAAGAATTTCCACTCTCATTTTAATAAAAGGTCAAATTATCAGCCCTAAAAGAATGAAGAGCTGATGAAGCAACAACAATTACCAGGTTTCACTCGATTTAACCCGACATGAAAGTCACAGTTGTTTTATATATCTTTGTCAACAACTACATAGCTCTGGTTAGCACTTCTTAGCAAAAAAAATAAATAAATAAATTCAGCAAAAGATATTCAGCCTCACTAAAAACTGACCCACTGTTTTTTTGCGAAATCTCATTTTGAGTGAGACACCAGGGAAACACTAAAAAAAAAACAGAGAAGAAAAGGCAAAACTCATAAATATGATGTTGCTTGAGGAAAAAAAAAAAGCTACCCAGCTGGGAGATGACAGGATCCTTCCAGGTCTTTCAAAATTGAGGGCGCAACCTGCATGAAAGAGGGAGGGAGGAAATTTTTCCAGTTGTGTAAAAAGACAAACCCTTAAGTATAAAATTATAGAATGGTTAGATTTGAAAAGGACCTTAAGATCATCTAGTTCCAACCCCCCGCCATGGGTAGTGGCACACTGCACTAAACTACGTCACCCATGGCTCTGTCCAACCCGGCCTTGAACACCGCCAGGGATGGAGCATTCACAGCTTCCTTGGGCAACCCATTCCAGTGCCTCACCATCCTCACAGTAAAGAAATTCCTTGTATCTAACCTGAACTTCCCCTACTTCAGTTTGAACCCATCACCCCTTGTCCTATTGCTACAGTCCCTAATGAAGAGTTCCTCTCCAGCGTCCTTGTATACTTTAATAGTAATTAGTACTTACAGCCATATCAGTGATTATCTCTGCTTGGATAAAACCTGTACTTTTAAAAATCTGTGCTGGAAACACTACAAATAGCTCAGAGGAAGCAAAGCCAAGTAACATAGAAATGAACTATTAAATGTTGCTACGTCTTTGATGAAATGGAGCATCCTGAAAAGCATCACAGAATTAAAAACCAACCAACCAAAACAACGAAACACAACAGAACAACTCAGAACAGAAAGTCACAGTCTTTCAGACCACAAGAATCTTTTAGACAACCGCATCAAAACCAAAGAGTAGTTCCACTTCCTTGGGCTAGAAGCAACACAGGTTAGGAGCTGAACTTCCACCTTCTCCCTTTGCTTCAAATGTCAGTGCTATCAAAAAAGAGCATCAGCTGAAATGAATAAAACACTGCTAACGGCATAAGAAAATTATGACACTGCCTCCCACTGCCTTCACTGGAGACCTTGTCCTCTAGCACTGTTATCAGCACAAGTTCACAGCTGGAACCAGCTTGAAATCTGAATCAGTGACAACTTAAGTTCCCTCTTTAAAGCGGAACTGCTGAGGCTCGCCGAGCTCCACAGGCAGACTGCTAACAAACACCGACAAGTAAGATGGGAGGAGGTACAGTACAAATATTTTGAACGATGTGCTGAAGATGCCTGGCAGTACTCAGCCAGACAGGGATTTTGTTTTCGGTTTCCTTGCGCGCCGCAGGCTGCCTGGCTATCAGACCCGCTTCACCCCGGCCGGTAAACTACCGGCACACTACCGGCACCACCTAAAAACAACAGCAAGCGCCTCAGGGCTGGGACTGCCAGAGGCGCACTAACGGATGAGGAGGGCAGCGGCCGCCCCCCCGCCGTGCTCCCTGACAGTGTTACACCCCACCTGCCAGCCCTGGAGCGGGGAACAGCACCGAGGGGCGCCTGCACCCCGCACCGCCCGCAGCGCGCCCCCGAACCCCGGCCGCCACACTCCCCGCTCCGCGGTGCACGCCGGGAGCTCCCCCTCGAGCCCCGGCCGGCGCGGGGCACGCCGGGAGCCCAGCGGCACCCCGCTGGAGCGGGCGCGTTACCTGCCCGCGGCCGCGGTACCTGCCGGCGGCCGCCGCCGCCTCCCGCCCGCCCCTCAGCCGCTCCCCGCCGCTACCTTAATTCTTGAGACGTCTCTCTAGCCGCGGCCTCTGGCGTAAAATGGCGTCGGGACTTGATGACGGGCACGCCCACACCGAGCGGCCAGGTCATGGCGCGGGTCGCCCAGCTGGCCCCGCGGGGCGGAGAAGAACGCCGGGACCGACGGCTTCCAGCACCATAGCAAAGCCCGGCGGCCGAAGCGACCCTCCGGTCCGGGGGCTGCGGCGGGAGGCGGCCGCTATGGCCGTTGTGTGCGGTGGCTTTTTTTTTTCCTCCCTCGAGCTCCGTCGCTGATTGGCTGAGCGGCTGAGGGAATCGAGGCTCCCATTGGTTCTTTGGCCGCCGGGGGCGGGACGGGCAGACGGGGCGCGGCCGCGATTGGTCTCGAGGAGAGCGGGAGGCGGGAGCGTCCTTCGGCGGCCGGTGGAGCGCGGCTGTTTGGCGCCTTGGTCTCGTGCCGCTCGCCCCCTCCCGCCCTATTCGCGCTCTCTGATTGGTGGGTCCGGGGCGGGCGCCACCCCCGCGCCCGGCCGTGAGGCACCGCCCGGCTCTCTTAACGGGCGCGGCTGAGGCGATCCGTTGGACTCAACGGCCCCGGGAGCGCCCCGAGCAGCCTCGCGTCGCGGAGGAGATTCCTCTGCCGGCAGAGGTGTCCTGTGAGGAGAGCGGGCAGGGACAGGCAGCGAGCTGCAGGCCGTGGGGCTTGTGGTACCCGGGTGAAAAAATCCAGAGCATGCCCATCAGCATGGCCGCTTGGTAAAGTTGCAGCTTTGCAAAGCGAAGGAAGGAGTAACTTGTCTGCAATCACCCACCTTGCCACCAAAACAGCACGCAAACCTGTGCCTTCCTGCTCAGTCTGCTGCGCAAACTGCATACCTTAGGTTAACCCCCACACAGAATGCATGCTTTGTGCAATTGCTCTATGTGCTCCGCTACCCTGTCTCAAAACATCGTGTTCCAGGGTCAAAACCTTGGACTAGACAAGCTGAAGAACCAGATCTGCAAGTTTAGAGCACCCCAGTACTGCTACGGGCAATGTGCTCTGCATACTTGGGTAATTAGTCTCTCTAAAACTTAGCGGTATCAGAATATCTCCACACTAGCTGCTTTAACAGTTAAAAGCAGACTCTACACAGATACAAGCTAAATCCTGCCCTTGGTCTGCAGAAATAAGAGATAACAAAACAGTGCCCCAAAGGTTATCTGGGTCAGTTTATGCTACAATACGTTTTGTTGGGGTTTGGCAAGGATTTTGTTTGAGGTTTTGCTTAGCACTTCGCCTAAGACCAAGGCCACTCTTTTGATGTTTTTCCTGGACCCAGAAACACCAGGAGACAATTCACTGAACAGGAAAGGAGTGACCCATCTGGTGTCCCTCTCTGTGCCATACCGGTGGTAGGCTGGCCTAGGGAAAGTCTGCAAAGCAGAACTGACAGCAATACAAAACTGAAAGCACAAGTGAAAACAGGAAATTGCTATTTTAGCATACGAAGTGCCCAAGTCTGCATGTACTGTGCACTGCAAACCACCTCCTTTCATCCTGCCCTATTCCTCAGTGTTTTTCAAAAGCTGTCATCTGTGTAGTTTATGATGTCTTCAACCCAACCTCAAGAGTAAAACATCACCTGCCATTACATCATGTACCTTGCTCCTTTCCTTCTTTAACCCATCTTACACACATTCTGTCCTCAGCTGCAAGCTCTCTGCCCCAGGGACAATCTCTGACCATTAGGTTTGTAAGCAACCTGCCAGGAGAGGATCTCACTGCTTGACAACACACTTCAAAACCCACCATCCACCAAGCATAAACATGGATAGCAGTTGTGTAACTTCCTTGAATAACAGTGAAGAACAGTTTGACTTGCTGTCATATAGATTTGCTTGAAAAGACAATAGTGTGCAGTTGAATTACTTTAAGTGTTAAAGCAAAGTTTCATGCCCAGGGTCAGCCAGGAATTCCAGACATTGTTATGTCACATTGAAGGAGCACGTGAAATGTAAGTAATAGAAACACGTGCTTTACCTTTCAGTTAAGGCTTTAACACTTCAATTGCAATAGACCTAGAGGCATTTTTACAGTTACGTGACCTGAAGATGTGAACAGTTACAAAGGACAACAAAAGAGACAGATACAGAACGCATTGGTAAGTTTGCAGGAAATGCAGACACCAGCCAGCTTCAACAGAAACTCCGATTCCAGCACTGTTGATGGCAAGATGAAGTAGTTGGAGCAGACAGCAAGGGTACAAAAAGCAATCATTACCTAAGTAATAATTTGGTTATAATCATAGAATCATAGAATAGTTAGGATTGGAAAGGACCTTAAGATCATCTAGTTCCAACCCCCCTGCCGTGGGCAGGGACACCTCCCACTAAACCATGCCACCCAAGGCTATGTCCAGTCCAGCCCTGAACACCGCCAGCAATGGAGCATTCACAACTTCCCTGGGCAACCCATTCCAGTGCCTCACCACCCATACAGTAACCTGCTTATGGTAAGTGACTGGAATACATCACTGCAGAAGGTATTGCAGTGCTTAGGTCTGTGGGGGAAGTAAGAAAAAGGTTCCACAACTGTAATGGTATCAGCTTGTTTGCGGTTTGATTTCTCTCACCCCTCCACCCTCCAGCAGGAGAGTTGTGGGCACATACTACTGTTTAAACTAGTGCATGCCCTGCAGCAGGCCCTAATTACAAATAAATAGGCAACAGCAATCATTAGGCACAGAAGTATAACTATCAGTAAGTAATCATAACTTCTCAAACTACTTTTTGAACTTACTTTAATTAGAATAACTCCTATCACCACAGATACCAATTATGCCCAAGAAAGAGGAAATCTTACTTTCCCTGGCAATTTGGAAGCGCTCCACTGCTTATTATCTCCTTAGTTGAAATGAAGCAAAAGTTAGAGGACACTTACCTCATGCTTTACTTCAAAGAGGTTGGAAAATCATTTGCCTCCTGCTCAATCCTGTGCTATTGATTTTCAGTAGCACCAGTCTTTCCCATTGCGCAGTCTGAACGCCCACAAATAACCAGAAACTTTGAAAAAAATACAAATCTGGGAAACAACGATAAGGTTTTCCAAGTGGATCTGGAAGTACGCTTGGGATTTAATGCAAGTCATTCTTTGCTATTTCTTTCATCTGTTCCTTAATGGCCTTCCAGAATGACTCATACTTTCACTTTCAAGCAAAAGCAGGAAGTATCCCAGAGTGCAGAGGTTTCAAGGAATATCCAGTGGGAAATGGATTGCCCACAGCACAGCGACAGCATGATGAAGAGCTGTGATTTGGCCACAGCCCATCTGAAACTTATCAGTCACCACCATGTGATCTTTATTATAATATTTCAATGTAAGTGTTCTAAACAGAGTTAAAAGCCCCAAATCTGAAAGGGCATTATAGGCTTTTGTCAAAGACAGAAAGGAAGCAAAATCAGAGCACCATTTCTAAGAAATTGTCTTTGGACTTTTGAAAGCACAGCTGGACTTCAGGATTGTCCAATTTTCATTTAAATACATCACTACTTTCAGCTTTTCTTCTAGAAGACCACCATCACCACAGAATTACTGTACTTTAGAAGCAAAGGATTTCTGAAGTCTTGAAATGGCAGCTGAAATCACACTGGAAAAAAAAAACAACAAACAAAAACCCAACACACCAGTTTCCGGAACAGTTTTGGTTTGCTTTCGATTTCAGGAGCCAGAGAAATAGTTAATAACTCAGATTTGATTGTAGGAGAGGAAGAACGTTGTTCCTTCCCCTTGTAGATTCTTCACCCAAGGGGTTCTGTGGAGATAGATATCTGCTCTTCTGTCAGAAAGGACCTTTTTAGACACACACTCCAGCTTCTATCCCTCCCAGCAACTGCAGCCACCACCTGTGTTAAGTCTTTTCTGCACTGGTGCAAAGGAACAACCAGAGTGGCCATGCACAGCTGATGCACAAACCACCAGCAGATCAGTCATGGAGAAGTGTGCTTAGGTATATGGGACATCAGACACAGCTGTAGGACCACCCTCAGCTGTCAGAAGAGGCTATAACCTGTGTTCAACCATTAACTCAAACTTCCCATTCAAACAAGTTGTGATAAGAGTAGTTTTCCACGGGGTGATGTGTAGCCCTGGCCTAAACAAAGGAGCCACATAGCATATGACACATAGGACATTGCACATGGATGGCCATCATAAGCCATGAACCTCCATCCACTTTATAACATGACAGTTGGCAAAGCTCCAGATCAAATACCCTGACCACGGTTTTTTTAAGTTCTAAGGACCTCTTATCTCTTAATGTCTGTTCATTTCCACCTTATTTTAATATGCCTGACCTTAACAAAGGCACAGCAAAGTGTAAGCCATTCAAAACCATTGACCTTGTGCTACCTGAAGGGAATCAAGAGTGAAAATAGGAGATAGTTTTTTGAAGTGCAGAGGACTGTGAAAGTCCCCTAGAACATTAAGTACAGGAACAGAAGCAAACACATGTAAATGAGGCTGCAAAAGGAAGATTTGTCTAAGGAACCACAGGGAGTGACAGGTAAGGGCAAAGACAGGTATCATAAGTTTTCTCCCCTTGGAGTTTAAGTGTTGTAAATTGCTTTTACCCTGATACAGGATCAAGTTTATGGAGAAACAGGTCAGCCAATATTTATTTAGCATTCATTTTATTAAGCTGTTTTAGTAGACTTATGAATAGCAGATCACTCTCCAGACAGTAAATTTAATTATTCTTCATGATTCATACACATGCAAACATCCATCATTACCCAGAAGGGAAGGGGAAGCTGACCAGAATGGTTTTCTCAGATACGGAGGCTCATACTGAATGCGCCAGGGTCAATGCCCAGGAAGTCTGTTTCTGCAGATGCCCATGTAATCCTGTAATCATTGTCAGCATCCAGCCACCACCCTCTTCTTGGATGTGCCCCCGTTACAAAACCGCTGTTGGTGGCATGTGTGCTGCTGGCCTTATAGAGGTTCATCTGACTCTGTCCTAGGATCATCAGTTCCTGCGGATTCAGCAGGATCCCTGGCTCTGGAGCTTACCACTTTTACACATTGGGGCACTTTTTTGGGACACTTTTGCACACTACCTCTCAGCATGTATTTTTCCTCTTTCCAGCTTCTTGCTTTCTGGTAACTATTTTTCCATGCATCTGCATCTAGATGTACCTGTAGAGCCTGTTTCAATTCACAAGGGGGATTTGAGACACAAGTGCTCCAAGTACACTGTAGGCTGTTCCTCCCATGCACAGCACAGGCAGCTCTCTCCCACCAACCACTGTGAGCACAGTTGGCCACAATTTGCAGCACAGATTCCCAAATCCATCTCCAAACCTGGATCTTCCAGAACACTGCTTACCTACAAAGCTCAGCATGCCACCACTCTGTTCATGCATGTCTTATTTCAATAGCTATGTGGTATGCTGGCGATATAATAATGCACACTGTGGGGAACCTCCACTCCTCAGCACCCAAATGATTCTCATCCATCATTTTCTTTTGTAGACTTCTAAATAATTCCTTCCACATTACATGGTGCATTTCCCTGCTTGTGATCATCTTCTACCAAACATTTTCCCACCAATTATTTTCATTACACACGCTTTAATCATGCTTTCAAGCTATACCTAATGCTTAGCTACTAACAGTTCATGCTGTGTATCTCGGACACTATCATATGCTACTACAGGTGTTGTACTGGTGATGTTTGATGGCTACAGATACCTGCATGTTAGTCTGTTACCTAGGTGTTTATTAGTCATGCTTTCAATCTTCACCTTATTTCAGCTAAACAGCTATAATGAGTTTTTCTATCCTTCACAGCATTGCTTCGCTTTACCCATGCAATAGCAGAGAGAGGGAGGCGCAGGAAGCAAAGACTGGCTTTGTCTCAGAATCTGTTTATATATCATTTTATGTGGCAGATAAAAGGAAAGCTAGGAAGTATCAGAAAACAGATGGCATTTGAATGTGTATATGGTAAGGAATGGATAGAGACAGGAAATGTTTAGAAGATTTTCCACTGTTTTTCCTGGGAGAGCATAGATACTGAAAAAAGTTGTGGAGCTCATGGAAGGGATAAAACCCACAGATGTGGAAGTGTTCTGATACAGGCAGCCGTTACTTTTTGCACTGAAAATGTAAAGGGGGCTACTGGGTGCTACACAGTTTGTTTTTTAAGTAGAAAACCACTCATTCGTGAAAACAGAATAAGAGTGTTTTCTTTAGACTTAGGCTGCCTTCCTCTGACTGAGCTGTATACTTGAGCATATAGCTAGAAGCATCATTACAGCTCACACAAACATGTCTGAGCTAAGCCTGTGTAAACTCATCAAGTTGATGTACCGCTTTTCCAGGCACCCCCACACCCAGCTTCCTGGCTCTGCCTGCGTCTGCTGCTCTTTGTTTCCTTCACTACCAATTTGCTGTGTGGTTTCAGCACAGCCACAAATTACAGTACAGTTCAGATACAGACATTCCCTGGCATTCCCAGTTTCGTTTTCTTCCATCTTTCTGGAGAACCTCCCCCCTTCCCACTAATTCCCAGGTGTTATCAGATCAGATGCTCAGCAAAATCCCTACTGAGCATTGCAGGAACTAATTTACACTTCCTTTACCAAGCAAACACTGATATCTTGTCATGCAGCTCACGGAGGAGTAGACTGCATTTTCATTTAGGTGAACATCTGGAGAGAATATTTATGGTACCTGTTTCAACTGCAATTATAGTTTCATCAGTGGGGGGTTTTCACGTCTCAAGATTGGGAAGTATCTGCTGTTCTTTCAAAGCCTGTTTCACCCAGGGAATTGGCATCTCTAGGCAGGAACTCAACTAACACACTAGTTCCCTCTTTTGACTGGACAAAAAACTGGCAGCATTGCACTGATATGTCAAGGGGACGTGTAGAAAGTATCATCTGTCAGGGCTTTGTGTACCACAATATCTCTACTAAATTAATACACATTTAATAATCACTACATAGTTTGCTCACACCTTTAACACACACTACTCATTTTCCTGACATACATACCCATTCGTGCAATCATTTTCAAAGAAAACTTTGAATCAATGTAGGTCAGTTAAGTTTCCCATATTTTACTTCTCCGATACTCTACCTTTTAATTATTCAAGCCTTTCAGAATTGTAAGTGCCAAGACTCTCAAACTGCATAGACAAGAGCCATATAACCACACACACAAAATTCCTCTGTCACCACCACTAGAAGTAGCCTGGTTTACATCTTAAGCAAATTAAAAATGGAAATGGCCTTCACCTGTGGCTTCTTAAGCAGACCTCTTATCATGTTAACATTCACTAAAGCAAATTCCTGGTCCTTGCTGATCTCTTTCTGTGGCGGCTGTCTCTTGGAGAAGAGCAGTCTTGTAAACATCCTGTTAATCACCGATTGGTTCTGCAAAGATTAATCACATAAGGTCAAACAAAACCAAATAACATTGAGGAGCAGTCCTCAACTGCCAGCAGGCAAGGGAAAGATGTTTTCTTCAACAGCTTATCAATGTTTCTCTGGCTTGTTTCTCCACAACATGAACACATTGTTTTCAGTATAACATGCATAGACATTTCAGTTGGTAAGTCCAGTTAGCTAACCAAGTTGCCAGACCCCCCTGCCCTTCCTCCACTCAATGTTATGCTGTGACCAAACTCTTAAAAAAGTCTTTTCCAAAGACTGGGGGAATCCTTGCATCAGCCTCAAACATTATTTTTCTCTTGCAGTCAGAGATCAGATGAAGCTGGGGGTTGTTCAGCCTTCAAAGTAATTAATTGGGAAATGCCTGCTGGGACAGGAGAACTGAGAGTCACAGCCTCCATCAAAAGTAAGCAGAGACAGGACATTTGATGTCTGGCCAAAATGAGCAAACACTGTTCTATTTCAAAATCAAGGCATGCACTCAGTGAAACCCCTTAAACTGCCTTGCTACTATTTTTATCCAAGTTCCATGTCTGTGAGTGAACAAATGGAAGGCCAGTATATCAGAAGTGGCAAATCCTAGCAAATCTTTTTTAAAGGACTTTTTCTTTAGTAACCATCAGTGTCTGCAGAACCAGGCACTTCACCTAGAAGAAGAGTACTGCACAGTTATCCCCAGTGAGGAAAAAGCCTTGTGGAGGGCATCATCATGGCTTAGTACAAGAGGGACAGGCTTTGGAAAAGCAGGAAAGAGTTAGATGTCAACAGAAAAAGAGGTCAGGCCAGCAAGCTGGGCTGTGAGATCTGTGCAGGTATCAAGTCTTGGTTTGGTTTTTGTTTCTGCTGCTATCACAACTAGGGCTGAGACACCAGCTGGTTTTCAGAAAACAGACATAATTACCCTAGTAGAACAATTAGTTAGGGACATTTAAACTGGAAAAGCCAACACTTGCTTAGCACTTAGAGGTTGCATTTCTGTTAATCCAGAGTCTGTAAGTGTTCTGAGTCTCAGCAAGCTTTGTGGACAGCCCATGACGGGACTGCTTCCTCCTACACCAGTTCTAAGAGTCATCTCTCACCTACAAAATGCTACATCACAGTCCACCACATCCAGCTACCCGTTCCAAGGAAGGCCGACATTCAGATAGAAATGCAGAGATTCGTAGCAGCAATACTAATGTTGATATGAAGGAAAGCACCAGCAAAAGCTATTAATCAAGCAAGGGCTGGAAGAGTGGCTGGTACTGACAACCAAGAACATGATCAACAGTGATCAAACTGAAACACTGATGGATGAGATGTTTACATCATGAAGCCTGTGCTCTGATATAGCCACAGCAGAAAGAACTTATCAAGAGACCTGTGCTCCATTAACAGAAGGATGGTGACAAGGTTGTGACACTGCTTTCTGCTGTCCTAACAGGAAGGCAAATTCACCATAAGGATACTCAAAATGAGACAGAGACAATGGGCAGCCGCCTTGTCTAAGACTTACGGAGAAAAAAAGCAAGATTCTTAAGGGGAAAAAAAGTCATGGTAATAACTTTCTGGCTTCTTAAGGGGGTATAAGACCTTCCAAAAATTGGTTCAAACCAGCTCAAAAAGCAGATCTAGCATGATCGAGAGGAACCTAAAAGGTGGAGCAAGGATTTGAGAGCCAACATCTCATCCTTTCTGTGTTACACAAGTGATCCTTGTAAGCTTTGACATATGTCTTGGAGCCCACCAGTATGTGGGTGTGAAAATATGAATGAAATGTATGTCAATGAGTGAGTGAAATAAGTGTTCTTTAAACTAAACTTCCCATTTCATAAAGATTTCCACTAGATCTCATGGCATTAATTTTTTTACAGGCATAGGGCAGCGAGTGCAGTTTACGTCTCATCTTCCTGGAGTATGTTTTTCTGCACCCCCCTAGTCTAGCACTCCAGCAAGCTCCCCCACACTGGCCTGTATCAGACAGCTGAGTCATAAGCCTTTTCTTGGTTCTGAAGCCAAATCCCTGCTAGAAAGGCACAAAACTAGGCAGTGCACAGGGCTGGCTAGAGCAATTTCCAACTAAGAAAGATCAGTTATTACTACAGTACGCCACTAATTGCTCTCCTGTGCATTCCCTCGAGTGATTCACAGCTTTCCTGAAGAACAAAGTGCAAACCTGTGCACAATACTCCCACATTGACCCCATGTAGAGCTGAAGCATCTATCCCCAGACCTGGAGGATAAACTGGCCCTCATACAGGAGGGGGAAATTCCCACCCCACACCCCCCTCTTCCCACCCTCCCTCCAGTAGTGATTTGCTATAACCTGCAGATCATTTCTGGCAGAGCTGTTGCTGAATAGTAGTTCTCTGACAGTCTGGCAGCTCATTCCTTTAACTCACTGCAATCTTCTGTACCATTCCTAGTCCATTCCTGAGACTTTCTCAAGATCACTCTTAACTCCAGCCCTGTTCTCCAGTGCTCTCACCATCCCTCCCAAATTCACAGTAGTTTAACAAACATACTTCACAAAGTATAGCTTTTACACCATTAAATAGACTGAATAAAAACACTGAATCCCCTCAGATATGGACAGGGTCCTGTAAAACTTTAGCCAATAAAGCCTTCTTTCCTTGCAACAAGCCCTTAGAAACTCACCTGAGTACAAATAAGCACAGTATTGATACAGGAACTGGTGAAATTTATCCAAAGCACCTCTGTATTAAGATAGGCTGAGAAAGTTGAGGCTGTTCATCCTGGAGAAGAGAAGGCTGCGTGGAGACCTCATAGCAGCCTTCCAGCATCTGAAGGGGGCTGTAGGGATGCTGGGGAGGGACTCTTCATGAGGGACTGTAGTGAGAGGACAAAGGGTAACGGGTTCAAACTTAAACGGGGAAGTTTAGATTGGATATGAGGAAGAAATTCTTTACTGTAAGGGTGGTGAGGTACTGGAATGGGTTGCCCAGGGAAGTTGTGAATGCTCCATCGCTGGCGGTGTTCAAGGCTGGGTTGGACATAGCCTTGGGTGGCATGGTTTAGGAGGAGGTGTCCCTGCCCATGTCAGGGGGGTTGGAACTAAATGATCTTAAGGTCCTTTCCAGCCCTAACTATTCTATGATTCTATGTCAGTTTTGCGGACCACATGTCAAGACAGACAGGTACCTAAATGTACATGGTACGGGCTCAGATAGGCAAATATATCTTGTCAGATTCTGTTTTGCAAGGCTACATTGTTAGGGATTTCTCAGCTGGGTAGTTTGAAGGTGGATTCAGGTATACTTGTGCTAGTTGGAGTCACCCATTATAGCAATTACATGTAAATATACTCCTAGTGACCAAGTCACAGGGTAATCAGGCAGCTAAATGCAACATAGCATTTAAAGAAATCAACCTGCTTTTCGCAAATCTTGGGTACCTTCAGGCGTAGTGGAAACTTGAGTTACATTGGTAAGCCAGACAGTGGAAGAATAGGTGCACGCTTAAACCTTGGGATGCTTAGAGGCAGGACTAGGAATAAACATGGAGGCAGCTGCCTGCATCTAGACACCTTGCAAACAGAATATAGGCCCAGAACTGCTTTTAGAAATTTAGTATTCTGTAGGTGATAAAAAAATACCCTAAAGCTCTGATACAAGCCAAGTATGCCCTGAACAGCTGAAGTAATGAAGCCTCGCTTCCTTTATGATTGTAATTATTGTCTTTAACTCCTTCATAACGCCTTTATCTCTTCTGTTTCACCCTCCCATTGGGCAGGATGCAGGCAAATGCATGCTGATGAGCAAGTGCAGACATGGTTGCAACTGAATATACATATAGCCTTAAGGGAATTGGATCACTGTGACAGGAGTACTTAGACTGATAAATAATAACTTCATTACATTGGCATTCATTGAGGACAATCTTCATGCCAGTAATTTTCATACTGTTTAACATTATCGCTACATACTAGTTCTTAAACATAGAATGGATTGTAAGTGACATTTGAAGATCATCCTGTCCAAACCTCCTTGATGATCCATGTGAGTATCATGTATTCAAATCAGCCAGTTCTTTATCCTAGATCAGCTGAGAGCGTTCAGTACACTGTACAGTTGGTACTGGCAAATAGGACCTGTGATGGTCTAAGGCATATATGCTTTTAGGCCCCAGAGCTTTTCAACAAGGACAGTCAAAACTGAAGTAGGTGCTTCTTTCATCCACAGCCCAAACTGGAGTTCTCATCCTGCTAAGCCTGTTGAAGCTCTCACTAGTGACCCCCCCTTGTTGTCTACCTCCGAGGAGAGTGCTGCAAGGCTCCTAGGGAAGGGAGGTTACTTTCCCAGACTCTGGCGCATGCGTTTATCACATCCCTGCCTGGGTTTGTTCCCCTTCCCTTTGCTAAGCAGCTTCTTCCTTCCCTAAGGCAAAAGCAGTCTTTCCCCAGCTCTCAAGGCTACACTTTTTCAATTATCAGTCATAAGTTGTTTATGATTCTCTCTTATCTGCTTTCAACCCATGACTGTATTTTCAAAGCCTTTGCTACTATCTCACACTGATTTAACTGGGAATCATAACAGCACCTGGTCCCAGGTGCTCCACACAGTTATCATAACAAGCTGATAACTAGTCTGACAAGCCAGGACCAGGACCTTGCACCATCTTCTCTCTGGGTTGAAAACAAACCAATATTGAAGTTTTAGTATGTTTCTTTTAAGGGTGCAGCAAGCATCCACTTCGGCTGCAGCAGCAGCAGTTGGGTAGCTGGCTGCAGTTCTGCCTCCTGGCCCTCTAGGACCTAGATTTGGAAGAACTATCAGTGGTCTTGCAAGAAGTCACTTCTCCACAAGGATCTTCCAGGATATTATCAGGAAATTAGAAAAAAAATTGAATAAAATAAATCAATTCTCAATTCTTCGATTATTCCTCACCTGATTCTTTTTACTGTTCAATTCCTACAATCAGTATTTCCAGCTTGGCTAAAGAGGAGAGAGATACCTGATGGGGGGGATGTGTCACCTCCCCACCATGCTCTACTTCATGTTTTCATCAGGATAGACTCCCTCTGCTACGGCATCCTGCTTCCAATCACACCTGGTTCTACCTGATTTCAGAGTTACACTGGAGACCCACCCTGGGACACCCACGGGTATTTTCCTCAGTAGCTTATCTGCCACTTAATGATGAACTGTTGTCTCTGGCATCTACATATACAGTCAGTGCTGATCCACAGTCAAACCCTGAGCTAAGATAAACTGGTACAGTATCAAAATAAGCCTTGGGAAGTATGAGTGACCTTCTAAAACCCCCATTAACATTTTAAACCTTAGAAACTCTATTTCTAGCTGCAAGGTTAGTATTTTCAACAGGCTAGCTGAGTTTGGTTACCTGAATATCCTCCTGTAATTATTAGCATTTTAATAATCTAGTTTATATAGGAATCATAGAGGCACTTTAAAACCTTTGTTTTCATACAATAGTCTTGAAAAAAATTTAGCTTTTTTAATATACAAAGCATGATACAGGATGAACTCGCCTCGAAAACATTTCCTATATCAAAACTAGGAGATGGGGAGTCATACAAAGCATGAAACATTTACAGCTTCATTAAATCAGATACAGTAATGTAAGAAATAGTTAGAACTTGGTATGTGTTCAGCTGGTCCAAGGGAATTCTCTTTAATTCCTTCCTGGGAAGAGTTTAACTTGTAAGGATGAGACTATAATCAATCCAATCAGTTTCATCCATGTTCCTTATCAGCCGCAACTGTGCAAGACAGTTCATTGCTCTCTGCCCTCTGCTAAAGGCTGCCACTACCCCAGCTCTCCTCTAAGTGCACCTTCACCCGTTTCCATCAAAGCAGCTTTTCCTGGCTTTTTAATAAGCCTTTTTGCTAACCCAGATTGTTTTGACTAAAAGGAGTGTGTGTGTATAGAAACAAAGATCTTCCTGTATTTTCCCACCGGTAGCTCAAGCTCATCTGTGCTTTAATTTAACAAGAGTTCCTGTAAGTTAATTTACCTTTGCCTCAGCTGGGTTGGTCTTGGCAGAAATATTTATCTCAGTTTCTCCCCATCAGCCAAGCCCTTCAAGAGGGACAGTGTGTATGTCTGCACTACGCACTTGCTCTTCCTACATTTCTACCCTCAGCGGGAGCAGCTGTGACCCTTTAAAGGCAAGGAAGCAAAACCATTTTCTTGTCAGGCAAGGAAGGCATTTTTCACTCTCACACACTTGAGAAGGCTTGATTGCTTCATTTTTATTGATAACTTGTTATTGCTTCTTATGTAGCACTAAAGACAAGATTGGTTGTGTTAGACACTGCAGCCTTTCACTTTTCTTTAGAGGACTGGGAAAGCATCCCTCAGCAGAAGGCTTCAGTGGCAGCTTGATCCCCGATAAGGGACTCTGCTGCAACATCATCCCACCTGGAACACTTCCAGCCTTCTCCTCACCATAGCACCAGACATCCGTACAGCCCTATGGCGAGCAGACTGCAAACTGATAGTAACCCAGAGGCAATAGGAAAAAAGTTTATATATTTCAACAGAACCAGCTCCCTGCCCTGCTGCATTACAGCAACACAAATTGAAGAGATTTAGTTACCATACCCCACATTCTGAAAAGAAAGCAGGTACTATTCTAGAGGGCATTTTGATTTACTTGCAATATGTATAACAGGAACTAATGTTTAGGATCAGAAACCAGACAGACTGAAATGAGTAATAAGAAACAGGAAAAGAGTGCCAGTGGTTAACTAATAGAACAAATTATCAAGGGAAATGTTGGGTTTTCTCATTTCCTGATGTCTTCTTGGAAAAAAAATACGTACTTTAGTTTATCATCAATCAGTGGGGTAATGTCAAGAGAAACATGAAGAAATTGCAGGGCCTGTGAAAGATGGGAGGTCAGTCTATGGGGTCTAGTGGTCTCTGCCTGTTCTGCAGAGTTGAACTCCAGAGGGAGAAATAAAGAGTGTCTTTTGCATCCACATGCACACACATCCTGTGCCCACAGAGCAGAGTATCCACAGGCAGCTGCTATTTAGTCCCACAGGGGATGCTACACTGCTGACCACCTCATCCACACACAGCAGTCTGCTGCATGTTCAAAGCCACATGCCAGCTCGTTTCACATCCAGTGCCCAGCCCTTCTGCTTTTCTCATTCCAGGACATGAAACAAATCCAGGTTCTTCTCCCTCCTGCTCCACATAAGCAATCATCCTGGAGAAGACAGATCCTGAGTGACCTACATATCCCATTATCCCTCTTACTACAGTAAGAGTTTTCTGTAGTTTGACAGTCAGATTAGACAAGGAACCCGCAAACACTTGTCACTTTTTGGAGTCCCAGTTAAACTACCACACAAAACCAAGAATGTTTCCTTTAGCAGAAAATACTAACTTCACCTCTTAGTTCTTACTAATACCAGTAAGAAGCTCTTACAAAGCAAATCCTCTGTACCAGTTTTTCCCCCCACTCTTCTCTGATCCCTCACCTGGTAGGATGAGGAAACCAGCAGGCAAAGGCAATTTGGGAAAAGTCAGAGCAGCCTTTCGACAGAAGTGGTCTTTTTCCTGAATGCCATCATGCCTAACATACATATTTCTTTATAGGCCCACATGGCAACCGTCCCAGCAGTACCTTTGGATACCCTATTCCAGCCATTAAGCCTCAGTCATACACTCCTAATTACTACTGTTCACAGCCTCTTTCGGATCTCAGTGATCTTCCAAGATGTCTTACCAAAATACTCATCTCAGGTGTTGTTAGAACTCCATCCACATCAATTATTGCACACAAATTTAGGCAGTAAAGCCAAGTTTTTACCAAGCAACATCAAATGCTTTCTGTATGAAAGAATAGTCACACTTCATATTGTTCTCATTACTGTTATATCAGCTAGCCCGTCTCCCAAGCGATTTAGCTTTGGGAGTGTAAAGAGATTCCCTTCTGCCCACCAGCAACTGAAGCTATCACACCTGCAGCGATCCACCAACATTTTCTCTTACACATCCACCATCACTCCACTTTTTATGGAGTCCATAAAGGAGGGGTTTACCCTCATCAGAAGATGGATACAAGTTAAACACTGTTCAGAGAAAGCAGTTAAGCTCAGAAGAGCCTTTGCAAACATAGCAACACACAAGATGAAGGGAAGTTTAGATTGGATACGAGGAAGAAATTCTTTACTGTAAGGGTGGTGAGGCACTGGAATGGGTGTCGTGGTTTAAGCCTCTATAACTCACGCAGTTTCGCTCTCTCACTCCCCCCTCTTTCTTCCCCCCGCTCCTGGAGGGATAGGAAGGAGAATCAAAAGAATGCAACTCCCACAGGTTGAGATAAGAACAGTTTAGTAACTAAGGTATAACACAAAACCACTACTGCTACCACCAATAATAATAATGACAAGGCAAATACAAGGGAAAAGAATACAATCGCTCACCACCCAATACCAAGCCCGACCATGCAGTGCACCCCCACCCTTCCAGGTCTCTGCTCTCTGTTTTACATCCTGGGCATGACATGCTATGGCATGGAATACCTCTTTGGTCAGTTTGGGTCAGGTGTCCTGTCTCTGCTTCCTCCCGGCTTCCCCTCCTCCCTGGCAGAGCGTGAGGCTCAGAAAGTCCTTGGCCAGCCTAAACATTCTAAGCCATAACTAAAAACACTGGTGTTATCAGTGCTGTTCCCAGGCCCAAAATCAAGAACACAGCGCTGCACCAACTACCAAGAAGGAGAAAAATGACTGCTGCTGCTGAACCCATGACAATGGGTTGCCCAGGGAAGCTGTGAATGCTCCATCGCTGGCAGTGTTCAAGGCCAGGTTGGACATAGCGTTGGGTAGCATGGTTTAGTGAGAGTTGTCCCTGCCCATGGCAGGGGGGTAGGAACTGCATGATCTTAAGGTCCTTTCCAACCCTAACTATTATATGATTCTGTGTATTTTTATGTGAGAGGAAAGTGATGCTAATCGTAAGGAATCAATGTACAAACGCTTTCTAAAGTGACAGGCCTGCTTTTCACATGTACCATTACTGAAGCATAGATCAGTGATGACAAGCCCTTAATCTGGGCTGAAACTGAAAGCTTCAAGCTTTCAAAGAGGCAATAAATATGATTATCAAGGCTGATATGATATCTTCCAAGTCCAATCCAGGATTTCTTGTGCACTCATCAATGAGTACAATGAAATTGAAAATATTCATTTATTGAAGGAACACAAGCACTCACCAGTGCTGCTAAAACCATAAGGCTTAACTCGCAAAAGCATTGATGCATCCTCCCAAAGACATCACGAGCCTACCACAGGCAGGTTGATTTTTACCTAATCTCCCAAGCAGCCACTGGCTTTTTCTTCCCTCACCTTTATGCTCTATCAGCACCCTGAGCAGTATCTGCAGACATTCCCTCATCCCCAGCTATTCCTGCAGTTCTTTCCCCACACTCCATTTGTATCAAGCTTCTGAGGACAAACCCCTTGATTTCCCTCCCCCCCCCCCCCCCCCTTTTTTTTCCCCTTGGCCAACCAGGTTATTACAAGGTAGGACAAGGCAGGACTCAAAGCCTGATGAGCTCATATGGAGACCATCTCTGACAAATGCCTTCCTTCCATGCTGCTGACACCTTTGAGGACAGTTTTACTTCATCCTCCCCCTCCAGGGTACAAACATGTGCAGAGTGCATCAGTTCATGCTGTCATTGCTGTATACTTGAGGATAGCCCATGTCTTTCATAAGGGACTGGAAGATTTATTCATGTGCTATGTGAAAGAAGCCAGCCACACACCCAAAGCAGCGTTCGTAGAAAGGAGTCTGGTCAGAAAGGCGGTGCTGTTCTCCCCGCGTTTGGTGCCTCCAGCAGGTCGCACAAGTGCTTTACAGCACAGACCTCAACTCCAAAATGAGCTGGTTCATGACGGCAAGGCAAACGGAAGAAAGAAGAGCAGGGCAACTCTGCTGCTGTATTGCCATATGATACAGTACCCTGCCCAGGAGACTCAATAGGAGGTCCTTGAACAGCCCTGCTTAAAGGAGGAAGGCTGTGGGATGCTTTCAGTACTTACCACATAGCTGAGGGCGAAAGCAGGCACCAAGGCGAGCATTTTCACCTTCTGCTCTAAGCAGTGCAGACCCAGGGACAGTGTTCACCCAGCTTAAAGCAAAGATCTCTCATACCTTGAGGTGCAATAATGAAAACACCAGGATTTCCATGGTCTGCTCCTGACCAGACAGCACTTGACAGGGGCACAAGTCTCCACTGAAGATGGTGTAAGGCCGTATGGTCTTAAGCTTGCCAATGTGGGCTTTCATGCAGGATCTGGAGATGGCGTTTTAAACTGCAGCCAAGCTTCCATCTTACATAGATGACACCCAGGATGCCAGGGCAGGTTCACATACAAGAGTGTGGGCATGCTGAAAGGTTTTTGGGAGCAAAATGCAGAACTGCATCTAGGTGGGAGCTCCTGGAAGGTCTCAGCATAGCAAACAACCTGAGAGCTTGGATGTGGGATGGAGGGGGCCACAGCTGCCCTCAAAGCAGTGGGGACTTCTTGCAGGGGAACAGAAAGTCCAAGAAACAGGTAAAAAAATAAAGCAGTGCACATAAGTGGTCAATATTGCTCCAAAATTACTTGATGGGTGTCTTAAGAGCAAGCATGCCTTTGTTTTCCACCTTTTAAGTGCTGCCAGGTTCCCTAGAAATCCATGTTATAAGGGAACCCAATGGATCACTTGGATCTGAGGCAGGATCAGCCATCCCCAGCCACTGCTTACCTGTGATGAGGAGCCCACTGCTTCTGCCAAGGACACAGCTTTCCTGGAGCAAGTGCTTTGCTGGAGCTGCTTCTAGGGGAGCTGGGCAAGGTCAGCACACACACCTCAGCATCAAGCCCACACATAACTTGCTTCTTTCTACCTTGCAAGTCTGCCTAGGCAGCAGAGCTTGGAAAAAGAGCAGTTAAAATGGAGAAAAACCCCTACCTTGGCCACGGAGCGGATAATTGCTATTTCCAAGCTATTCACTACTCCATCAGGTGGCCGAGCGCAGCAGAAGTTAATCATCGTTTCCAGACCAGGCTCCCGACAGCAATAGCGTGAGTGTGCAGCCCTCTAGTGCCCACTCCCAGCCATGTTTCGGCATGAGCACGTTACTAACACCGACGTCCATGATCCTGCAGAGCTACCACAGCTTTCTGCCATGAGGAGGACTGTCACTCCTGATGGGCAGCAGGTCACCGGCTTTGTACCCTGAGGGACATAGCACCTTTTCTTTGTGTTCGTTCTAGCCCTGTGGCTTTCAGCTGCACCCTTCACAAGCAGGGCCAGTCCAGGAGCTCTCTTCTGCACTGTCTGCTATTCCAGCTTCATCCATTCACAAACCTTCCCCTCAGCATGCAGGGCTGATATACCTACATTTGTACTGCGGTATAGCATCCCCATACGCCATGGCTTTTTCTGATTCTTCTAACTCTGCCATGAGCTTGCTCATGTCCCCTTTGCCTGGGGTATCAACCCTGGCTTAGGATGCAAAGCCCAGGCTTCCTCATGGTCTCTGCTTCAGCTTTGCTTCTGCTGCTGCACTTCAACACTCTGTGCATGATCCAGTTGCTCCTGTCCTCTCTGGCAGTAACCCCAAAGTTGGATTAGCAGTGAGGATGGCACCCAGGCTGCAGCCCCTCTGCCAGGTCAGCCCTTTGCCACCCACTAAGCAGTTGCTACCACTCCTGCCCAGGCTCCCAGATAGCTTTTAGGGTCTTCTCCCCTCATATCCCCAGCTTACCTACAACCTCTGCTCCTGGCAACTTGCTGGAGTCCCCAGAGTACACCTCTAGGAGCCACCCAGCCTCCCCCAGCTCCACACCAGGGGTACAGCAGCAAGCTGCCAGATTTGACCTTTATTTGCTGACCACAGGTGCCTGCGGTCTGCACTTCCCATCTCCCATTGCTGGGGCCTAATGAGGCCCAGACCCTATCCAAAAAGTTCTTCAGGTGCTAAAGGAGTCCAACATCACCTTCCCCTTCTGCAGCCCTGGGGGTACAGCACACAGATCTCGGCACTGGGCAGCTTGATTTAAGGCTACATCTGTAGGAAGAGTGGTTGCTCTGGGTGCTGCAGCTCTTTGCAGATGCAAAAGTCTTTCCTCATCTGACATTTACTGCAGATGGAAGTAATCTTTTCTCATGTGAGGGCTCAGTTTAGCTGCCTGAGCATCTGCCTAGCAGCAGAGAGCACCTGAGACAGCCCAGAGGGCTGCCAGAGATATCGGAGGACCCTAGAAGACCCGTGTCCTTCTGGAGACCAGGTGGAGCACCCCAGGCTGTCTCCAAGGGCTCTGCACCCCTGTGCTGTGGCAGCTGTAGCAGCTGGTCCTTGCTATAGCAAACCCATCTCCTACTCCCATGTCTAGAGAACAGTGCTTGTGTCCAAGCATTACCTCTTCCCTGCCAGCCAGGACATCTGTCTGGCAAAACACACTCCACGAGTCCCCCTGGCTGCCTGGGGAGGGCAGAGCGCTGCTGCTGCCAGCTGTGGTGGGTTTAGCCACCCATATGTACTGGGTTGATGTAGAAATGGGTTCCCTGTCCCAGGATGCAGATCCCTCCGTGCAGAGCCAGCCCTTGCACCCATCCCCAGGGCAGCAGGGCTGCTGAGCCAGGTCTGCTCCCAGTCAGGTGCTCTCTTGGCATCTTTCACTTGCCAGGAAAGCTTAAAAAGGCCCAAGTTTGGTGTGTTTTCCTTCCCCACACAGATGATTCACTGCACTTTCCTCTGTAAACAGTGGGTGGATCCCAGCTGGATTTCCGGGAGCAACCCAGCACGAATTCCCAGCTTGGGGAGCCGTGGCTCAGGGCCTCCTTCTCCACATTCTCCCAACCTGTCTTGCAGCAAGGCACAAGTGCAGGAACAAGCCTGTGGTCCACACACACCTGCACGATGCTTATGGGGTGTGGAGAAAGCCTGAGCATGCCCTGAGCCAGGTCTCAGGATTCGGGTGAGCTGCCATGCATTGTGCACCCCTCGCTGCCATGCACCCTTCACTGCCCACTCAGCCTCAGCAGGCTCTTTGCCCCCAGCACAAGAGCATTCCCCTGGGAAGGAGCCTGGCATCACAGCTCCTCATCACATCCACCTCACGCTGTCTGTGAATAGCTCGATGCCAGCTAAGAGCTGACCTGGCTCTCGCCTCCCACTGTGCCCTAGTTACAAGATGAGAGCACCGTTTGCAGAGAGAAGTGCTGGCTGAGCCCAACATCTCTATTTTTTTCCCAAGGGACTAATTGCAAGGCTAGCTGAAAGGAATTACTTGGAGTTGAGCTGACATTTCCCTTGGTGCTCCTCATCAGGCATTTTGGGCATCGAGCAGTGTGGGAACCAGCACGATGCCTGCCGTACACCAGGCTAAAGCTTCCCATCTTGTGTAACATGGTCCCTAATCCAAAATCCCTCAGTAAGGTTCCGTCTCCTCCCAGATGAGGCCCGGGGCAGGCAGGGACTGGGGTCACCCACCCCATGTTGAAGTGTGGGGGCAATCATGAGGGTGTTCCCTGTACCCCCATGTCCCAGCTCCAGCCCTGGGTGATGCTGGGGGTCAGTGGGAGCACCGGGCAATGCCAGGTTTTATCCACTAGAAGGAGGATCAGCAGGTTGGATGCCATGGAGATGGTGCACAGAGCTCTGTGTAGCAGGTCCCAGATCTGGACACAGGCACTGATCTCACCCTGAGGTGCCTGAGCCCAATGCTGATCCAGCACCCATTCCAAGGCCCATCCTGCTCCAGCTATGCACAGCACCCAACCCTGGCAAGGCTCTTTTCAAGCAGGAACATGGCTTTGCCCATCAGGGGATTTAATCCCTGGGGAAATGTCAGCCCTGAGCACAGAGCATAAGGAGAAGCCCCCCAAAGCATTTCTGAGGGGGAATAAATCCCAAGCCTGTAGATACCCTTTTGCAGTGCTTTCATTCCTGGAGAAGCTGTTTCCACCCTGATGGCTCCAGCTCCAGAGCTGATGCCTTTCCTCCAACCCCTGTGCCATCCCTGCTGAAAACGGGCTTTTTTGGCATCTGTAGATGCTGGGGCAAGTGTTTAAGGTTCTCCAATCCCTGTATCCTCCTCATAAACTGCTCCTCTGATAGCCTAAATCCCTGGAGCAGCATCCACTGGGCTAGGGCCACCACCTGCAGACCATCACCCCAAATCCTGCCTGTTTGCTAATGCACAGCTTGGAGGGGGGAACCACCCCCAAAAGCCTGCCCTCCTTCTGGGAGATGCTGGAAGGCAGTGCCCCGCTTTGCTGCTTCTGGTAAGAGCTCAGCTTCCCCGCAGCCACGCTTGCCTTCGCTCTCACTTCTGCTTCATCAGCCCCGCTTTCCCCACTGGGAAGCCTTCCGAAGGAAACCAGCTGATGCTGCCCAGCCGCTGGCCAAGGGGAGGCTCCGAAGTGGGAGGAAAGGATGGGGCCATTCCTGTAAGCTGCCCGTGACGTCCCATGCAGAGGTAGCGGGAGGGGGGCTCGGCTGGAACTTGCCCAGATGCGAATGCCTTCGGAGGAGTGACTCAGCCCTGCGGTTTTCCTCCCTTCCTCACCAGCAGATTTGGCTCCCAAAGAGCTCCATGGCTGCTGGCAGCATGGCGAGGGGGCGCCGCTGCCTCCCTGTGCCCCCTCTCCTCAGCCCTGCTCCATGCCACAGGCTCCTTCAGCCCCAACCATCCGTTTTGCTCCCTCTGCAAAGCTGTGTGGGGATGCGGAGAGCTGCCATTATCCATGGACCAGGGCTGGAGGGGAAACAGGAACCTTGAGGGGAAAAACAACCCAAGAAACTCCCTTCCCCCCCCGCGACACGCTTCCTCTGGGGCTGCCAGCATGAAAGGGACTGGCTTGTGCTGCTGGAGCATGTTTTGTGGGGATCTGTGTGGGCTATGTGCTGCCTTCAGCATCTCTTTGGTGGCAGGAGTTGCTCCAGAGGGGTAAATGCCGTGTCTGGCGGTTGAACTCCAATGCGTGTCCCTCCTTCATTCCCACTTCTCCCTGTCCTGGTAATTTACAAAGTCTCACCCAATTTCCATCCATGTGGGCAGAGGGCAGAAGGTCTCAAAGGATGTGCAAATATGGCACAGGAAAACAACAGCCAGGCAGGTGGAGGGGATGCCCGAGCTCACACAGACACAGGCTGCGCCAAGCCCTGGCTGTGCTCACAAAGCTCTGCAGGGGAGAAAGGCAGAGCAAGTCCCTGTGGCAGGAGAGTACCTGCTGCTGGCCGTGCCTTTGCGGAGGGAGGGTTATTGTGACACTCGCTGATGGGTATAACCATGGTTGAGCTCCTCTGCAGCCGAGCAGCCTGTCCTACCACCCCGGCCCTGAGGCTGCTGGTGTGGCCCCTTGGACACAGTCAAGCCAAAGCTGCTCAGCTCTGTCAGGGAGGGCATCTCTGGCCTTGTGCTGTCCTGGTTTCAGTGGGAAAAGCACCTGCTGAGCCCACACTGCCCCAAACACCACAGCTTTCATCCCAAGGGCAAGGCTGAAAGATGTGGTTTCCTCCACGTATTACATTTCTCGGCAGAGGAACAGGGGCTTAGTGGAGAGGGGAAAGGAAAGAGGTCCAAGAGCCAGACACTGAATCATACAAAGCCTGATGTTTGAAGGGTTAGACTGGAGATGGGCTGAGCCTCAGATAAAGCTGAAGTGTGGGATTAGCTATGTATTAGACACCTGAGGACAACCCTCACTTGAGGAGGGGCTGTTGGTGCTGGCTGGGCATAGGCCTGGATCTGGGCTCCCTTTTGTGCTTCTCTAGTGTCTACTGAGGGGCTGAGCATCCACCATCACCTCGCAGCACCTCCAGCCACAGCCTCCCTGCTGTGCACATCCCAGAGCAGCTCCCCCGGGATCACATCTCAATCAGTGCTGGAGCTGAGTAAGCCCTCACCCCCTTCCAGCTCCAGAGGCCACTGGGACAGTCCCGCACTGGTCCCTGTTCCAGGGGCAGCCCCATCAGCTTCCATCCAAAACCCTGCAGCACTGCAGTGCTCAAGCACCACTGGCTGCTTTCAGCAGTAGCACTGCACGGTGGTTTAATTGCTGGCCATTTTCTGATCCCTAAATGCACCTTGGTCCTGCGGGCTGGCTTTGTCCGCAGCTGCAGGAGCCTGAACGTATGGCAGGGAAATCGTGCTGCCATCTCCTCCTGGAGTTGGACATGGATTGTCTTCCCTGGAGTGAAGCCCCAGCTCTGCAGTGGGCTGTCCCCTCACCTCCCCTCCCACAGGACTCCCGAGGGACCCGCGCTCCCGGACCAGCGAGGCTGCAGGAAACTCCCGCTTCCCCCTGATAAAGGCCAAGCCGCCGTGCTTCCGCAGGGATCCGGGCCAGGCCTGGCTGCTCCTCGGACAAGGGGAAAATGGGAAAACTGGAGAAACGGGGACTAGGGATGGTGTCGAGTCTCAGCTCAGTGTCACAGGGAAGGAACGGGTCCTGCTGCAGGGTTGAGCCCCCAGGTCTGCTCCTGCTCACCCACCTCTGCCCAGGAGACCCACAAAAACTGGGGTGCGGGTGCTCACCCCAACTCCAAGCACACTGCTTCTTCTCTTCCTCCTGTTTCTCTTCCTCCCTCAACCTGCATTGGGGGAGCTGGCAAAGCTGTGCGCTCCCTTCCTCCCACCTGCGCAGTTAGGGGTGCCCTGCTGCCTTCATCATAGCCCATCCCCTTGGCATCAGGCCTGCAGTGGTTTCCATGTTTGCCCCACTTGTGCCTCTCTCGTGCCTGTTTCTCCCCCTGTTCCACAGTGGTTTTCCATCTCTGGGGTGCACCAGACCCTTTCCAGCAAGCAGAGGTATATGGAACCCGGACAGCCCAGGTGTGTGCATGGATGGGGAACCCACATGCCAGTGGGAATGCTGGGAAGCAGTGGGGGTGCCAGAGTAGTACTGGGAAGGGAAATCTCCTTCTGGGGGCAAGCCTCATCCTGGGGAAGGCATCAGGAGCAGCAGTGAGGGGTGTCTGAGGTTGTTAACATGCAACTAACCCCATCAAGGATGAGTAATACAGCAGCAAGGGGGATATCAGGTACTGCCGTGACGTTGCAGTGCTGCTCTGGGAAGGGCTGGGGCAGCAGCTAGTGAGGAAGGAGTGAGGAGGGAGCATGGAGACACCCGGGACCTGGAACGCTGGGTGATGGCTGCGGGGAGGGTCCTGTGTCATGCCCGGGTGGGACCAGGGCAGCCAGGCCTTGACAAACAGGAGGTATTTCAGCTCGCTGATTCACATGCCAAAGTCCCATCCAGCCCCACTGTGAGGCAGATGCAGAGCAGAGTGCAGCAGCCACACAGAGCCAAGCCCAGGCCTGGCCACCCGAAAACACACCCGAGGCGCTGAACTGGGGATGCCCAGCTGGTTTGAGGGGCTGGCATGGATAAATCTGTGGCTCCAGCTCAGCACCTCTGTGGCGCAGCTTTCCAGGTGCTTCCTGCCCCAGAAGTTCATGTCAGTCCCCCATAAAGCACCTCTATGAACGTCACTGAAACCCATGGGGGCAGCTGTTGAGCCCAGCAGGGGTGGTGCAGGCAGACAGAGGTGCCAAGGCATCTCGCCATCCCCTATCAATTCATTTTCCAGTTTATTGATTGATCTGTGCAGGAGGAGCTGCGGTGCTCGCCTGCCATCGGCTCGGTGCTGCAGCCTGTGCCAGGGCCCCAGGCTTTGGTTTCCAAACCACCGTGGAGGGGAACCCTGGGGACCTGGTGGCACTTCTGAGCAAAACCAATGGTCAGGCAGTCAGTGTCTCTGTGGGGAAAGGACGGGAAGAGGATGCTGGTGAATGGGACCTTGGGGAAAAGGAGTCCCGCTTGGACACATGTGCTCACCCCAGCTGGTGAGCACAGTGGGTTACCTGCCTGGCCATGATGCCCCAGGGCAACCAGCTGGCTGGCATGCGCAGGGCTCTGCAGGCTGAGGACGGACAGCACTCATCACATGTGTCAGTGATCTGGAGAACACCCCAACCCTGGCAGTGGCACCACATGCAGAGGGATTACGTTATAGGAGGAGGTGGATGAGCTTCGGCAGGGTGAGGCCAGGATGTGTCTGAGTCCCGAGGGGAGGATTTTCACTCCCAGAGCAGGAGGCTGAGCCACCCTTGGGCCTGCGCCAGGGAGGCAGCACTCAGCACCCCCTCCGCTCAGCTGGAGAGGAAAACGCCTCCAGCTCAGGAGGGGCACTGGGTGCTGGGCAGCCCAGCACGAGCACGGGGTGCTCCCGGCCATGCCACAGCTTCCTGGGAAAGCAGCTCCCTGTCCAGCATCCACCCCTTCCCGGGAAGCAGAGGCTGCTGGGGGCCGCGGGCCTGGCACGGGGATGCCGGTTGCTCCCTCCCACAGCTTCCCCTTTTCTCAGAAAGCCTAGAAACCAAAGGTGAAAGAAGTGGGTGGAAACTCCGCACGCTGCGGTCCAGGAAGAGCAGTGAGTAAGTCAGCTGCGATATTTAACAGTGCCTCCGGCCCCGCGGCTCGCACTCGCCTCGACGGAGCCGCAGCTGACGGGTGAGTGCCGCGGTCACGCTGCTGCCACGGGAGGGTCTGCGCCGGAGGGGGGGGTCCCGGTGTGGTTGCATTGTGATCGCTTTGCTGCTGGTCTCCCCAGGGAGCCGCAGCCCCATCGAGCAGCGGGAACGCAGCTCCTGGCTGTGGGAAGAGGAGCGGATGTGCCGGACCCCGTGCGTGGGGCACGAGCATCTTCGCTTCTACCGCTGGCTTTTGTGGTTATCTGCAAAGCGGGACCCGTTCTGCTGACACGTTAAAGGGCAGGGGACGGGAGGCATGGGATTAATCCTGCAAGCTTCCCTGCTGGGAAAGCAAAGCGAAACCCCCTCCATGAACAGCCCAGCCACCATGCCAGTGTGGCACTGGTGGCTGGGCAGCACCCACTCAACTCCACTGCTTGGCCCTAGGCATGTCCTGGCTAATCAAGTAACTCCTGGGTGCTGCTGCCTTTTAAAGCAATGAATGGTTAACCACTGAGTGGTGGTGGGAGGGGGGGGGGTCCCGGCAAGTAAACCACATCCCTTCCCAAAGCACCCCCTCCTGCTTCATCTCCCCAGAGAGCGAGGGAGAGGGGAGCCCTCCTGCCTGCCCTGCGTGCCCCATGAGAGGGAGCGAAGGGGAAAGCCGGACAGTGCTAAATGCGGCCTCAGATGCGCTGCTCTCCTGGTGGTGGGGTTGCCTCTGCCTAAACATCTGCTTTCCCATGTCCTCCCATCACCTCCAACCCAGCTTGCCATGGAGCAGCGTGTTGGTGTGGCCATCAGACATGCTCCCAGGGCAGGGCCAGGCTGCTCTGCTGGCATATTTTGTCTTTGCTAATAGTATTTCCCCTACTTGTCGTGGAGAAAGGCAATGGGTTTGCCGGGATGACAATGTACCTCACACAACCTCGCGGAGAGGGGGTTGTTGGATATGGGGGCTGCCTCCCTGGGGTGGCTCCTGCAGCAGCAAAATGTGCCTGTGGGTGCTGTCTGGGTCCCCTCCTGCTCACTGCTGGCCATTTCCATTCACTGCTGCCGTGGGGCCTTGGAGCCTCCTGTCCCGGGAGCAGCGGCTGCGAGGAGCTGGAGGTTACACAGTGCAGCACAGAAAACCCCACAGCAGCAGCATCCTGCTGGTACCCGCTTTGGGGTGTCTCTTGACTCACCAGCATTTTTGGGCTGAGGTTAAGAGCCTTGAGGAGCTGTCAACTTTTTGGCTCCTGTGCCCGTCTTTTCCCCGGTACCTGCTCCTGGGCATGTGTGTCAGCTCCAACAAGCCAGCACCTGGCTGCTGGGGTCAGCATCAGGATCTTAAACCCAGACCTGTCCCAGTGGCAAGACAAGCCTGGTACAGTCAGCCACAGAAGGGGATGTGTACCAGAACCAGCGTGGGCACCCCGCATGCTCCAAGCCAGGCAGAGAGAAGGGTATCAGCAGTGCAGGGTGCTAAGGGGAGGCGGCTCACAGCGGGGCTACAAAACCCCCACCTGCACAGCAGCAGCTGGGCTGATGCAATCCTCCCCGGCGCTGCGCTGGGGCAGCGGGCTCACCCCATGGTCAACCCACAGATGAGCGCTGCATCCCAATACACCATCAAACAACGTGGGGTTGAGCCAGGTCTGGGCACCTCCACACCAACAAAACAGCCAGCACCCGGAGAGGTTCCATCTCCATTCACCCACTGCTCTCCCTCGTGTTGCCCAGCACCTTGCTCCAGTGCAGAACAGGGCTAGGGGTAGCCCCAGAGACACAGGGACAAATCCAGCCCTGGCCCTGCCTGGCTGCAGGAACGTGGGGCAAAGCTGGAGATGGGAACACCAAAGAGAGAAGGCAGAGCCCAAAGTGTGCCGGGTACATGCAATGCATAGGAACACACAGGAGCATCCCAAAACCACTGCGGAAGCAGCCGCTCTCAAGAGAATTGGTGGGTCTGGAAGCAGGAGGTTGGGCAGAGCTGTCCCTTTCCCACTGAGCAGGACCCCAGCACCACTGGAGGGGGGTGGCAGCCTCCTGCACCCCACGGCTGCCTGTGGTGCTGTGCCCTAGGAACATCCCACATTGCTCCCCATGCCTGGGGCCCCTTGGTCACAGGGGTGCTGTGGATGCCATGTGGTGGGGACATTGCTTGCAGGAACAGCCAGGAGTGAAAGGAAAGAGCTGGAGCTTGTCTGACTTTGCATTTCAACCCCTCCTTTCCCAGCTTACCCCCCGTGGTATTCCCGCTGCGCTCGGGTCAAGCAGTCTTTTGGCAATGAGATGCCCAGCACCCACAGGCAGGATGCCAACAGTAGCTGCTGGAGCTGTCCCTGCCCTATCTCGGGGAGGGCAGGGGCACTGGGCATGGTGGGACACATGCAAGGCAGCCACTAAGCTGTCCCACAGTGCCCCAGTATCCACATCACCTCCCTGGGGCACAGAGCAAAGGAAAGGGATGACTCCTGAAGCACCATTGGGAGCTTGTCAGGGTTGCCCCCCATCCTGCTCACCTGCCTGTCTGCTTAAAAGCCTTCCTCTTTCTTTGCATATCAGCCTATGGAGGAAGATGGGGAGGAAGGCTTTTGCCTCACCTTCACCTTTTGGCTCCTGAAAGCTAAGGGCTGAAGGCAGGTGGCCAGCACTTTGAACAGCAGCAATCCTTCAACCCTTTGGTGGTAAATGCCTCAGAGAGGAGTTTTACAGCTTAAAACTTGAAGCACAAAGGCTTTCCATGTGTTTAAACACCCAGCAACTGCGGGGCAACCACCCCATGGCCAAGGAGCAGCCCAAAGCATCCCATTCCCTACTACCCATCACAGGCTGTTCCCAACCATATATAGCACCTTCAGCAGGCTCCTGCCCTGGTGCCTGCCTGCAGAGCAGGGTAGAAGGGGGGATCACCCCACTTCTTTGATTTTGGGGGGCTCATAGCTACTGAAACCCCTCTGCCGCACCACTGAGAAACAGCACAGTACACAGTCATTCCCTGAGCCCCCTCTCTGACCCCAACCACTGGCTGGTGGCAGGCTCTGCTTGACCCCATCTCCCTCTGCTGCTGCATGGGGTCCCCGGGGGGTGCTGGGACCTGCAGCATGGGACCCCACAGCTTTCGCAATGGGGTTTGGCTCCCCTGGGACACTCTTCAGGATGGTGAGTTCACGCTGCCTCGGCTGAACTCGGGTTCCCTGCAGATGGATTAAAATAGAGCCCCAGGCCAGCGGTTGAGCAATTCTGGAGTGAGCGCCTTGCACCGACTGTTGCTCAGTGCTTCCCCCATCGCAGTTTCTGCCCGTGCTCCAGTGTGTCATTTCCCGTCTCTTCTGCTGATCCATCAGACCCAAGGGCTCCCCTCCTGCACTGCCATGAAGACAAAGGGCTGTGAGCCTCTCCCAGCAGTTACTCCTGCCCAAGCCACTCTGAGCCACTGCAGTCACAACTGTGTTCAAACTATTGCCAAGCCGAAAAAAGGCCCCTCCCCACTTCCAGCTATCAGCTCCATCCCTGGGGGAATGGCTTTAAGCTGACAGAGGAAAGGTTCGGATTAGACACCAGGAAAAGATTCTTCCCTGTGAGGGTGCTGAGGTGCTGGCACAGGGTGCCCAGGGAAGCTGTGGCTGCCCCATTCCTGGCAGTGCTCAAGGCCAGGTTGGACAGGGCTTGGAGCATCCTCGTTGAAGGTGCTTGTTGGAACTGGATGAGCTCCTTCCAGCCCAAACCAGTCTGGGATTCTATGAAAGTGAACATCTGCTGAGGACCGAGGCCGACCAAATCTGCCACAGCACCTCTGTGGCTGCTCATGGGGGTTCCCATGTGTCCACCCCTCCACACACCTGAGCTTTGCAGCCCAAATTGGTGCATGGGGGCAGCAGGCAGCAAAGGGCACATGTGTAGTTGTGGGATACACCAGCATGTCCCAGACCAAGACTGATCCCTCCCTGGATCCATTCCCTGAGCTGCCTGGAAAAGGCCCTTCACTGCTTCATTTTAAGCAGCAGAATGACCCTCTGTCCTTTCTCAGACCCACACAGAGAGGCTCCAGTTCACCTTGGGCACCACCCATGCTACCACAGGCTGCACAAACCACTTCCATCCATCAGCTGCTGCCTCCCAGTTCAACGGGCTTCTATGAGCATTGGCTTCAGCATGAATGGAGCAGAGGGGCAGTGCCTGGCAGCACTGGGAGGCTCCCACAGGGCTGAGCATCCCCCCTCATACAGCTGCAGCCCTTTCTCAGGTACACGCATGGAAGAAAAGGAGTTTAGGCTGAGGGATGTTTTACTGCAGTGCACAGAGCAAATGTGTAAGTGGGATTCCCAATGCACCAATGAATACCAGCCCAAACTGGAAGAAATGGTATTTCCCTTCCAGTTCCAGCAGGCTTACAGAGCTCAGGGCTGACCTGAAGCTTTGCTCCCAGTGATAGAATGATACGTGGAAGCAGTGGAAAAACTAGCAGCCAACTTGAGCAAAGCTTCCAAGGAAAGCCATGGCTGTGCGCACCGCTCCTGGAGCAAAGAGAGAGGTGCCAGAGCCCTCTCCTTGCAGCAGCTCCCGGCTGTATAAACCTGTGTCAGCACAGTGCCTGCACTGCGTCAGAGACATGATGAGCTCTCTGCTATTCTTTCCCCCTTTGCAGATGGGGAACACAGCCGGCCGGGGCCAGGGGAAGCTGACTCGCACTGGCTGCTTGGCTCTGAGAACTGAATTCCATAGGCATTAAAGCTTCCAAAAATGCCCTATGGATTCAGTTCTGCAGCTGGGCAGCAAATGAGCCTCAATCCTCCAGGAAGAGAATGGGACCGAGAGTTGCTCCTGCACAGAGACCAGAGTATAGATGGAGGTGAGTTATGGCCACCATGGGAAAAAAACTCAAGGCAGTGGCAGTGTGTATCAGTCTTTCTCTCAACCCCAGCTACAAAATGCTTTCTTCCATCTGGAAGTGAAATGGCACTTGAGAAAATAAGCGTGTTGCTACCTCCTGATGCCCTGCATGCGATTGTAAGCCTCTGCTAAAAATACACATGGTCAGAACAACAGCCTAGGTGTGCCCAGCCATCTCCTGTTCAGAGTCCGGGCAGCAAAACCAAACAAAGCGATGGAGAAGATAAACAGGACAGGATGGGTAAAGTTAGGGGTTGTGCCTGCTCTCTACACACAGGCTCCAGAGATGTCCACTATAACAGTGCAAAGCTGCACAGGAATCTATTGCCTGGAGGAGTGGCTTTTAGGATAGATTATGCAGGCCCTGGTAAGTTATGTGGCACCTGATCATCACCCTAGGGCAGATCCCATGCTCCCCCTCACCTTGCCTGGAAGAGCTGGTTTTCATCTGCTCCAGGATCCCAGCCAGAGCCCCACACCTTTCTCATGGCAGGTAGCATGCAGCTCTGACAGCCCAAGCTGTGCCCTGAACCAGACACAGAGGATGGGGAAAAAAACTCCTTCCAGCACCCCACCAAAGCACTGCACTGCCTGCACAAGGATCCAGTGCACAAACTGCTGGTGCAACACTACTGCTTGTAGGAACAGTTGCTGCTGCTGGGAGGACCGGGAGTGCAACACCTGCAATGCTGTGCTGCAGCCCAGGACAGAGGACATCTAACTGCACATCTCCTCCTGGGCAAGATGCCCTGCTTTGCCAAGCAAGATAAAGAAACAGGAATTGCTGCTTTTTGCCTATGCTGGATAACTAAAGGTGCAGCTTGATCAGCCACCAGTCATTAGTGGAGGCCTTTTCCGGCCCATTCAACAAGTCTTGCAGCCACTCTTGCAACACAGCTAAACAGCATCAGTTTGGTCTGAGGTTTCTGCAGCAGTTTTACTGGTTCAGCCCTCCTGCAGCTTTATCTGGCAGCAGAATTAACCCATTTCCAAGAAGCCGATGGGGGAAGGGGAAATTCAGATAGTTAATGAGACAAATTATTGCATGCATTTTTAGAAAATCCACTTCCTTTGACTTTATAGCTCTTGGAGGATCCAAGCTGCTAAGTTCACCCTCACAGGCTCTCTCCTTTGCTTTGCAGACCAGGAGCACACAGTTCCCTCCTGCATTATTAGGCCCTTCTCCCCCATGGCATGTCAGGGGGAGGTTACAGGGGGACAGAGCAGACCCGCTATTTCTCCTGTACACTCTAGAAAGTCGCTACTGGTCCCCAAAGATGAAACTGTCGGGCAACAAACTGGGGCAAGGCAGGGTACTGCCAAGCAGAGCAAGCAAAATAACCCACCGTAGCTGGGCAAGAGCCATGTCAGACCCATCCCTGACTCTGCAGAAGGGCACCAGACCACTTTGCAGGCTGTTCACAGGAGAGGCCGCTGTCAGGCAGCTAAAAACCAGGAACAGAAACACTTGCATTTGAGATTTTTATTATTTATAGCCATTTAAAAGGTACAGAAGGTTACAAGTCAGACCCACCCCCTCACAGCCCTCCAGGTTTCAAGCACAACTCTGAAGTCCACCCTTCCAAGTGACCAAGCTGTGGAAGTGCTGTGGTTCACAACTCCAGTAACCCCACTGGAGAGCCAGCACCTCAAACCAGAGCCGAGTGAGACCCAGAGGAGGGTCTCAGCAGTGATTTCAACAAGGACACGTGGCCAGGAGAATCAAGCACCAGGTTACCAAATGCAAGAGGACGGGGACACCAGGATCTTCCACCAGCGTGTAAGGAAATGCTGCACACAGGCATTACACAGTGATTAAGTACAATGGAATGGTCATAAACAGCAGTGACAAGACATGCAAATATTTGCTCTCTACAGTGTTCAAGAACCCCTTTTTCCTCTGCGACCTGCACTGCCCTCAGCCTGGAAGAAATCCCACTTTGATCTTATTGAGTGCCAGGAAAGGAGCCAGCTTCCAGGACATTCCCTTGGACAGGGTAGGAAGAGGCTAATGTTTTCTAATTAAGGGCTGCTGCCTGGAGATCCCCCCACCAGTCTGTGACCACACAACCAAATGGAAATCAAACAACCAGTGGACATCAAACGCTCATTTCAAAGCCAGAACCAAAGAGCTGCTCTGACAGACAAGAGCCATGTGGTTTCTTCACAGGGCAGGCAGTGTGCAAGCAGGGTAAAGTTGCCATAAGCTTGTGAAGGATGGGGAGCAGTTAAAAGCCAACAGGGGTGGTGGCATTCACTGCTTGTGCTACTTGCCAGCTGCACCAAGAACAGCTGCCAACTGGTTTCCACAAGGGCTCTGAAGCATTGGGTGACAGACTACGTCAAGGTCTCAGTTTCCTTTTCTTCTTACTATTCCGATCCTCACTGCTGTCATCTGCCTCACTGGCACTGGGGGTCACAGCCTGCTGGATAACTTTCTTTTCCACTGCATATTCCTGCTGTCCTACCTTGGGGTCCCCCTTCACCAAGAACTCCCCTTTCCTGTAGGTTATGGAGACACTGGTACGTGGGTAGGTGCCATAAACCCTCCGGAGATCATCCTTCACAAATGCTGGGAGATCTTTCCTTGGTCCAAACACCTTTCCAAGCTTTCCCCATTGAAGTTCTCCTCTCATTGTGAAGCCTTCTGGCCACGTGTCACGATACAGATCTGACCTCTGGCAGGCAGCATACGGATTGTAGTTTGCATAGGGATGGTAGAGAGGGATAGGGACCATGGGAGGGAAGTGCCAGGCATAGTATGGATGGAAGTAGGGACGGGAGGCACCATAGAGATGGTGATACTCCACCTGACCTCCCTCATAGTCAGGGTGGCTATTCCGGTCCACCACAAAGGTGATGGGGCGGCTGTAGAAGCTGTGCATGTGGATGGGAGGGAATATCACAGGGCTGGTCATTTCTTCTGCTCTCGCAGTCCGCAGTGGTGGGCAGGCGTAGGCAGAAGGGGGGGTTGTGGCTGGGTAATACTCCTGTGGCACAAAGCCAGACTGGTACATGGTATAGGAGATGGGGTTTTACACAAGGGATGTTTCTTCAGAGCTGTTGCTGAGTCTCAAAAGCTGTGAGGGGAAGAGAAGCAATTTACATTGGTTATATACGTTCCAGAACCAGGCTGAATAAGGAGATACGCTTAGCAGCACTGTAAGGATACAAACTAATAAGACGCGCCCTGCGTCCACAGCTTGCAGGGCAGTAACATGTCAAGAACAAGCAGAGCCTTATTGCCAGTGACTGCGTGATAGCTGCTCAGCAGGACTCCTCATTTAACCCACCCCGATCTCACAGTTAAAAGAATGGGAACCAGCTGGCATTGAAACCACTGCGGGCAGAAGAGATGGCCTCACATCCTTGTGACACATCTGCACTGCTGGGAAGCAGCAAGACAGGCTGCAAGACGCTTGAGCAGGCGTACAAATGGGGAAGGCAAGCAGCAGTGAAAGATGCTTGCTTTGTTTTTCAGCTAAGAGGAAAGAGGGGACAGCCCAGCCCTGCTGCAACAACTTCATGTCCTTGTCCAGACAGTGAGAAAGTCAATTAAAAAAACACAAGCTTCAACTGTCCTTGACTCCCTCCTCATCCTCCCAGAGCGCTCCTACTAGGGTCAGCAGAAGAGCTGTGCCTACTCTGTTTCTAGAGCAAAATCCAGCTGCATCTACATTTCCTCTGACAAAGCTCTCACGTAAAAGCATCTCACTGCAGTCTCACTACCCATCATTCACATTCAAGTGTGCATTTACCTTGAGAAACTCTGACCCACAGCTGAATTTGCTCCTAGCCTGCCCTCACCAGACAATCCAAGCATCCTCCAGGGCATTAAGCAATGTCCTCCCATGACTCATTATCCTCTCCCCAAGGGCAGGAAGGAAAGCTGTACATAGCATTGGGTTTTTTAAAGAAACTCTGCTACCAGAGACAGGAAAAGTGCATGCACAGAACTAAACCAGCAAGTCATTGTCCCCATTCCCCCTCAACCCCCCAGTTTAGATCCTTTAGGCTCTTCTTGCCTTAACTGTAGACTTGCCTCTCACAAGCGTTGACCAAGATGGTGAAACTCATCCCTCAGCTCTGCGCTTTCCCCCAGCCTAACAGGAAATTTGTCAGTCCCCTAATAACCTGCCTGCTACAGGCAATGCTGGGTACTACACACTGGAGGTTGTTCCTGTCCCTTGAGGTTCATAATCTACACTAGCTCAAGCCTGCTTTTGCCATGGGTGCAGAGCTCCAAGTCTATCCCTGCACAGAAACAGCACTAGAGTACTTAGACAAGACCAGGCAGTACCCTTAAACCAGACTTGTAGCCTAGGAGCCAAAGCCCATCATAACCATCACCTCCTCAAACAGAAGGAAAAAACTACAACCTACCTCATTTAGAGCCATTACAAAAGATAGAGGTGGAAATGGCTTCTAGGCAAATCAAGCAAACGTGAATAGGTTCGACTGAGGACTCACTAGCAGGTTGGGAAGGAGGAGAGCAGGCACTGTGATATTCCCTGCATTTAGCTCAGCTTACAACAGAGCATAGCTCAGGCACTCACCAGGCAAGGACAGGGCTCGGCTCTTCTCTAGGCTTGATGGCTCCTAAACATCTCTTCCCAAATTTTCCTGACTGCTCAGAAAGGGTTTAGAGCTGAGCCTCCCGCAGCCCCACTGCGCCCTGTTTGAGCGCACCTCATTACACCTTTATTGGGAGGACACCATTAGCTAGTTCCCTAACATCTTGCCTGCCTAACTTGCTCAGAGCCACCACAGAAATCCAGGGGGATATTGTATGTCAATGGCAGCATGAGGTGGGTAAACGGAATAAAATGATCTCTTCTTAAAAACCAGTCTCAGTGCCTTTTAATCTTTAAGTCCAGTTCAGCCCTGCATCCCTACCGAGAGCCACAGGATCACTTCCATGGACCCTTCGTGTTTCAGAGCAAGTGGTCTGTACAGAGCACACAGCTATTGCAGCCATTGAGGGAAACCACACAAGCCCAGCTTGCCCCTCCTGCTTCATGCCAGTTTAGGCCAGCCCTGGAGGAGCTGTTCTCATGTAGTTGATCACCAGCTCCTGGATGGCCCACAAGAGGAAGCAAACTTAAGAGGTAAGAGGGGGAATGAGATGAGGATTAAGCAGGGCTGGGAGTGCTCCAGGGCAGCATTGTCACATGCCTGACCACAGTAGTGCAGACACATCCCTGGAAGCACATCACTCCAGAGGAGGGTGTTGACAGCAGTCGTAGTGTAGACAGCACTTCACAGGCCCAGAGGGAGAGTGCAAACCCATCAGGGCAAGCCTGGGCCCTGTGCTGGGGCTCTGGCTGCCTGATGCTGCCCAGTCCCTGCTGATCCCCAGCACTGAGCTCCCCCCGTGCCCAAGCACCAGAGCTCTCAGGATTGCCCCAACAGAGGTTTACCTTCACAAGCACAAGGGGACAAATCCCAGCTCCTGGCTTGCAGGGCACAGCACTGCTCTGAAGCATTAGGTGTTACAACAAGGTTTTGGTATGCAGGAGGCACAAGGCTCCTGCCCTGCCCCTCCAGAGCTGCAGCCTCATGCTCCCAGGCTGACAACATTGTTAACCCCCCCATTACACCAGTGCTTATCATCCATGTTAACCTTCAGGCTTGCTTCAGCTCCCGAGGCAGGTTTTGGGAGACCACAGGTGGAGCAAAGTCCTGCTAGAGAATCCATGCACATGGGAGCAGAGGGGTTTGAGAGCAGCAGTATCAGCTTGCCTGGTCCTGTCAAATGCTCACTGAGAAGTGACAGCAGGCAGTGCCCCAGAGAAAACAGGGTTTGCCAGAAAGGTGATCTTCTGTAGGGCAATCTGATGGCCAGAAGGCATCAAAAGCCAGATACTTAAGCAAAACAACCCCCAGACACCAACATTACCTAGTGGTATCCCTTAAGGAAAGGGTTCAGCTTCCAGTTTCTCCTCCCTCTTTACCTGCTCCTGTTTCTCCAGTGCCAGCAGCCAGAGGCTGCCCTGGCTTTGGAAGCAAGCATGCAACAGCCCCAATCCCCCCAGCTCTTCAGGAGCAACTGCAGGACCAGAGAGGAGATCCTGGCTGACTTGTCTTCTCAGGCTACCATCCACTTTCTACCCTTGCTCCAATTTCAAGCTCTGCTATGCCTTCTGAAACATCACCATATCCATTGCCTGGCACCTGAGCAGGAAAAGACAAAACAGTCCTTAAAGCTTTAGCTCTGCTAAATGCTTCCCTGGTCCCAGAGCCACAGCCAGCTATCACTGTACACCAGCTCCCTGGTGGCACAGACTGAAAGGGTGGCTGGGCAGGCAGCACACTGTGCCTGGGAACCAAGCCTCGCCAGCCTGGGCACAGGAGCTGTGGTTGCCAGCAGGGAATAACCACAGACCAACCCAATAAGAGACAAGGCAGCCTCTGCCTTCAAGCTTTTCCAGCAGTTTTAACCTTGCTGGAAAAGGGTTCAATCCTGCTTGGCCAGAGCTGAATGAGAAGCCAGGCACCAAATAAAGAGGAGAGAAAACTCACAGGAGGGTCACAGCCAGCTGAAATGAGATCCTCATCTCTGCTTGGTGAGAACATGATACTTCGGACTCTTCCCAGGCTTGCCAGAACAATTCCCTCACCCATGCCCAGCCATCTGGCAGGGCCTCTCCCTCCTCGCGCCTCTTGGTGCAGGTCAAGGAGGCTAACACCACAGCTCCCAAAATACTTGATCTGCCCAGAAAAGCGTGCTTCAGAGCCAGCTGACCCAGGCAGAGTTGCTATGGAGCCATCAAGCAATGTTTGCAATACAAAACCAGCCGGCGCACTTGATAGCTCAAGTAGAGAGAGGATTTTGTTTCGGCACTCAATTACACAGTTACTACAGGTGATGAATCCACCACATCAGTAAATGCCTAACGCTGTTATGGCTTTTCTAGTGTCTAAAGAAACAGAAATTCCTTGCTAGCATTAGAAAAACGGGGTTTTGCTGGACATGTCTCAGGGCAGTAAAGCTTTACTGTCACCCAAGCTAGCTTTGAATCCAGGGAGCTTTCTGTTTACCCGGTCATGGAGCACAAAGCCCACTGTGAGCTGCACAAAACAGGAAAGGGTAAATATTCCAGTACATGTCAGACTGCACATTCTCTAGGAGAGAGATTAAAGTGATCCTGACTACAGGGCAGCACAGACCAACACACACAGTGTGCCACAGTATCCAAGTGTGAAACTTCATACAAGTATCTCAGGTCTGGAGATCATTTTCACTAAGGCCAACAGTTCAGAAGTGTCACCAAGTCTTCTGTCCACCTGATGCAGCAACCCAAGTTAGCTGTGTCCTCAGGTCAGGCTGGCAGCTTGAAATGGTTTGGGTGCTTCCTTGGGAAGCATACTGAAAGCCAACACAACTGTAAAGGCATTGGGGCCACAGAAGAGGACATGCCCACTTATTTTACTCAAAGAATTGACCAAGACTATCCTTGCCTCATGCCATTGCCCTGTGATCAGCTGCTAAACAGGGAGATCCCATTAAGTCACCTTTTCCCCTCCACTGTTCCAGCAGCCAAGCTTTCAGACTCTTCTTTCCAGCTTTCCTTCTGCCCTGCTCTCCCCATCCCACAAAACCCACAGATCTGTTGCCATTGCTCTGCAGCAACTCCCAAGGGTACAGGGACAAGTACTGAAAAAGCAACATTTCCCCTAACCAAGGGGACGAAGAAATGATGAGTTATTTCCAGTTAGTCTCCCCATTTTGAGCAGACTCTGCATAACTGTTGCCATCCGACACAGCCCTGGCAAAGGCCTCCCTTGGAAAAAACAAAGCTTCCAGGACTGCTTTGGAAGAGAGAGGTTAAAACGGAACATACTCATTGAGCTAAGGTTTGTCTCCCACAGCTCCAATGCCAGAGTCAGACACACTCATCCAGCATCCAAGTAGCTGGAGACAGCACACGGGAGCAGATCACAACAAAGAAGTTTCTTACTTTTCCTTATCACTTCCATTCCCACCATTCCCAACATTAGATCAGGCTCTGTTTGAGGTCTTTAAGAAAAAGCCACCCAGGAGAAGATTCCCAAGTACTTCTTGGGGAGGTGGGAGAGTGGCACAGAAAGCCATGCAGTACAACACAATCACTTCAATCCTCCCCAGCCGGTAAAGATCCTTAAGACAGAGGCACTGGCTGCCTTCCTAAAAGGGATGCTTTCCCTCAGCCAGACGTGCCTGGCAGCAGCGCAAGAATTCAAGGAAAGTGCAATAGCTGGGTCATTTCAGGACTTTATTTTTATGTATGGGAGCAGCTTCCTACACCAGTGCCACTTAATCATGGGAGCACTTTGGATCCCTCAAGGTAAAGCAGCACCATGGGTTTTTGCTGCAATCTCTAAGAGAAAAGCAAACCCACAATGTCCCAGCAAAGCACTCCAAAGAGTTAAATACTTCTGTAAGAGATTACTATATCATATCTAGTACAACAGGGTGCCACAAGGCAGTAGCCAATTACCAGCAGTACCAACCAGGGCTGCAGAGAACAGGTCTCTCCATTGGCCCAGAGCACAGCAGCCTGCCAGCTCCCACACTGGGCTAGCACAGCAGGAGAGCAGGAGGAAGTCTCTGCTTTACACTTCAGTCTCAAGTGCCACCATGGTCACAGGTTTCTGTGTACAATTATGTCACAGTGCACATAGCAATAACCGGCCTCCTGCAGGCAGAGCTGGCACTGCATACCAGAAGCTGGTGACACACCAGTGTCTCCTTACACTGATCCTCTCTTAGGTATTTGTAGGTGGAAAGTTTGGCGAGGCAGGAGAACACAGCCTCTGCTTCCCAGAAAAAGGGGTGAGGCTATTTGCTATCCCTTGTACTGTCTAGTGGTAACATGTAAAGAAAGGTAACTAATACTGAAAGCAGCTTGAAAACAGCCCACAAGAAAGGGCTTTGCAGACAAGAGCAGGAAATGAAAGCAATGACTCCACAAAGAGCAGCAAAGCTACAAGGTGTAAAGGTTTTGAGGGAGATTAAAAGCAGAGATTAGTAGAAACAGGAGAAGCCCACCGATCCACACAGGTTTGTGTTTTTACTAAGAAGGAAAACACAAAAGCTATTTGGGTGGGATCAAAGCAGCAGATGGAGATGGCTGTGGGACTCCCCACTTGTCCCCAGGGTGAGGAGCTGGACAAGAACAGCAGCTGAGGGGTGACACCTCACCTTGGCAGCAGGACAAATAGCCCAGGCTTCCAGAGCAGACCAATTCCTTCACCCATTCATCTCTGAAGCTAGCAGAAGATTAAGCTTTGAGCACAGCTGAGGAGCCAGGAACAGCCCAAGCTGCCAGGCACCAGTATACAGGCTTTGTAGAGTGCAAAAAATGCTGGTCCACAAGGCTTTTCAGCCAGGAAGCAGCATGTTTGCTCCTCTGAGTGGTACAACTGGCACAGAAGGCAGCCTGCAAGCAGCCTCATCCCCTCTGCACACCATTTACCCACTCCGAGGAATTCCCCAGCAACACTGGGGATCTGGCCCTACTTCCCCCCACACCACAGCAGGGACCTTTCCATCAGGAACTAGTTCAGTGTCCAGATTCTTACAGCTGCCCAAACCAACTGAAAAGATACCACAAGCACAGCTGTTACCCAAGCTCCTTTTGGGATGGACAGCCTACACAACCTCAGACACCAGCTCCCTCTATAAGAGGTGGGCTCAGGACCACTCGCAGCTCTTGTGCCCTGAACACCCCCTCAGCTCAGCCAAGACAGAGGATTTAAGTTCCTCAGAAGAAGACTCCAGTCCTCACCCTGCTTTTACTTGTGCACCACAAAGAAAAGAGCTCCAACTGGTACTGGAAATTGCAGAAAGAGCAGTTAATGCGTATTACAGTCAGTCACCCCTTATACAAGCACTTTGAAGAGGGAGTGGATCTGTTTCAGCTATTCAAAGCAGCATACCCAGAGAGCACTGAAGTCTGGTTTGGGTCTGGCATCTATTTCTGAGGTCTGTGAAAAGCCCAGACTCTGTATGAGGTCAAAACACGAGGAAAAGCCCTACTCATCGCAGAGCAAGTCTTTACTTGACTATCTAAAAACCACCCCCTGCATAACTCTGCTCAAATAGCAGTCAAAATGCAACTCAGCGATGACAGAGAGGTTTGGAGCAGCCTCTCCTCCTCTCACTGCAGCTGCCAAATAACACAGTAGGCCCAAAACAGCTGCACAACCTAGAATAAGACATGGTGAGTGTTACCACAGGGTGACTGCGTCAGCAGGCAGGGCACTGGAAACCACCCTGCCTGACACCATCACCCGTTCAGCCTCTCCCTGGGCACAGATGGTTGCTGCACCAAGGTCTAGACTTTGGATACACTCCAAGCTTTCTCCTTTCTTGACTTGTCCTGCTTCCAGCAGAGCCCAACTTCTGTGTTATTATAGCTCTCACCACCAGTCTCATCTTCCTAGTAACCACTGCAGGCATCCTTCGCATCAGAGGTCTTCCTCACCCAAGATTTGAATCTCAGTGCCCTGTGTCTCAGGATCCAAAAAGCCATCATCTTTTTCCTCATCTAAACCCCTGTCCAGACACAGCTGTGTATCAGACACTACTTTTTTTAATTGAGTATATTTTAAACTGCATTTTATAGCATTCAGTCCCAATAATCCCTTCCATGTTGAAACACAGCCTGCACAGAGACCCACTCTTTCTTTCACTCAAGAGTTCATCCAATATCCATCATTCCCATCCACTCAGCCTTTTCTTCAAAGAGATCTCAGCATCAATTAACCCAAATCAGGAGGTCCTGGACCCCAACTAGCAGTTCTGCCCAGCTGATCCCCTTCAGATGGCAGTCAGGGGACTAACTTCTATCAGACACTCACACAAATACATCAGCCAAGTGATCAACAACTTCATTAACATCACTTTGCACACAACTAGGAAGCTACTAATCAACTCCAACAAAACACACACAAATGCTATTGAGTTACAGGGGTGTCACCCTTCCCTCCCACACCACTTAGTACCTAAGTGCAGGTCTACCCCTCTTTGCTCTGTCCTCCCACAGCAAATCTTTGCAACATAGATCTGACAGAGTCCAGCAGCTTATTCAAGGAGCATCACTCCACCATCCCAATCTTCAGACTTCACTACCATGCAGATGTTCATGCTCCTGCAGTCAGCTGCTCCCACCTTCATTCTTTCATATCAGGCTCCACTTTTTTGCCATGCTCTTGTCTCCTTTCCACTTGTCTCCTCCTAAACAGACAATCCACCCCTATTACTCCTTCCCTAGTGGTCTTAGTTTTGCTAGATCTATAACAGAGTCTGGCATTTCTGATATCATTACCTAGGCAGTCTCAGCCTTCCATAGTATTACTGATACAGTGCAGGTGGCCTTGCAAGGTTCTACACCTTTCAAGAGTTGCTTCAGTCTCCCCTACAATCCCTGGATCCACCTATTTACATATTTACTTTACACACTCCAAGACAAACCATCCTGCTTTGGCCTTGATTCCTCTGCCTAGCTCCAGTTACCTAGAGGGGCTGTCTTATCTTGCCCAGAGACAGTTTCAATGGCACAGCAACATGTTTTACACACTGGTTTTGTGCCATCACAGTAGCCCATTCCCTCAGCTGCTAGATTACATGTCTTTGCCCTTGAAGTGCTCCTGGTGTCCTACAAAGGCCTTAACTGGTTACACAGCCTGGCTTTTCACAGTGGGTTTCCTCTGTGGACAGACCAGCATCCAGCACCACAACAAACCATTTCTTCTTAACTACTTGTGTTTCAAATACACTTGAACCTATATTCCTGCGCATCCAGCATTGAGAACATGCGTTTAGAAGCAGAAAAGGCATAGCTTTTTATGCACATGTACTACATCTTCCCATGGGATCAACACCACAAACAGTAGGATAGGGCAGGAAACAGATTATCCAGACTTTAGGGTTGTGTTACATATCATCCCTTCAGCATATAAAAAGGCTTTCTGTTACAACAGCAACACACTATTTCTAGCTCAAGTTCAATCATCTGAGCTAGAATTACCCATGAGAGTACTGCTCTTACTGCATTCCCCAAGGCAAACAGCTGCAGCATCTGCTGGTCTATGACTCCAATACATTTGTTTCGTTAAAAAAACCCAGCTATCTTCTGTTATGGTCTTTAGACAATACAGAACATAGCTCAAAGTAACATCATTGATTTCTTAATGGGAATCAAAAGGCAATCTCCTGTTTCCAAAGCAGCAATCACTCAGAGAAGCCCTTCCATGTCATCTTTTCCAAGCTAAAGTGTTTAAAGCCTACCACCAGCCAACAATAACAATTTACATTAGTATCTTTCTAGATAAATTACAGGCTAGAGCACTGGCATGAATCAATGCCCAACCAAGTTATGCTACCCTGCTTGCATCTACTAGATACAACAACAGATGTGCTGGGGTGAAAGGCATCACCTTCAGAGGGATTTAAGCACTTCTGTTTACAAAAACCCAAGTAAAGCGTAGAATACATCTGCCAGGCACTGCTCCTACTGCAAACATTTAAGCTAGCACTAGTACTGTTTCACTATTCTAACTGGTAAAACATTGCAACATAGGCCAGTCTTTATTCATAAAGACAGAAAACAAAGCAAGGTTTAGTGTGTGTACTCACATCCCGAGAAAAACCCAACCAAGATGATGCCTTCACTTAACCAAGGAGCAAGAAACAGTAGCACGCAGAAAGCATCTTGCTTTCTACAGTCTTCTTTGACTGACATACCTTAATGACACAGAGCTAGGAGATGCACCAAGATACCACATCACACCCTGCAGAAGTTTTCCTGTAGTAACCAGGGTTGCAATACCTGCCTAAACATGCCCTTGTACCTGAAGAAGGCAACAGAAAGCTCATTCTTCCTGCAGTTACATTATGTGCTCAGATAAGGAGCTTTAACCCTACCTGCCAGCAAAGAAAACTACTAAAGCTAATGCAAGGTACATGTTTCAGCTAGCTGAATGCCTTGGGGAATAAACAAAACAAATCCCTTGAACAGAAAAGCTCAGGCATAACAAGGGTAAGAGAATACAGGTAAAGGAACAGCTAAAGTCAGCACATGAAGCCAGCACAGAAAAACCTCAAAAACACTCACCAGAACTTCAGGTTCTTTCCCAAAGCAGTAAAACACCATCAGCAACAAAGCTGCAGTCTGAAGAGCATAGAAAAGAACCCACCACTAAACACTTCAGTGATGAGCCCTCCTTCTTCTCTGTTTTACACCCCACACTCTTTGCTCATGCTCAACTACAGACACCTACACTGGAGGTATTTGTACTCACTGCTCATTCAGTAGGTTGTAATTAAACAAGAAGCCATACAAGTGGCTCCCATCAGCACTATTGTAAGCACCTGTGCTGCCGTGGGCCTTCGCAGTACAAATCCCCATACAGCTTTGAAAAGGGGGACTGGGGTTGCAAGGTCAGTGCATCACCACTCAGCACAACTGCTGCATGGAGCACACTCCCTGAGGATGCTCAATGCCATGCTCTGCTGCAGGTGATCTCAATAGCTGAATATCAACAAATCACTCCTTAATTGCTAACCCTGTTGACTGCAATTAATTGCATGGCTTCTATTTATAAAACCACCCTGTTCAGGAAGCCAGCAGTGAGTATAATACGTAAAATCATTGGGATTTTACGTATTATAGTAGGATGCAATGATACCTCTCTGAATATAGCAGTTGGCTTTTGCATTCATTTTCTCCGGTGAAGTTTGTGGATAGTTGGGTGGGAGCAGGCGTTGCGGTGACAGTATACGGTGATGTGGATGCTGAAAACAGCAACAGTTGTGTAGACGAGGCCCTTAGTGGCATGGTTTAGTGGTGATCTCGGCAGTCCTGGGGTAATGGTTGGACTTGATGCTCTTAGAGGCCTTTTCCAACCTAGCTGATTTTATAATTGCATGACACTAACAGGAGTTGCTTGAACAAAAGGTCCAAAGAGAGATCTTAAATAAAGAACAACTGCAGTCTCTGTGTTCTCAACAATATGGGATGTAATGTGAGTCTTTCGAGAAAAGTATAGACATGTTAGTGTTATAAATGACTGTAGTCCAATTATAAAATCAAAGGTAATTTATTGTACAAAAGGAAAAGGCAATAAACAAAGCAGCGCTGGGTGCACGGGGAGTCACTGCTCCACCAACACGCACACTGAGGATTATACAGTTACTTCTTTTATAGAGACTATACATGCATATTCATTAGGATATCTTAATATATAAATTTGCTCCCGCTTCGTATGCTAATTAATTTTACAAGTCCTTCCCGCATGCGCACTGCTTCCTAGTGGTCTCGGGTGAGGGTCTCGGGATGAAGTAAGAGTCTTCCTCAGTCACCTTTATACAGACTTCTTGAGGTGGAACTTTTTACCTTCTTCCCTCGCGCACCTCCTTTGCTGGTTCTTCCACCCCCCCTCTTGACTGTCTTTGGGAATTTACAGCCCTATAGATAAGGGGCAGGATGCAGCTCAGCGTCATTGGGGCCCTTCTGCAATTTAACACCATTTCGTAGCTGTATCAGCATTTCTAGACACTACGTTCAGGGACATTTGGGTTTTATCTAACCTAATGGTTACGTAGTTATCATATACACACCGTATGTGACTGCTCAACTATGAGTACAAACCCTTAGTGCTTCTCCTGTCTTCATTATTACAACTTTCAGCAAATTAATGGTCTATATTTATAACATTAGCTAAGGCCGAAGACAAGCATTCGATGATTACAGGAAGGCCCCAGCCGCCGAGCAGCCACGCTCCTTGTTTTGCCCCCACTCTTTAGAGGCTCTCTGGGAGCAGCGCGAGGTGTTCCAGGTGGAAACACCCGAATCCCGCCGCCTCCACCAGCTGGCACCGCGAGCTTCCCAGGGGGTGGAAGGCCCCGGGGCACCCCGCGGACGAGACCTGCGGCCCCGTTGCCTTCGCCTCCCCGCTGGCACCGGCGGCCGCGGCCGGGCCGAGGAGCCGGGTCCCCGCGCCCGGCGCCGTTTCCATGGCGACCGCGCCCCGCCAGCCGCACGGGTCATAGAGGAGCCGGCCTGCTCCGGGTAGACAGCCCCCACGGCGCGCGCGCCCGCGCTGGGGGCGGGGCTAATGCAAATGAGGCATCGCCCCTCCCCGCGCCGTGCCCTCACACAAGATGGCAGCCGGGAGCGGGCGGCTTCGCTTGCCAGGACACAAGATGGCGTCGGGACGGGGCCAGCCCAGGGGCGGGGTGCTGTGCGGCGCGCATGCGCGGATGTGCCGCCTGGCGGCGGAGCGGCGGGGGCAGCGCCGGTAGCGGACGCAGGTAGGAGGCGCGGGTGCGGTGCCCCCCCTCGCTGCAGCGCCGGACGGGCGGGGAGGGGTGGGGGGGATCCCCCTCAATGCGGTAGGACAGTCCGGCTCGGGTGGGGATTTCCCCGCTGCAGTGGGGCTGCCTGGGTGGGGTGAGGGGTTCCCCCCGTCCCTGCATTGGTAGAGCCCTGGCGTGTACATCCCCCCGTTACTGTGGACGGTACCATATGGGCCAGGGGTGTGCTCTCGCTGCCCGCTGTCAGTGCCTATGCGCAGCGGCCTCAGGCGTTCCGACCCCGCTGTGGAGCCGGCCGGGATCCGGCTCCCACCTTGCCTCTCCTCGCAGAGTCCCGGCAAGGAGAAGTGTCTCTGCCGCAGTGTGCCTGGAGGTGTGAAGCGGGGCTCTGGCTGCCGTGTGCCTTCACAGCCCCACATGGGCCCTCCACCGCCGTGGAGCGTGAGCCCACCTGCAGCGGTGGCTGTGCCTTGCTAGACCTCCCCTCAGCATGGGGGCCCTTCGGTGCCACCACTGCTTGGGCTTGTCCTGTCCTTGGCGTCCCTATCTGTGTATGGCATCGCCTGGCTCCCTGCGTTCCTTTCCTGCTCACGGGATGTCAGCTGCTTTAGCTGGGGACCTAGTGCTGTGGGGTGTAGGTCTGCATGCCGCAGACATCTCTGGCGGCCTCTGCAGCTGGGCTTTCCTCAGCCTTTTGGTTAGCGGTAGGCGGCCTTGTGGCTGCAGCTGGGGCACTGGAGGGGACTGTGGCTTTGGAAGGTTTGCAGGGGTGACCGGTCTCCCTGGTGACATGATGGAGATGTGTGGCAGAAACTCCTGGTTGCTGCGCTTGGGCACGGTGGTAAAAAGTTCTTGTCGCCTGGTGCTTCCTGTTGAGTTTCAACAAGGACAGGCAGTGTCTGTGCAGTAATCCTGTCTTCTGGCTTCTGTGATTCCAGTCTTGGAGGTTGATTTCAATCAGGGCTTCATATTGACTTCCAAATTCATAATTTGAGGCCAGAGTTACCTGGCATTGGTTCCTGTATCAGTTCTGTGAAGTCTGCTACAGGATTAGAGCTTGTAATGACAGTAATATCATAGGGAAACAGTTTTTAACACATCCAGCACACTTTCCTTACACTGTGAAACAATGAATTGTTCAAGGGAGGGATGCCATGTGCTGTTAAGTTAAATGCTGTAGCAAGTTCCAGGACTAGGAGATCTACACATTTACCTCTATTAATGAACCTCGTAATCTCATTAGGGAATGAGATCTGATTTAATGAAATTGCTCTGCTGGAACACAGCTCTGCACAAACTACCGGCTGGCTTAAGATGTTAAGTGTCGTTTGTGTGGCAGGTCAGTTTTCGTGTATGAGCTCTGCAGGAGCAGTGGAAGAACCTGATGGAAGCACGTGATTGCCTGGAACAAGAAGGGTGTTACCAAACCTCTCACGATATGGAGGCATCTGCGACTGTTGCATTGGTAAACAGTACTGGGAAACACCCTCACGGCCTCTTCGAAGTGGTCTGTTTCCTTGTTTGATCCTGGTGGTATCAGGTTTTCAAAGGCTTCATTGCTTTACCATTCAGATACCAGTCTGCTATTGGGGAGTTTGTTAATGTTTCATGTGGGACGTGTGTTTGGTGTTCCCTCAAGAATCTCTAGTGGACTATTTGAGGAAACATGGTGTTAGATTTTCAGAAGTAGTACATGGAGAAACTGAGAGACTTGGAAATATATTTGTCTCTAAGAGGGTGCACAGGATCAAAGTTTGGTCAGAGGAGCCTACATTTTGTGCAGTATGTATTTAGGTAGCAGCTTTCCTGGGATAGGAATAGGATTTTGAGACACTGGTTTTGGTCCAAATGGAGGGACCATTTGGAGGAACCAATGTGGGAATGAAACTTTCAGTTTCATTGTGCAATAACTCTGTGGAGGGATGTGCCTTCTTCCTGAACAGTGTCCTGCCAGAATCTAAGTAGCTCCATGGGGTGAGGTGTCTGTGCTTTGGAGGTACGATGTGCAGGCTGGGAAGGAGAGTGCTAAACCTGGTCTGTGCTCACAAAACTTGTCACTGATGGATAAGCCTGACCAAATGAAGACATCTGCAACTGTTTCCTCCGGCTGACAATGTCACTTACACAATCTGGGAGGAATTGATGTGCCCAGCATCAGGCACTGTGCTGGGACAGGTCATGGTATCAGCTGTCCCATGGGTGCAGCTGCAGCCCAGCTTGCCTGTACAGGGGGCTGGAGTGTCAGCACCCCAGTCCTGTCTGGCCATGCTGTCTGGAAATAGTGTCCCTTCTTGGGTTGCTTATCCAGCTGGTGGATTTATTGTGTTGCAGATGCAGGGGCACAGAGCTGGTATATTTATCTGGCTCTCTGCTTCAGCTAGTAAGCCACACAAAATCCAGAATATGCAGCTGAGGCAGTGTATTGATGGCTGGAGCAAGCACAGACGTATCATGAAGTATTACTTGGGATATTCCAGCCTGCATTACCCACATAGTGGGGAATGAATGGGAGGGTCATCCTGTTACCGCAGTCAGGTTTGCAGATGATTATATCAGGTTCCTGAGTGGCAACTTCAGCATATAGGAATCATCTGGCCCTGCTTAAGACAGGCTTGGGCCAAGATCCACATACAAAGCTCTGCTGCTAACTCAGTACAGCTGACTTCAGCTGTGAAAGGCTGGAGCTCAGCCCTGTTGCAAGGCCAAAAGGGTTGCCGAATTGCCATGGGATGCAATGACTTGTGAATCCAGCTGTGAGCTGGCGAGGAAGTTAGAGCAGCTGTTCAAGCCCCAAACTGTGGTGTGTTTCCAGCCACCATATGCCAGCGCTCAAACAAACCGGCTCTTTCCTGGTAGCCAGTATTCAAACATCCTTCTCAAAAAGATAACATCTGCAAACGTCACTGACAGGAGCCAGATGTCAGATGTGGAGGTGGAAGGTTCTCAAATAAAGGCTAGTTACTTTCTAATTTACAAGCTTGCTGGTTTATGACTGTGCCTTAGAAGTTCAGTGTGAATGAATGATAGCTATTCCCTCCTGCAGTTCCTTTGCCCATTACTACTTAAAAGCCTAATGTTGAAAAGTTCTGACATACTCCGTGAGTAATTCTCCATCCCAAGGAAAAGGTTATGAAAATACCAGTGTGGCAAGCTTAAATAACACAGTGCTTTGGCTGTAGAAGCAAAATCATACTTTTTACAGACAGCTATGATTTGTTTCGTTTCATCTGCACATTTGCAGATGGGGAGGGGGGGGGAAATACATATAAAATGACTTAACAGCTATCCCAGCAAAGTGAAATCACTTACAAATGTCAGCTGGCTGGAGGGGTTGCACATCTGTGAGGGAGTGACGAGGGAGAAGAAGGAGAGGAAGTGCAACTTCACATTCTTTAAAGATTCAAAATGAGGTGTCTCTGTAAACTTCAGCAGCTGTGGTTTGTGCAACATGTGCTTAGTGAAGCATCATTTGGGTGGGTACAGTGTGAAGCGCAGCACTAAGGACCAAGCCTTATCAGGCCTTGCTTCCAAACAGGGTTTGGGGAGCCGAGTCAGGTTAAGAATTGCCCTTGTGGATCAGACCACTGGTCTATCTCACCCCATGTTCTGCCCCACGATGACAGCAGGAGATGCTGTTTATGAGGAGAGCATGTGAGCTTGGACACTGCCTGTGGCCTTTCCACTTGTCTGCCGCTAGTTTGTGTAGCCCTCAGATACAGGATGCTGGAGGGGATTTCCCTGCGTGTTCTCTTTAGTAGCTGTTGGTATACAGCTGTTTTCCATTAACTTGTCCAATCCTTTGAACCTGCTTTGGCAGCAAATGTCAGATGTTTGCTACCTGCCAGGTAAAGAAGTATTTTTGTGTGCTTTAAACTGATTTTCTGTCGGTTACAGTGTGTGCTCCCAGTTCTTGTGTCCTGGCACACAGCACTTCCACCTTCACCATATCCACTGCACGTAGGACATAAACCTCGGTCGTGTCCCCCTTCTGCCTTTCCTGTCCACCTGAAGAGTCCCAGCTGCTTAGCCTTTCCTCAGCATGCAGCTGCCTCAGTCCCTTAATCACTTCAGTTGCTCTTCTTTGTTCTCCTTCATCTGTATGCTCAGGAAATTTATAGTGAGGTTAGATATACATGCCAAGGTCTGGATACACTGCAGTTTCATATTGTGCAGACTGATGCTGTCTGCTTGTTCTCCATCCCGTTCATGAGTTGCCCAACACTGGTGGCTTCATCTGCCATTGAGCCAGTTGTCTGCAGAAGGCTGTTGGTCAGAGACAGAGGACTCATCGGTGGGTCAGTTGGCTTCACTCTCCCTTCTTCTTTATCTTTACACATCAGAGATTCTTGATCCCTGTGCAATTCATGACCATGTAAAATGCAGTTTCCCCTCGAGGCTTGTCTGTCTTTAATTACACCTACAAAAGTTCATTGTTGTCTGGCTGAATTCCCCTCCAAGCAGTATCTTCCTTTTATCTGGCTGGGGGTTTTGGCATGGCGGGGATGCTGAGCAGTGGCTTAGCTCCACGAGGGCTTTGCAGTTGGATCCAGTTGAGGTCTAGTGCTTTGACTGGGAGTGGAGTCGATGTGCAGTTTCAATCTAGTGATGCAACTGATTGGAACAAATGTTGTTCCTAATCCTTCTGAGCTAGTTATGAGGAATTCCTTGGGCTAGGCAGAGCAGATGGTTATTTTTGCTTTTCTGATCTTGCCTAGAAGTGGTCAGACTCATGGCTTCTGGGAAGTGCTGAATGGGGCTGGTGTTTCATACCCAGCTGTTTATCCTTCCCTTTGATCTTCTGCTTGGACTTGATGCAGCTGATGTTGCAAGCCCAAGAAGGCTAAGTTAGTGCAGAGTTTCCCATTTTTTATGTGCTCCTTCTTATCCTTTGTGGTGAAGTCCCCATTATGTATCTGAGTTGGGTGAATGCAGACCCTGGAGGGCTGAAATAGGAGTGACTTCCAGCCCTTTATCTTGCTTTTGACAGTGTTAAGATAGCGACCCTGTTGTCACCCATCCTGCGTATACTGTGAACAGCGCTCCTTATGATGGCACGGGCTGGAGAAGGCAACTTAAAATGATTTAAGAACCCTTAACACCTCACCAGATACAGGAGTGCCTCTGAAGAGGTGCCTGTGTTCTGCCTTTAGTCTGCAGCAACTTGAGTGTGAGAAGGGGCTCAGTCTGAAAAGCATGGGAGTACATGGTGGGAGAACGATGGAGCCATCTCCTGGCTCTGAGCTCCAGTCGCTGCCAGCCTGAGGAGTCTCATTATACCTCAGCCCTATGTGAACATACAGCGACTTGTGCTTTTCCACTTGTTTTATTTCCATATATATTTCTGTCCAGCCAAAGGATCTTTATTTCAAACGCTCTAAAATTCATGGCACTCTAAGATGAGCTGGACAGCTGCTAAACAACTTCTGGTTGCCTTTATCACATGATGGCAGCGTATCTGCTGCATGCCATCATGTTCTGCTTGTGTCTCTTCATGCCACAAAGCAGCAACACTGCTTGCCATAAATATCTTCTGTCTGAGCCAGCCCATTTGCAGTCAGCTGTGACTGCCTGGGGAAAGCAGCATGTGCGTGAGGTTACATCATAGCTGTTGGCATTTTTATGTGGCTAAAAATGTACATTGGTACCTAAAACTGTCAGTGACGAGGTGTGTTTTCTAAAGGCTGCTTTGTTGTTTGCAGCTCTGTAGCTTGATTCCTCCTGTGAAGAGTTGGAAAGAGCTAATTGGCTACTTGTGAAATGAGGAAGAACATCACAGGGTAAAGGGCAGGGCAGCCTGGTCATGAGGAGGTGCCTGTACCTCTGGGAGCCCACAGCCTGGCCTCTGCTTAATGGAACAGCTTTAGTGCAGCAGACAGCTTTTAGTCTCTTAAATCCTCTCCAGTCCACTTTTGCACAGCTCCTCAAAGCAATGTGAATTCTGATCTGTGCAGGCAAAGACTGACCAATTAATTTGATTCATCTGTTAATTCATTTAAAGAAATTGAACCTGGTTTAATTCAATTTTATTTTCCTGTAGGAGCAACAATGGATTGGCCTCAACAAAGATGTCGCAAGTGTTGGGAGGAGACATCCTATCTGAAATGGAGGTGATCCAGGGAGCTGAATGCTGGCTGCACAGACATGGGGTTGCGACTCGGGGCTTGTATTTTCCGTTTGCCCACTGCAGTGATCTACGGGTCCCTGTCGCTGTTTGTTTCCATTTTGCACAACGTGTTCCTCCTGTACTACGTGGACACTTTTGTCTCTGTTTACAAGATTGATAAACTGTCCTTTTGGATTGGAGAGGTTAGTCTTTTCCACAGGCTTCTGCCCTCCTAAGTAAGAAATTGTGAAACCAAAGCTGCTTCTTGCTTAGAAATGTGAAGAGCATTAGTGGCAATAACAGTGTTCCCCTCTGGAGAGGGAGCAAGGGAGCCTTCCAAGTGCTGACTTGGACTTTTCAGGGTTTCCCACTAATATAAAGATAGAACAGGCTGGGATAGAAAACGCAGAGACTTTGTTCTTAAGACTGCCTTTCCTCTGGGGACATTGGGGTGTTTCACAAGCAGTGAAAACCACTGGCCCTGCTATGTTAAATCTGGCAGTTGCTGCAGACGGCGGAATCATCCTGTGGCGTGGGGCAAGCAAGGTGTGCTGGGATGGTTCTTGCTGGTTTTTCATTGTGCCAGTTCAACCCTGCTTGCTTCAGTAACAGAACTGTCAGGAGCTGTCCTGTGCTTTGTTTCACTGCCCTGTTTTCTTTCCTAGACAGTGTTTCTGATCTGGAACAGCCTCAATGACCCTCTGTTCGGCTGGCTGAGTGACCGAGTGTTCCTTAGCACACAGCAGTAAGTTAACTCCTGCTTCCAGCAGAGGCTGGGGAGTTGTTTACTCTTTGGGGGAGATGATGTGAAATTGGCAGCTTTAAAATGATGGTGTGGGAATAGTTTCTGAGGCATGGAGCTCTTAAATACCTCCTTTTCCTGGCATCTCTGATGTTCAGTACTCTGCGTGTTATTTCAGGACCTGGCTGTCACACACTTATGTGGTAAATGTGACCCTAACCCTTAACCATCATATGAGTGGTACAGAGCTTAAAATATGGGTGTCTGCACTATCAAGCCCCTGCTGTATAAGCAAACCTTGTAGTAGGGTGTTGAGGAGTGTCATGGTTTGGGAGACACAGGGGAAAAGGACACTTATTTCCACCTGGAATGCCTGAGGCCAGTTGTTCCCAAAATCCCTATGTCATGGATCACTGCTGGCCATTAGCATTTCTCATGTATTTAAAGCAAGCTTTCAGTGAAAATCATGGTGTAGCTTCCTGCAGATAGTGAAAACTTCAAGTTGCTCATTGAAATCATTTGCATGGTGCAAAGCACAGACAGTGCAGCACTGTCAGGGAGAAAAAATATCCCTTCATGCTTTCTGGCTTTCTTAAACCTGTATTTTCAGTGTATTCACATGTTAGCTGAGAAGGTATCTGATGTGGGTGTTTGTTATATAAGCAAAAGCTTATGCCACTTATACCACTCCCTCGGAGAGGGAGAATCCATGGTCACATGCAGGGTTTTGTCCAGGTGTCTAAAGATTTTTGTCTTCTGTTGCAGGCCAGGAGCAGAGATTTCCTCCCCCGAAGTAGTTCTGAAGAGACTCAAAGCACTAAGCCACAATGGTCCCCTCTTTGCCATCTCTTTCCTGGCTTTCTGGGTTGCCTGGGCTCATCCTGGTTTGCAGTTCCTTCTTTGCCTTTGCATGTATGACAGCTTCCTCACCATGGTCGACCTCCATCACAACGCCTTGCTCGCAGACCTGGCTGTTTCAGCTAAAGACAGGACTAGCCTCAACTTCTACTGCTCCCTCTTTAGTGCCATAGGCTCCCTCTCTGTCTTCATGTCCTATGCGGTGTGGAACAAAGAGGACTTCTTTTCCTTTCGCATATTTTGCGTCCTGCTGGCCCTCTGCTCCATCGTTGGCTTCACCCTGTCCACAAAGCTGCTCTGCCAGCGCTTTGAGTCTGGTGGTAAAGCAAAATGGGACCAGGAATCAACCCTAAAAGAGTAAGTGTCACCAGTTCTGCAGCAGGGACCAAGGCCTGGCATAGATCTGTATTGTTGTTTGCACTGCAGCAAACTAAATCTGTGGGAGGATCCATGATGAGGCAAACTTCTGTTAATCCTCTGTGGTTCTTGTCTGTTGATACAGTTTTCAGAATCACCTGTCGCACTGGCTCCTAAGACAAAACTATCTCATGACACCCCTGGCCCAAACTGGAGTCAGAGCCCTGACCTGCCATATGGCCATCCAGTGTTTGGAACATGAAATGAGCACCCAGTGAGGCCTGTGAGTGGCAAAATATCAGAAGCAGCTTATCATGACAGCATTCCTGCTTGAGCATGAGGCCACCTGGATGCCCATTCCCCCTGGAGTGGGATAACCAAATGTCTCTTACCCTTTTGCTCGCTTTAGCTACCCAATAGTGGCTGGGCTGTTGGAAGGCCACGACGCAGCTGGTTTGCCATGTTCAGCTCCCTTGCTTTTCTTTGGGCTGCCTCACTTGTCATCTCTTGTTATGAGCTGCCAGCATTATGCTGCAGTAACACAGCAGATCTTGAGATGTGCCAGATGAGCTAACCACAGGGATCTGGCATATGTGTAGCGGAACGGCTAATAAAAGGAGGATGCTTCTATGGATAGATATCTGAATTTTGAGTTTGGAAGACAAATGTTGAGAGACCTGTTGCCTGTAGTTCTTGCTAATAATAAGCAAACATTAGTGTAGACTCTGCTGTTTTGATCTGGCTCAGGGAGAGGGATGGTTGGGATGGGAGCTGAGAGACAGCTCTGCATTTACAAAGGGAGAGCTTGTGGGCTCTCCCCTCCTTGGTGTGAGGGATTTATGGTTGCTTTTTTTCCTCTCCATCCAGGCTGTACATTGAGAACCAATCCGTTCCTCCGGAGAAGAGGATCACCCTGGCAGAGTATCTGCAGCAGCTCTCCCGGCATCGCAACTTCCTCTGGTTTGTCGGCATGAACCTCATCCAGGTGGGCGCAGCAGCGATTTGTGTGATTCAGAGGCTGAGTGTTGCCTCTGTCTGTTTGAGGTGGTGATTCAGCAGTGTATGTGTTCCCCCAGAGGGGTTTCCAGTGCCCGCTTGCTCTTGGAGCCTTCTGCACTTGCCAGCTGATTCACCAGCTGGTAGCCACTCTCTCTGTGACCCAAGGATACTTCCTGAGCAAGCTGTGGGGTGGTGCTTCCTCTCTCTGCAGCATAAAATGGATTATGGGAGCTGGCTGAGCTCACCACAGCCCATCTGGGGTGCAGAAGCACAAGGCCTGGCTCATGGTGGGGATGAGTTCAGGAGTGCAGTGTGCTGGCGTGGCTGTCAGCAGTCTCCTCCTTTTCTGAGGCTCACATCACTGTTCCCACTGTCCAGCTGGATCCGCCTCCCAGCTGGCTTTTGCCATTTCTGTTCTTCATCCTCTCACTGATTACTACCAAATGCCGGCAGCCTGCCCAGCTTTGTGCTGCACTCACAGCTCCCTGTCTCCCTGGGGATCCCTCACTTCCCCTCAGGCAGGCTTTTGATGCTGGTCTGCATCTTTGCATTCAAGCCTCTTCCTGACAGCTGCCTCCTCCCTCCTGCTGTGCCACTGTCTTCCCCAGACCCTTGTGGTCACCACTGCCACCTCCTTGCCCTGCCTTCCCTAGCAGCTGGGAAGCAGTGCTGATCAAACAGTGGGCAAGGCTGGTGGTGCTGCAGCTTTGCAGTCTCAGCCTGCAGTATTGTAAACTCCACAGCCAAGCTTTTGCTGTGCTGAAGTACTACAGGCCCACCCTGCATGGCCTCTTGGCACGGGGCTCCCAGAATAACAGAGCCCAGAAGGCTGTTAGCTTTTTCTGCTCTCTAAGTGCTGCTCCTGCTGACCAGCTCGTCTGCATGCTGCCTTCACAGGTTTTTCACTGCCACTTTAACAGCAACTTCTTCCCTCTGTTCCTGGAGCACCTGCTGTCAGACCAGATCTCTGTCTCTACAGGATCCTTCCTGCTCGGTGAGTCTCAGGTGGGACTGGAGGGAGCAGCCAGGTTAGGACCTGGCTCGAGTCTGGGTTTGCTCTTCCCAGACTCACATGCAGGTCTCTGGGCTGTAAGATTCACACGTGCAGATGTCCCACATGCTTCCTTGGCACCTTTGAGTTGTCCTTCATGAGCACAGAAGTAACCTGGAGCCTTTTCTAGTGATGAGGAGCCCAGCATGCTGGACTCTAGCCTAAACTCCACAAAGGAGGTGTTCTGTGCATTTGTGGCTGCAGAGGGTGTCCCAGGGATGCAGCAGGAAACACAGCCCTTGATCTTATCGCTTTAGCTCTGTGGCCTGGACCATTTCCAGGCTGCCACAGTTATGTGGGCATTGGTCCTAGAGTTTCCAGGGGTACCATGGGAGGGTTCTGTGTGAGTCAGGACTGGTCACAGCATCCTGTCCCTCTCATTTCTGCTCCCAGCCCCTGTGTGACACTGGGCAAGTCTTTTCTTCCTTCCATCTTGCCCAGGCAGTTACTGGAAGAAGGTTTCCTTCTGTCGGAAGTGTGTGGGTTGTGCCACAGAGCCACTGGGTAAATCTGCTGCAGCCTCCTCTATGTGCCTGGGGGCTATTCTGTACCATGTGTCCTGCAACTCTGCTGATGACAGCAGCCCTGTTCTCTTTCAGTATGGGTCCTGGAGGCATGGTAGATACTGAAACTCCCTCAAGCTATTCATGCTCTGTCTCTGCTCAGGTGTTTCCTACATTGCCCCCCACCTCAACAACCTCTACTTCCTGTCCCTCTGCCGCCGCTATGGGGTTTACGCTGTGGTGCGAGGACTCTTCTTCCTGAAGCTGGCTCTCAGCATTGTCATGCTCCTGGCAGGACCGGATCAGGTGTATCTGCTCTGCATCTTCATTGCCAGGTAGGCAGCACTCCCTTCCCCTGCCCTCTGCTGCCTGGGAAGGAAAATGGCTTGTCCCTGTCTTGGGGAGAGGGGTGGGAGGCAGGGAACTGTAGCCAGGGTCACACAGAAGCCACGTGGCTCCCAGCTCTGACAGCACCCGAGTGTGGGATGGGTCACTGCAGAACCCTCTTGCTGTGCCTGCAGCAGGGTGAGGGAGGACAGAGACCTGGTGTCGGTGGAGGGAGCCTGCAGCAGCTTTTCCCAGCTGCTGAGCTGAGCTCCTCTCCTGCTCTGCAGCCTCCCTGTGATGATGGCCCTAAGCTTGTGCCCAGCGTGTCCCGTTCCTGCGTCTGTCTGTGTGGCAGGTCAGGACTGAGCCAGGGCATCACTGCAGGGTACACAAGGCTTATTATTGGCAGTGTTCCCCTCCTCTAACCAGAGCTTCTGAAATTCTTAAGCGTGGGGGAACCTTTCTCATCCTCTTTCTGTTTCCTCTGTTCTCACCTGCTCCCATAATTTCTTGATGCCCCTGTTCAGTGCTTTGTCTGTTGTTCTGCAGCAACCGGGTGTTCACAGAAGGGACCTGTAAGTTGCTCAACCTGGTGGTCACCGACTTGGTGGATGAGGATCTAGTCTTGAACCGCAGGAAGCAGGCGGCCTCAGCGCTGCTCTTTGGGATGGTGGCTTTGGTCACCAAGCCTGGCCAGACCTTTGCCCCTCTGATTGGCACCTGGCTGCTCTGCGCGTACACAGGTAAGGGTGCTCCCAGGGAAGGCAGAGGGGCAGGAAAGGGCAGACCTGTGAGTTCAGTGTCCTCCACTATGTCCTGTGTGGGTGCAGAGGGCTGTGCCTGGTCACCTGGGGGGACAAAGGTCCATCCCCACCAATCCCAGTCTCACAAACTCTACTCTGACACCAGGTCACGACATCTTCCAGCGCAACCCCTTGAGCAACGTGGTGAGTGCCCAGCCGAAGCTGGAGTCTCCTGCATTCCTGGAGCCAACGCTTCGCCAGGGCTGCTTTTACCTCCTTGTCTTCGTACCCATCACATGTGCGCTGCTGCAGCTCCTCAGCTGGTCTCAGTTCAGCTTGCATGGGAAGCGTCTGCAGATGGTGAAGGCTCAGCGCCAGAACCTGACCCAAGGCCAAGCACCAGAGGTCAAAACGATCTAGGGGTGCCCAAGCCCACAGGATGTGCCTGGGTACAGGCTGTGGGCTGAGTCAGCCCAATGTTTACAGCTCCACTGTGAAGTGCTGTAATGCCAATCTTTATCCATTCCAAGAGGTGGCCACTGGGGAAGCAGAGAAGTTCAGCCTGAGGGGCCTGGGGTAGATTGCTTGGCCACCGGAGAAAGAGCGTTTTATCCTGACCTGTTGTAGGGAGCAGCAGGGAGGTACTGGGTTGCAGCGTGTGCTAGAGATGGACACATCCCTGGTGCAATCCTGTGCCCTGGGCACGGCCCTGGGGAACCACAGCCTCTGGCAGAGTGAGGGAACTGCACAGGGAGTCCTTCCTTGCTAGAGCCCTGAAACTTTGGGAAGTGGAGCAGGAGGCTCCTGAGGGACCAAGTGACTGAGGGGGTGACAGCAGGAGCAGGGATGAGAGGACCCTGAAGGCCTTTCCCAGTAGATGCTACAACCTCTCCCACATACAGTGCTGCAGTTCTTGGACCAAATCCCCTCAGGCATTTCTTGTTCCCAGGACAATATCCTGCACAGCCAGGGTCTGCCGGCTGCGCTTGCTTTATGCTGAGTTCCCTCCTTCATAGCCTTGCAGAGGGAGTTGTTGCAGGCTGGGAAAGGCACTGAGCTTGGAGCCTTGAGCTGTAACATGGCCTTTGGCATCCTGCTGCCTGTGTTTATCCCTCCTCTCCCCTTCACAGCCCTGTCTTAGCACAGTGTCACACAGCTGAGAGCTCCCTCCCACTCTGGCAGGGGCTGTGTGGCTGAGGTCAGAGAACCAACCCCTAACCCAGCCATGGAAGTGCCTCCCTGCCCAAGGCCCTCCCAGGTGACAGTGAGGCAGCCTGGCACCTTCCCCTCTTGCAGGGGGAGAGCACAGCCTGGAGGAGACACCAGGACTTGCTTTTGTGCCTTCGACTCCTCTTTGGAGCCTTTCTGAGAACACTGGGCTGGCACAGGGCTGGGATTTTACCCCTGTGGGGAGAGACAAGACATCTCAGATGCTCTCCACTTGAAATGGTGCCCCCGAGTGTGACCAGATCCATGGCTGCCAAGCCATGCGCCCGAGCAGAGCAGGTGGTTTTGGCTGGGGGGAGATAGTCACCCAAGGGATCCCCGAGGCCAGGGAGTGTCTCTCCAGTCCCTGCATTGCATCTGGGGGTAGGCAGAAGCAATGTGGCAAAGCAGAGCTCTGCCCTGTGTGCGCCTGCAGCAGGAGGGGCATGCAGGCAGTGTCTGAAAGTGTATGCGTAGGGATGTGCTGGTTAGTGCCAGGTTCCCTCTGGGGCCACCCACAAACCTGCCATCCTGCCTCAGGCCACGGCTGCCTTCTCTCTTGGACCAAGACATTCCTGCTGCGAGGCTTCTGTAGCTCTTGGTGTTCCAATCATTAAGTTATGTGCAACTTGCCCCAAGGTTTGGGAATGATTCTTCATTTCATAAATTAAAGCTAATCTTTTCTGTACTGCTTAGTGGTTTCTTCCCAGCGGGTGGATGGCACCTGGCGGTGGTTGTGTGCGAGAAGAGGGGCATAACTGCACCAGCCCCTTGTCCTCTCCACAGTGAAAAACTGAGCGCTTGGGATAATGGTTGCCGGGGAGTAGAGCAGCTTTGGACACCACCAGTGCACACCACAGCTGAAGCCCAGGCACCTCCTCCCCTCAGCCCAAAAGCCAGGCCAGGAATGTGATCCCAGACAAGAGAATGGTGTCTTCTGGCTGAGATCAGCCAGCAGCAAACCTGCAGTCAAGAGAAGAACACAAGTTACCTCCTTAACACGGCACGTGTGGGAAGATGAGGCCAGGAGGCTTGAGGGTTGTATATGAATGACTTTATTTAAGTATGCTGGGCACCACCAGGCAACATGGTTTGGACAGTGTGCGAGGGAACAGTCAGGCAGATCAAACAAATGCTGGATCAGAGACGGCACCTTTCTGTCCGGTCACTGCAGGTTACAAAGTGGAGCACTGCTGCTTCTGCAAGGGCAGCAGCGGGGCAGGGAGCAGGAGATCACTGGCACTGCCTGGGATGTGCTGACTGAACCGAGAGGGGGGATGCTGCTTCTCCTCCACATGCTGCAGCAAACCAGCGAGAGGAACTGATTTTCCAGCAGAAGGCTGAGCACTGATGGTTCTTTTCTACCTGATGGGTTTTTGCTTAAAACAGTCTGCTCTGAGGGGTAAGTGAACAAGCAGCTTGGCCTCAGCTGGGAGGAGACCACCACTCCTGCCTGTCTGCAGCCTCTGGAGCCCAGTGGTGGGCCCCGGGCCCATGATGCCCACAGGGGGAACATGCTGCTGCTCCCGTTCACCTGGCTGGGACAAGGCACCCGCTTTGCGACTCCTCTGCAGCAGCCCTCCAGCTCCTACCCCAGCTCTGCGCTCGAGAGCGAGTGATCCCAAGGTGATGCATGGCAATGAACAGGATGGAGGGGAGCAGGGAGGAACCACAACCGAGCAACTCCAGCTCCACTGCTACTGCCATGTACTGCAGAAAAACAACAGAAATAAAAGAGCACCAAATAATGCAGAAGACTAACCGAAGGGGAAGCAGTAGCACATCCCAGCGCAAGCGGCTCCGTAGCCCTGCCCTTGCCTGTAGAGCAGTAGAAGCAAAGCAGCTACCAGCTGAGCAAAGGCACACAGCCAGCACAACAGGGTCCTGCTCACAAACCTGCTGCTCACACCAATGTCCTGATAGGGTTTATTGTCCTCTCCTTCAGTGCACTCATAGAGAACAGCGGTTACCAGGTGGCATCAGAGGGCTGGCTGCTGCGCTAAGCGAGTGTGCTGTACACAGGGTTAACATTGAGCAAGGGACAGCTGGCATCAGGTGTTCAAAGAAGACCCAAAGCGTAATTCCCAGGTGCTGTGGTCAGTTATTTGAGATATCCTCAGACATTTCAATAAATAAAACAATTTTTACATTACAATGCACCTTTCCAATTATTGTTTTTGCCCCAGAATGGATGAAGTACATGAGTTATGCCTGGCTGTGAGTACATGCTCCCTTTGCCCTGACGTGGCAGGAAGGAGGGAAACAGCCTCAACTTTTACAAAGAACACGAGAACTCAGCACTGTAAATCTCGGCAGGTTGAGGGGGAACACACAAGTGCCTTCACCCCCATTCTGGGGGACTTGCTTCCAGAGAAATAAAGGTATTTAAAACAAGGTACGAGAGAACAACCGTCTAGTACAATGACAGCTGATTAGGTTTGCTTTGTTCTACTCCATGCAATACAAACTAAGTCCTATCAACTTCTCCAGCTGCGGTGCAGACCCACGCATCAGGCTAAGAAGTTGCACAGGCATACACGCACTCACACACCCAAAACAGTGGGGGCAAATGGGTTTAACTGTTGAGAATGTGCTTTCTCTTAATAAAAAAAAATAATATATATATTAAAACCAACTTCGAAAACCTACTGATGGTGAAGCTGCTGCTGAAGAAGGAAGTAGCTATGGGGCCTTGGTTGTGTTTCCAGACAATCCAGGCATTGCAATCAGGCTGACTAAAGCAGTGGTTGGCTCCCTTCTGGCTTGCCAGGCAGTTTCTATAAGCTGTTCCCTTTGTTTTTGCTTGCTTCTTTGTTTGTTTTACAGTGACAAATGTGATTGCCATACAGAAATTAAGGGACTGAAGTGAAAAAGGAATGGGCCATTCTGGAGACATTCGGATTGGTGTTTTCCCCTTTCCAATGATAAAAAAAACCCAACAACAAAACCGACAAAAATAAAAAGAATAAGAAGTTAGTAGTACTAATACAACCCTCCTGCTGCTGTTGTCTTTGCTCAGTGACATCGGGGCATGCTGGCGCGCACACACACACACACAGGCAGCTCTCAGACACTCGGACTCAGAAAAGCGAGTTTAGAACTGAAGTGAGTCTTCGGAGCAGACTGAGGACAGGTCCCAGGGCTAGAAGGTTTTTCGGTGGATGGCACGAGCTCCGTCTTCTTCATATTCCTTTTTCGAAACCCACATTTTCTTAAAGGTGTCCAGGGAGGCCAGGATGGAGCCACTGGGGAGAGACAGTATGGGTTAAAAGACAACCTTGGCAGCACTCTCATCGTATCTCTGCAGAGATGAGCTCTTTCTATTGCATGACGCTTCCCCACATCAGAAAGCCGCTGAGGCTCCCAGTTATCTACAACTGAAACATGCTCTGGACAGGCACTTCCTCACCTGTTGGCCTCAGATGTGCCAGCACTAGAGCCTGGCACCAGCTCCCCCTCCCAGACAACCTGCTGGTTGCTGACCATCGTGCAGCTGAGCAGCAAACCCTCCTGACACAAGACGGAACAATGGTGCACGTCTATCAGGCTCCGCTCCCTAGCCCCCATCCCGCAGCAAGATGTGTCATCATGTGGTACGTACCCAATCCACGTGGAATACAATCTCTCCTGAGGAGCTGATATCTGGGAGAAAGAGAGAATTGGTCAGCACCTTCCCGAGCTCCAGACTGCTCCTTCTGGCACACTGCCCCCATTCCCCTATCGCTAACAGCTGACAAACACAGGTACGATCTCTCCCACCAGAAGGACACCCAACAGCACCCCTTAAAACAGCCACTGTGGTCCAGGATCCTGGACAGAGGAGCCACCTTCTCAGTGACGAAAACAGTTTTTCATCACAACAGCAAATACTGCTGGGTTGTCTCAGGAAAGTCATTTCTGGTTTGAAGCAAATGGCAGCTGCACGCTCAGCATGGCTCTTTAAAGGCGACACAACACTGCACGCAGGAAGTGTAAACAAAGAGATTGCTCCTACCCTTATTTTGACGTCCTTCGGAGCTAGTTTCTTCACTTCACTCAACAGCCTGTCACCAAAGCCTGCGCAAGACAAAGTGTGCAGCGTGAGCCCCTTGGCCAAATCCCAGGTTCCATCTGCTAACAATGTGGACATGTCCTATGCAGTCCTACTCAAATACTCCACTCCAGACCTCACAGAGAGACCAGTTTGGAAAGGCACAGAACATAGACAGCAACATAACAGGATCTGGTCTCACTCAGGCCCATTTCAAACACAGCACACTGGGTTCTATCCCTCAGCAGCAACTTGTGAGGAGCAAATAGGATTTTTAGTCAGGACCTCCTTGTTCCCTGTGCGTTCCTCCTGTGTTCAGCCCATGCATCCAGGGGAGCAGGGTTTAAATGGGAAGACCAGGAGCTATCTGGAGATGTCCATCTGCGAGTAACAGGCCAACAGGCTCTGGCAGGGGACATCTTTAAGTCAATGGGGACTACCTGAGCACCAAGGAGAGAGGCAGAAAGCTTTCTGCACACAAGCAGCTGACACACACGTAAGCAGCACCAGGACTGTTGGACTCTTGCACATGCCAAAGACCTAAGGGAACCTCAGGAGATTCAAGAGCCTTTCAGGTACCTGGGTCTCAAATATCCTGAACTACAGCGGCAGGAAAGAACACATTTACTCAGCCCTGACTCAGGAGGAAAACAGTAAAACCCTGCAAGCCCAGGAGGTGACATACAAGGGCAGTGGTGCCTGCATACCCAGAAGGGTATGATTAGGGCTCATAAAGTTAGACAGTAACCCCGCTGAGAGAGGAGAGTTCCCACAGTCCTCACCCCCCGGTGCAATTTGGGTGATCTAGGTTTTCTCTGCAGTTTCACATGAGAAGGAAGCAAGAGTTTAGCTATGTCACAGCCCACTGAAAGAGAAGAGAACAGGAACCTTTGAAGAGTGTGGAGCCTCCAGACAGCACGATGTTGGAGAACAGCGTTCGCCTTAAGTCCATGTCTGATTTCTGAATGGCAAAAACAAGCACCTCATGGAGTCCTTCACATTCCTCTCCTATTAGGTCTGGCCGGAACAGGAGCTCTGGGGCTCGAAAACGGGCAGCACCGATCTGCAAGCAGAGAAGTTAACACAGAGGGGAAAGGACAGCAGTGAGGCTCTGTGTACCATTTACAGTTTGGGCCTGCCTTTCTGAGGTGAAACTTGGGAGCAATGAAGCATCCTGGGTATTGATGCTGCATCACTCATTCCCAAGTGAACACCAGTTCGGTCTACTTCTAGAAAGAGCACTATTTCCGTTTTGCAGATCAAAGAGATGAAGAAACTTGCTCAGTTCCATATAGCAGGTCACTGGCAGAAAAGGGAGTGGATCCACCCCTGGTGCTGGAGGTAAGACCTGTATTTCCTCTCCTTCAACCATCCTATAGTGGGCTCAGTCTTTTAAGGGATATTCCTAACTCGCTCTTCAAAGCAATTGTTTGTGCTCCTCTAGGCAAGATGAAAGCCACATACAAAACCACTGCTGGATTCAGTGAGCAGATAACTCCATACCCAATCTGCATAAAGATTTGCTAGATCAGAGCCTGTCCTCAGTCCCCATGGCCGTGCTGCATCCTTACCCAGGACTTCCAGTAGGAGTTGTGAAGTTTCTAACAATGTTTGCTTCCCCTAGGAATTCTAGTGCCCAGTCAACAGCCTGGAATGGGTTCTGGTCTTTTAAAATTATCCCGTCCCACCTAACACCGCATTAAGTCTCCCATCACTATGCAGAAGGCCATTCTGGAAACCCTGTGCTTCACATTAGGATCCTCCGAGGGTAATCCTTACAAACCTCAATAGTGCTTCCATCTGGCAGGTAGTACTGAGCCTTCTCAGTCTCCAGAGTCTCATCCTTCTGGGGGTTTATTGACAGGTAGCAGGCACGCTGAAGAGGAAACAGTCACAGAGGAGGAGATCAGAAGGGTAAACCCAAATGCCTCTGATAAAATACTTTTCTCACTAACAAGCAAAATCCGTATATCCCTTTGCGGAGACCAACGTCAGCAATATTTTGTGCTGGGGAAAACACCTTTTGGGCTAACATCAGCTAAAATACCTGTAATATCCCACTTGTGATCCCTACCTGCCATGGGTTTTACAGACAGAGCCTTGCCCTGAAGAGTAAATAAACACTAGCCAAAGGCATCATCAGACCCTGAGAAACTGCTGCACAGATAAATGCAGAACAGATTCTGAATCACCAGCCTGTCTCTATCTCCATGTTAACAGCCCCTCAACAGTGATTAGATGCAACCTTCACTGTAAGTCTCCAGAATACAGCATAACTGAGGTTGCAAGGGACCTCTGGAGGTCATCTTGTCCGCCACCCGTTGTTCAAGCAGGGTCTCCCTCTGACAGATAAAAGAATGAGCTAGGTAGGCTGGCACTTCCCAACAGACCTTCCCCAAGTCACAGCTGCCCTTGGGCAGAAGTCCCTTCTTAGATAAAGCTAGAAACAGACAGTGCATCACCTCCTTGATGGTCTTGACAATCTCAAACTCAGAGGTTGTGTGGAAGTCGTAGCCCTCCTTCCGGAGATAGAGACGCAGGAAGCGGGAGACATCGCGGCCAGCGATGTCGATACGCATGATGGAGTGAGGCATGGCAAAGCCTTCATAGATGGGAACTGCATGGGTAACGCCATCCCCAGAGTCCAGCACCACTCCTGTAGTCCTCCCCGTGGCATAGCTAGCAAAGGGGCAAACAATCAAGTCAGAACAAGCAATTCGGAGAGACCCCAAGCATGCAGCACGTCCAGGCTCTACTCAGCGAGCAGAGGTTTCACATGAACAGGGGCTAACCTCCTCCCCCCAATAGTTCTCATCATAATTCAGCAAATTCCTGCAAAATCTTTATTACAGAAACTAAAAGTGAGATTCAGTTCTTGCCTGACAAGGAGCTAAGTCAGCCATCAGTGTGGTCTTCCACAGGGTTTTTTTTGGTTAAAAGTAGATTTCATGGCAACATTTCACAGGCACGGATCAAAGACAAGAAACACTTACAGGCTAAGCACAGCTTGCATGGAGATGAATAGTGCCGGCACATTGAAGGTCTCAAAAAACACCTCAGCAGCACGCTCCCTGTTCTTGCGTGGGTTTAGGGGTGCTTCTGTCAGCAGCACAGGATGCTGGTAAAGAAAAGAAGGAGCTGTGCTGCAGTAACCAGGAGCATGTGTTCCTGGAAAATTCTGCTTATTTGTTCAGTTGTGCAAGAGGACAGGTAGAAAGGAATAAATTCAGCTACTCAGCTCATTAGTCTGTGAATAACCTCTATTAACCCGGAAGACCAGCAGGTCTCTGGTCTAGATATGAAGAAGTGTTAAGAAATCTACTCTGTGAGCAACCCTGCCCCATGAAGGATGAACAAGATGAATCTCAGTGCCAGGAGTCAGCCAAGTTAGCCAAAATACACACACTCTTCTAAGGGTGAAGGTGTACGGTCTTACCACGAGCAGGGAGAAACATTCCTGCTCCACTTATACAACCTATCACTCTCAGTCATTTAATAATTTTTGGTCAGCTCTTTCCAGACCACAGGATTGTGGGTTTCTCCTTCCTCACTTCAAATCATGTCACAGCTGAGTGGATATGCCTGATGCGCAGGCAGAACAGGAAAAGTTAGAAGCACTTGGCCTAAAGCAGAATCATAAGAGAGAGTGTGAATAACAAATGCTGAAAGTCAGATTTTCCATCATGCCAGAACATTAGATCTGGGGAGGAATTCTGCTTGGACACTTCCCGTGCAGGATCTCCCGAGAGGTGAAAGACTGCAGTTTAACAGACACATTTAGAAAGAAGAGAAAAGGAAAAGTCCCGTATCTTTCCTGGCGTTCCAAGGGTCCAGGTGTTACACACATACTGAATGACATCCGTGCCATTCATAATGAGGTATCTTACCTCCTCTGAGAATGTCTGAAGCTGGTCTTTTGAATACACATACTGCCAAATGCGCTCCATGTCGTTCCAGTCCTTCACTATGCCGTGCTCCATAGGGTAACGGATTGAGAGGAGACCTCTGTGCTCCTGAGGAAACACAAGAGTGATTGTTTGAGTCTGACAGGTATGCACATTTCTGATCACTACAACTAACTCACTTTTTATTCCACTAAAAGACAACTTATCTCTAGCATATAGGGCAAAACCCAAACACTGATCACAAACATCTCTCCCAAAGAAGCATGCACAATATTAAACAAGGCCTTTTTATACCAGGTCTGGCATCTGTAGAGCACATTCCATTTTAACACTTTCCAAGCTAACATACAGACCTATCAAATGGTATTTTTGTTCTACCAGCTCAGTTATGATATAAAATATAACAGGGTGGCATTGGGAACGCAGTTTGGAGGGCTCACAAGAAATGTGAGACCATACAACTTAGACGTTGACAAAGTACGACTATGGAAAGCAAGCTTCTTGCCCACGTCAGGGAAATAAAAGGCAACCAAGTAGGTCCATTGCTGAAGTTCCCTGTCAAAAAGATGGGGAGGTAACCATACAGACCTAGAAGTAGCCTAGGGAAAAAGGAGAGATACAGAAGGACTTGGGAGAAAGGTCTGTGACCAGCAGGTTGGCGCAAGAATTTTATGGAGCTTCCTGCTCCATCTTGGACATGCTTAAAAGTGACAATCCATTCTGTTCTTCAGATCTATACACTGATACCAAGGAACCACAGCTCTTTCAACTACAACTGCTACAGCTTCTTCTTTCAGCAGCATACTGGGATGTATGGAGAAATGCAGTATGAAAGTTTCTTACCTCTGCTTTTGGACCAATGAAAATGTCCCCTTCTAAAGCACCAGCCATAACTCGAACGTGCTTTGGTCTGCCCACACTGCAACAGAAGCAAGAGTATAAATGCTTCTAGAGAGAGAGCTCAGATGCACCCAAGGATTAACTACTTTGTGTTCCTCTGTCCTAACCAGTACTTTTAAAGCAATGGGTGAGCACGGGGGCACTGGAGGGTACAGACAGACCCAGTTTGCTCTGTGCTAATCTCAGAATCAGAGGTGAAGGGAACAGATTATAGACAGTTCTGAACTGACAGGACACATTGCTGAGTCTGCTCACACTCTCCCTGGTGATTCAGGACTTCTTTATTCAGCAGTGCCTGCGGTGAGCATGGCTACACCGAGCAATGGTCTGAACCGTTAGATCCACATGGTGCTGCCCAACCCAGGCAGGCTTCTCAGAGCAGATATTCATAGTCCCATATCCCATCTCATTGTACAGAACACAAATATACTCATTAAAAACCCACTCCAGTGACTATCAGTGTTCCTGATCCAGCAGTCCTCCTTCTAGTAAAACTCTCAGAAAACTTCCAAGGAAGCGTGGCAGGAATCAAGGCATCAGATCACACACCAGAGATGCAGAGGTCTTCACATCTCTTGTCCCAGCTTCATCTTTTTGACAGTTCTTTTCTTCATGTCTCAAGTCTAAAAAAGATCCTACAGCTCTAGTTGGGTGTTGAGCCTGACAAAGCAGTAAGTCATTTTTTATGGTGTGTTCCCACTGCAAAAATCTCAAAGTGTTTAGCAGCAGAGACGATCTCTCCCTGATGCTTCTGTGCAGCAGGCAGAAATAGAATAATTCATTTCTCCAGGGACAAAACTGGACCATTCTTCCCCTCTATGTATCAAACAACTGCTACAAGGCACTAAGAAACTAACAAGACCAGCAGGATACTTACTAGTTTGGAAAGCAGTATTTCGGTATCTGATCGCCTGCAAAACCTGCTTTAATCACACCTGAACCCTGTGGGAGCAACAGATAAATACATGAGTTTGTCATTCATTCAGTCATCTTCACAAGTTTTAAAGGAGCAGCAAAGTACATCAGCACTGACAGATCTTCTCTTTTGTACTAGGAATAAAGCTCCCCACAGACTGATTCTCCAGGCAGGACTGGGCACGGGAAGGTGCCAGCAGGGCCACAAAAAGGAAGTAACTGGCACCTTCCCTGGCAGTGACACATCACACATGGGCAAACACCCAGGAGCATCCTGGTCCTGCTTCACATGCACACCTAAACGCTGCTCTGTACAAAGTGTTTTTCTACCCAGTGCTATGGCTAGGGAGGCAAGAGGCTAACCCTGCTAAAAGGGGGAGGATGAAGGCTGTAGGCCCCTCAGAAGAAGATCAGAAAGGATGAAGAGAGGGTGGATAAAGTCAGAGGAGAGGTAGGAAAGGACTGTGTGAACCAGTCTGGAGTGGGGACTAGGGAAAAGAAGATCAGGTGGTGGATAAACTAGCTAACGCTAAGGAGGCAGGTCACAGAAATGTGGTCAGAAAAGACACTGGAAACAAACCCACACTGGGATGTGGGAAGAACAAAGGTGCCAGTCAGGCTCCAAGAGGAAAGGCTGGAGGCAGGAAGAGCGGCTGACAAGATAGGGCTTATTTAGAAGGGACAAGGAAGAAGATTGAGTATGGCAGTCAGAATGGCACCAATCCAGAAAGCCTTCTGCAACACTGAAAGCAGCAAAGACAGAGTGGGTAAGACCAGTCACAGGGAGGCCCTGGCAGGAAGTCAGTGCCAGGCATCTGGCCCTGCAGCTCCCATCCCGTCAGTGTCATCCGGAAGCATCCTGGGAACTCCATCACCAACTTGGATCTGTGCTGACTCCTTCCCCTCCTCCATTTTCTCTCCCTGCATAAGAAATGACATCTTGAAACAATGAGCAGCTTGCAGAAACACCCAAGTTTGCCAAGGAGTGGATTTTTGTAGCATCTCCTTGGATAAACCATACTGGTAATCCCAGACTAGCATGGGAGCAAACTCTGCAGAAAGAGGAGCAGTTCCACTTTATCCCATGCTGGGAGCAAAGCACGGGAGTCTGCACTGAAACCCATGACCTGTGAAGTCACTGTTCACTCTCAAGGGCTTTACAGCAGAACTGCTCTGTTTTTGAGGCCAAAAAGATGTTCTGGGTGCCTCAGAGCATTTTAAAATGAGCAATGATGCAGCTCCTCCATTGCTTTCTTCTTCCCACCACCTCTGCATAGGTCAGCATCACAGCTTTCTCTTGGAGGCTGAGGCCAAATGAGTTGCTCTGGCTGCTAGAGGTTACCAGCCAGAGCAGGCTCAGCAGAAAGGAATTCAGGGCAGCCCCAGCCTCTCCAGTTCACAGCTCAGTGCCTTATTCCCAAGCAATTTTATCAGCAATTTCAAACGAGGTGCCAGGCTTTGCACAGAGGATTTGTGCTTTGCTTCCAGGGCACTCCTGCCTTAAACCTGCCAGTATCAGATTTGCAAGGATGCATCCATAGGAGATGAGATCAGGAACACCTGGCAAACCAAACCTAGCTAGTTATAAAACATATAAAAGGTAGATTGCTTGAATCCTTGTCTCCTGACCAACACCTGCAGCCAGGCTGGCTCAAGGAACACGCACACCTGGGCAGGACTATTCCCTCTGGGCAAGAAGGACTTCAGTTTCATCCCAAGGTCTGCACTAACAGGTACCAGTGTAACAAAGTGGGCTGTGAAGTGTTTAAAAGACTTCCCTTTAGACAGACTCTTCTGGCTACTTACTTCAAAGCAAAGAACAAACCCACTATTTATATTTTCCTTATAAACAACTCTATACCTGGGAAATAATACTATCCTTTGTCAAGTCTTGTAGCAAAAGCAGTACCATAACCACATCAGACTATTGTGCTTTTTGACTATTTTATTCAAGATAATGACTGCTCCTGCTGCCAGCACAGTCTGCTGCTGGGAAGCAGTTTCAGGACAACAGTGATGCTCCTGTTTTAATGCAGAGATTGAAACTTCCTTATACCAGGCTGAAAATCTCCCACTGTGTCCTGGTGAGATTCCCAGCAAGTTCTGCATTTTAAGGTTTACATATCGAGGTTCAAAGTTAACCAAATATGTGGGTAGCTCAGAACTCCTAGCTGGAGTCAAAGAGGAATGACTGTTTTGAATGTGCCGTAGGATGAGACTTCAACAGAGCCGTGCTTCCAAGTGCTTGGGAACACACCAGGCACAGCTGTTTGCTATCTCCGCAGTACAAAGACCTGACAGCGCTTTCTGACCTATTCCATTTTTCTTGAAAACACTCTACTTCTTTGAAGCTATGTGTGCGCTGAGTAAATCTGTTCATTGCAGACCACTCAGATTCCTGCGCAACGAAAGGAAAAGGTTTAAGTTTCTAAGTAACCCTGGCTCATTCAGAAGGTTTAAAGTAAAAACTTGGGGGTTTTAATCTTTGTTTCAGAAAAGCAAAAAAACCCATGCATCCTCCCTTCTGCTACAAGCTCTGATTTATTAAAACCTTTGAAAAAACATAAAGATTAACATCCTTCCACTGGTGACCAGCCTGGCTGGGCTTTCATCTCATTCTGTTTGGAACAGAAGAAAGAAAACCTACATGTCAAATGTAAAGGTCAAGGAAGATAATCTAATGAAAAAGTCTCCCGAGTACCCTGAAGTAACTGTACATGCCTCTTCCGCTAGCTCTTTGGCTAGTCACTTATTGACTCATTCATCTTGGCGCATTTAGGACCCAAATATAAACGGAAACCACCAAGAGCCAATCTGCTTTCTAGCACTTGTTATGGAGAGTGTATGTTTCATATTGTTGTAAAACTGTTTTATTAGATACCCATTTTATAAGATCAAGAACAAACCAAAGACAACGGCCCTTACTGACAGCTCAGCTGTTTAAAACACCACCACGTAGACTACAAAGCCATTTTATCCTCTTTTATGTAAACAGAGACAATTCCATGGAGGACAAGGAATTTGGACTTGCTTAGGCTACAGCTGAACCATACTGTCTATTTACATGTGCATTATGTTCATCAGGGTTCCCCCACCATTTATTTCAGAGAGTGCTTGATGCAGTGCAAGATGGGAACACAACTCTTGGAAACTACTTATTAGACAATGGAGAGTATTAAGGTTGCACTGAGGCACAGCTCCAACCTCTCACTGCATATTACAGAACTCTCCCTGCTGAAAACATGTAGCTGAGCATACTGTTTGGTAAGAGGAAAAAACCCTTCTTGTTGAGTTTTTAGCTTTATACTTTAACATCCTTTTGGAGCACACTGAGATACTGGAGCAGGGCTCAGACTGGGGGGTTCTGCTTCATCCACCAGCTCAGTGTCTCATTTCCCCCTTCACAACCTCCCATATATGGGATGGCGAAACATTCAGCCCTGCGAAAGTACCAGCAACTCCCTGAGGTAAAGCAGTAATGAGGCAGCAGGAACAGCGGTACCTGCTCTGTGCAGCTCCACTTCCCATCCTGCCTGAACTCCAGAGAGTATCAGAAATGCAGCGTCGCCACAAGGCTCCTCGCTGACAGCCTGCCAGCACACAAGGCAGATGTCACAACAACTGCTTCATTCTGCTTCTTGTACAGGGAGGGGAAGGGGGGAAACTCATTTATCGGACAGGCAAGAAGAATTAGCTTTCATAAGAGAAGCTGATAAAATGAGAGAAAAAAGTTAGTGGCTGGCACAAGAGCCCTTCTTCAGGTCTGAAGCAGGGGTGCAATTGCTGTGCTAAATAACAGAAAGACACGCTGAAATTGGATATAGGCTGCTATTATATGAACGCAGCACAACAAACTTACCCTTACAGTACCAGGGTGCCTGGAAGTAACTTTAATGGTGAGCTAATCACTTGACACCGCAGCAGGGTCATTCCAGCACTATTCAAGTCATCTCTAAAAGCAATCAACTTATTCTTTAATGTCTCCAATGAAGAAGATAACATGTTTATTTCCATGTGGTCGATTCTACTGCTTAATCTCCTTCCCCATTAGATATTTTCTTTCAATGTCTAACTAAATCTCTCTGCTGTACTTCCAGGGGAAAAAAACAAAACCAAAACTGTGTCAGAGAACTCAAAGACGTAGAGAAGAAACTGGGATCAATAATAAAGAAGGGGTCAGAAAAATAATTGGCTTGATCTGAGAAGACCTACAATCACTCAGTTTATGGGGAATAAATGGAATAGGTTGCGAAGCACTAGGCTAGCAAGTCCACATGTTGTATGGCAAAAAGATTCAGCAGAAATTAAGATTACGGAGAAAGAAGTGAGCACAGCACTGACCCTTTGAGACAACAAAACCTGAATCACTGGCAGCAGAAGTCAGAAGGGAGGAGCATGAATTTGTGACTCATTATATGGAGGGAGGGCCCAAGATATGCCCTCCCACCCCTTCCTGGATGGTCCTTTCTCTTGAGACCCCAGCATGGATGTAACTACTCGGAGCTGGACCCAGAAGTACCTCACCAAGACATGCAATAACTCTTGTTCCTCTCCAGCAGAGCCACTACCCACACAGGTTGAAGATCTGCTTTGAGCTCATGAGAAGCATTATCAGTTGGGAGCAGCCATCTGCAATGCCACACCCCACTGTCAGATTACGGCTGATGCAACCCGTGCCGGGAGCAGCTCCTCCTGGAGCTCTGCTCCTGCAGGATTCGGCGCGGGACCCACGCCATGGGCGCCAGCGCTCTCTTGCCGCGACCATCGCCGGGGGGAGGCGGCTGGTGCTGGGATCACTGGGCCGTGATGGGGCGGCTGGCTGCAGGGCATCACCTCCAGCCCGGTCCCTCAGGGAGGAGCGGGCAGCGCGGCCCAGACCGGGCCCCCATTGTCCCCCGGCACAAGGCGGGGCCGCGGGGCCGGGACGCAGCCGCGGCTGCCAATGAGCACAGGTACCGGGCAGGTAACGCCGGGCTGCCCCCTCCCGCTGACTGACAGCGCCATAGCCAATGGGGCCGCCGCGCCCCGCCACCACACACCTCGGCGGCGGCGGGGGCTGCTCCCCGCCGGCGGGGGGCAGCGGCCCCGCAGCGGGGGGACAGACACGCACCTCAGCCAATCGCGGTGCCCCGAGCCGCGGCGCCCCGCCCCGGCCTGCGAGGACGCAGCGCACGGCACCGTCCGAAGGCCTCTGAGGCGGCGGCGAGGGAGCGGGAGGTGGGGGGGGAATGATGGTGGCGGCGGCGGGCGGGGCGCGGCCATCCCCGATGACAAAGGGATCGCGCCCCGCGGGCCCTCCCCGCCCTCCCCGCTCCCCGGGCGCTTGGCCGCCCGCACTCACGTTGTCTATCACGACGGGCTGGTTCGCTATCACGTCGTAGGACTCCATGGCGAGGACCCGCCGCAGCCGCCCGGCAGGGAGCAACAGCACAGCCCTCGGCGGCGCACGCGCGGAACGGCGCCGCGGGACCGCCTGGGAGATGTATTCCTGCCGCGGCGGGGCCGCTGGGAAGTGTAGTCCGGGACCCCGGCGGGGCCCGACGGGAGGGAGCGGGAATGCCGGGAGGTGTAGTGCGGGACAACGAGGAGAGGCGGGGAGAGCATCCCCGGCCTGGGAATGGGGTTTTCGGCGTGAGGCCCGAGGGCTGTGTGCAGGAGGAGCCGTGCGTCTCTACCAAATCCCACTGCATTCCAGATGCATGATTTACAGCTTAATGGATTGGGGTTTCCCCTAGTTTTTCTAATGGGAATTGAGAGAAACTGATCCCATCGCCTTCTGTAGAGGGAACCTATAGCTAATGGAAGCACTTTGCTGCCCCTTCATTTCCTGGGGTTATCTCTACGAACTGCTGGTCATGACCCACCTGTTTCCTCCAAGCATCCCCTGGTTTCTCTGCACTTTCTGAGATGCGGCAACCAGAAACAAAGTAACTACCACACACAAGAGGCATTGTGGTATCAAACAGCGCGTTTACCTGTTGGTTTCCGTTTGCTACATGTAAAACAGCAATGGGAAGCTGTCTGGGTGACTTGCCCAGAGAAGCTGTGGCTGCCCCATCTCTGGCAGTGTTCAAGGCCAGGTTGGGGCTTCAAGCAACCTGGTCAAGTGGAAGATGTCCCTGCCCGTGGCAGGGGGGTTGGAACTCCATGAGCTTTAATGTCCCTTCCAACCCAAACCTGTGTTCTAAAAGCACTTTGAATAATCAGTGACTGACAAGGACACTCAAATGACATGTTCACTCGAAACTCTGAGCAAGACACTGGGTCTTGAAACCAGCCAAAGTGAGCGTCAGCACTGTAAGTGTACGTGGAAGCCGATCCAGAACCCATCTCTCTTCCTGTATCTTTGCTATGGACAGAGGCTTTTCTTCTATAGCTTCTGCCTTTAGCCCAAGCAGATTTTCTCATCTCACGTATTTAGTTTGTGATTCTCACATAGTGTAAAATGCTTTTTCCAGATAGGATGGAGAAGTTTGAATTATTTCAAGACTAGCATTGTATCACCTCAGTAAATGCCAGGAGAAACTCATGATGTACTTATTAAGCCCACACAGCATTTCACACATAATTCTGTTTTATTTACCTTCTCAGCTGACTGTAATTGACTTCTCAGGCAGATGTCACAGAAAGCAGTATCACAGTAACAGGATAAGTGAAATACTGTTCACTGGGGGAAGCAGTGATTCACAAGGACACCAGCTGCTTACCTCCTTTCTTAGCAGACAGTCATTTGTCTGCTTGCCACCTTCTTGACTATATGAGATCCCCTAAAAAGGTACATTGTGAATATTAGAATAAGCTCTCAGCTATTTAAATGAGGAATGCAACAAAGCAGGAGCACTCTTCCTATCATCTCAGCACTCCGTGGCTCATTTTTCTCTATGGTGATTAAAAAGCAGGATGCTGCTCTAGCAAACGTGCAGGACTATTGAACACATGTCGGCGCACACATACATACAAGGCTTTGCAGGACCACAGAGGTAGCTGTAACTCAGGAGTGCGCCAGATCTTCAGTGTTAGTACACCGGTCAAGACCGTTGATCAGACAGCCCTTGACAGCTGCCTCTGGGGGACCTACCGATACAGAAGGGTGCGCGGAGAGAAAAAGGCACTGTGAGGATTGGAGGTGTGATGGTAGCCGTAACACAAGCTGTAAGAGCAGCAGTAAATAAGGCTATTAGCTGGCCATAGTCTCGGAGCTCAGCCCTGGTTCCACACCGCACGTAGAGCAGCGCCAAGCTTCACTCCAGCTCTGTCCCGGGCCATGCTGCGCAGACGGAGTCCGGCAGAAGCAGCTCCTGAACCGCTGCAGTTCACACCCTCGCTTCGTCAGGCAATACTGATGCAGGCTGCACGCCGGGGCCGGGGCGCCTGCAGTCAGGGAGCTGCCCTGATGTGAGCCGGGGCCGGGACCCTGCTCAGCTCCCCGCTCCCGGCAGCCGCGCTCCCCCCGGGCACCTCACGGCGCCTCTCGCCCCGCTCCACGCCGTGCATCGCCGCCGCCGCTAGAGGGCGCGCTGGCGGCGTGGCGTGGAAGGGAGGGAAGAGGCGCGGCCGCGCTCCGCGCCGCGCCTCGCCATTGGCGGAGCCGCTCCGTCACTCACCGTCGCCCCGGCAGCGGGTCCCGCCCCCTCTTCCCTCAGCGCCGCGCCGCGCAGCGCTGCTTGGGCCGGGTCGGGTGCGCGTCGGGCCGGGAGCGGAGCGGGTCCGGGTTGAGTGGAGCCGCGTCGAACCGAACCGAGCGGGCCGCGAGCAGCCGCTGCGCCGTCCCCGGGACATGGAGGGCGTGCGGCCTGGCGGGGGTCCCCCCGCGGGCGGCCCGGGTTCAGGCTCGGGGTCCGGCTCCGGCTCCTTCCCGTCGCTGTTCCCGCCGGGGCTGCACGGTATCTACGGCGAGTGCCGCCGCCTTTATCCCGACCAGCCCAACCCGCTGCAGGTCACCGCCATCCTCAAGTACTGGTGAGGCGGCCGGAGCTGCGGCCTGGAGGGGGCCAGGGGCCTTGTGTGGGGCTGTGGGGGGAAGCTGTGGGGCTTGAGGCCTTGTTGTGGGTCTCTGGGGAGCGGTGGGCCCGGGGGTCTTGTGGGGAGCAGTGGGGCTGGGTCCTTGCGTGGGGTTGGAGAGGGTTTGGGGGGAGCGAGGAAGGAGAAGGGGATCGGTAGAGGCATGGGGGGAGCCGTGGGGCTAGGGACGCTGCATGGGGTGGAGGGGGGTGAGGCGGTGGGCCCGGGGAGGCTTGCAGCAAGGGGAGAGGGACTAGGGGTTATGTGCTGAGTGTGGGGTGTGATGCAGAGGTTTGGAGCTGTGCAATGGGTCTGGAGGAGGAGGCATTGGGGATACAGTTGGGTGCCTGGGAGGTGTATTTGGGGGGTTGTCCTGGGGAGGATGCATTGGCAGTGGGAGGAAGAGTGTAGGGAGGGATGCACTGAAGACAGCGGGATACGTTGGGCTTTTTGGGATTTGTAGTTTTGCTGAGAGATGGCTGATGAGGGCCTTGGCTGGGGCAGGTCATGGGAAAAGGGAGTGTGTGTTACTCCAGTGGAAGGGTTCCCACAGGGAGCACGGGGCTGGAGTTTGTCTGCCTGGACTGGAGGCATGAGCTCTGTTTCCTGGCCCTGTGCTTGGAGCTCGAGTATGGCCAGTGCTGACCAGAAGTGAACCTGCGTTCCAGCCTCAAAGCCAGATGCGTGCTGTGCATGTACCCATAAAACCCATGGGACAGTGCCAGCTTCTCTTGCCCTTGCGCAGCCATGTGTTATCTCTGGCTGCGAATCTGCTGCTCACCATCTCTGCTGACACAGTGTCTGACACCAGTAACAGCAGTTGTTTATGTGGGAGAGTGGCATGAAGGAAGTACTTGGATGTTTAGCTATCGAGATAAGTGTCTGGAGTCTTGTCCTGTGCAAAGAGGAGTTTCTTTTGCTTTCTGCCGTTGCTGTGCTGCCCAGCCCCCTGTTCTGGGCCTGAGGAACGTAATCAGGTCACCCCCGAATGTTTGCTGTGCCTGACATTGGCCAGTCCCTACTCCAGCAGTTGGAAAAAGTTTAGTAAATGCTCAACTTCTTTATTTACAGTTCACTTTGACCTGTGTGTCTCTATCTGAGCAACAGCAGAATGACATCAAGCCATAGAATAAGTCAAGCTAGTGCTGTTGCCTTCCAAAGAAGTGTGTTTTATGTGATTCTGGCAAGAAATATGTCTGTTAGTCCTTATTGCTTAGGGGTTTTTTGTACTTAAATAGTGGGGTAGGATAAGACATTGTAAATCTGAGACCTCAAAATGTGGTTTCTTAATCATCTGTGTGGGTCAGTACTGCAGTACTTTGGTGATGGGGATCCTATTGCTCTGGTTTTGCACCTGTTTCTCATCCTAGATATTCAAGCTTGATGAGTTTCCAGTCACCTTGACTGGGGCCTCACCACTTCTTTTCTGTCAACTGCTTGAAATAATACTGACTAGGTTGATGTAAGGTTGTGTGGCATGTAAGGAGATTTAGGTCTGTAACAAAGAATGGCAGATACCCTGGTTTGGGAAGAAACCTCCCTGCTTGTTTGCTTAAGGGGTTGATTAGGGCTTCATTGCACTTGGAGCTCGAACACCAGCAAAACTGCAGTTGGCAGTGATGGGCAGCTGCAAGGAAGAAGCAGTGTGGAGGCTGTTTATCCTGGCATTTTCCACTTAGCAGTTCTTCCGACTGGCAGCTCAGCTGGCAGCGAGAGCTGAGAGCTTCTCTTGTAGAAGTTAGAGGCGAGCTTCTTCCTGCTGTCCTGCACAGGAAATTCTTGTGAGAGGTGGAGCATTACATGGACACTGTAGGTACTCTCTCCCCCTTTGTTAGGTGAAACTTGGAGCTTGGTTTTGTTAAGTCTGGTAAAAAGACTTCTGCCACTGCTTGCTCTCTGTGAGCCTGTTTTCCCCTGCCTGGGCTGCCAGCTATTAGTTGGTTTAGGTTGGAAGAGGAAATTGCTGAGCAAAATTCTCTGCCTTAGGAGAAATATTGTAACTCTAATCAGCTTTTAATTATACGTATCAGTTTCTCTATGGTTAACAGCAGTTCTTTTTGTTCAGGGAGCTGAAGTTCTATTCTGTGGCTTGCAGAGCATATCCTCACTTCGTAACAGTGGAGGATCTGCAGAAGCACGAACCTGTTAAATGAAGGGGTTTAGCTGTGTTGGTTATTTCATGAAACTACTCTTTTTCTAAATGCTCTTTTCATATCTTGGGAGAGAGTTTGTGATTGCAATCGGAACTTCTTGGAAGAGTTCCTGGCTGCATTTATAAAGGTCATGCACTGAGGAGGAGCTTCTCTCTGTTGATATCCTGTACCTACTTTTGGTTTTAAAACATGGTTGAGTATTTCTAAGTGAAATACTTTTGATGCATAGTATTGCTGGTGAAAAAAACCCAGATTTGTACTTTGCTTTGTGATAGGTTTTCAGATAGGCAGAATTTGGGCTGGACTGTTGGTTTTTCATCAGCTGTCTTGGATTTAGGCCATGTACTCAAAAACCAGTGTATTGACCTGTGGTCTGCAGCTGGTTAGGAAGCACAGACTACTTCTGAAGGGTTGTCAAAAGGTAGCTTTGAAAAGCAGTCTTCTTGTCAACTGCTGGGAAGCAGCTACAAACAATCCACCAAGGACTTTCCAGGGTGAATGGATTGGGAATTTTCCATTTTTTTCCCCCCATTGTGGAGCTGTTTCCTCTTTGCCCACTTCGGTTTTCTTCTTCTACCAAAACTTCAGAGTGCTCTTCACGTCAGTCAAAAGAAGGCTCTTGGTGCAGATGCAAATACCGGTTTCCCCTGAGGCTGCTTTTCTTGATCCTGCATGAGCTCCATGAATACAAGTGTAACAAATTTGTACTGTACCTCTGGCTTTGAAGTTAGGCTCTTCCTAATAAAATCCTCCAACGCTTCCAGCTCTTTGTGTAAGCACGTGTACTGATATGTAGATTGTGATACAAGGTCGAACCCTACAACAGTGGCTGTGGGTGGGAGGATGTACTGCAGAGGCTTCAGTGCTGCTTGACTAGTTAGCTTAGCTAACTAACCTGCCACTGGGACAGGGTAAAGATACCAGTCCCTGGCATGAAAAGGGGCAGTATAAGGGTTTGTCTTGTGTGTTGTCAGTGTCCAAGCGCCTGCGTCAGCAGTGTTCCAGTGTGAATCGTTTGATATCTAAGGTATTATTAAACCCAGTTTGGAAGCAGGTTTAATGTGTGTGGGAGATGCTTGTTGCTTAGCACATGGAGGTGTTTTCATTGCAAATCCTACCCATCTGCTCTGACCACTTGCTAATCCCTCACGTTGATGTGCTAGTCAGTGTACTGACCTTCCTTGTTCCTGAGTTGTCCCAGTCAGGTAAGAATTGTGTGTGGCTGCTGCTTTTCACTGCCACTCCTTGGGGGCAAGTGACTGTCCTGGCTGGACTTGCTGGGGTGTTGGCTGGAATTCTACTTGGCTGCTTCTATCATGGATCAGAGAGTTACTCCCATGGGGAGCCCGAATGCTGGCCAGGTTGTTGGTGCCATGTTCTGAATGTAGCCACCTGAATGGGTATCTGTGGCAGAGTTCTCAGCCTCCAGTGTGATCTGATGCCAGTTGAGATAGAGCAGGTGGAGATGGGGTATGTCAGAGGAGGACTTGCTTTTTTCCTCAGTGTTCAAAGCTGTTGCTAGACTTTGAGAACAGGTTTTTCCAGGCTGCCACTGAGGATCAGACTCTGCTCCATCCCAGGGTCTAATTCCCCGTGCTTGCTCACTAGTTTGCCTTTTACACCATAAAGATATTACTTGTCATGTGAGCAGGTTACACAGTCTGACTTAACCCTTGCCAATGGACCCCTGTGCCATTACTAGGGGTGGGACGCTCATTGACTCTGGGCTGTATCCTTGACTGACCCACTGGGAAGCTGGAGCTGGCCTGAAGCTACCCTGGTAGCCTTATGTGACTTCAGAGAAGCTGTCCTGGGGGAAATCACTTATGTTAGAAAATGCTGCTCTGCTTTTCTTTTTTCCCTGCGGCAGTAGGAGGGAGGCAGCACAGCACAGTTATGGAGAAAACCCACAAGCCTTTTAATACAAGCTGATACATTACTTTGTACAGGATTGATAAAGTTCAGTGGCAGAAGGTGGGCAGAGGATATCTAATAGTTTACCACTGTCACAAGGAATCCATGTAGAGTATGTAGGCACTTTCTGGAAGCAAAAGGAAGCCTGTTCTCATGGCCCTTCCTGGCACCATCTTCCCAGCAGGCGATAAACTCAGCATGTTCCCGTGTGCATTACCTTTCCTCAGAGCTTGCCCTGGAAAACATCTTCTTGCAGATGCCCCACAATGTCAGCTTAAGCTGGTACTGGCTGGCCTCTTGCTAGACCATTGTGCAAGGGCTTGTGATAGGTGTTCTATGACTGACAGGGAGAACCGTGAGCAAAACAGTCAAGCATACCCCATCCTTTGGTGGGGAGTTGACCCACTGTTGCATTGGCAGACATGAAGATGAGCGTGCTGTGCTCTCTGCTGGCACACCAGCCTTGTTTCCTTGTCATGGGAAGGGTGGCTGCAGGTGATTGCTGCTTAACTCAATCTAGCTGTGCTGTGTTGACTTTTAAGTAATGTTCTTCTAGGGAACCTATTCTAATGTTGAAGCAGAGTGTGCAGTGATACTTTTTACTTGTTCTTGATTAATGCAGCTAGTGTGTTTTACAAGTTCTAGTATTAATTTTTCTGCATCAGTGTTTTTCTCCTCTGCTTTTCACTGTCACGTCTGTGTTCAGAAGTATGGATTACTCTTCTCAAAACTTAGCTATTTCAAATTCTGCTTTGAAGAAGAGCATCACTGTTGGGTTTTTTTATTTGAGCTATGTGTCTCTGGACTGAATTAAGAGCTTGCAGTGCAGATACAGCTATTGCTCTTTTACTAGTATAATTTTCCAATTTTCTTTGTGTTTTGCGGAAGCTTTAATACGATTTTCCAGAGTTTTTTATGCTTTAACGTTAAAAACATTGTAATATGTTGCACACATGCGCTTTGCCTTCCTGTGCTTGAAGCTTTCTGGACTTAACCCAACTTTTCTCCTCAATTTTTATTGTTTTAGAGGTAACTTCAACATACTAACTTCATTTTTGTCACTAGCTGTGTTTTAAAGCAGGTCTTTGTGCAGCCCTTTGTAGCACCTGTGGAGACTTCCCATTTGTCTTGAATTAACTTAAAGAATCATAGAATCAGATAGGTTGGAAAAGAGCTTTAAGATCATCAAGTTCAACCGTTACTGCAGGACTGCGAAGACCACCACTCAACCATGTCACTGAGGGCCTCACCTAAAAGTCTTTCTGCTCTTAATGCAGGCTGGGAGGACCTGACCCTCTGGACTACGTTAGCATGTACAGGAACCTGGGAAACCCAGCGCTGAATGTTCCTGAGCACTGGCATTACGTCAGCTTCGGGTTAAGTGACTTGTATGGAGACAACAGAGTACATGAGTAAGTGTCATTTAAGTTCTGTTGCTGTGTGTCAGTTTTTATGTTGCATTCTGGGGGGGTATAGGTGAAACCCTGTCCTGCTGTTCACATTATTTGAACAGCTGGGTTTCTGCTAGAGAATATCCTTGCCCTGGTTTTGTAAGGGGTGATGTGTGCCTGTTGTTGGATGTGGAAGAATTACTGTGCTCTCTTCTGCAGGCTTTGAACGCAGTGTATTTCCTTGTTGGGGTTAAGCTGAATGTGTGTGTGTTTTTAAATTTCCTTTAACTGAAGGGAATTTTTTTTTAACTGACTGTCCTGTTCTGTTTTTCACTCCTGGTAGTCTGCTATGGTCATATGCTTAAATCCTGACCCCTCCCTGGGCATGTTAAATGCCTTCCTCTGGAAAACTGCTGCAAGGGCATTTTTCCTCTTGCTGGCACAGCAGTGTTGCTGTCACTGGACTGCCACCCCAGTGGCTGCTGTGTGAAGTGCCAATTTGTGTTCAGAAGCATAAAATCCTAATTGTTTGACTGTCTTTTCTCCAGTAATTAAATTATTTTCTTAGCTTGTTGGTGTGGATGGTCTTTAGCAGGCACTTACCAGGCAAGCAGCATGATCTAACCTTATTCTTGTTTTTCTTTTATTGACCTTTCTCTTTAACTGCAGTTAGTGAGTAGCAATGGCTGAGTTGTCATAATCTTGGGGCTGTGAACATGGCCTTTTAAACCAGCCAGAAATGGCAGAAAGTTTCTGCAGTTACTGTTTAGTGAAACTGTCTTTGTGCTGTTTCATTGCTGCAGAGTAAATGTCCTCAATGGATGGTGCAGCAAAGGTCCCAGTTTGTTCACCCACACTTTGCTGCTTTTGTTTGTCTTGGTTAAAATTCAGCCATCACTATTTTTCACCCAGGTGCTTCTCTTGCAACAGCAGCTGTCAGGCAGTTTCTTTAACCTTACCCATGTTGTCAAGGCAGTTTCTTCTGTTTTTTCTCCTCATGTTTGTGGTTACAGAACTGTTTTGCAGAAGCAAGTCTTTTAAGGCTGGACTTCATACAGGACCCTAGTGTCACAAAGATCTGCCTGGGGCATGTAACCCACACATCTGCTCACCACAAACCCCAGTCACTAGTTGCTGAGGCAGAGGAAAGGTAGGGCAAGTGAAAGAAATGAAGTTAAATCTTCCTTCCCTTGCTTCCACAAGAGACCCTACCATGGACATTTATTCTCAGATTGTGGTATTTCATCCTTTCAACTGAAAATCTGAGGCTGCCAATACTAGGTGCCCACTTGTTTTGACGTGACTAACTTTGGACGGAGTAAGTTCTGTGCTGTCTTCTCTTTGGTGACTTGGCAGGCTGACCTTTTCCCATGGTGGGACTCTTCTCTTTTGCTTAGACTCTTTCCTGATGTTTTTTTTGGCGAGAGCAGGGAGTGGATATGAATGTTTCAGCTGAAGACATGAAGGATGACATGTTTTTATGACTGAAGAAGCAAAATATGTAAGGACACAGCCTCCTCAGCCCTGGTGTACATGCTTTGGCTTCTCACTTTCAAAACCTGTCTGCTAAATAAAAACCTGTTATTCTTCTGTAGTGAAAGCTTGGGGTGGAGGAGTGAAAGTATCACACAGGTGGAATGTCACAACTTTAAATAACTTCTTGGCATGAGAACTCCTAATTCTTCATATTGGCATATGGTTTGGTGTGGGAATTTGGATTGAGATAGTGGAATATACGCATGCCTTTTGCTGGTTGCAGGGCACAGGAATTAAACCCCCAACTCAGACACAGGCTGCAGGTGATTTCCAAGGACTGCTGAGCGAAGCAGGAGCCAAGTCTGCACCATGCTCTGGGAGGTCTGCAATCTCTGAATGCCCTGCGTGTACATGAGCCCTGGGAGGAGGCTTAGAGAGAGAGCTGATGTGCCTTGGCTGGACATTGTAAGCGGATAATGAACGCACACTGCTGCGCTGCTTTGGGGATGTTGGCTGCAGCCTCTTGAGCGCAGGCCTGCTTGATCCATCAGTGATCTCTATGCTCTGAGTACCTGTGTATGTTTCCCTTCTCTCCGTAGCTGGAACTGTGTCCCTGGCTCCACAGTGAGGTGTCCCTGTGTCACTCACCCTGAGGTGTTCAGCTGTCTGCAGTCTGTCACCTTTATTTTGGCCTCATTCTTGGAGCTACAAAACATAATATTACACGTGCTTTCAAGAAGACTGCCTCTGCCTTTGCGGTAAAAAGTCTTGATACACAGTTATGCTTGTGGCAAAGCTGTCAAAACCTACACATCCCTTAAACACTGAACCTGAAGTTATCATCTGGTAGGTGAGCACTGTAGACAGGCAGAGAGAAGATTTTCAAAGGAGCTGAGAACTCACAAGCAATTCTTGCTCCTAACAGCAGTTGCTGTTTGCTAACTACTCTTGAAACACAGCTGCCATGTGAACTGCACATCACCAGACCAGCACTGGGTGCACACTGCAGGAACATAGTGGTTTTCCTATGTGTTGAAAGACTCATGTTCTGCAGCAGGGAATTTAATAAAGCCTTTGTTTCAGAAAATGGGTATCGGTCTCTGTTGCCTAAAGGACTTTGATTCTGCTGTCCCAGGTAAAGCATGCTGTGGGATGGTTGGCAGGAGCACAGGGTGACAGGAGAGTTGCTTAAATCTTTGGAAGATTTCATTTGAAGCTGGTGTGGCACTGAGCTCTGCTCGACTGCCCGAGCCTCTGGACGTAGAAGTTCTTTTGTGTTTTTTTTGGTTTCCCAGCGCTCTCTGCAAAGAGTAGAGAGCTGGATCTGGTTGTGACAGTCAGCAAGGTTCCTGCAGCAGGGATATGCTTCCATGACCTTGCTTTGGAAAGGTAAAGGTCTGCCAAAGGTCTTTTTAATTTCCCAGCTTGACTTTGGTTAATTTCTTGTGGACCTTTTCAGTAACAGTATGATCGAGACCAATTACAGTGCAGTATTAAATGAAAAGCACTTTTTGGTTCTTTTTCGAGCAAACTAACTCTGAATTGGAGGCCCCTGTATTTTTATTTATAATGGAATAGCAAACAGATGTAGCAAGTAACGTGAAAATGTTGACTTTAATTTATATTTTTTAATAAGAACCTGAAAAGTCTGAAGTGGGGCTCTCCCTGTGCCTCCTTGTTGACAGATTTATTTTCAGTTAAAGCAGCACTGTTTCCTGCTCTACTTCAATATCAGCTATGCTCTGCTTACAGAACTTTTCTGGCTTTAAGAGTCCACAGAATAAGATGGAAGAAATCTAAGAATTCAAATGGGGGAACCTTTTTCATTTAAAACCACTCAGTGTTTCATGGTATAATGACAACCATGACACCAGCTGTGCTGGGCTGATGGCGCTAGACGTCCTGATCCATGACGTCATGACAGCGTTAGGGAACCACAGGCCTTTCAGTGGGATTTCATGCCAAGCTGCTTGCATGGAAATAAGTCTCTCCAGTTGAGCATGTTGCACAACTTCAGTGGCAGTAGCAATCCTTCTGGGGCGTTTCTGCAAGTTATGCTCCATTTTTAACTTTTTCTGCCTCCTTTAAAATCAAAATCAATGTGTAACTCTTGAATCTATTCAGCAGGGTTGGAGTAGAGCAATTTTTTTTCACTGTTCTTGCTTTCTGAAGAGATTCTGTGCTGCAGTGGTGAGTGCATGTGTAGCATGTGAGCACGCTGGCAGGGAGTGTCTGGCTGGTGTGGCTGGTGCAGATGTGGGAGAGGAGGCAGGTCCTGCACCCTTCTCCAGCCGTTGTTGGCAGCTACTGCCCCGTGGCAATGTCGGCAATGAGGAACATGTCCCATGTGTCTGTACAGAGTACACTGCCTCAGCTGTCAATCACAGGTCCATGCTTCAGTGCCGCACCATTGGGAGGACTAAGGCACAGGCACCTGATCCTTCCTGCAGTTTCCAGGCATGATGGTGACTTCTGTCTATATGTGGAATGGGTGCCTGAGGAATGCAATGTCAGCAAGCATAGCTGAGCTCTGATTCCATCAGTGGTGATGCCAGCTTCAGCTATTGCAGTGCCACGGTGTGCTGCAACCCTGGATTGTGCTGGCTCAGGGCTTTGCAGGGCTGTCCAGGAAGCAAGGAAGCAGCGTGTGTTTTCATCAGACTGACTTCAGTCATTTGCTGTAAGGCCAAGGCTAAATTCCAGTCAACTGTTCCTGTAATTTGAGTGCTCACTCTTTCTGTTAACAGTTTTAAAAGTGTGTGGAAAATGAGAACCACGATGTGATAGAGTTCCTGAAAACCTTGAATGGTCTTATTTATATTCAAATTGCAAGGTTGTAATTCACAGCCACAATAGAAAGCAAAGCTTAAATTATGGCTAGGTTGAGAGATAAGATTTGTATTTGTGGCCTTCCCACATCCTGAGAAGAAACGTGCCAACTGTGTTTTGACGTTTAGCTTTTCATGCAAATTCCAATAATTGGGTTTCCTGATCTACGCAAACTTCATATTGACAACGGGGGTGGGTTTTGTTTTCTCTTTTTTTACCCTGGCAGCTAGCCAGGAGCTGGAGCAGCAGCATCCCATTTGCATAAACCCGAAGAGATTACAGCTGCCTTCATCTCTAATACAGATGCAGTGTACCACCCGCGGAGACACCAGGTTCCAACTTGCCCTGGTTCTTTTGATTTGCGCTACTTTCCATTGGGATCTGGAGGGAGTGGTGCATGCCGGGATAAAGTGGTGTCTCTGTGGGTGGTGCCTCCCTATTAAAGGTGAGGGTAAGCTTGAGCCTTTCAAGGTCTCCAGTCCAGCTTGTGTTCTGCTTGCTTGTATAGATCCTCTGAATGACCTTAACTTGTAAAAGGGCAAGGATGCTTGTTAATGCTGAGAGGAAGAAAAAGGAGGGCAAAACTGGATCAGGTAACAAATGCAAGGCTTGCAGAGGGGTGGATGTTTTCTGGAAGGCTTTTTCTGAGTATGAAATGAGTTTGAAAAGAGTATTTAGAAAATAGCCTTAAGGTTGGAACAAGTGCTCTCTTTTCTTTTAAGTGCGTGCTGGCTTCTTTGAGTGTGCATGAATGTAGGACAGAGTGGTGCTGACAGCTGTCTCTTCAGTGGCCTCTTAGTTCTGTAGCCTTTCATAAATTTAAAAGCTCACTGCCCTGAGCATGCCAGCCTTTAGCCTTAAATTTTGGTATTTAATGGGTCCCTGAGTGCTTTATAAACCACGTGCCTAAAGCACCACTGAAATATTACACCAAACTCCAAAGTGGCAGTGAACGCTTCTAAAATGGTGGAGACTCATTCTGCCCCTCTTTGTTTTCATGAAAATGCTGTAAAATAAGGGGCCCTTGGGAAGAACCCTTAGGTTGGAAGGGGGTGGTGGTTGTTGTGGGTCTGTATTTCAGGTAAGATTTTTGTAGAGTTCAGCATGTCTGCACTGGAGAGAAGAAAGATCAAATCAGTTTAGCCTGGGAGTTGAGCCTGCAAGGAAACTTACTTAAGCCCCAAGGTTTTCTTCCACCTTTCATGGTGTCCAGTTTCTTTCAAGTATGGTGTAGAAGCATACTTTCACACAGAGGAGCCTTTAAGAGGACTTTCTTAAATAATGGCACAGATGTGTAAACTCTTCCTTCTTCATCCTAATCTAGTTTCACTAAGCTGTTAGCTCTGAAGTTAAAGGACACCTGCCGTGTCAGGGCTGGCTGAGTGCTAGCTACTTCATGGAATAGGGAAGTGAGGTTGAGTTTTGAGGGCATATGCTAAAGTTGAGGATCAGGAAGTAGTGGTTCTGCTCCTGGGTCAGACTTCTGTGAGGTGGGACTGTGTTGGGTTGGTTGTGGGGAACAGCCATGAAATTCTGTCATTTACAGTTACTCTTCTGTGACTGTAAAATGTAAGGAGATTCTTCCAGGTCTCCATAACTTCCTGCTTTGTGTTACCATTGCTTCACCTGCGGGAACTGAACTTTAAACAGTGCACTGAAGAAAAGCTTCTTCTGTTTGGGGTGGCTGGAGGTGGAGAGCCTGCCCCAGCTAAAGGGAATGACATGGAAGACGACATTGATAAGTATCAGTTTAGGAAAGAAGTACGAGAGCTGGGACTTGGAGGAGGGAGAGCCCAGAATGAGCACTGTACTCTGGACTTCGTTTTTCTTCCTAGGTCTCTTGTTTGTCTATCAAAGATTGACCCCTGATTTAATGCTTATTTTTCCAGTTGGCAGAGGGAAGAGGAAGGTTCATGGCAGAGCAGTAAGGGAGAGGCCATGGAATTAGGGAGTTCTGTGACAAAAAAGATATTTCCTTTTAATGATAGGTTATTTGAGAATCCATTGGAGTTGAAATGAGTAATTTAGCTGCGGGGGAGCAATAATACCTGTTTTTTAATGGATTTGTCTTGTGGTAGGGTGGCTTTTGAGTCTATAAAGACATGAGTTAGACTGAGCTTTTCCCAAAATCATTGGAAACAGATCTTACCTGTATGGGTTCTTTGGTGTTTAGAAATACATTTGTGCTTCTACTGACCCTTGCTTACTGGAGTGCCTGTAGATCCTTCTGTTCTGTCTGGCTGTTCGTTTCTGCCTTCGTAGAAATGTGGTTTTTAGGGGAAAACTCTTCCTTTGAAGGACTTGACTGAATTTGACCAATGAATTAGAATATTGGGGGGACATTTTAAAGAAGCACATGCAGAAGTGTGATCATCTAAGGTTCATTTCCCTCTTTCCCAGGCAAAAAAACCCCAGTTAAACCAAGTGTCATGCCGATTTGCATGCCCTGTTAAGTGTCTCTCCAAGAACGGAGGCAATGTACCAGGACTGACGAAGGCTTGTGTTTCTCTGCTGGAGGCAGACCTCCCTTGAAGCTATGGTCACCATGGGGAAATCTTTTTTTCCCTCCTCCCAGGCAGACTGCACTTGGCTTCCAAATGTCATTTGTTAGAGGTAGTTAGCACCATTAATAATATGAAAGATGTAGGCCACCTACAGAGAGAAGTCCGCTTTGTGCTGCGGTCTGTCTGTGTGTGTGGAAGCTGAGGGATGAGAGTACACTTGAACTGTGCTAGATTTGGACCTTTTTTGTGAAGCATTGAAGGAAATTCATGTAACGTTACAGCACGGTAGTTGAATTTACAAGAAGGACTGTTTTCAATCAAAAAAAAAAAAAAGGGAAAAGATTTGAAGTGGGTTTATAGGTGAGTGTTACTGAAAGCAAACCTCACTCCCTGTTCAGTACCAGGATCTGCACGTGCATCTTGGTTAAGTTGAGCCTCGTGCTGCCATACAGGGGAAACAGCAAAGCGTTCAAACTGTGAACTCGTCAAACTCATGATTTCTTTTTGTCAACAGAACTTTGACAGTTAACGATCTTGGCATATGGGAATGGAGTTGGCCCAAAACAGGGCTTCCTTACTCTCATCTGCCGGCGGGGTTAGTTGCTGTATGACGTGGGAGAGCTCACAGGCTCTGCTCTCCCATTGAGTTCAGGCTGTCAGGAAGAGGAGCGACTGGGGATCAGAGTTGAGTCTTCCAGTGAAAGATTGCTTTACGTGATAAAGTCTGTATAGGATGTTCTAAAAAGCAAGAATTAAAAGATAGTGAGCTCTTTTTTTTGGTGGGACATGAAGGTAAAAGCATTTTTTGAGCTGTGTGGCCATTCCAGCTGTCAGATCAAAGAGGAGTTGACTTTTTTTATCCCTTTGCTCCTGAAATGATACTAACAAAATGAATGTTTGAAGAGATGAATCCCATTATTATACCTAATCCCCTTTTTCTCTTCAACACAGATTCAGCATTAGGAACATGCCTTCTTGACTAGGACTAGAATAAGTCTGTGTTTCTTGATGGAGCAGTGGTTACAATTGGTAACCACAAATTACCACTAGAGGCAAAATTACCAATTTCATTTGAAAATTTGAGCTATTGGGATTTATGTCTCCTAAGCTGGAAACTCCATAGTGATTACCTAACTTGGCTGCCTCTCTACTGTCATCTCAATCTTGAATTGAGGCCCAACAGGCAGTGACACCATACTAACAAAAGAGGGCTGCAGATCTTTGGTGGTCTCCCATTCAGATGGTATTCCCTTCCTTGCACAAAGGGGTGGCTAAGGGCTCTTCAGTGCCACTCTGCCTCCAGGGATGGTAAACAAGGAATGGATCATCTGGTGGGAGGCATTTTTTGATCACTTGACAAAGCTGGGTAGATGTGATACCACCTGACAAAGGGCTGAGGTTTAAAGGAAGATTTTGTAAGGGATCTGAAGAACAAAAAGCATCAAATGGAAAAAAAAAAGCCAGAAAACTGTGGTGTTTTTCAGGATGTAAACAGGGTGGAGGTGAAGGGGGACTCAGCTATTCTTGGGGAGCTCTAATTTAAACCCAGCGGGTAGGGACAAGGGAAGGAGGGGATGAGCGCACAGATGGCTCATTGTTTTGTGTAGCTCAGCATTCTTGCACTGCCGAAGTGAAGGGCAATTGTTTTAAAATCCCTTTTGCAAAGAATGCTCTTTGCTTTTCAGCTACCCCTGGTCCCTGAGGTGCAAACTGTAAACCAGAGGGGCTAGTCTTTAACACCCACTTGTGTTGGAGGGTCAGTGCCCTGTTCAAGGGGCACAGGACAGTTCCTGGGCTGTGAGGCATCGCTCCTGTAAAGGAATGGAGGAAAGGGTGTGCCTGGAAAATGCACTGCATTAGCTTGAGAGAAGGTGACAACAAAAGGATGCTCATGGAGGGGTGATGCAGAGCAGTGTCTCGCCTGGGGGAACTTCACCAAAGCTAAGAAATGTGGCCTAAAACTGGCACATACCTCACCTGCAACAATATCTGATGTACAGTATAGCTTTATTACATCATTATTTTTGGTAGCAAATAATTTGTTAGGATAGAGAAATATTACTATTTCTATACTGTTATTCTTTCAACCACTCCAGTTGCGCTGGCATAGCTGCCTCCCTTCCTCCCCTGTGAATTGTTGTGGCCTTTCTGGAGCAGGGGGCCTTTTTTGGCATAGTGGACAAAAATAAACCATAACGGCAGCTGTTGTTATGAATAAGGCTCAACAGGGGGATTTTACCAGTGGAACTACAGCAATATAATTATACTGGTAGACTAGTTACAGTAAATTTCCTCATGAAGACAAGCTTTAAGTTGACATTTCCTAGCTAAGTTGGATCCATATGTATAACTTTATTACGCAAAAATGATACATCTCTGGGCTTTGAATTCTTTTTTACCCAGAAGAGTAACATTAAGCAGAAAAGCAAAGAATTTAGTGTTCAGAGATGGATGGGAGATTTGCTGTAGCAGAGCTGCTGTGATGAACTGTTTTAATGGGTCGGTTATTCTTCTTGAAGTGATCAGGAACGTGAGGAGCGTGTTTGTACTTAAGCACATTTCAGTACTGCTTACTTTTTGGGGCAGGGAGTTGACATCTCTCCCAACGTTACTCCTGTTCGTAAGAGAAGCTGAGCCATTTTGCAGTTTCCATGACCAAAATGGTTTGGCTGAGAGGCAAAACTATTTTGCCACTATTAAAATCTTTAGGGGTAAGCCTGGACCCACTAAAAAGAAGTGAGGAAGGATGCTTCCTTTCCTCCTTTGTTTGATTTAAAGAGGCTAAGGTTTATTTTATCCTTTTGAATCTTGTCTTACAGTGGATGGAGCCTGTGTAACACTCACAAACCAGGTGTTTATTTCTATAGATCAGAAATGTCAGCCTATGATTCCTACTTCTGGAAGTTTCCAGTGCTTCAAAGGAACAACAGTCTTGAAGGAGAAGCTTAACACTTAAAGGCAGATTAAAAAATATATAGTATACTTCTCATTGCAGCTGTCTCGTGTTTCCCTTTCAGGAGTCATTCACAAGCAGTCTGGTGCTTTCATTTCCCTGGAATTACAGCTTGAGCTCCCAGGGCCTTTCCCCGCCTGTTTAATTGATGAAGATCTCTTAGGGTGCGTTTTTGAGTGTGCCCTTTACAATGAAATGAGACTATGAAACAGCTCTGCAAGTAAGGAAGTACTGTCCTGATTTTTACAGCTAATGAAGTGAAAGATCAGGGATTGAATCCCAGATCCAGCAGGATATGTGGGTGTGTAAACCCTGCTTGAAATCTGTTGGATTTGGATCAGGCTCCTAAAAGCTCCAAAATACCTTTTATGCCTCAAGCTCACTTATTGTACAGCTGAGAACTTAATTGTATTAATTGCATATTCTAAATGTGCTTGAGGGTGTGCTGAAGTTTTCTTGCGTTTTCTTTTAGCGTGCGTTCTTTAGCCAGCAGGAGAGTAATGGGAGACACCAGTGTTTATATTCTGTGTAACATGTTGGAGCTCTGATCCTCGTTTGAGGATTCTAGGCAATGCTGTAAAAAACTAACTGTAGCTGTCAGTGTAGCCTCTGGCTTTGGGTTTTTCTCTTATTCTTTCCACCCTCCCATACTGCTTTTGAAAGCCACTTTTGTTATGCGAATGGGTTCCTCCCAGCAGCTGCAGAACTTTCCACAGTAGGAGCTAGGAAGGAGCCAGCAGGCACTGCAAGGAAACTTGGTGCTCTGTTCCCAGATGCTCACCGACACAGCAATACTGTCCCTTCCTTCCATGCTGGCTCGAACTGGCCCTTTGCTTATGTTCTCTTGGCTGGTGAGGTTGCAGCTGAGCCCTTTGGTGAAGTTTGGGGGTGTGTTGTCATTCCCTGCTGGCTACGCAGAAAGCAGTGTATGAGAGCTAAGGGTTCTGTCCCAGTGTGAAATGGGATCTGTGTGCAGGTGGAAGGTTGACTTCTTCACTAGTGCACTGTATAGCACAGTGACTGCATGCTTCATTTGTAGAGGCACCTCCAGCTCAGGACAACTGAGAGCACTGTTGTACTGGACCTTATAGAAATGAAGGATAAGTAGTTCTGAAGTGCAGCATAAATAGCTTAAGTAAAATGTTAAAGTACAAATCTTGATAAGTTGTGGGTTTTTTTCACTAGTTCTCTGGCCCTTGTTCTGTGAATGCAATAGCAAATCCTAATTGTGTTCCTAGCTATTCTTTCCAGATCCTTTCAGTGGTCGTTACAATGATGCAACTGTGCTCCAGCTTCCCCAGGCCATCCCAGAGAAACTGTTTCCCCTTTCCCTGTGGAGCTGTGAAGCGCAGCCGGACTTGCAGTGCTGGCTGTGCTTGCAGCCTGCTGCAGGAGGTGGTTGAGAACCTGCTTTCAGGGTGAGACGGGTTCTGCTGGCTGTGAGGTGGGAAGCCTGGGTGATTCCATGGAGAACTGTGTGAGCCCTTGAGCTGAAAATCATGGCCAGTCCTCTGTCACTTGATTTCAGGTAGTCTGTTTATTTTTTAAATATGTGTTTTGGGAATCATGAAGATGAAATGGTTTGGTCTTGTCTGTTTATGACTGTAATGGGAGATCAAACCATCACCTACTGGCATAGCTGTATCCATGCACCAGAAAACAGAGAGAATGAAAAATAAACTGCCCTCATGTGGACATCTTTTGCTGGGGTGGAGAGTGACACATCCCATGTAACCTCCTGTTTTGTAGTTTCTTGTTTTAGTCATTTCCCATGTGCAGTATTTGTCCATGCTGTGCAGAATGTGGAGTTCATTTCCCAGCTTTTGTGACTTTGATTGTTGGAGTATATCAGCATTTCCTATATATGACGGGTGTGTCATATTACTCTTTGAAGCAGGGAAATGTCATTCATTTACATATGGGAATCAAATTCTGAAGTAACTTGTTGAGGAGGATGGGAAGATTATAGCAGGCAAGAGATTCAAACTTAGGTCACCCAGATGCTAGGTTAGGATTTTAAGTTTTCTGAAGTTATGTGACTTAATAATGAAGTAGATAGATGCCTTTGGCAACCAACAGGGCCATAACAGCCTTTAGCCCTTAATCAGTGTGCACTATTCTTGTATGTATGACTATGTTGGCACTCTCCAGAATGAGACAATAATGCTCCCAAGCCTCTAGAGCTCAGAGCAGTTAACCTCCAGCAGCTAAGTGGGATCCTATACTTCTTCCAGATGCCACTGCTTTCATGGCATGGACAGCTGAACCTCAGAGAATCAACCCTTAGATTGCCTTGATTTGCAGCCCAGCACATTAAAATGACCTGAAAACTGATGGTGGTTTACTTTAACATGCTAGGCTGGAGGAGCATAGTTCAGGAGCTGTTTCCCCATGTGGCTGGGCAGGAGCTGAATATAGTAACTGCTTCTGTCAAAATGAGTTTAACTCGTGTTCATAAAATCATCAGCTGTGAGTCCTGCCAACTTGGTTTTGGACACAGGGTATCAGTAGTAAAAATTTATATCTTCTTGTCTGTGATGCTTCATCATTTGGGTTTGAAGGGACCTCTGGAAGTTTCCAGTTGATACCTGCTCAGATGGCCAACTTCTGCAGCCTCCTTGATCCTGTTCCACAGTTTGATCATCTGAAAAAGATTTCCAGATACAAGTAACTGGAATTGGCCATTGCCATTTTGCTGTGCATCTCTGAGAAAGGTCTGGCTCTGTCTTCCCTTTGCCGTCCCAATAGGTTATTGAGCAATAAGATCCTCACTTCCTATTTGCCTTCTTTTATTAAGGCTCAACAAACCAGCACCCACCCTTTCCTCATGTGGTGGAGGCAACTGTGTGCCAAGTGCTTCTCGCGTGTCTGACTGATTTAGGTGTCTAAGAAGTGGTCAGTCTGTCAGTTCTACAAATACGTGCAATTCCTGTGCAGTTCTCGTGTAGTTCAAGAGACCCCGTCTCTCATAAGACAGTTGTGTCTGCAGAGTTAGGAGTAAGGTTAATGACTCCATAGTTAGAAGGTTTAGAGGAAAAATCAGTTTATCTGTTGTATCAATGCTCATTATTCCATAGAATCATAGAACAGCAGGATTATAGAAAACATTTTTAAAATCCAAAACCCGAACTGTGACTTTCAGGGGCAGGATTGGCCTAGCTTGAGTTTTGAAGAAGCTGAGTAGTAAAATGTGCGAAATCGGTGTTGTGTATGTGTGAGTGAAACTGAAGTCTCCTCTTTCCCCCTCTGTCCTGTAACAGCACTTTACTTGCTGGATGGTAGCTCAGTGAAGAACATCTCTGGTTTTTATGCTGGGCAGCACAAATCGACTCGCAAATTTTACTCAGATCTGTTTCAGTGTAAGTTTTCTAAGCTGATCCTACATGAGTATTTTGGAAAGCTAACAAACTGCCTCCAAATACCAGTCGACTGAGTGCCTCTGCATCTGTTTGGGCTTAGATGCTGGAATTATCCTCTAAAAAACCTTAAGTTGCTCCTTCTAGAAAGGTTTTCCATTTGGTTGACGGCTTAGACATTTGGTATGATGTACTGCAAGAACAAGCTCCAGTCAACATCTTTGGGTGTAGTCAGACTGATGTCTCGAGCATCATGTGTCACTCACTTTCTGGCCTCGATTTTACATGAACAGAAATCTCTGAGCATGTGTTCTTTTTGCATTTGTATTTGCCCTGCTTATGCATGAAGCTTTTCCTTAGAGTAACCTAGGAAGGGGTCCAGTAAGATCCTGTGTGCAGGTTTGGGATGGTGAGAGCTCGTGGAATTTCCTGTCGAGAGCTCTGAAGAGGTAACCATCTGACAACCAGATAACCACCCCCTGCTTCTCTCAGATGTTCTTATGCATTTTTCTTTAAAATTGATGCTTTTTTCAATGCTGGGAGACAATCCAGGAGAATATGTGAGTGAGCAGGTGGGGTTTAGCTGAAATAACTTTTCTGGATACTTTTTAAGCCTTTAATGTAGGGTGGGTTCTGTGCCTATTATGAAGTTGTTTCACAAGAGTGTCCAGCATGCCATCAGGGCTCTCAGATGAGACTTTCATGTTGTTTGACAGCTGCAGTAAAAACAACCATTTCCTGTTAGGTAAGATGCTTGAAGACCCAGGTAGGATCACTTCTTTTTTCTTTCTTCTGAAGCTCTGGAATCTGCGAGTCATTTGGTTTTAGTGGGAGGACGTTGGATAATGCACTTGGAGTTTGAATTCGCAAGACCGATTCTCAGCATAGTCTTGTTTGGGGCACATCAGCTCTTGCCTGATGTCTCTCTCAGGAGATGGAGACACTAAGGTGTTCAACTCAATAGCTGTGACAGCTTGCTGAAGGCTTCTCTTTTGGGTTTTAGAAGGCTTCTCTTTGGGTTTTAGACAGGGGCTTACCCTTTGTGTTGCTTGTTTGTAAGCAGACGTGGGCAGTGGAATGATATGTGTCTTGATTTTTCTCAGGAAGGACCTGTGAAGTCAGCTTTTTGTTAAACACATGTCATCTATGTTGCTGATAGTAATATCTTTGCTAGTTAGTAGGAAAATCTTGTGGGATGGTTACTAGCTATGCAGTCTTAAAACATTCTTGAGAGTTGGGCCTTGAAGTACTTTGGTCTCATCAAGCAGAATGGTGGGCGCTGCCCATTAGCTTGGTTTAACCACCTTCTCAAACATCCTGATAGGCTGATCTGGAGGTACTGAAAGCTATGGATTGACAGGGGTTTTTGAGGCATGGGGTGCACAGAGTGGTCTATCCCTCAATTCCATGCCTCTCCAGTTAGAAACAAGGACGTGTGGGACAATGTTACATGCTTTCCACAAGTTGTGGTAGATGATACGAGGTTGTGATAACTGTATTTCTGCAGCCTTCAGAACAGTATCAGTGTAGCTCACCGGTGGCAGAGCAGGAAGCTTTGTCCTTGTAGAAGATGTGGGGTAATCAATTAAGGAGTTGAAGCAAAAGGCACATGAAGTGGCTTTGCTAAAACAGTGGCAATGGGGCTGGAAGCTGAAGCTGGGACAAGTGGGTTCCGAGTGCTGTGAGATTCCCAGAAGAGACCTGGTTTATCGCCCTGGAGCTGCTGGGAGTGGAGCTGTGACTTCTGAAAGGGCAGTCCCAACTGTCCCAAAATGCACTGAAAGAGCTTTCTTCTTGTTCCCTGACTGAAATAATCATAATGAAGGGCCTGCATTTCCCTACGTAAACACCCGTTTTCAGGACTGGTTCACCTAATACATTTATACTTATACTTTTAAACTCTCAAAAAATAAGTGCCTAGCACACTCTGCTCCTTGTCTAGAGCTGTGTTGCTTTCAAAAGCAGAATTTCAGAAACGCAGCCATTCTGCACTGCAGCGGAGCAAATCTCCTCTCATTCCTTGCAAAAGTGAGAATGAAAATGCTTTGTCAAACAGCTTTGATTTAAACTGAAAAGCCTCTGGTTTTCAGAGCTGCTTTTAAAGCAAAGGGCTATTTTGGCTTTTGATCCTCTTAAGCTGGGTTATTTGATGTGAAAAATGCCCTGGGTACTCTGCTGCAGAGAGCAGCTTTTCAGTTCTCTGTGTGTGGCTTCAGGAGAGGGTCTGGCAGAGCACAGGGTGGTGGGGGGCTCAGGGGGCCCGGCCGCATGGCTCTGTAAATAAAGGGGCCTCTATTTCTTTGGATTCTTTTGCTGGAACTAAATATCATGATCAGTGAAATTCTTACCTCATTAAAGGAACAAGCTAGGCTCCTTCAGCGTATGTGCAGTGCTGAGATGTGGTCTCTTTTGCTGAGCTGATTTGCTATACAGATAAAGGGAGTTTTAACCCAAAGAATGGCATGTGATACATGACCTTGGCTTTCAAAAGGTTTATTTCTGTTCATGCGACAAAACAAGGTTTTAATATTAAGTATAGGGTTGGATTTGACTTGGCAGATACCAGAGCCTTCCATTACTGCTGTGGTCATAATATAAAACTATCTGATGTGTGGGCATGCAGCAAGCCAAGAATTTCTCCATCAGTGTTTGTTTTTTGTGAAAACTTAGCCAACTGCTTGGCAGTTGGCTTGGCTATAAAGGTGATGTGTTCTCGTGTTGGACAGGGCAAAGCAGTGGCAGGCACAATATGGTCCATGCCGTCTCTTTATAGTTAGTATCTTCAGTTTAGGGGCAAAACATAAATGTATTTGTTTTCCTTCTTAGTATTTTAGGGGTATTTAAAAGAAACTTTCACTCTATAAACTGTAGGGTTCAGCAGGAGCAAGGCATAAACCAAACTATGTGAAATACTTGGGTCTGTTAGTAAAGAAACTTACTGCTGTGTTGCAGCTTTTAGTTTATGTACCTGAGGCTGCGCACAGATGCAGAATACTAATTTTGAGGTTCCTTTCCTGCCCACACTCCGTTCTCAGATCATTGTCTTACTGTAAAGCTGAGACTCTTTTGGCTTACTAGATTGTAATTGTTTTGCTGAAGAAATGACCTGTAAAGCTCTTCAGTGTTGAGATGCTGAACTGAGCTCCAAAGCCTTTGTTCTATATTGGCTATAGTCTGAATTGGTCACCTTCAGATTTGAAAAAAAACCAAACATAACAACACCAAAGCAAGCAACTAAACCTCAGCCAAAAATCCTCACCACCGCCGTCGCCACCTCTCCAGCTTACAAAGAAACCTACTCCTAATAGTTGTGCCAGAATCTTGCTTCTGTAAAACAAAAAGTGTGCAATAAAAGCATTCCTTCTGCAGTTGACACAGGAGTTGGGGTCAGGGTAACCTGCTGCAGAGGCTTTGCTGCCCAATTGGGAGGAGCAAGTTAGTTCAGGTAGTGGATCATGAGCAAACCTGGGTTCCATGTGCTTTAGCAGGATTTCTTCCACCTCTGGGTTGTCCTCGTACCTTCGCCCAGTTTTCTGTGGAAATGAGATTTGTTCCATCTGTCTATTCCAGAACTGTAGGAGTTTTTAATGTGTTCGTTGACTGTGGTTGGATTTTCTGGAAGTTTTCTGGAAGTTCAGTGAAAATTGGGAACATTTGGGAAGGAGAGTGAGTCTGAACATCAACAAGCCTGCAAGGTGTGATCCTATTTTGTCCAGTTCCTTGACATCCTCCTAAGATAACACTTAAGCAGGGGGGACGTACCCTACAAGGCAGCAGCTGCCATAGTAATTCAGTGTGTCCACATTAAAGCAGTGGATCATCTTGGTATAAATGAACTTGTTTATGGTGAGTCTCATTTTATTAGTTCCCTGATTATGGGTGGATTTCGTGATTATGATAGATGCATCTTTTGTCTTGTTGGTAAGACCTTGAACAAAAATGAATACAGATATTCTGGGGGAATGGGGAGCTGCTTAAAGCCCAGATATAAGGGAGGAGTCCCTTTATCCTTGTGGTGGATAAAAAGCCATTTTCTTGGGTTTCCATTCATGTGGTGTGCATATCTGGAGGTCTCGGGCTTTTTACTGGGCAAACTCATTTCCCACATGTTTGTTGGCTGTGGGTGCTACTTGCCTCTCTGCCAGTGGACTGATGCATCCTTATCCTCACAAATTGTGAAGTCCAGGGCAGTGTAAGCACTCGCTCCCTACTGAAAAGGACTACTGTAGGAGAAGCCAAGCTGTATAACTCAGTGCTGGATTCTTCTCCCCGATTTCTGTTAGACCAAGGGTAAGAAGCATGTGGCATGGTTATAGTTTGTTTAGTTCTGAAAGCTCACATTTACCTCCATTCTCATGTACAGCAGGTTATGATCTGTTGTTCGTTAAAAGAAAGTTTATGGCACCTATTGAGACTACATTCAACTTACTTTCTAATTCAAGACTTATTCTTAAGAATAAAAGCAAAATCTTTGGCAAAAATGCTAAGCGAAAATAACTATCTAATTGCATTTTGAATATTAGCATTTCTTCCTATGAAGAACTTGCCTGAATTAAATACAGAATCATGGAATAGTTAGGGTTGGAAAGGACCTTAAGATCATCTAGTTTCAACCCCCCTGCCAGGGGCAGGGACACCTCACACTAAACCATGCCACCCAAGGCTCTGTCCAACCTGGCCTTGAACACTGCCAGGGATGGAGCATTCACAACTTCCCTGGGCAGCCCATTCCAGTGCCTCACCACCCTTACAGTAAAGAACTTCCTCCTTATATCCAATCTAAACTTCCCCTGTTTAAGTTTGAACCCGTTACCCCTTGTCCTCTCACTACAGTCCCTCATGAAGAAGTCCCTCCCCAGCATCCCTATAGGCCCCCTTCAGATATTGGAAGGCTGCTATGAGGTCTCCACGCAACCTTCTCCAGGCTGAACAGCCCCAACTTTCTCAGCCTATTTTCATACAGGAGGTGCTCCAGTCCCCTGATCATCCTCGTGGCCCTCCTCTGGACTTGTTCCAACAGTTCCATGTCCTTTTTATGTTGAGGACACCAGAACTGCACACAATACTCCAAGTGAGGTCTCACGAGAGCAGAGTAGAGGGGCAGGATCACCTCCCTCGACCTGCTGGTCACACTCCTTTTGATGCAGCCCAGGATACGCTTGGCTTTCTGGGCTGCGAGTGTACACTGCCGGCTCATATTCGTTTTCTCATTGAGCAACACCCCCAAGTCCTTCTCCTCAGGGCTGCTCTGAATCTCTTCTCTGCTCAACCTGTAGCTGTGCCTGGGTTTGCTCTGACCCACGTGTAGGACGTTGCACTTGCCACGGTTAAACTTTATCAGGTTGGCATCAGCCCACCTCACAAGCGTGTCAAGGTCCCTCTGGATGGCATTCCTTCCCTCCAACGTATCAACCGAGCCACACAGCTTGGTGTCATCGGCAAACTTGCTGAGGGCGCACTCAATCCCACTGTCCATGTCACCGACAAAGATGTTGGACAAGACTGAGGATTTCTTAAATGATCATAAGGGATTAGGATTGAGGATTTCTTAAATAATCATAAGGGATTAGGATAAAGGATTTCTTAAACAATCACAGGCTTTTAAAGCCACATGTCACAATTTCTTCAAAACCAAGTTGCCAACCTAAAATTCAACAGGTCAGACTTTTATTTTATAGACTGTTATCTTGGGACAGCTGCACAATGCAGGTGAATTGCATGTGTAATTTCCACTGTGACAAAGCCATGTATTTTCAGCAGCCTATGACCATTAACTATTAAAAAACCCCTTTGAAATCTGATCTTTATTTACAGATCTCTTGCATGCAGAAAGGACTTTACTGAAATTTAACTTTTAATTTAAGAATTTGAAAATTTAAGCATTTTGTGTTGCTGGGGGTTGTAGTGGTTTTAGAAGATATGTTAAGATTCTTGAGGGGTGGGGGGTTCTTTAAGTCTTTCAAGGGAAGTAACTACTCATTTCTTTAATTCTGTTTATTTTCTAGTATATCTTCTCTGTATTAGTGTCTCTTTTATTACCATATACAAAAATCGTGTAAGAAACATTGCCTGTCAGTTTTACTGCTTTGTGACTACTGGTATGTTGTTGACCAGTGTTCTGCATGTTCGCCTTGCTTCACAGTTTATGGATAATCACTTCTGTTACCCTGTAACTTGTGCGTGGATCAGTATAAAGCATGTGTTGTGTTTTCTTTAACAGTTATTTCTGGGAAGTGGAGAGATACGTGGAGTTCAGAAACCCCTCGCTATACTCTAGTTTGATGCATATTAGAAGTAAAGCTGTGCTGTTTCAGAATGTGCCTTGAAAGGAGGAAATTCAATAGGGAGCCATCTTACTTTCCAAAAATTTAAACTGTGAAAGAGCAGCTCGGAGGCTTTTTGTTAACTTTGATCTCCCTTAAAATTGACCCGTTCATAATGTGTTTCAGTTTCTGCTGTATGCTTGTTCCTGGAATCACTCCTTGAAAACTGCCCACTTTGAAGCATTTTTGTTTCTCCCTTTAAGAAATATTTCTGGTTTTCCTTTGCTAACTGATATATGAAACTAATAAAACGCTGCAGGGCTGCTGAATGTGCAGAGTACATCTTTGCATTTGTGAGGCTATCACCATCCTATGTCAGTCTTTTCAGTAGGCCTGTATGTGTGATTACAGAACGTGGGTTTCACTGCGTATCCAGATTCCACTCCCTGGCTGGCTGGTTATTCAGTAAGCTCTTGCTTTAAGAACCAAATGTAATTATTCTTAAAGCTTCACTTCTTTCCCAAAAGAGGTTTTATGTGTACCATTTGACCATTCTGAAATGTGTTTACTGCTGTGTTCATAGAGAGTTTGCTTTGGTAGTATGTAATTCTCAAATTCTTTGCTGAGGAGAACGTGGAGATAAAAATGGACATTGATTTTATACTAATGAAATAAAGACTTTATTTGCTATATTGCTTATTCACTTTTATTGCAGGCACCTGTCAGTCTGTGTGACTTTCAGTACATACTCCCTTGGTTTCAGTCAGAGATTTTAATTCTTTTCAGTATTTTAGTGGTGTTTAAAAGAAACTTTCACTCAAAATTGCAGGGCTCAGCATTGTGTTCAGTACTGTAATTGCTGTTATCTCTTTGGGCTGTCTCGTAGTCTAGCTCTGTCCTTGGGTACATTTCTTAACTACTTTCATTACATCAAACTTTCCTTGAAAAATCCTCAAACGAAGTTACTGTGCATGATGATGGAGTGGTATCGATGCTTAGGTCTGATCAGTTTTAACACGTCATTAGGTAGAGTCACCATAAAGCATTTCTGTTTCAAAGTCTTTTGGAACTATTGGAACAACCCTTCCAACACTTGGAGCCGGTCACTGCATTGCTGCTGAGCTTTGTTTTTCAAATGGAAAATGCTGTCATTACTATTCCTACTGCTCTGTTTCACTGGTATAAGACATAGTACAATGTTAAAGCTTTGTGCATTGTGACTTTCATACGTGCCAGCAAGGTACCAGCATCCAAGACATTCGCAAAGTTTCTCCAGAGAATTTGCCAATGGCTGCAGGTGTTGGAGATTTGAACTGGCAAAATTATGCTGATTTGTGAAAGCTTCTGTGAGGTGTCGTTATGCTCAGTGTAAATCCTTCTTTCTTTCCTCTGCCTTTGTGGAATATCCACAGCAAACAAGCAAGGCATGCGACAGCAGTGGTAAAAAAGACACAGCTATCCCCAACTTGCTTTCAATTTCTCAAGCTATGAGGTTGCTCATTTTCCACAGGCAAATGTGGCAATTTGAGTTGTTGGGGACTTGGAACAGGAAATTTCCCTTTTGTGTGTGTGTGTGTATATATATATATATATATAAAAATGATTTTCGAGGACTAGTTTTGTTGAAGTAAAGAGTAGTTTGGGGTATCCTCTATTCACTGTGCTACAGCCTTGATACTTCGATTATGACTTTATGCTCTTGGGTAGACACTATCTGACCAAACCAAATAAACTGACACCTCTTTATGTCAAATGGGGAAATGGCCAAAATACTGCTTCTTGAAGAGTAGTTGTCCTGTTCAGTGCTTTTTGTTCTCCTGTATAGACAAGGAGAATGTGTGCAGGCACATATTGGAGCAAAATAAGAACTACTGCATTGTATGAGACATTAATAACTTTCTGCCTGTATCCTCTTGTTTTCTTCTCCCTTGCTGACCATCTGCAACACAGAAATGTGTTATACATCAAAATACTCAGCTGTTTCAACCCAGAAAGTTACTGTGCAATGCTTCATTTGCATCTCACTTCTCAATGTATAGAAAATTGAATTCACAAGGGTGGAGTAACGTTATTTTCTGTTACACACTTTTTTTGCTGTTCCCATTTAGCTATCAGTGCAAAACTTACAATGATGTTTTAAAAACAAATTCAGGTTGCTGAAAATCCCACCTGTCCCAGGAAAGAAGTCATGTTTCCAAGGCTCCATTATTTTGACTGAAAACACTACAATGATAGTTATCTTTGAAATGGTATTACATCAGCCACCTAACAATGTTTTGCCATTCAGGCCAGAGTAGACTGAAATAAGAGAATTGCTGAACTCCTCTTTTCTATGAGAACACTCATCATTTTTCCATGGTCCTAATCTTGAAGCCTGCTCTGGTTACAAGGGATATGTCGTGACTTTTTATTTTTCATTCCCTCCAGGTTTACAGGAGCAGACGGACCAAGTGGTTTCGGATTTGAGCTGACATTTCGCCTAAAGAGAGAAACGGGGGAGTCAGCACCACCTACGTGGCCAGCAGAGTTAATGCAAGGCTTAGCCAGATACGTCTTCCAGTCAGGTACTGCAGGGTTAAATATGCTGCCTCGCTTTTTTCCTGCACTTGTTCTGAAGGGCAACATCTGTTATATGATGTGACACTTGTCTCATCAGCACTCTATCAAATCTTGGGCATTATCTTTGTCTGAGAAACCAAAAGAGTATGTTCCTTCCATCAGCCCAGCTTGCTGGGGACAAAACCCAACTGCTGTTCAGGTGACACCAAATCCCTAGCACTGAAAAGCTGAAGATACAGAATAGTTAGTAACCATAGGAAGCCTGCCCAGTGGCTCTCTGTTGCTCTCCTGTGTTGTTGGTTTCACCTTCTGTCAGTAAGGAAACCTTATAGTGAAGTAGCTGAGGAGCACGCATCTTGATAAGGTGTCACTTCTCAGCCTAATGGCTGAGAATAACTTCAGAAAAAGTTGCAATTCATTCACAAGCAAATGTCTTCCTATGGTCTCTGCAGTTGAGCAGCAGCAACATGTGTAAACAAGAAGTTGCTGGGATGAGGAAATGGGATAAGGGATGCCAAGGCTCAGAGGTTTAAGGAGTTAACAATTGGGATCATTAATGCTGATGGAGACATGCCAGAAAACTGAGAACCAGGGAACCTACAAAACATCCTCTTGCAACTACCCTTTCTGGGTTTTGTTTGTACCCAGATAGATTGAATATTAGTTCTAGTCTGAGCACGTGAAGACCCAGAGAATGGTTGAGTGCATTGGAAAGCACTCTCCATCATCACAAGGTATGAATGAAAATATCTGAAGAACTTTCTTTTAACCTAGTTTGAGGTCCTTTACCTGTAAAGTACCTTCCAAATCAATGATTATTGAATTTGTCACATGTGGTGCTTGTTCTACTAGTTAATAAATTGTTCAGTGACTCCTGATTCTGTTGCTGGTTAAAACCAGGATTGCTCTGCTAACCTCAGTGACAAATCTCTAAGGCAGTGGCAACTCTTGTGGGTTTGTTTTGTTTGGGTTTTTTTTCCCCTAAATATTGACTGATAGAGACAATTCCAGCAAAGGTTATTGCTTCTTGTCATCCTGGGAGTGTCTCTTGTTGCAGTTTAAAACAACCCTAGCATTTTTTATAACCTTTGCTGTGTAGCTGTCTTCCCTGGTGGACATCCAAATTTGGGCTCACCTTTCTATCTTAATTTTTGCTGCTCTTAAGCATCTAAATCTGTGTGAATGTAATAATTTTTGCCATTGTTTTAGGTTCCCATCCTGCCTAAATTGTATTGTACAGTAGCTTTTTGATACTGACCATGCAGTGATGGATACTGACCATGCAGTGATGGTCTCATATTTTCTATGTATTAACTGCAAGGTCTGAAGAAAAAATCTAAGGTCTCCCTTTTACATATAAATACATACTTGCATGCTTATTAGATTTTAGATACTTCTCTTACATATAAGACCCTTTTTTAAATTTTCTGCTCCAATGTAGATTAACGTAACAGTCTTTTAATAGAGTAGTTTCAGTGCCTTCTATTTGCATGTTAAGCAGCCTCTCTTGCTTGTTTTTCTTGCCCTTTTTATGGGTGAGAGGAAGGCTGCAGAGTGAAATGGGATTTGGTAAGCTACTTTAGGACAAACTTCTCGGTGACTAAGCTGGCACTCAGGGCAGAGACTTTCCTTGTTTGGTTCCTGCACTAATGCAGTCTCGTGTTTCTGAACTCAAAGCCAATGAACTGTTTTTAGACTGGTAAGAATGGTTGTGCCCATGCATCAGTCTGACACAAACTTTTAAGGGCCTCCAGTATTATCCATGCTGGTTTTGACTTTCTATCCACCATGACTCTTTAAAGGAACTGTTCAAATATATATTAATGGATTCTAGCCTCTGGGTGTTTAGCTCTCAATTTATGTTGTTTAAAAACCCAGTGTATGAACCGTAAATCGACTTCTTTCTCTGAATTTGAAATTGAGCACAAGCCAACTGTACGCTCATCATGCAATAGGCAACCCACATGCTGGGTTACCTTAGGAAGAGCATGACCAGAAGACTGAGGGAAGCTATTAGCTCTTTGGCATTGCACTGGGGATGCTTCACTTAAAATACTGTATCTTGGTTTGGGCTTTCTGGTTTAAGAGATGCTGAAAAACTGGAGAGTGTCCAGGGTAGTCAGGGTCCTAGAGCATGTGAGCTATGAAGAGAGCTGAGGGAGCAGGTCAGGGTTAGCCTGTGAAGAGAAGGTGCAGGGTGATCTGACAGGAGCCTACAACTATTGAGAGGTTAGTTACAAGACTGGGGCCAAGCCCTACATAACACAACAAGGGGCTACAGCTCTGAACTGTAGTATGTGAGGTTCTGGAAGGGCTTCAGGAAAAACTTGCTCACAAGGAGGGTGGCAAAGGACAGGTAACAATTTATGAGAGGTGGTGGATCTCCATTCCTTAAAAGGTTCAGGACTTAGCTCCACAAAGCTACAACAGCCCTGATCATCATTGGTGATGGCTCCACTTAAATAGGAGGCTGGACAAGAGACCTCCAGAGGCCCCTTAGATATCACAGAAGGGTTAGATTTTTTGTTTTGTTCTTTTTCCATACAGCTTCATGCCCTTCAGCAAGCAGCTGTGTGCTGTCACTGAGTATTACCAACCATTCCTTGCCCTGTATAGAAGGAAACCATATGATGTTGCAGCAAGTGAACAAGTTCTAGTTTTATTTTAGTACAAATTTGTTTATCACTTGTCTCCTTTGAATAAGAACTTTCTCAGGCTAAAATCTTCTGGCTAACCACAGACACCAGGTTAACCCTGAGAGGATGATGTAAGTAAGCCTTACTTACGAGAAGATGATGTAAAAGTAAGCCTTGTAATGGGACAGACTGTCATGTTTCTCGATCTCTCAGGGCAATACCTGTTGACAGTACCTAGATGCAGACATTTGCTATTTAGTGTAAGCTTGCTCACTGTATTGCTCTGCAGTCCCCAGTCCTTCTACATCTGCTGTGTCTCACTGCTTTGCTTTACTCGTGTGAGCTACCACCTCTCAGGCTGGCAGTCCCCAGACAATTCCCACGTTCTTCTTTGCATCACCCCTGAGTAATCAGGCACCCACTGCTCTGCACTGCTGGGGTTTTTCTGCCGACCAGGATTTCTCTCAGTCTAATGTGCCCACTCCACAAAGCCAAGTTGTCTTTTCTCCTTGGCCTTTTACAGGACTTTTCTGGTCAGATGTTAAAACTTCAGATACTTCCCAGTTTTAAAGGGGTGGTTCTTCTAAAGTCCCTTGGGCACTAGGCAGGCTGGGGCACAGCAGCATTGTTTTACATGATGAAAGGTTTTTTGCTCAAGTTCTTTCTGTCTGTGCTGCTTGGAGCGTTTATCAGATGCAGCAATGGTGTTGTTTGACTCTGGTGTATGTACCTTGAAGTTGTCCTCTTCTTTTTTTTTTTGTTCTGTTTGTTTGGGTTTTTTTTCAACCCAACTTTTTAGTCTCTTTAATACTCCAAAGCAGACTCAAAACATTTGATGAACCGAAACAACTTAAGTAATGCCTATGAATCCACTCTGAGCAAGAGGCAAGAAAAAGTAAAACTGGCAGGAGGTTTTCGGGTAGACTCCAAGCACTTTCACATGTCAAAAGATAGTTTACTTTGAAAGCTGTGCTAAGAGCTAAATTCTTATCTCTTGAATAACCAGCCAACTTTTTCGTTATCATAGATGTGCTTTGTTGGGTCGGGTTGAAGTTGGGGGAGAGTAAGGTGTAGTTATAGTCCTGCTGAACCTGAGCATTTTCAGATGGTGATGAGTTGAAGACTCATCTAGCAGCTGCTGCTGTGATAAATATCATTACTTTGTATTGCAGTTGCAAAGCATATCTCATTGTGGTTGATGTATTTTTGTAACAAGCACTTCTAGGCAAATGGATGTCGTGTTTCTTTGTTCCTGTCTCTCCTGCGCTGTGGCTGTGCTTTAGAAAAGCAGTCTTCTGCATTGAATTTCAGCCCTCTTTGAGCCTTGGCTTCCCTGTTCACTGTTACAAACACTTGGTGCTTTGTGCTTTTGATTAAATGGCACTACTTCCCCTCCTTCAACAAAACCAAGCTTGAGAATCTCAAAAATGTTATTTGTGGCTTTATCTGTTCTTCATTTTATCACTGTTTGACCACGACCACGCATTCCAGCTCTGTTATTTTTAGTTTTAAAAACCCTCCAACCTACAAACCTTGAATCGGTGACCTTACCTCGTCATGGTTCATGGGTATTCTGGGAATATCTCATGGTAGAACAAAATTATACTTCAAACAAAGAGGAAGAAATGCTCTTCCTACAAAAAGCTTATCTTGGGCTTATTGCAACTGTTAACTCTTTAGGTACTGCAATATTACAACTCTTAATCAGTATAGAGAGGCTGTGATTTGTGTTTTCCTGAAATCAGAATCTGCATTGCTTCTAAGTTATGTTTACAGGCGTATCTGATATATATCATAAGGGCAATATATTAATGTAGTATGGAAACAAATGTGTTGTATGCATGAGTTCTTGCTGTTTCTGTGTTTCTTGGCCTGAAAGAAAACAGCTGCAGCTGTAAGATACAGGTTTGGAGAAACTGTCAGGAAAAACTCATCATGTTAATGGTATAGCATATGTCATGGTTATATTCTCTGCAATGCATGATTGTAGTGGGGAGCTAGTTAGTGAAACTATATTCAGAAGTATTAAGATGATATCCATGAATTAGAGGTATACAGGTTGGCTGAGCTTGATAACATTTATCCCAGAACATGTCTGCCTGAGCAGTTTCAGCCCTGCCATTACAGAGGGAACGGGTAGCTTTACAGGAGGCTGAAAATGGCAAATGCTGTTCTTCACTTTCAGCCCACAAAAAGAAACAACCCAACAAACAACAAAACCAAAACAAACCCCAAAAATGCAAAACCCTGAGGTTTCTAGTTGGTCAGTCAGACTTCAGATCTTAAGAAACAGTGAGGAAAAACAAACCATCTAGAAGGCATCCAGGGAATGATGGATGTTCCAGCATGGACTTATCAAGAATAATCAGAACAAACTAATTGTGGTGAAGTTACAGGCACCATGGGAAGCAGTGAATGTTGGCTACTTTGATCCTAGTGAGACTTTAGACATTGCCTCTTCCAACAAGCATGTGAGTGAGCTGAGGAAGTGTGGCCTTGATGAAAACTAAAGAGGGATGCAATACTGGTTGGATATTTGGACTCTGAGTACTTCTTAATGTGTAGTTGTCAACAACATAAGATGCGTAGAGTTTGGATTCCTCTAAAATCTGCCCTAGAGCTCATGCAATTTTGTACTGATCTGGATGATGAAATGCTGCGTATCCTGATGAAATCTGCAGACACAGCAAAGCACTTCTGGTGCAGAGGGCTCGAATTCAGACAACCCTTGCAAAGAGTGGAAATTATCTCAAGTACCGATGTGCAGTAAGGTCAGGGATATGCAGCAGCTGTGAGGTCCTGTGCTTACACAGGTTGATTCAACACACAGTTCTGAAAGAAGAAAATGATTCAAAATTGAAGTCATCAATGAACTATACCTAAAGCAACATGCTGAAAGAAATGAAATTAATGTAGAAATAGAAGTGTTCTGTGTATTACATATGATAGCATCGTATACTGCTGGAAACACCTTGAAGGGAAAAGGGAGTGCATTGTATCTCATTTTGAGCAAAAGACTTCAAGTCTGGAGGAGAGCAATAGGAATGACGCAAAGGTCCAGAAAATATGACCTGTGGAGGAATGATAGAGTTATGTTTGTTTGGTGTAGGGAAGAGAAGATGGAAGAGAAGATGGAAGGAAGATGTGAGAAGAGTCTTCAAGTATGCAAAAGGTTGCTGTAGAAAATAAAGTAATAAATTTTTCATGTGTCTACTGAGGATATGAGAGGTCTGTCACTACTAAAATTTTGGTAAGGTAGACTTAGGGTTTGTCATTAGGAAATCTTTTGAATAAGTATGGTGAAATAGTGGAATAGTTAGAGATTCTCCATTGCTGCATACCTTTAAGAGCAAGTCAAACTATTCTTCCTTGATATTTGTCAGGAAGAGGTGATCCCAGATGAGGGCAGAGTAGGAGCCTTCTTAGCCTCCTTTGTATTATAAATATGTCTTGACTGATTAGGTGTCCTCTTCAGGTTTTCTAAATGCAATTTTTGGTGGTTCCGTAAATACATAATTTATCTTTTTTTCAGAGTCTCCGATTCCTACGGTGCTAAAAGAGATTTAAATGTGTGAGCTTGAAGTGTCAGCTAATTTGAAAGTTGCATTTTAATATGGAACCTTTGACTAGACAGCAGTAAGAAGCTGTGTGGGGGACTACAAAACTAATAGCAAAATGTACGAGCAAAGGAAGCAAGCATGCAAAATGCAGTTTGTGGGAGGCAATTTAATGTAGATTTCAGCTGATCACTTCAGGAGAAACTTACTTGTATGAGGTATTCCTTAGAAAACCTGTTACGCTTTTGTAAAGTGCATTGGACAGAACTAATTCCAGCAGGTACATCCGAGTTCTGCATGTTGGTAACAACATGTTAAAACAGTGACTGAACAGCCGATGTGTTGGGTTCTTTCCTGAAGAAATGAAGGTACTTAGTATCTGTGAGCTTCTGTCGTCTGTCATGATTCAAGTCAGTGGGACAATTTCCCAAAGTTACTGGAAGGGAGGATGGTTCTGAGTGATGCATGCAAGCGCCCAAGGCAGCACAGCCACACAAGCCTTTGTCAGCCAGGCTGAAAAGAAAGCCCAAAATGAGGTATGTGTAGCCTCCCTTAGTTACTTCTGACATGTCGTACTTCCTTCAGGTAGAAATTATTGTCTGATGACTTATCCATAGTTTGAGGAGTCACATACACCCTTCCTGCCTATGTGCTTGTTGGGTCGTTGCATCAGTTTGGGGCCATTGTGCCAGCTCTGTGTGCTGCAGATTCCCCCTTTTTTAAGCCAGGGTGATTATAGGAGTTGTAAGGACTGCAGATAGAGATGCAGTTTTCATCTGATCAAAGTTAGTTTAAGTCTGAGCCACAGAGGCACTTTGCGTTTGACAGGCAGTTTAACTTTTGTACTGAAAATGGGACTCAGTGGGATTAAGTGATTTGACTGGAGTCACAGCCCTGCAGCCGTTCCGCCAGCAGATACCTTGACACCAGCTGCCCTGCTGTAACTGCTACACCTCATCTTCACATCTTCTGGAGTCCAGAAAGCTCCAGTGTGGCAGCCTCACTGACTCTTACCTTGCTAACATGTTTTCAAACATTCTTGACACAGGCCAATTTTGTGTGTAAAAAGGAAATAAAAAGCCCCAACCAAACCCAAAACAAACTCCTTGCTTCCTTGAATACAAATGAGGCCTGTCTAGCTTGTTTGTCAAACAGTGTTTAGTTCTTCCCAGTATGATGACTAAAGCCAAATACAATCTCCCAGTAATTCATATATATTTTTTCTCTGACTGTGCCTTTATATATTTCTTTTTCATCCCCGGGCTGATTTATTGTTCTCTTCTGGTTGCTATGGCTCTGTAAAATGTATGTATTTTTTTTCTGTCATCTGTTTGTAATATTGACCAGTTTCCAGTGTAGAGCTGGCCTGGTTCCTCTGTAGTATTCCAGGATTTTAGATTAAAAATAGGGAGGATTAACTATGTTTTTTAGCTCTACAAAGAAGTATAAATCAACAACAATTTCATTTCAGCAGAGCCTGTTACGTAGTGAACTCTGCTGTGCGAACACTGAAAATGTACCACAGTAAATTGCCGTAGGTGAATGGGACTCAACCAAGTGCGCAGGCTGCGTGCCTTTATCCTGCAAAGGGGTATGGAAACATTAAGTCACTGGTTCCAATTTAACCCAGGTTTGTCATGGCCAAAAGCTCTCATCATCTGATAGTTATTCAGTGGTCCATGAGAAATTGGTTGGGTTTTAGCCTAATTCCCCTTAGATGTTTCCCATAAAACAAGCTATTCTGTGAGCAGCAGCACAGATCAAGCGTGGTCCTTTACGTCTTTGTGCGCTAGCTCCTCTACATCCCACACTGCAGCAATAAATCCACTTCTCCCCATACTGCTGCCTATGAGCTCACCTCCCAGTGTTTCCCATCCCTATCCCCCATCTCCTAAGTCAATCTTGTCATATCCCCTAGATTCCAGCTGGGATGTACGTGCTGTGGCTAGTACCAAACAACGTGCTGGCTGATAAAACAAACTAGTTGCTTGTGTTCAGAGCAGTTGGCTGACGTGCCAGGCATGACGGGCAGCTATTGAGTTTGTGCTTCAGTCTCTAACCTGTTGCCGGCTTTCCCCGTAGCTGGCTGGAGGCTCTTAAGTTGCTGGGGAGGAAATTGCCAAATGCAACTCTTGTAAATTGCCCTTATAGGCGCTGCAGCAAAGTGCAGGTTGCAGATGGATCTGGCCCTTTTTATTTCCCCTTATAGATCACAAATAAAGCTTATGCAGCACTGCTAGTAATCTAGAGAGAAGCATCTGTCTGCAAAGCTGTCTGTCGGACAGACAACACTCAAGAGACCTCATGGAAAATGTTTTTGTCTACAGAAGAGGTGATCCTAAGAGGAAACATTTGTTCACATGTAAATGCATCTTCTCTTGAAATACTGCCCCATGGTTGCACAGAGAAGATATTGAAGCTGGGACCGAGTTTAGTCTGAGTGTCTTGTTGTTGTTAGTGCCTGGAATGTTCGAAACTTACCTAGTGGTGCTGTCTGATCACCCTGTCCTGCCCGATGTTGGATGCCTGTTGCATGTCCCACCAGATGAGGCTTGTCCTGCTATAGCAGCTCTGCTCACTTTGGGTGTGTGTGCGCTCATCAGCTGACACACGAGGCAGTGCCAGTTGCAGGAAACCTTTCCTTTTCCAGCAGCAGAGATGACAGCTTGCTATATGCTGGCCTCAGCCTACGTGTGCAGTTGTGACTTACACAAACTTAACTGTGTATCCGAGGTCTCAAAGGAGATAGGTCAGTGTTGCAGTATGGCTTTGTCTGTTTTTTCTGAGTGTGCTTGAAGGATGGGACAACTAGACCCCTATCTGCTTTCCTGCTATAGCTACTCTCAGGCAAGTCTTAAGGAGCTTTCTGTTGTTTAGTTTTTGGCATCAAACTTTCTCTCTAATCCTTTTGTTGGTTTTTTTTCCTGTGACTGTTCTGGGTTTGATCCAGCACTGCTCATTGAAAGACATTATTATAGCTCTTCTTTTCTCCCTCAGAGAAACTGTTAACTTCCAGCACCTGCTTTTGATGTGAAGATGATCTTGCCAGCCCCTAGCAGAGGTCTGTGAGGAATATGAGTGTCAATATTGACTGTTTATAACAGCCAGGCGGAGGGAGCCTTTCGCTTGGAAAGGAGATAGAGGACAGGTCTTGGCACTGGTGACAAGTTTGGGACTTGCTAGGACATTGTGCAACACTAAAGAACCTCTTCTCCACCCAACTCCTTTTCCTGCGGTGATAGAAAACCCCTTGCAACCCTCAGACAGGTTTAAAGTGCTGGATGCTTTCTCAGGAACTTGAGAGAAGGGAACCAGCACCACTGCAGTGTGACATTGACTTTTGCTTTGTCAGCATTGGTGATGTGAACACAGTTGACATTGGTGATGTTCAGCAGTTGAAATGCATGACTGGGAAACCAGGAGCTTCCAAGGACACAGGTACTCACTTTCAACTTGGAGGAGGAAAAGTCTATGGCTTACATAGTCTGTGAGCTAGCTATGTAATACAAGTTAAAGCCTTTACTTTCTCTGCCTACCTAATGTCATGAAGTTTGGGCTTTTTTTTCTCTCCTGTGGTTTGTCTTATGGGTCTTGCTCTGGGTACTTCTGTGCCTTGCTCTGTAAGCCTGACTCCGTCTCTCTGACTTCCAGCTCTCAGCTGAGAACAGGTCTCGGACCTTTGCTGGCCCCAAAGGGTATGTTGACACTAAAGCATGGAGACACTTTGTGCCAGGAGCCAGAGGTACAGAAAGTCTTTGTTTCTTATAAAAGACTTTGTTGAAATAGAAGGAAAGCTGTCTTCCCCAGACTGCTTTACTGATTGCATAGTATTTCTAGGCAGTAAGCGAGGGATCTCAGCACTGTGTGAAAGAGAAGGCTTGTTTTTAGCTGCTGCTGCAATTTAGATAAAGTAGGTTTAGGGCCAGTTTGAGTTGGCTGGATTTCAACTGATGTTGTCCCTTTTAATTCGGTCAGCTCATGTCCTGTTCCTGCCTGGGAACTGAACTTGGCTCGTTGCTTTTCAGCTGTTCAGTACAGTTCATTCAGTTCATTTATTTAAAAAAACGAAAGGAAAAAGGGGGGGGAGGTGTTGTGTCTATTTCTTTTCTCAGTGCTTTGCATCAGTCCAAGTTCCCTGAGGCTGCTCCCAAATGTCAGGGATGGACAGAGGAGCAACACTTGTAAATCTGATATGTGGTTGCATTTATAAATGCACAAGTTGCTTTAGGCTTCATATCGACTGTGGGCTGCACTGAGGGGGAAAAGAAATGTGCACAGGGACCTGAAGGAAGCTGTGTGACACATCTCTGTGCAAGGCTGCTGCAGCAGTCGAAGTGGTAGGAGGGCAGCCAGCAGGCCCTGCACCCCAGGGTGCTTGGATGCTCGCCCCTCACAGTGTCTGTCTTGAGTGGCAGCAGTTTCAAGATCAGAACTCATCTTGATAATGTTTTCTGCCCAAAGTGGAGAGGAGTCGAGCTCTCTGCAGGAAGCTTTTTCTCCATCATACCCATAGCTTCCCTGCTGCAGGAGGGTGAGGAGGAGCCGATGTGCTGGGGACCAGCAGGCCCTGTTAAGAAGAGCTTCTGTAACTTCTGGGATAAGAAAGTGGGGGAGAAGCTGCACATGGTCAGCCCAGCCTCGGACAAAGGCTCTGTCCCGTGTACTAAAGGAGGAATGCAAGACAAAGGCAACAGCTCAGAGAAGGCATAAAACTCCCCCTCCTGCTGGTGTGAGGTCCTTTGGCATGTTATATAGGAGGTCTTTGTCCCACCCAGCCTTTCCTGGGAAACGGAAGCAGCCTCTTTAATAGTTAAAAGCTTCTGCACAGAGCAGTGTTGCCTCCTCCTATCAAGGAGCTGAAAGCCACAACACAAGGGGATTGTTCTGTAGTCGCAGGAGCATCCTCTCTTGCTGCCTGTGTGCAATTGTTTGGGATGCACAGAGGAGAGTTTGAAGGTTACATGTACTGAGTATCCTTGTGAAAAGGACTGTTTTTTCCCTTGACAGCTGCAAAGCCCATGTTAGATGAAATTGCAAAGAGTGGACTGAGCTGGAAGTTGGGTTCACTGTTACGTATCCACCTTGTGCTTTCTATTGAAGATCTGTGCAGCAAGTGGTGTTCAAACTGTGCTGACTAACTCACTCTTCCTATGAAAGTGGCAGTACGTGAAGCTCATTACAGACCATCTTCTGACAGCCTGAGACGCAAAGATCCTTAGCAGCAGCCTGCTCAGCCAGGAGGCAGCAAATGGGCACAGCAGGGGAAGCGTTTTGTTCTTGGTGGGGAAGAGAAACTGGGAAAGTAATATTCAGAGGCTGCAGGCAGCCTACAGCCTGTGGAAAATGGACTCTCCTGCTTTCTGGTTTAAAATCATGAGCTTAAAGGAGTTATCTTGGAACACTTGGGATGGTGTTTCAAAAGGTGCTCCATAAACAGGCTGGCCATTTTGGATCTGAACCATAAATATAGCTCTTGGGCTAGGTTTGCATGTTTCTCTTGCCCCACGGTAATGGGTTGGTAGAGCTCAATGCGTAAGTAATATTTTACACAAATATGTGTGAATACAAAGTTCCCCTGTTTCCTGCCCTTCGGCCTCCTGCTTTGCCAAAGTAAAACAAAAGTTTGGCCTGTGCAAGCTTTAAATTCCAGAAAATTTAAGAGAAAATAATCAACCACTGAGAAAAAGGCTACAGTGCTCTCTCTTAAAGGCCCTTGCTCTTCCTGTCCATGATAATAAAGCCCCAGAGCTAAAGCCCAGGTAACTAGAACTCTTTTTCTGAAGAGATTACAATGTAATAACTCCATAAGTCTTTTCTCACAGACAATTTTGCATTTATTGCCCTTTCTTGAGCGTTTTTTGCTAAAAGGGATACCCTAGTGCAGTCTAGCAGTCTTCCCATTAGACATCTGTGCTGTGAAGGCTATTAAAAGAAGCTGCTTCCATCTTCTTTGGATCCCTCACAGGAGAATACTGCCTTCCCTTTCAAGCTCCATGAAAGCTCTTCAACATAAATGTATCATATATAGATATCCAGGGGAGGATCACAAGTGACTGTACAGTCTCATGGCACTCCCACGTCCATCTAAGCGTCCATTATTCTCGGTGGCTTGCCACATGCGCAATTATGTAGGAGGTCCAACAGAAAGAAGTGCTTTTGTTTTTCTCTCCTGCTGCAGTTCTCTCTCTGAAGACACATAAAAGTTGCTAAATTCTGTGGGTACAAGTCTTTGTTCTAGTTGCATCTGACTGGGAGGCATTCAGGTAACCATAAAACATTCTGGCTTTCATGTGCCAGAACTCAGGATAGGGTTTTTAAATGAAAGGCAGGTATGTCTTCAAATTAGCCACAGGGGATCACATAATCTGTAAATAAACTGTCATTAAATACCTATTTTGAGCTGAGTCCTTATCTGACAGGGATCCTGCTGTATAACATCCTTTCTTGCTTGCGGGCCTCCACCCCATCCTGAGGCTATTCAGTTCCTGAAACTGTTGAAGACATAAATACCATCCTTTGAAGGGGAGCTATGAAAATGCGTCTTGTTCAGGTGAGGGATGCAGAAAGCTGGTGGCAGCACAGTTGGACAGAGGTGGAAGGGTCTCTCACCTGGCCTGGAGCTCAGGATTTGGCAAGTGTGTCATTCCTGCTCCTTTGCTGTTGTTGGGCTGGGTGATGGAGAGGGTGACAAGAAGGTTTTCCCACTTGCCTGTTGGAGGAGTTGAAAGCAGACCAACCCTGCAGCATCCAAGGGCGCAGTGGGTCTGAGTGATGGGGTGTAGAGGATTAAGAGCTGGGAGCAGGTGAGTTTTGTGGAGCTGTGAAAGAGCAACTTGTATTCATCTTCTTTCTCTGCCATACTCTGCAACACCAGGTAAGTCCTTTGATGCTCCTTTGCTTCCTCCAGCATTCCCTCCCTGTGGGAGGGAACCATGCAGATAAATCTATAGATAGGTGAGAACTGTTGTTGCAAAACCAAAGCAGGAAATGCATCCTGCCCCAGGCGATGCTTATGCTGAGGGGATGCCAAGCACGATGGATGTGCCAGCTCCTGCCTCTGCTGACTGCGAGGGCTGGAGCAGGCTGAAAGGAGGAGACGTGGAAGAGCTGAATGAAGCTGTGGGAAGGAGAGGAAGTGTAGGAGGAGGTGGCTGGGGGAGCAGCCTGTATGGAGTCAGGGAGAGGACAGGAGGCCCGCTGCTCACAGAGGGTGGGAGTGTGCCCTGGGCACCGGAGTCACTCGCTGGGAGCTTGCGTGAGAAATTCTCGAAGGCTGCAGTCATGGAAATTGTATACGTGCTTAGAGATGAGCAAGGAGAAGGAGGCAGCCAGGCACACAGATGGGTAAGGCATGGAAAGAGACATCCTGCAAAACAGAAGAGGTGGGGGAGGCCTAGAACCAAACTGGTTATTGTATGATAGCATTTTAGCATTTGTTTTTCTGCTAAAATACTGCACTCTAATGTTACAGAAGGTGTCTGGGTGCCTGGGACGTACTCCGTGATAAGGAAAGCAGAGTTTGCAACTCCATCAGCAGAAGCTGCAGTGCAGTGAGACACATTTTCCAGCATCCCACTGCCAGTAGGGGGGAGTGCTGGCTCTGAGCTGGGCGTGGAGGAGTGAGGAGTTACTGTTGTCCTGCTGGTGATGGGAAGGAAGGCATGGCAGGCCCTTCGCCGCGCTTTCAGTCCAGGGCATTTGAATGAGCAAATAAGTTTATATATGCTTGCTTGAATTGATGCGACTGTTGAGAGGCTCGTTAGTTTTCCAGGCTTCCACCCTGGAGCTGTGCAGTCACCAGCTCTGTATTTTCAACCAGCTGATCAAGTTTTAAAAGTCTGCATCACACTTCTGTCTGACACTGTCTTCAATCCTTAGAGGTCAAGCAGCCCTTACAGTACTGATAATTTGGGGGTTTCCACACTTTAAAAGAGCCTCTTGCCTACACCTGTTGTTTCTGAAAGCTCCATCTGAATCCCTGCAATGGAGCTATCATTTAATTATACTCCAGCACTTTAGTACTTCCTAAAGCACCTTGACTGTGCTGCATGTCTGCAGCAGGCAGCAGCACCATGCGTATTTGCACCTCCTTAAAGCGCCTGGGTATAGGCAGTTCCCATTTCCCAGACAGGAGATATGGGGCAGCAAAACAACTGAAAAAAGAAAAACAGGGAGGAGAAGCATTTTTTTAACATAGGAAAAACACATCCAGCTTGACTTGAAAATGAAATTATAAACTATCAGCATGTCCCACAGAAGATACTGCAACCATTTTCCCCCTTTACCAATCTATGTGTGCAGCCCTTTGTAGGTTAGGAAACTAAGCAGATGGGCTGAATTTAGCATTAATTTGATTATCCTTAGATTATCTCAATGTGGCTGGCAGTTGAGTCTGAATAAAGCCTTTTTTCTTCATCTCTGTAATGAGTTGCAATAGCAGTAGTACTTTGAGGTTTTAGACACAATTTTCAGCTTTAGCTTTTATATCTGTTTATAGCTGCATCTTTGCATGCTTATATCCATTATTGAGCTAGTTAGAAACATATCAAGTAGTTCTAGTGAAAAGTGTATCTGCTCCGTTCAATGTTGGCCTCTGCGTCTGCAGTTAGTTTCAATTAATTCTAGCTGTTCAGCCTGCAAAATGGTACTGAAAAACAGCATCACATCTTACTGGTGACAGATTGCCAGATTACCTTTTATTTTTAACAAAGCCAGGCTGAATATTAAAAGCGTGTTGGAGAAAATACATTTATATAATAAATTATACAGACCGTGCGCGGGGTAGTCGTGGGGCAATAAATTACATTGTTTCTGTAAGTATCGGACAAGCTGAATTCAATTTAAACGTCTGGCTGCATCACTGTCGTGCTGGTCAGGAACTCACTGGGGGCCCTTTTAACATTCCTGCACCCATAAGTCATGGAGCTGAAATCCTGCTTTGCTTTGCTGTCAAATACAGAATTGCTCTGAGTTATGCAGACTGACGTCTGTGTCTCGCTGCCTGCAGTTTAGCTGAGATCTCACAGTAGAATACAAAAATGCAGGTTTGTACCCCTGAGAGCAGCGGGTTTTTAAGCTGCCAAGTGATGCAGATAACGTAGGTCTGGCTCCTGCGAGGGATGTGGTCATCTTGTTGGTGTGCCAGCATCCCCGGTGCCACATGCTGCTGCAGATTTATTTGGTGTTACATTTTAGACCAAGCTGTCAGAGAAGTGGCAAGCCTTGTGCTGGCATAGCTAAGCAACATTAGGGGTAGCTAACAACATAAGGGGTAAACTAGCAACATAAGGGGGGGTAATCCAGGTAGCTGCTGCTTTCTCAGGGGAACAATCAGGATTGTTTTTCAGCATGAACTTGTGCATATCCCAGAAGAAAGTGACCATGTAATGATGGCCTGGCTTTCTGCAGAAACAAGAGGGGAACACTGAAACTTGCTTTTGAAGGATAGGAGTGCAGTAGGGTGGTTGTTTTCCGCAAACCAAGCATACTTAGTAGATAATGTACTCAGGGCTGCTTCTACTCTGTGTAGTATCAGCTTTTAACCTGTAACAGACTCTTCAGATGGATTTATCCAGCTGATAAGTCCGAATAGTTTAACCCGTCTTTCTTTAGCAGACTTTAGCTGGCAATTCGAAGGAAGAGGTATCTTAGGAGAGATACAGAGGAATGATCAAGCTACAAATCAATTCCCCTAAATTGAAAATCTAGCTAAACTGTTGCATGGCATGACCATGTCAGAAGGTGGAAGCTTCGGGCATTTGTATGAACCAGGGTGGTGCAGTCTAAACTGGAGCCAGACTCAGGCTGGGGACCGTATGCCATGCTGTGCATGGGCAAGAGCATGCTTCAAGTTCCTTTCCTGTCTCCTTGCTGGTGGAACAGCATCAGCTCCTTGTTTTCCTCCATACAGTCCCCTATGCACATGCCAGAGAAGACTTGACTCACAGATGCCCAAATAGCTGTTTTCCATCTGCTTTACATGCAGGTAGCAAGCTCACTGGGGATGTTCCCTAACCCATATTCAGCCTGGGGCCACTTTTTGGATGGAGCTTTCTTAGCTCATAGTACTTTTTCCTGTTTGCTATCCTTTTCAATTTACACCCTATGGCTATTCAAGGGAATAAGGGCTACTTGCAGGATCTCACAGGAAACTGGCAGGTTAAAAAAAAATTGAAAATACAGTGGGAATTAATCTGTGTTTCTCTCTAGAGGTGGGTGACACCTCTTGATCATAGACTGCATGCATTACACTGTTTATAAAACATCTTGAGGCAAAGAATGTGGCTTGGTTTTATTTCTTTAGGCATAGCTATATTTAGTCAAATTAAAGGGGATGGGAATACACTCCAAGGAAATACATGAGCAATGTTACGCAAAGAAAATTTACAAGTCTGCAGTGGAATGGTTCCCTCTGAGTTATTTCCTCAGTTCTCATTATAGAGCAGTTGAATAGTAAAGTTAGGAGAGATTGCACAGCTGAATTATGACCATTGCTGCATGAAGGAACCTCACCTGCTTTGAGTGGGCTGTAAAAGAAAATGGATAATGACATTTTAAAGACTCCAAAATATAGGAAGCTTAACAGAGTGGCCTGGTATAACTGTCTTAGAGATGCTGCTCTCACGTAATAAAATGGTACAAGAGCTGGTTTATGGAAAATTTAGAGACTTCTCATTTTTGTAGAGCTAGAGAGGGGCTTCAGATTTGCTATTATAAATTATGAAACAAAATAGTAAGTTTGAAATGAAATGTTTTAATGATTTCCTTGCCAAGTTTTGATGAAATCAATACCTCCCTATGAAGCACTTTGATTTCATAGAATCAGCATTCCCTAACAGAAGAATCGCTGGGTTTTGTTAAAACACAGACTTGGAGAAAAAGAACCAGTGTCAGATCTGCTAGGATGGGTTACCTTGCTGTGTTAGGTTTAAGTCCTTTTAGTGCGCCTTCTGAGCAGGAAGGTTGCAAGCGTCCAAGAGATTGCTGTAAGCAGCCTGTGTATTTACAACACATCCAGCACTCACATGGTAACTTCTGAAGGATATGTATTTATCCTGAGGCACGTCAGGAGCTTAGCTGTTCCTTCCGCGGAGGGAACATGTCACCACCTCAGGTTTACTGTGAGGCAGAAGTATTCAACAGCAGTCCCTTGTGAATCAGCTTGTATGCAATAAATCATTGCCTTTGTGTACTCCTGAGGTTTTGCTGGTTTATCCATACACCAAAATCATTTGGATTTAATTTTTTTTACGTATTTTCTTTCATTTCCTGTGCTATTTAATTCCTCCTGTTGAAGGTTAGATCGTTTCTTGCCATCTGTCCTAGAGGTTTGACAATTCCCTGGTGAGGTGCTGGTAACTTTTTCTGGTGACTGTTGGTTTTGCTGTGCTCATCTAAAGAAACAAGGCTGTTTCATTCATAGTAGCTGACTGTGCTACCCAAATAGTGTTTGAACCTGTTGGCCAGTGTCAAACAGACTTAACAGGGTAGTAGGGCTCTTGGAAAAACTTGTTTTTTAAAGGATTGTGAAAACAAGCTGATGAGTGAAAATGCTAACAGTGTGCCCTGCGGTGGTGAAGAGTGATGGTGTGTCACGCTCAACCTTAGACACAAGTGAGCCTAGATAGGGTCTTCCTGTGCGTGCTATAGCTGCAGTAAAAGCTTTAGTCAAGAGCTCCTTCCTCCTTATGCAATGAGAAGTCCATCCACAATGTGCACACTCACAGAGAAGAGAGCATCTGTAGTTCCCCTGTTCCTAGAAGTCTTCTCCAAGCTTATTCCTGAGCGCAGGAACATACAAACTGGTTTGAGGTTTGCTATTTACACAACAATACATCAAAGTTCTCCCATTATATAAAATTATTTCCCTGGACACATCACATCTCTGGTTGGCTTTGCTGTGCGGTCAGGTAGCACAGAAGTTCAGAGGCAGAAGTCTTTGCAGTAGCAAAAGACACCCGAGTCCTGGCATTTGCTGCTTGCAAGCTAATCATTTCCCTCTTATAGTGGCAGAGAAGGTGCTTGTCCAGTAGAAGCCCGTGATTTTTCACAGCTACTGCTGAAAGCCATCTCACCTTTTCCTGGATTCTGGACACAAATGCAGTTTGTCTCATTTAGAAATACAGTGCAAAAGGAATTTGGTACCATCTGATGTGTTCAATCCCTGCTCAAAGCCAGTAAGAAGTTTTCCCACAGGTGCTAATCTGCACGCAATTACAGCAGGCCAAAAGGGTTGTCATACCAGAGCTTGTCAAGAGTGAAACGTTTTGGATTGAAGGTTGCTGTTAAATGCCTTGGATAAAGCAGAGGCAGTTCCCAAATCTGCAAGGGCTGAGACAGCATCAGTGTTGTGATATGATCCTTGCAGAACCTGCTTTGTTGCTGAGGCTCTAAACTTCCAGCTTTACTAAACTGAGATAATTTGTAAAGGAGTGTTCTGTGCTTATCTGAAAGGTGGGTTATGTTTTGGCTTAAAACTACAAATTGTTCTGAGATGTTTGTAGCCATTGAGTCCTGTCAGGCTAGGTCAGTGCTCCACAGACACAAACTTCTTCCTAATCTTTTGTTTTTCCATACACTATTTCCTGTATGTGTTTATTAATACCTATCTTCATGTCTGTGTTTTCATTTTGTATATAAGTGGCTTCCAGCTGTGAGTGTGGGTGTCTCATTTGGTATCTGCAGTAGGCATCAAAATGTGTACTTCTCAGTATGGCTATAAAACTGTGAGTGCTGTTGAGAGACCCATATTGGCATCGTTATCTCCGAAGGTCCTAGTCCTGTCCTTGGTTCATAGCAATACAAAACAGATCTCAGAAATTAGTTTGGAGATGTCGGGCTGCTTCTTTGGTTAATCTGCATGGTGTGGGAGATAATAGGGTTGCATTTTTGGGAACAAAAAAAGCTGACTTCAGGCACGTCTGACTGAAGTGTATTGCTTCTTTTAAGGTGTTTGTGTTCCTTGTGTACCTGAGCGTGTTCTGTGCCTACTCACTCCTTGGGTTTAGGGAAATACATATGCACATGTAGGAAATACAAGAGCATTTTACCTGTTTGTGCATGAAAGGCAGGTTGTGAAAAGTGCATTATCAACAGCAGCGCAAATGATAGGTGCAAAAACCACCGGAGACTTTTCACATCTGTCCATGCTGTGATGACTTTGAGGATTTATCTGGACGTTTTATGTTCTATTCAACATAAGTTAAATACAAAGCCACAAGTTTAGTTATAAATTTACTTTGGAGGAATCATTTATGAAAGCTTTAGGATTTTCTGGCTAAAACATTGTTTAAAACTTAAATGTTTGGAAAGACTTTGGTTGTCTTGTTTTGAAAACATGAGTGTTAAGGGCGGGAAGGGAGGATGCTCATCCTCGTTTCCAGCATTTGGCAAAATAAAGTGGTTATCAGGTCCTTTCTTTCTGTAATTTCTTCATTTCTGTGGCTACAAGTGCTGCAATTAAAGCTGTCCTCAGTGCAGTGGTCTCTGTAGAAGAGCTTATATCTCACATTTCACATTGGTTACAATGCACCAGTGAAAAGCTGAGGTTTAGGCTGCAATTCTGAATTTCTTGCCCTCCTACAGGTTTTAATTCAGCTCCATGTTATGTGCAGTATTTCTGCGTGTGATTTAATTGAGTAGTCAGTGTGAATTTTGTGGTGTCAGTGTGCATGCAAGGCAGAGGGAGATTTTCTAAGTGCTCAGTGTTCACATGGACATAAACAGGTGGGTTTCCAGCAGAGACATTTGCATTTGAAAACCTGCTCTAAACGGGCTGGGCTTTCCCAGGAGGAGCAGCACCAGCAGTGAAACGCAGGGATCGATCAGCATAGAATTGTGTGAGCATTTGATGGGCAAAGTGTTGTGGTATAAAGACAGGGCCCAAGAATAAGCGCTTTGTGGCTTTGTTTCGTTCCTGAAAACTGTGACTGAGAGGCTTTTATCATTAAAAAAAGCCGCAATCAGCCACATTTGGGCTGACCTGGAAAATATCGCAAGATCCTGTGCAACATTCTAAGGGGTTTCTTTAATCCAGTCTTGATACTAAAGAAAAACAACGCATAAATTGTGTTTTTCACTTTTATATGCTTATGTTTTCCCAACTTGAAAAGTAAAGTAATATCTGAGCCACTCCTTTCAGTTGCAGAGCTGAAAGTGTGTATTTAGAGTACATCAGGATAAACTCTTTCAAGCAGCTTGCGTTTGCTATGTTTTCTTTCTTTCCTAATTTTAAGTAAGGAAAACATTCCCTTACTTATCACAACACTTCTGTTACATGCCTCCATTTTCGGGCCAAGTTCCTTATGGTATTTGGAGCTTATTTTAATTCTCAATCGAAAAAGCAGTCGAAGACATTGATGTGAAAACCCCGTAATGATAAATGTTGAAATACACAGCAATGGGGACACCTGGTGGAGAAACGACGAGTTGCCCGGGACGCCCTGCCTGAAATCATTGAACGGGCGAGCATGAGTTAGCTCATCACTGAGACTGTTGGTATTTTTAACCACAGCAGCTGCAAGATAACTCTCATTACCTGCTGATGGCTCCCTCGAAGCGTCCTGCACTTGCTGCTGGCCAAGAGTACATGCACACAGTCATGGTGGTGCGGGTGCACAGTGAGTGGTGTGCGAGGACCCAATTCCTCAGCATCTGTTTTTTCATGTGACTGGGGACAAAGCTGCAATTACTGCAAATGCTGTTTCTCTCTTGTCACTGCAGAAGCTGCCATGTTCAAGGATTTTCAGATATGCCCTATAGATAGTTAAGAGAAGTCTTATTGACATGTATTTGGAAGGTGATGTGGGAAGGTTAGGTGAAGATCCAGGACCACATCTGGTCATAGCTGCACTGTACTGAATCATATGAGATGCTCTGGGGTCCTGCTCTTCATCATATGAGATGCTCCGGTCTTGAGAGACAGCAACTCAAGTAACCACTAATATTTTCCTGTCTGCAGCAAAAGTCCTAGTCCTCGTCCAGTAAAGGAGGGCAAAACCTCTCCTGTAAGCATGGCCTTGGGAGAGACTGTGATGAGAACAGCAGCCCAGACTGCCTTCATCAGTGAGTTTCGTCAGGCAGAGGGGTGCTGTGCTTGCCACTGGCTTTGGTAGCGGGCAGGCAGTACTTGCTTCATCCCTGGGGCACTACAGCTCTGTCAAGAGAGCAGAATGTGTATTCCAGGCTGTTTACTTGTGTGTGCTATAAAAGCTCTATCTGGAGTGAGACAAGCACAAGACCCAAGGACAAGGCAGTCAGCTAGGCAGCATTATCTCACACATCCTCTAGGAACTGTGTGCAGTTGGACCATGCTATAATTGGTGTGAAATGGTCATGGTTGGTTGTTTTACTTCTAGCTCACTCACAAAGCAAGTATTAGCCTTTCCTATGATGGGGCAGCAACATACAGATGGGTTCTGGTGGGCTTTCTAGCATGCACCAGCTGTGGAACATGGGATTATCTGGGGCTTTGTCTTTCTAAGTAGGAGAGGAAGAAAAGAAAGGAATGGTTACAGTCGTGAAGAAGGAAGGATAATTTCTGTCTCTTTGTTTTGATGCACTTTATTCTGAGATAGAGGGAAATTTATAGCCTACTGGTTTTCTCATTGTTTGGGAAGGAAGGAACATACTAATTATAATTGTGCACCAGAGCCACCAGACAACTGGGAGAGAAAGTGGCTTTGACTTAGACCATCACGAGTTGGGCAGCAGACTGTGGATTTTTATTAGACATCACGGAACGTTATTTGTGTTTAAGTCACATTTCAGCATCTTTTCTCTGTGGCAAATCAGAGCTGCAAATTAAGTATGAGTTGATGTCCCACTGGCATCCAGCATGGCCTGCTGACTCTGCACCCTCTCACAAAACGAGACTAATAGTAAATGAGAGAAAAGCTAATCTTATTTGTTGGGTTTGGGATTAATATCAAAGCAGGACACCATTTTTTGCCACAGGACGCAAGAGTGGGCAATTTTAAAGTCAGTTCTTGAATTCAGATGGCTGAGTGAGGTTCTTTTGCTGCTTCAGGTGCTTCAGCTGACACGGGGACTCAGCAGAGCTGGCTGAAGGTAGTTGCTATGAATAGCCACCAGTGACAGTCCTGAAACAGAGAGGGGTCAGGAGCAGATGCTAAGAGAAGGAATATTCTGACAGACTTTACAGACTAAATATTTCATGCTTCTCTTTCTTGCAGAAAACACTTTCTGCAGCGGTGACCATGTATCGTGGCACAGCCCTTTGGACAACAGTGAATCCAGAATCCAGCATATGTTGCTGACAGAAGACCCTCAGATGCAGCCAGTGCAGACTCCTTTTGGGGTTGTTACTTTCCTACAGGTATGACCCAGCAGTAGTGGCTCTGTCACCTCCCTGGTGTAGAATGCAGCTAACATTGCATTTAATTTATCTTTGATAAGTCAGATGATTATTTTCCGGTCTTCCACTTTTCTTCCTTATTTGATTACCATGGATTTGATCTTTGTTACTCTGGAGGTATTCAGTAAGCATTTTACAAGGATTGAGCAATGGCATGCTCAGCTCTCAAGATAGAGGTCTATCTGATGAAGAGAAGTTTTACGCCCTGCAACAGACCTGTAGTTGAATATTACATTACTGCTCTGAAATTCCTAACATGAACATAGGGAAAAAAGCTGAGAGAAACACTTTTAAAAGGTAATGTAGAGCTAAATTCAAATTAATTCTATGGTAAGTGATCCACGGGTTTGAGTTCCAGGTAAAGAAGAGTTTGGAGGAGAACTCAGAGTTGCTTTAGCATTATTTAATGGCAGAAATGTAGCTTGCAGTGTTGACTCAAAGACTCTTTGGGGCTAAGTGAGCTTTCCTATATTGATGTACTGTTTAGGAAAGGTTCAGGTTTGCTTTGCAAAAGAAACACTTAAAAATTCCCTTGCAATTTAACCTGACTGTTAGCAAGGGGAGCTTCCTTGGCCAAACAGGTTTGCTTGCTTTCCCAGAGTCCTTCTTCTCAGTGGTGTCTCTTAGATATGGGCTGCTTTGGATGTTTTTAAATTGCATATTGGAGTTAATAACCTTAGTAGAAAAATTGGCATAGTTTATGCCAACTGCTTATTTTTTCCTGCTCTATGGAAAAGCTTCCATCCTGTGGGAAAATGCAAGTGTCTGTATTTTATAATATAAGCTTCAAGTTGCTCCCATTTGTCCTTGGCTGTAGTTGCAACATGTAAGCAGAAGCTCCATTACCATAGACCTACACAAGGTAACTGCTGTGCAAGGGCAGACCTTTCTAAGGTGCCCAAAAGCCTGTGTTTTATCAACAGGAAAGAGATGGGTGTGGGTTTAATCAGTGCAAGGTGAATTGTGGGACCTGGCAGGAAAGAGGTGCCAAGATAAGCAGGGTGATTCCTGGCTGATTCCCCAGTTAGTGCTGCATGAGTCCTCATTTCTTCTTTAGTGCCCAGCTGTGCTGGATCAAAGGGCAGTCAACTTGTTGCATCCTGAGGCTCTTGGCCTCTCATCTTCCACAGCACATATGGTTGACTTAGTTTTCCCCTTTGTTTGATGCTTGTTGTTATGGATTCATTTTGACCCATGAGGATAAACAATTGCAAAAAGAAAAGAATGAACACAAATTAATTTCCTGTTTAGAGTCATGCTGTTTGTATGTAATTAGTGAGTGAAGGCCCAGGGAGGGGTGTCCTGAAGCAAGCGTGATTCAAGCTGCTCGTGGAGGAGCTGGGAGATGGGCAGGGATGAAGTGCGTCTCCAAGGGCTGGGTCCTGAGAAAGTGAGGTCTGCAAGGGGCAGGGGAAGTTAGGGTGTTCAGAGCTGGCTATATGCTGACGTTGATGATTTTCCACACAGATCTCTATCAGTGCAGATTCACGCTTGTGGCAAAGGTGCATCGTGCACTTCTGCTGCTGCTCTTCAGAGCTTAGTTTTCAGTTTTTTCTGTTAAAATATCAGTTCAACAAATTTTGGCCAAAAATTCAGTGTCATTGAAAAAACTTTGAGTATTGAGGAAGAAAATAGAAAGGCATTGCTAAAATAACTTTTCATCCCAAACAGTGAATCATTATGCCCAAAGCCACAAGCCAGCAGATGATGAATCAGGAATAAACTGCCTTCCTCTATCAGCTGAAGGGTGTTTCACCCCTTCACCTGAAGCGGCTCATCTCAGATGCTGTAAGAGAGACATCTGGTGTTGCTCAGTGTGGCAGCTTCTATCCTGAAAAGCAAACACATCCTGCCTTATACAGGAAGGCAGAAGTCTGCAATTGCCTACAGTGACAAGTGGATTATGTGATGTGTAAGCAGCTTTACTTTATGGTGCTGGGTAAGATGTAACCAGTCAGCAAACTGAGTTGGTCAAGGATTTATGAGCACTGAAGCACTCCCTTGTGGCAGTGAGTCCCTTGCCTGACTGAAATTGCTGGTGCAGTGTTACATTTGCCCCTAGCAGTTGGCTGACAGAGCAGTGTTTTGCATGTGCTCAGACCCTAACCTGTCCTGTCTTGTGTGGACTAGATTGAAAAGTGAGAACAGATTAGTGAATCTTCAGTAAACCCTGATTTATCACCAGGCTCTCCTCATAGTTACACACACTGTGCAAGATTAAATGTTACATGACCAGGGCACTTCCCATGATAAGGGTAGTGAGAGGGCATAAGGAATTGCAGAACCCCTGTATTGTCTCAGGCTCAATTTGTCCTTGCTCACCTACTTTAAAGATTGGTGCTTCTCCTCTCTACCTGCGCTGTTTGATCCAGTACCACGTAGTACATTTTACCTACAGTTCTTGCACGTTTCCCATCCAGTTTAGTATCCCTCTTTTTATTTATTCCAGATTGTTGGGGTTTGCACTGAGGAACTGCATGCGGCTCAGCAGTGGAATGGGCAAGGGATATTGGAACTGCTTCGGACTGTCCCAGTGTAAGTGGTCATATAGCCCGTATAGGGGAGCATTCCCATGGAGAGCGACTCAGTTGTTTATTTTTGTTAACAATCTTTAACTTGTTGATGGAACTTATTAGTCCTGTGCTGTAGCAAGAAATGGGAATACATTGCAAATCTTTTCTCACGCAGAGACGCTTAGATGGCAGATTAATGCATGTGAAAGTCCACATGTTCATGGTGAAACAGAATGAGGTCTTGAAAGCTTAATTTCTTTCCTTTTATGCCTGCAGTATTTTCTCATAGGCTCTTCCTGGTAGAGCTGGGATAACTTACTGGTGACCTCTCTGTGTAGTTCAAAAGGAAGGAAGGAGAAGGTCTGATTTACAATGCCTAGCAAAGCTTGGGGACTGAAAGTGAGAAAGTCACTCTCAAACTGGCCCCACTTTTGGTGAGCTAATTTGAAACAGGAGGAGTGTTCATGCAAGTGAAGTTCATTGTTATTTCTCCCATAGCAAAACAAAGATGTCACTGGGTTAAGAAGGAGATCACTTTTAAATATTGAATGATATGTTGATGCTGTATTTGCTGCCTGGTTGCAGCTAAACTCTTGGCTTGCAAGTGTTTTGTTTAAATATTTTCTCTTACATTTAGTGGAAGTTATTACTATGTGATTGTAGCTCAAAAGATCACTTTTTTTATTTAAAACAAAATAGTTCTGCGTATGCATTCCTGGGCACAGTAATGTACTCTCTAGTGTCACAACGGCCTTTGATTATTTAGAAGAGCCTTTGCTGCTGGACTTTTTAAACTTGAACCTTTGCCTTCTAGGCGCTACTATCTACTATCTGCAGTAGAGTGAATTTGTCTAGCTGCCAGCTTTGTTTCTGGTGGGAAAGACAAAACCCCAAGACAATAAATGCTGCTTGCAGCTCGTTTTGCTCCTCTAAGTTAATAGAGATATAGCACCCCTCTCACTCTGTTCTCATGTTGGTTTTGGATGTTTGTGGTGTAGTAAAAGCACCTTTCCAAGGATAAAATAGGACCCAAATGTGCATGATTCAAAGGCAAAACTACAAACTACTAGGCTGCTGATGTGGAGTCAGGGTAGAAGTCCCTTGCTATCCTAGTAAGGAACTGAAGCGGGTCACACCTCTGCAGTTAATAATTCACAGCTTCCAAAGTGATGTGAAAACAGAGTGGCTATCAGTGCCTCTGAAAAACTAGAAAATACTAACTTTTATTGCTCCCACTGTAAGAGTGCTTTAGGAGACTGTAACACAGAGAAGGCCAGAGGAGGGGGCTTTTGACTGCAATAATAAAGTGTCTCATGAAAATAATGAAAAATTTTATGGCAATTCCAAAAGACGTCAGTTTTTATTTCAAATGAAAAGCCCCATCGAAGGCTGAATTCTGCAGTCCGCCTGCACTGTGACCCAAAGAAAAGTTTCTGAGTAGTTCATCTTCACAGTAATCTATTTTCTATCATCTTTGTTGGGAAACATCTTGACCCTTCTGACTTTTATTGCTAATGAAAACAAAGCTTTCCCTGAACCATCCTGAGTACTTGGCCATTAAGTACCAACTAGGTAAAATGTCTATTGTGAGGCTATTTATCAGAGCAGGAAGCTTTTTATGGTACTGAACATGACTGCTGATCTCTTCAAAAAGTGCAGTCCCACTGGGCCCCTGCTGCATCTTTAGATACGTAGCAGAGGTATAAATCTTGACCCTATGCTTTGCCCATCTTTCTTAGACCCAGGCTACATTGGACTTCCACTTCCAAATTCAGTTACCTGTAAGATTAAAACCCAGCTCAGTCTTGTATGAGTAAGTGGGCCCACACAGGGGACAGGGGTTAGCCTGTGTGAATCCTGATGGCTTTGCAAGACTTGGTGGTACCAGACACTAGAAAAGGAATAGCTATGTCATGGAGGGCTTTTATTGCATATTTGGGAAAGGTAAAGGACAAATGCATGCTATGAGATGTATGCACAACATAGAGGGGTTTCTAGGCTTCTTTTAAACTCTATCTTGTGCTTCCTTCCAGTACAGGTCCACTCTGAGGGCTCTGTTGGGGAGTATGAGCTAAAGTGCTTGTTTGGTTTATTGACTTCCTTTCTTTCTCTGTAGAGCTGGAGGCCCCTGGTTGATAACAGATATGCGAAGAGGAGAGACAATATTTGAGATTGACCCACATCTACAAGTATGTCTTTAGTTTATAAAATGTCATCTCTTTTGTAGTAGCCAGAGGGAGAATTGGTTTAATGATATAAACCGTTCTATTATTTTCTATAAAGGTGCTGTTATCTTCTCAATGTTTGCAATAGTGCTGAAAAAGTATTAGAGACTCCCTTTGCTCTCTCAGAGGTGGTTCAGGACTGCGCATATCCAGTCCCAGGTGGATGGCAGCTCTAGGAAGAAAGTTAGAGAAGGGGGACCAGGAAACAAACTGATGAGATTTGGGCTGCATGTTTTAGAAAGGAGGAAAATAGAAGAAGATAAAAGAACATAGAACAATACAAGATTTAGAGATTATTAGGAAATTAACCCTTTTTTTTTGTATGCAAGCATAAGGAGATGTAACATGCAGAAAACTCAAAAACAAGTAAGTAATATTTTTTCACAGCAAATGGTATAGTGTAGGTCATTCCTGTAGGACGTCTGTTGAGGCCAAGCAGTTAGTGTGGTCTGAAAAATAATAGGAAGCCAAAAGTATCTCATGCAGTTATTACTAATCCATGCAGGAAGACAAATTCTTCTTTAGAGTTTAAGTTAATTTCTAACATTTAAAGATAAGCATAGGACCTCTATGGAGGGGGTTACAGTCCCATGGTCTACTGCTGATCCATGCATTTAGGAGGCAGTTCTGCATCCCTTCAGCAGAGTTGTGGCACTGGGGCACATGTCTCCCAGGCAAATCCAGTGTGTTGCTAGCCTTGTTTCAGTGAATCACTGTGTATTTGCCTTTAACAGAGAACTTGTGGCTTAGCCTGGTAGGGCACGTGCATATATGCACGTTTTGTACAAGCCATTGCATTTGCTTATGGTCTGCGTGTCTGCATCTGATTACCCTCAGTTGCCTCACAGCATTTCTTGTTTTGAAAGCTTACAAAGAAAACCATATTCTACTTTTACTGTTTTTAAGGTTTTATTCATCTAAAATAACCCCAGTCTGAGACACACACACACAAAAATGTTCCACAAATGTCCCACAATGTGGGCACTAATCCCACCACAAGGCCTATAAAGTTTTTAGGCTCGTCAAAATGTAGCCCTCTTAGCTCCTCAAGGTGTTTCTGTTCTCTGCACACTGGTGATTCCTAATGATAACAGGGTTTTCTTCAATTTACTGTAAATGAAAAGTAGCTCAGCTTACTGGAATCTTGAGTCAGCCAAGGCAAGTTAAGGCAAATAAAGAGTACCTCTGCCTCACCAGTGTGTCCTGCCTCTGAAAGCTGCTATGTCTGTGGTCCTTCCGGACTTTCTCACATTGAAGACATTCCTGTTTCTGTTCTCTCTTGCCCTAGCAGTAGTGTGTGTGCACAGATATGTTTGTGAACCTCCTTCCTGCTCCTGCAGTGCTGATTCCCACAAAGAGCCTTTGCTGAGCGCATAGAGCTGAACTGGGTTCAGCCATGTTATGCGCCTCCTGCTCTAATGAGTGGGGAAAGGATAAAGTGTCATTCGCTTGGCATTTTCTTGGTGGTGGTACAGGGTGTGTGAGGGCTGAAAGGCAGCACTGGAAGATAGGTGGAGAGGAAGGAGGGAGCCGGCAGGGAAAATGGACAACTTTCCTGGGAGTGGGCAGGCATGGTGCCTGCCTGGGAAGCGGGCAGAGCTTGTTTTGAGGCTGCATTGTGTCTGTGGGAATTGGTTGAGGCCTAAACCCAGCCCTGGCAGCAGCAGCTGTACTTTCTGTTCGGAGTTGCTGAGAATGGATCCCAACTAAGATGTCATCCCAGGATGTCAGCAATTAACGCTGTGGCAACGCTGGCTGTATTCTGTTCATCCAGGCTTCCCTGTAGGCCATTCAGATTTCCCTGGCAGCACTGTCAAGCAATCCTGGTTCGTCCCCAGCTCTGTGCTGATTCTCAGTGTTTCGCTTCTGTTTTAGCAGATATGTCAGAAGAGAATAAAGCTGATTTGAATTTCCTGAGTTGTGGTTGCTGCTCTGCGGGTCACACTGCAGTGCTCTGGCTCATGTAGAAAGGGATCAATGACTTACAAGAGCCTCAGAGCATCCCTCCCACATGCTGAGAGGAAAATGGGACAGAAACATCCTTTCTTTGAGGAAAGAAAAAGCTGAAACTCCTTTGCCCTGGGCTACTCCAAGCTCCTGCTCAGACTGCCCTTTCAAGGGAGGAAGAAGAGCTTCTCAGTCCAGGCACATCTCTGCTGACTAAAGATGGACTAAAGCTGTGCACTGCCCCAGCTACTGGTTAGGTTTTTGGGGGTTTCCCCCCCCTCCAGCTTCAGTACTTGCAAACGTTATAAAACAGGCATGCAAATTTGGCTGCCTTAGACCAGATCGTTTCCATCAGCCCCCCTTGATCTCCAGGGGATGCCAACAGAGCTGTACTTCTTCCCCCGAGGAGGTGCTCTGCAAACCGGCTGAGATGCAGATGACGAGTCCCTTTCCCCCTTCCCAAGGCTCTGTGCACTGTCCGGGGGCCCTGATGTGGGGATGGAGAAGCACGTCCCACAAGATTGCACTGATGGAGTCCTCAGGGCCCTTTGGGCTCTTCTGTTCCCCGCTGAAGGGCAAGTTTGGTGGTCTTCCCATGCTTCCCCAATCACTGGAACAAAAAGCAACCATGCTGACAAGGCTGATGTGGGTCCTCACAGAGCACTGCGGAGGGCTCCCAAAGGAGCCACGTGCTAAATCTCACTCGGAGCATTGTTTTGCATGTGTAGGATCGGATGTATTTTTACTTCTTTTTCCACAACTTCTATTTCTGGGTAAAACAACTAATTTTATGTTTAGGATATAACAAAAGAAAATCCCAGCAGATTTGTTATTTCTCAGATTTTCCTATGACGTTTTCATAGAAGCCAGATTCCCTTGACGCCAGAGGAAGATCCCAACGCAGAGTAGTCTTTCAGGAAGAGGGGCAGAAGGAAAGCAGTCTCTCGAATGCTTAAATCTAAGTTAGGACTGCTCTGATCCTGCCCTCAGCCACAGGCTTGGGCCAAAGAGCCAGTTTAGGGAGGTGATCCAGCTGAAAGAAAGAGTTGGCTCAAGGGAAGGGGTAGGAGCACATGGAGGAGGGTGGGACTGCAGCCGCTAGAATTACATCAGTTTACACTGCTGTGCAACCACACCCTGAGCGCTTGTGCTTATCTTGGAGCTGCTCAGATCCTCTCTTGAATGGTCACAAGAACAGGCAATGCGCTTTCTAGGGCGCAGCTGGGCAATGAGGAGCTGAACATAAGCGGGTTTGGGAAGAGGTGGCAGCGATAAGAGCAGCTCTTCCTCGGTGTGGCTCAGCCCCGAGTTTGTTCGGCTCAACATTACCCCCTTGTGGGGCAGAGGTGGAAATTCAGACTAATGCCGGTTTCCCCATCAGGTAGGTGTCCTGTGGAAGTGTTGGCTGTAGCTTAGGGCAGATTTGCTGGCTACAGATGCACGTGTCCTGGACAAAATGCATGGTGTCTGGGAGCATCCAGCTGCTTGTGGTTGGTGTATGACACCTTATGATACCCAAATGGTGGTTACATGCTTGGAAAGTCCAGCTTGCAAGGCAGGAAGTTTGTGTGTTTTGCTGATAAAGCTATGCAAAAACTTTGACACTGTGAACAGACCCGTGTATCCTTGCACATTTGTCCTTTGCTGAACACCCCAGCACACTGAAAAGCACAGTGGTTGTCTGGTTTGCCCAATGATGCACTCTTGTGAATGATGAGTCTCTCTTTGAGCGCTTTTCATTGTGGGATTCCTTGGTAACCTTGGACAGAGAACAAGTCCATTCAGGAGTTTGTTATCACTGATATACACTAGGTAGACTGCCAGGCTGTGCTTCCTAGAGGAGTGTGTAATGTACTTTGAGTAGGTGTAAATCAGAGCTAACACTGAAAGTAGCAACACTGCATACCCCAAACCATTGATTTCCACCTCTCTCTTTCCCTGCCTTGTGCCTGCTAGGGCTGTATAGTGAAGCAGTGGGAAAGGAGTAGGACTTCAGACCAACCTGCTATGGAAAAGGTTTTTTCCAGATCAGACCAGTTCCCTAATTTTGCTTAATGTGCAGTCACTGTTAGCTGATATGTGAACAGAGAGTGGAAACTGGTCACAGAGGAGGGACATGTGAAGGCTGGGTTGAACCAGGGTGGGTTCCAGCTCGGGTTCAAGCAGCACCCAAAAACGTCTTGGGGTTTTGGATGTTTTCAAGCAGGAGAGGGTGGACAAAGGGATTGAGACAGATGGCTCAAACCTGAGTGGAGTGAGTGCCAAATGTGCCTGGGACGATCTCAGCCGGCCCCCAGAGGATGATGAAGACAGCAGGAGCATTTGCATTGGGACCCAGCCACGGCGGCTCTCCGGGAAAGGTGAGAGGTCCTGAACTGAGTCACTGTCAGAGCCTTTTGGCTTGTTTTCTGCAAGATCTGGGCAGTGGGCTGAGTCATGCAGCATCTTGAGGTTCATAACAAACACTGCAGTTGCTGGAAGGCTCAGTATGTTACAGGAGAAGGGGAGAGGAATTCTGGTGTGGCCTCTTTGTGGAAGGCAGGGGAGAAGAAAAGAGATCTTTGTGTTGTTTTGTTTAAATGCTTCTTTCAAGTTTTAGGCTATTTCTAATCTAAATCTGCACAGTTAACTGAGCACTGCGTGAAAGAAACCAGGACTGTAAAGACCTGCAAGGGGAAGCAACTGCGTTCTCCCAGGATGTGCTCCTTTAATAACATTGTCACTTCTTGGGTGGCAAGTTAGACTGATCCTGCACATTTCTGTAGCTGAACTGAAGTGATCTTGCAAATACGGAACTCTGGAAAGAAGAAATAAATTACAGTGGAGTTCCCCTTTGCAGTGAGATGCCATCTCAGGGTACAGATGTCATCACCATTACATGTGCTTGAAATTACATGTGTTACCTTTCAAATGGGTGAAAATGTAAAACTGGAGGGCTTGTTTTCCTGGAATTAGTAATAGTTTCCACAGGAATGGTATCTTATTTGGTTTGAAGTCCATGGTGAAATAAAAAGCATTCAAATACATACAGGGTTCCTCCTGGCTCCTGTGCAAATATTTTGAGCTGCATTGGATCTAAAAAGGCAGTTTTCCCTCAGCTCTGCAACTGGAGAGCCCAAGACTGGTAAATGTGATGATATTTGTGTAGCCTTCAGAAGATTTTTTAATCATTGGGATATTTTTCTGTCTACCCAAATCCCACATTTCTCAAAAAAAAGATGAGGAAACTTCTAAGAAAGGAAAGCAAGGATCCTATTGAAGTATTTGGCCATTAGACGTTATAGGAAGATGAAAAAGTTAGAAGACTGCATCTGAACTGCATAATTGGCAGTTTATTTTCAAATGTGAGCTTCAGGCTGAAGTTTGCCCTGCATGAAATTCCCTTCTTTTGTGAATCTTGTCGTTAATTAATCAACAGATTTGCGAAGCCAATTGCAAAAGCTTGGGAACGTCCTTGCACTCATTTGGGAAAGGAACAAATTCCTGTTACGCCTAACGGGAAAAGTGACTTCCAGCGCAAAGGCTGGAAGCGTCATGAGGTTCTGTGGGAGCTGCAGAAACAGCAAACACCTCATTTATGAAAGGATACAAAACTACTCCCAATTTCCTCATGAGGAGGGCTCAGTACAAAAGGTTCCAGCTCTCCTTGCCTGACATAACATTGCAGCCCAAACCAAGAGAATTCAATCTGACTTTACAAAGCAAAATGACTCCTGAGATTCAGAAAGAGCTGATAAGGATTAACCCTTAGAGAGCTTCATTTCTTTCTGAAGGGGAAGAGTTTAGATGAAACACACCATAGAAACAGGCCTTTAAAGAAAATCAACCAGCCGACATTTCCTTGTGTCTGTGATGTTTCTGAGGACTCTAAATCATGTTTAAAAAAACTCTCTTTGCAGATACGGAGCAGATCAGGGAGACTTTGCGGAGAGGGCTTGAGATTAACAGCAAACCTGTTCTACCTCCAATAAATTCACAAAGACAGAACGGGTTGAACCACGACCGAGCGCCGTAAGTTTCACCCTGCATGCTCCACATTCACATGGTGGGCACGGGGAGGCTAAAGAGTTCAGTGGGGGAGAAAAAGTTAAAGCTGGGTGGGAAAAGACTTGACAGGGTGAGAGGAAGGCTAACAGCAAATACTTGCACAGCACTAGGATAGAGGGAGAAGAGTTGTTCAGGTTGGGTTAATGGGCTGATTAGCTGATACTCAGGAGGGCAGATTTTGAGGAGGGTTTTGGACAAACCTTGCTAATGCAGAGCAGCTCTGACTCTGTTCTGTAGAACCTGCTGTTCGTGGTGTACAGTGATTGGAACCAGACTGGACTGAGCCCCATAAAATGTACTGATACCTATAAAATGTATGGTATCCAAAGAGCTAGGTGGCATAGATGAGTGTTTGCTGATGTTTTTGCCTAAGCATTTCGATTTCAAGCCCATAATTACAACCCTTTTGTTTAAAATGTTGGGGTTTTTCCCCCTTTTATTTTTAAGTGACTTTGATCTTACCTTGCTTAAGCATGCATGTACTGGCAGTAATTACATACCAGTATCACCCTACTGTCTAATAGTCTGTAGACTAATAGGTGATTTCAGTAGGACTAGGTGGGCCTCATTTGTAACTTGACTTCAGTGAATCTATAGGAAATTACTTGTGGTTTCAACCCATCTCCAGTATCTGTACTTAGGTCTTTTGGGGTTTCTCCCCTTCCTCGCTTTGGCTTATTTCAGTTGCTAGTTAATTATCTTCCCACCAATCTTTATGTTTTCATCTGAGCGATACAGAGAGGCGTGCATCTTTGCTGCGTTCTTTCATCTTCGTATTTCCTTTGGTTTCCTGCTCTCCAATGAACATTCATGCTTTCTTGTTCCAAGAGTAAAAATCATCATGAAATCAGCAATTTCCTGTAGTGCCAGGCAGGGACAGCATCCTGCTCTGTTTCAATTCCTGTTTCTTTCTTGATTCAAGCATTTCATAAGAAAAGTATTCCTTATCCTTTCTTAGGACTCTGATGTCCTTTCTTGTTCCATTTTGTGGCTGACTTCCTATTTGCCTTGTATATGAATATTTTCGAGTTGCCTAATCCTTTTGGGGAAAGAAGTATGTCAGTTGCTGATGCTGTGTACTAATAAGTAACATGAGATATTGGTGCTTATTAAAGAAAAATCTCAAGTGGCTTTATTATTGCTTTAGAAATAATCTTACTTTTGCTATATAGTAATTCTGTGGAGCCAGATTCTGAGCTGCCTCCGATTTTGAGTAGTATTTCTGTGCCTAAAGGTTGGTCCTGTTGGCCCCACTGATAAAACAAAATGATTTGCACAAGTCACACCCAACCTTGGAAGGCTCTTTTGTATTGAGCAGCATTTCTCACAGATGCTGGGCTCCTGCATGAATCTGCATGCCCAGTAAAAACTCAGTTCACAGTGGTTGGGACAACCAGAGACATTTGAGGTGCACATCAGGTCAGGGAGGCAGCTGATGGGTAAGCCTTAATGCTGGGAGACAGTTGTTGCTTAGATAAGAAAGCTTTATGTTATTCAGGAGAAGATAAACAGTGATACGCTCAAGACAGGGTGGTGAAAGGTTAGTGGAGGCCTAAGATGAAGCACACAAATATTTACCTGGGGTTTCAACTGTTCTGAGGCACAGAGAGGAAGGCAGGTCAAATTCAGAGCCTCATATCCATGACGGTGCTCTCTGTTGCAAACTTCCCTTACCTGTAGCAGCTGCGCACCCACCCTATCCAAAGCCTGAGTGGTAGGAATGGCTGGTTCCCAGTGTTTGCCTCCTAGAGATCAATACATTTCTCTGAGGCCTATGGTTACCACCATGGAAACTGATAGCTAGCCTGTTTCTCCCCAACAGCAGCTGATTTAAGGAAAGAGAGCTATCAGCTGTGTGTCTTGCCAGCAGGTGGTCTGGTGATAGTACCAAGGGATAGAAGAGGTCTCCTCAATGCAGCAATGGGTCATAGTACTTTCTTCCTCCATCTTACTGACTACGTTGAGAGGAATTTGGAAAAGGTCTTTTTCTCCTTGTGTAGTGGCTTGTCTTGTACAATTCATGTAGCAGATAAAATGGGATTTATTCAGTGCATTGAGCATACTGAGAGGGGTGGTTTGTGCTGGAAAGCAGTGTTTACTTGCAAACTCTAACTGGTACTTAAATCAGGCCTGATGATTATCCTTACTGACTGAAACTTAGCAGTCACCACATTTTCCAGCACAGTGTGGTACAGATAAAGCAGAAGAGGAAGATCTTACTAGGTCTCAACCTTTCTTAATACACTGTCTCAGCATGTCTTATGTGTTTCAGCAAAGTTGCTCAACGTGCTATAAACATAAAGTACATGAGCATGATCTGGAGACTCTTGTCTCCAGCAGCTACAGAGGGATGTAACTTAAAAGAGTTTAGCTTTTGCATGTAGTAACATATCTACATCATATTCCCTACAGGTACCTGCAGTGGCAAAGGATGAGACACAAAAGGCATAAAACCAGTGCCGATACAGTAATTTTATAAGACTTACAAGCACCTGAGATGAAGGACAGCTCTGCAGATCTAGCCCTTCTGGTGCAATATTTGCTTGGGCCTGGTAGGGCTACAACTCAGTTCTGTCCTTCAGTGTAAATGTTGTGTAATCAAAGGCAAGTCATTTAGCTATTGAGCTTCAGTTCTGAATCTATAAAATGGGACTAATAACAATGTCATCTTCTTGAGGCACCACAAGGATAAATATGTTAACGATTACGAGGTGGTGGCTGATGGGAAGCAGGCTTGTGTGTAATCATATCCTGCACTGTACACACCAGACCATAAAATATCAAACCCGTGGTTCATTGCAAGGGTCCTGTGAATAACTACTGCATTAGAGGCTCCTTGGGAACTTGACAGCAGTGCTGTTGGGGCATGGCAAATTGTTTCAAATCCCAAATCTACTTTCCATAGGGAGCACTGCAGAACCCCAGGCCGTCAAATTTGCACCCAAATGACATTAGGATCTGAAAGTCTGACACAGACTCTAATGGCATTGTGCAGAAGAGGAATGTGCTGTTTATTTATCATAGATTTGCAGCCACCAACTGCTTTGCTAGTAGCTTTCTTCCCTTTCTTTTATCCTAACCCTACCACCCACACACAATAATCTATCAAAGCTTAAAGCCGACAACCTGTTCTGCATTCAGTGTTACAAAATTGTATCAGAAGCACTCAAACTCTCAAATACTTATTTGTATAAAATGTGGAGGATCCGACTTCCATACAGATTTCACTGCCTTTGTGTAGTTACAGTTTTCAGCGCTTACGCAAAAGCCTCACACTGTTTGGGTGCAGATAGGACTTGATTCAGTGTTCTGGCTCCAGCACAGCACACACTTACATGTAACGCGTGCATACTACCAGTTGTTCACTGTCCCAGAGTCCTAAAAAAAAAGTTCCTTTGAGAAAAAACTGGTTTCTGTCAGAACCCTGTTGGGCAGCTGTGGTGCTTTGATTCATTAGTGTTATTACTGTAGACTGTGTAGCCCTTTTTCTCCTCAGGATATGAATAAAAGCACTCTTAATGCTTAAAACTGCATCAGACATCTGTTTCTCAAAATGACTGTTAGCTCAGTTCATAAGCAGCCATTAAATCAGTTCGTACACATTAAACAAAAGAGCATGTAAATTAATCTTTGGAAACATGACTAATCATTTCGACCATAGGTAACGTACTACTCTCTATTACTGCTTGGAAAAATGAGGCGTGTGTGAATATAAATGTACTTTACAGTGGCGCATTATTTATTTCTTAGGACCCCTTAGCACCTTAGTAGGTGTTGCTCAGATAGACAGAAAGGCAAAGCTTCCAGTTGCCTGAACCATACAGATTCACTCTTGGGTATAGCGAGCTCTTACCTGTAGGGAACATTTAGATGTTAGGCTAAGCACTGCTGCTGCTAAGACCTTGGTGGGCTGGAATCTCCAGATGTCAGAGTTAAGTGACACTTGTGGAGTCTTGCTTCATTCAGTATTTCGTTTCTTCATGTAATAAGTTCTGGAGCCGAATCTTTAGTTGTCCTTGGTAATTATCTCTGTGCTTTCCTGTGAGGTAGGCAAATAGCGTCTCCACTTTGTAGAGGAAGATAGAGGAGTTAATTTGCCACAGTTGCAGTGAGAGCCAGGGTTGGGATGGGGGAATTCATGACCTTTTCCACCCCTCAAGGGTCCCCTTGATCACGCAATGTTGCTGAAAGTGATGTTTTTCTGCCCCTTGGCTGACTCAGACTGTTCTACAGCTCCTGTGAGCTGAGGCATGGAGTAGAAACCTAGAGCTAGCACGCTGCATTGCTGCACATGCTGAGGCTAAAATTATCAGTAATTGCTATATTTCATCGTGCCAGGAGTCAAGTAATGGCCGTATGCATCCTAGTGTCTGAAGGTGAGGCTTGAGTGTTCGAAAAAGGTCTCCCAAGGCTGCATTAATTTGATGAGGCTTTTCCAGCATACCTCTGCTGTTTATTGCTTTTCACCTTCTCAAGAAGCATAAGGTGGTGTGGTTCAGCATACTTGATTCACCTGTTTCTGTTTGGGATTCCCAGATAACTGTATGGGCGCTGGTCCTCCCCATGCATTGCAGTGGTTCATCCAAGGACCCACACTGAATGCCCCAGAGACCTCAGATCCCATCTGCATTCAATTTCCAGTCAGAAAGACAGGTTGAGTCTAGGGAAACCTGAACACACAGTAGTAGCTCTGTGATCATCTGCTAATTCCATCCAGCCCTGAACATTTTCCATGTGTGCGGAAATGAAGGCAGGTTCCTGGCAAAGGGAGCAGGGCACAACCCTGCGGCAGGTGGGGCTGGCAGAACTGTCCTGGCTGTGACCTCCTGGTGCCCTGCACCCTGAGCATCTCAGGATGTTGCCGTTCCCTTGTGGTAAGAAGGAATTGTGTCACTCCAAGAGTCCTCCCGGGAAAACCCCAGACTGTCACACAGTGTGCCTGGTTTGGAGAGCATGAGTAACAGAGACACCACTTCCAGAAATGGAGTCCACTGCCCATGCAGTTCTCCTCTGACTGGGTAAATAGGGAATGCTGATGTCTCCTTTCAGTGAGTAGCACTGGATTAATGCACATTAACAAGCTCCATCTGAGCAGGACTTCTGAGGAAGCTCTGACAGTAATACCAAGATGTAGGATTTGCTTCAAGGCCAGTCTGCGCTTTGCTTCTCCCAGTTGCACTGGATTTTGTTTGCTGCTTTCCTTGGGCGGAGGGGAGCTGTTGTCTGTGTAGCTGATTTCCTGTCTTCAGTTCTTGGAGGCAAACTTTTACATAAAGGGGAACATTTCAGCATTCTCTGAAACTATCTAGTTCTGGCTGGACTTTCTGATTCTGCAGCCACTAAGCTGTAAGTTTCCAATCCAGTCCTGCTTATTTAGGCATGCTCTCTCATCGAAATGCCATTCAGTGGTGTCTTGCTTAAGGAAGGAATGCTAAATGGGGGGAGGCAATATACTTTAGGGAGTGTCTCTCAGCATGAGGCTGAGTGCTGGGTGACAGGCCTGCGAACTAGTAAAGTAAAATGTCTGGAAAACGAGTGTCAGAAGAAGTGCAGAACGGCCACCATGCAATAATTTGCACTTCTGCATAGCTTTCCACATCTAAGAATCCAAAAGTGCTTTGCAAACATTGACTTAATCCTTGCAACATCTCTACGTGGAAAAACGTCTCAGTTTTACAGTCGGGGAACCTGAAACATAAAAGACTTAACTTCTCTCATGAGTCTGCAGGGTGCCAGTGGCACAGCCTGAATCTCTCAATCGCTGCTCAGTTGCAGCCCTGGAACAGTCAGCCCCTGCAAGCACTGACAGTAGTTACTATGCAGCTTTCCAAAGGGATGTGTGAGTGGCAAGATGCTGCTGGCATTGTCCTTGAAGCCCTTCCACGCCAGGAAATGCACACAGAACATCTTCACTGTCTGGTTTAACCAGGGTGACGAGCACCCAGGTCTGGGCAGTCAAGCTAGCCTTGTCTCAGTGTGACCGCAGCAAGAGCTGTGTAACCGTGTCCTCCCCATTCCTGCACTTGCCTCTGTGCATCTGTGACGTGTGCCGAGATGCTTAGGGCTCTTTCCCACAACTGCTGGTTTGCCCTTCAGGGGAGACTGTGGGAAAGACATTGGAAGATTGCCGGCACTGAAGTAATCTTTGACTGTATCTTCATTAGGGAGTGAAGAGGTTGGGAAAGGAGGAAAGGCGGGGGGGGGGAAGTGGTTCAACCATTCTCTCCAATCTGTGTAAGCTTGCATTGATGGTTTGCATTTGCTGGGGTTTGTACTGAGAAAGCAAGGAGCAGTGACTCTAACTCAGGTCAGTGATGCAGTAGGCACCCGCTCCTACAAAGATCCCTTGCCATAGCCAGCTTCCGACAGTACGTCCTTTGGTACCTGGGAGGGTAACTTGGAAATACAGTGAAATTACGCTCCATGTCAATGACAGAGCTTGGAAGGGAACTGAGACCTCCTTCTGTGACAGATCCATGAGATGAAACACTCTGATCATAAAGCAAAACGCAAATGCAAGAATAAATAAACCTTTCTTAATCCAATCAGCCTGGATATTCTTGAATCCCATAAAACAACTGCCAGTGGTTGCTTGAGAAGAGGTTGCTATAAACATGGCTTAGAAGGAGGGGACATCCAAACTTTGTGCAACCCAGTGATTGCGTTGGCGATTTCCCAGAGCCCCATGGGCTGCTGCTAATTGCCATCAACTTGCAGAGGTTGCAGCCACCCTCGGCTTTAGTACAAAGAGGGGGCCCCCGGGAGGCTGCAGGTTCTAGCGTGTGGCTCACATTGAGAAGGAGCACAGCACGCTGGGACGTGTAGTCTCCTCAGGCCCTTTGTCCCTGTTGACAGAGGTCTGGGAAAGCTGCAGGCCACATTGGACACCTTTGCAAAGGTTTGACGACCCCTGTCTTGAAAGAGGGGGGAAAATTAGATCTGGCTTGGTTTAAGTTCATGGGCTGTTAATCAGCATTCTTGAGACTTAAAAATAAATAAAAAGCCCCAACAAACCTCATTTCCTCCCTCTCTGTCCTCTGCCCAGAAGCAGACTACTGGTAGAAACCTAAGCTGGAAAAAATAGTTGAAAGTCAGCTAAAGTCACCTTGGTAACTGCAGCAATACACTTGCCCAGAACAGGAGACATCAAACCCAACTACAAACAGCCTTAAAGAAACAAAGAATGTAATCATCTAAAGAATTAATCTGACAACTGCCCACGTTTACACCTCCCACCAGCTCCCAATCAGAGGGAAATGCGCTTTAATCTCCTCCAACTCCCCTCCAGTTTCACAAAACATGAGATGTGCAGTCCTTAAACTGGGGCATTTCCGGCATGCTGCTTCCATTTAAATCTATTGCCTTTCCTAATGCAGCAGCCTGGCTTTTCCAGACTTGTTTTTTCTGGACACTGAGAAACATGAATTTTTTTGTGTGGGTTGGATGAAGTATTAAATCTGGAATAGACAAAGTTTGCAGCGTTTTACATGATAGTCAGCTAGATCTTAGTCATAACAAGTAAAACTGCTGGCTTTTGCTGCTGATTTATTTGGTGATGGGGTGGAGGAAGCAAAGGCTTACGGGTAACTGACAGTTGTAAAAGCAGGGATGTTAGTGTTAGAAAGCAAACTTTTTCTACAATTTCTTCTGAGGCTGAAAACTACAAGCTGTGGATGGCAATGTGTGTTATGACATGAGCATTTCATTAATAACAACCTCGAAGTCCTGCTGACCCTTCATCTGCGCCATCGCCCTTTGGAGGGATTTCCATTCCCCAAAAGAGAATTTTAAGGGGTCATGCCAAGTCCCTGTGTCATGCAACATATTCCAGAGTCTGCAAGTAATTGCATTGTGGCATTTTGGATGTGTTATATGCAGTCCACAACGCACAACTCTTGCATAGAAAGGTTTAGCTTAGATAGACGGTTATTTGGTTTCTGCTCTTGGAGTTTCACCCTTAACTTTAAATAGCTGAAATTGTGTGAGAAACACAGAGACCGTGACTATTTTGGGAAAGTTTTGTGGAAAGGATTAATACTTTCATGTCATTCAAAGTATTAACTGCTATTTTGCTTCACTCCTTCACCTTTTTGACAGAAGGGCTGGTTACTTATTAATGTGAAGTCATAATTATTGACAGCCTTAAAGTCATGACAGTTCCGTTTGATAGTTACACATTAGTCAACATCTTCTCTTGAGCATGTAATGACAAACAGCATTTGCTTGCTAATAAGACTTAGAAAGCTTTGCAGCTTGCCTCCAGAATGTTGTTGTCATTCCTATTATTGCATTAGCATCCGGAGGCTGTTCCCCCTCCGAACTGCAGCCCCATTGTGCTAGCAGCTGTACTGGATAGTACGGTGGGAACCTAAAATCCCACCTTGAGCTCAGGGAGGTTTGGAGCCCAGGGGCATGGGGAACTGTCCTGTGTCTGTTTGTCCTTCTGAAGCATAAACTACCTACAGCAGCAGTTGCCTGGGAGGTTATAAGAGGACTTGCCCAACACATTTAGGCAGTCCAGGTGACAAGAACACAATCTCTTGTCTATAGCTATAATATTGCTGTAGAGCTCCTGATCTGCTCCAGGGTGCATAAACTCTGGAGCCGCATTTAACAAGTGCAAGCTTATGGCCCGCTTGAAAATCATGCGTTGCTAATGGGTGACCCTTTTGGTAGGGGTTGATAAATGAATGATTGGAAGCTGCAGACCACAGGCTGACTTTCCCACAGCTCACTGTGTATTTAAGATCTGATAAGGAAGTTGAGGCAAAGCTTAGCTTAAGGTCAACTGATCATTAATCAACTGTAACTGCACTTCTCTGGTAATCAGCCTGTAAAATGCTGGCCCACTCCACTCTTTGAAGACCCCACCTACAAAGAGCTGTAAAATGTTTGCTGAAGTAGATTAAACACAGCTTTAAGTGCCACCTATAGACTACAAAGCATGTTGTGTCTTTGCTTCAGGGTTAAGCGGCCAAACTTGATGCTCTTGCTGACTGTCAGTCCGTCAGCCCACCCTGTGTATAAGCTGTGTCCTGATTTACTGTGTCCTTGCTGGGCCCACATTGCTTTCGTGTGTTGCTAAGGCAGAACCTGGGACATGTTACAGTTTCCTGCCTCGCAGGCAGCTGAGCTGCTCTGGTTTATTTTTTCTCCTCATGTTTCTGACCTGGCCATGCAAAGTATTTGCAGGAAAACACTGTGAGATATCAGAGTTTAGCTTGTATCCTCATTTCAGGGTGGGCCGCTCAGCAGCCTGGGTGAAAGGCTCACCTAGGTCTGGGTGACCTGGCGAAGCAACAGGCTGATCTGCTTTGGAAGCCACACTGAACGATATTACTGTGAGAGAGGTGGATGGGAATAATTTTGGGACAGCACCCAACTGTAAAATCAAGTAAAGGTGTGATTTAAGTCAGCTTGTGAGGGTCAAGCTGCTTCTTTATAACCAGTTCCAGATGTACATTAAAATGATTCTTCTTGGGTGGAGAAAGGACCACCTTTACCAGTGTTCCCAAATGGAGCCACAGCCTGATAGCCTTGTTTGGCTTTTTTTGTCTGTCTGCCACGATGAAACCACATTGCAGTTTGGCATCTCCCCGTTTCCTTCTGCTTTCCCCGTCCTCCTCTGGTGATACTGTGCTACAAAAACTATCTTGACTAAGTCTTACCTCTATTAAGTTCACGTAGAACGCCAGGTGGCAAAAATACATTACATATCAGACATATCACATCAGTCTGTCATCTGCAAAAACTGTAAACCCCCCTTTTCTTTGTTCTGGACTATCAAGTAAGGAATCACGCTGATGCTCTTTGGACATATAAAGTGTTTATGGTCAAGTATTTAGAGATACACTGTTGGATTATCTAGAGGATTCTTTCTGGCAAAGTTCCTAATTATGTAACAGCATAACCTTTAGTCCCAGCTTCACAATATGCTGGTCTTGCAAAAATGAACAAATAAGAAAGCAAAGCTTCATTGTCTTAAAGCAGCTCCGCTTACAAGGGAAAACAATCTTCAGATGTCCTACTTGTCACATGTAGAGTCCATCTTTTGGCTGTTGCACTTGATGCTGGTGGAAGAGGAGGGTTCTTAAAACCTTTTGGTTGAACTGTGCAGAGAAATGACTTAGGGATGCCTCAGACCTCAAAGATACTCAAGCAAAGGCACAGGGGACTGGACAACTCTGTCCTGCAGGCCACTGCCTAAAAATCCTGAAGATAAAGCAAAAGCAGGAGGGAGGGCACTCCCGGTAATTCTTCCAAGCCATTTTAAGGGGTTTTGGAGAATGTAGGTTTGCTCCAGTTCTCTCCAGAAATTTTATTTCCTGTATGCTAGGAAGGGATGCACCATGTGTGTGCGCCAGTTCAGATCCTAGGTCTTCAAATCAAGGTGAAGAGCTGCATGCTGGGTCTGAGGGAGGCTGTGTCTCTGTAGGAGTGATGAAAACTCAGATGTGCCTTTGTACAGTTTGCTCCTGTGTCCTTCAGCATTCACACAATCACCCTGAAACACAGCAGAAAGCACACAGCACTGGGATCCTAAATATGTGCATTTTGTCTCTTCTCTTAGAAGCCGTAAGGACAGTTTAGAGAGCGAGAGCTCAGCAGCTATCATTCCTCATGAGCTAATCCGTACAAGACAGCTGGAGAGTGTACACCTGAAATTTAACCAGGAGTCCGGAGCACTCATTCCCCTCTGTCTAAGGTGAGCGAAGCTGTCCTCCTCCTCAGCTTGTGATAACATGCTGCTTTTGCCTTGTGGCATTGTTTCACCATACAGACATGCATGCAATGGGTCTTTAAAGGCCAGAGCTGAGATATTTTGCCAAAACACATTAGAAACAGATGATTCTTTGCATGTGCATTCATCAGGGTAAGATTGTTTCTCATTCTTTTTATGTCCTCCAGTGTATTTTGAGTGCTGAAACAGGACAGGGTTAGTATGGGGGGGGTTTATTAATCTAATGCTGGCAACTCTGTGATAAAGAAGGGATGTCTTAACGTACTCTGTCAAAGAAATCCCTTAAGTTGTTAATGCTAGCTTATAAGCTCAGACACAAGTGGTTGTGCAAAGTCTGTTTGCAGTCAGTTAATGCGTGCAAGTGTGTTTTTCAGGCAAATTATGTCACATACATGACAGAAGGAGCAAAAACATTGCGTGCATACTCTGCACACTGTCTTTTGAAGGTTCAGGCTCCGCATACCACTGCAAGTGACTTTTCTGAGTTTCCACAGTTCAGTCAGCACTACTTCCAAAAATACCTGTGGCAAATATCGTAGTCCTTAACATAAAGATGAACTGTGGGGTTGAGACAAATGACTGTAGGTGACTGAGTTACTTTAGCTTAATGAGTTACATATCTGTAGTATCAGAGTTGTCAGCAGCTGGTGCACACTTGCCTGTGCCTGTTGAGAAACCAGTGGGATAGTTAACATGAATATATTTTTACATCACAACTGTGTGAATGATCTGTCTCATCAGTTACCACATCTCAGCTGACCAGCAGTAACTCATCAAGCAGCTGTGGTCTTTTAGGCACAATATATCTTACCTGAAGTCTTCCCCTTTACATGTTGGAAGCCATGCATGCGTGTTACTCATGCTCGGAGCCTAAATACCAGAACCATGATTTTCCCTGTGGAAAGCACTGGCAGAAAAAAAAGGGAAGTGATAGTTTGGACAGTCAGGTATGCATGTTTTCTAAGCATTTGCTTAATACAGGTTACGTTTATCAAGCACCAGGGCAATGGATTACTAGGTATTGTCACAGTAGGTTAGTTTAGCCCTACCAATAAGCCTGCTTAAAAATTCATCTTCAGATTCCCACATGATACAGTCTGGATTCCCTACTCCAGTTTTCATCTTACTGAAAGACTGGCAGTCCCCTGCCCTTACCTACACCAGCACCTCTTCATGGCGATAGGCATGCAGTGGGCTTTAGATGTATTCTAGTTCTGTAACAAGGTCCTGAGATTAAGGAGTGAGATAAGGGGGAACTCCCTGCTTCAGCAGGAGGCTTGTGACCTGCTTTGTGGAGCAAATCATACATACATATTGCAGAAAAATTAATAGTTGCTGCCTTCAAAAAGGTTTCCCATGCTGATGGCAGAAGTTACAGATCTTCATCATTCTGTTGTACGCTGCTCACGCCCTCTAAATTCACACACGTATGTTTTATTCCCCAGGGGAAGGCTCTTACACGGACGGCACTTTACGTATAAAAGTATTACGGGGGACACAGCAATCACGTTTGTATCAACGGGAGTAGAAGGAGCCTTTGCTACAGAAGAGCACCCCTATGCAGCACATGGACCTTGGTTACAAGTGAGAGAGCCTCCTTCCTTTTTCTCCCCCTTCCTCCTTTAGTGTGTCCTAAAACTGGTCCTGCTAAGGGCTTCTGTGGTTTAAAAGTGTAACAAACCTGTGTTTTCTGCTGCACCATCTCTCATAGCTCTTGCACAATGTTTTCAGTAATTATGGACTAAAAAATAATGGTGAACTGTTAGCTATTTATATTAATGGACCTCAAATTGATGAGCAGTGGCTGGAGAGTTAAAAAATCATCTGCGAATGCAACAGTGTCCATTTTGTGGAGTCAGCGAGCACTTTACAGGCTGTATTTACTCTTGATTTCTTCCAGAAAGGAATTTGGGGAGGCAGAGTGGAATGACCTAAACAAGAATGGAGCCAGGGCAGAAGAGCTAGAAAGCTGTGGGACTGTGATCCTGCAGAGCCAAGATCTGGGTTTTACATCATCACTAACAGGGGAGCAGCACAGAGAGCCCTGCTTCTTTCAGTTTTAGCTCTTTCCAATGGATTCTTTGACAAAAGCTCGTGGTTGTGAAAGCACCCACACATTTTCTGCACCCAGTTTTTCTGTATCACAGATTTTTCCTTGGAGGCTCCCCATCTGCTTAATGTTGAGGGTCAGCCCTATGGAGCAGTGATGCACTAATGATACGATGGTGTATCACTAATCTGACCTCGAATTTCTTCATGGTTATGAACATATTGCAAAAATAAAAAAGCTTTGAGGAATGTGTTTATGCAGGAAAGCCCATCTCTGCGGGACTGTATGCATGCGCTAAGTCTCTGCCTTCATTGTTATTGTGGCATTCCTGCCTCCACTTCTGTTTTGAAGGCAGGGATTTGTTTTAGCATTGCAGTGTTGCAGTTAACCTTCCAGTGACTTGTTTTCAAGGCATTCCGCTGCCCGTGTTCATATGTCTGGAGGACATCATACCTTGAAATCTATATGACTTGTAAAGGAGCTGATCTTGGCTAGAATCATGTTATGTGTAGGGATTTTCAAAGAGCTTGCGTGCTTTGATTGTACTGACTGGAAAGTGCAACACTCCTCTAATGATTAACAGCAAAGGGTCAGGTTTAAGGGTGGGTCATTTGCTGTTGGTCCCTGTGCTTGCCAACGCATGATACACAGGATCTTGTGACTGTGTTAACTCCAAACATAAGTGTTTGTTTGCATTTACATCACATCTTGAAATGTATTGATGCATAGAGTAGTCAGGTAACCTCTAAATTGTGAATAACGGCAATGATCAGACGTGTTAACCCTTACGAACCTGGTTGCTTCCATGTCTATTTCTTTGGTGGAAAATTATGGAGGATTTTTGGAGTAGGTTGGTGGGAAAGGTGGAGAATTGCTGGCTTCTGAGCAGCAATGAGAAGCAAGTTCCCTTGTTTGTCTCCTACACAAGGTCAGTGTGTTGGATCTTCTCATCTGACGTGACTGGCTCCACAGCTGGCTCCTGCCCTGTCCTGTGATGAGCATGAAGGAGGACAGACTGGGAGGGGGAGGAAGGGAAGCTAAAAGCAGCATGGGACAACTGGAGGAGCACCCGGCTGTGCGAGATACATGTGGGAGTGTCTGAGGCTCTTGGTTTAATACGCAATGGGAGGCTTCATCCGTGCTCAGCAGTCCCTTGTGGTGTTGTGAGCAGAGGAGGGAGGTTCATGAGGCTTTGCTTCAGAAGTAAAAGAAGTTGTGGTGCATAAAATTTCCAAGGAGGCGAGCTGTGTTTGGTTTAGTCCCTTGCAGCCTGAGCTGGCCGAGTTGACAAGCCCTTCAAAGCTCTCACAGCAAGGCCCAGAGAGGATTTTCCTCCTCCACTGCTTGGAACCCCAGGCACAGCGATGAGCTCAAAGGAGATCTGGTGGCTGAAAGCAGATTACTGCAATGCAGGGGCTTGTTGCAAAGACTAAGTAAATGGAGGGACCATAGAGAGAGAGATGGCAAGCATCTCCTCTTGTGGACTTTTCCCCTATCTTAGGGGAGAAATAAGAGCCTGAAAAATCCTGACCTTGGCTCTGCAGCAGCGAGCAACTGCCTTCTCTTGAGGCTGAGCTTTGGTGCAGTGAAAGCCCAAACCTGCAGACTAAACACGGTACCTCCTGTTTACATGCTGTGGGCTGGAGTGGAGCATGTCCAAGGTGGGACAGGCCATAGGGCTGCTGCAGTCAGCCCCCGCTCCCAGGCTGAGCAATGAGCTGAGAGTCGCTGTGCTGCAGTGGAGGGCTAGCAGATGACAGGAGTTTGGCAGGTCCCAGTGCCGTTCCCACCGGACAGGTGTCTGTACCCCCACCGCAGCTGGCACCTGGTTCTTTTAGCTGTCTCAGCAGAAAAGACCAGGAGTCATTAGACCATGGAAATTGTACGCCCCATTTCTATCAACAGCCTTTCCAGGTCACGTTCGAGGCATGTTAGCAAGGGAAGCCTGTCCTGCTGCTGCCCATGCTCTGGGGATGATTAGATTATTTCATTCTCCATAGCTGTCAAATTGGCACCTTTCCTAAGTACTTGGATTTTTTTTCTTTTTTTTTTTTTTCATTTAAGTAACATTTAATTACTTCTAAGAAGCCAAATTCTATTAAAGTTCTAAGCATGTCAGGCTGGTTTATTTCTGAACTTCTTCCACTGTGTCATGTATTGTTGAGTAGGGAAGTTGCTTTGACTCAGAAATGTACAAACATACTCAAGAAGTCCCCCTTGTTAACACTAGACTCCTGTTTACATGCTAGTTACCCTGGCAAAGTCTCTGATGTGTAACACTTGCATTAACATTACACATGATCAAAGGCTTCCGTGGTTCTTTCTTCCACTCCCCCTTCTCCCAGTGCTGTGGCAGCAAAGCCCCCACACTGCCTCCCTGAGCACCTCTCCTCTCCTTTCCAAGGGGTCGATGTTTCAGATGCACGGCAAAAGGCCGCATGTTGGAGGGTTTGGGACGCTGACCATGCTGACAGACTCTGACATAAACCACCTCGTGGTGACATTCATATTCTTGGTGGAGCATCCAAGGTTCTTGGTCCAGTGTCTGAGTAGTGCCAAGCCTGCAGTTAATCTCACAGATCAACCTCATTTGTCTCTAAAACCTACCCAAAGCAAGGTGAGGTTGTTCATGTGTTCTCCCTCCCTCCCTTACTTATGTTCCAGCAGATGATAAAGGTCTGTTGAAATGTGTTTCTGATCAAGCCCGTCCCAATAAAGTTGACTGAGCCTTTAATACATATTAATATTATCCTGGGGTAGTTTGTGTCAAAGCCTGTCAGCATGCATCATCCTTTGGGAATTACCATCATTAAGTCTCCAGTGATGGGAGTCAGGACATGCTTCTGCAAAGCTCCTCTGCTTTTATGTGGAGCTCTCTGCCCGCCTAGCACAAAGCAGACTGTTCTCCCCTCCTACCTTGCTCACCTGGACTGCTTACTCTCCCCAGAGGGGAGAAGGAGGTTTGTTTAACCCTACCTTTAGATAACTTCTGCTCCTGCTGCTTTAGGCAGTCATTGTTCCAGGGAGGAAGATGACACTCAAGTCTTTGATCATGTGCAACGTACATGTTACGCATCAGATACTGCTGCAGACTCTGCCATATGAGCCAATACAGTGCAGTAAAAACAAACCTAGAGTTAAAGACTCCTTGTTAACTGCAAAATCTGGCACACAGAATGTAAGAAATGTCTCTGCACTTCAGCCTTGCCTCTGTTGCATGGGTATTTCAATGCTGTATCTAACTGAAGGATCGATCATACCTATTTTTCACAAAGCATGTCTGCCTCATTCAGTGCACAAAGATGCAGCATGTTTGGGGCATGAATCAGGAGTGTGGAATAAAGTACTCTTGCCTATAGGACTTCCCCTTTGTTTGTCAAAATTAAAAGGTGTGTAGTAAATGAGGCAGGTAATCGCAGAAAAATCACAATAGTTTTATAGTGAACTCTTTAAATGTTGCCCTGGAGAGCTGGATCCTGTTCTGCCTCTACTACTCTGTTCCTCTCAATGCTTTTCCAGAGTCTTGAGCTAAAATGTACTCGCGTGGCAGCCGAGTTTGTATTCCACGTTTTCTGTGTGCTCAGCTCAAGAGTTGAGGTCTGACCTGTGTTCCCAGCAGCAGGAGGAGGCCAGGAGGAATTCCTGTGTGGATACCCCTGTGCCCTGGCAGGGATGAGTGGGAAAACAGAAACCTGCAGGTCTTGAGACAGGCACCCACAAAAAGCAGACATTCAGATCCGATTCCCTCTTCACTTATTTTCCCATGTCTGTTCAGGAAAACCTTCTTCCAGTCATCCTGCGAAGATTAATTCAGCGCTTGCCAAGCATTCCAGCTCCACAGATGAACACCAGAAACAATTTCAGGAAGAGATTAAAATTTGTTCTTGCAGGTCAGGAGAAGGGGTCTCTCAGGGGCAGGGGGTCAGCCTGCGAGTCGAAGAGCCATGTTTGGCTCCCTGCTCTTGCAGATTTTCTCTGTGACTTTGTTAAGGCTCTCTGCTTCTTCCAGCCTCCCTCCCCCATCTGCTGCATGGAGAGGAGCGCTTCCCTGCCTCGCTGAAATGTAAGGCTGAGCACGTCAGAGGCTGTGAGAGTGGTAAGGACAGTAAGATTAGGTACTTCCAGTGTAATCCATGCTGGCAGTAGTTAGATGGAGCATACTAAATAAAGGGGAAGAGAGTAGGAGGGAACGGGGAAGCAACTTGAATGATAATGAAAAGAAATGATGACTAATGCTGCATTCAGTGAGCAGAACCATCCTGAGGACCGAGCAGGGCACAGGTCTTGTGGGAGAAAAACTGCAGGCGATCCTGTGATTACAGATTTGTTTTGTGAGGCAGATGTACGCTGGAGCCAAATTAGCATGGCACAGGCACGCTCTGTGCAGCCATTTCCAAAGTTTTGTATACCCAATGTCACTGGTATCTGAGTCTAGAGAGGTTTTTTTTCCAGGTAACTTACTGAGTTTCAGGATGATTCGGCAGATGGAGGCTATGGTTCATTTGCAGTTGGCACCCTTCAATTCTCAGCACAAGGTCTGTGTCTCCATGTGAGCTGAGCAGCTCGCAGCAGTGGTGGGGTATTATCCTCTGGCACCAGCCACTGCTGGAGGACACACTGTGCTCGCCTCCCATGCCAGTAGGTTTGCAACATCCAGCAGACAGCATGTAGATGCTGAGGCTGTGGAAAGGGGGTTCTCCTCCAGTTTCCTTGCCCTTTGTGTTGCCTCCAGCCTTGGCCTCTGATCTGCTCTCCATCCTGTTTTTCTGTGTCTGTTTTCCCTCCATCCTGGCCCATCTCTGCTTTTCTCTCCTCCCCTCCCCTTCATTCAAGTTGGCAAATTCCTTCTCCTCCTCCTCCACACGGCCTGACTTCCAGCAGAAATGCTGAGAGGGCTGGAGAGTTTCCCTGCCTTTAGTCCTGATGTGCTTGGTGCCATAGCAATCCCTCACCACTCAGAGGAATCCCTCACACAGAGGAATGATCAGAGGGAAAACTACTCCTTAGCTACCTCTTCCCTGTGTTTGGGGCAGAGCTGCCTTGGGTTTGGACATGCTCAATGAAGAAGGACTCTTCAGAGCATTTTTCTGCTTTTCTCTGAAAGGCTATGGACCAACAGTGACTTTCAGAGGCTTCTGACTTGGCAAAGCATTTCCACGATCAGGAGGAAGACTTTCTCCTGACCTCCAGAGTACTTTTTGGCTAATCTCGTAAGGGGTAGTGCTCTTGTTTTGCAACAGAATGATCAAACACATTTGTTAGTACTGTCACAAAATACTTTTTCCAAAATACCTCTCTGAGATCACTGGAGTCCTTTTCCCCTAAAAGCCTTTAAGAAAAAATGAAAAGGCATCCAGCATGGAAAAATAAGTTGATGCTTAGGACAGCAAGGTCAAACTTCTCATAGGAAATGTTAAATGTGCCTGTAGGCAGGATAGGTACATGCAGGCTGTGGGAAGCATCCAGCATTCAGGAGCTATCAACATGCACTATCTGTGCTGTCTCGGCAGTGGGGGGGGGGGGGGGGGGATTAGTGTGAGCAGGGTCATGGGGGACAATCCATTCTTTTGGTTTGGCAACCTAAGTGAAAATTCTGGGGAAGAAGATGAGACTGAGCCCAATCTTTAAATACGTTCAGTTTTTATTGCTGAAACAAAAGCCTTAAAGAGACCAAAAGCTGAAAAAAAAATCCTTTTGTGTTGAATGAAACCAGAAATAGAAGGTTTTCTTCAATAAAAACAGCAAAAAAAAATCTAGCCTTGCAGGATGGAGCTGGAGTTGTTAGAAGTTTTGCCTTCTCTAATCAATATTTGAGGGATAAAACACTTGTGTAGGATATGAGAAACTCATATTTTATTCCTTTCATTTGAACCCGCATTTCTACATCTTGGCTTTATGGACACCACAACTACAGGGTATTTTGGTTCTTCCTCAGCTCGTCCAATTGGAGTTGTTCCACATCGTATAAAACACTGAATTAGTCACAGAGACAGAGAGCACAAGAGAATGACTCTGTTCCGGTAGAGTTAGGACATTCCCCTGGAAATGAGCACATCTGGTTCTTCTCTCTGCTATACCACATGTTTAATCATTTACGCACATTGGCATAATGGCAGCAGTAGAGGTTCTAAGCAATGTTTGAAAGAGCTACTCTGGTGCTTGAGGTGCTCACTTATAAGTTGGAGTTGGGTCAAGTCTTCTCTTGAAGAGATAGGGGTTGATTTTTGGTCTCCCCAAACTATAATAGATGTGTTATGCCTAGAGTGGTGAGTTTATGGACAACACTCACAAACTGGTTTAAGTCATGTATAACTGCATCCTGCTGTTCTCCAAAGCAGTTTGATGCATCTACCCAGAGAAAAGCTTTTTTCAGAATCTTTTGAGTGGCTTCCCCCAAATTCTTGAGCAGTTCTAGGAAATCTAAGCCAGCACTCTTCCAGTCTGCTTATCATCTTCCCCAAAACCTCACTGCATTATCCCTTTGTGTTCTTCATCACTCTTTGTCGGTGACGTGGACAGTGGGATTGAGCGCACCCTCAGCAAGGTTGCCAATGACACCAAGCTGTGTGGCTCGGTTGATACGTTGGAGGGAAGGAATGCCATCCAGAGGGACCTTGACACGCTTGTGAGGTGGGCTGATGCCAACCTGATGAAGTTTAACCATGGCAAGTGCAAGGTCCTACACGTGGGTCAGAGCAATCCCAGGCACAGCTACAGGTCGGGCAGAGAAGAGATTCAGAGCAGCCCTGTGGAGAAGGACTTGGGAGTGTTGGTCGATGAAAAAATGAACATAGGCTGGCAGTGTGCGCTCCCAGCCCAGAAAGCTAGGCGTATCCTGGGCTGCATCAAAAGGAGTGTGACCAGCAGGTCGAGGGAGGTGATCCTGCCCCTCTACTCTGCTCTCGTGAGACCTCACTTGGAGTATTGTGTGCAGTTCTGGTGTCCTCAACATAAAAAGGACATGGAACTGTTGGAACAAGTCCAGAGGAGGGCCACGAGGATGATCAGGGGACTGGAGCACCTCCCGTATGAAGACAGGCTGAGAAGGTTGGGGCTGTTCATCCTGGAGAAGGCAAGGCTGCGTGGAGACCTCATAGCAGCCTTCCAGTATCTGAAGGGGGCCTATAGGGATGCTGGGGAGGGACTCTTCATTAGAGACTGTAGTGATAGGACAAGGGGTAATGGGTTCAAACTTAAACAGGGGAAGTTTAGATTGGATATGAGGAAGAAATTCTTTACTGTAAGGGTGGTGAGGCACTGGAATGGGTTGCCCAGGGAAGCTGTGAATGCTCCCATCGCTGGGGGTGTTCAAGGCGGGATTGGACATAGCCTTGGGTGGCATGGTTTAGTGTGAGGTGTCCCTGCCCCTGGCAGGGGGGTTGGAACTTCATGATCTTAAGGTACCTTTCCAACCCTAACTATTCTATGATTCTATGAATGAGACACTGGGAGAAACTTACACTTGGGTACAAATGTCCCCTTATGTCGTCACAATCCTCCCCTTATCAACTCTCCTGCAGCATGTTCTCTAGTGCTTTGTCCAGGCTAGTTTTGGGTGAGTCAAGTTCTTTCATCCTTCTTAAGCCGACTGACTATCCTGCCACCTAATGCCCCTCCCTTGCTACTCAAACTACATTTTGGCAAGTTTGTGTAGGTTTTCTTCCACCCACTTGGAGCATTCCATGAAATGCCTGTTCCTTTGCTTTTTTCACTCTGAAAGAATTAGTATTGCCTGTAGCCTTGGCTCCTTTGTCAGTGCTCTACCCATCTGAGCCAAACTATGTGTTCACTGAAAGCAGCCCTGTGTGAAAGACAGATCTCAGTCAGGCTAGGCTCTGAGGAGGCCAGGTCCTCACAATCATCCTCATAGTTGGGAATGTCATGGAGAGATCCCACAAGGTCAAAATCTTTCAGCGTCATCATATACTTCCTCTTCATGGATTGTAACACCGCGGTGTGAAGCAACAGGGTCCCCAGGGCATCTGTGAGTGGATGTTTTTCCTTTACGAGGAGGGTTGTGAACCTCCTGGAAGAGCAACAGTGGAATTCCCCATCCAAGGTGTTTGTTGCAATACTGGTACCTTTGAGGCTGTAATGAGAGCTGTGGTGGATTCAGGCAGTAAGGTGGCCTCTCCAGGTAGTGTCAGGGCTGGGTGTGACATGGAAAGGTGATGTGACAAGACCTCTGCCCTGAACCACTTGCAGTCAAAGCGAAGCAGTGCAAAGAAAGAAGGGGAGAGCAGAGGGATGGGCTGGGGGATGCACAAAGCATGATTCATCAGGGGGGTTTCTTGGTAATGTTTAATTTCAGTGGAAAATGCTGACACACTTTAACTTCGTTTTTTACTGTGCTGTCGTAACATTTTCAGGGCAGAGGTCTCCTAAAAGCTGCTAGATACTTCCAGATCTAACAGATGACATGTGGCTTAGGGTGCAACTGCTCCACCCATTCCAGACATAGTACCTGGATGGATGAACAGTTTCTTTGGAAGGGTTGGCATGGTTTACATAGGGGTTTATTGCAATGTGTCTCCACCTTCCCATATAAGCCAGCTCTGTACTAAGTCCAGAACTCATAAAATATGGTTTCTTTTCTTTGACAAACCTGCTAGAAAAGCAAGCGGCAGTGTTTAATGCAAACAAAGTTCTAGGGCAAAGTGTGGGATTGTTTGGTTTGTTTCTAGGTAGGCCAGAAAATGGGGTATTGTCAGTAAAAGCACCCCTGCTTAATTGTCCCTGGGCCGATCACTTGTGTTTTGCCCTGGACAAAGCGTGTTTCCTGAAGTTGGAAAGAGCTGCAGCTTGATTCCTAGCTCAGCTTCCGAGGGTCCTTGATCAAAGCTGTGCCAGGCTTTCAACATGAGTGTGACCTCTGGCCTCAACCAGCCTTTCCTGAGCTGCCAACGTCAAGCCCTCATAGCAGTGTTGAACCCTTATATGAGATGGGGTGTTAACTGTGGGGTGGTACCTGTAAGCTGACTATAGAGTCTCTGATGTTTCACTAAGCACCACTTGCTTTCAAAGTCAGCCCTGGAGCCCCATGACCTTGTGTACGTTTTCAGATCTGTCCTGTTTTCATACGCTTGCAGCCATGTACCTGAAACAAGTCACGATACAGGTTTCTCAACTATCATTGGGTATGAAAAGCTTCAACACAAGCTCCTTCACTTGACCCGTAGGTAAGCCCTGTAGGTAAGAAGTAGGTTTCAGCAAGCTCAGGTGAGTCTTGCCACGAGAGGGAGACATCATGCGCATAGCCTGTGTGTTCCCTGCGCATATCCACCTGAATGCGACAGCCTAGCCTGGTATTTTGTAGCATGTCTGGGCACATGCAGTTGTTAGTGAAGAGTGAGAACCCAGACTTCGGACCTCGGTTATGCGGTAGGTACCTGTGATAGGAAACAGGGACTTATCTGTTGGCTAGTCATCATCTTCCAAGCATCCGTAGTATGACTAACAGCTGCAAAGCACACAGAAAATGGAATCTCAATCAGCTAGCAATGGGAAAGCACGTGTCTGGGCCTCTCTGGTTCAGGTCAGGGACATCCTGGTGCAAGCAGGACCGTGCAGCACCGAAGGAGATGTTTCAGATACCTGCAGCTGGCTGGCGAGGCCGTTCCCTGTTCGTATTGCAAACAGCCATTACAAAGGCTGAGCTACACCCTGTAACCAGCTCCAGCAGGCTGGGCTGGCAGGAGTGTTTGCACAGAGCTGTGAAAACACAGCGCTGCGAGCTCTGCGGCACCCAGGGTGCCCGCTGCCACTCGGGAGAGCGCCTCTGCTTCCTCGGCACCAGCCAGGAGATTTCATGGGAGAGGAGGCCTGTTCAGTGTGCATGGGATGGCTCCGTTTCCTCTCCAGATTGCACTGCATTTTCCCATGGCTGCAGCGCAGCAGCGAGGCTCTGTTTTCCTTTGGGAAGGGAATAAGCTGTTTCATCATTGTGATCTCTGTGCAGTGTCCTGTTGATAAGCTCAGTTAACAGCATCGGAGGAGAACTCTAGATTCAGGTCTGAAATATAAAGTGAACAGGGCCCATTTGTTTAATTTGAGCTTCTAAGGTTTAAATCCCAGAGGAAATTAAATTAGGTGCCTAGAGCAATGGCAGTCTGTCATGTTTATTTGCTGGGAATGTCACCTTTAATATCATGCACATATAACGTGTGTGTGTTAATGTAATGGGGTATCATACTGTGCAGGAGCAGCCATGCTACAAGAACTGGAAACATGAAATATTGTGAGTGAGGGAAGCTGAGATAGGATTGGATTTATTCTCCTCCTTCTCCATCGGGGCAAAGACTCACCAGCATGAAGGTGGTTTTGCTGATTGCAGGTGCGGATGGCAGCCTGATCTATAAGCACAGGCCTTAATGCTCCTGGGCCATTTTGATTGGGCTACTTCTAGAGAGGAGAAATCTTGTCTAGACGTGAAGGCAGGATGACAATACCTCTTGCTTCAAAGCCCTCTTCAGCAGTTGGTGTGCTGCAGACACATGCCTTCCCCCTGCATCCTCAGGAGAGCCAGTTTCCTGAGCTGAGGGACACGGCTGCTTGTACGTTCAAGTTGTACCCATGCCTCAGAGACTCCCTTCTCCAGGAAGGAGAGCTCTACCCAGCAACATGGGGCTGTAGGGTTTGGGGTGGTTTTTTTCCTGTCTCCTGTTGTTAAGGACAGTCTCTGAGTGACGCACTGTCAATGTCACTGCAGCAGTTTGCCATTGCAGCCTGCGATGCCTGCCCTCCACCAAAGTTAACTGTCTGTGCAGGCTTACAGAGCAGCTCTGCAATCTTTTCCCATTGCTTTGATCTCATAAACACGGTCCACGAGACAGTTGAGCTGTGGACTCCAGTCCCACTGCACTTGTCAGACCGTTCCGGGAGCCAGTTCAGATCACTGCATCAGTGGAATTTGGTTGTTGGGGACTTTTCAGCTGGATTACCAAAACTCACTCAGAGGGGACAGTGAGCTGCAGATGGCCTCAGCCATCTCGGGGGGTTGCACCCCAGGTCAGTGCTAGCCATAGTGCTCCGCCTAGGTTTGTCCTTACTCTGGGAGCCTGTTGTTTAGCCTGGACTGACCTATCCCCCCTTCACTCTCTCCACCCTTTGCTGTTTGCTGCCTCATACCCTGTCTTGTTTTGCCTCCAGCCTCGGAGCAGCTGGCTGCCTTGCACACGTGGTTCCCATTTCTCTCCTGCCTCTGGCACCCTGGGAGCACCCAGGGGTCTTCCTGCTGCGCTTGTCTTCTCGTCCCCCTGCCAAAGCCACAGCTTCTCATTGCTGCTCTCTCGCCCATCCCAACCTCTGGCATTTTTGCTCAGTCCATGAATGGCTGAATATTCATTTCCTCCTTGCTGCTTTCCTTGATTGCTGCGAATACCAATTCCTCCTCCTTTTTCCGGCTGTTCTGTAGATTTTGATATCTGCCAAATTGTTTTCATTCCCTCACCCCATTGCAGGCTGCACCTCCGCAGAAAGTGATCTGCTCGGCACAGAGCCCCGGCTCCCCACCCAGCTCTTCCTTCTGAGCTGAGCGATCAGGTTGCCCTCCTGCCTCCAACACAGGCAGAGAGCTTCCTCCTCCTGCAAACAGTCAACAAACGGGTGTCTCCAGTTCAACAGGCAGAATAGTTACAGGCTCCTGCAAGGAGACTGCAGCAGTTTGCGGTGGTACTTTGTGTTTTAGTGCAGTGTTCCTCAGCTTGCCAGTCTGCAGATTGGTGCCAGGTTGCAGAGTCCTGTCCAAAGCAGCAAGCTCCTGGCTCCTAGCTAAAGCAGGTTTTTTTCAGGCTTGAGGTGTGATCAGAAAGGCCTGATGGAGGTGCCTGCGTCCATGCTGAGCAGCTCGGTCATAAGCCCTGGCCTGGAGCCTGCTTGAAGCTAGGCAAAGAAAGGAATGTAGTGGAAAGGGGAGGTGCAGTTCTCTCATCCCCTGGGAAATCTGTGAGCAGTGGCAGCAGGGTGGCAAGGTTGAAGGGTATAGAACTGCAGACACCTGATAGCTCTCGGATCTGGATTTGGCGTTTTCAGATCTCTTGCCAACAAAGGAAGAAAGGGAGACCTGAGTGTCTTGCCTTTCTCTTTCTGTCCAATAGTCCTGCTCCTGTGTGACCAAATGGAACCCAGAGGCTTCCACTTGCCAAACAGCCCATGGCATCCTGGCAGTCATCTGCTCCTTACTGGTGTTACTGGTACCAAGGAGCTGGTGGGCATGGGAGGTGGCGTCCTGCACAGAGGTGGGGCTCTGTGGTGGCTGCCTCTCTTCTGTATGTGAGCTGGAGGGGAAAGCAGAGAGGAGTGGGGCTGGGCACATAGCTCCATCAGTGTTTGGTGCTGGAGTGGTTCCTTCTCTGTGAGGGAGCACAAAGTTCATTGCTGGAGAGAACAGAGAAAGGGAAGGGTAAGAAAAGGGGCACTGGGGAGGTGGTTGCTGCAGGATGGAAAGCAATGCCAGAGACAGAGGAAAGGGTGGAGTGGAGAAAGGAAAGGAGCAGCAAGGGAGAAACAAACCTGTAGGCTGAAATAGGAATAATCCGCTGGATGCTGCTGCAACCTAACTCCCAGGAATGCCACTGCAAGGCCCCCTCACCGAGTGGGGATGTTTGCCTGGTCCTGCACTGCTGTCTCTGCTCCTGTGCCAAGCCAGCTGGCCTGCCTGGAGCTCTGGCCTTTATGGCTGCTGTGAAGAGAGGCAGGACGTGTTTGCTTTTGGCTATCACATGCTTTTGTAAGAGGGTGGGAGTTCCTCCCCTTGAATTCCTGGGGCTGGTTTTCCTCCCAGTGTCTCTGGTTTGTGTGACTTGGGGAGCTCCATGGGGCCAGAGTCATAGCCCTCAGCTGCTTTCCTGGGCTGCTTTGTGCATCCCAGCCTGGCCTTGAGATGAGCCAAAAGCTTTCCCAGCACAGGCACGTGTAATACAACGTGGAGGTGCCTGACATGGGCACCTCTGGGACCACCTCCCGTACCCAGCATCTGGTTCATCTGAATGATGTGCTGCACTTGGGTCAGAGCTCTCCCCATGCCCAGAGCACCAGCTCTATATGGATCCCTGTGCTGCTGTTTCTTGATTAAACTGAGCTTAACTTCAATGGATCAGATGAAAGCATCTGTCTCCCACTGTCTCTCCAACAGTTGTTATCCTGACCCCTTTTCCTTCTTCCCTACTCCCTGTGTCTAAAGCTGAGCCTCTAATTTTAGACTGAAGAAGATAATTGAGGGTCAAAGAAAGACTGCTGTATAATTTTAACTTTTTTTCTTTCAGTGGTTGGGGTGGGAAGCAAAGTTAGGAGCTCCTTGCCCTCAAACCTTTGTATTGTGGGAAGGAAGGACACAGAGGAAGGAGTGAGCTGGTACATCCCGCTCTCTGCAGAAGTCGTTCAGTTTCTTGGCTATTAGCTAAAACTAGGAGTGTAAAGGCGTAAACTACTCTATTTCCTTTGCAGATCCTATTGACCGAAGAGTTTGTAGAGAGAATGCTGGAAGATTTGGAAGATCTGAATTCTCCAGAGGAAGTAAGGCTGCGTCATTCCCATATCTCCCATGTACTGTTCCAGAGTGCTTAGCCCATCCTGCAGCTTGCCTTTGATCCTCCCCTCTGCTCGCAGGCTGCAGCCTGCATTGTAGACATGAGGCCTTGCTAAACCTTCATATCTGCTGTGACTAAGGCACTGAGAGAAGGGGTTGCAAGAAGTACAGGGCAGGGATGGGTATTAAGGGAGACTCTGCATTTCCTTTCCACCAGCATCTTTCCCATCGTGGTATCTGAGCACCCCAAATCAAGGTGGTGCAGCCCCTGAGCCAGGTGGAGGCGTTTTCTTCATGCCATGCGTAATGTCTTCCAGAGGAGCTCCAGGCACATCACCTTCCCTGCTTTGAGAAAGGCTGAAAGTGGTGGCAGTACTTTTACTGCTGAACAGCCTGTGGTCAGGGGCCTCCTTTCTGGGGCCTGGGGAGCAAGGAGAGGGGTTTTCACATCTGCTACTTGGCCTTCACTTGCCAAGTGAAGGAGAGGACCCTCACCAGCCTGGAAGCCTCATAGCAGCAGCCAGGGGAGCTTTACAAAGCTTTGCCGTGCGGTACTAAACTTCCCTCTGCCATGTGATCTCTTCCTGGGGAACATTTAACACCCTGTCTCCCATGCATGCCATATAAATACTCTGCTTGACTTCAAAGAGCAGTGGCAGAAATGACATGTAATATTTTTAATCCCATTTTTTACAGCTCCCTGCAGACTCTAAAGAAACTTTGCTTGGTTTGTAGAGCAGCCCTCCCATCCCTCACCCTGCTCCCTTCCGCCCATGAAAATCTCAGGGCTCTAATTGTTTAATCCAAAGTTGATTTAATGCCAGGGTATTCTTCACTGTGTGAGTGAGGGGAGCATGCTGCTGGCTGTGCAGTGACTTTTAGGCCAGCTTTTATCCAGTTAAACCTAATCCAAAGCTCATTTTTGCTAGTGGCGTAGAAGCCCAGGAGCACTTTGGTTTGAAGGCCCTTTAGTTAAGGCTTTGGACTGCTCATGTTCCTTCGCTCTCCACTGAGAAGCAGAGGCAATGAGCATGGCAGCTCCTAGCACAGCAACTGGGCATTCGGTTCTGAGTTACTGTGACTTTGCTGTCTCAAAAAGTGGAAAGCAAACAAATGCAAAGGATGACTTCTCCAAGAGGATTGCTTTGGAACCACTCCTGTTCATAAAAAGGAAAATACTTGAGATGAAATGTGAGCTTTCACCATCCAGATTCCTCCAAGGATCTGTAACTTGCAGGACCCTGGGTTGGGCCATCTGAAGGCGTTCCTCAGCAGCCCTTGCTGTTGCTGATGATGTTCCTGAGGTAGAATGAAGTGCTGCAAGGAGAATCTTTCCTTTGCTGCATAAAGAGCCACCTGTGTTAAGTGAAATTAAGTTAAATGCTCTGAGTATCTTTAGCATGTTTTTCACATACCCTGGAACTGAACTCAGAAGTTCAGTGCTTGAGTTTAAAAAAAAACAGCCATAAGTGGGTCTTGGGCTGTTTAAGTTTCCTAGAAGAGAAAGAGTGGAAGTTTATAGTAGCCACTATCCTGAAGGACCCTTCTGCCATGCCACTAGATCATGGCTCTGACACTGAACCACCAGCCTGCCATACTCAGGTCGGTAGGTACCAACTGCAAATGGAGCAAGGCTGGAAGCAAATTCATGTTAGAGCCACCCTTGCTGTGGAGCAGGCAGCTGGATGGGATTTCCTTTAGCAGGAACTTGCCACTGGGCATGTGTTAATGTCCTTCAGAAACTGGGCGTTTATGAGAGGAAAGACAAGTAAATAGGTAAGGATAAATGATTCCCAGGTCAGTGTCCCCTTGCACCAACTCTGATTCACGTAGGCCCTGGGCAACTTGCGGCACTGATGGCCTTGGTCTGAGGACTTTCCTAGGAGAGGGCCACTGTATCTGTAACTGTTCTGGATAAGCTGGCTCCAGGTCAGGTTGTTACTGGTGGTGTGGGATCCCGGTAAGATTCCCTCCTGGAAGTCCTTCTGGGGTTTCGGGGACTATCGTGGTGTCAGTGGGTATAGCAGATCCTGCAGACTGGCTTCCAGAGCTGTCCCCCACATATTTTGGACCCTCAGGCTGGACATTGGGATTGCATGAAATGCCTGTGCAGAGCTGGTTGCCATCCAGCTCTGGATGGGGCAGATTCGTAGCTTAAGAGATTCCACTCCCCACACACCTCCCACAGAGCTGTTTCTGAGGTCTCTGTGAGTGCATGGGCCCTGGTCAGATGCAGCTGTGAGAAGGGTTGGTGGTAAGGCTCCTTGGATCTCTGTCCCTACATGGTTGTGTTTGGGGTCAGAGATGCTGGGGTGACTTCCCAGCCTAAGGCAGGATGCCCTGGAGTGATATCAGGATAGGACCAGTGCACCCGCCTTGTTTGGGAAACACTGGCCAGAGACAGTGCTGTGCAAACCAAACTGGGGCAAAAAAACCTCCGTTCTGAGTGCTTCAATCAATGTTTGCAAAACAGCCTGAGCAGCTGAGTGCCTGTGTGAATATGAGGCATTGTACAGTACCCTGCAAAGCCTTTGTACCAGAGGGGGGTAGGGCTGGAGCAGAAATGCTGTTCAGGCACACTGGCTATCCCCAGCCAGCATTTGCTCACCCAGAGGTGATGGCCATTTGCAAGCCTGTCACCCATCAGAGCCATGCTAGCTCATATCCCACCCTATACCAACAAGAGTTTGAAAGCTGCCATAAGTCTCCCTTTAAAGCAAATGGGGGCTGGTGTAGGTGCAAGGAAGGGGATATGGTCAGGTAGGAGGGGAGATAGTTCTGCTATGACTTTTCAGAGAGGTTGGGAGGGGAAAGGGTGATGGGGGCAGAAACCCTCCAGAATCTGTCTGATGAAATAAACAGTGCTTGGGCTGAAAGCTCAGAGCTTTACTTTGGCAGCTGAGGCAGAGGCTGCATTATCTAATGTCCACTGCTGTCCAAAACACACTGATGGGGAAATGTTTTCTTAGTGGCCTCTTGTTTTAAAAAATAATAACATGGGGCTGCCTGCTTTTGCACTGGTTTTGTTTGTTCTGTGCAGTGATATACCTTGACTGGTTCTCTTTACTGTCTTGCAGTTTAAACTTCCAAAGGAGTACAGCTGGCCTGAAAAGAAACTGAAAGTTTCCATCTTGCCAGATGCCGTGTTCGACAACCCGCTGCATTAGAGCTGAATTACACCCTTCTAACAGCTGGGAGAGCCAAGTTACTGTCCATTGCCCGGTGACTCACAGGATGATAATTAATGCAGTAAAAACTCTGTCTGCAAATCAAGAGTTTGCTGCACAACCACTGCAAACAGAAGAGGAGCTACTCAGCCCCAGCCCAGACCGAACTGAGCCCTTTCCTTTATCCTTCCCAAGGCTGAGCTCTCTGGGAACAGCCTGCGTATGTGTGAGTGAGAGTGAGAAATATTTAACTATGAAAATCAGTAGTAAGGATCCTTTTTCTCTCTCCTAGCTACAGAACTCCCCTCTGCCTTAGCTCAGGGTGTAGATGCTCTGCACGCCTGTATTTACACATGCGTTTCTGCCAGGTGCGAGCCTATAATCCATGGATTAAATGTTCTTTACGTGACTCTGGAGTCCTTTTGTTAGCCAAACTTTTACTGACTGCAGAACTGTTCTTCCATGTGCTATTTTTTTTTTTCTTTTCAGAAACGGAATGGTATTTCCCCTGTTTAAAGGAGGCCAAAAGCTCACATGCTTGAAGCTGAACAGATTTAAAGATGAACTTTCTAGTTCAGTCAAGAAAAACAAACCCAGATCCTCCCTGCCCTCGAATTAGGCATGTTTTAAGTGTTGGTCTTGGTGCTATTAGCTATGGTATCACTGCAAACAGAGGCAACTTTATTCTCACGCATCCTGTCCTTGTGCCTGAACCCCAGGGAAGGTCGCAACCCCTGGTTTTGCACAAGCAGGAGGAAGAAAGCTACCGGGGCGGGGGAGATCTCCTGTTTACAGTGTGTTTATCTTTAAAACGATACTGTCAAGTATTTTTTCCTTGCTATTGTACAGAATTTGAGCAGCTAGAAAGGACCATTTGTTCACAGGGACAACTTCAGCAGCTCTGCAGGATCCAGAGGGCTGCTTGAAAGCATATGAAACAGAGATCTCTGCTGCCCTGGCGCAGCAGAGAGGAGACAGCCTCAATAAAGCCAACTATTCTCCCTGTTCCAGCAGGGTTGTGCCCTAGTGCAGCTCCGTTTTCCCCTCTAGCCTCACTGTGATGGCTGTTCTTGGTATTACCGATGTCCTTCCTTTCAGATAGATTTGAGCTGTAAAGCATCAAAATCAGCTTGAAAAGACCCTCCCTCTAGGTCCCCATGGCTTCCTCCCTGGAGCAAAATGTGGTGTGCAGAGGAGATGGTCTCTGCAGGGTCAGGTTGTATCTCTGCATTGAGATGCTGGCCCCTGTGGATATGCTGCAGCAAACCACTGCAGACTTTACCCCCTGCTGCTGTTGCAGGTTGTTTCTGATGCATATTCCCCACCCTTCTTCTGCTCATTGTCTTTTGGTGACAACTCTTCACTCCTTGTCAGGGGTGGTGCAGCTTTCCTTCCACCCCTTTTTGCCTTCGGGAGAACTCGGTGATTTACTCACCATTGCTGTATGATCGCAATACAAGTATTACAGAAGCTTTTAACACTCAAGTCCCCTGATCAAACAGCAAAGTCCAGGAGGCCTCCCGTTACCCCAGGGTTGGTTTTCTGTTTGTTTTCTGATTTAATTTCTTCCTGGCACATTCAGCTTTGATGGTTTTTTGCATATATTTGAGGCTGGTATATTTGAGGTTGGTCAAGAAGCAGAGCTAGGAGCCACAAAGCTTTCTTTGGACTTGCTACAGAATTCTGCTGTGGCCTCAGGCAAGTCACTCAATGTCTCTCTGTGCAGAGGGTGATTATTGACTAGAGGGCTGTAGGACCTACCGAAGCATGCCAGGGTTTGCAGGGGAGGGCGTGCTTTGTGTACAAAGTAGTATTTGTATTATTATAATTGTTGTTATATTATAATTTAAGACAGGCCAAATGCAGGGTCCAGCGCTGCTCGGCAGAACCTTCCTTTCTGCAAAGCTACGGAAGCAATTTACATGTAAATGAGTTTGTAATTTTGTCTGAACTCACAGGATCATCTTAAAATCCTGCTGCGAAAGGACAAACTTTCAGATATCTGCATGTGCCAGCCAGGGTGGTTTCTGTGCTGTGGCAGACTGCAGTCATCCGTGGGATCTCTTGGCCAGTTTTCATTGTCCTGGTTAGCACGAAGCATCCCTTCTGCACTGGAGATGTATATGCAGGGGACAGCGTGGGTGAGAAAATGGCATGAAGATGTACCAGTCCAGCTCCAGAAATTACATGCCCAAACGTCCCACCACCAGATAATGAACAAACAGATGATTGTGGCAATCAAGGGAAAAAGGCAAGGGCAGCAACTATGATTTTGTCCCAAAGCCATCCGCCAACAGTGGCCCATGGGCTGCTCTTGTGCGATGCTTGCTAGGGGTGCCTGCAGCAGAGCTGGGCCATTGCCACGGTGCTGGCTGCTCTTCCTTGTTTCCAGATGCTAGCTCTCATTAAAAGGAGCTTAAAATCCACATCTTGGTGAAGAAGGGACGTTTGGAAGGTCAGTTGTTGCTGTTCCTGCAGAGATCAGCACAGGGCAGAGAGAAGTCCATCAGACTTTCTCTGGGCTCTGACACACATCTGGAAAGCTGAGGACCTCCTGCCCTATGAACTCCTTGAGCCTTCGCAGAGGGGATGCAGTGCTTTACGCGGGGAATGCACCTCCAGGCTGCCTTGTGCTCCAGTTCTGCCTTTCTTATGTGTATGTTTTCCTCACATATTTACTCTCATGAGATGCGCTGGGTTGGGTTTTCATTGACTTCGGAGGGAGCACGCTGAATGCATTTGAAAATCCACCCAGTATCTGTGTGTGTGTGTGTGTGTGTATTTTTGTTCCATGTCATGTATTTATATATAGTTCTGTGTATTTGAGTTATGAACAGGTGGCATGCCAGGAATCTCTATTTCTGAGACACTTTCTCACAGATCCTTGCTGGTAGCCAGATAACAATTGAGGGGAAAGTTTAAAGGCAAGGAAATTGAATCTTCCTATTTAGTTAAGGGGGAAAATATTAGACAAGTGCTAAAATAGAAATCTCTGTCTCTTACAGTAGGTGTAACAATGAGAGAAAGCGGTGAAAGTCAGCCTTTCAGCTCCAAGGTCGTGTCGCTGCCTCTCAACAGTTGTCTAAGAATAAGAAAGTTGCATGTTCCTCAGTATCGTGAGTTGCTGCGCACCCACAGGACCTCCCCTCCCCTGACTCACATCAGGTTTGCAACCATGCCAAAGGCTTACTCATTGGCAACTAAATGAGATCTCAAGCTTGGATGTTTTCATCTTGGGACAAGAGGACATGCCTGTGTGTGGAGGAAATGGAAACGAAACCGTTGTATTTTAGTGAGCATTTTCCCTTGAAGAAGGAAAACGCATCAGTGTTAATAACACCATGGTGTTTGTCTAGCCCAAACCTGCTGAGATGGTAGGTCTCTGGTGCTGAGTTTTTCTAGATTGTGTGAAGGTGTGAAGGAGGACTGTCTGAAAACAAAACCCGTGATGTGAGGTTTGTGTTGGCTAAAGATAACGTTCTGGATGGAAATGAACGTGGTTCAGAAGCAGTGAGTACAGGTTTTCTCCCTGCTGGTGCAACCTTTCGATGCAGGTCGATAGGGATATTGCCAGAGATGAGGAGCCTCATGGCAGACCCGCAATGCCTTGAAAATCCAACATGTGACAGCAATTCTGAAATGAGAGAAGTCCCAAAAGCCAGGACTACTCTCCCTCTCGACCTGTGATTAAAACCAGAAGGAATGTATAGTTTCACTCCTGAAGTATGTGGGCTATGATCTGAGCAGAGCTTGTAGCTGATGTGACCTACAGTGATGTTTTCAGTGGCTCAGATAGGTGGTGCCTGCTGTGTATCGTGTCTTTGAGGATGGTGGTATATTGCTCTTACTGTGCATAGATTTGCCAACAGTGATTTGAAATTATATTCTGAAGCTCTTCAAATACTCAGTTACTCTTGGATGGCTTTTGAAATTACACCAAGTCATCAAGTGGTCTTTGAAGAAGTGGGGGTTGTGTTGTTTTTCATCTGTGACCAGTAGAAATATTTAGGGGGTGTAGCTTTTGCAAAGAAAACAGTTGAAAGAGATGCTTGGCTTGGAGGGGGCAGATTGCTGGGGAGAGGTTGCATGGTGGGGGAGCAGCCTCCTCCTGCACCCACAGCTCAGGCTCATTCAAGGCAGTGCAGCCCTTATGCATCTCAGGCGCTGCAAAGGGAGCTAATGTGGATGAAAGGAAGCTAGATACCAAAGTGAGAATCATCAGGGCCTCAGCACAGCATGGGGCCCTGCAGGCAAGTCCTTATTTCCATGCCAGAACCCGCTGAGGTCCTGCCCAGGCGCAGGCAGCCGCCACGCACATCGCACTGCATGTTCACGCTCTGGCCTGTACCTGTCACTGATGGTAGAGACTGCAAATGGCTGCATCTGAGGTTGAGTCAAAGATGGGGAGTGGCAATGTGGCTGCTGCTTCGGGCTCATTTGTTATTCTAATCAGTGTGGGGTGGGGAGTGGAGCTCCTGCTCCACTGCCCCTCGTGAGAACCTCCAGGCTGGTCACCGAGCGAGCCCTATTGTTCACCCACCATCCCTTCCCTTCCGCACACGTCCCCCAGCTCCCCACGGAATCCTTTCTCTGGTGCTCCACTGGAAGGTGCTTGGCTGACTGTGTGCTTCGCAGGACGCTGGGTTCGATGACACGTGGGGTCGTGGCTGCTCGGCTGTTTGTCCGTCCTCCTTCCTCCTGGGTGGGCATTTGGAGTCCATGACCTGCTTTGCCAGCTTGTATCTGGCCAGGGCAAGGCAGTGTTGTGTCAGGTGGGGAGATCCACAGACCTTCAGGCCAGAGGAAACCCTTAGACCTCTGTGTCCAATTTTCCTCTAGCCCAGGGCCAGCCTTGCACCCGGTGGCTCTGCTGTACCCAGTCCTGAGCACCAGCCCAGGTGAGGAGGGGGTCCGGCACCACGAGAGCCCTTCCACGTCCCAGGGGCTTGGTCCTCTACGTGACTGCCCTCCATTTAGAGTATATGTTGTGCCTTAATTCTCCCCGTGAGTGAAGCTGCAAGGGCACGTGAACTGTGGAGCAACCAGGAATGCCTTTCAGTGCATCCGTCCCTATCAATTAATGCCAACCTGCTCAGCAGCCAAACTGTGTCCAAAACAATCCCGAAATGCCTGTTTGCCAGTGGGGTTCACCTCCAAAGATTTCAGAGCCGGATTTAGGTCTCTTGGACCATGGCAGTTTTTAATGAGCTCTGTAGCAACCTCCTATTTTTATGTTTTTTCTGTTGTGCCGTTCCCTTTTCAAAAGAAAACCCTTGTGTTTGACGTTAGTCCGGAATTTCAAATGGAGAATAAGCCTGAGGTTGCGAATGTGTTTAAAAGCCAGCCTCGCATCAACCTGTCTCTCTCAGGCAGCGAACCTGTCGTGTATCGTGCTTCACCACCTCTTCATTTCTACCATGATTCTGTTTCCCCTAAAGCCGCTGACAGACCATAAAATCATCATAAGCGGCACATCAGTTCAGAAACATGATTTCCAGTCTGCCGTGGAGGTAGTCCCTTTCCTTTCCGTCACTGCAAGACCACAGCATCGCTCACCGTTTGCCTCGCAGGGCCCCGGGAGCAGGAGAGGAACATCAGCCCAGACAGGGCTGCACGTGGCTGGGGCCAGCGCTTGGTTGTTTTTAACTGTCCTGGTGCTGCGTCTTCCCTTCTTTCAAAAGAGGAACAGAGAGGGGAAGAAAGCCCCAAACCTCGAAAACCTGGGGGGAAACTTCCTGCGACTGTTGTGCTCTGCACACACTGGCCTTTTCTCTCACCCTGTCCCTCCGCTCCCAGCGAGGCTGGAGATGAAAATGGCTCCTTTGTTCCTTTCCCTGGGGCCCAACTGCAGCGAAAGTGCGGCTCCGGAAACCCTCCACTGTGCAAGCGGCGAGGGTGGGAGGGACCGAGCTGTCGCCGTGTGTGGTAGGTCCTACATAAACACGGCATGTGTTGACAATGCCACGGGCAGGATGGGCGCAGAAGGACTTTGTGGTGCTGGCGACGAAGCTCTTGCGCTGTGTGGCAACGAGCAGGCAGCGAGGCCCGTGGGCAGCAGAGGAAGGGGTGTGAGTGGCTGTGTCCTCCTGGCAGTGACTGGTCACGGGCTGGGGGCTCCAGGCCCTTTTGTTCTCTGCTTTTGGCTATTCCCTTGTGGAAGCAGACGGCATCCCACTGGAGGCTTACAGCGATGCCTTGGACACTGCACCGGTGTGCTCCTTGCACCCATCCGGCCCTGGAGTCCTGGTGCTCTAAGTTTGGCCATGGTCATGCTCGAAAACCCAAGGTCAGTTATTGAAAACACTTATCCAGCCTGGGGTGGACACACCAGCTTTTCCCTGTCTGTCTTTAAAGGGATGGAGGTTTGGCTGTGCGCTGGGGACACTATTTTATGTAACCTAGAGCAAAGGCAAGCTTCCCGGGGTGAGGGACACGCGGATGACGGGGACCGCAGCAAACCCTGACTGCTGGGGCTGCCCTCGCAGCCCAGCGATGAACCTTTCCGTAGTTCAGCGTGCGTGCACATGTGCTCGGCCTGCGTGCGCGGGGCTGGATGCAGCGAGGAGCCCGAGGGTGCTACCGATGGGGCCGGAAGGAGCCCGCGCGCGTGCGGCCGGTGTATCAGTACCTTGTAGATGGCCTTTCCTCCCCTGCCCCTCTTTTTTTTTTTATATAAAAGACAAAAATAAAAAAAGAAAAGCTAAACTAGCAGAGGTTTTTAAAGATTTTCTATTAGTTTCTAATGTCAATTCCGACCTTGTTACTGCAGCGCTGGGGGTGTTTTCGCCTGCACGTGGCCTTTTGTACTATTTTTGTGACTCACTAAACGTTCCTGTTTTCCTCCCGTGTATTCTAAGTGCATTAAACGTATTTGCAGAACTGTCGGTGTCCTTCTCTGCAGGTGACCCCGCAGGACCCCCCCCCCCGCCTCCTGGGCAGCGCCTTCTGCTTCTCATTGATGCCTTCCCCCCGCCAATCCCTGGGGAGCGGGGTCTGACTGCAGAGGGAAGAATCTTCCTATTCCATGAAAACCCCAAGAAAAGCCATTCATGGTCCTGCCCATGTAGGATCCTCTATGGCAAAAGCCCCCGGAGCCCCGGCAGCCTGAATGCCGTTGGGATGGGGAACGTTCGCACGTGGGTCCGAGGCCATGGCCGGTTGGCTGAGGGATGACAACCTCGTCCGCTGGCATGGGAAGGAGGGAGCCGGGGTGAGTGCTGGGTCAGGTCCCTGCTCCCATCCTCTGCCAAGTGCCTCTTGGCTCCGGTGGGACCCACGGGGGTGTGGATGTGCGCTCCGGGTATGCCGGGGAAGAGAAACGGGGAACGCTGATAGAAACAGGACTGAGCTAATGTTGTGATGATTCCCCAGTAACGCAGAGCGATTCTGCAGTGATCTTTTTACACTCCTCTGTCATAAATTCCTTTAAGGTCAGAGAGGAGAGAGAAAGGGTGGGATATCGGGGAGGGGGGAACGGAGGTGGCTGCGCGCAGAGGAAGAGTGACAGGGAAGGAAAGGGTGCATGGGGAGCTAAATCCAGCTTTGGGCAGGTTTTGCGCTTGCTCTCTGGCGTGTTGTCTCAGCACTCCCTGCATGGAAGGGGGCGCAGTCAGCAGAAGGGATCCTGCGTGAGTTTGTTTTCCTTTGAGGTTTTGGGGTGAGAACCATCCTTTCCCAGAGAACCTCTCCCACAGCTGCATCCAGACACGAACAGCCCCAAGGCAAAGCAGCGGCACCTCCGGGAGCCAACGGCGCAGAGCAGCCTGTGCTGGCCATGCCGAAGGGAACATGGCCGTAGCTTGGCCATGTTCATCGTCTCACTTGAGGAAACTTTGCTGGTCATCCGGGGTCCCCAGTGGGGGTATTCTTCCAGGCAAGGATGTGGGAGGTGTGAGGCTCCCTGGAGCTGGTCCCCTGGCCTGAGCCCCCCCCATACCACTCACCTTCCCAGACATCTGAGTGTTTGCAAGCACAGGGCCACCCTACCAGGACATCCCAGCAGGGATGGCAGAGCTGGGAACCCTCCCCGCTGCCCACTCACTTAATTACTGATTCAAATAATCCACTTTCCCCATCGCTGTGGCCGGGCAGCAGCCCCCTTGCAATGGCACATCCCAGCCGATCCCTCCGTCCAGCCTCACAGAGGCTAAGGGGGATCTAAGGGGACAGGGTGTCCCTGGGGCTGCAGCTCAGTGGGGTGCCCCTCTCCCACCACCACCCTTCACCCCAAGCCCCACCACCGGCCCGGGCAGCTGCGGTTGAGGCTCTGCCTCCACCCGGCTGAGAGCACCTTCAGGCAGTGGATTTAATTAAGGTTCCTGAGGAGCGGTGCCTGGGAGCCCCTCCTGGGTCTGCGGCTCTGAACTTCATTAGGAGCGGTTTGTTACTAATAACGCCGGCAGCTCCTTCAATTAATAATGGAAAGGCTGCGAGCAGATGCCAAGCCAGGAGAGGGAAGGGATTTGTTTGTTTATTTCTCTCCTCTTCTTGGTTGGTTTTTTTATTGTTGCTTGAGTGCAGAGGGAGGGCTGGCGCTCGTTTCCCATCCAAAAAGTGAACAGCAGCACCCAGGAGCCTCAATGGGGAAGAGAGGGAACCTGAGGGGCAGGAGGGATGGGGTGGGATGAGAGGGCAGCCACCGTGGGAAGGGGTTCCTGCTGTGCTCCCTGCCCACCCAGGGCATTTGGGTTGTGCTGGACTTGAGCATCCCGGGATGGTCCTGACCCAGGAGACCTGGCCGTAACATCACCCCCACAGCATGTCCCTTCCTACAGCATGTCCCCCAGCCCATGTCAGGATGGTGCAAACATGGGCGGGAGGAGTTCTCCATGCTTCAGTCCACTTGGACCGCAAGGAAATACAGGCTCACAGGGGATCAGCACTCCAGGTCCCTTTGGACTGTTCTTTTTGCCCTCTTTTTGCCTCGTTTCTCTCCTGCTGGCTGTTTCACCTGCCTGGTAGTGCCTCAGCGCAGAGGAAAGGCTCCCAGCGCACGCCGGTGTGCAGGACCTGACACATTAACACCCTGAGCTCCTGGGGATCCTGTGGCCGAGCTGCATTCGGAGAGGGGCCTGAAGCAGCTGGGCTGTGTCGGGTCCTGTAGCCTCCCCCCCATGCACAACAAAGCCCCCCAGCCCCACAGCAGAGCCCTGGAGACAACAGGGGTTGGGCAAGCATCCTCACCCTGCTGCAAGTCCCAGCCTCACCATCCAGCGAAGGAAACCAGGACCTGGCAGCAGTGGGAGAAGCACTGCAGGGAAGCCCCAGCTCTCTGCTAGAAGCCCACGGCGTGCCCAAAAGCTCTGGCTTCTCCAAATAGCTTTCAGAGCAAGCGCTCGGGTGTCAGGCAGTTTGCATTGGAGAAGAAGAATGGCCTTACCTTGCCCCAGCACCTCATCGCTCACGCTAATTGAAGCGGCCCATGCCACCGTGCAGGCTCCATCCCCTCGGTCCCCCACTGCTTACCTGCTGGAGGGATGCGCTGGCTGCGGGTGCGTTTCAGGCAGCAGCTTTCCAACAGAGCGAACTTCAGGTTTGGGTTTGGTTTTCCCCAGGGGAAAAGTATTTTTAATGCCTTTCCCGTCATTCACTTTGCCTCAGACTTTCCACGCTCTGGCCACAAATAACCTGATGGAGGGCAGCAAGCAAGGTGGGAAATGCTCCTGCGCATGAGATGCGGGACCCGCTCCGGATGGGCTCGGGAGCAGGGAGCAGAGGGAAAATGTCCATGGTCAATTCGAGTGGGGAGACCCCGCTTCCTGCCCGGGCTGGGATCATCCCCATCTGCTTAATGCACAAAGCCCTTCCCCAGCTGTTAAAAACCCTGGAGGAAACGTGGAGCCACAGCACCTCGCGCTCCCCGCTTGCTTTTTGGGCGGGAAAATCATCCAAAGCATCCAGCAAAGGGGGAGAATGAAGGCAATAAGGGCTGGGGAACGGGGGGACGGCTGGGATGCGCAGTGGGGAGCGTCTCCGGGGATGTGGGGCGGGTGGCAGCGTGCCCGGCCCCGGCACAGGCAGCCCAACAATAGCGCGAGGCATCAGGAGCGCACTTGGTGGTGGGAATCCCGGTCCTTGCCTTAAAAGGAGATTTCAGGGATGCTGTTATTGGAAAATTGTTTTCTGATTATTCAGCTCATGGAGAGTTCCGTTTCATTATTCGCAGTGTGACACGAGGGGGCTTTGGCTGCGCACGAACAGCAGCGACCGACGGTGTTTCCATGGATTTCCAGGCCAGGAGAGTCCATTAAATCATCCCGTTTGACCTCCCATGTTCACAGGCCAATTCACCCAATTCCTCCCACATTGAGCCCAATAACTTGTGTTTCTGATTCAAGCAGGAGGCCCAGGACTAAGTCCTGTCTCAGTTCAATGCCTTCGAGAGAGGGAGAATCGGCCATTGACTTCCCTTGGCTGTCTGTCCTGAAGGCAAGAAACCCATGAGAGCAGCATTCTGCTGCTGACCTATTTCTAACGTGACTGCATCCCGCTTGCTTCGACCCTCTTTTGGGCAAAGGGGATGCCCACATGGCCCCTCAGCCAGTGCCTCCCGTGCATGCGTGCTGAGCCACCGGGATTAATACAGACAAATAGTGGGATCCCTCTTGGTCTGCTGTCAGTGAGCAGCTCAAGAGTTAATAAACTTCGAACAGATGTGACCAACATGTCAAGACACGAGAAGTACGTGGTATGGATGTTTATAAGTACATCGACAGAAGGCATTCATAAAAGGTTATAAACCATGGTAATCAGCAACCCATCAACTTGTTTGGACTCTAACACTTGATTAACCATTTATTAAAAGGTGCAGTAATCATTTATAAGCCATAAGTGGGACCGAACGTAAAGTACGACTCTTTTCATGTTAATAGATGCCTCAAGAATTTCCTCTCCCTCCGTGCCGTGGTTTGGGTGGTTAAAGGCTAACCCAGGCTGCCGGGAGCCCCGGCGCCTCCTGTGCAGCATGCACGGGCTGGATTCATACTGGGAGCCTGCTGCTCTCCCGGCCCCATAGAGCAGGATGGGTGCCCCCACCCCAGGTTTGGCAGTGCCATGGGGCTGCTCTCATGGGGAGCCACGGGTTAACTTTGGGCTCTGGGTGATCTCCAGCAGCGCTTGAGCATCCCACCGGAGACCCTGGGAGCGATCAGCCCAGTGGGTTTGGGGCATGGAGGTGCAGGCAGAGGGGTTTGCTGCTGTAGGGGGGGGCAGCACAAGGTGGTGAGCGCTGAGGGAAGCATGGGGGGAGGCACTTCTCCCAGGCACAGCCCAGCTCCAGCCCTGCCAACAGCGGGTCCCACTGGGGACAGTGGGCATCAAGTGCTGAGCTGAGCAGGGTGGAGCAGGGACCACGGAGTTCAACCGCCTGCCCCAAGTCCCTGGTGCCCTGGGGAATGAAGCAGAGCACAGAGAGAGAGGTGGAAACTCTCTTCCTGCATCCCCCTGCGTGGAGTCAATCCAAGCCCCAGGCAGCCAACGTACCAGGATGGGACGGAAATGCCTCCGACGCAAAGGCAGCTTCATCCTTCTGTCAGCAGGACCCTCCTTTATTTGCCATCACTACTCCTGCCCGCAGACAGACCGTGTTTTCCTTCCCGGTCTCTTAAACCCATAATTGCTCCCATTACACAACCAGGAGTGACAGTTTATTAGCAAAGCTTCCTGACCTAATTTACACTGATACCCTTGTGCTCTCCCCTTCGCTGTGGGCAAACAGACCTTTAGGAGAGGAAGGAGAGCCAAGGCAGCGGCGTGTGCATGGGCTGCAGCTCTGGGCTCCCTGCCCTCGCCCTGCCTCAGTTTCCCCTCGCTGCACCAAGCTCTGCAGTGACACTCGGGCTCAGGGACTGGGCTTTAGGGGTTGCAGGGGGGGACAGCGGCAGCAGATGCACTCCCCTTCAAAGGAAAGCTCAGCAGCTGTCTGGCAGGGGGGGTTTCAGCGTGCCGGGTGCTGGGTCATTTGGCTGCAGCCGCCTTTAACTGCAGAAAAGGAAGAGGAAGGATAAGAAATTGCTCTGGAGTGAAGATTTCGAAGGTTACACCTTGGCCAGGGCAGGGACTGCAGGGACCTTCTGTTGGGAGAGAGGCTGAACCAAGCTGCAGATGGGAATGGAGGGGGTGGGATCGTTCCCTGCTCCCACCCTCAGCCTCCCAGGACTGGATCTGGGGCTGGCAGCTTCGTGTCCCTAAGCTGGGCTGGCTCCATCTTTCCCCCAAGAAGGTGCTCAGCTCCAGTGTGGGACGCTGTACCAGGACTGCATGCACCAGGGAGAAGGCTGGAGCAGAGAGAGAATACGGCCATCAGGAGCCACAGGCTTTGGGCAAAGGGCTGCCGCTTCCTGCCCTGGCCTTGCGAGGGGGGCATGCGTGTGACCAGAGGCGCAGCAGAGCCACATCCCTGGGGCAGGGGGCTCGCTGTGCATCCCGCCCGCACAGCTACAGCGCAAACCAGGCTGGAAGTGCCTCACAGGGACTCGTCCTGCGGCACAGCCTGCGCTTAGGGCAGCGCGAGCCTGGAGGGGGCCGTGGGAGCTGCGGCAGGGGTTTGCTCCCAGCATCACCTTCCGCTGCCCCAGCCCACGGTGGGAGACCCACGCTGGGTGCTGCCAGCGTTTGCTGGTGTCCCCAGCCCCGGGAAGGTACTGTTTAGCCCATCCAGCGCATCCTTCAGGGCGTGGAGGCTGCTCCCCAGCGCTGCCAAGGAGTAAGAAGCGCTGGGTGAACCCCAGCGCTGGCGCTCCCTCGGATGCTCGCACCACCCGTCTGCAGTGAGGACTGCCCGCTGGCAGCCCGGCCCTGGCAGCACCGATCCGACTGGCGGCAGAGGGTAAAATGAGGCTGAGCTGCGCTTATTTACCCTCTTGGCCACCCAGCAAATTTGCGCAGCTCTTCCGCTGCATCCCAGCCTGTCCTGGGGGAAGCAGCAGCCCCACAGGGGGAAGAGCGGCCTCCATCTGGCCCCAGTCTCCTTTGTGCTCAGAAAACAAAGAAAAACAGAAAATTGTGCTGTTTCCTTTTTGTTGGGTTGGGGTTTTCATGTACACACACATACACACACACACACACACATATATATATATATATATATATATGTACATGGAGGTTTTGTGGCTTTGACGCAGTTTCCTGAAAATCCTGCCTCATCCTGCCAGGGGCTGAGCGAACGCACATCCCAGCCCTCGGCGGTGGGGGAGAGAAGGAGGAGGAGAAGCCAGGGAGGGAGAGAAGAAAGCCTTTGCCAAACTGGCCTGACCAGAATGTGACACAAGAGCAGGAAATGAGTCACTCCGGCAGGGCAGCTGCTCCCAGGCATTTGCATAGAAAGAAACCCCACCAGGCAGGGAACTGCTCCTGCCCAGTCCCGGATCCCCATGCTCCCGACCCACAGCCAATGGACCCGTTGCCATGCTCTATGGCAGGCACCCCGAGGCTAGCCAAGGCGGTGAGCCCCAGAACATCACCCCTGCCCCATGGTGGGCTGTGCAGCCCTGGATTTGGCCGTTGAACCTCAGATTGGACTGATCCACCCCGGATATGCCCTGAACCAAAGCAGATCTCCCCTCCTTCACTCCCCCATGCAGTTCCCCTTGGACAGACCTCAGCATCCTTTCTGCGCTGTGCTTTAGGCTTGGGGAGGAAGCCCAGCATTTTTGCCCTGAGAGGAGCCCCAGTTCTGCATTCATTGCACAAGGGCAAAGCTCTCCCAAGGAGCCAACAAGGCCATGGGCATCCCTGCACCCCGTATACCAACCCAGCCCTGTTCCCAGCTGTCAGTGGTGGACGTGGGAGTCACTAGATCCCAATGCTTGGGCGCTTGGGCCAGGGAACTTGCTTCGTGTGCTGTGGGGACCAGGCTGCGCACCTACCCCTCTTGTTAATCATGGAGGATGGAGGCTCCCCTTGCATATAGACCGTGAATGCATGTACGCATCTTCCCCCGGCAGGGACCGGGCTGGGAGGATGCCAGAGCAGGCACTCACAGTGTGGGATGGACACTGCAGCAGGGGTGGGTGCAGGATGGCCAGGCACAAGCAGTGCATGCTGGTGGTGTGCCCTCAGCTGGGCCAGGGGACACCAGCCGTGGGGATCCCTGAGTTGTGTCTCCTCTGTGGGGTTGTTTCCCTCCTCCTCCACACCAGCCAGGAACCAGGAATGGCCACAGAGAGATTTAGTGCTGCAAATCAAGCTCCTGCCACCCTGCAAGTTCCTTAAACCCTTAAACCCAGTCTTAAAACCGGTGAAAGCCTTCAACGCCTTAATCACAAGGAGCAGGGTGGAGGGAGCTTTCTCCATCACACTCAGCCACCTCACTGGGCTTACATGGAAGCGGGACAGAAGGGCAGTGATGGCTTCTCTCTGGCTGGTTAATTGAGTTATAAACAACCCAAGAAGCACATAATCTGGTATTACTTTTGGAGGGCTCAAGACTTCTGGGAAAGGCACGGGGCTGGGTGACAGAGCATCCCCCAGGAGCATCCCAGTGATGGGGTGGTGGCAGGCAGGGAAGCTGTCACTTTAACAGCAAACCACTCTGTGGCTTTGGGGGGTTGAGGGATGCACACTGGGGACTCTCCCAGCTAAAAAACATCTCTGCAGCCCCTTGGCATGGCCTGGGGCACCCACACGGGGCTGGATCCTAAAGTGGTGAGGAGCCCAAAGTGCTGCAGGCTTTCTGCAGCTCGCTCCCGCTGGTGTCCATCATCCACACAGCACTGGCAGGAGGGTGTCTGGGAGGTGTGTGAGCACAGGGGTCCCTGCCTACAGTCCCCTCCGGGCAGCTCCTTCGGGCTACAGAAGGGTTGTGATGCCCAGCCTGGCTTTGGGGCTTCCCTTGCCAAGGGGGTATCTCCAGGCTGGGCAGAGCAATGGCATTGTCCAGATACAGGTGTGATGACAGCAGGGCCAGTGCCAGTCCCGGGGCACCAGGATTCCCAGCTGAGAACAGGATGCATCTTTCAGCTTGGCCCAGCCCCAACCCATCCATCTTCCACCTCTAAATCCTGCTAAATACCAGCCGGATTCCCCAGCTCACCCGCAGCAGAGGGCATGGGGTGTCCCTAGCAGCCCCTTTGGCAGAGCTGTGTCCTGCCAGAGGTGGGGATGGTGGCTGTCACCAGGGGCTGCCCGGTGCTGCCTGTGGTTATAAAGAAGAGAGAGTCATAAATAGTTTTGCACTGACTTTCTGAGGAGAGGTTTGCCTCTGCGTGGGCTCAGCAGCCAACAGCATCTCTGACACATCCCCTTTGCGGTGCTTGAGCCCCAGGAGCCCTGGGCTGGATGTGCAGGGATGAAGGGTGATACGGGGTGAGCCCCAGTCCTTGGGGGTACCCATCACTCCATCTCCTCAACTCCTTGGCAAGACCTGCCTGTGCACAGGGCATTCCTATAAAAGAAAGGGTGGCAACAACCTGCGAGTGCTGTAGGATGCTCATCCCTCTCAGGCAGCCAGCTGTCCTGGCTGGCCCACGGCACCAGGGCTACAGGGCGCTATAGGAGATACTACTGGGTGGTGCCTCTGGACAGTGTGGTCCGTGGCTGCTGTTAAGGAATTCCTGCTAAATCCCTCCTATAGGCAAATTGCCATCAGTGACCATCACCCAGGGGCAAGGTTGGAACTCGATCCTGAAGCCACCATCTGAGCCTTTGCCTCCTTGTCATTCCACCATAAACCCGATAGTGCACCCTGAGCATCTTTTGGTCTAAATACTCTATTTTGAAGCCATTTGTGATCCCCTTGCCAGTGGAAAATGAATTTACACCAGCAGCGTGCTTGATTCCCAGGGGTCTGGAACAATTGGCAGGGATTGGATATACAGCATCCCTTGAAACAGCTACGGGAACATTTGGTGGGAGAGCTGCTAACAGACACACCTCTGTGCCCTGGGCTCTGGCAAGAGGTGCTGGGGCTGCCCGCTTGGGAAAGACCCCACAGGACAAACGCCTGTTGCTCTGCAGGGGGGTGAAACACACCTGAAACGCTCCTATGCAGCATAACAGCCCATCCAGGTGGGAGCGAAGAGGGGGTAGGAGGCGCCAGAGGGCACTTCGCGTACCAGAGCCAGCTGTGGCCCAGGGGTGAGCTGGTTCCAGGGCGATCAACCCCTTTTTACGGACCAGCACCTTGGATAAGCGCGGCTCCTGGCCGGGTAGGGATGCTGGTGGCCGGGCAGGGATGCTGGTGGCCGGGTAGGGATGCTGGTGGCCGGGTAGGGTGGCCCAACCTGCGCTGCAGTGACCAGCAGGGACACCCCAGCTGAGGATGGAACTAGTTGGAGGCTGGAACTCGATAACTTTAAGGTCCTTGCCAACCCTACCATTCCATGAGCCCCTGACAAGCCTGGGCTCCCCGGGGCAACGACAGCGCCGAGCCCCGCGGTGGGCCCCGCCGACTCCGTGTCCCCTTTAAGGCGGCGCGGTCTCGGGGCGGGGCGGTCCCCGGTGACGCGCGGTGGGCGGGGCCTCGGGGGGGGGGGGGGGGGGGGCGGTCCCGGTACCTCTGCAGCGGTCGCGGCGCAGCTCCGCGGCAGCGCCCGGTGGGACCCGCGGGCTCCGGCAGCGGCTCCGGCTCCGCTCCCCGCGCCTCGGACGGGTCCCGAGCGGGGCGGGGCGCAGCCGCCTCCCCCCTTTCCTCCCTCCGTCCCCAGGGTCGATATCTCCCCGCGGCCGCCGCCCCCATGGCCGCCCCGCCCGCCCCCCGCCGCCGCCGGGGCTGAGCCCGGCCGCCTCCGAGGCGCCGCCCCCCTTTCCCCCCCCTCCCCTAGGAGATCCGCTGCGGGGTTCCGCGTTCCCCCCTCCCCTTTCTCCGCTTCCACTCGCCCGTCCCCCTCCCGCCCCGGGCCGCGGCCGCCTCCCCGGGGGCGGCGGGAGGAAGGCCGGGGCGTGGGGCTCCGGCGGGCGGGCGGCGCCCAGGGCGACCCCAAGATGGCTGGAGGAGGCGGCGGCGGGCGCGGGGGGCTCTGCTGAGCGGCCCCGGCGGGACGGGACGGCTCGGCTCGGGCTCGGCTGGCCCCGCAGCCCCTCCGCGGAGCCCCGCAGCGGGAGCGGGTTTGTGCCGGTGACTTCTATTTAATTATTTTTTTTAAATACCCTTTTTTTATTATTATTTTTAATTTTTTATTATTTTCTTTTTAACGCGTCTCCGGTCTCCGCTCAAAATGGCTGAGAGCTGACTCGGCTCCCCCCGGAACCGCACGCTTCGGCCGGCTCCTTCTGGCTGCCCTCCGCCGCCTCGCCCCTTCCCTTCCCGGCGGGGCCGGACCGGGAAAGGCTCCCGGACAGCGTCCCTCTGCTCCGCTGCATTGTTGCCTCCCCCCGGCCGGCCATGAGACCGGGCTAGGTCGGTGTGTGTCGTGTCCTTCCCCCCTTGCCGAACGCCCGTTCCCCCCCAGCCCCGTGGGAAGCCGGAGCGGGTTGACCGGGGGCTGCGGGGTTTCGCTCCCCCTGGGCAAAGCCCATCCTCTGCCATCCCCGCGGGGCGCTGGACGAGGCTGCTCGGGGCTGGGATTTGCTCTGAATGACCGAGCTCTCCCATTCAAGACCTCGCAGTCTCGAAGCAGGCGAGAGGTTGGCTTTTTTCCTTCCCCTTTTTTTCCCCCCCCCTGTCTTGTCTGTTCCACCCCCCCCCCCCCTCCTTTTTTCCTCTGCTGCTCCGCCGGGTGAGAAGCAAATCTCGGGGGCCGCGGGGAGAATTCGTTATTTCTGCCATCGTCATCGTCGCTATTATTATTTTTTTTTTTTAACCTTCCTCCTTTTCCCATTTTGGATCTTAACCCTTTGATCCGTTTCCTTTAAAAGACTCCGATTCCCAACTCCCATCGGGGGAGAGGGAGGAGAAATACTGGGGATTAAAAAAAGAGACCCCGAGCGAGCGAGCGAGTCCGCGCTCTCAGCTGTTAGCCAGGTTGGTGGGGGACAAAAGTCCCTTTAAAATATTGAATGTCAGTTGCTAAACCTAAGAAAAGAAAGATCTGATCCGGAGCGCTAAATTTAGGAGCTTTGTATGGAACTTGGACTCTGCGGCTGGATTTTGCATGGATTTTTTTCAACCTTTGGTAAGTTTCAATTCACCTTCTTGGGTAAAAAGGAAACAAATGGCTTTTAGGGGTGGGTTAAGGCTCGGGGCTGTAAATCCTACGCTATCACGTTGGGGGTTTTTAACCGTTTGTGTCGCTTGTTTTAATGGAGCGGCGGCGGGGATGTCACGTTTTCCCGCTGGAGATTCCTGGAGTGCTGCTCGGTGGGTTTATTTTATCCCCGGTTTTAGAGATCCCTGTGGTTTATTATTTGCTGTGTGCTGCGGGGCGGGGGGAGCCCGGCCGTTCACCCCCAGGCTTCCCCTTGCAGGGAGGACAGACCCCGGCGTCCGCCCCTAGACCGTACTGAGCGACCGAAGCGGGTTGCGGGGGGGGGGGGGGGGGGGGAGAGAACGTCGCCAGAGGCTGCCGGCAGAGATGGCCGAGAATTGGAAGAACTGCTTCGAAGAGGAGCTCATCTGCCCCATCTGCCTGCACGTCTTCGTGGAGCCAGTCCAGCTGCCCTGCAAGCACAACTTCTGCCGCGGCTGCATCGGGGAGGCGTGGGCCAAGGAGTCAGGCTTGGTGCGGTGCCCGGAGTGCAACCAGGCTTACAACCAGAAGCCCAACCTGGAGAAGAACCTGAAGCTCACCAACATCGTGGAGAAGTTCAACTCCCTCAACCTGGAGAAGCCCCCCTCCGTCTTGCACTGCGTCTTCTGCCGCCGGGGCCCGCCGCTGCCGGCCCAGAAGATCTGTTTGAGGTGCGAGGCTCCGTGTTGCCAGTCCCACGTCCAGACCCACCTGCAGCAGCCCTCCACGGCTCGGGGCCATCTCCTGGTGGAGGCGGACGACGTGCGGGCCTGGAGCTGCCCCCAGCACAACGCCTACCGCCTGTACCACTGCGAGGCCGAGCAGGTGGCCGTCTGCCAGTTCTGCTGCTACTACAGCGGGGCCCACCAGGGACACTCGGTCTGCGACGTGGAGATCCGCCGCAATGAGATCAGGGTGAGTGCGACCTGCGTGGGCACAGGGGTTTGCCCGTCCCGGGGGGGGGGGGCACCTCTCGTTGCCCTTTCCCCTGTTCCCCAGACGCCTGTGTTTGTGTAGGACCTACGCAAAACCCACCCCGTTGCTGTTCCTCCTCCGCACGGTCCCCCCCCCCCCGTGGCAGACATGTTAGGTGGCCTCCCCAGCCCAGCAGTGATGGGTGCCTGGGGGCTCTCTGAGGAAGAGCATCTCTGCTGGGAGGTCTTTGGAGCCCTTCAACCGTAGGACCTCAGGCTGCTTGGGTCCGGGCTGTGAGGGGAAGGGTCGAGGCTGTGGGCCAGGAGGGTTTGGAGCGGTCACGTCCCCGCTTCCTGCCGGGGTTTGCAGCCACTGGGGGAAGGCAGAGGAGCTGCCCGCGTCTGAGGTTGAGTTGCCCCCAAATTGGGCTCCCTGGGGGCACAAAGCGGCTGCAGACGTCCATTGTAAGGCCTGTGAATGTCAAGCTGCTGGCTCTTCCCACTGCCATCCCCTTCCCCCTGGCGATGAGCGGCTCCGTGTCAGAGACCCCTGGCTTCTTGCTGCCCGGGATTCGGGTGTTTTGGCCAAATAATGGGGTTGTTTTAGGGGGCACAGGGCTGGACCCCCCCTTCCTAAAGCAGCATGGGGCGTAACGCTGGATTCGAGGGAAAGCAAATGTCTTTCGCTCGTGGCCAGGCCATCTGGCAGGAGCTTTCTCCCTTGGTTCCCCACCCTGAAGTTCGTGGTGGGCATTTAACAGCCTTGCCATGACCCCACCACCTCCTTCCCCCTTCCCAGGGCTGCCCCTCCGCTCCCCTTCTGACCCTTCAAAAGAGGCCCAGCGCTTGTCCACCGAATAAATATGTAACAATGAATTGAATGGTGATTGCTGTAAAATGGGGATGATTTCCTGTGTATTTTAATGTTGCCAAAATGAGTCACCATTTAGCAATAAAAAAAAAGCAACCCCAAGAAGTCATAAATAAAAATTGCAGTATAATTACTTTCCAATTGGATGGCCAGGCCTGGGCTGGGCTGGGGGGGGGTGGGGGGGGCAGCTCCGTGCGGAGAGGAGCCAGCCTTGGGCTCACAGGAAGGTGCTTTTCCTTTCCAGGTTTTCTGGGGGAAAACCAGAGCCCTCCGCAGAGGTGCCAGCAGCTCCGCCGCACGCGCTCAGAGGGGAAAGACCCAGCCCGGCTCTTGGAGAAGCGCTTCTTTCGCTTCTATTTATAGGGAGGCATTTTGCTCTCCCTCTGCCAGGGTGGGGAGCCACCCCGGGAGGGCCGGATGGGGCTCGCGTGTGCGTTTCCAGGGAGCCTTAGCCAGGGACCAGAACTGTTTTTCCAGGTCCTTTTCCAGGACACTTTGATCTCATCCGTTCCCGCTCTCGCTGCGTGGGGCTTTTTTTTGTTGTCGCTGCCGTTGTTATGGCTGGCTGTGCGCTGCTCCTTGCGGATGCGCGCCGCTAATGACCTGGCAGAAAACTGCCACGGGCTAAGGCTGGGTTTTGGCGATGGCTCGGAATGTTAGGGTATGTGGCCGGGCACCCACAGCATCGGGCAGCTGTATCGTAGGGCCGCAGAATTATTTGGTGACCTTGGCCAAATCCCTCGGTACCTCCATGGCAGCGTTATCTTAATTTCCCTTCTCTGTGGTGATAAGCTTGTCTCTTCCCTCTGGGCGCGTGGCTCCGTTGGGTGCCGGGGCAGTGGAGGACAGCGCAAAGCAGGGCACAGCGCAAGAATCCCCCACTGTAGTTGAAGCAGTTTGTCCATGGAGAGACTGGAGGAGGGAAGAGCCCGCAGGAAAAACACCTGGCAGGTTGCTGCGGGCTCCCTGCATGGCCTCGGCCAGGTCTGTGGTTGAAAGCTGCCCTATGGCAGCCGGTGGCCGTGTTGGTTCCTGAATTAGGGTGCGTGTGCTCAGCTGGTGACGGCTTCCCGCCTGTGGGAGCCAGGCCCAGGATTCCTGGCTGCTTGCTCACCCCGCAGCACTGAGCCGCTCTTGGAGCATCCCTGGAAAGGACAGCAGGGGCTGGGGGGTGGATGAGTAACGCTGGGCTCGGGAGGTCCGGGGGAGGCCCCGTTGTGAGAGGTTTGTTCCATGCATGGGTCGCGTTCAGGAAGCCGTTAATTGAGAAATGAGTCAAAGTTTGGAGGCTCAGGGCCCTGCCCTTGGCGCGGGGGACTTGTGAGTGTGGGGGTGACGTGACCCAGTGTGGTTGGGGTGGCCCTATAGCCCGGAGGAGGGACAGGAGCCTGCAAGCGTGCTCCCCGTAAACTCTCCTTCTTTAGCATTCTTGACTCCAGCTCTGCTGCTGGCCCACCTTAAAGGACATCTTACCCAGGTTACAGTCTGATTTGAAGGGGAAAAGGTGCTCAATGCTCCTTGAGGACAGCACCAGTGCTTTCTCAGCTGTAAGCTGGCAGTTAGGGCAAGAGAGCTTGTGCTGGGCAAAAGGAGCCCGAGGTGCGTGTCCGCAGGAGAAAGGAGGGTGTCTGTGGAGGGCTGGCTGGCAGCAGAGGTGCGTGCTTGGTGGCTTTGGGGGCCGCTCGACATTAGGTGCTGCACAAACCCGCAGGGCCCCGGCTCAGAATTGGTTGAACTCCACAGTGCAACCGTAATGCAAACAGTAAATAAAATGTGGTTAATCTTTCTTTCGTGGGCGTATAAAGCGCTTACCTCGCCTTCCCCCCGTGAGATGTTTTCTCCTTTGTTTCCTGTTTTTGTAGTGCTCAAAGAGGAGAGGGGAGGGAAAAAAAAAAAGCCAACAACCCACCCTCTTTTTTCTTTTCTTTTTCTTCTTGTCCTTCTGTTTGCGTCAAGGTCTCAAAACGAAACAGTTTTTCTTCCATCTTTGCCTTTGCTGCCCCAGGCACGTGCCTCCCGCCTGCATGGGGAGCCTGCTGTCTCCCTAGTTTGGGGGGACCTGCTTCCAGGGCTGGAAAAGAAAGTTGCTCCAGTGTGAGGCTGATGTGTTGCTTTTGTTTATTAGGGTAAAAACAGATTGCTGGGGTTGGAGCTCGGGTCAGAAGGCAACAGCCAAAGAAATGGACTAATTTGCAGGTTATTGCCGTGTTTGCCACGTCGTTGTGTGGGACATGGTTGGTTGGGGCCAGGTGCATCAGAGCTTGCTTGGGGACGTCTCAGCTGCCTGTCCTCAGCTGGAGGTGCCACCAATGGAAAAGGGCTTGGGGTTTTGTTTCAAGGGATGGAGATAGGCTTCCCTCTGCCCTAGCTTGCAGCGTGGTTTTGAGAAATGGGGAGAAAATCTCTCCACATTCTGAAGATCCCTGGTGGTTTTAAACATTCAGAGGGAGAAAACGTGTTGTGGTGCTGAGACCTGCAGGCAAACACTGGGGATCCTCCCGCAGGCGTGTAGGAGCAGCACCCAGCACTGGCTGTGGAGCCATGCCCATTTGGCAAATAGGGGGGACAGGGACTGTGCTGCTGAGTCCATCTGTTCTTGGTGGGTTTGGGCTTGCTTTCTTGGCAGCACCTTGGATAAGGCCAGCTCAGGTGCTTTCTGGAGTATGGGAAAGAGAAGTGAGCACTTGGTAGGAGCACCGGAAGAGATGAATCTCAGGTCTGTACCAGGAACTCTGATCTTCTGCCAGCATTGGCTGCCAGCCCCAGTGCAGAGATGGCCTTTGCGCTTTTCCTACCTGTCCCAGCTGATTGCTTCTGCGATTCAAAAGCTTTAGGTCTCTAGAGGGAAAAGCCACCAGCTTTTCTTTGCTCGACAGCCCTGACACCAGAGGTGCCTCCCTATTTGAAACAAGTCCCATCTCGCATCCCCGTGCTGCCATCTGTGCCAAGGACGTTTTGCTGGGACCTATGGAGCCCCACTGGTGGGGTGGCTGGGGTCGGCTCCACTGCCCTGCTCCTGGCTTGAACTGCTGTAGGTTGTTTTACTCTGAAACAGGTTTGGTAACTTGTGACGGGCTGGATTTTTACAGGCTTACTTATTTTCCAGATGACTTGTTGATGAGGAGCGTGGCACGCAGCGCACCAGAGGCATTGTGAGCACAAGTGCCCAAGTGCTCGAGCGTTAATTTAGCTCTCATGACTGTAGATGGTGTGGGCTGGTGTCTGGCAGGCATTCCCTATGGCACTCTTTGAACACGCTTGGTCCTTATCTGACTTTTGCAGTAGGTCCTGTGAAGCTGGAAACGTGCAGGTTCTCTCTGTGCCCTCCATCTGAGCCTCCACCAGCACCCCAGAGCTGAGCTGCCAGCCCAACCTAGGGGTTAGGTCACCTAACCCAGGTTTTGCCCGTGCCCTACTTCCTGCTCAGGAGCCTCAGGAGACCAATGCCGGGCTTCTAAATGTGACTGATCATTGTGCCCTGGGATGCTGTCAGTCGGTCAAGCCACTGTGATGAGTTATGACTTCTTGAGCCTTGGGCAGTGGCAGAAATCCCAGCACCCACCTAGCCTCATGTTCTAGCTCTGTGCCATTCATCACCATCGATCTGTCAGGCTTCACTGTGCTGTGGTGTTGGGGGCAGCGGGAGATGTCAGTTCAGACTGAGTGCCTGTGCCTTCAGTTTGAGAGGTCTTAAACCCATCTGGTTTTGCTGACCAGTGGCAGTGTGTACTGTGGCGGCCCCAGGTCTCTGGCTGAACTGGGACAGTCTTCTGCCTCCCTGGGATTGGATTAAGGGCTTTTCCCCACTGCTTTCTTGCTAAGCTTGAGCATTTTCCTTGCCCTTAGCCCATCAGGTTGCCAGTGGTGCTTGCTCTAGGCCTGCAGCTGCAAGTCTTCTGTGTAGAGTTAATTTGGGAAGTGACAGCGGAGATGGAGGATGCTGAGAGGCAGCCTGGTGGGTTTGGGTGGTAAGGAGGAGGCTTGGATGGAGGGGACAGCCTTGGTAAGGAAGAGGAGTAGGCCAGGATTTGCAGCAGAGAATATGCTTTTCCCATGGGATAAATGCTATGTGGATGGGCGCTGGTGAAGCGTGAGGTGGAAGGAGGAGAGAGAAGTTCATCAGAAGACCTTGAGCTGTTTTGCAAGGAACTGACAAATTGTAGCCCAGGCTTACCCCTGCAGCGTATAGGGGTTGGATGTACTTTGCAGGTGGGGATCTCCAGCCACACAGCCCAGAGCTTTCTGCCTTGAAGCCCTCCCTTCAGTGGTAGCTTTGAATGAGCTCCTGCTCAACAGGGTTGGCCGGGTCTGCTCTCTGAACCAGGAGGTGTAAGCTCAGACTTGGCTGGTGATGAGGGCATAAGAAACTTAGCCCAGACCCTTGTTTGATCTAAATCCAACCCATGATATTTATGTATGCATCATGTGGCTGCTGGCATGGAGGTGTGCAGCATGCTGCTGTCCTCAAGCCTGCTAGCATGGCGGAGAAGGAGCAAAGACATGGACTGCAGTGTGACACCCTGGACATTCCTTCACCCCCCAACCTCGTGCCTCACACGTGGGAGCCTGGGTGAGCCCTTCGAGGAATGCAGGAGTCCTTCCCTTCCCGTCTCCTCACGCCAGCAAGGCACTGTCCTTGAGCTCTTCTGTGTGCTTGGCCAAGCCTGGTCCTGCCAGGGCGGGGGTCCATTGCCTCTGTGCTGCTCTGATCTTTGCCTCTGGAGTTGAGGAGTTGCCTCTGTCCCCATCTGAGAGGGGGGGAAGCAGAAGGGGGCCTGGTGGAGGGGGTGGGAGGAGAAGGCAGATTTCCATGTCTCACAAAGGGCACAAGCGATCAGATTCATGCAACTGCCCAAGAATAAAGAGGCTCTTACAGTGCTGGCTGCCCTGACCTCTCTCCTCTCTGCTCCAGAGGACAGCGTGTGACCACACAGGGATTTCTCAGCTGTGCTTCAGAGGGAGGCAGCGGTTTTGTATCCCCAGCTCTGTCTGCAGCTTGCCTTGCAGCATATTGGCCTATTTTTTGCTCGTTACCTATCTGTTTACTGGAAATCTTGGAACATGGTGGTAATTTCTTCCTTTCTTCTCTTTAATTTCATGTAATTGTTTGGGGTTTGTTTTTTCTTCTTTTTCCAACCTGACACTGAAATGGGGCTGAGAGCAGCAGTGCTTCCAGAGCAGGGACAAAAGTAACCAGGAAACACAGGGCAAGAGAGGAGGGATCGACACCGAAACAATGAAATAGCCAAGCAAGGAAAGACTGAATACTCAATAGCACAAGCCTTTGCAGAAATGCCTGGCTAGTGCAGCATTTTATAATCAGCTTCTGTGCTGGGCTGGCCTGCAACTGTAGTGTGATGGGGGAGGAATGCTTTGAATTAGCTGGATGCCAGAATTAATTCTGTCAGAATTCAAATGTACATGTACGTACGGATTTATAAATAAACACTTGGAGCCAGATTCTTGTTTGCCACGCAGGCTCCGGGGCACAATCCGGTCTGGCTTGGCTTGTTTTCTTTAAAAAGCTATGAAATGCTATGGCTCTGGGTTAGGTTCTGGTGACTTTGTCTACTTTCTGTGTTTATCAGCAGCCCGTAGCCCCAGGAGATGCTGGTTTGGTCGAAGTAATGGGGATGGCTGGGAAGAGTCAGAGCTGCTGAGCTTGCCTCTGGTGGTAGCCAGGTTTCTGCAATGAACTGATAGAGAAGATGGGGCAGATGCTGGGGGACCGGTAGGGAGGTGTGGAATGATGTCCTGCCCTTCCCTTTCCTCCATGGAAAAAGGATTGATAGAGGCAGCCACTCTTCCTGTATCCAGAGCTACAGCCAGCACACTTGGGAATGGGAGGAAGAGAAGCCTGGTCCCAAATACAGAGGGAGGAGTGGTTATTTACAGGCATGAGACTCTGGATGCATGCAAGAGTTTTTACATATGTCCCCCAGATGAACTCAGGAAAGAGGCTTCCAGCCCTGAATCCTTTCTGATAAGGACAGCTTCGGCACGTTCTTGCCAGAGGATCGCGGTTGTCCCTTTTCTGTCTTCTGATTCACTTGTGATGGTAACATGAGCAAAGTTTCCAGCTCAGAGCAGTCTCCTGCCACTACACAGTGGTGCCATCTGCGTGACACATGCTCAAAGTCATCTGCTGGGATGATGTACCAGAACTGTAAAAAAAAGCCCAACCTGAAACCAACCTGAACCAGTTTGATTTGTGTTCCTTCTCTTCCCCCTACCTGTCCTTCCTCAGTTCCTTGGTGTGTGGATGCTCTGGGGGAGCCGTCTCCGGAGCAGGCTGGGAAGAGCTGAGCTGCGGATGGCTCCAGATGAGGCAGTTGGCAGGGAGTGATGTTCCGGATGGCTGTGTCTCTGAAATATGAGTAAACGTTGTCAGACTCTTATGATCTGGGGCTTGGGGAGGGCTGATCTGTCCTTTCCTCCTGCTACCCATCTCTCCATGTGTGGGATCCCCCGTTTGCTCAGCATCACCCAGTTTCCTCTCCCTTACTGGGTGACCTGGAAGCTTCATCCTAGAGCTTTGGAGAAAGGGAAGGAAAATCCCTTATATCCTAATGGAGGCAGTGTTTTCTCTTGCCGTACAACAGCTTAATCCAAACCCTCATTTGAGCCAGTTATTGTGTGGCTTTAAAACCCTGTCCCCTGGAAACTAGTCTCCCACCCCCTTCCCTCCCAGTCGATCCCGGTCGGTGGAGCCCAGCTCCAGGGTTTGGTGCTCGGCCACACGCAGACACAGATCGATCGCGCTGGGGGGCGGGTTGATATTTCTGTGGCAATGGTTTTTATGGCTGGTTGCGGTTGTTGTTGGAGTCGAGGGGGTTGGCGTGCGCTCTAACGGGCTTGTGCGTGTGGCGGGGGGAGAGGGTAACGTGATCGCGTCCTTCTGCTCATTATCCTCTTGTTAGCAGCGGGGGCTGCAGCCCTCTCCCCATCCAAATCCATACAGAGCTGCGATGGGATCTGGTTTTCCCTGCAGGTGAACTCCTCTGTGCTCAGACAAAGGGCTGGGGGGTGCCGGTGCCTCCCTTTGTTCTCCTCCTGTCCTGGTGCACCCGCCTCCAACGGCAAAAAGCTCTTTGAAGCGCGCCTCTCAAATGGATGGAGCGGAATAAATGCGCTGCGAGGTCTCTGTCCCCTTCACAGACCCTTTGGGGATGGGAAAAGGGGGCACTCCCCCTTCCCTTGGGTATTGTACTAGTGATGGGGGTGGCCGGATCCAAGAGGGAATTACTGCGCTTTCCTGACACAGCTGCACCGTTGTGACTGAGGCCCATGAGCCCTCTTTGGGTCAGAGGTGGTTTGGTTGTAGGGGATGGGGATGGGATGTATGGAATGGGAGCACATCTTAGTTTTGTTTTCTTGCCTCTGCCTGCTGGCATCCTGCATGATAGGGCATCCAGGCAGGGGACTAGAAATAATGCCTTGTGTGTTGTGCGAAGACCACCCCTTGCCAAGTGCATCCTGAGAGTGTGAGCCCAGCAGGAAAAGCCATGATCTGTCCTCCTGCCAAGGGTTTTGTAGCATTTCCCTTGTAACAGGGGCAAAAAAAGTCAATTTAATCCCTGAAGCAACCTAATATCTGGGTAGGGAAGTCAGGTTGCTACCCTAAACTAGAGATAAGTGGAGCTGGAGGGACCTGCCGCGGAGTCAGAAAGTCTGTGACAGTGTAGGAACTCAATCCTGGAGACTCAAGCTTCCTTTGCTGGTGGTGATACCTTGCTGATCACAGACCTTGCTAGCTACCCCCCATGCAGACACTTCCTCCCCTGGTCCTTCTCAAGGCTGGCTCCTGGCTACTGCTGTCATCTGTGAACAAACATCGTACTAATCTCCATTTATCAAAATGCTTTTGCAGCAATCTGATAATACCAAGGCGACGAGCAGAAGTTAAACCTTCTTCTGCATGTTAAAACTGCCCTCTGGAACTTTCCTCAGGAAACGCTCCTCCTTCCCAAAACTCAAGGCCCAGCTTTGCAGGAGAGGGAGGGACACAGGAGGTATCCAAAAAGACAGCCTTCAAGCACACGCTGCACCCAGGAGCTGTAGCCACAGACATTTTGAGGAAAACCTTGTGCTTCTCAAAAGGTGCAGGCTCAGAATGTCTTTTAGCTTGGGTGGAGCAAAGCAGAGGAGTGGGAACCCATGTGGCAACAATCCCAGGCCCAGGCATGTCCCATCCATGGGTGATCATCCTGAATCCCGGTGCTGCTGGCTGCTTTGCATCTGTGGAGCTCATCTTTTGTTCTGCCTGGTGGAGGGAGCAGGCCTTTAACATTTTGAAGGTCAAGCAGAAATCAAGAACTGGCCCCAAGGCACAGCGGTGCTAGCTTGCAGGTAAGGAGAAGCCGCGATAACTGAGCTTGCAGACAGGTTTCTTTGTGGGTGCAAGCTTGCCAGGGGATGAGGAGCCGCTCTTGTTTGTCCTTCTGTTTTAGAAAATGGCAGTGTGGTCACAGCTAGAAATGGCTTCTCTGGTCGTACCCTGCATGCTGGCGCTGCGTCCCCAATCCTTGTGCAGCTCTCGGCACATCCTGTAATGTCTGTGCCTCCACCGCATCCTCCTTAAAAGAGGATAATGAAACTGGAAGGGGGAAGCAGTGCACGCTGGAGGCACCTTGGTCTGCCAGGCTTGATAAAGCACTACTGATCTGCTGGAGACCTGGAGATTTTTGAGCAGGAGATGAAATGCCAGGTGGGAGCAGAGGGCATCTGCAGAAAGCCGCCTCATTTGGGGATGGAAACAGCCTCAGATATGGCTCACACAAATTGGCAGGACCGGAGTTGAGCAGAGCAGCTCCCCTGGAGGATGGAGCTGACTCGGGTCTGAGCTGTCGAGCTCTGATCACAGAGTCAAACCTGGAAGATAAATGATACTTCAGGGGCCTGAGATCAATAATGTCAAAGGCTGGCCTGTAATCGGGTGAGATTAAAAACCAATGACAGGCCTCCTCACAGGGGCAGAAGTCAGCACATTGAAGGAGAGAAGCAGGGTTTGCTCCTTTACAGTTATTCACTGATGGTACCCGCATCCAAAACCCACCTTCCTGGGCTGCCCCCTGCAACATCAGCAGTTCCCCCCTCAATCAATATCAACCAGATCCCTCAGGTCAGCCCCTCTTCACTGGTCCCTGTGCAGCTGGTCCAGAGCACTCCTGCCCTTGGGACAGTGCTGAGGTGAAGACAAAAGCAATGCAGCCCAGTGCTGGCCACCAGCCGCTCTCACTGCTGCGGGATGTGCTGGGGCCATGGGAGGCAGAGGAGAGGAGGAGAGGCTAAAGCAGGAAGTCACATCGGTGCTGTGGGTACCATGATGTGCTGCATGTTGTGAAGATGTTTGGCTTTGGGGAGCACATTAGGAGTTTGGGAAATGAGGGCTGCAGATGGCTCTTGGCTTTGTCCTGATATGTTGGGTTTACCTGTATTTGTCCACTGATGGGTGCACAAGTGCTGGGCAGGAGGTAAGAGGGTATGTGGTTGTACCTCTTTTGGGGGGCACTGGCACTGGAACTTGTCACAGAGGTGGCTTTTTCCTTGGGTGGGTACTGGGCAGGGAGCAGTGGTTCTGTGTTCAGCTCAAGTGTACTTCCCATGGTCGGCAACAGCCACAGTCTGGCTGAGGTGGAGAAGATGGAATTGATTTATTTGGAGGAACAAATTAAGATAAACTTGAATCCCTTTTTAATGCGCATCCTTAAAGGAGCGCATGCTCTGCTGCAGCTCCACAGGGCAACACTGGGGCTCCTGTGAAGGGCACTGGGAAATAGGATGTTGCCTCTCTTTCCTGAGCGCAAGGGCATTTAAAGGAGAAGGGGCTGTGCCATCTCCTGCTGCTGCCCCTCTGTGCACACGGGGAGCTGGAGATGTGGCTTGCCTTTGCCCCAGGCTCCTCTTCCCCTTCCTCCCTGCTCCCCCACCCCTTCCCTGCCAGGAAGCCTGGCCTTTGTGTGAAGTGACGCCTCCTGACATCAGCCGGGCATCACAGTTTCCTCCTTAGCGGGGAGGGTGAGCAGGAAGGAGAGGGGTGCTGTGCTCCCTAAGGGGTGCCGAACAGTCCTGGCCTTGCTGAGCATGGGGAGGCTGCATGTCTGGATGAGATGCCCTGGGGAAGTGGTTGCCCCCAGCCCCACCAGTGTGGCGGTTTTTCGGAGCTTTGCCTGCTGTGCTGCTCTGGCTGAAAGCACCACAACAGTGGTTTGCTTCTTGCTGCCTGTGACTGACAGCTTTGGCATCTTTATTGGATACCTCTAGGGACACCATGTTGGGCTCTGTATCGCTAAAGCTTGGGCAATGCTGGCTGCAGGGTCTTGCTCTGGAGGCAGTGGCCTAGAAGAGGAGAGGCTCACAGCAAAGCAGGAGCAGGGCTGACATCTCCTACACCTCAGCCCTGGGAGCATCTTGCTGTCCATGTAGACACATCGCTTTGGCAAAGGCAGGGCGCAGCTCAGCCACGAGGGGCTTTGCGGGGTCCAGGCTCTTGGCTGCTCCTTGGAAAGGGGCTAATGCAACACATGGCAATTGGCTAAGTGCCTGCCAACAAGAAGCCGTGCCTGGTGCCTTGCCAGGAGCTTGGGCCCTTGCATCTCTTTAGTTTGAGATGTGTTTACGGGTGGATGCTGTTTTGCATCTGGCTGGCTGGAAACTACGTGTCCCAGCATGCTCCCTCCTGTGTCACCTGGCTGCTGAGCTCCAGCAGGAGCATGGTGCCACAGGATCGTAGTCTCGGTGCTCACTGCTGCGGGGTTGTGCTGCTGTGGAGAAGGGCTCTGGTGCAGCGTTGCTGGGCAGAGACAGGCTGCAAGACACAGGGCTGGTCTCTGCCTCCTGCTTTCGTATCCTCCCACCACCCGCGTGCTTGATGCGAGACCAGGTTGGCCATTTCATGTCACCAGGCTGGGGGAGCGGATCTGGTCCTATTCTTACTCGTTTGCAATGTAAATATTTTGGTCCCGAGTACGTTGCTGGGAGCTGTGTGTCACATTGAGGAGCATGATTCATTCATGCTGTTGCTGCTCAGAGCACAATGAGGCAGCCTTGGGACCGGTCCCAAAGATTTCCTGTGATCGCGGCTGGTGGGGAATTCGGGACGTCACGTTTGAGTAAGTTGGAGCCCTCTCCGCGCGATTCCTGCAAGCCACACGTACTGTGCAATGCCCAACGTGCCCAGCGTGACAAGATTACATGTTCAGGACTTGCCATCCCCAAAATGCGGTGGGTGCAGGTGGCTTGCATTTCCAGAGAGGCAAAGAATGCCTAACAAATAAAACCTAACAAGTAAAGGTACAAAGCAGTTCAAGTTCAAGCCCTGCTGCACATCAAGTCTCAGAGGAAGCCCTGGCAGAGTTTCCCTGGTGGGGCCAGCACCACACGAGCATGTGTTTTAGAGGCACGTGGGACAACCCAAGGCAGGATGCTGGGTGGATGAGCCAGAGCAGTGGAAGACACCCCTCCATCCCTTGCTTCCACTGGTGATGCTCTGCTGCCAGAAGGCACCTTTGCTCTCCCATTTGGGTCACTGGTGCAGAAAGAGCTGCACCCTCCTCCCCAGAGCTGGCTCCTTCTGTCCCAGAGTGTGTCGCTTCATCCTCCCCACACCACTGAGAGCCAGGTGTGGGCTCTGCAGCACCCGGATTCATCCTGATATCCTTCGTTAGACACTGTTTGTTCGTGCTGCATTTTTCTTTTTGCTGGCTTGTTTGGACACGCACTGGTACATTCACAGCGCTCCCGCAGTAACGTGAGTCTCTTTCCCATTAGGAAAGGGGCCAGGATTTGGGGGGGCTGGGAGGGCGGCTTAAGTAGTAGTTTCTGAGATATTTCCTTCTGCCGCCACACCCTGCATGAAAGAGCAATATCCGCGGCTTCAGCTGCTATCGCAAGGCTCTGAACGTCTCTCTTTTAATATAGATTGGTATCATTTTGCATTTTAAAGTAAAAACACGCTGCAAGCTGCAGACAGCTGTCGGTTGGCAGCTTTGTTTGAACATCTGGTATTGCTGGGCTGCTGTTCAGCGCAATCTAACTATGGGATTCATAAAGATTATAATCCGGGCTTTCAGATTCTCAACAGCCGCCTCCCAGAGAAAGATGGGGGAGAGAGAAAACCCAGCGGGGCGGCGGCTGCGGGGTCCTCAGTGTTCAGCAGGTTGCGGTCATGGTTGGTCCCCTCTTGGGTGCAGAGGGGTGGATGGCGCTGTGTGTCGCCCTGGCTGCCCGCAGGTGCTGATGGGCTGCTTCCAGCCTGCAGGGCGCTGGGGAGCTGTAGAAGCGCAAAGTTCTCGGTTTATTTTTTTTCCCTCCTCTTCCTCCCTTTTCTTTCTCTTTTTCCAGCTTGTGCGCTGAATCCGATGGAGTCTCATACTCCCCTGGGTGGTGTCTGGTGCTGGCGAGCTGGAGCAGCAGATTCTGCTGAGGCTTTTGGTAGATGTTTGTAACAGTTGTCTGCAGCAGCAGGACTCGGTTTCTTTTCTTTTAAAGCAAGTGATGGAGGAGCCAAGGCTCAGAGTAAACATCTCAGCGCGTCAAAATCTCGTTTCCAAGAGAAATGGAGTCCCCTTCTCCTTGAAGCAGCCGAAAGGTTGAGATAGCCACCTCTGTGAGCCCCATCCATCCCTCTGCGAGTCAGGCGCTTTCCTTGGCACCTCTGAGAATTGAGCAGCCTCTAAGCCCCGAACGGGTTTTATAAATCTTGTTAGTTGATCTGCATTTTGCAAAGCTCTTTGAATCCAGCCTATTGACGCATAAGTCACCTTGACTTTCCGCAAGGCTTTGACTCCCAACTCACTTTCAGGCTCCATTTGTCAGTTGGAGGTGCACAAAAAAGTCCCCCCTTATCTTTATTAGGAAGAAAAAAAAGGCTGCCTGGAGAAGTGTAGCTGCACTGTAGTTGGTGCAAGCCAATAACAGAGGTGCATATAAACCTGTTCTGCCCTTGTTTGTGTTGATTTAACTTACCAGTACAAATTAAAATAGCCTTGAGCGGTTGGAAGTTTAACTAGATCAGTTGGGAGGGCGGGGGGGGAAAGAAAATCGTGGCCTTTAAATCAAAGCAGGGTTTTCTTTCTAGTGCTGTCTGAGTCTGGAGAGGGGCTTTGTGCTGCCTGCACAGCCAGACCTTTTGTCACCAAATGAGATGGTGATGGGGTATGCGGCTGCAGGTTGTTGCCTTTGCGCTTACTGGTGCATGTGGGTATCGCTGTGGCTGCTCTGTTCCTTGATGGTATGAAATCCCCCCAAAACCTGCTTGTGCATCCACATCCTCAAGCCAGGCTCCCTCCAAAATTATGGGTGTAGGAAGCTGAAGGGGCTGTTGTTCTGAACTCGGGTCTTCCCATGGCAGGGCTGAGCCATGGTGGATGTGGAGTAGAGGTCTTTGGGCAGGGGAGAGTCAGCTCAGCCTGCAGCGGGAGGAAGGGTGGAAGAGGCTGGCTGTGTTTCACCCCTGCAGGGAGAAGGCTCTGAGATCACACAGACCAGCTGGATCTTGGATCCAAGATGTTTATTTGGAAGAGGGAGCGAGGGTTTCTCAACTTTGCAGGGGCTGCAGACGGGGGTGGGTTTGCTGCCAGGCGATGGGAGTGGGTCTTTGCAGGATGGCTGCTTTTGAAGGCAAAGCATCCTGCCAGACACAGTCTGGGGACAACTGAGATTGCAGCATGTTGGGAAGATCTGGGGATTCAACGGAGCTAGATGAGGCTGGGACCGCAGCCGATTGAGGCAGGATTGGGGGTGCTGCCAAAGCATGTTCATTTCTTTGGGGGGGGTTATGGAAGGAGCGACTCACAGATGATCTGTAAGAGCAACAGGGCTTGTGTGAGGAGCCGGAGTTTGTGATACAACTGAGTCAGCAATGAGCAACCTCCCATTGCTGCCCAGACTGCCACCGCTGGAGCTGGCAGAACACTTGTGAGAGCCGGTTCAGGGAGATGATCTAGCTGAAGAGTCTGATTTTTTTACTGGCTTAGTTTCTCAGCTGGATCGGTGGTCAGGAAGGGGCAGATGCATGAAAACAGAAGAGGCAGGAAAGGTTAGGGGCCCTGCAAGCATCCATGTAAATTGACTGAAACCTTCGAGAAACCACCCAGTCTCCTTGCTTCCTTGCTTCAGTGTGCACTGAAGGTGGAAAGGGCAGGACTTCTTATGTAACCTCTTAGGCCCTCAGAAATGTCAAGTAGGGTGAATCCCAGTCGGTGGAGTTTCAGGGCCCAGATTTTATCTTCTGGCCTGGCAGGGAGGAAGCACAAGGCAGTGTTGGTCACTGGGGCCAGATGTGCTCCAGGTGTTGGTGTCAGTCTGAGGTCCCAAGTGGCTGGAAATGGTTGCTCAAGACACTTGCATCTGGGTGTCTGAAACTCTGTGGGATGTCGCAAACCCCTGTGCTTTCCCGGAGTGCCCCGGTGCCCTGGTGCTCTGGAGCCAGTTGCTCAAAGGGCATTTGGTGCTGGGTCATGTTGGGCAGGGTGAGCTTGTGCTGGGGCCTGCAGGCAGAGCCCTGTGCCGGAGATGGCTCAGCAGCAGGGTGAAACCAAGCACTGATTTATATGCAGCCCCAAAACAGGGTATTTCCCACCTAAGACCGAAAGAGGTGGGGAAAAGAGCTCCTCCATCACATCACTGATGGTGGAGAAGGTGCAGACCTTGTCGTTCATAAACATGGATCTGAGCCTTGTGACTGCTCCTGGCTCTCTGTGCTCCCGGGGTGAACGCAGCCTCGACAGCCCTCCCTGGCTGGCCAGGCAGTGCTGCTGGCCGTGTTCGCACCCAGGCCTGGGTGGGATCTCTTCTCCCACCCTTCCCAGCAGAGGGAAAAGAGATTCCTTGAGCTCCTTGGTGCCTTGAGGGCCTGGTCGTGCCTGCAGCCCCAGCCGCTCTCAGAGCTGGTCTGTCTTGCTCCTGCACCACCCAAAAGCATCTGCTGTCCCTGTGCCGCTGGGACACAGTGCGGGAGCATGCTTTCTCTGTCCTGGTGTCTCCTGGCAGATGCAGGGCAGGAGGCAGCTGTGCCAGCCAAAGGCATGGGCATTACCAAGGCTCATGTTTGTCCTGTGGATCCTGCGGCATCAGCTGGGACTCGCCTGTCTGCACGCTCGGCGTGCACACCAGCTCCTCCAACCCCGTATTCATCGTCCAGGTGTGTTTCCAGCTCCTCTCTTCCTCTCCTCCCCATGAGTGAGTCTTGAGCCCCAGGTCTAGCTGATGTGGCTCATTCTGCTTTCACCACCTCTTGCTGCGCTTTGCATGGGGGCAGCTTGTCTGACACTGGTCCATGATCAGCACAGCCTCCAACAGGCTGCAAAAGTGGCTTTGGTGTTTGGGGTCCCTCTGTTTTGGGGGCACATCACGTATCCTGGGCACTGGGCATCAGGAAGGCTCCTGCCTTCAGGACTTGCAGGGTTGCTGGCACAGAGAGGTTGCTTCTGTAGCTGCTAGCCTCATCTCCTTGCTTCTGAATCTCCTTTATCCCCCCTTTCCCCTTGAAGTAAATCTTCATCCCTACTCAGAGGATATGGAAAGCAGCAGCAGCTGGGCCATGGCTCATAGTTGAGGTCTGAAAACCACGGGTAGAGTCCCAGCCTCCTTCCCTCACTTGTGCGAGCAGCACAGCCACAAGTAATCCCCACAGCAGTGGGGAGCAGGGTGGGACACACAGGGCCCGGGAGGTAAATTAACATCCTCAAGGTCCTTCTGAAGGTCGCTTTCCAGCAGAGAATAGGTCCCCGTTTCCTGGCCTCCAGAAATCCTGCTGCTGGCCCCACACAACACAATGCCTTGTATTTTCCTTTTACTAATGAGTTCTTCCTTTTTGCTGGGTATCAGCAAGGCGCAGAGCTGTCCTGGGCTGCGGGCACCAGCACAGCCCCACAATGGTCCAGGGTCTGGTAGTAACAAGGCCATGCAGAGGAGCATGGTTTGCCATGACCACCGTCCTGTGGTGCCGAAGGGACGAGGGCCAACCTGAATACTGCTGAGCAGCCATCAGTTGTGGTTCAGGGGAGGCACCCTTCTGCTGTAGAGGTGTCCTGTGCCCTGACACCAGCATGTCAGAGGTGGGACATGGGGCTTTGCCTCTGGGGTAGCGAGTGGAGAGGGGGCATGGGGCTTAGCCTGATGGTTTTTCCTCCCTCCATGCTGGGGAAGGCTTGGAGATTAGGCAGCATCTCGCAGGGAGATAGGGGCAGGCAGGAGGAGGCATCTCCATCCAGCCTTGCATGAGAACGGGGCAGAGAGCTGCTCTTGCGAGAGGCAGCCTGTATCCTGTTCCCCCAAGCCAGCGCTGAGTATTTGGCCTCCAGCCCTTCCTGTGAAGCGCTCAGGGGGTCCCCTCAATGCTAGCAAGGGTGTCTCTGATGCTCATGTGGTGCATGGTTGCTGCTCCCATACCTTCCTAGCAAGGGCAGCTATTAATATCCCGGAGGCTGTTTCCCTCCCCTCTTTCTTCCCTGCTGGGGATAAACCAGCCCAATCTGCACAGGGAGCACCGTGAGAAAAGCCAAACCCTGGAGCAGCGTGTGTGCTCTGTGCTGTCTGGTGGAGGCAAGGCCTCCTGCCCTGGCCAGGGACCTCCTCTCCTGCCTAGTGCTTACTGTAAATGCGTGCAAGATGAAACCCCAACCAGAAAACATTTCCTTCCTCTCCCTGTGAGCGGATCAGCCTCCTGTGAGTGCTGTGGGGAGTTTGAGAGAGGTGATTCTGCCTCGGTCTGATCAGCAGGACTCTGTGGGGAGCAGAAGGGATGCTCCAGGGGGTTGGGCTGTGGGGACTGGTTCTCTCAGGCTGTGCTGATGCAGGATCTCATGGTTTGAGGTTCTGGTTTTGGGGGGCTCTGGTGTGCCATGCCCCAGAGCCGTGTGCTGTCAAGGTACTGGTGTGTTATCAGGTGGGGGACGCTTTCAGGAGGTGTGAGAATAGCTCATTGTGTGGGTTTTTATCAGAAAGCGGGCCCAGGAGCAGGAAGCTGTGAGGTGCGGGGAGGCGAAAGGTTGCGCTCGCTCCTCGGGCCAGGGCTTTCGCTGCATTAACATTCAGTCGCTGTGACTTCAGGCCCGTCTCCAGCAACGTGCTGGGACGCGGGTCTCAATGGGGGCCCTTGATCCCAGTCCCTGGGCTGAGCTGCAGGTGTCTGGAGCCATTCCCACAACAGGCATCTGCCCTTTGTGGTTTCCTCGCTCCCATTCCACCTTCCTCCTCCTCCTCGCCCTTCCTCCCCGTTGTGCTCTGAGCTGCTCCCTCCGTTCTGGCTTTCCGGTGCCTGCAAACAATGTCCTTATTCACTCAGTGGCTGGGATTTGGCGACAAGGGGAAGGCCTGGGCAAGAAGAGAAGGAAGGAGGGAGGCAGAGAGAGCGAGCATGCCTGCCCTAGGCCAGCTGTGGTTAAAGGCACTCTGTGGGGCGATCTGGCTCTCTGCTCCCCCTAGTTTCCTACAGGAACAAGGGCTGCGTGCTCCTGTCGTTTGCCCACCTGCCCTCTTTAGTACCTCCCAAACCTGTGGCTGGTTTCAGACCAGTTTGTTGGGAATTAGCATCTTGCAAGTGTCCCACAGATTGATGCGTGGGACATGGTTACTTTTGCTGGGGGTACGTCCCTGTCGGATGCATAGCGCTTCTTAGACAACACAGAAGCTGCATGGCTTCATTCACCCCATGAACACAGAAAGGCTTTTCACTGCTCCAGCTCTCATTTAAAACCAGAGCTGCTCGGCAGGTCGAGGGGCACCTCTTTGGCTCTGGTGCAGCTGCCAGGCTCCTTCCTGAGACCGATGAGTCAGGCAGGGTCTGACCGGCACCCGAGCCCCTGGGGAAGGGGTCCCGCAGGCTCTTCCTTGCCAGCTTTCCCCAGGGAGGCACACAAGGACCATTCTTGGAGCAGGCAAAAACCTTGGGGCACATAATGGGATTTTGCCCCAGTGCCAGCCCCAGGGCCATAGCCTGCTGGGGCTTCAAAGGGGGGGATGAGAGGAGTGCTTTGCTCCTGGCAGGGCAGGGTGCAATGTGCTGTTATCATGGGCTCAGCAGCGGCCACAGGTTTAGCCCTGTCCCTTGGGAGAGGACAGTGGTGAGACCAGCCTAAAAAAAGCCATGCAGACATCTTGCCTGCAGATTTCTCCCTGCCTGGGAGGTCTTGGGAGGGTGTGAGCTCCTTCGCACGCCCCAGTGCCCCCCTTTGCAGTGGGAGTTGTGGGGCCGGCTGAGCTGGACTGGTGTGTGTAACAGCCGACACTTGCGGTGCTGCAGAGAGGTGATGGCTGTGGGATGAGGAGCCCAGATGCCCTGTACTGTCTTGAGCTGTTAAACTTTCTGGCTGCAAGCATTCAATCTTGCAGAAGTTCTGCTCTGTTGGGGCAGCCCTGTCCCCCTGCAGACATCCCTCGTCCCCTGCCTGGGGGGTGGAACGAGACCTCGCAGTGCTCGCTTTACTTCCCGTAGAAATGATCCTCTGGGTAACATTTCCCTGCCAGCACGTGACCTCAGCACCCCAGACCCTCCTGACTTGCCATGATTGCTTCCCAGGATTCATCCTGTTCGCTGGCAGTGGGCTCCTCATCAGTAAGCAAAGGGTAACCTCTGCTTGTTTCTCCTTCCGCCTTCAGTGGTCCCGCTCCTGCACAGGGTTGATGCCCATGGTGTGTTTGCAGAGAGCCCTACTTAGGGCTGAGCGTTCCCCCCTCCTCCTTATGTTTTTCCATGAGAAGGGGGAATAACTTGCATCTCCAGCCGAATAAACTGATGTCCAGCAAGCAGCCCCTCTCACTGCGGCTGGACCAGCCTCTTACCCTGGCTGCAGATACTTACTGATGAATTCGATGAGTTCCCTCTCAGCCACTGTTGGAATACAGAGCGTTTTTAGCAGCCGCTTTGCAAACTGGCAGCGTGTCTCAGTAAAGACGAGCTCGATCGCAGGAGTCGCTCAGAGCCCGGGAAGGGCGCCTGTGTGGAGGGAGCAGCGTTTCTCTCAGCATCAAGGTCATGCATGAAATATGAGAAATTACCCTGAGAAATTCTGATCCCGGAGGAGGAGTTCATGACTTCACAAATACCACACTTGGGAGGGGATGGAAGGGGAAGGGAGATATTTTCCTTTTCAAAATACCTAAGGAATTTGTCCCGTGCTGCGGAGACAATGAGATTTCGCCCCTCAGTGCCAGAAGGGGTAGTTCAGACCCATGTGTCTTGTTAAGGTTTTGGTTGCTGTGGGTCTAAACCCCTCCCATCCCGCTGCAATCCTAGGCATGCATGGGTTTTAAATCACCCTAAAATCAAGAGAGTAGCTCAAATGTGAGATTGAAACAAAACACTCCATGTCCTCTCTTCTCTCTGATTTCTATGGCTTTAGGTTAGATTTCGGTCACTTTTTCCAGCTGTGGGGGGCTTTTAAATTAACTTATATGTATAGAAAGTTGCTTGTAGATACATTTATGCGCATTTTTGTGATTTCACATAATTGTATGATTCCAGGAGCTGAGCGCCCTGAGGTTTGTTACAAAACACAAAGGTTGGCAGCTCTGCCACAGCAGCTGCAGGGCGGTGGGAAGGGGATGATGATACGTGCATGTCTCAGGCTGTTTGGTCTGTCCTCCTACTGGACGGGCTGGCACGGTGGCCTCTGCCCGCTTGGCATGTGCCACTGATCGGTAGCCCTCCTTTTCCCCATGAGGCCATCCTGGCAGCATCGGGGCGAAGGGCAGGGAGGCTCCATATCGGATGCCTGATGCCAGAGTGGGATGGGGGTTTGGCCTCTGTGCCCAGCAAGCCTGCATGCTTGGATCCTGTCCCACATTCTTGCCCAGCCCTGCCCCAGCTGGCATCTGGGGGGTGCGGGCTGGGGACCTGGCTGCTCCCCAGGGCCCCACCACACTCAGCCATCCTCCCGGTGGACTGGTGCGGGGTGGGTCTGGCTGCTCGTGATGGAGACAGTGAGTCTCTGCTGGCTGGGAGGGAGGTGCAGGGAAGGGCTCAGCGCGAGGCTTGCGATGTGTTTTGACTCCCCAGCTTGGGGAGCAAGAAACTCAGCCTGCGCTGCAAGACCTGCCCCGGCTCTGGGCTCCATCAGCCTCCTGCACACAGGGATGCGGGGAGGCATCTCCTTTGCTGGAGCAGGCGGCTTTCCCGTCTTGTGATTTTCTGACTGTGATTTTGGTGGGGAAATTCCAGCCTGCGGATGTCGGAGCAGGATCCAGAGCCAGGTGCGTTGTGCTCCGCGCCAGGGGGATGTTGCAAACCCTGTTTTCAACCAGTGGTGCTGGGAGCAGGTTGTGTTGACGTGCACCTGCCTGCACCGCCGCTGGAGCAGGTTGCTGCCCACTGTAGAATGGCTCTTCAATGATGAAAAAGGGAGATTTTTACTATACGCATCAAACCTTTCTCCATGTAGACACTCCCACCTATTCAGCTGGTCTTAAACATAGCAGCAGCAATGCCCTTGGATGCTTGCAGGCCCTCATCTTTCTGTATGCATGTGCCACCAAATGTCCCCTTGCGCCTGGGGGTCTGATGCTGCCCCTCGGACCCTGCTTCAGCAAATGTGCTGTCGGCGTGTCCCTGTGCATGAGTGGGTGCACACACACGGGACTGCGAGTGGGAAACTGGGGTTTTTTTAGTTCCTCATTATTATCAATGGTAGGAGCCCCATGGCAGTGAGGCTGGAGGTGCCCGAGACCTTAAGGAAAACAATAGGAAGGAGGCTTCGCATTCCTGCTCCCGAATTGAGTCGGAGGTGACAGCCTTTCCCTGCAACGCAATTAATCCCGGCAGCGCCTCTGCCGCCCTCCCCCTCCCGCCTCGTCCAGGAATTAATTACTTGATTATAAATCCCCGAGCGACGGTTTATAATAGCAATAATCCCCTCGAAATTCATCCTTGCTGCCAGTTTTTTCCCATCTCGCCCCCGTCATTGAGTCTCTGTGCGGGGCGAAGCCCTTCTCACCGCGCTGGTGCCATGGCTTTTCCCCGGGATAACCACAGAGGGAGAGAATCTGGAGTTGATTTTGAGGGATGTTTTGCTCCTGCTCACGGGGATGGAACCCTTCTCTCATGCATAGAGGATGGGGGAGCATGCAGGAGCGAAGCACTCATGCTGATAGTGGGGGAATAAGGTTTTGTCCCAGTTATTAGGCTGATGGCCCAGGCCCGGCCCCAAGGAGTGGGGGCCAGGGGCTGGCAGCGTGGCGGGGGGAGGCCCTGTTCCTCCTCTCTCTGTCCCTCCCAATTACGCTGATGCTGGCTCTGGGGCTTGTCACGGAGGCAGGGAAGGCAGAAGGGATTTGGCACAGCATACAGGGGTGTGTGGGGGGGTGCGTGTCTTGTAGGAGCCTGCTGGCGATGGGTGATGGGCCTCAAAACAGTGCTGCCATAGTGGCAGATGAGCTCTCTGTGTCCCCCCCTGAACCAAACCCCAGTGACCGGGTTGCAAAATGTTACCCAGGGGGATGCCCCCATCCAGGCAACCCAAATCAAGGTCCTCAGCTGATAAGGCAGCCCAGCACACACAGCCCCTCTGTGTGGCCATTGATATGGGAACATCTCCACCTCCACCAGGCATGCTTGGGCTTTCAGCTCAGTGGCACCCCGCTGTGAAGAAGCACTGTCCCTCCCCAACCACTTGGGCAGAGCCAGTGCAGGCAGCACCATAGCTTCCTGGTGTGTGTGGCCACTGCTCTCTAACAACTGCTTCTCTCTCCCATCTGTGCAGAAGATGCTGATGAAGCAGCAGGACCGCCTGGAGGAGCGGGAGCAAGACATCGAAGAGCAGCTCTACAAGCTGGAATCGGACAAGCGGCTGGTTGAGGTAACTGGTGCTTCACCCTGCTGCAGCCAGCCCAAGGGGCTGTCACCCCATGGAGCAATAGGGACTGGCTGCAGAGGCAGAGGGGCCAGGTTGGCAGGGAGGAGGGTGGGCATGCAAGGGGTGAGTAGCTGGACAAACCTGCTGTCATGGAAGTCATCCTTTCAGGGGAAAAAATGTGCTTGGGGACCCTACAGTCTTGTGGGTCCTGGGGTGAGTTGAGAGGCAAGAAACAAAGCTGTCCTTACATATCAGATGTCCCACCAAACCCTCAGCTCAGCACAGACTTCCTGGCTTCATCCCAGGCAGAAGGGGAGGGTCTGGAAGTGGGAAATCCCTGAATAAATCACTGAAATACCCAGGAGGTGGAAGAGATGCAAGTGAGTGTTTTGCTGGGGCATGGGTAAAACAAGATTAGCTTGTGGTCCTTAAAGCCCCTGGGCCTCCCAGAGCATGGGGGGAAAGGCTCTGGAGCATGCTGTCCCCAGCGTGGGGTGGAGATGGGGATGGGAATGGGAATGAGGATGAAGATGGGGATGGATGGGACTTTTCAAGGTGGTGTCACAGGTGGCGTTAGCTCTGGAGGTGATCCCCACCTAGACCTCAGAGGTAGGTCCAAGGGAATGTCTACAGTGTCCCTGTTGGGTCTTGGCACATGTGGCTGCTGATGGCAGGGTTAGGTCTGTATGGGTACTGCAGGGGAGCAGAGCTATGGTGCAGCTCTCAGGTCACACGCAGCCCTGCTGGGGAAAGGACCCCTTGTCCTGGGACACCATGGTTGGAGGGCGCAGTGGGCCTGAAGCTGCTCCTCTCCCCCAGGAGAAGGTGAGCCAGCTGAAGGATGAGGTGCGCCTGCAGTACGAGAAGATGCACCAGATCTTGGATGAGGACTTGCGGAAGACCATGGAGATCCTGGACAAGGCCCAGGCCAAGTTCTGCAATGAGAATGCGGCCCAGGTCCTCCATCTCAACGAGCGCATGCAGGAGGCCAAGAAGCTCCTCAGCTCTGTCCAGGTGATGTTCGACAAAACTGAGGACATCAACTTCATGAAGGTAAGACAAGCTGGGGATGGGATGGGGGCCACGGGGAGGACTGGTTGTGCAAGGAGCATCAGGGAGGTGTGGGACATGGTGGAGAGGGGACTGGGGACACTGATAAGGCTAGCTGATGCCTTCAGATGGCTCAGCAGTGGGAGAAGGCAAGGAGGAGCAGGGCAGGCTCAGCACCAGCCTTGAATGAGGAGGTGCTATAGCTGGAGATGGAGCTGGGACAGCCTGTGCTGGGGAGAGGGGGCTTAGCACCCTTGGACAGCCTGTTCCCTCCTGGGGGCCACAGAAGGTGGTACCCAAAGGGGAGGCGGCTGCTACAGCAGGGACAGGCCTTACTGACCAGATCTTCTCCTTCCCTTCCTAGAACACCAAGTCTGTGAAAATCTTAATGGACAGGTAAGCGTGCTGGTGGAAGGGCCATGTTGGCATTTGCAGGGTGGCAGCAGCACAGCATCCAGAGGAGAACCAGGGCCAGGGATGCTACAGGGCCTGGGAGAGGCGTGTTTCATGCCTCACTTTCCCTCTCTCTGGGAGGATGAAAAAATCCCCTCCTGCAGCCATTGAATCAGCTCTTCCCCTTGGACCAGGGGAAACACAGTGTTGTGCTTGTGGAAGAGCAAAGCTGGGCCCTAGCATCCCAGCCACCATTCCTTCCAGAGTGGGAGCAGCTGGGTTGGGTCACAGAGCTCAGTCAGCTCTGTTGGGGCAGAGGCAGCACTAACAGAGCCAATGGGAACTGGGGTGGCCATGGTGGGGGACCCAGGGGCTGCAGGAGGCGAGTCCTGGCATGGGACCTTCACAGCAGCGCTGCACAGGGAAAGTCCTTCCCATCAAGAGAGAGCCAGCTCCCTGCTGCCCTCCACACTGCTGCCCTAGGGAAGGGGTTTGGCCCTGGGGGGGTGTGGGGAAGGATCCATCTGACCCTCCCCTCAGCGTACCTTGTCTCTCACATCTCTCCTCTCTGCCCGTGGTCCCCAACAGGACCCAGAACTGTACAGGTGGCAGCCTGCCCCCACCCAAAATCGGCCACCTCAACTCCAAGCTCTTCCTGAACGAGATCGCCAAGAAGGAAAAGCAGCTCAGGAAGTTGCTGGAAGGTGGGTGAAGCCTGAGGGGTGCTGGGGGGAGGCATGGGACCTCACTACCTCCTGTATCCGTAGCTGGGTGTCCTGCGGATCCCAATACAAGAGGGTGGGGAGAGCTGTTGGGATGCAAGGACCCATGGGAAGCCCTCTGCAGTCAGCAGGGACCTGGAGATGCCATGAAGCCAGCTCCTGGCTCTCCCCAGGATATTCCCCTTGACCTGTGAAGCAGCTGTGTTTTGGGGTGCAGAGCAGAGGGGCTGGCCGTCAGCAGGAAATGTCAGTGGAAAGCTGGGGATCGGTGCCCGGGCAGGGACAGCCAAGGGCCAGCATGGTACCACAGCCCCCAGCCCATGCCTGGGAGCAGACCACATCCTGCAGAGGTCGGGGGATAGTCAGGAAGGGGATTTGGGTTTGTCACTCAGGCTGTCCCACCCTGATCCTGTTACAGACCGTGGTCGCGAGCTGTGTACGGGCTCAGCCTATGCAGTGATTGCAGAGCAGCACTTGAGGCTGCTCTAAGCCTGCTGGCCAGGTCCAGAATGGAACCTGCAAGTTCACCTGTGTGTGGCTGTTTGTCCCGTGTGCTGCTGGTGAGACGGGATGGGGAGCCCTCTGCTCATGTGGGGCTGGAGCATGGGTCCTGGGGCTTTGCTGCAGGTTGGGACCAGCACCCTGGAGCTGTGCTTGATGCAATCCCCCTCTCCCGTTCTCCTCCGCAGGTCCTCTGAGCACCCCCGTCCCCTTCCTGCAGAGCATCCCCATGTACCCCTGCGCTGTCAGCAACTCCGGTGCGGAGAAGCGCAAGCACTCCACCGCCTTTCCCGAGGGCAGCTTCCTCGAGCCATCGTCTGGGACTGTGGCGAGCCAGTACATGAGCCAGGGCGCTTCGGCTGGCGAGGGGCAGTCCGCACAAGCCATGGTGCCTTGTAGCTCCACGCAGCACATAGTTGGACTTCCCAGCGGCCCGCAGCCGGTGCACTCGGGCTCGGTCTTCAACCCATCTCACTACCCCAACACCACATCATCTCAGCAGTCCGTGCTCTCCCAGTACGGTGGGCGCAAAATCCTCGTCTGCTCCGTGGATAACTGTTACTGTTCCTCCGTGTCCAACCACAGCGGGCACCAGCCCTACCCGCGGTCGGGGCACTTCCCCTGGACGGTCTCATCGCAGGAGTATTCCCACCCGCTGCCGCCTGCCCCTGCCGTCCCACAGTCGCTCCCGGGACTTGCCGTGAGGGAATGGATTGACGCATCCCAGCAGCACGGGAGGCAGGATTTCTATAGGGTGTACGGCCAGCCGTCGGCGAAACACTACGTCACCAGTTAACCATCACACACGGCCCGCTCCGTGGCGTGCTCGGAGGGAGAAGTCTGGTTTGGTTTGGCTTTTCTTCCCCACCACCACCCCCTTTTGAATCAAACCCGATGTTTTCCCCGCCTCCCGCCCCTCCAGGATTTTGGGGAGGGTTCCCTCATCCCCCTCTCTCTTTTTTTTTTTTTTAAATCCCTTTAAAATGAAATAATAATTTTTTTTTTCCATTCTAATTCCATTTTTTTTTTCTTTAATTTAATTTCGGAAAGTCCTTCCCGCCCCTCGCTGGGAAAAGATGAGGGAGAAATTACTGAGAAGAAATTGATGGGGATTTCAGTCTGGCGTCTGGGCCTGTGCTCTTCCTTGCTCCTCTCTGCCTTTGGAAAACTCCCGAAGGGACAATGGCACCTTCCCTCTTCCCATTTCTCCGAGTTCAGTTTTATTCTGGTTCCGTTCCGTTTTCCCTCTTTTCCCCCCCCCAACCTTTCCCTTTTGAAAAAGCAAGCCACCCGTCATGGATTCCATCTGAAACGTAGATTTTGGGTTTGCTCCCTTGGTTTTTTTCATTCTAAGAGGCTGATTTGTTTGTGTCCCCACGCCGCCTCTCTCCCGTGTTGGCATTTTTTGGTCGTTTTCCTTCGTTCAGAGGTTTGTAAATACACCGTGGCAGGAAATTTAATGCACAAAAACAAACAAAAAAAAACCCACAGAAAATAAAAGGGAAAAGAAACTTTCAGACAAAAGGAATCACGAATAAATCAATAAACAAAGAACCTGTTCTAGTGTCCAGGAGGGGCCGCCCGGCCCAGCGCCCCCCCTCCTGCCTATTGCTGATGCAACTTCCTGTAACAAGCACTTTGTATAGAAAGAAAGTGGACTTCCTGCTATAAGGCACAGGTATTTATTCTGTAACCGATTTTAGAACACACACACACACACACACAAAGTACTCAAATAAATGTGATCACTTAGTGCAAACGCCTCGCTCTGCTGCAGCTCTTCCCCTCGGGAACGCCAGCTCCGGCGGGAAGCTCCCATCTGCTTTCGGAAGGAACCGCTCCAACGATGATGCCGATGATGGGGATTTTCCACAGGGCCGTTCGGGAGGGAGCAGTGCGGGGATGGGGTGACTGCGGGTGCCCACCAGCGCCTGTCCTGCATCCCAGCGCCAGGGGGAGGATGCTGGAGCCGTGTCTCCCTGCCGGCTCCCTCCCAGCCGGTGAGGATGTGAGTCAGGCATGGAGCCGGCCGGGCCGCATCCTGCCTGCAGCCTCCAGAACAATCCCCATTGTGGGATGGGGACAGGGTTGGGGATGGGCACAGCAGCTTTCCTGCCTTCTCCAGCACCCACCGTGCTGGCCATGCTACAGCTCCTGCACCCAGGCTCCATCCCCACTGCCCCTGGGCTCTCTGTGTGCTGGCAGCACCTCGGGCTGGTTCAGGGACCCTCTGTGCTCAGCAAAGGATGGGAAGGGGCAGGAGGAAACCTTCAGACAGAGCTTACAGTGGAGCCATGGGCTGGCCTGGCTGTGCCTGTGCAGGGGCGAGCTCTTCATATGGGGAAGTTGGGGCTGACTTTGTAAAGCAGAGCAGTGCCTTAGAGGCATTTGGGTTTTTCCATCACGCTCCGGGCTTGGCTTCTGTTTTTTTCCTGGGTTTGTTCCGGTTTGGATTCCCCCGTTGCTTTGGTGGGAAATGGGAAGGGAAGAGGGTCTCAGAGAGCTGAATCCAGCGGGGCAGTGGGTTGAGGGAGGGGACCTTTGCGCTCGGCTCTGCCCATCCAAGCCCAAGGGAAGCAGCAGCAAATCCCTTGCCAAAGGGGCCCCTTTCCAGGCAGTGCCCCCTACCCCCGCGCCACCCTGTGCACAGGGTGCTGCGCTGTGCTGCAAGGCTCTTCCCAGCCCCATCCTGTGCAGACACTTCAGGAAACATCCAATCCATTGGGATACTTGGGGGGTTTGCTTCTTGGTCACAAGCAAAGCACTCTGGTGGGATGCTCACAGCCTCCACCACAGGGACCGCACGATGCTTTCCCCAGTGTCCATGTGCCCGGCTACAGGGAGAAGGGGAAGAGCCCCAGGAGTGACAGGGACACAGGGGTGAGATGAGTGACTTCCCTCTTTGTGGAGGGGGGTCCAGGAGCAGTCCCCGATGCACAGCCAGGGCCATCCCGCACCGCACATTCCCTCTGCTTGGTGCCTCTGTGTTTGCCCTCCCAGCTGTCATCACCATCACCATCCTCTTCCTCCTTGGCACAGCTGCCTCCTCCCGCAGGACCGGACAGCTGCCGCATTAAGGCACCTGTCCCTGTAGACTGGGGGGACGGCGATGGGGATGGGGATGGGACACAGGGTGACCCCCGAGGGCTTGGGACATGTCCTCACCGTGGGCTCCTGCGCCTGTGCAAGAGGAACAGAGCCCTGGTGCCCATGGCCCCCTGTGCCCTCCCCAGCCAGGAAGAGGACCCTGGAACCCCAGCACCATGCCATCAAACCCCACGTGGTAGGGATGGAGGTGATGCTCCCCCCGGGGTCACCCCACTGAGTGGTGGCAGGAATGTGTGCCCTCAGCCCTGTGGGGTTAACAGTGTCGCAGGCCAGCGGGAGGGGACGCATGGATGCTCCATGCTCCGATGCTCCATGCTCTGGTGCTCAGCAGGGTTTTATTGATGGATGGCTCTGTCCGGGGGGTGGGAAAAGCAGGGGAGCCGAGGCACATCCATAAACAGCTCGAGTTGTGAATGGAAAGAGACGGATTAGGAGCCAGGTGAAAACATGTCATGCGACGGGAAGAAAAATGAGCAGCTGGGCCAGACCAAATTGGTGTCTGATGAAGGACGTGGGGCCTGGTGGAAAAAGGATCCTGGGGCTGCTCGGGGGAGGCTGATGGGGAACAGCTGGAGCTGGACACGCACATCTGGCGGAGCAGGGTGAGGGGAGAGGCGGAAACAGCAGCAACCACCACCCCTCCGGCAACCACCGGCACGGGGCTGCGGCTCATCCCCGGATGGGTGCATGAGGGCGGCTGATGCTTCATTCCCAGGTTGATCCAGGGGAGTGGGAGGCAGTGCCCTGGCCCATCCCTCAGCAGGGATCTACCTGGTGGGGTTCAGGCTCTGCTGTGCTGAGGGGTCCCCAGGTGGAGGAGCCGCTGCCTCTTCCTCCATTTGCATACATGTAAATAAGCAATCAACATAATGAGGGTGAATGCAAACCAGGCTTTCAGTTTGCAACCAAGCCCTATTTTTAACCTTGGAAAAGGGTTTCAGCAGGAAGCTGCAGGCCCTGCTCCGGGGGCTGTCGGCACATCCAGCTGTGTGCCCCAAAGCGCTGCAGACTGCATGGCCACCACTGGGTCAGTGCCTGCTGTGCTCCGCTCCCCTTCCCCAAGGAAACAGACCTCACATCCTTATGGAAAGACGGACAACGCTCCATCACGCACCAGCTCATGGGAACTTTTACGGGCAGCTCTCCCACCCGCCGAGCCCCCAGGGGCTGCTCCAAGCAGGGGTGTGCACCCAGGGAACCCCCCTGGCGCCCTGGGAGTGAAGCCCCATGCTTATACATGAGGGGTATATTTAGACTGCGCCAATCTGAGTTTGCACATCAACCTTATAAATATGAAAGCCCATCTCGGCGAGATGTTGAAGATACCTCATCAGCCCCTGGAAAATATGCAGGAATATTAATTAGCCAGATTTGGGTGTTATCTCGTAATGAATAAATGAAGAGACTCGCTGCCTGGGATGAATCACTGGTGGCTCGGTGGGGTTTGGGTTGGGGTTTGCAAAGAAAAGTGTATTTCTGAGGTAGTTCTCTCCTTTTAGGCCAGTGCCCATGGGGGGGCTCAGGGGACGCAGCTGTGCAAGGGTGGGACACCTCAGGGTGCCCCTTACGTGCAGGGACCCTAATGGACCCTTAGGGATGGTGTTTTGCAGCCCCTGGTTTGGCCTCTGCTGACTGCACTGCTTCTGGGACGGAGGGACGGGGACAGGGCTGGAGCCGTGCTGCTCCGGGCCCAGGATGGAGTGCTTTAAAAACTTACTTTTGACTTCTTCCCCTCCTGCCCTCCACCCCCCCCCTCCTGCCTCCGGCTCTGCATCCTCCAGCTGGGCCAGGACGGGAACTTCCCAATTGCTGTTCAAACCTGGATGAAGGACACAAGAAATGTCTTTGTGCACCCGGATGGACGCTTCTCCTTGCCGGCATGCAGCAACTTCGGAGGCCTACTCTGGGGCACCCCGCATGGCTGTGGGGGCTATAGAACTCCCTGTCAGCCCCGAAACCTTCCATTGAGCCACAGGCAGAGACTTGGGTTCCCTGCGGAAAGGGCTTGGAAGATCTCCATCACTGCAGAGCATCGCTGTGCTCTGCGATGCAACAGCCATTGGGGTTTTGCCATTCCTGCCAGCTCTGGAACCATCCCCTCCCCTGGCCTTAAAGCTGAGGCACCCCAGGGGTGGTGGAACAGGGGGCTCAGGGCTGAGCAGGGGACAGCCCAGCTGCAGGTGGCAGAGGATGGGGCCACCAGCACAAGCCTCAAGGTCCCGGTTGCGCGCCCGAGCTGACGGTCCAGGCAGCAGCGCCGTGTGTCCCGTGCGCACAGGGAAGGGGCACCGGAGGAGGCAGGTCGGGACATTGCAGCCAGCAGGTCCATGGTCCCCCCCCGGCGCGTGGCGGCTGCCGGGGGTGCGGGGCGCTGCCGGCTGCCAGAGCTGCCATTGTTTGCCTTCAATCAAGATGTTTCAGGCAGAATCAAAAGCACCAACTGGGGAAATCATCATCACAAAAAATCTTGCGCCTGCAAAATAGGTCAAGTAAGACTCCAAAGAGAGAGAGCGTCTGATCTGCATTGCAAGGAAGAATAGCAACAGCTGTGATCTCCAGTATATATGGATGGGCTGGGGGGGGGATAAATATATATATCCATGCATATGTATAACCGCTTACAGCTGTTGGGCCGTATGTTCATTAGGGCCAACTGTTTTGGAGGCAGAGGGATCAGCGCTAATCGGGAAAGGGAGTTTATCATCACATTCAGAGGCAAAAGTGTCAGGAGCAACTGCAGCCCCCCCCAGCTCCGCAGCCCGCACCAGCTGTGCTGCACTGAATGCACCCGATTCAGCGTGTCCCCCCCGGCCCCCGCGGGGCTGCCAGAGCTGCGGATCCTGCCCCAGCTCCAAACGCAGCCACAGCCCCCAGCTCCAAGCGTCACCCCAAGGCACACTGAGGTTGCTGTGCCTCAGTTTCCCCATTCCCCCAGCCCAGCTCTCCATGCTCACGCTGCTGTCCTGGCTCCCTGTGGCGTGGCCCCCTCGGTTATCCCTGCCTGGCTCTGGCCTCACAGGTGCTGGCTATAAAAACGAACTCAAAATACATATAAATCCTCCTGTCTGACACTGTGGAGGGCGATGGAGCCAGGGCAGGACAGCTGGATCAGCCACCCCAGTACTGCCTGGCAGTGGGGACCCAGCTGTCACAGGCCGCAGTCCCCAGCCCATGGGTGATGCTCTCAGCATGGGGGGGGAACCTTCTGTCCTCATCAGCATCCCTCTCGGCACCCCGAGCCCCTGCTAGCAATCCTCCGCCAGCCAGGAAAGCATTAAAGCTCGCAAGCTTTGGCTCCCGTCGGTAGCACAAGAAAGGCTGCAGAGCCAAGCAGCAAGGACAACTTCTGCTTAAAAATACCTCTCGTCCAGATGATTTACTCTCAGGGTGTTCCTGCCAGTGCCTAACGCAGCTCAGACCCGGGGCCTGACCCACCTGGCAGCTCCCCTTCCTCACAGGGTTATTTGCTCAGGGCTGCATTTGGCTGCCCAGCTGTGCTGCCCATAGGGCTGCGGCTCGGAGCCGCGCAGTCACTGCGAGCAGAGGGGCTCCTTCCAACCCCTCCACTTCCAACTGGGGTCTGCTTATTTTTATTGTACTTTTCCCACTAAAAGGACACGGATATTCATCTTGGTCAGCCAGCTGAATAGGAGACGTGGAGAGGGCACCCCCCACATCCCATGCTGCTCCTCAAGCAAGCCTTTGACAGCGTCCCCCAGCACAGACCGCAGCTTTACAGGAGTTTCGCTTCCAATCAGTGCTGGGAAGGGAAATAAGCGAACAGATTGCACTAAAAACCCCAACAAGCCCAAATTCAGCCAACTGAGCCCGGAGCTGCGATTCAGCCAGGAGCCAACAGCAGGGCTGCGGGGCGAGCTTGTGTCCACACGAACACTATCAATGTAGAAAGCTTCAGTGCAGCGCCTGGGTCATGCAGTTGGGCAGTGCAGTTGCTGGGTCGTGCAGTTGTTGGGCAGTGTGGCCAGAGCACTGCATGGCCACTGGTCCAGCAGAGCATGGCAGGGCTGGGTGATGCCCATCGTGGCTACAACACAGCCATTGACAATTTGATTTCTCTGCTCTGATAAAGGCAAGTGCAAGGCCGTAAACACAGGGAAACACTGGTCAAAGAGGAACAAACCCCTCAGTGTTTATTTCTCCTCCGGGCTGTGGGTTATTATTAGTGGTATTTTTCCCCTCCCCACAGCCAATCCACTCGGATCCTTGTCCTTTTGGGAGCACTAAATTCATTCATCCTGCGCATGCAAAGCGGGGCTTGTGCGGGGAAGCGCGCTGCGGCTCGCCCCGGCAGACGCATGCAAGGTCACAACCAGCCTCGCCATAAATCAGAGCGCGTCGCACCGTAAACAGCACCGGGAGAGGGGCAGCGCGGCGGCTGCAGGGGCAGGGGCCTCCGGGGCCGATACATAACATCGTGACAAGTCAAACAACTCTCAGGGTGTTCGCTTGCCAGAGGAATATTTTTCGCATCCAATCCGTTAGGCAAAATGAGATGAAAAAGTACTTCCTACTTTGCTGAAAACATACCAGGGCTCGGGATAAAGCTGCCTTAAAAAAAGAGAGAAAAGAAATTAAGTGTGACCATCCATAAGGGTTTGTTTCCAGCGGCTCTGACAGCATTCCAGGCATCCCGGCCGTGCAGGGAGGGAGCTGATGCTCAGGAGCTCTAATGGCTTCTCGCTTGGAACAGTAATGAGTCAAATTAGCTGGAAAGGAATAACCCCAGAATTCGCTTCCCTCCCTCTAAACCCCCTCCAAACCCTGAACCAAACCCAGATTGTTTGCTGCTTTTCTTTTTCCCCTTCCCTTTCCCTGCCAGGTCGGTGGGAATGTGTTCCCTGACACGCTGCTTTTTAACCTACAAAATGGTTCCTGACATGTGAAGATCGTCCCGAAGTTTGGCTTTCCCTCTGGCAGGCTTTTCCGAGAGTTCTGGTCTAGCGAAAATCCAAAGGGAAAAGGCTTCTTCCAACTGTTTGACCACTTCTAGTACTGGCAGCTGTCTCTGATGGGGAGATGGAGGGGAGTGGTGGAAGCACAGCTCCGCAGACTGAGCGGCGGCTCCTCAGCCGGCCAGTGGGAAGCGAGCCTGTGGAAGCAAAAGGATCACCCCAAACACGAGTTGTGTTTCTACTAAATTTTAATTTACTTCTTTTTTTCTTGCTTTTTATTTTATTTGACAAAGACATCTCCGTCATACACTGAGGAACACCATGGCCAGGTATCGCAAACACTCCTTTTTGGTGAAATTCCAAAAGGGAACATCAAAGAAAGGGCTTGTGTGGACCCAGCCAGCTCAGGGAATGCAACAGCCGCCACCGTTTGCTTTTGCAGAGGAGCGAGCCCTGGTGGGCCCAGGAGAGCTGGAGCGGGCAGGTCTCCTCCCAGTACACTTAATAGAAAAAGTCTGGTGATCAGCTATAATTTAGACAGAGAAAGGGGTCGTTAATGTGCAAGAAGCAGTACTGGTAGGGGCGAAAACGGGAGACGGGTGCATGAGGCTTTGGCAGGCATTCCCCAAGGGCACGGAGAGAAGAGATCCTCCACCAGAGCTGCAGCCAGAGGACAGCGCTTGTGGCCAGAGCAGGGGTTTGGGCTCCTGCTTCCTGATGTGCCCTTGGAGAATTTCACTTCTCCATCATCTCTCCCTTCCTGAGAACACAGAAGGGGCAGGAGAGGCATTGTCCATCTACCGCAAAGGTAAAACCACACTTAAAGATGTGAAAGTGAACCAAGACAAACTCCCCGAGGGAGGGGGATGAACCCCTGCAACAAACTTCTCAGGGCCTGGGCTGGATCTGTCATCCTGAGCCTTTAAATCAAGGCTGGGTGTCCTCCTACCAGGGGTGCTCTAATTCAACCACAAGTCACCGTGCTGGCGGGGTGGCATTTAATGGGCTATGTTATGAGGGAGGGAGGTCAGGAGAGAGGAACAGAACGGTCCCTTCCGGCTTTAAACATCTATGACTTGATGCGAAGCCTGGCAGAGCTCCTCCCATACCAATGAGACGGTTGGTTTGCTTCCCCTGAATCTCACTTAAAGGAGGGCAAAGCAGGCAGAGTTGGAAGGACAAAGCCTGGCGTATGCAGTTACCATAAGCAAAACGGGAGCTGAAGGGCTGGGAGAGGGCAATGGGTTTCTCTGCACAGCAGCAGGCATTTTGGACTGGCCCTAGCCAGTTTTGCAGGTGGTATTTAGCCAGGTGCTGCCAAGGGAGGAGAGCCCTGCAGAGGGTATAACAGATGTAAATACATTCAGATAAGGAGCAGCAAGAACACAACCCCAAATCCTTTCACATTTTCACCAGGTGGATACACAGAGAGATGTTTACAATACAAAACGCAGTTACAGCCATCACTGCAGGGTGATTTACTTGCATCATGGTCGGTTTAACCCTCCACCTCCAGCACAGCTTGCTCTAGCAAGGTCTTCCTCGCTTACTACTTGGTGCAGGTAAACCCAATTAATGTACCGGATTACAGGTGAAGCTCTGGCTGGTACAGATAAACACAACCAGTATGTGTAGCTACATGCAAACATAATGAATGAGCCAGCAAACACTTCTGGATCCTGCGTTCAGTAAGGCAATTTTTCCTTCCAAATTCGAGCGACAGGAAAATGACTATATATTTATTTTACACACATTTCCAAGTTTAACTTGTGTGAGCATAAAAAAACCCCAAATGACCCTCCTGGATGCTTTTTGGATCTAGAAAGCGAACTGCGGCACAGGTGGGGTGGCACAGGGGTAGGTTTGCCACTGGTAAAAAAGTAGGGAGCAGGGAAGCACCAACTCAATTCCTTTACAAGTGAGAAGGATCAAAGCCCAGGCTCCCAAGGGGACATTGCTCTGTCCTGCCTGAGCCAGGGGATGGGTACCCAAGCATTTCACTCTGTAGCTGACATGCAGTACAGGCAAACCCAAAGCTCAGGAGTAGCTCTCACAAAGCTCTGCCACTCAGACAGCACAAAGCACGCCTACAAGCAAGAGCTGCAATTCTTTACAGTGCTTGCATCAAGCAAATGTATTAATTGCAAGGAAAAGGCACTGCTGGGATGCATTCTCCTCCTTGGGCTGACCCAGGAACACGCAATGCTCAGATTCCTAGGCTTCCCGATAAGCCATCGCAGCTGGGGAGTCACTGAAGGAGCTATGTTTAAATGAGCATCTCTCCTCATCGTAGCACTCCTTACTCAATCCATGCAGAGCCTGAGATGTGTCACTCTGTCATTAGCGATTGCTTAACAGCTCACTTGAGCCTGCTCTTCCCCCTCCTCCCCAGTCGTCTGGATTTTAAAGCAAGGCTGTGCTATTCCGGCATGCGTGTCCTGCCTCAGTGCTGGAGACAGATGCACTCGGAGGGTGCTGACTCACGGACGCAGGCAGATTAAACTTGGATTGCTAAAGCAGTTGCTGTCCCAGCTGTCCCTCGGCCCCCAGCCACAGCACAGACAGCTGAACTACACACAGATCAGCCCCCAAACACTACCAAACACCCTGATGTATGGGAGGACCAAGAATCAGCCCCAGATGACTTTAATCTGCAGGGCTGTAACATGTAGGCAGCCAGAGGCTGCTTCACATACAGTGCAGATGTTTCTGCCATGAGGTGGAGACGTCCAGGGGAAGGGAGGAGCAAAGAGCTGGGAGCTCCAGGGGTGTCAGCCGTCTGCCTGGGTACATGAGTCAATTCGCTGACGCGTGGTGAAGCCACATGCTTTAGTACATGCAGCTTTCCCCACACTGCCCGCCGGTCTGTCTCCAAGAGGTGGAAGGGGTAATGCAGTCCCTAGTCATACTCTGGCCTTTCGCAGGCAGGCAGCAAACAAAGCTGGCAAGCAGGGCAGTGGGATTATTTTACCATCTGTGCATTAGAAACTGGCCCAGGAGTCACCAAGCTCGCTTCATGCAGGACATGGCTGCTTTGGCGTGCTAATGACTCCTGCTCACTGTCAGCTGGGGCTAGATTTGAACTGGGGATGAGGAGGTGGAAAACACATTCCCTTTCCTATTTCAGCAACCGCATCCTTTTAGAGCAAAGCCAGTTTGGAGAAGAATGAATCCTCGCTTTAAAGAGCACTTCCCATCTGCTGCTCATCAGCATCCTCACCCTCCACCAGGACAATCCTGGGGGGACCTCAGGCCCTGGGCAACCAGCCCACCACGGGGCAGCCCCCTTGAGTCCCTTGAAGGGCTCAGCAAAGCCTGCTAAAGAAAGGGGGGGGGGGTGTTAGGAGAATATATTTTGCACATTTCAAAAAGGAAACCTGGGACCTGGTATCTCATTCTATAAAGTAATCATGGACTTAATTGCATTTTCCTGCAGAGTTGCCTTAACATCAAGGGAAAATCAAGAGGGATTGTTCAACATCAAGACTAATCTCACACATGGAACTTATTGAACGTAGGAACCACGTTTTTGCTGGCTCAAGGTGAAATGCTAGGCTGAATTCTCCTTCAGCTGCGAGAAAAGCCCTAGGCACGTTCATCCTGCATTATTCCAACTGTAAAGAGCTTCAATTATACACATATAACCCTTCCCTCCCTTCTTCAGCGGTGTCGCAATGCAACAGTGCCTCGTTATGATCAAACCCCTCTTTTATGGCTATAGGAACGTGTGGAAGTCTTCTACCCTCATTACACAAATGACTCCTTAGCAGCTTTATTTTAAGAAACTACCCACAATTGGTAACACAACCGCATTTTATCTATCACTGAGGGGAAGCTGTGACTGACACCTGAGCGTGTCATCAGCAACTGCAGACCTGCACGTATAGGGCAGGTCCTATGCATCTAAGCAACTACAGGAACTCACTGCTCCTTCTGCACCATACTGAATCACAGTCTTGCTTCTGCTTACAAACTTGCTTGCTAAAGAGACATTTAATACTATTTATGCATAGGGAGGAAATATAGAATTCCTTTATAGGGGTAAAAAAACTACACTAAAGAGCAGGTCAAGTTCCAAATCCAGCAGTAGGTTTTAACCAGTGTTGTTCCCTTTTTTCTCTCTTTTTTATTTTTAACAGCTGTAGCTGTGCACAGATGGAAAAACATTTGGTCAGAAAGCAGCAAATTAGTGTTTTCAGGCTAGAATTCTGCTCCCACCGCTCCTCCATTTCCATGCAGCTCTGAACGCTTTATTTCTTCTTAGCATTGACATTTTTGCACACCCAATTCATGCCGTCCTTCAGACAGAGAAAGGTAACATTAGTCAAAGGAAGGGAAAAGGAATCCCCCAATCCCACCTGGCCACCATTCTGCAGGCACCGTGTTCTGCCTCCTCATCCACCTCCTGCCTGCTCCCTGCACCCAAAACCATTGTGGGTTAAAAAAATAAGTGCTTCCTTGCTCAGCAGATGTTGTCACACAGAGCTTATTAAATCTTTCATCTGACCATAAAAAGCATCATCGTCTCATCATGTCACAATGTGTAGGTCCTTCGAGGAAGGATCGCTTTGCAGTCGAGGTGCGTCAGTGGCAGATGAAGGCTCAGCTCCAGGTTCAGCTATGGATGATTTGTGTAACCTTGGGCAAGTCATCTTATCTTTGAGACCGTGGATTTTAGGGGGCTGCTTGCTATACAGTCAGCTCCCTGCTAAGAATATGGCTCTAATTCTCTGCTCAGCTGCAAGCCTTGAAATCTAGATCCATGAAAGTCACTGCAATAACTGGATCTGGACCCTACTCGCTGTTCCTTGGAAACGGGCCCTCAGGGGCTCCACAGGGGATCAGTGAGAAGTGATGTGGTCATGTTTTAAGAGGCTGATATATTCTTCAGGCAGCTTTTCTGACCACAGCAAGCAGGACAGTAGCACTTCTACTGCGGATACCTGATTTGTGAGCTTATTGCTCAGATCCCAGGATGGGACACGCTATTGAAGGCCAACCAACCCTTTATCTGTTCCTGTCACTTACCTATTAGGTGACACACACAGTGGAGAGCAAGATGCACAGTCTCCTCATATTTGTGCCCCATCAAACCCATTACCTCCACCATGCCTATGTGGTGTCTCTGCTGACAGGAGGCGCAGGGCAAAAGGTAGAGGTTTGCGGATGAGAGGGGAGCAGCACATCTTTGTGCTTTGAAATTGGGCAAACATTACCTTAGAGTCCAGGGCAGGGGATTTCACTGTATTATGCTCAGTGGTCATTTCTGGATCATTAAAATTATAATTAGACCTTAAAAAAAGATCAGAACCTTCGGGCCAGCATTGTGGCTAGCCCCGTGGCAGCAGTGTTGCTGGCTTCCTGCACCATTTTCCCCTGACTGCCAAAAAGCTACCAAGGACCTCAACCTCTCCAAGGACAAACAGCCGAAGGCACGGCACAGCAGGACCTTTGGGTGAGCAGAGATCCACTGCCATGCCTCCATGCTGCCCCCAGCCACCAAGGTGGTAGCCATCTCAGAAGGGAGCTAAAGAGTTAAGAAAGAAGAGAGGGAGTCCTCAGGGCTTAATCAGAAGCAGAGAGGTTCTCACTTGAAAATACCAATTCACCTTGATAGCTGCGCTATGTGACACTTCTTATCTGAAGGGGAGCAGCAACTTTTGAAATCAGCCCTTGTTGCTGTGTTAAATAAAGAATAAGTGGGCCCAGCTTCTGTGCTGGGGTGCACATGAGGCCCTACACTAATAACTCTTCTAACTTGAACCTTGGGGAGGGTTGATGTCTCCAGTTTCATTTATTTATCTCCACAGCAGAGATCAGTGTAAAACAAACTGTCTGAAATCCTCAGAGCAAATGGGAAAAGATGAGAGGTAGATTCATTTTAAGGCCCAGTAGCTTTGTGTCTTCCCCTTTCAATAACACTGATAACCTAGGTGTAAAACATGTAATGCCTTAAGCAATCAATAGCGTGGTTTAAAGCTTATCACTTTAGAGAGAGGGAGCGAGTGATTCCCAGCATGAGGAATGCCAGGGCTTAACAATGGGGCTAGGAAGAGAGGTGTCAAGCCTTTGGCTTGATTGTGTGCTTTAGAAATATGCATGATTGCCTGCAAAGAGTAAAAATAAATAAATAACTAAAAATGCTCCCACAACGATTCCAGCTTCCCCTGCCTCGGAAGCAATAATCACATTTGCACACATCATGGCATACAAGGCAAGCAGAGCTCCTCATTCATTTTGAATGTAGGTTTATTTGCTGAACCAGAACAGCTGAGACAGCTTAAAGTAATAAATATCAGCTGACACCCTCTGCTATTCAGCACAGTAATCCCAGAAACAATACATCACTGCAAAACAACAAACACACATCCTATCTTCTACCTAATCTGACCACAACCTGAATTCACAGTGATTAAAACTCTGCCTGCTGCCATTTGGGAGCTCGGGAAGGGGGAAAGACAGACTGTTTCAGCACCAGCGTGGCGAGGATCATAAAGCAGAGTTTATGATGGGATTTACCATGGCTGGGAGCCTGTCTGCATCAAGCATTTAACGAGGGCAAAAGAATGACATAGCAAAATGCAAGAGGAAAGGTGAACTCCAAACAGGCTTGAAATACGTAAGTAGGTCACCAAACTTTTACATCAAGAAGAGATTTAAAAAACTCTCTTCTGGCATAAATGTAATTTTTTTCTGTCACATAACTTAATTGTAAATATCTCCCTGTCTGACAGTGATAACAAGAAAATGAATATGCTCAGCTCTACATGTGTTGTATCAGAGAGGTACACATGGGACGCCTTCCTGACCTACAGCCGCATCACAGCTACATCCATAGCTTCTGGTGCACCTTTGGGAGCGTGTGTTCTGCAGCATCCCCAAATACTCTGGAGAATAGCAAATGCAATGGAGAGCAAAAGAAACTAAAAGGTATGTTTGCAGCTTTTCTACCTAAGGTTTGAAGCAGGATGGAGGGTTGGTAAAATACAGAAATTCAGGGAAGCTGATACAAACACAAAGAGCTGCTATGAGGAGGGCACATGGGAAGGAGGAAATGGTGCTTGAAAGAATGAAGTCCACAAGGAGTCAACTGTTGTCATCCTTTGCCTCTACACACTCTGTCCCTACATCTGCATGCTTAGAAGGTGGCTCTCTGCAGAAAGTACAGTCCCTACAGTAACATTTAGATCTTGACAGATGTCCTTGTGCAGCTTTGTTGAGATACAGAGATGTTGGCAGGTACTCTGAGGACGGAGATGGATACAATATTAGTATTCCAGCCTCAAGTCAACCCTGGGAAAACTTAGCCAGGGAAAGATTTCAGATCTTTCAGCTCTGCCTCTCTTAGCTCCTCAGCAAGCAGCTAGTAAACTTTACCAAAGTAAAAAGAGAGAACTCTGGGGAAGGGGATAATGCTCCTTGCAGAGAAATGCTGCTCAGCACAACCCCGCCTTGCTGCAGTCACATCTGCTCTTGCGCCAAGGGAGTTGTACTCTAACGCCCTTTGGGAAAGGACTGGTAAAGCCTTCCCCAGGAGAAAAAAAAGTCCTGCTTGAGATTAGTCCACTGCTCGCTTATTCTTGGCATTATCAGCTTTGCGGTTATGGGAGTGAAGTAATCTGACTTCAAACACAGCGAACAAGTCCTTTCCACCCCATAAAAAGCCTCCCAATTTCTGCTCCCCTGTAAGCCAGGGATCAGGCAAGGCCACAAACTTGTGACCCCTAACATGACTTTAAGGACAGCAGAGCTTAATCTTTTCATGTAATCCTCTGTCTGCCATAACAAATTGGGTCAGGCAAGTGCAAAATTCTCCATCTCTAGCATTTTTGGTATGCACTATTTTAACTGTCACTTTCTTCTCCCACTGCACAGCTAGCACTGTGCCTTCATTATCTGTCATTTCTTTGCACCTCCAGTTATCATACAGGCTGGCTTTCACAGGCTCCTGCAAGTACCTTATCCATTGTCTTTTGCCTGGATGCAAGCTTTTCTTTCGTCCTCTGAGACCTTGTATCCCTGATGCAGCGCTGTAGACTTCCTCCTTACTCTGCTTAAAAAACACAAGACTTTGCTCTGTAATCTGGAAACATGGTTGGTTTTCCTCAACAAGTACTCACTCTGCCTGCCCCAGGAGAGCTGCAGTCATTGAAATTGGTTTTAAATCACATTTACAAGTAGCTCCAGAACCTTGTGAAGATGTGGAAGATCCCTGCCCCATCTAGCCTGCCCTGGATAAGACATCTTTAAGACAAAACCTAGCTCAGAAGATATAGCATTGCAGGGGGGTCCTATTCTGAATCTTGCACTTATGAAAGTGTTGAATTGCAGCATGGGCATAACTTTGGTCTTGGGCTTCAGTCTCAACTGGGTTGAAAGAGCCAGGAAGGAGAAGGTGGCTCAGCCCTTCCCACAGTCCTTTGGGCCAGACCAACTCTGGCATAAATTAGAAAAGTTTAGTGGCTACTCTCAGTTCCACTGGTTTTTAGTGGTCTCCAGGGGACCATTATGCTTGGGACACTCCGGATGCAATACACTGCAGCATCGTTCTGGAGGACGATTTCTAGGGGCAGCCTGAGCTTCTGCTGCCTCAATCGGAGAGTCTTGCTTCATAAAGGAAACAAGCTGCAGAGCATAGACCAGTCCAAAGCCTTGAGTCATGTTTAATACACATCCTGGCCCCTAAACAACACTCCAGCAAGAGGGCAGACCGCAAAACAGAGGAGCCCGGCCTTGCTTTCACCCCACCCTGGCCGGCCAGAGGGAAATGTGCATGGCTCTTGCATGCCAAGGACTACAGTTAGAGACCTGGTCACAAAACACAACCCCAAGAGCCTATGCAGCACCAGAGAGCTGCTCTGCAGCAACAGTTCCCTTACGTTTCTCTGCTGCCATCGATGATCACCTTCCTAGCTTGCTGCGCTCTGTGCGAGGGTCTCGGTGTAAGCTGGTGCAGGACTGTGCTCCAGAGGCAAAAGCCCAAATGGCTGTGGCAAGGAGAAAAGGCTTTCCTCCTTTCCTAACTAGGGCTGAAGGATAAAAATCAGACCCAAGCAGACATTTTGCTTGAAAAAGTCTCTAAGCATGAGGAATGCCACTCTTCCCTCAATGGCGCCATGAAGTCTGACTAACAAGGCAAGAGCTGCCCACAGTTACAATCAGGAGGTAATGAAGTCTTCAGCTGTGTAAAAGGCTGCCAGCTGGAGTCGAGGACACTACACGGGTTTCAGTTAACCCAGTCACCTCTCTTCTGAGCCTGCCCAGGACATTGCTGGGCCCCTTTTCCAGAGCCCCCAATGGTTAATTTTAAAATAGAAGATGACAATACGGATTCCCTCCTTAATTAACAGTTTTATTAAATAACCCATTTCAAATAATAGTTAAATTCTCTAAATTTATATCATTCTATTAACCATAATCTAATCTCATTAACCTTGAAATTCCCAGTCTTAACTACCCAATTCTATACACCATGGTGCTAGCAGCTAAACTAATTAAATGACCTTCAAACTATTTCTCCTTCATGTATTGGCATTATTTATCTTTGCTCATTGCTCTCCCTTCAAGCTATCACAAAAATCTTCACCTATGAACTCTTCCTGCATGTACTCAGTACTAGATATGCCACCACTCTTCCTTGCAAAATCTGTCAGTGATGTCTCCAATTTTCCTCTAGCTAATATATTCCATCAGCAGTGACGGTTAAGTGTGCTTGCTCCTTGGCTTTCATTCTGAGTACCTGATGCTTCCACATCTTCATTTATTTTGCTGTCACTCATTGTCATTTCTCAAAGAAGTCCTCAAAGCAATGACCTGAGCTTTAACTGCACATAGAGAGCTCCTGTTCACAGCCACTGAAGAGAGAGATATTATGTACTATGATCTTCAAAAACGTCTTTCTTAATCTCACTCTCTACACAAGTTCTTCTTTGATTCCCCTAAATTTTGAGCATGTTGACCTCTTCTCAGAGTTCCAGGACTGAAGATGCCATTTCTTCCTGTGCTGATCCAGGTTTAGTTTAAAAGCCATCTCCCAAACCATTTTGTTCAATGAATTACCAAGGCAAGGGAGAGCTTGGCATTCTTGCTGTCTGATTTGACAGGGCTGGAGTTATGGCAGAAGAGAGATGTAGAGGCTATTCTTCTATAAGCTGTAAAGAGTTTGTGACTTCCCTGACCTTTCAGCAATAATCATTTAGGGAATAAGCTGCAGTAGTTAGGGCAATGAGACTTCTGACAACAAAGCAAAACGTTATCTGGCCTGCATCTAAATTAATTTGTCTAGATAAGCATGATGAACAAAATATATAGGTCTATAAATACTTGTATTTAGCTTGTCTTCTTTTTTCTGGAAGTAAATGCAGCAGCAGATTTCATTTCCCCAGTAGAGAGGGTATTGGGCTGCATAGTTTACTCTACTGACTGTATAGGGAAGCAGTGTACTTCAAGGAAAAGGCACAGTAAGAAGGTGCTATCAGTGAAGCAGTGTGCAGCCCACTCCAGAGAGGCTGCTTATCAGCTTGAGAAGGAAGCATTTTTCGAAGCTCACAAACAGAAAGTGCCACTTCCTGTCTCTTAGTTCTTCCACATCCTACACACATCCCTGAATTTCACCTGCCTCTTTACTGCCCCTTTGCAGCTGGAGAGCTCAGCTGGACTTCCATAAACTAGAGGAGGGGCTGGAAGAGGGAAGAAGGTGACCCGTGCCCACCTGCAACCCTGTGAACTGCAGCCCCACTTTCCTGATCACATTTCTTTGGACTTGAATATAAGCTGCCATTGTGGAACGCCTTTTCCTCTACCACCACCTCTTCAAAATAAACATGAGAGTTGAAGCCTTTCACAAGATTGGCTGCAACACAGCTGAATTTGCATCTTAGCTAACTAAATAAAGGCATTTTGAAGGACACCATGTACTATGTTTAAGTCTAAACATCTGGAAGAATTTTAAATCAGAACTGCTTTACTGGGTCAGATCAATGGTTCATCCAGGCCAGCACCCCCTCTCTGGATGCCACCAGAAAGAACATGTAGGAACAGGATCTCCCTTGCTCCGTTCTATTCTCCCAGGCCATGGTCCAAGCTGCTCCTCATTCAAAAGCTGCCTCCAGATCTTAGTGGTCAGGGGTTGCCTGCAGATCTCTTCTGAAAGTCACTCAGTGTTTTTCTGAACCAACTGATACCTCTGGTTTGCACAACATCCTGTGCCAATGAGATCCACAATTTAATTACACAACTGGCAAAGAAGCACTTATTTTTATTTCTTTTAAGCTGCTGGTTATTCCATTAGGAACGCCGTTCCTCTAGCAATGTGAAAAATAGCACGTAGTCCATCTGACATTTTTATACCTTATTTTATAAATCCTGAAGATGTTCCTACTCCCTGTCCTCTCTCTTCAAAGCTGAAAGTTCTAATGTATTTATTATCCCTGGGTATAGAAGCCACTCTGTGCTACCGATCATTTACAACAGAGGATTCTCAAATATCTCCTAATTCTGAGCAGATATAAGGATGGTATTTTTTCTGGTGAGGGTAGTTAAGCGCTAGAAGAGCTTACCCAGAGAAGCTGTAGCATCTCCATGCCTGGAGATACTAATAACTTGATTGGACAAGGCCCTCAGCAACCTCTTCTAGATTCACAGTTCTCCCCACTTCAAACATGAGATTGGTCTAAAGATCTGAAGACTCTTCAACCCAATTTTTTTGGTGGACCCTGAGATTCTACCACTACTAAGGTCTTTTTAGACAAGGCAGATGCAGAAATGAATGTCATGTTCAAGGTGTGGGCTCACCATGCCTTTATCCTGCTACAAAGGAAATGTTTTCTGGGATGTTTCTTGTTTGCCTTCTGATAATTGTCTAGTATTTGATTTTCCTCTCTGGCCATTGATAAGCACTAAGCTGCTATTCCTAATGATCTACTTCTGAGTAACAGCAGCTCATTTGAGTCCATCATTGTATGTGTATAGTTAAGATTGTTGTTCCTCACGTGCATTACTTTGCACTTGTCAACACTGAATTTCATCTGCCATCTTACTGCCCACTCAGTATTGTGGGCCGCTTCTGCAACTCCTCATACTCAGCTTGAGATCTGTCTATCCTGAACAGTTCTGTGGCATCTGCAAGTAAGGTTTTACTGAAACTTCAAGGAAGATAAATCTCTTCACCATTATGTTTCTTTAAATACCAATGAAGGGAGTACTCACAACTGCTCGGATTGTGAGCACTGCAAATATTTCATTAATTCAGGAAAGCCTAAGAGTGAAATAAACAAACCTAGGTCCCATTTACATTACAAAGAGCTACTATACTGCAGAACTGGCTAGAGCACAGGAGCCCAAGACACAGCTATTACAGTTCAACACAGGAATACAGCTCAGCCCCCTCAGGGTGGGGTTTGCTGCCCCACATGCTGCCGCTATTAAGTGGTCCTTGCCCTGTGTGCAACTCTTGTGTTTCTCTCGATCAGGAAAATTGAACATTTTCTCTCTGGCATCTGGATTGAGCAAAATGCCAAACATTATTAGTAGCAAAGGTAAACTAGGTTTCTAAAGCGCACACTTGTAACAGTCAAAGGGATTAACACCAGGAGATGATTTGTTTTGTGAAAATGATTAACTTGACAGCAGTCTTTTTAAAACAAATCAATGCCTTCATTTGGCCCAGCCAGGGGGTCCTGGGTGGGGGTGCAACTGCTCTCCCCCTTCCCGGGGACGTGGGCCCACAGCTCCCGTTCCCTTTGCACAGGCGAGGAGACACATGCCCTATGTTTTGCACTGCAAGGGTTTGGCTGTGCTGACCCTCCTTTGTGAGGCAGCCGGTCCAGCCCCACCCTGTGTATCAACAGACAACCATCTCTTACAGATGGCCTGCTGGCACAGCAAGCCTTCTCCAGAGCCTCACCTGTACTCCCTCTCCTGAAAGAGCTGAACAAGACTGGATCTGCCAGACTCTGTCCCGGATTGTGTGTAGGTTCAGTCCCTCAGCAATCTCTGAAGCAGGGGCAGCCGTCAGCAAATCCTGCTTGTTAGCGAATATGAGCACTGGGACTCCACTAAGCTTTTCTTCATCCAAAAGCTCAGCCAGCTCCTGTATCATTTACAAGGGAGTGGGGTGGGGGGAAGATGGAGAGAGGGAAGAGAAGAAAACCTTCAACCACCAGTGGTTGTCTCTAATTAGAAATATATTTAGGGCAAATGCTAGAAGAGCATGTTCCAGTGAAACCTAGATCTTATTATAAGAGAGCAAAAATGTATACAATCATCTCTGCCCAAGGTTCAAAAGCTATTTCTTCCAATTACAGGTTACAAAAATCTTCATTTTAGTCTGAAATTAGCAGTTGCCTTAAAGGCTACAACTCTGTGTTTTACCAGTCCTGCTCCCAGGACACCAAAATTGATGAAACAGCAAAAAACATGTAAATTGGCAATATGAGGAATCTGTCTTAAGTTATTGCCTGACTGGCATTTGTACCTGAGCAGCCATTGACACCAGCCCTGATATCTTTGCTAACAGTGAGTTTCAGGGGTTTGTTCCAAGTTTTATACACTGCAATTTGAGTAGGAGAGGACTTTCTTCATCCCCAGAAATGGAAATCTCCCTCCCACAAGAAAGTGTTTTTGAAGGCATTGGCTAGCTGAAGACAAGCTAGCTTTACTAGCTGGCTCCATAAGCACAGCACACATTGGGTGGCATCTTGAGAAATGGGTTTGTTCATTCAAAACTGGGTGACTCAAAGAGACTTTTTTAATAGCTCAAATCTGAATCTGCAGTGGATCAACAGCGGCTGAAATGCTCCATGTTGAGGGTTGTGCAATGGCTTCATGTGAAACAAACAGTCTCAAGTCACTTCCCTATGTAAAGATATGACAAACCCAGCAGAACTTGAACCTGTAAGGACTGCTGGCATTGCAGATAGATGAGTACATGAGATTTTTGTGGGCTCCTTAATTAGCTGGAGAGGTCTCATGCTTTCAGATACTGTCCTAACATCCTTCATCCACTGGCTAGAAAATTCTGGATTAAATGAGTGCAGTTGGGTAGATGCTGAATTGCAACAGAAATCTGACTCCATCGCCCCAAAAGCAGTGTTTGGTTTGAAACCAGGATGAGAGAATGGAGTTATAAACAGAGCTGGCTGGGAAGTTTTCAACAAAATAGGTCTTTCATGAGACACGGCTGATTTATTGAAACCATAAGTGTTTGTGGAAATACAAGGGGTCCAGGCTGACTCCACCTGACTCAGGCTCTAAGCTTCTGCTTCCTCTCCCTCTCTTTTACCCAATGAGTATTTAATTGATGACATAAAATGAAACAGCTCTAGCAGGGGAAAGATTCCCCCCACCCCTAGAACAACCAATACTTCTGCTGTTAAGGTCTGCCCATGATACTTGAGAGGCAAAAGATCAAGTGCCTCCTTCAACAGACAGAACAGAGGGCTTTAATCTAAATCTCCCATTTCTGGGGGATAAATCTGTTGCTAGCTATTTTGGGACAATGTCACTTCCTGAATTTTACAAAAGAAAGTTCAAAAGTCCTATTTTTGTTCTATCCTAAAACACAAAATGTTGCAAAAGATCAAAACTTTGCAAAACAGAAATCTTATTTTCTGGCCAGTCTTAGTTAGAAAGTTCTTAATTTTGGGTTGTGTTTTTTTTTCAATTACATCCAAAAGACAATCAAGTCAATATGATTTCCATTTCAACTTTGTAAATAAGAAAATAGGATTCCTCAGGGTCTTGGTTTGGCGAGGTTTAAAGGACTTAGAGAAGTTTCCTGCTTTCAGTCTTAGGCTCCATTTGCTATTATTGTATAACTTCAATGAAAAGCATTCTATTTAAATGGAATCAGGCTACCTATTTTCCTTGTTTCACATCTACCAAAATAATCTGCATTGATGTTGAAAGGCAAGTCTCTTGAAATGCAAATTTCCCTCATAAACAACAAAACCATCTTCCTAACTTTTGTGAGCAAGGGGCACTCAGAAGCACTGAATTACTTCAAAGGAAGCTGGGCATAAGTAACTTACCTGACCCGTTTCTTCAAACCTCTTCCTATCTGCACTGTCAATGACATAGATCTGAAAAAGAAAAGAGAGAAGTTACTCTTCCCAGAAGACACTCTTCTATGATATCACGTGCTTAAGTGAGCTGAGGCTAATGATTGTGCTTTTGGGCACAAAGATACCCAGTATTATTTATAGCAAAATTTGACAAAACTTCAAGACATTCTGAAAAGAAAGGAACCACCTCTTTTAAAGCTGGGGGGGTGGACAGCCATGTGGGCAGTACTGAGGATGCTCTCACCATCTCCACAGCATTTATTATATGAAGAGAACAGGTATCTGCCTGGTATCTTTCCAAATGACCAGCTTACAAGCTGAAGCTGAGCACAGGAGGACAAAACCGGGGGGGCCAGACACGGTCTAGTGAACAGTGTACAACCACCACACTGGCGTGACTATGCCGTGCTGCCCTCCAGCAGGACCCATCACCTCAATAAGCCACCAAGGCTCACAATGGCACTCGGAGCAGGTGAACACATCTAGGACACTCAGCTCCTCTCCAACAAGTGATTCTACTGCAACATCCTGGAGCAGGTGGTTGGGAAGAAGGGCTGGATAGAGCCTGTGAGACTCCAGCTACCAGCTTGTCCACCAGGATGATGGTCTAGTGTGAGGCATCCCTGGTCTTCAGGTCCTTTCCAACCCAAACCACTCTATGATTCTATGATGGAGAAAACAGGGAGCAGCTGGCTTATGAAGACAGACAATACAATCCTGCCACCCTCTCATGGCTGGACACCACATTTCATGGTCCACAAGGAGGTCCCAACCAGACACTTGTTCCCTGGTATGCAGAAGGGTGGATCCCCCAGCCCGCAGGCTCCCTGCCTTGGGAGGGGCTCTCCACCCTCTCCAATAGCATGGCATGTGCCCATTTCTTTCTGTAAATGCAAACAAGAGCTCAGTGAAGGCAGCTTTAGGTCTACACAGGCTAAAAGGCTCCTCAAAGGTCCCCCTAAATACATACTTATTAAGTCCAGCCACCCTCCTTACCCGTAGCAATGCTATTGCTGTTCAAATCATACAAATATCAAGCTACATCTAAAGAAACAGGGAGCCTCAGTATAACACTTGGGCAAGAATAACCTGGTATCCCTTTTTCATTACATGGTAGGGGAAGGTTTTTGAAGGAGAAGGGTGCTGGGACAGCAGACAGGGATAGGACTGGTGACAAACACTGAGCATTTTGCTTCTAGTCCCTGCCATTCCCCATCAGCAATGATTGAAGCTGCTAGCATGTCATCTGCATGCTCTTTGGTGGCTTACAGGGAGCAAGTGTCAGCCTGGTTTTCAGGGAATAGATGAGCACAGCACCCCGCCATCAAGATAAATGGCATCCTCACAGGCACTCTCAGCATAAGACTCCATGCTTCCAGGATAATTTTGACCAAATCGTAGGAGGAGGGAAGATCTCTAGCAGCAATATCTATTAAACTTTAGGCACTCCCTTAATGAGCACTGTTACATTTGTTTGAAATGGGACCAAACATGCAGCAGGAGAATCTATGCCAGGGCTGAGGAGGTAACTCAGCACCTCTCAGACCTCTCTGTTCATCCCTCGAGATCTTGTGGTCCCCGCCAGGCCAGGCTGATGCACACTGACAGAGGCTGGGGTACATGTGGCAGGGCTGGATGCAGCTGCATGGTGGGGATGCGTCAGCAGTGCACACTGTTGGAGCCACGTGATGGGAAAGGCACACCGTGACACACAGCCTCTCCCCACAGTGGGATCCCAAGCACGGGCACCAATACTGCGTCAGCTACGCCTGTCCTCTCTGCCCTTCCCGAGCATCCACCCCATGCATCCTATTTGGGCGTATGAGACACCCAAAGAAAGGAAGAAGCTGCAGTGCAGCTGTGCTCTGGGGTGAAACTGGACTGTCGTCTGTCTCCTCCTTTGGGATATCTCAGGGAAGCTTAGCAGCACATGAAAGCAGTAGTCAAGTGCTTTCTCAACTGAAAGTCGGCACCTCCTCTATTACGGTGCTTCTGTAACTGGCAAGGCAGAGGCCTGAGCCCAGTCAGCCAGGCTTTCCCCTGCACTACTCCCATTCCTTGCTAGGGAGGTATTTTGCAAGACGAGAAGCAGAGACAACAGTGCTCCGGGCAAAAGCCACAAAAGCACAGAGAAGGTAAAGTATGTGCAGAGTGCCTACTTCCAAACCAGAAAGCACTGTGCCAAATAGCTGCAGGTGCCTGTCTGAATATGCAATCAGCCAGATATCCACACCTTATTTGCCTGGGTTAAGCTTCCAAATATCACAGGTGTGTGATGCAAGACCAAGCTCTCATTCAAAGGCACCTGCATGGATTTGAATTTGCAATCACTTCCTGCTTTTTCATACTCCTTAGAGGGTCCTTTCTGCTTTGTGCAATATAGTTTAGGAGAAGACAGAAGCAGGGGGTCCTGGGAACTGTAGTGTGTCTCATCTCCACCTTCCTTCTATGGCCAGGGCCACACAAGAGCCTGTTTCTGGCTGTGGTGCTCAGTAGCACAGTTGGTCGCTTTGTACAGCCATCAAGTACAGCTTGTTGGAGAAATGGAGCTTGAGAAATTCCTGTAAATTGGGTGCCTCCTTAGAGCAACATGCCAAAACAAAACCTGGAGTAAGTGGGTTGGGCAGAAATTACAAGTGGTGGGACTGGATGAAGAAATAACACAAGGGATAAATTGGCTTAATTTACAGATGCACAACCTGCACTAGGTTTGTCTGAGGATAAAATTATTGGCTAGAACAGGGGTGAGGGCTAGTAGAAGACAAAGAGGGAATCACCAGCACATACCTGATCCCAGTTTTGGTGTGTATGGACATAGCAAAGCACTGCAGTAACATGACAGCTTCCAGTCTGGGGCTGGATGTCAGCACAGAATATAAGGAGGGGAGCTTAGGTCCATCCGCGCATCAGTTATTCCCTCTGAATTCACACTGCTGCTTGCCCCAAAGTGACTCTGCTTCTACCTACCCATTTTCTTACTCATATGAAAATAAGGGTTTTCTCTACATTGTTTTAACTGGGGTAGAAGGAGGACAGGGAAAACAATTGCTTTCATCTCCTCAGTCTTCAAATTCACCTTTACTTCTGTATCTCCCATGTAGCACACACTGGGAAAGGTGGAAGCCCACAGGCCAGTGTAACTCATTGTCTTTGCCAGCAGTGTTCCAGATACCGTTTTTGTGGTTGTACTGTCTCTGCAGCCTCAGCACCTGCCATAGCAGGCAAAGAACCCTGGCTGCTGCTTTGCAGTGTTGACTTTGATCAGCACACCTACTGCCTGCCCACCACACACAGCTACAGAGATTGGACACAATGGGCACACAATCACCTCAGAGCCATGCCATGTCCCCTCCTCGATGGCCACAGAGGGGCATGCAAAGTGTGTCCTGCTAGTTTCTCAAACCCTGATCTTTCCATTACTCTTTGCAAAAGCAACCAATGGGGTTTGTGCTCTGATGGCTGCCCTCAAACATCACATTCCAAATTCAGGCTGAAAAGGGGGAATCTGCAAAAGAGATTACTGAGGGTTTATTAGTCCCATTTAAATAACAGCTTCATTTGCACAAGGTTTCGCAAACCTGCAGGGGCAGCCAGGCCCTTCAGGATCCTGACATGAGCCTTGGAGTAGAGTCCTATTCCTAGCTGCACTGATCCTCCTGTGGAAGCGCATGAAAGCTCCCAATATATTAGTATGTATGTGACAGGAGGGAAGAAGGGCATCTTTCTGAGAGAGCTTCCCACTTTCCCATGGGAGCCCTGCAGTCTTTGCCTTTTCTCTGTTCCCACAGGCAACATTGCTTGGAGTGGGGAAAGGCCTGAAGCCCCCACCCTGCCTTCACCCTGGCACAAGGCTGCATGTTAGAGGTGATACTTGAAACTAGTCAGGGCAGCACTTGGAGGGTCCGAGGGTAACGTGCTCTAGCATGGAAGCACAAAGGTCCTGCACTGTAAATACAATTGTAGTAATCTGCAGCTAATTCTGAGGTAACTACAGCTAAATTGTCACAGACATTAAAGGATAGTCTTATGATTAAAGGAGCAAAAGCAAAGACAAGGGGTCTCTCTGTGTCCCTCAGTCAGAAGCTTTCCCATATAATGCCAGACATAGCATTTAATTCTGTTGAGCCTCAGTTTCCCCAACTAGAAAACAAAGGCACCATACTGACCTACCTCTACACATGAGGCTTAAGTCACTAATGCCCACGACAGGCCTTCAGAGTCTCCAGTAAAAAGACCTATAGATGGGTATACTACAAGTTATTAATGTTCTTTCATCTGAAGGAAATGGAGATGAGAGGAAAGGAACTGGCTATAACCAGCACCATCCTGTGAAAGTAAAAACATGCAACTGAATGATTTCTCCAAACATCACTGTATTTTTCTTACTGCACCCAACCAATCTTGCCATTTCACTCAGAGCAACTCCTGTTACAATGGCAATGGTGTTGCTGAGGAATCGGACATTACATTACTTGTTCCTGAATTTCTGGCCGAGACCTTGGAAAGCCATTGCATGAACACAGCATTCAATTGCAGCCAATACTCACAAGGACATCAGTGTTTTCAAAATAATTCCTCCAGTATGGCCTGATCTTCCTCTGTCCGCCTATGTCCCATACATTCAGCTTGAAGCCTTGAGACTGTACACTTTTGATGTTAAAGCCCTGGAAAGAGCAGAAACAAAGCCACATAGAGCATAAAGCTGAATGGCTGGAGCACGTTCATAGGCAGACATTAACACCTTATATATCCCATGCCTGCAATGTGCAGTGAGATGGGCTGGGGAGCCATAAAGATGGATCGGCTGTGGGAGAGGCACTGGTGAAAGTGAACACAGGCGCCAAACCGTCAGTTTGCCAGTGTTCTTTGGGTCAAGGGTTGATGCTGTCATGGCTATGGAGATATACGATGCACTTAGTGCTCTGCGAGGGCTCAGCAGGGTGGGTGCAGGAAGAGGTGGGAGAGCTGTAGATAAGGAGAAAACAAGGGTGCTGTGAGAAGCAGGACTAAGCTTGTGAAAGCTGAGTAGAGAGTCCCAGCTAACATGAAGCCAGAGGTCTCTGCTCAATTCGACATGACACAGCTAATGCTGGGCTTAAAAGAGCAACAGCTGCACATCTGAAGGGTCCATTTCATCAATTAGAACACCAACTGAAAGTGCATTCAAGTAGAAAAACAGGATGTGGCGTGGGCTGGCAACACACTGCCACACCACCCAGGGGACTGGGGCTTGGAATTGGGGTATCAGGGCTGGGAGCTTTGGGAGGCAGCTACGAGGTGGGGGGAAGCATCTCCCATAGCTCTCTAGCAACCTCCTCTGGTCAACATGGGAGCGATGCTGCAGTGCTTCTCATGGGAGACATCCTTCTCCCCAACACCAAGGCTCAAAGAAAGAGGACCACAGCCATCAGAGACGGAGTGCTGGAATATGCAGGACCCTCAGAGCTGGCTGGGTGAAAGATGCAAGGAGACAGGGGCTTGTCCAGTGCTGCAGCATCACCTGTACATGTCCCCTGTTTGGCAAGGACAAGAGGAACACAGTCTCATCCATGCAACCCTAGCATGACCCAAAACCCTTCTGCAGAACTGCACAGCATTCATCCACTTTTACACTACCTCACAGATCTGGCGTGACATGACACTCTCCGGCTCCTTCAGGGAGCCTCCTCTTATGCAGAAAACACACAAACTTAATGGTGCCCCAGGCTCTGGTTGCTCCCACTTTTACTGAAACACTCAGTTGAATCATTAGTGTTTTGTATAATAAGGCAGGTGGGACCACAAGAACTGCTTTGGGCAGGAAAAGGCCTTTCTCACCTGTGTTGGCGTGATGTGGCTGATGTCCTCAGATGCCAGCTGTTTCAGGAGTGTTGTCTTGCCTGCATTATCCAGTCCCAAGAGAAGGATTCTCACCTCCTGGTCTGGGGCACTTTTCAGTTTACGCAAGATTGACAGTAAACCCTAAATCCACAAGAGAGACTGTAGCTGTTATTTGCCCCCCACCATGCCATGCCATGCCATGCCCTCCACCCTTGAAATGGGTTCTCTGTGGCAATGGATCCCAAGACACATTGAACCCCTTCCTGCAGTCCCTATTCCCATTTCCTCTTCTCCTCCTCCCCCTCACCTCTTATTTTTCTTCATCTCAGAGTGTACCGACAAGGTCTCAGACAGCACAAATGTTGCTCAGTGGGGTGCACCACTGGCTGCACTGCTCTTGTCACACAGCTGTTCGGCATTCCCTGTGCCAGGAAGACAGTGCCTACGCATATCATGTGTAGGGTCTGCAAACCAAATACTTGCGAGCTCTTCATTATCTTTTATCAGAGGGAAAAACCCATTAATTTAATCTCCCTCCTAGTTAACTGCAGGTTACCATGCACCTGACATCAGTTCTTTTCATAGTAACTCCCTGATCAGCTCAAACCCCGTTTATCTGCCTAAAACATGCCGGACCCATGGGGCACGTGCAGTTCTGGTTCTCAGGATGTAGCACTTAACTATCTCAGATCACCACACATGCTCACTAAGAAAAGCACAGTGGATTTCAGTCATTAGTCAGGCTCAGCTCTCTGAGCTGACAGTATCACTCAGGATTAGGAAACAGAATATGCAGGTCAGCTCATTTACAACCACACTCATTCCAGCAGCACACCCAAGCTTTTGTCAGTGCCACCCCTCAGAGACCTGCGCCTCTCTAAAATGGCTGGAAAAATACTCTGGATCCTGGCACATAAGTGAGAGCTGCAAATCACCCCACTTCCAGCTGCCTCTGGCTGCCCAGCCACAGAGAAGAGGGGCAGTTGCAGCCAAGGGCATGGGAGCAGGCTGTGAATCCATGACTGCCGGCGTGTCCTTGGACGCATTGCTGCACTGCTCCTCAGAGCCTGAGCAGTGCACACCACAATGAGACCCAGCCTGGGGACACAGATACTCTTGCAACTAACTTCCTTGAGCAAATCTAGGAGAGGAATATGCCTACAGCCCCTTCCGGAGCCCTCAGGACTCCTGCTTGGTCTCTCCCAGACAATTCCCATGTTGAGGCCCACTAAAACCCAGAGCCAGGAATAAAAGTTCAAGTGTCAGCACAAACCTAGGCCCATGAGGGCCCATCATCTCTCAAGCTTTTTTGTTCTCCTGTTTGCAAAATGGAGACAATGCTTCTTGTCAACCTGCAAGGGTGAATCAGTTAAATGCCACAAAGTGCTTTGTTGCTACGAGGAACGACACCCTCTAAATAATCCTGCTGGGAGCCAAGAACTATTTGAGCCATGAAGGTTGCTCCTGATCATGGCAATCGGAAACTTGTCCTCAAAATGAAGAGCTGCAGGACGTGGCACAGCTGTCACGGCTGCAGCATGGCTGAGGCAATGCCCAGCTCCCGGAGAGCCCCATCTAAGCCCTTTGGGAACTGCTGCTTCCCACTACTGCTCATCACACCGCTCCGAGCTGGGGAGTGTTTGGAAAGGACACGGTGCTACCGGTGGCAATGCCAAAGCTTTCAACAGTGCACTGAGATCCAAAAGCACGTGAGACTTGATCCACCCCTCTGAGCGTTTTTGATTTAAAAGTAATTTATTGGTTTTCCATTTAATTACCAGACACAGCTCAAAATACATTCATGATGTGCAATAAAACAGGGAGAAGAGACAGAACTTAGTAAAAATGGGCCTGAAGGATATCGGTGGAAAGAACAGCACTGCCACTGTTGCTGTGCTTTTAAAAAGCATTGTAGAAAGCTGAGGTTCAGAAATTCAGAGCTGGTGCAAGGAACAGCAAAACTGCAGTCTCAGAGCCCAGTAAGCAGGCTCAGGGGATCACCTACTGCATAAACAGGCTGGCAAAAACTTGGGAATCCAGACTATGCTCAAGAGCTGTTAATCAGGAACGGGCTCTGCTTGGCAGAGGGTGCCATGCCTCACAGTTACCATCCCCAAACTGCTTGTAACCAAAGCACACAGGCCTGTAACATCACATGCCAAGCCCTGAGGGCCAGATGCTCGCAGCTGGCTCTCCCCATGGGCCATAGCTAATGGATTTGGAGGGCTGTGCTCAGCACAGCCAGAGGAAAGCCCTCCCAACCCAGCAGCTCATCTCCCCTGCACAGTGCCCAGCCCATGTTCTACCCCAATGATGGTCTGTACTTCCACACGTCCGAGGAGCAAGGAACAGCAACAGAAATACCTCTCATGCTTACTTGTTTACATGCATGTCCCGAGTGCCCTTGACATCATTAAAACACACAAGTTTTCGCTGCATGACTAGCGGCACATTTTCTTTTCACCTGCAGTCACATTTATAGTTGTGTTTGTTGGCCTGCAAATCCATGGATTTCAGCTCAGTGGGGACGACCCCACTTCTCATGGGCCTGACCCAAAGCCAAGGCACACCAGCCAAAGTACCACTGGCCACTTCAGAGAGCTCTGAATCATGCCCTATTATTTCAGTTTATTGCTCACAGTTAAAAAAGGAAGCTGTTGAAATGCTAATCCTATTCACAGCACCACTTGCTAAATGCAGAGCAATGTACCCCAGAGCTGATCAGGATTAAGAGCCTTTATGTTTCAGAATTCAACTCCAAAACACTGAGCGCAAAGAAATGTATTACAAAGTATTGCTTATCTTCCATGGAGCAATTCTCAGGGGTCTCAGGGAAGAGGAACAGTTGTAAACGTTAATAGAGCTTCTCCCATTGTAGATGGATGCTATTTCTGGGCCAGTATGACAGCCTACGAGAAAACGATCAGCATCGTTCCATATTCTACTCAAGTGACACTGCTGCATGGCTGATCACAGGATTATCTGGGATAGCCAATAGAGGCAAGGATATATATAGAAATAAAAGTATTCTCTAAGGTATAAAGTAAGCTGATTTAAAAGGCTGGAAGACAACCAAGCCAACATAGAGAAGTGGACTTTATTTCAGTAGCTGCCAGCATAGGTTACATGGTCTGCATATACAACTTAAATCAAGAGCCAAATAATAGTATTGATTACCATGACTGTTACTATTTTGTAAATATTATTTAAAGCTTGCACCCAGCATTCTCCCTGTACTTGGTGAAGATTTAAGATGAAGGAAAGCCATGCACAGATGGGTTTCTAACATGTTTTTTAATTGCTCTTATGAGCACACTGGCTAGGAAGACAGAAAGCATTTCCTGACAGCTTAGTAGACTGGAAAAAAAATAACTCAGACGAGCTCCCTGCTGCATGCCACCACTAAGTGGGACAAGCAGCCCTTATTGCACACACACTGATTGACGAGCACTGCTCTGCTCGCAAACACAATGCTGAAACTAACTTGGGCTGATGACAGCCAGGTAGGAATCCTTTCTCACGACGGATGATGTCAGGTAGAAAGCCAAGAAATGGGAAAATTTGGTGCAGACAGGATGCTTGGAAGCAGCAGGAGAGGAGCAGGCTTTGAAGCAGGGCAGCAAACAAATGCCTCAGTACTGGGACTTAACCTGCAGTGAGAAGGGAGGATGCCCAGGATGCCTACATGGCAGCCAGGCCAGCAGTATTCACTCACTGAGGGCTCGTGTGAGGAGCAGAACAAGTCTCAAGCAGGACAGAGGAGATGTTGGCTGGCTGAGAGCTGCAGAGACAGCTCACATGAGTATAAGGGCAGTGTGTCATTTGCACAAAACCGAGCAGACTGCGGCATCTGTAACAGAGGAGTGAACTGCAGATGCTGTTTGGATAATGAACAGCACAGCGTGGCAGCACAGGCAGCCTCTGGAGAAGGGCAGGCAGACAGAGAACTCAAGGCTGGGCACAGTCAACCAGTAACCACTTCTTGGTCACCTCTGGGTTAAGCAAACTATGTTTTATATCAGATTGGCTTGTTTAAAAACATCTTTGTCCTTGGTGGAGAGGGTTTTCTTTACAAGCGCCATGAGGAGACAGACTGATGGGGTCAGCAATGAGGAGACTGCATTTTCCAGACAGTGAATGGGGACATACGAGAAGAATGTCCTGACAATTACTATGAAATCAGAGTGGGGCATTAAATTCAGAGATGCAACTAAATGGGCAAGAGCGCTCATAAACACATTGAGCATGAAAGCAAAGCTAACCATCTTATTAGCATCCTTCAAAAAACAGGGATGTGTGGTTTTATGAAAGTATATCATTGCTAGGTTTAAAATAACCCTTGAATTATCAAAGGACTTTCAGTTATAGCAGCATGCAGTAATCCTATTCTCTTAAAAAAAATAAAATACAGACATACATAAAAATACAGTGACATTTATAGTCTAGCTAAGGGTTTTGTGGGTTTATTCAGCTTTAAATCCACACTGTATATGGGTCTTTTGAACTAGTTGATGCATGTAACTACATCCTGTACCACAGAAGCCGCTGAAAGGAAGATTCACTTTATAAGCCAAAGCAAAAATTGGTTTGGGACAAATAGAGCATTGAGATAATCTGTTTAAATATTGTATCAGATTGGCAATATAAAGCTGTAATGGAAAGAACAATTTCCCCTTGTACTCAGGGCTGGATACGCAGGGCATGGATAAAGCACGGCTCACAAGCTGCTGCAGAGCGCTGTTGATTCCTATTAGGAAAGAGGAGTAAATGTATTCTGCTTAACTTTATTAGCCACAAAGCTCAGATAATTAATTTAAAATAAAACCAACCTCAGTCACCAGCAATTGCTTATCTCCTAGACATGGATATTTAGCTAGAATCAAATCAACTCATCAGGAGGCAACACAGTCACAAAACTCGGCACCTCAGCCTGCTGTTGCGACCACATCCCCTCCATCTCTACATCCCTGCCTGGACACCCTCTTCCCCCCTGCTGCAACCACAAGTCACTCGTCTTTACACTCAAGGCCCTTCCCAGCCAAGCGCATTTGCCATGGAGGTGATGGCTCCTGTGTCCCCACGGTTTGTGATGCCAGCCCCAGCACTGCTGATCTCTATCCTTAAAACTTTGGGCTTTTCCTACAACCATGGGAGAAACTTAACAAAATACCCATAAAACCACCCTAAGATTTTCCTGTTAATTCCTTCTCTGCCACACCTACAATCCTTAATAAGGTTTAGGCAACGAACATGCCAAGTTTGAACCTGTCTTGGACTCTCCTTACTCGTATCACTTGGTTATCTCTCGCCTCAGAGAAAGTGTATTTCCACGGCATGGGGAACAGCTTTATGCTCTGCCTGCACAGCACCTAGAGCAGCTTTGGACCACAGTTTCCTTTTAATTAAGCAATATGGTGGCAGTTCACCAATTTTTAAAGAATAAGTTAAAGACAGAAGATGCACATGATGGCTTCAGAAAGTCACGCAGGAGAAGCTGACATGGGGAAGGACGAGAGGCTCAGCTGAGCCAAATATCCTGCCTTCAGCAGTGAATATCTGAGGCTACATTTGTCATCCAGGGTGAAATCCTGCACACACAAAGCTGGAGGAGGGGAGTCCTTTTATGACAACTGCACTGATTAGCTGGTGTCCCGAAGAATGACATTTGATTACCTTTATCTTCGGCTGCAGAACTGCAAATGTCACTAATGGTCATAAAATCACCCAGTCTTTTTCAAAATACAACCGAAGGAAATTAATCTATTGAGCACAGTTTATTCAATACTTCTTACTCTGGCAAAACTCCCAAAAAATCATTTGCTTGCTGCATGTCTCCACCATATGGTGTCATTCAATGCAGACTTTCTCTCCTGCATTGAAATCCAAGATTTAATGGAGCCGAATCACCTACAGAGTTTTTCCAGCTCAAGCCTACTAACATAGTTTTCTGTCAAAGAGGTCACACAGCACTTGCTGGTTTGGTATATTAACCATGGCCAGCATGAATCCTGCTTTCATAATTAAAATCAAACTCCTCTGGTTTTAGCAACTTTGAAGGAAGCATTTTGCACAGAGGAGAACTGATGCCCAGCACTGGACAATGTCAGTAGTCTTTATCTGGTTTCAGAACTTGACAGTCTCTGAATATGCTGTCCTACCTGCAGGTAGTTTCTTACATCAATGTCTCAGCAACCAGAAAACTAAACCAGAAACATGACATTGGACTGTACTGGGAAACTAAAGCAGTGAGGCACTATTCAAACTCTCAAAAACATTTTCTTTTTAATGAGGCCATTTTAAATAGAGCCTTACCACCAAGTAACGAGGGACAAAACAAATAAATTATGGGTACTATGTACACCTACAGTAGGCAACAGATAGATGCTGGTTTTGCTAGAAACATGAGCTCAAAACCAGAAGAAAGATGCCCAACTACGCATTTAGCTATGCTGGTATTTCAACCCTCCACCACATGTGCCACAGCTAGACACTCCATGACTTGGTTTCCTCATCTGTAAGATGGGGCCATGCTTTGACAACCCTGGTTTTGACATCACGATGGCAGCTTCAATCAACAGGCTTAGAATAACACCGGCATCCTGTGGCCCCACCACTGATCAATAACATACCAGATTGCTATTACAGTGATGAGGAAGCCACAAGCTCTGCTTCACACAGCATTCCCAAGGCTTTGGAAAGCAGCGTATCCTTTCATGTAGCAGCCTCCCCTTGCCCTTGTTGTGCACCCACCACAGATGCTGCTTAACGGCGCCAAAGACTTCAGTGCTGCACATCCCTCATGCTATGCAGCCTTATGGCTCATCTTCCCCTCTGTGCTTCACCTATGACCTTCCACCACCTCTGCCCCACAGCTGTGAGAAATGCTGGTCTGCTCTGCAGAAGGAGACACTTCCCCTCTGCACTTACTCACTTGGATGAACACTGAAATCATTTAAACCTCATCATTAACCCTCTTATCACTGGTGTTGGAGCAAGCAGTCGTTGAAGGGGGTTTAAGCACTTTCCAATGCAATCATGGCACACCAGAAACATGCTCACGGGCAGCTACCACAGCTCACATGACAAGCAGTAAATTGTCACATCAAGCTGCCTGGATCTTTTCTGACTGCTGACCCACACCCCCAGGCTGCCATAGCTGCTTTGGATATATTTGCTGCTCTTTCAGAGTTTCTATCACTAAGGATAATTCTGGTTAGTGAAAGTTGAGACTCTAGAGACAGCAGAGCACTCAGCAATGCTCTACCCAGCCCAGTTGGGCCACCAGGCACCCAAAAGTGCCACCCGCCTTGCTGGAGGGGTTGTAATTCAAATATCTCCCACAAATGGGAAATAGACAAAGATGCAGTAAAATGGTGTATCAAATAACAGGAGCACTGGGAAACACCCAGTCTGCCCTCTCCACACACAGAGCACTCGGATAACAGCAGCCAGACCCTGGACTCCACCAGCTTATCGGAACATCACAAGGCAGAAGAGCAGATTTGGCCAGCAGCAGCTGCAGGCCAAATGTGTCCCACAAAGCACTGCACTGCTGGAGGCAGCTGCCTTCATCTTTACAGCAGATGTCCATCCTGTGATGGCTTTGGTGTCTGGTGTGACATGCGCCATCATCAACTGATCTAAAATAGAGCAGATCCCACAGATCTTATCTCAATCTCTTTCTCTGTGGCCCAGCAGATGGGGATGCAGCCAGAATTAACCCAGGGAAGATGAGCTGCCTTTGCTGCTCTTGCTTACGCCTCCTGCTGTGCTGCCCACTTGCATGAATCCAGCTTGTGTCCAGAGGGCTCCTGGTCAAAACAGAACTTAGCCCTTGGGAATGCTCTTTCCCCATTGCTGTTTCGTTCTGCCTGCGCTCTCTGCACACGGCGCATGCTCAGCAGCAGCTCTCCCCACCTGCTGCAGCTCTCTTACCACCGCTCACCCAGCAGCCCCAACCCCTCCTTCCAGGCCTTGCTGGACTCTGCCAGCATTCCACTTGTCCCATCCCAACTACTCCAACATCTAAATTCAGGTAGTTCCAACAACCCAGACCATCATCCAACCTTACTCCAACCTTGATTTAGACTACAGTACACCATCACCATACCACCCATCTCCCAGCATTGGCCTCCACCCTAACCAGATCCTTCACTGCACCCAAGACCCCAGCTGGTTCTGTAAGTCCACATTGCTCTCTCTCAAACAGTTTATTTCTTCCCTTGAACACTTCCTTCCTTCCTGGGTCCCCTCCTTCTCTCATCAGCATCAAAACTCCACTTCCAGCCCCTTGCCTAGTGTATTCCTATTTCTTCTTTTCAGCCCAGACTACCCCTCATCTCCCCAGCCTCTAGCAGAAACCCCCACACCACATCCTGGCAGACTATCCTAAACAGCCAGCATTGACCAGGTTTTCCCAGCGGCTCACCAGACTGTTCACCCCACCAAACTGGCAGGTTTCTTTCAGCCCCTGAGCACCGTTTCAGTCCTGTCCATCCCTGAACACCCAACCCCTTCATACAGGCTTTCTCTGTCATGATCTAACTCCCACTCTAAGGCTGTATATCAACAACCTTCCACCTCAGCAAGGTCTCTTACAGCGCCCTCAACTCCTGTAGCCAGGACGCAACCCCCAGGATTGGATCCACCTTGCCTGGACTGCCCAATGCCCTGTCACGGATGCTCCCAGACTCCCCACAGTCAATCCCTGAACATTCTCGCTGGGTTCCTTCATTGTTCCTTCCCTTGTAAGGCCAAGTGGGCCACAGCCGCCCCGCTTCCCAGCCCTCCGTAGCACGCAGCCCTCCATCACGCCTTCCACACCTTGACTGCATCAGCTCAAGGCACGCTGACCCCATCCCAACGAAGACCCCCCTCGTAGCATCCTCAAGCCCCCCAGGTCCCACACAGCCTCACGCCCCCGCCAGGGCCCCACGCCGGCCCGGGTCTCCCGCGGCCGGAGGCTCCAGCAGCATCCCTCTGGCCCCCGTTGCCGACACCCCCGCCCTGCAGCGGGCGGCGGCCAACCCCCGGGTGGGTGCCCCGGCTCCCGTTACCCCTCGCTCCCCGGCCGTGCCCCGCCGCACTCACCATCCTCGGCGCGGCCCCGGGGTTACCATGGGCAACTGCGTCACACACACGCCACCGCTACGCACGGCGTCAGTGCTTCCCGCCGTACGTACGGAGCGCGCCGGCGGCGGGAGCGGGGGGGGGGGCGGAGCCAGCCGGCACAGCCCGCGGGTGAAGCCCCGCCCCCCAACCGGCGCATGCGCGCAAAGGGCAGCCGTGCCGGAGGGGAAGGAGGGGGGCGCCCTCTCTGGGCTCTGTGATTGGCTGAAGTCGGCCACGCGGCGGGGCCCGGGGGGCAGGTGGGCGCCACGTGGGCGGGAGACGGCGTGTGAAGGGTCTGCAGGTAGGACCACGTGGGGCGCGGGTGTGCAGTGAGGTGCAGTGCAGTGCAGTGAGGTGCAGTGCAGTGCAGTGCAGTGCAATGCAGTGCAGTGTAATGTAATGTGTACTGCCGGGCAGTGCCATGTAATGTAACGTGTACTGCCGGGCAGTGCCATGTAATGTAACGTGTACTGCCAGGCGGTGCCATGCAATGTAATGTGTACTGCCAGGCAGTGCCATGCAATGTAATGTGTACTGCCAGGCGGTGCCATGTAATGTAATGTGTACTGCCAGGCGGTGCCATGCAATGTAATGTGTACTGCCAGGCGGTGCCATGTAATGTAATGCAGTGCAATGTCATGTAATGTAGCAAACTGCAGTGCAATGTAATGTAATTTAGCAAACTTTAGTGCAATGTAATGTAATGCAATGCAGTGCCATGTAATGTAATGCAGTGCAGTGTAGTGTAATGTAATGTAGTGTACTGCCATGCAGTGCCATTAATGTCATGTAGTGCAGTCTAATGTAGTGCATTGCCATGTAGTGCCATGTAATATAATTTAGTGCAGTATAATGTATACTGCCATGCAGTGCCATGTAATGTAATGCAGTGCAATGCCATGTAATGTAGCAAACTGCAGTGCAATGTAATGTAATGCAATGCAGTACCATGTAATGTAATGCAGTGCAGTGTAGTGTAATGTAGTGTACTGCCATGCAGTGCCATGTAATGTCATGTAGTGCAATCTAATGTAGTGTATTGTCATGTAGTGCCATGTAATATAATTTAGTGCAGTATAATGTAGTATACTGCCATGCAGTGTCATGTAATGTAATGCAGTGCAGTGTACTGCCATGCCAGAGGCCACGCCAGGCATTGTAGTTTTGTGAGGGCACTGTGCAGCACTACAGACCATGTGTAGTGCAGTGTGATGCAGTGCAATGGTATGTGGGAGAGCACAACGGTGTTGTAGAGGTACGCTGTCTGTGTTGGAGAACACACAGTGTAATGCAGTGCCAGTGCCACAGGAGGGTGCAGTGTGGTACCACAGGGGATGTTGGTGGGGCTATGCAGTGCAGCCACAGGAGGATGCAGTGCCACAGTGGGTGCAGGCGGTGTTTGGGAGCTCAAGGAGGGGACCCCACACAGGCAGGCTGGCATGCCAAAGAGCAGCCTTATTGCAGCAGGGTGCAGGAGGTTCCTGGGCTCAAGGCTGCTGAAAGTCCAACTCTCCCGTTAAATATAAACCTGCCACAGCTTTTGCGCAGTTAACCACTCCTGTGGCCGTGGCAGGCCCTCACTCAATGGGCATTCAGGATCCTCCTGAGCTGCCTTTTCCCCCTGCCCAGATCCACGCCAAGATGGCCACCGTCCCCCATGGCTTCAACATCGACGCCCCGCACTGGGACCAGAGCACCTTCATGGGGCGCCTGAAGCACTTCCTCAACATCACCGACCCACGGACCGTGCTGGTGCCAGAGCAGGAGCTGGACCGGGCCAAGGCTCTGGTGGAAGCCTGCAGGTGAGGAGCAGGGGTACAGCGGGGCAGGTACCATCCCCATGGCCATACCTGACCACCCTGCAGGGCCGCACAGCTATGGAAGCAGTCATTTTCCAGTGCATGTACTGGGACATAATATCCATTAGAGGTGATGTGAGGGGAGTTTCCTAGCCTTCTCTCAGGAGTCTCAAGCTGGGGCAAGCTTCCCTCATGGAAGATGTTTCTCTGCCTTTCATGTGTGGTGCCCTGGGGCTTTGTGCCCCGGTGATGCAAGGTGCTGGGGGGTCTGCTCAGTTCCTCCCTGATGGTCTCTGGGCTTGCAGGACTGGGCAGGTACCACCAGGAAGCAGCCTGGAGCAGCTGCTGTATGCCAAGAAGCTGTACGACTCAGCCTTCCACCCTGACAGCGGGGAGAAAATGAACCTCTTTGGGAGGATGTCCTTCCAGGTGCCAGGGGGCATGGCCCTCACCGGCTGCATGCTCCAGTTCTACCGGTGAGCTCCTGGGGATGCCGGGCAGGGGACATACCTGACACCCCACAGCCCTCGAGAGGTCCCTGGTGGTCCAGGCATGGCCTCCTCTGGGGCCGGCTGCTGCCTGATCCATTCCCATGGCTGCTGTGCTTGCCTGTGTTCTGTGACCAAGACCTGTGTCCCTGTGCCCTGTCCCTGTTGCACAGCCTGTGATGGAAACATCACGGGCCCTCCCAGCTCCCAGCATGGCTGGGAATAGCCTCACTTCACCTCCTCTTCCTGGAGCCCCTGTAATGATTAACATGGCCAAGCCCTGCATGGCTGCTGCTCTCGCTCCATGGATCATAACAGCCCTCAAAAATGAGGACCAAATGTGCCCCCAGGCCAGGCTGCTCCAGTGCCCCCAGCCCATGCCAACAGCTCCCTGTGTTCCCCTTCTGAAATGGCTGCTGTGAGGGTGAGCAATCCTGTCCGCAGCACAGGGGCTGTGTGAGACAGCCACTGCCTTCCCCAGTGGATCCCCATCCCATCCCACCCCACCCCTGTCTGCTGGACTGGTTTGGCAGTCGCTGGTGAGATCCAGCCTGGATGGGAGATCTCCCAGTGCTGATTGGTCACCCTCTTCCCAGCCCACCTCGACCCTCCTGAATCCCAAAGCTTGCTCAGAGCCACATCTCCCCTTGTCTCCTCCTCAGTGTACCTGAAACACCAGGCAGAGCCCAGGCATCATGGTCACCCCCAGAGCTGCCTCTGTCCCCATGTGCCCTCTCCATGCCGCTCCCTTTGACAAAGGCTTATCTGAGCTTAGCAGGATGGCTGCCAGCCCTGGCTGAGCACCCTTTGCTTCCCAAAGCCCTGCAGCAGACAGGACTCCTGGGATCATTTCCCAGCTCTGCCCATGGCTTGTGGCTTTGCTGCAGTGCCTCAGTTTCCCTTGGGAGACACCATGACAAGGGTATTGAAGGCATCTTGACTGCCCTCCTGCCAGGTCAGGTATTCCTGACAGTCCTCAGGTGCTCTCCCAGTCCCTTCCCTCTGCAGGACAGTGCCTGCTGTGGTTTTCTGGCAGTGGGTGAACCAGTCCTTCAACGCCTTCGTCAACTACACCAACCGCAATGCTGCCTGCCCCATCTCGCTGAAGTAAGTGTGCCCCCACTCAGGATGGGCACCTTCTGTGTTGGGACCCCCTTTATGCTTCATGAAGACCCCATGTGCCCGGTCTTGGGCACTGAAGGAACAGGACTGAGTCAGAGTTGGTGTTTCTGTTCTCTCCCTTCTTTGGAAATCACTGTCCAGGCAAATTGGGGTGGCTTATGTCACAGCCACTGGTACAGCCCTGGCCACCGCTGTGGGACTCAACCTCTGCACCAAGGTATGCCAGGATGGGTAAGGGAGCTGGCTGCATCCTGCCCTCCTGCACTGACACCAGCCTATCTCCCACAGAGAGCACCCCCCTTGCTGGCCCGTTGGGTCCCCTTCGTGGCCGTGGCTGCTGCCAACTGTGTTAATATCCCCATGATGCGGCAACAGTAAGTGCCATGTGTGGCTGGGGCGCTTGAGGGACCCAGCTCCTTCTGAAGGCGGGAGGATGGAAGCCATGCTGGGGTCTTGCATGTTCATGGTGCCAGGTCTCTGGTGGAAGGTGCCTGGTGGGGTGTCTCAGCCTCTGTCTGGAGCAGGAGTGGGATTTTGGGCTGAGGATAACCGTGCTGGGGTCTGGGCTGGAATATCTCTCAGACCCAAAGGTCTTCTGCATGTGGTTGTGGGAAAGCCCCAGTCCATGCACTGGGACCCACTGGATGGGGCCCATGTGGAGACCTGTGTCTGCTGCTTGGTGTCCCCCACAGGTCACAGCACAGGGGGCTGGGTTGCTGTGGGGAAACTGTACCCTGGCTGGGCTGTGGGTCCCAGGCAGGTGTCTGTCCCCTGAATGGCCAGACCCAGTTTGCAGCCATGTCCTGAAGATGGCAGCATCGGCTGGGCTGGGGACTGTGGTGCCTTGGGCTGGTGGAGCCCTGCACCCTGGGACAGGGCTGGAGGCAAAGGGGTTGCTGGGACCCCCTTGATACCCCCTCACCCCATTGCTGTGTCCTCACGCTTACGCATCGATCCCTGTCCCCACTCACTGCTGCCTGTCCCCTCCAGGGAGATCATCAACGGAGTCACAGTGACAGATCAGGACAACAATGAGCTTGGCCACTCCAGGGTGAGTCTGGGGATGAGAGGCCAGGTTGGGGTATGGCATAGCAGGGGCTCACCTGCTGCTTTTGCTTGCAGAGGGCAGCAGTGAAGGGCATTGCGCAGGTTGTGGTCTCCAGGATCACCATGGCAGCACCAGGCATGAGTGAGTGCAGAGCAGGGAAGTGGGGGGCTGGACTGGGGACTCCCCTGGGACCAACCACTTCACCCTGCCCTGCTCTCAGCAAGATCCTTGCCATGCCAGAAGCCTGGCAGAAAGGATGGGAGCATGAGGAGCATGCTGCCTGGGGGATGGATGGATAGAAGGATGGGGGTCCTGTGCCAGGTCGCTGCGATGAGCAAACACCCGGTGGCTCCCTGCACAACTAGCTGCTGCCATGGCACACAGGATGGTCCTGCTGGGGCAGCCCTTTGGGGCTGGCTTGCAGGGGTGCCCTGACCTTTTCTCTCTGCACCTAGTTATCTTACCCATCATCATGGAGCGACTGGAGAAATACCCCTTCATGCAGGTGAGCCTGTGTTTCTCCTGCCATGGTTTGCCAGTGGGTCCTGTGGTGCCACTGAGATGCTGGGGATGAAATGGAGGGTTGCAGACCCTGGCTTGCTTTACCCCCTGTTCAAGTCACTAATACACCAGAGGTCTCTTGGGAGAGGCTGTGGAAAGGTGGCAGGGTTGGTGGCACCCCAGAGGTATTGGGCGTTCAGCCCCATTGAGGGGAGAAGTCTCCCTACCCTGTAAGCAGGGCTTATGGCAAAGCTGAGAACTCAATCCCAGCTCTTCTCTTGCAGCGAATTCGAGTTCTCCACGGGCCTCTGCAGGTGCTTCTCAGTGGGGGCTTGTAAGTATCTCACTGCTCGAATGCCTGTGGGTGCCTGGAGCACGGCTCCAAGGGATGCTTGAGAAAAGACCTCTTTCCCAGCAGGGATTGCAAAGCTACTTGCCTTTCAGCCTGGGCTTTCCCCAGTTATTTGGAGTCAGCACCTCTTGGGCTGAGATTCCTGTGGCCAGGGGGCAAATGGCCTGCAGTCCCCAAAACTAACACTCATCTCTTCTCCGTCCCACAGCCTCCTGCTCATGGTGCCAGCAGCCTGCGCCCTGTTCCCTCAGAGATGGTACCTGTCCTGCTGCTTCCTCCTCCTGCACGGGACCTTGGGAACCTTCCTCCTCCCCTAAGTCTGCTCTGCCCTTCCCAGGCGGAGCATGATGCCCCCTGTGCATGCACCTGAGTGTATACACTGGAGTCCTGGGTAGCAGGAGAGCGTGCGCCTCCTCTGCTTTGCAAACTCTGTGCTGAGAGCAATGGGACCCCCCAGGCCCATGGGCAGCTCTCTGCCCCCAGCACTGGGCATGGTGGGTGCCAGGAATGGGTGGTGGGTCTTGATGTGGGCCTGCAAGATCCCAGGGACTGCAGGGGACCTTGCATATCAATGGGGAGGGAGGGTGACCTGCCTAATGGCCATGGAGGAGGATGACAGGTCTAAGTGTCTATCCCTTCTCCCCACAGCTCCCTTGCGTTGTCCAACCTTGAGCTGGAGCTGCGTGACAGCATCGTGACCAAACACGGGGACAAAGTGCCATATGTCTACTTTAACAAGGGTCTGTGAATGGAGACTACCTCAGGAGTCATCACACCTCTCCTGGCAGCCGCCTGCCACCACCAGCCCCACATTCCCTGAGCAGGGCTCAGAGGCACAGTCCAGCCAGATCTGCCCCCCTGCCCCAGCACCCTGGTGCCTCCTCCCCGCAGAGGGGCAAGATCTGGCTCTGTGCGCCCAGCTTGCAGCACTCTGGCTTGTCCTGAGCCTCCCCCCATTGCTGCTAGCTGTGTGCTTGCCTCCCCATGTTCCTCTGGGTGATGGCTGCACTTCTAGTGCCTTCCGCTACCCCTGCACAGGAAGCCTTGTGTCTGTGTCACCCTCATGGCTCAGTCCTGTGAGGCATCAGGCTCTCCCTTGGGGCTCAGAGTGCAGTCCTACCTCTGAAAGCAGATGCCCTGCCATTGTACCAGGAACCAAACCACATTGGTGCCTTACACCACCACAGTGGCTTTTACCAAGAGGGACCTCTCCCCTCTGCACAGGGAGCATCCCGAAGTCGAGGGACCAATGCTTGGACCATGCCTTCCTTGTTCTCAGGTTCAGGTTTTATTCACTTTGTGTTGCCACAGTCCAGGAGAGAAACAGCTAATTGTTTTTTAAGCTCTAATTTTTGCAATCTGCCCATTCCTCTGATCACAAGAGCCAGGTGTCACCCTTGTCCCACATCTCACTGTCTCTACAGTAGGACCAAGGATCTGCAGCTTTGGGGGACAGTTGACTCCGGCCCCCCTTGGGCAGGGGGAAGCAGACACGAGAGTTACAAAGCTGGCAAGGCATTAACTCAGACTCTGAGTGGCAGCGCTGAAAATGACAGAGAGGAGGGTTGAAGAATTAAACTGTAAAAACAGCTGTGGGCTCTGCTTCTGGCTGGTCTCTTGAGTGTCTGGTGCCCTGGGCAGGGCTGGTACATGGGTCTCATGCCTGACTTGAGAGGGAAGGATGCAGGCTCTGTGACTGAACCAGCCGCCAGGAGGAGAGCGCAGGGGCCAGGAGAAGGGGGAAGAGCCATGAGGCTCTGCAAGGGCTAACAAGAGCCCTGACCTGAAACCCTTGGGCGTCCCATGCAGCCTCCCCAGATCGGTTCTTGGGGCTGCAGATAGTCCTAAGGGAGGTGATAGTGCTGTGCTCATGGTGACTCATCCCACTGGGGGTATTGAGGGATGACACTGGCTGACCCTACACCCATGGGTGCTGTTTGTCTCCTTGGCCAGGCAGTTTTTGCAGTGATGCTAACGGGTCTGCCACAAGGCCTCTCCCACCCCAAAGAAGTGTGGCTTAAGTTTGCTGCAGCCCGTGTTTTGGAAGAAGGAGACACAGAGTTTAGTCCCAGTCCTGGGCTAAAGTCCCTGCCCTCAACCAGCTGTCTCCAGACTCTCTTCTTGCTGGTGAGCATCCATTGGTGGGATGAGCATGTTTCTTACCAGCTGTCTGATGTGGCTGCTTGGAGAGCCCCATGCTCATCCCTTCGGCCAGGGATACCTGTCAGATTCCCAAGTGGAGACACGGTCTGCAGCAAAAGGGCTTTATGGCATTAAGCACTCCAGTCCTACAAAGAGAGCAGCCAAACCCAAAATGTACTTGAAAGGCCAAGCTGTACCTACAACAGGTTTGCCTCTGCCCAAGCTGCAACAGGCAGAGGATAATGTCTACAACCACATGTAGTTACAGCTAGAAAGTTGTATAAGAGCTCTGAAATAATTAATAGGTCAGCAGAAAGTAGGAAAACATGTTAAAACTTGTGTGTCTGTTCCCTGGGCATTATTAGATCTCTTCTTAATGCACAATTAAAATAATAGATAAGCACATGAAATGTAACAGATGTCACTCCTGTTGCAAGTGGGAAGAAGCCACAAGAAGACATCTCTGCTCTCCTGAACTCAAGCTGCTCTTACTGTACACCCAAAACTGCCTTGAGCACTTTCAGAAAGGCACCCGTAGCAGTCTGGGCTGTATTTGGGTCCAGGGTGCCTCTCACATGCTAGGGAGCACAGTGATGCTTTACAACTGCCCCTTCCTGTGCATCATTGCTATGCTCTTGCTGTTGACTCTTCCAGCATTTGCAGCAAGTGAGTCCCGACAGGGCTCTGCAGCCAGCGATGCCAGGGCAGCAGCCTGGGACTGGAGTGGGGAAGCCTTAGCATTATTGCTGTCCCCAGCCATACCAGAGGGGCGATGGAGTAGAGGGATCCTCTGAAGAGCTACTGCCATCTTGCACCAGCTCAACCCCTGCCCTGGGGAGCAGGGCATGGTGCAGCGCGTTGCTTTGGACGGAGGAAGCGGGTTGCTCTGGGCTTGGAGGATCTGCAAGCCATCCTCAAACCAGACCTGTCCCCCAAGCTTATAGCAGTGGATTCCCTCTTCAGATCGACATGGATTTTATGCCAGCTGATAGCTTAGCTCAGTTGGGCTTGTAGGGTTCTAGGTTGTAGCTCCCATCTAGCCTGAGGATTCAAGCCATCTCAACAGCTCATGTTGCCCTGATGTCGGGAGATGGTTGCTGCAGCCAGTGCCTTCCTGGACTCCCTAAAACCACAGCAACTCCCCAATACTACTTAGGGAGCAGAGGGGTCACAGCCACGCTGCAGCCACCAAATCCCTGCGCTTCCAAGGGTGGCTCTGCCAGCCTGCCTCTATCTTCCATTGCTGCAATACGAAGGAAACCTCATTGCCAGGAGTCATCCGTGTTTGGGAAGAGCTGCAAGTGTTAATTGCTCTCCAGCGATGAGTCACACCTGATCTGGGCTGGTTCTGTGCTCCCATGAATTCATGCCTTCTCCTAGCTGTGCCTCTAATTGTGGGGCTAGCTGGGAACGGGAATAAAGCTTCTTCAACAACTGTTCACGGCTGAAATGTCATCTTTATAACCCCCCTTCAGATGATAACCAGACCGAAGACATCGGGCTGCAGCAAAGCCATGGGATGCTGGTGGGGGGGGTCCTCTGGAGCATCAGCAATCCCAGCAGGCAGGCTTGGCTGGCTGCTCCTCGCCCAAAGGCTGATGGAGGCTGGTGAAGTGGCTGCCTATGGAGAAGGGATCAGTAGGGTGCACATGCAATGGATTACCAACCGACAGCCCATGCCAGAGCAGGCAGGCAAGCTGAGCCAGCAGGGTTAGGTGTGCCCCAAGCACTGCCCTGGCTGGAGCATGCCAGGGTGGGAGATAAGCTGTTAAGCCCACTACTTTTATTTTGGCTTTTCTTAACGTGTTGTCTGAGCATACAATAAACCTCATCTGTCGTCTGATCCCATGCGGAGGCAGCCTGATGCACGGGGAGCGGCGGTGCGGTGTAGAAAGCCACTGCCACTGCCCCAGAAACACAGGCTATCTCCCCTAAGCTGTGAATTAACCCCAAATGCCGGTGTCCCCTCTTCTCCCAGGCATGCACGCCTGGGCAAGGGACTGCAGTGTGGGGACGTGCTGGGACTTGGTCATGGTGGGACACTTCTGCATGCTGCTGCTGTCTCCGGACCAGGCTGACGCCAACACACGGCTGCCTGCCGGGCACCTCCAGTCCAGCCCCATGCTGCTGCTATCATTTGAGCACCCTCTCCATGTCAAACCCCCAGATCCAGGCGGGCCGCTTGTGCCTGGGGCTCTACGGGCGCGCTGGAGGGCAGGCCGAGCGGGGATAGCGGTAGCCAGGTGTGGCCAGGTGGATGGAGGATGAGTGCCTGGCTGCCGCTGGGGGTCAGGGCGCTGCAGCAGGCTTGTGAGCCCCCTCCTCGCAGCGCCCCGATCCGCCCGAGGAGGCGCTGGCACTGAGGGCGCAGGAACAAGGGGCAGCCCCCCCCCGCCTCCAGGCAGTTCCGCCACTCACAACATGGCAGCGCGCCCCACCCCAGGGCCCCCTCCCGGTGCGCCACACTCAAGATGGCAGCCACCGGTGCGCAGGCCCCGCCCCTCCCGGTTCTGCCTGTGAGCGACAGCGCGCTGAGCCAATAGCGAGCCGAGCGGCGCACCGCCCACCCAATAGGCGGCCGGGGGGGGGCGGGCCGGGGCACGGGGTGCCCCCTCGGCTCCCGTCCCGGGCCGCAGTCGGGCTTGGGGAGGCGGGGAGCGGGGGGTGGGGGGGGATGGCGAGGAGGCTCCGCGCCGCCATGGCCTTGCTGCTGTTCCAGGCCCTGCCCGAGGGGCTGTCTGCCGGCGTGGAGCCTGCCCAGGTAGGGACTGCCCTAGGGGGGGGGCGTCGGGGGGCGTCTGGGCTCGCGCCGCGCTGGGGGGGTTGTGTCCGTGAGGCTGAGGGATATGGGCTGCGAGGGGCCTGCACGCCGGAGGGGCGGCGCAGGGGTCTGTGCCTTCCGTGCTGAGGGACATGGCCTTTGGGGTAGGGGGTCAGGCTGGGCGGGCAGGGGCGGGAGTGGGGTGCCTGGGCTCTTGGGGCTCGAGGAAGAGGCTTTTAGGGCCCCGCCTAAGGGTTAGGGAGCCCTTTAGGTGAAGGAAAGCTGAAGGAGATGCAAAGACCGGAGTTTGGGGGTGCCTGTGTGTTGAGGGCATGGAGAGGGTTTGCTGAGGGTCTGGGTGCAGGTGGCAGTGTCTCTCGGAGGTGCTTTGTATGGCAGAGGGCTGCAGGGTGAGGAAGAAAGGTGCTTGGTGGTGTTTTGGAGGTGAAGATGGCCATAGTGAGGGCAGAGGCTTGAGCTGGCAGGTGTGTGGGGGCTGTGGATGGAGCAGTGTATGTCTTCCTGGGGTGGTGACAGGGAGAAGGTGGCCTGTGAGGGGATGGGGCTGGAGGAGGTTTGGGATGAGCTGGAGGATGGCTCTGGGCAGCTAGCCAGAGGGTCAGTGGGGAAATGGGACTTTTGTGGTGCTGCACAGGCCAGGTGAGCTGGTCTGCCCACGGCAGGAACTGTGGTGGGGAGGTTTGGCGCAAGCCTTGGCACAGAGGGAAGGAAAAGGGAGCGTGTGTCAGCTGGGATGAGGGGAGCAAGGCCTTACCTTTGTAGGCTCTGACCACCCGCTTACTACCTTCTTCATGCCTGGAAAGGGGTTTAATAAAGTTGATTCTTTCTTCTTCGTCTCTTTACTGTGTTTCCTGTCTATGCTGCAGTGTGTACCATTCAGATCACCAGTGATGTTCTTGGGTTCCCCAGTGTAGGTGCATGTAGACCTCTCCCACCTTGATATGTATGCTCAGTGTCACTCAGAGAGGACTGTACTAGGCCAGTCAATCTGTGCATGACCTGGATCTTATTATTTATGGAGTCAGGGTGTTTCTTTCACCCTATGTAGAACACAGATAAAACAGGATGACTTCTGGTTTGATATGGTGTATTACTTACAAGGTACAAATGGTAGGTTGCATTTGTTGAAGGTCTGAGCCAGTGAGATGCTGCTCTGTGACTGTAGGTCACAGAAGCTGTGGGTTGCACAGTGCTTATGTCACAGGGATACAGATGGGGAGTGCCCTTTCTGGAAGGCTTCCATTGAAATATTTCCCAATGCTTCTGCTGAAGTTTGCTGAGGAGTTTGCCTAAGACTACAGATGTTATTTCCCTTTTGTATCACTGTCATCTTTTCAGGATGCTAAGAGCATTAGATCTGCTTTAAAAGCTGTATAATCCCCTATTGGTACTGCCATCCCAAATCTCTTTTGGCTGCATTGAGGCTAAGGTTGGGCATTGCTGCCCTAGGGAACCAGGTGCAAGACTGTGTTGAACCATGTGTTTTCCACACTATCTCAGCTGCCTTTACCAGATGTAAGTCTTGGTGCTTGCTCTGTTTCATCTGCTAGCTGAGGTACATAAACTAAACATATAGAAGCACATCTCAGGTCTGTTTTGCTCTCTGGTCGTTGTGGCATTCCAGCTGCAAGCAGTGGTCAGGTGGTAGGATTATCTGGACAGAAGCTGTGAAAGTGTTGAACCCTATACATGCTCATAAAAATACCATACCCGCTTTGAAGACTGTGAAAGATGCTCCCTGCCTTGTACACCTTCTCCATTAGTGAAGGATCTGGTAGAATAAAGGAATAGGAAGTAGAAAGGAGGAAAGGAAAAAAGAGGGTGTGGAAGCAATCATACAGCTAGGTTGCCTGTGGAATAGTTGCATACGTGACTTGTGGGTATCCTCTCCAGTCAGTGCACCAGAAATAATCCTGAAATAACACGTCTTGTGTGTGGTACAATGCATGAGAGTGGGGGAGAAGAGTTCTGGCAACCTACGTTTTCTTTAAAGCACTTAGATACAGATACATCTTTTACTCATTTTCTTTTCATAGTTTGTCTATATAAAACTCTTGGAGTTTATTTTAGATCTTAAATGTAGACTCTGTCTGTCAAAAGTCTGGTATTATCTTGCTGCATACTAGAGATTGACAGCTACCCACTCGAAAATGACAGTGGTAATGTAGGATCTGGAAAATGAGCATGTAACAAAACTTTCTCTCTCTTGGTGTTACCTTGGAGTGTGATTTCCTCAGAGGTGGTGGGCTTGCAGAGAGGAGCTGCAGTGGGGTAGGGCTGGACTTGGAAGATCTCACCAAGGCTTCCTGTGTTTCTAGCTGAAACCCCGACAGCATTTGCCTCTTGTCCTCCCCAGATGGTTGCTGCCCTTGCTGCCTCTAGGGACTGCTGCCTACTTCTATCTACCTTGCAGACATTTGCCATGGCCTGCTTGCTGCTGCTGCTTGGAAGAGCTTACTGTTCAGGGTCCACACCTTCTTGCCTGTATAAACTACCCCACAGACCTGGTGGTCTAAGGTTGGGAGGTGCTGCAGGAAATGTGTCCTCTAAGTAATTGGGGAGGTGGAGCTGTAGTGCCTAGCTGCACTGAACAAACATTCCCAAGAACACACTGTACTCTGCAGGAGGGTCTGATTTTCCAGGTTAACATAAGTCCAGCCTGCCTAGGATATTCAGAGACTTTTCTTTTAACTGACACTTGTTTGGGATGGTGGATGGAGGACAATGAAGATAATTAGGTCATCACCATACCGAGTCCAAGTTGTTCAACTGTCTCCATGAGTATTCATTGCAGTTTCACTTGTGGTCAAACTCTATTAACAGGAATAAAAACATTTATCAGTAGATTATGGGCAGAAATACTGCAATTATGTAATAAAATCAGGATAAATGTCATGGGAAGAAGGCATTGGCCATGTTCAGTTGCAGCTGAACCACACACCTTAGCTGTGCGTTCCCCTCTTGGTCTGGGGGAGAAAGAAGTGAGGAAATAAGAAATAGATCTACTTTAAAATCAGCTTGATCAGATTTGAAATGAAAAACTTTGAAGATTAATAGTTTTTCTATTGTAATTTATTTGCAGGGCAGAGTAAAGGTTATTTGACTGCCTTAACTATCTGTCTGCTTCCCACGCCTGCAGCTTAATTATCGCATAGTTTTCTCAACTGTTGTTTTTCTTAAAACCAAGATATTTAAGTGAATGCTAACTATGTGACGAGTCTGCAACATCTTTCTGTCTCAAATAAGGTGGTTTCGAGCCAAAATCTGTCACAAGCATGCTCTTATAAAGACCAATTTCATCTCAAATTAAAGAGTTTGATTGGAGTACTATGAGTTGAGGGATGATTCATCATATGTGACAAAGAGGATGGATCTTCGATTTAAGAAAGAACTTAGTGGACTGTCTCTGTGGCTAACACCTCTGTAGCACAGAGTTTCTGTCCAAGGCTGTCCTCTAGCTGTGACCGCAACTCTGACTGCACCAATATGGAGTCACCAGGCTTCATCCAAGAGTTTGGCTGCGTTTGGGCCCTTGCAGAGCATCACTTCAGGTAGTTTGTGAATTGAACAGCAAAATTTCAGTTATCCTCGTGTAAGAGAGGCTCATCTCATCAGTAAATTTAAGACAACTTTTTAATTAAGGTAAAGGTAATTAGTTGCAACTGCACTTCTGTATCTCCTGAAATTCATTGGGGTCTTTCAGGAAGACAGCTGCTCATATAACTGTAGGATATATTTTGTTTGCCATGATATCTTGTCTGTGACTTGGTTTTTGGCTTGCTAATTTCCACAGTTTTGGCAGGAGGCAGCAGAGATCAAAGTACGTCCTGTACTTGCTCAGAACAGGGACCTCTAAATAACTGTGCAGATTGGATTGAGCACTGCTGGTACGGTGGTGATGATAGCACTGTGAGCTCCGGTGCCTCATCTGTATAGCACACTTTCCTGCTGATTAAAATGCTTTTGGTTGTGAGTTGCCCTTACAATTACACACAGTGCTGTGAGAATTTCTCCTTCCATCTCTGCAGCTGTGCAGCCGATGGAAAGCCTGGTCAGAAAGTGACCAGTGCAGCCTGGGAGCATTCAAAGCAGCTCTGTGACTGGGACATGTCATTGCCTTTCTGAGAATTTCCTTGCCACCTTCCAAATATTAATTAACAAAACCCACTATCTTAAGAATAAACTCGGGCAGCTTTTGTTGTGCTGTGCTGCAAGGGGACTTGGAAAGTTTCATCTGCCAGAGTTGTTGCAATATAGTCAGGGATTTTTCCATCCTCCAAGCCTCAAGATCCAGGCAGGGTCAGGCCAGGTCAGCCTCGTCCAGCTAGGGGCATCATCCAATGCCGGCTATCCCCAAGCAGTGGCTCTGCTGGGTGCAGTGCTGCTGGGCACCAGGGATGCTGCCCAAAGTAGTGTTACCACCATTGGCCCCCTAAGTGAGACAAAGGGATGGATGCACTCTGTGTCTGGCCACATCTCAATGGCTAAACACCCATAAACCCCTCTTTGATAAACCCACTTTGATTCCTAGAAGTGCTGCTCTCCTAAGCTTCTTCAGCAGTCTCTTTTTTGCTGGCAAAAGAGGGTGCTCTTCTCTATGGCTCTGTCAGCTTGTGTTAACCCAGTGTTGTGTTGAAGTTCACCTTCTTTCTTTCTGCAGTATTAGAAAGGCATTAACATGGTAGAAGTTTGTGTTTCTTTGTAATGTGAAAACACGTGGACATCCTCTGAGGTAATGGGCAGTATATTTAGTAAATGCAAACCACCCACCTTTTCTTTTAGCCTTCTTTTTCCCTTCAAGTCATAGAGTGAATTGGCAGGATTGAACAGACATTAACTTGTGGCAAAAAGCTAGCAATGGGCTAGTGATCTTCTGGCCTACTTCTCCATCCAGCGTTGTCTGCGCTGTGCCCTTTGGTCATGGCTGTGCCTATACAAACATCTCTTTGTCAGGCATGTCCTGCACTTTTAGGAACATTGAGCTACATATGGCCTTTTGTTGTTTCCTGACAACGTACATATTTGGTAATGGGTTTGGGGGTGTTCCTCTAATTTGAGATGCCCTGTTTTGCAGGATAAGAATTTGCCCTTTCTGGTTAGCTACATAGGAATCTTCACAGCTTATTAATGTGTTTAACTGGTGATTTTATGGCTGTACGTTTGTCTTGCATTTGCTTTGTGAATCCAAGGTGACTGGGCAAGCTGCTTCTGCCAGGGTTGTGCTGCTGTTTTTGCAATATGGGAGAAAGCACTTGGCATGTCAAGAGGCATTTCAAAAGCAGTCTCTGAGGCAGGGCTGGTGGCAGTCTCTGAAGTCATGGCAGGGCAGAGATGCTCATTGCACGTTTTGGGGGAACCTGGTTGTGTGAGGTATTGGTCTGTTCTTCCAAATCAGAAGAATGGAAGCATGGAGTGATGGAATGTACTCCTGGATGACTTCATGGAGAGATGCTGATGGGGAAGCCAGGTCCCTCCTTCCCCTTGCTATCTTGTGTGATTAAAAAACCCACAGGTACAAAGATAGGTTTTGAGATGCCAGCATCTGGGTGCTGTGGCACCAGAGCTTGACAGTCAGTTGCCTGCGTGGCTGACCCTGTGAACAGTGCACATAACAAACAGGCCTGAAATAACAGCTGGTTGGAGAGAGAACGCTGCCAAGCAGGAATTGCATGCCCGTGCTTTGCCTGTGACAGGAAGCGTGTTGGCGTGGCAGTCACAGATAATGCTTTTTCCATGATTTCGCAGGTACTGTTTGACTGCAGAGGAAGGCTCAAGGTGCTGCAGAGACCTGCTGTTTATCTGCTTGGACAAGGAGGAGCTTCATTCTCCTCTAATGATGTGATTATCAGTGGGATCACTGCCCCCAGTATTATTTTTAGATGACTGCTACAGTCTCTACCATGGCTTGTGAATCTGTAATAGAGCACTTTGCATGAGGGGACTTGCTGGGTGCAAAGTGAGTTGATCACAGAAGGGACCTCTGGAGATTGTCTAGTCCCATCCCCCCCCTGCTGCCAAGGCAGGGCCACCTAGAGCAGTTTACACAGGAACGTGTCCAGGCATGATGCAGCAGACAGAACCATTTAATGCCAGTGTGGCCAGTGCTCCCTGGCATGCTGTGCTGAGCAGACAGAAAGGAGAGACTTCATTTTGTGTGGAGGCAGCTTGTGGTACTGCTGGTTTGCAGGCCTCCTCCACTGATCAGTATCCATTCAGCTGGTATTGCCTGTGGTCGGTCCACAGAGAAAGAGTATGAGAGAGCTGGGTTGCATAGGAAATTTAGATGCAGTTGCTTGACTCTTCCTTCTTCACAAGCACTTCTGCATCAGCATCAACAAATCCAGCCACTGACAGTGCACTGGCAGTTTGCTAGCAGTCACCACTTGAACATGGAAGAAATCTCCAGTGCATCAGGGGACAGAGCTTTTGCCATTTAAAATGCTGCTGGCCTCTTGCTGATAATGACTTGCAGAGGTGTAGATGGGTATGGCGAGCAGCTACCAGAACTGACAAGCTGTAGAGTACTGGGTTTAGGGAAGAATGGAAAACAGAGACCTTTCGTTTTCTCATGGCAGTTCAAGACCTCAGGATCCTGAGTGCAGTCCTTAGGACTAGCAGAGAAAAGCAATTGCCTCAAGAAAGGAAAGCTCTGCTAGCAGTAAAGAATTCTTCCTTCTTTCCTCTTTCATCTTCTGTTTTACTATGAAGTGTAAATTTATTACTTTAGTGGTGATGTGTTTTTATTTCATCTCTGGTTCTGGTGTGAGCAAAGCAGTGATGGGCATTTCAGAGGCAACTCAAGAGTAGAAGTGCATGGTTTTTAGGGGTTTTTGGTTTTTTAGTTTGGGGTTTGGGATTTTTTAGTTTTTTTGTGGGGTTTTTTGAGATCTGGGAGGGATCATGATCAAAGCAAAACCTAACCCTGTCTCGGCTCTGCTTGAGGCTGAGGGAGCTTGTTAAGATACTGATTTGCTGAAAGTCCTGGAGCCAAATTTGATAGGAAGAGACCTCTAAGATGCACAAGATTTCAACAGAATTCCTGAAAACAGGCACAGAGACCTAAAAAGCCCCCCCAAACGGAAACCAACCAACCAAAAAACCTCAGCAACAACAACAAAAACCAGAGAAGCATCACTGAGCGAGAAGCTACAGTTATGGGCTTATTAAGCACTGGGAAATTTATGAGTCTGTGATTGACTGACTTGATATATGCCCTAGCTTCTGGAAAAACTTCAAATGGAGCTCACAGTTTACTAGCCTGCAAAGTCAATCAGCCTTGTGGAACAAATTAATGGGAGGTCAGCTTTACAGAGCTCTGCTGGTTACAGAACTATTCTTATTTTTCTTTTTTGTTTCCTGCTGGCTGAACAGCAAATTTAAGGGGAAAAGGCTGATAAGCTGTAGAAACAGTTACGAAGTGTGTGTTTTGCCAGGAATCTCACCAGCCGTCTTGAGTTTCCCTTGTGTAAAAGATGAGTGTTGCCTGTTGGAAACAGGGAGGAAACTCAAACATTAATGGCATGCCAGCAGACAGTGCTGAGGCTTTTTAGTGAGCAGAACTGATTCACTCTTTTCTCTCATGTCCTAGCACACAGATGTGACCAGCAGGTCAAGGACTCTTGTCCACAGGAGACTTCTTTTTACTTAATATGGAACAGGAGCTCGCAATCAAGACAGTCTGGGATAATACTGTCAGTCAAACAATGGTGTAATTGTGGCAGTCACACCAGAAGCCTGATACGGAAAGAGTGCAAAATATGCAGAAGTACTCGCCCTTGCCAAGCGTTGTATTCCTGACTCTTTGTAATAAGATTTTTATTTGTTAATACTGTATCAGTAGTTACATGGCTTTTTTAAAACCTCTATGTGGGATCCTGTTTAAATCCCAGGTAGTGGATGGTGGCCAACAGGAAGACCTGGGAGCAGTATGTCTTACGCCTCCAGTGGATCAGGCCATTCTGTTGCATAAAATATCCCCTGTGACATCTGTCCAACTGGTTGTGGGCAGGAAATTAGTCCCACAGAATTCGCAACCTGCTGCAAAAGCACCTTTTTGAGCTTTCTGGCTGAGCTAAACATGAATTAGGAGTGATTGATGTGGAATGAAATGGTTAAACAGTGGCTGGGGTCAGCCTGGGCCAAGAGGGAGGGGAAAGACTGGAGGAGGTGGTGGTCATTGTACAGGGGTGTTGTGAAGACTGGACAAAACCTTTTAAGAAGGCAGCATGTCTTCAGGGCCATGATACTGGGCTGACTTCATCTCATCCTTTGTATCAATTGCAATTACTTTAGGAAAATTGCCAGAAAGTGTCCCCACTTGGTGGGAGGAAAGACTTTTCTTCAGATGCTATCTGAAAGATGTTTTCTCTGTGCTAGGAAAGCATTTAATACAGCTGCCTGAATGCAAGGTCATGACTTGTGTCTGGGTCTCCTGTGTCATGAATTCTTTTTTTCCTTTCTCCTTAGCAGACTGCTTTTCAAATAGTGGATGTTGAAGAGGAGGAGGAGGAGAGTTGCATGTGTACTGCATTGTCTTCACATTACCTTGTCATTTTGACTTCTGTCTTTTTAGGAGCAGCAAACTTCACAGTTTGAATTTGACTCTCCAGTCTCCTGTGATCTGAAGCTTAGAAAAAACAGGCTTGCAGACATCTGTCATTGCTGATTGTCCCCATTTACTGACACTTAGCACTTGGACCCTGACAAAGCCTGTCTTAAATTGCATGTCAAAAAGAAGAACTCTTGGTTTATTTTCCTCTTCTTTTCCTAGCTGTATTGTTTTCTCTTTGTCTCATTGTTTTGCCTTTTTTTGCTACCCGTCTCATTAGAAATGTTGGCATCTCACATACTTGGTTATTAAATATTGTTCTCCTGTTTGTGGCTCATTGTTTTACTGACTTTCTTGCTTTTCCACTTTGTCCTTGTACCTCTGTGCTTCCAGAGTATTCATACTAAACCACCAGAGTGCTGTTGGGCTATGGAAACAAGGGTCAGGAGTTTTCTTCTCCTCTGACCCATTTTGTGCCCTTAGGCCCATCCCTTGACTGGAGTCTGAGGATCAGCCTGGCATTAAAAGATGAAGGAAGAGGAAGTCCGGAGTGATCGTGCTCTTCATAGTATTATTTTCAATTCTGAAACCTGTAGTCTGCTTTCTCTAGATGGCCTAGCTGAAGCGGCAGTCCTCCTTTATTTTCAGCATGCTGTGTATTTGTTGAGAAGCGTTGTGCCAGCAAAACTTTAGATTAAGGGACCAGGCAAATCTGCTGTTGCCTTGTTTCACCTTTGCTGGCATGTAACTTCAGGCTGATAGGAAGTGTAAGGGCTTGCTGAGTTCTTTGCATGGACGAAGCCCAGACAAACCTTTTTTCACAACCTCTAACAGACCAGATAAACTTTGGGGAACAGGAAGAGTGGCACTGATGGCTTCTTGTCTGTGTCATATTATCTAGCAGCATGGAACCAAAACTCTTCCTGCTATGATCCTGCTCTCAAAAGATTTTAGAAGTGTGACCAAGAGATAGAATATATTCAGTGTGTCTTAATAAAACAGGACTAAATTTGTGTATAGAAACAGTGAACAAGTTGGCTTTGGCTTAAGAACCTAGAGATCTGCAGGGGAGGAAAACGGCAGTAGACAAGATGTTCGCAGTGGCTTGGCTGGGTACTGTGCCACTTGCACCTTGATCTTCCTGAACTAAGTAAATGGACGGTGAATCTATGTCCATGAAAGTATGTGGCTTGCATAAGCATAAATGTGAAGGCTAGCTGAGCTGCTGCTATTGATGTAGCCATTACCACAATGTTAATAGAGAAAAAGTTAATTTTACAAATCTGAAAACTGTACGTTCTAGTGGCTTTTTACAGGTAGGGACAGACTTTTAAATGGATGACCTTAGATTTTGTTTCTCCTTTTTGTGGGAGCTCTTCTCTCCCACAGGCACCGCCTGCCAATACTTCTGAAGCACTTTGCTTCCCTTCAGGACAGGGTGCAAGGTAAAACTTGTTTATCCTTTTAACTAATCTCTTTAAAGAAATAGGCTTTAAAAATACCCCTCTTATCTGGTTCAACCCATTAACTTGTTCATTTACAGGTCTTACACTGCTTCTGTGTTTGTTGGCTTTTTCCCTGTCCTGATAGGAGGCATCTTGCATATTCTACAGTGGTGAGGGCTCTTGAGGGTGAAGTGTCTTGATAGTTTAACCTGAAGGATTACTGCAAAGGTAAATGATGGGGAAAAAACAGTTTTTGAATGAAATTTCTTGGGTTTAGTTGTTGGGGGTTTTGGGTTGGTTTTTTTTTTGTGTGTGTGGTTTGTTTGGGGTTTTTTTGAGGGTGAACTTGTAGATATTGTAAAAAGTAATGATTTTTAAAAGCCACAGTGTGCTCCTGAATCCTTCCTCTGACACATGAGTACTTTTTTGCAAGAACTCTTCAGTTCTGGTCCTGGCTTATCACATGATTTTAAGAAAGTAATGTCACATTCTAATCTAAAATGGTAACATTAAAATGGTGAATGTACTATGAACTGTGGGGGGTTTTGTATCAAAATACTGGGACATTGTGTGGTACTAGGTGTATAAATACTGTGTAATTTCCCTCTTCAGCTGGAGGTCTGGATGAGAGTCTTTGGGTCTAAATTATTAATTGTTAACCAAGAAATTCCTGGTTTTCTTCTGCAAGGTTTCAGTCCAAAGGTTTTCAATGCCCTCAAGTACTATGGTCAAACTTCACCTAATTGTTGAGATACAGTTTTATTGTTCTTCTTCTGTCCTTGAGTGGGGACTGTTCTTCTGTATGGACAGAAAGCATTACAGTAAATAATCAACATGTGAAGACGCACAAGGATCAAGCTTTTGTGCACCTCACAGATCACATGTGCTGTGTCTCCTGCATAGAAAATGAGAAGCCCAAGTGAAACCTTTCCCTTCTTCGCAACTCTCAGTTAATTGGTTCTGTAGTTGAAGTTGAACTTCTTGTATCATATTCCCCCTTGGAGGCAACAGCTCAAAGAGATGCAGATTTAGGACTAAACCAGCAGGTTCAGTGAGCAGAGCTGTGAGATGAGAGCGAGCTTGCTGAAATGCAAACACACAATCTGAAAAGAGAGTACAGAACCCAAACTGGCAGCACAAACTATTTTGATAGCTGCGTTTTGGCTTGAAAACCCCTCAGATGCTAGAAAACAAGGTAGTCACTCTTCTAGACCTTTGAACTACATACCAAAATCTGCAGATGGCCATGAACCACAAGACTCTGCTGTGCATGCCTTGGAGAGCGAAGGGGGAGAGGGATCCCAGAACAGGTTGCCAACAGGTTCTGTCCATGCAGGAGGGTGCTGAGGTCAGCAGGCAGTGGGTGGCTTCTAGTTGCCCTGAGATGTGGATGTCAGCACACAAGCTTGCCTGGCTTTCTTTGGTAGCAGGGAATTTGACTACCCAGAAACCCAGCTCCTGGGAAGGCTCAGACATCTGTCCTAAGTTTCTTTATGGGATGGAATGCTTTTTGATACCCAGCCTTTCTGCAAAGAGCAAGATAATCTTATGCATGTAAAGAGGACATTGTATATTTGCACGCTAAAAAGACATGCTCTGTTTGCAAACAAGCATGTGTCTTGCATCTCTTGCTATTTTACATTGCACCTTTCATTTAGGTGATTAAATGAACCCTCTAGTTTGACTTCCGGATTCTTTAGTGCTAATCTGCCTCTGTCCTCAAGTGCTTGGTCTTTCTGTACAGCAGAAGGGTTTCAGATAATCCTCATGCCCTTCTGCAAAGAAAGAGCAAGGTACTTCTGCATGGGCGGTGGATGTTCATTTATCACTCAAAGTGAGAGCTTGTCCAGTTTGTGTCAGTAAGACCTTTGATCTTCTTACTTAAATGAGATGGTGGGTGTCCTGCAGAAAAGATACCTTGCAAGGTTATGCTGCTCCACGCTGGTTAATGAAAGCTCATAAAACCATATTGAACTGGAGACTATGAATAGTTTCCCAAGTACAGTTCTCCATATTGTAGTTCATAGCAAACACAATTTATTCTCAGCTGACTGACCTCATGTGGACTTGTGCCTGTGTAAGTAGCAGCTGAAATCAGTGGTCTGAGCACTAATCTACAAGTCATAGACAGTAGGTTATTATTTAGTGAGAATGCTCTGCAAGTCTCTTGCTGCAGCATTTTCATTCAAAAGGTCACTTCCGTGAGTTTGTGCGCAGCTGAATTTAATGTTCTTTCTCAGCAAGGCAGGCCACACTGGAGGGTGCATAATTACAATAAATACAACTTTGTTCTCAGCTGAAAAATCCATCTGAAATAAATTTTTCCAGCCCTTCCAAGAAACGCTTTTAGTAAGATAAATAAAAGCAATTCTTGCAGATTTCACATTCATTCAGCAGGAATGTTAGTGGGTGTAGGGTGCCTCCACTTAAGTCACTCATCACAGTGCCTTCTGGGCTCTATCAACTTGTATATTCAATAGCTGGCTAAGGGTAGCATTTGCAAATTGGGTTTCTCGCAAGCCAATTAAAACCAAGTTCATTATTTCTTTCTTGGGTTGAATCCTGGTTATTACTTTGATTAAAATTGTTCTTAACAGCAAGTACAGAGAGTTCAGTTAGACTCTCAACTTGGGCAGGCTTTAAACAATGCTTTGATAGGTGCATCTGTTTTTAGGGACATGCATGTTTTTATGCAAGTTTTTGTGGCTTTTTTCTGGTTGGCACTTCTGTGTCAAAGTAGATTTGTTTTCTTCTGTCTTCTGTTTCGCAACACTGGAAATACTGAGAAAGGCTCTGCCTAAATACAGAAGGAAAGCTAAGAGGGCTTTTTTTATTTTCCCCCTGAACTTCCAAGCAAGTACTTGAACAAAAAAGTCCCCTCTTTGCTTTCATCTTTCAAGAGACTGCGCAAAGCGTGAAATGTCCGGACTTTCCTTTCTTTTCATTTTTTGTCTAAGCATAGCAAAGAGGCTCTGCTAGTTGATCAGGAGGCTGCTGATGGTGGAAGCTAAATCTCTGCGTAGTTTCTCTGGATCTGTGACCAGACTGGTTACCTTTCAGGTTTCAGAAGGGTTCTACAATGTGATCCTCAAGTGTCTTTGTGCTTTCCCTGTAGAGACTTGAGATAAGCAGTTTCCAGTCTTCCCCACTCAAAACTGCCATAACCTTTGTTTTGGGAACTACCTGGTAATAGTGTGCGGTTGAGTATTGCTGCAAGATCACTCTTCTGGAGGGCTCTGCTGGAATCCGTGAGGCTGCAAGGGAGAAGACTCGCATGGCAGTGTCAATGGTAAATGAAAGATAACAGCCATTCTGCTTTTGTAAAAAATTTGGACAACCCTGTGCTGTATTGCTTGGCAAGTTACGGCACCTCGTATCTATCTTGTTGTTTCCTTCTCATTTTGATGAGAGGGAGGCATGGAGGCCTTTCTAAAGGAAAGAAGAGCCTCCTGTCTGGGCAGAAAGTAGGGGGAAGTCACTGAAATCTGACCACTCAGACTTCATTAAATGGAAGTGATTGTCCTGGGGAGGAGGGGTGGAAACTCACTTCTGCTTGCATTCATGGCCTGTGTGCTAGGTTAGACATTCATCTCTCAAAGACTTGGTATCTGTTCAAGCCCCAGTGGGTTTCCATTGACACCAGAGAATGATCAAAGGGGAATATGCTCTCTGTCATTGAACTGTGGGCTCATACCTTATGGTCACGTTCCATATCGATCGGGAGCAGGTTTCATCAGCGCTTAGGTCATGACTGTCTGCTTTTTTTTTCTCAAGGTATTCTTTTCTCTCCTTGCTTGTCTCCTTTGTTCCTGCTACTGCCTTCCTTTTCCTCAGGCAAGTCTTTGTGTTCTCTTCATTTTATCTGTTGAAGTGATCAAGAGTCGAATACTTGGTACTTGCTAATGAAGCTTCTTTGGCACTGAGAAGGTCAGGGGAACTCACACTAATTGTTGCTTTAAGATCTCTTTAGGCTTCCTGACCCTACGTGCAGACATGGTTTATTACTGAAAGATTGTCTTGAGTTAGAAAATGAGCTCATGTCCTAAAATGAAAACACACATTCATCAAAACCTGAATTTCACGTGGGTTGTGTAAATATGTAATTTGAGTTAGGTCTGGTCATTGGAAAATGGGCAGTCCTGTTGTCCAGGAAGTTACAGTGCAAGAAACGTGGGGAACTTCAGAAAGTCACATTAAATGTCTCCTTGGAGAATTGCCTCAGAAATCCTGACCTCTGCATTTCTGCCGTGTGCTTTATATGATGCTAGCAAAGACAGTCACTTGAGCAGTTGCTACGTTCTTGTGTACGTGTGTTTGCGTGACATTATGAACTGTGGAAAGAATAATGCCATGCTTCCCAGACTGCTTCCCAGAGACTCTCCTTCTACCATAGTATATGGCACATAAGCAATCATTCTGATGGTCAGAGCACCATCTGCTTCAGTCAATGCCATGTTCCTACGGTCAAATTACAGAAACTTTTTGCTAGGGGTCTGCGCACTTGAATTTCTAAGGGTGATGGCTGGGGTGCTCTCTGACACTTCTGCTCTTTGCCAAGCCACCATCCAGGGTCAGTGTGTACTGTTCTAGGCTAACCCAGATACCCTATTCCTGTTCCCATCTGCTAAAGGTTTCCTGTGCAAGATGTTTGTTTTACTCTCCCCTTTATCAACCCTGAGAACAGCTGGTTTTTAAATGTTGCTCAATATTTTCAACAGGATCTCAGGATGACTGCTAATTCCTTCAACCCTTTGTTTTGTTTTAGAATTTCTAATCCCATTTGCTATGACTAAGATCAGTTGCGTGGTTTCCACAGTGAGGATTAGGGTTTACTGCTATAGGTACGTCATTCTGCCTTTGAAGCTGCTTGCTCATGCTTTCCTTGGCAAGCTCTGGCAGACATGCTTAGCACCAACAGAGATCGTATCTTTTAGAAGCTGCAAAAGGGTTAATCAGGAACATGTTTATGAAACCAGGTTGCTCACCTTTGCAAGCTTTTACTGTGATGTTTTTGGATGCTTTTAGAAGATTTATCACCTGCCTTGGTAATTTATATTACGTTTTTCTTTCCTTTCTTGAAGCTATTTTAACGCTGTGTATGGTACTGTTAAAATTAACGATGATAAGCTACTTTTCTTGGCAAGCCCTAAATTGCACACCTCTTGGATAAAAACTGGAGAACGTGACTGTCTTCATGTGGATGGCATAAGATTTTTGGCTGGTTTTATTTAGGGTGCTTGGATAAGCATAGGGCATCTGAAGTACATCTGTAGCTTCAAAACAAATCCAGCAAAATGACTTGCATCCCCCAGGCAGGCAGAGAGCTGTTTGTACAGATGCTTTTTCTCAAGGGCCATTTTGTAGGATTGGTCACAGTTGTGGATGACTTTACTTACATGTGCAGGGAGAGGGGCTGATGGCTATTCAAGGGAGTATTATTTTTCATCAGGGCGATTAAAGGTATTGCTATTGATCAGGGCATTTCTTTGTGTGCAGACTCTCTGATGAAATGGAGCACCTGCATGTATGCAGTACTACTTTAAAAACGTTGAATAGGATCTACCCGCTGATGGGAGCTGTTAATTGTGCTTTTGGCTCCATCTGCTTCACTGGCAGATGTACCATTGTGAAATTTTTACAACCTAATAAAATATTAGAGGATGCTTCATTTCAAGAGGAAACTTGATGGCTAATTTCAGCTGATGCCTCTTTGAAACCAGGTGAGAAATGGACTTGCCTCACTGGGACTTGCACATACCTCTGCAGGCATGGCACCAGGATACTGCAGTCCTCTTGCATGGATTGCAAAGAGCCTTGATAGCTCTGGTAGGAGATGTTATAGCACGCTGTGCGTATTTGGTGTGATGCAGTTGAACAGACTGAAAATCTTATTTATTTCTTTTAATACATTGACACAAAGTGAAATTATTTGTACATTTTCATACAAAATGTGTCTTGATTTTTAGTTAGTGCATTTCAAAAGCCATGCGGGAGATTGCTGGGCCTTGCTATGCTTACCCTGGTCTTGTAGTGAATGCTGAGCTTTGCCAGTACTGGCTTTTGATACAAAGTTGTGTGTTATGTATTTGTAAAATAAGGATTTTCCAGAAACTCATAGGAATCTGGTGGCTGTTGTTTGCATTTTCTTGATTGCGAAAATTGCACAAATCTAGAATCTTTTCTATTATTTCTGAAGATTTCATTTATCTAACATTTTCTCTTCCCAGAAAGTTTTGTCTCCTGGGATTTAAGTATTTGCTGATGCAAATCTCTGCAATCACAGATAGCTGAAGAACTGTCAAGTGTCACATCATTAGGTCACCAGTTCAAATCTAGCCCAGAGTAGTAATGGGCATTTTTAAACTCCTCAATGCCCTTCATCAGGATTTACATTTAGGTGCTTAAACTAAACTCTTAGCTTTTGCTATTCAGAATTATGGACTCAAGTGGACAATAAAGACTAGAAACAGTTTTTTCTATAACAGAAAATCCTGTTTTATTTGTCTTAGTATCTGTATTTGTTTGTCATCATACATAGTGCTTTAGAAGGAGGAAAGGTAACATCTTAGAGGAGTTGCTGCATAAGAAGTAATGCAGAAGGGTGACCTTGTCTAGCATAGAAGTGTTGGCAGCAGTCAGGTCTGGTGGTTTCAGTGTGCTTTTTTAAGTTGCAAGAGCCTTTGGAGGACAGACACTTTGAAGGAAAAGAGATTTTGAAATTGGAAATGCAATGTGAGAATGTTTTGAATGGCAACTGAAACACTTTTGGGCAGAGTACTTCTCAGATTCTTCCAGGCAGCTGCTTTTCTAAGGAATGATCATTGCTTGGCTGGTTGGGTTTTTTCCCTTGCTTCTAACATTTCTCAGGATCTTTGTATAAAGCTTCACTTCCGAATTTGACCTCTGATCTTGGTTTCTGGTCAAGAATCATGGACTTAAGTTTAGAGTAAAATCTAATACTTACTGGACTGTACATTCCCCAGTCTGTAGAGACCTTGAAATGGTCCGATTCAGCTGTGTGGGCTTTTGCAGCTACACAGTTCCTCCTTCTCGATTTGTTATTCTAAAGTTGGGAAATCCTTACAATCTCTCTGAAGTGTGCTGAGACAAGGAAAGCGTTAGGAATCCCTGCAGTCAGGGGCTGACTTCTTGTGTGCTGGGCTCTGCCTGGTACTGCCTCTTACTTCCAGCCTTTTCCTGACTGTTTCCTGAGTGCTGTCTGGCTTGTTTCTGGGAATAGCGTGTCAGTAAATGAGGAATCCATAGCTGGAGTCCTTCAGAAAAGGTGAAGATACTGAAGTATGAATTTTGATGTCCTGGTTGTTAGAATCTGTTAGCAGAGATGTCAAGATGTGAAGAAGAGAGATGTGAAAGCCGGTACAAGTGTTCTCTATCTTTGTGCTTCTGAGTTGAGAAATTAGGATCTGGGTTGGCTTCCCCACCTCAAAGGCTGTTGCATAGTATCCCATGCATCTCATGCAGTAGGAGATTGTTGGTGACTTTTGTCAGTATTCAGAGTTGCAAAAAGTGGTTTGTGAAGTGTGGAGACAGGAAATAAAAGATATTTAATGACATGAAAAGAAAAACTTGATAATGGCAGTTAGCACTGTGGCACTTTGTTAGAGGGATTCCAGTCCTGTGGGTCTTAAATATTTTTTCATATGTGTGTACTCTTTACAGAGCCTGCAGTCGTGTAGGTCTGAGTCCTTGGAGCTTTGGGAGAAATTGAGGTCATTAGTTTTCATTCCTGATGGTGCTTATGGCTGCCTTTTTGCTGGTTATCTCAGAGACTGTTAGCAATATATTTATGGCTTCCTACTTAGAATATTCTGTTACAATCAAGTATGTCAGAAGCACTGAGTGCATATTTCTGCCTCTCTTTTGATGCTGATTTGCTTTATAAAGGCAGTATTGAAGTTCTGGCTTAGCAAATGAATACCAACCACTAAACAATTTCTGTCTGTATTTTAAGTCTCTGATTGCTTTTTGGCTTGTGACAGTGATTTCAGCCAGAAGTGGTGCATGGCTAGGAATCTTTCTAAATTCTCATCCATCTTTTTCTGGAGACTAAAAGAGGAAAGTTACTGAAGTGCAAAGGAAATCTTTTTTTCTTTTCAAGCTGAGTCATGACAAGATTGGCAAGTTGCAAGGGAAAACTTAAATCTGGTGTTTGCTTACTATAGTTAACAATGAAATCTTCCTTTACAGAGAATTACTAAAGTGAATTGTGCTTTCAGTCTCCTTGTTATTGTGGAAGAGTAAAATAAAATATTATCTTGCTTTTATATATATATACACACACATATATATATTTGGTCAAGTGAAGGGGTAAATAAAAAGAAGGTACCACTTTTTAATGATAATTCTCTGAAGATTTGCCCTAAAATTATGGTCGTCATCAACAATTGCTAGTTTTGACAAATAGGATGGCTTTGTATTGGTTTTCCCTCATTACAGGCAAATAACTAGATCACAGGATGTTTCTTTCTTAAACCTGTGATCTTTAACGTAGGAATGAGTTCTGTTTCTTTTCAGTACATACAAACAGTAATACATTGAACTACCATGAAAAAAAAAGTAAAGTCTTTTGTATAGTGTAAAGTAATAGAAGTTATCTATAACCACTAAGGACTCTGACTTCATTTCTGATTTGGTAAGTTCTACTCTTAATTTGCTGATGGAAAATAAAAGAATAGAAAACAGTGACTTTGCCAAACACAAAGTCCAGCACAGTTTGAGAATGGACTACGAGTTCTTTGGAGTGTTACAAAAAGGCTGTTATTTCTCTTGCAAAAAACCCTGGCTAATGTGAAAACATGTGTTATCTATTGTTTTGAAAATAGATGAAATAGATTGCAGAAGGACATATTTGTCAACAGGAAGTAACCATCAACTTAGGAGGCATGCAGGCATTGAGTGTGGCTGAACAAGACTGCAAAGAATGGATAGAACCTCTTTCCCTTGGCTTTCTAGGCTTCAAGTAGGACCAGAGAACACCTTTCAGGAGGGCCAAGCAGGCTTTTCAGGCCCCTTTGGTGTTTGTGCAGTGTCTTAAATTAAGTCATGATGCTACGCTTTCACGGCAAAGACTGCTGGTTGTGTGGAGCAAAGCTGCAGGTTGTCACCAGCCCACAGACACCTCCACTCCCGGTGTCGAAGGAGTATTTAAATATTAGTAAGAGTTGATATAGGTCAAATCCAACAGTATTTCAAGGTATCCCTGTGTTGGGTTTTGTAATGCTGCCAGATGTGCTTTCAGCTATTGCATGCAATGAAGGACCTTTTGTGATTGCATTGATCAAGATTGTACCGTGGGTGTGTTCCTGATCCAAGAGGAAAAGTGAGGTCAGTAGGAATGAATGTTGTGCTGCGGCTCAGACTAGAAAAGAGATACTTTGGTGTCCTGGGAAGAATACATGTCCAACTTCCACTTTAGGTCATTCAGTCTAACATGACAGTCTTGATGTTATGTGGCAGGTGACTTTATTGTCTTCCTTGTTAGGCTGCTTTACCTGTTCAGCTGCAGGCCGGTTCTGTACTTTGTCCATGGCTTTTTCCTTGGGTAGGCGATCCTTCTTGTCCCAGTACATCTGCTTCAGCTGTGCTCACTGTCTCCTCTTGGCTCAGAATTACCTGCTGCATTGCTCATTGTAGATGTGTCCAGGAGTCCCACCCTTCAGAAAGCTGGAGGCCTGGTTTCAGGTCGTCTCCAAAAGTTTTTTGGCTGTGGTGCATAGGATGGGAGCCACTCACATGTTGGGCTCTCAGATGTTTGGATATTATGGTGGGAATGAAAGCAACCAGGAAAGTAGCAGACAGGAAAATCCTCACGTCTGCTGAATCTGCCAGTAGCCCTGGAGGAATAAGATGTTCAGATGTTTTCTTAACTCCTCTCTTCCACTTCTTGGGTTTGGTCTGCTTGTTTGTTCAGTGAGTGAAGAATATCTTCTGTCTTGGAACATGTGTAGAAGTGAAATGGCTACATACTCTACTCTCAAAAACTCAGAAGCTAATATTGGCATTCTTGCCATTTCCCACATCTTCTATGCTGACATAATGACATTCCTTGTAAACTGATGGCAAAACATATGATCTTTCTTTTTTTTGGTCTCGCTTCCATCCACGGTTTAGCTCTTCTTATGAGGTGTATCTCTGATCAAATTCTGTTAACAAAATTTTTATCTTCTTGGTTTTACAATTTTGATTTAAATATTCTCTACTTGAAACTTGGCAAACACTGCCTTGGTATGCAAACAGTGGGGATGGGATAGGGGTAGTTACTTGGCTGTTGAAAAAGTACATATGGGAAAGTCACATGGAGCTTCCAGTGTTTTATTTATAATTCTGCAAAGGCCCCTTCTAATTAGAAAAATAGAAGAGACCAGATAGTGGCTTCTGGAAAGCAAACAGCTAGATTTTTCCGTGAGTAGTTTTAACACAAATATTAACTTCACAGATTGTAACACTCTTTCCTCCTTAAATACTTTTTTTAGCCTTCAGGATGTATAAGTGGGTAAACTAACATTGTTCAAATTGTGAAGCTGTAAGTGATGTTTTGTTTTCATTTAGCAAACACATACTGACTTTCCAGAAAGGTAACTTGATTTACAATAAGCATACCCAGTGGGAACCATATGCTTTTCATGTTTGTCTTTGAATGAAGGATTTAGAGTATTTGTTTCAAAATGTCTTTTCCAGAACACTAGTTTTAACCATTAAGTAGTGTTTAAGTAAGAACTGAACATTAGGTAAGAACTGAAGCTGGATTTTCAGATTTGGCTGTATGTGTGGACAGACATCTCCAAACACAAGTCCTTGGAATGATTTTACTAGTTAATAATGCAACCGTGAGTTTTATGTCAGCTTGATTCCAAGCAGTGTTTTGCTGATATCAGTATAACTGTGTTATCTGAAATCGCTTGAACAAAGCTGAAGGAAGAGCAATAGAAGTGGTGTGCCTGAGAGGCTCCAGCATTCTCCTTCTGCTCGAATTGCTGAACATGGGTAACTCTGCAGAATGGCATTTAAGGTTACGTTTGGAGTCATTAGGTTATAAACAGTCTGCAAAATATTTTACATACTTCATGTTAATATTCCTCTGAAGATCAAGATTCCCTGGGGAGAAATGAGAATATGCACCAAAACCATTCTCAGTTCTCGAGGTTTATCCACAGCTTCCTAGATCACTGAAGATCAACTGTTTTGTGAAGAAATTATTACAGAACAGATTCTGATGCAGCTCTCAGGATGTGTACATGTGGGGGGAATATACTGGGTAATGCCCTTTCTTTTAGTTGTCAGATTTTCATATTTCTGCTGGCTGAGATGTAGATAGCAATTGGAAAATCTTTCTGATTTCAATTGGATAAATTTATACGAGCCTTCATGTTCAAGAGTGCCTTTGAGTCCCAGGCTCTGTTGCAAAAAAACATGGTAAAAATGTTCAGATCTTGGCAGAATGTCTGGATCTGAGCTATTGAATAGAGAGAGGAGTCCTTTAATTTTCTGTTTCTCAGTAAGTCTTATGGCGGAGAAAGTTCTTGACCTTTCTTGAAGATGCCAGAGTGTCTCTGAGAGATCTGACCCACCATGTCATTTTTTGCCAAGAATAAATGTATCTACTGTGAAGAAGTGGCTGGTTTGTGCTAGACACAATCCATGTAAAACTGGGTGTGTGGGGGGACTCTGCTGTACTTGTGAAAACGGTCTTGTCTTTTGTTCTGGCATTAGCATTTACTGTCTTTACTGAATGCTTGGCATCTACAGTGGTACAACAGCGTGTGTGCCTGTGCTCCTTGCTTGTGTGGTCAGCCGACCTAGGGCAACACTCCGAAATAAAACAAAACTTCTAGACCACCAGCTTGTCCTTCAGAAGGGAATCTTATTTCAGATTCCACTGTTAGTTTGTGAAATACTGGGATTTATAGACCCGGCAGGATGGCTCTGGCAGAGTTACTATGTTGCAGCAAAATCTGGGCTCTCTGTCAAAGCCCTGATTTAAGTGCCATTTCTCATACCTGAGAATGTAACGAGGGACATGATTCTGTGACATCCTTGGAATCTGCGTGCATCCAGATTTCTTCCAGGGTCCAGATGAGAAGCAAAAAGTGGAGGACCTAAATGAGAACGTGGTGAAAGCTGCTGTAAGCAGCAGACGCTCATGAGCTAGTTGCAGTATAGACTATAGGAGCCACTGGTACATCTTTCTGTTCCAGGGGAATTCAGGAAGGAGCGTTTTCCATGTGTTTGCTGAGGTTTTCGAGGTCTGGATATCCTGAAAACGAGCTGCAGACAGTGTGACAGCAGTACTTTACGCTAATGAGGAAGCAGCGGGGTTGCTCTTCCTCTAGCTTGCCTGGAAAGGAGAAGTACGAGGCTCAGCTGGTCAGAGCTACACGACTGTAAGGCATAATAATAGCTCAAAGACTTCTCTTTAACTACACAGCTCAAACATACACTAACTGTGTATTAGAGAACTAAACCTGGTCCAGTGCGCTTGATCTGATAGCAAAGCTGCTTGATTCACCTCTGTTACTGATTTGACTTCCAAATTGACTCCTTCAGCATCTGTAAGGCTCTTGGTGCATGGTGGACACATGGAATACCGCTGGTTCTCCTGGCTCACTGTGGCAGATATGAGTTCCATTTCACTAGTAAGTTTCTACATTTATAAAAGATAGCTTTAGCTTTTTTAGTTGAAACTTTACTTTGAATTTTAACAGAATTTGGGTACATTTTGACAGTCGCTTACTTTTCCTTATGGTAACTTCAACTCAGTGTGAGCTCAGACTTCAATAAATAGTCCATTGTGTGCTGACACTCTAAAAGATAAAGTCATGCTGTCAGTTTATGCTGAATTCTTTCCACAAATGGGTTATATGTTTTAAAAAGTCCTAACATTTTTCTTTCTCATGCCAGACCTGGATTTTAAAGGGATCCTAAAATTCGTTATCTTTTTTTCTTTTTCTTTTTTTTGCTGATGCTAAAACCATCTACTAAATTCAGTTGTCTAAAACTGAAGGGACAATAAAGATTTTACTGCTTGTCTAGTTCACCGTTGGTGTAAAAATTGTGTTACAGCTAGCAAGGTCCACACAAAGGCTTAAGAAAAGGTTCTGCAAATAGAGTATTAGATGTAAAAAAGAAAGTATTGATCTGAAATTTAATGAGGGAAGTGAGTAAACAGTGACTCAGTAACTGATATATAGACTGAAAAGGTTTGCTGTTCTTTTGGTTCTCTAGGAGGAAAAAACCAAAACGCACGAACTCCTGGTTGTAATTCTACACACATTAAAATTAATACTAGGTGTAAAGGGGTCAAGTTAGAGGAAAAGAATAAGGAAGAAAAATTAGAAAATGGTGAAGGGCTTCAGTATTTACTAAGTATTTACTAGTGTGTAGTGAAGTACTAGAGTAAATCCCTGCAGGCTTTGTAAGCATCTCTTAGGCAGCAGGAAATGAGCGGTGTGGATTTATAAGGAGCAACCTCATGGGGGGAAAAAAAAAATTAATTTGGCTGATTCAATGGATATTTTACAGTCCAGCCTGAATGAGGGAACACATTTTGGTTATGGGATGCTGAGTATAGATCTGTGTTCAGGTTTAAACAGTAATGCAGTGGGTTCGTTAAGTGACAAATAAGCTGAACCAAGGATAGCTAAGTAGTAGTCTGTGATGGTGACTGGAGTCCTGGAGGGGTTTTTTCTACCTCTGTGCCAACAGTTTAGGATGCAGAAAGAAAGCACCTGTAATGCAGATGAAGGGGTGTGTGTGTTTTAAGACAGGAGAACAACTGAAGCCTTATTTAACTTCTCCCAAAAGAAAAGCGCAGAGTACTTGCTGGATGGAAAAGTCAAATAGAGGGAATCTAGGATTTTGGAATGTATCGGAAATTGAGTGCAGTTGTTGCAAAAATGCTACCAAATCTGTAATGATACAGAATCATAGAATAGTTAGGGTTGGAAAGGACCTTAAGATCATCTAGTTCCAACCCCCCTGCCAGGGGCAGGGACACCTCCCACTAAATAGATGTGTCCTATGCAGGTATTTTGTAATGCTTCATCCTAGTAACTGATGCACACCATTTCAGATCCCACATCTTAAGATGGGTTTAAGTTGCAGAGTGAGAAGAACTGTGATAAAACTATGATTTAATCCTTGTAGTCTGTGGGGAGAAAAACCAACACAACCCAACACCTTCTTTTGTCTTCTGAAAGCAACTTATAGGTGAATAGAACAATTTTCCAGGTGAGCTATTTTAAGATGATGACTGATCAGTTATCTTTAGTGCAGAGACAGAAATTAGTGCCTTATCTTGCACTAAGGCCTGAATTAATATTAACAGGAAAGAACATACTTAGTTTTAAAAAGCATTGAGCACAGAAGCACATTGCCTGTTGAGGTGGTGGCAATACTAGTGATGGTAGTTATCTTAAGTATAGGTTAGAGAACTGTTGATGCTTTAGGTTGTGAACGATGCAGCGAATTGCTCCCGGAGCAGTTTGTCAGGGTGACTTCTTGAGAAGCTTTTCAGCCTGGTGCCTCGGTTTGCATCTTTCATTCTCGGACAGCCCTAACGTTTGAAACCTGTTTAAGGAACAAGTGCTGAAAGGAGGACAGTCTTATGGCCAGTCTGTAATTAAATCTGTAATTAAATCCTGCTCACAAATGTTGCTGTCTATCCCCAAGTTCTTCGTGTATTTTTACCTGGAAGATGTCTCTTTTCAATGGGCGGATGACTTTACAAAGGTGCAGGCTGGGTCTCTGCAATGAAATTGGTGGGCCGTTTTCTCGCTTGTTTCCAGGAAAGGAGATGTTCAGAATTCCTACTCCCCAAACTACCTGCTCCAGGGGAAAAATACTACTGTAGGAGTCTATGATGTGTCAGAAGTATTTCTAAAAACTGAATGTATTTCCTTACCTTAGAGTTTCTTCATTCAACAGGCACCCGCAGGCCTTTAAGCTTTCTGAGTGCTCAGGATAACATGTATGTTGTTCACCTTTTGAAGAAGAAGATAACTGGCTTCTGATAGTTTGGTGGTTGGTTACTTGTTTTTTTCCTTAAGATTTACTGGTTTACTGTAGTCATGCTGCTTAGCACTAGTTACCTTCCTGTGCAAAGGTGGGATGTCAAGCAGGTTTTGATTTGTTTTGCACAAATGCATATGGACTATTTGGTTTATGCTCTGGGAGAATTTAAAAGAAAACAATGGTTCCAGGAGTAAGAGGCCACTGATATTGTGATCTAAAGCAAATGTGTGTCTCCTGGGTTCAGACCATGACAGCATGTCTGGAAGCCAGTTTTCAGCAAGGAGAAAGCTAGCACTTAGTCTTCTCTCTTTTCTGCAGCCTTGCTGCAGAGAAGTGTGTGAAAGAGGTAAGACAGGGTCATGCTGTCCTCCTTCAGCCCTGCCATAGCCAGAGGAGTGTTTGCTTAATCTGCCAGTGGAATAACAATCACTAATGGAAATTAGAGCAGTTGGGATAAGATAATACCCATAAAGGCAGATTATGGTGGTCAGTGTTTCTTCCCAAAATGAAATTGAAATGAGTTTTTAATTACTGGGCACTGAACTATAGGAAATAAAGCATGCTTATGCACAGAAGACGAACACATGTTGCCATATAGCGAAGGGGGAAGCCCTACAGATATCATGGACTCAGGGATGTTGAAGGTTATCTGCCCTTGAAACAGCAAAACCACTTGGCCTGCAGGTTTAGAAACTTGCTGTGATTCTAGGTGCCACCAGTGCTTTCAATGTTTAAGCAAAGTGCAAACTGTAATGCCAGGGCTGATGCTGAAACACAGCACTTAGCCATCACTTCCTCCCTGTTGCCTGTTCCTTATGTAACTGCTGGCTGTCCTAGGGTGGCCTCTAGATGAGCTGAGCCCCAACAGGAAATATTTGGGTAACTGGTGGCAGTTCTGCTAGGCATAGAATAACAATTAGTTGTATGTAGGGTCCAGTGGTTGTAATATCTCAGACAACTTTCTGGCACTCTCTCTATTTTACAGTCAGGGAAACTAGCTGCAGAGAGGGGAAAATGCAGTAGGATGGAGGAGCTGGGGATGGGAGGCTGAATTTTTTGTCCTGTATGCTTGGACCGAGCCAACTTTATTTGTACCTGGAAACCTACATCTGTGAGCTCTCTGCTTTATGTGGATGATGCTTTCTGACAGCTCTTCTGGTTGAGGCAATCCCAAAAGCTCTCCTTTTCTGGTTGGCAGAGCAATAAATTGTGTGGCCTTTTGGGAAGCTTTTCTTGTGTTCTTGGTAAAGATGTGGCCCAAGGGAGAACCAGTATTACAACAGGGATAGATTAGGCTTTAAAGTCTGTATTTCCTGCTTTTTCACAGATATGGGTAAACTCAACCTTGAAACTGCACTTAACCGTAAACTGCACTGGTTTGTTTATTCCTTACTTTTGTTGACTCATCATTTAAAAATAGAGATGAATTCATGCCTTTCTTCCAAGTACTTAGAGGTCCTAAGCAACACAGGAATTGAAGTTAAAAAAGAGAAGCTTTTGTCTAAGGTTTTTCTGAAGTGGGTTTTTTTTTTGCACAAAGTTGCATGTTTGCAGATGTTTTTAACCATGGAGGTTAAGATCTGATAGCTCTCTTAGAGTTGTGTCTAGTGATAAAAAAGTGATGTCTTTAATACTGTTTTGCTGTGATCTTTTAAATGCTTGTGGTATTGAGCTTTCTTAATAGTTAAACTTGTGATTTCCTTTAATTCTTTGCTTTAGTTGTATGAAGATATGTACATGCTTTTCTTTTTTGGACAAGGAGAAGTCTTCCTGTCTTTCTGCTTGTCATATGCCATGTGGAAGGGCTTCCCTCATGTTTGTGCCAGGCTCTAACCACAAACTGAGCCTCAGCCTACTTGTTGCAGTTCAGATGAGTTTAGTTTTCTGCTGTTAACAGAAATCCTGTAAAACTGTAGGTACTACACAGCCCATTGGGTTCATTGACAGACTTTTAATTTTGGGAGTAGAGTACTGTGATCCACATGTATTTCCTAAGAGGAAGAAATCCCCGTTAAACTAATTGTTTGTGGTTAGTGTACCGCCAACATAGTAATCTGCGCAACCCAGAACCCACCTATTGATGTGGATGTAGGTTCCACAGCAGGGCCTGGAGTGTAAAGTCCAGGGATAACAGTAGGAAAGTGCTTGAGGTTGTACATATACAGGGCACTTTGAGGACATTTCTTTGCCGCATCATAACCTATGCAGTATTGCTCTGCTGTGTAACATTATCTAACCATAGTATCCAGCAGGGTGCTCAGAAGGAAGCAGCTGCTGCTGTCTCTTTTTTATTTTCCCCTAAAGGATTACCTGGAAAATCTGTTTCTCTCGAGAAGGGCCATACAGAAGTGATGCTTTGCTGGAAACAAAAACTGAATTCTCAGAACTCAGTAAGAGATCCTCTTGTGAAGTGAACTGAGGAAAACAAGGCTGCTGGGATTTTGGGGGCTTTTCTAAATTTGTTTCAGATGTAAGCTTAAGCTCAGAAAAGACCAGTGAACTTCAGAAAGATCTGACCAGACTGTATTTGTAACAGATCCTCTGGCAAAGTATTACATGATGAGAAAACCATTTTAAGCAACTGTCTACCTCTCGTCAGGCTAACTAACTGCACTGTTCCTGAAGAAAGAGCTGAGCATCTTCGAGCAACGGGATGCCCATTTGACACCATGGTTTCTGAATAAGGTGTGCATTTTAGGTTTAGAAGAATAGTATCAGAGATTAACATCAAAATGCTTACTAATTTGCAGGAATATCCTCACTTCAAGTTACATGCATCTGTACCTGTGTGATCACCTATAACATATGCTATCTATTCACATCTCTCTGAGTGTTTCCCACAGTCAACATGCCTGTGCCTCATGTGAGACTGGATTTTAGCAGCACAGTAGCATAGAATCATAGAATAGTTAGGGTTGGAAAGGACCTTAAGATCATCTAGTTCCAACTCCCCTGCCATGGGCAGGGACACCTCCCACTAAACCATGCCACCCAAGGCTATGTCCAGTCCAGCCTTGAACACCGCCAGCGATGGAGCATTCACAACTTCCCTGGGCAACCCATTCCAGTGCCTCACCACCCTTACAGTCAAGAATTTCTTCCTCATATCCAGTCTAAACTTCCCCTGTTTAAGTTTGAACCCGTTACCCCTTGTCCTGTGAGAGTGCAAAAGGGGCAAAAAAGGCTATGACCTTTTTTGGGTTTTGTCATCAGCTCATGGTGATGTGATGCAATTCAGCTGATCCATGACCCCCTTCTCCTGCCCCAGACTTCTGTCTTGGGTATATGTTGGCGATGAAATGCCATGTAACTACCTTTATCTTCAGTGGGGTCTTTGTTTTTATGGTAGGTTCTTTTTAAACACATTTGCAGGCTGGGAAAAATCAAGTCCTCCCTGATGTGCAGTGGGGCTTGGTCCTGCAGAGTTGGGGCCAGCAGTGGCAGTGCTGCATCCCAGACAATTGCTCCATGTATGCAAGTATCCTTCTCTTTGAGGAGCTCTGCGTTAAGACTGTTTGCTGTGTAATTGCCTGTTGCCTTAGATTCTGATTGAAAAATCCAGCTCCTAGGACCCCAAAAGGTAAACTGAAGCAGCACTATCCCATGAAATGTAGAGGCAGTAGAAGAGTAAGGGAGAAGAAAACCTTAAAATCAATGCTAGTCACCCCAGCACTAGCGCTGTTAGCTTTGGCAAATCCTGTCTCAGCTATAAAGCCAGCTGCCATTTTGGCAACAAGACAGACAGACTTGGCATCAGCCCCTCTGGCACCAAAAAATGCTTCGTGGGAGCTGGCACCAGCACTGTGAAACAAGGGTAAGGCCCAAGGGAAATGCCAAGCAGACATGGGATGAGCACTAAAAATAGTGAGTTACTGTCACTTGGAGAGAAAACAAATAGCACTTCTAAGAGTAGGGCAGCTAAGATCTCCATCAAGGTTGTGCTGGTAAGCAGCTCTGGGACAGTGCTGTCTCCTATAATGATGTGACCAAAGGACACACACAGGCTGTATTTTTGGTACCCATATGGTGCAAGACTCTAAAACTGGAACAGACACTTACCGTCTTGATCCTACATTTGGGGGATCCTGTTACTGTCTGCAGGCTCTGCCTTCTTCCCTGTCTGGAGCAGATCATCTTCTCTTGAGCCGTTACCAAAGGTCCTATTTGCATATGTTGGCAAAAGGAAAACAAGAGCTGTAGTGCCAAGAAGCAAGGAGCCAGGTTAGTGTCCCTGTGCTACCCAGGACACACGAGTCCTCCTGAGGACAGCCTTGTCAGATGTCTAACAGCTGAGCTCCCCACCTCTATCCTCCTTGTCCCCCTCCCAGCAGGCTCACAGAAAGCCAAGTAGGCTTTCCAAGTGACTTCATTACCCACTCCAGACTAAAACTGAAGCTTGACATCGGTGCCCAAGCCCTGGGAATGCTGAAGGTGCAGAATTGACCCTGTCTCCACTGAAGTAGTTAGTGCCACTTCTCAGTAGGGCAATTTCAACTCTTTAGTCTGCCTCTGCCTGAGTGGCAAAGGACTTTAAAGCTTTTTAAGACCGCTGGCCTTGAATGGCAGGGCTGGGGTATTCAAACAGTGCTCATACAGAATAGATGATGCAAATAGCGTTTGGTGTTACAATTCCTTTGGCTTGGCCACAGCTCTGCTGCTGTGAAGCAAAGTATGCTGGACCTGTGGCTATCATTTTCTTCTCCTTGGGGAAAAAGCAGTGGGACACAATGTCACTGAGGGCTGGTAATTTCAAGCTACACTTAGCAAAAACTATTTTGGTCTTGGAGATGGAGCCTGGACTTTTCATTACCACCAATCTCCCATCAGCTAAACAGCAGCGTGGGTAGAAGTGTCTGGAACAGCTTGGATGTGGCGTCTTTTGTCTCCCCTGTCAGATGGGTGTTGGAAAGGGCTCCTCTTGGGTATCTCTTCCACATCCACTCCTTGTCTGCTCCCTGCCCTTTCTTGAGTGCCATTCTTTTGATAGCTTAATACAGAAAGCAGCTTCAGAGGAGGAGCCTACTTGCTGTACATAAGTGCAAAGAGAAGTGCTTTATACTGTTGGTTTTTCTTCACCAACATATGACAAGTGAAGAGGAGGACAGGCTCCCACTGAAATAACCAGTGACAAACTGGATGGTGGCTTCCTCTGCAATGCCCCCTCCTTTGGTTCAGGGCTCAGTCATGACTTTTAGGTAGAGGATGTGGCACATATTTGCATGTCTGCTTGCTGTTCAGGATTCAATTAGAAATCAAGATTTAGTTAGAGTCAAGCATGAGCTGTTGCCATTGGGGCTTTCTGCAACACTGAGTATGTTTTGAAGTGCACAGTGTCTTCCTCCCTGGTTAACCTGTTACTCAGAGGCAAAGCCAGGTGACAGCAGTGAGGTTGAAATGCGCTGTCTTGATTTGCTTATGTTGACTTAGTAAGCTGCAGAAGTTTTCTTGCACTTCTACACCACTGAGCTGGCAGAAGCGGTGACAGGCTGCAGGGAAGAGGGACCTGCCCAAGGACAGATTCTAACCACTGCAAGCCCTTGTGCTTCATTGCACATTAAAAATTATTGATCCGGCAGACCGGTTGCAGCACTTGCTCACAAGCCAGTTCCAACATGTATGGTGTCTTTTCCTGCAGTTACTCTTTGCTCTCTCTTACAATGATTAAGTCAGTTTGGCCTGACAAACAGTAAATGGAAGTGATTTCAGTGTCCTTGTTTTGTAGTTGAGCTGCACACAAACTGGGGGATCCGCTTTATGCCACTCCTAAATAGGACAGCAGTAGTAGACACAAAGGGTCTGAAAGGTTTGTTTTGGACCATGTGTCCCCTAAGCAATACAGTAGGTCCTGTAGGTAGTGGGAAATTACCAGACTGACCTGTTGCTGTTTGTCCTCTGGAATTTGTTGATGACATTCTTTGTAGGCAGTGCCAGTGCTATACATTACATGAGCCCGGGACACCTGGTCCTCACATTGGAAAGTCATCGTGTTCTTATAATGGTGCCTCTAGGGTGGGGAAGTGGCTCTTCACTCCTCAGGAATTGACAAGTGGACAGATTTTGCAGGCAGGTAGCCAACCAGAAATGGTTTCCAGCCAGATCTAGCACTGCACTGCTGTTCCAGCATTGCTGATCTCCCAGTGTCTCATGCTGGTTTTGCTAGCAAGCAATCTCCTTTAGAACATTTGCCGTCAAGGCAGATAGAGGTTGGTTGCTCCTGGATGTTTCTTATTCTAAAGAAACAGAGATACGTTTTTATGCCTTTCTGTATGTTTCTTTCCCTTTTCCTTTTTTTTTTTTTTTTCTTTATTTCCAGAGCCATCTCCAGGATGGCGAAAGATAAAATCACCTGCATTCAGGTTGCTTCTTTCACACTTTGTTTTGAGTGCCAGGCAGACTTGTGTAGTCTCAGTTCTAGCACCCAAGGCTGTGGGCCAACTGGTGAATATGGGTAACTGATGCTCCTGTTACAGTATGAAAATAACAGAGTGCACTGGGGCAAATAGAAGAGTCATAAGATGAAATTGTTCCAGCTTTATGGTCAACCCATGTGTGTGTGTATATATATATATCTGCAGAACCATAGTATTCAAGTTTTAATTGAGGGGATGTTACACACCACCCATATTTACTGTTCAAAACCTCTCCCTGCCTGGGACTTTTATAATGGAGCAACTGAGAGCCTTGTGCTTCAAGCCTGACAGATTTGAGCTGCACAATTTCCACTTTTGTTCCAATCATGTTGTAATAACTGGATCACCTAAAGGTCAAGCTGCCTCCTCAGGGGTATCAAAATTGATATTATATCTCACTGGGTTACTAAACCTGCTTGCAAGCATCTCCCATCAAGCATGGAAAGTGACTCTAAAATGGCCCAAACAGCTTCCATCCTCTAATTCAGTTGCATACTAAAATCTGAGGTCATGAGGCACAGTGTGTTGTGGAAGGAGTCACACAGCATCCTTTACTTGACATCATGTTCGGGGCAGATGGGCATGTTCAGCAGACCAGTAGTACAGACTGATAAAGCCCAAAGGTCTTTAATCCCTCCTTTTCAAAAGAATCTTGCTCACCATTATCCTGAAGTGGGATCCACATTGACATGCCAAAAAAGGGTGGGTGACGGCTGCCTAATCAAGCAAATGCTCAAAATCATGTAGATCCTATAATCTGTCCTGACGCTAGCCCTGACTTTTCATAACCCTCAAGAGATTCCTCTGCAGAGAAACTGCAAAACTCGTGTTTGCTCTGTTCTTTATCTCGGATGGATGCACTCTTGTGTCACAGGTTGGTGGCCTTTGCAGATGTTAAAGTCTAGGTTCGTATAAAGGAAGTGAAACCCATGCTGAGCCAGCTGCCTTAGAGCTGCTCGTGCTTTCATTAAAATAATTATGATTTCGGCTCTGGTTTCTGGTTTCTGGTTTCGGCTCTAGGTTTTGGAAATGGACAATGAGCAGCTGAAGGCTGTGGGAAAAGATTTTGTATTCAGAGGATAGGGAAGATTGATATCTTTTATAAGAAGATAGCTAACAGGTACAGAGTAATGAATGGGTGAGAAGATGGATGGGGACTTCTGTTCCCACCTCCTAATAATAGGAAAGTCAGATTACAAGGTGGTGAATTCACTTCTGATGAAAGGAACTATTTGTTCACAACCGCTGTCTATGAAACTCCTTGCTGCAAGACAAAGCACAGGGGCAAGAACGTACAAACTTATAGGAGGGAGTAAAATTATACCAGTTGGAATAGCCAAAGCAATTGCAATGATTAGGAGAATGCTGGTGTTTTGAAAAGGCTCTAGGTGTATTGACTAGGGTATTACGAGGGTATGAGCTAACTTGTACAGCTTTTAGGGGCTTTTTTTGCCCTTCTCCAGGGCTTTTTCCATAATCACCTATAGGGGAGTTTGTGGAGTGTGTTACTGGTCACTGCGAGAGAGGATGGCTGCTGCTGCAGTCAAATGTGGTAATGCCTGCTTGAAGCCACCTATTCTGTGTCAGTCTTTCCAGAATTGCTAAATTCACACATAAGCTAGGATGTTTTAGCTTTTCTGTTAAGTTACTGCCTTTGATAATCCTTCACATCTCGTCTTAGATGTGGAATGACGCTTCACCTTTTGAGCATGTGCTGGGGGAGAGGCGGGTGGATAAAGTTAGATTCCTTCTGAGGGTTTAGAAATTGCTGCATTGGCTCAGCCCTGGGATCTGCCTCGTCCAGGGCTCTGGATAGCAACAGTCAAAGTCAGATATTTCAAAGGACAGCATGAGGCCACAGAACAGATGACTAAAACAGAAAGCTGGCCTTTTAAATCACTGCTGTTTGTCCATAGAATTGGAAAAGCAAAGGTTGAGAGTTTGTTTGATCCAAGAGCACAAAAGCTGGAAAATCCCGTTGCCTGGCTGATGCTAGCTAACGCTGATGTTTTGTATCCTCCAGGAAATTACTAATGTGCCTGTTTTCTCTTAGGAAAAACAGAGATGTGCTTAAACGACAAGTTTACACTGTGCCTTTAAGTTGGTGTAAAAATAAGTAATACTTGTGTGTAGTCTCAAAGCCTAATTGTGTAGAGGAAGACCCAGAGTGCGATTCTCCTTTGGGAAACAACGCCAGGGTTGGGCAGGGCTAGGCTGGGAGGGGGCAGCAGCAGTGGTCACTGAGGGGTTTTGGCATCTGGAAAATGGGTGTCTTTTTCTGACGCTGTTGCAAGCTATCCAGCTGTCAGGAGAGCCTGTTCTGCTGGTTTGTTTTTTTGGTTTTTTTTTTTTTGTTTTTTTTTTTTTTGCCTTTTTTATTTTTTAATCTTTTGTTTTTCTTTTTCCCCCTGCTGTTGCAAACGAGCATTTGTAAGAATTATATGTGGTTTCTCTCTGTCTGCTGAAGTCCTGAAATTATTGTTAAAACTGCTGCTAAAAAAAGGGATTCAGTGAACTCTCCATGGAAAAAAAAAAAAAACAACCCGTATATTCCTTCCCTTGTCAAATATTGTAATGTGTCAAGGTCCAAAAGCCAGAGGCCAAATGCAAGGGGAGTTGCCCCTCTGTCAGCTATGCTCGGAGCTGCTGCTGGGGCACACGGAGCGGTCGTGGTGTCCCAGTCCCCCCGACAGACGAGGACAGCTGCTGACTAAAGAGAAGCACCAAAAAAAAAAAAAAGAGGTTGCTGAACTTTCAAAGTGGAGGTAGAAAAGGGAGTTAAATTTAGATTATCTTCTGCAGTGTCATCTCTTACACCGCTGCGGAACTTGCTGTACTCCTTGCATGGGAGAGGACAAACAAGACATGCCATCCTGGGCACCAGATGATAAATTTGTTTATAAGGCTTAATTACCCCTTGGCATGAAAACGTGAAAGGAGCTCAAGTAGAATGAGAACCCTTATGTTGGGACTAGCTGTGTTTTTCCCTGAGGAAGGGTGGATTAAAATGTCTTCCCATCACCTGTCTGGTGCTAGAGAAGCCCGGTGCTAATCCTGCTGAAATCAGGGGAGTTGTGGCTGTTTCTTCAGTGAGATGGCTGTTAACTGGATAGGCTGAGAGTGAACAGTGCTGTTAAGAGTTGCTCATTAAAAACAGAGCTGTGGTGGCAGTCAGAAGGCAGCATGGGAGCGCTTTTGATCTGTGAAGGCTTTACCCGGGTCCCTGTGATCTGGAGGTACTTGGGGAAACCGTAGCGGTTGCTCCTACAGCTCCAGTGGTGTTCAGCAAGCAGCATCAAACTGGGCTTTCTCCTCAAAAAGAAAAAATAGATTAAATGTCTAATTTTGCTCAACAAGATTTAATCATCGCTGAGGAGCTGCTGGCTCTTGCCAACGTTTTTAATGGATTCCCCTCCACTTGCAGCATCCTGTTAGCAGGGAGCGGAGCGTCGCGCTCAGCATGGCTCCCGGCCAGGGTCCCGCACCGGCAGCACGCAGCTCCCGTTGGCAGCGAGCTGCCTGGTGTTACCCAGCAGCTCCACGAAGGGTCAGGGCTTCTTTTTTATTTATTTATGTGTTCTGTTTTTTTTCGCAGGGCTGCACGACCTGATGTCATTTCCCTCTTGCAAACACCCCGGCTGGGCTGCGTCTGAGATATGTCACGGGGAGTGGGAGGAGGAGGAGGGGGAGCCAGCGAGTGCGTGCAGTGTCCCAGGACCCTGTTTACTTAGCATTCCCAACCGAGGAAGCCCTGGTTTAAATAGGATCGAGGAGCGGGGCTCCCCACAGCAGATGAGGAAATGGTCACTGTGGGGCTTTAAATTCCTGCCTTCCCCTGCGCTGGTGCGGAGGATGAGCCTGCAGAATGCCTTTCCTCCTGGGTCTCAGACAGGTAACCAGCTGCGGTGCGGTGGGAGCTGCTCGCTCAGGTGGAGGATGTGACTGATGTGCTTTTATTTTGACCACCCCCGCACCTCTAAGGAAGCGATTTCTGACTTTCCCAAAACGCAGCCGTACAAACGCTGCTTCTCCACCCGTGGCGTTTGGTCAGGGAGCGCGGCAGTGGGAGAGAGGCTTTTTATCAGCGAGGAAGGAGCAGAGCTGTGAGGCAGGGACAGCAGCTCTCTTGTTGTTGTGGCAGGCTGTGCGGCAGGGCGGCTCTTTGTGTCGTGCTCCTGTGCAGTTCCTGTTTGCTTGGCGTTCAGGGTACTTTCCACAGTCCTTAATATGGAATTGTGTTTACATTGCTTAAAAATGTGCCAAACTTTGAACCCTTTTCGTGTGTGGGCAGTTTGTTGAGAGTTAAACCGGGGGGTTGGAGGGGGTACGTGTTTAAAAAAAGGCGTTTTTATATATCTCATCTCTGACAGAGGTCACCAAACGGCAAATAACAACGTGCTGTGACCCCCAGCTTGGTGACTTTGTAACTGAGCTTGAACAAGAAACTTGGGACAATCTAATAGCTGGTAATGGCGAGTGGAATGAGAAACGGTAGCAACTGCCCAGCTGCTCCCCGCTGGAGGAGGTGCCAACTATGTGTGCCTGTGCGCGGGGAGAGCAAACCCTTTTTTTGGTCTGGGAGGCGCGTCTGTAGGGGAATTTAACTGTGAACTCTTTGCAGCACCGCTGGGATCTGTAATCCACAATAAATAGATATTGCATGCTATCAGAGTGCTGCTTGCAGCTTCTAATTTAGAATTAAAAAGTCAAGATTGGACCATAGCATGCTTTAAACCTACTTTCAGCTGTTCAGAAATGAAGGCAAAAGGACTTGAGCACACTGCTGAGTAAACAGTGCTGCCTCTCTTTCCTTATCAGTTCAGTTTTTGGTGAAATGCAGCTTCCCCCCTCCCACCCTGCTGAACTGAAAACAGTTTTACATCAGAAACTACCTCTAGCACAATGACCTTCTGTAACTGAATGCAATAGCTATAATAATAGCTCACTTGTTAGCACTCAGGGCAAAGAGACTTTCCCTAAAAACATCGAAACTGAACCAAGGAGGGAATATTCAGGCACGAAGGCTGAATGGCTTGAGGTAACTCAACTTGCAGTGAGACATAGCTGGCTTAAATGCTGAGGCTGCTAGAGTCTTGTGTGTTTTTCTCTAAAGTTCCTATTTTTAAGTTGATCTTTTTGTTTTAGAGAAACGTTTGGGACAGTGGAGGTGCTGCATATGGTGTAAAACCAGAAGTTCTGTGTAGTTCAGCTTCATTTGCTCCAAATGCGAACATGTGGTTATCTCAGTGGGCTGGATGGTACTTTTTTTCTTGGCTTGTAACTTTTTGGCACCTACACAGAGGCATTTACAGGAAGCAGAAAAAAGGTGTTGCCTCAAGAACACAAGAGCAAAGCTCTTGACTATTTTTATCCACTGATGAAGGATATAGTGGGAAAGAGCTGCTTGCGGAGCTGCTTGAGCTTCGCTTAGTTTTAATCATTTTAGGTGTTTTAAGACCAAAAAATTAAAACTTAAATATTTGTGACTGTGTTCTACATTCAGAAATTTCTTTTTCTGCTTCTGAAAGAGCAGGGGGAAAAAAGAGTTATTAGTGAACAATGCCATTTAATTAAAAGTGTGGGCGGAATTCAGACACATCTCATCACCTCTATTGTCTCTTGTGTTTGCACTCGGGCTGTAAACACTTGGTTTTCTGGGATGTCTTTTGTTGTTCTTGTTCCCACTCAACGCAAGGGGTGTTGCCCCTGGGCTGGAGGGAAAAGGTGCTGAATGGGGTGCCCTCCCGTGAGCTTCGAGGACAGCAGCAGTTATGGTGAGAGGCTCTGCTCCCTGGGACAGGCACCCCTTGCTTATTCCTGCGCTGAAAGACTGCTTCCCCTGGATCTGCCATCACTTCTTTGTTGGGACCCAGTGGCATTGCAGCCTGGCAGATGAACTGCAGAACATATGGTAAAAATAGGGTGTTTGGTTTGGGGATTTTTTTTTTTTGGTGGTTGTTGCAGTGGGGATGATGTTTAAATGCCTAAAAAGCTAGGTCAGCTCTATTTGACATCAGTGCAATGTGGGTGTTTAAAGCTCCCATCCCAGGAAACATAATTGTAGAGGATCTCAGCTTTCAGTTTTAAGTGAGCATTTCCTCTGAGGGTTGCAGGTGGAAGCTTGAATGTTCATGTATTTTGCTGCATAAATGTAAAATGGAAAAAAAAAAAAAAGATGGGAATGTTGGATCCCTAACCTTTTCCGGTTTAATTTTAACTGCTTGAGGTTTTCAGTGATGTCAACTGTTTGGTGGTTTAAAACAACAAAACCCAAGGCAGCCTCTTCAAAGCTGTAATTTCCTAGAAGTGTCTATCTGTAATGTGAAAGGGTTGGAACTACAGCTGGGAAGCTTCTAGCAAGGCGTGAAGGGTAGTAAACACTTTCACATGGGCTTAAAATGCAAATGTGCAGTTCTTGGAGTCTGAAAGTGAAACTTGCAATAAACAAAAATGAAACCAGCTCTTACTGAACTGCATCAAAATGTCCGCGATCTGTGAAAGGACAGCACTCCTTTAAAGATTGTTGGTGTATCTCTCCAAGATAAATGGATGCAACAAACCAATCTGTTCCTCAGATAAAGGTTAATAAAACCTTGGAGGTTCTGCATCCGCTGGGGGTGTGAGGATGGTTCTGCTGGGCTGATTAATCGTGGTGATTTAAATATAATTCTCCTGATGCTGGCATTAGAGAAGGAATAAGTGTTGTGGATTAGAGCTCCCACTTTGGAGATCTTTATTGTGCCTGGGACAGCTCAGAGCCATTATTCCTCCCAATTTACCATACTGTAAGCATTTGGATGTTTGCACTTAATACATTTTGGTTTTTCCACATTCAGCAAAACCAGATTTGTGGTGGGTGTCTTATGAAGAAATGGCCAGACTTGATTTATTTCCTGGCCTCAGCTGTGTGTCGTAAGGCAGGCTTACAGGAATTATCCCTTGTTGAGCTGGCACCCGAGGTTCCAGTAACTCCCAGCAATCAGAGCCATTTTCATCTTTACCAATCTTAACATGTTTTTTGTTAAACTGAACCCACCAAACGCACAGCACTTGCTTCGATGGTGGATTGTTGCTTTTATGTTCCGAAGGACTAATAAGTGTGGTGAGTATGGGAGCTGACTGGTGGCTTTGGTGCGCACTCAGCTGGGTTGGTGTCAGTCCTGACCTACCCTGGTGATCAAGGGTTCTCCTGCAGTTTTGCCAGTCCTTGCTGCCATCCCACCTACTGTCCTGCTCTGAAAGGATCTAGTGATCTTTTAATTTAAGATGAATTTTGTTTAGGACCTGGGAAGCAGCTGGCAAACCAGGAATTGTAGTAAACTCTGTGGCAAGGTTTGGCATTCCAGTATTCTCAGTAGCAATTTTAACTTACTACCGAGTCTTTTATCTGGCAGAAATGTGCATCATCTTTATTAGCTTTGTGTTTGCATTCTCATGAGCTATTGCTGATGGTCTTGGCTGACCAGCACTAGTGATAGTCTGATACGTGAGCTTGAGTAAAAGCCAAGTGTTAACTCATTGGGTATCAAATACAGTTTTTTCCGGTTGGCTGTTTCAGCCATATTGAAGATACCTGATAATCACTTCCATTCTGTTACTGTGGGTGCTTAAAGAATATAATGGTTCAGATTCTGATTGCGAGTTACTCAAGGTACATATTCCAGTTTATTTTTCTGAAGATTGTGTCACTTGCTTAAATCCATCCTGCTTTGTTGTTAGGGGGGCAGATGGGTACTGAAAGCAAAGGTCTGCTGCCTGTGAGTAATGAGATCAGTGAAAAAAATAGGTCAGGATTTTTTTTATTGTTGGATAGATGCTTATTACCAAAGTCCCCTATGAGAGCCACAAAGCCAGGTCTGGAGAGCTCACAGGTTGAGCTTGAGTCTGTTAAAACCAGTTCCATCTTGCCTTCCAGTGAGTGCCAGTTTGGCAGTCTCCTTCCAGCCTGCTGCTGGGCTTGTCATGGTGTCCCACTGTTTGTAATGCATTTTTCAGTTCCGTTATTAATCCCCGTCTCTTCCAGATCAAACAGTAATTTGCTACATAGTGCCTTGACAAATGGTGTACCTGAGGTTTGGAGAGAAATGGGAGTAGGTCTAAAGAACTGGCTACCCTAGAAGACAGGAATGGCATATAACCTGCTGTCAGTAAATGCAAATCACATTTGCACACAAATGTTTTCCAGGACGTCTGGGTATTACCAAGGTTAGGATGAACAGATACTCTGTCAGGTTGAATGACACATGCAGGCCATATAAATGCAAGGTGCTCATATTTAGGGTAATGGAGGCTGGATTTCTGTGGAAAGAGGAGACAGAGCAAAGAGCTAAAATGGTTATTAGATCTGTGTGATATCAGCTACTGCTGGTTTTGGTTACCTGGTTAATGCCAGCTGAGGAGTCATCTTTTGTAGGTGGTTCACTGCCAACTATGTGCTTTTGAGTGTGGGCTGTGGTGTTTGTTGCTGCAGTTGCACGTATTAATTTTCAGCTTGGAAAATAGCCACACCGGTCTGGAATTTGCTCACCTTTATCTTTCTCCTTTTTGACATAGCAACAGCATTCCCAGGTTAACTGCTGGCTTTTGAGAATAGAAAATTATGAAGTGTCTTGATCCTTTTGTTGTAACTGTACTCCACTGTCCATCAGTTCTCATTCCCTCCATTTCCTACACTGGCTTCAGACACAATAAATCCTAACAAATTTATGGATATTAAACCCAACCATTTAGTACTGAAAACCTTCAGAAAAGTAGGTTGAGGAGGTCTGATTTCATCCTTTCTTGCAGCAAGGTTGCAGTTCAGGTAACCTACAGACCTCCCTGAATGCCTCCAGTCTTGATCATGCCGTATATTTTGACCTTTTAATTTGGCACGTAGACTTCCAGCAAAGGTCCAATACTAAACTGGAAAGTGGAGAAAATAATTGGCTTTTTTCCCTGGCACTGGCGTTAATGTTTGCTGTAGCTTCAGATGTGACAACATGCAGCACTGCCTTGAGTCTTCTTCTGCCTACCGCTGCTGGGTATTTTAAGGATTATTTGTACAAGCACTTGACAGCACGAGTGTGCTACTGGCAGAGTTGCCAGCATGGTTGTGGGCTTATAACAAATGCCAAATATCAACAAGAAAATAAGTAAATCTTACTTTTATCCCAAGTTCATGACAAGTGACAACTAATCCAAAATGCCACGTCTTAAATAGAGGCTTTCCAAACGCACTGAGGTGAGGTCTTCCCAACTCAACCAGTTTCATGAAACAGAGCCTCTACTGGGTTTAACAAATGACTTCTATTGGACTGGATGGGGAGAGAACACAGACTCCAGGTCTGCAGAGCTTTCTCCTGAAAGCTGTTGGCTTTGGAGTGTGGATCAGGGATCCAGTGTTTCCAGTTTCTTAGATCTGCATTAGCATTTAGGATGACGCCAAGGAGACCATGATGCACATGAGTACGTGTTGCTTTACAGGACAAAGCCAAACTCTTGAAATAACCTGGAAATCTCCCAGGCTTTGCAGGTGGGAGATAACGGATGGCATGCTCAGGCTTCTTTGTTGCGAAACAGGAATATTCTGTTCTGATGGAGTTGAACAGTTTTTGAGAGCAGACCCGTGTCGATACTGCTTAGTAATCCTGTCTGGAGGTGTGTACAGTTGACTGAACAAACGGTGGTGGGCAGGGATGTGCTTGCCTGGACAGCAAGAAAACAAGACTGACCTTCAGTAGGGGAGCCTGCCCTGGAATGTGGTAGTCACTGGCTATTGGGGAAGAAAGTGCCTTTTGGAAAGAAATTCTCTTCCTCCTTTGTATAAGACTACGTACCCCATCCCCCCCCAAACTCCTCTGTAATAGTTCAATAAAAACTCCGTGCTGCTAAGAATGATAAGGATTTAAAATTATGAGTGCTACTTGCAATGGAAGTTAGAAACAAAGGCAGGGCACTAAATGCTAATACTCAACTTTCTTCTGTAAGATTTTTTTTTTCCCCAAATACATTTTTCTTACCTATAAAACTACTTTCAGTCCTGTGCATTGTCCCTACCTGTTGGTGTGAAAAAGGAAATAGTTGCTGTCATCGCACAAGTGCTTGTGATACAGTTTCCAGGAGACATTTAGACTATGGATTACTGTATTGCTGGTGTGTCTTAAGTAGTTGCAGTTTTGCAGCATGTGACACGAAGGAATGGGAGAAGGAAGTAGAAATAATACAGAATTGCTGGTATGAAAAATGCGGGCTGGGATTTAACCAGGAATTGAAGCCTCATGGAAGTGCTTGGTGGTGAGTAGAAGTTTCCTGACAGAAAAATACCATGATCTCTGTACTGATGGCAGCGTGTAACCTCCTCCTTGGCTTGCAAAACAGTGCAAGAAACTGTACAGCTTGTTACAGGAATGAGTCTTGGCTTATGTGGGGAGAGGAAAGGAGACTGAAATGCTCGATCCAAAGGAGACACCTGTAACATGTTCCAAAACAATGCTCTCCTTGTGCTGGAAGCTTTGCCCAGTAGACGTTTTCCAGTGATTTGTTGCCTTTACATGTTATCTCTTTCCCTGTGCCGGGTTGAGTAACCTAGCGTTGGAGGTAGCTGTGCTCGGAGCTGGGGTCGGGCCATGTGACCTGCTGGGATCCTTTCCAAACTAAATTATTGCTTGATTCTGTGAAACTGTTTGGAAACAAGGGTGACAGTTCTGGGCCTGACACATGGCACTGGCTCTGACGGCTCCCTGTTCCCAGAAACCCATTGGTGGTTGGGCTGGCAGAGGGCTGCAGAAAGGCTCAAAGAGCAGCTGCGTGGACTTTGAGGAGTATGGCTGGCCCTGCAAGGACTTGAAAACCCAGGACTTTCTGAGCTGTGGGAGCTGAAAGCCAACTGCAAAGACTGTTCAAAGGTACAAGTACTTATATATTAGCAAGGAAGCTAATTTCTCTTCGTCAGTATGTAAAGAAGCTCCAGACAGCAAGATCTGAACTCTGCTTTAGATGGTAAAGCAGGATGTTGCTTGAGACTTGATCTCCAAAAGCAGGCAGGAATAACCTGCTGAATGGCAACCTAGGTACAGAGGATCTTTTCAGCATGCACACCTATCCCCTCATAGACCTGTTTGCCATCTGGGCTAAGAAGAAGCAACCATGTACATAAGCATATGATGTTGTGGAATGGTCATTTCAGATATAGTAAGGTTGGCAAGAGGGAGTAAGGAAGCTCAAATAAAAGGATAATGATATTAAAGTCTCAAAAAATATGACTTCTAGAGGTTCTTAAGTGGGGAAAATACAGTGACATTGAAGTTGTTATAGTTGTTGCTGCTAAAAGACACCGATGTGTTCCTTATTGCTACTCTTTGAATCGGACACTGCTGAATGGAACAAGTTTTGGAAGAGTAAACACAGGTGGTCAAGGACAGATCAGTGCTGTGGTGCAGAGTTGTTCCTGAGGTGGGACTCTGTGCTTTCACCGCCTCTACGAGATTGATTTGCTGGTTCAGAGGGTCACATTGATCTTTATGTGTCACAACCGCAGGCCTCAGCCGGTCGCTTTCCGGCTTGTGCATTATCAACAGGATTGTAATTTTGCAATGAGATCTTAATTTCTCAATTCTGTTGCTAGGAGAGCCAAAATCTATGCTGCTCATCGGTTACGTTAACTCTACAAGGCCAATGAAAATGAGAAGTGTAAATAAACTAATAAAAGGAGATCAGAAAGAGATGTGTCCTGTTTCTAGTTCTTTTTGCTGACTAAAGTTACAACTTTTGGAATGAACAGCATGTCTGAAGCAGAAAATGCTGTGCTAGCTCAACAGTGCCTTGTAAAAATTGCAGTTGGGGAGGGAAACACCTCCTTACCCTATAGGAAAGTGTTGTGTCTGCTGTTGGCATGCAGCCTCTCAAGGCAAGAACATAAAATGTTTGCTTTAGCTGCCTGTGGTAAAGCAGTTCAACTGGTCTATCCAGCAAAATGTTCTCTCTCACGAAAAAGGAGGCAGATACCCCTCCAGCTTGTTGCCTCTGTGGGTGAGTTTTGAAGAGTGGTGTGTTGGTGCCTTTAGAGCCTTCCTGTGGAAGGAAGGGAAGCCATACATCGTGTGCTGACTGGTGGTTTCTGAATTGCGTGCTCTCACCTGATGAAAAACCCTTTCAAAAGGGTTTTCAGAAGTTGGTGTGACTTCTGAGGAAAAAAATGCAGCATGGGATCTTTTCTGTACGATGGATGTTCAGGTGAGGGACCCACGGGCCTAGTGTGGGGAGATGCAGCTTTGACTGGGGTGCTGCATGGTGATGGGATGCTGGTGCTCCCCCAGATCCCCAAAGAGACTGAGTCTCCTTAAGAACTTAGTGCAGGACTCTTCTGCATCGAAGCTGCTGCCTTACCTCTCTTGTTCAGTAAGGTGGTCTATCGTTTGAGGTGATCTTCGTATTTTGGGCATTATAGTGGCTCAATAGAGATGAGAAGTGTGGCTGTGTGCCCTCATAAAACAGAGGACAGAGCAGCTCAGCAAGTGTTGGGGTCCGCTGATGTGTGTTCCTGTAACCTGCTGGTTGGGTTTTGTTGGGCTTTTTGTTTGTTTGTTTTGAAAGGTGTTACTTACAAAACTGATTGTGTGAACACATCTTTCAGTATAAACCTCCCCACCTTTTCTGTGCCTTACAATAAATTTTAAGTGAAAGAAAGTGAAAATTTTAGACTTCGTTACAGGTTTGCTTGCAGCATCAATGTTTTTTATTAAGATCTCTGTTTCATAAGAAACTGTGTAGTGTAACTTCCAGGTTGCCCCAAAGCCTAAATCCTAGAGGATGTACAAACCACAACCTATAAAATGCTTTTGTTTTCCTGTGTTTTGTACTTTTTCCACCCAGATTTTTAGACTAGCAGGAAAACAGACTTTTGTGAAGCGGTGCACCATGTGGGGAGCAAGACCTGGCACCATGGTCCTTTTCCATCTTAAGTGTCCTGAGGACCTGCTGGGTGATAAAGTACAGCTGATTTGGCTGAGCTCCTGGACTACTTTGCTATTCCAGGAAGAAGTTTTACAGGAATGCTTATCTTATATGAAGCACATGGCTAATTATGAAGGAATCATTTTAGATTGGAATCTTGCAGGAACATACTGCAGTTATCAGTTAGATCTAAATGAATCCAAGCAGTCTTTTCTCAAATTATAATGTTCTGTTTATGAATGCATTTCCTCCACTTGGCATTCAGCCCCACTAATGCAGCGATATTGTGTAAAAAGTGGAACAGATGACATCTCTTCCTTAAGAGAATGTCTGGCTCCTGGAACGTAGTAACCTTTAATGGGAAAGGGATGATGAGAAAGCAGGGCTGACTTGAATGCTAAAGCAATGTAACTTATGATTTTGGAGATACGGGGTTTTCCTCTGAACAGCTGTTTGTGATGTTTGGTGATCTGTAGCTATTTTTTAACTTCTTTATGTATTCTAGAGTTTCCCAAGACCATAATTTTTGACTTTTCAAATGCTTGCAGATCAGTAAGTAAAAAAAAAAAATTTACAGAAGATACTGATAAAGCATCTTAAAAGTTTGTCTGTTTAATTTTAGGACAAGGAAACCTGCATGGGTGTCAACAATCAAAGTTACATATGTGAAACGGGCCACTGTTGTGGACAATCCCAGTGTTGCAACTACTACTATGAACTCTGGTGTAAGTCCTTCCATTTTGTATGGCTTCCCTTCCTAATCTGCATGGCTCTCATACAGGTCTGGCTTGTGTCCCTTGGGGTTTTATATTCAGCCCTCTTTGCACATCACAATTGCATTTCAGTGCAACACAAACCGGCGTCGAACTGGCATGGCAAAGGAAATAGAGTCTCTACAGTGGACATTGCATGCTTTTTGAGGAGCAATGGGTCATCTTGCCAGGTTCATAACTGGAGATTTGTTTGGTTTTCTCACGGCTTTGGGCAGTACTGTGGGTACACAAGTAAGGAAACCATGCTTGAGGAAGAAATGCCAATGCACTCTACACTAGAGTTTGAAACACTCAGAATTAATTCAGTATCTCTCATCTTACTGGTTTAGTTCTTTGCAAGAGTAAGAGTTTACATCTCATTTATCTTTTTAAAGCTATCCTTTCAAGGAGGGGTGGGGGCAGGACATTTATTCTCCTCAGGATGCATTGTGTTTGGAGCACAACTCCTTGGACGGAGAGGGTCTTGGGCAAATCTTGTGGGCTAGCAGCGGCTGAATACTGTGGGCTGTGATGAACATACATTGCCCATGGCAACCCCTCTTACCTAGTCATTCCCAAAATCTGGGATTTAAAGCTATCCATGTTTCCAGTGGGTTGTGTGACTATACCTGTTAAATCCATTTAGATGGCAGCAGGTCGAAGCGTGTCAGCAAAACTCTGATAAAATTATATGGGGAAAAATGGGGAGTTGAGAGGATAGGGAGGTAAGAAATGCTAAATTTTAAAGGCAAACTTTTACGTTCATGCTGCTCTGATGGTGTCCTTTCTTGAGGAGGAGAACAAAGGGTTGAACGCTGGTGTTGATGTGCTGTGGTACTGCAAGAAGCTTAGGCTGAGAAGGCATCTGTGCTCCAAGAATTTGGAAATGTGGAACTCTGAGCTCTGCACCCCCACATTAGAGAGGCTGGAGAGACTTTCTTACCATATCCAGTAGTATCTTGTAGCTTTTATGCAGCTGTGCTATCTGCTTAATCCCTCTGCTGTGCCCATAGTTTAGCTTTCTCAAAGTATCATGTGTGTGGAAATGTATTATACATACAAAGATAGTCACTTAACCTATATCTAAGAACAGGAATAGTTGAATCCTTTAGTCTAGAGACACACTCTTACTCTTCAAATTAACCAGTGAAGCATGGACGGTGTGATTATAAACTAAACAGGAATCTAATAGACTCCTTCAAGTCACACTGTGCATCAGACTGCAGTGGCTGGCTGTGTTGATGCTAATGGCAGGATCTGAATGTACTGCAGACCTTCTGCAGCAGCTTGATTTTCAGAAGTCTCTGAACACTTCAAGAAACAATTCATGACAAGAGAAAAGGGTGGGGGGAATGGGGGCTAAGGGGGCAGCTCCAGGGACCCTAGCAGGCTGAGACATAGGCATGAATACATGGCTGCCTTGGGCTGCCTGGTTCACATCCTAGCAGTGGGCAGCACAGACAGGGCAGGACAGATGGCTGGAATTTGTTCTATATGGGGCTGCATGGACAAAGCAGAGAGGGGAAGGTCAGACCCAGTTTTGGATTTATGTGGGTGGGAATGTGGAGGAAGATGCATGTATGCAAGGGTTTACAGACTCTGTGGCAAGCAGGGTCTAAATTGAGCAACAGCATGAAGTACAGCTGCATGCCGGAGCTTGTTGCACAGTCGCCATCTTTCTCCCATGGACATCTTGAAAGAGAGGCTTAATTGAATTGGATACAAACAATACAGCCTGAACAATAGCCCCCTGCCATTTTAGTGGAATGATTTTACTTTAACTATCTTGTGCTCTCAGTACGGCACGGACTTTGAGACTTGGCAGTGCCTGGCTGCATCATAAAAGTTCTTGGAAGATAAAACCAGATTTTGTTAGAAGGAAGCAGAATTTTTCAGGCTTCTTTCTAGGGCAAGTACAGAGGTCGTGCTGAGATCATGGAATAAACATTTTAGTGGCACACACTGCTGGATGGTTCCTCGGGAGGAGTGGGTTTCTGTGTTGAGATTCATATTCCTTCTGCATTGCAGAGAGCATCATATACCACACTGCGATGAGAGGAGTAAAGCAAACATGAGACCTCCTCTTCTAGGCTTTCTGCAATCGCAGGCAAATGTCCAACATCAATTTACAATTGGTTAATGTTTTCTAAGCTCGCTTTGCCATTGTGTTAGAAAAAAGCTTCTGGGGTGGGAGGGAGGAGGCACGGGGGAGCATGTCCTTTAAATGAAGACTCATATTCTAGAGCTTGTGAGCACAGCTGCAGAACTTACCTGCTGCTCCTGTTCTTGAGTATCTTCGGTAGGTACGTATGGTGAGGTACTCTTTAAGACCTTCAAGGTGAATAGCAGTGATAGTATGTGTAAAATAGTCTTAATATGAGCCATAAATTGATGGTGTAGAGTGTAACAGCTTTACATGCTTGGGAATAGATTAGCTTTTAAAAAGTTATTATTAACTTTTGGGTTAATGAACAGTTAACTTAGCAGCACCTTGAAAAGTATGGCTTCATGGTTGTTCTGTGTTTTGATTTTAAGCAGTGTGTGCATGTACTGCAGTAGCTTTCGGGAAGTTTCTGCTTCTCTTGACCTTCTCGGACCACCAGTGCTTTTGTGTGCCTGAAAACAGACCTTCTTGCTAGTCTTGTTGAGTTAAATCCTGGATTTATTTACCACCACAGCTTTGTGGGGAGAAGAAGCAGAGGAGGGTGGCATTTGAAATGGAAAGAAAATCAGTTTGTCTTTGCTGGACATGCCTTCTGAAATGTGATCCTGTGGCCACTTGGAGGTTTTTCCTGTAAAAAGGATCATTTTTCCCAGTTTAAGAATTTGGGGGAAGTTTGTCTTTGAAAACGGCTGATCTCAACATTTCTAGACAGCACGTTGAGTTTGCAGTAATTACAAACCAGTCCTTGTGGGCAGTGGAATAGGATGCAAAATCAAGGTATTATTTTGTTACGGGGTGGAGTGGAGGAATGGAGAACATGATATGCCAAGCAGGTGGGCGGCCTGTGTTTAAAATTAGATAACAGCCCAGTTCAGATCCCGCACCCCACTCTTATTAAAAAAAGTAATGAATAGTGCCATGCTGCCAAATAATAAAACTATGTCCAGATTTATGTATGTAGGCCTAATAGCTATATAAAGGTGTATTTACTCCTTGGCTCAAGCTTGGTAACTGGTAACACAAGGGAAAATATGCAGTATGCTTTTGAATTTTCTTGGAATAGAATCATAACAAGTAAAAGGGAAGAAGAGGCTTTGCTGTTGCTTTTGTATTTGTTTGGATGGTGGTTGAGCTGGTTCACCATTTTAGCTTAGCAATTTCTTTGGGCTTCCCAAAGGGCTCGAGGTCCTCAAAGTGGGGATTGTAGTCTTGGGAGAGTGGCAGCAGCCACTGGATTTTGCTTGCTTACAGTTTCATTCAGGTGTGTTATGATGCGATTGTGATTTACTGGAGTTGCCCAGTGTTGGCCTTTGTCCAGGCCTGACAAGCGTCTACTGCTTAAATATTCCAAAATACCATTTTCCAAAATGCAGGAGGATGGTAACTGAGGAAGAATGCCATTCCTGTGTTTTGCAGGTTAAGAATTAAGGCTCAGACATTTGGGATTTTCATAAGTTTAAGTGTATAATTAGGGCTGAAACCCAATTTCAGATCTCCTGACATCCATCCTTGTATGTTTCCTTGCCTGTTGAGGACCAGCATGAAATTGAATGGTTCCAGAGGCTCTGAACACAGCAAGAAAAACTGTAGAAAGTAGTTTGCATGGTGTGGTTGGAAAAAAAGTACACCATGCTTCAGGGATCATGGAAGACAGAAACAGGCTGCTGGCCACTGTCTGCAGAAGACCTAAGTTTTAGGGTTTTAAAGTTAGAGGGCTTAGCTGGTCTTAGATCATGTAGGTCCTGTACAGCAAAGCAGCACTGGCACTGGGTGAGTATTCACATGTTGCATGTGCCTGTTTTGCTTCATTTTGGCTTCTTCAGCAAAGTGAAAAAGATCTCATTTGTTTGGGCCCTGGTGGAAGGGCTGTAGAGGAAAAAAATGTTCTGTTTGCAGACAGCACAGTTGATGTTTTTGCTGATTTTGAACATTTTGCTCATCTCTGCACGCTTCCCCTTGGAATCTCTAGACAGCTCTTTTCCCCAAAAAGCATGCTGCCAGAAAATTTTGGCAGGGATCCGGTTAGTTGCTAAAACTAAAGCAACTGCTGTACCATGTACATGTTCCAGGTCAGCTTCATAATAGGAATTAGTTTCCAAAACTTGCTCCAGTCTCCAGAACTCTCAGTCAAACAGCATATCAGTCCCAAGTTTTCTTCCTTACATGTGTTATCTTATCCTTCAGTCCATGTCCTTTTCCAGAGAGGGGTTTACCCTGTTCGTTGCCTTTCACTTAGCCTCCTACATGGTTGCACTTGCTTTCTCTTTAGGTGTATCAAACTTCTCCTTTGGCTGCTGTTCCTCCTCAGCTGGTGCTTCAGCAATAACGCTCCCATGACAAGGCCTAACTGACAGTATAGGACAAACAAAACAAATGTCACAACCATGCAGAAACTCATGATAAATAGGGTCACTGAGGGAGGTATTTACTGATTTCCTTGCACATTTTTTAGCCTAATCCAGATAGCAAAATCATCTTAAGCTTGTTTTGATGTGGCTCGGTAAAATTCACAAACGCATAGGAGAAGGCAAGCATAGCCTGACAATGCAAAAACTGACTTTTGCCCTCTGTGGCCTGCTTCTACGTGCTCCGTATTGAGCAGCAAGGAAAGGCAAGAGAGCTTGCTAATGCTGTTTCACCCACTGCCTTTTGTACCTCCAGCCCAGCTTCTCACCAGATACCCAGATCTGTCAGTGCAGTGTTCTCCAGATCTTGCTTCCAGGTGTTCTGGACACAGTGTCAGCTGGTTTTCCCCTGCGATCTCTGTTAGACTGCTGTTCAATGTGCATTTTACCAACATAAATGTCTTGGGAGGCGTAAGTCAGCTAGAACAGACTGGACTTGCATCTTCTGGAGCACAGAAACAATTGCTCTTCAAATACTCCCTCCCCAGAAGAGAGGCATAAAAACACTGCCTGCAGATTTACTGCCTCAAGTTGATTCTTACTGCAGGATAAGCAAAGGATTTTTCTGAAGTCTGCCTTTTTCCACCTTATCTCATGGCAGTGTGTGTGCCATGTATAGAATCATAGAATAGTTAGGGTTGAAAGGACCTTAGGATCATCCAGTTCCAACCCCACTAACATGGGCAGGGACACCTCCCACTAAACCATGCCACCCAAGGCTATGTCCAACATGGCCTTGAACACTGCCAGCGATGGAGCATTCACAGCTTCCCTGGGCAACCCATTCCAGTGCCTCACCACCCTTACAGTCAAGAATTTCTTCCTCATATCCAATCCAAACTTCCCCTGTTTAAGTCTGAATCCGTTACCCCTTGTCCTATCACTACAGTCCCTCATGAAGAGTCCCCCCCCAGCATCCCTGTAGGCTCCCTTCAGATATTGGAAGGCTGCTATGAGGTCTCCACGCGGCCTTCTCTTTTCCAGGCTGAACAGCCCCAGCTTTCTCAGCCTATCTTCATATGGGAGATGCTCCAGTCCCCTGATCATCCTCATGGCCCTCTGGACTTGTTCCAACAATTCCATGTCCTTTTTATGTTGAGGACACCAGAACTGCACACAATACTCCAAGTGAGGTCTCACAAGAGCAGAGTAGAGGGGCAGGATCACCTATACTGGGCACTACTCTGAAAACTAGAAACCAGCTGTAGATAACATCCATCTCCTTTTGTCTGAGTTACCCGTCTGGGAGCAAGCAAACAAGCAGAAGTTGGAGATGTTTTCAGCTTTTCTTTTGCCATTGTACTCTACAAATACTTGTAACTTTTTCCTGCAGTGTGATCAGGCTGGGGCTACAGTCCCATTGATTTAAACTGACATAAAGCTGTCATTGAAAGTCACAGTCTTTCTCTTGCTGCTGTTGTGTTTGGTAGATGAGTTTCAACCTGTTGTGGTTCCTTCAAAGCAGTTCAGACCACAGTTATGCTACAAGAAGAGATGGAAGAGGCAGCAGGAGGTATGGAAGAGACAGGCAGAAGAGGATCTGTGCTGGGTGACACTATTCAACTCAATGCATCCAGGTTCTGGTACCAAGTAAATCTCTCTCCTGTTTCTGATGATAGCCGCCATTTGGGATACTACTTTTTAGTCAGTGAAATTGTCCCACTTCTTCTGTTCAGAACCAGCTCTCATGGAGCCAAAGCTATTACCCATATGCTTGTCAGGCAGACACAAAAACCACTTTGCAATATGTTTTGGCTTGCTTTTAGGGGACTTTCTTCCAGCAGTGGAGTGACAGCATTTGCCCAAGTTTACCATGACCTTGAGGGCAAATTTCTCTGTTCCTTCCCTTGGAGCGTTCCAGAAGACCTTTTCCATTTTGCACAGGATAAAAGGAGTTTTCCTGAACTGGAATGCTGATGGCAACATCCCATGCAGCAAATACAGTACATCATCAACCTGAACATTGCTCCCACCTTTTTCATGCGGAGCAAATGCTGTGGGTTGTTTATTTTTTCTTAAATTATTTCATTTTTAATCATTCTTAAGTTTGAGGAAAGCTCTGGTCAGCATCCCAGGAAGGTTTTTCTTCAAGCTTTAAGCGTGGCATGTTATTTCACATCTGGTAGAAAACATCCCTGGTGCATGACCATGTGATGAGGCTCCCTTTCCCAAGGACTCTAAGTGTAGCAGCCTTTTCTTTCTTCGGTATTTCTTCTGCTTGTGGGAGATGGCTTTCATGGGAGCTAATTCTGTCCCTGGGTATTTCTACAGCCACTGTTCTAACTCTGAGCTTGGTGCTCATGTAAAGCTTACAGCTCTGCGCCTGTCTGATGCTGGGTAAGAGGATGATGCTTCTTTTTTTTCTGAAAGGTTTTGATGCCCTGACAGGGAAATCTCTTGGCAAAACTCAGCTCTTTGGCTGGGTCTGATTCACCCCTTGGTTGCTTCATTATCCACCCATTAGCATCAGCAGTGAATTCGGCTTAAAATATAGCAGTGTTTCTCAGGATTCAGCCTTTTTTGGACTGCAGAGTTGTTTCAGCTTCTGACTCTTCCATAAACCAAGAACCCGCCTGAAATTGCTTTGAAGTCTCGTGGTCCCCTGGGGCATGTTTAGCTCCAAACTGGTGCATGACTTCTGTTGATGCTGATCATCAGGGGTTGTTTTTCCAAAGGCCCTGTTTGCTTTTTGCCTGTCACATTGCCCTCTGGTTGCCATAAGTTTTTGATCCCAGTGGTCACCGCCAACCTGGCAGTGGGTAATAGTACCTCTCAATTAAGACATTTAATGGCAAACTTGTATCAAGATGCCCAGTTGTCTCCCAACCTCTTTTTTTTTTCCAGTGACTGCAGTGGTAGCTCAGCACAATGCAGCTGAAAACCAGCCTGTGTCCGTTTGGGAGGGAGGCAGACATTGAAGAGCACAGGGAGGAGTTTTGGGGACAGTGAATGCAACTAGAAGCCCATTTTTACTTGGCTTTTAGAGGCCTTTTAATGCCAAACTTCTGGTGCCTCTGCACTTCTCGCTCATTTTCCGCACCAGGCAGAGCCAGTATCTCCTTTCACCATGAACAAGGTGTTAGCATGTACCACTGCTGTGCTCAGCCTCCACGTTTCCTGCTTGAGTAGTGTTGTCTTTGGGTGAATTGGAAATACCCCTTCTGCCAAATGAGCCGCTGGGTACATGGGCCAGTGTTCTGCTTGGCTTACCTCCTTGCCGCTGGTTTTGAAGCCAAGCATCACCAGGTGTACAAATGCACAGCTCAGCCCTGGGCATCTTCACTGTTCACTCTATACTCTTAGACATAATATTTACAGTTACACTTGGCCTGTATGCATAGCTTTATTCCAGATAAATGACCCTACTATGTATCTGCTAGGCTTTTACAGTTTTTCTGTTCTGCAGCCAAAATTAAAGCTGTACCCAAACTTCTGGCTAGGACATGTTGTAGAGCCTTTTATGGAGGCCCTGGACTGCCAGCACTGTGCTGGGCTTGCAACCAGAGCAGCAGCAGATGCTCCTCTCAGCGCTGGCACCCTTCTTAAAGTGACAACAAAGGAGCCCCTCATGTGCCTCAGCAGCTATGGGTGTCCCATCCTGTTGCTTCCTATGCACTGGGGGGACTTTGAGCCCTGCAGCACAGATGTGCTGTTGCATGACAAACGTGTTGCATGAGGAGTAAAGCCATTAAGGAGGACACCAGAAGCCAGCCCAGCGAATGGCCATTGTGGGTACACAGCACTGATCTCCTATGATCATCCAGGCAAATCCTTGGGCTCATGCTGAGTCAGGGGTTTAGTAATTCCTAGAAGCTCTAGGAAGTGTCAGCGGTTAATGAAAGGAGGCAATAACGTGGCATTAGTGGGTTCTTTCTCTGGCAATTCCCATGAAAAACAACAGATCTCATCCACTTGTGGTTGCGAGCGTGCATAGACCCTTTGCACAAGAATGGAGGTGTTGTTCCTGGCACTGTGGCCAGATTGCAATCCAGTAAATTATGGTCTGCTTACTTAAAATGCCACCTGTGGTTTCAGTAGGATCCAACATTAATTTATTATCCTAAGCTGTTGTATGTTGTTACTGCCTGTTGTTTACAGAGTTGCCACACATCTTCCCAGGAATGGCTGAGCTTACTTTGACCCCTGCTCTGAGCTTGTGCATCAGTTTGTCTGCAAAGCACTTTGGGATTTCTCTGGAATGGGTAGAGAAGTTTTCGAAAGAAGTACTTTATTAATCTTCTGGATGCAGGCTTGGGTGGGAGCAGTTATTCCCTGCAGAAAAAATCGGCTGCTACAGCTGAGATTGCTTAACAGTGGCAGTTCTCCAGGACATCTTAACTAACGAAGTGCTGCTCGCTACCATTGCATCTGGAGTCCTTGGGAAAGGACATGATCAAATGTGTTAAAAAGCATCTGTTTTCATAACTGTGGCTAAAATCCCTGGATAGCTGGGTGTAATTTTCCATTGTTTTTTGAATGCATGATCACGGACTGCCTGTTGAAAATAAGGAGTACTTAAAAGATGAACTGCAGGCCTGCTTCAGTGCATGGTGGCGTGCTGTGCCAGTGACCTGGTTTTGATAAGCATGTTCTTGCTTCTTCAGCAAGTAAGAGCCAAGGGACCTTCTCTTAGCAGGAAAGAAAGTGGGAGTCTTCAGACAGCAAGGCAATGTGTATAGGGTTTGCCTGGCAAGGTTGTGGTACTGGGGGTTGGCTACAGGGGTGGTTGCAAATGCCTGGCTTTGGAGGGAAGGGTGGGCTAGGCCAATCGTTGTAGTTTATACAAAAAGGCTCTTTTTTAGAAACGGGAGTGTGTTTGGAAGGCAGCAGACACTTTCTCAGCTCAGATGCAGAGGACATCTCGCGTGCCTCATCCTTTGCTTCCCTGGAGTGAAGATCATCATTTTCTGTCTGCCCTTTGTGGTACTGCTGGGTAGGCTGGCTAGAAAAACTACCTAGGAACCTTAATTTCCAGCCAAGAAAGGAAAGATGGAGCATGTAACACCTTCATTTGATAGCAGGGTTTGATAAGTTTAGGTGTAAGGTGGAATCCAGTCCATTAGGGAGGTTGGTTGTGCAAGGCAAGAGAGAGATTTTGGTTTGCCGTGCCAAAATACATAAAGAATTTCGGTTGCAACACAGGGAGGTGAAAGTCTGTTCTCAGATGCTCACAGGCACGATATGGCACATCCAGTTCACCTACAAACAGCCCGATGTGGGTATCTGAGATGGGTGATATGGGTTGATTGCACTTTGTTCTGAGCCAGGGCAACACTCCTCTCATTCTTCTAATTCCTAAACTGTTTTCACCTTTCCCCACCCAGCTCTTAGCAGAGAAAACATCGCTAACTCAGCAGGGGATGCTGAAAACATCAAGGTACAGTAAAGGTGAGACTAGAGGTTTTTACTAGGGAGGAGAGAAAAGCAGTTTGATCTCCCAGGGCAGAACCATGCTGAAAATGGGCTGTAGCACAAGGAGTCTTCGTTTTGTCTGTTTGGGAATAATGAAGTGTGGCAAAGGTCCTACCGAAAGAGCAGCAGTGTTGTGATCTCTGCTGAGGAGTGGTTGTCAGGCCTACACGTGTCTAAAGGGGGAGCTCTCCTGGTATCCTGAGCTTAAAAAAGAGATTCGAACTGGTAGAGCTGGGGGCTGTACTTGCAGGAGGCAAAAGCCTAATCGGCAGTGGATGTTGTAGCTCTTTTGAAGTGTTTCTCAGGCACATTTTTCTAGTGCATGCAAGCGTGAAGGGAGATCGGTGGAAAGGGGGAATTGCTCCACATGTTGGAGGGAGTGGAGGAAATGCAGGAAGTGTTCTTTATAAATTCCCTTTTAAGGAGCAGTGTGCGTACGGTATGACAGGGCACTGAGACCAGCCATGACCACAAAGAGAGCAGAAGTTAGATTTCTTGAGGATTCAGTGTGGGGGGCTGGTTTCATCTAATTTTGGATAATTTAAGACATTGAATACAAAAATAAGTTTTAAAAATATTTTGAAACATTTATGTAAAAAGAGCATGGTTTTGTTAAACGTAACAATGAAGGATTTGGGATGGAAATTAAAGAGCAGTGCAGACAAAAGCAAAACATAGTGCTTGGGGTTTTTCCTCTTCTTCTGTGGTCAATCTGCAGAGTGTCTTTTGTGTCTTGATTGTTATTTTCAAACCGAAGTGGCTGTGGGAGACAAGTTCAATGTTATTCACAGCTCTTCTCATGTTTTTGGCTAGAAGAAATGATATCCAAAGGGTGGCAGCAATGATGAGGGGAGCTTAGCTCTGTCTCCATGTTTCATTTTTCTCTAGAGTTGTACTTAATGAACATACTCCACATTGTACCAAAGCATGTACAGAGTTACCCAGTTCTGTCAGGGCTACCCAAGGCTGTCAGAATAGCAGTCAACCATGCAGGCAGGTCTGTGTTGAAGCCTCTTGGCACAATATGCATTTCTGCCTTTAAGAGCGGCACAGGGTTCAGATCTGGGCTTTCTGATGATCTTCCCCATTGCCTTTGTGGTGTTTGCTGGCTTTGGATGTGGCTCTTGCGTTGTGGCTAACACTTGCTCTCCCCCACTGCAGGGTTTTGGCTCGTGTGGACCATCATCATCATCCTCAGCTGCTGTTGTGTTTGCCATCACCGACGCACCAAGCATCGTCTCCAGGCCCAGCAGCGGCAACACGAGATCAACCTGATTGCATACCGGGAAGCCCATAACTATTCAGCCCTGCCGTTTTATTTCCGTATGTACCTCACACTGGTTTTCCTGGAGGTCATGGGTAGGAGGGCCGCAGCAAGTTTTCTGTGTTGGGTGGAAGCAGGGAGCAGTGGTTGGGTTCAGCAAGAGGCAGTGAGCAGCTTTGCTGCCTAACCTTGTCTTGTAGAGATGAGGTGGTATATTCCAAGCGCTGGATGCATTTGACTCCCCCTTGAGTCTGCAGTTGAACCTCACCAGCTATAACACCTTCACACCCACCCTTGATTTGGCTTTGTGAGTGCAGTGATTCCCTGAGTGGTTTTCTGGGAGGGTTGTTACAATAATCTTCAGGACTTCATGGATGCTCCTACTTTCCAGCCTGCACTTGCTGCTGGTGGGATTGAGGTGTGGGAAGCGGCTTCATGAAATTCGGTCACACAGGCTGGGTGGAAGTGGTGCCTTGGCAGGGACTGTGCTGCCTTCTGCCCTGTGCTGCAGTGATCAGACGACGTTGCTGGTGAGCAACCCTAGGACTTGGCAGGAAGGAGCTGTTACCCATGGCTCAGGGAAAGTACAATTGCTTTGTGCTCTCTTTCGTGCCCTGCTGTGCTACACTAGAACAGCAGGCCTCGGCCTTTTGACTGGCGGTATTGCAACTGAGTGTCCTGTAGTGGACTGTTGAGTTGCATATATGAACTTGCTTTTCTTGTTCAACTCTTGCAGCCTCCTCAGAGATAATCCCCAGCAGCCTTTTCCTTCCCAGAGCTGCCCAATTGCACATGGAAAACTGCAGTGCTGTCTTTGTGTTTCTAGTATTTAAGTCCATTCTGTCTATATATGTTTTGTTGTCTCTTAAGAAATAAACAAAATCTGTCATAGATTTGTGGGGCCGTAAGTACAATAAACCAAACTTTCTTGACAGTACTGCCAATTTGTTCTGCCTGCTCTGGAAAAAAAATGAATCCAGTGTTAAAACAACAGCTGAAAGCTAGGATCCTTGTAACTGCTTATGTCTCTTCGTATGTGCACAAAGCTTTCTGAGATGAAGTCTTTGCTCTTGAAAGCAGAATCTTTGCTGAGAAGCCAGTACTGGAGAGGGCTGGTGAGGTATCTCCCAGGATGTTCCCTCCAGCTGATGCAGGCCATCGCTTGGTGTGGTTTATGGGGCTGTATTGGGGTACAGGGTGGTGAAGGTAAGTTCACCTGGTAGCCCTGGGCACAGACTTGAGAGCCCAGACATCAGGCTGCTGTTCCCAGCTGTGTCCCTCTCCTGTAAAGGTGCTCTCCTGTGCCACAATTGCTGCTTCTCTGAAACATGACATGTTTCATTTGGGCCCAGTTTTGGCACCCCTTGAGCTGTTCAGAGGGAAGGTGCTGTTAGATGACAAACAACTTACCTGTATTAATGACTTGTTTCCTGAGATAAGCTGTTCAAGAAATAACTTCTCCTCCTTGCTTCCCACTTTTAGGGTTTTTGCCAAATTATTTACTACCTCCCTATGAGGAAGTGGTGAACCGACCGCCGACCCCGCCACCGCCATACAGTGCCTTACATCAGCAGTGCGTCCCAGCAGGCAGCAGTAGCACAATCCCAGACACGCCAAGAAACCTACAGCCAGCACAGAGCAGCTCAGCAGCACCTAGTGGCAATAACAGCAGTACTGACCACACCGGGTCCCCTGGCCTCGGGGACCCTGAGCCCTCCACCACCACACTTGAGAGAGCAGTTGCCAAAATGCAAAGCATTGAGCCCGGTGGTACCAGCACAGGAGCCGAGCTGGTGGAGAGGGCCAGTCCCAGTAAGGATATAGAGTGCAAGGAGGAACTGCTCAAAGGTTACAGCTCTGAGAGCTTAGAGCAGAGCAGCGCCATTCCCGACGCGAAGGACAAGACGCCGGGCAGACAGCGCCGCTTCACTGGCGACTCGGGCATCGAAGTCTGCGTATGCAACCGGGGCCATCACAACGATGACCTCAAGGAGTTTGATGGGCTCATTGATGATGCTCTGGACGGGCCCCTGGACTTCTGTGACAGCTGCAGCGGCCGTCCCCATGGGGATGAGGAGGAAGGGCTTTTTAATGCCGTGGAAGAGCAGCACCGTGAACACAGCCACCACCACCTGCCCCGGCAGCCGGTGTGTGTACTCTTGAACACTATAAATGAGCAGGACTCTCCAAACTCTTGTACCAATAACTCCCCCAGCTAAGGTGGCAGAGTGGAAGGGAGGAAAAAAAAAAAAAAACAAAGAAATAAGAGTGGAATAAGAGGATAACAACTTTAATAGGAGGAAAAAAGGTGATACAACCTTTTATTAGTTTGTTTCTGTTTCTCCCCCTCCAGTATAATTCGAGGACTAGTCCTCGAAGGCCCGGCGTGTGGGGGACGGGTCGCTCGGGGTTTTGTTAATCGTGTCTGTCCTGCTCCGCAGGGCAAGGACTGCTGTTTCTCAATGAGACCTTCTGACAAATGGAATTTTCCCAATGGTGATTTTGGTGATGGTTATTATGAGTTTGTTGGGTTTAGTTTTCTGAAAACACTGCTTTATCTCGCAATCAGTAAAGCTCAGCAGATCTCACCCTGGGAGGATACAAAATCACCGTCAGGCTTCAACCTCCAGGTGTCTTCCCAGAAGCAAGCAGCTTCTGACAGTGCTGGCAGTCAGTAGCCCAAGAGTTCTGGTTTGATATAGTGCTCTTGAGGTATTGGGGATTTCTTTTCGTTTTAGCTTTTAGTGTGTGTGTGTGTGTGTGTGTGTGTGTGTGTGTGTGTGTGTGTGTGTATAAAGTTTTCCTGAAGCTGATGAATGCCTGAACACATCAGCCCTATAACCTCTGGTGCTTCAGTGTTTAAGACAGCAGGTAGGAAATTTCCCACTTGAAGCTGGTGACTGAAGGACCAGTTTCTTCCAGAAGGAGTGTTAGTCTACCGTGAGCAGTTTGAAGAGAAAGGGTTTGCAGAAATTTGCCTTTATATGTCGTTTTCAAAGACAAGCGTATTCCTTCAATGCCTCCAAGAGCACAGTTAGAAGTAGAATCCAGGCAGCTGGGCTGCCTTCCGAGTACTGTGGTCTCCGAATGACCTTTTCCCGGTGTGCTGCAAAAGGGCTTGGCTTTATTTTGTTCCTTTCTTTGCACCCCGACAGCAGCACACTGGAGTTCAGATGACAAAAAAGAACAGGGCTCTCTTTGGCCAGCGTGCCTTCAAGCTTCAGTGATGCATGTTGAACAAATGGAGACGAGAGCTCCGTCCGTTGTGAAGGGATGACTTACCATGTCGATGTGGAAGACCTGTGCAGTATTTTTGTTTGAAATCCAAATGTTTGGTGCGATTCTAATGTTGACCACTTCAAAGAAATGAATGTCTGTTTTCTTTTTGTCTTTATGGTGCCAACTGGCTACTGTACGATGTCTGTGAGCGTGTGTGTGTGACTGCAATCCGTGCATGCAAGTCCTACTGGTAATACGAAAACCTGCTGTAAGACTGCAAGAAAATTTACTGTAGCTTTGCTTTAATAAACGGTAGAGATTTTGTTAGCAACAACCTGAAGGAAAAACAAAGAGCTTGAAACTAACATTCCCTAGAGTGCTCGTGTGGAAGAGAGCACAGTTCACACTATGTATCTTGTTCTTGGGTTTTCTCCCCGGCCCTTTTATAATTATGGTCATCCTGATCATTACTGTTATGGGGGGAAAAAGGAAATTGAAAACTGAACTCAGACATGCTCAGATTTGATTGATTGAAAACCAAAATCAGTTTTAAATAAGTTGGAAACCAAAATATAATGCCTTTTCTGATAACTTGCCTGTGTGTATGTGCATCATTCTGTGAGTCAAGAGCAAGGTTTGTCTTTAGTTTGTGGTTGTGCTTTGGTTCCTGAACTGGAGGTAGGTAGCACTGTGCTGGATAGAGATGACAGCAAGAGAAGTGGTGCTCATCTCAGTATTTACCCGCATGTTTGAGGAGAGCACTTCTACCTTACAAGGTTCAGGAGAATCTCACTCCTTTGCCTGTCACAGCCTTTCTCTTCTATCAGAGCGGCTGATGAAAGCAGCTCTTCAGTTTGTGTCTTGGGATGCTCTTAGGAATGCAGGACTTCGATGTGGATTCAGGAGACCTTGTTCCTGGATGCCTGGAGTGTGAGAGGTAACAGAGGAGCTGTACTCACACCAGAGCTGCGCTGGCTCCCTGTGCAGTGTCACCACCCAGGGACTGGTCGCTCCCAGCTGTGTTCACCGACCACGTGCTGTTTTTGAGGAGAGAATTGAAGATCCCCAGTGCCACCCTTAGGAATTCTGTACGTATTGGCCCCGGGTTTTGCTCTTCACAACACAGAGAAAGCTAAAACACAGCACATCAGTCCTTACAGAGTGGGGTTTAACTGCTCTAAGTCCTGGGGGTGGCCCCATGCCAGTGGGAGACCCTCTGCCAATGTTTCTGTTGGTGTAAGACAAAAACCTCCGTGTTTGCTTTCCTGCCACCCCACTGAGGGTGGGGGAACCCCCCACTTCTATGGACATACTGGTGCTCACCTCTAAGCCAGGCTGCCATTTCTAATCTTAAAAAGTCCGGAAGAAGCAGGGGTGAGCCTGTTTTATGAGTCCTGGAGGTTTTTCAGGCTTTTAAAGACCATAAAGAAACAAGGCACAAACCGCATTTCTTAAGCTCACATGTGCCTTAGGAGGAGCAGGACAGTCCGTGTGGCTCTTTGTGCCTCAGGCTTTTAGACCTGGAGCAGGAGGAATGGTGCAGGGCAGGATAGCTCCTTGGAGGCATCCAGCTGGTGACTCTTCAGGGCTAAAATCATGGGCAGGCAGAGAACTCCCAAAGCTCCAGGTTTGGAGCTTCAGAAAGGTGGTTGATCCTCACATGTGTCCCTTGGTAGAAAGCCAACATGACCCAAACACAGCTCTTCTCTGCATGCATGCTGTGGGTGTAAAGTGCTGGAGAAGTGAGGATGCAGGCAAGTGTGCATCTCTTAACACCGGGGCACCAAACCCCACCCATTTCAAGCTATAAGGGGCAAGTGGTTTATGATTGTCATAAATACACTACTTCAAAACTGAGCTGCAAACAGTGCAGCACAATTAAGGGCAAATTAGTGTCAATCCACGGCTAGATGTTTTTCTTTGCAACATGCTTCAAGTGTTGGTGCCAATAATACTTGAAGTCTATTTTTGCCAGAGCCTTTGGCAGTGCAGGGCTGCTTACACGGCATGTTTTTGGCCCCTGAAGTCAGCTCTGAGGGCAAAGACCCAGCGGGTGTCCCTGCAGGCATGGGGGGATGTCGCCTGGGGCCAGGCGCTGCAGTGCCCTGTGTGATGGCTCAGCGAGAGGGTCCCCGGAACGACCGGTGCATGCTGCAGCATCGCCTCGGTGTTCCCAAGGGATGCTTCAGCTCCAACAATGCGAACTTATCCCTCCTGGAACACCCCTGTAGTTTTTCTACAGCGTCGTCTTGTGTGTTTATACAACCCAGCGGTTGGGTGTTGGCTGAAGGCGGAGGAGGAGGGAACGGTGTGTCGCGGTGCGTGCTGGCAGGCTGCCCTCTGAGCTCCTACCTGCCTAACTCGAGGCGAAGGAAAGCTGAGGCGCAGTTAAGCTTCCGCGTTACACAGCCATTGACCACTTCCTGGGGCAGGAAACCTGAGCAAGGCTCCGGGACAGCAGCACAGTCTGGAAGCTCCGAGGCCATGGGAGCGTTGGGGCGCCCGTCGCACTCGGGGACGTGCGTCAGCGGCGGCAGCCGGGGCTGCCTCGCTTCCTGCCCTGCAGCCCAGGCTCCCACACACATATCCTCTTCTGAGCCGGGCTCGACCCACGGTGACCCGCTCCCAGCGGAGCTTGGCAGGGATCCTGCTCCAATGAACGCACTCCCTGCAGCCGGCTGCCTCCCGACCCTCACTCACCTGCCCAGGAGGTGTCACCCCCTTCGTTTTGGATCTCCTGTTTCTATAGGAAAAGCCTGGACCAGGCTGCCCCCGCTGGAAGCAAGCCATGCAGCATCCCACAGCGAGCAGCCTGGGAAGGCCGGGATCAGTGGCTGTTCTTCGCCTGTCTTCATCAGAGCTGGTTCCCCCTCCCCTGCAGCACAGCTCTGCTGCTATCAGATGGGCGCAGTGCCCGCCCCAGGCGCCTCGCGAGTGGTGCGAGCGCTGCAGTCCCTGTGCCGGGAGGGACACAGGCTGCTGGGGTGGTTCTGGGTTTGTTTTCGGCTGGGGAACAGCTGTGTCCTGAGCCTTGTGCTTACTCAGCCCGCAGGTACTGCCAGCATCGCCTGCGTCTCCGCTGCTGCCTGTGGCTCTCCAGCACAGCCTGGGGTGTAAGGTGGAGCCCCTCAAACTTGGAGGGCTTCTGAGCTGGGTAAAATGAGTTTGTGTGATGGAAAGGCTTGGGCTTGCTCTCCCCGGTGTCCTCGAGTCCTCCCTGGGTGAGCTGCACCTCTGTTCCCTGGCGTACAGCGAGGGACCAGCCGTGGATGACAAACCTTCATCCTTTCAGCTATCACTGATTGCTCTTTTGAAGCCCCCCTGTGCTGCAGGCAGATGCTGTTTCCTGACCCACATAAGCTGCCCTCCAAGCCCTTCAGCGCCGTTCGCTCCCCAGGTGACCCCAGAGGAAGGGCAGAGGCCCAACACAGTTCAAGCTGTTAGAGCAGCGGTATTATTACAGCGGCAAAAGCCTTGGTGATCACAGTGGCTGCCCGTGCTCAGCCGGCCAAAACCTACTGGCAGCTGCCGGGCTTCCCCCCCCTCAGCTCTCACGGGCATGGCTGCCTCATCGCCCTGTGTTTGGGTCACTGAGCTGCCCGGTGCCAGCTCTGAGCGAGGCCACAGGACTTGTTCAAGGTGGTCCCGGGGCCTCTGACTTCCGCAGGGGCTCGGGGGGCCGGAGGATGGACGGGAGCCCGGCGCAGCCCGGCCGAAGCAGTGTGGCGGGGTCAGGAGCGTTTGGGTGCAGTGCCTGCCCCCGCTGCAGCTGTCAGGGCATAAACGCTCCCGGCATGGTTCAGCAGCGTCCCTGCCCGTTCGCAGCGCGGGGGCAGCCGTGCCCGCGGCTGTTTGCTCGCACGCTGCCGGGCGCTGGAGCCCTGCGGCGGTGGCTGCTCCCGGCTGCGAGGAGATGGGGCCGGGGCTGAGCTCAGACCCCGTGCGGCACGGCCGGGCTCGGGGCCATGGGGTTTGCAGCACACGGCTGGGGTCCAGGTCCAGGGCAGCACAACCCCAGCTGGAGCCTGAGCTTCGGGCGAGCGTCTGCTGCTGGAGGTGTTCGTTCTCCCACCTCGGAACATCCCCGGTCCCAAAGCCCCTGTGTCTGCCTCACGGTACGCGCTGGCCTTGAGTGCTTGCAAGTGAGCGCACGCACCTTGCAGCCGGCGCTGTGGCAATGGTACTGCGTGTGCGAGGGGCTGGCCCCGCGGTGGCTCTGGCAAGGAGAGAATCCCTTCCTATGCCCGGGTCAAACGGCGCCTTGGTAAGCAGGCACGGAGGCGCTGCAGGTCGTGGGCTGATACTCTTGGAGGCATCGGGATGCTGGTGACTGCAGGAGCCCGCAGAGGAGCCCCCCTGCCAGCATATGCAGCTGGGGACAGGATGTGGGGCAGGGGAAGGACCAGGCTGGCGCAGAGCTGCCAGGCCCTGGGAAAGCCCGCAGCATCTTGTTGAGACAAGCTCTCCCCAATCCCGCTCTGAGCTCAGTGCCCCTTCGCACCCCCAGCGTCAGCCTGTGCCCGTACAGGTGGAGGGGTCAGAAACCCAGCGGCACCCCTTGGTGCGGTGGAAAGGGGCACGAGAGCAGGAAGGACTGCAGGGCTCAGCGTACAGCAGCAGCAACAGGGCTGAGCTCCCCTCTGCCCTGCTTCTGGTGGGTCACTGCACAAATCACCCCCAGGATGGCCCCTGGGACAGGCACGTGTGTAGAGGTTCTTCCTCCAGCTCCTCATCACTACCCTGAGCCTACCTGAGAATGGACTGGGAGACGATGCTCACAGTGCTGCGCTGGACTGCAAGCGAATTGTCTTCACTGTCCCTGTGCCATCCCCGGGCTGGCAGGGCCCATTTGGCATCAGATGCCAGAAGTGAAGGGGCTGGGGAAAGCCAAGTGCTGGTGGTTCAAAACAAAACGTGCAGATTTGACGCACAAAGGAGGAAGCGCAGCGGTGGGGAGGGTTTGTGTCAGATTTCCTGCCTGCTAGCAAGAGAGGGCTGGGGGAAGCAAGAAAGGGGGAAGAAGTGGGGCTATGTGGGGCTGTGGCTGTGTGGGTCCTTCCACCCCATCCGCTTTCCCTCCAGGTGCCCTGAGCCATAGCTGTGTTGGCATTGAGTTAAACATTAACAGGTCGAGTAACAGAGAACCAGAAACCTAATTGGGTGCTGCCCCCCGCAGCGTGGCAGTGCCCTGTGGAAGCACACCCGGCCCCTCTCCTTGCGGGGAGGTTGTGAACATCAGCCACGGTGAACGTCAGAACACTGCAGGGGGGAGATGCCACACTGCTGCACAGCGAATGTCAGCAGCCCCCGGCACTGCGGTGCCCATGCACTGGGGCTGGGGTGGGAGGGGGTGTCCAGGTGCCCCTGGGTGTCCCCGAGCAATGGGAGCCCTACTTTTGCCTGGGGCTGGTGCTGCCTGCTTCTTGCATGATGGCTCACACACAGCACAGGGTCAGACAGCCCTGCAGCCCGACAAGGTGCTTGTGGCCTACCTGGAAGGGGCTGCATGCATGCAGGTGTACACGTGTGCATGTAAGCACATACATGCATGTATATGCAAGCGTATTCAGGCACAAATGTATCCTTGTGCTTTTATGCGCATATACATGCTTGTAAGTACATGTGTGTGCAGGCACACACGTGCTGGCAGCAATACATGCACTTGTGTACTGAGAGGAAGCCACGTCGGAGGCAAACCTGAAGGAATCTCTGAGCTGTTCCTCTCTTTTTCCCTGCAAGGAGCAAGCAGGGGTCCCAGTGGTGGGGGCCCAGTGTCCTGATGGGGCTGGGGAACTATCCCTGCCCCATGGCAGGCTCAGCTCCCAGCCCATGTCATGTTCATTCTCCCTGTTCCCAGTGGGAAAACTGAGGCAGGGGCCCGCCAAGGTCACAGCCTGGGCATCCCTAACCCCAAACTGCCCACATCCCCCCTTACCTGGCTGGGGTGGGCTGTGTTGGGGCAGTGGTCCCCATGGCTCAGTGTTGACTCTGGACAGGCCCCCACCCCACATCCCTGGGGGGGATGAAGGGGCTGTTGGTGTTGGCAGCCCCACAGAGGTGCCACAGCTTCCCAGCTCAGCCTAATGCTCACAGCAAGATGTGGGGTCACCTCCTACCTCCCTCTGCCCTCCATGGCCTGCCCAAAATACACTGGGAACCACACTGCCTTGGAACAGCTTTATTTGGACAACCCCGCACCCATGGGCAGGCAGGGCATGTCCCATCCTGTCCCATGCCACCCCACCACTGCCGGGATCCAGGGCTGGTTCCCATCACGAGGCCACTCGCCATGCATCCCGCAGCCTGGCCTTCACCCGAAACTTCTGCACCTGCAGCACGACGCCGAACTTGCCCTCCAGTGAGGGCAGGGGCTGGTCCTGGGGGCACTCGAGTGTGAAGCGCTGCAGCACCCAGGCCAGGAAGAGGAACAGCTCCATCTTGGCCAGGACTTTGCCCAGGCAGACACGGATCCCAGCCCCAAAGGGCAGGTAGCTGGGCGAGGGTGAGTGGATGTGCTGGCCCTGCTCATCCAGGAAGCGGCCTGCAAGGGGAAGGGGCACCACTGGTGTCAGCAGGGATCGGTCCATGAGACCTGCCTGAGTTCATCACCTGCATGTCCCTCCCCTAAGCTGCAACAGCAGAGACAGTGCAACTGCCCCAGCCCGGGAGGAACAGCATCCAATATCCCCCCACCAAGTCACCCCCAGGCTCAGCCTCTCCTGCTGCACCCACCCCACCATTCCCTGCCCCTGGGAGCACTGAACGCACCGGGGTTGAACTCCTCGGGCTTGTCCCACTCCTTCTCATCATGGTGCACGGACCAGAGGTTGATGACGACCCTGGCGCCCTTGGGGATGGAGTATTCCCCGATGCTGCAAGGCAAACACAGAGGGAGTTGGGTGCTCCCCGGCAAAGGTCTCTGCCTGCATCCTGGCTGCGCCCTATCTCACCTGGTGTCAGCAAGGGACACATGCGGGATGAGCAGGGGGGACACGGGCCGGATGCGCAGCACTTCACTGATGGTGGCCTCCAGGTAGGGCAGCAGCGGGCGGTCGCTGAGGAGGGGGTGACGTACCAGCCCGATCTTCTGGTCCATCTCCTCCTGGATCTTCCTCTGGACCTGGGATAGGAGGCAGGGCTGCGATGGGAGCCCAGGGCTGCGGGTGCCCTGTGTGTACGGGCTTCCCATGGCAGTTGTTCTGGCAGGTTGTGCAGGGCAGGAGTAAAACGCCCACAGCCTGGTCCTGCGTACTGGCAAAGCCTGACATCTCTCTCGGCACCTGCCTTCCCCAAAGCCCTCCATGATGTCCCTGGTGGCCCTGACACAGAATGCAGACCCTACCTCGGGGTAGTGGAGCAGGTAGAGCACAGCCCATTTGAGCACAGTCGTGGTGGTCTCCACACCAGCCCCAAAGATGTCCCCCACTGTCATGAGGAGGTGGTCGTCAGTCAGCTCCAGCCCTGGTGCCAGGGCGCTGCTGCTCTGGGCACTGAGCCTCACTTGCAGGAGTGCATCCATGAGGTCCTTCACGGCGTCCCCGCAGAATGCTTCCTGCCAGGGGACATATGTGAGCTGGGCTGTGCTGGGCACAGACCCCTTCAGCTCCAGCACCCCACAGCTCCTGAGCATCGCCCTTGTCCTGGCCCTGCTGGCACCTTGTGTTCGGTGAACTTCTGCTGGAGCAGCTGGTCCCGCACCTTGAGGCATCTCTTCAGCAGGGCCAGGTCCTTGTTGGGGAAGATCTGAGGGAGAGAAGCCCCATTACAGTGAGGGGCTCCAGTTCAGCCCAGCCTCTGCAGTCCATCTGTGCCCACCAGGGTCCTGCCTCTCGTGGGACACCAGGGCAGGGACCCTCCTAAACCCTGGGGTGCTCAGGTAGCCCCCTGCTGCACAACACCTCCCAACTCCTTCCTCTGATGTAAGGTGAGAGGAGCTGGCAGTCCCTGTGTCCTTGCTTACCTGCAGCCAGGGGAAGATGTCCACCAAGCTCTCCTTGGCCACAGTGTCCACGATACCCTGGCTGTACTCCAGCATGGCCTCGAACTCGGGGTCCCCGCGCCGGTACGAGGAGTTGAAGCAGAGGGAGCAGACCACGTTGGTGACGGCCCGTGTGAGCTCAGGGCCCATGTCCAGGGCCATGTCCTGTGCAGCGCTGAGCGTCTCGCAGAGGGACGCGGCTTCCCGGGAGACTGGAGCGGAGAGGAGAAGCAGGTAAAGGGGGGGGGGTGGAGCTGAGGGGGTGCAGGGGGCATCTGCGGGATGGAAGGAGGGGTCCCCCACTCAGTCAGGGTGTGCAGCCTGCAGAGAGTCCTGTCAGGGCTGAGCCTCAAGCGGCTGGGATGGCCAGAAGGGGTGATACTGGGTGCTGGGAGGAGCAGAGGGGATGGAGACACACAGCGAAGTCTCTGCGCAGCTGGATGCAGTGCCCGGGTGGAGTGAGGAGCCTGGTGGGCTGGGAGCTGGCTCCGTGCCTCAGTTTCCCCAGCTGAGTGAGGGGAGACAAAGCTCAGGGGGGAAAACGTATGGGGAGAGGTGTTGGCAAAGTGGCAGGGATGGAAGGAGAGGCACCGAGCTCCTGCCAGGCAAACTGAGCGCATGCTGGGGGGGGTTGGGCTGAGCCAATGAATCCCCCTTGGTTCCCAGGGGATCAGGGCACAGGGAAAGGGAAAGCCCAGCTCACATCAAGTGTGGGAGGAGACAGAGCTGGGAGCGAGCCGCGGGGGGGGCTCTTACTGATTCTCTCGAGGGTGAGCGAGCCCTCCCCGAACATGGAGAGCGCAGCGTGCACCAGCTTGCGCTGGAACTTCCAGAGGGGCCCGTAGCTGGCAAAGGCGATGTCCTTGCCCCCCCGGGACAGCAGGTCCGTGGTCACCTGTGGGACATGCAGTGTCAGGGCCACCCTGCTGCAGGGCAGCCCTGAGAGGGGTGATGCTGTAGGGGTTGGATGCTCATCCCATCCCAGGGATGGTCCAGGGGGATGGTGGTTAGCGCTGGTGGGCAAAGCCAGGGCCATGAGCTTTCCTTTCCTACACCAAAGACTGATGGAGAGGTCTGGGGACAGATGCCAGGGTTAGGGACAGGGGTGCCCAGGAAACTTGGAGGGTGCAGGGACCCCGGTGGTACTGCACCATGCCCCAAAATGCAGCCAGCCCTGGGGAAAACTGGGATGGAGGATGCGCAGGATTTGCCCCGGGGAACAGAGCAGAGAGGGGCTGCCCCTGCCATTGCCATTGCTGCAGGCAGAAAGGGAAAAGGATTAGGACCCTGGCGGCTGCAGCCCCTTTGCTGTGGGCATCCCCCACCTCACCCCACGCCGCAGCAGGAGGGGCTCCCCCAAACCCGCTGCCGACTCACGGTGCGGGGCCGTCCAGCGAAAGCCTTCCCTTTCTTCAGCAGCACCTCCCTGGCGTGCCGGTAGCTGTTGACCACCACCACGTAGTGGGAGCCCATCCAGAGGGCATAGAGGCTGCCGTAGCGGCGCTGCAGGCGCCAGAGCCGCAGGTGGAGCTGCGGGTGCCCGGCCAGCTGCAGCAGGCTGCCCACCAGCGGCAGGGCAGGCAGGCTCCGCGGCCGCCCCGGCCCCGCGGGGTCCCTCCGGTGTGCCAGCCCCCAGGAGCAGAGCAGGAGCAGGGCCAGGGCCAGCAGCAGGGCGCCCAGCAGCGGCATGGTGCGGGGCCGCTTGTGGGGCTGCAGCGGCGCGGGGGGCCTTTATACAGGCTGCGGGGTCGTCGCCTTGACCCCCAAGGCGGGCTCGGCTCCTTATCAGGGGGACGGGAAGGGGGGAACGGGCGCTGGGCCTGGAGCCAGCTCTGCAGCTGGGCACCCGACGGGGGCCGAGGGCGGCGGGGCCATGGTCGCACCGGGTGGCCGTGGGGGAGCTGCATCCAGCGGGCTGTGGGCCAGGGTACAGCCAGGGATGGGGCTGTTCTCAGGCTCCTTCACGGTGGGTGAGGGGGGCAGGGGCAGCTCAGCCCCCAGGGACAGCCCTGGGTGCCATGAGCACAGCTGGGGACCGGTGGGACATGGGTCCCTTTGACATGCCTGGGAGGGGATGGGTAGCACAGGGCTGGGGGCGCGGGGGAGAGCTGGGCAGCCCTGGGCAACAATGAGCGGCAATGGGCAGTGCTGAGATGCCCCAGACAGTACTGGACAAGCACTGGGGAGTCCCGAGGAGCCCTGGGCAGTGCCGGGCACACACTGGTCGGTGCTGAGAAGACCGGGTCAGCTCTGGTGAGTGCTGGGCAGCAATGGGTCAGCCCTGTTCAGTGCTGAGAAGTCCTGGTCAGTGCTAGGCAGCATTGGGCAGTGCTGGTCAGCCCTGTTCAGTGCTGGGCAAGCACTGGTCAGTGCTGAGAAACCCTGGGCAGCCCTGGGCGCCTCTAGTCAGTACTGGGCAGCAATGGGCAGTACTAGGCAAGCCCTGGTCAGTGCTGAGAAGCCCTGATCACCACTGGTCAGTGCTGAGAAGCCCTGGGCAGCCCTGGGCGCCTCTAGTCAGTACTGGGCAGCAATGGGCAGTACTAGGCAAGCCCTGGTCAGCGCTAAGAAGCCCTGGGCAGCCCTGGTCAGTACTGGCCAAGCCGTGGTCAGTGCTAAGAGGTGGTCAGCGCTGAGCAGCCTCGGGGTGTCCGTGCCGGAGGTGATGCCCAGGTCCGCGCTGCCCTGAGGAGGACCACGGGGGCCCAAGAGCCCCGAGGGGCCCGGCCCGGGGCCGACGCTGTCCCTGCGCCTTCCCGACCCTTCAGTCCCCCGGCAGCCGCCGTAGCGGCGCGGGGCGGTGCGCGGGCAGGGTAAGATGTCGGCGTCGGGCGCGGCGGACGCCCAGGCGCGGTTCGGGCAGTCTGTGAAGGGGCTGCTGACGGAGAAGGTGACGAGCTGCGGCACCGACGTGATCGCCCTCACCAAGCAGGTGCTGAAGGGCTCCCGCAGCGCCGAGGTGAGCGGCGCCCGCCGCCGGACTCGCGGCTGCAGAGGGCGGTGCGGCGAGCCCGCGCGGGGCGCGCTGGGAGCTGTAGTCCCGGAGGGTCCCCTCCCGCCCGCGGTGCGGCCGTCGGGCTCCCCCCTCGGGGGGGGGGGGGGGGCCGCCTTTGCCCCACGGCATCCTCGCAGGGGTGGGCTGGAGCGGGGCTCTCCTCACGGCCGTGTGCTCCGAGGGGTGGGCACGGCACCCCCGAGCCTTGCAGCTTGTCACGGGCCCCCCCCCCCCGGGCTGTCAGTGTGGTGTGTTTGTCCCCTAGCTCCTGGGTCACGCTGCTAAGAACATGGTGACGCAAGAAGATGCCATCCTGCACTCGGAAGATGTAAGCTGTGTTTTGCCGCTACAATGAGTGCTTTTAGTGGACAGGAGGAGAGGAGGATTGTAAGAACAGATATGCAGACATGTTATCTCCAGTAACGTATTTTTCTACCCTGAAGTCATAGAATCATAGAATGGTTTGGGTTGGAAGGAAGCTTTAAAGGTCATCTAGCCCAACCCCCCTGCCATGGGCACTAGATTGGGTTGCCCAGAGCCCTGTCCAGCCTGGCTTTGAATGTGTCCAGGAATGGGGCGTTTACTACATCCCTGAGTTCAGGCAGCGGGGCTGGTGGCCAGAATGATTTAGTGCTTCTTCAAACCCCTGTGTGCTGCTGGTCTTTCAGCATCTTGCAGCCCAAGTCAGCCCTTCAGCTGTGCCGTCTCTACCAGAAAGCTCGAGGGACCATAGCTTGAAACAAAGCACTTACTGTCAGTGCCTGTCTCACTGGGAGAGAAGAGAGGAGCGTGCCACTGCTGACAGATACTGGTGGAGATGTTTCAGAGTCAGTGCAGTGCTACAGTGGTGGCCATGCTGGAGGAGCTCCCCGGGGTGTAGGGATTCTGCTGAACTGCTCCTACCCAGCATTCATTCTTTGTCTTGTTCTCCACAGAGTTTAAGGAAAATGGCCATAATAACGACTCATCTACAATACCAGTAAGTAGAGGACACCACATTCTCTCTGGGGAGCTAAGTGATTCCCTCGATTCCTTTCCATTCTACTTAAAGACTTTGCACGAAGCCCACACAGACCAACCCCCCTTGCCTGGCTCCTCAAAGCCGAGCAGACTCTGAAGCTGGGATCTTCCAGGACTCTCCAGCTCCAGTGGTACAGCTCAGGCTCTTTTAGGGTGGGAGAGCTGGGATTTTTGCCTCCTGTTTGCCATGCACAGTGTCTCCTATGAGAGCATGTGACCCATCTCAGGTTAAGGGGGAAAAGCTAGTGCTGCTTCTGTCCTCTAGGACTTAGAACACACTGGGGTTTTGGCCTCCTGAGCCCATAATCAAGTCCCTTTTCTTCGACTTAACATGAACCCTGTTGCTAAGATTTTGTTTTTCCAATGCTATTTTTGTCTCCTTTTCTCATCTAGGCAAGAAGCAATTCAGAAGAAGTGAGTCCACAGCTGAAGAAACAGTAGCAGGACTTGGGGGACACGTGGGGGTTAATGGAAAGGGGAAAAGCATGGAGTAGGGGTGGTGGGAAACAGCAAAAAGGTTTATGGAGCTGCCTTTGAAGCAGATGCTGGCCAGCGGCATAGTGTTTCAGGATTGTGAAGAGATGGGAATTTGAGTGAAGGGATGATTTATACTGGAACTTCCACTTGTTCTGTTAATGTAGAAGAGCCTGCGAGGTTGGTTGTGATAGGAGAGGAGGGTGGTATAGAGCAGAGCTGTCTGCTTATGGGTGCACAAAATGAGGATTGCCTTCTGGGGATACAGAGGTGAGTTGGGGAACCTCAGGGTTCTCTTTGCTGTACCATCAGTGCTAGAGCCTTTCTGGTCAGCACAGCCTGGGGAGCAGATTTCATTATGAACCTTTTCTTGCTTCGTCTCCAGTGTTGAGCAGTCATCAAACCTACAGGACCAGCTGAGCCACTTGCTGAAATGAAGTGTAGGGAAGCCATGAGGACATCTCGACTGGCACTGAGGACCGTGAAGTGTCCTTTCACTTCCAGACCCAGGGGCTCATGCCTGTGTTTGGATGATGCTGGATGTCAGCTGGGAGATGTGCAGAATCTCTCTTTCTGGGCACGTGGGCCAGGCTCTTGTATGTCTCCGTCTATGTCTCTGCTGCAGAACACTCAGCTGCTAACCAGAGCAAACTGAAACAAACTCACCTGAAACTTTGCTCCCCCCAGCAAGTCCTGTGTCTGCTTACTTCCCATGTAGCGAGAGGTGCTCAGCCCACACCAGCACCCCTGGCAAGAAATGCATAAAACTGAGTGTGAGATTTAAATACAGGTGCCAGCAGTTTGACACTGTTCTGGATTTAGACACAGAGTGCGTTTTATTTAGGGCATGTTAATCAGTGGGAGCTGTAAGTGGGTGGGAGGATTGCTTCAGTGTTGACTGAGGTGCCAGTCCCAGGCCAGCAATTCTGAAAGTGGGAATGTGGGTGCACACCTCTGTCACTGGTCAGCTGGACATGGTTTGGCCAGCATCCTGCTCGGAGGTTATCTTACTTTCCACCCTGCCAGAGTTCAGAACATCATCCCCCTTGCCAGCCCATCTGCACTGCTTTCAGCCGTCAACTGCATTCCTCTTCCTGGGCTGCGGCACCAGCTTTTGATGAAGCAGCCTTGGCTGTGGTGTGTGTATCTGCTTGGGAAGGTATCCAAAGGCCTGGCTGGGAAGCAGGCAGGAGAGTATGAGGGGCTGTTGTACTCAGTTCTGCACTGCTCTGTGTTGGAGGAGTAGCAACCAGGCTCCTGCTCACATCCCGGGGAGCGACATCAGGCCCAGGCTATAAATACTGTGTCTTGTTTTTGGTAGGTCACTTATCTGGAGCACTTGGAGCGCACGGGAAGCACTTGTTTGCCCGAGTGTGCTTTTCATCAGCTGATAGGAGAAGGCAGGCTGAGAGCAGGCATCAGCCTGACACCTTCCTGTTGGAGTGATGCTAGGGTTTGGCTCCTGAGAGCCACCTCCTGGGCTGGATTTCACCATCCCCTCCAGTGGCACTGACTGACTGGGCTTCACCTGGTGGCACTACTACTGCGTCCCCAGGAAGGTGCTACTGTTACGCAGGGTCTGTGTGGTGCGTGTGTGTGTGTGTTTTTGCCCCGAGGGGGTCCTGATCCTCAGCTTTGCAGATGCACTTTGGGAATGAGCGTTTTCCCTGAGCTGTGACTCACCTGCTGAGAATAAAAGCTCCCTGACCACCATCAAGCCTCACCAGGCTGCGCTGGACGCTACTGCAGGTAGTCTGTACAGGGGCGAGACAGCAGGTCTCCGATCTCCAATGTCCCCTGTTGTGCTTCAGCTCTGTGGGCTTCTTTGCAGTGTGCGCTTGTTGCAGGTGGCTCATCTCCAAGGTTCCATCCTCCGCAGAGGCCAGAGCAGCCCTGCAGTGTTAAACTCGTGTCTCCCTGCGTTTGGAGTGAGCGCGGGCAGAGCTGCACCCATGTGGGTGCAGAGACGGGGGGAGGCAGCAGGAAGGGGCTTTGGGGGTGCGGGTGCAGGCACGGCCCATGGGTGATGGCAGCGGGGCCGTGTTCCCGGGGTCTGGCCGGGCGGGAGCGGTGTCGGGCGGAAGCCGGCCCCCGGGGCAGGGTCGGGGCGGAGCGCGGCACGGGCTGAACGGAGCCCGGTCAAGCGCAGCAGCCGCAGGCAGTAAGGGGGCGCGGGGCTCTGCCGGGGTGCTGGAGCATCCCTGGGCACCCCTGCGGCTGCGGGCTCAAGGCAAAGCAAAGGGGGGGGGGGGGTGTTTGGAGGGGTTTTTGGGGGCTCGTCTCTGCAGGGCGGCTGGGTCTGGGGTTGGGGGAGACAAGGGGATGTTGTCAGGAGGCCCAGGAGCATCCCACCAGGCTGAAAGTTTGGGGTGTGTGTGTGTGTGTGTGTGTGTGTCTCGTTGGGTGCTGCGGGCGGGGGGCAAAAAGTGCTCCTGTATGTGGGGGAAGAGGGAGGTTTGGGGCCTCCGGGAGGGCCTGGCGTGGTGCCCATCGCAGTGGCGTTAGGCACCAGCTCCATGTTCCCGTTGCAGTGGCAGCAACCTGTGGAGAGCAGATCCACCGGGAGGTGCAGGTGAGGGGTACAGGTGGGAGATAGAGAGGGGATGGGGTGGCCGGGCGGGGGGAGCACAGAGGGTGCGGAGGGGACACAGGTTGACTGGGTAAGGGCGGCTGGGATCTGCTGTCATGCGTGCTGCAGTCCAAGGGCAAAGGTGGTTTCGGGCCCCATATAACAGTATTAGGTGTGGGCTGCTCCTTCGCTCTAATTTCCATAGGGATGAGGTGCTGAGCAGCCCTGTTTCCCTGCCTTTATTCCCTGTGCCCCTCTCGGCTGGAGAAATGGGGGCTGCAGCCTGCAGAGTTATTGCAAACGGGAATTAAAATCCCCCACTGCACAAACATGCTGTGCATGCAAGCAACAGGAGATGGGGAGGATGGGGGCAAAGGGGTGCTTGATGTTAGCCTAACTTTTAGCTGGGTACAAATGAGAGTGCCAGTGTCAGAGGATATTGGGTGCATGTACAGCCGAGTGCAGGCATGGGCTGCATGTTTTGGTGCATGGGGAGCTCCCAGGGCACAGCTTGCTGTGGTTTGGTGACCTCTGTCCCTCCTGTATCAGGATTACTATGGCAAAGAGCTGCAGAAGACGGAGGACCTGAAAACCAATGCATGCATCACCTCGAGCAAGCCCGTTCCCAAAGCAGTAAGAAATGCTTTGGAGCGTGTCCACGAGGAGGTGGTGGCCAAGTAAATCCCGGGGTTTTCCTTCTGCTGCTGTGTCCCCGTGGGCTGCAGACCCTCAACCACCATGGCCGGGCGGGCACCTCTGCCTGGCTCAGCTCAGCATCCTCTCAGGTACTATGGCTGCGGTCTGGTGGTCCCCGAGTGCCTGGCATCATGTTGGATCCTGGACCTGGGCAGTGGCAGCGGCAGAGACTGCTACCTGCTGAGTCAGCTGGTTGGGGAGCAGGGCCATGTCACCGGCATAGACATGACTGAGGGCCAGGTACATCATGGAGCCAGGGCTTCCCCTCATCCGCCCCAGCATCCCCCCCCATCATCCCCTTCCTTCTCCCAGGTTGAGGTGGCGAAGAAGCACATTGCCTACCACATGGAGAAGTTTGGCTACCAAAAGCCAAATGTGGAGTTCCTCCAGGGCTACATGGAGAAGCTGGGTGATGCCGGGCTGGCTGACAACAGCTATGATATTGTCATGTAAGTACCACACAGGCATGCAGGGAACTGCCACCCCTGGTGCTGCTGCTGCCTGGGCCTGTGGGCTGGGGTCACATTGGGTCACCCACTTCAGGAGCACGTGTTAGGAAAGGGAAAATCCCAACTGCTCCTGGGGGAGAGCCTGGGAATATACAAACTGCCCATTTCGTGGTCGAATCGGCATCTCCAAATCCTGCAGGAAGCCGTGGGACATGCAGCAGGCAGTGGATGCTCAGCAGCTGGTGGTGCTGAGTGTGTGAGAGGGTTCAAATGAACTCTGGTTTCCTCCCCAGCTCCAACTGCGTGATCAACCTCGCCCCTGACAAGAGGGCTGTGCTGCAGGAAGCCTACCGCGTGCTGAAGGTAATGATGGGGCCAGTGCCCATGGTGGGAACGAAGCGGGGTTGGGGTGCCCCTCCTGTTGGAGTGCCACTGGGATGCAGCAAATGGGATCCAGCATGGTGGAGATGTGGCATGGGGCAGGGGAGGGCACGTCTGCATAGGGTTCTGAGTAAGGTAGCATTGAGGGGTGCCCAGTTCTCCCTGCCCCTTTTGTCCTGTCGCTTCATGGGATCTCCCTTCACTCCTTGCTGCCTTCCAGCCCGGAGGAGAGATGTACTTCAGTGATGTCTATGCCAGCCAGCGTCTGAGTGAGACCACCCGGAAGCACAGGGTGCTGTGGGGTGCGTAGGGCTCTGGGATGTGGGTGCATGGGATGGGGAGACTGGACCTTTGCCTCCATCACCTTTGCCCGTGATCTCATGCTAGGAGAGTGCCTGGCGGGAGCCCTGTACTGGAAAGACCTGTACCGCATTGCTGACGAGGTGGGGTTCAGCCCCCCGTGCCTGGTCACTGCCAGCTCCATTAGCATCGGTGACAAGGAGCTGGAGAGCATTGTTGGTGAGGGTCTGAGCAGAGAGCATGCACTCTGGGCAGCCATGGGGGGCTGTGCTGGGATCCAGGGCTGGTTCCCAACCCACCAACTTCTCCTTTGCAGGCGACTGCCGCTTTGTCTCCGCGACTTTCCGCCTGTTTAAGGTGCCGGGTAGCAGCCGGGCTGGGCCAGGCCAGGTCACCTACAATGGTGGGATCGTGGGGCACGAGCGAGAGCTGGTGTTTGACGCCAACTTCACCTTCAAGGTGCATGTGGGGGCATGCTTGGGCTCCCCAGGATGGAGTCCTGGTCTGTAGGGAGGGGGTAAAGCAGTGCTACTCAGCAGTGTCCTATGTGATTTTGGGGGTAGAGGGAGTAGTAGGTGGTAGCAGAGGGGCTGTGTAAACCATGGAAGGTGCAAACAGGGAGCTAGACCCATGCATTGCATTCGGGTGAAGGTAGGAGCGGGACATCCATGGTGGCTTCACAAGAGGGTTTGAAGCCAGCTGCTTGGTGGTGTGGATGTTTGTCAAGATTTTGGGGTCAGGCTGTGCTCCTGCTTTTGCTCCCCACTGTCATCTGGGTGGCTGGGGTCCCCTGCGCCACATAACCCAGATCCCAGCCCTGTGACCATCCCTCTGCCCCTAGAAAGGAGAGGTGGTGGACGTGGATGCTGAGATGGCTGCGATCTTGAGGAGCTCCAGGTTTGCGGAGAAGTTCCTGATCCAACCTGGTGCTGCACCGCAGGGCTGCAGTTGCAAGGGGGTCAAGGTCAGTAGCGGGCAGCTCCATGGCTGGGTTCAGGGATGAGGACATGGATGTCCGTGCCATCAGAATTGCCCTGGGATATCAGAGGGGTTATGGTATGACACCAAGAGCTATGAGTCTATCTGTGCCATCAGAAGCCCATGGGATGCCTGAATTAGGGCAACTGCACCCAGCACAGGTTGAAGCCCTCCAAAGGGAGGATCTGCTTTAAGCAGCAGACATGAGAGCCCCTTGTCCTCCAACATGTCCATGGGGGCTGCCAGGGCTGAGAGATGGAGCTGCCCGAGGTCTCTCAAGGGGAGACATCCTCCTCCATGGGGGATGGCTGCAGACAGCCTGCCCCAGGGAGGTGATGGCCAATCCCTGTGGCTTGTTCCTGGCCATCGCCCTCACAGCTGCTGATGTGAGCTTGGCCCTGGCTGCCAGCCCTGATCCCGCAGCACGAAGCGTCTCTATCAGCTGGGAGCCTCTCTTTTCTCTTTGAGATGGTCCTTCCATCCTGTAGATGGGCCAGGAGAGGCAAGGGAGATAACACCCTGCAGCTGCATGTCCCTGAAACGCAACCTTGTACTCGGGGAGGGCGAGATGTTCTCGGGTCGTGTCCAAGCAGGAGGCGATTCTCAGATGAAAGCAAAGCCAAAGTCCCAGAGAAGCCCTTGGCTTCCTCCTCGTGGCAGGGAAGAGCAGCTGAGTGACCCGGGGGCTGCCCGTGTTAGCTATAGAGGGTCTGCTTGGGCTGCTCTGCTGGCAGGGAGCGAATCAGGGGGAATGCAGCTTTCACGGGGTGCCTATTGCTTTCCTCTGGCCTGATCCTGCCCTGGGTGTTCTCTGCCCTCTAGGAGAAGATCTGTGATCCCTTCCAGCTGCTGGAGCAGCTGGCGGCTCTGCGTCCTGCCTGCTGTCCTGGTGGCTCCTGTGGTCCTTCCTGCTGAGCTCCAAGCGATGTCCGTGCACTGGAGGATGCCAGTAGGGCAGGAGGATGCGGCCACAGCAGTGTGAGGCTTCCACCGGAGAACAAATAAATGGCCAAGCTTGAAGGCTGTGTGCTTGTGGCTGGGAGCACAGGGCCTGAGGGGTGCTGTGCTTCCCTGTTGGGACTGGTGGGGCAGGTTGTACCTCTTTGTGGTGAGGATGGGCAGCCATCCTATACATCCCCTTGCTATGGGGCTGGCAGTGGCTGCATGGCTTGGACATGCAAGCAGGGATGTCTCTGTACGAATGGGATCTTTGGTCCCTGCACGTAGGATAGCAGGGCTGGTGTGGGTTTGGCAGCAGCTGCGTGCTGATGTTGAGCCCATGAAGAAGAGCGGAGATGTTTGCAGAAGGCAGCTGGGCAGAACAGGGTGCCAAAGGAGGTCCTGGAGCCATGCAGGGCCTGGCCCTGCAGCATGCACCCCTCTGCATGAGCATGGCTCCAGTTCGAGGAATTGGAGAGCCTGCAGCTGGGGCACAAACACTTCTGAGAAGCAAAAGGCACAGCAAGAAACAGGCCAGTTGCTTTTTTCCTTCTTTTGAGCTCCTTGTGCTAACCCACCACACAGAGGGATCTGCAGGCTTCCATCTGCCAGGCAGAGCCTGTGCCAGCTCCCGGCAGTGGGATGAGCAGCTCAGTAACATGGCTACAAATGAGCATCTCCCCAGGGCAGTGGGTGAGAAGGGATGGTCACCTCCTGGGGGCTCAGCCAGCCCTGCTTCTCCATGAAGATCTCACTGTGGCACGTGGAGTGCAAAAGGACGTCCCTGTTACTTGCATGCAGGATGGGGGATGCCCCAAGCGCGGCTCCTCATGCCTTGTCTTGCAGCCCCATAGCCCATTCCAGGAGAAGGGAATTTCTCTACTTTTCCCTGTGCAGCACTGCTGAGATTTCTATTTCCCTCTGGACTCCATCTACCAGGAAAGGCCCAAGTCCTCTGCAGCTGTCACACCTGCAGAGTTTTGCAGGGAAAGGCAGGGATTCTGGAAAAGCAGAAACCTGGTTGACTGCATCCTGCATTGGGCAAGGAGTGAGGGCTTTGAGGTGGTGGTGGTGGATGAATCCCCTATGCCCTGGCCCACAAGGGCTGTTTGGGAAAGGTGGGGAGCTGCTGAACATCAGCCTTTGGGTGAGCAGCTGAGCTTAGAGATGAGGAACTGCTTCCACCCCTCCTCATGCACTGGTTTTCCAGGAGGGACAGAATTTCCCCTCTCTGCATTTAAGCAGCATCTTGCTGTGACATGGGGGAGGATAAAGAGCAGACAAAAAATATCTGGGTTTAAAAATAAGCACGGGCAAGTGCCAGTGATGCTCTGCAGCAGCAGTAGCGGTGGATGAGGAGGGTCTGTGTGGCAAGCAGGATTTCCAGAGCATCTGGCATGAGAAGTGAATAAAACCCACAGTGTCGCACAGTGATGGGACATGACATGTCTGGCATGACAGCCCAGAACACCTCACCTGCCCTCTGCCATCAGCAAGGTGAGGGAGCAATTAACTTACAATTTAGAGATTAAACATACAAATAATGCCCTTCTTGGAAGGCTGCCTTGCTAGCCTGTCCTTTTGGCTGTGGGCAAGACTATGAGTCGGACCTACGGGGCGCACAAAACTCATGAGTTGTGTTTAGAGCTATACTATGAATAAAGAAAATAATCCTTGGTGTTGTCTGCAGTCAAGAGGGCATGAATTAGCTGGCTTCAGGTAGGGCACCCTGGCAGAGCAGCCTCAGGGGTGGCTGTGACCTGGCAGGTAGAAGAGCTCTGGCATTGCATGGAAGGACCTCAGTGATGTGACCTTGGGAAGGGCTTGCTGAAAACACAGCCAAGATGCTGTTTAATCCTCCCCTGCATAGCCCTCTTCCAGGATTGCTTGCAAAGACTTTCCCAAAGTTCCCGCAGAGCCCATCCTGGGAGGTTGGCAGCAATTAGTTCCTGCTATCAAAGAGCCTCCCCAGTGTGAACGGAAGAGCAGGTGGGGGGGGGGCTACCTGCAAGCCCTGTCATTAAAAAGGCATGAGTCCCTGCCACGGCCTTTTGGCTTCCCTGGGGACAGAGGCCCCCACAGTGAGGTCCCCTTCTTCTGTGCATACAGAAAAAGGCCGCAGCTAAATGCCACCCCATTTGCATAGTGCTGGGTTTTCTCCAAATCCTCAGCATTTCTGGGAGGAAGCAGCTGAAAGGACTTGACTTTGAGCTTTCAGTAGGGGTCCTGCCAGGCTGTGGATGTGGGGGTGTCTTGTCTGCCTGGCTTTGCTTGTGCTTGCAAAGCCTTAGGGTTTTAGCTCCCCCCCGCCCCCCCAAGCCATGAGGAGGTCCTGCAGCCCCATCTGTGAGGAACCCCAAAACAATCTGCCCAACACCCTGCTTTTGGTGTTTCGGTGGTTGCGGAGCTGAGCCAACTCCCCTTCTCGCAGTGTGAAGCTCTACAGCGTTCTGCAGGCAGGGAGGGTGCAGAGAGGACAGGAGCCATAAGTTGTGGTGCTCTGATTCACCCCGACGTGACAGGGAAGAGGCTCTGGAGTCCCTGCTCACTGTGGTTAGCAGGGAGTTTCTGTGGCTCAGCAGCACCCATCACCTCCCTGAGGCAGCAAATCTGCAGGACTCCCTTGGGATGAGCTGAATGAGGTGTGGCACCGTGGAAGATCTGTGGCTATGGCCCCATGAGCACTATGTTCCGCTCCTTGTGTTGAGTTGGTCTGTGAAATCCTCTACTTTTCCATTTTCCAAGAGCTTAAATGGAGGGGAGGCTGGTTTACCTCCTCTAAATAATCTTCCTGAACCCAAAATACTGTCTCAAACACCAGGAGCTGTACTGGATGCTCCCACAGCTGCTCATCTAAACGGCTAAACTGCATCCTGTGCTCTATGTGTGTTGCTCATCACTAGTGGAAAGAGGAGTGATGAGGCTGGTCCTTGGGGTGTTTATTGCCCCTGTGGGGTTTGGGGCATGGCAGCTGAGGCCTCGGAAGCAGCCTGTCTCTTGGGATGGTGGGACGTAAGCACACACTAAATTAAAGGTCTTTTCCCGAGTCAGCTCCGTGCATGCAGTTGTAAGGCCAAGTGGAACAGGGTGCAGCTCCTTGGGAGGTGTTGAACGGCGCCAGCGGGAGCTCCGAAGCCCCGGCCTCAATCATGCCCGGTCTGGGCGAGGGTTCGTTGAATTCGGGGAGGCGGGAGGTGCCGCGGGCTGCTGAGCAGAAGGCGGAGATGGGAGCGTGGAGTGCGGCCCGGCCGGGTTTAACAGTTAATGCTAATTTCGCTCGCGGGAACGGCACAGCCGAGGAAATGCCGCGGCACCGGGCGGAGGGTGCCCGGGAACGGCGAGCGACGGCTGAATCGCTGCACTTTACCACACCGACCGCGGCTGGGGGCAGAGCGGGACCGGGCAACGGGCGGTGCCGTGAGAGCCGCTGCCCCGGCCGGCAGCGCATCCCGGGCACGGGGCAGTCCCGGGGAGCATTTCCGGCCCGCGGGAGGCAGCAGCGCACAGGGATGCTCCGGCCGGGACGGGCAGCGCCGCGCGGGGCCGCCAGAGGGCGCCGCACGACCACCGACCGGCGTGGCGGGGGGGCCGCGGGGCGGCGCACCGGGGCCGCGGCTGGGGGCGATCGGCAGCAGCAGGCGGAGCGGGGCCGCGCTGAAGTGGGGGCGGCAGCGGTCCCGTCCCGTCCCGTCCGCGCGGTCCCGACCGCTCCATCCCGCGTGAGCCGCCCCGCCGAGCGCCGCGCGCGCCGTCCCGGGGCCCGCCGGCAGCACCGCGCCCCCATTGGTTGCGCCCCCTCCGAGGCTCCGCCCCTCCGGCCGCGGAGCTCCGTCGCCATTGGCTGCGACCCCCGGGCCGGCCCCGCCTCCCCCCGCCGGGCGTACACACCGGAGTCACGCGCCCCCCGGGCTGCACCGGCGGCGGCGAGCGGAGGGGCGGGGCCGGGCCGCCACGGGTGGGGGGGGGGGACGGGCGCTGATTGGCGGAGCGCGGCGGCGGGCCCGCCCCCGCTGAGGCGGGCGGGGAGGGGCGGGGAGCGCAGCGGGTTGAGGCGGCGCTCGGCTCGGCCCGGCCCGGCAGTCGCTGCCTGTCAGGTCCCGCGGGCAGCCGTGCCCGCCGCCTCGCCCCGCCGCGCCGCGCCGCCACCGCCACCGCCGCCGCCGCCGCCGCGGAAGCCGGGGCACGCCGCAGGCGCCGCGCGGCGATGCGGGGCCGCGGTGGCGCCGAGCCCTGACCAAAGATGGCCGCGCTGCCCGGTGGGAACATGGCGGGGGGCGGCCGGGGGTCGCGGGTGCCGCCGCCGCTGCTGCTGCTGCTGCTGCTCGGCGGCTGCCTGGACCGGCGGCCCCCGGCTGCCGCCGCCGCCGCGCCTCCTGCTGCCGTCGTCCCGCCCTCGGCGGCGGAGGAGACGGTCATCATCGGCCTGCGGCTGGAGGACACGGACGACGTCTCCTTCATGGAGGGGGGCGCGCTGCGGGTGAGCGAGCGGACGCGGGTGAAGCTGCGGGTCTACGGGCAGAACATCAACAACGAGACCTGGTCGCGCATCGCCTTCACGGAGCACGAGCGGCGGCGGGGCGGGCGGGCGGTGGCGGGGCCGGCGGGGCGCGGCGGCGGAGGGGGCGGCGGCGGGGTGGGGGGCGGCGGCGCCCCGCAGCGCTGCGGCATCCGCACCTCGGACATCATCATCCTGCCGCACATCGTGCTCAACCGCCGCACGTCGGGCATCATCGAGATCGAGATCAAGCCCCTGCGCAAGACGGAGAAGAGCAAGTCCTACTACCTGTGCACCTCCGTCTCGGCCCCTGCCGCCGCACTGGGGCCCGGGTCCCCCGGGGGGCTGGCGGGTGCTGAGGGGCCGGCCGGGCCCCCCCCATGGGGCGAGACCACCTGGATCTACCATGATGGTGAGGACACCAAGATGATCGTGGGTGAGGAGAAGAAGTTCCTGCTGCCCTTCTGGCTGCAGGTCATCTTCATCTCGCTCCTCCTCTGCCTCTCGGGCATGTTCAGCGGCCTCAACCTGGGTCTCATGGCTCTGGACCCCATGGAGCTGCGCATCGTGCAGAACTGTGGCACGGACAAAGAGAAGAACTATGCCAAGCGCATCGAGCCTGTGCGGCGCCAGGGCAACTATCTGCTCTGCTCCCTCCTGCTGGGCAATGTACTGGTCAACACCACGCTTACCATCCTCCTGGATGACATTGCTGGCTCTGGGCTGGTGGCCGTGGTGGTCTCCACTATCGGTATCGTCATCTTCGGCGAGATCGTGCCGCAGGCCATTTGCTCTCGGCACGGCCTGGCCGTGGGCGCCAACACCATCTTCCTCACTAAGTTTTTCATGATGATGACCTTCCCGGCCTCCTACCCTGTCAGCAAGCTGCTGGACTGTGTCCTGGGCCAGGAGATCGGCACGGTCTATAACCGTGAGAAGTTGTTGGAGATGCTGCGGGTCACCGACCCTTATAACGATCTAGTCAAGGAGGAGCTCAACATTATACAAGGAGCCCTGGAGCTGCGCACAAAGACTGTGGAGGACGTGATGACTCCCCTCCGAGACTGCTTCATGATTGCTGCCGAGGCTGTGCTCGACTTCAACACCATGTCTGAGATCATGGAGAGCGGCTATACTCGCATCCCTGTTTTTGAGGGTGACCGCTCCAACATCGTGGACCTGCTCTTCGTTAAGGACCTGGCTTTTGTGGACCCTGATGACTGCACTCCGCTCAAGACCATCACCCGCTTCTACAACCACCCGCTGCACTTTGTCTTCAATGACACCAAGCTCGATGCCATGCTGGAGGAGTTCAAGAAAGGTGAGCTCAAGCCTGCAGCGGGGATGTAGCGGGAGGAAAGTGCTGCTCGGTAGTTGTCAGTGGTATCTTCCTGAGGCGAGGGCATGCTGCAGAGAGGCCTCTTGGGTTCCTACACATGGAGGGGTTTGGGAAGGTGCGTTCAGGTCAGGGAGCGACCAATATTTAGGCATCTGCCTGTCCCCTGGGCCAGAAAGCTGATACGCGGCTGGTATGTGCCCCTGGCCAGTTTTCCTCCCTGCACTGGGATGTGTGTGTGGGCACAGTGCCAAGCAAAGGTTGTTTTCTTTCTTGCTTTTTCCACTCCTCTGTCCATTATAGCGAGAGCTGCTGACGGGAATCCGCGCCCGTTCCTTGGCTGTGTCTTCTCCGTGCTTTTTCAGCTGGGCTGACAGTGAGGAGTGGGTGGGCTGCCCGGGTGTCTTTCAGGCTCTCTGCGCGCACACGTGCTGAGATAAACCCGGCGCTTCAGCTCCATTCATAGGCTCAGCTGCCCGACCTCAGCGCTGTGCTTGTGTTCCAGTCATTTTGATTGATGCTTTGATCTTGTAACTCATAAATAGTTTCAGGGTCTTAAAATACATTAGAAAGCACCTGTTGGTACTGCACTTAAGGTCTTTTTCCCTCAGCAAAGATGTGACCCTTACTACCTCTCTGGTGTACAGTATGTATTAGTTGCATGAGAACGGGACTGAGACTTTCCGGCCCCCTCTTAATTGTAGGAGGTGTTGACCTGGCAGATGCATCTTAATTCCTGTTAGAAGCTTTTGCTTAGAGAAAGGGAAGACCTTTTCTGTTTTCCTCTTAAAACTTGTTCCTCTCTGCACACCAAATAACAACTCTGTATGGCCCATGCAGGATAGTGCTTTCAAATAAAATTAAGGGAAATTTCCAAGACATTGGATGTGTAGACTCGTGTACTGGAAAACTGAAGGCCATTGGAGTGCATGGAGCTGTTTGTACCTGGGGAGATCTGATCAATGTACCCCTGAGCAGCTCAGTCCCTGGGAGATGAGGTCTTTACAGCCGCACTGACTCCACAGTTAGGCTCATGGGGAATATCCGAATTCACCTTTTGTCAACTGCAAAAGTTACCTTGAAAAGAACTTTGTAAATTGGTGAATGGTCTTCCTGGGTAATAAATTTAAATTGTCACTTAAATTTCAGGTGCTGTTTTTTTCCACATGCTGAGCTTTGACAGCATGGCGTTTGGTCTCTTTTTTTTTTTTCCCTGCTTAACTCAATTTTGGGTATTTGGAGGGTTACCCCACTGATTTTCTCATCTTTATTTCATTTTCACAGATAGAAGGTGAACATACTTCTACTTTTATTGAGTGGTTTTCCCCATCTCTTTCTGCCTTTATGTAGCGATGGGGAGATATTACTTGGGTTCAGAGCTGTTGAAGGAGAAATGAAGGAGAGCCTCCCTCGGCTGTGATTTCTGCGCTCTGGGATCTGCAGCTTGGATCTGGAAAAATCAATGATGTCACTTAACTGTTGGCTGGTTATGATGGGATTTTGCTGCATGTGTGGGCATAGGGTGGTTCTTCTCACCCCCCTGCCCTGTTATTTGGACTCAAGGAAGCATAGTGGGGTTCTTAATCTGTAGCAAGACTTATGTTTTTTTCTAGTTTTGTTTGTAGCAAATTGTCTGAAGAAATGAATATTACATTGGTCACTTTATTATCCCTGTCAGGAAAGAGATGCAATGCATTCCTCTGTGTTAGTCTTTTTAGTTAATAGCTGGGAGAATGCACATTTTAGTCCTGCAAGTGTGGCTAAGCCAGATATGCCTCCTTACAGTTTCTGAAACTTGTGCTTAAATAGGCTTCTTAAAACTTCTCCTGGGTGGCTTGGAAGGTGCAGGCCAGAGATTGCTTTCCCTGGTAGCTAGAGGACTTCCCTTGGCTGCCCTAGGAGACATCCCAGTAGCTCCTAACGTGTATTCCCTCCTGACATCACTGTGTCCTGGGGTAGGCTCTGTAGTTGTGAATAAATTCAGTCTAGTTTGATCATACTTAAGTATGCTATGCTGGTTGGTCTGTATGGGCAAGCCCTGTGTTAGGACCAGCTCTGTCCAAACTGGTTTCTCTTTAAAAAGTGCAGATATGGTGGAAATAAATGGCTTCCTTTGTCCTTTGAAATGAATGTAAATAACTGATAGCTTGCTTGATCTGGCATAGCGCAGTGTCTTTTGCAAGACTGCTTCAAACTTTCTTCTTCAGAGCAACCTTGCCAAATTCCCGTGAGAATGTACAAATTAAGAGTGGGAATCAAATTGCATGTTACTCTCTGGTAGTGTTGAAAATAAATAAGCCTACAGTTTTAATCGTTCCCTTCCCATCACATTGACTTTTCCCAAAGCAGGCTTGCTTCAAAACTCACGTGTATGTCTGTTTTCCTTCCACCCAGGTCCCTGCTACCACAGTTTGGCGCAAGAGGCAGCTTGTGTGATAGTGCTGTCAGTGGAGTGCTTTAATTGGTTTTAAGGAGAGAAGCCTGTATTTTTAAGCAGTTTGGTATTTAGCAGGGTAGGTGGGGGTTTGAAGCTCACTTTTTAGGGCAGGAGCAAAACATTCTTAACCTAATGTGTGGAATTGGAGGCTTATAAGGAGGGGATTAAAAGCCAAGCATGGCAGGATATACGTCCTTCCATGGTTGCAGAAGATGAAATGAGTAGTTCTGTACTTGTTCTGGTGCTTAGGCTGAGCAGCTGGAGGATTTGGTGGTGGGCCTATTATTAATGTTCTTCACCCACAATTGCAAAATAAGTATCTGTTTCACTTCTGTGCTGCCAGGCAAGAAACTTAATTTTGAGAGAGAGCTGTAGCACGTTCCCAGTTGCTATTGCTCTAATCTCTTAAAGTGTGAACAAACACGATTTCTGAAGCAGTCTGCAGCAAAGCTTCCCCTCTATAAAACATTGTTTACTTACAAATAAGTAGCTTTTAAAAGAGGGGCGATTTTCTATTCTCATTGACAGGCCTTATACCTCTATGTGCGCTGTCAAATCCATTTGCCTACAAGTTGAGCAGGCTGAGTGTTCAGTCATTCAAATTTAATGCAAGGAAGTGTAAGGTACCCTTTATACTGGCCTAAGGAATGACCTGCCTGACTTGACTTAGTGCAGAGAGATACTTCATTTGAACAAAGTCCGCTACTAGCAGATCTGATGTTGGCCACTGCTGGAAAGGGAAGCAAGGTGTTGTTACCCGTTCCAGGATTGATTTGTGTCCTGCCTCCTAAGCTGCAGCAGGGAGTGAATGAGGGACAAAGTAATTTTTGGGAAGAAGCTAGTGAACTGTCTCCACTGATCTCCTTTTTCTTGTTGACAAGTGCGTGGGCTTGCTTCTCCCCCCACTTCCCTTTTTGACAATTTTCCTAAGTCTCTTCTCAAATGCTCTCTGGCACTTGCTCTCAGTGTTTCTCACAGGTAGATCTCTGCATTGTGTGATCCTAAATCCAAAGCATTCTATTTCTAGCTCCCTGCCTGCCAGAGCAACAAGAATGCAGCTTGAAAAGCCTCATGTTGTAATACTAATATTTCAAGACCGGCCCACTTTCTACCAGACATTGTACTTCTGCTTTCCTGGTGGCCTGGACCGCGTTGGAGGTTTCTCAGAGCCCTCCTTACCTGGAGACTTTGAGTCATACATTTGATCTTCCTTATGTCCGTATCCACTGTTATGTTATATGGAAGATCAGATTTAATAACCTATTATGAAGAAGTCACAGTAACTGTGTGCAGCATTTCTGAGCTCTGGTTGCCTGAATCACATGGCATCCTTGAGAAAATTCCTAGATTCCTTATTAAAATCCTCTCCAACTGGACCCTGAAAGGCTTTTCTTTCCTAAAAACAATGTCAGATTTAATTTGATGGTCTTCTCTTCAGATTCTGTTGGCTTGTATTGTCTGTTTTTAATACTGTGTATGTTTGGTGGTTACACTGAGTGTGGACATAAGACCTGGAGAAAAACTTTGTTTCTTTCCTAGTTCTTCTTCCCCCTCCAAAGAAAACTAAGCCCCAGCAACTTAAACCCCTTACTTTTGAGGGAGCAGAAAAGAATACCCAGACCTACTTACTCCTTGTCTGAGCACAAAGATCCTCTTCTTGGAAGCGGGTAGAGCAGCAAGTGGTTGGTAGCCCAGGGATCCAAAGTTCTGTATGATTGTTGTTGGTCTGAGGTTTTCTCTGATATTAAGTCATCTACCATTTTGGTACAGCTGTAACCCAGGCGTGTAGGTGGCTTCTTTCCTGGTCTCTTTCAGGTTTTAATGGAATACCATCCAGAGTCCAGACTCCCCATAAATAACTCTTATTTAGTGGGTCTGCATGCTCACTTTCTAGTTTATCTGACAGGTTGTCTGTCTCCTGAGCCGTTTTTCTGTATACATCTGTGGCTGCAGCATTGCAAGAAACTGGAAGAAACTCTGTAAATCCCTCTGGGATTATGCAAGGCATGTAAAACAATATAATTTTCAAGGCTGCTTGGCTAATACAAGGCATCTCCTCTGATCCTTTCGGGGAAATGCATATAAAGGGAAAGGTGTTGAGAAGGTTCAGTGTTGAGTCTTTTTGTGTGAAAGAGAGTAAGGGAGTGGTAGGCGGGAGGGAATTTGCCACCAAGATACAGAAGACTTCTCATGATATGCCTGCAGATTTGTTCCCTGAACAAAAATTGCATGTGGGGGTGGGGGTTGCCTCATGACACTGTTTCTTGGCTGTCTGACAGCGTAGCACCCGCAGGTACTGCACTGCCAAGAGCTTTGCTGGCCTTGCAGAGCTCCTGGAGGATGAGCGCTTGCTCCACTGGAGAGGAGCGGATGTGGGTTACCGCAGGCAGCCCTCCTGCTGGTATGCTGAGGGGGAGGCGTCAAGGGGAATGCATTGGAGAACAGCTCCAGTTCTTCCTGGGCTCCCTACTGGGAAGCTTTTTTAGGGACCAGGAGAAGAAGAGATGTTGCTGGAGAGCTGCAGTGCTTCTTCACCCTGGCCTAGTTGGGAGGTCCAGCTGGAGGCTCTGGTCTGCTGCTGACAGCAGAAAGAAACGTGGTTCAGGTGGTTGGCAAGGAGAGGAGTAAGTGGATTAAATGGCTTGAGCAGTAGAGGTTTGGATCTGATGCTCATGTTGTGTGTGATTCTTTGATGGCTTTTTAAGCAATTGCTAGCAACTCTTGTCATTCAGCAAACAGAAGAAGTTACCTTTTCCTCCCCTCAACTGTTTGCTAAGTTAGCAAATGCTTTCCTGCGCTGAGGCTGATAGGAGTGAATTCCACCACAGGTGAACTGTGTTCCTATCTGCTTTCGCTGTGTCTGTAAAGGTTATCTGTAACAGGCAGAGATGTAAACTTCAGGTCAGTCTGTGTAACCAGCAGCATTTCATGGCCAATTTTGGAGTAGAATAAAGAGAAGAGGCAGAATGTCAACTTCTGAGCAGATGTAGTAGTGCAGGAAGATGATTCAGTAGTTTAACCATTGTGGTATTCTTCTAGGGCTGAGACTTTTTTTAGGTTCGGGATTTCTCTGCAAACATGAGATTCTGAGGAGCAGAATGATTCCCTGGTGAGCTTCAGTTGACTCTAAAGGGGTAAGAGCAATGGTGGTGAATCCTGTGCGGTAGTATTTCTGTCAATGGCTACGGCTGCTTAGAGCAAGTAAATTTGTTTAGTTCCCCACAGAAGCTTGGTGATCTCATCAGGCTACATTTGAAACCCTTCTGGAACTAAAGATACTGTCTTTGTTAAATAGCCCTACATGCTTATTTCTGTTGGTGAGTGTGTCTAATCAACACTGAACCTTTGTCAGTTCTTGCACAGCAAAAATGGGGTATCTCCTGTCAGTAGTTTTGCAGTGCTAGTGGCAGAAAAGAGGTGGATCTAAAGGTTGCATTTCTGATTGTGACTTCTGTATGAAGCCGTCCAAAGGTAGGTTTTGTTTTGGCAGGCTGTGATATCACTCCAGCTGGTAACTGAGGACATGAGAGTTAGCCACCTCACACTTCATATATGTTATGAGCCCATCCCCTCCCTTCTTTATTGAAGGAATTGTTATAGAGAGTGGGAGTATTAGGGGGGTTTACTAGGTCACTTAGCTTGGAGCATCAGTGCCATTAAACTGTAGACAAGACCTACTCATCTTCCTGGTGTTGACAAGTCCTATTTTGTCTTGCTCTCCAAGAGAGCAGACATTCTAGTGCACAGGAATCAAGACCTTGAGAATTTGAAGTCTCACTGCTTCACCTCTTCTAAACACTTTGCAATGTATGCTTATTATTAAGTCATAAGTGAGTTTTACAGCTGCTTGGTCACCATCAAGTAGGCCTAGAATGGAGGGAGTGGCCTAGCAGTATGCTGATTGAGCCTGTATATCATCCTTCTGTGCTTTTTTTCCCCATTAATACTTAACAAGAGCTGACTGTAGCTTATGTGCCTCTACAGGGCTGTGTAACTTATGTGCTTCTACAATTGCTGGTCTAGGTAGACCAATTACACTTCTAGTGTTGAGTCCCTCCCAATTTCACTAATGGAGCTTGTAAAACAAGCCCTCAACACAGAGTACTCTAGGGCTCTCAACCATACCCAGGTGAGCATGACCCGGCACTCTTGTTAATTTGACAAGGCCCTGAAATACAGCCTACCAGCTACAAATAGGAGTGTAAATACTTGGTGGTAATGAGCTACAGCCAACAGCACATGGTTAACAGTCCCAGATCAGGTGGTTGATCCAACTTGGCTCCTGCCAAGGTCACCAAGTCATTTCAGGACTGTCTAGTGAAGGGGTTTTGTTTCACTTTTCAACAATACATAATAATGGAAAAAGAGATGATAGATTTGCTATTAACCTTTTGGTGGAGTCCACCTTTTCCCTTGGCCTAGAAATCAGCTGGTGGAAGAAGCAGCTATGCTGGGTGTAAACTAGGGCTAAGTGTGATGGTGTACCAAGCATTTGTGAGAAGGGTATGAAAAGCAAAGCTGGTTAAGGAACTATAAGGGGAAGAGATGACTTACTCCCCTGAGTGCAGGTCTTCTTACAGACAGGTAGATGTAAGAAAGAGAAAGGGATGGCCTGGAACAGGTAAGTTGAGAAGTGCCTTGGTCTAAATGGCTCTTTGTGCAACATGGAATAACAAAGTTCTCATTCTTAAAAATACATTGAGTTGAGGCAGGGAAACTAAAGTCTTTTAAAAGGTATAAAAGGTATCCCATGGCTTCTTTAAAAAACCCTCAAAACAAAACCCGCAGAAAACCCGCACTAATGTTATGACTCCAGGGCTTGGAACTGTTCTGCGTCTTTCACAAAGTGCACTTGGGAGAACCAGGTTCCCATTTCACACTCCCAACTTGAACCATGAAGTTGCAGATAGACGGCAGAAAGATCCATCATGCTTGGAATGAGATTGAATGTTCTCTTGACTTGCCACTGGCATTGCATGGACTGCACGGATGTGCTTAACACAGTGGCTGGCTCAGGTTAATTTACCATTCCTGGTCCCCAGTGACAAAGAGGCTTTGCTTCTTTTCTAACGTGTCTCTACTCTTTCCTTTTTTGTCCTCTTTTACTCAAAAGTGCTCTCTCTGTAGTAGCTTTCCACTCTGGAGAGTCATCATTAGGGGCCCTTGGAAACCTTTGAGTCATTGTTCTCATGTTTTGTGTTAAAATTGCCTGGGACCCTTCCAGAATTTTGGTAAGTAGCCAGTTTTCACTGACGAGAAGAATGACTTTCAGGATTTGCCACACTTCTGTGTTGTCTATGGGACATCATATGGGCTGTGTGTCCTTGACTGTGGTGTCCTAGTGGTCAACTTGTAAATGCAGGAGGTGTTTCTTTGTCTGGGTTGGCTGGCATGTTGGACATTAAGATTCCTACATGGGTGTTTGTGGTTAGTTTTGTGACATTAGTCAGTCTTGCTCTTTTCTGGTGATGAGACCTAATTGAAAAGACTAGTGAAAGAGTTCTAGAAAAGCAACTTGTCATGTAACCAACTTGCCCTAGATGGAGCAGAAACATGAAAGCTGTGACAGCTTGTGTGAATGGGATTTGTTGTCTTTTGTATTGAAGCATTTTGCTTTTAAATTGTTGGGTATAATAATTTAAATGTTTAAATGTGAAGGAACAGCCCTTCTCATCACAAAATTGCATTTGGAAGGGCAGAGTAAGTGTGATGCCTGTCAATCTGGGAACTGAAACCTGGTGATTATTGAGGCTTCAAGAGTTACAAGTTAACATGATTCTGCTGCAGTTACTAATTAACCCTGCAACAGCTTTGCTCCAGCCAAAGGACCTGGAGCCAGAAGATGAACACATACATTTAGTACAAAAGATCTATATAGGTTTGTTTTCTGTAATGCTTTCCGTTGGGATTACACCATTCTTTTGCTGGCAGCCCTAAAGAGATCCGCTCTTCAAATGAGAGTGGTGTTGTAATGTTGTCTCTGCAGGGTGTACTGTGCCATCAAGACTGAGTTCCTCCTTGCTTGCGGTTCTCTCCTGCAGCAAGGATGAATGAAAGCTGGTGGTGTAATCCCTTCGAGTTATATGAAGGAGCCATCCGTGACTGTTGATCTTTGTGGAGATGAACAAGGCTTTATTCTCCCCCCTTGTCCATGGGTAATGAGGGCAACAAAATGCTGACTCCGCCTTAGTTGGGTACTCTGCTGCCAGCCAAGGGTTTTAAGAAGGATCTTGCTATTTCTGGTTTCTTTTAGTACTCTGCCTCTGGCTTTCAGAAGATTGTGCCGCCTGCCCTTTGCACTGCAGGGTTCAAAGTGCAGCCTTGACCAAAGTGAGCCTGCAGGACTCCTTTCCATGCAACAGTTATGTGAGGACAAGGATGAGCAATTGTTCACTCTTATTGCCTGTGTATTGCTTGTCAGCAATTTCTAGACTCCTACAAAAGGGGAGAAAATTTGCTGGTGTGAACTTGTTCTTGATAAAAATTTACAATCTGGCATCAAAAATAGGTGTGACAGTGGGGTTTAGTCAAGCTGCAGACTTAGCTCTTCCTATTGAGCCTGGGACATCTGTCCTTTGGAAGCCAGTACAGCTCTTACTGTTAGAATTCCCATATGCAGCAAGTGCAGACAGGGGATTTCAGTTGATGTTACAGGGCATCTAGTAAGAAGTTTCGGTTAAATCTTATACTAGTTATTGTAGGCCTATATTATGAATTAGAGTCATTCAGCAGCTCTAACTTGAGTTCCAAGGAACATCACTAAGTTTTTGCTCAGGTGGATAAATTAGTGTGGTATGTTTTGCTATGTGAATTTGTGTGGGTTTTTTCCCCTGCTGTGTAACGGAGGTATGTGTACAGATAAAGCTTTTTGACCTTCAGCTTTTATTTTAGTGTCTTGATGTAGTATGTGGGGAGGGCGAAGGAAGCATCTCTCAAGATATCAGTTACATGATGAAGACTTGCTGCCTGCGTCTTGTTTTTCCTTCAGCACAGGAGAAGAGTAAGGGATGCTTCACTGGAGGCTGGGGCAGTGGTCCTGTGAGTAGCTCACTATATGATTGTAGTGGTATGGTGTTTATGCTGTTCCTCAGATGTCATCTGGTCTTTGTTGCATGCTGGTTCCCTGCCCCCATGGGGAATAACTTTTGTCTTCCTGTTGAAACTCCAGTTTGCGTGGTTAAGCTTGAAAACACTGATTAGTGCAGCTGAATTCAAGAACTTCACACTGCTCACAGGAAGTATTTTATTTTGTTTTATTCTTAGTGTTGAAGAATTGCTTGTGCTATGTGAATGGGAGTTTTCCCAGAGAAATCAAAATCCCTCTCAAAATCATTGTCTATTTCTCTCTTAGTGAAAATCCTGTACAGTGTGCTTTAGATTCAACATCAGCTGCTAAAAGTTTGAGTGCTCACTTGAAGAGAAATGACTTTCTTATATCACATGCAGAGAAAAGCCTGCTTCTGTTCTTCTGTACCAGCATATTTGTGTCTTCCTGTGACCCTTACAGAGATCACAATGCATTTAAAGCTTTGTTTCCTTTCCATATGATGGAGCCTGCCTCTGTCACAATCAGGACTGACAGTTTTGTAGGTCTTTCTGTTCAGTTGACAAGGCCCAGGGGGGGTTATGATTACTAATGTGGAATTGCTTTGCCAGTAGTTTATTGGTTTAATCCAGTTTGTGTTGTATTGTCTGAAGACTCCCAACAAACCTGGAAAGGGAGAAGTTGCACAGCTCACCCTGTAGGCAGTCTCAGTGGGGGGTGAAGCTTCCCAACGTGGGAATCCCCCGAGGTTAGAGCTTCAGGAAGGCAGCTGGGGCAGTGAAAAAACTTAATTACTTGCATAATGGATGCAGTCTCCAAGAACTACAGCAGTCTGTTGCTGGATGCCAACTGTAGGCTTGAACCTGTGAATGCAGTTATAGTGTGCACAGCCATCGTGCAAGCAAATACAGGAGCTTTGTTTTTTCCTGCTTTCTCCAATGCCCTTAGGGTTAAGGGTGGGGATGAAGGTTTCCCTGTACTGTGTGATGCACCACAGATGGGAATCCCAGTCTCTCCTCCTCCTCTCTGCAGGGCACACCTGCTGTGCATAGGATGACTGGTCTTCCAGGAGAGCTCTGATGTCAATGGCTCTATTCTGTTAATGGTTTTATTTTGCTTTCCAGAACAGCTGTTTTGAATTTTTCAGTTTTTGGTGTAATCTTTGAACAAGCTTTCTTTTTTATGAGAGACAGACTGGCGAAGGGTGTGGGGTGAAGACACATACATTTGAGTGTCAAGGCCATTTTCATTTCTGATTCCTGGTTGGAAAACTGGATTTAAACTTGTTGCTTGCCTTGTGTTTGAGCATGGTCCAATGGTAAGAGGCTTTAATACATTTCTTCTTTGCAAATCGTCAACCTCACATCTTCCAGTAAAGGAAAGAATTTGGGAGTATAGCTTCCAAGAGTAATAGCCCCCTCCGCCCCATGCAATGCACAGGCTCCAACCAAAAAGTTCCAAGGAAAATATTCAGAAAGGGGGAAGTTGTCTAGCTATATTCCTGATGGTTTTGCGTTTAAGCTATTGGGTTTTGTGGAGGGATCTTTTTCAGATAAACATGTGGCCATCCTGGAGCTAATAGCTAAACTCTAAGACCTTAATTAGAGCATAAAGTAGAGAAGTTAACAAAATGTTTCTTATTTCCCAAATTTAATACTGATAATGCTCTGTAGTTTGCTATTTCTTCCCGCTATTTCTCCCAATTCCTCTCTAGCTGAAAACACACTTGGAAGGTATTGGAGACTGCATCTTGGTACCCTGTGTTCTACTTGCATCTACCTTCTGCTCAGCAGAAAGAGCCGAGTGCCTTGAGAAGTGCTTGAAAGGCTTATCGGAGGATGCTGACCAAAGAGCTACCATCAGGAAGCTAGTAGGCTCAGAGACTTAGGTGACATTTATGCTGAGTCTGGGTCTACATCTATTTCCTCTGAAAAGCACTAAAACAGCAGTGTTCTGCCAGTTTTTAGAGGAGGCTTCAGGGTGGACATTCTTTAAGGAGAGAGTGAAGTGCTTTAAACTCAAGAGGCTGTTTTAACAAATGAGGTTATCTTAACCATCCTCTCCAGTGCTGCAGCTAGTAGTTGTGACAAGGAATGAGTGTGTGCTGTGATTAAATGTGTCCTCCTGCAGCTAGAGGCAACATGCAGGTCCTGGGATGGAAAACTCTTCCTGTGGTAATGCTTATGAGCAATTCTCCTAACACAGGGAATTACCATCTCTCAGTGTTTTCTGTGGCTTTAAGGATGATTGGGACATATTCTTTTGTGTTTGTTTCCTCCAAGATGGAAAATTGACCCAAGGAATTAAGGGAGTAACTGCTTCAAGTGAGTTGAGAGTTGGGCAAGGACAAAGTGGAGGGTTTGATCTTTTGGATTCGCTAGTGCTGTCCAAAGTTGCATGTTGACTGTGATGCCTTCTGCTTGTACTTCAGTTACTTTGCTCTAGAGCGGGGACTATATTTTTGATCCCTTTCATTGTATCAGCTGAATGGTTTCAGCTTTTCTCCTGTAATTTAATGTATATAATGAGTTTGGTTTAATCGTCATGTAATAGCTCCTTGCCTGAGGATTGACAATTTCATTCCAGTGACTCAGATTTCGTTTCTCTTGCCCTGAGGTTCTTGGCTATCAATGTCTTTATTTAGTGTTTCACTCCATTCTGCAGATCCATATGTAGTTCTTCTGGCACAGTTTGTTGGCAGAAGGGGAGGAAAATCAGGAAAAGACAAGGAGAAAGTAGGGAGAGATGAGATGAGGCCATCTACTAGGCTGTGTGGGGACATAATTAAGGTGAATGCCCCAATGGTTAATGCTTTGTTCTGTGTAGCTTTATGGGTACTGAAATTGCTGCTGTAAAGTTAATTGTTGGGTGCTTTCTAACCTCTTACTGACACAGGGGGTTTTAACCTGTTGTTTTTTCCTTACTGATAGAGGTGCCATTTATCCTTTTATCCCGTGCTGCCTGGCTTTTGTTTTCAGACAGTTTAAAAGTAATGCCCAGTTTAGGATTGATTATGAATTAAATACTTTTCTGTTTTGCTGGGTTGAAAACCTAGTAGGCAGGTCTTTAATTACATGCCTGTTACTGCTTAAGTTCACTGTCTTGAGGGGGAGTATGCAAGTAGCTCTCCTTTTTTCTTGTCAGTGGCAAGGTGGTAACCAAAGTATGATTAAAAACCTGGGCTCCCTTATGAGCCATGAAGTCTCAAGCTCTGTTACTGGTGCAGCTGGAAAATTGTTCTTGTATCATGGACAGGTTGGTTACACCAGAGGCTAACACGAGAGTGTTTCTCATTGCCATCTGTTCCAACGAGTCTAGAGGAAGTTGGGTAAGAGGAATGCAGTGGTACAGATACAAGTCTGGTTTCGCTGCTGGTGAATTTTGGGATTGGAAGGGTAGCTTAGTTGGGCTTTACTCTCTTATTCTATGTGTGATGGTGTGATAAGGGGGAATAGCAGCCCACCAACCTGCTATTTGTCACCAGCCCTGCTCTTGAATGATCCAGGCTGCCTCCCTGGTATGTCATAGAATCATAGAATAGTTAGGGTTGGAAAAGACATTAAGATCTTCTAGTTCCAACCCCCCTGCCATGGGCAGGGACACCTCACACTACACCATGCCACCCAAGGCTCTGTCCAATGCAGCCTTGAACACTGCCAGGGATGGAGCACTTGCAGCTACCCTGGGCAACCCATTTCAGTGCCTCATCACCCTCACAGTAAAGAGCTTCTTCCTTATATCCAATCTAAACTTCCCCTGTTTAAGTTTGAACCCATTACCCCTTGTCCTGCTCTGTTCTACTTTTTCTGAGTATACTGGCAGAGGCTGGATTCTGCCACTGCTCTGATGGCTTTGTTGGGCCCATGTGCACGTCAGGGACTAGGCTGGACTTGCCTCCATGACATGGAATTGAAGGAACTTGTGTCCTGTTGATACGATTATCACTATGTCTCTTCTTGCTTCTGTTTATGACTGATGTCTGATTAAAGTCTGTTACCGCAGAAGCTCATTGTTAGGCTCTTAATCAAGGACACCATTGTGTTACAATAGCTGAAGAGTTTTGCTACAGTTATGATCATATTAATCTGTCTAGCTCCATCCTCATTCTTTATTGTTTTCTTTGCTATAGGAGGTAGGACCAGGATGGAGGAGCTGAGAATTTTGCTGCTTGTCCACGCACAATATAGATGTGACAGGAACAGTGCAGACATGGTCAATTTTCTCATCCCTCTCCTGGGGTTAGGCTTGTGCAGGGAAGTGGTGGACAGAGACTAGTTCATCCTTCTTCCCTTAGCTGACTAGAAGAAGAGGTGAGTGGATGTTGTCCTCCAGTAAAGCATGAATTCAGAAAACCCATTGGAAAAGTTACTACTGGAAATGACAGAAATAGATTTCTCGTGTCAGAGAAAATTAATTTTCCTTAATTTTTAATCATTTTGTGTTGGAACAGGGAGACAAGGGAAGGATGGTAGGACTAGGTAAGATGCAAGGAAGAGATGGGAGTGTCGCAACCTTTGAGTTGTTAACCTTTTGAAGCGGCATGGGGTAGATGTCTCATTACCCTTGGCCCAACGCATGCACATTTTTATCTGTGACATACCAAGCAAATTGCCTTCTGCCTCAGAGATGGTGAAGGGCTGTTAAACCTGTTTGGCTTCAAGGCAGTCATTCTGCAGATTCTCTTTATCTGCACGCGTGGGGGTCAGGAGGCCTGCAGAAGCCACCCTCCTCTTCCCGTGTCTGATGTCCGCTCTGCAGGACCAGTGCTTAAGGCAAAAGCTCTTCTGTTGGCCAAGGGGTTTTAGTAACTGCTTACAAAAACAGTGATAGATCATCCCTCCAGGGTCAGGTGAGGAGTTGAAATGCTTGTGGGGAAATCTGCAGCTGCAATTGAACAAGCCAGTGGCTTCTTATAGTAGGGACAGTACTTGAGTATAGTGTTTGAAGATCTTACTAGAGAAATTGAATGTCAAACTAGGTTTGCAGTTTGATTTAAGAACCTGATACTAAACTCTTGAAGCCAATGGTCATGTGCTTCTTATTTCTCCTCTCAGAATAAGGTGGTTTTCATGGAAGTGACTGACTGTATTAGTGTCCTGACTTCAGCATGTCAGGTGCTGACTTCAGCATGTCAGGTGCTGACTTCAGCATGAAGAAACAGTTTATCTGCATCATGTGCACTTAGTTGCATCTTGGCAGTCAGTGATCATGGTTCTTGGTATAGAACAGGTGACAGTAAAAGTGAACAGAGCTATGAGCGTTTGTGATTGCTTCTGGCTTTTTTCTCTTCTTTCTTCCAGCTTCTTCAAACTCTTACGAGACAAGCATGGGTATGGAGGTGGTCTAGGAGAATCCAGAAGCTGTGGAAAGATGGGAAAGTGAGGGAACTGCAGTTGTTCAGTGCATGGGAGAAGGTCGAAGACTCAAATACAGAAAATTTAAACTATCCTAGAAAAACAAGAGAAAAAAAAAAAAGGAGTTAAACCTACTGATGAGAATGATCCCTGAAGTATCTGACCTCCCTCTGCTGCTCCTGTCACAGTTAACACGCTCCTGACTTGCTGTTTATGTTTGCCTGTGGTTTTGGAGTGTCTTGGTGATCTGTTTAGTGGTAGTAAAACAGGTACCACATAGACACAGGCAAATGAGCTTTCTTCTTACTGTTCCACCAAAGGATATGAGTCATTGCTGAAGTGATGGTTCATTTAGCAGAGCAGTTAAACTAAAAGTATGGATATCGTCAGCCTTTCCAGTGATAACTCTTTCCTTTAGATATTTTTTGTGTTATGGGCACAGCAAGGAAGCTTTTGGCTGTGGACATTGGTCTATCAGGAGTTGACCTGTAGTCATAAGTTCAGTTTATGTGAGCCTTGTAATGGAGGTAACTGCTTGGTAGTGGAAGTTGAGCTAAATTTGAATCTATAGAAGATTATTGACTTAATCCTTTAATCTGTCAGCTCATTCTTCATTCCTGTTTTCTGTTTGGATGTTGTAGTTTTGGGATGTTTTTGGAAAGGGTACTGGGAAAACTTGCAAACAGTTTTCAAACAAAAGATGGTTTGTCTTCATGGCTGGGGGGGTTCGATTGGACACTTGCTCTGATTTTTTTTGTTGTTGTTGTTTGGAAAACTGCAGTTCTTAGAAGTTAGATGGCCTTGGCTTGCTTTGTTCTTTCTTCTGTCTCAGACATCTGTATCAGCTCTCTCATGGAGCTCTTTATCTTAATTGGCTTTTCTGTGGATGCCTGAAGGCCTTGGCTCACATTCTCAAGAGTGTCCACTGGTTCAAGAAGCCATTGCTGCTATCAAATTACCTTGACAGCTGTTGTCCCATTTCATATTTGCCATCCCCTCCCCCTGGCTCCCTTGTGATTTTTGGCAGAAGCTGTGGCTATTGAGCAATAAAACTTGGATCTGAGAATCCTGTTGCTGGTGGGAAAATGAGATGAGAGCATGCTAGTTGATGCCTTGCAACTTGACTTCTTGCTGGTGTGTAATCAGTAGCATCTTTATCTAAAACAAAACCTACCACTAGCTTCTCTGTTTGTGGATTGAGCAGGTGGTTCATTTACTGTTCATCTGGAGTTGCAATAGGTGTTGGTGTCCTAAAATAGCACGCTCTATACCAAGATGTGTATGACCAGAGAAGTTCTTGATTTGGAGTCCTTTTCAAATGCCTCTACATAAGGACTGCAAAACAACCCAGGATGCTCATGTTAATGAAGCTAATCCATAAGGGCACAATTGACTTTGTCTTCATGTGTTTTATTGATAATCCTGTCCCTGTGTAACCTGGAATAGAGCTCCTGTAGTACTATTTACTGGAAATTAAAGATGACCTTATAAGAAGCAATTGGTCTTGCTTGGATTTGAATTAACAAAAAGTAGAGATAGCATTTGGGGGCTCTTCTGTGTGTGTTTGGGGATTTCATTGTCATTCTTTTATGTGCAACCATAAAACACTTGTAACAACTGACAGAAATGTTGATGGTCTTGGGACCAACAGCCATGCAAGAGCTGCCATTTCTGTAAACCTCTCCTTTTAAGATGTTTTGTGTTTCTTTGTCAGTTGTTTGAGAAGTTGGCTGGTGCATGGCATTCTTTAATCTCTACTGATCGTTCCTCTTGTCCCTGTTTGAGCATGTCAGCAACTAAATTTTGTGTAACGTACTGAAAAAATTAGGAAGGAAGGAAGGAGCAGATCTTAATTGGAAAGGTGATGGACAGAAAACAATTAATGTATCCAGAGCAGTCAGTTCCGAGGAATGCATATAGGACAAGCATATAAAAAATTCTTTTCTTGCAATGTGTAGGATTTACTAGCTGATAACATCAGTGTGAAATGCAAAGCTTGTAAAAGTCTGGATCAGACCAGCCTTAATGCATGTCTTACAACTCCTAAATCACTGTGCCAAAGTGGGAAGACCAGGTTCCTACTGAAACACATGCTGCGACTGTTATGTATGTGTCTGCAGAAGAGGGTATTTTAAGCAGTTGGTGGATGGTTCTGGTGTGTGTGGAGTGAAAGCATGACTTCAGTGGCTGTAAAATTGAGGGCTGGTGCCTTGGGTCTCCATCCTGGCAGGAGCCAGTGGATTGTGGGATATTTGTTCTCAGCATCACAGGTGCTGTGAAGTCCTCTGTGTTGTGCTGAAGAACTGGGGATGTAGTGCAATGAGCTGTGAAGTCAAGGGCAGAAAACTCAAAACATAGGGTCAAAGATGATGTCCTCTGACTTTGGAAAATCACAACTACATCAACATTACCCCCTGAGAAGAAAATAAAAGTAAAATAGAAAATGGATTACACCTAGGTGAGAAATGCATGAAGCATCCCTCCCTTAGCTGTAATGTTTGAGCTGCAGGCTGGGATGTATGGGGTTTCTGTTGACAAGTGGGGAAATAACTTTTTAATTACTTTTCTTCCCCCCCCCCACCCTGGAGGAGAGCAAAAAACACTCATAAAGCCTCAATTTCGTGTACTACTTGATTGAAATTTGGGGGTTTGTTTAAAGAAAAAAAGCAATGATTTATCCTCCCTGCCCTGCATCCCTTGCTCTCCTGGCATTTAACACGGGTTTAAACAGGGTGCTCCTTGGTCCGGTCTCTCCATGGAGATCACAGAAAGCGCTGGAAGGCTTGAGCTTCCTGCGATCCCTGGCACGTCTTCCGTTACGCAGCTACGGTTATTATAGCAGTAGGGGACTTGTTAGTTTTCCAACTGCAGTTCCCAGCGAACTTGTCCGCTCTGCAGTGTAGACTCCTGCATGTTCGGTGTTAAAATAGTTCTATAGCTTTCAGGCATCTTGCATTTCAAATATGGGTGGAGAAACAAGTGTTGGCCTTTAAGGCAGGGGTTTCGAAGCTTTGTGATATCAAAGGCCATGTTGACAACTTGGCAAGCACTTGTGGGCTCAAATGTGTTAGATATTTAGGATAGGAGCTGGCTTGCTGCGGGCGTTGGAAAGGATGTTTTGCATTGTTTAAGTGTATTGTCAGGTGTGTTATGTCCTTCTCTGCAATGGGGCTGCTGAAATGTCTACTCCTTCCGCGCTAGGCTTGGCTCACTTTCTCACTTTCAGCCAGAGAGGGGTTAATTTGCAGTTACAGTCGGCTCCAGTTTGTGTCTTGCTGTCCAGTCTCTTCTGCTTAAACCCACTCCCATGGGGCATCCCATCTCCTCACGCTGTGGATGTTTGAAAGGAGCTTTTGGGGAATGTGTTAAGCTGTGTGGCAGGTTACAGGGTGGGAGGAAGGATTGCAGCTGGGAGTCCTTTGTAGCCTTCTCCTGGGTGTGGGAAGCAGGTAGGGTTCTGCAAACTCAGGAAGGCAGCCGGTTCTGGCAGGAGAGAGCTTGTCTATCCTGGCCAAGGTCTCAGAGGTCTTACCAGGTTACTTGCTTGTTGACTGTTTGAAATACCAGCATGTGTCGCTTCCGCTCTGCTCTTGCACTTTCCAGCCCTGCTGAACTGCTGCTCTGCTTTCTCACATTGAGTGCACCAACTTCGTTGGGTTGCTGTGGTGTCTGAGCATCTTTGGATGACAGACAAACATCTTGCTAGTCCTTACGGAACTATGCTCGTGACTATAAGGAGGTTTATTTTCATTCTCTATGTAAGGCAAGTGAAGTGCAGAGGGCAGTGCTAAAACACAGTGCAGAAGGATAAATGCAAGACACAGAGATGTACCAAAACTCTTCTTAACATGAGCCCTGTTGCAATCATTGCAGCTATGACAGTGTGGAGTGCAACCAGGCTAATAGCTTAGATCTTCATTTGGCTCATATTGGCTTGTGGATCCTTGTGGCTCGCACTGAGCCCTGGCAGCATGGCTGGCTTGCTTGCGGAAAGGAGTAAAGCTGGCACGGATGTTTCAGCTTTTAAATGCAGTCACAGGTTTTGGTCTGAGATGGAAGGGTACTTTAAGAGCTACATTGTTTTGCATGAAAGACTAAACAAATCTGTAGCAGTGTGGAGGAGAAGCCAGTTTTCCTAACTCCTGGTCATGTGCTTTCACCACAAAGACCCTGTTTCTTCTTTTACTTAACTGAAGAATTCCATTAGATCAAAAGCTAGTTAAGGAAAATAGAGCCCCATGTGGTCTTGTGTGGTTACTTAGGCAAGTGCTATTTTTAGGAATCCCAATTGAGTAAGCTCTGGCTCTTGTTGCTGTTAAAATCCATGGAAGCAAAATTAAAACTTCTACCTTCATCTCAACTGCATGTAGGCTACTTGGCTCCAGTCATCTGAGTACTTTTTTTTTTCCCCTCATTTGTGCCTCCCCCAGCCCATTCCCTGCCTTGTGGGGATTTTGCCTTTCCAAGTCAGTTAATCAGTTGCTTGGGCGTGGGAGATTTGGAATAAGACAGGTAGGAAGTAACGAGTTGTTCACGTTCTGCACCTCTGAGGATTGTTATCAGAGTGGTTAATGAGCTCTTGCCCTCCAGTCCTAGGGTTCTGCCTAACTGCTCAACAACTTCTGTGGCCCAGTTCCATTGATCTGTAGAAGATGCTCCTGCCTGCTTCTCCCCCTCCCCAAAGCAGGGAGCCCAGGTTTGCAAAATGTGGTTTGTTCATAGCTCTTTGTCCTTGGTGCTGCTGAAGAAAACTTGATCACAAAGCTGTATATACAGACCTGCTTGACCTGCCCTGTTATGAGCATTTGGAGGGGTAGGGGGGGGACGAAATGATGGAAGTAAGACAGTTTGGTCTTAAAACACAGGAATCCGGTTCTTTTTCTGGGAACAGTTGCCTGACGGTGACCGGATTCCTCTCCACATCTTCATGCCCCAGCTTGCAGTATGTAGAGATCTTGTTGGTTATTTTTGTGAGTATTTTTCTGAGCAGAAAAGCAACAGTGGGGTAAAGTGGAGGGCACGGCAGGAAAAAAGGCGAAAGCCTGAGAAAGCTTTGGGAGGGTGGCTTTAAGGAGAGCTTGCTGAGCCTTTCTGGGCTGGCTGCAAAGGCTGAGAGCTGCAGGCAACACTTGTTTGATTCACACCGTTTGTACAAATTTCTCTTCCATATTTTTGTATTAAAAAATACTGTTGTGAGGCAATCACTGTGTCACGCAATTCTAAGAGAATAGACTTGTAAAGGCCTGGAGATTTAGCCAAAGGACTTGGTTCAGAAATAAGGGAGAGCAGTTAGCTCATTTGCTTCAGGTTGCATGATCTCTCCTTGGAGAACCCTTACCTAAAAACAACAGCAGCAACAACAAGAAAACCGCTCCTGCTTCTGAAATCTTGGGTCAGGGCTAACATTTGCTGCATTACTCTTCTGTGTGAAGAAGGCATAGCAATATAAGCTGTGAAATATTTGAGGTCCTTTTAAATGCAGAGCAAGTAACTAGTGACCTTTTACGTTTGGTTGCAATTAGCCTTTTACTAGTGTTTCGTTTCAGGTCGAGGTGGTGGGACATTAGTCAGGGTTGATATTTATCTGTGCTGGCGTAAATGCCGTTAGATGAGCAAAGTTTTCATCATGCTTTAGTCTTCATCTAGAGATCTGGCTTGAGTTTGGCCCACAAAAGAGAGATCTTACTGATACCTGTTGCATCTCCCCATAGACTTTTGTGAGCCCTAGCTAGGAGTGACATGTAGAGAAGCCACAGGTGACTTGAACTGAATCAATGCCTAAAACAACATTAGGAAAGTATTAGACTCAGGATAGTTGTGGATCAGTACATCCTTGATTGTGCTTGGAGTATGGCACGCATGGTGCTTATAGCACTGCATCCTTGATAGTATGGATGGGATTGTGTTAATAGACAAGGCTCAGGGATATTTAAAAGATATATAAGGACCTGTTTGCTACATAATTCCTCTTCTAGATGTGTGTAGTCAGCTCTTCTCTCCCTACCCATAGCTGCTATAGCTGTGACAGTCAATCATTTGTGTAGAGCAAGAAGGTCTGCAGATCAGAATGTGAAACCCTCACCTGTAGAGGAGTTGTTCATGTAGCTATTGGGGGTTGCAGTTGAACTCCCCCCCCTGTGCTGGGACCCTGCAGTCTATCCCAGGGTGTTGGCTTCCCACAGTTTCGCTTTGCATCCTGTAATCCTTATTGCACAGTTGCGATTTTGTTTGGAGTCTATAAACTGTTCTACCTGAACTCAGCATGCTGCTGAGTGTTCACAGACCCCAAAAAAGGAGGAGCAGTAAGTTCCTCAGGGCTAGAATCGTTTTCCATCTGAACATTGTGGAGGGTTCTGGCTTCCCATCGCAGATTAGAAGCCCAAGTAAAGAATCCCAAATTCTTTGAATGTGGAATAGATAACACTTAGCTGCCCTTATATGGGCTGAGGATCAGAGAGCATCAGAAATGAACTGCTGCAGAGATCAACTGTACAAAGCTGACTGCGAGCCAGGAATTTTCATCATAAAGTATTGATCACTGTCCTTGCCGAGAAGGAAAGTGAGGTAATGTCTTGTTACTGCAGAGTCTCCCTGCTGCAGCTTAACTAAAGAGCAGGCCACTGCCAATCCACAGGATGGGATTAGAAGGAGGTAATGTCCAGTGGCGACAACCACTGAGCTGACTGGTGAGATGTGACATCAAGTAAACTGAACAACGGTAACACTTCTTGCTTGTGTCCTTGTAACTGGAGAAGAAAACATGCATTGTGATGTTTGCAGTCTGTCAAACTAGTTCTATAAATGTGCCCCCCCCCCCACTTTCTGAGTGTCGCTGCAATGAGTGACTTTGCTAGCTAGCCTGCAGGTCAGCTTTTCCCATTGTTTTGGGGTTTGTTTGTGTTTCCCACTTGCCCAAAAAAAGTTGTTTCCCCAATGGCATTTTCCAGTGATTTTTTTTTTTTCTTTTAAATTATTCTTTGAATATCCCTTAACTGTATTTTCTGTGTTAGCCTTGGATGTGGTTTTCACCTTAAAGTCCCATTGGGGTATAGGATGGTCTAGGTATTACCTGTGGGGTGTCTTTACGTTTAAGAAAGATCCTGTTTTTCAGGTAGATGTTATTCAAGAGACAAGTGAAAATTGCATGTTCAGAGCAGTTAAATCTCAGTGGTGTTTTAAATTGTCTTCTTCTGGCAGAAGGTTTTTCGAAGGAGGAGTTATGTAGTATTGCTGTGTTGTGTTTCAGAGTGTTCAAAACAGAATGCAGAAGGTGTGAATTCAGATGCCCAAGAGCAGTGGCATTCATTCAGTGTCATACTTGCTTTCAACTGAAATAAGTGGTATGGGTTAGTCCCAAATGAGTTGCCTTTACTTAGGTAATAGCATGGCTGTTCTTACTTTGCTGTGGTCCCATGTTTTCCCTCTGCAGGAAGGTAGTGACTGTGATGCTTTTGAGAGTTGCAGAGGCTGTGAGGAGGTGTGCAGAAGGGCACTGCAAGCAGCTGGCAAAGAACAGTTCACTAGCAGGGTTTTAACTTTTGCATTGCTACATATTGAGTAAAGCACCTACAGTTCTTATTTCCCACTAGAGAAAATAGTGAATATTAAGCAGGGAAGACTAGTTGGGAATTCTAACATTAAAAAGAGGTCACCTTGTTTTACTTGCTCTATTAGCTGAGCTGTGTGGAGGGAGAAGCTGACTCATGCCAGTCTGTGTTACAGGCTGCTTTGGGTAGAGCAGTCGGAAAACTGTGTCACTTCAGCCCAAGAGAGCTGTAGGAACACAAGTGTGGTAATATATAAAATTACATCAAAGTCTCTGGGAGATTTTAATGAGATCAGCCCTATATTTACTTTCATGGTTAAGAGCAGAAATAACTGAATAATATCATGGAAATATTCTGAAATGAGGAGACGTAACAGCCAAGACCATCTGTAAGTTGGTCAAAGGCTCTGTTAACTCCAGGCAGGCTGCTTCAGTTTTGGGTATTGAGAGCTTGCCAATAGAGGCTTTAGGCAGAGCAGAGACCTGGTGAAGGTCCCAGAATGTGAAAATCATGTCAGCGTGGCAGAGTGCTCCTTGCCTTTGCTCTCTGCATCAGCAGCAGGGCCAAGTCAGCATTGCTTTGGGCTCTGCTCTCTTTTTACGCTGATGACTCCTTATTCTGGACATTCAATTAAAATGGGCTGGAGCTGCTTCTGAGGGTGGTTGGGTCCCAGCTCACCTCAGCAGGACCCCATTGCTACCCAGGGCAGTTCCCAGCTCGGGTTTTCGTTTGCAGATATGCAGTGGGGTAGAACTGCTGGTTGTTTCAAGGCTTAGCTTTTTTAAGGGTGCCCCATATTGCAGGGCAATTGATGCTTTCTTCATAGCCTCAGAGGGTGTCAAGGACCAGCACCAGCTCGCCATCCTCTCCTGTCTTCCTTCCTCCCCCTGAGCTTTTTCCAGCTGTCAGCAAAGCTCTGGGCCTCATCATACATGTCTGTGGTATGTTCAGGGTGCTACAGGAGGTCTGTCGCTTAGCTGACAGTGTGGAATTGTATGTGCTAGCAAACACTTCCTGACAATTGGGTTTGGGAAGGTTTCTGTGAATTCCCTTGCATTTCTGTGCTCCCATGGGGCCATGTATGCCATTGCTAGCACTGCATGCACTGTCAGCAAGCAGGAGCCTAAGTATTTCCCCAGGCTTTGCTGAAGGAAAAAGACATTTGTAAGTGGCATGCATTTGTTTTGTTTGCCTTGCCTAAAACAAAGGGAAACGTTACTCTGCTGAGCAGAGGTTTGTTGGAAGCAGGGCTGCTGCATGTGTGTGGCCGTGATAGACGAACGTATCTGATCTGGCAATCGACATGTAGGTGCAACTGTTGGGTTATTTTGCCGCTTGTGCAGATTATCTTTGTACAGCATTTCAGCAGCAGCGAAGGCTTTAAACACTGGAGCTTGGGTTCTGTTCCTGTAGTTTGGTGAAATCCCATTGGACTGGGTGATGGATACATCCAGAAGGAGCAGGAAAGCCATGGACTGAATAAACAATGAATGCATTTGACAGTATATTTGCACCTACCAAATTAGCACTGGGACAGTGGTGCCTTGCAAAATTGGAGCTATTAGGCTGGAGCAGCATAGTCTGTTCCCATTTGGAAGCAAGATGAGGAATATGGGAAATAGACACCTTGTTCCTAGTGGAAATCACTTCTCCTTTCCAGGTGACCAAGCCAGGAAGTCTTCAGTAGGATTATTTCTCAAGAAGAATTTTTAAGGTTCTGTTTGGGGGAGGGGGGAAGGTTCAGTACTTTCTCTAGTATCTCATTACTGCAGGTAGAACTGTGGTCCTGGGCTCCCAGTTATCCTGCCACCAAATCCTATTGCAAGGTTTGACTTAAATAGGAGAAATCCTGGTTCTGTGAAAGATGAGGGCGTAGTCCAGTGTGATCAGTGTGTTCTGAGAGTTAGGCTCTGGGAGGGGTGGGAAGGAGATGCCTCGTAGTGGAACCTCAATTGCTGGCATCATCTATAAGTTGTATGAGAGAGAACTTGTAACTTAAGGTTTTGTCAACCTTAAGGTCTCTCAGTGGACTTAATCTTGTGTGTCTGATACAGGTCCTTTGTGCATATTGCATGTTAGGAAGGCATGAGACAATTCCCTGATCTTTTCCTCGTGCAAAAAGTGATACCTTCTGTTGCCCCTGCTATGCTTTACAATGGGTAACATACTCTGAATTACACTCTGCTGGGTCTTACTGAGCTGCATCACTGTATTGCCTAGTGCAGGGCCTGTGATTCCTGTCTGCTGCCTATGGTGGAGCACTGAAGTTGATGTAAAAAGAATAAACAACAGAAAGAGAATGAGTAAAAATGGGGAGGGAGGAAGCCCTCTAACTGCTACTTGGATCCAGGTGCTCAGAATCTTTAGGTACTCGGTTCCCATGGACTTTTAAGGGAGCAGTGCATCCTAAAGTGAGTTTGCAATTGAGATATTTTTGTGGTATGGTGTTAGCCCGGATCCCAGTCTTGTATGTAGCCATAGAAGAAAATTCCCTCTGAGGACTAAATTATCCTTATTTTGTCCTCCTCAAATGCAAACAGTGTTAGACATCATAGCATGAACCTGAAATGTTACGTTAATCTATTTTATAGCAGACAGGAGGTGCTTTTTGATTTCCAAAATGCCTTAATTGCCTTCCATATTGTCCTTTCATGGCTTAAACTGAACACTCAAGCACATGACTACCAAAGACCAAGTCTATGGGCTCTTTAAAGCAGAGTATGAAGGTTTTCTTCATGCTTTAAATACAGTGTTACCCTTTGATAAAAGATAATAAAATGCTACTGCCTGAGATGAGCAGTTGCTTCATTGTGTGTGACAGAGGAAATCAATTTTCCTCCCATTGCTTTTCCTCTTTGAAGATAACATGCCAAAACAGTTAGTACCCTGTAGGATAAAGGTTCAGGATTAGAAAAATTGTGCACTGAGGTTAGTGGGGTTTTTCTTTCCTTTTATCTTTTCTTTCTCTTCTTCCCTCCACTAATGGCTTAAATAATTTTGCCTTTGGAAGGCCTAACATAAGATTTCAGATGTCTTAAAAATGTTGTGAGTTTACTGCCTCACTTAGAGTTCTAGTAGGTTTTCTCTTGCCATCCTGGATACTTCCTTGAATTTGGCAAGCAAATAAGAAATATGACTGTCTTAAAAGTTTTAAGGTGTTCGTGGAGATGGTTTGGCTCTGCTGTGTATGTTCAGTTCATAGAGAATCTCTTCTGGAAAACACAAGCCTTTCTTTTGTTTCCTAACATTAACAGTACAGGATTATACTGTTGGATGAATTATTAAAACTGTTGTGCTGAACTGGCAAGCATACCATCCCTCAAGGAGAGGGAAGTGAGAAACAAATCATTTTAATCTGTCAGATTCTTCGTACAAAGAGTAATGCAATTTAGTAAGCGTCACTGTGGATTGTAAACAGAGGTAATACAGTATGGGAGCAGTCAGTGTACATTTAAGAAACCAGGGAAGGTACTGAGTTTTATGAGTGTGTAAGACTATGGAGATCAGCATTTTGACAAATGATGCTTTTTGGATGTCTCTAGTCCAACACACCAGTAAAGGTCCCAGGTTTCCAGGAAGTGCTAAGTGCTTAGTACTTGGAAGGCTAAAGAGTAATAGCTTTAAACTGAAGACTTAGATTAGATATTAGGAAGAGTTCTTTACTGTGAGGGTGGTGAGACACTGGAGCAGGTTGCCCGGAGGATTTCTGGATCCCCAATCCCCATCAGTGTTCAAGGCCAGGTTGAACAGGGCTTTGAGCAGCCTGGTCTAGTGGAAGGGGTTGGAACTGGATGATCCTTAAGGTCACTTCCAACCCAAACTGTTCTATGATTTTATGACTGGCTCCCTGTGAGGGATCAGTTTGAGCATTCTGGATAGCATCTGAAAAATATGAGCCACAGTCAGTGAAGGGACTTTGTTGAAATCTGAGAAACTAACTTGGCCAGTGGTAAAGCTACTGCCTGGGTAACTCAGTGGTTGTTTTTGTGGGGGATTTTTTTGGTCATGTCCCCTCCCCGGTTTCCCCCTCGAAAAATAGTCCTGCTACTACTGTTTAAAAAGGATAAAATAGGAAATCCTCTTCATGAACAAACTTTTGCTTTTGCTGTGGTGGACAATGGTTTGACTGCAGCAAAAAGTAAAAGAAATGTCCTCAAGTTCTCAGGAAAAAAAAAAAAAAGGCATGATCAAGAATATTATTGCGTAAACCTTTGGGTTATGAGAAGGTAGGAGCTAAAACCAGTTTGAGTAACTGTCATATAGCTACTCATAAAAGCTCCTGATGAGCACTAACTTCTGTAGATGGCCAGAATGCCACTGTTTATGCCTGCAGATGTCTGATTTGTAATAAAGAAATGACAACAAAATGTGTCACAGATATTAGTACCTTAAAGTAACACATTTAAGCCATTGTCTTGGATTCCTCTAGACGATGTTTTGCACAGCACAGAGGATGATTTGTGAAACTGAAAATGGTGTATAGGGCAGGATGGACAAAGGGTTCTTTTTTGCTGTGTCAAACAGTCACTCCTGGTTTTGATGTATGTTTGTAATGAGGTCTCCAGGTGAAGGCAGACCCACTAGTGAGCAGCTAGCACAAAACAGATTTGTGGTTAAGCTACATTTAAATGATGCTGACTCTTTGAACCTGATAGGCTGCAGGATACTGTTGATTCTCAGATGAAGCTGAATTTCAGAGAAGGCTGGAATGTTCTGTGGAGGCTTCAGCCTGAATGGTGCCTGCTTGTCAAAGAACTTAAACCCAACTGGACTTCAGGACTAGAATCTGGTGTGTTATAATGATGCTGTATATTGTGATATAATCAGAAATTCTGGAATGGGACAAAATGAATCACTCGGGAATCAGAATAAGAATTATCTTAGAAAGAATCCATCTCTTGAAGACTACATTGTTGGTCTTTAGATGGTAGACTTGCTAAATATGTTAGGTGTCAGGATTTCAGCTTGTAGTCACACAGCTTTCTTCCTAGACTGAGGGAAGAAGACACACATTACCTGTGGTTTTGGTGGATCAGATTTCATACAAACTTTTCAGATGAAAATGAAAACATGCTTAAACATGAGATGGAAAGACGTTAAAGAATGTGGCAACTATTTAGTCACCTCCTTGTGGTCTAAAGAGCAACAGCTCAGTGGTGTAGCAAAGGACATGTTCTGCTACTGCCAGTGACTTGGCAAGTGACTTGGCTCAACATAAAGCCTATCTAAAAGAGCTTCCACTTTCCCAGATTATTTCTATGCCTGTTTTGCAACATCCACAACCAGTATAACTAATGAAATGGGCTGTGGACTCGTTAGTCCATGAGCAGAAGACAGTATGTGTGGTGTGTATTGTCTGTTAGGCTGATGGTGTTCTTGCCCACTTTGGTGGTGCTTGATCCTACTAATCCAGTTGGAAGACCGCTGGTGGAAAGAGATCTAGTGTAGCTCCCAGTGCCCTGGGTGTTCGATTAGCTTATCAAAGTAATTTTTTACTATTGTCTTCACCGGAGGGGGACCAGCACAGCATGAAGATAAAAGCTGCTCTCCATCTGTTTTATCTGTAGTTATTAATTAGACTGATGAAAGAAACAGACTTTGTTTCAACACTGATTGAGTCTTCTTCATAATTCAGGCATCCTGAATATAGAAACACTGCTGCTGTATAGCCAAGTAGAGCACACAGCTGAAACTAAGATAGCTGAGTTTGTTCACACAGTGATGGAGGATTTATAGAACTTATTTAGATGCCATGAGCCTTTCTGGTGTGTAAGGAAGGAACCGAGTATGTGTCTTTCTCTAGTGGTATGCTTTTTCTAAGTAGAGTAATCGGTCTTTGTGCTGAAGGTCTACTTTGTGTCTCCACAGACCAGTCATGGTGGAGATAGCTCCATCACATGCTCTCTAATTACAGCGGTGCGTTCAATATTTTCCATCCCTTCGTAGCCACATAGGAGGGGAAAGTAGACAGTCTGTCTGGATGATAAAGGAAACTCAGGCTTGCTAGGCAGACATGGCATGATGTTCCTGTGTGGCACATGTCCTTTCAGCCCTGACTTCTCTCTCACTGTCTGTCTTCTATCCTTGCACTCTGGATTTAGTTGATGAAAAGAATTTACAGTGGAATAAGGCAGAAGCGTGGAATTACATTCTGTGTCCCCACTGATGCCACTGAATTTGTGACCTGTATTCCCTTCCTGCAGCCTCTCTGGTTTGCAGAGGCATTTTTCTGTTTCTTTGGGGAGTTACCGAAGTGAGGTCTCAGGCTTCCTGAGTTGAACCAGTCAGGAAACATGCATTTTTACCACTGAGTGTCAGAATTTTTCTGGAGAAGGTAGACTGGGAGAGATCTGGGGATATCCTGTGAGGATGCAGACACAATCTAGTTTGATAAACCAGTATCTAAAATAGACAGAATTTGTTATTCTGGGGAACCTCTCTGTTTTTACAGCCTAGAGAATGGATGCAGCTACTGAAAATGTGGATTTTGAAGAAAAATAACTAGACTTGATGCTTGCATGGGTTATGTATTGTTTCTGTTTCAGTGCCTGCGCAGAGGCACTGTCAACCTAATATTTCTTCCAGTTCTAATACCTAGGGTACTTCATAGCAGTTGTTCATGTCTATAAAGAATATGAAAGTAAAGCCAGGAATTACCTGGTTTCATTGAACTGAGGATAGTTCCTCAAGAACAAAACTATTATTCTGAGCAATCACGATCTTGCTGTTCCTTCTTGACCAGAGTAGAAGTAGATATTAATCTATTTTGCTGTAGCATGCCGTGTGCACAGCACTCAGCAGCTCTCAATACACCTTTGTACAGTGCCTGCTTTGGCAGGAGTGTGTGACCTCCACCTCCAAGTGATGCATGGGTTGTCAGATGGGAAAAGTGTTTTAATGTGTTCAGATCTTTTTGGGAGAGCTGGATGTCCATTTGTGCAAAAGCTTCGTGCATCTCCTAGGATTGCCTAAGGAGCATTTGTGTCCGTGTCTTGCTGTGACTTATCAGACCACACTTTTGAGAAAGTCAGTGAAAATACATAAGAAAAGTTTATGCATGCTGGGCTGTTCTTTTCTGCGTAGTTGTAATGTCTGGGAATGCTGTTATGGATTGTAATGCCAAATTGAAGACAGCATTTAACCTAGGAAATCTAATGTACTGCCTCTCACAATTCTGCCAAACCCTTTCAAAAGTTCAGTGTGATCAGTCTGGTTGGGTAATTCATGCTAGAAGAGTTCGAGTCGGATAGGGGTTCCTCAACATGTCTGAAAGTATCTGCTTATGTTTCCTCCTATATTTGAAAGCAGCATTGAGAGGCTCTTGGAATAAGACTCTCACCTGATTCACTTCCCTGCCTCTTTCTAAGACTAGATGAGAAGCGAACACAGAAACTGACGCACTGTCTCCACCTTTGTTGTTTAGCTGTGCTGATACTTTTAAAAGCATGCATTGTACTTTCATTTACTTTTAATGGCCTTTCGGGCTGTCCTTTCTAAGGGCTGTCAGTGTCCAGTGGGGTACCTGGTGCTCACAGTCTGCTCTCTGCTACTCCTCTTATTGCAGAGACACAGTCTGCAGGGAGCATGGCCTGCAGAAGCACTTGCTGGTTTAGGCAGGAACCAAATGAATTTGTTGTCCTTCAGGATACTTTCAAAAAGGTGCTTTGCTGGGTAAGCAAAACATTCTTCTGAATAGGCACATACCCAGTAAATACCCAAATTATGGTGCTTACTGGATGTGTAAGCACTAGTGCAAAGCACGCTGTGCTGTGGCAAACAATCCTGAAGGTCAAGGATGTCCTTCAGGTGGTCACATTCGCAGCTCTGAGCCTGCAGGTACTGACTGCAGTGAATTCAGGTGGTTACCATAATATGGCAGGAAAATTAAGCACAAAACCCAAATGAGACTTCTCTTGGACCAGTATGGAAGAGCAATGTGATTTAAGGTGAAATGAGAAGAGCTGCCGTTTCCTGTCCTTTGTTTTAGTCTGTGCTGTTATTTTATATGTGTGGTCCCAGTAGTGCAAGAGGACCGAGAAGGAACTAAATTCTTCTAGGGTTGCTGGGCCAAGTAGCAACGCTGTGAAGTGGGTGTTCTCTTCTTATTTCATGTTGGTGGCTAGCACAAGTTTAGCTGACCTGAGATGTCATGAGGTGTCATCTCATGTATCATTTTGCCTTTTGGGTTGAGAACCCCATGGAAACTGGGGCTTGTTACAGTGGAGAAAGAGTAGTGGGAAGCTTTGTTTGATGCTGTTGGTGTCACTTAGGGGGCAGGGTCCATTGCTTGGCAGGAAGCGTGTGTTTGACCTTTCACAAAGCTATGCTCTTCATCCTGGTGGCCATTAATTCCATTCCTTTTAAGGCAGTGGTGAGATTATCTTGGTGTGTGATCCTTCCTTGACTCCTGCCAGATAGCACTGACCTGGGTGTAGTCTGTAGTCTGTTCATCTGAATGTAACTATCATCTTCTGGCAGACTGTGGAGATCCGGTATCTGTTCTTGTATCGTTTGTTCTTGTCAGTTGTCTCTGTAGTTGTCAGGTTGTGTTGACACACCTTTCCTCTTTGCTATGGATAGAGCTAAGCAGCTCTGGTTTGCACAGCTTCATTCTTCTCCTTGGTGATTCCCACAGGCTAGTGTTGAGTAACCCTTCTACTCTGAGACTGCCTGACGCCTTTGCCATGGTACTGTTGTACCTGAAAATTGAAAGAGGTGCATAAACTAGACCTCTCATTGAACTGCTCCCTCTCCTCTATTTTGAACAGATATGCTCTGAAATTCATTACTCTTAAACTCTGTTGAAGGCTTCTTCTGTGTTAAATGTGTTGTATTCCTTGGTTTACTTGGCTAGCTGGCCATCTAGGGATGCTTAGCTGAAATTACCCCTTGGAGTGCGCTTCTCCTGTCCTGTGTTGGAATGAGTCTTATTTGGAAACAGATCAAGCAAGATGTGCGTGTAGAGAAGATTGAAGTTGGTTTAAAGCCTGTTGTCAAGGATAACCATTTTATCTTTTCTTCCAAGCCATTGGCATTCAACTGTCCCTTTCCCAGCAGCAGTCCCTGCACAGCTCTGACATGGTCCCTTGTCCCAGCTTGTGGATCTGGACAGAATGGCAGGAGGTCAAGCCTCAGGCTTTTGGTTGGTGAACTTGGCAAAAACTGGCACCAAGACAAGCCTATTGCGTTTAAATTCATGCAGTCCATTGAAATGGTTGTGGTACTGCAGTGCCTGTTGCTGCAAGGGACATCTGCCTTTGTTTTTTTACTATTTGCAAGGTTGTCGCTTGGTATTTGGAATTTTTCCAAAGCTTCAGATTATTGTGCTCTGTGTAATTATGTGATAATAGTCCCGGTTAACACTGCTTCCTTAGAAACTGACCTCTGCAGGGTCTAAGTGAGGGTGAAAGTACATTTTGCATGTTTGCATCCTGTACTGGTGCAAGTAGTTTCTGATATGACTTGAACAACGGAGTGGTGAAGTGAAGGCTTAGAGTGCAGCTTGCCTCTTTCTCAGCAATTGGTGCATGTGGGAAGTGTTTAGAAATTACTTTGAACTTGAGTGAAAAACTGCTGATGTGGAAAAGTGCGCTTGCTTCTCAGTAATAGAAAATACTTGGAATTCTGTTCCTTTGGGGCAACAATTCTCTGACTGGTGACTGCTAGAAGTTGTTTGGTGGCTATAAAATGGCGTAATGTTGTAGGTGCCTTGGCTAAAATTAGGAAGAAGCACACCTATTAAATTGCTACCATGCTGGAAAGCGAGCATCTTGGCAGTGTGCTTTGCAAGTGCTGACCCTACTGACTCAACTGTCCTTATTTTGCAAGTTCAAAGCTGATAACATAGATGCTGACTCTTGAGTTCCACAGAGATGACTCAGATATGATTTCTATAAATCATCAGATAAAATTGACATAGTGCCTATAAATACACCCGAGTATATTCCACTAAAGAGGAATTCTGAGTTTGAATCCAGTTGCTTATCTTGAAGCTTTGCCACTGTCCTAGGTAAGCTTAATTAGAAATGTTAATAAATATTGCAGGTTTAAATTCACCTTTAATCCTTGGTACAGGATGGAATACTGGGGGGCAGGAGAAGAAAGCAAGCTGAAGGAGCTTGGGATTACTTGGAGGAGATCTGCTTATTAGGGAGGTGGAAAATTACTGAGAATCACAGAATAGTTGAGGCTGGAAGGGACCACTGGAGCTCATCTAGCCCAACTTCCCTGCTCAAGCAGGGCTGCCTAAAGCACACTACTCAGCATTGTGTCCAGATGGCTCTTGAATATCTGAAGGGAAGGAGACCCCACAGCCTCTCTGGGCAACCTATTCTAATTCTCAGTCACCTTCACAGTAAAGATGTTTTTCTTCATGTTCAGGTGGAACTTCCTGTGTTTTAGTTTATGCCTACTGCCTCTTGTCCTATCACCTGGCAGACTTCTTTCAGATACTTACACACCTTGGTCAGATGCCCCCTGAGCCTTCTGTGCTCTAGGCTGAACAGGCCCAGCTTCCTTAGTTTCTCCTCGTATGAGAGATGCTCCAGACCCTTAACCATTCTAGTAGCCCTTTGCTGGGCTTGTTTCAGGAGCACCATAACTCTCTGGTACTGGGGATCCCAGAGCTGGACATAGTACTCCAGATGAGGCTTCATCAGGGCTGAGGAGAAAGGGAGGATTACCTGACCTGCTGGCAGTGCTCTTCCCAAAACAGTCCATTGTCCTTCTTGACCACAAGGGCACATTGCTGGCTCATGGACAACTTGTTGTCCACCAGGAGTCCCAGGTCCTTCTCCACGGAACTGCTTTCCAGTGGGTCAGCCCCTAGCCTGTACTAGTACATGGAGTTATTCCTCACCAGGTGCAGGACTCTGCACTTGCCTTTGTTGAATTTCACAAGGTTCCTCTCTGCCCATCTCTCCAGTCAGTCTAGATCCTTCTGAATGATGGCACAGCACTCTGGGGTATCAGCCACTCCTCCCTGTTTTGCCTTGTCAGCAAAAATACAGCTTCTGTGCTGTAAACTCCATCCATTGATTCCAGTGGTGAAGGCAGGCACTGAATTCAAGGCAGGGTAGGAGTGCACTATCATATGCTCAAGGGTTTTTTTGTGGAATTTCATGTGCAAACAGTCCGTCCATGGAAATCTGGGGCTTAATCTGTCCCCAAGACTTGCATAGCCAGTCAGACCTCCCACAGGAACAAAGAAGGTGCTCTTGCATTGCAGACTTCTTTATTGTCTTCAATTAGAGGTGTCTGAAGTATCTTTCTGCTCTAGGTTTTATAGCCAATCAACCCCCTTTTCATCCTTAAAGTAATGCAAAGAAATAACTCACTTTTTCTTTTTTGTCTGGGATTAAAGTATAAGTAAATAGGACATTGCAACTTCAGTCTTTTGGCTTTTTTTGGTGGCGGTGTTCAAATCAGGCCTCTGCCAAGCACTGTCCAAACTTTTTTCTTGCCAAAACCGCTGAGCTCCTTAGGCAGCCTTTAAGTAGCTCATCAACCACTAACTGTTCCTTATTATAAAAAATGCTGACTGGTGAAGCTAAGCTGAGGGGAAAAAATAAACTCAAACTGGAATTGAATGTACTTAGGGATAATGAGGGTTTTTCGTTGATTTGCCATATCTGCATTGTGTCATACGAGAATAGTACCAAATCTATAGCAATGTCACCAATTTGTCAGACTATTGATCATTTACTTCACGTGATTTCCTGCAAGCAGAGCAAGAAGTGACTGCAAGGTCACTGAAAGGCAAAGCAATCTTAAGTGGTGACTGCTGTGTAGTATCTATGAAGTTCAGGGATAGGTTCGTGTAATAATTACTCTAGAAGTCAGAATGGAAAAGGTCTAGCAGTCAACTCTGCAGGTTAAGGATGCACTCCTTAACTTGCAGCTTGACTGTTGATAAGGGATAAGCAGGGAAAACTGACCCTCTTTAATTATTTATTCCTTCTCTTTATCCTATAAGATTTCTTTGTGGCTTCACTCTGGCACCTTATACAGTGAAATACGGCCTGCAGATTGTAGGGTGGGAAGGTGGGGGACGATGAAATCTTGTGCGCTTCAGTCGGTAGCACGTTCTTCAAATGATTTAATAGCTTGTCCCCAGTAGCCCTTCCAAATTGCTCTGAAGCTTCGATGGAAAGATCAGTTCTGAGGAGGGAAAAAGTTCTGAAGAACATATTAAGACTTTCATCTATTCAGAACTTTGGAATACAGGAAGCTTCTCTCTGCATTCAGTTTTCTGTTCTTTAAAACCACTGGAGGGAGTTATGTCAGGCATGTGCATGTGCTCCCATTTAGGACTGGGCTGGGGTCATGATCATGGTAAGGTTCTGTTGGGGAAACTTGCAGATTTGATATCCCACATCAAATGTGTAAGCATATTTCATGCCTTTCTGGACACAAGTACAGCAAATCTCACATTTTCCAACACTGCTGAAAACCTGCTGTGACAGAAGCCTGTTTCATAGCAAGGTAGCTGTATTTCTAGCAGTTAGGAGACTGTCTCTTTGGGCCTCTCTTGCATAGGAGGCTGGCATGGTCTGAAGTTTTGTCTGATGTGAAGGCAAAATCAATACCCATCTTATTTTAAGATTGTGCACAATAGAAAGGAGGTGATGAATCTCCCTGGTCCGGTTTCACTTTTGACGTGGGTTCTAAATGCAATTGGTGTGGGAGCTGTACCAAAATGCTCTGTTGCCTTCTGCTGTGGACATCCTCATTGGCTGAAAAGTGATCATAGTATCATAGAGTAGTTAGGGTTGGAAAGGACCTTAAGATCATGAAGTTCCAATCCCCCTGCCATGGGCAGGAACACCTCCCACTAAACACCACCCAAGGCTCTGTCCAACGTGGCCTTGAATGCCGCCAGGGATGGAGCATTCACAGCTTCCCTGGGCAACCCATTCCAGTGCCTCACCACCCTCACAGTAAAGAATTTCTTCCTTATATCCAATCTAAACTTCCCCTGTTTAAGTTTGAACCCATTACCCTTGTCCTCTCACTACAGTCCCTAATGAATAGTCCCTCCTCAGCATCCCTATAGGCCCCCTTCAGATAGTGGAAGGCTGTGATGAGGTCTCCACACAGCCTTCTCTTCTCCAGGCTGAACAGCCCCAACTTTCTCAGCCTATCTTCATACGGGAGGTGCTCCAGTCCCCTCATCATCCCCTGATCATGGCCCTCCTCTGGACTTGTTCCAACAGTTCCATGTCCTTTGTATGCTGAGGACACCAGAACTGCACAGAATACTCCAAGTGAGGTCTCACGAGAGCAGAGTAGAGGGGCAGGATCACCTCCTTTGACCTGCTGCTCACACTCCTTTTGATGCAGCCCAGGATATGGTTGGCTTTCTGGGCTGCAAGTGCACACTGCCAGCTCATGTTCATTTTCTCATTGAGCAACACCCCCAAGTCCTTCTCTGCAGGGCTGCTCTGAATCTCTTCTCTGCCCAACCTGTAGCTGTGCCTGGGATTGCTCTGACCCAGGTGTAGGACCTTGCACTTGTCATGGTTAAACTTCATCAGGTTGGCATTAGCCCACCTCACAAGCATGTCAAGGTCCCTCTGGATGGCATTCCTTCCCTCCAACGTATCAACTGAACCACACAGCTTGGTGTCATCGGCAAACTTGGTGAGGGCACACTCAATCCCACTGTCCATGTCACCGACAATGACGTTGAACAAGACCGGTCCCAACACCGATCCCTGAGGGACACCACTTGTTACTGGTCTCCAGCTGGACATTGAGCACAACTCTTTGCGTGCAGCCATCCAGCCAGTTCTTTATCCACCGAGTGGTCCACCTATCAAATTGATGTCTCTCCAACTTAGAGACAAGGATGTCATGTGAGACAGTGTCAAATGCTTTGCACAAGTCCAGGTAGATGACATCAACTGCTCTACCCCTGTCCATCAGTTCCGTAGCCCCATCATAGAAGGCCATGAAATTGGTCTGTCAGGATTTCCCCTTAGTGAAGCCATGCTGGCTGTCACCAACCACCTTGTTGATTTTTATGTGCCTTAGCATGCCTTCCAGGAGCATCCACTCCAAGATTTTGCCAGGCACAGAGGTGAGGCTGACTGCTCTGTAGTTCCCCGGCTCATCCATTTTCCCCCTCTTGAAAATGGGGGTTATATTTCCCTTTTTCCAGTCGTTGGGAACTTCACCTGACTGCCATGATTTTTCAAATATGATGGACAGTGGCTTAGCAACTTCATTTGCCAGCTCCTTCAGGACCCGCGGATGGATTTCATCAGGTCCCATGGACTTGTATACGTTCAGGTTCCTAAGATGATCTCGAACCACATCCTCTCCTACAGTGGGTCCAAGGTCTTCATTCTCACAGTCCCTACGTCTGCCTTCCAAGACTTGGGTGGTGTGGTCAGAGCATTTGCCAGTGAAGACCAAGAGAAAGAAGTCATTAAGAACCTGAGCCTTCTCCAAATCCAGGGTAGCCAGTTCTCCCGATAGCTTCTGGAGAGGGCCCGCGTTGTCCCTAGTTTGCCTTTTATTTGCAACGTACCTATAGAATCCCTTCCTGTTATCTTTCACATCCCTAGCCAAATTTAATTCTAAGTGGGCTTTAGCTTTCCTAACCTGGTCCCTAGCTTCCCGGACAACATCCCTGTATTCTTCCCAATCCACCTGCCCTTGCTTCCACCTTTTATACGCCTCTTTTTTCCTTCGAATTTTCCTCAGCAGCTCCTTATCCATCCAAGGAGGTCTCCTGGCCCTCCTGCAGCACTTCCTTCTAGTTGGGATGCAGTACTCCTGAGCTTGCAGCAGGTGATCCTTGAATACCAACCCACAGTCTTGGGCCCCCCTGCCCTTAGGGCTATATCCCATGGAACCTTCCTAGCAGGTTCCTGAAGAGGCCAAAGTCTGCTCTCTTGAAGTCCAGCGCAGTGAGCTTGCTGCACGCTCTTCTCCCAGTCCTGAGTGATTGTTAATTTTACGCTTGTGAAATTCCTGGGCTCTTGAGAAATAAAAACAGCTTTTTTTTTTTTTTTTTTTTTCCACTGGATAATGAGCCGCAACTTGTGTGGATACTTGTGTTAAGCCTTATTCAGAAGGGAACGTAGCAATGCCATGTCTTAGGCAAGAGGCTTCACCTGCTCTTTTCCCTCTCTTTCCACAAATTCCTCCTCTGGTAGAGAATTAGATCTGCTCACAGTCCTAGCCTGTTGTACTAGGGGGCCTTTTGGTCACGATTGACATTGCTGCAGTTACAATTTCTGTCATGATTGTCCATATTTATGCCATTTTTACAACCCAGCTCACAAAACACACATGCATGTTCGGAAATGCTTAGAGCAGCTCTTTATTGATTAAAAGAAAAGAAGTCCTAAGGGTTCAGTGGACAAGATTAACTTCCTAAATGTCAGAAATGCTTACCCTTCCAAAGGGAGGGATTTATCAAAGTGACTAAATCTATGCTGTGCCTAAGGGCCTGTTTTTAAACAGAAGTAACTTCATGAATGTTGGCTACTTACATCTGGTCTATTGTTCCTGTTTATGTCCAAACACAGCCACTTGTTCTTGTGAATAGCTTGAATTTTGCAAAGAGTTATGGTTGATGTTACTTCCTGTCTCCTTTTCTTCATCCACCCAACTCTCAGGAGGGGCACTGAAGTACAAATCTGACCCTTCAGAAGCACTGTTGCTTTCCAGCTTGGCCATGGTCATACAGAAGGCAGCAGGGAAATAAAGATGTCTTTGGAAGATTTGATGCTAATAGACCATTGTCCTAACCTTGTAATTCCACATTTTGGAACAAATATCTCTAGTCAGCCTCACTGCTGATTGACACAATTGCTGTTGGTATGATCTAGCAGTAATAATGTTCTCATGGGTTGGAACATCTCTGCTAACCTAAGTGTTCATTGGTACCTCGGTTAAGCAGAGAACTGCTGCAGGGATGTGTGCTCAGCGCAGTGTGTCTTGACACTGTCAGCTGTTTGTGATTGATAACAAACTTTGGTATCCCTGTACATGAGTGTGTGCTCCCATTCACTTCCCTTGGTACCAAAATGGCTTAAAAGGGGAGTCCAAGTGGGAGATGATCTTGACGCTGTTGTATTTTCTCTTTGCAGATTGACTGCAAAGTAACATAGAGGCAGCAGACATTAATCTCTGCAAACACTGCATTGAAACTCTTACTAACTATCTTCTAACCTGAATTATGTTTAAATTCCAGTTATGTGTGCTGAGCTTCCAACAAGGCATGCCGCAGAGCTGATTGCCTTAGTAGTCCCAGTCGCACAGCCTGAGAGGAATAGACTTCCTTAGTGCACAGGCAGCAGCTAAACTTGTGCCACGTACTTGGGAAATAGAGTTTCTAACTTTGTCACATCTCTGAAGGAGAAGTCTTAAGTAATTAAAGTTCTAGCTGGTTGCTGATTTAAGAGCCATATTGGTAGTTCTTTTTTAAACCTAAAAGGCTATTCAGGCAAGGTTTTATTGCAGGAAACTTTCTGTGCTGTTTGCTTGTGCTGTGAGCAACTTGAAGTGTGTGCAAGAAACTGAGTTAAAATATTCTGGAGGTCTTTGCTACCAGGAAGGACTTTCTGTCCCTGGAAAATGGACTTTAACAGCCTTTAAAAATAAATCAATCTGTAGCTCTCAAACCAGCTTGTCAGTTCTTCTTCAAAAAAGCAGCATTTAGATCAAGCACATACTCTGCACAGCACATCTTGATGTGTCCTGCCTGATGCATCATGGAGAGAGAAGTACATCTGACATGCCTTCTGCACAGTGGCAGTGCGTGCTCAGCTCAGTGCTGCTGTGAGAGAGTGCAGGTGATGCTCACAGCAGCTGATGCTATGCTGAAGGTCCCTGATGTCCTGGTGAGGAACCTGGGTGTGGAGTTTGTTCTGTGTTTTGTTTTGTTTTATTTTCCTGCTTGGGCTGTCTCTTTGTCTTCCTTCTCATGTGTTGTGTTGGGGAGCAAAGTATTTTTGTGGGCAGAGGAAGGGGAAGAGGCAGAACTGTAGGTCGTTTATCGAAAGGTACCATAACTGTTGAAGCTTTGCTCATCATTGCACGATTTTCTGTGCCTGGTTACATCCCCACAGCTTAAATGAGGCTGTAGAGCTTTTATTAGTAATTGGCTCATTGTGGCTTTAGGGCTTCCAGACACAACTAGTTGTTTTCATTGGGGGTATTAATTATGAATCACAAACCTGTAAACAGCTATAGCCAAGAATGTGCACGTTTGCAGATATGACTGTTTTGCTGTTCAGCCCTGGGTTAGCTCTGCACTGCCCTCATTGTTGTTGCAAAGAAGTGTATGGAAAACATGTTTTTAACCTCCTAGGTGCTATTGAATTCCTGCATAGCAGCCTGTGAAACGGTGGGAAAAACGGCCCTCGTGTTTGCTTTCTGAGCAACCTGGTTCAAATATGATGGTTTGAACAGGTGAAGCAAGGATTTTAAGAGCCCGCTCTTCAAAAGGCCCTGCTTTTAAGATTGTTTTATAAATGCACTTAAACATTACTTGACTTGTATGTTCTTGGGGGAGGAAGGAGGGTGTTTATTCAGTTCAGTCGTACCAACTCAGCATCACTGAGGCTGGTTTTATTTCTGGTGTTGTTTTCCTGATTTTCTGCAAACAGCAGTACCTGGCTAAGAAATCAAATGAAATTCTCTTCCTATCACAGTTGATAGCAAATCTTACTTTTAATTCAGTGGAGCTTAATTTTTCCTCTTTAATGTGGCATGAGCTTGCTCGCTACTCAGATAAAGAGGATACTTACATAGCAGGGGTTGTAGAAGGCTCCTAACAGGCTCTTGTGCCATTTGAGGCTGATAAGAGAGAGAGGATAGCAGGGGCTTGGATTATAGAGCTAGTAGAGATGATGGGATAACAGGATTTCTGCTCTGGTCTCTGACCATGTGGCATGAATAGCTCTTGACCGCTGGATTCATCAATGAAATGGAGAGAAGTAAAAAAACCCCAAAGAACCCAAACCAGGATAACTGCTTTTATAATTCTCTGGTCATGAATTGTGAGAAAGCAAGAGCAATTTTAATGCGTATGTTAAGTTGTTGGTGCCTGATAAAAAGAGCTGCTGTTTGGGGAAGAACAGGTACTACCCTTTGCTAGCTGTCCTTTCATCGTGCAAAATGTTGTATCTTCCTCTCTTAGACCCTGCAGTCCATGAGAAATTCTGTTTGTGCCAGATGTGGGTTTTGAGGGACACAAGAAGACTAATGGGAGGTGCTAGGCTTGCTTTTTCTCCCAACAGCTTCCCTCTTCCCCTCCACTTTTGATTGTAACTAAGAACTCTCCTAGTACATGTCCACCCACAAAAAAAAAAAAAACAACCCAAAGCAAAACAAACCCCAACAAATCAACCCTGACAGACTAATTTTGCAGAGGTAATAAAAACTGAATCACAAGTTGGCTTTTGAGAAGTAATTTTCTTAGGAAAATTCTTGAGGCACTTACATTATTGCTCATTTCCTTTCTTCAAAGGTGTTTTGTAGTGGGATGGAGGAGGAAACACAGAAGGTATGTGCTAGATAATTTGGTTTTTATTGCAGGGTCTTTCATCTGCTTTAGATTTATGTAAAAGGGTAGGGGACGGTGTTTTTATCCAGTCTTCTCTCCTCCCCTTCCAAGTTAAGAAACAGATGGTCTGACCTGGGTACGGCTGTCAGTGTTGGAATTGGCATCAGTGTCTTGAGGATTAGTTTCAAAAAAACAAAACCCGGGAAGCATGGTGTCTTTGCTCAGTGTGAAAGCTGGTCTGTACAAAAATAGCAGGCTCACAATATGCGACCGAGACACTTCCCTGACCTAAATAAGGAAAGCGATTACCTGATATTGGGAACGTGGCTTTACTTCTAGCGTTTCCTTCTGCCTCCAGGCACTACTCCTACTTACTTTCCCTTCCCCCATCAGCATGCACTTCACGGGAGTGTTGTAGCTTTATGTATGTCATAATCTAAGCACATCTAAGCCCTGACTGTTACTTGAATGGCAACTTGCAAGGTGATAGCTTGAAATGGGGCTGGTTTGATAGTTATGCATGTAGCAGGAAGGAAACTGATGAAGAGTTGATGGTGAAAGTTGTCTGCCACATCTAATCTAGGTATAGATGTCCACCCCTGATTTTAAATGCACCCTAGATTTGTTTCCTTTTAAAGTTAACGTTTCCTGAAAATAAAGTTAAGTTTATTGCTATTTTTGATCACAGGCAGCTAAATTAATAGTTCTTCACAATGTGATGGAGCCAAAACCCAGCAGAGAATAAGGTTTTTATTGTTTTCTCTAATGCATGTATTGATTTCAGAGAGCGATATTGTTGTTGAGAAAGAAATAATCAAACCTGAAATGTGTTTAACACCTATTAGGTTTTACTGGTGGTGTCTTTTCAGTTAATGAGATTCTGGTTTGGATCTCAGAATCAAATCAAGCCTTCTCAGTACAATGTAGCTAAGGAGTATTTCTGTTGTAACAATTGTGCATAGGTACTGTGGTTAAGAGAAAGGAGTCCCTTGAAAAGAGTGTACTTGAATAACAAAAGAAGATAGTCCTGCTGAACAAATCCTGGGGATATATCTTTAGAGTGGTCCTTGTTTGCACTTGTCATTGTGCTTCTTGGTGCTTCTTATGGATGTAGTCATTGTTTTTACTGAATGAAATTGTTGCAAGTCTTGCTTTTAGTTTTTTGCTAATCATTTTTAACCTTATTGTACCACTGCAGTTTGTACGGAGATGTTTGACTTGTGTTGGCCAGTGGCTAGCCTGCAGCATACGTTTTGTACCTGCATTTGTTCTTACCACTTACAGTACACTACAAAAAGGGACAGGAGAAATTTTGTGGGCTGGATTGTTCTATTAATAGTTAGCCGTAACTTTGGCCTGTGGACTGAGCTGCTGGGGGCTGGGAGAGCATCCTTAGGAAGGCTGCTGCGTGCTCACTATGTCGTGTTGTTCCCTGGTCATCTGCTGTTGGCCTTCAGGAGAGAAGAGGTTCTCGGCTGGGGGATCTTTGATGTCATCTCTTACAGCAGTTTCTACTCAGCTCTACTTAAGCTGAAGCTGTAGGCATAACTCTGCTGTGTTATTATGGTTTAGAAGGGGTGTTATGTGCTTGTTAAATAGGGCTGTGATGGCAGAGTAGGTGGAGAAGAGGGCTGGTTTGCTCCTTATTGCTGTCTTTCTAGATGAGAACACAGGAATTAAATAAGAATCCACAATTTGGAGCAGTCATAGTTACCTCCCGTCCTTTCTGATGGATCTTTAACCCGCCTTAATCGCCATGCTCCATTCTGACTAAAGTTTGTCATGTCATTTCTTATGTCCTTCTTTGTGCATGCCATCTGCGGACAATAATCTTGCCTGCAGCTGCTTCATCCATTGGCATTTCCTTAAACAAGAAAGTCTATGGAAAAGTATTCCTTTTGTTCCTGCCCCCTTTAAAAAAGGAGTATCTGGCACATCTCTAACTGAAGCCAAACAGTTGTTGGACAGGATGAAAACAGTTTGATCTTGCTTATGTTATAATATTTGCTACCCTGAGCTGTTACGCTAACAGCAACATTGGCTTTTGTTTCCATATGGCAGGCCTACACAGGCAGCTAGTGTAGTGGGTAAATAACATGCTCATTTCAACAGAGCTTGACCCTTCAGCAGAAGTGGAGCTGGCTGCTGTGCGTGTGCTGCGAGGCAAGAGTTTCCCTATAGGCAGTTAACCACAGAGGAGTTAATGAGCTGTGAACACACACCTACCTTGCTTGTAGTTCACTGCTTGTGTCACCATAGCTCTGTTGGTGCAGTGTGCATCTTAACTTTCTCAACTCTTCGATCTTTGGGATCACATCTGTGCCAGTATTCCACTTGCGTGACGATCTGTATGATCATACTTGTCTGCAGGAAACACAAATGTTGGGTGTGACTTAAAGCCAGTCCTAGTAATTTTTGGTTTCTATGTGAGAAGTCCTTCTTAACCCCTCTGTCAAACAAGCAAACCCTCTTACCTAAATGTCAGTTGTAGGTTTAGTTTTGTTTTGTTCACCTTCACCTTAGGATAATAAGTCTTACTGAAACCAAAAATAACTTTCCTAAAGACATTTAGTGCAGATGTTTATCTGCTGCTCCAGTTCAGTCCTGGTGGCAAAAGTTGAAATTGCTGCTCCTACCAGTTCATCTGATTCTGGTTCCTAGCTGTTGCGAGACATCCACAACCATAATATATTAACTTTGAAAGGAGTACAATTTAATACCATGTGTTTTCATCTAGAAACACCTAGGATTGCTGGGGTGTATGTGGTGTTCATCCACAATGATGCCTGGTTGCATGTGTGGAGGCTTTCAAGTTATTGTCAGATCTATGTGGTATTTTGAAAGCTGACTTGTCCGGCTTTACAGGCTGCTCCTCTGTGTTTTGCTGGGGGATTTGTATCTTCAGGGGCATGGGACTTGTGCATAGTTTCTTGTGGGTTTTGCAAGCAGGTTTCTAGTGTGAAGTTGTTTATGGGACTAGGGAATTGCTTTCCTAGTGGAGCTAGTATATTCTGATGAATATTCTTCATGGAGTATTCTTTAATCTCATCAGGCATAGCTAGCAGGTCTGGCTTGGCAAAATGAATTATTCCAACAAGGTTTTGAAGTCACTAATGGTTCCCCCACCCCCTCCCTATCTTAACTAACCCCATTATAGTTTCTGTGGTCTGATCCTTCATTTGGCCAGGCAGCAGTATAAATGTGAACAGGCAAGTAGTTGAGCCATTGAAGAAGAGTGGTATCCAGAGACATCTAGAATCAGGAAAGGCACAAACTGTTGAAACCAAGAACGCTTAGGAGGAGTTGAAGGGTTTAGAAGCAGGTCCTCTATGAAAGGCTCACAAGGAGATAGAGCTTTTTGCGTCTTGTGTCTTAAATTAAGTATATGACAATAACTTTAAGGGGATGATGAAAATTAGATGAAATGGGGAGGTTTTTCATTTTACAGTTCATGTGAGCTTTTTGTTGAGTCTTTTGGAGGTGGGTCAAGGAAGAACTGTGAAATTCTTCAGCAGGGGAGGCTCAGCTATTTCTTCTGTTTTGATGGAGAAACGGTTCTTGTGCAAGTCTTCTGCTGTGGTAGTTCACAGAGCTTCCATGTTGGGGAACAGCTAAGAGTGTCCCCTTCTAATTAGCTGAAACACTTTTACCATCCTGCTGGACTGTCTGCAGATACACCTTCAAGCAAGGTAAGTGTTGAACTTCAGCTAGAAGTAGGTGATTGGGAAAATGAAGATAAAGTCTGATAGATTGTCCTAATATCATACAATTATAGGATGCTTTGGGTTGGAAGGCACCTTAAAGATTATCTAGTTCCAACCACCTGCCATTGGCAGGGACATATTCCACTATACCAGGTTGCTCCAAGCCTGTCCAACCTGGCCTTGAACACTTTCAGGAATAGGGTATCCTCAGTTTCTCTGGGCAACCAGTGCCTGTGCCTTCATCACCCTCACAGTAAAGAGCTTTTTTCAAATATCTAATCTAAATCTTCCCTCTGTCAGTTTGAAACCATTCTCCCTTGTCCTATTGCTACATGTCCTTTTAAAAAGTCCTCACCCGTTTTCTTAGCCTCCTTTAGGTACTGGAAGGCTGCTCTAAGGTCTCCCCTAAGCCTTCTCTTCTCCAGGCTGAGCAAGCCCAGCTCAGCCTGTCTTAATAGGAGACGTGCTCCAGCCATCTCTGTGGCCCTCCTCTAACATACAGAAACAGAGTCCCTTCCTGCACTTCCCCTCCAGACCTTCAGTTTGGCTCTCACTTACTGTTTAAATCATGGAATGCTCTTACAGAATTACTAATTAATTTCTCCTGCTGAATTTACAGCACTGTGACTGAAAGTGCTTTAATGGGAGCTGCTGCTGACTCACCTCTGCAACAGAGGAAAGGTCCCCCTCTGCAAATATTCAATTCCCTTTTGGAGGGCATCACAACTGCTCAGATTTCAGTGGGAAGCTACAGTGCTACAGTAGCTTCTACTTAATTTCCATAGGAGCTACTTTCTAATGCTAATTTCACGCTTGATAAGTACAGTCTCTTGTTGCCTAGGCAACAAGTTACGGCACGAATGTTCATTACTGCACTACTGGTTAATGAGTCTCCGGTGTTCTGAAAATATTACAGCCAGAATTAAGTGGGTTTATTCACTTGAGTCTTAAGTTACCCCCAACCTAAGAGACCAATTTGCAGAATGTTTCCAGTTAGAAGTGGTACCCAAGTGCAATAGTGACAGAGTAACCAGAGCACACAGAAGCTGTTGGTATAGCGCTGCCATGGTAAATGCACACATCTGTTTTGATTGTTCTTTTAAAAGTCTGCTGTTTTATGAGGATTGTTTTGTTATCAGCAGCAAAACATTTAAAGGTTTACAATCAAGATATCTGGAAACACCCTTCTTGTCAACATTCATGATCATTCGTAGCATTGTCTAGCTTGGCCAAGGAACCATTAGTCTCTAAGCAATTTCAGAGTCAAATTTTTGTGTGCTTTGCATCCTGTTGTTCCCAAATTTATTGGAAAACAAATGAGGGGGCACATCTGATTTGATGTCTTGAGGCAACAGTAATATTTTCCAATATGAACGTGTCGAGGGACCTCTTGCCAGTGGCTGATTTTGCATCAAGTTCTCAGTTTCCTTTTTTTTGGTAGAAGGTCTCATTTGTAAAGATTTGTTCAACTTGATTCAGTTCACATGTAATTAAGGCAAGAATTCCTTGGTGCTCAGTTGGTTGAGAGGGGGCTCTGCTTGTTGACCTTTTCTTTGGTGACTCAGCATGGGGAACTCAACACTTCCCTGCCGGGCAGCAACCATTGTTAACTTCTGTTCCATTATTATTTTTCATTTAAAAGCTAATTTACTCTTTTTGCCTTCAATCGCTGTCATTCGCATTATTCCAGCTGTTAAGTAATATTGAAGTTTGTCTTTGGCAGGCTGCACATGTCATCTTGCCTTGGGAAATCAAAAGGGAATATTACATAACAGCTGACAGTAAATTTGGCTCCAGAATGCCATTAAACTAATGAACGTTGAGTTTTCTTTCCTGGTCACAATATTCTGGAGTTCAAAACTAAAAACTCTGTTTATGTGAAACCTAGAGCGCGTGTAGGTAAATAACAGAACTTCAGGAGCTTTCTGAGCCTACACTGTTCAACAGAATATGCGCCTTGGTTTAAAAACTGGAAATGCGCTCCAGACATCCAGAAGCCATTGTCCCCAAGTGAATTTAGAATAATTTAATACTTTAATTTTGACTGTCTTTAAAGTTACTATTACCGTTCCCTAAGTTTGACGTGAGTTGGTGTTCACCCTCTGAAGGAATCCCGGGCTGCCTGTTTGAATGCAAAAAAGCATTGTCTGTGTTCATTTGTAAAAAGTTTTTTACAAAACACCAAAAAGGAACTTTTTTTGCATTTGATTTTTTTAAAACCAATAAAATTTTGTTATTGTTGAAGTCTACAGAATTCTAGGACATAGAATACCTAAGAAGAAAAAAAGCCAAGTGCCTGTATAACTGCTTATTTATGACATACTTCTAAAAACTCAAAAAGGCCTTAGAATGAAATTCAGTTCCTGGTATGTGTGTTTTGACTGAAACGTAGAGCTTTGGCCTAGAATTGCTAAATTTGCCTTTTTATCATTGCAACTCCTTAAGGGCTTCTGTAAGGTGACGGAAGGGCAAATGATCGCTTTCATTTAATTTTGAAACATAGCTTTGTGTGAAGAAGCAGTTTACCACATCTCAGAACTCCCTCTTCCCTTGATATTTACTTTAAGAATAGATTTTGTTGCACAGGGTGCTTTGTGCTATGGCTACAATAGCACGGCTATGTTACGTATTTGCTGTGATGGAAGCTATGTTGGAACTGCAGTAATATCAATGCAAGTCAGAACACATGCTTATACAAGAAAAATAACGTTACAGTACTATAGTAATTCTTCACGTTGGTAAATCTGCAGTGAGCAGGGGTTTGGGCTTTTGTTGCGTGGGGCTTCTTAACTTTTTAAAAAATCTCTAGAGAGGCCTTTATTGGACTAATGAGAAAACAGGTTTCTAGATCAGAGGAGGATATAGTAGTTGGCATGGGGGTGGACTGCTCTTCAGGATGCTGTTTATTATTATACTTAAGATACTTGATATTAGAAAACTTAATTACTCCTTAATAGAAAAAACTTATTCAATTCATAAGCCGTGTTGTAATTTTTGTTGCAGTCTGTTATGAGAAACAGAATACTAAATGCATTTAGGGACATTTTCCCCTTTTTTGTATATATTGGATCAAAATTATGATTCTGGTGCTTAAAATGAATAAACCACATGCATGATGTGAATCATGATATTGCTACGCAGGTAGTCCATTAAACTATCAGTTTGAGGTAGTCTCTAGTGTAGGTGATTTGGATCTTCATGTCTGCATTTTAACAACCCTCATATGAACAGAGTAACTTTAAAGTAGGGCCTCTTATTCCTTAGCTTAGGCTTTAGACCTTTCTTCCTCAGCGGGAAAGTTTGTTTTTGCGAAACTAATCAGGATCCCAGGGCAGATGAGATGCTTTAAACTGTTATGTACTTACCTGTGTACTGGTTAATGTAGCCCAGATAGCACGGGCAGATGATGTAAAATGTAGATATAAAAGCACAGGGTAAAAAAGTGAAATCAAGGATAGGTGGATTTGCTAATGATAAATGGCCATATTCATGGATTGGCTAGCATAAGCCTGATGCAAAAGTGGAGCCTATGAGTCACAGCTATCCTAAGAAGCAGTGTATTGCTTTTTTCAGTTATAGGGTAATTTTCTTAAGAGCATACTATTTTTTTCTCTAAAAGTTGCGGCAAGCTCTTCAGGCAGGGTTCCTGAGGCAGTACGTCCTTGCTGATCTAATGGGACCTTCACATTTGAATTGAGTCTCTTTCAGCTGAACTTGCCCTATTCCTGTTTTTCCATCAAGAAACTGCTGCTTTGTGCAGGATCAAGGCAAGTGACTAATGTTCTCTCAAAATGTATTCAGGCTATGCTTAAAATTAAGAGCAAAATAAGCTGTACATGTTCCTTTTGGATAACTTGGTGCTTGCAGTCTTGTGCTAGTGCTGCAAGTAGTACAGGCGGAGAAGCTCAACCTGGGAACTGGAATTACAAGTAAAAAATATATGGTTCTATTTACTCAATATTTAAACCTGTAGGCAGTTTTGATTTACTAATTCTGCTTGCTTTGTATGCATAGCCTGCCCTGCTTATTATTCAGAGGCAAAAAGTGTATTAACACTCATATAAAATACTTCAATCTGGACATAGTGTTCAATGTGCTGGCCAGGAGTACAAAACGTTTTGTTAAATGTTCAGGCCCGCTGCCTTGGGGCAGACTATTTTAAGTGTACTAGAGCAAGATGGTACACTGTGATGAGGGTACACTGGCTAAGTGCAGGCACAAAGAAGGCCAGGACAAGACCTTCCGTTGCAGAGCCTTCTGAAGGAGCAGATAGTACCCACTTCACAATGTTACCTTTTCCCAGGAAAGTCCCTAAATTGCAGATATGATCTGGGCAATATCAGTAAGAGGTAAAACAAACCAATCCCTCAGTCTTACCTCTTGACCATTGCTTGGAAGTGCGTGCTGGTCTAGGTGGACGTCTTTTGGTTTGACCTTGCATGGCTGTTCTGCTAGGGAGCTCGTAGTGTAGTGTCGGGACTCGGGTCATGGTTCCATGATCAAAAGTGTAAGGCAAAGTGAGACAACCCTTCCAGAGCTCTTCCTTGTCCCTGTAGGATCTCACATTGTCCATTCTCACCCTCCACAAGTAAACAGAGAGTAGCTATGCACTTCTTTCTGGGTTAGGTTTCTGCATATCAGGTGTCCTGAGTCAGGAGAGGGCCTAGAAAATAACCAGAAGGGGCAACTTAAGGACAGAAATGTCAGTGACTTAGTGTCAACAGTGTCTGATAAGCACGGGAAGGGCCCGTGCTGTGCTGCTGCTTTGTGCAGTAGCCCGCAGCCTTTCTGCCGATGTGCACATTAACCTTTCTGATAGACTTACTAGAATGATGTTGTAAGTAGTTTGTATCAGGTCTGAAGCACTACCAGTCTCCCTGCAAGTTCCCAGCACAGTGTTATGTTAGCCTTTTTTTAAAACCCTGCTCCAGCCAGATGTCTTGAACATCTGCTGGTGTGTCTTACTGTGGGAGTTTCAGCACATTGAGTTAGCATGTGTGCTGTCACACATGCTTCCCAAGAGCAAGCTGCCACAACTTCTAACCCTGAAGTTGAGCTGCATACTGTCTCTCAGGGAACCTATTATTGCTCTTTACACTGGGTTTTGGATGGCATGGGAGCGCCCTGACATGACATGGCTCGTGCTGGTATAGTTATTGATGCCAGTTTTTTAACTGTAATTTTCAGCAATTGATATCTCCTCCTTCTCCTCTCTCCTTCCTTGATCTACCATCAAAAATAGAAGCTGCTTTCAGCCGTTTTCAACTGGCTAATTAAGTTTCAGCTGGCAGAAAACCTGGCTGTTCAGGCAGAGGTGGCTTTGCTGTAGTTGCTGCGGTTGGAATGGCCATACCCTGCATCAGGAGCTCTTGGTTTGCATCTAAACAGGCTGAGAGCACAGAGTTCAATCTTGCTGATAAGTGAGATAAGCCCCTCTGCTGGTGTTAAACCATTCCTGTTGGTTGTTTGTAGTGAACTTCTGATGGCTCTAAGTGTGTAACCTCACCAGGAGAGCTGTATTCTATTGCAGTTCTATTTTTCTCAAAACCAATTGATGTAAAGATGGAAGTCTACACATTTGTATTCTGTCAGCAAGCAAGATTATATTATATGCTGTTGCTATTTAAAAAGCAGTGAATCCTGAACTTATTCAAAAGAGTTTTCCCCTCTTAACTATCACTGTTCTGTCTCCAAAGCTTTACACACCTGTTTCTAGGAAAGATGATGTATTTCCAATACCTGCCTGATTTAAGAACATGCTCATAATTTTCATGTGGGCCTGCAGACTATTTCTTGAGCCTGATTAGGTATCACTAACTAACTGCATTGGGCTGGGGGTAACTGGGTGACTGGATGAAGTTGGATCCAGTCAAAGACCCATCTTAATGTTTGCCCTGCTGTGCTGTTCCCAGGTCCTGGCATGTGGTACAGCCATCCTGAGTCAAATCAGGAGCCCAGCCCAAGTCAGGTATCTAGTTGCGGCAGAGAACAGGAGTTTTGGAGAATAAAGGAGCAGGGTGTGTGTATAGTAGTATATCCCCACTACACCCTCTCTACCTCCAGGCACCTGTGGCTGCAGGCTTCCCTGAAGCAGAAGCAGCGTTCTTATATTTAGTAGTCTTCAGCTAGCTTACTTTCCTTGAATTCATCCAGTTTATTCTTTTAACTCATTTATTTTTATCCCCCCCCGGTTTCCTGTGCCAAGCCATTCTCATCCATAGCTTCAGTGCTACTAACCACCTTTATTGTTTTGACCTTGCTATCATACTTTATTTTAAAAACATCAAAGAAATAGGACTGCTTTTAGAGAAGCATTTAGGAAGGCAGGATTTGGAGGTAATACAAAGTGACAGAGGTATCTTGGGTTAAGGTAGTTTCAGCCTGCACCTTGTGCAGTGCCTGCTTCTTTACACATTTGCACTGGACAGCTAGATACTCTTGTTAATTTGTGAGCATGAGGGAAAAAGGTTATTTTAGATCTAATTTTAAGCTGTGCTTTAAACAAATACCCAAAAGTAAGTAGTTTCAGTATCTTAGGTAAATAGTGCTTGTCATCGTATTCATTCAGCCCTCTTATAGTTAGACCACCAGCCTGGCTTCGTCTGGCTGAATTCCTCACTTCCCTCACTTCCTAAATTAACATTACTTTTTGGAAAAGAAGATAAGAATTATATCAATTTTTACTCATTTCCTTCCCCCTTTTTTCCATGCCTTTTAATATCAGTGTTAGTTAATGGTATGCATTAATTAAAAACTACTTCTCCCTGCTTAGTCGTGTCTTTTCATTGTTTTCCGGGAGCACTCCATTACTTGTCTTAAAACATGCAGACCATGGACGTAAGACCACAGTTGAAGAGAGTATGACACGACATGACAATGTTTAGCTATGTGGTATTTGACAGCAGATGGGTTGTTTTTATGCTAGCAGTTACAGAGGGAGCTGAGCTGACTTTCCTTGGGCTGATCTTCACAACCCAAAATATAGGAGAGCCCAGCGCAGAGATTTTCATTACTGCCTTGGGCCTGAAGCTAGCACATCCAATCTGCTTGTGTTAATCTGCTGCTGTACTTAGGCTAATAAGATGCAGGGTCTTGCAGATCTGTCCTGGGTTATCTCTGTGCTGTAGCCCATTTTCTGCTCTTTGCATGTGCCTGATGGATACTTCCAATCTCCGCAGGGGGTCTGTGAGTGGGAGTATGGTGTTGTCTTTGTGTCTGTATGTGGTTTTCTGATGAATTTCAAAGTAAGGGTTAAGTTCTGACAAGTTAAAAAAAATACGGATGTTTTCAGTCTCCAGAGGACCCTCCTTTCTGTCTTGAAGAACTGGGAATAAACCTTGTGGGTGTTATCAGGTGTTTTTGTCTCTTGGTGCCAGGCCAAACATCCTGCGTTTTTGAGGGTGATGGTTGGTAGCTTTGAAACCAAAGCAAGCTCCTGCTGACTCTTTCTGCTGTGTATTTTACCCAAGGTACATTATAGTCAGGGCAACCCAAATGATGCCTCCTCTTACTTACCTGGAAATATAGTTCTGGTGAAAGTTGACACTGGCTGTTTTATTTAGGTTTGGTGAAGAAACACTACCCCATTCCTGTCCCTTCTGGATTTCTGCATACATTTGTTAAATCATACTAGGCTCTTTGTGCTTTTATTGCTCACCTTCTCTAGCATTGCCCCTGAATGACATGTGTGATCCTGGGGTACTTTGACCTCTGTTGAGCAACCTTTGCCTTCTCTGTGGATTTTGAATGTGTTCTTTGTAGTAATTCCACTGTTGGTGTGTTATTTCATCCTCTGGAAGCTACTGCAACATTAACTATGTAATTTCTTTGTGTTGGAGGAGCGTGGGCACTGGAAGCAGAATGAAGAGGTCTCAAATGCTTGCAAGGGAAAGGTGATGCTTGGCTTCTGCACAAGCCAGGTTATGTTTCAGTGGGAAAACTTGCCTTACACCAGATAAGTTTTGCTACCTCTTGAGCCATTCCTGAGGCAGCCTCAGACCATAATTTGAAGTTGCATGTTGTTCTTGGGCAATTGAGAGCTCCCCTGAACCAGTGTGGGTATTTGTGCTGCTGCTGGGTTCATTACCTGACATCTGAGAGCCATACTGGAGGGATTGATGAAGTCAAGAGCCCAAGCCACCTCTGAGGGCACCTTTGTGTATTCATTACAGCAGCATATGTTGGTTACCCTAGAATAAGGTCTCATGCTGTAAAGGTACAGCGCATAGGGTAATGACGTACCCTGGCTCCCCAGGGTACCATCTCAGTGTTCAAGGGAAAGGGCAGTTCTATTTGACACCATAACAGTGAGGAAGCTTTTTGGAGTAAATGGTTTTCAAAATTAGGGATGGTGGAGGGACAGAGAGTTTGATGACTTGAGAGAGCAGATGAGCAAAGATGAGGACACACTGAGGACACTGCATTCAGTGAAAGTAGAAGCAAAACTGTGAAGCTGTCTGAATTGCTGCTGCCTTCTGCCTTGCTCTGCTCAGCTGCTCTCTGGCACTGCTTAGCTCCTCAAGCTCCTCGCTGTGTTCTCTGGTGGCTGGGAGGAGGAAAGGTGCCAGGGCAGCCTGGTGTCTTGTGTGGAACCAGTAGGAGTTTTCGCTTGTCCCAGTCAGAGTCTGGTGATAGCTGGAGTGAGATGCATAACAAGCTTCCTTCCCTCTCCTACACATCAGTGCAGGGTGCCTGTGCATATTGCCTGTGTGGGCTAAATGTGCAGTGCAGATGACACCTTTCAGTGTCAGCAAGCATCTTTGCTCCCCTCATTTGAATGCAGGGTCATGTATATATAACCAGGCTGCACTCTGAACTTGAGGTGTCGTGTAAACTGGCCTCACTGTGCATCATATCTTGCATGCATAATGTTTTGATGAGAATACCAAATTTGAAAGATGTTTGGAGCACACTGGCTTTAGTGACCAGCTTTGCAAAAAAATATAGATTGGACTATGACCAAACTCCTCATTCTGGTCATTCCATTTCTAGGAGAAGTAGGTTAGAAGTAGGCTGGAATGAATGCCTGCCTTGTCTGGTTCCTCCCCTCCTCTGCAGAGAGGAACTTTGAGGGGGAGGACGTGGGACTGCTGGAGCTTGTTAACTTTATGGGGGGAGGATCCGACCTCAATGCTAGCTCATCATGGTGGGAAAAAAAATACCTATACCAAATTTAGTGGCCCTCTGGAAGGAACTTGGATTTGCTTTGCTGTCTAGAACTGTGCTGGTGTTGTATATCTGCATCACTTTTGCCAAATAAGCTCAGGTTAAGTAATGAACTCTTCAGCAGAAACCTGCCTGCAGGAGCTGCAGCAGCACTTCTTGAATTTTACTGTTAATACCAGATAGCTTTTTGTAGCCTTTCCCTTCCAGGGGTCTTGTTCCCGTCTCTGTCCTGCCTACCTTCTCCTACGCCTTTCATTTTTCTTTGTATTTTCTATCCTCTAACCCTTCCTTTAATATACTCCTGTATGGTGTTTGCCTGTTGGCCATCACCTTGCTTCCGTCTTGTTAATTTGTTCCTTTCTGCATCTTGCCTGTAGCTCTGTGCCTTTGTGCTGTGCAGTACTGATAATACTGTGACAGGCAGAAGAACACATGCTCTGGAGCTGTAACTGTGGTGGTAAAAAGCTGAGACCTCATATGCTTTAGCGATCAATGAATTTGAAATGTCCACAACTGACTCTGGTTGCAAATCTGTTGCCTGTTGTGCTTCTCCCAGTACTTTACTGTTTCTTCTTCCTCCCATCACTTTTTCTTTCCCCTTATTGTATAGGAATTGTAAGGTTTTGGGGATGAGGACTTTATCTTTGTTCTGGCCAGTAATCAGCACGATGACCAGGTCTGGCAAGACTCTTGCGTTGAGCACAGAGCTCTAACTGGCTCTGCCTCATGTTCTCTTAACATGATGCGAAAGTCCTGGCGCTCTGTATTCAGGGAAGCAGCATCTCCTGCTGTGAGCTCACTTCTGGTTTGGGTCATGTGCACCACCCAGGATTTCAGTGTGCAAAATCTCCAGAAATTTGTGCTGTCTGTGGGTGATTTGTGCTGGAGGAGCACAGGAGGCCTCAGGAGGTGGGGGAAACCTGGCAAGAGCAGCTGGGCTGTCTTGGGAGGCTGCTCACCTTGGTGATGCTGCAGTTAGCCATCAAGCATGTGCTGACACACAGGCAGTGGCCCAAACCATCTTTCTCTTGCTCCTGTATTAGTCAGCTGTACATTGTGGCTGCAAACCGCAGTCCCTGCTCCAGTTTTGTCTGTGTGCAGCTTCCAGGGAGGGAAAGCTGAGAGAGAAATAAAAACAGTGTTAAAGGAGGAGAGGGGCGGAAAGAAATTCCTGTGCTTCCTGTTGCCTTAAGGTTTGTGGCTGCCTCGCCTGGACCCACAAGCTGCCGAATGCAAATGTTCCCAATCTGCTGAAACCCTTCTGGAGGGGAGCAAAAGAGGAGACAGCTTCTTTCCATGGTGAATTGGGTACCCGTGGCTTGGGAGTGCTTGCTGCCATGGCCCAGAGGGTGCAAACCTGAGTCTGGCTTTCCTGCCTGCTGCCTGTTTAGAGGAAGGCTGGTCTGTGAGTTGCATTAGATTCACTTTGTTGAAAAGAAGGGTTTGGCTTTTTTCTTTTTTCTTTTAAAATGCTGTCTTATTAGTTTCCAGTTAACTGTTTTGTGTAGTATTGTGTCTGTTAGCTGAGGAAGGTTGGAACGGACTCCTGACTCCTCTGAGAATACTGGCTTAGAATGAGTTACCTGGTTTTGGTGCTACAGTTCCCAAATTGCAAAATAGGATTTATCCTCACTGTCAAGGGACCTCTATTTTATTGAGTAACATTTGGTTTTGTTATGCAAAAAAGGAATCACTGTGCAGTCTGAATGAGATACAGGAGATAAACAGCACAGATAGTGACATGAGTCAGGTCTTGGACTAGCTGAAAAGGAAGGAAATTTTAGATGTTGCAGAGATGCAGCTTGAAAAGTCTTCTAAGTCAATAAAGAAATAAAATCCCACTCACCACTGACTTGGTGTTTCTGACCTGATCAGAGCATGCTCTGTGATCAGCAGAATCAACTCTGTTGATCAGAGTGTGAAAACACTGGGGATCTGAAGGACCTACTGAAGTCATAGAATCATAGAATAGTTTGAGTTGAAAGGGACCTTCAGAGATCACCTGATTCAAACCCCCTGCCATGAGCAGGGACGTCTCGAAGATGTTTATTATTCTTAGATACAGCTTAAGAAGAATGACAAGGAAATAATTTCACAAAGATAGTACCTGATATGGGATATAATGACCCAGGCTGGCTGCTCTGTGATCCTCTTATGCTCAGGCATACTGGGTGCCCAGTCTGGACCACTTGTCCTGCAGGGGAGACGTTGCATTCTCTGGCGTGACAGATTCCTGGTGCTGAGATGTTGCTTGTAGGGAAAGATGGGTTGGAAGGATATGCTAGGGCTTGTGTGTCTGACTGACATTTTACCTTCACAATATGCATTTGAATGCGAGTTTAAAAGCGTCTTGGAAAGGCATGGAGAGCTGTCAATGGCAGCTGTGTGGGAAGTGGAGAGCTTTGTGCTCAGGGCTTGATCTGGTGAGTATCCAAAGGAAACTGCCATCATGAACCTCCCTGGAATAAATAATTGATGTGAACAGCACCTTATACTTTAAAGTTAGCACTTTCCATCTCTCTGTGGTGTTGAGTAGCTGTCCTGTGACAGTCTCTGTAACTGTACAACATGATAATGTGTCATATTTTGAATTTCTACCTCATTAGGCTTGCTGTGTGCAAGAACGCGATTTTAAGTGGTCCGTGCTCTTCCCTGGATGCGGTGGGCTCTGTGTTTGTGCTTAGGGCTGGATTTGGCTGGCCTCTGGAGCAGCAGCACATCCATGTGCTTACTCCCCTGTTACAGGAATAGGAGCATGTGCTGCAGGAGGATGTACTGATGCAGATACTTCAACTTCAGTCCTGCAGTTCTCATGCTCTATCAACCTTGTCCCTAATTATATGCTGAAAACCATAATGTGAAAAGGCTGTCTAATACAGCCATTTTGTCCTAGTCTTTGTCTTACAGACTGAAGTTAAGGCACTGGTACATGGGAAACATCCAGAAAATGGGAGGCAGTCTCTGCAGTTGGGTTCTGACCCTGTCTTGCGTGTGACCCTGTTTTATATGGCTGTGGGGAAGATGCCTATACTTAATGTCTCTGGTTCTTTCTCTGAACTTTCAGTAAGTGCAATATTGGAGGCACTTCTAACACTTCAGATAGACACTTGACTTAAGGAAAGAAGCCTGCTTGCTGGCTGCATTTTCTGATAATGTATCAGCAGTAACTTCATTATAGTCTCTGTTCTCCCAGTCTTCAGAGCACAGCGCAGCCCCAAACTGCCTCCTTCAGCCACGGTGACTCATGCAGAGGCAGGGGCTCTGGCAGTTCCTGAAACTTCAAGCTCTGTTGATGTCCTTAGAAAGGCCCTTAGGTCAGTGGTCACCTATGCAGTCCACCAGCCAAATGAAAGTTATTGCAGTAAAAAAGATTTTTGTTGTTGCAAGATCAACAAGCAGGCCAAGAGGGTTTCTTGGAAATGTGTTTCATACCCGTTCTGTTAGTACCCTGTCTTTGTAGCCTTCCCTGGACTCTGCAGTTCTCGCCTAAAAAAAAGGAGCGCAGTATTCCAAGGAAATGAGGGAAATTGGGCAATGCAGAGTGCTGGTATATGCAGCTGTGCCTCTGCAGATCGTTTTGATCTTGTTAGAGAGGTATGGGTTTTTTTTAATCAGTTTTATTTCTCTGTAAATCTTCAGACTTAACTCTTCATTTTCTGCCAGGTTGGTTAAATAGTGGCTATTCTGAGGGCTCCTGCATGACTCTTCTGCTCCAGGCTGTCCAGGAAGCTCTGTTATTTTGAAAGTACAATGAGTATTTATAATTGGAGAATTTAAGAAAACCCAGTACATTAAATGGCCATGAAAATGAGTCTATGCTCTGATAACTAGTGGCTTATTAGAGAGGGAATAGAGAGTAGGCGATTGCCTACAGGAGATATGTGCTTGGATGGCATCCCAAAAGATGCTAAACCTTTCCTGTCCAGGAAAGGGATGGTCACAGAGGTGTAATATATGTTGGCATAAATAGTTTACTGAATTAACGAAGGGATTTTGATAAGGGCTAGAGGAACAGCCTGAGGGTGTTCTTGGTAGCTATTTTAGCTCATCACTTTTTGCTGGTTCAGTGATCATGTAACCCATTCACTCTTCTTCTCTATCTCAGAAACAAGTTCTTACGTTGTAAAATATTTTTACGTCCCTACACAGATGCCTTCCTACTGGCTCTTCAGGTTTTGGTATCTGTCTTATCCACCTACTACCATGCTGTAATATAGAGTTATTTTGGATAGCTTGCTACTCTAGATGGTGCATTTTCACCTTTTTCTTCAGCAACTGCAGCAATTTTTTCTGAATGCTTCCCTATTTTTCTGGTTTTTACCTTCATCCTTAAAGGAATCTTTAAATGTGTAGGCCAAAAAAATCACAGAAGAACAAATACCCATGGCCTGTTCCTGACAGCTTTTGTAATTGTCTTGTTTGGACAGCTTCCCTTCTCAATAACAGCCTGCTCTGCTTAGTTTTGAGAGGTCAGAAGCAAAAAATCCCTGTTCTTCTGGACACAGTCACCTGGTAGGATGGGGCTATTCACTCTTGATCAGCCCACCTGGGCCACACTGAGTTGTGACACATGCTCTGCAGGCAGGAATCAGTGATGTTCATTTGTTGGTGATAAAGATTGCTTTCCTATACCAATTATCTCATACTGCTGCTGACTGTTGCATCTTTCAGGAGAAGCCCATTCTGATCTGAAGGGCTAATGCATTTGAGCTGTGAATAGTAAATTCTGGGGATTAATGGATGGGTTTAATCCCACTACTCAACCCAATCACCTCTAATCTTATTATAGTTCTCAGCTGATTATAATCAGTGGTGATTCCAGTGGGGATATAGCATTCGCTAACCTATATGCAGGTCTTGTAACCTGCCTTTAGGTCCTGTGAGGTGCTGAACGATTCACTCCATTGCTCTGTATCTCGCGCAGTTGAAGTTTTCAAGAACTTAGTGTGTGAGTATCACTAATAATAGTATATAACTGACTGAAGCAGTGCTTGGATGTAAACTTCCTACTTTCCTATAGTAAAATCCTTGTTAACTTGATTATGTTCCTGTGGTCTGCTTGTATGTTTAAAGTCTTTAAAAAAGGAAAGAGGAAGCAAGTGCATTTATCATGGGGGAGAAGCTCACTGGCCTGCCTGAAATCAGTACGTCTACAAGATTAACACGTTAAAATAGCAAAAGAAGCACTGCCCATGTTTACTCTTCTCTTACTAATGACCCTGAGCTATAATTGATCTGATTTGTGCCGCATTCACCAAGAAAGAGTCCTGGTGGTAAATACTGCAGTGGAGGGTGACAGCTTGTTAGTGCTAAGTGTGACAATGTTCATTCATTAGCCAAGTACAAATATTCCTTGCCCAAGCTATAAGCTTGCGAGCACCTGCATAGATGTAAGGCATTCCTATTTTCTGGTGCTTCTCCCACAGGCTTGCAAACGTTGTTCAGTAAAGGTCTGTACTGGCACAAATTGGTATTGGTACATTGGACAGACAGAAAAACATGGGTTTGAATTAGAGGATACTTGCCCAGGATGATGATGTGAAGTGGGAAAAGAGCTAGGGTCCACTGACTCCTGCCCTTCATTCCAGTTGCTGGACCATCTCTTCATTTTTCATGATTGCACGTATGAACCGAGCTTTGGGTCACTTTAATCCTGTAGAGCTCATTTGTTTGGGAATTTTAACTATGACTGATATCCACCCCCCACTTCATTTCCAAAAAAGCTCATGAAATTACACATTCCAGTCTTTGTAGCCAGATCTGTGTTTCCTGCAAGCTGCCTGGCTGCTGGGAATGTGGCTTCCTGTGCTGCCCAGCCTTCCAGGAGAGGGGAAGGACTCTTCCCTGAGCCAGAGCTTCTCTGGGGTTGTAGAAAAGTTCAGTTCTCTGGTTTGCAGTGACCATCCCTCTTGATGCAGGGAAAGATAAATTACATTTTTTAACAAAAAGACCCTGGAAATCTCCTAGGGCAGCACCATGTCTCAGCATTGGGTACTGCCCCATTGCCATCATGTTTGTGGAATGCTCTGCCACCTTTTGGCCCCACCAAGAGTCTTCATTTCAGTCTTAAAGAGCAGAGGCTAACAGAACAGGTATTAAACATGCTTTCAAGACGGGCAAAGGTAAAATTCAACCTTTTCTGTCCTCTCTTCTCACCCAAAAGGACCCAGCCTTCTCTGGGTGGTCAGACAAGTAAACATCTGCCCCATTCCCTGAAACCTCTGCTAAAGGAGACTGAGGGTGTTGGATTCTATCCTCTCACTCTTAAGTTGAATATTTTCAGAGTGTTGTAAGTCACTATCACCTTCTTCACGTCACCTTTGCCCATTAATGTCTGTTCTCTGTTGGAAGTGGGCTGTGGATATCTGTACTTGAGGTTGTGGGTAGCCATGCCTAATATCCCCTCGGAGGCAGAATTGAATGAGACATGTTTGGGCATTTGTTTTATTTCATTGTTTTGTTGGGGTTTTTTTAAATCTTTTCTTAATCCAGATGGGTGCTGAATCATATCAGTCTCTGTGTGTGCCCAGCAGTTGTATCCATGTGTATGTGTGTGTTGCACACATATGGTATGTGATCTTGTACGTACACTAAATACATGAAGGATTAAAGGTTTCTTTATTTAGTTAAAAATTAATTCATAGAATCATAGAATAGTTAGGGTTGGAAAGGACCTTAAGATCATGAAGTTCTAACCCCCCTGCCATGGGCAGGGACACCTCACACTAAACCATGCCACCCAAGGCTCTGTCCAACCTGGCCTTGAACACCTCCAGTGACGGACCATTCACAACTTCCCTGGGCAACCCATTCCAGTGCCTCACCACCCTTACAGTCAAGAACTTCTTCCTTATATCCAATCTAAACTTCCCCTGTTTAGGTTTGAACCCATTACCCCTTGTCCTCTCACTACAGTCCCTAATGAAGAGTCCATCCTCAGCATCCCTATAGCCCCCCTTCAGATATTGGAAGGCTGCTATGAGGTCTCCACGCAGTCTTCTCTTCTCCAGGCTGAACAGCCCCAACTTTCTCGTCTTATCTTCTTACGGGAGGTGCTGCAGTCCCCTGATCATCCTCGTGGCCCTCCTCTGGACTTGTTCCAACAGTTCCATGTCCTTTGTATGCTGAGGACACCAGAACTGCACACAGTACTCCAAGTGAGGTCTCATGAGAGCAGAGTAGAGGGGCAGGATCACCTCCCTCAACCTGCTGGTCACACTCCTTTTGATGCAGCCCAGGATACGGTTGGCTTTCTGGGCTGCAAGCGCGCACTGCCAGCCCATGTTCATTTCCTCATCAACCAACACCCCCAAGTCCTTCTCTGCAGGGCTGCTCTGAATCTCTTCTCTGCCCAACCTGTAGCTGTCCCTGGGATTGCTCCGACCCAGGTGTAGGACCTTGCACTTGTCATGGTTAAACTTCATCAGGTTGGCATCAGCCCACCTCACAAGCATGTCAAGGTCCCTCTGGATGGCATTCCTTTCCTCCAATGTATCAACTGAACCACACAGCTTGGTGCCATCGGCAAACTTGGTGAGGGCGCACTCAATCCCACTGTCCAAGTCCCCGACAAAGATGTTGAACAAGACCGGTGCCAACACCCATCCCTGAGGGACACCACTCGTTACTGGTCTCCAGCTGGACATTGAGCCATTGATCGCAACTCTTTCTTTGCGTGCGGCCATCCAGCCAGTTCTTTATCCACCAAATCAGTGGAAGAGTTGCTGTCTTCTACCTTGTATAGCCTAAATCACTCAGGCCTTGAGGAGCAAGTGATTTTCTTCTGGCTGATAAAGAAGAATCAAACTTCCAGTGAGATAACTAGCTTGTGCATTGCCCTGTGCAGTGATAGCAATGTGGGAAAGCTTCTGGTGAAGTGTGCTTTAGGGCACTGCAATCAAAATCATGATAGGCAGGTGTAAAAGTGACTTCTCCAATACCCCTAACACACGTTCGAACTTGGATTTCTCAATTCCAAGGCGATACCTGCTGCAAGCCTTAGAGGAGGATTCTGGACCACTCTACAATTTCCCTTGTACCTATAATAAAAGGTTATATTAATAAAAGGATTTGGTGCCAGAACTGAACTCTTTGCCAACTGCTAATTGGTGAGCACTTTGGAGCAGTGAGCTGTGCCGCACCGGTGTTTCAGCATTGTTTTTCCCAGGGGCTGATGTAAAATTAACCAGGGGAGTAAGAATGAGGGCAGCATACTTGGGAGTGAAGGGGGAATTATGCAAAAACCTGGCAGGTTTTCTAGAGAAGAGGGATCAAACTAAGGAGCTTTACCAACATGCAGCAGTGTCAGGGTTACTGACCTCTGCCAAGATACATGCCAAATGTGTGGCTGTCTGGTTGCCTGCAGTATTGTTCTGATGGATTTTTCTATATAAAGCACTTTTTCATTAAGGGATTTTTGCGTTGCATTCAGAGCACGCTGCATAAATATCTAGTATCAAAAAAAAACCCAAACCAAACTCAAATCTTTCCTGTTGTACTGAAGTAGGATTTTTGATTGTGATCCAGTATATTCAAATAGTGGTAGCTGTCTTAATGAGACTGCACTCATGAAATAGTCCAAATATCCTGCTGAAGTTTTAAAGTCATCGATTGAATTTGTAGAGATCACTGGCTGAGTGCTCAGAAACACTTTGTTTGAAGTAGTAAAGCAATTTTTAATGACCATAACATCATACATAAAGAAATACAGAGAGGCTGTTTCTGTTCTCAATTTTAATGACCAAGTGAAATCAAGTTGGGAATTGAAAAAGCAGGATAAAAAAAGTAAAATAAGTCCATCCATGAATAAAAGAGAAGGAGGGAGATGATGGCATCTGCTAGTTCGAAGAGTTGATTATCATATACTTCAGACAAGTTCACTTCCTTCCGGGCAGAAAAAACCTCTTCTTTGATGGAACAGTTTTTAAATGCAAATCATGTCCAGGTGAACTTAAATATTCAAAACCTATTTATCTGATGTAGATAAAACATGAGTTATTAAAATAACCTTAACTGCTGTCATCTTTTGCATGTAAATTCAAGTCTGCTTTCTTTCTAGTTTGATATAAATTGTATGTATGTTTAAAAAAAAACCTGATGCTGTTTCATAACACAAGAAGAAACCTGGAGGAGTAAAGTGTTATCTTGTTCTTCGAAGAGATACGGTTTGTGTTATCACTGAACTGGTATGCTCAGATGGCAGTGTTGGGGCAGGAACCAGCCCAGGAGTCAGGGGCAGGGTGAGCCTGGCTGTCCCTGGTGCTACACGAAACCACAGGCAGAGGGTCTGACAGTAGTTTCAAAGATCAAGGAGGGAGTGTTTATGCCCCCCAAGCTGGATGCAAATACTATGCATCTATGGCGGAGAACTATTTTTTTACTGAAAAAGTTATATCTGTGTTTCTTTAGCTTGAGGAAAATGGAGTTTCAATTCTCTGCATTCTTGCAGGAATTTTATTTCCCCATCTGAAGTCTAACCTGGTTATAGTGTATAGGCTGATGCCCTGTGAACTGCTGAAGCCAGAAACTCCTGTCTCTGAATGCAGCTCTGAAATCCCAGCTCTCAAGTAGTAGAAAGCATTAGCCTCAAATTGTAGCAATTCACAAGGTGTCTGCTAAAATCCTGATCTGCTTGAACTGTGGAGCAGAAGGAGAACGAGATGCTTTGAATAGCATGTCCTGATTTTAAGGTCTGTTGTTTTTTTGTCATGACCTGAAGCACTTCAAATGATCCTGAAGAGCACTGGTACTTTCATAAGTGTTTGTCCTACATCTCAGAGTAGACCTCTCTAGACAACCTCTTGGCTTTTGGAAGAGCTCCTGGGAGAGGGTACACATGGAAACTGCTGTTTTAAATTGTGTTGTGCCTTCTTGCTGTGTGTTTTGGGTTTCAGTGAACTAGAGGAATGTTGGGCAGTGATTGCAGAGCCTGCGATCATTACATGTGGGACTTGGAGGAATATTTTTGTTATGTTGATGCATATTTACATCTTGTGGGGAGAGGTTGTAGCTTTTCTGCCTGTAGACATCCAGGTTTGACACTGAGGATATGATACCTAGAGGACCAAAAACCAAAAAGCCATGCTAATATCCTCAGGGATTCCTTTTATCTGTTCAATATAAAAGGGAAATATTGCTTGCAAATTTGGGGTGTTTGGGGTTAGAATAATGTGTTGTAAGTGAAGCCCATGCTATCATGATTATTCCACAGGAGTTGATGTATAGGTAGAATCTTGTTTCTCCTCACTAAGCGTTAAACAAATGATGCTGCTCAGTAGGAGGCTGGTGAGGACTGGCTTTGCTTTCATAGGTGTTTCTGACTTGCCTGTAGGAAACCTGTGAGCTCTTTTCTCTTTATCTGCTGCTTTCCATCGAAAACCGTTTTGTCCTCAAAACCAAATGAATTTCCTAGAGGCAAAAGCACAAGTGCTGTTTTTTCTTTTCTTTCCTGGTGAGACCCAAAGCAACATGTTTTCAGGCTCAAGTCCTTTTCTTATTCCTTTTGCTGCTGTCAGACCCATAGTGTCCTGCTATGTAATGGGGTAGGAATGTGTAGGGGTCAGTCACTTCATCCCAGCTGAGGAGCAGGGGACTTCCAGCTCTGGGAACATAGCCTCCTTAGCCACTTGTAGCATGGTCTTCTTAATCATCCCATTAAACTCTGTGAGAGCAAGTAAATGGTGGGATTTTGACACGAGACTGATTTAACAGAACTGACAAATAAATTCCCATTCCTGTGGTCAGTCATGTATGTTTAACTGGGCAAAGGACATTCTGTTAGCGGGAAAAAATCGGGTTTTGGAATTGTAATATTGTTTCAAAGCTCCTTTGCAATGTCAGAATTTCCTCCCCATTCTGACTTAAATGAAACTGTTTCACTGATTCCAAGCTGTGATTTTTTTTTTTTTTTACTGAAGCAGCTACATCACAAAGGTTGTCTGGGTTTGTGGGGAGTGCTGATGTTGTTTCAAACACATACCTGTACAGTGGATCAGTATAGCTTTTGTGCAGGAATGGTCCCATGCTTGTATTTTCAGTGAAACAAAGGCTGGTAAATGAAAGACCTGGGAACACCTTCCATGATTGAAGACGGCCCATAAAACCATGCTGATAAGGAGTGCTTACTACTGAAAGCCTGCCCTGTAGCGCTGGGTTAATTTCTCACTGATATCCCTGTTAAGGTGTTTTGCAAATGCTGCAGAACTAATAACTCTGATATGATTCAGTGATGAAAATGCTTTTTCCTTTTCACAGAAATGTCTGCATTTCTAAACACCAGCCATTTGGTTTAAATCTTCTATTTATCTGGATTAAATAGGGTGGGAAGTGGGAGGCAACTGCTTGTATAGGTTCCCAAAAAATACTAAATATTCACCAGATGTATGAGAGTGACAGATTCTGTCAGTGGAATGAAGACACTAGCAGATAAAATCGGACTAAAGTTAATTTAAAACAGGATCCTGTAATTAGGAAATTCCTGCAAAGTTGCATGAACTTGCCATTGTAACATCTTCAGGCTACAAGCATGGTTTGACAGCCCTGCTGGGACAGAACTTGGATGTTGTTAAGCTTCACTAAAACATTTCTAGCAGCTCAACAAATTACATCTGTAAAAGCCAGCATGTAAAGAAAAATGTTCTGGACCATCCATGCCTGTTCTTGTTCTGCTTGGCGCTGTTTTGTTGACAACCTGTATATGGGCCCTCTTTGAAACTCCCTCCTCTCTAGGGATGGAAGGAGGTGGAGGGCAGTCCTTTTGTATCACAATGTGCTCTTTTGGATCCAAGGACACTAACTATTCAGTGAGAAAAGCCACCTGTCAGTTGGGAAGGTCTGTCAGACTGTTGTTGACTTTATTCCTCTAGATGGAGGTGAAAGGACATCAAAGGAAAAGAGGAAAGTCAGGAGATGCAAACATCCTTCAGCAAGTCTATTTTCATAAACCTCCTGCAGCTGGAATTAGGATGTACTCGCCCATAAACCCTTTTAGCAGACATAGTGCCCTGAATTTATTCCTCCTCCCAATATTATTAGAAGTCTTGCAAAGAAATAAGAAGCCGAAGGTTAGTAATGATAAATTCTTCACTTAAAAAAGGAAAAGAAATGAAACCTCAGTGATGTAAAATTGTCTATCAGATCTGATCTGAAGCCCCCACTGTTAAAATTAAGGTCTTAATGCAGCTTTAGCAGGGCAGAAAGCATTCTGTAAGAGTGTTTTTGAGTAAGAAGATCAATGCCAAATGCATTGTTGGACTTTTTGAGCTGCTTGAATCTTCCAAGGCGTTCTGGAAGGGAAAAGAGTAACGCAAGGTTACTTAAAAGTACTTCAGAAAGTGCTGCCTTCCTGATGTATATTCATTGTGTTCCTCAGCCTCCCTTTAAAATGCTTTGTACTTGACATTCTAAGGTATGCAAGGGCTTGCGTGGGTTTCTTTTAATGGGATGCAGGGAAGGTGTGCTGAAAGTTACGATATGATTTATAATGAGTTCAAGAAAGTACATTTTGAATGTCCATACAAGGATACATCCTGTAATGGCGCCGTCAGCTTTTGGCATAGGAGATCAAGGCTTGAGGCTGATGTGTGCAGTCAACATGCAAATAACTGCAGTGAGAATGGACTGGAGAGAAAGCAATTACAACCCTGCCAAGCTCCCTTTGTCTAAGCCTCATTTGGGAAATAAAGATGCTGTTTTCAGTCTGCTTCCCCTACTACTGGGGTAATCGGCTGTGACCCAAGTCTCATACTTGAACTCCAGAGTTCCTACCAGCATCTGTTGTTGGGACACCTCTCTCAATGGCAAGAGTGACACAAGAAGCCTGCCCCAGTAATCTGTATGTCTGGCTGCTGTTGTGCCAGTATCTGTGTAGGGCTGCACCATGAACTGAATCAGGGAAAGGAATTCAGTTAAAAATATCTCCACTTTAATGGTTATTTTTGAGTGTGATTGTTCATGGTAAGCAGCAGCAGGATAAAAGGGATTCCTTATATGACTATGTAACTAGGTGAAGAATCAGAGGCAAAGATGGAATGATCGGTTTTCTCAGTGAAGAGGCCTTATTAGTGGAGTTTCCTGTTTGGCTGAGCTGAGAGTATTGCTCTAATCAACAGCAATAAAAACCGGGATCTGACAGAGGTGCAGAAGGACTTTGTGATAGTGAGTGATAAAACTGTCAGGTTAAGTTAATTGAGGAAAGATCTAGAGTAACCTGGAGATAGGCCCTGAGCTAGCTTTCTCCATGCAGGAACATGGTGAGGGGATAATAGCACACTTCAGTGTGTGCCATTCCCGTTTCATCCGACCACAGTAGAGCAGTCAGAAAACAAATAAATATGGGGTATAAGCGCCGTGATGCATCAGAGTTGAGAGAGTTGAACTCTGAAGTTGCTAGAAAGGTAGGTACGGTCTCTAGTGAGAGGGAATTAAGGTTGCAACACAGTAAGTACTTAGAGAAATCTTGGAAGCAGCCCAGCTTCTAAGGAGAGTTTTGGCTTAAACCTTGGGTGGTACTGCTGTTCAGCAGATCCCAGTGACAACTGCAGCTGGGTGTAGAGGGGCACATGCTTAGATTGCAGTCTGTGTATAGACACTAACAAGCACTAGAGTTTATTCTAGAAACAAGCTTTCTGCAGTTTTGCACTCAGTTGTTAATTGCATGGAGGTCATCCTCTACTCAGTGCCACGAGAATGTGCTTTCCATTAAAGAAACACAATTTCTTGGACATAAACTGAAATCATTTAGATGTAGGATCTGACAGTTCCCGAGAAGCAACTTTCAAGATCTGGTGAGGAATCTAGAGTGCTACCCTGCTCCATCACTTTAGGGATGTGTTATTCATTTGACTCTCAGATAGCCGTAGCTGGTGATCCTGCCTCCTTCATTGCGTTACCGGTGTGACTGTGGGGATGGAGAGATGATCTCATCTGAAGTAATTTAAAAGCTTGCCTTGTTCAGTCCAGCTAAACAAAGGGTGAGAATTGATATATTCGTTTTCTGTAATGACTAAGAAGGTTAAACCTTAGAAAAGAGAAGAGTCACGTAAGGTGAAGGATAATGCTAGCAAGAACAAGTTGGTATGAAGTGGCTTTGGATGTATTTCTGCTGGAAATGGTGTGTATGTGTGGGGTTCCTTCACCATTACAGCAGTCAGGCCTGAAGTGGCATGCCAGTCAGTCAGAGGAACAAGATCATAAGATGGTGTTTATGAAGGGCATTATAAAACAATTTGTCTGTAGCAAATGCCACACAATAACCTTTCCAGTCCTGCTGCTGTGTGAGAAGATATAAGTTGTAAGTAATCAATCTTTAGAGCAATATTATCATCTTAGAAAAGGGGAGTAGAAAATTAATTCTTTTTAATTAAGAGGTGAGCTGTATATAAAATTAAACCTCCCAGACAAACACAGCCTCATTAGGGCTGTGCTTGGCTGCTTACTTATTTGTGGCATTTGTGATTAAATGCTTAGGAAGACAAGGCTCATTTAGTATTCCCTGATGGGCATTTGGTTCAGGCATTATGATTTTGATTCAAAAGCAGCTGTTGACCAACACTGAATGTATCTCTATTGGAAAAGGAAGAGCTGATCGCAGTATGTAAGGGTAGACTGGAGGAAGAGGGTCTGGTCCTATTGCTTCTAGCAAGGAGGAGCTGGGAAACAAATCTCATTCCTCCTTTATTACCTGCTTATAAGTTATGGGATGCTATGATGAAATGCCCATCACATAAATCTGTGCAGCTGAGAGGCAATGAAATTAAGAAGCAGCTGGTGAAGCACACCATAGATTGAATTTGCTGCTAATAATTATGAGCCTGTTGGAGCCACGTGCTTTTCCCCTTCACGCATGCCTTGGGAAGTGCTGAGGCAATGAATTATTCTTCTTACCAAGAGCAAAGAGTAACTTCTACTGCTGTATTTTCTATTCAGTGTGTTTTTATTGGATGTGAAACAGTCACAGAGAAAGTAATAGAAATCCCACACATGACTGAGGAAAAAGAATCTGCAGATTTTATTGCATTCAGCCAGTTACTGACATTGCAGACCTGATTGTAAATCTTTGGACACAGGCTGGCTTCTTGTGAGGTTTCTCAGTTGCCTCTCATAGGAATTGACAGACAAGGTCATTCTGGAGGTCTCTCCAACCCAGTGTCCCATCTTCAACAGTGTTAGGGACCAAATGCCTCTGGGAAAATTGGAGCAAGGATCTGTATGTATTAGGACCCATCTTTCCACTAGATCCCATCCTGGTCTACAGTAAAGAAGGTTGGGTGTACAAAGCCTTGTGTGCTCTCACTGTTTGACGCTGCTGTCCTTACTCAGAAAGTGTACTGGATGAGAAAGGAGGAATCTTGCTGGTCACTTAGCTCCTCTTTGGTGGCTCAGCATGAAACCAAGTTATTTTCAGCTTGTTTTTTTCCTGAAGGGGTATTTTGGATAGTGGTACAGTGCCATCTGTAGGGAAGTAGTTAAAGGAGCACAGAAAGGCATAAGCTGAAGTGCCTTTGTAGGTATATGGATGGTTAAGAGAATGTCCTGCTGCTTCCCACTCAGCCATTGTATTAACTTGGATTTTAGTGGGAATAAACCACAGTCATATCCTCAAGCAGCTCTTATTAGCCTCAGTGCTGTTCACTGGCCCCAACAGCCAACCAGAACTAAACTAGAAAGTGCTCAGGAGCTTAAAAGGTGATAAACGAGGCTGAAAGTACTTGTAGTTTCAGTAGCATTAGTTGTGTAGATGATTTGAGTGAAGTGCTGGTGTAGCAAAGAAACTTTTGTGCCTGGGTTCTGGTGTGCACTTAACAAAAGCATTTAAGTCCTCTAGGAAACCCCATATATGTTTTCTAGACACAGACTGGCAAACAGGTTATGTACTCCATGTCCTAAAGGGGCCGTGCAGCACCGACTGTGGCATCATTCCTATAGCGGAGCCTGAACCACCAGGCTGCATGTTTTTTTGATTCATCTTTGCAGGTTCCTGCAGAATGGGCATCCAAAGGGTGTTTGTAAATATTTGAGGTACATAATAACCCAGGGAAGCAAGTTTCCACTTGATGCTGCTGGGACAAATATAAAAAATGCTAAATAAAGAAGAATGTAAGCTGAGATCATCTGCAGCACAGGAAATAAAAATTGCTTTGCAGCCATGGGTGACATACAGAGTTTCTGTCTCAAGATTATCAACCATCTAAAGAACTTCTCTTCCTCTTTCCTCTCAAATATATAGGTATGTAGAAGGGTTAAGACAGTACTTCCCAGACCAACGTGTCTGATGTTTTCACTTGCGCAGATGCCAGCTTTCTGTCTTTTCCACCTTTATAGTCCTTGCATATGAGGTTCTGAAAACACATGCCAAATATTACCCATGTCTCACAGATTTGTTGCTAGCAAGAAGTATACAGCTTTTCAGGCAAAGCCTCCAGACTCCTGGTTGGGGCACATGAATTGCTGATACAGGGACATGCTAGCTTGAAGCCTAATGCCATTTAAAGAGTTCTGTTGATCCCAGTGTGCTCAGAGTGCCTTAAATGCCCTCATTACTTTGAGAGGTAGGGCTCTTAACAAAGCCTGGGAAATTAGTGTTGTGTTTGTAGTCTTTGTCTTCCAGGGAATTTGTCATCTTAATTTGTGTACAGTGTGTAAGTGTGAAGAAGACTGCAAAGTAGCCTCTGTGACCTACAGTTAGAACCAAGGCATCAGGTTGTGTGGCTGCTGATTAAATGCAATTGCTCTGAATAGTGAAATGGCCTTTCTCATGCTGAGAATGGTGTTAAGTATCTGAACAGGTGCTGTCTGGACCCTAGGTTTCCTGGCTTTCTAATGTTTGATGTCTTGAAGAAGGCAATCCTTCCCCTTTGTTTGACTCCTGCCCTCTGGCCCTTGGACCTGCACTGAGCTGGCATGCTTTGTCTTCATTAAATGATGTGTTCTTGTGCCTGACGTTCTGGAGGATTGGAGGCGGCTTCAGACAACTTCCTGTCACAGCTCGTAAGGACTTCCCCATGGGCCTTGTGAGGTAATTTGGTTTTGCAGGCCTCTGCAGGACCCCTTCCTCTTCCCTTTCAGCTCTTCTGAGGTCCCTGGTAGCGGCTGCTTCCAAGGGGACAGCTTTGAGCATTGTGCAGCAGTGTTGGACCTTGAGCAAAGTCGTGTTCTGAAGAACTGAGTTTATGTGGATGCTGGAAAACTCCTGTGGAAGGAGAAGCAGATGGACTTAGGGGAAATCCTCTGCTCCCTAAGTTAGGTGACTGAACATTACGTGGGTGCTCTTTGGGTGGGAATAAAGAGTTTTCTGTTGACAGAAGTCTGCTTATGCTTTGATTCAGTTTCTTCAGGAGAAAGAGGAAGACTTTCAGCTTGCAGGAAAATTAAACAAAAAGATTTTTTCTCGCTGTTCTTTTGACACTTGAGATTACCCAAAAATTATGGCTCTGGCAAGGGCACCTGTAATACTTTTAACTCAAAACTGTGCCTTAGTGAGGTCTTGGTATTGAGCACTCAGTGATAAGCAAACCTTGCCATGATGTTTTGTTTTCCATCTTAGTTAAAAAGGGGTTAGAAATACTAGCTTAAAACATCAGTGATTCTGTGTTTTAATCATACATCTCACAAAGCTGAGTCCAAACCCACAATTAGATATTTGAGCATACAGACTCTGTTTTGAAAGCCAGCTTTTAAGTTAACTCGGGATCTTCATGGGAAAGGGCTTTTTCTTCTCCATTACCAAGTCAGACCTAGCAATTTGCCTGTTGATGGGATGTTTTATAAATTAGTGCTTTTTGAAAGACCAGGTCAGGAGGAAAGGGGTCAGCCTAAGTTTATGATGGAAACTCAGTGACATCTTGGCTCTGGAGTGATTGCCATTCCTGCATAGTAAGACTCAAAGAGTATAGACTCTGGTGCGTCAGGTAGAGTGCTTTTCTGTGCCTCGTGGCATAGCATCCCTCACCTGAGTATTGGCACGGGCAGGCTACAAAGGCAAAGCGCACGTGTGGATGCTGTGTATGGGATGGAGTCCTTTGTCTGGAAGGTCACTGACTTCTTCTCAGAGCCTGTGTGACTGCTGGGAGCTGAACGGCCCCAAGGTCTGAAGCCTCGCTGCCTAAGGAGATGGGGAAAACAGGTAGCACGCTTTGACGCAAGTGGCGCAAGACTAAATGGCTGTGAATGGAACAACTTACAGGCAACATTTTCCATTTGCAGCTCCATGTTGAGGTAATTAGCCCAAATGAGCTCAAACTGCTGGAAAACTGCAAGAGCAATGGAAAATAAAAAGGTCACTGTGCATTGCAGGGGTTAAACAGCTGGGCCTAAAAACCTGCAGCACTCTCCGAATTAAAGGGAAAACTGCAGTTATTCGATAGGTCTAATACCTCTCAAAGGACTTGCAAGATGTTTACAACTTTTGCTTGTCTTTATTCATTTCTTAAATCAGGGTTGTTTATACTTCTCTTTAAGTTTGCCTTTAACTTCGCGGTTGACGAAAACTCATCAGGGAAGAGTTCATTCTACCCCATAATTATGCATGTTAGGGCCTGGTTTCAACATCCATGCCAAAAGTAACAAAGAGCACAGTGCCCCCTCTTCAGCACCCCCTTCCCACCAGCCTTGTGGCAAATAAGTTCATTTTTAAAATGGTTTAAAACATAAAACATAAAAAAAGCGCCAAAGTCAAAGCAGTTTGTGTCCTCATGACAAGTTGAGATTTCCCATCCCATTGCCTGCCTGGAGCTTGCTTCTTTAAAATACAAAAATTGTGAGGTTTGGCCTTGAAAAATTGGTTTGGCTCAGTTAGATCTGCTATTTAGCACTGAACAGGGGAGCTGGCATAGGTGAGTATGTCCTGAGGGTGTTTTTCTTTGCCATGAGTTCTGGAGAGTTTTCCCATGGAGGAGGCTAAGCTCACAGGTGTCAGTTGATGCTGTTACTTTCTGAGGCTAAGAAGAGGATTAGAGTAAAGAGGCTTTCGGTAACTGAGCATAATTGCCCTAGAGCCGTTCATAGTAGAAATAGAAAACTGCTGATGAGAAGTTATGAGAGGATTGGAAGGGATATTGGATTTGGGAAGCAAACTTACAAGCACACCTACTCTTGCTTAAAATCTCAATTATTCTCTAATTCTCCTAAAGGGAATGTGTGAGCATTTGTGTTGGGTGATCTGCTGTGCTGTTGTTTTCACGCAGGCTAGAGGCTCTCTTTTGCTATCTCAGTGTGCCTGGGGATAGATTATTTCTGGAGAAGAGGAGATAGCTGAAATTGCTCCTGGTTTTGTTCATGTGGTCTTCCTCTCCTTTGTTTGATTTAAGTCTCTTCTTCTTTCCATTAATCCTATGTGACTGTTTTTGTCACTTTAGATGTGTTCTTTACTGGGAGCAGCTCTCCAGTTTTTAGCCTAGCTATTGACAGCAGTAAAAGTGAAGTGACCGGCAAGCCCTCTTCTGTCTCCTTTTCTTTGACTCCTTTCACCCCTTTTCCGTGAGAACTATTGCTGGGAGGTAGGGTTTGCACCCCCTCTGTGCTTTTTTTTTTTCCCCATGTAATAGGCTTGTGACAGGCAGTTCTGATCATTTCCAGTGAGGGATTATAAGGTGAGGAAATTCATATGCAACTCAAATTCCCCAAAACAGGGAGGAAAAAGGTCAGGAGCTGTATGTACAATACTGTTAGAGACAAATGAGCCAGGGTAGATTTCTCGTCAGTTCTTGAATGTTCTTAGATGCCCAAATGCAGATGCTCCCTGAAAATTTAGCCGAAAACTCAAGCCCAAACCAATGGTAGTGGATTGAATTGGATCTCCAGAGGGTTCTGTCTCAATTGCTTGGGTTTTCCCTCCAAAGGCCTTGCTGTAAATCACTGGCTCTAACAGCTGCAGGTACCCATAAGCTAGATTGGTCCTAAACATCATCAAGTTGTTCTTTCAGCTTGCTAGACAAGAAGGACTGGCATCTTACTGCGTACCACAGAGCAAATGGTATCTTGTCTGGTACTTGGCTTGTGCTCCCAGGGACTACAATGATACAGTATATTATTGGTAATGGTTGACTGTAAGCTTTCCATATGTCCTTCTTTGGAGGCACATGAATACAAAAATAGCATCCAATTCTGATATGTTTAAAGAGAAGTCATCAGTTTGAAAAATGGTCCTAAGTATTTGTATGTGTACTTCTGCCCTTGGGTCCTCCTCATTTTTATGATTTAACTACCAAATTCCATTTTTTTGTTAATTCCTCCCCTTCCCGTGAGGTATTTTTCCATACCTCTTTTAGTAGGGGGTCAAACAGTGATCTTTTTTCCCAGATGATTCAGAATTTAAAACTTCTTTTGTTTTTTTCAGCACTTGAGAAATGTAATTTGTTGGAGTGGGGAAAACCATGTTGCCATCTACTAACAAATGAGATGATGACTTGAGTGAGCAAAGATTCTTTTAGATTTTTTTAGTTGAATCTTATACTGGCTTAGGTCTGATAACAAAGCTCATCTCTTCACACTTGAGAAGCTGCAGCAGGTCCAGTGACTACTCGTACCACACATTTGCATTGATAAGGGCCTGGTCCATCATTCCATGTAAACAAAGCTTCTATGGCTGACCAACACATCTTGAGTGACAGATGTCTCCTGCCTTTGAGTTGATGCCTGTGCTGGTACAAGTTGAGCTGATGAATGAATCCTTGCCCTGAGCACATGCCACACCAGACTGCAGTGTCTTTACTGCTGTGGATCTGTATTTGGGACGGGAGTAAGACATCTCTGTTCAAGAACAGCAGTGTGGCTACAGTGTAGTGTGTGATATCACTGCATTCAAAACCTTTTCCGGTTAGAAAGCTGCAAAGACAAATGCTGGAAACCTTAAAAAACAAAAGGCATCTTTCTGCATAATTTGAGATAAACTCTGATGAAACTGTCCTGCCCAGGTGGGGTTTTCTATAAGTTTTTGTTTTGCCTGGTTTTAGTACATGTGCCAAACTTTGGCTACTTTAATATGGATAAGAGAGGATCTATTTCCTCTTCCTCAGTAATCCCAGTGACATTTGAGTTGGTTGATTTGCTAACCTACTGGCATTAGACAGGATTTGTATTTCGTAGAGCATAAGCTGAACAAAGAGATTGATAAGCTTGGAGGATCCCAGAGCTGACCAGCTCACAATAATGAAGTTGTAATGCCCACTTTCTATTTACCTTAAGACCCTAGCACAGGCTTTTTCTTCAGGTATGAGCAGCGTCTAGGAGTGTGTTGAAGCAGGATCCAAAGCAGAAGTCTCAAACTTGCATTTCGTTTTAGGCCATTGAGTTCTCTTCTGTGTTGTCCTCATCAGGGTCAGCAGGCCAAACTCTTACGCTTAGGATGATGTTTGCCAAAGCCACCAAACAGAATTCCTGCTTCCTGCAGATCCAGCTGTCTGGCGAGATAGTCCCTTATCATAGAATTATGGAATGGTTTGGGTTGAAAGGGACCTTTAAAGATCATGTAGTCCATGTATCTAAAGAGCATGGCAAGCACCAAATCTCAGTGTGCTGTGTCCTGCCTGCCGAGCAACGATCTCATACGTGGAGTCCGGACAGTTCCCTGGAGAGGCCCACGTGCTGTGGCTTAGGCAGCTTTCAGCCTGGTACTCCATGTGCTGGAGCCTTCTCCCATCAGGACCCACAGGTCACATTCCTCCCCAGCTCTTACTCTAAAGCAGGGGGCTTTGGTTGCCAAATAAGTCTTTTCAGGCAGGAAGGAATGTTTTGTGGAGGGGATTTACCTGTTAGTGGATTAGGCTATCCCAGAGTCAGCGGCCCTGCCAGCTCCACAAGAACCTGCCCACTGCTGCCTCTTCTGAAAGCTGTTCTCTCGTGCAGCTCTTGGATGAGGCTCTGCCTGACCTTGCTGTTAGTTGGCAACTTGCTTGTTTCCCCCAGGCCTTGAGCAGGTAAGCCCAGGAAGGCTGCTGGGCAGAGCTGCTGCTTCCAGGGGTATCATTACATCTTTTGGATGAGAGAGATGAGCATAGCTTCCACAAGACTTTACAGCACACTGTTGATTCTTAAATTGTCCCAGGACCCCTGAATGACCAACCGTCAATTAACTGTGACCTCTTGTGGTTTCAGAATTGGGGTCCAAATGCTGAGGTTTGCCTCTCTTTGTCTCAAACCCCTGACCACAGTTCATATGTTTAAGCAGTGATGGAAGACTGTGATCTTCTGGAATTCATTAGCTTCCCCTGCTGCCGCTCTCCCCAGGTCATTCGCCATCTATCAGAGACATTGCTGTGTTAGTGTGACTGGCTTGTCCTGTTCATCACTGCAGTGCTACTTGAGGGACACAGTTTGAGATACCTATGCTGCCTTTGTGTTGATGCTGAAGCGTCTCAGTGCAGAAGTGGACTTCATTGACTTAGAAACAACTTCCAAGCCCAGACTGCCTGGTCTTGGTGTTTTCTCCTTTTGCCATGGCTCATCTTCCTCTTCTGTTAATGTTTCTGTTTTCTTGGGACCATGCAGTGGCGTGGTTGACCTCCCATGGGTCAGGGTAGAGCTACAGCCGTTCCTGCAGCTCCTTGCTCAGCTGTCTGGCTGCCACACCATGCTTGTTTTCCCATGGCAGCAGGACCACCTGCTGATGTCCAGCTCGGCAGAAACCCCGGGGGCTTTAGCTCTCCTTTCAAAGCGCTAACTTGATTATTGGGCTTGGGATTAAAGTGAAGGCTCTGGGAGCAGAGCACAGAGCACGCCGTTAGTCCACTGAGACGTCTGCTTAGCAGCAGGGGTATGTTTCCTTTGGGTTTCATATTTAGGTTAGAAATGCTTTCTTTTGGGGGCCAAATTGTCATTCTCAGACACTGTAGTCAGTCTTACTATCAGCCCCATGTAGACTGCATGTCTAAAGGAAGTGACAGAAATAGATACGTTTGTTTCCAAAGCAAAACCCTTTGGTCCACAGAAAAGATACCTGCCTCTTGGGAAAGAGGAGAAGACTCCCATCCCTCCTATTTGTCTGAGCTCAAGGTCTCTTGTCCTTTGTCTTTGACTTGTTTCCCATCGCTTATCGTTTACTAGATAAACATTCCAGCATGTGTGCAATGCTAGACCACAAAAAAAAGATGAAGAAGAGATGGATGCGCTGCTGCTTCTCTATTTATAGGAAGAGACAAACCAAAAATGATATGGGAAAATTCAAATCTTTAAATACTGTGGGAGAGATGGATGGAAAAAGGGCTGCTTTCATTGTTCACAGGGTACAAGAGACTTTCTCACGAACAGCTTGGTATAACCCCCTGGACACTTGCTCATATGACGGGGATTTCTGTGCACAAACTCCCTTCTTGTTTCTGGAGTATCTTGCTTGCTTCAGCATATAACTGCTACAGCAGTTGTACCTTACTGTCATAGCGTGCTCTTGCCTTCCTTCTTAGTACATTCTGAGTTTATCCTCTGGTGTAACTCCCACACTGATATTAGCACTTCTGATACTTTCACTTGTATTCATGATATTCTTTCTATCCATAGGTTTGCACATTTACATTCCAGTCACCACTTCATAATCCCTTAAATATTTGAAAATATTCCCTATCTCCTTTCAGAACAGTAGGCTGCCCTAAGATGCCTTTTTTTCCCTGTCAAATCAGTGAAATCTCTTTCTCAAGCTACTCTCTTGCTGTCTGTGTTTTTCCATGCCATTTTTTATCCTATTTCCAGAAGCATCTTCTCTCAGACCTCCTCCACTAATCATATTCCACTAGCTCTAGTGTTTGAAAAACACATCTTCCCCCATCTTTGACAAAGAAATTGCTGTAATATTTGCTTGCAGATCAGTGGTTGCTCTTGATTAAAGATTTTGACTTAGTGCTCTCTGCTGTTTCTTCAGAGGTTGGCTCAGACCCATCACAAGAGGGGAAGGAACTGTTCATTTTTGAGTTTTGAAAGGGCTTTTCATAGCAAGGTGCAAAAGAGGGAAGCATGAGGGTAGAGTGTGATGCTGCCTCGAATACAGTGAGGAATTGAAGGCACGCGACTGAGGGTGGGAACTGAGGTCTCAGGCAAGATGCAGAGTGGGCAGGAGCTTCCTATTTGTTCCTGTATCCTTCTAAATGTCCCTGCACATCTAGAGCAGGGATGTTGACCTCAGCTGCTCTTTCTACCATGAACTCTTTCACACTGCTCCTGTTGCCCATAAAATGTTTCCTAGCATTATCTGCAAAGCGTTCCCCTCAGATCACCTCTGTTGTGACACTTGCAGGAAACAGCCATTTCGCAATGGCCAGACTGCCAGGCCAGTTTGCTGGTATTTGTATTTGCTGCAACAGTACATCTGATAAAACACATCAGTGCTTGAGACAGTCAGACTGTCCCTGCCTTCATCTTCCTGGTCCTTCCACCTCCTCCTCCCTTGCCCCTAGTGACCCTGGGATACTCTGGCCTCTCTCATCCCCACAATACCATGGCTCCCACCATGGATTACCATAGAGAAACAGGCAAATTACTAGGTAGTGTAATGAGCTGGGGCAGAGATGGTGGTTTGAGCACCAATTCAAGTGCTACCACAGTGGAAATAACATGAATCTCATTTGCAGTTCCCAGAGTTCTTCCCTTTCTTTCTCGTCTCCTTTCCCTATATTTTATTTCTGTTGATAAGTCTCTAAATGCTGCCTTCAAAAAAACCACTGTTGCCAACCACTAATTTCAGCTTTCCTTAGAAATATACCCGTGTGGGATCCAGTGCTCAGAGTCCCTCCCAGGAGTGCATCTGCTCTTGCTTTCTGCCCAGAGAAGCCCTGGGTGCTATGTTTGGTGATATACCCTCTGTGCTCTCCCTGGCCTGGGGCTCCTCTGCTTTTTGAGTTCTGTCATTTGACCACTTTATGTGGTGGTGAGTCATCATACGTGTCCTGTAAGCTCTTGCTAATGCCACTAGGAAGAATACTTCTATTTTGCTGGGACTAGCAATTTGATTTCAGGCTTTTAAGTCTTGGTTATTGTATAGGGTAAGGAAGATTGCTTAGTATTTGGATGAAAAACTTCCAGAAAATAATGTAGTCTAGCGATTTATTTTATTTTTAGCTTGCTTTCAAGGACTACTTCTGACGTCTCAAGAAAAGGTACCTTAAAAACAGTAAGCCTTTTGTCAGTAGAGAGCTCAGCTGTATAGAGCTCTGCATTCCCACTGAGCATTTTTAGCAGCCCACAAATTGAAAAAGGTTGAAGACTGTTGTTGCAGTCAATTTGGCAAATCATTTCCTTTGAGTTGTTACGCTGCATAAATATTTCACTGTCCTGCCAAGAGCTGTTGTTCTGCCAGACATGTCATCATCTCAATGAATAATAGATCTGAGCTCCTGATCACTTGTGGTCAGAAAAGAACTTGGTGTTCCTGTGAAGTTGGGTAGATCTGGAGTTCTTGGTGCCAGGATCTAGAGCTAGCCTTGTTCTGTTGTCACACTGCAGTCATGACATCATGATCTAATCTTGTTCTAGATCAGAGGGTGATACCCTTCCTTTGTACCAAGTGGCTGAACCTGCTATGTCGTTGATAGTTTTCAGCCCGCAAGAAGGTGATGATGTTGTGGAGTGGGTCAGAGATCAGAGAGATCCGTAAAGTTTTTGTAAGAAAATTTTGAAATGTTACTTACAAAACTTCAGTTGAATTTATTCTTTTTCAGTCCTGTTTGCTTTTCTGGGTATTTGATGCAGCAGGAATCCCAGGGCAGGAGAGAAAACATTGCTTAGCCTCAACGGCTTTTGGGTAAGAAGGGAATCCAGTCGCCGTGGAAGTCAGCAGGTGAGATGCCACCAGCCTTTAAAGATTCAAAGGAGGCAAATTCTGTTCCTGTCAGTAATTAATCTTCATTTCTGGAAAGCTATCTGCCAATCCTGCCATACACAGTTATCAGGTGAGGCTCGCCACTAAGCTCTACGAACAGTGCCTACTCCAGCCTTTCCACATTCAGACCCCCCTCTTAGTTGCTTTGTCTGGTTGATTCAACCTCATGCAAAGTTGTAACTCTGAGATGCAAGGCTGGATATGCCATCACTTCAGTATTTTATTGTATCTTAGAAAAACCCTTGAGCTATTTATTGTCCAGGTCATCCAGGGTTCTTGGATGTGAAACTGCCACAAAAGAACCTGGCCTTTATTGCTGAAAACTCCCATTTTCATACAAAACAGGATTCTGTACCCATCAAGGAAGGCATGTAAGCAGGATGTTGGGCTGGGTGTTGAAACATGCTCCTGTGACAGCTTTAAGTACTGTACTTTAAGTGCTGTGAATGGAGACTCATGGTATAGAATAGTGCTTCAACAAATGTAATGAGAGAGGATTGAGAGTTGTTCACTTAAAAAAAAGGACAGAGGTATTCTTCATCTGTTTTACTAATTCTCCTGGGAGCATGGAAGAAGTCTTAAAATTTATCTATTAAAAAAATAGATATATATTTTCTGCTTGCTTTGTTTTCCTCAGCTTAAACATTGAAATAGATTACTCACTTTTACATTTATCTGTCAGTTAGATGTAAGAAATGTGGTGTTTGGGACACCAATCCGTGGAGGAGTAAGTAGAGAGTAAAATTCCAACCCCTCAGCCATGTGCAAATAAGTCTTATGAAGAACTTTTATCACCTTCCTGTAACTGTCAAAGTGTATTTCTTTCATATAGAAGGGGCACTGTAGTGTGGAGCACTCTCACAAGGGTAGCAGTTGTGGTACTAATTTGAAATGTTTCCTCTGAAAGAGCTTTAAATGCCCAGGACCTTAGTGAAGCCGACGGTGGACTAGCTGCCTCTTAGCGAGCATCTTGGACGCGTCTCCTAGTTTGTTTATTTTGTTGTGTATTTCTTGTGTCTGAGAAGTTCTCAAGGGAATTTACCATTCAGCATTTCATACCGAGATGATCATAAATCCAAGAGCTTTTTTTCCTGCTTTGTCTACTTTATGGCAAAGCTCACTGGAACTTCAATTCATTTTTTTTGTCGTGTGTGACTTCAGTTCCATGAACTAATATTAGTAATACAGTGAGGAGACATCTATATATAAACACAGAGCTTTGTATGTTTCCATATATACTCATGTTTCTATATATAAGCAAAATGCTTTCCTAGGAATATTTAAAAACATTTGTCACATTTTGTCGTGTATTTTATGGTGGGAAAGTGTAATCGGAAAAAATGCATTTAGATCTTGTGGGACAGTAAGGTAAAATAGCTACTTGTGTGAACTGGACCTTTTTTTAGATGCAAGCACTACAGAAATAGCCGAGTGATAGCCCCACTGTGAACTCAAAACGCATTTCCTTTTCACCAGGGTTTGCTGGGCTGTTTGTCTAACCCTTGTAAGGACAGTGATGCAGCGTGTGCTGCCGGGCTTCCGGCTTCTGCAAGCACTGGAAGGATAGAGACCTTCACTTGTATCAGCTTGCTGTGTGCAAAGATCATACATAGTCCATCTTCTTTAGACCAAGTGTGTATTTGATCTCTACTTGGAAATACGTGGTGTTCCAAGTGAATAAATTGTGTGCAGTATAAGTAGGGTTTTATATAATGATCACATTTATTCATGGCTTTCCAGCAAATCTGGTTTGTTTTTCTTTTTTGTTGTGAAGGAATGAAAACCTCTTTCATGCAAGTGGAAATAAGAGTAATATTTTGAAGTTTGTTGTCTCCTGTCATTTGAGGGGCTGGCATAGGGTCTGCACTGTCACTTCTATGAGGGAGGTTGCTTGGATGTGGGTTATTTGGGGTTTTTTGTCTGGTTGGGTTTTTCTCTCGTTTTGGGTTTTATCAGTTCGTTTATTTTTTTTCCTTACCTGTCCTAGTCCTCCTTAGCTTTGAAAGTCATTGAGTCAGACAAGTCAGAATACCACCTTTATACAAATGTCATGAAAATGTGGTGTGTAGGTGAGGAAATCTTTCCTGTTGCTCCCTCTGTGGTAGAGATGAGAGCTCAGCCCTGAGCTGTTCTGTGGAGGCAGCATCACCTGGCCTGTAGCTGCATTTGTGGAGGGACCTTTTCTGAACAGGCAGAAGGTGTAAAAATGAGCCCAAGAGCATTGCAGGCCCCAAGACAGGGTCTGGGAGAAAAGGTGCAGATGTGTTGCTATCGCAGTAGGAGATGAAGAGGGGAAAGTAAGGGCATTGCCGTAGGGAAAGATAGAAAATGTTAGACCCATCTGCTTAAAAAACCCAAACCAAACCCAACAACCCCCCATATATTTATCTATATATGAATATATAGAGATATATGTAGATATCTGGCTGTGAGTCTTTAGCTTTTCCAAAATCTGTCATGCCGCAGTCCTTGTGTGTTCTCCTGTGAACCACATACTGCAACACATATCCGTTCTGCTATTGTTAATATGCTAGATAAGTACTGTTGTTTATACTATAGATTTAAGGGCAAGTCCTCAGAGCTCAGTAGACTAGTTTTCTGGTTGAGGTTCGTGTTGATGTTTTTGTATGGGCATACCCAGAATGTTTGTCACAGAAAATAACAGTGAAGCATGCGTACATATGTTGCGTGACCTGGTTGCCCATGTATTTTCTAGCAGAGCTGGTTTACTTTAGTGTTTATTAGGATGTAGAGGAATTTGGCCTAATCCCAGCTAGAAATAAACAAATGCAAGGCAGAAGTCACGGCAACAGGACATCATTGCTTTGAGGCCATTTCCACTGTCAGAGGGTTTTAGGGCTGCAAGGATGCTGGTATGGTGCACTGTCTGAGCACTCTTAGTATTGGCACAGATTTGTGAGCAAAGCTGTATGGGTTGCTTTAGTTTTAATTCACTCCCTGCCTTCACAAGCAAAGCTAATTTGACCTGTGTCAGTGGGTTCAACCCTGGTAATTGAGGTTGTTTCCCTAGCTAGTGGAGTTGTGCTTTACTATCACTCTCATCAGAGCGTTGCAGAAGGAGCTGGGTACATCAGGTAGGTGGATTGTAGCCATACATAGCAGATCGTCCCTTGTGAGCTCTTACTGTCCTGAGAAACTTTAATGCAATGCTATTACATGGTGTTAGTAGAAAAGTACACTTGCCTGGGCTTAGATAAAATCATAAAGATGCTCTGACAAACACATTTACATGGACAGTCTTAAAGAGGCAGTAGAGATCTGCCCCTTGCCAGAGGAGATCGGATGAAAAAGTGTTCTGCTCCTATCAAAAGCCCAGCTCCTTATGAGAAGCTTTGCCATAGAGCTTGTTCCGGAGTAAAATTGTCAAAATAATAAAGAAATAGTTCCGGAAGTCAGTGATGTCAAAGCTAAGTACTTAGGTCATTTGGGAGCAAATACGCTCAGATTCACTTTGGATGGGGCTAAGATAATGATAGACTTCTGCAGAATACCAAAGAAAACAGAGTTGTCTCCACTGTATCTTCCCTGAGCTTAATGGACAGATCATGAAAGGAATACCATCCTGGCAGAATTCCCGTTACATCACTAAAATACCACATCACTTTATGGTGAATAATTGAGAAGAATAATAATGTAGTGTAGATGTCAGTTGCATGTAATCCGCTGTCATCTCCACCCAGCAGCTGCAAAGCTGTTGAGCCACCTTGATTTATATGCTATCTTTGAAATCATTTTGGCGTGAATTTTAGATTAAAACAATGAGCAGCCATTCCACTAATTCTTTTTATTGTTGATTTGCTTCCTCAAATGCCATGCTTAACGCCTCTGTCATTGGGTTAGGAAAACTGTCACAAATAATGGAGGAAAATATTTTAGTAAAATCTGGGGACAGGTTCACCTGAAATAAATCAAGGAATTGCTTAAAAGAATGTAAAGTAGACCTATGAAAGGCAGCTGCTGTTGGTTACTAATTACAGACTGTGATCTCAGTTCCAGACTGATTTTCTTCACAATCTGGGCATATCCTGTTGAGCCTTAATCTTATGGAGTAAAGGAACAATTCATCACAGCAAAACCAGTGGTGGCAAGTTCACAAATTCAGTCTCCTGCTTTAGATGCCTTTCTCCTCTTTGTTTTTATCTCCAGTGTCTTGGTGCTCTTCACCTTATCTCCAGCGATTGTGGCTGAAGGAGCAAGGCTTTGCTGTCTTACCCAAGAGGTTTCCTTCCACCTTCAGGAGCTGTGAGCAAACTCAGCCTACCAGAGGGCTCTGCAGGGTGGCCCGAAGAAACAAATGAACACTTAAATGTTCACAATGAAAATGAAAAAACAAATGTTCACAAATGAAAACTTAAAAAAGTTGCTTTATGAAGTCAGTAATTAAAAATATTCATGGTCTAATTCCACAGAGGTGGAGCTTTGAAGTCTCCATTTCTAAAATCTGACCCAGTAATACCATTTTTGAGAAAATTAATCTTGCCTTCTGTGGGTGGAAAGATGATGTTGGGTTACTAGTTCACTTGAAAATCTTATATGTATGAGTAATTGAAAACCCCGAGGAACAAAGCCAGTCATTCTACATTTGTTCTTCAATAATAGTAATAATGAATTCTAATGTACCATCAGTATTGTCACTCTTTCAAGCAAGGCAGTTTACTGTAATCTTTTGCTTTCCTGGAGATGCTGAGTCAGCATTTGAACTAATTCTTTTGGTCTCTTTGCATTATAGGCCTTTAAAGTAACACATCATCAGGATAAAATCTATTTAAATCCTTAGCAAAATGCAAAATCATGTTTGGTCCCCTCCAATCCTCTCCCACATATACATTATTGTATTAGTATTCTGCAAAAACACTCATGGTTTGCAGTCAGATATCTGCTCTATGCCCAGTTCTGGAATCACAGGTACTTTTCTGTCTGTTTGCTGTTGTGTAAGACAGTTTCAGCATGTCTTTGGGTGCTTTAAATGATCTCCTGCCCATATACATGACTGTTGATAGTACGTCTTCTCGTTGAAGAGGTGTGGGGCCAGGATTCAGCTCTGCTCTGTGCTGTTAGCTAAAAATTGCCCCAGACCAAAGTGGAAATGCTGCTTGTGCCTTCAGAAGGTTGGAAATGGTCTCTTCAGTTTAGGTTCTCTGATCCATGTCTTTCAGCCTGTTGTGACACTTTGCTAGATTTAGGTGTGCCATACCTTTAAAGAGTCCCTTCCCAGCCAGACAATGCCTTCCCATTGAATTTGCTAACAGTCTAACAGTTCTGGGGCAGCTTTTGTGCATCGTTACATCTCATGGGACCTGACCCAAACAAAAAGACAGTGAGAGAAGATTGTGTTTCTTGTGCCTTCAGATTGCTGTGGTATACTTTATTTTCTGCTGAAGAGATTGGAAGTTGGTTTGTAATAATGGTGGCTGCTCCAACACAATGTGTGAATTGGTCCCCTCCATGTTACAAATGTACACCATCAGAGCATGAGCCTCAATCCTGCGCTTCTGGGAAGTCAAGGTCACTGGTACTGGTTGTGTTTACAAGCATGTTTATCCCATGGCTTTGCTCCCTGTGGAAGCATATGCACATTAGTGGTTCTGGGGTTGTATAAATCCTGCTTGGTGAAGGATGCTGTCACCAATTGAGAAAGAAAGAACTTTTAGCTTTTTGTTAAGCTTCCCTCAGCCTCTGCTGCAATATAAATTAGAAAGCATTGTGCTGAGCTTGAAAAATCTGACAGTGGCATCGACCAGCCAGGGGTTTGCGCTGCTGGAATTGCAAACTGCATGTGATATAAATGGCCTGAAGTAAAAACAGGTCATTAAAATGGAATATTAATGATCTTAGTTGTTGGCAGTACGAGAACCTTTTTAAATTTATGTCCTCAATAGTGAGCTAAAAGTAAACTAGAGGACCTGATGATGGTAGTAAAAAACCCCAAAGATAGTGTATACAGCCCCGGTTCCTTTCATGACCCACAGCCCCAAGATGCTGCTCTTCCTTTTCAGCTCATACTCTTTGCTCGCAGCACGGTTTAGGTCCTTATGTAAGCACACTGGCCTCAGCTAACCTCCTCCTAATGTCCGAACACATTTCTATTGTGCCATCTAGTACTTTACCTTTGTCGGATTTAAAGTCTCGTGGTGTAGATGCCAAAATCTAGAAGCTCCCAAAATTAAACTCAGTTTGTTCTAGGAATAGAGGGAGGCAGGATTAGAGGGAAGATTAGATCAGTAAGATTGTTAGCTGTGATGATACAGAAACAAGGCTTTTGTTTCTGTTGGTGTCGTGTTTTGGTTACCTGAACATCAAAGTCATTTGAGTTCATCGCTGCTGACTTCTATTTTTGTTGCTCATAAACAACTCTTGATGTTCCTGTTTTTATTTAGTGGATTAACTGTTGGTTAGTGGAAGCAGCCTGTTGGACAGGTAGACTGATGGAGGAGACTGACAAGATCACAGTTTTTCTCTCCTGCATCCTTATGAAGGGCTCAAGAAATTGTTCCCCCAGGACAGGGGAGAGGGAGGAACATGGGGTGAGCACAAATCATAGCAGCAATGCAAAGCTACAGAAGGAGACACTGAACAGGCCAGGACAGATATTTATTGTTGCTATGGAGTCCCAAGGCTGGACTGTACATCTCCCTAAGGAGGTCAGCCCGGATTCATCAGCAGGCCAGCGCCCAGACCCCACCGGTGCCAGAATCCAGGACCTCTCCTCTCTGTCTGCTTACTGCTGCACTGAGGTTTGGAGAGGACCTGAAGCTTTGAGATTAGCAAACCCAAGGTTTGGCGCTCCCTCTGCTGGCTGCAATTTTGCTGGCTGGTTCCCTCTCTTCATCCCTGAAGGAATGCTGAAATCAGTGGAGACAATCTTGAACAAACAGGGAAGTAATAAAATCAGCGTGGCTCCTTTTTAGGTCCTTGGACCTTTTTTAGGGTTCTTGGACACTTAAGTAAAAATTCTCATTGACCGTGTTGTGGAGGTGCAAGTCAATAAGGAGATGCATTTCTTACACTTCTTTTCCAAAGGTCATTACTTGCCTTGGGAAGTGGAGACACAGGGGAAATCACATGAGTTAAAGTTCTACTTCGCTATCTTTTTGAATGTGGTGTGGAAGAGTTGAACCAGGGCCAAGAATGACTTCAGTATTCCATTTGCTTGCCTCGAATTTTATCTGAAATTTTTGTTCTGCAGTAGCCCAAATAGTGATAGGTCTCTGCAGACTCAATACTTCCTCCTCGCATTGTTGCCACCTCTTCTCTCGATGTTAGTTTGCTGTGCTTCCTGAAGTGCTTCCTTGGTTTGTTTCTTAAACTACCAGCCTGTTTCTCATCTCAAGGCACCAGGGTTCAGCTATCACAACCTTGTACTCGGGTTAGAGCCTCAGATGGATGTCAGACTTTGGCATTACTTTTGGGGGTTTTCTCTCTCTGTTGTTATGTTTTCCATCTCTTCCTCTCCTACTTCGGGTCGCGTAGATACTTCTCTAGTGTGTTAGCTTCCAGTTCTGGGAAGTAGCTTGTGTTTGTCCGTTTACGAGACTGAAATCAAATGCCCAACATTGAGAGCAGCCCAGCTAGTAGGGTGCATCTTATACCCCTGCGCACTATGGTTATTGTCAATCCCAGCCATATCCAGTCCAAATTCCCTACTGCATAAGGGCTTCATGGCTAGAAATCACTGGCGCACTCTTCACGGCAAGGGAATCATTGCTAACATTCAAGGAGTTTCTAAAACTTTACCTCTCCACTCCTTAGTTTCTCTCTTGCTGGCCACCTCCACCTGGTAATAGTTTTCCCTAAATGTTCTCACTTCTCCTAATTCTTCCCTAAGATTTCTACTTCAGTAGCAGAGGTCTGAGTTGAAATGACCTTTTCCTCAAGTTATTCCTCGCTCCCGACTAATTTCTTTTGCTCATGGAGCTAGGGTGAGTTCAGTTCAGTTGCATGTAAAGCTGCATCAGGTAGCAGCTTTCTAGAGCTATGCCGTCACTCTTAGAAGCAGCAGCAAAGTAAATTAAGTTTGACAGCATGCTTCTCACCAAGGTCTGATCAGAATGGATTGGAGTGCCTACACCAAATGATAGGCTGCTGGAGGTGGAAAATGTTAGCTCATTGCTTCTCTGCCATGCCATGGGGCAGCAGAGAATTATTGAGTCCTTTCTAGGAGCTTCATCTAGTCAGATTTTCAAAGGCACAAGTAACTAGCTTCTGCCGTTTCCCTTGGGAAAGTATTCCTTACAAATACAATTCACTGTCAGGAAGTCATTCTGAAACTCTCCCTAATTTTTACTTTTTTTGGTGTCCTCCCACTAAAATGGGCTTTAACACAAAGAATCTATTTAAAGCACTACTTCTTTATTTTCCTGTGAAGGCTGATGTGGTTTCTAGTTAATGTTTGTACGAGACTGTAAGCTCTCTGGTTTAAAGGCAAAGAATCACCATATTCCCTGTGGTTGTGCTGATACTTTCACTTCTTTCCTTGAGAGTCTGAATGAGTTTCATGTGGCTGTATTAAATGGATGTTAGTTACTGGGTTCCCTTCCCAAGTAGGTATTAAAAAATGGTGTGTTTTTTCTGCTGAAAAGAACAGGATTTTAAAAAACCTAGCTTAAATCTAGATTATGTTTGTGCTGAAGGTTTGGGTTTCTTTTCATTCTGTGAATGGTATTGTGTTGTGAACCCAAAGGCAGTCTACAGCAGCTAGTGGTGGTGAGTAAGAAAGCAGCAGTCTGATTTCCCTGTTGAAAATAAAGTGCAAAAGCAAACAGCATGAATGCAAATTTCTGCTTATAGAAGAGAGATTTGATGTCCTTGAACTGTGCTGCAGAAAAGAAATTTAGGGAAACACTTGTTACTTAGGTATAATTGCTTGCAAGCCAGTGCTATTCTAGAGGGAATTGGTTTTCACGGTTAAATTATACAAGACATTTAAAAATAGATTGTTCTGCATCATACATTGTTGAATCTGTAAATCTCACTGACAGACCAAATAGTTTACCTTTGTAGAAATCAGTCAGAGCCAAAACAATCACTGAAGAATAAACTGGGAGATTTCTCAGAACCACACATCGTTAGTTAGCAAATTCAAGGGCAGCTAAACACCTCCTGGGATTTTTCTCCACGTCATTGTAGGCATATTAAACAGGTTATAGCTTAATGTTCCAGGGCACTCACCAACAGCAAATGGACTGAGATTACTGATTTTAACAAAAACAGGCTAGGCTGATTCTTGTTTTACCACAAAATGACTTAACAGGCATCTTCTGTTTTATGAAACAGTGCTTTGATTTAGCACTGATTTTTTGTTAATAAAAGGAAACTGAGGGCCTTTTGTGGTATCTGATTCTTGCATCAGGAAAATAACATTTACAAATCTTCCCAGATACTAAGGTCATAAACCTCCTCCCGCAGGAACAGAGGAATCTTTAGTTGCTTACTCATGATATAACTTTATATATGTTATGTGTAGGTTGTTACTTACTGCTCAGAGCCCCTGAGTTATGCCTCTGCTGCTGGACCACTTAGTTCCTGAGCTTTGGCTTTAAAGCTATGCCAGCAGTATTATAATTTCTGCAGTACGGTCTGGCTAGTAGTGTCATTTTGCCCACTTTTGGTCCTTGCTCTAAATGCACAAATGCCTAAGGGTCAAAGGCTGATATTTATTTTTTCCATATCTTTTTCAAGGAATGGTCAAAGTACCCAAAGAGAATCAGTATTTTGAGCATTTCTTCCAGTGCTGTTCTGCATGGTCGATCACATGGACTCGCAGGGGCTCATTTTAGGTTCAGTGACTCATGCGGATTTCACTAAGCATCTTCATGTTTCTTAATTAGCTTAATAAATTAATCAGGAGTTGCGGTACTGAGCAAAATCCAAGCTGAGTGACAGTATTTTGGGCAATAGGATGAAATTGGATTTGCTTTTAATAAAACTCCTTGGTCCTTTAGTTGCCCATGAATATCACTGGAAGATTAGCATTTGTTACAACTTCTGTTTCAAGCCATGTACACGTATAAGCTCCGTGGGGTCTTGCTGTCTGTTGCTGTAGATGGGAGAAGCTGAGGCAGAAAGCAAATGGTGCCTGCCTAAGGCCAGAGAGGAATTGTGGGTCAGAGCATTGCCCACAGTTCTCTCCTGGTGCTGCTTATTACACATCACTTGGGTCATTTCTGCCTTTATCATCAGATCTGGCAGTGTTGCAGAACTGCCAGCTTGCTAAATATCATTGTATCAACACTTAAAGCAAGTGATTAAAGAAAGATAAATGTCGTAGATGTGGTGTACTTAGGGACCGTAGCCAGAAAATCAGTGAGGTATAGAAATTATTTATAACATTTCCATGCATGCTTGTTCTCCTTGTTTTATTTGTGTTCTGCCATAGGCAATCCACGTTTCCTTACCTGGATGTTTACTTTATTCAGCTTCGTGTCGGGATATGTATTGTATGTCCTTTGTTGAAACCTCTCTCAGTTGAATATTTGTATTGACAAATACCAGTGGCCTCATAAAGACTTTAAATAAAGCTGTAGCCAATTTCTGTTTAACACACTCAGAGGAGTCATTATTTTGTTCACAGGCCACTTTTAAAGTTGGGCACATGCTGTGTTGTGCTCTTTTACGATGTATTAAGTCTTTGCACTCCTCTGGCTTTTCCTTCAGCCTTTTCTGCCTTGATTACTTCCATACGTGGAGGGTGTTTTGCAGTTGTCTATGCAGCAGTCTGAGAGGGCGGCCAGTCTGGGAATGTGTCTTCATGACGCCTCCATCACTAATGCCGATGTTTATTCCAGTGCCTCATGATTTCTGGCAAATTATTGCATCTGGATCAAAATGAACTTACAAAGACCCAAGAAACATAATTTTTGGATTTGGTCTGTTTCATCAAGTGACTGCATGAGCGTTGGACCCATTGCAAAGGAAGAAGACGACTTAGGGAGCAAAAGGTGGCTGCTTTTTAGGTGCAGCCCTATTTAAATTCATCTGAACCCCAGCAAAGTGATGGGTTCATGAAAGTTGGGAACAGGAAAAGTCAGGAGAAAAGGTTAATATCAGCCTGCATTTGGGTAATTTATCTATTTTCAACAGATAAATTCTTTGAAACAGATATTTTTAAGAGCTGAACATTGATTCTACCCACCAAGAAGTCCAGTGACATTTGAAACTGACAAGTTTCAATGGCCTTGATACTTTGGGTGATACATAAAAAAAAAAAAAACTAAAAAGGAGAGATTATGGCAGAGCCAGAAAAATTGTTTCTGGCCTGCTTTTTCATTGTAGAAAGTGTAAAATGTCCGATGCCCATCCGTAACTAATTCCTTACCAGCTCACTTTGCATAAGAGAGCAGTAGGTGGTACAGATTTTGGTAATTTCTCTCACGTTACGTACTGTTGGTCAGATCAGGGTGCTGCAGCTGCTAAAGTTGGGAGAGAGAGCATAATTATTTTAGTGATCCTAAAATCATGGTGGAGACCAGCCTGGTGGAAAGGGCATGCGACTGGTTTTGTGGCTGAAAGTCATGCACAATTTCCCATGGTTTTTAAGTCCCTCAGGTTCTTCCCCAATCCCATTTCCATGTCTTTCCCATTGCTTGTAGGTGTGTCCAGGATGCCAATGTTAGAAAGACTGTCCTTCTCAGAATGTAAAATTTAATCATTTAGTTCAGCTCTGTCACAGGTAATGCAGAAGTGGAGGAGAAGGTGGCAATGTAGTGATTCTGATCAAAGTTGAAACACAGTGGTGATGGCATTGTTTGTTGGTTTTGAATTCACCCACTTGTACAGATCTGAGCACTCCTACCATTTACTAATGTGTGAGAATGGTAATCCTCAGGAATTAGCAGCTGAATGAGCAGGTGCAAATGAGCTGCTCTGGTTTCTGATAGAAAAGGTTCTTGAAGGAGTCATGTTTTCCGACTTGAAAGCACATGTACTGTCTGAGCAGACACTGGGAACTAAATTACAATAGTTGGTTTGTCCGTGTGACCTTTTTTGTGCCACCAAGTTCTTCTTGAACATTGTTATATTGAAAAGATATTATTGGAGTAATATATTATAGGGGAACAGCGCTGATAATAGTAGTTTAATCTTTCCTGTTTTTATGAAGTCACCTTCTTTGTTTTCATACTGTTCATTGAGCAGTGAAAAGAACTGGAAGTCTTGCAAGGAATGCAGAGAAATAAAACCTGGCACAGAGAGAGACTTTGAGTACAATATGAATGTTGATCCTTTAAAATCACAAATCATCTTTCTATTAATTCACTGTAGAATAAGGTCTCCCCAAGATAAGACTCAGCAGTGCTGTGGAGTTGGTATTTAAAGTATGTCCATCTGCATCTAAACGAGTAGCTCCAAGACAATCAGATTATGCAGTAGTTACTTTGGTGAGAATATCGCCTAAGTGGAATGGAAACTTCATTTTGAGTCTAATATTAGACCCTGCTTTGGAAAATTCCTTTTAAATGATCACAAGCTGGGAATAGCAAAAGAATTTAACTTTCGACAGACAGCATTCACCAAGAATTTGTTTTTAACTGCTTATGTTGGGTCCCTGGGAAAGCAGATGTGAAAAACTTACCAAAGTGAATTGACTTGACCTGATGCAATGTTTATATCGGTAGTTGATAAGTTTTCCTCCCTCATCTAATTTGTTTGGGATATTTTCATTCTTTATGCATGAGTAAGTCTGGGTTGGAATAGTTTGAATGCTTGTTAGTCTAATAATCTGAATCTTAAATCTTGCAGATATTATTGCCTATAAAGGGGTCTAAGCAAAGTTGAACTATTTTGGTCATCTTCCACAGATGGGGAGAAGAATCATTTTTCAGACTAAGGAAGAAGAATGTGAGACAATGTTGCTTACCTTCCAATAATTCAGGAAGCGTATTAGTATCTGCTGTATTTATACTTCAAAATGCCGCTTGTATTTGGTGAATCCTTAGAATGCATGTTATTTTTTATGCAGCTTTACAAAGGACTAGCTTTCAATGGCACTTAGGGAAGTCGGCAACCAAGGATATCAAAGCAGATTCATGATATTATTATTATTATTCCTGTGGCAGAAAAGACTTTAGGAATTACAGAATACACTGTGAATGATGCACAGCTCAGGGATCTTCAGAGCCGCTGGTATATAGAATCGTAGAATCATAGAATAATTAGGGTTGGAAAGGACCTTAAGATCATCTAGTTCCTCATCTTAGCTCTTCTCTTTGTTGATCAGCCACTGTCACTTTGAATATTATAATTTATTCCTAGATAAGCCCCCACACTTCTACAGAACATGGTTATATAAATTATTTTTGAGGGAGGGAGGAGAAAAAGACAAGCTCCTAAGTTGGACTGACCTCTTCTTCCCAGCTCTCCCCTGTCCTTGTACTTCTGTGGTTTGGCCATTGTTGCTGTTGTTTCCAAGCTTGTGGAGAACATCCGCAGGAACTCACTGCAAAGGAGGGCTCCTGGAAGCCTGGCCTTCCTCTGCCAGTGCGTGAGACAAGAAGTGGAACAACTGTCGACAAGATAATATAATGAATTCAATGCCAGGGCGACAGTTGCACTGTGGAAGACATTAGAAAGAGAACACTGATCTCTTTAGCTTTTCTTCTTTAGTGTGTTAGGTGGATTTATGCCACCCAGGAATGCATTTCTTGGACAGAAACCAGATTATGATTTTAAGCATCTGTTAAACTTTGCCTATTCTTTCACGAAGCCTGACACCAACCTTTTTGTCTTTTTATTTATACCTGGTTGTCTATAACTCTGCTATAATTTCTGATCTTTCAGGATTTTCTAAAATGTCTAAATTGCTGCTCTGTCTCCTTGCAGGCAAGTCTCACCTGGCTATAGTACAAAGAGTAAACAATGAAGGAGAAGGGGATCCTTTTTATGAAGTCCTGGGAATTGTCACTTTAGAAGATGTGATTGAAGAGATCATCAAGTCTGAAATTCTGGATGAAACAGATCTATACAGTGAGTAGAAATATTTGCACTTTGTAGACAAGGGAGAGGACTCCATCCAGCAGCAGTTGTGTCTAATAGCTGTGTTTTGAGAGATGTTAAGTGGCTGATTTAAAGTCTCAATGGTCAGAATGACCTGCAGATCCCTCAGATGGCCAAAGTAAGTTTTGTTTTTGCAGCATGGGTGTTTCACCCCTTTATCCTGTATTAATTCAGAAACATTCCAAAGGGAATGAAGTCATTTTAGAGTGTCTCTCTGTCACTCATTCAGAAAACCTGAGAATCATGGAATAGTTAGGGTTGGAAAGGACCTTAAGATCATCTAGTTCTAACCCCCCTGCCATGAGCAGGGACACCTCCCACTAAACCATGCCACCAAAGGCTCTGTCCAACCCAGTCTTGAACACCACCAGGGATGGAGCATTCACAGCCTCCCTGGGCAACCCATTCCAGTGCCTCACCACCCTTACAGTCAAGAACTTCTTCCTTATATCCAATCTAAACTTCCCGTGTTTAAGTTTGAACCCGTTACCCCTTGTCCTATTACTACAGTCCCTAATGAATAGTCCCTCCCCAGCGTCCCTATAGCCCCCCTTCAGATATTGGAAGGCTGCTATGAGGTCTCCATGCAGCCTTCTTGAGGCTGAACAGCCCCAACTTTATTAGCTTATCTTCATACAGGAGGTGCTGCAGTCCCCTGATCATCCTCGTGGCCCTCCTGTGGACTTGTTCCAACAGTTCCATGTCCTTTTTACGTTGAGGACACCAGAACTGCACACAATACTCCAAGTGAGGTCTCACGAGAGCAGCGTAGAGGGGCAGAATGGAAGGTTGTCTTCAGGGCTGAAAGCCAACATGTCCTAATTGATTATCCGTCAATACAACTCCTTCCTTCCTTTCTGTTAACATCTGTTGAGGGAGATGATGCTGCAGACCAATCATTACCTGGGACTTGAGAGATCTGGTCACTTTTTTCCCTGTTTAGAGTTTGTCTGGTCTTTGGCCAGTTACCTAAAGTGTCTTTGCTTCTCTTACCATCTGCACAATCTGTCCTGTGCATATGGAACTTCCATTCTGTCATTCTTTATCTGTCTTAACTGTGCTTTGATCACATGCTGGCAGATGCTATTTTTTACTGTGTGTTTGTATGTAGCACAAGGATGTCTCTAGTTCTGTTGTAATAGAAATCATTTAAAGCATCTTTAAGACTTCTCAGCTGTCCTTTGCTTTCTTTTTCTTTCCTCTTGAAAGGGATCTGAATGTTTCTGCAGCATCTTTTTCAGGCCAATGCAAGCATCTTCTATCCTCCCTCTTAAGTCAGATGCAAATGAGCACTTTTTACCGTGGGGTAGACATACACTTCTACTTTTCCTAATATATTCTTATTGCCTGAACTACTTTCTGTAGCTGGTCAGCATTTTACCAGTATTTATGTGCCCAAGGGTTCATGTAAATCACTGTTGTGTTTTACACTATGCTCAATATGCTAAGCAGTCTAATTACTATGCAGATCACAGAAGTCTACTTAGTATCAATTTCTTTTCATACCTTCATAAATGTATTGTTGGGCTAATCAGTTACAACATAATGCTTTTACTGGGTGAATTCAGACTTTCTTTTATGCTCTGTAAAGATCTTGTCTTTGTATCATCACCTTTGATATATTTCCCTGTTTCTATGAGTGAAAAAGCATTGCATATGCTTTTTCAGTGTTTTTTCCCCCTTGTTTGTTAAGAGCAATCATGTAGATCATGCGGTGGTGTTTTTCAGGGAAAAAAAAAGCTTTGACCATCAATAACATGTTAGAGGGCAAGGAAATGAGAATGTAATTCTGAAGACTTCATACATTTACAAAATAGAGCTGGTGAACATGAGTTCATTTGAAAATCTCCTTCCTGAGAAGGTTTTAGTATTGAAAATTCCTGGTTCAGAACAGGCGGGAATCTTCCGTTTCTAGGCTTCCTGGAGGACGCAGAAAGTTCTGGGGGGGGACTCCTCTTACATACCATGAAGATGAACTTTTAAGTTTCTTTATGAAGCACTGCAGTTCATTCCACTGTTTAGATTGAAGGAAACTGTAGCAGTCAGAGAGCAGAAATACAGAGAAGCCATGAGGGTCATAGAAAATGTGGTAGATTTTGGATTTGGGCATATTGATGTGCTGTAGCCACTTATAATTGGTGTAGTGATGGGATCATGCTTTGGGTTTACTGAAGGTACCTAATTGTCCATGGTATGTTAAGGCAGCTCATTTTTTATGTTGCTGTCAGTGTGTCAGTGCAAGTAACCCCATGTAGTACTAGAGTTCTCTGATGCTGTTCATTGCGAGACCAAGCTGGTTTACTCAGCTCATACCAAGCCAACATGAAACCTTTGGACTGATTTGCTCTGTGCTAGGTCTTTACTTAAAAGTGACTTTGTGAAATATTTTGGCAGCATCATTATGCCTTTGTTCTGCAGTTTAAAAAATGTCTTGCTTTGCTTTGATGGAAACTGGAAATTTGATGAAATGGCTGACTTTGGTGTTGGAGCAGTTCCTTTCTGCTGTTTCCATGAAAATCCATTTTAACTGTGTTAGGGTAGAAGCAATTATATGTTTACAGGTTTTGCTCAAAGCTGCTCTCACTGCTGAAACTCTGCACCTGAATTTCTTAAGGATTGAGTGCCCATTAGACATATTCCTTCAGAAAATTGTTCTAGTTTGCTATGTCTTATGGCTAGCAGAGATACTGGGAGCAAGGAGAAGACGGGAGCAAGACAAATCATTAAATATGTCTGGCCTACCAACATCTGGGTAGACTGAGTACTTCTGAGCAGGAGACTTTGTACTGGGGATGCTGATAGGGTGGAGAGAAGAGGTTTCTGTCACGACACGGGTAGGCTCTGATTACGTCTTAGCCAGTGTCTTGGTGAAAAGCTGTCAGTGCATTTGGATCTTAGTATTGGAAACTTGGAGCATATTTTCATGGTTGATGCATTACAGGAATCTGTCCTGCACTGCCATGGTCCTAGACATGGTGGGAGAGCATTTCTCAACCTTTTTAGAGGCCCAAGAGAGAAAGCTGTATGTCTGCTTGAGGAGCATGGAGTTCACCATTCTGACCTGGGTTTCCCTGGTGACCTGTCTTATTTAGCCCTTTATAATCAAAGACAAGTTTAATCATCCTCTAGGTACAACTGGAATGCTGCTGGTTTTCACACATACGGATTCAGAGATGGTTTGCCCCACTGGGAGTTTTCTACAAATGGAATACATTAAACACATGCTTGTGCACATATTCAGGATGTTGTGGATAGTCTGGTTGTAAACATCAACTCACACTGCATTTCTACATACTCACTCCTGTGCTGTTCAGCAGTCTGCCAGCAAATATGACCCCTGGCAAGCCCATGCTGCAGGGACATTCAGTGCCAGGCCATGGGGCAGGTATGTTACAGAGCTGCGCCGCTGCAGCTCCAATAGCTTTCACCTAATGATTTGTTCTATCCTTGGCAAGTCACTTCCCTGAGGGGAGCACCACATTTTACCCAAACATTCCTGTTTCCAAACAGCTGTCCAACCAGGTATGTTAAATGCCTGTGCTAATAAACTCTCTATCACTTCTCCCATTTAAACTACAGAGCTAAGGGAATAAAATTGTTTTCCCTAATGTTTTTCCACTGTCATCCAGCGAAAGTGTGGCAACATAGAAGAGGTTGTGCAACCCTGGCAAGACCTACAGATATTGGCATGGTGTACATCGGTGTCCTGCGCCAGGAGAGCAGAGCTTTGTGTAGCTGGAATCTGATCTTTAGATATACCAAAGTGGTTGCCACCCAATAGAAATTAATGTTTTTACCTTGGCTGTTAGGGCTGGACTTGCTAATCTGGTGTCTAGCATGAGTAGGCTGCAAAAGCTGTATCTTTATAGGAAGCTATTTTAGGCTGTTTGAGAGCTTGAGGTTTAGTCCCACTGACTTTCTGTCAGTTGCCAAAACATGTGTGATACACAAGCAACCTGGTTTTCCCAGCTAGAGACAAAAAGAACTGGCAAAACTAACAGTTAATTCCTAAACCTTTCTTTTAAAATGAAACAAACTCACAGGCTTACAAAGACCTGTGCATTGTGTGGGACATAGGCTGTGTGCATCGCTTGGGAGGATGAGGGAGAGGGGAGTGAGGGGTATGTGATCACTGAGACTCTGGCATCCACCTCTGTCTGCCTTGGGCTGGGCATCCTGGTACTGAGTATGGGCACGGGGTCAGTAAGTCTAGTCCTCTGGGAACTGTACTTTCTTTTCTGAGGTTTGAACTCCCTGTTCTGTAGCTGTCTCCAGTCCAAGCTGGCTCCTTCAGGGAGATTCATGCAGTCATTTGTGGTATTCTGCATGAGGAATGGAAATTCAGGAATATTACAGGGGAGATCACAACCTTTCTTGTGTTTGGACCTCTCCTCTTCCTCAGCCCAGGAGCTCACAGTCAGCCTCACTGCCTTTGATTTAAATTGAAAGTCTAAATATTCCCAGAACCTACTTAAAATAAATGCACTATTTGTTGATATTACACCAAAAGTTATACTGAGGGTATCCCTCATGCATCACATTGTTGATGTTGTAGAACTGAACAGCATCACAGCACTGTAAGCAAAGGTCGCTTCAGCAGGCCAAGATTATTTCAGTGCCCAGGTCTCCCTCTCACCTACTGTAGAAAGGACAGGCAGGAAATACATGGTCCAGATTCAGTTACTTCTGTCAACACCCAGTCCTTGGTTCCTGTGACTTAAAAGAAGCTCAAAAGTTGTTTGGATAGTGAGGAATAATTAAGACTATCCCTTACAAAAATAACCCAAGATAGTGGCTTTAAGCCGTATGGCTCTGCTCTCACTGTGTAACATTTTTCTTGGGAGAAGGTTTCTGAAGAAGCAGCCAAGACAACAGCAGCAGGAGTTGAGACCACTTATCATTTGAGAGCCTGGGTCTCTTACCTTCATGACTGATGCAGACAAAGATTTAAGGCATCCTCACATGGTCTGATGAGGGCCTTGTTTTGAGGTACTACAAGTGCAGTGTGAAGCCTGCAGTGGTACAGCTCATCCACAAGAGAAATAAAAGAGATGCTTTACTGCCCCTCTGAAGAGACGTTTCCCTGTCCCAGGGCTAAAACTGGTACCTGTGGTGACTTTTGCCCCCCTAAAGAGATCAATGCTAGTGCTCCTTGTTGAGAAAGCATCTCAGCCACAGCACTGTAAAAGACAGCATTCTCTGAGCTTTTCAGAAAACCCCCACAATTTCTATTCTTTTTACCTCTTATGAGAGGTAGAACCTAGTGAGAGCTTCTGGGGGGCTTTTCTCCTATTCACTTTCTATTGCTTTTGTATCCATCTTTTACTGCAAGTACAGATAAGGTCTGTCTCACACTATATTCCTGAGGCAGGGATTGTTTTTAGTATGTAACCACTCCCTTGGGTGGTTTCTATTCCTGCTTTTGGAAGAAAAAACTGTAGTCTCTGATGTAGCCCCGGTCCTGGATAGACTACTACTAGGGTAAGAGGCTTCTGGTTTTAAAGAAGAAAAAGGGCATGGGTCAGCATCATTGTTTTCCATGTGCTTGGGTATAATTATCTCAAATTTTCTGGTTTGCTCTGCTCACACAATGAGCTTTAGATAGCTAGAGTAAATACGTTGCTCTCAGTACAGTATTGCTGTTGACTCTGTGATAGTCCTGTAGTGGGGTCTTTTCTGCGGGAAGCTGAGGAGGTAAATGTAACAGGCTAGGTGACTTGGGAAAATCTAGAAATCTGTTAATTGCCTGTGTTGTGGTTGGGTTTCCTGCAATATACAGTGGAGTTTACAGCTTTCTGACAGCATTCTGCTGCTTATACCAATGCTACTTTATGCTCTGTGTCAGCAAAGAGCAAGACCCTGCCATCTGAACAGAGAACTCTTCTCCCTGAAGTTGATGTAAACCATACGCCACCATGCTTATAGCTTGCTCTTATCTCGTTTCCTAGGCATGATGGCAGGTGAGCTCAGAGGGTAGACGGTAATAGCTGGGTTGTCTGTACCTCTTCAACATCATCTTTCATTTTATCTTTCACAAATGGGGATTCCCCACCACAAACCCTCGTTTAGGACACAAACACACCAAGTGGTGTGTTAGGTGAATAATGAACAGGAGTCCAGGACCACTAGCAGGCAGATTCTCATATTTGAACTCCTGAAGCTACTCTGTACTTGATTCTGGCTTCAGTGCCTATAAAGCATCCAGCGATTCCCACCTCTGGGCTGTACACTTTGCCAGCCTTGGCTGAAGAAAAGAAACTTCATGCGCTAGACATTGGGAGTTACTTGGACCAAAGGCATGTGAATTTTGCCAAAGCTGTGAAGAGCCAGTGAAGCCACGGTACAGCATAAGTCATTGTGTATTTACTCTGTGTACTTGCTGGGAATTTTCCAATGAGTGTATATGAAAAAAATACCTATCAGAGATATTCTTGTAGAACAACACCTTTTGATCCTTAGTAACCCTGAGCAGGACTCCTCCTTCCCACCTAGAAATATTCATGCACCTTATGCACATATGCAAATGTATGCAGAGCTGCTCTGCAGTGTTTGCAAGCAGATACTTTCTTTCCATTGAAATGATGAAGGCTGCGGGTGACCGGCTCTGCAGGACAGAGGCTGCCATCCAGATGAGCCCACAGCACAGCTGGCTCATTGTTAATGGCTTCTGCTGCGTGCCAGTGAGCAGGGCTTACATGTACTGCATAGGGGCCTGTGTGCACCCTGTGCTCTGGGTGACCATCCTCACTGACTCCATCCAGCACGGTTCGTTTTGGACCCTGTTCTAACAGAACTTCCTTTCTTTTCCCACCCTCCCTTCCCCAGCTGATAACAAGACGAAAAAGAAGGTAGCTCATCGGGACAGGAAGCAGGACTTCTCTGCCTTCAAGCAGACAGACAGCGAGATGAAGGTTAAAATATCACCACAGCTCCTCCTGGCAATGCACCGGTTCCTGGCAACAGGCAAGTGTGGGTTATCTCTTCTTGCAATTGTGCCAGAGCCTCAGAGGCAGTTTGTCAGCAAAGGCCGGTGAGGTGGGTGGGACAGTGCAGGTGGGAAGGGAGGCTGGATTGTGGGGTGACAAATAATGCCACTGTTGTGTTTTTCTTTTTAAATTCTCTCCTCTCCTGTGTTCAGTGTCGGCATGAACCCTCTGAGACATTTACCAGGGGTGGACCAGTAACTTTAAATTGGTCTGAAAGGTAAGGATGAATGCCAAGTGCCGCACTGCATGTCTAGAGTCCATCAGATTAACGACTAGCAAGTACACCCCATTAGGAAGAGCTCAGGGAACAAACCAAAGAGGACTCGATACCACTGCCCAGCTGACTGTAATTGCACTCTGGCGCCTTCTCCAGAAAGAGATGCTGGACTTTTTTGCAGGAAGGTCTAAACCTGTTCCATGAGACTTTTTGACTCCAAGTGAAAAACTCTCCTGACACATTTAATGCAGACTGCGCAGGTGTTTGAACTGTACTTTAAAAATGGATTTCTGGCTGGCATGTGTGACCTCCGTTGATGACTTCAGGTTTCAGAGGAGAGTTGTCTACATCCCAGAACACCATGATGTTTCAGCCCTTGGGTGAGCAGTCTGGCAGAGAGGCCAGGGCCTTGAATGGTTTCTTGCAGCTGATACTGCCTTTCGTCGTAAAGTTGGTCCCTTCACCTCAGAGATGAGACCTGTTAAGAGGAGAGCTTTGTGGAAAACATGCCTTCCTATTGCTCATGCTGTCTCTCTTTGACATATAAAGACTTCTCACATGCAGGCCTTTCAGATGGGCATTTTTCACTGCGGTGTTCAACATATGTTCATGGGTTGAAAATGATAAAGTTGTTCCATCTCAAGTTTGCCAGCTACAGTTGGAAATTAATACTTCCGCTGCTCTAAGATGCAGTAACTGCCTGCCTAGATGCTCCTAGTCTGCCTTCATGCTTTATTTTTGCCTCTGTGACTTGCAGGAAACATGTATGTGATTGGTTATCATATCTCAGCTGAGGGGCAGTAGTTCCTTAAAAGGCTTGGACTCCTACTGCTCATGTGCACATGAGCATGTCTTTGGTGAAAGGAAGCAGTTCAACAGGAAGATGTGGATTTACCAGCGAGCAAGGCATTGTTCATGTAGTGGTACAAGACTTGATGGAGTTCCCTGAACCTGCTCAACATAGTTTTACAGTGCTGCTTCTCTACTTGTTTTGTGAATGAAAGTGTTGTGTAGCTTAAATCCAGATCTGTCTGTGAAGCCGCTGCTAAATAAAATGAAAGCTACAGTTTTGGTTTCTCTGTTCTAAATTGAGCATAGTATGTTTGGCAGAACAAAGGTACTGTGTCATTAATGGGCCTGTTCTGAAATGAAGTGTTAGGAAAGCTTATCAATTTGCATGTGTAAATCTCAACGTCCCTGGCTTCACTTTCCTATACAAGGATGAGCTTTTCCGCTTCAAAGAGCTCCTGTTGGGAACACTGAAGAACAAGTGGATAGGGAATGTGTTCTGTGTGTCAGGCATGAACCCCACATGGTTTGAACTGACCTGCACTATCTCTCACTTTGAGTAACTCTTCCCATATGAACTGTGGCAGCCTTAGCTGTGCCTTTGATTTATGTAGAGCATCTATGTAGAGCAACCTTCTAAGCCCCAAATGGTGATTTGGTTGTTTTATTTTGTTTTTTCAACGTGCAATAAATGTAATAACTAACGCCTTTTGAGGAAGGAAAAAACAAATTCAAAGGTTCTCTCTGCCCCAACTGTAAAGCTTTTCCAATTATACAATTATATTATCTCCAGTAAGCCTATACAACTGTGATTCTGAACTCTAAAGAGGGCAAGACTGCCTTTTTCTTTTCCCTTTCAGATGAAGACATGGTTTTTGGTTGTTTCAAAAAATACTTCAGTAATGAAAGTTGGGGTGTTTCTGGGTTTTTTTTTCCCCTTGTACAAATCTAACAGTCTCAAAAGACAGGAAGCCTGCAATTCCATAACGGATCTCTCTACATCTGTGTGTCTTTTTAGGCAAATGCTTATTAACGAGTATTGCTAACTTCTTACCATGCATATGAAGTGTAATGCCAAGTTGTATCTTGTGTTATAGAAGTAGAAGCATTTGGTCCATCCCAGATGTCAGAGAAGATTCTTCTCAGGCTGCTAAAACATCCCAACGTTATCCAGGAGCTGAAATATGATGAGAAGAACAAGAAAGCCCCAGAACACTACCTCTACCAGCGAAACAAGCCCGTTGACTACTTTATTCTCATTTTACAGGTCAGACATGTGGTTATGTAGTTATGTGCAAAATCCTTAAGCTCCTGACATATCCCTCTCTATACCTGTTCCACTTACTGAAGTTTGGCTTCTTCAAACATGGGAATAGAGCTATGGCTCCTGGGAAGTGCTCCTGCCTCCTTTATGACCTTGCTAACCTTTAACTTCTCACTCAGCTGCTTTCAGCTTCAGTTAAACCAGTTGTGAAGGGTAGACAGCACTTCCCATTTAGTCATCTGTTGAAAATTACTTTAGGTAACTCTAGGGAAGGCAATGCAAGGGAATCCCTTCATCCAGCCAGCATTGCTTGGAAAATAAGGATGAAAATAAATGCCATATCATAGAATCATAGAAAAGTTAGGGTTGGAAAGGACCTCAAGATCATGCAGTTCCAACCCCCCTGCCATGGGCAGGGACACCTCACGCTAAACCATGACACCCAAGGCTCTGTCCAGCCCAGCCTTGAACACCACCAGCGATGGAGCATTCACAACCTCCCTGGGCAACCCATTCCAGTGCCTCATCACCCTTACAGTAAAGAATTTCTCCTCATATCCAATCTGAACTTCCCCTGTTTAAGTTTGAACCCATTACCCCTTGTTCTATCACTACAGTCCCTCATGAAGAGTCCCTCCCCAGCATCCCTATAGCCCCCCTTCAGATATTGGAAGGCTGCTATGAGGTCTCCACGCAGCCTTCTCTTCTCCAGGCTGAACACCCCCAACTCTCTCAGCCTATCTTCATACAGAGGTGCTCCAGTCCCCTGATCATCCTCGTGGCCCTCCTCTGGACTTGTTCCAACATTTCCATGTCCTTTTTACGTTGAGGACACCAGAACTGCACACAGTACTCCCAAGTGAGGTCTCATGAGAGCAGAGTAGAGGGGCAGGATCACCTCCTTCAACCTGCCGGTCACGTTCCTTTTGATGGCCAGGATGCTTTCTCTAATGCTTTTTGGCATGAGGAGTTTGACATCTTTGTCAGGAAATGATATTTTTCAGTGCAATTTTGAAGACTGTACCTTTGGTGCTTTGATAAGCGCAGGTTTTGGTGGGGGCACTGCACCCTCTACTGAACTGATGCCGCTTCCTGCCACAGGCCCCGTGGTTCCTGGGCACTCTACCATCCCAGCACTTACCCTACCCTGAGACTGCTGCATTTGAGTGTGTTTTAGATTGAAGTTGGATGTGGTGTGGAAGGACTGTTTTCTGCTTGTTTTGTACAGGGTTACATCAAGTGCTGTTATCTCTCGGGTTTTGTTTCTTCACAGCAACACTTGATCAATTAGGTAAAGCTTTACACAAAGACTTGGCTTCCATCTGGCACTGTCTGAGCAGGAGCAAGAAACAGTCCTTTAAGAGTGATTTTGCTAGAAAAGTGCTTATGTTTCTATCCTGCATAACTGAAATCAGTTTCGGTTATAAAAACACAAGCATCATAGCTTGTTGTAACACAAGCCTTGAAATCTTCCTTAATGTGGCCTTAAAAAAAAAGGATGGGGGTTTGAACATTATCAGTGACAAGTAATTAAGAAAGCACTGGAATATGGAATTTTGGATTCAATGTAATTCTCTTTTAAAAAAGGTTCATTTTTTTTTCAAGGGTTTGAAGAGCCTCTGGTAGCTCTTTAACTGCTCTTTCTTATGAGCTGAATTGTTGCCATCTGAAATATTCCAGAGGCAAGATAATGCTCCTGAATGAGGTAATGCTGCAAAGATGCAAAAGAAGGACATGGGCAATACAGAAGAACAATCAGTTCTTTCTGAGCTTTTCCTGGAATCAATAAATATTTAGCCAACACAGCGTGCAAGCTCTGTATGCATTTGGAAAACTGAATCTAGCATACTATAAAAATGGTAACAAGGTTGGTTCTGCAGGGATCGAGAGGCAATAAATCCTCTGGTTTTGTTACTTAAGTGGACTTACCTCTCTTTTGTCAAGAGACCAAGAATACCTTCAAAGTAAATGCATGCCAGAGCCCAATTAAAGGTATATTCGGTGCATTAAATATATCAGTTTAATCTCTGTATAGTTACTATTTTAGCTGGAATGTCACCTGTTGGTAGCAGCTTTTCTCTTATCTAATGGGAAGTTCTTCTGTAGCAGGTTGAGATACGGGTTTGGCATTGTGTTTTTTCAAAATTCCTGTTAGAACGTTTAACAGTGGAAAACCAGAAACTGCATGTGCATGCATTTAAACAGGGCATGCATGGGGAATTCTTAACGGCTTTGCAGCCGCTGTGCCTATGCCAAGCATGTCTGGTCTTCATATGGCCACCGCTGGGAAGCTTGGAGGTGCAGAGTGTGCTGACAGAGCAATGGTCTTGGGACTAAAACTGAACTTGCTGTGATAGTTTTTCTTTAGCTACTAACTCCAGACTGACCGTATGTGAAGATCAAAGCCTGGCTGTGTATGTGTTTTAGAGACCTAGTCTTGCCTGGTGAATAACTACCAGGTTAGTAGTTATTTACCTACAGTTTACCAGAGCTCTCAATCTACTTAAAATAAGTAGGTTGAGAGCTCTGTTTATAACCAGTCTTTGCCTGGGTGATGAAATCGTACCTTTTGGAAGGCTTATAATGAACAAATAAGCTACTTATTTGTGTTGTGAAGTGAAATTGGTTTTAAAAGGGCTTATATGAAGTTGTTGCTTGTGATAGCAGGAAAGTGGATTTGTGAGCTAGGCACTCTTTTCTACTCGATAGATTTTGTGTTTTTTCTCATGTGGGGCAGTTAAACAAACTGACTTGATATCAGGGCTGATGCAGGTTGAGTTCATTGTCACATTTTTCTGTACTGTAACGCTAAAGGCATGATTATTTATATTAAATGGTGTTAAATGAAATAAGCACACAGAAATAAAGTCTACCTTTTGGACTCATTTTGACACGATTGTGTCCAGTTGATGTTCAGTCTACTTAGTCCACATGGGACAGGCAGTCCCTGCCATTTCCAGCCTAGCAGAGGGAAAGCATTGCAGGTAATTATGTTTTTTGACTAAAACCCCAACTTTTTGTGTAGTTCAGCCTGAAAACTGCATGAGATTTTTTTCTGTCTGCAGTGGTGTGTTGTAACTCTCAGTGCAATACCAGTAACAATGGCCAATTATTTTTAGCTACTTGTATACCAAAGTAACTGGGATTTTTACAGCTGTGCTTGATATGGTGGGTTCTGTTCTAGAGTCCTTTGCAGGACTCGATGTTCAGTATTTGGTTCAACCCACATAAGAACTGGGTGCACTTGCGTGGTAATGTAGTTTTGTGCAGCTTGGAAAGCACCAAGGGTCCTTCTAGGTAAGACCCTGCAGAAGAGCAGGATCTTAAGTTAAGGGTGCTGGAATATGTAAAACTGATAGAAACCAAGAAAACCAAAGTAGCCCTAAGACTTCTCCTTCAGGAATAAGGGCTTTGTTTCTGTGGGAATCTCCTCCTTGCATGTTGTCTTCCATCTCCCTTTCCTATGCTTGTGTTAGTGGGACTTTTTGTGTGAACATGTGAACATCTCAGTTTCTCCAGACCCCAGATGTCCTGTGATACTGGGGGAATGTTTTTTCACTCTGCATTGAGGGAAAGCAGCCTGGCAGCACTTGGAACAGGGCAATAGTACCACCCTGAAGTGATCCCACTTCTGCTGGCCACGGAGCACCAAAGACCAGGATAGCTCAGGGCACAAGGGTCTGTCCCTGTTCAGGCACCCTTATATACTGCAGGGACCATGACACTGCTTAGGAATGTCAGGCAAAACTAGCTTTCAGAGCTCAAGTTTGGTCTTGTGCCTTGAGACCTACAGTCCCTTTTAATTGCAGCTCTCTCTCCTTTTCCTTAACAGGGGAAAGTGGAAGTGGAGGCTGGGAAAGAGGGGATGAAGTTTGAAGCTGGTGCTTTTTCCTACTATGGGGTGATGGCCCTCACAGCATCACCAGGTATGTCCTCTTACCTTCTGCTTCTGGAATGCTCTCCTTGCACAAGCCTGCCGGTCTTGTGAGTGCAGCAGGAGGAGGCTGCTCAGGGCAACCCACCCGTGTCCCTGGGCTGATGTAAACTGTACCTCCTTGCCTGCCTGGCGCAGCATCCCTGGGAAGGGCCCTGGCCGGTGGCGACGCTGGCGCTGACTCTGAAACACAGTGGTTTGCCAGCTCCCGGAGGATGCCAGTGTTAGCCTTAGCGAGTGATGTGGTACTGGAGGACAGCTTTGTAGTTTCGCTCGCTGTAAGGTAACAGGGAATTAGCGGGAATAAATAACCAGTGGCAGAGGGACATCTAGTGGTGCGAGGTACAAACGCCCGGTTAGGTTGGGGATGATTTGCTTTACCGGTCTTATTTTTAAAGCCGTCTTGAGGAAAAGGAGGGCAGCAGTGCAAGAAAAGAGATTGTTCCTGTCAGCTTGTGTTGAAATGTATCCGAGAAACCGGCAAGGGGGATAAGCTCGTGTCTGAGGATGAGGTGTGAGCCTGTTCCCACTGAGGTGTGAGACAAATCCCAGCAAACAAGTGGTAGCTGCACAAGCCATCACTTCACGGGTGCAGGTTGGGGGATTGTCTTTATAATCCACCAAAAGTAGGCTACAGTGCTGTATTTCAGCATTTGGTGATGTATTTTGGTGCCAGCAGTGTCACTTCTAAGATCTCAACCTCAACTGGGAATCCCTACAGCCCTGTTAGGGAGAGCTGGGGCACTGATCCTGGCATTGGCCATCTGCTGACACAAAGCTGCTTGCCTAGCTTCAGGAAGAGACATTTTTCATGCTGAAATCTGGTCCTCCTGTCACAGCAGGGTATATGTTCCACTTGAGAGGCTGCTTGAATTAGCTGTGTACTCATGAGCACTCCCTTTGCGTATGTGTACGTATGTGTGTGTACATTAGCAAATGGCACTGGAATGAAAGTGATTTTGTAGGTTATGAGTCTAGCATTATTAAACACCAGTTCTCTTGGATGTGTGAGTTCACTTTTACAGGCAAGTCTAATTCTTCCTTCATTATGTCACTTTAATTTGATCAGTTGAGCTCATACCTTTTGAGGCTTGCAAATCAGAGAGTGTGCAAAGCAGTGAGTAACAGCAGAGCAGTGTTCACAAGGAATCATGATACGTGGGTATAACTGCACTGTACCCTCAGCTTTGCAGCTCAGCTTTTGCAAAAGCACATGGGCCAAGCACAGAGCTGGGTTAGATGTGGTCACTTCTCAACCAGACCTGTGCTTGGAAATCACTTGTGGCATCTGTTTTGCCAGCGTTGTTCAGTTTGAATGTTTTTATGTGTGGGTTGTTGGGGTTTTTCTGTGTGTTGCTGACCATCCCCACAACCATGCCAGTTGCCCAAGTCCTGTGAGGTCAAATGATCTCCTCTTCGTGTACCCTGAAATCTGTCTTGGGTTTTGTCATGTTAAACTTAAGGATATGCAGTATTTTGAAGTATTCTTGGCCAACATTGGATTTGTTTACCTTCAATTGATTGACTTTTACTAGTAATAGACCTCTTACTTTGCTGGCTTTTCCTCCAGGTGTTAGAGAATTTGTTTTACAATGTCTTGTAGCATCCTGAGATTCCTGTTTCTCAGTGTAGACAGGAAAGCTCAGTAGAACTATAAGTAATTTCTGAACAAGAGAAACTGCTCTTCTGTGTGTCCTGATTAGATTTGATGTGCCTGCTTTCCCCACCTGAAATGTGAAATCAGTAAAAGGAAAGTAAAGCATTAAAGAGCCCCCAAAACAAGCACTTTCAACCCCATAAACAAAACAACACACATAAAACAACAACAAAAAAAACCAACCCAAAAAACCCACCCAAAACCCATCAAAAGAAGCTTTTTTCTGTAACCGTAGTTGGGGAGGGATTAGCAGTGATGGTGAGCAGTACAATTCCCATCCTGAAAAAGAAGAGCTTAGAGAATCACAACCTCACTTGACATTTTACTGAAAACTTGACAAACTGTGAAGTGTCTTTTGGTTTTATTTCTGGTTTTCCCTGACTTCTGTAAGGAACAGCATCCATGAAAGCTTTCTGGCTTGTTTTAACTCTTTGCCTTTCAGGCTGAAGTGGGCACCACTGCTTCTTTTGAATTGTTTCCATACTGAGTGTACCTTGACGGACTCTTCTGTGCTTGGATAATCATTCAAATTAGCAACTGAAAATTGTTCACTTCACTGTAATTCCTTATGCTTGTTTTTTGATTTATTCCTAAAATTGTTTAATTGTTTTTTTTTTGGTTGGTTTTGCTTTTGTTTTAACCCTTTGCTTTTCCACAGTTGATTTGCACTTTTGGTTTTAGTTCTTCAGTGTGTGAACTGGCTCCTTCCCCTGTCAAGTGTGGATAGCTGCCGCCTTTCTGGTCGTGATCTCATCCTTTTTCTCTCCCTCTTCTAGTTCCCTTGTCCCTGTCTCGTACCTTTGTTGTCAGCAGAACAGAGTTGTTAGCAGCAGGTTCTCCAGGTAAATCCGCATGCTTCTATTTTCACCATTCTTGTGACTGCCCTGATGCCATAAAAAGTCAGCTGCAGTCTGTATTTTTCTGACCCCTTTGCCTGTTAGGGAGAAGTCCAGCACAGAGTTATGCCTCACAGGTAGGTATCCTGGACTTCCGTTTGTGGTAACTGGTAGCAATGTAACACAGCCATCAAAATGGGAAGAACTAAAAACACGTTGAAGAAAATGTATTTGATAATGTGTGGTTTTTCTTGTTTCCCGTATGTGCACTGGTGGAAAATTAGAAGGGAAGATTTTGTTTAAAAGAAGGTTTTCTCCCCCAAGGTGAGGCTTAAAGATTTCTGAAGAAAATGCATTTGGCAGAGGAGAATGTCTGCTGCTAAACTGCCATAAAAGGAAAACCTCTTTAGTGAAAAAATCCTTATATCCTCATACAGATAAATTCTATGGTTTGTGTAGTCTGGCTGTTTCAATTCCTCAAAAGCTTTGGGTGTTCTCTCAGTGAGGTTAATGCCATGGCCCGGCACAGTGATGGACGGATTTGCAATGGAATGTGCAAGAAGGTTGTGGGACCTCCTGTGGGGTTTTCTGGTTCCCATTTTACTTAAGACCTTTCCTTGCTGAATAACCAAGTTGACTGACACAGAAATCCCTTTAGAGAGCAGAGACCAAGGAGGGAACAAAACTGGGCCAAAAAGAGCTCTGAGCTGTGACTGAGCATTTGGAAATTGGGAAGGGTCACTGCATGCACAGAATAGTTGAGAGAAATGGAAACCTATCAAGAAAGTCTGTTGGAAAAGCACAATCCTAAAATAGTTTAGGCTGCAGTGAACATATTTCTTCCTTTTGAAGTTTTCTTTTTCAGATGAAATGTTTTTCTCTAGACCTAAAAGCAAACAAGATAATGATACGGATATTTAAGTGAAACATCTCCTAAACGTTAATACATATCATGCGTTTCATAAACTCACCATCTGCTTCCTGTATGTTCCTCCTCTTCTTTTTTCCCTTTTGAAAATGTATTTCACTGTCGGTCCTTAAATTAGTCTCATGCACATTCCAAACAAACTACAGGTTCTTGCCCTGCAGGGCTTTTTTTTTTCCTGCCCTGTTAAAGTTTCCTGCTGCTAAACTTCAAAGAAGGGGGAGAAATTTAATCTTTCTTTAATTAAAGTACCTGATGGCCTTCTTTTAAGCTCAGAGGCTTTGATTATCTTTTTTAGCTTGGTTCTTTTATTTTGCCAGATCTTCCTTTTTTTTCCCCTTTTCCTTGCTACAGTGAGTATACACTTTGCACATGCGAGTTGTTTTCAATATAAATGTCAAGCATATTTTCACAGCTCTTTTTCCAACTAAAAAAACCTCAATGAAAAATCAATAATGAAAAATAATTGGAAGAGTCTCCTTTGAAAGGAGCTGATATGGTAAGCCTGGTCACTATGGCAGTGTGGTATCAGTTTTGAAGAAACTCGGACTTTCTGCTGGGTTCTCCTAAAAAGGATCCAAATTCATAATACAGTTGTACGATGGTTTGTCGTGCCTTTTGTGGCCTTTATCCCCTGTATAGGAAGGTGAGATATGGGAAAATCTGGGTAGAAAAGACCTCTTTAGATCAGGACTGACCTGCTAGGAGACTGGCAGGGTGCTGTTCTGGAAGCATGGACCTGCCTGGTAGTCCTCTGTCATCTGCCCTTCCTGTACCTTCCCTTCATCATTAACTTCCCTTCTCCCTTCCTGACTTTATGTGGTCCAGAAGTGATGTCCTTTCCCTCAGATTTTTAGTGATCATACTTTTTTGTTCTGTCCTTTTGTTTCACCTGCCCCATTTTTTTGGTTTTTTGTTTTAATATATGCTTTGTCACGTTGCTCTCTGTCCTCCTTCGTTTTTTCTTAGTAATGTACTATAAGATACAGTCGCACTAGTATAAAGCTGTTCTAGATGGAAACCTTTATGCTGAGCAGCAATGATGCTGTTCTTGTCACACACAAGATGAATTTTGCGTACGCAAGTGGGAAAGACAGGACAAATACACTCAGCCTTCACAGTTCCTTGCTGTCCAGTGGGAACTGCAGCATCAAGCTCTGTGTGAAAATAGAGCTTTGGCTCCTGTCAGCAGTTGTTGCAGCCTGCTGTGGCTTTCAAGATGGCAAGTCGGTGTGGAGGAAAACCTTGCAGGGGAGTGCTTCCCCCTAAGCCTGTGCTTGGTGTTGCCATAGGGACCTATACTAATTCCATAGTGCAGAAATGGCAGAAAAATTGCCACATTGTCAGAACCTGTATTTTTCTGTTCCCTTTTCTAAAATTAAAGATGTCAGAGGGCTTGTAAGTGGGAAATAAAAAACAGGGCAATTCTGCCATGCATCTAGAAACACCTGAAGTGTTTGGTGTAGGAAAGGTGGATGCAGGGATGTAGGACAGGCTGTGTCATTTGTGCAAGGAAAGATTTTATTTATAGTGATTAAGTGGTAGAGGTAGGGTTGAATTTTAGGGAGTTTTGTTGGGTTTTTTATTAAGAAATAAGTTTATATATCTTGAAGTCTTCAAAAAAATAAAAGAATTTGTAAAGCTTGCAAGGATACCATTGCCAATTTGTTTGAAGAGGCTTTGTATGTTAAGATTATATGAAAATGATCTTTCAGCTGAGAATGGGGGTCATGTGAAGGTTGAGTAGCTTTGTTTACATCAAGTTTGGGCTGGTTGAATGAAATTTAGCTGCACTAAGATCCAAAAACTCACCAGTCCCAAAGACAGGTCTTTGATCAGTATGTACTGTGTGTGCACCCAGGGAGCAGCCCATCAGCAGGAGGGCTTGGGATCTCTCTTAGGATGTATTTCTGCCCTCCTTTCTTCTGGGTCACTGTGTGGGTGGAAGTTAGGGATGCAGAATGTCTGTGGCTTCTTGAAAGCACATTTGCTTGAGTTGAACTGTGGCCAGTCACACTCGCAGGGGATGGCTGCAAGGGTTTCAAGTGAAACCTTACAGTGGTTAAAGGCCAGTGATAGAAAATGTTGTCTCCAGTTTACTCCTTTCCTGGACACAGATTTTTCTCTGTAGCCTGGACTGTTTTCCCTGTTTTGCTGGCTGGCATGTACCACGTGGAGCTTGTTCTCCTTCATGGAGTTTTTGCCCCTCAAAGCACTGGGAGGTACTTGAGGAAACATTGAAGTAATCGTCATGTGGACTGCTCTCTGGTCCCTTATGATTTGAAAACGTCTGCTCTAATTCAGGGAACAAGGCATATGTTGGTATCAGACGGAATAAAGGGGAGGAAGGGTTATCTGGAACTGACTGTGGATGAAAGGTCTGGTGTGGAGGTATGGTTATAAATTAGTAAGAAAAAAAAGGGGATCTGTTAAGCATGGTCTTACCATCAAGCTTCTGTAAGGGAGCCTTGGGAAGTGACCATTCTCTGGTGGTTACCACTCATCAGCTGAAGCACTGTCACCAGCTGTGCACAGGGCACGTTGCAGCATAAACCCAACTAGGTTTGTTTAAGGCGTATTCAGTGGCGTCAGCTATCACTTCTGGCCTCAAACTGTACTTTTTCAGAGTAACTGGGTTGTTTAACTGCATGTCTGGTTATCAATGGATTAAGTATTTGCAGTTCTTTTGTGCTACATCATGATGTATTATGTCCCTTTGAAACTGGTGGCTTTAACTATTTCTTACATGACTTAAGAAATCTCTCACTCTTGCCTGTTTCTCAGCTGAAAATAAATCTCCACCTCGGCCCTGCGGCTTGAATCACTCAGACTCTTTAAACCGAAGTGATCGCATCGATGCAGTGACACCAACGTTAGGGAGCAGCAACAACCAGCTGAATGCATCTTTCCTCCAAGTGTATGTTCCGGACTACTCAGTGAAAGCAATCTCAGACATTCAGTTTGTCAAGGTAGGAAAAAAAGCTAGAAGGCCCTGCTGGAAAGCTGGGCTTGGCTGGTAGGATGGAGAGCCTGGGGAAGGGAGGTCTTTTTAGATCGCCTTGTGAGTAAACAGGATTATGAAAGCAGCCGTTTGAAAATCACTTTAAATTACTTTCTCCCAGTATCTGCTGTCCATTGATTTGTTTTCACTGTTCTTCTCCTTTAGGCTCATAATAGGTTGGTCACATAAATTTCTGGATTTCAGGTCCCTTGAGGAAAGATAATAGAAAATAACCTCTCTTTGCTTTTAGTCATGGACGACGTATCTTTGTGAAGCCTTTGGAGCCATCAGAGTGGAGATCCTTCATTTTCAGTGTCCTTTCTTAAGGGATGAGACATTATCTGCTGGCTGCAGCATTTTTTCACTTCTGATTTTGGTTTCAGTTTGGGGTTCTTGATCTTACTTTCCAACTTGTCATCCTTCTGCTTGGAGAAGTCTTGGAAATTTCTCTTTATCTTAACTTCACATGTTAGGCTCATGTCTCATCCTACCAGTGAGTTGCTGCATGAATACATCTCTGTCTCCCAGCATGGTGCATCCCACGCTGAAATGTGTGTGAGTCCTGTGGGATAGGAAATCTAGCTGAGCTGAGGAGCAGCTAATGCTGGCAGCAGTTCCTGCCCAGCTGAGAGTCCAGGGAAGCTGACATCCCATGGCCAGAAGTTGACCTTGATGCTTTTCTTAAATGCATGTTCACAGTTTCTTTATATGCAGCTCAAATGTTTTGTGAACTTAACTTCTGTCAAAGTCAATATTAGGAATGTGTAATAGGGTAGAAATACTCGAATATTAAATCAATTATTCTTGTAGCCAGATTTTAACAGTAGAGTACAGTCTTGCATTGAGAACTCAACAGATTCAATTGTACTGGTCAATGGTTCAAGCCTTCAAGGCTTAGATCAGTAACTATTTATCACTGGGCGAGTGTTTCTCACTGCAGCTCTCGATGTCTAATCTGCTGTACAGAGCAGCTGCTCATCTTATGCTGGTTTATGGGGAGTCCTTCCAACTCTCACTGTGTTCATACTGAGGCTAATAAATGCTAAACTGTCTCATGCCTCTGCATTCACACTTGCACTCCTCTTTTTGCATCACCCTGCTTTACACACAGGACAGAGTACTCAACATTAGTGTTTTTACTGTGCCACATGGGCATTTATTCAGTTAATACCTTGTAAACCAGGGCTGAGACCTGCTCGTGCATGGTTTGGATTTTGCTTTTGGAGTTGTGACCTGGTCCATCTGACTCTCTCCATTTCCAGTCTCTCTTAGGCATTGATACTGAAACGTATGGTTTTCTAAAAGTCTTGTTTCGCCTTTTCCACCTTCTTTCCTGCTGAGATGATCCACTGCTGTTGTAGCGCACAGGGCTGCCAGTGCACGTGCATCCTGCTGCTTGTCCTGGCTGAGAAGGTTGACCTGGAGGAGTTTATGGGGCAGGTTGCTTGCGGCTGCAGGAGGAATTCTGTCCTCTACCACCATATGCAAATATATGGGGCTTTAGGCTTCCTTGCCTCTGGGGCATCATGGGCAGTAACACTCCGTGTTCTAGGCCAGCTGTAGTTGTGACTGTTCTGCTGACTGCAGTCAGCTCTTGCAGAGACTAATTTGGAGTCATGTCCATGGAGATCCCAGTCTTTCCTAGAATTGAATGCCCTTCTGTATCAGAATAAGGCTGTAGCTCCTGCTGCATTTGCTGGCCTAGACGAGAGCAGTAATGCTTGTTCTCTCTGGCTGGGACTCTCAGAGCCACACCAGGAGCTCACTGAAGCTGGGAGAAAGACTTCGCTGAGCTCTGCTTCTGGCCCTAAAAATGTGCACGGTTAGAAAGAAATTGAGAGCTGATTTTAAATTCTCTGCATAGGAATAAATCCCTGCCTTTGAACAACATGGTGGTCACACAGCTCTGTGCTTCTGCCTTGTCTGAAAACGTCACCATGCTGTGGTGTTGAGTTGGGATGCTCTATGCTTGCAAAGCGCAGGGATGTTTTATAGAAATAGGTAAACGGGGTTTGAAGTGTGATCATCTGGAAAAGGAGGGCACTTTATTTTCTCAGTGTGTCCCACAGGAGACACAAAAGTGTGACTGGTTTTATTCCTTCTGTTCTTGGAGCAGATCTCAAGACAGCAGTACCAAAACGCCCTGATGGCATCCCGGATGGACAAAACACCTCAGTCCTCGGACAGTGAAAACACTAAAATTGAACTGACTCTTACAGAGCTGCATGATGGTTTGCCAGACGAGACAGCAAACCTGCTGAACGAACAGAACTGTGTGACTCACAACAAGCCCAATCACAGTATGCACAGTGAAGGAGCCATCTAGGAGCTGACTCCCTACAACCCACCCATCCCATCTCCTCAGCAGGACCAGCCCTCGCTCCTTCCTGCCTCCTCCCTGAGTGTGAACACCGTTGATACGTGCTTGCAACACTGTGCTGCATCCAGTGTTCTGAGACCAAAGACTTTTGTGTCCATTCTGGGAGCAGAAGAGGAAGAAACAGAAAGAAAGGAGCAAAGACCAAGAGAGAATAAAGCCCCAACTGTACTTTGGGAATGGTGAGCCACCCTTGAGAACGATGAAAATACTTCTTGCAAAATAGAATTGTGTTTATTTTTTATCTGTATTTTTGATCCTTGTTGGGTTTTTCCTCCTCAAACACATACGGAGAAGTTTAAAAGCTCCTCCAGTTATTTTTTCAAGAGAGATCTTGTTTTTAAAAAGTATTTTACAGAGTTTTAAATTGTTTCTGTCCCTCCTGAACCTGAAATGGGCTCTGTTGTGGCTTTGTGAATTGGCTCCAGTGTCCTTAGGCATCTTTTCACCCTTTTCTGGTCCTTTCTGTGGCCCTTTTGAAGAAGTTAACAACTGGTACTTGTATGTTATTTGTGTCTTAAGAATGAGTGAGCTTTGGGGAACCTCTGGTTTCAGCCACCTGGAGGGCCGAGGGATGAGTACTATTACATTCTTCCAGTTATGTTTCAGGGAAGGAGTGGCTACTTTGGTATTTAATGATGTCTCAAATTTCGGAAGGTTTCTTTGTAAAACAGGCAAAAGCGATGTTACACTTACAGTTTTGTAACCTCCATTATGATACGTTGATGGTGATGCTGGGGGGAAGGAGTTAATTAGCAAAACTACAATCTCATGGAATGAAAGCCAGGCATAATTTTCCATAATGAATTAACTGGGTGATTTTTTTAATTGATGTTCCTGACAGTTGCATGGTGAAGTAATGGGTGCACCCCAAAATGACAAGGTTTTAAGCACTCGTGTGCTGGAGCTATCTGCACCTTGGCCAGATGTGCAGATGTGCAGTCTTTGCTAAAGAACACAGACCATCAGTCCCCACCCCCCTTCAATCTCAAGTATTAACACAAAAGATGCTGCTACAGTTATGCCCAAAGTGTATCCTCCAGGTGACAGTAAACCTCTACCAGTGCAAGGATGGGCTCTGCTGAGGAGCTGGGACCATCCTCTTCTCTCCAAGAACTGACAAAACTTCCCGGACGCGAGTGTATTGCACTTCAGGGATTTGGAGAGGTTCCTTTCCAGGCTGTTCCCAGCCACATTCCTTCCTTTGAGTGGATTTAGTGCATTTCCTTCTCTCTTGCCCATTTTAACAGCCATTTTAGGGATTACTGTGGTAGCAGAGCAGAGAGCCTCCCATCCAGCTGCCACTAGCGCAGGGCACCCTGCGTTGGGCAGCAGAAACCAATTCTTCCACCCCAAAAACCTGAATGCACAATGGGTGCGAGCAGGAGGCACCCTGTGGCAGTTGTGCGTCTCACATTCCCCACTCCCACAGATGGAGTCTAAGTCCTCAAATGAAGAAAACAAAAGTCATCTCCCTCTGATCCTCTCCCTTTCGTGCTCTCGAGCAAAATGTGAACTTTGCCCTTGATATCTGGAGTGATTAAATAAATCAGGCATTGCAGTTTCTCTCTTTGGAGACCCTTCCATGGCCCCTGGCTATGTAGCATTTCCCTTCCTTTCTTTACATTCAGATAATCTCATCCAACCCCCAAAGAAGCCCCCAGCCCCAAATGCAACTGCCAGAGTGCTCTGTGCCTGCCCCGTCTCTCCTGCTTGCAGGCTGGGGAATGGTCTGTCTTTGTGAACAGTGGCTGGAAAGGTGCAATATTGTGCTGCAGGATCTCCTCGCAGGAAAGGGGAGTGTGTGGGTCAGAGCCAGTTTGGTCTGTGCCTGTGTCTTCTCTCTTGTTTGGCTTCAGAAAGCAGCCCTAATTTTTGCTGTCCTCCCCAGTGTGAAAGGTGCATGTATTTGTTGGAGCCACCCATGAGGATGAAGTCCCCACAAGGGGGAATAGAAATCGCACAGGATCTGGTGTGTGCGCCCAGTGAGGAGAAAACAGGGCCCCCAACCTTACTATCACAATTTTTTGAGTCCCATCTAAAACACTATCACGTTTTTTGAGTCCCATCTAAAAGCATTTCCTTAGTCTCCATCCTCGCTCTGATACACACCAGCCTACCATGGCTGAGAGCATACAGCTCAGCATCGGCAAGGGCTGACCTGAGCCCTGCTTATTCCCAGAGAGCTGCCAGTATTGCACCTTTCCTGCAAAGCAAACTGTTGGGATGTTCCAGTGTTTGTCCTTGGCGAGGGACCCACCTCACCAGTTTCAACCTCGCGTTGCTGAATGTAAAAGCTTGTCGGAAGCGTTTGACACGGTGGTGAACTTGAGATGCAGTATCCGTTTTGTCAAACCTGCCGAGGGAGGGGAGGCTCAAGTCAAGGCAGCTCTCTCTGTGGGGTGCGGTTGCTCGTTGGATCTGACTTCTGCTTCTTAGGGCAGGTTGTGGATGTGTGTCAGTGTCTGTTTTCCTTTTTAAAAAAAAAAAAGAAAAAAAAAACGAAAAAAAAGGCAAACTAATAAAGCACCAGTTTTTTCCAACCAAAGCCATGCGATCCCAAAGCGAATACCTCCTGCTTCTGCCCGTGCTGCACTGTTCAGCATTTGCAAGCGATTTTTTGCATGACTGTTTTCCATCATTTGTACAGATCCAATAATAGAAAGTGAAATAATTTCCTTAAAAATAGTTGATTATAGATGTGTTTCATATGGAAAATACGTACCTGACCCAGCGGGGTTAGGAGCTGCTACTACTAATTAGCTTGAAGAACAAAGCGTGGTCCTCTCCCTGGAGGGGAAAGAATCCAGTCTCCCTGTTCTCAGGGTATTTACAGTTTTACTGTTTAACAAATGCAAGGGGTTCCCAGCCCTCGTGGTGGGAACCATCATAAGCAGAGGAGCCCAGCTCAGAATCACTTCTGAGCCTCCGAACAGCGTTTGATGGCGCCGGGAATTGGCTTTCCCAGCTGCAACGGAGATGCTGTGGCATCCGAGTCTGCGCCCTTGCAGGGGATGTCTTGCCAGAGCAGGTTCTGCTTTCTCTGCTTTGCTGGCTGCCTGCCTGCATGCAGGTAGGCTCAGATGCCATGCTGCAGTGCCATAAGGACGTGCGGCAGGGCTGCCTGTCGTTGCCACGGCACAGGGCACCAGCTGGTGGCTTTGGGAATTGTTGGACTTGTCCTCAGACCTCGGCCAGGCTTTGACTCACAGAAAGGATACTGCATCTTCCTATGTCAGCTGGTACTGCCGCCTTTGTTCCCCTCGTCTGTCTGCCTCTGGGCGCAGGCAGAGGGGCAGACGGTGGCCTGCTGGCCCGGGAGGCTGGGAGGGCATCTAGCCATGGTTTCTACTGTCAATACAATTTTGCACAAGAGTTCTTTGAAGTGAGGTTTTCAACACTAATATCTTAAATGCACAACTGTGAACTATAACTTTTACACTCCTGTTGGTTGAAATTCCTTTAAATGAAATGAACCTGAATCTGTTGTAACTATGATTATTTTTTTTTTAATTCTGTTCTATTGCCAAATCTTTGTAAAGAGTGAAGGAATGTTCTTGCTTTCCAGTGAGGATCTTGCTCCGAATGAGACTGACTCTGGTGGAGATCATACGAAGCACGCTAGCTCTGAGTGGAGAGGGGCTCTGGGTGGGTTTAGCAAGCCAACCTTGGCCTCTCTGTAGAGCCCAAGCTCAGACCCTCCAGAGTTTACAAAGAGCTTGTTGTTCTGTTCTGAGCTTGTCCACTCCCTGAGATCCCTGTGCAGGTGAAGGCTGCTGCCCCGGCAGAGCTCAGGATGGGTGAGGGACAAGGGGTGCTGGCAGGGAGTAGGGGCCCCAAGGCCAGTGTGGCAGGACGAGGTGCTTCCCCCATCCAGTAGCACCAGCAGAGCGAGCCCCATGGGACAGGTCTTTCTGCTGCTCTCCAATTCTGCTCCAAGCCTGTAGTTGTGTTAGTTCCTCCTCATGCTCCTTTTGCCCCATGCACACTCCTGCTCTGGACTGAGCAGTGGTGGGATGATGCCGAGATCTGTGTGGAGCAGTTGGAGCTGGCTGCTCAAGGTAGTTCTTTGGCCCTGCTAGAACACAGAGGTCAGCCACTCGTTCCCATTGTGCTCACTGGTCTGTTCCTCCTCTCTTCTCCTGCGCCTACCCCTCTTATCCTCTCTGCAGTTTGGTTTGGTTTTTTGTTCTTTTCTTTAAGTGCCTTTTTGTGCGGTGGAGCTGGCAAGAGCAGGAGTCTCAGGGTATGGCCCCTTGCACTCACCTCAGACCTGGAGAAAACTCAGGGGGAGCAGGACAAGTTGCTCATGATGGCCCATAGATATCACCCATCCCTGCTTCTCAGCCTTCAGAACCCAGCTCAGATGAGGATGAGATTTTAACACTGATGGTGTCAGGGCTCTGGCTCAAATCAGCTCAAAGAATACCAAAGAGGTAGCTTTGTGTGAGGGGCTGCTTGGGCAGTGGTGGTGCTTCCTGTGATCTCTGCAGAGCTCAGCCAAAGGGGTGCGGATGGCAAAGAACAGCACTGTCTCCTCATGAGCATCCCATGTAAGTATCCCACATGATGGAGAATACAGCCACGTTCTCCAGGACCCTTGGAACATGCATCCTCTTTGTGACGAAATACACTATCTATAAACATCATTCCCACATGAAAGATGTACCATATTTTATATGATGTCTAATACACATGCCTGTGGTTTTAAAACTAGCATCTGTGTACCGGTTGTCAAGTTATCCAGTGTCTGGACTACCAGCAGAAAACGGGCTGGGTGGGATGGGAAAGGATGCTTCACAGAGTACCTGTTGTTGGGCAGCTAACTCGAGGCTTCATTCCAAAGGTGTCTGACCAGCATTGAGGGGTCATACTCTGTTCACGCTGTGTACTGTCGTGTGTGAAGCTGCCACAAAGCAGAAAACCAGCATGTGCTGAAAGGCTGGGTGTGATACAGCCCTGGGCTCACTGCCTGCCCCGCTGCCTGGCTCTGCAGTGGGGCTTGAAATAGGTGCAAAGGATGGTCCTTGGATGCTGAGGGTTGGTTTGGCCCAATAGTGAAATGACGAGCTTAACTAACGTGATTGAAAGCTGGGCATCTTTTCATGGCACAGAGGAGAGAGCAGCCTTCATCTAACTTGACCAGCAGAGAGAATAAGCTCTGTGCTGCAAGCTGGGCCGGAAGCCACCCTTATCCCTGCTGCGTTGCTGTACTTGGTCCCTCAGTTGCAGGTCTCTTGTTGGTGTGTTGTGTGTTGATCTGTGGTGATACCTCACTCCCATGTATTGGTATCCATGGCTTCCCACAGAGCCTCCCGATCAGTCCCACTCGGTGTCTTGCTTTGTCCTGCAGCCTGGCTTCACGCTGGGTTGTGTTCCACTGCAGTTAGTTTCATGGTCATGTCCTTGAGGCCGTCTCCAGGCGAGGGGAAGCTGTTGCTGCAGGTCCAAGTGGTACGGTCCAAGTGGTACGGTTGAGCTTTTTGGTCTGGTTGTGCTTATTTGCTGTTCCTTTAGAAGCTGGAAGCTGAACCTGGGGAGGACAGACCATTCCCTAGGAGGAAGCCTGGAATGCTGGGTTATCCCAGCGCCCTTCCCTGAGCTACAGGGATGGGGAAGTGGGTGCTGGAAAGCTGCTTCCAGCCCATAGCACGGTACAGGTAGTGAATGGAGGTGGTTCACAGATAGGTAGCGTTGAATTCAAAGTGACATCTTGTTCTCATTACCCTGAGGACAGGCTCCAGAGCGGCTCTGTACCTCAGAAGTACGGTACTCAAAGCTGAGAGTCTTCTGTCTCCAGCTGAAAAGCATCTTTCTGCTCTCTCCTGAGGTTTCTCCTTCAGGCCCTGTTTTCCTCTGAGCAGCGCTGATCACGGGTCCTGCAGAGGACAGTGCCCGGGCTGCAGACACCCCTCCAGCACAGATTCCTGGCTAATGAAGTGCTTGATGTTTAATTCTCCCCCCAGCAGGTGAGGTTTGGCCGTTCTGGACAGAAGCTGCTGCCTGTCATGCAGCCAGGCTTGAGGTTTGTCAGTTGCTGTGAGCCAAACCAGTGCCTGCAGGTGGCTCCGATGCTCCAGGCGTGGATCTGATGTCTCTATTATCTTCTCCTGGAAGCAGTGCAGCAGGTCAGTAGCAGGGTTTGCTGGGGAGGAGGAGCTGGTCCCAGCACTTGGTGCTTGGCAGAGCAGCATAGCATCCCATTTCAGCTGTTTGGTAACTGCAGGGCTTTATAAAAGGAGGTGTTGTTTTAATCCTCTGAGCATCACTGTTGTACCAAATCCATCAAAAGTAAAGTTAGAAACTTGTCGGTGTAAGATCATAGGCCTTTAGTTGGAAGTGCCAATAGTGAACGCATTGCCTTCTGGGCTCACCCAAAGATCAGTGTGGAGGGTGGAGGGCTCTTTTGGTGAGCTCCTCTGTTCACAGAAGTGACAGAGTGGCCGGGCCTGCATCAGCTCTAGCGTCTCCCTGCTTCAAAGTCTCAGGTCCCAGCAGGCTGGGCTGGGCTGGGCTGGTTTGGCCGGCGGGTTTTTACCCAGGGTACATGCTCTGTCCTTCTGCATCGTGTTGGCTTGGATTTGGCAGCGTGGCTGCTGCTGTGGCACGGGCCGTGGCCGTTCCTCTGCTCTTCTCCCTGTGGGTCAGTTGAAAGTGTTCAGGAAGGCGAGAGAAGGGGGTGCAGCAGTCAGAACAGGCGGTGCTGTCCACGCTGCCTTCATGCCTCACACTAAGGGTGGGAGGTGCTGCTCAAGGGACTCAGAGTGCAATCGGTCCCATTCAGTCTGTGCTCTCCCGAGCACGAGGGTGGTTTATGAGCAGTTCAGGGCCAGGCCCTGCTGAGGGAGTCAGAGCCCTTGGCACGTGCTTTGTGCCGCTGCAGAGCCGGCCTCGACCCCTGGATCATGGGGCAGGCGCCCGGATGCCAAACACTCAGTCAGAGAACCCAAATACTTGAGAGGTGTTCCCAAAAGCCACGAGCAGCCGGAGCCCTCGCACCAAACCGTGCCCCTGCGGCCGAGGCCTTCCTGCTGGCTGCCGTGGTCCTCCTGCTCTCCCTCCGTACCAGTGGCTCTTCCCTGTGTCCTGTTCGCCATCGTACGTGGCCTTTGCGAGTTGTATCATACTGTACATGACTTGGGGTTGCCGGAGTTGTAGTGTTCTGACTACAGTATTTCCATGTGTGTACATAAACCGGAATAAGCACAACTGAACTCCTGAATGAAGTGTATACGTTTCATATACTGATTGTCATACGATGAATTTTATAATTATTCCAATTTTGTTGTAGATTTCCAATCTTTCCTATTTATTTTGTACCAGATTTATTTGTATATTTTGTGATTTTGTTTAAAAGCATTTTGTTTATTTCTGTTCTTTTTAGATAAATGGTGATTTTTTTTTCTGTTGAACATTCCAGTTTATGCATTTTTCCCTCCTCCATGCTCCCCTTCTCATTTCCAAGGGATGGATTTTGGCATGCGGGTGGTGGGGCTGATGCTGATGATCCCTGACCCAGACCTCTGCTACTGGCACATCAGTGCTCTTTAATCTCTACTTCAGCTGTCAAGAGCTACGAATAGATAGGATGGATACTGTTCCCCTTAGAGCCAGGTCTTGCTCTTTTCTTTGGTGGGTCTGGGCCTACAAGTCCTCAAGCTGGGGAGGGCTGTGCCGGTGGCTTTGCTGACCCGGAGCTGGGACGCTGGTGGCAATGCAAGCCGCTGACTTTATGAAGTCCCCTCGAGGGTGAGGGCCTTTTTCTTCCGCTAATAAAACCCCCTTATTTACAACCTGCTCTCCGCAGATCGTGTTTGTTCGTCCGGAAGCGAAGATGCCGTCTGTCTGTCCCTCTGCAGTGTGTGTTCCTGCCAGGCAGTGCGTGACGGGGGTCTGCAGCGAGGGACGTGGCTGGTGGTGGAGTTGCTGGTGGAGCCAGTCTAATTCTGCCGCTGCATCAGTGCCGCTGTCTGCTCCCCACTGCCGGGCCTTGGGCAGCAGAGCTGTGCAGAGCCGGCAGTGGCAGAGCTCTGTGAGCAGGAGGGTGAGCGTGTGCTCAGTCCCCTGCCCAGCATCGTTTCGGTTCCATGCTGGCGGAGCAGCAGCCAACCCTTTCCTGCCGGGCAGCTGCAGCCCGGCCCTGTGCCCGGTTTGTGTTCCTGCCACCCTCAGCCCCTGTGCTCACAGCGCTTCACCCGGCTGCTCCCCCTGCGATCTGCCTCGCTCAGCTCTTGAGCTGCCAAACCCTGGGTTAGCGAGAGCTGGGCAGTGTCTGCTCAAGCCTTGGGGTGGTGTTGCTGCACCCAGTGCCTCTGTCCCTGTGCTTCAGGGTGGACCAATCCCCCTGCACCTCTCTCCCCAGCCTCTTATCAGCAGGACCGGGAGAGCAGCAGGTCCTGTGAGGACCGTGCCTGATGTGCGCCTGTCCCTGCAGCGGGTGGAGGGTGTGATGCTGTGAGCAGGATGTAAGTAGAATTAATGTGCAGGCGGGCTCAGGGCCGGCTCCTATGGTGAGGAGCAGGGCAGGAAGAGCCCAAGCATCCTGGCAGGGAGGATGCAAGTGGTCGGTCCCTGCAGGGAGGTGGGATGGGTCCCGCTGAGGCAGCGGGGTGGGAGCAGTGCCTGGAGCAAAGGCACCTGCACCTGGGGCTCTGCATCCTTGAGGCTGTGCTGTGGCTTCCCTGTGTGGCCAGGGAACCAGGTTCCAGGGGACCCCCGGCGCTAAAGGCCGGTTCTCAAGTACTGTGTGAGTCCTGCTCGGGCGCACCCTCTGTACCCACATGGTGTTAAGCACTGGTAGACCTTGCCCTCTCCTGCCCTGCTGCTGCATTGTTCTGCCTGCCAGGGCCTGTCTGCAGGAGGTGAGCACCCCTGTGCAGGGCAGGGTGGGCTGGGAGCTCTGCACCTGTAAAACTGCCTTGTCAATGTACAGCACAGGGGCTGTAGGTGCTGAGGCTGCAGTAGGCGCTGCTCAGGGACTGGCACAGGGCTTTGCATGCCTCGTACTGGGTTTGTGCTGCAGCTGCAGTGGGTGCTGTCTGCTGGTGTAAGCATGAGGAGCTGGGAGCATCTCTCGTTACTTTGACCTATTCGGAAGGACTTGCTGGCAGTGCCCCCAACACAAAATGTCTCCAGGGCCGTGTCTAAGGGCACTGTGACCCTGGGGCTCCTGGTAGTTTGCTCTGTGCAGCTGCTGTGAGTCCCCTCCATCCCTGTGGAGCAGTGAGGATGAGCACATGGTGGGGGAGAAAGCAGAACCCAGGACACAAAGAGCTCAGGGCTTGGGGTGAGGCCCATCCCTGAGGCCTTGCTGCCACCGGTCTTATGCTGCAGGAGAGACCGGCGGCGGTGGGCATCAGCGTGTCCATCCCCTGGGGTGGGACAGGCTGCAGAGAGAGCAGCTCTCTCTGGCTATTGCAGGGGCTCTGCAGGGCTGGGTGCAGACACAAGGTACTGCCAGGGCACCGGCTCCTCGTGGGCTGCGAAATGGCTGTGGCCACGTCCCCTGTGCCAGCCGGGGAAACAGGCTTCACCCCGGCTCTTGCTCAGTGGGTTCTTACCGCAACACCAGTGCAGAGCAGCATGGGATGGGCGAAGGCACAAGGCCGGGCAGCGAGCAGTGCCTGTCATCCATCAGGCTCCGTCTGCCCGCCGCTTTCCCACCATCAAGTGAGGGTCAAATACTTTCCATTGCTCCAGCCTTGAAGAGCCTTCTCCCCATTGCGGTCAGAAATAGCCCTGGGCTGGGAGCGAGCTATTTGTGGCGACCAGTGAGGAAGGAGGAATGGAAGGAGGAATGCTCGGAGCTCCCAGACCTCCCTTCCCGCAGCCGCACGCCCTCCCCAGCTGCTGAGCTAAAGCTTAAAACATCCAAGTGGCTATACTTGGAGAAATGAGGTTTAAACACAGCCAAGCCCGGCATGGCCTTTAGTGAAAGGGCTCGGGGGCGGCTCCTCAAACCCTCCTTGCAGCCAACCTCACTGTGGGTCCACACTAGCTGTTTTCCACACCCCCAAATCAAGGGGCCAGGGCCCAGCGTTGGCTATGGGGCTCTCCGCAATCCCTGACGTGTTGGATGTTGATGGCCACCACCTGCAGCCATTTAGTGATGCTTTTCTGTTTGGCCACAGGTCCTGACCATCCTGCTGTGGTCGCTCCGATGGCGGGGTCTCATCTGCTCTGCTTTGGTTCGTAGGAGGGGTTTGGTCATGGATGAGGGCTGAGCACAGCAATGCGCTGCCCCCAGGCCTGTCCCTGTCCTGGCGGGTACAGGGTGGACAGAGCCCTTGGCTGGGTCAGTCAGTGCCATTGCTGCGGCTGCACTGCCCTTCCCCACATATTTTGCCCTGTTTGACCATGTTGCAGCCCCTGATGAGTGTGGGCCATGAGGGAAACAGCCCTGGAAAGGGGCAGTGCTGAAGGCAGTGGCAGGACGGGGGTGTTGCCCTTCCCAACATGGAAAAGCCCCTCCTCACTCTAAATCCAGGCCAAAATGTTTCTCTGTCTCCTGGCGCCTTCCAGGTGAAGGTGATGGGGACAACAAAAGCCTCCTGACCCCCTCATTGCTTCCTGCCCACCTGGGGATCAGACAAGCCCTTAAAGCCAGGCCCACAGCCACCGCTCAGCAGTGCTTCACACAACCAGTTCCTGCAGCTCCTTCCCTCTTCCTCAGCCGCCCATCCCACGGGGATCCCCACAGACCGGTCCTGGCTGTCCCTGCCACCTCCGGCACTGCCCCCATCACCTCAGCGACACGCCACAAAGCGCCAGGCGTTTCTAAAAACATCGTTTATTGACTTGAACAACAGCCCCTACAGCAGCGGCGTTTCCTGCTCCATGGCGGTGGTGTGGTGGTTCTTTTGTTATTGTCTCCTAAGGTACTTTAAAATGGAAAACCAAAATGAAATGAGTTTATGGAACTGAAACAACGGTCGAATTAACTACAAGAGGGCCCTCATTGTGATCCCTTCACAGCGAACGGCACAGGGGGGAGTAAGGGAGGCTGCACCATGGCACGGAGGAAAACCACAGGGTGCTGTTGTCTGGCTGCGTGCAGCCCTGCGCCTTCCCCAGGGTGACTTCCAGCACAAGGACCATGCCAAACCCTGCAGCCATCACCCCCTTGGCCACTGCAGCCTGCAATGAGGCTCTGTTTGCTCCAGGCCAAAGACAAGGGCATTTTCCAGCCGGGCTGGAGCTGCGCGGTTCCCATGCGGGGCTGGCCCTGTGGCATGTGCTGTTCCCCAGTTTAGGGCAGACACCCTGGAATAACAGGCCCTTTCGCTCCAGGTGGTGGCTGGGTTTGCCTTTGGCATGCTTCACTTTGTTAAAGCTGAGCAGACAGAAAGGTCAGTAATAAGCAATAGGAAAACAGACTCATGTAATGCTACAGCAGTGGCTTCGAGCTCCTGGGTTAATAATTACTGCTGAAACTACAGGAGTTAAGAACACAGTGTGTGGCTCAGCTGTTGGAGAAACGTGTTGGAAAACATGCATCACATGCCGATGATGAAAGAGAGTTTGGAACACTGGGAGAGAATAACAAGCATCTACAAGCCCGAACGTGTACAGCTGCAGATATGCAAGAGCTGGAATCCCACCGCCATCTGTGACAGACGGAGGAATCAAACCACTGACACACAGAAACTCACACCAAGCAGAAGGTAAACCGAGTGCTGGAAACCACAGCAACACCCTGGCTAACACGGGGAGGGACAGTTTGTAACCCAGAAGCAGAGGGTTAAGGGCACCAACCCAAAGGGCAGGAGGATTTGGATCATTTTGTCTCCTGCAGGGCCCAGCACATCCCTTCCTTCTCCACAGAGAATGGAACAAATGGCAAAAACCGTTCACGGGACACCGTTCAAATGAGGATCAGATGAAACACACCATGGAAAAGGGAGAAACATGCAGCGCCCCTAATGTAATGGGAGCAGCATGACAGCCCAGGAGGGCAGTCCCATCTGAGCACACCACCCAGGCAGAACCCAACAGCTTTTTAAACCGTCTGCAAAACTGAAAACAAGGGTCTCCTCCTAATTAGTGTTAATTCGTTAAAAGTATCCGGACACTTCCAAAATGTGCCTTTGCAAGAATCACACCCCCCCCCAACCCATCACCCCAAGGGCCCCAACAAAGGAATCCGCTCCTGATCACTGCTAGAGTCATGGTCTGTCTTCAGAGATGCTTTTGCTTTTTCCTTCTTATTCTTCTTCCTCTTCCTCCTCTTCTTCCTCCTCTTCCTCTTCCTCATCGTCATCCTCGTCGTGGCAGTGTGTGATTTCCTGAGGTGCCTGGGGGAAGAGGTTGGGCGGTTTGATCTCGCTGATGGAGCGGGTCAGTTGATGCCGCTTGTAGTCAGAATCTTTAAAATCCACTGAGGTGCGATTGCGCGTGGCCATCGGCGACTCCTTCTCATTGATGTCGACGTGCGTGTGCTCCACTGTGGACTCGTGGGGCATCTACACATACAAGAGACAGAGGGGAGATGACCAAGGGTGTCCCAGTCCCAGATCTCCCTGAGACAGATGGAGAGGAAGCCCCAGAAGGTGACCCTTCGGCCTGCAGTGCCTCAACCACCACCCAACCGTCCAAGGTGCCATTCCCGGTGCTTGGAGCTTGTGGAAGTGTGCATGAACTCCAGCACAGGCACCTCTGGGAGCCGTGCCCACCTCCCCAGGATCTGCAACTCACCAGGACATGGGCGGCTCTGAAGAGGTAGCTGAAGGGGTAGTAGAGGAGGTTGATGAAGGAGGCTGCATAGAGATCAGCGTAGCGCATCACCTGGCTGGCAAACAGGGTCTGCCGAGAGCCGCTGCGGAAGAGGCTCCCCATCATCCCGTAGCACATGTCCATGTCATGGGTCACTTTCTACAAGCAAAGGGCAGGTCAGATCCTGGGCTGGGCAGGCAGCAGCGCGGAGCCACGATAACACCGAAGTGAAGCACAGCGAGGACTGGGGGCTACATGAGATCTGCAAGGATCTGCAGCAAAGCTTTCTGTGCTCATATCCCGTGGGATCAGAGCACAGCCGAGTCCCAGCTAACAGAGGGGAAAGCAACAGCACCTGCCCCAGGCTGGCACCCCAGGGCTGGCTGAACCAGAGGCTACAGCCGCTCCAAGTATGTGTGTGCCAACACCCTGTTCTGTGGCAGTGAGCACCGCCAGTCAGTGCTGCTGTGTGCATGAGGGAGGAGATCCTGTTCCAGACCAGGCTGCCTTTCAGGAGTGCCACCAGTGAGCTGAGAAGCTCCTCCATTTGCGTCCACAAAGACAAAACGGCTTTGCCAAGCCTGCTGTGCCCACCCAAAGGCAGAGCAAAGCATTTCAGGGCCGAGCAGCGGGGTTGGCTTGTCAAGCCCTTTGGGATCCAAAAGGATGAAAAGGGATTTTGATGATTGGTACCTTAATGCGTCTCTGGATGGAGCTGATGTCGGGGCGTTCATTGCTGCTACTGTCCAGATGCCTAGTTACAGGCGAGAAGGTAAATACATGGTGTGAAAAGCCTTTCAGAACCAGATGCTGTGGAATGGGGGCTCAGGGGAGGGAGGCTGGTCTGGAGGGGAAGGTTGGTCTTATGGACAGAGCCCAGGCCTGAGTCAAAGCTCCGGCAGCAGTGCCGCTAACCCAACCCCAAGGTTTCATCAGAGCCGCTTGGTAGCTGTCACTAGGCTGGGAGAGGCAGCAGGAAGGTTGTCACTGTTTAACACTCACTTGTACAACTCGGCCAAGAAGATGTCCAGACTCTGCAGCTCTTCAAAAAGGGCTGGAAAAGTCAGAAAAGAAAGGGGGAAAAGGTAAGTTAAACTGTTCAAATGAAAAGGGCTGAAAGCAAACACCTTGCAGGGCGGTGGAGGGGCACTGCATCAAGGAGCACGGCATCTCGTGGTTACTGTGCAGGGATAGGGTTCCATCACACCCTGTGCCACTGGCAGAGCTTTGGGCTTGGTTTCTGGGTGCTCCTTTTGGTTTTGAGGCTGAACCTTTGCAGTTCCCACCAAAACCTTCCAACCAGCAACTGTCAATAAATATGCAACTGTCATAATCCCCAGACCTATTTACACACCGAATGGCAGACCTGGGACAAATGCAATAGTGCTGGAGGATGGGAAACACACAGCACTTTGGCAGCAGGGGAGCCACGGCTCCGGGGTTATGGATGAGGAACAATTCAACCCCACCCAGCTCCAGCTTCTCCCTGGCCAAGTCAGTACTTGGCTGATCACATTCAAGTGGCCTGGGAAAGAGAACAGGAAAGGCGTGGGACCCCAGGGCCAGCCCATGGAGAGCTGCCCCAGCTCCTGCCACCAACACCCAGACCCAGAGAAAAAGGGCCCCAAAAGAAGGAGCTGCAAGCCAGGCTGATCCTTCCCCTTGCCCCCTTATGCCCCGGTGATCTCAGGGGTGCAGCACCAGGCAAGCGAGAGCAAAGCCTGCCCTGGAGTTTCCACTTACCACTTTTGTCTGTCCAGACGTGCAGCTCCTGTGCCAGCTCGGGGATCACCAGGAAGGTCCTCCAGCCCTGGCGCTTCTTGGATTTGAGGATATCTCCAAAGATATGGTCTCCAATGTACAAGATATCCTTCCCTTTGGCCCCCAGCAGGTCACAGACTGTGTCTGAAGAGCCTGAGAGAAGAATGGTACAGCTCAGAACAGGGAGCCAAAAGGAAACATGTGCCTCATTTTGGAGGGCCAGGTTTAGGAAGAGCATGTGCGTTTTCCTCCCATAAACCTCCACTGCTAAACGCAGCAGCCCTGCTTGGCTGTGGCAGCACAGGGCATTGCCCACCCACCACAAAGTTCCCCAGGAGCAGCTTTGCCCACACACAGCCTCCCATGAATGGCAGCAGCAGAGGGACCATATTGCCTCCCACCCCAGCAATGGAGGGTTCATCCCAGGCAGCCCTGTATATCCACCCGCTGCCGTTCCCTGGCTCAGGGGACCCTGCAAGCTTGGTCACACTGGTGGCAGCATCATAAGTACAGCTGGAAACATTGCACTGGGCCAGCTGCAGCTTCCCCTCCACCATAAGCTCTGCACTGGCATTTCCCAGACCCTCCCTGGCAAGGAAGAACAGGGCATTTGGGGAGGAATGTGTCCATTCTTCCCTGCCACTGGGCAGCAGTGATGCTGGAGAGCTTCTGGGGCAGTGTGCAGAGGGCACATTATGATGTGTGTTGAGAAAAACAACCTTGCCCAGTGCCTGGCACAGCCAGAGTGGTTGAAGGCCACAAGAGCACATCGGAGCCACTCCACAGAACAAGAAGGGTTCTTGCCTCACCTCCTGAGTACACAATGCCATGCTGCAGCGGGCCAGTGTAGGTACCAATCTTCAGCTTCCCAGTCACCTAAGGAAGGAGACATTTTCTTTGTACAGAACAGCTGATGGTCTGGATCTTTTCTGCCCTATTGATACTCTACTCTTTGTCTCTCTCACTCCCAGGCAGCCTAAAGATAGCTTTCTACATTCTTTTCCTATTGCCATCTGTAGTACCTTAAGGAAGGCAGGAAAGCCTTGAGCTCTGCTGTGCCCGACGTGATGGGGTTGCTCAGGAAACACTAAGGGGAGAAGCTAGCCCACCATCTATGGGCAGGTCCTGTCTAAGCACTGTGCTGCCTGTTCTTCACTAAGAGATGCCACACGGGAGGTGCATGAGCCTTTCCAACTGCAAAGGTACCCTCCATCTGCCACTCACCGTGTCCACCTGCCTCAACACAGTGCCTTCCCCAAAGAAGAGGGGTTTTCGTGCATCCACCAGGATCAGGTCGAAGTAGGACTGCCAAGGCCGATGGGCACTCCCAGGCTGCAAAGGCAAAAAACAAACCCCACAGGCACAATAATCAACCACAGGGAGTTTAAGTGGAATCCCATTGTCCAAACCTGATGAGATTGCTGGTCCATCAAAATCCCCTAGCTCATGCCTCCTGTATTACAATGCTGGGTTGCCAGTACTATCTCCTAAAGGGCTCCCCTTTCACAGCAAGCCCATCTCAACCCAGCCTAGCAGTCAGGACTGAGGACATGGTGTGAGACTGGAGAACTGCACTGAACAGCCATGTTCCAGCACAGCTGTTGTGTAAAGAGATGCTGTAAATGACACTGCTGCCACTGTTTCTCAAGGTGAAATCCTGTGTAGACCCAAGCACATGCAGCTTCACACTTCAGCCTTACAAGGCCATGCTGGTACATTTGCCAAGGGTGGGAAAATGCCTGGACTGTATTTTACAGGGCATGGTTTTGAATCACAGCCCTCCCCAAAGGACACTGCATTCATAAGCCCTTTCTGCTCTGCATTTCCCCTCTTTCGGAGGTCAAGACTGCAGCAAGGAGTTTTTTGATCTATCAGTTGTGGTGATTTCTCACGTTATGAGAATTTCTCCCTTGGCCACCTTCTACCTTTAGAGCACAGTGTGAAAAACATCTTTTACACGTGAGACAGCCTCACACTGGGAGACTGAAGAAACAGTGTAACTTCAGCTCATAAACTGCTCTCCAAAAGTTGCAGGGCTGAGTTTTCACCTCAGAAAACTAGAAAAGGCATGACTAGAATCTCTGTGGTTACCGTAGGCAAGGCACATAAATGTTTCTGCTGCATTGTGCAAGATTTCTAAGAAACCTGGCTGCAAAATGTCACAGTTAAACTGAGTTATCACTAAAATAATGTTATCATTAACACAGATTATTGTTTGAGACCAGATGAGGCCTCTTTTCTCTTTGTTATGTTGTATTTGCTTTGATCCCATTCAAATAGGACACAAACCAGCAAGTGTATTTTAACCAGATTAAAGCAACTAATCCCACACGGCCGATGAAGCAGGATTAAAATGCTTTCCAGCTACACAGATAATTAGGCACATCAGCTTCTATTGGAACTGCAGTCCAGAAATCGCATACCTTTGGTCCATGTGGAAAGTCAAACAAGTAAGTCATAATTTTCTGAAAGACAGAAAGAAAGTATTCAGAGATATGTTTTTAAACTTACATTTATGTAGTTTATAAAAGCTAAAATGAAGGGATGGACTTTCAAGAGACAGGCATTAACCCAGTAATTTTTACAATCAAAGAACACATTTGCCTCAGAAATCTGCACACTGCTTCAGGTATATTTGCCACACTTTAAAATGTCATACAAATCTTTGCCTTAGCAGTGTTGCAACATCCTGATATGTACCTGGAGTTGAAGTAAGCACACTTAATTGCTACAGCACAGCAGACAGCCCTCTCTGGCTCTTAGACCTCTCCAGGCCTCAAGATGCACCAGAGGAGGTTTAGACTGGGGATGAGGAAAGTTTCTTCACCAAAAGGGTGCTCAGGCATTGGAACAGGCTGCCCACGGCAGTGGTGGGATCACCGTCCCTGGAAGTGTTCACAAACTGTGTAAATGAGGCCCTCAGTGACATAGTTTAGTGGTGGTCTTAGCAGTCCTGGGGTAATGATTGGACTTGATGATCTTAAAGGTCTTTTCCAACCTAGTTCATTCTATGATTCTAGGCCCATGGCTTTGGTGACCTGAGGTCACCGCATCTAGTTACCTCATACTATCTCACTTGAAAAGGAAATTCTGCATTTTAAAGGATGCTGAAATCTAAAATAAGCATCACTTTCTCTTTCAGCCTTTTAATTGCTGAGGAACTGAGTGAGGCACAGAGGGACTTAAGCCAGGCCCATACTAGGTCAGCAGCAGAACCAGGACTACAGAAAGAAGACTCAAGACCTAATATGCATTCACCACTAAAACATTCTGCACCGCGCTTAGAAAACGCTGATTCTCCACCAGAAGTTGTCCTACCAAAACCCATACAAGTGAATGGCTGACTTTTGCATTATATACCAACACAACAATTCCAGCAGCACTTACATCTGTGTATTTATAGTCACTGTTTGTGACAAGAAACACCTTCCCAACTTCATTCATGCGGCTGAGCAGCAGTGGCAGCTTCCCCTGAAAGCCAAGGGGCATACAAGTCACATACAAAAGTTACAGAGATTCATCGTGGGCAAAACGCTCTGAACTATGATCCCACCAGACAAAACAAAGCTAATCAAACAAGCAAGCAAGCAAACTCACATGTTTTGTACCGGTCAGAGCCAGGAAAGCTGCTGGTCCATCCACATAACACCCCTCCAGAGCACAGCCCAGGGGAGGAAGGCAAGCAGGAAAGGCTCAGCAGGGTTGTGGTGCCTTTGCCAACCACAGTGCCAGGCACCCTGTGCTGCTCCCATCGATCTGCTCCATGCCAGGCGTGCTGGAGCAGCTCCTCCAGCTCCAAGCCTGTTCCCGAAATGGGCCCAGAGGCAGGTGAAATCTGAGCGCGCAGGAGCCGCAAGTTGGAGCGCATTATAATTCCAACCTCAAATTAGGGAGAATTTATTCCTGGGGCTATTTTTATTGAATCATAAATCTCAGTCCATTGCCAGAGTAGCTGATTACCTCACAGAACGGTTTCCTAAGAATTCTGCAGGCATGCAACTAGAAACAAGTTGAACTGCTTTAAAGTGATACGCCACCATGCAGCTCATCTAAATGAGAGAATAATTACACTGTAAGAGGTCCAGAGGGGCCTTGAGAGGGCAAAAGTAAGGGAACCACTGGAGCTTGCTCAATTAGATGTGCTGTACACATATTTTTGGGCTATCAAGAGACTGCACATTCGTGACTCAGGAGCTTTCCCTCAGTCTCTTATGGTTAAAGACATGTAACATTTTTGTTGGATGGCGAAGGAATACCTCTGTCTAAAAAGATGCTTATCATTCCTTTTTAAAAAGAGGTCTGCTTGGGCAGAGAAAACATGGGCCGGGAACACAGTTGCTTTCACCACCAAAAGAACCAACATGAGCCCTGCCAGTGTATTCACCTGTGTCCCATGAAAACATTTCCTCTGGCTTTTATATTTTACGTAAAGAACACACACGTGAATACAAAATCATGCGGATCACTGGCTCAGAATAAAGGCTGCATCCGAACTTTCCACTTTGTCTTTGGTTATTACAATAGAAATCACAGTGTTATCTGTTTTGTGATGTAGTAAAGCAAATCAGCATGTTCATATCTTGCCTGCCTACTCACTACAGAATGTCAGATAGCACAAATAAAGTAACTTCACACTTACATCTTTCACCACATACTTTTCCAGATTCTCAAGGGTCTTTTCCTTAAGCGATCCCTGAAATAGAAACAACAGAACCCAGTGAGGTAATGGAAACTTATGATGTAAGAGACATCAAAGTAATGCCAACTTTCACACTTTAAAATGCTGTGAAAGTACAAACCAGGGCGAATCTGAACCAGTGACTCTAGAGATGAGAGGCTTTGAGTAGCAGGGACCATCACAAACTCTGTGATCCTTCGATTCCCTCACCATGGTAAATAATCCACTTCAACAGCATTTTAACCCTTTCAGAAGGGAATACAATAGAAACAAACAAAAAATAGATTTGCCATACCAAACAAGACAGTCAACGACCTGTCTCCAACACTGACCATAATGCTTTACTGAAAGGCCAACTCCAACATGTATCACACAACACTGCATAAGGAAAGAAAAATAGATTCCTGACTTCTGCATGGATAAAAGGACCGCCACAAGTACAACTGTGAGCAGAGTTCTCCTGTGATGGCTCTCCATCCCACCCCAACAGACCTCTTGAATGAGGAAGAACAAGAAAATCAGGTCTTCAAACAGATGTTAATGCTCACAAAATTAGATTCTGAATTTGCACATAAGTGTGTGAAAAGATGAACTGCCCCTCCTTTCTAAATAGAGAAGAGTGGATGTATTTCTGTTTAATGCAGGTACTTTTCAGATAATGTAAGATAGTACCAATGTAAACCACTTACAGTAAAATGCTGTTTTAATCATTAAGACAATGTAAAAGCTGTGGACTTTTAGTTCTAAACCCCATTAATTACAGTGCAGAAATGGAACCTGGACACAATAAAAAGGAACAGGAAGCCAAGACAGAAATGTTCCAGTACAAGGAGGGCAGTCAAGATCTTGACTTATACACAACTGCAATTTATCGTTTGCTCACTAGGCGGCAAAGCAGGGCTCTTGCCCAAAAGTGGAGTAACAAATCTTGACTCATGACTTATAAACCAGTCCCTCTAACTCAGTTACAACTACAGACATCCCAATGAGTTCTCACAATCACCTTGTAATGAACCCAGTCAACAGCATCTCTGACATCCTGGAACATACTCCTGAAGGACATGAAGAGGTCTCCATCTTTAAACCCCGTTTCACAGCTGTGAGGAGAAAGCAGATTGTGGTGGTCAATCACAGCAGGTAAGAAGCACGTCAAGGAGAGAGTTCAAATGGTGTTTGGAGCCTGTGTTTTCATCTTACCATAACGGATTCTTGTTTACTAATTTACTGTGGCTCAGTCTTGAAAAAAGGCTACAAGAGTTTAACAGGATCTGCGTGTTACACAAGAACATTTGCTTGAAATGGATAGCACGTAAGTTTCTATGGGCCTGTGCCTCCATAGCAGCACTACAGCTTTTCTGTGACCTGCAACTCTTCTTTCTCCACCACAGCATTACAAGAAGGAACGACTGGGGCTATACAGTTTGCAGCATTTTACAAAAGATGAATGGTACTGAGAAAGTAAACAGTCCTTTCCAACATTAAATAAGGAGGTGCCAGGAAAATCAACTAAATGTAATAATCACTGCTCAGAGGAAGGAGCTACTTCTGTGGTGTCCAGAGTTAACATAAGAAATTTTCTCTACTAGGTACTGTGGAGGTATCTTTGAGACATCCATGAGAGCTTGCATCAGAAGAAATCAAGGAGGATTAAACAGAGCTGTATGTATTATGACAGCAATCATCATGTCTGTGATGAGGAAGCATACTTCACCTGATGGACTGTCAGCATAAACAGTTCCCCTGCTCCCCGGTAAAATCCCATTAAAATCCCTTTGCCTTCCACTCACATAATATGCAAAGATGACCCATCACATGAGTCAGCAGCACACCAACATTCACATTTGCCAGTTCAAACCACAGCTTGTTTTTATGCTTATACCTATTTGAAAACAAGGTAAATACTCATGTTGCACAAACAGCCTTTTACAGCACAATGTGCCTGAGCATTTCACCTTTAAGTCCTCAATTATGACATAAGGGACTTATGGTAACAGACTGAGGAAATTTAGCCTTTCAGTTACTAGTTCAGACATGGCTCCAGTGGTCACAGGTTCAAAATGAGCTGCCTGGTGCCTGTAATCACCCCGTAATAGGTGTGTGGTCTTATAAGATGGCCCAAATACCAGTGTTAGTCAGCATGGTGATACTGATCTACGCTGTGAAAGAAACCCTCATAACCAGTCTGCTGTACACACAGATCATCTTGTCACCACTAAATTCTCTTCATGTCAAAAGAATAAGAGGCCTGAACTTTTCCCCACCGAAACCACTTGAGGGGCCTCACTAAAATTAAGAACAGCTCCATCTGTGCTGAATTGCTCTTTACAATAACAATCTTACTGTACCATCAGCACCTCGAACCAGAGGGAACACGTACCTAGTGTACCGGTCACAGTTAGTAAAGAAATCCACTAGGCAAGCCAATAGGTAGGTCTCTGCAAATAAACAAAGTACGATTTTAAGACAAGGATAACATCATACAGTCAGCTAACTTTAGGCCCTGTGCCCAAAAAAAGAAAGTTCATGTAAAAGAAATAAACAGATAAGTAGAGTATGTCATTAGCAAAGCTTTATTGGTTTCAAAAGCACACAAACAGACCTGCATTGGCTCACATTAGACTCACCTGGTAGATTGAATAACGTGTTCAGAATGTAAAACCTATCTGTGTCATCCCTCTGGATAAATTTATTTGGATATTGATCCCGTGTTTCAGGCCTGAGAATAGATAAGGCGGAGAAGAATGAAACCGCAAGAAATAATAAGGATAAAATGTGCTGACCTGCAAAATAGCGTGGTCCCTTAACTTGAGGAGGTTGTGCTTTAATTGACACCCAGCTTTCCCACATGCATTAATGGTGCAATAGCAAAACTGCAGCCACTGTGCTGGCTCAGGCAGAACAAGGCACAAAGCCCTCACTGCTGAGTCAGCAAACTGAGCTGGGCCCACGCAGGGAAACTGAGTGGTCGAGAGTCCACAACTCGACCTTAAGCCCCATGCTGCTGGCTATGAGGATGCCTTCAATCATCTGCACTTTCATTGTTTGCTTATCTTAAACTTTCCCCCACTTTCCATGTGTTGCTTTACACTCCCTGGAGCAGCTTTCAGCAGGGGAGTGCAGGGCTGTGCCACGGGAGGTTTGCCTGGGGCCCTCTGCAATTAACAGCAGGGTAGCAATGACTAAAGTCATTTAATTATTGTGGTTTCCTTCATTTCTGGAGCTTCTGAAGATCACTGTGACTCAGAGAAACTTGAGTGCAAAGACAAAAACTTCTAAAGTTTAGCTTCATGATGCAACGACTTACGGGCCTGCAATGACAAGGTTTGTCACCTTGGGGCTGGCCTGTGCTTGCCTTCCATCCATCCCCTCTCACAACACGGATATGAAAGGATTTGGTGGCACACATCGGGCACTTAGCACTGAGGTCCCCTCTGCTCCCTAAAGCACCTTTTCTAGGGTAAGAGAAACGCAAGCAGCCAGGGAAGGCTGCAGGAAATGGCAGACAATGCCTCACTTCTGACACCCTCAAAGGTCAGAAACACAAAGGGGAACAGTAACCTTGTTCCTTCCCCAAGCAAATTCAGGCCCTTGAGCTTTCTTAGCAATGGCTGTAGAGATGACAGTCTCAAGGGCACAGGTCACTTCTGCTCCCAGCAGCCCATGTACAATGGCTTTGTCTTAACTGACCATCTGATGATGTTAAACTGTGCCAGGATAGGTGAACAGCCCTGGATTGTCCCATCAATCCCTCCACACAGCACACTTCCTTCTATTCCCAGCACATCAGAGATGTGCCTGTGCTGGTATGGACATTTCCTCTACAAATGCCTTGGGCTGTCGCTGTGCCTGGGAAGCTCAATGCATCCCCAGTCAGTCCTGGAGCTGGAGGAACACCAATACAGCACCTGCTTTTAGCGGAGTCCCTGTGACTCCTTCTACAATGGGCACCCTGAGGATCAGTGACACAAAAGAGCATATTAAGTCAAAAGAACAGCCAAGAGACAGCACTCACCCTCTGAGGAAATTAAAGCCATGTGCACACACTAGGAGGTTCCCATAGGCATCAACTTTCAAGAGGTTCCCATAGTGGGTATCAAACACCAGGCCTCTGTTAAGAAAGTGATTTAAGGTATGAAGAAGTGAACATATAAAGCGTTGACCATTTCAATAGCACTCTGAATAAAACTGAGTTATTGTTACTATGCAGATGTGGTCCCTACTGTGCCTTTTACCTGGCTGCAGGTGAGCAACAAGAGCCCTGCGCTGTCAGGTGAAAGGTGCAGCTGATCTGCTCTCCGCCGACTTGAAAACAGAACCATTTAACCCGGCAGAGGCTTAGCTATGCACATACCAGGGAGGACACCAGCCTCTTCCACAGGGTCACGAATCTGACACCTGTGTTTGTGGTTCCCTGACAGTCCTGCTGGGCTGCAAGGGAGAGCAAGGTGTGATAAAGCAATTTCTCTCCTCTTTTGCAGACATGGACATGTAGCTATTGCACAAAACGCTTTGGACATTCCTGGTTCCAACTCCAGCAAAACGCTGTCTCACTTATCTAGTAGTTTGCATCTGGAGAATGGAGTCTTCCCACAGAGACATCTCTTCTATTCCCACCCTGGGATGAAGGCAGTGGATTTAATGGTGTCTTCATCACAGGTTTGTGAAGGGCTGCTGTCTTGTCGTGGGCATGAGTGCACCCAGCAACAGTCTTGGTGTAAAACATGCCGAGAGGATGGAAGGAAGGAGACTGCCAGACTGAAAACTGGAACAGCAAGCCAACAGACCCTACGGTCCATCTCTTCTAAAGAACCTCCAAAGGAGTCTAAAATAGAAAAATCCAGCAAAGGCACAAATGGAAACAACTTGAAGGCACAGAGTAAGATCAAAAGGCTTGCTTAAAACAAGCAATGTCCTTTTTACCTCTGCTACCAAAAGACAAAATAGAAGAATTTAGTAACTTGGCACCACTCCCTTTGCTTTAGGTGTTTGATTGATCTAGGCAGTGAACTGGATTGATTGCACTTTTATTACCGTTTACTGTCAGCTTAGTTTTCAGGATGCCTTATGCACCAGGACACTATTAATTAAAATCTTTAAAGAAAAATGTTCTGAGGCATTCTATCAGCCTCATGATAGACGGTAATGGTTCCTTCACCCCTTGATTTTGAATTAACTTCCAGTCCAGTTGTGTCTCTGCTGTCTTTGCTTTGAAAAGTTATTCCTGGACCATGTTTTCAGCAGGCCTCTTTTCTTGCACACTCCTTTGCTGGCATGGATTCATGTGTTCAAAAGCCTTCCACAAACCAGAGCAGTTTGCTCCCTTCCCCATGATCTGTGGTCAACCACAGGCTTCACAGGCACAACTCTGAAAACCTGGCCTCACGTGTTGCCTATGAACTTTACAGAACAAATATTCAGGCCTTGAGCAGGCTGGGTCAGTATCTGTTAGTCATTTACCTGGTAGGGAATGCAGGATCATACACAAAATTGAGCAGCTCATGAGGGTATCCAATGGAAACTAATCTTTCTACGGTCAGGTCAAATCCAAGAGATTCGTATTCAGGGGATTTATACACTGTACCAAGATGAGATTTCAGTTAGAAAATTTGAAAACAGCTAGGGGGTTAAACAAGAAGGCAGTTAAAAGTAATGTACCCGTTTCCCCTCCTCCCTCCTCCACATCACACGTTCCCTGTTCACTCCTGCCCTTCGCTGCCTTGGGTCCCCCAGCCTGAAGCCACGATGAAATTAGCTCAAGCTCCAGGACTGCAGCCGAGCAGAGCCACAGTTCAGGTTTCAGCAGCAGAGCGCACCAGATGAAATATCCTTCAGTCGATCATAGCTCTCTGCATCAGGAAGAATGTATTTCAAACTGCAGCTCCTCTCCCTGCAGTCCTGTTAGGCAGATGCGTAATGTTCCACCTGCCTGGTTTTGGTTTGATGTGTTTTCGCAAAGCTGATGAAGAAACCAATAAATCTGAGGAAAACATGTATTCATGGCTAGAAAGCCTGAAATTCATCACTTCTGTGATACTGTTACTGCTCTGGATACAATCCCAGAGCTTAGTATTGTCTTCAGATTTCATCTCAGAGGAATTTATGTTTGCTGCAGACTAAATTAGCTTGAAGGTAGAGCTGTCAAGTTAACTTACGATTTGTTTGTTAATAATACCATATGGTACTGTGAAAATCTGTTTGCTGTTACCCTTATGCATCAAAATGCTACTCTTCTAAGCAAGCTTACTGTTCTTACATTTCAGAGAAGCTGCTCATCAGTGACACACACTTTAGCTCAAGGCAAAAGAAATTGACCTGTTCAACTAAGTCATCACTACCATCAGGCCTGTCTTCTTCCTGCAAATGACATTCCCATGGACTGGAAATGTTACTGCTTAATCAGATCATTAAATTAACATCTGAAAGGAAATTACTGCGTTTCTACAACAAACAGAAACCACTGTGTTTCTCTGATGGCATCTTTACATTTGCTACATGTCTCTGTCTTAGATTGATCTTAAGATGTAACAATTTCAAATACAACCCTTGACTGCCATGAGGGTTACCAAGGGTTCAATAGGCCCAACTGTCTCAAACACTTGAATACTTCATATTTAGCTAAGTGAAAACCAAAAATGTGCAAGTTACACAGCCAAGCTAGTTAGAAGGCAGACTGCTTTTCCTGACACAGGTATAGCACATCTCTGGACCTCACAATATATATTAACACACACTGCCTGTACTGCCCACGTAGTCACCACAATATTTATACTCCTGAATACTCAATCTGAGAGGAGAAAACAAATATACAAAATACTATAAAAATACTAAAAAGAAAAGGACTATAGAAGAAATGAGACCATCGAGACTCAGATGACAGGAACTGTGACAGGGGCCTCATCTCTCTCTTAATCTAAAAAGCACCAGAACACTAAGAGTTAATTTTCCCTATTAAAAATGTAATAAGCAAAACTGCGATGTTCTTAAACTGATAACTGAAATCAATAAAAGTTACCAATTTCAATTCAAGCATTATTATACCAATGCTAAACATCAAAATCATGATATAATATTCAATGCATGTAGTCTCTTCTATCCTTTATGAAAGGAAGAGTTGATTGAGCTATAGATAGGAATAAGCTATCAGAAACTACAGCTAATGAAGAAAGCAGTGGCTGACAAGGCAATTCTAGGCAGTGAGCTAGAGTTGGAGGGAGCAAAAGGCAGTTAGGCAATGAAAAACACTGTGAGAGAGACAGCAGAGCATCATCTGGAAAAAGGAATTCCTCTGATGCAGGATAGTAAAGGCACTTCCCAAGGAAAACAGTAATAAATACACCTGCATATACTCAGAAGGTGAAAGTGCTGCAAAGCTCCCAGCTGTGCCTCCAATCCTCCTCTCTGTCCATGAAGTTGCTGCACTCTCCTTGTTAGCCTCCTGAGAATCTGACCACATTACCAACTCATCCATAAAACAACACTCCCAAACAAATCATTTGCCCAAGGAAACCCTGCTCTTTCTGAACTCAACAACTATAATGATGCTGTCCAGACACAAGGAATCTCAAAGAGCACACTGGCCTCTCCTCTGGACAAGCAAAAATGGTTCATCAACAGCTCCAGCACAACCTCTCCAGCAAAGCAGTAGGGCTTTCTGCTAAACAACCTATGGAACTTGATAACACTCCACCAGAGAACGGCTCTGGAGGGACATGAGGCCAGCTGCTCACGAAAGCCCCCGCCCAATTCCTTCCTTTCTTTATTTCCCTCTTTGCCTTAGATTTATCACTACAGACCTCCTTTTAACTCTCTGAGTTTCAGGAAACAAGCTGAAGCACCAGCAGGAAAGGCTGAAGAAAATATCAGCCTCAGCTTTCATCATCCCAAGTCTCTGTTAAGGCAGTACTGCAACAGGATTAATCTGAATGTTTTGGGGGTGAGGGCTGCACAGCTATTCCCCTTACTTCTCTTGCCCTAGATTTTGCTTCCTTGATGTCTCTTCCAATGAAATTAAACCTCTATCTCATTTCATGCCTCAGGTCCCTTCCCTATTTTTCTACAACTCCACAGTACCTGGAAAATGAGAGCCACCTTCTTGATTCACAAACTACACAGAGACACAGGAAACTGGACTCCTAGAAATTGGAAAGGGACAATAACCGTTCTCCAGTTACCATCATACTTACTGTTCAAGATAAACTTTTCCTTCAGACACACAGCTGGGAACAGACTAAGAGCTCACCGAGCCCACCTTGACAGCACTCTACACAGCAGCACATGCTGCATCCATGACCCACAACTCACTGAACACTTCTCATAAGCTGTGCGAATGCCTGTTTCAGTAACATGAGCTTCTGGGCAAACAAACAATCTACCTCCTTCCGATCAAGTATAAACAGGCTAACATTGCTGCAACTACAGAACCACATTCAGGGAAGATGTCCAGTTATATGTATTACTAGATGAAAAAATGTATTTCTATATTGTACTCAGAGCTGGTCGCCCTCTCTCATATATCGTTTACCTCAGGCATCCATGAGGAAAGAGAGCAGAGAGGACAGATCAGTATTTTTTTCTGCAGCTGCACAATGAAAAAGGTTTTAAGCTCTCCTGGAACAGCTCCCTCCATCAGAGCTGGCTGCTGAGACCACAACTGGAGGTAATATGTGTGCCATGGCAATGCCATGAATTCAGATATTTGCCATGCAATGTCTCCCACGCTCAGCTCTTTCACACAGCTGAGGAGGACCCAGTCTTCAAGCATCCCCGACTCTGTGACAGGTGAAGAGGCAGCGCTATGAACCCGTTTTCAAAGCATCCTTACCGAAAGACAGTAAAACCAAAGCACATGCTACAACTTACTCTGATTTCTTTTCCCTTTCTTACTATTGGATGCCATGTCTGTGCCACCACGCCAAGTCTCCAGCTCCAGAGGACCAGCTTATTTTAATACTTTGTGTCTCAACACAGGCAAATGCTTCAGTGGTGCAGGGCAACGGGCACCAAGTGCTCATGGATTATGCAACCGGGGTGGAAAGAAAACCACCAAAGGTTTAAAAAACCAGAGAAGCCAGTTGACAGCATTTCAGCCTCCCCTTAATACCATCACTTGGCTTAACATTATGCTATTGAAAGGTAAAAAGCAGTACCCCAGGAGTGAACGTTGCAAGCCCTCAGGTCTGTGACGAGCGCAGGAGTCCCTTACACAGTACATTCTAGGAGGGAAGCCGATCTGGAATGAGCAGGGGTTGTGCAGTAAGGTATGCAATTCTCATGCATTTGTGTGGTTGTTTTTACCTTTGCTGCCAAGACACAGTAACAAATTTATGGCCTTCCTGAAAAGGAAAAAAAAAAAAAAAAAAGGAAAAAAAAAGGAAAAAAACAGGAAAAAAAATCTCTACAGAGGCTCCAGCTTATGCAAAATGCTGCTGCCAGGATTTTAACTCACATGAGGCAGATGCAGATTCAGAGTGTCACTCCAGTCTTGACGGAGTTACACTGGGCTCCCCTGTTAAAGAAAAAAATCAGACTGATTTTAAAACTGCAACAGCTCTGTGCCATGTGGGACTGTATCTGCTGGAGCTCTGTCCTCTGGTAAGTTCAGAAGCCGGCCTGGCAGCTATTCCAAATACACTTACGACTGATTTATATAGAAGGCACAGTTGGTAATCGTGCATCCTGCAGGCAAAATTCTGTCCTCATATCCACAAAGCAGTCTTAGGTCATCAGCTCAGTGATAATTAGGAGGAAGAGGCTATAAGCATGCTGCCCAAGTGACACAAACCCTTTGAGTTTCTCTCAGATGCAGAGCAACTGGTTCAAGAAAGGGTCTTGTGCTCTTTTGTGGGCTTTGCCATTATCGTCCATTCCTCAGTCGGTGATAGATTACCCGTTTCAGGGCACTCACTTTCCTTTCACACCACAAAATGCCTGCACATGCCAGTGCAGGAGAGTGGGGAGCCTGAGTCACGACCTACTCTGGGAACCTGAGAAGAGAATTTTGCACTACATCTGAAGGCGCTGCCAGCAAGAGGCTCACACACTGGGTCAGTCTGACGTAGCACGTCTAAATTCAATTGTGCACTTTAACACGCTTATGCTCTGATGTGCAAAGCATTGAGGGATAAACTGGTACCAAACCTGTAAGAGTGCTGCACTGTACTGCAGTGCACTGGTTTGCAAGCACACACAGTAAGAAGACCAGACCTATGCTGCAAACTTACAGGTATGCACAGCGTAATCAGGAATAACTTTAGAGATCCAATTTGCTCTAAATACAAGGCTGAATGAGTTGGAATGATGTCGCAAAAAGGATCCACAGAAGTATGCAGACCTCCTGGAAGGCTTTGCAGAAAATAAATGTTTAAAGCCTGTTTTGTTTCAAAATGAATAGCTGGGGAAGGCTGTAGCCCGTGTGATGGCTCTGTTTAAGCTGGAGAAAAGCCCCTCAAGCGCTGCTTGTTCTTTCCTTGCTCATCCTCCACACACACAAGATTTCAGATTCAGGCAGGGCAGCTTCTCACTGAAGATGTAACATGGTTTGTCCCAGGGCTTGTCGACACTTCTTAAAGCTAGTCATGGATCACAGGAGAGAAGCAGAAGCTAATGTTAAGTAAACGCCCCTTCCTGTGCTGCTTCAGCCATGTCACTTCTGTGAGATGTATTTGCTGCCACAAAGTGCACACCTGCAAGCAAGTTCATTTCCAACCACTATGGGTTTGGTGCTGGTAAAAGCCCTGAATTGAGAACAGTGACAACATGCTGATTTCCCATACCACTGAGGCAGCTTTGAGGAAGCAGCTCCCCATCACCAGCACCCCAGTTTAGGAAGGGAAAGATGAGCTCAGGAGTTTGCTGCAGTAACAACAGAAGCCTGAAGAGTGAGCAACTCCTATGGGAAGAGAGGCAGGGAGAGGACTACTAAATGATAACTTGAAGTGTCATTCATGCCTGACTCTGTTTTCTGCCTGACATAAGTCACTCACTCTCTTTAGCCAATGTGCTCTCCTCTGACATCCAAGCCTCTCCTGAAGGATTTTCAAACCTTCCATCAGCCAGCTCCTTGCCCGCATTCCCTCCCAGCTGGAAGCCAAAAGCAGCCCAGGGAAAAATGCTCACAGTGCCCCCATAAGCATCCCTGCATTGGCATGGGACTTCACAGGAGCAGCTGCTTTCTGCAGCTGGTGCATCGCATGCTCTGATCCTTTGGCTACACACCAGCTCGGCTCCTTCCCCCACGTCTTTGGCCCTGGCCACTCAGTCTCTTGGGAATTGAAACACCTTGGTGTACCCACAGTGTTTTGGTTGGTAGATGAAACTAACTGCCTTTTGACTTTCAGGTGTTCAGATAAGATCAGCATTTCTCAAACGAGAGGTGATGACCTCCTCCAAAGGGTTGCAAAAGCTTTAACAAACATGCAATCTTCAGAAATTTTACCCGCTATCTGGGTTCTCCAGAGGTCACAGAAAGACAGAGATAAGCCAAAAGGCGGACAGATAATGCAAGGAGTTCAGCCTTGCCTCTGAAGCACAGGAAATGCAGTCCAGTTACTTTGTGTTAAATCTTGAAGAAATGAAAGTAAAATAACTAGAAACAGATTGTTTCAGTTTCTACTGATTCCCCAGTGAGTAAGGCATGCAAATCAGGCAGTTAGGAACACACATGGTCAGGTGAGTAGCTAGTATCCATATTATTATACATCTCAGGCACAACATGTATACTTAAGCTTGTGCAAATACATCTCTGAAACTACAGAAACCTAACTTAAAGAGATGGATCAAAGTGCTGCTCTGAATTGCACCACACATAAATAATGCAGGTATGTATTAGAAATACATTTATATCAATATTGTGCTGATGAAAAGTGCTTAGTTTAAGCCTTGAGGACCGAGATCCCCTTTTAAAACACCATCCTCTATAAAATACAAGTACCTACGTATCTTGCCTCAACAATGTCTATCAAAGGAGATCCTAGACTAGTCCCAAAATAGGACAGATCTATCCCCAGAGCTCTTCACTCTGTCAACATCTCCTCTGCACATAGCCCCAAAGCTGGGTATTTTTGTGCCAGCTATCACCAGGATATCTGTGATGGTCATCTCTCCACAACCAACCACACTGACTATTTCACAGAAGCACCAAATACTCATTCCCCAGCACTTCCGATCACCCAACCTCCTACTCCAGCTGAGAATCCAGAGAGAAACAGTGAGTGACCAGTCCTTGATGTGTTTTGGACACTGGACTTCATTAAAAAATAAACCACATAGAAGCAACAGTACCAAACACACTGGTAGGTGTTGGGCAAGCATTTCACATACTGCCATAGTTTGAGGAAAGTTGGCCTCAGGGCCAGAGGTCTCAGGATCCCCAGAAGTAACCAGGTAGGAAAGAATGCCATCTGACCTCTGTATACTGACCCTCCTTTCAAGGTATCCCTTATCTTCATAACCCATTACAGAGCAATGCCAGTATTCATATATAATTAGAAAAGAAGAGGATCTACACTCTAGAATGCTAACGACTTCAGCTTCTGTGGTACAGGGTCAGGGAAAGTGTTGTCAGGCGCTGTCAGTGAAACATAACAAAAGGGAAACAGTAATGTTTCAAACTGTGCTGCTCTCTATGTTAAAATAATTCATTACTTACACAGAAAGGAATCTGAAATGTCATGTTTAAGTTTCACACCTGGGTGTTGCTTCCCTTCAGTTTTGACAGCGGAGTCACACTGCTCAGCTCTGGCAGGAGCCAAGACTCACTCCCTGGCTTGCACAGCCTGGCAGGGTGCTGCCATTTTGCACTGGAAACACAGCAGAGGATTTTCTTTTCCATGAGAACTGGAAACGCTGCAGAGGTACCTGTACTGTGGGAGCCTCTGCATTAACCCGCTCAGCTGGCTTGGCAATCCCAGGAGCGCAAACCTCCACTCCCCTTGCCTTGCATTTCTCTTTCCAAAGACCCATCAAGTGTTACCTCAACTGCCGCAGCCACTGCTGACATTTCACTTCACAGCATCCTCACTGGACACTCCTGTTTAAAGCCCTGATCCTGTTTGAGGCCCTGATTGCGTACAGCACTGGTTTCAGTTCATCTCTGCCCACGTAAACACGTGCCGGCTATGTGCCTGCCTGCATGCATAGCAATGGAGTTGTGCACGTTTGAGCCGCGCTCATCTGGGAGTTCAGTGCTGTAAACAAACTGACGAAGTGGCAAACGTGCCTAATTGTAACCACAAGAAATCCCAGACGAAACCCACGGGACAACTCATATGTTTTCAATTAGGAACGTGGTGAATCACTGACGTGCCATTTGTTTATGGACTCAGCTGAACTGTGACCATAACGTATTTGTCTACGGTCAAAACAAGTTGAAAACCAGCCAGGAACAGACCCCTGTCCTCTTGACTCTCGGGCTTTGATTTTAACCACTAGACCATAAATAAAAATGCTCTGTATTATGCAAAGCAGAATTGTAGCATTTCAGTCTATATTTAAATTGAGTTATCATAGTACCAAACAAATAAAATGGGTAGCAGCGGTATGCTTTGTTTCTTTGAATTCACTCTGTTTTTCAATCTGCAATGAGAAGAAACTGCTGCCACATTGATCATAATTTATATTTACCCAAAGAAACCTTCTCAAACACAGAAGTGTTCTGTGCAGGAAGACAAAGCTGAGCTGTAAACACACCTCAATATTTAATGTACCCTTTCTATTTCACTAGAAATTATATATTTGTAGCGATCAGCAAACGAGACCTTGACAAAACCTCCAGGTGCATCCCGGTATACTTTCGTATGCTTAACACACACGCTGCTCCGCTGTGCATAAACAGCCAGACCTTGTACTAAGCCTCTAGCAGCCACAGATGTTTTTGACGCTAAATCTGATAACAGGAAGCAAGGCAAGAGTCACTGCCATCAGAGGGTTGATTCTTTTGGTTCTGAGCTTCAGTGGCTCCCCAGCACCCTTTTCTGACAATGCCCAATGCAGGGCTCTGAGTGGAAACCAAGCACACACCTATAGAGAAGCACAAAGGCTCTGCAGTTTCCATCTGCAGCAGTGCCCATAAAGCATAAAGCTATGCACCCACTCTGCAGCCTAAGAGTGATGGAAAATTCCTTACCTCTAATGTTCCTGCAAACATCCCCAAGTGCACAGCACAGCTCTCAGCTCTAAAACCTCTAACCTGGAACTGCATCAACTCCTATTCTCCCACTCTGCATGCTAAAAGGATCTGTAAAGACAGGGTTTGTTGCTGCTTCAAGGACTGACACAGTATTGTATGGCCAGCTTGGCTCCGAATCACTGGGTCTACACTTCAGGTTGTTTTTAGCGCTGCGTTTCCACTTGTTTTAAAAACAAGTGTTGTCAAGTATCATCAGCTTTAACTCTTCCAAAGCAGGCTTATTAGTGCTCTCATTGGTAAATTCCAGATATTTTTAGCTTTCTGCTGCTGCACCTTGTTTGCCTTTGCTGTGACAAAGATTTGGTCTGTTTGGATATGCCTCAGAGGCTGGCAAAACAGAGCTTAGTGTTGGAAAGATTTCTTCTGCTGGATAAAAATGCATGGCTTGAGGTAACAACAGCAGCACTGAGGTCACATTTTGCATGTTGAGAGAAGCAATTCAGACAGACTCTGCTTTTCAAGGAAACTTCAGTTTGCCTATTTAAATAGCTGGCATGATATTCCTCTGCATTGGAATAATACCTGAAATATGACTACACAACCACCTGTTCCTTCATGGGAATTTTTTATTGTTTCCCTGACACAAGAAAATCTTTTTTTTTGTACTTAAAAAGTGGCCTTACAGATTTACCTTTCTCAGATACAGCCCACTAGGAGTCACAATCCCATACTGGAAATATCCCTGCATTTCCATGGAAACAAACTACTGTGCCAAAATATGGGCTTAGTTCTTCAATGAAGACTTCCGAACAGGGAAGAAATAGTTGCATGGGCTTTGTGTTCAAACATAGTTTGCTAACATCTAGAAAAAAAACTACTTAAAGGTATAGTAGCCGTTTACACACAGTATCTCAGGCAATATTCAGCTGTATCAGTGTCCAAACAGATCCAGCTTCTTATTTCTCTCCATATTCACTTAAGAGAGTGAGCCTCAAAAGCTACACATTTGTTTGACAGTGTGTACCTGGGCTTATAAGTAGCAGAGGTGCCCGTGCTGTCAATAAGCCACATGCATAAGTTTTAAACATAAGCTTTAAACATAAGTTTTTCTGTAGCATGCTAAAATAAGGCATTCACAAAGCAATAGCACATCTGTGATCTCAGATTTAAAGCCTTCTGTACTCTGAGCTTTGGTTCCTCCTACAGAGTAAGCTTTTTGTGTCATCACAAGGGTATTTGCAACTTAATACTACTTCTGTTGTGGCATTAAGATTACTAGATAAGGGGATCTACTACAGTGAAAAATACCTCCATATTTCCATCCATCTGGCAAAGACAAGAACTGGCCGTTGGTGTACGAACAGCCTCCTGACCCAGATTGGTGTTATTCTCTTGTTTTTAAGAGCAAGAAAACAGAATATAGCCACTTTTGCAGCTTTCCTTACACTGTGAACACTTATTCTTTCATCAGCTTCTATCTGACACTGATTCTTGAAGAATCCACAGGCAGCAGACTAGCAGTTTGTCAGGCAGTGATTTACTGGGACGGAGCAAGCAACACATGCTTTCTCCACTCCTCATTCCCAACGCCAACATTTGAGAACCCACTGCTCCAGACCTCGGAAGGGCAGCAACACAAAGAAGGCATGGGAAGTAGCCACTCAGTACTGCATTGGTATTTGAAAAAACATCCAGCTCAAAGCACGCTAGGAACAATTTAGCTTCCCCATCTGCCTTTAGCTTTGAAACACCAATGGCTAAACCAGCCTCTGAAATCTGCAAAATCTGCACCTGTTAAACTGGAAACATGCAAATGTGAAAAAGCAGACAGCAGATGCGCAATAGTCGAGGCATCTCTTGGTTTTTGCTAGAACAGTCTGAAGGCTACTGTTGTCACATCTACCAAATCCTTTCTCTAGCCACCATACTATTTCTGCATGACAAAAAGAATTATATTGTCCAGAGAACTTAGAAAGAAGCAAAACTGCTTAGTATCTCCCCAAAAGAGCCTCAAAGCTGGTAGTCCTTAAATCATGATGGAACTAAAGACAAACCCTTAATCTAAGCAGGAGAGCCTCTTTAGAACATTTGTGTTGGAGTCCAGTACCAATAAACTGACAAGAACAGTATCTGAACAGAAGAACAAGTAATTCTTTGTCCTACATTACAAGCTCAGCAGCTTTTAAAAGCATTCAGTTCAATCTTTCATGTATTAAACTCCCACGCTTACACTTTGTTTTTCATCTATGCAATCCAGAATTTTTCTATACTAGGTACAAATGCATTAGTCCCATTTCTCAGCTGTGGAAAGCAAGACACAAAACTGATACAACACAGCTACAGTTAAAATATTTGATCAATTGAAGAACCAGTTCTTAATTCAGCTGCCACCTTTCCTCCCAGATCACATGCAGCAACAACCCAACCCTACCTTCTGCTTAAATGTATCTTTTCCAGACTCAACAGGTAAAGAAAAACATTTCAAAAATAAGATGTGGGTGTGAAAAACTTCCCTCTCCTCCAAACTGCAAGGATGGCTTAGACACCAACAACTACTTGAGGAAGGGGCAAAACTTGTTTACTCATGTTGTGCTTTGGAGTAAGTTGGGAAAGAGTAAAGCTGTCTTTCCCACGTCTTTTCCGATGTGATGAGAAGGGAAATGCTACGGCTGAAAGCATAAGCAATTTTGCAATAAAACCTTTGCAGTGCACCAAATCTTAGCATTAAGTTGGCAGTTTCTAGGACACAAACTGTATTCCAATCATATTATGTTGTATTAATCATATTTGCACTCAATAAAACCAGTATTTTTCAAGCCTCATTTCCCCTTCTTTTTTATTAAAACAGCTTTCAGCAGCCAGTGAAAATTTTATTATTGATCTGGAGAACATGGAAGCAGCAGTGATTTAAGTACAGGAAATGCATTCCAAATGAAAACATCCTGCCTATTGATATTACATCTTACCTGCCTTAGAGACAGAAGGGAAAAAATTTGGAGAAGGAAGATTGTCACGGAGCAACCTTTTCAAGCACAATTGAGTTTGTAATTCTTATTAATTCCCTTGCCACCTGCCAATGGCCTGGTGAGAAACTACAGCCAGTTTGAAAACCCCACTGCTTTAGCCCTGCTCCTGTCTAGGAACATCTATCCATCACCTCATTGTGCCGCCTGTCCCATTTAAGAGCTCGGAATGCCAAGGCCTCCTGCCTTACTTGAATGCAGACCTACTAATTGCAAGTGTAGCTCACACTGAGAAGGAAGCAGACAATCTTTCTTTGCTGTATTTCCAATGGGCCTCACTAACTCTTAGTCTCAGGTGGGTGTTAAAGTGAAGACTCACTGCTGACATACCTTTATCTTTCTTCCTGTTTTTTGCAGTAAACACAAACAGATTAAGCTGTGACTCTTTTGGATTACATGCAACATGTTCTTTTACCAAAGCACGGGCAGTTTTGACACAACAAGTAAAACACGAAGGCAGCCTAGAATTGTTACTGACTACTGATCGTTTAGCCAGTTGGGATGAATAAGCAGAGCTGAATCATTTGGGTAATAAAATCAACTACTATTTAGCAAACAAAAATGCACTACAAAGAAAGACTCAAATCTCTCTAAGTTAAGGATTTAAAGAAGAATTAAAAAAATTTCTCAGTTCTGCCCTGACAGCTGTCATGGGTTCAGCAGCAGCAGTCATTTTTCTCCTTCCTGGTAGCTGGTGCAGCGCTGTGTTTTTGATTTTGGGCCTGGGAGCAGCGCTGATAACACCAGTGTTTCGGTTACTGCTTAGTGATGTTTTGGTCTGACCAAGGACTTTCTGAGTTTCATGCTCTGCCAGGGAGGAGGGGAGCCGGGAGGAAGCAGAGACAGGACACCTGACCCAAACTGACCAAAGAGGTTATTCCATACCACAGCATGTCATGTCCAGGATGGAAGAGCAGAGAGCAGAGACCCGGAAGGGTGGGGGTGCACTGCATGGTCGGGCTTGGTATTAGGTGGTGAGAATTGTATTCTTTCCTTGTATTTGCCTTGTCATTATTATTATTGGTGGTAGCAGTAGTGATTTGTGTTATACTTTAGTTACTAAACTGTTCTTATCTCAACCTGTGGGAGTTGCATTCTTTTGATTCTCCTTCCCATCCCTCCGGGAGCAGGGAGAAGAAAGAGGGAGAAGTGAGTGAGAGAGAGACTGCATGGCTGACTGGACTTAAACCACGACAACAGCAAACACAGCCTGTCAGTGGTGTTTGCAGACCTGGTGTAACACCTTCTCTTTCCAAAGAGCAAGGGATTCCTGGGGAATCAGCACAGGCCTTGCTTCGTGGCTGGCAGGCAGCAAGGACAGCAGCAGAGAACAAAGGGCTGCTGGGGTGACGGCTGCATAACATCACAGAAACTTGCCTTAATCCCCCCTAACAGCAAAGGCTGAAATAGCTGAAGACTTGCTTGCGTCAAGCTCTCCGAGATTTTAAGCAGAGCTATTTAACTATGTACACAAACCACAGTCAAATCCTCTGTTCCTTCTGCTCCTTTGACTCTCCTCCCAGTAACGCTTAACTTGGAAGAAACATTCTTTTTTCATGTACTAAATGTGATTCACTAACACAAGCAAATCAACATATTTAACAGGAAGGTGACAGTCAGCTTCATAGACAACACTGATTTCTGAGCCTCTAGTATTAGTGTATCCAGCACATAAGCCCAGAGAGACATGGGAACCTCTATACATGTAGATCTTACCCCACGAGGATGCAACAGCAATGCTTGATGGGAAAACAAGGAATCTAAAACCTGTGACAGTTGTTTCAATTTCCTTTCCTTTTATTTTGAGCTCCCAGCAGTCTAATTCTAGCTGTAATCACAGTGGCTACAAATTCGGCAATTTAATACCCATAATTTCTCAGAAGAAAAAGCTAAAACCTCCAGGTTCTTTTCTCTGTTCGCCCATCCCACCCATTAACAGTATTTCTCAACCCTACGCAAGGAAAGAGATAAACACAATGAGAGAACATCTGAGTTATTAACAAAAATTCAAAGTTCAACCTAATTTTGTCTTGAAAGCAAGCAAAATCACTGAGGCAATGCTGTATCAGAGAGCTTTGAATTTTTTCAATTCTGAGTTAAGTGGTCCTTTAATTTAATAAGGCTAAGAAATGCTACCCGATAAAACAACGCATTAAATCATATTTTATGGGCAATGTAACATGATGATACTAAAACTGCCGTCAGTTGGCAAGCTGATGTTCTCAGTCATGCTAGTAGTAGAACACATGATCACTGCAGCATGCATGTAGTAGCTGTTACAATATACTTCAAAATGGAAATGCTACGCCCCTAACAAAATTAGATTATTCTAGACAGAAAACAGTGTTATTATTGTAAGTAGATTTATGTCCTTAAACTCAAAGAACAAAACTGTCTGAGGCTTCTAAAGTTCAAAATAAGTCAATTGATTCTGATTTCTCTGGTACTGAACAATATTCTAAGCAAGAGTTTTGGTGCTACCAGTGGCCACTGACTTGGGAATGAGAAGAGTGACTGTGTTTTACTGACACCACAGCCTCCTCTTCACAAGATGGGTAATTCAAAATAATCATTCTTCTTCTGAGATGCTGAAGTGTGCATGACTGTCAGCTACAGGATGAATGTCAGTTCATTTCTGACAGTTCATTTCATCACTTTATTTCTGATATTAAACTTCACAATAGAGAGTGGGGAAAAGAGGAGTCATATAAGTTTTTGGCAGGGTCAATGGCTCTGACTGCCGTCAGTCACTGAATATGAAGACTGTGCTTGGGATATTTTTAAACAACTTTACAGAAAAGTGACTTAGCAATATATAAAAGTACAAGTGCAGAAAGCTAGATGAGGAGCTGATGACAGTGGAGATGCTTCTGTTCGTCTTCTTTGGTCTATTTACATGCCTTGAACAGTCTCCAAAAGGCTTCTGCTCAGCACATACCATCTGGTATGCAGATACCATTTCCAGATGTTAAATTATAGATAAACTGGCTTTTTACATTGTTTTTTCTTTTTTTAATCTAGACAGTATGATCTCCATGTGAAACAGTGTGTAAGGGACAACATGCTTAGATAGAAAACATGACAGGGTCTAATGAAAGCCCTACAACATACTGATGTAATACTTCATTTGCCCCACTCTTCATTGTCAATTCCAATTAATTAGTATTACCATAATCACATTCTAACACTCCACTCCTTAAAGCTCCTGCAATTAATAGGTATTTTTTCTTGTATGCAACAGTTATATATCACAAATAATGGTCAGATAACAAAAGCCCACATGGAAAAGAAAGGATGACTCTGAGACATAAGGCAACAAACAGGGAATTTTGTACGTTAATTTCCCAGTCAAGTAAAAAAAAAAAAGAAATAGTACTTACCAGGCATAATGCTTTTCATGTGCAAAAGGCTTTCAAACCTAATTATACTCTTACACCTCCTCATAAAATGATCTGCAAATATTATATCTGTTGTACCACAGAAAAAGCCACAGGACAGCAGCTTACCGCAGAGTGGTCCGGATTTCCAGTTTTCTGCTTGGATCACAACTCTTTTCTTTTTTCACCATACCCTGACACTCAACCCCCCCGAATGCATTGACTTTGCCTGCTTAACTGCAGCACTGTGATCTTCCAGCCTTGGAAGCCCCGGGTTCCCATGTCCCTGGGTACTATTGCTTGAAACATTTACATTTTTTCCTCTCAACAAATCAAGCATCGTTTTGTGGATAACAACACATTTGCTCTTTGTTTACAGGAACAAGCAACTCTTGAGTAAAATGAACAGTCAGAGAAGTGAGGATAGTGCTGAAGCTCTCCTTCTGTCAGGATGGAAATTAGCAACACACTTCATGCTCCATGCCAGCCCCACTGGGATCACCTGAGTCACTGGGAAATGCTGCCAGTTTCAAAAGGCACAGAAGTTGTTTTTCTTTTATGGACGTGAAACTCACAACTTTTTCTTTTTTTAAGCATTTTTTCTTGAACAACTCTTTGCACTCCCTAAAGGCACTGTCACTAGGTGAAACAAACACAGAAAGCACGCACCTGCAGTCAGGTCCAGCACAGATTAACAAATTCAGGACTTAAAAAGTGACAGGAACTTGAAACATGTATAAATAAGGCATTGAACAACCAAATCTTATATATATAACTACTGCCTCATAGATAACTCCTTAAAAGAACAAAAGCAAGTGATCTAAACTGCAGTTACCTGACACAGCCTCCAAAACTACTCCTTGCAGGACTGTGTTGAACCATGAGCATACAGAAACCTTCTTGCCCTCTGCATAGCCACCAATCCTGAGACCTGTGACTCTCACACTGTTCCTCGCCACATCACTCATCTCTCATTCCTTCTCAGTAGAAACAACAACTAAATGACCATAGTTAACATACTGCATTACACTGTTATTAGGTGCCCCTGACACTCTACCTCCCATTTTCTCAGTTTATATTCACAACAGTTCTAAACTGAAATATCAAGGGTGGTATGAACTTTTTATCCATAACCCTGGAAGTGGTAAAGAGAAAGAAGGCAGGATTGTACGTGACACCCTCAGTTACAGCCTGTGTGATACTACAACTTAGGAAAGTGTAAGCTGGCTTTTTATCTCTTCCTTCCTTAAAATACATAACATCATGTAAGTCTGACCATGCAGAAAAGAGTAACTTTACCCTCCTCTTCCTCAAAAGCCTCAGAGAACTTCCCTGTCAAGTATTTGAAAGATGGAGAAGTCATGCAAAAAATTGTATGAAACTAAAAGGTCTTATGCAACCTCCCAAAGCCTATCTGCCATAAAGAATGGGCAAAGCTTTCTGACATAGCTTGTTCAGCTGACACGAGACACTCCCCCTGCCTTGCCTCTTCTGAAAATGGGTCACTGATGCGTCCAACTGAGGAGTGGGAAAGAGGAAAACCTACTCAAATATGACCCTCCCAGGACACCTAAGGGCTAAAACTGTAGCCAGCCTTATGCACCAAGGATAAAATAAATCACTTTGTTATTCAATGCCAAGCTTGCACTGGGGACAGTACCAAAATATAGTGGAATTTAAGGAAGCAATTAGACTTATTAGCTTTGGTTTTCTTGACACTCATAATCACTTGAAACTGTAGTACAGCAACATGGCTTGTGATCAAATACAGCTTGCAGACAACAAGTTTAAGGGAAATACCTAAAATCAAAGTGCAACGAATAGTGAACAGTATAAATGCTAATAGAAGAAGCACCTGCTAACTGGAGTAGCCCAACCAGTAACAGGTTTCTGCTTAACAACAGGCAATATTTGAAACTAACTCAATGGCAAAAATAATTAAGGAGATACTCACCAGCAAGTGTATAATCCATATCAAAACCAAAGCACTTTATCTTTTCCATGGCTAAACTTCTGTTTACAAAGACCCTGTAAAGAGAAATGAAATACAGCTATAGACATGAGCATTTTGAAAATAATCATGTTTTAAACCAAACACATTGTGCCAGCTGTCGGGACGTCTGCTCTCTTAGGTCAAAATCAGAAAATATACCTGAAAATGGAGGCAGGCTTCATTTTTTGCCATGAGTTCTCCTGAAGCAAAGTCATGACTTTGCGGGGTTATTCTAATTATCAGTATGTTGTCTAAAGATGTACACGCATGCATGCACACACACGGCTTTGCATGTGACCTGCAAAAATCCCTAAGAATAGAAGTGCAAAATCTCCTGAAGCAAAATTCAGTGATCAAGTGAGGAAACTGGAAGCAGCAGACAGGAGTACAATTTGCTTGATTAAAAGAAATGATTACAAAGAGGTAACAAGGAAAAGAAACAAACATTTCTGCGAACAAACTCACAGCATTTGAGCTCTCTCTGGAACTGTATCTGGAAATTCAAAGCAAACCTGAGCAGTTCAGTTTCCACATTTACACGAATAGCATTAAAAACATTTTTAAAAGCCCTAAAAACCAGCAACAGATAAATTTTCATCCACAAGGATGTTATTTCCATTGCGAATTTTTCTCTTTTCATTTGTAACTCCCTTGCAACTCCTCAAAACTCTGCTATTTTTAAAATTGCACTTTTACTATTAATGCTTATTGTATTAAGAATCTAAGCTGAATACATACAGGTCCTTTTTGATGACAACATTTTAATACACCATATTCAATTTAGTTCAAGTAAATAACATGGTGAAGAAATAGGTTAGAGAATATTTTCTTGCTTCCTATTCCAACTACTACAGTAACTAAGCTGCTTATGATTCCCCAGAACTTTAAACCCTATAGCAGACCTGTAATTCAACAGAACCTCTCTCCACCCTCTGTTTTATCTGAACTTTAAGAACAAGACTCAGCTGTGGGATAGAAGCCGAGCTTATTAACACCGACCTCTGACAGAAATCCCACATACCGCTCCAGCTGGGATGCCGAGACAAAATTCTCCTGTGTGAGAAAAGCTGCAGAGCCTTCACCTGTACGATTTCAGGATGTGAAAACTCTCCAAGTATTTACTAAGTACGTTGCCCTCAGCAGAGCAATTATCCTCTTAAAAACTGACATCGGCAGCACTGCCGCGTAGGAGGGGCAGTGCAGGGACTTACAGCAATGGAGACGGCAAGTGCAAAGCCAAGCATTCGTACGTTCCAAAAAGCTAGAAGAAAGCACAGGGAGATCCTCCTTGGCACACACATTCTGGGCAGGTGGCCGGTACAACATGCCCATTTAACTGACCGTGTCAATCCGCTGCAGCTCCAATTTTAACAGCAAACTGCTAACATCAAACTATCGCACTTCTATGCAAGTCGTCTTACCTCATCTCTCACCGATGTGCTCCCTGTTTAGTTCGCAGCAGTCTGATTCATCTACTTGTCTGAATCATATTACAGAATTCCTTTAAAGCTTCCCTAGTACCCATGTAATTTTGCTTGGATCTGATTTGACTTCAGACGATCAGTATGTCTGAACCAAGCCTTAAAGTACTGTATATCTTCTTGGACAGTGTTCTAGAAAACACATCTGTGGCTAATTTAACCAGTCACTGGATATCGTTGTTGTTCCACACAAATCCGCTTGGAATACAGTTTCTCTGGCAATAGTATACGTTCCCCCTAACCTTCCACACTCTCTCTGGGAGTCACAGTTTCCTGGCAAAGTGCCTGCCTTTGACAATGGGGCTTGTCACTAAGGGGCCTCAGAGGTTATAGATGATGCTCTTTTCTGATAGATTTATGTATTACCTAAACAAGACAAAGTGATGGGGAAAAAAATGGAAACCGGTAAAGAAACGCCTTTTGGAAATACGAGATGGGATCGTAAATCACTAAAATTTACTCCTGAGATGTCTGGCTTTTGAGTAGGTGGAGCAAATTATCCAAATCTGCAGTTTGAATCCGTGTTTGTCTTAACATCGAGATAACTGTTTTACAAGAGGCCAATGCAAAACACTATTTTGAACTAAACACAGTCTCACAGTTTGCATAATGAAGATGATTACATTCTGTTGCTGCTGATGCCAGGAAGCTTCATTTATTAGGCAATTCAAGCACACAGTTTCTGATATCGTGTTTGTGCAGTGTGTTTCTGAAAGTGGAGAGCTTTAAAAAGGAATAACATATCTCCAGGAAACACTGGCAACATTTTCTGTCCAACCTGCAGAGCCCAGTTTTGCTCTTGGCTTTAAGCTTAACCCCTGCAGCACAGCTTTCCATCCTTCTGAAGAGGACAGGAATAGGAAGGGAAATTTAAAGCAGCTCAGAAAAGCCTTTCAGAATTGCAACATTTGGGAACAGTTTCCCAAGTGAGGACTCAAAACAAACACTAAGATGGAGCCTGATGAGCTTACAAAAAGGGTAATACGACAGTGCCTGTGAAACGCAAAAACAAGGGAGCTGTGACCCAGGAGATCTCTTCCAATCCAGCCTGCCTATGTTTAGATGATGACGACACCAAAATGACCAAAAACCATGGAAAGATCTCTAAGCCTCTGACATTTTTTTTCAATGCTTGCTTTTGGAGTATTTACAAACTGAACCCTGGGACTAAAAAAACCCCAAACAGCACACAGTGATACTGAAGATCTGGAAAAGTTTACTAAAGGCAATAAAATGAACAACATCTATTAGCATATTTTTGTTCCAAAATAAGTCTTATGACTTAAACATGAAAATTACTATACCAGCCCCCTCTTGGTAACAGCTGGTGAAGATCTCTCTTGCTCCATCAAGTTGTAAATATTGCCTATGACCTAGAAACCATATGTGGCAGGGTCTAAGCATGCCCCAACAGTGCACAGGACCTGGCAGACTTCAAGGCTTCCTACTGACTGCTCTGACGTGGTAATTAATTCACCGACCAGTGCTGGAATGAAGCAGAGCAAATACTTTAAAAAGCTAAAGAAGGCTATTACACAACATGTTCAGGACAGGAAATGAGAACACTTTAATCAATTTAAATCTGGATATGCCTTGACAGAATAAATAGCAGACTAAACTGTGTCAAAAAAAAAAAAAGTAATCAGTTTCACTTCTCTTGTGAAGGACCAGATATTGGGTTATTTTGCAGGCACTCAGAACCTCAAGTTTAAATCCTGATAAACGAAGATGTCTCCCATGGACAGTGACCCCTAGACACAACGAGCGAAGTAGATACTTACAAATATTTACTCCCAGAAGCTGATCAGCTTAATACAGGAGGTTTACTTAAAGTAGTAAATATCTGCAGTATCCTAGAAACTAAAGATAAAGGTTGAGATTAAAGCACCACGACAGTTTCTGGGAAGATCCAGGTGCTTCTCAGAAGATGCAGACTTAGCCCATTTCAAAGCTGTGCTTACATCCTAATCAAATGTACTCTCAGCCTGACTTGCAGCCGGTCAAATGTGTCTGTTGGCTACCAAAGTGTAATGTCGTCACAGAAGACATACAAAGAAGTAACAAGAGTTATTTTTAATGACTACAAAGCAAAACCAACACTAAGACCCTAAGGACCCTAACCACCTGAGAGAAACGATCCTCTGGTCTCCAAAGGAAAGGATGAGATGACAAGTATTTAACAGCTCATCTAGATTAACAAAAATCAAAGAAGCTTCTAGATTACAAGCAGTAGAGACAAAGTCAGAATAAGAGGAAAACTAAAATCACCCAACATTTTTAGTACATAAATTCTGATCCAGAATAATTTTTCCACTCGACAGTCACAAGTAATCACACTTTCTGTTCCCCTGAGTTTGGTGGGATTTTTTTCCAGAACATATTTGTTTTAAGTAGGGGCACTGGAGTTAAAGATTAAGCTGATTTAAAAATCTAACAGTTCTGGGCAGTAAGACAAATTAAACAGCAGGCATAGCATGAGAACACCCTCCCCGTTCCTTGTGCTGAGAGGCAGAGGTAGGTGCCTAAACCCAGCTCCCCAGCTCCACACCTGTCTGCAACCAGAGCATCTTCTTAAATACGCCATTGTCCTTCTGTTGCCTTCATAGAATCTCTTTCCTTTTGGATAAAAAGATTCATATTTCTGCTTTGAGGAATAGCCCTGTGAATCTCCAAAGTTTTGCACTCCCTGTGCAGTGTGGGTAAAGCAGTTGGTGCTTGTGGGGAAGCTGGCTGAGGGTCCATATCCAGCCCTATGGGCTCCCTGAGTCAATTCAGGGCACAACTGGGATTGGGGAGACAGCAGCCTGGACTTGGGATGGTTTAGCAGACCCACACCTTTAGAAAAATGGACTTGAGCTGTTTAAGAAAAACCATGAGGAACATTTCCTCTGTAACGAGTTCTTCCTCAAAGATTAAACCCTGCAACTTGGCCTAGCAGAAGGCTCTTGATGACAGGATTTATTTTCTTTTAGAGCTCTATGAATTGTGCTGGATAAGAGAAAAATGTGTTGTATTGCAAGGAAGAAGGAACTGCTGAGCATGCAGAAAGAGTCACAGAGCCCTGATATCCTCAACACCGCAATTCACAGCCTTTTATATTTTTACAAGGGAACTGATCTCAGTTTTGTTACTGTTCTTGTCAATCAATTCCAAGGCAGGAACCTAAATCCCAACTCTTCTCAAGTAACACAGGAGAGAAGCGAATGCAGAGAGAGAGAGAAATGTTTTGATTTTATTTGTACAAAATATCAAAAGTATTCTGTGCCCCGAATTAAAGTTGCATGAATAATATTCTTGTAATATGACCAACAAAATAAAACAAAATGCACAGTATGATACAACTAAGGAGGAACCTGGCACGTGGCTCACAATTCCTCATAGTGCGAAAATGAACAATGTGAGGCGAGGTTTCTGGAACAGTGCACTTTAATAATGATTTTCCAAATGTGCCTGGAAAAGCCTTCAGCAAGAAGCATTCTTTGTCAGGAGAGCATGTTTCACTAGAAATTAAATAAATACACATAAACTTGCAACAGCGCTGAATGGAACAGCAAATACAGTGGGAACTGCTAAGCATGACCTACATGTGTGTTTAAAGAAGACTGTGGTGGACAGTTGGGCTTGAGCCAGCCACGAAACAGGAACTAATTAGCCAGAAGGCTCAGATTCCTGCTTCCTCAAAGTTTAGGCACTTTGGTTAATCTCCACTTTGTGGACAACTTTCATGTTTAATAAGCTAGAAGAGTTAAAAAGAAGTAAGAGGTACTAAGTGGAGCCTCCCATGTCCCAAGTTCCCCACAGGCTCTTAAAAAAGGCTAATAATGAAATAAAAATCCCACTAATCTTATGACAACTGGATGTTCTCAGTATTACTAGCTAGTCCCCAGATGTTGTGTTGCTGGGGGAGATGTCTCACTACATGACATTATAGTTCTGGTTACAGGTGACTTCTACCAACAGCAGCAAACTCAGATGAATCCCTCACTGACCTTACTTATCTGGCACAAATCATGTGAGCAACCTTAAGAAGATACTAACGTATATCAGAATGTCTTGTCTTTGGGTGCTGGATACTCTCGTACCTGTCTTAGAGGTGATAAGAAATAAAACTGCTTTAAACTGCTAAACTCAATGTAATCGTTCTTTTGATAAGCCTTGTCTCTTTAGGCATGACCATCCCATATATCATTATTTATGGGAACATTTTGGGGTCTTTTTTTTTTTTTTTACAATATTAAGATTTTCAGAAATCCATTTTATTCCTTCTTCTACCGAAGAGGAATATTCTAACAGGTCAGTATGGTTGCAATCATATTTAGAGATACTGTTTGGGCTCAGGATGATTTTAAGCAGATGAAACAGTGTCAGACAGGGGACACAGAAGAAGGGCATCAAAATATCCTGGCCACTTCTAGTAACATTTCCAAATAATGCCCTACAGTTTCACAAGACTAACCGTCCTTGCAAAACTGCAGTGACATAAAACTGGAAAATCAGGTTAGAACTGGAACTTTAAAGTCTGATGAGGCTGTATCCAGAAACATGACTATGAGCACTTCCCTCTGAAATTCAGCAGGAATCAGATGGAAGGAGATAGCCTTGGCCATTTCTGTTTCCATTGTTTGGGTTTTCTTCCCAGGCAACAGCAAAGTGCCAAGAAGCTCACTATGGATTCCATCCCAAAATAACACCCGTCTGCCCTGTGAAACTATTAAAGCTAGGGATCATGGGACATTTTCCATGTAATTTCTTTATTATTAATTTGGCAGAATGTGTTCTGCTTTCTCATAAGCTTGCCCATTCTGCCGCCTTAGCACTCCCTCTCCATCCTCTCTCCAATGTCCGAAGCACTAAAGCAAAATAAAGAGAGAGCCACACGCTGCCCTCCGCTACACGCATGTCACCACATGAGTCCAAGGAGGCTGCATCAAGACATATAACAACAGACGATACCCAGCAGTGCCTACAGAGGTACCTCATACAGTTGCACGAAAATACCACACATCTCTGATGAAAAGAGCATTTTCAGACTGGTAAAGATTTTTTTCTCATTTGCCACTTCAGTGAACTGAATTTTAAAGAGACTTTATGTACAGCTACCCAAATGGACAACCAGTTTCAAACCTCACAGCCTAGTATATAACATCCCACCACTGATGATCCAGTGCCAAAACTAAAACTAAATTAGCAGTGAATAGCCCAGTTTCAAAATTTGAACAAACTAAAAAACATCTTTAACCTTCAAAATCAAGACAACCAACTGTTAATCCTTTTGCTTTGTCATTATTAAAGTATATACCTGTTTTTTTTTACTCAGGATCTCAGTATATATTAAGAGCTTAAATCGCTTAACTCAGATTATCACCAAAAAATGCTTTGAAAGGAAACCGAAGCACAAAACTATGAACCAACTTATTCAATACTCTATGCCCGGTCAGCAGGAGAATTAGGATTAGGAATCACAATGCCACATCCCCTGCGCTAGCCAGTAAACAACAGAGCAAGAAAACAAAACTAAAACAACAACAGAAACCCCACGTTCAGGATAATAAGTCTCAAATTACTCTGATGCAAAATGGTAAAAGCATCCCAAAATCTGTATGTTTAACAAAAAGGCCATTTCAGCTTTACTGCCCTGTTTAACCAAAACCGGAATAAATAAATATAAATGCAAATACCTGTTTCCTGGGTCTTGGTAACTGTCAGTAACAAGAGTGGATGGAACACCAACTTTTTCCATTATTTGCTTTAACTAGATGTGGTTGCTATTTAAACCCTAAAGAGCTATGTGAGATAATCCAGAGAGTGCCTAGAAGTGCTCACTCCAAGTTAAAAAATAGACACTAGGGCAATTTGGTGGCTCAGAGTCAACCTAGTTCTTGCCTAATTACAATCACGTTAAATGACAGTACTCCTCCAGAACAAATGATCTAGTGATTATCCTCTACCCGGAAAAGTCAACAAGCAGAGCATGAGGGAGGTGGCCTCACAACCACACACACTGAAGAAAAGCCACCTAACAACTACACATCCATTTTATTTCCGAATTCAAATGTATGTTGCCAATAGCACAGTACTGCAGTATCCTCTTACCAGTGACCTCTGCTAGAGAATGAATAACATCTAGCTTGTATATTAATTCATCTCTAGACCTCACCTCCAACAGGCGCCAACAATGTTGTATAACAAGGTTCATGGCTGATAGTAACACTACCTAACTGAAAGTCTTAGTTAAAGTCACCAGAAATACCCTGAAGATAAATCCCCACCACTTCTCCTCCCCTACAGATTTTTCTGATTCTTGATGCTGCTTTTATAGCCTCTGTGCAGCACAGTGTACAGGTTCACATTCACAAGTTTTGCTTACTTCATCAGTAACCTCAATACTGTTATTTCTTAGGCAGCTATACAAACTGATCCAAACACCAAGCAAAACTTTTGGGGAAGAAAACAGCTATGAGAGGAAAACAGCTATAAATATTTGATTTTGAACATTCTTGCCTATGGCATTCAGACACAATTATGATATAGTCATCATACTCTGAGTCAGTATGCATTACACCAGTCAAACCAGTCTCAGCTGGGATTTCTGCCAACAACGTGATATGTTGAACATCCATCCATCACGTACGATACAATAAGAAGTGCTACACCTGAAAAAACACATTCTTAGTATGAACAACCACAGTAAAATATGAATGTTAGAGTGGCATCTTCAGAGCTAATTTTTTTCATAAAGTTTTTTTAATGTTTCATGCCCGCAAGAACATTATTTTTAGTTTTTAAGGTAAATATTTTGTTTATACTGGAAGCTTTTCCCCTTATTTTCGGCTGTTTCGGAACTTACAATTCAAGCATATCAAATCTGGCATAGTTCGTGAGACCCAGAAAGTTAAAACCATTGGTATAGGTATCTCCACCAATTCTTAGGTAAGCATGAAGTAAACAAACAATGAAACAAGCTTTTAAAACTCCACACTTCAGAAAACCATGCATTACTAGCAGCATCTAGAAAATCCTAATGAATGACTTTGAGCCCAATTGGGCTTCCAACATTGCTATCAAAAGCCAGCCCCGTTTTACATTTATGCTCATCTGTAAACGCTGCCAAGCTCTTCCAGCCTTCCAGGACTGGGTCCATAAAATCACTGGGACCATCTTTAAGGTAAAAACATAAAACCAAAAAATAACAGTTTTAAATTCAGTGTTCTTTTTCATTGTTTTTGCTTCTAAGTCACTTTAGATTCATGCTTTCAAGGTTTTTCCCTTTAGCTGCTAGAGAAAGAATAAAAAGAGACAGAAAAAAAGAGAGAGACTGGAAGACAAAGGAAGAGAAATAAAAAGGAAGAGAAAGAAAAGAAACTTCACAACGAATGCCTTGTCTTTCATATTTCTCTTTTCATAAAATTGACAGTGCTTTAGCAATATCCAAGGGTCAGAGCATACCTGGACCTCACTGAAACAAACTTACATCCTGGAACCGATGGCTGTTTCCACATCTGAACAATTATAAAAATACTAAAAAATATATATTATAAAACAACACCTCAGTCCTTCTCTATCCTTAAATCTTAAAGTCCTTCCTTGAATCTGCACTTACCTTTTAAGTAACATCACATCTGTTAACACTGAGATCACAAAAAATACCAGAAATAGAAATCTGACAACACTGCCACTGGAATGAGGTTGTTTCAGATTCTTACAATACTAGATTATCAAAATAACTCCCATGAAACTGGTACACCAAAGCCATTAATAGCACAGATTTATACCACAGTCTTGGCATTGGGTTCTCTTATTCTCTCTCATTCCTCCCTCTCTCTCATTTTCTCCCTCTTTTTCTTTTTAAAAGAGGACAGTAGTTAAAAAAAATGTGTCTCCCTTTAATGTATTTCCGATGTTGGGCTTTCCATGAAAATCTGAAGCGCTAGCAATATTTCTGCTCAGTATGCTTGGAGTAAGACATTTCTAGATTCTAAAAAAGGGCACTTAAACTGTACCACAGATTAATTTTGGACTACCGATCCCAGCTCCTACTGGGAAACCCTCCTTTATATGAGTGAACTCTCATCTTCCATAGGGAAATTCTTTCTGAAAGTAAAGACTTTTTACATGAGTAAGGTAAATATGATGAAGACTTGAATGTGTGTGCTCTTAAGGATAAGTACTGCTTCCTTTGGATCTTGTACAGCACTTAGCAGACTGTCAGCACCTAACCATAACAAATGTTGAGGAAATACTTAAGGAAAAAAAAAGGCCTTACTCTGACTTTATTTCCATCCATCTACATCAGGAGTAACACAACTAAAATCATATGTAAAATTATGACACAAATGTAAACCTGTCAACGACTTCAACAAGGTGAAGACTTTGCCAAGGAATGGTAAAAAATCCCTCGCTTTTCACATGATATATATAGTTACATTCATTAGACATTTCTATGTCTGACAAAACACTTGACACAGAGAGACTCAAATAATGCCATCACATAAGACATGTGTCCAAACATATTCACTGGGAATTGGAAAGCTTCAGAAATTCATCACAGGATCCATCACCTATCCTCAGATATTGCACCTTGCACAACCTGGCCTGTCATATGACGCTAAGGCAGTTTTCTCATATTATGTTTCATTAGGAGAATCAAGAGATACCTAACATTTTCAAATATTTCCTCATAAATACCACCATATATGAATCACAAATGCAACGTGGCATTTCAGCATGGGGTTGGGAAGCTTGACTTCTTTTTCTGTTTCTATATCAGACAAATGTCTCCTCAGCTCCTGCTGAATATACTCTGATAATCACACTGCATGACTTCCCAAATTACACAAGCTAAACTTTGAAGATACACCTCCCACAAACAGAATACTGACAATTACTCGATGCAGTTGTTTTTAGCTCCATAACAGTCCAGATATCTGACAGAGATACAGATTGTATCCACCTTTTACGCTCTATACCTGGAATCTTGGGAGCTGTGGGCTAAATTCTTCGCTCAACCAAACCTCCAATGGGATCTTGTGAAAACAATTTAGTGTCTATACTTTGACTCCCAAACCATAAGAGTGACATTTCTTTTATTCTGTACTCTGTCTTGTTTATTTAGACTATAATTGTTTTAAAGCAAAGATGGTTTTAAGCACATCTACCACAGAAAGGAGGCTGAGATCCTGCCTAGTGATTCTGCATGCTCCTGTGGTGCACACAATTTAGCATACTAGATACAATTCCCAAACACTTAATTTCTGATCTCATTTTATTTCCTCCTTATTCGTATCTGTGCATTCCAGTGCCTAAGGCTATGCTCTCCAAGTGTGCACTCCAATAATTACTGTAACACTTCTAATGCTGAGTATTTCTTGACTTGAAAGCTTCTATCCCAAAATCTAACTTGTATTAAAGAAAGCATACCCTCACTCGCTCTAGTACATGTATCTCAACTCCATTGTTTGTAAGTTCCTACAGGCCAACACTGTGCTATATTCCAAGTTCCCTTCTACTAACACTTCTGCAAGGAAGGTGAGAACGACCTTTCTGTTTTACCAACAAGCAAAACCCAAGGAATGTGGTTTTTACACTTAGGTTGATTCCTCTGTCTCAGCACTTTAGTTTTGGGGTTACATGAACGACTCACCGGTGATAGGCTTCCCGGCGGTACTTTTTCAGGGCATGCCCATCCATGTTTGCAGGGAGATCGGCTGCATTCTGGAGTCTGTCACTCCATGAGGTTGTCATCTTCAAATGCTTCTTTATTTCTGAAAGACAGAAAAAAGCTTGCTTAAGTTCAAGGTTTGTTTCACCAGAAAGTTGTCTGTTTCCTGGTACGAAGAGATGCAATGCCACTCAAGAAGTCTTGCAAAGCACCCGGTAGAATGATCTGACTTTGCAGGTCAAGTAAGATGCTTTTCTCCAAGAAGTTCGATGAGCTACGGTGTTAAAACAGAGAGCTGGGAAGGCTTTTGCACATGGCTGAAACTACAAAGACATTCCTATCCATTGTGGTGAAAATGCATTTAGAAATACACCTTGTTTCATTTTTGACTCTAGAGTTACTCATATGCACTAGCTCTAGGTGATGGAAAACCCACTCTTTATACATGAGAAAAATTAGGCAGGGCAAACCCCCAAAACCCCAGTGGGACTGACCTTGCCACTTTTACCACACAGCAAAAATAGAGCCTTGTCCTTGACCATTTGACGTCTACGAAAGACAAAACTTCAAACTGATGCTAAATTAACAGAAACATTTGGAAAGAAAGTAGAAAGATGATCCTTTGTCCTCTGCAGGTCAGCCACATTCAAATAGAGCAAGAACACACTGCAAACCTGTAACATCAGCAAAGCAATCACTAGAAGATTCATTTCACCAGCAGACCTTCACAAACACCTGCACCCTGTCACAAGTCCTGCTTCTCAAAACCAAACCACCAGACAGTCCTCCTCATCAGGAAGGCCCTGCAGTGAGGAAACAGGAGTACCTTTCCCAATTGTGTTTTTAACACACTGGGGCAATCCTGTTTGCCCCCGCTTCCACCCAGATGCATACTCTGCTGTGTCCCTGGCACCAGGCGGGATGATGAAGCAGCCACTCAGTGAGCCAGTTCAGCTCACAAGTCCCAAGTCCTCCCCCATCAAAACTAACAGATGAAAAGCAAACAAAACCTGGGTAATTCTCCACTGGTCAGCAGGCTGAACCCAGCTCAACCTGCCACAATGGTATCATTAGAGCCAGTGTGAAGAACAGGGTGGGAGATGCATCCCACAGTTATACCAAATTAGGTATAACATGAAACCACATTCTTGTGTAACCCACACAACTGCCGGACCACAGGGCCTGGCTTGTTTGCTCTTCCTTAAAAGAAACAAAACCACCCACAAGCTACATGGGTAATGATACAGAAACCATTTCTAGACACCTTTAAAATATGACTGCCCTCATTTTATGGAAGGGAAATTAGATGATTTCATCAAAGCAGAGAGTACAGCAAGCATCCAGACCGGCATCAGAAGTCACAGCACTTTCAGAGGCCACACATGTGCTCACTCTCCTAGAGGAAATCTGTATATTTTTTTAGTTTTGAATTTGATTAAAGAGCAACAGTTGCAATTATCACAGCATTTGTTAGTCTATTTACCTACTAGTTGCTGGTCATAAAAATCAAACAGACGGCAAACTGCTTGCCTGTAAATCCTCCCTCCTCCAGCATTCTCTGCTTGTCTCCCAGTTACTATAACCAAGGTTTACAAACGCATCTTCTGCCACATCCTAAAGGTCACCAAATTTAGGCCCTGGCAGGCGGCCCAAGGGACTGCATGCCAGAGCTGAGAGCTCTCCCCCTCCAAATTCCCTGCAACACACCCAAGAGAGGAGGTCAACACAGCACGAGGGCGACAGGCTATTCCAGCCAGCCGCAACTTCCACAACAGGGCATGCAGGGAGAAGCAGCTTCTAAAATAGCCCAGGCCACCACCACCAAGGGCCTATAGGCAATTACCAACTATTTAATCCGTGGCCAAAGGCAGATGGAAGGCAGCACAGGGCACAGAACTAAACAGCCCCCAGGCATCAACCCGTTTCACTTCAAAGGCACGGTACTGCCAACAGCAATGCTCCTTATGGCAGCAAGAGCTGCAGCAGTCCTTGGGAGAGGAGCAATGCCTGCGCTGAAGTGACAAATTCCAGGTCAGCAACCAAGAGACATGTAGCACAGTGAGGGATCTGGTATGACCCCAAGACTGATAACCACAGGAAGGGCTTGCGTCCCCAGAGCATGGAAAAGCATCTACCCCTTGGATATCTCAAGATGATCCAGATCATCACCGCCTTGGTCTTACCTGGAGCTATTTTAAAGCTACTGATCTAGAGCTACAGATTCAGATCCAAAAGACATATACATTTAAGGCCTCTAAAAAGCATGTTAAATATGTCTGAAAAAACTGTTGCATGGCTGGTCTTATGACTGTTAAGACAACTCTGGGTCTTCCAGGTCTTCCAGCTGAAACAAGTCCAAATCCAAGCTTCCTGTCATTTAGGAGTCCTACACTATTCTGCTTACCCAGCCAGACACATAGCAAGACTGAAAAGATTTACACTCGCAGCCAAAGCCAGACTCCATTCTGTCAGCCTCTTCTTCCCACTTCATCTGCTTCCCATCACCATCACAGCACATCAGAGATGCTGACACAGGTACTTGGATAAGACTGTTCCCAGCAGCCATCGATGCCAGACATCTGATAGTTCACCAGTAGCATCCTACAGAATACCCTAAGATCCAGATGGCAGAAGAATTTTAGCAGGCTACCTTTTATAGCATCCTTTCTGAAATGAGGAATTGGTGCAGCTGCTGGAGCTCCTATATGGTGAAACCCTCCCCTACAAGTAGCAGAAACCAGACAGCATCATTTTGTGTGTGCTGGGATTCAAAAAGCTGAGACGTGAAGAAACCAGAAAAATCTGAGTTTCCATAATAAGCAAAAAAGGCCTGAATTATTTTAATGATCCAGCAGTACTTTGCTGTAGCTGTGATGAACAGAGTTCATAGGCAGGACACCGTTTGTAGACAGAGGCTGTATCTTTTATTAGACCAACTGGTATGGCTGGAAAAAAATAGACAAGACCTTGAACACACACGCACATCTACGTTTTCAAACTCTATTGGTTGCTCTAACAAAAGCTATTACCTCTGCCCTGATTTATTTATTAAAATCTCTCTTTTAGTGTTCACACACCATAAACCAAAAAAATCTTATGCTGAAGTTTTCTATTACAAGAACTCAAAGGCTTGGCCGTACAGCTTAGCAGGCTCCACTGGCACTGCGACAATAGCTTACTGCTCTGAAATAAAACAGTAACAACTGACAAAAGACATTGTGATGGATGTTCTCACCCAAAAGCCTTACTCACACAAAACATCCCACAGACTTCAACGAAATTGTTCTGATCCTTCAAAGGTGTGAAGATGAGCCTACCTGCGTGGGTAAGAGACTTGGGACCTGATCCCTGCATATAAATGCCTTTTTCTAAGTAGAGAGAGCAAAATAAGAAGGGCTGAATAACTCCATACACTTGTAAGCCACGAGGATAAACATCTAAGAGAGCGGGCAGCCAGCCAGGCAAGATTCTCAACTCTGAGCAAGTGAAATCCGATGCATCTTTCTTTAGTTACAAATCTATTTTTGAAATCGATAATCCGTAAATAGCTTCACATAAAAATAGAAATCTTTACATAGATAAAACATGCCAAACCACCTCCCCATAATTTACTGCAAACATGCTCTTGCTAGTGCAGTCTTAATTAAGCATTTGATAGCATTTATGGTACAGGGTTCATTTTGACAAAGTATTTAAAATCTCAGCTTCAAAGCTTTGATACAGAGCTACTATGAAGCACATATGCTTTGGTCCAAAAGAACATGAGATATTTAGCACATATTTTGAAATAAGGCTATTTCCTTCTTTTGTCAGATTTTGGCTGATTTCAAGTATTATCCATAGTGTATTTTTTCCAGGTACTCATACATATAAAACAACATGTCCAGAAGCATTCCCCTTCAAGTTTTAGCATTATTTTCTGTATCTTTTTTGTCCAACAATTAGTTAGAAAATTTTGCACTTGATGTGTTCAGCTTAAATGCACTGTGTATTTTTTCTGAGTTTAATACTTTGATTATGCAATGCCAAATCAGAGGCACACACACTAAAATGCAGAGATGAGCAAAACATCAGTGACAATCCCACTTTTTTCCAGGATATTCTCCGAGAGCTTATATAGCAGAAAACAAAAGCATCACTAACCAATCCCAAGGTTGTAGCGTACTCATGCTGATTTGCCATGCACTACATCTGCCTCTTCTCACACATTCTGCTTCAAGAATCATTAATAACATGTCAGTACGACCCACACATGTACGTGCACAGTGCAAAGTGAATAGAGAGAAAAATCATCACACCTAACATTAGCTACTTAAAAGCTTTGCGTCTAGTCAGAGGCTGTGGGTGTACAGACAAGTCTTGTGGTGCCTTTGACAAGCCTACAGTAGTTCCTGGCTCCCCACTGCAATGCTGCTCCATCTCAAGGAGCTTTGTGGGGTCTCATTAAGGGAGGAGTGAACCACGCTCCCGATAACTCAGAACTACAGGTCCCAGCTGTACAGAAAAGTCAGGATGATCACAGAATTCAGGAGTACCATCAAAACACACTGGAAAACAGCACAAACTGCTCCTTGACCTCCTACCAGTACAGTGTGAAAAAAGACAAGAAGTCTTGTGATAAATGAGCTTGCTGAATTTAGCGGAGGTCCCACTTTTGGAGAGCTAAGGATAATAAAAAGGAGATTTTCTAAAAAGAAATTTTCCGAAGAGAGGTGAGGCAGCACTGAACAGAAGAAGAATAATGCAGAAGGGGCAGAATTCTTCAAGAAATGGCTCTAGTTTGCTTTTTTTAAAAAAAAGACGATAGTTTCTTAATCCCTTGATGGTAACAAAGTGGATCCCATTCAATTTGCTACCGGTGGGAATTTAAAACAATACAGAAATGAACACGTTTAAGGAGCCAGTCTGATTAAGTCTCCTCAGGAACCGTAAAACAATTAGCTGCATGTGTTTTAGGCTACATCAGCTTTACCTGATGGCAAACCTAGAAAACGCACTGCAGATGACAACACTGGATTCAGTTAATGAAGAACTAGAAGACAAAGTCTTGCTCAAGGCATCAGTTACAGTGGGTATCTAGACCATGCCTACAAATTCTTTAAGACTGAGAGCTACCTGTACTTAAACATGACAAAAGCTCTGAAGCAGTGGGCTTCTGACTCGCTCCAAGCCACAGGGATTGCATGGATGCCAAATGACGCTCCAATTGACATTCCAATTTTATTCTGGATCGCAGCTTCACGCACTAGCTCTGTTAGTTTGCATAGTTCCTTCCCTCTCCCCCACAACCCTGGGATGACAATTCAAACCACTCTGTGTTTTATTGCCAATGCTTCTGCTTAATAGCCAATGCCAAATTGTTTCCAAAAGGTGTTTTCAATTACTGATGCTTTCGGAAAATTAACATGTCCATGACTTGAGATGTCTGGCAACACTGGAAAGCCACAGTTTCCAAATATAACTAGTGAAGCTTATAAATTACCTAAACCAGGAAATTGACTGCTTTTATTTCTCCTTGTGTCTAAAGTTAAGTTCTTCACTTGAAGAACTTCCAGTTCTGGGTGGCTGCCTCTCTGACAGTAAGGCATCAGGCTCATGATGGGAGGAAAGACAAAATATATTCTTCAGATTAGAATATTTAATTACTTCCAAGAGACACGTCAAAGCTCATGATAATTAACACCTGAGGCTGGCTTTAAGCAGCATAATTCTGTATGCCCATTACAGGGAATTAAAGAGGTAGAGATCTGCTGTTAAGAACCTGTTAAGGTTAACCACAGGCACAAGTATTGAGCTTACAGTAGTAAGCCTGTATACTTGCAGTTATACAAAGAACCACTGATTACAATGGATTGATAACATTCTCCTTGCCCCATGGACTGCACTAACTCTCCCACCTCCAGGCTTGCAACACCGGCTTTGCACCCTCCTGCAGGAAGGGTGTAGCTGCTTCTCTTGGGCACCACCATGGTGCTGACATCAGTGAAGCTGCTTTTTCCAAGAGCACGCTCTTAGTGAAATTGGTAAAGCATTCCCAGCCATACTTTATTGATTATGGTCTGACTAATAGATGATGGTAACTCACAGGTTATTTCTTGATGGATAAGGTATAACAAGGGAAAATGCTACTCATGTGGCTTATTACAGGACTTTATTTAATTTCAGGATTAATTTTACCTTTGTCAAAAAGCCAGATGCAAAAGTAACGGCTATATATTAAATATGTATTTTACATGGATTTTTTTATCAGACTATTTCTACTGACAACCATAGCCACAGAGTGGCTGCACAGTGCCTAGAGCTCCAGTAATAATCCAGGGCCCATTAGACGCACTAAAAAACACAGATAAATGTGGAGTTTCTTCGGGTGACCATCCATTTCTATCCAAGGAGTTCTATTCATTCAGGAACTCCAAGGAGCACTAGTTATTTAAAGTATTTTAAGCATTATTTAATTATCATCAATTTCATGGATGCTTAGAAAGGAATCTGGAAAACTATGAAATCCACAGTGCAACTCTGTGAGGAGCAAACCTCAAATTTGACCCTCTCTGAGTATCATGAGACCATCCACTCTCCTCATTTGTCTGTAACCCAGCTTACTGCCTTGAAATGGGAACCACAAATTCTCCAGTGAGCTTATTAGCATATTTTCCAGCTTGCATATAGCTCATGCTTCTCTTTCTCCTGCAGAATTAACATTTCAGTTGTTTCCAACAACTTCTTATACAAACAGCTTGTTAGAGGTGTTCTCCACTTCTCCAAGTCTAATGTGCCCTGTATCATCCCGCTGCTAGGAATAAAGGAGGACCATACTTAAGGAATGTGAGCCTTCATCCAGAAGAGCAAGAGTGATGCTACAGAGAAGAATTAGCAAACACGAGCTCTCAAAGAAATGATGTGACTGCAGGTCAAATATAATCCTACAAATATAATGTACAAGACTACCAAGCAGGACTCCATGTGCTGAGCTGTCACTGCTGCAAACGCTGCTGGAAAACTGTCTTGAGCCAGCTGTCCCCATTCAAGAACAATACTGATTATATCAAGGAAAGAATAAAGCTGTGAGAGAGAGCAAGGCTGGAGTGGAAAATTGCCAGTTTACAGAGAGGGCCTCTGCAGGTGATTTGAAAATAGTCTAGAAGCATTTATGCGTATGAGAACAGTGTGACTGCGGAGGGCTCTTAGTACAGCAACGACAGAACAAGAGCTCATGCCTGCAAATTAAATAAATCCACACAAAAGAAATACTAATAGAGGACAGTTAACTATGAAACAACAATTCTGAAATCGTTTTTCCAGCACCAAAGGGCTCTAAATGCAGGGGGCAAGGGACGACGTTTAAATCAGTCTTTTTTCTGAGTCAAGAATTAACGCAGAAAAGTCAGTTTGAGCTACACAGCAGGTCAGTGAAACCGAGTATCATGCCTCAGGTGACTCTTCCTCACCTTATAAGCCAAAGTATCAGTGAATAAGAGGCTGAGGCACAAGCAAAAATTGGGAAGAAAACTCCAGAGAGAAGTTTCACCTGCAGAGAAGGTAAACGGACAAACACCATCATGAACTGTACACTCTAAAAGCCCTGGGAAACTCGCTTCCTTGGGAAAAGGTCTTCAGCAGCCTGCAGCAATCTCTGCTGCTGAGGAGGCTCCTAAACTGCTGTCCAACTGAGCGCCTGCCAATAGCAAGCATGGACCTGGCTGAGATGTTCTCACTGCTTTTCGGTTCCAGCTGTTAAATTTCAGTAAGAAACACGTAAGATAATTCAAATGTTTCACTCACACTGCTTTTCCTGTAAGCCATTCCTGTGGTTGCAGTGTCCTGAAAGATTAAAAACTAGAGCTGAATGTGATCCTTTTGCTGTAATACAGTCCTCCCTAAAGAAAATATTTAAGAGTTGTCTTGTTCTTTAGCTGAAAACTGGCAAGCAGGCTTTGATGCAAATACCCACAATAATTGACTGATATCTGCAAATGCTAATATCGTTGCTAAAAAGATGAAGCATGACAGCATGCTAGCCAAGCTGCGGGTTAACACAAATGGCATGAAAGACAGAAATGTCAGCACGGAAGTGAACACACTGAATTCTGCAAATCAGAAAGGAAATTCAAGATAAACTTTTCTATTCCAATCTATTATTTTACATCAGAACAACCTGAAGCATCTTTAGCAACAAATGAACTTGCAGGCAAGAATAGACAAATGTAACCCCTGGTATTCAGTGTTTCCTTCTCTAAGGAAACTGCCAGTTTCTTCCACCCCCTTCAGCTTGTCACCCCTAAGTAATACTTGGTGTTCAAACCTGTGCAAGGATCTATAACCAACGCAACATAACTGAGCACTTCTCTGTGAGTTACAGTTCCCAAAGAGAGAACAAGATGAGACGTGCCATCCCCGGAGAGAGAACTGTAAAGCCATCCTTCCACATACCAATTGCAAACCAAGAGATGACTGCCACTCTAACCTGCTATTAAGGATTATACAACAGTAGCTCTTTTGGCAGCAGACCACGGTCTTTCAAAACAATGACGCTTTTCATTAGATTCCACTGTGTTTCAGGAAGCCTTAACAGAATTAACGGGCCTTTCCAGAAGCACGGAAGCAACTGACAAAGAACTTGAGATGCACAACTCCAATCAGTAGCACAGTCATTCTGAAAGCATGCAACTGGGTCAGCTTGGATAACACAAACAGCCAGAACTCCTCTTTATCTCTGAACACTGAAGGTGAGGAAGGACATATTTATTGGCTTCCTTACTAACTGTGCTTACTGGTAAAAAAAACCCCTTGTCTCTGAAGATCACAACCTTGCTTCATTTTATAGAAAAAGCAAAGATACTGAAAGCTTATTCTGGGTTTTTTTTTTTCTAATCTTTGAAAGTAAGACAAAGAATAACTTTTTAGAGTCACTTGAGCTCTCTTCCATGCTGGCTGGGCCCTCCTTATATGCTTATGGACTACATAGACAGATGTGACAGTAGAATCAGCATCTGAACCATCTCCACAGACTGGAAACACAAGTTTACATGTCCCTCCAGCCTTCGCTCAGCCCAGATGTTGATAGCCAGCTGGCTAGTCAGCGTAAGCCCCAGAGACACAGCACTCGCCAAGGGACATGCTGCTGAGGGAAGAAGCTGGCATACTTGAACTGGGGAACATTGGCTCCTCCTTCATAAAAAAAGTTACTGAAAATAAACACTGAGATCAACAGCTGAAGATGATCCAGTAATTCTGAGAGCTGCTCTGCCAAAACCAGTGAGAACTTTTCTCTGCTAAGCGTTTTGTTCTCCAGAGCCATTCCCTTCTTCTCCCACCTTCAAGGAAAAAACTTACCACACGCTCATATACTAGCATGGTTCCTTTTCCTTTTGAGATATTACCTGCCAATAAGAGGCAGATTATTGACAAATAAACCCATCTTTCTAAAAGAAGATGGATGAGCTGAGGACTGTGGAACTAAGCCAGACACAGAAGAGAAAGCCTTAATAGCGAGTGAGGGCAAAACTCAGCCAGTTTTCAACTTGCTGTTTGTCCACAAAATACAAACAACATAAAAGAACAATATCCTCAGCTATAAAGGGCGCTGTGAAGATAAAGAGGCTCTTGAGTCTCAATTATCCCAACATAAAGGACTCCAGATGTATACTAGCCTACTACAGATTTCTCCAGCTTCCTACTTCTGTCTTTAATAAGTTACCCATCTTTCTTCCAAGACACCTTCCCTGAGACTACCTAGCCTTTCAAGTGAGGAAGGCAAGAGCCTTCTGCAACCAGGCTCAGCTCATCAATATCACCCTGGGCTGGTTCTAACACTCCCGAAATGCTCACCAAGGCCAGAAGTACAACTCCCTCCTCTTTGTTCCTCCTAGTTCAGTAACCACAGGCACCCCCCACTTGAGCCACACTGAAATCCTCCTTCTCCCCAAACCAGAGGTTGGACTATCTCATCATGGAGATAGGAAAGTGTATACCCTAAACCTTTCCTGTGCTCTGTTCTTAGCCAGCAGTCCCACACAGCAGCTCCTTGCCAATGAGAAGCAAACTACACAGACCTACCAACAGAGCAAGCACAAAGACAAAAAAACAGGGAATGTGAAGTCTGTAGGTGTTTTGAAGTGCTCTTACAGTGTGAAGTTCCCCCCCACATAAAAGAGCACAATTCATTCCCTTTCTGACCTGTTTTTTCAATCAGAGGCAAACATCGTAATTATAGTCTGCCTGATTACAAATGAAATTACAATTCTGTCCTTAGGGCACAACAGGGTTCCCACCTAGATGTTATCAGCCCCCAAACCTCATTTAGTCTTGACAGATGTGTAGTACCGAGGCGCCCCTACAGGAAACTGTACAAGTAAATTAATTTTACAAATACTTTCTCGGCAGAATTCCCATGTTCTTCCAAGACACCGCTAATTCATACAGCATTTCTTATGCAACCTATGTAACCTAATCCATCAGCAAAATACCTGAATCCATTATGACTTTGAGCTTTTGCTAATTTTCTGGCTTCTCTCTGATAACCTAACTGTCTCAGCTTTATCAAGTGATACCAAAGGCCTACATCATACAGTTTTCCAACTGTATCAACTTCTTCGGAAACTTCTTACTATCCTATCCAAGAAAAACACAAACCACTAGGTTCATCTGTGGAAAACACAGTCGTCTTTCCATGGTCCCTTCAGTTCACTGGTTTTTAATATGTTAAATCATTCCTGCTGACATAGAAGACCGTTCCCTTGCAGGAGCTGAGGACACACATAGTCCTCTCTCTGTACTTGTAGCAGCACAGGTGGTACTCAGAAGAAACATGGATGAAGCAACAGACCTACTCCATCAGCTGTGACCCGGAAGAAACCTGTCAGCCTGAAGGGTAAGAGAACACTGACGAAAACTAAGAAGGCATCAGCAGCAGGTCCCTGTTATCCCAAAACCAGAGGTGAGAATTCCCAACACTTGAACCTTCCCTCTGGCCAGGACTGCTCTCTTCAGGGAACCTCAAGTGTCTTGTTGGGTGTAGGCTTGAAGACATACTCAATAGTGCAGTCAAGTTCCTGCTGCAGATTTAATGAACAGCTTGAATCCCCATGGTTCTAAAAAGCCTTTAAAATTGTTTTTCTCAAGCAGAGCAGTACAACAGTCCTGACTGCCTGAGAAGGACTTCTTTACAGCACGTTACCTGACCTACTGCAGCCACTAAAAAAAAAGCCTGACCACATACCCAGAGAGCGCAAAGCCTCCTGTGCAGCCACAGAAATGCCTCCTTCTAAATGCTTTCAAAACAGCAATTGAAAAAAATCCCAGCCTGGCTCTGAGCATCACAACACGGGCAGAGAGTTCTCTACAAGTCCTAACCTTTCCAATATTTGTTCTTGACCCCAGCAGCACACATCGATTTATGAGGACTGAAAGTGCTTTTTATTAGTGTCTTTGTTAACATCTACTCTGTGAAGAAAAAATGAGTGGTGGATGAGTAAAACATTGTTAGCTTTTCCACCATTCATTCCCTCCTGATTGCTCAAGTTTAGCGAGCAGAGTTTTTTGTTCTCTGCTCATAAAACTGCTAGTGCAATATTGCAAGAGGAGTTAAAAACCATGTCAACTAAGAGGTTAAGAACCTACCGAATCTATTCTCACATGAAAAAAAAATAGAAAAGGTTAGATTACAAATGCATTTTTAACAAAATCTTAGAAAGGCTACAGCATTATTTTTCTGGATCAGAAGTGAAAATGTCTCCAAATTACTGAAGGCTACAGATGGCTATTTCATGCCCTTGCCTGTGGCAGGGTGGTTGGAACTAGATGATCTTTAAAGTTCCTTCCAACCCAAGCCATTCTATGATTCTATGATCTCAGATCACAGCAAGTAAAGCTCTTTCCAATTAGTATAAAGTTTGCTTACAAAACACCACATCTGCTGATGATTCCAGCAATGACAATTTTTAATATACTCACTATAAAATCATCCCACTTCAACACCACTATAAGGAGGATACTAATAAACACCAGAGCATGTGCAAGACACATTCTGCTCAGGATGTCTGCAGTCACCAAGTGGTTAATGGTACAGGAAAGCTAATACCTTCTAGCGGCTGAATTTGTGTTATTAACTAAAAAGGACTTAACAGAAGACCATCTGGAATGCCAGTCACTACTTAGCAGCGACACTTTTGGGTAGAGCAAGTGTTATGAAGAATACAGAAGAGGGGGCTCGTATCCACTTTCTTGAACCACATACATCTTCAGGTAGCAAACGCTCACTTTTAATCAATTTTCCCTAACAGAGCTCTATACAGCCCTGTCAGCTGCAGCCCTGCTTCTGATTACAGGTGAAAAAGGTCTGCTGACCACTTCTCCCTTCAGAGAGACCCTATTCATGTGTTTATACTTCCCTTTATGTAATGTTCCATTTTCCTTTTTTTAACAAATGAAAGCCATGTGGAAATGCAGCATCCTAAAGTACCGGAAGACTCAAAACAGGCACTGTCTTGCTGACCTGCCTTAAACATCACTGGTCCAACTGATGCTTGTGACATGAAGTGGAAAATGAAATCTGACTCCTGCCTCAGTTTCCAGACAGCAGAACTAACAGATAATTTACCAGTCTGGTTTGCTTATGTTAAATTCCTCTTTCCAGCTTCACCCAGCCACTTGTATTCAACGATGGAAAAGCTACAGGAACTAACTGGAAGAGCTGTTTCCAGGGTCAGCCTCAAGCCAACTGGTGCTCAGAGGACCTGCAATTTATATTCAATTGATCAGTGTTTTCTTTAGTGAATGAACCTATCCCGACCTAAAAGCACACACAGAGAGTAACATATGAAAGTGGAATTGAACAAGCAATGAAAAAGAAATAACTATGCAGCTATTATGGGTATCTGTTCTTAAAAGGTCTCAGTGACTACTGTATAAGGTGTCAGAAAGGACATGATTTAACCAGGACACTCGGGACCAGATCTTGCAGCACTTTCCTGTGACTTCAAAGGCCACATACGTCTTTGCAGTCTTGAAATGGAATTGCTCTGTAATATCCAAAAAGATACCTTGAAAAGATTAGAAAGAAACATTTGAAAGACTTTTGCCAACATGTCCAGCTCTTCCGTTGTGAGAAAAAACCAAGGTATCTCAGATGGAGATGGAGAAAGTGAAGGAAATCAATATCTAAAAATATTGTTTATTTTTAATTGCAACCGGTTTTATTTCTTAACTTCCAAAATTACCTAAGGAGCTTGCCATTTACTAGTACTTACTCTCAGATGTTATTATTGGTAATTGCTGTGTTATGATTACAAAGCACTGGCATAAATCTCACTCAGCACCTCTTTGGGTTTCTGAGGGCAGAACATTCACATGCTCTTCTCTGACCCCATGTTCCTAATTATTAGCCATGCATGCCTATGTGCAACTCAACACCAACTGAATCAACCCAAACACCAGCTGAACTCAGCTGGCCTAGAGATTTTCATATGCGCTATGCTAAACCATCAGTCTGCAATCTTTCGAATTCCCTTTCCTTTCTAGCTTACCTTAGAAGTTGACTAGAAAGTTTCTCTTGTATATACACCACGGCCAGATGCACTACACATTAGATGCAAACGCCAAGAGGAGTGCAGTCCAAGTAGTAAAGTATGAGTTGACTCCCATCCACAGCTACTATCCTCCAAAGGAGATAAGGAATACTGATTCCAGCAACAAACACTGCCTAAACAGCTAAACACTTCCTCTTGAATCCAGTGTACACAGCTGGAATGCAGCTGTTGCTACCACAGCAGCGCAGGCAGCAGCTGCAGCCAGGCAAAAGGCAGCAGCTTGCAAAAGAAAGGGGCAACCCACCCAGAAGGTCCTACAACCCAGACTTGGCCACCACAGTTGCCAAAGCTGGACCACCCCGGCTGGAAAATATTTTGGGGAAGCGTACCTTCCTGAGGGTTCAGTGAGAATTTGCTTCCTGAAAATCCAGCAAGAATGTATCTTAAGCGTTTTATGTATTATGCCAGTGTTCACAGGGAGAACTACAAGGCCTGGGTCAAAGCCAGCTAATCCAAAGGCCTGTTCTTAAGTAAACAGTGGAAAACCACTCTACTGCAGAGCCTCCCGCAAAAACCCATACAGGAAATCTCTGTTTTACCCCTTCCTCTGAACCAATTGTGCTAAAGAAAAGTTAAATTATAATCCTGTAGTAAGTGTATATGCAAAATAATAAGTCATTGTTTGAAAATATCTGGAATGCAGCTGGGAGCTGAGAATACGCTTTAACTAAATTAAGTTTGGACCACATAATGACTTCAAGAAGCCTTTGTTTTTAAATAAATCACTTGTGGTGAAAAGAGCCGGAATGATAGTTTTGGAGATTGCAACCGTCTTATTTACAGGATGGGTACAGCACAAGCAGTACTAGGGTACATTGTTCCCACACATCTGTTTCTACTAACTTACTTCATTTTGGAGCCTCCAAATCTCAAAATTACATCCTTGGGTCTTCCTTTCTTTTTCTATCCACCTACAGAAACTCTGCCCACTTTAATTTCAAAAGAGAAACCAAAAGGTTGCTCTCGTCCCAGCAGCATTTCTATAGGTATCTCATTGCTGCGACTCCTGCTCTCCACATTTAATGAGCTCACACCTTTGCAGAATTTGAAGCAGTTTCAGCTGGCATTATGCACAGGGTAAGAACCCACCTGTTTTCTTGCTTACATGTTCAGAGAAGGTAGCATGCAGATAATCACAGTGGGGTTTCCAACCTCTCCAGTTTAGTCAGAACTTCAGCTCTAACAAAACTACCATAAAAGGGTTGGCTGCGTCAGCAAATCCTACAGCAGGTATTCATGGCCAGAGGATGATAACCTAAGGTCACCAGCAAGCAACAAGTTCAGCCTCTACCATCCTCTACCAGACTTGAAAAAGTGATAGACCTAAGAGGGCTGGTACAAAGCCATTCACTGCCCCTAGGTTTGGAGACCCAACTGTCCAGGAAGTAAAAGCAAATCTGCTTTTGACCTTATAGTAAGGTGCGTGCATGGTCACACATTCAGGTAGTAGTTAAAATTCATCACAGACTGCTATGGGATTCTTAAACTGAATTACCTAGGCTCCCTTCTTGATCTTATGCTGGCATATAACACAATGTATTTTTCCTAGTACAGCTTTATACAGGCAGGTCTCCCCAGCTCCTTTTTAGCCCTGCAAATGCATGAGACTTCATGACTACACTTCTGCAGGCGGGTCTGGATTATCAGTTGCTTACAGTGGCTACCTTAAATACCTACTCGGTTTTTCCCAGATGTTTTTTAAGGTCTATTTACTATACGTTCATTTCTATTTATTGTACATAGTGGATTTCCTCTGTGGTTGTGTTAAGAAAGCAGACTCATGTTATACATGCTCTCTATGTGGAGTACACAGCCCAAGGTTTTAGGAATCATTCCAATTAAGAAGTCATAATGATTAAAAAGCAAAATACAGCTCATTGCCATGAGTATCATAACCATGATGCGTAATAGTAATTTCTTTAGTAGCACAAAGCAGACATTTTAAAATAGGAAATATTTATATGAATGTGCACTTTGAAGGTACTCAAAAAATAAGATATGCTTCAGCAGAGAACAGCCAACTTTTGAAGGATTACAGAATTGTTCGGGTTAGAAGGGACCTCTGGAGACCATCTAGTCCAACCCAGATTGCAGACATTTCAAATGTAATTTCAAATTACATTTGGGCCGCTGACACTAATAAATCAAATTTACACAGTAGATGCAGTACAGACAGTAAGTGAAGAATTCCCATGCACTCAGTAACATACCTCATCCCAAACACATCCTAAAGAGCAAGACCACGCTTCTACTCCTGGGCACATTCTGTTCAGTTTTCTGTCCTATTATTCACGCTGCCAAAAAGCCACAGCTGTTTTGTATCAGGACACCAGCATTTGTGAGCCACTTCGAGGCAGGGACATGGCCTAGAGCAGGCACGGTGAACTCATCCCCAGGCTGTCCTCTGCTGACATGCAGTGCTGTCCTCAGTTTCCCTTGGGGTGCAGCTGTAGTGCCCTACTCTCTCCATGTGTTTGTGCTGGATGGCATACGAGTATTTCTTATCCTGAGGCGATTAGTTACTGAGGTGTTCTTTCAAAGGGTTGAAGACAAGGCACGGCCCCGACAAACAGCAAGCCAGTTCCTATGACAACTTTCCACTGCAGCCTGGCTGGAGACCATTAATCCACCTTCCCCAGACCAAGCAGCTGATGGTAACATTACTTTGGGCCATCACAGACCTCTGCAGGGTTTTCACTAGCGGCCAAGCAACAGCAGGTTGTGTGGTACTGAACCACACGGATCCCACAGCACCCCCTAATTTTAAATTCCTACAAAAGGACGGGTTCACTGAGTACGACTGCATGACCCTGCTTCTGTCTCTTGCCCAGGGTTTTCAGAGCAGAGTGGCAGTCAGCTCTTCTTCCTGTACCTCCTCGCAAGTCGCTGCTTACAATTTCTGTAGGATTCGAAGGCTGCAGATCACCTCAGTTCATCTGGGAGCACTGCAAACCTACTCTGCAGCCATCCCCAGATAACAGCTTATGCTGCGAGCTAACCACCCATCTATCAGTTTTTAACCGGAGCATTATTTTATTAAGCTGAACTGCAAAAAACACATATGATTTGAGCAAATAAACCTATCTGCCTTTTCAATAAGCATCAGTTAAACATCTCATTTTCATTGCTTGCTTCCCTTTTACTTCCAGCACAAAAATAATATACTAGTATATTTGTAAAGGAAATAAAGCACTCCTTTCAATGCTTCCCAAGAGTACAACACCGCAGTGTTTGCCAGTAAACACCGCACTAAGGTTTCTGTTTTTCTCAAAACCAAACATTCCCCTAGAAGTTATAAGAAAAAGTCTAGGATAAATATTTCTAGTGGGTTTAGGGAGCGTCTGTTAACTTTCAATTCAAGCTATATTAGGAACTGAACACGTCAAGGAGTAGCAATTCAAGAGAGATATTATTATTATTATTATTATTATTATTATTATTTATTATCCTACAAGCTGGAAATTTGCCTGGGAAAATTTCAGCCTGCATCTGATTTTTGCTGGCGTAGCCCCTAAACCCAGCGTCTAACACTAATGCTACCAATGTACACATACTAACAGGCTGTTCACTTCAAACCTCAGCTGAAATCATTTCGCCCATTCTTACAGTTTTTCTCCCCATTTATCTCTGCAATTGTGCTTCATTCAATGGAGCATTTTAAACGTAACTCAGCGGTGCATTTCGCCATACAATCCGTTTGAATGACGCTGTACAGAGTAAAGGTTGCATTGTGCTATATAATGAAAGTACATCCATGCTTGAACAAACTCCAACCGCTGTTAATCAAACCAGTGAGTTCCTGAATGATCTTTGGGACTCTGGACTAACAGCAATAGGTTATTTTAAACAGCAGCTCTACTCTAAAATATGTTTAGGTTGACAAGGGCTGACAAGGACTGTGACAGACTGCCAGAGCCGATCGGTTCACAACTGAAACACCACGTTTTTTCCTCGCTGGCAGAACTACACATTCAGCACGTGAACCAAAGCCCAAAATGCAGCTCTGAGTTTTGTTTGATTTTCAGTAAAACCACACAGAACCTGAAAGGAGCTGAAAATCTTCTTACTTTCAATTTATTCACCAGCGACAAACAGGTATACGGATCAATACAATCTATCTCAGACAGTGACAACATGTAATGCTAAACTGACACAGAGGACAATTTGGATACAGAGACGTTTCTAGCTGACTACTAAGAAAGCATTTCACAATCTTTGAGGTTCAAACAGTAAATCTTCCAAAGCTGAAACCAAAATTAAACATTTTAAAACACGAGCGATTATGCCCTGGGAGGAACGTTCTCTAGACCACGTCAAAGAGGATCCTCAGTATCCAGCTTGGCAGCCTTTAGAAACACAAGCGAGGGAACAAACTTGAGGGTTTCATAATCGCAGTGGTTCCAGGAATTTTAAAAACGGCCTGTGCTACAAGGAACAGCGCTGCCCTATTAAATCATCTCGTCTATCAGACACCCGTGTAGGCTCGTTTCCGATATACGTTTTGCAATATTATTTCTGGCACAAAAGGAGGGGATTAAAAAGAAGCATGAGCAAAGTGTGAGCACAGCAGTTCCGCGTTGGGGTTTTTTATTTTATTTATTTACTTGGCGCCTCGCTCCTGGTTCAGGTTATCAACCCAAGCCTCATACAGCCGTACTGCCAAGAGCAACTCAAACCACAGCAGTGACAATGAACCCTCACCCCGATGCAAGGCTGCCCGGGAAGCGTTGTGGCCGTCCTCAGACGAGAGGATCGCCGATACCCGCCAGCCAGGCCGGGGCGGCGGCTGCCCCCAGGTATGCCGCGAGCTGGAAGGCGCCGCCGGCACCCCTCCGCTCCACGTGAGACGGAAGGCAGAAACGGACACCGCGGTTACAAACACCGCCCCGGGGGCTCCTTCTCCTCAGGGCGGCGGGCGAACCGCCTCCCTGCCCCGCGGCGGGAAAGCAGCTCCGGGGCGCAGCCCGGCGGCCACAGGGCGGGAGCTGCCTCTGAGGAGACTCCCTTAGCGGCAGAAGAGGAAATGCCGCCGGCGGGAGCACCCCGGCTCCGCTCGCCGCCCCTCCCTTCCTCCCCTCCTCTCCTCAGCCCCGGCCAAGGCGGCGGGCGGGCGGACGGACCCCGCTCCGCCTGAGGGGAGCGAGGGGGGGAAACAGGGGACGGACGGACGGAGGGACACAGAGCCGCTCCCCCCACCTCACCCACCACCACCACCACCACCACCACCGCAACGGTCCCCGCCGCGCCTCCCGCCGCCGCGCACGCGCGCACTGCCCCCGCGCGCCCGGCCCGCTCTCACCTCCCGCCGCGCTCGGAAGAACTACCCCGCACGACTGCCGCAGCGCCCGGCACGACGCACTGCGCAGGCGCGGCAGCGGCGCGCCCCGCCCGCCGGGCAGGGACCGGGGAGGCTGTGCGAGCCGGGCGCTCAGCCGCACAGACGCGGCGGCACCGGGCCGGCCCGACCGGCTGCCGCCCGCACCCTGCCTGCGGCCCCTGGCGTGGTTCTGGGCAGCTGAGCCCCACCGCCCTGCGCCTCCCGGCCCCGCACCCGCAGCCTGCCTGAGTGCCCACAGCGTGCTGCGAAGGCTGAAGGAGACAGAGCTGTGGCTAAAATACCACAGTTAATTAATGGTTTTTTTGGAGGTGAGGGGGGCCCATCCGCCGCGAGGAGGGTGGTGATGGCAGGGGGGTTAGGGGACAGCTGGGGTCCTGCCAGCCCATCCTGAGTCCACTGGTCCCCCGCCACCAGTGAGCGCAGGCCTGTGTCCGTCACAGCTGTGGAAAAGGCTGGAAAGGCTCTGGGATGGTTGTGTGGAGCAAAAGCTATCCATTGGTTCAGTGCCAGTTGTACCACACTGGGCCAGCACAGCCCGAAAAGTCCAGGGCAAAAAAAACCCCAACTCCCTGTCAAAACAAGCCACCCTTTTACTGCCCGGTTTTGCTCACTCGGGGGGCCTGGGAAAGGCCGCAGCCCCTGCAGGGTCCTGGCCACCTCAGAGTGGTCCCCACCAGTTGACAGTGGTGATGGCAGCCGTTTGCCTGCCCCAGCTCGTCCTGGGCCCACACTGCTCTGCTAAATCCCCAGCACTCCGGGGTCCAGTCTCCCTTCCCATGCCTCAGTGGCAGCTGGAAGATGGGAATGCCTCCCCTCCCCTCCTGCTCCCTTTTCTAGCCCCACCATCATGGTGCTTCCTTTATCTCCCCAAGGACACTTCCTTCAGCTTTCCCTGTCTCCCTTTGCTCTACTCCAGGAGATAAGGCACTGCCGCTGCCCTCCACACGCTGAGACACACTGCAGGGCAAGGTTTTGCTGACTTAGGGATAGTTGGCCCATCATGGCTCTCTGGGCTCTGCGAGCCTTGCTCCATTGCCTCACCAAAGGAAAGCACCCAACAGCACCAGCGTTTGATACATGCAGTTAGTTCTGGGTAAAACAAATCCTGTTTTGCGCACCAAGGCCACATCGGAGCAATGTTACCCACCCAGGAAGCTCAGCCTCCACTTCCCAATGCCATTGAGACATCTCACGGCACCTGCACCAGGCATTTAAGCAAGGGGTATCACTTCGACATGTATCCACCTGTATTTGGAAGCTCATAATAGGAGCTCATTTCCATGTATCCTCAGGGGGGGACCATTCTGGAGTGTGTCTGTCTGTGCGTAAGTCTGCATATCTTTCCAATACATAACCCCAGAAGATGCACTGAAGCCATCAAGATGACTAAAACTATTAGACAAAAATCCTTCAGCACAGGAAAGAGACTAAGGCAGGTAAGACAAAGGTGGGGGGGGGGGGGCAGGAACCATGTCACAGCTCTTCCACTGTGTCCCCAAAGCCAGGGGTATGGCATGAATTCATCTGGCAGTGACTCCCAAGTGCGAAGAAAGATGATGTTTTTTCATATGGCATGTTATCAAGCAATGGATTACAGAGCATGGTGGCATCCAGGATGTGAACTCGCACTGATTAGATAAGGGCCAGCAAATACAGGGATGTGACTGCTGCCTGGGGAGCTCTGGAGCTGCAGGCAGCCTGAACCAGGGAAGTTATACCATGGAAGCATAAATCTGCCACTGTCAGAAACAAACACCTGAGTGAGAGGTACCCAGTGCAGACAATTTCCTATTTTTGATAGTGGTTTTGTGCATGTGCAATTCAACAAACACGACCTTCTTTCTTCTAGATGTACATATACATATACATCTAGATACAAATATACATGTTTTCTCCTTGATTTTGCTGCCCCTTCCCACAGAGCTGTCCCTCCCACAGGGAATCAGACCTGCGTGTGCCACAGGAGATGTGCGAGCAGCCTCCCAGGAGACATTTGGGTCTGCTTTGTCCCACCACCAGGAAGCATTTCCCTCTCACGCAGCTGCTGCAGTGAAGCTGGGTGGCAAAACACCTTCCCAGAGCATTAGTTCAATGGACTGTGCTGGAAACCAGCCGGAAGGTGTGTGTCCCATGGCTGTGTGTGCACAGCTCAGAGGACAGCTTTTCCCTCTGAAGCAGAAGCCTCGGCACACTGCAGCTTGGGAGATAAATCGTTTGATGAGCCCCCTCAGCTGGCGGCTGCTTTAAGGACTCCTCATGCTGTCTCAAATGCAAGACCTGATTTTTGAAGCAACTGGGAGGTATGGAACAGTCCTGAGCAATTTAATCCCAGGTTTCAGTAGTGTACAATTCTTAGCTATGGGACTTTTTCTCTTTGTTTTTCTGTCTGTTTTCTAGCCTTATAAAGTTCCTCCTGATGCCTTGTGTGTGTGTCCCAACAGAGATCCATACGTTACTCAGGCATCAAAGTTTTCTGAGGCTGAACACAGCTCGGGCACTGCCCTGGTTTTAATTTGTGCCCACTTCCAGCTTGTCATCTCATTTCAGGACTGACATGTTGGTGATCATCTCGTCTCCAGCCTCTGGCAAGAGGAGAGGAGAGGCCATGGCCGTGCTTCAGCTGTCCCTCTCGCTGGGAGGGCTTTACATCTCCCAGGTTTGTTAGCGAACTCAGCCCCTGAGAGCGGGGTCAGGGGTTCAGGGGGCTCACAAAAGAGTTGCATTTGGATGCCAGCCACCTGTTGGGGTCCTGCTGCAGCTGCCTGGAACATGGGAGCACCCCCAGAACTGGCAGCTCATGCTGAGTGGATCCTAAGGTCTCAGCCACCCTCTGCTTCTCTGAAAGAAGCAACCTTACAGCAAGCTGGAGCTGCACCCTTGTTCTGCAGGACAGCAGTGCTTATCATCATTTATTAACTCCAACTCCTTCTACTCATTCAGCTACAAGTTCCAAGTAGTCACACTAGCAACTGGCTCAGGTCCCACCTGCTTAATGCAGTCTCCTGTCTGTGCAGAAACACCCCAGAGCACCCTAACCCACTGGGAGGCAAAGGGACTCAATCCCAGGGTCTTTACTCATGAATGTCAGCAGTTCCTGCAGAGACCCTTGCATTTCTTCTGCTGGAGGAGACTGTGACACTCCTGACTTTGCTGTTAGACTAAATAGGTGTGGCAGTGCTAAAACAGCACAAATGAGGAGGCCAGGATAAGCTGCACTCCACTTTTCCAAGACAACAGAAAACTACAGAAGCCTCTATCATCAGTAATAAGCAACAGAGCAAAGTCATCAGAACAACGCCACACACATACTTAAGCAGAGACAAAAACTTCTCAGTTATCTGATCAGTTATTCCTGTAGCAGAAACCTGACTTAGGATATTGTAATGCAAAGCAGCAGATGTGCAGGAAGTGGTAAAACACACTTGTGGGAGAGGAGTATGTAAAAGACCTAAAAAAAACCCCACCCAGATGAAGTAGGGGATTTCAGCAGCAGCAGTGTGAGTCAGACAGCCCGGGCCAGGCATCATGCTCCAGGGCCAGGCAGCCCCCAGCCCTGCCCTGCTACCGAAACATAAGCTACTCAGGCAATCCAAGTCTTGCAGCCTCACAGTCGCTCACCTAAAATGGGCTTCAGGAAAACTGAGTCCTTCCAGGAAGACTACTTGTGAGCAGATTTGAGTCCTGGAAAAGTGAGGCGCAAGGCAGATCTGTCACCCAAGTTTGTGCAGAGCTCCTGTCTCTTTCCTTTGTCTCCACTGACTAATGCTCATTCCTCCTATGCCCTATTGGATGGATGTATGGGGCTAAGGTGAGCTATATACAAGTGCGTGTTGATCCTGTAGCCAATCCCTGACTGCAGGCTTAGGAGCAGCCTGCTCCCGCAGCTGGGCAATGCTCTGCCTTGAGCTGGGCTCATCTCCCTCCCAAATGAAAGGGATGCTTTCCCCACGGGGCTTCTGCCCCAGGCAATGCCCTCGTAGGCGTGGCTTTAGGGACACGGGACTCTAGCCACTGTTATGAATTAACTTCTGATCCCAAGGAGATGGGAATCCCAGAATCATCCCTCCCCATTTGGCTGGTCCCTTTGAAACAACAGCTCTTTCGGAAGTCATGGCTCTAACCAGTGCCAGCCCTGGCGTGCTCATTCTTCACTCTCATCTCCATCATGCTGCCCCTGAATCACCTGTAAGGAGAAACTGGGACAAGTAGAAGAACTGGGGATCAGCACAGAGCTCAGTGGCACAGACATGTACAGCGGGAGACAGGATCCTGTTGCACATCTCACCACATTCCTCACACCTGGCTTGCAGTTATTTTAAGCTGCTTTTTCCATCCCACAGCTGCATTTTGTGCTGCTGCTCCCACAGATTAGACACATCCCACTGGCCTCTTGGCAGGTCCTGCCCTGTGCTCTTGGGCCGGGCACTTGGCCGTGGTGGTGTGGGGTGATGATGTGCCCCTTCCCATCAGCTCTGCAGCCCAGCAAACCCCTGCCAGTGGGAAGGTCCAGGCTCTTTCAGTTCTCGGCAGACAATCTGAAGGCAAAATCCTGCCTTGTTTGTTCCCTGCAGCATGGCTGGACAGAGGATGAGTCGCTGTCCCCACCTCTGCACTCCCCCTGCACCCTAACTGCCCACAGCTTCATCCTGCAGAGACCCCGCCGGGAGGAGAGGGGCTAGGGGGACCAACCCCCGGGGACACCTTCACCCCAGGCACAGGCGGACAGAAAGGGCTCCCTTGAGGGAACAGCTGGGGATACCCCAGCAGGAGTGATCTCCGCATGTGTGCCAGTGTGCCTGCGTGCCTCTCCACCTGCCCCTCCACCTGCCTGCTTCCTTCTGTGTTTCTGCTTCTCCTTGCCTGTGCATCTGCGTGTGCATCTGTGTGTGTCTCTCTGCACGTCTGCTTGTCTTTGTCCGTCTGGCTCTGAGCATGTCTATGTATGTGTCTCACTGTGAATGTGTTCGTCCCTTCCTGCGTGCCTGCGCGTCCGTCTGTCCCTTTGTGTGTGTGTGACCTTGTCCATCTGCCCGTGCCTGTTTGCGTGCTTTCTGTGTCCGTGTGTCCGTCCATCCCCGCGCACGTTCATCCACCCGCCCCTCCCGCAGCCACAGCCGTTCAGCACCTCGGCGCACGGACAGCTCCCGCCGCTTCCTACGGCGGCGGTCCCTCGAAAGCTCCGCGCACCGCACCGCGCACCGACCATGGTACCGCAACATCCCCCCACCGGAGCGCCCCGCCCCGCGCCCCTCTCCGCACCGCATCCCGCCCCGCCCCGCCGTACTTAAGCACCGCCGCAGCCGCCGGTCCTGCTCCGCCGCCATGAGCTACAGCGCGGAGCCGGCGGCTCTGGCCGCCTCCTACCGCCACCTCTTCGCTGAGGCCCCGCGGCGCTCCGAGGGGGCTGCGGTCCTGCGGGCGCGCCAGGGCGCGGAGCCGGGGCCGGGCCGGGAGCGCAGCGCTGAGCTGCGTCTGGTGCGGGATAGCGAAAAGGCGCAGCTTCAGGGCCTGAACGAGCGCTTCGCCGGCTACATCGAGCGGGTGCGGGCGCTGGAGGAGCGGAACCGGGCGCTGGCGGCGGAGCTGGCCGCGCTGCGGCAGCGATCTGCCGAGCCGCGCCTGCTGGGCCAGCTGCTGGGCGGGGAGCTGCGCGCCCTGCGCGCCCGGCTGGAGGAGGCGCACGGGGAGCGGGCGCAGGCGGCGCTGGAGCGGGCGCGCCTGGCCGAGGAGACGCAGCGGCTGCGGGCGCGCTGCGAGGAGGAGGCGCGGGGCCGCGCCGAGGCGGAGCAGGCGCTGCGCTCCCGGCAGCAGGCGGCCGAGGGGGCTACCCGCGCCCGCAACGACCTGGAGCGGCGAGCGGCGGCGCTGCGGGAGGAGCTGGCGGCGCTGCGCAGCGCACACGCCGAGCAGCTGGCGCAGCTGGGGGCCGCGCTCCGCGCCGCCTCGCAACCGGCCCCGGCCCCCTCGGTGCGCCCCGACCTGGCGGCGGCGCTGCGGGAGCTGCGGGCCCAGTACGAGGCGCTGGCGGCGCGCAACCTGCAGGCGGCCGAGGACTGGTACCGCGCCCGCTGCGCCCGCCTCCACGAGCGAGCGGCCCGCAGCCAGGAGGCTGTGCGTGCCAGCCGCAGGGAGGCCGGCGAGTGCCGCCGGCAGCTCCAGGCCCGCCTGGCGGAGATGGAAAGCCTGCGCGGCGCCCACCAGACCCTGGAGAGGCAGCTGCAGGAGCTGGAGGAGCGGCACAGCGCCGAGGCCGCCGGCCTGCAGGTGAGCCGGGCGCCGCCGGGATCCGACACTGTCCCTTCCCCGCGCAGGTTACCCGGCCAAGCCCAGCCTCGGCGCTCGGTACTGTCCTGCCCTGGGCATCCTTTTCCCTTGCAACCCGCCCCAGCGGTCGGCACCTCCATCCCAGTAAACTCCCCTAGCGCTGTGCAGCACCGAGCACCCAGCACTCCCCCTGCTCTGGTCCTGTGCAGCGCTGAGCATCTCCACTGCATGCACACTCCTGCAGTGCAGCCCGGTCCTCTGCAGCAGCCCCTCCCGCGGCGCTGGGCACTCCGGCCCGATACGGTGTCCCCCCCGCACAGTGCAGCGACCAGCGCCTCCGTATCCCGTGCTGTGCTGTGTGCACCCAACACCCCTCTCCCCCTCCATACACCAGCGCTATACAGCACCCCCACTCCCCCCATGCAGGAGCAGTGCCCCCGCAGCACTGCAGCTTGCCCCCAACCCTGGCATATGGCCTCTCTGCCCTGAACGACTGATCCAGCCTCACCAGGGCATTGCCTCCACCCTATACCCATAGGCAGAACCCCAGAAAGCAGGTTTTGGGGGCATATGCAGGGCCAGGACACTCCCTCCACCACCCCCTTCCCGCAGGGGACATCCCTGCACATGGCAGTGCTGTTTGGGGCATCGCCCCATCCCTGCCCTGTCCCTTGAGGGTCATCTCCAAAATTGCCCACACATTTCCTGTTGCTGTGAGTAGTTCCTCGAAGGTGTCTGCCCAGGCTTGGCCCCTCGCCCTGTGCCTGTCTCTTGGCACCTGCACTGCAGAAACTGAAGCTCTGCAAACGCTCAGGCTGGATTTGCAGCCAGATCCCAGCATCTCTTATGTCTGTCTGCCACTCACAAGGAGCAGACACTGAGCACTCCACATTGTCTTATTCCATTGCTGCAGTATTACATTTTCTTGCTACAGGGAAATGTTCGTGATATATAATAAAATAAATTACATGGCCATTATCCTATTACATGGCTATTAAATGATCTGTGCTTTCTAAATCAAGCCATTTCATTCTAAATGCCAAAAAACCCACCTTACATCATACCTGAAAGGCGTTATTTCACACCCAAGTAATGCCTTGTCATTTTCAAGGCCAAATTTTGCTGGCCCCTCTGGAACTCATAACTGTAGTTCCAAGCTGCTTCCAAAAGTCCTGAATAGTTGAGGTCTTCTTCAGCAAATATTGTGAAAATAGGGAATATGTAATATTTCCCGTCGGGGATGAAAGGATTATGCGCAGTAATCTTCTTAAATAGCCTTGATGCCACGTGAAAAGGGATTTCAGGAACAACCTATGAACTGGGGGGGAATGAAAAATGCAACTGAATTAAATGGCATCATAATTGAAATTGCTTTAGTGATAGCACAGCAGTGTTTTCCTACATGACCCTCAGGAACTGCTTCAAGCGTGGCAATATATAGGAGCCTTTTGAGCAGCGAGCATATGTAGCAGCACATAATGGCTGCAACCAGTGGAAATGGATGGAATACTCTTAAAAGAGAACATTCCTATTGTTTGAGCTTTTAAAATGTTCCTATAGACTGCTAAATCAGGGACATGTCTTGATATCTGTAGGCTAGCCAGTCAAATCTGGAGCAACATATGAGAGTTTTCCATCAGGGGACAGGTTTGCAGTGGTGTGGGGAGGGGGTTAATCTACCAGCTGGTAGAGCTGGGGTGTGGAAGGGAGGTACATGCAGGGTACCAGGGAGGTACATGCAGGGTACCAAGGATAACCCATTTTTAGAGAGCATTTTGTTCATGTGAACAGCAGCACTGGAAGGGGGCTGAGGGCACAGAGGGTCAGAGAGCAAGAGTGGGGCTGTCCAACAACAGGGTCACCCTGAGTCCCTCCCTCCTGTCATGGCTTGGTGCAGCCGCAGTCTGGCTGCATTGGAGCAGAGATTTTAACCTGCACTGCAGCAGCAGCCATGCATGTCCTGGGTGCAGCCATGCATGTCCTTTTCAGGTGTTGCCCCAATGGTCTCCTTGAACAGTTTCCCACTGCTCAGTCCTGCCTCAGAGGCACAGCTCCATGCAGCTCCATGGTCAGGCAGCACAGGTCAAGGCAGAGACCCCAAGGATGGCTGGTAAATGTCTGACAGGGCAGGATGTATCCAGCTAACTTGACTGAGCTGCCCCATGCCACATTCAGAATGAGCTGCCACTGCTTCTCTGGGGGCCAGATGAGGCTTCCTGCATCAGGCTCAGCACAGCTCCCTGCTCCTTGGGCAGCTCTACTGTCATGGCTGTCTCTGCATTGAGCACAAGGAAGGTTATGCAGGACACAAAGAAGGGGACAGGATGGGAATGAGGACAGGGACAAGATGGGGATAACGACAGTGAGAGGATGAAGACACGGAAAGGATGGGGATGAGGACAGCAACAGTATGGGGACAAGGACAGGGCCAGGATGGGGACGATGTGGCAGGACAAAGCTTGTTCACTGGGACAGAGAAGCTGGAAGCTCCAAGGCCTGGCTGTGGGAGGGGGTGTGGGAGAGCAGATGCTGGCAGCGGCCATTGCAGGGCTTTGCAGGCAGGGCTGCAAACTGCTTACTCATTCATGCTCCAAATCACGCTCCTCCAGTGGCACAGTGGGGTGGCTGCAGTGGGAAACCATCTGATCGAGAAGATCCCTATAGGAACAGGTTTCACTGCTTTCAGGCTGCTGCTTAGATACCTGGGAGAGAACCAGGTTGCTTGTTTTCTGACCAAAAATAGAACAAAAAGATTAGTCCCCTTTGTTAGCCGGAGATTTGGCTTTGGACTTGTGCACATCACAGGTAGAACAGGATGTAGCAGCTATGGCACGGCAAAGCTGATGGGAAGGACGCTGGAAGGACGTTGTCCCGCTGAGCTCTGGCAGAGCAGGCCTCTGACTCTGTAACCCCTCAAATCCCTGCATCCAGAGCCCCCCACCCTGGGGCTCTGAGGCATCTTCCTGGGGAGGTGTCAGACTACCCCTCCTGGAGCCAGCTCTTCCCTCCTGCCCCGGCAGCACTATCTCTCCTTCCACCACCTGAACACGTCCCAGCCTTTCTTAAACACCCCCAAAACAGGCTGCAGCCCTTCTCCAGGCACCCTCTCCACCCGTAGGCTGATGCAGTGCTGGGTGCTCCCACGTGTCCTGCTTTGATGATGCTTAAGCCCAAAACTTCTTATCCCTCCCCAGCAGTTCTTCCCTTCCCTCTATAGCAGCCTGTCTTGTTCCCTGCAGGACTGGGGGCTCCACTACCATGCGCTGTTTGCTGCCTCCATCTCAAAGGCTGTGCTGCAGATGGGAAACTACATAAATCCATCAATGTTTAAAGCCTTCCCCTGCAGCACATACTCACAAGCCATGCCCAGTGCATTGCCTGCTCCTCCATCTCTGTTAGCATGAAATTTCATGGTCTGAAGGCCCTAGTGGGGATGTGCCACCATGGACCAACTGCCCATTGCAGCTTCGCTGTCTGCAATGGGCAGAGCAGAAAACCTGTAGGAGAGATCCCTGCTCCAAAACACAGCCCTGAATGCCATTGCCTTTGCAGGACACCATTGGGCAGCTCGAGGATGACCTGCGAAACACCAAAAATGAGATGGCTCGGCACTTGAGGGAGTACCAAGACCTGCTTAATGTCAAGATGGCCCTGGATATTGAGATAGCTGCCTACAGGTAAGGCTGCTCTGACCCTGCTCTGCCTGGCGACCTCCCAAGCCCAATCCACTGACCCCAGCAGGCTGGGGTATTTTCAAGGACCCAGTAAATTATCTGGGAACACACTCAAGAAGATACACCACTGTGTTGCTCATCTTCCCTGCCTGGGGAACTGCCATGGCTCTATGGCATGCCTCGATCTAGCAGATATGAACCATGCCCCTCAGTCACCCCATAGCAGCCGCTTTTAACGGGGTTGGACCTTTCTCTCTTGCAAAGTCAAAGTAGATGCAAAAGGCAGTCCCTCTGGTTTGTGGTTTTATTTTCCTGGCATTTCTGAATGGAGAGGAGGGAACTGGTCTCACGTACCCCATATTGCAAGTGCTCCAAAAATGATTCACCAAAGCATATTATTTTGAACCAGTTCCATGGCACAGCATGACCCAAGCCAGTGTCCACTGCAGGCTGGTGTGATGGCCTGGAGTGCTTGGGCTTACTCGCAGGTCACAGCGTGCCCCGAGGCTTTGCAGATGTTTCATGTAAGATATCCTAAGACTAACCTCTTCCCTTATGATGTGCTTGCAGGAAGCTGCTGGAGGGAGAGGAGAATCTCTTCAGCATGGGAAGCGTCGGCCTTTCAGAGCTCAATCCTCTCCCCAATCCCACTTACTCCTTCCAGCCCAGAGGCTTTAGTTCCTCTACTTTGTCCTTCACAGAGGACAAGCGAGGAGAGGTTATTAAAGTGACCTCTAAAATATCATCCAGCAGGGCTGAGATGATTGAGGGGACCATAACCTCTGCCAAGAAAAGAGGGAGATTAAATCTGCACAAAGGAATCATTGCAAATGCAAAGATGTAACTGTAAGGACCCCGTCCGTTTTGCATTTGAGGGGGAACAGTCTCCACTTGGCCTTTAAATTGCCTCTCTGGGCACAAAGATGTGCTGGGCTTGCAGGAAGCCTCCTGGTGTTCCCTGGACACTGACTTGGGGCTGGCTTCCTTGTGAGTCCCGCCATGCAGAGGCTGAGCTGGGGACACTGCTCCCTTTTAAATGGGGCGGAGGTACGGGCAGGTAGCTAGATGCATGTTGGTCGTTGTGGTGGCACAGTGGACTTGTAGTGGCACAGTGGACTTGTAGCACACACCATCTTCTCCCTCTCTCTCTCCCTCCTCCCACGGCATGCGAGAGGGAGCCAGCTCTCTGGGAAGTGGGAGACAAGGGAAACAACTCAACATGTTTGCTATAACTAGTTTCAAGGCTACAGACCTTCTCTGCTATCCAAACCCATGTACACCCAAACTCTTCCCCACTCCTCAAGCCACAGCCATCTACTTTTAATCCTACAAGCACACAGATAGCTGTACTGGACTGTAACCACACCTGACACTTGGTCTATGAGCACTTACGTTTTAAACTATAAGGAATGTTCATTTTATTTCATCCTGACAATTCTGTCTGGTTTTGACAACTCTCTCTGGTTTTGGGCAGTGTTAGTCCAGCCAGGCATGTGGGGTTTGCTAGCAGCAGGCACAGGGCAGGGATCAGATGAAGGTACCACGATGGTGTGTAGTGCAGCACCTCATGTGGTGTCGCTCGCTCTGAAACGTTGGGGTCTGCAGAGCCCCTTGTTTGACTGCACAGTTGGCAGATGAACACCCTGCACTCCCATGAGCACTGTGCCCCAGCCAGTGCTGTGAAGCTGCAGGACTCCTAAACACCAGCCCGCAAAGCATCCTTTTCTCTGCTCTAACTGTTCCAATGTGCCAAATTTGATGTAGGATTTATAACCATAAGTTTCCTTCAATGCCTTAAAAGTTGCCAATGATCGCTTTTGCAAGAGCCGGAGACTCTGCGTGTGTTGCGTGCCCGGCAAGGTCATCGTCACGAGATGGTGGTGCCAGTCGTTTCTGGAACCAGCAACTCGTTTGCTCGCACTCTTTCCTCTTCTGTTGTAAGGCACAAGATAATAATTAAAAAGAAAGAAATAGTTATGTGGATCAAACCGAGCTGTTTTGTTTTCTTTGTTGCTGCTTTGCCTCGGGAACATACTTTGGTGTCTGGCCTGCAGCTGGTTCCATCTCCAGCAGTCCCTTTAGGCCCCCACAAAGAGCTGAGTGCGGAGGTGCAGTGGCCAAATTCTACTGCTGGGGCTGCAGGGCAAGGGTAGTCCCACCTATGGCATTGTAGAGGGTTCACGGCTGGCCGGCTGAGGGAACAAGGTGTTCCATGGTGGAGTCCACCCTCGCTTCCCCAGAAAATCGACTCTGTGGGTTTGATTTGCATCACACCCCGGACAGTGCTGTCCCATGGTGCCTGTCATCTCTCTGCTCTGCCTGCAGGGGGTCAGAAACAGCCCCTTTGTTTGCCTTGACAAGTAAAGATAAAGTGATTTACACAACAGCAGATGGAAGAAGTGAGGGTGAGGGTGCACCCATGCCCCCAGTAAACCCAGCAGCCAAAGGTGCCCACAGAGCTGGTGTGACCAGCGCTGGCTTGTATTTGGAAGATGCCCATGCTCTGCCCTGAGATTTACCTGGAAAAGAGCACGGGTGCTGTCCTATTGCCTTCCCATTCCTACCTTGTCACACCACATCACAGCAATCCGCCCCAGGGTCATGGCCTGATGGTCGTTGGCTTCTCCACTACCGCTGCAGGCCGGGAGCCACTTCCCTTGACCCTGCCACACTGATAACCTCTGGGACGATGCCCTGGTGAGGCCACTCACCGTGGGGTAACACAGCCCTGGGGAGGGCAGCCCTGTAAAGCAAGGGGCAGCCTACAGAGTCAGGGAATGGGGCTCAGGGCATGTCTGGGGCAGTGCATCCCACCAGCAGCTTCCAGCAGAACAGCACAGAGCAATCCAGGGCACCCAGGCAGAGCTTGGAGGGGCAGTACCTGCAGAGTTAAGTCCAGGGCACTAGTACATAAAGCAAGGACCAATGAACCTCCAAATATCTCCTGGTTCAGCTGTGAGGTAGGAAATGCAAATACATAGCATTTCTCTCAGACCACAGGGGGAAAAAAAGACAGATGTGACTGTGCAGCTAATGTAATATATTCTGAACCTCAAATACCCTCCGGTGCTTTGTTCCTGTCCTTTGAGTATAAGCAGCCTGGAGGTGTCCCTGCCCATGGCAGGGGGGTTGGAACTAGATGATCTTAAGGTCCTTTCCAACCCTAACTATTCTATGATTCTATGACCTGTCCTTTATACCCAGCACAAGCCTCTGTAAGTGTTCCTGCTTGCTCACCTGGCTGGGTGCTACCAGTGAAGCCGGTAATTTTACCTTGGTGATACCAGGGTGGAGGGGCTGCAGTCATGGAGGAGAACAAGAGCTGCGGGAAGGACGAAGCACTCCTTTGGAGAACAGCTGCTTTGCAAGGGCCAGCTTGAGATTTCCTGTGTTTCTGGAGCTCTGCAGCATTTTGGTGCTGTCTCATAGTGCTAAGCTTCAGAGGTGTTAGAGAGGCAGCAGACAGGGAGAGGATGTGGGCATTTAGGACACATCAGAAAGGACCAGGCTGGATTTCGGATTACATTCTGGCTTTGACAGCCCCTCTGCTGGGCTCTGTTCCTGCAGTCTTACAGGATCTGAGGTGCCAAGATTTAACTAACCTGGCAGCAGTAAGTTAACTAACCCACCCCACAAATGCCTGCTTATACGCACCACAAGGCTCCTAAAGTGAAGCACTAAGTGGAAACAGCAATAACACCTCCTTTGTGGTCCCATTTTTCTTACTGGGTTAAACATAGAGGTTGCCAGGGGAACACACTGAGTCAGACTGCAGCTGGTTAAAGATTTATATCTCTACAGAACCCTAACCTCTGGGATAAAAGGCAGCTGTGAACACAGACTACACTAGCAGCTCAGGAAGAAGCAGGGAGTGGCACTGGAATGGGCTGCCCAGGGAAGTTGTGAATGCTCCATCCCTGGTAATGTTCAAGGCCAGGTTGGACAGAGCCTTGGGTGACATAGTTTATTGTGGGTGTCCCTGCCCACGGCAGGGGGGTTGGAACTAGATGATCTTAAGGTCCTTTCCAACCCTAACTATTCTATGATTCCTCCATGATGCGTTGTCTTCACCTTATGCTAGGGAGAATTCCAGCCTCCACACAGGGTGCAAACTCCCACCACAGGGCTGGTTGGTTGTTTTTTTCCCCTGCATGGAGATGCTGGCCCATGCACATGCTGCTGTGCTGTGGGGCTGCCTGGTGCTCCTTGTTTTGTTGTCACACTGGTGAAGTGGGACAGTCTGTGCAGCCTGACATGTTGCCTGGGGCAGGCCTATGTCATGGTCCTGCTGTTCCAGTGATGGAAAAGCCTTATTCCCATTGTGATCCTGGAACCAAGGGTCCTTCAGCTCTGCTTGAGGTTCTTGCAACAACTGTGCTGAGATATACAGCTCCTTAAAAACCAGAATGGCTGCACACAGTTTTGCTAATGACCCTTGTCCTGATGCTGGAAGTCATTACAGAGTAAGCCAAAGGAAAAAAAAAAACAAAACATTTTTCCATTGGCAGGAACGCAAACACTCCCTCTTCCAGACTGAGGAAGAACCCTGTCATCAGCAAGAAGGAATCAATAGGCAATTCAGAGCGAAGTCTCTTCCAGTACCTTTGGCTGGATTCATCCAACTCGCTCCTTGCCAGCTCTTAGCACAGAGACCTCAGCAGGGAGAAGAGCTTCTTCCCCAGTGAGTGACCACGCAGAGCCCTTAACGCCAGCAGCCAGACAAATACGCCTGAATGAATGTCCACATCAGGGGGGTCTGACACTTTAAAGCAAACTTACTAATATCAAAACAGCATAAGCAATCCCAGCTCATTCATGCAAGTCTTCACAGACTTATGGCACAAATGCTGTGTAACATGCAAAGAGGGCACTGCTTGGTATAGAGTGAGAGAACACTCATCACCCCTGTTCTGTCCCAGCAGGTTCCAGCTGAACCAGAAGGGTTGCAGAGCTGGGGTCTGCATTATGGATGGGAACACAGGGATGCACTCCTAAGGCTTATGCAGGGGCCTTCACTGAGACCCAGCTAAACCACAGGGGAACCCGCAACTCTGGGACAAACAATTGTATCCCTGGTGAAACAGGATGTACTGCAAAGACATTCTGCTGCACAGAACTGACCCCGCCGGTGGTGCTCAGATGTGTCCACTGTAACATGAAGATGGAGCAGTGTTCGTACTAAACCCAGACACACCTACTTGGAAGGGAAACATCCAGAAAATTACAGGCTGCAGTTCCAGAGCCCCAGGCACACATCCACTTGCTGCTTGTAAATGGGAGCAAAGCTCTTGGGATAATGTGAACGTCAGTTCTGAAACAACAGAGGCATCAGAGTTGTTTCCCATTGCAGCAAGAGACCAGCTAAGCTCCTTTACCTTTGAATAGAGACAGCTGCTGGCTGCCAGCATCCCAGAGAGTACAGGCTACTCAAGCTCCTGGGTCCCTATGCCCAGAGCAGCCTTACAAATGCTCCAACACACATGCAGTCATTCTTGGAGATGGTGTACATGCACTGACCGAGCGTGGTCTGCAAGAACAAGCTGTTTGGAGACGTCATTTGGAAAAGCTGAGGTCAGACTGAAAAACACAGTTTGCACTGAGGCTTAGAACACCATTAAGTTTAGTTAATTTTCAACAGAAATGCAAAAAACCCTCCAAGCCCTAGACACAAGGCAGCTCATTACCAAATTCCTAGTCTAGCAAAGCGGCCCAAGAGCTGTACGAGTAAGAATGCCTGGCAATGCTTGAAGCAGTCAAAAATGTTTCAGCAAGCCAAAATATTCAGGCTAGATTATTAAGGAAGCAAGGATTATAGGATCATACTGTGACTGACTGTCCCTCTTTACCTCCTAAATCCTTCCCCAGTTATACCCATCAGCTTAACTTCAGCCACATTCGAGAGAGCTGAAGGTCTCAAAGATACCAAACTCCTCCAAGTTTTGTGGGAGCAGGTGCTTAGGTGAAATACACTCATGGATTAGAAAAGTTGCACATTCACAGGGCAGAGGTTATGAATGGCTCCACACCAAGGCAAGCTTCATTGGGAGCTCATTTGCAATGAAAGGTGTAAAAGCGAAAAAAACCTAAACAATACCAAACAAACCCAAAATGCCCCAGGCTAAAACAAGCTTTATTTTTTTAAATTTATTTATTTTTTTAACTGTTCACCAACTAGTTTCTTAAAACCAGCTGAATCCTTTTGGTTGAACTTCTCCGTAGATAACTAACCTAATCCACTTGCAGATGGAAGAACCTGCAACATAACAAATTCTGCCAGACATCTATCACTTAGCAAAAGTAAGGAAGAAGTAAAGTCTTCAAAAGAAACACACTTGGTCACTTTGGTAACAGGTACCGGTACCAGCCCTCTTGTACCCGAGATCGTGATGGGGATTTCAGTAGCAGCTTGTTAACTGCCTGCCCTCACATATCCAGCACTAGTGTGGAGTTTACATATACTGCACTTGTGTATGTAAACAGAAATAACAGAAATTATTGCTGAATAGAAGAATTTGGTTCACAGTCATACAGCAAGCGAAGGACATAGGGAAATGGAAACGGGAATGCAGGTGCCCCTGTGTTCAGCTTACCTGCTCACAGGGAAGACCACCACCACTCCTGTCCTGTGTGCTGTGGCACACAATCTGCTATTTTATTGTCACCAGTAGGTGAAATGTTTTCCCATGTCTGTAAGGAAGAAAAAGGAGATTACAGGTTCTTGTGAAGGGTGTTGGGCTTCTCACAATGAGTTCTTACCTTTCACTCCCAGGTATATGCAAGGACACGTTGGTCTACCATTTAACAGTACTGCTTGTCACCACAAGCTACACAAAAACATGCTGCCAGCAGCATATGCTGAGCACACCCTGAGCACAGCCTTGGAACAACTGGTTGCCTCCCAGCACCACATGAAAAGCAGCTCTCCTAGGAACATGCTATTTTTCTCTACCTTTGCCAAGTCCCCATCACCCACTTTTCTAATGTTAAAATGTCTATCTTTCTTCCAAGGGAAACATTTAGATTTCATTTCCAAATAGACTATTTTACAATTAGAAAATACAAGCTCTCCTTTCCAATTTGGGAAATACTTTTGCAGATTGCTGCTGCTTTGACACAAATATATTGTTGTTACACTAAATCAAAACCAAGTGAAGACGGTGATGCAGCTCCAGCAGAATTTTGCAGCTGCAGGGCAGTCAATCAATATTGCATTTTGCCTCAAATAGGATTTCCATTCATCTCAAAGAACAAAATTTGACCTGTTTATTGACTGAACCTGTATCTATGGCAACTGGCTGAAACCTCAGCAAATGTAAATATCCACTGGCTCATTCAACAAGGGTCTCTTAAAGACGACATGAGTAATACTCAATTTCTGATTACTTTGCCTCCTCTCTTTGTGCTGAGCTAGGAAGGGCTACAGAAAAATAAAAAAGAAGAAAAAATACCACATATAAAAAGCAAAAGTGATGAGGATGTGACATTTGCAACATTCCCTCCATCTCTCAGCAAGTATCTGTCACAGCAGAACAAGTATATTTTAAAGTACCTAAACATTCAGGCTGGCACCCTACTGAGCATGCATTCATGTGGACAATTCAACCATCTCCCTTTAAAAGAAAGATTTAATACATAAAATCTCCTACGTGTCCATTCATAGGCTCTCCCTCAACTGCTGGAATAAACACCCCTGCCCCCCATTTGTATGGAGCACGAATTTTGTAATGATGATACTCCACACTGAAGAAAAGTGAACACAGACATGCCAAGGGTATAATTTTGCCAAGGACTGTTAAAGTGCATTAACACAAATCATTGCACACAAATGCCTAATGATGCCCTGAAAGAAATTCAACATAAACTAGTATAACACCAACTTGAATAATTTATCAGTAAAACTCATTGGCTGCTTCACATCATGGAAACAAGCATTAAGGTTTCTCCTGGCTCATGTGTGCATGGTCTGGTGGCAATGCAGATTAAGGCTGGATGCAGTACTGCTGTTCAGAACATAACTGATAGTTACACGCTGCCATTGCAGTGCTCTTCCATTTAGAGGGCTCAGCTGCACATTTCACTAGTCTCTTGAACCTTATCCTCCTATTACGCTAAATCTATATTGGACACAAAGAAAACAGGCAGAACATAACCAACATGACTCCATCTTTGTGACCTGATTGTAGTTTGATTCTGCATTTGTAAGTACTCCTGACACTAGGACTTACCATCTCCTCTTGCTGGGAATTAGCAGATCTGTAAAGCAATTCAGAATTATGCTGTAGTACAAGTAGTATTTAATTAGGATCTGTGTTAGCCATGAAATCGCTAAGTAGGTAACCAGAAAATAAACCCAGAATTATTTCATCAAGTGAAGAAACAATAGTGTCTATAAAGTAAGGAATGAGTCCAAGCACACCTTCCCTAACTTCCAGAGCACAAAGCTGGCTCATCTCCCATGAGGGCATAGATGCCATCCCATAGACGGCCTGTTGTTACAGAAGCTCTTCTATCATCAGGACCAAAAGTGACTGGAGGAAAGCCAAGGTTAAAAGGAGACCAACAGAAATAAAACAGCAGCAGGAGAGCTGAAAGAAGATTGGCACATTTTAAAGCAAGCAGACTGATTATGCAGGAAACCACACAGCCCACAGATCAGCCTTGGCAATAACTAAAGGTCACCCCCACTGCATGCTGATGTACCCCCAGGGGGTACTGCAGGGTTGGAGAGCAGATAAAACATCAGTGCCTTCATGATATGTGTTAAGGTGAAAGAAAGCAGGATATTCAGCCAGGAAGAGTAAGCTAAGAATATGCTTTCTGAAGGCAGGTGTGGAAGAAATAAAGATGGAAGCAGACAAATGGGAAATAAGAGATCACTAAGCATTCATATTAAAATATCACAGGCAACAGATTTTCAGTTCTCCTCATCAAGCCACTAAAAGAATGAATTAGGAAGCCTTGGCCTTCTGCATTTTAGCTGGCATGTCATTTACCCTACAGAAAACCTCTCTTTAAACATATGCAGAAACCCTTTTTTTCCCCTTTTAAACAGAAACTGACACATCAGAGCCAGTGTCTGCACAACCACCTTGAGGCTATGCGAGTCAGCAGTATCTTAGAATGACATTCATTTGAATTAACTATCAGATTCTATATAACTGTTAAGCTTGGCAAATAAGCCCTTATGTAGACACGAAGTTCAAGCCTGGATTAGGGAAGAGTTTGCAATGAAAAATGTGACTATTCTGCTAACTCTTTAAACACAGAGGTATACATAGAAAAGAAACCCATGTGTGATAGTGAAACAGGAAGTGGCAATATGAAGCACATGAACCCAGTGCCTTGCATAAAGCGCAGACCAGAGCAGCAGAGAAAGATCCGGTTCACAGGGGACTCAATAGCAACAGCCATAAACATGAATGAAAATAATCTAGAGGTGGCTCTGCCATAAAGATGTATGTATTGATGCAAATAGGGGTCCTTTAACTACATAGGATTATTTCTCCTGTACCTGTGTTGAAAAAAATCACCTTGACATCTTTACTGAGTTATTTCTCACCGAAATCCTTACTAAAAGGAAAGTCGCAGAAATTCCATGTTACTCCAGCTGAGGATACTGCACAGTTAGCTCCAGTGAAGATTCTGGTATGAAACTACCCTTCACCATTGAACCTCCTAATTTAAATTTATTATTCTATATAACCCCAGAGCATGCCCAGCAGTTTCAATATCAACTGCTCTAATTCTGAGCCTGACATAGGGAGCATGCCATGGAAATACGGGAGCTCAATTTTAAGTTGGCTAAAATAAAGTTTATTTTACTGTTACAATATATAATCTCTTATCAACACAACTCACAAAGTGTTTACAAAATAACCTCGTTTTTTGCTGCATTTTAAACACTACTTTTATACAAACTTCAAATGTAAAATAGGAATTTGTAGCTACAAATGTTTTTGTTATTTTAGAAGCATTACAATAATTACTTTAAATAAGACTTTTTTTCTTATGGTGTCACCTTCACAGATGATACAGAACATTTATTGTAAAGACCTGAGGAAGGATTCATGAAAGCCTTCTTTAGACAAAGGATGCCAGTCCTCTTAGGCTGTCAGCAAGCAAGTGCATTTCAGCTAACCTGGGTGCCCCAAAATGCCTTACAAATGAATCTTCCCCCTTTCCCAAGACTGACTGTAGGGAGGGGGCCTGGTGCATAATGGCAGCTTTCATGAATCCCCACACTTACGACCTAGTATGCAGCAAGACTGTTAAGACACAAAACTGTGGTCCTTAATGCTGTGCAAGAAACCATGGAAACAGAAAAAAAAATTTATTATTATTACAGTTGCCACAAAATCTAGTATGTTAAATATGTTTAAATTAAAGCTCCCTAATGTCCTCTGTGACCCTGGCAGTAACAGGCTAGTATTACATTACTCAACCAGGGTCTCCACTACAATGCATTAAAACACATTAAAAAGAGTGTAAAAAACCTACCATTGCCATGGCAGCTAGAAAGCTATGTGCTAAAGGATTTATGCTCCTCCTAGTCAAGTCAGCTGATGAACCTTACATGACAGCAGAATGAGGCTGACGGTGATTATTTTACATATAGCAAGCAGGTAGAAAGAGGTGCTACCTTTTGAATTTTCATGCATAGTTTAACCAGCTCACAGCTGGCTCATCTCCATTAAGACTAGAGATGCATGATCCACCATTTGGTATAAGCCAAACTACCAGCAAATATATTTGCAGTGCAAACAAAATTGTTTTTCTTCAAGAAAAACAATTAAATTTAATGCTACTTCTCAAAAACCAATGCTTACAATACATCATTTTCTACTTATTTTGGTCTGCATTTCTAAAGTTCCCTTCCTCTTCCCAAATCATATCTGAAGACAGATGATCACAGTACACTTTATTTTTTAGGCAATGACTGTCTCCCCAAAAAAACATACTGCCCACTGAAGATCATCCCTGAGAGCACTGTTCTAGCTAGACCCTTAGAAAATAAGCAATATCTAATAGCTTAGAGGAAAAAAAAGGCTGTTCACCCCATGAGATCTTGTGGTTATAGGAAGTAAAAAAAATGCAGCTACTCTGAGCATTTCAATTCCCTGAGCAGAGTGAAATTTGAAGATAGTAATTTGTAACACAAAGCATAGCAACATCTATAGCTGTACTTACAGAAGCTGGTTTTTGACAATGGTAAAGTCAGATGTTACATTACAAGCATACAGCAGTTCGTGGTAGTTCCTTGCTTCCTGTCATAGGAAATACGATGCCCTTCTTTGGTGAGAAACAGCAGTGAAGAAGCTTGAGGACTTTGGATTCTTTTGCCTTCTGATAATCTACCAATCTTTAAGTTACAGTCATTGGAGATACCACCAGGCCATAGTGCAGAACAAGTAAACCATCCTAGAGAGAAGAGAAAGAAACTATCATCACACCAATTAACCTTCTTCATGAAGCATTTCTGTCATCACCTGGTATGACAGTCACTGCATGGCAGAACCTCAGCTTCCATCTCCTTCATCATTTTATACCATACCCCTCCATACGGTAAATGAAAGTTTTGAAATATCAAGACAAATACTTATATTCCCCTCTGCTCTCTGAGCTGGAGAAGGGTGTCAAAAAAGTGGTAAAATCTGGTACTTTGCTTTCATTTTAAAGTTATATTGAGATTATCTAATTTTCATACAATATGCTTTCGTTTACAACTATTGTTGCTTTCCAACATGATACTGTGGGACAGAAAAAAAAGTAAGAAATTAAGTAGTTTTAGAAGATGCTACCAAAAGCTGTACTGGAAGAACCCAGACTGCTACTACCCATTAAGTCATGATGTTTGTCTTCTTTTGAGACTGCTCCACAATAAAAAAACCTTTCACCTGTGAAACAGGACACTTCCTGACTCATTAGTCTTACTTATGTCACTTAATTCCCACACAGCTGGTGAAAGGTCTAGCACTCACAGTCTGCTTCTACCACTGATCCACTGGGAATCTGACTTGTTTAAATGACCTCTTTATATGGACAGGCTTTAAAAAAAGTTTTCTTTTGAAGAGAGATATACATTAATCACAATGTTAGAACTTTCTGCCATAGATGTTTTTATAGCATGTAAGATAACGTATGCTCCTGAGAAGTTACACACTTCCGGGGGAGGGAGAGTATACCAGCACATGAAAAGAAATTAAACCTTACAAAGTTAATTATAAAAACAACAGTAAGACTCTTACCATTTCACAGGTTCTGTATTATAATACAGTAACAGTAGAAAGTACCATATTGGTCTAAACACAGTGTTTTGGAAGAATATATATATATATATATTTAAACAATAATTTGTCATGAATGTAAAAATGCTTCTGACTGGTTGGTGTAGCCTCAACTACTCATAAAAAAAAGAAATCTCTGAGCCATTTTGCACTGAGGGAAATTTAAGGTCAAGAAATTGATCTCAAAAAGAATGTGCTTTTCCACGTCCCCATGACATGCTCTTTTTTCTTCCCTTAGGAATTCTTTTCAGACAGTGGCTATCAACACCTCTAGGTTCTGTCTGGAAAACAACCTTTCCTTTGAAAAATAGCCTTGTTTTGCCTCCACTGCCACAAAGGTCTTTCAGCAGAAAATCACCCTAATTGTTATTGTGTATAATTATTTTACTCTCTCTTCTACCATTAGTTGCTTTAGCTTTGTCAGACAGCTAAATGGTGGAAACACTGGAAACAAAGCCACTGCTCGGGGGGAGGCGGGGAGGAAGTGCAGTATGCTATTTTCAAGGAAAAAAAAGTGGAAGAGCTATGGGAGTTTTCAAATGTGATGGTGAAAGAAAAGAGATTCATAGCAAAGGAGAACAGATCTGCAGCAGCAATGCTTTCATCAATTTAGCCAACATGCTCATTTAGTAAAATCAGAAATTCTGCTTCTAGTTACTGATTTCTTCATTTACTTAATGAGGAGATTAATATTCTAAGTCAGGAAAAGAGGGCACCAAAAAAGAAGGCAATTAAAAAACCCCAAAATTTAAAAATGTAAGGTCCTAAGAATGGCCATATCAGCACAGACCAAAGGGTTACCCAGCCCCATAGTGAAAATTTGATAAAAATACACGAAAAGAGCAAGTATGCTACCTCCCTATAACATTTTCCATTTTCAAAAGCCTTTCTCAGGAAGTTCCTGAGCCCTAAGTCAACATTGCTTTGTATCGAAGTGTCTTCTGATGACTTGACTTCTATGAGCTTGGTCTATTGCTTTTGAATCTACAAACTTCTGGCAGGCAGAAGCCAAATCTAAGGGCAGTCAAATCCAAATCACTGGATATGGTGATGTCAGTCATAAGATCAAGACTGAAGATCTGAAAAAGGGGTTAAAATGGAGGCACTGAGAAAACTGGATGAAAGTATTATTTTATAAGAACCATTAATACCAACCAGAAGGCTCATGCTGGAAAGGGCAGCACATTAGAACACATATAGAAGAGACTATATTCAAGCTACAACGACTATACTTGTTCCCTAGGTCTACAGCTACAGGTGATACAGTTTCAGAGCAACAGCAAATGTGCTTTGTGAGTCTCATGCAGCCTCACTTTCATTTAAAGGATGCTTACGATGACAAATGAGGGCCTAGTGTAGGATAGGTGCCAACCAACCTTAACGTCAATGGGCAGGCATGAAAAAACCCTATTTTATTCCTGTGTTGTTATATTAGTGCCAGCTCACTAATACTCCTTCATCTTCTCATCCTGTTAATAACCAGAAATCTGTTGCTAATTCCTAAACGGATGTAACAGGAGACAGGAGCTTTAACTCACTTTGTGCATAGCATAAGGTGGAATGCCTGAGCTGCAATATGAAAAAGTGTCCTCAGTTCTTGTTAGGTAGAACAGGTACTGTGAAGTTACTTATGGACCTTTTGACACAGTATACTGTTGTACCTTCACAAAGGTATACTTGTATTCCTTGTGCTTGTGAGCTACTTCAACTGAAGGAACAGCACACATTCAAGCTTCTTTTTTTTGAGAATTGTAGTCAAAACCCATTTTTTCTCTATAGCAGAGTTTCTTAAAGGAAAGAAGTATTAATACAAAAAAATGCTACAATGTATTCTTTGATGAATGAGTTTTCAAATGTCCTATTTGGCAGTAGGACATTTAAAGAAATTATCTATCTACACAGGAAATACCCCTGTTAAACCAAAGACCAAACCCACTGCAATGCCTCCGTATAAACAGAAGTTGAGAGTTAAGCCAGTACTGGCACTGCTTACTCTGTAATTATTCACTTCTTAGGTACTATACATTTCTACATATGTTCAGCTGCTTTCTCGTGATACTGTTCTTAAAAGGAAATCCAGAGAATGAGCTTTCACTGCTTATTACAAATCTCGAATCAGGCCAAATCAATCATCTCTCCCCACAAAAGCAAAACTCCCCAGTGTTTTTTGCCACACATTTGTGAACCTGACCCAAGAAAAATCGCACTGTTACATGCAACCATAAACTTTAGAGTGGAACTGACAGACTAGAACACTACAGTATATACATCTTCTGATGTTATAAAGCAGCAGCAACCAGAAGTGCCCTGCTTTCCAAATTCAATATCCCCACCGCAAAGAGTAAAACCACTTCCACAGCAGATGTGTGCTAGAGGGTCACAGTAATTAACTTAGATCACAGCTCTTACTGCCTAGCTCAGGAGAACAAAAAAATACAGTAGCACTGGGCTATAAAAGGTGGGAACTACAGAGACCATTATAATCAGCAAGACCTCTGTTCCAAGGGCCAAGGACATAAAGGAAGCTACTACTCTTTCTAGCTTTTCCCATGTGTGAACTTACTACATCCATCAGTGACACACTGCTCTGAGAAGGTCAGTTTCAGACAAGTGAAAATAACTAGCAGCTTGGATCACACTGCATTCATGCAGCAGAGGAGAGGGGTAGAAATTATATTCCCATGGAGTTAACAACAAGCTTCCTTCCTCAGCTACTTGATCAAACTCTTAATCACAGGCAGATCTCAATGTCTGGTTACAAAATAAAGCCTTTAAAAAAATTTCTATCAGTGTCTTTCATCTCTTTTTGCAGTAAATTCCAGAAGTTTTACACTGTTTTAGAAATTATATATATAAAAAAGCCACTTTGCTTAAATTCTGTGCAGCAATTTTTTTATGTTTTACCTCTAGACAGAGCTAGAAATCCTACTTCCAGCTAATTAGAATGACTCAACCAACCACTCAATTTCAGAAGTGTTAAAATACTTTCAGATCTACAGGATTAAACACGATTTAGTGCTGATTTTTTTAGGCTTATATTTACTTCTTGGAAACTACCACGTTAATTGTTTCCATTCAAGCACTAAAATTTCTTGCCTATTTACTCCAATTAAAACAAGCTGAGCAGGTTATGATGGAGTGAATGTTAGGAATATTTATTTTCAACATCAGATCACACCTGATCTTCCCACACTTGTTGGAAAGGCACATAGTAATTCAGAACGGCTAAAATCCCGCTAGCTTGTTCTTACAGAAGACTTACATTTAACTGAGGCTGTATGGCATCGCTACACACTGTTACTCAGTAGGAGGAAAAAAAAAACCCCAAACCCACCCAAAATCTTCATAAGACTATCTTGAGCATTTAAGAACCATTCAGGAGGAATCAAAGCCCCTAAAAAAATTACAATAATTATGGTCCTGAAAAATAAATCTCACACCCAATATGTTTTGCTGCATTGCATTGGAAGAAACTTACAATGTAAACGCTGCCAAAGAACGCATGTTAAAATTAATGCCTTTGGCAAAGAGAAACTTACCTGCATTTTTTATATCACTTCTCTCAGCAAAAAGAATAACTGCTGTCATCAATGAACTTGCAAGTAAAAAACGTGACTCAAGAGCAGTTATTTTCCTCCTCTAAGCAGTATCTGTACTTGCCTAATAAAACCCCCCAGTGTTTACTCCTTTAAATGACTTTGTGTTGCGTAAGTAGCTACTGAAGCTATTTTCTTAGCATGAAGCATCTACAATGACCCTTAGAAACTGGTAAATGACAATGGCAGTTTTGAAGAGTGTTTCAGTATCCTAGTGAGAGCTGCTAGTGGCAGCCAAGCTCCAACACCAGTTTGGAAAGGCTGGAAGGTTATGATGGCACAAGATGCCCTTGCAGCTCAATGTAAAATCCATCAAGTGCTCTTCTGTAGTTCCACTGGGCAAGGACAATCATGCCCCTCACTGAATTTCAGGTCTTGGTGAAAAAGAAATAATCCCTACCATTTGTAGATTTGACCTATCTTTTTTTTCTCCTGGATAATTGTCTAAAAACATATTTCCAAGGTTTTTAAATCCTGGAAATGCATCCACTTTATTTCTGATAAATAATACAAAATAATACAATGTAAGACTATAAATCATGAAACTTTTACAATTATTTCAGTATCAAGAAGCAATTATGCTTTATTTCTAACATTCCCACTGCAACTATTTGGCATCCTAAGAGGTTCTGTAACAAAATGAAGAAAAATTAAGGGTGAAACTGATCTTTCAAGTTTCCTTGCTAAAGTGACTATGAAAGCACAATACTCCACAAAAAGCAAAAATCTTCTCTTTGCCCAGTACAGCAGGCCTGCAAGAATTCATCACTAGCATACTGAATTTGTAATAGTGAGATTTGAAATGTCACTGGAGAATGTATCTCAAGACAACTGTTCTCTTTGTGAAGCTGCTGATTGGTACTTAGCCACTAAACATCAGTCAGGCAGACCCAATTCTGACAAGAAATGAAAGACACTAAACTTCAACTAGACAGATCATGTCAGAAATCAGACTGATAAAGTTTTCTTTAAAGTGCTTCCCTAAGAGCATTTCTCATACAGGAAAAGCTTTTGCGCTAAGATGAAGTCTAAAAGCATGTACATTTGACTATACCTCTGGATTGAGAAATAAATCACCCCCTGGTATTTACTGAAGCTTTCACTAGAGGACACTTCTATCGCTATGCGTTGATTGCTGTATTTACTTACAATGAGCTTGTTACGCTAGGAGCAAGCTTGTTACCAGCGCTGGCTTCCTCCTGGTTTCTATCCCCTGCTCCCTAAAGTAGGTTAGGTTACACTTTATTTATTTCTTCATGTTATTATATGAACAGCTAAACCATCAAGTATGGCATTTATTCCCTTTGACTGCAGAAAAGGAGGTACACACCACAAGCCTCAAAGATTTTTAATAGGTGCCAGCACTAGCATTAGCCACACTTGTCCACCCTGACCGAGGGACTCCTCCTTGTTACTCAAATCAGGTACAGGTGAAGCAGTGTCCAAGACACCTCAAAATCAACTTTCCACTTGACCCAGAAATCCTCTTGTGAGGGCTTGAAAGGGCTCAGCAGGAAATTTATATGCAAGATTGTGCATATGTGTGCACAAATAAGTCAAGAGAACTGAATTTGTTATTTTAGCCCTTCTGCCATCTCCTTAGATTACTTTCCAAAAAAAATACCTATCTAAATCCTATTTCTTCCTACTATATTGGATTAAACATTAACTTTTCAGATATCCAAGTTTACATAAACAGCTTACCACTCCTCACAATTTTACCTCTTTATCTTACTATGCACTGGACAGACCACTTCATTGCTTTTGGCGCACTTCTAAAATGGTATGACCCTTCCTATTAAAAAGATGCTTGAAAAGATTCCCAAGGAAGTAAGAAAATGTTTTCTTATTTGCAGAGTCAGCAGCACTTAAGACAGTAAACTATCAACAAGAAATTGCTGTCTATACACTCATGCTGTGATCAGGATTGGTATAATATGCACCAAGCATATTAATAGCATTCATTACTCTGTATATTTCATTTGAGTTTTTATAAGCAAATTTATTTCCCTGACCCAATCACAAGGCTGCCCTTATTTTGTATGCTTCAGGTCCTTCCATTTCTTGTAGAGACACAATTGCCAGGGAGGAAGACAAGGAATGCTAATTGAAAGAAAGGCTGGTATGATTATGGAATCATAGAATAGTTAGGGTTGGAAATGACCTTAAGATCATCTAGTTCCAACCCTCCTGCCATGGGCAGGGACATCACTGGTAACAGCCTGTTTCAGAACAGAAAAAAACCCCACCACAAAGCCCTCATGTCCAGATCATCATCAAAACATCAAGAACACTCTTAGCACATGATGTACTTCTCAACTCCACTCGCAATATAAAAAACATTTTGTGTAAGCTGAAAAATTTTTTCTAAGTAACTTCTTCAGACAAGCTGCTGCTGCTACCTGAGAGCTTAAGGAAGGAAGTCTTATCTTTTAAAACAGAAAACCTGGAGCAAAGCCCAGGCTGCCATATGTACCTGTACTGCACTCTCTCCTATGGCTTGACGGATTTCCCTCAGAGTCTGGTAGTGTTCTAGGAGGTGATCACCGCATATTATGTCCACCTGTGAAAGAACATAAACACCATCAGGTTCAACCTACCTTTGGACACGTGAAATGGTATTTAAGCCCTTTAAAATGGATCACAAGAGTTCAATTCTAGCATGTTAGACAATAAAGCCATCTTCACCTTTGTTGGCCAAATGTATTCAGCACACACAGCGCTGATGCACTGCCCTAATGCTTCCCACCCCATACCCCTAACCTGGGGCTCACTTCTGGAACAGTTTCATTGTTTCACTCCCAGTTTTGTGCCTCTGCTGAAAAAAGTTCTCTAGCAACAGCTGTGACAAACTTAATGTGAATTTAAAGCATGTATTAAAACAATCCCACAAACATCCAGAGTCATTCAATAGCTGCAAAAGAGGGCAAGTTGTTTGTGTCGCTGACAATGAGCCATTGCTACCCTCATTCCTAGCTTGAGTGAGAAAACACGTGAATAAACCTGCTTAATATGACTGTTTGAAGAAGTGTTTTAATAGAAAAGCTCACTGTATGCCACTGTCAGCAATCACATCCCACAGTCCTCTTTCAAAGTGCAATCAATATGTCTGTGATGCAAGTGAAGGACATACTCAGCAATTCTAAGTGATGTCCTCTAATGCAGCTAAACTATGCCACTGAAGTCTGCAATTCCACAGGAGGCACTTCTATTAAGAGCCCACAAAACCAGTACATTTATTTTTTTTTTGGGGAAAAAAAAAGAATAAGTGAGCTATTCTGAATTCCTTGCCTTGACTATTATAAAAAATAAGCCTCTTTATGAATTTACTTCGCATAACGTAAATCCAGTCTCTAACATTCTAAATTAGAGCAGCTAACACAGCACTGTTTCCCTCTCAACTGCAGCTTGGTTACATTTTGCTTATGAGCAATTTTTAGATACAGAAATGAGAGCTGTCATCTGTGACTTACAATGACAAAACCTCAAAGTTAAAGTTAAGAGCATTGACAATGAGCTGTCCCGCAGCTTTCTGCAAGGAAAACATCTAAGCTCTGCCACTGCAGTAGTGGGGAGCATACTGCAATGTCATTATGTATTCTCTTCCACAGACATTTTCACTACAGGATACACTCTGTGCTTAAGCTGATCAATTCCTCTGGGTTTATGCTCTTTCGCATGCTGACCCTCTCTCTCTCAGTCTTCATGAAAAGATTTGGGAAAATTTATGGCTCATGCTGGCAGACTGCATTGTTCCGAGAATCAAAACACAGGAATTCTACTCCTTGGAGACTCAGAAAGGGCTAATCTACCTCACCATCTGTATAGTATGAAAATGATGTAGGATACTCTGTTCATGTTAGGTTGAATCTTAATGTGCAGAAGATACGAACTGCTCGGCATTACTTTTGATTTCAGATTCTAGGACAAAACCAGCAAGTAAAAACTAATCTGGATGTAACATTAAATACTGATTAGCTATTGATCCATATATACACACATGTATACATTTAACAGCAACATTTGATGTATTTAACACAGAACCTGAAAGAAATATATTTCTTTTTGAAAGCAGGCTACAGTTATTTCTGTTGTTTCCCATGCATCCTAGCCTCTAGTTATTACTACAGCAAGGCCAACATATCTGCTTTGCTTTTCAGTGATATACAAGTTTAATCACTTTTGCTTTATAGGCTTATGTCATGGGTTCAGCAGTAGCAGTCATTTTTTCTCCTTCTTTGTAGCTGGTGCAGTGCTGTGTTTTGACTTTCTTCCTGGGAACAGCACTGATAACACCAGTGTTTTCAGTTACTGCTTGGTAATGTTTTGGTTTGGCCAAGGACTTTCTGAGTCTCATGCTCTGCCAGGGAGGAGGGGAAGCCAGGAGGAAGGAGAAACAGGACACCTGACCCAAACTGACCAAAGAGGTTATTCCATACCACAGCACGTCATGTCCAGGATGTGAAAACAGAGAGCAGAGACCCGGAAGGGTGGGGGTGCACTGCTTGGTCGGGCTGGGTATAGCTGGTGAGCGACTGTATTCTTCCCTGGTATTTGCCTTGTCATTATTATTATTGGTGGTAGCACAGTAGTGGTCTTGTGTTATACTTCAGTTACTAAACTGTTCTTAACTCAACCTGTGGGAGTTGCATTCTTTTGATTCTCCTCCCCATCCACCCGGGAGCGGGGGCAAGAAAGAGAGGGGAGTGAGTGAGAGAACGGGCTGCGTGATTTACGGCTTAAACCACAACAGCTTATTTTTATAATTTTTATACCACGAAGGCACTGAAAACTCAATCTTGCACCCACTGAAGATACATACATAGATATTTTATATATAGTCTACAGAAACAGAAAATCTAATCTATTTGCCCAATATAGGATGCCAATGACACAGTGACAACTGCTGACGATGTTTCAAAACAGAATCAGAATGCTTGTTTGAAAATATCCCACTCTGACCCTGCTGCTCCAGTTTCAAATGCTCATCATTAAAGATTCAGTGTCTTCTAATACATTGAGAAGTTTTCCACATTTAATATGTTAGAGTGCTCTGAATACCAAATGTCCAATCAACTCATTCCAGTACCAAAGCCTGAACTTCTACCTGCTAATTTGATGCAAGGAGTCATTCTGTAAAGACAAGAGAATAGAACATAAATGAAAAAAATCCCAGCTCAGCATGCAAATCAGTTGCAAAACGTGTCTTGGAGGAATCCCTGTGCTATACAGGAATTAAATCCATTGCAAAAGAAGCACCAGCAACTCAAGTGCTATGGATTTCCTATAATTTCAACTAACTGGTGAGATTGAAGCCAGCTTGTACTGGTAGGCAGCGAGGTAGCAGTAAATATCATTTGACCTTTCGCTGAAAGGAAACGAAGATGTAGCTGATGGACAGTCAGTCTCTTAACAGCTCTGTTAAAATTCTTATTAAAGCAGCCTTTCTATTATGCCACTTATGTTCTTTAGGTGGCACGTTTGTTATCAGAGCTATTCCTCTAAAAGCCATAACAGTCAGTTATATATTAATACTAAGTAGGATGGAGATAAAATTGGAAAACATTCATGCAAGGGACATCCACATAAAATTAATCCCAAGGAACAATTTGGCCCAGAAAGCAGTAGACTTTAATCAGTAGTTTCTATGCCAACCCATACTATCCAGGGAAGGATAAGGAAAAAACCAAAGTTTTAGAGACTGACGTGAGTATTTGGGCTAGTTATACAAAAAGCTGACAAAGCTTTCAATTTCCTCTAGCTGCTATTTACTTTTCAAAGGTACCAGATACTTCTATTCCAGTGTCTAAGACGAGCATAAAGAAACTGCATCAGCAACTACACTATGTGAGCACAGACTTTCTTCCGAGCTTTCTCAAGGCTGTGGTTTACACACATCTGATTATGGAACATTTCTATTCCATAGGCTACATTAATGAATTCAAACCAGCCAAGCTGCAAGTCTTTCAGCAGTCTTTCACAGAGTGAATGGCAAGAAATACTGCTGCAGGATGTCCTCAAAGGAAATAATGTTTTACAGAAAGCTTCTCTTTTTCTCTCCACTCTTCTGCAGAATGCAAACTAAACAGACGTGTAGTAGATGTTGATGCAGAGTACCTAATGGATTCCAAGCAACATAGCCTGTATTTAACTCAAATTAAATGTTACCTACTTAGTTATTACTAAAAATTCCAGTTGCTCAAAAATTATTTTCACGCATCCCCCATCAAATTCCAGCAATAACATTCAAGAGAAACCTTGTCATTAGAAATATAAACACATACAGAAAATTGATGCCCAAAGCACAGAGATCAAAACAAAGCACCAGAAAGAGTAAACTACAGTCTGTCAGCTCAAGTGGCACAAAAAAATAAACAAAGCCTTAACCTTTCAGATAAACTACGAAATTTGAATGGGAATCCATTTGCAAACTCAAATGTGGAAGTCTAGAAATAATTTGAGGCCTCAGACTAGCAGAAAACATAGGCAGTGACTTCAAAACTGCATTTTAGACTTATATGTATGCTGTCACATTAGTCAGATTGCTTATTTCAGATTTTCATTAACCTCAATCCAACCCACCTGTGCAGATTAATGAAAAAAGGCAAATATTATCTAATATTCTACACAAATTAAGTAAAATTACCTAATATTCTACACAAATTAAGTCCAAGCACAGTCAGTAGCTCCAAAGAATGAGTAACGTACTTTCCACCATTTGGTTATTGAATATGCTTTAACAGTGAACAAACAAAATGTTCTCAAATAATACTTTTACAGACTGTCAAACAAAGCTGATGCTCAGTAGAAACTGATCCCAGTCACAAAATAACCACACCTACCCTCCTCACTAGAAGTTTCAACAATGAAGCCAAAAATGCAACTGAAATACTAAGGAGAGAATGGAGGAAAGACTGTGCCCCCCTGACAGTCAAATCTTTTCAAGCCCCAGGTAAGGCACAATTAAACACTGTGGCAGGAAGTTTCCTGGAAATCAACGCAGTGCATTTTAGCACAATAATGCCAGAAACGTGCATTTCTGAAAGAAATCTCCTAGCTTCCCAAGGGAGTCTAGTTCTTGGACTCTAGTCTCAAGCTGAGAACACCAAACTCCTGACATTTTATACAAAAATTGATTATTTTAGGTAACAAAGAACTGGAGAGAGATAGAAATCAGAATTCAAGAAGTAATATTAAAAACAAAAACTTGCTGTGCTTAGTATCTATTTCTTCTTTAACATATTTTGGGGAGCCGTACAGGAAATGAACCACTACAAACCTCACTCTTCCAAATTTCTAGAACCAACCAAGCACCCTTTACGTTTATATTCTTTGCACATATGGTTTCCAATCTATTTCTCTAAATTCTTCTGCCTGTGCTAATTTATATTCAGGCTCTCCCTAGATTTGTTTTACAGTTTCCATTTTATTAGTCATCCAAGGAAACTGAGCAGAAACATGACTCATTAGGCTATATTAAATCTTCAGTGACATATCTGACATATCTTCCACTTTTTGCATGTTTACCAACAAACAATCAACTTCAGTTCTGCATACTACAATGAGAAGGTGACAGCTCGTTACACACATTTCTTTAATCTTAAATCCCTGTATGACAGAGAAATGATCAATTAGGACAAGAAAAATGCTTCCTGCTTTGTTTTTGGAATTCCCTAATCTTTTAAAAATAAGCCTGAATATCTTCAAGAAATCAGACATAATTTGTGGCATGAAAATCAACTTCAGGTTTCCAGTGACCAAAAAAATACTTGCTGACAAATAATGGGAACAGATCATTTAAGAGGGGGGAAAAAACCAGCAGCCAACAAATCTGCCTGTAGAAGAAAGAAGATTTAACATTTCCTCCAGACAGGCAGGGCTGTCTGGAAGAGACCAAGAGATTAGAACTAGCCAATGATTGTGCCTTACTCCAGGATGGCAAACTGAATACTAGCAGTGACAAAAATAACTGGGTGAAAGGAAGTCTTGATATCATCAGCTTTTGAGACACAGTAACATTTACCCATTAGGAGCGGATCCTGCTGCTGGCATCTAAGCAGAAAGTAACAAATGGGGGAAAAAATTCTCAAGTTACCTGTCTCAGATGATATCAAGATTGCAAAATCTGAAAGACATTCAACATGGAGGCCTAGCTTGACTTTGAAAGATGGATAACTGCAGTTTCCATTAAAGATGCTCAGTGTTCCTTAAAACCCAGATTCTGTTGTACTACTAAAGAAAACCCAAACAAAACAATTTCTTCCCCTCACACAAATGACTCAATGCAAGAAATTTTTCTAGCCTCATTTTTACACTATTTTTATTTTTTCACAATATCAAGATACCAACACCTGGAAGCTACAGAGACTCTGAGAGGAAACCAGCAAGAGAAAATACATTGCTTCCTCAGAATGATGAATAATTTATATCTAATTTGCTTTGTTGCCACTGAAAAGGTAAGTGGCATGAATAAATCCTCATTACTAAGGCAGTCATGCTGCATTGTCTCAGCTACTGCTGACTCTATAGCCAGCACCTAACTTTCAGCATTTGCCTATCCACACCAGTATCAGCTTGATTTACCAGTAATTGACAGCTTTAAGAATCATTTACACATCACGGAACTCCTGCATCTGCTCAACTGAATGGTTGCTGAACTACACTGAAGAATTGAAAACTGGTTCTGACACACAATTCCTATCAAAATGGTTGATAAATATGAAGTTAATTTCTTTTGTACCATATTCTGTTCCTTTGAATTCTTAGTTGAAGGCATGTACGAGCATCTGCATTCATACCTTACATTTACATCCACCCACAGCATCATTCTTTGCTAGCCATTGTTTGCTCCTTCAACATCCAGTTAAATTTTATTGTTATTCATCTCCTACCTGTCTCTGCCTTTCATATCCTCCCACGCTCAACACTCTTCTGTCTACATACTCAGTTTTATCTTTGAAACAGCAGTATCTTCTGGTTTTGCACTTAACCTGCTGAAATCTTACATGGCACTTTAGAAACTCCAGGCAAATAATAAAGTATTATAATGAAAATTTAAACATGTTGCAAGTGACTTCAGTTGTTCCTTGTGGATCACAACATTTCAAACATTTCATTTTTTTTATCCTTATTGTATTAAAAGAGCCTAACATTACTTTTAGACTCTCATGAACAATGGAAATGTTCTGTCTGAATGCAGGCATTTACACTGATCATAGTGAACTTGTAAATGCCACTATAAGTCACCTACCTGACAAGTAGGGTCCAGATCCATTTTTCTTCTGAGGAATTTCTCCACATGTCCAATTGTTGCCTCCCCGGAAACACGCACAAACTTCTTTTCCAAAGGCTGCAAAGAATAAATGCAAGATTTTAGGGTAACATACATTTTCAGCCATCATCCCTTGAAAACCCCAAACCCAAGTGAAAGCCCAGTAACAGAGGGAGACAGCTTAAATTTTTGGACCTTTCTCTGACCTACTTCCAGATTACCCCATATGGAAAGAACTAAATATGTATTAAGACTCCAGGGTCAAATTTCCTGCTGTTTAAAACAATATTTAAAAATAACCACCTACTGACTTCAGTCCTATTTCACTATTGAAGTACCAGAGAATGATACTTGCTATTAATTCTCCACAGAAATTAGTATTACACAGCATTTTAAAAACTGGTCCCTCCACAAGCATTTACTCCTCAGAAGCACATGAAGTTCCCTTATTTTCCCGAAATCAGGCTTGTGTGCCAAACACAATTCAGATAATTAAACCAAGTTATCTTACAACACGAAGAGCTTATGTGCTTTAGCATTCTAGAAGTATGATGGCTTGGGCCGGAATTAATGTAATCCATGAAAATCTAGAATCAATTAAAATATACTACTACGCAGAACACAAGGGCAAGACTAGTCTGAAATCTTTTTGTATCATTTCTAAATACTTTCACAGCAAGAACTGCACCGACAAGACATTGTTATGCCAGCCTCAAAAATGTTAATGTATCTCTCTTCTATGGATAAAAATTTAAGCAGCTGACTGGTGACATGGGCAGCTAAGCAAAGAGGCACAGAGGCAGCAGATGACTGCATTCGGTGCGATAAATGGATTACTTCTTGTGTCAACCAATTGGATTTTTATGTTGACTTCTGAATAGCTGTGATTTACTATCATAGTTCATCATATTCTTTCAGTTTGAAAGAAGGGTCAGAGGGTCATGGACTACGCTTGAATTCAATCATGAATTTAAATATGTATCCATGATAACTGTGGTTTTGGAACAATAGTTGGATTTATTCATGTACAAGAGCAAGAAATGAGTCAGACCTGATCTAGGGAACCAATCTGCTGCAAGCTCAATGATGCTGAATTTATACTTGCTGCATGTACAAATCACAGTTTATGGCCACAGACCACATAATCTGCTTTCTCCTCACCATCCTCACTTAAAAAAAACCCAACCAACCAAAAATATTCCTGCTAACTCTACCATTTACATATCTCTTAGATTCTATTTTTCTGTGCTTTCCACCTTTTGAATCCTAAAATTCCAATATAATAAAAGATTAAATGCAACATATACGGAATAATTTTAAATTACATCTCCTCCTTGCCCTTGAATAGTCTTGTTTTCTAAATGTTTAGTCAAAATAGTGGCATGACACACCCTGAGCATCTCTAACTACAGCATACGAAATTGTGAAGGCAGTAAACAATGTGCAGTTCCTCTATGGATTTGTACCGAAACAGCTTAGCAAGAAGAGCTGTATTGGAAGAAGAGCCATATCCTTTAACAAGGATTAGGAATGCTATTTCTTGTTTAGCAGAACAGCCACTATTCAGACAACAAACTTTGTTAGTGAAAGGATGAAGAATAAGCCTCTGCTGGCTAAGCCTTAGTGCAGTCCAGCCAATAAGCATATAACAAAAAAAATACGTAAGTGCATAGCAGTGTATTATACCTCTGCCTATGCTTCCTCTGAATAACCTGTGCAAGCTTTCCACTACAATTAGAGAGTCTTCCTCAGAAACCAGTATTTTAGACAGTGATTACACCTTTTTTCAGGATTCCAATAAAAGCCACAGTAGCACACATTTTGGAGAGACATGCAATAATAACAAGCTAGAATCATCCAGGTGATATTTCATTGTCTTTTTAATCATCCCACTGCATCAAAAGGAGTGTGAACAGCAGGTCGAGGGAGGTGATCCTGCCCCTCTACTCTGCTCTTGTGAGACCTCACTTAGAATATTGTGTGCAGTTCTGGTATCCTCAACATAAAAAGGACATGGAACTGTTGGAACAAGTCCAGAGGAGGGCCACGAGGATGATCAGGGGACTGGAACATCTCCCATATGAAGATAGGATGAGAAAGTTGGGGCTGTTCAGCCTGGAGAAGAGAAGGCTGCATGGAGACCTCATAGCAGCCTTCCAATATCTGAAGGGGGGCTATAGGGATGCTGGGGAGGGACTCTTCATGAGGAACTGTAGTGATAGGACAAGGGGTAACGGGTTCAAACTTAAACAGGGGAAGTTTAGATTGGATATGAGGAAGAAATTCTTTACTGTAAGGGTGGTGAGGCACTGGAATGGGTTGCCCAGGGAAGTTGTGAATGCTCCATCGCTGGCGGTGTTCAAGGCTGGATTGGGCATAGCCTTGGGTGGCATGGTTTCGTGGGAGGTGTCCCTGCTCATGGCAGGGGGGTTGGAACTAGATGATCTTAAGGTCCTTTCCAACCCTAACTATTCTATGGTTCTATGATTCTGTGTAGCCTCAGAAGCATTATTTTCCTATTCTGTGATGTTATATAATAATACTTTTGAAAGTACACTGTAATCCAAAGTTGATTATTACTATGATGATGAAAGTTCAGGCTGCATTTGATGAAAAAAACCCCAAACTAAATTAAATACATTCAGATTATACATATTTCTGAAGTAAATCATAGAGAAAAATTCAAATAGCATCTGTACCTTAAAGTTCCCTGTGCCTTCATTAGCTCTAGAAAACAAGACAAGAGTAAACACAGTCAATATTGCAAAGGTTCACAGTTAACACCCTCAAGTTCTTAACTGTAATAGCGACTTACTGATTTAGCAGTCTGGCATATCAAGCTTACTTCATGAACCAGCTTCCTCTCATTGAACTCTAATATATGAAATGATATTATATGGAATTTATGTACGTATCTTTTTCTTCTACCCCTTATTCGGTACTCCCATCTTTCTTTTGAATTTATCTATTTACGACTTTTAGGTTTGCCTACTGAAAAAGGAAAAAACCCCAAACACACAGCCTAACGCCATTTTAAACACAATATAACATTTATTTTCACCTCAGTAGGTTGTAGTATTAATGCTGTCTAAACATCCATATTTCATCATCCTTGATATTTGGAACTTTAACAGACAGTACCTAAGAAGTTGCTGCCACAACATGCCCAACCACCAAAGAAACTTCTTGGGCCAGCTGTTGGCTTTCTAGACTATTGATATCATAGGATTAACACTAACACTACCTAGGAACTCAGAAAACCACGAGTTGTTCCTCTGGAAGGTGAAATACACACAAAGGTAGCAAATGACCAAATTCCCAGCTGGCTTTAACAGAGGCTGATTTGCACAGCCTGAGCAATACTCCACACCTCCCATCTTGTAACGCAGTGTACACATCTCAATTAATTAAACCCAATTCATGACATTTCACTATTCTTGCATTGCAATAGCAAGAATGTACATATGAGAGAGGAAAAAAAATGCAGGATTTCATTGTGCTGGAGAGGGCAAAAATCAAACATCACTACAAATCTCCTATACTTCTACTGACCACTTGACATAGCAAACAAATGTCTGCAATGTTTGTGCAGATCACACTTTAGCATGGCACTTCAAGGTACTGTAATTGAGTATCTCCACCTCTGAATATGTATCAGAGTTAAGTAAAACTATCATCAAATTCTACCACTGAAATGAAAATTAAAGTTACTAAGAAACAAACAGAAAAGCTTTTCCACTACAGCAGTGGAAATTCTTTGATACAGCCACAGGTGACAAGATTATATACTCTAGTCACAATATAGTCTCATAATTTTAAAGTAACAATACCTGCTGGCTGATCAAACCCATTCCAAGTTTTCTTCATTTAAAATGCTTTCTTAATGTCTCATCACCAAAATAAACCCTTTGATTTTGACCACTGAAAAGGAGAACATTAACCTTTAAACATATAAAGTATAAAAGACGATCAAAAGTTAAAAAAAGTCACTAAAATAAAAAGCAAAGTAGATGCTGTTAAAGCACCACCTTTTTTTTTTTTTTCTCAGATACATTCTGTGCTTCCCTCCATCCAAATAACAAAACCACAGTGGACAGTTTCACCTAGTATAGATGGTTTTTGCACAATATTACCTGTTTTATTGCCAACACTGGAATGGAACCTTGAAATGAAACTACCATAAAAACAAATACAAGAACGCAGATTCAAAACTCATCTTGTTGATTTGACAGACAGGCAGATACCTGTTTACTAGTTTTGAGGTCTAAATTGCTTTTGAAAATTAAAAACCAAACCAAAACAAATACCTGCTGAGAATAACAGGAGGGGGAAGTAACAAGGAGCATTTACAGTGGAGATCTAAACCGAAGTACTTTCACTACAGTGAGTTCAAACTGTATCCAATCTTGCAGCCAAGACAATCTAAGTGTTCCAGCCTGAAAGGAACATCCTTGGAAGTAATATCTGATTTTCATTTTTTTTAAAGTCATTTTATGGTGACATGATTATTGAGATATAGGCAGGGCTGCTGGCAGAAAGCATGCTCCCTCTGCCACCTGCTGGGCCAGCACAGCAGCGGCTGGCACCCACCTCGGGTCTCAGCATGGGCATCCTTCAAACTCTATCTAGATGGCAACTCCATGAGATACAGTCACAGCCAAGGCAATAAAAAACCAGCATGTAAGTCCCTAACCCAACATAAATGTAGGATAGACAGCATTTGATTTACTCTTTTCTACTGAGATTTTAGACACAGCATTTTACCTTATGTCTGTATATACCAATTTCATCACATTTCACACAATGCGTAAAGTGCCTGAGCCCCAGGTCACTGGGTCCCTGTACTAATAATATTATGTATTCATTACCACATTCATTAAAGGCAAAAAAGCCTTTATAAGTAGAACTAAAAGCTATACTTAAGTTTCAAGTGTACAATGCACAATTGTCACGCACTGAACGGCTTCGTAATGTCTTCGCTTTCCTCTCCAAGAGCCTCTCTCAACACATGGCTTTTGCCTTTACTTACGACAATCCCACTCTTAATGCAAAAGCATTAATTTTGTCAGTCTAATTTCTTCAACACATGAATGCATTTCCATACCATCCTACTCAGCAGAATGGCAGTATAATACCTTGTTTAAAAAGAGGAACCTGAGACAGTGTTGAATAGTAACCAAGAACTGCAATTGCCAAATCTGGGACATCCAAGATTGGATTTGTCTGCGGAACACTTGATACTATGGTTTTAGTCATAACTCCTACTGCTTTCAGCTGTGCTTGTGAAGATTCAGCACTTTTGCAACTCAGACATAGAGAAAATGAACACTGAAATTAAGTCAGATATGTGGATTCACAAAGATATTCTGTAGAACGGTCAGGCATTGTTCCCTAGAGGTTAAAGTCTAAGACTTTCTCTTTTCTTCCTGCAGTCCCACCCCTCATCGATTTAAAGACATAGAGAAGCCATGTAACAGACAACACAAAAATGAAGGAAACAGAAAAAAAAGCCACACACCCCACCTACCAGACCAAAATTTACCATGGAGGAAATTTGTTCTGCACTCTGAATGAGATACAGGAGAGGCACTGGACATAACATATAAAAAGACTAAGACATGATGTCTACAAAGAATGAGGTTGAATTGAGATGGCATGCTTCGCAGCTATAATTTCCCAATTTCTGAGGGCTTAATTTTGCATCATTTATATAATGTTTTCCTATGATTACGTACTGCAGTCTCTGAACAGTGCTGACAAAGTCAGGCCAAAAAGTAGGCACAATCTGAATAAAGGGGTAAGAGTTGCACAAGAGGCAAGCCACTCCTCCCTGCAATTGAGGTTCTACACTGTGTGATGCTAGTAGCGTAGTTACAGCTTTCAACCCTTTCTCTATTACCCTCTCTAATGCAATATAACCTGTAACATATAAATATGTGTATGGACAAAGCAATACAATTTCTCCTTCTTGTGTTCCTGAAAATAACTCAAGTGTTTGGGCTAAATTTTCCCCTGACATCCTATGGCTAAAGGAGACTCATCATACAAAAGCTTCAGCAAAATTCATTAAAGTCTGTGAAACTGTCAGGCAAACGTAACAGTAGACCACTTTATTACCCCCACCTATAACATATAGGGGAACACTACTTTTGCTGCACAGATTGTAGTTGCAGACCCAGAGTTTATGAGCAAATCCCAGCATTACCAGCACTAACGGCACTGACCCCTACAGGAATTAAGGCAACAAAGAGTTTTATCAGTTTACTGACAGGTTTAAAATTAAACAAACATGTAAATTTTAAAACTACACTTTTTAGGAAACTATTTTCATAGGAAGACACACCTTACAAATTTAAGTGTGTTCAACATGTAGCTATGCATACTTGGCTGTCACTATGATAAGTTAAAAACAGCTTCCCACTGCTACTTGAGATAGAAAAGAAACACACAATCAGTGAAAACTAAGAGCTAGTTAATGGTCCAACACACACTAGCAGCACCCTCACTTCAGCTGCTTGCTCTTGCATTTGCCTGCAACTCACCCAATGAACTCCAGCAGTATGGAGATGTCAAGCTCCGGTGGGATCCGGAACACAGAGCCCAGAACTTTTCGAGGTCTTCCTCTGCTCACTGGAACCGGCTGTGGAACAGCTAAAATATTCAAAAAGCCAAAATGCAAACACAGCTTGAAATAAAAGCAGATGAAGATGCTCACATGCCAAGCAAAACAGATAAGCTCATAAGCAAAAAGAGCCCATGTAATTAATCCTTTTTTTTTTTTTAATTACTAAATCAGCATTTTATACATTTCATGCTGTGTATCTGAACCAGCACTTTATTAACTTTCAGGACGGCACTTCTCCAAAGACCTGTTATTTGACAGTAAGGCGAAAAATAATTAGAATAATCCCTCATCTGTCCACAGACTTCGAAGGTTTTATTTTTATTCCTTTATAACATCTCTAGTTTATTAAGGGCCATAAAATAAACACACATTTTATCTGTATTTCCTTGTTATAGGCAAAATATAACGGTTAAAAAAATCCCACAATCCAACCACAATCTGGGTTCAAGTACTACCAGTTCCATCTATTTTGTAACCTGAGAACCGTGACAAGGAAATCAGACTACCAAGAATCCCCTGTTTCCAATACTCCATATCTTCTTTAGCTGTGAGCTAATATTTCAAGGAAAGCCCAAGAATAAATGGCACATTAAATATAGTGCCCTCTAATATATTAAATATAACAGTGTCCTCTAAAGTGATTACGGCTCACCTGGTTTGGGCACTTCTAAACCTCTTTCTTTATAGAAGTCATGCATCTGTTTTTTCTCCCCTAAAAAAAAAAATAAACCCAACACAATACAGAACAGATTAAAATGTTATTTCAGATGCTGAGAATATCCAAATAGTCTCCAATGGTCAGAGCAGTAAAAAGTTTCCAAGTTCCTACAGGCCTTTACGATCACTAGTATTCCATATGAGGCTGGGACACTTAAGACACCCAGACTAAGAGTTTGTTAGTAAAAACTGGGAAGAGATCAGAGAAACTGGTGATAAATCATGCTGAAATAGCTGCAAAAACTAGTATCTTTCTGGCTGTCATGACTATTTTTATACCACCTTTAGTCCATATATATCCACTAGATGTGCATATTTCACTCAGTCCATCCAAGTGGACTGTGCAGATTCATTTGCTCCCAAAGCTCAAGGTAAATGACATGAGACCATGAGCACATCTAAAAATCAGAAAAATAATGTGGCAGTGAGAAACAAATAAAAGCATTTGAGGGAATCAGTCTTAGCAACCTTTTTTTCAACTGAGCCAAGTGAACTTATGACATGGAATGATATTTTCTCTACTTACACAAAAACATGACACATGACAATTAAATATTATCTGGATGCTTATCTGGGTCCAGTGTTTGATACGAAACCTGTGTTTCATAGGATACATACCACTATTTATAACAGCATGTAGTAACCAGAAAGATGCCAGTTGTTACAGCTAATTGATGAAGATTTATAACCAAGCACTACAAAGCTATTTTGAAGAGACTAGAGTAGAAAGAGGACTTTGAATTAATCTGTTTTCTGTTCCGTCTTTTAAATCTCTAGATGGTTATAAAAAAAGAAAGAGACTTACTTTCCTCCAAATTGACGACTAATTTATAAACTATGTCTTGCAGCTGCCGGTCCAGCCTATTAAAGAGAAAGAATGAAAGTGTTCTTGGTGCAATACAGAATGGCTTTCATTAAATGGTAACAGAGATGCCAAATACACTGTTGAAATATGACACCCAAAGAGAAGGGTGACAGAGCAACAACTCTGCATCCGTCTATATGCGTGTCCTGATAGCAGAGCTCCAACAGAAGCCATGTAAAGTTAAAAGCATCACCCTTCCAAGAATTCACGTACAGTTTGAGAAACTAAACCCTCAATTTTCAGAGTTAAGTATACTGTGCCAACAAAACTGTCTAAAAGTAAATCAAAGCACATAGTTATGATCCCATATCACCTGTAATACAGAGCAAATGCATAAAAATACCTGGGGAGGGGGAACGAATCCTAAAAAGGGATACAAAGTAGATAAAACAAATTGAGCATTTTAACCTCACTGTTGGGATTAAACTTAAATAAACAAAACCAATGTGTTTCTTATAACTCTGTGTTCATTTGAAACAGGAAAGCAACTACAAGTCTGTAAAACAGAACATTTAAAAGCAAGCACCCCAACTTGAAAAACACAAACCACCCCAAAACTATAAAAATGGCATTAACTTATTACCTGATATTATAAAGGGGTTGTGTCTGATGTACAACAATATTGCATTTTGGACACCTGTTGCTATAGTAGAAGTGTCTCACTATGCAGCTTTTACAAACTGTAAAGAAAAGAAACCCCATAGAAGTTACACATCATTACACAATACCATTTGTTTAAGCAAGAGGAGCAATTACACCCAGACCTCTCAAAGTCTGTCAGAGACAGAACAAAGCAATTTGTTCAACTCAGGTAAACAGCAGCTCTCTGCTGTTTTCATTGTGAATGTACTTTAAAAATTTGGAAGGAAAGCTACTAAGTTTAAATACTTAGACTAAAAAACCTATCATCAAATCAGCTCCATATCAGCGTGAACACATCAGGCCTTTCTGTAACATTTACCAGGAAACTTCTGAGAGACCACCACCAAGTTGTACTTGCAAGATATGCTGTCCTTATTGACAGCTGCGCGTTTTCCAAAATTACAAACTGTGCTGAATGTTACATGGTATATATCAAAATAGTAAGCAGTGCCCCATGAAAGAGGAGGCTGGGGGTGGGAAGGCAAGTTCTTCCTCTATTAGTGGCTGGAAGGACTAGGAGCTGTGATTCTTGGATTCAGGCAGGAACATGGGAATGGCTGAAAGTGCCAACTTCACAGAAAGTTTTATTAGCTATGAGAAGAAAACAGTTGTGTTAGCAATGGAAAACCTGTTAACACAAGGACTGAGGGAAAAAATGACAAGAGTACCGAAACGTGTTTTTTATTATCCAAATATTTCTACTTGTCAGATTATAGACTAATGGCTCCATGAGTGCGTATAACCTTTCTGTGTCTGAACTGGTACTTCCACACAGCTGCTTACTGAGTTTTATAAATTTATACACTCATATCAACAATAGTTTCTGAAACTCTCTAGTACATTGTGAGCACAGCCACTCAACCTTTTCTCAGTTATATACTCAAATTCCTAGAGCCTACTTAAAAAAAAATAGTTAGAAAAAAAAGAAAGCTCTATTTTTGTTGTATTTGGCCTTTATCTTTCCCTACATCTTCCCTCCCTCTTAACCTGGGAAACTAAACTGATTCCATGATTGAGTGATTTCATGATTTTCTGATGCTTAAAACATCCACAAATGATTTTCTTACGGAACTGAACAAACAACACATGTAACTGCAAACAGAGAATTATCTTTGTGAAGCCAGAACATCTCAACAGCTGATTATTGTTTGAATTTGTAACTAAACTCTCAGAACGAAAATACTGATACTTACAGGTATGCAGACATTCTGTAATGGTTGTAGCATCAATAAAGTAACCTTTGCAGATGGAACACAGAATGTAAGGGGTCAACTCTGCGAGGTTTATCATACGCTACAAACAAAGACAGTTTGTAAGAGTTTCAATACACACACTAAGCCACGAAATTTCCACAGCTTTAAATCAGGCAAAAAAATCCCGATCTTCCTAAGACATCAATCAATCCTCATACACAGCTCTTTTCTAAAGACTTTCACCTCGTTTTCTGAATTGACATTTCTGTGAATGGCAATCCAATGTGTTTCATCAATCATACCTGAAAAGCAAACCATAAATAATACCTTTGGGAAAAGTTTTTTTGGGTAAACTATTTAACAGAATATCAAATAATCAGCAAGCTTTAAGTGGATACTAGTAGCACATCATATCATATTTTCATGTGGTAAGTACACTTTCTCAAAAGAGAACAGATTTATTCTATAGTAATGATCTGAGATCTGCCTGAAAAAGGTAATGTGTTAGATTTTTATATTGTCTCCTCTAGTCTCAAAGCCAGACTAAAGGGCTTTCTTTCCCTGAATGACACCATTCACTTTGCCCATATTTTGTTTCATAGAATCATAAAACAACTAGGTTGGAAAAGATCTTTAAGATCCAAGTCCAACCTTTACCCCAGGACTGCCAAGTCCACCACTAAACCATGTTACTAAGAGCCCCATATACTTTTTTATAAGACTTTTTAAGTGGTTTTTAACACTTCCAGGGATAGTGATTCCACCACTGCCCTGGGCAGTCTGTTCCAATGCCTGATCACCCTTTTGGTGAATAAAGTTTTTCTAATATCCAACCTAAACGTCCCCTGGCACAGCTTGAGGCCATTATCTCTTGTCCTATCACTTGCTACTTGGGAGAAGAGCCCGACCCCCACCTCACTACAACCTCTTTTCAGGTAGTTGTAGAGCAATAAGGTCTGCCCTGAGCCTTCTGCAGACTAAACAGCCCCACTTCCTTCAGCCACTCCTCGTAAGACTTGTGCTCCGGACCCTTCACCAGCCTCGTTGCTCGCCTCTTAACAATCCCTCTACCACCCTCTCAGATATGCCAAGAGTTTGCAAGGGCTTTGTTTAAACGAGACAGATAAAATTAACTCAGGTAATAACAAAAAGCCTACTACCACATGGATTATACTGCCTAGACAGGGGTCCAGATTCGCACCTACAACTTTCTAAAACATCTAAGTTGACGTCCACTGCTTAGAGGTCTTGGCTGACAACCAAGGGCTGCCGCAGACGCGGGGCCTTCCTGAAGACACAGCGCTTCACACCCAGCAGCATTCCCACGGCAGGGCGGGCGGCCTCGTGCCCTCCTCACGCTCACACTGCCGCCCTCACCTCACCGCCGTTCCCTGCCCCACTCTGCGCTGGTCGTGGCCGCCCCGGCCCCCCACAGGCCCCGGCCGTACCGCTACTGCGGCACGTTGTAGCACACGACCCCCCCGTCCGCCCCGAGCCGCACGCTCCCACCGGCGCAGCGCGGCACGCCGGGAGCGGGGCCTGGCGCGCGACACAGCCGTTGCGCGGGGGGCGGCCGGTGCGTCCCCTTCCCCGTCCCCCTTTTTACCTCACGGTCGTCGTCCGAGTCAAGGTCCCCGTCGTCAGTCCCGAACCGAGTCCCGGGGTCCCCCTCGAGCTCTTCTTCCTCCATCTCCTCTTCCTCGTCGTCTTCGTCGTCGTCCTCATCGCCGCTAGACTCCGAGCGGCTCCGGTCGAACTCGAAGGGGACGGGGCGCGCCCCCGAACAGCTGGGAGCCCCCTCCATCTCCTGATCCTCATCGGCCGGGCCCGCGCCCGCTCCATCCCCGCCCGACAGCCCCGAGACCACGGAGCCGACGTCCACCTCCATGTCCACGGCTCGGGGTGGGGGGCGGGGACGGGGGCAGACGCGGGACCATCTGCGGGCCGCCAGCGGGGGACAGCAGAGCGCCGCTCGCTCACCACAGCCCTCCTCCGGCGCGCGCGCGGGGCACGCCGGGAACGATAGTCGGAGCAGGCACAGGACCCCTCCACTGCGCATGCGCGCAGGCTTGGTTTTTGATTCCTGGCGCTTTCTCAGTCTTTTTGTTTTTACACTCCACGCTCCTTCGGCTTATAACGAAGCAAAGACAAATGCTTAATTCATCGAGAAAGTGCGTCCATCATGAGATACCAGTTCCATTCAAAACGAAGTTTTTATTCTGTAACATCACAAACCTGTATTTACCAATAAAAGAAGCAATATTACAAATACCTGGGAAACCAACTGACCCAGCCGCAACTAGTTTAAATCGAAGTAAGTCCAGTAACGGCACACAGTCCCGAGGCCATCCTTTGTCCACTCCAAGGAGGGCACAGGTAGTGGCTTACTAACGCCAAAAACAACCCATTTCTGAACGAGGTTTCCCGCACATACACACGGCGAGCAGCACTGAGCTTCACGATACACATCCGCACAGTCACTATCCAAAAGAACGCTTATTTAGTGCTAAAACAACTACCGCGCAACAGCCGCCTCTCAAACGCTCCTCCGCATTCGCGCCACCTCTGCTGCCCTAAAGCGCTCCTGGCAGGTCGCAAAATGAAGCCGCCAGTACCTAGGCTGGCAGCGGCGGCAATACTCATCCTTTGCCCTGACTGTCGCAAAAGCATCCGCGCCTGGCGGCGGCAGCCCGTTGCCGGCGAATGGAGGGCGATGCAAGATGGCGGCGCTACATGAGGAGCCGGCGGAGGTGACGGCGGTAAAACCGGATCCTGAGGCGGGGACGCCGCCGCAGCCCCCCGCCGCTCCTCCAGCTGCCGCCGCCGCCGCTCCCGTCGCTCCCCCGGCCGCGGCGGCGGAAGGAGAGGCGGCGGGGAGCGGTGGGGAGGCGGTGCCCCCTAAGCCCGCGGCATCGGGCCCGGCCGCCTCCCCGGCGGCGCTGGACCGGCAGACGCTCGTGGCTGTGCTGCAGTTCCTGCGGCGTAGCAACCTCCGCGAGTCCGAGGAGATCCTGCGCCGCGAAGCACGCCTGCTCGGCGATGACCTCGGTTCCGCAGCCCTCAGCCCCACTGGCGCCGGGCTTCAGGGAATCCCGGGCGGCGATGCGGATTCCATCGGCGGCGAGGCGCTGCTCAGCCGGGTTACCGCCGCTGCCGCGATAGGAGGCAATGTGGCCACTGTCGCGTCCTCCAGCCCCGCGGTGGCAGCGGTGGCCGCCGTGCCGCCAGGGAAAGGTGGGACCCGTGGCGGGACTGTGGGGTCGCGGCTAGGCGCGGGAGGCAGCCCCCTCTGCCGCGACCCGCGGGGACTCGGGCGCCCTTGTGTCTGTCGCAGCCTTGGGGGCTGTCCATGATGCTGTGGCACGAGGGTCAGTGTCAGGTCGTGCTTCCCTTCGGGTGGCCTTCATTTGGGTGGGAAGCGAGAGTCTGTCCCAGCTTTCTGGTGGGACCCCTGGTGTGTCATTTCCCCGTACAAGCCGGGAAGAGATCGGGGGCTCCCGTGGATGCCCCACTGAAGCAAGGGACCAAGGATTGGGTTATCTGTTGTATTTGCAAGGAGTACTGCCAAAGCGAGAGTTGCTTTTCCTTGTCTTTGTGCCTTATCTTGAGAAGGGATCACACCTTCAGCAGGCAGCTGAAGGTTTCCTATGTAGTTAGATGTGATGGTCCAAGATGTGGCTACAGGGGTGAGAACAGAGACCTGGTGTACAGGCTCTGTTTTGAAGAAAGTGCCATAGAATACTTGGAGAGGAGGCTTTAGACATACCCACCATAGTTGGTGGGTGCTTGAGATGTCCTTTGGATAACTGGAGTCTTAACTGTTTTTGATCAAGGTATGCTGTGTGGCACATTTACAGAATAGTATCATGAAATTTCAGAAACTGATATGTCCAAGTTCCAGTGAATGTGTAGTATGAAGTCAGCTTGTTCCTACTGTCACCTGATAAGGTTGTTTTTGTATAGAAGACAAAACAGTGAAAATATTTAATGATTGCTATGGAGAACAGATCTCTCGGAGCATTAGCAAATGATAAAAAGTCACTGCACTGTAATGGTTGTGTACTTGGTGATTTTTTCACTCAATTAATTTAATTTGCTTGTTTATTGGAAGCAAAATAGTTATTGTGGGTATATCTTACAGCCTTAGAAGGATCCCACTCCTCATTTGAGATTTTATAGCCTTTTTTGTGATGTTAGTGGCTTCTTCCTTTACACTTATGACCTTAGCTGAATAAGACACTATGTTAAATACCTTATAGGCAACTATTGGCAGGGAAAGCACAAAGCCTAAAGGTGCTGGGAGATTTGGCTGCTGGACTGTGCTACCATCCTCTCACTTGTATTGTTTAAACTTGGCGCTGAGCAAGCACAAGACTTAATGTCATGTTTTGCTCTGAGTGCCTCTCCTTACCAATGGAGTTGTTAGCCACTGTATACATGCTAGCTCTTTCAGGCTGTTTTACAAACTCTTGTTTATGGTAATGCTTTTGCAGTTGGAGCAAGCGTTGTTGTGGAAGATCAGCCAGATGTGAGTGCAGTATTGTCTGCCTACAATCAACAGGGAGACCCGACTCTTTATGAGGAATACTACAGTGGATTAAAACACTTCATTGAGTGTTCTCTGGACTGTCATCGAGCGGAATTGTCTCAGCTGTTTTATCCTCTGTTTGTGCACATGTATTTGGAACTGGTCTACAATCAACATGAGAGTGAAGCAAAGTCTTTTTTTGAAAGGTAATCTGAAGTAACGGTACTATGGATTACAGTAACTGTTCTTAAATCCTTTTGCAATCTTCTATCTTAGAAAGATAAGCAAAATTCATGCTTTTGAACTGTCCATGGGCATACTTTCAACCGTCTTTATGATGAGCTGATGGGCTCTGTGCTGCAAGACTATCAATGAAGAGATACCTCTTTAGGGAAAGAGTGTAGGGTCATTCTTTAGCACTGGAAGATTTTACTGAGGTGCCAAAGTAATGTATGCTATACGTATTTCTAGTGTCATAATGTGTATATTGATATATTGAAGTTCTTCAAGTGAGATTAAAGGAATTAATTTGTGGCTAATCTGTAATTTTCTGTGCTTTTACTGTGGTTCACTTCTTTTATCACTTGAGAAGAAAATAAAATTTGCTTTCTGGATTCAGACCGATTCTGAAATATTTCAATCCGAGTTGATAATTTTGTCTCCCTCCAATATGGGAGGAAGCAAAATTTAACTATTTACAGCAGCAAAAATGGTGCCGAAAATAGTTAAAATGTTCCTTGCCACAACTATTTTATAACATGGTTTGAGTAAAAATGGAAAACTCTGGACATATGTTAGCTATTAGGTAATACAAGTGGAGAGTGAGAAAAACATACACTGTAAAATGTGCATATTCATATAATGAATCAGATATAACTGCATTCAAGTAATCTTGCATAATAAAAAAATGCCCTGTACTTTATGATGCCACAAATTAAGGTTTCATTTCTTTAAATAAGCATGTCAGTGTAACTATTTACTTCAGGCAAGAATCCTTTGGATGTATGAAATTGTGAGGTTCCTTTTGTGTGTTTTCTTTATCTTGTTTTTTAACGGTTGAATGCTCTTACTGTGTACAGTAAGTCACTCATGTATCTTCCCCAGGATGCAATTTATTTTTGCAAATAATCTCTTGTAGTCAGTAGCTTCCAAAAGGTCCTTACATGCATGTTTCATGTTAAAGTAATCTAAGGAAGTATGCGCTTAGGAGATAATGTTTTTGTAATAAATCTTAAATCGTTTCAATAGGTTTCATGGGGATCAGGAGTGCTATTACCAGGATGACCTGCGTGTGTTATCCAGTTTAACCAAAAAAGAGCATATGAAAGGTAATGAGACCATGCTGGATTTCCGAACAAGCAAGTTCGTGCTGCGCATTTCCCGTGACTCTTACCAACTCTTGAAGAGGCATCTTCAGGAAAAGCAGAACAATCAGATCTGGAACATTGTTCAGGAGCATCTTTACATTGATATCTTTGATGGAATGCCTCGCAGTAAACAACAGATAGATGCTATGGTTGGAAGCTTGGCTGGGGAGGCAAAACGAGAGGCTAATAAAGCAAAGGTAGGAGGCAAAGATGGTTGCACTTTTATAATTGAACAATTCTCCCTAGTTTTCACCTTAGTGCAGACTGATAACTGTCATTTGAGATCTTAAAAACAGCATGAACAGAAAGAAGGAAGAAAATTGTACGGATGCTTGTTGGCAGTATCAACAAGATGTGTCACCTTAGAAGAAACTGTTAAACCTTTTGAGAGACAACGCTGTATTCAGCCCACTGAACTTAACTTGAACTAACTCATAAATTACTCTGTGGTTTTAAAATGGATACCTGACTATTTGGCTTCCTCTTGTACAACAGATGTAATTCTACAAGGTATGTTTGTGTAGATCTTGAGAGCATAGTACTACAGTACTATACACATAAATTATGTAAACTGTAGGGATTATGCTGTAAGGAAGTGTGAAGAGATGGTGAGAGAATTTACAGTTGTCCAGATCAGTCGCTGAGTAAAACAACAGAATGTGTACTACATTTCTTATGGACTAACCTGTGATGTATGCATTCATATTAAACATAGCACTTTTAAAGTGCTTGGACTATTACATTTAAAACTTTCCATTAAAAAAAAAATAGTTCTCAGTAAGAAAAGCAATTACTGTTTTGTGCCATGTGTTTTATTGGCTTCCAGGTTTTCTTTGGCTTATTGAAAGAACCGGAGTTTGATGTGCCTTTGGATGATGAAGATGAAGAGGGAGAAAATGAGGAGGGAAAGCCAAAGAAGAAAAAACCTAAAAAAGACAGCGTAGGGTCAAAAAGTAAAAAACAGGACCCTAATGCTCCCCCCCAAAACAGGTACCAAGGGGATGATGTGTAGAGAAGTCCTGTTAAATCCAGTCCTGTCATGCCAAACCTACATCACTGCTCACATGACATTTTTAGCATTTTGGCCATTTCAGCACTACACAGCTTTAGCCGTAAGACTTCTAAGGGAGGTAATGGACAGCTTAGCATATAACCCTCTGTCTTTGCCCTTCAAGTCAATCTGAATTTCCCTTGATAATATTTTACTTTGTTGTCCACTTATCTTTTCAGGTAATACTCGATTGTTTATATCGTTCCACTGTCTCTTTGAAAGTCTTAAAGCTAATGGCTCTTTCTCTGATCAGATAATCTACATGGTCTTTCATTTATTCTAATTCTTGCTTTGTATTTGAATATTGAGGTGTAGGGTTGCATGCAAGGGTTTTGCTTTCTATGTTTCGATTAGTGATATGGAAGATGCTTTTAGTTTGTAAAAATGTGTGCTTGTAGAATTCCTCTGCCTGAACTGAAAGACTCTGACAAGCTAGATAAAGTCATGAATATGAAGGAAGCTGCACGGCGTGTGCGTCTTGGCCCAGAGTGCCTGCCCTCCATCTGTTTCTACACATTCCTTAATGCTTACCAGGTTGGTAAAATAAAGAGTTTGGGCAATTGGGAAAAGGGAATAAAAAATATAGATTTCGCTCTTAACAAAGAAAGAAGACTTGGCATCCTTGGCAAGGGTTGTTGGAGTATTTGGAGTAAGTGTTGTAAAGTTGATGTTCTAGAACTTTAACAGTTCTCTTTAGAGACTCCTTAAACTATATAATTTCTGTGTTCCTTGGTTTTGCTCTGATTTTACCATAATTCCTGCTTTTGTTTTTCCTGTGGGCCCCGAGTGTATTCTGCAGCATGCAGAAGATGTTTTGCACCAGAATGCTGGATAATAGCACTGTTTTGTCACTATTAGCTCTGCTTCATTCTTACAGTTCATATATGCTTCATTCATACATGCTTCATTCAGTTTTATTTTTAATGGCACAAGAATTTACACGTTTATGACTATCCTAAAATAGTCCCCTCTTATTTTTGTAAATAAGTAAAATTAATTTTTTTACTAGTACTTAGGATTTTGTAATATTTGAAATTCATCATGAAAGATACAAGCAATATAAAAGGATATTTTGTGTTTAGGGTCTGACTGCAGTGGATATTACAGATGACTCTAGCATGATTGTAGGAGGATTTGCTGATTCTACTGTCAGAGTGTGGTCTGTGACTCCAAAAAAGCTACGTAGTGTGAAAACAGCAGCAGGTAAGACAGACCGTAACACTGAATATGAGAACGCATTACTTGTGACAGCTTGTTTTGCACAAACAGAGAAAGATATCTGTGTCAGGAGAGTTGTCTTCAGCAGTTAGATGCTTTGACTTTGAAGAAACTGTATCTGCACAGGTATATTGGATCACATCTTATATGCTACCATGAGAAACAATTGTAAAGGAATGTGAAGTCTGGTTGTGTACACCTGGTGTGAGGTGGTCAGTGGATACAGTTTGGAACCAGCCATCTTGCTTCTGAACTGCGTGATAACTACAGGGTGTAGTAGGGTTCAGGTGATCTAGAGGAGAGACTGGAGGTACGCTGGGGGAAATTATAAGAGAGAACTTGGAGAAGGATGGAGGAGAATGTCCTGTAGCTCAAAACCTACACAAATTCAGGCTGCTTTAATTCTGCTGTTTATGTAACAATATGTTGCGGCTGAAGCAAGATACCACACAGACATTTCTTAACCTTGATGTTTACCTGAGATGTGGTCATGATGTTCAGGAAATAGTAGCCTCACAGACTCAAAGTTATTTTGTGTGTAGCGTGCAGCTGTCAAAACATGTCTGTAAAGAACGCTTGTGGCATATTAACTTCCTGGGAAAAGGCATGAAAAATTGGCATCTCTATAAAGAAGATGTTACTGTGTTTGGAGGCTGAACAATTTATGTATGAAAAATAACACGTCAGGATTAATTTATTTTAGCTCAGTTAAGACCTAAGGAAGAGTGATTATTATGTAGAGTGTTATTTTCACCTTTTACGATGGTAAAAAACATTTCAAGTGCCATTACATATTCCAAACTTACAAATTCTCATGTACTTTTAGAGAGCATATTATTTGTTTTCTGTTCATGGCATTTATCTTTGAACTTCTAACAGTTACTATGATACATGAATTTTGCTATATTGCAGACCTTAGTCTCATCGACAAAGAATCAGACGATGTCTTGGAGAGGATCATGGATGAGAAAACAGCAAGTGAGTTGAAGATTTTATATGGTCACAGTGGACCTGTCTATGGCACCAGCTTCAGTCCTGATAGGTAAAAGAAGTTTACAAGCTAATTAGTTTTCTTGTCTTGAGTTTTAATTGTATGATACTGAATGCAAGCATGTTCTTAATGTGGCTTTCTCCAGATAGTTAAAACAATTCTTGTTTATGCAGCTTGTGTGAGTGTAAGTGTTGATTATGCTCAGGTATTGGGCACTGTCAACTATTGCTGAAATCAACTGGAGCTGAGGATGCCAACACCTTTTTTTAAGGTTTAGGACTTCGATGGCAAAACAGACCATCTTTTTTGCAAACTGTTTAAGTTGGGCTTTAACTTACTGAATTGTAAGAAGAACAACTACAGCAGTGATTTCAGTTACATTATTCAGTATTGTCATGGTTTAAGCCCAGTTGGCAAATCAGCCATGCAGTCACTCTCTCACTCCCCCCCTTTCTTCCCCCCAGCTCCCGGAGGGATGGGGAGGAGAATCGGAAGAATGTAACTCCCACGGGTTGAGATAAGAGCAGTCCAGTAACTAAGGTATAACACAAACCACTGCTGCTACCACCAATAATAATAATGATAAGGGAAATAACAAGGGAAGAGAATACAACCGCTCACCACCCACCGACTGATACCCAGCCTGACCCAAGCAGTGATCTAACCCTTCCGGGTAACTGCCACCAGTTTGTATACTGGGCATGACGTGCTGTGGTATGGAATACCTCTTTGGTCAGTTTGGGTCAGGTGTCCTGTCTCTGCTTCCTCCCGGCTTCCCCTCCTCCCTGGCAGAGCATGAGCCTCAGAAAGTCCTTGGTCAGAGTAAACATTACTGAGCAGCAACTAAAAACATCGGTGTTATCAGCACTGTTCCCAGGCTGAAAGTCCAAACCACAGCACTGCACCAGCTACTAAGAAGGAGAAAAAAATGACTGCTACTGCTGAACCCAGGACAAGTATTGCAAAACATAAAACCAGACTGGGTAGCATCATTGCACTTCTTCAAGTTTCTCATATTCTACTGAAACTTAATTTTCAAAATTTATGGAATAGTATCTTTGAAAGAATAGATTTAAAACCATTCTGTCATTATGAATGTCTGGACAGTAGAAAGGAAGTTTTAAATGTCTAAAGTTTTGCTTTTGCATGTGTCTAGTCAGGAAACACCCATCACAGAAACACAGCTGAGAAGTGAACTTTGTTGGGAACATGAATATAGAGTCTGGAATTGGGAATGTGAGCATTATATGAATTTTCTTTCAGGGACTCCTGAAATTTTGTTTGGTGTGACATCAAAAGATTTTAATTTTTTTTTCAGTAACATAGCATAGCAGTTTCCTAGTTATTTTTTTCATATACCGGGCATTCCTGAGTAAAGAACAGCTCTGTGTGTTGGGGTTTTATTCGTTTGCCTATTTGTGTGGGTTTTTTGGTTTGTTTTTTTTGCCCGTAAGCATTACTGTGTAATCAAAATTAGTCATCAACATCCAATTGTATCTCTTTTTTGCATAAGGACCTAGGACAGGATTCTGCTTGAATCAGTTATTGTTGCTTACCCCATTAAATGCTAGTTTATATGTGACATGCTAAACAGATGCTGCTCAGGGGACATAGACATCTCACAGTGTTCTTGCAAAGGTTATACAGTCTGTGTGCAAGTCTGATATGTAACATGCTATACTTCCTCCTGTGACAGGAACTATCTCTTGTCCTGTTCTGAGGATGGCACTGTCAGATTGTGGAGTCTCCAAACATTCACGTGTTTGGTGGGATATAAAGGACACAACTACCCAGTATGGGATACGCAATTCTCTCCTTATGGTTATTACTTTGTGTCAGGGGGACATGACAGAGTGGCACGGTAAGAAGTTGAATGGGTTTTTACTTGTCTGGGTTGGTTTGTGGTGGATTAACCCTGAAAGTGGTTACTTGATATAATCTAGCCTGCCCTAATACTGGAAATATATTTTATTTCATGTCAATTAAAATACTGAACAAATGTTTTAATGTAGGTTGTTTTTTCACTAAAGAGATGGTGTTTCTTTTATATGACTATCTGATTAGAAGTATTCTCTTCTGGTTTGTTTAACAACTTGACAGAATATTCTTTATTTCTCCCTTTGGAAAAGTATGCTTTGGAAAAGTACACTTTTCCAAAACAGATCATGCTAATTCAATAAACTGAACAGTAAGAAACCACTTCTTTTTATTCCTCATTGTGCAATAGTTCATAGAATCATAGAGTGGTTTGGGTTGGAAGGGACCTTTTAGTCCAGCCTTTTAGGTCTTTTAGTCCAACCTCCCTGCAATTGGCAGGGCCATCTTCAACTAGACCAGGCTGCTTGGAGCCCTGTCCAACCTGATGTTGAATGTTTTGAGGGACTGGGCATCTACCACTTCTCTGGGCAGTCTGTTCCAGTGTTTCACCACTCTCGTTGTAAAAATTGTCTCCTTGTATCTATTCTAAGTCTCTTTTAGTTTAAAACCATTACCTCTTATTGCAGCAGGCCCTGATAAAAGTTTGTCCCCAACTGTTTTATAAGCCTCCTTTAAGTACTGACAGGCTGCTGTGAGGTCTCCCCAGAGCCTTCTCTTCTCCAGGCTGAACAACCCCAACTCTTTCAGCCTGTCTTCACAGGAAAGATGTTCCATCCCTGTGATGGTTTTTGTGGCTCTCCTCTGGACCTGCTCTAAGAGGTGCAGATACTGAACTTCATCAGGGTTCTTACTAATAAAAGCTTTTTTTTCAGTCTGTGGGCAACAGATCACTACCAGCCTTTACGGATATTTGCTGGTCATCTTGCTGACGTGACGTGTACCCGATTCCATCCAAACTCCAATTATGTTGCCACAGGCTCAGCAGACAGGACTATACGGCTCTGGGATGTTTTGAATGGGAATTGTGTCAGAATATTCACTGGACATAAGGTAAAGGCGTAATCACTTGCAGTGTGAAAGTGGTTTTATTTCTGTGATGAGATTCTGAAGAGTAGTGTTCAGAATGCCTGTGGCTTGACTGACTGAATGTGAGTAGATTTAATTTGCTTGCTTGTTGTTCCCTCTCAAATGTCTGTTTTAGGGACCAATTCATTCCCTGGCATTTTCTCCTAATGGACGATTCCTGGCTACTGGAGCAACAGATGGAAGAGTTCTGCTGTGGGATATTGGACATGGCTTGATGGTTGGAGAATTGAAAGGGCACACCGACACTGTCTATGCGCTCAGATTCAGTAGAGATGGAGAGATTTTAGCATCAGGTAAAAATTCACTGGAAACAGTGAAGTTTCTGTCATGTTCCATACATCTGAAGAGGAATGGCTGCTTAAATGGTGAAAGACAAAGTAGAATCACTTGCTTAGCAAAACCAGCAACTTAAAACTGCTGGTACAAGGCAAGTTCTTCACTGCACTGTGAAATATGGCCCCTGCAAAATTCTGCTGTCTTCCCTATATCAAACTGTTATTATGTGACTTAGAATCAAAGATCTGCTGAAATCGGCATCTAGCACACAGGAGGGTCCTGTTTTTTCAGTGTTAGGTTATCTAATCCAAACCCAAGTGTTTTGAGAGAGTAGTTCTTTGTGCTTTAATCCCAGGACACTCAGGTGAGATTACAGAAAAGCTGAAATCCTGGTAACTTTTATGTGTGTTTTCAGAACTGTAGAGGCTTGTGAAAGTCTGTTTCCTTGCAGGATGAGGGCATAAGTCTACAGTTATGAGAAAACCTGCTTTTTGAGCTTTAATTTTTGTTAACTTGCTCCCCACTAACTTTTTTGTATACCTTGCTTATTAATAGGCTTCAAACTATTGCTCATTTTCGGTTTTAGGTTCAATGGATAATACAGTTCGCCTGTGGGATGCTGTGAAGGCATTTGAAGATTTAGAAACCGATGACTTTACTACAGCCACTGGACATATAAACTTGCCTGAAAACTCACAGGACTTGTTACTAGGTACATACATGACCAAATCAACCCCGGTTATACACCTCCATTTTACACGCAGAAACTTGCTGCTGGCTGCTGGAGCCTACAGTTCACAGTGAATCTGGAAGCTGCAAGACTGAGTGTGCCAAGTCACTGCATTCATGACCTCAGGATGTGAGATAAGGAGGAATGTCTTGTACAGGTGGATCCCACTAGGAAGAAAACTATATAAACTAATGCAAGCAGCATTTCTCAGTTCTGCTATTTCATATTTATCCACACTTTGAAAATGCTGGAGATTGACAAGACATCATGGCTGTAAAAGAAGGAATTGGTCGCGGTGCTTTTGATAAATATATATATATGTGTATGGAAATGGCTGTCTCATCTCAGAGATGGTATTGAGCTCTGCTGAAACCAGGGGAAAGTTAACAGCCTTGTTTATGTGTTCTCAAATGACTTTTCAAAGCACTTAATTTATGGTTAGCAGATGTTTAATCTGTCTCAAACACAAGTGAAAACTGTTCAGTTTCAGGAAAGAAGAATGTAGTTTAATTCGCTATAGCCTGGGCTGGGCACCAGGTATGGCGAGAGTATCCCAGCAACAAACAGGGCATTGGAGGAGTAGGTCCTACAGGCAGAGTCCTGTGGGGGACGTGTATGGGGTTTGTGCATCCGAGTACTAAGTCCTGAGAAGATTTCAAACTCCTTTACTCTTTTGAGTTACCAGAAACACAGATTTGTTATTCTGTTCTTAGAGGTAGCCAGTGCTGTGTAACAAGCAACCAGAAGTGCAATGTGAACTTAATTTACCTTCATACTTTATTAACAAAAAGGAGAGAGGGGGGACTGAGGCATACCTGAAATACCCATTATTAAAAAAGTGGACTTAAACCCTTTTACATTGTATTAGATCTAAAAGAACTTTAACAACCTTTATCATTTCTGCATAAGGTTTAATATATCAAAAGGCAAAACTAGCCAAGAAGTCAAAACATTGCAGAGTAAAAGGATTAATCAGTCCAAAGTGTATTATCTGTTTGTTTTCTGAAAGGCCAGCTCGTCTGCTGCAGTGACAATTTCCACCCACAAAAACCTGTAACCCAGGAAGACTTCCTGGACAACCAGTAAAGCTCTGAGCTATAGAATTAATAAATAATTAATAAATTGTTAAGAAAGATCAAAACATGCAAGACATTGGGAAGTATACTTCTTGTCTTTGAGCAAAAAACACCACCAAAGGACAGGCCCGCAGTTTGGTGGGGTTATAGGCTTGTTTTGTTGGTTTTTTATACCTCTTACAAGCTGTATAGAGGGAAACCCATTTTGTGTTCCTCATTACTTTCCAGTAAGGGCTGGGCCACTTGAACAATCTGCTGGCTCTCTAATGAAAATAAAAACAAAGACTTAACATTTCTTAGGTAAAGTAAGTGGAGAACTACCTCCCTTTTCATCTTTTCTCTGACTCCAAGTCTTGGAGTAAAGGTGTATTACACATCAAAGCAAAGGGTGAGAAATTCAATAGGAAGCTCACCTGGAAATGTTTTTTAAAGAAAAAGAGGTTAAACCTAAGTATTATGCTCTCTTTTTGTGTGTGTAATGGTACCTCCACAATTTCCTAGCTCTCAGTAGGACCAGTTGGACTTAAGTACAATTGTGGTGAATCAAGTTACCTAAAACAAAGCATGTAGTTTTGACAGCTTAAAAACAACACTGCCATATTCTGCCTTTATATTTTGTACAGTTTTATACTTTTGATACTATAATAAATACTAAAACCACATAGTTTGTGTCTCTATGTTACAAGAAAGTATTTTCTTCTTGGCTGCAATGGAAGCAAGGGCAGTGCTTGTATCTGTGAGCACTCTGCTAAGAGAAACAAAGTAATTCAGAAACAGTTGATGACAAGGTGTTCTTGTAAATCACCTGAGGGTAGATTATAGGTTGTAGCTAATTGGATTTATTACATTGTTACAACCAGTATTCATCTGGAAGGTTGCATACAGCAAAGGCCATTTATTAAAACAAAACTCACAGGAGAGGAAGACTGCTACATTTAGTCAGAAAGCCCAGAATGTATAAATGGCTTAAAAAAATACATAAACTAGAGTGAGAGTGCACAGAGACCCGTAATTTCTCTTTTTTTTGAAGCAACCATGTCTACCTCTTCCTGCCCTCAGTCTAGGAGCATAGTTGCATTCTTTAGCACCAGCAGTCCCAGCATCAATCCTGCTGCTGGCTCCCCTCTGAAAAACATGGTGCCCTATAATCACATTCACACATCAGCACTAAAGGGACATCTAAGGAAGGTTCTGTGTTCTGAGCTACAGAAAAACACTGGAGAATGCAACAGACAGTTTCTAGTGTTGGGCAGGGAGGGGGCTGCATATATTTAACTGTGGAAGGAATGCCCCATTTGCTAAGAGTCTATGTCCAAGAAAAACTACTTCAGTCACTGTTTATGAACATGCAGGGTTACGAGAGCTTAACATCAGCAAAGTAAGCCATTTTCTTTCTGGCAGTTATCTCTGAAAGGCAAGTAAATCAAATACCATCATTTATCAGTCTAATGTGGGAGGTTTTGCATGAAAACCAAACAGGACCTATGTAAAATATGGACAACTGAGGCAGAAGTTGTAATCTGCATTGCATTAATAATTGTGAAGAAGTCATTATTTCCATGTAAGCTACTTGCTTGGAATACAAAAAAATAGGAGCAACCAGGTAACTGCAAACCATGCGAGCTCACCATTACCCACTGGAGATACTTTCACGAGCTGTAAGCACTATGCCAACCATCGTGGTCTTTCGAAGGTTACTTCCAGGTGCTCAAAACACTTTAGGATGTATTGCAACAACAGAAGAGTTTAGTTAAGATTGTAACAACCAGGATCAGTTACTCCAACTCTGCTACAAATAGCCATATTTTGACAGAATAAAACCAAGAAGTGAACATTTGCGCTTTTTTGCACGGTTTCATATTTCAAATAAAACAAGTAATCATTTCAATTTTATTAGCCACAACAAGTCATCAGCTTGCATTACACTGATACAGATTGGAGGTTCAGACATGCCAGCAACCTGCCAAGAGAAGAGAAATCAAACATAGCAAGTCTTGCACAGGGGTACTAGTAACTGAGCACCCCCTCCCCCCAGCCCAAACAATTTTAGTGACAAGCAGGCAAATTCCAGCATCCACAGGAAGAAACAACTGAGGTCCCTTTATAACACACAATGATGCTTAAGCTTACTGTTTCCTACCCCTTTTTGCAGACTGAGGACAGCCCACAGATTTTTTCAAAATGCCATTTCAGTGGAAATTTTGTATTTGAAAGCAACTCCACAATTTTGTAACACTTGGTTGCTGCTATATAAAAGCAATCACTTCTATACAGGCCTTGCACAGTCAGGTGTGCAATATGTATAGCTCCACTGTATGGTGTTCCTCTATTCTGTTCAAAAGATTTTAACAGACTGCATTAACCTCTGCTTGGAATTCTCTAATATAACCAAGTCCTCAACTCTTATTTTATTATTTCAATAACATACAAAGCAACAGTTACTCCTATTTTACAGCAAAAGGTCAGACCAGAGGCACCCAACAGTTGTATGCAAAGCCTTAAATGCCTAGCTGCAACACTCTTCCATTCCTCCTTCCTTGCTTACTCTTCATCCCCGTGTGCTGCCTGTAGTCGCATTCACCATGTCAAAACAAAAAGAATACTGGTATCTTACATTTACTACATCCCCCTTTAACAACCTACTTAATTCAGAATGGCACAAATAAGCTGATGCTATGGTTTACTTGAGGTTTAAAACTATAAATACAAAGTTCATATGCCTGTGTTTCTCTTTCTCTAATTACACTGTATTGTTAGCAACATGTCCCTTGTCACTGTTTCTTCTTGGCCTTGTGCTGAAACATTTTGGTCCTGAAACACACTTACCATTTACTTATCTGCCACAGCAGGAGTTTTGTTTTTGGGTCTAAGCTTGAAGTACAAGACGATCAGTGCAATGCCTGTGTATGTTGCTATTACATACTGGAAAAGATAAAAGTTTAGCTTAGTTTCAGCCTAATACCCAGAAAACACCATTATCCTAGACTACAGGAGTTAATAGATGTAATACATACGTTCCTCCTGCCCGTGATGGTGTAGGAATTGAAGTACTTCGCAAATCCAGTGAACTGGTGTTGAGATCCCGAGTCATGGCCAGCCATGGCTGCTTGTCCTAACAAGCAATACAGGACAGTTAATGAACTGAAAGGCAGTTGGACAGGATCAACAGAAAAATCAAACTAACCTCGACACTGAATTTAAGAATGCCACTGTCAGCTATTAAATCTGCTTTCAGGATATTCAACAGACAGTGCATACACCCATGGAGCAGGCACCTTCAGAGCACTGTACCTTAAGGTACAAAACAGGTGACACAAAAGCTGATAAGCAAATGTGGGGTTCTGAAGGGAAGAACATCTATGATTTTCAGAGTTCGTTCAAATGGGCTTAAACATAAAAACCAATTAATATCAGGATGATGACTGTAAAAGAAAAAATCCTCAGAACACTTACGAAGAAAAGTCCTGCCAGTCCTGCCAACACAACCATTCAACACAGGCAAATTTCTACCAATTGTTCATGAATCTGCAATACCTAATTAAGATGAATCTTCACTGGTTCAGCTAAGAAACAGCTCAATGACATACTCAAACACTCAGTGACAACTCAGAGTAGACCGCTCTGTTCTGTGATTCAAAATGATGTTTTACAACATTCATGCCATATTAAAGTTCAAGTGTTGGCAACAGGAATTGCCCTGCTCTCAGCTGCACATCTCTATTCCATCTTACTTTCTAACTCTAGCGTTCACAGCTCTAGATAAAAATGTACTTATTTCCCCCTCCAGTTATTTTTCAGCTACATCAGCAAATTATTAGAGCCAGCCTCAGAAGTGCTTTCATGGAACAACAAAAACACTACGTACATGAGGGCACACTAGTATTTTGTCTGTGTCTGGACTAAAGTTTCACATCTAACATGTTCAGTAACATAAACGCCTGGTGTGGCTACAGTAGCATACTTCCAGATTTACTGAATGATTCAGGTTGGCACCGTGGAGATTGCACAGTCCAACTTCAACCTGCCCAAAGCAGGGGAGCACATTCAGTCAGGTTTTTAATACCTTCAGAGATAGAGACTTCACAACTCCCCAGGGAAACTGTTCTGCTGTTTGATCAAACTTAGAATAAAAGGGATTTTCTTTTTAATGTTTAGAGATATATTTTTCTTATGTTTAAGAGGGGTTTATGTTTAGGACAAACATATTGTTTGTTTTGTAACTCACCCCAAAACAAGCACACATATCATATAGTCACCAACCAAACCAGGCAGATACTGTAGCCACTGGTACCCCAGAAGAAGGACACAAGACACTGCTACAGCAGGTACTATGCTGATTAACATAGCTCTGAAGCAAACCCAATCCAGTAATGTATTTCTGGTGCATAATCAGGTGAACACGCCTGTAAGAGGCCTAATAGCTAAAAACCTCAATGAGTATTTGCAATACATGACTTGGAAAGTCAAGGTCATCTTTTCTTATGCCTGACCGTCAGAAAACCCCGGAGTCACTGCGTCCTTCCGAGGCCGGCTCAGAGCGCAGACACCACAATACAGGTTTTCTTTACCAGCAGAGCCCGGCGCCCTTGCCATTCCGGGGCCGCCGCCCCTCGCTCCCCTGACACCGGGCCCCGCCGCCTGCCGCGCTCGCCCTAGCCCCGCACAGCAGCCATGCCCATCTCGCTGGCTCAGACAGCCGCGATGCCAGCGCTCCCTCGGGCCAGGGGAAGGCACGCAGCGGCTGAAGGTCGCGGGGACCCCGGGGCACAGCCGCAGCTCGGGGCACACAGAGAGCCACCCTCCCGCCCGGCGTCACAGCCCCATGGACCGGGTGCAGGGCGGCGGGGCGGGAAGCGGGCTCGCTCCCCGCGGGCTCCCGCTGTACCTCAGCCGCCGCCGCCGTCCCTCCGCCGCCGCCGCGCTCTGCCCTTCGCCAGCGCCCTCCCACAAGATGGCGGCCGCGGAGCGCCGCGCGCAGCCACCGCGGGCCGCGCTGATTGGCTGCTCTCCCTCCAGCGAGGGGGGAAGGGGGGAAATGTCTCCACCCCCTCCTCCTGATTGGCTGAGGAGTGAGTTGCAGCTCCTGTCTGACCTTTGCCTCGTGCCTGGGTACCGCTTCCGGCGGCTGGCGGTGCTCCCGCGTGTGAGTCCCAGCGCCGGGCTGCCGGCGGCGGCGGGCGGGGCCTGCGGGGACGGAGCGCGGCGGCCGGGGACGGGAGGTGAAGCCCTGCGGGGACAGAGCGGCGGCGCCCGGGGAGGGGAGGTGAAACCCTGCGGGGACAGAGCGGCGGCGGCCGTGGAGGTGAGGGGAGACCCTGCGGGGACAGAGCGCAGCGGCCGGGGACGGGACGGGAGGGGAGACTCTGCGGCGACAGAGCGGAGGCGGCCGGGCCGGGGAGGGGAGGTGAGGCCTTGCGGGGACAGAGCGGCGGCGGCGGCGGCGGCCTGGGAGGTGAGGCCCGGCCGCTGCGGGCAGAGCTCCAGCCCTGCCCGCTCCCACTGCGCGGCGTGGCTCGGGTACCGGCGGTGGAAGGGGTCTCTGGCTTAGCGAGCCCTCTGCCGAAGCGTTCCTCCGTGAGCATCAACGTCATGCGTGCTTTCTCGTTTAAATGAGTACCGCGTGTCTTAACAGACTGCTTTAAGTTTGGCAGCGTCCTGTTTCAGTGCTGGTTTCCCGATAGGTGCTGTTGACTAAAGTAATACATAGCACGTGGTTCGTGACCTAGTGAATGAGGTGTTGTTTATTGATGGAGGTGTAGTCAGGTTAAGCATATCTATTTTAGTGACATGGCTTAGTGACATGGTGGACTAGACATTCCAGGGGTAAAGGTTGGACTTGATGATCTTAAACGTCCTTTCCAACCTAGTCAGTTCTATGATTCTGTTTTATGTATGTAATAGAGCTACTCTATAGTTCTCTGTATATAAAATATATGCTATAGATTTTATTATATATATATAGAACTAAATATGTATAAGTGTTGCAGCTTACACCTTTACAGGTGGTATCCAAAAAGTAAAACTGCATACCATGCTTCCTTAGAGTTTCATTTATAACTTTCTCCTTGATGACTGAAGCTGGTAATTTTGGCTTGTCCTCTGAATAATGATCTGTTCAGGAAAATTATGGTTCAAGCAGTTTAATGAATACCTATGTGGTGCATCTGTGTGTCTTAAAAAAAATAATACTTCAGTCTTTATTGCCCTGTAAAATTGGGTAATAGTAAAAAGTGTTAGGGGTGTATATATTTAGATGGACTACTGCAATAATTAGTGTAATCAAATGTTAAATATGTTCAGGTATTATGTTTTGTCAATGACTTAACTGTAATCTGAATTCTCTCTTAGTCTGGGGGTAGTTCACTCTTATGTCTCCTCAGTGTTTATGAGGAACAAGCCTAACAACTGTGCGTCGAATTTCTGTTTTATCATTTGTCTTATAGAAGTGCAAGCATGGCATCCATGGAAGAAAACTTTCCTCGAGGGGGCATCCAGAAAAAACCCACAGAGGGAAAAACACCCAACACAAAGTTAGAGCGAGATAATTTGTTCGATGTAAGTTATTTGTGTGTTCTTGATTAACTCTTCTCAGGGCTCCTCCACTCTCAGAATATGACCTGCAATCCTTCCTATCCCTCACTTCTATAACAATCTATAGAAAAGATTTACAAGGAGAGATAATGCCTGACATCTACCTTTCTCCTGATCTCTTAAACATCCGCGGTGTCCGATGCGTATTGAATGTGATAACAGAAAAAGTTAGATCAAAATTTCTTCCCAAGGTGCTTGTGTAGTGAGGCTCATGTTAGTAGGTATAGACTAAGTTTGGTCTTTCTATTTCTGTTAGTTTTGTGGGTCTGATCTTGTGCCACTCTCTTCCATTCCTGAGATTCGCAGTTTTATAAATGATCAGCTTCAGCCCAAAGGAGATATTTTGGAAGACTTACATGTAGGTCTATAGCAGTTACCAGGGTGGTTTTCTTTTCTCTCCAATCCCAGTATTTGCCTCTACTTTTATTCCTGGCAGTGGAGTTCTGCCTTAGTGCAGAGTTCATCTCTTTATCTTTATATTTTATGCTCTCTGCTTATAATCTGCTTTAGGTTCACCATGAAGAAAAATCACAGAAAAGAAAAAGGAAGCAAAAGGATCAAGGAAAGCAAAAAAAGTTCAAGGCAGACAACATAGCTGCTGCTAAAGAAAGTTTTGTGACTATTGAGCCATTGATGATTGAGGTTTGTGGTAAAATGTTTGGTTTTGTATTCATCTGTCTTCTGGGCTATGTAAAAATGTCATGTTCTTCTTCACTAAGGTAAAGACAGAAATGTCTTTACTATCCTATTATCAATGACTTGTCAAGATAACCACAGTCTGTTATTCTTCCTGCTTTCCCAGGCACTCTGTGAGGGGATGCTGCTCCTTGGCTGTATAAAAGAGGTCACTGACTACGAGCTAGTCGTAAGTTTGCCCAATGGAGTTTCAGGATTTGTGCCTGTCACACAGATCAGTGATGCCTACAGCAAATTGCTGAGCAACCAGGTGGCCCAAGGAGAACTTGTGGAGGTAAGACCTTGAACTGTGTCTGTGACCGTGCCTGTTAATTGTACCTCAGAACCAGCCCTGAAGTCTTGCTTGGGATCCTGGTTTATGGTGTCTTGCTGCCGACTTGAATTTGATTGCCTGCAGTGCCTTATCTGTGGCTAAATAATCCTTGAACTTTATAGACAGCCTATTGAACATGAAGAGATTTGTGTTGCCTCTCTGCTGCTGAAGCTAAATACTGATCCCTGGCTGTAGGCAGTGATGGAAAGAAGTTAGGGAAGTGGTTGGAAAATGATGCGAGGGTGCAAGTGTTTCTGAAGGGCATGGCAAGTAGTACAGTGCTTGCAGTTTAACTGTGTGTTGATGAATGCAGCATGCTGCTTTGTAGTGCTGATGAAGACAGACCTTGACTTGGAACTGGCTTTTCCGAGCAAATTTGCAATTACCTGATGATGCTGTTTGCTAGAAAGAAAGTGATTGTTTGGTGGAGTGGCAAGCAATTGTAAGGTTCATCAGTTGTGTGTCTTGGAGTTTATGTTGCTCTTTTTACTTTTAATGATAACAACTTATCATGATAATATATATATTATTATTATATAATATCATGATAACAACTTATTTTAACTATGAAAGTGTTGTTATCTCAGCCCATGGGTTTTATCTGTTTGTGATTTTCCTCCCTGTCCCACCGGGTGGGTGGTGGGGTGGGGAAGTGAGCAATGGGCTGCATGATACTTAGTTGCTGGATGGGGTTAAATCACAACACCTTTTTATATTATTTAAAATATTAAAATTTTTATGTTTTTATCATCTTTCTGGGCAGGACTTGAATTCACTCGTGGACTTGTATTCTCCAGGAACACTGGTCAGGTGTATTGTGACCACTGTTGAGAAGAGTGCTGATGGACGTCGGAGTATCAAATTATCGATTGACCCCAAGAAGGTCAATAAGGGTCTGAATGCTTCAGCACTAGCATCAGGCATGGTACGTGTTCTGGGTCTGTTCCAGCCTCTCTAGGTTTAGGGGGTGCCTCTTGCATAGTGCATGGGGGAGCATTTCAGTTTGTCCTTGCATGAGATCAGAGCAGAATGTGGAGCTCCTCCCACCGCGGGAGACCTGGGAAGAGAGAGCAGTATTGGGTCTTGGCTCCAGGTTGTCTCTCATGAAACCCATTCACCTAATTCTGTTTTGATATGGACAAGTTACTTAATTATTTCTTTCTGGGGAGATTTCTTCATTACTTTTGCATAGAATGGTATTTAACATGCCTTGCAGAGGTGCTTAATTGTTTAGTTTTTGTGTGCATGGGCCTGCAATTAGAGCAACTGCTGGTTTTGAGCATATTTTTTTTCCCTTTGGATTTATGAAATACATACATACATAGTCAGGTATTGTTAGAGCTGAGACCTCACTGCCAGATGAGCTGTATAATAGGAAATAATATAGTGTTCTTTCTGCTGCTCTGGAAACATCAGTTCTCTGTCCTATGAAAAAAGTCAGTACTTGGGTGGGAAATACCTTAGCAGATGTGCATTCTCTGAAGACCCAGGTGTTTTATCACATTACTGAATTGCAGTGCTTCTCTCCCATCAGCTGCTCTCTGGCTTCGTGTCTAGTGTGGAAGACCATGGCTACCTCATTGATATTGGAGTCAGTGGGACTAATGCTTTTCTGCCTCGTCAGAAAGCCCAAAATTACATCAAAACAGTCAAGAGAGGTAAGAAGTAGTGCAGGAGTTAAAAGTGAGGTGAATGACTGATTAGATCTTGTTTTATCTGCGGTGTTAGTGCACCTCAGTGAGATTGGGTCAATGTGGAATCGTTGCAAGTTGCTGAAAACGGTTTTGTGGTTGGTCTGCAACAAACTGCTGGGTTTCAGCCTGTTTTCTGACATATTATGTTACTGTTCCAACTCTGTCTATCCCTGATGGCAGTAGAATTCACTTAAATTGAGAGGACTTCTAACTTCTTAAAATAGAGGGAACTCTGAAAAAGATTTTGAAAGAATTGAAGGGAATCCCTGAGTGTTCCTGGTGGAGGTTTTATGCTGTGACTTATCTTTGTAGGGTCTGACTTGAAAATAGGCCAGAATCTGAACTGTGTCATTGTGGAAATAAAGAACGAGGGAAGAGTGGTCCTTTTGTCCATTGATCGATCAGAGGTTGCTTCATCCCTTGCAACAGAGAGACAGAACTGGTCACTCTCTAATTTATTGCCAGGGCTGGTGGTGAAAGCTCGAGTGCAGAAGGTAAGCTCTGGTTGGGATTTGATTTGGGAGTGTGGTGTGTTTGATCCTTGCTGAGACAGAGAGACAGCTGAAATAGAGATGGAAATTTATGTTCTGGAAAATTTTGTACTTGGGATCAATTACTTTACAGTAGCAAACAGTATTAACTGCTAGACACTTGCTTCATGTCATTTACCTAAGGTCTGGTATCAGTCCTGGTTGTGATGCCGTGAGTATAAAGGCTTCAGCCTGAATTTAGTGATGAAGCTTGAAGTAGAATAGGATCCATTTTGTGCTTCTCTGGCGTTTACCTAGGTAAAGTATTCAACAGTTTAGCAGTAGTCTTCAGAGTACACACAGCATTATCAAAAATCTCAAGGGTACTTTTAGAAAACAATGTAGGAAGCAGAATCATTAGAGGCTTTCTGGTCTCGTGTTGTGCTTGTTGATTGTCACTGGCAGTGCCTTTCTGTGAAACCTGTGAATTGCTCTCTGAACTGCATGAAAACGGAGTGAAAATCTTATTTTGGCATTTTTTCCTTCCACTTCCTAGGTGGCCCCACTTGGGATCAAACTGAGCTTTCTGTCTTTCTTCACTGGCATTGTGGATTTCATGCACATGGACCCAGAGAAATCCACGAGCTATTCTCCAGATCAAGTGGTAAGGAGCGTGAAGGGTGGCTGGAGTTGGTATATTGCTTACAACATCTCTTCTCCAAAATGTCCATGGAATAACCTCTGAAATCTTGCTTATGATAGCTGCCTTCATTTATTTGAATTATTATCATGGCTGCTTTAGAGTTGTAATGAGCAAAGTAATTCCTGGGCTAATGAAATACTGACTTGGGAAGCATGAGAGACTTGCAAGTGATAGAAACATTACTTGTTGCTATCCTGTTTCCCTCACTTCGCTGGTACCAGACTAGTCTGTAAACAACAGACAAAAGCGAAACTCCCTCATCTGTGAAGCTGTTAAAACTGAAGCGATGTCATAGTAGTAAAAACTGGAAGGTATTTGTACACGTAGAGAGAGTTCAGGTACCAAGCATAATGTCTGAAAACATGAGCAGTGTGCCTTTCTGCTCTTTTGTTTACAAGCTTGTGTTTAATGAACGCAGTATTTTCTTCTCCCAGGTGAAAGCTTGCATCATCTCTATCAACCCCACCTCCAAGGTGGTGCGGCTCACCCTGCGGCAGGCCTTCCTCCACCCTGGGGGATCCCCAAAGCAGGTCTCCAATGATCGAATAGGGGCAGTGGTGGAGGAGTCGACAGTGAAAGCTTTCTACAAGCAGTTTGGTGCTGTCTTTGAGCTTGATGATGGCACTCTTGCATTTGCACGGGTAAGTGTCAGGGTAGTGAGGCTAGTTTTCCATAGCTATCATAGCCTACTGGGGAGGGAGGCTAGGAGGAGACAAATACAACAAAATTAAGACAATGTGGAAGGTGTTTACCAAATCATACCTCGCCTTGTTCGGGTTGAAATGTGGGAGGGTTGTTGTGGAAGAAATGGTGAACCCTGATGCATAGAGAGAGTATGTAGAGGAACAGTTTTGTCAAATGCTACCACTTCAACCTAAGGGCTCTATCAGTGCTTCTGTTTTCTGAACACTAAATTGTAATCTGTTTTTTTTCTAGTTGAAACATCTTTCAAAAAACAGAAAATCATTTAAACCTGGGGCATTTAAAGCAGGATGCAAACATAAATGTCGAATCATTGACTACAGCCTTATGGACGAGATGTGTATTGTATCTCTGAAGTAGTAAGTTTCATAGATTCTTCCAGGGCATTGGTTGAAGTATTAGGAGTGGGTGGTTGAGAGTGCAACATTGCTTTGCTGCAGTGGTCTTTGTAACTCAGTTGGTGAGCTGAGGCACAAGGAGGCTAAAATACTTCTGCTGAGACCATGTCAGAAGACTGTAGCTGACAGGAAATTAAACCTTGATCTTCCAAGTCCCAGCCCAGTTTTCTTTTCCCTCTTAGTATTCCATCTCTGTGTCTTTAAGCAGTGTGGGTGATGGGCTTCCCTTTCATAGAGCCATGGCTGGTGGCCATAACTGTGTGGCTGTCACCTGGAATGGAGCCTGGTGAACCTCCCTGAATTTTATATCTAGAGAGATGTTTTGGGAGGTGGGTCAGCTGCAGTAAAACATAGAACTCTGGAGCTGTGGAGCATGGGGGGGTGTGTGTGTTGGGATAATGGATATTTGGGACAAGGCAAGTAAGGGATGTCTCCTGTCCTGGACTTCCTTCAAGTTGACTGGTCATCTCTTGCTGTGTTTCTTTCCTAGTCAGATTATTGAAGCCCGGTTTCTGCAATACCAGGATGTCCACACAGGGGATGTGGTGCAGGTGAGTTTCTGAAGGACTTAAACAGAGCTGTGTGGTCATTATTCTTAGAACAGTGATATAGCTAATGTGCGTATCCTCTGCCTAATATGTATGTTCAACTTTTGGTACAGACTAGAGAGATGAAATTGAGGAGGACTCAATTCTTGTAGGACTCTAATGGAATGCAGTACTCTTCATTCCCCATTTTGTCCAGCTTTTTATTCATGATGCTGCCCAGGCAATCAAATTTTTAGCCATGGTCAGTCATTTATGCCCATGAATGCATTTTTAGAAAGGCTTGAGAGAAAGAAACTAAAGCTCACCTTGCACTCAAAGTAAAAAAGTTCATGTGTGGACCGTTACAGTTTGCTATTGGGCAGAAAGTAACTCGGTTATCATTATTATGTCTGAGTCATGACTGTATTACATATGTCTCTGGAAACAATTCTAGTTTGCCAGAGACAATAGGGATTTTGCAGAAGTAGCCTATGCTTAATGAAAAGAGGCTGTAAAACAACCTTATGGAATGTTTAAAAGTTACTGGGTCAGATTGGTTGGGTGGAGTGTGGGTTGGACTAAGAATTTATTTTTCAGAGGGCGATTAGATTTGGTGATAATAGGTAATGCAGTGTCTTGGCTGTTTGCTACCCGTGCATGGTCAGCTTCTCACGTTATGTTTACTGATTCTTTTTCCTATTTTCTGTTCTAGGGTAAAGTGTTTGCTCTGAAACCCATTGGGATGCAGGTGAAAGTGACTGATGCTATTAAAGGGCTGGTGCCATCTCTGCATCTTGCTGATGTGATCCTGAAACAGCCTGAGAAGAAGTATAACATAGGAGATCAAGTCAGGTGTCGGGTGAGAGCTGCCAGACAGGGTCTTCATCTTTTGCTCTGAGTACTTTGTGGCTGAATTGGTCAGGCAATGGCAGACAAGCTTTTTGAACCTTTCTGTACTCCATTCTTGCAGGTGCTGGAGTGCAGTCCTGCAGGAAAGAAGCTGATCCTTACTTTAAAGAAAAATCTTGTTCAATCAAAGCTTCCAGTCCTCTCCAGTTATGAAGATGCAAAACCAGGTCTGATCACACATGGCTTTGTGGTGTGTGCAAGGGAATTTGGCTGCATTGTGAAGTTCTACAATGATGTCAAAGGTCTGGTACCCAAGAATGAGCTGAGCTCAGAACCCATATCTTGTCCAGATAAAGTCTTCCATGAAGGACAGGTAATTGCTATACCGATGGCATGTGTTGTGTTTGAATGCAAAAGACAAATCTGAAGTTGAGTTGGTTCCAACATGTTTTTTTCCCTTGAACCAGCTACACCAAGAGATGTTCATATTCTTTCACTCTAAGTACCCCATTTAATAACTTTAGGCTGTGAAAGTGGTAGCTCTGAGTATTTCACAGACCTGTCTTTGTTTCTAGGGTCTCCGTTATGGTGTGCTGGAAGCACCATGGTATTTGATACAGGGTCTAGGTTGCAGTTTCTTCTGAGGAATTTAAAACTCTTACCCATAGAATCAGAAAGATGAAGTTTTCTGCCTCTGTGTTATTCTAATTTTCCTGTTTGTTTCAAATCCTGCACATAGAATCATAGAATAGAACACCGCGAGCGATGGAGCATTCACAACCTCCCTGGGCAACCCATTCCAGTGCCTCACCACCCTTACAGTAAAGAATTTCTTCCTCATATCCAATCTAAACTTCCCCTGTTTAAGTTTGAATCCGTTACCCCTTGTCCTCTCACTACAGTTTCTCATGAAGAGTCCCTCCCCAGCATCCCTATAGGCCCCCTTCAGATACTGGAAGGCTGCTATGAGGTCTCCACGCAGCCTTCTCTTCTGCAGGCTCAACAGCCCCAGGTTTCTCAGCCTGTCTTCATACGGGAGGTGCTCCAGTCCCCTGATCATCCTCGTGGCTGGCACTCCTCTGGACTTGTTCCAACAGTTCCATGTCCTTTGTATGCTGAGGACACCAGAACTGCACACAGTACTCCAAGTGAGGTCTCACAAGAGCAGAGTAGAGGGGCAGGATTACCTCCCTGGACCTGCTGGTCACGCTCCTTTTGATGCAGCCCAGGATACGGTTGGCTTTCTGGGCTGCGAGCGCACGCTGCAGCTGGCTCATGTTCATTTTTTCGTCAACCAACACCCCCAAGTCCTTCTCCTCAGGGCTGCTCTGAATCTCTTCTCTGCCCAACCTGTAGCTGTGCCAGGGATTGCTCTGACCCATGTGTAGGGTCTTGCACTTGGTATGGTTAAACTTCATCAGGTTGGCATCAGCCCACCTCACAAGTGTGTCAAGGTCCCTCTGGATCTTAAACCAGACACTCTGGGAACCATGCTGCGCACCAAGTTCTGGTCTTTGTTGTGCGCAAGCTTGTACAGATCTCAACCCTCTTTTATTTTGTTTTTCTGGTGCCTTTGTCTTGAGTGCTGCTGTTTGGCTGGCTAAAGAGAAGGGTCATTTTTAGTCAAGATTCCTGTCTCTATATCTGGAGATCTGAATTTTATTCTCAACTCTGCTACAGACTTGCAGCATACTTTTAACAAGTCATTTAATTATTATGTACTTTCATTTTCCATCTGTGTGATCAGAAAGACGTTTGTCTCTGGTTGAACCTGTTAAGTTTTCGCCACTGGCCTGCTACCCTTAGGAGTAAGAAAAAAGTATACTGTGTATGCATCTTCCAGTCTCATTTTGTAAGTGGTAGCACACTGAGGAGGATTATCAGGTGAATTAAACTTTTGGTTTATCTTTTTTTTTTGCTGCAGGTTGTTAAAGTAATGGTCTTAAAATGTGAGCCCCAGCAGGAAAGACTCTTGTTGTCCTTCAGGTTATCAAGCAAACCTGCCCTGGACGACAAAAAGGAATGTACTCCGAAGAAGAAACAGGAAGTGAAATATCAAATAGGAGAGGTATTGTATTCAATGACAGCTCCTTTTTTTGACTTTTCCTACTTGTTTTCCAAGCAATTTGATGTAATTTGGAAGAAAATCTATTGGTTGCCAGGAACTAGCATTAAATGTGCATTTCTTATTGTGTGGTTGGTCTCCTGGATCAAAACCTCTGTTGTCAGAGGTCAGAGTAAAGGAGTCCCAGGGCAGTCCTTCTGGAGGTACCAATTACTGCTCCTTTTCCTAGGTGATGTCCTCTTTCTTCTGCATGCTGCTGATATTCTCACTCCAAAAAGCAGTTGCTTTTGCTATCTGGAAAAACACAGCATCAGAAAAATGTTTTTAAATGCTTCCTTGTTGTCTTTGGAATGAACACAGTTTCCAGCACCCTGCAGATATTGCTAATGCAGGAACAGGGCAGTACTAATCTTGTTTAAATTATTCCCTTCACCCTTCAAATCAAAACCAAGAGAACGTTTGTAACTCCAGATTTCTCTGGGAGCTGAGAGTTGCTTTTTTATTTTACTATCGGTGTTGATGTGCTTTTTAAGCAGAGCCCTGTTGATGTGAGATTTTTTTCATACATAGCTGGGAGGCAGTGCCAGAGTCCCTGCAGCACAGCATTTGGTACCTAGTGCATTGAAAGGGATAACTTCAAAGACGCTTGGAGTTATCACTGTATTTTTTCTCTTTTCAGATGGTTGATGTGAAAGTCTTGAAGAAGAAAGATAATGGGCTAGAGGTTTCTGTCTTGGAAGATGAAGGCAATGCCATAGCCTCAATTCCCACAGTGCACCTCTCTGACTTTGTTGCTACCTGCAAGCTCCTGTGGCACTGTCTTCAAGAGGGAGATGTCCTGCCCAGAGTTATGTGCCTAAGTGACAACGGAGAGCGTATTGTATCCTTTGCCACCCCAACCAGTCAAACAAAGAAGTGAGGAGGAGGTATATGTCAGGAATCCAGAGTATCTGCAGCAACAGAAGATACACTAGTTAGTGTGTTGAAGTGGATGTTCCTGTCAAACTATCAGTGCTTTGAACAGTCGTTATAACTTGCTTGTGTTAGAAGTGAGGCTCAGCTGCTGCTAGAATCCCGTCAGAACCAGGACTTGGTTGTGAATTGACTGATCTTCTGAACCAGATTCTGGGCTGTTAATCATATCACAGCCTGAGCAAAAATTTTACTGTTTTTACACCAAAAATCAGAACTGAAATATTAGGAAGTTGACATTTCTGCTAGCATGAAACACGCATCTTTAATGCTGAGCAGCTTAAGAGACATCAGTTGCTAAATTTTAATGTAGAGAGATCAAGACAGAAATTGCAATTACAGGATTTTGAGTTCCTGAATTGTCTAACCTCCAAAAAGTGCTCTCAGTGGTTAGCAGCACCAAGAGATTTGCTTGGTATCAGGCTCCTTTCATTCATCTTTTACCATTTTTCCTAACTGGTTGTTCAGATCTTGAGCAGAAAGTCTGCAGTGATTTCTGCAGTACAGGAGGAGCAAGTTGTGAGAAGTTTCTCTGAAATCCAGCCTGGGATGCTGTTGACTGGTTACGTGAGGAATGTGATGCCTTTTGGAGTGTTTGTGGAGTTCCCTTTTGGTGTGACGGGACTGGCACCCAAAGTGGTAAACAATACATTCACTTCAGTAACCAGCGTGTATTTAATCAGTCATGTGTGAAGCATGGCTTTTGGCAAAGGTACCATAACGAGCAAACAGTAGGGCTGTGGGTCCTGTGTTTGCACAGCTTCCTCCACTAGGGTAAAAGCTGCTTTTAGATTTGTGTTCAAATTCACTTCCAAAATAAAACTAAGGACTTTTATTCAAGTGTGCTTAAGTTTCAGCAAGGATTTCATGTGAATTCAGTAATTAGTTTTAATTGATGGCTTTTCGGTAGTCTCTGTTGAATTTCCTTATGCATTTTCATGAAGTCTTAACATCAACCTGTGTCATGAGCGGCGCTGCAGCTGTTTGATAGCCAGCAGCAGTGCTCAGTAACCCATGCCCCTTTGTTTTCTTTGCATAGAGCATGAGTGACAAGTTTGTGACGGACACTAAGGATCACTTTGTGGTGGGACAGACTGTGATTGCAAAGGTGATGAGCATTGACGAGGAGAAGCAGCGCGTGCTCCTCAATCTGAAGGTGTCAGAGTGCAGCTCAGGCGATTCTGCTGCAGAGAGCTTTGCCTTACTGAATCAATATTTCAAGGAGATGAAAGAAATCAGGAATTTGTTGAGAAGAAGAGGTAAAAGATTGCACATATTCTGCTAAAGGAGATCATATCACAAAAAAGGGGCTCCAGGGGAACAAAAAGGGAAAACCGTTTTTTTTTTAAGTGAAAGTCAGTTCAAGCAAAGACATGGCTTCCAAGAGGAGGTTATTGGAAGGGGGTTGTGCCTGCAGTGTCTACCATTGAAACCAAGAAGGCTTTTTGGAATTACAGCTGGAACAAGCCAAAGAAGCTGCTCTTTTCATTTAAGATTGCTAGGCCTCTAAGAGAATTAAAAATAAGGGGAAAATAGACAAACTGTGAGGTCCAAAAGAGGAAGGGGAGATAACAGTGGTACAAAAGGATGGGTTCCTTGAAGTGCCTGGGAAAGTGAAAATAAGAAAGGCCAGGGTTGAGATTGTGTCTTCTGTGGACCAAAGCCTTACTCCAGCCTTGGAGATGCTTTTTTGGTGTGAATGTTTGTAATTGCTTTATGAAGCAATCTAAAATTGAATCATCTGAGACATATGGCAGTAGATTCACCATTTAATTATGTGTCACAGGAAGCACTGTCTCTATTTGTTTATCTGATTATCTATTTGAATCTGACAGTAATTAATTTTTAGTATTCTATAGGTTTCACCGATAGTGACACGTTGTTACAAATGTTATGAAACATTTTTTGTCTTTAATGCTTAGTTTCTTGTAATTGTGAAGTGCAGATCTGTTTTGTGGTTTTAGTATTAATCTCCTTTATTTTTACCTTTTACTGCATGCAATGCCATGTGCCAATGTTTCTGTAAGACTGGAAAATATTCTTTGGAAAGTTATCAGATCCTTTATGTCACAAAAGTGTTTCTGCTTTGATTAACTCTTAGCATTGACTTTGTATTTCTACAGATTCAGGAGTCTAAACTTTTGTTTTCCGTTATGAAAGTGTATATAAATGTTTGTGCACTTCTGAGCAGATGTGAAGGTTGCCTTTATTTTGCAAAGAAACAACACAGGTAAAACTGACTTCCCACTTTCTTTTCCCTTTATTTAGGGGAGTCCAGCATGACCCGAGGCCTTTGTGAGTTGGTGCCTGGAAAGGAGCTTCAGCTGGTTGTGCAGGATGTGAAGGAGGATGGCTCAGCACTGTTCAGTGGCAGCTGTGTCACAGGCTTGACTGTAACAGCCACTCGCTACCATTTGGGAGGTCAGGGTTTTGTCTTTCCTTGCTTTGGGTTTCACTCTTGTACTTTGAAACCTCTGTCTTGAAATGAATTCTGATGACAAGGAGCTAATATAGGAGGAGTCTGATCAGAGTAGGGATGGACTTGAAGAGTAGTTTAGTTTCCTAATATGTTATTGATCTATTTGCATGATTTGAAACATATCCTTTAAACCTGCCTGTGCCTCTGCTGCCTCATCTCTAAAGTGGACCTCAACCTGTCTGAGATCTGAGTATCTTGTAAGGTCTATTTTATGCTCCGAGATCCTTAGTTGAACTGTACTGTATATAGACAAAGTACTAATACAGGCTCCAGCTTTCTCAGTGTGTGCCGTTAATTTTTCTTTTAAATCAGTGGGACTTGAAAACAGGTCTGCAATTTTTGTACTTTGCAGTTCAAAAATTAAAGCAGGAAAGTGCCGTATTCTGCAGAACCAAGCAAGTACATGCCGAGATGATAAATAAACCAATATAAATTGCTAACTTCAGCAGGAGTAACATCCCAGCATTTCTGTGTTTCCTCAGCAGCCGTTAAAGTGATGATGTTTTTGTGCATATGTTAGCATATTTCAAAACCCGTGTTGCCTTGAATTTGTATTTAGTCAGCCTTGTCTGCATTATTGAAGAGTTCCATCTTCATAAAATCAATTTAGTACTTCCATGAAAGGATCAGACTCTTTCCAAATAAAAAAAGATACCCTTTTATTAACTCCTTTCCATTAATGTTGGAAGAATCTGTTCTTTTCTGAAAGAGACTTATTATATGTTTGGTACTAAGTTGACTTTGTTACAGTTACTTAGTTCCAGTTAGTAATTAAATAGTCTTTTTATCACTATGTTGTTCAGGAGTTAAACTGAAGCACAGGCAACCCTTCCTGTCATGTGCTACTAGCTCAGTTGCTCGAAATTCTTCACTATCGTCAGGAGATAATCCCCTTTTTCTCATTGTAGACAAAAAAATTATTCCTGGTGAGAAAACCAAGGCGTTGGTTCTTCATGTGGATGCCCTCGCATCCAAGGTGTATGTTTCTCTTCGGGAAGACCTGTTAAAACGAAGAGCCAAGCAAGTATGTGTTTGGTTTTTCGATTTGTGTGTTTCTGTTCATCTAACAAACTTTAGGTGATTAATGCATTTTGAGGGGGGGCTGTTTCCTCTTTGAGAACTGTGGGAGGTAGAGTGGAGGGAGTCAGAGTCTCAGCAGGAGAAGTCACAGTCTCCATTTCTATCTAGCGGCTCACAGAGAACTCCCAGCACTGTGCCATCGTGCAGCACATAGCAGAAGAGTTTGCCATCGTGTCTTTGGAAACAGGCCAGCTGGCAGCTATCCCCATAGCATCTCACTTCAATGACACCTTCCGCTTTGACTCAGAAAAACTGAAGGTGGGACAAACAATCTCTGCAACCTTAAAAGTAGTGAAGGAGAATGACCACGGGCTCTTGTTAGCAGTACAAAGCTCAGCAAAGAAGAATGTTTTTGTAAGGGTCCGGAATGAATCTGAGACAGCATTAGAAGAGGTGCTTGCTGCTGTGAAACACTCGCTTTCCCTGGGGGATCTTGTTACTGGTACTGTTAAATCTGTCAAACCAACCCATGTCACAGTTGCTATTGATGACAAGCTGACAGGTTCAATCCATGCATCCCGGATTCTGGATGAAGTTCCCATAGGCTCTTTTCCAACGTTTACTCTGAAAGCTGGACAGAAGGTGACTGCTCGAGTCGTTGGAGGCAGAGATGTGAATACTCACAGGTGGGAAAACATGCACATAATATTACTTCTTGGGGAATGAGAAGGGTAAAACAGATACTCAAATGTTCTAGGGTGTTCCCTCTGTCAGCAGATGCTGTTAACAGCTACCTTTGCTGGAGTGGTTGAGCCCTGAGGAAATCTATTATATTCTCTCCCAAGTCCAGGTTTTGGTGAACTAGCTCTCTACCTGTGTCAATGTATTTATCTTGAGTATAGATTGTAAGAAAAAAAGATGTCTAAACTCTGAAGGTCCAGTGGAAGCCTTAAATATAATCGGGATTTGGCTACAGGGGCTAAATTTGCTGGAGTATTTTGGGTACCTAAATTGCCAGTGAAATAGTACTGGGAAAAACTGGAACTGGGAGGAAGGCTTTGGTAACTTTAGGGGGCTTATGCCTGATTTCTTTTGCCAGTACGGAGGGATTACAGGTGGGTGACTGGGGCCTGGGGAGATCATGAGAAAATTTCTTTTTTCTGTTTTTCAGATATCTGCCTATCACCCATCCACACTTCACACAGTCCATTCCAGAGCTCAGCATTCGATCAAGGTAAGTATTGGTCTCTGTGCTGTCTGCAGATGCTTCACAGACCTTATATTCTTATGGGTTTCCTCCCACCTGTGAAGGAGCTGGCTGTGAGCAAGTACCTTCACGTGAATGCAGTGTGGCAAGGCCTCCTACTCTCTCACACTAACTTGAGCCTGTGAGTTGTGTTAAACCTCACAGGGCTCTCCTAGCACCTGACTTCCTTTAAATGTCCTTTTGGCTTCAGGTTCTGCCAGTCTAGAGTCTGGCATATCTGTTCATGTCAGAATGATTCCCTCAGGTCCAGGGAAGAATTAATTCCCTGTAGAAGGATGCAGCTGGGGAGGGAATGGGAATGAATGTCACAAAGGCATTGTCACCATAATCCCTTGGGTTTCTAACTCCTATCTTCATCATTATTAGGACCAAAGCTGTCTTACTGATAGCCTCTTTCTTTGTTTGCAAACAGTGAAATAGAAGGGGAAGTCGCAGCAGTGCTGAGCCGTAAAGAAGACAGTGCCACCAAGAAACTTGGACTCTACAGTGTTGGACAGACAATCACCTGTTTTGTGAAAAAGGTGAGGTCAGAGTCTTCCTAAGAAGTGTGTTGGAGAGGCCCTTAACACTGACATTGCTGTGGTCTTCATTAGCTTTGAGTGTAGCCCACGCGAAGTGGAGCATCTTATAGGGAGAAGGAAGTCACGTTTTCTATGCTCAACATAGTCAAGCTAACACATCCTCTTTGACATGCCTATATGTTGCCAGCAGATGCTTTCCACCCTGCAGTCTAGCAAAGGGGGCTTTGAGAAATTGCATATGCCACCAGCACAGAATACTATCACTGCTGATCCCCTGTGAGGACTTGTCTGTGAATCACAGCAGCATTATGCTTTTAAGAGTAGAAACCAAATCACTGTTCTTGCTTGGTGCAAGAGCCAAGGCTGAAGTAGTTCTTTCTAGCCTTGAAAATTAACAAACCCACCAGGGAGGGTTTTTTTTCCCAAGGTCTCACGTCTTCTCTGGTTATGTTCTGTCTTCTCAGTATAACATCCTTAAGAATTGGCTGGAGGTAGAAGTTGCCCCTGGCATTCGAGGAAGAGTTCCTCACCTACTGCTGTCTCTGAACACCAAGGTAAGAGGCCATTACAGATAAAGTTACATGTAGTTTTTTCCGTGCACATGGCTGCAAGTAATGACTGCAGACACTTCTGACATTGATGTGAACTTATAACCCAGTACTCTGTTACAGGCACCACTGCACCTCTCCGACAAGCAAGTACTATGCCTGTAGCTGGTTTTGCTCTGGTCAGCAGAGCCACTGAAGCAATGCTGTCAAGTATATACATCAAAGATGTGCCTAGAAATTGTAAAGCTTCATAGAAGAAACACCAGAGTTGTGCAAAGCTCTTTTATTAGCAACAAGTGGAAATCTGTCTTTTCTTTCAGGTCTTGAAACATCCAGAAAAGAGCTTCAAAAATGGCCAGGCAATATCAGCTACAGTGACTGGAACAGATGTCACTGAAACAAACCTCTGCTTGTCACTCACAGGTATAGTGGAGCCTTCACAGCAGGACCCCACCGCCTATGTTTTACTCAGAGGTTGTTGTACACTGACCCCTCAAGTGACAATGTTATACTCCAGTGCCAAGCTGTACCTCCCTGTAGGACAGAAATAACCCCTGTGACTCTGACCCAGGTGTAGCAGCATGCAAGGCAAGAGTGGTCAGACCTTTAGGTTAAAGAATCACTTTACTGCTATCTCAGCGTGAAGCCCCTCTTTGAGCCGTTATGAATGTATTCCCTTCTTATCTCAGACATGAGATGGTACATTTGTTATCATTTGTCATTTATTCTTTATCTGGAACTGTGCAACCAAGGGACCTTATCTGGGCTGCCAAGGCAAATGTTGCTGTGAACTGAGAATGCATAGACTGCCCCTTACCGAAAGTTGGTGGGTTTGATATGTGACTAAGCAACTAAAACCAGCTTCACTGACTCATTCCCCCTGTTGCTTTGGTTGCATAGTTTTGAAGTCTGTGAAGCTCTATTCCTCCTTCACTTTTTTCAGGAATTCACTCGCTGGAGCAGGGTACCATCACTGTAGGCATGGTAACAAAGGTGACTCCACACATTGGTTTGACCATTGCGCTGCCAGGTGGGAAGACTGGCAAAGTCAGCATCTTTCATCTGAGTGACACTTACACGGAAGATCCTCTGGGTGACATCAAAGCTGGCAAGATTGTCAGGTCAATAGTTTTCTTGTTCCCTCAAGCTGCAAGGCTTAGAAATGTCCCCCTTTGGTTACAGGCTTTTTGCTGGCACAAGATGATGCCAGATCTGTAAGGTTTAGGCTGTAGCTAAAAGTAATGCTGACTTGTCTTTGGTTGAAAGCCTTACCTTTTTTATATATGAGCAAGCCTCTTTTCAGCTGCGTTCTTGGACTGTGTTTTGAGCAGCAACCAAGTTGCTGATGGGACTGAGGGAAGACAGTTATCCCAGCTCTGCTGTGGTTCTGTGAGCTGTTTGGCGAGTCAGTTGCCTTTATATTTGTAATGCAGAAGTAATTTCATTTCCCTGCTTCACAAACTGGTTGGGAATGCTGGAGAGTGCCACAGACCAAGTGATTCAGCTGTAACAATTTTCAACTCTTTTGTACTAGCAATAGAGACTGGGTAAAGCAAGTAGATATGTTTGAAAAAGCTCTTTAGCTGATTTCATGAGCTGTTGTGTCATGCTAACTTGTGTTAAACAGCAGGTGCTCCAAGGGGCAGAGTAGTTTCTTACCTCTGGAGCATCATTCTGCTGGTGAGAATACCTATTTTGTTACCTGTGGCTTTTTTTTAACAGGTTTTCTGTTTTCTCCCCTTACTCTGCCATGCAGGTGTTACATCCTCTCCAATGAGAATGGCAAAATCCAGTTATCTCTCCGTCAATCCCGGTAGGTGTCATCCCTCCAGTCTGTTGATCTCCTACTGAAGAAAAGGATCGTGAAATACAGTAACTGTTGATTTAGGCGGACCAGTGTGAAGTGTTAAAAGGACAAGGACCTAGAGGGTTTTATTTTTCCTTTTTTAAGGATGAGACTTGTTCCTACTTCAGAAAGATTTTCCTGTGTATTGGCATGGAGATGTTTGAGCCTTAATGTAGAGCTGATCTTCCTGTTTATTGTAGTTTCTAGACCTGACTTAACTTCTTTTGTATATTTATTTGGGAAGAAAGGGAAAGTTCCACTATTGAATTTGCAATACAAACATGTTACATTTCAGTGTTCAGCTGTATTTTAACCATTTTGATTAAATAGCAGATGTGGTCCTAAATATCTCTTAAAACTGAGCCTCTTGCTTTGTCTTCTCTAAGGAACAAAAATGCATAAAGCATGTGGAATGACCTACCTTAGAAATAAGTGGGGAAAAAAACCCCAAGCTAGTGCTGTGCAGAATTTCAAATAGGATTTTACTCTCCTTGTTTTCTTAGTGGCAGAGAAAGCCAGGCTGATCTGTTTTGTTTGGCTTTGTTTACAGCAGCATGTCTGTTTCCTAATGTTACGTATAGCTTGGCAGAGATGCAGATAGTCCATTAATACATTTGAATAAACTGAAGGGTGTCTCTGATCTGGTACATTTTCCAGAAAGGACAAGCTGTTGTTAATACTGATTTCTTTTTTTGATATTCAGAGCAGGATGTGGATTATTCAGGTAGGTGCTTTAATTTATAAACTCTCTTTTCTTTTAGGCTAAACCCAAAGAGCAAAAGCAAAGTGGAAGATGTTGAAATAACATGTATTAAGGATGTTAAAAAAGGCCAGCTAGTGAGAGGCTATGTCAAATCAATCACTTCATCAGGTGTATTCTTTGGGTGAGTAGCATAAGGAAATTAATCTGATAAATAAGGGGTCTCAGAGAACTTACTTTGAATGGATGATTCTAGAATCTTGTTTGGGGGTGGTCTCTGGCCTAGTGTGATGTTGCAAAATGAATTTGCTCCTGGGAATCAAGATGTCATCGTCACTTTCTTGAGCTTATGAAATTAAAGTAGGGGAAGTTTGCATGGTGCTATATAGAACTGGTGGTGCCACAGATATCAACACTGTGCTTTTTCTTTTCTCCCACTGTGGAATACTTATTTTTGGTTTTATTCCTCTTCTCAGCTTGTCCCCTTCTCTTCTGGGACGAATACTGTTCCAGCATGTCTCCCCTTACTTTGTACAGAAACACTCCGTGTATGAAAAATACCTGCCTGAAGGAAAGCTTCTCACTGCCAAGGTGCTTGGGTAGGTCCAACGGTCTTTAAAAGGGGCTGTGAATTAGTAGAAGAGAGATGCTAGAGGAAGAGAGAATAGAAAGAGGAAGGATAAAAGCTGGGAGGATTTGAAAGAAGTTTGTAGTAGTCATTGTAAATGCTCTGATATTTATTTTTTCCCCTTGTCTCCTGCTGCTCCTGGCACCACAGTGTAAATGGTAAAGAAAAACATATTGAGCTTTCTCTCCTGCCTGAGGACACTGGGATGCCAAGCATCTTGCCTGAATCTCTGGGCCTACCACGATATGATGCAGAAGAAGAGAAAAGAGAGGCAGATGTTAGGGAGAAGAGAGAACAGCTTAAGGTGAAGACAAAACGGAGAATAAGAAACTCTGAAAGTGAGCAGGTATGGATGTGATTGCGCAGGGCATACCAAAGGACATGGTTGGCTCACATACCAGAGGGACTGGGAATATCCACTGGGAACAGGCTGAGGTATTATACAGACTAGGAAAAAAAGATTAAATTGTATTGAAGATCAGAAAAAAACATTGAGTTTGGGTAGGTGTTAACTGAATTAGCAGCCCACTCATGTTGCCTGTGGACTTGTCCTGTTGGTCTTGGCACCATATGTAGGTGAGCATGGGTTTATTCTCTCTTGTCTCTGTTATGTGAGAGGATAGTGGGAGGTGCTGTGCCCAGGGCATCACTGTTTCTCTGCTGTCAGGCTCTTAACTTTGATCAGAATTGCCTTTGTGATTCATCCCAGTTGTTGCTCTCCACCATCCCTTGTTGCAGGAGGCAAAGCCAAAAAAAAGGAAGATCTGCCCCACAGATGAAAATGACAGTGGAATTGAGGTATATTACCGGGAGGAGGAGGATGATGACCAGGAGGAAGAGGCAGATAAAAAAAAAACTAAGGTGAGAAGTTTGGAGGAGAACATGAGCCTGAAATGACTTTCCAGGCCTATTGAGATGTGTCAGTTTTGACTTGGATGACAATAAGTATCATTGCTGTGGACAAGAGTCACACAGACTGGTATTTGTGTCATCTGAAAATGGCTTGAGATAGATTAAGTTAAAATTACACCAAAGGTGACCAGAGTTTAATGTTTTTGCTTGTGGGCTCTTTACAAGTGTGAGAATTCAATAGTACTGTCCAGAGAGAAGTCACAAGCAAACAGCAGTTGTCCTGTTGCAGTGTAAAAACTTCATATTAAAACCCAGAGCATTCCCTGTATTCCTCCAAACAGATAAGGAAACCTGGTGAAGCTCCCCGGCTGCAGGTTTCTGTGGGCTTCACCTGGGATGAGGATATGAATGCCATGGATATACCTATTCTGAATCAGAAGGAAGAGAGCTCAGAGAGCGAGGAGGAGGAGGATCCACACTCGAAGGTACTGTGTACTAGTGTTGCCTGCACAGGAAACACCACATGGTGGCTGTAATGTGATGTCTTGGTATTTGCATGTCTCTCTCCTGTAGCAAAGCCTTTTAACCTAAGGGAACATCTCTGACAGCTAATACAGAATTTCTTTAACTACTCGAAGCACTGAGCTTAGCAGCAGAAATCTCTGAAGCAGAGGACAAAAGCCCCTATTTTAGCAGGGCTGCATGAAAATAGGGTTTCTCATGTTTGCATGAAAAGAAGATTATTTAGGGTCAAGAGAAGACATTTTAATGAAAGTGAAATTTTTGTATTTGATGTCAGCTTTGGGTTTTTTACCTTTCTGAGTGTTGTAAATTTACAGGAAAACCTGAAGATGAAAAATCTTTTCAAATTGTAGTCCTCTTACTTAGAAAGCCACCAAAAAATTCATTTATGCTGTACTTTTTTAGAAGAGTTTTTCCATGTGAACAATTCAGCAAAACCAGAAACAAGCTCATGAATTGCTTTCATGCTTGCTCTTCAGGATTTCCCCTGTCCCTCAAAAAAGGCCATGCATTGCCGATGCTTTGTTGCCCAGGGTATAGCTGCCTTGTGCAGAGGGCTATGGTACTTTCAGTTCCCAATTTAGACCTGAGTCACTCTAGTGATCCAGCAATGTCCCTCAGCCTAGCACAATTTCTCCCTATGTATTATGGATTTTTACAGAGTGAATGGTGGTGGTGAGTACTGGACAGGAGGGTAAAGGTGGAAGAATGAGGGGTGGAGTGTGAATCCTGCTGTTGAGATGCAAGACTAGCAAAGTAATTGGTCCCTCAATGTATTTCATTAAAATAAATGAGATTTCATATACTGTTGCTTTGCTTGGAGATGTGAAGGGGTGGAGTGTGTGTACCATTTTCCTCCTCTTAAAGAATTGGCTTCATCTCTTCATGTGAAAACTGCAGGCCTGCCTATTCCCACATGTAGTGCCTGCTTTTCCCCAGTCCTCATTTTTTGGTCTTTCAGCTGAAAAAACAAACAAAGAAGGAGAAGGAGCTAGAGAAACAGAAGAAGGAGAAGGAGCTCTGCAAATTAGAGGCAGCTCTGATGGACCCCAGTCGACAGCCCCAGTCAGCAGATGACTTTGACCGCCTGGTGCTGAGCAGTCCCAACAGCTCCATTCTCTGGCTACAGTACATGGCTTTCCACCTCCAGGCTACTGAGATTGAGAAGGCCAGAGCTGTGGCAGAGAGAGCGCTTAAAACAATCAGCTTCAGGTAATAATGTGCCTCTGCCTTTCTTTGCCCCAGTGAATAAATGCTGGTGAGGTAGTTGTGGTGGGAGAAGAGCATTGGTAGTGTCATCAGTGTGCATGCGTGTAAGTGTGGAGTGGCAGGGTCCGTTTCAGTGAGCTCAAAAGGATTAAATGGTAGCAGTTGTCAGCTGTCCCTTTGAAGGTCTGTCCTGAATCACCACAGTTGGCCTGCAGCTTAGTTGCTGCAGCTCATGGGTGCAGTAACTACCCCAGGGTATCATTGGGTGCACACATACTTCTGAGCAGTCAGAAGGGTTTGGAAGAGCATAATGCTGTCAGTGATGTTGTCTTTAAATCAAAGCATGAATCAAACTGTGAAACTCCTTGCGCTTTTTCATAGGGCTGCACCCTTGTGTATTAAATCATCTCTACACCATGATTAAGTATATTGTGCTTTCTTGAATCATCCTTATGTTTTTTAATTACAAACAACAGTGATCAAAAGTTGTAGTGTGAAACAACTGCTGTGCTGTGTTCCAAAAGTGGTGTTTCAGTGAGCAGTATGCCCCCTTCCTTTTTGCTGGAGGCAGGCTACAAGTCAGTGAGTCTTTGTAGGGTGGTTTGCAAAAAGCTGATGAAGACTGGTAAAAGACTAAATATTGTTGCTTACATCTGCTTTAAGGGAAGAACAGGAGAAGCTAAATGTCTGGGTAGCTTTGCTGAACTTGGAGAACATGTATGGTACTGAGGAGACACTGATGAAGGTCTTTGAGAGAGCTGTTCAATACAATGAACCTCTGAAAGTCTTCCAGCATCTGTGTGACATATATGCCAATTCCGAGAAGTACAAGGTAAGATAGTGCCAGCAGGTTCCAGTTATGTGTCCCATCCAGTCATGCCATTGGTAGTAAACTACCAATACTGGCTGTATAAACTTACAGATGTCAGGTGTTAGGCCTGTCCTGTTCCTAACTGAAATTAATAGTTATGATTGACAGCAGACAAGGAGTTATTGATACTTCTCTGTCCTAACTGTTTGGAGGAGGTGCCTGGGCCAAGAGTAGAAGTCTTAAAGCTACATGGCTTCATTCCAAATCTGTATGATCTAACCCAACTCTGCCCTTCCAGCAAGCAGAAGAACTGTACCACACGATGCTGAAGCGTTTCCGTCAGGAGAAGTCTGTGTGGCTGAAATATGCCTCTTTCCTCCTGAAGCAAGGCCAGACTGAGGCTACACACAGGCTTTTGGAGCGTGCTCTCAAGGCTTTACCCACCAAAGAACGTAAGTACTCTGCCCCATCCTTAATGTGGACTATGTTTTGACAGATCTCCAGTAGATGGTCTGCTCTCTGATATCTCTGCCTGTGACAATGTTTGTAATAGGTGAAAAGTGCAACTAGTTGGTGCTGAACATGCTGCCCTTGTCTCTCAGGGGAGGGGAAACTTCAACGTGGATATCAGTGCTAAATCGTCCTGTAATAGAATTTGCTGATATGGGCAAAAGCAGAGCACCCAAAGCAAAGACTGTTTTGATTCTTACAGCCCTCTAGAAAAGTTTAGTTGGTCTAGTCTGAGGTTTGTGAGGCTGCACATGGATGCTGCAAGATGCATTTTGAATTTAAGAATAAATTTCTCCTGCAAAGAGCTGAAGTGGGAAGTGAGCTGTGACCCTTCTCTCTCCCATTGTGATTCCACCTTGATCCAGAACCACTTTACAATAGCGCCTTTTGTCTCTGGGTAGAGAGGGTGCTGTCTCTGTGCCTGCCTCTGTTCTATGTAATTACCACTCATGGGTTTGTTCATAGGGAAGAGAACTGTTGTGATACCCTAACATGTCATTACCTGTTCCAGATGTGGACGTAATTTCAAGGTTTGCACAGCTGGAGTTCCATTTTGGGGACCCAGAACATGCCAAGGCTCTCTTTGAGAGCACCCTCAGCAGCTATCCCAAGCGAACAGACATCTGGTCCATCTACATAGACATCATGATCAAACATGGCAGCCAGAAGGAAGTACGGTGAGTTGTGCTAAGCAGGCTGGGAAGGGACAGAATACAGTGCTTGGAAGAGAGCAGAGGTACCCTGCAACATGTATAGGGCTTCCTAGAGCAAAGGAAAAGAGGATTTTTGTCACCTAGAGAAAGAAAACGGGAGTGTATGGAAGTGCTTATCCTTGCCAGGGCTGAAGAGACTCCAAGGAGATCCATAGGGCAGAGAGAGACTTGATTTGTAAGTAGTGGCCTACATGAGAGAAACTAGAGGACTTGCACTGAAGTTCATCTGTCCCTCTGGAGGGATTGCCTTGTATCTGGAGGGATTGCCTTGTGTCTGAAGGCTGAGATTAATCCCTTGTGTGTCCTGTAACATAAAGATGGAGATGTTTTGGGTTTTTTTCCCCTTCTCTTTTCTGAGACTCCACAAAAGGAAGTCCAGGTTCCTATGCTATGGATCCAGCCACATCTACTTAACAAACACGGAGGCTGGATCTTAGCATAACTTGACCAGCAGCCTTAATGTTCTGCAAGCAAATAGAAGGCTTCTACTTTGAGGGTTTGGCCAGATGTCAGGAATCTTCTTCAAGCAGGTTGAATAGCTTCCCTCACTTCCTGCTCTTTGATCAATGGCAAGACTGGGGGCTTGTATTGAGAGCTGTCACCACCACAGTGTTCTGAATCACTTTGGTTTCTTGCAGGGACATCTTTGAGAGGGTTGTACACCTGAGCTTGGCACCAAAGAAGATGAAATTCCTCTTTAAACGTTACCTGGATTATGAGAAGAAATTTGGTACAACAGAAAGTGTCCTGGCTGTTAAAAGAGCAGCACTTGAATATGTGGAGACCAAGAGTTCCCTTGCTGACATCTAAGTATGATGCAAGTAAAAGCAGAGAGACTCAGCTCTCCATGCAGTGTGGAAACTGACACGTGGAATTCTGCCATGAGTGTCCATGGACAGTGAGTTACTGGAGAGTGTTGGTCTATGACCAAACCAAACTGCAAAGAACAAACTAAGGAAAAGATTTGATGAATGTTTGCAGCTTTTTCCAGATGTTACAAATAATCCTGGTCTGTTGATGACTTTGAAGACATGTTTTTTAAATATAGACTGTTTTATAACCAATACCAACATCAGCCATATCTGTTCTATGTCCTTGTGTCAGGTATACATGTGAATAAGAGCCACCTTGGGCGTTTTCCTGAGGCTGAGCAGTCACAGCTCTCAGCCTGTCCTTGTATGATGGATAGTCCAATTCCATAACCATTTTCCTGTCCCTTTGCTAGACTCACTTCAGTAAGCCTGTACCTGTCCTGTGCTGGGGAGCCCAGTACTTGATACATCATCTCAGATGTCTCACCACTGCAGCGTAGAGGGGAAGGATGACCTCCCTTGATCTGCTGGTAATGCTTTTCCTGGTGCACCCCAGAATGCTCTTGTCTTCTTCATCTGAAAGGGCATATGCCTTTAAAGCCCACAGCATCCAGTTGTGATGAATCCCGTGGCTGCAACCATCTGTTGTAACAAGGTGCCAGGGATTGATGACAGAAAAAATTGTAGTTGTTGTCTCTCAAGAGAAATCGGTGAAGTCAAAGAAAAATGTGTTTTTTCTGTGCTGAAAAAAGTCATCCCAATCTAACCTTCTGCTTGGAAAAAGCCAGGAATCTTGGGTGCTAGTATAGTCTCTATCACTCATATTGGTGCTGCCTTGTAACTCCAGTAAGGTGTGGATGTGTAAAACATCTACATGTTTTACATGAACTAGATGATCCTAAAGTCATTTCCAACCCTAACCATTCTATGATTATGCAATGTAGACACTAGTGAGTGGGTGCCCAGCTTTGAAATACCAAACTTGGAAGAGTGTTACTCATTATAGGTACTCTGAACTCAAAACCAGAGCTCTGCAGGACCCAGCTCTTTTGCCTCTGTGAGTGCCCACTGTTGGCAAGGTTGAATGATTCAGCATTTCATTCATGCCCAAGTCCGTTGGGATCCAGAAATGAGTTGTTTCACTTCTTGCCCCCAGGGAGAGCAGGGCGCTGTACTCAGATCTTGCTTAATGCTCTTCTAAAGGAGGAGGCTGCTTGCAACATCCAGTAACAGCTGCTGCTTTCTTAAGAGCACAGCTACAATGGTGGTGGCTTTTTCTTTTGGATTAATTGTTATATAATAGAATACATAAATAAGAGTCACAATAGAAACCAAGATCCCTTTGAGGTATTGTTTCTTTTTGACTACTGGGGCTATTACAGTCTCTACAGTAGTCAGCAGGGAAAATGAAAGACCTGTGTGTAATCCTCTGGAAGAGCTTGGTTTGAATCCATTTTGCTGTTGGGAAGTTTGCCCTAAGTGGCAACCTATAGGCTTCTCTGCTATGGGATTGGTTTTGGCCCCTGGAGGAAAAGCAGAGGGAGTGTGATCTTGCAGCCTGTGTGATGCAGCATAGCAGGAAATCAGGCATTTTTGGTGAGAAGCCTAGCCTGGTTCTTGTGTTGGTGTGTAAACCCATGTGGGTTAATGTCCCTCACCTCAGCATCCTCACTGGGGAGAATGAGTAACATAGATGGGAGGGATATTCATGAGGGTACTAATGGGCTACAAGAGCTGTCTCAGCGGGGGCTGCCATGCTTGGGTGGCAGAGAGGAGGAAAAAATCCAAACCCTGTAATTGCAAGCAAGTATTCCTGAATGTGGTGGCCTGCTTCCACTTCCCACTGTCAGCTGTCCACCCAAACATGCCTCTCCAAGAAGAGGGAGGGAAAACAGACAAGCTGGACAAGCCCCATGCCTATCCCAGCACATGGGAAGTTACTGGAGTTAATGGAGAAGAAGAGATAAATAGAGCAAAAGCTGGTATGTGCTCCTGATTTATTCTTGAGATAAACAAATCCATTCCCAAGCATTACGTGTCTTGCCCCTTTCCTTCAAAGGAAGGATGGGGGGAGAAGGAACTGGAGTGGAGGTAGTTCAAAGAAACGATGATGACTACCAAGGAGGAAGGCAAGGGAAGTAAAGGAAGTAAGAGGAACACTGCTTTGTTTCAGCAAGTTACCTTGCATATGCTGACCTGCATGTGGGGGTGGTATGCATGTCTTCATGTTCCCACTCGAGGCCCATGAGAAGAAATGTAAATGAACTCTCTTTCATCTCAAGCTAATGCAATTTCATTTAATTTGCATCTGATCGTTCCTGCAGATTAGTTGATGGAGAGGCTGGGGGCAAAGCCTTCCCAAAAATGCAAGGCAAATCTGTAAAGATGATGAACAGGGATCTTGGGGATCCTTTGCCCATTAAGCACTGTTCCGCCTCTTTATGTGGAATACCCTCCATCTCTTTCTTGCCAAGGGGACATGTTTGTAGAAAGGTTTCTAAATACGTTCTCTATCCTTTGCTGCAATTGAGTATCCTGATGTACAAGTTTTGTGCTAATCACCGTGAGAATAACTAAAAAGCAGTGCTACTAACTTGTAATATGTGGTAACACTTTAAAATTTCATGTTCTGGGGTCATCTGAATAAGAGAGGATCTGCATGTTTAACAGAAAAAGTAGGTTCCCAGCCCTTGAGTTCAAAGAGAATATTAAATTATGCCTTTTTTTTTTTTGCCCCCCTGGAAAAAAAACCTCAGAAGGCAATGAAAAGTAACTCATGTAATAATTTATTTAAAATCTCCTAGTGTGTGAGCCCCTCTGAGTTCTGTGGGTTTGAATCATTTTTTTTTTTGAGCAGTTTAAGGCTTTTTAGCAAACAGTGCAGTGTAAAAGGAAATACCATAAAGAAATAGTACAAGTAGGAAAAAATCCCACTTCATTGTCCTGCCAGCTGTTAAAACAGCGTTGGGTATGTAGGGCTGACCCTTGGGGGAAAAGGGACACTGCAGTGCCAGAATAGCAACCTTGAAGCCGTTGTCAGCACAGTGTCACAGTGAGGGCAGTGATACTGCACTTTTCTGACTTTGTTTTCTCAGAACATGGCCAAGCCCACAGACGGTACCTTCTGCTGCAGTGATTGCATAAGGCAGTAGAGTTTAAGAAAATTCAGTGGTAAAAGGGTAGGGAGAGGACTGTTTCCCCCATCCCATTCCTATGTCCGTTGTCACTCCAGGGCTGTAGTCCAGTGCAGCATATGGGTGCATCTAATATGCTCTTTTGGCTGGCAACCTTCTTGTCCCCTTTCCCTCAAAGAAAGATGTTGCATTAATACAGCTAACTAGCTACGATTACATAGCATATATACTATATATGTATGTGTGTGTGTGTATATATGCATAACATAAAAGTAATTCTGGTTGAGGTCTTGCTGCAACTTGCAACCCAAACAAGCAGGACTCATCCAACGGTTGGATGAGAAATGCAATGAGCTGCAGACGGTGTGGCTCACAGCAGGTACTGCTTCCTCTCAGCCTCCACCTCCCCTGAAAGCTATTCTGTTGATGGTGCCATCCTCTGGGTTTATAAACTTATGGTTGTGACCACTTGGACTCATTGGAGATTTCCAGGCACTTCAATAAGAACAAAGGAAGTTTGGTGTCATACCCAGATTCCAACTGGTTAATTACAGAGTGTCTTTCTGAATACCGGGAATATTGGTGATTCTTCGTATCTTAGTCTCTCATTTATTTGGTGTGCTGCTGTATTACTGACCCATTCCTTCCCAGGTGCTATTGCATCCCTCTTGCCACAGGAATTTACACCCTGCTTCCCTCCTTCCCTGCACTGTAATGCCCGGAAACTGCTTTGGGATCTGCCTGTGTAATAGGCACTGCACAACTGCCTAAGAACATACCAATGTCAATAACAAAAGTAGGTGTGCGAGATGACTGGGGCTAACCCTGCTGTGGGGGAGACAAGTGGGACTGCAGGAGTCAGGGTTAGAGATGTTGTGCCCACCTCTTGCTCCCTAAGGCTTCTGCTGGTGTACTGGAAGCTGGATGTTAGGTCTGCATCTACTCTTTGCTCCCCTTCTGTCTCTGGGAGCAGCGGCGAGGTTGTTTCTGAGGGAGGTGTTCCCTGCTCAGTGTATTGCTTATTAGTCTCTACCTTGAGGCTCCTGATCCCTATTTACCTGCTGAGAGAAGTGTTGCTGGGAGGACTATTCCCAGTGAAACCCTCAGCCTGTGCACCAATACTGGTAGGCCTACCAGGCAGTCTGGGGAGTAACTGCCAGCACCCATCTTAGGAAGCCAAAAAGAGCATTTCGTGGCCTTCCGGGCTTGGTCCATTCCCTTCCACCCCTTTGGCCCATTTGTGGAGCCGGCTGTAGAGGGGGAAGCCCTTGTTCTCCCGGTAGATGTAGACACCCGTGATGGCATTCCACTGGGGGCTTGGCTGTACGCCTTCCACTGGGAACTCCTGCACCAGCTCCTTCTCTTCCTTGTCCAGAGCCACAAAGCCGAAGAATTGCTTCACGTTCTTGGCTGCCAGGATCCTGGAGTGGACCTCGGCCGTGCGTCGGAAGAGCTTGTCCTCGTTGGAGCGGTATTGGGCCCAGTAAGCTTCCTGCCGGTAGCTCAGCGGTGAGCAGCAGTGCTTCAGGCACTTGGTGAGGAAAACCAGGACCGCAACGATGCCGATGAGCAGCCAGCCAAAGAGCTGAGAGAGAAGAGAGAGGCTGTGTTAAGACACAGCGAGGTGGTCTTACCCACTTTGTGTGGATTTCTCCCCAGCGTGCCTACCTGGGACTCGTATCTCAGCCTGCGCGTCACCTCGTCCCTGAACTTGGTGAGGTTTGCCGGCACATCTTTACAGGGGAACCTGGCCAGCACATCAGCTCCATACTCAGCTGGGAACTTGTCCAGGGAGGATGGCTTGACGAACTCGCTGAGGGCGCAGATGTAAGCCTCCCCGCGCAGCAGCGAGATGACCGACCAGGTGACTGGTGCCACAGCTGCCCGGCCCATGATGGAGCCGAAGAGGAGGAAGGTGGCAGCTGCAGAGAAGTTCTTGATGCCACGCTTGTGGCACTCGGCCACCAGATTCCAGGTGTGGTTGTTCCAGATGACGCCAATGAGGAAGAGGGCCAGAGCTGGGACACCGATGGCAGCCAGCCCATAGATGTAGTTGCGGGCAGGGGAGCAGGGGCAGTTGAAGGCAACAACAGAGAAGAGCTCCTCGCTCCCCACTGTGCCCAGGGCCACCAAACCATTGAAGATCATCACGTCCTTGCTCTTGAAGAACAAGGAGAGGAAGCGGAAGTTCTCAGCAATGAGAGCAGCCATTTCGTCCTGGGAGTGAGAGTAAGCAGGCACTGCAGGGGGAGGCCGTGCTGAGCCACCTCCCAGCACCAAGGGACACGCCAATGGAGGGGGAAATGGCCTTGGGCTGGCTGATGTACAAGGGACTGCTCCAGGAGCACAACACCTTCACTGTTGCCCCTTCCTTCCTCCTGGTGCCCCAGTCCTGAGCTGGTTGCTGATGTCAGGGATACTTCAAAGGGGCTGAAGAGGGATTCAGCCTAAGCCAAGCATGAAACCTCAGTCATTTCAGTTTCCCACTAAGCTCTCCAAAAGCGTCTCTACACTGAAGATTACCAACGGGACAGCTATTTCTGGCCCTGTCATTTGCATGTTCATTGTCTTCTTTTTGGTTTCAGTCACCTCCCGCAGAGGCCATTATGGTCAGCGTCGCTGCCAGACACTCGATGATCTCCTAAGCCTACAACGAAGGAGGACGCTGTGTTACTGGGAAAACTGGAGCAGAGCACCAGCACTGACGTGTCCCCAGCCCTGACTCACACTGGCACAGGCACACATGGCACGTGCATGCTGGTACTGCACTGTCTTGAAAGTGCTGTGTGTGGCTTTTACATCCCTCTTAAGACCTGATGCTTTAATATTTAGTAATAGGTAAAGGGTTTGTCTTGGAGGATGGCCCTGCTGGTTTGGGGGCAGAGAGATGCAGCATGGGAGGGCCAGGCAGGAGCAGCCTCCACTGGCAAGTGTGAGGGGATGGTGGGAGGCTGCTGATACCAGCAAAATTAGTTACTTCCTGGGAAAGTGGAGCTTATCTTGATGACCCAGGATAAAAGTGCCAATAGAGCTGGATCAGCAATTATGTAGGAGGTTTTTTTGCTAGGATTAGGTGTGGCAAGATCATCTCCTCCTCTCCCACAGTGGGTTGATAGAACCATACTTCCTGTCGTAGCCCACAGTCTTGGCTCAGCCTTGAACTGCTGGCCTGAAACTGAGCCCCTCGACCTGCACAGCTCAGTGCCGGAGGTGCACTTCGCTGCTGGTTGCCTGTGCAGCTTCCTTCAACCCCTTCTCCCAGTACACCACCAGTTATACTGGGATGCCCACCCCACCCCTAGGGCTGGGCTGCGTGGACTACAGGCACTCAGGACCAAGAAGGAGAAAGCATGCACCCTGATCTTTTTGAAGGACAGGAAAAAACTGGGGGGTGTATCCATGCCCTTTGCAGTGATGCCCAGTCCCCCGTGCCACTTGCAAGCTGCATTTAATAAGTTTCTTTGCTGAATTTCCATCTTTGCTGCATCCTCTCAGGATTTCCTGTCAGGAAGCCTTGAGCACCTTGCTCAGGGGAGCCCTGCCCCACAGCAGGGCTGCTTGAAATCTGCCCCGATGCCAGCATCTCCCCGAAAGGCTTCCCTGGGCCAGCCCCAGCTGTGGGGAAATGGCTGCAGGGACACTGGTGCAGAGGAGATACAGGCATCTTAATCCTTACGGCCTCTTGTACAAGGCTTGCTCATGCATCATGCTTTAAATCACTACTGCGCTTAAGTTCATCTGCCCCACCAAATCTGGTTTTATCCTCTCCCTCCATGGGGTAGCAAAGGGGACAGAAACTCGGTTCTCTGTTGTATCTAACCCATGGCACTCCCTTTAAAGTCATGCTGTGATATTGCCAGGCCCAAACACAAGCAGCTGTTAGCCTCTTCCTGTATCTTCCTAGTTTTCCATATGCAAAATATCCTCAGCAGAAGAGACAAACCAGCTGAAAATTGCAGCCAGGCCTCCATCTCTGGCCGTCGCGCTTTGTGGTACGCCACGTTTGCAGCCAGGCGCTAAACCTGCAAGCTTGTTCTAGGGCATGGGGTTCAAAACCCTGTTATTACGGTTACCAGCAAATAGCTCTGATAAACAAGGCCCTGTGATCTTCCTGACAGAGCCTGGCAACTGGCAAACAAAAGTGAGAGAATCTGGCCGAGGGGAGCATGCTCTTCCCTTCCTCTGCTTGGTGGTTGCGGTGCCTGTCAGGGGGAGAGAAGGGTGGGTAGGAGGGGAGAAGCTGTTTGCAGCGGGTCATTTTCTAGCAGTCTGTGTTAAAGTCTTTCCCCAAAACATGCGTGAAAGCAAGGAGAAAAATGAAATCACTTACTTGAAAAGTTGTTGAAACCAATTCTGGAGCCTTCTCAGCTCCTCGTGTGGCTTTTGCTCTGGCTGGGGGGGTTTCCTGGCAGTGTGTGGGCTGTGCAGAAGTGGGGATGCAGTTGAGGCTGACCTGGCGGGCGATGCGAAAACACCCCTCAGAGTTTGGCAGCTTCCTTCTTCAGTCTGAAACGCGTCGCCGGCTGTCAGCTTTTGGGAGGAGGGAGGAGGTTCTGGGGCCCTGTGCTTGGGTGGGGCCAAGAGCAGGCGCTTGGCTCCCGCTGGGTGCAAGGCTGGGGCTGTGCCTTTAAAAGTGAAAAAAAGAAGAGGAGAGGAAAGGCTGAGAATGAGTCACTGGAAAAAGCACATCGGCCTTTTTCGGACGGGGATGCAGCTGTGCTGAAGCTGTCTGGGACAGCCTGGGGCTTGCTTGGAGAACGGGACCGACGGGGTGCATTGCTGGGGTGCAAAAGGGAAATGCTGGAGCCCCCAGCCTAGGGGTGGATGGGGTCTACAAGGGATGCGGTGGGGACACAGCTCAACCGAGGGTGGTACCCAAGCTGTACATGGAGCCTGGAGTCTCCCTAAGCTGAGGGGAAAGCACGGGAGAAGCCCTTGATCCCATGTGAAGGGGCAGAAACTGCTGCTTTGTGCGTGGGAACTGACTGAGCCAACAGGGAAGATGCCAGCCTGGCTGGGTTTTCAGGAGAAGCAGGAACCTGCTCTATGGGGCAGTGAGGTTTCACTTCCTCCTGCCCGGGATGGAGCTGAGGGGCTGAGCTGCCCAGGGGAGCCATGCATGCGATTTGGCAAGCAGGATGCATTCCTGCCCAGCTTGGCTTTTCGGCTCACTGCTTCCTCTGCAGAGCGATGTCTGCAAGGAAGCCCAGAACGCCTCACTGTTTCCTTGCATTGCTCTTTCCCTTCCACTCTGTCTCACAGCTCCAGCTCCCGCCCAGCATATTGCAGAGACCAGAGGTCTCTGTCTTCCTTCCCCAGCCTCCTCCCAATGACTGTGTCCCTGGGGTTAAACTCAGCCCTCCCCAGGAGATGTCTTCAGCACAAGCAAATCTTGAGCACCACCCATGTTCTCCTCTGCCTGGAGCAAAGCTAGGCTCAGCCTAGTGTTGGTAGCGCAGCCAGCATTTTTTGGACTGAGCCCTCTTTCTCAGCCCCAGAACTGGGATACCCAGACGGGTTTATGCAGCTCCATGTATTTGGGTGCAGTGCACCCCTTGCCACTCCCACACCTCTGGGGCTGGCTTCCTTCCTGAATCTACCAGCTCATCTGGGGGCCCTGGGGATCACTGTGTGTTCGGGGTGCTGCTGCTAACTGGGCTCAGCATCAGGACGAGCCGGTGAAATCCCAGGGGCTGTACCGGGTTCCCTGGGGAAGGATCTCCTCCTGAAGGTGATGAGCAACGTCCACAAAATCCAGCACAGAGAGGGCAACCTGCCTGCTCTACCAGGAATCTCTGCAGCTGCTGAGATTGCTGCGAGGGGGCAGAGCTCTGATCCTAAAAATCTCAATTAAAAGTCTAAATTAAAAGTGTAAAAAGCTTCTCTTCACAATTGCATGCTATCTGTTTTGATATCTTAATGGCTGTGCTGCGGAGCCCTCCAGCCTGCTTGCCGCTGTGAGGACTCTGAGCGTGCCTTTCTCAGTGAGCCATTAACAGCGCTGAACTGCAAATAATAGGAGTGGAGACCGCCTTTATCTTTCAATCTCCTTTGCTTTGTAAATCAGGTTTTGTGCCTATTAATTTCTGGGCAGGTACCTTAATTAAAGTTTAGGGTGTGAAGATTAATGATAAATCTGTGTCGCTCCTTTCTCCTGAGAGTCAGCCAGATGCAGCCTGCCCTTACCTACGGGCTTGCTAAGGTGCTGAGAGAATTTCCTCGTCATTTTGGTCCTTTGTTCTCCTCTCCCCACAGCCTCTGTGGAGTCACACACTGATAATTAAGGTTTATGCAGATGCCAGTCACCAGCACGTTGGTTTGAACAAGAACACGGCAGCAGGAATTTCAAGGGGATGAGCATTTCGAAAGGGATGCGGCAGGGGTGAAACTCATCTCTCAAAAGGGATTTTCCTTCTCCGTGTTGCTAATAAAATCACGGGCACCGGGAATGCTCTTCCTGTCTGCAATATCCATAGGCACCTCGAGGGCTTGCATCCCGTCATCCTCGGTTTCTATGGAAATGGGCAGCACCTGGTATTGCATAGGCTCTATGGTGCATCCCTGGCTTCACCTCCAAGGACCAGGGCTGGCTGCTGTGCACCAGCAAAACACTGACTCGTATCACCCTAGCACTCCAGGCTGGGCCCTGAACACACACACACACACACACACACACACACACACACACACACACAGTCCTTTTCATTGCATGCAAAGAAAGAAACACCAACAGCTTTTGTAAACAGCTTTTATAAATCCTTGTGCCTGAGCACAGAGCTTGAACAGTAAGCCTGAATTATTTATTTGGCCCCTTCAACAAACACCCCGGTGTGTTTTTAACATCAGCCTTTGTGTCAGGGAGGAACCCAGGCATAATTGCAAGAACGAATTGTCCTGCGGCGGATTTGTGGCAGGGGGTTGGCCTGGCTGTCACCCTCCATAGCTGCTCTCCCAGTCTAGATACTGGGCTCTTCATTGAGTACTACCTGTGACACCAACCACACCGTTCCCGTCACGTGTAATGCAATATGTGGTGTCCCATTGCTAGCTTGTTGCTTGGGTCAAATTTTTTTTAAGGCTTTCCTTGGCCTGGGAGCTGTATGTGTGTCTGTGGGGATGTCGTGTGTGGAGGGCAATGGGAAGACTCTTGGGGTTTCATAGCTTGGTGTGGGACAGAGGCACAGCCAGCTTGTTTCCTCACCAGGAGAGTTTTAATACTGCCTAAACCCACAGCCCTGCCCAGCGCTGAGCATGTGGTAAAAGGAAGGAAGTTTTGCAGATCTGGTAGTGTCTGCCTTGGCAACCACCACAACACAAACCTGGTTCTTGGTGGTGTGGGACACATGGCAGGTCTGTTCAGCTGCCACATCGTGCCCTTTAGCATCCCAGGGGCTCCTCCAACATGACCTTGAGTAGCCATCCTGCTCGGCACAAAACTTGTTGCCTGCATTACCAGTGCTGTGAGATTGGATGTGAGAGCAGATGGGATTGTACTGGCACTGCAAAGCCTTTTGGGTGCCTCCCTGGGCCCACCATGGTGCTGTCCCTCACCTCTGCCTGGCTCGGACAGCCGCCTGCCCACCCTCTCTGCAGCCCCTCTCTCAGAAGTGTGGCTCTGCTTGTGCACAACGCTGTGCCCCCTCACACCCAGCTGTAGTAGGCAGCCATCTCCCTTCGGGGCACAGGGGGGTGCACTGGGGGCTGCACTTCTCCTGTCCAGCCATTGCCGCTGGGGAGAGCAGGCGGGTGGAGGTGCAGTGGAGGCTTGCATCGGTGCCAGCTCTTCAGGACCATGTTCATGGTGTCCAAGTCAGTGATGCCCAAGAGCTTCTCAGTGGCTTCCCCTGCATCTTCCGGAGCTTTCCTGGGCAGGTGGCAGTGAGCAGCCACCAGGTCTGCACTCATGCCCTCAAAGAACTGCTGGATGCAGACCTTGGCAAAGCTCCTTGCATGCTCCGTGCACGTCTCATCGAACAGCTTCCGCTCAATGTCGATGTAGTGGGACCAGTACCTGCTCTTCAGGAAGGCGGCTTGGGTGAAGCAGGGCCGGAGGGATCTGACCAAGAAAGCCAGCATGGTCATCAGCAGCAGAAAGCACCAGCCCAGAGCCTGCAGAGATGAGGGGGGAACCAGACCCATCACAGGTAGGCAGAGCATGGTGCTTCCCAACAGCCAGCAGGAGGCCCCCAGGCTGCAAATGAGCCTGGCTCCACTTCGGGCTGTTTGAGGTTTGCCTGCATTTACATTGCAAAGCTGGACGAGGAGGCCCCACTTATCATGTCAGTGCATCTGTGCTGATACCTTGTTCAATGCACCTGCATCAGCAGCCAGTGACCATAAATAACACCAGACGGAATCCTGCACCCAGCCCTGCTGCCTCTGATTCAACTGCACCTCACTGGGGTCTGGGCTAGCCTGTGTCCTCTGGCTTGTCACTAATGTTGTTCCAGATACTCTCCGGGTTTATGCAGCTGTCTAACCCTTTTCTTGATCTGTTTGACTTAGTAACATCTATTGAGGACGAGCAGCAGTGAAAGGCTCCCCTCTTAATGGGGTCTGACAGGAAGGGTGAGATGAGGGCAGAGCCAGGACCGGTCTGTCTTGTTCACTATCTATCCTAGCTCAGGCTGCCATCAGGCTGTGGAGGTGAACTGCATTGTAAAGGCATCTCCCTAAAAGAGCACCTGGGAGGGGGGTGTCTAGGTGGCACCTCTTGTTTTGCAGCTCCCAGTGCTTCCTCACAGCTGGTAATTGGGATCTACCCAGGAAAATCCATTTTGCATCTTTGGAAAAGATCCTGAGGTTTTGTTTCCCTTAAACTGGGGATAATAATTACTGTCTGCCCTGAGGAGATCAGGGAGAGGAGCTGGTTTTATAGAGGAGTACAGGAATGACCACAGTTGGTCAGACCATCCTGTCTCCAATGTGGCCAGAAGCAGAGATCTTGAGGGGAATTAAGTTCAGGACAGGTGGTTAGTGGCACTTCTTCATTTGTGGTTCCCTGGGGTGGTTAATAAACATGCATTGGCTGTTTTCATGCAAGTGGCAGAGGTGAGTGGCATACGTGATTGTCATCCCATCACTTGCACACGTTATAATAAGCAGCAAAAGCAACCATGAGCAACTGGTGGTTAGACGAGAGGGTGGCAGCCCACCAGCCACCAAGCAACATCCGTGTCAGCCCCTTCTGAACTGGCTCTAAATAAATCTCCACATACAGCTTGTCTGTGTACCGCTGCCCTGCAGCCCCAGACTTCCCAGGCAGGAGCAGTGACCAAATTATTCGGGTGTCCTAGAGCCTGAGTTCCTGCACCACACTGGGGGCATAATTCCCGAAGCTGAGTGAGCACCGTGTACCCCTGTAAAATCACCAATCTCTCCTCCTGCAGCTTGATTTCAACAAGGAGATTCCCTTGAGGAGCGAGCTAAGGCTGGCAGTGCCTAACCCTGAACCACCAGTGAACACACAGCTGTGATGCCTCTTACCTGCGAGATGCAGCGCAGGTACCTGACGGCCACTTCATTGGCGATGAGCTCCTGTCCATCATAGATCTCCTTGCAGGGAATGCGGGCAAGGACCCGCTTCATGTCCCCCTGGGAGAGGCTGGAGTGGCTGGCATTGCCCAGGGTCTCCACGGGCACCAAGGTGCAGAAGGCACAAGTGATGCACTTGCCATCTAGCAGCGTCACCGACACCCAGACCACTGGCGCGATCATGGCCCGCTGCGCCATGGAGCAGAACATGTAGCGCAGGACAGCCGGGTCCTTCCCTCGCTGGCCCTGGGGCCGCCTCCACTCCTCTGCCAGCATGGAGACATTGTTGTTCAGCACAAAGCCCAGCAGGAACAAGATGAAGGGGGGCACCAGGAGGATGCCCAGCCCATAGGCCAGGTTGTAGCGTGGCAGGCAGGGGCAGTTGAAATCAAAGGCTGAGTATATCTGGGTGCTGGCTAGGGCCATGATCCCACAGATGCCATTCATGAAGGACTCCTGGTTGGACTGGAGGAACTGGAAGATCATCCGAAACTTGTCCATCTTCCGTTGATGCAATTTCTCTCCCACTGGGGTCCAAGCTGTGGCCTCGGTTTACTCCATTCTTTCAGCCCCTCTCTTCAAAGGTGGGCAGCAACAAGTCTGTGCAGTTCACTGGCTCATGCACGCACTCTAACAGTCCCAGTATTTAAAGCAGAAAATGAAAACATTTTTTTTCTGCTGACTCTTCTGCTTGCAAAAGTTCAGAGTTTGCCTCCTGCTGCTCTTCTTTGGGTCTGCGGGATGTGGGTCGTTTCTGGTTTGTTAAACTTGGCTTTATTCTTCTCCACATCCCCATTTGTGCAGTCTCCCAGCCACTGGTTCCCTTGGCTGGAGGGCGCAGGTGTTACCATGGCTGTACTCTCCCCAGAGCAGCCTGTGCCCTGGGCAGAAAGGGAAGTTGGCTGGTTGGCCTCTGTGAACCCGTTTGAGAATGCAGCAGGTGGGTGCTCCTCCCAGAACCAAACAAGATGCCCCACCTCTGCAGTGCTGCCGCACACAGCAAAGCAGGATGCCAGAGCTTCCCCCATCCTTCCACATCAACATCACCAGAGCAGCACCTAATACAAGCGCTGCACAGGTCTGCCAACCCCTCCTCTGTACCTACTTCACTGAGAAACGGCGTCCCTGTTTTATTCTGCAGTGGGAAGAGAAAAGGAAAGATAGAGGAAGGAGTTTTAAAGCTCTCAGTTCTCTGGGATATTTTATCTGTACTACTGAAGTCTGTGGTGGCTCCCCTCTGTCCTGCAAATGTCCACATTTCAGTCAGACTTAGAAGATGATGCCTGTAGCTCCTTGGTTTTCACAGCTCTCTGCCCTCAACACTTGCTGAAGTATCTTCCAATCTCAGGCTCACATAGTCTGGCAACATCAAGAGGCACTTAGTGCTTTTCCTAGGGGTTGGAGAAAAATAAGCACGGAAAGGAGAGAGGGCTTCAGGGATAGGGGCACAGAAGACCTGCTCCTCAGGTGGGTCCTTGCTGAGAGTGTCTGATCCCTGGGTACATCTGCTTTCTCAGGAGATGCTCCCTGCCCTGCAGAGTTCTGACATTGAGGGTTTTTCCTGAGATTTCACCCACTTTCAATGAGCATTTCTGAAGGGCTTGAGTGCACTTTACCCTGAATGTCAAATTCTGGTTTCAGTCACCCACTCCATTGGGTGATGGAGGCTGAATGATTTTCTTGCAGCGGCTTCTTGTGGATATAATCCCAGCCCTTGATAAATTTGGGGTGTGCAGGAACTGTGAATACAAGGGGGATGTGTAAATCCTGCCAGTGACCTCCTTGGCCCAAGGGCAGCTGCTGTTCCCTGAGGGACGGTTTCCCACATCGCCTGCAGGCATGGGCTGTGCAGAACCCTTCCTGCCCATCAGGCCAGTGGGTACCAGCAGGCTGGGCCCTGAGGGTGCAGCGGAGCTGCCGCTCCTCTGCAGATTACCCAGATCCTTACAGGAAGGGCAGAGCAAGGACTACCTGAGCCAGAAATGCTCATCCATTTAGCAGGAGGGGCTGGGATTTGGCGATGTGCCTTGACCTGAGGCTAAGGTGTCTAAGGACACGTTTCCCATGCAACCAGTGCACGGTGCAGGGAGGACTGAGCTAGCTGGGTGCTCAGCTATCTGGTCCATTCATCACAGGATTGCTGACAGTTTAGCTGTGCCACTTTACCTGGGCTTATTAATTCAGTGGCAGCACCAGGAGGTCTGGACCCAAGCAGACCTGAATACCTGCATTCCCTCCCTGCTCTTCGCTCACCTGGCCAGAGCCAGCTCAGGTCTGTGTTGGACATGTCCTACGTGTTGGTACTGGGGTGCAAAGCTTCCTCATCACTTCTAACCCTCTCCTCTCTCACAAGGTCTCAGTACAGCTCTTTGCTGTCAGTTCTGCAGACCTGGGAGCTTTCTGATGCAGAGATCCTGTGCACACTTGTCAGCACAGAGCTGGCCAGACTCCTCGCCAGCTTGCCAGAACTGACACAAACACTAATGAAACATGGCAGTTATGGATGGGGCAGGCTTAGCTCCTACAGCTCAAACCTAAAAGAAGTGGACTGTGGCGTTCATGCTCTCCTGCGTCTCCATTCCCAGTTCACAAAGCAGCTTTGATGCACCAGTTTGCACCCTCAAGCCAGCCAAAAAATGGGGGAATACTGGGACTACAAGTGACCATAAAATAGATGGTTGCAGTATTGACTGCCTGCAAGGCATTCAGTCCCTCTGGTCCAGGCACTAACTGTGGTGTTGACACAGGTATCAAGATACATCTGACTGTATGGGCATCAGCATGGCTGCGTTGGTGGCTGTGGGACATGTCACCAAGGCAAGCTGTACATAGGGTGGCATCCAGGAGGTGCTTTTCCCCAAGGTTTAGCAGTGCATAGGTGTAGAGCTAAGAACCCAAACTAGGTGTTTTGGCCATTAGTCAGCGCTTCAGGTTCTGATGTCTCACACCATCCCTGGGGCTCAGTTGATAATGCCAAGTTCACCCTGAGATGCCACCACAGAGGTGAGCATGAAGCACGTCTTTGCTTTGCCTGCTGTGGAAAGGTTAATTCCATGATCTCATCAAACAGGAAGAGATTTGGCTACGTGAATATAGATGAGGCTTACTGTATTGCTGGCAAAGAGCTCAGGTTGGCTTCCCTGTTCACCTGTTGAGTGGCTTTTTGAAGGGCAGTTCACATCAAAGCCAGCATGAATCAACCTCATGAAAAACAGAAAGCTTTTTGATCTCCAGGGAAACTGCTTTTCATTAAACATGAATGAGGGGTCTGAGCCTGCTTGGTGTGCAGCATTGGCAGTTCTTATGGCAGCCAACAGCAGGCCAGTGGGATTCAAAACAGACCTCATAAAAGCCAATGCCTGGGTCTTTCTTCCCATGTTGTCTTATTAAGGAGGAACTTATTCTCATGAGCTTGCCAATGGGAAGTTCACTCTACTGATTTGCAGGAGAATGTAGGTCTGGTGCTTCCTTCCATGATCCCGACCTGCTCGTGCTTTGGAAACCAGGTCCTGGGAGAGATGGTAAATGGTACATGTCCAAGTCCCTCCCAGCATGGGGTCTTGTGTCTGGACACTAGGACACCAAGCCAGGGATTCAAGGAGGGCTTCATGTGTCCCAGTCAATGTAGGATATAGACAGGAGGGACATCAAAATGGTCACAATTCCATGGGGAGAATTTGGGAAGAGATTGGAGAAGTTGTCCTTGCAGTGAGCCCTGCTGTTTCACAGGCTTTTGGCAGGTGAGGATCCCTCAGCATGTCAGACATGTCTGTAGGTCAAGCATCAGACCAGCCCTGAGAGACAGGGAGCTGCTAATGACCCTCTCTGCTCCCACTTCCACAGGAGGGTACACACTCCTGGGAGAGCTGGTGGGAAGGGACCTCTGGAGAGTGTCTGGACCATGCCCCCTGCTCAAAGCACACGTAAGGTCATGTCAAATAGGGTTGTGAATATCTCCATGGATGGAGGTGCCACCACCCACAAAGTAAGTGGTTTCTTCTGTTTAAATGGAATTTCCTGCATTTTGGGTTTGTGCCTGTTGCTTCTTGTCCTGTCATGGGGTGCCAGACACTATTTTCCATAATGGAAAGCAGTTCTCTGGCTTTAAGGGGGAACACAGCATGGGACTCGGGGAGGCTGGGAGGGATGAATACACACAGCTCTGTCCAACTGGAGATACTCTCTGACCAGACTGACCCTCCCGGCTGCATGTGAACCTTTGTAGACCTTCAAAATTCTATGGCAGTGCCCTCAAATCCTCTGATTTTGTCCCTCCAGACATAGATAACAAAGGTGTTTGTCTTCACCCTTTTTGCATTCCATATTTTGTGTCCATTCTGGGATGGCATAAAACCTGAGAACATGGAAAACAGCATGCAAAGGGGATCTGTGGACCTCTGCTCTGAGCTGGTCAGGAAAATAGGTGATTTGATTAGTGTGGAGTAGTGAGTCTGAACTGAGTCTCAGCCTGCGGTTTGGAATGTCGTGTCTGATAGAAGCAAACCAAAGAGGAAATTCAAAATGCAATGCTGATTTTGAAAGAGAGCTCAGAAGCTTCCTGGACCTAAAGAGCTCCTGGTGGGAAGACAGCCGTGATATTCCCAACCAGCATGGGCCACAGCTGGCTTTGTGCCCTCTCTGAGCACATCCCAGGGAGCTCAGGGATTCATCCCGAGCTGATTATGCTATGCAAATAAGAAAAGCTCTGCAGCCCATCCCTCTGCACCCCACAGCACCTGGCTGGGCCTCAGCTGGCAGAGGGGTGCAACAGCCCATGTGTGGGCCATGGGGTTATTTGACCCCCCTGTTTTGCCAAGCATTCCCTCCCTCCCTGACCCCATGTACACAAACATCCTGGGAAGGAGGTCACCCATCTCCCAGCAGCTCAACATGTTAACCTGTGGGATTGTCATGCCTATCTATGCATGCATGGCCCACGGGACATTTCTTCTTCACTCCCCCCTCTCACAACCCCTCCACCTTACACTCCTCCCTCTCAGGGACAAAGTGGGCAGCAGCGTGAGCCTCGGCCTGGAGGAACAGATGTGTCTGTGTAGGGTTAGTTTGCAGTAAAGAGTTTAATGCATCCAAACAGCGATGCTGGACAGAAATACCAAACTGACACCATGGTTGGCACCATTACAACAGTGGCTGGAAAAAGGCAGGTAAGAAAGTAATTATCATTAGAGGCTCAGAGATAAGGTTACATTTAAGCATTTTTGAAACTAAGGATAGAAATGCCCAAGTAGGTGATGCAAGGATGATCCTCTGGGTAGATTGGTTTGTACTAAAATCTAGCATGGGAGTGTTTAAAATCTATGTTCAAACTTCTGAAGCAGAGTCAATGTGTCTTTCCCATGTCCCAGTGCCAACGCTTCGAGCAACTGCCTGAACCGCAGTACAGCCATGGGGCTCTGGATATGGTAATCAAAGCCTTTATCTCCTTTTCCTTCTGCAAATCCAACCTAATCCAGGGACACTTATCCAGAGGTATCTTCAGTTTAATTTATGCTGCTCCATGATTTGCAGCGTGTTGCCATATTTTGTGTAGAAAATGCATGGAAATATTGATGGGTTGTTAGATGGAGGCTGAAATGTTTGGCAGCTGGGCTGGGGGCAGCCAGGCTCTCAGCAGATGGGAAGATATAGGAGGTGGTTTTGCCTTTCTGAGTAAATATTGCTGTGGTATTAAAAGAGTTGCCAATTAAACCATTTCAGTGTCAGCGCTGTGAACTCTCTGAATAGAAATGAAATGGGCAGGAGCTCTTCACATCTCTGTGAAGCTGCCGCTCCACTTGGTTTGTATTCACAGACAGGTGCTGCTGCCTTGGTTAAATCCCTTTAAATCCCCTTTTATCACTGCTGTAAGGAGCTGAAAACTTTAATATGAAAAAAGTGATAAGCAAAGCCCTTGGTTGAGAAATTTTATTAATAGTGACTGAGTCTGGGACCATTGGATCTTCAGAGCTGCTTTATTTTGGAACCTGGAGCAGAACCTTTGGGGTTGAGGGTTTGGAGGCACTGTCATCTGCCCACTGACTGCTCCTTGCTTAGTGCAGAGGTATGGCAGTGCCCTTTCAGTGTTTGCAGGACAAAGGCCTCTTTACACACCAGTGTGCTGGGGGAATACGGACCCAGTTCTAGGGCTGTCTGCCCAGGAAAGAGAGGATCTCTCTTGTCCCAGGGGATGCCTCTGGGCCGCTTTGCTGACATCCAGGGGAGGTTTCTCAAAGTACCACATTTGCAGGAGTTTGTTCACCTGGTCCTGATCTGTGATGCCCCGGAGAAGATCTTGGTCTCCTTCAGCCCCCTCCCCTTCCCTCGACAAGCTGAAGCTGTGCAGTTTGATCTCTCGCCGTATGCTTTCGAAGAAGTGGAGGATGCATTTGTGAGCGAAGAGCCGGCTGTGCTCACAGCACGTTTCCTCAAAAATCTTTTGCTCGATGTCGATGTAGTTGCTCCAGTGCCGTGCCTGCAGGAGGGCGGCCTGGTTGAAGCAAGGTCTGAGCCACTGGGCGAGGAAAGCTGCCATAATAAGGATCAACAAAATACTCCATCCGAGTGCCTGAGAGATAAGAAATGAGCAGTGGAATAGGAGTAGGACAGGCACAAAGGCACAAGCTGTTTGTCTGTATCATCAAGACAGGGAATTTGTGTGGCTGGAGGGGAGATGTGGCATGTCTGGCCTCCTGTCCCTGAAGTCCAGCACCCCTGAACTGCACTCAGAGAGTGGGTGTAATCTCCTCCCAGTGAATACTGGACATTTATCTATGCTTCAGTAGTTCAGTAGGATAACTGTCTGCAGTTAGCCTGGAGCCACCAGATATTTGCTTTGATCATGAGAGCATCCCAGGGGAAGGGACTTCAGTGCTCTCCTTTGGTCATCACCTATCTCCAGTGAGAAATTCACCTGCCACCTGCACTTGCTCTAGGGCCCAAGAGTCCCACAGCAGCAAGAAGACAACCCCTGCTACATGCAGCTTCCTTTGGTAAGAGGGTAGGGCTTGTTTTCAATACCCTCCCAGTGGTCCTCATCCTTGACCCAGCGTTCTTGTACCCGCAGTGCAGGTCAGATAGGGCTCCACTCTCCATTATGTCCTGTTCTATCATTCCTGAGCAAGCTGCTTTTGTCTCTCTCAGCTTATGCTGTCCTTAAAACAGCAGGTACTATCTGCGAGGTTAGTACTTAGAAAGGTTTTCTGACACTGGACACAGTCTAAAGAGACATCTATATTCCTTGCAACCTGCTTTTATTATCTGGGTTTAGAGGTTGCTGGTTCTTCTAGAAACAAAGTTCAGTTAATTAAACCATCCTTCATTTCCTTCCTTTTCCCTAACTGAGAGACACTGGAGATTATCCCTGAGGGTGGCAGCATTTGGGGGCATAAAGAAGCAAAGAGCAGTTTTGCTCTCAGCCTGACCATGGTGAAGCTATCACAAACCAAGGAAAAACATGAGCAGAAGATGCATGCCCCAGGCACCTCACTGACATGGGGGGCTCTGCCAGTAGTGGCCTACCTGGGACCAGCAGCGCAGGTACCTGGACACTGCCTTGCGGGATGTGTTGTTCCTCATGAGCTCCTCATCCTTGCAGGGCACCTTGGCCAGCAGCTGCTGCACCTGCACTGGGCTGGCGCTGGCAAAGTCCACAAAATTCTCAGGATCCATGGAGCTGCTGAAAGCACAGATCAGGCATTTGCCATCCAGGAGGGTGACTATGATCCAGGCAGCAGGGGCCACCATGGCTCTTTGAATGATGGAGGAGCACAGATACCTGTGGCAAGAGAGAGAGAAGTGAGTGTGTAAATGTTGGTAGCTTTCTCCTCATCTAGAGCCTTGATGGATTTGGCCCTACCAGAACCAGGGAGCCTACTCCTACGACTGTTCCCAGCATTTGTCCAGCTTCTTCTGCTCTGGGATATCTCTGTTGGTGCTTCCTCCCAGTGAAACCTGTGCAGTGCATGGCAGTGCTCTGCATGCTGCCTGCATTCAGGGCAGTGCATGGTACTCTCATTTTGTGCTTGCCTCAGCTGTATACTTATATCTCCCGTGCACAAATCCTCGTTAGCTCTCCCTTGTCTTCCTCATTCCCTCTTTGTTTTCTCATCAGCTCAGTTTCTACCTTGCAAATTACTTTTCCCTGCGGCCTTTCTTGTCCCACTCTGATGAATTGTGCACTGCGTGAAAGTGCCTGTAACAGATGGAATGTGATTCTCCTCTCCCTTCCACCAGTGCATATCAGTTAAAAACATCTAAAGGGAGGGAAGCCACAAGGCTATCAATAAAAAATGACTGTGGTGGAGATGCGTTTACCATGCTCCTTCTCCTCCAGGCTCATGTGGGAAGGTCTCCGGAGCTAAGCTCAGAAGAAAATTAATCAGCAGGAGGATCAAATCTATGGAGGTGAGAAAGCTAAGTGGGAGGTGAAAGGAGGGATGCCACTGCCAGTGCAAACCCCACCTGATGACAGCCAGGTCCTTCTTTCTGTGCCCCTGTGGTCGGCTCCATTCCTCCAGCATCACCAGGGACTGTCTGTTGAGGATGAGGCCGCAGAGGAAGAGGGCGATAGGAGGTACAAACATGATCCCCAAGCCATATGCCATGTTGTACTGGGGCAGACAGGGGCAGCTGAAGTCTATGGAGGTATACATCTTTATGCTAGCCAAGGTTAACAGCCCACAGATCCCATTCATTACAGACTCCGAGTTCGACTGGAAGTACTGGAAGATCATCCGGAAACGGTCCATTATGTTCTTTTGGCCAGGGATGCTTCTCCTGGGGAATCCCTTCCACAGCCTGCTTTCCTTCACCCCTTCTGCTGCTGCCACAGGGCAGGGGACACAGCTCAGCCCACAGTCAGGCAGGAGGATGGGCTTGGAAGCTTGGAAGACAGCTGCTGTGGCAGGGGGAAAACCCTGTGCTGAGGCTTCGTCACTGGCACACAGCCCTCACAGGTCTGTCTCTCACCCAGTGCTTATCTTCTGGGGCAGTTGGTAGCTTCTCTAGGTGAGCAGGTGGATACAGCCTCTGGCAGCTGTTTTCTCTGTGCTGTTTTTCATTTTCAGGGCTGTCCCATGTGTCAGCCAGTGACAGCCTTCAGTAGTGCTGGGTCCCTCCCACCTGGAGATGCTCACTCTCAATGAAGAGACAGCAGTGAATGATTGTGAGCTACCTTCTGCACTGATTGAGGGCTGTTGAGTGATTAATTAGATGGGAGAAACCAGGCTTATTTGTGTTACTGCTGCTGCTCCATTTCTTTGGTGAAGCAGGTCCCCAGCCCACAGTGGGGCAATGGGGAGGCAGGGAGCATAAACCTGGCTTCGAGCAAGCCATATCATCATGAACTCAGATTTCCCCATGTAAATGGGCTGAAAGGACCAACCCTTCAGTCAGGAGGCTATGAGAATCAACAGCTTTCAAAGCCTGGAATGGCACTTTGGGGCAAAGGCTGCTCTTGTCTACACAGCACATGTGAACTGTGACATATATAGCATACTTATACCCATGTCCAAGGCCCTTGCTCTGGGGCTCACTCTTGCTTCCCATTGGAGGGCAGGGTGCAATCAGAGCAGCAGCCTCATTTGTCCCAAGAGACTGGATTATCATCGTCTGTCCACTTCAAATACCCAGAGGCAACTCCTGTTTTCCTCTCTAAAGTTTATTTTGCAGATAAATACAGCTCATTGCCACACAAGGGAGCTCCACTTTTTTCTGATGTACGCAACATCATTTTCCTCTCCCCAGCTTTCATCTGAAAACATTTCCAGATTGTTTCTCACCTGTGGTTTCCACGTGCACTCAGGAAAGGGGGAAAAAAAAGTGCTGGATTTACCTATTTTGTAAAAAAAAAAGGGTACTTCATCTCCACTGAAACATACTTGCTGCCAGCACTGAGGTTTCAGCCCATGCTGCCTCCCACTGCAGTGGGAAGGGGTACCTATAGCTGCTGAGAGGCACATACTCACAGAGCCACATTGTCATCTCCTCCAATCTAAACAGCAACTTACACAATTACTTTAATGAAATACAGTTCCATTAACCATAATATTTGTGTTCTCCTTTACCTGCGAGTGGAAATGACTGTTAATATTCATCAGCAATAACAAACTGTGGCTAATCAGCTAATGTTTCCATTTGCTATCATAGGACATCAGGACCCCTTCATTTTGCTGATTAGGGCATCAGAACCCTTGGCTGACCTGCACAGGTGATTTTTTAGCCAGGGTGCAGCTTGTCTTGGTTCCAATTGCTTTAATGCTCGTTGGGTTTCTCATTTAATGGCCTGCATTTATGTGCTGACTTGGGTTCAGGAAGTGTTTTGCATTCTCTGTAGAACAATTGCTTTACAGAAATCATTTTGCCTTTCCAGTTTTCCTGGGCAAAACCTCAGTAAAGGCTAAATAGTTCCTCACAGCTCAGGAAAATAGAATGCAAAAAGAGAAGGAAGCATCCTCTGAACAGCACAAGCTATGAGGGAATTTAACTTCTCCCAAATGTTCCCTGGCCTGGACATCAGAGGTCTGTAATTGGTGCCTCAGGGTAACTACTGTCCTCTGTTGTGAGTCTGGGATATCATCAGTAAATCAGACCTGAGACAAAGAGTTATTGAATCATAGAAGAAAGGGAGCATTGCTTTATTTGTGGCAAAAGACATTGGGAGCTTCCTGGGAAGAGAGAGAGAAAGGCCCTTGAGGTAAGTAAATTGTTAGATACAGGCAAGTGTTCAGAATTATTCTCAGAACTGAGCACATTTGATTACTCTCAGTTCTTAGGGTGAAACAAAGAAGAAGCAATGACTGAAACCATCTGTCTCCCCTCCTCCAGCAAGGGGACCTGCCCCACCTCCCCAGCAGTGTGATCCCCCTTCTGAGCCTGCTGCAAGGCTGCCTGCTACTCTGGGGCTGTTGGACAGGGGCACCATCCTCAGAGGAAGGCAGCTGCTCCTTGGCAGCAAACCTCCAAACCCGTGCTGGAAGCTGTTGTTCCTCTGCGCATCTTTTGGACATCCATGTTGGACAACCCTTTGCTTTCGCCTCAGCACTGCAGAACATTTGGAGAGGGAAGGGGATGCCCTTACTCCTGTACAGAAGTAAAATACCAGCTATAGGCTTTTTTCCTTAGATGATGGAGACGGTGGTGGGTACAGATACAGGTGCCCTTTTAGTGAAGCACAGCCATCAGTCCCTCTTGTTTTGGGGAAAAGAATTACTTCGTCACCAACATTTCAGTTGGTCATTTAAAATAGGATAAGTTCAGCACAACAGCAAAGTCAGTTTTGTGCATGAGCCTGTGATGGTGGAGCAGCACTGATGCTGCGCACACAGCATGCATGCCTTCAGGGTGTGTGCATATCCAGAGCAAGCCCTTATACATGTATTTAGGAGGGGAGCAGAGAGGCAGCAGCACAGTTCACAGTGTATCTGTGCCACAGCTCCATGCTCACTGTTGGGTTGGTCCCCAAAGGACAGAGGCAGGAGCACTGTGGCTGTGCCAGTAGCCCTGCTTGCTCCCTGGACTCCCCAGCAGTGAGTGAGGTATGAGTTGCTTTGTCACCTTTTGTCTTCCTTTTCTGTGTTGGGACTGGACCCTCTTTCTCCCCGGAAAGTCAATGTCCAGGAGCAGATATTTTCCCCATCCCAAAGCTTGCTCTGCTGGAAACAGGTCATTGCCATGCGCACTTGTTCTGGCAAGGAGTGAAGGCCCCATGGAGCTCTGGTGGGAGCATTCCTGGCCCGTGGCGTGTGTGGCAGATGATGGGTTACCCCATTAGGAGCTGTTTGCAGTTGTTTTTAGCTTTGACAAATTATTTGATTACCTGGACTGATTTTTTTTTCAGTGTGAATGTCTGCCTCAGGCAAAATACTTTACAAAACTGTTGCAGAGGTTGGTCAGCTGCTGCTGGGAGGATGCAAGGGCACAAAAAAGGATTCATTTTCCCCTGTTAAAAACAGGGGGTTGCAATTGATCCGCAAAGGCACAGCAACTCTGACACCCACCTCGAGGGCTCAGTGGTGACTGTCCAGCTCCAAGTGGGTACCGCTGTTGTGCTGCCCCCATCAGCTGCCCAGGGGCTGAGTCACCACCCTGTCCCTTTTTGTGCCTCTGTTGCTGGCTGTGGAGTTACCCGGGAATAAACTGAGGCTCAGAACCGGCCCAGCACATTCTTGGGCTGCACGAGACGACTGTGAAATTTATTTAGCTGTCAATGTCTCTTCCTTCCTAATTTCTTGGCTCATTAATTGCCGCATGGGGATGCCACCTCCATGTGATGTTTGGTTAAAATGAGCACTGTATGGCCACAATGAGCAGGTACCAAGCAATGTTTTCCCTTATGGGGTTAAGTGTGCTGCACATGGGCACCCAGACCTGGTGCTGGGAGGATGAGTAAGTCACTTGTGAAATGCTGTGTCCCTGTGATGTGAGAGCAACAACCTTATCCCAGGTAACCAAGGGAAGACTGTGGTCCAGTCTTTGCTTTTGGCACCTCTCAGCTGGTGAATTGGAAAACCCCTTATACCTGGTCTTGTTTATTCAGAGGACAAGGGTTAATGCTTTTCAAGGCTTAGATTAAATATGTCATCTTGCGTTTAAGTGAAGGCCATTAACACCATGAATCACCTTTACCAGCAGCAGTGCCTACAGACCACTATCTTGTTCCTCTGTAGTTCAGCTGGGCCTGTTGCTAATTCTCGTGCGCACAGATAGGCACCCTGAGAGCCTGTCTATACTTGCCCAGCAGGTTGCAGCTGAGCTTTATTTTCTATTACCTTTTTCATACAGTTTGTGCACCAGTCTCCCACTGGTATCTGAGGACAGTGGAGCAGCATCTTTGCCTTCTTTCTCCGCAAAACTGGCAGAGGACTTTACCCCTCACTGCCTGTAAATCTTTGAGCATCTTCAATTTATCGCAGCAGAAGTCACCTTCCATTTCAAGTGCCCGTGAAGAAGGACATAGTCAATATTTCCTCCCTCCAAACATTATGCAAACTCCTTATAGTCACTGGTAGCAGAGGCAAATTCAAGCACTGTTGGCTCTGTGGGGCAGGGACCACCTGAATCTGAGTATTTTTTGCACAGCTGAGTATTCAGCCCAGGCTAAGCAAATAATGAGTAATGACCACTAAATGATTAATGAGGTGATAGCAAAAATAATGGCAGCATTGTGAAATGTAATTTGTCTTCACTAATGATGTTCTCTGGAGATTAGATACTCCTGTATTCTGTTTTGTAACTTCATTAAAGCACCAACATGCAGCTGACTGCCAGTGAGGAAATATATGGCTTAGTTATGTGTTGTTCTTAAGATCTCATTCTAGATTGCTTTTCTGGCCATTAGCAGTTAGCTTTTTGGCTCATGTGGAAGCCCTGTTTTCCTGAACTCTGCATTATCCCAACTTTGACCCTGTTCACACCATTTCTGTTTGAGAGATCTTTTTGCTAGGCCGTTTATCTGCTTGCCTCGGAGCTGATGCTGCAGTGAAATCATTTGAGATGAGCTGCTTCTTATCTCAAGAGTGAGTTAGAGAGTAAGGTGGAGAATTAGGGAATCAGGCTGATCTCTTAATATCATGGCTTAGTGATTTTCAGGCTTCTACTGCTTTGCTAACAATCACCTATCTTCCAAGGTAGGTGCAGGCCCCAGATAGCAGACTTAAGGCTGCTGACATTTAAGTAGCTTTTCTTGCTATTTTTCTCAGATTCTGAAAATTAGGCTCCAGCCTTGGGGATTCCACAGTTTACAGGCTGAAAATCACAGATGGCAAGCTTTTCTTGAGAGATTGGTTCGTCTTCAGTTTGCAGAGGTGTCGTAGAAACTATTTAGGTGTTTAATAGGAAATGGAGGCTGGGTGGTGAAACACATCTCTGCTGTGACCCTGGGTCTCTGCAGCCACTGGAGTTTGGGGCTGATGCAGTCCTTGTCTGGTTCGACTATTCCAGGAATCAGACCAAGTCCTTCAATAGTTGGACTCATGGCTTTTAAGTCAAGAGTTCCTTCTGTACTGTGTTGTTAATTCACTGAAGACCCACAGGTAAGTCACAGCTAAAAGCTGATATTGCCACTGTCCAGAGATGCTCTTGGTTGGCAGGTGCATGAGCGCTCGGCTTGCAGACATTGGCTTCCAGTGCTCAGATCCCATGCACACGTTGGTTTACTGTCACTCTTCTCCTGGCTATTATGTTGAAATGACTGTGAAATAATAAAATCTTGTTTGATATAACTGTAGGGAATATGGCTTTATAAAATAACCTCCCCATTATGATTCCATATCTCATTATAAGTTGTTCCATGTTGACAGCAAGAACACCTCTTATACAAAGTCAACTTTCTGTTGACTCTTAGCAGTGATTCAGGCAGTTACTATCCGGGGTACTAGATAAGGACTCCTGAATTTTCAAGATGCAATCCGTAGCAAAGATTTCTTATAACTCCCTGTTGGCTACAGGTATGTTGTTATAACATGAGCCTACCTGTGCTGACAGTGATGGTGGTTGAATTTAGTACTTCCGGGATGTACAAGAAATGATGTATGAGCTCCCTAGAAACAAACTGCTTAATAGGTCACAGACCTGTTGTAAGGAATAAGCCTATATTTCTCTAAGTTACATGTCAGGAATGGGAGAAGTTTGTAGAGATAGAAAGAGAAATTTATTAGGAAATGTCACAATTTTTTCCCCAAGAGTTTTTCTGGTTTTTCCTTTTTTTTTTTTTTTTTTTTTTTTTTTTACTCGAGGCCTTAAACAAAACTGTGTTTTCAAGTCAGGCATAGAGTTACGAAGAAGCATCCCAGTGTCACTGCTGTATACTTGGTGCAGTAAAGCAGGGGCTTTAAAAATTGGGAGCTAGGGCTGGGGGGAGAGAAGGGGGCAAGAGCAAAGCCTCTAAATAGTTTGGAAACACATTTTCTTGGTGTGACACAAAATGATGCAGTGGTGTTAAACGGCGCATTTAAAAAGAGCGAGATTACGTCCTGCGCTTGGCTTGCAGCGGGACCGTCACCGCAGAGCGGTGCTGTGGCTCCTGCGTGCCTGCCTGCTCACAGCCGCTTCCCCCGGCACTGCAGCGCACTGGAAGGACTCTCCGTCCGTCCGTCTGTCTGCGTGGTTATATTCAGAGCCAAGAGGGAGATTGCTCAGGATTGCTGAGCCTCCCCGGAACTGCTCTGAGCGGATTGACATTGCCAGTCCTCTGTGGGGTGCTCAGTGATACGGTTGTATTGCGGGAGGTTGAAGCACAAGTGCTGTTATTCTTTAGATGATATGATACATACATGAGATGAGCACTTGGGCTCATCTTATGTATGTATTTCAGCAACAAATTTCTATTGAGTTTTAAGAGACATCAGGCATTTTTTTGCCTAAAAGTGTGGTAGAGCAATGTTAACTCTTTCTTATGCACTGCAAATAAACTGCAGAGTTTGTGCTGGCAACTGACAATGAAGCAATCCCACTGGCAGGGCTGGGCGGTGGTCAGGGTCTGCTCCTTTGTGCTGTAAACCATGAAGCAGAGTTTCCCAAGAAAAGTGAGGTATGCATGAAGACATCATAGCCAAAACACTACAGGCATTTTCTTGTCACAAGAAGACCCAATCTCTCTCCACAGGAGTTAAAATTCATCTTGCTCCATGTTCAGTGGTGCCCTGAGGTGGGAGATTTACTCTTACAGTGCCTTGTGTAGTTTAATCACATATACAGTGATGCTTAAAACCCCTTGCCTCTGTGTGAGAAGGCTGTGCCTGCAGCGAGGCATGACGTCTGCTCTGCAAAGGTGTAAACCATCACATACATCAGCATTTAATCCAGTCGGGATTTGGGCTTGTCTCAGATTTCCTTCAGGCACTAGTGCTGACTCCAAACTTGCCTCAGAGTGAGTCACAGACAGAAAACTCAGCTCGCTGAGGCATTTCTCTGCAGGGGAAAAGAAATTCCAACCAGCAGCTCTTTCTCATCAGAAGCCTTTAGTCACATCCTTTGACAGACCCCTTTTGCAACAGCCCTGGCCCCCAGCAGCACAGTCACAGGGTGAAGGCTCAGCCGCTTTTCAACCGAGCCTTGCATGGGCAGCAGCTGTGGCCGCTGTCACCCAGGATGGAGCCACTTAGGAAGGGCTGAGCAGCTCTGACACCTCTCTACCCCTAGCTGTTGCTGCTTTCCTAAAAGCCTTTTATTCCAGATGAAAATCTGTCTTGTTGTATGGACTCCTTGGGTTCCGAGGGGCTCAGCTGGAGAATGGCTATTCTTTCAGGCAGTTCATTCCAGAGCAGCAATGACAGGATTGTTTAGAAACTGTGAAGAGGACATCTTAATTTTCCAGGCAAATTTCAAATTTTTCTCTTATTTGCTGCAAAGGAGCTTTTCCAAAGCTTTGGTCTCAGGTAACAGCTTAAATATTATGGGAGTTGAGAGTTTGTTAACCCTTGTATGTGTATGCACACACACTGCTGTCTGGTTATCTGCAGAGTAAAATCTAAGCAAAAGCCATGCTCTGATATGAAAATACCATTTCATTTTTCTACTAATGCTAGGGTCACTTGACCTAAAGTGCACATCCCTGAAGCATTTAAAAGTTGGTGCGTGCAGTAGCTTCAATTCATCTTCCTGCAAAATTAGAGTCCTGTTTCGCAGGGTTGTCTTGTCATCCGGCTCTTCACTTTATCTGTGTGTATAACCTGCCTTCTCACATCATCAATCTTCTTTGTGTATATTTATGTTATTTATATAGTGTTGGGTGTCTCCAGAGCACTGTGAACACAAATTCTGTTACCTCATCCTAGCAATTCTGTTTCTTCCAGGAAAATACCAGCCTGCCTTAACCTTCTCAGGGGGTCTCTTCCTTTCACCAGCAGCAGATAATCTCTGTGATGACAAATAACTTGTCAATGATCCCTGTGGCAGATTTTGTCTATGCTTGGCCGTGATAAATGGGAAACCAACAAATCCTCGGAATCTCAGGATGTTCATTCTTGAAGGTACAGTTTTCCTTTCTCTGCCCAACTCTTATTTCTTCTCTCAAAGACATTCTGATTTTGGAGCTTGTCTCTGGGCTTAAAAGCTTCAGACCTTGAGCTCTAACATGTTATCAGGGGGAAGATGGAAGGAAGAAGTGGCTTCAGCTTGCTGTGTGTTTATTGCTGCATTGCTGATCTCTGCCATGTTTCCTCTCGCTGTCTCCAGGTACATAATCACGAGGAGTAATTAATGTATGTTTTTAGAAGAGGCAATCCCAAGAAAGCAATAAACTTTACCCAAAGCAGCAGGTAACCTTAGAGAAACTGTATGGGGAAACCAACCAACCGTCCTAGCCCCACACAAGCTCTTGTTGACAGTTAAGGACAAAACCATACCACCACCAGAGACATAGTTCTTCACAAAAAAGACTCTGCTCTCTCAGTCCTGGTCCTCAGTGCGGAGCACAGAACACCTTTGAAAGACAAGATTATGAACTGCAATTTATAACTTAATACTAACAATCAGGGACTCAGCACAAATGGTCTTTTAAGGCACAATGCAATTTTCAATATTCTCTGTTCCAAGCTAAATCTTTGTGGTCTCACAGGCAGTAATTACCTGTTGTGCCTTGTGTCCTGCAGAGGATAATCCTCTCTGTGTTTGGTAGCATCCTGCCTCTGTCTAACCACTCCTGCCTTTCCAAAGCAAACAGCTAGAATCACATTGTGTGGGATGACAGGGTTCTGTGGCCTGGTAACTGCCACCTCTCTGCTCCTTCAGGTTTTATCTGCAGTAACAGGGTTTTAGTTATGGGCCTTTTCCAAGAGCTCTGAATATCCCTGAGCTGAGCTGTTCTCTGTTAAACCTCCTGGGGAACTCCGTGTCTTGACTTTGGTATCACACGCAGCATTTAATGTGCAGTTGAACATTAATTCTTGTCCCTTCATCAAGACCTTTCATGGGCAGACCCTCTTGTTCCTTCCTTCTTCTTCCCCTACCTCCACTATAATGGGAATAGGTTCCTTTGAGCCATTTCTTGTCTTTAAACCTCATTAATTTTTCCCTTTTCTTTAGCTGATGGCAGTTCATCACTGCAAAATAACATACTGTAGTGACTCTGAGGGGCACTACAAAAAATATTTGAGGTTCACTTCAGAAACAATGGTGGAGTGACAGCAAAGTTCAGTGAGGAGGGTCAAGAGAACTGATCCCTCACCTGCTTAGTCTCAGCCAGGATCCTCAGCAGTTAATGGCTGAGCAGGTTTCTTGCAGCTAACTTCTCAGCCGTGAGGCAGCATTGGTGCTTCTGCAGCGTTCCTGGTATTCACCTCCACTTTCCCACCCCTCTTCATCTGGCCTCCCTGGATTCATGGCCAAGAACCACCCTTGTTTCTGAGGAGTAAATCATCCCATGTGATTGAAGCTGACTTTTTCGGGAGCCAAGCCAGCACACAGTGGCCACAAAACAACCACAAACTGGCTTTGCTGCTGCTGGTTACAAACAGTGCCTGGAGCTGACTTCACTTGGATGCTTGCTGGCTTCCATCCATGGTTTTCTGACCTGACCAGCAGAGCAGAACACTTAAGCCATATAAGTGCAAGGCAGGGGTTGTATTTTGGGTTATTTCAGATTATCAAACTCTCAATCTTTGTATCTGACATAATCATTGTTTTATTGCCTGTGTCCTCTTTTAGTTAGAAGCACACACTGGAAGTGGACAGAAGCACGGCGAATCCAGCTCTTGCTATTGAATTCCTTCCCAAATGAGGCTAAATTCTACCCTAAAGGGTTTTGATTACCACAAAGATGGAGAGAGTGAAGATAATTGTAAGAATTATATAAAAGCAAAACCCCTGCCTTGGCAATTGGCTCTAACTACTAGTAAGGCTATAACTAGGACCTTGACGTATTTGACCTTTTCCGATTTGTGGAAAAGAAAGTTGAATGATGGAACCACAGTTCATAAGTATCTACTTTGCCTGTTGGACCAAACAGAAAAACATATAATAAGCTCCCCTGACATGGAACTTGCAGCTCAGCAAATTCAGACTAGAAGGAAGCTGCAAGATCCTAACCGACAGTCAGTTAAATTAAAAAATTAACCTAATAGTGTAGTAGCTTCTCCTTTGCTTGCAATTTTAAAATTAAAGTGGAATTTGTTTTCTAAATGTCACAGAAACACTGAAAATCTCATCATTAATTCATAGGCAGAGAAGCAAAATTTCCCTTTGAATCCAGTAGGGATAACTCATGCAGAAATTTTTAGAAGAGATAGTAATGTCAGGAATATGTTCACCAGTAGATGAGAACTGAAAATCTATACTTGTTCATGAAGTGAGTAATTCTGGGTGATGCTCAGTTACTAGGCTCTAATGCCGCCTGCAGGATTTTAGTGACAGCATGAACAATACGAGTGGTGCAGTTTGAACTGGAGTGTTTATTCATATGGGAAGCGAGTGTTTAGTCCTTCTGTTCACATTTATCAGAGCCGAGCAACAGGATGTGATTTCATATCGTGATCTGCTGTGCACACTGGAAATTTTGAGAAATGAACAGATCTGTTTGCAAGATTATTCAAATAAGCACTGCTGGGGACTTGTGCTGTCCTGTTCCTCCCTGGTTTAGCTGTGCATTTCAAAAGTACATGAAATGCATGCTAGCTGATCCTGGCTGTTAAGCCAAAACTAAGGCTGATATCTGCCTCCCGGGTTAGTCTTCACTGCTGAGTCAGGACTGGACCCTTGGAAAAAGAAATACACCTGTTTTGTTGAATATTCCATGATACACTCCTGGTGAGAAGTTCTTCCCATTCTGAAGGCATTAAAATTGTCTTTGAGAATCAATGGGGCTTTAGGATACTAAACTTGACATTTCCGAGTTCGTGGCTGGCTCTCACTCTTTCATTCAATGAGCAAAGAAGAGAAGCAGTGACTTCAGATGCAACTGGCAGGCTGCACATCCAGAGCCACCAGCAAGGCTCTGAAGGCTGGAAAGAGGATGTTATTGCTGCTGTTTCCAGGCCATCTTTTTGAGATCCAGCCAACTTCAGTGCAATCTGCTTGGGACTCCTCATGGGGCCAGGAGGGAGTTAATGAGCAGCCTGGTCAGCCTGTCTGGGGACCTCTGCCGGTGGTGCTCACCTTCAGGAACTACACAGGGTTTGGCCAAGTTGGATGGAAGATTGTCAGGAGCTGAACTGGACATGTCCTCTTTCTACAACTAGTTTAAGGTTGAGTCTGATGTCTTGGTTGGCTAGCTGTCTGGTACTGCTTTTGTCATTCTGCATGGTGATGTTGGGGGACTGTTTGAAGACTGTGGAAGACTGGGAAATCAAACCCCAGATTTTTCCTATTGCTTTAAGTTTATTTGAGGTTTGTAAACCTTGGAGGCTGTGAAGTTGCACTGCTGTTCTGGAACCAGGTAAGGAAAGGTAGAGGGGTCTTGGCAGGGATAGGCTTAGGTCGGTCCATCATCATGCTAGCAGTAGGGCCAGGGGCTGTCAGCAGCCCTTCCAGCGAGGAATGTGGTAAATGGGGGAAAGGAGTTGGACCAAAGAGGCGTTAAAACATCACCAGTCCTCGCATGCAATATGGTTGGGAAATACTACTGTGAAATAGCTCCACCTGTAGGTAAAACAACACATAGGGTCAAGACGTGCTTAATACCTTGACAGTTGTCTACTGACTAGTACACCAAAGCTGTTGGGTGCCTTCCCTTTGATAATCTAAGCAACCATTTTAGGTATTGAGAATGGCAAACACATTTAGAGGGGCACAGTCTAACAGTCTTTACCTTACCCTTTCTCTAGCTAACCACATTTAGTAAAAGTTTGGTTTTTCCTAATAGTCCTTGAGGATGACATCCTTGTCTCTAAGTTGGAGAGACATCAATTTGATAGGTGGACCACTCAATGGATAAAGAACCGGCTGGATGGCCGCACGCAAAGAGTTGTGGTCAATGGCTCAATGTCCAGCTGGAGACCAGTAAAGAGTGGTGTCCCTCAGGGATTGGTGTTGGGACCGGTCTTGTTCAACATCTTTGTCGGGGACATGGACAGTGGGATTGAGTGTGCCCTCAGCAAGTTTGCCGATGACACCAAGCTGTGTGGTTCGGTTGTTACGTTGGAGGGAAGGAATGCCATCCAGAGGGACCTTGACATGCTTGTGAGGTGGGCTGATGCCAACCTGATGAAGTTTAACCATACCAAGTGCAAGGTCCTACACCTGGGTCAGAGCAATCCCAGGCACAGCTCCAGTTTGGGCAGAGAAGAGATTCAGAGCAGCCCTGAGGAGAAGGATTTGGGGGTGTTGGTTGACGAAAAAATGAGCAGGAGCTGGCAGTGTGTGCTTGCAGCCCAGAAAGCCAACCGTATCCTGGGCTGCATCAAAAGTGGCATGACCAGCAGGTTGAGGGAGGTGATCCTGCCCCTCTACTCTGCTCTTGTGAGACCTCACTTGGAGTATTGTGTGCAGTTCTGGTGTCCTCAACATAAAAAGGACATGGAACTGTTGGAACAAGTCCAGAGGAGGGCCACGAGGATGATCAGGGGACTGGAGCACCTCCTGTATGAAGAAAGGCTGAGAGAGTTGGGGCTGTTCATCCTGGAGAAGAAAAGGCTGTGTGGAGACCTCATAGCAGCCTTCCAATATCTGAAGGGGGCCTATAGGGATGCTGGGGAGGGACTATTCATGAGAAACTGTAGTGAGAGGACAAGGGGTAACGGGTTCAAACTTAAACAGGGGAAGTTTAGATTGGATGTGAGGAAGAAATTCTTTACTGTGAGGGTGGTGAGGCACTGGAATGGGTCGCCCAGGGAAGTTGTGATTGCTCCATCGCTGGTGGTGTTCAAGACTGGGTTGGGCAGAGCCTTGGGTGGCATGGTTTAGTGTGAGGTGTCCCTGCCCCTGGCAGGGGGGTTGGAACTAGATGATCTTAAGGTCCTTTCCAACTCTAACTAGTCTATGATTCTATGATTCGATTCTATGCTGACTTCTCAGCATAATGTAAAGTTGGCTTGTGATGACCCAGTTAGAAATCTGGGTACCTCCATTGTTTATTTGAGCAATAAATTTAATTAAAAGCAAATATTTAAATTCAGAAATAGGATATGAGATTGGCACTTGTGTCTGGCATCAAAGTCTTGGTTTGTCCCTGCTTTAACAGAAACCCATTTAGATCTGCAAAGAATGTAGGATCTTCTTTAGAACACAAATATCCCTTAAGCTCTGTTCTGCCACAATAGTCTACCTGCATCCTCAGTAGAAATATCTACCATCTTGACAGAGATGTGGAAGTGAGACTGAAGCGAAGGTCCATTGTCCAAGCAAATGTTTCAAGGGAGAAGTTATCCAAGAGTAAAGTGAGTGGGAGCAAAAACCCTGCAACACGGGTCAATCTATGGAGCTGGTAAATTCACTGTGTTCTGTTAGGGAGGAATCTCTGGTTAGTATTGCTGGAAGTAGGGATTCAGGCTGGCTGACAGTGAACTCTAAACGGAAGATCAAAGACTTGACTATTAGCTGTGCTAAATTCCTGTCAGATTTCTCTTGTAGATCAAAGGACCCTTTAAAAAGGAAGGAGCTGATTCCCCTGGAAATATCCTCTGCTCAGTACTGGCCTTTCATGTATGCCCCAGCTTAGGAGTGAGATCTGGACCTCTGGGATATGGCATAAACATGCCCCTTGAAGCTTTCTGCTCTGGAAGGAAGCAGCCTTGGGGTTGCTTTAACATACACCTGGGGCTCAGCAGGTCCCACAGAGTTCCCCAGTGTGGGATGCATAATAAGTAGGCTCGAATTAAAAGGGACTTAAACCCTTCTCACCTAAGGGCCGCAAGGGTATAACATATTTGCATGCCAGAACTCAATAAACAACCATACCACGAAAGTGACCAGTATTTGTGGGAGAAATTAGTATTTTCTAACCATCCTATTTATTCTCCCCTGTTAATAATTTTCTTCATATGATTGATTTTTGAGCATTGTTCATGACAAATACATAAGCAGCACTTAGCAAAATGGCTGCTTAGAAATGTAAAAGCTCTTCAGCTTCTGAGTGTTGGTAGAGGGTCAGACCCATAACAGGTCTGCGTAAACAGATAGATATTGCTCATGAAAATGGAACTTCCCGAAGGACAGAGCCTTGGGTGGCATGGTTTAGTGGGAGGTGTCACTGCCCATGGCAGGGGGGTTAGAACTAGATGATCCTTTCCAACCCTAACTATTCTATGATTCAATGATTCTATGATTCTATGAATTGATTGTTCAAAGGAAGTTATTCTTTCACTTTTGCTCTTTTCTTGCTCATTCATATAGTGCAGTTATTGGATTTATATATATTTTACACAAGCAACTACAGAGAGAATGTAGCAACCAAGTGAACAAAATGGGAAGTCAAAAGGCATATCTACAGCTGGATCTGGTTCTGGAAAACCTGTGAGAGAACAAGAATCCTTCATCTGTCAGATGAAGACACTACATGATGCAAGGCTTGGAAGTTTGAATTAGCAAATTTACAGCAAGGACAGCATGTACAGGTTTTTACTGTAAGGTAAATCATTGTTGCATTATGTTCTCTTGAGTATGAGATCTCTGCTATTGCACGGTGCTTTCAAGTTGGGGTACACATCTTCCTGAAAATGCTGCTGTGGGTAAAGTCCAAATTGTTCCTGTGGTGGCAGGAATCGCAAGGTGCAATTTTCTGCCCCCTGTCGCACCTGGGAGAGATGCTGCTGGGATGTTGAACATGGTGGTCAGCAGTGGTCTCTGCACAGCCACACTGATTGCTGGAGGAGGCTCGCAGGACTTTGTAGCAGAGGAGACTGTTAATTTTTAAGGCAGATAAAGGAAGTGGCTTTGCTTGCTTTTATGGAAAGTGCTTCCAGAAAGGAAGGGCAGCATGGAAGAGCTGTCCTCCATGAAGCTACCTGATGGAAAGTTTAATAAGTGGTTGATACCATGCAAGAGATCTCAACATAGCAGCTGCACAGTGTGAGAGGGAGGAATGTAGGAGGACTGGAGGAATAAAAAGCCCTAAGAATAGTCCATGCAGTCTCTGTGGGCCTTTCTCCCTCTTCTGAAAGTTTTCCCTTTCTGTCAGATGCTTCCACAGTAGCACTTAAATGACACTTTAGTGCTTCTTACATACACAGATGTCCATCCTGGATGATGCTACCATGGTTCTGCCTTGAAGGTCAGGCAACAGCTTCTGCTTTTGTGCAGATCCTGTGCTGATGAATAGGAGAACTGCTAATGTAAAGGTTAGAAAACAAACAGAATTAATCTGTGGCATCAAGCTGGCTGTGCAGAACATGTTTTCCCAGTGTGAATGCTGTACAGCTGGTGTGTCATGAAAGATGGACACTTCTCTCTTATCCCACTTGCAGAAAATTAATATCTACATTCCTTACAAAGAAGTGAACTAGGATTTAGCTTTCTCAGGGAAGGAACACCAAGTTGGATGATCACCTGTCATGATGATATCTTGTTGACTGCTGCCTGAGACCGAGTGTTTTATAAATGTAGATGAGACTTTACATCTACACAACTGTTCCCCCTCCCCAATTTAAGCTAATATTTCTAGAAGTATCTTTGCAGACTGTGCTGGTTGCTGCTGTTTTCCTGTCAGACACAGAAACCCACAGGCAAAAAGTTATTCACCTATGACTGAGAGCAGACTCTTGTAATCCTGTCCTATTTGAGTTCATAATGCTGAATTTGCTTCTGTTCTGAGTCTAACATCCAGCTCTGCACTGGGTTCAGAGGTGACAGCAATGGGGCAAACACTTGTGATGTACCAGCTACAGGGCATTTCATTTTGGAGTGATGCATGCCACATCAAGAATGCAATTGGTCAATTGTCATTAAAGCAATTAAAAAAACATGAATTAGGAGATTAGGCCAACAATTAGGTGCAGTGAATGTCTCCCAAAAGATCTTTTCTCCTTGCAGCATGCACATCTGTACATTTCATGGGTAGGTGTGTCTTTTTCTTTCACATCTGTTGAAGTTCTGATGCCAGGCATTTAATTACAACAAATCAAACAACAGCTGATTTCTTTTGCAGATCGTTTTTTGATATGTGAGGAAAAGAATTAGATTAATGGGTGTATGAAATCAGGAAGGCTCAGTGGATGAAAGCTGGCTCTGGAAAGGATGACATAGCCCCGCCCTCAGCCCCTGTGCTGCTTTATGTCTTGTTGCTTCAGTTCTCCATGTGGAGAATGAGGAAAACATGAAGAAAGAGGAAAGCATTTACTCCTTTGGATAACTATTGAGATTAATGTTTCCAGTGGATGTAAAAGGTGGTCAAGCCATCATATGTTCAATTGCTTGGCACCTGCACTCACATATGTGCCAGTGGGTGGTCCAGGCAGCTGGACCCCATGAATTTAAAAGCCAAAAGGACCTGGGCAACATCCACTCACTGTTCTGTGTTTTGTTCTATGACATGCATTTCCTGTGTCATGCCTCCTATTCCGAGCATCCTCTCAGGGTGCAAATTCTGACATGTGTTTGCCCAAGTCTCTAGCAATGCTGGCTCAGGATTCGTGTGTACTCCTGTTCTGTGAATCTTCATAATTATATCTTGTTTGCGGTTGCCTGGTTTCTTGTGTAACCCCTTGAGGGATTATGTGCCTAGAAGGCACAAACACAAGCTTTGCAAAGGGAATTTTTAACTATGTTTGCTTCACTGCTACATACCACTTCAATTGGAGATCTTCGCACAATACCCTGAGTCCTTAGATCCAAATACATTCATCTGATCTTGCCCCTTTCACAGTCTGAAAGCCTCCCTGTGCGACAAATATAGCAATCTTCCCTGCTGTCCTGCTCTGGCAAGCTCCTTTATACAGGTAGATTCTGCCCTCCAGCTGTCTCATCAATCCTATTGCACATCCCATCTCCTCTTTCACATATGCCTGAGCTGAGCAGCTGGAGCTCATCCTTGCACCCAGCTTTTGGGTAGAGAATTCATGGATGGTGTCATGACTTAAGGTACTAGAGATTCCATGAGCTGTGCAATGTGACTGTGCAATGCCTTTCTCCTTGTGTTTGTTCAGAATGATAATCTTGATGTTAGCACCGTTCCCGGAGCTGATGCTCATTTCAGATGAAATTCATGGACTGACTGCGTTGTCTTCATCAACTTCTAAACACAAATTACAAACATAAGGAAGAAGGTGGAGAGGAATTACAATTCAGTGCAAACTCATCCTGCTGTGTCATACAGCATGCTCTCTCTGCCAGTCCCCCCACTACCTGTCAGGATTGCTATCAAGAAATGGTATGTCCCTAATTAGCCAATTCAGTTGATATCACTAAAATTAAGAAACAAGGAGCATCCTGACTTACTGGCTTGAAAGCCCTGCAGTTTTGGCAAGCTGTTTTAATGCTCCCTGTTGCTACACACAGGAAAAAGGCAAAAACCCAAAATCAGTGTGATCCTGTTTTGTCTGTCAAGGGCCCTGTGATCACAGAGCATATTTCTCACCCTGCTCAACATTTTCTCCGGGAAGAGCTGACATGAGTTGGCAAGGACAGCAAGCATCCACTCCTTCTCTAACCAGCATCAGGAGCAAATTCAAAGACTATTTGATAAAGTGAACCCACATATGATCATAGTACCCCCCCCGTGCTGTTTTGCATTCCTCCCCTTGGTGTTAATTACAGGCTGTGGTGTCAGGCAAAGAGAAGCCCACCCCTCACAGAAGCTGAACATGTTGCTAAGGCAGATCTATACGGCTTCTTCCTTTCAGTAATGTAACTATATGCTTTCTCCAAGGTGAAAAGGGAGCTGGTTGAACACATAATCTATTAGCCATGTGTTCACATTCATGCTACGGTACCAAGATTAAATTGGCACCTGGTGTCTAAAACAGTGGATTTGGTGGAAGCAGAAAGCACTTGATCCAACCATGTGGTGAGCTGTAAGATAAGGCAGAGTTAGCAGCATGCATGACACATGCATGAGTGCCTGTAATTTAATGGATGACTGCACAGAAATGCTCCCTGTGCAGCTATATGGATGTCTCCTGTGCCTCCAGTCCAAAACTCTGATACCTTCCTTTTTTCAGGACCTCTTTTATATGATGGAAAGATGCTTCTTTCCATTATAATTTACTTTATGTTGCCACCTTTTTATGCCACCTAAACCATAAAGCTTCACAGAAATGTGACTGCAGACCTATTACAACTCAAGGACAGGTACAGAGAGAGGTTAGAGAAAAGGGATTGAGAAAGAACAAGGTTTTTTTTCCTTTGTCGGTTGCAGACAATTCGGTTCAGCAGGATGGAAGGTACCATATGATGACAAACTGGAGATGCGCATCTAAGAGCCATTCCAGTCCCATGTTTCTTCGTGAGCTCACTGTAATGAGCTAACTGGAGATACAGGGTTTGCAAAGGAGACAAAGGTGTGGTTCAGTCTCACTTCATCTTTGTCCCACCTCTCCCCATGAGCTTCCTGCCTGTGGAGGCACCTGGTGAAGCTAGAGCAGGATCTGATATACTGGCAGCACCGAATATTGAGAGGAGTGTGTTTGAGCAGAAGTTCAAGCCCTGCACTAAAATGGCAGCACTCTGACTGGCATAGTCACCCGTTTCTGCCCCTGAGAGAATCAGAAAGGATGCAAAACCATAGTGTATATCCCACCTATGTTGCAGTCTAAGGCTGGGCAGGACAGTAATGATTCCTGCTGCATCACAGGCACCGAAAGAAATCCTCACCCTGATTTTAGCATCAGATTTTGGTTGAGATTTTCGACGTTTCTGATCAAGTCTTGTATGTAACGTCAGAACGCTTCCCCTTCTCTGAAAGTTATGTACTTGGGTACCTTCAGAGAGCAGTGGGCTGCTTGCCCACCTGCTTTGCCTTCCCCTGAGTGCTGCTCTGACGTATTTGCATCCATGAGAATCCTAATTGCTTTAGGACAGCTGCATCCCAGCAGAGCACATCTGCTTAGATATTCCTGCATGATGCAGCTTCTTTGAGGGCTCTGGATTCTGGGGTCAGCTGCAAATTTCCTTGCTGGAAGAGTGCTGGGGAAGTGAATTCAGGGTCAGCAGAAGTGAGGGAGTAGCATTGTCCTAGGGAGGTAAAAGTGAGCTATGGTGGAAGTGAGCCCCTCCGAGAGGTGCTTCCCTCCTGGGCCGGGGAGGGCAATGGTGTCTCTGATCCTGCGGCTTCCTCTTGGGGCATCCTTATGGTTTGACTGGAAGCCTCAGCCGCTCGGTGCTCTGTGTGCGTGGGAAGCTGCCTGTCTTCGCTGCCGGTACCGCAGGGACCCGGCCCCGGGCGGCGCCGCCGCCCGACGGGGGGGCTCCGGTCCGTGTGCCCGGGACCGATCTGAGGGTGGGGATCGGGATCGGGACCTGCGTGCCCCTACCTGTCCGCCAGAGGTGGCACATCCGGGCGGCGCGCTGCAGCGCTGCAACCCCCCCCCCCGACCCTGGGGAGCAACAACTGTCTCCATGGCGACGGGGCGCGGCGGGGGGGCCGCGGTGCCGCCGCCCCGCCCCGCAGTACCGAGCCGCTGCGAAGCCGAGCGGAGGGCGGCGAAGCGGCGGGACATGGGGCCCGGCGGGCGGCGAGCAGCGGAGGAGCTCTCGGCATCGGAGTGAGCGCTGCCGCCGCCACAGCCCCCGGGGAGAGACCTTGCGCTGTGCCGCCCGGCCCGGCTCGGATGCCACCATGGGGAGCCGCTTCTCCAGCATCCCCGCGCTGCCCCGCGGCGGCCAGGGCCGCCTGCACCGCGCCCGCCACCACCGCCTCAAAGGTACGGCTCGGCCGGCACCCCCGGCAGGACGGGCACCCCGGGCATCCCCAGCATCCCCGGCGGGAAGAGCACCCGCGGTACCCTGCGGCATCCATGCAGCCCAAATCGGGATGGGTGCTCTGGGCACCCCGCGGTGGGATGGGTACCCAGGCAGGACACAAACCCTGGGCACCCCAGAGACCTCAAATTGGGATGAGACGCCTAGGCACTCACAGCACCCTGAGCGCCCCACGCTGGACAGGCATCCTGGGCACCTTGGTACAGGCTGCGTTCAGTGGGCACCCTGGAGTGGGATGGTTCCATGCCTGGTACCCTATGGCCTTTGGTGGTGTGGGCACCCCTGCCCTGCTCCCAGGCCTGCCTCTCCTTCCCTGACAGTACCCCATGGGTGGCTGATCGGTGCACAGGCTCCCCTGGCAGTGGCACTCCAGGATAGCAAGGGACAAGTCAGAGGACCTCCAAAGACTCCTCAAGTGTTTCTTGGTGAACAAAAGCTTTGCTTTGGGGTCTTTTCTGGGTGCTCCAGAAATACATCTATGTAAGTGAGATGGTCAGCCTTCTTTGGAGGAGAGCAGGAGGTATTCGGGGCTCCTTGTCCAGCTTGTTCTGTTCTTTCCAAGGATGAAATCCCTTTCTGAAATGCTGGGGCACTGTTGGGATCAAATTGGAGGGGGATCAAATCGTAAGGTGTGCAGGAGTGACTTCCCAAGGTCTCCTATGATCCTGCCCTTTTTTGTCCCCTTTTGCTGTAAGCTGGGAGGGTCATAGCAGGAAATAACTTGTCATTCTTGGAAAGGATTTCCCTTTCAGACACTGTATGTGTTCAACACTACCTGGGTACCTCTTCACTAAGCAGATATTCACAGCTAAGGGCACTGGATGGTGGGTAGAGGATATCAGACTTCTCTGTAAGCAGGGAATGAGGGAAGGTGCTGCACCTTCATCAGCCATTTCGGATGATCAAAACTTGTAGCAGCTTCCCCAGTATGTTGCAGAATTTGCACCCACCAGCATGGAAAATGGGGATGTTGCTGTTCACCCTCAATTTACTGAGCTGTTGGGTACTTTTTTGGCATGGGGAGTGGAAATGGTTAATGATGAGCTGGGCAACTGGTTGTTATACTGAAGGATTTTCTGATACTCACGTTGTTCTTTCATTACATCTCTCTGCTCCTTTCCTCTGTACTTGGATGATTTGAAACAGTTGTATGAACTGAGGATGACTGTATCATGGCTTTTTGAACGGTCATGTAGGGAGACACTAGGAATGCTTACTGCTCTGTGATGGACTAAGTCAGTCTGAAACTCAGACCAGACAATGGCTGTGCTTAAAATTAGACTTGCAAGGAGGGAGCTGCTGAACCCTAAACACTGAACCATCATCTTCTATCAATGCAAACATGAAGGCACACGCAATGCCGTAATACTTGGTATGCAATTGTAAACTGCCAGGGAGGATTTGTCCCTTAAGAATCATGCTGTCAGCTGGAAATCTTTCTGGAATAACTTTAAGCAGACAAGAACTTATAAACTGGAGCCAGAAGGGCCACTGCCACTTAATCCATTATATGTGGCTTACGTGAGATTTTGAAGATGCTCTGCATGAATCACCTGATTTTTCTTTTTGGGGAATGGGGGTGGGTGTTTGTTAATGTCAGTTTTGTTTCTTTCTTTCTTCCTTTAATTTACATTGCAGTTACGTTTCTACCTGTGCTGAGGAAGCAAGCTGAAGTGTTCTTGAGGCTGTAATGTAGCAGAACACTGAAATACTTTCGATTTAGAGTAAATAGTTAACAACACATTGCCTTTGTTGTAAAACCCAAGCAACTGCCAGGGACAATATGTGCCTTTTCTGTCTTTTTTTGAAACCGGGCTGCCTCAGGTCCTACACTTAAATGCAGAATAAACAAGTTTGATTGCATTTGACAGGTTCCTGTAAAATGGTCTGGAGGCATAGCAGCAAAAGTATGAATGTCCCACAGTTTTGTTGCATATCTGCCATTTAACGTTTTGTAAAGTGTATTTTAATTGAAGGTCCCCAGTTCTTCCCGCAGTATCTGGCTCAGTGTTAGGGATATTGAACTTTGATAATGTGGCCACCATCTAGTACTTTCTTTCTGTGACGAGACCACTTCCTAACCTGGGGCCAGGAGTGATTGAGGCTCGTTCTTGCTAAAGAAGAAGCGATGATTGCATTAAGTTTCCTGAGTGGTCTGGGGACTCTGAAGTCAGTCCCCAAACCTTACAAGTTCATCTCTGCTGTACAAGAAATAAGACCTCCACACATAGTAGAGCTGTACTGACAAATTTTATACTTTTCTGTTAGTTGTGCTAAAAATGGTCACCTTTAGTTAAGTAAATCTTTTGAAGACCATGTGATACTTTTGATGGCATTGAAGGCATGACACAGAAACAACACTGCAGACGGGCATGGCTGGCAGAATACTTGTTTTGTTTTTGATGGTCGTGGGGAAGAAGGAAAGCACCCAAATCGATTCTCAGGCTTCAGCTGCAGTTTTGAAACCAGGTAACTGAAATAGGAAGGTCTTTACTGAAGGTGCCTGCAACAGTGAACCTGGAACCCCAGGAAGATGATTTTAGAGTTGCTTTCGGAGTACGACAGTACTTAAAATCTGACATGTCCAGCCCTTTATAAAAGGACTTCACGTTGCTGTTCACTAGGAACTGCTAGACATGAGCACTTTGGAATTACCTAATCTGAAAGTCATGGCCAGTGGCTGGAAGGAGGTTGTTGCTTTGTGCTAACACGATGGGGAAGTTGAGGTGAGATTATTTACAGAATTTCTGTGAGTATTTAACTTCCCATAGCCCAGACATGGCTATTTCTCTGTTGTGATGGACAGTGATGTACTTTCCTCATGCTGAGCAAAAGATAATGACTATCTGGTAACAATCTCCTTAATGATGCCACCAGATAAACTCCAGTTATTTTTTCTGTCCACCCTCTCTGAAATACGGTTTGCAATAAATATCAAACAAGGTGTGTATGGCTGTTTGGAATGGAACTGAGTGAGGAAACTCCAGCTGTATCTAATCTTCTGGATTCTGAGATGAGAAAGATCAACCTTTACATCAGTGGTTCTGTGTGCTGTTCATTTACTAGTGCAGGGCAGTCTGTCTTGAACTGTCCCAACCAAGGAGACATCTACTATTTCTCAATACATACATCTCAAGTTCAACCTCTCTTCGTGCCCCAGGGTTCTTCCAAAATAGTCTATTCAATCTCCTCTCTTAATGTTCCTTTTTAATTCTGGTGTAGCTCAGTAAATTACCCTTCTTTCCTGGTGTTACATCTTGCAAATCTCTGTGGCTATTGCATTTCTGTCTTAGCTACTCCTCAGCTTTGTGGGATGAGTTTAACTCTCCCTACTGTGATGTGTGGGCTGTGTAACCTGTTAAGGCTGTTGTGTAGCACTCAGATTTGCTGGTCCAGGATGCTAGAAATGCAGATTTTGCTAGCCCTTGGGTCAGAGGTGCGGCACTGGACCTGAATGCCATCTGCCATGAGCCATGGGCAAGCAGCTCTTCATTCTCACTTGTCTCCATGTCCTCAGCTTCAAGAAGGCTTAGCCATTTATGCTGACAGCAGATCAATATGACATTGTGAAAGCTAAGGAGCGTAAGGACTATTACATCTCTCTTAAGTCCTTTCCTCCAGCCTTCTACTGAGGTTTGCTGCTCTTTCCAGAGGCCCATCTTGCCTTGGAAGGTGAATTTCCATGGTGAGTGACAGGAAGCAGGATTTCTTCCTGTTGGTTTTCTCATGGGTTAATACACCTGTGATATTTATGCAAAAGAATGCATTCACTATATTACAGAGAGAGACAGAGCTACTCAGAGATCCTCTTTTCATCAGTGGCTGATTACTCATGGGTTATTCTTTATTATTTGTATTACAGTGGCATCTGGAGGCTCCCATTGAGATCTGAGTCATGTTGTGCTGGGTTCTTCCATGGTCCCCTGTACTTACTGCTCATTCATACAGATAGATCTTACTCACATGCCTGGGTGGTCTCTGAAGGATGATTTCAGGTTTATAATTCCAGAGTATCTCATGACGCAGACTGGCACCCTGGCAGGACAGTTCGTAGCCCTGTCTTTTGCTAGGAAACCTGCAGTCAGAGTCAGCAGTTATTTGCTGAAGGATGTGACTGACTTTCTGGCTGCAAGCTCCCAGAAACACAGCCTGCTGTGCAACACTTTACTGAGGAGTCAGGGGCTTTGCTGCTTTTCCTGGCCCACAGGGGATACCAGTCATGCTTATACAGTCTTTGCTTGCATTTTTGCAGTTGCTGTTCCAAACTTTATATTGCACTGTCACATAAATACGTCAGGAGTTTTTCTCCTTTCACTGGTGTTTTATGAGCTTCTGAAATACATGCAGAAGATAGTAATCTGGCATCTGGTGTAGGCATTTTAATAATTGTATGTTGTTGATAGGAAAGACTACCCTGCTGCCAGCTCCATTTTGTGCACTCGCTAGATAAAATTAAGCATGGAGTAAAAGGACATCAGCAGCTGATGATCATGGGGATTAGAAGTTGGGGCACAAGCAGCGCACCAGGGGGTGGTGGCAGAAGTAATGCTGCGAGGGAGCCTCAGCTCCCAAGACTGTCATAACTGGTTCTTCTTTGAAGTGCTATTTCATTTTCTTCCAGCCCTACAGACTCAGAAGTTTCATCGTTCAAGGCTTTGAAGGATGCCTCCTGCTTCTTGCCCTTTTGCTTTCATTTTGTCCTGGCTCGTGCTTGTTTCTCTCTGACCTGTCAGTGTGGCTGGGTTGTAGGTACAAAGTTTTTCCTGCCTGAGATTCTCAGGTTATATGACCTTTCCTCAAGCACTAGATTTTTTCCCAAGCTACTGAACTTGGATTTACTGCATTTAAACTGCCTAAAATTGCCCAGTGCTCCAAACACTGCAATTTATCAATCCTACTCTTCCTTTCCCATCGTCTTTTTCATAAGGTGCTGAAGCCTGTTGGTGGAGCAGGTAATGCTGCACATTGTCAGAAATTTCCCAGGAAATCATGTGGTGCTTTGCCCACAGGTGATGCTTTCTATTTCTCAAGGGCAAGAAAAGCTGCTTTTGAAAACTAGTAGGAATCAAAACATCAGTGGGATGATTGAGCTGGAAAGGCTAATGCAAGGCTCAGTAGCAGTTAAAAAAATCAAATGAAATACTAGAAACTATAAGGGAAGCCAAACAGAACAAAATAGAGGCCATGATTAGTTGTATAAATCTGAATATTTTGTGTAGTTCTGGTTCTTCCCATTTTACCATCTTAAAAAAGATAAAAAAGAACTGGAAAGCATTCACAAGAGGGCAACAGGAACAGTCAAAAGTCTGGATTATGGAAGGATTGAATAAACTAGGACTCTTATGTCTGGAAAAAAGGGACAACTAGGGTGATAAATGACTGGCATGTAAAGAAGGAGCAAAGCTCCACTCTTCACTGTCTCTTCCAATACAAGAATTAGGAGGACATCAAACAAAGTTGGTAGATTCCAGCTTCTTTTGAACAAAAGGAGACTTTAGCCATCTGCAGTAGCTAGTAGCTCTGTAGAGCTCATTAGTACTGGATGCTATGGATGCTAAAATGGGTCCAATTTTATGGGAGATTAGAGGAGGCCATAGAAGAGAAATCATTTGAAGTTTGCTGCATACAATGACCACACACTTGTTCTGCTCATATGGACTTCCCGAGGGTGTCTTTCTAAGGCTACCTGTTTTTAGATGCTCAAGATAACACTGAAATGAGAACATAAAACTTCTCCACATCAGTGAAAACTGGAGCTGGGTTCTTGAGACATTGCAGTGGTAGATGGAGAGGGATAGATCCTGCTCTGGTGTTGGCTGATCTCTAGCTGGGTTCATCCTCTTTTCCATGAATGTCCCTGCCTGGGTGTTTACAGAGTGCTTTATTGTCAGGGCAGCCTCGAAGTCCAGGCTTTATCCAGGAGACAGTAGAGATTGTGACAAAGTCCATGTGCAGACTTTCTTGGATGAGGCTGTGTCTCCTGCTCTCTGTGATTTTGACAAATAAAGGTACTTTTGCATTTGTTGCTGTTTTGAAGGAAGAGAAAACAGGTTCTTTTTGCTTACATAGATCTCAATGACAGGAGTGGCCCCCCCTTAATTTTGTTTCCTAGACACTTAATTTTGTTTCCTAGGCACTTAATTTTGTTTCCTAGACTGCTGACATAGCAGATTTTGTGGTTATCCCCAAATCTGAGAAGATTTCTAATGCAAAAGCTTGGAAAACTTCAGATTTGGCAGCTGTTCCTACCTACTGCTGCTGGGATAATTGCAGGAATCAGAAACTCCTGCATCACTGAAATTGCTGCCTGTGGCAAGTGCATAAGTGCATGTGGCACTTAATGTGCATACCTTCCTGGTGGAGGGTGCATATCTTCCTGGTGGCTATTTATTTCAAGCTGGGGATCCACACATGCTCTGACTTGGTCTGCCCTGAGATATTAGGACATCCAAGTTAATCCAGTTCTGAACTGTCCCAAGGAGTGCAGTCTGCGGTGCCTGTATTTTGTGATTGTCTCCATCCAGAAATGGTTGATCTACGATTAACCTTAACAACATCCTTGCACAGGTGCTCAGTTATGTACCACAAATGGACAAATCCCAAAGTAGTTCTGTGATGCGAGCTGAATTTTACCTGAAACTTTGGGTCTGGCAATGTTTAAAGTTTCTGCTGTAACTGTGACATGTATACATGAACCTGAACTACCTTTCAACTTTAACCTAGCTGACTAGGGTATTGCTAGCTGTGTAGCTGGGGAGGAGGGCAGCTGCTTGAATACTGAGATATTAGTATGAGTATTGGATACTCATACGAAGGTTTAGGTTGATGAAATTATGTGGTTAAGGTTGAAGTACCCCAGTAGGTTTTCATCTCCATTTGTTCTTGGGGAACTCCAGCTGATAAAACCATGTTGTATATAAGATTCTTATTAATGTTTACACTCCTGGTTATATTTGGCCTTCCAGGATTAAAATAGGATTGTGTTTTAAAATCAGGGGGTGGAGTATGCCATGGTGATATTATGTTTGTACAATTCTCCATTAGTCCACCTTAGTTCTATTCTTTGCTAAAGCACAGGGAAGGATTCTCATCTCCCAGGAAACTGTCAGGTTAAACCTCAGGGCTATTTTATGCAAAACTCTGAAAAGTAAATGTAAATAGTTCTCAGCCAGTCCCAGAGATAAAATACCGTGCAGATCTTTTAGTTAAAAACCTCCACTTCATATATATATTTTTTTTTTTTGGAAAAAAACAGTAAGAAAATTCTAGACAAAATAAATTCTAATGTACTGGCATCGTTTGCAGAGTCTCCTTCCTCTGTTCCTTGGTATTCAGTATTTGGTAACTGACACTCTCAGATGTTCCTGCATGTGTGGGCTTACACACACGTGCATGGGCATATGCAGGGATTTTCTATTGATTGTTGAGCTCATAATTTTTATGATATGGCCAGAACACATGATGTTTAGCATCAGGACTTGGGAGGATCGATTCAGTAAAACAATGGCTGGGTAGCTCCATAACTAGTCAGTGCCAGTGTCAGAAACTAGCCAGTGGGGTAGCAGAGAAGTAGCCCAGTTTCTCAAGGGACAAGGGACTATGGGATGCTAAACATAGCTGGAAATCTGGGATCTTTTGTCCTAGTGAAATTAATCAGGGACACTTTTGGGGTATTGGTTTCTCACTTTAAGAGCTGAAAAGGAGCATGAAAGTCTTTGCAAACAGCCCCTCTCTGACATCCCTCTGGCTTCACCATACTTGAAAGCCGTAGCTCTCACCCTGACCCAGTCAGAAGAAATGTAATCATGTTATGCTTGATTCATTCCAATTTACATTTACTTCCCTTATGTCAACATGCAATTTAAAAACCGCACTGATCATCTTTCATCCTCTGTTAGGCATAAAGCTCCGCTTGATTTCCATTTAACTGCTACTTGAACGGAGACATGACTGTGTTTTGTGCTTTGCTGCTCATCAACACCATTTAATGTAAAGCTTAGTGTTAGAGTTTTGACTTGCTTCTGGACAGACTTTTGCTAGGTAAGCCAAGCAGCCACAGATCCAAAGCTTATTTTATCACCCAGATTTCAACTCTTCATGATAGGTTAGTTCAAATCTCCTCCTTAAGAGATACCTGTTTAATTGTATCTAATTGTACTGGTGTCATTTGGGATTTCTTTGATTTGAGCAACTGCTGCCATTGTGTTTTTCTCTATCTGTCTCTCTATCTATCTTGCAGGACTGTTTTTGTAGATGCTGAATGCCTTTTTTTCGTACTTAACAAGTAATTACTAGGTAGGAAGGGAAGAGATGGGTTCCCATAGAAATATTGAGTCACTGTAGAAGACAGGATACAAATAACTGTAAATGTTGCAAACAGAATCTGCGTATTATGTGAGTGAGTCACTTGAATAAATACGATAGAAAATGGAAAAGAGAAAATGTGCCTCACTGATTATGTTGCAGCATTTCAGCAAATACAGAAAGAAGTAGTTGAAATAATTTACTTTCTTTATTAAAAAATGCAATGAATGTATTAAAAGGGACATGGGTAAGCTGCGATTTTGGCACTGGATTTCTCATTCTCACTCTAATCTCTGTATATCATTTAGTGTACCTGTTTTAATGGACAACCCTTATATATTTACATCTCTTAACAGGCATAAAATATGCAAAAAATTCTCCCTATTTAAATCATAGTCATAAAATGGTTTGGGTTGGAAGGGACTTTAAAGATGATCTCGTTCCAACCCCCTTGCAATGGGCAGGGACACCTCCCACTAGACCAGGTTGCTCAAGGCCCCATTCAGCCTGGCCTTGAATACTGCCAGGGGTGGGGCATTGACAGCTTCCTTGGGCAACCTGTTCCAGGGCCGCACCACCCTCACAGTAATAAACTCCTTCCTAATGTCCAGTCTAAATCTACCATCTTTCTGTTTAAAGCCATCATCTGGTGTTCGGTGCCCTTCCTTTGGACAGTTGTTCTCAGACCTTATTGGTATGAGGGGAGGACTTAGCAGAGAGATTAAAAAACGGCTTGAGGTTTCAAACAGAGAAGTCCTGCAGCTGGGACCTGTAGCAGTGAATGAAGTGAGCTCTAGTTGCTCTTGCCCACACAATGTTTGGTGGCTGAGCAGATATTGTCAGTCTCCAGTTGTCAGTCCAACATGAATATTTACTGAGCAATGGGTGGGAACAGAGACTGAGGGTAAACTCCCAATTTGGAAATATTAATGCAACATCTATTATTAATAGCCCCACTGTGAAACGAAAGATGCAGTGGTGCAAATGAAGTTGTGACACGGGGAAATGGCAGGCAAAATTGAAATTTTGTACTTGCCTGTGGTCTTACAATAAAGGTTTTGTGATACACACCCAGCAATGCCACTATAAATAGTCTTGTTATCTAATCTTCCAACTTGGAATATGACAGAAGATCACAAGTAGGAAAACAGTTCATAGCTTTTAGCTATTTCCCACTGCTTCCCTTGCTTCTGCTGGAGCATTACTGCTGTGCCCCTTGTAATTTATATGGAGACAACATTATTCAGAAGCACAGAATGTCACTAGGAGGAGGAGAGTTCAGATAAAACCCAGAAGATTTATGACATAGTTTAGATAAGGCCATGTAGAGACTGAGATGAGGGAAGTAATGACAATTCATAGTCCAGCGGCATTTCTTAGGGTGTGGTGAGAACTTCTTCATGCCAACTCCATTAGGTCAGATATGGAACGGGGCATGTTTTAATACGGTGTTCTACATGCTTGATTGATTGCAGAGGGAACCCTTTTGCTAATATATAATCTAGACACATCATACACTATGGGTTTTGTCCACATGGGTCTAGGACCTGATCCAAAACCAACAGAAAGTCCTTAGAAAATTTCACAGAGGCATAATGAGCGCAGAGAAAACCTTTTTCCTTTTGATCTTACTTCCCATGGGAGAAGGAGGAGTGGGCTAATGGCAAGGGTGATACTTCCTCTCCTCCTCTCTCTCTGCCTTGCTGGTGATGCAAATCCCCATTTCTAGCCCGTCGCTGGAGCCTTCCCTGGTCCATTTTACATAGGGCACCTGAAGTCAGAGAGGAGGGCTGAGTCCTGGGAAAGCTTCCCTTGAAATTCCCAGCTAAAACTGACCTTCTGCAGCCTCTGTGTGTTGACATGAATAACTCTTTCTCCCACAGGACTGCAGACTGCGTTCTACAGCACAATTTTGGTGGAGTTTTCTTGTGGTGGCCATGGGAGGAAGCATGAATGGATACAGCTGTTGTAGCCTCAAGAGGCTGGAACCATCCTCTTTTTGCTTTATGACAGGAATTGGGAAGAATGTTTGTTTGAATGTTTGAATGCTTTTTCAGACCCCACTGCTCACTTGCTGCAGGGTGGCTTCCCCACCATGTGGCTTGGAGGAGCCTCTTCACCAGCACCATGTCAGCACATGTCCAGGCAGCTCAGCAGAGTGTGGTGGTGGGCACACACATATTCTGCAGCTATGGCCAGCTACAGAAATCCTCTCTGTGCCTCTATTACACCTTCTTATGGAGGAATTAAAGCAATGACAAAACTTGAGGAACTGAGCCTCACTGCTGCTGTTGAAGGGAGGCAAGAAAGAGCTTGTGCCATCCCCTCATCCTAAAATAGGCTGATGTCTAGGGAGGTGAAACGATTTATTTATATTTTGCACAGCAATTCATCAGGAGAAAGACTCAATTCATCTGCTGAACGCAGTAGTCCTCCATCCATTAATTACCATAGAGTTCATGTGATCCAGTTCTGCCTCCTAGGGAAATGCTGGGAAATGCCGGGACTTGAGGTCTTCCCTTTATATTCCCAGTCCATCAATGCAGCTGAACAGCATTCACCCCCATCTGCCCACATCACCCGCTCCTCGCTTGGCAAAGCATTGGCAGCATCCTTCTGAGAGGAGGTGATGGCGTTCAGCTACCACTGACTCACGCAGTTGGCTCTTCTGTCTCTTGCAGCCCTCTGAAAAACATCCTTAACTATTGTTAAAAGCCAGAGGACATACCTGCCTGGCTGAACTGGGGCCCAAGACTGTTGGCAAATGTTTTACCAGCCCAGATTCCGGTATTTCATCTTAAGTTCCCAGGCATAAGCAATTACAAGGGCTGGCTGGTGAAACGCTTTTTGGACATGGGCTTTCTCTTGCTGTAGCCTATTCAGCAGGAAGGACAGTTACCTTCTCGTGATTAGATTCTGCAGGCATATCAAATCTGCTGTTGGAACAGAGGTTTTATATACAGTAAAATGCTCCCAGGTGTGCTTTTAGCAACGCTCCTTGGCTAAAGCAAATATTTATTAATAAGAGTCACCCAAACTATATTATGCACTAAAGCAGAGCTGGAACAGGGTGCTTTTGCTCTGATTCAGAGAGCTGACTGAATTCAGTGGCAGATGCCAAGTATTTATGTCCTTGCCTGAGTTTATCTGTTAAATTTGAAAGTGTTAAAAGCAGGACTTATTTTTGGAATAAACGTATTAAATAGTGATGGAGAATTCCAGCTTGGTATTGGTAGGATGGTATTATATTACTATGTGTTTGTCCAAAAGTGTACTGCTCAGACTGTCAGAACAGAAAGCTGTGGGGGCAATAGTTTACTTTATATTTACACCAGAATACTTGAGTTCAGAGACCTTGGTATCATAAAGAATACAATTTATTCTATATGCACAACTGCATATAATATATTGTTACACAATTGTAATATTTGCTGTAAAGTTCCTGACAGTTGCCCATATTTATGCATTAACATGGAGGGTATTTTAATTTTAAATACATTTTTTAGCATATTGACAAATGTCCAAACTCTAGAGAAGCCGTTACTGGCTTTAGAAACCATTGCAAACACACCTCTTTTGCTCGCTCTCATTCCTAGCAGTAGTCTTTTGTGCTTGTTTGAATAATTTATTCTGTTACTTCACCTAAAAAAGCCCCTGTCCTTTATTTTTGTTTATGGCTTGTTTCTAGTTCTTAATGGTTTCAAATTCTTTTGATTTTATCATCACCTCGTTAATGAGTATTTTACGGTATTAGTCATTATTTAGCCTTTTAATCTTTCCATGGGCCTTCTTGAAGCCCTTGAATGGTGCCTCTTTACAGCTGAACCAAGACTCAGGGTGAAGATGAGCAGCTGCCCCATAAACTTCAGGCAAACTGTCGCATTTCCAGTGCCTCTGAGCCATCTTGTGCCTCAAAAATTAATGCTATGTACAAATTGCCTTCTGCCATGCTCCACCAAATACTGAGATGCTGTAATTATTTATGACAGTTAAAATCTCCTGATGTATTCAAATAAAAGCCAAGCATATAGGGAAAACACGTGCTGTGGAGGAAGGTCACAGTATGAAAGAAAAGATGGCTTGCTTTGTCTGCAGGTCACATTGACATGCAAGCTAGAAATACATGTGAGAGATGGAGACCTAGATGTGCTAGATTTATGGGGGAACTCCGTAGCTGCTGCCATTGGACTATTTTCAGGTGTTTGGATGAGTGAATGACCCAAATATAGCTTAAGCCTGTGACTCTTTCATTTTAATAGCAATACAAATACAGTAGGTGAAGGCTAAGAGCGCTGCATCTAATTTATCAGTGTTGCTTTAGCAACATGGTGCAGGATGCAAATAGTCTCCTTGGTAACACTTCCTAAGTGTCATTAGATAAGCGATGGTTATAAACATGGAAGCAGATCAGAATGAGAGACATGCTCCTGTGCTTGTGTCTCATCTATAAAGTGCCTTTTTATAGCCCCAGACATCATGATCAGCAGGATGGCAAAAGGAGAGAGGAAAGCTGTTTTGACAATCTTAGTTCTTGTTAATGTTTTATATATTGTGCTTTTAAACCAAGTCAGAAACCCGTACACCAGTGGTGATGGGATTTCTGGCTTGTTGTCAGAGTCACACACCAAGTGTTTTCTTGACTCTCCAAGTGATGTAGATTACAGACCCTTCTGCCCTCTACCCTAATGGCATACTCATTCCTTGGAGACTTTTGGATGTGCTCCCTTTCTGCTGAGCTTCCCCTGCCCCAGTATCTCTGCCAGAGGATTACCTCTTCAGAACCAGATTTGGGTTTCTCTGTTAAATTCTGAAGGCCCTTGCCTAGGGATCAGCAACACAGTGGGGATAAAGGTGAGAAATGGGGTTACTTAGTGCTCAGAAACAGGGCAGTTGTTTCTGCTGTTGGCATTGTCATATGAAAAGAGCCATGAATTGAGGCAGCTTTCCTAGCTTTCATGGTAACTGATATGTTTTTTGTGAAGCCTCAGCTGCTGGACTGAAGGGATTGCATGAGAATCCTAGCTTTTGTTTAAACTCCCCTCAATTTTATATACTTCTCTGTTACAGAGAAAATCTGCAAGGTATAAAGGGAATATGACCTAATGACTCAAAAATCAGAAAATGTACTAAAGGAACACCAATACTTTTGTTTTCAACCAATCTTTATTTTAATCCCACTGGTCAATGACTGAGGATCTCATCCAAGGAGTCTGAACATCTACTAATGTCAAACTGGAGCACATGAAGACAGTGGAAGGAGCCAAGTCCATGAGAGCATCAAAATAGGTTTATTCTGGTTTGGGGTGAAAGTCTGAGAGAGCAGATGGTTTTATTTTATCATGAGCTTGACCCTGCTTCAGTAGAAGCGCACAATTGGTGAACTTTTGCATTTATTTTTTTTTCAAATCCTCTGAACTAAAGCTAAGCCAGACCTTTCAGGAAAACACCTCCTGATCTGTGACCTCCAGCTCCACACACAAGTCTGGTGACTGGAGACTGGCCTGTACAAGGGTCCCTTTTTCATTTCAGCAATGTATTGAACCTTGCAATTTAGATACATGGCAAAAGACTGACAGCAAGTTTTCCTATTCTAATGTGAAAGGGAATTTGAACATCAATAATGTCTCTTTACAAGGAAAACTCAGAATAAAAAATGCCCAATCATTTCTCACAGCCCTTTTTTCTCCCAGATCCTCTTGGAATTCATCCATCTTCATCTCACTCATATCTCGTGGCCTCCATTGGAAATGTCAATGCTAATTAATGAGACCTTGGTCCTCACTGTAGTTAAGATGAGTAACAATCCAGTGTTTGTTTGTGAGATGGGTGCCCTTCCCAGGGGAAGGCAGTGGGGCTGTTAGCCTTGTGTCTGACAAGCTGCAGGAGGCAAAGTCCGGAACACTGCCCTACCTCCATAGTGTTGAAAGCATGCAGATGAAGCTTTCCTGAGCTGGGTGAGAGAAATGTTTCCTAAACCTTTAAGGGATTAAAATGGAAAGTCTGGGGTCTTCTTACTGAATTGCCCCCATCCCATCCTGTCCCATCCCATCCTATTGTGCTGAGCTCCTAGGAGCCCACAGGAGAGCACTGTTGAGTTTTTTGCTTTGTAAAGGAGACATTGGGGTGGTTGGACCAAAGGATGCCATTCCAGCCCTAAGGCAAAATGTTGCTGCTTTCCCTGTGCAGCATAATGACCTTGATGCAGTGGGTCTTGGGACTGATTTGAAGGCAAAGTTTGTCTCTGCATCCAAATTGTTCTGCAGTAGAGGAACTGAGCAGTTGTTCCTCACCACCTTGGCCCGTGGCTTTGTAGGACATAGGAATTTTGGCAAATGACTCTGCTAAATGGGAGCTTGGCCCTCAACCCGTCCTTCTCTTTGCTGTGTGCAGAACAGGACAGCTGAATTGCTGTGTTTATGACACATGCTGTTTCGATACTGAGTTCTTCAACATTTGTAGGCATAATTTTTTAAACTGGCTTGGGATAGGAAAACGATGTTTCTCCCCAGTATTCCTGACATGTTTCTGCTGCAGAGAGATGGGATAAAGCTCATGCTTCCTGGGAAGAATAAAGAGCAGGAGGGGTAAATGAGGTTTTTCTGCATGCCCTCTCATGGCATTTTCAGGTCTCCAAGTAAAAGTGTATGCAGGGCAAGAACAGGCCTAAATCCTCTCCTTGTCACTGCTTAACACACACCTGTGAATCTTCACTGAGCTCTCATTTTGCAAAACCAAATGTGAAGCAATCCAGCACATTTTAGACCTGATTCAGAACTGGTCCAGCTGAAGAGTGGGCTGGCATTTTGTTCCCACAAACACCATAAAATGCCAAGTACCATCATATGTGACACTGTCAGACTTTCCTGTTGGTCACAGACCAAGGTGGAGCTCAGCCACCACTCAGTTCCCATGACAGGTAGGACATGCCAGCTCATTTGAATGTGTGCCACCCATTTGTCATCTGTGGGGATCTTAGGGGGTGCATTGGCTTTGCCCACCCCCTGGGGTGGTTAATGCAGCCATGCTGCAGCCTTCACCTGAGCCAGTTAAGGAATTTCTTCACTTGCACTGCAATCCCATCCCAAATTGCATCTCTGCGCGATGTCGGTTCATTGGCAGTTCAGCAGAAAGAGCAATGCTTTTATACTCCCAGCCCTGTTTTCTGCAGAACCTGAGTTTTCCTTGGAGATCTGTTCACACATGAAGCCTGCCCCTCTCCTTGGGGCTGACAGGAGCACAGGGCCCTGTGATGAGGCTGTGAGCAAGAAAACCCCAAATCTCAGCTCATGCACCTGAGACCAGAGGACTCTGTGTTGTGCAATTGCAAACTCCCTTTAAATCAGTGTCTCAATACAAGCAAAGCAGCTTTGGCTTTCCTGAGACCTTGTGTTATTTTTTTTGGTCTGTACCGGGAATCAGGATTTTTATACCCCATTGTGGCTTCCTAACCCACAAGGAAATTCTTTCTTTCCTCTCTTGATCAGTTGATGCTGTAGTTTTGCAATGCAGCCTCAGTTAGAGACAGGGGAGCACTGTAGGATTACACTGTGGCTCTGATGAGGGATGCTCCATCCGATCTGGGGCAGTGACAGACATCATTCCCCAGCTCCTAACCCATGCTGCTCCTGTCCCATGTGCACCAGCTGCTCCACATCTGCCAACTAGGCTCTTCTGCCAACCCCCCACTGCCAGATGCTGGTCCTCACCCACCTCCTGACAATTGGGGTGGTCTGTAGATGGGGACTCAAGTGTGTCCCCGCAACAGAAGGGCATCCCAGTGCCCAACTCAGCAAATGAGATTCCCCTCTTTAACCCCCCACCAACCTGACCTCCAGCTCTCCCTTTGCTGCCTGTTTCTGTGAATATGCTCCATTTTGCATTTCTTCACAGAAAAATAGATGTGACTGCAGCCAAAACTCCTTCCCAAGCAGCTGGGTCAGCCACGGGGCAACTCCCCCTTTGACACAGAAGTCCCTCATTCAGTATTCACCTCTGACAACAGATGACTTTTGGCCAGTCTCTTGTTGTTCAGATACGGGTGTTATCTGTCACTCACTGGGCGCTTCCTCTGCAGCTGGAGCTGCTTTCACACCATGCAGTCATCTGCTGTGTCTTGGACTGGCACCCTCTCTGTTATTTCTATATTTTTAGTGGCCTTCCTTGCTCAATAATGTGAATTATCTATTTTTTTTTTGTGATAAGCATCTCCTTAGGAGAATATTAATGTATGTAATTAAGATAGTATTTCACTCTTGAATTACACTGTTCATCCCCAAACTGACTGAATCACATACCCGCTCCCCTGTGTTAATTTAAAAGCTTAAATATGGAGATTGGGCAAAACTTCCTCCTCCAAGGAGAAAAACTCCATTTCAAATTTCTAGCTATGTTGAAAATTGTGGCTTCTCTGTTTTCAGGAGGCAAAAAGCCAAGGGAATGGTACTGCTGATTTTTATTCTAATGCTCTACATAGGGAGTGAACCACAAACCCCCTTGATTTTTGCATCCCTATCAGCCAGACGAAATCTGTCAGATAAGGCACCTGCTTTTTGCCAGCTTCCAGTTTGCAAACCATAAACCTAGCTTTAACAGCAGCCTTAACCTCTTGGTGTTACAAGAAGCAGGAAGAAAAATGCCTCCACACAAGCCTGTGGAATTACTTCAGCTTTCTGCAGGGAAGTTGAGAAGTGATATTCAGTTTAGCTGTCAAATCTTCTGCTTTAAAACATTGCCACTGTAAACTATCGACCCCTCCTGCGAGTATGTTCATGTTTGGAACTATGCAGTAAATCAGATTATAGCTGCCCTTTATTAATTCTGGTGCACAAGATTGCAGCAGTAGAGGTTTGATTTAGAGAAAATGAATGAGGATAGTTAAAGTCAAATATAAATAGAGCTCATTAAAAAACAAACAAGCCAGCCTCCGTTTCATTATGTGACTCTTAACTGCACCATGAGAATAGAAGTAGTTCTCATTAAAGTCCCCTAGCAGCCTTAGCCTCTTCATCTTCTCTTGCAAACTTGCTCACAAGCTCCTAGGAGCTCCTGGGAACCTGAATCCAATCTGCTCCTTGGAATGGGAGGGAAAAAGAGAAAGCAAACAGATGCCTGTGTGCATGTGTACACAAAAAATGAACATAATCCTGCCAGCACATCTACATCCCATTTGAGCTCCTAACTGTGTTTGTACAGAGTACTACCACACCCCTGTACCTCGGACCTCTCTCCTATGCTTTCAGCAGCACACCCTCCTGACTTTGCTGGGCTAAGCCAAAGGAGCTCTTTGATTTCTTCTCCTCTGCCCCATGCTTCAGTTGGGGTTCATGCTGTGGGTGCTGGTGCTGCTGTGGAGCCAGATCCACATTTCCCTCCTATATACTGCTGCAGCCAGCTGGTACGTGAGGATGGGCTTTGTTGTGGGGTCAGGATCGCTCCTTGGCTGCAGGGGGGAGCATCCCCTCTGTGCCCCTCTGACCACGAGGGCAAAGCCCAACATTGCCTGCAAAATAAGAAAAAGCTCCTTATTCTCAAGCACAGCCTGTGGGGAGCCTCTGCCCTTTCACCATCATCCCTCAAGAAGAGCTCAGACTCTGGTTTACACAGTCCCCATCCTTGTGTAGGTGGGTTTGTTCATTTCTGGTGGGCTTTTAAGTACATATGTTTTGGGGGAAGGGAAAAAGTAAAACTGCAGTGATGTAGTCAGAGCATGGAAAAAATCCAGCTATGGTAACAAAATACAGTGTATACCAGTCTCTGATGAAGAAGGAAAGGTTGCAGAGTGGTACCCAAAGCTTCCAATTCACTAAGATTCAATCAAACGTTAATTTTAATGAGGCTTCAGCCGTTGTCTTTATGAATAGGACACACTTACCTTCATGAGATCCTGGGTGTGCAGGCATGGTGACTGGGAATAGAGCCCTAGAAAGGATATTGAACAGTGTTTGAAAGGAAGACCTGCAGTTCTGAAAAAGGAAGCTGCTTTTAAAGCAGTCTTAAAACATGTTTTCTTTTAAAAAGGGTCTATTATAGAAAAGGCCACATGAGTCTCGTTACTGCTAGTGCAATAACACTAGTGGGAGGTTAGTATTCTGCTTAAGGGAATAAAACTGCAATATCTCTTGAGCAAATCTATTCCCACATGAAGAAGAGAGCTCAAAAGCAAATAGCACCTGTATGCTATTTACAAGTGCAACTGAACACATGTGGAGCCTGTAAGGGCTGTATCAGTTGCACTTTTCTCACGGTTTCCTGCTGCTACAAGCACCAGTTCGATCCCACTGTTACCACCAGTTCAATCCCAGCATTAGTAGCACAGGGAGCACGAGGTCATGGACTCCTTGATATTTTAAAGCAATTCATCATCTACTCCTGCTGTCTGCAATCTTAACTGGCGTGATGCCTGAGTGCCAGCCACAAGGGCTCCCCCTCTTCCAACTTTATGCCGAAAACCATTCCAAAGTTTTAATTATTTTTAATTCCTGATTGCAGAGCAATTTGGTGTGTGCAGATGGAAATCAGCAGAGAAGTGGTAGTTCATTGCGCTTTAGTATTTCTTATGTATACATATGTTTTGCAAAAAGAGTTGCAGCTTACTCAGAACCTGGACTGGACTGGGCCTGACTGTTTAATTACTGTTCACACAGATGTAATTTGTGAAGTGTTAATTTCCAAAATCAGTGCACTATAGTCCAATAAATATTTAATGCTTCCGTCTGCCATTTTTAGGGTAGTTACCAACCCTGCTAGATTAAGTCTATAAAACAGTTGTCTTCTGTTGACGTAAAGAAGGGTTTTGAGATCCAGCTTGCATAGAAACCTAGAAAAAAAGCAGATTTCTTGAACCCACTTATATTCTCTTTTCTAGATGAAATATGGATAGGGAGAACATTGCATATGGAGACAGGTTTACAGCAGGCAGGCCTGTGTAAAATTACGTCTTAATTTTATGAGGGGAAGTATGTCGAGTCTTCTCTAGTGAGACTACAACTGCAGATCCTAGGTCTGAATTTTGGGACCAATCTAGCTGGAGTGTACAGCATCTTTTCCAGTGGGAACAGCCTAATAAAGTGGAGGACATTTCCAAAAACAAAGAGGAGGTGGAGAAGCCCCCTGCCTGTGCAGGCAGCAGGGAGCACATGGGGCCATGCAGGCAGCCGGGGCTCCTGTGGGTCGTGGTGGGATGTCGACCTTGCTTTCTGCAAAACTGAGGGCAGCAAAACTTGCCTTTCTCTGGCTGTGCTGCAGACTATTTAATTACTGATATTCATGGAGGATTTGGAGCTCTCCGGATGGGAATGCCTTGTGCCAATGCAAATGTCACTGCTCGCAGTACAACATGGGGGCCTCGATGATTAGTTCTGTTTTACTGTTTTTCTTGTGTAATTATGTTTAATTCATGTGTTGTTTCATCAAAGTGTCTGTCACTCAGGGCTTGGCCTCATCTTCTTAAATAGCTGGATATAAAATTACAATGTGTTCTTCCAGTGAGACCATATTTCCAGAACATCATGACAGCTTTATTATGACACAGGGTTTTCTGTTTAGCTGAACAGATACACTGAATTATCCTTTTAAAAAAATCAAAATCTCTTGCAGTTGGATCCTTAGACTTGTGCCATTTTCCGTACAGGGTTACCCTAAATCAACATGATAAGGATGGCCTTGAAGCTTTCTCGCTGGGTCAGGGTGGGACAGTAGTTACGCAGCAGCCAAGTTGCAAAGCACCAAGCAAAGCATGGCTGATTTTCCAGAAGCAGATGTTCTCTCTTTGAGTCCTTCCCCAGCCTAGCGGCAGCTTCCAGGAATTATTCAGAAAGTAGTGAACTAGTGGGAATGTTCTTCATGTCCCCATGGTGCCTAAAGCTCCTGTGGGAGCCTGGAGAAACATTGCTGCCAGTACCACCATGCTTTAAATACCAGACCGCAAACTGCTGCTGTGAGATGCTATGAGATGGGTGGAAGCCTGTGCCTGTAAATATTAACCTGTTGTTTGGATAATGCTTTTAGCAATGCATTCAGATGATTGCTCAAAGCTATTCCCCCCTCTACTCTAAGCCTAATGGGACCTGAATGAAATTATTTCCTGTAGCTTTAGACTGTGTAGCTGGATGTAATAACTGCAGCTTATGCACCAGGGACATGCAACAGCAAAGTTCTTAGAGCACTTGATGAAGCTGCTGCTGTAGTGGATGGATGGCTTTTGGGATGGGTAGATGTGTCAATCAATCTATAATGAGACAGCAGGGGCCCAGCTTAAATGCCTCTATGCAAATGCATTTAGCATGGGGAATAAACAAGAGGAGTTAAAGATGTGCATATACATTCAGGGATATGATCTTACTAGCATCATGGAGACATGGTGTGATGGCTTCTATGACTGGAGTGTTGGAATAGAAGGATACAGGCTCTTCAGGAAGTTCAGGGAGGGGAGATGAGGAGGGGATTTTGACCTCTGTGTCAATGACCAGCTGGAGTACATGGAGCTCTACCTGGGGATGGATGAAGAGCCAACCAAGAGCTTATGGGTAAGGATTAAAGGGAGACTGGGGACAGGTGACATTTAACTTGGGGTCTGCTACAGGCCACCTGATGAGGAGGACTGAGTAGATAAGGCCAAAGGCAAGGTTCCGCACCTAGTTCGGGGCAATCGCAGGCACAAATACAGGCTTTGGGAGAATCAATTGAGAGCTGCCCTGAGAAGAAAGACTTGGAGATGTTGGTTGATGAGAAGCAGAATGTGACCTGGCAGTGTGCCCTTGAAGGCCATAAAGCCAACCGTGTGCTGGGCTGTGACCAGCAGGTTGAGGGAGGTGATTATCCCCCATATCCCCACTTTCATGGGACCCCACCTGGAATACTGCTTTCAGATCTGGAGTCACCAGCATTAGAAGGATGTGGACCTGTTGGAGAGAGTGCAGAAGAGGCCATGAAGGTGATCAGGGGGCTGGAGCACCTCTCTTGTGAAGACAGGCTAAGAGAGCTGGGCTTGTTCCGCCTGGAGAAAAGAAAGCTCTAGGGAGACATTACAGCAGCTTGCCAGTACTTAAAGGAAGTCTACAATATACCTGGAAAGGGACTTTTTACAAGGTGCATGTAGTGATAGGACAAGGGTAAATGGCTTTAAACTGAAATGAGGTAGATTTAACTGCGATACTAGGAAGAAATCCTTCATTATGAAGGTGGTGAGACACTGGCACAGGTTGCCCAGAGAAGCTGTAGCTGCTTCATCCCTGGCAGTGTTCAAGGCCAGGTTGGACGGGGCTTGGAGCAACCTGGTCTAATGGAAGGTGTCCCTGCCTGTGGCAGGGGGGTTGGGACTGCATGATCTCTATGATCCTTTCCATTCTATGAATCTGGATCAAAAAAATTTGCTGTATTGTGGAACAAGCTTTTGAATTGCTCCTGTGGTGGGCTATGCTTGTGTAACCAGATACTACAGTCTCTTTTTGGCCTTCATGTGGGTGGTGATGTGCCAGAAAGGGATAAAAAAAAGAGAAGCATGGGAAATTGTGTTGGAAGCATAATTTGCAATATTGCTTTGGCATGGGTCCCTCATTTTATTTTATTTTGGTTTTTTAGGATGGCTTTTAAACTGTTTGGGACAGGTTCTGAATGGCTGCTCCACAGCTCCATTAACCAGCACCTAACCTTAGGAAATCCCCGGTGCCTAGAAATTATTATTAAAGGAAGCAATTCTTTTGGCTAATGGCTGTGCCTCCACTGCACGTGCTGGTCCTCTGCTGTGTCCTGGGCAGTTTTCTTGGCTGTTTTTATCTGATTTCCTGAGGGAGTCAGGACCACTGCAGCCAGCTGAAGTGCCAGGGGGCAGGAGCTGTCTCACTGTTTCTTACTGTTGATTTGGACATGTGCATAGTGGTGAGGCAGTTCTAAAGAGTGCGAAGCACTTTCTGCCCATATCGTCTCCTTTGCAGCAGTCTCTGCAGGAGACCAGAATTTGAGCACTGCAAAAACCTGCTTGTTAATGTAAGACAGCATGGTCTGCTAGTCACAGCAGGGCTTAGTGGAGATAAATCCTTCTACTTGATGTTCCCAGCTCTCCCACGCAGATACCAAGGCGTTTCACCTCTCTGCACTTCACAGTGACTACGTGTAGGGATGAAGGAAGGAGAGGGGCAGTGTTGCATTATTGTTATGGTCTAATTCTAACCAGAACCAAGTGGCAGGAAAGAGACGACAGTTCTCGGTTCCTGCTGCCGTCATTTAGACCCAAATTAGTGACTCAGTGTGAGTTCAAAGGAGGTTTGAGCTGATTAGTGTTGGGTCTGTTGCAGGCCCCCATTTCCTCCCCTGCAACTGGTGGCCACATGAGAGAAACCATCTTTTTTGGCCAAAAAGAAACTCCTTTTCCCCCCACCTCTTATTTTGAAAGGTAGTTTCAGCTGAATCCCCAAATGGGAATGGGCTTCCTGTGCTGTGCAGTATGCCCTGAGGCAAGGAATGGGGTGGGATGATCTGGCCAGGGAGAGAAGCCAAGTCACCCGTGTGGAAGGATCGTCTCATGTGGCTTTGCTGAAAATTGGAGGGATTGTACTGAAGACTGAAGGCGTGTTTGAACTCAGGGTGTGGGTTGCCATTTGACCAGCCTGTTGCCTTGATCTGATGAGCCTCTGTGCAATTCATGGGAGATTCTCCTCCTGCTGACACCCCTTCTCTTGTGAGAGCCCTGTGCAAGCAGGACCTTCCTGGAGATGCTGCTACATGCACTTACTTGAAGGTTGTCCCTTGCAGCCTCCTGAAGGCCAGTTTCCCAGGTCTGTGATTTTCACTTTTTTGTTAACCAAGAGTCCAACTGTGCATCATGAATTCAGCAGATGGAGCTAACAAGGCAGCCTTATTGCTTCCTCCCGTGTATCTCTACCACAGGAACCAATTCCCTGTCTTGCAGAGGCCAGGCAAGATCCTTCAGTGTGTGGGAGAGTGGGCCTCCTGCAAGACAGTACTTTGCCTCTTCATCATCTCACTACAGAGGCCTGATTATGCCGCCTCTGTAAGCTTCAATCGAGGAACTTGCTTCCAAAGACCATATTAGTATTCTGCAAAGAAAACGGGAGTGCTTTCTTCATTGTGTCAGCTCAAAGGACTAGTGTGTGTCAGCTATTGTAGGGAATAAAGTGGCTGCTGGAAAAAAATAAACATTTAAAAAACCTCATGTTTGCGTTGAATTATGCAGGTTCAGAAATTAAGTTGATTTAAAAAGATGGGGGCTGGTCCAGGAGAGCAGTGTTGTGAGAGCCAGCAGCCCCTCAAGAATGCAGGGTGAAAACCCTGGGTACAGCTTGACGTCCATAGTCTCCTGCAGGGCAGCCAGCATACAAAGAGCCTTGTAAAAGAGATAAGCAAAAGCAAGCTGGGGAATAACAGCACTTCTGTAAAACCGCATTTCCTGGGTATTAGGGTAGCTCTGTGATACAGGAATTTAATAGTACAAATCTAGCTGATAGCCGTTTTGGTAAATAATAATAAAAGAGCTGTGACAGTTCAGCTCTAGCTTGACTAATGTAGTGATTGTTTCTATCTTGAAGAGAAAAATGCAATAGCATGGAAAGTTCCTTTCTGCCATTTATCAGGTGTGTGGATGTCATTGGATGACATTCAGGCCTGTACAAGGCACCATTACACACACTTTTGGGTCTGTTTTAAGCCTTCTTACAGTGCCCTGTTTCTATGTCCTGCACCTTTGTGCTTGATGCCTTACACCCATTGTATGGAAAATAGCAACCTCCTTCCCATGTTTAAAGTGGGGATTGTTCTTCTCTAACAGGCAGGAAAGAGTGATATAGCAGCCAAGGCAATTTGTTCCTCCTTTCCTACATCAATGGCATTTGCTAGTGTTAAGAGACCTCTGCAACCCTGGGCAGCAGTATGGGTTGTGTGATTTTTTTATTTAATGACCAAGAGGAGCCAGAGACAGGTGATAAACTTGGCTAAACACCAAGTGCTGAGTGAAAGGGCTTGCATTTGACCAGGTGGGAAATGGCAGGTTCATTGCCTGCCTGTACGTCCCCAGGCATAGGTTATGGCATTAAAAACTTAGAATTATTTTGCTTTGGGTGGAGTTAATTGGAATTAATTGGAATGGGCTGCTGAGTCATCTCCTCCAGCCTGCATATTAATGCCACCTCACGCTCTTCTTCCCTTCCTATCCAGTCTGAAAGTGGAGGGATGAGAAGAGTGTCTGGCAGTATCTGTGTGGCAGAGGTAGGTGTTAAAGCTCTGAGTCCTTGTCCCCCACAGCTGTGTGGTAACTGCTGGGAAATGCTGCTTTCCACTAAGACAGTTGCTTTGCATTTGCCTCTTCTGGTAGCAGCCAAAGTACCCTGCATCTTTACTTCTTTTTCCCAGATAGATGCTGATGTTATGTGGTTAGCCCAGGAGAGGTTTGCTTTGAGCAATGAGGAGATGTTAGGAGCTCTGCTTCTAACTGCGAGTGTGCAGATCCTAATCTGTAGCTCAGATGAATTCTCAGTCCTATTTTCTTTTCAATAATGCTCCTTAGGGCAAAAAATAGAACATAGAGGCTAAACCCGCTCTCATTTACTTGGATGGGAACAGGTTCTGGCTTTCAAAGTGGTAATAACCAGTGTTATTGAAGTTTATCTTACAGCAAGCCAGAAGCCCCATTTAGGATTATGGTCCATGTGCTCTGGTGCAGGAAGAAATATGCAGGCTCTGCCTTGGAGAATGTACACCCTTCTTAAAATGGTCTCATAAAGATCTGTATGACTTGCCTGTCAGGCATTAGCTCTGTGTCAAAAGAAACAGTTGTAAGTGCCCAGAAGTTCAGCTTTTCTTTTTGGTTGTTTTTAAAGCAAAGCTAAATAAATTAAAATGGCCACTTAAGTAAGGTAATGTTATTTCCAGCTTTCTAAGAAAGTGTTGGAAAGGGAAAGTGCAAACCTTTGCTGGATTTGGCAGCTTCCTTGGAAACTCTATCCCTGTGTGTGAGTGCATTAAAAATAATGCTATCTGGCAGCTTTTTTTGAGCCTGGAATCTAAAAGGTAGTACCCAAATCTGCATCGTGGACTTGCATCCTTCATGAAATCAGAAATCATTAATATCTCAGACTTACCACTCAAACTCATGGAGAGGAAAACAGCTGGTCACACTCAATTTTAATGACATTGCAGTATTACATCTTTCTTCCTCTTTCCCCAAGCCCTGCAATGAGGTTTGTGTGCAATAAAGCGGGATGAACCTCACTAAGTCTCTCTGATGGCCAATTCCTGGGTGTAAGTTTGCTTGGAGCTTTCCTGCTGATGCCTGCTGCTATATTGCCTCTTCAGCTGGGACTTCACTTCATCCAAGTTTGTAAGCAGAGATGAGGCTCAGCTTCCGGGTTTGGACCCAGTTCTAGAGTTTTTCTGGAGTGCCAGCTAGCTGAGTGTTGGGTACCAACTGTACCAACTCAGCTAATAAATCACACTGTCTTGGGTGGCAAAAATCAGTTTTTAAGTCTGGGGTGCTTAAAGTGATAACTGTTAGTCAGCAGGGAAAAGCATATTGGTTTTTTACACCCTCCCTCCTCCTCCACGCATTTACTAATCCGAGATGTGTGTTGTTGGAAACATCTTTATTCTTTTGCATGTCTCTTTCCTTTATTGCATAAAGACTAACCCATTCAACGCTTACACGGTGCAAAAGTATTAGTAAACATAAGCTCGTTGGTATTTGGCATGGCCAAATCTTCTGACTGTAGGGAAGATGTGCAACTTAAAGGGCTGGAATAATAAAACCCTAAATGTAACCTGTGTTTGAGAAATAACCACGGTTGATGTTAGCCCTAAGGACGTTGGGTTTTTCACTTAACAGTGAAATAAGATCCTTGAATAAGAACTGTATTATTGTGCTGGAGCTTTGTGTCTGGATTTGTGGCTTCTGTTTGTTTTCAGTGTGACATGAAGAACTGCTTTGCTAAGGACACTGAGAGGCGCCAATTTTACAGCTTTCTTTAGCTACAAGGTATCTCTCTGATTCCCCTAAGAATTGGTTTCTTTACCTCTCTGCTGCAGGAAGAGTAATTTCTTTTTTTTAACTCTTTATTACCTTGACTAACAATGATAAATGATAGTTAAGATGGTAAATGAAGCATCCCTTGAGGGCAAACTGTACCTCAAATAACAGATCCTTTTCTCACTTTACACAACTGTTTTACATTAAGGATAGCTGATGCGTGACTCTGGAGAAGGCACAAAAGCTGGCTTGACAAGCTTATGTAGGCAGTGGTTTAGCGACATGGACCCTGCTTTCTCATGTTTATTATCCCCAGCAGTTTCAGCTCTGGCTCATGGCTCAGATCCTCAGCACAGCCTTTATTTCGAGCACAATGATTTGATGCTCTTTTGCAGTTGGCTACATTTAGTCTCTTGCATCAATTCTGGGTGCCTGGTTACTGGAAAGGCTAACAAGAAATTCAGAAAAAAGTAAGCATGTGGCTATCAATCGGACTGCAAAGTTTAATTTTAAGAGCAAAGATTAAAAGAGCTGAATGTGAGTAGCTTTGAAAATGAGGACTAAACAAGTAGATGTGTTTTTACTCTACTTGATGGGTGCAAATATGAGGAAGACTCATTTAAAGTGCTCAGATACGGCAAAGATGGAACAAGAGGGGAAGACTTGATATGATTACCTGGTGAACTTTGAGACATCACTGTGCTGTAGATGGAGTAACATCTATGGTGCCACAGGCCTTGTAACATTAGACTTACTGATTCAGCTCTTGGATAGTCAGTTCAATATAGGAACAATCCTTCTCTAGTAGAGAAGATTAATAGGTTTGGGCCTGAAGGAGCTATTCTGATCCAGATCAGAGTCTGATCTGGTCGCTGCTATAGTAAGTCTTCTCCTCCTTGAGTGCTCAGTGATGGTGTGCAGCCAGGGGACCAATGCTAGCCTTGCTGGGAGTTGGATTTTCCTGGATAACAGGGTGAAAAGCTCCAGTACCTATGTCAGAAGGGCACTGTGTAATTATCCAAGGAGTTTGACCTATGTTGCCCTACTTTTGGTGTGCCCCTGTTACAACCAGCTTTTCTGGCTGTTGGTGTGGAAGTTGGTGCGGCACATCCTCTCATGCTTTTGTGCTTTTCCAGATAACACCTGGGAAGACCAGGTCTTCAGATGTTCATCCTCTTAGGATCGTCACAAGGATTTAATGTTGCTTTCTTTTCCCCTGAACTCTTGCCTAGCCATCTTGCTTTGCTTTCAGTGCTTTCAGCTTGAACCCCTTTCTCTGCCCTTTGTGTCAATGGGGCAGTGACAATGCTCTGTGCAGCAGAAAGCACCCTGAAGGATGGCACCATTGTCTTTTTCCCTTGTCCTCCTACATAGCTCTATGTGTACAAGTGCATCAGTCCCCTCTTTTCCCACCGTCTATTACACAACACCTGGTTGGGCTACGGCCTCTGTGAATCTGTGATTCAGTGCAGAACCTCTCGTAATTAAACAAAACCAAAATCACACCCCCCCCCCCCACCTACCCAAGTAACCTACAAAATAAACTTCATTTCCCACCAGTTTTCTCATTTTCCTTCTAGGGCTCTGGCTTTGCCTGCAGGTGGGTTGGGAAGTGCAGGGCCACCCTGCTTTGGAGCAGAGCTGTCATGTTGCTTTCGCTTCAGCAGCCCCTAGGGGGGAGAGTAATACAGTTAACGCCAGCGCAGGATCAGGATTCCTCCCGCACTGTGGCTTTGCTAACTTTGTCGATTAGCCAGAGGAGTGAGTTTGTGTCTGGCGTCTAAGATGAATTCTCTTTTAACCTGCGTTGTGAGCAAAGACTGATGAGTAAAACAAAAGGCTATTTTAATTAATTTTTTTTTCCAAGAGGCCAATATAGGGGATTTTTTTGATATCTCAAATATGGGGGAAATATAACTATCTGGAGGTGAATGAGTCACTTTCATGAGTCACCAATAGTGGGAAGAGGGGATTTAATATTTGTGAATCAGAAGCAAGGCGTACAGTCTGTTCCCTGCTTGGTGTGAGAGAGAAAATAATGGACAATTTCAGAAGGCTATATTCTCCCCAGAAGAATAAGAATCAGGTTTTAGACTCTCCATCATTGCAGGGTGAATGGCTGCCAATCCTCCTGGCACTGCCTTCCTGCATCCAAGTGTACTTGTTGCTGGGTGGGTTTTTCCAAACCTTGGGGCTTCTGTCCCACGCTGCTGGTGGCTGCCTTGGTGTGATCCTGGGCATGGCTCCCACAACTTGTCACTCACTTTCTCCTCTATAATATGAGGCTGCTGACAGTAACTTGAGATTCATGAAGAGCCAGACTTTGTCCCTTCAGCAGCCCATTTTCTTCCCCACAGAAAGATGATGTGTAAATGCATGCAAGTGCTGCAGGCAGTGGGAGAGGGTGGCGAGCAAACTGCGAGTCAGTAAATCATGCCCTGGCTATGCTAATAACTCTTTCAAACACCCGGTTATTGCTGTGTTAGAGTATAACTGCTCAAAATCTCATCAGGGGGAGGGTGTCCAGCCCTGGCGATAAAAGCACAGGGGCGAGAACTGCCTGCACCAGCAAGCGGTAAGTGCTCGGTCCTGAGCGTCTTCTACTCAAGGGGTGCAGGACCCTGTGCGTACAGTGCGTGTTCTGCAGCTCCTCTCTCCAAGGCTTGTGGGTCTTAATTCAGACTAAGGAGAGGATGAGGGTGTGGGGACTTTCCCCCCGTGTCCGCCAGCTGTCACTGTTGCCGCGCACACCCGGGCGGGCGGTGCATTTTGTCTGTCTGTGATTGACAGCTGAGCCATTCAGTACTGGCACCCCTCCAGGCTGGACCAGAGCCCCTCGGAATGGACACCACGCAATGCTTAAGATGGTGTTTGCCGGCCCAAAACACTGAGGATGTTACACTCATCCACAGTGTGAGCATTTAGCCTCATCTTAACAACTTGTTCCTGAAGATGCAACTTTATTGCCTATTAAAAGGCTCTGTAAGTGCTTCAGAGATAATTTTTGTGCATACACATTTTTCCACCTTCTGGGTGTAACCATTTTAGAGATATTGTTTTTTTTCGAAGGTTTGTTACGGAACTAAAGCTCCCTCAAACTGCTCCTTCAATTAAACAGTGGTTTGTAAAAGTGGAGGTGGAAAAAAGTAATAGTAAATTAGTAGTAGTGGTCTCAGCAGGAGCTGGCAGGCTTTGGCAGTGTGCATATCCATGTATGCATATACACTTACGTATCTCTGTGCATGAGAACTCAACTTCTTCCACTTTTCATTTTGTGTGTATTTCTGTGGTTTAATTGAATTAATGAGAACTTGTGCTTGTAAAGTGAAGGAGATGGAGTTTTGTCTCCCCAGTGGGAAAAGGCTCAGAGATGGAGGTGCTCCTGTGTGTGCTTCCTCAGGGCTGCTCTAAAATTACTTGTAGAAGCAGTTAGCATCCCTTCAAGGTATTGCAACTTTACTGTCTGAGCTGACAAACACAAAATTCAATTGGTACTCGACAACCTAAGGCAAGAGTTGTCTGAAATTATCCTGACATTCACCCTATGGATCATATACCTCTATTGTAATCAAGTTTTGCTTGAGTTCAGGTATCCAGAACTTGATACTTGGGAGGACTGAGTTAGCATAGTGTTACTTGAAATAACTATTGATGTACTTTGTGGAGATTATGCAGCAGCAAATAACTCTCAACACACTCTGTTTTACACTTAACTTTGTTTTGGATTTGAGGTCCTGATCCTTACTGAGCCATATTCTCCTGTAAGAGGTACAGAGGTAAACTGGAAGTCATGCCATCCCTCAGTGGTGCTGCTCTAGATTTGCAGCAAAGAGCGGCATCTGGCCTTTAAAATTTAATTCTGGTAAAAGCAAACACCAGTCTACACAACTTTATCCATTTAGATAATCCTGCCTCATACAAACATTAATTCAGTGGAGAAATTGAGCTCCTGGCAGAGACAGATAGATAATGCCAGCACCTGCCTTGTGCTCACGTACTTGCTGTGGTCTCCTTTCAAACCTGTGCTTTCTTGTTGGTTGTCTCCCTTGAAGCTAAGTGTTTAGAACAGCAAACTGATGTTTTTCAATAATTTTCTCAATTCCTGACCGGATTAAACGAGCTGACTGCAAAGTGGAAGAATCTGTGGGAGCGTGTGGCCGTGCGCAGCCAGAGCTGCATGGGGAGTCTCCTGGGAAAAGCTTGGTTGAGTTTAAAATGGGTTTCTTGTGCATCTGTGCTACCGCATCAGTCAGACCCCTTTTGTATTAGGTGGCTGTGCAACTTGAGGGGTGAAAGGCATCTTCCCCATCTGCATTTCTGCTTTTAATTTGGCAGTGCAGAGGTCTGGTTTGCAGCCAGTTGAGTAGCTGTGCTCACAGCACACTGTCCATGTCTCTCTGTCTGTAACATGGGCTTGGGAATGCATAAGAAGTGAGTTATGATCAAAAAGGCCATTTGTTTCTCTAATAAGGCATTTATATGTGCAGTTCAAATAAACACAGCCAGAAATGAGGAGTCCTGATGCGTGCTTTGAAAATATCACTGGAGTTCAGGATGTGGAAGGAGGCTGATAAGGAGTTTGGTCCTTTCTGAGCCCTGTTGTTGCCTCTCCTGCCTGCGGCTGGATGCTGCTGCTCAGTGCGCCTCCAGGCTATTTTTGATTGCTTTCTACTGATGTGTTGACTTCTGTCTGGACCTCCAGGGAGCCAGCAGTAATACAGTGTTCCCTGCACAGCAGTGACGGTAGAGTCGGTCCTTAGCTGGGATGCCGCCTTGCCTTTCTGGCTACAACAGTCCTCTGCCCCAGTGCTCCCCATTTGGGGTGGGGAGGTGGCAGCCCGCTGCATTGGGCTTTGGGCAGAAAAGTGTCTCAACTATGGGGCAATAACATATTCATGGGATTGATGGGACTTACTCTTGATTTATGCAAGAGAAGCTGGGGACAGGCTTCCTCTATGTGTGGTGGATGATGGGGTCTGTGCCCTTGTTGACTCATAGGACCTCCCCTTTTTTCTCTTCTTTCTCCTTCTTTGCTTAACCACAAGCACTGTATTGAAATTCTGTTGCTGAATAAATGTCACATCACAGGCAGTATTTGTCTTTGTTTTCCATATTTCTTTGCCACATTGAGGCTTATCTTGTTTTTCAGGTTTGAATAAACAGCCAGTGGTTGTGCAGAGATGGGGAAAAGCAAGGGAAGGGTTAATCAGGTGATACGCAGATACTGCCAGCTGGAATGTGAGCGTATGCTCATGTGTTAGGCAGAGGCGAATTTAGTTTGCCTATGCTGAACCTGAGTAAATAAGCTCTGCTGAGAGGTGGTAGTATCAGGTTGAGCTCAGCGCTGCACAGGGTCCTCATACGGCTTCCACGTGCCTTAGGGGGCAAATAGAGAAGGGTGCATCTGTTCAAGGACTGCAGCATAAAAGCACCTAATTCAAGCTTTGCTGCACCAAGTAGCAGCCCTGATAATTAGAAAGACAACTGAAACAGTTTAAATAACAAGAGGAAAATGGAGTGACCTGCTCCTGTTTGCGTTCATGGCAGTGGTTAAAAGGTACAGGCTATGTGGTATAAGTTTGCTGCAAAGCTGTGAAACTTCCCCTGATCTGATATTTAACAGATAAGCGTAAAAATACCGCACAATACTGACTTCCACACTGGCAAAAATAACGGATAAATACAGTAGAAAAACTGCCATGGAGCCACACATTAAGCCTGGTTCACACTGGGAGTAACTGGAGGGAGATGGTGTGATTGCACTGAAGTGTGGCTCGGTTCTTGCATGTGTTTGTTCCTCATTGCATTTGTCCTAAAGACTCTTAAGAAATAAGAGGTAATGCAGCGCTGGGCTCACTGTGGTGTGGTTTCCAAGAGAGGCTGCTGGCCACAGGGCCCTCCTTCATCTGCGCTCTGGAAACAAACAACCAATTTTTCATTTTTAGTGGTTAATTCTGAAAATATGAAGGTCTGTTTAGTCTTGTCTCCCTAACATAAACCAGCCAGAACAAGGCAGCTTGAGGGGAGTTTGCAGCAAGTTCCCTTATTTGGAATAACAGTCACTGTTGTAATGTGGCAGCCATGGGACTCTTACACCCTGGTGGGGCTCAGGGGGTCGGACTGGTCTGGTGGTGCATCACAGGGCTCTGTTGGGGAAATTGCAGAGGTGATGGACACGTTTGCAGAAGCACGATGGGCTGGATTCTGCCTGTTTGTTGCACCCAGTTTGTCAGAGCAGGTTGTGCTGTGGATGAGGCCTGGGAGAATGAAATAGAAAAGAAAGTGTGAAATCACTTTTTCATGGCTGTGATTTTTCTGCTTTCTCTCTATAGTGTGTAATGCCATCCTACAAGCTCTTCCAGGAAGAGCCGCTGTCCTTGCCAGTCAGGTACCTGTGGGCAGGTGCCACCTTTGCAGGATCCTTGTGTCACAGCTGCAATCAGGCTGGTGGAGTGGCTGGGATGGCTGTGGACCAGCCCAGCAGCTCCCTTGTTGCTGCACTCCTTCCTTCTTAATATGTCTTCACCCTGCTGCCCATAGAATCATAGAAAGGTTTGGGTTGGAAGGGACTTTAAGATCATTTAGTTCCAAGTCCCTGACATGGGCAGGGACACCTTCCACTAGACTGCGTCACCCAAGGCTCTTTTCAGCTCCATCCCTGGGCTCCATCACTGCCAAGGATGGAGCATTTAGCACTTCTTTGGACAACTTGTTTCAGTGCCTCACCACCCTCACAGTAAAGAACTTCTTCCTTATATCTAACCTGAATGTTCCCTGTTTTAGTTTAAATCCATTACCCCTTGTTCTATTGCTTACAGTCCCTGATGAAGCGTTCTGATCCTGCAGAAAGGAGCACATAACAGCCCTTTTGCACATTGTATTGTCCTTAAGGTGCTCTCTTTTTCTCTACAAGCACCAGATTTTCAGTAACTTGCTAATGGTGTGAACTTGTAAGCCTTTCACATGTATGACTTTCTGTGTTCTGACATCCTGTTGTCCCCAGCGAAAAGAGGAATGAATTCTCCAAGTTCCTGCAGAAGCTGCGATGGGAATTCTGCTTTGGTGAGCAGGGCCCTGCTGGAATTGTGGCACGTTCTCTGTGTTTGAGGTCTGGTTACTATTTACCTTTGACAAAAAAAAAACTTAAACACTTGCATTTCATTTCTATATTTGGCTTTTAAGGTAAATTATTGTCCCTTATGCTGTACTATCTATTTACACTCTGCTCTAATGCTATCTTTCTCCCTTCACTGGTTGTATAAGAGCCTTCAGCTGCTGCTGGTGAGAGTGCTCTTTCTTTCTTCCTTCCATGTCTTCCACTGCTAAAATACCTTTATTTGTTCTCTTGGAACTGCACTGCACACTAATGCTGTATGACAGATGCTAAGCGCACTCAGAAAATGATGATATTTAGATATGCATTCGTTACTGAAAGAGCCTAATTTTTTTATTTGTTCAGTAAAGCACTAATGACAAGTTCAGACCCCAGACAAGCTCTGTGCTCTCCCGGGGGTTTTTGCAGTCGCAATAAGCTTGGTTTTAATGCAGTGTCTTTATTAAAATTGTTCATAAATTTGGAAGGTAAATTTGCTTCTATAGGTGCATATGTATCATTTTGCAGTCTTCTAACCAGATTTCCATAAATGGAGTTTTAAGTACTGTCTAAATTATTTCCATGCCATCCCAAATGTTTCACAGACCGTTTTCATGTCCTAATGACGATTCTAAGACAATGGGAATATGCATTGCCATGAAGAAATGCTTCCTTTTCACACAGCTTTTTTTAGTCACTATAACAACTTGTATTCCTGCTCAAGGTGCTTTGTAAATTCTGGATCTAGTTCATCAATTTATCCCATTTTAACAAGGCATTTAAGTGCATATTTGAATTATATCTGCTACAAGAGAATGAGTCCAAGTTCACGTGTCAGAAACAGGAGAAGACCCAGAAGAACTTACTCAAAGTCCCTTGAGCTAACTAGGGGATCTTGAGGCATTACTGTGAATGCTGAAGCTGACTGCCCAGGGTTTCAGCCACACTGCTACTCCCAAGATTTGTTCTAGAATGAATTAAGATGGGACGGGGGGAGCCAGAGCTCCTCTCTCTGTTTAGCACTTGTTCAGTCAGTAAGTTTTGTCAGAATTACTGCAATTAGCTCATGTTCTGTGCTTGGAGGATGAAGCAATGCGGAAGCTGTTGTGGCTCCAGGGATGGGGGCCAGTGGGTGTTTCTAGGAGCCCCCTGGTCCTGTTCGGACTGCATGGTTCCGCACTACTTTGGAGCAGCCAAGCTCTCTACTTTTGCCTGCTTACTCAGATGGGTGGGATGAAGTTTTGTAAATTTGCTCCTTTTTTTAATCTTTCCATTACTAACTTGCTCTTAATTGGCAGTCAGAACCACAAGAATTTATTCCCACTTTCCACCCACCTTTCCCTTTAAAACTCCCACTTCCAGAGCTAGCTATAATTACAGATGCCTTCAGATTGCTTTGCTCTCTCTGTAAACAATGCCTGACATCTAGCATGTTTTGAAGTTACTTTATTGAATCTTGATTGTTCCTGTAAATAGGCTGCATGTGTGTCATACCTCAGTGGCAATAGATAGATATATCTCTTCCTGCATGGCCTGAATGGGAGGTACTCTTCCTTTCAAGCAAACCTATGGTAGCTACAGCCTGGAGGACCAATACCCCTAGGGCTGAACCTGTGAAATAGGGACTGTTTTCACAAGAGTGGTAGGGCATACACTTGCTCATAACTACGTCGGTGTTTGTTAGGGTGCTCTAGGGATGGATATAAGATGGATAAACTATATAGATGGAAGAGACTAAATGCTGATAGATTTTAGGACTGAGTCAGTTTTGGGGGAAGCCTTGTTTTGATAGACTTGGATGTGGATGAGCATGAGGCTCAAAGTATCTTTCCCAGATTTAAAGGCTTTTCTTTCTTTTTCTTCAGTGAACAGAAGTTCCCTGTTGGTGTACTATGAAACTCTATAGTTTCCAGTATGAGTCAGGTGTTAAAATAGGTTTTATTTTTACAAATTGGAAGATACTTTGCAGAGTTCCCTGAGCTCCCCACATTGTTGCATGGGTGAAAAATCAAAAGCTCCTAGCACGATAGTGTGGAATAAAATGAAATTCAAAGACAGACATTGACATATGATCAAGGACAATGAACCTGGGTTTTAATGCAAAGGTGAAGTCAACGTCTTACTCCATGTAGCAATCTGGCTAATTGGTGCTGTTGGGTTTAAGAGCATTTCCTGCCTCCTTATAGCTAAATGTGGCCCTAAAAATCATTATCAGAGGCTATTTTTACAGCTCTCTGCTGAGGCGAAAGTGTTGTTCCTTGCTCCTAACTTATGGGTTGTGGAAGAAACAGAGAAATGAAATGGTTTGTCAGGGATCTTAGAGGAAGGTTGGTAGGGCCAGGAATTGATCCCAAGATCTCTTCTGACTTCTCAGCTGTTGTGGGGGAAGCAAATTTTCTGCACTTACTACAGGAACTGGGGGGGGGGGGGGGGGGGGGGAAGGGGTTTGTTCTTTTTAGGTTACATGTAGTATAAACACAATTCCTTTTCAATACTTGGTGTTTGTGCGTGTCTTGTGACAAAGAAAGACTGAAATTTGTTGTGAAGGGCAATAATTCTTGCACATTGGAGGGGGAGGGATGAAATATTTCACTTGATCTCTATAGCATATTCTATATTTTCCTTGCTTTGGTTACATTTTTGTGAGGCGAACTATGAATTCCCTCGCCTATTATTAATTTATTGTTACTGGAACATAATAGCGCAGAGCACAGTTCGTCCAGGAAAAAGCTTCAGCAGGGAGTGAGTCACTGATGGTAATAAACTTCCGTCCCTCTCAATAGACCGTAGGACCGCTTAGAAAAATGTTTTAGCCATGATTCCTGAATTTCTTGTGCTTTGTACAGCAGCTGGTAGAGATAAAGCTGAACGGAGCTGGGCAGACTCACTGTCTCCCCTCTATTACTATAACATGTTTCTGAATCATACACAAAAAATGGTTTTGGTATGTAAAAGTGACTTCAGAAAAGCAACTTGGACTTGAAAACAGCCAGCACTGCAGTGAGGATACATTCTCGGAGCATGATAGTGACTGTGATATCTACCATATAGTGCTCAGGGAGCTAGTGATGCATTGACGTGCAGAGCTGAGTTCTCTAGCTTTACCCTTCCGTGAGATGTGTTATCTCCTAGGAGCCCTGGGGCCTTCAGGAGGTGAATCTGAATGGAATCTGATTGTGTTTTGCAGCTGCTCAGGCTAGGATATAGCTTTGCATGTTACTGTCTGTAACCTCCATCTTGTTTAGTGTGCAAGATCTCCGTTATCAAAGGCTGTTCTTGTGTTCGATGGAGCTGTGTTGCATGTTTCTTGCTCTGCTGAACTCAGGTACTCATCAGCAAATGCCCCATTCAGGTCCAGTAAAGTAAAATGTACTACTGGCCATGATCTTCTGCAATCCCCATGAAAAGGCAGTATGGTTAGTGGCTGGATAGATAGTCAACACCTTCTGAGGATTCTGCAGCAATTAAAAATGGCATTGCTGGGATGTGAAGAGCATAAGCATTCTCCACTCAGAGAACAGTTTCATGGCCTGAGTCTTCAATATGTGGTGGGAAGGGTGAAATGCTTTTAATATAATTTCCAACCTTTTTCCATCAGAGTCCTTTAAGGCTTGTGGTCCTCCAAGGTGCTACTGCATCCTCAAGGAAGGGTGTGTTATGATGCTGCTTTCAGGATTGTTTGAGGAGCTGTGGCTTTATCAAGAACTGAGTGTATAACCATGTAGGCCAGATTCTTTATAGCTCATTAGATGGTGTATTGTATGTCTGTGTCTCCATCACATTACTGGGCCGAGCCATGGCCGAAGTAATGGTAAACATCATGACCAAAGGTTTTGAAACCCAGCTCTAAGTGAATGGGAATAACTTGGCATAGCTGTGGTGTGAACTGTAGAGCTGTGGATGAACAGCAACTTTTAAAGCAGCCCAATGCAAATGGGGAGCTATATTACATAAGCAGAAAATGAACCCAGCTTTGTTGAATAATGCTTTTATTTCTAGCTTATCATATGATGGCTTTCTCTGATAGATTTTATGATTCTAGCAAGTGCAATTGCTGTTATCCTTAAGGGCATGCTTTCATTGTAGAGCCTGCAATTGGGCGACTTGAGTGCTGTGGTGCTATTTGTAACACTGTCTATTGGAGTGCTAATACGAGCTGTTTTCCTTTTCTTTTCCATAGAGTAACAAGCCATATTTTTTTTTCTCTTTTTGCAGGAGATAATAAGGTATTATGAACTATTTCATCATTTTTATCAGTGTTTGACAGATTTCCAGATCTTTCTTCATTATAAGCTTTGGTAGATTTCACGTATTTTCAAAACTATTTTACTTTGAAATCCTTCCAAGTGTAGCACTGCTTCTGGAGTGGTGCACAGCAGCAGCACCGTGGCTAAAGGTATGCAGCATCCTCTAGGTGAATGGAGCACAAACAGGATCAGCCTGCACAGGTTCCTGGGCTGCTGTCATTCTTCAACAGGAAAGCTGATGAAGGACCTGTCATGCTCAAGTATCTTTGGGTTTATATCTCCTCTGTCAAAAGAAAGAAGACTTCTTTGAAATGCTATGACACTGGCATGAGATTCATAGAGCCTTACAAAAAGAACACCTTCAACAAGCAAAGGCTTTTTCAGTATTTATATACCAAACACCTAGTTAGGGCTTTGAACATCTTGCAGATACTCATGTACCTGGTTTTTTGTTATTTACTAGAAGACACAGTATGTATATCAGCATCTCATACAGGTAAAGGTCGCAGACAAACTTCTTGCCTATCAGGTAAGAAGCTGCTCTCCCAAATATTTGATGCCGCCCACCTGCTAGGGTTTCAGGCTCCTTCACGCCTCCTGTACTCTCTATCCTTGTGCTTTCCACACTTATTCTCTCCGTTAGTATATGCAGGAAAGCAAATTACACATACATTAAACAAGATTTACATTCACAGCATGGATGTTTGTATGCTCTCAAGTGCTTCCTCAGTTGTGGAAAAGCTTGATAAATCTCCACAAAACTGTGCTTGGATGTATTGCTATCTGTTGATGAGATTCTCATAGACATGCACATCCCGCTTCCAGCTCAAAGCTGGGCATCCATGCATTTTCTTTATGTAAACTCCAACAGCTGAAAACTTGGAGCACAGCTGGAGCAGACTGGGCCTGAAACATCATCCCAGTGCTGCTCACTGAGAGGGAGTGATGTGTCTTGCTTCTGCTGCTCACTGAAATATGTATCACTTGGGAGCTGCTCTGCACCTTGCTTGCATATGGTCTATCATGCTGCTGGCTTTTCCTATCATGTTGTGACCTGGAGAATCACCTGCGTGATGCTGCCTTGTCTAAGCCGAGCAGTAGGGCAGTGGCATCCTTCTCTGCTGTCTCCATTTCTTGAAGCCTCCTTGCTCAGTGGGTGCCTGACTCTGATGCCTCCCTAAAATGCTGTTGACTTCCGTGGAGTAATCCCAATTTGTTTTTGAATTAACAGGATTGAAATAGGACTGCACTACACAGATTTTGTTCACTCTGGAAATCTTCAATGTTGTGGGTACTTAACTTGGACCACCAAGGGAGTGACTGGAGACCCAACTGCAGGGAGTTGGAGCTCTTGGTCCTCTGCTGAAATGGAATGAGAGCTGCACAATCTCAGCACATTAAATAGTCAGGGATGTGTGTTTTAGGTGCGCAAATGCTGTGTTTTTGACGAGCACCCAGAAGGTGTTTATTCCCTGGCTAGGACTGGCTTCATTTGTTTTATCATTAATTGTTTAATTTTTATGCTGGGACAGGCCAACACAGTATAAACAGAAGAATAATCCGAGTCACTGCAATTGTATTTAAACTGGTTGGAGTTCATAAAGCAGAAGAAAAATTGCTATGTGTGTTCCTGTTTTATGCTTACCTAAGGAGCTCATTGAGTGGCAGGAGAGGATAGAACAGTGAAATGCAGGATGGACTGTGTGTGCTCTGTGGTGGTGCTGATACACAGTGGTGTTTTTATTGAATGCTTGCATTTAACCATGAGACAACCAGGCTGAAGGGAAGGAAAGGGCAGAAGGTAAAAGGAGACAGAAAATACTTTTTTTGACACCTGGATAACTGCTGCATTGATGTGCAGGAAGCATTGTGCTTTCAGGGCACAGGGCATGCAGTGCGTAAGTGTGAGCTGCAAGTGCCGGGATATCCTCTTTTCCCTGGGTAAGTGCTGCATTCGCAGGCAGTCTCAGTACAGCAGCTATCAGACTCCTGACCATCTGAAACAGGTTTGCAGAGAGCCCAGGAAATGTGGTGCTGGTTTTGGATCAGCTAATGAACCTTAAAAGCCTTGAAGGTTGCATGGGGAATTGCTAAAGAAAATAAATGTGGAGTGCTGCATAGAAGGATGGCTGGATGCTGCCTCTCTGCTGTCCCCAGGCCTTGTTGTCTGCTGCATTCAGCTGCCCTTATAACCTTTCAGTGATCCCTGTTGCTGTGGGATGTTCTTCTTCCTTGGTCCCTGCTGACCACAGTTGCAGGTTTCTCTTTTCCTAACCTGTGAAGTCTCTTGTGACCTCCTCCTGGTCACTCAAGTTTGGCATACAGCACTGCTGAATTACACCATGTAATAGTAAAACCCAGCAGTACCAAATCTAACAGTTATTGCATTGCTTGAGAGATGCAGAAGTCGAAGTTTCCTCTAGAAACATGCCTCGTGCCAGCACTGTGGGTATACTGGGAAGCTTCTGCTAAAGTTGTGCTGCTCATGCTATGTTGAAAGAGCAGTCTATCCCCTGGTTGGGCTCCTCCACTCCAGACTCACAGGGTGGGAAGATCTACTCCTGGTCTTGTACAAATCAGTTGAAATCTTGTCCAGTCTGAATTCAGTGACAAGACTTAGGTATGAAATTCCTTCTTTGCAGAGATGTGATTTGTTAGGTAGACATCACTAGTTTTTTTAATCAGATGAGAATGTTTCACTTGATCCCACTAAATGATATAAGGGAAATGAGCTCTGTCCTAATTAATTCTAGATACTTTAGATAATGGGGGGGGGGGGGGTGTGCCGCCTGGCTTCGAGTTTTAGTCTGCATAATTATTGGATATCTGGGCCATGAGCTCCACCAGACATCTCTCCCAACCAAAAATTACTGAGGAAGAAACTTTCTCCTGAATTTCGTGTACTGCTAATTTAAGCCCAATGTGTTTGCTTCCCTACAGAAACGGAAGGCCTTTCTGATATAGGGATCACTTCTGTTGAGTCTTATCTAACACAGATATTTTTGCAGCACTTGTCTCTATTCAGTGATTGTTATGGCTTTGTTATATGCTTTTTTCCTCTATTGCTTCCTACTTCAATGATTGTCTGATGGTTGCCACATGTAGTGGTCTAACTATCTGCAGTTGGTTCCCATTCTTGTGCGTATTTTTATCCTTTTGAGCTAACACACAGCAATTGCTGTCATTTTCACTGAAAATTAGGCATACAAGAAACCATTGTCACTCGTTATCATTTGCAGACCATTCTTCAGAATAATGGCAGATGCTGAGATATAGTCAGTGCTGAACTGTGAGGGTGGTGAGACCCTGGAACAGGTTGCCCAGAGAAATTGTGGCTGCCCTATCCCTGGAATTATTCAAGGCCAGGTTGGACGGGGCTTTGAGCAACCTGATCTACTGGAAGGTGTCCCTGCTTTTGGCATGGAGGTTAGAATAAGATGATCTGTAAGATCCCTTCCAACGCAAATCATTCTATGGACACTAAACTTCATCGTGACCAAGTAGGGAATGCTTATAGTCAGTGAAAAGAGTTTGTGTTCCCAACAGCTTCTCTGTGGATGTGTCTCTGGAGTTTACCCAGGTGACCTCAAAGTTGTGTTATAGGTTCAGGATAGCAGGCATTCATTTAAAGGCAGAGAGGTGATCTGTTACTTGTCCACCAAGAGCTCTCCTCTTTTGATCGAGGGTGGGACATACAGGATGGGTGAATATTGGGAAGTTTGTATACACAGAAAAGAGCTTCTTTTGAATATCTCACTTTATCTGCATTCATAGAATCATAGAATAGTTAGGGTTGGAAAGGACCTTAAGATCATCTAGTTCCAACCCACCAGCCGGGGGCAGGGACACCTCACACTAAACCATGCCACCCAAGGCTATGTCCAATCCAGCCTTGAACACTGCCAGTGATGGAGCATTCACAGCTTCCCTGGGCAACCCATTCCAGTGCCTCACCACCCTTACAGGAAAGAATTTCTTCCTCATATCCAGTCTAAACTTTCCCTGTTTAAGTTTGAACCCGTTACCCCTTGTCCTCTCACTACAATTCCTCATGAAGAGTCCATCCCCAGCATCCCTATAGGCCCCCTTCAGATATTGGAAGGCTGCTATGAGGTCTCCATGCAGCCTTCTCTTCTCCAGGCTCAACAGCCCCAACTTTCTCAGCCTATCTTCATAAGGGAGGTGCTCCAGTCCCCTGATTGTCCTCATGGCCCTCCTCTGGACTTGTTCCAACAGTTCCGTGTCCTTTTTATGTTGAGGACACCAGAACTGCACACAATACTCCAAGTGAGGTCTCAGAAGAGCAGAGTAGAGGGGCAGGATCACCTCCCTCGACCTGCTGGTCACGCTCCTTTTGATGCAGCCCAGGATACGGTTGGCTTTCTGGGCTGCAAGCTGTTTTAAACAGAGCTGTAAACAGTAGTTGTTGCTCAGTTAACACGGCACATTTGATTGTACTGTGTTCATTACATTAAACCTTGAAGAGGAGATAAAGCAAAGTTACTGCTTGCTAGCAAAAGCTGGGTTTCGCTCTGTGGCAGGCGCCTCTTTCCAACAGTGCTCTGATTTTTGTCTTTTAATGTTGTGTAATACATTTTTAAAATTGTTGCTTACTTGTAAATATTTTACTGTTTGAATACACTTTGAAAGGCTGTTAATATTTAAATGCTTTCTGCATGGCAATTAGAGTGAAGCCAGAGAATGTGCTTCAGCTTAATGGCTTGTGAATTCAAATTGTAGCGATGCTGTTTTCTAACAGGTGTTTAAAGAGTAAACACCAATGAAAAGCTAAAAGACTCACCATGATGGAAAATACCTGTCCTTAATCCCAGGACTGTGGAATCTGAAATAGGATGTTTGACCCAACAGGATGTTATCTTGGGTGGGAAATTGTTGGCTGGATGATACAGATTTAGCCTGCTTCAGTTGTCTTCAGAGATATTTCTACTTATTAAATAAATAACCTTAAAGATCTTCCATTTGTAAGGGTGGTCTGGACTGGAATTGCTGCTCTGAGCATATAGTATTTCAGGTGTGATCATATATCATGCTTGATCATAAGGACTGTGATCATGCAAACAATGCTGTCATCCCAGTCCTCCCAGTTTAGTATGCTGGCCTCTTTCACACCTGTAACAAATTTACTTTTAATGAGTGCTTTTTAATACTCTTCAAATGGGTAGGTTTCACTTCCCCATGGAATTTATTAGGGGGTATTTTCTTCAGGATGAACCCAGTTTTTATCCTTAGCCTGCTCTTCCTCTGCTGTCTTCTGCCAGCCTTCTGAATACCTCTTGTTTATTTATTAGTTCTTCCTAGTGATTATATTTCCTAATTAGTGTGTTCTCTCATTTCACTTCATGCACTGTGGCCCTCTTTGGGTGATAGGATGTGCACTATTCTCAATCAGCTTTTAAAACAATTCCCAACTATTAAATTATTTAATAATTCTATTAAGTTCCTTTCACCTACTTTTCACATAATTTTGGATTTTATCTGATTTCATTTATTTTATGAAACAAGTAATTTTTTTTCTGAGCCGGCTTTTTTTTCTGTAATTGTCACCTTTCTGACGTCTGGTAAAATATATCCATCATCAGTCATATTTTTCCATTAATTCTTTCCCAGCTAATTTTGCTTGTAATTGCTTTCATTTTAATGAGTTGGGTCTTTTTATCATATACATTATTCTGTAATTACTGTTTTGAACTTACTATATTTCACATGCCAAATGCAATCAAGTTGAGGAACTAGAGCACCTGGCTGCCACTATTTTTATTCTTCAATTCCTCTTTCTGTGTGAAGATGAGATCTGATGTGGCATTTCTCCCCTTACTGGAGATCCGAGAAGAAGAACATTTGAATTACAGCTTAGCTTCAATGAAATACTTGGGTCTTTGGAGGTGTGGATAGGAGCTCATTGGCAATGGCACTGCTAAGTCAAGCACTTGCTGCTATGGCTCTGTGTTCCCAAAGAAGCTGCCAGCCAGGCACCCACCCACAGCAGGACCCTCACCACTGTCCTTACTATGACCTCTCCTCCAAAACTATTTACTCTGTCTTCTCCCCAGATGATTTCCAAAGCTGACAGCATCCAAGATCCTTACTGTGGGTTTGAGGAGCCAAACATTTGGCTTGTGCTTTGCCCGCTGTTGCACCAGAGTGCCAAAAGTAGTGCTGCATTTGGCAGCATCAGGATAGTGCTGAAATGGCCAATAAAATGAAATAGCCAGTAAGCTCCTTTGTTTTGCCTTTTCTTAAAATATTCAAATTATCTGGTGAAGTAGCCTACTTGTCATGATCTCGCTGTATTGATTATCCCTTGTGTGTGGTAACTAAGATTCCACTTAGGGCAGGCTCTTGTTGCTTCTGAAATGATTGCCGTGATGCTTCTGAAATGAATATTGCTAACAAACCTTCTCTCAGGAATAGCTTCACCTTGTGACAAGCAAAGATCTGGCATATTACGTGTTTCAGCAGGCTGAGAGTTTGGGCTTCACCAACTAGTGTGGCTCACTTGTTAGGGGATAATTAAAGTAACTGGTTATGTGCCCGTGTCTTCAATCCTTTAACTGGATCAATTATTCAGCCTAGCACAGAAATTCCTAATTCCTTTATGAAACTTTGCTGGGATCTTGAACTCCCTCCAGTCCATGATTTTGCTGCTTTTTTGTTAGTGGTTATTTAGGAAAGCAGCTAATAGCATCTAATAGCCTTTAGAACTGGTGTCAAGAGTGATGTTAAAGGAATATTTACTTTTATTTGAGGTGCAATAAATAATTCTAAAAGCAATGAATTGGACCAAAAAAATCTCTGTATCGATCAAATGCCTGCAGCATCCTTTTGCTTAGGATATTGATCTTGCCCTGAACAGCTAATCTCTAAAACAAAGATATGACTGCTGGAGATTTTGGAGATGGGTTTTTTGGTTTTTGGTTTTTTTTTTTTTGTTTGTTTTTTTTTTGTTTGTTTGTTTGTTTGTTTTTTTTACTGATTTTTAAGTCACCTTAAAAACTGATAATTAACAATTTCCTCAATAGCTGTATTTTGAAAGAAGATTATCTGAAAAATGCCTGCCTGTGTGGGTTTTTTAGTGTCTTAAAGTCTGAAGCAGGCTTAATTTGAGTGAGATCTGCAGAAAGGTAAGTGCTGTATCCTTTATATCAGCAGACCAGACCTGGACGTGCTTTACTCACTAGAAACTCAAAGCGATCTTGATGATGAAGTTTGAGAAGTAATTTGAAATTGGCAGATTTGACCCAATAGAGGCAACACCACAATGCTGTTCTTGGACAGAAGAATCCATGGGTGCAGGCTAATATTAGTGTAATGGGGATCTGGGAGGAGAACAGTGAGAAGTGGTGTAATTCTGCTGCAAAAGAATGAAATTTTCTTCTCAGGGGAATCAGCAGAAGCCAATGGGCTGGGGCAGTTGTTCCCCTTAGTGGTAGGGGCTAAGCTGGAATAACATAACATGTCCTGTTATGGCCAGCATGAGTTGAGGAAGATGTGGGAACTCTTAATAGAACTCAGAGGAGGCAAACAAGAACAATGAGGCAGAGGAAGCTTTTTCCAGTAAGAAAACTGTAGAAAGAAGTAATTTCCTTTGAGAAGCTGAAGGGAGGTGAAGTCTTCCTTGGAGAAAGCTGTGAGAAAGCACAGAGCAATCCTCTGTCCCTCAGCAGCAGGGATGGGGCAACCAACTCTGGTGGAATATTTTAGTCAAATATTTGGGAAAATATGTCTCAAGGGAAGGGTAGCTGAGCAGTAGGATTGGTTACTGCAGGAGAAGCTTGTTTCACATGAGGTTTTATTAACAAGTCAGACAACATCCACCAGGTCTAGCTTCTTACCATGTCTTATGCCCTATGCATGCTGCAGCTCTCTCTGTCCCTACTTCCTCACATCCATCCTCATCCACTGTACAGCCAGGTCCAGTCTTACTGATGATCACAAGCTGAGCCCTGGCAGAGAAAGTCCATGGCTAATCCATGCAACAGGTATGCTGCCACTGCACCAGTGGGATGACCAAGAGTACAGTGGTTTAATCCTGACCTGATGGACCACCTTGGGGGTGAAAGGGTGCTCAATCCTGTGGAAGAGTATTATATTATAGGATTAGGATTGATTTACTAAGGGGTCAAATGGGCAATCCTAGATTTCTTTTATGAAGCTATAGCTGAAATCTAGATCACAACTCTAGTTATAAAATCTATAAAATGAAAAGCCCCTATTTGTAAAATCCATAAAAGCAATTTATAGACACTTTGTTGATCTTCTCTTGCCAATGGAATGGAGGAAAAAAAGTCAAAGTGGCTGGTTTGCATGTATCTTAGTGTTCAAGAACCTAAGTAGGCAGGTTTTAGGTCTTGCCTTAGTGAATTTGCGTTCCCCTTTCTTTTGCATGTACCAGTTTGGTACCATTTTATATCTCTCTGGGTCTGTCACAATGAAGATTTTTGTGTCTGATACAGGTAGCATATTGTGAATATCACTTGAGAGCTGAGCTTTAAGGTTTAACTCATTTAAACTGCTAAATAATTGGTCAAACTTTCACAATTTTTGAACAGACTGAAGTCCTCTTAAATCCTCTCTGAATCCTCACGAGTACAACTGCTCAGTTATATCCAGCCTCTGAGAATCAGGCTTATTTGTTTATTTGCTTTGAATATTGCTGCTTAAAGTATTGTGTGATGGATGAAGCTAATTGCTGAGAGCTCAGAATACAGCTGATCTGGTGCCCACTCTCCACCTGTTTCCAACCTCTGTTGTTTGTGATCACCTGTGTTATGTTTTAGGATCCTGTAATATGAGGAGAAGTCAGGACAGAGCAGAAATGAGCTTTGTGAGAGCAGATAAGAGCAACTTGCGCTGGAGCAGCAGCTGTGACTGTTGTTTTCTGCAAGCAGATGATTCCCTAATCCTCTTAAGGACAGCCTGGGTAAAATCCCCTTTGTGTATCATTAGGCACAGCTCAGGGCCAGGTGGCCTCAGCTTCTGTCACTGGCTTCGTGAGCTGCTTTGCTCTGAAGAAACTCTGTGCTGCTGCTGAAAATCCACCCAGGCATGCTGGAAGAGCCCTGGGTAACAGCCAGCATTGTGGTACAGCGAGACTTTTTGCTGAGTACAGCTAAGTGGTCCTGTGTGGTTTTAGGTCCTTGGAGTTGGTTATGTTGCAGGAATGCCATTCCTAGCAGTTACACATGTAAGTGGGTAGTAAAATACTGGGCAAAAATAAAAAGGGATGGCAGTGCGAGGTGAGGAATGAATGAGATGATAGCATGGGAAAAGCTTCATGGTATGAGCTGAGCTGGCACAAAGAATATCTTTCTCCATGGAAAACCACTCATTTCACTGATGCATCTGGCCTGTGCGGTTGCAGAGGCAGGTTTTTCCATGTGATTGGATTGTGAATAGTGTGGAGGAGGAGGGTGGTCAGGAGGTGGGATGGTGGTCTGACACCTGCCATCATTTCCCTGCTATGTCCTAAACTTTCTATGTGATCTTGGACAAAATATTTTGTTCTGGGGACCCCAATGCTGTTAACAGTCTGAAACAAGGACTTGGAAACTGGGACATTTCTCCTACTTGCTTTAGTTGGTATTCCTCATACAAGCCAGTAGTGACCCTTTAGAAAGTATTATTTTCCATTATTTCATGGTTAATAAAACATATTCTCATCAGAAGTCAAAATCCAAGCTCTATCTCATTGCTTTACTTCATCGGTGCCCTTCACTACTCTCTTTCTTCCCTACCTCCTTGCACCATACTCAACCACCAAAGTCTGCATCTTGAACATTCCTCACTTTAATTCAGTGCTCCAAGCAGTGATGAAGGCCCTCTGTGAATGCCATATGCCACCTATTTGTAGCATACCACTGAAATTACTGTAAAGACAAATGGCTTTGAGATTGTTGTTTTTCTTTCAGGTTGGTAGACACCACTATTTTTGTCCTTGCTTTAACTAGCCAAAGAATTTTGGTAAGCCAAAATTCATCTTTGGAATGACACAAAATGCATTGTGGGAGCACATCAAGGCTGTTAAGCTCACTGGATTTGGTGAAGAGAATTTTGGAGGGTGCAATCCTGAGGTTTTTACTTGGGCAAATCTCCCGCTGACTCATCTGAGGCGACCATGTTAAAGTCATCAACCAGAGATTATGAAAGGGTCTGAGACTGTGTGCGGTATGTTTCTGTAATACATTTTTTGTAATACATTTTTTCTGTGTGTCCGAAGAGACTGGTCCTAGCTTTATTTCAATGTTTCTGATTTATTTTTAATTCCTTCACCACCCTCATTCATCTGTTGTAAAGAAACCGTTCCTGACATGAGAAAGGAGGCAAAAATTTCTGGCCTTGCTTCCTCTGTAAGAGATGGTGATGGCAGCGTCTAGAGTTACCGGTAATAACAACTCCAAGGGGGAGTTGTTATAACAACAAAGATAACGTTTTAGTCCAATTAAAGACAGCAGCTCTTCTGTGGTGATATGCACCACCTTTGCTTAGTGCTTGTGACTCAAGAAGCCATTGATGAAGCAGCTGGGATGCTGGAAGCATTTCTAGGCTGCAAGATATTTGACATCTTGGTGTTGGTTGACTACTGACTCTCTTCTACAGATCATGTATGAATAATGTGCAAATATAAGATGTGCCAGTTCACAAAGCCACTTTCATATATGGATTATGGTTTGCTTGCTGTCTTGTGAGTTTAAAGAAACTTAATGCATTTCAAAAGATCTTCCATCTTAACTGTGTCTGACCAGCCTGCTAAAAGTCCGGTGTCTGCTGTGGAAGTCCAGCTCCACGGTTCAATCATTCAAGCAGGAACAAACTGTCCTCTGAAGGTATTTTTTTTATGTTTAGTATTTTTCCTCAATTAAAAATGTGGGGTCTGAGCTTTCACATGTTGGAACAAGCAGCTGACTTGAAGCTTTGTCACCCCAGGACCTGCTGTGGCTCAGCCCCTGCCTCTGAGGAGGTTCAGTCTTCCTGGGCATTTCATAAATAGGTAAAAAGATGATTAAGAAAAAACTAAGGCAATGTTTGCATCAGATTAGCTTTTAACAAACTGTGAGGCATGGGCCTGTTGCAGCATTACATACTTCTTTGGCTGCAGTGGAGCTACTCTGCATTTCCACTGATGCAAGGAAGATCTGAATCTGTCCTCTTGGCTGCTCCACTTCAGCCATTGATTCTAAATCAGCCTCACTTTCCAAGCATGTAGAATTAAAGACTTATTACTAATTATGTAGCTGCAATTTCTGACTATTTTTCTTCCTAGTTTAGTCCAAATCTTTCGGACATTTAGCAGACTGATATTCTCTTAGCATCTCCACAACAATCCGTCCAGTTTGTTTAAGACGGCAACATTTTTGGAAGAAACTGCAGCATCTCTGCTGGAAACTCAAGTACCTGGCAAGAGATGTTCAAGATACTTGTTGAGCTGGCCAAGTTCTGCTGCTATGCCTGGTGATTGTAATGGCCAGTTGTGTGATCTCGCATGTCTTTGACTGTTTCACCTTTTGTTTTCTGCTAGAAGACTTGGGGAAAAGCCATATAGAGTTACAGGCTGCAGCAAGAGCCCTGTTGCCCTGGCTAGTTCATTCTCTACAGTGCTGACTGCTGTCTTTGGTGAGAGGTGATAGGTGCCAGCATGACACATGGTCATATTTCTGGTGTGTTTGCACATTTCCGTATTCCCTTGGTGGGGATAATGACTGCTTGCTGGTCAGATGTCATCAACACTCAGTGAACATCTGACTTGCCTCAAGGAAGGTGTAAAGTGCTGGATGTTGGCTCCTGTTCCCAGAATTCTGGAGAAGACTGGGGCATGGGGTAAGATTTCTACATTAAAGTTGTCAGGTTATGACTATATTTTAAGGGCCTCTACCTAGTTAAGAAGTAAACCTGTCTTAGGCTAATGACACAGGCTGGGTTTTCTGAAACCCAGTAACTAGTAAAAGGCAGTTATCTGAAAATAAACATGACAGTTGAACAATTCATCCCCTACCTAAGGACTCCCAACTCTACTTGGGAACTGTATTTCTCCAGTCACCCGGGCTGCTCTCTCCATTGCTGTGTAATAACGCTCACAGAGCCTCCTTGCACTCTTCCTTGTGATGCCTAAATAGCTTTGCTCAGTGCTTGGTTTTTATATACATCAGTTGGTGGTGAAATGGTCTGTCAAAGAGCCTTAACAACTGTAAAAAAACACTGAAGTGTATAAAGATCATAGAATCATACAATGGTTTGGGTTGCAAAGGACCTTAAGGTCATCTATTTCCACCCCCCCTGCCATGGGCAGGAACACCTCACACTAAACCATGTTGCCCAAGGCTCTGTCCAACCAGGCCTTGAAAACTGACAGGGATGGAGCATTTACCACTTCTTTGGGCAGCCTGTTCCAGTGCCTCATCACACTTGCAATAAAGAATTTCTTCCTTATATCCAATCTAGACTTCCCCTGTTTAAGTTTAAACCCATTACCCCTTGTCCTATTCCTACAGTCCCTGACAAAGAATACCTCTCCAGCACCCTTATAGGCCCCCTTCAGATACTGGAAGGCTACTATGAAATCTCTACACAACCTTCTCTTCTCCAGGCTGAACAGCCCCAACTTTATTAGCCTGTCTTCATACTTTAAAGATGCATTCTCTATTGTTTTCTGTTGTGAGCAGCACTCTTCCAGGTGTTTACACCTGATGCATTTCATGTCTCAAAGTGATCATGCTGACGTCTGCTGATGCCTGTGCAGATTAAGATGGAGATGTGTGCTCAGAGTGAGGCTCAGCTTTTTCTGTTCATTTGTTTATTCTTTATTGCAGCAGTTCGGTGGCTGCAGGCATTGTTCCATCTTGTTGGGCAAATTGGTTATCTTGCAGGATCAGCCATGCTCATCGTAAGCAGGAGTGGATTGCATGTCTGTTTTTTACATTATTTACTGCACAGCAACAATCTTTTTCTGTCATACATGAGGCAAGTACTGAATTCCAGGTTGGCCATATTGAAGTATGCGCTATTTTTGCCACAGTCCATTTGGCCATTTGTGAAATGTAGTAATGACTTTGGGTGTTAGAGCTGATTCCACAAGGGTTACTCAGAGTTCAGCCTTTTAGCAGATACTTAGCTTATCTGTACTTGTCCCTGTTGGAAGATCACTGTTTATTCTCATTTTGAGTTCTGTGATTTGGATAGCTTTTTGCACATTGCTCATTACAAATTATATTTAGTGTGTTTCCATTTGGCCCAGATTCCTCTTTCTTTAAAAGCTTATTCCAGGATTTGTTCACTATCTCTGTTTCATATTCAAGTGGCCCTTTTATAACCTTGGTGAGTATTTACACGTAATTTAAAGTTTGTGTCCAGTTTCAGTTTACAACCCCCTTTCATTTACAACACAAGCACAGGGTTTGTTCTGCTGTAGATACAGTAGTTAAATCAGTGTTGTTGAAAAGTGGTGAAGCCTTGGTTGCAGAGACAACTTGCTGGCAAACTGATTGTTGTCTTAATTTCAGAATGACCACAGAGAGAATGAAGGCTGTTCTGAGCCAGAGCGTCGGTGATAACACAGTAGCTATCTATACCTCTCAACAAAATATTTACTGGTGGACCTTCACTTATCAAAATTTTGGGGTAAAAAAGGCTGGAATAGATAAAGAAGCCCTTTCCCTGCTGCCCAAGGCTCTTTGACTTCACCTAAAAGATAAGTTCTCCTTTGTTCTTGGTTGAAGAGGATGTATGACTTAGGCATCGCTTACTCTGCCTGCTGCTTTGCTGTCTAAGAGGCCATCTATTAAGTAGTGCACAGGCAGAAAGTTACACTCTTTTACATAGCACTTGTCATTTGAAGATCTCCAAATCTGTCTAAAGTGGAGGAAATTTATCATCTCTTGTAAATTTAGAAACTAGAAACAGACACACTCAAGGTCAGAAAACCATTGCCAGCGCTGGAAATAGAACCCATCTCTTTTGAGTCATGGTTTATGATCTTGCTAAAAACTAGATCACAAGTGGGGAAAAGAAAATGGTTTTTAAACCAATTATTTACTTTTGAACATATCTTCTGTTGCAGTTAAGTTGCTAGGCTGCCATGGTCTCTTACTTACCCATGCAAGGCAACAATATAAAGCTGTTTGCACAGTGTAACCCAAAACATTGCTTTACATGCAGTGCAGTAAATCATTGCATAGCTTAGGAGTGCCTGTGTGTGCTCTGGGAAGGGTTCAGTCGTGTGGGCCAGTGTTGTCCTTTAAGGCAGCTCCAACTATAGAGCTGGATCCAAAGGAATGGGATTCTCTACCTGTATCTAATGTGCAGAGCCTTGGCAAAATGTTGCTTTTATCCTGCTTTGATCCAAGAGGCTGATGGAATATAAATGGTACAATAATATATTTTAGATGCGAAGGCAGTGAACTTTAAAGAAGCAAATGGAAAATCCTCATGTGTTGCAGCATCCAGGGAACCTGCTATATTTTCTTGCTTCCTGAAATCCTTCACACATACCATTTCACTCACTGTTATAAAGCAGGGAAGCACTTGCAAACCTAATTTGGAACCAAGTACAAGAGAAAAATAGTTCTTTGTGCAGAAGAGCTGCAGAAGCTGTCTTCTGTATGCAACTGGCTTGGAGAACATGACAGTTGCTTTTAAAAATGCTGCATGCTGGCTTGCTGTATGAGGCAGCATCTTCCTGGGAAACACACTCTTTAGAGGTGGCTGGAGCCTCGACATAATGAAAACATTTCAGTTGTATCTATGTTCTTAACTTGGTTCCCATCACTGTGTTCCAACATCTGCTCCCTGGGGAAGACCATTTGCTTTTGGTGTTTTGATTTGGAAATTGTACTGATGTAAATAGACAGCAACATCAGATTCATCATCTTGAATGCACTTTCCAGTCTCTGCATATCTTCAGGCTATGAAAGTATTTCCAGTGAATTCACTAAGACGTTAAGTAATTTAAATTCTCAGCCTTTCTAATAATTGTTGTTACCAGGCATTTGTATAATGGCATGAAGAGGTAGTGTTCACTGCTTCCCTCTGCATGTTCACCCCAGCATGCAGTCTGGTGGACTTGAGGGCAGCACCTTAATGGGACCCCTTTGCTAAAATGGGCAAGTCATCTCTGAAATGGAGGGTGCCTTGATCTGATTGGAGATGGTAGGTTTTGTTTTTATGGACTAACACAACAAAATGCTCCTGTGCATGCTGACACATTATAGGCAACTTTAAAAATCCTTGGCTTGAAGATAGTGGTGCATCCCAATGCATCTAAGAGCAGCTGGGGATCTAAGAGACAATTTACATCTTGCTTTTTCTCTTTGACAGCACTGGGAATACCTTTTTCTAATTCTGAAATGGGAGCTAATTGAATGCTCAAGACCATTTGTGCAAGCTACTGCTGAAATGAGGTGATAAAAATTCCTGAAAGGTCTGTTAGTCTAAAGCAAAGTGAAGGTGTCTGCTGTGCTTTGCTGCAAGATGTCCCTGCAGAATTGCTGTGTTAAAGATAGCTCGTGGAAGAGCTGGCCATCCTAGTGTGTTGTCTTTTCTATTTTATGCTATGTAACCTAAAAGCCTTTATTTCAGGTTCTGTTTGTTTTGTTATTAATTTTCTTTCAGTTCTTCTTGGGAAAGCACACAGAGGAAAAATGAAATCTCCATGATCTGATGGGATAAAGTATTTTGAAATAGATTGCTTTGAAACATTCTTTGATCAAAATCCATTGCAGTCCAAAATCCAATAGGGAGTTCAGATTCCTGACCTAGAGGTTAAACACTTTTTGAATTCCCTTTGATCACCTTTGTCGCAAACAGGCTTGGTGATTGTTGGGGTTACTCCAACAATACAACCAGCAATGGCCAGATTTCATACACCTGTCTTCAAGCTCACAACCAAGCTAGAAAGCAAAGCAAGTCATTCTGTATCATCTAGACTGTTGGAAGCCTTTATGATGATCAATAACGGCTGTTGTTCATGATGCCATCTTTAGTGAGTGTTTTATAACTTAGCAGTAGAACCTCTTGGAAGAAGTTCATTGCTCATGTTCTGCTCAGGGTTTCAGGTCACCTGATAGACGTACAAGTGTCTTGAAGGATTTGAAGGACTGATACAACATAGGAAAAATAACATTCTGCTTGGGCTGGATCAGATAGTCTCTAGTGTATTTATATCTAGTTTTTCTCCTGCAGCCCTGCTTGTCTCAACGTGTAGATGCTGTAAGCAATAGTGAACGTATTTAGGATGAAGCTAAACTGAAGCTGAATATTTGATGCTTTATCCGTAGACTTTTGTCTTAATTACTTCCAATTGTGGAAGCATGTGTATATTTGTAAGGTACTGAGTACCTTGGTCTCTTAAACTGGAAAACATTTAGTACCTGTGGGATTTAACAAAACACATATCTGTTTTTCTCTCTGGCACATGTTTTTCTCGATTGCATGAAAGTATGAGAAATAGCTCATGGTTCAGAGGATGGCCTAGGTCTATTCTAGTTGTAGAAATAAGGCAGGTGTTTTCCATCAGAGTCATATCTATGTTCATCCCCTCTAACTTCTCACTACTCATTTCCCATATGAAGCTCCTGGACTAGAGGCTGTGGGACTATCTGTAATGGAGATAACCACTGCAGAGGCACACAGAGTAACAACATTGAGATCAGCCACTAAACTCACTTAACTTAAAAGCAAAGTAAAAATGCTCTTTTTTTTGGTGGAGTTTGGTTTTTTTGTCTGTTCCCCCCTTATGTCTCATTTAAGTGCGCTATTTGGTAGGATTTAGCACCCATAGGATTCAATGCACAAAGGGAAACTGGTCTTCTCCTGACCGCCAGGGTACCACCCTACAGCCTCCCCTCAACCCCAAGTCTTCCCGTGCTATTTCTGTATTCTCTTTGTTTCCCCCACATAACTGCTGCTGGCAATAGAAGGAAGGAAAGGCTGTGCCCTTCCCTGTGTATTTTCATCACCTCTGGGCAGATCTGTTCATTAATAACATCCCTGAACTCTCTACCATTTTGCAGGGAGAAAGGACCAAAGGCCAGGGTGTGTGTCTGGAAGCAGACTCAGTGTGGTATGTTGCTGACTTAATGTCATCCAGGGCCTGTTCAAAACACAAATTACTCATGTGGTTTTATGCTAGTGTGTATTTAGGAAACCTAAACTAGACCATGTGAGAGATGTTCAAGTGAGATAGGTTATTGTTGGGCTGGGAAGTGCTGAGGGTCGGAGACATCATCATGCTGGACTTCATTCACTGCTTAGGCAACTGGATATTTCCTCTGGTCTCTGCTCGGCAAGCTGCATGGCAAAGACTTGCTGTCTCTCAGGCTCCTTCCAAAGGTCTGAGGTGTCAGATTGCAGCAATGCTAACAGTGAAGGGTTATTTAATCTTTACATACCACAGGATTGCACATTTTGCCTCTGTAGACCATTGCAAATATAGCAGGTTTTTAATGTTTTTATATTCTTGCTATAAATAAGACCTTTCATCCTGTATTTTGAAAGCTCACTGCATCCGCGGCTTAACATAAGGATTATGGAGACTTCAGAACATTTCCCCTTCTCTACTTCCTCAGGGCTCTGTGAATCCCTAGTGCCATTTCCCACAAAGTCAATGGCTTATGTGGCCTCTTTTCTCTCTTTGGGAGAAGCCATGTAACTTTTGACTTTTCCTATAAATTTTCTAGGGATGGGGAGCAGAAGCGAGATAAGAGCTGTCTACGCCAGCACTACCTGTTCATTTCACCTGCATGCAGTAGCCTCTGCAAGTTGGATGCTAACAAATCTGTGTTGCCCTTCTTTTTCTCTTCTGATTTTAGCTTTTCCATAATGATCCTCCCAAAAGGAGAACTTTCTGCCTCGTGGTGTCTGGAAGACCTCCTTGAATTTTGCAAGGGATCCAGAGTTATGTTGCAAAGCTGTTGTGCTCAAAGTGAGCAAACCGATTGCTTGTTATCTGAGCAGGGTAACTTGCTCTTCTCCCCGTTTTGAGCCAGGATAGCATTTATTTATGAGTTGTCTTTCCAAGCATCCCTGATAGGCATGGGCCCCTGGGAGATGCTCTGGTGCAGTTTACAGCGTTCTTCCTTTATTGACAAGCAGTTGACTGAGGTGTCTGTTTTGCTATTACTCATTTATTGAGCTGTGGCAGAGTGCTGCCTATGAGCACAGAGCAAACTGGGGCACTGAGCAATGCAACTCACACCCATCCTGGAATATGCAACAATGTAGTGGTGCTTTTAGTTTCCATACCTTCATTTTTTTGATATATATGACATAGCAAACAGTGCTCTGCTCCACAAATGGGAAAATGCAGTTGACTCAAAGAAGAGGGAATGGGTAATGAGCAGCACTTGCTGTGACAGTGGTTGATGCCCTGCTGGCACCCATCCTCATATGTGAAGGAGAAAGCCTTTCTCTCCATGGCTTTTCCTTGCCTCCCATTTGGGTAGAGCAGTGCTAGGGATGACCTTGTGCATCCCTGTCTCATCCTCAGAGCCACAGAGGGGTGAGCAGAGACTGGTTTGGGGATTGGAGGAAGGTGGACATGGAAGGGGACTCTGTTCTACATGGAGAGAGGAGTGATGAATGACCAGTGAGATCCTGGTCTCCGTACACAGCCTTGGTCTGACCCAGGTAACCAGCAGAGCAGGCTCCAGCCTGCAAGAGGTGTTCTGTCCTTAAGCCTCAAAGCAAGAAAGTGTACTAGTTATGTTTCTCAACAGCTGATGGTGTAAAAACAGTGAAAGGAGTGAGCTGTAGTTTAAGAGGGTGCTGTGGACATGTTACTCCCTGTGGACTGGACATGGAGCAAACCCTGTAACTTGTACCAAGGATTACAGCTGTGGGCTTTTATTTCCAGATTTCATTGCTGTTGACAGTCAGTCAACCTTCAGAGTCCCTCTGGATGCTGAAGATAGCATGTGCTGACTAAAGTTGCTGCTGCATGGATGACCTCTGGGAAAAGGGATTTTGCTTTTGATCCAGTTCTATTTTCACATTATAGGTGAGAAAACTCACCCTTGAAATTGCTGCTTTGCTGAGAGCATGAGCAACAAAGTAGTGGCTGCACAGAAGGTTACCCATAGGAGGTGGCCTGGTAACTGTGGGAAGGGTCCCTTTGGGCTTCAGTGGCACAGCAGACTGACAGCACTCTGTGCAGTGAACAGTTTGAGGTGTCCCATTCCCTGTTCCATAATTAATTTTGATAGAACTGGGATGTTTACATGTTTGCTATCTAAAATTTGTCTGCTCTTGGTTGAACACTTCTGTCATGTCAATAATGAGTTTTCATTCACTGCTCACCTCCCTGGCGTGTGATAGATATCTTCATGGTAGTGGCTACTTACTGGTTGGGTGATTGTAGCTGTCTGGTTTGGGATGGGAAAAATACTTTCTTCAAGCATTCTTCTTAGCATAATTTTGCTTGTCTGTGCATTTATCAGTGATGAATACAACTTATTTCCACATATGGTGGGTTTTTATTTGGCTCTAGTGCTTCAGAACATTGCAAATGTCTAAGATCCTGTTGAGAGAGAACCGTCATACCATGGCTGTGTTGTAAGGCTTGGGAAATGAGGTGAGGCATTCATGCTGTTTGGTTTTTGCATCTTTCAACATTGAAGTAGGTTTAAAACTTTTTTTTTTTATTTAATGCTATAAATACTATTTGAATATGAAGAAATGGCGAAAGAATTTGCTCCAGCAGGGATGCTTCCTGTACACAAACAGTAATCAGAAAAGATGCTGAGCTTAAGCCATGAGATTTGCAATGATTTCCATCTCTGTGGGGCTGGTAATGAGGAACTTGACAAGTGCCACAGCTGGTCCATCACCAGCAATGGTCCATCATAATGTCTGCTGCTTGGCCTGTGTCTCTTGTGGGAAGAGGGGCAGAGGAGTGGGCAACTTTTGAGCACTGTGGTCCTGGTTCTGTGCATCTGGTGCTGGTTACCTCTCCCATATCACCTGGGGTCTGACCCACTGCTGGTCAGGGATGGCAGTTTGAGGTCCTCAAAGAACTCGGGATCTGACCCATTTTTGGCATCCCTGACTTTTACTAGATGTCAGCATTCATCCAGTGTTACTCTTCCTCCTCCACACCTTGCTCGGTATGAGGGCTCTCTTGTCTCCCTGGTGCCTTTTCATATTACTCTTTGCTTATTGAAGAAGGAGGAAGAAAGCCAGATGGTGTCAGGCTCCATTGTGCATGCTGCCAATTCACCCTCTTACAGCCCTACTCTAATTTTTTGTATGTGATTAAAGGGGATTCATTCCACTTTCTGCTGTAAATGTGTCTTCAGAAATCTCTAACAAGGTTTTGCAAGTGTGTAGAGAATAACTGAAGAACTCCCACACTTTCTTCTTCTGAAGATGAAACCTCCACATTTTATTCTCTTGACTAAAAAACATGAACACCTGACCTAACAGGTGAAAAACAGATGGCAGAAGCTTGAGGGATAGTGTGCACACACACATCTGCTATGCAGACTGTATTCAGAAAATGATGAGATTGAAGCCTGTTGCATTCTAAGGGCCGTAAATTGTGAAATGTCTTTAAGGAACACAGTTCTCAGAATGGGACCTAACCCCAGATTTGACTTCCCTGAAATGCTGGAGCTGGATCTAGTTGTGGTGGCTTGATAACGCTCTGCTCCTTACCCAAAGGTTGTTCAGGGTTAGTGGGAGATGACCCGCTTGATCCCCAGCTCCTCATGTCTTTCTTCTGCTGTTTCCCAGTGCAGGTCTGTTGCCTGCATGACTAAGTATCCCTGGGTTTTCATGTGATAGTCCAAGGCCTGTTTCTCTGTTCTGCCTTATCTTCATTATGTGTTCTGTGCTCAGAAAGATAATAATTTCTGAATACCAAGCTTTCCATGGTGACTGCTCAGCAGCCATCACATGATCTTAAAGACACAAGGCCAGCTGCTTTCATTTATACTGGATAAGATGCTGGCCTCTGAGGCTTATATGATCAGTTCTCAAACATCAATAATTTAGAGAAATATTTTGCCTTCTACATTCCAAGAAGTTTATGAGGGCTACTTCTATAACAAATTATTTACAACAAATTATTTACAACAAATTTTGTCTAATTCTTTTCCATTCTTGAGCATGCATCTTAATCTGTGTTGTATTTTTATCTTTTTTCCTCTCATATGTTCTTGTTTTGTGGCCTTATAGATTCAGCATGGCTCTCCAAATGGAAAATCTCTTTCTAAATATGACTCAGCATACACAGCCTTTACAAGGTTCAGAACTCTTCAGGTCATGACACCTTCATACTGTGAAAATGGAAGTTTAAAATTATCTGCTGCCTATAGTATATTATTCATCTCATAGGCTATTAGCTACAGCAGTTTGTATGAGTCTAATGTAGCAAATGTCAGATGTTGTTTTCATTTCTGTTTTATTTTGCTTCACTGGCAAAATTCTTATTGATTTCAGTTGTGGCAGATTAAGCCGTGCGTATGTTTCATTTTTATGAGCCAGCAAAAATGTATTTCCCTCTTTATTGTGCCCGTCTCATCTCCTTTAAATATTTCTGCTCATCTCTACAAAACTCTCCCACTCAAATTTTGGCATCTTCCAAGTCTCATTCCTCGGCTCACATTGTCTAAATCCCAAGTATTTGCTTAGACTGTGACCTTACCCAGATAAGTGTCCATCCCAGCTGTGTGATAGACTGCTTCTGTTTGCTAAGAGGTGAAATAAGGTGTTAAATAACAATGTTTTTCTATGTCACCTGAGTTTTGAGGTCAGACTGTTAGGTGTTTCACAGGCTTGAAAAGCAGCAGATTGCTAAATGGTATCAGCAATATACAGTAGATGTGGGGAAAGAAGTACAAGCTACTGATCTTTAGGTTTGCCTGAACAATAATCAGAATGGAACAATTAGCAAGGAAACTCTGGTTTGTGAGCATCCACGGACAGATGGCTTCTGGCCATCCTTGACAAAAGCAGCTGATTTGTAGGGGAGTTACTAGGGTCACCGTGGTATGGGTTACCCACCTTTCGTACATAAGATCTTAAATCCTGTGTCGGAGCAATCCACAATCCACACCTGGGTCAGAGCAATCCCTGGCACAGCTACAGGTTGGGCATAGAACAGATTCAGAGCAGCCCTGAGGAGAAGGACTTGGAGGTGTTGATCGATGAGAAAATGAATATGAGCCGGCTTCAGTGTGCGCTCGCAGCCCAGAAAGCCAACTGTATCCTGGGCTGCATCAAAAGGAGCGTGACCAGCAGGTCCAGGGAAGTGATCCTGCCCCTCTACCCTGCTCTCATGAAACCTCACTTGGAGTACTGTGTGCAGTTCTGGTGTCCTCAACATAAAAAGGACATGGAACTGTTGGAACAAGTCCAGAGGAGGGCCACGAGGATGATGAGGGGACTGGAGCACCTCCCATATGAATATAGGCTGAGAAAGTTGGGTCTGTTGAGCCTGGAGTAGAGAAGGCTGCGTGGAGACCTCATAGCAGCCTTCCAATATCTGAAGGGGGCTATAGGGATGCTGGGGATGGACTCTTCATCAGGCACTGTAGTGATAGGACAAGGGGTAACAGGTTAAAACTGAAAGAAGGGAAGTTTAGATTGGATATAAGGAAGAAGCTGGCGGTGTTCAAGGCCAGGTTGGACATAGCCTTGGGTGGCATGGTTTAGTGGGAGGTGTTTTTGCCCATGGCAGGGGGGTTGGAACTTGATGATCTTAAGGTCCTTTCCAACCCTAACTATTCTATGATTCTAAATAAACTTCTGTCTTGACAGGTGATAACTGGGGTTTGTCTTGATGATCTGTGAAAACCACAAACTCCTAGGACATGGATCTTGAGTAGACTTCTAACTGTTAAAATGACCATTATCTGAAATAACATAATGTCCATGTAATGTACAGGCCTGTCCTGCTAACACTGAACATGCAGAGATATTAATCTCTCATGCCTATCTTAATCTAGATGGATGGGAAAAGACTTATACTTCTAAGCTACTCTATATTAATGAAAAACATTCTTTTCTCCTGTCGTCCAAACATACTCTGCAGCTGCAGGGGAAATAGTCTCTGAAGTGGGAGTGAGACCAAAGTCAGACCTTGAAGAGGTCTTGGAAATGTCAGTGGACTGTGTACGCTCTATGTAAATTAGGAGTGAATCACAGTGCGATTTGATAAAGATCTGGTTGAAGTTGGGTAGCACTGAGCATCAATTGTTTGTGTTTTCTCTTTGGAGGTTAAGGCTGAGTGACAGTCAAGTGGGGATTCCCTTGGAAAGAGCAGCAGTCTTCTATGGTCAAGGACATGCTGCTGCCACCAAAGCTCTGGTATTGGCTCCTAAAGTTACAAGGCAGGATGTGTGAAAATGTCCACTTCTGCCCTGACAGGTCAGAAACATTTGCAAAGAGTGTGGTGGCTGATCTACTCCCAGAGAGACGTGCAAATTTGTTTTCAACAGTGCAGTCTAATTGGATATTTGGTGTAAGCCTGATTAAAGACTGTACCTGCATTATTAGGTCTCTGTTGTTACAGTGGTGTTGCTAAAGCTGTTGAATATAGGCATTTTTTCCATGTGGTTACAAAAAGCTAAAGTGACAAAAGTCGTCCTAGTTGACATGTAGCTGCACAGGTAAAAATGCTTTGGTGCAGATAAAATGTCTCCAGGACATAACAACAGCTGAGTTAAGATGACCTGATAGGGAAGCAGAGACGCTCTGTTTGTTGTAAATGATGTCATTGCTGATTTTTACCACCCTGGGGTATGGCTCATGGGTCACCTTGAGAAAGCAAACAACTGCTCAGGAAAGCTTAGGGTTTTTGAGTCATCCTGTGGAGCATACACTTTGGTCCTAATAAACATTATTTATACCTCATTGAAACTCAACTTCTTTGGTTCTAATTCTGTGTAAGAATCACAAACATTATTTTTAGATCCTCATGCTGAACAGAGTTCAGATGCATTTTATCTGCTCAACGACAAGATGTGCTGGGGTCATATTCTTCCTACTATTAGGAATATGTGGATTTAATAAAATCTCTAGTTTATATACAAGTAAACTGTGGTTTTGTTTCTCAGATAGGTGTGATTTCACCTGTAGAGTTTCTGTATTAAAGACATTTTCCTGTGTTTCACCAAAACCAAATACTAGTTTGGGAGACCGAAAGAAGGGTGGGAAGAAGCAGGCATCTAAGTAAAACATATGTTGAATGGGGAAAAAGTCAGTCATCCTGGGTTCTGGGCCTGTGATTATTTCCACATGCCTGGACTGTATTGCTGTGCTGTGTGCCATTAATGTCATTAGATGCTTTATGTCAGAGTGGATTTTTTGCACATGCTGATGAGATTGCAGGATTGGAACCTTAATGAGTAAATGCTGCCAGTGCCGTGATGGCACCGTGAGGGTGCATGGTGCGCATGGAGGTCTGCACCCTTCTAAGCCCCTTCTCGTGCTGCATGTGTGGTCACTTGCCTAGGCAGGCCAGCAGTTCCCAGAGTGCTGAAAACGGCCTAGCTGGTTAAGCCACCCTCTGGCAGCAGAGTTTGTCCTCAGCCCTTTCTAAGAAAAACAAACAAGAAGACTGGGCAATCAACCCTCACCTTGTAAAAATGGGTATTTTTAACTGATGTTTGGTGCTGGAAGAAGACATAGTTAAAAACAGGCTTAATGTTCCTATTTGAAGGTGCCTGTGTGTTGGGAAGAAATGCCAGCCCTTCCCCTTGTTTTTGTTGGGGTTGGTTTGTGAGAACATGAGACCTTGGGAGCCATTGCCATTCCCTTTGGTTCCTGGTGAAAGGAAAAGAGATTTGATTGCTCCCTCCAGATAAAAATACAGAGGATTCTTTTCCCTTTGCTTTGCTTTGTTGTTGTTTGACCCTGCCAGATTGGTCTGCTCTCTGCTCTCCAAGTGCGTAGGCGGCACAGAAGAGGATGCTGAGACAAAGAATGAGGGAGGGACAAAAGAGAAGTGAAAAAGACCTTTGGATTGGAGGCATGGTGTATGGAAGAAGAGAAGCAATGGCAGAAGCAGCTCTGTTTTGGTTTGCAAATGTTTGCAGCAGATCAGATGAAGCTGTGGTAGGTCAGAGACACTCAGTCTACATGCTGTAGTGATGAATATATCAGCATGTCTTAGATCTTAGGCATACAGGCATTTTTCTGTGTTTGTGGTAATTTTATGAAGCTCATGTCCTATTGATATCTGATCCCTCCTGGAAATTGGGATGTTGGATGGAGAATATCACCGTTGCTCTACTCAGTACAGTATCTGCATTTTACATTCATCTGCTTTGTGCTGTGATAATGTAGGTCCAAAACAAGTGGCATTTTGTGAAGGTAAAGCGTGGGGGTGTTTTTTGTACTGATTAAATCCCTTTTTCCTGAATTGAAGAACCAAAAACTCATTTCTCATTCCAATAATAGCTGCCACCAGTGTGCTGCATCTGGCTTGTGATCTTTCATGATCCTTTTGTGAGACCGTGCTACATGTAAAATGTCTTCTGAGTAATAGCAGAAAGGTGTTAAAAGATACAACAATGGAGGAAGGGTAAAATTCAGGTACAGCTTGAAAAGCCACAAAATGTCTAGGATGGGGAGGTACAAGACAGCAGTATCTGGTGAGGAGAGCAGGAGGCTGGAGAAGGGTGAGCAACAGATGAACAGAGCGAGTGGCAAAGGCCAATGCATGTAACTGGTCGTATATGATTTATTTTGTATTTATACCTGCAAGATTCATCTTGCTTGAGCTGGAAAATTCAACCTTGCCATATGTTTTGCCCTTGGAGTATTTGACTTCCAGCTCTGTTGGTACCTTGAAGTTTAATGTAAAAGAGCTTGCGAAAGCAGCCTTGTAAAGGCAAGTTTTGTAAATAAATCCCATTTCCTGTAGCACAGCCCTGTAGCAGGAGGCAGTGAAGTTTTGGGGTGAGAAGGGGTGCAGGGGGAGCTAGTCCTGTAGGACTTTAGGACTTTATTCTGCAACCCCAGGAGCCTTTCCAAGCCCAGGCTTAGGTTGTGGCCACACGTGCTGGGGGATGCTGTCTTGTGGATGTGCGGCGTGGTCCTGCCTGCCATTCTTGCCAACCCAGATGACTTATTTTGGCCCATGCTGCCCTTCACCACCCTCTCTGAAGGACTTTCAACAAGGTAATAAAAAGGTGTTTCTCTGCTGGGCTAATATTTACATCACAAACACATATGGTGCCTTTGCTTGGTTGCAAACATCAGCGCATGCAAGCAAGAGGCTTTTCTCAAAAAGGGTGGGACAGGAAACAGAGGTTATTCTCTCCTGTTACTGTATTTGCTGAGAAAACCCTTTAGAAATTACACTTATATGTTGAGGGAACGTTATTAAGATTACAAAGTCAAGCTCTCAAAGCATGCTGGAGTGGAGATTGCCTATCTAACCTTCATTTGCCCCTGGTGCCAGTGCTTTCTGATTACCTTATTTACCTCTTTGGTTTCACAGAGCTCCTGCCTGTGCTCTTTCCAGAGGGCATTGAAAGAACATTGGTAGAAAGAATTAACCCATTGTTCCTATGGTCCTCATTTAACTTTTTGCTAAACCTCATAATATGATTCTTTAGCTCAGGCAGAGGCATCACTTGTTCCTACAGCAATATTGTGGAAAAAAAGGTGTTGTTTGCTCAACAGTCATATGTTAAAGGGAAAATGCTATAAAAATGCTGATGATTCCAGCTGGTAATTCCATTTTTCAGTGCAGAGTTTGCATATTGCCTATGATAAAGTGTGAATGAGTTACTTGTATTTTATAAAAAGTAAATACATTGTACCAGTATTCCCTGTAGCTCTCTGTGGAAAAGTACTATGCTTGTACAGCTAAAGGCTGTTGTAGTGCCTTATCACATGGGATGGTACTGTTCAAAGTTTCCAGAAGTTTAATAACCCCAGAAATGGGCTTTAAATAAGAGATTTCTCACTCCTGCTGGTGCTGTGCCCCCAGCCAGAGTAAAAATAAAGATATTCACATGAGACTAAAGAAAATCTTTGCTTTAAGATAGAAACTTCAGTTTTCTTTCTGATTCTTATGGTTGTTCTGATGGCAAGTCAGCTTCCTTGGGTGAATGTTATGAATCAGCATTCTATATTCTTTTTAATTACAATGCTTCTTTTATCTTTGTTTTCCACTACATCTGGATAGGCCTAAGATCCTTTGAATCTTGTGCTTGAAGTGTTAGTCTGAAATGGCAGCAAGAGGCTAAGTTATTAATGTTAATTTAGCATAGAAATGCAGGTCAGAACTGGAGGCATTTGAAGGCTCAGCTGGTGTCATGCAGAGCATGAGGCTTTCCCACAGGAATGGTCTTTTGGCAGAATCCAGGTGATCTTGCCCCAAAGCAGGCACGGGTTTTCTGTATTATTTGAAAGCTACTTTTCATAAATGCTATTTAGTCCAAGGCAATGCTTTATTGCAAGGCACAACTTACACTGAATTGTCATTTTCAGTCTCCGCTACTGAGTTTTCTCAATAGATTATCCCAAAAGCATTCAAGGAGGAGGGGCACTCTTGGCTTCTGGAGCATTGACTTCTTTCCTAACACCTTCATGCATGGTGTCAGTCTTTGAAGATAAACCCAGCTTCCAGTGGGGGCTTGCAAGTGTTCACATTGCTGATAGAAAAACATTGAGAAACTTGGCCTGAGGTCAGTTCAGTTCCTTGGCTTGGAATTCCTTCTTCTTGCTCAGCCTCCTGCCCCTCTCCAGCACTGAGCACTGCTGTTCCGCTCTTCTGATCCTGCAGATGGTAGCACAGGAGGTCAGGAGAAAACATGGAGTGTTGGCAGGGACAGAGTTAAGTCTGTGCCAGCTTTGGCTTTTCATGAACAGGGGTTGAAGCCCCCAAGCAGTTACATGAGACCTCAGGGTCTCCTGTCCCTGCTGTCCCCTCTTCACCTAATCAATTTGCATCCTGGACATCCATTACAACACCTCGCTGATGTCTTCATTGCCCTACCAAGAGGCAGCCTTTACCACAGCGCAGCTGCAGCTCCTGTCACTGAAGCAAACATAACTGATGTCTCATTTACGCTGAGTGCAAATGTGAGGCGGATATTCATGTAAAGATTTTCCCTGGCCTTAAATTCCCCTTCCTGCTGTTCCTGCAGAGAATTCTACCAGAGTATTTGAATGCCTGCGTTAGCAGCTGTGGTGCTGTAGTTCGTAGATTTGGGTGGTGATTCTGATTTCAAGAATTTCAGCCAGGATTTTGAATTTCCCTTGACTTACACATTGAGAATGTGGCTTTCATCCAGAGCTGCAGCTTTATAGTAATGCTTAATAATGATATAGAATCATAGAATAGTTAGGGTTGGAAAAGATCACCTCCTTGGACCTGCTGGTCATGCTCCTTTTGATGCAGCCCAGGATACGGTTGGCTTTCTGGGCTGCGAGCGCACACTGCCGGCTTATGCTCATTTTTTCATCAACCAAAACCCCCAAGTCCTTCTCCTCAGGGCTGCTCTGAATCTCTTCTCTGCCTACCCTGTAGCTGTGCCAGGGATTGCTCCGACCCAGGTGTAGGACCTTGCACTTGGCATGGTTAAACTTCATCAGGTAGGCATCAGCCCACCTCACAAGCGTGTCAAGGTCCCTCTGGATGGCATTCCTTCCCTCCAACGTATCAACTGAACCACACAGCTTGGTGTCATTGGATCTTGCCCCTCTACTCTGCTCTTGTGAGACCTCACTTAGAATATTGTGTGCAGTTCTGGTGTCCTCAACATAAAAAGGACATGGAACTGTTGGAACAAGTCCAAAGGAGGGCCACGAGGATGATCAGGGGACTGGAGCACCTCCCGTGTGATGATAGGCTGAGAAAGTTGGGGCTGTTGAGCCTGGAGAAGAGAAGGCTGCATGGAGACCTCATAGCAGCCTTCCAATATCTGAAGGGGGCTTATAGGGATGCTGGGGAGGGACTCTTCATGAGGAACTGTAGTGATAGGACAAGGGGTAACGGGTTCAAACTTAACCAGGGGAAGTTTAGATTGGATATGAAGAAGAAATTCTTTACTGTAAGGATGGTGAGGCACTGGAATGGGTTGCCCAGGGAAGTTGTGAATGCTCCATCGCTGGCGGTGTTCAAGGCCATGTTGGACATAGCCTTGGGTGGCATGGTTTAGTGGGAGGCGTCCCTGCCCCTGGCAGGGGAGTTGGAACTAGATGATTTTAAGGACTTTTCCAATCCTAACTATTCTATGATTCTATGACCTTAAGATCACCTAGTTCCAACCCCCTGCCAACTCATTATATTCTCAGATGCCTGCATAAACATCAACTAACCAGCATACCTTTTGCTCGGGCAGCATCTGTACCCCTACATTACAGATAAAGAACTGAAAGTAGAGACATGTCTTTCATCTAAACCCCCTCCATTAATGCCAATAAATTAATATTAAAAGGATGTATAGGATACAAGATTTCCTAGCTCTGGTCCCTGGTTCTTGTGCACTAGCATGCTGATGAGATTCTTGGAGGAAATCTGCTTTTGGTACAGGTAAAGTTTCCCCCTGCTAATAGCAGTCAGAGACTTGTGCAGAGAAAAGACCTGAGAATGTGTTCCCCTAAATTCTCCCATCTTCCTGGATGAGATGAGTGTGAAAAAGGACAGTTTCTAACCACTCTATTACCATAAAGTCAAGTGCAAGTGGTATAGAGAAACTGAGAGCACCTTTTTAAACATAAAAACCCTTAAAAGAAGGTTCTCTGGTTTTGGCAAGTATCTGATTTCCACAGTTCCCTCCTTTTCCCCATACTGATATTCAAGGAAGTATTTTCAACCTTTTCTTTGGGGGGAGGTCTCTACGATCAGCATCATTAAAACCCCCATCAAGAGAGGGTTTATAGCTTGTTTTGTCTTGCTTGTGAAGAGTAAATTCCAGTTTTCCATAGACCCAAATCCAGTCCCAAAAGAGTTTTAGGTGTGTGAGGCTTACATGAACTGGAATTCCATTTTCCTGGCCTGGCCTGTGTATTGCATAATCTTTTCCTCGATCTCCATGAGATGGATTCTTCATCCTCTCTTTTCCTGTCTCTTTGTACCTTTTTCTGTGTCTCTTCCTGTGCAAAGCAGGTCTATGCAGAGCTGATTTTCCCTGCTGAGGTCCCCTGCAGGTATCTTTGCTGCTTTCCCTCAGTTGGGGTGGAATGTGCTGTTTGGCCGTGTAAGGATGTCTTTTCCCAGACCATGGTGGATCTCTGGCCTCCTGTTTTCTTGAAAGCTAGTCTTCTAGCCAGGACACCAGGGAAGTAATGAAGGTAATGTGACCCCATGACTTCATATCTAAACCTGCTGCCCAATGCCCAGTACTGGGGGTTTTATCGCAGGAGGAGTGAAGAATGTGCCCTCTTGGCTGCTCAAGGCCATTTGGAAAGATCCAAGGTTTTTAGTCTAATACGCAGCCTGATGACCGTGAATCTATCTACAGAAGTCTTTTGCAGCCTCAGCATCCTACTCTTGCAGTTAATAAGTATATTTAGCAAGATCAGACACTGCCTCAAAATAGTCCTGCAGCAGATTCCTACTGGCTTGGACAGCAGTGCTGCTGCTTGGCTGGAGTTTGCTGGATGCTGTTCACAAATGGGAATGGATTTAGGGTTGGGTTTATGTTGGGTCCAGCCCTTATACCTTTGTCAGTGATTTCGAAGGGAGCACAAATGGGGATGATATTGATTTTTTAAACTTGATACCAAACTGGGAGGCCTTGCCTGTATTGGCAAGGGCAAAGAAATACCCTAAGGGGACCTAGAGATATCAGCAGAGAACTGCAAAATAAGAACCATGTTGTAGATCGGTTCTCTCTGTTTAGAGGAAAATCAGAAATACAAAAGACTGAAAAGGAATTTGGCAAAGGGCAAGGTCTGAAATGGACTCGGAGGTGATGAGCACAAATCAAGAGTAGGTTTCAGCATGACATGGCTGGGAAGGAAAGATTTACCGTATGGCAGATCATCCTAGAGGAATTATCATGCAACAGGGCAGACAGGCTCTTTGACTACCATGGATACTCTTGTGGGACTATGTCCCCCAGGAGCTGCTCCACAGCAGTGGGGGAAGCGCAGGAGAGGGGATGCTGGGTTTTTTTCTGAAAGAAAGAAAAAAAAAAAAAAAAAAAATAAAGAAACCACCAATTTTAAAATTAATTGAAATTGTCATTTTCTGCCAAACGGGATGACTCATTTTGGCAGTCTGCCCTCTTGAACCTCCCCTCAGACAAACAAACGCAGCCAATAAGTTGCAAAAAATAATCTGAAAAGATAACAATCCAAAATTTTCCTTTTGGTGTATTCAAAACAAAGGGTTTAATGGTGGTGTTTTTTTTTTTTTTTTTTTTTTAGACATCATTTCAGAGCTGGATTCAATGACCATAACTTGAAAAAATGAGGTAAAAATAACTCCAAAAATAAAGTGCTTCATTTTGAGTTAAAGAAACATTTTGTTCAGTGAGACGCACAAAGCATTCGGTTTTGGGCCCCCATGAAATGACATTTTTTTTTCCTAGCAATCTCTTGGTTGAGGCAGTGAACCGAGAAGTCAATTATTCACAGAGCTATAGCAAGGTTAAGGTAAGGATGGAAAACAGAGCTGAAATGAGAAACTGAGGGAGAATGTCCAAGTCAATCTCCATTCCTCCAAATGAAATGTGGTGGTTGATGGTATAAGCGCCCAGACCCCGTGCTGTCACCCAAGTGTGTGGGCTGCCTGCCGTGAGACACAGCAGGCGATGTCCTTGTGGCATCCGTGGGAGCAGAGCAGGGTGTTGTGATCCAAGAGATGTCCTGAAGCTGCTGGGGTGTGGGGACCACGCTGTAGTGCTCCTAGGGATGTGCCCTCACCCTGCACTGCTGCTGCTGTAAATGCAGCATCGTTTAGCAGGGGAGGGGGAAAGAATAGAAGGGGGAAAAAAAGAAACTGCCAAGAAACTGCCATAAGCTCTGCGGGGTGTGACTTTGGGCAGTGAGGAGCAGAGCAGGCTCAGCTAGGGAAGAGCTGCTGCCTAGCTCTGGAGTCCAGGTGCAAGCTGCCTTGGCTGGGCAAGCAGGAGCTGGTGGGTGAGCTGGTAGTTGTGCCTGGCTGCTGCTGGGGGCTTGGGAAGGGGTTCCCCTCCCAGGCTGGAAAAGCTGGGCATAGCTTTCCTCATGCGCACAGCGTTAGTGCAAACACCCTGCTTTTCGGCTCGGGCTCTTTTTGCGCTGCATTTTTATTTTTTTCCCTCCAGAAGTGCTGAGACCTCAGCACCCAGCTCTCCTATGCAATAGCCTTTACAACACAGGCAAGAGAGAATCTTATTTCTTGACTTGGCAGAGTCGAGGCAGTATGATGACAGGATTTGCCCAGCACCATGGTAAGAGTTGGGAGGCAGAGCTGCAGTCGTGGCTGCAGAAGTTTGACTCCTGCTCCGTTGCAGAGTAAAGTGTGACTGCAGCGTGGCGTAAAGATGCATGAGCTGGTTTTAAAATGGGGTATACCGTTGCTGGCTGTGGCAGCTCGGTGCCTGCTTAATTAATTTACCCTTAGAGCATTGGACAGGAGAGACGCAGGGAGTTGTGAGTGCGGGCAGGGGAGCGCGGTGCTGGAGATGGAGAGGAGGAATCAAGCAAGCTCCTGCGTGCGCTGTGAGGTGCAAAGAGCAACCGAGGGACCAACCCTCGCTGTGGTACCCTCAGCCCCTCCCTGCACCACCCTCGGCATCCCCCTGCTTTTAAATAACGCTGGCCATTATCCACCGGCGGAGGTAATGAGCTGGAGAGCAGGAAGCGTTGTATGTGGGCTGAGCATGCAAGCCTCGCACAGAAAGAGTTTACGGGGGGTAATGTTTTTATTATTACAGTCCGTGGCGAACCATTGTGCGTTTCAAGCACTTTGCTATTAAGTAATTCATAATTTACCAGCAGAGGCCGGTTTGAAGACTCTGGTGCAGTGATGGCTGGTAATACATTTTTTTTTTTTTACTTAATTTTTTTCCCCCACTGTAATGTACTCCAGGGCTTTGCAATGGATACCAACGCCTGGGGAGTGAAAGTTTCAGATGGCCCACGTTGCTCGATTTTCTAAACGAGCTCTTGCGTTTTTTCCCCTTGAAGCTGGCAGCGCCTCCTGTTTGTCCGTTATGTTGCCAGGGCGCCGGGTAACGCCGGGTTTTGAGCCCCCTCCGGCAGCACCGTTGGCGGTGGCATCGCGGGTGGATGCCGTTGCCGACCGCGTTCCGCTCCGCGGGACGGTGCGTGCCGTGCGCGGGGGGCGGGGGGCCACGCCGCCCCGATGGAAGGCCGGCAGCTATTTCAGGAAGCCGCGAAGTCTCCTCCTTCTTATGTAAATAAACATGACAGCTCGCAGCGTCGGTGCCGCGGCGGGAGGCGCGGGAGTGGGTGGCGGCGGCCGGCGCGGGGCAGCGGCTCCCGCCTGGGCCGGGGGCTGCGGGAGGGGAAAGGCCGCCGGTGGTGGCCCCTCAGGACTGCGTGGCCATGGGCGGGCAGGTGACGAGGAGCCTGCTGTACGGTAAGGACCGGGGCAGCGGGCAGGGCAAGGTGCGGCGGGGGATGCGGCTCTGCCTGCCCCGTCCTCCTGAGCATCCCGCGGCGGAGAGCGGCCGGCGGGAGGCAGCCGGGCTGGGGTGCGCTGGGCTCGCTGGGTTGCCGGGGACGAGGGACAAGCACCTGCCTGCGCAGCGCTGGCGGGTTGCGGGGGGGTGGCAGGGGCGAAGAGAAAGTAACCGTAAGTGTGTGCGCGTCTGACAACTCCCACGGGGAAAAAACAGCTAAGCAATGGTAGAGGTTACTGCGGGGTGGCTTAGCAGGCTCTCCAAACCTTATTCTTCCTCTCCACCAGCAGTTTCTTCTTAACACGCACTCTGGTGTATTTCATTTTAAATTGATAAGGTCTGGGGTGAGCGTTGGTTTGAATTGACTGATACTAGACACAGCTAAAGCCATTAAGTGCAGTGCGCTCACTGCGTTTGCAGTGTAAAAGAGGGGGGAGCTGGAAAGGGACTGGAGTATCCTGCGCAAGCCAATGCTACACCAGGCTTTGAATCTACAGAGAAAGAGCAATACTAGCCATGTTCCTGTCTGTGGAAATCTCATGCCATAAATACTTCTGTGAGAATACTGCACTCCTTTAATATTAAACTTGCCTATTGCTCTGAGTTGCTCTGTTTAACTTTGGACATAGTAAATGTGCTGTGTGTCAGTGCGGTATGAATGTATTTTCAGAGACACTTCCTTGTTACAGTAGTAAATATAGTTATGAAAGATGCAGGTAAAGCATCCTGTGGGCTTGAAGTATCTTGTATCCTTTCTTTGAGTAAAGATGCATGAGGTATATAGGCTTAGGCAGTAAGTTACAGTCCTGATTCTTCTCATGTTCTCCACAAAGTCCAAACCCCATAGTTTAAGGAACAAATGGGTATAGGAAGTAGATGACTTTCATCCTAAAGATGTTGAGCAAACATGTCTCGATAGAGGTTATTTGTTTATTGTTTGTGTTCTGAAGTTCCCATGGCCTGACCTTATTTCTTCTCCAATCTCACGATATACATGTAACATACGCAGAACAACAGTACTGTTGGGTCAACATAAAAAAGCAAGAGCTCTGGCTGTTGTCTTGTGGTTGTAAGTGCCTTTACCTCTTTGAAACATTATTTGAATGAATTTGAAGAAAAACCAAACCTGGCTGGGAAAGAATAATAGTTTCCTGAAAGAATAATATGTTTCCTGTGTGTGCCAGGGACTTGGCATTCCTGCTGGGGCTTTCTCCTGCCTGCAGCCGGCAGTGCATTGCACAGTAATCCTGCAACTTCTGCCTTTCAGTGGTTCTAGTCCAGCAAGTGTGCTTCTCTAGTTTTTGTTTTGTTGGGAGAGGGAGACAGATGAGGAGATGTGGGTAATGAACTCAAATTTCCCTTTTCATACGGAGGGGATGCAGGCTGTGTTATATTCAGAGGTGATGCACTCTGTGTTTAGTGCAGTGATGCTTTATAAAAAGTGGACATGCATTAGAATTTAAATAAAGAAATAATTAAAAGTCATGCAACAAAGCACATTTAACAAAAATAGACTGCATCTGCACTTGTGGTTTGTCTGTGGCTACTGTTCCTCCAGTTCCATCTTTCTGTTGAATATTTCTGTTTCAGATGTGTCTCAAAATAGTCAGGGAAAGAGAACTGAAACCGTATCCATTTCTCTGACGAGAAATTGAAACTCAATGTCAAACTACTGAAAGGAATTGTATTAACAGCCCTGGGGGTTGGCATTCTTTCTTTTTAGAAAGCTCAGGTAAAGCGTAAATTCATGTCCTCCAGACATATCTGGCGACCTCTCCATGTTGCAAGGATGGGCTGGGATTCTTCACAAGCTCCTATGTAATTTAACCTCACTGAAAATTAGCTCAGATGGGGAGATAGTGCATGCACTGGCTGCCTGTGGCTCTGCTGAGCTGGTCCTAGCGAGGCAGTCGGTGTTTCCCTGAGGTGTGCCAGGTCCCCACCTCCTCTGCAGCCCACCCTGACCTTGGTGGGGTTGAAAAAGTAAATGGACAGAAAAGCTCCTGAAGTGGATGATGAGGGAGGCACTCTTTCAAAAAAGCGTAAAATCAGGGTGGCGATCTTTTAAAAGCTGTGTGTGAGGTTTGTAGAGGTCAAGTGCAACCATACACAGACTGACATGATGAGGAACACTTGACATCATTTACTCTCTTTGGGGTAGGCATCTCTGAGTGAAAATGCTGCTTTTCCATTGTTATGGTGGCAGCACAAGGAGAGCCATGCTAGTCTGTCCTAATGATGGAGTTCGTGAGTGCTAAATGGGCCCTGAGTCACCTCAAGGAAAGTTTCCCATCTGGTGGGACTGGGAGGAAAAATAATCTTTGAACTATGGTCACTGAAGCATCAGTTGCCCGAGCTTCCCAGGAGAGACCCACCTCCAACTTTATTCCTTGCTAGCAAACAAACCCCAATGGGCTTCTGCCATGAAAGGCAGCACCTTTGTTTTGAAAAGGAGCCATCTGATGGCTTGACGTGCTGGGACTTGGGAGCTGGTCCTTCTTCTCTCTGAAATGATGTGCAGTGTTGAAGTGCACTCATGAAGTCTCCATCTATGTCCCTGTGCTTGGTACTGTGATGGTCTCTGTTCCCCTTCCCTGTTCCTTTCCCACCGCCACCCACAGAAGCCCTCAATGCTAAGAGGGGTTGAAATAGGAAGTTCGTAGGTAACACAGTCTTGGTGGGCAGGATGTTTACTTGTTATTTAAAAAGTTATATCTATACATGCAGTGTTCAGCAATATTTTAAACAGGAAATTTTAATATGGTTGCTTGTGGTTCACCTGATGTCTTCAAGAATAACTGCATATGATGAGTTTACTAAATATTTATATTAAACTACTTACTAGCTAATAATGCTTGAAATGTATCTCCAGTAGATGCATATGTCATAATATATATGTTCTTACGTGTTTGATTCAACTGTTACCTGCTGCAGTAGTTTTTAATTCCTCCTTATGGCTATGAGTGAGGAGCTGTTTGCACCTAGATCTTACTCTTAATTTCGTGAGTTTCTGTCTGAGAAAAAAACCCACCTGAGTATTTTTTATTTCTCTTTCACTCAGATCCAAACTAACACACAGTGATGGTTTAGCTAAGGAGACTGCTGTACTGTGTTTGGGGAGAGATTCAGCATACGTAGATGTGCAGAGGTTAGTGATTAACATCCACACATCTCTTCAGAGGGCTTTTGACTAGCTGTAGTGTGCATAGCGCATTAATTCATGCTCAGGAGTATGTGAGCCTGAGCATTACTGCACATTTGCTCAATAATCTTCCCTCCTACAAGTCATAATTACTAATAAGTCCCTCATTGCAGAGCTTTGTTTTATTTTTGCTTTAATTGCATGTCACAAGCATTCATCAGTGTTTTGAGGCAGAATAATTTTTACAAGGAGCAGGAAAAAAGGTATCTTGGGCTACATTTTCCAAACTGTAATTATATGGCATCGATGTAATTGAAAAGACGTTCCTAGTGAGAAAGCATCGGCTTTTTAGATTGGGAAGTGGTACTGATAGATGTGATTTTCAGTTTGAACGGCTGAGGTCTTTAGCTGCTTGCAGATAATGCTCCGTAAGTTGTGGATACAATATAAATCATGGTTCACTTGTCTTCATGGTGATGTAGAGGCCCACATGAGTTTTGTGCATGGGCAGATTTTCCCCTTATCACATGTATACAGGTCTGGTGAGCAATACAGCCACAGTTGTGTGGTTGTGCTGAAAAAAATGGAGAAGAAAGCCGGAGTTAGGATGTAGCAGGGCTCTGTCCATGCTACATGGCAGTAGGCTTTTGGGTGACTGTCTGTATTCATTCCTCATTTCATCAGGATCTATTTGCCATAGACATTCCTGCATCTGACTGGCCATTTGTTTATGTGCAAAGAGGTGTGAAACACTGGTGTTGTCCTTCCTCTGCATTTTATTATTCTGGAGAATAATTTCTGGGTCTTGCTCACACTTGTTGGCGGGAGATATGGGATATTCAGTTGCTGATACTCAGCCCTAGGAAGAGCTGCTGAGCTGCTGAGCTGCTGCTGTAGGGCTTTGGGGAACAGCAGAGGGTGGAGGCCATTTCCCCAGTGTAAAATAGCTACTGTATGCAACTTCGTTTATTCTTACATTGCACAATAGAGCTCTATTTTTAGCTTTCTTTTAATGCTTTGTAGTGTAGGGAATGGTATATCTATATGTAAATGCTGAAACCAGCCCTATGCTTTGTTTCTTATTTATTGCCTGTACTGCAATAACTGCTCCAAATACCACATTTTACCCTTGCAATTAATATCACTAAGCAGCATTGTCCTCCAGTGCACACTGCTGTACATATCTTTGAATTTAATAATGTTCATCTTCCTATACCTAACTCACAGAATCATAGAATGGTCTGTGTTGAAAGAGACCTTAAAGATCATCTAGTTCCAACCCCTGTAAGTATCCCAGAAGAAATAAAAAGCAGCAATGGTGGAAATAATGAAGACCTGACAACACCAATCATAAGTGAGGTTTCTTTGCAAATTAGTATTAATTTGTATTCTTATAATGTCTAAGTTATTGCCTAGATTTTGGAATAACTTCTTATTTGATGGCGATGGGATCAGCCTCATTAGAGGTTTAGCATCTACCATATTCTGCAGACAATTGCTCGTTAAGAATTAATATGGGACTGTGGAGAAAAGGGTATTTCTAAGCACACTCTGTTTTCAGCATGATTAGTATATAGCCCTGAAAGCAAATAAGTGTGTGTGTGTGTATGAGAAATTAATCCTGCTCAGGGTTGGATTAACTGGTGCAGAAGACCCAGGGCAGGGTGCCAAAGCAGAGTTGGTATTTGCTGAAAGTGGGGCTCCCAGAGATTATTTCGATTCATGCCTCTGACCTGTGGGTCATCTGCCAGTGTCCCAAGGTGGCTGATAGTAAAGTGCATTGACTGCTGACAACACTTCTGAAAATGAAGTGTGTAGTACCTCTGTATGTAGAGATTTTATGGGTAACCATCTTAATGCTTGGAAACTGTTCCATTTATTGTGAAAGGAAAACGAGTTTTTCATTAGTTGTGGCAGTATTTGACTGTAGGGGTCTTGCTACACGTGGTGACAGCAAAGAGCTCTCATTTTGTCCTTTGCTTTCATGGCATCTTCCTGCTAGCTTTTCTGTGTCAACTTGATGCTCTGTTCTGGTGGGACTTAGGGACCGAATGTTGTTTGTCTGATTTTTGTTGTTTTTCTTTGTCTTCTTTTTGACTGATCCTCTCCCTTCTTGATGTGAAAGCGTTCTTACCTCTGATCCTTCTTCACCTCTTCCTTACTGAACTCCTGTTTTCTTAAGAATTACGGGTGACGTGTTTAGCTACCATTCAACTAATTTAGAGGTAGTAGGTGTCTGTTCAGGAAGGTTTGCAGGATCCCTTGACGTAACCTAGGGAGTCATTTGCATGCTTAATCATAACAAGTACTCTTGCAGCCAGAAGATTAAGGTTGTTAATAGTATAAAACAGATTTGATAAACAAATATAATTACCATCGCTGACATCTAGCAGGAATTAAGAAGAGGTGGTCTCTAGACATATAATGTGAAAATGGATATGACTGCTTTCTTTTTATTAAGGAATTTTACATTAATGATATCCATACCTTCAGAGAGTGCTGCATTATCAATCTAACAAAGCATTAATCCTGAAGGAAAGGGAGTTTCCTGGAAAGTGAAAGCAAAGCAAAAATTGATTCTGATAGACTGCCCTCGGGAATTGACAGGGATTACTGATGGCACAGCAGGGTACTGAGCTGGAGGTCAGTAGAGATCTTGCCTTCCAGAGGCTAAATAAGAGCGTGGCTGCCAGCCACAAGCCTTGCGGTGCGAGTGCCCACAGTCAGAGCATATGCTGCAGCCCTGCGTGTTGCTGTGCTTTGCTCTAGGGCTCATCCCTATTAGCGTTGCTGTCTGTTCATTATTCTCCCTGTCTGTTTCCCTCTAGATCAGTGTTTTGCTTTGAAAATGTATTTATCTGAGTGAAGCTGGTCTAAAATGGATGAGAGCTGCCTTCTCTGTAGCTCTTGTGGAGTTGGTCTCACCAGTATTTCTGTTCCTTGACTCTGTCCTTGATTATCTCTTAAAGTGACACTTATTTGTTGGCATTAAAAATAACATTCAAGATGACTGCAGATGATGGGGCTGGGGAGAGGAGTCCTTTGGTTTATCTGAGATTTACTGTGGGTCCAACAGCACAGCAGAGGGGATGGTCTCAGAGAGAGCACTGGTAATTGATCAGATGCATGAACATATTTTTCCTGTTATAAATGTTGATAGGAATTTTATTTAAAAAAATGGAAAATAGTAAAAAGGAGCTATAATAAAAACCATATATATTCATGAGCATGATACAGAATGTAAACAGTGTGCTGCTGCTTGCCTCCCTCCCAACAGCCCGTGTCAGCAGAAATATGGAATTCTCAATCTCCCCATTGAGTTAAAATTACTTTTTTATGAGAAGCCTTTGTGATAAACCAAGGCCCCTTGCTATGAAAATCAGCTGCTTTTTGTGGTTCAGTTTACATCTTTTTCTGCCTATACTGGTAAATGCATCCAAACACAGAGTGGAAGCATCAAGTGATGCTGCGTACCCATAGTCTGAATTTGCCCAGTCATGTTGTACCTAATGTGGCAGCTCTGCATAGGGGCAGAGTGAGGCTGGTCCACATGAGGTGACCTACCCAGGTTTAGCCCCAAGGGCTCAAGAAGCTGCTCACAGCAGGCTTTGTTGATGAAGCCTGGAGAGTAGAAAGGAACCCGACACTCGTCCCAACCAGGATGAACGTGCAGTGACCTCGGTAAAATTTGCCTGAATAGAAGAGGCTGTTCTTGTTTCTCACTACCATTGGAGATAAATCCTCATGGATTGAAGCACACAAAGCCCTAACATGACGGTGCCCACAGCTGACTTGCAGGTGGATCAGTGGGACTCTGAAAATGCTGGTTTAGTGTTGCTAAACAGGTGAAGTCTTTGGGTTGCTTGCTGTGATTTCATGAAGCTTTCTCTGGCTGACACTGTCATAATTTCTCTGTGATAGACCTTGCTGTGCAGCTGTTTGGCACCACAGGGATGCAACTTTGGAAGATTTTAGCCAATAGACTACTCAGTGAAAGCAGGACCTGCTGCAAGATACCAGGGCAGGGCTGAAAATGTGTTTTTCAAGGAGCTGTGAGGCTTGTGGCCTGCCTTAAGCAGAGCTCAGGCGTCGGGGATGGAACCTCAAAAGCAATGCCAGTTGAGCTGAGAGGTGGTTTGAAGGAAACATGTGCCTTTGTTTGAGTTGCCCCTTGTCAGGTCTGGAGGTTGGTTTTGTTTGTTTTTCATTTTTTGACTCGGACTCCTGCAAGAGCCTTTTCTTCTGTTTCTCGCAGTGCTTCCTAGCAACTGAGCCCTTTGTGTGCTTTTCAAAGTTCAAGTGGTCCTCAGGCTACTGCAAGTCCCAGGCCTGTGTTATCAGCCAGAGGGAAGCTGTGTAGCCTCGAGGAGTGTAGATGGGTTTGAGCCTGGGAGAGCTCTTCCACCTGCAGAAAGAAGGCTTCCACCTGTAAAGCACGGATGGGGAATGTGCTGTGCAGGATTCTCGTGTGTTGCTACTCCCTGCTCACAAGCATAGAGGGGGAATTGAGCCATAAACCACACTGTGGCACACAAAGAAGCCATTTTAATTTCAGTCTCTGCTGGAAGCACCACATGGAAAAGAAAATGTGATCAGTATAAAAAGAAATTTTTATGTTCCTAGGAGCAGAGACCTCCCAAACAACTAACATCACTTGACAAACTGCTGTTTAAAATGCAAGTAGTTTAAGTGCTGCAGCTCAACAGGCATTCGTCACAGCTCTGGCGTAAATGCAATATGTGCTATTGGTTGGTTGCTGCTTTAAAGCAAAGATTTCCGGTAAACAGCTTTTGCTTGAGGAAAATGTCATTCTTTTGCTTTTTCTTACTTGGTAAAGCTAAATGCGAGAAAGCTGCGCAGATGGCAACTTGGTGGCAAGGGCGCTGGGGGTACGGGTTTGGAATGGAATAAAGATTGGATTTTAGCTTGTTGCACAGATCAGGCTTTTGGTCAGCAGACAGACAGAAATGTTTCATTGGCTTTAGCTTTTGGGAAGAGAAGAAAGAAGAGAAAGGGCTTTTAGGGGGAGAGTTTTGGAAGCTACAACTTCAGCTCTAATCTGTCTATCTTTAATATTCACTGACTCAACTAAAAGTACTTTAAATAAAACCTTACTTTTCTGTAGAGCTGCTGGAAGAGTGACTGGAGACATAAGAACTGTTAAGAATTGGCTCTTTTCAAAGGTTAAAAAATAGCATCTTACAAAGAGACTGAGATTAAAAAAGAATTTCAAAGAAAAAAAGTCACTCTGGAAAATAGAAATATATGGGTGCCTATAATGTGCTGCAGCATCCCGGATCAAAATGACTTTTGTCTTTGCACACCAAATACAATCAGATTATCAAATACAAAGTCGTCTTAATCCAATTCCTGTTACAAAGACATTATTGATGCTGTGAATTTTGTGCAATTTGGAAGATGAAAATTGCTTAATTTATTTTCTGGTTATCCTAAACTAGTTCAGTGCCACCCTCTGATTTTTCATCTCCAAAGGGAAAGAGACCAACCCTCATGCTGCTTTCTTGTTTTCTGATTCTGAGTGAAGCTATGTATTTAGAAATCATGCAAGTGTGGGAGTCCTGATGGGTGCAGGTCCATCTTGCATGGAGCTGGGGCTGCGGCATGGGAGCAGGTGCTGTCCTTCTGCTCTTAATCTCTCTTTCCATCACTGGCTTTGCAAAATTGGATGAAGAGATCTTGATCAAGCAGCATTGCTATGACAAGGTTCCTGGACAACCTGACTCATTTCTGTCCAGCCCAAGGTTGTATTGCTTGAGCAAGAGTGGGTGGTTCTAGATATTGTCTCTATATCTCATTGCCTGGATTTCAGATGATTATTGGCTGTAAAATTATCTTCCTGTCCTTGGCCTGTGCTACTCTGTGGATGGCTTCTAGCAGTCAGGCTTAGGTGGGAAAATAGGCAAGGCTGTCTTTGGGATGCAGTAGAAAATCTTGTATCATGTTAGAAATTAATTTCTGAAACGGAGATGCAGTGATTACAGTTCCCTGTATCCTTCCTAGGCAGATGTGCAATGGTGTTTATCATACAAAGGATGAAACATTCTATCTGTTCCCATGGTAGGAAGGATAAAATGTAGAGAAATATCCTTCAAATGTTCTATAGTAAATTTGAGTGTTAAAGTCATTCATACAAGAGATGACTGCAGTTCTTGCAATGCTCTTCGCCAGAGATGTGATAACCTTGGCCATTTTGATGGAAGATATTTCTGTCCCATTATCTGTAAAGTGAGTTGTCCCACAGAGACCTTTCTGCTCCGAATCCCCATACAGCAAAGCTGCTCATGGGGACTCCATGTAATGCCTCATCTCAAACTGACTGCAGCTTCAGACTGACCGGTCTACAAGCAATTGCTTAAAGGAGATCAAGAAATTCTTTAGCATATACTAACTGGAATGTTTTAATATTCATTGATTATATATAATTGACAATGCACACTTTCCATCTTCTTGCAATCTTGTGCTTTGGGAAACCTGTGCTTGAACCCTCAGGGACAGAATTTATCCATTTTTTGCTTTAGCATGTGGCAAAAGCTGTAGTCTTATGACACATACATGGCTGGTACTTCTGGCTCAGCTGAGGCAGGAGGAGGTATGTAGTATAGTGTGGGCAGCTGTAATAAAGCATAAATATGGGCAAGTTACCTTAAATAACCCCAGTACTCCAGAGAAGTGATTTTGCAGTGCATCCTCTAGGAAAAAAATATTGCTTCATAGCAGTTTTGAATTGTGCAACTTCAGTTTGACATGTATTTTTCCCTCTATGTACTGTGTTTGCAGCAGTAGGTTCAGATCATGCATTGAGATCTGCTTTTGGGTGCAGAAAAGTAATCAGGGAAATGTTTCATAGGCCAGAGGTCTGGATTTGCAGACTCCAGTTCAACAGCTGCATCTCTCTGTGCTGGCAGAAAGGAGCATCTGTCAGGGATGCAGTGTGGTCCTTATTAAATTATAATTTAGAGCTATGTCTTAGAGAATCAGGTTCAGTTATATACTTAAAAATAATAAAAATACTAATCCAGTGGTTGCTCTTATCAGAAGAAATGCCTCTTAGCTGGACAAAGACTACATTTTTCAAGCTACAAAGAGCAAGGAAAATAGATGAATTTGTGTCCGCACTTAATTGCTCCTTGCTCTTATGAAACAGTGTAGGTGTCTTTCCACCAAGAGAATAAAGCCCCCTGAGCCTTTAGGCTTGTTTCCCATTTGTGACAGAGCAGTCACGCCATGAATTTGGCTACATCAGGAACTGTGCTGTGAATTGCGTGATATCGAGTTTTCTTCTCTTTCCACTCTTATCAATGCCCCAATATACAAAAATGCCCTTTTGCATGAATTTTTAAAGAGTGCATTGTTTCTATTCCAGGCTGACTTGCTTTTCTAGCACGTTGTCATGGGTCACACGTCTCTTCCGTCAGCTATTTAGAAATGCAGTCATATTTTTATTTTCATGATGTTCCTCCCAAGTCACATTACCCAACTTCAGTAAATGGGAAATGGTCATCTGAGTCAGGAAGGATCAGGGCAGTATAAAGTTGCTGAAGACTGAAGCATTGGGAAGTTTTCTTCTGCATAGCTTGCACACACTGATGTTAACACAATTTCTGAGCAAGGGGTGGCAAAGCTTCCTTGGCATCCTTTCATAGAAAACATTGGGGTAGCCTCAACAAAATGACTTGAGGAGTTGACTCTGTTACCCAAGTTGTAAGAAAATAACAATGAAAGTTTGTGAAGTTTTATGAGGGTTTATAATTGAAAAGCTTTGAGCTTTGATCTGAAGTGTATTTTTGCCTGTGCAAATCAGAGCAGTGGAGTTATTTTGTGTGCTGTTATGGTAGCAGAAGAGGTGAGGAGACACCTGCTGTCCTCTGGTGCAAGCATTGGCTGTGGGTATTGAACAGCATATGTTCTGACAGATTCATTAAAATCAACTGAAATTCATAGAATCATAGAATATTTAGGGTTGGAAAGGACTTTAAGATTATCTAGTTCCAACCCCTCTGCCAGGGGCAGGGACACCTCCCACTAAACCATGCCACCCAAGGCTCTGTCCAACCCAGCCTTGAACACCACCAGCGATGGAGCATTCACAACTTCCCTGGGCAACCCATTCCAGTGCCTCACCACCCCTACAGTAAAGAATTTCTTCCTCACATCCAATCTAAACTTCCCCTGTTTAAGTTTGAACCTGTTATCCCTTGTCCTCTCACTATAGTCCCTAATGAAGAGTCCCTCTCCAGCATCCCTATAGGCCCCCTTCAGATATTGGAAGGCTGCTATGAGGCCTCCATGCAGCCTTCTCTTCTCCAGGCTGAACAGCCCCAACTTTCTCATCCTATCTTCGTACAGAGGAAGCATACTATTGCTTTCAAAGTTATCTTCTTCTTACTCCAATTTATTTGCTGCTTCTTTTCTTATGTAAGCAGTTCAGGCTAAGACTCATGTCTTCTGTCTGTCTTTGTGAGATTCAGCATGAGGGGGTGGCTACCAAGTAGAATCACTTTTAAAGAAATAAAACATTTCTGTGTGCTCTTGTTCTTAGGTGATAAGGATTCAACAGCCTCAGTCTTTTACTGGCTGACCTGTCGAAGCAGCCGCTAAGGAAAACAAGTTCCTGTATAAACTACTCCAGCAGCTATTTATAGTAAAACATTAATTAATAATTTCATGGGTCTGGCATGGGAATTGCTAGGAAGGATGATGGAACAGTATTCATGCTGCTTCTTTGGAATAAGTGCCAGGGATACTGTTTATCTTTGTTAAAATAAACTGTAACTTTATGCCCTGACTGGCTGTTGAAGTTTGATGTTTTAATTCAATGGCCCAGGTTTAGATGCTGGTCTGCTAAAGAAACGGGGTTAACTACTGGTAGAGGGTGTTTAAACTGGTACAAGCAACGTGCTTCAGAGCCAGATAAGAGTAGGAAAGTCAGTAATTTAGATTTCACTTGACTGTGGGACAGAAAGTGCAGATTAATGAAGGAATGCGCATGTGGATGGCCAAATTCTTGCGTAAAAGGAGATGTGTTGCCCTTTCTTCTGCTTTTGCCTCAGCAGTACTTAAACTATTTGCCTGGAAAAGAAATAGTATTTTAATCATGTAGTAGTTAACACTTCTATTGCTACTGGAGACCTCTCAGGTTTGGGCAAAAGTTCTTGGTTAGAATTTCTATTTGTGTAGTGAGAAGTTGCTGGAGAGCAGGGCTGGTGTCCTGCGCTGGGTTGGGAGCTTTACTTCCGTGCTGCCATGCCAGCTCTGCCGGTAGGATGGATGAAGGGAGTCAAGCGTAGAGCTCCTGGGCTTTAAACCCAGCAGTGCACCTGAAAAAATGCCATTTTGATGACAAACTCTGTAACCTCGCTTAGTACCAGTGCAAATTACTTTGCAGGAATACATGACAGATTAACCAGTGGGTACTACCAAAATAAACCCATCTGATCATAAGTTTTTATGCTTGCGAGGCCTTGTACAATCAGTAGGACCTGTTTTGTTTCTGGAGAGTCGCGGTGGGATTTTTTGGTTTTTACTTTTTCAAAATGAGAAGATACGAAGAGTGTGTTGAGGAGAGAAAATCAGCAGAGTGCAAGAGATCCTAAGCGAGAGATAAATGGGCTGTTTAAGATGAGGTCAGTGAAGAAAGTGAAACACTTGAAAGAGGGAGGTGGCTGAGAAACTTTAATACTGGTGGCAAGAGTAGGAAGATGTTTTGGAGAGGAAGGGATAGCAAAGCAAGCAGAGGGGAAGGTCGTGTGTTTGTGTGAGTTTTCCTCAAAGAGAAATGGGCACAGGGAGAGATGAGAGAGCAGAAAGAAGGAATTTGGGCAAGTACATGGCTCCTATAGTTCTGAAACATCTAAAAGGATGTTAAACATGGCCAAATAATAAAGGCAGTAGTAGTTTCATCTGCTCTAATAACCCCACACTTTCAGGATTTATTTGCTGCCGAATATAATCAGTAAATAAGCCCCTGGAATCAGTATGTTTTGGGTATAGTCACTGTGTAGCAAAACTAGAATTGCAGGTGCAGTTTTCATTGTCAGCAAAGAAATTTCATATTACATTTCACAATGGCATAAGCCTTGCAGGCAGGAGACCCTCAGCAGTTGTATGTTTAAAGGGCTTTAAGATTGCTTTTGGACTTTATACTGAATGAAAATCTTTGATATCTGGGTAACTGGTGTGGTTGGAAATAGTTTGGAAACTGTACTGACTAACAGCTAACACTGAAAGGAAGGAATGTAAGCCTTTGGGCAGAGCACCGCTTGGGCCCTAGAAAGATAATCACTACATCTCAGAAGTGTTTCTTAAGTTTTAAATATGGATGGGAGTAAGGAGGTGCTTCTGATAGGTGCGCTTTCAAGAGACCCTGCAAGGAGCAATAGCAGGGGACTTCAGGAGGAAGCGTGTGAAACAAGTATGACTTGAGTATTGCGTTTCCAAACAAGACTACACACAAAATGACTCAACTTTACAGTACCTCAAAGTGACTCTAATGGATGGTTTGTATTAGGAAAAAAAGCACACTCCAAGTGTAAATGCGGTGTTCAAGGCTGGGTTGGACAGAGCCTTGGGTGGCATGGTTTAGTGGGAGGTGCCCCTGCCCATGGCAGGGGGGTTGGAACTGAATGATCTTACGGTCCTTTCCAACCCTAACTATTCTGATTTTATGATAGAAGAAAAACTGCTTCCTGAGATTCTTTAGAAATAGCATTACAGTGTCAAACTTTATGGTATGTTGTACTGAATGATAAACATAATCTACGCTTTCCAGCTAGGTAAGAGAAATAGAAGAACAGCCTCTGGGATGTACGTCCTGACCCATCCACATGCTAAATTAAAGTGAGAGCATACACATGTGACATTCACAATAAATTCAAGCAGCAAAAGACAGAAGAGACAATGAAGCCACCGGAGATTTCACAACTGCATTCCGAAGTTGTCAACAATGTTTCTGAACTGAAATATTATGCCATACTAGCATGCTCTGCTGTAAAGCAAGAGCACATCAGGGCTATGCTGGCTATAGCTGTGCTGTGCACAAGGACACATATTTGAGACGGCACAAAGCATGTGTGGTGCTGAATCCTCAGTGTGGCTGAGCCCTGAGCAAGGAGCTCTCTGAACCCTTGAGGAAGGAGCTCTTTGCTGTTTGCTGTGATCTAAGCTCACCTAGTATGCTGGTCTCTAAACCTTTCATGGCTTTGAGGAACTGATGGTACTTGAGGGTTAAATCACTATAATCTCAGGGTTATTTCAGTTAGTACAACTCTAGAGTTTTCTGTGAGATGAATGGTACTGTCCTGTCTTGGAGTGTTTTCTAGGCTCTTTCTAGAGGTATCCCTCCAGCAGTCTTTGTTCTCTGCTCGGGAGCTATGAACGAAGCCTGTTCATAATACTTGCAAATACTGTCTCTGTAAGATGTTCCTGCTTTCTGTCCTATGTTGGAGAGCCCGAACTATTCCAGGGTCTTACTGTTCACTTGCCTTATTTTGGGCACACATGCCAGAGCCAAAATTTTTGGAGAGAGCAAGGCAGGATGGTGTCTCCAGCCTGGGACTTCAGTCTTTCTTGATGAGAGGTGATCTCTGATTAGGGAGCTGTGCTAAACAATACACTTAGGATATGGGAGGTCAGAAACAGCAGAAGATTTTGAGCCGCTGTGTTCTGCATCTCATGCACTGGGATAAATGGTAGAGCAGTGGGAGAGTGTGCTCCAGTTGATGATCCAGGGAGAAGCATAATTCAGAGATGCTCTTCATTACCCTCTTATGACCCTATCTTTTTCTACTGGTGATAGAGGGAGTATAAAGAATAGCATCCTAATTTAGCTCATGATACTGTAAATATGCAGTGTGAGTAGGCTGCTGTGGGCCCAATTCAGTGTCTTGAGTCTAGAGGCACATCTTTGATTTTACATAAGTATAACTCAAAGCTAACTCAAGAGCCTGAGTTCAGAACTACAGGTTCTCTAGCTCGCATTTCCTTTGCGTGGCTTTGTCAATAGGCTCCCTCATTTTCCACCGTCTTTTGGATTTTGGCTCTACAAGTCCATTTGCTTGTGTCTACCACTCTTACGTTTGCTTTTTTCCTGCTCTCCATTGCTCCCACCTTCCTTCTTGTCCTGACAAATATCTAAAGTTTAACCCTGACAGGTTACTTCTGTTTCTGGTGAAATCTCAATATTCAGACTTCCAAGCTGTTACATTGTACATGGAAAATGTGCCCAGGATTGGCTTTCCATTAAACTGTATTTAAATTGGAAGAGAATGCTGGCACCTCTACAAGTATTCCAGAATTAGATCCCAAAATACTGAGGCTAGTTAATCTTTTGGAAGAACAAAAACTCTTACTGATTTATATTTAGCGGAGGGAATGCATTTTAAAAACAGTCTATATGAGGCCCCTAGAAGAAAACATCTTTTACATTGATTTGTAGAGCATGGAAATACTATGTGGCCATAAAATATTTGCAGTCAGGCTCTATGTAGCTACTTTTTTGCAATGTGAACTGTCATGAACTTTCTGAGAGTGGCTGCTCTGCTGAGTGCGGGCTGTGCAGGGTAACGTGGCTACCTCTGGGGCAGCAGTTTAGCTGTTCATCACAGCTGTGCCCGGTATGGCAGGAGGGGAAGGGAAAAAGCAGTGTACAGTGGAAACACTTGACTTGTAAAGATAAAGCTTTGTTCAAACCTGATGCAAGGTTTGTGCTTGTACTGTACCCTGGGACCTCTCTAGCTCAGGTGCCTGCCTCTGTCAGGGGTTGAGGGGATGTGATACCTGTGGAGAGCACATGTGGAGCCACCGTTTTGCTTCCTGGCAGACCTTCAGGAGGATGTGGGTGAGGGCAGAAGCTGAACTTTATCTCTGTGTGTGCTCTTACAAGGTTAGAGAGAGGAGCAGAGGTGCTGTTGGCCCTAATCTCAGCAGCACTGATTGTAGTTACATGTCTACAATAACTAGTTGGGCTTAGTTTGCATTACATTAACTCTGTGATGTTAATACAGGTGTAAAATGCTCTGTGAGTGGTTCTGATCTACACTAAGAGTAGCAACTAACTGGAATTTGATAGATGGGAGAATTCACTGGCTTGTCCAAAGTGGACAGTGTAAAAGGAGCTATGGCAGAGAACTGATTCATTAACACAGAAAAGCAAATTAACTTATAAAGTATACATAATCTTATCGCCAACGGTGTACCAGTTTACCTTTGAGAATATAAAGATTATCAAAATGAGGTAGCATGGAAAGTTTGGGGTTTTTTTTAATTCATTCTGTGCCACCATCTGCAGCATGGACAGATCAGCCACCACCTTGGGCAAGTTGTTCCTCCTGCTCTTGAATCATCAGGTATTAGCAAAGGAGAAGATTCCCAAATGGCACATTTGGAAGAGAAAGATAAACAGAATTTTTAAAACGTCCCTAAATCTTAAACAGAACTGGACTTAATCTTGCTTTCTTTTGTTAGAATACATAAATATGTTTTTACATTTCTCGTTAGTCTGCTGACAGACCTGACCTGATCACCGCAGCAAAAACACTCTAAATCAAGAAAGGGATCTTGGGTGCTTCCAGAGCACCATTTTTTACTTTGATCTTCTCATTTTCTACTTACAACTTCTAACATGTGATGCCTTAATAATGATAATAAAGACACACCGAGATGAAAAGAGAACAAGGCCAGAAGTGTATTGCTGCTCTCAAAAATAACTAATTATATGGCATAGACAAGTTGCTCTGCCTGTGGGTCAGAGCTGCTAGAAGATGGTGTGGGGAGAGGCAGTTGCTGCTGATGGAGGGATCTCAGTCTCCTTTATATGGACTTGTCTGGACCCTGGGGGGCATGGCTCCTGGGGAATTCATCCTGCTGCTTCATAGCATCTTTCTGGGGGCCTGCTCACCCCCTCTCTCCTTACCCAGCAGACAGGAGCATATGGCTGCTTACTTACGCTCTTGCTGTTCTTATGAGCTTAGTGTACTTGTGACCCACAGGGGCTCAGGGGGAATTGGCACAGGGACAGGGTGAGGAAGGAGCCTGCCAAGGGTGGGCTGCACCCAGGAGAAGTGGAGCAGTGCCAGAGATCTCGCGGCCGTCCTCTGTGGTGTGCTACGTTGGTGACTGAATTGCTGCGAATGATTGTGAGAGGTGCTGAGTAAATAGGACCTAATTAGGGACCAGGAGATGGTTAATGATTACATGGCATTATTGCTGTAGATGTGAAGTTTAAAATTTATTTATTAAGGGGAAAGGGTTTCTTCTCAACAGCCTTATGTGCACATAGAAATACATATTCACACACCTCTCTTCTGAGGTCATCTTTTCTTCACAGAAAAAAAGGGCATGATCAGTCACCTTCGTGGTGGTTGGTATTTTTAACTGCTTTTAGTGCCGTCAGCTGGATTGCTTCTCCTGGAGACGGTGTGTGTGAGGGTTTGCATCCCCTCCTCAGTCCTGCCCTGCTGTTCTCTCCTGCCTCTTGTGTATTTCAGGAGTCTTCCTCACCTTCCTTCCTACATCTGGCAGAGTCTCCTCTAGGTTCTGCCCAGGAGCTACTTCTCACCTCTTTCTGTGTAATTTCAGCCATATCCTTCCTACAATCAATTACCAGATTCACCTCTCCTCTGTAGTGCTTCAATTTCCTTTGGTCAACCTAAATTTTTGCTCTGGGTTGTTTGTTTTTTTCTTTATAATAAAACATTACAGACAACTCTGGCTTAATATAACTGGAGCAGGGTTCGTATCCTCCTGTCACTCCTCAGCTCTTTTACTTTCTTTTTTCAAGCTTCATAGAAATTGCCACCATTCTCATTCTTACTAATGCACATAGCCTCAGCATTCTCTTCAAGCCTTCGTAAAGACTCACATCTGAGTTGTAAGTCCATGGGTTCAGCTGATGTTGCTAAAAAAGCCCCACGCCCAGGCAATTCCCTGGCACTCCTGTAGAGTTATTGACTCTGCACGAGGAGCAGCTGTTGAACAGGACACATCTCTGCTCCACAGCTACTGCACTGCGCATGATGGAGGGCAAATGCTGCTGAGCAGAGGAAGAGGAAATGGCAGTCTCTGTTTCGGCCCATCCTCCTAAACCCACTCAAACTCATCACTGTCCTGACTCTTGCAGATTCTGCCTGCATCTGTCCCACCTTCAGGAACCGCTTTTCCCCTTTTCTTTCTAAAAGCCTCAGTGTTCTCTCTTCCACTATTGACTGAGTCTTGCCACGCTTGTATTTATTCCAAATTTCTGCTGGAATTGTAAATAAATATTAAACACCCTCTGCCCTTACCATCACTTTTTGCATCTCTTTCATCAACTTTATTTTTCTCTATGAAATTGAAAATCAGCTTCTTCACTTTGAAGGCTCCTCACAAACGGAAAATTCCCTACCACCCACCAATCAGGTTTGACAGATGGATCCATTGTGGATCAACTCATTTCTATCGCCCAGTTTTTGTACTGAGGGGGTTTCTCATAGGTGTCTATAAAGCCACCCCTGTTGTCTTTCAGATCTGCTACTTTAAACACGGCATTTCTTTTTGGACTAATAAAAGAAAAGCACAACTTCAAGCCCCACCCTGGCTGGTATTATCTCCTTTCATGTGCATGTGGTCTGTCTGCACCTGCCTCTTGTCTTGCAGTTTGCGATTTAAATGGAAAATCTTACACTACGTGCAAACCTACTCTCTTGATGCATCTTGTCACTGCTAAAATAGCGCAGATGAAAATAAGTTATGTTTTGGCTTTGACTTGGAGTGTTGGATGGGAGTGCTAGATCTGACCTGCTGGCTGAGATCCACCTTGTAGGTATGTCCCTAATTCACTAAAGTTTAACCCAAGATGTTCCATCATTTCATTTCTGGATTTAGTGCTCCAGAATTAACACTTTGTATTTCTGTCGTTGAGTGCTCCAACACCTGCAAAGGTGCAGTCTGTCTTCATGGAAGAGCAAAGCTTTTTTTTTTTGCCTCCTGATCATCTTTTAATGCCAAGATGAGAAGTTGACTGTGGTGACAGCAATCTGATAAGGTCGTTGCCGTTGGAACAGGCGCAGGAAGAGTTGGATATAGACTGGAGATAGATGATTATTTATTTGTTGAAGAATACCAAACATTTTTAAAGGCAGTGAAGAAACCCTTGTTTTTAATTTACATTAATTTATGGTTCTCTTTCTTCTGTGCACATGCCCTGGGTCAGGCTGCATGTGAGAAAACAAGGCTAGCAACCCTTTTTCAGTTTCCACTGGTGTTAAGCTAATATTTATTTTTAGTAAAATGTGCTTTTAAGAATCCATTTGCAAAGCCTAGCACAACAAATTCATCATGGTTTTCTCCTTCTGAACTTTGTTAACAAATGTGAAGGATCAGTTTAACTAAATATGCTGTATCTCACTTGAAAGTGTGGGACTACCTCAGAAAGCAATAAGGCTTATAAGCATTCATCTCGAAGTTGAGGCTTTTTTCCTCACTGTACTGCTAGCAACCATCCAGCTTCGGAAAGGCTATGGAGGTGCTCTTTCAAGGCTAGAGCTTTTCTGTCCCACCATGTGTGCATCCTTGGGACAAGGTCTCCCTTGTGTTCCTCACATCTGAACATGGTTTGTTTTTCTTCCTTCTCAGAATCCTTCCTTTTAAATGCTTATACAGTAAGACCACTTGCCAGGTAAAGCACTGTCTGTCATCTTCTTTTGATAATGAAATGATTTTGAAACCCTTTTCTGCTTTTGTAGTGTGGTGCTCTGCCCTGTCCACTCTATTCACTGTCACCAGCCTGCAGGACAGGCACCTTTGTCACTAGCCCCAGACTTCTCTCCTTCTCCCCAGATGGACAGGGATTTGTTGTTCCCACTTGCAACTGCCTGTTAGTCCCTGGGCTCTGTTTTGAAGTAATCTTTTCTATTTCTTTCAGTTCTTAATGCCACTTACTCTAAATGCTCCAAGAAGTTCATCTTAAATACCTTGCAGTCACTTTTCAGTCTGAAATGAGTTTTGACAGAATTCTGATTGTGCTGATTGAGATTTTTTCAACTGGAAAAAGTGTATTTTAAAAAAATTAAATCCAGTCATTTCTTGCAGCATTTAAGAAATCCCAAGCCTGTAAAATTATGCCTAATGTTTGCTGAAAATGGACACTTCTGGTGAAACCCCCTAACAGGCTTTGGGATGCGTTTTGCTACGTTGAGAACACCCAGTGCTGCCTTTTATATAGTATCTGGTTGTTGCTCAGGCCTTGAGATCTAGAAGACCAGGAACACCTAATGCACATGGAGGGAGAAGTGTGGCACCTTTGGGGTAATATTCTGCTTCCTCAAACAGGGCCACACAAAGGATGTGCTTATGTGTGGGACACAGAATGCTGAGTGGTTCAGACTGTTTCACACTGTGTTTCATGTTAACCTCTCCTTCACCTTGGTTTACTTAAGGTGTCAGAAGATCCAGCCCATGTGTTTGTGGCTCAGGGAGCAAGTGGTACATTACCACTTTTGCCACTCTCTTGGCAGGGCATATGGTATTAGGGGCAGGTTGTGTTGGGGGTTCAAAGCCAGTACTGACAAAAATGGTCCAAACAGCATCTATTACTGGGCATGAATTGAAAACTGATGTCTCTTCAATCTTCCAAAACGTAAGAGTGAGCAGATGCTGTTTTATGTGACCTCCAACATGAAACTTGGAAACCTATACTGGGTCCATGGTGCATCTCTAGATTTGTAACCCTTTGACATAGAGACTGTTTGCAAACAGGCTTGATTTTCCCCTTGTAACTTTTGTCATGAGATACCAGTCTGCGTAGTCATGGCATCTTGTTGCAACTCCTGCTTGTCAGGGGGAAGTTGTGTTATACTGTGGAATGGGAAGCTTTTAGTGTCCTTGAACGTGCTGTCATATTTCAGACTTCCTTCAGATACTTATTTGTTTGCAATTTTATTTCAAGCAACTGCTTCATCTTTGCTGGGTGTCTGATAAGTCAGGTTGTGGCAGAGGAGGAGTCTTGGGACAGACTCTCAGTTAGTGGAGTGTTGCATGGTTGCTGTGAGATCAGGAGGACTTTTGACTCTTTCGGCAGCTGAAACTCCGGGTTTGTGAGTTTCTCTCAAAAAAAAGAATAATTGAAACCTACTGCAAGGGCTCCAGCTGTAGTGTACCAGTATTGCTGGTTGGTTGCAAAGGCTGAGGATGTCAAAATGTGTAGTAGTTCAAACGAGGGATGGGAGAAGGCTGGAGTCCAGGTCCAGCCCCAGTGAGAACAAAAACTTGAAGCAGATGATTTATTTTATTTTTAGCCAGCCAAGTAAGGAAAGCAATTTATCTCTCCAGCTTGTGTTGCTAAAGCGTCCGTTTCCTTATTTAAGTCCAGTGTTAGGTGTTTGTGTTGACATCTGAAGTTGCATGGTGTCTCTTCCTTTCAGAGTGGACATGCTGCCCTGAAGAACTTGAGCAAAGGCCTTTGTATTTGACCCATTGCTTTAACATCTCCAAGTATCTGTAAAGTACAAAACCCTGTTATTAAATAGTTGCTCATTTTAAAAATGAAGACTTTTTCTGGTTCTTTCCTGAGCAAGTTCATCATGTGAGAGTCATTGCTGTGTAAGAGTGTTTGGGAGAACGAAGGAGGTCTTCTCTCCATTTGCATTATCCATGGATAATTATGGAAGCTAATCCTGGGGTGGCTTCTTCTACTTTCATAGAGCATGATGGCCCTGCTTTTCCGCTGTCTGCATGGGGGGCACTCATCCTGCAGATGCTGGTCTGGCACGGGTTTGATCCATTCTCACTTAGCAGTGCTGGACCATCACAGCAGATAAGTATACCTGTGGCATCCTTCACATGGGGCCAGGCAGGACCCTATGGCTCCAAAATGCTGCTCCAGCAGGTGCTCTGGACATACAGTGTTGTTATCAGAGTCTGTTTTGAAAGCTGTGGGAAGTTTTGGTAACTCTATTACTGCATTTTAAAAGGGCACAATGGGCTATGGAGAGGTGCAACAGCTACTATCTGGTAAAATGAGAGCAGTGAGATTTGCCATCAGCTTAAAATGTGTGTGCCTTTGTACTGCACAAAATTGCTTTGGTGAGTTACTGCCAGCAAAAAGTCTGAGCTACAAAATTCAGGTCTGGGTGTAAAGATGGCATGAATTGAATGTATATTCACTGGTACCTTCTTCTTTTTCACATAATATGCACCCTGTCAAAGATATGTTGAATAAAACAAGACTGGAAATTACTAGTAAAAGTTTTTCATATTTCTCTATGGAGCGCTTGACTTTAAATTATCCCAAACAGTTGAATATATCCTTCAATATTCAATATGTTTCAGAAATCATTGTGACCTCATATATATCTTAGAGAAGGTGAAAAATTTAGAAATGGAAGTTTCTATGCTTGATGTTTATTTTTAGTTAGTCTACCTATACAAAAGAGGTATAGCAGAAACAGAGACAGATAAGAGATGAGCAATGAGGAGATCCAGTGGCCTGAAAAATTTCTGCTTAAAGAGAGGCTGGGATGGTTTGCTTTGACCGTCTGTCAGCAGTCTTGTCCCTACAGACCAGCCAGACCCACTTGGGAAGGTGGAGTGGAGACAGACTAAGTCAGCCGCTCTTGCTGGCTCTGACTCATAACCATTTGTGGTGATGAACAGCATCATGTTTGCAATGATAAAGGAAATATTTCTTTGCAAAATGCCATTAAGCCTGAGGAATTCATAGGCAAGGTGTTGCTAAAGATGAGGGCTTAGCTTGGTGGTAGTACCGAACATATCTGGTTTGGAAAAAAGCTGATGATACTGGAAGGGATTCAATCTTACATACACAACAGAATCATAGAATTGATTAGGTTGGAAAAGACCTTTAAGATCATCAAGTCCAATTTTCTGTTCTTTGGGGCATAAGACAGGCTCCAGTTAAACACGTCATAGGAAGTAACCTCAGAAGGTTCTATCTGCAGGGCTGCTGCAGCTTGTGTTGTCTTCTGACCACCTGGTCTGGGCTATGGGGAGAGTCAGGGTGCACAGCCCCATGTCAGTAGCATGCCCAAAGGGAAAAGCTCAGACTCACGTGAGCTGCTCCATTCTGGCCTTCCCTTCCCAATGTCAGACTCCTTATTTCTTCTCCTCTGTGTGGTAGGAACAAGAGAAAGAAGATGGCTTACATTGCACAAGATTTTTAGCATCAAATAGCTCCCAGTTGGTTCATCTCTCCCTTAAAAACATTAATGAAAGCATTTAAAAGTAACAGCCCTGTTTGTCTGCTGCTCTGTTCTGAAGGGATGATACTGTTGATGAAATTGGGAGCTAAAAGCAGCAAGTGGATGAGAAGGCCGAAGTGACTGACGCTGAAGCTGAATTAAAATGTTCTCTTCAGAAACCAGGATATTCTGTTGGTAGTTATTCAGGCTCACCCTGATAATGTGCCATTACAACTTCATGTAGCTACAAGCTAAAACTACCCCAAAGGCTTCGAGGAGTAAGTCCAGGGTTTTTATTACAAAGAGTTACATTAGAAGTGTCAGCATTGTTTTATAGTAGCCATATAAAGACGTAACTGTCAGCAATTAATTTTTATGAAGAATGTATGTAAATAGTTTCTATAGTTTGTGTGTTTGAGGAGTAGATGTTTTTAACCATACCATTTAGTCATGCACCTTTACAGCACAAATTGGCCCATTGTTAAGGTCATATTTGCTTTTGTTGCATCCCAGAGTCTATCGCTGAATAATCCTTTATTCTGTTGATACTCTGTTTCCAAATCTATGAGTATGTCCTCCCAAACATATGTGCATAATGTAGTGTGTATATGCACACAAGGAAAAGGAAGCAGACAACTTGCGTTTGGTATAATGATTGTTTTGTGCTTGAACTGCTGCAGGCTCCCTGCTGAAAAGAAACTCACGCATTCATTTGCTCATGAACAAAGCTGCTATCATGACTGTGTTGTTTGTGCATTGACTGTTTTCGTAGGGCCTTTATTCGAGAAAGATGTAATCTCCTCTCTGCTTCATAGGCTTTCTCCCACTTCTCTTTCCTCACCTTAATTATAGTGCACTGATCATTACCTTCATGACAAGTGGGAACTCAGCTGAGGTTCCCATCTATGGAGGAGAGAGGAAAATGGATGATGGTTGGTGGAGGAATCCAGGTGGGTTATTGCTGAGTGCTGCTGGAGTATAAAGAAGCAATGTATGTGCCTGAGCTAGCACTTAGCATGGGTGGATGGGACAGCATCCAAAGATACATGGAGGCAAGGATCAATGGAGCTGCTTTTGCAAAAGAGGAGTGAGATAAATGGTCAAGTTGTGTGGGATTCCTTAGAAGTGGAAGACTTTTCCCAAAGTGTGACAACTTTGATACAGCAGCTTCACATGTGCTTTGCTCCAGTTTTGGAACCAATTCTTCCTTCTTTTCTGATGTGTGGCCTCATGGTGGCTGTGATTTCAGTCCTGGGCTGTGATCTCCATGTTGTGCTCTATACAGATGGGAGCATTTTGTATCCTCGTAGTCTTTTGTTATTCCAGATGCTCTAGAAACCCACAGTGACACACAAAGTAGGGATTTGTCTAACTTTTATCTTTATCTGTAGCTTCCCTCTGAAGTACTCCTGCTTATTCTTGCACTGAAAATTTTCTTTACTCAAAGCAGATGTGAAACCTTTTTTTCCTCATTCTCCTTTCAGATTCCATAGGTGGGTCATTTTCAACTTCCTCCCACCGATGCCACCACAAGCAGAAGCACTGTCTCCCCATCCCGCAGTGTGGAGCTCTGTCCATCAGCCCTCTGCTTTTCCATCCTCACACGAAGGGATCCCAGATCATCATGGACACGACACAGAAGGCAGTGAAGCGCCAGGCTAGCTTCTGCAATGCCATTACCTTCAGCAACAGGCCCATTGTTATTTATGAACAAGTCAGGCTTAAGGTGAGTAAATGATACCTCTCCTCATTGCCATGGAAGCTGCTGTGAATAAATGTTGGGGTGTACCAGGCTTTGATGCTTGCACCAGATCTTTAGCCCTTCATTGAAAAGCCCACTAGGCTGATATTGGCCTTAAAGATCTGTGATCTTTGTTGGTACTTCTGCTTTTGTCACCATAGTTCTTTAAGTCATTGGTACAGACTGCTGTAGAAACTGGGGACTAAAGGGAAATCCATACTCCAAAAGAGTTTGTCTTGATGTTAGAAAAGAAACAGCAGATAAATTTAAGATTTCGTGGAAAAACAGCAAGAAAAAAGGGTTGTATTGGTCATTTGGAAAGACTGAAGCCTCAGAATCTCTTTAGCCAATGTGTCCTCTAGGCTTTGCATGAATGGGCTGAGGTGAGGTGAGTGGGTAATGCATTCAGTTCCACAACAAGCTCTTTTCTTCCTGTAAGCAAGGCAGACAGTGAGGGCTGGTCTCATGGAGGCGGAAGTCAGCCTCTCCAAAGCCAAAAGAAGAGGTGAAAGGGACCTGGAAGTGAAAGTGCTTGCTCATAGGCTTAGCAGGGGTGAAAGAGGCAGTCAGTTCTGTCACAGTTGTCATCTTAGTCCTAAGAAAAGTATCTTTCTAGCAGTCTGCTGATTGCTTTGTTGAATCAGTTGCCTGATAGCATTAAGGTCAGAAGAGGGAACATTGCAGGCATCACATTTTTCTTGCTGGCAGAGGCTGATTTCACTTCCGTTGTATCTGTGGTAGCCAGGAGGATGGAGTTAGCACCCCTTGTGCTGCAGTTGGCATGGAAAGTTCAGCTCCTTTAAGACAGCATGACAACTGCTTCCCAGTGAAGAAATTCATCAGCCCTCTTAGGAACTGAGACACTTTTTAGGAGCTTTGGGCACTTTAAACTTAATCCACAGATACTTTCTGGTCTTTATGCCCTCTGTGGGACTGCATTTTTCTGTTCTTAGCTGATTTCGTGCCTTCCATTGGCACAAAGTAGGTTATCATCTTGGGCAACTTTAGTTGATGGTGCACATGAAAGATCTGCTTACAAATCCTTCATTTATGCACAAGGAGTTTTCCAGGAGGTTTATCTGCATATAGCTACTGAGCCTGGGACCTCCAGCAGTGTATCAGCCTTCCCTGCCTCTTCTCTTATGGCCAGCAAAGCAGCAAGAAATGAGGAAGATGCCTCCTTTTGAAAATATACAGAGATATCAGGCTTGGGCTTGTAGATAGAAAATACCTCCTACAGGTTAATGTTTCCTGTGGAGCTCTTGCTGCTTCTATTTGGCCTAGAAACGCAGCAGGACTCACTCGCATTGCCTAGTGGGATTTTTTTCTATGTTGGCCAGAAGTCTGGACACACAACCACAAAAAATTATTTGGGTGGAGATGAAAGCAGTGTTTCATTTTTGAAAACACCATCGAAGATTTGAGTGGGTTTAGTGGTTTAGGTGGGGATTCTGGGCTATTTCTTCCTCATTCTGAAACAAGCGATCTCTGGAAATTCACATTTGTTTATTACTGCATATTTTAGGATTTTAGCTCATATGTAATGTACGTGAAGAACACGCATGCAAATCTGCACAAGGGATTTATGAGCAGAGCTCCTGTTGAGTCCAACAGGAAGGTCTCACAGGAGTAATCCATGGGCTTCAGCAAGACATGTACTCTAGGGATGGGTGGAAATGTAAAAACTTCTTGACTTTTCTGATGAGTCCATCCTGCAATTGCCTTGTGTGTGCCTGTGGAAAATGGCATCTTAAACCTTCTTACCAGCAAGACTAGCCATGAACCCAGTCATTTAGGTCCTATAAAGTCTAAACTCCCTTTGGAAAACTAGAGGAAAGAAGTCAAGAGATTTCATTCTGTTTATTTGGTATTGTATTCCAGGTTTTGTTCTGAGATTGCTTTGCAGCTTTGGGAATGCCATTAAGCAGCCAGATTTCCTTTCTTTGCCTCTAAGATATATATCCCAGTATGTTTTTTCCATGTAACTTAGGGAACTGCTAGGGAGTGGAGTGAGGTTGTCAAAAGTGGCACAAGGCAGGAAAGAGCAGAAGCCTGAATCTGTGGAAGCAGCCATAGCTTAGCAGTTTGGATGTAGATTTCCCTCCCCTTCTGGTACCCAGTAGACCTCCCAAGCTTTTCTGCTAGCAGTGGCTGCTGAAGAGAATTTAGTCCATCATTAACCATTGCCTTTTTTAGCAAAACTGCCTACCCTTTGTCCAGTTATGTCTAATTCTTGGCAGGCTTCATACTAGATTTTAATTTGGATATTAGTTTGCTTGTGGTCAGGCTGTATTGAGAACTGTTTATAGGTGCTGATTAATACATGGAACATGTACAGCCTCGATTACCATATGAATATTTACTTCATGTGGCTTATGATTGCTGTGAAATATTGGCAAGAGACTGTGAAAGAGTAAATTGTACAAAAAACAATGAGGCCATATTTATCTCAAACCCAAAAGCTTTTAGGGCTTTCAGTAAATTTGCTGCAATAAATAAACCAGGCTTTTTCTTGGAGCGTGTGTATATTCCCCATTTTGTCACATGCATGCCTCATGCATCCCCTTTCCACTGGGGACATGCATGATCCCACCCGATCCCTGTCCAGGCATGCAAAATAGCAACTCTGCTTCAGTCCTTTTTAGTGCCACCCCCATGTCCATCCCACAAGCAAGACCTTCCCATGGTTCCTGGGGCTGAGGTCAGTGATCAAGTGTTTCACGTAAACAGTTTAGGTGCTTGGCTGGACTGAGTAGGGATAAAGAGCAGCACTGGCTTAACTGAGGAACTCTGTTGCTAGCTTTTTACTGAAGCTCTGAGTTTTCTCCATTAGTTTAACTATAAATAGAAATCTTTAGGCTTTGAACAATATCTTTGTTGTGAGATTGTTGTGCCCTCAAGGGCACACATTCCAGATTTGCCTTGGAAAGGAACATATGAAAGAAAAATGCAATAGTTATTAATGTGATTAGAAGAGAATTCAGAAGACCAAAGAAAATGTCTAGGCCAATCCCTTGGTGGGAATCTTGGGTTTCCAAATTGGGATAGAAGGGGCTGCTGCCATGCATTTGAGGACAAAATCCCACAGTCCTGGACAGTTCAGTCTCTGGCACTGCCACTCATCTGAGCCATTAGCATATTGGCAGGGCAAGAAATTACAGTAAGGTAGCAAGTTTTGTGTAACACCTGGTAGGTGGTACCACCCATGTTTCTGGTCTTGTCCTGAGCCAAGAGTGAAATTGCTTGAGGCTGCCAATGCTGTGGTGGAAGAGGGCTATCTCAAGTGCTCTCATGTTTACTTCAGGTTCAGTGCACAAACAGAAGCACCAGTTATGTGTCAACTGTCATGCAAGAACTGTCCTGGCCCCAAATGACTGGGTCCAGCATCCTTAGGTCTTTCAGTTCACTGTCTGGATGCTGACAGGCTGAATCCCTTTGAGAGAGACAATTCCCAGCAGGTTCATACTCAAACAACAAAATGAGAGAAAAAATTCTCCAAGGGCATCATCTCCATCTGGGGACCATACTAACACCGAAAGACACCCTGCTTCCCTGGCAAGAGAGAGACCTTGTAACTGTTGGTGTTCTGAATGTGCTGCACGTGTTTAGGACCCACTGCCTGCTCCCCTCAGATCCAATTCAGTCCAGAAACTGGTTCTTGTGAGAAGGCAGCAGTGACTCCGGGGGCATCTGTGATCCTTTGTCCTGCTGTCTCTCAGGTGCTAAAGGGTGCAAATGACGCATGTGCCATCCCAAAAACTATAACAGATGTTCCTGACCCCAGATGGGGGGGGGGGCAGATGTGTGCAACATATCTTGATAAATAGGTTTCCTCCCATCATAAGACAGCATATATTGTTGCTTCCTAACTATGTATTTAATATAGTTAAATACTTTAAATTGTGCTTTCCCACACACATGCTCTCTGCTCTGAGGCTGTGATTTCATCCAATCTGACAAGCTAAACAAGAGTATGACTATCTTTTAGTTGGCTGGGAAACCCAGAAAAACCCTGTAGTGGTGACTATGCTTCTGGAGCCAGTGCTTTTCCCTCAGGTCACAAGAGATCCCATCATGTGAGCACTATGGGGAAAGAGCTCTGCTGCTGCAGGTGCTGAGATGAAAGCTCTTATGGCCATTTCTGGCATATTTTGAGAGAGGACGATTTGTAGGCCATAAGGAGTTACCCTAGAAATAGAAGTGAGTCATCCTGCAGCTGTAATCACATTTCACCTCTCCGCATAGATTTGATTTTCCTTTTTTTTTATGTACACTGCATCCTAAGTGTGCAGCATTACTGCTTGCAACTGAAAAAGCTGCAGCAGTGTTTAGTGGGTAAAATGTTTCCTAAATCTAGAGGGCTCATCTGCACAGTGGCCATCTGTGCTCGATGACATAAAGCTTTTAGTGTGTAAATAGATGTCCAAGTGCCAAATGCTGTTATTGCTGTTGTTATCTTTTCAGATCACTAAAAAGCAGTGCTGCTGGAGTGGGGCTCTTCGGCTTGGGTTTACTTCCAAGGATCCATCGAGGATTAACCCTGACACTTTGCCGAAGTATGCGTGCCCTGACTTGGTTTCCCAAAGTGGCTTTTGGGCCAAGGCTCTGCCAGAAGAGTTTGCAAACGAGGGAAACATCATAGCCTTCTGGGTGGACAAGAAGGGAAGGGTTTTCTATCGGGTGAATGACTCTGCTGCGATGCTCTTCTTCAGTGGGGTGAGAACGGCAGAGCCCCTCTGGGCTCTGATTGATGTCTATGGACTCACCCGTGGAGTGCAGCTCTTAGGTGAGTACCTGGCTCCAAACACACAGGGATGACGCTAACCCATCCCCATAGAAAGGCTAGCCTGATGCTGCCATCCCCCTTGCTGTGCTGGGACAGGAGCAGGGAAATAGCAGTTGATCCTCCCCAGAGCATCCCATGACCTCAGCCTAGATCAGTGGGTGTTTGAAACTTAGCACATAAATATAACATGAATGGGAGGTGGGAAACAACCACTACAGTATAGCACTAGAAGCCATCTGTAAGTGGATTTCTGCTCAGAGACGTCGCTCTGTCAGAGCATAGTCTGGAGTGTAGCATATACCTTGTAAACTGTCTTTTTATCTCATCTGCTGCTTTCCCTATGCCAAAAGGAGGAAATGAATTTTACATGTTATGGATAAATCCTTCCTGGATGGCACTGTTATGATTTTCTGGCTGGTTTAATGGGAAGATTTGAAACATGAATATCTTGCAGATTACCTGGGGGAAACTGTGGCTGATTTTGCCTGGATGCTGCTTTCAAAGAGGAGTTAGATTTGTCCTCTAGAGCCTGAAGGTTGGATAAACATTTGGGGTTGAAGGATGAGGAGTGCTGAGTGCCTGTGTCTTCTGTCATCCTCAGCTGAAATTGAGATAGTTTGGCTTTCACCAGGACTCAGCGTAGCCCCAAACATGCAGGTTATCAAGGTCTGAGCTATTTGAGTTTATACATCTTAGCAGAACTGAAAAGAGTCTCCAAGGACCCAACTTAAGTGGCAGCTAGGTTGCTGGGGGACTAGAGGTGTCAGCATGCAGCCTTAGAGTTGGCTTTGCATTGTCACTGGGGGGAGAACAACAGCTCTTCTCCATGTAACAGTAGTTTCATGGGTCTTGTTTTCACTATGGAAAAGGTTAGATGGTACCTGCTGACCGTCATGAGCCGAAAGGCCTTCTGAAGATGAGATGATCTTGCTAGGCTGGGAGATCCTGGTTTTTTCATGTCATGCAGCCTGATACTCTGTTAAACAGAAATCTTCATGCTAGTATCAAAAAATTTCATGCAGCTTCTTTCTGACAGTTCTGCCTCCTTTCTGCATGTATGAAAAACATGGTGGCAGAGCTGCCTGTAGCAACCTACAAGGCAGGGAAGAGGGATGCGGGTTCAGCAGGTGAAGAAAGAGGGCTGATCTCTTCTTGCTGAAAAAACTACTGGTCCGAGATTGCACAAGACAGAGGAATTGAATTTTTTGGCAGCTTTCTGCTTTCATTTCAGAGCAGCAAGATTTATCTTCAGTTGTGAATCAGCATGAATCAGAGCCACTAGGCAACTGTTTGTAGGCCAAGGTGGTGATATTTGCACTGGGATCTAGAATTTGAGCAAATATCATGCTAAGGGGTCAGTTAGGAATAGCTTACAAATGACTCCAAGTCCTCTGGCTGTTCTTTCGAGATTTGGCACCTCTGGGCCTGATTAATGGGGGCCCATAACTCTGCATTATATGTTTCCTTTCAAAATACATGAGAAAGTATTTCCTATCCATCATCCACCCCTGCATTGTCCTAGCATCTTCCACATCCCCTTTCACAAGGAAAATGTGACTCTTGCCAGCCACTGACTTGCCTCCTGTCTAACAGGCTTCGAACTCTCTGATGGGTATAAAGTCCCTGGATAAAGCAGGCAGCTTCTGAATTTACACAGTTGGCGTGGAGCTCAAATATGTATTTATAGCTTGTTCCAGCAGTCTTCAGCAGGCTTTTAGCCTAGAAACTGTGCTGAAATGTCTTTGACTTGAGTCCTCTCTATCTTCATTCATTGTTACACAGCACTTAAAGTCAGAGCAGGGAAGTCATCGGCTGTGTTGCCTCTGGATCCTATAGACATACCCACTGCAATGTTCTGCACTCCTGTTTTAGCATAGCAGACCACACATATAGTACAGGACAACTTGCCAAAAACTCCCAGGACTTGACAAATGAATTTCATAGCTTAGCTACAAACATATGGTTGAATTCAGCCTGGTATGGCATGCAGGGCATCTGATGGAGGCTGGGTATGCTAGAGTAGTATGTTGAACAGAAAAGCCTAGTATTTCAGATTCCAGTTCAATGATTTATTTCCTCCCAACCCCAAACATGTTCCGTGTTCCTGAACTTCACTGTTTTCCAAATGACTGTAGGGTCACAGGCTCATACTGCACCTCTGCATTGCCTCCATTTGCTTTTATGTGTATTTCATCCAAGAATCTGACCTAAAGCTTTACTATTTCTCGTGGCAGTCTTTGTTTATTGCAGAATTATTCCCTCCCAACTCCCAAGAATGTAACTTCACTTCCAAAATCAGACTTGCCCGAAGGCGTGCAACAGTTAAGTCTTGTGCCACTGCAAGATCCCCGCTCTGCAGGGAAATGCACAGTGTGCGCTTATGATCCCAAAAGTTACAACTTCTAGAACTTCATGTTTCTGTTTCGCTTATCTGTGTTAGAGTAGCAGTTCCAGCCAAAATAAGGACTCCAATAAAGCAGGGGAATGACCAAGTCTAGTGACACCATTCCTGTGTTACAGATTAAATAGAGACTTGAACAAAACAGGGTCCAAAGCCTTGGAAGTATTCAATGATTTGCCAGAGGCAAATCAGCAGTGTTACCTGATTCAGGGACGCCATCAGCCTTGCTGCCCAGCTCAGTCCTGCCACGCTCTCCATCAGCGTCACAGGCATTGCACAACACTCTGGCACCACTAAATTGTGCCTGTAGATGAAAGAGAAACAGCTGGTTTGTACCTTAATTTTTCATTTCCTTCTGTTTATAGCTTTACTCATAGCATCAGCCTTACTGATAATTACCCATATGTCATTACTGCTGCCAGTACACAGGTTTATGTGGCTGTCACAGATGTTCCTGGGTCCGGCTGCTTTATGTTCAGAAGCAGAGCCCTTTAAGCAGCATCTTTGCATGCTTGATTTTGTTCCGAAACAGGTAAAAGGGCTTGTGTGGTCCCCTGCATCTCAGACAAGGGGAGTTCAAAACTGAGTGTGGACCATGTCTTGCTTGTCACTGCTGGAGTGAGTCAAAATGAGATATTGGCTTAAATCCACCTTGATGGTGGCTTCAGCAGTGAGGTTCACAGCGGTAACACACTTGGTCACAAGTGAGAGGCTGCTCCTTGCTCTCCTTGCCTCTAGCCACATTATAGAGATGAAAAGGCCTAAATTCACCCAGGAATATGGTCTCCTTTGACCTCAGGGTCTCAGCTGATTTCCTGCTGTAGTGTAAAGGCCTGCATGGGGGAGGTTGTTTCAGTTGAGTGCATGCATGTTCTGTGTTTTAGGGCATGAGTTTCAGCATAGATGCAGGCTTGTGTGACCTGTAAACATGCCCTTATACAGTGACTCTCCCGCTGACATGCTCAGCTTGCAGGCAGGATGGTTTACAGCTCTGCTTCCCTTTTTGGGCAGCTAGTTTTGCACAAGTGCACTTTTACATTCCAGGATAATTCAAAGTAGTATTTACTAGAAATGTGGCTTGTCCTTATGTTATCGCTTCAACATACACACATACTCATTCACTCTTCAAAAAGAGTCTGAGAAAAATGGAATATAAGCAATCTGCTGCCTCACTGCTACAATAAAGCATCAAAAAAAGGACCAGCTGTTTAAATCCTGTGGTCTTCAGAGCCCTGGAGGAGGGCTCATGGGAGCCAAATGATGGTGTCTCACATTAACATGCTTCTTTCAAGCACTTGGCTAGTGAGCCTGGCATAGTCTAAGAAATGTTCATGTGCGCTTTCTGTGGACTCACTGCAGAGCAGCAAGGGTTAAGCTTTCCTCAGTGATGTGTACATTATGGCATAACGGGTGTTTTCAGCATTTTCCTATAGCTTTTGGTGGGGAATTCCAGGTTTTCTTGTTGTATGGTACCTGTTTGAATATTGCCCCATTGTTTTTGACAGTGGCATTGCAGCACAGGATTGCAGATTGGTTAAAGTTGGACAGGACCTATGAAGATTGTCTAGTCCTACCATCTAGTGTCGTCTTTCAAAGCACACCACATGCTCTAAAAGTATGGAAAATTGGGCCGCAAAGAAACGATTTCAGCATACCCTTCTACCTATCCTGTATTTCCAGTGGGACAGTGAGGAACTGTTCTGTTTCCTTAGTCCTGTTCATTGCTAATATGGTCAACAACCAAACCCCTTTGCTGTTTATTACTCTGTTCACGCTTTTCTCCCATCCATCTGTATTTTCATTCATGCATTATTTCAAAGTTATCTTGGTCTTTTACCAACGCAGATTTGGAAAACCGAGGATAACTTTATTTAGATTGGCACACTGAGAGGCACCTGTGGAAAGCAAAGCTTCACCAGCTGTTGTGAATGACAAAAATGTGAAAAACTAGTGAGACCTTGCAAACTGGGGAAAAAATTAAATGCATATGTATTAAATGTGCATGTATTAGATTTACCTGAATTAGAAACAGTATAAATATATACTTCAGTCATAAATACATATAGAAATCCTAGTAGAATTAACTGGCAGTGCTGTGTATTATATTAGGTATTTGGAAAATCTTTCATTTCTCCGGTTCCCTTTCCTAAATTATTGCTTCATGTTTGCAAAGCATAATAAGTCAAAATGCAAACTGATCATGGGTGGAAATTTACTCATCTTGGTGTATATTTGACAAAGAAGTTTCACACTTTGGAGGAAAGAAGTAAACATGTTTTTCTTCCTTCATCCCTCTCGGTTCTTATGTAAATTGAATCTCTAGCTCCAGGGCACCTTTTTAGGAAACATTAAATAAGCCTCAAATGAGGTGGATTTATGGGCAAATTTCAGGTGTGAATGGTATAAGTCTGATGATAAATCTTATTTATTGCCTGCATCTGCAGTTTTACCATGTGGTTATTACAATTTTATTTTCCAAGTGCAAAACTTATTTTCCACTGCCCATGGGAATCCATTTCTGTTGTTATTCCGACACATGCAAATAAGCAGACTGATCTGCAGAGAATGCTTTGCACTAAACAAAATTGGATAATCAAAGATGACCGCAGTGTATTTTTATAGTCTATTGTTGAAAGTGGAAGCTGTAAACTATTTACCCTCCCTGTGGAAGTCCGTGGCTATCTGATGGAAAAGATTAATACGAGTTTAAACAGAGCCCTACTTAATGAAGGCAAGATATACATGACCTGCAAACAGTCAGTTGTCCTTGTTTTTCTGTATCTCCTAAAGGGAAAGCAAATTCAAATTGCTCATAAAGTTTTATTGTCCGTAGCTGTTGTCTCATGGCAGCTGCAGGAAGCTCTCTAACATGGCTAAACATAAGAAACCAGTTTAATAAATAATTAATCTCTTGCCATTCCAATTAATCCTGGTTTGCCTTAGCACCTCTAGAGGGATGTGATAGGTACCTGAAAGTTTGCTCATAGTCCAAAGACAGCTCCTTGTCCTTGAAGGTCTATCTGTCCTTTAGGTCTGTCTGTCTTTGTTACGATAATGAGGCTGCTGGACACACCACTTTAAAGCAAGCCAGAGCTCATCTTGGCCAAGGGAATGCAGCAGCTCCTTTTTTTTTTCCCTTCTCTTTGTGTTTGATTGTAAACACCAGAGAATTTGTGCCAAGGAGACTGGGCTGGCCTGCAGGGGAGGGCAGCATCTCCTCAGCACTTCCTCCTGTCCCACTGCCCATGCTGCCTGTGCTGGTGGGGTCAGGCTGTGCAGGTGAATGGCAAATACCAAGTAAGTCAGAACAGTGAGATGCCAACTAAAATAAGGTTCTGAGGGATCAGCATTTCAGGCTTCACTGGGTCTTGATGAGGTATTGAATGACAAAATTGCACAGATGCTGTGTGTGTTACATATATTTCACTGGTAGTGTTCACTGGTGAATCTGTTGCTTTCATCTGAACCACTTTTGTCTTAACAGGAGTGCTCGTGGAGCTAAGGCATTGCTACAGGTGAAGAGAAAGGGCAAAATGTGGCATACAATGTGCCATTGGGCACATTATCTCGACAAAATAACCACATTGGTGTCAGGTGAGCCTGCAAGTGTGCCTGAGTAGGAATAAATTTAAGAAGGATTAGTCTGGCTGTTATTGCCCAGCCTGAGGAAAATGAAGGCTGTAACAAAACAGAATAACCAGCAGAAAAATATATTTTGTGCTTTATAAAGTTACTTTAGTTCTGGTAGGCTGAAATGTCATTCGTAACACAGGCAACAAGGGCTATATAATAATATTTTCCATGTTACCCATAAAAGCCGAAGGAAATACAAAGACTCTGACAATTGTAAGTGGTGTTTACATTATGGTTATGTGTGTGCTGTAGTTCAGATGCTGACACTGCAGAGGTAGGCCCTGAGCTAAAAAAAGTGATGTCTTCGCATTAAATATTTCTTATGATGATTTATTTGGCTGTTGCTTTAAGGAGGTGAATATTGCTGGTTTACACTAAGAAGTTTATTTTGCCTTTGCTAAGTGTTGTTATTTTTTAGCAGAAGTTTGGAACCTGTAGCCTGGAAACAGTTATTCCAATTAAAAGGGCTTTGACCATCCTTTACTTCTACTGAAGGCATAAACTACTGGGATAGTTGAATATATATTGAATTTATTATGCAGCTATAGTTAGTTAAAGAAGTTTCTGGTATACTCAGGGCCTTAGAGAATAATAACACACCACTGATGGAGCAGTGTATTCTTTTGAGAAACATTTCAAAGAGTTCCTTATGCTAGGAAATATTTTGGTGTTTTTGATTCAAACCATTCGGATAATATATCTATGCTGTTTATTAAAAGAATACATTCTCTTAATTGATAATGCTGCATATAATTGTATATTTTCTTAGTTTGTCTAATGTGGTTCTTATTGTAATTCTGTAAGTAATAAATGTCTTTAAAAAGAAAGGTGGAGAGAATATGTTGGTACAGGGAATTAATCTTTGCAGCCTGCTCAATACCCTTCTAAAAAATACTCAGCAATACAGTTTAAACTGTACAAACCTTTGGCTTTAATGCTGAAAGTTAATTCCTCTTCATTCATAAAGCAATAGCTTGATAAAAAGAGTGCATTTACTGTGGTATGAGAGAGTTGGAGCTGGAGGTAAGTTTTGGATGTGAATTGAGGAGATGATGTGGTAAAAGTATAACGATTTATTGTGCTAATCTTGCAATTCCAGCTGTTCTGGCTGTGGAGGCCCTTTCCCCTAAGCCTGTATGACAGATGACAGCTAAACATTGCTTATATGATAAAACTAAACACTGGCTCTGTACCGTATGTCTCCGCTGGTGTGAGATAGCACTTTATCATTTCAATGTCTAATTGGCATCACATCTGCTGAATGTGCCATTTACTGTAGAGAGGAGATGAATTTGTTGTCCCTGTAGGTGTCTGGGTTGTTAAAAAGTTTGACACCTTTAATAAAATTAAATTGGCTTTTCCATCCCATCCGTATCAGCAACAGAGCTAAAAATGAGATTGCTTTATACTCCAAAGTCTCCATTAATTTTTTTCCAAGCTGTACGTGCAGAGCTGTTGTTGTTGGGCTCAGTCTGGAAATCCTTACCTGTAGCCCAACTCTACTCAGTTTTACCAGCCTAAACTTGCAGCCACCAGTGGAGTCACTCTGGTTTTACACTGTGAGCAGAATCTAAGCCTGGGTATTTGCTCGTTCATCACTTCTCTTTGGCCAAACACTGAGCAGCAAAAGCTCCTCTACAACTTGCCTGGCTAGCCTCAAAGGAAACAAAATATTCCGATTCAGCGAATTTGCGCTGATTCAAGCTAGGACCTCTCCTTCCATGTACCTTTGTCCAGGCCAGGAGAAATGTGCCTCTTGAGGTCTGCGTACCTGTTCACAAGTGACTGAAAGATGGCAAAAATGCAGGCGGTATCATCTGCTCATGCAGACTGAGAAGACATACTGGTCAAGTATGCGTGCTGCCTGCCACAGCATTGAACACTCACCAAACTTTGCTATCAATGTAACTGTTGCTAAGTTACGGTGCATTCTTGCTTCAAAAAGTTCTTGTTCATGTGTGATGCATAAGGTTGTACCTGATACCTGCGACCAGGAACTAGCCTTAGACACCAAGTTTCACACTAAGCCATGGTGCTAATACATGGGCCAGCATGACCCATTTGTTCATTTATGCCAAAGATATTAATTTGGATTTCATAAGCAGAAAGAGCCTCTCTATTCATCAGCTGTACGTGACTCTTCTGGTGTGTACAAAGTGCACTGCATATGATTGTGTGTTTGTACAAACCATAAAGTGCAATTTTGGGGTTGTCTAGAGAATGGACTGAGTAAAATGAAAGGATTTCTTGAAAAGTAAAATTTTCAGATGTGCTTCCAGAGCAGGCAAATACATAAGAAGGATGTGGACCTGATGGAGTGAGTCCAGAGGAGGGCCACAAACATTATTAGAGAGCTGCAGCATCTCTCTTATGAAGACAGGCTGAGAGAGTTGGGGTTGTTAAGCCTGGATAAGACTCAGGGAAGACCTTAGAGCAGTTTCCAGTGCCTAAGAGCTGACAAGATATCTGGAGAGGGATTTTTTACAAGGGCTTGTAGGGATAGGAGAAAGGGTAATGGCCCTTAACTGACAGAGGGTAGATTTAGATTAGATGTTAGGGAAAAATTCCTAACCATGCGGGTGGTGAGACATTCAACAGGTCACCCAGAGAAGTTGTGGCTGCCCCATCCCTCGCAGTGTTCAAGGCCAGGGTGGACAGGGCTTTTGGGCAACCCGGTCTGGTGGAAGGTGTCTCTGCCCATGGCAGCAGGAGTGGAACAAGGTGATCTTTAAGGTCCCTTTCAACCCAAACCATTCTGTGATTCTGTTACATGTTTCTGCTATGTTGTGGCATTTGGTGAAAATATCATCCCTTCTACTGGCATGCGCTAAGTAAGTGCTTCTTCCTATTGTTATGGGAATTATAGCAGGGTACTGTTGGCAGAACTTTGTGAAGTTTATATAAGGCATTTCCACACACATAGGCTAGAACAGTATGTCCAGCCATTTACAAGTTTTGATTCTCATCCGTTAAAGATCAAGGTTAAAGATCTTTACAGAAATATTTAAAAAGAAATTTCTATTCCATCTGCTCCTGTTAGATTTTGCACGAAACTTATTTGGGATTGGTAAATTTTTAGTCTGTAGCTAGGGATTAAAGATAAGTCAGCTTGCTGGCCACTGAATCAAATCTTGTGCCACTGGCTGTGGCTGGTGTATTTAAGATGAAAATCTCTTGTGAAGCATCTGCCGCTGGTGCGACCACAGACAATTAATGCTCTTCAGGAAAAAAAATAAATGTTTAATTGCTCTATCCCCTTTTAAGAGGATGAAGACCACTCCAGGGAAAAAGCCTTTAGAATCCAATAATCCTATTCCTGCTCTGGTACCATGCCAATAAATACCACAGCACTTGCATGAAAATATTTGCAGCTTCCAAATTCGTTAGTGCAGAGAGTTCCTTCTTTCTCTGCATGCCTGAGTTTGGGCGACTCCAGCACCTCAGAGCCATGTGTTTACTTGAACAGGAGACTGATAACAATTAATTCAATGTATTTCCATAATCATTTGCATTTCCTCCTCATTCTGCAGCAGTGTTTCCCTCGTTGATTCTCTTTGCCCTCTTTGCTGCCTGTAGGCAGCAGCCATCGCCCTCCTGAGCCTTTCGCAGGCATCAGCAGACTGCTCTGTTTTCCCAGCTTTGCTTGTATGAAAGTATCATTTAGACAAAAACACTGGTCCTGTTGGCTTCTGTTCCTGTTTGTAAGCCTGGTTGTTTGTAGCTGGATCTGATTCAGTGACTCCGTACGCTGGAGTATGCTCATGTCTGAGGCAAGCCTTGATGTTGCCTTTATTTGTCAAAACACTTTTTTATTGCTTCAATCCTAACATGGTAGAAACTGCAGATCTTGACTGTAGTGCTGCTTGGCCAGGTGGAGAGAAATTGGCCTCATGCTGAAGGTCAGTGCTAGAAACAGTTGGAAAGAAAACTGAACTGATGGAGAAATTCACTGCAGAGCTGCAGGGACTGCAATTTCAACTCAGCCTAATTGACTCACTCGAGAAATACATAAATAATTCAGTCTTAGGCCATAATCACTATTATGACTATTTGTATGATAACTTTTAGTACTTCAGTTTTGGATGTGAGACCTAAAAGACCAATGCTCTGTAAAGAGGAGGTAAGCTCCATAGTGTCAAAGTAACAATCTAATGGTGAGGCAGAGGGTGCTCTATGTTGGCAGGCTAAAAAAAAACACCCGACAAACCCAAAAACCAATAAACTGATGGAGGAAAAATTCAAGTGGAAGCAAAATACTATTTTTAAAGGTGTGCATAGGCAGACTAACCTTTCTCAGTTGCTCAGAACAGACGACTGCATAGGGTGCAGGGCCTGAATTCAACGGGATGGTTAAGTACTTAGCCACCTCTTATGCATATGTAGTTGTATTTGGTATGTCAGAAATGAGGTATATGCTTGAGTAAGTATGTTAATTCACATTCCTAAAGATAGCCATGTGCTTAAGTGCTTTGCTGGATCCTTTTCTTTGCCATCTGCTTGTTGCTGGGTTCTGCGCAGGGCTTGCTAGGTCAAAACCCATGGTCTGTGCTTAATCAGTAATCAATGGTTATGCCGGGATTAGGCCCTGTGCTTAATGTTTTTTCTGAGCAGCAAAGACTCTTTTAGGAGGAAGAAGAGGAGGAGAGAGATGAGCATGAGCAGGGGAGGCTGGAACACACTGCTGAAGTTGGAGGGGCTGTAGAGAGGTTGCCTCCCAGCAATGCTTGCTTTTCTTGGAAAACATGGCTAGTTTCTGTGCAGGAATGTTTAAGAAGTGGTCCAGAAGCATGAGACGAGCAGGGAGATGAAAACATGGAAAGAGGGTGAACTGCTGTTTGAAAGCAATGGAAGAAGGACAGGTTTGGCCAAGAAAGATCAGGTTATATTGTTGGGAAAGGAAAGAAACCATCCCTTTCTTGCCTGGTTTCTTCACTTAAACAAGGTTCAGTTTACACTTGTAAATCACTAGCTTGTTTAGACTTTATGTTGATAATTCATAACCTAAAGGCTCTGGTTTCCTTTTATTTTTCCCTTTATCTGGACAGCACAGGGTGTTTGAAGTGTTTTGCATGGGTCACTGTGGATGCCTGGTATGTTCCTTAAAGATAAGTAAGGCCTTTTATCAGGTCAAGTGCATACTACTGACACTCTCTCTATCAAAAGGGATCATGAAGATACAGGAGCAAAATGACACATGAGGAAATATCTGAGTCAGATGTGTTTCTTACATCCCAAATTAGATTGATGTCTTTTTGTTCTGGTCTTGATGACACCTATTCCTCTTTGTGCAATGGCTCTTTTCATTGTATAGTTAATTTATTATAGAAGTCTTCTGCCAATAACAAACACTGATTGATCTATCAAAGGGGTGTTTTGGGTGAAGGTGAGCAGGCTGTGCTGAGGACAGAGGAGATACTATCTTGTTTGTCAGTACTTTGCAGTAGGGTTTTCACACTCCACAATCTGTGTTTGTTGAATTTGCTGCCAAATAAACTCCTGTCTCTTGAGTTTCACATTAGAGTCTAATCTTCCACTTAGCAGCATCTCCAGCATCTCATGCAAGCAGCTTGTTTGGCTGAGGAAAAAGGCAAAACCCTCTTTAAAATATGTACTTAGTGCAGTGTTTTCCTGGGGAGGGTTTAGTTACAATGGAAAACCTAGAAAATTATGCAAATTTATTGCAAATATGTCTTTAAAAAGGATGCTAACCTGAATATTTTTATGGGCAAGAGTTTAGAATTAAAATAGCCTGACATTCATTTAGTAGATTCAGAGTGAGCTCAGCTGACGTTTGATTTACCTTAAGAGTTTTGCTGGCAACCACAAAAATAAGAAAAAATATATATCTCAGCCTTTCTCTGAGATAGACACAGGAGTAAATGATGGCCACTAGTGAAACTCAGCTAGCCATGGTGAATAAAACCAGCAGTGAATGATAGGAGCTTCTCAAACTGTTCTAGATAGACCTATAGATAACTTCACCATCACTCCTGCAGATGTGTCACTGTTGGTTATTCTGGCATAAGTGTTGTCTGGGGCATTTTCATAGCCACCAGTCCCCCATGCTTACAACTGCTTTCCCTCCTCAGGATGTTTCTCTTGGCAGCTATTTGACCAAGCTATTATTTTATGGTATATTTAGTTCTTTTTTATCTTTTCTCACTGTCAGTCTCTCCAGCACAATAATCATGTTTTCTTCTTTACCACAGCCTCCATATCCTGCTGTCATTCTAAAAATGCTTCTGTGATGTTAAATCTTTTCCAGTTATATGATGAGAATTAATTCATTCTGACACAGCCATGAAAATCTGATTCAATTCCTTTTTTTGGTACCTCAGTCACAGTCCTTGATCACAAATCAGCATGAGTCAGAATTTCCCAGGTTATTATTTCCTCAGAAAGGTTGATTGCAACCCTGCCTCCGTGTTTAATATCCTTTTTCTTACTGCCGTGGAGCTGAGCCGTAGAGGTTGCAGTGATTTTGTTTGGACACCCGGCTGTTGTTCTGGCATTCGATGCCACACATGGAAAAGGTCACCAAAGAATATCCCAGACCAGTTTTACTGTTGCAGTTTCCAGTCATCAGGTAGTTGAGTCCACATGGGCTCTGTAGTGTAAAGGTGACTACAGAAATTACTAATTTGTTTATCTGGAAACTGTAAATCTTGGTCACAGGTAGGCAGGGAGCACAGTGGCTTTATCAGCTTGTGCCAGGACATGAGAACTTAGTAACGACGGGTTTTCAGACTGGCCGTTTTGCGCTGAGGTTTTCTGCCAAAAATGGACTCTCATGAAATGTTTCAGATAGTTGGGTTTTGAATCCTTTTGGGTTCAACTGAGTAAATGGGTAGCTTATCCGAAGTTACTTAAAGTAGACCAGAATAAAAATTAAGAGGGAAATACTATCTTTGGGGCCCTTATCATTCATTTATTCTCTCCAATATGTATTTATGTCTCAATTTGATGTCTGGAGGCCAGGACCATGTTGGTTGCCCATTGAAGGAGTGAAGTGCTGCCAGTCTGTTCTTCTGTGTTGGGTTGTGCTGTTGTCAGGAGGGGTTTGGAGGCATGAGGAAGCTTCCCTTTCCTTACACAGAGCTCTGACTCTGGAAGCAAATGCAGGAGGAAATCCTGCTTCCACCTGCCTTTGTACCTTTGCTTAATCTGAAAGCTGTGCTGTTGGCTGAGCAGTAACTGAAAGGGCTGCAGGAAGGAGCAGGCATTGCTTCTTGCAAGTCACAGGAGGCAGGGGAGATCCCTGTGCCTGCCCCATGAGGTTTGTCTCTGCACAAATACAATGTTCAGCTTGAAGACTTAGGAACTGTTTCCATGTTTTCTATTGACTGCTGCAGTTTCCTTTTGGGTTCTTCAAACAGGGCAGTATTTAATACCCACTTGAAATTAAATATTTGGATTTTTTTGTTTCCTACCAAGCTCTAGGATTTTTTCTTTTTATTTCATTTTTCACATGAAAAGAGGGGGGAAAAAAAGGAAAAAAAAAGAAGCCCAGACAGAGATTAGCCTATTATTTTTAGGAGGGAAGAATATTTATTAAGATTTAATTGTGCAGGAGAAACAACCAAGCACTGCCTGCAGGGGAAAGCCTTTACACACCGGTGTGAGTACATCAGATCAGTAACTAGTGGTTAACAGGAAGAGACAAAAAGCCGTCCTTAATTTTAGTGGTAAAGGATTCAGCTCCCAGTTCAGGCTCAGATTTCTCATCTTTCTGAGACAAATGACACAAGTGCCTCCTTTCTGCAGGACAGAGACACCATTTTTCTTCCTGAGGGTTTCAATTCATCTGAGTTATTGGACTCCTCATGTGCTAAAGTGGGCAAGCCAAACTACCAGTCCAACAGAAGTGCCTTATCTTTGACTTCAGTGCCCTGTGAGTGGGTTTCTGGCATTGACATGAGTTACCGTTTCATGATTCGATTTTACATTGTGTTGCATATGCCAAAGGCCGTGCCATGATGCTCCTGCCCTGCTAGATGCAATGCTTACTAAAGCTTAGGTGAGTGAACTCAATTTCACCTAATATTTCCAAACAATTTGAGGCATTATTGGTGAGGATAATTAAGATAAGATGCTGCTATGCTGAGCGTAATGGGTGGCCTTTGTGAGGCTCATCCATTATTAATCAGCCATGTAATTTCTTTTAAGTGACAAGGTGATATTGTGGGGTTTTTTTAGGCCCAATTTCATGTTCATGCTATGAGCAGAGGTGAAACCCTCTTGCCTGTGCTATTGTGAATTGCCCACTCGGGATACAAGGATGCTGTAGGTTGGAGATACTGCCTGGGAGCTTGCTCATGACACAGAGAGACAATGAGATGCTGAATAAGCAAGAAATTAGTTCTTCCTTCTCTTTCTCCTTTCCACATAAGAGATGGGTTTGTTTTTGCTGGAGCTTTGCCTGCATAAATGCTGCAGTATGGAGCCAGTGTGTGCTGTTGCACCTAACCTTTGGTGTGTCAGAAAGCAGCTTATGGTGGGGTTAAAACCCTTCTCTGATGGCGGTGTCTGGGGAGAGTGCCTGCACTGGTAAGAAGCCTGGGGGAAACAGAGTGCAGGGGGACCAGCTGTACATTAAAACATTGGGCAACAAACTCCTCACAGATGAAACAAAGGTACTCTGATTTAATACAACCTAATAATTGTGCTTCAAATGACTTCTTATAATGAAGAACAAATCAGTATAATCTTTGTTAAAAACAGTGATAGTGTAATAAACATAACCTCATTGAACTCAAGGAAGCATATATCACTTGTAATTCAAAAGCATCATAAAAAACAATTACTATTCACTGATGAACTCCGTTTTACAGTCTGTGAAAACTTTTTATGTTTTGCTTTCAAAAGGGAATTTCTCTTAATCAGAGTTGTTACAATTAGAGGGAGGGGTAATGATTCAGAAAATAGCTGGGTGATATTGCCTTTTGAGGACCTCTACAGCTGCCATTTTCATAGCATGAACAATGACACTTGGTGCTGGTGGAGAAGCTCCCATGGATTGGAGCTCCAGCAATTGGAAATGTGTTTTGCAATACACCCCCATTCCCTCAAACCTACCATGATGTTGAATTCCATCCACTTTAAACAGGGCCTATGTTTAACAATAATTTAAATCATTATCCTCCCTGTCAGCTCGGAGTTAAGGGGCTATGCAACTGTGATTCTCTGTTTAGAAACTGCCTGGAATAATAACTTTCAGATGTCTCAAATATGCACCACTTATCTATAACATCTAAATACAAATGTCTCCCTGCTGAGCAAGCCTGACACTGTTTACCTATCGTGTCCAAACCATTCCAGAGTGTTTGCTTGGTGTGGAGCGGAAGGCCCTATAATCCACAGCTCTGACAGCGCTGTCAGTGTAGTGTTTTTCAACTCCTCCTCACCTTTAGGTGATTGCAAAGAAACAGCCTAAGCCTAGGGGTGACAAGTGAAGAATGTCCCTGCATGTTCATCTCCCCTTCCAGCCCCCATGCTAAGGGTAAAAGTGCATTGTGAGCCAGCCCTGTGCTCTTGCAGACGGGACGATGCTCATGCCGTTGGGTCCCTGCCAGCCTGCTGTGAGATGATCCAAATGCTGAATCCCACATGCCCCGGGTGTGCTGGGGCTGGGCAGAGTCGAGGCGCTGTCACTGGCCTGAGGGCGCCGGGCTCTTTCTCTGCGTGCAGACCTCACTGGGACCTGTCAAGTCTCATTGAATGTCAGGCTCCACAGCTGGCTCGTGCCGTATGCTCCCCCAGCCACGGAGTGCTGAGGGTGTGTGCGGCGCAGCTGGATGGCTCTGCTGTTGCTCAGGGAGCTGCTGTGCTGGAGGTGTGTGCTTGGCTTGTCCCTCAAGGGGCTGCAGGGGTGATGGGCTGTAATGTGGGGCTGCCCCTGCAGCTCATCCATCAGTAATCGGAGCAGGGAGAGCTGAAAAAGCCCTCCTTGCCTTGCTATGTCTGACCTGTGGCTTATCATGGGGGAGCCCCTGTGACTTCTGGGGGCTCTCCCAAAGGCATGGAGTATCTCATACCACCCAAACCTGTAAAGAGAGGAGCTCCATCCCCATAGCTGGCATTGGGTACCAAAGGCATCTGCACAATGCCCTGCAACCCACACAGCCTCCAAATTTCCTAATGCATCCCTGGCAGCCCTACACAGTGCTTGGGCTTTGCTTCCCCTGGGCACACAGAGCACCCTTAGCTGGCATGCACTGTCTTGATGAATCCAGTGAAGGTTAAATAAGGAGAAATGATGAGCTTTTAACACATCTTTGCATCATCTTTGGTCCCTAGGTGAAGCCTGAGTCACAGCTCTTACTCAGTCTATCAGATTTGCGCAAGTTATCGACATTCTTCCTGTGGCTCCTATCCCTTTGTTCTCAGTTAACTCCTGGATTACCTGTTGTCCAGCCCCTTCAGTGCTGCTGCTCTCCTTGTGTTACACAATAACAGGTTACCTGAAATGTATGCATTTTGGGCATTGAAAATTGCTGTTATTTTATTAGTTTTTGTAGCAAGTGTGGAGGTTAGACTGTTAGCAGGGGTCAGACTTGGTACCAAATTTTTTTACATGGCTACGATTACAGAAACAAGACTTTTCCCCTTGTCAAGTTTGCGTTTAGCATGAGTGTTCCCTCCGTAGCCAGCTAGGGTTGCCACAAAGGAGCACTGCTGATCTGCTGCTTCTGTGGCCACGTTAAGCCCAGGATGGCGTTTTCCAGAATAGCTACAATTAGTGAAGTGTGCGTAGCATTGGCTGAGCTCAGAACATGGTTTCTTCTTTTCTTCTTCCTTTTTCTTTTTTAATATATAGGCTTCTTTGTAGGGATGTGGCTTGGAGAGGAGTCCTTTATAGCTTGTTCTCTCTGCTCAGGAAACTAGATCAGTGAGGCTCAGTATCTGATGGCTTTCTTCCTGCAGCACACCTGCCTCTATGCATATGAATATACAGTCCATTTTACTTGCTTGAAATGCCCAAATTGTGTTTCTGTTCCTTATGAAATATGCATCTGCTTGGGTGTAGCAAGCCAGGTTTTTCTGGTGTTTCTGGACAGAAGCATGCAGAGGCATGTGGCTCTAGTGCCTGCTCAGCTTGCTGGAGCTGCCTGTCCCACCTACCAGTCCAGTACAGTGGTGCTCAGGGAGAAACTCTGGCTGGGAAGCCACACAGCTCTGCCATGCTCAGGAAACAAGCTGCTCTGAGGCCACCTTCCCTCCATTCATCCTCCAGCTTTGCATGGTTTGGGCTCTATCTTTATGGGCCTGTCCTCACATACACCACCATCAGAGTTGTTGGGGATAGGTACAAGAGCAGCATGCAGGACCTGCAGGCTCTCCGTCCTCAAGCTGGCCCCTCTTGCACAGTGACTTTTACACCAATTACTTTATCAGCATCTTGTCACCTCCTCAGTAGCTCTTCACTGACTTTCCTACTATGGCCCATGCCAGAGGGCCTGGGCTAAGCTAGTACAGCAGAAAAAAATAATGCATTTAACCTGTTTGTTCTGCTGTGCATCTGCACTGCTTGTGTGTGACAGGTAAAAACTACCCATGGTCACTTAGACAGAATATCATATTTACTAGGTGTTCTCCAATGATGGTTTGAAGCTTGGCCATGTATGCAGGAAAATAATTTGCAGGTACTGGAGTTGGCTTCATACCATTTGTTGCTCTAAATTTGTACTGGGTGTTTGCTATCTGGACAAAGAGAAACCTGCAATCCTGGATGCTGGCGTCTCACATGTCTTCAGCACGAGATGACCAGTGATGAGTTTCTTCCCAAATGGCATCCTAAGGTAGCATGACAGAATGACAGACAGATGGTCTTAGGTTGCACAAGAAGCACTGCTGACCAGAAAGATGTAAGCAGCTAAAGTGTGAACCCATGTGATCAGGTCCAACCAGTCTCTCTAAGGAACTGGAGCTAGTTTTATTGGAGTTGGGAATTGTTCGGTGTTAAAAATGAAAGTTTCAAAGCTGAATTGAATCTCAGCTCCTCCAAAACCCCCAGCACACTCCAATCTGATGTTTTGATTACCTGAGCCCATTTTAAATGCTAGCTCAAGCATTAAACCCTCACATTTCCATTTAGCTGTTCAAGGAAAACAATTTTAATAGCTACCCAACTATTCATTCAGGATTAGGCCCTGCTGGGCTAATTTGGACAACATGCAAGTTAAGTGCAGTGCAATCTGAGCTTAACTTGCAACATCCAGAGGCACCAAAAAACGTTTGCCTCAGTAACTCAAGCGTGTTCCTCAGCCCCTGCTCTTAATGCCGCTGGCCATGTCCAGTACCAGGAGGGGCTGGGGAAGAGCCTGCTCTCCTGTTATTCCTGGCCCTGATGGAAACAGGGAGAAGCAGAAATACCAGCAGGAAGAATGCACTTTTGGAGCTCCCACCCCTGAGTCTATGTGGACGCAAAGGAGAAAAGCGTCGAATACTTGGGCATTTACCCAGCTGCGTACCATGGCAGCAACACCTCTACCCACTGCTCCCTGTGTGCACCCCTGTGTGCCCTGGCATTACAGCATGGAGCACAGTGGATTCCCAAAAGCACCTCTGGGATTCCAGTGGAGCGGGAGAAGTTAAGTTGTTCTGTATTTATTGTGTAAGTTTAGATAGCTAGGATACTGCTCTGCCAAGTGTTGAGGTTAAAATTCCTTGTTCCACCTTATGTGATTTTTGGAGTAGCATGTGCTGAACTGAGAGCCTCCAGCCAGTACTAAGGTTTCACACTGGCGCTGAAGATGCTGGCTTTGCTGGTGGCTTCAAGACTTGGGGATGCACATAGGTTTCCTCTCCTATCCACGTATATTTATGCAGACATTGAGAATTTAAAGAATTAGTAGAAGTTGAGTAGATCAAGGTTGTTTTCCTGCTGTTGCTGCTGGCTGGCTTTTCCCTATCCAGAATTCACTGGAAAACACTGGAGGTTTCCTGTGTGAAGCTCAGGCACCCAAAAAAATTTGGGCATTTCATTGCTGCAGTGGTGGGGACCCGTCAAGGGTGATGCTGGCTGCCTCTTCTGTAATCCCTGAGGTCTGGAAGTGGGAGCTAGAAATTGGGCAAGAATCTGGTTCCTTTAAGTACTTTGACCTGTTGGATTGGCTGTGGAGGCTCCTGGGACAGCAAAATTTATGTAAGACATTTTGCAGTGTCATCTTTTCTTTCAGTTTTAGGAAATGTTGAGGCTGGATGGAATTCAGTGAGGTGAAGAGGACGGTTCTCTTGCGTTTAGTAACTGCTGCTGCTCGTTTCTGTTGCTTTATGAGGGGAGGTGGGGTAGGTAGTATCTGCTTTCTGTCTGGTAGGACAGCGACCATTTTGTTCACAGAATGGTTTGAACGAGGATAAATTACTGAATCTTATAGAAATCTTGATGGTGAGACAAAGCCTTCTCAGTAACTGAACAGAATGGCTTTTTGAAGCTCTCTGTATAAATATTTACAGCTCTCTATGTATGTATGTGTAAAAAGAAACAAACAAACTCCCATACACACACTGCACAAAGACCAGAAATCTTCCAGACTTTCACCATTTTAATGAAAAAAACTAGGGAAAATAATACATTAAATTGTTCACACTTTTTTCGGTTGTCTAGGCAGTGTTACACTGAACTAACACTGTGTGTCTAGCTCAACAGGGAATTCACTTGAGGCTGCAGAGCCCATGCAGGCGGTAAGGAGGAATTGTTGAAAAGCTTTGGAGAACAGTGAGAGCAAGCTGTCCACTGTCCACCTGGGTGTTACATCTCAGAAGGGGCGCTGTAGCTGAGAGTGGCTGCCAGCCGTTCCTAATGCTCAGTGCCATCTTTGGCACTGCATCTGTAGAAGAGAGCTGTTCTGCTGGGACCTTCAGCACACCCAGAAGGTAAAAATGATGCAGAATTAACCTCCTCTCTGCTTCTCTGAAAAATAATTACCTATGTTGAAAATAAATCTGTAAAAGATGGGAGTTTAGCTCTTATAGGCTATATGTGCGCAATACTTTAACGATCTGAAACAGGAGAAGAGTGCATTTTTTGTTGCTTCTGTTGTCTTGGGACTGTTCTCCTGGCCCCGTGCTTCCCTGTGTTGCACAACAAGCGCAAGATGCAACTTGTGTAGGGGGAAGTGTGGTAATTCCCTTTAATACTTAAATGCCTCTTGATTCCTCCAGCTAGACACGCAGCAGTATGATCTTGTTGTTCTTTTCATTCTCCTCACTGCATCCCTAGGCAGAAATGCACCCAGCACTGCCAGATGAGCCTGAGCAGAGCTGGAGCCATTGGAAAATATTCCAACTTTCAGACCTGGGTGGCTCTTACAGCAGAAGTAAGTGTGAAGACAAACATCTTCTTACGGAGTATCTTCTTTCTTCACCCAACTCAGCTTTAGGCATGGGTTGAAATCTTTTCAGCTGAACACATGCAATTCAGGGAATAAAAATCAAAGCAGAACATGGCATGTTTGAATTTTAGGCATCCTAGGATTTTGTAGATCAAAACCACTCTGTTTGTTTCTAGTGTGGGCAGAAGATCAGCAGCATAACTCTGCCTACCAGTACGAAGCCCATCACCTGTTACAAAATGATCCACTAGCAGAACATTCGAGTATGACCAGGGTAGACCCTCATGTTGGGAAGCACATTGCAGCATTACGATATAGGATGGTAGATACCCTCAATGAAGAAGCACTTAAAAGCTATGCTTGGTGTCTTCTCTCTGTCTGCCTGTATGTCAGCATCATCTTAACTGAGCAGCAATGTTTTTAAGCCAGTGCTTAGCACAGTTTCACTTCAGTGAGCCAGGAGATAGGTGCTAAAAGCAGAGTCCCAGGTCTGAGTATTTCTGTCATCAGGCCTGAAATCTTGGGTCATTTTATTTGGGTTCTGGATGATGACAACTAATTTGGCCATTGTGGAAAGGTCAAAGGAGAGACCTGTCTGGGGAGGGAGAACTGATCCCAGGATTCACTTCAAAAGTAAGGAACAAGAGTCCCCTGCAGCCCTGGGAAGGCTCACAGGTATGATGAAAGCACTTCAAGCTCAGCCATAAGAAGGCTGCTGAAACAGCAAGGACAGGATGAATTGTGACTGTCACTGGCTACTATGCAGCCTACAATAGATATATTTCAAGTTTTATAGGCTGTGTTTCCCACTTAGAACTTAGCACGGAATTCCAGTAGAGTTCAGCCGATGGCCATCTGCTCCCAAGAGGAACACTTAAAAGGGCTCTTTCTTCTTTTTAGCATCTAAAACTCACACGGTGTGGGATCTGTCACTGAGAGCTCTGGGATCATGCTTCCCGCAGACACCCGAGGGGTATTTAGAGCATCATGAGCTGCTTGTGGGAGGAGGACTCAAGTCACAGATTGTGGAGATGAAATGACCTCCTAAAGGCTCAGTGGGGAGGACTAGGGACAGGAATAGAAACCGGGGAGCCTGACTTTCCGCCTCTTATTCTCAAGCACAATTAAAGCACAGCCGGTTCACATGGTGCAGTTGATGACTACAGATGTGGTGGGAGAGCAGTGGGAGGGAAGCTTCGGGCAGGGGTAGGATCAGGACATATGGGGGTGAGACAGGAGAATAGGAGCAGATGGAGGCAGGTGGTTGTGAGTATGGAGAGGAGGGAACCTTAACAGCAGAAGCAGAGGTAGAAACACCACCAAAAGGATCATTACAAAAAATATTAATTTTGCTCAATTTGGAGTACCCATAAATTATTATAGAGCATGCTCATGGGACAACCCACCCACTGTTTCTAATCTGAAATCCTGCTGTCTAACACGTTTTTGGCTGTCAAGATTTTCCAATCTATTGTGTGAATGGGTTCTATTTTAATATTCTGGCAAACGGCTTCCCGGGAAAAGCCTTATTCCTCCACCACTCCTCCAGGGTCCCATTGTCCGGGGTCTTATTTTTCCTTCCTGTTTCACATGTACGTGTAGAGCTTTGACAATTGTACTTTGTGGTCTTGAAACGTGAATGCCTTTCAAGGCTGGAAGAAGTCTCCCAGGTTTTGAGAATGACCTTTGATTTCCAGTGACAGCCAGGATGGATTTCTGCAATTTTTCATGTAGCTTAGGGCCTGACATTGACTAATAGGACTGGATATTCAGCAGGAATGGCAGGAAACCTCAGTGATGAGATTTATTCATGCTGTCCACGCATACTTTCAAAACTGTAGGGTTAAGTTCCTGTTTGGGGTGAGCAGAGCAGTGTTACAACAGGGGTGAACTTAGACCATTGCTCCTAAAGGCACAGAGCAGCTCTTTCATTCAACCCAGATCAGTCCAGTCCACAGCAAGCAGTCTGTGCTGCATCAAGTACTGCAATAACGACATGCAAAATCACATGGCTTTCTGTTGAAAACCAGCAGCCATCCCATTACATTTTCCTTTTGTTTATCTTTCTTAAGAAAACAGTGGTTTCTGCCTAATTTCACTGGAATAGTCCCTTGCTGGCTGGAAATTACTGGCTATAAAAAAGAAAAATGTAATGTAGCAAAATGTAGCTCTCTGTATTTGAGAAAGGTTTCTGCAGAGCTTCTGCACTGACCAAACAGGGGATACGTAGGGAAGACAACCCGCAGGAACTGGGGAGCATCTGCAGAAGCTACTTTGAATTCTGGTTATGCTTTTATGCCCACTGGGGTTGCTCCCAGCATCCTTATGACCCACTCCCTCTCCCCTGGATGCCTGAGAAGAGATGAGAGACAACCATGGCTGTGCTGCAGGGACAGCTTCTTCAGGGCACTGAGGAGCTTCGGCTGTGCCACCAGGAAGGAAGGGTGCTAAGCGCCCATGCTATGCACAGTGGGCGACTCTGCATGATCCAGCTTCATCTTGGTGCAGCTTCGTCTTTCCCAATGGAGCAGATGGGGGCTGCAGGGGCGAGGGAGGAAGCTTTTTTGCTCTGTATTTAATCAGATCTCTGAAGTCATTTGCAATTGTAGTTAAATAGGGTAAACAGATACAGAGAGCTTCTTCATGAACAGTGATGATATTGTAGGACCTGGTTACACTGGGACTCCTCTTTTAAAATTCTTCATTCAGATCTCTAGCTGTCTGTGAGTATAACCTCACATGATTAAAACAAAACTGATTTTCATAATTGATGCATTTTTCCCTCTCTTCCATGTCTGGGGCAGGGAGAGTGAGTGAAACATTTTTTTCCTCCTGTTTGCTACTTAACCTTTTAATTTAACAACACTGGTCGAAATTAGGGGAAGAGTTTGATTTTTATTTTATATAAGTGAAGCAGTATGTGAAAACAGTCCTTGTTTACCTTAGGTTTGTAAAAGGCTATTGCTGTTTTTTACATAACACAGAGTTTGGCCCAAATTGGATGACAGTATTGCTTTCAATCCACGATTGCTTTGAACCACGCACTTATCCTGCTTTGTCCTCAAGGGCACTGTAGTATTTTTCACAGAAGTTGAAAATCATATTTCCATCAGTTTAAATACTCCCAGCATCCATTAGGGGCCCTAATATGGCTCATCCTTTGCACAGCTCTCCCTACTCTATACCACCTAGTAGGCAGTGGCTGAGCTGTGGATGCTGAGCCAGGAGGGAGGATGTTCTGACTGCCTCTTTGCAGTAAAACACATATGCAGTGCTACTGCAGCATGGTATTTGCCCCTCTTTGCAAATGCTGCATGATCTTCTCCTTGCTTCATGGGCTCTGGCATGGGACATCCTCCTGATCTGGAGAGCATTTCTACCATGGCAGCCATTCTGGAGATGTAGCAGTCCCTTCTGGGATGGTCACTACTAAAGGATCAGCAGATATTTACTCGGCTTTTTAAGTGCTCCTTTTGGCCCCTTACATCAGTATTTGACCCCCATTCAGGCAAAACAAGAAACAACAAAACAAGCAGCCGTTTCTCCAGCATTCAAAGCAATGTGACAATTTTAAACTGATTTCAAAATAAAGACGCTCATTTGACATAAACATACACTCACCAAAGAAAGATCCTGAGAGAAACTCAGCTGCTGAATCCTTGACCTCCAAAGGACCCCTGAATACAGTGTTGTACGCAATGTGCCTCTTTTTGTGGGTGAGATATTAAGAGCTTATTTATTTATTAGAAAGTTGTTTACAATGTAAGTAAATTAGTGAGTTCCAAGGCCCTCTCCCAGCTGCCAAATGCCAGGAGGATGTTTATGACCGCTGTAAATAATTTCATAGCTTAATACAAACACTTTTTTAGAAATCAAGGGCTGATGGTTGTGTGTTTATGGTGCAGTTGAGGATTCGTAAATTCTTCCAGAATATGAGAAAGAAAACAAACAGTATTTCAGATATTTTAAAAATTCCCAGGAAAGAAAAAACCCGAAGTTGTTCACCATTCACGGTGCTGTGGGCTCAAATCTGCGTTGCTTTGGCTGAGCATTCCCAAGTGAGATCAGAAAATGCTCAGCATCCTTCAGGACCCAGGCCACGTGTTTTGGAGACTGTGAAGGCTGGGACTTTGGTGGTACAGACAGGTTTTTTCTGCACTGAATATGTATTTGCAGATAACTTTGTTGATGAGGAATGACCTTTGCTAAGGTCAGCTTTAAATGACAGAAATCAGATTCTTCACAGTCAGCAGGGCAGCAAGGTGGACCAGCACAGGAGATTTGCTTTGCATTGTGGCTAAAAGGTAGTAAAGGCTGAGCAGCACCTGTAGGTACTGGCAGGAAGGTGGCTCCAGAGGGAAACCTTCTTCCTAGACAAAAATAAGAAACAGAATGAAATGAGGCTGGGAGGAATTTCCTTTTCAAGGCATGTGTGCAGCGAGGAATTAGAAATCAGTGAGGTGACGTCAGAGCGTATGTGGGATGCTTGGTATGATTTTTGTGAAGAGTTTTGGTGCCTTGGGGAGGGACGAGCAGAAATGCTTCATTTGAGCTTTGAGTCTATTTTCAGCCGTTGAGTGGATGGCAATGGAGGGCCTGCAAATATCAGCAGAAGCTGTGGGCTGCTTCTGCCGTGGTGCGTTGTGGTGGCTGCACGTTCCTGTGCTGTGCTTCCCATAGCAACATATTTTCAATGTAAAACCACATAAGCAGCTGAATAGTTATCAGCATTTACACTCCCACGTGCACGGTTGGAAAACTGATGATGATACTGAGCTGCTGCAAGGCAGAAATGGTCCTACTTTAAACTGCAGCTTAAGCTAAGCTTTTGGTCTGGAGCTTAAATGCAGTTTGATGGTTGGAGGTGCTTGGATACATGGGCTTGTTATTTTTGGGGAAAAAGTGATTCTGTCTTTATTACCCAAAAAGTCCACCAAGAAGCACCTTGTTTTGGAGGTATGAGACTCCCCCAGATCCACAGCAGGAAAGAGATGTCTTGACACAGTAGATCAGTAATGAGTGGTGTCCCTCAGGGATCGATGTTGGGACCGGTCTTGTTCAATGTCTTTGTCGGTGACACGGACAGTGGGATTGAGTGAGCCCTCAGCAAGTTTGCCGATGACCCATGCTGTGTGGTTCGGTTGATATGTTGGAGGGAAGGAATGCCATCCAGAGGGACCTCGACACGCTTGTGAGGTGGGCTGATGCCTACCTGATGAAGTTTAGCCATGCCAGGTGCAATACACCTGGGTCAGAGCAATCCCAGGCACAGCTACAGGTTGGGCAGAGAAGAGATTCAGAGCAGTCCTGCAGAGAAGGACTTGGGGGTGTTGGTCGATGAGAAACTGAACATGAGCCGGCTGCAGTGTGCACTTGCAGCCCAGAAAGCCAATTGTATCCTGGGCTGCATCAAAAGGAGCGTGACCAGCAGGTCGAGGGAGGTGATCCTGCCCCTCTACTCTGCTCTTGTGAGACCTCACTTGGAATATTGTGTGCAGTTCTGGTGTCCTCAACATAAAAAGGACATGGAACTGTTGGAACAAGTCCAGAGGAGGCCACAAGGATGATGAGGGGACTGGAGCACCTCCCATATGAAGACAGGCTGAGAAAGTTGGGTCTGTTGAGCCTGGAGAAGAGAAGGCTGTGTGGAGACCTCATAGCAGCCTTCCAGTATCTGAAGGGGGCCTATAGGGATGCTGGGGAGGGACTCTTCATGAGGGACTGTAGTGAGAGGACGAGGGGTAGCTGGTTAAAACTGAAACAGGGGAAGTTTAGATTGGATATGAGGAAGAAATTCTTTACTGTAAGGGTGGTGAGGCACTGGAATGGGTTGCCCAGGGAAGTTGTGAATGCTCCATCGATGGCGGTGTTCAAGGCCGGGTTGGACAGAGCCTTGGGTGACATGTTTTAGTGGGAGGTGTCCCTGTCCATGGCAGGGGGGCTGGAGCTGGATGATCTTAAGGTCCTTTCCAACCCTAACTATTCTATGATTCTGTGACACAACAAGTTTTGCCCAGGCTAATGGTGCCAGTGCTAACTACATTTAATTTAGGGCCAAATAACTTTTTTTTTCAGTTTTGAGACAGCAGTGAACTCCAGTGCCACCCTGCCCCAGGTCCAACAGGCTGAGATTTGGGTACTCACTGCAGCAGTGCTATTTTTTGCAGTCAGTCTTGCTGACAACATCATGATCGTTTTCCTTGATTGTGCTGGATTGTCTGGACTTGATTTAGCTGCAGGGACTGCAAACTCCAGCGAGGCAGAGGTAGCTGTGCAGCTCAGACAGGCAGGCAATGCATGGCCATGGGCATGGCGCTGAGATGACCAAGGAGGTAAAGAGAAGGAACTGTATGGCTCAGTAGCTAATCTTGGCCATGCCTGGCTTGCTTGAGTCTGTCCTTTGAATCATTCCTCTCCTGCCAATTTCTGGGACTGGCTCTGTGTTTGCTGGTGATGGGTTTGAGGTGGTTTGGCAGGTACCGCATTGGCAGAACATCCTCTGAGTGAGTGCACAGCTGGCTCTCTTGGCTCTGCTTCCAGCCACCCATGGAGCAGGCATGCTTGACAGGATGGCAAAGGCACAAAGATGGTGACAGTGTTTGACACGCCTCTGCTGAATGACTGTGAGTGCCAGGGGACAAGTCTGCTGACCTGGAAAACAAGCCAAGATTAAGAAATGTCAAATTTCTGCAGAGAAGAGGGCTTTCTGGAGGGCAGAGGTAGAGAAATAGACTCTTGAGGTTACTTGGAATGTTTCATTTCAAATGGACCATGAATCCTGTCATAGCACTGGTGCCTCTGGGAAGGGCCACCCTGGCACCCTGAACTGGGACTCACTTCTCAAAACTGGATGCTGGGGCATGGATGGCAATCAGCAGCAGGACATGAATGTGGAGGTGATTGTCTCCTCCTGGGGACAGAGCTGGAGGATGGTACCTTCTCATCAGCAGCCTTTAGGGAGCTTCTCTCAGGGTTAATGCAGAAGAGGACAGCACAAAACAGGCACATGAGCCACACTGTCCCTTTGGATTTGCACCCATAGGTGCTGCAGCAGGCGAAGCCACCTTGTAGCAATGAACTGGCACCCTCAGCTCTGCAGCAGCTTCACCTACAATTAAAAAACCTGCTAACCCCATAGATTTTTTACTGTAGTAGATGTAAAAGGGAACCCAGCAGCCATCCTGTTATTTGCTTCCTTATTAAATTCTGTTTGCTTCATGTTGCCCTTAAATATGGATTTTTGAAGTGCTTCAAACTTCATTTGGGAAGGAATTTACATTGCTTGAGCCTGGGAGAGCATGGGCAACTGTGATGGCTTTAACAGACCTGAGTGAAATGCCTCTGGCAGACAAAGCAGTGAAATGCAGCAGATACGGTCACTTATCACCAGTCCTGCAGATTCTTGCCACGGTGGCACTTTCTCATCGTTTCTCTGTGGATGGAGCAGTTTTTCTCCTGTGGGCAGCTCTCCCAGCTGCGAGGTAGCCGACATGACAGAGCCAGCAGCACGGGCTGGGTGAACCTCGCACCTTCCTGGTGGGATGCGGGAGCTTGGGATGCACCACGCTAGCTGTTGGGAAACCAGAAAGGAGAGAAATTCTGTTCTCAGTACCATCAGTCTGCCCTCCCAGCTGGTAAAGTCTGTGTGCTGTGTTGGGTGTAGGGAGAGGGCTGTGGTAGGTTGGAGTCTACACAGCTCAGGTTTCTCTTTGCTGTTAAGTGCTGTAGATTTCAGGACAAGTTCCTGCCTACTCCTGCAGTCCTTATGAGCCCCATGTTTTTTTCGTGCCAATTCAGGGACTAAATGCAGCCCCCATTTCCCCCTAGCTGCCAGGCCCTGTTGGTAGGTCTGCTGACAGCAGCCCCTGTTTGGTTCCCGCAGTGTGGCCACCCGGGAGCAGGATGTGCCTGTGCACCACTGCGACCTAGTGGAGGGAAGGACGCTTGGCTGGTGGGGTTCATGGGCCTGGCAGCTCCTCAGAAGGGCTGTTTAGCTTCAGACTTGAAGGTTCAGCTTTACCAGGAGAGGACGGGGAGCCTGTCCCTGCTGAGGCCGTGTCATCACCCAGTGTCTGCAGCAGAGCAGACCAGCAGGACACTTGTAAAAGTACATATGGGGATGCAAAGCCCTTACAGTGTTTGAAGGGAAGAATAAAAGAGCTGGCAGGCTGTACATGCAGTACCTCACCATCTCACCCTCTCTCCCTTGTGTTTATGGTACTCTCTTGCTCTGTTATGTCAATTTGGACCATAAGCTCCTCTGGGATGGGGCTTGCCATTTTTAACTGCCAGGTGCAAGGCACACCTAAGCTAACTTATAAATAATATTTCTATGCAGAGGAAAACTTGACCCTGGGATGTAAAGGGGTGGCTATGGCAACAGCTGTCCGTGTGCTCTGTGTCTCCTATGGAGACGCAGTGAAAGGGGGTGGTAACACAGCTTCAGCCTGGGCTGCAGCAGAGCATGTACAGCTTCGTGGGGCCCTTTCTGCATACATCCACTGACTTCCTCCTAAGCATAAGTCATCTACGCTCCTTTTTGGGATTTTTTCCCCCTTGCCTACTTTGATATGAAGAAGAGTTGCTGAGCAGAAATACAGCCAGTGATAACCTTTCTTCTCTGTTTTAGATGTTAGGATACTTTGAGTACATCATCTGGTTTTGCTTCTCATCTACCTTTCAGAAATTCATGGTTCTGTAGCTATTCACCTTCCTAGTACCATCCTGTGGTTGGCAAGAATGAATGCTAATGTGAATTATCCAGGCTTTTGCTTGGGTGACTGCACTATATCTGTGCTCGGCAGCAAAGAATATTTACCCAGTTGTAAGTGACAAAGTAACGCGCACATTTTTAAAGTCAAAGCTGTTATAGTACCAGGAATAGTGGGACTGCACTGAGCACAGTGGAGAGAGGAACTGTTTTTCTCTGATAACCAGGTCCAAGACAGACCTGTGATTGATCCCAGACTCCTTAGGCTGAGAAAGACATCACTGGTGTTGGTGATGACATTTCAGTTGATGTAAGCCCAGCAATTTTTATTATTGTGTAGCAAGGGTTTGATAGTTCCCTACAAAAGTTCAGGGTATGTGTAGAAAGGTTCACAATAACATTCTCATCAAATCTTATCAACCTTGATGCTGAAGGAGGCAGAAATGGAAGAGAAATGAGTCTATAAATTAATAAGAAATCCCTGAATTCGGAAGAGGCACCCCTATGTTGGTTACTATGTCTCAAGCTCATACAGATCGCTGTGAGGCTCTTGCTATAACATTGCTGTATTGGCTCTTATTGTTGCTGATTATACCCAGTTCAGTCTAATCTCCAAAACTAAATTTGTCCATGACATTCTGAAGCTAAACTTTACCTTTTTCAAACCATCAAAGAGTAGAGGATTGATCAGCTGTTTCCCAAACCGGCAAAGTGTAGCATCAAGGGCTCAGGGAAATAGAGGGTAAAAGTAAAGGCATGGGAGTTCAACAGATTGAAACTGGGTAAGTGGACGAGTGAGCACCAGTACCCATTCCTAACCAAATTGGTGCAAACTCAAGACATTACCAGCAGGTAAGAAAGAGGTTTTGTGTATGTGTCAGTCAGAGAGAGCAATACTTTAGCATAAGCTGAAATGTAAATTCCTAGTGAAAATGCATTGATAGTACAACAGGGCATCATGCGGCAAAAGGAATTTGCTGAGAAATGGCAGACGTCTGTCATGGGAGCTTAATGAGAGGTCAAAGAAGAAAAGGAAAATCACCCTGCATAAAGTGAAGAAAGACAAAAAACTAACTGCTTTTATAAGTGCCTGTGTCATACCCACCTCCTGAGCCCTCCTCGAAAAGTCTTAGGGATCAGTAATAGCAGAAACCAGTTGCAAATTCAGGTATCTCCCCAGTGCTGTGCTCATAGCTTGTGTTTCACTGATGCAGTGTTTTGGCTGGGGGTGCTATGAGATGGTCACTGCCTGGCTCCCATCAGACAGTCTAGCTTTGTCCGCCACAGGGGCTGTGCCCCAGTTTTGATATTATTTTCCTGAAAGACCATCCTCCATCTCATCCCTGGGATCCCAGCATGACCAAGCATGTTTGTGTTTAGACAGATGGGAAAGGGGGAAAGAAGAGGAGGAAGAGGAGGAAATGTGGTCCTGTATGAAGATGGGATGTGGTGACAGTGGGAGCCTTTGGGAATCAAAGCCTTGGCTCCACTGCTTCAGAGGTCTGAAGAAGATTTGGCCACTATTTAGCGTTTGGCTCTGTACACTGGACCTGATTCTCTGTGTGAACCCTGTGGCTTCAGCAAGGTTATGCTGTCCTCACTGGCAGCCAAACTGTGGCCCTCTGGCTGATTCTTGTTTATGCTTTCAGTTTTCAGCTTAAAAAAAGCCTCCTGTCTTTCTGTCTAAACCTTTTGAGGCCACATCCTATGATCTGTGCATTTAAATTAGCTTTACTGATAGCCAAGGTGTTGAAGCTTTCCCTTGGGGTAAGAGAGTGGAATTTGTCTTTTTTCTTGTTAAGGAGTTAGCTGAAGCTTGGCAAACAAGATTCAGCTCTTTATTTCCTGTAGTTCAGGTATCAAAATCATTCATAAAGAAATCACAAACCTAATGGGCATCTGCAATGACAGAATATATGAAGAGTTTGTCAAAGAGATGAACTTTTCAATTATGTACCTTGGCAGAAATGGGCATTGACTCTCTTTGTGATTCCACCCCTTAATTTTGTCCAGCTGTGACAGCTAGAGTGACTGACTTAGGGTTACTGTCTCAGGGAATCTCATTTGCTGTTTGCTCCTCTGGTACCATACAATGGGACACTGATGGAAAGTGGAGTTTAGCATAAGAACTTATCTTTTTCAGACATGGGATGTAATTTTTAAACCTTACCCCGTGCCCCTGATTTGGGGTAACTGGTGTGCTCACGTGTATGTCCCATTGCCTTCAGTGGTATATAAATACTTGTTTAGAGGAAGTGGATTATTAAACGCTGTCATGAAATGGAACAGACTTACACACATGCTGAACTTCTGGTCAGAAATTGGTGCAGACTGCAATAATTGTGCTATTTTAAAATAAGCTCATCAAACAAAGACTTGATTTACTGTTCCCATGCATAACTGGGAGAGTGCGTCTTGCAGACCACACCAGCTCTGGAATAGGAGTGGGGTGGATGGGGGTGTAATGGCTGCACTGTCATTACGTATATGTGGAAAATAAGTCAGAAAGCTTTTGCGAGCTGCTTCATGCTGGATTTTGGGGTGGAAATTCTCCAAGAAAGAGATATTAAAGGAATTAAAACAGGAGAAAATATTCTGGAAGAAAATAGCATTATGTGCATTCTTCCTGAAATACTGTTGCTGAATCTTTAGGTGAGGAACCAGCTCGGAGAAGGAGCGATGATCTGTAAACTTAATCAATCATGGCTGAAAAATTGAAACACTTTTGGCAAACTCTAGCTGTTTCCTTCCACTATTTTCAAAATTATGTATTTCATTTTTGAGTATTGAAGCAGAATTTTAATCTTGAAACAACAACAGTGATTTCCAAACAAGACCCAGAAATCAACTGGAGAAACTCTTGATCCAGTATTTATTTACTTTTATTAAAGAAAGTAAGATAAACAGAGCCCTTTGCTTCAGGTTAGCCTGAAACACTATTTCCAATTGATCTCATTTTTTCTTCAGTCAGTTGACTGAAATATTATGTGTTATCACTGCTCTTTACAGGTTGCGTCTTCAGGTTGTGCTCTTAGCTTTGGGGGATCTGTGGGGCACCAAAATCCAGGAAATCTATCATTTAGCAGTTCCTTTGGGCAACCAAACAGGACTACAGTGAACCCAGGAAGGTGATTGCCAGCAGTGTTTCTGGGTTTCCTAAGGAAAACAGTGAAGGCATTAATTCATTTTGATAAGCAGTGGTGCTAGATAAGATGCTGGACCTTGGGGAGACCTTGGCAGGGACTGCTGGTGGGTTGAATTCTCCCTGAGCAGCTGGGTGTAAAACTGTCAGCAACAGCAGAAGCCTTTCACTGGGGAATGTGGGGACAAGCTGGAGAAGGAGCTGTCATGTCCTTGCCTGCACAAAGAAATGGGGGTAAATGAAAGCAAGTGAAAATGGATAAATGCAAGATACATAAATACCACGTGAGGGAGGATGATGGATGGGAAGGAGGAAGAAAGTATATGTTTTGAAGAAAATTGCTGTCAGATTATTCAGGGGATGACGGCTTGTGTCTGAAGTAGCTTGGGAATTGGCTGAAACCATTGAGATGCTATGGAAACATTCGCATAATAATGTAAGGAGGATTGGAAATAGAGTTGTTGGAGGACCTGTAGCAATCTGCAACACAATACATGAAGGTAAAATTGCGGGGCTAGCACTGCATGCAATGGTGGACTACTTATATGAATAGGTGAGATAAGATGGTTGAAATTTCTAGGAGAAAGGAGGGTAAAAGGAATGATAGTGCCAGAAGCAAGCAATGGAGTCACTGGGTATGAGAAGAGAGCTCTGTACAGTTGTTAGACAGCCAAAAATTACAATTATTGCCTTTATTTCCCATGAGAAAGAAGAAAAAAACCCGAAACAACAAAAGTTTTCTACAGAGAAATGTACATCTTAAAGATCAGGAAGAATCAGATGAAGTGAATTACCATTCTCCAGAGAGAACTAGGTTTTGCACAGGTAATTAAAGGAAGTAATAAAAGACTTGCCAGCTGTAGAAAAAATAAAAGGAAATGGAAAGAAAAGGTGGGGCACTATACAGAGAGAGGTAAGACTGAGATTAAAATAATGTTGGTATGGACCTGAAAGTGATGATAGTTTTGGTGTGGTTTGCAAGTGGGAGTATAATGGCTGATCATGGAGTTAGGGGGCCTGGGGCAAGGGAGGTGAAAATCATTGCACTGGGGTGAAAGTAAAGTTGAGATTTCATGTGCATGAGTGGGAGATAGATTAAGGAGTGAATAATGAAGATTAGGTGGTCTCCACAAAATGCAAGCCATATGATTTTTGCTCAAAACATTTTTCCCTGACTTTGTGGGGAGTTGGAAAACATCAAATGGAAAACCCACGAACACAATAAAGGGAATGAGACAAAGAGCTGTCAGCACCCAGAGGTGGCTGTGGCAGTGGTTAAGCACATCTTCTACCTGAAGGACATTTGTCAGTCTTCAGGGCCACTGGATAGGGAAGATGAGGATACCTTGATGAAAAGCCTCCCTGAACAAAACCCCAAGTGTGTTGTTTGTAACATAGATGTTGCCAGCACCCTGCAGACTCTCTGAGAGCATCAGCTTTTGTGGAAAACAAATCCACAACCGTAAAAAACATATGGAAGTTTGTTCTTCATAATCTACTGTCAGACTCCTTCAGAACATTCCTATTTGCTAAGAAAAACAGTAATTTATTTCAATTTTATGAGGCTAGTTATGATCTTTGTGCAGTTTCATATGTGCAAATCAATTTGACATGCTTTAGAGATGTTAGGCAGAATTGTATGAATGTTTGTTATGAATCAGTCTGTTCAGAGCACTTTGTGAGATAGCGCGTCCCCAAACTACAATTTATCAGTCAGCACTCAACCTTTGTGCCTTCAACTATTTTTATTCATGTATGAGTTTGTATGCTTTCATTCCTTAGATTTTATTGAAGAATATGCAGATGATCAATCAATTACTAAGCTAGCCTGGAAACCGCAATGGTTCACTCTGGCTTAAAACCAACTGCAATTCCTTAAAGCTCTGGGTTGTTTTGTTTTGTGGTATGGGTTTTTTATTCTTTCTGAATATTTCAACTTGGAGACTAGCAGTACATGAGCTCACATTCTTTTAGCATTGATTCTTTTTGTTTGTTTCTGATTTGTTTTACTGTGATATTCTATCATATTATTGGTACAGCATCAACAGTCCATGATAAGAAATCTGTGATAGTCCAAGTAAGCCAGTGGAGGTTGTTTCTATCCTTAGAAAAGTATTCTAAACAGATCCCAAGGGTTTCCTGAGGTTCACCTGTCAGGACACCAGTTGCTCTGTGCCTAGTGGTATAAAAGCAGTGCTCCCTCAAAGTGGGATTTGGTGCTAAATGGCTCCAGGAAGCCACCAGATTTGCACAATAAATATATGAAACACTTAGCAGTTGACAACAACTCAAAGGCAAGGTTTATTCTCTTCCATCTATTTTTCATCAGTTCTCCAAAACGGAATCATGCAAACCAAATAGCTTCAGTGCTCAATCTCTCCCAAGGTGCCTGGAAAGAAATGCTGACTTTTATCCAAGCAAATGTAAACACAGAGCAAAGACAAGTCCACAGAGATGCTTATTAAGCACTGCTGATTTTCACTCTTTTCTGTTAAAGTGGCAGATGTTTGTAGCCTTACAACTGGTTCCACAGAGTCGAGTGTCTACCTTCTTTCGTAAGCTTTGAAATCTGGTGACAATTTTTAGTGTAAACATGAATGATTTCTCCCAAAGATGAACTTCAGCTTTAACCTCAACCCTCGGCATGGACTTTGACTTCTGCACCTTCTCTCAGCTGCTTTCAGCAATTGTGGAAAAATGTCTATCTTGTCAGAAAGCTGATTTGTACTGTGTTGGTTACAGGCAAACAAATGCACTCAGTTGATTTAAGTATCTGCCACTCCTGCAATAAAAATGGCAGTTACAAAATACAAGCTACCTTGCCTTCCAGATTGCAATGATTACCTTGCCTTCCAGAGTTCAATGAGCAGGAAGCCAAAATTTGAATATAGCCAGTAAGTCCTTCTTTAACCATATGAATGCACATGAAGCGTGTTTGCCCTCCATTGACTGTGCGGTAAATAACAAGTCGGTGTGTTAGTGAAGGAGGAATTCTGAAAAACAAATGTGGTCTTTCATGATCTCAGATGATGTTTGACCCAGAACAGATTTTACTGTCTCTTAAAAAGCAGCCTGGGCATCTCACATGTATAGCTGGTATACGTTGACTGTAGTCTTGCATATATTCCTGTAAGCGTGTGCATAAACAGAGGAGCCAGAGCAGTGAAAGCAGAAGGAAGCTGCTTTATTTGAAGTGGGATGCTACACTGTCAATGAAATAGTGACATGCATACATGCAGGTATTTTATAAATAAGTATTTACTTAACTGGTGGCCTTGATATGGTGTGGGTGTTTTCAAGGAGGAGGAATGGTTGTTCTGAGGCAATAACTCAGGCAGCTTGATTTCTCGGTTGTTCATAAGGGAAATGTACTTTGTAGAAGTGAATTCCTAAGTATATAGCCAAGGAGATTTTTAGTCTGAATCATTCCTTTGAGGGATTTTAAACATTTGCCTCCCACATGCTAGAATAATGCTATGGAAGTGGCTTTGTTGCATGATCCGAGAAGCTGCATTCTGGCGCCTGGCGGTTTATGAGAAATGAATGCAATGAGTGGTCTCAGATCATATAAATTTCAATATTTAACAGGAACAAGCAGGAAGGGCAGGGGGAAACCTGTGTGCAGCATCACAACAGCAGTGTCCACCTGGGAGCATGGCTCTCTGCAGCATCACGCTGAGTGCAGCCCAGCCCAGCCTGCTCTTCAGACCTCACATGGAGAATACAAGCTTGCAGAGAAACAAATAGTTTTATGAGTGTCTGCTCAGACACATTGCCAGCAGACAAGAGCTCTTTGGACATGCTCTGTAAGTGGAGCTTTGCTTCTTAATGACTGCAAGTGTGGCCTCACCTTTCTCCACTTCTCAGTCTTTCTCTTGTGTTTATTTTAAGTAAGAGCAGTTTTCACTGTTCTGTTTGCTTAACTCCTCCTGGTACAATAAAACAGTTAAGATACACATGGCAGAGACTGAGAGAGCCTACAGCAGGGCGTCCCATGGTGGTGAGGACATCTTGAGTACACCACCATGAGTACTGCAGGCTGCATGAAGGTCTGCTTCCAGTTACTCTTTAATCTGAGGGACAAACAGCAGTCCTTCTCTTCCCAGAACCAGTCACAGCTACTCTTCTTTCCACTGGAGGTGACACTGTGGGCTGGGTGCCATATGCAGACAAGGCAAGCTGGTAACCAAAGGAGTTTGGGAATTGGTGTTGCTCCTTGCCCCCAGTCACAGTGATCTTCATCATTGTTTTAGGAGGGATAAACGAGAACATAAGTTGTTTCCATTTTACTGAATTTTCAGTCCCAGTTACCTTAAAGTATATTTTAAATTGAACTATAAACAACACACCAAAATGGTTCCGGCTACTTCTTGCTGAAGTGTGGCAGCTCCTCAGCAGTATACATGCATCAGCTCACTAGGACTGAGTCAGCAAGGGAGCAAAGATTGCCGCAGCATGACATGAGCAGAGTTCGCAAGGCAGGCAGCTGAGCTGGGATTAATACCTGCCCTCCCACAATGGGGAGTATGAGGCTGTGAGTGACAGAAGGTTTCCAGAAGCACAGGTTTATTTCTTGTCCTACAACTGGTTGCTTTTCCCAATTGCCTTTGAGTGTAATGTGATTTTACGGTGGGGTACATATTTCAAGCAAGTCTCCCTGCGATGTCAAAGTCTTGCCAAGTGGACTGTTAGCTGCATAAGTCTGCCATAGCCCATGGAGGAGATAGTGCAAGATTCCAGGTTTTGGAAGGCCAGCTATCCTCCCTGCCTAAAACCTTGTGACAGGTAGCACTGATGGTGGGAAAAGGAGCCTTCGTCTGCATCCCTCAGTAGGAATGGAATCCCTTCATAGTATGCATCCTTTTGCAGGTGTACATTTACATAGAATATTCTTGTAGGGGGCACTGACTACAATATGTCTTTGGTAGTTTAGCACCTTTGAGGTTCCTTGGTCACAGAAATTATGCAATGAGCGCCAGTACTCACTAAAAAATACTACTATCCAGTGAGGTGGGGGATTAAGAGAAGAAAAATGCACTTGGAAGAAGTAAAGCAAAGATCAGAAAGAAGGAAAAACATGAGGCTTTGCATGGGAAGGGAAGGAGCATGCCAGCAAAGTTCTGACCCTACCAATTTTTCACTCTTTGCTTAGTAGCTGAGGAGAGAAATGTTCTCCAGATGCAAGGAATCACTAGGTTGTTCCTTGACATCTCAGCATTTTTCTCTCCCGGGAGGGAAGCTCATTAGACAAGGGGTGGGCTCTTCGGTTATCAATCTGATTTGCCTACTTTATTTATACTAGGTCTTTCATAGCTTATTCTGGAGAGAGGTTGCAGACCTCGTACTCTGAAGAAATATAGTTAGTGCTGTAGGATTGCACCAGTCTCAGGAAACACATCAAGAGGTGTAGATCTGTTACCTTAGACCTTGCAGTTAAATACTGGAGTCTGCAAGTTTCCAGTACGTGTATGTGTGTATGCATGCTGTTTGCTCTGCTTTCTTAGCTCCTTTACAGGTGTGTGAATACTGACTGCTTGTGACCTTGGAAAGGCGAGCCTTCAGGCAGTAACAAACAGTACTGACAAAGAAAAAGAGGAAGGAAATAATGATCTGATAGTCTGACAGCAGCACATCCCCTTTGGGTTTGTGTGCAGCTGAGATGATCTGTGCATGCAGCTGGATGGAAATGCGTTTGTGTTTGATGTGCATGTAGCTGTATTAAATGTGCATGTATGTGCACATTTAATGTATCTATAATAAATTTATATTGTATATATTATCCATGTTTAAGTAAATAGATGATTTTAAGAAGACAGCAGTAGTTCAAAAAAAAGCTAGTGGTGAAATATTTCTGATCTGGATGCAGCGATTACAGCTGTATCTGGCTGCTCACCAGCTCCTTGTAAATGCTGTTTTAAAGTGTTACTGCAGTCACACTGAGCCTGCATGAAGTGAGAGGCTTTTCCATGCCCTCTGAGCAGGAAAAGGGAGAGATTTGAAGCCTCTGATTTGAGGAAAATACTTCAAGTTAATTTTCTGTGTAAGGAGTCAGCTGCTAAGAATCTAAATACTGCAGATAAACCCCACTGAAGATGAGAAAACAGAGGATGGTTGAACTGTGCAAGTGCCCTTCATTTCTACTTCACTAAATGAATTACTCCTGCTTATTTTTTTTTGTTGTTGTTAAACAAAGCCATTAAAAGATACAAAGAGATGTGTGAAGTTAGAAAATCCTTTACCAAAATTCAGTGTCTCAGATTCTCCAACTGAGGAGCAGAAAATTTGTATTTAGTAGAAGTTCTTTTCACTTTGGCTGCGTGTGTATTGCTACCAGAAACTTTAAGGCTCTAAATCCAGCATTAAAACCATAACTGCAGTGATGCAGAGCTCAGCAAATGCTCTCTGGAAGGTAGCCTGGGCAGTCAGCTTACATCGAGCTGCCATGGTCACAGCCAGCTTGCTGGTGGTACCCCAGCCAGCTGGGTTAAAGCTTGCTCTGGTGACACAGTGAGAGCTGTGGTCTCCACTCACAAGTCCATCTATTCTCACCCAAGGGGGTCTCTTACCAATTGACTTTTCCCAAACAAATACTGCCAACTGCCTTATACAGGAAATTTTATAACCTTGAATATTTAGTAAGAAGGGATGATTTCTGAATTCTTCAGCCTGAAGCCGGGTGATCTCCTCAGTAATGGGCCATTGGACTTGTTTTCTATTTTAGAGTCTTGCAGTATAAAGACATTCCATCTTTTTGATGTGTGCTCAGGTTTGTCTCTGCAAATATAAATATGCCTGAACACTCCTGCATGGCGAGTCCCTCCTTTGTAAGCATTAAAGGTCAGTTGTAAATGCAGGAGTGTTATGGGCTGCTCCATCATGAGCAGCTTGATCTGTGTTCAGCATGAACAGCTTGGTCTCTGTTTAAAAAGTGACAATTGAAGCTTTAGTGGAAGCTTCATTCCTTGACATCTTCTGGTGAAAGGAACTGCTCAAAGTCTCCTCATTTGTTTCACATTTCACTGGAATTGTTCTTTTATAGGCCTTGTCCATTCCTAGTTATTCTGGGTAAATGGCATTCCATGTCTCTTCCAATTTACCTACCACCCCAAAAGATGAATCCCACTTCTGTTTTACCTTATATTTAATGTTATTTATTTGTTTTCTTCTTTGACTGGGCATTTTGAGATTTATAAAAACATAGAGCCCTGGAGTAGGCTAGCATCTTTTAGAGACTCACCTCTAAATTTTCACAAACCCACTCCAGATACCAGTAAACTGCAATCCTTTCTTCCATGTGTATTTGCAGGCATTAATGTACTAAGTCTCAAGTAATTCCCATATGCTTTAGACATCTTATCCCTTAAGTAGCTAGGCATCTGAGCTACTGATGGGTTTAAGTAAAACAGTTGGATGTGGTTTGCTATCAATCACTGCCATGTGTCTTGTCTGCAGAACTCCGTCTCTCTTAACCTCTTTTCAGATGGAAAAAAGATATTTTGTTTAGCAGCCAAAGGGAAATGCAAGCATCCTGGTGGAAAACAAGCTGTTTCAAAACCCTGGCTGCAAGCTACCCACACATCACTGTTGTCAGCCAGGCTGCACATGCATAGTTACAGGGAATAAAATAGAGAGGACCTTCTGTTCCTATTCAGAAAGGTCTCTACCCATTCACCTACACCATAAGATTGTCGTCAGCTGCCAGTATTAGTTTGTTCTCCTATGTAGGTTTTCAGCAAAAGGGGGGTAAAATAAGTCTAATTCCACCCAGCAGGAGCACTTCAATGCAAATGCTAGCCCATACATTACAAAGCATTAATGCGACCTATTTTTGGGATATTAATTACTTGGGATATAATTACTTGGGATAATTTCTGATTTTTTTTTATTTATTCCTCCATTCCTTTAATGAACTTCTTGGAAGAGAAGCTGAAATATCAGTATGGGGAAAATGAAGCATGAGAAACAAAGCCCGTTTTTATTTTGAAACTGTGCTTCCCTTGTAATCGTTTATTTCAGGAGGAGCCTGGAATAATCCAGTTTAAGCAAAGCAGAGATCTCTACTCAAGCCAAACTGTGTGTGGGTGTGCTCTTGTCAGAGCTCCCAGAAGAGAAGGGCAGGAAAGGCTGTTAGTCAGACCTCAGATGTTGCAGGAGATGTTGGTAATTCAGTAGCTGGCACTTTTCCTTGGCATACCAGTACAGAGCCATTACTCTGGTGTACTGGGGGAAGGGTGCATCCCATGAGGGAAAATCCTCAGTTCCTGCTCTTTTTTCTGTCGTAAAAGAAAGTCCCAAGGAAAAGTGGCTGGGAGAGGTGCCCACTGTAAGGTCCTAGGAGTGGGGTTCGTTAGGAATAACTCTCTGCTCCTCTGCCTCTTCTTGTAGTTCCACCTTGTGCCCTGTTTGTGGCAGGTCCAGGCTGGCTTCTGGTGATGCTGCTTTGTGCCACCTGCACAGGTTTGTGTTGTAGGGGTGGTCCCACCTCACGCTGTTTGGACTCAGGCTTGAAGCCACAACAGTCTTCAGGTATAGCTCCTGCAGAGGAACAGTCAGTATGTGTGATTGATAGCCTACTACAATATTTGCAGAGAATTACACACATACTCAGTTTTCTCACAGCTAATAGTCTCTTGATGCTATGGGCATCTCAGAGTTCAGAAAGTCAGGCATAAGGATAAATCTTTGCATTATCTCAGCTTACTTTTATAATCTCTTAAAATAATGTGAGTTTTTTCACAGCATGTTGCCCTTTAAAATTTCTATGGCAACAGCATAGCTAAGGATATGTTAAATAAAAGTCAGGCATTAAAGGCAGGTGATTAAATTCCTCAGAAAAAGAATCAAATTGATGGTTAGCTCTTGAAACAGCAGGTGAGACTAACAGAGAGGATAAGGTGCAATTCTGTTTCCACTGATGGATTTGAATGTGTAAGCACCATCTTCCTTTGTTACATATCTGTGGATTTGTTTTTTAATTATTTGGCTTGGAGTTAGAAAATGATTATATGTTATTTATAGAAAGCTGCATTCTCCCAAGTTCTGCACTGTGAAATCCATATCTCTACTAATTTGCAGTGAGCACCAGAAGACTAATGATTTATTATATACAGGAATATTTATTAAATTTCATCTGATGATAAATAAATTAGAACTGAGCATAGCAACTTTTAAAATTAAAAAAATGTGTAGTTAGATATTTATTTCCTGCATCTATGAAAATTACTGTAGACAACAAAGAGGGCATGAGAACTTGGAGCCTGTAGGGATATGGATTGCTATGTTCAGGGTACATTTCAGATATTTACCCTCTGCTTCCTCTCTCCAAGGAGGGCCTCCCCTGGTCAATTCTTTCCATTGATTTTGAGCCTGCCTGCTTAGAAGCTGAAGATATTGATGCTGCTGGGGAAGGTACAAGAGCAGCAATCTTTTGCAAATACATTTCATGATACTCCATTTCCATATTTTAAAGGGGAATCTTATTAATGGCAGCAGGTCTCTGTTTTTCTCTTTTAAACACATCAATCAAACCGATAGTGATTTGCAAACTCCTGGGCATTTTCATTTCCTTTGAATTGACCCCTCTGTTGTTTCCTCTCTCCCCACAGACAGTGAGATCATCCCTCCCGACTGCCTGCGGCCCCGCTCCTTCACCGCTATCCGCCGGCCCTCGCTGCGACGGGAGACGGAGGACATGCGCCTCTCAGTCAGCCTCTGTGACCTCAACCTGCAAGAGGAGACCTTCCACGTGACGGCAACCACGTGTCCCATCCCGCAGAACTCCCTCAACTCCCAGCACTCCCATCTCCTACCTTCCCAGCTGGAAAGCGACCTCCGCTTCCACCACCTCCGGGGACCCCATGTCAAAATCCTCGATGACCAAACCGTGGCCCGTCTGGAGCACGCGCGGGAGGAGAGGACTTTGGTGTTCACCAGCAGACCCCTTCGGATCAATGAAACCATTTTTGTCAAAATCAATAAGTCCAACGCTGTGCGCACGGGGACGCTGTCCTACGGGGTGACGTCCTGCGACCCCAGCACCTTGCGCCCCAGCGACCTTCCCTATAATCCTGAGTCCTTGGTTGACCGAAAGGAGTTCTGGGCCATCTGCCGAGTCGTGGTGCCCCTGCAGAGTGGAGACATCCTGGGATTTATGGTGAATTCAGATGGTGAGCTGCACTTGAGTCACAACGGTGCCAGCATTGGCATGCAGGTCTGCACAGACTGTTCCCAGCCCCTCTGGATGTTCTTCGTTTTACACGGCGCAGTCATGCAAATTCGATTGTTGGGTATGTTGGAACCCCTTTTTCCAGACTTCATGCACAAGAAAGCAAGGGGGGGATACATCATGGGGAAGGGTGGAGGGAATGAATGGCTCCCAGGGAAGTTGTGAATGCTCCATCGCTGGCGGTGTTCAAGGCCAGGTTGGACAGAGCCCTGGGTGGCATGGTTTAGTGGGAGGTGTCCGTGCCCATGGCAGGGGGGCTGGAACTAGATGATCTTAAGGTCCTTTCCAACCCTAACTATTCTATGATTCTAGGATGAGGTACAAATTTTGTTTCTATAAAAGGAAAAAAACCCAACCATAGAAAAGCACACAGATATGAATTGCAAGAATCACCTCTTTGTGCTTCTCTAGCATCCTTCACCTGATGGTCTCAAAGCTCTTTTCAGGTAATGAATTAAGCCAGAGAGACTTCCATTAAAGTACAGATGAGTCACCACTGACCTAGGAGGAGTGAGGAAGGGGGAGGAGAGGTGCTGTGGGCTGGGCTAATGTAGGGCATAGCCAGCAGGAACAATGAGATCTGATGCCCTTTTCTGTGTGTTAGCTGTCTGGCATGACTGATTCTCAAAAAGAGCAGTCCCTTGATTTCCTCAGACTTGTATGCGAGAGGCAGGCCAGCAAGCAGAGAAGAAGCCCTTTGCCTCATAATTGCAGCAGTGCACAGAGCGTGGCACTGGCCAGTTCAACAAGACGGGGGTTTCCTTGTCCTCCAGCCCTATTTAAGGCAGTGTAGTTCATAGAGGTTGATGGACCTCTGAAAAGCTGGCCTCTTTCTCTTGATATTTTAGCTCTATTTTTAAGCTCTATTAATTAAAGTGCTTTAAATGATGAAAGTCATGATTTGAAGGTGTGCGAAGTAAAAGCATTGAAATAGCATTTGCTTAGGATCAAATTTACTTCTTTTCTTGGTGTGTGTATATATTGTACTCAAGTGTAGGATGTGTTTGGACATGATTTTGGACAATATCATGGTTCTGCTGGTGTCACTGTCAGAAAGTAAACGGTGGATTCTGAGAAGATGCTGTAATTCCTGGTACTCCTCTAAGTGGAGATGATTTTAAGATGCTCCTTTCTTGTTTATAATTTTATGTTCATAGAACTCTAGATATACTTACATTCCTTATTGCTTAAAAATATCACTATCAAAATGCCCCTTTTAGACAACAGGGAGAAAGAGAGCAAAACCCAGAACAAAACAAAAAGCCAACCAACACCTCCTTTTTTATGATTTATAGACAGTCTTTGAAGATAAGTTGTGGTAAACATACGCATCTATCTGCAGGGTCGAGTTCACCTTAATAACAGTATGAAGTGTCCTATATAATTTGCTTAAAGTTGACCATAGGCCTATGCTGTGAATGTTTTGTGGCTGTTAAAGGCTCACAGATGACAAATGTAATACTGCAATTTATTTCCCCAAGGCTCACCAAACTCAATCCATGATAATTCAGCCTTACATTTTTTGTGGGTACTTTATATAATCCATGGCTAGCTCTGCTCTCCACCAACATGTCATTGTGCTAATGGTAGGTGAAGTTAAACATGTCCCATTAAAGTAGGAGATTAAATGCTCTTGTATATGTTAGAAGGAAAACATCCCATGGTCATTGAACTGCTGGTAAAACTACCTCATCGACCAGTGCTTCCTTTCATATGAGATCACTAATTCTGGCAGTTCTGGGAGTGACTAGCTTGCTTGCAATGAGTCTTGAAAGAAGGCATCAAGGATTTGTCTCACCAGAGAGACAGAATCATGTCCTTATACAGAATTCAACAGAGCATGGACCCAAACACAGGCACTCTGCATCCTGAGCAAACCTCGTGTTGTGCATACCCTGTGTGTGTCCTCCCTACCCGTTCACAAGCTCAGCCCAAATCACTATACTTCCAGTGCGTGTTTTAGATAAATCTGCATTAAATGAAATCTGCTGAGTTGGAAAAGTGCTCACTACCTGTATTTGTGACCACCTAACAGACTTTTCTGGTCTTGGTCAGAGGAAGAGAAGCTAAAAATGGGCTATTGTTCTTAAGAGAGATGTAAGTGAAAAGAACCAGAGTTGCCGACCTTGCCTCTCTCAAAAAAAGGGTAGGATCCTGTTGAGTGTATAGCTTTATCCACGTCAGCTTGGGCAGCAAGCTGCTATCTCCCAGTTAAAAATGATGAAGTTGGAGCTTACCTATATCTTTAGCAGGTATAAAGATACAGAGATTTTCAGACCTATGTTTTCAGAATAGCGATGCTGGGAGCAACACAGACCCAGCATCAGTACCATATAAGTACAGTGCAACTGCCCAGAGAAGAACACTGACACTGTCCAAACACTGCACATCTCTGCAACTGCAGTAATTATATGGATCAGCAATATCTCAACCAAAGGCAGAGAAAATAATGAACTTCCATCTCTTGCTTTGGCAATGTTATTAGGGGGGTGATGTGCACTGTTTGCACTGCAGTTGAACAGATTATGGTGCTTGCCATAGTATCTGTCATTATAATATTAGAAAATGTAAGAAGAATATGAAGTGTTCATCTTTTTAATGACAAGCTTCATCTTCAGAATGGAAACAAGAATAATTTTGTGTGATCTGTCTTTTGTAGTTTGAGCTTTATATCAAGGAGAAGACGTGTTTATAGTCATCTTATTCTAGTTTTAATAGAAAAAGTAAAGTTCCATATCCTTGAAAGAAGTAAGACACAAATAGTGCAAGAGGTGTAATTGTACCAAACCTATCTTAAATAGCAGATGTCATTCTATTTCTGGAGGCATACCATTATTAGATTAATCAAAGCAATGTTATGCAGTGTTAAGGCAACATCAGTGCTAGAGCTGACTATAAAAATGAAATTAAAATTGCTGGGTTTGCTTCTCCCATTTTTCCTCATTTGAAGGATGGAGAAAGTGGAAAACAGCAATGAAACTCTTGCACCTAGAGAAGCTTTATTTTTGACTCAGGGTATTGATCACTGGATACTAAATTTCATGCCTCGAGATTAGTTATTTGGTCCTGACCCAGAGCAGAATCAAGCTCAGGTCTCTCCTGGCTTGTGGCTTTACTGTAAAAGCTGATATTTGCTTAATGCAGTTATTGCACAGCGCTGGAGATACAACATTTATTTCCTAATCTAAATACCAGGGGAGCCCATCTCTACCAAGGCTGATGGTCTTATAGAACTCTGAAGGAGTGGAGGGCAGCATCGGAGAGGTTTGATAGTAAAGAATTCTGACTTCTGTTTCCATCTTATTGATGTGGCATCATATACTGACTATATTTGCTGTAGGAGAACTAAAAAAAAAGCCCAGAAAAGAAAGATGAGGCTGGAAACACTGTTTTTCTTTATGTCACCCCAGCAATGGAAAGAAAATTAAACCCAGCCAACGCTATAGCACCTGAGAGGCCACAGTCATCTGTAGTGGGAGGTGAAAAAATGTCACTGTGTCGCTAAGAAAAGGTTAAAAGGCAACTTGACCACATGGAGGGAAAACAAATAAAAGAGGAGGGCACTTTAATGTAGCGGATAATAGCATAAAAAATATCAAGCTGCTGGAAAATGAAGGAACACAAATTTAAATTAAACATAAGTGAAGGTAATTAACTACAGGAGCCCGCTATTGAGGGAGGCAATGGATCTTTTTGTCAGGATAGGAAGCCCTTCTAAATAGTTTCTATGTAAACTAATGGTCTTAATTCAGAAACTCTGTGGGTTATGTGCATGAAGACAACCAAATAGAAGCCCAGATCATTAGGCATGTAGAAGTGATCAGTCTTTGCATATCCGTTAGGAATTCCATTAGTTCAGACTTGTGCTGGGCTTTTCTCAGGCATCATTCCTGTACAGTTGACAAAACCAGCCTATTAAATTTGATTTACTGCTTTCAGCTTTTGCTGGCGAGCATTTCAGCTCACACGCAGTTTTATCAACAGCTCTGAAAGGTTGAAATGAGCCAGTCTGGATGCATCAGTCTGGTTTTGGTGGTGTAATTAATTTATGAAGTTAAATTGATTGACCCCCTAAGGCTTTAAAATGTATGAGTCATGTCTGGAGGAGCTATCAGAGCAATAAGTTTATAAATTTAGTATTTGGGGATCCAAATGGTTGGGGATATTCTTTCATTTTCTTTTGTCTCCTTTATTTTGAGTTTAATTTGTTTGGGGTTTTTCTTTTGGTGTGGTTTCCCTTGTGGATTTCATCCTTTCCAGTAATACTGAAGTTTGTTTTGAGCAATGAAATAACATGTTCCATCAACAGTCACACCAATGAAACTGGGCTGCCAACTTATGTGTGTCTTTTCTATCCATACACATCAATAACTTCAGCCTCATCAGAACAGCTGCACAATATTGCAGTTCTCTGGCCAAGAGGCAGCATTAGGCCTGAAAAAAACCAACCTAAGAGCCAGCATTTGGTGTGGGTAAGTCTGTATTCACTTGCATACTGAATACATACAGACTGTGTGGGCTAAGCAATCCTGCATTCTTTACCATGGGCATATGCAAAGTATTACTACTTAGCTGGAAAATATTTAGTAATCAATTGTTGCCGAGGTTTCCGTCATTCCTTCAGGCTTTCTTGAAATTGGTCAATGGGCTGAAAACTGGGAGAGAGTTGTGAGGTGAAAAAGAGCTGACCAGGGACTTGCAGACAGAGCAACTATAAATCCTTGGTTCCTTGGGATTTCTGATACCAGTTGGCAAAGGACCAAATTAGGAATTAGTTCAGCTGAGTACTGGGGGACAAAAGGTGCTGGCAAAGGGCTTTTTAAGTCAACAGTGAAATTTGAACTGAAGCAGCTTCAGTGACAGTGTGTACAGGCAAACTGCAGTTGATCTCATTACAGGCCGGACTCTTACTGGTGGTCAAGCTTAGCAGCCCTCTGTTCTGCAATAGAGCCCTTATCTTGAGTAACCAGCTGGAAAGAGTTGCAGTTTCATGGGTGAACAGAGTAGTGTCTTAGGTGACGCAGAGCAATGGTTTACTATGAGAAATCAGTTTCCATCATTCTGTGATGTTCATCATATTGCCATTTGGTTTTCATAGAATCCTAGAATAATGGAATGGTTGGGGTTGGAAAGGACCTTAAAATCATCTATGTCAAACCCCCATGCCCTTGACCTTAGCTCCATCTCAGGTGAGTCACCAGCTCTTCCTGCCCTGCTAGTGATTCACAGGCCATAGCTTAGCCTTGAAGACTGCCCTCTCCTTTCTAATCAGGAGATTATTTCTCTATGTCCCAGGACTTCTCCTTATCTTGCTGATACAGTTCCTGCAACTACTGTCTCCAGATTATCTCTCCTGTTTTCTCTGGTCTCTGCTCTGTCACTTGTCTGTCCCAATCCTCCTAAGAATCTGTAGGGCTTTTTGGGAGCTGATCCCATTTTACCTCCTCTCTTTGCTGGCTTTTGTCCATTCCTATGTAAACAATTTTCTTAGCTTGTGGTTGCCCATTGTCTGTTACAGGACTCCAGCATCCAGCATCCCATGTTACCCATTTGGGAACTTGGCCCTTCTCCACCTTGGCTCATTCCAGTGATGTAGAAAAGTTAAACACAGCACAAGAGAAGCATGATAAATGCATATAACATTGTCACACAGAAATGCATGTAATTAATCTCTTCCTTTAATATGCATTCAATTAGAAGTACCCCAGAGTTTTATTGTCTGTGGTTTGTTTTTTTTTTTAAATTATTATATTATATTATATTATATTATATTATATTATATTATATTATATTATATTTTGAAATATTTCCCACTTCTATGGGAAATGGCCTCATTAAGCTGATTGGGATCTAACAGGCCTGTGTTGTACGGCACTTAACTGCCTTGATTTCCTATGCACTGCAGGGTATGTGGTATTTTATGGTGTTAGAGACTAGGGGAGGTAAGAAGAGAGTTAATATTTGGTGACTTTTGGAAAGAAATCCACTTGCATTAATTGATGCCTCTTTATAGATCTTCCTATCATGCATGGTTTTATCTTTCATTCCAAGTGATGTACACATTACTGATGTTAAGTTGTAAGAACTGCAGAAAAGCATTACAGTGTAACTTCTGGGTCTGATTCTAGTGCTGCACATGGCTCTCCATTCACATCCCATTTTATATCCATTGTTTAAAGGAGAATTAGCACAAAAAGAAGCTGTTGTGTTAGGACAAGTTGCTTTTTAACTTGTGCCTTGGAAAACTCGGCAGTCACAGACAGCTGGATGCAATCAAATGCTTGTCCTTTCATGTCAATGTCAGCATTAACACCTGCTAATGGCACCTTTGAACCATCTCACTAAAGATCTCTTCACAGGTGACACATAATCAACCCATGCTTGCCACAGGTAAGTCAGTGAGCATTAGCCTGTGTACTGAGGCTACTGTGTACAGCCAGCATCTGGGTAAAGGCTAGGTAAAGCAAGCAGATCTCTAGACAGCAGTCACAGGGCTTGCAAATGTCTCATCCTCTGCGTGCTTTCCTCCACAAGAGCAGAAATGATTATCATTACTAGGATAATAAACTGTCCCTGCCTGCAGTACAATGTTCATAGTAAGTGATGTATAGATCTCCCTCATCTCATAATGCCTTTGCCTGCCTATAGTGGATATACAGGATATATACCAGCCTGTTTGAATTGCAACTTGTCTGTCAGGACAGATAAAATCCGCCTATTCATTGAACTAACACTGGCATAAGCTAGTTACTCTGGCTACCATGGAAGTCACATAGCAGATGAAACTCTTTCTTTTCCTTCTTTATCAGGTGCTTTGTCACCCAGCAAAGTGTCACGCAGAAATTCAGAGCAGTGCTGGCAAAGGAAAGTGAAACTATTTGTTTCCTGTATACATCTACCATGCTATTTTATACGTGTCCCTCCTGGAGAAGCACAGAGCTGGGAGGTGCTGGGTTAGCCGGTGATTTTCCTTTTGCTCTCAGAACTAGTTTTGCTGTGGGGTGCCAAATACTCTGAGACAGATGTTGTGTCCCCAGTACTCTGGCCTTTTTGAAGTGCATCTGGAAAGGTGCTGTTTATGAACAGAAACATATTTGGTCAGGGTAATTAATATCTGTGATCATTTAGAGGGCTTTTTTTTTTGTTTTTCTTAAACAAGATGAAAGCTCCAACTCTCATTTTTCATGTGGTTCAGCTACTTAATCCAGGCTTCTTGTTTTTACCTCTTATTGATATAAGCATCTGCCTGGGTGCTGTGTTGGTCTAGTATTTCTCAGGTTGAGAGGTGGAGCCCCAGTAGAGGCTCTCTCACTTCAGTTCAGCTAGACTTTCACTGCATGGTGTGCATGCCCTCAGGATTTTGCAGGATGAAGTTGCTGAGTAATCACTGTCAGGTCAGGAAAGATGTCCTCTGAGTCTGCTGTGTGCTCTTTGCTTTCAGACAGCACATTGGGCGTGGGCTTTGAGAGCTGCTGAATCAAAAACCTCTGTAGAGTTTGGAGCTTTCATTTTCACCTGCTTAGCTAGAGTGTGCATACGACTGCAAGAGGGTAACCGATGTGCTGGTCCCTTGCTGCCCTTCTGGACGCAGCAGACAGCAAGGCACCAGTGGAGCCATAAAGTACACTCCTTTTCTGATTCATACTACAGCCTCAGCTGTTGTTCTCCATGTGGTTTGGATCTAACTTTTACTTCCCTGAACAGTGGTTGTCTGACACCCACTTGCAAATACAGGCCTTATGGCTTTGCATGCAATATCTGCCAGGCTGCTTTTTGACCTATTTCTGGACATTTCTGTAGCATAATGCAAAATCCTTTATGTTTTCATGGGCTTGTAAAGAACAAAATGTAATATTGTTCTTTTCAGAACAGTTTTAAAATCCTCCAGGAAATAATCAGATGCAAAAAACCCCATGGATCATCAACTGATGTCTGTCACCTGAGGGGCAGAGATGAGCTGCAGCACAGAGGCCAGGCTCTGAGAGCATGGTTGGCCAAAACCCATTGTGCCCAAGGGGAAGGAAGCTCTGGTTTCTGGTCAATGCAGTATTGTTGCCATCACCGTGGGAACATAACAAATGGCTGTGTAAAGCATTCAGGAGTGATGGATATGCTTACATCCTTCCCTAACATTATTGTTGATCTTTAACTACGTGTGCCCAGGCAGTAACAGGTGCTTTGTTCCTTTGTTTTAGTATGATGGATTCAAAACCCCCTATTGGGCAAGACGTGAGTGGCCCTGGGGCACAGAATAGACCTCCTGCAGCCTTTACTGAAGGCAAAAACATGTGGTAACGTGCAGAAATGGCTGCTCTGTGGAGTAGAGAACATGCTGTGGGGCTGTCATTTTAGCATTGAGACTATCTTGCTGAAACCATGTTTGGTATTTGCAGCTCCCTCTACATCTGGTGCTACATTTGCATTAGTGAAAACCAGTTACTGAAATATAAAGTGGAAAGACTGAAGTCTTGCAAAGCTTGTCTTCATAAGACCCACCTTTTAGCCAACGTGCCACTGATGTAATACCAGTTTTCCTGTCAAGGAAGAGGTGTTAGTCTGATACGTGCTTGCAGAACACCCAAAGACAGAAACTTTGTCTTTCTTAGAGAAGATAGAGGAAAGAACCTAGGAGATCTCAGTGTATCGTGTCTTGCCATTAGACTGGAAGGTCAAAAGAATACATATTTAATGTACTGTTCCAGGTTCCCTACTGCATCTCCAGTATGGGCTTTTGCTCTAGTAATATGTGGAAGAGCTGTGTAATTCTACTAGTCTGCATTCTTTAAAAGTTAGAAGTATATCCATAGCTTTCTCTGCAATGGGTGGATGAACAGAGGAAAAAATAAAGTGGGGAAGTTCTACCCAAGCTACATCCATGAGCAGAAAAAAAAAAAAGACTTATGTAGAAGATTTTTCAGTAAAAACATAGTAAAGACCAAAATTAAGTTCCCAGTCCTATCAGTCTTGCACATGGGTAGTTATCAAGGTTGTTCACATACTAGTGGTCACTACCAAGCCAAAGAGCTGTAGTAGATTAGCTTAAGCAAAAATACAACTCTTACAGGGTTAAGTTGCTCTAGTGTCCAGTCTTAGCAACATCAAGGTTCACTCACACTGCAGGAGCTCACATGTTATGGGGCAGTCTTCCTTAGGCCTTAGTTCACATGAGCTCAGTACCCATGACTGTGCCAGATTTTTGAATGGACCTTGATCCTATTTAGATAACAAAAGCAGTGGGCCTGATATATGGACAGTGTTAAATGTGAGAATGGATACTGAACAGTTTTTGTGATAAGGGAATTATTTTAGTTGACAGGCTCAAAAATCTGGCTCTCAACAAAAGGAAATCTAGTTGAGTTTTGAAAGGCAGCTAAATGACTATGAATGTTATTATGACATATGGCTTTGCCCAGTGCTCATTGGACTAAAACATATGAGATGTGCGCAGCTCTCTTGAGCACCCATAGATATGCCAGTTGAAGGCTGCAGCCAGATTTCAGCAGCTGTACTAATGTCTTGCACTGTGTGCTGGAAGCTATGGCACCTTACATGGAACAACATCAAAAATCTGTGATTACTATTGGTAATTACCTGATCTTTATTAACTGGCCTATTTATACAGCAAATGTGTTATAAAAAGAGAAGTGGCTGTCAATGTGCTTCACATGAAACTCAGCATATGGGCAAGTCAGTATGTTGCATAAACCTTTATCTTCCTTAGAAACTATGGCAGAAGGCTCCCATATTTTGTCTTTTAGGTACAATGTTTAGTTAAGATCTGACTATAGTCCTTATGATGGCTATGAGTAAGGAAAGCCCATTAAACAGGTGAAGATCAAACTATGTGAACTGTGAGTTGGACAGTAATGGTCATTTACTATTAATGTGTCATGTAAGCCAGGAAGAACAAACTTAGTTGGATAGGTTCAAAGGGGAAAAAAAGGATAGCTTTGGAGTGGTCATGCATTACTTTTATGATGCTTGTGAAATAGTCATTAAGAACCTAGACAGGTAATAGCAGAAGGTGAGTGAAACACCTGAGATGGTGTTTGGCATTGCCAGAAAACATTCCGAGGGCAGGAATAATGATATTTCTTCTTGTTTGCGACCAGCAAATTCTTGAAAGCAGAGTCTCCAGACTATGCAATATGACATTTCCACTGCAAAGCAGCAGGCATTTTCAACCTGTGGAGCACAGTTTCAATGCTCTGATGGAAACATTGTGCTTCCCGGCCTTTTGGGTTGAGATCTGATAAAGGTGCAAAGGGGCTATATAATGTTGAATTTAATTATGAGGGGAAAAAGAATTAGAGAAGGAGATGGAATTCAGTAAAATGGATTGAGTCTTGCTTTCGTCTCCTCATGAACATGAACACTCCTCCCCACAGTGGGACAGCGTGAGGAATACCGTAATAAATCCAATAAGTTACTGGATACCTTTCTCTGCCTGATGGATGTTTTTCATAATCCGGTGGAGTTCAGCCTTTTGTCATTATTTGAGTCCCAAGATCAGTCCTGCCCTGCTACCACCTCTCTTGGGAATGGATACCAGATTAAGAAATGTGTTATGAACACCTAAAATTGGCAGTTTCCCCAACCTCCAGTGATCCAAAGTCAACAGTAATAAGGAAGTAACATGCTCTTTGGCATTAGTCTACTTTTCTCTCCATCTCAGCTGTGGTTTGAATCTGCGAGTATTAATATACTGCTTGTTAGTAGTGGGTTGGGAATAGCTGCAGAACAGATTTGTGGCAGATACTCTCTGTCCTAGGCTACAGAGATCCCCTGGGGATTTACTTGCATCATAGCAAATGCCCATAAGCATATTCAGCAGGAAAATGCAGACAGCATGATGCTCTTCCCACCTGGTTTTGTTGTAGTGGTTGTTTTTAAATTCGTTCTCTGGAGCCTACACAGTAGTAAGCAGGTCAACATAAGCATTTTGTTATAAGAAAGAAATGTAGAAGTAATATTTTAAGGTGTCCCTGCCTATGGCACGGGGGTTGGAACTGGATGATCTTAAGGTCCTTTCCAACCCAAACCATTCTGTGATTCTATGATCTTTATAAATTAATTAAGGGTGAGAGTTAATTGAAAATTTTCTGTATTTTTAAGGAGTATTGAATTTGTATCTGACCTTATTTCCAATGTAAATCATTCAGCTCTACAGCTTTCCCCAGACAGCTGTCCTTAAGAGAGGCGCTTAAAAGTTGGGACAGCCTCAGGAGATATCCCCTGGGAATGGATTGCAATGTTCTGGGAAACCACTCTGTTTGCCACAATAGACACAGAGAGCCAAAAGCATCTTTGACAGCCACAGCTGCTGTATTTTGGTGACAGTTAGGATGTTCTATAAAAGGGCAATTATGGATACAGATAACTACTCTCATAAAAGAGCTTATGAGAGTAAAGTATATTTATCTTGGGGTGAAGGTTGAACTTGATGATTTTAAAGGTCTTTTCCAACTTAGTTGATTCTATGATTCTATAAAAACTATAAATGCTGGATGAAATCCCAAGAGACTACCTAATCCAAATTCCTGTTCTTAAAAAGCTCTTATGATGGAGATGCCATGGTCTCTCTAGGAAATCTGATTGCTTTACAGTGCTTCACTATCTATATAACATCTAACCTGCATACCTTAGGAGTCTGAACCCATGATTCTTGTCTTATCCAGAGCTTCTATGAAGAAGAGACTGTTTCTTCTCTCCTTTTATCAGCCTGTGAAAAATGTTGCCATCTAAAAATCGTGGAATTATACAACATTTTAGGTCAGAAGAGTCCCCTGGGAATTACCTAATCCATCCTCCTGCTCAAAGCAGGGTTAACTTCCAAGTTAGCACAACACCATGTGCAGTCGAGTTTTGAGTATTTCCAGGGACAGAGATACCATAGTCTTCCAGGCTTCTGCTCCTTATGTGATGCTGGGTTCATGCAACCTTTTCATAACAGGATAGTGTTGTTGATTTATTATCATCTGGTAACCTCCAGCAATCTCCAGGCCTTTTTCTGTAGGACAGCTGTATTTCTAATTGAATAGACTAATTCCCTCTCTTGTATTTGTGTAGCTGATTCTCTCTGCTAAAGTCCTCCATTGTGCATTTGACCATATTGAATACCATCCCATTTATTTCTGATCCTATTTCCAGTTTGGCAAGACCATTTTGAGTTACAAACCGCTATCATACTAGCAGCCTTTCCTGGCATGATGTTGTCTGTACATTCCATCATAATGCTCTCTTCTGCTGAAAATATAATACTTTATTTCCTTTCGTGGGTCAACATATAGGTTCATTTATTTGCACCTCTCCCAGAGTAATGACAGAAGTGCAGAGAAAAAGTCAATCTGCACTGGATTTTGCTAACAACTGGACTTTGCAAAGTCAAAACAGCAAATGGAATTGATTCAAAATCCATTTAAAGGTGATTCCAGTGTGTTCAACATGTTTGAGATCAAGCACGAGACAAGTTAGCAGCAAAGACAGTTTATCTGGGGGCTTTAGAGAGAGGAGGAATGTTTAAATTGATTTATTTAAAATTATTTATTTTTTTTAAGTTGTGGTTTGAAAGCTAGCTCTTAGTGGGAGCTCTGTGCACACAATGAGCATGTTTGGCCTTGAGCGCATGTGTCTGGTTTTAGTTAAACCAAGCTGGCCACACTCATTCCACCCTGCACATGATCTCATTCCATGCTCCTTGTCATGGTATCCGCACACCATCCAGCAATATATTAACAGCGTGAGTAACGTGTCTTATGTTGATTATTCTGTCACCACGGGAGAAGTTCGTCTTGTCTGGTAGGGAACTCAGATTGTTTTGAACAAAGCTCTATACTTATGCTGGAGAAAAGTCAAGAGCTGAGCCTTGTGTGAGCAGAAAGAACTGAGAAGGTGTGTGCTGGCCCTTGGGTCTTTGAATTTTGGGATTCAGATCAGCTACAACCACAGGATTGTGGTTCCTGCATTAATGAGCTCTCCTTGCTCTGTGGAAAGGCTGTTTTCAGTGTTGCCAGCATGATCAATTCATACTCTGTGACAGTTGGGGCACCTCCAAATTCTCTTATTAGTCCAAGAAGGAAAATACTCCTAATAGTCTTTATTTTGTGCTAAATGAAATGACCAGGTTGGTGTCACAAATGCAATGTGCTGTGTGTCAGCCGAATGTTAGAAATGGCCCCAGGCTGCAGAGAGGAGAGAGAAGGCTTGAAAAACTTGTTTAGCTGCTCAGTGTTCATATTTGTTCTATGTGCGGGGAACAAGCTGAAATCCATGCCCCTGCTGGGCCTGTTTACAGTGTGTGCTACCCACAGGGCAAGTTTTCTGCTATGGTCATCTGTCAGATTGGAAGGGAGGGCTATTGCTAGTGGTTGTCATTAGAGATTGCATCATTCTTTTTGCATATTGACTGAGCTAAACTCCAGCCTCAGCTCCCATCTGTGTGATAAAGGAGGGGCTTTTCTACAGCAACTCAAGTGTGAGAGCCCCAAAACCCTTTATAGACCAAATCAGCTTCAGATTGTGCCTGGGAGCAAAGTGCTCCTCCTTTGATGGGGGGTAAAACTGAAGGACTGAAGGATGAAGCTCATTGCTCTTTCTCCCATATGCAGTCCTCAGAACAGATTTTTGACCTAAACATGCCCCCCCCCCCCCCCCCCCCCCCCCCCCCCCCCCCGTGCTACACTTAACTGCTCTGCCTTATTTTGATAGAAAAAGGGCAGGAGAATCTGGCATTGGCTGCTGCTGTGCTTGTGCTGTTTTTGCACAATTCACATTTGGCTGTTGGAGTCCCTGCCTCCCAGGTTCAGTTCTCTTTGGCTCAGTAGCAACTATGTCTCTGCAAATAGGAACTAAAGGACCATGGGGATTTCCTGGCCTCCTGCTGCTGCTCTTTCTCTAGAGAGGAGCCTCTGACTCCTCAAGGACACCACGGATCTAAATCCTCTGTGCCTCTCAGCTCCTTATATGGTGACATGAAGAAGTATTAGCATATTAGTTCTGATTTGGACTTGCCCTGGTTGTCTTCTCAACTGAGGAACTAGAAACTTTAACACCATAGGCAAACTAGCTCTTAACCACCAAGAAACCATACCTTGGTTCATGCATGTGTATGCTGTTGTCTCACCACTGTCATACTGAAGACCAGACTGCATCATTTACAATGAAATTCCCCTACAAAACCTTTGCAACAGGTAGTTCAAAGCATTTTTTTTCCCCTTCTGGAAGGGGTTTAAGATACTTGTTTTTATAACAGCAGAAGAAAGAGGCTGAGATGGAGGGAGGGTGTCAAGAAGGCTGTGGGGCAGAACTGGCTTTTCCGGCAAACAGCACACTGACAAACAGAGGTGATGGTGGGCAGCGAAAGCAGGAGGTCATGGAGCTGGGGACACTTAGAAGGGACTTTAAGGGTCTCCACTCTTGAGCCATCCCCTCCAGACATGCAGGGAGTGGAGATAATGCTCCTGAATGGGGGGAGAGGTATCCTTGTTCATCCCAGAACTAAATGCACTTTGATGATTTATTCCCACCTCTGACAGAAGCCACTCTACAAAAGAGGCAGAGCCCTGAGCAGAGCTAAGTTTTTCTGAGTGAGGAAAACACTTGTGTTTGTCTTTGGGAAGACCTTGAGTGACTTTGCATGAATTTGTTGGAGCCTGGAATGATGCAGTTTTGTACCGGATTAGTGAAGAGTGCTTTGACAACGTGTTCTTGTGCTGCAGTCCAGCCCACCCTACTGCAGGCTGTGTCCTCACAAGCCCATTGCTGGATATAGTGCAAAGGGTGCATATGAGCATGAAAACATAAGAAAAGTAACTGCACTTAATGGCTTGAGACATATTTAAGGGCAGAAACAAAGGGTTATGGTGGCTCAAGGAGCTCCAGCAAATTTCAGGGGCTGCAGGAGACTGACGTCTGAAGAGGGCCCTGAAGAGGGCCAGCTGCTAGCATTTAAAAAGGCATAGGAGGTTTTTTCTTCTCCTCCATCTCCTCCTCAGATTCCATGCTGATGAGACACAAATCCTGACAAGCAATGAGAGCTGCACCCCCTGCCACGTACCCCAGTGCCTTGTCAGCCCCAATTTTTAGAAGTAACTGTAGGTTTCTCTTCTTCTGGTGCAGGTTCCACCATATTAGCAGAGCGGCTGGGGCTGTCCACGCCAAGCTTGCCCACATCGACACCTAATTCCCCCACTGTCCTCTGCAGCGGTGTCTCTGGACCACTCTGCAGCTCTATCAGCGGTAAGTACAATGGGATCCCCCAGTGCTTTTCCTTTGGCTCCCCTGGCCTGCTCTGCACTGCCTCCCTTCACAGGCTCACACTTGCCTCTCAGGACTCTGAAACCACAGTGATCAATAGAGCCTTCTGTCAGCTCCCTTGGGGAGGAAGGGAGAGCCTCGGCAAAGGCTATTTTCAGTCTGTTTTACGTAGAAGCTGCTTAAATGCCTAGACAGCAATATTTCTCCAACCCTTTTCATCATGAAAGGTCCCCAGGGAGGTAGCAGAGTTTCTGTTGCATGCGTGCCACTGTGACGCACAGCTCCTTCTGGAGAGCTGTGTGGCAGTGACATGTTGCATGCTAGCTTAGGCTGGAGCTATGGGTATGCCTACTGCCCCATGTTCCTACTCCTCACACCTTCAGTACCCCTGGCAGGAAAAGGCAGTATTGATATTTCTAATATGCCAATCAATTCCACTGAGATTTAGATAAATGCACATGCACTGGAAAATGATAGGCTGTTCTGCAGCACTTTTAAAGCCCCAGGTACCTGCATGATCCCAAGGCAGTGATGGTGGGATATATAACTTACCAAATCCTTGTTGTTGTCCAAACCAAGGGTGGTTTTCACTGAAGGTAGCTACCAGTCTCAAGTCTAATAACTGGTGAGAGCAAACATTCAGATTTTTAATGTGTTTTGGGAGAAAAAAAACACATTTTCTCATTATCTTGCTACCTCATCTGGCTTCATGGTGAGCCCTCACTATGGGTGTGCTGTGAGCCTGATTACTGCAGCCATTCACAGCTCTCAAAGCAAATGACCCCCTAGGAGCTAGGTGCTGTCCATGCATGTACCACCCCACCCCTATCCTGAAGGATCTACATGGAGTGAGTTGCAGCCAGGCATTATAGTCCCACATCCCTGGATTGGCCCTAGAGATGAAGCACTGCTTGTCTTAGGAGCTGCTGCCACCACGTGCCACCCAGCCTATTGCTTTTCAAAGCCGATGGCTTCATCCACCCTTCCTGATTTTTCCTCCCTTGTTAATGTTTAGACAGTGGTTTGAAAACATGAAACTGCTCTTTGTCCCTGCTGTGTGGGAACAGCTGTCTCTTGGTTTGCTGTACGTAGGCAGCAGATCCCAGCAGAGGCCTTTCTGCTGCCTGAGCATTGGCATGTGAACCAGGGTTCAGCAAATGGGACAGTAGGTCTCAGGGAGGACCCCTGATCCTGGAGCATCCATTTCTGCTAGAGCATGCATGGTTCCTCCCTGTGTAACTAATGTCAGAAATTACCGTGGGATGTCAGGAAGGCTTTTAAGCAGGAATGACCCCGTTCTTTGTGTTTCAGGCACAGCTCCCAACTCTCCAGTCAGCTTGCCTGAGTCGCCCATCTCCCCATCCGTCTCAGGGCCCTGGGGAGATGAATGTACCATCTGCTACGAGAATATGGTAGACACAGTCATTTACTCCTGTGGACACATGTGTCTCTGCTATTCATGTGGGCTGAAGCTCAAGAAGATGGCCAACGCTTGCTGCCCCATCTGCAGACGGGCCATCAAAGATATCATCAAAACATACCGCAGCACTTAGAGCAGCAGCAGGTGCTGTGGTGGGGACTAGGCAGGTGGGGAGAAGACTGTGAAACAACACAGGTCTTGGTCTCTATTCATCATCCAGGAGATTCAAAAAACATCACCCACCACCCCCCTGATCCCCTCTTCCATGGAACACAGATGAGACAAGCTTAGACGCTGCTCTTCTACCCTCCAAGCAAGCCCTGGGGCTGAACTCCAGTGTGTCAGGGAAGCTGCGATGGACCACTCTCCCTTGTGGATTTTAATCTTTATCTCAAAAAAACCAGCTGGTGCAGTCATCCCTTTTCTAGACCATGCACAGCAGACAGGAGTCTCCAGTGTCTAGCAGGGACAGCAAGTGATAGAAGGTTTAGTGCTACACCTCTCCTTCTAGAGACACTGCTCGTGCAGAGGACAGCTTAGCAAAAGAGGAGAAACAAAACAAACCAGTTTCCATGTACGAGCAGCCTGACTATAGGAAACTCCTTAGAAAGGATGGAGTGAAGCAAGCTTTGACCCAGCGAGGGAGGTGCAGTGAGCATATTCACAGCGGAAAGACTGTGGCCAGTGTAGAAGTGGACCCAGTATTTGTGAAGCAAAACCTGCCCCAAGTCTGCAGGCAGATGAGCAGCTCCTCAGGGCTGTCCCCTGCTGCTCCCTAGCAGAAGAATTCATGGTGGGTTTGGCAGCCAACGCTGGCACTGGCCTTGCTTCCCTGCAGTGGTACCCAGCCACCTGTTGTTGCCATCCTGTTGCATGACAAGCGGCTCTCAAAGCCCACCACCACTGATTTGTGTGTGGTCTCCACGCAGCACAAGGGACTCAGCAGCATCTCTGCCCCCATGGGCCTGCAGCAGAGGGGGATGTCTCCCTCACCTTTCTTCTGCTACCATCCAGACAGCACTTGTGAGGGAGAAAATAAAAAAGAAGAAAAAAAAGAAACAAAACCCCCAACCTCACTGGGGAAGAATGTATAAACCCACATGCCTGCGGGTTTCATTTACTGGTAACTTCATCACTGTGCTTCAAGACAAAACCAGCCGGGTGGTCCTCAGCCCTTCACAGCCGTGGCTGTCCTGATGTGTTAGGAAGAAAGGAAAGAAAAAAACCAGCCCAGCTTGAGGGCTTTGGTTTGCTTTGGTTGATTGAGATAAAACCCCTTCCCTCCTGCCCCTGTTGGGAGCCCTGCTGTCCCCAAGCTGGGTGCCTGCCCTGGCAACCTCATGGCTGCTGGCCCTTGAGCCTGGTCTAGCAGGAGGAGCCCCCTATCATCTCCCCTGCCTTCCAGGGCCATGCAGGAGGTACAGACAGTGTCTGGGCCCTGAGGTGTGACCAGGGCTGAGGCAGAGCAGCAGTGGTGTTTGCCACACCGTAGTGCCCGTAAGGTCAGACTGCAGAAGGTCATGGAGTTGCACCCCTCCTGCAATGCCTTTTCCAGTGCTGCGGCATATGGCCACTGATAGGACACAGGGCAACAGCGTGGCATAGGGATAAAAGCACTTAATGTACACAGCCAGTCACTGCAGAATGCCCCAGGCAGCAGGTGGGTAAAGGAGCACTCGCAGAAGCTGCTCACAAGAGCACCTGGAGAAACATATCCTCACTTTGTCCTCTTAAGTAAATGACAAAAGAGGCTACTGGCTGGAGAGAGCATTGTAGAGCCTTTCTCTAAATGCATCACCATCCCTACAGCTTACCACAGGGGTCTGCAGCTACCCCCAGCCCATCCCGGCAGGCAGAACTAACTTGAATGCTGATATTCTGGTTACAGGGATTTACATTATTTCTTTGCATACCTCTCATGTACCCCCCTAACCCAGCCCTGCCCTCCAGCCTGCTGTCAAAAGCCCTGGATCATTATGGATCCTGTGCCCAGATGCTCTCACCAAGGAGCGGGAGGAAGCCTGTTTGACACAAGTCTGGGGTAGTCACAGCAACCATGCCAGCAGCAGGCATGCAGCCAGCCTCCAGCTTGCCCCAGGACAGAGCCATGACCCACAGATACAGGGAGCCTGGTTCAGCCATTATACAAACTCCAGTGCAAAGCTTTCAGAAAGGAGGAAGTGAAGGAGTGGGAAGGTGTCGATGAAATAGTGGATGTGGGGAAACGTGCAATAAGCAGCCTCCCAGGCCTTCCCCACAGCAGTGGGACCGGTTCCCCTCCATGCAGGGCAAGCCAAGGGGTATATTTTATTTTTCAAGAAACTCCATCCATGGGTACCAGTGCAGTGGTGTGAATTCCCTTTTCACCTTTTGAATCCAGAGTGTTTTAATATATAACTGTGTTTGTTTTACTGTGGACCAAACTCTAGGAGTTAGCAGAAGCTGAAAACTCCCCCAGCATCTGAGCTAAAAAAATTGGGGTTAAGTCCTGCTCCTGGCATCAGCTGGCCTCTGGTTGTGAGCAGGGAGGAGGAGAGCAAGGCTCTCTCCGTGCCGACAAAAATAACAACAGCAAAAGCAGTAACAATAACAACAATTCTAACCTTTTGTTTTGTTTGACTGGTGTAGGTTCCCACGTACCTCTGTGTTCTTGTGTCATTCGCATTTCATTGCTTTACTTTAAGATGTTTTGTGTTCTGTTTAAAGAGAAGAATAACTCATTGTGCAAAATTGGGTAACTGTGATTGTGAATAAAGTTGATTTAGGTATCCTGCAGCAGCACGGGTGACTGACTGAGTGTTTACCGCTTCCCTGAGTGTGGCAAAACATGATGGGCAGTGCAGCTGTGAGAGGCTGAGGTAAGAGCAACAGTGGCATGAGGGTCTCTTCCTTGGGGGGAGCTGGGTGAAGAGAACTCAGGCAGTGCTTGTAACCACAAAAAAAGCTCCCCGCCAACAAGAAAGAGAAAACATGCTGTGAGGAAATCAAGGATCATCAGGGGCCAGGTAAGGTGGCTGAAGATGAGGCAGAGCAGTAGCAAAACAATCTGGTGTCCCCATCCCGGCTCTGGAGATATCTGCCAGTCCAACACCTGACAGGAGGATCTCAGCCCTGACTTGAGCAGCATGTTGAAAAGGCCCACTGATAAGCCCAGGTCTGGCTAAGGAAGATGCTGAGGCAAGAGGCAGATGCTTCCTGGGCATGTATCAAGGGACATAGGGACCTGAAGGGGATTTGAATTCTCCAGAGTGATGTCAGTTCCCCCAAAATCTAATAGCATTTCTGCTGCAGGAAGTGCTCAGGAGCACTCTTACAACAGCCATGCGAGATTTTCCAGCTTTTTCCACTACCATCCTGAGGAGCTCTTAACTGTTGGGGCAAGGTAAGTTTGCGCAAGTCTGTGCTGCACTCCAAGAGCCATTCCCAGCTCCTGCTTTCCCAGGGGCAGGAGGATCTCTAGCGGGTCTGGAAGGCCCTCTCTGGCCACAGCCTCCTTGTCCCTTCAGTAGCAAGGGATAGAGCTGCAAAACACAGACTGTCCCTACAGACTGGGGCACTGACCTGCCAGATGTGCTGAGCCCAAGCCACAGATTAGGACATGTGAAATGCTAATGCTCTGAGCCAAACCCAGATCTTCCCCTGGCATTAGCAAGAGGGACCAGGGCAACAGCACAGAGACCCTGTGCTTCCCCTTGACAACCCCAGCCTGTTCGTTCCCTCCTGCAGCCACCACGTCCGATAGCCCCAGTAAGCTTTGCATCCTCTTCTGCTGAGCACCACTGGAGTCACCCTGCCCTGCCCTTTCCCTTTCTTGGCTATCACCTTCACCTCACCAAATCCAAACCAGATCTGCGATTCCACCATCACTCCCAACCTATTCTCCACCAAGACCAACCATGGCACGGCACAGAGCTGTCCCGGCGACGAGGCATCCCATCACCGCAGCTTTCCCGCTGTTTCAGGCAGGGACAGCTTGCGGACCGCGCTGGGGGCGAGAAGGATGCTCCGAAGGGGATGCTGGAGCAGCAGAGCTAGTCCAGCATCGCCACCTGGCGCTCGGCTCCCGGCACGGCACACAACCTCTCTTAATGCGCGTGTGTACCTTTTCTCTCCCTCCCCAGGTTTATTTTACTCCTTTTCACAGATATGACGAATACATATAAGTAGGACCATAAAATTTAGCCTGAGTGCAGCATAACTTTGGAAAAAGACTCTTGAAGAAAAATGGGTAATGAAAGGAGCAACCAGTAGCGGTTACAATATATAAGGGGATACATTGGTACAAGGTGATTGCATCAGCCCGGAAAAACCCTTTCAGCCCTAACCTGGCTCACTATACTCACAGTGGAAGAGGGGGCTTAGGTCCCAGGCACACTTGTCATTAAATTTGTGCCTTAAAATGTCTAGGACTGTGTGCTGCCTCAGATCTAATTGCATCATTCAGAGACAGGAACGACCCTCAGGCACCACCCTATGCGGGACCCACCCTGTGCATTCCTACATGCCAGCACAGAGGAACATCTCATGGGTGATGTTGGCAAGTGCTGTACCTCCGATGAGAGCTAGCTCATCTCAGGGCCTGGGTGGCACTCACTTCTCCACAGCATGCTTGTGAATTGCTACAGCACATGGTGAGGGCATAGCCCCATGGTAAAATGAGGGAAACACTCATGGGAGATCACTCTCTGCTGCAGGAACAAAAATGAGGAGGACCAACCGCCCTCTGCAGTCCTGCTTTTGAAGTTGGCAGCCTGGCACTAAGCATGACCCTTTTTGCCCACAGATCTACAAACTGTTAAACAATGAGCAAGTAGACAACACTTCATAGAGGGTTCCCATAGCTGAGTTGGGAACTGAAGTGCTAGAACACAACCTCATTTCCTCTCTACTATTACAGCCCACTCCCCCATTACATCCCCTAATTCACTGCCTTCTGCACCCCCAAGACACATCCTGCATAAGGAGCAGGGATCCAGCCACCTTGCCAGGATCAGACCTTACTATCCCGTGTTCAAGCACCGCCTGCTCTGCAGCCTGCATACAAGGGTGTTAAGGGCTCATTCTAACTTGCAGAGCAACCCTCTTATCACAGAACCAAAAGGCCACTCCTGTAAAAGGACACTTTCCTTCTTATTTTGCATCTGATGCCACATCCCTCTCCAAAAAACATCCTGTCAAAGTGTTGTAAACCTTAAGACCTTACTCAACACAGATAAAAGGTCTTCATGATTGAGGGCAGAGGTGAGCCATCCATTAAACTTTGTGGATGAGAAAAGAGGCAAAAATACAGCACACAATAACAACTCAGGACCAGAGGGGCAAGAGAAACTCCTTTATCTATTTAAGCCTAAACTGAAATTTGCAATTGCATGTAAACATAAGTTGTAAGTTATTCTGGGAAGGCTAAATTCGGTGGTTTGACAAACACAAATGGAATTATAACAGTACCGCAGAACTGAAAAAACTCCCCCCCCCCCCCCCCAATAAACCAAGTGGATCACAATTAAAAAGGTCAAAAATTTATTTTTCCTTAGGGCATAAGAGGCAATGTAAACAAAATACCAACAAACAAACAAAAATCACAAGTCAATTCTTACAGTCTGCAAGCATTTGAAGATAGAGTACCCTTTTCCCACCTCCCCCCAGAACACTGCAAGCCTGCTCAAATGTTAACAAGCAACAATCCTGGACCATGAAGGTCCATTGAGTTTTGACGTATCTGAAGTCGGGCACTAGATTTCTCATGTAAGAAGGACACTGCATCTGTTTTACCAAACTGTTAAAAAAAAAAGTCCAACAAAACATAAATATTACAGACAAAGATCAGATTTAGCACCACCTTTGGTCCGAGCAATGAACTGGGAGATGACAGGTACAGTCTGTTTAGCAAGTCCTTTCTGCCTGAGTCTTTGAAAACCTTAGAGGTTCACATTGCAAGAACTTGTAACAACTCTGGGAAAACGGCCCTCAAGCTCTGGCAGTCCCTTACAAGCTCCCCAGGTCCTCTGGAGAGGAAAGGATCATCCCTGTGCAGCAGCACACAGTGCCAGCCAACATCACTCAAAGCGCTTGTCAAGCTGAGCTTGGCCCTGTGTGGTACATGGCAAACACTGTGCCAAGGGTCTGATCCTGCTTTGGCCTGGTAGACTTTGGGCATGGCTGAGGAACAGGAAGGGCAGTGACAGTGTGCATCCTGAATTCCCCTTTCCACTAGCATTTGCCATCCTCCAAAACCCAGCAGACTGCAGCAGGGTGTATGACAGCAGGTGCCTGGAAAGAGCTGAAGTTGCCTAAACCCGAGTTATTTCAGCATATCTAGAACATGCAAATCAAGAGCTATTTTATTGAGCATAGTTTTACTCCAGGCCCTTTTTAGGTTCATCTTTTCCAAATACAGACATGCCCATCACAAGTGCAGAGAGGTGTCACTACTGAGCTGCTGTGTCACAGCACCAATGTGAGCCAGGATAGTCACAAGTGACAATCCTGGCAGAAAAATGAAATTCATAAAGCACCTAGCAATATTTTACATTTATTGGAACTCCCTCCTCTACAAGTGACCAGAACTCAACTTGTCTTTTCTTTTTCTCCAGAAATTTAGAAGTTTTTGAGCAGTCTTACTCAACCATTATTAAATGCTGTTCAATTCTGAGATAACACCAGCTCTATTAAATGCCTGAAGAGAAATGCAGAGAGATCTACTTTCAGGCACAGTTTTTGCTCTTCAATGTTTACATGCACAGTTGCCCAAGACAATGTGAGTTTCTCATTGCGTTGAGACACCCATGCAGAGTTTTCACCTTTACAGGCACAGACATGATAAACAGCAAGCATATGGGCATGGCAGGCGGCTGTTCAGCAGTCATGGAGAAGAGGGCAGCCCCTGTGCGCAGCCCTTGTCCCACACAGGGCAGCAAAACCCTGACCCAGCCACCCACACTGGTGACATGAGCAGACACAGGTTGATCTGATGATATTCTACCCCCATTTACTGCACTTGGTCTGCAACATAACCATGAGGACAGCTCTGAAACCAGTTCTGGACTGGACACTAAAGTCAAGTAAGTCTGCAAGTCCGGATTAGGAGGAAGCTGATGCTTCATGCAACTGCTTCCTCCCACCACTGTCACATCCAAAGCAAACAAAACCAATGTGCTATGATAACTTCACGAATTCTCGCTGATGATATATATGATAGAGATGCACTTCTCTTGTCCCAGTCACAGAACCAGGCCCACAGTACCGTATATGTCAGCTAAATCATCACAGGTCCCCAGACAATCTGTACTAAAGCCTGAGGGACATTTCTACAGGTTCATTTGGCAAAAATGGAGAGCTCTGTTCTCTCCACTGGTAATGCGTCTCTAGTGCTGGCCCACAGAGAAGTTACTTTGTTAACTAGCACTCTACTCTGCATCAAATCTATGGTGTTTACATGCAGACTCAGGGACTGGTCACAAAAACATCTTCTGTTTTCTGCCAGTTCAAATAGACTGTGCCATCTGACCCCTCATCAACAACAACTCTTGTCATCAATGGCAAAAGGGACTGTTAAGTGCAAAAAAATGTCCTTTTTCTGGGCTTCAATTTTACTGTAATGACTATAAAAGGCAAAATCATGCATGTAATTTCCTTTCCTAGGAAAGCATCTCAGCGACCCAAGCACATCTGGACCTTTGCAATTGTTCACTGTACGAACAGTTTTATCCAAGTGGTCACCATCACAAGTTCACTAAACAAAAACTGGGCAATGCATGAGGCTGCAGTTACAATTTCTGTCTCTAGCTCACATTTGCTATAGTTATATTAAGGACTGATGCTGTGAATTTCAGAATACCTGTCAGCTCTGAAAAAATCAATACTGTGCCAAAAGCTCTAACATTTGCATGATGAACGATATTTGCTCCGCTACCTTCAGAGCGGCGGGATCAGAGGCCACAACAAAATATGGTCCAAAGCTGTTACCACAAAAAAAAAAGGGTTTCCCCAGACTCATTTTCTTCTTCTCTTGTCTTAACTTGCGACCCAAAACAAACTGAATGGACTCCCGCCCATAAACTTTCTTAAAAGAAAACAAAAAGAACAAAAAAGAAAGCTCTCGGTTGTTCCTTCTCACATACACTGCCACAGAAATCACACCAACTTCTGGGCTTTTCCCCACACAGAACAGACAGAATGGTTCCCATGTTAAAAATAAACCAACCAAACAAAAAGACGACAAAAAAGTGTCACCAACTTGACCACACACACTAAAACCAGCCACACGTTTCTCTGTCCCTGGTCACCGACATACTCTCCCCCAGGCTCCCACCAGGTACATTCCCACCACCTAACCACTAGAAAATGGACTGCTACATCAACACAGAAATGACAACAGCATCTAATATTCAAGGTCACATTAAGAACATCAACCACCTAGGAAACCCACTGCAAAACCTCACTTGGACCAGGCCTAGATCAATTATTTATCAATTACAAATTTGGCACAGCAAAACCTGTAGGAGTTTCCAGTCCAGATACGTGCAATTGCTCCATTAACGGAGGGGAGTACAACTGCTTGAACAGATTTCAGTCTTCATTCAACAAGAGGTTTAGGCTCTCTGTAACTGACTACCCACCAGTTCCAGAGACAATTTGGGCTAATTAACAGCTCTGGAAACAGCTACAGAGGTAAAGATCCAGCTGAGCTGCTTTCAACACCCACCTTGAGTTATCTGCATCTGAACTTTAGCCTAAGCAGCAATCAATCAAACTGCTGGCAAGACTTCTCCTGACATGAAATCTGATACTGAGTCTTAACTGAGGAGGCTCATCTGCTTGATTCTCCCCAAACACTACAGACAGAGTAATGAGCACTGCTGTCTGCAATTAAATCTGCAATAAAGGAACAGCGCTGATATAATGTGGCTAGCCAGACAGCAGAAATGCCCCTACCCTGTACACTATTGACCCCGCAATACTCAGTTTGGACCCTCAGTACAAAAAAGTCATTGTAATGCTACACACACTTTGCTTTTGCAATACTCCAGGTTTGAACTCATCATGAGTAATGAACAAGTCTTTTCAGCAAGCCTATTCAGCGGGCTGCAGAAAAATTCCTTCTAAAGACTGGAAGCAATTATAACTCCTCCACCCCCAAAATCCAAGGCAGGAAATAGTTAAGTCAGCTATTCACTGAAATATTTCTTTTTTTAAAAGGTCTCCTTTTAATTCCTTTTCTACTATTTTCTCCAGTTTACCAATTGTTACAGGCTAAGTTCCAGTGACTGCGCTGTTCTCTTCTGGCCTGCTCCTTGGGGACAGAAATAAACTGAATCTGGATGCTCAAGGGGATGCAGTCAGAACAGAATTTGATGCCTCCCCCCCCCCCCCCCCCCGCAGTGTAAACGCCAAGCGTGATGATGGGATTTTGTTTATTTATTACTACTTCCCTGGGGACCCAGAAGCAGTTCAAGAACAAGCTCTTAAACCACAAAATAACTGTTTGCACAGAGAAAGCTGCCACAGTGCTTATATTCCCGGCATCAAACACAGCATCACTAACACAGCTTTGATATCTGGGGAAGCCTGAAATAGTTGTTTTAATTTTAAATGTTGTATTTTAAAAATTCTCTTACAGTGCCAAGTGATTCTCTCTCCCCTGTTTTCCTCCTCCACCAAGCAGGGAGCAAGACTGACATGTACCACTGCAACCAAATAACCCTGAGCATCAGGGGGAGGTCACTAAACTCAATATTTTCCCTAGAAGTGCCACTAGCACAGGGCTGTTTCACAGAAGACCAATGCAGGCAGACCTGGATCAGCCACCCCTGCCTGCTCCATCAGCTGAACCTCAGGGTCTGTGAACTCCCAGGCACACAAACTGCCTCAGCTACAACAAACACATAACCTATGTTTGTCTTCCTTAGGTGGATCATTGGCTTCAGGATACAGATTGGCATAGTATATCATAGAGTGAAAAACTTCAACTTTTCTCACTAATGAAAAAGCCTAACACAGAGCAGTGATGTATTAAACCCATCTATACAGAGAAAGCACCTGCAGTGTCAGACCCAATAATTTCTGGCCTTATTAGAAACATATTTTTTCCTCATATTTTATCTATCCCTCCTCTGCCAATATAGTTACCTCTCATTTATTTCCAAATTATCAACATAATTCCCATAATTATTTTGATTCAGTAACAAACAGGAGTCTCAACTCAGGACAGTAGTGGCTTATGCTGACAAGAACAGGTCTGTAAAAAACGCCAGTGTGAAGCTTTAAACCAAATTTATTTATTAAAAAAACAAACACAAAACAAAAAAATTGCACTCTCCAACTAGAATCAACACCACCTTGATGCGAGAACAATGAAGAACACTGTTAATGGGACCAGCCCAGCCCTGACATTATAAAATGGGAGAAACTAATTTGTTCTGCCTACGCCAGTCAGGCCCGCAAGCAGTGCAGCACAGCTTTCACTCCAGGAATCGCTGCGGAGCCCCAGCCCTCATGTGAGGGCACCCAATAAAAGAAGATCCCCTCATCATTCCACCCTTGGCAATGGATGCACACCCCGCAAAACTGACACCCCAAAATAGAGTTAAGGGTGGCTCTTTACAAACATCTGTGCTTTGCTCCAAGTTGGGTCTAAGATGGAGGAGGAGAAGCAGCACCAGCAACCTACATCCCAACCCAAAGTCAACCGACTGTGGGGGCTTCTGGATCCGGCCCTATATACAGTACTTTATTTGAAAGTTACAGACACACACAACAGACATGACTACTGAGCAGCACAGAGGGAGAGAAAGAGAAATGCAAGCACTGGGCAGAGCTAACAGAGACCATCAAACAGTTCAAGTGTGCAGACACATTCCTCATGCATTGCTGCACTGGTGGTCCCTGCTTCTACCAAGAACTACAAGCAAATGAAAATAACATAACTTACACAAACATTTGCTCTCAGACCATCCTACTGGTACTGTTGACATCTATCAAATACTGCATTTATACACAGCACTTTGCAATGTGGCTAAGTAGCATCTACAGTTGCCAGAGAAGGAGCTGCTGGTGATAGGAAGCCACCAGCAAATAGCAGCAAAGCTCCAGCTGGTTTCAAAAAGCTGTAACACCTGCAAGGAAGTGGATCAAGGCATGACAGCAATGAGGCTTAGCAGTCCTGTGCACCCTTTGGAGGTGTAGAAACTGAGAGCACGGTGCTTGCTTTTGCTGAGAACATTCCATGCTGAGTGCCCGCAAGGCGCTTTGCTCCTCTGCGAGTCTTCTGTCAGTGTAACTCTACTGATGCTCATGCACTTCTTGCCAGGTTAGACAAGAGCACGTGAAAGAATTAGAGTTCTCTCTTCAAAACCAAATTCATTTGTAAAGTATTAGAGGTTTTAAAAAAATCACGTAATTGATACTATTTCAGTACAGCTGCAGAATTCAGTTTCCTCTTTGAATGCAAAGATCTCTGGTAATATTAATGCTTTTTGACAAACTTAAGAACAGCAGGACAAAAATTAAGCAGAAAGCTGAGGTACACCCCCTCTCCAGCGACACGAGCCACAGAAGATGTACTCGCCAGAGCTCAGAGAATCAAATGCTCTGGCTTTCACATTTCTCTTGCATCTTACAAAAACAATCCAGTTTTTCAAAGGTAGTAGATTTTGCTGCTACCAGGAAAGTCACATTATTTTTGACAGATGGAAGTTCTCCTTCCATTCAAATAGAATTTAAGACAAAACCTCTTTTGAAGAGCAAAGTTTCTGCCCAACTTTATTTTGGACCTGAGTGATCAGCCTTTGCAAGCCAAGAAACATGAAATCAATACCCAAATCAGCTGTGAAATTCTGCAGGTGAGAACTAACCAGATAAAATGGGGACTTTTTGTCTTAGGTTAGCAATAGGGAAGGAAAAGAAATAAGGAACTGTAAAAATGTTCCCACAGCTCTTGCAATAAGTACAAGTAACAATACAGTATCAAAACTTGGGACTGCACCAGCAGAATTATTTTCCCTTCTGAAGTTACCATTGATTCCAAAATGTAACAGAGGACATAACCAGCAGAGACATACCAGAAGAGAGTATCATGCATGGATGGCATACAGAGTGTTTCAAGCATAGCTCAGAAGTCCTGTACTGATAAAGATGTTAATGCACGTTCTATACACAATCCTGGCAACATGCTGCATAACCCTTATACTTTCATTAATAGGTGATGATTTTTCATGGAAAGCAGCCATTCCCACCCCAAACCACCCCAGCTATCCTGTCACTCCCTACCTACCCAAGGGTCCTATTCTCATCCAGCCATCCCCTCCCCTGCATTTCTCCTTCCCTTAAGAGTGCATGAATAGAGAATTGCAAACTTTTCACACTGCACGTTCCACTCCAAGTCCTGGATGAGGGGCCTGTTTATTCTATGAATATTGCACTTATCCACTTATTGGATTTGTTTTTTCTCAAGAATGCAGAGTATTTGGGAAAAAATAGAAAAAATAGTAGGATACAACACAGGAAAATATGAGTTATTAACAAGCTAGCTATGAAGATCTAAAATTAAATAGTACTAGTTCTATTCTGATAATACTAGTAATATGAAAATAATGAATGCTTTATCAAATTCCCTTGTTTTTCATATAAGATAAAAGCAGTAACTTTCTTTTTAACTGAGGAAAGCAATGAATATATATTACAATAAAATACGATTCATTAAGATCTGAAAGTGATGAAAACAATTATATAATGCCTTCGTCAAACTTTATAGCACTGTAACGGAAGGAGTCTTTGGGGTGCGTATCCACAAGGGTAAAATCCATTTTTTAGCCATACCCGTGCAGATGTGAAATTCCATTTTTAAGAGTAAACGTGAGCCAATTTCAATCCTTCATTATTGTGAATTTGCTATTACTGTACACACCAATTTAAAGGCTTCCTGTCGACATATCAGTTAAGTATCCTGACACGTGCCCATCATATCTTTTATCTTGAGAAGCGTGGCTTGCGAACGGTGAGTACGTATGACTATACCCACCCATTGCAAAGCATGAGAGATAAAACTATTAACGGGAATTCCCTCCCACAGGGAAGGGTGCTGACGAAAACTGAATGACTCTTGCGTTCTGAGAGGGGAGACAAGGGAAACCAGGAATAAAACTTTTCAGGCATTATATAAACCTCAATAACGAACTCAGAAGTGCTCATTATTATTAAAGTTGCAGTATACAGCAAGACACAATTTTCACATTCTTCAATTTTGTTCTCTGGCATTCGAGTCTGGATTTTCTGCTGGTCCAAATTCAAGACATTTTGGAAAGCACGGACAGCGGGTGAGAGCAGCGTGGTGACAGCAGCCGCCTCTCCCCCCCGGAGGAGGGCCCCCTTCAGCTGCAAATGGCTTTGCCCAAGCCCTGCAGAGCTCTTCCTCTTAACAATCTGGTTCAAGAATAAACCAAAAAAAGAGAGAAATTGAAACAGTACTGTTGATTTCTGCATTGAGTGTTCACTGAGGTGCACGGTACATTTAAATATTGCTCTTGATCCAGTGTCAGTTCCGACAAATTTAGTTTAACAAAAAAAAAAAAAAAAAAAAAAAGCTTAAGGCGACATTAACATTTTAGAAAAGACCTAAAACACTTCTAGCACTACGCTGTTCTCTGAGGCACCCGGCCAGGTTTTCCTGCCCTGCAGTCAGCTTCTCTGATTTAGCTTAAGGCCTTTCACTGTTTCACAGCTAACAGCGGAAAGGGCTTGCTATTTCAGGTATCAGTGGAGCTGACCAAAACTAGCTGCTCGCTGATGGAAAAAGTAATTCTTTTCCTCTCAGTTGGAAGAATAAAAAAAGAGAATGGTGAGAGATGCTGCAACAATGGTAAAATGGGAGGGGGAAAAACTGCATTGGAGGGGTATTTGCTTTAAAAGTGACCTTTCAAACACAAGCAGTCAAAACAGCCACCAAATACAGGGAAGCCCAAACCAAAGCTTACCCACCAGGCCATGGTGGCCCACATTCATTTCTAGCATCAAGTAGGTTGTTTATGCCATATCTGAGGCAGAGGGAAGCCACAAGCGTGGCTTTGCAGCCCATCTACAGGTCCTGGCCTCTCCTCAGGGGGCCATGAAACCTTTGGGATGTGAAAAAGGAGCAATTGAGCCACAGGACTCGGCTGCTGCTTGAGAAAACCCTGGCTGCGATGCAGGCACCCTCACCCTGTGTCATCCCCTGCACTGATGGAGCTCAGCAAACCATCTCCCTGCAAAAGCCAGGGCTTGAGAAGCAAGCCAGCAAGGTGGAAATGGAGCTGTGGGACAGACTGAAAACTGTTACAGAGGTGGCCTGCATTTCACAGGTTAGTGTGAAGATCTGCCTGAACCTGCGTCCACCAGGGACCAGCCTCATGCAAGGACATGGCACCACAACTGTCTGCCAAAAACAGCTCTGCCACTCCAAACCCTGCAAGGACTTCTGCAGTTGAGAGCTGCTCTGTGCTCGACTTTGCTGGATGTAGGTGAGAATACCTGTGGTAGTCAGGGTTCTCCCATTTGTGTGCTGCTTTCCTCTCCCTAGGTAGGGGCTCACGTTACACCACACCATATTCAGAGAATTCAGTGGCTCAATGCAGAAGATCTGGGAGCTGTGCTTTTACATCCCCTCAAAGAGATGACCTAGAGGGAATGTCTTTAAACAAAACTTTAGAATATTTTAAATAATAAGTTAATTCTTAATAAATATGTGCTTCAAGAAAATGATAATTATATACTGCACCTTTAAATAATGCACTTATTTCTCTGCATTGGCTTCCATTTTGGTTTCTTTAATTGTTAAAGTGCATTAATTCAAAATAATGAACCACTTCCTCATCATTATTGTTAAAATAAATCACAACAACATTAATACGAGTCACTAAGTCACTACTATTAGTACTGCAATCTAGCAGATAACTCTATGTATTGCTCTATTTAATACTGTCCAGCAGAAGAATATAATACTTCTATTATAATCTCACAACAGCTCCAGCAGTCTTTTATGGCTGCTACCATATTAGTACAATTAAAAATGGGGAGAAGTACGGGAGACAGGGCCACAATGCCTCAGATACACACCCAGTACTATGTAGCTAACTGGATATATACATATATGTTATATGGCAAGACATTAAGGTACAAAGAGGACCCTGCACACTGTGATAGGAGCTGCTGTGCAGACACACCTCCTTCTCCTGCCACCACAATATAAAGGGATCCCAATTGAACAGCGTCCCTCCCCACTTGGACACAAAGAGCTGCTCGAACCACAGCACTGTTCATAGCCAGTAGTGGCACCTGGATGTTGTTTCAGCTACCAAAAGGACACCAGTCACGTTAGCTGTAGGTTAGCTGGAGGTAACTCTCTCAGTGTTACCAGGGAAATTAATAAAAAACCCAAACCACAAAAAAACCCAACAATAAAGACAAGAACAACGTATAAATTGTGTAGTATTTTTTTGGCAGACAAACATCCCCAGTAACACACGATACTCTTGTGCTATTTTACTCAGCCCCTTGATCCCAGCTATTTTTAAGTCTTTACATCCTTTACCTTCTAAGCCAAATCGGTTTGAAACTCTATTGGAAAAAATGGCACGTATAATTTCGTGTAAATCAGTAGTGAAATGGTCTGCCCCTCCCCCTAAAAACAGATCTGCAATGCTGCCTATTATTTAAAGGAATTAGATACTGATCTTGAGCGATTAACAAAGCCATTTAACAACCCCCCCAAAAAAACCCCATGTCTTCCACAAGTACAGTAGGGATGTAGGCAAAAGACTTGGCTACCTCATAAATAAAATATATTCAAAGCCTTTTTCAATGGATGCCTCTTCCATTTCCCCCACTATCCCTACCATGTGCCACATTTCAAAGCATATGTTAATAAAGGCAATTAGAAATGGAATTAGAAGAGGCAGCTTCTTGGTTAGATGCATTGTAGGCCTAATTCCTTCGATATTAAACCTCTGAGCCCCAGAAACCCAGGTACACTTTCCAGTACAAATGCACATTTTGGATTCAAGTGGGAACAGAAACACATATTTGGCTCCTCCTTCAATTTTAAGTCTTTCTTGGTAAAACAAGACCCAAAAAAATGTAAACCCAGAATGCACAGAAAAGACAAAAAGCAAAACACAGAAATAAACAATTCCCCAAAAAATATACAAATTAAGGATGTGCAGACTGAGTTTGATGGCTTTTTCCCCCCACCCCCTATTGTAGACACTGATGTTGCAGAAGGTTACGGCTATTTCTAACTAATACCTTGGTGGGCCCTGCCAGCAGTCAGCACGCTTGAATTCAGACCAGACCACAAAACCGAGAAGTAACACATTTGACAGCTTTGTCTTTAGTGTCTTAAGGGACTTTTGAACATTTTCATACTATGACAAGTTTTGAGAAACTCAACTCTGAGAAGAGAATCAACCAGGATCACCTGGCAGGAGTCAGGCACAGAACTAAATATGTAGTTTACAAAGTAATCATCATGCTTAAGCACAGGGTTTGTAAGGTTTGTTTTACAAGCACCAGTAGGCATTGCTGCCCTAGAACACCTGAAATCCCAACTCAAAGAACAAGACAGAACAAAAGGAAACAAAAAGCCCCCAACCAACACCACCTGATTGCCTTTTCCGGTGAGTTAGCAGTAACAACAAGACACAGCTGCAGTCAAGAGACCAAATCTCTCCATGGTGAGAAGGCTCCAACTCTGGACCAACCAACTGTTGAGAATAGTAAAAAAAGAAGTGAACATCTCCAAAGGATTAGAGTCCCTCTGTGTTTCAGAAACTTCCATTCCCTTCTCACTGTAAGTTGTGGAAATGCATCCAGAACTCTTGGGTAGTCCATGTACGGACAAGAATGAAGAGAAAGGGAGCCAAGATTGTAAAACAGAGTTTGGCACAAAACTCCCCAAGTAGATGCATGTGTATTTCTCTCTCACAAAAGGCACACATTTGGTTTCCTATCAATAATGGGAAAGATGGGATATCATACCCTGTTACACATACAAGATTATTAACAACTTCACAAAAAGGCATTTGACTATGCTGCATCTTCCTCATAGCTGTTTACAACATATTAGCCCCACAAACCTCTCCAGAACATAGCAGGTTTGTCCTCAGCATAGACTCCTTTGTCCCTTTGTACAAACTGGAGCACAGGGAAACGTCTTTTTGTGTAGCAACTGTTTGGGTTTTTTTCCACATGTACACAGCAGGAACAGTATAAATTAGGGAGGTTAAAGATATTGCAATATTAGTTCTTTTTCTCCAAGTAATTTGAGGGCACCCAGCCTTTGAATGGCTTCACACCATTCATAATCTGGCAATACCACCAGCCATTTGGGTTCCTTTCGAGGACCTCCATGCAGACACCTTCTTGAAACCCTGCAGTCTCCTCATCTCCTTCATAGTCTGCAATGGAAACATAGATGTCCTTGAGATTGTTGTGGATGAACTGGGATTTCTCAATGGGCTTTGGCCTGACTGTGGATACAGGAATCCCATTCCTCTGGGTAGACAGATTGGAGGTGTTTTCTGAGCTTTCTGTACCCAACCGCTCAGGCTGCTTTCCCTTCACATCACCAGGCTGTGACCAAGCATTGCTAAAGGAGGAATTCCGACGGACGCTCCTAAGATGATCTGTAGTTGTTAAAGATTCGTTTCTGCGCAAGGAGCATGACAGGTTATTATCCTTTGGTGGTGGAGACACAAACACTGACTGTGGTCGGACGGCAAGTTGCCTCACGCCATTCCTCATTTTCACTGGCCCTGATGGCTTTGAAAAACCACCAGGAGGTTTGCTTGGGATGGGTGGTGTTGAACGTTTGCTCTGGTTGATGGTGTTCAAAGCCTGAACCCTCTTCTCTATCTTCTCTAAACTATTCGACTTGTTTTCATTTTTCCTGTTCCTGGCAAATGAGGCATCAGCCTCTGCTGATGTGGTTTCCCGCTGGTTATCAGGGAGAGCCAAATAATGGGAAGGAGCCCAGCCTTCCATGTCTCCATATTTCAGGTACCACCATCCACTGGCTTGTTTTTCCAGCACTTCCACTTCTACTCCTGCTGGGAAGCAAATTTCAGAATCCTGTACCTTTTGGTATGAGTCAGTGGTCACATAGAAACATCTGGAGTCATTTTCTTGCTCAGTTTTGGCTGTATGGCTAGAGCAGAAAATGCCACGGGAAGGAGCTGTAATGATATCAGCCGAGCTCCTCCTAACAGGATCCTCTTGGTTCTCAGAAGCTATATGTGGAGGGCTCTCGGACTCTTCACTTCTTGAACCTTTAAGTCCACCTCTGAGTTGCCCAGTTGGCCTCAGCTGTCGCCTTAAAGTGCTGATATCCATCTTTTCTTGGCTCTGAGAGTCTGCCTTGTTCAGGAAGGGTTTGGGCCTAACAATTGGCTTTGCTCTAATGGAGGGACTTTGACCAGGCTCTTTCTTCATGCCTGTCCTTGGCACACTACGTAAACCAACATCTGAAGCTGACCTCGGTTTTGTTTCCTCACTCCTGGAATAATGGCATTTTCCAAGATCGGGCTGAATGTTTTTGTCCATCTTGAACTTCATAAGTGATGACTTCGGAGAGCTGGAAGATGGAGAATTCCTTTGAATCAAGGAGAGAGAGGAACTTTTCTGAGAATCGGAGTCTCCACTAGATTCCTTATTGGATGAAGCATCTTCCACATAACGTCTGAATCCCTCATTCTCATAGATGGTCTCTTCTCCGTGAGCAACTTCTTCTGAAGACTCTCCTACTTTGAACTTTGCTTTCTGAAGTGATGACATAGGAGAGGGCTTGAGGGGCTGAAACAGTCGTTTTTCAAGAGTGCCCTCTTCACGATGACTTTCACTCCCTTCACACTCTGAGTCAAAGCCAAAGGCAGGCACATCATACTCAGGTTCTTCATATTTCAGCTTGTGGGGAGAGTCCTGGGTATCTCCTGAAGAAACTGTTCCAGGAGCTGTTCCTTCTTCAGGGTCTTTTGGTTTACTGGGAGGTGCTGGCGGAGGAACTTTGGGGCGGGTTAAAGTACTGGTTCTTCTGTTTAAATTCGGCTTCTTCCTTTTATCAATGTAAGATGCTGGAGCCCATCCCTCCTTCTCTCCAATCTGCACGTACCACCAGCCACCAGAATTCTTTTCTATAACCTAGGACATGACAAGGAACATGTTACTTTGACAAAAGTCTCAACCAAATGCTTTTCATTCCTTCCTGTTCAATCCAGTTCCCTGCAATCACCAAATACTACAGTTTTCCCAGCTGCGCTGTTAAAGGCTCACCTCCGCTTTTTGTCCTCCACGAAAGCTTATGCCATCGGAAATACATGACTGGAACTCTGCAATGGTGTAGTATTCCACTTCCACAGAGGGTGGCTCTGGTGGTTTGGGCAACTGGAAACCCTACAGAAAATAGGGAGTTTTGTTCAATTAAACTAAAGAAACAGTAGGTGAACAGCAATATGAAAAAAATATTTGCCTTCATTCACTAAAACTCTTCCTTCTTCCTGTGCTACTTCCTAATGATAAATTCCCAGTTCTCCAGAGTAGAAGCTAACATATTGAGATGAGCCACAAGAGAGAAGCCTATCAAAACGCACACTGCTCATGCCGCCTTCGCCACCTATTAAAAAAGTGATAATCTTTACCTAAACAGTAAAACATTTTACTGATGGGCCATAAAGTGTGAGCTGCCCTTCCAGTCACAGTAACAACAGCCCACATACTCTGAGATTTTGCCTAGAAAGACTCAGCTCTGAATGGCTTGCCACAACCGCAGAAAATCACACTGCAACTGGCCCATAATCACACTGTAACTGCTTGTCACCAAATATACTGCCTCAAAATGTAATCCGAATGAATTATTGCTCTTAATCTGCTGTGGGATTTTTAAACCATCTGAAATAGTGATATGAGCTAATGGGATTTTGTTGTAGCAAGAAACAAGAATAATATCACAGACCCCATGAAGAGCTTTGCTCAGCTAAAGTGATAAGAGAGAGGAAGGGCTTTACTATAGGATCAAGATGCCAGTTCCTCCATGTAACAGAGACCCAGAACCTCTACTCAATCCCAACATAACCTGCATTTAAATTGTATAGAGGCTCCACAAGAAGCACGACACTGCTATTTACAGCCACTCTGGCAGCATACCAGACTCTTCTAAAGCCAAGTGCCTTTACATCGAGCTGTTCTATTTCAGAGTTTGTAACAATTATTTTTGAGGTGATAAATGGGGTAAGAATCCTTTCGAGAATTTCAGTACCAAAAGCTTTCCAGATTAGCACAATGCTCATCTACAGAATGACTAGATGTTGGTGAAGCTTCACAGCTTGTGGTTCTAACACTAGAATTGCAGTATGTCAGGATCTCTTGACCATAGGTCAGACCTATCACAGACATGCACAGGACAGCCAAAGACAGAAAATGATCTTAAGCTATCAATAGGAGAAAGGCAAATTGGATACTGTGCTTTATTCTCATGCTGCTCAATTTCTAAAATATCCCCGTTGTAACTAACAACCCAAGTTTTATCACATGAATGTGATGAAACACAGCATGTGGTATTTCACAGAGAATGCACCACTGCACCTTAGGAACCGTGTCTAACAATGTTATAATTGGATGTTTCTGCACTATAAATGCTGAAACACAGCAGAAGCACAGCATAATAAAATGCCTTCAGATAATAGCATGGTTTGGATTAAATGAAGATAATTGAAAACAGCAGACATGTTCAGGGTTTCATATATATTATCATTGTTATTTTTAGCATGGGATTAAGAGTAATAATCTTGCCAAAACAAAGTCTATTTGAAAAAAATGCAAAAAGAAACAGGAAGAAAATGCCAATATGCTGTTCATCTAGTTAACAGGGATCTCAGATAACACATAAAAAATTTAAGTCACATACTGCTAAAAAAGAGTACAACAAAGATTAAACACTATGTATTGTCTAGTTGTAAACAAGTTATTAGCATGACTTTGTGCTAACAGATTACTTAGTACTTCCTATCTGAAGATCACAGTCCTAATATCAAATTGGTCCAGACTTCCAGCTTTGAGGTTAAAAATCATAGGAGGTCTTATTCCCATAGTACGCACCCTTCCATAAGGTCTCAAGTCACTTTAAACATATACAAGAGTGAAGCTTAACTATCTCAAAGATAGCAGGAATGGAAGGAGGACAGAAGACAAGAGAAAGACAAAAGATCCAGTATGGGCTAAAGACATACAGAGGAACTTTAATCCTGCTGAGTCAGCCAGACAGGCTTTAAGGCTCATGCACAACATAGTAACTTCAGGATGTTATCCCTGCAGTTCCCAATTAACATTAGGATGTCCAAAGGTCTGCTCAATAGATAAACAATAAAATGAACAGGCATGAGAAGAGAAGGCTGCATGGAGACCTCATAGCAGCCTTCCAATATCTGAAGAGCGCCTACAAGGATGCTGGGGAAGGACTCTTCGCTGGGGACTGTAGTGATAGGACAAGGGGTAACGGGCTAAAACTTAAACAGGGGAAGTTTAGATTGGATATAAGGAAGATGTTCTTTACTGTAAGGGTGGTGAGGCACTGGAATGGGCTGCCCAGGGGAAGTTGTGAATGCTCCATCGCTGGTGGTGTTCAAGGCTGGGTTGGACAGAGCCTTGGGTGGCATGGTTTAGTGTGAGGTGTCCCTGCCCCTGGCAGGGGGGTTGGAACTAGATGATCTTAAGGTCCTTTCCAACCCTAACTATTCTATGATTCTATAATCCCCCCACCTTGTACAGCTGTAGAAAATCCCATAACTCACCCACACACCTACCCCACTGCTAACATACATCATAAACAAATACAAACCAGACTGGATTCTCTTCGTGGTGGCGGCCTTGTTCTTAGATTTGGAGAACCTGAGCAGGAGAGGGAAAAAGGACAATTTATTGAACTTTGTAGGTACTGCTAAACACATTTTTCAGCAGCTCTTTGCTGTTACATAGTTTGAGAATATTAGTTGTCAGTATTTGCAATATTTAAGGAATCTGCATGAAAAAGACAGGAAACTATGAGGGTATATTAGAAATACCAAGGTAGCTTAGCTATTCATCTCAGCTAAGCCAGCAAATTTAAGAGGAAATCACTGCCAGAAAGTAGTGGATTGTATTTTCTGCTGGAACTGACCAGCTCCATTGGAGATTGGCCAGTATAGAATTGGCCTAATACCTAGTTTTTCCCCCAGCAGTAAAAATAATCCACTAAATTAATAACATTCACATTGTCCTCTATCATAGTATCTTGCCATTCCTTGCATAGACTAGTGTTAGCATCTGTATTTTGCAAAGCAGTCAAAACATTATAGCAATTTGCCCTCAGGAAAACAACAGAACAAATGCAAGAGAAGACATAGGTGGTCTCCTTGACTCTAATGCACCACCACATCAGCTTCATTACTGAGGGCGGGGGTCACATTTTAGAGTTTTCAAAAGGAAAGAAATCTTCTCTAGGATAAAGTAAAAAGCAAACACATACTGGCTACAATAAAGAAGCACTAGCCACGCCTTGCAGAGAGTGAAATTAAATGTCATCACTACTAATGAAGGACCATGTCCTGACGTGCCTGCAGATCTGCAGACAACGCAAAGATCTGCTCATGTGGACTCAGCTATAAAGCCTGTACACATGGGACTTAGGCAATGCATGCCCTGAAAGGTAGAAAATAAAATTCACTGAAAGCCAGTGGAAACCCAGACTACTTTACTGCCTTACTTATTTGAGCTCTTTGTGGTGCTATCCTTGCTATGGCTGGGGATCCCTGGGCCAGTTTGGAAATCTGCTTGTCTGGGGTCATCATGGCATTGCCATTAGAGTCATTGCACAGGATGGGCAAGCTGATTTCCTTCTTGGTGATATGAGTTTCTGCAGTCTCATTTTCTGCTTGAGTTTCCTTATCTGTGGACGCTTTCTTGTTCAGCAGGTTACTGATCTCCATGATGTTTCCTATGATTTCCACTGGCCCAGTTAAGTTCTTTTTCCTAGATGGAAGATCATCTTTAGCCTTCTTCAGATACGAAGCTGGGGCCCAGCCCTCTTTGCCTAGATACCTGCAGAGGCAAATGGAAATATCATCACATCAGACATAGTCTTTTCACACATTTAAGGTATCATAGTGAAGGCAAAAGTGGTAGATGATAACATAAACCAAAATTTGAGGTTCCTGGATAAGCTTTTCTGGTCTCTATTACCTATTGATCAAAACATGTCAGCTGAGGTAGCTGTGAACTCCGGACTGCTGTTAAAACCCACTAATCATCCTATGGAAGGACTTATGTGTTTTATGCCACACCTAAACAAGCACTAGGCAAACTCAGTATTTTCTCATACAGCAAAGAAGCAAATTATCAAGTAAAACATTTCAATACTTTCTAGTGGCAACTCACAAGGGAAAAGGGCTAAAATAAGGGTGTATGGAGCTCAGTACAGAGACCCTGGGTCTACAGTTCAAGGCCCTTGTTCAAGCCTCCCCCCTTGCAATTATTTACATACACTGATGCTACTTCCATAACTTCCAGTCTTGTATGACCAACTTCTCTTATGGAGAATATGGAACTCAATCTACTGCAGCTTTCTCTAGCACTGTAAAGTCAAGAAACAATTTAACTAAGGAAAAACAGCTTTGATGGAGATTCATTCCTCTGAACAAGTTAGAGGCTATTTAAAGAAATAAAATGGGAAATCTGAACAGACACCTGAATCCAGTACATGTTCCTAGAGCACCAGCCTGAGCTGCTCATGCTACACTTCAAACTGAAGTCATTCTTCCACAACTGTGCTTTTGGGAAGATGGTTTTTCTAACTCCTGCCATTCCTAACACCTCAGCAGGGATTTCAGATTACAGTCAGTCTCCAGGGAGGCCCATGTGGATGAACTCTGTTTTCCCTAACAAAACACTAACTTGCTATAGAGTGAGTCACTGAAAACTTTCTGTCTTTAATCTCTCGAAATACCCAAGGCAGGAGCTTTACTGTAAGCGGGAAAGCAGGCATCATTAAAATCCTGGTGCTCAGGAAATCTGCTGCAAATACAAAAGTTACAACAGTAGGACTCTAAGGCTCTTTAATTAAAATCATAGAATCATAGAATAGTTAGGGTTGGAAAGGACCTTAAGATCATTTAGTTCCAACCCCCCTGACATGGGCAGGGACACCTCACACTAAACCATATCAGCCAAGGCTATGTCCAATCCAGCCTTGAACACCACCAGCAATGGAGCATTCACAACTTCCCTGGGCAACCCATTCCAGTGCCTCACCACCCTTACAGTAAAGAATTTCTTCCTCATATCCAATCTAAACTTCCCCTGTTTAAGTTTGAACCCGTTACCCCTTGTCCTCTCACTACAGTCCCCAATGAAGAGTCCCTCCCGAGCATCCCTATAGGCCCCTTCAGATATTGGAAGGCTGCTATGAGGTCTCCATGCAGCCTTCTCTTCTCCAGGCTGAACAGCCTCATTAGACAGCATACGAAGGAGCTGGGGTGCAGCTGAGGTAGAACATCAGTAAATCATTCCCTGGCAAATGAGCAACTTTGTCATGCCAACACTTAGATTCTGGGGTCATCGTGAGATTCCTGCACCAGGGCACACTGAGCTCATTCACCACATCCAGACACTCAAGAGTGGTACAGAGGCTTTATGTGAACAGGAAAATGCAGTGTAGGCTTGCTTCCTGAGACTTCTTCATTACTTGCCCTGTACAAAGGCAAGATCTTGCCTTTTCCTCCCCTCCCATCTCGATCACTCAGGATACTAGTGATGCTGCTTCTCCCTACATACCTGTCTTCTGTCACACATGAAGGCAAAGTTATGGAACCTCTCTGGCTCAGAGAGTGTAGTGACAAGTTTTTTCCCCATAGATCCTTGTGTAAAAGGAAAGCATCCCAACAACTCTGAGCTTTATTTGCCACGTGGAGACTAATAGGTAGCAGCAAAATGGTAACAACTTGATTTGACTGTCAACAGATACACAGCACCCAGCCATTGATACCATGTCAAGATGCAAAAGGCCATATCCCCTGTTGTGACAAGGCAGCTCTGAATGACATTTTCCAGCCCTGAAGACATTTGGCTTCCTCCCCTTTTGCAGTAGAAGGCTCTTTTGCAGAGCTACTGATCAATGCTTTATGCTGCCTGGGCAGCAGAAGTCACAGAAGTTTTCTTTAAAGGACATTTATAACTTTATATGAACTGGAGATGTAAAGATTTTAATCTGTGAGAAAGCCTCATTGGCCAATGCACTGAGCACTCCAGCTCCAAAGGTTACTTTCCACAGAGCTTGATTGTGCAAAATCAGCAAGAAAAAAACAGTTTACATCCATCTTAGTTTGTGGGAGACTTAACATGTTTAAGATCAGAAAGGCAACTACAGGAAGGTTCTGTACTGGTGCGTTAGTTCTCCTGCCAACTGTACGTATTTGGATCAGCCCATATAACCCTACTGCTTCAGACACCTCTGATCTCACATAGTTTCTCCCACTGAATAGTAGCAGCAATATCTGGACAGTTAATAACTTTGGGCAACACACCCTCAGTAGAGAGGCTGTTGCTGGTTATTTCCTCCTGTCAGTTAGTAAACTCAACCTGAAATTTACTTCCAGCAACTGCCAGTTTATTTGTGCACCATCACAAATAAAAGCTACTTATGTAAGTCAAATAGTTCTTGAATTTGGAAATACCAAAGCCCTTTGCACATATCACCTTAGAAGACTACTTTATCTTCCTATTTTATGGGTGAATGAAGAACAAGGCCAAGTGCTAATCAGCTTTAGAGAAGTCCTGAACAAGTTACAATCTTCTCAATCTTCTCATCAAGAGATGAATCCCAAACTTACTTCCTTTATTTATGTTCACAACCTACTGGAGACGTTTCAAATCCCACCCCAGATTCTTCCTCATTTTTGTGCCACTAACACCTCCTAACTACACTTCATTCACATCAGCTGAGGCTCACAACCAACCACAAAATGAAGATGCAGACAAATAACATAAGTTTTACTTAGCATATTGCTACTTACTTGGCCTCCAAACCACTTGGGCACCATGAGGTTACCTCCAGGTGACGGTAACTGATACAAAGCAAGATCTAATAATGGATGCTAATGCCAGTTATGATTGTTCTGGGAAGCGCACAGATGCACTGAGCTCAGTAGAACAGTAAGAAGGATCCCAGGTCAGAGCCTCTCTTTCACTTCTCCAGAGTCCAAATTATTTATTTATTTATTTTTAAGTCATAATGCGCACAGAGCAAAATAAAGACACAAATATTGCCTCTAGCTTCTGCAGCATTGAACTGTGAGGCTTGCAGAATTAGGTGCAGGGATTTTGTTCCTCAGTGATTCCAAAACCTTCCCTATTTATATTACATGAAGGAAAAAATGGATTCAAACCATAGGAATGTTAAAAAAAGAGTCAGAAGTGCCTCTGTGATTCTGAGAGTCACATCTGCTTTCCAGCTCCAGAGCACTGGAATTACTCCAGAGGGAAGCAAACTAGGGGGAAAAAAATAAAAAAAAAGGAAAAAAAAAAAAAAAAAAGGAAAAAAGGACAGTGCCAGGAATTTGAGGAAAATACATATTTAAGGTGGAACAAGCTAATGTCTTTAAGGTGGATTTCATTTGCAAGCTGCGGGATTTGTTTTTTATTTCTACACATTGATGTGTGTATGTTCAGTCTCCATTACCCAGCCCAGCAGAAAACAAGGCAGCAGGCTTCAACTGCACTCTCTTCCTGCTCTCTCTTCCCCCACACTCACTGCAGAAAGATGTGTTCCTTTTAAGGCACTCAGGAGTCAGAAAAATGTCTTTCTGCAGAAGAGGAATCCTTTTCTGAGTGGCACCTAACAGTATACAGAACAGTTTAAGTCTAATAAACAGCAAAGGACCATCTTGCAGGGATGGATCAACATATCAACATTTCCAAAATTGTTGTCCGGTAGATGATCTTAAGGTCCTTCTAACCCTAACCATTCCATGATTCTATGTTAAAACCCCCAACTGTTTCTAAAAGCAGTTTAATCCTCCAGGAAGACTGAGGCATAGTGCTCCACAGGCAGAGAGGATGATGGCTGACACCCAACACCCTTTTCACGCACATATGAGGAGGTCCTAACTCACCTTTCAACAAGAAGAGTGGTTGCTCAATTCAAAATGCCCCTTACAAAAAAGCCAAGGGTATGCTGTATTCTTCAACTACCATGGGGAGGCTGGAGCATCCACTGTCCTTGCAGTAGATCACCACGAAGTGGCTACTTAAGCTACTGCAGCAAGCATCACTGTCCACTAGAATCCACTTCTGCTACATAGAAAAGTGTGTGTTTTGGTTGGCCTGAAAGAGTATGTGAGGAAAAGTGGGGAGAAAAAAAATAAAAGAAAAGAAATTCTGCTTATTGTAGAACTGTTAATATTGCAAAGGGGAATCTACAGTGTAATAAGGCTTCATTTAAGAATAGCAAAATAAGTTAAAGATATCTTGCAGCGTTTCTCCTCTCTAAAAAACCCCTATGCGCTCTTGATTCCTCTATCTGCAACTTTGGATTCCACTTCTGTGAATGATTAAAGGGGAAAAAAAAATGCAACCTGACCAAACCCAGGCATTTTTGAAGTTCCTCCTATCTAGAGTGCCTTCCTGGCTCCACTGCTACCTTTATTAGCCTACTCCGTCTATAGGAGCATTAAACAGAAGTTAAAACCCCTAACAGAAGCATTAAACAGAAGAAAACTCCTAACCCAACAATATCAGTTTTCTAAGTAACGGACATCAAGAAAAACGACAACATTGCTTCAGTCAGCATTTTCATAGTCCTCATTCATAGCTGATAAATCAAGCAGAATTCAAAACAAAAGCAAGTTTTGGCTTGGGGAAGGAAAGGGCAAGAGATAATCACTGCAATTACAAGCTGAATGCAAAAAGATGACTAGATGAGATGTTTTTCATTGTCCGAAAGAGAAGCCTCCCTTATAAGCTACCTGTTTAAAGAGAAATGGGATTTCACAGCACTGGCAGATTCACACACAGATACAAATCAAGGGGCAGAATCAAGAAAAAGCACTAAACCTTAAGTATTGTGTATGCCTAGATGGAGAAAGCTCTCAGTAAGTACTCATCCTGACCCTATATTACTATCCAAGACATAGCTAACCTACATCCTCCCCATAAGCATTTAAAAAGGGGATTCTTAAGTCACAATTATCTTCTATGACTGTTGTTTCAAACACATAACAAAGTTTGATACACAATGATAACTTCATCTGCCCTCAGAATCCAATCTCTATACCCTGGGAATATCTAAGGTGGACAAGCAGAAATCAGGCAAATTATTTGAGACCACCAGTAAGTCTGGACAAGGGCTATAGCCAGCAGACTGATCTCTTCCATCCCTGAAAATAGCACCACCTCCCCCAGACAGCTCAAGAGATCCCAATCAGCCTTTCAGCATTGCTATCAATAGATTTAAACATGTTACAGAATAACTCTAATACCGGAAACGTATTAAAATTACATAGAACAGAAAGCTTTGGTCGGTCTCACCAATCTTAACTCAGATACAGGCTTTTAACTTGAAGGAAAGAAAATAATCTACAAGTTCAGGAATTTCTCCACTGGAATGGTTCACAGCTTTCACAGACACTGTAGTGTTACTTTAACCACCATTGTATCATCATAGCCTTTTCTTTACATTTCGTCAAGAGGCATTATGAACAATTAGGGCTTCCTTGCCTAGCTACAGAATTATTTAAGCACTAAGTGAAGGATCAGAAAAGCTCATTGTCACGGTTTCTGTAGCAGCCTGGCTGCATGGCTTCTTTACCTTATGTACCACCATCCTTCCAGGTTCTTTTGGATGACCTCCACGGTGACCCCTTTCTCGAATCCAATCTCATCCTTCCCCTGGCTGGCGTACGGCTGGATAGTGACATATTTCTCTTCTAGTGAGGGAAGAAAAGGCAACATCAGTTAGGGACAGAATTAGTCCAGCTGTTTTTCTGCTCTGCTTGTTTTTAAACTGTTATGCAGTGATTACGTGGAGCCATTACAAAAGGCGGAGCCCTGCTCAGGGGCCCACTGATTATTTATGCTGACGACATGATAGATAATCAGCCCCTTGCCACTACCCTGCTGCTGATAATCACAAAGTGTTTCCATGCCAATAATGACACAAAGTCCCCTGAGAGCTTCCCCCCTTCTTCCCGCCCCCCTCTCCAAGTTCCTCGAGCGGGTAAGGGAGAGGATTTGAAACTGGACTTAACTCCCATACTGTAACTTGACAGAATCAACCCGGCTGCCAAATCAGCCAAGCGTCACAGTGGGAGCTCCAGCCAGCTGGCTCTTTGAACACGCACATGGCTGCAGAAAGCATTGTGTTACTGAAACCCTAGCCCTGTATCCCGGGAAGGACTGATCCTCCCCAACTCAGAGGGGCTGGACCATCACACTGCTCTCCTGGCACCTCACAAACAGAAGGTCTACAGTAACGAGCTTGAAACAGCATTAAAAATGTGATAAAAAAATAAAGACATTTTGCATTTGACAGGAGACCATATAGCATTTGTACTCGTGGGTTGTGAAGTGTTTTGCAAACATACTTTTGCTAGACCTCACTCCAGAGAAATAGATTTGTGGCAGTGGTAAACAAGGGCCAGAACTAAGACGCACACTTCAAAAGCACAGGCTAGATTTCAAGTATGGTATCTGAGCTAAAAACTCAGCATCTCTATACATCTGCAGCATTTATCCCTTTCCCAGTCAGGCAGGGGTGAGCAGACTTCCTGAGAGCAAGCCAATGAGCAAAACAGAACAGACACTTCGTTAGCATCTTCCTCTACCCACCAGGAGTCATCTACTGCAGCATTTCCATCACGCTCAAGGTCAACCTTCTCCTCCCCTAGTTTAGAAGATTACAAATGGCACTGAAAACATGAACTACCAGCCTTGCTCTACAGCAGCAGACATGGAAAGTGTTACCAAACCCCTCTCCTGAACCCAAGCTACAGTGCATGTAACAGCATGAATTTCTGCAGCTAGATCAAAGGGAGGGAAGGCAAGCGATAAAGTGCACCCTAACCAGCCTTCCTAGCACTTTCTACTGGCAGTCACAACAGGGCATGGCCAGGAACAAATAGCGGGTTGTCAGGGCACAGGAACAGGCAGGAAATTAAGTAAATCCAGAGCTCCTGATCACTGCAGGACAAAGGAGCTATGAAAAGGTTGCAGCAGCTTGAGGCAAACACTCTTTTGGAGAGAGAGACAAGCAGACCCAACCATCTATTTGGCTCTGTGGCTCAACTGCATTCTGTTGCTGGGCAATGCATGGAAACTTCAAAGAGAAAAGCAAACCATTACTGAGAGAAAGTAAGAAATAATACCTCAGAAAGGGTGAGATGGAACGTTGACAGAGCATCTGATAGCAGAAAATTCAGCAAAGCTACATCTCTGAAGTCAGCTTCCTTTGATGGTCACATTTGGATCCTTACAATTCTGTCAAAACCTTTGCCGCCAAGAGGAAAATACTCTCTCCTGCTCTCCCCTAAGAGGGCTGCTTTAACTGTCCTATCACTGATAAGGAATTCCAGCTAGTTTGTAATTAGCACTATCAGGATATGACACCATCCCCACAGAAATACTCTTTTACAAGATGTGGTCTGATGAATGAAACCTGGGTAATGAAACCTGGCTTCAAAGTCACAGGAAAAGAGGAAATCTTGGTGAAAGGAAAGCCCTTTAGGTGACTCCTCCCTGTATGGAGGAAGGGCTGCATGGAAGTAGAAAGGGAAGGGAGTTTTCCCACGAATCAAAGACAATCAAAAGTGTTAAAAATCCATTTAGAAAAGAGAGGGTCCTACAATGTTTTTGTTTAGCGGTTCTATTTTTAAGCCTACAGATCAAAACAGGGAAGCTATCATTACAGTTTCCCCTTGCAAAGTGCTTTCACAGCAAAAAATTACAGCCATTTCCAAGATTACAAATACTTGGCTTCTTTCAGCAGTGCAGTGGATACCACAAACATACATAAGGTTTGTAACTTAAACGGTATTATGGAGATATGGGCTTCCTTGCAATTAAAGGGTGATCCTGCTTTGTTTCTCAAAGACTATCTCTAGCCAGTGAGATAGTCTTTATATATATACCAAGATTTTTTTTTATATATACACCAAAAATATATACTTTCTCTAAATATACACGAAGATTTGCTGAAGGGAGCAGTGGAGCTTTCAGTGGCTGTGTTACTTAAGACGACTGATGCAGCATTCAACATATCAGATTACTAGTCCAGTCTTTTAGAGACGATACACTTCATAACTGATAAAGTTACTAGAAAGAGGTAACAGAGATAAATGGCTTCATGAGAGAGTCAGGAGAGCATCAGTCAGCAGAAAAAACACTGCTCCAAATTACACTGACAAATCGGAACTTGATGGCTTCATCCAGATACAGTGACAGGCAATGGTATAACACACAAGTCACTAAACCATCCCAGACCTACCATCAAAGTTGTATGGCCAGATCTACAGAGAATACAGAAATATTTAATTTGATTCATTAAATTTTGACTTAAATATTACCAAAGGAGGAAAAAAAAAAAAAAGGCAAACAAAAGTATAATCTGAATTCCCCAGCTCCAGCTTCCATTACATCAACTTCACCATTGAGTTCAAGTGGGCAGAATAAACTTTACTACATGTTAGAAAGTACATACATCAGCCAAAAGGGTACACCTTGGAGATAATGGGATGAGAGTCCTATTATCCTTCAATACAGAAATAGCATAAAGGCACCTTTGTTCTTAGCACCTGACATGAGCAGATCTGTTAATGGCTCCATTAGCTAACTTCACCTACACTCCTTTACCACTATTTTGCAGGTCAAAGATACCTCCCCAGCTAAACTGAAGGAGGTACCTCTATTGGAAATTCAGCTGCACTAGTAAATCTGAACAAGGCACACAGGAAGAAGCAAAGTCTGTTTGGCAAAGGGCTACAATCTGTCACATCATGCGCTATCCAACTTCAACCCGCTTAGCTTAGAAAGGACGGATTAGTACATGTCATTCTCCCTCCTACCCAGACACAGAAACTATTTAAAACATGCACAATAAGAACTTCTGCACTGTTTGGGCTACCCAACTCAGGCACTTGTAGCTGTGCTCTGACCAGCCCTCCCAGACACCCCAGCAGCCCAAATGATCAGTGCACTAGCTATTCTAAAGCCTCACTTTCCTGTCAATCTTTCTACTTCTTCCTTTTCTCCTCCCCAAATAAAGGCAGGCTTCTATTTTACTCTGCTTCTACCTGAAGTCTTCTGAAGAGAGACAGTAGAGGCTTGGGGCCATAGAGACAGATCCTGGTGAATCACTGGGAAAACAGTGTGGACAGCAGAGGACAGTTCCCACATCCTCATGACAGCCCATTTCCCTTTCCTTCCTTCATCTTGCCTTGCACCCACCACATCTTCTTGCTCAGTTCATGGCTCTTCCATGGGAGGGATCTGAAGCCAACCTGGCCAAGGAAAAGTCAGCATGACCCTAAGTCTGGTTTGCTTCATTGCATATCTGCATGAGCATAAAGTAGAAGGGGAAATGCTGGGAAAGGTTCTTTTAGTAGTGGCACCACAAACTCTTGAGTAAAACTCTTCTCTATATTAAGCCAAGCCAATTTCAGTGAAGCTTCACTTAATTTTGAGGAAAGAGGCTTATTTCTGAGACTGCTGGAAGCAGAGTCAAGGCAACCCCTATGAAACTTGATCTAAACCCAGGTTAGCACAGTTTGAGTGTGCTCACACATCATTTCCCACCCATTTTAAGATGCAGCTTAATAAAGTGCAACTTTTTGCACAAATAGGATTTGTAATACAGCTCTTAAACCATCTCATGATCTACAGTAGAGCAAGATTACCTGTAGGCACCTTGGCAATGCTTATCAAGTAGTAAAAAGTCACCTTTGCAGCCACTGGGGACTGAAATACTACTTCTGTCTCGCCCAGCCAGTTGAATGGCTATGACACAACACACTGGTTGCAGAAAAACTAGGGATGCCATATTTAACTTGTTACATTTTAGGAGGACTTAATGTCAATGACATTTATTTCTGGATAATGGCAGATCATAACTGAGCTTTGTGTTTTTCCCTTTTGTGCAAGACTGCAGCTTGTAATTAAAGAGCCAGCAGATGCGTCCACTCCTTCACACTGCCTTTAAACAGCATAGTAACAAAATAGGTTTTCTTTTGTTTCACCTGATGTATTTCTGTCTACTAGTAAAAGGGGAATCTCAAAGAATTTATAAGAATTGAGCATGGTGTTTTCCATATCAGATGATGGGTTAGGACACCTCTCCCACAGGAAAAGCTTCAGAACGGTGAAGATGAAACTTTGTCCATTCCTGAAGAAACTGTACCTGTTTGACAGAGCAAGACAGCAAACTTGTGAGCTTCCCATCTGTCAAACCAGAATTTCAGACTTTACACGTGTGCTTCTGCACACACATACTACACATTAAAGTTATGAGGTGTCTTGAGAAGGCAAATTGGTCTCTCCTCTGGCTGTCTGGATTTCTACTTACTGTCAGGTCAAGGAACGCAGACCTACGGTTTTACTGCTTGAGTTGTAACGTAGAGCTTCAGTAGCGCTTTCCAAATCTTCCTGATTCCCTTGGCACTGGTTATTTCAGATTCCTCCTAGTCTATCACCAAGGTAATGGTTCCTTTCTTCAACATCTTCAAAATCCTCTTATCACTGCTGCTCCTCACCACTAGAACCCTGATCTGGCCCTTCAACCTCTTTTGTACAGCTACTGCAGTCACCTCCTGCCTGCCTTTGCTACTTTCTCAAAGGAGCAAAGCACACTGCCCTCACCAAAGGCTCTTGGCGTAGCAGCCAGGCTTTGGTACCTCATCCAGATTCCTACCAAGTGTACATCAACTCAGTTGTTCCATCTCAAATTTTCAAGCTTGTGTGCTGTACCTTGCTTTAATATCCAGCTACATGCTCTGACGTGTTCTGCTCCGTTTGTATTTCCCATTCCTCCAAATCCTTCCATCTTTTCTCACTCAGCCTCATACCTTTCTTTTGATGCCTCATCAGCCTAAGCAGGCTCCCTCCTCCATGGTACCAAATAACCTGAAACTCTCAAATCCTTTCTAAAATAAGCCTTACCTACCCTGACTTCCTGCCTTGCCAAACAAGGCTGGCTTAAGCCCTTCTCTAAAAGCTTTTAAAAATACCAAATAAATATCACTTTCCACTGTGAAAAACGTTTTGGTCATAGTAAGATGCATGCCAAATTGCCACTTGCCCAGGTTCCTTTGATGCACAGATCTCCTTCTCTTTGTTTAGGCTGTAAACTATTTGGGACAGGAACCTTGCTTTTAAGCAGCTAAAATACCATGCACGTTTCCAGCCCTGCATAATCAGTCTCATCTCTCCCAGGCAAATAGCCAGCGCTCATACGTTTCTGCTTCCAAGTTCTGAGCGCCTCGTTTCACATACCTCTCCTTCACCTATATTTTATAAGTTTGTTCTTTTCTGCCTCCATAAAGAAGTGTGGAACTTATCTGCAGCACTTCAGGAGCAAACCAAGTCAGGGAGTAATTTCCTTTGCTCAGCTGGTGTCTGTACATGCCCCCAACTTTCTGTGACCCCATCCTTGTTCAATATGCCAGTAGGAGTGGGGGATAGGGGGAAACTGGGTTTGAAATTAGCCAATTAATGATTTCTCAGCAAAACGCAACAGCTCCAAACCTACATCTTCCAAACCACAGAAGAATTCTCTTTCAAAAGACTTTCCCCTCAGTCAGCAGTCTGCGCTCGCCCTCCCCCACTCCTCCACTCCACCCCCCCTTTGTCAGACCTGCTTCTGGAAAAAGTCTCACTGTTCCAGAAAGCGATGCATTAATTCAACATGGACTTTGTTTTACTTGTCTAAATACGCAGCACAGAAAATAACTGTCCACAGTTACCGAATGAGTTCATCTGCAGACAGGAGCTCTTCAGCCTTTGTTCCTCATCCACAGGCCCCTCACCCTCTTTTTTGTTTTAAACAACAGAAAACCTTGTGCCAACAGATAGAAAAGAACAACAATGACATTTCTTCTAAACAGTTCTGTACTGCGCACGCTCTCTTCAACCAGCAAGGGGCAATAAACATTTATTACTTTCCTTGGAGCACAGAGGAGGGAAAAAAAAAAAAAGAACAACCCAGATGAAAAACTAAAATGAACAAATCGAGTCTGAAGCCGCTCTATGCTGGTTTGATTTACGCACAGCAAAGCAGCCTTGTGCTGCAAATGACAAACACTTCACCAGCGTCCAGGAGAAGCAGCAAAAAACAGTGGAAACAAAGGGAGAAGTCCTGTGGGTAATGAGGGGGCTGCCAAAGAGGGCAGAGCAGCTCTGGTGGGATGCAGAAGCACACCAGCCAGGCTGTATCACCAGCCCTGATCAAGGGCTCTTGCCAGAGCTAGAAAACTGGTTGCAGAACAACTCAGCCAGGGTAGGAGATAGGGTTCAAGTATCAAGACCAATTCAAGATGGGGTTCAAGTATCAAAGACTATTGGGTTACATGACTGACCTCCCTCTACGCCCCATCTCCCCCTATCAAGCTCCTTCTCTCCATAAGTTACACAAGTAGGAGGAAGACCTATAGTTTCCAAGTTCTAACTTTAACTCTTTCATTAAATAGCTAATTTTTTGTGCTAGCAGCTACTCCTGAATAGCAGGCTCATTTGGCAGAAATTCAGCCCATATGTCACTATACTGCTGATATGAATAACTTTAAAGTACTTTCCTGCATTGTAACAGCTCCAGTTGAAAGTGTTGGGCATAAAACCAAAGCAATAACTTATGTCAGATATCTGGCATATAAAACAGGCATGTAAACCCCCTCTTTTCCCAATCAAAATTGAATAGCACAAATGACTTCTCATTAAATTAGCCTGTAAACAATCCTAAATTGTCTTCCAGGGGAAGTTCCAAATAAATGCATGTGTAGAATTACAGTTTTACCCAGCACAAGAGAACACGAACTCCGCAGCTTGCAGGTCTGACAAGTGTCAAGACTGAGGAAAACTACAAAGGTTCAGACTTCTCCTTACAATCCATATTTGTATTACTGGAGTTTTGTACTGTATAGACAAAAGTTTAGAAAATGTACCACATTTTAAAACATTTAACATGTAAAAGAAACAAGCTCTCCAGCTACATAAGAAACATCTCTTAGATCTGGGTACACCATGGACCATTTTAAAGAGGAAAGTTTAGCAACAAATGCCATCTGTTTCTCTTTGTAAAAACAGACTACAGCTGCTCTCTTTGCAGACTTTTTTCAGCTTTAAGAAGGAGGACTACCATGATATTCAATAAATCGTCCTTCATGTTCCTTATTCATGGACCCAGTAAAGTTTCTCTCAAATATCTGAAGTTCAGGGATGCTCAGCATCTTCAAATGGCTTTGCAAAGGGTAGAGGTAAGTATGTTAACCCTGATAATTCTCCCCCATTAGGCAGTCTGCAACAGGGAAGCAAGCACCCTTCCCCTCCACGCTCAGGCTTTCCCAGTGTTTTTAATATCCAAGTCACTTAGAAAATCCTGGTCTTCAGAAACAACACGTAATTCCTTCAGTTCTCATTTTTAAGTGATTCTATCACAGACTTAGTCAGTAAAAACACTTTATTAGTGAAACCCAAGCATAAATATGAAGGGAAGCATCCTTTACAGCTTGCTTTTAAACTCCAGTGACCTCTTGGAGCTAACCGAACAGCAGGGACTATCTCAAGCAGAATATCACTGGGTGGGGAGAATTGCAGCCAAAATTTTTAATTGAATTTATTTCCAAGAAAGAGGCCAAGTGGGGAAGGGGAAGCTGTTCTGCCTGCATCGAACAATTCTGGCAAGCTCCTGTTTGAGCAGCTCTCCTAGTTCTTCTGGGCTTTGGAGCAGGGGCTTAAAGGTTGGCAGGGGGTGTGCGTACACTTCATGTATTCTGTCATTTCAGTGCAAACCCACCCAAATTTGGCCTTGTTAGGAAGTCTTTTGGGTTGGGATGAGGGCAAGAAGGGAGAAAGAATCTCTCCTGACCTCATATAAACTGTGTTCTTTTAGAGAACAGCAAGCTCGACACCCAGAGAGACTTGTACTTTCAACAACTGCATTTTGGAAGGCATAAACGTCTGTACAGACTACAGCTATGTCAGATGACAAAGCCACTGTCTCCAACCTGTCCCTAAGTATTCAAATCACTTCCTTTACTTCCAAAGAGCCTGCTTTTTCCTAAAAGCTCCCTAACCTACTATTTCAGATGACATTAACCAGGTTATTTTTAGCCAGCTTGGCTCGCTGTGGCTGAAATGCATTGGAGAGAGCTTATAGAGGCAGCTCAGCCACGGAGGGTGCCCCAAACCTTGAGCTGCTGCAGTTTGTGCCAAGTTCAAGTGCTGAGATTTAGTCTGAGATAAAGCACATGCTCTCCAACGCACTCAAAACCCCAGCATTGCTTGGGCCTAATAGGGAAGAAACTGTTACGGAACAAGAAAAACGCAGGAATAGAAGAGATTAGGGGAGCCTGTGGTGGGGACGACTGCCAGAGAAGACACTGTCAGAGGGCAGCTCTGGAGCTGAAGCCCACAAATGGTGGGCATAAAAGTGAAAAAGATAAAATCTGGGAATGCAATTTAGGTCCTCAAGTTTTACCTCAAGACTATGTTACAGGACTGATCATGCAGTCTTAATATCTTAAGAAGCTGTGATTGCAGTATTGTATGAATATGAAGAATATATTTGTTTAAACTAGTAAACAAGCTGTTTAGAAAACTGATTCCCAGAAATGATCCCAGTTAATGTGCCTGAAAGTATCTGGCAGAGTTCGACAATGCAAAATAAGTAGCTCCCAAACTCCTGCAGTACAGAAACAAGCACAGGTTCTTTTGTCATCTGAGGGTAGTTCCAGTTGCTGCAGGGTCTCCAGTAGGAAGAACACCCTTCTTGTTATTTTGGTTTCCTCAACCATATTTTGAAGCAAAGGTTAAAGGTCAATGAAAAGTTGTATGTGCTCAACACACAAGTCTGCAAAAACAACCACCACCAAATCCAGGAGAAGATAAATTTGCTATTTTTAAAGTACACTGTCTCCTTAGCAGGAAAAGGCGCCTTTTCCTCAACTGAGAAGCTTCTGTTGTGGTTACATTTGGTTCCATCCCCTCAGTAAGGTTGGCTGAAAGTTACAGAAGTGAAAACTGTGCTTCCCCCCACCTCTTCCTATTTTAAAGAGTAATGAATACCACATCTGGACAATCTTGCAAGAAAAGAAGAAGGGAATAGAAAGGGGTACACATTTGATCTTGGGAAGATGATTCACACGCACTGGAGAAGTGCTTGTGTTGGAAGATACCTCAGACTTCACCCAACCACAGCTTCAGAACACAAAGTGCTCCCTCCTCCAAGGGCAGTGTCAGATCAGCAAAGCTAATAAATAGGTACTGCCATTGGTGGTATTTTAAACACCTGGGACTGACACCAAAAGCTCCCAAAAGTTCTGAGGAGTCTGCCTTTTGTACCAAGCACTGCTTGCAAGGAAGAGCAAGCTGAAACTGGAATGATTCTCATCTTTCCACGCCAAGCACTCTTCCAGTGCACACATCTCTGACCATGGCTTTTGGCATTCTTCTCATTTTAATAGCCCTGAAATATCACTTGTCCTTATTGAGGTAGGAAAGACTGAGTACAAATATGCCCAAAGTTAAAATACAACAGATGTGAGCTTCCACAAGCAGCACAAAGAGTCAGACTGCACAGTTACCTTTGATTATCAGCCTCCACCTCTTGGGGTGCCTAACCCTGGTTCCAAGACACCCTTATGCTGTCATGTACAAAATCCACATTTGAACTCTGGAGCTTTGGCCTGTCTCTACCAGAGTGCCAAAGATGCAGACCCTGGTACATCACAGCCAAAACTGCAGCATGGCTTTTGCTGTACCCTTAGGGGCTGATGCCATAGGAAGCTATTAATTCACCTCGACTCTGCTGCCTGTTGACTATCCCGCCCAGCGTCCATCGCCGGTCCAGGCGTCTCAGGTGAGCCTTGCGTCGCTTAGAAACTAGTTTGGAACATGGAATGAAAAAATAGAAACAAAAAAAGGAAAAAAAAGATGGGAAGGTGAGGAATAAAAATAAAACTTGGCATTTGCAAGCACTGGTCTTGTTAACAGGAATGAGTTAGGTGGCATGCAGACAATTTGGTTTAGTTTATATAGTATTATGGAACAAGTTAGATTCTTGAGCCCGAGCAACACAAACCACCTAGAACTGTCATAAATTGCCACTCTTGTTATGCCTTTCCTTAAAAAAAACCCCAAACAAACCCAAAAAGCCAAAACATGCATACACCCCAAAACAAGCTGTACAACTTAAGACTACTTGTCCAAGGAGCTTGGATCAACATCATTGCTGCTGCATTTCCTAGTTAGGGTGCATGATTTTTAGAGATTTCAGTCTATAGTGTATGACATCAAACCAAAACAGGGCTCTAAGCATCTCCAAGCAAATTATTATTATACTATAAACAAAATCTAGGGAATAAATAATAATAAAAAAGGCAGCCTGTCTTGTGTGAGTTCACTTGTAACAGCGGCACTCAGAAAAAGAAGCCAGGTGGAAAGTGTCTGATGTCTCCTTGTTTATAACATGACTCAATCACTGCCACAGGTAATTGTCACAATACAAACTTCTAATATCCTGATTACAAATACAAGGAAAAACCTAACCTTGCAATTACTGAGCAGGCTCAAGAAGCTAACAAGCCAGAACTGAGAATTAGTTACACACTGAAACAATAATTTATACTTAAATTATAAACAAAGACAGGACACCTACAGAAATGGCATGGACAGCAGCTGTGCACAGAGGACACCACTTTTTCCTGGATTACAAACATAGAACTCTATTCAGCTCCTTCTTATTCTTGTGAAGGTGTGAACAACACAGGAACCATTGGACTGTCACAGAAACACAGATAAACACTTCCCTTTTTCCATTCGTGGGCTTCCATGCTAGTTCGGCAACTACTGCAAGGGCGCTTGGTGCTGCTAACTGGGGAGGGACTCTTCATTAGGGACTGTAGTGATAGGACAAGGGGTAACGTGTTCAAACTTAAACAGCAGAAGTTTAGATTGGATATGAGGAAGAAATTCTTTACTGTAAGGGTGGTGAGGCACTGGAATGGGTTGCCCAGGGAAGTTGCGAATAGTCCTTCGAAGGCGGTGTTCAAGGCTGGGTTGGATAGAGCCTTGGGTGGCATGGTTTAGTGTGAGGTGTCCCTGCCCATGGCAAGGGTGTTGGAACTAGATGATCTTAAGGTGCTTTAAACTCTAACTATTCTATGATTCTATGATTACACTTCAGCTATCACTAAGGTGCAAACACAACTGTTTTACTAGTGATACTGGGAAACTGTTTGTAAATTCTGACATCAATAATCACTCAATTCTGCTTATGTGTGCCCATGAGAGCAGACACCATTGTCTTCTAGAATCCTGTTCTGTGGACAATCAGGCACAAACAAATTATTTGATTTGGGAATGATCAGCTGAACAAGTGAAAAAACCCAGTAATTTCCCCAGAAGGGGCTTTTGTCTTTCTGCCCTTTATATCTGTCAGGGGGTTACAGACCAGACTCTGCACCCTGCTCACTCTCCTCATTTTCTCCTGTGTTATAAGGCCTAAACCTTCCCCAGTGAACTGGAAGTGTGGTGAGTGTTGTTGAACAGACCCAACATCTTGTTTGTGGTACTCTGTACTTCCCCTTTGATGCCTTGTGCACCACAGAATAATCACAGATTTTCAGAGGAGCTGGATTTCAAGCTTACAGATCACTGTGTTTTTAGCTGGAAGTCAGTGATCCCCTTGGAAGTCCCGGGTGGCACGGAACGTGAGCTGTCTTCCTCCCTACTGGTAGAGTTTTTCTTACCAATTGCTTTAACCTGGTGGCTTTCTCCAAATCAACAGGACATTACACTGCCAGTCACACACACGCTACACAAGAGGCAACATAAGACACCTCACTAGACATACAGATTATAGCAGCGAGAAAAGTTAAAGCTAAGTTCATGATAAGGCTGCCTGTATTAGGAGGTTTCTGTAGAAGAACGGAAGAAATGAAAGATATCAAACTTAAAGGCTTGCAGAATGGGTGTGGAAGGGGTAGGATTTGCTTCAGCTGTCAACACAGAACAGCCACCCACAGCTCCTTGCTCACACCAGGAGTTTGGAGGATTCAGCCATCCAGGAGCACCCCTTGGACACAGTGGGTCACACAGATCCACCACACACTCTCCTCCTCAAAACATATGACTAACCCCCCAGTGCTAGCCCTGTCATATCATGATGCTTTTTTATGAGTCAGGTTTTTTCTCCTCAACAATACTGAATTTTGCCATTTGACCTCAGACTTGAACTTAGTTGATCATATTAGAGGCAGTCACCGGAAAGGTTATTTATCAACAAGTGTCTGAACCTTTGCAGAGACCATTTTAAGATGTTTACTTTAACAGCTCTTGTGGCTGCAAATGTTTCTTTAGCTTGCTTTCTGAATGTTTTCCAAGCCTTGTAAGATAGTGTTGGTCTAAACACAGGCCTAGGTAGCAGTCGACTGTCTACCCTCATCCTGACAAAAGATGTTGTGCAGGCTCCAGCGCAGGGAGGAAACACTTTTGTCTTTCTAAGGGAACAGACTATTCAAACAGACACACACGGAAATATTACTGCTATGTAGATGCAGCATTATTCGCAAGTTGCATTCAGCACCTCCTTATCTTTACAAGGGGCTGCCACAGCAGAGCCGATCTCCGAGTCTGCCGGCTTGTGGACTTGTTCCAGGCCTGCTGCAAATGGAGAAGGCCAAGAGGCTGATACAGAAAGCTCCCTGCATTAGTGTTTCTACCCTTTCGAAGTAGGCAGAGCATAGACTGCACAGCTGCAGGAAGTCAACCTGTCCAGGAGTCACTCTGAAACTTGTATGAACTCTAAATGCACAGGCTAGGGCACTTAATGCACTGAAAGTGCCTTCCTCCTCAGTTATATTGGAGGCCCTATCTCCTGGCAAGTTTTCTGTATAAGTATGTACACTTTTATATGCTTTCCTTTAAAGGGAGTGAATCTGAGTTGTTTTTCCTCTCTTACGAAGTAACTATTAGTATAGGAGAAGAGCAGCCCAAGTAAAGAACTGTGGGGGACAGGGACAGGACACACAACAAAGAACAAAAGAAGTCTCAGCTCATGTGGTTAATAACAGAAAACAAAGCTACAGAAAAGCAAGTGGAAGTTGAGGCACATCAAAGCAGCTGTGGAGGTAATGCAATTACATTTGTCACTGAGATGGAACTGAACAGAAAGGGAAGAACACTCTCAGGTTTCAGCATATCTGGATTTGGAGTAAGGAAAGGAACAGGACTGCTGACCACAGCTGAGGAGAGCAGTGTAACAGATTAAAGGGGACCAAGAGGAAAAAGATAAGGAACACCTCATGGATTTTCTATTATCCAGGAAAGAGTGCTGTGTGGCAACAGCCCTGTGCAGAATATGCTCCAGAGGGCAACATGAAAGCCAGAGAAGAGCTTGAAATGAAAGCAATAAGGCTGTCAAGCATACATCATATTTAAGAGTCAGGAAAAGGGAGGAAGCTACAAACCAACAGACAGGGCATTCTTCAGCTCTTTCAGAAAAGAGCAGTAAGCTTTTGTTCTTTACTAACAGGGAAACTTTACTAACTGCTTTTGCATCCGCTAAGATATTGCATCATACCAGACTGGTTACTTGCCTACCAGTCTACAGCCAGTCTGTCGCTAAACCCTAAGTGACCCAGGATACGGGTAGCTTTGAGCAGGGAAAAATGAGCTACAGAGCCAAAGATTTCAATAAGCCACAGATGTCACCCCTGGGGCCCAGCACAAAGTTATGTTTTGCCTGTGCGCTATCTTAATGGACAGATGGCCACCCCTACACATCTCTAATCCTCCTGCCTGTAAGGAAAGGTCAGCTGAGTTTTCACATACGTTTTACATAAGCATCACATCAAGAGCACCTAGAAATTTAGCAAGAGATTCATTAGAATGGAGAAAAAAATAATAAAAGTGTCCTTTGTACACAGTTGCTACATGAGAAGTCTATTAAGATGTGGTTAGTCTTTCATAATGGAACAGAGGAACATGTGAGGTTGCACTATTCCATTTCTGGAACCTGAATTTAGCATCTTTAGCCAAAAAAACAGCACAGCTAAATGCATATACATGACAAATGGCATCTCAGTTCTAACCGAATGAGACCACACCAAATAAAATTACCTTTCCACACAATCATAGACCACAGCAAACAGCAGTGAAACTAGTTTCAAAGATTAATTAAAAAAGTAGTAATGAGAAGCAGCCATTCAAGTTAAGTCTCACTCTTTCAATGGCCTGTGGCTCTATCCAGCATCTTTTTCCGGTTAAAAGCTTTCACTTGTATAGTTTCCGCAAACAAGCCATGCAAGTTCTCTCCTTCCATAGACATGAAAGTCCAAGACCTCTACCAGAACATACTGCTTGGACTTGCACATGAGTTGTTTGCATGATTTTTAAAGGGTATTAAAATGAGCACCATTTCAGCTTTTGAACCTTTAGCCACACTGACAGCCTAAGCTGGTCACAAAGGGATTATAGGCATGGTACTTCAATTTCTTCTGCAACAATTTTACTGATATAAGAGAAGAGGTGGTTGCACTAGATGAACAGCCACAAGTGGCAGCAAGAGTTTTTGGAATTTTCCTATGGGGAAAAAAGCAGAAAGGAAACAATAGCAGTTTCCACTTGATAACAAAAAGCTTTCCATACCTTCCCCAAGTTTGGATGTGTTGATGTCAGAGTCATCTCTGGTTCCATTTTGGGATTCCAGGTACGTAGCAGGGACCCAGCCCTGCTCCTCTGCTGTGCTCACAAACCACCAACCTACAAAAAGAAGTAAAGAAAGTTGCTCATTCAGCATTGAGAGAAATAAGAATAGCAGGATGCTACAGAAAAGGCAGCACAGAGTCAGCAGCTTTAAGAATTTAAGTATTCTAACCACCCTAGAGAGGGGGTTTAGTTCTATTATACAATTTCTACAAGATACTCTCACAGCAGTAAACGAATGTGCAGGAAGGCCTCATGTGAAAAAAGGGTACAATGCAGCAAACACTCAGTTCATTTTAAGAAACCTGAAATCTATCCATAAAAGCTCTGATTTGAGTTCTCCAATTCAATTTCTCAAAGCAAGTCTCGCAACATGTACATTTACAGTATCAAAACACTTTGTACATATACAGATGAGGTCACAGAAGTCAAAAGATAGGCAAGACTTTAGTAGAAGGGCACGTATTTCAAAACAGGATACACAAGAAGTGCTTCTAGAGCACTTTTCACCACAGCTGTTGTTGAACAAACATGACCTGAATTCAGTTTCCTGGGAAGCTGGGAAATACTGCGCAGAACAGAAATAAAAGAGCAAAGCTAACTGAAATGTGATTTCAGGCCGTAAGCACCACCTATTTGCTTTCCCACCTGAACATCCAAGCTTCTACCACCATCTACAAAAACCTTTAGTATATACCAACTCTACGCAATTAATGTTTAGGTCACACATGCGGATAAAATTATAGGTGAGCCATCTTTAGGGTAAATGCATCCCAACCATAGCTATCTTTACCTCTTTTCTTGCTGGCTACACTGATTTATTGAATCCTCCACAGGTTTTGATGTAGACTCACTCATCCAAGAGCTTGCTGCCCTCACATATGAGCATAACTAGATTCTGCTCCATTCAGATAAGGTCAGGGTTAAGATACAGCACAATAGAAAGCCAAGCAGGTAAAAGATTTCTGTTGTTTTTTCTGCAATCTCCCAGTCTCCTCCAAAAATGCAAGTTGCTTTGTCAGGACAATGCAAGCTATTGTTCAACACCAGTCTTCCAGCCTCCCCAAAGGGAGCTGAGAAAAACAGCATTTCTAAACATACACCTCAGAACAGTTTACAGACCTTGATGGATGTCATAAACCCAACAAATTTCAATGGAGACTCCCAAGCCTGCAGTAGGGACAAGCCAGCTTGGTCTGTAAATAGATGGGGCACAAACCATAGTTAATTTATGGTGGGGCAAAGCCCCAGGCTGTGTGACAGCCACAGACAGGAGGCCACAGCCCTGGGCTCAACAAGGGGAAAGGAGGCTTCAATGGACTCTGCCAACATGCAACTTTCTTTGAATATAAAAAAATACCCCAACAATGCTCAAGTGTTCATGCTAAAAGTCACCCAAGTTCATTCTAAATACTGTCATGGAAGACTGTACCAGAAAACAGTAGTTACAAACTCTCTCTTCTCTGGGGCCCATGGGTTTGGAGACAATGTGCCCCAAGCAACAAACCCCACACTTGCTAATACACAGCTGCTAGGTAGCTCTATTTATTTGCTCTCAAAACCCAGACACCGCTCTCCATTTTCTGGCCCAGTAGAGGTTTGGAAACTTTGCTTCACAAGGCTCATGGTTGGAAAGTCAAACTTAGTTATTCCCCCTCAGCAGGAGGTGGATTCTCCTGCCATGAAGCCCACAGCAGTGAACATGCAGGATCTGCCAGACCGTTTCAAACACACATCTCCATGGTTGTTCCTTATTTTACTAGCAATGTATCGACATGCGTAGCAAACGCAGTTTAACACACACTCATAATTTGGCACAAAATGTGAGAAGTTGGCTTTCAGCTGATATAAATCAGACTGGAATAGTTTATGTAAACTCTTCCTCAGAAAGAAATTAAACACAATTGCACAAAAAGAACTTGCCTGCACTTAAGAACGTGTGCTCAGGCCAAATTTAAACCATGGTAAAAACATCTTTGGAGGCCTAGATCGCCCAGACTTGTGACACAGTGCTAGTCCATTTCACAATACACCTCCTCTGGTTTGGCTCACTCAGCCGCATCATGGCCTCAGAGACGAGTTTAAGGTCTTGTGTTTGGGGCCATAGAGTAGTTGAGTCTCCAGTAGCTGAGGCTGCCTGCTAAAAGGCGACCCCTCACCACCACCCCTAAGCATGCATACACGTATCTTCCCACTGCTTCTAAAAAGCCTTAGCAAGAAAACCTCCCAGCTCCACTGATTTAAGAACAGGCTCCCACATACTGGCTGGAAGTCAAGTCACATTTGAGGTAGGTTATAGTCAAGTAACCCAATCAAATCCATTGCAATGTGCAGACAGAGCATGTAACGGTCTAAGTGAGGTTTTTGATTCTTCAAGCCTGCACTAAGATTGAAACTTGTCACCACAGAGCTCATGAAAGTTATCACTTGCCCCTAAAGATTCCCTTTATAAGCTATGTGCAGGGGTGAAGTATATCTGAGAAACCTCCTCAGCTACTGAGAAATTAGCAGCATCTGTCCAGTTTCAGAGAAAACCAGTCTGCTTTAGAATTCTCTTCTCCCATTTCAAGCTTGCGTCTCAGAAGGACAAAAGAAAGGCTTTAATGCAGCTCACTGAATGGCATGTCCACACACACACACACACACGCACGCATGCACAAAAAGTGTGTTTGACATAAACAGCCTGAACAACTGAGAAGCCTCAAAAACTTCCATCAACACGCATGGCAGCAGAGAAGTCAAAAACGAATGATGCTCACAAGCAAGATGTTCACGATCTTAGAGTGGCCAAGTAGAGATTGCAGAGGTAGCTCACTCCCTATGAGGCAAAAACCTGACTTATGATGGCATATCTAAGACAGGAAATTAAAACATAATGCAAGAATTAGACTCCTAGCAGAAAATGGCTGAAGCACAGATAAGTTTCACAATGCAGTCTGTGCATGACAGCAGCAAACTGCAGAACTCTGCCTAGCTGGTCATGAAGTACTTGCTCTGCACCATCCCCTCTTCAGAAGGACAAGGGTAGATGCCATTTGGTCCCACCACTCTTTCTCCTCCTCCTCCACCCCCAAGTTCATAGGGGTTCACAGTTTGCAGACGGACTGGCCTTAGTTTGTGCCATTATAATCCTGACTTTCTGCAAACAATCTCTTGCCCCCTCCCCTGCCATCTTTCCTAACCCAGAGCATCACAGAAATGTTGTTAGAAAAGCTGCTTTTGAAACAGTGAACAAAACATTGCATTTATTTGGAGTTCTCCCTCTATGCTGGAATTGAGCTCAGCTTCACAATCCATTATTAAAACCATTCTGCAGCAACATCTGCAGAGAATTATGTAAAGTTATCTCTGTGCACTGCCAAGCCAGTCTGAGGTTCATTCTTGCACTCACCATCTGTAAAAATTAGGCAGTGCTTTACAGCTTGTGTTAACCCTTACAGATGCCCTTACCTCTCAGGTATCAAAACACAACTCTAAAACTGATGTGGCATGGAGGTCTAGACTGAGACTCATCAGCCCTCATCCCTGATGAGGATTCAAAGGACCTTTGAGTCTCACAGAAGGCGCAGAAGGAATTGCAGCCACTGTGTGCAGACCAAGCTCAGCTTGAGCTTTGCTACATTACTCCAAATCCTACCTTAATACTAATCCAATAATATGATTTTTTTTAAGGTAGAAATACAATTTTCTTCATACATTTGTTGATCCTTTGGTTCGCATCTGTCAGCATGCCTAGCTGCAATAGCCAAGATGCTTCTATACTCAGAATCCACCTAGACTCCAATAACCCTCAGGTATTTTCGGTATAGAGCTACAACAGTTAGCAAGAGACAAAAGGTTACACTTTTCATATATACATACACATGGCAAGATGATGGTTGCCAAATACATTGGTCACACAAGTGAATAAATGACTAAAAATACTACAATTCTTAAATCATATTCTTGCTTTTAATTGTATTCGTAGTGCTCTCACCAAAAGGCTTTCAAAAAAGCAAAAGACTTAAGGCAAGTGTTATCCACAACCTGCACCATGAGAAACTACTAGAGCATAGTTAGAGGACTGTCTTTTAGATAAGTTTACACACATTCTCACCCATCCATGCTCCAATATTGTCCCTTTCTCCACACCAACAGGAAACTTAGCTATTCCTGTTGAAACCTACCTAATCATAAGAAGCTACAAATCACTTAAAGTGAAAATGCATGATCATGCTGGACATTGGTTTCTAATTCTCCTCTCAGCCGTTAATTTCTCTATAGACTTTGATTGTCAATTTATGAGCTTAACTAAAGTAAACAAGAAAGTTAGCAACACTGTAAGAGTGATCAAGAATCTCTCCTGCATGAGTGGACTACCCATTCTTCTAAACAGATACCTAAACAATATTCCACCTCTCAACAACACTCCATCTCTCAAGAGTCTTGGAAAAACCCCACTCAAGCAGCAGCCTGGTACATTTGACATGTGCTCTTTGGACTTCAGGGAGCTGCTCCCTTTTAAGTCCTTCTGCCTTGGAACTAACTCTTGAGGGTTATTTTGATCCAACAACTTAAATTGTCCTACAAAGCAGTACTATATGCAATCAGGTCACTTCCAGACCTGGTGCACAGAACTTTTCATGCCAACAGCTTATTACTTTCCTTCAGACATGTGTCCTGCTTCATTAAAAAACAGCTAAGGTAAGCATATTGCTATGCAGATGAAGGCACTTGCTTTTTCCACCCCTCTAGAGCTCTTCCCACACAGTACACGTACATTTGATACGCATAAGGAAATCAGTCAAAATTGGCTTGGACAGACCTCCAAAGAACATACATAAGCAGAAATATAAAGGCCCTAGAAGTAGCATTTTGCAAGAGGGATTTTCTGCAGTAAGCATTCTCACACCCACTTCCTAAAAATACACTACATTGTCTGTATACTGTTAGACACTATCACTGTACATGCTGGCTCTGCTCTCTGTAAGAGGATTCTTCAGTCCAACACACTTGGCAAAGGTGCTGGGTTGAAAACTTTGAATTTATATGAAGGCCAGTGTCCAATTTCTGAGCTTTTTGTCCTTAGACTCACAGAAGAGGCATCTTTCTTTTACATGTGGAGATGTACGCAACAGATCTTCCTAGAGCAGAACTGACTACAGCTTGGGCTACAGAAGTCTGTGTGTGAGTCACTGTGCAGCAGACCAAGGCTGTCATCTCAGGATGAATTATTCAAGTTGGTGAAATATTAAAGGCAGCTTTCATCTTTGAACACAGAACAGTTCCAAGCCTGTGTGCACTGCAGACTTCACTGCAGCCACCACTCAACCATGAAGCAATATTTGTCTCGTTTTAAAGATGGAAGTGGGGCTGAAACAAAGACATCCTCAAGGAAGAAAAATTTGCCAGTGGCAGACATCCTACTTTGACACAATTAAGATCCACAGCACAGGTTCACAGCCTTTTATGTGCCATACCCAAAGCAGAATGGGCCACATACTAGGATTCTAGCTCAACCACGTTTTATGATCATTCTAGCCAGTTCACATCCTAAAGCTACATGCTAGGAGCATGGCTTGCATGCACAGCCCCACTTCCCATGGGAGCCTTATTTTGCAAAGTGTTGCAAGCCCAAATAACTACGTCTGATTGCTCTCACAGTCAAGAGTGATGGCTGCTATCCTGCTTGCAACTACTGTGGTTGCACTCCGGGTACTGAGTGCAGCTTTAGGAACTCAGGAATAAAACTCACCACCCCAAGTTAGTGCTGAACTCCAAGAGGTCTTTTAATTTGCTGATGAAATAGCTCAAGACCCCCACGGCACTGTGATAGGGCAAAGTTGTTCACTTTTTCATGTGAGAGAAGATCATACCTGTCAACTCCTTTCATAGTAGCCCAGCATGGGAAACTAGAGCTTCTATAAGAGTTATGGAACAGGTTTTCTAACATGGCATTAAAAGCTGAATAAAGAATTACAAACGCTACAGGCTACATTCTGCTCAGCAAGCTACCCTCCATACTTAAACTGGAGCAATGCTTTTATTATTTAGTGAAGAAAGAACACATTGAAAAAGGAAGGGAGAGGGACTGCACACTCCTGTGCCTTGTTCCAGTGTTCAGCTAAAATCTACAAGAATACGTACGAAAACATAACAGCAACCAAACCTTAATGGCATCACTTAGGAACCCTGAGAACACAAAGCACACATGCAGTGCCCCTGGAAACACTTTTCTTTCCCTCCTTAGGGAGGGTCTGAAAGCAGAACTATGTTCTCGTCAGAGTACAGGCTGCAGCAGGTTTTGCTTAACTTGGTGATGGAAACACCACTTGAGGCCTTCCTGAGGTGAGAGAGAAAATGGAGAGCAGGAGGTGGGGACGTTAAGAAGGTTGGACTCTGTTGACATTTTTTGGCTATTAACAGCCTTTTGCCTTATGGAGCTGAAAGTTGGAACAAAAGGCAGAGTTGAGACCATGGTTTGCTGTTCTCTGATCTGCAAATATTTAGGATTCAGCAGCAGCACAGGGAATCACATTTGTTGGAGTGCTTTGGGTGTTACTGAGTTCAAGGAAAGTAGAAGTGAATCCCAGAGTTTGGGTACTGTAACACATGGGGGAAGAATAGAGTTCTTTCCTGCAATAACTAGCGATTAAGGTGATCAGTGGTTTCAAGTCTATATGGTTTTGGATTTGCTATCCTAATCCTTCCAGTTTGTTGTCTTCTTTCACCACTACTAGTTATCTGGTGGCATTCGTAGATGGAGACTTCTCAGCTGTGCTGTTAGCATATCTCTTTGCTGCTGTACTACAGTTCCTGTGTTTGCAGGGCTGGCTGGCACTCAGGGTTCCCTAGATGTTAATAAATATCCTGGTTATTGCTGCCACACAGGTTTTTCCTGGACCAAAAGCAGCTGACTAGGTGCGTACATAAGTGCTTGATACAGAGTCCCAAAGTGCATCTCAGATTCCAGCTTATACATCTAGCTTGCTTGGATTGGTTTCACATCACATTATATGCATAAACACACACATATATATGTGGAAATTCACACCCTGACCTCTGCATTCAAGTACATATAACCCTAGTCTTCTACTGGGATTGGAACCATGTTTCCTCGTACTTCTGGAAAAAGTAGAAGCATTCAGAACATGGGAAAAGTTCGTGGGAAAAGAGAAAACTGGATAATATACAACTCAGCTCTAACACTTTATGGGTTACATCACTAGTAGACATGATGGATATTCAGAGTATTAGACAGCTAGGAAATACCACATTGCTGCATGTATTCAAGCTGGTAGGTGACAAACTTTCCAGGGGTACACATTTGGCAAATTACTTAATACATTCACCTCTTATTACAGTTGTGACTTCTTGTTTACATGTGTAGGGAGTTGTTTTAAGTAAAGTACACAGTTTATCTTTGAGTTCTGATAATACAAACCGACTGTTACAAACTCCAAGTGCTGTATCTGCAGCTATTTGCTATGGCCCAGTTGTTACCCAGGGGTTTTCCCTCCCTCTTTAAAAATAAGGACCACAGATATGTGTATTGACACAGCTGGAATGAAGGAATCTGCCAAACACGTTTTCAAGAATTGGCACATATATCCACAAAGCCATCATAGAATCCAGTACAAATTACACAAGTTATGTCCTTAAAGGAAAGGAGTAAATGCACTACCTATTACATTATCAGTTACAGAAAAGTCTTGGACATTGCCTGTAAATCCCAGATCAAGTCCCATCACACTAGAGGTCATCAGCTACTCCCAAGCTGTCTAGAAGCCTGGGGTCCCCTAGACAGAAGCAGAGGGAAGCATCATTTGCTAAGCCTGCCCACGGCCAACTCTAAAATATGCTCAGCTGACATGCCCAAGGTGTTGGCCAGCATCCCCATACCACTGAAATTAAGGGATCTACAAAGCAATGAAGTCCGCTGGTTCTACAGGCCAGTCAGCACCCAAAAAGGTGCAAAAAAAGGTTTGCCAAGTCTCAAACGTTCTAATGCCTTCTAAACATAAATTTAAAATAATCTTTCCCTTCCTGCTTTACCTGATTTCAAGAACACCTAACGCTGAAATTGTCTGTGCAATGCAAGCTTGCATTCCACATAGCCCAACGTGTTTGTGGCTTACAGCCAGAACAAAAGAAACTAAGAGAGTGAGTGCTTTACTCAGAGGAAATATCTCATCAATCATGACAAGGAACAAAGCTATCTTTAGGTAGGCATACTATATTGTGCAAGCAGCCTGGATGCAGCTGCTACCCTCTGAATGAAGAGTACTGTACAGTAATTAGAGTAAAACTAGGTCCACCCATAACCTAATGGCTTTCAAGATGTTACTGACTTGCCAACATGGTCCTGCCATCCAACCCACAGTACCAACTAAGTTATTACTCAGAAAATACCTGTTTACTGGTACAGATTTTCCTTTTTTCATCAGATCTGCTTGGAAACAGGATTTTCTGCGCAACCTCAAGTCCTGGTCACAAAACTATGTATGAATTTTCACCTCCTCTTGCAATTTTGTTTCTCTTGGAAAGCCAGAGATTTACATGCATCTTTCAAGGATGAAGTCTTTGTGATTTTAGTAACCACAAGGCAATGTAAGATTGCTAGAGGGCACACACACTTAACAGCCAGTATAAAAGTACACTAAATCTCTATGGGCAAAACACGGTACTGGACAGTATCTTCCTTTCTTCGTTCCCTTACCCCAAAGTTTTATTTACTCCAGTAGGTCCCAAAAGCTGAGCAGTGAAGATACTGACTGCTACTAATGACTCAGTAGAGTTTCCCGGCTCATGTAAGTTCATACGGCATAGCCCAGAGTTTTTAACCTTCTATTTCCAAAGGGACTTCTGTTCTCTCGCTCCTCCTGTGTTTCTATTGTTAGGAAGATGTAGCTCAAGTAGGAAAGTTAAGCAATAAATCCATCTCCTATCATCCTTAAAGCCCACCTCCTTCCCAGCAGCCCATCATTTAAAAGCTGAAACCTATAGACCTGAGGTTTTAATGAAACTGCCAAAGTGATACTATAGGCACCATGTTTACATAAATCAGTAATTTACAAGAGCTTCAAACTGCAAGTGGGTTTGGCTGGGGCATGAACAGAGGAGGACTCTAGCACACAGTGCAGAATATATAGAGGTGGGCAAACCCATTGCCTTCAGAAAGGATGCGCCAGCACAGCCAGCTCCTGCAGCGGATTTTCCAGAGCCGTGAACAGCTGATTACAGTAGAGGCATGCAAACAGATGGTTTTCCACCCACAGGGCATAGGGACCTCAGCCCTAGGAGCCAGCGGAGACTCTATTAGTCATTACCAGTTGTGGGGTTGTGTTTTCTGTGGTCAGCCAACAGGGTGCAACAGTCAAGCTCACAAGTAATTTCCTTTACATTTGCAGGACTTAATCTTAAAGCAAACACATTCTGTGTCCAGGCTTTCTTTAGGAAAACATGAGTAAGCTTTCAAATGGGCCTCACAGTAATCTTGTCCAAAGATTACAAATTACTTCCTAGTGGTTTAAAAGAGTTACAGACCCCCAGCCCCAGCTGATAGGAAACTGCTTTCACAGGCAAGAGAGAATAGCCAATATTTGCTTCCTGCACAGGTTGACAAAAGTTGCTTTTGTTTTAATTTCTTATTCTGAAGTCTGTAGAGAACAGCGTCAGTTGCTTACTGGGAAGTCCTATGTGGCTTACTGGGAAACCCACATACAGTCAGGAAAAAGAGACTCTGTAGACCAGGAACAATCCTAGCAGAGTACCAAATAACATTCCAGGTGCTGGAGTCGAACCACACATGAATTCTGTACTTCAGTGAAAAAATACATCTGCCACCTCCAAAGCAGACCGGTTATCTCAGAACAGAACAAAGCAACACTGGACAAGAGCCTGAAGCAAGGAACAAAGGCTATACTATATCCAGCACCAATCAGAGGATAAAGCAACCAAACAGTGATATATTTCAGTCTGAAGCATAGCTGAGACACCAGATAAAAAACACTGCCTTTTACAAACAGCTTTTATGGGATCCTTCTGAACCACAATACTCTTGCTAAAGGAATGGAGACACCTCAGTTTGACAGCGTCTAGCACAATGCGCAAAGCAACATCCCTCTGCAGCACTCAGATAACTTTGTCACAGTTGCCATTTCTGTAACCCGGCTGTTCCCTGAAGCTCTGCTGTCCAAATACAGCTCCCATCCAGTTCTATTTATTAGCTAGATCTGGCAAGATTGTAGCCCAGATGGTATGTTATCACAAATACAGACGTAAGCCAAACTGAACGCTCTGCTCTCCCTCTGACACCTTTCACTGCTTTTCTCCTAAGCTCCATTCAAACTGTGTTTCTGCAGTGACCCCAGGAGCTGAGCCTCAAAGAGCTGCCTGCACAAGGCTGCAGGAAATGACAGCTTCGGAAATGAGTACCAGAGTGATGAATAGCAGGCTATAAGAGCAGCCAGTGCATTAACAGGCTACCAATTAATGAACTACATTGTATTGAACAAGGACATACATTGGCAAGTAGTATCACTGACACACCCCAGAAGATTACAAATGCAATTCAGTATTTTTTGAAGGGTTTTTTTGAGGCTTCTCTAAAATTTAGAAGCTTAGATTTGTTACTGTATTTTGTTCAGCAGGAAGCTGAACTGGCCCCATTTTGGGCGAATTATGGAAAACTGAAACAAGGGAGAAAAAGGGCAAAAAGATTTGCCTTTTATTTTTATCTGTCATGGAGACCCAGACAATGAGAAGACCCAGACTGTGCAGTTGGAAACAGAAGGGGACAGTCACCTTTGGGAAGGTGATAACTGAGCTCATTCACATGGACTTCAGAAAAGCAAGCAGGAATTACTGGGGTATCTGATTCCATCAGCTCTAACAAAAAGGTGCATCAGCAGAATTAGAAGACAAGGTGAATACAGGAAAGCTATTGAGGCAAAAATCTCTGGTAAGATACCTCAGCAAAAATGCACTTCTCTGACATTGCAGGAAATACTCTGCACATAGTCAGGGAACTAAGCATTTGTTTCTACTCATTCTGGCCTAGCCTCTGGATACGAAGGCTACACACTTTGCTCAGGCACCTTTGCAGGGTTTTCACTACATGATAGTAAGCATGTGATTGCCCTTCAGCTTGCTTGGTTATCTCACTTGGGACATTGACTTTGAAGACTGATATTTGGCCTTTGGTGATCCTTACAGACTGGAAAGGCAGCATAGACTCAGCAGAGAACTGCTCTGCCTTGAGAGACTAGAAACACCTCAGTGAGCAGGTCTTGCACTATGGGAACATCAACAGCAACACCCCTATTAATACATTCATTGTAGAGAAGGGCTGTGTTGCTGGCAACCTCTGTTGCCAGTCAGCTTCCAGGAAGACACCATTAAGCATGCAATAAGTCAAAGTCCCAATATTTAAGCATTTTCATTTTCTGACTTTCCTTTCTCTCTCTTCAAGCTTAATCAAAGTCAGAGCAGGCACCAAGCACAGATCTGCAGGCAAGAATCAGTGAAGCTGATCTTCTGATGTTAAATAAAGGTTAGCAAGGCAAATTAATGATGTGATATGCAGAAGAACTGTCAATCTCCACACACTTCACAAGAGAAATTTATCATTGTGAGACTTATTCCTTTCCATTAGGAATAAACCAACCATGAAACAAGGGCAAGAGTAATGCTGTCCTTGGGCAAAAAGCTGAGATTTGCAGACCTTCCATTACAAACACACATGCATTATACAATACAACACCATTTAAAATAAATAAGCAGCACAGTAAGGGATTACCTAAACCTGTTAGACAGATAATAGAGAGGCATAGTGTTTATCTTTTCAACAGGGGGTCAGTCACATAAGCTTACCCTATAAGTGCATGCAAGATTAAATTCCTCTCTCTCCACAATACAGGGCTACCAAAAGAGGACATATCAGACTGCCTGTAACTACCTATGGCCATACTCCGCTGCAAGTGCGGCATTTTCCATACATCTCCTTTCTTTGCATGGGTAACTGCTATTCCACAATTACCCTGATGCTAACATCATAGAAAACCTTGAGTTTAGGCATTTTGTATTCTTGTACTTTTCAGGATCTCACTCTTAGCAAATTGATAGCCTCTCTTCCCCCAAAAGGCATTGATTTCTCCTTATTTTGGGAAGGATCAGTGATGGAGGACTGAAGCTGTACATTCACTGCAAGCTGAGAAAGAGGATGGTCCTGCTGCTGAGGAGCTGGCCTAGCTTCAGGGAGTTCTCCACAACAGAACTGAGAACAAGACCATTTCTTTTCATGGGAGAAGTTTTTCCCTCCCCAGTTTCCAAGTCTTATTTATTTCCTTTCCTCTCCCCCACCACCCAAAATTCAGACACTGTTTCCTTTGTCTGTCACTATGTAGACTTCCATTCTCTGGAGACAAAGTCTAAATGTCTAGCACAACAGGACCCTGATCTCAGCAGGGCCTTAGGCACTGCCATAAAAAACAAACAGAGATCACAAAAGCATGGTTCTTGCAATGTTAAAGAGCCTGGATAGTAAATAAGCTTTTGGATAAGCCTGTTAGCTGACATGCTAATTACAATGTTGGAATGCTAGAATTTAACAAAAAGCTTATAAGGCCTGAAAATTTATTAAAACATCCAATTTAGTGACTAACGTGCACATTTGGAAGGGTAAGTTGGAGTTCACTGCAATACTAACGTGCAGTATATGCAACAGTGCACCTACAGCAAGACCCACTGGACTACTAGCACATTTTAGGATGACTAATGAATTGAAGTTTCCTTGGCATGCTGCCCTCTCAAGAGCTGCAGGATTACAGAGTGGAAAAAACTCAACCTGAGTAGAAAGTACATACTCCTGTGGCTGCTAAATCTCTACTGAGGAAGAGGATTTCCCATTACATTTCAGAGAGGTCTAACCCCAATCTTCCTTGTTTGCATAGGCTCTTCAACACACACACCACATTCTGAGATTCCAGTTCAACAAAACATCATACAATACAGTCTGCAGAAGGTAACCAAGACTTGACATTTTGAGGAAGGACAAACATCACTTCCAAATACCCTTTTAACTTATGCAGAGACCCTCAAATCCAGGCATGAGAGAGCCACCTTCCAGGCACACCAGCCCCTTGACGAATTTCTTGGTCAGCCTTCTTGGCTAGTAACTGACACATCCTGAAGGCTCAAAACTGCCTCCTGATGTTCCTCAAACCCATAAGATATAGCACAGCTCTTCTGTGCTTACAAGCCTTTTTCATGGAGATGATGCTTTCTTTGACTGACCTATTTATCACCCGTTGCTGATGCAAGTTGGTGAATGGGGTTGCCTGGTACCAACACTCAGTATGGGCTGGGACCACAAAACAAACTTTTTGATGTTTTTATTTTGGCAATGGCTACACACTATACTTGCAGCAGTTCATGATAATAGAATCATAGAATTATAGAATATTTAGGGTTGGAAAGAACCTTAAGATCATCTAGTTCCAACCCCCCTGCCATAGGCAGGGACACCTCCCACTAAACCATGCCACCCAAGGCTATGTCCAGCCCGGCCTTGAACACTGCCAGGGATGGAGCATTCACAGCTTCCCTGGGCAACCCATTCCAGTGCCTCACCACCCTGACAGTAAAGAATTTCTTCCTCATATCCAATCTAAACTTCCCCTGTTTAAGTTTGAACCCGTTACCCCTTGTCCTCTCACTACAGTTCCTCATGAAGAGTCCCTCCCCAGCATCCCTATAGGTCCCCTTCAGATACTGGAAGGCTGCTATGAGGTCTCCATGCAGCCTTCTCTTCTCCAGGCTGAAGAGCCCCAACTTTCTCAGCCTATAATTGCACAGTATTAACTTATGAATTTTAATTCTTAAAAAAAGTCTTCCCAATCTGCCCTGCTAATGAACAAATCCATCCAGATGCCAAACAATAACAGGAATTTGTTTAATAAGATTTGGAAGTCAGCTTTACATGGTGCTAAAATGAAGGGCTTAAACTTCTCTCCTGCAAATGTTAGATTTGTTGGTTATCTGCCAGCATGCATTATCTCAACACTAAGCTATGTCCCTACTTGCTAGACCACACTTGAAACTGCACGAAGATGAAGATTCAAAGGGAGATTCAAAGTCTGATCTGCCCTCTCAAAGGCCATTAATGCTACACCACCTGGCTCACCAATGTTGTGCCTAATAACCTTTACAAGACTACTCATTTTCAGGAACATGGCTTTTTCCATAGCTGAAGCTATAGTATGGAGGGTACTCCAGGAACAGTCACCGTACACCAATATCTGAGGAATTATCATACAGAGACCTAACCTGCTTCCCTAAGATAGTTGTGGAAGATTTAGGTGACAGGAAGGTGGAAACATTTGCAACATTTGACTAGTTAGATTTTGATTTCGTTTTTCCAGTTCTTTCCTGCCATTTCAGCAGGATGATCCAGACCAAAATCTCAGATATTTTTGTCAGCCTATTGCATCAGCCAGTAAGGTCAGAGTGACCAAGCCAAAGCCTTGAGCATCACAACCACTGAAGTTTCAAAAGTATGGTTTGACTTCCTGACTGGTTTTCTAGCTTGAATAAAACACAAATTCATATTTTCCTATTCTCTTACAGCCTGAGAATATCTAACCCTATGACAGGATGTGATCTGCTTCTATTTGGATGCAATGAATAAGGTGTGACAGAGGGAGGGGATCTCGAGCACCCTCTCACTGCAAGAAGCAATTAGACAATTTTGCTCATGTTTGTTTCTTTGAAGTCCTGATCTCTAAGGAGAAAGTAATACTCATTAATGTAACCTTAGCGCTCAGTATGGCATCTGACACATTTGCTGATGCGACTCACAGATGTCAACATGGCTAAGACTGGCTTCCAGGAGATATCTCCCCCTGCTCCTTTTGCCAGGATATGCAGAAACCTCACACCCACACCCCTTTTTATGGAAAACCAGATACCTTTCCTGGTACCTCTTTTCTGGAGAAAATAGAATGAGGAAAACCATCAACCAGTTGACTTTGTTTTCTTACCATGTTTGCCTGTCCATCAGCAGGGCAGCCCCTACAACATGGGAGTCAGAAGAATCATAGAATCATAGAATAGTTAGGGTTGGAAAGGACCGTAAGATCATCTAGTTCCAACCCCCCCTGCCAGAGGCAGGGACACCTCACACTAAACCATACCACACAAGGCTCTGTCCAATCCAGCCTTGAACACCACCAGCGATGGAGCATTCACAGCTTCCCTGGGCAACCCATTCCGGTGCCTCATCACCCTTACAGTAAAGAATTTCTTCCTCATATCCAATCTAAACTTCCCCTGTTTAAGTTTGAACCCATTACCCCTTGTCCTCTCACTACAGTCCCCAATGAAGAGTCCCTCCCCAGCATCCCTATAGGCCCCCTTCAGATATTGGAAGGCTGCTATGAGGTCTCCATGCAGCCTTCTCTTCTCCAGGCTCAACAGCTCCAACTTTCTCAGCCTATCTTCATATGGGAGGTGCTCCAGTCCCCTGAGCATCCTCGTTGCCCTCATCTGGACTTGTTCCAACAGTTTCGTGTCCTTTTTATGTTGAGGACACCAGAACTGCACACAACACTCCAAGCGAGGTCTCACAAGAGCAGAGTAGAGGGGCAGGATCACCTCCCTCGACCTGCTGGTCACACTCCTTTGGATGCAGCCCAGGATACGGTTGGCTTTCTGGGCTGCAAGTGCACACTGCAGCCGGCTCATGTTCATTTCCTCATCAACCAACACCCCCAAGTCCTTCTCCTCAGGGCTGCTCTGAATCTCTTCTCTGCCCAACCTGTGGCTGTGCCGGGGATTGCTCTGACCCAGCTGTAGGACCTTGCACTTGTCATGGCTAAACTTCATCAGGTAGGCATCAGCGCACCTCACAAGTGTGTCGAGGTCCCTCTGGATGGCATTCCTTCCCTCCAACGTATCAACCGAACCACACAAACTTGCTGAGGGCGCACTCAATCCCACTGTCCATGTCACTGACAAAGATGTTGAACAAGACCGGTCCCAACACCGATCCCTGAGGGACACCACTCGTTACTGGCCTTCAGCTGGACATTGAGCCATTGAGCACTACTCTTTGCGTGCGGCCATCCAGCCAGTTCTTTATCCACCGAGTGGTCCACCTATCAAATTGATGTCTCTCCAACTTAGAGACAAGGATATCGTGTGAGACAGTGTCAAACGCTTTGCACAAGTCCAGGTAGATGACATCAATTGCTCTACTCCTGTCCATCAGTTCTGTAGCTGAATCTATCTTCAAGCAGAGACTGTCCCTTCATTTCTGGCCTGTCTTCTGTCCAGAGGCAGTTCTGGTGCTTGTCAGCACTGCTCTACCACCACCCCAAAGGAATGAAGTTACTCTTCTTTCATGTCATTTCCATCTCTAGTTTTACAACTGTAAAAAGGTTCACACCACAGTTTTCTTATTTATAAAAATAGGAAACTTTCTTTTTGGTCTGGGTTATCCGAGTAGGCCATAGTCTCCTATTCACTAAAGGTGCTTTGCAGGAAAACAGTGAAATCCCCCAAGCCACATGTTCTAGTCAAGCATAGACTTACGCACTTTGCTCTGCTGAGGATCACAGCCAAGGAGCGAGCAACATCTTTAAGAGATGAAAAACCCATCTGCAAGGAGCCACTTGTACCTTCACTGAGGGCAATGCCTGTACCGTCGTGCTATTAGGCCTTTAACTCATCACAGCTTTGTGCTGCCACTTACAGCCTCACTTGCTTTTTCATTCCAACTATGTCTCAGGCCCTTGGATAAGCCTACGCTTATTTATTCACAGCTCAGTTTTCAAATCCTGAGCCAATGCCAGTGAAGCAGAGCAGCTTCTCCAGATGAGGCTCTAGGAATTAGCTGCAAAGGTTTCAATACAGAGAAGCAAGAACAATGCATTTGCTTCCTCTGCAAACTAAATGAGGGTGTGTAAGGGGCACAGGTATTGCATAGCAAGTAAGAAAAAAATGAGATGAAGTCTTTGCAACTGGTGGAGAAGTTACAGAACCCACTTCCAGCCCAGACATACAAGAAAATATAAAATATAGTCTGCCTACCTACTCCAAGCATTGGGGTAAGGTCAGGGTGTGTTTTCAGGTTGGAGTTCATGAGATTTCTCATCTGACAGAACCCACCATTCCTTTGATAAAATGCTGGTAATCCTATCCAGCTGCAAAGTCAGCAAGCAGTAACAGAAGTCAAGAATAAAGGATACCGACAGCCCTGCCTTCAAGCACTGCTAGCATACCTTAGGGTATATGTGTCCCATAGCTGCACAGTTAAGTGCTGCACTGGGTCTTAAGACTTATTTCTGGTCTTTAGCATCTGAGAAGCACTGCTAGGGTAGACTACTTCAGTGTTATTTATTTATTTATTAAACCAAAATAAAAATGCAGAAAATGAGTGAAATGTGACTCCAGATCATTGTTTCTGTGCCTGTAGCTATCTCATTTAAAACAACATCCATAAAGTTCTACTTTGCAAGCAAGATCCCTGTCTTTAACCAGAGCCAGCAGTCTCAGGAGCACGACTTCTCATTCAGATCTAGCAAAAGACTTCTTACAGCAGAGATTAGGTATTGATTAAAAACACCAAAAAGAAAAGCAGCTGACGCACCCCCTGCCCACTCAAGCAAGCTGCAAGTTTGAAGGAAAAGAACAAGATGAACTTTGGTTTGACTCTGTGCTCAGAATTACTCTGTGACAACGATTCCCTGCTGCCAACACACACTCCAGCTCTGAGAAAAGGGACGACAGCATCCAAGCCAAACACATGTATGGCTGGAGAGACCCACAGTAGATTAGACAGCTCTTCTTTGTACTGATACATGAAGTACATCGGGGGCACCCTGGCTATATTAAGGGCACATTCCTTGGCTGAACCAATGCTTGTTGAGCACCACACTGCAGGCACCAGTGACACTCATCCCTAGAGCATTGATACAGCACTTCCAGCAGTACCTCAAAAGCTGGCAGATAGAGATCCCTGGGAATGAGATTTGTGAAATACTCCTGAAGGACTGATATTCTCATTTAGATTATCTAAATCCCAGCCCAGAAAACATGCCAAAAGCATCCTTACTCTGAATCACAATGAAATGCTCAGTAAGAGGCTGGATTTACAGAGCACCAGCTGCAAGCAAAGGCAGCCCTTGGCCACCAGTGTCACAAGTGCTTTGAGGAATCTACACAGACCTACAGATACAGCATGTCCAAGTCAAGCCCCTCTTTCAAAGTCCAGTACTTCAACCATGATATGCATCTGGAATCAAGCTGTTGACACTCCACAATACCTCTCTAGAGAGTCTGTATCCTCCAGAGACACAGGGCTGCAAATAGCCCCATTTCTCAAGGTTTCCTTTTGTGGTTTTAAATTTCTTTTGAAAGTGTTTTAAAAGGAAAGAAAAAAAATATTAAAAGCCACCATTACAATGATGATATCATCTAATGAGATAATAAAAAATAGAATATGGATTTTCCATGTCTATTTCATTAAATATCAGCACCCTTTTAGCTACCTGATAAGTGGCCCACTTTAAGTATGAAAATTTACACAATCAGATTTTAAGAGCAAAAACCAAACCACATTTACCAAGCTTTCTTTCAGGTTTACATGCCATGGCTTTTTCATGGATTTAGCAGTAAATCTTTACTCTGCGTAACATGTCCACTTTAACATCAGTGAGTACTAGTGATATCACTGCGCATCTAAATCAGATGCTATTTGATGGGGCAGCAAAAGATTTAGAAAGAGAACAAGCTCTTGACCACGCAGTACAGCCCGGGCCAATAAGAATTCCAGCACCTTGTGCTAGTCTCACTATAACGGTCACCCTTTGCAGTAGTTTCAAGTTTCCAAATCAGGTTTCCTGGATTTCTAATCTCTAGATATCTCCATGCCAGAAAAAAGATTCTTAAAGAGTTTTAATTTTTCCAGACTGCATACCAGGCTTAATTCCTTGCTCTCCATTACTATTGTCTACAAGTTCACTTCACATTTTTCAGCTCTTCAGATTTACAGCCATTCCTAGCAAAGTATTTCATCCACAAATAAACGCAACTATCTTTTTTCTGAAGGCAAGGGGAAAATATATAGAAAGCACACAGATGTTTGGCAAGTACATCAAAGCTAGGCTAGTCAGTACAAAACCCCTCCCCAAAACCCCTGATGCTCTCAGTGATCTAACAATACAATCAAACTTAAATATGAACAGAGGGGGATTCCAAATGGGTGCATAACATCTACAATAATAAATTAATTGGAAGTGCACAGAAACTTGGACTACAGAAAGTCATACACTGTATTAAACATCTTCATGTGCCACTTCATTCTGTGAGGCCAGTCCTGCTGAGTCTGAGCAAATCTTTGCTTTTCACATTAATATGAAATTAGATGAGGTTGGGCAGAGATATCAACTCCTGGCAAGTAGGTATCAACTTACTGTCTTTGGCAATGCTGTGCTCGTGTTCTCTGAACAGTTGAAGAATATGGTATTTGGCTCTTCACACCCTGAGATTTGCTGCTGATCCATGTATGTTCACTTAGATGCTCTTGGATCTTTGGAGAGCAGAGAGCACTTTCCCCTCTGACAATATTTCATAACTTCAGCATGTAATACCTTTTCCAAAGGAGGACAGATGTGCAGGAGTAGTTTCACTCTTCCAAGAAGTTTTCCATTAGGATCTTGCTTTTTCTCTGGCTGTGTAGTCCAGCAGCATAATCACAGTCCCTGCAAGGCTGGAAAAGGGAGGTTGCTGCTCGAGTAATACTTGCTGCAAGCAGACCATCCAGCTGAGGTACAGCCCATTCTCTCCCTGGGTTCAGAGATGCTGCTGTGAGGGGGCCTGCCAGCACACAGCTACTCACCCTTTTCCGGGCAGCTTTGAAAAGGGCGTCATGGAAGAACAGCTTGAGTCCAGCTTGTTTTACAAAGGAAACTTCATCCGTAAGCCATTATGTCAAGCAGTTAGGTTTTGAAGGGTAGAGAGGTATATGGGATGGGTGGGGGAGAAAGGCTCTATTTTGTTTTCAGAATACTTTATGTCCTAGCTACAGGAAAGAAGCCAGTAGTAATATCTATCCCACTCACAGTTTTTCAGTTTTACAGGCTTTGAAGAGGAGATGGAAGAAGACATTGAGCTCCAAGAATTTCACTCTTGGTATGCCAAAGCCAGCAGTAGAAATGCCTGGATTTTCCACGATGGCTTGGATACATGCCACAGTGAAAGATACCACTTCATAGTAAGGTCCTGTCCATGTGGATACACTTCAGATCACTCAGCTTCAGGGAGATGGGATTACTTCCCTTTGCTACATGGAGACCTGATCTGTATGTGAACTGTTCCTGCCCAAGCAGCCATCAGGCTGTGCAGTCTACTTGGGACATTGATGACAGAAGCAAGTCTGTTGCCGTGTTCAACAGGAAGACATCAAATCCATGATGATGTTCAAAGTGGATTACTATGGGCTAAAGTAGTAGAAACCCTTCAAAGGCAGAAGAATGAAGGAGTTGATGGGAAAAAGGTGGTTGCATGCCTAGAACTGCAAGGGAAAGTCAGGTTTTCAGGAGGGATTTGGAGGCTGGAAGGCAGGACCGTAAGTTGACTTTCTGATACCTGCATGCACCTTAGGGAACATTATTTGTTTCTGCACGTTCCTATTAGGACACACTAACATTTGCTTACTCTCCTTTTTTTTTTTTTTGGCAGGAAACCCTGAAGCTGCCATCACATGATTAAGAATTTGCTCACGAATTCAGCTGAAATCCAATACGCCGGTGTCTGGCTGTAGCCACTGTACAAAGAGCATTTGGGATCTGTGGCATCTGACAGCTTTCCTCCCCTCCAAGGCTGACATTGACCAAAAGCCTCCTACTCAAAACAAAAGTGCTAGACAGAACACAACCCACATTCCTCCTATTTTGGGAAAGTCTGGATTGGAAACCTGATTTCTCATCTTGAACCCATGTGTAGTTGTTTAAGCGTAGTTCAGGAGCCATTTGACATTTACAGCTTATTCCTGTGAATTTTAAAGAAAACTAATAAAAGAATGAGAACTATCATGAAAATCTACTACAAAATGCAACGTAGAGTAAACTGGAGCAACCACTGATCACGTTCATAACACTGCTGCCCACCAAGGACCTTCTGCTGCACAGAAGTGATGCTGGGAAAAGGCAATTTGGTGACAAATTGAGAGCTTGAAAACTCCAATTTTATGGGGGAAGGCTGAGCACTCAGGTCCAACTTCAATCCAAGCCTGCTCCTCATTTCAATGAGAAACTGCACTTTTCCAGAGTCTCTGCCACCTATTCAGAAACCAGACTTAAGCAGAGATGGCAAGTTTGCTCTACTGCCAGTTCTTCAGCCCCTACTTGGTCACACATAAAGTCCTCCACCTCTCAATTCCCTTCTACCAGCCCTCAAACAGTAATTTCTGAACACTTATGGGCAAAATTCCACCTGCAAGATACTACTGGCTTTGAAAGAGAAGATGACAGACAAACATCCAAATACAAATTGAAAGCACTTGCTCCACAGACTCCACTAGTGGCTCAACTGTTCTCAACTAGTCAACACTTTACATTTTTAGAATAAAAATGTACTTCTACCACGGTTCTTGGACCCCTTAAATCAACATCATCAAATTCCACTATGGATTTAGACACCACAACGTGACTTCAGTTCTCCAAGCACAGAGTCTTGTGAGAAGGTTTTGCTTCTGCCAGCATCCACTTCCAAGTTTTCGAGCCCGGATAGTGTAGAAACAAAACAGGATAGCTACGTAACAGCGGTCAGCCTCCTACACACCCAGGAGCTTCCTGGCTACTGCTGTGTTATGCATTTCATGAACTGTCAAACATAGCTAGGTCCAACTATGTGCCCAGCAGTATCAAACTGTATGGCTTGGGGCACCACATGTCATGCCAATGCAACAGCCTGCTGTGAACATGTGACAGGAGGCACATGCTCTATCATTTCAGGGAAGTTTATGAAGCTGTACACATCCAGCAAGACAAAAAGCTGATATAGCCCATATTGAAAGATGGAAAGGTGCACACAAATACCAAGCCCAGTTATAGGAACTAGGATAACCAGGAACTGTTTTATACCTTGAGCAAAGCTGCCCAGTCACTGACAAAACTGTACAAGCCCAGTCAATCACTGCTTCAGTGTTGGTATCTCTGAATGTAAGGCAGCAAAAGAGCAGAGAAAGATGGACAGAAAACATCATCACATAGTCAACTCATTTTCCTCCTCCATACCAGAAGTTGGCAGAGACACCACAGAGCACAGGAAGCACATATAAAGTAACAGAGAAAAGGGTGCATGACAGAGGATTATATTCAAGTAACAGATGTCAAGAAAGAAACCAGTTTTAGTGTTCCTTTGCCTTTCAGGCCACAAGGCACCTCCCACAACTAATACACATGGAGTGCTTTCAAGGATGCTGGCCACATAATGCTTACATAAACTTCAGGAGATTAACACTGCAGCCTGTGGGATGAATCACTCCTATATCTTTCTTTTTATATCCCACATTAATATCTCAGAAGGAAGAAAACAGTGGCTCATAACAGATATTTTTTCTCCCTACCCTCCAAAAACACGCAAAGGACTTGTAACAAGATACATTCCGGAGGAGTATGTACCACTGAAATAAAAGCACCCAAGTTACTTCACATCATTAACTGTTCTTCTGTCTGTCGTTCTTTCTGTGGTTGGTATCTCACTGATGGAAGTGGTCTGTGTGAAGTGTGAGATGGCCACAGGTAAGCATTTAGTAGAACTTAATTACCTCCAGAAAGCAGCCTTTACAAGTTTACTTTTCCCCAGAAAGTTACTGTTCAGCTTCAGAAGCCAAAGATAAGCAGTTCTGACCTCAGCCATAGCTCCAGTTGAACAAGGGTGACTACAGTTGTGAAATCTGCTTTCTGAAGTGACGGTTGCTTTTATCAATCTAGGTCAGACTCAACTACAGCAATGAAGGCTCTTTCCTGCCAACTTACAAGAAAAACACTAAGTACCAATGGCAGTCTGACTCCAGAGCTCTACCTTATAAGTGCAACTCTAGTCCATCCACCAAGACCTGATGAGGGCACAGCTTTGAGACAGCTACAGAAAAGTGCCACAGCTTCATGTTGTCGAGGTTAAGGCAAAATCTCAGAAACACAGGGTTCTGATTCTCTTAAACAGAGGAACATGCTGTGTTACATTTCCTTAGATCAGAATTTGCTCCTGACAGGTAAAGTTAGCAGAGGATTTAGCTATCACAAAAGATCAAAAAGTATTAATTCACATGGGAATCTCCACAGAAAATATAGGAGATCAGTGGAAAGGAACAAAAACCACAGCAGAATAAATGATACCCAGGAAGTCAGTTGCCAATCTCCACCTGTATTCCGTTATCCTCCTTTCAGATCTGCTGTCCTTGCACGCATTCAAGTTTCTACCAAATTTACCTGAGGCCAGTCAGATAGTCCACCCAGGAGTCTGCTTAAACAAGAGATGAAGAAATAGAGGAAGGATTATACAATCTGGGGATATGGAGAAGAATTACTAGTTTAAGTAACTTTCAGCTGAAGCAGATAGTGTTCCTAATGTACCAAGGACCTGGCACTGTTATTTTACAGAAGCCAGAGTAGCTTACCCAGCAGCTTGCAGCCTTTGCCAAGGTGCAGATGAGTTTGGCCCAGTCACTATTTCTATTGCTGTCACTCCACTGCCCCCAAGACATATTTGTCAAGCGTAAATGCATGCACAGGCATTCAGTCTCTGCCGTGTCTCCACATAATCGATGGAAAAAATACCCTTGTGCAACTCCAGGACACCATGCAAGGAGGTCTTGACACTGGCATCTGTCGCAGCATTGCAAAGGGTGGGTACATCTCATCTGTAATGGAGTTCCCCAAAACCATCAGCATTTTCCCTCAAATGCCACTACAGAACAATTCCTGGTAGCCTGAGCCAAATTTAAACCAGGGTCAGCAAGCTTCTTTCAGAACCATTCAATTCCTGCGTTCCCATGTGTGCATTCTGTGAATAGCATCCTCACTGAGGGGTATTGGTTTCTCTTTTGGATTGTTTGCAAGGGAGAGTCTGGGGTGGTGTAGGGAAAGCAACACCCTTTCATGTGGCTGGCTCTCAAACCTGGATACTTCTGCGAAAGGGATACTTAACTTCCCAGTTCTCAGTTGAGTAGAAGGGTTCGCATGCCAAGTCTCAGAGGCTCACTTCTTATTTTAAAACCAACAGGCTAACAGCCCAGGAAGTGTATAGTCAGCTCCAAAAATACACTAAAGATGTCTGGAATGGCCAAGTGTGTAATTTAACTTGTAGCTGGTGCAGGAACCAGTTCTGCTTGCTGTGCTCAGGAGGAGCAAAAGAGGGTTTTTCTATAGTGCTCAGTTATCCCATTTGCCCGGTGATGGAAATAGCATCCCATTTCCGGTCAAGGTCCACTTGAAGTAAGGGAATAATTTGCAAGCTCACCCTGAGCATATAGCCGTCCCATAATTTTGGTTCTTCATACTCTGCAGAGAGTTCCCTTCCTGGTAACAATAAAGAATTTTAGTAGGATTAAGAACAAAACCTCAAAGAAACTGTCTCAGACTCCTGATCCTGTTTTCAGGCAAAACAGCAAGCTTCACCTGGTGTCCCATGAGTCAGTGTGTGGAGTCTTCCCCCTGCCCACACCCAGAGATGGGTTTCTTCACAGTGGTTTCCAGGACACTGAAGAAATTGGCCTTGAGTGATGGATCTTCTCAAGTTTACATTACCCATCCTGACTCTCCAGCTGAATCTCAGTTAAGATTAATGGGTCAAGTCTCTTCAAGCAGCTCAGGTTTTCCTCATACAGGGAGGCCTCCAATGACATCCAAATACTACAAAAGCCCATGTGAGAGATTAAGGTGCATTTATGAACTTACCAATGTTCAAGTCAATGATTCAGGTGGAATACTGGAATGTTCTTCCAATCTTATGCTCATCACCGCATGGAGATTTACACTGCATCTCCATGTTTTGAGTAGCACTGTGTGTTCAGGGCTATTATTCCAATTGCCAAGTTCTGTATGCAGTCACCAAGACTCCTTAAGATCTATTGTCCTTTAAGGATATGTTTCACCTGCACATATGGTCAGTTTCAAAGTCAGCAGAGTGCCTCAAGACCTAGACATCAAATCATGAATGTGTTATCTCACACTTGTCAGACAGCGCAGACATGTGCCTGCTAGTGTTAGCTGCTGCTAATCATGAAAGAACAACAACTTATTTTCGCTCTTATCCAAGTATCAAATCAGTCTTAGATTCTTAAGCAAACATGTGGCAGCTGTATTAATATAGGAGCAAAGTGAAGCTAGGTCTGCAGCACAAGTACACTCAGCATTACCCTTACCCTCCAGCCACCAGGAGATATCCTTGCATTGAAGCCATTCACCAGCATGCTTACCAGAAAGAGTGTGTGCATGCAATGGGAGAGAGGAAAAGATCAGCAGGAGGCAGTTCTGTGAACAGAACTAAAACAACTTTCAAAGCAACAGGCTAAGGCTTTCCAGCACGTGTCTGCATTGCAGGGAGGAAGAGGAGATATGCATGCAAGCAAGGTCGGGGAAATACTTAACATTATCATCAAGTTGAAGTTTGACTGCATTGCCAATGTAACTGCAGTTCGGCTTCATTTGAAATAGTGATGTCCCACTGCATGTGAAACTTTCAGATGAAGTCACGCCGTATCAAGATACAAAGAGATGAACTGGCCAATGAAAATAGTAAAGAGAAGCTAGCCAGTAAAACAGAGCTCCAAGAGAGTTCATCTCATCCCCTGTGTCTTCCAGAACTGCTTCAGTTAATCCAGCCGTGAGCCAACATCTTTCTACCACAAAAATAATTAAAGTCTTTGTCAAGAATGTTGGAAAGTCTGATGTCCCAGCCTGAGGGACGGATGGGAAGAGCCTACATACACCCCTCTGTCAAGCCACCCCCTAAATCTGATTGTATTATGAAACTCCCAAGCAAGACAACTACTTCTATAGGTTTTGCTTAATCTGAAGACTGACGAGAAATTGGTTTGAGGGGAAACTGAACTCTTTCTAACACAAAACCCAAAAATAAGGAGTTATGTTGCTGGTCATAACTGAAACACGCCTGCTAATGATTACAGCTTCTATTTTATGCCAAAGTATTATTGGAACTGCTTATTTGCTGTGCAGCTTGGGGAAAAAAAAAATCTCTCTTCCATCATTTATTAATCTTGTCCTCATCTGACACAACAAAAATGCACCATCAGTCTTTTGCTTACTTTGAAAAATAGGCCCGAAAGTCACCACAAGAGCCAAAGCCTTTGTGTATAATTGGTTTCTTGATTAACTAGAACAAAGGGCAGCAAACGTCAGTCACTGTGCATTAAGCTTAGTATTTTTGGGGCTTATTTAAAGCCATTTAAGTGACTTGCTTAAAACGAACTTTGAAATAATAAAAATTATTAAATAATTGCCCCCCTCCCCTTTTTCTTAAAGCAGTCACATCCCAAGGAATGTAGACCACAAGGTAGCTACAGGAGTCATTGGAAGGCCCCAGTAATATCCTTGTATCTTCTTGGCTCCAGGTAGTTTCTTGCAGCAGCGCTGAGCTGGTGACCTATTTGGCTGATATAGGAAATCCAATCATTAGAAAGTTTATGAATTCTAATATGAAAAGCAGATTTTCCTTGGAAACATTTTCCTGGGGCAGGTTTCAGGGTCTCAAAACTGGCAGTGACTGCCTAAACAGGGGAGGTAATGAGTAAAGGCTTCAACCAGGGATTCTGTGTGTAAAATTTTTTCCTTTTCAGCTTGCCATCCTGGGCTCCAAACACGGTATGCAGTGGAAACAGAGAATTTAACTATCTGCCCGAGTACAGAGTCTCAGCACAGCAGGGTTAGATGAGAAGTGAAAGAGGAGGGAACTGCTTCAGGCAGCTGTAATTTCAGAATTGAAGTTTTCAGAGGCATGGTAAAGTTTACTATTCAAGAGTACCTGGCTGTGTTGTACACCAAACCTGAAGGTAGCATTGCTTGTGTCTTGGCTTCTCCACACTTACTGATGTGCCCTGTTCCTCTGAGGCTAAATTGCTTTTATAGACAACTGGGTCTTCAAGTCCATGGTTTCAGTGGTCACATCCCACCCTCTCTCCAGCAGTCAGACTAACAGAGCAGCCTCAGAAGTTGTGGAACAGATTTCATGCCCACAGCAACTAAACACGAAGTCCAGACGGGCTTGTTCTCCCTTCTCCTGCTTCTAGAGGTGGCCTTCAAATTCTTAGTCCTTTGGATATGGGAAGTCAAAACAGCTGCAGATAAACAACTTTTGCAAGGGCTGACACAGACTTTTTCTTGTTTGAACTACACTTCTTGTGGTTTGGAGACAAGAGAAGTCTCCACACATGCTGACCTGGCAGCCACGTGGGACCTCTTTCAACCCTGCCTGAGTGAAGGCTTTGCCCTGGCAAGTGGGCTTGCAAGGGGGCAAGGGAATTCCTCTCTCTGGGTTTCCAGTTCTTGAGAGATTAGAGTACTGTAGAACTAAAAAAGAGTAGCATTTTGTTCCACATCAAGCCAGGTGGAAGGAAGTTTAAAAGGGAAACTGTTTACTTCAGTAGGATGCTTAAAAGAAGCAGATGGGAAAAACCCAGCACTGGAGATACATATTTAATATATCTGAAGATATATTCACAGCAATAACACTTCCTCCTAGCACAGAGAAATTTAGAGGTGGGGAAGAGTTGTCCTACAGAGACATGACATCAGCTAAAGAAAAGGCAAATAAATGCAAAAGTCAAAGTGGTTGGACTTCAGGTCTTCATAAAAAAGAAAAAATCCAACCCACATAAATGAACTAGCTCTGTTGGAATATCAGTTGACCAAGATTAAGACAAACAATGTGAATGGGACTAAAAAAATATATATAATAAAATAATACAAACCACATACTATATAGACCAAAGCACTTGAGAAAATATGCTCCAGAGGGACGATTTCAAATTGGAAGTTCAGTTTTATTATGTCTCTATCTGGAGAGATGTTCCTTTAAAACAATTTAAAAGCAAACACTACAAAGAGGCAAACTGATAGGTACTATTAAAGAGGAGAATGCTTAAAAAGAATATGATTCCATGACATCTCTTGTGTCCCTATCACTTATTAATGATTCTTTTCCCTCTATAGGAGAATGAAATGAATGAGGCAGCATTGTTTGGAAAACAGTACTTGATTTCTTACTACATTGAAAACTTCCATGATGAACCAAAGGCAACATTACTACTAACTAACTTTAGCAAGGCTTTATGAATGCACTGAAGGTCACTTTAGTTTGACATTCAGCTGCTCCCAACTCAAATATTACAGGCCACCAACCAATTCCTCCATCCCAACAAGCAAAATATCCCTACAAGCACAGATTCAGTGAAGCCTGGAGGTGTCCCAGGAAAGCTCAGCAGAATTAGCCATTGCAAAGTAGTGTTACCAGGCAGCCATATTTCAAGTGTTCATAAAGAGCTTGTCACTAATAAGTCAGGGCAAGTGTGCACTGCAATCCAGATCTGGGCAAAGAAAAACCAAGCAAGGGCTGGACTTGTGCAAAGCGTTTGACACTGTCCCACATGACATCCTTGTCTCTAAGTTGGAGAGACATCAATTTCATAGGTGGACCACTCAGTGGATAAAGAACTGGCTGGATGGCCGCATGCAAACAGTTCTGCTCAATGGCTCAATGTCCAGCTGGAGACCAGTAACGAGTGGTGTCCCTCAGGGATCAGTGTTGGGACCAGTCTTGTTCAACATCTTTGTCAGTGACATGGACTGGGGGATTGAGTGCACCCTCAGCAAGTTTGCCGATGGCACCAAGCTGTGTGGTTCGGTTGATACGTTGGAGGGAAGGAATGCCATCCAGAGGGACCTTGACATGCTTGTGAGGTGGGCAGTTGCCAACCTGATGAAGTTGAACCATGACAAGTGCAAGGTCCTCCACCTGGGTCAGAGCCATCCCAGGCACAGCCACAGGTTGGGCAGAGAAGACATTCAGAGCAGCCCTGAGGAGAAGGACTTGGGGGTGTTGGTCAACGAGAAAATGAACATGAGCTGGCAGTGTGCACTTGCAGCCCAGAAAGCCAATTGTATCCTGGGCTGCATCAAAAGAAGCGTTACCAGCAGGTCGAGGGAGGTGATCCTGCCCCTCTACTCTGCTCTTGTGAGACCTCACTTGGAGTATTGTGTGCAGTTCTGGTGTCCTCAACATAAAAAGGACATGGAAATGTTGGAACAAGTCCAGAGGAGGGTCACGAGGATGCTCAGGGAACTGCAGCACCTCCCATATGAAGATAGGTTGAGAAAGTTGGGGCTGTTGAGCCTGGAGAAGAGAAGGCTGCGTGGAGACCTCGTAGCAGCCTTCCAGTATCTGAAGGGGGCCTATAGGGATGCTGGGGAGAGACTCTTCATGAGGGACTGTAGTGAGAGGACAAGGGGTAATGGGTTCAAACTTAAACAGGGGAAGTTTAGATTGGATATGAGGAAGAAATTCTTTACTGTAAGGGTGGTGAGGCACTGGAATGGGTTGCCCAGGGAAGTTGTGAATGCTCCATCGCTGGCGGTGTTCAAGTCTGGGTTGGACAGAGCCTTGGCTGGCATGTTTTAGTGTGAGGTGTCCCTGCCTCTGGCAGGGGGGTTGGAACTAGATGATCTTAAGGTCCTTTCCAACCCTAACTATTCTATGATTCTATTCTATGATGTCTGTGAAATGCAGAAGTGATGGAAATGTCACAGCACAATCTCTCATTTTACAGGGCTGGAATGAGTATTCCCCGTGGAAAAGCAGGAACACATGTCAGTCCTTTTGCACAATCACAAAATCGTAGGTATATCAGAGGTGGCAAAGGAGAATAACCTCATTTTCCCCAGTGACAGCAGATGACTACAAGCACTAGAATATTAACAACACTGTTTGGTTCCAACATAAAGAATTACCTTCCAAGCTCTTAAACACAGAAAAAAAAGTCACTTGCCATGTAAGTTACTAAGCAGGGAGAGGAAAGACATTTAGACAGCAGCAGGAATATTACAACACATTAATTAATTCAAGCATTTTGTTTTATACAGTAACCTCCCAACCTCAGCTGAAGTGTTGGTGTGGTGACACTCAAGCAATAGGCAGGTCTAGAAACATCAGTCTCAAATAGCTTATTATTTAGTCCTATGTACAGGGCAACCTCGAACTGCAGCTCAGAGACAACTGCTTCAGCAGTGTTGTGGCATACTTCCTTTCTGGGCACAGTAAATGCAAGTTAAAGCCTTGAAACTCAAATGAGGGCTTCAGCCATACCAAAACCCTTTGACTGCTGAAAGTTAAACAGCCAGAAAAAGAAAGCAGCCAGCACGTCCTTACCCTTGCAGAGGCACACATTCAAAAATGCAATCAGATTAGAAAAAAAAGGGGTCAGAAAATAGTTTACAGAACAATCACCAGAGAGGTCAGGGTAGGCTGTCAAAGGCTGCTTCCAGCTTAGTGCAGCTGCTAAAGTCATTAGACAGTGTCACCCCACCCCTGGGCTCCCAGGGGCAAGAGCAGAGGAAGGAGGGCTCCTCCTCATCTCCTGCTGACCCAAATGTTTCTGGTGAGTGTAAATTCTCTCCATCCATTCAACATTTGCAAACTGCTTGGAAGAGGGAGTGCCTGTTTGCAGGGTTGGTCAGCACTGTATTCCCAGAAAGGAGCTGACCTCCTGTGAGAACTTGGCTAGAGCAAGTCATCACATCCAGTTTTACCTCTCTGCTCTAAGCTTGAGATCCAGCACAGAACCTGTATTAGTCTAAATGTTCCTGTCCATCCTATCACTGGCTAGTTTAAAACAAGGCACCCAGGTTCCCTTCACAGATGCTGTCTTCCAGATGCTAAAGCTCAAAATAAAAAACCCCATACCTTTGCAATCAAACACACCAACAGGATGCTTTGCTTACACTGTTGCATATCACAATCTCCAAATAGCCTGAAGACACTGCTGCAATGAGAAAAGCAAGAGCCACTGGGCATCCTTACCCTCGACACAAATGTCTCAAACTGTCTGTGCAGAGAAGCACTTGTCCAGCCCCTGAGCTGCAAGCATTTGAAGGAGAAAGGCATCTCTGCTTTGCCAGCATTGTCCCTGTTTGGAGGGAAACTTTACAAACTCTGGTTTTTAGGACATTAAAAACTTTCCAATAACTCCTAGCCAAAAATTCCTGAGCACCCACCCTGCCTCCTCAGATGGCCTATGTCTGCCTTAGTATGCACACTGGGCAGAAAACTGGCAGGACAGGAACTGATTCATAAGTGGATCAAGTATCCTCTGCTACAGGACTGGTGACAGGCCCTGAAAGGAAGGACACATGGCACAAGGTGGCACTGCACTCAGAGCACTGGAGGCTACAGACCTCTGATTTTGAAGTAGGGGTTTGGGATGGTCTTCCCTTGAACTCAGCTCTGCCTGTTAAGAGACTTATGGACACTAGCGCATACAGGAGTAGTTATACAAGCTACCCCAGGTATTTCGTGATGGCCACCCATCTAAACCTGTCCACATGGAAGCCACCAGTGCTAGAGAAAAGGCGTTCAACCTATGTTAGTGTTTGGTTTTCCTCCTCAAATTCCAGGCACAGCTCAAGGACTGATGAAGAGAAGGGGCTATTGATATTTACCTTTTATATCACAACCATGGTCTCTTAAAGTTTAAAATTCACATACATGGCCATGCTGGAAAGAAATGAAAATGCAGAGGACTGAAGTAGCTTTTGAAGAGCAAACAGTAGGGCAGGGTTGGATGTACAAACAGAAATCAAGTCCTGCATCACATGTGATGGACCACGTTCTTTTCAAATGCTTTGTAGGGAACAAAAGCTTTCCAGGGAAAGGCAGCACGCACAATTGCACTTGAAATAAAGCATGACGTTTGCAATTAGGTGTACTGTGTCTGGCAACAGATCTGATCAGTGGATGCAAAGTTATTGACAATTCATAAGCCAACATGGTAACTGCATTTGCAATTTGGGGTAGAGCTACATCCACATTTGAAGCTTAGGAAACTGCTAGTGTGTCACTTATCTGTTAGAATAAACAGAAGCACGCTGGATTTTGGCCAGCTTTTGCAAGACTTTACTGTTACTTTAACTTAACTAGTATTTCAATAGAACAGAACCAAGCCTTTGCTAGACCATAGTGCCTCCTATGACTTAGAAGGACACAGAAAAGTTATGGGCAGAAGAGCGAGGCTTGCTCACTGTGTCATTTAGCAAGTTTGAATATTTTAATTGAGATTTCTTCTGCAGACAGGAATGGAATACTTAATGTGTATTTTAGGGATACGGTTTAGTGGGGGAGGCAAGGGGCAGTGCAAGGTTTATGGTTGGACTTGATGATCCTAAAGGTCTTCTCCAACCTAAATGGAGATAATACTAATGCTCAGAGGTATTCACTAGCAGTGCATGTAATGCCATGCTCCCCCCCTGTACAAAGGGGGCACCACAAAGACTCATCCTAGAGAAAGGAGTGCAGCAGCAGAAAGCAGATGTAAGACAGCAACAGTGTTCTTTACAGAATTTAAAAAGAAAACCCCCAACAACACTAAACAAAAGAGACCAAATACCAATTCTACTTGCAAAAACAAGCGTGGCAGGGGGGCTATAGGCATGAAAGACTGAACCACTATTTGCAAAAAAACATGTTTCTCTATTTCTACCTGGAACACTTAAAGGGTGAATCTTTAGCCAAGATGCAGTAGTTAACCACAAAGGTAACCTTGGCCCAATTTGGTACTGAGTGAAACATCTCACTCAACCCTGGAAAGCAACACCTTCAAATAAAGGATTCTGTGTTCCTCATGAAGAGGCAGAAGCCTGACACAGAAAGTCCTCAATTTAAGAAGAGAGAGTTTGCTGTAGGGAAGCCAGTGCATCGCCGGGGGTCAAAGTTTCAAGAAAGCTATGGCTTCTTTATGTCCCTCTCCTAGATCATGACCGCAGCCAGTGAACAGCACAAGTAAAACCAAATGGTGTAGCAGAGCACATCACCAGGGACATGTTAGTCTCCTGATACTGCTTGGACAGCCAGAAAGCCCCAAGACCCCTAAGCCAGGGCACCCTGATGAGCAGAGACCTTCCATGATACTTCAGTACCATGTCCCACATCCCAGCTAAGAAGCAAAGAGCACCCTCCCTTGCCAGAGATCCCTTTAGATCCCGATAAAGTTGCACTATCCTTAATAGCTTTAAGTATTCCATGTAATATAATATTAGAAATTGATCTGCAGTTATGTAATTGCAAAGGAAATGGCTATGGCCCTGCGCAGCCCTGCTGAAAACACCATCCCACAGTGTCTCCACCGCAGACATGGCTCTCAGGGGCTGCAAGGGAAGAGCATCCATCCTGCCTGTGAGGAGAGCAGCAGCAAAGGCAGAGGTGCTCAGGACTACGCTTATATTTCACCATCTGTCAGGTTTTCCATTGCAAACACTGCCGCCACAGTTTATAGCTTGACCATTTCCAGCCACATCCACGCAAAACTTGGCAGAGAGAGAGCTGCTCTGGCCCAATCCCTTCCCCTTCTACCTTAAAGAAATCTGTGTCAGATTCCTGCTTTAAAGACTCAATATTTCTTTTCTGCAGCAGAAATACATTTTTAAGTCATTCCACAAGGCTGCCCTCGTGAGACCTCACTTGGAGTATTGTGTGCAGTTTTGGTGTCCTCAACATAAAAAGGACATGGAAATGTTGGAACAAGTCCAGAGGAGGGCCACGAGGATGCTCAGGGGACTGGAGCACCTCCCATATGAAGATAGGCTGAGAAAGTTGGGGCTGTTCAGCCTGGAGAAGAGAACGCTGCGTGGAGACCTCATAGCAGCCTTCCAGTATCTGAAGGGGGCCTATAGGGATGCTGGGGAGGGACTCTTCATGAGGGACTGTAGTGAGAGGACAAGGGGTAATGGGTTCAAACTTAAACAGGGGAAGTTTAGATTGGATATGAAGAAGAAATTCTTTACTGTAAGGGTGGTGAGGCACTGGAATGGGCTGCCCAGGGAAGTTGTGAATGCTCTATCGCTGGTGGTGTTCAAGTCTGGGTTGGACATAGCCTTGGGTGGCATGGTTTAGTGGGAGGTGTCCCTGTCCATGGCAGGGGGGCTGGAGCTGGACGATCTTAAGGTCCTTTTCAACCCTAACTATTCTATGATTCTATGATTTTTTGGGGGTTTTTTTAGTTAAGGTTTAAAAGAAGCCTGTGTACTTGACAGGCAAGATTTGTCAACTAAACTTGTCAAAAACAATGTCAGCTATTCACATTGCTATTCTAAAACAGCTCAGAAATGTTTAGGTAGTGTTGGACAGTGAAGGTTGGTTACACAGTGCCTTTAAACAAATCACAGTCACTTCTAGCAAGGAAAACAAGCTCTGTAACTACAACCTGTTCCCACATACAACCTGTAGAGAATGTAAACCTCTGATTTTCTCCTGATGTATTTGTGACTATTGCTACATGCAGATTTTCCTCAAGAGCTACAGAGGAGAGAAATATCCATCAGACACAGCAGACACACTCTGGGTCCTTTGCTCATGGAACCAGAATTAAGGTCTGAAAGACAGTTTTTGTTGAGCCAAGATAGGCATTCACTGCAAAACCCAAGTACCAAAGTCTGAGAACTGGCACATTGCTAAATAATTTGTTCTTTAGTATGGAAATCCTACAGATTTCTTTCAGTTTAGCAATGTTTGCTTCCCAGCAATTGCAGCAAGCCAGGTTACAGTGACCCATGGGCTTCATAACAGAGTTGAAGGTTTGCAGAAATTATTCACCACACATGCTACAATGACCTTGCTTTAGAGTCATAAGACTGAGCAGAAGTTTCAGCTTCCAGTGATGTCCAAGTTGTTAATTTTATTGGCACAATAATGAAGATAACCTTATCCAACTCCTTTAGTTAAAGAAAACCAAGTATGAGACAAAGCCCTATCAAGTGGGCTTGCACAAGTCTGCCTACGAGATATCTTAAATACCATCTCTTATATAGGAAAAGTAACTGAATAATACTACACAGTAAATGCAACAAACTTAAGTTAACACAGCTTGAAGATAGCCAAGTAAGACTTCAATAAATCATAGACCAAATTCCCTTCCCCTGCCCTACACACTGGCTTTGAAAGCAGAGCTTACTTCCTTTCAGGGGGTGCACAACTTGGAGGCAACCATCAGAGGAGATGGTAAATCTAGCTCAGTCCCTAGAATTGTTCAGAAGAAAACATCCAGCAGGACACGAAACAGGCACCATTGTTCTGAAACTAATTTTGAGCTTCCCGTGTGAAAAGCATAGGGCCATGTGACAACTGAGGGGAAGGTGTTTCTTTCCCTTACAATGCCATGCAACAGAACCAAGTTCAGGTTTTCCCCACTCCAGGAAACAAAAGAACTTTTTACGTGTCCCTAGGCATTACCAAGTAACCCTACTCAGGCAAGACTTTAAAACCATGCTGTCGTTTGTGCCTTTTCAAATCCAGCTACCTCAACGTGCAGTTATAAAACCCAAACCAGGCATATGATATGCTATATGCACGTATACACACAAGGAAGTTTCAGATATTGGCCTAGCAGCACACCCAGTACATACTGTCCAGCCTGATGGGACTTTTCATCCGTGCAGCTAACAAGCTATCCAGCCATACTTCCTTCCTTTCACTGAAGAAACTTCCTGCTGCAGGTGAATTACTTAACATCTTACCTCACCTTTGTCTGTCTGGATCAGGAGAAGAATGAGTTTTATTTATACAATCACAGCTACAGTTTCACAACACTTGTCAAGCCAACATAAACATACAGTCGGATGAATGACTACATGTGTGCATAGTCCAATAATCTATTTTCTTGAAAAGTATATCCCCATTTTCTTAGAAGTTATAACCCCATTTTCTAGGTTTGCTTGCCTACACTAGACAGATACCCAAATTTAAACACTAACTCACAAGTTTTCAAAGTTGGCACTTGAGAAACTTTTGCTAGCTCCATTACGTGCCCTTCATAGGTTCAGCAATAGCTGAAGAGACAAGAAGTCACAGTATTAAAGTCATTCCTGTGGTATCCCTAACCTAGAATAGGGCAAGAGTGTGTTAGGACTCCTTTCTTGGAACAACTTAAACATGATTTAGTGAGAGGTGTCTCTGCCCATGGCAGGGGGGTTGGAACTAGATGATCTTAAGGTCCTTTCCAACCCTAACTATTCTATGATTCTATGATTTCCTGACAGAACAGTTTAGACAAGCATCCAAGCAAATGATGCTCTCTCCATCACTAATCTGTGACTTATGTTTGTTTGAGGGTTTTTAAATGTATCTATATCTTCATTTTATACATATACATAAAAATGTATATATATAGGCAAGATCATAGCATGGAGTTCAGGACTTCACATTTCCTTCCTTGTTTACATGGTAATTAAAAGATCTGGCTGCTAAGCATCAGAATATGGTCTTAAGAACTGTAATCCAAGTTGACGGATGTTTTCTTAGAAGCGTCACATTTCTGGATCCACTAAATTCAAACCCTGACACTCTCCGTTTATATCTCCACATATCATGTGGGCCAATACAATATGATGTGAACTATGCAAGGCAGAAAAGCCACATTAAAAGAAAACACAAAGGCACTGTAATTTAGAATTCAGACACTTCTTGCATTACTTAACGGCCCAATTCCCTTGGCTCCATAAGCCATTATCCAAGACAAGGACATCATGGGTATGAATACAAGTTGCCACAATAATCAGCCCTGTTCTGACAACAGTAATACCCACTATTGACAGTGAGGAGCCCTCAGGCTTGGAAGGGAGGATGCTTGTCCAGCAGCCCAGACACAGTTTAAGAAGTTAAGACATTTTTCCCCCTTCAGTCATAACGGTTGTTTTAAAATGGGGCAGATGAGCATTTTGGCCTCTGCTAGTTTCACGAGTGATACAGTCAGTACCCAGGAAACAGGCATTTCTGTTCACCCTAGCCAGTGCATTTCCACACACTATCCTTTTGGACACCACACTAAATCAGAGGCCAGCAAACTGCCTGTGTCACTTTGAGCCAAACAAGCATCAGGCTTTCATACAGCAGAGAAGTCACCACTCCATTAAAAGAAGAAAAAAACAATGCAAGGTTATCCACAGTGTTGACCAGACTATGAGCTCTGGAAGCTGGATCTGATCAGGGTGACCTGGTTCCCTCAAGCTCTGGCATGCCCAGCTTGCTCCAGAGCCAGCAAGTTGTGAGAGCCCTGCATGTGGAGCTACCACAACATGAGCCTCTGCTAAAGCATCTCCAGATGCTGCAGGTCCTCTGGATGAGGGCACACCAGTCATGAGTGGACTGGAAACCAGTCCTGGACAAATGCTTTGCATTAATACACAAGAAGCACAGGGGAGGAGGAGGAGCTGCTGAAGACAGGCAGTTATTCAAACCAGCTGCTAGCCCACTCCAACCACTCACGCATACACAGCCTCCTGCTATTCAGCCTGACTCAAAGCTACCAGGCATCCAAGAGTTAAAGTACACAAAAGACATCTATACGAACACTTGCCAAAAATCTCATTTTCCAAGTGCAAGCTGGCTGTTCCATGGATGGCAGAAGAGATTTCATCTCGCTTTTACATGACAGCCTCTGCCTCCTTGCATCAAAATTCTCCAATTAACACTTCTGCAACAAGTTCTGAAACTGTGCATGGCCATGTATATATCGATGCACATTCTCTCCCCTCCCTGCCGAGCTCTGGGCTGTGGGCTAAGCTGTCAAGCCAAGTTTCATCCCAAGCAATTTTTAAACACTCATCCTATAAATCCTCCGAAAAGGGAGTTAGTAATGGAAATGCTGACACAGACTTGAAGAGACAGGAGGGCAACTATATCAGTGTAGTATACATCAGCTTCATTAGCTGCAGATCCTTCTCTCCTTCACCTTCATTTTCCATTATCGTATCCTGGCTAATTAACGCACAAAATCTATGAAACATTCTTACAGTAGAAGGCAACATTTGGCCCCCAGCCCAAATCAACATTGAGGAACTTCAGCGTCCTCAGCCAGACATAGTAACCAAACCAGATGGAGCTAACGTACAGCCACAAGTAGTGATGAGGAAACCGAAAGAAGAGGAACACATGCAAAAGACTGGACCATTGGATGAGTGAAAAGCAGCAAACGTGTCTTACCGCTTTCGTTTTTCTCTATGACATCCACGACCTCTCCAGCCTGCAGGCTGATCTCAGAGTTCTCCTGTTTCTCATAGTTGGACACCACTACATATTGCTCCAGGATCATGGGTTCAGAGCTAGCATCAGCACCTGGGGAAGGGAAAAAGCAAGCCGTAAGCCAGCTTCCAGCCATGGCTCCTTGAGAGCGACCTCCGTCCATCCGATTCACAACAGGCCAAGTTGTCACCAGAGCCAAGCGAATCAGCAAACAACCTTGGCTCACAGCATATCCCCAAATGGCTGGCCATATAGAAACAGCCTCCTCTGGCCCACAACCCAGCAGCACAGAGGGACATTGGGGAGAAGAAGAATTAAAAAAGGGGAGGGGGAAAAAAAAACAACACGAAAAAGAGCCAAAAAACAGTGAATTAGCTGCACAGTTTCACGATGGATTCTGAAAATAAACCTCTTCCCAACATGGTTTCCACAATCCTTGCTCCCATTCAGAGAGAAAAGTTCTGGGCTGAAGCAGCATAAATCCACAGCTGAGCCATCCCCCCAGTAAACCCAAAGAACAAACGGCTCTCCCCTTGGCGGCTCAGCTCCTTCTCCACTCTAAAGGCTTGAGCTGCAAGTCAAGAGGGGGCTGCAGATGCCAATCATATTCGTCTGCACTGCAGCCCTTAAATAGAAACACATGAGCGGGACTGAAAGAGAGGGAGGTGGGGTGGAGGGAGAGAGGGGAGGGCGGGGAAGAGTGTTTACTTGAAACAGAAGAAGAAAAAAAACCGGGAGTTATAGCTCCAGATCCTTGCTCAAACACAGCCACCCCCTGCCTGCCCCCCACCAGCTCTGCAGTTCCGCATTCCCCACGGCAGAGCCGCCCCAAGCGGGACAGGGGCACAGTGCGCTACGGCTTCCCCCTCTCCATCGCTCTTTTTTGGAGCCCTTGGAGCCAGCCTCTCCAGTTGTTTGGTTTCTCTTTGTAGGAAAGGCTTTCGAGTGTCGGAGCCGTTTATGAGTGAGAATGGGCTCTCACACAAACGGGTGAAAAAAGGTCCAAAATAACCATTCTCCCTTTCCCCACACTCCTGGAATTTCTTCTTGGGTTTGTTTTTGATTTCTGACTTTTCCACCCCATTTTGGGATGGAGCTGCAAGGCAGGCACACCACCGTGCCAGACAAGGAGGGAGACCTCCTTGCACTGCTGCTCGTTGTATGAGCTGCATCTCAGCTCTCTGATGCAAGATAAACAATGCAGACAGGGGCCTCTGCGCTCCCAAGCCCAGGCACAGACCCACTGTGCTTTGCCTGGAAACTGCCTTGAGAACTCACAAAAACCTTTAAGACATCAGGATTTCTTAATTTGCCCTCATTTATACACTCTTCAAAGTGTCAGACCGGAGCAAAAAGCACCGACAACTTCTGCCTAAGAGCCAACATGCCTTAATGCAAAATTATTTTACAGGTTTCCTGAATTACAGCAGCGGGTATTAAGGCAGAGTAGTTTGGGCCAACAGCATTATTATACATTTTAAATACTAAGAGGCAGTTCCTGTCTCTCTAGATTAAGGTGGAAAGGGGAGACAGAAGCAGATGTGCAACTTGCTGAAAGTCCCATTTCACGTGATTGGGGCAGAGCCAGGAGCAGACTCCAGGTCTCCTGAATCTCTGATGACAAATTGGCTACAAGAGACGGGAAGGAAGCAGCATGGTCTGAAACTGTCCACCAGACAAGCCAGGAGACTGACCGCCAAGCACAGGATACTCTGCACTGTACTTCCAAACACAGCATGTTCATATGGGATGGGGCAAAAGATGCAAAGTGATTCTACAGACAAATAATTAGCATCCCTGCCAAGAGAGAGGTAAAGAATGCATCAGCCATTAAAACAGCATCCTGTGAAATGAAAAACCTAGAACAAAAAGCAATTAATTCAACCATTTCCTGAAAGGAAACGCTATCACAATACCTCCCTTTGGACCAGATTTAAGAAATCCTGAAAATTAGATGACTTCCTTGCTCCCTAAGCGTGCCTCTGACTCTCCTCAGGTTACATAGGTTAATTTTCTTTAAAGAGGAGTCATCTCCTCTAGAAGTTTGTGTTTAAGAGATTTCTATAGATAGCTGATCCACCGCCAGCAGTGGGAATAGAGGGAGACGACCATGAACTGACAACATGGAAATTTATAATGAAAGTTTTCACCATAGCTGTTCATTCCAAATAGCATCGTATTTCTGTTCATGATGAATCAACTTGACTTGTGTGTTCTGGTTTAAGCCAGTGCTAACTGGGTTACCCAGAGTGTAATGAGATGCTTTTCCCTGTTTCACACTGCTTCCTACACAATTCCGTCTCCAGTCCACAATGGAGCAGCATTATCATCTTCCTTCAACCTATTTATGCAATTAACACCTACAGCCTCAACTTCGTTCTGGTCTTAATATAAATACTAGTTCCCTAATCAGAAACAAAAGCCATCATGGCCTTATATTTATGAAGAAAATTCATTGTGTGGAAAGGCAAAAGGGAGCAGGGGAAATGAAGGAAGCTACTTGCTAAATAGACACCCCAAATGTCTTCTTTCCTCTAATCTCCTAGATAATTTTCATGGGAATAAGGAAAAAAAACCCAAAACACAACATTGGCTTGGTAGCAGGAGCAGTCAGTGCTCACGTGATACACACGTCCCTGCTAGGAACAAGGAGGGGACAGAGCTTTAGTGCAGGCTGGCAAACACCCCACTGTCAGGCACCAAGGCTGAGCCAGGGACCATGTGCCAGGGAAGCACCCTTGCCAGGAAACCTGGAGAAGCAGCACTTCCAATCCACCTCGGCAACTCTGGCTCCATAAAAAGTGGGTTTACAACAGTCTGGCAAGACAGGTTATAGCTGTACTCACATAGCCAAAACCCAGCAGAACTTTACAATGCCATTTACTCTGTCCTGCCTTGGATAAGGTACTCACTGCAGGAGGATTTCTTTGTCACTACAGTGGCTGGTGCAACATACACAATTAAGAGACTGTTTTAACAGAAGCTTGTGTAAGCATTACAGGGTTTCTCTAGAGACAAAAAAATAGAAATACATTCCTTGGTCTAGGAAGTAATCAAGGTCAAACTCGTTCATTTATAGCTACAGCAGATCATGCTTAGAGAATATCCCTCTTCAGAGGGATGGGGTCCCTGTGGCTCCTGGAGTGATGCTTGCCCAGGATTAGCCACTGCAGAGTGAGGAAGACTTCAGTAACTGCAAAGGAGGAGAGAAAGGAGGAAAGGATGGAGGAAAGAAGACAGAGAAACAGCTCCTCCCAGTAATCAAAAGCCTTAAACATTTTCTGGGTAGCCTGGTTTCGGTTGTTCCTGTATTCCTTTCAGAACAGTCAGTAGGGTAAAATACTTTGACTGTCTTCAGCCTCCCAACCCCCACAAGCATCTTTAGATGAATTACTCCTCAGTGGCACTCAGGATGCCCACAGCATTGCTGATGTTAGGTTAGGGTGTGGGATTTTTCTCTCCAAAGGGGATTCAATAGAACAAAACAGGCAACACCACAGAGAGTACAGCTATAGCAGCTGACATGGGTGCTTCCACATCACTGCCAATTAGTTCAGGTCTAAGTTGTAACACAGGACACAGCATCGCACTCAAGAGTAACAGGCTGCTCCGTGTAAGGCATGACAGAGAAGAGGGACACAGAGTGGCACGAGTTCCCCAGCAAGCCCACATGCACGCTGCAATGCTCTCTGACATTACAGCCCCTCTTTCAAAAAGCCTCTTCAGCCCAGGAAGGAGAAACAGAGAGCAGAGGATAGGGTAAGGCTGACGTGCCAGGTAAAGCTCCCCTTCTTATCCCCAAAAAAGCAGAATTAGTGTTTTGGTTTAGCTCCAACTTGCAAGCCCTCCCCAGAGCAGAGCACACAACAGATTGCTGCTGAAATAAGAGTTTGCTTGCCTCTCCATTTCTTTTTGCCTCGAGTCCGTTTCCTGGTTAAAGTCTTGAGGATACCCCTCCTCCTCTCCATAGGGCTCCACTTTACAATCCTCCCGCTCCTCACCTCAGCGGTTCCCTTCCCAGGGCTGGGCAGGAATGTCATCGGAGCTTGTCCATGCCCCTCACAGCTGGCACTATTAAGTGACACAGTTGCACCCTGTTCCCCTCACCAGGCAGTGAGGAGGGAGCATCATTCCTCCCACTGTACTCGGAGATCAGCAGCTACTGTGAAGGCCTCCTAAATAAGAGTGCAGAGCGCCTGTTCCAAGCAACGTCTTCCTCCTCCTCCTCCTATGTTGCAACAGCTAAGACCTATGATGGTTTTGCAACAGCCAAAAATTAAAACCACCAACCAGACTCCAAAAATAAAATCATCTGGATATGGAAATCTGAGACTCCTGATCTTCGCCAGAGTACTCTGTTGTTATCAGGCTATAAACATGTCTGCTCTTTTAATCTATACAGCACACAGGCTTTTATATTGCCCTTTTATGATTATCAATCGAGTGTTTACAGATTCAGACTAAATGAATTAGTACTGGGCTGGTCAGTGGAAGCTTTGCAGAAGCAGCCAAAACCACAGAAACGGTCAGTGAACACTCTGAGGATGACTCATGGCTGAACAACCAACTGGCAGGTAGTCCAGCCCCGCCAACCTGGGCACAACAGCTGAGAACACGTGCAAGGTCTGCACACAGGGCTGTCTGGCAGAAGACATCCCCCAGTGCCACAGCTTTCCTTACGATAAAGTTGGAGCTTTGCACTTTTCTGCGCGTAGGAAGGAGTAACTGTGGTAGCCTGGCTCTAGAGCTGTGGTTTCTTGTTAAAGCCAATTCTTGAAGGGTAAGCCTTTACTTATCTCTGGAAAACTCCTGTTGTGGAAGGAAGAAAATACCCAGAATAGCAGCAGCAAGCCTACTTAAAATCCTCAAATCAGTCTATCCCCTTCACAACTATCATATGCCCAGCTCTAAACACAGGGATTTTCTTCCCCTGAAGACATTACCCCTTCTCTTTCTTATCAGAAGGACCATGTCACTGTGCTAAGTAAACATATTACAACTGCATATTTAAAGCTTTCCACCAGTGATCTATCCCCAAGTACTTTAAGACAGAGAGCTTAGGTTTGCCTAAAAACTGGGTTAAGTGTCTACTACACAAAAGATAAAGAACAGGCTTTACCACATAAAGCACATGAGATTACACAAGAACTCACGATCTTACACGGGTCTGTGAAAAGCAGTTCCTAAAATAACCAGTTCCTAGAGTAAGCAATGGGATAAGACTGATGAAACCTCCTACAAATCTCCTAGGGAACAATATGGATTAAGATCAAAACAATGTTTCTAAGCCCAAGATCTCTCTTCTATTCAATGGGGGCTTTTTGTGTCTTATTTTTGTTTATTCATTGTTCTGAGTTTTGTTCTTAATGTGCCCTAAACAATCAAGCCTTTGATTCATCTCCTGGTTAGTCCTGCACCGCAGCCTGTCGCTCTTCAGCCTCTTTCCCACTTCCCAAAATAAAGATTGTAATTGCATGTTAGTTATTCTTAGTCATAAAAGGCAACTCACAACTTGTGGCAATAGGAATAGGGATTCTAAACTAAAGGAGTAAGTCCAGCCTCCAGGTCTTAGCAATAAAACATGACTGGCAAAAATCCCTTTGTTTCATTACTGATAATATACATATTGGATAAGTCTACCAAATGGGTTAATATAGTATCATTTCTGTAGTTCTTTCCTGAGCTCAGCCAGGTAGCAATTTTTGAAGAGCAAAGCAATTCTGTTATGTTTTCAGAAAAAGAGTTCCAAAGCAGGTGACACCCTGCAGTTAGGACAAGATGGGACTAAAAGTATTTGAAAGGCATTTGTCGGTTTGAATCCAACAGCTTTAGTAATTCAGAGCACTCAAAGCCAGAGAAGTTTGGCCTAAAACCTTGTCCAAATCCAAAAGAATGCCTGAGAATAAAACAAGGTTGAGCACCAAGCACCCAGAGATGGCCAGGTCATGTGCAAACTCTCTCATATGAGGTTAGCAGCCCTGATTAATGTACAAGAAGTTTCTCCATAATTGAGCATCTATACATACATTTCATTTTCTCAACTCCACAGCACTCATGTGCTCTGCAAGCCTTTCAGTACATAGGGCAGTAGCTTTCTTGCAGTGTATCTAAAATCTTTCTTGTTATCTTCCTGGCTACACATGCAGAAATCTGGCATAGGTGGGAACTCCATTAACTCCCTCCTGGTCCCCTGGATCGCTACCAGAAGCCAACAGTATGAGTTGCCACTAAGAAGGGAATATGACTCAAAATCACAGAAGCAGAAAATTAACCTGATGCCTGGATTCATTCCCCAACATAAGGCACACGCATTATTTTCTAGGATTTCTAAGAAAGAAGACCCGGATAAGCTTTCAAAAGATGGGACAAATGGCATCTTTCGGGTAGACTGTGGCTTCCAGCACTGGAGTACGTGTCTGACACACAGCTAAAACCAGCAGCAAAACACAACCCCTATGGGGGAGTGTGTCAGGAATGAGCTTGGCCCATGGTAAATGGCAGGCGCTCTCTCAAGTGAGTGCTCCAGTTCAGTTCTTCCTTCTTTACAGTCCTCAGCAGCATTTCCAAATAAATCTTGACAAATGGATAAATTTAGTGCTGACCTTTGCCAAGTGGAGCTTGTTAGACCCAGGACTTTTTTAAATTTCATTTTTGATCTGCTGGGTTTTAAGACGGAGCCAAGAAAAATGAGAGGCAGGAGGGTGAAAAGAAGGAAAAACAAAGTGGAGTCCTCTTTCCACTCCTTCTTGGAAAGCTGGCTCTCTGAGCAGCAATTCCAACCAAGTAGGTTACAGGTAGCAACAGTTAAGAATACTTAAGTGTTTTGCACACAGATCTGTTAAACTGCTTGGAGATTTTCACACAGCTGCTAGACACGCTCCTCCACCAGGATGAAGTCACCTACATACTCTGGCATTTGCTCTAGTCCTGCCCAGCAGTGCAATGAATTCATGTTACTCCACGTGGCACAAAGCAGACTAGCCAAGGAACTTAATGGTAATTGCGGTGCCCCAAATTAGTGCCCCACTACAGCACCTCTCAGGATCTGGCTGCATGGCACCTGTCTTTTTCCAAAGTAGGTTATTAAACCACTTCTAATCCTTGGCTAGAGCCTGCACTTCATGAGCAGGTATATGTCCTCAAGTGGAGCTCAGGAAAGATGAAATTGGTTTCTGTTCTAGTCTCTGACCCCCAGTCTCAAACACAGACATGTACTATGTAGGTAAAGATCACATTCAGGTTCAGGTCTGCTCCACTAGCCTGCCACATTAGGATACAGCCCATGGCAGGTCTGGACTGAAGAGTAGCTGTGTTGGAAACTGGAGATTAATTTGGATGATAAGCAGAACAAAAGGCCATGTGAATTGGAGTAGCACGGGGGAGTTAAGAAGCTGCCAGGTGTACCAGAAGACCTCTGAGCAGGACTGCCTATCAACATTCACCTTCTTGAGCACCATGCAATGCAATTAATCACTTGCATTTGCCCTATCATCATGCAGAGATTGTTTCTGAAGCCAAACTAGCAACATGCATTTAGCTAAAAGCAGTCAGCAGAAGGGTTCCCCCAGCCAGGTAATCTGAGGGCTTCTTGTCATTCTTCCCAAGTGACACCACCTCTTCTGTCTCCTCCTCACCTCTGCTTAGTCTTGTTCTGTTTCTGTCTGAACTCCCTGGTGACCTATCAACCACCAGGTTCCTCTGACTGAATACTTCACATATTTCTGCACTTTTATACCCAGCTACCACCCTGAAATTAAAAACCTACTCTGCTAAGATCAGGCAGAACTTCGCCCCAGGGATATAATCAACTCTGTCAAGGATAGCATTTCTGAAATCACAGCAGTCTTGCTTATTAAAAAGCTCAGACAAGCAAGCACTCAGCCATTGAAGATGGTGGGATTTTGTTCACATACTTTGAGCAGGGCATGAACTTGAATATTTACTAAATCAGGTATGGAAAGCAGCAGGAATGTTTACAACTTTCTCTGCCTCGAGACCTATGCGTGGTCTTAAACAACTGCATGACCAGGCCAGCATCCTGTACAGACACAAGGTCTATGGCTCATGATCAGTTTTCCTAAGTCTGAAGGAAGAAAAGACCTCTTTCCTGGTATTCCACATAAGGTGAAAAGTGTTTGCAAAAGAAATCCACTGGTTACTCAGGAGAAGTCCTGATTGCTTATACTATAAGGCTTCGTTTTCTCATTGTATTGGACTACTATTACCAGACCCTGGTGTCACTTAGAAGTTGTTTCCCTGCTCTGTCCTCCTTTCCAACATCTTGTGACAAGGAATCTGATGCTCCCATGAAAATTTAGCATCTTCCTCAGTCATATGTTTTCTATATAAACCCCTTCATACTTACTGTGGAAAAGCAAAAGAGCATTTCAGAAGAACAAGCAGCACATAGTCATGTTTGTGTCCTTTATCTTGATTCACAGGATTTCTCACTTTTGCTGTTCTTTTATCATCCATCCCACATGGGATAGTGGGCGAGCAGCTGTGCAAGTACTTGTGCAGAGTCAACCCACACGAGGCTTTGGATAGTGGCTTTGAGTTGGGCAAGAAAGATACAACACAACAAACTACCCTTGCTAGCAGCAACATCAAGGTGAGGCAGCAGTCAGAAAAGCAAAGCTCTTCCTTATCAGATATCATGCACTGTGAAAAACAATATCCAGGTAGACAACAAGGTAGACAACAGATCCTGCATATCCACTGTCAGAAACTCAACATTCAAAACAACTCCAAAACCACACACAGTTTGAAATACAGACTTCTCTTTTAATGGCATGCAGAGCACCAAGACAAGAAATTACCTGGAGTGACAGTCTTTTTTGGAGTCTCAGACAAACTGGACATCCAAACTTGGAATCCAAGAAGAGGGAAGATATGAAAAGAGAAAGTAATAAGAGAAACAAGAAAACAGTCATATCAAAGTCTGAAAGTTAGTCTAACAGCTTTGAAAGGAACTTTAAGTTTTTCTTAAGAGTGGTGTTGGCATAATGGGGACTCACTTAAAGGTCAAGTGCTAACAACTATCCAGTTAATTTTTGTTTTAATTTCATGCAGAACTTATGAAACTGATCATTAGTGACCCCATTTTGAGATCTCAGAATAAGATATGCTCTGAGCTAATTCCCAATAGGACAGGGAATGCATACCAAGAGACAGTTTGACTTGTTAAGCCTCAGACCTGCAAAAGCATTTAGCTTTGCAGCTGTTAACAATCCCCAAAAGACCAACAGGCAACTCACAGATTGAGCTTAGTAAACACATGCAAGTTTCGACAAGTGTTTTGTTACACCCTGGAATAGCATTAAGAAAAACAACAATAGACAAACAATGCTCCATGGAAAAAAGTACAAAGCTCCAATAAAGGTACATTCAAAGTATCACTAGAAATACCACTTTCTTTTAGCCAATGAATATGGCACAGAAACCTAGTTAAGGAGAAAGCTAACAGAATTGCTACCAAGAAGGTCAAAAGATTTCCCTCCCCCTCCATGAAATGAGGTGTAAATATTTGGGTTGGGATTCTGGGAATAATCTTCAAATGTGGAGTGCTTGGGTTTGGGTTTTTTTGTTTCAATACACTGGAAGCATGTTTCACAATTTAGCAGGTTTGCCCCCTTTCTAAATTAAAACCAGCAAACACTCCTCTTCTTGGAATGAGGGTGCAGAACGGTAGCTGTTACTTTCACATTGCCTGGGAGAAGAGAGGAGGACAGGCTAAGAACTTCCTGAATTCTGACCAAAAAATCCAAAACAATTTAAAAACTCATTTGCAATGGGGAACCCAGTTCTGGACCCACCAATTTAACAGCACAGAAGATGCACCCTTCAGTCACTTGGGGAGAGGGGCAAGCTATACTGGTGGCCCCCTCTGCTAGACTTGCTATTGTCTTTTGACCTACAGAATTTCATCAAGTCAGCCAAAAATCAGCAATAGATTCCTAGTACGTACGTAACTGAGAAATTGCTAGCATGATACAAAGCATAAGAAACAGCTTTCAAACCTTCCCACTGGAAACCAGAGGTCCAAGAAACACATTACTGCATTTCCTCAGCTTAACAGGAATGGTGAGGTTTTGAAATCCTTTCTTTAAATCAGACACGCAATTTTTACTGTGTTAGAGCAAAACTGTAATTCAAATGGATTCAGTATTTCGCTTACTTTTCAGTAAATTCTCCAATAGTGCCAGTTAAGGGAAAACCTGAAATCTTCCAACCATCTAAGTCCCAAGCCCACGCACTGCACTGTCACAATATAGTACAAAATACACTGTGGTAAATCACAATAATTCACTTTGGATAACCATTTAAGACAAAAAGAAAAAGCTTTGCATTGGTAGAGTACAACAGGAAATCATCTGACAGAGTAACTTGTGCTTTAGCCGATAGAGGGAATATACAGCATGTTTCTATTACAGACTTGGGGCACACACGGGAAAGGGTGCGAAGGAGTTGTTGTCAGCAACTTGTCTACTGCCTTTTGAATAGACTTCCACTGCCTTCAGGAAGAGGATTATGAACTTCAGTCAGCTGTCAGATCTTTTTCCAGACAGAACCACCTGAATACGGCAGTGATAAATAAAGGAAAGGTGTATTATAGGAGCAATTGGGAAGATTTCAAACATTTTGACCCAATCCAAGCTGGCAGCAAAAGGCTGAAACAGCCAACAATTAACGATAGAGGCAATGAGCTGTGCTTAACACAAGCTTGGGGCTACCCTGCATCTGTCTGGCCAAGAATAGAGTGAGTTTAAACTTAGATCCGCAGTAGCCATATCTACAAATGCCCTGATTGAGATCTCAAGGAATCAAGCTCACCATAAGAAACAATGGTTAGATGCTAGCCTTTTTTTAAATTAATTTTTAGACAAAGTATTCTTTTCCTTGCCAAAACCATTGGTCTAAACCAGAATAAAAGGGTAATCTAAGGATTAACTGGTAAACAATCCCACAGGTCCCCAACATGGGCGTCCCAGCCCAAGAAGCAGCATAAAAGCAGCAGCACTTCTCAGCTGCCCCAGCCTGACAGCAGCTCTATGTGGATGAGGTTGCTTCTGAAGCAGAAGACAGCTAGCATATTTCAGCTGCTCCTGCACATCTGCTTAGCATTAAACTTCCTACTTGGGGATTTTTTTCTTTATTCCAAGACGTTTCAGCTCTAATTGCTACCAGCTTCTAAGAGTCCCCTCTACAAATAATAAAAATATCATACATTAGTGATGGATTCCACTTCACAGGGAGCTCAAATGAAGAGCCGCGAAGGGAGCCAGGGTACGGAGAGGAGGTCAAAGGCCCCAGAAGCACGCTGTGCCCGAGCCAACAGAACACAAGCTTTGAACAGCCCCTGGCTTCCCCTTTAGGACAGAGTTTTACTGGAATTCTGCATGGGGCTTGGAGCTGGTTTCCAATGGGACTGGTAATGGTAAACGAACAAACCCTCGCTTCCTGCCTCTCCTCTCCCCTGTTGCCGCATGGCCAAGCACTTGGCTGGTCTCAGATGACTTGGAGGTGGGTGGGTGGGGAAATCTCAGTATTTGGAAGGGAAATTAAAGTTGCCTGCTCAAAGAAAGCCACTCCTAAGGCAACGGCATCCCAATTCTGCTCCTAACACCAGCCCCTACCGCCCTTGCTGCCAGCTTCAGCTGGAGCCAGAACAAACCCCTCTGATCAGAATTATTTTTAAAAGCTCAAAAGAAACACAGGTCCATAAATTCCAGCTAAGCCACAGGGCTGGGGCGGTTGTGAAGAGCACAGAGGAGGCTCCCTTTGGAGCAGTGCTGCACAGAAATAGCAACAGAGCAGGCGTGTCGCTAGAAACAGCCACTGAACCCCATCCCATCTGAGCTGCCACCACAGAGGTGGGCAACCCCAGATGGGCTCCTCAGGTGGGGAAGCAAAGGAAGGTGTTGGGGGGGTGGAAAGGCTTTAAAGGCATAATTAAGCTGGTTGCTGTGGTGATAAAAACACATGAAATGGATTATTTTAGATTTCACCAGAAGCTTTTCTGCTGCCAGCAAAACTGGTTGTTTTTTTGCTCCTCCCACCACTGGCAAGAGAATAGGCGCCAGACTGCTGGGGACTAACGCTTTACGCTTGCAATACAGCTCCACTCATTTTAGCAGCAGACTATTTGTCTTGTGTGCAGTCAGGGCACAAGTGAGCGTCAAGGAAAACCTACAAAACCCAGAGTCAGTCTGGAGTCAAATACACGAGCACAGCGCTACTGAAATCCAGGAGATGCCGCATTCACGGTTCACATCAGTACTGCACCTCCAGCTAGGCCCCTGGTCCAGCAGGTGCAGAGAAACTCCTGCACAGGTGTTTTAGCAGTAGCTGCTGATGCAGGTCTCTTTTTGTCAGTAGCACTGCTTAAAATGTCCAGTTAAATGTTGAGTCCATTACGTAAAGGCCAGAAGGAACCCCTTCTAAAGGTTCAGAGGTTGCACGTAACAGGGGCTATCAGGGTCCTTTATAATAAACTTTTTTTAAACCTAGTGTCTGTATAGCTGTCTAGCCTGTTAAGCTACATCTTTCACAACAATACTCCTCCAGTAATTATCAGGAGTTGGATCATACTGGTTACGAGTCTCATTCTGGCCATGTAGCCCTTGCCACAAATGATTTCTGTGCGTAACTGGGAAGTTAGTATGGGCCAAAGACAAGTCCCCACAAGTGATCTGGATGTGGCTACCTTGCTTTGGATGGTAAAAGTAGTTTAATTATACAGGCATGACCTGTTTTATGGAAGTTGCCTTTCACAGAAGAAAACAAGCCTAGGTCCATTTAACTATTCAAACACTTCTGTTCTCACAAAGCCGTATCTTAAACATCACTTGGAAATACTGAAATCCCCCAGCAGCTGTTAAGGTGCACCTTAAAACACTGAGAAAAGAATTATAAGAACAGGTGGCCGTGCTGAAGAGATACTAACATCTGAAAGAGACTGCCTCTTTCCAACAGTGATCAATTCTCTAGGTCATTAGTCCTGTCCATGAGGAGGTACTAGTGGCTCAGTTATTCAAGGACCACAGTGGTGAGTGCAGCTGAGCATTTTGCAGATTCATTTCCCAGACATAAACCCTTCCTGTCTTTATTGGAAGGGTGGAAAGAGACTAAGCAGTACAATCTTAGACTGAAACTACACTGGCTTCCTGGGAAGTCAGTGTTCCACCCTAGAGAACTTCACTGGTGGTCCAGTAATTGGCTGGAGCTGAGGGAAGTAAATGCTGCTTTTACTCATCACTGTTCAAATAAGAGGCATTAAGAGAAGAATGGTGGTGTTCTCATCCCAACAGTGTTATTTGATAAGTCAGCAAGAATAGGCTGAATAAGCTGTTCCTTAGAAGTATTAATTTCTTAGAATTGGCCTAGAGCCTTCGTCACTGTTTGTCACATATGGCAGAACATAAAAACAGAAATTAAGCCTTTATTTCAGTCTAGATTTTGAAGGTCAAGCCTGCCAAGAAGCCGGTATAAATGAAATGCCATGTTGTTGCCCTGGGTGCTCGGAGGAGGCACCTTACTGCTTAGAAAAGGTAAAGAACTCTCAGGAGCCTGGCTCAGTCTACTCAATCCTTCTTCTGGTTTCTCCAGAGATTCTTCCTGGGATTTTGTCTCCAATTCTCCCCTCAATGCTTCTTTTCTGCTCTCTTCAGACAAGCTGAGGAACAACCTCCTCCTCCTGACAAGGTGAGGCTAGCAATCCATGCAACCAAAAGCAGGAAGATGCACGAGGAACTCCAAAACTCTGAGGCCTGTTTCTGCTCCCATGTGCAGACAGCACCATGGCCAGTGTTCCTCCATATCCTTGTGAGCCACGTCCAAAGCCTTCAACCACAGACCCGCTGACCATCCTTTGTCAACGTGTCTCCAGGTTACTCTCCTCTAGCTCCTTCCCATTCATCTGGGGATTGGCACTTTGGTTAAATGGGAAGGCAATAGTCCTGGACTAGGAAAGGGAGAGGGAAATACTTGGTGTTGCTAACCTCCCCCATGACCAGAAGTGCATTTATCAGAGAATTACTCTGATATAGTGTGTGCATGTAGCTCTACAATGTGGGTGTAAAAAAGCTTGGAAAGAGTGAAAATGCAGATGAGCCTTAATCTGAACTGGAACTATTTTCACACATTCCTGGCTCACACAACTAATTCATTCAATTAGGCAGAAAAAAACAGATAGCCAGAGAAATGGGAGGATGGCACAGAAAGCTTGCGAGTGTTTTGATCTCTTTCAAGCACTACTGCTCAAGGCACCCTGTTGAACTGAGCCATTGATGTTTTTCCCTCCAGACTCCAGAGAGACCTAAACAAAAACATTTGTGCCCAGTGCCTGACCCAGGGTGGGCCTGGTCAGCCATTACACTCCTTACGTACCACAATGACAGGTTTATTTGCTATTGAAATTGCCAGGCAAGTAGCAGCCACCCCTGTTCCTCATCAGAATAGCTTAAATAAGCTTTCCTTGCTCTTATGTCTGTAGGATGCTGATGCATTTTATTTAAAGCAAGTGTTTTAAGGTAGTTCTCAAAGGAAAACCAGATATATTCTCCCCCCCTCCCCCCACTGGGAGACTGTGCTTTAAAGTAAAACTCTCATCCTTGCAGAGGTATCTATCTCCTCTTCTATATACTTGAAGCAGAACACCTCCACTCCCCATGCCGTCTGCTCAAGAGACAGCATCCTGAAGGGTTACATCTTTGAAAAAAAGTATTTGAGTAGTAGATTATCAAATATGCAAATCCAGCTGAAGTGAGGGAGTAAGAGGATTAGCAGCAAGCATTAAATAAAGGCTTTAATTTTAGTCCTATTCACCAAGTCCAGCCCCATCATGAACAGCCTGTGCAAGACTTGTACTCAGGAAGAGGCACTGCATTTGTGCAGGAGGTCGGGGCAGATGTGCTGAGCCACAGTGAGGAGCCCAACAAGGATCTTCCTCTCCTTAGCAAATGTGGCTGCCCCGGGAGCTGCCAGGACTCTCTGCCTCCCCAGCACCAGGCTGCAGACCAATTTCAGACCACTTCCACTTGCCACGTAGCCTGGCGTACGCTAGACCCACACACGCTGCCTGGAAAATGTTCACATCTGGCTTTCACGTGACTCGAGCATGCCTCAGAAATTCATCATCTGGATAACTCACTCCTGCAGGGGAGAAATCCACAACCAGAGAGCCCTTTCCTGAGTCAGGATGGAGCAGGGGGGAAAGAGGATCGTATGCCCGACAAACTGCACGGTGACACGCTCTACAGCTGCATTTCCACAGCCTCATACAGTCCTTCATCCTTTCTGAAAATACAAATGTAAAGAAAACTTAGTCCCAATTTTCTACTCTGTTTACTTCTGCAAAAGACCATCCTAATCCTATTCACAGACCCAGAAGTATCCAGGGTTGTTTAGCTTTTGTTCTGGCAGCCATAGCACACATTAACTCTTTCCACATGGCAAGCAAGGACAGCTTCCCACATGATCACTGTGGTACAGCCCCTGCACATACAGTATTGTAGCAGTTTCCAGTTTTGCTGGGAAGTGCCTAGAATCTCTGAACACTAATCCACATCTACAGCTGTACAAACTTACAGCGTCACTCCTCCAAGGGAAAAAAGTACCTCTAGCACTGCCAAGGAGGACAGAGAAGCCCCAGCCATTACACTTGGAAAGTCACAGGTACATACGCACACTAGGATTCATGCATGGCTTAAAGAACAAGAAAGAGCTAGAGTCAAATTCCAACTGTGAAGAAATCACGTTGCCAAGCACAGAGAGCATACTACAGGATCGGCATGTCCAGGCAGCCTGTTTTAATTGGCAGCAGACTGAGCTGGCTAATCAATGCATACATGATAACTCCTGCTAAACACCTTTATAAGTAATGTTTCCAGCCGTCTCTGGTTAGATAAGCCACTCCATCCAGAGCAGACTGGTGAGGATTTTACTTGTCACACAGCCCAGACACAGCCAGAGTGTGACAACTATAAAACCGTGCACAAAGCTGGAGACACTTCAGGAGTGCTATTTTAGACAGTGAGTGCTCTCAATAACCTAAGGACACACACTCTGCCATCTAGGTTTCCTTCTCACAAGGGAGAGTAAAGTTTCAGGTGCTCACTAGCCTGAGACTAAGTTATCTAAAACACACAGGTACGAGGTCTGCTTCTCTCAGCCAGACCCGTCTGCACTGTGCACAGATTCCTGCAATGGCTGAGGATCATCACCCTCCACTCCAGCTCCCAAGTGCATTTCTCACTTGCCTTATCTAACATGCCAAAATCAAAATCCAATACCACACAGTTCTCTGTGCAAGAGGAAAACCCACACAGGCAGCATTAATACCATCTGTCACTGACAGAGGAGGAAGGCAGAAGAAGAGCAGATGGAGGATATACAACTCCTTAAAACCACGAGAAATGCCACTACATCCCCCAAGGTACCAAATGTTTTCTTGGCGCTCAGCTGAAGGCTGAGACATTCACAAGGGTGCGTGCTGTTCTGCCATTGCTGTGCTCAAGCCACACCTCATACTTACAGTCCTTCCCTGCCCATCCAGCCTCCCTGCCCTCTCCCCCTGACATAAAGCTCTGCACAGCATTGACGCTGAACTGGGAACGGCAAAGAGCACAAACACATTCCTTTCCCTAATCCTGTACCCTGTCCCCTCACTTCAGCTTAAAAGCCAAGGAGCAAAACAAAAAACCCACACAACACACAAACAATTCCTCCCTCTCTTATCCAGTCTTCCTCCCACCTCAGCATATGGGCCACCCAGAAGATGACAGGGTTCCTATACATCTAAGGACCACATGTCAGCAGAAAAATGAAGCGGTGCAGAAAAACGTCTCCTATCTGCTCTTCTTTCCAGTAGCCACAGGCAGAACTCCAAAACATTTTGGTTTAAGCAGTGACTTCAAAAATATGGTGCACAAGGAGGAGTGTGAGATCAGTTTTCTCCTGCCAGAATATCACAGGCTGGATTTGCAGTGTGGGATTGGAGTGGTCAGATTCACATCTTGACGGAAGATGCAGAATTGGGTCACATACACACATAGAGATGCTGCAAGGAATAACGTCTGCCTGACTTAGCTGATGCTCTTCCTCAAATATATCACTCTGTGCAAGTGCACCTGAGCATAGCACATGAGCCCTGCTTTGGGAAAAAACCCAACAGACTGGATGTTCCTTCAATATATGAAGAATTTAAAATAGAGACAGTTACAGGCTTATTAAAAACATCAGGAAAGAAAATGTCTGTTTTGGGAATTGCTGCATCAGGCAAATGCCAGTAAAATGGATAGATTTTGGAGTTTAGCAAATAGGGGAAGTTTAGTGAGTTGAGAAAGAGTAATTCTCCATCATGAGAAGAGGAAGATCCATCATCAAGGACTGAACTGAGGATTCACCCTGAGATTATTAACTATTGACTCCTTCCAGAACCAGGCCCAAGATGTACGTCCCCAGTAATTATATGCTAAGGTTTGTTTAGTCCTTGGTTGCTATGCTTCTGCCTGCTCTATCCTTCCTTTATTACTAAATCTCTTAACCTCTTGCTTAAAAAAAAAAAAAAGAAGCTATGTGAGAACCAAAATGTTCTGCCAGAATCTGCTGGGTTTGAATTCCATGCAGTAATTAGTAGATACAGCCAAGACGGTTAATCGCATGGTGGGGGAACAGATCCTGATTTCTGATCAGGAGCAATCCTGTCAGTACATGCTTGTGACATTACAAAATAGCGGCTGGCAAAGTACCTCATCCAACCATCCTCATCAACAGGCCAAATGGCACCAAGGAGCCAGTCCACCACCGCTCTTTCTTCACTAATTGTGGAAAACAATACAAGGAACACAGCACGCATGTGTGATTCATCAGGATGCAAACGAGAGCACATGCCTCAGTCTGCAGGGATCATGTCGTACCACAGATTTCTTACAAGGATTAAGTCACCAAGCCCAAGCTACGTGGTTTAAGATGTTCCTGGGACCTTGCCATGGGCTTGGACCAACTTAGATTCCCATTCACCACCTTAAAAAACCAAAGATAAACCTTCCAAGCTGAAGCTTTCCCTTTGGATGGAGGACAGGGAGACAGACTTCACAGACAAATACCACAATGGCAGAATGATTCAAACTAATATTGGAGTTTAAAAACACATTCTAGCTTTGCCGCTATCACCTGGGCTCAGATTCATTAAGCAATAACCAACTGCCTACTTCACTACTCATGCACTCAGTGTGGGTAGCCACATGACATCTGCTGCAGTCACCACCCTGACAGGAGATGCATCATTTTATGCTGGGATTCACCATGTTAGTTGCTTTTCTCAACATCTTCAGTAACACACTCTTAAATTCTGCCCCTTTGAGAACCCACTGAAAAAGTTCAGACTTCCTCTGGCTGAGAGGAGAAAACAGACAGATTTAACAGTCAACTGAGTAAGTTAAGGCATGCCTGCAGCATGCTTTCAGTTGCATTCACAGCTCTTGTAATATTAGAAGAGCATCAACCATTCCAGATGACATCCCACCAATACTACTAAAACCTTAAGGCAAAGGAAAGGCAGCACTGTGCATCTCTTGCAGAGGTCTATCCTTCCTTCTTCCTCCACTATAGCCATCTCTCACAAATATCATTAAATATCTGCCAAGGCTGAAGGCTGCATGTTCTGTCCTCTCCCCGTACCTGTGTGCAGCTAAATGCCTGCTGCAGACCTATGAAGTTCCACATTCAGTTCCGTCAACAAAACTTTGTCCCTAGGGTGGGCATCTCAATCCTGCAACAGGCAGAGACAGTTCCAGCCACACAGTCTTGCTGGTCCCCGCTAGCAGCTCACACATTTGTGACCCCACTGAATGATAAAGAAAGGCTAGTGCATGCCATTCCTCCATATTGCCTCGAAGGAGGCAGCTCAAACTGAAGTTAAGAAAATAAAGTTCATTTGTTAAAAAAACACCAAACCAAAACCAAACCCAGAACCAAAACCAATCACATGCCACAGAGCTGTAAATGCACACTACACATATGCAGCATGACAGGACCAGAAGGGTTCAGCTCTGAAGTGATGAGCACAGCTCAGCTGCAAAGACAGAAAAAAAAACCAAAGAGGTAAGGCGCTTCCCTTTGTGATTACAAAGGGAGCAGGAAAATACCCTATCCCCGGTAAAGAAATTGCAATTAAGACATCTCCCTGAAGCTGACAGCACACATCCTCTGTGTGAAGAGGGTTTCCCTAGTAAGGAAGAATTAGGCTAAAGAAACAATTCTTGTCATCAGTTCTACCCATAAGCCCATGGCAGCAATCCCTGGAAGTGAACATCCAGGAGAGCCCTAGGTGTTACAGAGATTTGCTTGTTTCTCACTCCTGTCACTGTTGCAACTCTCTCAACTCTGGTTGATTTCTCTTCTGGGGGAAAAAGAGAGCATTACAGATGTTTCTGTAAAAAGTCTGAGAAGTAGCTTCCAATGGACTCTGAAGTTTTTATTTACTTGCCAGCAAAGACATCCTTCCTAGTTTTAGATTACAGGAGGGAAAGGAAGCAGAGATTGTTGTCTGGGTGCTGCCATATGCTATTAGTCCAAAAATTGGACATGGGAACTAAGCTGAAGTATAGTTCTCTCTGCTGAGGAAGCCAAGCCTCATCAGCATCCTCATTGAGGCAACACTGCCTTGGACCAAACTGTTAAGTTAATATTCTAAGTGCTCAATTACAGGGGCTATTTATATAGACTTCAGCTGGCAGACTCAGCCAAAGCACAGCCAGCTTGATGTACTTCTCTGATCAGCTGAGAAAGAGACACTGCAGTGCTGATGAAGCCATGAACTTTAAGTTTATTCCCTCTCATTTGGGGAAGCATCCTACCATATAGCCACAAGCTGCCAGAGAAAGCCACTAAGCAGCAGCTTGAAGCCAGCTGTGCCCCCAGCAGCAAGTAGGGCAGTTAGAGCAGTGGAAGTGAGCAAGCAGTGGGGTTTGTTAGGATTTCAGAAGGGGGTGGCCAGGAGTGCTCCTGCTAGTGCACACTGAAAGCAGTAAGCACAAGGGCTTGGCTGCCTACAAGGCAGGTGGCAGAGATCCATGCCTTACCTTTGAAAGCAAAGGCAAAACAGTATCTCTTCTGCTGCATCTGACCCCACGGTTAGCAAGGAGAACGCTCTCCATAACTCAGGAGCACTGAGACTCAGTCTGGAAAAGCTGTAAGGCTCCCTACTGCCACCAAACACCAGGTCCCAGATGCTTCCTTCAGCTTCATGACTGGGAAATGTGTCAACAACTTTGGCATGAAACCAGCCAGGAAAGATTCTCAGCAAGGGCAGAAGGCAAGATCATCTTACTCCAGGAGACTGAAACTTGCTCTAGCCCGCAAGGGTAGGGAGAGAGGGGAGCAACACACAGGGAACATCTTTGGGAAGAAACGTACCCCAACTGGTTTTACAAGCCACATCAGGATTAGCAGATGTCTCAAGGGTTAATTAGTTCACCAGGCACAGATGGTAACTGGTAGGGTTTGCAGAGTGGATTAACCTAATTTGTGGTTTGTAATGTACCATGCAAATATCCATTACTAGACTTGAAGCAATTCTGCCCTTATTTTTATTTGAGCAGAGAAAACCACACAATGATGGTAGTGGTGCCTATTTTGAGTGACAAATGAGTTGCTGTTCACTTGGTTAATGTGATCGACAAATTGGGGTCCGGAAAGCAATTCCTTCCTTTTTTGCTACAGAGGGTCTTTGGAGAGACCTAAACGAGACCATTTGTTGTGAGTGCATAGAATATGCCCATGGTAACCACGCCTCACAGTTGTACTGAGGTCTCTTCCGCATTGACAGATGGCCATAGAGCAACAATTCAATTGCCTGGTAACACGAAGGCAGCTTTCTGAAGCAGCTCTGCAGCATGTCAAGTAAAGCCCCACAAATCCAAAGTAACAAACAGCACGTGTGGCAGTTCAGGCCACAGCAAACATCCATACCTACACAGAGCCTCAGTTGCTTCAGTGAAGCTCCAGGTCTGTGAGCTGACTGCAGGTCAAATCATTTATAATTAGATCATATCCAAGTAAAGGGCTGTGTGTTTATACAGCTTTTTGCACAAGAGGAAGCCAGGCTCAGGGCTGGCATGCAGAGGTACCCAGAGCAGTGCAAGCCTCCCTTCTGTTTAGTTAAGGACATGCCATGCTATTGCATTTGGTTCAGAAGGTCTCAAATGTTTACAACCAGTATCAGCTGCAGCAATAAATGTTTCCATAACTCCTATTAAACTCTGAACTTGGATTAATTGTCTCCGCTCTAAGGAGTGAGCACAGGACTAGCTAGACATACACTCCGGCAAGGCCGAGGTCAGGGTAGAGGTGACATTGGCTGTCAGAGGCATTCCCCAAATGTTTCCGCAAGAGGCCATGCTCATGTTGTGCCTGCACATGCCTAAGACGTGGCAGCTGTGGGATTCCTGCTGGACAGTGTGGGACAGCTATGCTCATGCCCCAGAGCCTCCTCCCAGCACATCTTTCATCAAGGCAGAAGACATGTTCACAGGCCTGATTTGTTGGGAGATGATTGCTTTTTAAAGTGCCTGTTTGTCTCTTATTTAAAGACAGAGTAGTGCATGCACCTAGAGGAAACTACATTTCAAAGCTATTTGTTACCTTAAAAGGCTCTCACAGCACACCCTGGAAATTCGTGCTTATTTACCCCATCACTTGTTTGAGTGTCATAAAGCTGGTCTTTGTTGGAGGCTGCAACTACCAACTCCCTTGGCATATTCCTTCGCTCATTGTGTGAGCACTCCCACAATATCCAGCTCTGAACAGAAGGAAGCATTCCTCTGCTGATCTAAAATCAGGCAAGAGGATGGCTGGGAACAGAGTCCCTTTATGCAGCTCTCATTTGGTCAGAGAGCTGCTTCACATTCCTTTTCATACCAGCTAAATGAAGAAAGAGCATCCCTAAATCCCACTGCTTCCAAGCTGTAGCTGTGCAAGGGGCCAAGCACCTAGAAGCAGAGAAGAGGAAACAGTCCCAGAAGGGGACCTGGCAGCATGTGGAGGTGGGACAGTCAAGGGAGGGAGCCTGACTTGAGCATCCATCCCTCACAGGGATGGAAGAACACATCACTTGGGCAGGACGCCAAAAAGAACCCAGCAGGGCAGCATCCAAAAATGGCATCTCAGCTACACTGACTCAACTTAATCCCTCTTCCTCTAATGCCATAGCAGATCAGCTCCAACTTCCCTCCAGAGCCACAGGAACGGGAGCAGCAGTTTTCTCACACTCCCAAAGCAATCCTCACATCTCTTACAAGATTATTGCAACTCCTGTGCATGTCAACTGGTGCACTGAGCTCAAAGCTCTCCTGGTTTCCTAATGCTGTTCGAGGTCACTGCTAAATCAGGTTGCCCCAGAGACTTTAGTGCTGTTTTTCAAAGGTCTTTACATGGTCCAAAACCCCCAGTGCTCAGGATGTGTCGCTGCATCAGGAGCTCCCACACTCAGTTCTGCCTTCTACGGGGTCACTTCACCTTTATGGTCAGCTCCTCTAGAGAAAGTGCCGCTGCCAATATAACTCACAGGCCACCATGAGCAAACACTACATTTGTAATATTACCTTTAGGAGTTCCTAGAAGTGCGATCCAGATAATCTTTGTAGGAGATTAGGAAAATGAAGCACACCATAGTTCAACACATTGGGCCAGCACCTAGTACCACACTTGCCTCTTCATTACCACAACAAACCTCAGGGAAAGGATAAGTAAAGTATTGGCCTGCAAAGGCAATATCCATTTGATGTACAGGACATCAGGGTGAAGCAACAGCTTTGCTTTAGTGTATCACTTAGCTTATTAGAGAGCTGCAGCTTAAAAGCTCTCATAATTAATCAACAGATCAATCTAGGCAGTAACATTCATTGGAGACCAGTATGTTACATTCATCTTCTTCCCTTCCCAAAGATTAAGCCATTGCAGTGTTTCTTCATCATCTTAAAAAGCAAGAAGAAAAAACCCCTCCTCTCCCCTGTACACACGCCAGAGTTTTCCACAAGTTGCTTGGGTTTGAAAGGCCTCTCTTTGGATGCCCTGAATACAGCTGGGAGCACCCAAGACTCCAAACAAAGTCAATGAGAGTTGCAGGTGCTCAACGCTGCTTGGGGAGAAAAAGAATAAAAGAAAAAGAAAATAAAAGAGAGAGAGCCCTGACACATCCAGCTCAGCACAGCCAAACCCAGAGGCCCATAATTACATGTCCCTGTTGAAAACACATCTGTAAAAATCACTAAGAGCTACAAGGGGAGGGGAAAAGGTGGATTTATATAGTTTCAGATTAGGGTTTTATGGGACATTTGAATCCAGGACTTTGAAAACAAAACACTGAGCTACAGCCTTTGAAGCAGCCCAAACCCAGACGCAGGCATTGAAAGCATTTTGCATCAGAAGCTTCACCAGATCCTTTTGGAAAAGCAAAGGTAAAAGATTCTGAAGAGAACAGAAAAGCATTCCCTTCCCCTCTGGAAAACAACCCCAGCTCTCAGGTTGCATTTTGATGGTTTGCTCAAGTAAAGAATGACTTAAGAAAAAAAATTAGAGAGAAATTTAATACAATCATCATCTTAGACTGGAGAAGGAGCTGTACAAATACAGAGGAGAGCAGTCATTTTAACTGCAATACTGTATGTGATGGGTTTCTTCTCCTCCCCAGTGCAAAGAGCTGATGCTGCCTCTAGCAGGCTTTAGCAACAAAGTTAAACTGCTACACAATTTAACACCACACAAGGTAAAGTGGAGAGGTGTTGAAGAGGGGGCGGGATGAAGGGTGAAAGGGGCACATGGGAAGGTCCTCTCTGTAATCATGCAGTACATAGAAAGCCAGAAAGCCTGTTACCTTACCTGATTTTCTCTTTGAAGATCCATAGTCCCTGAAAAAAAAACAACAAATAGACATGGTTAGAGCTGGAAACGGTGGTGACAGAATGGGTGCCTCCCAGATTTCCACCCATACGCTCAAGAGCTCATCGTGCGCACTCCCTCCTTTAAAGAGGAGGTCAGGACTGCAAAGCATTGACAGGCAGGGACCAGGACGGATCCTGAGCAGCACTGGCTCATCAGCAGCAGCAGCTGGGGCTTCTGCAGCACCAGGGGCTCGGGGAGCATGTGATCAACGAGACAGAGCAAACCATCCGCAGCCAGCAAGGCAGGGGAGAAGGGTGTCATTTTTTCCCCTTTAAATTGAGCTATTAAATGCACAGCTACTGAATTAACCCCTGACATTCCCCTGGAGAGGAAAGGGAATATTAACTGCTTGATGCAGGGGTGTGGCTGCTACAGGCTTATCTGGCACTGCTTGCAGTCCTGTCCTTTCAGGGGCTGATTAATTTGTGAATAACCTCGGAGCCTCTCCTCCTGTTATCTCGGACAAATGCTTGTCTTCTGCAAGCAAAAACAAAAACAACCCCCAAACTTTGTCCTTCGTCCTTCTTCCAGGATGGGGAATGCACCCTTACTTTTCTATAGTGATTAAAGGGTGCTGCCACCTTGGCTCGTGGCAGAACAGCTGAGAGCTCAGACAGCTGCTACAGAACTGGGAAGAAATTACAGAAGGGAGCTGCAGGAACTGGTCTTGGATAAGCAGAACTGAGGACAGAAATACTTTGCGATGGCTGTGCTTCTTCCCAGCACGTTCTCAGCCTCTGAGACTCAGCTCTGAAATGGTCTGCATAGCCAGGAGCCTGGGCAATGACAGATTGGGCAGATAGCATTGCTGTGTGGGCACAGTGCCTGGGACACAGTCACGCACTGTACCTGGAGGCATTAATGTTGGGAATACCACCTAATGAATCCACTGTAGAGGCAGGCTGTGTTTGCAGGAATCCCATTACAGGGGCAGGCAGCAGCTTCTAAATTTGGGGGGGGCCGGACTCTTAGAAGTGGCGCTTTGTCATTGCAGCATGCTGTGTACTCCAGAGGAATCAGAGGAGGATTACCCTAAACTATGTATTTTATTTCCAGAGAGTTTGGGGGACCATCTAAGGAAACAACATGTCTTAAGGGAAAACGTATGTCCACCCAAAAATTCTGTTTCTCCCAGCACTTTGCTTGGATCCCGTGCTTGGATCCATGCCTTACATGTCTAGGATTTGCTTCCAGACAAACTGGGGGAAGTTTTTGCACCCTCTTTGGATTTTCCAGTGTCATTTCTTATTGAATTAAATAGATGTTTTCTCAGCCATGTCTGCAGTTGTATTTGATAAGAGGATGCTACTGCTCATGAATAGGCTGCTTTTTCCACACAAGTGATTTCATATGCAAATATAATGCCTGCTATATGGTGCCCGAAACAGAGTTCCCTCAGAATGAGCCAGGGAAGGCACAATCCCCAAAATGTAGTCCTCCACCCCGGCTCCGCTTCCACACTGGCTTGGAGCTTTGTGGTTGCTGTCGATACAGCTCTCTTGGCACGTGAATGTCTGTGTTTGGTCCTGCCCTGAACTGTCTCTCTTCTGACAGCGCTAAATGGTAAGAAGGTGAAACCCTGCTGAGATCCCCACATATAACTTGCTTTGGCCTAGTATCTCCATTGTGCACATGCTTGATGATTATTTCAATACCTCCCGCCTGTCCCAACTTTCTGGTCAATGACAAACAGGGTGCCAACACAGGCAGTAACTGTTCACATGAGCCAGGAGCTCTGTCCAGCAAACCCCATCACTGCTTCCCTCATCGCCTGTGCATGGTGAAAACAAGCCTTGAGGTTAGTTTGAAGAGGGAAAAAGTCCCTTACTGTCACTGCAAAGTGCACAGCTGAGCAAATTAGGGTGAACTACAAGAGGATGAAGTAGCAAGTAGCTCTCAGTGATGTCTCTTTGAGATCTGGAGGGTAATTAGCATCATCAGAGGATTCAGAATGTATTCAGGCTCTTGAAAGCAACTGAACCTACAACTTCTGGTCATCTTTCTAGTCTTAAGCACAAGATCATCCTTACAGAAGAAATGAAATTATTATTACAAAATATTTATTTGAATCCCCACTGCCCCCAAGCCATGAGGGTTGCTCAAAAAAGAAATGAAGAAAACAACCAAGCTACTGGGCAAGTTTTCATCTTTTCATTTATTCTTGCTGTAAGTATTAAAGTCAAGCTTTATCAGGTTCTGATTTTGGAGCTCCTGAGGTCCATGTACCCCATGTACTCCTGGCCTTGTCACTTTTTTGTACACACACATTTCACTTCTAAAATCAGGACAAAGCAGTATCAAATAAAATGGAGCTTGAAATAAAATCCTCATGTCCCCAGTGAAACTCTGAAAGTCAAAACTTGCTCCTCCCAGCGAGGATGGGGAAAAAAATCACTGCTGAAATAGAAAGCAGAGAAGGTACAGCAAATTATCTCTCTGGCTGAGTAAAGTGCTCTCTGTATACATACTCTTCTCTTTTCTGCTAATGAAGAAAGCCTGTGCTGCTGCTTTGCAATAGCATCCAGCAAGGAGCCCTGCCTGATTCCATGTTTATTTTTATGTCCTATTATTCTGCATGTGATTCATTGATGTCTTTTCCCTTTCCCAAGTGATGATCTATAAGATGAATACCTCTCAGCCTCACTATTTTCAGACAAGCATTGTTGTGAGGCTGAAGTATCTGATTATGTCTCCAAGACAATTAAGGAAATTATTTAATGGTGTCTCATAACTGTAACAACTTCCAAGTAGAAATTCCAACCTTCTCCTTCAGTACAGCCTGCACCTGGCACCCTGCTAGACCTTAAATCAGACAAGAAACCCCACCTTGCAGAAGAATAGCCTTTCCAAGGAAAGGCACAATGAATGTCACACCTGCAGCTACCTAGAGAAGATCACTTTCTCTTCAGCTTTTCCTCTTTTTACTTGTTTATCTTTATAAACACACATATATTTCCATTATTCTCCTATTTCTGTATGAGAACAGATACCACCATCCTAATTTCCCTTCTAGCCATAGCTGCAATAATTGCAGTGAAACCAGCAGATCTGAAAATAACTCTGGCAGGTCCCTTCTCATTAGCCAGGATCACCCCATACTGAACACATGCTTTTCGAAAAATAGTGTATTTCTAGCCTTTTTTGTATCAGAATATGGCAATTTTGTCTAAAGTCTTCCTGTGGAGCACCACGTTCAGCTGACACTGAACTTCACTGCTGGCAGAGAAAGTATTTCCTGCTGGTAATGATATTAAAATATCACTGGTGCCAAGCACATCACACAAGCTGGAAACACTCTTCTTTATTGACAAAGGAGAGGGAGGCTGGATCTCCTTTCTCATCAGCATTACACCAGGATAACATTACTCATTTGAAAACTAGCAATGAATGTGAGAGGAAGACCACAAGCATTACTACAGAGCTGATTGCCTTGTTATCACATTAAGCTATCCACAGTCAGTCTGGAAATTTGTGAAAACATAAAAATATCTTATGTCATTGATTTTATATGTCACTTGCAATCTAATAATGAACATTATATTAACAATGTTATGGAAAAGCTTTATGGCACAGTCTTTCTTTAGGGACATACTTGGCTGCGGTACTCAGTGAGAGTTAATAAGCACGATGTATGTGTGTGGCATGTTTTTGTCTACCTAAATACATATAGATATACACAAACAAGCAGTGGCACAACTGGAAAAGTTGTTTAATAAATGAGGAGTATCCTGACATTTGCTCAATAAAGCCTAAGAAATATTTCAAGTGGAGAAGACTGGAGGTGACTAGGTGTGTCTGTGATGGACTGTGACTGTCTCTTTAGCTGTACTTCTAATTCAGTTTGATTTGTATCTGCCCCACAGGGTTTCTCCAGCAAGTCATCAGAAGCCTCCAGCAGGAACAAGTAGAGTTTGCAGAGCAACAGTACATCAACAGAGGTACTAAAAGGCTGCAACTTGGCTCCTGCACAGCTCCCCCTCAGAGGTGATGTGTTAAGTCAGGGGACTTCATCCCTGTGGTACCCACAACGTAAAGGCTCAATCAAAAGCTTCTCCCCTTTGCGACGCAGCAGCAGACCCAGCAAGCTCACTCTGTGGGATTCCTCCTTCCTCAGATATGTCACCTTTTAGCCCAGGGCCTCTGTCTGCCAGTAAAGCAAGGCTTGGCTTCAACTCATTTAGCAAAGTTTTCAGACAACTGCGAGTTTCAACCGTGAGAGAAAACAGTGCCTGCAATGCATGAGGAGCTGTCAGACCCACAGAGGAGCACAGCTGGGGGAGCTGCACAGCAGACATTTCATCAGACGAGACAGAAGCTAAAGGAAGAGTAAATCATCTTTCTGTCTGTTTCTCAGTGTTTGCTGCCCAAAGACGAGACAGTGACAAACCCTGAGTAATGGAGGTTAATCTGTATCCTCCGGAGTATTTTAATACATAAATGAAAATTGTTCTGTATTTGTTGGCTTTTGGTACTTCATTTTTAAATGCATTGTAGGTGTTTATGTTCCCATGCTCCTTAATTCCTAAAAGTCTCTAGTGGTGTGGGCAGGCTGCAGTGAAGATGTATGACATTTCAAACCAACAACTCAGGTTATCATTTAATCGCCAATGATTTGCCAGGCAGATTAGAAGCACAGAAGTGTTTCAACAGGGAAGTCCAGTCTCTCCTTCCCAGCACTCATACAGTCTGCAGTCAGTAATGAAGACCACTTTTGCACAAATTATTTTTCTTAGCACTGCTATCAGATTCTGTGACAGTGTTTTTAAAGTAAGCCAATACAAAAATACTTTGCTACTGCTCTTTATGCACACAGAAACATGAGCCTTGAGAATATATTTGCATCTTGAAACTCCTAACTTATTTTCCTCAACAGCCGGACTGACATTTTCTATTTGAGACAAGGTACAATATGAAGCGTGACCAAGAACTGTCACTAGGTGCCTGCCTATGGCTGAATACATAACACCATACAAACACACGGGAGATATATGGAGAGTGCAGGGCCAAAATTCGCATTCGTGGTACTCAGCGAGCAGAAGTTTAACCATGTGCATGAAGGCATCTTCATTCCCATTGAGCTCTGAGGCCTGTATGACACATAATCAAGCAAAATTAACTCTATACATTATGCATCATGAACACAAACACATGGTTGCGTACAGCTATACATAATCTCCCTCCAGCATTCCATCCTCTGCAATCATAGAAGCATAGCTGATCTCTTCACTGAGCCAAATAAACAGATGAAGGCTTTTTTCCTCTTCTTTTTTGTTTTAGAAAATATTCTGCTCATTTCCTGATATAAATCGTTGCATTGTGGAACCCTCTCAAACATGAATCTGTCCTTTCTGAGCAGAGGTCGAGCTTTCCAGCCCTGTCAGAAAGGGCCCCATTGTGGTGGACCCAAGATTCCACAATTCCTTGCCGCAAGCAAAAGGGACTTGAGGGGCAAGGAGAAAATCTGGAGACCTGACTTCAAACCCAGGCATTTCTTACTGCCTGGAAGCAGTGTCTGCTTGCTGCTAAGAAGGGTAAGCCACTGTTGTGCAACATCTTTGTTGATGACATGGACAGTGGGATTGAGTGCGCCCTCAGCAAGTTTGCCGACGACACCAAGCTGTGGGGTTCGGTTGATACGTTGGAGGGAAGGGATGCCATACAGAGGGACCTTGACACACTTGTGAGGTGGGCTGATGCCAACCTGATGAAGTTTAGCCATGACAAGCGCAAGGTCCTCCACCTGGGTCAGAGCAATCCCAGGCACAGCCACAGGTTGGGCAGAGAAGAGATTCAGAGCAGCCCTGAGGAGAAGGACTTGGGGGTGTTGGTTGATGAGGGAATGAACATGAGCCAGCAGTGTGCACTTGCAGCCCAGAAAGCCAACCGTATCCTGGGCTGCACCAAAAGGAGCGTGACCATCAGGTCAAAGGATGTGATCCTGCCCCTCTACTTGGCTCTTGTGAGACCTCACTTGGAGTATTATGTGCAGTTCTGGTGTCCTCAACATAAAAAGGACATGGAACTGTTGGAACAAGTCCAAAGGAGGGCCACAAGGATGATCACGGGACTGGAGCACCTCCCGTGTGAAGACAGGCTGAGAAAGTTGGGGCTGTTCAGCCTGGAGAAGAGAAGGCTGCATGGAGACCACATAGCAGCCTTCCAGTATCTGAAGGGGGCCTATAGGGATGCTGGGGAGGGACTCTTCATGAGGGACTGTAGTGAGAGGACAAGGGGTAATGGGTTCAAACTTAAACAGGGGAAGTTTAGATTGGATATGAGGAAGAAATTCTTTACTATAAGGTTGGTGAGGCACTGGAATGGGTTGTCCAGGGAAGTTGTGAATGCTCCATCACTGGCGGTGTTCAAGTCTGGGTTGGACATAGCCTTGGGTGGCATGGTTTAGTGTGAGGTGTCCCTGCCCCTGGCAGGGGGGTTGGAACTAGATGACCTTAAGGTTCTTTCCAACCCTAACTATTCTGTGACTCTATGATTCTATAACAAGCTCCCTAAGAGAACGGAGACAACATAAAAGAGAACTCTGCCTTCCTGCCATCTTTCTGTTGCCTTCAGCGTGGCTGTAATGCTTGCAAAGAGCAAACAGCATAGTTTCAGATAGTATATACTTCTGGTTAGGCTGTAGTGATTTTCTCTGCATCATATAACAATGGTGGCCTAGTTTGGTTTACCAGGACCCAGCTGGAAACCCTGATCCCTGGCAGTGTTCAAGGCCAGGCTGGACATCTCAGGCGACATGGTCTAGTATGAGACGTCTGTGCCCACGGCAGGGGGGTGGAACTGGATGATCTTAAGGTCCTTTCCAACCCTAACTATTCTACTATTCTACAATTTAGTGCTGACTTCTGACAGCTCCCTTGAACACAACAAAGTAAAAGTCAACCCAAACTCTCCCTGAAAAACTCCAAGCACAACACTGGAAACATGTAAGTGCAGAAGAGATCTTCCCTATACCAGTAACCTTAGCTTGCACAGAAAAGGCAAGACTGGAAGGAGGTGGACACTGCCTCCTCTCCAGCAATGCTTCCTGCACCTAGATCCATGGATTTTGTCACTGAAAGTGTAATCAGACATTGGAACAGCATTCCCAGGGAAGTGATGGAATCACTGTCAGTGGAAGTGCTCAAAAAACATATAGACAAGGCTCTCACTGACCTGGTTTAGTCGTGGCCTTGGCAGTCCTGGGGTAATGTTGAACCTGATGATCTTAAAGGTCTTTGCCAATGAGTTGATTGTATGATTCTATGATTTGTACCATGAAGTGGAGAGGCAGGAGAAGGAAAATGAGTGGTGTCCCCTGCTCTACACTTGGAGGATCCTGGAGACTAGCCCTGCACAGCACAGCCTGAGCTCTGCCACGGAGGCCAAGGTGCAGGGGATGCAGACAGCTCCAAAACAAATGGTATCTCCATGGACCACTTCAGCCTCATGCAGATTCACAGTGTTTGGGGGTGGCTGTCATTAGTTTTTTTGTGTAAAAATGGTGTAGAAGGATGAGATGGGTTCGGGGCATCCTGCCCTTTCACCTAAATGATTGTGGAATCTCACAGATTTCTGTCCTGAGATTCCCCAGCAATGAAGCTGATTGCTTGGCTCCAGGGTGCAACTTCAGTATTTGGCTCAGGCTAAAGATATGCAGAACTAGCCTCTTGAATTTTTCACAACTATTTCTTTATGGTGAAATTCTCCTGGAGGAAGACAGGGCTTTGGAAACTCACATTCAGCATTTCACTGGGCTGCGAGATACGGGGCAGAGCAATCTGACAGCAAAGCCCAGCCTCTCCGGCACCAGGGAGAGACGGCTTTGGCATAGCCTGGAAGCTGCAGGACACTGGGACAATGAGCTAACACCATGTGATCTTCTACTGCAAGGCTTCAGCAGCCTTGAAAGAGACAACACAAATGTTTATAGCAAGCTTTTTCCTGGAAAGAAGTATAAAAACAAGATCTTGCCTAAGAGTCACATCCTCATCTGCTTTTGGTTTACCCTGTTTATTCCTTCAGACGGCAAATTTCTCCACAGGACAGAAAAATGTATTTACCTTAGCAAGAACTCTGGGTGGAGGTGCTCCTCACCAACTCTACACTGACCTTGCTCATCCCTTGCGGGGAGGTCAAATTTATCTCTGTCTTACAATGACCAAACGTGTCACCTTATTATAGCCTTGATAATATAAATGCTGAGTAATAAAAACAAGGTAATAAAAAATAATCATTCTCATGCGCAGCTTTTCCAGTTGTGCTCTTCACTTTGGGATTTTATTATGTACATTTACATGCAGATACAAAATATGTTTAAAAGATGCATCTAATCATCATTACAAATTAAGTACAGCAGAATCATAAATTCAAATGTACCTTATAAACTAGTCGGGCTAATGAGCTTGCATGTGTATCATACGAATCTGATTAAAAGCTTAAGAAAGCAGCAGAGATGTTGAATCTTTGTTTCATTTTTTCCTTTCTTTAGCCCTTTCTGGTTTGAGGGTGGGCCCCTCAGACTCTAGCTTCCATAGATTTGGGTCTGACATCTAATTTGAAACCACATGGTCCATCTGGGCTTCTGAATTACAGCCCAAATGGTGATTATAAGAAAAGGCAGAGTCCCTTTGCTGTTCCTCTCTCCAGGGACATCTTCCTTCTGCTGTTTCAGACTAACTTTGCCCAGAGCTACATGTATGGTGCACAGCCACTGTCTCCTCCATCCTATGGTGGCACTGCTCCCTATGCATTACGTCCGCACAAGGTGACATCACCCACTGCTCGCCAAGTTGTGCCTGCTCATGGGGAACAATGTATCATCACCTCTGCTGCAGTGTGCATGGAGACCAACAGTGTCACTCCCAAACCCCTCATCCCAGAGAGCCCTTGGAAAAGGAGAAAGTGAAGGGAGAGAAGAACACTGGCAAGTTACAGATTTGCAAGCCCCAGGTCCAGACACAGCTTGGTCAAAAAGGCTTTTCCAGCGAATTACTGTACCAGGAAGAATAGTTGGAGCACAGCAGTTTAAATTAAACTAAAAGAAGAGCTCCTGTATGCAACGCAGCTGAATCATGGTACGCACTGGTATTAGACACTGTGATCACCAAAATTAGGCATGGGTTCAAAAGGCAATGAGATAAATCCATGGAGCAAAGATAAATGGTGGCTATTGCACTTCATACTCTGGGATGCTTTCGCCCCAAAAGTCCCATAACGGCTGAATGCCAGAAGCAGAGAGGATAAACAGGGGAAGCTTACCCTATATTTGCTCTGTTTCTTGTATTGGCTGTAAGCCACTGTTGGAGACAGGAGGCCAGATGGGGCCCTGGTCTCACCTAATTGTGGACCTATAATATATTCTCCTGTAAAAGATCAGACTGGATTAGGATAAATTATATCCAAATCATGCGTATTACTCAGCACATTAAATTGTCCTTAATCACATACTTTGATGGTCTAGATTCCTGCTTAAATTTACCTCCTGTGCATATTCTGTGCCTGTTCTGTTGAAACCATTGCTGCATTTCAACTATACATAACCAGGCTCTAATGAAAAGCCAATAAGGTTCTTTGATCAGGCTTTAATAGGACTCATCATGGGGACGTACTCTACTGTGGCAAAATGGTTTCCTCATCCTGTCTCTTTCAGAAATGTTTTGCGAGCCTTTAAAAGCAATTTAGCCCTGATTTATGTCAGCTAAGTGATTTCTGTTGCACATGTGAGTTACAAGAAAAGAGCTCTCATCTCTATTTGCTACACTGTTCAGGAAATCAGTTATAAATGCTGCAGAGCCTTCAGTGTCTCTGACTTCAATGCAGCGGAAACTAGCAATTTGAGAAAATACTTCATCATTCCCAATTCTCCCAAACACAGCATCCAGTACTTCACAAGTGACAACCTATAGCAGGGCTTTTTTGGTAAATGGTACTGAGCTTCCCCTCTCTAAGCTGTTTACCTAAGCTCTTTCCAGAAGATATTAAAGGAAAGAAATATGCAATTCTTTAATAGAGAGCATATGAAACATGCTGATGACTATCTAATAAAATCGAGCATGCATTCAGTAGGGGTGAGTCACCTCATCACAAGTTTAGAGATGAGGGATGTAGAAATGACTGAGCAAGCCAGGGGTGCAACAGCAACCAAAAAGTCTTGATGGCCTGACCTGACCTGCCAGTGGCATTCAACCAGCACTGAGCATAGGTTAGAGCAGGTCTCTACACCAGGGGACAGATGCCAGTAGGACAGGAGCCACTGTGAAGATCCTATGGCCAAGAGGTATATTGCCAGTGATGCTAAGCGCTACAGCCACTGCTGCTGCTTTGTGTGGTGTTGCTGAGCAAAAAAACACCCCAAAATCAATGAATTCCTGAAGTAAAAGATCTCAAACAGCCCATCAACTCTTTTCCTACATTTCCATATGCCAGTGAGAATAATGACAGTAACTACTATAAGAAGAAAGAACTACTTTCTCTGGAGTTTCCTCTATTGTCCAGTTTTAATCTCCCACACCAGTTTGTAGCCATTGCTCCTGTTTGCATTGTTTGCTACTATCATCAAGACTTTGATTCCAATGTCCTTGTAGCTCCCCTTTGAGAAAGTTGTAGGATGCTATTAGGTCACCCCTTTACCTCTTCTTTGCCAAACAAGTAACAGAAACAATAAAAATAACCAACTATTTTTTCTATCATTTCTTCTTGATCAGAAGAATCTGAATCGGCAGAGTGACCCGAGAAAGGAGCAGAGATCCAAACGACAGTGGTCTAGGCTGCCTTCCTCCTGCTCTACTCTCCTGTTTCCATTGGCACAAGCAATTCCCCTCAACCCACATGCCCCCCTGTGAGCACAGCTCACTGTTACACATCTGCAGGGGCTGGTGACACCGAGCCCTGGGGAGATGCATAAAAGCAACACGCTGGAGGAAGCCCGCTAGGAAGGTAAATCAGTGCAGCCTCCTGCCTGCCCTTCTCCTTTGTCTGCCCAAGCTGCAAGGATATCCACTCACAGTCTCCCCTGAATTCTCTTCTTGCTCCGTACCAGCTCAAAACCACCCCATGGTGGTGCTGGGTGTTGGCATTGCTCCCTGGGATTCCCTGCAGCCTGTCCCAGCGTGTGGTGCAAGCACTGGCATCAGCCCGCATGCTGGAGGCTCACACAGGGAATTCCCAGGCTGCCACTGGCATTTTTGACATTTTAAAGGCTCTAAATTAGCAAAGTAAGAAATGAGTTATAGGCATTTCCAGACGTGGCCAGGGCTAGATCTCCGAGCTCCCAGTACAAAGGAGAGCGTGCCAGATGCCTGGTATTATACAATTGTGCATTCCTTTCTGGCGCTGTTCTTACAGGGTCTAGCGCTTCAGTGTACTCATTTGGCTTTTTAGCAACATGCTGCTTGGGCCTCTCTGTCTGGCTGCTCCTGCTACTTGTCCAAGGACAGTGGGACCTGAAAGATTAAGATCACAGTGTGCATAGACAGCAGATGGCTATAGCATCTGTATTTACTTTGCACTGCTAAATACCCTATTGCCCTAGCTAGTTTTACATCCCCTTCTAGTGGTAGATCTCTCTCCTGACTTTTTAAAATCATCTGTTGTACATATGGGGCCTAAGAATGGTAAATAACAATGCACATGGGAGACAAGATCAAGCCCACAGTGAACTCCAGCTTCTTCATCTGGTGACTGTAATCTTTCCTCATTACATTTTGTTCAGTTAGAACAGTGAGATTAAAGCACAGCCACTTCCCAAACCTGCCTCAGCAACATGTCTGCAGTTAACTGTCCTGCAACATCAAATGTCTGTCTAGAATACTAAAAAGTAATGTAGTTCTCTGTAAGACACCGATTCTATATACTTTGGAACTGTTCTCTCCCTGTTTCTACAAAGCGGCACATGGAAAGATCTTTCAAGTCATTGGGTTCTTTAATTTACTAGTCAAGAGACATAAATCATGGCATGTAAGATGTACTGTGAGTTCATGAACTCTAGGAATTTTTTCTAATCACTGTCCTTTGAACTGAGCTTTTTCAGAAACTGTAAAACTCCAAAACATCCAGTAAATGCATCCAGTAAATTTTCCTGGATTGGCAAGTACTAAAAGCAAACTTGTCTTCCCTGATTACCTACCAGCATCAGGCAGTCTTAAAACATCCTCTGTGATTCTAACACTAAAACATGAAAGAGAAAAGAAGTCTTTAACTTGTCTTGGCCAATATAACTGTTGGGATTCATTAAATGATTCCAAATTATCATTGACAGGCACCAATTAAGCCAGAAAATAGAGACAACTTCCCAAAGATAGAACCTTTCAAACACTAGGGTTACATTTCAAAGTAATGACCATTACACCTTTCAAATACTCAGTTCTGATAACAGGTCCCACCCTTCTTGCACCCCCGAAGGTTAAGGAGCTAAATTACGTGGCATTTGCAAAGAAGCATCACAAAGTTTCCTGGGTACTCCACTCCTGGAAGTATCAGACCCGCTAATCAAGGATTTATTGTATTTAGTAGGATTTATTTATATACTGTGTGGGTATCAAATAATTAAAAAAAGAAGTCCTATACTTCAAGACAGTGTAAGGGATTATTTTAGTCTCACTGCTCGGTTTATTTTGGGAAGGAAACAAAGAAAGCATGGCTATTTCAGCCTGCACCAGTATAAGATTCATGAGACTAGAGATGGACAGATATACCCTAAGTTTTATAGACGCATACTCAAAAGTATCAAAGCTTCTAGTAAACTTTGCTTGGTTAGCACTTGATTGCACACTTAGAGATTATAACACTGAACTTAAAACTCACTTTGCAGAGGCAGATGTTTTCGTTAGTAAATGTATGGATCCATACTAATACTTCCTTTTGAGCTTCACTCAATTGAAAAGGCAAATAAAAAAAAATCGTGTTGACCTCAAATATATGCCCACATACCTGCCCAAAACACTTCACACCATGCCAATTGACTTTCTCAGGTGTCCAGCACTGAATGTTAAATAACTCTGGAAAATATAAGATAATATCCTTTTATATGCATTTAAAACGTATGCAGGTTGTAGGCATCGAGGCACGGAACTGCCATTACACACCATGAAACAGTGCAATGCCTGAATAGACCAAAAATTTTGCAGTCCAGTTCAAATACAACTTCGGATGTTTTTCAGACCTGTTCATGCAGAGAACAGTAAATTTCATCTTGTTCCTTTTATGTAACTCCTGTCCAATTCTCAATCCAGACATTAACTTCTAATTCACCTCATACATCTCCAAAGGGGGTGTGTGTGGTATTTCCAATCTCTTTTTCCACAGAAGTAGAGAGGCATAATGAATTACTTTAATTATTTCCATCCATTCAGCCAGTTATAGAGGTCCTTCAAATTCAGCTGAAAGAGACATTACTTGTTCCTTCAAAATCAGCACTGATTCGAGGGGTATTTCTGGCCTGCAACATGAAGGATCTCTTCAAAGCTAAATGGACACTGGCAGCTTATTACTACTGCAACTGTTCGCGTTATCTGATATATAGACATCTCATGTGGGCAAAGGGAAAATGTCATCGATTGTCAGGAATTACACCCCCTCCTTTTGGGCTATTGATGTCACTCACTCAGTAATTCACAAGCTTGGAATATCAACAAGGTTCTGCAAATGTCATGTCCTGCAATTGGATTTTGTGTACTATTTTCTCCTTTTGTTACCTGAAATACCAGAAGCTGAATGATAAGGAACCGCACTCTCAGCAGGAACATTGTCTTTCCTATCAGGAGAGGGTGTTGTGGGGTGCTGTGGCTAGCGGCGAGCTCCTCATAGGATGACAAGAGCATCCGAGATGCTGGGGAGGTTTGTGTATCCTGAAGTCCACACTGCAGTATCAGCCAAGCAGATACACCGGATATCGTACTATACTGCAACCATGTTGCATAAAAAAACCCCTTGTAAATGTCTAATGCAAAGGTCTGCATTGCTCTTAGCTCCTAGTACTGAGTCTGAATTCAGCACTACTTTGAATAATCTCTCATCACTGTAAAATACTGCAAGATTCTAAATTAGGATCTGGGTATATCAGCCACAAGATGCAGCAGTAGGGATTATGAATCAGCACAAAATGGAGTGTCCTGCTGCCCATAACCTACTTATTAACACTTTCTTTTCCAGTCATCCTCTGGGACTGAAGCTAATTCCTGGAACCTTCTGCTTTGCCTCTGCTCCATCCCTGGCACCAGCTACCCAGCCATCCTTGCCACACTGGCCTCAACCTGTCATCCCCTCCGTGGCTGATCGATGTCCTTCCCTCCTTATAACACACACTTAACTGTAATGCAAAATTGCTCTGATCACTACATGAACATCCTGGACCCTACACAAAACCCAACTCTGACCTACCTAGCAATAGTGTGTGCAACACCAGAAACTCAGCTCTCTGTCTTACCCAGCTATAATAAAAACCCTTCAAGCTCTGCTGTGCATTCCATCCATCAGCGGTGCCTGGGGAGCTGTACAGAGACATACCTCATGATTAGATAAAAGCTTTTCCTTCTAAAACACAGTCCAGAAGAAACCAAGGGTCTGGAAGAGTGAACTTCACACACATTAGAGGCTGGGAACGTCCCCTATGCTGGTTATTTATGTGTCTATTTTTTACGCTGAAGAATGCAAGGTTTTGTGGTAGGGAGTAAGTTGACTCATTTATTTACAGTGATCACGATACCAAGACCCTTTTCCCAGTACAGACACAAAAAAGGGAAAAGTGCTCCAGTTTTACCAAGGAAGCAGCATTTTTTAAACAATGTTGTGAAAATCTTAAAGCCCTACATGTACCAAAGCAAATCTGGGATGGTGATGAGAAGGAAAGTCAGAGAATTTTGGCTATCCTCCTGTCCCACTCCCCCCTGAGTCTGCAGGCTACCTCATGCCCAAGAGGTCTCAGAACTGCTCTAACCAGCCAAGAAACAGTTCAAAATGCAAACATTATACCCTGTCCCTGATTCCTCTTTCACCTGCTTTGAGAGTCTTCAAAGGCCAGGTGAGGAAGCCATGAAAGCAGCCACCTTCCTGGAGCACACGGCACAAGGAGAGGACATGCACAGAGGTGGGCCACACTGTGCACGTACCCTGAGGCTATGGCTTACTGCCAGCTTCACAAAAAGCTCATTTTCCAAAGAGGACTTGCAAAAATAACAGCAACGATGACAAGAGAGGTGCAAATGTGTCTCCAGGTCCAGTTTTGCTCAATGCTTACAGTTGGGAACATCTCTGGAGGAAAAACTGCAATTCAGGCTCAGAACAGATCCTCCTTGAGGGACCTCAGAGCATCCAGTTGCTAATGCAACTGTGGCCATATTCTTTTCATAGCTCAGCACCCAGAAACTTGGGTGTATCTCTCCTCAGAAGCAGGGAGAAGATGCCACAGTATTTCACAAGAAGAAAGCAAAGAGCTCCTGGCCCAAAGCCACAAAGGAAGAATGGAGGCTGGGTTTAATTTCTCAGTTACTCAAAGACTCAGACTCAGTCGGGCTGACCTTCATCTCATGCCATAAATGTGAGTTTAAAAATACACCGCTCCACTCAAAAATGTGTCACAGCTCTTAGAAGAAAGAAAATCAGGTTGTGGGTGGGAATAACTGCAGAGCATATATACATACATATATATATATATTCCCTTTAGAGCAACAGTCTTTTAAATTCCACTTTACAAAAAGCAGATTTTTTAGCACCTTGGGAATTGAACACAGTTCTTATCAGAGGCTGGAAGCAGAACTGGTTTAAGAGGTAGTGGTCACTTTCTATTCATTTTTGTACAAAATACACTTCTTTTTGCAGCTCTTTTTTTTAAAGAAATAAGTATTTTTTGCTCAGTCTCTGCTTTTCACTGGCAATGTCACGCCCAATTTAGAAGATATGAGCACCAACTCATTTGGCACAGGGATATACTCAAAGGAAAAGAAACTGCTTACAATTTATGATATGCTTTGATAACTGCGATTTAAAAATGCCAGGGTTTCATCCAGCAAATGTTACAATAACAAGCACGAGACTAATGACCTGATGCCTTGTCAGAGATGTTCACAGGTCAGATAAAACCACCACATTATACCTGCAGGATGCAGTCTTTTCAAAGACAGCCCTGTTTGAGCTTCTCCTGGGCTTTGATACCTGCAAGCTGTATGTCAGCACTATCCTCCCAAAAGCTGGCCTCATCTGAGCGGTTTTCTGCCTTTCAAACCTCTGAAACACATCTGTGCTGTCCTATCGTGCATCTGGGGCCATCTGAACCACCCGAGCAGTTTCCTGCATTACAGGGAAGCAGTGAGAGAAGGAAACTTTCAGCCCACACCAGGCTTCGCCAAACAGCTGGCAAAGAATAACCTTAGAAACACTGATATTCAAGCAACTGTGGAGGAAATTTGTCGATTTAAGAGGAGCAGGGTGAGATCATCCATTGCCTGCTGTTGTCTTTCGGCTGAAAGTGGCCAATGGACAGCTGGTTTGGCCTTAATCACTCAAGGCCTGAACTTAAACACAGCCATAGAAATATTTGCATTTCATCATCATGTTTCATTTTTCTCTTCTTCTCACAGGCCTTCACTTGGATCACTCCACAGTTTCCAAGCCTGTATCACATCCCTTCACACCTGCTGTGCTCTGTTCACATTTACCATTGAGCAGAGCATGTGAGCAGTAACGAATACTTTCCTCAGCATATTTAGTATCTCCTTTGTTCAAAAAAGCTTGCCATTTTTTTATAGTTTCCCATGACTTAAAATGATTTGCTATATAATCTGGGGAAAGGCGGGGTTGTCCATAGGTAGGATGCTCTGACAGGTTGACTGCAGGAGCTCAGAGGTGTGGTAGCAAACTGCACTAACACATTGCAGCACATATTTGAGCTAGAGATGATGCTCACAGATGAAGACATGCAGGCAGGATTTCAGCAGCACCTGCACTTTTCATTCATTTCATTTGCTATGGAAAAGGCTTAATTTCCCAGAGAATCCTGCGGCATTCAGACTCCCTTATACTGCCAGCACATGCTACCCTTGAAGAGGCTGCACAAGGCACCGTGCAGGCAGCCGTTGTAATGTGAAGGGAATTGCTGTGGTTACTTAAAATAACCTGATGGAGAAATGAGGTTTTGCTGGGACTCTTCCACCTGTCTTTGCATGGGCACAGTTAAAATTCCTCCTTGGGTGGTGCAGAGCAGCAGCAGCACTCGTTCCAGCCCTTGGGGTGAGTTGCAAACTTACCTTGGACTTCAGCAAATTCAGTTTCACCCTTTATATCTGTCACTTCTCCCTCCAAAAGAGAGAAAGACACATGTACAGGATGCATCCACGTCTAAATATTACACTATGATATGTTTGGTGCCAGCACACACAAGTTTCCAATACACACGTTGCAAGAACAACCTTTGATATTCATAGAATCATATCGTAATTTAGCTAGAAAGGACCTTTAAGATCAGGGAGTCCAATTGTAAACCTAACACTGCCAAGTCCACCACTAAACCATGTCCCCAAGTTACATGTCTTGTAAATACTCCCAGGGATGATGACTCCACCACTTCCCTGGGAAGCCTATTCCAGTCCTTGATAACACTTTTGGTGACAAATTTTTTCCTAAAATCCAATTTCAACCTCCCCTGGTGCAATTCGAGGCCATTTCCTCTTGTCCTATCACTTGTTATTTGGGAGAAGAGGCCCACACCCATCTCACTACAACCTCCTTTCAGATAGTTATAGAAAGTGAGAAGTTCCCCCACGACTTCTCCAGACTAAACACCCCCAGCTCCCTCAGCCATTCCTCATCACACTTGTGCTCCAGTCCCTTCACCAGCCTCACTCTCCTTCTCTGGACCCACTCCAGCACCTCAATGTCTCTCTTGTAGCGAGGGGCCCAGAACTGAACACAGGATTCGAGGTACAGCCTCACCAGTGCCCAGTATAGGGCACTGCCCTGGCACTGCTGCCACACTATTGCTGATACAGGCCAGGATGCCATTGGCCTTTTTGGTTACCTGGGCACAAGCTGGCTCATGTTCAGACGTCTGTCCAACATTCCCAGTTCCTTTTCTGCTGAGCAGCTTTCCAGACACTCTTCCCCAGGCCTGTAGTGTTGCATGGGGTTGTTGTGACTCAAGTGCAGGACAGGAGCTGAGCTCCTCTCCCTTCTGCTTTCACAGAAGATATAATTCAAATCAAGGCCAGATGCATCTTGATTTTATGAAGCTTTTTACAGATCAGTTTGCTAATCCAGATGGATTTTCTGATCTGCTTTAGCTAGGAAGTGATTTTACAGAGTTTGCATTACAATATATGACTGGGAGAAGATTATAGACCAATGAGATTAAACAGAGAATATCAGAAGAAGCTAAGTTACAGAGGTTGCTGAGCAACTCTTACTGCAACATGTCCTTCCCTACCGGGACCCTCACCCCATACCCATTGTGCAGTCATGTCAAGTCTGTCAAGAGAGAAATACCCAGAGACACAGCAATGCTTGTCTTCCTTCTGCAAGAAACGAAGGAACAGATGATGCCTTGATAAAAGCAGGTTGCTTAGGGTTTACTTTACACCCAGCCTTCACCAAACACGGCCTTCCCCCTCCTCCATGTTACTAAGAATGTTTGCATGAAGATTTAGCACTTTTATTTCATTATAGTCCATCTGCTCCTCATGGCTCATTTCCTGCTGTCTGGTCAGTTCTTCAGCAATACTTGCGAAGGACAGGGAGTCAGGTGAAACCCCTGCCACCCTCAAAATAGGACAGCAATAGGACAGGAAAACTGCAAATGCCCCTCGGAGGAAGGTCCATAAGGAGAGGCATGAAGAAAGCACAGAGCTGAGGCACAAGGCTGGCTCTGAGGTCCCCAAGCAGCAGGGGCTGAGCACGGTGCACAATGTGCTGCTGCTTGATGAGGTTGGGGCATGATCGCTTTATGCCCAAGCACTACAGCTCTGTCTGCCAACACACCTTCAGTTGTCTGACAGCTGGTGACAAACACGCATCCTTCCCTCCTGGCAGCAGATTAAATATTCCCTGCTGTGATACATGGGCTTTTTAACTATGCATGGCCAACTCCTGCTATGATCGGCTTGCTTTGATCGATAGGTGGTAAATGTGCTTTATCCCTGTCCCCAGACACAGTCCCTGAGTACCTGTCGTGTGTCGAGGGCACTGACCTTCGCTCTCTGCCTACTGAGCCCCACAAGGGCTCCTCTGTTGCTGGTTTCTGCTCAGTTTCAGGCTCCTTTCTTTGGCACACTGCTCCACACCTCTTGTCTCTCCCTGTGTTAATCACTTTGGATCAGTGGACTCACAGCAGGGTGAGGGTTGGTGTTAACTCCAGTGAGTGCTCTTAGCCTGGCTGTCCTTGGTTTTCAGACCAGATATTGCTTTTTAGGCAGATTATGGCTTACGACAAAGTCCTGGCAGCACCCAGCCATCACGGGACAGGGGCTCAGACACATCATCATCTCCTGCATCCTTTTCCTTCTCCAACTGGAGTCAGCCACAATGTGGACAAGCCCAAGCCGGCCCTATGGGGACACCAAGCTTGGGTTTTAGCCCAGACACTGAGGCTCTGCTTTATCTCTGCCTCAGAACACAGCACAGTAAAAAGCAACTCTTGGGACACTGCAGTGACCCATTAAAATTAATGGGGTTAAATCATCCTGGTGTAAGCCACCAACTTCAAAAGAATTACACAAGGGATGAATCTGGAGTCATTACTTTTCTTCTTTGTGCCTTTCAGAAAGATGATCTACTTTCCAGATGGCTGCACTCAGTCTTTCTAAGTAAACTAACTACCCTCTTGTCGGTCTCTCACTCCACGCTCTTGTCTACTATCCAAGCAATTCCAAGAACTGCTCACCTGCTTTGGTCCTCCACACACAAAACAGCCCTCATATACCTCCAACTGGCCCAATTAATTTCCTCTTTCAGGGGCAAGTAATAATGAAAAAACCCAAACCAAACCAGTTTCATTACAGAAACCAGGAGGGTTATACACTCACACGGCACATTTCTTCTCTACTCTAGGTTGCAGCAGCAGGTGAGGGAGCAGGTTTAACCCCTATACCTGGTCTCCGTTAAAACCACAGTGCCCAAAACCCAACCGTGACTCACGGATGTCACATACTTTTCTGTAATTGGAAGCACTTGTTTGAGCTAAGGAAGTGCAGGAGACCAACGAGACAGGCAGAGAAACCTCACATGTAAAAGATACAAAACCCCCAGCTACTCTGGAATCCAGTCTTGCTCCTGAGGTGGCTCATTCAATAGCAGCGCCAGTTGAGATGGCCTTCAACTCTTTCAGCAAAGAGCTCAGTAACATTAAAAAGCATAAATCAAAACTGTTAAAATTGGCAGATGATTCAATAGGAAGAAATTGCCTTTTGGGGACTGCTTTCTGTCTGCCAAATTCACCCAGACGCAGATCCACATATGGATTTCTAACCTATCCAGGTTTCAGTGGTGATTACAGCAGCAAATGCGGAACGGACTATGCTAGACATATTATTTTGGGAAAGCTGATGCATTAGAGATAGACAATGAAAAGCTCCAAGTGTATTTGGTCAGTGAGTTAACCCACCTCCATAGTTCCCAGGTATTCAGCTCCGCGGGTTTTGGCATGGGGAAAGCAGACTTGAAATTCAGCTCCTGAACTGGTTTCAAACTTCGCTGAAAGTCTGGAGGTGTTCAGATCTGGGATTTTGACTAGTAGCTCCCAAAAGAGGCTGCTAATTTCTCAGGGTGAGGCAGCAGAGGATGAGAGGAACCAGTGTTATTTCACTTTGCTCTAAATGCAATGCAACCATCTGTGAAGCTGCTAAACCACAGGGCCTCCCTTGAAGGAGCTACAAAATAGTCTGACTGTAAAGTCAGTCACTGAGAAACAGTCACTGCCGGGCTGACACAGCCTGCTGGTACTCCTCAAATCCCTGGAAGAAATGCTGCCTGACAGCTGCATTCTATCTCCTGTGCATTGGCCCCATCATGTCCTCGCTAGCGTCTTCTATGGCCGTGGTTAGACACATACCAACAGCGTATCAAGATGAGTAACGGACTAAAAACAAGAATACAGAGCGCTCAGGAGCTCCACAAAGCTGCTTGTAAATCTACTAAAGGTGGCATGTTTCCATAACAAACAATCCGTTATCGCATTGCTCTGTTCCCACTTAGCAGTCTGCCGAGAAAAGGGAAGAAAGACGCCGGTTTGCAGGGCGCTCATTTAACAGGAGACAAGCAGTGCGCAATGCGCCACACTCCCTCTGCCGGCTGCATCCGCTGCGCCCAGCATCCTCCGGGTGCTCTGGGAGGCAATGACTCTCCCTCTGATGGGGGCCAGGCACGATTAATTCCTACTTGCACTGTGGCAACATCTGCGTGGGTACCAACAATGAACTGAGACCTGCTCTACATAGGCAAAGAATGAAAGTGAAGGCACCTGTATGAAAGATGCTGGGCTGTGGCTGGCACAAGGCTGTCAAGAAACACTCTCCGTGACAGAGAAATCCCTGCAGTCACCTCTGTGAGATGCAATACATCACCAGGCACAGAGCATGCCCAAGGCATGTTGGGTTCAGTGAGTGGGAAGCACTTGGGAACCAAAAGGCGTGCAATTCAGTGAGAGGCAACGCTTTCATTTCCCTTGCTCCGACAACCTCTTCTGCTGATATCCCTGTTCAAGCAGGGCTCCATAATTGCAAAAACCATCTGCCTTCCAAAAGGTCTGTTGGTGAAATGTATTCAGCTCAATATGCTTGATCATGCCATGGCAAAACTGGCAATACCTAAACAGACAAATGTCTATAGATACACGCAGCTGGCAGGATCAGGGATGAAGCATGCATGTATGTCCACGTATTTAATGTTCACAAAATACGTATTTCCAAAGCACAGACTTGATGATGTTTCTCATCACCAGTGGGGCTTTAGAAAGTCTGAATCACTGTGCTACCCATCAGCCACAGGTATCCTCTACTGGGAGGTGGCCTGAGAGCTAAAACACAGACTAAGCCATGAACAGGGATATGAAGCAGCTCCAGTAAAGCAAATCTGCAGCAGAAAGAGAATGTGAATTCAGGACTTCTCAACCCTTTCCTTCCACTTATCTCCTGTGTCCTGCCGTAGCCCTGAACAATGAGTTCTCCCACGTAGCTGGATACGCAGAGCCCATGCTCACCCAACAGAGATGGCAGGCACAGGGTACCTCAAACCTCTATCAAACGGTCTGCTTCCTACTAATTAAATCTTGAAAGCTAATGAGCTTTAAAAGCCTAATTCCAGACTTATTTTTCCTATGTCACTTTTGATATAATGAGGACAAAGCATCTCACACCATAGCTTCTAAGGTACCAGGCAATTTAATTTCTTGCCTCTCTGCTGATCCCTGAGCAGACATAACCTTTTTGATGTCCTGCCCCATGTTTTGAAAGGCAATCGTGACAGCTTATAAATGTGCATACATTGATGAATACTAATACAATTAACAATGAAAGACTCATACTTGGATCACAAATCCAGCTCTCTTCCAACTCAAGCTCTCCTAGTAGGCTGCCAAGGAAACAGGTCACAAAACTCCAGATAAAGAAAATTAATGTTTATATGGAGAAAAAAAAGACCAACAGAATTCTTCAAAAAAGCCCTGACTAGGCACTGTCAGAGAGATTAAAGACAGGAACAGCTCCCTAGCTATTAGATGTCAGGGTCAAGTTTCATGTAGGGTAACTGAAGGTAGAGTTACCCTTGGGATGCAAAGGATTTGGATCAGTGGTGAGCTATGAGTGGGCTTTACCCTTGTGCTTAGTGCAGCCTCAGGATCAGCGCCTGTAACCCCTGCAAAGCACACACACACGTGCACACAGAGCAAATGATGAAAAATGCATGATCAAGTTCATCGCAAAGCTCCCACCGAGGATCAAAGCTGTCACCCCCAGCAATGCTCACTGGCCCCGGCCAGCTTCACATGCTGCCTGTTTGAGTTTTCTGACATCGGAAAATAGATCAAAAGCCTTGAAAGGGAAAAAGCGCACCTTCAGGGAACAGCACCTTAAGCAGGCAAGCAGCACTGCGAAGGAAGGTGCCTTCGTCAGCACTCTGCAAATACCATGGGCACAAAACCAGTCAGTTTCCCAGAAGAGAAAGAAAACTCTACTTGGTCAAATCCAGAAACAATTAGCAAAGGCACATCCCGTTTGAAGCTGGCACTGCAACAAGGGGAGCCTCTATCACAGCTGGGAATGCTTGGCACTTCTGAGAACTAACCAGTTAGTGCAAATTTAATGGATTTAAGTAACTGGACTGAGATTGGTGCCTCTTCTCAGAAGCTCTGAAGAAATTTTTCTTCCCGAGCCCAGGGGACCACAGGTAGCTGGCTCAAATCAGAGCCTGGTCAGCCCATAGCACCACGGGCTGGGTCAGCATCCCCATCACTGGGGGTTACTCCCAGCTTCTCCTCCCTTCACAGGTCATTGACCCACCTGCACAGGGTAAGGATGGCCAGGACATTCAGCCCCAGCTCCTCCCCTGCAAGGCACCCCATGGCCCAAGCAGTCCTTGCCTGAGGAGGCTTGGGCAGGAACTGCTCCAGGCACTGCTGACCAGTGGGAGTCCATGAGAAGGGCAGAGACCCCAGTCTTCCCAGCAGCAGCTGGACACGGCTCTAAAACCTCAAGAGCTGTTGCTCAGGTTTTTCAGTTCATAACTGCAAATGTATTTTCCTCTTAAGACCATTTTACCAACAGTTCATAACTCTGTGGCTTGCAAATTGCCCAGCTCTGGGTTAGACGGTTGCTTGCAATTGTAAAACATCAGAAATTGCTTGATTAAATCAGGTTAAAAAGGTCCCAGGCCCTCTCCTCTTTCCCCAGGAGTCATCATTCTTTCCTTTACTCAATCACTTAAATCTTTATTCTGCACCACTCCTGCTCTTGCACGGAGTCTTCCATTTCACCCGCAAATGAAGAGCGATTTTCCTTCAGAGCAGCATTTGGATGGCTTTGACTGGAAATTTGTCCTTGTTCCATCAGTTTTCAAAGGAGTTGTGGCTCCAACCTGCTACCCATGCTGGGTTAAATGGAGCAACGTGGACAGCTGTTCATCTTACTGCAAGGCAGGAGCAGGGCCTGGCAGGGAATAACTCAGCCTGGCTAAGAGGTGATCAGCTGCTGGCTGCCAGATCCCTGTAAGGACTGTATGTGATCTGCAGATACCACTGTGCTGCAGAGGAAAGGATGGATGGATGGATGGACGGATGGATGGATGGATGGACGGACAGATGGGAAGCATATAGGACAAGCATGATCAGTCCCTGCTACCTGGGGAAGAGCTGTGCTTGGGAAGCTGTGAAGTGAAAGACCTTCTCTGAGCTTTGCTAAAGGAGCATCAGCGCAATTAGGCAGCAGCCCAAGGGAGCCTGAGCAGATGTGGGGTGGGGTCCTTCCTGGATCAAGCAAGCCAAAACCCAGATTAATATTCAGTGTGTCAAGCTGCACATGCAATGCACTGGCAGTACTATTTGGATGGGAGCGAACACCCAGATTAGGTGCTGACACTCCCCTAACAGGATCACGCACGAAATCTGGCTGTAAGAAGAGCTGTCACTGACTTTCACAGCCAAAAACACAAGCAAGTCAGTGACACCTTCCACACTGAAACCGTGCCGAGTGCCCCGGCACAGCCAAAGCTGGGAATGAGAAAGTTCTCCCTTTCCAAGTCAGCTCTCCAGTTTAGTGGAGCGGGAGCAAGGGGAGCCTGGTGATTAGCCCAGCTTCCCAGGCGTGGGGAGATGATTCAGTCCAGTGCTGAGTATTAAAAGAGACAATTAGATAATTTTCAGTCTCTTTTCTGACCCAGGTGTGGTTGTGGAGTCGTTAGTATTAATGTCCAAGACCACAAGTCTGCTTCTTTCCCATTCCATCACTAAGTCTTAGATGCAATATTATCAAATGCAAAAAAAAAATAAATACTATCATAAGACCAATGGAAAAAGATAGGGCTATAGCACCTAATAAGAAGGCAGGTGGAAAAGCTATTTCATATCTGTACATAGCAACATGTCACAGCTTTCCCACTGCTGTCTAAAGGAATTCCTGCTCTGAGACATGAGAGCCAAGAGAAAGTGAGCTTTGCCAGAAGAGCATGGCAAGGGAGAGAGGCAGGGCACATCCCGGGAGAGGTCAGAAGGCACGTGCCGCCGGGTCCACCATCCACACCAACTAAAGGCATTTTTTAACAGCTCAGCCTATGCCTTTTTGCTGCGCAGTAAATGCGTGTAAAGCATCATCTCCCCACGACGTGGCAGTAGCTGCCTGCGAAGCCCGTAACACGGGACCTTCCCATGCCTGACCCCTTGTCATGGAGTGGAGCTATTTATAAAGGCGGCAACAAGCTGTGCAACAAATCTGGCTTTGCAAGAGGGTAGGAGAGTTCTGCAAGAGACACCAAGTGAAAACCGTGATAAATGTCAAGTTTGCACATCTCGTGGGTGAGGCTTCTCAGCCAGGATGATCTGCAGGTTGCCTGGGAAGTGTGAGCATTGCCATCCATTTCATATAGAAAGACACAGCGGCAGTGAGCTACAGCTGTGGTAGAATGACCGTACACAGCTACACATGCACACGTGCACACAGGAGCAAAACACTATTCCCTTCATGAACTGGCTTTTGACTTTATGTACTTTAAGATAAGGTTTTTGTGAATACCAGCCAGAAGTCTCTGCCCTCTCAGGCAAAGGTGACCACGGAGCATCTGTAGACAAGGGGTGGACGTGCCTGTTGAAGTCACTGGCTGCCCTCCAGCACGATGAAGTGTGATGAGAAGTACCTCTCCTGGCTTCCTGGAAAGGGAAGGACATGGGGCAGGTGAAGCCCTGCCCACCTGGGAGCTTGGTTTGCTGTGCCAACCATTGCTAGTGAAGAATGGGATGTTGGAGTGATGTGGCCTCTCCCAGAGGAAGCTCTTTGTAAAACAGACACCAGCAATGGGAGGAAGACACTAGACACCAACTCCATTTTACTGCAGTCTCACTGTAGTCTGCACAAATGAAGGACAGGATACACTGACAGAGCTTGTGCAAGGCTGGGAAAGGAAGCTGTTCCCTCCCTACTGGTGAGACCTCCTGCTGACATAGAGTCCAATTCATCTCCTGGTATGTGGTCTCCAAGAACATATCCTTTACCCTCTTGGTCTTCATGCTGCTCTCCTCATGCATCCTCCCTGAAGCAGCAGCACTCAGGATATCAGCCCTCTCCTGACACTGCTCCAGGAGGATACCTTAGGTCACTGACCTCAGGCTGACAAGCAGTGCCCATAGGTGGCCCTACACTGGATCTGCCGAGAACCAAATGAGCTGTGTCACCACTGAGAAGAACAGCAGTTGGAATGGGGGGACAGTTAAAAAAAAGGCAACAGAAGAGACAAGGTGTTCATCAAAGGGAGACCCAACAGCAGCAGCTGGGTTAGATTGGATATCACAGCATTTGCCTTCAAGTGGTATTACTTCACTGAATGTTGAAGACCTTGGATTCAAGAGCCATCTTCAGCCAGCAAGGTTCGGAGAAGAGGACCTACAAGCAATCTGATGAATGAGGTACAGGCAGCATCACCACCACCTTGCTGAGGTGGCCCAGATGCTGTCACTCTCACACTGCAGTTGCTGATTCACACTCTACCTGCGGCACCATACTTTGCTTTGAGAGCTAAGAAGGCTTTGGGGGATCCATCCCTAGACCAGCAACAAGGGGCTGTGCAACACAGGGACTGCTCTGCCTTCACTGAGAACTTCCAGCCCAGCACAATTTGCTTCCCACCTCCAATGTAACATTCCCCTTGCGCAGTGGGGAGGAAGGGACATGTGCTTAGTTCCCCATCTCCTTCCACCTTACATTGGGAGACATGAATGAGGACTGAAGTGTGTTGAGACAGAATTTGGATAGTATCAGCCCTATACCTTGATCTCTGGTTTTTGAAGGAGAGCAGGATCTGTCTCAAGAAGCTGCCATGAGCCAAGACCTGGTCAGTGCATGACAGACAGAGCCCAGGCAGGAGGTGAAGCCACTTGCCATAGCACACAAAACCAATGAGCACCCAGCAGACACAGCTCAGCTTTCCCAACACAATACCTGCAGCAGCAGGACCCGCTCCATGGGCAGCCATGCTCCCAGGCAGCTTGGCGCTAACTTGCCTCTCCCTCTCATGTGGCTTGGACCGCATTTCCCTCTGCGCTGCCAAGCCAAGAGCCCTTGTCTTTCTGGGATGCACAGGTATCTGCAGGCAAAGCTGGCAGAACCATGTGCTGGAGTCAGCAAGGCTCCTGTGCTGTGGGTGAGCAGGGCAGGGGGTTCAGGAAAGTGGGATGGGCTGCCTGCATCAGGGCTGTTCTCTTGTGATAACAACTGGCCCTCATCACGGCTCCACTGCAGGAAGTTTGTTCTTGTCACCCCATTTCCCACCTCCCTCCCCTCTCCCTGCAGGGTGGCAAGGTCGCAGCCCTGGGACGTGCAGAGGAAGGAGGCATGCGGGAGAGGCTGCCCCTGGCACTCTCTTCCCAGCCAGCTCTGATGCGTGTGGAGGAAAGCCTAACAGCAGCTCCGGTGGTTTGGTTTGCCCTGTGAGCACAAGCCTGCAGCAGGCTGTTTATGACCAAACAAACAATTCCTATAAATCCTTTATTTGCTCCCTTTTCCAACCCTTCTGCCAGAGCGTTTGTCTCCAGCACTGCACGGGGCCACACAAACAGCTGATTCAACATCCAGTGTGAGAGGGGAAAAGGTGAGAGCACCAAGCTGGATACAGGACAAAACAGCTGGCAAAACCAGCTTCTCCCCACTTCAAGGGCTCCTTTCCAAGCACTTCTCCCTGCAAAGTAGATCCTCTGCATTCGTTATGCTCCCTCCTGTCCTCTTTGTGCTGCAGAGCAGCAAATGGACATTTCCACTCTTTCTCATGTAGGAAGCCACGGGAGAAACCCCAGTGAGGAAGATGAAGAAACGAGCAGAAACAAGTGGCTGGGGATGAACCTCTTTAAACGATAATAAAAGAATACATGGCTTTAAGCAGCCCAAAAGCAACTGGAAATGGCTTAAGGGAACACACTGCATGGTTGCACTGAGACCCTCTGCCCTCACTCCTGCTTTCAAACAGGACTGATGGGAACCTGAACAGCTCAAACAACAGTGTGTCACTCCCAGCTTCAGGTTTCAGCATCACACACTGAGGCTGTTTGATGGAGGAGTAAAGAAACAGAATCCATTGGGTTATTCCAGCAAAAAGCCCTCTCTGAGCCACTTGTCCACCTACTCCCCTGCTCTCAGACACACTCAAGACATAAGTACAGTGCCTACTTGGCGGTGCTGATGATTGGCATGGATGGATGTTGCAGGCGAAAGGAAGCTGCCAACAAACTGCATGACAATAATGGCACTTTCCACACATTTGGCACTTCCCCTGCCAGAACCTCCAAACCCTGAGGGAGCCAAATAGCCAGGTGGACTCCCAGTAAAGCCCATTATTTTGAGGAAAGTTGGATCAATTTAGCTTATTCTCTCAATTTTACAGATAGGCAAGTCCCAGATATTTAAAATACTGAATTTGGCCAAGGTGTCCCCCAGTCCTGCAGCACACACCTGAATAACAGGCCTTACGCCCTGAAGCAACGAAACCTTGGGTAGCATATCCCATTAGCAAAACACTTTCAAACGCTTTTGTATACTAGTTGAACAAGTGGCTGCAGCACTCTAGGACTCTGGGATTTGCTCTCCATTTTCAAAACTACTGACTTTTCAAACCTGGGAACAATCAACCCAGTAAATGGGTCTCCCTAAAAGCTGTTTTCAAACATCAGCTGTGGTGGCAAAACCCACTGCTGTGATCCCACATCCTGAGCCCCCCTCAGATTCAGGTAACGCTCACCTCGGTCTCTGTGCTCATGGTCACCATTATTTTTCCTCTTTCAGAAAAAGCAGGTCAACCACAGGTTTTGGGGAGCAGCTGCACACAGAGATGGAATTAGCAGTGTAGCTTCTAATGGGAACAGCCTGCTGAGGAGTCACCCGGCTGAGCAAGGGGAGGAAGAATGTTTCTGACCTGCCAAGTCATCACTTTGCAATGCCTCTCTTTCTGTGAGCTCTGCACAGGCAGGTTCAAACCCTTCCTGCAGGTCAAAGCAGCACCACCGACAACAGAAGCTCAGCAGCGGAAAGCAGGATGTGCACCACAGCATGGTGCAAAGCTAAGTAATAAACTGCCCCACCTCATACCTCCAAACCTATGGACTGATGTATCCCCGGCGTAACTCAGTTGACATCAACAGCTTTACCACACATTGTGTCTGCCCCGTACCATTATACAACCCCTAAGAGGTGTCTCTCTGTGCCAAACACCATGCAGCAAGAACCAAGAGTTTGTTGGAGGATCTTCCCTGAGTGCTGGTCTTTGCTGGCACTCTGTGGGGAGGTGGTTCACAGCCCACTGCAGCCCAAGGAAAGTCCTCACAGCATGGCTCAGGAAGGATCTCAGTTGCATGCTGGGCTTGGCAGGCCATCTGCATGCCAGAATTATTATTTTCCTATTATTTCCTATTATTATTTCCCCAATTCAGCTAGCCAGGGTGAAGTGAAACTGGTGGTATCATGCAAGCTGTAGCCTGTCACAACCAGAGTGTTAGTGCTACCCACTGTTTACATTTATCCTTCCCATGTCTCTGACCCAAGAGATGTTAATAGCCTCAAGGTTGAAGAAAGGAGAGTGCAGCAGAAGAGATTTCTTCCACAAATGACCTTGCACCAAATGTATTCACATTTTAGAGGTCATAGGAAAAACCCTCTATCCAGAGAAAAATGGTTCAAAAGGTTCTGTCAAGCCTGACAGATGCCCTCTTTCCTTGCCCTGCTTTTAGGTGTCAAAACACTGCCATATTGTTCAGTGTCCCCATGTTCCTGAGGATCAGGGTGTAAAACATTAACACTTTCACATCCATGTGGGTTGCAATATGTGCTGTCACTCCTCACACATCGGGTACCTAGCAAAAGGAATTCTCTAAATGTAGTCTCAGTACTTACATGAAGTTTTGCTCCTATCTCAGCATAACCAGGAGTAACCCACATTTTAATCCTCAGCCTGAAGCAATGGGGAAGGAAAAGAAAACCACCCTTTTTTACAGCCAGGAGCATGCTAGCTCCAGCAGCAACTGCCTGTTTTTCTCCATTGCTTTCTTTTTTAGCTGTTTTGTCACTGATGCTACATTTGAGCTGGCACTGAGTGGGTATCTGAATTTTAGTCTCAATAAAAAAACAAACTAAGAAACAAAAAGCAATTAGAACAGATTTTGCAGTGTCAACTTCAGCTTTCCAGAGGCAAAGGACCACCTTGGATTCCCAGGGCTTCTGGCCCTCCCCCCATTCCTTCCACTCTCATCTCCATCTGCCTCCTCCATCCCTTTCCCTTGCCTCTGTGAAGCCTACTTTCAGTGTTTACCACAGCAGAGAGCAATTATTTATGGTATATGTTACATTAGCCCTAATGGCCAACCCAAACAGGGGCCAGTATGTCTGCTGCAGAAACACAAACCTGTTTTGTTTCTGCCCCAAAACTTGCAATCTGAATAGCCAGACAGGGCAGGGGCGAGGAAGCAGAAAACTCATGCTGAAGAAAGCCAGTGTTGGTAGCGAGCTAAACTGCAAGCCTGTATTTTCCTGGGGCCAGTGTGGTTCATGGTGGAAGTGAAGTGACAGTGCTAGAAGGAGAGCTTGGAGCAGAAGTAGGAAAGACCCCATCTGAACTGCAGGACATTATCTGAAGGTCCCAAGGTCTTGGCTTGGCTGCTTTTACAGCTGTTAGGGCTGGTTAGTTTTCTCTGCAGTTTATTTCCTGAATCCAGTTGGGACAGAAGAGAGCAAGGATGCAGAGCAGCAGGACTGTGACACTCTCCCAGCAGCATGCACACTCCCTGCATGCTGCCAGGGCTATGACACGAGAGGGAGAAGTGGCCTAGGCTGGGTACCACTTCCACACGCTGTCATTCAAACACAAGTCCTGTACGTGCCTGTTTCTGCCCCTGCTCCCACCAGCCGGAGTCTGGCTGGCTCAGCCTGACTGGCTCACGTTTGATCTCCAGGATCAAAGAGGAGCTGTAGGCCCAGAGGGGCAGGGAGTATTCTCTTTGCCATCTGTATGAAGGAGCAGTGCAGCCTTGGCTCTTAGATGGAATCTGTAGGTGTTTCCTCACAGCGACGCGGGTGACTTTTGCTCCACCACTCATCCACTGATTCCTTAAAGGCTTCTCCCGAGTGCCACTGGCATCAGAGCAGACTTTGCCACAGCAGCAGCACAGAGGAAAGACAGCAAATACATGCAAAATCGAGGCCTTTTTATTAGAGTTTCAAAAAGGGGAGATTTGCTGCAAGAATCCTGGACTCAGTCAAGAAATTGCAACTTTGCTTCTTCGCCCCTACAACCTCAGATCAAGAGGCCTTTAAAACCCAACAGAACACGGCTGAAGCCACCAACCCTGCAAAGCTCAACCAAGAAACTCATCTCCAAACGCCAGTAACAGCTGCCCCAGGTCTAATGATTCCCTTGGAGGCTCTTCTGCATCTCAGCTAAGCACAGCAATACTGCGTTACATTTATTCAGACCATATGTAATACGCACAAGAGCCCATAAAAGCTTAAACAGCACAATAAACATTTGGAAAAGCACAGTGACCAAATTTATGGGGTTTGGATACCTGCCAGCATGACCCACCAGAATCAGATCCTTAAGTTTTTGTGTAAGCCCAAGACATACACACAACACAAACACAAGTGTACTGTTATCCTTGGAAAAAAAGATAAACAGACCCCAAAGCTCATCCCCAGCACTGGAACATGAAGGTCTTCCACTGTGTCTGATTGGACTCAGTTTAAATCAAAGCCATAAAGAAGGTCTTGGCAAGGAGAAATAAATGTAGCACAACAAAACTTCACCCCAGAGCACACAGTAAAATTGAGAAAGAGGGAAAGACGAAAGGTTTTAGACAGTTACTTCCCATTAAAGAGGATATGCAGCCTGCTACAGAGAGCTGTGTTTTGCCAAATTCCAAGATACTTTTGTGCTGATTTTCCTTTACAGGGATGATGTGGTATCTCCTGCGCCACTTCCCATGCTGGAGGAGGGCAGTGATGGTTCAGCAGAAGAGAAGAGGTGTGAAATGATGACAGATCCCAGGGGGTGCAAAACATTTTGTCCCAAGGAGCTGCAAAAACCTTAGGCTTTCATAGCTGCAAAGCACTTTGGTATAGTGAGAGAGCAAGGCACTGGTGGGATGTAAAAGTTCTTCTGTTTCCCAAGGTGGAGAACAGTTGAAGAGTTCCAGCCTCCCAGTGAAAACTGGACACTTTCTTTTTCCTCTACTTTTAATAACATTTATGGCTAAACACAGTATTTTGCATACCTACAGCCCCTTCCAGTTCACAAAGATATTGCACAAGCAGGATTTAGTACATCTGTGAGCATCCAGTACTCGAAACAGAAGCCAGGACTTCTGGCTCTGCATTTTGTGCTCTGAAATGCATCCAGAGGAGAACCCCATCTCAGACTTAAAGCCAAAAAAAAATGAGAGAAGAACAGCACAAGATGCTGCTTTTGAGGAACCTGCCTCAACCGTTATGCTAAAGGAAAGTATTCTGGATTAGCTGGCAATACATGGAAGGAGTTGTCCACCTCCCACACATAATTTCCCAGAAAATGCTGAAGACAAGCTGCTGCATAAAGTTATACAGAAGAAAGACTAAAGTGTGACGATGGATTTACTTACATGAGGCTCAGGATGTGAAGATGTCCTTGCTGTTAAAGAACAAGCTCAGAAGCACTGCTCCACTTTGCTTATTAAACTGCAGAAAAAAAGGCTGTTTGTGTTTGTCTGCTGCTCTGGGAGGTGGGTTGTGCACTGAGAACAAAAGCTACATGCAAGGGCGCATTCTCTCACCCACTGGCACGGGCATGCTCAAGGATGGCTTTCCATAGAACAAGGTCTATCTTCAGCACCAAAGGCCCCAGAGGAGGATAGAGCAGGGGGCCTCTGGTCAGATTGCTGCGTGGTGTGAACTGCTGTGAAGACCACACATTTGGTGAATGCAAAATCTAATGAGGAGGCACACAGTAGTAAAAGGTCCTGCGGGAGGAAAAGATGTGCTGAAGCAAGGGCCAGGATGGTGTGTATAACGGAGCACGCATGACTGGGAAGTCTTACTAGCTCCTGAGGGGAAGGTCAGGCTGCTAAAAGTCTATGGGAGTTGGATATGTTTGTGTTAGCTCGCAAGTCAACAGGCACAAGAGGTAGGGATGGGAAACACAGGATGGGACAGGCAGGGAGAGAACAAAGTCAATGAGAAGGGCAATGAACTTTTGATACATCTCTCTTCCACCCGCTTGGGAAGGTAACTTGGACCAGGAAAGCTCTGCTAAGCTCCAAACTACATGGCTGCCTGACTGCTCAAACAGCTCCAGCCAAACCTCCCTGTGCTGACTCTGGACAAGGACTTGCAGATGGAATAATCTAGACAAACATCATAGGGAGCCAAGCCTGAAGCCACAAATGGACTGATGTGCCAGGAGCTGAAACAGAGTGTAGGCTCTTGAGCAATTTATTCTTCTATAGCAGATTGTTCTCCCAATGCTTACAGAGATTTTGTTGAGCAAGAAGAGGGAGACCTAGGAAATTATCAGGCTCCTTTCTTCTTCCATGCTCACACTGATCCCTTCCAGAACTGCCATGGGGCAGAGTCTGTGCAGAAAAGCAGCTGCTCCATCCACATCACAGCTACAGCTCACCCTGCTCTCCATGCTGTCCTGGCGTTGAAGAAGCACTGACTGGTCTCTGTCTCTTCTGCATGGGTATCTGTGGTTCATCTCAGGAGAGAGACTTTAGATGAAGTAATTGACTACAATTTGAGGTAGAAAGATAACATGGTGAGGTTGACCTTGAGCTAAAGATCCCCATAACATGCTTATGAGCAAGGGATGAGTGTGAGTTCATTTGGAGGACTGGAGAGGGGGAATGGTTGAAGCAGAGAATTTAAGGGCATCCTGAATCCTAGTCCCACTGTAAGCTAGGGCAAACTAGTTCAATGGTTTTTTTGCCACATTTTCCTCAAATACAGCATTCTGCAAAAATGGATATGAAAGTTGACCCACTCCTGAAGATCCAGGGAGCTCTATATCAACAACCCAAACTGTTGGTGTGCTAGCGGTGTTTGCAAGGGCAAATAATAGAACGTGTGCTGACAGTCACAACATGAAGCTAATATTCAGGATTTATGACTCCTCTGCCAGCCTTGGTGACCTTTCAAAACCACTTCCGTACTAGTTCTAAAATAAAACCTGTATTTCACAGTCAAGCTGAGAGAGCAGGCTCATGTTTGGGCCATGCCTCGAGGTCTATGGTGAGCTAGCTCTATAGAAGGGAAATGCGGTACTATTGCTGTTATTACTACTCTATAATGCACATGACACTTTCCTTTCAGTATTATTCTTAGGAACAATCTCTGGGAAGATTTTGATTTTCCTAAAAAAAGGAAAAAGATAGATTATAAGCAGCTAGGGACAAAAATAATCCCATTCCCATGTGGTTTGCGCTGTTTAAAGGGACAGAGTACCTATTTTTTGAAAAGACAAACAACTGACATTTGTCAGCACAAATAAATTTGGAAAAATAGACAGAATATCATTTTCCAAAAGCTTGAGGTGAGCCTGAGATGACCCAGAGTATGGAGCAGAGGGTGGAAGCATGCCCTGTGTGATAGAGCCCAGCCATCTCTCCGGCAGAACATGAGCAGGGAGGAGTTTTTCTGACTTTTAGAGGAGGATCTTGGTTTCGAGCCAGGAGGTTAAAGGGTGAACACAGCAGCACAGGACCAGGCGCACAGGGAGAGTGCTTTGTCTCATGTCCCCACATTTTTGTTCACTGTCCTGGTTATGGTCAGGTGGGAAAAAAGACAATGCTGTACATACAGCATGAATTGCAATTCCATACAATGGGCTGAGTTCTCCTCTGCTAGTATCTGGTGGTTGGACAGAGGCCACTGAGCTAACAACAGCTGTGTCTTGTAGCTAACAATAGTTGGAGGCACCAAGGAAGTAGCAGATGTTGGAAATTTGCCCCAGACAGCACCAGATAAAGCAGGAAAGTCTTCTTCTTTCTGCATTCCCACTGCATCCTCCATGGCCATGTGCTGGGGAAAGCTGTCTGCCAGAATCCAGAGGTGCAAGGATGGGTTGAGGTGAGTGCTGGAGCTGAAGGAGATGAGCAGACAGAGCAGGGACTGCAGGAAAAGCAGAGGGATACAGCTGGGAGCACTGGGATTTCACAACACAGAAACCAGGACAGGATCACTTTTGATTCTGGCAAATCCTGATCCCCATGCAACTGCTGTGAAGCATTAACCTTGTCGTGGACTACACCCTGGAGGTAATTTAGACACGTTTGCAACATGGAAAATCCCAAGCCACAGACTCTAGAGTTAGTTTGGGTGTGTGCATCCATGTGTTCTGCTCTGGGACCACCTCAAACTTCAGCAAAAACGTGGGGTAAAGAGCCAGCCAAGAGAAGAACCACATTCAGGCTTTGCTGCTGCTGCCCCTACAGTTACTGTCACTAACAACTGGTGTGGAATCAATGAGAGATGCCTCAGACACAGCATCTTCAGAGCTGCTTCATCTACTGCCACCTCATTTATTCTGAAGACTTAAAACAAAGGGTTTGGGACAACTGCAGACAGGACAAGGCTGAACACAGAAGAGTAAGCTTGCTTTTGTTTGCCTATAATATTAATAGGCGCATTATGTAATTTCCTTGGCTTACTGATGCAGCAACTCTGGTTACAAGACAGGATGGGATTTCCTTGAGGTCATTCTCCCAGACTGTGTGAGTTGTTATTTTCCTGGCTCACCCACAAACAGAGCGGTTTGCTCTTCTGAAACACTAATGTCCAACTGTTGAAAGGTTTTGCCAATGAAAACACTGTGGCCTTACCCCATTTTAATAATCTAAGGCATCAATCTGCCCCTTAATATTTGTTTGATGTGTTCTGCACCCTGCTGAAATATCCCCTCCAGACCTCCCTGAGCTCAGGCTCTGATTGAAGAGAGATGCCATGCATCAAGCCTGCAGCTTTCTCTCTGAAACATTAAGCGGGGGATGGTGGTAAAATGTATTTATACTCATGTATTGAGGAAAGACCATATATTCCAGCCTCTTTTTTTTTTTTCCATCACTCAGAGATGGGCCAGAGGCCAAAACGGTGCTGCAAAGCTTGTTTTCTATTTAAAACCTTCATTTTTATTAATAACCCTTTACAGCCTACACACCAGCACTGCAGGAGTTGCATTTCCGTGTTATGTCATTGTGAACCGTTACGTATTTAATTCCTGTACCCACAAACCCATATGGACATCATTAAACACGCACCGTACGGTATTAAAACTGTGCTCCATAAAGTGTGATTTAGAAAAAAAATAAGACCTATGAAGTGATGATTTTTATTTTTTTTCCTAAGGTCATGGGAAAATGAAGAAGTAGGGGAGAGAGAAAGGGTTCAGCGGTGCTGCGGGTTAGCTCATAGCTCTCCATGCCTGCAGAGTGAAAGCCCAGCCTGCCTTATGCACCACAGAACATTCATTACCCACTAACTTCAGGCCAGGGATGATGAATTTCTGCTTGGCAGACCACACAGACAACTTCTACAAAAATTACAGGTTACAAACCAGCACAAGACCTTGATGATTTTATTTCTGCCAAATGAGGTTTCCATCACTTCCCCTGAAAGAAGCTGACTTTAGTGTCAGCAGAAGAGCAGGCTTTCCCATGTTGCTGGGAGTTAGTACAGGGCTACTAACACAGGTGAGGATAGACCCTTGCCCCAAGTATGACATGTCTCTGGCACTGGGCTTTGTCCCTGTTTCTGTTACAGCTCCAGACTGGCTTGTCCTGGTTATAGTCTATGCTATCAGCAAATCCAGTGATAGGGAAACTTCTGCAAGGCAGCAAGGACACATTTCCTCAGCCTCAGGATCTTGCCTGTGTCCAGGACTCTTATCATCTCTCTGTTGTCTCTTATATGGGATTGGAGATGAAAGGATATGGGAGAGAGAGAAAATGATGGAAGAAATAAACCCAGCGTACAGAGTCCCATTGGAACAAATAGAAATGAGTGCAGCAATGCTGGAGGGAGCAGGACAGAACATATTAAGAAGGAAAAAAACAATATCCAAGGGATGTAAAGATAATAAAACCCCAGATACAGTTTTATGACACAAGAAAAGATGTCAATATGAGGAAAAGAAGCTGATGCAGTCAGGGATGGTAAGAAAGCAAAAAAAAAGTAAGAGATAAGAACAAAGAACAATTTAAAAATGTCTGGTAAAACATTTATGTACGTATGTAAAATACAAGACAGTCAGTCAATTGCCTACAACACACACTAGGCAGCTTACAATGGCCTAGTCCTTTACTCAGGAGTGAGACCTGCCAAACCCTGTTCAATGGCTGAATTCCCTCTGATCATGGAGCTAAAGAGAACAAATCACAGCTAAAATGGTATCTGACAGGATTTTACAGCAAGTACAGCCACAGAAAGGTATTTTGCATAGCCTTGTGCTTACTGCTTTGTCTAAGAGTGGCTGCATTCCCTTATGGAGACTGTCTTGGTGCTCCGTCGATTTTACAAGCTACATAATTAAAAGGTCCCCTCAAAGACTCAGATGAAGATATATACCTAATTGCTTTCAAGCCCTTTTTGGTTTTCTTCATGAAATATTAGTATAAATATATGTATAGAAAGAGCATTCAGGGTGCACATAAATTATCTGCTATATAAAACCTCTATATGTTCAGGCCAGTAGAGCCTCTCTGGTGGTTTTGCTTTGTGATGTCTGTGTTTAGGAATCTCCAAGAACAGATGTTACCTACCCCTGTCCCTTGAAAGCTGATGACTTAATGCAAGTTAAGTTTGTTGTGCTGGCCCCAAAGCCTGTGTGCACGTATTCCACATGTCCATCTCCAGGCAAGAGAGAAGGGTTAACATGATTTGCAGAGGGGGTTACTGATGAATGAACCTCCTTTATATCCCAGCCCTCTCCAGAATTTTTCATTCCCATCAAACAAACATACCCATGAATACACACACAAATAATTTTGGGTGCACGTGTGCTCCCGTTGAATTCAATACAGTTATTCACTGTGTAGAAAACTACCCATGTGCATAAATGTTTGGAGGAGGAGGGCCACTCTCAGGATGAGGCTGACAGCAAGTTTAATGTTATCCAGTTGCATTACTCTGGAGGTGAAATGTTTTCTGTAGGGCTGTGTCCTCCTTCATTCAAAATCAGGAATTTACTTTGATCTTTTAAAAATAAAGCCTTAAAAGAAGAAGCAGACACGACTGGCAAAACTTCTTCAGGAAACTTTCAAAGTACCATTAGGACCCCAAACTGTTAAATGGTCTATTTTGGGTCAGTGCTCTCTTAAACTGATAGTCACATCTTCTACTTACATGGTTCCCTGGCATGTGAGTATATCTGATTTGAATGTATCTGAAATGGAGATAAGATTGGAGATTTTCTGAGCACATATTAGGATAGACATTATCATGGCAGAAAGCAACATTTGTTTGTAAAAGTCAGACATTCTCTGTTTGCTGATATTATTTCAATCTTCTCTCACAAACATTATTTATCCTGATGGGGATCAGGACTCATTGGGCAGTAAACAAGGGCTCAGTAGTTTATAAGCCTGTCAACAAAGAAAATAAATATAAAAGACTTGTCATAAATCCACATGGACAAAATTTTCTGATTTATGAGGTCAATAAATGATTGAGGCAAGAAAATGAAAAAAAGCCTTAAAAGAAAGCAGATAAAAAAGGAAGGAAAAAATGGCAGTATTTATATAATGCGTTAGAGACTGGGCTTCCACAAGAAGAGGGTGAAAGGGATCTTACGATGCTTATTTCATCCCTTGCCTAATAATCCAAAAGCACCTAACTTTCAAAGCACTGTGTTTTTTTCATAGGCTGGAAGCATCACAAAGCATCCTTCATCAGTCTGGCCTTTTGGCAGCCCTCCTCCAAATGCAAATGCTACATCTGGAAAAGGCAGGAATCCTCTCTCCTGCCTGAAAGACTCCTTTTATCTCTGTCCTCTGCAGAACTCTTACTTCTTGCAACTAAACACTCCAACATACTACTTTATTGAACAGATTCAAGTCTTCCTCCTCATCTACTGAGCTGCCCCTTAAAGTACCAGCTCACCTTTGGAGCCCACTCGCTAACTGGCACAGGTCACCCTGCCATACCTCAGCCAAGCATCCCTAAAGCAACCCCCCCCACCCCCACCCCCCGAACACACAGATGAGCATGAAAACAATAACAATGAAGATTAACAGAAGCTTATTTGTCAGGCCTGGCAAGAAGAGCATCTCATCAGCTAGTATGGCCTGTGCAATTCAGCCGCCGGGGGTTCCTCCTCCCCACAGGGGATGACACTGATGCATCATGAACATTAATAACATTGTTAGGGCATGTCCAACAGAGCTCTGCTTTGTGCATTCAGATGACCCAGCAAACAATAAGATACTTTTCCATTGACCTTTTGTTGGAAGAGTATAAAACTGTTTGCAGGGACCTGAATGACTCTTGCAGCTTTCCCTAGTTGCCCCTGGCCCTTAGCTTCACTATAAAGATATATATGGAGATAAAGGAACAAATCCAGACTGAGCAAGATGCCTCAGCACCCAGCTTACCAGATACTGGGATTGTAAAGGCTTTGTGCCAGCTGAAGAACCTTATTACTGGGACCACAGAAAGGAAAGTGTGCAGCTTTGTTACCCACATGCTTCCCCAAATTTAGGAGCTGTGTTACTAAACTGTCCCATCATGTATGAAGAAATGTAGAACATTGGCAACATATACAGGTCCCTGCTACAGAGTAAAAGCTACCGGTGTTACTCAGTCTGCTTGTTGTTTGCATTTGCCATTATTTTCAGGGGGCTGGTGACAGCCTTACACCCCACCTTTTGGTTCTAAGTTCAGAATAGCTGAAATGATTCTCCTCACCTGGGGTAAAAATTCCCTGCACCATTGTTGGTGGGACAGTGCTGTGGCTGGGCTTTAACACAGTGAAACCCTCCCCACTCCTCTTTTATTTATTCATAACGCCCCAAAAGCCCCAAAGTGCTGTGCCAGGGCTTGATCTTTCATGTATTCATGAGCCCTTTCTTTGCTTGCCAGATGTTGGCAGGGGGAAAAGGGATTGGCCACATGATTGATGCTCTCCCACAGCTGGAAGAGTGAAGCATTACACAGGACCAGACACACTGCAGCACTCTGAATGACAGATCAAGTCCCAGCCACACAGAACTCAGGGACCCATACACCACAGCAGAAGGGGTCATCTGCAAAACCGTCTGCAGGATGTACAGGTCTGTTCATTCTACAGCCATCCTGCTGCTAGTAGGGCTGATGAAAACGACCCAAATTCTGTGGTTTGAGACCACGTTTCAACAGGAACTGAGAGGTTCATTATTGGAAAAACATTTTCATGAAAAGAAAGTTCCTTGTTTAGCCAAATTTGAAGGATATTCAACAGCTCCACAAGATAGTGCGTTTTGATGGAAATAAGATCACTTTAAACTTAACCTCCTCAAGAACTCTACAGCTCCCCTAGCAAGAGAGGACAATGTCGGTGAAGTTCTCATCATCAAAAAAAGGTCTGAGACCCAGCAACCTACCCAACAGGGAGCAGCAAAGATGGCAACATTGCTAACTCACTAGTGAACCAGGACAGCTTCAAGTCTCTGATGAATGCTGTCTCTGGTTTGAGTCATTCACACTTCATTCCCAGCATGCTTGGATGGAAAAAGAAAAGGTTTATCTGTTAGATATGGTGCCCCTGACGTCTTAACCCCACAGTTGTTGCAATGGGTCTCTTCTCATAAAGCAAAATAGACGTTTTTTGGCCCACAACATTCAACATTTTCCTCTTCTTTTATATTTTCAAGCATTGGGTATCTCAGGTTACTAGTGATTTTTTGCGGTGGTTCCCAAATGAGCCTGAACTGCTCTGATTTTTCAAACCCACAAGACTGTAATTGAAAGCAAATGTAATCAGACATATACAATGTTCTGAGGTTCACCACAGTGCACTGCAGTCAGCATTACTGGAGTGGCTATTAAAACTCATTGGAGCTGGGAAGCAAATACAGCTTGCAAGAATCCAGCAAATAACCAGCTTTTATTAGATTAGACTTAAGTATTGCAAAGCACAGTCAATCCCCTATTCAGAATATATCTGAGGTCTGTTTAAATGAACATCTTTCCTTAGGCCATTGTTTTAAGAGATGTTAATGGAAACAAGGAAAGAATTCTACTTCTAACACAACAAATTCTGCAATCCTTACAACAGTGTCAATCTCAAATAGTCCATTACTGTCAGTGGGGTTGTTCCAATGAAACTCTGGAATAACTGGAAAAAGAAAGTGGCCCAAAGACAAAGGGTATCTTTGAACGCAGACACCCAGCTCTAGCTTGAGATAAGCAGTAGCAAATCCCTTCCATAAACCTCCCAAACAAAATGCAGGCATTAAAAGGTGATGGGGGGGGAAGGTTTAATTGAATTCCCACTGGCACTTGAATCTGCACTTAAAAGCAGGTCTAGGGTTATCTGTGAAATTTCAATTAAATCAAAAGCTTTGATAACATGATAAGTCACACCAGAGTTTGGAGACAAAACATGTTGTTATTTGATCCTCTGCTTGTGTTTCTGGGAACAGCACTCATGAAAGACAGTCAGCTGCAGACCAGTCAAGAAGATGGAAAGGGTGGAAATGAATCCACCCATAGATCACTGGGGCTCCTACAGCCAGAGCCACTTGAGGTCTGGTACTTTTTATACATCCTAAATCCTAAAGAAGGCACCCCATTCCTCAAGGGGCAGAAGGACAGAGCAAAACAGATCATCTCTGACGCGTGCAGCACTCCAGGGGATGGTTACCTATTGCCACAAATGGGTTTTTTTCTCTTTTCAGGCTTCCTACAAACAAGACTTTAAACAGCAAAAGCACTAGGAGCTGAATGCAAAACTCTGTGGACACAAAACACCAAGCCCTGTGTATGCAATGGTTTTCCAGCACAAATCCTTTAATGGCATGGGGTGAGCAGGTGAAGCCAGGTGCATCAACCAGTAATTGTCTAATGCACTGTTATGATACAGCCAAGCCAGAAGGTAAGCCTGGCTCTCATCCTGACCCAAAGCAGGAGGTGGTGGCTCTCCAGAGAGACCTGACTTGCTTTACCTGTTGTTCAGCACTTTGATTGCTAATGCTTCCTGCTCTCTCTTCAGTGGCAACTGCTGGATGCTAAGGGCAGTACGAGAGACTCTCAGAGTTCAAAGTCCTTTTCATGAAGGAATATCACCTCTACCTCACGGTGTTTAGGCAGAAATGCTCCCCATTAAATAAATGTGAGATGTCAACTCCACCTGGCCTGTAGTCAACAGCAATAAAACACATTTTAAGCAATGCCTTCCCTTGTAACATATAGTACAGCCTGATGTCTTACATTGCCCCCAGTCAGGTCAGAATCATAACTAGGGTTGCACTAGGCATACGTACATGAGAAAAACACTCTTTTTATAACCAGCGAGGCTACTGATCCTCAACAGCGTTACAAATAAAGGGACTCTCCAGATAACCAATGTCAAAATTACTCAGCGATCAACAATAGGAAGTGCAGAGCACTGAAAAGTTCCATCTGACCCAAGGCACCTCGGGCGCAATTTGTCACCCTGGCAGCAAACATCCCATTAAGTACATTTGTCCCTAGTGCCCTCCTCTTCAGAGTGGAAAAAGCTCTTCATTAAACAATAGTGCAGCCATACTAAACATAGACATAGCAACGACAAGCCAGATTTTTCTCCACGACATAGTTATAGTTGTAACATAAGCTGCCTATCCTTGTTTTTCAGAAACATGACACACAGGAAGAGACAGGCTATATTCAATTCTGTCATGCTAATGAAAACTCCACCCCATCTCGTCCTGCCTAGCAGGTCATGAGTCAACAGTGACAGATATCTCAGTGAGTGTAATCAACCTGCTAGCAGGGGCTCACCAGAACAAGAAATCCAGATAAGAAGAGGAAGTCCCCATCCCTCTTCCTCTCCTCAGTTACAGGCATATCTGCAAAGCATAGTGGGACCGGATGCTTCTCTTCTGCATAGACATAAAGATCTCTTCAGTGTTTATCAGCATGGGTGATTCAACCCTATGGGCTGTCCCTATTCTGGGGCATCACACCAAGCATCACGTCTTTAAACAGAGACTTTTGAAAGACCCTGTGGCGCTGAGCCAAACATTTCTGGAAGTGTGGGCTCAAGAATAATGGGTGCCCTAAAGCCTTCCCAACAAACTTGGTAACCTCTGAAACCAGCTATTTTTGTTCTTCTCCAATCCTGCCTCACTAGCACAGGTTTCCCCCACTGCCAGATGAATACATTTGTTCTTTTGGCTCCCTAACTGGTGTTGCATACAGAAGAACCAGCAGAACAAGCTTTCCTGATAGATTTTGGGAGTAATGTTGCTTCCAGTGTTGACCAAGGATTTTAAAAACAAATTATTTTTTTAACTGGTCGTTTCTTGAATTATACTATAGAAGGAACAAAGTTTCTTTACCAGAATCAAATCCTCTTTGCAAATCTCTGAAACCATACCTCTGCAATCATACTGCAGATACAGCCAGGAGATGTGAGAGGCATTTCCAACATCACAAAATAAATCAATGAGCCAGTAAGGAGCAGATTTCCCAATCCCCTGCACTAACCACAAAACTTTTCTTCTCCGGAAGGAAGCAATTTTATGGGTTAAGTTAAACGTTAAGCAAACTATCACTTTCTGATCTACAAAATAGGCATTGGCAAATTATCAACAGTGATTGTTCCTTTAGGATATGAACAAAACTGGACAGGAAAAAGGCCCTCGAGCCAACAGGGCCTGGCATTTAGTTTTTCTCAAGGCAACACCTCCACATTTCAAAGCACCTCTTCAGTCCCAACTCTTCTACAGAGAAAGAAAATACAGTGTCTTGAATTTGTGCTCATAAAGAGTAACCTTTGTCTAGCACGGACACTACAGTTGTGTTTATCCCTAACAAGGCAGTGTCCAGTGCCACTGCTTAAGGTGCCACATATTGGCAAGGCTCTGATCTCAGTCACATTCTGATGGATTTTGGATAAGTCTGGTTATTCTTAATCCATCTTGTGCCCATGACAGCACGCTGCTTTTAGACCCTGCAGCACGTTCATAACCAATCCAGGCAAAAGCTATTTCTGTGCACTTGGCTGTCGGTGCTGACTGTCAGTACATTAAACTATCTTTGTTTCTTTCAGCACCATGTCCTTTCACAGTCAGACCTACAAAGCAAACCCAAATGTGATATTCAATGCAAGGAATAAAAACTCTTGCTGTACAGTAACAGCAGTAACATATGCTGTTCCAACTGCCATTCTTCTACATCTTTTTTGTGTGGTTGCTGAACCTATTTCATTTAATGTGCTTTCTGTTCCCCCTGGTTTATTGCTTGATATTTATCTATATAGAATTTCTTTTTCATTTTCTGGATGAGTAGCTAAAAGATTCAAGTCTTCCCTCAGGAAGTATCACTGATGCTGCAGCCAGCAGCAAATTTCAGTATCGTCAATTTGATATTTGAGCCCAAATCATTTATATGTTGCAAACAAAATGGAAAGTCCCACGTGAAAGTAAAGAAGATGACAAGTAATGCATCTGTTGTTTCCTTTTTTCCATTCCTAGAGTCTCCTCCATCCCTGAATTGCTTTAGTTTACTGAAGATAACAATCTCCAAGTGAGACCTTCTCAAAGAAGGGATTAATAGGCATTGATGAAAGGCAGCCTACACTGTTGGGGTATCTAGAGCCCCATCTGACAACAGCAAGGTCCCAGAGACTAAGCTCCTGCTCTCCAGGTCAGAGGGGGCACAACCAGGAAACAGCCACACTTCACTTCTCTACTTCTGGGGCACAAGGCAGCCTGACCTCTCAGCCACAGATTTATAACAGTCCCACACTATAAGCAGGATACTGTGAAGCACTTCCTGCTATTTAGAAGCCAAAACCCCATTTTCAAGACAAATTTAGGTGCTGAGGCCAAGTATTTCTAGTAAATACAACCCTAAACCAAGCACATTTGAAAAACCAAACACAGGTGCTCTGCTACACTTGGATGCTCAAAGAGTCACGGTACCTAATTCCCACTGGAACCAGTGGCAGCTGGATGACTAATTAGGAGTAGCCAAGCAAGGCTCTTGGCAAACACAGCCCTAACAGTTTATTGCATCCTTTGCTACCCAAATCTCAGTGAAGGTGATTAAGTCATTCTTTGAAAAAATTAACTTCTTCTTCCCTGCAGAACAGTGGGTCTTAACTGCCTTATCCTGCCACCATCTTATTCAGAGCTTTTCCTGCTCTGTGCTTTACAATTTACTTCCCAGCTGATAAATCATATAAAAATAAAACTTCCATCTTTTCTTTGATTTGCTGTCTCTTAGGGAAATTAATTTCCTTTCTACATCTTTCAGGTGGAATGAATTTCCCTAATCAAATGTATGCATTGAGCAGTCACAATACAGAATCACAGAATGGATGAGCCTGGAAGGGACCACTGGAGGTCATCTAGCCCAACCTCCCTGCTCAAGCGGGGACTACCACTAGCAAGTGCAGACTGTAACAATGACTGCAATAAAATGGTGCTGACCACATTCCTCAATGATACGAAAATTATCTGCACAGTTAAGTCCAGTAAGAAAGAGCAACTACAAAAAAAAAACCAAAAGCTTTCCTCCTAGCACATTTTCTCAGAGACTCAACTATCAAGCGTGTTGGGAAACATAATTCTAAAGGGATGAAAAAGAAGAGAAATGTAAGGGGAGAAAGAGAAGATAAAATATTTGCATAATATTGAACAAATCAGAATAAATATAGTATTTTACAGACGAAAATTTTTAGTCCTCTACCAATAGGTAATTGGATTCTTATCACAGGGTAGATCAGAAAACATTTGGGAAACAGAAATAATCCTACTGAGAAATGACAAAATCCATTCGCGGGTCCTGAAGGAGCTGGCAAATGAAGTTGCTAAGCCACTGTCCATCATATTTGAAAAGTCACGGCAGTCAGGTGAAGTTCCCAATGACTGGAAAAAGGGAAATATAACCCCCATTTTCAAGAAGGGGAAAATGGATGAGCCAGGGAACTACAGACCAGTCAGCCTCACCTCTGTGCCTGGCAAAATCTTGGAGAGGATTCTTCTGGAAGGCATGCTGAGGCACACGAAAAACAACAAGGTGGTTGGTGACAGCCAGCATGGCTTCACTAAGGGGAAATCCTGCCTGACCAATCTGGTGGCCTTCTATGATGGGGCTACGGAACTGATGGCCAGGGGTAGAGCAGTTGATGTCATCTACCTGGACTTGTGCAAAGCGTTTGACACTGTCCCACATGACATCCTTGTCTCTAAGTTGGAGAGACATCAATTTGATAGGTGGACCACTCGGTGGATAAAGAACTGGCTGGATGACCGCACGCAAAGAGTTGTGCTCAACGGCTCAATGTCCAGCTGGAGACCAGTAATGAGTGGTGTCCCTCAGGGATCGGTGTTGGGACCGGTCTTGTTCAACGTCTTTGTTGGTGACATGGACAGTGGGATTGCGTGCGCCTTCAGCAAGTTTGCCGATGACACCAAGCTGTGTGGTTCGGTTGATACGCTGGAGGGAAGGAATGCCATCCAGAGGGACCTTGACACGCTTGTGAGGTGGGCTGATGCCAACCTGATGAAGTTGAACCATGACAAGTGCAAGGTCCTCCACCTGGGTCGGAGCAATCCCAGGCACAGCTCCAGGTTAGGCAGAGAAGAGATTCAGAGCAGCCCTGAGGAGAAGGACTTGGGGGTGTTGGTCAATGAGAAAATGAATATGAGCTGGCTGCAGTGTGCGCTCACAGCCCACAAAGCCAACCATATCCTGGGCTGCATCAAAAGGAGCGTGACCAGCAGGTCAAGGGAGGTGATCCTGCCCCTCTATTCTGCTCTTGTGAGACCTCACTTGGAGTATTGTGTGCAGTTCTGGTGTCTTCAACATAAAAAGGACATGGAACTGTTGGAACAAGTCCAGACGAGGGCCACGAGGATGCTCAGGGGACTGGAGCACCTCCCACATGAAGATAGGCTGAGAAAGTTGGGGCTGTTCAGCCTGAAGAAGAGAAGGCTGCATGGAGACCTCATAGCATCCTTCCAGTATCTGAAGGGGGCCTATAGGGATGCTGGGGAGGGACTCTTCATGAGGAACTGTAGTGATAGGACAAGGGGTAATGTGTTCAAACTTAAACAGGGGAAGTTTAGATTGGATATGAGGAAGAAATTCTTTACTGTAAGGGTGGTGAGGCACTGGAATGGGTTGCCCAGGGAAGTTGTGAAGGCTCCATTGCTGGCGGTGCTCAAGTCCGGGTTGGACATAGCCTTGGGTGGCATGGTTTAGTGTGAGGTGTCCCTGCCCCTGGCAGGGGGGTTGGAACTAGATGATCTTAAGGTCCTTTCCAACCCTAACTAATCTATGATTCTATGAACAGTCATGCTTACAGATAGAAAAAAATGTACTAGGTGTGCTTTAGTTCTGGTAGACTCATAAACTAAAGCATGCTTCCTTAAGATGGCCACTGCATTACCCTTGCAAGTTCTTTCCATTTTCCTTATCAGAAATTTCTAGTACATGAAGAGTAAAGGGAGAATCCAGCTTCCATTCTAGAGTGGCTGCCTGGCACCTAAGTATCGGAGTGTTACACCAGTATTTATGCAATAGAGATATGATCAGTAAAGCTCATGGCTACCAACCACAACAAAGCATTTCTGTTCTTCAGTAGAGGCACCCTCAGCATTGTCTGTTTTCTGCATCATCCCTCATAATGTTATGTCATATACCTAATAAATTCCCTAGTTTTCCTGGATTTGCATATTCTTTGAACATCGCTTAAATATTCTTACAGTAAATATACTCTTAGAGATTGAGAACTGACTTAAATTCAGTTGTTAATATATAATAAGTGGTGGTTTAAACAGAAATCTCTTCCAAGCCTGCATGCGTTTCTGCCGCGGGAGTACTGGAGAACTGAATCCTTGGCTTTTGATCTGCTTTTTAGACTGAATCCAGGCCCAGAGAGAAAAAGCAAACTCCCACGAGTGGTCTGGCTGTGATATTTTGAACCTGACTGCAAAAAAGCTCTAAAAGCAGCAGACTGTATGCAATGTCTAATTGATTAATCCCACTCTTCAGGAATTAATGTTATTTCTAGTAAAAAAGAATCATTAAAAAATGGGTTTGTTTGTTGATTACGAGCCCTGATCTGACCTCAGCCTTGAATTCAAATCCCCAGTAGAAGTCTGAAATTAATCCACCTCTGGCTTAGTTATCCGTAATTATAATTATTAACAGAAGTATCCAGTAAATGAATGGCTTTCAGTGACATGGTGTTTAAACTTAGAATAATGGATAACTTAAAGCACACTTCCTTCTTATCTCACAGTAACTTTTCTCATAGCAAGCAGGATCTGGTCTTTACATGGGCATGGTAAATGACATAAGCCCAGCCATTTGCTTATATGTATATAGGCATTTGCTCAAATGCTAAAATTATACATATTACAAAGCTAAGCAGTTGAAAACTGCTCCTCCTGTACCAGAGTTGATGGCTTGAAACTTGATTTCTCTGCTGCTGATCAGCTGAGCGCATCAAGAGCAGCAGAAGCAGCTGCCCTGGGAACACTGGCTCTAGAGCTCCAAACCCTGCCTTGTCCATCAGTGCTCCCAACTCGTTGAAAAGGCCATGATTTCACCATGTGAAATGGTCCTAGAAAGATCCCAGACTATTTCACAGTGGTATTTTGTGTCCCGCTATAGTCTCTCCCATTCAACATGAAGGAAACCTGCTGCTGGGAGCTATCTGACCTGGAGCTAGCTCTGCTAGCAGAAGCAGACTCAGAGGACACTCTCAGCTGGTTCAAACACTGTTATTCCTTGCGACATCCAGCTATCTGCCCGTAAGCTGCTGTACCCAGAAGAGGCTTAATGGAACTGAAAGGAATACCTTCTGCCAATTGTCACAGGACTCGAAAGCTTGGACCATCACCAAAACAGGAAACAGAAAACCTAAGCTGAGAATCCAACCAAACAAATTGGCTGGATTATAACCGTGTTGGGAAAGCCCAGCTTTTATTACAGCTGGATTGCATGCTGCTCAGCACTGCAGGCAATAGGAGCACCGCAGCAGTAGGAAATGACCCTGTAGGGAGCAGCCTGCAAGCCAAACACAGCATAACCCGGAGAGGACCGTACACAGAAGCTGAGAGGAGGCAAGGGTAGGGCAGATGAAGAGTTATAAGGAAGAAGCTGGGAACACATCTGTAAAAGTGCCTAAGGGACAACAGGAAAATGTTGGCTTCTTTAGGACAATAGGACCAGAAGTAAAGGGCACAGGTTCGCACCTGAATTACTGCAAGTGCATCCTTGTGAGTCATGGCTCAGCCATTCAGGGCATGGATACCTCTCTGCACATCTGCTGCAAGGTAAACCAGACTTCGTGTCTCCTCCCTTTAAGTTTAAGCTTCCATTTTTTTCTGGCTGGAAGCACGTGCTCAGTCGCCGCTCTGCAGACATGCAATAACTCAGTGGATTCTCTCAGCTCAACAACCCAAATGCCCATGGAATTAGTTAATTAATGCCTCCTGAAAATTAGTTCATTAAACTCTAGGTCAGGCTTTGTCTTAAGAGGCTGAACTGCTGCAGAAAAACAGAGCAGGTGATCACGAAACTAAAGACCATCTCATTGTGCACAGAGAGAAGACATGAAGGAGCACAAGCAACTCCATTCTGCCATCCCTCGGTGGCTGAGTCCCTTGCTTTAACCCAACCAACTGAATGCCATGTCTATTCTGATATACCAATACATAAGCCACCTCTGCACTGAGGGCTAAAAGATGCAGCTGAAGAAATAGAGAAAATAATTAGGGTAGTGTAGATGCTGTTCCAGGCTACACTCCTACCACTCCCAGTGAGATGGACCATGAGGTCCAGGAAAGACTGAATGCGTAGGGCTTGGGCACCACTAGCTCACTGTTTCTGTAGGGGCTTGGCAGAGTAGCAAAATGAGGGAATAAACTGGGGGTTTCTCTGGCTGATCATACTCCTTCTCCCAGTGACTGCTGAGCCTGAGAATCGCCCTGGAGGTGTCCTTTCCCCAGACCCTACACAGTGGTGCAGTGAGCCCCAGATCTCCTCCCTTCCCCCTCAGTTCACATAAGAAAAACACTAAGATGTTTCTGTTGGCATTTACATCACCTTTTTGTAGAGACTAATCTTCAGTTTCAACAATACATCTTTTGTGAAGCGCTCCCAGCAGAAACCTTAGACACCTTTCCTAAGATCTGTTTGCTTACAGAAGACGAGGTAGGATTTGTTTAAACCCTTCTAGATTAATGTCTTGCAGACATTAGTGAAGTGAGATTTAATCAGGTTATTGCTCTACATTTTCCAGGGAAATAAATCACACTTATTACTAGGTTGGAATAAGATGCAAGGCTTGGGCTGAGAACATTTAGTCTTTTTTGTTTTTCCGGAGCAAGGCAAAGCAAATGGATAACTTGAAAGTTGCTGCAAGGTTCTTGAATAGGGAGCTCAACAAAAGGCCCCCGATGACTTGTAGGAGGGTAAAGAAAGCCTTAATGCCTAGTGCCAGACTAGGGATGTGCCTTGGTCCCCGTTCCCTGCCTTGCAGGTGGCCAGTCCTGACTCTTATTTTACTCAGGCATAATACCATAGGGTCCATATCAATACAGAAATCAAATAGGAGTCTTAAACAGCATTTAAAGCAGACTTACAATGTCCAGTTGAGACCCTCCAGGGGAACTCTTCCACAACCCTGGGGACCTCAGGCCTCTTCTGAGTGCCTGTTTCTGCCTGGCACAAGGAAACATCTCCTTGCGTCACAGGGGTGTGGTGAGATCAAGCAACCTTTGCAGACCTTCTTACAGACCCTAAATGGAAACTGTGATAGTCAGCAGGTGTAGCCATATGCTGCTGCAATGGTTTTGAAGTTTGCAGTATGTGTTTAACAATGAGTGTACAACTGTATTCATTTACTCTGGACATTTTCCTAAACCAAGGCTGGCTACACAATAAAAAACCAGCTTTTTTCCCTGACCTTTGATTCAAAAACTGCTTTTCTCATTCAAAAAAAACCCAATCCACCAAACCCAAAAGACTTTGCTCTCAGCTATACTAGCAGTGTTTTCTTTAGCACAAATGCTGATACATCCCCTTGTACAAAATCACACATGTGCAAAAGGCAAAGTTTGGGAAGTCAAACAGCAAGGTCCTCTCCTCTCCACCAGCGCAGGAACTGATAGCTGAAGCCAATACAGATCTTTCAGCCAACTACAGGTTTGCGTGCAGTGAAGTGGCCAAACCCCAAAAAGTTTACATCCATTTCCCCTTACCTAATGGGCTGTGCCAACACTGGAGAAAGCAAATTACGGTAACACAGCCTGTAATCAAGTTTCAAATTGTACAACAAACCAGCATGAAACACAATGGGACCAAGTCAAAATTGTATCGCAGAGCACAATAAAATATATCCTGTTTGCTATGAAGAAGAATAGGAAATATCAGGCGAGGCAACGCAGTTGCTTGTAAATACTCTCCTGCCAACGCCTTCCCTGGCTAAATTAGTCCTCTGAACCCTGACTGCATCAGCATGAATCAGTCTGTCTGCTCCAAGGTAAAGGCTACGATTCTGCTTCATGTTCAATGGGAACTCTTCTCCCAGCCTTTTCTTGGCTTCCTGCTGAGGAAGAATAGACTCTCCAGGGACAATCTTGGATCTGGACCACAATCTTGCTCCCTTTAGATAACTAAGTATCTCTAGGCAGGAGTGCATTTAAAGTAGCAGCTGGTAATTATGAGCCAAGTGCTTACTGGCAGGATTTCCGCCTGCTGCTGAGCCAATGCTTTTGAGAACTAAATGACTCTTTGGTGATAATTATCAGGTAAAACCCACAAGCCAGGGGAGGTTCCCCCACTAGAACCATCTGCAAGAAACAATGCAAAGGTGGGTGGAGGATGGCTGAAAATCATCTCTGAGAGTTGCTTGACTCCCCTGTCCTCCACACACCCAATGCAGTTGTATGTAATTGCTGGGCATTTTCTAGGTACTGCTGGAAAGCTACAGAATCTGTTCCCACACCTACAGCAGTAATAAAAACAAATGACCTTTTCTTTTCAGCTTGTCAAAATGAACTGAACAGCACTGGAAATCCATCACAGCACTTACTCTTTTGGAGGGTTCAGGTCTTCTGGTCGAGCCTCGAAGAACCTGAAGACTTCATCACACTGTGAGATGTGAGGAGGAAGACGGACCAGTGCCTGCAAAATGTAACAAGGAGGGAACCGTCAAGTTCAAAAACACGGCCTCAGACATCCAAACTACCAAGCAAGAGGAGGCAAAACAGTCCTGACAGGGGGAAAGGAATACAAAAGGGAAGCATCACATCTGGCTGCTTACTTGAGAAGAAAGGAAATAGCATGTCTCAGCTGCAAACGTCAAGTTGGATGAAATGTACTGAGACAAGGATTGGTTCTTAGAGTCAGCAAGTGTAATTTTTTTGCCATGTGTGCAAGAGGAGAATTTGGTCTACATGTGTAAAACCGTAACAATGAGTAGATAAGTGCTCTGTGGCTGGGACAGTCTCCGTGCCATGTGTTTGAACAACACCTCAAACAACGTGGTTAGGGTTTACAAGCTTTATGTCAATGCACACAAATTCAAGCAATGAAAACCCACAGACTCAACACCAGCTAATACAACAGATTAATGTGCTCCATGCACACAAATTCAAGCAATGAAAACCCACAGACTCAACACCAACTAATACAACAGATTAATGTGCTCCATAAAGCTTTCTGTTAAGCACTGTCAACACAAAAAGTGGAGTTTGTTAAAAAAACCCCAAACAATCCCAAATCAAACAACAATCTGCTCTGAAGCTAACAGGAAAGGAAGTTTCATTTAATGTCTGAAAGAAAAAAAACCCCAAACACCACCAAAATCACAGAGAGGGCATTTTTGTCTTCTGTCTGAAGCCAATTTCACAGCACGTCTTGGCTAACAGTGTCCATGTACTCTGCAAGGCATAGGTACACAGCACTTGCTGCATTCAGCAATATGTGCAATTTGCAAAGCAACTACATTATGTTGAAGCATACTGGAAAGCAAGACTTCAAAACAGTGAGACAAGCACACAAGGTAGAAATGTGCTATGAAATTGCTGTTCAGATTCTAGAGCTGGTACCAACAGAAGCCAGAGCTGTCACCAGCCCAAAGAGATGGGACATGAGATTGCCTCCAGAAATGATCAGTAGGAGAGGAAAACAGGCTGAAGTTCACCTTCTCCTGTGCTGAGTTACATTGAAAATAGGCCACAGTTTAAATATAGACAAAGCTTCTTAGAGGTGCTGTAAACCTGTTTGACAAAATGAGATTGTCTGGTTCTTCTGGTAATTGAAAGATGGATGAGAAACCAGAGCTAAATGTACGTACATTAGGGTGAACTGGTTACGCTAACCTAGGAGACATCTAACTGATGTTGGTCAGACACACCAGAAAGTCCAGCCATGAAGGCAGGACAGGGCAGCTGGTTACCCTCATGGCTGTTTTTAACCAGGCTTTAGCAGTGGCCACATTTGTTTCCTAGACCATTCCTCCCAGGGGATGGGAAGGAAAAGAGCTGAAAAATTAAAAATTCCTCCTCTGAAACTGCAAGGGTCCAAGTATTTGATACGGGATCTTGTTTTGAGGTGGCCTGAAAATCAAAGCCAAGTGCTTCCATACCTACAGCTCTCTTTCCCTGTCTGAGGGTTGTTATAAAAAAGGGAGGAAAATCCATTTAATATCAGCAGGTGTGTGAAGAATGAGGCCCTGGCCTTTAGTCACATGGAAGTGCACTATAGAGCAGAAAAAGATACCTTGCAATAAGGAAGCAGCATCAGATGCAGAAGCCAGGCAACAACTCAGCGTGCCCAAGTGCTGGGGCATGTGTACCAAACACTACTGCTTGCTGCTCTGACAGAGGATGAAACATAAGAGCTGGAAAACTCAAGTGCTCTAATTTGAATGAAGGATGCCCTGGTTGCCACTGGTATCTACTCAATCTTACCTGAAAGCATAACAAAGGTGTGAGCTCTCTGTCCTTATTCCTAGTGCATGAAAGCAGCTGGCAAATTAGGACTAACACTTGGAAGTCAAGAACCACCCAGGAATAGCAACAATCACAGCATGTTGAAAGAGAAATTCCTCGCCAGCACAGGAAAACAAGGATACAGACAATGTTAAAGCATGTTTTATTCATCTGTGTCTCAAGCAGGAGACAGACATAGAGAAGCAATGCTCTCTAGCCAAGAGTGGATGGGGCTGAGATTTAGTGATGGCTCTGTTACTAACACCCTTTTCGGTTACCCATTTACAATGCTGAGCAATAACACTTACCTAATCTGCAGAAAGGTTATGAGGCTCGGATATTTAATATCTACAGTGTGTTTTGAAATCTCAAAGGGCTTGAACTTGTGCAGTCAAATGGGGCAGGAGCAAGCACTGCAAATGATACGTATCATTACTAGAAAAACACAAATACCCAAGTTATACCTATCACAGGGGGTCCTGGACATCAGATGCCTTCTCAAAGAGTCACCACTTCCCCACAGGTCAGAAGTATTCACCCTTCCCAAAAACCAGGCTACAGATGTCAATACTGAGCTAGAGTATAGAGTGGGTTTTCAGTGATGGAGGAACACAAATACTACCAAGCTGTCCTGGAGATTTGTGTTTCTAAATAAAGAGAAGCTTTGAGAAATCCAAACCCCCCTGAATCATTGCTCTGCTGCCTGGAAATCTCCAGGAGCACTGTGGTCCTGCTGGGCCAAAGGGGGTAACTGAAAAGCACCTCAGTGACTCCAGGCTTTCTCAGGCAAGGGATCAAAATCAGCCAAAGTCATTTCCACGCCCAACTATTCACCTTCCCTCCCTGGGGCAGGGCTGGCTCTCCAGCTTCTGAATCACCTCCCAAAGTGCTGCAATTTTCAGCCCTGTGCACAGAGGTGGAATGAAATCCACCAGGTAGTAACTTGCCATTGCATGTTTTTTGGGGAGGCTCAGATGTAAAGTCTTTAACTTGTTTTTGTTACAGAACAAAACCCTAAAAAGGGGTAAAAACCAATGAAAAAAAAGCATAAGAGAGTGCAAACGAGGGTGTAAAACCAGGCAGAATCAGTCTATTGATTTTGGACAGTGGCAGGGAGCAGCAACGATGTTTTGAGAAACAAATGTCTCTTCAGCAAACACACAACATCCACCCAGGAGCAAGCCAAGTCCAACGCGATTCCAGCAAGTGAACAAAAAGTGCATTGAGGACATGAGCGACACTGCTGACACTTTGCAAGGCAAAAATGCACCCTTCTGGCATTTCCAGCAAGAAGGGTCCAGGGCAGAGCTGCATCAGCCTGAAGGGAAGACTGCAGGGTCAAGGAAAGAAGGGTGAAGTAAAAGAGGGAAACAGATGGTAAGAGGGTGGAAAAGACAGGGAAATTACATTCTTCATGGGATGTGGAAACCAGAGGTAAATGCACACAGCTACAAACAGCAAGCATCCAGAGACAGCAAGGAATTTGCACAGGAAAGGTGAGAGATAAAAAGTGCCAGTGAGCAGAATTCAGCCTTGCACAACTGTCAAGTACTATCAGTAATAGCATAGTTCCCTCACTCGGCGTGCAAAGGCGGATGTGCACTGCTCAGACCTCAAGCGCACCCTAGGAGATAGGCTTTTATGTGTTATTTCAGCCTGCAACCATGTCTGTCTCTCTATATGAGAGGTTTCAGACAGTCTCACAGAGTGGATGATTCAAAAGGCTATTGAAAAGCTTTAATGTGAGGCAGTGCATGAGCAGGCAGCCCTTTGGTGCTGGGCATGGCCAGCTCCTCACACAGTGCCAGCTCATCCTTAGGCAGGCTGCTGCATGCCACACACACCTCTTGAAGCAAACAGAGCACCCATTGCTTAAGTTTCCATCAACTGGAAAGAACTCCATGCACTAAACTACAGCTCAAAGGCTTCATGGAATACATGCACATGGGTGTAAAACCACGCAGGCACTTGCAACGATGCACTGAGTGCTGTGTGCTGCAACTATGCAGATACATTTATAAAAACCAGATGCATAGACATGTATATGTAGAGATCCCTGTTCATTTCTGGGCTCCATTATACAAGAAAGACGAGGAGCTACTGGACAGGGTCCAGCAGAGGGTCACAAGGATGGTCAAGGGTCTGGAGCATCTCTCTTACAAGGAGAGACTGTAGGAGCTGGGCCTATTTAGTCCAGAGAAAAGAAGACTGAGATGGGGATCTCATCAATGCATATAAATATCTCAAGGGTGGGTGCCAGGAGGATGGTTCCAGACTCTTTTCAGCTCTGCCCAGTGACAGGACAATGAGCAATGGCCCTAAACTAAACCACAAGAAGTTTCACCTCAACATGAGGAAGAACTTCTTTACATTGAGGATGGCAGAGCACTGGAAGAGGCTGCCCAGGGGAGTTGTGGAGACATTCTAGTTGTATGGAGACATTCAAAACCCGCCTGGATGCGTTCCTGTGTAACCTGCTCTAGGTGGCCCTGCCGTGACAGGGGGGTTGGACTGGATGATTTCCAGAGGTCCCTTCCAACCCTAATGATTCTGTGATATACAGATATAAAAAGTATGTAGGCGTGCGTGTATATGCACATGGAATAATATTCACCCCATTGACCTATATGTGTCTAAAATGGGAGACTGGTCACACTTGTCTATCAACTTGTATAATTGCTAGAGAAAGATCAGCACCTTCAGGGTGTGCTTAGTCTACCCCATCATGGACGTCTAGCTCTGGATGGGGTGAATCATTGATTGTGTCTCCCCGCAGCCTGTTGAGGCAGTTCAGATGCATAGTTTTTAAATCACTAATGTTCAGTGGGGTTAATCCCAGCTCTGCACACAAATAGCCAGAGCCAGCTGATAGTACTGCATGGTTATGACTCCCTGACTTTTCATATGAAATATCCTGTTCTCAATTGTTTATTGCTTTCATTAACGTTAATCATGATTAGTGCCAGATGTTTGGGAACGGTCATGAGTCCAGCAAGGGGGAAGGTGCAATCAAAGTAGTTAATTTCTCAGAACAGAGAAATAAATTGTTTCAACTATGTGAAAACACTTTCCTGTTCTGTTGTGAGCCTCAAGTAACTCTAAGCTTGAACTCATAGCAGCTGAAGTGTGGAGGTTGGATGGCAAACACTGACAGAGAGGTGATGAGTGCACGGTGGTGACTCAGACTGGTAAAGAAGTGGGGACATATAGGAATAAGTAAAGAGAGGATGGGAGGAGGAAAGAGGATGCAGAGTTTCAGAAATAATTGGGATGCAGAAGGGCTTTGCAATGGAACGACCATAAGGGAATGGAAAGCACGGCTCTACTCCAGGTGTTGCAAATAATTAACTCTCATTACTGTAGCTGGTCTAAATGCATCAGGATTCTGAAACGTAGATTAAAAAACTAAAGTTTGAAAGTTTTCCACTTCACCTCTTTCATTCTTGACCAGGACTATTCCTTCATCTTCAATCAACACTAGCTTAGTTGTACAATGGATAGAGAGAAACATCTGTGCATCTGTCTTGACAGGTTCAAGAATTAAAACTTGAAAGAGAGGCAGAACTAAGAAACCAAGAAGGAGGTAATTATGTTTTTGAAGTATGGTCTCTCAAATTCTGAACATTAATAAAAGTGACCAGTACTTCCTGGCACTGATGTGACTTGCTCCTCTAATTTTTATTCAGGTGATATGCATTTGGGTACTCCAGCCTCACTACAGAAAATCCCATAAGCTTCTAATTAAAGCCACCTCCAGTCAGGACAGCACGAAGGCATGTCACAAATCGAGGTGTTCATGATAATGGGGATTCACATCTTAAGAACTTCCATGCACAAAGATGCTTCCTTCAATTAGGACCAATGCACACAAAGACGCAAGTCTGCAAATGCTGGCCTGAGTCTTCCCAGAGGGCTGTGTAAGGGCAGCACAGTGGTTTTATGAACCACCAACATGAGAGGTCTTTCTTGAACACAGGGCAGTATATACTGGACAAACACACACCAGAGGTGTGTTTGAGAAATCAAAAGCTTAATAAATAAAATGCCCCTGGCAAGGGCAGGCTATGAAGCCGCTCTTTCTTTTACATTGGCAAAAACCCCTAAACAAATTCAGAAAACCAGGCCCAATGAACCCAGAAGACCTTAAATCACACTAAACTAATTCCAAGCCTACAGCTAAGAGGGAAATCATCCAGAGATACTAACTCCAGTGGGCAGCACACATTTACTGGCAAAACACAGTTTGTTTGGTAACTCACTCAGGTTACTGGTTAGAGCATCCGGACTGCACTTTCATGTTTACAGATGGGAAAAGTCCTGGAAATCTTCCCCTCTGTCCCCCACTCCTCTGTTTTTCATTGCAACTTCAAAGTTTCTTGTGGCCCGAATTAAAACACTGGCCTGACTAGCTCTGTGATGGCATTTCTCTAAGCTGGTACAATGCAATGAAAAATTGCCCAGGTGTGAGGAGTTTGGAGGCCCATACTGTAAGGTCCAGAGGGCTCATGGCCCTGATACAGCACATCTTGCAGACCTCCATTTACTGCCAAGTATCACCACAAACTCTCTGCTTGTCACTGCTTCTGTGCCGGGTGCAGAAACCAACACCACGAACAGCAAAAGTCAGACCTGCTTCTCAGCCGTGCAAATCACCACACTCCGTCAGAGACAGCCTGCAAAAACTAAATAACAAATGGCAGAGCATTTGCACTGCTCATTTGCCGGGGCCCATCTGTGCTTGGTCTTTCCAGGGCAGATGAACTGGATGGAGAACCCTTATCTGACAAAAAAATTACTATGAGCTTTCCATCTGGACCTGCCTCCCTCCTCTGCTTCCTCACAGATTCCAGTGGACAGAGGTCGATTGTCTCATTTATTCATTCTATTATCCCATGTCACATTTTCTCCAGCAACTTCACCCACACCATTCCAGCATCATTCTCTAAAGTTTTCAAAATCAAGCATGTTGTCTGCCTACCCATTTTAGAACTAGCATGGGACATGAGCGTTGCACCCTTCTTTTACAGAAACAGGACTGAGCTTGTCAAAATTATACTCTTGCTCTGCAGTTCTATACAATCCCCTAAAGGGTCAAAATATCCACTGGACAGAGGAAGAAATGCAGACAACAGATAGCATTTTCAAGGAGTGATCCCACTCTCAAGTCAAGCACATGCAAAAGTAACTGCTACAAAGGGGAAAACGGTAATAAGCAATATTATTTTATTAGCCAAAATAAATTTAAAATCCCTCTTACACCAAGAGGGGGTTCACTGCATTGCACTTCAGTGTTCCAGAAGTTAGCATTGGGTCACAAGTTAGCAAGTCACCCAGATTCCCTCTGTAGTTAACAGCTGAATAGAGAGAGACCCTGTGTCTGGCTCAGGCTGGTGAAGTGAGGCCACTCTGGTTCAGACTCACACCTAATTTTCTGTTCCCAGTTCACAGCTTGCTGTTATTCCTGGTTAACTACATCTGGGATGGAAAGATTACAGTAAGGTTACAAAGGCCATGTTCCCACAATCCCTCTAAATGGTGACTTTCAGAGAAGGTAGCAAGAAAGCATTTCTGAATTTTAAGCCTCTGCTAAGCTCCAGAGATTAAATCCTGTCCCTGCTGAAGGTCAGTAACAGATCTACCACTGACTTTACAGCACCAAGAAGCTCTCCTTCTACAAGCTATTTCCCTGCATTCATTGTACCTTTGAAGTCCAGTGCCTGATTTACGTAATTATTTTCAGTCTTGTGGACTTTCATATCCTGGGCCAGGTTTGGAACAGCAATAGCATAGGACAGTCATTCCTTGAATAAATGCAAATTGGATGAACCATAAACCTTCAAAAGAAAAAGTTACTCTAATAAAATGTGCAGACTTAGAAGAGGATGAGCTGAAGCTTTCAGCTCCTTCTGTTTATTATTTACACAGGTTGCCAACTGTGCTGTGGGATTTAAGAATGACTGGGAACATCCCACGCCAGACAATGGCGTTACCAACTACCACCTTACTTTACTCTCTGTAATTAAAAGGAAGCTGTAGCAGAAGGTGAAGAAATCAGCCCATAACTAGATCTGATGACAGGCAGGACACCGTAGCTACCTCTATACTGTTATTGAAGAGGGGGCACAAGCTTGCCTACCATCCACAGTGGACACAGTTAAAGTCTGGGCATGGGTTTGGAGTCAAATGCAGGGAATGGAAAGAAAGCTTGGCATTACTGCCCAGCACTAGCCAAGTATTCACCTACCTGCAGCCCAGGCTGCTCAGACACAACCATGTTCATACACACTACATCAAGATACATCCCAGGGGGATGGATGAATTAGCCAGGGCCGTTTTCCTTAAAGACCTGGCACCTCATGCAGAAAGACACAGTGGAGGATGTAGCCCTCTTGAAGCACTCAGACATAAGATGCAATGCATGGTCAAACTTCAGTGACTACAAGCCTCAATCTCCAGTGCCATCCAGATTTTAACATTCCTGTCAGTGTTCAAGGCCATGTTGGACAGGGCCTTGAGCAACCTGGTCTAGTGGGAAGTGTCCCTGCCCATGGCAGGGGCTTGGAACTAGATGATCTTAAGGTCCTTTCCAACCCTAACCATACTGTAACTCTATGATCTTCTACTGCGAAGTACAGAGGCAAACTAAAGACAAATTACAGTAAACTGCACATGAAATAAAAAAGCACTACATCAGGCACAAGAAACTTACAAGACAGAATTCACTGGAAGCTGTGGTAATATTCTGGAGAAGTCCCAGCACCACTGTGGCTACTGCTTGAGACAGGAAACACTGCTGGGGAAACAGGGCTAACCCAACACGGCTGGCTCTATGCTCAGAAAAGCAGTGCCTATTAATAAATAGGTTAAGTAAACAGCTTAGCTTTGGGGAAGCACCCAGGCATCTCTCTGAGCTGGGCAGCAGCAGCAGATCTGCCCCGACTCATCTGAAGCACAGTGAAGCCATTCTACGATTCTATGAACAGAGCCAGACTTTTCCAGAAGAGAAAAAAGGAAGCCAGGAGGGGGGTGGCAATCACAGAGCCACGGTGTCAGCAAATGTGCCAGCACCGGCACCACAACATACCCCTTGGTGGTGACCGGTGGGGCGCCAGTGGACCCGGCAGGGTCCGGTCGGGTCTGTCTGTGGTGCAGACAATGGGGTCCCACAGAAGGAGCTGCCTCCTGCACAAGTCACCGTGTTCTCCACCACGCATCCGCTGGGTGAACCCTGACATCAGCCCTCACTGCGCACGTCGCCGGCAGTTCCTGCCTGAAGGAGGGTGGCTGGGGACACAGTGAGACCCCACATATTTGAGAGAGGGATGCTGGGCCCCTGGCAGGAAGACAGTGCCTTAATTGTCGCACAAGAAAGTCTGATCTCATGAGATAAGACTTTAATCACAGCTTCCTCGCCTGGGGGCTGCAGATGGCATGGGCTTTACCCCCCTCCACTGCCCCAGCACGCCTCAGGCACTTTGGTAATCTGCTCCCAATTTGGGGTGAGCAAATGTCTGACTGGAGAAGCTCTTGGGAATGTACTTTTTCCCCCTCCACCTGCTCCTCTGGCTTCCTAAAAATGGAAAGAAAAGCCCATGGGAAATAAGAGAGGAAGTCTGGGGTTTAAATTACGCGCTGACTGACATGCTCAATGCCTCTACAAAAAAGGGTATCTGCCTTGCTTAGAAATTATTTTTAATCTACTGTCAGAGGATTATTATCAAATCATAAACTCAAAACTAGAAGGGGAAGATCAGGTAATCTAACCTTCTTCGCAGCACAGCTGTGCTTTCTGGTCCTGCAATAAACTTCCAGGCTTTCACTCACCAGGAAAAGCACTCCTGGAAGCCATTGGTCCACCCCAGGGCTGAGCAAACAGTGGCTTCTTTCCACCTGCTGTCTTAGTTTTGGTGGTGTTTGGGAAAGACCATCATTCCTTATGATGGACTCAACACAGATAAAGCTCTCAGCAGTATCCATAAGGGAAAGCCCAGGGCTGATGGGGTACCAGATGCTCCCCCAGGGCTCTTACCCTGCAGTACTCGTCAATAGGCTTCAGCCTCTTCACAGCTACATCTCGGACATGGCTCCTCCGGAACAGGATCTTGCCTGAGGAGGGAACAGATGAAAAAGGAGGGTTAGAGGCATTGCCAGCCATGTGGGATAACACAACAGCACCATGCAGATCGGTCAGCAAACGGGGTTTCATCCCTGGCTCTAATCACGGCTATTGGCAGTACCAGTGACTGAGCTATGCAACCCTGTTATGCTCCCAATGGAGGAGTCTTGGTACGGGAGAGGTTCACACAGCAGCAGCTTTGTATGACTGCAGCCCCCCATTGCTACGAGGCACAGTGCAGCACATTGGGAAGAGGTGTGAGCAGCAGATCTACACCTGCCTTTAGAGCAAACTGCACAGAAACATGCTGCAAGGGCATGCAGGGGATGGATGCAGGACAACAGCTATAAAAGGGGCATGCATGGCTCCTCTTGCAGCTGGATGTTGCTGGTCTTAAGTTTGCACAGGAGATACAGCACATGGCCAACAACTGCCACAGGCACAGCAGCTCTGTGAAACCTCAGTGCATCATAGAATCATAGAATAGTTAGGGTTGGAAAGAACCTTAAGATCATCTAGTTCCAAACCCCTTGCCATGGGCAGGGACACCTCACACTAAACCATGCCACACAAGGCTATGTCCAACCCAGACTTGAACACTGCCAGCGATGGAGCATTCACAACCTCCCTGGGCAACCCATTCCAGTGCCTCACCACCCTTACAGTAAAGAATTTCTTCCTCATATCCAGTCTAAACTTCCCCTGTTTAAGTTTGAACCCATTACCCCTTGTCCTCTCACTACAGTCCCTCATGAAGAGTCCCTCCCCAGCATCCCTATAGGCCCCCTTCAGATACTGGAAGGATGCTATGAGGTCTCCACGCAGCCTTCTCTTCTTCAGGCTGAACAGCCCCAACTTTCTCAGCCTATCTTCATATGGGAGGTGCTCCAGTCCCCTGAGCATCCTCGTGGCCCTCCTTTGGACTTGTTCCAACAGTTCCATGTCCTTTGTATGTTGAGGACCCCAGAACTGCACACAATACTCCAAGTGAGGTCTCACAAGAGCAGAGTAGAGGGGCAGGATCACCTCCCTCGACCTGCTGGTCACGCTCCTTTTAATGCAGCCCAGGATACGGTTGGCTTTCTGGGCTGCGAGTGCAGACTGAAGCTGGCTCATGTTCATTCTCTCATCGACCAACACCTCCAAGCCCTTCTCTGCAGGGCTGCTCTGAATCTCTTCTCTGCCCAACCTGGAGCTGTGCCTGGGATTGCTCCGACCCAGGTGGAGAACCTTGCACTTGTCATGGTTCAACTTCATCAGGTTGGCATCAGCCCACCTCACAAGCGTGTCAAGGTCCCTCTGGATGGCATTCCTTCCCTCCAGTGCATCAACCGAACCACACAGCTTGGTGTCATCGGCAAACTTGCTGAGGGTGCACTCAATCCCCCAGTCCATGTCACTGACAAAGATGTTGAACAAGACCGGTGCCAACACCCATCCCTGAGGGACACCACTCGTTACTGGTCTCCAGCTGGACATGGAGCCATTGAGCACAAATCTTTGCGTGCAGCCATCCAGCCAGTTCTTTGTCCACTGAGTGGTCCACCAATCAAATTGATGTCTCTCCAACTTAGAGACAAGGATGTCATGTGAGACAGTGTCAAACACTTTGCACAAGTCCAGGTAGGTGACATCAACTGCTCTACCCCTGGCCATCAGTTCCATAGCCCCATCATAGAAGGCCACCAGATTGGTCTGTCAGGATTTCCCCTTAGTGAAGCCATGCTGGCTGTCACCAACCACCTTGTTGTTTTTCGTGTGCCTCAGCATGCCTTCCAGAAGAATCCTCTCCAAGATTTTGCCAGGCACAGAGGTGAGGCTGACTGGGCTGTAGTTCCCTGGCTCATCCATTTTCCCCTTCTTGAAAATGGGGGTTATATTTCCCTTTTTCCAGTCGTCGGGAACTTCATCTGACTGCCATGATTTTTCAAATATGATGGACAGTGGCTTAGCAACTTCATTTGCCAGCTCCTTCATGACCTGCAGATGGATTTCATCAGGTCCCATGGACTTGTATACGTTCAGGTTCTTAAGATGGTCTCGAACCAGATCCTCTCCTACAGTGGGCCCAGGGTCTTCATTCTCACAGTCCCTGCATCTGCCTTCCAAGACTTGGGTGATGTGGTCAGAGCATTTGCCGGTGAAGACTGAGGCAAAGAAGTCATTAAGAACCTCAGCCTTCTCCAAAACCAGGGTAGCCAGTTCTCCTGATAGCTTCCAGAGAGGGCCCACGTTGTCCCTAGTCTGTCTTTTATTTGCAATGTACCTAAAGAATCCCTTCCTGTTATCTTTAAGATCCCGAGCCAAGTTTAATTCTAACTGGGCTTGGTGACTGCCACCAAAATCCTGTTAGTGTGAGCTGCTGAAAGGGAACCACAGTGACTCACAGGACAGTGAGAGGCTTTTGATTTCATCCCGTAGATAGTGCAAAAAGTTTGGGCTCCTTTTCAGTGATGGCATTTTCCTGGAATGGACTGATACTACATTACGACTCCCTTCTACTTTGAGGCTGTTCCGCACATCCACGCTGGCAGTGCAGGAAGCATCTCTGGGGTGCAACGCAGGCTCCATCTGCACCCCATGCCTGCCTGCTCAGCTGCCTCCCACTGCGGATGCTCCTGCCCTTGCAGGCAGACAAACCACACAGCCAGCTCATGAGCAAATACAAGGCTGTTGGTGGCAGAGCCTTTATAAATCTACAGAGGGAAACCAAATAACAGAAGGAAAATAAACAAACTCTCTTTGTTTAAAGGGAAAAAACCCAATAACCTCAGTGTCCTTACTGGGTGACATTTCTGCAAGCAGTTAAAATTAAACAAATGTCTGCGTTTTGTGTGAAACTGATTGTAACAAAGTTTATCAAAATAATCTAGAAGCTGAATTTCCACACACACAAGGATGTCATAGAGTTGGTATTTTTTTGGCTAGAAGGGATTATATCTTCATATCCTTTTTTGGTGGTTTTCTTCCCTTTTTCTTTTGTGCTGTATTTCTTTCAATGTAATAAGACAGGAATAAATTATATGTTCTCTTGTGGTGGAAGAAAACAGTATCTGCCAGCATTATATAGTCCTTAAAATGTCTGCATAAGAAAACCACGGACATATATGTCGCTCCCTGCTCCAAAGTTCTTCTGCCAACAGGCAAATACGGTACTCATCCATAGATCACGGGATAAGAAAATGGACTAGGAAAAGAAATCAGAAGCAAAATATGAATATGTGGCTTTGATTTTGTTGTGATTACACGAGCTGAGAGGTTAATGAAATGGCAGCCTTTAACAGTCCAGTAGCAGAGGCTCTAAACCCTTCCAGACTCTGTCCCTTTTGGTTGCCTTTTCCTCCATAGCTGCTAATTTGGAAGGTGATAAAACCTTTTGTTTCAGACAGGAGAAAGTACTTTATCTTCATTCCCAATTCTGGCAGCAAAACAGTTTGTCCTGTGAGGTAGAGCCATTTCCTAGTGCCATAAATTTATCTCCCTGGGTTCACTGTGGTTATCTCATTACAAAGCTGGTGATGAGCCATCCCTGTAGGATGTGGTGCCACGCAGTCACAGAAAACAAGGGAAATCTTTAATAAGTGTCTGAGATGTTCTGAGCTTGAGCAATTAGGTCAAAAGCTGATGGAGAAGGGAAGTAGCATTCCCATCACCTTGCACTGACCCACTTTGGACACACCAAACCATTGCTGCTTTCCTGCTTCTCTGTCTGGGAAATGCACTTCCAAAACATTTATTCTTATTTCTGATAGCCTCCAGGATCACAGTGCACTTGTAACTGCATATCTGCAGTAAGCTGCTTTTTAGGGGGGCAAGAGGTGTGAGGGTAGTTGTAGAGAAAAGACTTTCTGAAGCACTTTCTCAGTGCTCCAGATATGCTGGTGTGGGAGATCTTGGTATTTATTTGCAACTTTTATAAATATACCGCAAAGAGAAAGCAGCATCTTGGAAACATTCTCACTTTCTGGCTTTCCTGTTTTCAGTTCAAGCCACGAGTCGAAAGTTGAACCGGTGACCATATAAAAACACAAAGGAACTAAAGACTTAAACACATGAAAGATCTCCTGTAAATGCAATTCAGCTTTCCTAAAAATAATAATAAAGAATGTTATATTAAACACAAAGTACATAAAAGACCCCAGGATACGATGAGTCTTATTTCAGTCCTTACATGGAGATGGAAAATATCAGGATGAATGTGCTGTTAGGATGAAGCAAAGCCCAGAAGGTGCTTCCATTTTTATCCCTTCAGAAAAAGGAAGATTTTCCCCTGCCACTGGAAGCTGGAAAAGGCCCGATGAGGGCTGTGGGAAAGATCTGCAGCTGCCCAGTCCATTATGGCATTCAAAACTGAGATCTGGAGAAGGCTGAGTAGTTTAGAGCACTGAGGAGTAGAAGTCAACAGACAAAAAAGCAAGAATCAAAACAGGGGCACTCTGCAAGCACATCCAGTTCTGGTGGGCAGCAAGGAGGGACCCCCTCACAAAGGCAGAGGAGTCTCACTGTCAGGGGTACTGAAGCACCCTTAAGGAAGAACAACTTCCCAAATGTCCAGTTTCTCCCCTTTTCTGGGAAGACTGACTATGTTGACAGAAGCACGGCCAAAACCATCACAAATGACCAGCAGGAACCACTGCAGACCCAGAATGAGCTATTACTGCGTTCTTAGTTTCCCTCATTCCTATTGTTCTTCCTCTGAAAGGAGGTGAGGTCCCAGGGGACTGAAAATGTAAGGTAACCCAAGAGACACATGCTGTACACTTTTCATGTTCTCCAAGTGGGTGCACTGGACACAGACCCCATTAACAGAAAGCTTTGCCTAATGAGGCTCTCTCCTGAATTTTACTGCAGCTTTTTTAAGCCTCTTCAGGCACTAAACTCCTGTTTTACAGAAGGATGGGCAGCTTTCTAACTATGCTGCAGCCCAGTTAGTAAGTGATCGGGAAGTCTGTGTGAGGCTCAGATGGGAAGCTATAGGCTATGTGGGATGATGCCGCCTTGTGCAAAATATTTCATTCACCGATGTGCCAGGCTCAAAGCAGGCCAAGAGCAGTATAGCATATGTTAGGAAGGACTCCGAGGACAGCAGCACTTGGAAGGAGAGACATGGGAAAGACACAGGGCTCCAGCCCTGCTGCTAATGAAGGATAACAGTATTTATTTTTATCCTTTTTTCTTAAAGAAAATATTATTCCTAGGAAATTAATCTGGGTAAGAGGCAAAGTATCAGGCTTAGCATTGTAGGGGACATCTTATATCATCCCTTCATCTCTCTGTGTATATATATATAGATGTAGTCTTTAATTTTGCGACCACACACCTCTTCTCTCACAAGACTTCAGTTTCCTCAGATACACAGCGGATGCACAAAGTGAGAAGAATAAAGCTATGCAGGAGACTGTCTATAGGGCAGCTGCTGATTCTTAAAGGCATCCTCAGCATATCACTTTATTCCTAACATAACCTCATACTTAAGAGCAGCACGGATTTTAACAAGTGCATGGACCCTAGGAACAAACAGGTTTAAAAGCATCCCAACATGCCTGGTCCCCTCCTGCCTATAGGTCTGTACTCAACACACCAGAAAGGATCCATAGCCTTATGCTTTGTAATGGTCAAGGACCACTCATGCAGGAAAGAAGCCCAGCTCCTGGTGGGCTTCATGGCACTGTGGAACACAGTCTGGAGGCAAGACATGACCAGGCAGAGTAGCACTAGAAGTTCCCAGTGGGATGCCCAGCAGGATAATCCAGTCTTTCCTCTTCAAGGGAGAGGGACATATCCTATACAGACCCTACAATCTCAGCAGATGCCAGTCATCACAGCAGCTACTGCCATATGTGGGTGATTTGTAAGCTCTAAGAAAGCCTCTAAAACAAATCTCATAATTATACCTTTCACTGCCAAGGAGAGCTGTTGCATATTTAGGCCTCAGGACCTTCTAGAGATGTCTTCATGATAGTCCCATCAATGCGTCAGTGGCTCAGCCCCAAGCTGACATCTTTGCTGCTCTCTGGAGCCAGGCAGTGAATGGGAGCTATGGCAGGGGCAAGAGGGAGGCAGCAAAATTCCTGGTTAGCTCCTTTCCAAATCGTACCAGAGAATAGATCTGCTCTTACTCTCTGATTGTTGAGCTTCACTTGCCTCTCAAGGGATGTCTGAGTGATGGCTTGGTCTAAGGACACCAGCTGTTTCATGCAAGGAGCATCTGTCAAAGGTTAGGAAGAGCCCAAACCCACTGTCAAAGGGGTCATGGACAAATGCATGTTCACATTTAATCTTCAAGTACCATCACCACACTTCAGAAGGCAGTACGCAAAGCAAGCCATGTGATAAATATTCGACAGCAGACAGCTTGAAGAGTAATGGGTGTATTAAAAGTACTGTAATGTCTCATCTGATTTATATGTTTTCAAAGAGACGTGCTGCCTCGGACTACAGAAGCTGCAGCTGCGGAGGCTCTGTCAGTCAGCTGTCTCCTAGGAGCAAGGAAAGCTCCTGTTTCTGCCTCTTTGTGTTCTTGTTACGGTGCTTTTGGTTCTCTCCTCTTTTTAAGTAAGAACCTGAGAGGTACTAGGTCTGTATATATGTTGCCAAGGAACGTGTTCAACCCAAGATCAATTTCTCTGATAGTGAGTCTGCTTATGAGAGCAGGTCCCTCTTTTTGCAGTTATGCTGGGGTTGCATTGGTAAAAAGAGTTAAGAATTCAGCCCTCATGCAGTTACAGATTCTTCTCTTGGGTTATGCAGCATCCTTCTGTGTAACGAAAACCATTTTGCTGCTCAAGTACTTTTATGGAGGCTTCTTCTCCTTACACACACTGGTTACTATTTCCATACACTGAAGAAGCACAGATGTGCAATCAGATATGACACAAATTCCCCTCAATGCCTTTAAGTGGTGACATCCACTTCAGAGTGCTGCCCGAAACTCCCAGGCATCTGTCACACAACAACTCCCAAATGCAGCATTTAAATACGTACTGCTAACCTTGCAATGTAAAATCGATGATTTACAGCACAGCACTATAGGATAGAAGAGCAATTTGATGTTTCTCATGGAAGCGCATGTGATTTTCAATGAGATGGCAATCTGACAGTGGCCAAGAAAGAGGTGTGTTCCTTACAAAATAATGTCTTACTGGGGATCCCAGTTTCCATGGATTGTTTTCATCCATGATTTCCTGAAGTCAGAAAGCCAGTGCCAGGATCCTAACACTGATGGCATTTGCTCCTAACAAAGAAAGGGGAGGGAAATGATTCATAGTGTTTCCACTGGTGGGAGGGCGAAGGACATTTTTAATAAGTAGAAACTCGTGACAGAGTCAGAACTGTTGGCTGAACTTGGCTGCCAAAGAACCTCGGTTGATAAAGGCCTTTGCTAATCAGCAGGAATTACTATGGAAGGTGACAAGAGGTGATGGAGACAGATGGAGCAGCCAGGAAAGCCAACACAAGCAATAACAACATTACCCTGAGATATGGGGGATGGTGGGGAGGTTGTCCTTCTTGGATCCTGTTTTTAATGTGCAGAAGTTGCAACGTTAAAGAAAATCACCAAGAAACAATAAAGCATAGGAAGTAACATGGCTTGTATGGAATATCACCAGGAAGAGAAACCTTCCTCCATTAGAAGCGACAAGGAGAACGTACCCTTATGTGAATAATTACAAGGGGAAACAAAAGACAGGCAAGAGGCGAGGCTGTATTCCCTACCAGGAAAGAGCTCCTACCTCTGAACCTGGCTGCTTTGCTCTGTCTGTAGGAGTGGCTATTATCATCCAGGGATGACTGCAACAGCTCTAGGACAGCTTTGCTAGTACAGACTTTGGGAATTCAAGCACCAGGCACAGATGGAAGAAGGAGAAAATCCCTGAGCGCTGATGCTGAAATTCAGGAGTGACAGATAGGGGCCATGGTGTCTCAAGCTAACAGCTCTGTTACTGTTTGCATAGTGTTTTGCATAAGCCAAGAGCTACTTGATGTTGTTCTATGTCCTGCTGCTATCACTCAAACAACCCATTGCTCCTCTAATCTCCTCTTCAGCTGCCCCACTTGCAAATCTCCCACCTCTCCAAAGCAAGGCAGGAATCATGGTATAGGCAAATGATGCAGTGTTTGGTCTGGGAAGGGCAGGCAAAAGTGCTACAAAATCATCCTTTCAATTTTCTTCCTGTGGTGTGGCTCTCTGTGCATTGGTCTGTATGCACCAGCGAACCTGAAGAGATACATCAACTTGCTTAAACCAACTTTACTATCAGAGTCCAGCACAGTAAAGCACCTACCCCACACAAGAGGATCTTGGTGTGAGCACAAGTCCCTGAATCCCTTAAAACTGAACTTCCTGGGGGGTGACTGGTTGCAAAATGCTGGGACTGTTGATTCAGTGAGTGAAGTCTTCAATTTCGGCAGTAAAACTGGTGCCTCCTTGCACTACAGAGCTCAGCTTCTCCAACACGGAAAGTGAACTCATTTGTAATTACTGGTTTCAAGCGCTATATTAGAATGCAACCAACCAACTGCTTTTAATTGCAGAAAGCAGTCAGTCTGTCCAAGGGAAGAAGAAGAATGGTATTTATACCTACAGCCAGCAACACCTGCAAATGGCACATCCTCACCTGGAGGAACTGACCTGATGATAATTCCAAGTCCCACAGAGATGAGGAGCCATGTTTTCAAACCATCTGAGAAATGCTGTCTTAGGAAACAGCAGGGCTTCCTCACACAGAGAATGCAGGAGTGCCCCCTCTTTGCATACAGTCTTTGCTATGCTAGGAACAAAAGGCACAGAAAGACAGGAAAGGCCACACAGATCCAAGGCATCACCCTTGCCTATGCATACTTCTCCCCTAGAGTAAGAGTATGCACACTTCCACATCCACTGCACCTTGTGTTTTGTTCCAAACATCTTCCAAAAAGATCCATTTCCAGAGTGTCAGGACCAAGTCATCTAACATACAGAAACATCACAGCTTAACAATCAAACTATCTAGACCCTATACCGAACTGATCAGAGATACATCAACCACTATGTCTCACTGCTGAAACGCTTGGTTTTCATCCTGTATCGGCTGATGCCAGTGTCTTGTTTTCACCTATGTAGTTACTGGCTCCTGATCTCCGGTTTCAAATCACTAGTGATCAACAAGACAGTCTGTAGAGCTATGTTCAAGAGTAACTTTCATTTCCTTGCCAGTGTGGGAAGGATGTGGATCACTGCATGTTTATCCAACGAGTCAGAACCAGCAGCCCCTGCCTGTATGACATATTTGCTGGTGAATATGCTTGGTATCATCAGAGCTACTCCAGCTCCTGACCACAGAGTAAGAAAAGGCAAGAGCTTCTCAAATGCCTTTGTGCCACCTTAACCATGAAAAATGTTCTTCCTGAAGGGTAAGACCATACTTGTGTAGCTACACTAAGTAAACTCTTCCTCTGCTCTTTCCAAAAACACATCAAGTACCACCTTGCTCACTGGGGTCTGTTGAAGTCGATAGGAGTCTTTCTACTGACACTCAGTAGTATGGACCCTCAGGGAAGGACCATATGGTCCCACCTCAATCTTTTAAAGCAGGAGCCTTAACAAATTGAGCCTATTAAAACATTTTCACTATTTTGCACATAAGCTCTTATGAGACTTGTCAGTAATGCACGTGCTGTTGTGACACTAACCCCAAGACACAACCTCACAGACTCTGGGCCAGCGCCAGCCTTGCCAACAGGGAGCCCTTGAGCTACAACCACTGGGGTCAAAAACCTTCCAGCAAGGTCACTGGAAGAAGATGGATTTGCACCACACCCTTGCCAAACTACACTGAAAAAGCACAGTAAGGTCCTAGCCACATCCTTTGGCCTGCCTGGTAATAACACTGCTTGGGACACTCCACCCTTAAGCTGGTTGAGAACTGGAGCTGTGAATGAAATATCTGTGCTCACACCACGTAGATCAAAGTTATTATTACTAGGAGGTAGGCCATGCAATAATGTGGTGCTATGGCATATACTCTTGCAGGACCATTGCAGGTAGAAATTGAAGGGTTGGGATGCAAAGTTGGCTTCATGAGGTCACAAAATGAGCATACGCTAATGAAAGCAATAAAGCCAGCCCCTAGATTGCTCTGCAGATCACCTGCGGAATGAAAATACATCTACTCTGGCATCTGGGGCCTGAAAATCTTTCTGTTCAAACATTTATTCTAATCAAAACCCAAATGCTCAATTTCTGCCACAAATGAGGCAAAACTCTCCTTGTGGAAGACCTTGATTAGGTCTGCCAGGTACACAGGTTCCACATTACAGGAGGTGAAATTCAGCAGTCAGATTGGCAGGGAAGCTGCTCCTCAGAGCAGTATTTGGAAGGCACCAATTAACACAAAAATTAAACAGGGTGGTGGCAAACATAACTGGGTGTCCGTGCTTGTCAAAGGCTGGAACTCACCACCTAGGATTTCAGAGAGCAGTATTCAGATTTTCCTGTGCTTGGCAAAACACAGCACTGTTCTCCTTTTCCAAATGGAAGTACTCTCCTGGAGTCCTCCAAGCAAAATCTCTCACTAGTTTTAAGCTAAACTGTCAGTAGGTGACAAACACAGAAGCAAGCTGTTGAACAGCCACCAGACTGAAGCTGGCCAGGCTCTGAGTCAGGAAGCTCCTCTGCAGGACAAGACATCTCTACACCATCTGAAACCACAGACATCATTCTCTGGTTCCAGACAGGTCGTTTTAGTAGGTCTTACCTTTTTGTGTCATTAGTGACAATCTCTGGTAGGGATTTTCTCTCTGTCTGCTCTGATCCCTGATAAAGCTACTGTTGATTTCAAAGCACACGAGAATGTGCTTTCAGACAGAGAATACTGATTGATGTGTGTTACAGGAGAAGAGAGATAGGTACTTTTATTTCCAGCTTGTTAGGGGTCTGCTCAGTGCAGTCATGTTTGCAGCTCCCTGTACCAACTCCAAAGACAGACCTGGACCCCTATCCCCAGACTCCTCTGAGCTTGCAGCACAATAATCCAGCTGGAATGTGTGATATGGCCACATGTATTGGGTCTGGCTGAGATGGAGTTAATTTTCCCCATAGCAGCCCTCACAGTGCTATACTTTGTACTGGTAGCTATTGGTAGCTAGAAAGGTGGTGGTAACACACCGGTCTTTTGGCTTCTGCTGAGCAGTGCTCTACAGCATCAACTCTCCAACATTTTCCTCTCATCAGTAGGCTGGGGGTGGGCAAGACCTTGGGAAGGGACACAGCCAGGACAGCTGACCTAAACTGACCAAAGGGATATTCCATGCTATATGACATCTGCTCGGCAATAAAAGCTAAGAGAAAGGAGGAGGAAGGGGGACATTTGTTGTTTACAACATTTCTCTTCCAGAGCAACAGCTATGCATACTGAAGCTCTCATTCTCAGGAAGTGGCCAGGCATCTCCTGCTGATAGGAAGTAGAGAATAACTATTTTCATTTGCTTCCATGTGCAACCTCTGCTTTTATTAAACTGCCTTTAACCCATTAAGTTTTTTGTCATCTTATTTTCTCCCTCCCTGTCCTGCTGAGGAGGAGAGTGATAGAGAGAGCAGCTTGGTGGACACCAGACATCCAGCCAAGCTCATTCCACCACACTGCATCACCTGATGAAACAGCCTTTGGGTCAGGTCTGTGGCCAGGCCACCCAGCAGCACCTCTTCATTAACTCTTGACTATGAAGCCACCCCTACTGCCTCTTCTGAGCTGATGGATGCATGGCTAACCCACTCCTTTGGACACAGCGATCCATGTGGGCACAAGGAGCCTGCACCAATACGAGCCCGTGTCCAGCCACTCGGTCTCCCAGGGTCAGCAAAGCTCACTCACATTTCTCCACCTTGTCTGCACAACTAAGAGTACTCACACGAGCAGTTACCACAGCTCAGCTGATGCACAGAAACAGGGAAATGACTTTGTAATTTCTTACCAGATAAGCAGACTCCTTCACACCCAGCTCCTCCATGTGTGAGCGCTTCAGCTATTACCAGCTGAGGCCACTTAATCCGAACTACACTCACATGCGATTTGGCACCAGCAGTGCCTGCTGATGCCAGAAGACAGCTGAGGACAATCTCTCTGAAAAATTTCTCTTGGTTCCTCAGTGTGCAAATGAATGCAGCATTAAGGGTGCAAGAGCATCCCAAACGACTGTGCTGCTGCCCTGGAGCTCAGGGTGGAGGTTGCTGAGCATCTCCAGCTTTCCAAGCTCACCTTTTCTTGGGTTCAGAAAGGTGCCAATGTTTGATCAAAGGAGGAAACAACACTGTCAGATGTCAACAGCTTCACCCACTGCAAAATGAAAAGCCTCTTTCAGGGATTAATGCTCTAAGCAATTACTCACCCCATGAAAGGAAAAGTGCATTTAGCCAAGGTGACAGCAGAATCCTAGGACCATGCACGCTTTCGTTTCCCTTTCACAGTTAATATGGCCTTTTCATTTCCCAGGGAGAAGAAAAAAGATGTGGACTGGAAACTAATGTTTTGTTATTTTTTATTTTTAACAAGGATGGCTGGGCCAGCAGCATAAAAACATGAAAATAACCCCAACTTTATTGCTAAATTAGAGAAAAAACAGCAACATGAATAGGCACAGAAAGCTGAATTACGAATGTGAGCTGATAATTACCCTTTCGGGCCCTGATTAATTGCATTTGAAGCCATGGAGACACTGAGCCGCCAAACGGGACTGGCTGCTAACAAAATCCACCCCACCAAACAAACTGGTCTTTCTCTGCCTGTACCACCACACAGGAATGGCAGCTCCCCAAAAACTGTTTGCCTTTGTGTCCTGGAGTGCAGTGCTATGAAGGGCTGGCCAGAGGTACAAAGTGCCACTATTGGGTACCTCAGATAACCCCTCTGAGGTGGTCCAGTCTGAAGACTCGTGGTCTCCAAGTAGAAGGTCAAGAATGGACAGACGCCATCACCACTTCTAGATGGAGGATCACCATCGATGGGTTTAGCTGCTCCAATTCAAGAATGCAACTTCACTGGTAGTTACAGAATCATGGAATCATAGAATAGTTAGGGTTGGAAAGGACCTTAAGATCATCTAAATATAACACTAAAAAGGGACAGGAGATTTAGTCCACTTTGTTGCAGGAATGTAATAATGTCACCTTTGGTTAGGTCAAAGACCTCTGTAGTCCAGCTCCCTTGTCTAGAAGAGTGGAGACTAAAAGGTAGTCAAGAAAATCAAAAACAAGACATGTGTAATGGATCCTTTCCCTGATACACACTCCCCATTCCTGCAAATCAGTGGGTAGACTTTTCTAGAACTAGAAAATAGCTTTTAGCAACCAGTGCTGGCTCCATCCCACAGGAACTCCTCTAGAAACTGCTTTTTCAAACCCACTGTGGATCCTATAGAGTTCTCTGTAAATGAATGTCATAATTTAATCACACAACATGTGATGACATGCTTCCTTTTGTTCACTTTAAGCTCATCTCCCGAATTTTACAGCCTGCACCTGTTTTTTGCATTCTGAGAAATAAAATAATCATGTACTCCTCGATCAAATTCACTGAGGTTTCAATTTCACAAACTCCTCCTCTTATCCCACCATCCCAATCATCACCTTTGTTCCAGACGAAAGACTTATAGTCTATCTATTCCCTTCATGCAGAAGCCAATTCACCTCTGTAATCCTCCTCAGCAGCTTAGTTTATTACATACCCTTTCTGAGAGGCCACAACCAGAACTGCACACTGTATTTGCTACATAGGGAAATAGTAGATTTTCACAGCTGAAGTTCTGGGGTTTGTTCCCCATTCTTTGCCTAATTCTTTCTAACACCACCTTTGGCTTTCTGACTGCTGCATACTGTTAAACAGAAACATCCTTAGAATCCTTACTGAAATCTCCTTTCTAGATTGCAATGGTCCTGTCCCCTAACCACCAGCAATGCTTTGTGCTTTCCAACACCAAACTGCCTTCTTACCATCAATAACATGAGATCCTCCTCCAACTTTTTGCAGTCAGCTCCAAAATTGAGTAGCCTAAGTCAATTTTGTGATCAGCTAAGTTAATTATATCACTAACACCCTCCTTGGCAGATCCTGGGTTGAATAGGACAGATTTCAGAACAGATCCTTCAGGAATCCTTGCTGGTAGAACCATGTTTCTTTTTGGATACTAAGTTTTCAAGTCCTCATCCCCAGAGGATGCATCATTTGGGCTCATTTGCACCTATTGGCTGTCAATCCGTATTTTAAAAACATTCCTGTAACACTTTTAATTGTCAGAAACTAAGGATTACTGTTAATGTCCACAAATGCCAAAGCATCCATCCTTAAATGAAGGCTCCAATCTGGTTGAAAATAAGCTTACAGCCTATGTCAGTCATACATCAAATACCAAGAAAGGTTGTTAATATAATTATCTTCTTATTGCTATTTCAGGAGGCGCAGTAGGTTTCGATGGAGCTTGTAGTAATAGGATCTCTCATGCCACAATTTACGAGCATGTCTGTCCTGAACAATTTTCCACATGGGAAATTAATCACATTCTGCCTAATGGGAGGAAAAATATCCCTTTGCAGTTTGAATTGGATTTGCCATGGTCAATTGGATGTGGGATTCTTCTTTATCCCTACTCATAATCTGAGGGGTAGTGTTGCCGGGCAAAACTCACTGTGTTTGACTCCAAAGATGGAGATATTTCACTGATGGGTGATACTTTTATGCAATGCCCACAATGGAATAAGTCAAAAACGTCAGCATAGCGCAGCCATAAAATTAGATTGTGGCATATGTTAGATATTGCAGATTATTGCAGACTCTGCCACCCAGTAAATTTCAATTGCAGCTTCTCTATAGTCCAAGTGTACTTTGGTGTTACTTCTATGAAAAAGAAATACTCAGGTCAGATTTAGGAAGCAGGCCACACATCTCTCCCTATCAGAGGACCTACACAGATCACCCAGAGCTAGGCCAGGTTAAACAGCTGATCTGGCTTTGCTCAGGACTGCACTTGGCAGCACAGCTCAACCACCATTTCTAAGACTCACGTACTGATGTGAAGGTGTGAAACAAGTTCCTGGGTTGCTCAACCACCTAAAACATTCATGGGCCTCCCCCGATGTATACCTGTATCTTGGTGGTACAACAGGAGTGAACTTAGCTAAGGCAATGTTTGCATACTTGAAATTACATCAGCAGCAGTTTCACTTGGAACAGGAGTGCAAGACCTCTCAGCAGAGCCATTGCTCATCCAAAGACACACCACCAGGCATGAGTCCCTGGAGATGTGGCAGGATGCTGAAGGTCACTAAGCACTGGGGCCATGCTGCAGTCGTGAATGACACACGACAAGGTATCAATGACTGCTCAAGGACTCACAGGTCTCATTCAGATGCACAGTGGAGACATTTATTGCTCCAGGTAAGAGACCACAAAGAATATAATTGAAGGCTCCCCATGTGCCAGGCTAATGACTCATCTGGAGGCTTGCTGTTTTTCCATAGGCACTCAAGAATGAACTGTCCAGAAACTGGGGCTAACCTTCCCTAAGGATTTACTGAGAAAATTTGCCAAATGTCAGTTTAGGCTCAGACTTTAATCCCTTCTTCTCTCTTTATCAAATATCCAGCGTGCAGAGCTAATGCCCTGGTGCTGATTCATCCCCACTGCGTATCTCAGAGACACAGTTCTCAGAAAATCCCAATTTTGTTCCCAGTTCCAGTGGAAAAGGGGCAAGAAAGAGAGACTCAGAAAGGGCAAGGGAAAATAAACCAGAACACTAACACTTCAGCTGGCACCAAAGATAAAGAAGGTGTTTCCAGGTAGCAGGAAAGGAGGCCAGAAAGATCTGCGTCTCTGAGATCCCTTGACTTTGCCATTAAGAAGCAGAGTTGCTCAATGTTTCTTTAAGGCTGAAAGACTAAAGGAAAACAGGATGGCTTAAAGTAAAAAGGAGTAATCGTATGACTGGAAACTATGAGTGCCCCTAGCCAAGCACCCAAAGGAACTGAGTAATGTTCATTAGTCAGTGACTTTATTGGTACTTGGGACATTCAACTGCTGAGCAAGATTTAGACTGAAAAGATATTCTGGGACATGCTACTCTATTAATGCTTGGATGGAATTCAGCCTCACCCTGCACAATATTTTTCTGTGCTAATTTGAGCAGGACGAGCCCTCACTTTTTCCCTGGACAGGGTAAGAAAGAGTGGGTCCCTTCTCATAGCACAGTGCAAATGCCACTTCCCAACCAGCGGTGTGAGGGCAGCAGGAGATGGCTGGAGAGGAGCGGTCCTTCTACAAGGAACCTGATAATGTTTTCCAAAACACTTCTATTCCCTGAGCAGAAACTCACCGTACCAGACACTGTTCAAACACAAGACAGTCCCTGAGATTAATTTGTTCACAATCAAAATGCTCCGCTCCACTGTGGCTTTTGAACAGGTTAATACACAGCAGAAAGGTGCTGAGCACCTGAATTAACACAGGGCACCTGTGCAAAACAAAATCCAGGTCATACCTCAAAACTGTCTGACTGAGAGAAATACACAGCATTAAAGGCTGCCTGTGCAGCAGCTTGGTGATGCTGCCCTTGCCACAGCAACATTGGGTAAGATTCGGCCACTGAGAAAGTCCTGTGTATGAAGGGATGGGGAGAGAAGGGAAGCAGGACCAGTGGAACCCAGCAGAGAAATTCCTCAGGCATCCAACAGCCCACACCATGCAGCAGAGCTTCCCACTGCACTCCTCTGCAAGATGCACAAGGGAGTATTACCTACTGTGGTACATAAAACTATGTTGTTGCAAATGCATTTGAAAGACTGGGCTTTCCCTTACAGACAGAGGAGGAAATAAAAAGTATTTCTTGCAACTGCTACAATGATTGCTCTGTGACATGAGACCTTCTGAATGCAATATTCATACGTGTACACTTCAAAAAGCACATTCAACTGAGGGACTGGTGTTGTGCTGTCAAGAATTATGTTTGTGCCACTTCCAAATCAGAGGGGTGTTGTCCAGAAATCATGGGGTTTGGATTAAAAACCTGGAGTAGTTCAGGAAAACATCAGCTCTTGAGAAGTTTCTACTACTGGGTAGACTAAGATTCTTCTTTTTGAGGTCGAGACTTTACAACCACAAACTACTGACCCTTCATGTCCAATTAATCTTCATCACAATCTTTTCATAGTATGGCTCCAAATAATCAAATCACATAAATGCAGCACTGAAAGGAAGCTCAACAGACCAGCAAATCCATTACCCTGATTCATGGCACAACTCTACCTATGTCACTACTGAAGTAAACTACTGTCTAACCTGTAGTTATAGACCTCCAAAGATGGAGATTCCTCATCTCCTCAGGCATTCCAAATCCAAAATTACCTCTCCAGTGCACTACAGAACAAGGAGGATCCACATTCAGTGTATTTAGGACATGAATAAAAGTTTAGATCTGATTTATGACCGTGTTCACCCTTCCACCTAGCTGAAGCTCATGATTTCAGTAAATCTACCTTAGCATACACTCAAGTAATGACCAGCTGCAATGACTTTGCTCTCTGTGGTAAACCTGACACGATAAGGAAGGGACACAGTGAGGAGAAGACCAACAGGGGGCAAAGGACCATGAGCAATGAGCCTGATAACTTGTTAAAGACCTTATCCAGAGTGTAGGGGAATTAAAAGGACTTTTTCATTCGCTGGTGCTGTGCCAAGCCTCAGCTTACACACACACATCTTCATCATTTCCTAAGTATGCACTTTCCAATCTTCTTTTTTTCCCCTCTCTGAAAGAAGAGCCATCTGAATCTCAAGCAGATAATTAAAATCACTCTGAGTCAATACACAAATCTTGCTTCAAGTACCTTCTTTTTCATGTTATTTACCCAGGACAAGTACTAGATGAGCCTTTTTTGCAGGTGTTTCTTTTGTGGTTCAGCAGATGGTGGGCTTGGGAGGAGGGTTGTTTGGTTGTTTGGTTGGTTTAATTTTACTTTGGATGACACTTTTCCCCATTATTTATTTTAACTCACACTTTATTAATTTATGTTCATGTGCCAAGAGGACAAGCCAGATGCATTTCAGATAGTTTAATTAAATAACAAGCACTTGACAAAGAGGGCATAAGGGAAGGGCAAAAGTGGACAAAAGGGAAATAATAACCTTTTTGAAAACACCCACAAAACAAAGAATCTAACTTATTTCTGATGTTTCTGAAGGCATGCAGATCATTTTGGTTTTAATGACAAGCAGATCAATCCCCTGCAGTCAACTCTCCAGACAGCTCGGCTGCCGGGGAGTGATTCAGGAGGGCCACTTCTGAGTCAGCTCAACAAGTCAGGTTGCTTTAGATCATCTCATAACCCCCAGGAAACCTGCATTAGTAACAAACCACAGAATAAACCCAGAGCCCCCGAGGAACCCCAGGCATCACAAACAGTGACCAGAAAAATTCTTTCTTGGCCCATTCTAGGCATTGCAATGGGGAAACGCTGCAGAAAGGGAAGCACACGTTTCCAAATGAAGCCATTTATGAAAGTAGGGTCTGGCCCTGGGACTAGCACAGATCAGAACCAAACTGAGTGACAACGGAGACGATGTCTCATTGCTGCCAGTGAGAACCCAGCCTGGCTATGCCACAGGATTAAAAACACATGCAGCACCAGTGAGCCTCTGGGGGACAGCAAACTGATTCAGGCTATAGAAGAGGGAAGAAAAGAGTGTGGATGGAACAGTCCCTTCATAATGTGCTGTCATTGAGATGGACTTCAAGGACTTCAGAATGAGGCACAGACACCCATGCTGGCTACTCCACAGCACTACAAAAACCTGTACGTGGCTCCTGGGGCTGAGGAAGCCAGAAGGAGTTGTGTCCTTGTGTCGGAAATAAGCTACGTGCAAGAAGGACAGAAGGAAGAGACAGCAGTTAATGAGACTGAAGAGGATTATCCCCTCTCCCCAAGGACCTATGGGTAAATACAGGTTTTCCTGCAAACATATTGATGCTCTTGACACTCAGGCTAATAGCTTTCCTTCCATTGTGTTAAAATAGCTAAGCAATTTGAAACAGAAGTCAAATTTCCAAACACACAACAAACACACACCAAGAACACACCAGCGGTTCAGAAAACAGAAGCCAGGGTCAGATGACACTTGAGCTCTTCTGAAAGCTTCCTGCTGGAGCCTTTCACGCTGTAAAACTATCCTGAAATAATTTGAACACTCCAGGCGGAAAAGCCAGCTGCTTCCCTGGGTCAGCCTGGGACCTGCTCTGGAGATCCTTCACCTTCTTGGGAAGGAGGCTTTCACTGCTTTCCCTAAGATCCAGAAAAAGTCCAGTCTGTGATCCCCATATGCAAATGGGAGGTTCCTACACCCTGTCTGCACCAGCTTCTTGTTTGCATGAGGCTGTGTTTTATGAGTCCCAGAGCATTGCTTTGAAGTAGAACAAAATGGGAGAGACTATAAATCGCCTGGGCAGAGCAGTACTTCGCTCTCCCTGACTGCACTCAACCCTACACCCAATTCTCTTTCAGCATGGTACCAACATCAAGAGAAACTACGCCTTGGGCAGCCTGATCTAAACCAGACTCTTGTGGGAAAGAGCTGGGCACTGCCAGGAGGAGGGACCGGGCTCCCACCAAATCCCCTCCTTCACTCTGTACTACAAAAGCCAGAGATCATCCCATGCTGCCCCACCAACCGCCTCAGCCCTTTGATGCCCAAATCCATATTCCCTCCTTGCACCCGCCACCCTCCTGTCCTCTGAGGATGACATCCTCTCTTAGTTATGCTATTGCACATAGCAGCAGCCAAGAGACATTTACCCTCTGCAAAGAAATCGCTTCACCATAGTGTAGTGATTTTACTCCCCTATAATTAAAAAGCTTAAGCTGCAACTCACACTTCCAAGCATTTGCTCAGAAGGGAGGAAAACTAACAGAAAACACTCACAGCCATCACTAGCACTGCCCCTGTGAAAGGCCTAATTCCCTATATCGCTTTAATTAAAAGTGGATGAATAGCAGCCTTCCAGCCTAGAAACATTTAAGAGAAATAAAGTCAACCTATAGGCTTATGAAAATAAAACAGACAGAGGGAAACAAACACAAAAATCCTGCCAGTTTTAGGGCTTACCAGAGGATTATAACATCTGGACTCTCTTTCCAGGGGAGGTGAATCAAGGGAATCACGGTATGGAGAGGAGACAACCACCTCGTGGAGTGAGCTTCATGCGCAGGGAGCTGACAATGGGAGAAGAGGAGCAGAAAGCCACAGAGAGATACAACACCCTTTCCTGCACGTTTTTGTCTTCATGGCTGCCTGGAAGAACACTCCTATCTGCTGACACCATGGCACAAAAGGTCTGGTTTAATTACCAAAAACCCAGGGGAAAAAATCCTAACAGAAGATGAGTATAGCTGACCTCCAGTGAAACAGAGAACAACTTGTGAGGAATAATCTAATCCGTAAGAGCAAAGTATTTATCATCACTGTTACAGCAAAGACCACCCTGCTCCAGAGGACATCTGCAAACAGATGTGAGCACGGAGGCGTTAAGCACAGCAATAAAGGCACCAATCGGGCATAGGTAATTACAGAAGGACTTTAATGCTGCAGTATTTGGGTAATACATGGTGTTTATAGATTTATTCTTTTAATGTCACAGGATGATATGGCAATTCTAGTTTATCTCTCTTTTTCCCAATAAAAGAAGTACAGAAAGTCTGGGTGTAGATCTGGACCATTTATATCCCACCCGAGTCCCCAGATCTTCTGTTTCCTACTTGTAAAGCACCTCTGGCAGTGGGGAAACTAGGGACAAGCCTTGGGCACAACTAATGACTAAACATGGGCTTAGCTGGTGATATCCAAGATGGCACACTATGGCTGGGGGACAGAGAGAAACTGAATCTGAGCTCCCTAAGTGGGCTCTAGTCCCCTTCACCTGCTCCCGCATGCCCAGGGTAAGCCCACACATGGTGCTGGGCGCAGGATGTCATCAGGCATTTCACAGGAGCAGCACTGACACATGCCCAACATGCACATACAGAATGAACCGAACTCAGTTGTTTTTCCACTTGGGCGAGACAAAATTAAAACCTTGTGAAAGTCACTTTGTCTTAGAAAGAAAGCAAATTTGCTTTGCTTTGCTTTATTACATCTCAGCCTTCTTATCAGTTTGACTTAATTCTCAAGTCATTTTAAACCCTAGTGTCATATAATCTGGCTGCTACAGTGATGGGCTTTATACAGAAAAACACAGCAAAAGGGTTTTCAAAAGCCCTCAGACCAGCTGAGACTGCTCCTGCTGAAGTCAACAGTAAATCCAATGATACCATCAGGAGCAGAGGTCAAGGCTGAGCAGTACAGAAACTTATGGGTGGGATTTTCAATCTCTTCAAAAACCATTACTAATAACAAAGTATATTAAAAATAAAGAGCTAAATTGTGACCCTGAAAATATTTACATACGTGCTCAGCTCACAGCTTGTAAGTAATTACGGGGGCCTGATTTCTCTCACTTTCTCTAATGTAAGCCAGGAGTAAGGGTCCAGATGCATGTGGAAAACCTTGGCTCACGGAGGGTCAGCTACAGTGATTCTGCTGGAATTACTTATGCTCTGCAGCAGAGCCTTGAGCACAGGCATGCACACAGCAAGACTCCTTAGAAACTCCAGGATCTTCGTCAACCCACAGCCTCACTGACGTGTAAAAACACCAAATGTGAGATGAGACTTTTCTGGCTGTGCTGGTGCTGCAGAAACAGCATTAAAATACACTCGCTCCTAATCGAACCCAGTAAAACTTGGGTCAGAAAATGAGGGCCAGTTAAGAAAAACTCTGTGTGTGTGGAACTGTTTTATTATTTGTGCAGATCTGACACTATGACATGAATTAACCTAACTTCAAAGCATGAAACATCATCATTACAAAGTATTGCATCGAGCATAACCATTTCCAGGCAATTATGCAAACTCAACTGAAATACTATTATGGGTACAGGATTATTGCAGTTCCCTATTAATCCCAAGAGGAAGAGGGATGTGACTTATTTTCTCATCCTGACAAATCATCTCAAGACACTGCTGAATCAGACATGCTTGCAGCTTAAGAGGAAATAAGTAAAAATGTTTAGCTTTTATTGCTAAGTTTGAGGATTCATTAACAAGGATGCAAAAGTAAACCTCATTCAAATCCCCTTATTGTTCACAATATAAGTCCTTAGATTGTGTAGCTGAAGAAAGAAAAGAACTAGAGCAGGTCACCTTCCCAGCTATTTGTTTCCAGGCAGCTTCACTCCCAGGTTCCTGTACAATACAGCAGTCTTCACTGCAAATGTTTCAGGGGAAAGGCTTTACTTGCATAAAGACTGCAACTGTTCCCACTGCACTAAAGCCATAAAACTATTGCAATTGAACCAAAACAGCTTAATGGCATAAAGCAATATTTGGACTAAATTGAGTTCTTTTCCAAGTTAAAAGGCTTTTATTTATAGACTTTACTTACACCCAAGAGCCTTTGACATATTTTAACTAACCTGCCTTCCTTGTCTTCTTAACCTTGGTCCCTTTCCAAGAAAAAAAGATGCCATCTGACCACAGATGGGGTTTGATTTCCAGCAGCAGAATTAACCCACAACACAAATCCCCTGTGTTTATTCACGGAGTGATGGTGCATATTGTAGGGAGAGAGCTTAGCCAGTACGTCCTTGATAAAAAGGGTAGAGGTGAACACTCTGGAGGTACCTCTGTCACCACATCAACCATCCGCACGCAACGAGTCTCTGAATCCCACTTATTCCAGCTCTTCTGGTTTCATGGACACCACCGGGAAATCAGAATATGCTGAGACCCACCAGTGGATCAGTGTCACTATTACTGGGACCCATTGCATCCCCTTATATACAAGCTACCCCACGCTGACACATCATGGACCTCTGTACTGCAGAAATATGGCTTAGACGGTATTTCCCTGGTCAGATGCTGTCCCAGGTGGTGAGTCACTTTCTGACAGTTCATTATATGGTGGGGCCTCTCAGCACACATCACCTACTCCTCCTCCGGTGACATTCCAAAATCTTTGCCCTCTGGCCAGTCCATGATGGCTTCTAGAATTCCTGGATGACTGGGATTTCCTATTAGAGCTCACTGTGTAATTAGTGCAGCCCACTTACTCCATGTAGCATCAGTTGCACGATGTGTAGAGGAGACCCTGCCCTTGAACATCTAGCCCAGCACGGCAAACCTGGTCACAAGCACAGCCTAATTGGACCTCAGGCAAAGCTCACCACAGCCTTCCCTCAGCCATGCGCTGAGTACACATGGGAGGGACTTCAGAGCTGCCCCGGCAGTCAGATACCGTGTCACATGTACACAGCATCTACATGGCACTGCACCAGCCATGTAGAGGCTGAGGAGGGCTAATGAAAGGACAATTGAGCAGCAGTTATAGACCAGAGCATGTCAATTCACCCTGTCTTTGACAGGGATGGAAAAAATAACATTTTTCTCTACGGTGAGGGAAAGAAGTTGAAAACTGGGAATATATCAGGGTGAACAACACCATGATCGAAAGAAAATCTTTTCACCGTCTCTGAGGGTCTTGTTTTGACCTGTGTCCAAGGGCCTTTTTCAATCAGGTCTGGCAAGTGCCTGCACACAACCTGGCTCACATTGCTCCAGCTCTGGCTGGTAGTGGGCATGCAATGTGGTGGTGCCACCACATGTAATGCTGCAGTCCCCAGATCCTGACGCCTCATCTGTCCCCGGAAAGCTTTGTGCCTTCATTTCCTCACCCCCCTTTCCAAGGCTGCTCTCTGGGAAGGAGCAGGGATATACCTCACTAGCAAGGGTACCTCATTACCTTGGCTTGGTTCAGCAGTACATCCCTGGCTGTGCGATGCAGCAGGGAGCAGAGGGGCAAGCAGGGCAGCATCACACTCCAGCAGAGCAGCTTATGCTTGTGGAGAGTGTGCTTCCTCCAGCTGTGGGCAACCCACTGGTGGCTCTTCCGTCCCCTGTCACCATGTACCAGAGCCAGCAGCAAGCAACCTTCTTCTCCCTGCCCCTGGGAGAAGGGGGTAGCTGAGACATTGTTCATAAGTAAATATTTATGTAGCCGGGGCCTTCCTTCCCCTGCCCTGTGTTTTCTCCCCCCTTCTTAAAATGTCACAGATCAGCTGTTTTCATAATTGTGCAGGAAATGAGTTCCCTGCTGGCTGGCAGCTTAACACCCGCATGTGCTGGGTCTACTGTGGCTGCACTGCTCATCTCTGCTGCCAGCACCTCCATCCACCCAGGATCTTCAGAGGATGGATTTGGCCAGAGGGGAGATGGGACAGTCAGGGACATGGGCACAGAGCTGCAGGATTATGGTAGTCCTCGTTGCTGCAGCTTAGAGGAACCCCTATTCCCTGGTCCATGGTCAGATGAGGATCCCAGGAAACCCAACGCTCTGTTTATGCCCCTTCAGAGCAAACATCCAAACCAGACTAACAAAGCTTCCTGCCTGCACACAGCCGCGAGTGCGCTCAGGATATCCAGGCAAATTCCAAGCTTGCGATGACTTCTTTGTTCTTTGGACAAAGCCTCGTTTGCTGGAGATGTTGCTAAAAGGATTATTATCTATAGGAGACTTCTTTTCCCAAAAGGAAATCTGCTAAACACACAGTTCTGCATTGCTCTGTTTTGTAGGAGACAGGATTAAGACAGGAGTAATTTCCCTCCTGATCTCCACATCTAGTGATTTTAATAGACCAGCAGTGATGACACTGCCTAGTGGGAATAGGCACAAATGCCTTTACCCTGTACTTCAGTCTGATGGCTTTACTGCTTGCCTGAGAACATACCCAAGCTATCCTGTGTTCAGTAGAAAGAGTTGGAAGAAGATTCAGAAGCTTGATGGGAATCACATCTAATAGTGCACTCAGTGAAAAGCTGAAGTCTGTCCACCAGCCTCAACACCTCCAATTAAACCCCATCAAGGGCCAAACCAGACTGCAAATGTTTTGCTTAGCCTGTGTCAGCCCTGTACTGTTCCGAGCTCTGAATACGAGAAGTAACCTGCAAGTCTGAACTTGACGATGCTTAGGATGTGAAAGCAGGAGGAATGTAATTTTCTGCTCTTTATTTAGAGGTGGCAAAACCCTGGTAGAAAATGACATGGTGAAAGTACTTAACTTCAGACCCAAGGAAATTTGAGAGCAAACATTAATTACTTCCATCCTGAGTACAAGCCTGGGGCCTGTATTAGCACCTCTCTGAATGGGAGAAGCTCAAGAGGATTGAATTTCCCACTTCTAGGACCTACTTTCTTTTCCTCATCTACCTACCCTTGGTTTCCTCTTTCTAATTCCCATGTTATTTCCCTTTCTCCACCTCAGCTTTCCCATTAAACAGGACAAAAACTCTAAAAAAGACCCCAAAAAACACAGGGGGGCAGACACTGACATGGGATATTCCATTATAGTGGAAATAGATTCTGTTTGGCAAAACCCTACCCACAGTATTCTCTCACTCTGCTCCTGAGTATAAAGATTCCCTTATGAGTAAGGACAAAGGTGTTCATGAGAGCCTGAAAATAGCTGCATTGTGGAGTAGGGAGGTCTGCAAACATACTAAACTTCAGAACATCAGCCCACCAAAAGCTTAATAGATAGATAAAATAAAATAGGAGAAATCACTTGTGACTGAGCAGCAAATTCCCAGCTTCATTGTTTCCAATCCACAGGAAAAAAAAGAATCCGCAACCTATTTTAAGGATGTGAGTATATAAATAAATCAGCTGGCCCAGCCAAAAGGCAAAGTGTGCTGAAAACAGATTCAAGCAGAGGTCTAGACTGTTACCTAGCTGTGAATCTCAGCTGGGATCCGCTCTCCTCTATTGCTCAGGCAGCTTAAATCTGAATACAGCAGAGACCAGATCAGGCAGAGAAGTAACATCCAGAGGGAATATCTAGAGCCTGTGGGCTGCAAAGCCATCCGAGTCCCTGGCAAGCTTGACTCCTGTGTTAAAAGCACTTTCATTATAAGGGCCATTTGTTGATGGATTGTGGGAAAAAGTCAGATTTCAACCCAGCAATGAAGACAAGCAAACCCTTATACAAAGCCACCCTCTCCCCAGCCTGTGGGTTGAATGCAGAACGCTCTCAGACTCGCTACATACCACCCACTTGAGATTACAGACTTGCAGAGTTATTTTTAAAAAGCAATTATAGTAGTAGAGGGCACACTCACGTGGAGCGGCTGCCTGAGGAGACGACGGGCCCAGCGCAGCTCTGCTTTTCAAGTCTATAATCGTGTTTATTTATTGCCTTTAAAAACAAGAATCAAAATCCAACCAATTTCTGAGTAAAAACGTCTGTGTCTTTCCCCAAGGAGCCCAAGCAGCCACACTGCACCGAAAACCTGCCCCGGCCTTCTCGGTCTAGTATCCAGCACTGAAACAAAAATAAATAACCCCCATTAGCTCTGCCTTCAAGCAAACCCGGACCAAGCCCTCTTTCCAGTCTTTGTTTTCCCTTGAAGCTGTGGCATGATCACTACAAAACTCTCATCAAATGGTCTAATGAGAGGCATGTCATGTTCTGCGTATGCTGATTTCTGCCCAGAGGTGGTTTTTGGCTGAGCAAAATAGCAGCTGTTGACCTCTGTGAGAAGAACAGGTATAAGCCCCAGAACATTATTCCATAGGTTTTTCCTATTTCAGCCTCTTGCTTCAGCTGCCAGTCACTGGATTTTGGATCTTACACTGAGAAAAGACTCAGAAGAGACTGAAAGAGAGGGAAGAGGATCAGGTACTTGGGCAGATGCTGGCATTGGGAGGTTTTCCCCCCTTTTTCTGCCTTATGTAATGAAATCAGGCCTTTGACTAATGCCCTATTAATGCCCAAAGACCTCCAGAAGACCTGATGATGTCTGCGATACAGGCTCAGCATGCAAAGCCAAAAAGCCCCCCCTGCACTCCATTACGTGGGGCTCATTACAGCCCCTTCCTCTGTGGGCAGCTCTGAAAGCTGGCAGCTGATGGTGGTTGCCTTTTCCACAGCTTCTTCAACAGGAAGCAGCCTAAGGGCATCCTATGACCTCACACTTGATGACTTCGTCTTTCAAACAGAAAAGACTTAAACCCTAAAAATATCTCCATGGAGCCTGAAGAAAAAAATAGGCCTGCCCCCCTCAAAATCATCAATCCCCCTGCTGCCCAGTGAGGAACAGCCGCTTCCTCCCGCCAGCCCCTGCTTTCCCTTCAAGCCCGGAGCCAACAGGAAATCCATTCTCCTCTTGTGAGAGACAGGAGATGAATTTTACACAATAGCTCTACTAGCAAGGCAGAAAATAGAAAGCAACAATAGAAAATGCTTTCTCAAACAATAGGAGCTGCTGAAGAGCAGCTCGCCAGAAGCTCAGCATCACCCAAGTCTTACATAAGCTGGAGTAGAAACAAGCCAAGGACCTGTTAGCTGTCTTGCTAACACACTACCCTGGCTCAAATATAAGTTCATTTTCAACCTGGGGGCACTCTCCCTTTTCAAAGCTCAGGCAGGAAAACTTAAACTATGTATATTAAAAGGAAATTGTATTGCCTTATGGAATAGCCCTCTAAAGCTGGGGTCAAGCCCCCAGCATCCCATGCCACAGTGCCATGGGGAATCTCCCTCCCCCTGGCATCTCCTTAGAGGTGGGCATAGGAAACTGCAACACTGATTTACTGCAGGTGGGTGGAAGGAGATGGGGGGGCAGAGCCCCTCTTTCTCCATCTGAGAAAGTTTGCTGCCTCACATTCAGGATAGCACAGCAGAGTATCCCGGTTATTTGTGTTACACAGGTAAGGCTCAGCAAATCAGACATCTGAGACTGTGTGTGTGCTCCTATTATGCCTTCAAGACTGCCCCTGCACATTAAAGGGACACTTTTAAAATTACTTAATTCATATTTTAATCTAAAAGGTAAGATATGACTGGGCTCAAGATAAAAAGTTCCTTCATTTTGGCTTTTTTTAACCTTTAAAGCTACTTTTTTACTGGCTCTGTACTGCTGCAACGCTTCATTTCAGTGTAGGTCAGGAATTGAAAATGACTCCAAAGAAAGATTAAAATCACATACTAACACCCTGTTGCCTTAGCTCACAGAGCTGCAGGAGAGGATAGTAAAAACTGGAAAACAAGCCTGAAATTAAACATAGTTTTGCACATAAAATCCAGCTAAAAATCAGGAGAGGGAATGCATTTCCTTTTAAATGCCCAGCCAGCAACCACCTTTCCAATGGAGAAAACAGCCTACTTTTGGAGGTGGGCAGAACAAATGCTGAAAACACCTCACATGCCCTGACCACTGCTGTAATACAGCACCTTTGTCAAAATCACACATGGCCACATCTTAATTTTGCTGATCCTGGTCTCGATTTACACAGGTGGAACATGAACCACTGGATCTGAAGGTCACCGCGGCGCTGCTGCTTCAGATGAGCCCGTCATCTCTGCTTCAGCGCAAGTTTAACCACCCAAGATCTCTGAACAAAATGCTGTTCCAGCCCGGAGCAAAACAAAAAGAGCAAAGCTGGAATATACACAACCGAGAGGGAAAAAAAAGCTGCTCTCATCACCAGGGATGGAATCCTGCTGTTGCAAACGTGCTCGAGCCTTTCTCCTCAGCTTCCTCTTCCCCAACAGCATTGGAAAGGGAAGGAGGGGGAAAAAAAACCCAATACACCAAACCGAAACCAAAAAGCAGACATATCCACCTGGGATGCAGTTCATCGGCAGATCTCCTTCCCCACTGCAGTGGCAGGAACGGAGGCAAGGAACGTCCCGGCTGGCGCTGGGGAGAGATTATTCCCCATTCTCCTGCATTGTGCAAAATGGGGAGGCTCCCGCCAGCGCTCCCCGCCTGCCGGCACCCCCGGCCAGCCCCAGGTATCTGGGCGGTGCTGGGTGGCCTCCCGAGCCCTCTGCGACTGCACCTCTCCCTTCCCACAGCCATTCTGACTCACACATGGGATGAGGCTGGGCTGTGGCCAGCGCTCCCGGCTCCTGCTCTGCTGGGGGAACAGGGCAGGAGGAGAGGCTGGGGCTCCTTGGGGGAACCAGGAGCCCTACAGACATTGAGCAGCCAGGCAAAGCCCTCCCGGCACAGAGCAGCTCACCCTGCAACCCACCCACTGTTGGTGGCATGAACCATGCACTGCAGCTCAGGAGCAAATCAGGGCCAAACCTGCAGGGATCTTCCTGCCACCCTGTATGGCTGCCTGTCCGTAAAATGCCTCTGCAGGCACCACATGTTCCTGCTGCCTTGGGGCTGAGTAAGGAGAAAGCTCCAGTGGCCCCTTTGAGAGGGTGCCAGGGCATTTCTCTTCTTGGGGGGAAAGCAGGTCACCAGGGCTTAGCAGGTCCAGACAACGTCTGGTTGACATCTCATCCACCATGCTGGCATCCCTCCCAGTGCCCTGGGACACAGCCACCAAGCTCCACTGGCAGCATGCACCCTGAATGGGATGGTTTCCTCTTTCCTTGCTCTAATCAAGGGAGCTGAAAAATCCAAGTGGAAAAGAAAGGAAGAGAGAAGGTGCCTCTCTGGCAGAGGCTCTCAGGTGCTGGAGGCAGGGCCTGGAGTCAAGCTGGTTTGTTGCTTCTGCAGTTGCCTAACCAAGCTAGTAAGCTAGCCTGCACCTACCCCCCTGGTCCCCCTGGGATAGGACTCAGCTTCCCAAGGGTAAGGAAAATCAGGCAAACAAAGCAGTCTCCTCAAGCGGGATGTCTCCCTCTCCAGGCAGCAGGGAAGCTGCAGAGCAGGCAACCTGTGAGGATTTTCCCCTTCCAGAACTACGCAGTTTTTTAAAGCAGGGCACAAAATTGTTTGAAGTCCAGGCAGGGATCAAGCTGGAACCTGGGTAGAAAAGTGCAAGGGGCTGTCATCATCAATGCTCAGCCCTGTGTGCCATGGAAAGCCCAAGCCTCTCTCCACAGCAGGGATCTGCAGCCCAGCAGCCAGCACGATGGGAGGATTTCATGCTGTGCAGTGTGTTTTCCCCAGGGCTACACTTTGGAAGACACGGTGGAGCAAGAAGAGCTGACACCCCTCCAACTTCAGCTTTGTCTCCAGATGGCTCTTCCACTTAGTGCCAAACGAAACGAAAAACAATGCAAGCCCTTGAGTCCTGGGTCAACCCCTGCAGAACTGTCTATCCCAGAGTTGCATTGCTCTGTCTCTGCCATTTGTATTTGCCACTCTGTCCTTCAGAAGCTCAGCAGACCAGTCTTTTCCTTCCAGCTGAAGCTCCTTCATTAACTACCTCAACATTCCTGAAACAGGGAACCCAAATCTATAACCTCTTCTCTCTGTTGATGCAGATATTGAAGTAAAGGGAGGGATCAAAGCTTCAAATCCACACTCCAAAGATTGCTCTTCAGATGTGCAGCAGGAGAGGTGATGGAGAAATCAGTGCACTGCAAATGGGCTCAGCCAAAAGCCACACTGGTACAGCCAAACAGCGTTTTTGATCTGTGTCTTCTTACAGTGACAAGCCATCTTTAGTCTAGAAAGGGGGTTTTGCAGCCAATTTTGTTCTAACTCTTCCACAGTCTCCTTCCATCCTCTCAACCCAAAATTTCATATCACCAACTGCAAAAATGCTCTCTGGCCACCCCACAAACATGGTTTCTTCAATGGTTTTCTTCTGCCTCACCTTCCCTGATGCAAACTTGTCCAACAGTAAAAGGGAAATCAGACAGAAGGGAAAACTCACGGGAGAAAAGATAAAATGAGGAAAGAGGAGGAAAAATATCAGGTTTGCCTTCTTGGTATGGTAAAAGAAAAGAAGTTTGCATAAAAATTGAAGGCAGGGGATTGACCCTCAGAAAGGTAAGCAAAACTACAAAGTTATCCACAGCATATCTTTTACAGGATTATATGACATGGCTTGTTTCCTTGCTCCTCTTCATGGCACTGAAAGCTGTAGAGTCCGTACTTGTGTAAGAGGGAAGCGGGGAAAAGAATTTGCTAAAGATAAGATAAAGGTATCCAGAGGAAAGAAAAACTGCACTTTCCTGCTGTTGAATCCAGAATGGTCTCTCCTTGCAGGGCACTGAACTCTGTTACACTTCCCTTGGTTTTTACAGGTAAAAGGCTCCCAGCACAGTCAAATACTTAGCCTAGACTGACCCAACAGGGAGGCACCTTGCCCAGTAGTTTGCAACCATAAGACCACCCGAAACAAGCAGTGGTGAGCGCAAAGGGGGCTATCATCGGTGCGCAAAGCAAAAATCACAGCCAATATGTAACAGGTCAGAAAAGCAGCAGCCACCTGCACCCAGGTGGGATGAAATGTGCACCAAACCACTTTCTAGTACCCAGGGGATTTACAGTCTGCACATACAGTGGGAGGAAGGGAGATGTGCAGCTGGGGGCAGAACAGGGCAGTGGGACACCTTTTGTTTTCCTCATAAATCATGCATGTACCGCCATCCCTGCTTTGTACGGAGTAAGCTGAGACACAGCATGACTGTGCCTGAGCAACAGGATCTGGACAGGTCAGCCTCTTGCTCCAGATGCACAGCTGGCTGTGCATGCTTTCATTTCAGGACAGCACCACAGCATTGCTGACAAGCAAGAGACACGGACTGGCATCAGTTCCTAAACCAGACCCGATGGAGGGAAATTGCCCTAGCCTGAAAGTGGCACAGGCAAACCCCAGGCACTCAGAACCCAGCATGCAGAGTCACTCCACCTTGGCTGAATCAGGCCCATAATAAGCAAGCAAAATCATAACATTTTCATAAAAGTAGGATTTAAGTACAAACATCTGCCCTGCTGGTTTTTAATTCTCAGCCTATAGCCAGGTATTCGTTTCAGTGATCCACGGTTCCAGCTGCAGAAATGCCATGCGGATTCTAATTATGGCAGCTAGTTTATTTAACAGACTTTGACATTGTTTGACATTCAGCTGAGTCACCTTGTTCCCGGGTAAAGCAACATGGGCTTTTCAGTGGTTCACCAAGAGAGAGGCAGAGATTCGATATCAGAAGTAGAATGTACATCACAAAAATTCTAAATTAAATACAGCTGAGGTCTATTCTATTCTGGCAGCTTCTCTCTTCGGGATACTAAGTCAACCCAAATGCTTTCCAGATATAATTCTTCCCCTCATGGATATGCAGCAATACCATCTCCCTCATGTTGTTGGAGGGTGGGAGGGGTAGGAAGTGTTGTAATGGGCATATGGGATGTATCTCATCCTCCGCAAGTATCACCCACCCATGTATCAGGGCATCCATCACTAAGAACTGCACACAGGCTGAGCATCAGTCACTTGTATTCAGCCAACATTTTTTCTAGGACAAAGTAAAAGAAATAGGCCATCGATGGTCAATCCAGGAGGAACAACCATCACCTGCAGACAGAGATGTTCCTATATCACCACACCTAAAGCTGTCTGTACCCCTGTATGGTGCTTTTCAAGAATCTCAAAATGCTTTGCAGCAAGAAAGGCAGACCAGCACTATCCATCCTCGTCATACAGAGGTTTCACAAAGTGACTTGTCTGTGAGTTTGTTGGTGGCACAACTAGAAAGAGAGCCCATGCTTGGACCACTCTCCTCATGCCAGGTTGGAAATGGAGGCCAACACCACCTCCCCATCTGCAGAGGGTCTGGATGCAGCATAGGGCATTGCAGAGAGCAAACCCCAATCCTGGGGCTGCCTTCCAGAAGGCCCGTGGAAGCTGCTAGGCTGCCCTACTATGGCTCCAATGATTGTGTCACGTATCTGTGCTGCTGCTTTCCAAGTCCCTGCTTCCCTGCTAGCCCTGGAGCTGTGCTCAACACACATCTGGAGCAGCTGCTCTGCCTGCAAACGGTGTTGGGGACCGCAGCATGCTCCTGGAGAGGACTAAGCCCCCCCTTCCCAGCTTCTCTTTACAGACCTTTGGGGAAGAGCTGGTATCTCCTTTTTATAGTTAAAGACAGAAGGGACCTTTTCAGAGGCTGAAAATACTCCACTTATTCTGGCAGGCAGCACAGCGAGCCAAACTTCAAACCAACAGCCAGAACCGTGCAGTCAGACAATAGCGAGCTGGCCCGAGTGTGCATTTCCGAGAGCACGCTGTGGTCTGGCTCATCTCCCCCATGCCATCCCTGCAGTTGCTGCTGGAAGAAGCTGTGTGGAAGTGTGTGCCATTACCCTGAGGAGAGGATATCCATCATGTCCAGGCCCTCTCTGAAAGCTGTCAGAGAGACAGTGGCTCAGGCCAAAGAGATGTTTACTTATCTTTCTGGCCAACACTGCAGAAATCCCTGTTTGTATTTAACCTTCTTTCAGTTTCCTTTATATCCCAGTGGCAACTCTGATTATTCACTCCTTATTGTACAGTAACAATACCTGCAGAGCCACAGCATTAAGAAACAAAATCAACGGTGTCTCTGGTTTCCAGTGGCCTTGAATTGGCAGCCTAAGCTCATACTGGGGGGCTGCCAGCCTGTCACCCCACAGGCACAGGCCCCCAGAAGCCATTGAATCCCTTTGTGTGGCAGGGCAGGAACCAACCTGAACCTCAACAGCTGATGCAAGATCCCCCAGGAGCCCTAAACACCATGCCAGTTATTTTAGGAGGAGGTGGAGGTCTGGTATCACAAGGCTGCATATACGAGCACCCAGGGAAAAGGCATTTGTAAGAGTGGTCACAAAAAGTACTAGAGACTGTAGGTGGGGAACTGCAGTCCCCAACTACTCTCACCCATCTTATTTAGGGCTTTCCCCACAGCATTACCTGGTAGAAAAGGGATGATTCTTTGCTTGGGATCTTTCTGGCCTCCTTCAATAGGGAACTTGTCCAGAAGCTGCATCTGCAAAGGAAAAAGAGTAAAGGTCTTAGGGGGAAAACATGGACTGGCTGTGTAGGGACCAGGGGATCTCTTAGTCTGTGTGTGGTTCAAAAGATGATTAGCAAAGCAAAAGCAACTGCAGGAAACACTCTGCTTCGTTGCGGGGGAGTCTGTACATTAAAAGGTACAATGCAGTTCACTCCAAAGAAAGGGAGGGCAAGTTTCTGGCAGCACAGAGGAGCTGGGAGAGGGCCCAGGCAGACATCTGAGCCTGGCCTCACCACTGTTCTAAAATTAGGCTCTCATTCTTCATTACAGAACAAACGCCTTGCCTCTAATCCACAGCCTGCCCGCATTGGTGGAGACACAGTTTTTACCTGTCTGTGTGACAGGCCACCCACCTGGCTAAACATGCTGTCTGAGCGGACGGTTTAATGTGTGTTTAATAAAACACTTGCTCTGCCCTCTTGCTGGCAAGGCACTGCCCACAGCACTGGTCCATCAGAGCACTCCTGCTTCCCCAGGGAGGGAGATGCGAGTTTTGGAAGGCTCTTCCACTGCAGCCCCTACATGGAGACAGCAGCAGAGAAAGGAAGCAGGGAGGAAGAAGGAGAGCAAAGCATCCCAGAGAATGCTACCAATAAGAATGGCCAGAAAGCAAAGCTCAAGGTGGGTGTGCTGTCACCTCATGACAAGCAGCCTCTAGTGCATGATTATGGCCAGAGTTTTGCACACAGCAGCTAAGATCTTACCCCACCAGCTCCTAAACCCTGTCCACCACAACCACCTAACACATCCTTAAGGCTGACTAGGCTCAGGATTCTGTTGCACCACAAATCTGCAACCAGCCTTCAACCAGAGGAATTCAAAGAGGTATTGATGGCTTATGGTCAGCTTGCACAGTGGAGCAGCCTGCTGACCACCAGTGACTTTCTATGGAAGCAAGCCTAGGGAAGCAGTATGCTGACCTGATGTTCCTAAATTAGCCCTATAATTTGTCTATGGTGATGAGCCCAGAGTGAGGAGTGCCACTGAGGCTGAACACCAGCTGAAAAGCCACACACAGCCTCAGCAAGGAAGGAAAGAAGCTGTTCCATTGGCACCCTCGTGGACCTGTCCAAGAGAGACTGTCCGCAGCCTGAAAACTGCCAGAGCCTCTCACCCCTCACATTCACCCTCTGCACTCTTTCACTGTTATCCAGCCCATGGTGCTGCCAAGATAAATACTCAAATCTTCATATTGTGTTTCATTTTCTCTCACGTTTCAGTTGTACGATGCAATCAATGCTCTATATCCTTGCTGATCCTACACAGCAGCCCCGGCTCCCTTGTGCTGAGGGAGCTCCAAATCACTTGCCAGCCCAGTGACTTGTTTCCAACAGACAGGAGAGATGTCTGTCAACCCACAGTCCACAGGCCCTCTGTGGAGGGTACGGAAGGAAAGCAAGCAGTCCTGTTGCTTGACCTTGCAGGATCCCTATCTCCTCACCTGAACTCGATCTACAGCTCAATACAAATACCTAAAGGGGCAGCTAAAACCGCAGGTGTGGGGGCTCATCAATGATACATGTCCAGCACTGAGGGTGTGTGAGTTAACAGAGGTTTTGCCAGCTCAACAAATTTCCTTTAAAAAATATGTTTTTGCTAACACGGGGAAAAAAACAGGGTTTTTTTTTACTGTTTTTGTTTTAAACACACAGGATCCTTCTCTTCAACCACACCACAACATCTCCAGCATTTTCACCATATGTTACAGCAAACCGAAGATCAAGAGGAAGCTCAGGAGCAGAAGGAACATCTGTGCAGCAGAACAAGTTGAAAGATCCCCCGTTTCCCCATCAGGGAGTCAGCCTGGTAAATAAATAGAGCGTAGCTTTGCGGATTGTTACCTAACTCACTTTTCTGCCAACAGAGACATGGGTTTTATTGAAAATGGGAAAATTTGTTTTCTCGGAGGTAGAGCTCTGGGTGCCTGAGGTCAGGCATGGGCGGGAGCTTTGTTCAAAGGGAAAAGAAAAAAAGAGGGGGAAGGAATCCCCACCGATCGACTTGAAGTTTTGCTGTTACTACACTTTTAGCCAGGAAGGCAATTCTCACTTTACTACACGGTGACTAATTCAAGCTTGGAACCAATACAGTCAAATTCCCATGGTTATTCTTGGAGTTAGATTAGCTTGGCTAATACAAGCCTTTTTAACCACATCAAGAGAGTCACAACGTGTATAACTTAGTGCTATTTATCTAAAGGGTGGATATCAGCAAAATAGATACAATAAACTGCAGCTGGAAGAGTTTGGCTAAGTTTTCCTAGATTACACTTTCCACCCCGGCTCTTGCCTCTGGCTGGGAGGGTCTGGATGTCAGCGAGCTGGGGGGAGGCAGAGGCACTCAGGAGGTCACCAATGCAACTGATGGAGATACAGCCTGTCCCAGTGCCAAGTCCCTGGGAAGCACGGAAGATTTCTCATATTTGGTATATAAGGCAATATTCCAGTGGGCAACATGCATATGTTTGTGCAAAACTGAAGACGAGGTGTGAAGTTGCTGCTTCTCTAAAAGGCTATGCAATGTTGGGGACCCATGGAGGAGTGTGATAGTCCTTCTCCAAGCCCCTGACTCCAGAGGATGCTTGCTGCTGAGTTGTGAAATAGCCCCTGGACCAACAAGTTGTGTTTGGCATTTCTGGTGCCCCAGCAAAAGAAAGGCCGGTTTTGGGCAGCTGTGCTGGAGGTTTTGGAGGAAACTACTGGCTCAATTTCAGGCAAGATATGGGAAACCCAACAGATCCTAAAAAGGATCAGAGGAATGACATGACTGAGGTCCAGCAATTAAACCCCTGCCTCTATGTCTGGCTGTTCTCATTAGCACCTAAAAAAGCACTCCCAGCATGACAGAGTCTACACGGATGAGTACTAACGGCACAGAGAACCTGCAGCACAGACTGGAATATGATGACTGCCCTTCAGCTCTGCAGCGCAGGAAACCTCTTATGATGTTAAAGCCAAACGAAGAGCAGCAGAAGCACGGAGCCTTCCTCAGCACTTTTCTGCACCCAGTTCTGCATTCAAAGCCAGTGCAAGTTAGATCTAAAACCTAGAAAAGCAGGATTCTGTATCCTCTCTTCCATGGAGAAGGATGCAAAGCAGAAAACAAGGAAAAGACAGATGCAGAAGGGGAAAAAAAAGAATAGATCTGAATGAAACATCAGGAATCTCCCAGAGCTGATGGGATGTTCTAAGCCCCACTCAGCTTAGCTTGGGTAAGAGGAGACACTAACCATGAAGATAAATGGAGCAGCCAGGAACGGAGGGAGCTAAGGGCTGAACCAGAGAAGCTCCTCCTGGTAGTCACAGCACTTTCCCCACATGGATGATTAACAGCCAAAGAGCAATAAACAGATTTTCAGTTTGCTTAATTAGATGTCTGCAGAGCATCTCAAAGTCAAAAACTCTTTAGTCTGTGATAAATGCTTTTCCATGAACAGAAATTATCATTGTTATTATTGCAAATACACATATGATAGATGAAAAAAAAAAATCCTTCACTTAACTCTCCAAGCTATTCTGTTCAGACATGGGCAGTCTCCAGAAGTTGTTGCTTGAATCTTGAATATGACATTGACGTTAGGGACAAGATTTGCTAATTGAGGGAGTTATCCCGTCATCTACAGTAAAACCATCCCAGCATGAAGGGAAATAAGGAAAGGCTGGATGCACAGTCCTGGAGGATGGAGCTAGGGCTGTAGCTGACTTTGGGCAGGCAAGAAATCACAAGTGGGCAATACATTTAGGCAAACCTGGGGAAGCTCATACTCAGTTCATCTGCTTACAAGCACGTGAATCCCACCACAGGAAAGCTTCCAGTTGTATGACCGGTGTGATGAGCAGAAAGAAATCTATTACCACATCACTGTGTCACAGGGTGGGGGATCCCTTTGGAAACAGGGAGGGTATATGGAAAGCGGGAAGTGACCTTCCCACCCATTTGGGCAATGTGTCTGGAGTCAGGCTGGACAAACACTTCCCACCTCCTGCTGCTGGCACAACAGATACACATCCACAAACAGCTCACTGCAAAAATCACCTCCCCAGGCTTTGTCTTTCCAAACTGCTCTGCGTTTACCAACAGGTTTCCTGCGTAAGTTCTGTATGGAGTCCTGCTGTCTGCTCCAAACAACTTCCTTCTTGCTTCTGTGCTGAACTTATTTAGGTCTGCTATAAACCTTGTTGGTCCACATTATGACTTGCTTACAGTGGTCAGGAAATGATCATGCAATTAATCCCATTAAAAATCAAGAGAATTACTTGTGAGTTGCTGCTCATTAAAATAAGAGCAGGCTAAGAGCACTAGCCAAGTCCCCTCCTTACTAACTGCACATAACCATGAAATCACTTGACTTGCAAGAATGGAACAAGAATATTTCAGTGGTATCAACCCTCACCCTTTGATATTAACACAGGGAGTTCTGGATGCTGCCTCACACATGCAAATGGGAAACAAGAGGTGTAGCCAGTGTCCTCACTTACAGCTGAGCTGTTAGTTTGCAGAATCATTTAGGTTAGAAAGGACCTTTAAGACATCCAGTCCAACCACAAATCTAACACTGCCAAGTCCACCACTAAACAATGCCCTTAAGTGCCACATCTACACATCTTTTAAATACCTCCAGGGATGGTGACTCCACCACCTCCCTGAGCATCTTCCTTTTCATCCCTTCTGCTTTGGGTCACCTTTACCTAAGAACGAGACCATGCCACAAAGAAAGAGATGCTCCTGCACACAAGGACCATTTGGGCTCAGCAATCACAGCTGATGGCATCTGCAGTCACTTCACGAATGTTCTGCTGTGAAGATAAGACTCAGCCCCTCTCTGATTTGCAATGGTATCACCTGATTAACAATCTTAATGAAAAATAAGCACCCCTTGAGATGCTACGAATGGCATCTCTGGGGATGAGAAGCCAAGCATCTTCCTGACAATTATTTACTTACTGCATTTTATTTATTTTCATAAAACATTGTTTTATGTTTTAGATATAAGGACTTGCAGCATCTGAGACTAAGGAGCCGCTCCTCTTTCTGCAAGAGAGGCTTTTACTCTGCTGCAAGCCAGCCCATGCAGGGGACAAGAACATATGACCTGATCCAGCAGCATTTGCCAGCAGGAACTTTGTTTCCAATTCGGTGGTGAGGTTTTGCAAGTCTGTGACTAAATCTAACTCCCTGAAATTAATCCACTGCAACAGTTACCTAACCTCCACCTATGCCTAACACCACAGACTCTAGCTGGAGCTTCCTGCTGAGCTGTTAGTTCCTCCCCTTCCTTCCTCGCAGCAGTTTTAACTCTCCCCTAGTCAGCAGAGTGAAGCTCTCCACACCTCTTAAAATAAGCAAATTAGGACACCCACATAATCTCTTATCAGCGTGCATATCTTTCTGGTTCCTTCTCAAGTGGATATAGGTTTGCCATGTACACAGATAAAAATCAAAGCCCTACAGGAGGTCGGCTCTGAAATCATGGGAGATTTAACATACAAAGACCCTGAGGATGACATTCATTCAAACCCTTTACTTTGGCAAGCGAAGCAACATCCATTGCTGCAAAGGGACACAGGACTCTGACCTTCTGCAGAAAGAGAGAGGAGACTTCACTCCCATTCTGCATTGTCTAATTTACTTGTGCCCCAGGGAAACAGTGGATGAAAATCAAACCACAACCAAGAGACTGAGAGCAGCAGATTTCGGTCAAGGTGCTCACAGAAACCCCCTGAATTTGCCACCTTACTCTCGGTCACCCAAGGGATCCTAAGGCTACAACACTTCCTAGACTGAATGCCAAGAGGCATATTAGCTCCCCATTTTCCAAGTGCTCACTAGAAAATTAATTTTTCATTACAGATGAGGTAAGCTGATAATAAAGGTACTTGGACCTGACAGGTAAAGTACATGAGGACAATTACGCCTCAGGCACAAGGTGATCCCAGCTCTGTGATCCCTTCTCATGAGGCTGATTTGAGCTCTAAGTCCCAAGGAGGAGAGAGGGGCTATAGCTGAGCGATGGGGCAGAGGAGAAGAGGAATCTGTACACACATGTGATTGTATGCATACAGCTCAGAGACCAAAGAAACTGCAAGAAAAGCAAAGGTGCTACCAGAGATCTGAAACTAATGATGATGGAACTCACACCCTCAGCAGGAGTGGTTCAGGGCATCTGCAAATCAGAGTAGGTTGAAAGTCTCTGAGGCACAGAACGCAAGCTTAGATGAGAAGGGGAGGTAAGATACCAGAATAGAAGGGTTATTAATTAAAAGCCTGAGGAGCAGCAGCAATTTCCTTTCATCTGAAGCTGAATACCAGCTGTGCTGCTCGCTGATGTGACTGATGATTACAGCATCAGCAGCTATATTTTGAGTTATACATGATGTGATCTGAAGAAAGTGAAGGGCCAGAACTGGGTTGAATTCTGTCATCTGCCGGAGTTTCCTCATGGAGAAACCTCTCTGGTCCTGTCTCTGCTTTTGCATCTGCAAAATGCGAGACAAATCTCAGGAAGATGGCATGAGATTTAATGAAAAGCCATCAAATGCTCTGAGCAGGAGATTCAGAGACTGAATTCAGAGGAACAATATTCGTCTAAAATCAGCAGGACAAAAACAAACAGAAGAAGTATTATCGGTGGTTTTCAGAAATGCTTTTCCTCTCAATTGTGGGCTTGTTCATCTGTAACATATTCCAAATCCTGGTTAACCAGAGCATCCAAAGGGGTCTTTCACTCAAGGAAGATGGTTACCCACCATTTCCAGCAAATGAATTTCATGCTGCTAGGTAATGTATCAACATTTAAATTTCAACAGGTGGAACCAAGCAAGAAAGTAGAGAACATGACAGCCTATCTCCAGAGATTCACTTCCTATATGCTGGTCTAGAGATCACTTCTTCAATGGTGTGATTTCAGGTTGGGTTTTCTACTAAGGTTAAGCAGTGGAGCATCCATGACATAAGGGGAAGGACCTGTTTTACTCCAGCCCAGGACCATACCTGCTGAGATCAATGACAGATGGACATGCACGACAGGGAATAAAGCTGCTGTCCTTGGGGCAGATCCCTCTGCAGTACATAGCTCTTGGAGAATTTTCTCTAGATGTGGGTTGAACTGAGCTTGGTTTTATTCCTCCTCTGCTTCACCCTCTCACAGGAACAACAAATCAGTTCACGCTCACAGACACAATATGGTAGGATGCCTGCCTAACTCCTACCTCTTCACAACTAGCCAGAACAGAGCTGCTCCTGAGCCCAATATCAATTAGCTAAAGTTCACAAAAGACTTGGAGATCTTTGGGTGAGGGCATGGAACAGACTGAGCACAGCACAGCCCATCTGTTAACTGCTCACATGTATAACTGACACCTTACACAGCAGAAGGAGGCGAAACCCCATCTCTTCCTAAAGCAGTAACAAGTTCCACAGTGCAGCAGGAATAATTATATCAGGCAGCCAGTGACACTGGCTCTCTCATGGTGTCACACGATGACACAGCATGCAAAAGAAGTGCACTAATTCAGTTTCTGAGAAGCAGCAGCAACTGGCTTTCCTTTTATTTTGAAAGAAAAAAAAGAATTAAAGCAAAACCCATCTGGATAACTGTCTGACATGCCCAACAATTACAGCATTATAGGATATGTTCTGAATTAAATACAGTGTGATCCGTGAGAAAGTCAAACAAAAGCAGGAAAATGCATATAAAGTAAAGGGAACAGACATTTACAGCATGGTGCAATCCCCAAAGGGAAAATGCCTCTCTCAGGTCTGAAAATTTCCACCAGAAATCTTGGAAATCTTACAAAACTCTCAGCATCCAACTAAAACAGCCAGGGGAGTAGAAGGGGGGGAGCAGAGACTGGGGGTCTTTCCCCAATATGATCCATCAAAAGAGGGAATGCTGTTTCCCAGCTGAGACATTTGGTGGTTTCCACACAGAAATGCAGCTTTCTCTAAAGGCTCTGCAGAACGAGCCCCAGCGTTTGTGGCTAACACAGACTGGCAAAACATTCGGAGGTGCTGCTTTGGGATGACAGAGGCACTTGGTGCATCTCAAGAGCTTCTCAGAAAGCCCACACTGTCCTTTCACAGAGCAGCTATTGATGCCTCCTGCCAGAACCATTTTCTTTCCCAGTGCTAAATTAGACCAGCCTCATTCGACTTAACCACACTGGAAGACGCTTGGACAAAGGCTGCTTCATACTTTTCCATCTATCCATGGTGATTATGTGTCCCTTGTCACTCCGGTATCTACAGTGGATTTGTCCTGACAGCATCCCTGGGAAATAAGGCCATACCATAATGCCTGTTTCAGAAAGGCGCAGAGAGATGAATGCTGCAGTTATGCGGCACAGCAGGGCTGTGCAGAGATGTCAGAGCCACACAGATGCCTTGCCCCATCAGGTCAATTAGCTTCTGAGGAAGGCTTATAATTTTGTGATGGGGTGCAAGCATTATGCCTTTTTTCCATAGCTGACATATCCAGAGCAGCCCAGGTGTCCAAAAAGGCTCACTGTAGGTCGCAGCAAAAATCCTGGCTGAGAAGGGCTGATGTCAGCAGAAGAGCATCTTTCCTTACCTCCTTTTTATTCCCACAAAAATCACAGGCCTTGAAGTGTTCTTTCAGACTGCACATAAGCAGCAAGAGACCAACATCCTCTAGTGACAAACACTGCAGAAATAGTGATAATTGCCCTTGGACATTAACAGGAGCAGGACCAAGCTCTTCTATAACATTGGTCTCCAGGCAGCAACAGAGCTACATCTAACAGTGCTGCCAGAGCAAAGGTCCCGTTTTTAAATATGATAGTAACTCTAAGAGCTTCACTGAAAGGGAGCAAAGCATCAAGGTCACTTCCATTAATCACCACCTCCCACATCACTTGGGAATTGTAAAAACTACTTACTTTTCATCCTTTAAATTTCAATCCTTTCAAGCCAGCAATTGAAATACAGGGTAGCCCCACTGAGATTTGAGTTTATCAGAGCATTACCCTTACTGAGCCACCCGAAGGCTCCAAGTGCCTAAATCCTGCCAGGAGAGTCCATCCATCAGGCAGGAACAGCTCAGCCCAGCACAAGGACTGGATGAGCCGGTGGGAGGCTGCAGGGCTTAAAACCCTTCAGTCCTTAGGGAACCCCCGGCAGCAGTGGTGAACACCGCATTGAAGCTGCAAGCAAGGTGCTGGAGTGTGCATCCTAAAAGCAGCACAGAGCCATTAGGAGGGTGCTGCTATTAATTACATACTTGCTCTTAGCAAAAGCATGCGCCATATATTAAGGTGACCACAATTAGCGCGTTTGTTTTTGCTACAGTCTCTTTTGCACAGTGCTGTCAGATTATCCATGGAACAAACACCTGAGCTGCTCCACATCACAGATTTAGGCTGGCATCTTGCTAGGGAGGGTGGAGGGGGAGTGGTGGTTCTATATTTAAGGGTCCCCTCATGTGCCAGTGTGGCTCCTCTCAGGTCCAGCTATTCCTCCAAAGCAATATTGCCAAAGGCTGGAGAATCACATGTGTCATGCAATGCCCTCTTTCTCCCTTCCTTTACTCCTCTCTCATAAAGTGTAACTGCTGATTCATTGGTGTTTCAGGCAGGGACGATCCAGCCAGTCAGACCCCACCTTTACAAATCGATTTGTTTGAACCCGTGCAAAGCCTGGCACAGGTATGCTCTGAAACCCAATTTATACATTGGATGGTCATTGATCTTGCAGCCACAAAATCCATCCTTAGAAACTTCTGCTGCTCACACACTGGTGATCATGGTTTTAAATAAACCTGCTTAAAAATACAACCTTAGTTATATTGGTAAAAATAAACCCTTAGTTAAACTGGTAGGGTTTTGTGAGCCGGCAAGACTACTCCCCTGCTTGCACTACTGTGAGAGAGATGAGACTTTAGCTCCGAATGTATGAAACTTAATCCCTCTGTTTTCATAATCTACATCTTCTCTACAGCATGTTAGCTCTGCATGATATATTGTCCCCTGGAAACCACGAGTAACTTCAATATTGAAAACAGAAACAATAGCTCCAAATACAATGGCACATTTTACTTCAGAAACTCCATCTGAAATGGTATCTACTCATCTCTGTAGGACACTGCTTGTAGCTCTGGGGTGATGGGGGAGAGCCACTGCCCAGCTCAGTACAATGAAGAAACTGTGCCAAGCACAACATAACCACAGGTTTCAACTCCACGCGGGGAGGAGACGCCTTTGTCTTCTTTTCTCCCTCTTTCTCTACCTCCAAACCCTAAGATGTTTTGCCTGCATATCTGGTTCCAAACATGTGTCTCCTGTCTTTGGGGGATTTAGAAAGGAGTATACACAACAAATCCCACTGCCCAAGCAGGCAGACAGAGCTGCATGTGTAACAGATATCTTGCTCCGGGCCTTGAGGGAGGTAAGCAAGCAAGCAGCCAGCAGGACAGGGGGCTCCAACAGTCCAGAGCCAGCTGTCGGCCTTTACGCTCCCCGCCCTAGCATGGGTCCTTGGGCTTGGGCACTGCTCAGCCTTGGGTGCCAGCATCTGCCCAGGGTGCTCATCTGACATGTTAGGATGGCAAAGCTGTTCAGTGCACAGGAAGGACAGCCTCTAAGCCACGGTTGCCTGCTTGGGCTTGCCAAGGAGGGAGGGAAGTATTTACGTGCTAGAATACAACAGCAAACTTCGGCTTGCAGCAGTCTGCCCTTACCAGGGCCTATTGCAATGATACCTCAAGAACTGGTTTCTCTCGGCAGATTTATTACTGGGTAAGAGAGACAAAGTCTATGGGTCTCAAAACAGCTGTCGCTAGCACAACCACACCACACAGGCACCTTAGCTGGACACTCAAACACATACTAGTGCCTTCCAATCACTACCCTAATATGCAGCATGGACGCTCAAAGCCATGCTAGTGCCTTCCAATCATTGCCCTGACACACAGCATGGACACCACCCTCTCTTTAAAAAAGAAAAGAGGGATTTGGATAACATCTGAGTCTTTAAAGCTCATGTCCAGCGGAAGGACCCCGGGGATGCACACAGCTGTCCCAAAGGACCATACAGATGGACCATGACGCAAGAATGCACTGAAAGGAGAGACAACACGTCCTGAAGGACAAACCCAACCCAGCCCCCTAAGAAGGGAGGCTGGGACTGAAACCTTGTTTTTGTAAGCACAAGTCTGCCTGAGGAGCTTTGCTAATTTAATTCAGAATGAAAGCAAACCCTGGGAAAGTAGATGGGTTTGGACGGCGGCCACGGCGGCTGTGCCTGTGCTGCTCAGAGCAGGGTGGGCACAGTGAGTGTTTACGGGGCCTCCACGTTACGCTCTGCATGCTCGTGCTCTGCTCCAGGGGTTTCATTCAGATAATAACCATTCATCCCTGGACGCGCCGCTCGTCGACCAGATGGTATTCTGTGTATTATACCAACTAATCACATGTAATGTTTGGCAGGGCATTAAAAGCATCGATGGAGGTCTTTGACAAGGGTGGGGGGTTTTTTGGTCCTTTTTAATCTCAGTAGCTTTCAAGTGGCACAGGCACATTGTCAAGAAATATTGTCCGGGCTGTGACTTTCCCAAACTTGCAGATGATAAAACTGCCACAAGTTGTGAGGGACAAACAGCACATGGAGACAGGCGTCTGCATCCAGGAGGAGAGGGACTCCTTCCAGCTCCATCCTCCTATCAGAAGGTTTCCAGCCTGTACCTCTGCCTGGTGGCACTGGCAAGGCGTGACAGTGGGACCATGGTCAGTGGGACCAGGCACAGGAGATAACAGGTATGCTGCTGCCTGCTGCATGCCAGGGAGCATGGCACTGCCTTTAACACCAGAGCTGTTGTGTCTGTGCAGGAGATGCCTCTCACATCCCCATCAGGACAGTGGCTTCCTGAGCTTTCAGCCACATGGTCTGCACACCACCACCCCTTGCTTCATAGGCAGCTGCCTACATATTCACTTTACCAGCAAGCCTCCATATCTGCTCTCCTCTGGCAGATGCTCTTTCAATGACACAAGGAGAGGCATTTCACCAGGGACTGTTTGTACATCACTGGACACATATTCTGTCATAAAACAAAACACAGTATTCTCCAGCCTGCCTGGCCACACATGCAATCCACTGTGGCCAGGTGAAGGGTACATACTGATTTTATGATGCAGGCATGCTTGGGTGATGCAAGAAAAGGGAGAGCAAACTGCAGAGAATAGCCAGTCCTAATAACTCACCCCATCCAGCAGCTCCTTCCCAAACATTTCTGAGGGGCTTTCTGAGGAGAAGGTGATCGATCTACAAGCTGCTTTTGTGCCCAGGCTGATGTCCATCCAGGACAAGACCAGTGAGGATGCAGATTTCTAGGCCTCTCCATGTCTTGTGACCAGCTCTAGAAGTGGGATGGAGCAGACAGGCAGGCCAAACAAGCATGACGGTCATCTTGCATTGACACTGCTGGACACTGTGTAGGCATCAGGGATATTTCTCACCCTCTTTGTGGGTTTGCGCATGTCTATCCTGTTGTCCTCTTCATCACACAAAGCCACAAAAAAGAGACATCACAAGGATGCCTTAAATGTGGAAACATATTTGCAGATGTGTTGAAAGTCCAAGTCTAACCAATAAGCTGCAGGTACCACGCAGATCTCTTCTGCCCTAGCCCCTGGCTTGGGAGGGGAATTAATATTTCAGAGACACTTCCCCCAAAACAATTCCTTGATGACACTTTGTCACAGAAAGCATCCAGGAACACAGTAACATGAATCAAATTGATTAAGACCACGTGCAGACCCTGTAATTCCCTTGCAAGCAGCAACCAAGCTGTCTGATAGCACTTCAGTACCTAGACCTGGCTGCTAGTTTTGTGAGCCCGCATGATCCTGGTGTGCTCCTTAATGATGTAATTAGCATTTAGCGCCCCAGCACTAAGGCTGAAAGGGATCAGGGTACAGCTTTCCAGGGGATTGCCACATCAGCCATCGGCAGAACCTAGCCCTAAAACTGCAATTCTTTAATTTTTCTTTTTTAAGAAAAAGGATCCCAAGAAAGAAGTGAAATAGGGAGGAGGTGGGATGAGGACTGACACAGTAGTTGCTTTCTATGAGGACACAAGCAACTTCTACACTTAAGTTCCACATATGTACCCTGCTGAGGGTAAGATAAGCTATTTCAGAGCACAGAACAGCCCATTTTCTATCTTCCAGTAAGACCCATGTCTCATGGAAACACAGCTACTGCTAACCTCTCTTAACAAACCGGGACAGGGAAGACAGCAACTAACACACCTGTGCCACCAAGCATGCGAGCAGTGAGCTGCTCAGGCAGCAACACAGAAGCAAAGTTATCTCACTTAATTAGGGCTTCCTTTGGGGGGAAACTTTGGCTCAAGTAACTGAACAAATAAATCACATTACCAGACACACACGCAAATGCACAAATAACCTATTTTCCATAGCCAGGTGCAGACAATTGTTTCTAGCCCTTCATCTGGGGCTGGGGCACATCTCTCCATGAGGTCAGATGCAGGAGAACATCGTACTAGAGCCAGGAATGGAGGAAAATCTGAGAGCAGCTTAAGGAAAACAGAAACAGAAGTCATGAGAAATTTTCCCTGCTCCAACAGGTGCAGAGATGTGATTATATGTGCTGCAACACTGCCTTTCAACACGGCCTGAGCATCACACTGCAGATCTAATATGGTTAAGGGGGCTTTGAAATCTCACCGCTGCTTTGAACCTTGGAGATTAGTATCAGCATGGAGAAGGATTTGAAGCTGGAGGAAGATACTCATGTTTCGAAAGCAAGCACCAGCAGGTGAAGGGGCAAGCAAAGGGGCGACTCTCCACTACAGGTGGCAAAAGCAGCCTGTGCAGGCAACCCTCTTGCCTGGATGTGGGGCCAAACAGCACTAAACAGTGCAAATATAACAGAAGCTTGGAAACAAAAACAGATTTCTCTTCTTAGCCATACTGAGGTTTGCAACAAAGCAAACCTCCAGACAGCTTCACTTCCCTTTCTGTTAAAACCAAGCAGAAGATTATGACTCAAACATCAGTGCTTCCAATGACAGATGGGCTGACGCTGTAACAGTATCTCATCTACTTAAAAGCATCTCTCAAATGTCAAAGGTGGAAAAAGAACTCTAAACTTTATATCCTGAATCTGAGTGTGTCCTTTGAGATATTGCTTCCAGATTCAATCACAGTGGCTATTACAGTGCCACTGACAGTAGTGAGCACACAAGGATTGCATAGGCAATGAATAACTATGAGCTGGCTTATATTCTTTATTGAAAGGGTGCTCAAACACTCAAACGGGCTTCCAAGAGAGGTGGTCAAGTGTTTAAGAGGCATTTGGACAATGCCATTAATAACACACTTTAACTTTTGATCAGCCCTGAAGTAGTCAGGCACCTGGACTAGATGGTCATTGTAGGTCCCTTCCAACTGAAATACTCTCTTCTAATGCTGAAGGCCTGTAGGATAGGCATGCAGCACAAATTTCCATATTTCTGGAGTTCCAGATTATAACAATCTCACAAGATGAGAATTTTCCATGAAATTTTACTGTTCTTGGACCAAAACCCAATTCCCAGGACTGAATTTAAAACTCCACATGAGAACAAAATGATCAGTCTGAGGTCTCAACATGACCCCTGACACCGCTGCATCCAATCACCTGATGGGCATGGATGAATTTATCCTCTCAAAATCCATGGGAGATGAAAACTTTTGCAGAACAGGAAATCCAAAGCCCAAATCTCTAAACCCCAGCTTTTCTGCTTTAGCCAGGGCAGGATGAAAAAAACGCACTGTGTTCTTCCTTGCAGCCCTTACGGTGCTTCAACCATCCTAAGAAAATAAGATGGAAGGCCAATACACCTTATTGTGTATTTAGATCATGAATTGCAGTTTGCACCAGATACAGAAGGACAAGAGATGGCTTTTAAACTTGCCACCCCCTTGGGGAGAAAGAGCCCCCAGTGCTGGCAGGCTGGAGCAATGGAAGCTGTGACTGTAACCTTTCCAGCATGAAGCTCTGGCTGCTGCTCATCTCCCAAGGGCAGGAACACCACTCAGTGTCCAGCACAAGTGCCTTGATACTGAAGTCCCACACCAGTTGTCCCCATCTCCCTTCCCCACATCATTAAAATGCTGCTAGCAATGTAATGCTTTTAGCTCAACAGACAGCTCCCAAGCTTAACTCATCACGGTGAACAAAGGGATTATTCCTTTTGATTTAATATTCATCACCATTTGCGGCTTTTCCATGCATTTTCCAGTCCTTAACACCAGAGAGACCTACCCCTGCTCTGAGTTGGTACGTGCTACTGAAACACAAACAAATTAACAGGTCTCCATGAGGGAAGGAAAGAATTAGTTTTCCATTCTAAAGAGTTACTTACTTGAGAGCCTGATGTATCTGAAATCAAATTTTAAACATATACGTGTAAAGGGCTCTCTTTTATAGAGGGACTCTGGTACGATGTGGAAAATTCACAGCTCCTAACATCAAGCTATGGGTGGAGGGAGTCTGGAGTATGAATTAAAAATAATGTGGCTGTTTGCAGAAATTAGTGGCACCGATTTAAATCCACACTCCCCTCCCTCCTCAAATAATCACCCTATGAACGGAGGTGGTTTATGGAGCCCTCTGGAAAATGTTCCTCATGGCCTCCATTCCGAACCCAAAATAAAACATATTACATCGCAGCAAATACTTCACCAGGGTGCTGCTCTCTTCCCCCGGCCCACGCCTCCCATTTGTTGCTCATTAAATGAAACAGCAGGTGCTCAGACCACAAGCGCAGCAGGGCTGCAGTGAGAGCAGTGATTAAACCCCCCTGGAATGTCTTCTTGGAGAGCTACATCTTTCCAGGGACAGGACTCGAAGAGAAAAGATGAGATTAGAGGAAAGGAGTGGGTTGGTCTTTGGCTGCGAGCTCCATGAGGAGCTTTCGAAGGATGGGTCACTAGAAACACCAGGTTTCTGGGGAAGATGCTGGCTCCTCTCTGCTTTGCCAAGCCACCTTCCCGGCATCCCTGCTACAGGGTTCATGCAACATAGCATACTCTACCTCTCAGCTGCAGACATCTCCGTTCTCACCCAGTTGAGACCCATCATAGGGTGACCGATCTCTCAGGTAAAAAGTGATTGGACAAGAAGAAACAGCCTCAAGCTGCACCAGGAGAGGTTTAGATTGGATATTAGGAAAAATTTCTTCCCCAAAAGGGTGATCAGGCATTGGAACAGGCTGTCCAGTGCCATTCCAATGGAAGTATTCAAAAACCATGTAGTTGAGGCCCTTGGTAACATGGTTTGATAGCGTTCTTGGCAGTCCTGGGGCAATGGTTGGACTTGATGATCTTAAAGGTCTTTTCCAATCTAGTTGATTCTATGATTCTGTGGCAACACAGAGCAGCCTTCCTCACACAAAGGTATGTGTAGGCACCCCAGATCTTCAGGCAATGATTAGCAAAGCAGTCCCCGAGGCAGAAGCCATCCCAGCCTAAGCCTGGGCAAGGCCAGAGAATGGATGCACAATGAACCAGAGCATCAGAGCTTGCAGGGGATGTTATCAGCAGTGTCTGAACACATGACACATCAGGCCACACTAATGAGATGTTCCAAGTTGCCATGCAGTGCAAACGGGTGCAAGCCTGGAGAACGATTTTGTAACAGCAGCTCACTCTTTGGGATGGATCCTTACACCACAACTCCTGGCGCACTCGTTTACCTGCTTGCATCCATCCATGCTGCTATTCCATCCACAGGTACTGTGGGGACATAGCACAAACTGAATCCACTCCACTTCCTTCATATGAAAGAACATGACCCTTGCTGCCAACACCACCATCACCAAGATTCATGTCCTGACATCAGAAATCAAGCAAATCAAAAGGCAAATGCTATTCTGTTACTGATAGGGGATAGGGAATGCTGTAGGAAATGGATGGGCACAGAACAAAGGACACTTACAGGTAGCCAGAGCTGAGCACTCTTCAAAACAGCTCTAGGGCCTCCTTATTTCACCCCTACTTGCTGTGCACCCCATTGACAGCCAAGGCTCCCTCCCCTCCCAGCATGCCAGTCTCACTGCGGTGAATTCCCATTCAGACAAACTGAGATGGCTTTAATCAATAAAAGGCACCGGTGAGTACTAATGCAAGGGGACCCTAAATTAGTTACAAACCGGGATAACATGGTACAAGCCTAGAAATAAACTCCCCATCCCTTTTACGCATTGCACTCCCAGCAGCAAAAGTCCACGGGACCAGGACATAATCCCAAGAAAGCAAAGCACTATTTATATTTCTGCTGAGCAGTTCACTTCTCTTTGGTCACTCTGCTGATATTTCACTTCTTCACCAAACCCCATTAGAAATGACTGGGAGCTCAGGGGGAGGAGGGGGAACGCGGTCATTAAGGTCTGGGTTAGCCACTGTAACACAACTAACATTTGGCTCTGTTAAAAAACTCCCAGTTGAAGACTTCAAAGCATTTTGCAAACATTAATGAATAAACTTTCTCCAGAAGGGCTGATTATAGCCCCCATTTCATGGGTGGATATTTCCAGATAATCTTCCTGCCACACCAGCAGCTCCCCACTCCTTGGTCCACACCACAGACTCCAAGCTCCTCATTACACAAAAAAACATCTCCACACTAAGGCGATAAAATATATTTTGACCTAAGAGTGGAACAGGATTTGACATGAGGTTTCTAAACAGCAACAGGCAGGAACTTCCAGCCCTGCAGCCCACAGCACACCCCTGCTCAGCTGTATAATCCAGGGCTGTCCCACATCCAGAACAGACCTGAAACTTTGAAGGGCTTCTCCCCACCCTGGAAACACTTCATGCAAACTTCTCCCTTTGCCTAAGAATAGCCAGGGACCACCTTTGTGGAGTACACCACCCCAACTGCTCCATCTGCCTTACTCCCAGATCCCAACAGCAAATGGACCTCTGCCACCTCCTGAAACATCAAATATTAATCAGAGACTGGCATCCTTTAACCAGAGCAGTATGATGAGCATGGCAGAAGGCTACAGAGGTTTTTACAAAGCTGCATGAACGGTCATCAACATACCACAAAACTACAGGACAACCTAGACTCGCTACAAGTATGTAGGTGTTCACCACATGCCATCCCACAACATACATTCTTCGCCAGGAAGACACACATATTAGTTTTGTTCAAGTAGCAGCAGCACGTCACGTAGTGACCAGGACAAGCCTGGACTTAGATTTTAAAGCTCCCCAGACCACAGAGAGGCCAGAACATCCCAATTTACTGTGCTGTAAAAAGCCAGAGATTAGCCAGATAGAAAGAAATGCCTGTGAAATAAGATAAGGTCGGTAAGATATACCCCCTATGAGGCAAAACTTAAATCATTAAACTCCCCTTAATCCTTCAAAAGAATTTTTTCCCCGTTATTTTACTTGATCCCTTTCTGGTTTGCTTTCTAATTCCTTTCCATTTGGCATCTTCCCCTCTCTCACACAGTGTTTTCGTGGCTGTCCTTCACCTCTCTCAAAACACCTGGCTGAAGGCAGCAGCTTAGCAAGTCCCACTGGTTTTCTTAACACACCCTTAAAAACCCAAATGCATCAAGACCCAGGTGCACAGCTCCCACATTAACTCAGTTTGCAAGAACACCACTAACTGATTAAGATCTGCTCTTGACTGCACCTGGTGAATCAGAGACATCTCTACATCCACACTGATGCCTCATGAACAGCTTTAACAGAGAGCTCTGCTTGCACTGTAGGTTTACAGAACTTATCTTAAACACTTAATCTTAAAAATCTTAAACAGGGATGCTTTTCTGAGTCTTTGCTGAGTCCCTTGTGAGACTGTTCGCAGCTTCTACCATCAGGAATTTGTCAGCAACTTGCTCTGCTCCAAAGCATGAACCTCCTTCATTGACTGCAACTCCCTGCTCTGCTGCCTTAGTATCCTCACAAGGTTACAGCTGCTCTTGAACGAGTCCCATGTCCAAGCTTGCACCATTAGGGATAGCTTTGCACCATTAGGGACAGCTGCAGCCACAGGCCTGGACAGTAGACCCAGTGCTATGTACCTGTGGCTCCTACTGAGTAAAGCTCTTGGGGTTTGGATCCGGGCACACTGTGGGTCAGAAACACACTCATGTCATGCTCCCAGGGCACCTTCCTCTCACACACACACCAGGAGACCATCAACCCTGCTGCACTTTTGGGCATAGGCAGGGAAGAGCAAAAGCTAACTTCTACCACGGAGATGCTAACAAATGCTTCCCCAGTTTAATGGGGAAGCTTCAGAAAGCTATGGTTACAGGCACCTGTACAGGTAATGTTCCATAAAGGGTATAGATTACCAGTCAGGGCAATGCCAAAGGATATTACATGTTGTAAGAGTTCAAGTCATAGAATCATAGAATAGTTAGGGCTGGAAAGGACCTGAAGATCATCTAGTTCCAACCCACCTGCCAGGGGCAGGGACACCTCCCACTAAACCATGCCACCCAAGGCTCTGTCCAATCCAGCCTTGAACACCACCAGCAATGGAGCATTCACAACTTCCCTGGGCAACCCATTCCAGTGCCTCACCACCCTTACAGTAAAGAATTTCTTTCTCATATCCAATCTAAACTTCCCCTGTTTAAGTTTGAACCCGTTACCCCTTGTCCTGTCACTACAGTCCCTAATGAAGAGTCCCTCCCCAGCATCCCTATAGGCCCCCTTCAGATACTGGAAGGCTGCTATGAGGTCTCCTTCCTTTCCTGCACAGATCCTATAGACCAGATCTCTCCTTTTAAATGAAAAGGAAAAGGCAGAGAGCAAAGCCCCCAGCCTGGCTGGGTGTTGTTCAAACAAGGCACCCAGGAATGACTGTGCATGAAGCTGTGCTTCCCCAGAGCGCCAGTATTCTTGCTATCTGCGTGACTTCATCACTCATCTGCTCAGCAGTGTGGCTCCTCTGTGGGTTTTGCTGCCCTGACTACTCCACTGGAGAGTCATTGATGCTTCCCCTGAAGGAGGGAAAGGGGAAATTGCAAAAGACAGTCCTGCAGTGGGAATATTTGTATTTGCACGAGACATGAAACTGCCCTGACTGCAGAAAATGAGAAGGGAATAAGGCAGAAAGCAAACTCCCATCTTCACACTCTGTACACTGCTTCTGCAGAGAAGGTCAGTTATTCAGGTGCTAAGGGGAAGAAGCAAATAGCACCCATCACTGATAAATCAGGCTGGTGTGAGCCTGATCAGAAGCCTTTTTTATGGCAGGCATGACTATACACAGTCCACAGTGGAAGAAATGACAGTTGATGCTTTTGTGCGTCCTGTAAGCCAACCCTGGTGTGACAGGACCAAGAGCTATGGCTCCTGCCAAACACAGCCTTCCCACATCTGAGCCGGTAGGAGCAGAAAGCCGGGAGGGGTGAGGTGGCAGCGAAAAGAGCCCTGACAGAGCCCTGCATAACCTTTCCATTATGGCTGGGCAATTTTCTATTTGCACTCATTTGCAATAATGTAAATAAACTCCCCATAACCCTTGCAGGGCTATTTAGGACGTTTGCGAAAACAACCAACTCCTCTCATCGCGAGCCAAGGGATGCGAGCACAACAGGCACTTCTCATCTCAGTCTCCGCACACTTAATGAAAGTGAAGGATTGTATTCCCGGCACAAAAGTGGAATTGTGTTTCGGGGCTGGGGGTGTGAACTCCGTGCGATTTTCCGGCAGTATAAATAATTGAAAGCTGAGTGCGATTAGGGGAGAGCGGCAAAACGGTGGAGGGGGTGGAACTGTCATGGCCGAACTTTTAGGGCTTGGGTGCTTCGGGGAAGAAAGGCCGTGAAACAATCCTGCCGAGGAATGCGATTCTCACACAGATATTCCAGAAGAAAATAAAAAGGCTGATCTTGATCTCTGCTAAAAGAGGAAATACGCCAATAAAGCGGCACTTGGAGAATTCACTGCTGTGCGAGAGCAGCCCCAGAGCCGTAGCTTTGGCTGGGGCCAAAGCACAGCTGCCCTCCTGTGTTTTATTGTTCCAGCAAACAAAACCTGGAACAAGGTTAACAAACAAGTGGGCTCCTCCCAAGGCTGAGCTTTAAATCCTGCTAAGGAGACCTAACGGGTTATGACAAGACCTTCCAACACCAGAATAATGGAGATGGAGGAGGGATAACACAGGAGATATAATATGTTGATCCTTGACATGCTGCGCTGAAGTCAGACTTTCAGCCCAGTTTTACCATGATGCTGCATAATCCCCTCTATGAGATACCATTCAGGCACAAAACCAGCAGGCCTGGGCCCAGTACCAAAATTTTCCATCATGGTTCAGAATTTTTGGAAATTTCAGGCATTTTTAGACTTCCATTAGCCCACATCCTTGCATGGACTCATGTTCCTGATGCATTCAATCTTTAAGACGAAAAGCAGCCAACAGCTATGAAAACAGGTCTGAATCCTGCTCATCTGATGGGAGGTGAATCAATTTGGTTCATTTGGGAGAACTTGTTCCTTTTCCTCTTTGTGACTGCATCCAGCAGAGCCTTTCCCACACTGCAGGGTCCCCGCTGTGGACAGTGTAAGTGTCAGTGGAAGGTACTGATAACAAGAACAATTTACACAAACCAAAGCTCTAGAAAGCAACGGAATAATTCACAGTAAATAACCCTTTTGACCAATTCCACTGCTTTCTGTGCTTACTAGAGGCCCGTAAATGGAGTCTGATATACCTCAAGGATCCCTGAAGGATCCTTGCAGGTAGCAAGCTTTTGTAGTTCAAGTGGTGGATGCGGAGTATCTGATACTACAATATTATCTAACCTTCCTGTTCCACAGAGGAGTGGCTTTACGCCTTTAAAAATCAGGTTCCTACTCCAGACTATGTGAATTCATCCACTGAGAAACGTGCTATCCAGTACAGTTCTGCAGCACTCCCTTGAGATTTCTGTTAAACATTTTAACCCAAGTTAAACTCTTTTTAGATCATTCATAAAAAATGCATGCATGCAAAAAGCAGGTAAAGCAACTTGTTCATAGCTTCCAAATAATATCCACAGAAAATTTTTCAGTCCAAAAATACTATCAATGAATATGGAAGATGCCTCCTAAGAAGGTGGAGGAACAGCAGTAGAAAACCATGTACAGTTAAAAGGATGCAATAAAGAAGGCAATGACCTCTTTGTGTCTTTGTGATGCTTCAAAAACCAAAAAAACCCCAAACAAAACAAAACCCCACTCATTTGTCTAACTACATATACAGCCCATAGCTTAATTAAACTATGTTTTACTTCTAGGATGAGGAGCCTGCCTAAAGAAAAGTTCTAAATTCAATGCTAATAGAATGTTCTGCTTAGGGGCTGCAAAAGGCAGGAAGTCAGCAGAGACGGTGAATTCCCTTCAGCAATCAGAGCAGATCATTAATTGTGTAGCCCCTTTAAAGCAGCTCAGATTGTTGCAGCACGGCATATGAGGAGATCACAAGGATGGAGAGGAAAACTCATCTTTAGAGCAGCCTGCTGCTTAATGCCATGCTCCTTTAAGACCTCAGAAGTGAATGAGCATTCAACCTGGGTCAGATCTGGTGAAAGCCTCTTGATGGTGCGATGAAACACTTCAATACCACTGATTCCACACACATGACATGAATACCAGGGAAATAAGGACTTGTTGACATCCAGGAGAGTATCAGCATTGTGCAGAACAATATCTATGTGGAGCAGCATTCGTCAGTCACTGACGCCATGGCAAGGCCCATGCTCATGGTTTGGTGCAGCAAAGAAACAGAGGAGGACACAATCCTCAAAGGTGCAGCTTCCAGAGCTTCCTGTTCACAGTATAGTCAGGACAACCACTCAACCAGAGCCCCAAAACCTCACTGCCACCTCATCTAGAACATGGCAGGGGATTGGAACTAGATGATTTTTAAGGTCCCTTCCAACCTCAACAGCACCCAAGCACAGAAGAATGGGAGGGTTTCCAAAGGCTGGCTCACTTTCTCAACTCCAGGTTATTTGCCACATTCATTGAATGTGGCTTCTATTGTAGCTTGTCAGGCACTTTGCAATTTCCCCATCACAGCCCTCATGTCTGACGTGTAAAATCTTTTAGAAACAAACACTGGAAGCTGAACAGATTGCTTTGCCAAGCAAACATTTAAAAAATGATGGAAATAAGAATTATAAACAATTCCATTTATTCATTGAAGACAAAGACACTCCCCCAAGTATGGTATCCTAAGGCACTGAGGCATAGAAGGACAAACAGTATTCAAATAGCCTTTAAATCAGCTGAGAAAACCATTCCCAGTTCAATAACCATATCAGTTACTTGTTTTTTTTCCCCCAGGGGCATCTCAGTTCTCCCAGCAAGCCCTGTTACTGGCAAGCTTGCTGCTGGGCTGTTTTTCTGAGGGCAAGCATCAGGGGATCCTGCATGCCAAGGCTTGCAAGCACAGGGCGCTCCAGCACAGCTGGAGACATGGGAGGCATGGTCAGCTCTCACAGCTGGCTCAGGGCTCCTCCTAGAACCCTCTTTTCCTGCATCACCTGCAAGCCTTGCCACTGTGGCCTCTCCACACGCTGGGATCACAGCCTGCGATAGTGGCAGCAGACAAGCGGCCCTGTTTACTCAGTAGAAAGGACGTGCCATTTCCCCCCAGGGACCCGGCACTGACCTTTGGGAACAGACATGTTGACAGAGCCATGTTAAGATTTCCTCTGAATTTTCCCAGGCTTGTTTCAGTTTCAGTCTTGCTCTTAAGGAAGCTGTTTTCAAACCAAACCCTACATCTCAGCTGCTTGGAGTAACTCCATCCCTACAGCCCTGTGACTATTAGGGACTGCCCTGAAGCCAAGCCCTGGGGTTGAACCTCACAGATCAGATATGGAGCCAGGTCCCTGGTTTGGAGAAGGATCTCACAGCAGGTGTCAATGTCCACACCTGGGCCAGGACGCTGAGGCTCAGCATCACACACTGAGGGAATGGGAGCAGGAGAAATTTGATCTTTGCAACACAGACCATCCTGGTCAAGGCCCACCCAGCCCAGGGCAGAGGGAAGCACGTGCTTTGACTGCAGACCAGATCCCCTGCTGTCAACACAGCCCAGCGGGAGCAATGCCAGTAAGTAAGATCTTCCCTTCTTCCCTTTCTCCCCCTCTTCACTGTGCACTTGCACCTCAGCCTGATGCAACAACCCTCTGTCATGCTGTTCCTCCCCACCTCTTCCCCTGCCCTACTCAACCCCACCTTCTCCTCCAGCTTTCCTGCCTGTTTCCATACACACCCTCACGTAGCCCAACAGAAACACTCCCTGTGCCCATCAGAGGCTGAGAATCTTTTAACACAAACCTCCCATGCTGCAAGAGGGGCAAGCTGCATCACGCCTGGAGCCACATCAACAGCCCTATTTCCCTTCCCACAGTGCCAGGAGCAACATGTGGGGCGGCACCTATGGAACAGAGCATCACGCAATGCAGAGTGACCCCACTGCTGTGGATGGCTGAGGAGACCAGGCAGTGACTCTACTCATCTGGCTATAAGGGCCTACTAACAGGGTTAGGGGTTAGCATTCGCAAATGCAGGAGGGCACTTGCCCTGTTGGATTCTTACCTAACTCTTCACCACTGATAAATGTAGCACATGCCTGAGCTTGTCTATGCACTGCTCCTGCACAGCTAAAAGCAAGGGCCTTACAACATGAGATAATATAGGTCCTACAAAAAACGGTCATTACTGAGTCAGACTGCACTGAACCACCAGGTTTAGGACTACAGTCTCCACGTGGGTATCTAACCAAAATTAACAAATTGCGTGAATATACACAAGTCATAGAATCATAGAATGGTTTGAGTTGTAAAGGAGCTTAAGATCATCTAATTCCAACCCCCCTGCTGTGGGCAGGGACACTTTCCAATAGACCAGGTTGCTCAACGCCCCATCCAACCTGGCCTTGAACACTGCCAGGTATAGAGCTCTCACAACCTCTTTGGGCAACCCATTCCAGTGCCTCACCACCCTCACTGTAAGGAATTTCTTCCTTATATCTAACCTAAATCTCCTGTTTAAGGGGACCCATTACCCCTTGTTCTATCACTACAGTCCCTAAGAATCACATTGGTCCATCAGAGCCACATCAGACACCTACCCTGCAAGCATCCTGCACTGATTCCCCCTTTGCTCTGCCCCAGAAAGCCTGCATCCTCGAGCCACCAGGTCCTGTTTCTCAAATCATAGAAATCCAATGAAATACAGGGTGCTGAGGCATGAGGCAGAATTACAACCACCTAACTGCAAATGAGAGTGGACATTACAATACTTGATACAGCTTGGGGTAACAGAGAAAGGGATGTTTGTATAGAGGTGTATGCAATGGAAGAGTGATCAATAGCAACAGCATTCAGACGAACCCCAGTCTGAGCAAGAAAAGCAGTGATACAGACTGCAATTACGGTTCTTTATAGCACCACTTTTGTTTAATATCCCCTTCAGTGCTCAGTTACTCCATTACAGCACTATAAACAACCAGGATGACCCTAGCAATAACAAATGAAGCTCTTGATGTTTTATCGTCAGCCTGAAAACAACTTACATCTCCTTCCACTCCCTAATAAAATTCTAGATATTATTTTCCATGTTCCAACTGGCTGCTAGTGAGTTCCTCTTTCTGTCCCACTTTGAAGAAAACCTGCTTAGATCAGCAGACCACAGCAGTCAGATAGCTTTTTGCTAACAGATACACAGAGCAAATGCTTGAACAGAGCATTGTTTATTTGCCTTTTCAAAATTGTGACATTTCGGATGCCTCCTTGCAGCCAAAATGTCTGTGTGGGTCACTGTGCACAGAGACGGGGATCTGCCTACCTAACATTCCTCCCGTGGCTCCAGCAGGAACATTGTTTGCCTCTCATGCAGTCAGAAACACAACGTGGGATTATGGCACACCACTACAACCAGCTGCAGTGTTTTGCCTTGGAGAAAGCTGTATTTCGCTGTTTTCAGAAAGGATCCTCCTACAGCTCCACGCACAGAGATCCAGCCATCCTCATGGGAGCAGCGGAGGGGCTGGCATCTGAACATAGGGTTTGGTCCCTCTGCCAAGGCTCTGGTCCTGCTCATACTCTGACTCCAGGGACCAGGTAACACAGGCATGAAACTGGACCAAAACATTTGGAGTTGCTGCATAAAAAGCAGAAGATGAGCCACTGGTGATTCAAACTAAGACACCAGGCACAGACCCTTGGTCACATTTTCCCTGTTCACTTTGCTGGGGAGAGGGCTTTTCAGCAGCAAGGGGCAGCAACCAGCTGGGCTCATAATATGTGTAAAAGCCCAAGTGAGCTTGTGGAAGCTGAGCAAGTGGAAGGGAGTGGGTAAAGAGCCACCCTTCATACTTGCCAGCTGCAAACTTTGTTGCTTTCTATCCCATCATAGCCACTGGGAGGGTGAGCTGGCTGCATCCCCACCCTTCTCCACCTTACGCACATGCTCAACTGTGAATCCAGAGATTCTTGGAGGAGAAAAGGGTTAAGTGCCTCCAAAGGCACTTTCCAGAAAGAAAAATATGGGCCTTACATCTGTTGATGCCTTTTACTGCAGAGTGGAAACACCAGGAGTTATCCCTGCTATCCCAATGTGTCCTTTCTCAGCTCCTTTGGGACAACAAGAACCTTGCTGAACTGCCAACTCAGGGCAGGATTCTGCTACCACCACCAGCAAAACCATCAGCGATGATGGAAGACCTCAAATGGCATCCAGGGAATGTGCCTCAGTGAGCCACCAGCCTGTCATGAGGGTCAGCACTACCCACAGATGACGCTCACATTGCTCTCCTAGTGATGGGCTCCTCATACTCCCCAGTTCTGCACTGTGGGCAAGTGCACGAGAAAGCAGCACTTAAAGTATTACATTAGGAGATGGCTTTGACCCCATGTGGTGCTCAGGTGCAAATGCCTCCCCAGGCTGACAGACAACAGATAAGTGGACTTGACAAGCAATTTATCGTAGTGCTTTAATCTATGCAGAGTTAATTCAATTCTTTCAATCCTATTTACTGAGACATTGGCACCCACATCTCTTCTGCTGCCATCATTTGACCCATGCGCAGCAGCAGACATGACTCAGCTGCACAACTGAATGATGCAGTAACACCCTGATTTAAATTTAAACCCATACTTTTGGATCTCTAACGCTCACTGAAAGCAGCATAGGGCTGACACTTGGCTTTTTACATTGGGTTCTGTTTGCTGTACTTCTCATGCCTTCATGGGGCAAACTCCAGCTTTGAAACCCCATGGTATGTCCAGTCTCGCTGCCCTATTGCTCATCTTGAAAGCAATCTCACTCCCAATTCAAGCGTGTGTACTGCTGACACAGCAGAACCAAACACTTCTGGGATTTGAATCCTTAAGATAGAGCAGCCTCTTACTGACTGCAGTGCCTAAGAGGATTTGGTAGGAAGTGTTTCAGAAACCCCAGTATCTTGTAATGGAAGGGCTCTCAAAACCACTGAGCCACTTCCCACAGACAGAATCATTCGGGGCAGGGTGAGCTCTCTTTTAAAGAAACATGAAATTGCAGTAGTGAAATTCATTATCTGTATTCCTCCCTAGCTGCCTCTGGGCAACTGCAGCAGCCCCCCTGGGTTTTCCCCTGGGTCCTATCCAGTGTCACGATCAACACCAGGCACTGCAGCCCTGATTAAGTCATTACAAGTCAGCCCTTGTTCCTCCACTTCGAGTCAAAAGCAAACGAGACACATGCAGGCTTTGGAAGCCCTGAAGTGCAGCTCAGTCGCGGGCACAGTGAGATGAGTGGAGCTGGCAGGGACCTGCAGACTCCAGCTGGTTTGGACAAGAGTGATGCCTGTGAATCGGCTGAGCATCACCCACTGAGTGTTTGCTTGATTTTCTGCTGCAACGGACACATAGGGATAAGCAGGGACACTACCAAAGTAGACTGATTATGCTAAGGCCACATTACCATGCATCATATTAGGTCATAAAACCCAGGTCCAACCAGTGCTAGGTTATACCAAAAAATCTCTAAAGAACAAATCATCCCTTATCTGGAGCAAATTTGCAGCCTCAGCACACAGGGCCTTGTCCCCATCTTACAGCTGAGAAACTGAGGCACAGATTGCCACAGCGAGATGCTTACAGAGACATGACATGGCCATAGAAACCCCAGGTGAAGACCTCAGTTTCAGTAACCGTGCACCTAACGCTGCAAGAGCTAAAGAGATTATTGCAGGGGGCTGTCACTGCTAACGCAGTGGTGGCCCTGACAGAGATTCCTGGGAGAGAAAAGGTTAAGGAAGGGAATTTTGTTACTTTCTTGTCGTATTTTCTCGTGGGGGGAGAAGCGTTGTGCAAGCAAGAGTTTTCCACTGGCGCTAGGCCCCCTTGCACTTATCAATGGGACCTTTCAGGACTCACTCCCTGATTGAGACATCATTTCCTGTCCAACACACTAACCCCATTGATAACTCCATGCTTGATGGGAACTTTTCAAACCCACCAGGAAAGGCCAGGAGACCCAGAAGAACATATACATGAAAACAGAACAGGGGCAAAAAGAAAAAGAAGAGAGAAAGAAACAGCTTTGGCCACAATCTGCATGCTGACAACAACTGTGTGTGATTACAGAGCTGTGCATCTTTAGCAGGTACATTAGACACTGATTTAGTGCACACAGCAGTAGGACTGGCAGGCCTGGCACTTCAGCCCAGTAAGAAGTGGAGAGGAGCGTAAGAGGAGCATCTCTTCTTTGTCTTCCAGCCACACAGAAATCAGGACTGGCCACAGAAATGGTCCCGTTTCCTACCAGAAAAGCCAGGAGGCCACAACTGATACAGATTGCAGAACAGGCTAGAGACTTCAGATGTCCAAGTATCAGGAATAACACATAAAGGGGAGCAACGATGAAAGTAAGATTCTTAAAGATATCTCAGATCAGCTATCCAAGGGAAGAACTCTTTTTTCCCTAATTTATCATGACAAAAAGGCTTAATGCTATTTCCCAAGACACAGCCCAGTCAGCTGTATACATCCTTGACACTGGCTGTGAGGACTCGCTTCATACTTAACCACAGCCCAGCTCCAAACACCATCTTCAGCCCAAAATCAACATTTCCCCCAAAGTTCAGGAGTCTGCCAAACCACAGCTTTTGTTTTCACCCCAGGCAATTACAGCTTTTCTGCCTATAGAGGTATGATAATAGAAAGGTATCAATGGACATGGATTACTGCTAAATAGTTCTGAGCCAGAAAGCTCTCCATACCCATGCAGGTGCCTGGAAGCAGGACCAGAAATGAAGATGCTCACACTGAAACTTTGTAATTTGGAATTTTCCTATTTCCTGGCTTCAGACTTTGGTCAGCAGCTATCCAGCAAGAAAGCTTTCGATGAAATCTAAATATACGGGCACAAAACACAGCAAAGGAGCTGTACAAAACAGCAGGAGCCAAGACACCAGCTGGCTGGGTAGACGATTAGGAGGAGAGTCTGGAAGGTTTCCACTACCATCTCCATTACCGAACTGCTGTGGGAGTGTGCAAAAGCTCTGTTGTTCTCAGTGATTTGGGTAAGTAGTTTCTGGGGGCCTAGAATGTAGCTCTCTTTCTGTTCTAAGTGCATCTGAAGTATTTAAAATTAGATCTCCTCTTCAACGGGAACCATTCATGAAAATGTCAGCTTTAAATGTCTTTACAGTGCAAGTTACTTGCTGTGAGCATACCACCCACTTATCTTACACCCTACAAGGACAGAGTCTGAAAAGTTTCAAGATCATGACATGTAACAGACCAAACACACACAAAGCTTTATTTAAAGGCACTATTAACCCATCTGGAAACATGACTAGAAGTGAGTGGAAATAATGTTTTATGTTGGACAAGACAGACTTACCTGCAGGTCAAAGAACTTGCTGTATCTCCGGTAGATGATCTGGGAAGTCAGGTCAGACCATGTTACGTTGATGATATAGACCTGTTCAGGGAAAAGAAAACACGAGTCAGCGTGGGCCATGAAACACAGGATACATACAAAGGCTGAACAGTCAGTTTAGGTTAATTCCACATCTCACTGCTGCTCCTGCTCACAATGAGGAAAATAGTCCTGGGTGCAGCACTAGACTGCATTAAAGCTGTTGCCCTGTTGCAGCCTTTAGCAGAGGTCTCCGGAGAGCACCCAATGTTCTCTCACCCATCCCCAGCTGCCACTGATTTTGCTTTCCCTGGGATTAAAGCTTGGGGTGATGGCACATTTGCTGCTTCCTGGTAGCACACTTTCGTCACTACCTCTGCCGATCTGGAGAGTCTCAGGACCTGTTGCAGACATGGCTGGGAGAACTGTTTCACCCCTGAAGCAACAGCCCATCATGAGCTGCTTATCTTCCATCCTATACTCCAGATTTTCCCTGTATATGGAGATGTGCCTATGGCCCTTCCTAGGTAAAACAAGGAAAGTCAAATGGAACTCAGTACCTGGGGGTTTGTCTGATTACAGCTGTGCAACACAGCTGCTTACACACATCCATACAGGTGTGACAACACTCAACCCCACAGCACACAGCCCTGGCTGAGCCACATAGTACCACTCAGCACCTTTGGCACCTATCAGACTGATTCAAAGGTGATGTAAAACAGGTCAGCGTGAGTGGCACTGTTTTGTTAGATCAGTGGAAATAAAACGGAAAGCCCAGAACAAGCCCAGGATTCGCCTTGTCCAGCCCTGGTCCATCCCCAGAAACCATCATCTTACAGAAACACTGTTTTGCCAGAAGCTGTGATAAAAAGATAAAACTATGCATGTGCATGCACGCACACGCACACACATGTAAACCACAAGTGTTTCCTTTTGATCCAAGTGCCTCAAAACAAAAACAAAAAACAAATAAAAAGAAGCTAAAAATGAGCCAGATTCTACTCTCTCATACACTCTGGGCAAATGCTGGCCCTTCTGCCCTGATGACAGATACACACGACTTCAGCAAACACAGGACAAAGTCACTGTGGGTGACTACGCAATGCAAATCTAATGGAAATCACAGCTAGGCTAGCTCCTGGGTCTTTAAAGCAATCCCCAGGTTTCACATATGGAGCAAGACAAGGATCTGACATAGGAAACAGGAAAGCATCCCTCCTCCCTCAGCCCCAGTGCTGCAGTAACTCTCCCTTTTGCCATGGATGCAGAAGCGAACCTCCCTGTCTCTAAGCAAAGGGGGATGGATAAGCATCACCTTCCTCTCCATCTCCCCAAGGACACTGGCCCATCTTCCATGACATGATGCAGGGTAATTGCTTCTCTGCTTTTAATGATAAAGGGTACTGCATGAAAACCCCTGGAGGGATGTTGAAGAACAGGCTTAACAATGCCTTTTCAAGGACTGCTGAGGGATTTCTTCCTTCTTCCCCAGTAGGAGAGAGGTGTCATCTGATGTCCTGGAAACCACAGAGGTCCTACAGCCTTGCTTTCCTCTCTGCTTATTAGACCATATTCAGTCCCTAGGCTCCCCATCTGCTGCCAGCCCAGTTTCATGGCATTAGAGAACCAGACCTACTGACCACAGGCTGTTAAGGAGATCTGGGACCTTTCCTAGAGCACTGAGGCTAATGACTAAGATCCTGAATTTGACTCAGGTATTGTATCAAACATATCTGCTGCTCCCACCAAACAGAGACAATAGAGGCTGGCAAATAAAAGACTGCCCAGGGGTGAGAACACATCTCTCAGCAAACCCAGGTTATCCCTCTGCTGTGTCTTACATTTCTCCTGGAAAACTGAGCCACTCAACCTCCCTCCCACAGTGCACATACACACAAAGTGTGACATGGATGGGAGATAAGATTGTGTAACATGAAGGCTTCAGGTCCCCTTTAAAGACCTTGTCCATGCAGACAAGGCAGAGGAGTCGGAGCCTGGGAAGGAAGCTGCTGTTGCCAATTTTCAGGCCAGCCACACTACACTGATGAATATTTTTCCATGTGTTTGTTGTGAAGGGCAAAAAAAGGAAAAGCTTGTAGCTTCACTCTGAGCTAATTCACAACACAAATATTCCTACTCATTCTCCATCCAACAGCTACTTTCAGATGGAAAACCCATTCGATTAAAAACAGATCATGTCAGACGGGAGCTGACTGGGATCCAAAAGCAACTTCAGATACTGTAATTCTGGCCCTGGGTTCTCACAAAGGGGACGAGACAGGGATAGGAGAAACATATTGTGCATGCAAATAAAGGCTGTATTTTTTCTTTAATAATGCATTTTTTCTCCAAGAAGCTAGAAACAAAACACATATGCCACAGGCTCCAGGCTCTTTGAACTTCATGGCACTGCAGGCTTCCCCATGCTACTCTTCAGTATCCACAAAAACTGTGTATCCCCCCAAATTTTAACAACTTGCAAGTCTGACAGATCGAGATCTAGTCCAGACAGGAGTTAATCCTCCTTTAAGAGTCCAGCATCACCCAGTGGTGCAGTGCGTGACACAACACCCCCATCACATGAGACTGGGCAGAGCTGGGTGCAAAGGCATGCTCTGGTCAAGAGGTTGGATGTGTTTGGCACAGGGTGCAGGACCGGAGAAGGACCCCAGGTCTGAAATCCAGGCTCTGCAGAAATGAAGCTGGCACTGACTTCAGTCAAGCCCGGATTTTGCTCCACATTCAAAACAGCAATTAAATACTTTTGAGCCTTAGGTGTCTTCAAGCTCAGCGAGTGATGAATTGGGCAGCATGCAGATGCACTGACTTTTTATTTCATGGGAAGATCATAGCAGGAGCGAGAAAAGCCTTTAATCATAACCTGGAGCTCTGTGAAGCAAGAAACTAATGGGCTCAAAATGTGCTTGGTGGGTTGCAGGTGCAAAATCTGAAATGGCTATTGATTTTCTTTGCTTCTTCGCGTAAATCAAATTGCTTCTTGACAGCCACCATTTAAAATGATGGGGAATAACCGTTAGCTTGAAAAAGATCTGAAAAATGCCAGATTTTAAAAGCAAGGTCTAGAGGTTTCAAAAGACTTTGGTATCACATTTCTCTCCCTCAGAGATCAGAGTTTGGTGATTATTCACTTCTGCTGCCTTAGTTGGACCCATAACGTCTCCGTGAGCAGCGAACATTACATCAGCTTACCTCATCATTTTTTTGCTCAGATCTTAAAAGGGTCACTGTGAAAGCGATCAATGATATCCCAGGGGAGAATGGGAAAAGCAGTCCTGGGGGAGCCCGAGGTCATGCAAACGCAGCGGGACAGGGAGGCAGCAGGAAATATCAGATAAATACGGACAGCCGTCCCACGCTCGAAAGCCCCGAACACCTGCTGGCCCAGCATCGCTGCCTGCAGGGCCAAGGGAGGGCTTTCTGTGGCATCCAACAGCTCCCTAGAACTGAGCTACACAAGCCACAGCTCCAACACGCAGCTGGTCCTGACCACAACAGTCCCAGGTCTCAGCACTCTGCTTCTTGATAGAAGAAGATAAAAATCAAAGCATCTCACATGTCTTGGAGCAAGCCCTTCTTGCAAATACGCTGTAAGTACAGTGTTTTCCTACAGTCAATACACACACAGCACTAAATTGGAGTCATGACTGCAAATTAAAAACCACTACAATAATTAATTCCTTAAGGTAAAAAGATCTGCTTTCTGTATATGCCATGGTCATGGCCTTAAAGGAGTCAAACACAGCTACTATTCAAATGCTTCCCCTCAAAAATCCTTAACAAAAAGAAGTCCTTTCAACTAAATAATAATTGACTTGCAAATTACAAACAACTCCCTGCACAATTACTGGGTGCTCCAGCCTCTAATAAAGTTCAATTCTTAATTTCACAAATCCAATCAGTTTTTAGTCGACTACGTATATGAAACTCAATCCTTCTTCAGAGAAGCGAGAAGCAGGCCTGTACAAACTGAAGGATATTAATCAGGAACCAAGCTTGATAAGCAGCTCTTAATATTCATGCTGCATGAAAGAAAGTGCAGGATGTGAGGGGGATTTTATCAGCTGCTAATTACTGTTTCATTCTAGCTCTGGGAAACTTCCATTTTACCCATCACAGAGCAGAAAATTTACCGCAAACTTAAGTTATTGCTCTCCCTTTGCTGCCTACTTGAAGCAACGAGGAGAGATGACTTCCGACTACAAAAAGCATTCACTCAAATGTCATTGGGCATGACTTATCATTGAATGTCTTGTTTTCAATGGAAAATAGCCAGGTCCAGCTGGCACAAACCCCAGAGGTAAAAAAGCTCAGGTTATTCCCATGTGACCAAGTATTCAACTGGCTTTTTAGAGACTAATGTTTTGTTTCCTACAGCCAGATGAGCTGGAGTGGAAGATAAGTGCCTGAAATGAGCAGTGTGATGAGACCAAGATAAGAATGTCCACAAATACACCAGCTATTGGCAAAGACAAGACTGAAGAGCAGAGACTAGAAATATCCCTGCACACGTAAGAGGGGGTGCTGTTAACCTTTAATAAGTAATTACCGTAAATACCAGCTATTAAAAAAGTTTCATGAATGCAAAAAAACAACGCTATGGTGCAATTTGTATGCAGATGCCATCATGACAGTCCCTTTTATCCTGGAGAACATCAGCTCTGTCAAAGCCTCATATTTAGGTGTTGGATGCTTGTCCTCCAGTGGGTCATGAGGGAGTTGGAAAGAGCACTCCTCACCTCCCGTATTCAGGTGCTATCACCACCTGTGAGCTGGAAACTTTTCACCAGCACAGCTCAGCGTGTGAAGGCTCCCTGGTCTGCTTCCATGAAAAGTCAGTCCAACTGCCACAAGGCTTGCAGCAACTTCAGCAGGTTCATTTAGCTGGTGGCGTTCACATTAAACCAGCTTTAACTGCAGCAGTCCTCCATGAATTCAACATGCCTCTGTGTCCTAAATTACCAGGGCACAGGCATTGTACCAATTTAGTTTGCATAGCCATTTTAATGTCAAAGATATGCTGATGAGCACAAATCATTGCTGGCCCAGACCCAGATCTGGAGTGATAACAGCCTAGAGACGGCACTTTTGGTACCCATGAAGTCAAGGCAACTAAGCTGCTCACCTTCCAGAGGGTACCTTGATTTTAGACTCCTTCTTCCACCCCAGAATACACTGGCAGTAGTAGCCAGGGTTTCCCCAGGGTGAGGGTCCCCAGTGTCCTCAATTCCTGCCCTATACAAGAGCTAGAGTGGCAGCAGGGAGAGAAAAGTGCTCCAGGAAAAAACATGGAGAATGTAAGCTCTCCTCCTGTACACTTCACCTGTGCCTTTGCTCAGGTTGGATCACGTTTGACACAGGATCCGGTGAGCAGCATGGGCTCCCTGCTCAGCTCACAGCATCCAGAAGGCCCTGAAAAGCACTGTGAGACCTGAGAAATTCCCACAGAGATGAAGTCAGACCCTCAGCCCCGAGCCCATGGCAAATCCACGACTGGATGATGTCACCTTTCAGTACAACGGTCTCCAAGGGACCACAGCTCAGCCAGGGTATCGCCAAGGAAGAGCTATTTTCAACCCCAGTCTGGAGCTGTTCTCGCACCAGGAATTTGAAGATTGAGCTGAGAAACAGAGATGAGGCTTGGAAGAAATATGAAACCGAAGCATCCCTGCACAGGAAAGCTTCTTGCAGGGTGACTGCTGCCATGGCAGGGTGCCTAAGAGCAGTCCCCAGCACAAGCACTGAAGCAGGCTGCACGCAGGTGCGGAGCGTCTGGCTTTTTCATGAAGCACATGTGGTTTTCATGGACATCTCTCTGCCCAGCTCGTGTTTCCATTACCAATGGGAGAAATGTAACTGAGAAAAAGCCAAAGCGGCCCATGGGTCCCATGGACACGTACCTAAGTTTTGGAAGCAAAGCAGAGTTATAGTACGCTGGGAGAGAACGAATTGGACAGCCCCAGCGTCTGCCAGTTCTCATCTGTGAGCAGCCACCATGCTGGCAAATTAAGCAGGACACAGCAATTCCAGTTTGCATCACAATCTGCAAGCTAATTTACAATCTAATTAAACATACAGGGTGGGGGGAAGGAGGTTTTCTTCCTTCACTGCTTTCTTTTGTGGATCTTGTTTCAGCTCTGAGCAGCAACGCAAGAGGATTAATGCCACTTCTCTTTACAGCCACATCACATCAAATCTATTCTGTACACAAGAAAAATAAACTCATTTCCAGCTCTGAATTCAGTTATACTCTGAGACTCAAGCTGGGTCCTTTCTAGTTTAGAAAATCCCACCACTACTGCATCCTATGAGGGCACAGACCTTCCTCCTGGTGGAGTATTAACTAGGATTAAATCCATTTCTCTTTGCCAAATCCTGGTATTTAAACACAAATGAGAATAACAAACAACTGCCCCAAGCCAGTCAGCCAGCAGACATCCCTGGGAACACAGGAAGAGGAGCTCATTTGAGTATGGAGGCACCTGGCTAGATGTTTTTGCTGGTTTCCTAGCTTCAGGGGTGAGGACCAGACAAGTAACAGGGTTGTGTCTGAATGACAAATCCAGCTCATTGTGTTTACACAGGAGAGCAAGCCTGTACTCAGCCGCCCATATTTCTTATACGCGCATGAGGTTTCAAAGCCCATAGTTCAAATTTCTACTTAGTCTCTTCTTTATCCTTCATACTTTTGGCATTTGACAACTTGGGATTTTAAGCGCTGACTTCAGGCCTTCCCAGCGCCTTCCTGCTACAAAGATGCTAAGAAGCCCCACACAATCAGAGCAATAAGCCAAGAGGGGAAAAACATCCCTGCTACACTTCTTTGCATGGTTATTTGCATGGCCATGAGAGGCATGAGAAGGTAAAAAGTGGAATTTGCACCCATAATTTGAGACAGTAAGTTGACCAGAGAGCTGCAGAACTGGAATGGCTGGGAGCTCCACAGCTCAGTTACAAACCACCTCCAAGCCTCTTGTCAGGCTTGTCTGATTACTTCATTTGACTTCATTCTTAGGGGTGTGTGAGCAGAGTATGATGTGTCTAACTCTTGCAGACATGCAATATCTGTGTTGCATTAGCAGGGCTCTGTTTTTTAACTGATATCCGGGGTCACATCAAAGACCTGTCAAGGCTCCCATCTTATCTCCAACATTCAATAAGTGGAGCTCATAGAAAGAGAATAAGAAACAGGAGTAGTAAGACACAGGTCATTTCCCTGCTACCACCTCCCAGCTCCTTGCAGCTTCCCTGCAAGGAATTAGCAGACAAGCTATCATACTACCATTAGACTTCCATACATGCATGAGGGAGGGAGAGCACCTGACCCCAGTACAGCTTGGACTCGTATTTCTGTTTCCAATGGTTCCATCTACGCATTTACTTTCCATCTGTGATGGAAATACTTGTGAAGCAGAATAACCACAGGACTGAGTTTCTGCCATTTAAGAGTTGACAGATGATTAGAAAACATAACATTTAAGCCTACAGAGCATTAGAATAGTAGAGTGACAAACACAAAATGGAAACAAGAGCACACAGGTTCTCTGTGAAACCTGGCTCCCTCGTGGCCTTCTCAAATACCCTACTCCAGGTCTAAAAGAGGCTGTCTATGGCAAGGAAACCAAAATAATCCAGCTGCACTTCAAGGTGAAAAGTTTTCAGCTTAATGGCTCTTAGATCTGGATGCCACCTGATTTCTAAACTATATACACAGCACTTATGTCTTTCTCCCCAGCAGGTGGTTGGTGTTTCCTGAGGACACCAAACTAAGAGAATGTCTTGGTAGAAGAAGAATCAAAAAATAGAGCCTTGAATTTCAAGTCCTTCAAGTAAGTTTCAGTTCTCACCAAATCTCACACATCTCTGCACAGAGTTATTTATGCCTGTGTGAGATCTCTCCAAGTACCTTTCTTTCTGCTCCGAGAACAAGGACTCATCTACATTGTACCAGCAGGGTTGTACTGATGCTTTTTCCCAACGTTGGAGCTTGCATACAGTGCTAGAGCACCCACAGCTTGTGGCCAACATGAAGACAGAGCGCACCATGATATTGCTGACATTGGCTCATGTACAGGCACAGGGCAGATTTTTGCACACTGTAGGTATGTGGCCTTACTTCCACAAATGACAAAAGCTCCCTGTGCAGTCGGTGTTACAATCACGCAGAGGCGCTGCAAAATCACAGCCTCCCCTTCAGCTTCTCGTGTTGGGGATACACTTGCATGTAGTTTATACTAGCATGCAGTTTATACTAGCATGCAAATCTTCCGGCTTTGATTTGTAACCTTCCATATGACCCCCAGATGCAGTGTTGGAAAAGCAAAGCAAGGGCCTGGGAAAGGGAGCAAAACTCCTCCAGGCCCTTTCAGAACAATGACAGAGCTCTGGGACATTCTTTGTCCAAATAATGGAAATTCTCCTGGGATTTTGCCATAGAATGGAAGGATAAATTTGTTTTCTTCTCATTTTGAGTAAAGGGAAACAAAAAGTTCATGTAAACCAGGAGACCCTCAGATTCACAAAGCCAGAGCTGTGGCGCACAGTACTCCAGGTGTGGTCTACAGCCCCTGACACAAAACAACTCTGAAAAACTCTTCTAATTTTTATACAGTTCGTGCAACCACATTTTTCCTGCACGACTGAAGGATAAAACTCGAGGTGAAATCAAACAGATCAACCAGCGAAGCATCACGGAACTGCCAGCATAACACACTGGCAGATGAGTATTTGCATTATAATTGCAAAATGCTACGAGTTGTGACTGCAAAGCAGACCTATCCTCAAAACAAACACCACCTAACAAACATGCAATTATATTGCATGGCCATATATATGTAAGTCTGAGTGTATTTGGACATTCTTTACAGGACAATCCTGACAATGTGAAAACAACTCTTGGAAAGAAGGGAACAAATTTCCACAACCCCAGAAAGATGCAATACTGAAGTCACTGAAAAAATATCTTTCACTTTTGGTTTAAGGCTTCGTAGAAATCCATGTTTCTTGTGGGCAGAAAAGTGAAAGAAGAAAGTGATTTTGTGTCCTGGTCTTGCAAAGAACACCTGAATTGCACTGTGAAATACCAAAGATGAGGCAAACATGCAAGCACCCTCTTTATTCCCTGCTTTGCTTCTGGTCACGGCAGGAAAAGTGATGCAAGAGTCCTGCACAGAACAGATTCCCTCCCATCAGGGCACGGCACTGAATTAAACACAAAATTACCTTCTTCCTGTGGAACTTCAGGGTTTTCGGGAAGATACTCTGCCAAATCCTCGCACCCTCAATCACTGCCTCTTTGCTAAGTTGAACTATTGTCTCTGCCCCTTCCTTCCCTCCCACTCTTCTAACAGTCATCCTCCTTTTCCCTCCTTTTCCCACGCTTGGCTTCCTGTCTTCCCGCTTCCAGGAACACTCTCTCCCACCGCAGATGTGCAGGACCATTACGGACAGCGTAAAACCCATCCCTCTTCAACTCCGCAATTTGCAGCCTGGGCCACACACAGACACAAATGGCCATCCTCACTGGTTTCCAGACTGAGTTCATTCAGCCCACTGGGCTGTGGGTTCTGCAGATGGGCACACATTGCTCTGTCCTGCTGTGATACAGGGATACAGCAGAAATGCTTTTTCAGCCTGAAGCAATACTGTGTTATGGGCATTTCTGCTCAAAACATCACTCTCCCTTTAAAACCTGCAAATATAGGGATCCTATGGTAGGAAAATATATTCAACTGGACCCTTTTTGTGCAGAGAACAACATCCCTAGGGATCACACAGTGTCCCTAAAAAACTCCACGTCTCCTTTGGAGACACGCACTGCTGTTTGGCAGAGCACTGTCTGTCCAAGCTGCCATGGAACGCAGTGATGGAGAGCAAACTAATTCCTTCTCATTTACCTATCACAACCCAGCCACAGGCCACACATACCCTGGGAGTTGCTCATTTTTGGAAGGAGAATGTGTGGCTGCAAGTCAGCATGTGTCACCTTAGAAATAAGCCTTTTAGGGCCCTATCTATATTATACGTTCTATCAAAACCAGTACTAAGGTATGAATCAGCAAAATGACTGCATGCATTTATATTTCTGTCAAATTCAGGGTTTACAGTGATTTGGAACAATAAACAAACCTCTTCCTTTCAGTCCCTAGCCTGAATATTCTCCCACTTTTAGCCACTTAAAGGCAATTATGAATGTTCCGCAGACAGAAACTCTATTAAATCTGCTCAAGTGACCACCAAAAGCCCAGAAGATTACTGTCTGTAACAGCACACTTTCAAGAACTGCAATACGTACTTTCAATACAGCTGCATGCACATATACAGCATCTGGAGACAGCTGGAATTTGCTAGGCAGGATTTGGGAAAAAGTCCTAGTTTTATGCATACCAAAGTCAGGCTCACAAACTGGTCAAAGCTACCCATCTCAGATCCTTCTCTAGGTGTGCGGCTAGAGTAGACATCCATCTCTGGAGCTGCCTTGTCCTCTGCCTGCAGGAGGATCCTAGCTAGACAGACATCTAATGTCTACTAGATTGAAGGTGAGGTAGACGCACATACAGTAAGAAAAGGTCTACAGGGGGAGAGATGCCCAAATTGACACTGACCTCTGTCTCCTCCATGATGCAGCACTATCAGTGCATGGTGGTCCACAAGGCAGGTTGGCTGGGTCAGCCACACTCACATCAAAGAACCCCACGTCTTTGCAGAGCACAGCATCACTTGGATGTGGCTGCTCTACTTGTTGTGACTTCTGAATACCATATGCCTCTGTCGCAGCCACTGCATTCAACTACTAGCAACAGAACACTTCCAAATGGCAGACCCTTTTAAAAAATGAGATTTGACTCCAATCCTCGTTCAGAGGATTCAAAGTTTGTAACATGGGGCCCCAGAGCAATTTAAAATTCCAATTTATGAAGTGCTAACACAAGAAGGAGCTGGAGGCACTACTATAATTTACCATACAGCAGATATGCAAAGACAATAGCATGAAACAGCATCCTGACAGCAGGCCAGGCCTGACTGCCAGAGCACCAACAGCCCACATGGGCACAGCATGGATCAGAGTCACCTTGTGCATTTAGTGACATTGGGCAGGACAGGAACTCGTGCTCACGGAGTTTGGGAAAAGGACAGGCATTTTTTAAGAGATGCTTCCTCTTTGACTTGGCCCGGCTGCCAGCTTTAGAGTAGAGCTCTCAACAAGCAGCTGCTTTGCCAACTCACCCTCAGGCACCGGCATATGATGGGGATGATGGGATGGACAGTCAGTTTGGCTGAAGGGCACAAACACTCTGCCACCCTGCAGGTGTCCTGACAGAGACAAGCAAGCAACAGTTTTTGTCCTGGCCAAGGGCGCTCCACCCCTGAAGTGAGCTGCAGGGTGAACGCATCTCCTGCCAAGCCTTTCATTAATAATGACCTGATCTGAAAATCCTTTCCCTACATGTTCACTCTTACTGAGCAGATTTGGAACAGAAGACTGAGATAAAGATGGATGTGCCCAACAACTTCTTGACCCATTTCAGACTCCAAACCTTGCTTGCTGCTCCCGGGCACCAATCCTTACTGCCCCAAATGATCCCAGGAGGAGCACTGCTGGCACAACAGGGAAATATGCAGCTTCTATAGTACTTAACACGTCCTTCACTTTTTGCTAGGACCAGGGATCTGCTTACAGGTAAGGATACACCAAAGTCAGGCTGGATTAGGGAGATGCAAAGTCTGCCCTGAGCAGCCACAGCTTTTTTGCCAAAGGGAATATACAGCAGTGGAGGAAGAGCCAAGTCCTGCAGCCATCTCCATGCAGGCATCTCCACTTGAGGGCTGAGCCAGCCAGGGCCAAGCTGAACCAAAATCTCTCACACTGAATGGGCAGGGCATGAAGCAGTCGGCTGAATGCCACAGAACGCATGAGGTGTGAATTACAGCATCATAACTCACGTCCTGCAGTGTCTTATTGCCAAACGGTTCAGGGCAGAGCTAGGATTCTTTTTTCCAGTGTTGTAATTCCCCTGCCTCTTTTCTCTTTCCCACAACCACCCTTTCAGTTGAGATACATCCAAAGAGGATCAAATCTCACCCTCCTCAGCCCTGTGAAACATGAGCAAAACTAGCAGGGCTTGGCCCACTGTGCCATTTCTTAAGGCTTCAATAAGATTAAATTAATACTATTCAAATATAAACCACTCTTGCCTTGGAACAACATGAAGACAGACTTAAAAATCACTCTATTCACAATCGGGTGCTATCAGCAGGCTCTGGTAAGAGCCACAGCATCCTGTGCTCTAGCAGAGTGTCTCCCCTTCCATCTACCTCCATGTACAAAGAGTAGATGGGCTGCAATGCAAATCAAGGCAAGGTGCAAAGGAAGGTCTCCAGATTCAAGCACCACAATCTCTATGGGCCTGCATCCATTTGCAGCCCACTAATATGAGCTGGCTCTCCATGTGGAAACCCCAGGTAAAATAAACCCTTGCCCACACACCAGCAGATGCAGACTGTTAAATAAGCGGGGCTGCCTTCAGCAATGCCACCAGGCCACTTGCTCTAGGATTTGCCCTAGTCTGTGTCAGGCAGAAGGAATGGACATCTCGTGGGTGCAGTGATAGGACGATCTATTACTCTGGAGGCCAGTGGGATATCTTCCAAGGTAAAATAAAAACCACACAAAACCCAAAAAGATCGGGGCAGGGACCTACTCCCAGGTCAACCAAATCCCACTGGAAGCAGCAAGCAGGGGGGGAATTCTCCCACAAGACACACCAAACTGACACAGCCACCATGGCTGCTCTCACTTGAGGGAAAAGACGAAGTCAGACGAAATGAATGCAAGAGCTCTCCCAGATGACAAAGCCACAGGCTCAGGTTCCAGACACAGACCATTAAGCTCCCACAGTCTCTCCTCTCTGTTAATCATCCAAATTGCTTTTGAGGGTACGCAAAGGAGGCCAGCTGGAGAACTGACCAATAGTTTTAGTGGAGGATAACCACTAGCCCTGAGAGATAGCTGACCACAGGGAAAAAGCACTGCTCCCATCAGCGTTCTCCAGCAAGCCCAGAACCACCCTAGAAGAGACAGGCAAGAGCAAAACCCAGGCCTGCACCCTGAGACCCATGCTTTCTGTACTCCAGAGAAGGCAATTTCTGCTTCCCCGAGCTGCCTGTGACAGCTCGCCACCAGCAACACAAAGACAGCCAAAAAGTTCCTCATGGCTTGTGAACACAGAGGCAAGTCCCACCTGATTGTCAGATGGTGGCTTGATATTCCCAGTTCTTCATGGTCACAAAAAAGATCTCCCCAGCAACCATCCCTATTCTAAGTACTGAGACGATGGGCATTTTGCTTTGGTCCCATGGATAAAAGTCATCTTCTCAGGACAGAAAATCTTCCTAGAAAGTGTAGGGCACACACTGAATGGTCTGCAGAGATCACAACAGCGATCCCTTGGAGGCTCAGCCTGCCAGGGCACTGACAGACATCCTGCCCTTCAAGAAAGTGCCTGAATTCCAGAGATTTCAATGGGATTTAAGCCTACACTTAACTGCTGGTGACTTGCAGTCTGCAACTGTCAAGGTCATCTTTGTCACTTTGTCCCTTGGACTTGTACAACTGTTGATTTGTGGGCTGTGGTGCAAATCCTGACTCTTGGTAACTATCATCCTTCCACCATAATTCTGGGTTTTCCCAAAACAGGCCCATGTAGTCTGTCTACAACCCTGACTGAGTAGTATGACAGCTCTCTTCCAGCCTTGCACAGATGAGCAGGAATCCTCCAGCCCAACACCTCCCCAACTCCAGCACACATGAATTGCTCCAACACCCTCATTTCACACATCAGTTATATATCCTGCCAAGTTTCAGCTGGAGATGACTGAATCCTCTCCAGATTGGCTCAGTTCTTGCCACAGCTGCAGCACTCCACGCATTTCCAGCCCCTGTTAAACCACACTAGCTGTGGTTGCCACATTGCCAGTTCTGCAGCCCAGGGGAGGCTCTGAAGCAACCCCATCATGGTGGCATGAAAGCCAGGTCTTGATTGCAGTCACTCAGCAGCCAGAACTCCTTGGAGAGGCTGCCACGTGGCCTTGGTCTGCCAACTGAGCTGCCTCTTAACTTGCAACCACGAAGATCTACAGCCAGCAAGCTTTTCACCAGCTCTCCAAGTCAGCAAATCACTATCACAGTGAGCAATCATGCATGCAAAAATACAGAAAATAGAAAAATGTCACACCTCTTCTAGCTGAATAGCTCCGTTTCTGTCCCATGGGTTTAAGGAGTGGGACAGGGCCTTGAGCAACATGGTCTAGTGGAAGGTGTCCCTGTCCATGGCGCGGGGACTGGAACTAGATGATCTTAAGGTCCTTTCCAACCGAGACCATTCTATGACAAGCAAAGGAGGCTGGAGGTTTGTTCAGTTCAGCAAACCTATGGCAGAGGGGTACCAATTCCCATCTGCACACCTGACCACTCAACAGGTCCACTGGCCCACTTGAAAACGCCTGCCAGGCCAACTGGAGACCCGACTCTTCTTGCTGACACAAGAACCCTCCTTAGCCCAAAACCTGACTCCAAAACACCACCAAACAGCAAATCAACTTGACAGGGTAAATTATAGAAGCATGATTTAAAAGTGAGCTCTGAAGCTGGGGAGCTCAGCCAGCTGCTGCATCTGGCCACAATATTGAGAGTCTATCCGCCAGTTAATAACCTCAGACTCCATCAAGGTGTGACATTAAAAAACTACCCAAATAATATACCAGCCATGTCACTTTATTCTTTTTCCCCTTGAAAGGACATCTGGCTTGGGCTCTCCCTCATCCCAGGGAAACCAGCAACAACATCTTCCAAAGAGTTCCGTTCCCTTGTTCTTAGGTCTTAAAGAACCTTTAAGCTAGGAGGTACATTGCAGAGGGAATTCACAAGCATCCCTCGGGAATGCCAGCATCAGCACACACAGCTGAGACAGGTGAACTTGGTCTTGCTGGGCACAAGACAGAATAAAAAAAGTTTTGTAGGCAAGATTTATTTTTTTTTCCCGGAAAAAAACCCACCATGTCTATAAAATAGTGCATTTTCACACCAAGTTTATTTTGAGCCATGGGCTGCAAGGCAGTGCTCTACTACTGACTGCCAAGCTGGCTACTGTGTTCCTCTTCACTCTGCACTACTTATTTGATTGGCAAGTTACTATTTCAGAGCTATAAAATCCTCCTGGAACAAGCTCCCAATAAACTGAATTCCTTTTCTAACTAATCATTTTCTTTCCCTAATTATTAGTAGCACTTGGAACAAATTAGACACCACAAGCAGAATCCAATGCAGTCCCTGCCCAGGAGCTCTTTATATGCTACTCTATGAAGGGCCAGGACTGGGGTCTCCAGCCCAGCTCCTAGTGCTGAGACTGGACAGCAGAACAAGCAGAAGGCTATCTGGAGCACGCTGGAGAGCTGCCTACAGTAGGGCATGATGTATTCCCAGGATTAATAATGCCTGATTCAACTTTCATGTCCTACCTTGGCCTTGAAAAGATGCTCTCTTTCGATACTTGCCTTCAAGGAGTAGTAACTCCTGTCTATCCACTTTGACATAAACAATTACATTCTTATGGGGTGCACTGCCTCTCTGCAATGAAGAAGTTACCCTTCACAGGAATGAGAAAGAGCAGTAGCTGTAATTTCCCTATACAAAGCAAACAAAGTATGTTCCCTGCAGCAGCGGCTGGAGGCATAATTTGGATGCAGAATCTGGATGCAGTATCTGGGAGACTGATACTCCAGCCCATATGGAAAAAGCACCATATGGTTAAACTCAGATAGAATCCATTCTAGGGGCACCTTGGATGAGAGACCAGAATTCAGGAGTTGGAGACAGTTGTTCAAAGAAATGAAGGGTGAACAGCTTAGTTAAACAAGTATCAAGTACACATTTACACTTAAATTAATAACCTTTCAGATAGCACTGAAATAAAACTAATACAGAGCTGTATTAAGAGGGCATGCTGCAGATACACAGCAGCATAGCAGTGCACCGCACTCAACCAAAGCTGCCCCTCCCAGCAGCAGCATAAACTCACCAGAGCCTTTTTTGTGGCACACTCAAATCCCACAGGATATAAAAAGCCCATTGACTCACCCGGCACGCGGGGACAGCAGCTCAGACACACACAAGGATTTTCTCTTAAAACCTTTCTCATCTCTGTCCGTGTGCAGGCATCGACACACATGGTTTCCCAGCCCAGCGGGGATGGGATACCCCAGTATCAAATGTTTCAGGAAGTTCAAACCCTAGTCACGCCTGACGGAGAGCAGCACAGGCTTCAGCATCACAGGGGAAGGAGGGCCTCCTAGGTCCTAATCTACCTCCTACTCCATCTCCTCTCCCATGAAGCCTGAGGCAATATTTCCACTTAAGTTCTGTGTTTTCATACACCCAGGTTTGAGTCCCAGGGCAAAAGGCAATCCTAGGAGGAACCTGCTCTGCACAACACACAGAGAGCAACAGAGATGTCCCCGGAACAGGGAACACGAGCTTTAAAATAATCAGGGGAGGAAACAAGAACAATATTCTGAAGCATAAAACCACTTTAAGCATGTTCGTTTCACAGTTGCTAGAACATAAAGCCATGCCCTGGAGCCCTGCCAGTCAGTCAGTATTTTTACGACCGTATCAAAGCACATGATAAAAACAAAAAGCTTAAGGGTCAAACTCAGCACCAGGATTAGTAACCAGGCTGAAGTGAATAGCATGATACCAGGTCTGAACAGGATCCTCTGATCAAAGGCATGTAAAACACGTTTGTTTTCTACACAGACAGCAGTCGTGCCTGAAACCCATGTGCCAGATTCCTCCTCTAGCCCATTCAGATGGGAAGAGCTTAGGGCAAAACCTCCAAACCCTTTCCACCAAGGAATACCAACAGCATCTGCAGCTGTCTCAAGCCACATACATCATCCAGAGAGGCACACATCCAAGCACTTCCCTTGTCACTATCTCAGTCCCCCCACTGCCCCTGGCACAATTGCTCCCCACAGCAGCAGTCTATTTCCAAACATCCCTGTGTTAGGCATTACCATGAGTATGACGTGCTTGCAGGCTGGAGCTTGCAAGCACTGGGAGAAGAGAAGGGTTCCCTTCTGCATAGACTTCAACTTATAACCAAGAGGGCTAATGACAGATTCAGTATAAGGAATCAGCCAACTCATGCGGAAGGATTTAACAGAAGAAGGCACATCAGTGACTAAGACCAAGCTGTCTTTTCATGCTACATCAGAAACTGCTCATTGAGAAAGTGCCTTCCATGGCAGACCAGGAGATCCCAAACAACAGCATCGCCTATGGGAACTGCTGTGACCGCCAGCAGCAGAGACACTGAGCTAGCCACCTGGGAGCCAGCATGGTCACTACTGGGTTACAAGATGGGATACAACTGGGATGCTACTCGCTGCCACTGCTGCAGCTCAGAGCACAAAGGGTTTGCAGTAGCTCTAAGCTGAAATGCCTGGAATTGGAAACCATCACAGACACCTTCTCACCCTGTGGATATCTGCACTCTGTGCCTCTGACACCCTCATCCTGATAAGTCAGGAGGCAGCAACGATGGGCACATGAGCCAGGGAGAGGGATGAGGACACTGGTGGATGGTGGCATGTCCCCTGCTGCTTGGCCAGTGTTGAACAGCTCCAGCAGGACATGGTGTCACCTCCTGCCATTGCAGTCTTCTGCATGGCTGCGGAGCCAGGGTGTCCACGCAGACCTTGCTTTCAGCTAAATGTCTCTTTTATCCAAGGAGAAAGGCAGCTTCCCTATTGAACAGTCTCCAAGGGTGAATTTTAATAGAAAAGATCAGAGAGAAGGTTAAAGCTCAGGCTGTTTGTTTTAAACACTGGATGTTCCCTTGGCTTGGTTATTTTGGCCGTTGGTTAAGCTCCCTTTTATGTTACACATAGAAATAATTTCTTCTTTTCTGTGGCAAGGCTGATCAAAACTGGGAGTGATTTCCTTCCAAAATATTTTTTTAAACTAAGTAAAATGACGTATTTGTTGCATTCAGTACTTTCCAACAGTGCTTTTAGTTCCTGCACAAGATGCAGCATTTCACTCCCGGAGATGGAGAAAACGCGGGGGGTTTAACGTATTAGTGTTGAGTGCACATGAACTGCAATGGCAATTCTTCAGTTTTGTCATTTCACTAAAATGGGAGTTAAAAACACACATTTTTTACACCGCAGTGTTTTTAGCCACATACAGGAGCTTTCTCACAATCAGATTAAGGACAATTTGGAGGCTATGCTGTGCACAATGGAGGTTTGGACAAGTACCTCACTGTGACCAATTTGCACTTAACAACAGAATTACAGCTGGAAAAAAGCACTGAGGGAGGGAACGACTGAATGGAAAGAGAAAAGCCTGCTCCTCCTGTTTGAGCTGTCCACCACCCATCACTGGTGCCCCTAAGCTCTGACCCTATCTCACACAAGCTGCCCAAGAGCTCCCATCCTGCAAATTGCAGAGCACGCTCTACTCCCACACTCCTCTCTCCATCACCAAGGCTTAATGGATTTGGAGCTGCAGCTCACCCCCAAAACACAGTGAGATGGCATCAAAAAATCACTTCAAGACTCTGCTCCAGGCAAGCTGTAATTCTGATTGAAAAAGCAAAATTTCTAGCTCACTCCAGCAGCTTCAGCTCCCACACAGGTTTTGCTTTTGACCCATCTGCCACTTTAATCAGGTTTTTAAACAGCTAACATACCGTCTTCTCTCCTTCCTGACATCGTCTGACCCACAAGGCTTGACTGGGGCTATACTTGAAGCGCATCATACAGTACTACGCCCCCTTTGATGCAATGTGTCTCTGTGACAGATGATGGGGTTACACCGTGCCTTTGCACAAAACCAGAAAACCCAAAGAGGAACTTTTCCAGGAATAAATTAACAACCTGACGCAGACAGCACACACAACAGTTTCTCCGTTTCCAGGCACGGCTTGTCTGACGGCACAGTTCAAGAAAAAAAGGAGTTTTTACAGGGTGGCTTTGACCTTCTCCCTCATCTGAAACCTCAACAGATATCAGCAGGAAGGGCACAAGTCTGACCCGCCTGCAAAAAGGAGGTGTGCCCTTACCCCAGAATATACTTTATATCTAGTAGATCCTAAGGCTTCTGCAATGTGTGCTTCCAGTCACTTAAGTCTCTACGAGAGGTATTTCACCATAGCTTTTTCCCTTCATAAACCGCTCTCACTGAAGCCCCAGTTCAAATATTTCCTCACTTCAAGGGGCTGAAATTTCAGAGGAGATGAGTGCTTCCATGACAACTCATCCTCGGGTTGTTCCTTCTGCTGCCTGGAGATGATGATGCTTCTATTTTAAAAGGGGACATCAATAAAACAAAGAGTGTTTCTGAGCCAGTGTCATGTGTCCACAGCCGACTAAACTCTAGAGAAGGGAAAGACAGCATATTTTGGAATGCCTGTCCAACTGCAAGCTTTGAGCACAGAAGTTTGCTTCTGTGACCCACTCATGAATCCCAGAAGCAGGACTACTATAACATCTTAATGACATGGCATACGGACAGGCAGTCTGACACAGCTCAGAGGCAAGCTGGTCTCGAAGGGGCTGGGTAGATACTGCAGTGCAAACTGCAACATCCAGGTGAGAAATCAAGTAAATACCCCAAGCCCTGTGCTGACCCAGCTACCCTAATGCAGGGCTACAGCCAGCTCAGAGACACCTACACAAAGTGCTGTCACGGCCAAGACCCACTTTCTTTACAAAGAGCACAAGTGAAAGCAGTCTGTCTTTTCTTATCTTTTCTACAACTTTTCATGTTAAACATTCATGTAGTGAGTCCAAAGAGCTGCTTCAGGTCACCCAGGTGCGCCAAGGCAGAGACCCCAGATTTGACAGACACACTCAATTACTGCCCATACAGGGCCTGCGCTTACTTTCCTATCTTGCCTCTTGGACCACCGCTATGAAGCATGTAGCAGGTACAACTCAAAAGATGCACGTTTATAAAGAAGTGGCTCCCAAACAGACACCTTTGCATCGCAGCTATGCTGAGTACCACCACAGAGGGGGCCAGAGCCTCTGACTGCTTTCACTCCTCCTCACCCGGGAGTTTGTGAGGAACTTGTCATCTCCTCCCATCCAAAACAGAAGAGAAAATAGTATTGACCCTTTAAATTGTTCTGAGTACTAATGAGCCACGTTATAGCAGTTTTGAAGTTGACTCTTGCTTCTTGCAAAGTCTTATTCCGACTGTAAAATTAAACAGCTCATTTTAAAAGTGGTAAAATGAGTCCCACTTCAGAACACAGCTCTCAGGGGATAAAAAAAGTTCTCAATTTCAGCAGGGCAATGCATGAGACTGTCTTTTAATTACAGAAAGGCAGCTGGTTCAGTTCCTGCTATCTTAATAACTTTCCTCTCTTTGATGTCTTGATCACATCTTTTGAACAACACACTTGAAGAGTAACACTGCAGAGAACACTTATTTTCATAATGAAAGGGAAATATTTTGCTCCATCCATAATATTTAGTTATCTTGATAGGCTGCATCGATAGGGTTTCATGTATTGTATTTTCAAGCTAACACTGAGTTTAAGAGGCCTGCAGGGAAGTGCAAGACCTCTATCTAAATGATAAATATGTAGTCGGTGTACGTGTTTAGAATCTTTTAAAGTGAAATCAAACGGCTTCTAGTAAGAAAGATAAAAGCACCCAAAACTTTCTTGCCCTAAAGGCATAAAAGTTCACTTGTTTCCCATTTTAGTTCTCATAGTTAAAATTTCTAGGCCATATGAAGATGACGTTAAACCTTTGTACAGCGTGACAACATATCTACTGTTGTATAACACACAGTCAAACACCCTCTCTGCTTCCCACAGACACCAGAGACTACCAGCAATTGGAGCAAGCACAGAGTTCTGAAAGCTGGCAGGAAAGGATGGGGGTTTGCAAGAGTCACAGCGACCTATAAAAAAATATAGGTGTATCCTCCTTCGCACTGCCCTGCAGTAACAGGAGTAGCTGGAGGATGAGCCAGCTACACGAACATGGCACCAAATTCCTCGAGAGGCAGCTGGCTGTGGCTCCCTGAAGTTAGGAGCTCTTTTAATGATAAATGGGACCCATCCAAGATGGGCTGTGATTCAGTTGATCCTGATGGTCTAAATCATAATCTGAAGGTCAATGAGGGTATCCTGATTGGGCTGCACACCAGAGTAAAGCCCAGTGAACTGTGGAGGAGAACTTACCAAAAGAATGTCCAGAGACATGAAAAATGCCTCAAAATGTTTATGACCTGGGCAGAAAGTTCAGGGCTATGGCAAACACTCAGCCTTTGCTCTAATTCTCCATGTACAGGCTGAGTCTTGACATTACAGGTTACATTCAGTCTATCTAAACAAAACCTAGCTGCGGAGGAGTGACTTCAGGATGCAGACTTTATTTTAACCACAACACCCATTTCCTCACTCTTTTCACTTTAAACCAGATGTTATTATATTTGCCTGCGTGACATTTACACTCAACAATGCAGACTCTGGTCGGATTTGCTGAAACAGGGAACAAAACCATGATTAAACTACTTCCTATATGCAAAAGCGCTTTGAACATCGTGTGTGTCATGGAGACTGGCGAGTCGGAGGCGCAACCACTGCCCGGCTGAGGTCAGACATGCTTTGAGCTGCAGCTGAGCAGATGTAGGAGGCAGCTGGCAACCACTCACCATCGCCTGTCGCGACCCCTTCCCTCCAGCGGTTAGCAGCACCTCACATACGCCAGGAGGACCAGGTGTGCCGCCCCTTGCAAATCCAGATGAGAAAAATCCGACTAGGAAGAGGGCTTTAGTTAATCTCTGCTGGTATGGGAAAAGGGAGGGTGCCAGGGATTGGATCTGCGGAAGGATGTGACCTCTGGCCGGGAGTAGCTGGAAGAGATGACACTTTACCCTCACACAGGATAGCATCCCTGAGCACAGCCCTGGGCTTCCACTGACTGAAAGGAAAGCTTCTCTTCTGAAAAAGGAAATAATTTGGGATTTATTTTGCTCCCTGAACTGGCTATTTATCAGGGCCTCAGAGAAGAGCTAAGGCAAAGAGTGTGCAAGGAAGAGGACCAGAGCTGCTTTCAGTGGCAGCTGCCCCTGGCTCAGCACCACTGTCACCCTACACAGCAGGAGCCTGACTGTACTGCTCTGAGAGCCAGACCCATATGGTCCTCTGGCAGAAGCTGCCATAGAAAAAGGATATATACCATGCTCCCAGATATGCAGCAACAACCCGAAGTCACTCATACCAGCAGCACATGTGAAAGGACAGGGTTACCCACCTTCAGAAACTCTACTGCTCTCACCAATGACAAGTTCAATTGAGACTGAACTAGAACAACAAAATGAAGGGGTTAATGTGCATCAGCAGCACTGTGTCTGTAGTCAGGACCCTTGGACCAATCCTCCCCAGGTCAGAGACATGTCTGAAACAAGTTGGGGAGGACAGGGACAAAGGAAACAGCCTACACACCCATGAAATTGCACAGAAGGTCCTTCACAGCCATTGCTTTGGTGCTGCGATGCAAGGGGCCCTTGCTGGGTGCCTTCCTGCCATACAGAGAGGCAGGATGGTCATGGTTTTCTATCTCACTTAAGGATGCTGCAGAGACAGACCCAGACTGAGGGCAGCCCAAAAGCCAGTCCAGCTTCCTGCCCCAGTGATACTGGGCTCCCACTCTCTACTTGTCCTTCCTCCAGTGAGCTGCAGAGTGAAGAAAGGCTGGGACCAGCATTAAAACATGCCCGATGAGCCAGTGGAAGGAAGGTTAAAGCACTGCTCATCCTGTGCTCAGAGGAATGGGGGGGAAGAAAGCGCCACCACCTTCTGCAGCCTTCCTCACAGGGAGCAGGAGAGGCACACACACCCTTCGGCCATAGTTTCATCCTCTAGTTTAGCACTGCATGGAGCAGAACTGCATCCAGCCAGTGTCCAAGAATAAAAATAGACTGAGTTTTGTTGCTGGGACAGCCCCTTACGTTCTCAGAGCCAGCAAGGAGCATTGCTTTGCCTTGGTGCTAAGCCCTGACAGCTGAGCTGCTGAGGTGTCAAGATGTGCTGAAGGAGCCGTCGCAGCTGCAAGGCCAGCTGAGAGCCCTGGAGAGACTGAGCCGGCACGTTCTGCAAAGGTTTGTGGAACAGTTGCTCCAGAGACTTTAGTTTCTTGCCCCCTACACGTACATCTTTCCTCCATTACTGCACAGCCCATGTCACTTTTATCAGCATCAGTCTGTGCTACCTGCGGAATGCTAAGCATGCAGCTGAATCCCGAGCTAAAAATTCATTTTTAGCAGAATATTACATCTCTAGTGAGCTAACAATGTATTTTGCTGGAGAATGGGAATTTCAGGGCATCCTTTGGAATATTACTGTGTCTCCAAATAAGACTGAGACACTTGGTGTGTGGAAATTTGGCCAGTTTTCAGCAACAGTGATGATAATAGTATTTATATCCTGTTCCTCCTCCTTCCAGCACGAAGGAAAGCTCGTACGGAGCACAGCAACAAACACAGGATAATAACCCCCCAGATTGTTGGAATACAAACACTCTCAAAATAAAACAAATCAGGAGCTGTAATTTGCGAGTGGGAAGCATCTCAAGTTGTGATAACAGACTCTTCTGCTGGCAAATCCGCAGCACGCCATGGCAGCCAGAATCATCATTAGCATGTTTCTTGACGAGGATCAATTTAACCAGGGCAGAAATAAAAAGACCTTCCCCAAGGAAACCCAGTGGAGTAGCAGGGATTGCAAAAGAGACCTTTGATTCACCCTCAGCTCACCAGACGAACCATTTCATGTTGCGCAAACACCAAACCACATTGAAGAGATGCAACCGACAGCTCCCAATTGCTGAAGCCTTTTCAGACAGTTCACTAAGTCATCAAACAGATTGATCAGATACATTACCAAAGTGCTATGATTTATCTTCTGATATGCATTAGTTAATACATGGTAACCTTGCATAAACCTTGACCTGCACTGCCAGTCCATTTGTTTCAGTTTAGCTGCAAAGAAAGCGAGTTTGCTGTACCATGTATCTGAGCCGACTGAGTGTGCAGGCAGTGAGCACCCCACTACTCATGCACTGTTACTTATTAAGTCACAGTAAATTGCCCATGAGATTTTAACGGAGATCAAAGGGAGACCGGCTCCCGCCCCTGTAATTTTGGCAATTTCATCTCTTTGCAAGATCAGCGTTGAGTGTGTGGAGTCAAAATCACTACTACAGCTCACTGCTCAAGCATGAGGAACCTCAGTTCCAATGCCCATCAACCCCCCCCCATGGACACAAGCAGGAATCCACAGCAGAGTCAATCAGTGAGACTCAATTGCTGATTTTCCTTAGCGGCACACTCCTGGGAGAAAAGACTGCAGAGGGAACAGTTTTGCAATAAATGCTCTTAATTTTAACCACCTTTATAAGATCTTTAAGCATATAGTACAATCTAGCAAGCCTAGTAAGTATTTTATAGCCAGAGTTACACTGTTGAATGTTAGCTTCTCTTTCTCTAAAGTAAGCAACAGCTGCTGGCAATGCCCCCAACCCAACTCCTTGTGCTAATCCCCATCTGCCAAGGAGGTAACATGGCCTCAGGAAACGGGCCCAGTATGTCAGGCACTTTATCACTAATGCTGTCCTGCCTCACTACTTTACACTTGGTTTCCATGTCTTCATGGGCACAGCATCTCTGGGTGGCTAGAGAGAGAGAGAGGCATTGGCTATTTGACCCAGGTGCTTGTAATGGCATCTAATGCGACATGGTCCATTTTACACTGGAAGGTCCCAGCTGTGCAGCTGCCCAGGACATGTCTTTCCTTGTCTCCTGACTGGTCAGTTGGGAGTGCCAACTCCAGACCCACAGGCTACCAGCTAAAATGATGCGCTCTTCAGTGTGCTCAGCAATGACTGGAAAATACTAAGGATAATCCTTATACTTGCCCCAGAACATGTTCAGGCAGTTAGAGCAGGGCTGGAAAACCAGGGTCACATCTGATATTGGCAAAGACTAGAAGGGATGGGCAGCTTAAAAACTCACAGGAACAGTTTCCAACACACAGATATTCACCACCTCATGAGAAAACAGTCTCAGACAGGTCTCCCAAAACCCCAAACAAACCCCAAATCCATTCTCTCAGGGCCACTCTTCCCCAAGTTCATCACTGATGTGCTCAGTGACAACAAGCAAGTCATACCAGGTTCCTCCCATCTTTCAGGCAAAAAAGACAGGTCTGTGTCATTTTCCTAGCAGGACTGCACAGAGGTTTCACCAGCTGTGTATGAGGCTTTCATGAGACTCAGCAGCAGTTAGCTGGAAGCATAAAGCATCACTGCGCTCTCACTAGTAGTCAGCTCTGGCTTTTCCCCACCATATGATTTTTAGCCTTTCTACACATGAACCCTCTAAACAGAAACTTTACAGAGGACCTGCCACTGAATAACCATTGCTATCCGAGCACAAATGTCTCACTCCATCCAGAAAGATGGCTTGCAACCTTCTGGTTTTACCTCTAGCAAATTACATGACAGACTTCCTAGTTTCCCTCCTGATCCCCCTCACTGCTACCTATTGTTGATACTTTCACAGTAAGCACATACCCCAAGGTGCTTCTGTAGTTTCATTGATGCTTGTAGAAAAGTGCAAATATACTGAATACAATTTTAACAAGTGGCCTCTGAACATTTTTCATCCAGGGAACAGTGAAGTTAAGCCTAAGAAAAGCAAGCCTCCTGCCAGTTGTTACTTTTACCAGTGCTTCTGGAACAGGCCACAAATCTCAGTGTGAAAACTACTGCCTTAAAGCGTAAGGCACTGTGCTCCCCTCTTGGGTCTCCCAAAGAAATCAGCCTCTAAGACACAGTTAAACATCTGAAGGGCAAATGAGTCTTAAACTGCTTTGATGAAGTAAGCTGCAGCCATCCCACAGCCTCCTGAGTTCACTGGTAACAAATCAGCCCTACAATATGTGTAGAAACTGACACTGAGCGTGCCAATGAGGACACTGAACAATCTCCATGACAGACCCTGGGAATGTTCCCCAGCAGAGAAGGATGGAGAGACACCAGCCAGGAGGAGAGCTGGCCAAACAGCCAGGGTCAAGGATGGCTTTGGACGAGGAACTCAGTACTTTGGAGCAGAGTCAGCCCCCAGCTTTGTAAAGGGACAACTCCAAGTGACGCTGATTTTAGTGGCAGCAGATCTAAAACCACACAACTTGGACTCATGGGGATTGAAATCCCAGTGGTTGTGATGGCCTCTTCCTTACCCCAAAGGCAAATGCCAAGAACATTAAAAAAGAGCAGATATGGAAGCTGAAAAGAGGATGTTTGTCTGAAACTTCCCAGCATCAGTTTCGTATCATCAGCATCACAAACCAATCTACAAAGAAGCTTGCTGATAATCACCCCAGCTATCTCCACTGATACACGCACGTACGATGTGGCACATCATTTCTGTGTCTGCCAACACTACAGGCTCCAAATGTGACCCTGGCTCCCTTCCCCAGGCACTGAGAAACTCTTGTTTTGTTTGGCTCCCCCCTTGTCCTCCCTTCACAAAGCCAGCACGCTTCCACAACATCAATCTGGAATTATTTACTGCTGTTGAAGCTCAAACAGAAACCTCTCCTCTCAACCAAGCAGGACAAGCAGAGGTTGTCCAAATGAGAAGTCTTCACCCAAGTGCTTTTAATCCTGCCAAGCATCAATCTGGGCAAATTGCTGCCAACCAAAATGATGTCTTCATCTCTCCCACTCCATTCCCAAGACCTGCTGAAAACTATTTTATCTGTACCTTCAGAACATTAAATAGACACCATCTGCTTAAAATTACCCTCATTAAAGCTAACGTGGGAACATAATCAGCCACATTTTCTCTTCTCTACTTTTACAAGTGGAGTGTCACTTGCAAGGCTTTGGGACTAGCTCTGAAACTCCCTGAAGGGAAGAAAATGAAACCGTGAAAGAACCACAAGTTATTCTCTGTCAAGCAATCTTCTTCATGCTCACACAGCTCAGGGACAGGCCAGATGCAAGAGCTTGTCTCTTCCAAATGGCACCTGACTACATCTGGCATATCATCCCATTGAAATCAAACTTATTCCCAGGCGGCTGCATCTGGCCCCTGCCAGCATGGGCAAGGCTATACCCAGCAGCGCAAATTAACCCACTACATGCTTGAAGTTACCCAGACTGAACTGCTGTCAGTTCCTGGGCTCACTTGTATTCAGTATACAATGACTGCAAAAAGCGTGGTGCGGGGAGACCTATTTGCTATGCACCTTGGAGAGCAGCCTCTTCTACACAAGGAGGCTAGAGCAGCTCAGCAGAATGAAGGCTGAGAAGGGATACAATCACTCTCTAAAAAATGGTGGAGAGAAGTGGGACAGAAGGTCAAACCCAACTGAGAGCAGAGATGTGTTTATGCAAAAGGAAAATACTGGTGTGAGAACAAACAGAATGCTTGTGAATAAAATAAGTCTACACTGGAAGTCACTACCCATCAGAGGTTCTAAGCTTCCCACCAAGCCAACCCAACCACCCTGAAGGTTCATAGGTGGAAATGCAAAATGCTTACACACCTACATCTGTCCCAGGTCTATGTTCTACTGTCACCTGATCCACTCTCAGTACTTTCAGCCATAAAAGAAAAGCTTGTTTCCACCGGTCCAAATTATTCCCTAATGTTGTGACAGCTCTGAGAAGGCACTTCTACCAGAGATATATTGCTGCAAACAGGATGCTCTCACTGTCTGCTCTGCTTACCCTGCAAAGAGGTGCTGATGCCCAGTGCTGGGGGACCCATTGTTGAAAGGTATTACGTAAGTACAAAGCCTGAATATATATTAATCATACAAGACATGATATCTTTATAAATTGCCATTTGACCCAAGGCTGGGAAGAAGAAAATGATGTGCCAAGGGCCTGATGTGCAACATTAGCCCCTAAATCATAAAATCATGGAATGGTTTGGGTTGGAAAGGACCTTAAGATCATCTAGTTCCAACCCCTCTGCCATGAGGATGGACACATGGGAAAGCATCGGAAGACCCAGACTGGAACAGAAAATTTTATCATAGCTCATCACTCTGTTGTTAATGAAGCTAGATGGTAAATGCTTAATAGTAACACAGAGAGCACAGTGTGCTTAGTCTTTAGCAATCAGTAGATGACAGACTTCCTGAGCCAACCACATATCTTGATTGTTGCGCTTAACAGCTGTCAGTCTTGTCCCTAGAAATTTGTCAGTTCTTTTTGTGAACCATTTGTACTTTCAGCCTTCCCATCACTTTTCAGCAAGATGAAACAGCTTAATTGCAAAGTGGAGAAAAAACATTTTATTCCACCTCGTACCCAAGAATGTCGTAATTCCTGCACCATTGCCAAGAGGCTGAACCTGTTCCTCTCCATCATCTATCCGTGCACGTATCGGAAGAATTCAGGATCTGCATCCAAATGAGCATCTCTCTCCTCTTTCCTCAGCTCTTAGACTTTAGACTAGACTACTTTAGTCTGATTTAGGATATCACTTCAATTAGGTCTTAGTATGAGACGGACTGGGTTGTTGCCAGCCCCAGAAAGACCAACTAGAGCTAGGGATGAGAGGCCTGTTTGTTTTAAGCAGATTAGCTCTAAACCACTGAGTAATTTTATAAATCTTCAGTTTCATATCCTTCATGGAGACAGATGGAAGTAAGTCTAGCAGCAAAACAAGGAACAACAGTTACAAGAATGTTCTAAGTGGCTTTATATCATCTGTGGTGAGTGTTTCTGAAAGCTAAGGAAGTCAATTTATAATGTTAGCAATTTAACAACCAGTCTTTTTAATAGGAACTCAGCTATTGGGTTTTGAAACAAACAGGAGCTATAGTGGCTGGGGTATTGCCCCTGGCTATGACTTGCCTATTATATCACCAATGAGGAGCAAGGCTGGGCTGCAAATCCCTTCACCTTGTTTTGCATGTCTGAACTCATGAATCCAAGAGTTTGTCTTAGCTAAAGTCACCAGAAGATGAAGCTTTACAAACCAAAGCATCTTTGTTAAACAGGTACAGCTCCATCTGTGACAAATAGGTTGGAATATTTTAGCCACAACTGCTAGACCCTACACGTTTCCCATAAAGCATCCATAGACTTTTGGTGGACACAGAGACCAGAACACAGGCAACAGTAGGAAGAAAGAGCCTGGGAACTCGGATAAAGCCCCAAAGTGAGTGGACATTTGCTGACAACAGCACTGTAAAGTTGGCTTCGGTGCTTGGCTCCTGGCAAAACAATGACATAATGCTGTGTTTACTAGCAGGGAAATCTGAGGGTTGGAAATGGGTCTGTAAAAAAACCACTAACACGTACTTTTTGACAAGCCAACAGATTAACATCTATTGTCACTGGGGCAAGGCCAAACTCGCCTGGAAAAAGTCCAGGAGTTTGATGTCACCGAGAGGCTCACAAGGACGTCAGCTAAAGAGCTTTCCCATGTCATCTCAGCATTTACTGCTGTGCTACTGCCTAAAGCAAGCTCTTTGCCACCACCACCATCTGTTTAACCCTTCCTGTCACAACATATAGTAAAGACAACACGTTGGCCTTTCAGCAATAGGGGTTTGACCTAGGTCTGCTACGGCTCAGGTTAACCTAATGCAGAAGACTGATAAGTGACCAGTCAAGACAGGGTGCCGGCAGATAAAACACACGTTTGGTCAGACTTGGACTGTCAGTCCTGTGCTAGTATTAACTGAAGTCTCTACCTTTCTACAAACAGAAACAGAGGGCATTTCCTCATTGCAATCCTTAAGATGTTTTCAAGTCCTCTGTGACCCAAATCATGTGGCCAGTTGCACCCTCACCCTAGTCTGAGTCCAAGTCTTTGTCGTAACCCAGCCAATACTTCTCACACAGATTAAGACAACGGCAAACAAGTTTTAGGTCCTCACAAACAAGATCCCAAAGCAAGGACACATGGATTCCCATAAATGCCAGTGCCTGGTAGAGAACACTTTCACCCTACTAATCAGGTGAGTTAGAGACCTGATGGCTTAGGATCTCTATATGATAACATGGTAGGCAGAGCCCCACAAAGCCCTCAGCACACGGGGAAAGCTTTGTGACGCCTCTCCTCAGGCACAAAAGCTGCAGTAAGCATATTAGGGCTATACTCTCAGTCCTTCTACAGACCCCCAAAACCCAGTGGAAGGCCCTGCTGATTGCCCACATGATGATCTCCAGTCCAGCCTTATTACATTTGGAAGATCACCTAGAACTCCAGAATTAAGACAATGGGAAATAACCCCATGCTGTGGATAAGATTAGAGCTTGTCAGAAGGGAGAAAACCAAAATAAAAGAAGAAAGAATAAAGGAATATTCTTAGGATCTGGCCAGGACTGTGGCATCAGCTCCAATGGAACCTAAAGATCCTTTACAAACCTCTGCTTTTCACCCCATTTCTTTGGCTGTGCCCTCTTCTTGCCCAAATGCAGAGCAACACAGAAGTTAAAACAGAAGCAAAACACATGCATGCACACACAAAGCCTCACATCAAAACCCCAATTCCTATCAAACACCTGCACTCTCCCCCAGCTCAAGAATAGAGGAATTCTGTACAACAGTAATCCCAATGCTCCTTTGGCCAACACCACAGCACACAGATACACAGCATTACTCACAGCTGAAAGGACCAGCCGAAAACCCAAAACTGCCATAACCAAGCTGAGAAGCAATGCCTTGCTCCCATCCCCAGGCTGTGCATCCTCAGGTCCTGCTCACACAACAGTACATGCTGCCACTCTCCAGTGCCACTAGCACTATACGAAAAGACGTCAAGAGGGCAGAGAGAGGTCTAAAGACAGAGGGATGGACAATCCTGCCCAGATCATGGCTACTGCAATCTCCAAGGGTAGTTACCCATGACATATTCACTTAACATATTTTTGGTTTAAACCGAGCTATTTATACTTATCTTTACAAATCAGGGATGCGTGTATTAAAGGATTAAAGGCAGGCTACAGCTGCCCAGCTCAAAAACAGGTGGAAAGCTGCTTCCCAAAACCAGTCCAGATTTCTGACAGACACTGTTACAAAGACAGCAGCAAAAGATGAAACAGAAAATCTGTTCTTGAGCAATAGCAGGCAGAAGACTCCTTCGTATGCCTCAAGTGAGAGTATTTCAGAAGCTGGCTACTGCACGGGATTCCCTTTGAGTACAATATCATCTGTTGTCTTTATAAAATGCCTTTTGCTGAAGCATTAAAGGAAAACTTATCTGGATTCAGGGAAAGGAAGGAACTTGTTAAGGATGTCCACGGCTTGTAAAATGCAGAGGACACAAGATTGCTACCCCTTGGTACACGGAAAGCCAGTAACGATGTTTCTCTAGAATCTGTCACTTTTTATTCTTCTCTAGTTCAGCCAACAGCTCTGACCTCTTGTTTTGAACAGAAAATAAGCAGCCCTTGTGTTAATAAAAAGAGGTATTACCACCAGTGCTGGTTCAAGGATTATAGCACTTTTGCCTAATATATAACACACACACACACACACAGAGAACTCCTCTCCTACTCCTGCCTCTCTTTGCCCTGTCCCAGAAGCCAGCTCCAGAGCCTGTTTTAACCCCACTTAGGAAAACACTGAACTCCAGTCCTTCTTCCTGTGACATGTTTGGGAGATGGGAGGAGGGAGATGCACTTAGATCTGCTCTTCGTGGCTTTCTTCCAGGAAAATACTTCACATATCCTTGTTTGTTTGTTTTGAAATTCTAAGTGATTTTAATGCTGGAGAAAGTCGCTGGAGTGACAGCCCTGGGAAACTGCAGGCCTCCCACTTACGCACTAGCAGGGGCTGTGCCACTGACCTGCTTCTGCTGAAGACCCGGAGCTCAGCGGCCTCTTGGAGCCTCTACCCATGAATAACCCCCAGCTCAGGCTGCTTGAGGTGAGGCAGGAGTCAGTTTAACACATTTTCAAGCAAAGAACACATACAGAGCTCAGAGATGGAGCAGCAAAGCACCTGCAGGGCAGGGAATGGAAAGACATTTAAAACTGATTTTCAGAGTACTTTGCTTGGAGTCACAGTGGTCTACTCTGGGCTTGTATCTGCCGGAGAGGGAAAAATCAGGAATAACCTTCTACCCATAGTGTACGGGTTAATTTGTAAATAATAATACAACAGTCTGAACCAAGCAGTAGGAAAATCTCATTGCATGCTAAGGGAGCCGTTAAAAAAACCTCATAATCACAGAGTGAGGAAAATGGTAATTCGGATGCTCCTGTTGCATCATCCCCCAAGGATACAAGAACGCCTGGCAAGATGATTTCACCTCTGCTGGTGAGCTTTCCTGGCAGGGAATACAGAGATACCAGAGGGAGATCAGACAGCAGCAGCTAGCAGTCTACTGCTGAAGGGCTTGCTCCCTTTACTCCATGCTTCACCTCCAGAGGTGCTGGGGCTCCAAGATGGGAAGGAATGCCCTAGAGGAGTAGTCTCACAGCAGGCAAGCATGGCTGACATCCTAAATGTACGTTTCCTCAGAGGGGAATGTAACTTTTATACCATCCCATTCATTACCATGTAATACTGGTATTAGTAATAGTCTGCTGAATGCTATTAGGGAAGCAACAGTCTGACTCCCATTTCCGGATAACACGATGACCTTGCTATTAGGCAAGTGGTGCTCCCAGGGATGGACCTGCTGGTGGAGGAACATGATCCAAACCTGGAGGTTTCAAAGTGTATTCTAACAGTCAGTCATTAGGTAACACACGCATCTTTACACTTCATAAAAGGTGAGTAAATCCTGTTGGCTTTGCAGCAGAGCACACTGAGACCCTGAAAGGTTAAACAAGCAATTCAAAGCCACGCCACCAGTAAAGAGGACACACAAGCTCTTCTAACATGCCGCACTATGTCTTGCATGTATTGCGCTAGACATTAGATCAAGCATTTCTGGATGATTTATGAACTGTATGCATTAAAGTTTGCATTTATAAGCATATCCTGGACGGTGGAGGACCATGCTTCCAGTACCTCAGGGGCAGCTATGGAAGACTCCTGTAAAGCAGACAGCATGGTAATGTGAAACTCTTGTTTAAACACAGCTATGGTCAGGAGAGTTTTGGTATCTTTCTCCCTGTGAACATAGATAAGCATGTTTTCCCTGCAAACAAGTTTGCATCAAGCCTACAATATCATGCTGCTGACTGGTGAGAGTACAGGAGCCTAGTGCACCACTGTGTTTAGCCAATGTGGTTATGAGAAAAATAGAACATAGCCGACTGGTCAGAAAGACAGTGCCAGCAACATATATAGGCATATGTGTTTGAAACATGGGTTTCAAGCACAGTACGTATGAGATCACACACACGTATTTATGGACACTTAAATTCTACACCTTTTATTTCACCCGAGAGTCTACCATGACAAAATAAAGAAGCTGAATTATAACAAATGTTACTACATAGCAGTATACTGTGAAGCTATGGTACATCCAGGTCCTGTGCTAGAGTAGTCAGTCACTATTAAGACCAATTAAGAATACACTGCAGCATACTAATGCAGTATGTGAAGTTCTGATGAAAACACAGATCTGGGGATGTGTATTCTGCCCACAAAAGTAGAATGTTCCCAATGTAAGGACTTAGTTACTTACATGTTGGAACTAGATGATCTTAAGGTCCTTTCCAACCCTAACTATTCTATGATTCTATGTTGAGAGCCTCTTATAAAAACTGCAATAAGGAGTAGCTTTGCTGAAATCAATAGCTCAATACAATCAAGAAGAGAATCTTTGTAACTGTCACAAAGGTCATCCTAAGCACGAGAGCACCAGTTGATACCATCACTTTCAAGAACCTACAGGTGCTACAAAGAAGAAAATCTCTCTCTGCTCTACCTTCACCCCAGTGTAATTTAAAGTGTTATGAGATCATCCTTTTTTCACAACGATGCCTAAATGACCACCAGACAGTAGTTTGGGTTTTGTTGAGACAATTACCTGCATAGTTAGTTGATACTGTCTCACTGACCCCCACCTGCCTGTGTCCGTGTGCCATGGCTTGTCTTTACAGCCCAGAGCAGACTATCTTCCAAGTCTGTTTGCACATATTTTAGTCCAAAAGCATCCTTGTTCTGTAATAAAGGCTCTTATGCATTCAAAAAGACCCCCATGTTTTAAACACATGCAATGAGTATATCATATTACTGACATATAATGAATTCATGTTTGAAACGTTTGAACAACTGACTAGATTGTTATTATATATTCACCTAGAAGGTGGTTCAAAGAATGAGTAGGCTAAAGTGGGAAGATTCTAACTAGGTTGCAAGATGTTCCACTTTAAAGTCTTTCCATGTAAAGAAATCCACCTGTTTCCTTTTGTCTTCCCCCCACTCCAAATGTGATGACGTCCCTGCCTAAAAGAGAATAACAAATTGATGCTGGAGAATATGCTTTTGCTTTTAAAGTAAAGACAACCGGAGATGCACTATATTAAAAACCACAGTAATTACAAGCTTCTCAGTAAAACTTTCAATAAAGCCTCTGTCTAGAGGTGTGAGACAAGGCTCAGGGAAGTTTTTTTCCGTTGACTTGACTGTATTTGGTTTTGACACTACCTGATTAAGCAGCAGACACCACCAACTTCAAACAGAACGCTACTGTGCGGCTTGCTGCCTTCTTCATGTAATATTTACACAGCACGCTCCAGGCGAGGTGGTGTCAGGTCTTGCTACAAGAAAGCATTCAGCTTCACAATGCCATAGGACTGACGCACGAAGCTGTCAGCCTGCTCTAATGATCCTGCTCTTCTCTGTGGTTACCAGGGATCAGTTCCCTTTGCGTGAGCAGGCACAGATTAAGAGGATATGGCATGAAAAAGGAAGATCAAAAAAAAGAGAAAATCATCTCTTATTAAAAGGCCCAGCTGTTTCCTCCCAGATGACTAAATTAGAGAGCGTGTACGTCACCTCCTGCCTCAGGTAGGGTCACACTGAATCCCTCTTCCTGTTTAATCCATACAAAATGGGAAATGGGTTTTGAGGAAGACAATGACAGAATGCGAGAGTAGTATTTTTTCAGGCCGTGTACGTTTATCTGATAAATTGCAAGACTGCTTTAGAAGCCAAAGCAAAGAATAGAAAATGCTGCCATACGCTTCATGAGTGGCCTCAGGCCAATCACTTAATCTCTCTCTTTGCCTCATCTTCCTAATGGGAGTACCAGTATATTCCCTTCCTCACAAGGACATGAGGGGGGCAATACCTTTGAGCTGCCCATCTCTCTAAGGGCTGCTCTGGGATGCAGGAAGTCTGGGCCCAATTTCCTATTCCATCACTTGCTTCCTTAGGATGTCTGTTCACTTCTCTCCAGTCAGCCCTTTTGGGAAAAGGGTGTGATTTGGTCTCTCCATTCCTCTTCCTTTTAACTCAGACTGGCATAATTGTGACTGCAATCCATCAAGCTGTGCTGTACTAGTGGGCCCTAGCACCCACCACCCTACTCAGGGCTCTTACAAAGCCAGAGGTCACCCACAGCATGCAGCGGCTGAAAGCATTTATGCTGTCTCTTAGGACATCATCTCCCTGGTAGCTAAGTTCTGGTGAAAGTCAATAACGGCATCTTCATCACTTTTAAAATGGAACTTGGAGGCTTTTGGAGCTGTTGCCCCCAGCTCACGGGCTTGCTAAAAGCTTTTCTTTGAGCTTTCTTTTGGCTGCCCTCCCAGCACACTGCAGGCTCAACCCCAGAGGAGCCAGTAGGCAGCCTGCCGGGATGTAGTCTCCTGCGTTATTTCATTCTGCCCTGACCACAACAAATCAGGACAACTTGCTTTTCTCTCTATTGGTGTTTAATTTATTCCCAAGGCTGAGGGCAGCCATTTACTTTGCAAACTGTTGAATTTAGGTACTACTGACTCTTGGCTCAATGTAACCAACCCAGAACTCTGTTGGAAGAAAGGACTGTGAGTGCTTCTTAATCTGCTGGGCTGCCCTGCTGCCTGCTGAAGAAACCTTGAGTTAGAGAGTAGTAAGTGCCAGACAGTGCATTACGAAAAGCAGGTAGATGCCTGAAGTGTCTGATCTACTTTGCAAACCTGCCCTGAACAAGCTCAAAGGACTGACTCTCTTGGGCACTTCTGAAAGATAAGGGAATATGGGAAAGACCTCCAGGACAGACAACCAGGTAAAGATACAGCAAGAAAGACTAAGTGGATGCTGAGAAAAGGAAGAAAGTGAATGCCTCAAGGCAGTGAACAGAAAACACCTGGATGTTATTTTGGCCTCAGAAAAGAATGGTGCCCTTAAAGTAAAAAACCCATCAGGACACAGAAACTAAAACCTTTGCTGTCACGGGAGAATTTCCCTTTAAGAAGCCACATTTCCATCAAGAACTGGTTACAGTGATAAGGAAGAGATAAGTCCTCTGAGTACTAGTGGGTGGAGCAGCTTTGCACTGGCAAGGTCTGGTCTGTACCTCCTGCTATCACTGCTCCTCCGGTCATCTGGGAGTAGGGAAAAAGGTTGAACCAACCTGCAGAGAACTGTCTATGCACAGCTTCCAGATATTTCAGAAATATGGACTTGTGCTGACATGTTTCCTCAGACATTAAAAACAATGAAAATTTGGTAGTCTGCAAAAGCGTAAGATTTGCATCTAGAACAGGCAGAAGGCTGGAAATTAACCTTAAAGACATACCTCCACCCCAGCAGGGTGGTGGTCTACATACAGAGAAAGCCACTTCAAGGGAGAGGGAATGTTTTACCCCAATATGCTGTCTCCGGAGCTCTCCTCTACTCTGCACACAGAGACTCACAGCCACCCCTGACATAACCCTTACCAATGCATGGAAGTTCAGTTTTGAGGAACAATGAAATCACAGAGCAGCCGGCTCATTGTCTGGCTCTTTCCCAGCACCCCAGGCAAAGATAACAGTAGCAATAATAATTAATAATAATAATGCAGACTGGTGAGTCAAGCTGGATCATGGCCCTTGGAACGAAAGCCACACAGGGTGTCTTGATGAGGGAAAAGGGAGAACAGAAAACAGCTCATAGGACCTAAACAGGTACTCTATCTGCCCATCTAACACTGCCTTCTGATTCACATCAGGTCCCTTGCTGGTCTCTACCCACAGGCCACAAGACATGTGAGCTCCAAATATGTCACATCCTGTCCGCTCTGGAAGAGATCTGGCTCACAGTTTCCAGCTCTGCTAATTAAAAGGGTCAAACAAACCCGGGCTAAGCCATCCTTACCCATGAGCTGCTGGTACTGCTAGCACAAGTGGCATATAGAGCTCCTCAACTCAGACCTCCTGGCAGGGCCACACTGGACAACCCATTTGATAACCCAGCTCCTTCTCCCATGGTAGCAATGAAGGACCAACATGGGAACAAAGATCCTTGCCACTAAATCCATGACACGTCCAGACCCTCCTTGTCAGTGCTGGCTTTTTTGTAATCAGCAGCTTGCGGCAAATAGAAACAAAGCAGTGAAGATGCCTGGTAACATCTAAGTCACTCTTGAGCCTAAGCAGTAAGCAGGTAAGATGCAAGGAATAGAGCTTGGCCCTAGCAGGATAAGGTTTTTCTTCAAAGCACGCTAATGTCTTACAACAGGTCACTTGTGACAAGCACATTCAGGTCCTCTGGGGAGCAGGCTGAAACTCAGCACAGGACTCAGTCCCTTACAGTTCAGTGATGTCAGTGCCCCGAGGAGCTTAGCAACCATATCCATGCAGCAGAGAGAGACCTACAAGAGCAACCTTGAGACATTCAGAGATGGCATTAGGAAACAATTACCCAGGGAAGGAACTGGAACAGCATGCAGGCATCTCAGATTTGATGATACTAAGCGTCTTTTCCAACCTAAACGATTCTGCGATCTCAGAGGAGTAAAATCAGCAATGCACTCACTCCAATTGGAAAGAGATAGGGCAGCCACTTGTAAAACAAGAGTGTTTCAGCTTTCTATAGCATGGAGGGAAGGTAAAAAACACACAAAGCCAAACTGCAACAGGAGTAGAGAAGTGCTGGAAGAAGAAATCTGTACCGATGTATCCATCCCTGCCCTTGGGATGACACAGGGACAATTAGAGACCTCAGAAATGACCTCAAGCATATAAATGCCTAGGGAAATAATGCACATCAGTCCTCTGCGGAAAAGCAAGTGGTCAGGGAAGAGGGTGGGGGGATCTCATTCATTTGGTTTCTAACATACTTTTGCCATCAGCCAGGTCCCGCAAAGCTGTGAACAGGTGAAGGTGCTAACCTCCTCTCACCTCCCTGAGAGCAGGATCAAGCACATCTGGTAGGCAGAGGCTCCCTGTAGGGCTTCTAAATGAGTTAGGCATTTGGGTAAAGGGTAACATATCTGCCTAAAGATAAGCTGGCAACAGAGAGGAGAAGGGAGGATGTCTTGCTTTAGCTCCTTGATGGATGGTTAAGGGAGGCAAGCATCAACAGTGGGGCTTTTTAAATAGAGAATGCATTTCTAGTTTGGGATCATTTCATATCTGAACCAGACAATCACAGTTTCGGACTAAAAGCCAGTGAAGCCACCCCATAAACAGATGAAACTTCAACAACCTAGAGAAGGGACTTTCAGGCTGTTTAAAACTTAGCAGGGGCCAGAAAAGGGATTTGGATTTTGTTACCAGCTTTTTCTCTTCAGAATGATTAACTGACACCTTCAACCATTAACTGCAACATCCTAATCCACCCAGCTTCACCACAGCATTGCTCAGCCAATGTATGACCCCTGCTGCATCAAGGGTCTTTCCAACAAACCCAGACTTGACCTTCCTGACATTGTTCTTGTTAAAAGAAAAAGGAAGGGGGGAAAGCAAGGAGATTTAACATTTTTTAAGTATTATCAAGCATAAATCAATTTTTAAAAGACCATCAGTATGAAGAAAGAATAGGAAATTAATTTGGAAAGTCAAAAGCTGTAAGAGCAGCAGGAGCTTATATTGCTGATATACCATACAAGAGGCATGTGGCTATGGATCCAACCTTTTGATAATCCTTTCACATGCTGCCATCCAAGGGCCCCAGCCAACCGGGTGGCCTTGTGCTGTCCAGTTGCTGACAGCGATGCAGAGGGAGGCAGTGCAGATTCCTTCCCTAGTAGTGATTTCCAAGGGGAATGGGGAAGAGAGCTGGCTGGGCTCCTATCAAACAGCACTGGATGGAAGACTTTAATCTCTTCCGATGTGCAAAGCACTACAAATCTTCCAGTGAGGTATTAATCTCTTTAGAAGTTTCACGCACCAGGATCACCACAGAAGATATGCAAAACCATCTTCTATCTTTTACTTTCTTGAGTCAAGGCTGCATAAGCTATGCTGAGGTCATGAAAGACATCTGCTCCAGGGAATGATTCCTGGCATCTAGGCCGAGCAGTGCAGGGGCTCATGTGCTGGCTCACATTCAGCCCTCTCCACATGTCCACAATACTTAAGATTTGCCTTCATCTCTCCAGGCTCCACTACTGCCTTGAAAGTTCACAATTAAAAAGAAAGGGAGTCACGTTAAAATGCCTGCAATACCTATATCACCATCCACCAGAGAAACACATCGTTAATTGGATGCCAAGGCATGTGTTGCATGGTCTTGAGGCATGGCATGAGGGGGCTTATGGATGTTGGAGGTAGAAAGGCTTTCTGATATTACAGAGCCACATAAGGCAGAGCACACTAGGCTTTACACTCTCAAACTATCCACCAGCAATGGGGAGAACTAAATCCCAAGTCACGTTTATATTCACTTCAGAAGAAAATAGTTGTTTCATGTTAAAAAAGAGCACAGAACCAAACTAACAATGATCAATGGATCAGACCCAGGGCATTCTTTGACAGCACAAGTCCACCCTCTGTGAGTTACTCCACCACAGCCAGATGAAAGGCAAAGGCTGCAGCACATTGCAAACTGCACTCTAGGAAACAAAAAGAGTCCAAGGTTTTCGGACCTGTGGGCTGATTCACTCATCTAAAAGGAACAGATTCACAAGAACATGGATGACTATTATTTTTAACTGAATTACTCCAACGCTTACTTATGAACCAAGACCCTATTGTGCTGAATACTGTACAGCCAGAGATGGAGTGGGACAAAAAACAGACACAACACTAATCACCAATTTGGGATATTTTTGGCTAAGAACTGGACACACAGGGATGTGGAACTGTTGTGCAGAAGACAATATTAGAAAAGGTGTGTGGAGAGAAGGGTGAAGAGGAAGAAGTAGGATTTTCCACTAGAAATGTTAAAGAGAGCTTCTTGGAACAATTTAAGCTACTGTTATTAAAATGCAATGACAGTCATCATCAAGTAAATACAGATGTGTTTCTGCACGCAAGCACAGAAAATATTTCCTTTCAAAACTGTAAATACAAGATTTAAATCCTTGTTTTCTGATTATTTTCCAACCAATAAGAAATCAACAACGTCAATTTCTTTTGGTGAAAAGGAAGGTATTGTTATCAGCTCTTTTGTGTATCTTTGTGCTTGGCAGACATATCTCTCTGATGCTGAACTGCAGCCACCTTTCAGATGAGAGAACAGCCTGCGGTGGTGTCAGCCACAATTCACATCAGCAGCTTGCAAAGGCTAAAGCAGCCTGGAAGCAGTGAATGAGCAATAAACATACTGAACACACAGGTCCAGCTGGCAACCTGAGAGGACACGAGACGTGAAACTTCCACTCCTCTGAATCGGGCACGAGATGCTTAATTCTAAGGGAGATGAAAGCTTCAGCTTTACATCTACAAATCAGCATCTCTCAGCAACATAGTGCCCTCTAGCCTTGAACTGGGTTATGGTGTAAGCTCTAGAGGAAAAAGCTCAGTGATACGAAGTACTAATGCAAAGCTTTATGTCCAATCTCCAGCCTTAATCTTTCAAGCAGGCTCTGAAGAAACCTGGCAGACGGGCAATGCCAGGAAACACAGTATACTTAGAGTGATTTCGCACCAGCCACAGCACCCTGTCGGGCACTCCCCACCAAAGCTAGATGATTTACCTTCTCTAAACACAAAATCCAGCCCTCAATACGCACATCGTATTTTGAGCAAAGAGTTAAAGGATTTGGTGTAACTAAAACCCAGGAACAAAACATACCCTCTCTACTTATGCACATAGGCAAAAGCTACTTCACCGTATGCTGCAAACTCCCGCAGGCAAAGACACTTCTACAAGACACCCTGCAACACTGGAGACTGGGAAAGTTGTTTAAAATCTTCTTACTGCTATTGGCAGTAAGGTGCGAAAGGAGCAAGGCAAAACATAGATGAAAGAGATCCCAAAAGCTGCGTCTGACTTGATAACCATGCAAACAGGCTCCCCCCTCAAAATCTGTCTTAATGTAACTTATGGGAGAAAACTAGTGAAGAAGCATTCAGCACCCCCGGCTCACTGACCCCACAAACTGCAGAGGCTTGCTCCACTCCCCACCGGGCACTCTGCAGTGCCACGGCCAGGATGGAGGCAAACCGGTGAGCCGAGAGACCGGTCCCATCCTGGGCTGGGTCCTGCCGAGCAAGAAGGGAAGGTCCCCCTGCAGAAAGGAGGGGAACTCCAAAATGATAACATCGTAGAAAGCCAACCGCCGAACGGGGTGAAGAAGGACGGGGAAGAAGAGCTGCATTTCTATGGCAGCCCGGAGCCCGGCGGCCGCCTCACCCACAGGAGCAAATGGGGTGGGGGGCTACAACCGAGGCTGGTGCCTCGACAAGGTCCGACAGGGGACTGCTCCGCGCTCCGGGCACCGCTCCGCGCCCGTCCCCGTCCCGTCCCTGCCCTCCTCCCGCACACGTGCGCCGCGACCCGCAGCCCGCCCGGCGGCGGAACGGGGTCTCGGCCGGGCCCCAGCGCCACTCACGTAGTGCTTCGAGGGGTTCCTCCGCTTCTCCACGTCCACCACGTTGGCGTCCAGCACGCTGTAGGACAGCATCTTCGCGCACCCCGCCGCGGGGCTCCGCCGCTCCCTGCCGGCGCTGGCAGCACCCTCCGCCGCGCTGCCCGCCGCGGCGATGCCGGCCGGCGCGCCGGGCGGGCGGGAGGGAGGATGCCCCGGTGCCGGCTCCGCCCCGCGCCGCGGCAGCGGCTCCCCCCTCTCTCGGCGGCGGCTCCGCTCCCTGCCCGCTGCCTCAGGCTGCGCTGCCAGTGCGGCTGGAGGGGCAGGGCCCGGCCGCGGGACCCGCCTCCGGGCGGCCCCGGGGGGGCGCCGACGGGACGGGCCGTAAGGGGAGCGGGAGCCACCGCCCCCGTGTGGCGGGGGGCGCAGCCTGCCCTCAGATGGCCGCCGGAGGACGGGGCCCGGCTGGGCTGGCTCCGCGCTCCGCTGATACCTGGCCTGGCCCCAGGGAGACCCCTGGGGAAGGCACAGCACAGGGCAGCGAAAGAGCTGGGTACCTCCAGGGGCCTCCGTCACTGCAGTGTCCAAGATACCGTGTCCGAGAGGACGGGCAAGGTCAAGGCAGAAAGAGAGCGGGGCTGCGCACGCAGCCCACCGGGCTCCAGCTGGGAGCTCAAGGCTGGCCGCTGCTTGGAGAGATCCACACTGCCCGGGCCAGGGGGCCGCAGGAGTAACAAAGCTGGTGGAAGGTCCCCCAGACTCATGTCCGTGGTACCATTCAGGAGTGATAACCCCATTTCATCTGTTCACGTAGAGATAGATACATGTGCATCGTCTTCCCCAGTCACACTTCAAGAAGAGTTTGCCCTAGAAAGTTCAGTTTTGTTGTGGTAGGTTTTTTCCCCAATAACGCATCATTGCTTTTGATATGGTTATTTGAGAGTTACATCAGAAGCAAAAACTTAAATATGATCTCCCAGCCTTCAGCTTGTTTCAAGACATTCATTAGCTATTCATCAAATTAATTGGAGTTGCTAAGATCTCTCATTGCTCTGAAGCTCTTCAGCAGCAGCCTATGCAGATTTTCCACTAAGCTTCCAGAGTGCTGCTGACAGCTCTGGTCCTGCTGGTGTAGAAGCACAGAAAGGTCCCAGCTCCTGGCAAAAAAAAAGCCCCATTATTTACTGTGAGGATGGTCGATCACAATGTAGTTCCATTACAGGCACAGTTTCTGAATCACAACTTTTACAAGCGCTATTGGCCCTGCAACAACGAGCCTGAGAGAGACACCAGAGTCAAAGCCTTAGATCCTTGAGCCCAAAGGCTGACATCTGAAAGTGACTGGTTTCAAACCATAGCTGGTTTCCACAAGCAGCCTAAAAAACAGAAGGAAAACCAGCAGCAACCCCACCAGTGCACAGCTACCGCCTGCTGCCAGGTGGGAAGCAGGTAATGCCAGGGATGTATATGCTCCAAGCCAGCCTTCTCCTCGCTCCTCAGCTTGCTACAACACACAAAACTAGTAAACTGACATAAAATGCTAAATTCCTGGTGTCCAGCCGTAGGATGTGCTCAGATATACATGCTTTACATGACTTTTGATAATTGGGAGGGTGACAGAGTGGGAAAAGCTGATGTGCGCACCTCTGTGGTCACTTTACAGGCTTGTCTTTTCTTCTTCAGAGCACCTTCTTTCCTCCTCTTGAGAGACTTCCTGCCTCTAACCTAACCCTCCTGCGTGACACAAGGCAGTGGAGCAATTATTTACATTAGAAACCTTTACTGTTTAGACTGGCCAAGAAGCCCCTCGTGTGCGGAGGAACCAAAGAAGATTCTTCCTTGAAAATGTAAATATTCAAATAACCCATTGATAAAATATGCCTGGCGTGGCCAGTAGTCTTGGATGCCTCTTCCCTGTGAGCCGTTATCAACAGACTTCACCCATTCCGTCTCTTTCTCCTATCACCCTGTCCAAAAAAGAATAAAGGGTCCTGTCCGTCATTAAAAACACTCAGGGTTTGTTTTAAATCGGCTTTCAAAACATATCATTGTGAGGGAAAGAGAGCAAATACATCATTCTCCACACACCCTGCCCCATCCTTCCTGACATTCTTACTAATTGGCATCTTTTTACCGGTGGTGCTCTCATCTGCTCTCACAAGGAAGGAGCTGCTATTTTCAGTGGAACCTGAGCCTGATGCTTTGGGCTTTGTGCTCCCTTGATGCCTACACCATACTTCCATGGCATCTGCACCATGGTTCACCTTTCCTCTATTCAGAATAACTCAATTCTCCACCACTCCAGGTGACCTTCTCCAGCTGTGAAGCCCTTGTACAGCTCTGGCTTCCCTCCTCCTCCTCCATCACCTGATGGTTTTGTGCTCATCACCACCTTATGCTCTTGTTGTTTGCTGCATCCCTCCATCTACATAAGAAAAACATATGTTGCTAGGGGCATGGATTGTTCTTTTAAAATATGTACAACACCCAGTCTAGTGGGAGTCCAACCCCAGACTATTGCAAGGCTGACAGAAACATAACTGAAACCCCTTATTATGCTGCAGGCTTGGGAAAATCTGCTCCTCTTTTAGGCAGCAGCTGGGAAAACGAAGCTGACAGCGCTTCCCAGCCTTGTGCTGGAAAGCCAGGCTCCGGCTGCTGGGGCTGAACGAAAGACAGCCTGAGTACACAGAGAAGAGCGCAGCAGGCTTGGTCTGTGACCGACCCCACATGCCCAAGTGCCTGTACTGGATGAGGACCATGAAGACACAGGCTGAGGCACTACGAATCTGTAGGAAACTAACCAAGCGTAGGGATTTGAATCCTAAATCTCCCAGTATTTATATCTTTCTCTTAAAATGTCTATTACTGAAGTCCTGTCATTACATGGTAAAATCACTGCCATTATTATCAAATTTAATACATATCTTAGCATCAATATTAAAGCTGATTTAATAATTCACCTTTACAGACTTATGCTTCTGACATAATTCACCTGAGGAACACCCTGGGAAATTCAGATTTCTGATGAAAACCAGCTAATTTAAAAAGCTTTTTTAATCTACTTATTTGCTAAGTGGGTTATTTGGGCAAAAAGGGTGGGTTTTTTGACCAAGCAGGTAATCACATTAGCCTCACAGATCTACTACAGCTATAGCCCAGCCACCCAGCCTGTGCTCCAATTACAGCAAAAGCTGATGCATGACAGAATGTGCGCGCAATGGTCTCGGAGCTGGAGCATGACTTGAGTTTTCATGTATCATGAGGATTTTGTCATGCTGCAAATGTTTTGTAAATAAGCATTTGGGTTGTAAATTGAAAACACTTGGGTCACAAAATCAGTGAAAAATAAAACAAAGGACAGGCTTTTCTGTGTTCCATTAAGGCCACTTCTAATGCTTCTTATTAATTCCTGGTATATCACCGTAGATAAGTAACCCCCTATGAATATTAACCATCCAATGGTCTAACAGCCCTGTCTGTTGTGGCTGGAGCTGTTGTTAAAGATGAGGTTTATTTCTTATCTATGATTCTCTTTTTGTGGCTGGGCAGCCAGGTGGAACACAATGTTTTCCTGTCCCACTAACCAGGGGAGGCTCTAACGGTGCTCAGCACCTGGAGGGGAAGCAAAGCGCCTCATAGCTCAGCCCAGTCCTGTGGGGGAAGCCAGAGTGCTGTAGCACTGTGCATGACAGATGAGCCACACAACTCATTACTGTCGACTAGAGTTGCATGCATAATCTGCTAGACATGGTACTAGAGATGTGCCCCTTAGGGGTTTTTTTGGCTCTGATGTGCAAGGCCACAACACAGAGCCTTTGTTACACTCCCATCTCAGCTTCTGTACTTACAAAACCTCAGCTTCTTAAAAGGGCTGCTTTCCATGCAGTCCTTCCACTTCAGGGTTTCAATGTACATGTCTTTTGATAGGAGTGACAAGAATAGTAGAGTCTGTCTGGCACTCAAATCTCAAACTCTGAAACGCAAAGCACGATGCAATCTTTTTCTCCTATTTTTTAAAAGCCAATTGCATTTCATCTTCTTGAGAGATTACTGCTTTTCAAATGAAATTCACTCTGGAGATAAATAGGCCCAAGTTTATGTGATGGAAAAGGAGCTCAGGAAACCGGCTGCAGTCCTGGCAGAGCAGCCCCCCCCAAGCACAGTAGCGTATCCCTTTCCCCCCAGCCTCCTCACCAGAGAGTGCTGTGGTACCAGCCCTTGTGTGTAATCCAGGATAATGGGAAAAGGAAAATAATTGTTCCCCCTGCTAGCACTGTACATGCTTTCCCAACGGCATAACAGCTTTCACTTACATTATGAAAGAGCTGCTTTACCCTCATGATTTAAATTATAGATAATCCCTTTCTTGAAGTATCTATCTTACAATTTAACACTTTCATGACTAATGTTATTTTTCAGTCCTCTCTTACCAATTGTGGATGAAGGATTTCCAACCTCAGTATGTGTGCTGCACGCTCTGTTTAAGGTAGTAGCAGCAAATTGCAGACTGTTTTTCATCCACATACACCTTGCACTTTTCTATTGTCATGAAGGCTTTGTAGATATCCATTGACAAGGTTAAAATAATGAAACAAAGCAAGCCCAAACCACACTTATCTGTGTGTTTTAGACATGTCAGGCTTACATTTGACACCGCTGAAGTTTGTCAAACTGATCACAGGTTTGGATTGGGATTCCCCAGGTTTCTTCCTGGATGTTATCTCTGATTTCAGTTGTTCTCACTGCTCTCAAAATAGCACATTTTGAGATTGGCTTCTGCCTCATCCTCTGCAAAAAAAGCCTTGGCAATCCATTACTGAAAATGCAGGCTTGTTACAAATAAAGTCAGTCTAGGAAGAAGCAGTCTTCCTTTGTGTCTTCTCCCATGTTGCCTCTAAGTATATACTTGGACACTGAGACCGCAGTATTAACATCTAAATTTTCCACCAAGCCCTTTTAAAACTTGAATATCCTTGTTCACTGTTATTATGCATTCAACCCATTCTGAAAGCAAGCAGTAATTTTATTTGGCTGCACATCCCCTAGAGAAGGCAGAAGAGTTTATCTGCCAATATCCAAACCAGAAAACATTTGACTGACGGACTGTGAATTATAAAAATGCATCAATAAAACCTTCTGAACCATGGAACTGTTGTTAGACCATAGACAACAAAACCACAAGCTTGACAGTATAAGGGGAAACCTGTAACATGCAACCTTTACCACTCAGCAGTGGAGGGCATTGATTATTTTGTATTTATTTAAAGTTACCTTCATGCAAAAGCAAAGCGGTTTTCCCAGCAGAGAGACTTCTTTAGGGGGAGCACTTTTGGACCTCCTCAGCAGCAACATCATCCCACAGGTACACATAAACAGTATTCTCAAGTTAGACTTTGTAGGGTAGTAGTGATGTTTGTTAAAGTCAAAGATGTTTATTGTTTGGAAAAACAAATGAGATCATTCCAAACCAAAAAACATCGTTTGGAAAATGGGACTACCGTTTCTCTAGCAGGTACAGGTGGGTTTTCAGTCTGGGGCAGAGGACACACCATCCACATAATCCCATCCATTCATTTGGATCCAAGCATGTGTTAAGCTATGGCCACACAGCACCAGGGATGCAACCCTAACGGCCATTTCATTAATGGGAGTCTTTCTCAGCCACTGATATGGTGAATGAAGCACACAGAGACCACTTAAAAGACAATGGCAGCTCCTCCTTCAGGATGGTTTCCATCAGTCAGAATCAGCATTTGGGCTACTGACAGTTACATTGTCTTGAACATTTTCATCCTCAAAGACAAAAGAGCTCAATGGCCAGCTCTTACTTTAGCATCTAACTTTGAGCAAACAAGGCACTGGTCTTTTATAGAAATGACAAAATACCCTGCAGAACAGAGGAACTGTTAAAGACAGGCAGAGGAAGAGCATATAAATATTACTGTGCTCTATATAAATTTGTCCAGCTGTTTATGGTAAATGTTCTCTTACTCCATTTTTTTCCTGCCCTCATTTCCTCCCCTGCTTTCTAATTGCAGAAAGTAAAATAGTACAAGCCCTTGCTTTCATTACATGCAACACCTGCTGCCTGTCCTGAAACAGATGTCTAAAGCATCGTTAGGCAATTACTGCTTTAGCCTTTTTCAATGGGACTAATTTCAAACATCTTTGTTCTAAATCCTCCTCCTTCAGCTTCCTCTGTATTTCTCATCCTTTCCTACATTCAGAGTTCCAACAAAAACTCCTCTCTGTATCAGTTTGCTCTTGTAACGTTTGTCCTGGATCACTGCATGCACAGAAGGACAAAGAGAGAGACTATAACTACTCTGAACCAGAAATTAAGTTTAAATGTTTTTATTGGGGAGAAAAAGACAAGGTGAGGGAAGAAAACAATGAGACACTAGTAGTCAGCAGTTGTAGGAAGTAGTTTCAGATCACCACCTGGATTGTTACAGCTCTAGGTGTTTTTGTGGACATTACAGCAAAGAAGAGTTTAGTATTACATGCGTGCAAGGACAACTCCTCCACTGTCAATGTGAATGACTTGAATTTTGGCAACAGGAGAAAACACAACTCCAAACACCCTTTTTATTTCCCTACCATCTTTGTACCTGGCCAAGAAAAGCACATGTTAGAATCAGGTAAGCCTGCAGGGCTTACACAACTGCTGTTGGGGAAGGCATTTGAGGGAATGGATTCCTCCTTCATATTTCCAAACAGCATTATATATTTGGAAGAGGTCTCAGACATGAGATGACTTTCCTGTCTGTTTTACTTTCAACTTGGGGAAATGAGAAAGAAGAACAAAGAACAGGTGTCTCAGGCCAAATCTTATACAGAAGCAGCGGCCTAGCTGCAGCCACTCCTGCAGTTCTCAAGCAAGATAAGCAGATGTTTTGGCCTACATGCTTGCGGAGTCACAGCTTGTTCATCGCAGGCTAAGGTGGCAGAGAGCTCCAGTTCTAGCTGGTTGGGAAACAGCATTCATTCTTCCAATCAATAACAAAAAGCAAGCTAAAACAAGAGCTGTAGGACATGTTGTGCCAGGTTAATTGGCATCACACTGTTCAGTGGTTCAACACTTGCTGAAAATTGTTCCTTTAGGTTATTTCTTTCACAAGCAAATTCCAGTTTATGTTATGCTCAGGCAGACTTGTTAATCTGGGCTGGTTTCAGCTTGTAAATTATTGTGACTAGGTGAGTGTAGCCCCCATGGCATATTTAAAAGACATTGGTAGGAAAGGGCTGGTGGCATCCCTAACAATTAGTTACTCAACTTTGTACCCTGATGTAAATACCATAACTTTACTAGATTTTAGTGACTTGATTTGAAGTTTCCCATCAGGAATGGGAAACTTGGGGTGTTCCCTATGAGTAAGCTTCAGGAAAAAGAGTCCAGTCATTTCTTAAAAGAGCAGCCAGAGCAAGTGCTTCTGGTGGCAGCGGAAGTTACTGGTTATAAAAATGGGTTTCTTGGGACTGTCTTGTGGGGGGTTTCTCCAGTGATGTGTGACTGAGTTTCTTCCTTCCCCTTAATGGAGGCACTAATTTGGGCTTCCCTTTTCTATCAGTGCATCCGTTTTCCTCAGGATCCTTCTCCCATCTTAACTAGCCAATACATTACAAAGCCACTTGGCGTGGTGGGACAGAAGTTGAAAAATGCCCAGACACACACTGTAATCACATTAAAGTAAAATCACACTTTCTCAGGAAAAAAAGAAAGGAGACATGCTAATCGGTAGACAAACTAAAAGTCCACATCAACTTTACAGATCACGTCTGCAATGAAATCTGCCAGGACATGAAAGCAGCAGGGAGAAGCAGGTAGCTTCTGCCAGGAGCGTGACTTGTGCTTACTTAGGTTTGGGCAAGTACGTTTATCTTGTTCTTGGATACCTGCAAGAAAACTACCACTGGAAACTTCGAGGGGGCCACTGGGTCTTTGGGAGGGTGGGGTGGAAGAAGTGTCGTTTTCCTGAAATTGCAACTCTTTCTGCTCCAAACTACACGGGGAAGAAAGCTCTAGAATAAAGTCATTATCTGCCTCTTCTAGCGCCTAGACAAGGAGCCAAGCACAATCTTCTGGAATCAGAACAGGCTGTGAACAGTGCCAGGTCAGTTAGGTAAAGGGATTAGAGTGAAACTTCCAATTGCCAGATGCTGACTAGGATATTTGAGTTAGGAAAGAAAAAGGGAACAAAGTAGAGAGGAAGGAGGTTTGACAAGGATCTGTGGTACAGAGATGAACGATGAGACTGTGAAGGAAATGAAGGGACTGAGAAATGACAGTTAGGGGAGAGAGTGGAGAGCAGAAATAGATGAAAGAAATTAGGGAGACAGCCTCTGTGCCTGGCAGGGCATATTGCTGGGAATGAAACCCAAGATCCCTGGCTCAGCATTTCCCTGCTGCCAACAAACATCCACAAAAATGCTTCAGTATTGCCGGGGCTCCTGGAGGACGGTAACCAATTATTACGACTATGCTTTTATCTTTGCAGCTGAACTTTCGTTTGCTTGCTGGCCTGTAGGCTTGGGGCAGGAGGGCTGGAGACTGCGCTGAAAGATGGCAATAAAGAACATAGTGCTGCACTGACAGGAAGTTTCAAACTTCAGGCTGTCCATGGGATCTGAACTTGCTCCTTTCCCATTCAGAAGTAAGTATAAAGATACAAATCTTTGCTAGGCACATCTTTTTCCCCCACAGGATAGGCTTACTCCCAAAGTAAACGAAACTGCATTTCTCTGACAAGCAGATTTTCAGTACTCTGTCCCATAATTCTTCATGTGGCTCCATGCCTCACTGAATGCTTGTTGATGAATTTTCATTCTGAATGAAGAACTACAAACTCCTATTTATGGTATTCACCACTGGAATACACAAGCATGCACAGACCCACAAAATAACAGCTTTCAGTCATGCAGCTGATCTTTAAATTTGTTATTTATTACTTTGAAATAAAAGCTTCATTTCTCAGTTAGCTTATGTAAAACACATACCCCCAGAGGGACAGATTTACAATCCGAAGATCTGAGAATGAGACGACCCAAAACTTATTTACCTAGATTTACATTTTTAAGAAGTCATAAGGGGGAACAGGATTCCATGAAGAATATTGGATACAAATAAAACTAGGGAGACCATCATTGCTTCATTGGACCTGGATAGCAGAAAGACAAGCCAGACCAAGTAATATGCACGGAAAATGAGGTGGAGAAAGATAAAGCTATTAGCAAAAGTGAAGCTTGGATTAGAACTAAGCCCCACTCCAGCATATATCCATTCACCCTCTCTCACACAGAGTTATTCTTTAACAGGTCACATCAACAGGACTCAAGAGCTTTTAATGACTAACATTAAGAAAAGTTGAGGCTTATACCTATACAGGGAGCTGGACTAACCCCTGTTTAGAAAAGAGGGAAACTGAGGCATGAACCACCTCATTTCTTCTCTCACCTAAGCAGATGGTGGGGACTGAAGGTAGAGTTAATTTCCTCATCAGAAAAGCACTCACCTTACCTTTTGCTAGAAGAGAATATTGAGGTTCTTTGGTAGTTTTTGTTCTCAGGTGCTGCATTTCTATGAAACACATCGTTTTAAAGTAACAAAAACGCTGACTGCTTTTAAAAACTCCATTTTACTTACCTGCCTTCCACTGCCATAACTGTTTCTATGGAAACTGAAACTGGCCTTGAAGCAGTCCTACAACATGAATTCTCACTTGTCAGCTTTAAACTAAAGTGCCACCTTCAAAGCCCTCCAATAAAGCACTAATAATTGCGTTGCCTAACAAGTTTTCAAACTAAACAAAACGAGAAAGTGTGCTTTCACTGTATATTCCACACAATATTTTGTAGGTGTGGCCAGAGTTTTCACAGTGTGCATGATAGGACTCTCTTGGTTAAGGACACGATCTTTAAACAGAGAGACAGTTTATTAGCAGTAAAAGCCCCAGTGTGTGTAGTTAGACTTACATAAAGGTGACTTATACCAATACAGGTATGTCTAGACTGCTGTCACAGAAGCATACTGTAGAGATACTGAGTAAATGGGTAAATCAAGCTACAGTGAGCTCTGTGCTCAGCTAGCCTGGGTACTTCTGTGCACGCATATGCATATGCTATTCCCTGTAGGTACAAGAGAGGAAATGCACTCAACCAGAGTGTTAGTCTGTGTTGGGTGGCTACCATGGAAAAAATAAAGCATGCAAGCTTAAGGCACAACTAGTCCATACAGTTATTCAGAACTAGAATCCCTGTAACTTAAATCTAGACTCCTCCATTAATTTTGCCTTAACCTTTTCGTCTTGTAAAAACTGTAGGCTCCCTTGTGTTCATTCATATTACTTCCCTGAGTTAACTCAAGTGAGAAAAATCCCTTCTTCCTGTTCTTGGGGAGCAATCGCAAACAGAATACACCCTCCATCACATGAGTCCAGCACTGCCAGCAAGGACCAACTGAAAAACCGCCAGGGACAGGTTCTTTCAAGAGTGACTATCCGTCTTTCCACACGCAAGTTCCTTTCCATCTCTGAGGCTTTGCAGCTGCTTTTAAAGTGCAACAGGGACAGGACAGAGAGTGAAGACACTTTGTGTCTGCATGAATCTCCAATGCATAGAAAATAGGTGGTGTGGAGTTTTAGGCAGACTTCACACACAGAAACACATCTAAACCCCACGAAGTGCAGGAGTAAAGTTGGAAGCAGCAGAACCCATTATAAGCTGTGTGTATGACTATATAAGCTGCAGAGGACAAAGACGTAATCCTATTTTGGTATGAATTTATTTTAAGGAGACCCTAAAGAGCAACATGATCTCCAGACTATCTTTTCTTCCAAAGCTTAGCAAACTCATCCAGCCCACACACTTGGCTGACACCCTCAGGAGAACCAGGGTCATTCTTTTTTCTAACCAAAGAGAGGAGATCACCTTTCCCACTGAGCCAGCAGTGTTCTTTTAACCCTTTCCCAGCAAAATCAGCTTCTGCTAATACAGAACATTTCAAGGAAATGGCCAAGCCAGTCTCTTAAATTAGATGCTATGTTCTTCTGCATGTCCAAGACACCACATACTTTCCTTTAAAAAAATCCCTGAACTCATGCCAAGTAGGTGACTTGTCCATAAGCAAGCAGTAGCATATGGCTAACTCCCAAAGTGAGTATGAATTTAGGAATCAAATTCCAAGCTGCTTCATAGATGGCCTTTGTTTTTAAGCATCACTTCAAACTGATCAGTAATCAGAGCAGGAATCTGAAAAACCAACCTTCCCTTTAGCCAACCAGACCTTTTGTAAGCATAAATTTAAGCTGCAATTCCCCTCAGTACCACTTCACTCTGAATCTGGACTTCTTTCAGTTATTTCCAGAGACATGGGACAGGCAGGCAAAGAGAGAAGACTTCTACAATTCTTTATTAATCATCTTCTCTTTCATGCCCTCCTGCACATGTACATCCTTTCAGCATCTGTTCAGGCCCATATTAAGATCTGATTAACAGGTACCCAACTCAAACCAGAGCAGCAGTGCTAGGAGTAGGACAGCCTGCAGGGAAACAAATTACTGAGCCCTGCAGCAAGAAGGGAATCTACAGCAAAAGAATGATTCATACATCATTTTCCACTACGAACAAACGCCCCATCTCTTTAAGGACAGAGTTTTTCACAGGCCTCTGAATGCAAATGCCAAATATTTTGTCATGCCTTTCCCTTAGCCTATATCTCACTGCAGCCAGAGCTTGGAATGAGGCATATAATGTAACAACAAACCAGAGACCTGGCACACATGGGGCTACTCACTGGCTTTCCTCATGCCTATCGTTTATTTTTCCCTGCTATGTCAATCCTTATAGGGCTTTACCACTACATCTGCCTCCTGGGAGTCTGCTATTTCGACTGTTTCAGGCAAGGTGCAGAGGAAAGAGGAAGGATACATTCAACCCTTTCTACTCTTTTCAAGTTAAAGGTCTCACCTCCACACCATTAAACAGATTAATTAAACAGACAAGCCCCTGCAGCAGCAAGCCCTCTCTAAGGATAAATACTGAACAGTTCTGGGCTTTGAACTGTGGCATGTAACAGAGATCAAACATCATGGCAACCTTCTTTAGGCTAGTGTTATTTCATCAGTGCCTTCCATTCCCCTGCAAGCACAGAGATGAATAGTATTTTTCCCCAAAAGTGACAAGGAATATAAGACAAAAGGTACTGGGGAGCATGGAGATTACAATGGGTCTTGCTGGCTTTCATGTTTTCTTTTCCAAAGCATCTGATTTATGGTTTACTGTTTGTGATGTAGGAAGCAATTTGAAATTAAGCAGCAAAATGGAGGCTGATTTTGAGAATTCTGGTCTGAACAGAATCCACAGCAACATGCATCAGTAGTTGTCATGGGTTTGGCAGTGGCAGTCATTTTTCTCCTTCTTGGTGGCTGGTGCAGCGCCATGTTTTTGACTTTCAACCTCGGAACTGCGCTGATAACACCAGTGTTTTCAGTTACTGCTTGGTAATGTTTTAGTCTGACCAAGGACTTTCTGAGCCTCATGCTCTGCCAGGGAGGAGGGGAAGCTGGGAGGAAGGAGGCAGAGACAGGACACCTGACCCAAACTGACCAAAGAGGTATTCCATGCCACAGCATGTCATGCCCAGGATGTAAAAAACTGGGGGCAGGAACCCGGAAGGGTTAGTTCATGGCTCGGTCGTCGGGTGGTGAGCAGTTGTATTCTCTTCCCCTGTATTTCCCTGGTCATTATTATTTTTGGTGGTAGCAGCAGTGGTTTGTGTTATACCTTAGTTACTGGACTGTTCTTATTGCAACCGTTGGGAGTTACATTCTTTCGATTCTCCTTCCCATCCTTCCCAGAGCGGGGGGGAAAAAGGAGGGGGAAGTGAGTGTGCGAACTACGTGAGTTACAACTTAAACCATGACAGTAGTGCACACGGTACCCAGGGGAATCCAGACATGCTTGGCAAGCAGTGGGCAAGGTTGCAGGGTGGGGAAGGGATGCAGGACTCCATTCCTGCATATAACTTTTCAGAGAAAGGCAAGGACTGTGCTTCAGTAGTGCAAAAGTTGTGCATATTCAGGAACACATATTAACAGACATGGGTACAGCAACGCTGCCAGGAAGACCAGGCAAATCTTTTGATTGTTTGCTTATATGTCTTTTCTCTAGGTATTATAAAGTATATATAAAAAGAAAGATCCACAGCTATTACCACATGTAAAGATCACAAGATCAGTCTTTAAGCCATAAAAAATGAGTCCTGACATGCCCACTGTTGTAAACAGCACTCTGGAGTAGTGCCTTTTCTTTAGGGTTGTAAATGTGAGGATGACCATGCCACATCTTACTGCAAGGAAAGAGTAGTTTCTTTTCTTGCTTCGTTGCTCTGTTAGGACATCCAGAATCAGGCTGATACAACTTTCACTAGGAATAGCAAGGAAGTCAGCAAGAATATTAACACAAGTATTTTAACAGCTTCTCTGGATCTAGACAAGACCAGTACTTGGAGAATCAGAATGCTCTTTTTTCTCCCTCTATCTAGATCACACCAGGTAATAGCAGCTTTTCAGGGTCACTCAATCTCTCCTTCCTCTCTCCTTTATCTGGAACGGGCCACAAAGAATGAATCTTATCTTCTCTCTTTAAAATGTCATATAATATCCTTCCATAGTGCTGACAACATCACTGTTTCTCTCCAGCAGTTCCAAGACACGGTGCATCACGACTTCAGTCAGAGAGGGGTTGTAGCTCTGACGAACACAATTTAAGATATGAAGGAAATGGCAGCCTTTTTCAGCATCTGCAGAAAAAAGAAGTTAAATGCAGTCAGACATGGAGGAAAGGCTTCAGTCTTTTAACTATTATAATCCAGATTGGTCATGAAAAAGTCACAGCAATCAAAGAGGAAGAATGCCCTAGGTACTAAAAGCAGAGATGCGTGCATTCAGGAGGAAGAGACCCATTCTATGCCTACAGCTTTTCAATTCTCAGCTGTTCCTCCTGATTTTTCTGGGAAGTGTCAGGGCCGTAAAATTAATAATAAGGGCAAAATATCACCAATCTTGGAAACTCTAATATACAGGGCTCATTCAGTACAACCTGATGATGAGGTTAATAACTTCAGGGTACCTCCACTGAGCACTTACGCCAGCCATCCAGTTTCTGCAAGTGCAGAAGAAACCAAGTTAAAACCCTTTTGCTCATACCCAAGCTCGAAGCCAGCTAGAACAGAATGTCTGTGGCCAGGACCCTGAACTGCCTGCCCAATGCTGGCATCTTGTGGAAAATCTGCTACAGTGCAACTTTCATCTAGCAACGTGTTGTGGTTTAAGGCTCTCAGCCACACAGTTTTCTCGTGCATTCATTCCTCCCTCTTTCTTCCCCCCACTCCGGGAAGGATGGGAAGGAGAATCAAAAGAATGCAACTCCCACAGGTTGAGATAAGAACAGTCCAGTAACTAAGGTATAACACAAACCACTGCTGTTACCACCAAGAATAATAATGATAAGGGAAATACAAGGGAAAAGAATACAATCGCTCACCACCCGATACCAAGCCCGACCACGCAGTGCACCCCTCACCCTTCCGGGTCTCTGCGCTGTTTTACATCCTAGGCATGATGTGCTGTGGCATGGAATACCTCTTTGGTCAGTTTGGGTCAGGTGTCCTGTTTCTCCTTCCTCCTGGCTTCCCCTCCTCCCTGGCAGAGCATGAGGCTCAGAAAGCCCTTGGTCAGACCAAAACATTACCAAGCAGTAACTGAAAACACTGGTGTTATCAGCGCTGTTCCCAGGCCCAAAATCAAAAACACAGCGCTGCACCAGCTACCAAGAAGGAGAAAAAAAATGACTGCTACTGCTGAACCCATGACACAATGCAATCCCATCCCCACACTTCAGACTACTCAGACAATAATGGACGTAGAAATTCACAGAAGTATCAAATTTTATGTTCTTTTAAGAGGAATTAACCATGAAAATATACAAGAGATCAGAAATGCAAAAGAATCCCCTTTCCTAGAGGGCAAACCAGAGACAAAAGTCCTTAATGGCTGCTGCAGTACTTCATGCAGCTACAGTGGGCCTGGTGGAGCCATCACTTGAAACTCAGCTGTCCCAGTCAACATTTCATCCAACAGACCCTGTAAACCCAGTCTCCCCAAGAGAGAACTTGCAACAGATTTCTATCTCCCCCATGGCTAACAATGGAAAGAAGCATAAATGAGACATACCAGAAAAAAAACAACTTTCCTCCTCCTCAGCTCACATGATTTAAGTTAAAATTGAGAAGTTACAGGGGAGTCCCTGTAACTTGTTCTTGCTGCCTTTGTTTATAATTTTTGCCACTCTCTACTCTATAATCACCTGAGCCACAGAACCACCTTAGAAGCTACTGAGAAAAGTCACTGGTAGGTAGGAGACAATGCTGAGTACTGGTAAATAAATAGTTCAGCCTAATTCCTATTAGGCTGTGAATTCGAAGATAATTCTTTAAAAGTCAGTAATCCAGCATGATAAAACACCTTAGTGGCTGGTAGCCAAAAATGCATCCACCACCCTAGGATGGCTAAATGCACGGAACAGAACAATGCCTCTACCTGGACATAGTGACTGTCATTGCAAACAAAGTAGGTAGCTGCATTTTGCATTAGTCACAGGTTTGTTATAAGAAGGTTCAAAGTGCCCATCCCTGATCTAACTTACCTTAAGTCTCAATGAATTAGAATAGTGACTCAAGTGTTACACAACAGTACAATACATACTTTCCTCCCACATGCTGGCAGAAAATGGCATTTTGAGGTAGTTGCAGGTATGTACTATCATTAAGTAAACCAGAAACACTCCTAGTCTATGATCCAACTTTGAGGGAATACACTCCCTGCAGTAGAGTAATGCTGTCACTCTTTCATTGACATACTGCACTTCAGCTTCTGTCCACCAGCTGAGGTAAGCCAGGTTGTGAATAGCTACCAATATCAGACAGGACAGAGTCACAGAACAAGCACCATCTGCCACTGTGGACATCTCACACAAGATCCATTCTAACATAGTAAATTTAACTTGAAGTGGTCCTTTTTTTTTTCCCCTTCATTATTATTGGCCTCAGCTGAGCCTAAAATCAGAGCAAAATTAAAAAACAAAACAAAAACAAACAAAAAAATACTCCCTCCCCCCTGCCCCCCCCAAAAAAAAACCCCAAAAACAAACAAAAAACCCAAATCAAATCCACCCACCCAAATCTGGACTAAGTCTTCCATTTTGCAGTTCAGGCCGGAGTCAAAACGTGCTGTCATCCTTTTCTGGCTATCTTGGGCCTCTGGATGGACTCAGAGTGGCCTTGCATGAGGGCACTTAAGATCAGAGTGTGGAATTACAATTGGAGCCAAGGACTAAGCTTGTCAAGCAGGCATATTAAAGGTCAGGGTTTGTGGAGCTCTGACTAGGCATGCTGGGGATTTTCTTTTTTTCTAAAGTAGTTCCAGAGAACTGGGCTGGGCCTGAGAATGTGTCACAACTAAAGCAATGGGGTGAGGCATTGCCTTGAAAACTGGCAGAGAAGTAACTCACTGGAGAGAAGAGCTTGGTTCATCCTAAATCAGTCTGTCTATCATGGAAGATTAATACTACTTTTGAAGGCAAACGGGTAGCAATTTCTTGCAACAAATAAGCAAAAGCCCTTTAGGTATTACCGTGTTCTTGTGTTCTCACTCGGAGCCTGCTCACTCTTCAAGGCCAAGCTGGCTGAGACTGCCAACCCACCAGCAGAGGGGGGCCGACAGTCGCATTGAGCTCTGTGCTCTTGCATCATTCAGCGACAGTAAAATATCTGCAGTACCCTGTTGGTTTGGACTAAAACTCCTTGGCTTTCCTCCTCAGAATCTCCTATTACCAGTGCATTGAAAAGGTTTTTCTGAAAACTAGCAAAGAGACGCTAACCTGGAAATGACTGTCTTCTTTACAACAGGAAACTAAGGAGATGGAAAGCTTCAAGCAGAACAAGAGGCTCTGTAAAGCCGTTGCTATTTTTAACCTGCTCAGTATGGAAAATATGGCTTTGAGGACTCGGGACTCCTTAAAGTATTTTCTGGGACTGATCTACACGTTTCTGTCTGCTGTTGGCTCTTCCCAACTAGGAGAAAGAACTTCCCAACCTCTCAATACTTCACCAGTGTGACAATACACAAAAGGGGAATTAAACACCAGGCAGCCACTCAGTGCCCTGTGTCAGTTATATACAGGTTCTGGCCTTTATAGTGGCAAAAATAAACAGGTTCCCATGAGAACCAGCTGATGCATAAAATGGGCAGAAGAATGGCTTGACTCTTAACAGAGATTATGTTTGTATTTGTTAACTGGATAAAAGACAATAAAACAATGTGATATGGCAACTTGTACCTGAACAGCCTCAAGCAAACAAGCCCATCTTCACCTGCACGCCCATTAACATCTACTCCCTCCACCCCTCAAAGATACAGAACTTCTACCTCCACCTAGGACCCCTGTCTGCAATTACCCCCCTGCTTGAAAGCCAATTGAAACCTCAGAAGTAATTCTTACTTCACTTTGCCTATTTTCTTTCAGGATAACAATTATACATCAGGTCCTGCAAGCACTATTATGGTTGTGATACTATAATGATAAGAGCAATTTAAGATTATATGCCTGATGTTCTAGTCAGTCATTTATTCTGTACTAAAGAGCCTTCTACTCCACAAATAGCTGCACTCCAGCAGCAAGCGATTGATCCCTGCTGACAGATTCTGTCCAATGAATTGAAACTCTGGAGCAACGTGCCAGGGTAATTATCAGACATTCAAGTTAAGCACAAGCTATCGCTATGGCAATAAGACACAATAGGCTTGAGGGACAGGGATAACTCAGAAGCCACATGAGGCACATTACCTGAAAAGAAGTGGATTTTGTTAGACTGAAATTCCTGTCTGCAAAGAACAACCACCTGAGCCCTACCTGAGCTTAACATCTACAGCAAATACCCTACTGGTTTTATTGTTGACTTAATAGAGGTGGGGATTTTACCTTTCTGCACAGTCACTTTGGTGTCAACACCCCTCTAGAAACTGAACTAGCAAGATTTGCTACTTATCTGAAGTGCAAAGCAACAGCTGCTGGGTACTGACCTGTGTTATGTTCAGTTCCTCCCAAAATCAAAGTATTCTCCAGAGATACAGATCTAAGATAATGGCTGCTTATTTCAGATCTGAGAGGTTTGCTTTCTGCTTGGCACACCTGCTCCTTCTTTCTCCATGCTCACAGGAAGCTGCTTTTGCAGTCCTGCTTTCAGCTATACTGATTAGCTACACCAACAGCTTAGCTCCAAGTTCAAGGGTAAGGACAAGAAGCATATCTAATCCAGCAGCAGGAGGAGATACCGTCATCCATATATCAGCAACAGCTCATAAGAGCCCTGATTACACTGTTACTTACGCCTGGGTTTTCGACAGTCTTCTTTAATCACATCAAGGGTCACTTTAAGCAGCTCCTTATCATGGTCAGTCACCTGGACAAAACAGAAGAAACTGACAGTTTATAGCAGTCTATTTCACAGTAAATTGCATGGCTGTTGAAAACGCAATCCAATGCCATGATGTATTCGAAACCAACACTGTCTTAACTACAGTCTGCATTATATACTGCCTCTAAGATTAATAATGAATGATAAAATCTTTAGTTATTATTTTAAGTACCATTAGCAGCACCCTTGTGTTTGGAAAAGAACATGATATAACAGAATCCAAAGGGGGGTGGGTAACCAACTCAGGAGAACACCAAGTGTCACCCCACTTCGATCAAGAGAACTATCCCAGGTCTCAGGCTTCAGTGTATTTAAGCTGCATTAGCAGTTTTGCAACCGTTGAACACAGACTGCACTCAGAATAGCATCAGTGCTTAAGTCTGGTGCTGAGTTACAAAAAGAACCACTCAGTAGGTGAGTGTCTCTGGGCCAATACCAACCTCATGAAGTTCAGCAAAGTGAAGTGCAAGGTCCTACACCTGGGTCAGGGCAATGCCAGGCACAGCTACAGGCTGGGCAGAGAAGTGACTCAGAGCAGCCCTGTGGAGGATGACTTAGGGGTGTCGGTCAATGAGAAACGGAGCATGAGCTGGCTTCAGTGTGTACTTGCAGCCCAGAAACCTGGGTGCTGGGCTGATATCAAAAGCAGCATGACCAGCAGGTTGAAGAAGGTGATCCTGCCCCTCTACTCTGCTCTCATGAGACCTCACTTAGGAGTATGTTGTGCAGTTCTGGTGTCTCCAATAGAAAAAGGATATGGAGCTGCTGGAGCAAGTCCAGAGGAGGCCACAAGGATGATCAGGAGTCTGGAGCACCTCCTGTATGAAGACAGGCTGAGAAAGTTGGGGCTGTTCAGTCTGGAGAAGAGAAGGCTGCGTGGAGACTTCATAGCAGCCTTCCAGTATCTTAATGGGGCCTACAAAGATGCTGGAGAGCAACTTCATCAGGAACTGTAGCAATAGGATAAGCGGTAATGGGTTCAAACTAAAATGGGGGAAGTTCAGGTTGGATATAAGGAAGTTCTTTACTGTGAGGGTGGTGAGGCACTAGAACAGGTTGCCCAAGGAAGAGGTGAATGCTCCATCCCTGGCAGTCGTTCAAGGCCAGGCTGGACAGGGCCTTGAGCAACCTGTTCTAGTAAGAGGCATCCCTGCCCATGGCAGGGGGTTGGAACGAGATGATCTTAAGGTCCTTTCAAATCCAAACCATTCTATGATACAGAGATAAAAGCAACAGTGAAGTAAGCCGCAGGTAAGACTTCTAGTAAACAGACAGCACTTGGATGCCCAGGTTCTTTTTCTGAAACATTTCTACTCTCTGTGAAAGTCATAGCCCCGAACTTCTTTGCAATCACAGCTAAGTTTCTTACATGGTATAAGTCCTTGGAGCTACCGGGTTTCTGGAAAACCACCCCTTTTTCTTGCAGCATCCTTATTGCTTGCTTAAAAATACTGTGAATCCTTTTGGAACTGCAGTTACTTTTTGACTTCACCTGGATGGGAAGAAAGGAATGAAGCAGATGGTGAGAAATCTCAGCTCAACTAAAGTTACCAGCAGAAGCTCCAGATGCCTTCAAAAGCAAGACAACTTCAGGTGATTTTATTACACTTTTAGGGGTTTTATTTTGTAATTCACAAATCATACCTGTTATGCATAAACCAACCAACATCCTGACCTTTAAAAACAAACAAATACCAGAAGATTTTGCTATTCTTAAGGAATCACAATCTCGTACATACCCAATCTCCTAAATACCTTCTTTGTATTTAGCAGCCATCTGATTGTGTACTGAGAACTCTCTTCTGGAATAGATTTGTGATGCTCACACAGCATTTGACTGTTTAGCTAATCAAGCTTTGATCATATTCTGAGTTTTCCTGGTAATAAGGGTAGGAAGACAGAAAATCAGTGCTTTGTAAGGTGATATTCAGGAAGAATCCAAATGCTGGGGACTGGATGCCCATCTCTTGATTTGAAACTGAGGAAGCATCCAAAGAAAAGGAGGAAACTGGCAGGAGCAGTACTTGTTTCTTGTCCCCTGTGTTTCCAAAATTTTACACACATTCTGGTCACGCTCTCAAAAGATTCTCCACAGCCTGATGAAATGAAACGATAAAGAGCACATAAGACATTAAGACAGGAATACAAAACGAGTGAACAAAGGATTCAGTTTTGAGGGTAGGCGGGGAACAAGTCTCTTGGGAAAAGTGGTGGGCCTCGAAGTCCATAACTGAGGATGTCATTTAGAATAAAGGGTTCTGCATTTGGGACGCTCCTAATAGAGTAGGAAGGAAGGGGAGGAAAAAAAATTAGGGAGAAGCAGGGTTTGCCTGGAAATAGAACAGAGCCAAGACAGTGGAATGACAGCTAGGGTAGTGGGAGGAAACGAAGAATCAGTTGTGAAGAAGAGAAAGTATAGGTAGACAAGAGCAAGCCCACAACTTACTCTTCTCCATATCTTATCTGTCCTACTATGCCCTGCAACTTCCCATTAATCTACACAGAGTGCTTCATTCCCCCATTGTTGTTTGCTCATCTGTTGGGAGCACACTTTGCTCCCTGTGGTTTCCTTTGAGAAGAGAGCTAAGCTGCTTCCCACAAACCAACATGTGATAACGAGAACCACACCAGAGCAACCAAAGCATGATTTGCCAAGCTATTTCTTCAGCTCTCACTGTAAATGCTTCCACCCTATTCTGAAAAAAAAAGGACTTCACATATCCTACTTCACTCACAGAAGCCTTGGGTGTGAAACAGGCAACCACCTATGCACTAGAATGAATTCACACAAATATGTGAAACAGACACCACATTAGCAATAGAAGAATATCTTTCCACAAAACATTCATTCAATCAATTGACAAGTCTCAAGTGAAACTTCAACTGCTTCTAAGCCAGGAAGCTGATGTGTCTAAGTGGGAATAGTTCAAAGATCCAATAGGGATATAAGTGTTAGCGTGTATCATGAGTTTCTCCATCCCCTCCCTCCAAGCTGAACCTCAATATTTCAACAGGCCATAGTCACATCTCACTCTTTCTGTCCCACAACAGCTTTTTCCTCTCAAACTGAGAGTCAAAAATCATTGCATAATAGTTCAAGATAATTAACACAGAAACAATGGCCATTATTCTCAGTTCAGTTTTCTCCTCTTCCAGACTGAAGGACTTCAGCGCCTGAATGTTGATCTGTGCCCCATCCACCACAGCTATATCAGTCTGGATAACAACAGTCACTGCTCCCAGTTACAAACTTGACCGTACATCTGGACACCATTCCAGTCATAGCTTTAATACCACTATCATATTTCTCTTTACAATGCCTCTTCTGAGAAACAGAAGAAACAAATATAAAATGTAATAGGAAGGGTTAGGAGTGAATATTTTCTCATGGAAAAGCACATTGTCTTCACTATATGTAAAATGAAGGGACTTTGCCTCTCAAATGCAGTAATAAATCCTCAAGAACCTAAGAAACTGCTAGCAAAGCAACCCCCTCAAGACTCTGATCAGTTTTTAATGTAAAAGCAAACATTTGGGGAAAGAAAAAAAAAAAAAGATAAAAATATCTCCAAAGCAGCACGATAATTATTCAGTTTGGCTTAACACTGAGAGCCCGTCAGAAAAGGGAGATAATTAAAACCAGACACTGTGTGAACTGACACACAGCTCAGCCTGGATGGATAGTGAAAGAGAATCACTAAGAATGCAAGTCAAGGCACTGACAGAGCCAAGGCAAAGAGGCAGGCTTGGGGGTGAGAAAATAAGTAAGCAGCTGCTATGTATCAGCACTCTCTCATATGTCCTGCAGAGTCCAAGGGAAAGGGCTCCATGGCAGAAGGACTGCTCCCGAAAAACGAATGTGGGCTCCTGCCCTCTTCAGGGATTTCAACATTACCCTGACATGACACAAGAAGTTTGCATTTCTTTCCTGATGTGCTCTAGAAGGTGCTTCCTCCTTTACATCCCTACAAGTAGAGCAACAGTTGAGGAGTTCTTATGTGAATACAAGCCAAAATTACTTAATATGTTCTTTTGGTCCACTCAAAGTATCTCCAGGATCTCATCCTGAAAATTCATAAGTCAATAGTACTTCTTCCCAATACCTTATCACTTTCTGTTAAGCCAAACCAGGCCACCACTTCCTCTGGACTTGGATCCCCTCAGAGCCAATGTACACCTAAGCTTCTGACTTACTCTATTGAGCAGAAATCTGCAGGAGGCTGAACATGGGGCTATACACAAGAGAGAAGAAATCTAGGACTATGAAATCCTGCTTTTATTTCAGATTTGAAATGCAGGCACTTATCACAGTTACTAGGATGGATTGTAGCTGTCAGCGTAGTTCCTTCTGAGTCACAGCTTATTAGCCATTGTTTTACTTCTACAAAGCTTTTCATCTGAGAAATGCAGATGTTTAGTAGTTTAACTGCTCATCCAAAGCACCAGTAAGATTTGAATATGGATTTTGAATTAAAGACTCACAATGTTCATGCTTCGTTTTGCAAAATGCCCCTCACCTCAGCACGCCTTAGTTTCCCCAAAAGCACTCATTGCTTTTGCAAAGCATCTTCTCCCCCCTAGAAAGAGAAGCAGCTATTAAATAACAGTTTTACCATCACTACCCTCACTCCCAAGACCAGCTAAGGACTCTGTAGCAAAGACAATAGAAGAATCCGTGTCTCCGCAATTGGTATTTTAATCAATATACTACATCTGGAGGGTTTCACACAGCTTACTGAGTTGGTACTGTGCAAGCAGTTATTCTCAGATCTTTAAAATGAGACAAACTGTACAATCAATAATAGGTCAAAGAATTAAGTGGTACAGGAATTAGTTTGCTCAAAACGCTGAAAGTATGTAACCTCTGGCTTATTACAAATCACAACACACCCTGATGGTGTTGAAGTTTCCTGGTATAACCACACACATGATTCTACTCATGGAATTGCCCTTTGCGGTTTCTCATGCAATGTTTAATCCTTAGCATAGACAGGTGATAATTTTAGTAACAGGGACTCTGGACATGTCAGTCCTGCAGTCCTATAATAAGTCGTCTGCAATATGCATATCTAAAGTAGCAGTGAAGCTTCCTCAAGAGGCAGGAAGACAAGTGCATAGCATTAAGAACATATAATGCACTATATTATACCTACAGTAAAATGTACAGGGTATATACAGTAAGTAAAAACAGCACCATAAAACTCCTGCTTTAACAAGTATACTTGTCATTGCTGACCCCAAGATAATATTCAAATCACAAGTAGTACAAACGGTAGAGCCTGAAAATCAAAACCCAAGTTACATGTCCAAGCTAGTGACATACACAAACTGGAATGGCAAAACTAAAATAGTACACACTATAGCTTATGCATGGAAGAAGTACATAAAAATGGTTAATCAGGGCTGGCAAGTTGCAAGACATATTTAATCCAGTTGAGAAACTGGATGGACTAAGTTCACATGTAGTTTTCTTTAGAAAAAGGAACCAAAGGCTTGTCTATTTGCCAAACATGATTGCCCAAATCCAGCAAGTACACCCTCTACGTTCTCTAGACACAAGCTTGCTTCTTCTGTTTCTTGCTTTTAGTCTTCCTTGTGGCACCAAGCCCTCCAGTCTCAAAAGTCATTTGTTTTAAGAGATAAGGGAAAGGCTACAGGCACCTGCTATGTGAAATAGATCTCTATTGGCTTTAAAAACACCAAGCCTTCCAATTCTCTTACCCATCCTCTGTAGGCTATAAAATTAAATACTCTTTAGTATATGTCTGAGCAGAGGACATGATTTGAGTTCTGCTATGTGCATCTGCTAGAAGGAAATTTATTCTGGAGAGCCAGAAAACTGCACTGCTGGAGAGCCATTAGGACTGGAAGTAGGTACTGTAGGACATGGATGGGATGTAGACAGGCCTCAGGGTACAGTAATGCTGAAAAGGAACAGACATGCTGTCTACCTCAACCTATACCAGCTACCTCCTTCTATCTTCAACCCCTGCTCTACAGCACTGCCAGTGACTCCATAGCAGCTCACCACCTGCCTGAAGAGAATACTCCATGGGGAGATACCCTCCCACTATGATGAACACTGTACAAATACTTAAAAGGCTGGGAAAGAGATGAAGCAGGTGCACCACATCTCCTAGAGTCACAGGGTGAGGAAGACAGAGGCAAGAAAAGAGTTTAACAGCAACTGTTGCAGGGTTAAAAAAGATGAAGTTATACATTGAAATAACTTATACTTTCAATAAAGGAAAAATGCAAGAAGTGAGCAAGTGCATATATTGACATGTGGTCTAATTGTTTGGTCCACTCACCTAGCTATTGCCTAGCCAAATAGACATAAAATAACATCATTCCAAGCAGAACCCTTTATCCTTTTGGTTCGAGGGCAATACAAAACAGAAGACTACAGAGGGGAAAAGAGAAAAAGAGTGAGAGAAACCAGATCTATTACACTTATTTTTGTGGATCAAGCTCAGTACTTGACCCTTTGCCAATTATGAGAAGTGACCCCTTCAAGAGACAGGGCAAAAGATCAATGAAATGCATTTCTAGACCATTACTTGGCGCTCCTCTTAAGGCATTCAGGTCACTTGACAACTGCAGGTTCTTTCTTATGCAAAGATATATAAGCCTCTTTGCAAAGGATTAATACCAAAGGGCAATAGGGAGAACTGCAATTTCTAAATAAGCATCTGTGTGCCCAAATTCCTGGGACACATACTCACACCTTTGCATCATGGTCAGGAGTAACTATTATTATGATAGCTCCTCATGGCTGCTAACAACGCTGATGCTACATTCGTTTTGTTGGTTTGAGTTTTTCCGTTTATATGGCGGGGGTTTTTTATGCCTTTTTGTTTGTTCTGCACCAGTTCCTACTTTAATTGGATTTGCAAGTTATTCATTTTGATCTTTCTATAAAAGCTGAAACTTCAAAGGTGGAAGTTTCCATTATTAGTTACAAGGACCACTACCTTCTTTAATGTAAAGCATTTGGAAACTAAATGCTCCATCGCTGGCGGTGTTCAAGGCTGGACTGGACATAGACTTGGGTGGCATGGTTTAGTGGGAGGTGTCCCTGCCCCTGGCAGGGGGGTTGGAACTAGATGATCTTAAGGTCCTTTCCAACCCTAACTATTCTATGATTCTATGATTCCAGCTAGTTTAGAAAACATACCCTGTCCCATGTTGGATATTCTAGTATCAAACTTTTCTCTCAGACATGAAAGTTGTTCCTGTTATAGTTTATGCTCACTTTAAAGCAAACAGCAAAATCACCTTTAATAAAAGAAACAGCTAAAAGAGCGATCAGGAAGCAGCTATGACCTCATCTACAAGGGAATATTTTTTGTCTTGTTTGTTTGGTTTGGTTTTGGCTTTGTTGTTTTGGGGTGGTTTTTTTTAAGAATTAAACAGACATCAGATGTTAATATAACATAGCACTTAACTTTTACAGTGCATATCAAAATCAGGCAGTGAAAATGACTGCCATGGATTTTTTTCTCTAGAGAAACCCAAGTATAAACAAGCGTATCACAACACGAGCTTAAGTTTCAGTTGCCATTGGTAACATGCTAAAAGCCATAACTGTTACTTTTGCAGAAATTTACCACTTCACACCAGTTAAGAATCTGGTCTGTAATTTATCCAAATAACACAGAGTAATATGAAGCCATTTGACAAAATGTTCGTTGTTCTATTTCCAATTTTGCAGTAGATCAAGAATGTACTATCTCACTGGAAAGTTTCTTAACAGTTTGGTTACATGCAACTGCATGGAAACTGATTTCAGCTAAATTCCACCTTCTGATCCCTTCAATCATGGCCTTTCACAATCAGGGATTTCTAACAAAAGGAATATGTAGCAGGGAGCACTGTTCATCCACTCATTTTAATCTCCTTTTGAAAGCTACATCTCTGTAAGGGTGGTGAGGCACTGGAATGGGTTGCCCAGGGAAGTTGTGAATGCTCCATCGCTGGTGGTGTTCAAGGCTGGACTGGACAGAGCCTTGGGTGGCATGGTTTAGTGGGAGGTGTCCCTGCCCATGGCAGGGGGGTTGGAACTTGATGATCTTTAGGTTCTTTCCAACCCTAACTATTCTATGATTCTATAATCTCTGTTAATATATTGAGCTTCAAATGAGAGAGACTTTGTCTTCCTTTTCCGGATCAAATTCAGGATCTCAAACATCTGTCCCAAACAGCTCAAGCACCTTAAAGGGATTTTCTTTTCTCATACTGCCACTATTTACAGATCTAGGTAAGTTAGTGCCTGTTGCAGACTAAGGTTACTTATGCCTAATACAAGATTACACTTAACAACAGGATTTTCTCACATGGCTTTCTTCAGTTTTATACATATCAAGTGACCAGGTTTCCTCAAGCTCCATAAACAATTCACGCATGAAGCTATAGCACTCGTGGCTTTTGAATCCTCTCAAGGCACCAGTTCCTTATCTGGTTGTTTATGCTTAAAAAAAGTACATGGCACTATTCCCCCCCACTAAACACTTGAAACAGATACATTCACTTACCTCCTGGCAGCCGGGACTGGGTAGATGCACAACAACCAGCGACACCAACGTATCAATTGTCTCCAACTCCTGTTGGTAAAAGGTCTGAATTTTGTTTTCTAAAAGAAAGCCTTTCACTTTCTCATGCAGCACATTGATCGAGAATGTCTGACCCTCCAGGCCACTACAAAGATACACAGAACACATCAAAAGGTAAGAAATAACACCTAACATTTTGTTAGTTACCTAAAGTTAGCCTGTTAGACTGGTCTGAATGGATCCAAAGGTATCTTAGTGTCCTTAAAGAATCTGAATTTAAACCTTTAACTAAACCAGACTGTTTTTATATGCAATAATCATTGAACTGTTCCTCTTAAATCACTTTCTGTAACAGTGCTGTGCTTTTAAGATCTACAGACTCTGAAAACATACTATATGCATCAGACCTTCCACCAACCATCCAGCTAACCTTAAACTGAATACAGGAATGGGTGGGTGCTTGAATCAGTTCATTGAGGTTATGTCTGTGACTTGATGATGACACGGGCAGTAGAAGTTGAGAGCATTTCAGTGGAATAGACCCTTACCCTTACACATAAAATCAGGCAAAGATGCTCCTCCATCTAATCTGTTGACCTTGCCTCCAAATCTTGCTCAAAACCCCAGCTTTTTTTACTAGAAGCAAGAGAATCTGTACATAGTATTTTACCCCCTTCTGAATACTCACTTTGGTTCAGAGTTGTATTTCTTTTCTCAGATTACGCACAGGTATCTGTGTATAGAAAGGTTGAACCAGATGATTCTTGAGGTACCTTTCAACCTGATATTCTGTGATTTCATCTGTGTGGTTTATCAATTATTTGGGAGAAAAGCAGGCTGCTACTTTACACTTATGCAGAGACTAAATCACAGTTAGGCCCTGTTCTTTCTCCAAAGTTATTACAATAAGAAATAAATAATAATAATAATAATAATAATAATAATAATAATAATAATAATAATAAAAAAACCCCACACTTTGCCCCAAGACCAGTCTGGATACTCCATTTACCTCTGTCCCTCCTCAGGGCCTCGGAAAGGTTTATCATAAACTTCTCTATAGAGACAGGGGAGTTCCAGCATCCTTGAAATCTGAACGTTACACACAGGATCATCCACTTTATCTGGAGCAGAAAAAAGAACGCACATAGTTGGCCAGGACTGCCATGCCAATCTTTATTAGCAAGAACACCTGAGGCAACACAGCAGAGCTTCCCATGCCAGCATTAAATTGGCAAATTTTGTTCACTTCTGCTTTCATAAAAACAAAACCACAGAGGCCACTCCTGCTTTTACAGTTTACAAGGAGGTAAATGGCCTGTTGTGATGCATTGCAGATCATGCTTTTGTCTGACAACTTATTTAACTGGAATTTATGATCTCTATTTTACCTTTCAGAAGTCTCTATCCATTACATAAAGTTAACACATAGTAAGGAGACTTTTTTGGGCCAAAGTGAAAGGAATTTAGAGGCTATTTGAACTGCATGGCTCTCCTTTACTGAAACAATGGTGTTATTACCAGCCCTTGAATGGGTTATACATTCATAAATCTTCTGTCTGGAAAGGAGGTTGAATTTCCTCTCAGGTTTTAATTAGAGTCAAAAAAAAAATCTAGATCTTTTTGCTAAGCTACACAGGTTTTGTATAAAAGATGGGCTTCCCCCCAAGGAATAACTTTTATATTGTCTCAAAGATTTCACTGGGGAAAACTGACTCTTACACAATAGCACAGGCACAGAGAAGAGAAGAAGTTATGTAACTGGGAGCTCATAGGGTACGATGAGTGGACTTCAGAACCCTGCTGTCTAAAGAGCTGTTGGATATAGGGGCATAACCTACACACAGGTACGTGCCCTAGTGCCTGAAGATGAGGCTTCACTTTCCAATCATTCTGCAGAACCAGAGAGCTTGGAAGAACCTTGGCTTCAAGTGGTACCATGTGCCCATATGCAGCTGTATGCTCACAGAATGGATTATACCAGCAACTGTTTCTCCAAAGCAGCTAATGCTCCTGATGAAGTGTGACACAAAACGTCACCAACTCCTTTCCCATGGGCTTTGGCTGTTCTACCTCAACACAAAGAAAACTGAAGAGCAAGTCACTCTCACAGATACCAAATCACAGTATCTGCATGGTATTCTTGTATGCATGCTAGCAATATTTTACAGTTCTTTTATAAGTGAGGCATTTTCCAGGAAGGCCTCATTTACAGGCAATCTAATCCTACACATTTAATAATGTGCCTTCTAACCTTCCACTGCTAAAATTGAAATAAAGACATGCAGATGTAAATCTCTTTAGAAAAACGAGGTGCCAAAAGACAAAGCAGAAATGATCCAGTGAATTACATACAGCTTAGATCATCTCACGTATTCAGACAACTATTCAGACAAAGATACACATGTCACAGGTCCACAACACTCACAAAAACATGAAGCCCGAATTTCTCTTTGTTGCCTGTAGGTTCGGACATGACCTCTGACCCTGACAACATCCCCGATCGCCAGCTTAGTTTTCTGGCTCACCATTTCTTGGAGCTTCTTCATCTGTTCAAGCACAGTAAGACTGCTGGGTGTGCTTGGACGACCTGCAAGAAGTGAGGGAAAGGAAATCAGGCATTAAGGCCAAGAGGACTGTCCTTTTGCATTCACCTAAACATCCCAGGACTCACATCACTAAAATAGGGTTAAGGTCCCAGGCCTCGTAAGTTCTGGGTAGCAAAACATTTGGGTGATAAAGTCAATTTACAGCATTATATTTATTTAACAGATCATCCAGGGAAAGTGAAAAAGGGATGATGAGGAGATACCGATTTATTAGTGAAAATGTTGTAGGTGGGTTGCAAAGTTGAAACATTAATTGAAATGGGTTCTGCCATTTTTTGATTTTGTCATGCTAAGATGGACGAGAGGTGAAAAGAAAGGACAGCTGAACTTCTTACATAAAAAAATGAGTCATCTGAGGTGTGGCCAAAGCATTCATGTGATGCAATTTGAAGCCTACATGGAGATGAATGCAACTTGACAGAACTTCACATTTACATAACACACCTTTGCAGGAGAGTAAATTCTTCATAACGTAAAACCTGATTCATGATCCAAGCATCCCTGGTCGCAATTACAAAGGGCTGGAAGGAAGTTTCCTCTGCCCCCCAGGAGCTGTTTTCTTTAGCAAGATACAAATTAATTGATTTCCACTAATAACACAGTGTCCATTCAAGCACTGCTGAAGTACAGGTAAAATAAAAACACAAAGTTGAAAGGAGCATTCTCAGTCCTCATTCTATTTCAAGCAGAATTTAGTTCCTCATAAAAACCAGATTTGATTGTGGATCCCCATTTTTTTTTTTTTGAAAGCTGTGCCATAACATCACCTCTCTAAAAGTGAGAGCTGACTTCTAGATTCCAATTGCAGTTGGGATTGTTTCTATCAATTGTCATACCATTATTAAATAGAAGTAAGAATTATCTGTCTGTATAACTGGGCTTCTTCCACAGACAAGAGTTTTTAACTTTTACATCAAGTTTTTCTCTCCCCATTCTATGTGTAGATAACCCTAACACCAACACATCACACAAGTAACATTTATTTCAGTAGGATTTCATCAGTTCTGTGTCAGGGTTGTCAATCTACCATGTGACCTTTTAAGGTCAAAAAAAAGAGAGCATTCCATACTTTGACCTATGAGAAATGGTGGGAGAAAAATCAAAGAGAAAGCCAGACATTAGTGAGCTTTTCTGTTATTGAATGCAATAATAGATTCATTTCAAATGCACAATTTCTGCACATTTAGAACTTTCCCAAATCATAAAAGACTGCTGGCATCTTCCCACTGTGCTTTATGCTACTTTCAAGTTCATCAAGGACAGTACATGCATGAGCAGAAGACTATGAATGAAAACAAAGATGAATGCTGAAACCACTGTATCACAAGAGTGGGGAAAGTATACCAGGTTACTGGTCAAGAGATTGGCTTTGGAAACAGAAGCTGTGGCATGTGGCAGGTTTCCAGCCTAGTTTCTCACTAGATGTAGTCACAAAAAGAGCCATAAGAGAAGGATTCTCTAAACAATGTCACAACACAGAACTGAAATACCATATTACTCAGATAAGGAAAAGGCTTGACAGGTCATAGTGTAGTGCTTTTATTGGCGTCACCATTTGACGCAACATAAAGAGTAATATGAAGACTCCCAAAATGGACCAGGCTGTAGGATGCGATGGTTTAAATTAAGAAAAGCATCGAATTTGCTCTTCTGCAAGTTTAATCATTTAGAAAATTACATAAGAAGACACAAGCAAAAAGGTACAGTAAAAAAAGGAATGGTTTATTTGTCAAATTACCTGATGAAGATGTTTCTGCTACTATGGGATTTTTCCAGCAGACACAATTTATAACTCCAGTACTATCATCCACTGTAAAAACAAAATTGCAAGAATGACAGAATAAGAAAGGTAGTGATGCTCCAGGAGGTGAAAGAGACATAGATATGTAGTGAGATGACTACCAAGGGTATCTCATTCCAACCAGTCTGAAAGGGAAAGTAGGTGCTTGATCCCTGCTTAATACCTCTGAAATAGTCTCGACAGTCGTTTCAGTCATGGAAGTAGCTAAGCACCAGGTATATGCTTACGTGCATAGTGGACAGAGTAACAGCTATAGTCTCAAAAAACAATCAAGTTACCATTTAAAATATGAGGCTTCAGTACATACACTAGGTACTAAAGGGGTTTAATCTCATTGACAAGGGTCAGAAGAAGAATCAGTGCTGAAAACTGAAGCCAGACAAATTAAAACAGGAAATCAGACACAAACCACAGAAACATTACTGTAACAGTGAGAAAATAGCACTTTAGCACTGGAGGGTACAGTCATGTGAATAGACTAGGAGGGCTGCTACCTCCAGCTACATTGGTTTCCATGCTAACAACGTGCACAAAGTCTGCCAGCCATTCCTATACAAGATGCTCCAGAGAGCAGAAAGGCAGCTCCTCCAGCCAGGAAGGACAGGAGACAGCACATGCTTGGGGTTCTGCTCTAGGCCAAGAATTCCCAACTTAAAGTATACATACTGGTGGCATGCAAGACACTTCCCTTTCCAAAACAGCTTAACACCTCCAGAGCACAGGAGCTATCTAGATTTTCCTGTTTTGCTAGCACCCAATCAAAGTAAATTTGAGGATTTCTGCCCCAGGCACTGCATTGTCAAGGGCAGCAGAGAAAGACAAAAGCCAAAGAAAATGAAAAAACTAACAGAAGAATCAATAGTTCTACTGATCAAGAGACTGTATAGAGATGGCATGTCCAATCTACACTCTAACTAAAAAGGCACTAAATGGTTGTCACACTACAGCACGGATCACATCTCACGCCCAGCTAATGCTCCAAGCACGTTACTGCTTGAATGCAACCATCTTCAAGACAGAGCTTCCACTCTTCACAAATTAGAATTTGCTATTTTCTTCTGCTCCTTAAATCAGATCCATGACTACAAAAGTAACAGCAATGTTTACCAGGAAGGTACTGATTGGTACCTGCAGCCATTTCCTTTGGGAACCATAGCATCAAAGCAAAATGCCTTTGCATTGTCTCACATGTTTTGAAACAATCTCCCTATTGGGGGATCCAATTTCAAATCACTGTCTTGCCTTCCTGTTTCCCAGTAGTTTAGCTGCATATTCTTAGTAACAAGCACAGAGCATTTATAAAATGTAGGCAATTCCAAATTCCATCACAAAAGTACACTCAGCTCATTGCTATCCTCCTTTTGAGATGCTGTGTCTGCAGCTTTAATTTTGTACCAGAGTACAGATAATGATCTATCTGGTAGGATTTCCTCCTCAGTATAGACAAAACACAACTATTTTGGTAGGAGTCAGAGCCCCCACATACCATGCCGCTAAGAAACAGGGCACATGACATTTTGCTATTATATTACTGCAGCTTCAAGATATTCCAGCTTGCAACTGGCTGTTGCACCAACTGCGACAGATAGGCTTCCTAAAAAGAGCTTAGAAACAAACCAGACTGAAGGATTAGGAGGCTGGACTTCTTCTCATCAATGTAACAGCTGAAAACAGCTGAGTCCTGGAGAGCCTGACCTGTTCTTGACCACACAGGAAATCTGGTAGCAGAGGAAAACTCTGAAGCAAAGTTTTCCTAGTTCACAAATAAAAGCTTTGAGCAAAAAGACTAATAACTCCTCAAGCACAGATGAATGAGAACTCTTGCAATTGTATTCTAATTAGACAGGAGAATGATAATCTATTTTAAATGCACTCAAAGGTTCTACAGGCTTTTGAAAACTTCCTGTGCTCCCTGTGCCACCCTTCCTCATCTCTGCGGGTTTAAACTTCTTTTTGTTTTAATGTGGGTTTGTATTTTGGGGCTGTTTGGGTTTTCTTAGCTCTTACATAAATGATCCAAGGGGTACCAATCTCAAAGCTACCTGGTAAATGAGATAACCGTGTTCATTTTTATGTCTTCATGACAAAAAGGGTATACCTCCTGTAGGGCCTGCATGAGCCTAACGAGATCCCGGTGAGATGTTTTTAGTTTGTTCTTAAGGCAAGTGCGTTCAGCCTTGCAAAACAGTTCTGGAGAACACGGAAAACCACATGGGACATTTTGTTTTGGTAAAAAGGAAAGGGAAAAAACACAAGTCAAAGGTCAGAAAGGTGCATTAGATAAAATAAGAGCTTGTTCAAAGTTACACTTTAACTGGGTATCTTTCTCCTAATCAATCATGACAATAGCAACAATCAATCACATCAACATGTCAAAATCAGGTTTTACACACGGTTGGTTTTGTTTGTTTGCTTCTTTAAGCCTAGAGAGAGACAATTTACTCTCTTACATTATTGTTATTTTGTCACCAGTTCAGGCTGTACAGTTTTCAGCACACAGAAAGATTCACTGGGATTGATTAAAGATCAATCACAGAATCTTAAATCTTTCAATTGATGAAAGATGTAAGATTCTTTTAAAATAAGCGGTGTATATTCTGAAGTAGACAGATATGAAATGAGGGGGGGAGACAGTGGCAGCGACACAAAGACATTTCAGTTCTCCATCAGAGAAAAATTACAAAGGGGGAATTACTTCGTAAATCACTTTCAAGCAGATGGGAAGCGAGCAAGCACTGAGCAGTGTGCGGCAGTTCAACTGACAAAACATTAGCTCTGTGACTCACCAACCAGAGGTTGCTGTACACAGGGAAGCAAGAAGTTTCAAGCGGGAAACTCTCTAAGAAGTTACAATTTAAAGGGTGTGGAGACAGCCTGCCTGTGAGGGAGGGCAGGCTGGGGAGGGCAGCCTGAAAGCTCAAACCAGGAACTGTTGGAACAAAGAGTAGAGTTGGACGTGAAAGGAGAGCCGGAAGCCAAGCTCTCTGAGAGCTGTACTTAGAGGTTGTCTGTTCTAACACTAAGGCCTTAATTCCATGACTCTGCAGGTTCTTTTTATTTCTATTCCTCCATTTTCTGCCACAATCAAATATTTCCAATAAGTTTACATCTCAGCTAATGCCGAGAGCAGCGTGGGAAACTCTGGCCCATAGAATTGTTTTTATCTTGGTCATTTTGATTATATCTTCCTCTGTTCTCGTGAAGCAATGACTGTATTTGCATACTAGTGCAATGAAAGAATAATAGCTGACATTCAATTAATATTTCAACACTTCATTATATCCCCACCTCTTAACTTAGGTGCTTGTTTAGCCTGTGCTATTTAAGCGCCTGGGAAACTTGTGCTTCAAAATATTTACTGTCAGCTCATTTAGCATAATGGCAGGGTAATAACAAACATCCAGAAATTAGACTTATAATAAGCTAGAAAATATCTACTCTAAGAAACTTGCAGAGACATTTCTATAGAGCAAAGAGCCAACACTAAGCAGCTGCACCCAGTGTGGGGTACACTACATGCATTAGCAGATAATGCTACTCTGCAGCAGTATGATGCAACTGCAGGTGTTACGGGAGCAGGGACCAGATTGTCAACTGTATCTTCACGATACTCCTGAGTCAGGGAATTGCTGCTGACTCAATTTCATAAATAAGGCAACAGAATAAGAAGAGGGCCTCCATGACTTGTCTCCATCAGGTGGAAACCTATGGCAGAGGAAGACACTGGACATGAGTCCTCCAAGTGCTTCAACAGGATCTATGCATTTGGCTCCTCCTTCCTACTGTGAGATGACCTCTCCCTTCCCTGCTTTTGAAACTTGTCACATCACTCTGCTTTTTCTCCAGATGAAAAAGACAGCTGAACAAAATTACAATCAGATGTTTCCATGTTAAAAGAACAGCCTGACTATTAGGAAAAGCAACAGGGAGGCGACAACTTCCAGCTGGTGTTGGTAAGGACTGGTACTATGATGCTCAACTTAGATGTTAAGACTCTTCACATATCTAAATATAAACAAACTCCTAACTGCTATTAAAAGCTGGCTCTAAGATACAACAAAACATACAAAAAGTCAGAAAGGTTCAAAAAAGGAAGAAGTGACTTCTCATGTGCAGGCACTATTAAATCCATTTATATCTTACCAAAGAAACTGCATATATATGTGTGTTTGTATGTGTATATATGTATGTGTGTGTGAGAGGAAAATTGTAAGTCCAGTGGGAAAGCAATAACTAAAATTAAGATGTGCAAGATGACCCTGAACAAATCAGTTACTGTGTTTTAACTGTTTCTCTACTTTAGAAGTAGAGATAAATAGTAGCTCCCCTAAATTTGCTAAATAATCCGAGCTGCAAATATATATTATATTAGGATAAGAGCACAATTGTTTCAAGAACAATGACCAAATAAGGCAACTTTTAAGTTCTAATGGTAACTAAGATTAGAAGGCTGATAAGTGCAAGAAGAAAGAAACTTTCTTACCTCCATAACTATAGAAGGCATCTCGCTCTTTCATTTGAACCACTATCCCAACAACATCCACCTGTCTTACCGGATGTCCGTTATAAAAGAATATACCTAGACACAAAACATACTTGATAAGCGTAACTTACTTTCAACATCCTACCCTATACAAAGTCACATTTGTCAGTAAAAAGGCCCATACTTTCTTACATATTTAATGTATCTTGAATTACACAATGCCTAGTCATGTGAAAAATATCCTGGATCAGTGAGGACTGAGAACACTTGAAGAAAGAAATATTAGCTCTACTTAGGACACCAAAAGCTTGTTTTTGTAGAGCGCCAGAACTCTATTAACCTCTTCTTTTCTTGCACATTTGGACCTGAAAAACAGTTTGTTTGCTGCAGTTATTAGGGGTGTTTTAGTTGTTTTGTTGCTTCATTTCAGTTTGGGGTTTTGTTTGTTTGTTTTGGGGTTTAACATCTTCATCAGGCTTCAGAATAAATAACAGAAGACAATGGAAGCAGCCTGAGCTTCTCACAGTGCAGCTGTTCCCGATTAAGGCAGAGCTACCAAAAGGAAAACTAACATAATTCCGTCCTTCATTTCTAAAAGAACAGGAGCCATGGGGGGGGGGGGGGGGGGGAGAGAAACAAGCCTCTCAGATGGTGGCATACACTATGCAGTCATCACAGACAGCACCCTGAACATCAGCTTTTGAATAACAGCTTCTAAAAACAGCCCTTCAAAGCTATTTTTGTGCATACATAAAGATGACTTAAATTAGAATAACATGTGAAAATGTGTCCAGGAAACAGTGAGGAATCAGCGCTCAGTGGACTTTGACAGCACTGAAGTTGCTACATGCCCCTTGAAGAGAGTGACAAATGTTGTTAAGAAACACCAATGCAAACATTATACACTGAAGCTTCACAGTTCACTAGCAGGACGAGAATAGGGCAATAAGCCCAGATTCTGGGCTGGCTAATTTTCAGTCAATGTGTTTTGTTCAGTTTTTGAGTATTGCTGCTTCACTGAAATATGCTGGGATGTTCAATAACTGTCTTTAAAAACTAGGTAACTCAAGGGAGTAAGAAGGGAACATTTGGTTCCATACACTGTGGCAAGTCTTATTCTTACAAAGAGAAACACTGCAACGAGGGAGTGAGAGAAAAATCAAAACCAAAATCCAAAAATAACTTGGCCTACATAGCTGGCAGCCTTAAATGAGCCTGGAATTAACTTGCTTCACATAAGAAATACAAAACACCCCGAGTTCCAAAAGAAATCACAGGTGATCAGCCAGGCAGCTCATAAACAGGAGGTCTGCTCATAAAAATCCAGTGCAATGTTTTGAGGATGTGTCTATTGCTGTCATCTTAGAGCTGGCTGTAGTAATCGTGCACTCACTGGTCAGGTCTGGTGTAGCGAATGTTTAGCAGGTCTGTCCACTTTTGTTTCATTACATTTACCAGGAACACCAATAAAAAATTGCCATAGAAACCCTCAATGGAGATGTTCCCAGTGCATATAATTGTTCACTAAACCTTAAAAAAGTCTCTAAAAAAACAAAAAAGGCTGAGCCAGTTTCTGGGCAATTCTGTGGAGTGAGGACACCAAGCTCTTGACTGTGCAAACAAGCAACATATTATTATGCTCATTTCCATCTGTAAGCTGAGTTTTGACAAATGACAGAACCAGATAAAACTGGTTCTCTCCATCCCCATAAACTCACATTGAACTCCACCCTTACGCTTCGAGAAACTGCTCAAATTTGGAACATGAAATTGTATTTACACTTTTGAAAGTTGTTGAACTTGACTTCAAGGTGCAAATTGTTTCTCCTGCCAACTTACTTATTCATACTGGTAGCAATAAAACACACGTGAAGCTACTTGCAAGCACCTCCAGTCAACCTCCTAATAACCCAGTAAACCACATGTTCATTAACATGCTGTTACCACAACAGGAAACAACAGCAGTGGTATAGGGGGCTCTAAATGCTGAGCTCTCTAGGGCAAGTTCCGATCATGTCTTTACCAGCATTACTAAACACTGAGCTGTTTGCCATTGCTATAATTATTATTGCCTCCTTTTATGCTATTTGTAGCTTCCCTCACTTGTTGATAAGCTGTCACAATGCAGTGCTGCATGATAAGTCTGAGAAAAAGCTCATTTCCATTATGTGTTGTAACAGAGTTTGACACCCACTCGCATTTCATGGCCTCCAAGACAACACAATTGCTGTTTTTATCTGGGAGGTTTTCCAGCCTTTTTGTCACCATTTATAGCAGGAGAGTAATTGGCCAGGTTTACTGCTTTCCTCTCCATAAAGGGATTAGTCATTATGGCATCAAATTCTAATGCTTAAAAATGGAAAGAAAAAACTTATTAGGTCATTCAGTCCATTTCCTCAGGGTCAATGCAAGACCATTCCGTACAGTAAATTCCTGGCAATCTGTACAGTCAGGATATAAACAATCCCAGTGAAGGGCATCCCACCTTTTTCCTGGGAAGGCTTCTCCATGGTTTGGCAGATGTCATTCTAAGGATGTTTTTCCTGACATTCAGTCTGTGTGTCTTTCCATTCTTCCTAGTTACAACTCTTTGGTTTGCAATCATTCATTCTTAATTACATTTACTTAATGACTGATTTACGACCAATCATATATTTAGCTTCAGCTGGTCTTTAACAAACCCATTACAGGCAGGAAACATCAACAGTGAACACCTACCTGCTTCCTTCCCCAAAAGACTTTATTCTTTAGTATTTCTGTTGTGCTAACATTTGTTACTAACAAATAAGATATGCTGAAAAACATCTGATTTGGTATATACACAGCACTAGGAGAATGAAAAAAGCTCAGGGCATTTGTTCTATGAAATATTGGTTTATTCTTTAAAGTTTAGTTTAGAAAATGATACGGGATTGCAAGCAAGCTTAGTTGTTCAAAATGTCAGATGCACAGGAAGCAGAGAAAGCTTGCATGCACCGATTTTAAAGGCTGATACCTTGACACGACAAATACCACTTCCTTAGGGTCATCTTAGGAAAGAAAAGTAATAACAAAACTGAAAGTTCCTGAAGCAGAATAAAACTCACCTAAGTAAAAGAACAGGAAGGGAAGTGAGAAGGGAAATTAAAGGTAAGAAAGAGCAGGACTGTGTTTTCTAGGACTGCTCCTGCTTCTGTGAAATGTTTGTTGATATTTAAGTTCAATTCCTCCGAATATATTTTTGCATGTAAATGTAACTAATGTCCAAGACCAAACTACAGTCCTATTCTGCTAACATTGAATTGTTTTGTATTTGTTTGGAAGCAATTAAAATGTCTCTAATTGAAGCAGGAGCAGGTTTTTACCAGAAGCATTTGCTACACCAGTACTACTATATGACTGCACACTTTAAAAAGGCCTCTAAGTACTACTCACAGTAGTATAAACATCAACAACTGACTATAGCCTCGTTCTTTCAGTGGATTTAAGACAAAAGTATCTTACCATGTTAAATAACAGAGGTATATATATGTACTGGGCTTTGCAGTTTGTGATGCCCATATGTATATAAAAATGGTTGCAAGAAGAGCAAAAAAAACCCCCCCCCACACTTTCATTTCTTCAACAATACACTGCTGTTATCCTTGCTATTAAAGGAAAGTAAGTAAGAGCAGCAAAACCTACAAGGCAGAGCATATTCGAAGAGCCAAATAGGTATACCTTGTCTCTGTGGAGGAAAAAAAAAACCAAACAAAAAAACCCCACAAACTCTGCTTAGGGTTTACTGCTTTTTCTCATTAATTCAAAGTAACTTGGGTTCCTCCCTGATTATCTTGGACCTTGTCAAGCTTCAATTTGGAGTAATGAACCCTTCTATAGCACAAAACTTTCTGAAGTCTATTTAAAGACTTCATAGAGAAAACAGAAATTCAAGGTCAGACCCCTGTTGCTTTAGACAATGTACACATGTGGGTGATATTGGCTGAAGAACAGCAGGAAACAGACTGCAAAGCATACAATTTCCAGCAACAGTTAGGAAATGAAAGGTGTGGTGTAAGATTCAGCACAGATGCCAGAATTTACAAGAAGGCTGTTCAAATATATAAAGATGTCAGGTGTCTGTCATATTGGGAAATTCAGTAGACAGAACCTCAAAACCTGTACCTGCTTTATAATACCTTAATATTCAGAGGAAAAAACAAAACCACATACACAGCCATCAACTCAAGATTTTGCAACAATGAGAAGATGCATAAAATCCTTCTCTAATGTTGTAGAGACAGTGGAAAGATATAACACCGGTGACCAGAAAGGACCAGCATTTTTAGAATTAATGTTGTCAGAAAATATCAAGTACTACCACACAGATGAAATACAACATTACCTTAATGTAAGAGTCATTCTGTATCTATCTATCTATATATGAGAGGAAGAAAAGCCATTAGAATGAACATTTTATTTTCACATATATTTCACATGCAACCTGTTGTTCCCAGAGCTGTTAAAGTTATTAACGCCACTTAGCCTTGGGGCATGAACATTACTGGTGCTCATGAAGCATTCTGCAGTCCCTCAATAAAAAGCACAACATAAATCAATTAGAATTCGGTGTGCATCATAATCAGCACATATAAGTACATACCCGGCACTTGTTTAGATTCTCTCATTTCTTTTATATCTTTAATATACAGTCTTGCAAATGCAAAAAATACAGGATCCATCCCCCAGTGCAGAGAAGGTGTCTCTTCTTCTTCATACTTCCTAGACTCTGACTGCATTCTAAACCTGTGAACACAAAGGAACTTGTAGACTATTTTCTGCACAGGTAAAGGGCCGTTCACATATGTTCCACCTGTATGAAAAAATAGCCTGGGATTTTACACACAATAACGCAGCAGAGCTGATAAGAGACACAGGAGCTTACCTAATACAATGTCGTCTCTGTGTTACCACATGAAATATTCAAAGTGTCAATACTTAGCAGGATTGTGGGATACCAATTGGCTACTTTCCGCACACTGGGTTATTTTTTCTCCCTATCATTCTTCCTCCCTTCCGTATGATATTCTCCTCATTGGTCATCCTGTGCTTTACTGCAGTGTGGGGGAGGTTTATTTTCAATTAAACAAAAGCAGCTGGCCCTTCTTTATTTTGGACATACAGTCTCAATTAACTTTGTAATTGTTACTTTCCCTGTTTGCCTCTTCAGATTTCCCTGTTTAATACCTGTCATCTTCCACCATTACCAGAGCCAATGCTCTGCTTATCACAGAGTTGATGTCAGAAGAAAAACACAGCAATCAATTCAGGAAGGATCTTTGTAGAGATCTGGAAGCTGAATATACTTTTTATTAGCTTCTCCTGTATGGACAGGCAATAAATTATTTATTAGCTTCTCCTGTATGGATAGCTAAAGCTTTCCAGGTCACCCTCAAATGGGTTTCAGCCACTTACAGCTATAGGGCAAAGGTGGTAAGTGGAGGACTGAGATCTGGCAGCTATAGCCTCCTGAGAGGGAACAGGCCCCTGCTAGAAGTCAGCCTGTAGGAGACACTTCTGGCTACTGAAGTAGAGGAAACATGCCCCATGAGTAGCATGATAGCATCTCGCTTCTTTGAGAAACAACAGAGCTTGGATTCTGTGTGATTTCTGTTTTCATGCTTGAATTTGAATTTGGGGCAGAAAAAGAGAGAGTAGCACGAAATGCTGAAGTGTTGCTGGCATCTACTCTATGCTGTGAAAAGAACTGCAGATTACAATTATATTCATTTCTGGGGTTTATTTTTATTTTTTTAAACAACAAAAGGTTAGCCATATTTTGACCTTCCTTTAGACCAGTCATTTGCTTTGTTAGCTGTTAAAAGTATCTGATTTAGTCAATGCTACTAGCCCCTTTATCTTCAAGTAACAAACTAGCTTTGTTTACACCTGGATTTATTCCTCTCCTTGCTATAGGCAGCTTTTCCAAACCTAGCCCTTCTGCACACACAACACCTACTCAAAAAATCTCGCCACCCTTTCCTCCCTCACATGTCCCCAAGAAGCACATTTTTTTCTGCTGCTGAATTGCAGACACTGCTCCGTAGAAATTCATAAATTAAGCTTTAACTGCACGATCTTAATAACACAAAGCTGCTATTCCTCCATATGGCAGTTCCTCAGTTGCTTGCTATAGTCTATGTCAAATTCAGACGATAAATTTTCCCAAGCAAACACAAGGTTTGAACCTGTATTTTACTTAGCATGCTCATTTTTATAATGAAATTAGTCTTCCCCATCCCTTTCTTTTTGCTTGCAGTCTCTAGTACCAAGTTGCCTGCATTGTCCCGATGCTACTGTGCTTTTATAGCTTCTACTAGAGAAATAGTAGAGGGGGAAAGAGAAAATATAAAAGAAAAATAATAAATGTAGCCCAGCAAAAGGTGATGGTGAATGAGAAGACTTCACATATCACTCGATAAACACACACACTATAGTCAATCAAGGTTAACAGGTCATGAGTTGGAATAAGGAAAAGCACTACTCAGTCAGTGTCATCCCACCTCCAACCCAGAGTCTGGAATTTTTAAGATGTAATTTTGTCCTTAATGGTGCTACAGCCCCCTTTCAGTGGCATTTCTCCCCTGACAAGAAACATGGATACAATCACAGACTGTTTGTTGTCCGAGATCACGTTTTACACAAACTAATACTCTTTTCTGCACTGTAACCCCCACCTTACTCTGCATGGATACAGTCTCTCATAGCTCAGCACCTGTTTTTTTTTTTTCTATGAGACAGATGGCAGGTTGAGCTAAGCAGCCAAAAAGAGAGAATTGGGTAACAAGCCTGTCTAGCTTTCTGCATTTCACATGAACAGCCACACATTGGAGCAAAAAGCAGAAGTCACCCCTGCACATCTGAGGGGAAATCAATGAAGTAGCACCACTGGAGATTACAAATATCTGCATTTTGGCATTTCAGTAAACAGCTGTCAAACCTGAAATGCCCAAATGTTAACAGATCAATAGCCAAAAGTCCAAACAACACTTCTAGCTATTTAAGCATCTCTTTTAGCTATGAAGATCCTCCCCAAATCTCTTATTTCTTCCTTATCCTGAAAGATGAAGGATTTCTGCAGCAAAATCTCTTTCTATCTCAGAAACTACTGGGAGTTAAATCTCATTCTGGAGCTCCTTTCTAGCTCCCAGGCCTTCTTACAGCTCTTCACTGGAGAAATTTACATCCATCACATTTATCTTCATGTAGAGACTCGCTCTGTTTGGTTCAAGTCTGCTACAGACACACTACGTTTAATCATACAGATCTGGCAAAGATTCCTTGACAACAAGTAAATCATGCCCCTAGCGCTATAAGGAGATCACAAGAGTTCTTGAAGCCCACAGGACAAATCTGCTGAAGTCATGAGTTACAGACTCTCCATCCAGACCAGGCTGCCACAGTGAAACCATACTCCAGCCACTCACTCACTTTCATCAATGTCTGACAGACACATGAATAACATTCTGCAGTGCAGTCTCCCCTTGGCTCTTCATGGTCCCAAGAGGCCTCCCAACCGCCACCCAAAACCAAATCCATTTTCTTTCTTCCCTCTCAAGTGGCCACCTAGTAGCTACATTTGAACAGTGACCTCCTTAAAGCCAAAGGCTTGTGGCCTGCTGGGAGGAAAATATATTTACTGCCTCCTGTGCTGCTTGCCATCACATACTTTATTAAAAATCCATTCTTCTTGCGCTGTTGTCTTTTTGCTCCTATAGCAAAGGAAGATGCTCAGTCAGAGAAGCAACCCTTCCCCAAAGTACCTATTTCCCAGTTAGTTTCCAAGCCTCTTTCAGACAGATTGATAGCATTAGAAAACATAATTCTCACAAGGCAAATAGAATCATAGAATAGTTAGGGCTGGAAAGGACCTTAAGATCATCTAGTTCCAATCCCCCTGCCTTGGGCAGGGACACCACACACTAAACCATGCAACCCAAGACTCCATCCAACCTGAGATAAAATACTTAAAATCCATTTCTCTTTTGCCTTTTTTTTCCTCTTTGCTCTTCCTGTAAGCTTTTCTTCAGGTGGCACAGGAAGCCTCTGTCCCAGGCAGAATATCCCAGGGGTTAATTCATTACTGAGTCATTCTGGTGAAAGTGGAACTTTTCATTACGCTGGAATTGTTTTCAGCTCTTAACTGGTACCACTGGCGATGTGCTATCAGCAAGGAAGATAACAGCCAGCCTGTACAATGACGATCCAAGGAGCAAATACCCGGCGTTGTGGAGATGCAGGGCATTATAATCAATGAGAATACAGATAGTTCACAATAGACAATTCTGAGCAGATACTATATTACAAATGTTAAAGGATTAAACTGGCTTTTGCTGAAAGGCGGTGAAAAGGCTTAGTAATACAGAGTCCAGCAAAAGGTCATCCCTTTCTTCATTTTGTTTTAAACAGTGTGATGACTTTACAGTTGCTGTAGTGCAAGGAATTCAATCCTGCTGTAGGAGAAAAAAAGGCAAGAGAAGCATCTGGTCCATGAGCTCATTAGATAGAAGATATCTGTATTCTATTTTTAGCTCTTTATAAAATAACTCCAAAGAAAGGCTACAAAAGCATAATCAAAAATAGAATTAAACTCTGCTATCTGGACCACTTCTTAGGAAAACTATCCTGTTTCAAACCCAGAAAGCTCAAGTTTACACAGTAGTTATCTAAATACAAATAAACCAAAAAGCCTCAATTTGAGATTATTCTAGACACTAACCTATTAAAATAAGGCTCTTTCACCTACTGCTATCAATGTTAGCTTTCTGACTGCAGTGAGAATTAAACCAAGCCCATAATCCTTAGTGTTATCTTGTGAGCTCAGCAAGGTGTTATCCTAAAAGGGAAAGAAGGGAAACCAAGGAAAATTGGAAGCCTTCCCAGTAATGCCACTGACCAAATTAAAGCTCTATCTCTTTCTTCCCTCTCAAGCAGCCGTTGGGGCTGTTCAGCCTGGAGAAGAGAAGGCTGTGAGGAGACCTCATAGCAGCCTTCCAGTATCTGAAGGGGGCCTATAGGGATGCTGGGGAGGGACTCTTCATGAGGGACTGTAGTGAGAGGACAAGGGGTAACGGGTTCAAACTTAAACAGGGGAAGTTTAGATTGGATATGAGGAAGAAATTCTTTACTGTAAGGGTGGTGAGGCACTGGAATGGGTTGCCCAGGGAAGTTGTGAATGCTCCATCGCTGGCAGTGTTCAAGGCTGGATTGGACATAGCCTTGGGTGGCATGGTTTAGTGTGAGGTGTCCCTGCCCCTGGCAGGGGGGTTGGAACTAGATGATCTTAAGATCCTTTCCAACCCTAACTATTCTATGATTCTATGAATAGCTACTTATTTAACACCAGAGTTGCTCAACAGAACCAGCCCTGGCCAGTGATTTCTTGGCTCCTGCTCCTGTGTTCACCAGGTACCTTTTAAAAAATGGTAAATGATTAAGAATTGGTTTTCTTCCAATCTCAGCAAAATGGAAAACCCAGAGAATAATATCTGGTTTAATGTTTCTTGTTATCTTTTCTCCAGGTGTAACTACCAAAACTCTTGGAGAAAATTGCCTTAGTTTGAGATGAATCTTTTGGAGCCATAGCAAAGGCGTCTTGCCAGCTGCTGTCTGCAACTGCTGTCAAACTGCTACAAAGATTTTAAAGTTCGCTGTAAACCAGAAGAGAATATTTATCCACCAATACAGGCAGCTTAAACATTCTACCATGCATTCATTCACTCTTCTCCAAAGACTGCCATGACCATACTAGCACTCATGATCTATATAGGAAGTAGCTCCTAAGCTGTTAGAGCTGCCAACCCTGTGCATTAAAACAACTTAAAGACAGCATTGGTTCATTTGAATAAATGAGGCTCTAAACTGTGGCTGTTAAATAATTGCTTCATGGGTCAGCCATCCCAGCTGCAGAGAAAGCAACTTAAGGAAAGAGGAGCAGAGTCAACAGCTGGGTTTTGTACCAACCTCTGTCATCTGAATTGAACTCATCTCTGTTTGAGTCAGCACCCTACATAACAAATAATTATTATTCAATTCTTCAAATCAGCAGGGGCAATTTCAACACAACACAATTAAAGACACCATATTTCAAGACAAGTTTTTAATTAGCCAAGGCCACATACAACATTTTAAACTAAAACCAAACAAATCCAATATCTTATTATACAAGTAGATCTTAGTGAGCTGGAAAGTAAAGCCTTTGGTTACAGATAATATAAAGACTCTAACAATGAAGCTCAGCCATAGACTTGTTAAAAAGGAAAGTTTTCCATACCAGTAACAAGATGAAAACCATAACAGAGACTAAAATACATCACTGAAAGATGAAAAAGGCTCCTAAAAGGGATGTGTATTGGTATCAACTTTACAGCTGTTAGAAAACTACCAAACAGTAAAATAAGGTCAGTTTGGATCCACTTCCTACTTGGTGATTCTGTTAAAAGTCAAAGTAGGGTAAGCACTTTCAGTCTTTCCTTATAAACTACCTTCAGCTGTTGCTGCACATGTGAAGTCCTTTGAATTTAGTTGCTACATGCTGCAACAGTCAGTAAGGGCACTATGTGTCCTGTGGGTCTTACCTACAAGCCAAGTACAATTTCAGTTCAAAAAAAACCAGAGGTTTGGAAACCAAATTCGGAGAGCTACAACTCCTCTGAATTTACAGCAGTTCCTGAAATGTTACCTGTCCAAGTGTTAACATCTGTCTAACCTCCCGAGGTAACAGATGTACAAAAAAGAAAGAATTACAGATTTTTTCTTTAAGATACTGCTTGGAATTTTAAACATTTTATGTCCTTTAATTACATTAGATTACAATACACTTCCCTGGCAAGAGAAGATGGTGCAAGACAAAAGATCCAGCATCACAAATTTTAGCCCGTAGAGAGTCCATCAAAAACATAGAAAGGTACTGCCCACAGTGCCCATAGAAATCAGGATATAGGAGGAGAAAAAAGGTTTCTTTTATCAATAAACTGACACCACTACTGTGTAATAGTCTTCCAGTGGAGTCAATGTCTCCAGGCCCTAACCTGTAATGTATTTCCCTCTCTTTGTTTTTTCCTTTCCACAGCACTGACCAGAAATCCTCTGGACAGGCACATGTGGCTGCAGGACATCAGACAGACTGGCTCCTCTAACATCAACAGTCTTGAAAGGAAGGGGGACAAAGCTGGCACTTCTAGCTTGCCTTCTTTGCCACTGCAATTTGTTTTATATGCAAGCTAAACCTTGGAATAAGGCTTTGGCACCCAATTTTCCAAAAGCATGATTCTGGAAAACTAACAAGGAAGTGTGCAATAAAATAAACAGTAGAAGTAGCTCCTCCTGATCCTTGTCCTATGCATTAGTCACAAGATATTTTCCTACGCATCAAGAAATCAGCAAACCACTCAAAAGAGCAGTAAACCAGCTCTATTTGTTGATTTGTCAAGGACAGCTGTAAGCTTACCATGAAAAAGGTATAGTAGTCACTACCGATATTCAGATGCTTCACTTGCTATTTGTATTTTAAAGCTATTGGATAATCACACTGAAGCACCTTCTTCAACTAATTCTGTAACTTGTCTCGACTGAGGGCAGGAGGAAGTCTATAAAGATGATTAATTCTCTGCAAGCTCTTAATCACCCACGGTGCTGCCAGAATAAGCTGAGCTACTGTGAAGACATTCTTTCACTGGGAGAGAGAAGGTTCTAAGCTATCAGCATGAAATAAAAACAAACAAAACTAAAAATAAATTACTTCTTATAAACAATAAGATTGCTGCTTGGAAAAACAGCAGTATGGAAGCTTTCATAGCAACAGGATTCCAAAGAGGCTCTTGGCAAAGGAAAGTTTTCTGACAGGTACGTGTAATTTACTGATCCAACATAAAGGAATATTAACTCGTTCAAGTTAACTAACAGCAAAGAGAATAAAACCTACTTCACCCCAGCTAAAGGCAACACAGTTGTCTTTCATACTTTGGTACATATTATTCACATGAACAATAGAGCATTCCATTACAACCAGAGACTTAAAAATAATTAACCTACCATTCAGGCTAGGTGCACAGTCATGATGAAGTTCTCAAAATATTCTTAGCATGTACCAAAGCATCAGGTTATGACAGACCTGATGAATGTTCCAAGTTTTTATTTGCTATCCAACTAAACCTATTAACTACATCAGAACACTCTGAGGGTGTGTTTGAAACAGTGTCCAAGTAGCACTGTTGGTATATACAAAATAATTCAAATCAGGGTAATTTTGAAGTCTCAGATCCAGCTAGGATCATAATATATTTTGTGTGTGCACCTAGAGACTAAGTTTGCTCATTTGGACCTCTTTTGGAACACTGAGGCCTAACTGCTACTCTTCTTTGAAAGATCAACACCAACCATGATCATGTCCAACCTTTACTCAAGGACCGCCAAGGCCACCACTAAACCATGTCACTAAGGGCCTCATCTACACAATTTTTAAACACTTCCAGGGATGGGGACTCCACTACTGCCTTGAGCAGCCTGATCCAATACTGGATCACTCTTTTGGTAAAGACTTTTTTCCTAATATCCAATCTAAACCTCCCCTGGCACAGCTTTGGCATATTATGACAGCAATCTCTTTGTTACTAGGAGAAGTTCACAGTATCACCCCATGAAAGAATACAGCTTTTGTTATGCTTTTCTAATGTTCCTCAAAAGGGTCCTCTCAACCAGCATCTAGCAAAAGTATCATTAGAGTAGGGGCTTTGTATCAAAAATGGTACAATTCCCAGCTTGCTATTCTCTGTAACTGTGCCTCCTTTCTGAGAATTAGAACTTTTATCCCTGAAATCAAGCACAGGATTTCTTAGTCACACCCAGGCTGTTCTGACCTACAAAACCAAAGAAGTTTCAGAAATGCCAAACGTGTGCAGCTATTTCTTGATTCCTCAAGACAAACTGTTCTGCTCAATCTCTTACACTACATTCTATGAACTTTGAATCATCTCAAGACTAGTTTCTTCTCAGATAAGGAAAGCTGGCTCATCATCCCTTATCTTCAGCCACTAAACTTTATTAGGACCTCTTAAAAACCCAGAGACTTTGTCCTCTAACTTTTGGGTTAGTAATTTTTGTCATTCTCTGAGGATGTTCTGAAATAACAGAATCTTACAGATGTTCCCTCTGAGATCTGTCCAAATTTCATCACTGAGAGCTGACACAGTACTGATAATGAACAAACCAAGACTGTTCAGGAACACCTGTCCTACAACGTGAATATCTTAATAGCTTTCTTCCCCACAGAGCAAAGAAGGCTATAGACTTCTTTGCTAAAGATGATTTTTGCCCATCTTTAAAAACTTGTTCTGAATTCAGTAAGAATGCACCACACGGACATAACACTATTAAGATTACTCAAAGCAAATACCTCACCAGTGACTGTGGCTGCAATTTTTTTACATTCCCTACATGAATTACTGTCACAGCTAACACGACAAAGTCACTGCTATTTCCGACTTCTCAGTATGTAAAAAAACCCAAACCACCTTTTATAAACAGATTTAAATATCTCCTTAATTGCATTTAAGTAGATGCTACTCCCTACCTAACTCGTGCTTCTGAAAGTAAGTCACTCCTGGACACTGCATAGAATCATAGAATAGTTAGGGTTGGAAAGGACCTTAAGATCATCTAGTTCCAACCCCCCTGCCATGGTCAGGAACACCACATACTAAACCATGCCACCCAACACTCTGTCCAACCTGGCCTTGAACACTGTCAGAGAGGGAGCATTCACAACTTCCTTGGGCAATCTGTTCCAATGCCCCACCAATCCACAACAATGTGTTATAGCTCAGCCACAGGAATTTGTTTTTCCAATAGGTAACTGTATTTTCTGCTACAGAAAATTCAGTCTACTTAATGGAATGGGCTTCTTTGGCATAATCCAGAAATACCATATGGCCCATAAATATTTTATGGTTATAAAATGTAGTATTGTGGATTAGATACGAGATTCAATGTCCCTTCTGTCAAAAAAATAAAGATTCCAGGGCACTTGAGACAAGAAGTGCATCACATCACAATACTGTTTTCTCATAAGCAAGTCCTAGTGCCCAAAGTTTGCTATACTATTGTTGAACACACAATAGCTGTTGTGTGCCTTAACAACTGACACATTATTACAGTTCCACATATTGCTGCTGTACCATGAAGAGATTCTCCATAAAGCCAAATTCTGCTTTACAACACATAGTAAAGCATTTGTTTTGCCTCAAAAGTGAGAATTATGAAATAGCTTATAAAAAACTAGGTAAAAAAAAGAGAATAACATTACACATACAGAAACTATTTTAAACATGGTTGTAGTATAAAAATAACATTTTTTATTAAAAAAAACTAAGCTGTTTTCTCAGTAAAAACAGTTTATATTTTCAAGTCTAGCTCTGCATTAATAAACAGCTGGTATCTCACATTCCCCTTTTTGTTTGTAGACATGTCTCCAATCCTATCTCACTGCAGTGGCTCTCTTCAGGATATTACTAAAGAATCAGTAGTTTTCAGTGGTGTCACTTTGTCAGATTGTCCTTTTTTTATTCTGTGTGTGAAATGTTGCCTACTTTACTGTATGGTATATTTTTAATAATAGTTGCAGAAGTCATAATAAACTTCCTGCTTATGCTTACCACATAACCAGGATTGGGTTTGCTGGCTGGCTAGCCATAATAAGAAACAGATTTTAAAATAACTCATTTTCATACTACAGAACAAGTTATTCAGTCCCAAGATTCCAGAGCCGATCAGGACCACAAAAGAACACAATGTCTATTCTGGAAAAAAAAGTTCCTGGGAAACAGGGGAAGAAAGTCAGGATTTGCTGAAAGAAAGCAGCATTACATGCGGGGTTTTTGTTCAGACATTTTTTTGTGCCAATATTGACTGAAAGCAATACTGAGATGCAAAGCTATCTTTATCCCTTAATAAACTTCTAATCCTAGCTGCTATGTGAACTAATGCAAATTTGAAAGCCACAAACAAAAAGAGCAAATCAGCTCGTGACTGCTATGCAAGAGGAAAAGGTCTAATTACCATCTGGAGGAAAGGCAAACATGGTGAAGCACTTGTAATACATGCTTTCATGTGACTCAACTAAATCTTCTAATATCTATCAGATGGAGGGGGCTCTGCAAGTTACAAATTCTTTGTCTTTTGTTCATGTACAGTTCTGAGGAAATAGATTTTGCTTTAAATGAAATATAATCACAAATTATTAAAATTGTTGGAAAGAATACAGCAATAAAGCTAAGAGGAGTAGTATTTTAATTGTATGTTCTTTTAAAAGAAATCAGTACTTTGGATAGCCTAATAAAAATTCTTTTCCTCCATGTCTTAATGACTATAACAATCTTTCAGAAAACCACACATAAGTCTAACTACTGTATTCAAAAAATGCAGCTGTCCACCAATGCAAGTCAGTATTATAATATTATCCGAAAATTCCTATAAAGAGTTTTTCAGGTAAACATAAACCAGTGTCCAGCCTTCTTGTAAAATGTTATCATGAAAGAGGACGCAAAGCTGTTAATTGCATTAGTCAGTTAACAAATGAAGAGAATCAGCTAAATTTCAAGTTGTTGACACTTTCCATTAAATCTGAGATTTGCTTCTCAGTCAAGTAAGTATAAAACCACAACTTACCCTTCCAATTATATATAACCGTTTCTGAATATCAGTTTTGAAGGTGGCTTTCTTACAGACCAGCTAGAGGCAGACCTATTTCTTTTTTGCAATAACTTCAATGAAGTTAACACGTTAAAGCTTGAACACCTTTTACCCGAAATGTTTCCAAGAACTATTCTGGTACTATTTGTTGAACTATCTGATAAATATTCAAGATTTCTATATTTATATTATTGCTTTTTCTTCTGAAACTTGATTTCAGAAGTTTCATAATAAAACAGTATTGGTTTACTTAGAAATGGTCAAGTAATTTGGTTACTTTGATATTTGCTCTGACTTCACTCCCAGAGGCATTGACTGATATCAGAATTGCACTCCAAGAGCTCTGCTGGCAGGGGTATCCCCATACACAGGAAGAACCATCCCCATCACACGTTTCCAGGACAACTTACTTCACACAGTTAAATATTGTGTGATAAAGATAAATATCTAAAACAGGAAAGGGTGACTTGCCCTCTGAAGATACCTTTCCCCACTCAGTACTGAAACCATTAGGCCAATTTAGAACAAAACACACAGATTTCTCTGAAGCCAAAATTAGCTCAATCTTATTCCAAACCATTTTAACAATAAGGTTGTTTGGTTTTTTTTTTTAACCACAAATATCAAGTAACACCCTTATAGGTTGAAGCTGCCAAATACGACGTTTCTATGGCAATTCTTAGATTAACCAGCCCTACAGTAATGCATTAAAGAAAGAAAAAAATAGGGAAAACAAAGTCATGTAACGTATAGTTTCCAGATTATTGATAGGACCCTGAACATCGACTGGCTAATGAGATATGGGGAAGCTCTAGAGCATCTAACTTTTGGTATTCTTTTTTTTCCTGTTTGTGTTATATAAGATTGAATTATTACTGTTACTCATATCAGAAAGGCTCTTAAAACACCAACTACAAAACTGAGTCATTCTTGTTCCTTTATGAAGACAGTTTTAAATTTCATATGCAGAACTGAAATACATAAATTACATATCTATCAACTGCATATTTAATAGAAGAGCTTTAAGAGCCCTATATACAATACTGTCTCCCCTCTCAAGGCTTCTGGTAAATGGGTAACATGACTCAATGCAGTCCTGGATTAATGGTTGGACTTAATGATCTTAACAGTCTTTTCCAACCTAGTTGATTCTATGACGCTCCTTAGAGGGAAACATACAGCCTTTTAAGCCATTCTCTTGCATCATAAAGAAATAAAAAGATCTTTTCATATCTCTTTTGTATTTCTTTCTTCATCTTGTCATAACCATGGGTTATTAGCTAATGATACTTATAGCTCCTCCATATTTACCACCATTTATTAGAGCATTAGGACACATGAGTCAGGAGGTATAAAAGGGTCATAGAAAACAGATAGAAAGTTAAAATGTACACAAAGAAGATGGAAATGTCACAGTAGGAAGAAAAGGAATATCTTTAAGGTCAATATACAAGACTGAAAGAGACTTGAAACACCATGTATTTAAAAAACAGTGAACTGAGGTGTTCCTATCAGAGGGCAACACATTCAGAAACAGTGGAAAAGGGAAAATGATAATGAATAGGAGAAGGGAGAAACCAGTCAGGTATGGGAGAGTCACTGGAAATTTCTCATAAAGCCTGAAGGACCCAGGGAAGTTGGTAAAGCTATGGTGGTATACGGTGAAAAAGTATTAGAACTGAATTCCATAAAATCCCAAATTCCAAGGAAAAAGCAGTCAGATTCAGAGGGAAGCAAAGCAGCTTTTGGGAGTAACTTCAGATACAGAGGCTGGACACATGAGGTCTTCGCAAAAAAAATAGGAATGCAAAAAGGAGGACGTTAAAATGAAAGGTAGCGGGTTAAATAGAAGAATCTAGAGGATACGGTGGACTCAGAACTTAAATGAGTCCTATAGAGCATAAAACAAACTTTGGGAATAGAACCAAGTAGAAATGACAGAATCTATGGAAAACCACCACCATATAATTGGAAAATACCAGTGAAAACACCAGATACGTCAAGAAAACAGAAGGGACAGTGTTGAGTGCCAAAGGTGACAGACAGATTAAGACGGATGAAACAAGAACTATACTTCAGATTTAACCACGAACAAACCACCTGTGACCTTAGAGCAGTTCAATGAACTCAAACATCAGAAAGAAGATTGGAGGAGAACAATGAAAGCGTGGGTGGACAGGAAGTCAAGACAATATAAAGATATACCATTAAATATTGATAGAACTGAAGACAGGATGTAGGACTGCAGTGAAAGAGGAATATACACTGTGAAGACATTTAAAATTAAATCTCCAAAGCAGGTGTTTATTTTCAATGAAGATAAACTGAAGCAGAGCAGTTTAAATAAAACACAATTTACACAGGGAGTTAGGAACAGTAGGAAGGGTAAGCGATTAAGCCAATGAGAAAGGATGCAGCAGCAAGTGTAAAGGAGACTTCTAAATCACAAAGAGATGAAAAAGACTGCAGTGAAGAGTTACAGCTATTTTAAGCCAGTGTATTTAGTGCACAACCAATATAGTTCTTCAACATCTTTACTCTGACATTTTAAGGGAGCATTGAATTTTCAAGCAGCATTCCATTAAATTCCTGAAGAAGAAATTTTCATATACTTATTACTCACTTTTACCTTTTAATCCTTACCATCTGGAAACATTTACAGTTGCTAAAAACTCAGGCAATCAGGGAAAAAAAAAACCCAAAGAACTAAATAACCCTCTCACACAATAAACCCACCGCATACACAAACAACCAGGCTTCATACAGCCTCCTCCATACCACAAAGTCAATACAAATTGGGAAGGATTTGCTACTAGCACTTAACCTTCACCTTACAGAGTTTATTTTTAGGGTTGAGTGGCAAGCTGTCACTCTAGAGTGAAAGAATACGGTAAAAATTGAGACTGAGCCACTGTTTTCAGATATAAGTTTTTCATCTTAAATTACTTGTTAAGGAAAATAAAAGTTAAAAAGCAAACCTTTAACACTAGATTAATTGCTCCTTTCTTGCGCAGCCTTTCATCTTATCTTTTCAACATTATATGAATTAACAGATCTCTAGAACAGGAAGACTATAAAAGTTTAAAGCAACACACCTGTAAGTACCTACTAACTTTTATTCATTGGTAGGATGACATTACTGTCCCTGTTCTGCTCTGAATGAACCTGTTTTATCACACACATACTCATAGCAAAATGATACATTATAAAGATGCTGTATGTTAACCACTTACAGTCAAAAGTTCATTTATCAATAGAGCTGAGAAAGAACTGGGCCCTGGTATAACATAACTGCCAGCCTTATTAAGGCAGCAAGCTCAACTTGTTCACATATAGCTCAAGGAATTTTCTTCTAGTTTTGCATTTATTTCCAGTTATTATTACAAACTCTGGTATACACACACACTTGCTGCCCTATGACATTAATCCTGAGGCAAAAGAAAAACTAATCCTGCCTAGATACAAGGATTTCATGCTATGGCTTTGGATACCTTTTTTGACCATCCTCTATCAGTTAGCCATTCCAAACAAACAGATAAAAATTAGACACCAAGCATTTTTTATCCAACAAAAAGCAAGTTAAAATCAAAATACTTGATTTAAAAACAAAATGAAAACCGTTATTAAAACCATCGTATTTTAACATCCATAGCAAAGCTGGTGCTGGAGAAACCTTATCAATCACTTTCTTTCTTATTAATTCAAACTATCTGCATGAAACTTGGAAATTAATAGGTGCAACCAGCCAGCCAGATCATAGAGGAGAATGAAAACCAGCTCATTTGGACTGCAGCTGTTTCTTGGTATTACCGTTACACACATAAACGGTCTTGGCTTTAACACTCAACAGTTTTACATTTTGTGGCCAAGCTGTCAGTACAAAGGAACCACAAAGCCCAAGATCATTTCTGAAAAACACATGCTGATATTACAGCAAATCAGGACTGCTATCAGGTTAGCAAGAGTACTTGAAAGGCTCTCTATTAATGAAGTGATAGTACCCTTGAAACTAACTTTATATAGATTAAAGAAATTAACTCATGACACAACACTGCTTGTTGATTCATAAACTTCTTGTGTCAGGGGCCATCTCCTTGTTCTATGGCAGTACAGTGCCCAGCACACCATGTCCCTGTACAATACAAATATCATTAGCACCATTAATTACTCAACATACAACACCAACATAGTCTTAAAAGGCTTCTACTCCAGCATGCTTTGACTAAAACAACATTAATACATCATGCAAAGTTCAGTTCTAGGGTGCTGCTATGCTCTTAGTTCCCTCTGAACTACCATTCTAATCTTCATTACTACAAAAATCTGTACTATTAGACTACTCCTTTGCTGAAATCCCTTTATTAACTCAGGCCAGGACTTTTCATTCCTTCAAGTCATGTTTCTTTCAAGGAGACTGTCGAGGTTGCCATATGATCCCTATAACTGGTGCATCTCAATACCTCATTATTATTACTGAGTTTATACATGGACTACCTTACTCAGCAAACTACGATCAAGCTAATAAAATGGACTGAGGAATGATAAACACCAGAGGCTTGACCTTTAGAATGTTATAATGCAGTTGAAATTAATGGCAACTGCAGGCACTCAGGTTCATATGAGGATAAAGCATTACATGACTTTCACGGGGTGTTCTTCTCATTGCCAGATCTGTCTTAGGTCTCATATCATTGCCACAACTGCAAGATCAATTTCCTGCCTCCCATCACAAATTAAACTTTATCTTCAAGATGTCTGCTAATTGTGCCTTATCCAGGCAACAAGGAACAACTCTTGCTTTCATGTGAAGAAATGCCATACATTCGGTGGCATATAACCAACACAACTATTAAAATACAACCATACTTCAGGCTGATGAAAGAATCCCTTGTGGAAAGGTTGTGAGATTAAATCTAGGATACTAAACATGGGCAGCACATGAACATCACACCCTGCTAGGACTGAATGTTGTGACAAAGTAGCAGGGCTAGGAGAAGCACTAACCCACAAACAAAATAAAGTCTTCCAACATTGCCTTACTCTACCAACATCTTCCTCAAAGAAATATTCCCAAACTCAAACCCTCCAGGAGACAACACCCGCCCACAAAACACTCCTGGCCATCTCCCCTTTCAACTCCCATATTCAGACCTGGAATCACAGAATAGTTAGGAGTAGAAGGGACCTTCAAAGGGCATCTAGTCCAGCCCCCTGCAATGAGCAGGGACATCTTCAACTAGATCAGGTTGTGCAGAACCACATCGAGCCTGGCCTTAACGAAGCAATGTGGGGGAAGAGGCACTCTGCTGAAAAGAGGAACTTGAGGCACCCCACCAGTCCAGAACTGAAGCTGCCTCCTTACGTAGGAAACATCACACTCTGCCGAAGGAAACCCACACGGGACAGCTAAGAATAAATAAGAGAGGAGCAGGGTGCCCTTCGGGAATCAACAACTCAGCAGAGGGCAAAGGACCTCTTTCCCACAGAGCCTCTCCCACCACGGTTACAAGATGAACGAAGCAGTCACTTTCCTCTCCCGCGCCGCCCCCAACCACGCATACGCAGCCTATTCCCAAAGAAAAGCAGAAGCAACACAAGCGGACAAGAGCCCAGCACCCGCCCGGCTCTGAGGAAACGGGGCGACCCGCCTCCATCTTGGAGCCAGGCACCGACTTACCCGCCGGCAGCCTCAGCGCGCTCCGATTGGCTTACTCCGCCGACGCCGCGTCACGTGGGCAGCGCAGAACCCCCACCTCTCCCCCCCCGCCACCTTTGCCGGAGACTTAAACGGTTGGGGGGGGGGGAGTCCGCGGCTGTCGCCGCGGCGCGTGCGCATGCGCCGGAGGAAGCGGCGCGCGTGCGCGCGCTGGCGCGGCGGCGGTCGGCGGGGCGCGAGGCGGTTCCGGGAGCGCGGGAAGAGGGGCGGGGGCACGGGGCGCGCGCACGCGCTCGGCGGCGGCGGCGGGGGGGAGGGAGGCGGAGGAGGGAGGCGCGGCCCCGCCCCGCAGGAAACGGTGCCGCCCGGGCCGCGCTCTGCGGGAGGGCGGGCAGTGACCGGGAGACAAACCCCGGGAGGACGGCCGGAGAGCCGCCGCCTCACCCCGCTCTGCCGCCCTGCAGCGCACGCTCCGGTAGGGCACCGGCCCGGAGTCCGGAGCGGGGCAGCCCCTTCCTCTCCTCTTCCTACATCCGCCCCGTCCTCTGAAGCGGGAGCGCCCTCGGCGAGCTGCCGGGTGGCCGCTCCCCCGTCCCCAACTGCCCCTTTCCGGCGGGAGCCGTGATCTCTTCGCCGCGCTTCTCCTCAGGCTCCGTCCCGAGGAGGGAGCCCGGCACTTGTTGCTGACGCGATGGTCACCGGTCCGGCCGAGTAGGCAGGGACCGCTGAGCCCGCCGCGGGAGAGCTCCGCTGCGGCTGCCGTCGACGGCCCGGCCCCTTCGGGGACATCCGAGGGGTTGCTTCCTCCCAGCTACCGGCGACGACGGCTTCCCAGGCGGCGTGAGGACTGTCCTCGGCCCTCGCGGGGATCGCGCCCGTAGGACCCCCCCTGCCCACCCCGGATGGTGACGGCGGGCTGAGGGGGCATCGTCAGAAGCCGCCCGGCTCCTTGCTGCCCGCGCCTGGCCTCCCTCGGCAGGAGCAAAGATGTCTTTCTTCAACTTTCGGAAGATCTTCAAGCTGGGTGGTGAGAAGAAGAAGAAACAATACGAGCACGTCAAAAGGGATTTGAACCCTGAGGAGTTCTGGGAGATTATAGGAGAGCTGGGAGATGGTGCTTTCGGTAAAGTGTTCAAGGTAAGGGCAAGAAGGAAACTCGAACCGGTTGTATGGCTCGTTGCTAAAAAATGACCTCGGTATCGCTTCTAAGTCCTGTCTAAAGCTTGCCTGTCTGCAAGTGCTGTCACCTTGGGATACCTGTTGTAACCATCAGGTGGCCGGAGAACTTACTTAGGCCGGTAGGTGCTGTGCCATCCCGGCCGGGGGAACGTGCCCGGGTGCCGGAGGACGAGCAGAGCCTGATCCAGGCACCTCTTGTCCACCGCGCCTCATGAAACTAAAGATAGAAAAGACCTATTAGGTCATCGTCCCGCCTTCTGCTCCACCCTGCCCGTTGCGGAATCGCTCGCTTCTCCTGTATTTTGTTGGTTTTGGACTCGTGTATGCAGCGTGGCTTCTAACATTACAGAGGCTCTATTTTAGGTGTGTCGTTCGTATTTATTTAGTATTTTCCTAAGTTTCTGTACGGAAGGAAGCGTGTGCACAGGAAAAATGACTTGTGTGCCTCGTGAGTAGTTTATAAGGCCAAGCTCACGTTGCTTTTAATGGGCATTCTCCTCTCTTGTTCCATGTGGGATTGAATTAAATAGTTCTGTTCCCTTGGCTTGCTTTACATGACAGCATTGCTGTATTGGATCTTCTAACTTCCTTTAGTTGTTTGATTTTTATATCTTTGAGTATACTGACACAAGTAGTGTTTTTAAGAATGCTTATCTAGACTTTATCAAGCAAAGTCGAATATAATGACATAGCTACAACGCTGCTAGTGTTTGACAAGGCTGTAGCTTTCAGGCAAATTTTTAGCTACTCTTCCTCTTTCTAAAAGGGTGTTAATACTCCACATTTGGTTTAGGGATAGTGTGGAGAAAACATCATGGAGGATAAGCATGAGAGAATTGGGGAACTGACATGAACAGAGACCCTGGAACAGGTTCTTGAGATTGGAAAAAAATAGTATGAGAAAGAATAGCAGTTACAGTGTTTCTGAGAGCTAATTAGGTCAAGAAATAGTTCTGTTTAGAGTACAGCGCTTGAGAGGTTATGAAATGTGCAAACTCATAAAACTTGTGCTATTTTTGCTAGAAATTATTTTAGATTTTTTTGTAGTGTGGTGTTACCTGTTTGTAAATTTGAGCAAAAGTGCCACAGTCAGTTCAGAATGCTAGGTGGGGTGCTTTCTCATCCTAGAAATTTGTGTCAGTGTCCTATTATATGAGCATCTAGTTTATGTTGGTAGTCTAGATAGGGGTGCTCATGCTAGTGTGGAAGATAAGAGATTTGTTTTCATTAAAATGGCAGGGAAATATGTCTGAAGTTGCTCTATCATAAAGCTTGGTGACTGCAAAAACATAATGTTGTCTCTAATGGCACTTGCAGATGATTAAAAGTTCTTCTTTAAACTTCATAGTGGAGTTTTGATTCCGTGTTGGTGAATATAATGCTCTGTCTCTTAGAGATGACTGGGGAAGCCTCAAAGCTACAATAATAAATGTGTTCTCCTCCCCCATATGCATTTCCTCACCCATCCTCAAACCTCTTCTCACTTCATGTTTATCTGCAGGCATGTCCGTATAAGCAGTAGTCTGTAAAGGAAGATATCTGAGCAAGACAGCTGGCAAATCTTGCATTTCGGTGTGCTTTGTGTGCCATAAGAGTTTTTTCCAGTTGGATGTGATTTTTCACTTTGAGATTTATCTCTGAATATGAAATGGCAGTGTTAGCTGATGAAATTGATTTATTTTCTTTAAATAAACCCCTATTTTAAAAGTTGTAGTAGTCACAATGACTCATGCAGTTACACTGGTGAGCATGTTGAACCTCGCACTCATGAAAATCAGAAATGACTAGTATTCCTATGGAAAAGAAAATAAATCCCACTTTAAAAAAAGAAGTCTCCTAGTGTATGTATTCAGCAGCATTCATTTTGTTTCCATCTAGTTTGAGGAGGAGGAGGATTACGCATAGATACTAACTGTACTTGTGTTCCTGCATCTGAGCATGCTTGGCAAGAAACTGTTTCGAAAGCAAAGGTGTGGTAGGTTGTTCTTCCTTGGATGAGGCACTGCAAGGATAGCCATTCAGTACCTTCTCAAATTTTGGAATCTAAGCTATGAACTAGAACAAAACTGTCGACATTTAAAGAATTTGTCTAAGTAATGTAAGTAGGGTGGTGGTTTAATTTTACATGTGTGGTAGGGTTTTTGTTTGTTTACAAAACCCAACACCCTAGTGTCAGATTTGCCAAAACTATGTTTGCCTTTGTTTAAGATCCTTGGAGTCGGTGTGTGACAAGAGTTTTGGCAGATATATGATCAAATGGAATTGCCAGATAAATAAGGCTTTGTATACTTTGGACTTCTAATAAAAAACAGGTTAGATTGGTTACATGCTATGATTTCCCGTTGGGAAGTATTTGGTTTGGTTGTGTAACTCTTCTTCTGGACAGAGTATCAAATATTAAAATAAAAACTCAAAAGCAACTCTTCAATTATCCTGTCAGTACTATGAAGCCTACCTGATTAAATTTTTTACTTTAAAAAATGCTGTGTCTAGTGATAACTAGTTTTGTATCCACATGTCTTAAGGGTACTGAAAACTTGTGGTTTATTCCCCTTCTTCCCAACCAACTACAAGGGTCTTGCTTATTTTTTTCAATAACTTAGCCAGATTGCCAGATGAGCTTATTTCCTTTGAAGCTGTTTAAGTTTTCTAAAGCTTTCTTAGCTCTGACAAGTCATACATTTGTATTCACTAAGTAATATTTAGAAATGCTCTTAAGTATTTCAACTGCTGTGGCAAATCTGTTGTGATCAGAGGAGCTGTGTAACTGCAGACTACTGATGCCAGAGGTTTATGGTTGTATAGGACTTTACATTTCTAGCCCTTTTCAGCCTCTTCAAAGAGGCCACTTTTAGGCTGTTTTATTTTTGTTCTTGACTAGTGTGGTTTTCCATCCTTTTTCAGCTTATAGGCCCTTGCAGTACTTCGGTATCAGATGATGGCCCTTGTAAAGAGAATTTCAGGGTTGCTGATGATTGACTTTTTTCCAATGTCTTTTAATTGCCTTTCATGGATTATTTAGAATTACTGAATGAACTGCCAGGGTTCTGACAGCCACTGAAGAAGCATAACATTGGAGGCTGATTTCAACTTTGAAATTTGACAGCTAGACTGCAAAATATTCTTTTTTCTTTTGGTAAAAGAAAAGGAAAAACAAAAGACGGTTTGAAACTGCTCTGGATTTGATCAGATTAAGTCCCCTGAAAAATCATAGACTCTTAGTGTTTAAGTAAACAGTAATAAGTTTGCTTTAGAAATGAGTAACATTATTATATTATGCTATTTCATTGTGTGTTATATTGCCCTATTGTATCCAGTATCAGTTCGGCGCACATAGTAAACATTGCTTTAAGGTAAATCAGTATAAGTAAGTGTTAGACTTTCATCTCCTTTAAGTTACTTTCTAAATTCGCAGAAGTTAATATTCACATAGTGTGAAAACAGACCTTTAAAAAGCCTGATCTGTTCTGCTTCTTTCTTGCTAAAGTTCCTGACTGAGAGTATTAATCACACAGATGCACATAAACGATTAAAATGCAGATGCCATCCTAAGTTAACCTCTTGAAGTGCCAGGACTGTATTTCAGTGAAATTTCTCAGCCTTTTTGGTAGTCAGAGCACTTAAATTGCAGAGAGGTATTTTCTTCGTGTCTAGTTGGTGTCATCTCTGAGCCCTTCACTAGAGGATACTTTTCAAAGAAATTAATGAGAGGTACCATCTGTATATATGTACACACTCATTATAAGCTTTCTACCAGAGCAGAGTGTCAGGATGTAAGTGGCAGTACCCTATATCTTACATAGGGTATTTATATAGGGTATGTGTATAGAGAGGGAATATATAGAATCATAGAATCATAGAATAGTTAGGGTTGGAAAGGACCTTAAGATCATCTAATTCCAACCCCCCTGCCAGGGGCAGGGACGCCTCACACTAAACCATGCCACCCAGGGCTCTGTCCAACCTGGCCTTGAACACCGCCAGTGATGGATCATTCACAACTTCCCTGGGCAACCCATTCCAGTGCCTCACCACCCTTACAGTAAACAACTTCTTCCTCATATCCAATCTAAACTTCCCCTGTTTAAGTTTGAACCCATTATCCCTTGTCCTGTCACCGCAGTCCCTAATGACAAGTCCCTCCCCAGCATCCCTATTGGCCCCCTTCAGATACTGGAAGGCTGCTATGAGGTCTCCACGCAGCCTTCTCTTCTCCAGGCTCAACAGACCCAACTTTCTCAGCCTGTCTTCATATGGGAGGTGCTCCAGTCCCCTCATCATCCTCGTGGCCCTCGTCTGGTCTTGTTCCAACAGTTCCATGTCCTTTTTATGTTGAGGACACCAGAACTGCACAGAATACTCCAAGTGAGGTCTCACAAGAGCAGAGTAGGGGGGCAGGATCACCTCCCTCGACCTGCTTGTCACGCTGCTCTTGATGCAGCCCAGGATATAGTTGGCTTTCTGGACTGCAAGCGCACACTGCAGCCGGCTCATGTTCATTTTCTCATCGACCAACACCCCCAAGTCCTTCTCTGCCCAACCTGTAGCTGTGCCTGAGATTGCTCTGACCCAGGTGTAGGACCTTGCACTTGCATGGTTAAACTTCATCAGGTAGAAATCAACAAATTACTATTCAGGAATCCCTTATACTTGTCTGGTTTTTAATTGCATTCATGTGTCTTAGTTTGAATTGGAATATTCTGCTCATTTATAGTATCCCATTTATTACCTGTATCTAAGATGTTAGATGCATCGTATATCCAAGATTCTCATAGGAATTTGGAAAATCAGATATTTATATTTCATTTAAAGTTACTAACTCTCCAACTCTCAGCAATTAACTGGTGCTTGGTTAAAAAGCCTATTCTGCTTTCTCTTTAGTTTCAGAGAAGAGATCTTGTGGAAGCTGATGGCCCTAATCATGGTGAACAGCATTACCCAAATGCATTCATTATCTTCTGAAAACTATAAATACATTAAGTATTCATATATACTTATATTCATAGTAGTGGCCAATATAAATTCATCTCTGGCTAATGATAGTGGACTTTTGATATTAGTATTTCTTAAAGTCCAATAGACTAATGATTTTGCTTCATTTAAGTTAGGCCTTTATTTCTGCTTTTAAAACAATCCTACCTGTAAAGTACCTATGTGACTTACAGGAGAACCTGGTTTTGCCATCATGTCTTCTACAGCAGGTAGAAACAAATAGACTTTTTTTGAATACTGATTTCATGAGGCTGGACCAATTATATAATTTAAGGATAGTGTGGTTTTCACTCCTTTAAATGCCAAAATATGAACTGACAATTGGTGGTACTTAGAAGTACTTTTTGTGTACCACTAACATCATAACTTATTTTCTAATCCTAGAAAATGCTTAAGTAGTCTGACCTGAAAACAGAATCAAGGCAGGGCGTTCATAATTTGTAGGTGTTGTGGCTTTACAGCACACTGTTCTAAATAATCCCTCCAGGTGGATATTGCAAGTTGAAGTTATCTTAATGATATTAACGTCTCATGCTGCTTGCTAGGGTGGATTTCTTTTATCGCCGTAACTTGAAACTCATAAGAGTAGATTTTGACCACTTAGTATCTAAGCTGAAGCACAGATAAGCTGTTTTTTCTCTGCTCTTTATCTTTTGACTTACCTGGTGTCATTAGCTTTACTAATTCTTTAGAAGAATGATAGAGCTGTTGGAACTCATAATCATTCCTAAATGAAAAGATGATTTCCTGTGGAAGGATATTGCTTGAGTTCATTTGAAATTCTTTATGTTTGGTGCTATTTGGAAGGTAAGTTCATGTTTGAAAATTTTCGATAAATCAAATACTGAAGTTTTATGACTCTGCCATGGCCTAGACCTGGAAGACAAAGCAGGTGAAAATGTCCTAAATTCAATTTTAATAGATAAGAATGAATCAGAGCAGAACTTATGGCAATTTTAATTAAAATTGTTTGCTATACTAAATACATTTTGTTCTAATCTATTTTCATTCATAATTGACTGTATAAGTTGTCCTCTGATTAAACTGGAGCAGTAAAGTAGTGCAGTTGTCCCCAGGAGATCTGAATTAATAATACTCACTTAAATGCTATGTTGCTTTGTTTAGCCATAGAGGCATTAGTAGATAGAGGAGAGAAGAGGGCTGATTTACTCTCGAGACACTAATGTTTAAGATGACAATGTTAAATTTTAAATATTTAGTCAAAGTAAATGGAACTAAAACTTTAGGTAAAGCTTGGCTAAGAACAGAAATTTCTGTAAGAGTAGCCTGGGTGGTTTAGGGCTGTTGTGCATGGTCTAGGTGAAAAGATGTGTGACTCTTCATAGAAGACAAACGATTTTAGTCTTCCTGATCAGCTTGGTGAGTTGCCCTATAGTATTACCTTTTTTTTTCCACATTGTTGTGGTTTTAGAATGTTGAGGACACCAGCTAAGGAAAAGGCTGCATTCACTGGTTTAAACCCTGGGAAATGTGTCACGGGGAAAGCTTCACAAAGCTATTAACCCTATTGTCACTTTTAAGTTTTCTGAGGAAACAGATAGTGCAAGAAAGTCCTCTGTAGATCCTAAGCTGAGATAATTTTCTTGGTTTAAATGGCTTCTTTCGATTTTGTCTGTAGCAAGGAAATAACTCTGAAGAAGTATAGCACATTTTGTGTCTCATTTTTTGGACATCTTTAAGTCTCTTGGCTTAAAGTCACCATCACAATACTTATGAGTAATGTATTGTTTGTCTGTTGCATTCAGAATTGAACTGCAGACATATTTGTGGAGGATAAATATAGAATGCTCATGATCACTCCTTGGTGAGGCAGTCATCTTTTCCAAGGTGTGGGCACAGTTACATGAACTGTTTTAAACTCTTAAGTAAATAGGAAATCGTGATTTTATTTATCCATGTTTATAAAAGTTCCTATTTGTTTTCATGTCTTCTGATATTTCATGTTTCTTAGCTAACTATTTGTGTGAGTGCTTGGGCTGTTAGTTTCTTGTCTGGAGAGTAGAACTTTAGATTTGAGGCATAAAGTAAATGTGACTGTTTAATGGCAAATAGACTGCAGAGTGAAGCTTTTTTAAGCTCTTCTAACTTGATGAAATAATTCTTCATATCTAAGATGCAGTCTATTATATTAAGTAATTCTGATATAGGTGCTAAAAAAAATGTAATGGTACTGCTGTTTTGGTTTTGCCCTTTTTTTCCTTTTTTTTAACAGGTTTTGTAGACAAAGTGGTCTACAAAATTAAGCCTTTTCAGCTTAATCTTTGGCAAGGCGGTAGTCCTCCAGTAATACAATCCTCCAAGCAGTAATACATGCTATTGTTGCAGAGCAGTACATCACAAGTTTCTTTTGGTGGTGACTCAAATTCTAGTTTTGACCATCCCATAAACAATACTGAAGAAATCTTTTTTAATTTGTATTTGCAAATGCCACAGTTTCCAGTTCTGGTGTTTTTTTTAATTGAAAGCAGTTATGAATGGGCCTTACGTTTTCCATGGGCCATGACCCACCTTTTGAGAATCCCGTGAGGTTATAAACATCATTCTCCTTCAGTGACAGTTGCCTCTGTGTAAAAGAGGCATCATGTAATTAAACAATCTGGTTTGAGATCTTAAGTCCATTCCTTGAGACCCTTGTCTGAATTGTGGTTCATGAATACTACTTTGGTGTTTGCTTCCTTGTGCTCCCCCAATAATTTTTAATTAGATTATACATGGATTTGGCAAATTCATATCGCCTCACTTCTTTTGCCCATTGTCTTATTTTACTGTAGTTGCCAAATTACTCAAATACAATGCTTGTGCTGTCTTTTCATTTGACACTGTTTGGATTGTTCCAGTTGTCAACATTTAGTGACAGAAAAGCCATGAAATTTGAAGTTGCAAAACAAAGCAGACTGAATGAATAACAGTAAAAAAATGAATGATGTTTTATAATTTTTGTCCAAACCCATGTAAAATATATATTGTCACTCCCTCTAATTCATTTATAATGGCTTTATAAGAGGATGGAATGCTTGAAAGACATTTTAACTGCCAAATATGTCTCAAATATGTTACGTGGAAACACGTTTTTTTCCACTCAGAAATTGGAATGAATCTTTTTCAAGGGAAAGAAGACCTAGTAGTTGCAGAATATGTTGGAAGGGTGTCTGGGAATAAAAATTGGCTAAGTAATATTCAATAAAAAGTACTAGGCTACTTCATACTTCAACAAAAATTTAGGCTTTAATGTAAATGTTAACTTTCCGCTGGCGTTTCAAATGTTCTGTGGAATATGCTCTACATTCATGATATAAGCCAACTGAAGTACATGCAGCAGCAGATTTAACTGAAGTGAAAAATCCACAATAAAATAGTAATGGAAGATTCTTTGTGTACTTAATGTACCTCCTTAAAGTATCACATTTGATTTTTAGGAGGACATAATGTCTGTTAAAGAAATTCTAAATATATGTAAAAGCAAATTACAATATTAAAAGTTATGGATTTTTCTTGTTTATTTTCACTCTTCTGGATTAAGAGTGGTTTGCAGTATTCTGTAAGACTGCGTGTGTTTATATAGAGAGGTTAATGTAAAACAGCTAAGCATGAATGATGATTTGGAAGCTAAGAGAAAGACGCAAACATTTTCCCCTTTACATAGCCATGTTTATATTTTGGAGCCATTTTCTATTTAGTTAATTACCTATAGCCTAGAGGAAGAAATTGCTCGAACATAGATTCATGTTTGAATCAAGTTCCACCCAAAATCTGCTTGAAAAAGGTTCTAATTACCTGAAGCATGCTATTCTGTGATATGTTTTTTAGTTTTTACTGATTTTTCTTTGGATAAGAATATGAAAGTGAAAAAAATAAGATTGTGCTACAACAGCCAAATCAATTTATTGATTAGAATTTAAAATCTGCTCAATCTCTTCTCACTGCAGAGGACTAAGTGACTGTTACCTTAAGGTGTCAGTCCTAAAAACTAATCTGTAGGTTGTTGTTTCAGAAAAACCTGAAACTGAAGGAGGCCATAACAAACAGAGGGACTTTATTATTTTCAGAAAGTATTTTTTCTGAAGTTGCATTAATGCACTTTCTCAAAATGAGAGGGCGAGTAGAGAGTGGAAGGACAACTGTACAGTCTGAAGGTTTGGGGAGACCCATTATCCGATAACTTCGGTTTTGCCTACATCAAAATAGTTTTACCTAGTATGAAAGCAATGATGAATCCCAATGCTAAAGCAGAATCGTTTTGGTATCCATCTGGCTTGATAATGAATTGGAGAGGGCTGTCCCTTTACTTTATTCATATCTCACTGAATAGCAGTTTAGATCTTTCTGGGACTTTCTTGTTTAAGAAGGATTTTAAGGAACTAGGGTTTGTCTCAAGAAATATTTAGTTGTAACCATAATTCAGAGAACAGTATTCTGAGGGAAATTACTGTAAATTTGTTAATGATACAGTATAACTTGACAAGACCTCTTACAGTGGAATTTATTCTTGTAGGTAATGGTTCTCTTGACACAGATTTGTGTTGTGAAACCAAAGCTTTTCTCTAGTACATGTCTAAATCTTCATTATAGAAGATGACTTTTCACTTTTATTTCTGAGCAGTACTTTACCAGGAAAAGAGTTAATGATTTGTAATCAGAAGGCAGGCAAACCTTAATGGAGTAATGTCAGCTGAGTGCTTCAGCAAGAATTAGCATGTTGCAGTAAACCCTCATCTCCTTCATAGCCTTTGTCTCAGGCAGGCTTTACTCAATTCATATGCTCCCTTCTTCATTTTGTAAAGTTCAGCCTTGTTCCTGCCCCACCTTCAGCTTTTCCTGTTTGAATTGAAGAGGCTCAACCTTTTAGTCTGCTTTTTATAAGACAGCTGCTTGACCCTTTAGTGATTTTAATCGTCCTCTCATTCTCTTACTTGCTCAACTTCTGTGAATGCAACAGATCTTTCAGTTCACCATTCTGTCAAGTGTTCTGTTTTTTGGTGCTTGATAGTCATGGATCGGGACCACTGTGCAACTGCGTTGGACTGTGAAAACTATGACCATAGCTGGGAAATACGGTTAGAAGAGTTTGAAGAGGAATTATCCCCGAAGCGAACTGAAATCATTCCAGTAATGTTGAGAAATGGGTACTCTTGAAGTTAAGCCAAGCTTGCTTTTATTCTCTCACCCTTTCCAAGTAGTTTTTACTAGTAGTGAAGTGAATGCAGTAGCTGAGTTTGTAAGTAACCTGAAAGAAGGAAGTACTGTCTGCTATTTTTTATTTCTCTGGGTGGGAAGTCTGAAAGCTCAAGGATCATCATATAAACAAGAATAATGTCAAGTGTTTCCTGTTGATTTACAGGATAACTGGGGTACCTGAAAATACCTCCTTTGCTTTTGGATATAGCAACAACTTCAAGCTATGTTTCAGTAGTAAACTTAGATGTTGTGGTCAGCTTAACAACAACCCTAGAGGTTGTTTGTTAAATTAGCTTGTTACAGTTAAATAAAAAACAAACAACCACAAGCTTCCCCTAACCATTAAAAGCAAAATAGAAAAATAAGCAAGTGTGCAAACTTAACTCTCCCATTTACAATGTCTATGTGTATGATATGGTGGTTCAATGTTTATTGATGCTGTTATAACTCCTTAGTGTTTAGTGTCTTTATTAGTGGCCCGGCATGGGACCTCACCTTGAGGCAGTGCAATATGAAGAAAATTCTTCTGATTCTCTGGAAAGCACTTAATCTGTATGGAATTGTGATACTAAGTGAAACAGTCAATAACACATTTTCTCAAAGTGGTGCATTTTAATAGCTTTAGTAGGTACAGAAGCACTTCTGAATGATGAGTGGCTTGGTCTTTACCGAGGCTCTTTTCCACAGCAGTTTCTGACAATGCTAGTCAATGCAGTCAGAGTCTGGCAGTGTGTTCCCTTTCCCACCTCCCTTCTTGTGACAGCTCTGGTGCTTGCCAACCCCACGATGATCTGGTTCAAGGAGCTAAGCCATCCAAAAGCTGATTGTACATGTAATCTCCTTGGCTTCCCAGATCAGCTCATAGGAGGGCCAGACAAGTGGCAATGCTGATATAAGGGTAAAATGACAGGACAATGTCAGCATTGGCTTAAATAGCTATAAAAAGGAAGCCATCAGGGTGACATATCGATATTCTGAAGTTGTTAAGGTAGGTCAGAGGAATGTGGTTTTGTAAGGACAAAGGGAAAAATAGACATACTTCTGTTGTATAAATCACCTACCATTAGCAACGGTACTGATAAAAGGCAGTTTTGCTAAATGGTGCTGTTGGTGTTATCAGCCAGTAGTTCTGTCCCTTTGAATCAGTGGCACCCATGCTAGAAGAATTTTGTTGCGTGGAATCATAGAATCAACTAGGTTGGAAGGGGCTTTCAAGATTATAAAGTCCAACCATTACTCCAGACCACATGTATAGAACACCACATATATATATGTATCTTTACCTGGAAATGCACTAAAAGCTTCTTCTCCGAGTTTTGTTCTAGGTGGTAATTCTTTTTTATACTTCAGGCATGATACATAACTGCTAGAAAAGAAAGAAAAATTTATAAGACTTCTTATTTGGCACCAAATTTACCTATATGAGGACAGTACAGAAACTGAATTGAATTTGAGTGAGCAGTGTTTTGAAGTAAGAAGTGGCCTAGATAGTTTTCCCAAAGGAATGGAATTCTGCATTCCCTCTCCCTGTATAAATACACAACAAAAGATAGTCCTTTACTTCAAAAAGCCTTCAGCCTAATAAAAGAATAAAAGAATAAATGTGATAGAAAAGGAGGAGTAGGAGAAAGGGGGAGTCTTGTGAAAGAGAAAACTACATTTTAACAGCTGTGCTGGTGCAGGCTCATCGCTGTCACTTCTTGGGGACATGGGCAAAATAAAGCTTTCATAATTCCATGAAAAGTAATATTGCCACGCTATTGAGAGAGAAGGACAGCACTTCCTGTTGAACATCTTGTTTGTTTAACTGTTTAACATTATTATGGTACTCAGCAGTTATGTTGGAAGAACATTGTTCCTACATTGCATGAAGATCTCTTACTGATAGCTCACAATTTCATTAAGTTGCAAAAGTATGAGTAAGCAACTGTTTTCCCTTTGCATATTGTGTGCATCAAACTCTAGAAAGGGAGTCGAAGTATTTATCATGATTTGGTTTTAATATTTTTATCAAGTGATGCAATTATTCCTTTGATCATTTGTATTTATCATTAGCATATTAGGTAAATTCTGAATGAATTGCAGTAAGATGGCAAACAGCAAGTGCAAAAACTATATCATAATATGAAAAAGATTATCAGCAACAGCATGCAACCCCTACAAACCAAACAGTTAATGTGAAAGGCAACATCAGAAGCAACATATTCCGCTACTGTGCTGAATACAAATGAAGTTTACTTACAGAACCCAAGATGCTATTTCTGTGGCACTTGAGTAGCCAGTTTTCAAGGGATACCAAATATTTATTCAGATGGTGCTTTCTCATCTCTTGAGATATCATACTTGCAGCACAAAAATAACTTAGATCATTATAAACTGTATGTGAGGCAACCTTTCTAACTGTGGAAAGATTTCACTTTGTTTTCATGAGATGGGATGTGACTTTAGGATCATTACTTAAGACTCACTAGAAGACTACTGGCAAGTCACTGCACAAGTGTGAATTAGCATACAACATCGTAGTGAGTTTTGTAATTAATAAAGTTCATTGTAGAAATGACTTGAAAATAGCTTATGTTGAAGAGAGCTGAAAGGCATTGGCTTAACTGCATTGATTTCTTTGGTGGTTGTTGCTGTCTTTGCAGTTGTTTTCTGTTAGATTGTTTTAAAGATGAGTATGTAAGGAAGCAAGAACTTCCCTCTAGAATTCTAAATTTCTCATTCTTTTTAAAATATATTAGTACCATAAAGATAATATTAACTGTTTTCTGTAGCGATTTTACTTAAAAAACAGGGATAATGTTGTACAGCTTTTTTATGAAAGTTGTCAAAAGCTACTTCCTTTTTTGTTACTTCAGAAATAGGGGAAGTTTCATCTTACGAGACTAGAACATGCATGGAGCAACAGAATATATGCTTTGATAGTTTTGCAAGAACCGTTGCCAGTTTTAATGTGGTATTGTTGTCGTGTTTCATTTCCCATTCACAGTGTCTTTTTGTAAAATACTGAATCCTAAACTGCCTGTGTATCTTATAATTTTCCCTTTAAAATATGAACTATATTTTATTTATTGTTCACTTTAGCAGGACAGAGAATGAAATGGGCTGGTAATGCTTCATCTTGTTTCATTTGTTTCATTTAATCTTTTCCCTCTGGCTACTTAGCTGTGCTTATTGCAAGTTGTGAATGTGGTTCACATTGCAGTATCGAATTATACAGACCCTTTTCCCAAACTGCCCATATTTTTCAGCTAGTAAGATGTTTATACTTTGAATGACAGTTTAAGTTCCATCTGTTACATCCTAGCGTCTTTGACAATAAATACATAAATTTATAGAAACACAGAATAGGGTTGGAAAGGACCTTAAGATCATCTAGTTCCAGCCCTCCTGCCGTGGGCAGGGACACCTTGTGCTAAACCATGCCACCAAAGGTCACCCAAATTGTCTTAGTGTAGGTCTTTAATGCCTTCCTTCTGCTATATAAAATGTAGAGCTTTTAATACTATTCTTTTTTGACAGCAAGAATTTTTTTAACTTAATGACTGTGCTACATTTCATCTCTATGACTATGTAGTTTCCCTAGTAATGTGTCAGAAGGCCTTTGTTGAAGAGTTCTTAAACTTCAAAGTAGTTGTCATTTTTGTTTGTTTATTATTTTGTTGACTTGTTCATTTCCAGTTGGGAAAGGCAGAATTTTCTATGCTCAAGTCAGATGCACTTCTTTGTTGTTGTTCTTTTGTTATATATGAATAGCTGTGCCGGCTCAGCAAGCAGCTGTAGCCATCTTACAGCTGAGCTGGCTAAAGGCTCTGGACAGAGCAGATCCCAGTTTTGTTTTGTAACCTAACTCCAGGGAGCAGAGTGAGGAACTGTGGGTTGAGCTAGCCACTTTATTAAGAGACAGTAAAAAAATCTAGTTTGATCTGTGTACATCTGTGAATCTACGCTAGAAAGTTCTAGTAAACAAAATGACAGGAAGCTGAAACGCTCTGTGGTATATCTGCAGAAAGCTAGTTAGCTTTTACAACTCCAAATGTCTCCTTGGGAAAAGATGTTAGCAGGAGTAGCACTGGCTCTTAGATCTCAAGTGAACTAAAGCATTCTTAGAGATATTAAATGACTAGAAGCTTGATTATAACATAGAATCCTCCCAAGTAAAGAAATCAGGATTCTTAAGTCCTGTATTCACACAAATTGTAAAGTTATCAAGAACAAATAGAATTCTCAACTTTCAACCTGGCAGCATGGTCATTTTCAGGAAAAAGATAAAAAAAGGCATTTTGGAGAGCTTCAATTCTACCTTGTTGGTTGTCTTAAAAGTAATTGTAGTGAACAGCTAGAATTAGCTATTGTTTGATTAAAAACTATTTCTTGATATTGTTTCTTGGAAGCATTAGTTTACATCACCTGGAATAAAGGTGTGTTTATTGCTGGAATCAAGACTTGACTTTAAGATTAAGTGACCAAAATAAACTTGTAAATTAAGAAGTAGTAAACATTGTTTTCTTTTTTCTAATTACACAACACTGAATAAATAACTGCAGGATATCTGTAATCTAAGATGAAGATACACTGAGCTACTGTCTCTCCTGCGAAGTTGCAAGTCAGTTTGGGGCTGACACTGGCTGGTGCTGGATGAAAAGGAGAAAACCTCTGCCAGCAACTGTTAGTGTCCTCTGCAGGTGAAAGATACTGGCAAAGCAGCTTAGCACTGCAGGGATAAATCTTAATTTGTCACACCTCCCCCTTCTCAAGTATAGCAGTTACTTGTAATGCAGAATGGTGTATTTTAATGCTGCTTTTGCAAGTGGTATGTACAGTTGTTACAACTGAACTTGGGAAAAAATTTACCAGTCCTTCGCTCTTACACCCCTAACACCATTTACTGCTTTAGTTACAAATGTTTCCCCTATATTATCAGCTGGTTTTCCCTTTTGCTTTTATGTGAGCTATTACACAACAGGAGACAGGAAAATGATGTGTATTATAAAACCATGTGGCATATTTTGGAGCTTTCCTTGCCAATGTTTAGCAATCTTTTGTTCTTATTTTTTGTTCAGTTTAATGGATTTGCTTAAACTAGAAGAAAGATGCTGAAATCTGATATAATATCCTCTGCTAAGTTTCCTTTGAAAGACTGTTTCAATTACTTTGCATATACTGGCCAGCTCAGTCCTGATACCTTTCAAATATGTATATAAATATTCCTGACACAACACATGAATCGGGATGGGAACTCTAGTTAGTTGGTGTACAGAATACCACAGAAGTAATGAAAATATATGAAGGGAATCATGAGGTTAAACATGAAAATTATATTCCCTACCACTCCCCAGCATAACTTGTGAAATCCTCAGAAACCAACTGTGGAGGAAACAGAAGAACCACAATATATATGAAGTACAGAGATAATGTTAAAAGAGTGAAATTGTCATGGAAACTGCTCCAAAGCTAGTATAGCCACGGAGGCAGCAGCAGACCACAGTATCATAAAGACCTGCTTCAGTATTCTGGGTTGAACCCTGGGCTCCACTTTATTAGTATTTGCTTGTAGGAAGTAGAGGCACTTTTATCTACACTTCTGTTTCAATATTTTTTTCCCAAGCATTAAATGTTTCTTAAGTAGAAGAAACTGTATAATAGGTAGTTGTGATACATTGTTCAGACAGGAAGATTTCTGGCTGATCAGCTATACTTTAAGCATGTATCATCTTTGGGAGATACTCTCCTGTCATTATCTTTTGAATAGTTCTTTTGTAACAGTCATTTCAACAAGTTTTAGCAGGTATAGCTGAAGTTAGTCGGTTTTTAATTCCTTGGACCAACCATATCTATAATTAAAAAAAATTACATTGTCTATAGTTTCTTTTATTACTACCACGTTTTCAAGCACTGTGTAGGTAAGACTGCTGCGTTGCTTCTGTTAAATGCCTGGCTTATTGTAATTTCCAGAGATCTGTGGAGGTCGCCATCTCCTTCACTGGCCTAACGTGATTTATTGTAAAAGTCGTGGCTTAATATTGCAGAGGTTGCTATTTGCTTTTGAATTCAAACTTTTAATTACATTTATCAACAGTCAGTGTTAGAATTCCTGCTTTCTTTTATTGGATTAATTAGATTCTTTTTCTGAAATTCACTATTAAAGAACACCTTTCTATGTTTTAAAAAGAAGTTTATATACTTAATACTGGACAATCATGCAGGTTTGGTTTTGGGGGGTTAAGGGTTTTTTAGCTTCAGAATGCACAGACCAATGTTAAATATGGTATAGCGAGCTTACACAAAACCAAGTGCAGTTTGCTTTTTCCAGTAAGCAACACTAGTACCTACAGATTTATTAGATCAGGCTGTTAAAATCTGAAATTTGTCTGGTTTTTATCCTTGTTTCATATGTTTAAGAAAACCCGAGATCCACTGCTTTTTGATAGCTCTGAGAAGCAGCTTTTGCATTTGCCTTTTCAGTACTGATTACTCAGACATCATCAGAAAGTATACGGAGCTAGATCTGACAGTCACAGGTTTACACAAAGTGCAGCTTTTTACCTGCCAAAACATCATTTGTTAGAAAGGGATGTGTGTATTTTTTACTTTTTGATGGTCTATGATTATAAGTGCAGTTTAGTTGAGAAGAGTGAGTCAGAAAGGAAGAGCTGCCTAATTGATTTGTTTTGCTGCCTGCAGAACATGCCACGTGGTTACATAAGATCTCAAAAGAGATCAGGCTTCAGCAAGGAAGGTGATGAGCAATTTTCTACCTCCTATCTCAGCTTTGTTTCCAGTTGACTGAACAAAAGATGGAGGGTGCACTTAACTTTGTTCAGTTGTAAATGGTGGTTAATTTTTAGATGTCTACATGCTGCACGGTTGGGAAGGAAACAGTTGCTGGTGATAAGAAACTAAAATGGCTCCTCATAACCTAGGCTGAAACTTCATATTGGTCATCTAAAGATGAAAGACTATGAGTTATCTCTGAGCTGTAATCCTATTACTCTGGAGCAGTGGCTCTGCTCTCCTTGCTGTCCATGGCTGGGAATATGCAGCTTCTTGGCTGAGTGCCCAGACAGTAAACCTGCCTTTTAATATTCTGCTATCAGCTTCTTCACAAAGCTTCTGGCTCTGGAACTTGTATGTGGTTATATGATACTGTATTAAACCCCAGCATTGATAAGGAAGAGTTGCCCATTTCACGTGCTCATGGATCCTAGTATTGTGTAGGATGGTTATTCTTCTTTCTTGTACTGATATGTTTTCAAATTTTTATGGTTTTGTGCATTAGGTATTGCCATTTTAGTGTGAGGGATTCAGGTTCACAGAAAAAGCAATTTGCAAGTTCTGTTTTACAAGATCATATTTATTCTATGCAAAACTGCAGTCCATCTTTCTAAAAGTACTTTATCTTGTGAGAATAAGAGTATCTGCATGTTTTCTACTAATGAGACTATGCCATCCATTGCTAGAACCATGCTGTGACATACAGTTTGCTATTCAGTTGTGCATACTATCTTTGTAAGTTAACATTTGCTGCAGTAACCTTAAATATATAATGCAAATAGAAGTTTTGGTGGAAGGATTACCATATTTGTTGTTGCATATAATAGTTAATAATATCTCTGTCATATTCCATTAGTGAGGTCTTGGAGGAATGAGTTACTCCAGTTTTCAGCAACTATGTATAAATCTTTTTAAAAGATCAAATTTTGCTAATGCAAAGAAGTAAAAGCTTAGTCCCCCTTTCTTTCCTGTTTCTGCATAAGGCAGGATTGAACATTGAAGATGCCAGTTTGGATTTCTTAGCTTAGGACTGACGCTTAAATGACATGTCATGGAAGCAGAATCAAATGTATTTAAGCAAGGCATTTGGAATAACTTGAATTGGTAGTTGAGAGCTGAAATATAGGAGAAACCATTGGGTTGCTGATACAGGATGTGCTTTGAAAGAGCAGAACCTCTGAGTAGCATAAGTTGTTATTTGTCTTTAAATGTTCATGTACCCAAATGCAAAATGAGTATATGGAAATCAAGACTGCATCTACACAGTCATTGTTGCTCCTGCTCTGACCTTTGGAGAATGTTATGTGGCAGAAGAGGGACTTCAGCCAAAGTGTAGAAAAAACAAACATGCCCACAAAAAGCTGTGAATGCTTTTTGTTCCTCTTAATCCAGAGGGTTTTTTGTTTGGTTTTATTTTCCCATATGATATAGTGCTACATAAATCTTGTGCATGAACAGTAAAAAACCTTTCCTACACAGTTCAGAAGAGCATATTTCTTAAATACTTCTTACAGTAAGCTGTATGGATTTAGTATTTATTAGAGTGCACTGTGGGGTGGAGATGAGTAATGTCTTATTCAAAAAGAGCTTTAAAAATCCTGTTTAAAATATATAAAGATTTTTTATTATCATTATTTTCAGGTGTAATTTGATGTATGCTTAAAATGTTTGGTCAGGCCTCAGAAATACCCGGTGGAAATGTGCTACTTATGAAGCTTTTTTCTTTTAAGATCTTACAAAAAAGTCTGGATCTAGACCTACAAAATTTTACTATCTCAAGTCAGAACAAAGGCAAACATTTGTTTTGTTTATAATTGTTAAGATACCCATAAAGATAATCATACTGACTCTATAATCACTTCTGGTTTTTAAATGAAGTGTTTTAATGGAGCTACCACAAGGAGAAAATAAAAGAAGCTTACACAAAGCAGATTTCTAGTTACTTCAAGCAAAAGGATCTGGGAAAAATCAAAATACAAAGTATTCTGTCAATAGAAAAAAAACAAACAAAATATGCTGTAAATGCAACAAACGACCTAGTATGTAATTTACCAATGCTTCTTTCTCTCAGAAGGTGAAGCTGATTCTGAAAACAATAACATCTGTTATTGTTACATGGTGTAGACTTTATAGTTTTATTTAAACAAAATATTACTGCTGTTACATAGTTCACATGTAAATATGTGTAAAGATGAATTTCGGATTTATTTCCCCCCTAAGTATCATAGAATCATAGAATAGTTAGGGTTGGAAAGGACCTTATGATCATCTAGTTCCAACCCCACTGCCATGGGCAGGGACACCTCACACTAAACCATGCCACCCAAGGCTCTGTCCAACCCAGCCTTGAACACCCCCAGCGATGGAGCATTCACAACTTCCCTGGGCAACCCCTTCCAGTGCCTCACCACCCTTACAGTAAAGAATTTCTTCCTCATATCCAATCTAAACTTCCCCGTTTAAGTTTGAACCCGTTACCCCTTGTCCTCTCACTACAGTCCCTCATGAAGAGTCCCTCCCCAGCATCCCTATAGGCCCCCTTCAGATTCTGGAAGGCTGCTATGAGGTCTCCACACAGCCTTCTCCAGGCTGAACAGCCCCAACTTTCCCAGCCTATCTTCACATGGGAGGTGCTGCAGTTCCCTGAGCATCCTCGTGACCCTCCTCTGGACTTGTTCCAACAGTTCCATGTCCTTTTTATGTTGAGGACACCAGAACTGCACATAATACTCCAAGTGAGGTCTCACAAGAGCAGAGTAGAGGGGCAGGATCACCTCCCTCGACCTGCTGGTCACGCTCCTTTTGATGCAGCCCAGGATATGGTTGGCTTTCTGGGCTGCAAGCGCACACTGCAGCCAGCTCATGTTCATTTTCTCATCAGGCAACACCCCCAAGTCCTTCTCCTTAGGGCTGCTCTGAATCTCTTCTCTGCCCAACCTGTAGCTGTGCCTGGGATTGCTCTGACCCAGGTGTAGGACCTTGCACTTGTCATACCCTTCTAAGGTACAGTGGAGTGTGTGGCTGTAAAAATGTGAATTTATGCTTAATATTTGAATTGTCTAGAAAAGTGCTTTAACAACCATTTTCTGTACATGTAAAGGTACCAAGTCTGATTCTCTTGTGGAACCAGACGTGTGTTTACCTTTCATGTTTAATTTACAGTGCAGCTCAGGAATAGGAAGGTTGGTCTTTCATTCTTGCGATAAAGCATGAAACCAAAACAAGTTAAGTTTGAGTTGTGAAGCAGACCTTTTTATTATTAGAATGTGTGTTGGATTAGAATGTTTTATTATTAGAACGTGTGTTGTTTTTATTATTAGAATCTACATTGGACATCTCAGCAGTTTGTTTTCAAACAATAATGTTACACGGATCCCGTATGTCTGTTGTTAAAAATGAGAGGGCAAATATTGAGGTTGGGAAGATAGATTTTTTTTTTTTTTGTTTTGGAAAGAATATTGAGATAAAAATGAATGTTATAGAAAACATTTACCCTCAACATATGATGAATCAGCCAAGACTATGCTTATAAATGTGTTTTGCTTGTTACTGCTGCTTTACTGAATGTTATCATAACTATTTATCTTAAAATCTTTTATTCTCTTTTGCCACATTGAGAGAATTATTTGTGGCTGTGAAAGTAATAAAGTATAGATCTTGGAAGTCATTCAGAAGAATTCTTACTTGCTGTCTGTCATCAGCTTTAGTGTGATAATGAGATTAAGTGACAAAAGTCAGGTTTAGGGATTCTTGCTGTGTCCTGTCCTGGTTTCATCTCAACTACGTTTGCCCTGGTGCACCAGCTGTCCCAGCAGAGAGACAGGATGAACCACCTTTTGATGCTTCACATCAGGAGTCAGAATTGCCCCTGCAGGTTCTTGTCTCTTGCTGCTTTGGAGAGAGCCTATGTCCCTACTTCTCACTGAATTTAATTTGAATGTTAAAAGCTAGGTGAAGTAAATCCAGGCGTTTTCTTTGAGGTCTTTATAAATGGTGAAGTCAACTTCAGTCCTGCAACTTCATTAATTCAGAGGCAAAAGGTGACCACTTTTCAGACTGGAATTGCTTTGACAAACTAGTGTTTTATGGTGGCTTGAGAAAAATACATTTTCTTGTTTAAAGTTTACTTAATTCCAGGTTGTTACAGTATTCCTTCAAACATAACTTACAATAGAATTATTAGAAAGTGTGTATAGTTTTGTGTGTGTATGTGCCCATAGTCATATAGGCTGGGTGTTTAATATTTGCTTTATGGCCCACATATTTAAAAGGAAAATATAATCTCACCTTGCCTAGATTTGCTGGATTAGTGTCTCAGCAGTGTTCCATGAATAAGTCTTTACAGCAACCAGTTTCTGAATTTTTTCCTATTTAAATAATAGTCACCCTAGTTGTTTGCATGATCTTACGTTTAAAAAAAGCCAAGACTATTTAAATGCCTACTAGAAATGCCTGGGTTTGTTTTGGTTTGGCTTGGATTTTTTATCCCCTTGGGTACCTAAGGTTTTGTTTTCCTTCTGCCTCGTACTTGTTCTCCCATTGAATTTATCAGTACAAAAGTTCTAGTTCTCCCAAAGTCCTAAGGTGTGGAGTAATAGAGGCTGGCAGCATTTTCAGTGCGGCTAACTTCAATGAGTAGCCATCTGTGGAAGTCCTCCTAGACTTCTGAAACAAAGAGAGCAAAATGCTCAGACAAATTAATGATGGCTTGGCAGCTTTGTAAAGTGGGAGCTTGAATACAGCCCCTGGCTGAAGAAGAGCCTAACCTACTGATTACTGGTAGAGGAGCTGGTTTTCTCTGTGGCTTTGCGAACAGCTGTGCTGCCCCAGCGTGGGGAGTGTCAGAAGGGCAAGAATGTGTGCTCAGAAATGAGGGAGAGGGTGGGGGATAGATAATTCATGCTCTTGCCAAGTGTTAATAGGTAGTTTTTTGAGGAGCACCAGGAAACTTTTATCTTAGGAGTACAAAATAGTAATGACCCTCAGCTATTAACTGCGTGGTGGTTTGAGGAATGTGATGAGAATTATTTTTATATTCCTCGCTCTCATTGTTTCTTGACCATGAGAAAAGTTACTAACCCCATTTTCTGCTAGACTTTATCTAGTCTTTAATATGCAGGTCTTCTCTTCTTGTAGAGATGCAAACTAAAGGCAGGAAAGCGGTACAGAACTATCCAGAGAGGGGGTTTTGTTGTTTATTTTTGTTTTATTCCTGCTGACAGTTATCTGGTGAAATTCACACGTGTACATTTGCTGTGACTTTTGTAGGCTCAGAACAAAGAAACGAAAGTTCTGGCTGCTGCGAAGGTGATTGATACTAAATCAGAAGAAGAGCTTGAAGATTACATGGTTGAGATTGACATTTTAGCATCTTGTGATCATCCAAATATTGTTAAGCTCCTAGATGCTTTCTACTATGAAAATAATCTGTGGGTAGGTATTTTTTCTTTTTGAAATACTTTTACTTACTTCAAAAGTAAATTGTACAAAAGCAAAAGGTACATTTTTCTTCATTCAAAGATCATTTGTCCGTCACATCTTTTTTGGGTTGTCTCTACTGGGATAACTATTCAGCTTCAAAAGTAATTTATAAATTGTGGGTATGACTTTCAGGAAATTGTCAGTGTAAAACTGAGCTACACTGAGTCATTTGGTTGTACATCGCTTTTCTGCTGTATCTTATGCATTGAACAGCTTTAGCTATGAAAATAGAATTTTTTTCTTCTAGGCAATGCAATGCAATATTTCAAGTGTTTTTGGAACTGTGCAGAGAATACATCTTTCTTTAAAAAGAGTTTATAATTTGAAAAGATACCTAAAACAAGTAAAAGGAAATCTCCTTCGAGTTTTACAAACATGCTTTATCCTTTAAGCACAAAAATAATAGAAGTGTAATACCGTGTTTCCTGATGTAGATTTATTTTGATAAGCTTTGTGAAAACCTTGTGTGATCTGAATGCAGAGGAATTCAGGTCTTGTATAAAGATATTGTATAAAACAGTGGAATACTGAAAAGATTTCCATGCATAATGGTCAGCATGAAAGCAGGTGGGCATAGAGGCAGAATATGAAACTGAGTGGATAGGCTTCACTAGTAGAATAAAGATAGAAGAGGGGTAAATAGTTTGAAATTAAAATTGTAGATATATAGTTACAGTGAGATACAGAGTCAAGAAAGGGCCAAAGGGAAGACTATAATGATGTGGTAAGTAAACGGAAGAAAAAAGAAAAGAATGATAGTTGGCAAAAAAGTATGCTTTTGCTTTTCAGTTTTAGTAACAATTCCTGTACCATGGAGAGCCCTTTGTGAGGTTGTCAAACCAAACAGCAAACTTTAGAGAAAGAAATTCTTTATTTACAAATTCCCACACTTAACCTACTTGGCAGTAGATATGTAGAAGCATGAAAATGGAATAATGGTTTAAGGGATTTACAAAGTGTTGCATTATGTATTTGTTAGTACCATTGTAAGGATTAATTACCAATTTGAAGTAATATTTAGTATAGGTGGTGTGTATATATATATAAAAAGTGTTATGGTATAAGGTAAAACATATAATTTGAGTTTTCCTCTTTTATGGGAAATTAAACTCTGCTTTTAAAAGTACTCTAAATGGAACAGTTAATGTATTTCCCAGAATATTGACCATTAGGATTCTGACAAGGAATACTTATTAGCTGTCAGACTGAAAAGTATAATTGAATGTTTAAAGTTCAAATTAAAGAAGAAAAACACATAAGGAAGAATAGGGTGTCAGTCTTGGATGACCTTTCCTCTTTCTTGCTCTCCTCATTCTCTTTGTCTACTTTTTTTCTCCTTTGTCTATGTTCTTTCTGTCCTACATGTCAGCATAGTTTGTGCCCCAAAATAGTTGCAGTTTATTTTTGTTTCAAATGGAAACTGAAAAATAGAGATGGAGTTCTAGTATTATTAGATATCTAGGGATCAATGAAAATGGAGGAAAATTCATGTAAGCATCTGAATTTAGCCATTTTCTGTTAATTTTTAAGAGTTTCCGTATTTTCATCTCATTTGAAAAAATACAGGTGATATCTGCTACTGGGAAATCATACAGCTCTTATTCTTGGACTTCAGTCAGATTATAATATAGAAATACAGTTGAATAATTAAGAACTGAGTTTGCAGGGATTGCGTAAATCACATTCAAGTGAGTTAGGTAGAAGCTGTTTTATTATAAGTTTTATTATGGAATTTTATATTTTGGTTAAAACTTTTGTCTGAGCATCCTCAAGCATTTTTCAAATCATTTGCTTGAGCAACATAAGCCCTACTTTTAGCTGGGTAACAGTTATTATTGGGTAACCAGTATTTTGCAGAGGTTAGGTAAATAGTTTGTAAAGGCCAAATAGTCTGAAACTCTGGTCTTCCAGTAATGCTCCCATAATCAAGGTTCAGCTCAGCAGAACTATTTAATTTGTAATTTGTGTATTCTTTTGTTTGTATACAGATCCTGATCGAATTTTGTGCAGGTGGAGCAGTAGATGCAGTAATGTTGGGTAAATAAGTTGTTTCAAATAATAAACTTCATAACATCTTAAAATTATAATATATATTGTAAGACTTGTTTCATATGTATATTGTTTTGAAATGCAAATATTTATGTAATTGGTGTGCTCTATGTGTCAAATGTTGGGGGTTTTAATTTAGGATTTACACCTCTCTCTATGGACATTATAGTTAGATTAATTTTCTCTCATCTTTAAAGTGTTCATTTACATTTCGAAACACTTTTTTGTCTTGACCCTTGAAGTGAATGTGATGAGTTGTCCTCATATGCTTATTGAGCTCTCTGTTGTTATAACATAATCTATATGAGCCCTTCTCAGGATCTTAGTCTTCCCCTTCCATCTTCCAGATTACATTGTGATAATTTTTTTTTGTATTGCATAAACCTTAAAGTTAGATTTTTCTGTGTTTATTCCTCAAATTAGGTAGATGTAATAAGTAAAGGATCTAGTCTTTAACATCTCTGTGTACCACACAAAAGAACCAGTCTCTAAACTATATAGCCTTTTCACAGTTCAGATAGGTAGGTATGCCGTGTTCATAATGAGGAGGGGTTTGGGTACAAGGGATGACATGATTAGTGAAAGGAGCAAGTATGTTAAGATAGAAATTTTTCTGACAGATGATGTTAAGGATCTGTCAGATTAATTAATTTTCACATACTTCTATACAGCTTGCTATGAACACATAAAATGCAAAAATGTTGTGCTTATTTCTGTCTCTTTCTCCTGTAGAGCTTGAAAGGCCATTAACAGAGCCGCAGATCAAAGTGGTGTGCAGGCAGACACTGGAAGCATTGAACTACTTGCATGAAAATAAGATCATCCACAGAGATCTAAAAGCTGGCAATATTCTTTTCACATTAGATGGAGACATTAAACTAGGTAAGCATCCTGCATATTGAAGTCTTTCCCAGAACTTTGCGTGGTCTTATAATTGTGTTTTCCTTAGGCTGTAGCTTGGCAGAATTCAGTATTTATCTATTTAAATATCTGTCTAATAATGAGAGTGTTTTCAGATGCAAGGCTTGCTACAAAAAGAAAAAAAGCTTGAGTAAATGTTATAACCATACTTAGCACATCTTTGAGATTTAAAAATCAGCAGGGGTAGGAGTCATACCAATATCTGTACTGGCAAATGTGCATAAGCTGTCAGCCTTTACAGTGGCTTTACCAATGTCATAATTCCATGACATAGCAGCTTGCATTTAGGCTTCAAAACATGTCTCTTTACATGATTAGCTGTATTAATTTGGATGCAAGTTACACAGAGGGTAAAGTCAAAGAAAATCAGATCACCACAGTGTAGTGGGGCTCTATGTTTCCCAGCCTTGCTACACACATTCCTTTTAAATGTAAGCAAGATGTGTCCAAATTCATAAATATAACTGCTACCTAACTTGTATTGATCACAGTTTCTCTGTGGTGTATAGTGCATCATCTCTCTTAAGGAGTTCAGAATATTTAAGAGCCTGCTTTTGCTACATTGATCAGTTAAGTGAATCTATGCTGTTTGCATGGATTCCCTTGCAGATCATTAGTTGTACGTTAATACTTGAATGTGCCTTTCTCTTCATCCACAAAGTACATGTAACTTTACTGGTTGTGGGTTTTCTTGGAAGCCTGAAAATTTAGAGATGGATTCAGTCTCATAGACTTTATTTAAAAAAGTAATAGAACCAGTATGTTAGTACTACTGTAAAAGAAATCACAGATCTTAGCAAGAGTCTCATGGTCAGAGAGAGAAACATTTGTTTATGTGGGTTTTATTTGCCTCACATGACTTGGCTCCTCATACAGACTAGAACTATTTTAAGATTTTGTCAAGCTTGGCTAATACACAGCACTGTGCAGGCTGTCAGGATACTTTATAGTTCAGATCATGGGGAGATTTCTTTCACACATATATTTAGTGATGTATTAGGTTTGTTAATTAAGATTTCTAAAAAAAAGATTTATTTTCGTTTTGAAAAGTAAAGCATCCCTTAAATGAGCATTTTGCTCCTTATAAACTACTTGTATTTTGGTTCCGGTACACACAGAAATAAGTAATTCCTTGTTTTACAAATACAAATAATATTTATAAAACAACGGTAAATAAATTTCCTTCTTTGCATTTATTTGTATAAGGATTTGAATTTTATTATTTCCGTGTCTGTAGTCATAGAATGATAGAATAGTTAGGGTTGGAAAGGACCTTAAGATCATCTAGTTCCAACCCCCCTGCCAGGGGCAGGGACACCTCCCCCTAAACCATGCCACCCAAGGCTATGTCCAATCCAGCCTTGAACACCGCCGGCGATGGAGCATTCACAACTTTCAAGGTTTCAAATTTTGCATTTGAACAGCTAGCTCTCCTTAGTCCTTTTTTCTTCCCCACAGAGTAAAATTAGGCTTCTGAAATGTTGAGTCCATTGAGTAATTTTGTACAGATTGTACAGGGGTTTTGTACAGATTGAAGACATGTGGCTGTCTTGTCTCTGTGCTCTGCTCTCTAGATCTTCATGAAGTTACATCTGTAATAAGCATATAACATTTATTTAAAAGTTGTCCTTTTTTTCTAAGTGAGAAATGTAGTGCTTCATAGACAAGTAATATTAATTGCAAAGACAAAGTTAATTTTTGGTTGGATGTTGCATCTTGTTCCACACAGCTCAGCAAGAGCATTACGTTTTATTATAGCAATGGAGTATAGCATTATTATTCAATATCTTTTATTAGAAATGCTATAGAATGTTGGCACTCAATTATCAAAGCATATATTTTTGCTCTGAAACATAAAACATTAAAAAATCAGTTGTAAAATATAAAAATATATTCTCCACCACCCATTTAATAGCATTTTACTGTTTGCTTTAAGCGGATTTTGGAGTATCAGCTAAAAACACAAGAACAATACAAAGAAGAGATTCTTTTATTGGTACACCATATTGGTAAGTGCACTGTTTTGCTGTCTTTTAAGTGTTAACTAATATCTTAGTATTTACTTTGCTGTTACTTTTACGAGCTTCATACAATATTGTGTAAATATATTTGGTGAGAATAGAATGCGCTTCTTAAAATGTTTCAGTGAATTTATCTATTTAGAAACATTTTTTGGGTTGGTTTTTTTTTTCAGAATTGATAAAGAGTGTTTTTTCTAATGCAGTATTTCATTACTCTCTTTGCAGGATGGCTCCAGAAGTAGTAATGTGCGAGACCTCTAAAGACAGGCCTTATGATTACAAGGCTGATATTTGGTCTCTTGGCATTACTTTAATAGAAATGGCTCAAATAGAGCCGCCTCATCATGAATTAAATCCAATGCGAGTGCTTCTGAAAATAGCAAAATCCGATCCACCAACATTAGCCCAGCCTTCAAAATGGTGAGTATTCTATTTACAACTTCTTCAGCCCAACTTGTAGGTTTTGAATATGAGGCATGCCAAGTCATTTATTTGATAAACTTAATGTTCATGGACATAGACCTGTTGAACTTTATGGGACTAGCTTGATGCATAAAGTCAGGTATTCTGTAGGTGTTTGTACATCTATACATGTGCATGTATACGAATTGTATAAGGAGATACATAGGTGGACTATGGTCTTTCTGTTGTAGTTCTGTATGGAAGCTTTTATTGCTAGTATTTGGCAGATTTAGCATTAAAATATGCACAAAATAGCTTTTACAAATGCAGGAAAAGATCTGAAGACCATCTGATGGAGGCTATAAAGTATTTTTATACTAAGAGAACATTTTTAAAAGCCATTTACTATTTGATAATTTTTAATATCTTTATGTGATTTAGTGATACAGCAGATGTGTTGTATTATAAATCCAGAGCCAATTGTAAACTCTTCTATTAATGGCCAAACGTTTTAAAGATTGTATTTGTGCTGCATTGGTCTTTGCATTCCTGTCCTACCTTTCTGTTGTCCTAAATCAATAGAAGGACCTGGAGCTGCAGTGTTAGGTGCATGTGAAAGCAAAAGAGTACTTCACTGTACTACAAGACAAAAGAAGAACCCCTGCCTGTTTGGTTTTTTTGTGTAGGTCATCAGATTTCAAAGATTTTCTGAAGAAGTGTTTGGAAAAGAATGTAGATGCGAGGTGGAGCGCGACTCAACTTCTGCAGGTGGGGAGAGTTGGTTGTTCAGCGCCAGTGTTTAAAAGCAAGGAGATTTTGTGCTTTTTGTAAAGCAGAACAGTATTATACTATAGAAATAATTTAGATTTAAGTGTTCAGACACAATATGGTTTTAACATTGTTGCATTGATCCTTATTTGGTAAAATTTGATTAAATGATACCAAGTGCAGATCAAATTCGGCATTTACATGTTTTGATGTAATATAATTATTCCACATGAGTATTTATGCTTTGATACTTATAGTGGAGGAAGGAGGTATTTACGTAAGTAGTCAATTGCTGACAGGTGTTTTAAAAGCTTTAGTGCTCAGCCTTCCTATGTAATGCTGTCACTGCAGAATAGCTAAACAGGAATAGATGTGACCAGGTACATTTGATTCTGTCAGCACGAATTTACTTTATCCAGTTTACAGCCGGCATATCTTGAATAGATTTAAGCAGCAGGGCTAAGCGGAGAAAGGAGATTCAGACAACAGGAGAAGAGCAAGTAGCTGTTTCCTCTTAAAGAAAAACACAGAATTCTATTTCTTGAGAGGAAGAATTGTTCTAAAGACAAAGCAGAATATTTCTAGATAAAGCTTATCAGGAAATAATTTAACTCTGGAACAGAAAAGAAATGAAGCTCATTTCCAGGAAAAATAAGCTCCTAAAAAATCTTTCCACTTCTATTCTTGGGATTGTGAAGCAGGTCAGTACAAATGAATTATATGTATTTTTAGTAAGTTTGTTAGACTTACACAGTATATTTGAATACAAATGTTTTGATTTTAAAACTTCTGCAGAAAGAAGTATGTCAGGACAATTATGATTGATGTTAAGTCTGAATCTTCCAATTTGAAAGAACCAAAGTAACATTTCTCTGAAGTTATCTTTCTTTCAAGTTACAATTTTTCCCTTGTTTACAATGAAGTCAGCACATAATATTGTTCTTATTTTTTATTTTCACAAGCATCCATTTGTTACTGTTACTTCCAATAAACCAATAAGAGAACTGATTGCAGAAGCTAAGGCTGAAGTTACAGAAGAAGTCGAAGATGGTAAAGATGAGGATGAAGAAGAAGAAACAGAAAATTCTCTGGTCAGTTTAAAATTTACTTTTTTGAATATGCAACTATTTTCAATCACCAGTTTCCAATGCAGAGCTTGGTTTCTGATGTACTACCCAACATTTGCATCAGGTCTTTTAAGAATAACAACATAAACATACTCTAACCTTATTAAAAAATAAGTAACCGGCATTTTCAAAATTACTATGTGCTTAAACTCCTTAGGAACTAATAATGAAGAATATTAGCTAATAAAGACTGTTATCTTCATTTATTTTTACATGTATATGTAGTATAGAATTTTAAAACTGAGTTTTATGTAAGTGGTTTTAAGTCAAAATGGCACCCCTGGCAGGGGGGTTGGAACTAGATGATCTTAAGGTCCTTTCCAACCCTAACTATTCTATGATTCTATGACTAGATGAAAAGATAAACGTGTTTGTATTCCATAAGATGCTTAAAACATTAAGGTAGGTGTGGACCATTATGCTACAAACTGTCAAAGAAAAGGAAAAAAGGCAAAAGCCACGTGTTTTACTAAGACATGATTGCATTTATGAATGTATTTCTGAAGATTCTTACAACACAAATTCAGTTCCTCAGAGGGCAAAGCCATGAAGTTCAGTGGTAGGGCAGCAGGTTTCAGAGTACGCAGGTATTGTGCTTTCTGACTTCGTTGGCTCAAGCACTAATAAACATGGACAGTGACCAGTGCCACCAGTAGTTGCAGTTACCTGCAGTGGTAAAGGAGCCAAATGCATGTGCACAAGAGCCACACCTCCATTTCCTCCTTGCCCTTCACCGCACTAGTCACATCTCCTGGCCACTTTCCCTGTCCACCCCAGCAGATCTCCAAGCACTCATTCCCACCAACTTCCTTCATGACTTGTTCTCTATTTCCTACGGCATTACCCACCATCTACTCTGCTGATTAGCTGCTAAGCCATCAGTTCCCAGGAGGGTTGGGGATGGTGTCCACACTGTGACTCAATTAACATGAGCAGCGGTTTAGGAAACTGTGAGGTAGATGCATTTATGTTATTTACTTGTGGTAGTTTTAAAAACTGCTTCAAGATCAGCACTAAGCTTCTACAGTCGCATGAGATCTTTGAAATGTGCTTTTCAATTCAGAAGAACTGGGTTTTGTATGCTGCAGAACAACCTAAAGTAGGAAAAGCACAATGAAACCCATGCTTGTTACAATAGCTAACCCAGTATGTTCCCAGTGGCAAGTCAGAAGGCTGATCTGCAAATTACAGGGTTCTAACAGTAAATATAGACAGAGAGATATTGCAATCACTTTGAAGAGTGGAAGGGCAATTATGGTTAAAATGGTACTTTATTAGTATATTCTTTTGTAGATCGATGTGCAATCTGATAACATTCACTCATGTTCCAGAAGCAGCAATTTCTACAGTGATGTAACTGTTTCTATTCTAGTTTCATGTTGCCACTTAATCAGATCTGCTGGAGGTTTTCACTATTTTATTGGAGTTTCACAGTGATTAAAAATCAGATAAAATTTCAGGCATTCTTAACAAAGAGCACAAGGAAAGATACTCTTTGATGAAGCAGGAGCAGGTCTTTAATCCTGCATTTTATCAGTACTACACTAACTAAAGCTACACACGCAGCTTCTTCCTAGTCAAACTGGCACAGACACGTGACTTTCAAATCCAATTGTAGCTGGGACTACAAGGGAACTGAACCAGGTAAAAATGAGCAGCGTGATTGGAAAAAGGCTCTTGAAAATCCTGTTAAGAGTGAGAGACATGGCTGGCCATGGTACCTTTCCAGTATATTTTAATAAATTATGAGAGATAGAAGAGGGTTCTTGTGTAGTTGTTCTGTTCAGAACCTCTGTGGGTTCCATGCTCTTCTTCTGTGGTAATACCAAGTGAAGTGCTCTGAGATTATCAAATTCCTATAACTCTGCCTGTAAAGACAGTATCCCTATTAGATATTCTTCAATAGAACTCTGCTTTAATTATGTTAGAAAATTTAATTATGTTAGAAAATCATTAAATATTCTTTTTCCTTCAATTTTTTAGCAGTTACCCGCAGAGAAGCGTGCCTCCTCTGACCTTAGTATTGCCAGCTCTGAAGAGGATAAACTTTCACAGAATGCCTCTGTTCTGGAATCTCTTTCTGAGAAAACAGAAAGTAATGCAATTGAGGACAAAACCAGCATGATATTTCCAGATGGCAAAACAACTGGAGATGAATCTGAGGACATTAGGAAAATGGCTGATAACATAAGTGATACTACTGTTGGTGATAGGAAAGTGCAGAATGGTTCTGTGCCAACTGGTGAAGGTGAGCAAGGCGAAATACTGCCAGCTGAAAAGAGTACAGAAAGCCTGGAAAATCTACATGAAGATACAGAATCCCAGAAAGGAAGAAAAGAACTTGATGTAGTAACAAAATCAGAAATAAAGGATGAACCCCACCTAAAAACAGAGAAGGAAAATGACACGGTAAATGAACAGACAGGAGATAATAAGCTGAAAATAGTACCTACAACTGAAAATAGTGTAGAAACTGAAGAAGCCATTTCTAGTGAAACTGGGGAAAAAGAAGAGAAAGAGAACAGAACAGATCTCTCTGAAAGTAAGGAAGAAAAGGTCCCTGCAGAAAATGCTACAGAACAAAAGGAAGATAAAGGTGAAGCTCATAAAGAGGTTGTAAGAGACACCATTACAGAAACTGTACCTAATGCTGCAGATGAAGTGGCTGATGAAGAAAAGGAACTAACAAAGCATGAAATTGACAACATTAAGGAGGTAGATGGTATTGCTGAAATACAGATCAGTGATGGGGATAAAATACCTGAGCCGGAGGATAAGCCAGTGGAAAGTCAGGTTAAGCAGGTCCATGAGATAATCAGCTCTGAAGAAACTGTATCAGAAAGCCAAGATAAAGTGATCAAAGTTGACAAACTGTCAGAAAGTGAAAATGAGAATATTAGTAATGTAAGCAGCATGGAGATCAAAGACTCTGGGAAAGACGATGTAGATCACAAGGCAATACAGAGCAAGCCTGAGGATACGTCTGCTAAAATGGAGGATAAACTGACTGATACAGACCAAAATTCAGGAGAGAGAAGACCCAGGAATATCCAGGAAAACAATATTCAGGTAGACAAAGAACATTCGGAAGTTACTTCTGATGAAGTAGTGAAGAATAAGCTTCAAGATACTGTCAATGAACAAGCTGATGATTCTGAAGTCACTCCAGTCCCCAGTATTAGTATCAGCACTGAAGAAAAAGAGAAGGTCAAAACAGATAATCAAGACAATACGGAAACATTGCAACAGCTAGAATCAGAGAATTTGAAGGAAAATGATGCAGATTCAGGCACTGGTTCTACGACTGATAACAGCAGCATTGATTTGAACTTGTCAATTTCTAGTTTCCTTAGTAAAAACAAAGAGACAGGATCAATATCTTTACAGGTAAGTACAATCAATCATATATTTTTTAATATAAAATTCTATGTGAGTGTGACCCTAAAATTATCTCCAAGTTTGACCTTTGCAACAAAGAAAATTACTGAGCAAGAAATTAGTATGACAAATAAATACAAAACTTTATGGAAACCAAAGTGTTCTAAATTGCACGTTCTGACCGTGTCTGGATTGTGTGCAGTTATGCAGCAAAGCTAGAAGCTACAGAGCTGCCAAGTATTTTCTTATTTTAATGCATAATTGTAGTTTAAAAATGTAGACTAATGAATAACAGGAGGTTTAACTATTAAAGGTGAAGATTTATGAATGGCTCTAGTTCAGAGCTTGTATTCAAGATGACTAGTTCAGTGCCTTACTTTTGCACAGAATCCGTGTTTAACCGAACAAATCTCTTATAGCATCTCATCTTGCACTGAATTCCTGTCACTTCCTTGTTCTGTCTCTCTGTTTAGATTTAAAAGATCTAAGGCAGACAGCCTCTCAGGTTTGTTTATTCCAAACACAGTACTCCTGTGGTTGTGCTATTGTCAATACAACTGCGCCAGTATGAACAAGCTTATTCAGAGGGAGCACATTTCACATTATGAACTTTATTTATATCTTTGTACTAATATGATTACAGCCGGTATAGAATATTAACTGTGTAACCATGAGTTTGAAGAAAACAAAACCCAACTCAAAACATGCAAACAGACAAAAAAAACCCAAAGAAAAATGATAACTCGGTATAGCAGTGCTGAGCATGACTTCAGGGTGTTTGCAGTAGCCCAGACATAGTAGAGATGCAGTTTCAGAGAAGACTGGGGTCTCTCTTCCCTCATAATGAAACAAAGCAGCTCTGACAAGGGAGATTTGGCCAATTCTGTCAGTAAGAACATCACGTGGGGTTTTTTTAATTAATATATAAGAAATAAAAAAATGAACTTGCTGGTTTAATTTATTTCCAAGCAGAAGTAGGTAGGTGAGTAAATTGCTGTTCTGTTTCAGTACTGGCTTTTGGATTAAATATCTTTTTTGGTGTCTGGGGAAATTACGGTCAAAAGCAAACAGTAATTGCAGCTGTCTCCAGCTCTTGAACATAAAACTGCATCACTTCCGTTCAGGGTTTATCTAGATTATTTTTTTTTCTGCTAATTTGGATGATCAATAATTGCAGTTATCCTTTGCTGACTACAGAAAGTCTCAGTGTATTAGAATTTTTCAGGTTCTCTTGGTTAGTGAGGTACCTGATAAGCAAAAAATCCTAATTGCCCTACAATGGACCTTCACAGAAATATTTGAAGTAATTGAATATTAAGACATAAGGGGAAAGGATATAACTTAAATAAGTCCAGAATAACTTAGCAATGCTTTATTCAGGAAACTAGAAGACAGAAGAAGACTTTAAAGAAAACTCGGAAGTTTGTTGTTGATGGAGTAGAAGTGAGTGTAACCACATCAAAAATAGTTACTGAAAATGACTCAAAAAGTGAAGAAATGCGATTTTTACGGTAAGTGTTTTTAAAAGTAAAATTTATAAGAGGTTAGCTTTTTTTTTCCTGTTTAAATAAAAGTAGGGGACTAATGATCTTATTTCTGTAATATCTGGGTATTAATTTCAATTATTTTGTTAGTAAAAAGGAAATATGAGGTGTTTCTTAATAGGACAGTCAATTCAAAACTAGTTTTACTGGACCTAAGTTGTAGATGCTTTTTTCATCTTCTGTATTTTTCCACTATTAAGTGTTTTTTCTCCATTATTAGGCGTCAAGAGCTGAGAGAGCTAAGGCTTCTTCAGAAAGAGGAGCAGAGAGCCCAACAGCAGCTCAGTAATAAGCTTTTGCAACAGCGAGAACAGATGTACCGGCGTTTTGAACAGGAAATGACAGTGAGTTTCTAGATTTTGGTGCCCTTAAAATATGACATCTTGATGGAGTAGGCAGAATACTTCTAGCAGCAATCAGGTGTTTCCTTTTATGATGGCTATAGCTTAGGTTTCATGCTTATTAATAAGTGGCAGTATTTTCCATTGTGGGGTGCCCGGCTTGTATCCTAGAGCTCACCTACCCAGACAGTTGGTTATGGGCATCCTGTGGATAGCACTTCACTGAATGGAATTTAGTTTTGTAAGAAAAGATGCCAAATTGTTTTTACAGAATAAAAAGCGACAGTATGATCAGGAAATAGAGAATCTAGAAAAGCAGCAGAAACAGACAATAGAGCGCCTGGAGCAGGAACACACAAACCGCTTACGAGATGAAGCAAAACGCATCAAAGCAGAACAGGAGAAGGAATTGTCCAAATTCCAGAATATGCTGAAGAACAAAAAAAAGGAGGTAAGAGACAATGGTGATAATACAGAAAATAAGGAGTATGGGCATAGCAACAGCTGAGATTAGGTCTCCCAGAAGCCTTGTCAACCTTGTGCTGTACTGAGTTGTGGAAGGGTTACTAGCAGCCAGTGTTATTTCTTTTGTCTTACTGCCTAAAGTGAAATACAAACAGCTAATGGGGAAGACTTACGTATTGACTTAATGTAAAGAACACCACCAAGTTAGAAAACTTAATTTTTCACAGCATCTTTAATAAAGTATTTTCTGTCAAATAAGGAAAATATTTTCTTAAAGATTGTGAAAAATATTTGAGATTTTTACTCTAACAAATCCAGCCATAGCTACGTAGGAAATACGTAGAAAATGAGTTTAGAATAAAAGAAAATGGTTTTGATTACTACTGAGAACCACTTAAATTCAAATACTTTTTGTTAATTTGTTAGGCTTCTATTGAATGTGTGCTGTTGTTGTTTAGAATGCCTTTAAATGAAGTGGCAGCAGTTATGGATTTAGTTTCCTTTAAAAAGGAAAGCCAGGAGGGAAAAGTCTGGATAACCTAACATCTTTTACAGTTAATTTAATGTGTGGCATACAGTTAAGGCAAAATGAATGACATTTGACAATGACACCTTATGCTATTAATTTGCTTGCATTAGACTGAGAGAAGGTGATGTGTTTCCGTATGGATTTTGCATCTTAAAAGCTGTTTTATTTCATTTGCAGATCAATTGTGTAGTGCTTGTTTGTGTATAAATGGCTCTAGTGTTTGCTCTAATTGTTACTTAGACTCAGGTTTCCATGCTTCTGCATAGAATGATCCTGTAGTACAAAAGAACATAAAATAACACAAGTTGTATTCAGTTTGAACCATATGCTCACATGTAAATAACAATTTTTCTTCTTTTGCGATACCTCTTGCATTTTTGAGTCTCCCTCTATTTACTGGTGATGGGGTCCTACATGGGAAAGCGGGAAGGATTTTACATATTGCTCTGAGCTAAAAGCAGTTCTTTCATGGAAACAGGAATAGCATGTGGTGGTTTGGACTCTGTTTTCTGATGATGCTTCCACTATTAAACAAACAGGCATTTGTTTGTGGGTGCGTAGTTTTGTATTTCACGCTTAAGGAGGCGATTTACAGTTCGAAGTCAAAATGCAGCTGCTGCTCTAAAGCTCCCCATGCTATACTGGAGCGTGCAATGCTACATGTTTATAATTCTTAAAAATAAATAAAGCACGTCAGCAAATTAACAGATTAATAGTCAGTTGATTCAGCCAGGTTATATTTAGAATCTTTCTACTAATCGAGTCTAATTCCCCTTGGACTGAAACCCCCTTCGGCTGCTGAAACGTTCAGTTCCAGCACACGTGTTGTGGGAAGTTTCTTGAAAATATACCTAGTTAGTGGTGGTTTTTGCTTTTAAATTCTTCAGAACCAAACACAACCAATAAATATTTTATTTGCTTGTAGGGTTATTTTAAAGACATAATCTGTGTAGATGTCATTTATGGTTGGATTCGCTACTAATGGCATCTTATAAATTCATGCTTGAGACAGTGTCAGAAATAGCTGGTTTTCAGCAGAAGTTGTTTTAAACTTCCAACCATTTTCACAGCTATACTGTGAGGTAAACATGCACTTTAGTTCTTTTGATATAGTGCTTCAAGAAAATACCACTTTTGCAGGTGGTGGTTTTCTTAACTATTGACTATTCTAGCTGCTGCATGAAACCACAAGCAAGAAATTGCCATTTCTGAGAGCACTGGGCAGCATTTGCATGCAAAAAGAGGCTGGCATATACCTCCTTTCTGCCCTGCTGGCACACATAAAGCATGTCTTGTTCTTTCTCTTTTCATTAAGCTCTTTTCACTACTAACATCCCTGCCACTGAAGTAATGCACGCTTCGCAGTAACTCTAGTGCTTGACCTGCATGTCCTGTGTTCACAGTAATGCTTGCTGTGGAGAAAGTGTCCTTTTTGCCACCTTCTGCATGCTTGTATACACTGTAGGTTTTATGTGAAGTGGAGAAAGCACCAAAAGAGCTGAGAAAAGAGCTCATGAAACGCAAGAAAGAGGAGCTTGCGCAAAACCAGCATGCTCAGGTAACAACGGCAGCTTCAAGCTACTAAAATACAAAAGGCAGCAGTATTCACACAGCTTGATGATTTCACGTCTTGTTGTTGTTGAGTGAATATGGAACTTAACTCGAACTAACCCTACATACTGCTCTCTTTTTTCAAGTACTTCCATGTCACATCCCATTGAGTATACTGTGTAGAAATGTAGGAGCACCAGTTTCCAGGTTTGTTCTGTTAGGTGTAATATTTCATACGCTGAACAGTATTTTTTCACAGCAAGTTTATTCCCAGTGCTTTTATGAGTGGTAAGTACCTCGTAGGTCCATCAAATTGTAAAGGTTACAGTCAGAAGTAAGTTTTGAAGGATATAAGTGTAGGAGAGGAAAAGGTATATAATGTGTAAACATGCGGCATCCTGTTCATAGAAGCAAAACAGATTAGGTAAAACGGAGTTATTTAAATGTCAAAGTGTAGGTGTATGGAAACTTCATGAGGCATCATCTATAATTTCACACCTTCAGACTTGCTGCTTTTATATGACCCAGCTAGGAAGGGAGCTAGTGTTTTAAAAAAATACTGGCTTTGTGATGGCCACAGCTTGTACAGAGTGAGTTTGCGCCGTGACAGAGAGTGTTTGGATGAGTTATTTAAAGACGTTTATGTGAGAGACCTGATGGAAAATAATAGCAACTTTATTTGAGTACGTGTTTAATTCATGAAGGAATTTCCCAGGATAGAATGTAGCTGAGCTGCAGCGCTCCCCCCTTGACAGGGATATGTGTCTGAACTTTTTAAGGAAACGATTAAAAACCTGAATTCTCATAGTGCTTGTAGTGACTTAGATTGTTTTCTTTGCTGGTTTCAGTTTTTGAAGTGGGAGGTGTAAAAGGCAATTTTAAAGGTGAAATATCCTTACTTGGAATGTTTAGTGCAAGACAAGGTGCAGATGTTTAGTTTTCAACTCTCTGGAACTTCTGTCAGTAACTACTTTAGTGTGATGAGCCTTGACAATTTAAATGTGTATTACTAACATACAGCAGATCTCATTTCTCCTTGTTTTTTTTTTAAGAGCAGAAATGCATTACATTATATTCTGACATAGGAAGTACATTGTGTCCCACAGGGCGTTGCTCAGGTTATGATTCAGTCTTTTCAGTTGTCTTCATGTACACTTTTCAACGCGCAAATGCAGGATGTAAGTCTTAAAATGCAAAGCAACAAAAGTTTTGTTACTGTCATTTTCCAGATGTTTTCTTCTGCTCTCATGTGCTGATCAATGTCACTGCTGTCCCTAAACCAGTTAGCAAAAAATTCGTGTAATTATGCACTATTGATAGTAAAAAGATCAAAATTACAGCAGTTATTCAGTCTGGGCAAGACACTGAAGTTTCACACATGCTATATAATACTGTTCTCTGGTGCTTATTAGTTGTTCAGCACATGTGGCAAACAATGTGTGGCTTCTATGCTGTGTGTGCAGTGAAACCATGTATTTTGCAGATATCTGAGGTGTTTTTAAGGTACTTACTGGGCAGAACCAAGTGGTAATTTTCAAAAGGCAGAATGCCTTGCACTGTGTGCCTTTAACCATTCAACATGTTCTTTAGTCAAGCCTGTGACTTTTATTGTATGTGATATTTGAGTAGATGTGAGAAGTGGAAAGGCCAGAGTGCTTTCTGAGATTGCCTGGTTTATCTTCTAGTGGTAGCAAATCTGAAACTTAAGATCTACCATGTAGAGAAAGCGGCGATGATATTTAAACGATTGAGTAGAGCTCAAACTCAATTGCTTTTTGATCATGACTACATTAGAACAGCTTTCCCTGGCAGGGGGGTTGGAACTAGATGATCTTAAGGTCCTTTCCAACCCTAACTATTCTATGATTCTATGATTCTCCCCTCTCCCTCCAAATCAAAAAATTCCTGGCAAATCAAACACTGTTAATTACATGTCTGCACCCTCAGAATAACAAGCTTGTAGTTTTCTTATCCTTTTCATCTAGCAAGGGAAACAGTATTTTTTGTCAATCCCTATATTTGCTTAGGTATGTCTGACTTAATTTACAGACATGGCCTTCCGGTTCTTTTTTGTACCCTTACGTCTGTCACTGTCAGCTTACTCCACCTCTGGTTTTGTGTTAGCTGGCTAACTGTAACTGCTCTCCACCGGGAGAGATGAAAGTCTCATCTATTAATAACTGTCTGGGAAGATGAAAACCAGGATTCTCCTGATCGTAGTAAAAAGTTCATTTAATGAACATTTAATTCCATATGTTGCTGACAGTTCTTCTAGCCAGAAGCATAGGTTCAGTAGAAAAATCAAACAGTTCCTCTCATCATCTGTAGGCCAGTGCTGTCTTCTTGCCTCATTCCATCTCTCCCTTCCAATTGAACATCATTTAACATTGCTTTGTTATGTATAACAGCAAATGCCTCAGCTGCCCACCTTGGCTCTGATAGGACACTGCCATCATCCTTTCTTTTGATTGTTATGTCATGGTAGAAACATCTGCTTTAATTTCTGGTTCTCAAAGAGTGTGTGTGTGCATGCCTGCATGCTTGGAGATGCTTGTTTTGTTATTTGAAGTTGCATAGAGGAAAGACAACAGGGCATGGGAGGGGGATTCTTAGTGCTTCCTGCTTTTCGTGGTAGGATGCAACAGAATGGTACACCTAATGCAATGTGCAGATAATATGGGGGCTGCATCAGACAGATGGCAGGTTGCTTTGTGAGGAGCCCCCTCAGCTCTGGTGTGACAAGCTTGCAAGTCCTGCAGATGCAGTTCCTGCAAAAGCTGTTGGGTGTCTTCATAGCAGTCTTGCAGCACTCCCAACCTCAATATCTTTGCATTCATGATGAAAGACACAAATCTGAAACCCAACTGTATAAATAAATAGGCTTTAACTAACTATCCAAAGCAAAATTACCTAATGCACTTACATTTTCTTATATGCATTAATATGTAACCCTTGATACGATAATATCAACTTTATATTGAGTACTTCACTGGCTTTGAACCTGCAGCTTGTTTTGAGGAGGGACAAGAGATGGAATGAATTGCAGATTGCTGGCTAATTCATTGCCTTTGTTCTTATTTCTGAAGGTATTATTTAAACATTAAGTATGCTCTTACCTACTCTCCATGTAGAAAATACAAGAGATTCATAATTTATAGCTGAGGCATGTTAGCTCATATTTTCATAGATGTATTTGCTTTTCATATATTGCTAATGCTGAGAGGAACTGGGAGTTTCATTAAAATGTCATGGGTTAGAAGAACACAATGTAATTAATTTGTGTTGGTTTTTACCAGGAGCAGGAGTTTGTGCAGAAGCAGCAACAAGAGCTGGATGCATCTCTGAAGAAAATTATTCAGCAGCAGAAGACAGAACTAGCCACTATTGAACGGGATTGCCTCAACAACAAGCAGCAGCTCATGAGAGGTATCTGGCATCGGAACCTCTCTTTAAAAACAGACATTTGTGTTGTATTTCAATCAAACAATGGTCTGTCTTATACTTATGAAATCAAAGGCCCTCATGACTAATCCAGAACTGTAACGAAACATTTGCTGATGAATTGTTCTTAAAATGCCCACGTTGGCCGGTTCTAAACACACTGGCAGTTAGATTAGGAAGTATTACGTGGTACTTTCTGAACCGCCTTCCTCTTTGTCCTAGCTCGCGAAGCTGCCATCTGGGAGCTGGAAGAGCGACACCTACAAGAGAAACACCAGCTCCTCAAACAGCAGCTCAAAGATCAGTACTTCATGCAGAGACACCAGCTGCTTAAGAGGCATGAAAAAGTCAGTGTTGCCTTTGACTCTTTCTTTTGTGTGTTGTAATAGAGGGGTTTTTTTATGAAGTAGTCTTATGATCTCTACTGGTAGCTGTTTGCTTGCAGAGGAAAGACCCACATAGTTATTTTAAAGCTCTATATGTGGTCATATATTTCCCCTTCGATTCTCAAAAACCTAAGCCAATAACAACATCAACCTTTCTGTATTTATAAATAGCAAATTCTACTTATACACTTGTGTTTAAATAAGTCTACTCATTAGTACATAATTCTGGGATTAAGTGAGCAGAATGAACCCGATTAGCTTTTGGGCAAGTAGCTGATAACTGTCTCGATGGCTGAATCCTCTAAAAGCCCAGAAGACAAGACTTGTATCCCACAAGGCGTTTTTGTTTTTCATAGAATATGCTAAACAGAACAGTTCAGTGTTTGGAAACATAAAGCCAGTGGAGAGTTGTTACGGGATCTCCTTGGTGACTGGAACATGAGCAGCCTCCCCTGGAGGCTTGTTTTTGTGTGGTTGGGTGTTGCTTTTGCAACAAACCAGACCTTCACAACTGCAGTTATGGAAGTTCAGTTCCACACAGATTCTCCCTTTGAACCAGACTTTTAAAAATGCAATTCAGGAGTTGAACGACCACTGGTGAAATATAAATGTATTCATTTTCAGTAGAGTCTTAGAGAACTTCATCTGGGTTGGGCATGATCCAGAGCTTTCTGGAATAAGCTCCCTTCCTCTCTGTTGATATCACTAGCGCCTGAACTGGTTTCTCTTGAAAGAAGCTGACTCAAACAGCATGCCTGTTGATGAAATGAGGTGCAGATATATTAAGTAGTTCCTCTGTAACGTTTCCATATGGTTAACGTTTTAGGAAACAGAACAAATGCAGAGATATAATCAACGCCTGATCGAGGAGTTAAAGAACAAGCACACTCAGGAAAGAGCCAGACTGCCTAAAATCCAGAGGAGCGAAGCAAAGACTCGAATGGCAATGTTTAAGAAGAGTTTAAGAATCAATTCACTGGCCTCTCCAGACCAAGACCGTGAGAAGATTAAGCAGGTTATTAATCAAAACAGTTTTAATAGTGTAAATGCTTAAAGCAAAGTGAATGTGAGGACGGGATGGAGTGCACTCTCAGCAGGTTCACTGATGGTACAAAACAGGGTTGACGCACCGGAGAAGCTCAGAGGATGTTGTCCTTCCCCCGGCACTCGTGAGGCTCCTCTGGAGCACTGGGTCCAGTCCTGGGCTTCCCAGCACAAGACAAACATGGGTTTACTGGAGCAAGTTCCACAAAGGTTCTTGAAGGTGACTGAGGGACTGCTGGGTCTTGTTATAGGAGGAGACGCTTACAATACCTGCAACACTGCAGCTGGAGGCAGGAAGGCTCACGGATGTCACCCATGTGTATAAGTACCCGTCAGAAGGAGCAAGAAATACAGAGAATCCAACTTAAACATAAGTGAACGCTTTTTTTAGTGTGAGGGTGGTCAGACGCTAGAACAAGTTGCCCAGAGATGTTGTGGAGATACTCTGAACCCAGCTGGACACAGTCCTGTGCAGCCTACTCCAGCTGACCCTGCTCTGAGCCAGGGGGTTGATCTTTGCAGGTCCTTTCCAACCTCGAGTGTTCTGTGATTCTGTGAAATACTTTTCAGAATACTTAATTTTTGCGAGCTTTTGAACTAAAACTGCAGGGTTTTGTTCTTTCAAAGGAAATGTAGTGAAGAGGTTTAGAGGTTTGCTTTCTACTGATGCACCAAAGTCCCAAATCTTTGATTCATAGCGTGAGCACTGGAAGGATGAATAATCTGGAAGAACCAGCCTCCAGTAGGTGTGTATCACCAACCTTAACTGAGACTTGTAGCAACGCTGCTGTGTCACTTAGCTTGAGAGGGAGATAACTTCAGGAGCGTGGAAGTGAAATGTGCTGTGTTTTAAGGAAAAATGGGAGTGCAGGCGTGGGATGATGGCATATAATAATGAGAAATGGAATGATGAACAAAACTGTGAGGACATTCCCTTTGTAAGAATTTGAAAAAGAAAGACTAAAGGAAGTATGGTTACTCTTTAAACCTTTTAAAACTATTCTTTTATGCTGTGTGTATTCATTCTGTTACATACCTTCCTTGGACTTGTGTAAACTGTTGTATCTAGAGGCACAATATAAACTGTCTTTTTATTACTCATTTTAGTTTGCTGTTCAAGAAGAAAAGAGGCAGAAGAATGAGAGACTGGCTCAGCATCAGAAACACGAAAACCAAATGCGGGACCTTCAGCTGCAGTGTGAAGCCAACATCAGAGAACTGCATCAGTTACAGGTTAAAAATAGATGATATTATAAATGAACCTTTAGTGGGAAGACTTGGGTTAATGACAGATGAAGGCAAAGCAGAAACATCTTTTCCTTCATGTTTAACTTTGCTTTCAAGGCCTGCAGCAAACCACTTAACCAGATCCAAATGCTTGCAATTAATGAAGAATCATTTTAAATGCAAGACCAGTATCAACCAGAAGCAGATGATCACTTCTAGACTATCTATCAAGTTCCCAGTGCTATTTTCTGTGGCAGCCTTTCCTTTTAACCTAATTCTGCTGAGATGTTGTCATTCATCGAACAGAGGCAGGCAGCACCAGGCATTGCCCACAAGACATTTGAGGCAGTACTTGGACTAGGGAGACTTTTACCAAGTGCAGGCTGCCTTTTGTACTTGAGCTTCTGGAAGGTACTTGGAAGGAATTCTCTTCTTGCAATGCGGAGCTTGTAAAGGTTGCTGCTGTTTACCAGAGACCAGGTCTCCTTTTCCATTATATCATTTTTTTTTCTGTTTCAGGGGCAGTTTTAAAGCATTAAATGATCATCTGCTAATAACCTTTGCGTAGGGAAATCGTCCAATGACCAGTGAAGCTGGTCCTACTGTGTTCACTTATGTCCTCGAGCACAGTCGGCGACTGTGCCACTAATACACACCTAGTAAATCCCCAAGTACCGTGGGAGCCTTGTGGGAGTTTCAGCTCCAGTAAAATCAAGCAGATTAGGGCTACACTGAGCTTCACCAGGACAAACTGGTCCCTGGCTACACTCCGGTCTGGCCATGTGCTTGTCAGTTTTGTTCCTGTGATTTTGCACTGTGGATCAGACCCAGTTGGGACTGGCACCCTAGAAACAAGGACATGGGTTTAGAGACTGCCAACTGCTCTTCAAAAGCAAATATTTGATGTAGCCAAATATGTAATTTTTGTTTCTCCCCATGCTTCACAAGTCCTCTGAAAGAGCAGCAGCTGCCTGTGTGCCTCACTGAGTGTGAAGCTAATGTGTGGTTTGATTGCCCTTTTCCATCTCATAGGGCAATTCTGAGGCTGCTTCTGCAAGCTCATTTCTCTCCTCCCTAAGTCCCATTTGTTAGTCTTGAGCTCATTGGCACCAGGAGTTGAAATACTTCCAAAAACCTACCTCCTCTTTAATGTAATTGACTTTAATACATTATACAAACTGTCTTTAGAAATCAAAGCAGAAATTCTGTATGACCTTGAGAAGCGTTTTTGGCAATGAAACATAGTTTTGAGTAACACTGTTGGCTGCCGCCCTAATGATATTTCAGGAGTATATTCGGACTTGCAAGTATTTCTTATCTCAATAGGTTCTAATGGAAAGATCAGCTTTGGATAATGCAGGCTCATAACATACTTTTATCTTGTAATTATTCACGTCACTATTTACAGGAAATAAGCTAATTAAGAAGAATTAGGACAACATATGTCAGTGTACAAATGTTGAGTTGCCTAATCTGAATTAGTTTTGCATAAGGATTATCTTTATCTCATTTCAAGAATGAGAAATGCCATCTGCTGGTTGAGCATGAGACGCAGAAGCTAAAAGAGCTGGATGAAGAACACAGCCAAGAATTGAAGGAATGGAGAGAGAAATTGAGACCAAGAAAGAAGGTAAATCAGAACAGTTTGTGAATTGGAAAATCAAGAGCTGGATCTAGCAAATATAGACCATACAGAAAGTAGCTCAGAGGAGGAGCCCAAACCACTGTCCCAAACTGCTGCCGTTCATTGCATCATAAAAGATATTAAACCAACATCAAATGTGCAAAAACTGAGCAAAGGGCGAGTGCAACAAGAAAGGCTTCTGTGTTACCAGCCCCTGAGTGTTCCCTCTTGCAGCTTGTGTGTGCATATTTGCATATAAAACTTCATAGCTGGAGGTAAAGCTGGGTTTAGGAATGTGTTTCAGGAGCCAGTAGGCTACTACAAAAACTGAGGCTAGGTGACAGGTGGTGGAGATCAGCTTTGGGGTTTATATTTAATGTTCAAGTGGGAAACAAGAGATTTTCACACTGTTTGGAGAGTGTCCTACAGGAAGATGGTGTCCTGAGCTTCCCCCGCCTTGGTTGTTGTGCAGATTCTGAATTGCCAGGTGATTTTATTGTGATGGGGTGTGAAGTCACAGTGTTCCATCAGACAGAATGGCACCAGTGTGATAGGTTTCTTGTGCTTATGCTCCTTGTGCTAATCCCATGACAATCTGATTTTGGTTGTAGACACTGGAAGAAGAATTTGCCAGGAAGCTGCAGGAGCAGGAAGTTTTCTTTAAAATGACTGGAGAATCGGAATGCCTTAACCCTTCAACACAAAGTCGGATTTCCAAATTCTACCCAATCCCCAGCCTTCACTCCACTGGCCCCTAATTCCGGGAACTACTGTAGGTTATTTCATACTTGGAATTCTCCATCCTCGTCATCTAACCCGACTGGATCTGCGGTGTACATCAGAGGACCTCGTGCTCTTTCTTTTCAGTGGAGACAATCAGTGTCGGGATCCGTTTCTTTACTTCTCTGAACAGAAGAAAAGAAGAAAGGTGTTGGTGTATGATGGTAATGTTGTGTCCTTCGGATGTTTCAAGAGTAACTGGGGTTTTTATCTTGGTCTCAAAAAGTAAGTTATAGACGGTTTTGACTTTAAGCCTAAAACATTGATTATACTCTTTCTGATCACAAAAAGAAACGGTTTCTCATGTGAGCATTTAAACAGTGTAATATTAGTTCTGCTACTGTGTTTTTCAGTGTTTGATTTCTCCACAAGAGAATTCCACAATTGAAACTGCCGTGAGTGGTTTAATACTCTGTAATGCTGAGCAGTGTCTTCATAGCAAGGACTGAAACGGATTACTCAGAACATGCCAATAATGAGAGAAAGAAACCCTTATGTTTAAACCTGACTGGTAAAAGCAAAAGCCTTTGCAACCTCTTTGAAACAAAACCTCTGGCATGAATTAAACTGAGCTGATCTCCATGACATATTTTGTCCATTAGTTCCATAATAAAATGGGGTGCTAGTTTAATTAATACAGTGCCTGAAACAGATATGCTGAACCTGGCGACAGGGTGGCATTTCATCATTTAAAGAAACAGAAACTCCTTAGCATTGTTGTTACTGTAGAGATTTCTTGCTGCTACTGCCATTTTTGTTGTAAGTCCTCACCCTAAAGTATTTTGCACTAAAATATGTAAAGGTGAAAGAAATGCTAACTTTAAAAATGCACAGTTTATTATTTTCCTTAGCTGTTCCGGGGGGTTCATTCTACAAACAGAACACTGTAGAATGTATTTTTTAGGAAGCGGTGTGCACCATGCACGTGGTTTCTCTAACTGAACCTGCAATGGGTAGAGCCATTTTTCTGTTCTTACCAAAGCCTCTTCATTTAAACTCCATCAGGCAAGTGGAGCTGGGTGGTCATATTTATAATACCCACGGCTAAGTCTGATTTGGTTAGATTTGATGGGGTTTTTTTAGTCATTTTATTTTATAGAAAGATTTAAGTTAAATATATAGGCAAACTACGTTATGAAGCTGCATTTTTGCTTTTGTGTTGCCACATACTAACATAGGCAGGTTGTATTTTTCATAGATGTACAATAAGTTATTTACCTGACTGATCTGCAGTGGGAAAAAATCAGAGATGTAGGGGAAATACAGCTCTGTTGGGTCACTTTTACTGCACCCTTTTCGGTGGTTAGAGTTTGAGTCATATCAAGGCGGTGTTCCCAGCTGTACTTTGGTATGCTGGCGTTCAGCTGGTGAAGTAGTACTTGCTTTCTGTCCTTTGAGGCCTGACTTTTAGGCTGTTTGGGTATCAACTGTATGCGTTCTGTTTTGCTGGCTTGTGTTAAACGTGCAACTGGTGACCGTTACATGGCGTTCATTTCATGGGAACAGTATTGATGCATGTGAATGAAGTCATAAGTTAACATAGGACTTTAATCAGATGTGGCTGAAACCTTGGATGCTGAAATCCTTGGACATTGAAGTGTCTTCATTGACCGCCTCAATGAAGACTCTTAATTTACAGCGCAGGAAAAACCAACTCATTTGGAAAATGCATGTTTTAATTTAAATTTTGTAACTTTTTGATAGCATAATTACTTTATAGCTAGCCTTAATTCCTGGCATTTTATTATATAACTGTGTATTGTGTACTGTTGTAAATTCACATACCATATCTCTAGAATGTTGTCTGTTGCTAAATGCAAAGTTCTTTACATTATTCATTCAGGAGGGTGAAAAGAGTCCCTGAAGGCGTTTTTAAGCTCCACCATCATAAATCGGCTGTTACTAAAATAGCATTAAATAATCCTCATCTTTAACAGAGTTTGGTGGCAGTTTCATATGAAGTAGGCTCAGTGCTCTACTCGGGGAGAGCAGGCAGGGCAGGCATGTTTCCCCTCCTGGGTTATCTCTACCTTCATCCACATTAAATCCTTGGTGGGAAAGGTTAATCCTCTCCTTACACTTTCGGCAGTCCCAGTGATAACTGGCTAATATATATTGACACACTATTTACCTCGGTCTAAATCTTTATGAGTGTTTTACTTGAAGACCCTTTTCACACCGGCCCCAGCAGCCTGGTCTCACGGTGCGTTGTGAGTATTCAGGTTCTGTGATGGAGGGAGGGATTGAATGCAGAAGTGGGTGCTGGGTCAGGCCTGCAGGTGTGGAGCACTGTGAACTGTGCTGAGGCTTGATAGCAAGTGTGAAAAGGAGTTTTTCTAGGGGATTACAGGAACTAGCCTGGGTACTTAGACATTTAGACTGATAACATTGGGGTGAAGTATTGCAGAACCTGAAGCAGGTGTACAATATTGTATCAGTGTCAGAAAATTCAGTTCAAATTAACTTAGTCCCACAGAGGCCTGGAAGAGATCTTCTGAGATACAAAATCCAATCTCTTTGGTATCACATCACCCCCCATTAATAAATGTTAGGAGCTTCATCTCCACTGTAGTTAGGTGTATTTTTCCTCACAAAACAATGCACTTTGTTACTCAGTGTTCAGCAGATCTCATTTTCCCCCCACGGCCTTCAAAAGACAAATCAGTGTTTACTCTCTTTGTGTTTTACATCATAAATGCTGCCCCCAGGAAAACTAACAAAGGCAGTGAATGTGTGAATTGCAGTGCAGTATGTTGGTTGGTTGTCCTGTATTTACAGCTGCCTCTGACAGGTTCAGCCCTCACACCTTGTTCTTCCTGAGCTCTGAGAGCAGATTTTGGCACCTGCAAAGTCAGCTTCGTTGGGATAGGGCCTTGGAAGGGTGAGAGCCACTGGCTCTGCTCACATCCTAACCATTACTAGAGCTCAGCTGCTTGCAGGAACCTCTGCCTATGCAGCAGTGCTGGCAGCCCAGGGGGATCTGTGGCTGGGTGAACCTCACATGGTCGTGCTGCCCCTATGCTTAGGAGGTTCTGCATCGTGAATAAATTGGGCATCTCTCCTGGATGGGGCTGTCTGAGGTGGGGTTATCACTGAGGAGGATTCCAGCTGTGGCTCAGCCTTGGCCTCCTGGGGTCCCAGGGGAGCTTTGCTTCACTTTGGTGAAGGGGGAATATTCCAGCGTTTGTTCCTCTCCGATTCCCATAAAGCAATTGTGTTTCTGTTTGTAAGCACTCTGCTGAACACAAGAGAAGCGTGTGTGGCATGAAGAGACAGGACATTGGGGTCATTATGATTGATTAAATAGCTCCTGATTTATTAACACCTTCTGAAGGAAAACTGGAATTGCCACCTGAATTCCAGTTCAGAGGTGGCCGCCCTGCACTGTCCTTACCAGTGGCATTCACTCACAGTGATTTTTCACATCCCTTTTAAAATACTGATACTCATTCCCGGCAGCATCCTTTTTTCAGACAATGCCTTGAGCTAATATCCTCTTAAAATTACATCCATGGATATTGATTATCTGATCCATCACAGCATTCACAAGTATTCTTCTGTCCCAGAGGACTTTCTCTATTGTAACTCCATGCTACTGAATTTGTAATCTTAATAAATAGGAGACTTAGCACCTTAACTAAAACAGAGCCAAGCAATGCAGTGATGTACCATCACACCACGATGTCTTACATGGCAGCAGTATCACATAGGAAGCTTAACTTGATTCTCCACATAAAAGAGTATCTGCCTTGCAAGTATTTCAAGGTTATTTGGTATAGGAAAAATAACACTTTTTTTAATTCAGGCCCTTAAATGCACCTTTATGTAGCCTGTGTAGCTGCAGCTCATTGCAGCTCAGAAATGCTCATCATGCTGAAAACCAGGGAGCAGGCTTCACTGTGTGAATAAGCTCAGTGTTGGTTGCTTCCACTGAGCTATTGCGCTTTGGTTACTCTGCCTTGGGGAAGGGAGGCAAAGTTTTGGGGGCAGTGGCTTTGTGGTCACTGGAGGAAAGGGCAAGGAGGAGCATGTGGGATGGTCACTGTGTAGGTAACTTCCTGCTTTTTATGTCAGCATTTACAATCTGGTCATTTAACTTCAAATTCTTCACTTCTGGGTCTCAAACTTCCTTGAGTTGATACATCCATGCACATTTCCCATTCCCAGACTACTTCTGCTGTCTTCACAGCACATGCAAAACAAGGTCAGAGAGAATAAACCTTCCTCATTCAGAGGCAAGGATGCTGTGTTGGTTCTCAGTCTTACAAAAGGTGAGAACAGATGAAGGGGAGGAGAAGGCAAAAGAAGCTTGTGTTTCTCTATATTGCTTGCAGAGCTGTCAGTTGTTCTCCATCCCCTTTCTCTTACCTCATCCTCCTACTTCATTTCTGTAGGTACTTCTGGCATTAGGTGCCAGAGCAATGAGACAAACCTCTTAAGAACGTGCTCAAAACCATGAAAGCTCATGCATAAGGGCTCATGTGCTTCCACTGTACCAAAAGCAGAAGGGAGTGGCTGAGCCCAAAGATGCTTTAGTTTGTCAGGGTCTCTTCTACAGTTCCCCAGGTAGGTGGTAAAGTCTGTTTCTTACAAATTAGCAATACTGAAATGGGGGAAAGAATGGAAACTAGAAAGGGACATTGAGTGAAATCTGTGATGTTGAACTGTCACACCCATTTCCTATAGGAAAGGCAAGCGGGGGGGGGGGGGGGGGGGGGGGTCTGCTGTGATCAAGTGTACACTGAGGCATCCCCACCTCATGTTGTCCCAGCCATGTGCTGAATGTTTTGTGTTACCTGCAACCCCAGTTAATTTTGCCTTACAGAAAGCAACCAAAAATCCGGGGATGGATGACTAACTGGTTGAGGGTCTCTGTACGTACAGCTCGTGGAAGTGAACTTGCAGTAGCAGCCATACACCAGTTTTGGGTTGGTTTATTTCTTTTTTTGTCTTGTTTTTAAAAGTAATTTGATTTCATGGCTTTCTGTAGAATATTGTAATAATTCTGCTGTAAATACAATAAAATCACAGTTTGCTGAGCTGGCCTCTGGTTTGCTGATGGAAAAGTTGCATGAAATACATGTGATGCTGGAGTGAATGGGAATTCTAAAATAACTGCTTGTAAAAAGTACTTTAGGTTGTGCAGTGTGTGTGGCTGCCTGACTGGAATAGCCCAGGGCAGGAGGGCAGATTGAGCACAAGCCTAAAGGGGTGCTGTTTGCAGTGACTGCTGTGGCCTATCAGTGGGAATGCAACATGGGGTCTACCCTCATGACAGCCACCCTGACCGCTTGGGGACTGGTGAAGAGGTGAGGAGCTGCTGTTTGGCAGCAGAGCCCCCCTCAGCAATGGTCCAGGCTGAATGATGAAGGGGCCTCAGAGCACTCTGAGCTGCCCAACCGTGTCCCACAGCACAGCCTGCAAGCACAGCACTGTCCTGAGTAGTTCAGGCATGGACACACAGCTGCTGCGCTTAAACACAAGGCTTTATTGGCAAACATGCTCTATGCTCTGAGAGCTGGCCTGGTTCACACAGGCCTTTGCTCTAAACACTCCTATGTTTAGGGAACACCAACACTTGACATTAGGAAACCTGGACTGAAAACAAGCAATTCAAGCAAGGGGTTGGGGTTTTTTTGCTATAAAAATGAGCCACTGACCTGCTATGGCCAGTCCCTGGAACTAAAGTAAGCAGTGTGTGTGTGCAGTACACACGGCCCCAGGAACACCGTAACGCTGATGTGGTGGCACACACATGGTAACCAGGCACCGTGCTGCGCTGAAATGCCATCCTCTGCCTCGTGGTACCTTACAGCTCAGCCATCACTCAGCCCCTAGGCTCCCCCAGCTAAAACACAAACTTTACCAGTAATGCCTCACTGCAAGGAGGAAGGCAGCGACTGTGGCACCCTGGGACAACATGCAGAGGCTGCTGCTAACGTGACTGGCACCTGCTGGCACCTGAAAAAGCAGGTCAGCGTGGGCTTGGCTCACATTCCTGTGCTGAGAAACAGAACAGCCACCAGCACCACCCAGCTGTGTCTGCCCCTGTGCACAGTGATGCCCGATGTAACGATGGTCACGCAAGCCTGGGTTGAAAACCACACTTTAATTGGGCTGTTTAGATTAAAAACATTCCCCCACCCCACTGTTTTTAAAAAACAATACAAAAATACTTTTAGAAAGATCCACAAATTCTGTTTAAAAGTGCTTCAGTTCGGTCCCTGTGCATGTCATGTCCTGCTGTGCTGCTATGAACAGGCATTGCAAAGCATGTGCTGACCCAGGCAGAAGCACTTGCATGTGCTATACCCCTCCCTGCCCGCAGCCCTCCAGTAACAGCTTCTCCAAGGAGCTGTGCTCAAGAGCAGGTTTAATGCACCTGGAGCATTAAACCCACTCCCAAGGCCAGTTGGGTGGGCATCGCTTTCCAAAGCATGTCGTGGGCTGAATCTAAGCTCTTAAAAGCTTGTGTTTGATGGGAAGGGATGCTTTCTCTTTTAATTTATGCTGGCTAGTTGGCTAGTTGTTAAAACAGGATTTTAGGTAGCTGGGAGTAATACAAGAAGCCTGGACTGAGTGAGACAGACAGGGCTCCCTGTCAGCCCAAAGCTTGGGAGCTCAGGATGCTAAGCCAAACATCAGCAACAGCAGCAAATACCCACATCAGGGCCATACTTGACTGTAAAAGAGCCATTCAAAGCTCTGCAGCAACACCGAACTATCAAGCCTAAGTGGTTAGCTGATGGGCAGGGATGTGTTAGGTTTCAGGCAGTGATGACTCAAGCTAATTCTCTATAGGCTGCTGGGAATGCTGCCCCGTGCAGAACTGAGCTGCCTCTTTCCTCAAACCCCAACATTTCTTCTTTTTCTCCTGCCAACATACATTTGTTCACCTGGGGAGAAGAAAGTCAAAAGGAGAGTTACTTGAAAAGTTCATGTGGGGTAACAAAGACAAAAGACCCCAAACAAACATCTGGGGCCATATGGGTTTTTCAGCAGTTCCCAGAGATTCCCTGAGGAATCCTCCCTCCCCAGCAGGCAACCCCCGCTCTCCTGGGGATGGCAGATGTTCATACCTTTCTCTCCTTTCTCTCCTTTCGGTCCCCTGTGCCCGTGGCGTCCTGGTGGGCCCATTGGGCCAGGGTCACCTGAGGGAATGAGGAGACCAAGTTTGCCCTTGGGCACGACTGCCCCATCAACAAGGACAGGCCAGGGCAAGGAAGAGCAAGTCCTGCTGAGATCCTGAAGGTGCCATCTCCACTGTGGGGAGGCTGTGACCTTGAGCAGCCCTGTGCCAACTACCACTGTGGACACAGGGCTGCTCCCTAGCTGTTAGGAGGCTTGAGAAGGAAAGGATGGCAAGCCTTACCTTTGGGTCCAGGATAACCTCTCTCCCCTTTTTCACCGGGTGGTCCCTGGATGGCACCATATGCTGGAGAGGGAAATGAAGGAGAGGATGAGTGAGTGGGACAAACCACATGCAAAGGGCTCTGTACTCTCACAGCAATAGTGAGTCACACTGGAAGGATATTTCTCTAGGTCAGATGGGATTAGACTGACTGAAAGCAAGTTCTGGTTCTGGTCCCAGCAAAGTCCCAGGGCAGGGTGTGATCCCACTTCACTGGCACTGCTCTGCTGCCCTCTCTGGGTGTCCTGGCTGTCACCAGTGCTGGAGCTGGCCCACACTCAGGGAGGGGAATCTCAGCACAAAGTGAGCTGCTGGCTCCTGTTGCTCTCCGCATGCCAGCCCAGCCATGGTAAAATCGGCCACAGGGGTTGCAAGCACAGTGGCTGTCGGGATTTGGGATGAATTTCCTGCAAGTAGTGGGAAAATCTAATGCCTTCTTAATGACAAGACTGCACCTCCCCAGCAAGGGAGGAATGGGATGGACAGACTACCTGCCTCCAGCTTTGTATCTCAGCAGTATTTCTGCAGCGTGCAAAGGTGAAAAGATCACTGGGTCTACAAGAGGTTGGTGATACCTCCCATGCATGAGCCAGAAACATGAAATCAGTATGTCACTTACTTCTAAAGAAGTCCATGAGGTCCGCAGTGACGTTGCCATAGGCTGCAAAGACCCGGCTGATGCCAGGAGGACCAGGAGGGCCTGGGGGACCTGCAGGTCCCTGCCCAGCGTAAGACATCAGGTCCTGGAGAATACCTTGGCCTAAGGAATTAAAGATATCATTCAAAAGGAGCTCTGGGAAAACTGAGGCTGGATGCTGAGGCAGGAAGGTGTAAGGGGGAGGTGGAGCTAGCAGGAAGGGCAAGGGAAGTAAACACTGACACAAAGCACAGAAGATTAGGGTTGTGTGCTGGGACAGGGAGGGTCAGGACGAGCAGGCATTCCACTCACTCTGTAGGCTCTCTGACACTCGGAGTGCCAGCTCATTGTAATCCAGGGAACCAGAGAAGGAGCTGCTGTAGGATCTGCTTGAACTTGATCTCCTGCGTGATTCCTCCTCTGCCAGCAACCCATCAAAAGACCCATCATTGCCCATGGAGGTCTCATAAGAGCCATCGCTGCCCACTGAGGCACTGTAAGACGACATGCTGCTCATGGAGCTGCCATATGAGCTGCCCGTGCCCAGTGATCCCCCATGGGATCCCTCAGCACCAAGGGATTCTCCATGTATCTGCTCGGAAGTCCGTAACCCTTGGTATGATGAAGACATAGACCCAGCCACCAAGCCACTATCTCCTTTGGGTCCTCGTGGTCCCCTTGGTCCAGGGGGTCCGGGTGGCCCCGAGATGTAGTTTCGAACTTCATCACCTGCAAAACACAAGAGGGTGGGCGTCAGGGGCACTGGGGTGCTGGGGACTCCAGGCTTGGCACAGGTCCTGTGCTACTGGAATGAAGACTGGAGTGTGAAATTTTCTCCTGGCAATCATCACAGTAACCCTCATCCAGTGCCATCTCTCAGGCAGCAGGCACAGGTGTCAACCTTAATCTCCACAGGTGCCATAGCACCCTCCTCCTTCCCATCTCTCCCACAGTTTTGAGTGTCCTAGTCTTGGCAACATGCCCACAGCAGAAGGGTGCACTCCTCTCAGGCCAATGTCAGCACCAAAACAGCCACCCTGTGACCAGGGTCCCAAAAGTGAGGGGATCCTCATGTTTTTGGAAGTCTGCCCTGGATGACTTGCCATCTTGAGAGCTCAGATTAACGCAGCTTCACAGCTGGTTCGGTTCCAACCCCTACATCACCCATTGCTCTCTAGAATCGTAGAATCATACAATAGTTAGGGTTGGAAAGGACCTTAAGATCATCTAGTTCCAACCCACCTGCCAGGGGCAGGGACACCTCCCACTAAACCATGCCACCCAAGGCTATGTCCAATCCGGCCTTGAACACCGCCAGTGATGGAGCATTCACAACTTCCCTGGGCAACCCATTCCAGTGCCTCACCACCCTTACAGTAAAGAATTTCTTCCTTATATCTAATCTAAACTTCCCCGTTTCAGTTTTAACCCGTTACCCCTTGTTCTCTCACTACAGTCCCTCATGAAGAGTCCCTCTCCAGCATCCCTATAGGCCCCCTTCAGATACTGGAAGGCTGCTATGAGGTCTAGGCAGGTGTTTGTCAAAGAAGATGCTTTTCCCATGGCAAAACTCTGCAGGTGACCTTATCAGGGACTTACTTGGACCTTACAGGCCAATTGTAACTGCGCAGTGCCTGTTCCTTTTGGCCCACAACATGGACTTTGCCTCCTTGAGAGGAGACCAGCCCATCAGGTACAACATAGACCTGGCTGTAGAGATAAGGTGCTTCTGCAGCTTCATTTTAGGGAAGGCTCCTACAGGACTGCCTTAGCTGTGGCAGAGGCAGCAGCCTACACAAAGCAAAGCATGGCTTGGGTGCGTGCAGGGGGATGGATGGTGTCCCCTTACTCTTCAGGTACTGGATCAGCTCGCTCCTGAACTCATCGCTGTTGGTGATGTCAGCATAGGACAGGAGACCAGTTCCTGAGAAGCCTGGTGGTCCTGGAGGGCCAGGAGGGCCAGGTGGGCCCTGGATTCCAGAGAGGGAGGAATATCCCACACCTTGAGAGAGAAGAATTATTTTCCAGCAGTGAGAGGACAAGAGAATCAAACATGTCTGAGGATCTTCAAAGCGCAAAGGCTCCAACCCCGACTTCCACCCCTCTCCAGCTGATGTTGTGAAGTGACCCTGTTCCCAGTGGACGGTCCCAGCCCTGCTGAGCTAAATCTCAGCCTCAGTCCCCCAGCACCTACAGGCAGAATCTCCCTGCCAGTTGTGAGAAGTACAAGTTCTCTTTACTTTGTAGGTAAGCAGAGAAGTCCTCCAGAGAGATGCCTGGTGATCCAGGGATCCCTGGAGGTCCTTGGGGCCCTGCAGGTCCAGGGGGCCCAACAAGCCCGCTGAATTCAGAGTCTGTAAGACACAAGCGAAGGAGTCACTCAAACCATCACAACCCTGATGAACCTTCCCTGACAATACAGTCAACATCAGCCACAGCCAAGTACAAGGTGTTTTTTTCTCCCCAGCACCTTCTGGTGCAGCCTTCCTGGTGCACCTCACTTTGCTGTGTGTAGACATCACAGTCAGGAGATCCCAAAGAGGGCAGAAGTCCCTACTTTTTAAACACACTTTCTGAAAGTGGCATAAAGAATTCCTTCATGCTGCAGAGCTCAGAGAAGGGCTCCTCCAGCCCCATTCCCAAGACAGCATCTCCCTGCTGCTGCTCTCCACAAGAGCATAGTGATCTGTCTGCAGCCCTTCATGGTCTGTGCAGGTCCTGGCAGAGCCCAGGAAGGCTGCAGTGTTCCTAAGTGACCATCACAGTCTCATAGACAATTATTTGTCAGGATGGGCAAAAGGGGAAATTCTGGCTAAGCCCATAAAAGAAGATCCTGAGGTGTGCAGGGACCTCAGACCAGGGGAGTAAAGAAGCTGGCTTACTTCTGAGGTATGCTGTCAGGTCACTGTAAGATATACCAGGAGTCCCTGGAGGCCCAGGTGGTCCAGGGAGACCAATACTCATCCCAGAACCTGCAAATTCAAACAGATCCAAGAGTAGCACATTCATAGAACAGGCAATTTACATGGTTAACAGACAGGCTGCAGGGCTTGCTCACAGGCAATGCAGGAGGGACTCCTGCAGAATGGAATGTTCCCAGCAGCAGATTGTGCTGGGAACAATGGCTTAAACCTTGTTCAGGGCTTGGAGTTAAAGCTTGCCCCGTTAATCTGAATGCGAGGGCACTTGCAGATCGGCAGGCATCAGGCCTTTATTCATGGCCCACTGGCATGCACTGCTCTACCTGTGTCTGCCTATCTGCAGTAGGTCTGATGCAGAACTTCGCATCTCTGTGATGTGGATTAATTAAATGACCCTGCTGGTAAAGTGCAGCTGTCCTGGGTGAGGCGCTACTGCTAAACAGCAGATTTCTGCTTCCAGAGCCAAAGAGGAAATTCCCACCATCTTTGGAGCAGCCAACCAGCGAAATCTGGTCTCCAAGGTCAGTTCAAGGAGACTAAGAATGGACCAGGCTGTGCTTTTAAGGAGAAAAATGCAGCTACTAGGATTAGGCATTTTAGCACTGCTGTTGGGGACGCTCCAGGGTCCTCTCTACCCAACAGCTCTTACATGCCACATCACCCCTTTACAAATGGAAAAATGAAGCAGAGAGGCACTTCATTTACTTGTAAGACTTTGTTGTCTCAGCTGCCTTGACACAAAGCGGGCCTAGATAACTTTTCCACAGAGAGAGATGTCCTGGCCACAGAGCCAATGAAAAAAGGGCTGTAAAGGCACTTGAAGAGATTGATGGGAATTCTAAGATGAAATTATGTTCCTAAACTCAGTTTTTAGCAAAGCAAGAACTCATTACTAGAGTTTGTGGACAGTATCTTAGCTACAGGGGGTCTTTGTTTTCTTCCAAGTCTCTCACAATCCCTGTGAGGAGGTCTCTGTACATAGGGATTCACACAGTCAACACTGGAAGAGTTTTCACTGACCGCAGGAGCTTTCTGCACAGTTCCCAAAAGAACAGAAGGAAACGCACACTAATAAAGGCCATTACTTGTCAAGTAGCTGATAAACCGTCTGGTCAGTTCATCATAATCCAGTGACAGAGACGCGCCATCTCCCCCTGGTCCAGGAGGTCCTGGTGGGCCCCGAGGTCCCACCAGATACTGACGAATTTCTTCTCCTGGAAATGAAAAATGCATCTTTTAAGGCCATCCAGCTCCTGCAAAGGCACCAGGTCTGAGGAGTTCAGCACCTACGGCAGGCCCTGACCCTCTGAAGCAGCTGCTGGTAACTCCAGTTGGGCACAGGAGATTGGAAGAGAAGACCTGGGATGCTTTACCCTTAACCCCCATGTTTCCTTTCAAGGGCCACTTACTCTGCAGCATGTCCAGAAGTTCTTGGTACAAAACAGATGTAGTTGACACCGAACTGGCAAATGACTGATAACGATCTGAAGAGCCTGTGGGAATGAGACAGAAGGTGAAGAAGGGTCAGGCAGGGACAAAGGAAAGCTGGGTTAATCCAGTTTAACCGGTGGAATGAGCCTCCCATGCCCTCAACCATGATTCAGTTCTGTCTCACCCACACTGGTCATCTCCACAAATGTGTGCTCTGTGCTTTTCTGACTAAGATTCCAGGCTACTTCCAAAAGCTCTGGAAGTGTCACTGACTTTAGGAGGGCCCCAAGTGTACAAGACAGCCCCAGAATACTTGAGATCACATATACCAAATAGAGGAACCTGTCTGGGTCTTAGGGGCATTACAGGGTCTGACAGCTAATGTTTAACGTGAGACTCTTTAAACAGCAGCACCTGTTAGTTAATCTAACCATTAAAATGAAACAAGGCTCAGAGGCCACCTCAGCTGTGTGAGACTGCAGAAGATGAATAACTGGGTTGGGGGGCTGCTATTTAAAGACTGATGTTTCTCCTCTGGTTCTCACCTCCCAGGTGTTGTACAAGCTCAGCCAAGAGCATGACTCAGTACAGAGCTTACCAACATGGTGCTTACTTGTCATATAGCTCATAACACGGGTAGCCAGCTCTGCATAATCCAAGTTCATCCCATCCGCAGTGGTGATGACTCCAGGTGGGCCCGGAGGGCCTGGTGGGCCTTGGGCACCAATCAAATAATGCCTTACGTTGTCACCTAGATAGGAAGCCCAAGATATACCCACATCAGCAGAGGGAAGACAATGGCCACATGCACAATTACTGGACCCTCTCCTCCTGGCAAAAAGCAGGCCAACAGAAGGACAGTTCTGCAGACATCACAGTGGGCAATGGCACTTCACAGTAGTCAACAGAAATAAGACTAGAGCAGTAAGGATGCTGTTTCTAAAGGAAGGGTGACACGGGGCTCAGGGAGAAAGGCATGCTCCTGCTAAGCCGTGGCAAACTCTCATTATACTCACTCTTCAGGTAGTCGGTGATATACTGCTGAATCTCCTGAGATGAACTTCCACCTGGGCCAGGAGGACCAGGTGGCCCAGGAGGTCCAGGGGGTCCTTGTCTGGATCCACCTACAGAAAGCATGGTAAAGAGAAGGCATGCTTACAGTAGACCAAACAATGCACTGAGCCCTTCCCACAGGTCTGGAAATAGCTTTGGGAATGGACAGTGGAGGGGCTCCCCATTCATCTCTAAACACAGTCTAGGCATAGGCTATTGGGCAGTATATTGTCTTCAATTAATTCAGCATCTTACAATTCAGCCTGTGCAGCTCTGCGGGGCTGAGTCCAGAGACCTCCCTGGCTTTGTACTGACAGACCTGGGCCAGTTCATGCCCCAGAGTGCAGTGCTGTGTGGAAATATAGATGGAGTTCCATAAAGTGCAGAAGCTCGTTAGTCTAACGTCACTGCCCTGCTGCTCCCAGCCTGGACAGCACCAACTCAAGAACCTCAACACTCATCTCCATTGCAAGATACAGGTGGGTCCTGTATGACTCCTGTCACCATGTTGTCAAGTGACACCTCATGTTATTTAAGGTGTTTTCCCATGCCCCTGAAGTAGTATTCCTATGATGTAGAGAATCATCAGGGGGTTTCTTCATATGGAGGGACTCCTAGGTTAATACACATGCACTTCCTGTGAAACTGCACTAACATCCTACATACGCAGATGCTCCTACTGAGAATGAAAGCAGCTTAATTCACATGAACCCACCTGAAGGTAAGTAAAACTGAACAAAGGGCACTTTTGTTCTGATCAGATTTTCCACTAAAGGGTTCAATGCAGCTTCCCTAATCCCTTGTGGAACATGGTTAGGCAACCTAGAATCCCTTTCTTTCATGTGCCGTGAGGAAAAACTCAAAGGATTCCCAGTAAGCTGATAACAGAAAACTTGCAACTCTTAAATTATCCAATTTCAGGCAGGCTGTGCAAAAAGAGGTTTTGAACACAAATCCCATCAGCATTAGGTTGGCACCCACAGCTGTAAAACCTGAAGGAGCTTTCTCAAAGTCATTTCAAAGGACATCAGCATTTCTTGATAGTATCAGAGCAATGATGGTCTGGCCTCTTACCTCGAGATGCTCCTGGGATGCCAGGAGCGCCTGGGACACCTGCATCACCTGGAAACCAGAGTGAGGGAAACAGACAATTGTAATGGGTGACACTGCATGCTGCATACTTGGTCATGTAAAACAGTTGAGCTACGTGTTGTCAGAGAAGCAACTACCTAGCCTTGTAATGACTATCTTGAACTAGCAGCTTGTTGGGGAAGAGCAGAAGGAAGAGGCCACAGCAGCTTTCCTGAGTCTTCTGTGACCCACCCATGTGTCTCGTGCTCAGAGCATTTCTATTGCCATGGTCCTGCTCTGCCTCAAAAGGCAGTGGTGAGAACAGATGAGGTTTCCAAAGGACCAGGTTGCTCCATGCTTTAGTCTCAACCAGTCTTGGTTGTGTGAGGCTACCAGCAAAGAAACAAATAAGATTTTTAACTTCACCTTTGGGTCCAGGTGGGCCTGGTGGGCCTGGAGGTCCCTGTATGGTGACTCTATCACCTGCCAATTGCAGAAGAAGAGTCAGAGATTCACAGGAATAAAACGCATGGACAAAATCCTGGCTCCACTAAAACGAAGCTAGATTCAATAGAGCAGGATTTTGTTCCCTGATTTCAGTCTAGGGACAATGAATTAAAAGGAGGAAAGAGTGCACAGACTAACCATGGGAGGAGAATGCTGAAAGGCCAGGCTCACCCGGTTCTCCTGCATGGGGCACAGAAATGAAGGAGCAGTCACACATATAGGCAAGCTACCCTGCACCCCACTGGTGTCTCCTGGAAGCTTCCTTACCTGTGAATCCTCGTGGACCTCGTTCGCCTGTGAACAGGGGAGCAGAGGAACAATGTTAGCATTTGCCTTGTTCTGATCTGCAACATCCCAGCCCACACTGCAGAATATTATCATGGCCTTTGATTTGCAGGGCAGAAATAAGCAAGGAACTAGGTGCCATGTTTTCCTGCCAGCTCAGAGCTGAGCTACAATTTACAGGGCCCCCTCCTTTCACTGACTTAGCCAAGTTCACATTGCATTTTGTGTGGACATTTCCCCTTTGATGGCAAATCTGAAGCTCTAAATGCTCCTGAATCTAATGGGCCTGCACAGTTGGGATGTGAATACATCTATTGACTTGAATACAGTAGTGGAGGCTAATAAATTTCTCCGACAAAGACTGACTTGTTTTACATCAGCAGAGAGGACTCCTATTTAGTGAGCACTGTGCTAGCTTTCTTGCAGCCACAGAAAGGCAGGACACTTTCTGCTTCCAAGCCCTCCCTTCTTTCCTTTCAGTATGAAGTGCTGAGATCCATCTAGTATCTTGGTAAGGCAGCAGTATATACCCACCTTGGTCTCCCTTCGGGCCTGGTGGGCCTGGTGGACCTGGTGGGCCTGTGAAGAATGCTTCTGTAATTAAAACAAAAGGGTTTCTTCATGACATCCAACAGAACACGACACAAATTTCATCTGGCTCCACCTGGTCCTAGCCAAGGATGTACTCTATGGAACCACAAGTCAGGACATTCCCAGGGCACAGGTGAGGGAATGAGTGGGAAGAACCTACCTGAGGTGGACATGGAAGATCCTGATCTCCCTGGTGGGCCTGGAGGTCCTGGCAACCCTTCTCCTAAGCAAAAGAGAAACACAAACGCTTTAGGATGGATAACGATTTGTAATCGAATGCATGTCAGAGCTGCTACATCTCCAGCCATGGCCATAGCTGAAGTATTTCCGAGTGTAGGCTTATATCATTGTTTTCTCCACACACACCTATCCATGTTAGTTATTTTTCATTATCTGTTGCCACCACAGCAGACACAGGACAGAGTAACAACTTCCTTTGTGGTACAGAATGCCTATCCCAACTGGCCTCCGCTACTTTGATACGGAAGATTCATTTCATCACAAACCTGACCTGCTCCCCTTTGCTACCGAGCAGAGAGCAAAGAATGGGGTTATGCTCGTGTCTCATGTCCTCCTGCACATCCCCTCCTGGCTGTGATTGGGAAATCTGCGTTACAGGAAGTAGATGCGTTCCTCATGATAAGAACCATTCCATCTGTCCCCAGCTGGGAGTTAAGGCTGGACAAGTAAGACATAAAGATGGAATTGATGGCAGTTACTTCCTCTGGGACTTGAGAACATTGAATGTCTTCTCAAAAAGTATGGCTTTTATGTATTACTAGCCTGGCTAGCAAACCTCTGATAAAACAAATCTCCTCTCTTGGGCAGCACCTTGCTGCTGAGAAACTACATTGCAGTGAAATTGTTTTAGTAGGAACCCAGTATGGGAAATTCTGCTTTCAGTAAAGTCAGCCTTACTAACTTCCACCAGGTCCAAGATAGCATCTGGGATACCACAAGGCACAGGATAGAGGTACATCTCCCACTTTCTGGGTTAGTTTCAGAGAAAGAAGCTCTTACCTGGGGGGCCACGAGGTCCAGGGGGTCCCTGCACAGATTCACCTGATGACAAAAGAAACAGGGCTTACCTAGCAAACTCTATGGCCCAGAAACTTGCCATGTGCGTTAGCATCCCCCTGCTACTTACTGAGCTCTGCTATGTTACGTACCTGGTGGTCCAGGGGGACCTGGTGGTCCTGCTCGCCCTTGTAAATCTGACAGCACTGTGCAAATGAAACACACACAAAAAGGAGAAAACCGTTGCTATGGAGCTAGTGCTGCTATAGAAACTCTGTCATTACATTGCTGTTAGAAGCCTTTACAGTCAAAGGTGGACTAAGGCAGGACCTGGGTGACCTAAGCCAAAGTTGAAGCAGAGTGGGGAGAGGAGAGATGTATCTGATTGCCACCCTGTAGGTTAGGACATGAAGTAAAATACAGCCCTGAGCAGGCTGGCAGCATACTGGAAACAGAGAGGAGAACTCTCTGGAGAATGATTGCTGAGGGAAGGAGCAAAGGACTCAAAGGCTCGAGAAGGAGGGAAAGAGTTTTCCAGGAGAAGAAACATTCCTTCAAAGAGGGGCAAGTTTGCTAGGAGAACACTATGCAGCCATTATTTTAACAAGCAGCTGCACTGTGTTATCTTGATTTGAGATGTATCCTCACCTTCAAGTTGAGGCATAAACTCAAAGTTCAGTAATGCTGAGATCCAGGACTCCTGAAGGGGTGATGGGACAGTACTAGAGCATGGTCTGGATGTACATGACCCCATTCAGATGATGATCAGGGAAAGACCATTTATGATTTTATGCCCTCCGCTACCTTGCCTTTCCTGCACATTTGCAGAGGTTCAAGACCCTAAGAATTCAGATTGTAAGTGCACAACACATCTGGTATTGCACAGAGCAAGCAGACATGTTTCTTGGGATGCTGTTAAACCATTCTGCTCTGCTCCACTTATTTTCCATTTTAAAATAGCATTTGCTCCTCTGTGAATTCATCCTCTAACTCATAGAAAGATTTTGATGGCTGTTGCTCAAATTAGTGTGCCTTTTCAAACTGGTTCTCCTCTTACGGATGGCTCTGTGATCATAGGGAACTGCCCTGTGTGGCTAAAAGGCCAAGCTGAAATCTCACAGCTCTGTGACCATCTCTGCTCCTAGGGACTGTTCAACAGCCACCATTCCATAGCTTTCCTCTCTGTGACATATGACATGGGCCTGATGCCATCTACTTCCTTTTGAAAGCACTTTGGGATGCACAGATGAGAAGGATGGCAAAAGAGGTAGCTGGTGTTGTTATCCCACCACCAAACATACAAGTACATACTTGCCCTATGTCATGTTGAGCGGAAAGAAGTAGAGGCATCTCTGTTGGCTGTGAGCAGGCCTTGAGGCCTCTGGCACTTCTCTAAGTGAAGGAGTGGAAAGGTGGTCCACTTACTTTGAGATGCTAATGATGAGACTTCTGTTCTGATAGTTTCTATCACAGCTTCACCTGGGGATCCCTTCTCCCCCCGTGGACCTTTTTCAGGGAACAAAAGAAGAAAAAGTGAATCATGTAACTGAGAGAGGGTGACATTTTGAACCCACTCCTTACCTCCTTGTCAAAGGGTTCAGACTTTGCCTATGTGAACAGGGAGAGAGAACTCAGTCCCTAGGTCTGAGGGACACTGTATTCAAATGTGGAAATTACTGCACAATTTGCTCTAACAGGATCATAGGAAACCAGCTAAGAAAGGTTCTTAGCAGTCAGCTCTGTTCAGGCCCTTCCAAACAGACATCTGTCCAGTTAGCAGTGGCTTCACAGTGACATTATTCTCAATCTCCCTCTAGGTTGTTCTCCCACCTTTCAAAATGGCACAAGGTATCAGCTGGACTATATCCCCTATCACAGAAAGGCAGCCGCACTTGAAAAGTGCCTTAGAAATGCCAGCCTCCAGAAAACATAAGAGACAAAACGACATTTGTAGCATCCACATCACACTGGCTCTTCCCACCCCTTTCTCCTGGGAAAGAAAAAAAGAAGAGAAATTCTTTGCAAGACTCATTTTGCCAAATAATACAGCAAAATGAACTGAAAGGAAGAAATCTGCAGACAAAAGAGAGAGGGATTGTGCCAAGGGCTGAGAGAATTAGAAACAAAGGAAAAGTAATGATTTCAGTTCTCTTTAAGAAGCAGAATCAAAGCTGATGGAGAATGGTACCTTGCTGTCCAGGGAGACCAGCTGGTCCAACAGGACCTGGTTTCAAAGGACAAAAAACCAGACTGCATTAGATTTGCCTTGTTGTATTTTACAATAGCAATAGGTCTTTTATAAGAACTGAGACTATCAAATAATCTATTTGCTTGCACAAGTCAGTGGAACTGCAGTATGGTATTGATGTCATCAATGTCCCATGTATTACCCGTATCTCTGGAAAAGAGGCTTATTTTCCATCATGTGGTAATTAAAGAGCTTGGTGCCTCGTAAACTGAGGAAATAACCAGAGTGTCACTGACCACAGTAGGAATGAGATAGGCCTAACCCTCCGCCTGCATTCCCTGCTTCAAGCTGAGGCTAGCTCTACCAAACCAGCTCCAAGAAGCTGGAAGAGGCACAGAAATTCCATGAGAATCAGGGCTCAGCAGATATGCTGCCTGACACCAGCATGCTGGAGGGCAGTGTCTGACCTGGAATAGAAGAGTCTTGGGACCAAGCTCATGTTTATGTTTGTCTGTGTGTCTGTGTTTGTATGAAAGATTTGCAGACAGTAAATGTAGGATTTCTGCTGTCTTGAATTCAAAGCTAAGACTGGAAAACAAGCACTTCCTGATTTTGGTGACAGTGCTGGGAAAGGGATTAGACACTAGCCTGCTTTCCTGGGACACAAAAGAGCTTGATTCTACTCACTGTATTTGACCTATCACTATTTTGTACTCATCAGATCAAAGGACAACAGTGTTCCCAGTTTCTTCATCTTCTCAGCACTCCCTTCTGTCCTTCCCCCTCTGTGATTGTACCCCATTTGTTCCTTGAGGCTGCTGCCTTCCTAACTCAACCTGAGATCTTGGTCTTTCTGGAGGGAAGGGTGAGGACCATGAGTCCTGCCTGAGCAATCTTGCCACTCAGACAGGGCAGGCTGGCAGAGATCATAAACATCACACATTAAATTAAGAACTGGATCCACAGTGATGTAAGCTGCCTGCAAAAACCACAGCAGAAGAGCAGCTTCCTCACCTGGAACACCTGGGGGTCCAGTGGGGCCAGCTGGGCCAGGAGGACCTGGTGGGCCTGGCAGAGCAATAGTTGAGGAACCCTCTGAAACACAAACACATACACTTGTACACGTACACATATATACAAGCATCCAGTGAACATATAACAAATCTATCCTCAAGGAATCACACATCTACAGCATATGTATTCTCCCAACATAGGGAGCCCCAGTACAGGTCTGACACATAATCAAGATGAAGCATAGCGAAAACCAGAGATAGTCCTCCAAAAGCAGATGTATTTGAACTCTCACAGTACTACTTACCAGCACTTACGACTTTTCCTGGAGCTCCAGGTTCTCCTAAAAACAAAAGAGACAAAAGATGAACTTCTTTTTTTGGGAAAATCTGTCACTAGCTCAACGTCATTGTCTTATTAAACATGTGATTTCTGTTCTTTTTGCCCTTGATGTCTTGTCTGAGAAGTCATAGCACTAGAAGGTCATGGGGGAAGCAACAGCATTCAGCTAATCCAAAGATATCCGTTGATCAGCTTCCTAGGCACTACATCTGTCAGCATAGGCGATAGGCCTTGACTTAGCTTAGACAGCCACACAGCTTCCATGGCAGTCAACAGGCATCATACTCATATGCTAAGGGCAAAACCAGGTTTCCTAAGGTTTTCTAAGTGTAGAACTGTCGTGCTGACAGCCTCAGCAGATGCCCTGCCTTTCCTGTATACTCAGGGAGGCTTTGGCTACCGCCTGTTTCTCAAACCTTCCCTTCCTAAAGCCACTAGATGCCACTGTTGATTCAGGGATTAATCACTAGAGCAGCTAATCCTCCCTAAAATGAAGTGCTTGGAGAGAAAATGAGTATTGGGGAAGAAACAAAACTCACCTTTAGCCCCTGGTAGGCCTGGGTTGCCTGGAAGCCCTGATAAGAGGTGGATGAACAATTTTAAAAGGTTAGTGCAAACACTGTTTGCTGTTTTTTTCTCATAGCGCAGTTGAGTTTCACTTGTGGATTTATAGAAGGAGGTCCCTACTCAAGACCCTGGCTTTCAGCATTTATAAGCAGGTCACTAGCAGCAAGTGGAGGAATTCACAGTGGATTATAGACTGACCTATAGTGTCCCTGGGTGTAGTTAAGGGCTTCCTTTCTCCCATTGCTCCCTGGATGATAGCACTCTTAGATTTACCTGTAGTTTCTTCCAGGTACTGCTCCCTGGCTTGAGGCTCCTGGATAAATTCCCTTGTGATATGCCCCCCAAATCACCTCTGCTTGCAGACATCACATCCTCTGTTTCCATCGCTATTGCTACATCCTCTACCCTCTGTTTCTGCTGCCGATTAGAAGGACTTTTCAGTGATGCATAGGGAACTGAAACATATTATCTGCTGCGAGCTGTGTTTTAAGAGAGCTAAACTTTCCACATTCCAAGGCTCTGCATTGCTAAGAATTACACACCAACCACAAAAACTGTCTCAGAAGCCAAAGGATATGCAGAAACCTTAGGATATCACTTTGGAAGACCCAGGCAGCACCAAGAGAAAATTAAATAGGGTTTCTTTGAGCCCGTATCAAAGTGCATCATTGATAAATTGGAACATGGTAGAAAAGCCTACCTGGTGGTCCTTGGGGTCCTGTGAGACCTGGAAGAAAAAGACAAAAGTCCTAAGAAATTTCAGGTGGGGAAAAGACAGACAGGGAGAAAAGGATTATGTTTATTTGAAATTCTAACACATGGTTCACAAAGGGTGTAAACTGGCCTAGCACCTGGGAGGTAAACTGAATGTTGGCTCACAGCTGATGTTCTTGTCTGCAGAGTGTGCAATCCTGAGATCACAAAGGGTCTAGATTCCCTGTGTGTCTCCCTTTCATCACCATTTTACAGTACAGAGATCCTCTGCCAGCCTCAAATTAAGATTGGGAATTGTTGACAAAGACATCTGTGTTCCTGACTAAGCAATAGTACTTTTGTTCCCTGTAGGCTTTTACCTGGTTCTCCTGCATCTCCAGAGGGTCCTGGGGGGCCTCGGGCTCCTGGCATTCCCATAAGACCTGGTTCACCTAGGGATATAAGCACCATTAACAAGCCAGAAGTCCTTGACATACAATCTGCTAATTCATTCAAGCTTGGCCACCAGCTGTCCTGCTGCACTTTCTACGTATGGTAACCTCACAGCCAATTGGCCATTTTCAACATGACAGTCTGGGAGGTGAACATCAATGACAGAAGAGTTCTGTAGTGAGAAGAGCTGTCACAAGTTTAGTTAGGTCCATTATAGGTCTCAGTTCCATGCTTACATGGTTGGCTCTACAGTTCTCCTGAAACAGCAAGATCCCAAAACCTGAATCTGCTGCCATCTTCTCCCACCCCTTTTACAAATCAACCTCCTGCCAAATCAGAAAGTACCTGTACTTCTACCTCAGAGAAATCCCTTACCTTTTTCACCTGGCTGTCCATCACGACCAGCTTGTCCTGTCCAAAGAAAAGTGATTGTTAGGAACCACTGCAGTAGTACACAGTTGCCCTGTCCTACTAAGCAGAGCACAGCCCTAAACATAAGGGAGTGGTTTTTCATCATATTGCATCTGAAAAGAAACCTTAGCTGCAGTTACTGAAGATCTAGAAAACATTCACTTGAAATTTAGCTGTAGATCATCTTTTCTGAGTATACAGGCTAATCTTAACTATCTAGAGAAAAGACCCAGGATCAAAAAAAATATGATGCCACTCCCATGTTGTTTCCTTGTCTGTGCTCATAAGAACACACTCTGCATGGAAATGACATTGCCCCACATCTAAACAACTGTTTCCTGTTACCCACCTGCAGGTCCTTTAGCCCCTGGCTCTCCTGGAGGACCAGGAGTTCCTCTTGAGCCTTGTTCACCTGTAGCAAAATGGTATGAAAATGAATCGATGAAATCTTGGTGAATATACAATTTACGACTGTCAGCAATAGTGGGTGCTCTGCATTGACAAGATGTTCAGGTCCCATGATTTGTGACTGTCTCTGGGCATTAGAAAAGCTCATTGATGTGAATACAGGGCATGTGAGGGAGAATTTCCCTAAAGCTAAATACAAAGATCGCTACCAAGATTACTGAAACAAGAATGGGATCTATTGGTTTAAAACTTGGGTGCAAAAATAAAACTCCTATAACCAATAATGTCATTATACTTTTTCAGAAAGCTAACTGGGATTGGCTGGGCTATACTGTTATTTGAAACTCAAATAACAAATGTGTATATTAGGTAAGCTGTTACTCCAGGAAAACAATCCACTGACCTGTCATTCCACGAGAACCTTTCTCACCCTGATCACCTGTGGTACAGAAAAGGGAAGGATTCTGTGACATTGTTTCATTGTAAAATGTTTCCATCAGAGAAAATAAAGTCTGCTTTCTGACACTAGCACAGAAGAAAAAGCCAAAGGAGGATAGAATTAATACCTATGGACAGTATCCACCTCTAAAGGAATCTAAAGAAAATATCCACCAAAGATAGTGGATATAACTGCTCAACATACCTTTGGGTCCAGGGGCTCCAGCAGCTCCTTTCTCACCTGAAAGATATACAGATGATTGAAGAATAATAAGAAGTCAGAAGGGAAAGGAATCTAATGCATCTAGGGAAATGCAAATGCTCTGCAACCGAACAAACTCAAACCATAAATTCCTTTGCTTCAATACAGCTCCATCCATCCAACCCCATTTCCTTACCGAGAGTGCTCTATTGACTCTGTCTCCTGTATTTCTCAATACTTACTTGCAATTGCTGACTAAGTTTAGTTCCTCATCCTCTTTCCTCAGTCTTATCTCTTTCCTTTGCCCCTAGCATCAAAACGCTTCATTCTCAGACCAAGTCTGCTACTCAGGGCAGTGCTGGAAAAGCACATCAGCAGTTAGTGCTGCTGTAATTGCCAAGGGGAGGAGAAGCATACCTTTAGCACCTGGGAGACCTGCTTCTCCTCTAAATCCCTGTAGACCAGGAGGACCTGCAGAAAAATGAGATGGGGGGTTAATTCATCCCACTGACCATTATGTGCCAGTGAAGAAGAAAAGCTATGAGAAGCTGTCACTCTGGTTTTGTTTTCTCTAGTCTCTAGATTTCACAGCAAAGGAATGCAGCACTCACCTGGAGGACCTTGTGGGCCTGGAGAGCCCATCAGACCTGTGAATAAGGAACACAGATTTTCTTTCAGTAACACCACAATTAGAAAATTAACTTTCAGTTTCGTATCCACAACACAATAGGTGTTCAGCCGATTGGAATTCCCTCAGCCACTGAAAGAATTTGCATCATCGGCATCCCCACACCCATGACAACAAATCTACACAACTTAGTTCTTGTGACATAGAGTAAGTGGTTTTCCCTAAAGTAAGGTAAAGAGGCTCAAGCCTTCCACTTTGGCTGGGATGCCAGGATCTGTACTTCAGGGGGGACCCAATTTTTCATAGTGCACTTTTTATTGCAGTTACATGTACTGTAGAGCTGTAACTCTCTGAGAAGCCTGTTAGGGATACGGAGCTTACCTTATTATTTCTGAAAGCAGAGAAAAAAACATCTGGAAACATCATACATCTTAAACATTGGTGCTTTGCAAAACCCTGCCAATCCTCATTCTCACTTAAAAATATCCAAGAAATTCTTGCTCCAAAGGTTATGTATACCTACCAAAGTAAATTTTATCTAAAATGAGGACCATTCATTCACTTTTCTCATGACTGCAGTGCAACACAAGTGAAACAGGAAGGCTGGAGTGCTCATCTACTCCTAACCAGTCTGCTAGGCTCTCTCTGTCCATCTTCATATTTACCTTTAAGGCCAGCAGAACCCGGGGGACCAGGTGGCCCTGGAGGACCTGGCTCACCAATACCACCTGTAGAGTAAGAGCATGAATAGATAATTGTGATCCCATGTTTCCACTATTTTCTATTATTCTTTCTCTGGCAAGTGTCATGATTAATCTGCTGGTCAGTTTGAAACACCAAAATAATTTCTTTCCAAGAAAGAAATCCCATCTCACTGGGATTCAGGATGAGCAAGAAATCCCCCAGCTTTGGTGACCTGGATAACAGGGAAGGTGACCTTGATACTAAGTGCTTTTGTTTCTGCCAAACTCAAACCTGACTGTGAGACCTGGCAAATCAAAGAACCCTTGTTTATGCATTGTAAGTTTGGCAAAAAAATCCTTTAGTCCAGATTTGTCTGTGCTGGAAAATGTCTAAAATAAAATCTGGATTTGAATAATCAAGTACTATCACCGAGGTGTTTTATAAATCAGGACCAAACTTTAGCTTTTGTCCATCTCTGCTTCATCCAAAAATGGGACACCTAGTTCCTACCTCTGTCTCCTTTTTCTCCAAATCCTGGTGGTCCAGGCTCCCCTCGAGGCCCCGGTAGCCCTTCTCGACCTCTCTGTCCCATAGGACCTTCCACACCAGGATCACCTACAGGAAACAAATGCCTTGTAAAAAAAGGTGTCTTTAGGGATGGCTTGGGCAAGAGGATCCATGGCCCCCTCCATAGGGGAAGGCAATGATCACACCAACCTGAAGTCTGTATTCCTATGCCACATGTCAATCAGCTGGGAGAGACTCACAGCATTGACAGAGATGCTTACCCATGCTGCCTTTCTGTCCTTTTGGTCCTTCTGGTCCTTGGTGTCCAATTGGACCAGGAATGCCTGGAAAATAAAACACAGCAAATGTTCAGGATTGTTGTCTGAGTGCCATGGAAGAATAACATGTAAATGAGGAGAACCTGAACCCTGGAGGGATTCATCAGCTAGGGTAAAGAAGATAATACTTGGAAGGTAGGTACTTGAACAGGGATCTCTTTAGAAGAACACAATACGTCTAAGAGCACAAGCAAGTTGGGCCAGGTACTCATGCAGCTGTGGGACTCTTTCAGAGGTAGGCTTGGATCTTCAGAACCTCAAATTAGGCATGTTTGGATAAGTGGAAATCAGGCTGAGGCCTTGCTTGTAACCAAGCCTCCAAGCTGTGCCTGCAGCTCAGCATCAAGTGACTTAATCAAGTGACTTAGTCTATGCTAAATACTGACTCTTTAGAGAACCACCTTGAGCTGGCTGTGGAGTTCAAAATTTGTTCCTGCCTACAGTAATGTCACTAAATGTCCTACCTCAAAAGGGAACCGTACTATTGCTTACCTGGGACACCAGGAAGTCCTCGCTCTCCTGTAGAGAGAAAGAAAAAGACATTCAGTGGGGAATAGGTCTTCCCTGTTTGTCACTTCAGCCAACCCTAAAGCCCCATATAAAGGGGTTTATGTTCCTAGCAAGTTTACAAGTTCTACCACCTCCAGCAATACCACATTGGCCTTCTTGTATTTATGAAATGGATTGAATCATTCACACCATGTAAAATTCTCTGAAGCACTATGTGATTAAATCAGGCAGAGCTTGGCTTCAGGAATGACTTTCATCTAGGTGAAAGAAGTTTGTAGATTCAAAGTGAGATCTGCTATGTCTTCTAATGTGAACTCTAAAACTGTCTTTGCTTGGAAGTAGAGCAAAAAATCCCAATCATTATAACAATGTCTGAATTAGAGAATGCATCAGCTTCTCCACCTAACTTGTGGAGTAACAAAAATCCATTTGTTACAAAGGCCCTATGGCAGGCTGCTGATCTACCTGAGAAAGTCGGTAACTCCCGACTCACCTCTGGGACCTTGCATTCCCATGTCACCTAAGTGGGAAAAAAATAAAATTAGGAGAGATCCTAGAGCTATTTCCAACAATTATTCATTCATTTTGGTTTTCTGGTTGCTTTCCCACCCTCAATGAAACACAAAGGAGTTTTGGGTGAACAGGGATACTTCACACTTGAACAGCGCAGGATGAGACCCACTGCACTAGTAGCACAATGCAAGACTGGGCCTCCTGTATTAGTTCTGCATGGGATCAGGCCCTCTACACTTTATGTGGCAAGCTAGCTTTACACTCTAGTAGGACCAGGAAGGAGATCATCCCTTTGTATTTGGCACTGGTGAGGCTGCACCTAGAATAATGTGGCTTTTGGGCTCCTCACTACAGGATAGATATTGAGGTGCTGGAGCAGGTCCAGAGAAGGGCAACAAAGCTGGTGAAGGGCCTGGGGCACAAGTGTGATGAGGAGTGGCTGAGGGAACTGAGGTTGTTTAGTCTGGAGAAGAGAAGGGTCAGAGGAGACCTTATCGCTCTCTACAACTACCTGAAAGGGGGATGGAGAGAGGAGAAGGCTGGCCTCTTCTCCGAAGTAACAAGTGATAGGACAAGAGGAAACAGCCTCAAGTTGTGCCAGGGGAGGTTTGTACTAGATATTAGGAAAAATTTCTTCACCAAGAGGGTTGTCAAACACTGGAACAGGTGCTCAGGGAGCTAGTTGAGTCACCATTTCTGGAACCATTTAAAAGATGTTTAGAAGAGGCACTTGGGGACATGGTTTAGTGGTGGACTTAGAAGTGTTATGTTTACAGTTGGACTGGATGATCTTAAAGGTCTTTTCCAACCTAAATGATTCTGCAATTCTTTTTGTTCAAGTATAAACCAGCTTCAGTCACCACCTGTGGCAACACCCAGGCCAAACTTGGGCATTACCAGAGTAAGAAATAGGACAGGGGAAGAGAAGGACTATATGGTTGTACCTTTCTCACCAGGCTCTCCTCTCTCCCCTCGGAAGTAGCCTGTAACAGAAAGTGAAGGGGCCCTTAGAGTCCATCACACAACAGAACAGTTACTTGCTTCACGTACAAGGATCCTTCTGTTTGGAGCTTGAGTCTGCAGGCAGTACAGGCTATCAAGGCCAGCACAGCTTTCTAAGTAGAGCTTTCTCAGCAAATTTTCTTTTGCAAATACATGAAACTTCTGAAGCTGGAGAATGCGGGCTCCTCTGATCTTAACCTATTTCCATCATCTGCTAAACAGAAGTAAATTGTTTTTCCCTTGCTAACAAAAGTAGCTTGAGAAACAAAGTGTGGGCTCATTTTTCTGGGTAGTTCTTCCAAAATGGAAAGCTTCTTTGCTGCAGCAGGCATGATATATCCTGGCACAGGATGGCATATCCACAAGCTCCTTTCTTCTCTTTTCTGCTGGCTTTAAGAGATGCACCACCAGCATAAGTGGTAGCACTCTAAGCTCCAGCACAGCCTGTCTGTGAGGACAGGTAAGGGCACTATTTTTGGCAGACTTCATTGCACTCTAAAAGTCCTGATCTCTAGGCCCTTGGGCAAGAAAATCTTCCCACTCCCTTTCAAATAACCTGGTCTCAGGCAGCACCACAGCCATTGACTCTGCTCACCTCGTTCCATTTCCTTGTTCAGTCTGCTCTTCACCATCAGCCAGACTGACTCTTCATTTTCATAAGGGAAGGTTGAGGAGGGTGAAATGCCATGAAGAAAGTCTACTCTTGAAACATCCTTTTCTATTTTTGAATTCCCTTGGTTAATTGCCAGGAGGCCGCCATTGATTTTTTCCAGGTCTTCCACACGAGCTTTCAGCTTTCTCACCTCTTCCGCTGGAAGTTAAAGTAAAATGCTAGGGAACATCTGTTGCCACAGATGCATGCCTGAAATACCTACTTCTAATAGCAGGGACCAGGCAACACTGTGCAGATAGCTACGGCCACTGAGTTTTGCAGGATTGCTTTTTGTATCTATTCTTCTAGCAGGGATATCTGAAGTTTAAATGACAACTTTGGAATCTATTAGTCACTGAGAAGACCTCAGATCTCAGGAGTTTTCCTAACCTACTCACCCCAAGACTATATAACCCTCATTAAAGGTTTATATTTCTTATCCATTCTTTCTGTACATTTGTAATATCTTAGTGGCAGTCAAGCTGAATGTGCTTCTCCTCAGCTCTCTGGCTTGCTGTCTCTGGTACTTGGCCTCTTTACCAGCTTATGCCTTCTTTCTATCCCATTCAACATTTCATTCCTCAGTTACTTCTTACCCAGAGCAATGAGTCCAAAAAGCAATCCAAGAAGAAGCAACCAGGCCAGAAGCAAACCCAGGAGCCATTTCCACCAGCTACAGCAGGAACTACAGGGACACCAGGATGGTGCTGATCCGACTGCACCCCCCAAATCACCATTCCGTATTTCTGGAAGAGGGAAGGGGCAGTCTCCCGGTTAATGAAATATTCCTTAACTTCAATCAAGAATCTCTTACAACAAGGACACCAAGTCTAATCCATTATACAAAGGGCTATGGAGAAAAATCTTTACATCTCACTCTGCACATGGTGGATGTAATTCATGTCCCTGTGGAAGGTGGGAACATCATTCTCAATGAGAATTCCGACGGGAGACATCACTCAGTGCATTTTAAAATAACAATTGAAAAACATGGTTCCCTTGAGATCACCCATGTCACTTAAGGATTGCTTTTTTGCATATTGTGCTTTGGCACTCTTCCAATTAAAGTCTAAATTGTATCACTTACCTGCATAGGCTGCTTTGTCCCTTGTTGCTGCTGATTTTAGTCCTCCTGTTTTAACAGCAGTAAAGAGGTTTTAAAAGTCTTTCTGTGCATTATTAAAGTTAGAGCATTAGCTTGAAAGGGGAAGGCAGTAATGGAAGCAGGAGTAAGTTCTATTGTTTTTCCACAAGGAAAACTCTTACCATTTGCATCTGATTTTATGCCAGTATCTGTAGCATAAGAGGAGGTCAATCCCTGCTTCTCTTTCTTCAAAGTGTCTTCCGCAAATGATCCTGAACAGGTAATTAAAAACATTACATCAGAAGTTCATCCAGGCCTATCTTTTCTCTTTAGCAAAAGGCGTATTTTTTAGTGGGATGACACAATAGCTCTGCCTTTTTTTTGCTTTCAAAGCTCCTGAGCTTTGCAAAATATTCCAAGGCACAATCTGAAGCTTCAAATGCAAAAGCTAGGTCTAGATTGCAGCTGCTATCATCAAAGGCTAACTGCCTGTCAGACCTTCTTGTTTGGCTTGCAAAGGTTTGAGTCAGGTGTCCTGAACTCTGAACTCCCCCCATTTCTCTGCCCTATCATATACACATGTCCAGAAGATACATTACCTCCATTAATCCCAGTGGTAGAGGCACTAAAGACTTTACCACTGTCCTTGTTCATGATCAAGTGCTCCACCTCCTTCTTTGCTGGAGCATTCTCCTTCTCCAGCAGCAGGAACTTGCAGTCTTTGCGCAGAATGTCTTCTCCCTGGGAGCTCAAAACCATTCCCCCTGCGATATTGGTAATGGATGGAAAAGAGGAGGAGATGAGTGTGGGCCACTGAGTCATAACTGCAAGCCACAACCCTTTAGTTCATTAAAATATGCAGTCCCATTGTGACTGGAGTTGCCACTACTGTGAGTACTGAGTAAGAGACACACTGGTCACTGAAGCTAAGAGGAGACCTATGCGTGTCATTAGATTTCTTTAGAGATGTGTATTTCACTAGCAGGGAAGCAACTGCAACCAGAAATGGAGAGCATCTGGAATTCAATCACATGAAGAAATTATCTGATCAATGATATCTTTGCTTCTGAAACACACTTACTATAGAATCATAGAAACTCAGCCCGAGAGAGACACTCAAGGGCCACAAGAGCCAGCACAGGTTAAGCTGAGAAGCAGCTTTAGCAGACCTACTCTGTCAAGCACAAAGGACTCCATATCCTTAGGAGACAGGCATGGTTATGAGGCACTGAACTGTAGCTTACTGAGGTTTGGTACAGGTCAAGCAAGGCTCAAAAACATTGGTGTGGTCACCCTTCTCCAACCAGAAAGTACCAAGTATGCTTTGAACACTGTACAAACCTGAATTTGCACACATATTGACACAACACTGAAAATCAAGACAACCATAACAGTATTATTCTATTACACAAACCTGGAGTAAAACTGTATTAGAAGTGTTATCATAACTTCTGTGGTATTTACATCTATTTTTAAGCCTCATGTTTGGAATTCCTTGGATTTCAAAAGAACCTTGGCTTCCCTTACACACACACACAAAAAACAACCCTAATTTATAGATCTCACTTGCAGAAGAAAGCTGTATAAGATGAATCCCAACCATTCAAGACTACAGGCCAGGAGAAAGAACTCCTTGCATTTAAAAACAAATAATCTGATCATGTGTAAGTCAATCCCTTGATTTTTCAGTGGTTGAGGCTGGTACTACTGCAAAATGATGTTTAAGAGCAACCTTGCAAATGTTTTGGCTTCAAATGAAGCACAATTTCACATGTGTGATCTTCTGTCCAGTTACCTGCCTGTTGAGCAGAAATAGCTGCAATTAAATCATCCAAGTTACCACAGAGTGGGGGAGATCTGAATTAGACCACCTCATTTACTCATTCTTAGCTTCTAATTCATTTGTTTTCTATTCAAGAAGTCACCTGGCTAGTGACATGTCATGCTCCTGAGGAGCAGGTGTAAGTGTCACTTAATTGGATGAATCTCTGACTCATTTTTATCATGATATGCTTGTTAAGGCCATGCCTAAACAACTGTGAATGACACACTCACCTGCTGTGGTAGACACACCAGTACTTGCCATGGTGTTGCTCTGTGAAGAGTTTTTCATCCCATATGCTACAATGAAGAAATTTGAGAATGAACAGATGAAGGTTAACAAGGTACTTAGGACAATTCAAACAAGCAAGGAAATCCCCAGCAAGCAAATTTCTAGTGCTTACATAGGCACTGGGAGCTGTTCTTGCCCATGCAAAGTAGAGGAAATGTTCCTCAATATCCCCTCATACGATGCTGTGCCACAAAAGATGGTCATGAAGGAGCCTCTGCCAATATGAACTTTCTAGTCATTATAGAAAAGGTGGGAGAAGGCAGCACACGTTGTGTGACCCTCACGCTTTTTCTAGGCTTAAATTGTACTGACCTGCAGAGGCTGCAGTAGCATTCTGGGGCAGGGTTGAAGAGCTTGGAGACAGGTTGTTTTGAACTCCAAACACTGCAAAGAAAAACATTGCCATAGGGGTTATAGGAGTCCTCCAGTGCAGGTGATACTCCAGTTAAAAAATAACTCCCAGCCAGCTGGAGGCATCACAGGCCTAAGCATTCCTGTTCAAAGATCTTCCTTACACGATGTTTTTTTCCTTAGATCATTTTGATGTATAAGTTATTACTGGCCCAGGACAATAATGATGACCGCTTTAAAACATGATCTCAAGTTAGACTGTGAGGCCACTCACACGGTGATTTCTGAAGTTAGAGCACTTGGCAAAAAAAGTAAATTCAGAAAACTGGCTTGGACTGTCCAAGGTAGATTTAAGGAACTAACTGTACAGTGTGCACTGTCAAAGTACTGCCCAGAGAGAAGCAAACAGCTTGGAAGGTGACACCTTTGGTGCCAGAATCAGTGTGTACAGTGTGAAGGCTGCTCTCATACACCCTGCTCTCTTTGCAGGCCCAGTCAGAGACCCTGCATGATGGTACTGTGCTGTGTAGACACAGTGTATCTATAGACATGTCTGGATTAGGACATAAGTCTATTTTTTAAGGCATTATCCTGAACTGTTCTAGGGAAGAAACAGGCTATCCTAACAGACAAATTATTCCTCTTGAAAAATCTCTAGTGTTCCCTGTCTCCCAGACAAAAATAGTCAGGAGCTAACACCAGCTATAGAGGTCTGACTTTGAACAAATCCACTGTAAATGTATAGCTGGGGTATGTAGATAAGCTGCTGACACCGAGATGAGGAACAGAAGAGAAACAGAGTAATACTGGTACTATTTCATTGTACATGTCTGCCAGGATTGTGCTGATGAAGGGAAAAAGAGATAATTCTGACCTGTAGAGGAAGTGCTCAGGCCCGCGTTCAGAGTGTGAGTGCTGGGAGCCAGGTTATTTGGGACACCAAAAACTGCAAAAAGAGGAAGTGAAATGTTACTTCTCTGGAATCAGAAATCTGGCACCCAAAGGTCAGTGGCACATTCACAGAAATTAATTCAGGGTCACTGTGAAATGCAGTGATGAAAATGCACGATAAGTGCAGAGAGGAAAAATCTTCACAATTGTGACACCAAACCACTCTGTTACGAAACTGACAAAGGGGACAAAATCCTACATCAGACAATTTTCAATCATATGACAGTGTGAGAAAGCAAAGCTTTTAATAGTATGCTATCATAAAGCTTCCCATGTATATTTTTTTCTCTGCAGCTGGGAAATGCAGCATCCCTGGCATTCAGGTCTTACAAGGTATAAGCACACTCAACACTTACAACATCTAAGATTACATCTTTAGTGTATGAGGACTGAAGGATTAGACCCAGTTGTTTTTACAGTGGGCTAGGCTAATTCAATGTTAACTAGAGTCTAAAGCTAATTTTATATGGAATGTGAGCCTGACCTCATTGACAAAGCTATCATCAAAACTTTAGAAACAGATCAAGCAGTAAGGAAAATAGATCCTCACAAAGAAGGATTTTCAAATACAGTGCAGAAGCAGAGAGCACCTAGTTACAGAAAACCAGAGGAAATTCAAGCATAACCACTGCCATCTCAATTCTTCCATCACTTTAGCTCTTCTTGCTGTGCAAAAAACCCCCACTGCTGTTGACCCAGTTTCATTATGGAATGATATCCTTCAAGCCTGGATGGTCCAGGAAGCATACCTGAACCTGTAGAGTGAGACATAGCATTGATCAAGGAAGAGCTGTTATGGTATCCACCAAGGGAAGACCCAGCAGGCAGAGTGGACGACCACATGTATGATGGGAGAGCGGTATTCAGTACGGTGGTATCATATGTCCCTGACACTGCATAAAAAGCAAACAGAAGTGTTTTTTGATAGACCAGGCATATGGCTCAGCATGAATTGCAGCTTTACATGGCAAATAACTAGATCTGCCTTAAATTTCAATTACCCTTGTGGAGTCAACACAGTGACTCCAGATCAACATGGTACAACTGATCTCAAATGCCAGCTAATTACAGCCCAGCTAAATTTTAAGCAATGGAATAAAGATTGATCTGGTAGCATAATCATTCACAAAACCTTCAGGAGACTTCTTTGCTTGTTGATGCTATGATACCAGAATAAAACACTTCAGTCCACCATTCTACTAATTAGTTATCCTGAGCCATGAGATATATTTTGCTTCCCACAGGTGGCTTTGATTGGTTCACTAGTGTACTGGGCTAAAATTGCCAGTTTTAGACAGGATTTGAACCACGTGCAAGTAAAAAGGTATAGCTTGTTCCTAGCTACTGGTGGAGGACAGTGGAGTGAATATGAATACCACTGCCTCAAGCCCTGTGGTGAGGCTTATAAAAGCTATTTATAGTATTTTAAGTACCACTTCTACTATTATCAAGTTCTAGTGATCTCTGAACTGTGTGGTGTGCCCAACAAATCAAACACTGACCCAAATGTTGGCTTCAGTGCTATCTCCATCTTTCTTGAAGACAAGAGATCAAATCGCTTCAAGAGGTATTTGCTTACAGCTCTTGCCTATGCTAGAAGCACCTCCGTATTAAAGCTGGTGGCAGCAGGAACTGGCTTATTTTGATGGAAATTAGGCAAGTAACTAGGAAGCTACCCAAGACGGCTCTTGTTAGGACAACATTTGGACAGCTCTCCAGCATTCTGACCCTTTTTCTGTATTGCCACCACTGTCTGGGACAGAAACTGTGTTTTCGTACTCAGATGTTCTCAGCAACTGGGTATTTTTATGGCAAATAACGTTTGGAATGGCTCCAGCATTGCCAAGTACCTGACTGAGAACTTTCAGTAACCATCTTTGTCTCCACCACAGCCTTTTTCGGTATTGGGAGTGTACTTGATGGTGATCGAGTAGGGCTGCAGCTGGCTGATCGACTTCCTTTCAGCAAACGTTTCACATCATCCAATTCTGTCCCTGTCAGGAAAAAAAAAGTGTCCAGGTCACCCAAAAGCCATTGTTTCATTGATCTATAATCTTGCCCTGGCTAAACCATTCAGTGTCACTGACACGTGTGTCCATGAAGTTGTACTTTCTGGGGGTGCCACTTACTAACAAAGCTTCAGAGCCTCTTTCTGGGACTAAGTACAACTACATCCTTGCAAGACCACCATCTAACACACAGCATGCTTCCTTGTTCAGAAAGGGGAGACGAATGTTCTTAACAGGGAAAAAGAATTACATGCTGCTATCTGTCATCATGAAGACTGGACCCCAGAGACACTGCAAACATACCCAAAGCAGCAGCATCCTCTATCTTATACCTGATCCCCCTGGAATGAAAGCCATGGCACTTACATCTGCCAGAAGGAGATGCACTCTGCAGTCGGACTCGTATTTCACTCTCTGGAAAACGAAAAAGCAGATCATGAATATGGAGTGAGATGTATTTGTGCCCTGGGCTGGGAATGAAATCTTTAGCCTGAACTGAATTCTTCCCTTCTTGTTGTCTATGTTCCACCTCGCTGTCTTGCTGCTTGACCTGAGCTGTACTTATGGCCCAATGTGAACTGGCTGTAAATTGCTTTGGGTGACTTTTCATTTTGGGGTCACTTTTTGCTACATTTAATTCCAGAGAGTTCTACTCATTGAGGGCTTCTGTTGAAGTCAATAGCATTGTTACTGCCAGACATACAGAAGGCATACTCCACACATGCAGTCCTCAATCACATTGATATTTCCACTCATCACAAATATTGTTATTATTGTCTTTCTGGACAAAAACCTAGAGAGCTAAAAGAAGCTTAGTAAATACACAAATTCCCCACTACTTCTCAGGTAAAATTCACACTACAATGGGCTCTATGATTTAGTCTCCTACAACTTGCTGACTTCTCTTCTGGCTCACTGAATGTAACCAGGCCATTTTAAGTCAATATTCTCACCAGGTACTCGATTTTATTACTGACTTCTACTGTCCAGCACAACAGTCTATAGAGTTAATATGATTTGGTTGGGGCAAGCCTTTAAGCTTGCTACCCATAAGCAAAGTTATCAGCCAGGACATGTGACACATGCTCCTCAAGATGAAATTTGACAGCGCATGCACTATAAAAGACACACTAGCCGTGGCATTCATGTGGAGAAGCTGATGGATTGGAATTCTTTTCTGAAGTGATATGAGAAGCTGGAACTAATTCTCTGGTGTCTGTTTTATTACGTATGGCCTAGCTCTGCTGGGAGCTTATGTATGTAGTGTGCTAGAGGAAACTGTGAAGATCTGAGGTAGAGTAATTGGTAGCTCTGACACTCCAGTAGGAGTGTGCAAGAGTACACTTTGGTTTATATCCACTGCTAAAATTAACTTGAACAAAGTGACATTATAGTTTCCTCTTCAAGCAACTGGGAACAGATATTACACACTTACAGACCAATATAGCCCTTCTTTCCCCAGCACTGCTAATAAATTATTAGAAGACCTGAATGATTTAAACAATGCAGATCTTTATAGTGAGCTGGCTAAACCGACCACAGCAAGACTGTAATTTCCTCACCATCTCCTTAGTACTAGCATGATATCATTTCAGGGTATGGCCTTACAGTTTGTAAGACAGATCATGTTAGGAGGAACATGAATACACTTACTATAAGTATGTCATAGGCAGGTCACAGAGCACAGATGGACTGAGCTATGGTAGCGAACGGACAAAATGGAAGATGATGTCCTATGCTCCCAATTGTCCATCTCCCCACGTAGATCCTCTTGTCTGACACAGTCCAAACCACCATGACCTTCACTGGGGTCAATTTTTACACTGAGCTTGCATAAGCAATTGCTTAGTGATAAATGGTTCATATCTGCAGTAGCGTAAATCTGCGTACCTCATTCTACTACTCTGCACTTACTGATTGCAACTAAGGAACAGGTCCATGTAACACACCCTGAATAAAAAACAAAGGAGGCTTCTAAAAGAAAACAGTATCACCCACCTCGACTTTGGCTTCTACCTCTTGTGGCTGCAGATGCTGTGAACAGCAATGAGAGTAAAGCAATATTAGGATTTACTGCCCATCCCATCTCAGAAAATTAACACACATCTTGCTCAGAGTGCTCAGATTCAGACAGTAACCTTTACTTGGGGCACAGCTGGGGAAATTGAACCCTTAGAGTTTTCACCATGCCCCCTTTAGACTATAAGGTATCTAAATTATCAGTAGCACCTTTAGCATTTCTGGACCAATTGCTGCTTCGCTTTGTACACACAAATGTGCACAGATGATGATCTCCCATTTCAATTGCCCAGAAGGAAGCTAATTAGGCTGTTTATGTCATCAACTAAGGTTGGACACTGTGAAACCCTGCCTTCTCTCTGAGACTTAAGTCATTCTCTCTGAGAAAGGCTGCCTGATCATATTGTTTCATTATGTACAGTGAGTAAAATTGGCAGCTCAGAGTTTAGACAGGGTATGATCATACCTGCTGACAATGTTTAGTGTAAATATATCACTTGCTGGACACTTCAGCTTCTTATATAAATATGCTGAAGTCTAGAAAAGTGCTACTGGAAAAGCATATGTAGCAATGCTCAAGATCCTGAGTCTGGCCTTTCTTGCCTGGAGCTGTTCTCCCAGTTATGGCAGGGCAGAGGGAAGGAAATGATACGATGAATCCCATGTCTATGTTCTCCCATCCATGTCCTGTGCCATATGGGGAGCATAACAAGAGCAGCTGAGGGTAGCAGATATACAGTATGTATCCTCTGTTTGAATATGCATCAGCTAGAGACCCTGCTGTCAGCTGTTAATGTAAATCCCAAATAATTCCTCCGAAGTCATGGAGCTGCACTGGCTGCTCAATACAGAGGAAGCATAGGTAGGGCAAGACACAGCAATATGCAAAAAAGCCACTGTAGTCACCAACTCACATGACCTTGCCATCAAGTTCAGAGGAACAGCTCTAAAAAGAACATACCAAACTCTTTTCTGGGAAACTCAGGAGAAGAGTTGGCACTGGAGCTCCCTGCAGAGAATAGGAAGGTGTTCATTAATACTTTGCACAAGATCATTAAAAGCTTTCAAAACATTTCTTCCTGGTAACTGTCTAATCCCAGTGGGCAACAAACATTTCCATTTAAAAAGAAGAGCTGTTCAGGATTACATGAAAAGGCTGCTAATGTCTTTCATCAAAAATATGTCACAACTCCTTTTAGGAATGAGCATTTCTATCCATAGGAGTTAATCATTAAAATGTGTCCCTGGCGGCTTATTTCCTAGCAAAACCACAATGGTATTCTTGGGCTATTTGGGACAATCCCGCATTGATAGGTGGATCACTCGGTGGATAAAGAACTGGCTGGATGGCTGCACACAAAGAGTTGTGCTCAATGGCTCAATATCCAGCTGGAGACCAGTAACGAGTGGTGTCCCTCAGGGATCGGTGTTGGGACCAATCTTGTTCAACGTCTTTGTCGGTGACATGGACAGTGGGATTGAGTGTGCCCTCAGCAAGTTTGCCGATGACACCAAGCTGTGTGGTTCGGTTGATACGTTGGAGGGAAGGAATGCCATCCAGAGGGACCTTGACACACTTGTGAGGTGGGCTGATGCCAACCTGATGAAGTTTAAGCATGACAAGTGCAAGGTCCTATGCCTGAGTCAGAGCAATCCCAGGCACAGCCACAGGTTGGGCAGAGAAGACATTCAGAGCAGCCCTGTGGAGAAGGACTTGGGGGTGTTGGTCAATGAAAAAATGAACGTGAGCCGGCAGTGCCTTGGGTGGCATGGTTTAGTGTGAGGTGACCCTGCCCATGGCAGGGGGCTGGAACTAGATGATCTTAAGGTCCTTTCCAGCCCTAACTATTCTATGATTCTATGATTAATGCAATCTCGGAGTATACTACACATTGCCTCCTTATGGCATATTCTGTGATACCTTCGTACGTAGCATGGCGGTTGACATAGGTTTTTCTTTCAAATGTTGAGCCAGGTGATTTGGTGAGAGTAGAGCTGGGAGAGTGGGCTTGTCTGTAGCCAGAAGATGATGTTGAATTCAATCTACCACTTCCACCTATAGGTAAAACAAAATACACTTGGGAAATTGAAGACATGGTCTGGATGTACACTCTGGATGCCCTGGGTGCTTTATGCTGCTGTTGTCTGAGCTGGGAAAATTTGCATTGGTACCTCACAACTGGAGATTGGCAAGAACAACATTTGGGTCTAACTCTGACTGTCTCCAGCATTCAGTGCAGGGAGAAGTATTTGTTATCACTGTGGTTTCAAAAAAACATTGTCAATGATAGATATGACAGTAGGTTTTGGCCTAAGAGGATGAATGAGCCATCTCCCCTGAGTACAACTACCTGGCTCTTGATGGTGCTGGGTTTTGGTTTGGATACAGATCTGCCTGTAAACTCAAGGGTTATACGACACAGACCACAAAAACTTGGAGACTTTTAAGCCAAACTCAAAGTGCTGAAGGCTGCAGTTCATGAGATAAGGGAAAGCAGAGATAAGTCCACTTCCCTTCCAAAGCAGGTATCCACACTCTCACTTAGTCATGCCTTAGTCAGTTCATTTTCTGGAGAAGTGACTGAGGTGTGCATCAGGCCCAAGGCATCTTGAAGATTATTAGTGGCTGTTGTATTTAGACAGAAGAAAGAATTTCCCTCCTAATTTACATCAATGATGTGGAGAACGAACCAAGCAGACATAACCAATGTGTTCATACTCTTGTATGAAATCAAATTCTGGAGTATGATCAGAGAGCAGCAAAAAGGGGGCCCTGTAATAAAGTGCACCATATCCACGCTGATCAGCAGGATCAGACTGGATATTGTTTACCCATCCCTGCAAAAAGAGCATGCCTGTGTGATCTCAACAGAGTGCTTTCTTGCCAACTTCCCCCTCTACAACCACCTGTATTGTTCTGTAACTTTTTGACTTAATTCAGCAGGAAGAACTACTGTGACAAGTAGGCCTCTGTTAGAGGCATTCTGCAGGCAGAGATCAGAAAATGCTTTATGAAACTTCAGGAACTCATTATCTCTAAAGTTCAGGTCCTTTTCTCTTCCTCCACATACTGAAAATAAATAACAAGGGAGATGGCAATCCTGCCACAGTTGTCTGAGTTTGCAGGGCTGGGTTCAGTTCTCAGACTGGGGCCACTCCAGACAATTACACTGACATCTCCCTTCACTGGAGTTACTTCACATCTCCTCTGAGGCAAAGGGATTCTACAGTCTGGCTTTTAATTGGTATGGAGGTGTCTGTCAGGTCTACTGGGTATGCCTAATCCTCCTGTTGAGCTTCCAAACTGCACTTCACTCCCTTTTGTTTGACAACTCTTTCAGGGCATGGAGGATGTTTTCTACAAGGATAGTTATACAATCTGGCCCACTGAGGATAAAGAGTGGTGTGCCAGAAACCTGGTTTGGAAGCTTATTCTTCAGACACCTTTGCTACGACAATCTAACAGCTGGGATTCTTCGGAATGCTGTTAGAGGAGAACCCTTTCATCATGGAATACATAGCACATACTGATTTAGCACTTCCAGAAAATCTGGAAGACCATTTCAAAGTGCTAAAGCCATGGACAGACACACACACACACGAAAATATTTTCTAGGAAATTCTGTAATAATATTCTATCGTGAGTAAGATCAACAAAATGATTTGTCAAAACTGTTTTGTGAATAAAAACGGTCAGAATGACTGTGACTTGGAAATCCTGAGAGAAGGGAAAATTGGGTTTTAAATGACTTCCTAACAATAGTGGGAATGGCATTTGTTCCCCTGAAATCGTTTTCCCTGTGGAAAACGGGAATTTTGCCTTTTACTCACTCATCCTCACACCCAACTTTAGTGAAGGAATACCTTTATTTTGACAATTTGCCACTTCTACTTCCATAAACCTTATTTTCCTTACCTCTGGCTCATCCTACTCCCCTGGCCTAAATCACTCCTCAGACCATTTCAGCTGTACTTGCTCTCTTTTTGCTCACTGTGCAATGCCTTAATTCCTTACTTGAAGTCACGTAGCTGCTGCTATGGGTGTAAGATCTCTTTTCCACTCCACTCCCTCCAGTGTGGGATGATGTTTTGAGCCCACTGCTGCTCCCTCCTTCTGGAAGAGATAAGCACAAAATGAGACATTCTCTCAAGGTAAAAGATCAGAAGAGCAACGACACTGCAAGACAAGGCTGGAGGTACCCAAAGCTGTACTCACAATTACAAATATAGCTTCATGTCTGGTAAGACACCAAAACTGCAGGGAAGTGTCTTGGCAGAGTAGATAAAACATTCAGACTGCAGACCCAGCAGGTCTGTATTCAAGTTTTGCTGCACAGATGGACTGAAGGATACTCCTGATAAACCTCATCATAAATGAGATGCGATTCCTTTCCAACCCAGCTGGAGCGAGCTAATAAAGAATATGGTGCCATAAAGAGCATAGAGGATTCTTCCCTGCTTGGTACTTGTACTTCCCTACAGAAGTAGAAATCAGCCATGACACCTGACATTACCCAGAAAGATTCACCCACTGTTGTCAGCGGGGTAAGATGACAGGAGAATATACTGCAGCTCCAGCAATGGAGGCTGCAGACCCATCACTTTTGACCCTTGTCCCAAAGAGACAGTCACCAGTAGAGACCCTCTATCTGGGTTTAAGCCCTTGGAGAGTCTGGTCTATCAGTCTTAGTGGACTGTGCAGCTTTGTTTCTGACAGTATCCAGACAGCTTCCCACATACTAATTCCTGCATATTCTCCAGTGGAAAGTATTTTTGGAGAAGCATTTCTGAAAATAGCTCCTCCTTGGGTGCGAATCTTTCTGCACGGAGACTGCCTACACCCAGGGATTTATGGCAATAGTGCAGACAAAAAGCATGGAGGAGCACAGAACAGCAGAAGTAATGTAATGACAGTTACTTACTGGGTGGCAAGGACGTCAGTCTTGTGGTCACAGTCTCCGTAATAACTGAAGAAAGAAAAGGATGTAGAAGTATTGGCATGTTAATATAGCCACTCAAGATCAATATTCTACTTAACTTCCATGGAAGAACATGACTTATTCAAAGATTTTCTCATTTAAAGAACAGTCCATTAAGACCACACTGCCTGGAGGCTGCAGTCTCATTAGTACCTAATGCTGTGTGCTTGTTTTCAAGCCTTCCTACCTCTACAGTAACTAGGGACATGCTGCTATGAAACCCTTTTGTTCTTCACAAGATCCCTGTAGAACATGGAAGTACTATTATTCCTGGGCACAGCCATTGCTGGAACAGCACCCCCCTTACTAGCTTCCGCCTAGTTAATTCCCACAATGCCAGCAGGAAACCTATCACCTGTTTTACACACAGTCAAAAAACATATCTGAAGAACATCTTCTAGGCCACACAGGCGCTGGTATCAGAGGTAGGAGGAGAGTTCAAATGTCTGCACTACTGGCTAAAAATGTTACCATAGGGCAATCACCTGTGGCTAAACAACCAGGTCATGCTACATGTCTCTATATGTGTGATCTTGGCCCTTACTCTGTCTTCAACAGAGAAACCAGGGACAGGTGCAGAATTTAGCTCTGGACCTCTGGTCAGCATTCAATCCCTTAGAACACTGAGCTTCCACTTCTGGGATTTCTGGCGTGTGACTCAAAAAATGTTCTTACGTCTTTCAGTAACTTCTGATCCATCTTGCCTCGTTTTCTTTGTTACAGAATCCATACCATTGCCACCTGCAAGGAAAGCAGACACTGCACTCAGAGCTCTGAGAACAGGAGGAGATTACAACAGCTCCCCACAAGGCCCACCACTTTTCTCCCTTCAGCTGTGGAAGACATCTATGCCAGGGAGTTTATAATGCCTTTCCAGAGCCATATGAGTATTACTAACAGACCTGCACCACTTCACTACAAAACTGGATGCAGCAGAGCTGAAAGAGCAGGAGGGGTTGTGAAGCCAGCAGGTGAAATAGGGGCCATTGAAGCAAATCCACTCAGTGCTGGAGAAGTTTAGACCTGGATTTACATCCAGACTTTGCGGCACTACACTATTGTCTCCTGTTGTGCCCCTCTAAAGGCTTGATCAAAACCACAGGATCAAAATCCCACTCCCACACATCTGCTCTGGGCAGGACTCAACAGTACAGGATTAGAAATACAGGCAGTGGCAGGAGTAAGCTACATGCACCATGCCAGCACTGCCAGAAGCACCTAAGCAGGGATACTGTTCCACTTTTGACAGTAATACTGTGCATTCTCTGGGTAAATCGATGCTAAAGCCACAACACTGACTTTAGTGAAGCAGAAAAACACTGGAGGCACCCTTAAACTAGCTATTTTCAGCAGCTAAGAACTTAAGGTAGGAAGTGCTTTATCTTGTTTTATAAGCAGAGTGGAGACGGTTTGGAGGCCCTGTCTGCGTCTTTGGAATCTGATATAACTTAATGCAAGCTCAGGTCAGTCTACATAGTATTGGAATCACTGGTGAGAATGCTGTGTACACTCCTCTTCACACCTTGGATCATACTCTAGTCAAAATTACAGAGTCATACCTCTAGCAGAGGCATAACTGCCTCCCAAGGCAGGAATACCACGAAGAAATGTGATTGTGGAAAAACACCAATTAGAAGAGAAAACATTTCTGTCAGAAGGAAATACACATTTGCTCACTTCTTGTCTCTCTAAGATAACATTTCATCTTGTGCAGCCACAAACAGTGAAAAGGAACAGTTTTGAATTTACGCACAAGGTGGTAATAGATCAGAACTCTCCGCTGCATTCGAAGACTCTTCCTCAAAACTGAAGACCCAGCTGAACCAAAATGCACACAAGTGACAGGCTGAGAACAAAAAACACACTTTGGGAAAATTCCTTCCAAGTTTCAGAGCCCATCTTGAGGCAGAACCCAAGATTGTGCCCTCCAATTCAGCTCCCATCTGAGTTTGAGCCTCATGATTGCACTTACCCTTCTGCAAAGTGTCTACCGAGTACCCCCCTTGATGGCATGCTTGTATTGCCCGCACACAAATAATGGCACCAGGCAGGATGCAGCAGAGAATCTGCAGGAGTATCTTAAATTCACATTCAGTTCTGCTACTCCCAGAGCTGGACAGCAACAATTTGAGTGTAGAAGACACACTATCAGTCAAGCCACTTCAGCCTCCTATCACAGACTCAGCTCCACTTTGCAGAGAACACCCACAGTGCCCAGGGCACTCACCCTGCGCACCTCAGACCTGAGCTTGGCTAAACAGCCCTGTAAAAGGAGCTCCTGAGGCCACATCCAAGTCCATACACAACCTTGGCATCAGAATACTATCCACGCCTTACAGTGCTTGCTAACACTGGGGATTTCCAAGGGATTATCCAGAGTGCTGATTTCAAGGCATGTGCAAGACTGGAGCTGTATGTGTTAGGAGAGTTCCTCCTCCAGCAGAATAACAGTGCCCTCCAATGGAAGAGCCATTCATTTCAAGGAAGGCAATCTCTCTGCTATTCTTCTTTATTACATCAACAGTGGAAATATCTTTCAAGCTCCTTCCCTAAAAAACAGGCGCTGGAAGCTGTTGTCAGCACTGTTGGCTTTGCCAGTGTTTTTGGCAGGGAACACAGTTTTGCATTTGGAAACTGCTTTCCTGTTGCTTTGTAGCCCCAGAACTCCACTTCCTTTCTGCTATTGGGAAGTGGTGCTGCTTATGGGCGCTGGAAGAGGCCAGCACCACCACAGAATGAATACATCTTCTGCATCTTTGCCTTCCCTTGAGGAAGGGGCATACCTTGCTCTGTTACCAATAAAAATAGTAAAGTAACAAGAGGCTAAACCACATCTTTGGAGCCACACATGCCACAGCCCAGCTCCAGCATATGGTGCAGTTTGCTCTATGTTGCATGTGTTAGCCACATGAATGCAAAAGCCAGCCCAGGCTCCAGCAGGATGACTGAGCTGGATTTCCATTATGTGCCAGGACTGACTCATTTCACCAGCTCCTATCTGGATTCACAAAGCCATAGCTGTGGGCTATGTCTGTGGCAAAGCAATAGCGCTGTTGAATCAGAGAAGCCACCTGCAATCATCTCTGAGCAACAAGCAGGAACTCGTGCAGTGGGATCACTCTCAAACAGCACAGGCAGCATAAGAGAGGGCAACCCTATGGCCACTTTAACATAAGCTCAGAGGTTGCAGTGTGCTTGTGGCACCCACAAAACCAGGGAACTTACAGACCCTAATGGTGTGAAGAACCAGGAGAGGTCTAGCACTGCCACACTTGTCCACACTTTCCTCTCCGTAGAGCACTGAAAAGCAGGATAGTAACAGAAACCCAGCTTTGCAAGGCATACTTAGATCTGTGCTTTCCACATCAGCTTGACACTGCAGGGTGACTCCTGCACCCCCTTTTCCACCTGACTACAGTGCGGCACACTTCAAGGACACTAAGCCACTGAGATGGGACCCTCAAACCCCTCTTACTGTTTCAGAATTTAGGTATGGTGTGCAAAGGCAATAGAGTTTATTATAGACATTTTTCCAAAGGGGAGGCGAATAGCCACAAAGACACATTTTAATGGAAAAATGAAAGCAGGCACGTTTCAGATTCTTTTATTCCTCCACAATGTCCTTCCAGTTTTCATGTCAGAATGCTGTTACACCATCACTGCACATCGTTTCAGCCCCCTCTTTCCTCCATTAAGAAGGCTCCTGCTGTTAGACACTCCATTAGGAGAAAGAGGCACCAGCAGGTGCTGAGATTAATAATATTTAATGTCAGTGGAATCCTTTGATCACAAATACTCTGAGACTCAGTAGATGTCCCCAAACCATGTCATTGACTATGTTAAAAGCAAATGCCATGTCTCCCATCATATCAAAAGCCTCTTAGGAGGCCCCTTCCTCTTAATCAAGCTTTCAGGTGCCACTGTCCTGGGACTAGAGTCACAGAATCAACTGGTTTTGAATAGAGTTTTAAAATGGCCCCTTATCTCTCTTTTTTACACCACAGCCTATGAATCTGACCTCCTCATTCTGCTTTAAAACCTGTTTCTTTTCAGTTACTCTAACAAAACTAACACTGTCAGAATCAAATCAACCAAATCTGCTCATTTTGTAGACTCAATGAAATGATGCTCATTCCAAGGAAGCAGGTTAGTGCCCAACCAAAGCTTGGACATGCTGTAGGAACCAAATGCTTCTGTGCCCACACCCTGTCCTGTCCTCTTTGACAGCAGTATGTGCTCATTTTCCAGAGCACAAGCAGGAGCCCTGCCCAGACCTTACTCCACACTGCCAGGTACCTTCCTTTCAAAACATGTCCTCACTGTCTCTACCTAATTGGGCTCCTCAAAGAGAAACAGTCCAAAGCAAGGCCAGCCTGACCCGCAGAAGCTTCTCACTTCTGGCGCAGAAAGGGAGCCAAACAACCTGGTATTATACAAAATATGTTTGCAGAACAAGCAAGTGCTGCTGTCACCATTCCACAGATGAAGCAACTAGTCACAGAAGGACAAGTAACTTCCCTGAAATCACCCTACAATTCAGTCCAGACAGGTCTTTTACCTTATGTTATTGTGTTCAAATTGCCAGACCGGCTGCTGAAAGGTTTCAAACCAATTCTGAGATCAGAGTTCTCCAACTGATCGTGACAAAGCTTCAATAACACCTTACAGTGCCTCCTAATCTTCTATGACAAAAATGTAGCACGAAGTCCATAGTCAATGAGTAACTGCTGATAAATAAGTCTATCCAGCATAGGACAAAACAAAGCTTGTCCATGGCAACACAAACTTTCACTCAGAAGCAGTTCCAGGCATTCTCAGGACTAAACATCAATTCCTTAGTATTACACCCTGCACCCACCACCTGAAGCTCTGATTTACAATCATCATTCCTCCAGTGTGTTTCAGCTCTGCTCACTTTTAAAATGAGCCAACAGATGATGTGCATTTCACCATGCTGGTACCCTTACACAACAGAGAACATCTAGCTAAGCTTTATCTATTTGCATGGCAGTATCACAAGGTGCATTAAAAATATACCAGAGCTTGGTTTCACATTTCTTATCTCCCAGTAGATACACTCCTTTCACTTGATGCTCACTTTAAAAGAGCAGTATTCATTGACAAACACAAACCCCAAATGACCCAGCTCTTACACACTTTCAATTTTTACATTGTATTCCCCAGAGAAAAATGTAAGACCTCCTCTGTTTTGCCTGAGGATTCAGCCTTATCCTTCAAGGAATCTAAGAGAGAGAAAACAAAGGATACTTTTTTCCTACTCTTTTGTAAATAATGTAACTTACCTGGAGTGCTTTGCTTACTGAACTGAAAATCTGTTTTTCTCCTCAACCGTTTCCTTTCTACCAGAATTTGCCACCTACACTTTATATCACGTCCTTCCAAAGGTGTGTGGAATCTGAGTGATCATCCAAAAATGTTCACCTCTTCTTTAGTCAACCTGTTTTAGTCTCGCCCTTCTTCTGCTTTTCTATTCCCGTGCTCTCAAACAAGCCCCAACAAAGGCGTGTCGTGGTTTCCTGCCTCACCCTACCCTTCCAATTACCTGGCACTCACTGGAAAAAAAGAGCTGCCTCCAGGAATCAAACTTTATTGAAAGAAAAAAATTCTCCTGCCTATTTGCTCAGGTAGATTAACTATTTAGATCCCAGGCAGACAAAGGTGTGAAGGCTTAAGCTGGAGAAACTGAAGTTACACCAATACTTCCTGCTATATGATCTGAGAGCTATACTGCTATTTTCTTACAGTTACAGAGCACCTGTGGATGTCTCTGCAAAGCTGGCTGCAAACTAAGCGTATTTTGCTGCTTGCAATAGAAGGGGCTAAACTCCCAGCTAGTACAAACTGGCTGGAAAGTGCTCAAGTCAGCAATCTGAACTGCATTGCCCACCACATAGATATTTATACTCTGTTCAGAAGGCAGCACTATTACAAATATAGATACACCAAACTGCTTAAGGAACAAAATTTCTTCCATGTATATCACCTATAGACTTCACTGAATAGGAACTGGAGCAGAAGAGCAGCCATGGTGGGTCAGCAAAACTTCATCTAACTCACGACCTGTCTTCCGCCATGGCACATTTTAACAGCCCAGGGAAGACGACGGGAACAGGACAAGCATATAGAGGTATTTTCCTGGTGTACAATGGAGACTTCCTAAATCAAAAGCAGCAGCATTACAATCATTCCTCGATGGGTATTTTCCATTAATTTGTCCAATTATTTTTTGAATCTGTATAACATTTTAAGATGCAGTGTCCTACAGCAAAGATGTTTACAGCTTAATTATACCTTGTAAAAGACACTTCCACCTACTGAACATGACAGTGTCATTTGGTGTCCTGTGTATATTTGTAAGAATCAGAATTCACCTTGGCTCCTCTCACCCTACACAGATTTTGACAGGTTTGTATCACAGAACGGGAAAAGAACTTGATGCTTCATGCCTGTTTTTGCTCAGACCTTTTGAGGGGTTGCACCTGTGTACTGTCAAGATTGTACTCTGTTCTTTTAAGTTGCAAACTTCCAAAAGTGTGTAGGGACATGGCTGCTATTCAGCACGACACTGCCACTCCAAAGGCTATATGCCCTATGTTTGTTGATGGGAATCAAGACTTCTTCAGAATTCATCAATGCATCTCCTAAATCACAGAACTTGCAATTATGTTTACCTTTAGTCAGAAAAACATTTATGAAGCATAAGTTCCTCCCTGCATGGGGAGGATTCTGCCTTCTGAACACTAATCAAAGGACATTTTCAGTTGTCTAAACAGGCCGCATGTGGTAAGCAAGTCATTAAGAGTAGAGCTCAGCCTGGGACCTGGCCAAACTGCACTTGCCTTAAGACTTGATAAAACGATAAAAGTGGATTTAGCTTTTTGAACTTCATACTCTTTGAACATGACACTTTACTGTCCCTCTTACCGTCAACTGCACTTTAAACCTGCACTTTGGTCATCTTATTTTACACCTGATTCCAGCACAACCCAGAGCTGTGTGCTCCAGACACAGCCTGGCTGCTCACAGACAGAAATTATTCAAGGCAAAACAGCACTGAATGCACTGAGGTATCATAGCTCTGTAAGACCCTCCAGTACAGGGAAGATTCACTGGAATGACATAAAGATTTCACTGGAGCAAGAGATGGGACCTCACATTTTAAGATAATATCCTCAGGACTGGAGAAATTTTCTCACTCCTTGACCTTTGTTCACCAGTTTTCTTTTACATAGGTATAACCAAAAGTAGCCATCCCAATTTTGATAAAATAAGAAAATTACAGTATTTTAGTCCCTGCAATGTCATCAGTGAGAAATATACTGGTTTAATGTGCCTAGAGAACAAAGTGTTCATGGAGTGTCTCTTCTTTCTTACGGGAAAGAAAAATAAGAGGATGGTGGGGTAGATGTAGAGGTGCCTTAAAATGAACCACTGACTTAGAAGCACTAACCCTGCATTTAAAAGGGGAAATATAGGAGAAGGTAAATTTGAGGATGCTGCTTGATGAAACAAACTGATTACTGCACTCAAGTTCCTAATGGGCATAATTTCAAGAGGTCCTGAGCTGCTTCACCTTTCACTGAAGTTACTGACTGGCTCAGGTATCCAAAGCTACTCAAAGTCAGGTGTCTAGCTGGCACAGTGAACTGCAGCTGACCTAGCTTCAGGTCATCAGCTGCCACTTCCCCAGTAACAGCAGTGGTGTGTGGACTGGTGGTTAGAGCAGGGGAGGCACTTTGAGCTGATCTTGGAGGAAACAGCATCCATCCTTCCATTCCCTCATCTGTCTTGCTCAGTTTTGCTTTTAGAAGGTGAAGTCTGTCCAGATGGAGTCTACACTCCTGGAGTACACTGCTCCTAGGTGTATCTGTGAATGTTATACCAGATGCAGAGTCTGCTGCTTTCCCTGTTCCCAGCACAAGAAGAAGCTGCACAGACTGAACTTTCCACTGACACCTCAGTCTGGCAGCTATAGAGATCAAACCACGGTTGAAGACAGCACCATTTTCTCTAGTGAAAGATGCTCCAAAAGCCTACAACAGCTGATGCTGGCGCTAAAAAAGCTGAGAAGATGAGGCAGGAGTCTCCACTGCATATTCACCGCACCTGGGAGTGGGCTGTGCTACAGCACGTCTGAATCCCTTCTCACTCTGCAAGGGGAGCCCAAAGATAGAGTCTTAAGGCTGAAGCAGTTGGTTTTGTCATGGCTGTCCTCTAGCAGCTTAAGTGGTGTTCAAGATTTAGAAACAGCCAAGTGATGATAACCTCTTATCTTCAATTTCAAAGGCAGCTGTGGAGCACAAGAGAAGGTGTGCATGGGTCTGGTAATTCTGTCTTGATTGACACATAAATTACGCAGCTAGTGAATCAGACAACAAGCTGATTGGAATAGTGCAGGTCTGCACAAGGATGGTTCGCACAGGGAAGAAGAAACCACACCTATTTCTGTGTAGCAACTGCAGTTCTCTCTGAGTCCTGGTTTTGTACAATGGAGCTGGGCAGCTACTGAACCAACCAGAGCCTCCTGAGTCACTCCCTTGACTCAATGCCCCAAGTCCACAGTTTGCACATAACTTGAGAAACTTACTGTGAGTAACCTCGGGCATGAATAAAAGTCTTGTGGGGAACTGATCATTGCTTTTGGGGTGCTGGGAGGTGAGTAATGTCAAGATGCAAAAAGCCATTGATAACTCAGGTTCCAACAGACTTGAGTGATCAAGACATGTCTTGGCTGTTTGTACTCCTTAATATAAAAACTCTATAGCTAAGGACTGCCTTTCCCCTCTCCTTCTGGCTTTATATGGCATTCCACACAATGGGAGGCTTGCTACAGCTTCTAAGGCTTATCACAGTGCAAATAAAAAATGCCAATAATTATAATAAAGCTATATATGCATACGGAGCATTGTAAAACACTGATCCTTTACAGTGCAGGGCAAACTGAATTGTACTGGTCTATAAGGAAGGGTCTGGGCTGTCCTGGTGGAGGGCAGAGACTGCCAAGAGGTGGCTAAAGACTTGGGCTTGCTGCTTTTACTATTACCATGTGGACAGCAAGAGTGGGAGTCTTCCACAGCAGTAGGCAGCTGTCTACTTCTGCTCAGAGACAAGCCAGTATAGACACTAGGTCCCTGATGCTGTATCAATGTTCTGCAATACAACTGCCTAATAGTTACTAGCAAGTAGCCCAGTCCAAGGGCTGAGAATGGACATGTGCATTGCCTTGTGTATCTGGAACTGTTCCTGGTAACGTAAGATTTTGGAACAGACAGATCCAAACAAAACACACTGGTGACCTCTTACAGCCCCTCTGTCCTCCGTGCAGCTTTTAATGCACATTGATGCTTAGGCATATTGTACATTTTGGTACAGGTCAGGCTCTTGTCTGGCAGAGCCAGGAGTTATCATCCATACCAGACTCACCTCTAATAGCAGCTGACCTGTTTGCCAACGTGACCTGCTGCCATCTCTCCCTCTCCCTTTCCACTCCCACCATGGCAATTCAGGAACTACCCCAGATGTGCAGCAAGCCACGACATCTGCCAGGGAACACAGCTGTGAAGCAGCACTGCTCTGAGGGGTATCACTGTGAGTTTAAACTAAGTAATATTCACACATAAGGAGCCTCTCCTTCCCTGTGCTGGCTTTCACTTTGTCCTCTAGGTAAGAGCTGCCTGCAACACATGCTGCACACAGCAGTAGAGCTCAGAGCTGGACTGTCTCTTGTTTGATGTGCTAGTTACTCCAAATCAGCCCACTGCTCCATCTGCTTGGTCAAAGACAAATGAAACCAGTCCTTGAGTGTTTTATTTGGGAGAATTCAAAATCTGATTCACAGGATCAAATAATTACCCCTCCCTTAGCTTTCAGAAAACTACTGATTGTTTGCAAGCCCACCTGTGAACCCTTTAAACAGTTTTAGCACCAGTGTCTTTTAGACAAAAAATATGCATCAGAAAATGCACTATTTGCCAACATCACACATCAAATGATTCAGTCAGCCAGGCAGCAAAGGGACACAACCAATGCCAGATGACCTGGCTGTGGTACTGCCAATATAAATAATGGAGCCAAGTCAAAGCAAACTGTTTACAAAGAGCTGGCAGCAAGCAAAAAAAACCCCAAACCCCCAAAAACCTTTCTGGCAGACACAAAGCAAACAAGATTGGATTTGTGAATTGCTCACAATCACAATTGCAGGGTCCCTGAGAGCAGTTTTCTTTTGCTCTCCCCCTCTCCAGCTTTATGCATCCCTGCCCTGCAAGTCCTTTTCCCTGCTAATATTCTGAGGGTTATTTTTGTACCAAGGATTATTTCACAGCCCATAAAGGATTTTCAAGAGACTTTAGGAAGAGAAGTGCCACTGGTGCTTGGTCACTCAGGTGAGTATGTAGTGCAAGAACATCTCCTGAAAGTAACTGGGCACGGGGAATGGAAATTTAACACATGACTATGCATAAAGCCCATGGTTCACACCCAGACCAAGGAACCTGGCAAAGAACTGAGGATCACCACAGGGGCACCAGAACTGTTGCTGCAGGGACAGCTGAACAGCAAGTCTATACTGTTGGTGGTACATCTCCTATATCCCATTCCCAAGCTCTCCAGCCTTATCTATACTGTCAAGATCTAACTTCACTTTCATAACAGATTTCCTCATTATCCACATTGTTTATGCAATACTAACAGAGAGCATTAGCCTGAGCTCCAGAGCAGCCTGGGGGCAGGTCCAGAGCATAACCAGTGCCCAACACTACTTTGCTCATGCAGTCCAGATTGATCTAGCATGCACAGTTAAATATAAGGTGTCAAAAGTTTTCACATATTCCAGAAGGCCTCATAGGCATCCCTAGAAGGTTTTCTAACCAATACACAAATGATTTTGCAGTGTATCTTCTCCAGAATTTGGCTTGTCCTAATTGCTGTATTGACACAACGAACTCAAACTACCGGTTTCCTACACCAAGACAAAATTGGGTACGTGGAGCAAAAGTCAATGACTTGATACCACATGTGGCAAGTTTATACTCACTCTTGAGGTGGTGCTTGCATTGTACAGAGATCTTCTATGGCTCTGCCAGGTGCAGGAGCAAGAAAAATGGAGCTTCCTGAGAGACTCCTGTCAATAAAGCATAGAGTGCCACAAGTGGCTTCTCATACTGCATGACTCCTGATCCAGCAGGGCTCCTGATCCAGCGGGGATGGGGATCCCCAGCAGCAGAAGCAAGCCCCATGAGCTTGAGAGCTCATTTTCTAACAAACTTATCAATGATACAGTACTGCAGGCCACCAAGAGAACGTGCTTCAATTATCAGGGGTTCTGATTTAGCATAAAGCAAACGATCACCCAGGGAAAGAAAGAATTGACATACATGGAGATTTTAAATGTGTATTCAGTATGTTAATGTTTCTGTTTTGTGAGCCGACAAGTTGGAACCCATTATGGATGAAATACATTTCACTCACCATTTTCACCCACGGACTTTATGAAGAACCTGTGGTAAGTAAAAGAAGCGTATTGACAAACAATTTTAACCTACAACAGAGGGATTAGCCCCTCCTCTAAAAATCTTTACAAGCCTGCAAGTTAAAAAAGGCTGGAAACTATTGTATCAGATCATGTTAAAATACGTTAAAAGCACAGAACATGCATATACAAATATACTATATATGATTTGATCCCTTCTGCAGGGATCTTTCATAGCACATGGAAAGTACGTAATGAGTTTGGATTCAGGGTAGAAAAGGAATGACGATTCAAACTCAGTCTATTTTAGTAACACAGAGCTTTACTGTGCCCCATCTATATGGCACGCCGGCCTGGCACTTCAGGAAACATAAAAACATTAGAAAAAAATCAGCCAAATTAAGTTTTTGAGTTTTTCAGGTTTGCTGTTTGCACACAATGGGCTTTTTGCAGTCCCTGGATAGTGTGCCTGCTTTGTTGGCATGTCTGTGCACATGTGCCTGTTGATCATGAAGCTGCCTTTGTTGTAAGTTTCAATTAAAAAGCAAGAGGACACTGAATACAGTCACACTGAATACCAAACATGGTTCTGTTCTCCAGCAACACTACTGAAGAGCTTGTGTGGCTAAAAGAGGGCCAGGTTTTTCCTCAAGAGTATACATGGCAGCTAGGAGAAGGGGAAAAGACAGACCCAGAACCATGATAATCTCTTAATTGTTTACAATACGGGAAATAAATAATGGAGCAAAATCACCAATTGACTGAAAGCTCTCCATCAAGTTTGTTTTTCACACCACTTTTATAGAGACGTTTACAAGGAAAAATATTTTTATTTCCAACAGATTTTGAAAATCACATGAAATGGAAAATTTCTCTTTGTTCCTTTCTTCTGTTTGCTTATTTATGTATTTATTTTCCTCCAGGGAAGTAAGAGCAATCATTGGGATTACGGGCTTTCCCAAAAGAAAAGTTAAACAAATCAAAAATAGATGGTTTTTAGAACATTTTTCAACATTTGCGTTTGACATTTATAATTTAAAATGAAAATCCCTTCCCCTAAGAATTAAAAAAATAAAACTCTGCATTTCTTCCAAAAATGTTTGCCTAAACAGATTCTATTTGAGAACCCTCTTCACTAACACTGTTAAGCTGAAGTCTGGTGCTCGGCAGAACCTGGAAGAAACTCACTGCTAAATGAGGCTGGTACAATCTAACCCCAGAAATGATAAGATAAGCATAAGAAAGCTGATTTTACAGATCTGAACAGTGGTAACACTTGGACACGTTTACCACATAACACTTTCTGAGATCACTCTTTATAGTAAAGAGGGCTTGAAAGCACAAAACTGTATTTCTACTCCTTTAACAGGCAAATAAAAACATCTTTAAAGCACACATTTCATGTACAATCATAAGGCTTGATCTTTCCCTCAGTTCTGTCAGGTTTCCCTGGCTATGATCCAAGTGCAGTAACTCGTCTCTCTGAGTTTTTATATTCATTTTTGAACTCTAGTGTAGACCAAATGATGCAGCAGATATACTGTCTAGCACTACAGTAATACTGATGGGGCAAGAGTCTCCCCTTGGTTTGAAATCCATGTCAAACTGAAATAAAGGCATCCTGTTTTTTTTTTTTTGTGGAGATACAAGAGAAGGCCAACCCAGTGGTAAATCTAATCACTTGGAATATGCAAACACCTCTATAGGGATTTAAACCTGTAATTTTCACATTGTTCTCTCCAACCCTGTGATCAGACAGTCTGTCCTGGGCCAGAGGAGCTTTGAGAAAATGCTTCCTTTAAAATAATAAGGTTTCTGGGGGAACTGTCAAGCTTAGGTAGCAATGGTTCTGAAGGGAACAAGAGTGGGTTTGTACAAACATGTTAGAACAGCTGTGCTGTGTATATCCTGGGAAGTTCTGACTATCCCCTGGGCCCATGCATGACAAAGACAGGAAACTTCCTGAGTCAGACTTGGAATTGAAGACTACAGAGTTCCACGAGATTTCTATTCCAAGATGGTCCCTGTCAGTGTGATCCTTCTTCCCCACTAGGAACCTACTTCCGGTGATTAGGCTCTCAAGCATCTCAGGGTGGAGCTCGCTTTTCACTGCCAAAGTAAACAACAGGAAGAAAAGTCCCTGCTGGGCTACTAAGGTGTTCACTTTAAGGGAACATGCTCTGTTGTGAGCTGTGTTTATTGCCAGTGATCATCAGGTATTTATCATGGACTGGCATTTATCACAGTAGAGATTAACGTTATTACCAGAGATGGGCATTTCAGCTTACATCAGCTTTTTGTTTCCATGGGTGCTTCAGAGCCATAAATCAACTTCCAAACATATGTTTATCTGAGTATTGCAAAAGAGTTTTAAATCAAGGGACTGATTTCCGTTAATGTAAAGCTGGACTGTGCTTGTTTCTGTTGCATTTGTTCAGATATGGAGTAACACCGTGCATTATAAAAGAGCAATCTGGATCTTACTTTGGTTCTATAGGCGACATCATACCACTTCCTATAACTGCTTGTGGCAAGGATGTGCATGATACTGATTTGTTCCCATTTCTACTGCTATCTATTTATTTGTCAAACTGGTCCTCAGAAAGGTTTAAATCCCTCTTACTGGCTGTTGTCATGCTGCACCTGCTTTTCCTGGGGCGCACAGCCTCACCTGCCATGTGCAGGCTTGCAAAGCCCCAATTTAAATGGCACTCCTTCATTAGAAGATACATTCCAGAGGCATAAAATATTATTATCCGATATACATGGCTAGAAGAGCGCTGATCTCCTGCAAGCACAAGATGGGACATGAGAGTCTTGGTAAAATCATTCTCCAGAAAGCACCTAATGTGGCAGCTGGAAGCCTTGTGCATGTTCTTGGTACTAAGGTTGAAGACTGCCTTGGAGAACATTTTCTCTCACACTGTAAAAATTACTGAAGAATAAGTTAATCTCATTGAGAGCTAATAACACCTCTTCAGCTTTGTCTCTTCTTTGGAAACGTTTTCCTACATTAGCAAAACTTTTTGGTTTTACTCCATCACTTTTCTCTCTTCCCTTCTACAAGAGCTGTCAAGTACCATCTCTTCAAAACACAGATACCATCTGTGCTCTTTCGAGTCCTTTCACAAATTTTCCGCGTCTTTTCAGCATGGAGCCTCGGAAATTTATGAATTCCTAAGTTTTGTGGTCATAGGAAGGAAGGTGTAATTTCAATTCACGTGACTGGCAGCAGAGTTGTATGAGCTGCTGTGTTGAGGTTTTGCAGATTTAGTACCTTTCCCTGTTCTATTCACTCAACTGTGCCTTGAGTTTTGCTTTATTTACAAAATGGAACTGCTCATTCAACTTCCAGTACATTGTTTCTACTCTCCTTGATTTACTACCTGAAGCTTTAATTTACCAGTGCTAAGATTTTCAGCTTCCCTGACTATTTAAAGAAAAAACAACTTACTGAGTTCTGGTGGAAGGACATTCAGTCCCTTGAGGCGAGCAAATACACTATCAGATCTATACTGAGGGAGTGAGTTGTGCATAATACCTGTTATGATAAACATTTATTCATGATAGAATAATATTCATTTTTCCTGAGCTGTCAGCTGGTTACAGGACCAATGTAAACAGGCATTTTGTAGGCTAGTATGTATACATTTTCTAACAGCCCCCACCCCCCAAATCTCTTCAGCGCAGTAAATACTGATGAAATGAAGAATTGGAGTCTTGCAAATAAGTGTGTAGTTTATAGCACCAATAAAATACAGAGTCCAGAATAAAATACTGATGCAACAGTTCCGAAGTTATGGGGGTTTTTAAATGCTGGTTTTGGTAAGCAAAGAGGCTATAAAGTCCAAAGCTGCTAAATTCTATACTGCACACAGGCCCTATGGCAAGGATGCAGGGAGAACATGGAGAGGGTAAGAAAAATACTTCCTTTTTACTGCATCTTGAATAAAAGGAGAACACTGACCAAAGTTCTTTAAAGCCATACAACCCAGAAGCTCATATCCCAATTTCAGTATTACATCCACAGAAACTTTGATCTACACATCTGAAAGCAGGGAAAATGCTTTTGTCCCCAGCAGAGGGATGGGACACTCAGAGAAGACATCAAATTAGGCTGGGATGTATTTATTCACAGGTTGTAAATCACCTGCACACCAGTACAGTATCTTTCTCCTCCTAATTATGTGCTTTCAATCCACATGATGAAAATCTTCAGCCGTCTCAAATTCATCAACCATTAACCGCGACAATTTCTTAGGAAATGGAATAAGGTAGATGGATTGAATGATTACATGTCACACTTTCAGTCCTTCAACAAATAATGATAGATGCACTGTACAGAACAACCAAAGTCAACAGGTTTAAGTATGTAGTGAGTAATAAGAGCTACAAATGCCGTAGCAGGGCCTGATAAGCAACCCTTAACTACACAAGAACTCATCAAACCCAGGCATTGAAGGAGTCATACTGTTTGGCAGATCTGAATCTGAGTCAGAGACTGCTAAGATCTCTTTCGATATGGAAGTTATAGGTGTCCTTGTCTAGAACACACTTTTACCTTGACTTTCAAGGTGAACTGGCCATTTACAAAAAGACATCTTTATACCAAGTTTGCCAAAAGCATAGTGGTCTGTCTTTCTTCAACCTGGTCACTGAAAAGGCTTGGAAAGAGTAAGGTGTCTACAGTGTGCTGCCCACTCCAAGGTGGTTATCTTGGAGACAATACAGATCCTTGCTCTGTAATGAGGAAGCTGGCACATACTGAAATTGGGATCAAGCTTTGTTCCACACTGGGAATTTTTTTAAGATCTTGCCAAAAGGTACAAGGTTTATCTTTCTCAAATTCTATTATGTATGGATTTTTATAAATACTCATTATTTATGTCTTTCACTGTGCCCTTCATCTGTACCATGTGTTGAAATTAATTATAGCATTTATGGACTTCTTTCTATTTTGATATGCCAGCACTTCAGCAATCTTGATCAAGTTTCACATCTACATCTCATACCCTGACCATACAAATGCTCCCAGAGAGACAAAACAACAGATCAGACCTACAGGAAACACTCACAACATAGAATCAACACCTCTCTTCAGAAACTATTCAGACAGAACGGATACAAGGGTTAAAGCAAGCCAGTCTCCTCACATTCTTTTTTGCCTTGACTCTGAATTGATTATGAACAGATATATATAAAAGCTGACAACTATTTCTAACTATGCAGTAGTTAGAAACACATCATTTATCAATAATTAGAAAGAGAGTAAATATTTGAGCAATATTATAGAAGTTAAAGGTCATAGCTGGCAGCTCATTAACAAGGGTTTTTCAATCTGTTTTATGATCCTTCAGTGTTCTTTAATCTAGAATGTCTTTAGTTTGCAGCTTGCTTCTTATGTGGGTTACAAGCAGTATTCAGCACCATTTGTGGTTACTTTCTTTACGCTTGCAGTGCCTCACACCTCTCCAAGTTTCTTGGTTTTCATTAGAGATTATGCTTCTGCAAGCAAATACCTAGCCAGACACACCTTTGCCATACAAAACCACAAGTGATATACTAATTCCAACCAAAAATGTTTGTTGAAGGATAAACAAAGAGATGATTTGTGACCCAGAAGAGACCAGAAAAGATCAGTGCAAGTCTGTGGCTCTTTCTTTGATATTTATGACTGCTTCAAAAGAATGCAGAGGTATAATGCAGTTTGTGGAATATCCACCCATGCTTATCGGTGTAGTAGTAGTAAAAAGAGTACTAACAATAATAGCAATAACTCCTACAGAAATCACGCAGCTGTTTCATGCATGATGGTCTTACAATTAGTTCATACACAGGTAGAACCTCTATGTCCCAAGTTGCTGCATCTACCACAATGCATCCAAGAAGAAAGGAGAAGGACTTGGGGGTGTTGGCTGATGAGAAAATGAACATGAGCCGGCTGCAGTGTGCACTCGCAGCCCAGAAAGCCAACCGTACCCTGGGCTGCCTCAAAAGGAGCGTGACCAGCAGGTCGAGGGAGGTGATCCTGCCCCTCTACTCTGCTCTTGTGAGACCTCACTTGGAGTATTGTGTGCAGTTCTGGTGTCCTCAACATAAAAAGGACATGGAACTGTTGGAACAAGTCCAGAGGAGGGCCACAAGGGTGATCAAGGGACTGGAGCACTTCCCGTATGAAGATAGGCTGAGGAAGTTGGGGCTGTTCAGCCTGGAGAAGAGAAGGCTGTGTGGAGACCTCATAGCAGCCTTCCAATATCTTGAAGGGGGCCTATAGGGATGCTGGAGAGGGACTCTTCATTAGGGGCTGTAGTGAGAGGACAAGGGGTAAGGGGTTCAAACTTAAACAGGGGAAGTTTAGATTGGATATGAGGAAGAAATTCTTTACTGTAAGGGTGGTGAGGCACTGGAATGGGTTGCCCAGGGAAGTTGCGAATGCTCCATCGCTGGCGGTGTTCAAGGCTGGATTGGACAGAGCCTTGGGTGGCATGGTTTAGTGTGAGGTGTCCCTGCCCATGGCAGGGGGGTTGGAACTAGATGATCTTAAGGTCCTTTCTAATCCTAACTATTCTATGATTCGATGATTCTATAAGTGATCTGTAACTCACTGCTACAACCCAAATGACCATGTTAAGGTGACAGCTGGGGCTGCTCTCCAGTATGCCAGAGCTGACAGGGCAGGTTTTATCGTCAGCAGGACACGAGTCTTCATTTCAATGCAGACTTCTTTTACACATTTTTCCTGATGGTTACATGGAAAAGATGATCCTAAGCTGGCTGGGGTCGCACTGCCTGGCACAATGAGGCTTCTCCCGGAACAGCTTGCCATTTTTGTAGAAGGTGAGCCTGACAATTTCAGTTGCAATGAATAAAACAACAGAGACTTAAACAAGGAATATCCAGAGAAAGAGAATGAGCAGTAGCTGGCTTTACTGGCTCAGAGTTACTCCTTTACTCCATGCTCTCCCCAGTAATTGCCATGAATGATTCTATCACATAAAGTTGCCTGCAAGAGGATCTCATTTTACCAACCAGCTTTTCTCCAGTGCCAAGAAGGCATTCAAAATCAAAAGTAAAAGGAATAATGGGGGCACAATGGCAAGTACACTGTGCTTCAGCTGCTTAGCTGGTAGGGCAGCACCCTGGGAAAAAAGCAGCTTTTCTTTTCAGGGCTTGAACACTGATCTCAGAGCAGCAGGTTACTTTTTAAATAGTTCTGAGTAAGACATTTGCAAGTGAACACTCATAACTTGGATCCAAACTATTTAAGTTGCCTCTGCTCCCAATTTCTGGCAGCTTTTCCCACTTGGCTCTGAACCTTCTGACTGCGCCCATCTCTATTTTCATGTCTCTGCTTGAAAAATCCTGTTTTTCATTCAAAGCACAAAGTATTGCCTTTGCCAAAAGCCAGGTCTGTTGTGTGTCACTACTCTGCAAGATGACTGGCTGGAAATTCAGTTGTTAGGCAAACTTTTCATTTCACAGCAACTCATGCTCTCATTAATTTACTTCCATCAGAAGTTCAGCTTGTGAAACCTGTGATAACAGAGACTTCTTTTATTAAAATCAAGGCACCCTGGGCTCATCCTCACTCCATATGTTACAACTGCAGATGTTCCTGCTGCCATGGAATATATCTGGGTGTATTTATTGTTATCACAGGGTTGCCAGATGCGTGTTACGATGGCTGCCTTCCTTACCCAGTGCCTGCAAAGGAACTGCTCTTTGAATTCTACTTTAGAAACACCCATGATTAAAGCTGTCAACTCAAGGCTTTCTAACCACAACACCTAAAGAGGTTTTTCATTTCCAGCATAAATTAAAGATTTCAGAATAAAATATTTAACACACACGCCCCCAAGTATTAAAAATCTGTACTAAGAAAAACGCTCTGTCAGGTGGAATGGCAAGATAAAAATAATGGCTAAATCCCAGTATGGGCAGTGATCGGAAGTGCAGAACCCTCCCTAACAAGTGTGTGTATTTTCTGGAGTTCACTACACTGAGGTCACCGAATCCAGTGTTTTAGAAAGATGAGGTATTGACAGGGAGCCCAATAAGAACACCAGTCCATTGCTCCACCTTCTGACAGAACAGCATTTGCCTAAGCTTATAAAGAACAACTCTGTGGGAGTCTTTATACATTTATTTTGACATACATGTGTAATTTTAAGCACATAAAATAACACAACTGTAGAAAATAAGGGTGAAAAGGCCTTCAGTTAGGTATCTTGTCCCTCTCTCTGACCCAAGACCCAGCTCCACTTTAACTATTCTTGATAGATTTTTCTTTAGAAGACTTTTACAAACTTTCATGAGGTTTCAGATGCTCCCAAGGTGATCTGATTCATATGTCACCATACTTGCTGTCAGAAAATGGCTTGAAGTTCCAAACCAAGTATCTCCTGCTTCAGCTAAGGATCACTTCCTCTCTTCCATTCTCAGTGTAACAGATCACCTTTCTTGTCACCGCCCTTTATGTTATGAATGCTGTTATATTGGCCATTAGGGTTTTCAATAGCAGACTAAGCTTTTCCTGTTCCTGCAGCTTTCTTCAGACACTGCGTTTTCCTAGACCTCTGATGACTGAGAACTAGTGCTAGCCTTCATGGGGACTACCCACATACTTAAAGCTACAGGCATATTTAAGTACTGTGCTGAACTGGGGACTTCATTCCTAGTGCTGCCCAAGGCTGTCAAACACACGCTGGTCTAGTTTAATTGCATGACACTTCAGTTAATTACTGTTTTGATAATAGCCATCTGGAAGTTTGCAAATGTCTTTAACTTATAACTGCAGGTAAGAACTATCATATTTTGCTGGTGACGGACAACCAGTGCCAAACTGTTGTGAACTTTATCTACCTGACCAGCAGACAGCGTTTAACTTTCAGTTTCATAAGGTATTTCCTTAACAATACAACCATGAACAGTATTGGAAACCAGTATTCTTAATATGCATAGAAGCAAATTCTTTTGCCAATAAACAGCCATGTCCAACACTTAATGCTTGATGAGGCATTGGTAAGCACTTATATCTCCATCCTCGTCAATAAAGAGGTTCGATAACCTCCATTTGAGTACACAAAATGCAGCAGACAGAACAGCATCTGTGGTAGCTAATGCACACCAAGCAGATGCAATCAAGCAAAACATAAAGAAATCAACAAGCCAACACATGCACATAAAATATTATAATGAAAACTTAGCAGACAGAGTCCATGTGGGGAGAAGATGGAATGGAAACAGAGACTAAACAATTGCCAGTCACAAGCAATCAGCTCACAGGAGGGAGGGCAGTGAACTGTGGTTAGATTGGGTTAAAGGGACTTAGAATTACACGTTCCTACTTCTGTTCTGTTTACTTTACTGTAGTTATTTGCAGTGCCGTGAATTTGGCCCATGTGTTTTGCCTGCTTCAAAAATAAGTGCAGTAATAGAATTTATCATGGTGACTTCAGGGCGTGTGGTTTATTCCTTCACACTCTGGATTGTAAACCATTGCAACTTCTCCATCTTAACTGTGAGGATGGCTGCACACAGGTTTACTTAGAAAACAAAAAGTAAATATTTCTGTGTAAGATACATATGCAAGCCACATCCTTACTATTTTTCTTTTCTCAGTGGTATTGCTCCTATGCTTCTGGTGACACACCTAAGTCTTAAGAGTATATCACAGATGACTTCAGCATTCTGGCCTGCTTCTGAGATTTGGCAATACACATGGCAATGTATCTTTGGTGAACTCAGGCTAATTATAAAAGGAAAATGTATGAATTCTTTAGCTTCTTGAGGTCCTCTCAACTTCTCTACTGCCTGGTGGCCTCTGCAGAGAGCTGTAATTTAGGTTGGTTGTCTAGTGTCAAAATTTGACTGCAGGCTTGATCATTAAAAATCCATACTGCATCTGACTGGCAGAACTGAGGCACACTGCCTGTAGCACTGAGCAGAAAGGGCAGCATTTTCATCTGCAGTTTTCCCAGCAGTGCTATGCAGTCACTGTGATGTTGCATGCCAGCATCAACTCCCAGCATCTCACCAGTGCTGGCTTGAGACATATTTGTACTTCTCACCTGTAACATGTACCCATGGTGTACTTGAGAAACTGGAGATTGGTGAAGAGAGCTATTTATTTATTCTAAATGGAACCTGAAACTCCTTGAGAAGGCAACAGCTAAACAACAAGGCTTTCCAGTGACAGGCATGGCACAAAAGCCTGCCTGGAGAAGGGATCCTCCTCTTCGACATTTCCAACCTCTGCCTATTGTCTTTGTGTGTTAAACACATCTTTAGAACATCAGAAGTTACAGCTAGGCACACCTCCTGGGAATGCAAAGTAGTAGTAGCCCCTGCATTATAGTACTTGTGAGAAAGCATGTCACTTTAGGTTTGAGAGACAGCTAGGAGAAGGAAGTGTTAGACCAGGGGTAGTTTAACAGCTTCTACACTTGATTTTTAAAACAGAGAATCCTGCTTTAAGGGGGAAAAAAAAATCTGACCCAGAATTCGTCACTGACATGGAAAAGAAAGACGTTACCAAACAAAATGAACTGCAGGGAATAGATGATAATATTCTTGATTACTCTTTGTGCCCACATATCACATATTATTAAGTAGGGTGCACCCATATGTGCATTGTTGATCCTAGAAAAATTAATTCCACACAGGAATACCTATCCAGACATGGATGTGCAGTTTTCAGGTTAGTCATACCTGGATTCACAGGCTCAAGAAGAGACAGGGTATATTCTAGCTAAAGTTCCAGGGTGATCTATCTACTGATCTAACTGCTGTGGAGTCTTTCAAGAGAAAACTTGTCAATGCATACCCATGTGTTGAGTTACCACCAACCATTTAACCATGATGAAATAGCTTATTCTGGCATATGCTACCCATAAAATGCTTGTAATTAACTCAAGGGAAAAATGCACTAAACTGTAAACCATCAAAAACAGAACAGCTCTTTCAGCTGTGTATGGGATGTACTGGGATAATTCCAGTACTGGGAAATTTCCAGTTACAGGAGTGCTACTTGAAATGGTATTGCATGGCTGTCACCAAACAGGTTGGTGACAAAGAAAGCTTGTTCAGTGACTATTGATATGTGTGATGGAGGTCACTGGTGCCATGACACAGCCTCAAAGCTACATGGGCTACTGATGGGAAACGTTCCCATTTAAGGTGGGAAGCATTTGCTCACCTGGGTCACTAAAGAATTTTCTTCTTTCACTTAGTATCAGTTCAGCATTCCTGGACTCCATTTAAGACAAATGTTCTTCACCCAAAATACAGTTTCCTTAATGTGTTGAGAGGGAGACTGGTACTTCACACACACATTAAACACAGTGTGAAACGCTTATGCTAACGCAGTCAGCTGCAATTCCAGTATCTCAGCACCACATGAAATTGTGCCATTAGCTCACTCCATATGCCACACTTCTACTAACTTCCATCAGGATAGTGTAGTTCTGCTTCCCTTCAGTTCAGCAGGAACTTTCTCAATGACTTCAAATGTCACAAGGGCTAAGCTGCAGTAAGTCAATAAAACGGTAAAAATAATATAAAAGAAATCACTTTAACCCATTGAGGCTATAAGAAAATACTAAACACTCACCAGTAAAGCTCTTCCTCTATGTCAATGTAGAGAAAGGGACTGAAACTAGCTTTCAGTGTGAATACAAATTGTCATGGGTTCAGCAGCAGCAGTCATTTTTCTCCTTCTTGGTAGCTGGTGCAGCGCTGTGTTTTCGATTTTGGGCCTGGGAACAGCACTGATAACACCAGTGTTTTCAGTTACTGCTTGGTAACGTTTTGGTCTGACCAAGGACTTTCTGAGTCTCATGCTCTGCCAGGGAGGAGGGGAAGCCGGGAGGAAGCAGAGACAGGACACCTGACCCAAACTGACCAAAGAGGTTATTCCATACCATAGCACGTTATGCCCAGAATGTAAAACAGGGAGCAGAGACACGGAAGGGTGGGGGGTTCACTGCGTGGTCGGGCTTGGTATCGGGCGGTGAGAGATTGTATTCTTTCCTTGTATTTGCCTTGTCATTATTATTATTGGTGGTAGCAGTAGTGATTTGTGTTATACTTTAGTTACTAAACTGTTCTTATCTCAACCTGTGGGAGTTGCATCCTTTTCGATTCTCCTTCCCATCCCTCCGGGAGCGGGGGGAAGAAAGAGGGGGAAGTGAGTGAGAGAGCGACTGCGTGAGTTAGAGAGGCTTAAACCACAACACAAATAAAAAATTTGCACTGAACCAATGCAGTTCACAAACATTAAAATAACCATTTAGAAATGAGCCACAATTGGCATAAACAGTGCATTTTACCCAAGAAATGAGAAGTCAAAAAGCTTCACTGGACATTTTACTTGCTGAAGGAAATGGCGCAGCAGACATCCTTGTCTTCTTCCCTATAGCTGAGTATTTTGAGAGGAGGGTTGATAAACAAGTATTTACTGAGTTCCCATTGCCTGTGAGTACCTTAAGTCTTAACTTGTAAAGAATTTGCTTCAACCTTTCTATTAAAATGTGGGAGTTTCACATCTGTTCATAATTCTTGGTGAATTGACTTGCAATCCTGAGGCAGCTGTCATAGAATCATAGAATGGTTTGGGTTGGAAAGGACCTTAAAATCATCTAGTTCCAACATCCTTGCCGTGGGCAGGGACACCTCACACTAGATTGTGTCACCCAAGGCTGTCCTTAGACATGCAATTTTGTTTGCATGAACAATACAGACATACCCCCCATATCACAACAATTACGCACACTTAAAGCATTATGTAAGTTACTAAATGTATGACCAGGACACCAGGAGAGAGCTTTAAGCCAGCTCTCACATGAGTGCATTAGCCTGTGAGCCTGATTTGCAGCAGAAGCATGGTCAGTGCTGACAGCATTGCCACACTGGCATCTTAGCCCTCAAGATGTGACTTCATTGCCAGCAGTACCCAGAGATGGAAAACTCCCATGAACACATTTGTATTTCATCCTTATGAAAAGACCTCCTAATTTTTACTTCATAAGGCTTTCTCTAGCCTTAGGTAAATGACCTAATTTCTTTCTTAATGAGAGGAAGTGTATTTTTGAATCCTGCCTGCTGATGCTGCAGCTTGGTAGGGAAGGAGGTTTGCTGGGTAGAATGGCCATTCTACCATCTAACCAATGATGCTGCTGAAGTGTTGATGGGCACTACTCACTCATGACTATACTCAGAGCAACAGCAAAACCTCCAGAGTCCAGGAAGAAGGTAAGGTGTGCATCTCGATCTGCGCTTCCCTGGATAACTTGTTTGGTACCCCAGTTTAATCTGATGAGTCCACCAAATGCCTCCAGACTATGGGCAATTGCCCTCAAATCAGCTCATCTGTGCTTGCAAATAAACCACATCCACTTCTTCAGCTTCACCAATTCCAGCAGCATGAGTAAATGCCAGCAACCTAAAACATACAGCACAGCATGATAACTTTATTAAGTATGTGAGAAAACAGAGTGACTCCAAGCTCCACTACAGTCCAAATACCTTTAACACAAAAATATGCTCAGACCATCACAGATGACAAAAGCCACGCCGGGGACTAGTTTAGGTGAGGGCATAGATTTAAAAGGCTTGAGTTTTTTTAAGGTAACGATCAATCAGTTCTCCAGCAAAGACAAGAACACTGAAGGTCTGTTTATTGTCTCCTTTGTCTGCTACAGCCTTGTAAAGACTTCAAACTGTAGGTTTTGGCATGCCTGTGTCAAGGAAAATCCCACAAGCAGACACAAAAGTAAGAGACAGTCCTTGCGCCCTTCCCTTTTATTAGTCCTGTGCCTCACCCACTTGGCTATTCACACATGCAGCAGCCAGACCAAGGAAGCCCATCTCAGCTTCCTCTTGCATTATCTTTTGTAATGGCAAATTACAGTGCCCCTTAGCTACAATAAATTATGTCAGTTTTTCAAGACAGGTACATTGAAAATTGAAGTAAAAAATACGGGGTAGTCTAAGCCAGGCCCAAATGTAAAGTAGAAAAAGCAACAAAACTCTACTTTTGCTTTAGCTTCATGCTGATGTCCTGCTAGTGATTTCACTGTAATTACTGGATATTTGCACTGTTAAGAGAGCAGAATGTACCTCCCAAAGACAGGTTTTGTTGTAGTAAACTGGCTTTACTCTTGGAATCTGGTCTATAAAGCCCTTCCCTTGATATATTTACATGGCTATAGGCAAGTCAGAACAGTTTTCTGAGGCCTGAATTACAGCCAGCAAAAACACAGCCCCAGGGCCATGCTGAAGTGGGTAGGATTTGAAAATTTCTGCAGCAGTTAGTGGTGAGGCACATAAAAATACCCCACCCTCCTGCCTCAGGCAAGAGAGAATATGCAGACAGTGCAGAGTGTTCTTCATGCATCAGGATACATCATTTGGCTTTCAACAAGATCAACAGATTTCAGAGAGACCAGAGAAGGTAACGCAGCTCCCTCTCTTCTTAAGTGTGTGCCTTAAGACAGTATGTTGACTAACATCTCAGTTACTCACAAGCAATGTTTAGAGAGAAAAGTACCGGCTGTGGTGCCCAGCAAGCTGTTAAATGGAAGTTCTCTGATGCTCCTGGCACTCTGGAAGAACTTAGAAAGGTCAGACTGGAGTCTCTGAACACAAAGCCAGTATCCTTTACTATTATTCTCCATTTTGGCTTTGTTACTACTGATGATGTCTGTAGGGGAATATAAGATGTTTTTGTCCTGTCAGTGCTGATGTGTGAGCCCTAGTGCTTGTCTGGTAACATAAAATAAATGAAACAGACAATACATAGAGAATGTCGTTCAGTTGTGCAGACAAACGTGTGTCAACTGAAAAAAAACATCCAATCACTACAATGTCATCACAGAAACACCAAAGAACATAAAACAAGGAAGCACATTTTCCTTCTAGTTCCTTGGAGAAACAAGTTTCTCTGAAGGGCAGCAATAAGTTCAGCAGAAAGAGCTCAATAATTTTATTACCCTGTGCACAATTTCCTGTGTATTTTTTCTTATATTTTGCTTATCCCAAACTATTCTGATCACAAAAGAATTAACAAAAATCAAACAATAGCATTATATCTCTTAATAAAGACTGTTTTGCAGGGAGCCTTCTACCTGCCTGTACATACTAGTGAGCTTAACTGAACAGTATGAGAAACACTCTCCATGTGCCATAAACATGCCAGGATCAATAACACATAGATAAGCTCTTTTCCTCAAGGGAAACAGATGTGCGCTTTTTGAGAGGAAGGTGTTAGTCTGTCTCCTATCTGCCATCAGTAAGTTGCAGATAACATAATATCCATCAGTACTGTGTTTCTGCAACAGAAGTACTTGATAGTCACTGGGGAGTGACTGATGACACTCTAGCTCCCAGCTCCACCAGGGCCCTTCTTTCAGGTCTTGGACAAGTCATGCTTTTGCAGTACTACATGTCAACACCAAGTAAACCCATCGGTAAATGTGGTAAAAACACCTAAACACTTATTACCAAACTGAAACAGGGTCTCTTCCTACAGTGATTACCCATCAGTGAATACTGATGATAGAATTTTCTTTTATCTATATTATGTGTAGTACATTAAACTCATAAACCCAGCATGTGGACCCATCTTTCTGTATTCACAATCTCAAGCAGTCTGTCATCCTTACTTGGGGTGGGGCACGTAGGTGTTGCTCAAATAAAGTAGCAATGATAATGCACAGGATGATTTTTTCATGTGTTATGTCCCTGCAAAATCATACTGGAATCTCTGCTGGCAAATGATCTAAAAATCTCAAACTTTCTGTTGTTCGTGTGCAACTCAACATGTCTGCACAACAGAGCATGAGTAATTTAAAGCAAGGACCATCCTTCAGACAGAAGGGATTATGTTGCAAACTTGGAGACATGCCATCTCAAAGCTCCAGAGTATCTGAGGTCCAACCCACTTGGTACCTTTGCAGCAGAAATTCTATTAGCACTTTTAATGTCACACTCAGGAGCCCATTTTTAACATTAGCAAACAAACAAAAACAAAACAAAAAGCAAACAAACAACATTAAAAAAAACACCAAAAACAAACTCAGGACGTTAAGTCGGCTGCAGGTATTAAAAGAAAAACACAGGCAGGTTTGCTGGTTTAAAAAATGCCTCCAAACTGCCTCAACAGTTGAGATGTTGTGTGAGGCTTTTCACTAGATGATTATAAAAGATCACACAACTTAAGTCACATAATCTAACTTGCCTCATTTGCTACTGGGAATAATCTAAATCACTTTCAGCCAGTCAACTCCTATACAAGGAGAAATCTAAAGGCCCCAAGTTCTCAGATTTCCCGAAGTGACTTGTTCTAGATGGGCTTTGAATGCTTTGATACTTTTTATTGTATGAGAGGAAAAGGTTGCTGTCATCCCTGTGCAATTCTATTTGAAGTGACCGAATCTGTGTGTACTTGTGCTTAAAAGCACAGCAATGGCTAACATATGATCACATCTACCCTCAGTGCTGACGCACCTCTCAGGGCAAGTGTATCTTGTCTCAGTACAGATGGGAGTTACACCAGGTGAAGAGACAAATGCACATCCTCATCTGTGGCTGTGAGGAAGAACAAGGCAGGAAATCAATGCGTTTGTGCTGCAGAAATTAAGGGCACGATCTAGCAAAAGCACATGGGTGCATACACTCCACATGCAACACTCGGCAGAGCTGCGCAAGGCCTCAGTGCACAGCACAGAACAGTTTGGCTGTGGGCAGCGCTGAAGAAACCACAGATCCATCATCTCTCTGAGCTGGGAAGTACTGCTGTTACACTTGTGCAGCTCATCGCAGCTCACTTGTTCAATCCTAACAGTTATATTTGAAAACCACTGTGCAAATTGGTTTTGAGAAATGTCAAGTCCACGTGGAGAAACCAGGTCTGCAGCACGGAAAGAAAGCTTGCTGGTAAAGATATGAAAATCACATTCGCTTCAGCAGTGCCTTTGAGAGCCAGGGCACTCTAATGCTGCTCTGAAGTACACAACTGCAACTACACAGCTGGGGCTACTCCTTGTCACTGTCACAATCCACCTGCCTGGTTGCCCAGTCAAGTTTCTTCACTTCCTTCTCCTTCCCTCACAACCAAGACAGCGCCGTTCAGATTCCATCAATGTGTTCCTCAGACACAGGAACATCCTCATCCCCCTTCTGTGAGCACACGGTGCCTGAGGTAGAAGCGATGGATGGCCTGGGAAGTTGTGCTTTCCTCGTCTGTGCCAAAAGGCAGGGTCTGCCCTGCCCTCATAGCGGGGAGCACCCTATGCTCAGGCTGACTCCCAGGCACATGGACACTTCCAGCAGGATGGCACAGGGCCTTCAGCAAACCCCTAAGAGACACAGCACAGCCTGGCATGCCCGGCTGCAAGAGACATGTGTACGAGGTTCACCTGGGCGCCCCGCTCTGCCCTCCACGCAGCACGCCTGCAGCAGCAACGCCCCACCCGCCATTCACCGCCCGACCGCGCGTGTTAACAATCTTATCGCACCCGCCCGCACCCCACCATTACCGCGCCCACTGTCCGCCCCTGAGCGCAGCCGCAAGGCGATGCGGCGGGGGTGCGCATGCGCGCTGCCTGGCCCCGCCGCTTTGCCGGGAGCGGGAGATTGGAGCGGTGCGGGCGGTGAGGGTTCGGTCCGCTTGGATCCTGTGCTCCTGGGGTGGAAACGGGAGGGCAGCAGGGCCCTCAGGGCTGCGCATTTTCTTGGCTCTCATGCTGGATCTTGGCTCAGCTGGTTCGCAGGGACGGGCCGGGGGCTCAGTTCGGGCCTCCCCTTGCTGCATGGCGTGTGGCTCGGGCTGCGGTTGTGCTGCTGTGCTCCGTTTCTGAGGTGCCTCTTGACCTTCCGCGGTGCCTCGCCTCAGAAGGAGCTCCTCGGGTCTGTGGCTGTGCTTATGAGCTGCCTTACGGCAGCCTTCTTTCCGCTTCTCTGCGGTGCGGAGGGTTGGCTGGAAAAAAGTTGTTGAATGATAACAGAGCCTTCGGTTGGTCAGAGGAGGGTGTAGAAGGGGCGAGTGTTGTTACATAGTGTAGCTATAAGCAGGAAAACTAAGACACGTAGCATCAGGGACTTACCTAATGCAAAAAATCAAATTAGTACTGAAGTGCAAAATTGTCTTTCTCCCCCCCTTCTAGCCCGAGTTTTCCTTACTTACTGGACAAAAATATTTTTCTGGGTGATAAATAACATCACAGCTTAAAAATGTAAATGATACTTGGGCTGAGATATTGGGGAAGGGTTTTGAGAGTGCATGGGATCCGTGTGACCGGGTACAGTGGAGGTGTCCCTGCCTGTGGCAGGGGGCTTGGAATGAGATGATCTTTAAGGGTCTTTGCCACCCGGACCATTCTGTGATTCTGCGAATGTGCTGTGAAACTGAGAGTTAAAGTAACAGCCTTAGTGAAGCATTGGAAAAATTACTCATTGTGGTCATGGTTATTTGAGGACAAATAATCGCGTTGGAAGAGTCACAGGGCAGCAGGACAGGATTCTGTTGAAGCTCTTAGGTTTGAAATGATTTTGCTGCTGGGGAAGACTGATTACATATTTATGACCTATTGTATACAGAAGCATGAGGTAGCTTCTTCTAGGCTCTTGCTTACAGTAAGTAATAAAAGCCCGTGTTGTATTTAATGGGTGCTGTGGGCTTCCTGTTTAATTGATAGGTTGCTAAAATACCCAATTAACTGGATTTCATCTACTAAAGTTTGGGAGGTTTTGAATCAAATACCATATGTCGAATTTTGAACAACTGGAGGAATGTTGACTTGTAATGTAATAGAGGACCCCTGCCTTTTGGTATAGAACCAAGAAGACCAGGTCATTTTTTAAAGGCTTCTGTTTTGAAACTTCTAATTGCAATGTGCAGCTAAAGGGAGGTGAAGCTGAGAATTTTCCAGCTGCATTTTGGTCATTAGCAGGTCGTTCACAAGTGCTAAACTAAGATAAACACTGCCAAAGCAATTTGAAGTTGGTACATGCTGGGAGACAGGACTTGTCATTTTAATTGAGGCTCTTTTCTGAGCAGACTGGGGATGCTTGCTTTCAATTTAAGATTCTACTTCTATAAGTAATTTCCTTTTTAAGCAGCATCGAGTGGATTATTTTCAGACTTTCATACCCAATTACTTTGTTTTCTAGAAAAGATTGTTTGTACATCGGGACAATAAAAATCTTGTGGTTCCAACAATCTTTCTGTCACTACTTGGGATGCAGTTCAAATTAAAGGACTAGTTCTTCACACCTGGTTTAGTAATTATTATTCCTTTGAGTTAGACAAGCATTAAAGGTCATCCAGATTAAGAAAACACAGTTTGTTTGGAGTGAGCTTTTTTGATGAGTTCAGTGTTGCAGGATCTGATCCATGCAATGTCTGATTTATAGATGGACTGTAATGGGTTTGTTTCATATGGTGTCTTGCTCCTTTTTAGCACTTGAAAGAGGATATCAGATAGGAAAAAAAAGATGTTGTGGAGAGTAACTAATTTTTATAATATTTTTCATCTTTCAGAGATAAAAATCCAGAGTTTTAGGAGTGAAGGAAAAATAACCTACAAAATTCATAGTACGATGCTTTGTACTAGTTAGTAGTGTCGTTCATCCTCTTGAAGCCACTCATAAAGCAAGATGTCTTTTTTTGAAGATGTCAATTAGAAAATAAGCTTTAGTATTTCATATTAGGGCTTTTTCCTCGTTTCTGCAGCCATATGGCTCATTATAATCAGGTGAAAATGGCACCATACATAATTTATTCTGTCTTTTAACAGAAATTGCTATCCGTTGTGAGATGGAAGAACCAGTGCTTGATAAATTGCCATCTTTGTGCCATACTCCGAAGGCTTCTGGAACAGCAGCTCCACAGGCGACTAGTTCAGGGAAACAGGTACGAAAACTTACATGGATTCCCAGTAATGTGACTCTTTGCAGTAACAAAAATGTTTGTGAAATCATTAAGTAGTCAGAAGTCACTAAGATACTGTTTGCTGGAAGGCTAAAGATAGGCAGCTTATACACATAGCTACAAGGTTGTCCAGGTAAGGAATGTGCTCAGTGTACTTTGCTCTGAATATGCAGATGTTTGCTGTGAAAACAGTGATGGAGCAGTATAACCCAAATGCCATAATAAATGGCATAAATGTAAATAGTATTTAGGGCTTGTGGTGGGGTTTGCTATGTTTCTTTTTTCTTTAATCTGTCATCTTCAGTTTTCCCAGATTCTAATTTTCTAGGTTGCTGTGTATGCAGGATGACCTCCTGCTTACACTTGAACAAAATACACTGCTTTCAGGTCATATATTCTCCATACTGCAGAGCTCTGCTTAGGTGTTCATCCTAGCATGTGTTATGGTGGTGCCGTCATACTCAGCACCTGAACCTATACAGGATAGGGCTAGTTTGCAAGTGTTCCTTAACTAATTCTTCTCCCCCATATTGTAGTATATTTTCACAAGGAAAAATACTAGGCACATTATGAAAATTAACTCTTACTTTGAAGAAAAAAAAATCACTTTTTAGATGCTTATCAGTGAAGGATCTCAAAGCATGAACAAGTCAAAATTGGATCATTTCTAATACTGTCAAGCAGAATACAGCTGTTTTATACGGATACTCATGTGTGTGGTGGGATGGAACAGCAAAAAAGCCTAACCCTCATCTCCATTAAACTAGAGGAGGGAATTGAACTTGATGGAATAATATTAGCCATGTTGAAATATGCCATATACTTTCTGCACAAAGACTAGATGAGTAGGTTTGCCTCAGCAGAATACAGGCTTTGCTCCCAGAAAACGTGGAAGTAAATCTTTCCATATCTTGCAGGTGTGTGTGCAAGTATATATGAAAGGAAGATGTTCATTCAAATTTGTGAAAACTATGGAGAAAATTAGGAATTCCGTCTTTACAGTCATCTTTACATATGTACTATAGTCTACGTAGATAATAACCCGGATAAACAGTTCTTTGAAATTCGATCAAAAATTAGGTTATTCTGATCTATCTCTTCCTTTGGTTTTCTTTTAATATTTTCTAGCCAATGAGTGCTGCTCTGAGGGAGCGATTGAGGAAAACAAGACGTTCATTTAATGCTAATATTGCAGTGGCAAAGCGGCTCAAAATAAACACTGAAGAAAAAGACTGTCCTGATGCTGACAAAGGGTGTCTGCTGAAGATGAGTATGGATTGTTCCACATTACAAGATGGTTTGGAAAGCCTGGAAGGAAATGGCACTGGACATACATGTGTCAAAAGTCCCTTACAGGAGAGCTGTCTCTGTGGATCTGCAGAGAATTCTGATGTGCCACAGACTGATCTTAGTCAGCAGCAGTCCCTGGAAGAAAAAGTAAGGCTGCTGAAACAAGTGCAAGAGAAAGAAGAACTACTTCGAAGACTCAAACTGGTTAAGATGTATCGATCTAAGGTGAGGCAGACCTCTGAAAAAGCACTTTTAGGTCATTCTTTGAAGTGGAATTGATAGTGTAATAATCACTTATTAATTTAAGCCACAATACTCACCTCTGTGTGGTGTTTATGTAGTGTCTGTTTAAGGTGTTTTATAAGAATAGATCTGCAGGGTATCAAAAAACACCACATTTTAGCAAATGATAACATTTTTTTTTTGGTTTCTTTTGTCCGAATTTCAGAACAACCTGTCTGAACTGCAGGCTCTGATAGTGAAATGGAGAAGTAGTACCCAGCTGATGCTGTATGAACTCCAGTCTGCCTTTTCTGCAGATGGCAAGAAAGTGAGTCTCACTCAACTGATAGATACTTTTGGATTAGAAGACCAATTACTGCACTACAGCAGGACAGATGAAGATTTTGTAGATTCATAATCTACAGGTGTAAAAAGCTTTGAATTACACACATGCAAAAGCAGAAAAGACTGAATTCTGATCACATAAGAAGTGTTGATCAGACAGCGAACTTTATGCTTTGAGGTTATGAGGGTTTCTTATAAACTTATAAAGCTGTGTACTTAAATACAGTAGGCACTGTAAAAGGCATTACACCTAAGAGAAAACACTGAACTCTTGCTGTTCTGACTTAACAACTTGATTAGTGAATCATTATTTAATAAAAATTAAATGAAATCAAGCCATACTTTAACAGGTAGAAGGCAGCCCATTCTTTGATTAGTCTTTCCAAGGTTACCTGTATTGATATAGTAACTCAGTTTGTCACTTTTGTTGATGTTCTGATGGGGAAGAGTTCAGTTCTTTGTTCACAGATATGTCCCTGTTTTACACGTCTTCCTGCTGCCATTCAGTTAATAACAGCATCTTGCAAGTTAACTAATTTTCATGTTAATATTCTGAAGCCACAATGAGATGTTCTCAATAGCTTTAATTGTTCCTGACAGAAATGTGCCACAATGCAGTCACTTTCAGGTAATGGTCCTGCCAGTTGCTTCAGGGAAGCTCTCTCTTAAGCATTCTTTCACAGCCTGAGATAATGGAAGGGAAGGCAAGAAAATTGTAACCAACCCGTTTCCTCTACTATTTCATGTGAGAGCCAGGTATTTTCTCTCTTCAAACAGACAAGAAAAACAAGGCCTTGTCTAAGGGAGTGATTCTAATACAGCATCATAAAGTTGAATGAAACTTCAGCATTTCATTTACCCTCCAATAAATGTCTTTTTAAAATATTGGGGTTTTATCTTAGCTTTGAAGTGCTTATTTTCTCATGATGACCTATGTGTGTAGTGTGGCGACTTCTGCCTGCTTTTATTTCTTTCAAATCTCTGCTTGTCAAATGTAATATGTGAGTCATAACTACTCTGCAACTCTCCCTGCTATGAATATTATTTTATATACAATCACATTCCTTACTGGCTGTACCATAACTGGTTTGTTTACAGGTGCCATTTCCTGTTTCCCATGGGAGAGAAAATCCAAGATCATATAGACCTTTTTAATATTGATAGGGCTTATTAGACTTAAATCTGTACCCACAACTTGCTTTTAACAATATTGATTGTTGGTGTCCACAGAAAACTAATGAAGAGAACCTTTATTGCTAATCACATTTTGAGTATCAAGACACTATTTCTTCTGCCTCTTGAGGTTAGTAAAAAAAAGATGATGGTGCCTGGTAAAGGGGGTGGTTCTCTTCACTGAGTGTTTTGGCAAATTTGCAGTTCTGCTGCTTCTTGGCAAGTTTCAGCAGGAAAACATCTTGCAAAAGGAATGAAGATGTAATCAGAATCCTTACAGACCTCAGTTAGAGGTGGTAAAGCAGAAAAGGAGGTAGTGTACAGCTGTAAGGAGGTGGCATACAAGTTCCCAGCAGTAGTTTTCCTTGCAAGGGTAGAATTTTTTTAAACTAAGATACTTTAGAATCACATAATGGGTTGGGTTGGAAAGGACCTTATGATCATCCAGTTCCAACCCCCTGCCATGGGCAGGGATGCCTCACCCTAGACCATGTCACCAAAGGTTCTGTCCAACCTGGCCTTGAACACTGCCAGAGATGGAGCATTTACCACTTCTTTGGGCAACTCATTCCAGTTCCTCACCACCCTCACAGTAAAGAACTTCTTCCTTACATCTAACCTGAACTACCCCTGTTTAAGTTTAAACCCATTTCCTCTTGTCCTGTTGCTCTGGTCCCTGATGAAGAGTCCCTCTCCAGCATCCTTGTAGGCCCCCCTTCAACTGTAGGAAGGCTGCTAGGAGGTCTTCATGCAGCCTTCTCTTCTCCAGGCTGAACAGCCCCAACTTTCTCAGCCTGTCTTCAGATAGTAGGTGCTCCAACTCCCTTATCATCCTTCTCTGGACTTGCTCCAACATCTTCATGTCCTTCTTATGTAGAGGACACCAGAATTGCACACGATACTTCAAGTGGGGTCTCAGAAGAGCAGAGTAGAGGGACAGGATTATCTTGTTCGACCTGCTGGTCATGCTCCTTTAAATGCAGTACAGGATATGGTTGGCTTTCTGGGCTGTGAGTGAGTACTGAAGCTGGCTTATGGTCATTTTCTCATTGACCAACACCCCCAAGTCCTCTGCAGGGTTGCTATGAATCACTTCTCTGCCCTACCTGTAGCTGTTCCTGGATTGCCCTCACCTAGGCATAGGACCTGCTATTAATGCTCTTGTAATGGAATGAATTAAAAATTTATGTGAATTTATGAAAGGAGGAGAAGAATTGACACATGTCATGGAAGAGGGAAATAAAGATATGCAGGTAGATCAGTGCCCATCAGTAGTTAATTATTTCAAGGGTTCATTATTTTTCTTAGCTGTCTTGGAGACATCTGGCAGGAGAATAGACCGCATATCGGTGTGAAGGAATTAGGAGATAGCAGCAACTATTTCAGGAGGCCAGATGTTTCCAACCTGGTTTTCCTGTGATTCTGCCAGTGGTAGAATGCCACTGCTAATGGTAGCTGTGGGTAATTATGCTACCATAAGCCACAGCAGCTTCCAGGGCTGGGCCAGGTAGCACACATGGTCATGACAAAGCATACCTTCACCTCGCAACCTACACCTCTGCCATTGCAGGTGTAAATAGTTTTAAAGAAGCAAAATGAAATCAAAACCAGAGATGTAAATTTTTGCAGATGAAAATTCATGCAGTACTTCACTTTCAGAATGTTCTATAATTGCGTATTGCAGACTAAGGCTATACAAATGCACCCATTCTTCTATCGGTCTACAATATCTTGTACACTGCTTTTTGCAATGAGCTATAGGGTTTATATAACCAAAACAGCAGAAATAAATCTCATGAACTGAAATAGGTATAAAATGCACAAAACAGACAAACATACATCTTTCAAACAAGTTATTTTTAAAGAAATTACAGAAGAATTATGTTTGCGGAAAGGAAAGTTCTGGGAGAAAAGTAGATGTCAAAGCTCCTTTTCTTAGCCATGACCATGGTATTGTATATCTACCTGGACTCTGAGTTTTAAAGAATAGGGAATAGTCTTGATCGCAGTCTTCCAACTTGTGCCTGAAGAATTTCAAACTCTTCTTTCTCTTCCTTGATCAGCCCCCGTAGGTGTTTCTGCTTCAAAATCTCTCGGTAGCGCTGCCTTGCAGCCTTTTCAGAAATATGCCGTGTGTCTGCATAAAACAAAATAATAAGGGTCAGCCTGTACTTGTAGGGGATGCACAGTCTATATTTCTATTGGACACGTCCTGGGGTTATTCCAAGTTCTGTATAAAATAGGCAAGCGCTTTAAAGAAGGCTCACAGTTGGGCTTAAGAGCCTATATAGTACTGAATAAAGCAAAAAGAAATTCCAAAAGGCACTGGGAATGCTTCCTTTAGTTTCTAGCAAGTATTTTGAATATCTGTTTTCCATTAGTGGAAAGAACTCTATAGTTTTCCTAATAATGAATACCCTTCTCAGCTTCACATTACTACCTCTGATCCCTTCAATGGTGAAAGCAAGTGGGTTGAACAACTCTGAGAAAGAATGAAAGCCGTTTGCCTGATGAGGATATTAATGACTGTAATATTCTGACTTGAATAGTTTCAGCAATTTAGGTAGTTAGCTTTGGGTACAAGAACAACAGTCTCTAGGTATGCTCTTAAATAAACAATGTTAAACTGTTGTGGGAGAAAGGGCACTGCTAGTTTTGCACACAGTAATCAATCAATAGGTGCTCCTTGCCCCTTAGCCGATGCTGATGGAGAACAGGACCGTGTAGCCTTGGAGGTATTTTCTGAATGTTCTTTGCTTGTGGCTTAAAGTGTGTTACTGTGACTCACCAGCTGCCTCAAAGATATGCCTCCTTTCTGAAGTAGAGACCAGCATTTCTTTCAGCTCCAGGCTGAGCTCATAATTTTCTTGCTCTTTTAAACTGATGCACTTCTCCAATTGTTTAACTTTTTTCTGGCGGTTCTTCACATTCTTCTTGTGCAGCTGTCCATTTCCAAATGAATAAAGCAAATATCGGAGATTATACAAAAGCTGTTCTGACAAACTTAGGATAGAAACCTATAATCATAAGCACTGCATGCTAGCTCAATGAACTTGTGTATTTTGGTTTGACTAACAGCACATTCTAGCTTTACTTTGTATAGTGTCTTTCATGCACACTATATTACAGTATACTTTATGGTATTCTAAATTAAGTGGCTGACAAGGACCAAAGAAGTATGGGCCAGGGAGAGAGATCTATTAAAGATAGAACTTGAAAGGCAAAGGGAGTGAAGGAAGCAAATGGAATCAGTGAGTTGAGAAACCCTCTTGGCTTCTAGGAGCTGCTAAAGAAAGGGTGGTCATGCTGAAGTTGTTGTATGAGCTGCAGAGGGACAAAAGAAATACTAAAGCTTGAAGAGGAAGAGGAGGCTCATGCTAGCTAAAGCAACCTAGAAAAAAATCCAGTGGAATCACTTGAAAACAAGGCTAATGATAATTTGAATGCTGAAATAGATGAGGGAGCCAGCAAATCAGACCTTTGTGTCTCATTTTGAATGTAGGGGGGCAGCGATATTAGGAACAGGCTGGCACTCCTGAAGAGAAACATTAAGCAGCAAGGACTGGAAAAATGCTTCGTTAGAAATGGGAGAGTGACTTTTATAGGTAATGCTGTGTAAGAAGTGATAAGCAGATCTGCATTCAGGTGTTCATGAAGGAAAGCATTTAGTTCTAGTAAACAGGGTAAGTAGATTTCTCTCCATAGATTTTATCTATGCAGCAATCCATGTATGATGACTGCTTCCAAAGACTTTAGAGAACTGCTGCTGTAGACAGCTCAGTGCAAGCTGAAGAAACTATTTAAAGGCAGATGAATAAATACATGGAAGTAGACAGATAGATAATCCATCTGTGTGTACTGTTATGGCTATGCTGCAACAGTCCTTAACTTAGCATGCCTGTATCAGTTGCACTTAATCCTTACAAATACCTCTTGCTAATGAAGGAGTTGCATTTAAACTAAAGATGTTTCTCAGATGTACTGGTTCACTTAGGATTTACCTCATCCATGATGCCAAGAGTCTGCTCCATCACTGAAATGTGGTGGGCAACGTTGCTGTCGTAGTTCGGCACATTAAGGAGCTGATGAATTAAAACCAGAAAGAAACCATCTTATTAAGCTTGTTTGTTTGTTCTCAACAATTTCCCACTTCTGTAAAGACAATTATATTATGTGAAACTCAAAACCCCTAAAATTCTACACGGTGGAAAGGCTTACTAGTGATCATAAACGGACATTGTAAGGATACTCCTGGACTTTGTGTGAATAGTAAACTGTACTCTTGTTAAAAAGAATGTTAACTATTATATGTTAATGGAAACAAAGACCAAGTAAATTTGTTGTGAGGTTATCAAAAAGACCCCAAGCTATCCTTTTGCTTATTAGGTAGTCTAAGCTAACACAGCTGGAAGGCAAAGTGCTGTACAGTCTGTCCTTAGGCCAGAGAAGAAAGTGAATATTTTCTGTCAAGTGGCTTCCTAGTAATTTTTATTTCTTTTACTGTTCGTGTATCTGCAAAGTAATTCAGGTTTCATGAATTTATTGAAGATTTTTCTTGGGGACAGTGCTACTATAACACTTCTTTATCAAATGGCAAATGGTAGAACCGGCTGTATGACCCATAATGGGCAGTAGACAGGTTTCTGTAGATCTAGATTAATCCTTCCAGAGTACTGCCCCACCAAAGTGACCAGTAAAATCTTGTGGTCTGCTCTAGTTAGAGGAGGAGAAACAGGAAAGACCCAGCAGGCTCCTTGCCTACAACACCAAACTTCTTTCACGCACTGCTTTGTTAATAGCACTCATTTCAGGTGTTCTCAGGTCCTTGTCCTCACACATTTATACAAGCCATCTTTCTTTCTGTTCCTGTTGTTGGGGTCTCTGTTGCCTTGTCTTTTCCACTAACCTCACATTTCTACTCACAAAGTGATGTCAAGCCCCTGAGAGCATTCAGATTCTGATTAAACTGGTATATGCCTCTGCCATGGGCAAGTTTAAGTCTCTCTGAAGGGCAGTAGTTCTGTTCATCAGTTTAAATTAAGTTTGTGCTAAAGGCAACACTCTGGTGATGAATGGGCTACAAGAATTTTTCAATGTGTTGTCACATCACCTTGTTGGAAAGCTGTTTTGTTGGTGTTAGTTATGGAAGTCCCTTGGGTGTGATTCAGAAGTGAACAAGCAGTTTGGAGAGCAGCAAAACAAATGAAACCTGAGCAAAACATGTGTTTGGATTTTCTTTTCATCTTCTGATTGAATTGCAATATCCTTACATGATCTCCAACATTCTTCATTTTCTCTCTGCTTGCTTTATAGCTCCCCCACTGCAATATACTCATCCTACAACATCCCTTACTGTAAGTCTTCACCCCCCCACACCTCACTGCCATAGTTTCATCAGCTTTCTGTGCAGTCCTCTACATCCCATACTGCAATACCCTCAGGCTTCCCCTACGACTTTTCTTCTTGCTCCTCTCTTCTCCCACTGGTATCCTTGTCTCTCTCCCACAGCCTTTACCTATGTTTTCTGGCCTGCCAGCTGAGCTTGTTCAGAGCTATGTGGGTGTTGATTTGCTGGCCAACTGCTGCCTCTTGCCTGCCAGGCACGGCAAAATGACTACCTGTCATTCTGCTGCTGGGACAACAAATTGCAGTGAGCAGGGCTCAGTGAGGCTCCTGTAAGAGTGCTCAATCTTTGTACCCTGAGCAGAAATTATGTTGTTTCTGTGAGATACCAGATGAGGGCACTTCAGACCTTTCACTTTAAAGGAAATTACAGTGCTTGATTTCAAAAATCCGTTCTTCGTGGCTGCAAAACCCTGATTCCTTACTCACAGTGCCAATTTTGAAACACTAAAACTTAGGGCTAATTTTGCCTTCATTTACATCTGAACATCCTAAAGAACTTCATCACTGATCAATCTCAAGGGTAAAACTGAATTGTTGAACTATTAGGCATCAGGTTTCTCAATAGAAGTAAGAGATGAGGCAGAAAAGATCTTACAGGTATAGGCAGCAAAATATTCTGCAGTCAAAATATGAATTAGAGAAAGTAACTCACTAGCTGGCGATCTTTGGAAATAATTAGTGACATAATATCCCGAGCCTTCTGTTGCAGATCTTCTATCTGCATACTCATTTTCCTGTGTTCCCATTCCAGATGAAATATCCCTTTAGAGAAGTCTTTATATTCCACCATGCTAGCAATTTTTTTCTCTCCTTGAGCCTGAAAAAAATAGATTAATCTTAATTAAAACACTTTACAGATTATGGAATTATTATTTGCAACAAGATAAGCAAGTTTCCAAAGTTATAATTTTAGGAAGGAAAACACACTGTATTGCACTCTCTTTCCAGACTTTGCTCCGAATGGTTATCTTTTGTGGAATTTGGTACCCTTTTACGCTCTGTGGCACAGCCTTGGATCATGAAGGGAGATGAAGAAAGTTCCCTCCATCTTTCTATAAGAATGTGAAGGCATTTTAGCACTACAAAATATAAATTTGCTCTGTATAAAGTATTTTGCAGTTGCTGCTGAAGGCTTTGTGCAGTAGCTGTAAGAAGCTATTTTTGTACAGCCAGAACACCTAAAAAAAGAATGTTTAATGACAGTATCATAGAATCATAGAATTGTAGAATCCCAGGTTGGAAAGGACCTCAAGGATCATCTGGTCAAATTTTTCTTGGCAAACACAGTCTAGACAAGATGGCCCAGCACCCTCTCCAGCTGAATCTTAAAAGTATTCAATATTGGGAAATACACCATTTCCCAAGGAGATTATTCCAAAGGCTGATTGTTCTCATGTGAAAAATTTTCCTCTAGCATCCAACCAGAATCTCCCCTGGAGTAATTTGTGCCCACTATCCCTCATCTTTTCAGTATGACTCCTGTAAAAAAGGGAGTCTGTCTTCTTTGTAACCACCCTTAAAATACTAGACCATGCTGATGAGGTCTCCCCTGAGCCTTCTTTTCTCTAGGCTGAACAAACCCAGGTCTCTGAGCCTTTCCTCATTCAGCAGGCTTCCCAGTCTTTGATCATCATTGTGGCCCTTCTATGAACCCTCTCCAGCCTGTCGACATAATTTTTATATAGCAGGGACTAAAACTGAATGCAGTATTCCAGGGGTGGCTTGACAAGAGCTGAGCAGAGTGGGCTAATGACTTCTCTGTCTCCACTGGTGATACCCTTGTTAATGTAACCCAGCATCCTGCTGTCTTTCTTTGCTGCAGCAGTACACTGTTCACTCATCTTGAGCTTGTTGCCCACCAGGACCCCCAGGTCCTTTTCCACAGAGCTGCTCGCTAGCCAGGTAGATCCCAGCCTGTGCTGCACTCTTGGATTGTATTTTCTCAGGTGCAAGACATTACACTTGTCCTTGTTGAACTTCATAAGGTTCTTCCTAGCCCACTCTTCCAGCCTGTCCAGGATGGCTCTCTCGTCCAAAGTGTCCACTTACAGTTTAGTATCATTGGCAAACTTGGCCAGGGCACACTTAATCCCATCTTTCAGATCACTTAGGAAGATATTAAACAGTGTTGGATCCAATAGCGATTCCCAGGGATCCCCACAGGTCACCAGATTGAAAAGTACGAAAAACTATTTTAAGTATGATCACTAATTTCACCTTACATAGAAAAGTGCTTTAATTTTTTTAATCTTAATGTAAGATACTCGTCAGATGCTACTTAGCATAACTGTAAGTTTGGCTTGAGGGAATTTTTGGGTTTGTGCCCAAGATATTAGCATTTTCTATTTACAATGTGTCTGTGAGTGATGGCAAGTCTAAAGGCTGTTGCTGTTTCATTGATCTGAATTGTATTGATCAAACATCAAGAAAGCAGTCTGTATTGCAATCTTTGCATCATGATAAGAGACATTACAGAATTCTTAATAGCTTCTAGATTACAATTGAGCCCACTGGTGTGTAGTAATGAATTGAAAGTAGATGTTTCTGGAGAAAAAGCAGAGCCCATGAAGGACAATACATTTGTTTAATTTAGATTTCCTTTGGATAATATAAATTACCATGATATTGCGATTCAGTTCTTCAATAACACTCTTATTAATGAGAACGGCATCACTGTATTCTGGGATCTCTGTATTTTCCAGTTCTACCTGTCCTTGCTTTAGCAAAAACTGGATAGTCAAATTCAGTTGAAGTTTCATCTTTTCCTCTTGCAGCCTAAAATGGCAGAAAATGAAAACAATGCTTAGTGCTTTCAACAGGTATATATAAATCCTCCCATGATTCTCAAAATGTTTATATTTATTGCTGGTAAGCAGTACATTCTTCTAGGGGTTACTCTTTGACATCCTGGTTTCTATTTTCTCCCAAAGTGACTACAGAATTTGCATCTTATTTCTACACATGATGTTTTCAACCACTGGATTCAGTTTAACATACTCTAGCAGATGTTGTGAGAGAAAGTGTTACTGAACAGAAATCTTAACAATTGAAAAGGAAATGGAGAAGACTCTCAGCCAGCACCCATTTTCTTGTATAATGTATCCTGGGGTTTGTTCCTGAATGACAATGAATCTGAAAATTATGTCATGGAAACACTGCAGATCTAAGCAGGTCGGTGAAATTGGGCGTCATGTGGCACATTGCAATTGGGAGTGATCACTGTATCTTAGGCCTACATGAGTGAAGTTTAACTGAGCTAGCTAGCACATATATGGCCTTGAAGGCTTTGGGGATTCACTTTCTGATGCAGTGTTTGGCCAGTCAGTTTGCATTGAAGACCATGGTGCCATCCTTACTGATGTTGTCACTTAAGAAGGTAGATTGAGAGTGGTGTGGCCTGGTCACATATGCTGTAATTACACCTCATTTCAGAAATAATATAGGTCTCAGATGGTCCTGGATAAAAGAGTGTTAGAGGACATAGCTGTGTAATTCTGTAGCTTTTGGTTCTGGTTTGGTGGAGTATTAAGTTGTAGCTGAACATATGAAAAGAAACAAACTTACCAAGTGAGTTCTTTGAAAATGTCTTCTATTTCTGAATCAATTACGTCACTGTCATCTACTCTTCTCCGGAGAAAGGCCTGCATCTCTGCCAGAGTCTGGGACTTCCATTTCACCTAAGCAAGCAACACCATGACATTCTGAACTTTTTCAACTTGTATGTCAGGGCAAGCCTCTTCAAGAACAGTGAAGACAAGTTTGTAAGAAGACATATGTATGTACAAATATGCAGCCTGATATTTTGAGAATCCCAGTAGAGCACATGAGACACAGAGGTTACAATCCTTACACTCTGCTCAGGAAAGTATTTATTTATTCATTTATGCATAGTTTAGTTACATGAAGGGAAATAATATTTCTTTTTCTCTCAGTGAAATTTCATTATCTCTGTCTCTGGATAGTTCAGATTTACACCTTTATGCTTTTAAAATAGAACTTTCCAGCAACACCCTTTCTTAATAGTTGGGAATGCATTGGTGCAAATGTAGATAAGCTAATGGGAGAGAATTACTCCAACAGATCATAGAAGTCAAATACCTTAACAGTTTTTCGGTAGAGATGGAGAAAAGGAAAATGATCTTTTTTTTAAAAATGAAACTATATCAAGATCACAATCATTCTGAGCAAGTCTGTCCACATTAATATGCTGATTTCTTCTCTGAAGGAGAACTAAAACTTCTGCGTCCAGAAGTAACTTTCATACTCAAATTTAGCTTATGTATCCTGCAGTGGTATTTCATTACCACTTGAACTCCAAAAAAGTTTAAGACCTGGAAATATCAAGTAGAGTACTGGCAAAATAAAGAATTTTACATACCATCTCCTCACTCTCCATTTTATTTCGTCTAGCTAGACAAAAATTTTCCCATATAGACAGATCTAAGCCATTAGGCATGTGCTCAGGACTGTCCAGTTCATCCATGGCTTTCATTAAAAGGGTAAGTGCATCTTTGTTATCTTCAGCTGAGCCCAAACACTTCCTGTAGGGGTTAGCTGTGTCAAGGACAGTTTCTTTCACTGGAGTCCTAGTGCATACACACGGTACATACAGAGTTTATTTTTAATTTTCTCTGGCGTAAGAGAAGCTCACAACCGGCTAAGAACATTTCATACTCCCAATCTTTTGCAAAGAGCAAATAGGTAATACTACATCATACATAAAGTAAGAATATATGTTTTTGAGACCTGATGATTACTTAGATTGCATTTAAGATAGATTGTGTGAGGAGAATAAGGCAATGCAAAATAGCAGCTGTTAGTGTGATAGGAAATCAATGATTGTTAGCTAGCCAATAAAAAGCAGGCAGTCTGATTATCAAAATAATTGAGACTATTGAAATAAATAACATTCTCATTCTTGAGTCACAAAAAGTACTAGTATTTAAACAGATGGAATGAAGGGGGATCTTACTTTGGTCGCTGCCTGTAAAGTTGGAGAAGTTCCTCAAGGAAATCGGCAGGTACGTCAGCAAACTCCCTTGCAAAACTAGATTCCACATTCTAGGAGGGAAACAGAAAGCTTTCTTGTTACCATAATGGTATTTTTAAAAAGAGCATCCACCTGCCCATATCTTAGAAATAACTCCATGTACTCCCAAGCATCACAGGAATCTGGACTATTCCATGAATTCTTCTGTGCACATATTCTCCTTTACAGCTTAATTTCAGTGATCAGCACATTGACCAGAACTCATCCCATGCTTACAGTGAAGTATGTTCTTAGTATCAAGACACAGCATTAACTTTTTAACTTCTGAACCTCATTGTGTTTGTTGAGTCTCACCTTCTCTTGAACTACGGCGTTTTCATAGATGTCTATGTAAGACTCAATTTTACTTTTTGTCATCTGAATTGTTCTTGCAGTCTTGACCTGTAGCAAAACCAAAAGATTTCAGGAATGAAACTCAGCCAGCAGAAGCACTGAATGGCCATTCATGTACACTGATGAACTGACACTTTCTTATTTCTAGAGAAAACCTTTTGAGCTATTTTTACAATCAATTTAATGCCTTCTTCAGAGGGTTACTTGTAGATACTGCTAAAAAGTGAGCAGGTGAGAAATTAAACTAGTCCACTGCTTAAGAAAGTAAGAATTTTGTGGAGGAAATATCTTATGCAAATGCTTATAAATCTTCTTTTTAAACTTCAGAATGTGTGTTGCTACTTGTTTACACTTGCATAGAGATTTCCTTTTCCTTTCATGTCATCACAGGTAAAACCAGTCAAAAATTCCCAGTAAAGCATTCTTTGTTTTAGAGTGCAGTTTTCATGTTGTCATGATATAGTTCTGCTACATGTCAGGATACTAAGCTCATCTGTTTTATTGAGGCTGTTCAATGCTTACATTCTGCTGGGGAGACCGTTTTGATGTATTTGACAGTTTGCATGGACCAAAATTTATACCAATGGGAACATTTAAAAAATGAAGGAAAACAAAAAAGATGTATTTTGAAAAACGTATGCTGGTATACACTTGGCCTCAGATACTTTTAAAAGTAGTTCATCCTATACTTTGGAACCTCTCCCTGTAGCTCACATACAAACAGCCCCTTGCAGCTCCAAATACAGAGGTCTGCACAGGTCAAGTAGATCTGACATGGGGAGGCATTAGTATATGTGTGTGTGTGTGTATATATATATATTTTAGTATAGTCCACAGAAATGTGGACTCAGGAACAGGTCCATGAAGACAAATGGGCTATACTGTCCCAAGCACCAGAACCAACCTGCAGACTACCACTACTTAGATCACCTGAGTCACACAAGTATTGGCAGGACACTGGAATCGGAACTGTCACTCAAAGTTATTACTGTGGGCAGTAAGCACTCGTACTGAAATCTACATCTACTACTTGTGCTCTCCAGTCTTTTTTTATGTATGGTTTTACAGGGATGGGTAAACTCTTCAGGAGGTTAAAGTGGTCAATAAGGCTATAAACACTTTGTACTCCGTTGTATGTTCTGCTTCTGTGGCCAGATACTCATACACAACCTCTCTCTATGCTTTGAACTGGCAAACAAGTCAGCGTGGGCCTGGTCTACATTAAACACCAAGTGGAAAATGTGATGGCATTACGCATTCTTTTGTGCACCTTCCTGTCATAAAAGCATCATAATTGGTGCTTCCAGTTTGATATTGTATACTAAAAAATACTATATATAGAAAAGAAATAGCAGCAGGCCCTTCTGAATGTGTGGATCTTTACCAAAGAACTCTAGATGAACCAAGATGAGTATCTATTCAAAACCATATGTATTTATAATGGATGTCACTTGCACCAGTTGAAAAAAAAAATAAAGTGACCCTGTAAATTGTCAGAAAATCATTTATAGCAAAATTTTGATTTGGAAAAAGCAGTCTTCACAAGAAAGTACATTTTAAATATTATTTTTTTCGTAAGAACAGCATTTCAAATGACAACTTACTTTTTCTTTCTCCTTTTTCATAAGGAAATTATGAAGTCCGGTTTCTCTGGTGCCCAACTCTTCATCCAACATTAGAGCATAAACAAGATTGACTATTTTGAGTTCTTCCTGTGAAATGATTGTAATAAAAAATAAATTAACATTCCTGCTGCACAGAGGCATAGGTGAAAGATGAATGTTCTCTGCAATACCTGATAGATGACCATCTCTAATTTCACTTTCTTTTCAGAGAGTTTGCGCACTGTCTCATCAAAATTCTGTGTTGTTTCTTGTATAGAAGCTTCAAGCTTCTCCAATTCATCTTCCAGTGACTGGGAAAGGAAGGACAAAAGCAGCAATATTAAATCTGAAGGAACAAATAAGCTCTGACATAGTATATCAGATGCTGGAGAACGCACAATTTGGAACTCTATTCTTCAGCCAAAAGGTTCCAAAAATTACTTGTTTGCAAGGAGAGTGCTGCCAGGCTACCAAGTTATGTTGTTTGAATACCACTTTGAAGGACAAATGTAACTATTATTTTTGTATGGAATCAGCAAATCTGGGAATGGAACCTTTAAAAATCCCTCATTTTTGGACTACTGGTACATTTGTGAAGGAAAGTTCCCTATTGTCAAATATCACAAGTTTTGGCACATATTAACTGGTGTAAGTAGAGATTGCCTTATATTACTGTCTAAGCTAGGAGTTATTTAATATGCCACATGATCTTTGTTTTTCATTTATTCTTTGTTCATTTATTTATTAATATTCATTTTTAGAAGTAGCTCCGGAGAAAGATCAGAAGCTTTGGTCATGAGCACTGTGAACAAACCCACAACTTTTCTCCTTTTAATTTACCATTCTGTAATTTTCTTTTTCTTCGTTCAGCTCCTTGACTTTTTTCTCATAGTCTCTAAATTTTTTCTTTTCTTCATCAGTCCAAACATGCTCAGGTTTGGATATAAAAGCAGGTGGAGGAATATCCTGGAAACATTAAAGACAAATACGCTTCAAAAGTAATATAAGGTCTCCATCAGCACACTAGTAAACTATACCACATGTCAAATTTAATGAAAGATATGTCTTAGTGGTAAGTAAGGTACAAGACTTAACTCTAAATAACATGTATGTTACTGTAATGGTAATACTAGATTATATTCTGTCAGTATTCCACTGTGATAGGGACAGGTGTTGATGGGAAAATCATATGCAGGCACTAGAATCTTGTGGTCTCTTTTGAGTCCCGTGTATGGTCTCTTATGGAGTCTATCTAGGCATAATGCAATTCTACAATTCTCTGACTTTCTTCCACCACTTAAGTTGGAAATATTTGCTAGGTGTATTTCACATTTCTTTAAAAGCCCCCAAGCTACCCAAATGATACGGCAGAAACACTGCTCACCATTTTCAAGATGTCTTCCTTTTTGACTTCTAGCACTCCACCCATCATGTCATCAAGAGCACGCAGTCTCTCATTGTCCTGGGAAGAACGACAAAAAGTATTTTAGGGTAAAAAAGGAAATAGTGTAATTGGAAGTTTTGGGAATGATAATAGGGTAGTTCACCTCTATTCTGTGTGTCACTGGCAGTTTAATGCTCTTCAGTGATGCATGTGAAATGTGCTAAAAGCCTCAGATTGTTTTCTGGTCGTGAGATGTTCATATACCAAATAACTTACTACAACTGCCATTCTGGCAGGTTTGGAAATAATACAAAGGCATAGACTGCTCCTGGGAAGTTGGCAGGCTAGGATGAAGGAAGTTGTAGTAGCACTGTCTTACTGTGCATCTTTTTTGGGGGCCACAACCATCTTAGGCTTTTCACAGATGTATTTTAAAGCCAGAGGAAAGCATTATGATCTTCTATTCTGATCCCTGAAGAACAGAGGTTGCTCAGTCAGCAAACACCTATTAGGCACAAAGCTCTTGACTGAGCAATAGCATGCATTTAGAAATATATCTAGTTCCCAGTCACCTGATAGGGTATTTTTAATTGCCACTAAGCACATTAAAAATTGAGAGCCTAACACTTTTCCTCCCCTGGATGGTCTACGTAGTAAAGGATTATGTGATTGGAAATGATAATAAGAGTAAGAAGGAACACACCATCATTACCTACCATTCAAAATTTATTCTTCCATACTACTTTACTGGAATATTCCAGTGCAGCATTAACAAAATAAGCTTAACCAGAGACAAAGGGCTATTCAGTAAAAGGATACTACTGAAAGTACCGTAGCAGCAAGTTGTCTTTCAATTTCAAGCCTAGCCAGCATTTCTGCTTTCTGTCTCTCTTCTTGAGTCAAGTATTTTTCAGCTTTAATCTGAAGGAAGAAAATGACATTCATATCAGGGTTCTTTTCTCCAAACATGATCACATGTGGACTAAGAACATTTGTAAAGGTGGGCATCCTGGTTTCAGGTTTTTTCTTCCTAGTAGCTGATACAGTGCTGTGTTTTGAATTTGTGGTGAGAATAATGTTCATAACACATCAATGTTTAGTTGTTGCTGAGCAGTGGTACATAAAGTCAAGGACTTTCAGCTTCTCATGCTGCCTGCCACTGAGGAGGCTGGGTAGGCACAAGAAGCTGGGAGGGGACACAGCCAGGACAGCTGAACCAAACTGGCCAAAGGGATATTCCATACCATATGATGTCATGCTCAACATATAAACTGGGGAGAAAGTTGACGAAAGCTTGGGAACAGGCTGGGCATTGGTTGGTTGGTGCTGAGCAACTGTTTTTCATTGGCATCACTTTTTTTCTGGGGTTTTATTCCTCTATTTTCCTTTTCATTACAATTTAGTGTTATTGCTGTTGTTATTATTATTACTATTATTATAATTTATTTTATTTAAATTATTAAACTGTTCTTATCTCAGCCTATGAGTTTTCTCACTTTTACTTTTCCCCATCCCACCAGGGAGTGAGCAAGCAGCTGTGTGGTGCTTAGTTGCCAGCTGGGATTAAACCACTACAATGGTGTTATACTAATCCTTAATGCTTTTTGTTTCTCTGCTCTATGATGATATTCCTCAAGAAGAAAATTGCTTTTTTAAACAGCTCCGAAAGATACATTTAAAAATGCTAAAATACAAACTACCCTCATTTTTGTTGAAATGAACTGCATTTTGTGCATACCTTTTCTGACAGTGGAATATCACGGACTGGTGGGAGAGCAGAGAGAAGTGAAGAAAGTCTGACCAAAAGAGCAGTGAGATCAGCGCAATATATTGTTTAAGAAATATTGTGTTTCTTTATAAATTATCAATTTAATTTAAAAGTACAATACTAAGTATCCTTTAGTACCTAAATACTTAGTTTGAAACTACTTAGATTCAAAATTGGGCTCAGAGAAAACAGAGAAACCCTCATCTATGGAAGTAATCCCTGCAAGCCTGGTTTGAATCTTACTGTCCAGAGCAGGAGGAATTTCTACCTAACCTACGGCCAATTATAAACTTTAAATGGCAATAAATTAAGATTGTATACATTTATTCATTTCAGATTCACTTATGAAGAGTTTTCTCCCTAAAAACAAAAGGGAAGCAAAAGACTCAAAAAGATGATTTTAAGTACAGAGGCATCTCTGTACTGACACAATGTCTGGAAATGAGAAGAGTTAGAGAACTGTGTTTGAGTGGGTGAAAGAGAAGGATTTATTTTTCAGACACCTCTGAATCCTGAACAGTGAGTGCTCGCTCTGGCATCTCATCATCTGTAAGAGCTGGCTCCCACACTTCTACTGGGAGTTCAAGCTGTGCCAAGATTTCACGGATCCTCAGGTTTCTTTCTTTCACTCGTGCTATGTCCTGCTCCTTTTGTCGTGCAACTTTGTCAAATTCCTTATTAAAAGCAGTTTTCAAGTTGTAAATTATGTCCTGAAATACCAAAAAAGGAAACAGCAATGCTGCACAGGTCACACCCATCCATGATTACACATAATCCCTCAAGCCATCAGAAACATAAATGTGTATTTGTATGTGTGACAGGGGGATAAACTGGTAAACCCTGTGGTGAAAATCCCAAGGGCCAAGTTCAATCTATTTGTTAAATGGAGGTGGGCAGATTATCTGTTTTTTTGTTTTTTTCTGTTTCCCCTAGAAAATTTTATTCCTTTTTTTCTATGTATTTACCATTTGACAAGGATTCTGAATGAAACATACTGCAGCCAAAACTAGATAAAAAATCAGCTGCCTTATATTTACTGTTTTTTGCACTCATCAGCTGAAAGAAGAAGGGGCTTTAAAGAAAAAAACATGTGACCTATAAATGTATAGATTGTAAATCACAGGTGCAGGGAGGCAGAGTTAAGAGCATACTTACCTGATGCAACCTGCAGTTTCAATATGCATTCATGTGCTTTTCTGTCTGACATATATAAGTAAAATGTGCCAATTAAGTAAACAAACATTGGAAGCTAATATTTAAAAACACTTGAGACCTTAAAATGTTTTTAACAAGTATATATTCTTAGTGGATAAATTCTTCCTTTAGTTAATTGATCTCAACACAGCAAAGTAGAATATTAAGAGAGTAAACCATGTGTCTCTCCTTCTGTGTCAATTTACTAAAATGAAATATGAAAAAGATTTCAGTTCTATTTAAACTTCATGTTTTGAGACGCTTCGCTGCTTGCAATTTGCATTGTAATAAATATTTGTGTCCATGTTGGACACATTTCATTTATTTCCAATATAATAACAATTTAGGATGCAATAAGGCAGGCTGGCAGGTAAGGTACAATGTTGCTGGGAGAAAGAAGGTTGTGCTCGATGTCTATTCAGCCACGTAGCTATCAGCAAGCTCGCTGTGTTGGCCAGGAACACTGAAGAGCTATTTACACTTGGATAGATAATACACATCTTTAAAGGATACAGTAGAAAGAACTTGTTACATCCAAGCTTACATCTAAAAGTGCTCCTTGTGTTTCTTCCCCATTTACTTTAAACACTAGCTTATCTACTAGATTTTATGTATTAAAATGCATAATTATTGAGCTCTGCTACCACTTAGAGCCTTAAAGAGCTCTGAGGAGGCAATGCTTTATAATAGTTTAACCACTTATACCCTTGTAGATCATCTTCATAAGAAGCCTATTCTGCAGCATGTTTACTACTTAATAAACTGCCTGAGATAAGAGACTCTGCTAGTAATGAATAATAAATAACAGGAACATTAAAGACCCCAAATAAAGGGATGGTAATGCTGGAGAGAAAGGAAGTGGTGTGAGGATCCAGCTGATCTTTCATTCAACAGCAAATAATAGGGAAGAGGTCATGTTTTTACAGGGTATGCTGAGATGTACAAGCTAGCTTTGGCTATACAAACTCTTCAAGCACAGTGGGCAAATACAGATACCCTCAAATTGGATAACCAATTCCATGAAAATGTTTTTATTCCAGACCTCAGCTGGCAAATCCACATGGTGCTCTACTGCACCGTGTGCATTTATCAGCTTTCACCTCAGTAACTCAGAGACCTACGTGACTCTCCATTGTATAGCTGTCAGTATGCCCAAAATCTAACAGTGGCTGTGACTGCTGTGAGAATCAAGACAGTGTCACTGCAGTAATACAAATTTAAGAAGACATCACCTTCAATAATACTATCTGATTGACTTTCTGCTCTCTGGTGTGCAAGTCCCATTGGCTGTATAGGATAGATGTGTTTCCACCGTACTGAGAGCTCAGACTTCCAATCAGGCAGCAAGATGCACTATCATCAGCCATTACTTCTGCCTTCTCTCCTTCTTCCTTAGGTAATACAAGGAAGATAATACTCAGTTTCAGGACTTTTCTTCTGAACATAAATATCACGAAGATGGTAACTGTTAATTTTGTACATGATCCAGTGGTAAATGTATGGAAAAAAAAATCTAGAGGTTATATTCTGGCGACATGGTCTAGTGTGAGGTGTCCCTGCCCATGGCAGGAGGGCTGGAACTAGGTGATCTTAAGGTCCTTTCCAACCCTAACTATTCTATCATTCTATGATTCTATGATTCTGCAATTAAGCTCAGAGATCAAAATAATACAAGTTGGAATATTTGGTCCACTTGTATGTTCTCCAGTAAAAGAAAGACAGGCATGCTGGAGCAAGTCCAGTGATAGGCCACTAATGCAATTAAGGTTTTGAAATATCTAACATGTGAGGACAGGTTAAGAATTGTTTAATCTCAAGAAGGAGATTAAGGTTTGGGGGAATCTTAATAATGCACATAAAAAACTAATCGTGGGGAGTAAGGACAACAGTGCCAGACTCTTCTCAGTGATGCTCAGTGACAGACTGAGAGAAAATTGGTATATGTAGAAATATAGGACATCCAACTTAAACATAATAAAACACTTTTCCCGTGAGGGTTGATGAAAGTGCAGCACAGGCTGGGATTTACTTTGCTGAGGAGATCAACACGGGTATCACCAGTGGAGATAGAGAAGTTACTGTCCCACTCTGCTCAGCTCTTGTCAAGCCACCCCTGGAATACTGCATTCAGTTTTAGTCCCTGCTATATAAAAATTATGTCGACAGGCTGGAGAGGGTTCATAGAAGGGCCACAATGATGATCAAAGACTGGGAAGCCTGCTGAATGAGGAAAGGCTCAGAGCCCTGGGTTTGTTCAGCCTAGAGAAAAGAAGGCTCAGGGGAGACCTCATCAGCATGGTCTAGTATTTAAAGGGTGGTTACAAAGAAGACAGACTCCCTTTTTTACAGGAGTCACACGGAAAAGATGAGGGATAGTGGGCACAAATTACTCCAGGGGAGATTCCGGTTGGATGCTAGAGGAAAATTTTTCACATGAGAACAATCAGTCTTTGGAATAATCTCCTTGGGAAGTGGTGAATTTCCCAATATTGAATACTTTTAAGATTCAGCTGGAGAGGGTGCTGGGCCATCTCGTCTAGACTGTGTTTGCCAAGAAAAATTTGACCAGATGACCCTTGAGGTCCTTTCCAACCTGGGATTCTATGATTAATCTTATTTTATCTTTTTAATTTTTTTTTATAATCTCTACAGCAAGAAAATGGACCGTAGAAATGTAACTATGTGAAAAAGGGGCAAGATGCCAACTCACAACATCCTGAATATGCCTTTATGCAATACTTCAAAGAGATTGTACCTTAACATCAGCTGTTTCAACCTTCTTTAACCTAAGAACTTTCTCCAATGTTTCCAGCTCTTCTTTACTACGTTTCTTCAATGGATAATTCTTCACTTCATGAGCCATATGGAAGCTCTGTTCAAATTAAACACAAACAAATCAAAAACCAACTAAACAAAGAAAACCCCAAAACAAAAACCCCAAGGTAAAAGTTCTCCAGATAGCATCTATCAATTCATTTTTCAATACCTGAATACTGAACAGTTATAAAGACTTCTTAAAATCTTTATCCACAGAATTCAACTGGAAAGAGTTTGGGTTTTTTAAGTGACTTGGGCTTTCACCACTCGAGATAAACCAGTATCATCAGTTCGACCAATCTCCCTTTGTTTAAAATAGGCAAAAATCAGGGTTAAATTTTGCCTTTATGTTCTGTATAGCAGAAGCCATACTGACTGCCCACAGAAAAATAACATTACTTCTCCTTTTAGCAACACTGCATAAAGATATTTTGTGACACAACAGAATTCAGAAATTGCTTATTTGCTTATCAGCACTCTTATCCACCTTGGAAGGTAGAATCAGCCAGGTTCAGAAAAAATGAACTGAAATGATTTGCTTGAGCCCTGAGGAGAAGGAAGTTTTTTCCCATGCCAGTAAATCAGAAATGTGTTATACTTCTATTTATTTTGTCTTTGTACCTCAAAGAATCAAGAAACTACTGCAGAAAATTAATTAGAAAGCAGAGGTTACCTTAACTGTACGTCCTTTTACATACATAGCATCCCAGCACTCATGTTTGATGACATCCTGCACATAGCAGTTGGCTAAATTCTCCATTTCAATCTCCTTCCTCATCTTTCAAGAGACAGAAAATAGCATGATGTGGTGCAAAATAACAAGATATGGGCAATTTGTATTGAATTATTGAATGAATCCTAACAGATGAAATGAATTATCAGTATTTCATCATCTTACGACTATTGCAGCTATCTTCTCCAAAAACTATATTCCATACTACTAAAAGGCATCACTTTATATGTGCAGAAAAGCATTCTAGAGCTTAAGCGATGTGCCCAAGGCCAGTGTCAGATTTACAGTTTCTGGCATAGATCCTATTCCAATTGGCAATGTATCAGCAGATTCACCTGCTACATATACTTTTAACTTTTCCTCCTCAGCAGCAAACAGCAGCTGAGATCTTCCTCTGCTCTTCAATCATTCCTTCTCCTTTTCACTGCTAGTTTTAAGATGTTCTACCCCATTCTAACATACCATAATCACTTTTTGTTCAGCCTCTGCTTGAGCTTTTTCCTGTTCTTCTATATCCAGGCTGAACTCCTGTGGCTCTAGTTTCTCAGTGTCTGGCACCTGTTCATTTTCAAGTATCATTTTCTGAATCTGTTTTTTTAAAAAGCAGGTATAAGGAATAAAAAGTAATTTGAACGTGAATAGAGGCCATAAAGGAAGGATACTTGTAAAGGAAACTGGAAAGCTGAGCCTTTACCCTTGCGAGAAACTCACAGTTTCACGCAGCTTTTCTACTTCCATTTCCAGCTCTTTCTTCTGGTTACCAAACCTCTGAGTCTCTTCTTTCATAACCTGACATACATCAAATATATTGTTGAAAGACAAAACTAGACAAGATAAAAAATATGTAAATAATCTAAAGAAATATTCTCTGTACAGAAAACAAAACTCCAAAGGCTTAATAACTGAAACAGACATAATCCTAATTCAATAGGATGATTCTTTGAAGTGCTCAAGGGAAAGAAAATTGTACAACCAGGTCACGTTGTAAATTGGTTGTAGAGCAACAGAGCATAAAGGAAAGAAAATATTTAAGAAAGAAGTAATTACAAGTGCAATGATTATATAAACATTGAACTGCAGAAAGCCTACTGCCAGAATTGGTTAAACGCTTTGTATTCCTCAGATTTTTCATTGTAACTAAGCATTTCCAGTGGCATATTTAAAGAAACAAGTAAACTAAAACATCTGGTCCTCATTCTGGAAGCAGTGAAAGTTTCTTGCCCCTACAGCCTTGACAATTCATCTCTTAGGGAAAATTTTGCAGAGTCTGCACCTCTGGAATTTGCTTTCTAAAATAAATTTACAGCTTTAAGTAGGATTATAGCTATTGATTGAAAGAAAGGGATGTATCCTTCTGACCTTAGATGGACTCCATCCTCTAACAGTCACATGCAAGTCTCTTAGGATATTAATGAGTATCTTAAAACAACCTAGAACCATACTGCTGCCTTCAATCGTTGCTTCTTATCAGCTATCCATACCTGATACTAATAATCATGCGGTACTCATGTGTATGCACAGTCACATGGATTTGTCAAAAAATCCCGGCAGAGATGCCAAAGCATGAGCACCAACATCAAAGCAGGAACAGGAATACAAGTCTGGGAGAGTGATGGAGAAGATGCCACTTTCAGTAGCAGTAGCAGTCTTAGATTGACTTGAGCCACTTAGGAAACTGCATCATAATTTGGAAAGTCACTCTTGGACTCACTCAGAAAGCAATGATATTTTGCTTTGTCCTATCATTGAACCTCAAAAGCTGCACAAAAATACACAGCTCTGGCTCATATCAGAAAGAACTCCTAGCATTCCTAAATTCACATTTCTGGGTAAAAAAGAAATCTATGCTAGCAGTAACATAGCAGTTTCCAGGCTCACAAAGTGCAAAATCCCCTCTCTGTAAATCTTTGATGCACTTTTACTTATAAAAAATTTGGTTACATAACAAACCTCAGTCTTAACCTGAAATAAACCTCGGGGGTTCTGCAATTAATGTCATATTGTTGAGTATTGATTTATCAGTGCAGTAGAATTTGTTATTCTGGCCCTTGGGAAGAAGACAGCGCTGCTTGGTTTCTGGTAATAATATTCCATGCAATTTTTTGACATTCAGAAGAAGAAAGTTTTAACAAGTTTCTAAAGGAAACAATTTCTCTGGCTTTTCTGTTTTTTGTTCAGAGCTCTTATTGCACTACCTACTTTCTCTGATGCATTTATAACCTTGAGCTAGGATTTCTAAAAGTCTAGACTGTAATGCCTTAAAGAGAGGTCCAAGTGTCAGAAAAGCTTTAGAAATTAGATTTCTTTACAGCATATAATTTGGCACTGCAAATCACTAGTGACTCTTGAAAATTCTGGTTTTGATTAAAACTTGTTCTATGAAAGTACCTTCTTTATTTTCTGACCTATCCATGTCATGTCAATGGTTCCAGATGAATACAAGGTGGTGATGTTTCCATCTTCTTCTGTCAACTCTACATTGGAAGATTTAAGTGGTGCCTCCTGAAATTAAGGATATAAACATCCATCAGACACTTAGAGAGAATGAAAGAGACAGAGATGAAATAAAATATGGACTCACATTAGAAACACCACCGCCAGATTTCAGAGCATTACAACATTTTTATTCCCTAACCAGTCCCCCGATTTGATCCTGCAAAGCCTTGCTATTATGCGAAACCTTTTGAGACCTCACCTGGAGTATTGTGTGCAGTTCTGGTGTCCTCAACATAAAAAGGACATGGAACTGTTGGAACAAGTCCAGAGGAGGGCCATTAGGATGATGAGGGGACTGGAGCACCTCCCGTATGAAGATAGGCTGAGAAAGTTGGGGCTGTTCACCCTGGAGAAGAGAGGGCTGCTTGGAGACCTCATAGCAGCCTTCCAGTATCTGAAGGGGGCCTATAGGGATGCTGGGGAGGGACTCTTCATGAGGGACTGTAGTGATAGGACAAGGGGTAACAGTTTCAAACTTAAACAGGCGAAGTTCACATTTGGTATGAGGAGGAAGTTCTTTACTGTGAGCGTGGTGAGGCACTGGAATGGGTTGCCAAAGGAAGCTGTGAATGCTCCATCCCTGGCAGCGTTCAAGGCCAGGTTGGACAGAGCCTTGGGTGGCATGGTTTAGTGGGAGGTGTTCCTGCCTCTGGCAGGGGGGTTGGAACTAGATGATCTTAAGGTCCTTTCCAACCCTAACTATTCTATGATTCTATGACTGAAATGGGCTGACTGTACTAATCTCTGGAATCACTGTTTTGCCTGATTCCAGCAGAAAAATATATGACTAGTAATACACAATGTATAGCAGTAACATCACATTGGGAATGACAGATAATTTCATATAAGGAGAAACTGACTTTCACTGAGTTTTCTGTGGCTGAAGAAACAGAGTGAAATTGATGATCTGAATGTCATCCTCACGTAACTAGTCCACCTCCTTGATAGTAGTATTCTACAAATTAATAATTAAGCATATTCAGCCTGTCCTCAGGGGTATTCCTTTACTTTTACAAAAGGATCAGAGTTTCTTTAGAGGACAGTTTTTATCATGTGTAATTTAAGGATAATGATCAAACTTTTTTCCTCCTTAGAAATAAAGAAAATACCTTAACTTTCTCTTCTGGAAGTGATTCTAATTTGGATTCTGGGTCAAACTGCCATTCTGCAATCGATTTTAAAAAAGCATTTTCATTTGAAGTAGACTTGTTCAGTATAGCCAGAAGAGATTTCCAGTAAGCAGCAGCTTCCTTAAATTCAGTTTCCTTTAACTTCCTAGTGAACAGAAAGGGAACTGATGTATTTTATATGTATTATGGAAAACAAACACAGTATTAAATATTTTTAATTGCTATCTTTATAACACAATTATTATTAAGTTGTTTAAAAATGTCTAGCCAATATTCTTTCACATGATTCAGTATGGTTTGAGTTCTAGAACTGCAGAATTAAATGAAGTTTCCACAGAATTATAAATTCTAAAAGATGGATTACCCAGCTTAGAAATATTGCTCTGGCAGAGACATTTTTAATCTGCACATCTACCTGAACAATTGTTATATATTTCTGTAGTATATATATTACAGAAAAGCTGTAGTTTCAAGTGTCTCTTACTCCTGATGTCTGCTGAGTTCTCTATAGGCAAAGTTGAATTCCCATTAAAGCTGTGATGTCTTCTAATAACTGAGTTAAAATAGTATCTCATGAGATTACACCCCTTACATTCCCAGAGAACCCCTTCCAGATGGTTTATTTGAGAATGATAAGAAACTCACTATAGGTAACACTAAGATACTCATGTATCTCATATTGCAACCATCCCCAAAGTGCTAGTTTTCTCATGAGCTAGGTACACAGCCTCTAGGGATGAGAGGAGCAATTTTACATCTATCCAATTCTTCTCCTTACTTTCAGACTAATAAATGGGAAGTCTAGATTTACTAATAGATACAAAAATTAGTCTGTCAGAATATAAAGAATTTACAGCATATATTGGTCTGCCACTTTATACATACTTCCATTTCAGACACACCAGGGCACCGTCATTTTTGCCATTAACGAGGATGAATTTGCCATCCAGCGAAAATACCACGGATCTGATTCCCCCTCCTTGATGTGAGTGACAATGCTTTTGAGCAAGTATATCCTAGAAAAGTCATAGAAACAGTGTCAGCAAACATGATTTTCTAATAGGATATGTCTGTAAATTATACTTCTTGGCTTTTAGATAAAAGTCAATCCAAAGTACATAAAAGACTAGGATTTATGAGTTTAAAAAGTTTGACTACAGATGGCGCAAGTTCATAGTACACTTATTTTGCAGAATATAAATAAGAGTAATAAAATTATCTGCCCTAAAATATATTGGAGAAGAAAGCAGCTTGTATGATTGTATACATATTCATTATAAAAACAATTTTACTGTAAAATTCTATGTCAGTTTATGTTCAACATGAATTTTTTTCTGGAACACCTTATATTCAAGTGAAGAGAAGCTTACAGTAAAAGAATGTAGCTTTCACACCTCTTTCTCACGTAAACCAAATGAAGCCTGTGCCTGGATGCCTACCTACCATAGTAAAAGTATCATAGATGAGCAAAACACCATCCTTTGCTGCTGACGCCAGCCACCGGCTGCTGGGTGATAAACAGAGGAAACCTGATCCCAACTGATTGCCAGGAATCCTCTTTTCTGATAAAAACACTGATGAATCTTCTGAGATATTCTGCCAAAAAACCAGACTGTTAGCAGCAGTTCAGATGATGGCAATATCTATGCCATTTTGAGAAGACTAGTGAGAGCTTGCGGGTTATCACACTTGGTGCAATTTCAAATGTTGTTGGATTTCTCAGCTCAGGAAGCAGTACCATTGCTATGCTGCTGATTCTCATCTCTTCAAAAGGGTCTGTATGCAGTATGTTTGAGCCTGGAGTTTCTTGGCTCAGAAAGTAAGGGACATGTCAAAGAGGAATGCTCACCCTTGGAATTCACCTTCTTGCTTGACCTAACCCTTAAACTATGAGCTTCAGAGAGCTGAAGTTCATCAATAGTCAATGACAGTGGCTTCCTGAAGCCCCCGCTACTTCATTGCGAGGCAGGGCTGGCCTGGGTTTGCAGTTGCATCTTCGAGTCATGGGCTCACGTTGGCTCAGTTCCTTCAGTAGCTGGATATTCAGGTTACTCAGCAGACTACACAAAAGCACAGCTCCAATACAGAAGCTACATGTGAAGTGCCTGCAAGCCATATGAGTTTTAAGAGCAACTATTTAGCTTTTTCTGTAATAGAAAAAGGAGATTGCTTTTGCCAGGTTTCTGAGCAGGTGGTAGCATACTGAAAGTTGATGTTTATGGATGGAGTAGGTATTTTTAGTGCAGAGGGGATTTAAGATAATATCCTGCTATATTCACTTCACCCACAGCCTTTGTTCACTGGCATTTAACCATGACCCAAAATAAAGCAGCGTCAGAGAATTACCTCTTCAGAGAGACGGTATTTACAGATGAAAGGTGCACAGGTGCAGTAGCCATACACAGTGTTATCCTTCAACCTGACAGCTGAGCTCAGAGAGTAATCCAGATCATATTGCTTCATTTTAATGGCACTAGCATTAAACATTCCATGTGCATTAACATACTTATCATTATCTAAAAGATTAACAGAAAAAAAAAACAGGAAGAGGCATCACTACCACTAATGCAGGTGCTTCATCTCTCAAGTAGTTATAGAAAACAATCTCAGCAAGGAGTGAGCATGACGTGAGTTTTCAAAGAGGAGATTGGGAATTAAGATACCTATCCTGCTTTAACACTAACTCTGTGGGTTGGCTGATGTAGCACACTGCAGTGAAGCAGAGGGATAAGTCTACTAGCTCTAAAGAAGTAACAGAAACAGTTTAATCACAGCAATGTGACAATTTGCATGCACTAATTTACCCTTCTACTTGGGTATTATTTAAGCAGTGCTAATTAGTTTGCACGGAAGTTCATGTCATCATTGTCTTCATCTAGAACTTATTTAGGCATCTTTGCCTAAATAGCCTGGATAGTATTGGTTAAAACACTTCACATCTTCAAAAGGACATTTTATTCTTTTTGTTTCCTTAATTTGAGCTTTAAAGAGACACCTGAAATCAAGACTGATGCAATAACTGTAGATCTTTAGCAACTTTGAAAATCAAGCCCCATTTTATGTCTAAAAATAGGCAAAAAAAGAAGCCCAACATTAGTGAATATTAAAAAGAAAATACTAACTTCATTGAAAACCACTTTTTAAAGTTTGTAAGTTGTAAAGCCTCTTAAAAACTAAATAAAAATAGATAGAAAGCCTGACGTTAGGCTTTCTAACAATTTTATGTAAGTTTTCTCTACAAAAGGCTTTGTTAGTAATTCAGTTGCTTATAAAAGAGTAAAGTGATATAAAAATAGCATCTTAACAATGAACACAGAATGCCTTTTGCTTTAATATGATAGGTAGAAGACATCACTGAAACCTCAAGCTATACTGATTTAACAATTCTTAGGTGGAAGAGACATAAAACTGGAAGTGTACGGTGCCACTGCCAACCGAGCCTGTCCCGCACTGGCTGCATGGTGAGGACACAAAGAGCAATACTAGCCTGCACTGTGCCTTAGTTAAGTTAATGCATTTAAGCCTTTTCATGACACCTGAGTTTTCATGACACCAGCTGATTCCAGGAAGTGTCCCAAATTGATGTATTCCTAGAATATCAGACACAATTAAAAGCTCTGTGATCACTTATGACACTCAGGTCCATTTTTTCTTGCTTTAGTACTTCTAAAATGCTATATTACACATATGTTCTAAATGACTGTCCTGGGTTCAGCAGTAGCAGTCATTTTTCTCCTTCTTAGTAGCTGGTGCAGTGCTGTGTTTTTGACTTTCGGCCTGGGAACAGCACTGAAAACACCGATGTTTTTAGTTGCTGCACAGTAATGTTTACTCTGACCAAGGACTTTCTGAGTCTCATGTTCTGCCAGGGAGGAGGGGAAGCCAGGAGGAAGCAGAGACAGGACACCTGATCCAAACTGACCAAAGAGGTATTCCATACCACAGCACATCATGCCCACTATATGAACTGGGGGCAGTTACCCAGAAGGGTTAGATCATGGCTCGGATTGGGCTGGGTATCAGTGGGTGGATGGTGAGCAGTTGTATTCTCTTCCCTTATTTCCTTTATCATTATTATTATTGGTGGTAGCAGCAGTGATTTGCGTTATACCTTAGTTACTGGAGTGTTCTTATCTCAACCCGTGGGAGTTACATTCCTTCGATTCTCCTCCTCATCCCTTCGGGAGCAGGGGGAGGAAGGGGGGGAGTGAGCGAACAGCTGCATGGTTTCTGAGTGACAGGCTGGGCTTAAACCATGACAATGACACAATCACATTACTGAGTTGTTTCACAGCTGAATATGGAATTTATAAAACAAATCATGAGCAGTATTGGAGCATTTAACATGGGTTACCTGATTTAGTGAAAGACTAACAAGTTCCCTTCATTTTACTGCCAGATTATGAATAGCTATTCTAACTGTGATATCCCAAAATGTACATTTGTACATTGCACACTGCAGATATACAGGGCCAGATTTCCAGAAAGTGAATGGAGTTTTTAAGTCTCCTTAATTCTCCCCTTTTTCCCATCGTGCCATTTTTTTATTGAATGTGTCTCTTCAAGGTTCCTTATTCAGACACAAGTTAATATTTATTATATACAGTGGACTTTCCCCGTGGTGCTTTTATATAGAAAAGCTATAGCAAACACAGGTAATCATGATTTTTTTAAATATATTAACCATTAACTTTTTGTAATGATATATTATATACCTGTAATAATTATCTGAAGAGGCTGTTGAGGCTGATTCCACTTAACACTTGATATGTTAGTCTGCATAGGGGTGATGCCAAGTTCAAGGCCTCTTTGTGACCAAGTTTGGGCATTGCCCACATAGTAGCACTAATAATAATAACAACAACAACAACCAGTAGTAGTAGTAAAGTGGCGGCTTTGTAATTCTGAAAGTGAATTAGGGCTCTCCTTCCTTTCTTAGCCTTTTGTCAAAATATCACAGTCTTTCTGCTGAAATGATTCAGCTGATTATAAGTCTACAGACAGCATGAAAAATGATGCCCCCGGAGGATATACAGATGAGATGAAGAAAGAGATTAAGATTGTTAGTATTTTGTGTTAAGGGATAGCAATATGTTCTTGCTGTAGAAAAATATCACACAGTGTGTATTTCAACTCTTACCTGTTGCAAGTGCTGAAGATAGACAAAAAGTTCCCAGTCTTGCCCACTGGACCCCTGCTACATTAAGAAGTACCACCACTTCAACTAAGTCACTGTTGAAGTCAGAAAGTATGGAAAGATCCAGGACTTCACCTGCCAACTCTGAAGCAGGTAGGGAACATCAATGCAATTTGTTACTGAAGCATGGTAGTATTGTTTTCACTAAGATACCATGTGAAACAAAATGAGATCTCTTTAGAATACATCTCTGGTCAACCACACAGTTTTGAACTTGCATTAAAATGTCAGACAAGCCACAGCCTGTTTTCAGAAAGTGCTGCATGCATAAAACTTCAGCTTGATGCATCGAGTACTGAGAATGCTAAGCATCAGTGTGTTATTATTACATTAAATATTCAAATCTGAGTTTACATGAAGCTTGAATTGTAGCAATTTGGAGGCTGTCTGCTGGTAACTCCAGATAAAGCATAGAAAAGCCTCCTCTAAGAAGCCAGCCAGACAATGAGAACATGATCAGGCAAATTCTGCAAATTTTCCAAGGGGATATAATACTATATTTATCAAACCAGTGAAAATGATAAAATAATGTATTTTATACTTAAAATTATGATGAAGATCTATATGCAGATACGATCTGTAAGTATACAGATTTTCCAGGGTAAAATATGGCTGGGAAATAGGCGGGAAGAATATGTTTAGTCTTCAAAAAAGGTAAGGAAAGTGGCTTAGTCTGACCAGAAAATATGCTTAAAATGTAGCAAATAGTGAAAACGCAAATTAATGTTGTTACATATATTACCTACATATCCAAGAACTTCGAATAATTTTGAAGGCCGGGCATCTAGAATAAAGATGTGTCCTTGCGTAGCTCTAGCGATGAGGAACTGGCCACTCTGATCACAACTAGGTAAAATATAAATCCAAGGAAACCTCAGCTCAATACAGTCAATAAAAAGGGTCAAATAATTCTGCTCCCTTATCTCTGCTGACTTCATTGAGGGCATAAATGCAATTGGATTTTCAGCTTTTAGGATACTGGGTTACAAAGCCCAGCGCAATTTCTAAATGAGGGGGTGACCAATCTGAAGGTAACAATACTCCATAACATCTGTGTTAACAACTTTATTAAATCTTTCTTTGAAACTAACTTCTTTAAAAATAAAACTCCTATAGAGATTTTTATGTTATTTTCAATAGCCATGTCTTTGATTGCATTGATTTGACTTTGAATAAGCTGCTTTCTGTAAGCATTTTTAGTGGTTTAGCTTAGGTAACTGTGAAAAGAGATTATGTCTAAGTCTCCAAATAACACACAGATTTATATTAAAGTTTAACAGTTCAAAATCCATTCTATTTTATGAAAAGTAGAAGTAAAATAATCTCAGACTCTTCAATAGCTGAAAAAACAAAAACCAGACAAACAAAAAGGCCTTTTAAATCACTAGATCTAATTATAAGACTGGTAAATTCTGGAACTGTAAGCAAATGAGTAACTAGCAATGGTAATAAAAATCCACTATATAAGAATGGATGACCAAAAGGCTTAAACTTAACTTCATGAAAACTCAAAATTGTATTCAGTGAGAAATAACCCTCTAAATTCAGATGCATGGAATTGTGTGAAACAACCGCATCTGGGGGGATCTGTCAGAAAGTATCTTACACGTCAGTATATTTGGTGCACTGTTAAAGCTTCTTAAAATACAAGTTTCATTCTATTTTTCTAATATCAAATCTTGCTACTATTCCTCTTGCAAGCAATTAAAATAATTGAAGCTGTTAAAATATTTTTATTTGTTATTTTTAGAGCAAACCTTATTATTTTTTTTGTTTAACAGCATTACTCAAGCAACAAATTGACAATATTCCTGCCCTTGTAACAAGATACTTACTGCAAAGACAGCACTGGAAATTCGGAAACAAAAATTCTGTGAACAACCCGCGGAGCTTCAGCTTCCGTAACATCAAGGAAATAGATTTGACCTCTTTTGGTCCCTACAGCAACGCTGTTGGAGGAGGGACAGCAAGCCATAGCAGTTGCCTAGTTGAGAAGTAAAAGATACTTAACAGTTCCATATCTCTATATATTATCTTACATGTCAGTACCCATTTTCTTTTACTATTTAAAAAAATTTGGAGAAGAAACCTGAAATGGTTTATCTAAAAACAAACAAAGACAGTTTTAGAGACATTACAGGGATTTTGCCTATGCTCTGTATCTACATATCAACAGATAATTCTGTGCTCCCCAGAAAATAAAATTAAATCGACTATCCAGATTTTAAGTGAAAGAAGTTCCACCTACATAAGACAGTGAATGCATTGTTACATGTACAGCTGTAACAGAAAGTGATTTTTTTCTTACTAGGTCAGATTTCAGGGTTTGAATGCACCTTATATCAGGGCAAAGCATTAACAGTTTGAAATACTTAATTCTTAAAACCTGTTTTTCAGATCAGTCATGGAATTTAGTTTTTATACACCTGACACTTTTCTTTTGGTTATGACACTCGTTAAAATTAAAAAATAATAAAGTAATACCATAAAAATTGTGATTATTATTTACAACTATGTGCTTAAAGACAGATCACGAGGACATTAGGTTGAAATGTTTCCTCTGCTTTACGGCCGGGTTAAACACAAAATTAGTTCAAGGAAACATTCTGAAAGACAATCTTTTTAAAATCTGTTTCATGGGTTGTTTAAAGACACTACTGAGCTTTCCTTATCACTGCTTGATCCAAATCTGTGGAATATTATGCTATGAATTGAAAAATATTAGAGAAAACTTTAAGTATCAGTCACCATATAAGCTCCTGGTTACATGTACCTGAACATTAAGGTTTAGCTTGCTGAGGCCAGTTCCGTCTTTCAGCAACCAAACTTGTACTTCACCTGAAATTGTTACAGACTATAGAAGAGAGAAAAACATAGTCAAAGGAGGGTGGAATAAACAAATAGCCTGGAAGTGACTGGTGATCTCCTATAAAATATAAATTCAGCTAATGTCTGAGCACAGCTGATCAAAGGCCACTAGTTTTACTTGCAATTATCTTGCTTTCCCATTAAGTCCAGTTGCTGCAAGATGCACCTGCCTAAGGAAAACATATAACAATTTTTGTGAATTGCTGCAACTATAGGAATGGTCTTTAAGAAGAATGAGACAATCTAGGACAAAACATGTATCTGAAGGGGGCCTATAGGGATGCTGGGGAGGGACTCTTCATGAGGGACTGTAGTGAGAGGACAAGGGGTAATGGGTTCAAACTTAAACAGGGGAAGTTTAGATTGGATATGAGGAAGAAATTCTTTACTGTAAGGGTGGTGAGGCACTGGAATGGGTTGCCCAGGGAAGTTGTGAATGCTCCATCACTGGCGGTGTTCAAGGCTGGGTTGGACATAGCCTTGGGTGGCATGGTTTAGTGGGAGGTGTCCCTGCCCCTGGCAGGGGGGTTGGAACTAGATGATCTTAAGGTCCTTTCCAACCCTAACTATTCTATGATTCTATGTAAGCTTGATCAATATTAGCACTTCCACCATTCAGCCAGCAACAGAAAAACTTGTTTATAATTTTCTTTGCAGAAGAAATCACTTAAGAACAGGTCTTGTTTTCCCACATGAAAAAAGATATATATCATAATGGAGCTTGAGTTCTTGTCTACAGGCATTTTTCTAATTCCACAGTAAAGTATAGCTAGAGATCAATCAACCCTCACATTGCTCATTGAGAGCTAGGTAAAATCTATCATTCCCATGTTAACAACAAACAAACAGATTCAGCAAATCTGATTAAGACCCCAGGTTCCTAGGCTGGCTACTTGGAGAATTAATGGCCTGGAGATGAACTGTTGGCTAAAATATGTCTGGCAGGAGTCAAAGACATAGGAGGAAAGCAAGGGATTTCTCATAATGGACAGATGAGTAAGACCTTTTGTCCCTGGACCCAGGACAGAGGCATCTCTCAGGCTGGTCCAATTTGTGCTGAAGGCTGAAAAGACAAGTAGGAATTTCTTGTTCCAACATCTATCTCCTGAACTGAATCCACCTTTTGCTCAGCTATGTTCCTGAACATAGTGAGTCACACAAATCAGCAGCAGAACCAATATGACATTTTAGCAATCTGTGAATTATCTACCCTGCATTCTAGGGCAAGTTCTGACCCTTTTATAGGCTATACCTGAATTAATGCCATTTACTTTTGTAACACGTATCAGAACAGTCCCAATCTCTGCAACGCTTTAGATTCGAGGCCTTAGCAATGTACTGGTTACCTGAAAAAAGCCACTATTATATATAAAACAGAATACCATTTCTCACCACACAGTACTTGTTCCCTGGAAGAAAATCAGCTGCCAGAAAACAACTTCTGCATGTGTCCAGGAGTTTGACAGCTTCTCCACTATGTGCAGGTGTGTAAGTATAGAGTGTCCCCTGAAAAAAAGACAAATAATTCATCACTGGCCTATGAAAGTTTTCATTAAGACTTTCTGAAGACTTCAACAAAAAAATAGCCATCTTTCTAAGCTTCACTCATTAAAGTTTTATATTTGACTCTAAACTGACGTAAAAAGTGCCCAGCAGAATTCTCATTAAATCAATGGATTATATTAATTGACACTAGCTGAAGATCAGGTTAGTTCATTTTAGAGTGACCTAGCCAGTCACATTTTCATAGAATCATAGAATCATAGAATAGTTGGAAAGGACCTAAATGTCATCTAGTTTCAACCCCCTGCCATGGGCAAGGACACCTCCCACTAAACCATGCCTCCCAAGGCTACGTCCAATCCAGACTTGAACACTGCCAGCGATGGAGCATTCACAACTTCCCTGGGCAACCCATTCCAGTGCCTCACCACCCTTACAGGAAAGAATTTCTTCCTCATATCCAATCTAAACTTCCCCTGTTTAAGTTTGAACCCATTACCCCTTGTCCTATCACTACAGTCCCTCATGAAGAGTCCCTCCCCAGCATCCCTATAGCCCCCCTTCAAGATACTGGAAGACTGCTATGAGGTCTCCACACAGCCTTCTCTTCTCCAGGCTGAACAGCCCCAACTTTCTCAGCCTGTCTTCATACGGGAGGTGCTCCAGTCCCCTGATCATCCTCGTGGCCCTCCTCTGGACTTCTTCCAACAGTTCCATGTCCTTTTTATGTTGAGGACACCAGAACTGCACACAATACTCCAAGTGGGGTCTCACAAGAGCAGAGTAGAGGGGCAGGATCACCTCCTTCGACCTGCTGGTCACGCTCCTTTTGATGCAGCCCAGGATACAGTTGGCTTTCTGGGCTGCAAGTGCACATTGCCAGCTCTTGTTCATTTTCTCATCGACCAATACCCCCAAGTCCTTCTCCGCAGGGCTGCTCTGAATCTCTTCTCTGCCCAACCTGTAGCTGTGCCTGGGATTGCTCTGACCCAGGTGGAGGACCTTGCACTTGTCATGGTTAAACTTCCTCAGGTTGGCATCAGCCCACCTCACAAGCTTGTCAAGGTCCCTCTGGATGGCATTCCTTCCCTCCAACGTATCAACCGAACCACACAGCTTGGTGTCATTGACAAACTTGCTGAGGGCGCACTCAATCCCACTGTCCATGTCTGTTTCCCAAAATTGCTTTAATAAAATAATTTAAACCCACTCTATTTCATGTCACTCCATGACTCAATAAATATTCTAAACCAATATAAAATACATATCATAAATCTTAAGCTTTAAGAGATGTTTTTATCTAAAGATCTCAAAGCCTCTTAGAGACAATTCATAACTAACATTAACAAAGATTTTAGATTATCTTATTTTACAAAAGGAGAATGAAATCAGTGTTATTGAAGTTATCATTGCACTGCTGTCCTGAACACCGAACCTCCTGACACGCACAAAAAACACCTTAGGAGCATTAAAAATGCCAATTTCAATGATTAAAGGTCTGCAAGTAAGGTAGAATTTCAGGATTTGGGACCCCTGTGTAAACTCCTGTACATCAACATGGTCAAAGAAGGATCTTGGACTGGGTTGCCAGACAAATTCAGGTACATAAACAGAACAGCTCTACTGCATAGCCACAGTAGATCTGACATACACAAGCTACTCTTTTCTTACTAGGCAGGCACACATTAAGCCTAGAGCTCATGCTCAGTTGGTCCAATGTGACCTGAACACACTGCAGACCCTAAAGTTACTCCCCTGTACACACACAAGTGTTTATGTTGGGAAATCTCAGCATCAGGTACTATATCATTCACCACCTGTATGAGACAAATGTTCTGTGCTTCATTAAGTCTTTCCAATCTTTCATTAAAAAACACAAGCTGTTTTCGCCTCTGATATAATTTGTGACTTGTGTGATTACACTACAGACATTTCATGCTAATGATATCAGCATACACATGTAGCGTCACAGAAACATCCCATTATGCCATGCCATTATCTCAAATGCTATACCTGGTCAGTGACAAGCAGAAGTACAGTGTAATCAGGGGAGAATATGAGGCTGGATATGGGTTGTAAGATATCAGCATAGATTTTCATCTCGTACTGCAGACCTTTGATTTGATAAAAGAACAAAATGCCCTCCTGTGCAGAAAAATACAAATCCACATGAAGTCTAGGTCACTTCTCTGGCAAAGTGAACTGCAAGAAGTTCTGTAAAATCTCTAAACTAACAGTGTTTAACTGTATCCCATCACTAACAGACTCATTTGCCTTTAGGGTATTTAAACCCAGGGGGTTTTACCCTGGGTAATAAATCTACTGAAAAATGAAGGTATTCTTTAATACAAGTCTTAATAACAATCCATGCCTGATAAAAACGGACTCTTTCATCAGTTAATTCTTCAGATTTCATACTGATTTTTTTGAGACAGTATAAGAATTTGTCCTACTCTTAATCAGTAACGTACAATGGTATTTTCAGTTTGCGTTAAATATTGAGTTAACAGTTGAACAAAACAATTTGGCAATTCCCTCAGCCATTTTCTCTCTTGCTTTTTGTCCATCCTCCTTTTCTGTTCCTCTAGAATACTCCTTATCTTTTGTTAAAAGAAAGATTGTCCTATTCTATTGCTTCTTTGACCACAAAAATAGAATCCCTTCTCACCCTGCTCCCTTCCAATTTCTTGTCTCAAGTCTTAACAAAGAAAATACATACATCAGAGAGGACCCTTATAGTTCTGCAGCCCTTCAATTTTTTTCTAACTCCTGTCTTTGTGGTGAACTCTGCAAATATACTCCATTTGAACATTCTTCGATTTTCACACAGTAAGCTAAAAGCATAAAAGATGCCTTACACTTCCAGCTGTGTACAGTCCCTCGTTACAAAATGCCATGGCAAATAAAACTGGTTTTTGCAGATCCATTGGTTTATCACCTGAGAGCACAAAACCAACATAAACCATCAAATTTGATTTATTGCAACAATGTGTCTCAACTTCAAAACTGAGATGATTTACTATTTGTGAGTAAAAAGGCTTTGTGGGCTAAATATTCTTTGGACTTCTGCTGTGATTAATGAAGCAGAAGTTTGGTATACATAATTTGAAGTGACAGCACTACAGCGGTGAACTAGAAATTTGAGAAATCATTTGACTTTTGTAAAGGCTGCTAAATAGCCACATTAAAGTCGGTCAGTAACAGAATCATTTATGTTGGAAGGGACTCTAGAAGTCCTCTGATCCAATCTCATGATCAGCACAGAGCCAACTTCAAAGTTAGATCATGTTGTCCAGAGTCACATGCAGCTGAGGTCTGAATATATCCAACAGTGGAATTTCCATAGCTTCCTGGGGCAACTTGTCCCAGTGTCTGACTACCTTCACTGTGAAAGTGTTTTTATTCCTAGTATCTATCCAGAATTTCCATTGTCCTTTGCCTGTCTGGCTCCATCTTCTCTCTAACCTTTCATTAAGTAGGTAAAGCAACAGTAAAATCCCATATTTCTGTTTCTTCAGGCTGAACAAACATGGATCTCTCAGCCTACCTTTGTGTGTTGGGTACTGAGACTGCAATAATCTTTGTGGCCCTATGCTGAACTTCTTCTGTTATGTGATTACCTTTTTTCCACTGTGGAGCCCGAAACAGTGTTTGAAATAACCCCCTAAATACTAACTCAACTAAATTTCAAGTGGTTGCAGTTCTAAAAAAAAGTGACTAAAACTAAGCAATAGGGAACCTATTCTAGCATCCTTATTCCAATGTAAATTAGAATGAAGAGAAATTATTTCACTGCCACCGTTTTTCCTGAGGCTATTTGGTTGTCTATTAGCACAAAAGCTATTAATCATTTGTCACGTAAACACATAAAAAATTGCCATCAATGTATCTTACAGAGGCCAGTGTGAGCAGAGTTTTTCTAACCAGTGGCTTCCAGCTGTACTCTCATATTATTACTCCCAGACAAAGACATCAGTGGTGCTATTAGCTTAATTTGAACATGAAAATACCTTTCTTTCTCTGTACTTCTTTATGAACATACGATACCACGTCCGATATTTTACGCAGGTGATCTGCACAAGAGAAAACAACTTATAACATCAACCTTGTTTATATGTCAATATTACAGTAAAAGTCAGCTGTATTCCAGTCTACTAAACAATAGCCCAGGTTCAGTACACTGAATCTTCCCCAACATCTATCATTTCCACCATTTATGTAACTGAGCAGGCACAATCTTTCTCTGATTGAGCTTACAGCTGTAAAGGGGAATAGCAATACTTGGCATGGAGAGTGGTACAGATGCAGATTTATATATCTTCTAGTGCTAAATGCTGGTGTTCTTATTTTAACCATGGGTTTGTTATTTTTTATTTGATGTACTTACGAAGGAAACTTCAGTCAATCTCATAAAAATGCCCACGTGAAATGTTGTGGCTGCTTATGGTTCTGTTTGCAACACCATAATAGGAATTTAGCATGTGCTTAAAGCTGGGCATGCACTTAAGCATTCTGCTAAACAGATACAGGTTGCAGTATGCTTTATATTAAGCAGAAGGTTCATTATAATACGAATACAGATAGTTGTGTTTGTTAGACAGTTTCAGGACAGGACTCAAAGAAGAATATACAGGTCAATGAAAAGACCAGATGGCAAATATTCTTGTTTCTTTCCACTGAAGTGGCAAAAACATTTCTGGTCACACCTCAGCTTTTTATTTGTTGATGATTTCCAGCTCTTGATTTGGTAAGCTTAAAACTCTGATAATTTCCAAAGGAGAGAAAAAATGCTGGTTTGTTGGGGTATTTTTATGAGCATCCTTCCATTTCTGTGTTAACTATTACAGCACTTTGGGAATGTCAGGGAAACTTGCTGCAGCTTAAAACCCCATGACAAAAGAAGAAAACAAATTATCACCATCCTGTCTATAATAGAATCATAGAGTCATTAGGTTGAAAAGGACCTTTAAGATCATCGAGTCCCACCATAAATCTAACACTGTCAAGTCTACCACTAAGCCATGTCCCTAAGTGCCACATCTACAGGTTTTTTTAAATACCTCCAGGGATGGCGACTCCACGACTTCCCTGGGCAGCCTGTTCCAGTGCTTGACAACCTCTTTGGTAAAGAAATTTTTCCTAATATCCAGTCTGATTCAGTGTTTATTAGTGAAAGATTTCTATGCTGGTCTAAAACAGGATATTACCCAGCTGTAGTGCTAGGGAGAATCATATTCCAGTACTCCTCTTAGACCTGACTGAACCAGTGAACTTCATGTACACAGTTGGACTGACAACTTCCATCCCTGCAAAGGATGATAGGTACAGGCTGCCACTGCCAAAACATTTTATGTCAGCTGTGTCTCACTGTCCTCCGTCTTGGGAGCGCTCTGAATGGTCACAGAAGGGTAGCATGTGGCACTCTATTACGCAACATTACCTTAAATTCAGTGTTGTTGTTTGAAGACTTATCATGAGTCTTCAAAGATATGTTCTAACATCATCTAACACACTAAATGAGGATAATACAATATTTCATGCAAAATGAAATAAAGTCTTGGTACTTACCTAATAGTAAAAAGACTGTGTATAGCTGGTATATTAATAATTTAACATTAATCTCGTTGGACTGGTTAATAAGATCTGGGCTCCTAAAAATATTGTTCATTTTATCAGTTTTGATAAAAATGAAAGCCAAAAGAGAAACCCAAATAGAAGTTCAAAAGCTATTTCAAATGCTTATCATACTAACAGGAGAAATATGGTTCTACAATATAGCTTTACAATTTCTATATGGTACGCAATAGGAGAACAGAAGCAAGCAAAAAAAGCTTTCACCTATCAACTTTCCTCACTACTTGAATAAAACACACAATGCAGCTATTTCTTACCAGGAAGAGGTTTTTGTTGAAGAACAGAAACACCGCATGTCTCAGCATCAATTGCCAAAACATATCCTTCTTTGCAGCCCACATAAACTTCTGAGGTTGCAGACCAGCAGTGGGCAGTTGGATGCAGTAAAGGCTTAATATAATTTCTAGGCTTCAGCACAAAAAGAAACAAGTTCAATCAACAATTGGCAAGTATCTGTAAAGCAGTTACACACATTTTAAGGCAAAAAAATAAAAGATCATTAACTTAAGGAGTCTGACCACTTGTATAACATCGGCCTTACTTTATTCAGTCATTTGTTCACTGAGGCTTGCAACTTGAGAAACAAGAACATTTTCCAGAAAAGTCTACGTCTGGAGATAGTTTCTTCAAGAGAAAAAATATCCATTATGGATTCTTGTCATGAAAAATTTTATAAAAAGACAATGTAATAAAATGGTCCTGGGGAAGAAGTGGAGTTAAGTGGGCTTGTCATGGTAAAGCATGCTAAAGAAAACTCAGGTGCCAATTGTAAGGAATATTGAAACAAAACTAAATCAATCTAATTCAAGAAAGAAAAGGATTGAAAGCAGGAGGAGATTTCAATTCCTTTCACTCTGCTGCCCCGTTGTGGTTACACCATGGTACATACCCAGCCTCAGAAGCTTGCTCCAGAGTATGGAACTCTAACACATTTCAAAGACGCAAACAACAGCACTGGCAATGGGCTTGCTTTTCTTACTTGCCTCTCACACGCCACTTACGAGTGGGCGACAGGCTCCAAGGATGATGTAATATAGGTTGAAGACAGCTCCTTCAATAACAGCCTAAATAAATGGTTCTCCACTTTGGATGTTCACATCAATATGAAAAACATTGATCTCAACCAGCTCAGATTTTGTGATAAAGAACAAAAACCCTTCTGTCAAATACTGTGGAGATAGGGAGAGCTTTGTCAGGCCATGATACCATTCCCACTGCATTCAGCTGAATGCACCTCATGAGCCAACACAGGAGAAGCAGGATGTCTCTTATTAATTGAAAAAACATTGATGACAGGAGAGAGGAAAATAACATTGGAGTTTCCTCTACAAATGTCGAGGCACAGATTTTAGGCCAGAGTCAGACAACTGCTCATAGACATTAGTAATGGTACACAAATCATTAGTGCTAATAACTATTGATACATCTGCCACAGCAGCCTGTCAATGTGCAGAAACAATGAAGAACAGTAGTTACAGCAGCTCTATAATGGACAGCCTTGTCCATTACAGCAACTGTAATCTGAAGATATATGGATATCTGAGGAACACAGAAAGTTCAGCCCTTTCAACACAAGGGTCTTGATAAAACATTATTTCAAAGGAGTATCTTCTCCATCAAGCACATTCTCATCAACTTGCGTGGGAACTGCTTTGCCAAAGCCATATGTTCTATGGTGGAGTGCTGGAGTGCCTGACAAGACTTACACATGTGATTCTTCCCCAGTGGGAGTTACAAGACCTAGTGGCGGCTCAGTTTTTCTGCTAGATGAGAGATGGAATACATGTATGCAGGCATGCACGGAGGGGAGAATCAGTGCTGTAAGGCACAATAAATGCAAGTCCTGCAAAAAATCACTCAGCTACTATAGTCTGGAGCAAGGTGAAAAAATGCAAGAAATTGGTTCAGTCTCTCCTAGTGCTAAACAGTAAGTGTAGCACCTCACAACTTACAGGAAACAACATAGCACCACAAGAAGAAAAGAAACAACAGCAGCATGCATTTCTGAAAAAAAAAAAAAACAAACAACTAAATTCTTTCCTTCCTAAAGAACCTGTTGTTCATTACCTTGTCAATATTCTCAACCTAAATACACCCACCTAGTGAATTTGGACAGTAAATAACTACCAAAATATTTATCATGTAATTTGAAAGAAAAGGAAATCTTCATCAAAGACTAGTAGAACAATCTACTCTTACTCTAGGAATATTTCTAAAGAGAACATGATCACCTTGAAGGTGCTAAAAAGAAACCCAGGTTTCTCTGAAGGCAGTTAGGAATGCAAAGAACTTACAGTGGTTTCTGGTGTAGAATGGTTTGGGTTGGAAAGGACCTTAAGATCACCTAGTTCCACCCCTCCTGCCATGGGCAGGGACACCTCCCACTAGATGAGGTTGCTCAAGTTCCTGCCCAACCTTTTCAACCAAGTATGGTTGAGAGCACAAACTCTTCCATGTCGAAAAGTTCATGACATGATTCGGCAAGTTCAAGCAGAAGAAACTAGCATTTCTGAATGGAACAGCATCCATTCAAGGTCAGAAAAATTCTATTAAGCTTCAGAGACCTAATATGGCAGTTGTTTTTTTTTGTCCCCAATACCTCTTGTAGTTCACTTTACAGGCTAAAGAACAAAGTGAGTTTTGCAGTTCATCATCTGTACATAATACAAGAGGCAGTAAGGCAGAAGAAAAAGGCAATGCCCCTGATGAGCATTTTCATTTTCCATGTTCTAAGTAATCTGAAATAAAAGTAGCTCATGTGTAAACAGAATCAGTGGTTAATGTTTGTAGTTACTGATTGTGCTGGAAACCAAGGGCATCAGCAGGTACACAGTGAAAAACCTCTGTGAATCTGAACGCACGAAGCTATGAAAAGACGATGAAGTCAGGAAAGCATCATTCCCTGTTTTCATTTTTTATTTTGCTTTATAAGAAAAGTTCATGGCAGAAACCTGTGGTATACTAATCTGATAATACAGACCTCACATTTATCCAATGAAAAGACTTATTATAATGCCAGTAACATCTTATATATGGTAGTTTGGGCATCTCTTATGTATCACAAGCCACCACATAGATATTGATGGTATTAATCTTAGAGGAGAATCCTATATTTGCAAGTTAAATGTTTTCACACTGGCAGATGCTTCTGGCTGATAGTCAAGTGAAGGTAAATTTCAAAGTGGGAACAGTTTTGAGGCCTCTCAAAAGAGGCATCTCAAGGGAAGCTAACAAGTAAATAATCAAATACAAAGTGAAACAGGCAAGCCCAACACTGACAGTGGTATTGGCGTGTTATTTCAGATGCAGGGGTTGCTGTTTGGAACGAAGCCTTCCATGTTTCCAAAGCTTGTGACATTTCAGTCAAAAAGAAAACAAATCCCAAAGGGAAGTAAGGATACCTGAAGGTTACTATCAGTTTAGCCTGGGAATAGGTTTTCAGTGTTTTGGCAAGGCACATTAGCTTGGGCATCGTTAAATGCTGACATGCTTATACTGCTTCTGGGACACAGATTAGTACCTCCACTGTGCAGATATATGACTATGCTAGGACCTGGGCAGTATCAGCATGACTTCTAAGTCTCCTGTCAAAATGGATTTTAAAAGTATTATTGAGACAACAGATCTATTTACTGGGTTGTACCTGTTTAACAGACATTAAATTATTAACACCTATTTCCATAAAAAAGTATAATGACTTGGAATAGTAAAAAGGAAAAAAAACCCAGTAATTACCATGAATGTTTCTGCTTCATCTCCTGCCAGTCCAGCAATGGCTGAAACTGGTAAAAGAGGGCCATAGTATGGGTCTTCATCATAAGAAATTGGGAAAAACAAATCCGTATGATGACTCACAGACCCTTGTGCATCAGGGAGTTCCACAGGGCTGTAAAAAAGCAAGAGACACTGTCTGAGGAGAAGAAATAAAATGAATAGTAAATGCTGATACAAAATTGAGAAGCAGGTTTTCAAAAGTTTGAGACACCATCTCATTTAAGGGGCTTTGCTTCTGTGAGAGTAATGAAGGATTGTTGTAGACAATCATTCCACACAGCACGTACCATTTTACTGAAAAGTAATAGTAAGGCTACTACAAAAGAGGAATGTTCCTAAGGCACAGAAATGGATTGCCATGTTAAGCTCAGTCTTTTCTTCTTGCCTTGTATGAACAACCATTCTATGCTATTATTTCCTTCTTAACCAGGATTAGTAAAGTCACACACTTAATTTGCATACGCTGTAAGGATTCCTGCTTAATGTTTACTTGCAGAAAGTTTAATGATGATGAAAAATTAGTAGCAGTATTTGCCTGTTGCACTCCAGAAATCGGTGTCTGAGTAGCTGTTACAATGCCTCTACTGAATGGAATGAAAAGTGAGGAAAAAAGAGAATGCATGTATTTTCACATGTGTACTCTATAATGACAAGAGGCAAAAACCCCTTCAGTATTCTTTTCAGATCTCAAATTAAGGCCTTGTCTATACTCTCACTAGTATATGGCAATAGTTGGCAATATATTCATAGTTAACATATGAGTTCTATACCAACCTCAAAAACCATTCTTGCATAAATAAATTCTAGGTTTGCTATGCTTAGGGAATTGCATTGACAGAGCCACCCACTCTGCACCAGTAAATTGGCCACACAAGGTGGAAATCACACAGAAAATTGATGCTGCTTTTGGTACAATTTGTGAATAAAACAGCATATCGTGTAACTATGCTTACTAGGAAGAAACTTGATCCAAATGTGATTTCATAGCTACAAAAGCAATACTCAACATAGCCGCTTGCAGGAAAGTAGTCCAGCTACTACCTTAATTCAGTTATGCAGCTTTTGATGGAGGCTGCCAAGTCAGTTGATTAGTATTAGCTTCATGATGTGTATAATCTGGACATATGAGCGTTAAGAAATTAAATCATAAATTCAATTAACTTGACTTACCAGACAGATCCACACTGGTGGTGATTTAGCAATTACTGATTACAATTGCTTGGTGAACTAAATTGGATTAAATTCTTTGTGAACAGATGTAGGTTGCTAGTTTTAGTTATTAAACAACTAGATTTTTTTCTTAACCTAAAGGGTCTTCCACTTACTTTTGCTTCAGATGATGTTCATCATTATTCCTTTCAATATGCCAGACAGTAACACTGCTCTCATCAACAAGACAGAGTTGTTGCCAGTTCATAGGGTTAAAACTCATAGATGTTGCTGTTACCCCTGGCTGAGACTTGCTGCAAAGGAGGATATTTTCTTGCCAGTTCCTTCATTAACAAGAGTAAAAGAAAATCAAATGCATTAAATAAGTCAAAAACATTCATACTAAAGATCTGGATGTGGTTATGACTGATTTTCAAGATCAAGTTTGGAAAAAATATTTTGACACTGATAAAAAATTTGTACTTTCAAACAAGTTAGGTCCTCGTGAGAGTGCAAAGGAGGTGGTTAATTAGCCACACCAAAAGTTATTACTGCTACAAAAAGATTGAACAGTAAAATGATTTTGAAAACTGCCATTTTAGAAAACTTATCATGCACTTCCTTTTGTGAAAAGACCAACAGACTCATGAGACATGGATCTTTTTCCATCAGTTCCATCAGTGACTACTTGAATGGTCCAAACAATCAACTCTAGCACCCCAGACCTCAGCCTTGCTTTTCCAACCCATGCTTTTCCATGCTTTTCAATGCTTGCAAGCTTGCAGTTGGGAAGGATTATTATTAGGAAACAAACCACAGTCAGTCCCTGATTGTCTATGGATTAATTACTTAGGCAATACAATAACTGTGCTGTGAATGCAGACACACAAGCTACGGCTGCATTAACTAACATGAGCACAAACCAGCAGAATTTGTGTAGGGCTGTTACGTATAGCTGACACAAGGCTAGGAATCTGCTTTCCACTGAATTTCCTTTTGTCCAGTGTAACCTATTTTATGTTCTCGTAATCGTATTTCTCCGTTGTCTAGAATAATTCGTGACTGCATTTGCATTTTTAGGTGCTGTCCAAGAATTGATTAACATCATTTGAAGCAAATGGTTAAAGCTGCTTCTTAATTTATTGGATGATATATCTGACTGTTAATCTAAATCACATTTACAGCTTTAGTATTAATCTTTACTGCTGAGAAGAAACAAACCCGAAAATGCATACACTGCTGTAAATGGATTTAGTATAATCCTGGTTTTCTGGCCTGCAATAAATTCACTTACATAAACAGGTCAGGATGCAAGACAATGGTTAATACTGATGGCACATGCAAAAAATGAGAAGCATTCACACATACACAGTAACTCTCATCAAAATTACAGAAAGCTATAAGCTGCAATCCTGACTTTAAAAGACATCAGCGCAGCTCTTTCTCTAAAGATCTATCAGCATGTTCCCATCTCATACCTAACAGATAGCGCCAACACTCTTTTATAGTAGATAAAATACTAAGATCTGAAACTATGTAGTACATGCATCTGAAAAAGAATCTGGCATTAAGCCTCCCTTTTGAACAGAACAGAATAAAGATCTAGGGATAAAATATCTCAGATGAAAGGCAGCTTTTAGTTATCCGTAAGCTTTCTATATTTTGAGACTGACATAACTTTCAAAACATCTTTTATACCTCTGATTCCAAACTGCTTAAAATACAGGAACTCTGCAATCATTATATTACAATTACACATTGAGATTTCTCTCATCTGTACACACACATTTCTACAAAGAATGAACAATATAATCCAATTGCAAAAATGGAGGTCCAAATCTTAACTGTAATTTCACATACTTGAGCAGAGCTCAAGTTATTATAAATTCTATGTTTAATGTGAAAAGGTAATTCTATTTTACTACTAAATTCTTTCTAACTGGACTCTGGGATGGCTCTTTCATGACAATTAGCTGCTCATAGCCATGCTCATGCTAATTCAAATAGGTTTAACTTGTTTGGCCTTGGGAATTACCACTACTTTAAAGCATTCAAACATTTCTAGATACTTCCAGTTTAAAGAACAATCTAAAGAAGTTTTTCAAGATGGTGGATTTTTGTTCGAGTGCACACAATGAACACATTAGATCACATGTGTTATTTCTGTTCTAAGTGACAAACATGTAAGCTCTTCAGGCCAGTGAGGCTGTCTTGTTGGTTTCTACTGCAATATACACAGTCATCCTTCCTGAATTACTGTATGTAATCAGAGTTCACAGCAAACATTCTTCTTCTCCATAAGGGATAAATAAGAGGCATCTGTAACTCTATCTACTATCATTACTAAAATTCTGAAGTTACAGGAGCTTCTGCCTCTTCAGTAATCATTGTACAAGAAAAGATCACAATTAAATTGGGAGTATACAGAATATTCCTTACATGTCCTTGTTCACCTTCCTTCTATTCCACCCTCCCTATCTGTTTTGAAGAAGTGCTCAGGCTCCACAGTCAGTGCAAGCTTGCTGGCAATGTAGGTGAGGAGGATTATAGTTTTACAGAACCATTTTAAAAATTGAATACTCTAACTTTCTGTTAGAACCAACATTTCACGCTGTATTATTTAATACTTCTTTTCATGACAATGATCAGAAAATGATGATGTAACCCAGTGAGCCAGGGTAGTGTAATGACTGAACAAAACTGTAAGACAGAACTAAGATCAAGCACAATTAATTAAGAGGACTGCTAAATGACCGAGGGGAGACAAAAGAAGTAGAAATTGGCTTTAGAATGTTTTTCCTTGTTTCAGCAGGCAACTTTTTTTCACAAACAGCATGGTATTCAGCTTCCAGGGGTGAACAGGTAATTAACTGATGCTGAACACTTTGAAGAAGGTAGAAGATAGCCGTAGCAAAGTAACAGTCATTCTGCGTAGTAGCTACTAACGCTAGTAAATCAACACCAACTTTGGTACAGAAAGGTTGCAGACGATCAGCCAGGGAAAAGGAGATTAAGGCAACCAGTGTGTCTTCCACATTTGTTAATCTATGCTACAACAGCGCACACACAAAAATATGAATTAAATGTAAATGGTATTAGATTTTAAACTCTTACCATATTGAAAGAATAAATTCTGGGATGGAAGAGAAACTGGCCAGATATGGACCTGTGAAACTTAATGCAAGCAAGGTGTAGTCCAGCTGAGCATTACCTGAAATGTTAAAGAATATGGTCTCTAATTGCCCCGGACTTTATTGGACACTATCCTAGCTAACACTAATCTTCTCAGTTCCTTCATATCCACTTTAACTCTTCAAAAACATTCTTAAGGCCTCTGATTTGTTGCTTGACTAAGATTTCTTTTATTTTCTCATAAAAATGTTCCCATGTATCACTGCTTGGAGATTTTTCAATTTTTTTCAAGAATACCTTGGATTTTTAAAGTATTTTTTGCCCAAGTACCCTGAAATCCTTTGCAGTCATAATATGATTCATATACCAGAGAAAAGCAAGTAGCATGAACTTATTTAAATGGCAAGGAAACTGAAACATGGGTAAGGTAAGCAGCTTAACTAAGTAGAGAAATGTTATGAGGCAGGCAAAAAAAAAAATCCCAGACTCCAGGATTTAACTGCAAGAACCCTCATTCCTCTCACATCTCTGATTTGTCAACGTGGTTTCAGCAGACTGCTTGGAGCCTACTGCAGTATGATTTTTCTTGTGATTTTGACTATATTTTCCTAAAATTAATTCCATTTGTTTTCCCTTTAAAACAGCTCTATTTTGTACTGTCCTTTTCCTCCCCAGCTTAAGCTTAACTAAAAGTAGGGCAGTGGAAAATTCCTTCCACTGCTTTCCAAGCATCTTGTCATGAGACAGTGTCTGGTCACAGTTTTTCAAGTCTTATAAATAAAACCCCTTCAGAAAGTAGATGATTTAAGCATTGTTTTAATGAAAGAGTGATAGGAAGGATTACCACATCATTACCTTCTAATTCTGCCAGTTTAGTGAGCTCTGGAAAAGTGTAAATGTATATGATGGGATTCAGTCTCCGGTCTGAAAAGGCCAACACGTGACTGTTCCCATTCTCTGTGAAGGCTCCCACCTGGCCAGTCTGACACTGCAGTGCTGTCGTCTTCTTTGTTTCAATGTCCAGGAAGAGGATGTAATTGCCACAAGGGTAGCAGACAGTTTGATTGTTGATAAAGCCAAAGTTCTTGTTTGAGAATCCCTGAACCCAACTTAAAAAAGAGCAAGTGAATATTAAAACATTAAGCAAAGACAGACATTTCTCGAAACACTGTGATAAAGGGAATGGTGTAGCCCAAGTTACACTGAACTGATGTTAGACTTATCCTCATACCAAGTTGCAAAACCAAAACAACTTCAAGATCTAGTACTGTGGACCACTGTGTCAGTGTTTCCAAAAATACAGGGTCAATCTTACCTTGTGGAGCACAAAGGACGATCATAAGAACAAGGAGAGATGCTTATATTTCACTTTTCACTAAAAATGAAATTGCCTGTTCACAGGCTCTGGTTTGGTATCCTATATTATAGTAATAGAGTATACTTTATTCTGAATTACATAGGTACAATCCATACTTGGGACCCAGTTGTGTTTGCTTAACCTTTTTACACTTTCATAGCTCATCTCATTCCCATAAAATAGAAAGTACAAAGGCATGGCTTGGGTTTATATGAATGTAACCAGGATGACTGGTCTGCTTTAAAGATAAATACTTCAACATGGTAAAACTTTGGAATGTAAACAGGATGTGTTACACAAGGACTGAAAGAAATTACTGAAAAGGAGCCAACTTATGAACTTACAACACATTAACAAATTCATAACTGCCTGCAGATCTTTCTGCCTTTCAGAAAGTGTGTGGATAAATATCAGGGGCCTCTTATCGAAGGGACTGCATTTACCACTAAGTGAAGGTGTCTGAGCCACATCTTAGCCTGCTAGTACTGCGGCAAAAAATTTTCAGCAGTGAAACAGCTATCCTCTGTGTACAACACTGGTGCTAACACCTTCTAATTTCTATTCAGAAATTTTCCATCTCTTCTCTTCTTCCAAATAAGAGAGTTTGACTGGAAAAGATCTCTGTCCCCTGCAATTGCAATAGGCTCTTTTCATGATCGTAAGTCAAGTCAGTTCAGCTGCTGATCCTCTGAACTCTTACTAGAAGGCTGTACTGCAGCCCCAGCACTCTCATAGTTAAGGGCGCTTTAAAATGACTTGTCTTAGGAAACATATGGATGCAGTGGAGACGATAGTGGTTTTTTGCTCCCCCCAAAAAGCTGGCTCCCATTACAATCATTTATACATTGGGATTCTTCTATTTTACAGCAAGGGACATGGCTTAGCGGTGGACTCAGCAGTCCTGGTGTAGCGGTTGGACTTGATGATTTTAAAGGTCTTTTCCAATCTACTTGATTCTATGATTCTATGTTCAGCAATAACTTCTCATTATCTTTTCTGAATAGCTTCTGCTTTTTGGCTTATTTTGCTACATACCAGATGACTAAGTGTAGCCAGAGGGAAGTGGAAGCACACTGACCACGTGCTTGTGCAGATGAACTGAACACCATGGCAACAAAGAGGAGACATCTCAGCTGATAAATGTTTTTCCGGACCTTTTGCACAAGAACTAGCTGTACGATATGCCATGGCACATAAGCAGACCTTTATGAACATGCTCACAGGACTAGCTGTATGCTTTTCTCTAACATTAGATCTCAATAGTGGAAATTAAGTATTTTTAACTTTTGTTTGCAGGGGCAAAATGAAATCCAGAAAACATGTCTGCAAGAAAAAATTAATGGGATGAAAGAGCAATTTATCATCCTCATAAAACCAGTAAAGGCTTAAGGGGACAAGGATTCAGGCTGTTACCTGATGTCATCTCTGACTAGTGCAGTAATCAGCCATGGCACACTCACATTTCCCATGCTACATCTGTCTCCAGTTCTATATAAACATTGTGTCAGAAGTATTTCAGTCATAAAATTTGCCAGCTGGTGAAATGTAGATGGGGCAAAGTAATTAGAGTTTCCTTACAGAGCATTTTTCCACTGAAAAATGCTAGCTCCATGAGTTTCGTCAAAGTTCAGTGCTTTCTGAAGACAGAAACTACAGCATTCCAATTGCCTGCTGCAAAATAATTTTTGTCACTTTCTTCTGATATACATACTGCTACTGCTACATTAATTGATAAGAAAAGCAAACTTTAAACTTCTCCATTTTATGGAAATGGACTTTGCCTTACATTCAAAAGGATTTAAATTCTTTTTTATTTTGGATAATATTTTCATTTCACAATGGTGTTTTCACAAAGCAGAAAACCTGGGTCACAGCTCTTGCAAGTAACACCAGTTTGCACAAGGAACTTCCTCTGAATAGCAATAACAGGCTTCAGATGGTATCTCTTTCACTCTGCAAGTATCAGAATGGTTAGGGCTGAAGCCTGCTTCTCCTATCACTAGAACAAATAAGTGCTGCACCTATAATTATGGATGTATGTAGCCACAAGTATTGATGAAATGGCTGAAATACTTACAGTGTGCAAGGAAACTTAAACATCTGTCCCATTACATAGAAAGTATGTGTAAACATCCTAGATTGTTGTGAAAGGGTCAAGGAAGGTGGGTAGGAAGGATAATTTATCTACAGTGCCTATTTGTTCAGAAACAAAAAGCAAGTTGTTGGACTACTAAGAGCTCTGGAAGAGAAGTGTTATTCTATATAGAGCGTGGGTTATATTTGTGGGAAATCAAAATATGAAAGTCTCTGACATGCCGATTAAGTTGCTGAGAAAGGCAGGACTTAGAATACCAAGAGCCAAGGCAGAAGATCATGACAGTGGGGTTTAGGAGGCACAAAACAGCCAGGGAAATTCTAGAAGTTGAAGTAGTCAAGGTAAAACAGATGAGAGATGTGGCCATGAACAGAACAGAACGGTATGGGTTTACAAGGCCAGGTACTGAAAAGAAAATCATGCCCCAAGAGGACATGCTGTGTGTTGCCAGAACTACTACAGAAAATACAATAACTTATGCCACACTTCTTGTCAACTCGTTAAGCTCCAGCTTAAAAGCAATCAGGGTTGCTTATTGCTGTGCTAAGGGCAATGAACCTAAGCTTCATCTAAACCCTTGACAGGCTCAGTCGACACTACATGCTGCGGCACAAGTGTTTCTTTCCCTCCCTGTCCCCCAACTCCCTGTCGTCCTAACACGGCCCAAAGCACAGCCGCCTCCTTTCCCTCTTAGACCCGCCCTATTCTCTGCACAGAGCTGACGCGGGGTGAGAGGAGCAGAGCCCCGGGAGCACAGGACACCCTGCCGGGGCTGAGAGCTCGGGAGTGTGGATGTGCGTGCGCCGAGGGGCGCGGGCTGTCCCGGAAGGCCCCACCTCACTTCCAGCGCGGCCTCCTCTGCCGCACAGCCGCGGCGGGCCCCGGCGCACGGCTCCTCAGCGGCCGCCTCCATCGACACCGCCCGCTTGTTTACGCCCGTCTCCTAGGAACCACAGCGCCTCCCGACAGCCTCCAAGCAGGCCACTGCCAATGAGCACTGGCGGGCATTTACAGGGCCAGCGGCCCCAGCGGAGGTAGCGTGTGGGGCTCTGGACCCGGGCACGAGAAGCTCAAGTACATAGTGATGAGGCGAGACACTGATATCTGTGGGTAATCAGGTGTTTTATCAGGCGAAGGGGTGAGTCAGCCCTTCCCTTGGACACCACACTGGTCCTTCTGCAGCTGCTGCTCCTATTTCAATGGCATATGACCTTTCAGTGAGGCAGCTGTGGCTGTCTTCCTGATGCTTCCATGGTTTTCCTGTCATGAGGTACTGCAGTTCTTGGGGTGTGTAATACAGCGTTCCTGAAGCTTCGAAGAAAATGGAGAAGTTGATTGCTGGAAGGAATCACAGAATGGTTTGGCTTGAAAGGAGCCGTAAGGATTATCTAGTTCCAACCCCTCTGCCATGGGTAGGGGTATCTTCCACTAGACCAGGTTGCTCAAGCATAATGAAGTAAAGCTACAATCTTTGCCTATATACTTACAGCTTTTAGCATGGTAACACAGTACAAATCTCAAAGTATTTTAAAGTAATCTTATCTCTCTTTTCCCTTTTCTAAAGGGAGAAGTTATTGTGTTTTGCTTGTATTACTTTGTTATCATTTATCTGTACAGGAGCAATGTGCAGATTTGTGATGCTGCTACACACAGTGCTACAGAGCAACAACAGAGAGTGGCACTCCTATCCAGAGGCAGCAGGGCAAGCCTATACCTTACCTCTTGTCTCCACACATGCTCTGTGTGCCATGCAAAACCAAGGTAGAATGAAGAAATGGGTCTGTTTTAACATGGTGCCCTTGAGGGGCTATTGCATCACACAGATCTTGTGATGCTGCTTTGGGTTCCTCCATGTCTCTTTCTGGGCTGTGAGTTAGCAGTCTGTGTTCTTAATCGCTAAAGGAAATCTCAAATTAGTTTTCTCTTTTTCTCATGACCTAGAATGTCGCTGAATCTATCCTAAGGCAAGCACTCAGACGAATGCGAAACATGTCCTCTAACAGCTATTTTGTTGGCGCAGGACATGTACAGGTTCTGTTTGCCTAGGGCATGGCATGCTTGTGCAACAAATCACTGCTCCCTTCACAGCTGCTTGTTACATAATTAATTACCTAATCAAACCACAACGACTTATCAGCAAATCATGTGGTTCTTCCATTCTAATGGATAATGGTGTCAGGTGTGTGATTGCTTTACTAGTGGCTACCTCAGTGTTTGTCTTGCAGGAGAAATCACTGCAGAAAATAATGGCTATTACAACATGATGCCTGAAGGCCCATATCTAGTTACAAAACAAAACCAAACGTCACCAACAGGAAAAACTTCCCCACTGTGTGAGCATGGATCTGCTGATGAGACTGGAGAAACTCTGGTTCCTCTGTTAGCTTTGAGGCTTTGACAGAAATGTGACTATTGTCAGGGAGGCAAGGACTGCCCCAACCCTCTGGTGCCTACAAAAGTGCTGCTTCTTAATAACATACAGCTCTGACCTGAAGGTTGGGTGGAAGTGCATGGACCCCTACATAGGGAAGCATTTTATTTCTAGGACCATAGACCAACTTGGACGCTGTGTGAAATGCATTAAAACGTAAGCTCCTCCATTTCCACTACTATACCTCACAAAAAGCCGGTACAAGTAAAGCCCTGGTGCCTTTGCCTCAAATGGAGAGGGAGAAAAAGGGTTGGAGAGGACTTCAGTCCATGGTTTCCTTCCCTCTTTTGCTCTGTGCACATACTGATGCTCCCATGGGTTACGTTTCAGAAACAAGCATGAATCCCTTTAAGTAGTAAGTAAATAGAATCTAGCTTTTGCTTGCACCCCCTTATCTCTTAGGTTATCTGTTATCTCCTCTAGGGTTTTCCTCATGAAGCAGAATAGCTGAAGAAGAGAGAAACCCTCCTTGTTATCCTCAAGGTGGAATTGGATTTTGATGGCAATAGGTGATGCAGCGGTGCTGTAGCAGGAGAGGACCCTTTCTAGGGAGAGAAGCAGGAGGCCTAGATGCTTCACCATCTGCTGGAGGCACCACTTCACAACAACAGGTGTATGGGGTGGAGCTTTGTTATCGGTTTCTCGTTTAAATGGCAGTGCCAGCTGGTGCGGGGTATAAAGAAGAGAATATTAAGTACAGCTTAATAGTGCCTGTTCCAGCAGCAGCCCAGCATCCCCGGTGGGGAGGACGGTCAGCTCAGGGAGGAGCTACCGGGGCGCTCCCTTATCTCCCCGAAACACAAGCTTTCAGCTCGCTATAGGACGCAGCGCGCTCATCGCTCCCGAAGGGTTTGAGGCTGGCCCCAGCCCGCCCAAGTTCCACTGAGGAGAGGTGGTTCCCGCCTCCCGCGAGAGGGCGGGAACAGCGCAGCGCAACGCCGCACACTGCATCGCGATGGCCGGCGACCACTCTCGCAGCCTGGGCAAAGGCAAGCGCCGGCCCTGGCTGTATCGCCCCCGCTGGCCGGGTAGGTGGAGGGGGCGCGGGGTGGGTAATGGCTGTAACGGGTCTTCTGTTGTCTCCTCAGGGAGCCCGGCGCCGGGCCCGGTGCCCGAGGGAGTGATCCGGCTCTACAGCATGCGGTTCTGCCCCTTCGCCCAGAGGACGCGCCTCGTTCTCTGTGCCAAGGGCATCAGGTGAGGCCTTCCCGGAGGGCCCATGAGGCTCGGTGCGCGGCTCTCCACCGGCTGCTCTCCTCCTCCGCTCCCCTCCTCCGCTCCCCGGCCTGCCCGCAGCCCGGTGCCGCTGCCCCCCGCGGGCTGTCGGGGCTCGCAGGGGACGGTCCGAGCTTCCTCTCTCGGGCTCTTAACGAAACATCCCTGAAAACAAGGAGTGAGGAAGGGGTTTCTGTGGGTGATTTTGCCCTAAAGCTGGCACTTCTTAAGGCTTGTTTTGGGGAGCAGTGTCTTGCTGAAGTGGGAAATAAGAAGGCTGCAATAAAATCAATGACGTAAAGGCCCAATGTAAATAGGTAGGGACAAACCCCAAGCTGATTCTTTTTTTTTTCTACATATATCATCCTGAATGTTTGCAGTAATAACATTTGAGCTTGTTGTGGGTAAACATGAGTAGAGCCTTAAGGTATGTTGTTGGGGTTTGATGTAAGCTGCAGTGAAAATTCTGGGAGATTCAACTGCAGTGGTCTCTTATAAAAGATGTATAGTGTTACTGTAACATCTTCTCATTCCTGTGCTGCAGTAAGTTAATGGAGTTGAGTACTTGAGTTTCTTTCTGTCTCAGGATAGTAATTTTAGTGTTTTTAAGTGGGGTCTAGTGCTTCTCTCAGTTTACAGTTTCAAAATAATGGGTATTTCGACTGAATTGATTCCCACCAAATCCCAGGCCTACCAAAGGTTTGTTAACAGGGCTTGGAGTTCATGTTGGCATAGTGAATGTTTACCATTCAGTTCTCCTGATAACAAGATGAGAGCTGGGTTCGTTGGTTTGTTTTTTTTCTTGGGTCTTTCTTCAAAAGAGTGGGTGCTTTAAAACTTCCAGGTCAGTTTAATTCTGCCTTTATTTAGTGTCTTTGGATTGATCTTGGAACTGGGAAGCTTGTTTTAGTATAGTGATTTTGGAGGGCTTTTATGGCTACCCAGATGTGGTAGCTGCCTTCTGATAGCCTTTCAGTTGTTTTGCATGTTAAGCTGTGTTCGGCAGACCTTATCAGTATCTATTTGCATTTACCTTAAACACCTGTTTTATCTGAGGCCATAGGTGGGGAAGATAAGTAGGTAGGATGCTCTCCTGGCGTGCTCTTTGGTGTAAGGTCAGATTAAAAATCAGCTGCAGTTCTTAATTGGAGTGTAGTTTACTTGTGCTGCTTTCACAGAATATCCCTAACCTGCATGTGAAAGTGTGCTGCATTCTGAGCTTGAGCTTTGTTTTTATCATGACTACAATGGCTGCCTCTGTTTTGTGCTTCCAGACTGCTCAGGTGCTTTTTAATAGTTTATTAAACAGCTCATTCTGAGTTAATGCTGGTTATTTTCCAGTGAAGTGCCCCTCCCTTTCCCCCGGCAGTATTCGTACATGTTGGATGGTGCTGAAGACGTTTCTTTGCCCTAGGTTTCCCACAGCAGAGGCTCAGATGTCTGACTCCAGGAAAATAGATAATTTAATGATGGAGTGGTACAGCAATAGGGACAGCTTGAGCTGGGTACCTCTGGAGAGGGACCAGGACAAAGAAACCCTTAGGCTTTTGTACCCTTGCAGTCTCTGCACTTGTTCTTCACATGTTCTTCATGCATCTTTCATGCATCTCTTGGTCCAGTGGTGATTTTTGGTCTGGGGTCTTGTTCCTAATTGGATTCTTTCTCTGGATCTAGGTGGGCCATTAGCTGTGTAAGTTGCAGCTTCTGCTTTCAGTTGTGGCTTCCTTATCTTAGTTTGCACTGGTCTCCAGACCTCCCTTCAAATAACTAAGCAATAGTTCAAGATAAGTTCAACTTCTCTAGGTCACAGCTTGCAGCCTTCAGCAATTTTAGCTAATCATGCTAAGCAAAGCTACTCAGACAAAATACGACAGTTAAAAGTATTCAGCTAACTGAACTTAATTTACAACAATGGTTAGTCTTGCAAAGGACTTCAGAGAAGACAAGAAAGAGTTTAGTGGTGGACTTGGCAGTCCTGGTGGAATGGTTGCACTCGATGATCTTGCAGGTCTTTTTAACCTAGTTGATTCAATGTTTCAGCCACTCAACTACTGTACCTGTTGAGGTGTAATGACTGCATTTCACCATGGTATGGACTGTAACAGAACTGAGCCTGGATCTTGTTCCTTTTGCTCTTTTAGCCATGAGGTAATCAACATCAATCTGAAGAACAAACCTGACTGGTTCTTTGAGAAGAACCCCTTTGGGCTGGTTCCTGTTCTGGAGACCAGCAAGGGCCAGCTGATATACGAGTCCCCAATCACTTGTGAATATTTAGATGATGCATTTCCAGGGAAGAAGTTGATGCCTTCGGACCCATATGAGCGAGCCTTTCAGAAGATGCTCTTGGAACACTTCTCAAAGGTACTGTAGGATCAGTGTGGGAATGTGTTTCTTTACCATAGCACCAAAACCTGCAGCTCTGTTGCCAATGTTGCTTTCATCCTTTAAGGCAGGTCTTGTGCCTAGGAGGAGTTATTTGGGGTATCTTGCTGTGAGCACATACAAACCACTGTGTGTCTGAACTGTTCCTAGCATTTGTGTTTTGGGATGGATGCAGGAAGACAGCCAAGCTAGTGAGAGTGTGTATGACTGAGGCAGGATTTTGAGCATCCCACAATGGAGCAAAAGTTAGTACACCAAACCAGATGAATGCCTGAGACCTGGACAGTAACAGCTGCTGTATTTTAATGAGTCTTTCTGTAGGAAGTACTGTATGAATGTGGAATGCAAAAAGTGCCTGACTGAGAGAGCCTACAACCATGGATGAGAGGTAGCTGTATACATGGGACATGTATAATAGTCTCTGGGGGTTGGAGGAGAGCGCTGTAGCTGACTGGAAGTAACCTGTGCAAGCATATGCTTTCAAGAGTGTAGGAAGTTAAAGAAGTCCGTTTGGATCTGAGGCAGAAGAGGGGGAGAGGAAGCAACAGAAGCTGCAAAGAAATGTGGTCAAAGGAGAGGGTTAGAAAGGAAGATGTGTTTACAACAGGCCTTTCTGAATAGGCATGATGGGAAGAGGGTCACAGGGAAATATATTGCAAGAAACAAAACATGCACTGAATATTGGTTGTATGAATGGCAAGATCTTAGAAAAATGGTTTTCTGAGTTTTGAAGAATGTAATCTAGTGAAGCTTGGCCACTGGGCAGCTTTCTAGTACTGTATGCTAATTTCTAAATTACCAAATCAGAAAATGCACAGATCTGTAGAAGCCTGCATATCCTGGGCTGCATGTCTCTTTCTTAAAGTACCTTTAATGCTGATAATAATAGTGCATTTGGAATTCAGGAATGCGTAACTGGAGAAAGAGTACTTCTCTGCACTTCGCTAGCTTTTTGGTTACTTTTTTAGTAGCGTGTGCAAATGGGAGACATGCCATTCTGTTCATTGTCCTCTTATTACAAAATTCATTAATATTTGCATTCATTCTTCCTTTAAGACTCTGCTTATCTTTTCCGAAGTATGAAAGGTTTTGTTAGTGGACTTTAACTCTTTAAAGTTAACTCTTCAAGATTTAACTTCAGTCTAATATCTTAACATTTAACTTTTTAAGGTCTGAGTATCTTGCTTGTATTATTGTAATAGGAACATTAAAAACATTACACTTTCCTTTGCATAGATAACATCATTGGTTTTCAAGTGTTTTGTGGCAGTCAAAGATGGACAGGATACCACAGCACTGAAAGCAGAGATTGCTGAAAAGTTTGGCAAATTTGAAGAGGTAAGAGTATTTCATGATCAATGAGCAGGTTGCCAGTCATTATATGATCCCATTTTTCTTTTGTAGTGTGGCCTTTGGAGCTAGGCCTCTTCTCAGTTAGTAGTTACAGGAATGAATAATCTTTCAATTTGCACTCCCCAGCCTAGGATGCCCAACAGCGCTGTTAGAGAAAACTCCACACAGCTAAACTAAACTTTTTATATATGGTGATGACTGTGGACTTGTGGGTTCTGTTGAATTCTGGCTGCTGCTGTTATCTTAGGTATCTTTGCTTTGCATTAAATGTAAGGAGACCTTGCAGTGTGTTCTAATAGGAGTCTGAGCTGCTGAAGAGCATCTGTGCTGGAGCTTTGCAGAAATCACTGCACGTACCCCAGCAATGACACGAAATCTCTTGTTCAAGAACTTGTCTTTGTTGGGCATGGGGCACAGCAGAACGTAATCTGTCCCTTTCACAAATCCAGGCCTGGGCCATGTTATGCTACTGGTAGTGTAATGCAACTTCAGCAGAGCTCCAGGAAGTATCAGGTGGCTTTGATGCTGTATTAGGACTTCACAGTCTATGGCACTAGTGGTTCCTGGCTAGTCTGAGCAAGTCAGACTTGCCTCTATCATGAACCCATTCTTTCTGCATCTTTAGCAGCCACAACTAATGCTTGTCTGACTTGGTGAAGAAGTGTTCCTCCAGAGTGTTTTTTCTTCAGGTGCAAAGCTACCAATAGCTTCCTAATACTTTCCTAACTCTCCCAACAGTTGTATGCATTCTGCTTCTCCACCCCCTTGAGTTGCCAAAGAAAAATTGTTCTTAGGGTGTCCTTGTCTCTCTGATCAGACTGATGCTGGAGTAGTGCAGATAACAGATAAGTTCTTGGGTCAAGCCATGTGTGTTTCACTTCCCTGAAATACAGATCTGTTAAATATTAAGGAAGAGTTAACCTTCTTCCTGCTTTATTAATGCTGTGAAATACTTGCTGCTCCTTCAGTGCTTCTATTTTACTATGCCCTGAAGGATTTTGCTGCAGCAGCTGAAGGTCAGCTGAAGATGGGGAGAAGGAACAGAGCCATGCCAACTTCATGTGGCTTATTGCAAGAGAGATTCAAGGAAGTGTTTTGAAACCCTTCTGTGTTAATTTGCTGCTACCCGGCAGAGGGAGCTGTGTTGCCGTCTCTGCAGCTGTGAACTGATGGGTAATATTCTGCCAGGCATCTGGCAATTCAAACAGCTTGATGCTTCCTGAACGACTTAATAGATCATGGGGTCTTGGGGACAGGGAGTGAATGGCATAGGAGTATAGTGTTGTGTGTTCAGAAATACTAAGGTTTGTAATGTCTCTCGAGTTCCACCTCTAAAGTGCCTGAAAACATAGGGACTGGTCTTACAAAAGATAAGACCAAGCTCTGGAGGTTCCTTAAAGCATGTTAAACTTGGATGACCATGGCACTTGAAATGTATCAGAAACCTAAATGTAACAGAAGAACTTGATGAATTCTTGTGGCTCTGCTTTCTGAGTTGAGTTGTGGGGATCTCTTTGGTATATGTGGATGTACACTTGCTTTCCTTTGCACCTGGAATCAAATCCAGTTCTAGATGTAATGTCAGAAATGGTTTCCTGGCACCACTTGGCCTCAAGTGCTGTGGGTTTAGTGAGTTCCTGCTAAATCGGTGTTCTAGTCTACCTGGATGTTACATTTAGCTGGATTTATTGTTCAAGAAATGCATGTGCATTGCTATGTTTGATTACTCTGGGCATTAATGCTTTTTGACAGGTAAGAAATCACAAACTGAAGGATTCTGATAGCTAAATTTCTTTAGCGCACAAGCACTAAAGTCAATAGTAATTGACTTTTTGAACCTCTGTAAAAGAGCTGGACTGACTATGTACAAAATAGTTAAATCTTGATACTGTAGTAGCTAAAGAGTAGCTCTGACTCCGCAGATACTGCATGCACAGGGTAAAAGTGCTTTGTAGAATCATAGAATAGTTAGGGTTGGAAAGGACCTTAAGATCATCTCGTTCCAACCCCCCTGCCAGGGGCAGGAACACCTCACACTAAACCATGCCACCCAAGGCTCTGTCCAACCCAGCCTTGAACACCACCAGCGATGGAGCATTCACAGCTTCCCTGGGCAACCCATTCCAGTGCCTCACCACCCTTACAGTAAAGAATTTCTTTCTCATATCCAATCTAAACTTCCCCTGTTTAAGTTTGAACCCGTTACCCCTTTTCCTCTCACTACAGTCCCTAATGAAGAGTCCCTCCCTAGCATCCCTATAGGCCCCCTTCAGATACTGGAAGGCTGCTACGAGGTCTCCATGCAGCTTTCTCTTCTGCAGGCTGAACAGCCATAACTTTCTCAGCCTATCTGCCTGCATTCTACTATGAAGTGGGCTTTTTGCTACTATAGTGTCCTGTTGTGGTAATTTTCCTTCTGAGGGTACTTGTCATCTCTTGCCCCTCACAGATTCTGGCCAAACGCAACACTGTGTTTTATGGAGGGGACTCAGTCTCCATGCTTGACTACATGATCTGGCCATGGTTTGAACGTCTGGAGCCATTCCAGCTGAAGGAGTGAGTACCTTGTCTAGCTTGTAGTGTGTACTGAAGTGCCTCAGCATAAGCTTCGCATACACTGTGCAGCAATGGACCACTCTTGGGGGCTGCTGAAGAAAGTCTGAGTTGTATTACAGTTCAGGGAAACATCTTCTCAAAAGAGAAAGGAGCTGTTCAGGGATCTTCTGTAAACGAGCTTGATTTCACAAAAAAAATCCTACAAAATATCTGTTTTTCTGCAAAATAATTTTGCCAGATCCAGGAAAAAGTGGCCAAAATACAAGACTTTCTCTCCATCCTGAACATCATAGATGAAAATGATCTTTATTTGAAGGGGATGGAGGAATGAAGGCCTAGGCTCAGATTTGTTGGTCCAAAACCTCAGGCTTGAAATGCAGTTTTCTGTGCCTGTTTAGAAAAACTAGCTTGATAAAGGGGAGTGATTTTATTTTGAGATGGATAAACTGTATCCTACCTTGCTGTAAATAATAGATCTGTCCCTGTTGTAATAGTGGGGGATTTTTACATGTAAGTAAACATCTTGGTCTATTATATCCTTAGACAGCTCCGGTTACCATGGTACTGCATTATTATGTAAGGAAATAATAGCAGAGGAAAACTACTTTATAGCTGCCTTAAAACAGGGCTAAAGAGTCAATTTGTATGAGGAAGTGGGTGAGCATAGAACAGTTAGTCTCACCCTAGTGCCTGAACCATTCTTGAAGAACAAGAAAGACGCAGGAATCCTTAGCATGCCTTCAGTGCCTTCAGGCACTGTAAAATGAGGGCTTTACTGATGGGTTGCTGACCCACTTTGTCTCCTGTGTGGTCCTTGATTGGAATGGGAAATATTACAAGCAATATAGGAGCATAGGTCTGGAGTCATTAAGGTATTTGAATGACTGGGGATCTGAGCTATTCTGTGTTCAGATGCTTTCTGGGTAAGGGTTAGTAAAAGTTATGCATTAACTAAACTTGGGAGTTAATTGTAATGCACAGTACTTGGCTCAGTCCGACAGAAGAGACTGAAAATAACAATTCCCTCTTAAGCTTTTGATTTGCCACACTGCTTGGGGTTTTGTTTGTTTGTTTTCAACTGTGTATGAGTGTGTTCGTGGATTTAGTCTTAGTTGAATCCTCAGTTTCCTCAATAGACTGCATCTGTGTTTTGAGCTGCTGGGTTGCCAGGTAGTACGAGCTGCACAGCTTGCCTTGGTATCCAGGAGAGAGGAGAGAAGAGGTTTGTGAGCTGTGGAGGAGGGCTCAAGCACTGCATACAGCATTTGCTTCAAGAATCACTATTAACAAAGCATTCCAGAGGGAGGCAGTGGTACACAAGCCTCTGCCCTCAGCTTGGAGCAGATGATAAATAAGAGCTGTGTCTTTTGCAGCAAAGATAATGAAAGTAAAAACATGCTGATATCTTGCACACTAAATGCTTATTTGTGGTTTTGCTCAGCTTAGCAGAGTGCATAAGCTCTGCAAGAACTCTTCCCAAATTCTAATCTGTCTTCTATGTTTCTGTCACCAGCTCTGAGCTGAACATTTATATTGGGAAGAAGAAAGCAAAACAAGCAGTAAAATGGAACTGTTCAAGTTGTTTTGCTTCCTTCATGCCCTCCAAGTTTGCCGTTTACGTTACTCAGTCTCTTTCCTTTTCCTGTAGCTCTTTGAGTCACACCCCAAAGCTCCAACGCTGGATGGAGGCCATGAAGGAGGACCCTGCTGTCAAGGCTACAATGACTGACCCACAGATATATAAAGATTACCTGCAGCTTTATTTGAAGAACAGCCTTGAGGCATGTGATTATGGGCTCTGAGGTGCTAGTAGGCGCCTACTTGCTGACCTACTTCTTTTTGGTGGGAGCTGTGGGAAATCTAGTATGATTTGGTGTAAGCTTTTCTGTGGTTGCATTTCATAATGGGGAATAAATCTGTGCTGAAATGGGTGAGAAACCTGAGAACTCCACTTCTTCCTCTCCGGAGGAGGGTGTGCTGGCTTCAGGCAGGAGATGGAAAGTCATTGCTGGTCATATTTATCGCACAAAGTAAAACGTTGGCTTTATTCAGAGGCGCTGTTCTGTTATCTCTGGCCTCTGCTGGCATTGCTGGTGGACAATCCCTGAACTGAGCCTGTTACTTGGTTAAAAAGCTGTAATACTGGTGTCTTGAAAATAAATAAAAAGCAAACAGTGCTGTCTTAAACACAGTTTTTCCTTCCTCTTTCCAAGCAGCTGTTAATCACTGGACTGGTTGTGCAGAGGGGAGCCTTTAAAGGCTAAAACAGATAGTATGGTCTCTGAAGTTAAGATGCAGTTACCTAATACAAACTGGCCTCTACTTATAGAATCATAGCACAGTTAGGGTTGGAAAGGACCTTAAGATCATCTAGTTCCAACCCCCTGCCATGGGCAGGGACACCTCCCACTAAACCATGCCACCCAAGGCTCTTTCCAACCTGGCCTTGAACACCGCCAGTGATGGAGCATTCACAACCTCCCTGGGTAACCCATTCCAGTGCCTCACCACCCTTACAGTAAAGAATTTCTTTCTCATATCCAATCTTAATCCTGCTGAAGTCATGTTTTCAGGGACCATATAGTAATGGCTTCCAGTTTGGGCTAGATGAGCTGAGGGAGTGTGTAGTAATAATCCTCTGCCCTCTGAAGTAGGATCATGTTTATTCTAGGTCCAAATCTAAATTCTCCTAAAGGCTGGTGTAGAGAATAAAGCTAAGAGAAATCGTATCCTGAGCAGAAGGACATTTATTTTCTGTTCTACTGCAGAATTCAAAGCACTGCAATGCATGTCAAGATGTAGGTGAAATGGGAGACCTGAAGTAGAAGTTCAGTCAGAGCATTATGTACTGGTTGTGTCTTGCTGCTGGTGAAGGAGTAAATATGTTCTGTTTTAGCAGGTAAGTGTCAGGATCAGAGCTTTGTAGTTGGACATTTTTTTTAAGCTATTCTCAATGCTAATAACAGAGTGGAGTCGAGAGTTTTTGAATCAAAAGTAGTTGCAGGAAAGGCTCTTTTTCTCGTTTTTTTTCTCCCCACATAGGGGATTAAAAGAACTATGGCCTATTCTGGTGTTGCTCAGCTGTGTATGTGTTCTGTCAGACCACTATTGCCACAATTCCAGGCAATAAGCATGCGAAAAAAAGGCAGAGTAGCACATTCAAGGACAGGGCTGTGGTTCTTGTGGTGCTGAGGCAGTTGTCATGAGATACACAATTCCTTTTCCATTGCAGTGAGGTAAGGGAGTATAAGAAGATGGTGGTTCATGGTTTTCCTTGGTAATTGAGAGACTTGAGTGTCTTGGACCTTTTCTGGAGTAAAGCTGGACTAATTTCTCTTTACCGTGTTTCACCCCAGCACAGTAAGTCTGAGGAGGTGCATGCTTGTGTAACTTCAAGTAGAAAAGCAGATATGAAAGATTTGATAAGAAAAAAGAATTAGCAGGAGCTTGGACTACCAGCCTGCAGCTATTGGAGGGAATTGCTTATGCTCTTATTAGCTTTAATTCAAACTGTGTTTTTTCCCCCTCCTATTTATCTTTGTGGCTAACATCTGGCACTACTTAGAGAAATAGTAATTGCTCTGCTGTTCCTTCCAGAATGCTGATGTTCTCTAAAATATTTCCTAGCCCAGATCTGATGCTGTACATGGTTTGTAGATTGTCATTAGGGAGCCCAGAGGAAGCATAAAGCTGTGAGGTGTCTTGTCACAATGTGTATCTAGGCCTTTTCTTTAGGTGGAAGTGGGGTTTGAGCTTGCAGAAGACACTACCCCTGAAATGGTGTTGGTGGGATTTTGGTGGCAAGCTTCCAAGGTTTAACTGCAGAACATTGTGGTTTTATTAGCTGCTCTGCTTCGTGTATGGCTTTAGTAATGCTGTTAGTATAGTAGGCTCTAAGTTGGCTTCTATAAACATGCTAGAAATATGCTGCAGTTTGCTTCTGGTGTGTTACTGGGTGCTAGTGAGAGATGTGACATTAGGGAGATCAAATAATGGGTTAAGAGCAGGAACTGGCATCCAAAAACTGAACTGGCTTGGACCTGACCATGGTGACCTGGAGACTGTGCTGTTCGAACTGAAAGATGTGTTCTCCCTGTCTTTGTCTTTATTTCGTGGCTGTGGAGTGTGCCATTATAAAAATGCTGCTTCAGCAAAAAAAAGTAAACCGAAATATTCTGCCTTATAATTTACCATTAAATATCAGTGTTCTAAATCCCCAGGCAGACAGCTGGGGTCCTGAACTCATTACAGCGCACCAAGAAATGCAGGCCTCGGGCAAAATGTTCTTAATGTGGTCATGAATATACAGCACTTTGGCCCAGTCTTCAAAGGGAAGGAAAAAGAAATGGACTGGCTCTTTCCTTGCATGGTGGATGCATGTAAAGGATATGTTGTATTACTTTAAAGAGGCCAAGAAAAGAAAACGGGTATCTTCAGTTTTGGTCAATGGAGGAAAAAGATGGAAGTTGATAATAAAAGGATCAAGCAGATAAACAGCTCTGTGCTTTGGTCAAAGCTCTCCTTAAAATCTTCTGTGGATCAGATTGTACTGTATTCACTTGCCTCATACTCCATATTTTTCCCTTTAAAGTTTTGTTGGTGCTATTGCTTTACAAAACAGTGTTGATTTGGTTTGTTTTGGTTCCCTGTTATTGTGTCATCAAATATAACTGCTTCCAGCACATGTTAAAAATATCAGTGTTGAGCAAGAAAAGGACTATCTTGTAAAAGAGAAATAGTGACTTCAGGAGCATGATGGATACTTCAGGTTAGCGAGGCATCGGGCTTTGTTTTGTCCTGCATTTGTAGCATATCCCTGCGTCTTTACTGATGTTTTTGGTACAGTTCTTGGTACTATAACACGTGATGCAGTCCAGTCTTTTCCTTCATTATCATTTTAGGATCCTTTATATTGAAGCTAAAAGCAAGGTAGAAGGGAGGCAAAATAGAGGAAGAGATGGGATCTCAGGCTCTCAGTTCTGGGAAGTTTTATGGAGTTTTGGGTAAGTTGAATGGGAACTTAATTGAAGGGGGACTGTGGCTACTGCAGAATGTCCTTTCTTGGGGAAGCTGTTGGGAAGAGCCTGTGGTTGTTGTGCTGGAAGCGGTGCTAACTGGAGGTGCTGGTTTAAGAAGTCTCAAGTGTCACATATAAGGGACACCTGAAGCATTTGTGTGAACTCTTACAGATGGATGCTTGTGGCTTTGTTGCTTTTTCTGATCAATTAAAAAGGAAGGAAAAAAGGAAACCTCAGTTTACTGCTTCACTTAATCTCAGCTTCTTGCCATACTTCATTTAAGAGCTGTCTGTCCTGCTCATCAGAGGTGCCTGGCTGTGGGTGAGTGCATGTGCTAGGCACATGGTATTGGCAGTGTTGCATCTCCTGGGCCTGCTTTCCCTGTTTTTCCCCTGTTATGGCATCTGTACTGTTCCCCTGCGTTATCAAGGGTTGAGAACTGGCTGTTTCTATCCTCTGTTTTCTCTGCCAGCCTGATTATTTCACCACTATTCCTTGGACACTGATTTCACTTGGGAATGGCTGATGAAAATGCAGCCTCTTTAGAGTCACAACATCAGATGTGATTTTATTAAATCATACCCAGTTTCCGTAAGATGGAAGCAATCTTTTCTACTGCCAGTTTGAAGCCAGCCCGGATGGCAATTTCTATTCACTTGAGCAAATCAGTAATGCCATGTGATGGTGTTAGGATTTTTCCCTCCTAAAACACTTTGATTTGCTGGAACACGAGTTTTAAAACTAGTCACTGAGATGCAGCTGTGTCTGGGGTGCAGTCTGACAGCTGTTAAGCAGTGTGCAGTAATGCTGTCTCCAAGACTACGAGGAAGTTAGAATGCAGCTGGTATTAAGGGACCAATGTACTGAGCTTATTTTGTGCCTTTCACAGCCACCTTCTGATGTGCAGGAGGGAGTCTGTGAGAATTGCAGCACGTGCTGCAGGTCTGCATCTTGGAACCACCACTCTTGGCCAAGCTGATGGAAAAAGCTATCTTTTGAAGGGAAATGGAGCCTAGAAAAGGGCACTGAACAGCCATGTGCAGAGCAGAGAGCAGACAGTGTTTCCTGTAAACTGCAAATCATTTGCGTGAGTCACCTATGTGGCTGCCCAGCAAAGGAATAAGAGAGCTGGGGGAAAGTGAGGGAAAGGTTGTCAACTTCAGACCACCTGCAGAATCAATGAAGACCAAAGTGAAACAATACAGCTTAATACTGTTTTCCTGCAGCTCTCTGCACATTCCCATTTTCCCAAAGGGTACTTTTGTTTTTTTCCTCCTGTCACTCAGACCATCCTCAGAAGGGAGCTCTCAACATGAATACACCAAATCACAGGTCAGTGTGGCTGGTTCTTTCCTCTCCGTGTTCATCACATAGCTCTTTTCCTTGCCTGTTCAGACTTGGAAGCACAGTCTGTCTCCTCTTGCTTGTAATAGTTAAGATGTGGAGATTTGGTGATTAATTGGCTGTTTCTCCTTGTGGGAAGACAGCTCTAACCCACGTCTTCAGACCCACAGGCTTGTGCCTCTCAATTCTTCTTAGTATACTTCACATAGCTTGTATGTGCTGGTGTATCTCTGCTCTGGATCAAACTTTTCTCCTATCTCTGTCAGGACAGAGTCACTGTGGGGCCATTGGTAGAAACCTGCATGTGGATAAGCCTTACTTCTCTCTAGTTTTGCATACAGGAGCTTCATGATACCAGTGTGACGTGATAACCCCGAAGGTGAACTGACCTGGCAGGAATATCATGCTGACAGTGCAGAACACCTCTGTTCCACGGGCACGCCTGTGTGGTGGGCAGGCATCACTTGTGCTTACAGGCACAACCATCCAGGGCTGGGCTGCGCTGCCCTGCCCTGCCCGGTGCAAGCTGGCAGGGATGTGAGACCTGGAACACATTAGCGAGCGAAGTGCGTTCTCCCTGTGGATTTGGGAAATCCCTCTGTGGTGGTTGATTTCCCAGCAGAGGACTAGAGAGCAAGGCTGAAGGTTAGCAATACAATGGATTTCTGCCTTGATGCACCTGGGGAGGAGAAGTGACTGATGAGTCAGGCTGTGAATAGTGTGGTTTACTGATCCCAGTTCTGTCAGGCTCTGCCTGCTGGGCCTGTATTGTGCTGTGTTTGATACTGAATGTTGGATTGTCTGTGGAAAGGTGCCTAATTGGATCTCCAGTGACATTGTGAGTGCTGTGGCACTTCTGGAAAGAAGCACAATACAGACAGAAATTTAATCTTGGGTCCTTACACATTATTAGGCCTTTGCTGAGTTGAAACTGTTAATAGCTGTAAGTCTGTTGGTGGATTTGTAGGTAGTTTTGCATCTAAACTGGACTCCTTTTCCTACAGAGCACCTCAGACACCTTTAAGAACTTCATTGGGGTTTTAATCTTCATTCTTGTGCACAGTTTTTAAAGCAGTGCCTCAGTCTGACAGTTTACAAGCACTCAAATGCCGAAGCAGTGAGGGCTGTATTTAAATGTTTTACCTCGGCACCTCAGAGCAGGTGAATAAAGCTGAGATTCCCTCCTTCAAGACAAAGATTGCTGATCCCTTTTCTTTTCCCCTCCCCTCCTCTAACCCCTTGGGTAAGCTCTGTATCTCCCCAGACATATCTATCATTACTTAAAAACGCAGTGCCTTTATTCAAAGGCAGCACCGATGCAAACAGTGACTGAAAAGCTTTGCTCTAGAGTCCCTCAAGCTTCTGCAGCCAGAGATTTGGCTTCCAGCAGCTGAGGAGTCCAAGCGAATGCTCCTAAATGTAACCTAACTAGGAAGTGGAGCTTCTTTTGGAGACCACTGTAAGAGTGGTTGATCCACAGCATGGGCTTGTTCAGGTTTCTGTTTTAGGACCAGGCTTGCCCAATAGATATAGAAATACCTATTTGCTTGCCTCCACCTTCTCTCAAGGCTCACTACAGTTGTGTGAATCACTTTGAGAGTAGCAGTAACACAACCCGATTCCTCACAGCTGATTTCTTCAGGCTACCCAAAGAAACCAAGGCATGAGTACCAACTGCCTTTTACTGCACGGGGGACATTTAAATGGTCTCTTCTGTGCTTCCTCAGCATTATGAGAGTCCTCTATCCATCTGCCTGCTTGCCTAAAATTCATTGGAGCTGAGTATTTCTGAGCTCTGTACACATCTGTCAAACTCGGTTAAAGTTGCTTGATGGGCTCAGAAGTGACTTGGCAGGAGATGAAGGGATAGACCCTCCTCTTCCTCCTCTCCTACCCCTCGTATGCATGAGCACACTGACTGCATAGGAAACTGGCTAAAAATAACCTAGTTTATGTTGCTGTAATGGGTTCATCATTTTAGAAACAGCCTGGACTGCCTGGAATTTTACTTAGCAGGGGTACAGGAGCTCAAGTGTTTGGAGCCACTAAACCTAATACACTGAGAAACCTTCTTTCCAAACAAACAATCCAGATAAATACAAGACATGTACCTGATACTGTGCCTGTGGCACTTGGCAGCAGACCTGAGTTAGCTTTTAGACCTGCAAGCAAGGAACTGTAACACAGAGTTGAGCAGAGGAGACCTGCTCAAGAATTGGGCAAATCCTGAGCAGTGTCCCATTCTGCTCATTCTATGGGGTAACCTGTGCTCCCAGCTTGACTGCTGGTGGTACCTGATGTGAAATGAATGATTTAGGGTCACTCAAAGAATCACCATCAAAGGCATTAGCAAGAGCAGTTCTAATAGGAGTTTATAAAAGTGTAACTTAACAAAATTCACTAGCAAGATTCACTCCATTACTTATTACATGGATGAAACATATACAGGCAAATCGAGGTGAAATCAAGCTAAAATGATTAATACAGAGATCAAAGGTAAGCAAGAGTAAGGGAGATGCTGCCACTGAGTCACAAGGTTCAGAGTGGAGTCCCTTGCTTTCTAAACAGGGAATTTAGGTGTGGCTGAGTCGAATCTTAGTCTCAGACTCGGATAATGGATAATGTCTAATGGAAGAAATTCAGGAAATAAGGAAATCCTCCTGTTGAGTCACGAGTTTCAGAGTAGACCCCTGGTGGAGCTTAAGTGTGGCAAGGTCTAGTCGTAGTCTCAGACCTGGTCCATGGTTTATATTTAAAGGGTTGCACGTGTACCGATTCACCACAGATGGGACTTTTACATGGCTTTTACCTAGCAGCAGTCTATGGTTTTAAGGTGAATGCTAACACTTATAAAGTGAGCCAATAGGATTTACTACACTTAATGTATGGTGTCTGAATAGATTTACACACATGCACACATGAAAAAATGTATATGAAGGTACCTGATAAAATTTCTCCTTGAGCTCAGTGAAATATTCATGTCAAATGTCTCAGTATTTCTCAATGGGAAGAGTTGGGAGTCTTCAGCCCAGGTCCTGTCCCCAGCTTTGGGTGACAGTCTTCTATTTATCACAGCCTTGGCGGTTTGCAGGCTCCGAGAGGTGTCCCACTCGGAGATGCTGGCTGCAGTGTGCTGTGGTTTAGGGGAGCTCAAAGTGTCTCAGGACCACCGTCTATGGGGTTGCAAGATGATTTGCTTTAGATGTTAGTAAATTTGCGTCCTGGCAATATCCTGAGCTGGTAATTGCTAGAAATTATTCAAAACTCCAGTAACAATGGTACCATGGTACGTGGGCTGTGAGCAAGGAAAGGAGTGTTCTGAGGCTGTCAGGGGGATGACCGAGTATCCCCGCTCTTAGTTCCCACCTCAGGTGGATACTGTCGGTGCCTCCCTCCTTAGCTGTGCAAGAGTTCCTGCTATGGTCAAGGGACATTTCAATAGTGAACTCATTACACGAAGGTCAAGGCCAGACTGGAATTCCTGAGGTTGTGGAGCAGCCCAGAGGGTGGGGGGGAGATGCAGCACCATATCTGCCCCAGTTAATGTTAGCATGCTTGCAGGTCACCATGTCCTCTGAGGTTGCACTTGCTTTTTTATAGCACAGATGTTTCTGCCTACTTGAAATAAAGGAGATTCTGTCCTTGCTTGTGGGTGAGTGATAAAAAGTCATTAGATAAATTGTGAGCTGCAGATTATTCTCCTGCCTTTACTGTGCTGCCTGCTTCTCTGGGTGACTTAATGCTTGAAAAGTATTAATTTGTATCTACACAAATATCACCCTGATTTGCATAGCAGCAAAACAACATTGTGCAGAGTTGGGAAGCAGAAATGCGTTCCTGTGTGGAATATGCAGTTTTTCTGAGGTCTGCAGACCTTTAGTATTAGTCACGCATCAGAATTGTGCAACTGATTCTCATTAAGGGTGTGAGGTACAGCGGTGTTTCATGGCAAGTCTGTAAGAACTGCCCAATATATCCAGGTAGCGCATAAAGGGAGGTGTTTTTCATGTGCTTGTGGAAAAGGTTGCTTATTGCATTTGCAAATGTTACCTGTCCAGTGAAGTCTCTCACTGCACTGGGTGCAGGGGATGCAGACTGAACTTTTCATGGCCTTTCTGAGTTTCCCAACAGGGAATCACACAGGGGTAAGTTGATTTCAATCCTAAATGTCATGGGGAAGCTTCTGTAGAGACAGGAGGACCAAACTATAGCAATTACAGCAGCTCATCACACTGGAGAGCCGTGCTACAGCCATCTGTGCTAGTACTGTCATCAAAACAGACACTGGCAGGACAGTCTACCTCCTAACAGGTAACAAGCAGCTGGAACAACCCCAGTTTGAAGGAACTAACCTGAGAGAGCTGTGTACCCTTTGCTGGGTTTGGAGAGGGTGCTAAGGATTGACTGCAGTGAACTAAGATGATCTGGGAATTTGGGGAAACTGAGAGAACTCTGAACTGTGTTTGAAAACCTTCATTAAAATGAAAAGTTTCACAGTTAATGTTACATCTGTCACTCTCATGTTCTTTTATTTGCTCTATTTCCAAATTTCCAGCGTCTCAAATGCTATTCTGAGGTTTTCAAATGAAGCAGCATTCAATGCCTGATGTCATAGCAACTTTACAGGGCCAGATTGGAGACCCTCACACAGGATAATAGACCATTACTGTAACTTTGGAGATCGTGGCTTAGAGACACAGATGTAAACTAGCAAAGTCTTTATGTGTTACAAGGAGACTTTATGAGAAGGCTTTAATGACCGAAACAGGAGTTCTATTGGACTATAAGAGAAAAGGAAGTAAATGTTACTTGTAATCCTGCCCCGAAAGAGAAATTGTGAATCCCTAAGTTCTCTCCCTATAATTACTGAGTCAGCTTTTGCCATCTAAAACATTTGCATGACAGATGGGTATTGAAAGCAGAAATGCTCAGGTCTTTAAGTTCTGATCATCTGCTGCACTAGGGCACTGGAGATGCTCACTCTGCACTGTGTTAATTGTTTTAAACTTGCACTCCCCATCCCACATAGGCCTGACAGCGTCAGAGCTCAGGAGCTACAGGAGGTTTTCTGGCATGTGAGAGACGTGATTTGCTTTGTGTAACTTCCCCATATTCAGCTATTTATTCTCAATGTGCTGAAAAAATGTCAAAGTACACCACTGCAAACTCATCACCTCAGAGACTACCTTAAAGCAGTAATAAAACCTGAGATTAGAGATACCCCCAGCTGCAATAGAGTGCTGCTTTCTGAAACGAAGTAAAAATCAGCCTTGTTTTGTGACTCTTCTCCTGGGAATTTTGATTTTAGATAAAATTGAACGTTGAAGGGGAGAGAGACCTGGAACGTGCTATAGAGCAATGAACCGTGCAGCAGGGGGAGGGAATGGCTGTCATGCACACTGTTTCCAGGATCACAACATAGGTTTTCAGTGCAACTGAAAGGCGATTGCATATTGATAGGACTGAGGATAAAACCAAGAGGTTTACTCACAGTTCAATTTCACATGCTCTTTAGCCAGCCTTGGAATGATCTGTCCCTTTGCTCGAGGAGTGAAGGACTTCCCAAAAAGTGACTTCACACATCAACCAAGCACAAACAGGTAGCTGTGTCTAAGTGCACTAGCTAAATCTCCAGCCATAAAGCACCCATGTAAGGTTTGAGCTGCAGGGTGGTTGTTACCTTAGGAGCTTTTGTCCATCTCTAGGAATGTTGTTTACAGGCGCAGGAAGCATGTTTCTGAACGGCAGTGCAGCTGTAATTGTATTCCAAAACTCTAGGCTGCTGGATTTGTGCTGATGAAAGCCAGCACATTGGAATCAAGGCTTTAAGAAAGCCTGGAAATAACAAAAACCTAAGAACTTGCATGTCTGAAGAAAGAATCTAGATCAAAGCCTAGAAGAAAACTGTTTTACTACTAGAAGAGGAGGTCAAAAACAATCTCTAGTGGCTGGGGTTGGCCTCTTTCTCTTGGCATCTGCTCACTTTATGGCAGATAATGCTGTAATAATCACAACAGCATGGACCAAAAATCTGCTAATTGCCCTTCTGAAAAAGGATTTTATATTGATGTGATCTCTTCTGTTACATAGCAACACAGAAGCAGTAAGTGAGGGGGAAAAAATGCTCCAGGAAGTCAACAGCTCAATGGACAAAATGTTGCTGAGCTGCTCAGCTTTAAAGCATGGTGGGTTAGTTTAGTTTTGTTTGTAAACACCAAAGATTTACTATGCCAAGCAGCACTACTCATGATCCTGGGCTACAGAGCTCACTTGACCACGGTGTGTGGTTGGCCCTGGGAAATGGTAACTCCCACCTAGGTAGACTTGTGCTACGACTCTTAACCTAGCTGCTTCTCAGACCTGTTCAATGCTGATTCAGCCCCAGTGGTCACTGGGAAGGCAGAGCTATTAATGAAGGGTGTGCAGAGCATTCCATGGGGCTGGACAACATGTCACCAAGGAAACAGTGGTGGGCTTATTATATTAATTCATAACTAGCTTTGGATTTCCTTCCAGAGCCAGAGAACATTAGAATATTAACAAGGAGGTGCCATACCCTTAAACCAGGGAAAGGGGTTAAACAGGAGGCTAAGTGCTGGTAGGTGATGGCTGGTATTTGGCTGTGGATACCTGTTAAACAAGCAGGTAAAAAGGATTCCACTAGCTGAACTGGAAGCACAGGAGATTTCTGGCCCAGCCAAAAAGGGCAACATCTACCAGCAACATTTAGGGCTTGCCACAGAACGGTTTATCCAGAACAATTGTTTTGAATTCCTGTGGAATCATCTTCTCAGGGAAGTCTGACATCCATCCCTGGTGCTATTCTGCAATCACTATTCCACTTTATGTTCATGTTGCATTTTACTCTGGAACCCTTTCTACAGGCAGTCAGAAATCAAAGGTGTTCTCGCTATTGGGCTCACTTGTGCTAGGATCACAATGGGCATACCCCTGCTCCATCCTTCTGCTCTCTCAGAAACAGTTCTGGGGGAACTAGAGACAAACCAGACTTCACACTTGTTTAGGTTTTGAACAAGACTTCCTTTATTATAAATAAAGCTGCATGAAAAGATCTATACAAATTCAAGTGTCCTGCTGTAATAGCAGCGGTAGGAGTACAGCATTGTGGATCAAGAAGACCTTAGTTTGGGGAGTTTTGGTGTTACTGTCTATCTCAGCTGCATTGCTAAGACTGATCTTCATACTACAGTTTTGCTTCTGAGCTAACATAGTAACGCCCCAATCCTAAAAAAGACAAGTAATAAATAAAGCTATTTGCTATGTTGGATCCTATGGGAGCGAACCCCTCAATGACCAGCAGCTAAGCTGTCACAGGTGGCTGAAGTCTCTTTTCTTCACTACAGTGAAACCGTTGCAAAGGCTTTGCATTAAAAACATCTGGTGAACAAGCACCAAATCCTGCTGCTTGAATACTGGATAAGTTTTAGATCCTTTTGCTAACATACATCTTTATACCCCTGTAAGACCTGTGTACAAAGCAACTCTGAGAAAGAGAAGCTGTGTTCTGTGGTTGCCACATTCTCAAGAATGAACTCCAACAGCTCCCTTTAGAAGACATTCAGCTCCTGAACAGCAAGAATAACCTTAGACTAAGGCATTTCCTAAAGGCAAAGAGCTCCTGAGGCTGGTGGCTGCTATCAAAACACTATTAATTCCATTGCTTTGATAGAGTCTATAATAAAATACTGAAACCACATTTGAGGGAGGGAAGGTTTGAAACCAGAAGACAGCAGGAATTCATCTGTTAAATTCACCTGGTTAAGCAAGAACAGCACTGAGACACAAGGAAGGGGTCTGGGACAGGCTGTTTACCCTTCCTTAGGACCTCTCACGGAGATACGGGCATTATCAAAGAGATGGTTTGTGTTTGTTACTCATGTGTCATATGCTGTTTGGGTTTAAAATAACCTTATTCACTTTAAACTTCTACCCCTACCCTTCCTTCTACTCCAAGATGCTTCCAATAAATGGCCAGGCAGAACTAAACACAGGTGGAACTAAAGTCTTAGGACATTTTTACTGCCTGGCAGCTAAACTGTCTTATAAACCTTTTTATGAAATGTGAGTGTGGCTTTTCATTGACAGGGCAAAAACTGAATACAGGAGAAACAAGGCAGTTCGACGAACAGTGTGCTTCACATCATGGCCTCCTTGTACCACTGCAGACACCTGATCCAGAGAAACCAGTGTCTGTCCACCAGCATCTCCTCTGATGGGTCATATATATACCCCTTGTACATATTCTGATATATGGCTGATGAAGATCTCTGCCCCCAGGCTTACTGGAGCACAGCTTATAATCACAGAGCACTTCTCCCCCTGGACAGGTATGAGTGGGTTCCCTCAGCCTAAATACACTGAACAGGCCTCTTAAAAGGTGCTCAGGGCAAAATGCACGTATTGCATGTAGGAAAATTAAGCCAAGCTATTTGCTTTCAGGGGAATCAAACCCATGAATTCCTTGGTTCAGCTCCAGCTTGGGTTCAACTGAACCCCATGGGAACACTTCAGGGGTAGTTTGGGCTCAAGGCAGAGCAGGCACAAAAGATTCTATCCACTTATCAGTTTAGGCTCCCTTTGAGTCTGAGCAGCAGTGCTTGGAGCTGTGTAAAGACGAGTTTAGGCACGTTTGCAAGCCCATATGGCTGGAGTTACAAAGCTTTGTTCTGACGTCTTAACAGGGGAGTTGCCTTGTTCTGTTCCACAGCCTTTTCTTCTCCCCCTCCCCCTGCTCAACCTTACATAAAAGTTATTTTTCAACCCTGAACGTCATTTCCTGAGAGACGTGGGTCACAAATCTCTTTCTGTTCTTTGCACACTCCAAATTTAGACCCCTGTCAGGAAACAGCAAAGAAACTTTTATTTCTCTCTGGCTGGGCTGGGAACGCATTTAGAAGCAGCTCTGACCACAACTGCTTGAGCACATGCAAAACTGGATCTGCTACAGGCACTGTGCAGTAAACGTAGGCAGGTAAAAATGGCAAATTGCTTGGGTTTGCAAACAACTTCTCCAGCTTCCAACGTAGCCTCCAGGCTCCAGTATTCACCCACCCTCTCTGTACCTCTGCTTGTCACTACCTGCTTGTCATGCCCCCTGAGATTGCTCCTGTGCTGTCCTATTGGGAAGGCTTTCTTGGGTGTGCTAATGAAAGCCAGGGGCTTACAGCACTTGTCAGCGTTAGCAATTAGTCCTGCTCTGTAGCTCTGCTAGCCCTGGCAGCCTCCCAGGCACTCATCACTAAGGGTGCTGAAGCAAGCACTGATGATCCAAGACTCTTTCTTATTGGCATAGCCCACCAGCCTCTTCTCTTCCATTTTGCTTCCTACCCCTTATTGTCTGCTCCAGAATATTATTTAACCACTCTATAAATGTGATAAAAAAAGCCAAGGGGAGCAGCAATTTGAGCAAAGGATCCTCTGACCCCTTCTTAGAAACCAGGTGTTGAAATGGGAGTTCCAGCTTTCTCTGCCTTTGTCCATGAAATGTCCCTCACTGGTGGAGGGACAGATGAGCAGACATCAAAGAGGTGATGAAATGTTTCCTACCAGAAAAAGGGAAGAGAGAACATGTCTACGGGGGGTTTGCTTATCAACAGGCTGACAATAAGCCTCATGCTGTATGCTGTCCCTAGTAGTGGTAACAGGATTAAATTTTCTCTTATGCCTTCAATATAAGGACATGGAACTCTTGGAACAAGTCCAGAGGAGGCCATGAGGATGATGAGGGGACTGGAGCACCTCCCATACGAAGACAGACTGAGAAAGCTGGGGCTGGTCAGCCTGGAGAAGAGAAGGCTGCGTGGAGACCTCAGAGCAGCCTTCCAATATCTGAAGGGGGCCTATAGGGATGCTGGGGAGAGACTCTTCATGAGGGACTTTAGTGATAGCAAAAGGGGTAATGGGTTCAAACTTAAACAGGGGAAGTTTAGATTGGATATAAGGAAGAAGTTCTTTACTGTAAGGGTGGTGAGGCACTGGAATGGGTTGCCCAGGGAAGTTGTGAATGCTCCATCGCTCGCAGTGTTCAAGGCTGGATTGGACATAGCCTTGGGTGGCATGGTTTAGTGTGAGGTGTCCCTGCACCTGGCAGATGACTAGATGATCTTAAGGTCCTTTCCAACCCTAACTATTCTATGATTCTATGCATGTGATAGAGAGGGTTGATTAAAAGTGACCTGTGGAGGGATGGTAACGCCATCCCTGACGGGTCTCACCACCCAGAACAACGACTCTCCTGTTAGGACAATTTAGAGACGCCCTAGTGTAAAACACTGCAGGAAATTCTAATGTAAGAAAAATAGTAGGAAAGGCTCTTAGCACGGGAGGCCAGGCTTCCTGGACCAGCACAAAGCAGATCTGCACTCAGGCCCTGGCTTGGATCTTGCATGAAGCGCATGAAGGAGTGTGAGGAGCTACTGAGCCCCCTCCTCCAGCAAAGCCACCTCCCGGAGGCTGAGCAGCCTGCTGGCACGGCACTAACAACCTGCTTCCCGAGGGAGTTCAGGCACTTCCAGTTGTGCACTGGGGTTTTCAGCACAGGACTCCAGACTCTCCCCTGGCTAGAAAGCCTGCAGAAGCTGTCATTTCCCAACCATGCTTCTGCAAATCAGCCTGCTAGCAGCAGCTCCTCAGAGCCTCGTCAGAGCAGCAGCCTCTAAAAGGACTGAGGAGACCCTACCTGGAGGCAAACAGGTAGCTTTTGCCTGGGTACCTGCGAGCAGAAGGAATGCAACACAGACCACAAGGCAGCTGCACAGGCAGTGCTGCCAAGCTCTGCTACATGTGCACCTCCTTCATCCCCTCCTGCTAACTCAGGGCCATCCTGCTGGCCTTGGCCTCATTATAAACCATGCTGGGAGAGGCACACTCTCACTGGGAGGGTGATTGTTCCTTCCTGCTACCAGGCTGCTGGGATTGGCTTCATTACAGGATGATTTTGGAGAACTGCTTCTTTTACGAAAGCAAAACCTGCCGCAGTGCTTTCTCTCTTGGCTGCTCTCAGCCTTGCTGCCCTGAGGTAAGGAAAAGAAACAGACCAAAACACCAGAACCCAACAATGGCTACTTTATCTAAGGTAAAAAAGGTTCCTGTCCATTTATCCATGGAAAATGGCTAGGAATAGAAAGACTTGAATGAAATGGCCTGAAGGCACAGGCCCTGCTGCCTGCTCTGCTACATCCTCCCTGGAGAGGAGAAACATGCAGGGTGCAGAGTGCTTCTGAACAACAGGACAAGCCATTTAAACTACTACAAGTCCTATCAAGAAGGTGCTTTTTATCACTACAGTTCCCTTCTGATTAAAGAGCTGTGGTTGATTTAAGGATCTCAATCCAGTCCAGATCTTGTGCATGACCCTGCTCCCCACATCAGCACTCATCTTACCTGTGCCTATAGGCTGCTGTCTGCAAGCATACACGGCCCTGCAATCCCAAGATCCTGTTTCTGATTCCTCCACCCTTTTCTTATCTCCCCTTTCCAAAGGAAATGAAGTATTTGGCCACCACCACCACAGTTTGCATTGCAGGCATCTGAATAAATTAGTCATATTTGCTGCTCACCACCGCTGCAGCGTGACTGAGGCACAATAGAAAAATATATTCTTAGCTGCATCAAACCCAGCCAGCACACCAGCGGAGCAGGAACTTTCATACCACATCTTCCAGTTTTCCCTATCCTTTCCCCATCCCCTCTCCCTTACTGCAGAAACCACGGCCCAGGACCGGTTCAGCTGCAGACAAGAAGCTGTACTGGCAAAGTCAGTTGTGTTCAGGAGGCTTCGGAAAGCTGCCCCCTGGACTTGTGCTTCGAGGAACAAGAGTTCTCCCACTGGCTTTGGTTAAAGAGATTCTTTACGGATCCCGTTGGTGTGTGCAAGGGGAATGTGCACTGTGTACTCATTTATCAGGGCAGACATGTTCCTGAGCATCTCATGGAACGTGTCCACTGTCTTCCTATAAATGTCCCTGTGCAGCACAAAGGGACGGAAAAGGTTCAGAGGCTCAGCCCTCTGGAATATGATGGGGAAGCCCAGCTCTGCTGGTACCTTCCCATTGCCAATGAAGAAGTGGTAGAGCTTCTTTTCATGCAAGCATTTCTCCAGGTATTTCAGCATGTCCTGTAGACGGGCCTCCAGCTTCTCTGGGGCCCAGTCTTGACTGGGACGTGCCTGCAGGAGATGCAGCATCACCGTCTTTAGGTGGTAGTTGCTGAGCCCGCTTGGACCTGTGAGGCTGCACTGCTTCCCATGGACAAAGGAGAGGATCTGAAGGCAGCTGACATGGCAGGCGTTGGCAGGCAGCGTTTTGGAGACGAGCTGGATGAACCTCCTCTCATACACTGCAAAGGTGAGGAACCAGCGAGTGCTGGAGGGGAGCTCGGCTGCCAGGCCACTCCGAGGGAAGTGAGAGATGAAGTACACGTCAGAGTTCTCGTACTGCACCACAGGGGTGAGGTTGAAGGCAATCGATTTCCCTGATCTAAATTTGATCTTCAGGGCTCCTGGCAAGTCCAGGAGGCTGAAAGAAAGGTCAAATTCATACTTGTGAGAGATTCTGTTCCAGGCCTTGGTGACTGCAATCTGGAACCACTTCATGACTTGATCAGCATCCAGATATTGAGTGTTTTTAAAGCACAGGAGGTCTTCCATCTCACTGCTAGGCCTTGTAGTATTGGTTTGGCTATGGAGGAGGCACAGCATATCTTCCCCTAGTTTAGTCTTGTCACAGATGCAACCTGTCACATCCTCATCTGCCCTGCATACTTTGATAGTGCCATAACCTTGTTCATCTGGGGGAGAAGAGTCACTAGAGCACCAGGCTTGGCACCGAAAACAGTACGGCTCTGGAGGGGCAAAAGGCACTATCAGATCACAGACAAAAGGTTTACGCACTCTCCAGTTCTCGTACATGCTCCCCACACCCATGCAGTCCTCCACTTCCATGTCAGCATCGCGGTTACAAACACTCCTCAAGGCCTCCAGCAGGTCATCTGCAAAGCCTTCCACCATCTCCCGCATCCTGGCCACGTCTCCAGTGGTACCCAGGATGCGCTTTTCATAGAAGCTGGCCAAGACGGCCTTGTCAGGGAAGGACACCCCTTTAAATGCTCTCCCCAGGACAGCCATGTCATCCTCTTCTCCTCCTGTGTCCTGCCAATTCCCTTCCTGGAAATCCTGCCTCCAGAGCTCAATCAGTAGGAAGATGACCATGGAAAGGGCAGTCCACAAATCCCATCGGACCTTTTCTTCTTTACTTCCCTCTACTACCTCTGCAGCATTTTCCACAGCTTTCTGTGTGGCTTCCTGGTCTGCAATTTCCTGCTCCAAGCGCAACTGCTCCAGCCGAAGGCTCGCCTCCCGCTCCTTCATCTTCTGAATGATTTCTTCCACGTTCTCAGGGACAGTGCCATTCTCTTTAGGGAAGAGGAGTGGGTGGTTGACGATAGCTGTAATCACCACTAGGCACACCCGGAAGATTCCCACGGGCATGGCAGTTCCTTCCCTGGAAGAGAAAGAAAGGTAGAATCATAGAATCATAGAATAGTTAGGGTTGGAAAGGACCTAAAGATCATCTAGTTTCAATCCCCCTGCCATGGGCAGGGACACCTCCCACTAAACCATGCCACCCAAGGCTCTGTCCAACCTGGCCTTGAACACCGCGAGCGATGGATCATTCACAACTTCCCTGGGCAACCCATTCCAGTGCCTCACCACCCTTACAGTAAAGAATTTCTTCCTAATATCCCACAATTTGGAGTATATGCCCTCAAGAAGAAAAATGAGACACTGCCTTCTTAAATAAAAGCTTTGGCATCCTTTCTAACCCTGAGAAAACTGCTTGAGTCTGGAAGCTCCTAAGCACATGCCTGTTTCTGCAAGTTATCAACCAAGCTTCCCAAGGAGACTTGTCATGGTTTAAGCCCAGCCAGTATCTCAGAACCGCGCAGCTGCTCGCTCACTCCCCCCTTTTACCCTCCTGCTCCTGGAGGGATGGGGAGGAGAATTGAAAGAATATAAACCCCATGGGTTGAGATAAGAACAGTCAAATAACTAAAGTATAATGCAAAACTACTACTACTACAATGACCACCAATAATAATGACGACACGGGAAATAACAAGGGGAGAGGATATAAAACTAAAAAGGGAAGGGAAAAAAAACCCAGTAAATATAAGTGAAGCACAATACAATTGCTCGCCACCCGCCGACCAATACTCAGCCCCGCTTGAGCAGTGACCTGCCCCTTCCAAGTATCTCCCCCAGTTTATATACTGGGCATGACGTGCCGTGGTATGGAATACCCCATTGGCTAGTTTGGGTCAGGTGTCCTGTCTCTGCTTCCTCCCAGCTTTCTGTGTCCCTCCTCACTGGCAGAGCATGAAAGACTGAAAAGTCCTTGATTGGGGTAAGCATTACTTAGTAACAACTAAAATATTGGTGTTATCAGCACTGTTCTCAGACTAACGTCAAAAACACAGCACCAGCTACTAAGGAGAAAAATAACTGTTACAGCTGAACTGAGGACAAGACTATCAGCAGATGGTGGGGATGGAAGTGTCCCCTTACCAAATTAATGTTGAAGAACAGAACTGTGAAGGCTCATACTACTGTCAAGCCACTGTGATGCTGCTGGGGCAATGTGGGAGGGCATGTCCTTCCTCCCCCCTTTAAAGTTCTCAGGACAGAAAGGGAAAGAAGCAGACAAGACCTCCCCAGGCATAAAAAAGTAGGAGTGGAGACGAGCACTGCTCTCCCCCAAGATAAGGCTAGTATTGCAGACATGGCAACAGCACAGGCAGGGCTGGCCTGGCCACCTTCCATGTTATGCACGTGTGGGGACCCACACAGCCTGCTTGTATAAAAGCAAACTTCACTATCAGTGCTGGTGATGTGCACCTGGGTGGTAACAAGCCTATCCACGGGTTTGTGCTTCTAAGCCGGCACTACAGGCAAAGGTCTTCCTGCCTTTCTGCACCACCAGGATCAGGCTGTGGCAAACCCTCCAGGCCCCCAAGATGCCTCATGATAACAGGAAAAGGTCAGAAACAGAAAGACTGCTGAACTGGAAAGGGTTTCCTTTACCCCAGTGGTTTTAAAAGCACTGGGTTGTTTATTAATCTTCAGAAGACATTGGTAAGCACCATGGCTTTGATATAAGCCATCTCTCCCAAACACCCCTTTAGCAGCTGTGCTTGCAGCCAAGCTCACTCCTATTTGAAGTGACCTCAGTGTGGCTGAGACACATGGTGCTTGCTGCAGGCAGCTGTGTGCCAGCAACAGTCCCATGTATCACCCCGTGCACAGGCCCTTGGCATGGCCAAGACTGCAGTGGTGCTTTGGAGTTGCTTTGTGTGCTTACTGGCTCTGCTGCTTGGACCTTACACTTCATAAAGCTTTCCATGCCAGTGGGATCATGGAGAAAGGATTCAATTCCCCGCTTTCCGGGACATGGTCCCATTTCTGGGGTATCTGCCTGGCTCTGACAAGGCCTCCCAGGGGTCTGGAACCGCGAGTGCCTAGGTTAAGGCCTGGGCTGTTTCCTCCCAGGTGGCATTTCTGTTTCTGGAGGGCTGGCACGGCTATCAAGTGCCTGTTCAGAAAGGGACAATCTGAGGTTGTCACCCATTGCTGAGATATGGTAAGTTCACCCTCTTTCTAGGAACATCAGCCCTCAGACCTAGCACAGGGGAGAACAGAAGGACAAGAATGACAAGTATTTCTTCTTTGACATTTAATGCAAGCTGCTTTTTAATGCCTCAGAAGTACGTTTGAGAGAAGGGTTTCTGTTACAGAAGTCTATCAATAAAATACCTTATCAATCAGACCAGAAGTTACAATCTCATTCCTAACAAACCAGTTCATCCTGCTGTGGGAATGAGGCTGTTTCACAGAGAGCCAAGAGACGGTGAGGCACCAAGCGTGCACCAGGAGCCGAGGGCTATAATTCCCTCTGCCTGCAATAGCTCCTTCCTGGTGTGTTTTGGTTCCACAGCAACCCTGCTGTCCTGGCATCTGGGCAAGATGGAGAACATCTCTGGCAATCCCATTTATGTCTCCGCAGGGCATGCAATAAAGCCAAATCCACCCCAGTGGGCCTTGTTATCATTACTGCACAACAAACGGCTGGCTTTCGCTTGATTTGCTCCATGTGAGCCCTTACTGTACATGGGAACCGTATCCTTCAGCATGCAAATAGCTTTGCTTAGAAGAGGGCTGGGACTGGAATATCAAGGGAACAGGATTGAGGTGCCTTGTCTAAGCAGTAAGAAAATTCACACGGTGCTCAGGATAACACTACGTGCCCCTCCCTTGTGTAATACTTACTAACTACCCTTTTTCTTAGATCCCATATACACGCATAAATGAATGCCCTTCAGCAGATAGTGCTCTGGAGATGGTTTGTAGGCCTTTCTTGTCCTTTTTACGTTTATATGAGCTCTTTGATTCATCACGCAATGAATGAAAGGTGAATTAGTGCCCAAAGCTGGCTGTTCCCGTTAGTCAGTGAGCTCCATGCCTGGCCACGTTTTAAAAATAAACTGGGGTCACCCTGCATTGCATAGGGCTTTATCAGCTTGCCAGGGCAGGGCAGGAAGCACTGGTGAGTTCCTTCCCTTAACGCTACGCTCTTGCAGACCACATGTGCTTTCCAAGCTTAAAAATACCATGGCCAGAGGCCAGGTGCCTCCTTTTGCAGTCTTGACCAGGATGCTCTGCCCTGCGAGACCTCTGGCTCTGCAGATGAGGTTGTTTACTGTCACCAGATAATTTCTTAGATGAATTACCTTCCAGTATCTGAAGGGGGCCTATAGGGATGCTGGAGAGGGACTCTTCATTAAGGACTGTAGTGATAGGACAAGGGGTAATGGGTTTAAACTTAAACAGGGGAAGTTTAGATTGGATATAAGGAGGAAGTTATTTACCATGAGGGTGGTGAGGCACTAGAACAGGTTGCCCAAGGAAGTGGTAAATGCTCCATCGCTGGCGGTGTTCAAGGCCAGGCTGGACATGGCCTTGGGAGACATGGTCTAGTGTGAGGTATCCCTGCCCATGGCAGGGGGTTTGGAATCATATGGTCTTAAGGTCCTTTCAAACCCAAACCATGCTATGATTCTATGATTAAGGCTGAAAGAAGTCATCTTTCTTAGGATCCCCTGGTACCCTTCAAGGCTCTCTCATGCCCAGCTGCCCCTGGGCACACCGCTTGCAGAGGTTACCTGCCCCAAAGCTCTGCCAGCAGAAGGGGTTAGACCAGACATCCCCAAGACCATCACCGTCTGGCTCAGCTGAATTCATTCTGGGTCACACTGACAGTCTAGGCTACCCCAGCTGATTTTACAGGAGCAGATTAGGAAGCATGCACCCAACCTCTTCTCCCAGGAAACTCTACAGGCATCAACCTCTGGAAGAGAGTCAGGATGGAAACTGAAAGTGACAACATCTTCAGGTTGCATGAATTTGCCAGAACTATGTCTGTTTTCAACCTGACCAGAGAAAGTTCTCCTGGTCAAAACTGCCCTTTTGCTACTGTACCTATTCACACCAGAAAACCAAACACTAACCTCAGTGAAGGCTTAAGGGTCATGATGCTCAGTGACCAAGGTCAGTGGAGCCTGCCCATGACAGCAGCAATGGTGGTAAGGGCAGAGCGTTCCCACATCTCATCAAACACAGCTTTACTAATATGGACTAAATAATACAGGTGCAACCAGTAGCACTGCCTGCTGCAGCAGTCCAGCCCTCCCCATAACAAAGGCCGCTCTTTTCCCTTGCTTTTAACTTCAGCCCAAGTAATTTAAGTCTGATAAAAATATTTATGCTTGCTCTGGCTGAGACAGCTTTTGTGTGGGGAAGAGGGAGAGTCCAAATGCTTCCAAGCTGAAGAGTAAGAAAAAGAAACATCATTGTTTCATCTACACATTAAATTTAGCAACATTTCAAGTATGGGGTGGGGAGGGAGAGCAGGTATTAATGAGGTTTTATACAGCAAGTTCCCAAAGCGATCTTCAACCTTCTCCAGACTTCTGGCCCTAAAGGTTTTTTTTCTTACTCAAAGTATAGATAATGTCCAGACTTGGTAACAGGCTTAAATCTACTGCAACAGGCTGCCCGAGCAAGTTGTAGATGCTCTATCCCTGGCAGTGTTCAAGGCCAGGCTGGACATGGACGATGGGTGACATGGGTCTCTGTGAGGCGTCCCTGCCCATGGCAGAGGGTTGGAACTTGATGATCTTAAGGTCCTTTCCAACCCCAACCATTCTACCTTTTGCAGACCCTCTTGTGGCAGTTCCAGGGCTCCAAAGCCCCCCTGAAGGAGGGTGCTGTGGTCCTCACTGCATCACAGGCAGGACCTCTGTGAGAAGTGGAGCCTGCTCTCCCCCTGCTCCCTGAGCATTCCCTGGGTGAGAGTGCAGAGATCCCATCTCTTGTGCTCCCATGGGCACAAAGCAGAGAAAGAAGCAGTGAGACCAAGGAAAGCTGTTCAGGGAAGGGAGGAGGGCAGGAAGCAAGTGGATATGTGGAGTCCCATCATCTTGATGCAAAGCTCTGTCTCTGCTCACTGCCCAGCATCTGATGCTGCTCGTTCAAACCTGCCTCTAGCACCAGAATTAGTTTCCTTCTGGGCTCTTCTATAGCAGTCTCTGCTTCAGTGGCTGGGTACTGCACTGATTTTAAGGTTAACAATGGCTGTGAACAGCCCTGGGAACTAAGGGGGCAAGCACATCCCACTCTCCAACTGGTGAGTGAGGGCTCTGAGATAAAAGCAGCTGATGGCTCTGCTGCCTGATGAGAAGCAATCATCAGCTGTATCCTACAGCACTTGGTGTGTTCAAAGGCCTCACCAAGAGCACCTGCAGCTCTGCGTCCTCAGCTCCCAGGCAAATCGGGCCTCATCCTTTCAAGCCTCAAGTAGCTTTCCCAGCTGGAGGATCCTGATCAGCCCCACAGTAGGTCCTGAATGACATGGGAAGCCCCAAGAGGAAAAGGGGAAAGATGTTACTGCTGTCATGCAGTTCAGGTTGGTGCTCTGAAGCTGCATGCAGAAGGATGGCAGCTCTCACACTAGCTGATCTGAGAGCCCTCCCTGCACAATTCAGTAATGTTTAGTTTGCCATCTCATCTGGAGCACAGTTATAGGTAGTGTGTTGCAAGGAAAGGAAGAAGCATGGGAAGCTCACAGGCACATAAAGCCTATACATAATCAGGCAGTGGCTTGCCTAAGGTCAGGTGATGGCTGGAAAACACCCTCTGCATGGGGACTTTGAAAGCTGGCTGATAATCCTCTTGTGTACACATCATAAAGCCCAAGGGATGAGTGTGTCCAGAGAGGTTTGCCCCAGAGCTGCCACTGGAAAAGACTCTTCTCCTTTGCCACATTTGGGCAGAACCAGACATGCCAAAGGCTTGAGAGAAAATAGGCTGGAGCTCTGAAAATGGTCCCTTAGGTGAGATCTGGATCACCAGCCATGCTCAGCCCCTTGGCAGTGGAGCACAGGCAAAGTTGTAGCTCCTCACCAGCACAAATACAGTCCCCTAAGCCAAAAAATGGTGCTGAGCTCTGCAAACCAGCACTTGCTGTGCCTGCATCTCTGCAGTAACTGTCTTCACATCACATGTGCTACCTGGGCCCCTGCACAAGTGGCCTTAAGGAAAAATCATCTGCAGAGGCTACTTCAAGACAACATCAAAATAGCCATCACCAGTTGCCTGATTGTAGTCAGCTCTGAAGATGAACGGTGCTTGCAGTCCACGCTAGTGCAAGCAGATTTAGTGGTGTTTCATGTGCCATGGGGGCAGAGCTCGGCTCTTCCTTCAGTTGCTGCCATGAAGACCTCCTCACCTGGGAGCATCACAGAGCTCATCTGGCGTCCTTGTGGGCCAACCTGGGACAGCCACTGCCCTGTGGCAGCACGTGCTTTCCTCCTTCCCTCCAGCCACCCTGCCATAGGGGCCCTCTGCATAAGCTTCATCGAGATGACAACGCTCAAAGCCATAGCAATGTTCTGTCCCTTCCAGCTAAAATGTGCTCAACTTCTTGTGTCCCCAAGCCTTCCTCACACCTTTTTCCACAGCGGCTTCAGACCCTTTTTCCTCCTGCTCAATCTGGCAAGGGAAAAGAAAGCAGTTTGAAACTTGCCTCTGTAGGCTGGTCATGTGCTCTGAGCCCAGATAACCTTCTATCTTCTCTAAAGACACAGGAGAATATTTCCCTTTTGCTAATGGTCCTTTTCTTTCCTCAGGAGCTCCTCATACAGCGGTATTTTTTCCACTTAAATTTTGGATCATGGGAAGCAAAACACGCTCCTGTTGGTGTTCAGCAATAAACCAGAAAGGAGTGAGCTGAAGCTTTGATTCTTAAATTGGAAAAGCCCAAGTCAAGCCCCTGAATGCAGTTCAGTAATGCACTGAACACGCCAAGACATCATTTACAACACACTTGATTGCTTCCTGCTATTCGGCTGACACAAAAGGCACTGAATAGGTGGCTACTACATTGTGCTTTGCTTTGGTAGGCTGCAAGAAAAGAGGCAATTCAAAGAGATGATAGAAACTACAGCTGGTTGGGAGCTTGTTTCATTGAAAGCTGCCAAGATTTTGAAACCAGAACTTTTCACAGGAACAAATACAATTTCTGAGACTTTTTCTGGTAAAGGTCCTTGAGTTCTGGAAAGGACTCCAGTGCTTGTTTTGACTGGAGAGATTAATAGCCCCAAACAGCCGCGAGCCTGCACTTGAGACTTGCTTATTAGGAGATCCGAGTCTCAAGCCCAGGGGTTCCAGACCCAGCACAGCTGTACTGCCTTATGGCTGAGCTTCTGGGAGCTTCACGATCCTTCCCCTTGCTGTAACAGAAAACAAATTGTCTTTTGGCCCTTGAATGTATAGCCTGAAGATACTTCTGCTGCATTTATGAAGACCTGGTCAAGAAAAAGGTTTGCTGAAAGCCCTTTGTAATATATTATGTCCTTCCCCAGTTAGCAAATACTGTTGCCAGCTCTGCAAGCATTCAGAGGTATGCTGCAGCAGAAAGAAATGATGCTTCCTCTTACTAGGGACTGTATGCTCTAAACTGCAATAAACATGCACAATGAAAGAGAAATGGGAATTGCAGAGATGCATGTCAGTGCTATTGCTCCTGCCAAACACTAGGAAAGATGCAGTTTATTTAGTCAACCCCATACCACACTTCTGTTTCTCCACCATCTACCCATCAATGTTTACAGAGCAACTGAAAGGCCTTTGCTGCCTCAGAACAGATGGTGAGGGCTGCTTTCCTTCAGCTGCTACATGTAAAGCCTCAGGAATAGACACATGCTGGATGGATGTGTACAGAAAAACACAAAGGTACCACTAGAGAAAGCAAAAACCTGGTGAAGATATCAGACTGGTCTCTGCCATTAGTTGCTGGGAGTATGTTATTCATACGTTGCCACTTTTGCACTGAGAAGAATGAGAAAACGTTCAGGTTTTAATTTTATACACACATATTTAAAAAACAGAGCACATGTGTATGCCCTTATAGTCTGTTCACTTACTTGGGATGCCAGAAACCTCTTTGAAGGCTCTCCTCCAAATTCAGGAGGGAGTAACAGTAACCTAAGCCTTGGTCTCCTTCCTGGCCCCTGAGGTTGCTGCCCTCATCACTTGGCTGCTCTCCATGTTTGACCTGGGTTTCACACGACTTGAGGAACTGGTTTTGGCAGAACTTCACTCAAACCTGTCTTGTTCTTGAGACCATTTTTACTGGAAAAGTATTTTCTGGGGTGGGCAGAGGAGGAGTCCCATTTTGGTGAAGAATTTCAGACCACAGGTGGGCGAGGTTTCCTCCCAAGTCAGCACCAAGTTGGTTGGGTCCTGTGGGTTATCCAGCACCCTAGTGTAATGGATGCTGCCAGCTCCTGGAACACATCATGCCGAAGCACTGCATCTCACAACAAAGAGTTTCCATGTTCCTTGAGTCAGCAAAGTGGAGCATCAGGTGGGGCTGGTGAGGTGCTGGACCCTCAGGGGGGCTGTAGGGCCTTTATAGCCAAGGCAAACATTCGTACCCATGTAGTGGAACACGCCCCAGGGTGACTAAAGGTTTATTGCACCAGTCTACCCTTCCCACCCCATGGCATACGCGTTAGCACATGTGACCCTGCCCAGGCACAGGCAGCAAGAGCTCAGACACTCAGACGAGGATTCTCAGCTGGTTTCTACCCTCCAGGACAAAGACCCCACTGCTGCAGTGAGAACACGTCCTCAGCCCTGTACAGAGCCATGAAGACCCCCACTGCCTTCTCCACCATCAGCTGTGACAGCACCCAGCAGAGCCCACCCAGAGATCACACAGCACGGGGCAGCCAGGACAGGCTCCTGTTCTTCCCTCTTGAGCACACAGTCAGCTGCAGCACACACAGTCCTGCTAGGAAAGTTAGGAGCCGCAAAAATGCAATACAGAGCAGCACCAACTTGTGCTGTTCTTTCACCCCCCATGATTTAAGCTTGCATGGAGGGCATTGGTGTGATGAGCTGGGACAGAACAGTGCCAGCCACAGCAACTGTAACTCCTGCTCTGACTTGTCTTTTTGAGCATTAAATTAGTCCTACAAAGTACCAAATTCCAGTTGCTAGCACAGTCACAGTTGGTTCAGTACAGGCTGGTAGGATTGGGCTCTATCTTTGGCTCTTCATCAAAGCCTCCAGTGGAAAGGACCAAGTGCACCAACACAAGGTGCAGAGGCCTGGATGTTGAGACTGGTACCACAACCAGTTGGGTCAGGACTGCAAAAGACAGGTATGGCAGAGGAACTGGCTTCCAAAACATGCCTGGAAGCTCCACCCCAGGTCAGCTGCTTGGCCACAGGACAGCAGTTGGACAAGGCCACTTGCCTGATAACTATTGTTTTGCTGTTTGATTGAGAACACGTTAGCCTTTTGTAACATCCGTGGACATCCTGTCCTGGGCCTGCTACGGTGCCAAGGGGGTCAGTTGCACAGCCTGAGTCGGACATCCTGCCCAACAGGTCTGCTGTGGACTTTCGGAAGCAATATTTTCCTCCCTGGGTCACCAGATCAGGTATTTCCAAGGAAATGGTGATGCTCATCCTGTGTTCAGGATGAGATAGCCCTCCCTTCCCACAGACAGGCGGATTTGGGGTGGATAAGCGTGTGAGCAGCACTGACAGTGCTTTGGAGGCAGCTGCTGTTGTGCAGCCTCAGGTCTAAGTGAGGAGTGATTTTGTCAGCATCTCTCCAAGCAGAAGAGTGCGTGACTGGCCCTGGGGAAGACATGGAGTCTCTCGCATGTCTTCCAGTCATTCACTCTGTTTGCCATCAGGAAGCTTTTTCTCATTAACTCTCCCTGGCGCAGTTAGGGGTTCAAACTTCCCAGTGACCAGCGCAGGTAAAAGTAGGACAGATTGTTTTTCTTCTTGCAGTAGCACACAAGGTGTTCAGAGGTCCTCCCCTCCTGCCTCAGCTTTCGCTGCACATAGATGCGTTTGTAAGATGCTGCCATGAAATCCCATGGCCTCCTACCCCAAAGCCTAGACAGTACAAAGTTTTCTTTCTGGTCAGGAGTTATCTTCTTTCTAGGGCTCTTTTCCAAAACCTGCTAGATTTTCAGTTTCATTCAGCAAATGGGGGATTTATCTAGCTATTTCCAAGTCACTACTTCTCAGTGCATACAGGTATAAAGCCATGATTCTGGCCCCCTCTTCTTCCCCCAGAAGCCAGCAGCTACTGTCAAAGACAGACAGCTGTATTATCTACTAAACAAACACAGAACCACGTCATGCCCCCAAAGCATTGTTTATCCACTGTAAGGCTGGACCCAAGAAGTGGCGCCCATGGAGATGACGAGACCAAGCTAACAGCATGAGCAGCCTGTTACTGAGCATCCTGCCTGCTGCCTGAACGTGTTATTTTGCTTTCTGGCTGTGCAAGCAGCTCCTGTCAGCAAGAAGCACGTGTGCAGTCAGTGCAGTGCCGTGGGTTCCCCCTGCTACAGCCAAGGAGGGGTTTTACAAATTGGAACACAGCGCTGGCTGCGAGGGAGGCAGGAGGGGAAAGGTAGGAAGTGTGCTTGTGGCTCCCACCCCCATACCGAGCTGTTGTGGTAGGATCCCGGCCAGGAACAGCTTGCCTTTTTAAGCCAAGTGAATTTTGTCTTTAATTGTCAGGAAAACAATTGGAATAGAGTGAACTTTTTGTTTGTTTGTGGTTCGTTTCTATTTCCGTGAGGGGAAAAGACACACACCAAGCAAAAAATAAAAGTTGTCCTACCACCCTTACCAGCTCGCTGCCCCTCAAACCTAACGTGACGGGAGCCCAGGCAATCACTGGTCCTTCCCTCAGCACAGATGGACACAACCCCTGCTGCTTCACCAGAAGCCTGGTACCATCAGCCACAACATGCGGAGCAATGTCTCTGCACAGATGCTCTCCGGCCTCCCCAGCGCTCTCACTGGGATCCTCCATGGCTGTGCCGCTCTCAGCCACATGACCTCCCCTTGCACGTGCACACAGCCGTGGCTCATCGATCCCACCCCTACAGCAGTCTCCGCCGGGGTGCATCAGGGATGTCGGTCAGTGGGAAGGGGAGAGGGGTGGCCATGAGAGGCGAGGGGAGATTGTGAGGGGAGAGCAGGGGCGGCCATGAGGGGACATCATGAAGGAAGTGGTGGGGAAGTCATGAGGGGAGATCGTGAGGGGACAGGAGGGGCAGCCACGAAAGGGGAGAGGGGATCATGAGGGAGAGCAGGGGCAGCCATGAGGGAAGATCATGAGGGGAGATAGTGAGGGGAGAGCAGGAGCAGCCATGAGGGAAGATCATGAGGGGAGATAGTGAGGGGAGAGCAGGAGTGGCCATGAGGGAAGATCATGAGGGGAGTGGTGGGGTGTTTGTGAGGGGAGACAGTGAGGTGAGAACAGGAGCAGCCATGGGCTGCGAGGGATGACCATGAAAGGATATCTTGAGGGCAGATGAGGGGTGGCCATGAGAGGTAAGGGCGGCAGTCCACTATAAGGGGAAAGATCAGGGGTGGCTGTGATTGGAGATTATGAGGGACAGCCATGAGGGGAGATCAGCTTGCTCTCAGTGACATGGTTTAGTAGTGGGCTTGGCAGTCCTGGGGTAACAGTTGGACTCAATGATCTTAAAGGCCTTTTCCAACTTAGTTGATTCTATGATTCTATGATCTGGCAGTCACCTCAGGGAAGGGTGGTGAGAATGTAGAGAGGGTTCAATTGCCAAGAGGTTTGTTTAAATCTGTCCTCCTTTTCCCTACTGAATTCTCAACAAGGTGGAGAAAATCACACCAGTGTTGTTAAATCAGGTAGTTGCTACCCTGACTCTTCTCATGCTAAGCTAAACATACGTCATGCATCACTACACACCCAACTTAACTGTATATTGTACAACCATCAAAATGAATGCTTTGGTATTAAAGTGTTGGTGGAGGCATTAATAGAAAGTCGATTTCCCAGCTGGGATACACCACTCCAGCACATCTAAGAAGAGCACATGTGGATATTGGCACGGCTCAGACATGACTTGCAGAATGATTATGTTTTACATGTGAAACTGTGAAGTCCCGTTTCAGTCATGCAGCAAGGAGCACTTATACACTACAGACAATAGAAAGCACAGTAGTTACCAGACCCTTCCACACTGAGATGCTGAACAAAAACACAGCAAAAAGAAGCCATCATTGTAGGCTATGAATTAGGTTGATCTGACATCTTCTACTCCATCACAGTCTTGACTCAGTAACAAAGTCATGCTCCTATATCAGGAGACCTGCAGGGCTAAATATCAGCCTTGAGAAGAGAAGCTGCATGGAGACCTCATAGCAGCCTTCCAGTACCTGAAGAGGGCCTACAAGGATGCTGGAGAGGGACTCTCCAGCTGTGTGGTTCCAACCTGTGTGGTTCGGTCAATACGCTGGAGGGAAGGAATGCCATCCAGAGGGACCCTGACATGCTTGTGAGGTGGGCTGATGCCAACCTGATGAAGTTTAACCATGCCAAGTGCAATGTCCTCCACCTGGGTGGGAGCAATCCCAGGAACAACTACAGGTTGGGCAGAGAAGAGATTCAGAGCAGCCCTGTGGAGAAGGACTTTGGGGTGTTGGATGATGAGAAAATGAACATGAGCCGGCTGCAGTGTGCGCTTGCAGCCCAGAAAGCCAACCGTATCCTGGGCTGCATCAAAACGAGTGTGACCAACAGGTCAAAGAAGGTGATCCTGCCCCTCTACTCTGCTCTTGTGAGACCTCACTTGGAGTATTGTGTGCAGTTCTGGTGTCCTCAACATAAAAAGGACATGGAACTGTTGGAAGAAGTCCAGAGGAGGGCCACGAGGATGATCAGGGGACTGGAGCACCTCCCATATGAAGACAGGATGAGAAACCTGGGGCAGTTCAGCCTGGAGAAGAGAAGGCTGTGTGGAGACCTCATAGCAGCCTTCAAGTATCGGAAAGGGGGCCTATAGGGATGCTGGGGAGGGACTCTTCATTAGGGACTGTAGTGAGAGGACAAGGGGTAATGGGTTCAAACTTAAAGAGGGGAAGTTTAGATTGGATATAAGGAAGAAGTTATTTACCATGAGGGTGGTGAGGCACTAGAACAGGTTGCCCAAGGAAGTTGTGAATGCTCCATCGCTGGTGGTGTTCAAGGCTGGGTTGGACAGAGCCTTGGGCAACATGGTCTAGAGTGAGGCATCCCTGCCCATGGCAGGAGCGCTGGAACTAGATATCTTAAGGTCCTTTCAAACCCTAACCATTCTATGATTCTATCTGCTTAAACAGGGATCAAAAACACTGGATGGGACTGGAGGTTTGTGTGATATTGCACTATTGTTTTGCTAACTAGTTACAGCTGTTACATTCAAACATTTGGGGAGGAACAGTATTTAAAGCTGGCTATTGTAGCCAAAACATCACCACAGAAATGAAAACCAGTGCTTTATTCCACTGCCTGAAATCCCAGCTTTTTTTTGTAAAACACAATATAGTTCCCTAAATAAAGTACAAAAAAATCCCCAACCACCAACACCCCAAAACAGACTGTGAAAGCCTCTGCAGGGATGGGTAGAGGGTGTGGAAGGAGGAGAGACCAAGAAAGAGCACAGGTACTACAATGCCCAGTTTCCCTGACTCTCACCAGGATGACTCCCTGATCTAAGTAGAAGCACTGTGCGCTGCATGCCATTGCCTACAAGAAGAATCAGGCCCTCTTACTTCATTACCTGGTGGCTCTAGAAAAGAACGGAAGAAACAACACAAATGCTTTGGGAAGCAATAAGCCCAGTCTTGGCTCACTACTCATAAACCTAGGAACTGCCAAGACACACGCACGCTCACAAATATGTTGGCTGCTGTACTGCTGGCTAAACCCCGCTGTTCAAAATGAGGTTGAATAAATAAAAATCAGAAGAAAAAAGCAAAGCCATACAAGAAAACAAACTGCCCACTTCCGTACAATATTTCCATGAAGCTCATCCTTTCAGCAACCTGTGGCCACCAACCCAGAGCCATTTTCATCCAAGGGAATGACTCCAGAGACCAGCCTATTGCCACAGGCACCCATATTTAATAATTCTCATGTGCTCTTTGCTCATTCCCCTTAGTTTAGCAGCAAAAGAAAACATCTTTAACCTCTTCCTTTCCCTGAAGAGTTTCTAAACTGAATGCTGAGAAGAAAAACTCTGAAAAGACTCCATGGGATAAGAGCAATGTAACATACGCTGCTGTAGCAAAAGTACCAAACACACATGTTAAGGCTGTGAAGCCACATGCTTTTCATTTTGGATGTGTGGGGTGAACACATACGCCTGCCTCCTTTATAACATCAGCACAACAAAGGAAGGCTTTGTTTGAAAGCCAAGGGACAGCCTCTCTGTATACTTAAAGGCTAAATTATAACGTAATGGGAACTGTGAGTCATAGCTATGGGGCCCCTGCTCATAGCACAAAAATCCCCTCCACTGCAGCAGGCAAGGAGCTTAGCGAGGAGGAAAGACAGCCTCCAGCTCCACATGGGAGACTGAAGTGTCTAGGACTAGCAGCAAATACAAGGCTGAACCGAGAGCATGTGCTGTGGATGACTTAGGATGCAAACACATCCCTTTCAGTTGACGTTTCTTCCTGTAACTCCTTCAGAGCTTGAGATCACAACCCTGCATGCATTCCAAGCGCATGAAGCAGCTCAAGAGGATGGTCATCAGCCAAGCACCTTCAGACTGTCTTTTGACTTTGGCTGCAGAAGAGCGTGGCCATAATACTTAGACTGAACATAGCCAGCTTGCTAAGTAGGACTGCAGTAAAGCTCTATGTACTTAAGTCACCTAGTATGCCAGATAATTTATGTCACTGTGTTACAGTAGGGGAGGGTCAGCTGATAGGATTCCAGCTACCCAAAAGACAGACACCCATCTCATCCTTGCCCCTACTAGCCTAGGAGAAAAAGATAAGGGTCTTCAATTATAATGAGTTGTTGCAATCTACAGTGCAGAAGTGGCTGTGCTGCAGAAAGATCCAACCTTCCCAAGGTATTTGGTTGCTAAATCTCCAGAGGCCTTTAGAAATCACTCATCTGAAACTAGTGGCAATTAGGTACCTGAACATCCAGGAGGAAACAGCTTAGGATCTAAGCACTTTGGGTGCAGATGCATGATCACAAGTTCCTCTGGGAAGCACTAGACTGTGAACATCAAGTGTCACAGCTTAAGCTTGAGAATGTCTCTTTAGCTCCATCGCTGATACATATTAATATTCTATAAATATTATTTAAAAGACTCTTAAAAAAATAGGGTAAAAAGAGGTCTGTAAAATCAATACAGTCTCCCCCTTCTGCCTACATGCATGGCCCACGCTGTGCCTGGATGGTTTCTGGGAAGTCTTTGCCTACTTCTGAAAAGCTTCCAGCAAATCTCCATCTCTGCTTCCCAAGGCAGTCTAGACTACTGCTTAACTACCTCTACCTATAGGAAAGTCTCTTTCTCACTGCGTGAGCTTTCTCCAAAACAAGCTGTAAGCCCTGCTGGGATTCTGGCCCATGCAGGCAGTATCTTATCCTAGGGAGCTACTTCCCTTCCTGCAGGCAGCATGGGAACCATTTGCTCCCGCTCCTCATCAGGTGTTACTTGAGCATCACCGAATCTTCTGCAATTAGGAAGAACTGAAAGCAAGGCACCCTGAAGCTGATTTTCATCATTTCCATTTGAGTTTCGCCACAAACTATATTTTCAACTGATGTCACCCACCATCCCTTGAGGCAACATAGAGGAAGATGCAGTTGGTTGCGCAGGTGGCTCAGCTGACAACCTGTTCTGCCTGAGCAGAAAAGTGACCTGCTCTACGTGCTCTTCCTCCTGGTTTTGAAAGTGAAGGAACAGTATGTTTTCCTTTGCCAGGCAACTGAAATAACCATATGAATTGGAGACTGTGCCTAACAGGGCTTAAATTCTGCAACAGTTGGCCTCAATGGCCCTCATCCTTGCCAACACCATGCTTGGCTTTTCCAAGCCACATGTACAGCCATGGGGTGCATCAGGTATTTTCCCTATAAATGCTGAAAAAGTATCTCTGCCTTGAGGCAAATATCACTGATATAAATGATGTACTAGATCAGCCAGAAAAACCTGCCTCTGGAAGAGGGTAATGAAAGATGGTGAGGGGAAAGGAAAAAGAGAAAGAGACTAATTTACACACAGGAGGATGGCAATGGGCCGGCTCTCACAGCTTTGATTGGGGCTGGCTGGAGCAGCATGCCAGGGAATGCTGAGAGCTGAGCTTTGCTAGAGCAGCGCAGGCGTTTGAACTGACTGGGATAGGAAGAAGGGGACAGACACCACCCAACACAGCACAGATCCAGAGTAAGTGAGAAAGAGAAAAAAAAATCACATGGAGTAAATGAAGTAACAGGTACTCAGAGCTGCAGCAGGACATTGTGGCAGCCAGGACTGCTGCTCTGGCTGCTCCAGTTCCTATGTCCCCACCACTGCTGCTCACAGAGCCTCCTGCCACACGCTCACAAAGCAGTGCTGTCCCATGTCTGGGTTTCACCCAGCAGTTCTGCTTTCAGTGGGTTTTTAGGGGTTTTCATACAAACATCAAAACTCTACACACTTCTGGCTTGTAAGAGCTCCTATTTCCCTTTGACCCGTCTGTCTCTGCTTATCTTCAGGAGGCTCTCCTGATACTTCCAGGCCTTTGCTCCCGCACTAACACCTGGATGAGGGGGGAACTAGAATTCTTCCAACTGGGTAAGGTATCTCTGGCAAGTTCTCCTGCATAGCAGCAAATGCAGCAGTAGCTGCTATCAGCAAAGCTTGAACCTGTTGGTTCCCTTCTGCCATCCCCCTCTGACTAGATGCCAACTGTCTTAAGCAGTCAGATAAAAGAGATTTTAAACTGAATGCCAAAAGAGAGGCTTTTAGCACTGATCTAAACTGAAGCCATTTCCAAGTTAAACTGTCACAATATTGCGACTTTTGCTTTGCATGCTGTCTGGCCCTTGCTGCAGGGAACGCTTACTACAATATGAGCCACACCATTTTCCTTCCGGCATTTCTGCTGCAAGGCTCAAGATCTCCTAGTGAGAGCCCATCATTTTAAAATCACACCAAATCTGGAAGGAAGAATGACCCCCAGGCACTTACCTGCTACACGAATTTGCAGGTGATCATTAAACTTCACATTACTATTGTCACCGCGATGCAGAGAAGACTAGATTCAGTCACTCACCACTGAGGCCCAGCCAGGAAGTCTGCAAAACACATAGAGAACAAATGAGGAAGTTCCTGCAGAAGATAGATATATAATGCAGTTATCTAAATTAGGAACTGATTAAAAGATCATTCCCTTACCTAATAAAATGATCATAAAAGTCCAAGAGGCCAGAAATAATCAGCTTTGAAGAGATCAGGGTAGAGTTAAACCGCTGCTTCTCCCATGGGAAAGCTTGCAAATCACACCATGGGTCTGCCAGTGTTGCAGACATACCAGCAAGCAAAGACCTCCCTCTTCTCACTCCATCCTCACCCACCAGCACTCTCCTTTTAAAATGGATTAGGGTCAAATTAGCAGCTGCATAAATGCAAGGGCTGGGACAGTTTTGTCTGGGATTGGTTTGTCTCAGAAAAGGCAAGTAGCTGCTGTAAGTAGCTTGAGAGGTAGAAATACTTGCTTGGGGAGCTGGGTTTAGAAAGCTAACCTGAGAAACAAAAAACACAGGAGAAGAGGCAGGAAGTCTGAGAGCACGCAGGAAGACGTGAAATACATAACCACAAAAGATAAACTACCATATTTCAGCAGATAGAAGTTAAGCCATTTTAAATGAAACAGGAAACAAAGTTCTCCAGCCAGGAGAGGACAGGACCAACAAGGTGGTTGCAGGCAGTCAGGATGTTACCCAGCTGAACACAAATGGGCAGGGGAGCAGGAAATCTGCGGCCCTCATTACCAACTTCCATCACCACTTCAAACCCCCTGGCTGCCTTGATCCAAAGCCTGATGAAATCGTGACTAGTGTGGGCTGAGCCAGGTCCTTTTAAGGGCTTAGTTTAAGGTGGATGTGTCCTTGCTTTCCTGAACCCCTCACTTCGGCAGCCTTTGGGGAAGGATGATCAACTCTCTTTCCTCTCACATACCTATACCTGCACCACCAGACCTTGTGTGTAGTTTCACTTCTGTTTCTGTCTTCAACTGCAAGCCCAAAGGGGCTGTGACCTGACCTCTCTGCACTCTGCAGGCTGCAGGGCTCCTTATGCCTCTGCTCAATCAATGCTGTGATGCTACCAGCAGCAGCACAGACTGCCAAACATGGGAGCAAGAGACCCCAGTTCCAAAAGGGCTGGATCTGCACTGTCATATCCCGGTGGATGTCTGCCAGCCCTCAGAGCCTGCAGTGCCTGGTCTCATGATGGCTCAGGGCCAGTTATGTACAGCATACACTTCTGTTTGCAGGAAAGGAGCTATGAATCGGATCTGCTGCTGCAGGAGTTACATGCTCACGCTTGTTAGAATGATATTTAAATCTCGAAAGAGAAAGTTTGGTCTCCCTCTACTACATGGGTACAGATGTTGGAGAGACCTTGACTGAACCTTAGGAAATGGTCTAAGGTCACGACAAGGTCCTTCTTAGCAGTGGGTGCATCTGTGCTGCAACCTCACACACTGGCACAAACCTCCTCTCACTCCCTCAGAAGCAGTCCAAGCAACATAGCACAGTGTTTGTTGTCGGTCAGCCCTACATGAGAGCCTCCTCTCCATGCCAGAAATCAAACCCACCCCTGCTCCAGTGAAGCTCAGCTGCTAGTCCAGTCTTTAGGTTGTGGAAATAGACCCATTTATTTTGCTGAATTGCTGGATGAGGTTGGCTCAATGTGGAAATCTAAATAAGCTCAAGAAAGAGCATTGTTGCAGCTGCACCCCTGGCCAGCTCCATCCCTAAAGCTGCTTGAGACCTGGCTGCCTGCCTCCCTTCCTATTCCCCATGCCAAGGGTGAATGGGCAGGTTCTGCTTACACAGCTGAGCCCATGTCCCTGCAAAACCTGGAATTCATGGTTGGGCACACGAGGATGAACACACCCTGGCCACTCTCCCTCCCACCTGAAAACCAAAGTCTCTACCTCTCTCCACTACCCAGCAATTACATTTGCTGATGGAAAGTATGCTGCCTGGCAGCAAACCTGCTTTTCTCCAGTATAAATGGATTATAGTAACACTTGGGAGAGAAAAAGCTGGCCCACCCAACAGCCCATTTTGAAGGAGATCTGATGGAACAAGCCAAGAGCCTTTTTTCAGCTCCCTTCTTCATTGCACCATTGCTATGGATTGCAATTGCAGAGGAGAATGTGCAGGACAGGACAGTCTTGCAGTCAGACTCTTCATGGAGTTTATATACTTCACCAGTGCTCCCCAGGACAACTGCTTCTTAATGTTCACCGTGTGAGTATAGGCTGAATTTAGCTTAGATTTTGCCAGGACAGTTGTTTCACAGATGTGTCAGTAGAAAACAATACAACTGGAAAAATAAACCACCCACCCCTTTTGTTGTGTACCCACTGCACTCAGGAAACTAATTTAAGCTATCAGGCAGGGAAAAGGGAGAAGCACCCCACATTACAACTCATTAAGCGTATTTCATGATATCACAACATCTGCTTTAATTTACTTGCAGGCAAGCGCCAAGATAGTAAATAAACAGTCAGCAGGTAGACAGCTGGGCAGTTGTAAAAGCCAGCCTAAAACTGGCCTTTTGAAAACCATGGGTTTTGCTTAAAAAACAAACTCAGAAATTAGTTGGATCAGCTCATGGAACACCAACGTTAGGTTTCTGTGGGTGAGATTCCCTTCCCCTGTTACTCACTGCCACGTAAGAAGGATCACAAGCACTGGCATCCCTCTGAGAACGCTGTGCGGCACAGGCACATGGAAGCCCTTATTGCCATGGAGAGAACCAACAGAAAACAAAAGGAGAGTAAAACATGCAGCTTTGGTGGCCCTAGACATCGAACATCCCAAAACAATCACTAAGGAAAATCAAATTCCTCCACTCCCCAACCAGGGCTATTTAGTCTAACTTGTAGGGGGAAAAAAGCCCAAACCAAAACAGAGAGGCTGTTCTTAGTATACTGTGATGCTTCAAGCAACAAAAAGAGGAAGGCAGTTACGTGGGGAGGGGCCACTGGCTGAGCTCTTGATAAACAGGTACAACATCTTAGGTGCGCACAGATGATTTTTTCCTTGCACATGTGCTCGTGCAAACACAGATCACTGCATTCTGCACACCAAAGTCATGCAAAAGGTAAAGTGTCACCTACCAGCTGGGAGCCAAGCAGCCCTCAGGGCTGATCCCAATACTGACATTGGCTCTCCAATCTTTGGCAAATCAATTCACCTCTTTCACATCTGTGGCAATCCCACTTAATATGTGCATTTCCCACGTGGGAGCAGCGTGAAGCATCTGTTGTGCTGAAAACAAGGCTGAAGGGAAGGCTTTAAGTTTCCATTCCTAATTTCCATGCTCCATTTCCTGTACATTAACAAAAAAATGGTTTTAAAGGCAGATGCCTGTGAAAGCAGACAGGATCATTTTAGTCAGAGCTGCAAAAGAGCATTATCACCATCATCACCAAACTGAACTCAAAAACCTCACAAAACAATCCATACTACACTGTAGCTGCTCTCTTGTCCAAGTGATGTTTGCCTGGCAGCTCAAACCTTGCCTGATAGCTCCCACCAAACACATGCCTGAAGGAGATGGACTGGGTATAGTTTAGGTCTATAGCACCCATTAAAAACCCATGTTAACAGTAACAATTGCTTAGAGACGCTGCTGGTGCTCATTTTGCCTGACCACATAACAGGCCAATAGCAATAAGCCCTATTTTCCTGATGGATTTTAATCTGGCAATTCCCAAGAGAACTGCTTTAGTGGGAGATTGCCAAAGTGAAGATGCAGAGGCTCTGGTTCTGCGTGTCAGTTTTACAGCCCATGACTTCCAGTATCCCATACTCTGATTTGAGCTACAAACATGTACTGGCCATCTTCACAAAGATACCACACATATGAACAGCCCCTCTACTAAAACCATCGCTCTGTCTCTCTGTACTCATTATGCGCTGTATCTCATAAGAAAGGCAAAGAAATTTTGTGCCAAGCCCAAGCCACACACAAGTGAAGGCACAGGGAAGCTCCATGATGCATTCTGCACGGGCTGTGCATCCCTGGAATCACCACTGACCGAAGGACCCCACGAGCTGTCCTCACCATCATAGAGGCGGCTGCGGGGTCTCTCCTCAGCATGGCTCGGTCCCGCAGAGGCTCCCCATGGGCTCCAGCTCCTCTGAGGGGCTGCGGCCCGTACTCCCGCAGCTCACAGTGCCCTCGAGAGCCGTATCCTTCTGCCCGAACCCGGAGGAAAGCCGGCAGAGCTGTTCAGACTCCGGCGGGAGCAGGCGTCTGCCTCAGGGGCTGACCCGTCCCGCTGCCCCAACACCCACCGAGACGCCTCACTTGCGCACGGAGGGAGCGCAAAACGCGAAAGTTACTCCGGAACGAGAACGCGGGGACGGTCGCACCAACGCGACCTGTTGCAAGCGGACGCGGGACCCGACGCCCCGCGGCTTTTCTCTCTAAAACCACCGCAGCAGAGCCCTCCCTTTGTATGCTCAGGGTCCCCCCAGCCCCAAACGAGACTTACTGGGCCGGCTGGGGCTGCCGTAACCTGCGGAGCTCGGCGTAAAGCGGCGATGTCGGGGCGTCCCGCGGCGGCTCCGCTCGGCTCGGTGCCGAGCCCGCCCAGCCTGGCCAGAGCGGGTTCCCTTTCCTCTTGGGTGGTTTCTCTCCTCCTTCAAACCACCCGAGCCAGCCCTAGGAGCCGAGCCATCCCCCGGGAGGCTGCAGTTCGCTGCCCCAGGTCCCTCCCGGCTCCCCCATTAGCTTCCCAGATGGTTTTGTACCAAGGGCACGAGGGACGGAGAGGAAATGCGCTCATTTTGCTTCTCGGATGTTTTCTGACCTCCTGGTGGTCGTGCCTGAGAGTCAGGAAAGCAGCTAAAACACGTAACCTCGTTCGTTGTTCTTATCAAAGCAAGATCCCAGGGATGCTGAGCTCAAAGCTGGCACAAGCAGAAACTTGTGAAGCTGGCTATCAGCCTTCCGAGGCAGAGAAGTAGTAGAGAACTTTCCTTGTAGGGGCGGAGGAGCTGAGGCACAACAGGGGCACTTACCAATAGTGAAGGCCATGATAAGGGATTTTAAGAAGTGTTTTCCAACACTGCCCTTATTCTACAGTTAAAGGGCATCTTACAGATCCAGAGAGAAAATAGTTTGCTCAACAACTGTTATTTCCCCAAAAAAGCTTAAGGGCACCAGGTTTGAGCAACAGCATCGTAACCTCTACCTAGCAGGTCATGGGAAATGATTCTTCCCCTGTACTCTGCCCTCAATGAGACCCCACCTGCAGTCCTGCCTCCAGCTCTGGGGCCCCCAACACAAGAAGGATGTGGACCTGTTGGAGTGAGCCCAGAGGAGGCCACAAAAATGTTCAGAAGGCTGGAGCACCTCACGTGTGAAGACAGGCTGAGAGAGCTGGGGTTCATCCTGGAGAAGACTTCAGGGAGACCTTAGAGCAGCCTTCTAGTACCTAAAGGTACCTACAAGCACTCTGGAGAGGGACACTTTATAAGAGCAACAGCGATAGGACAAGGTGGAATGGCTTTAAACTGAAAGAGGGTAGATTTAGATTAGGTATTAGGAAGAAGATTTTTATTGTGAGGGTGGTAATGCCGTGGCAGAAGTTGCCCAGAGGAACTGTGGTTGCCCCATCCCTGGCAGTGTTCAAGGCCAGGTTGGATGGGGCTTGGAGCAACCTGGTCTAGTGGAAGGTGTCCCTGCCTGTGTCAGGGAGCTGGAACTCGATGATCTTTAAGGCTCCTTCCAACCCAAACCATTCTGTGAGACCTCATAGCAGCCTTCCAATATCTGAAGGGGGCCTATAGGGATGCTGGGGAGGGACTCTTCATTAGGGACTGTAGTGAGAGGAAAAGGGGTGACAGGTTCAAACTTAAACAGGGGAAGTTTAGATTGGATATGAGAAAGAAATTCTTTACTGTAAGGGTGGTGAGGCACTGGAATGGGTTGCCCAGGGAAGTTGTGAATGCTCCATCCCTGGCGGTGTTCAAGGCTGGGTTGGACAGAGCCTTGGGTGGCATGGTTTAGTGGGAGGTGTCCCTGCCCCTGGCAGGGGGTTGGAACTAGATGATCTTAAGGTCCTTTCCAACCCTAACTATTCTATGATTCTATGATTTTATGATCCAGTTTAGGGGACCTACAGATCCCTTTATTGCAACCTTCCTCTTTCCACCTAATTGCAACAACTGCCTTACATTATCACTGGTATGGCATGTTGCATGTTCTCCACACTTGTGCTTTGATTTAACTTTTGTTAAGCTCAGGTGGTGGATATGTTGCAGTGAGAGACAATCTGTGTGTCAGATTGCACTAACAATCTGCAGTATTGAGAGGGCACCAGGTAAATGCAATAGTGCAGCTTTGCATCGGAGCCATGTTGCTGCTGAGTAATAACTGGGATTGTTAAATCGGCCCATTCTTTGAATTTCCTGTATTGAATTAGTAACAGTTTTAATGTTATTCAAAGGGTTTGTGTTTGTAAATGTGTGCATATGGGTATTACTTCTTTAGTGTCTGAATCAAGTTTACTCAGGTTTATTGGCAACCTGGGTGTTGTTAGTACATTCCTTTCTCATTATGCCATAATCTATGAAAATCATCTCTAGCAAGAGCTGGAATTTCCCAGCTTCTGCGCTGCAGGACTCGGCCTGTCTCAGTGCATTATTTATTTCCTTTGGGAACTTAGCAGCAGCAGGAGAGAACACAGCTCCTTCTCCAAGATCACAGCTGTTCATCACCTAAGCCAAAGCAAAATATCTATTCAATATCAGCTGCATAAAGCCTGATAAGGTAGTAATTACTGATTCTGGCCATGTATAAACACACACACACACACACACACACATTGAACAATACAAATCACTATAGGTTACAGTGACTATAATTTACATTCATCTGCAAAATTTCCCTGGGATACAGGGATAAAGCCTGAACATTTTTCAAAGGAAGGCTTACATCCCAACAGATTATATTACATACCCACCATCCCATTCAGGATCTACTTTCTGTGCCACCTAAGATGGTATAAAATTATGATAACAATACGATACATGTAAATGGAAAAGACAAACCAAGACACATTCAGTTTGATTTGTATTAGGGTTTTTGATGCAGTTCAGCAGTTTGAAAGAGGAGGGAAAGCTAGAAGCACATATCCTGACAACTCCAGCACATGATTCATTGTTTGAGTAGTGCTGCAATGCAGAAGGCTTAAGATCATTATCTTGCTAAGGGTAGTAATTTATTTGATAATGAGCCAAGCTCCGCTAGCCTTACTCAGATGTTGGCCAGGACCTGAAGCTGTGACCAGTGGAGTAACAGTACCACAGTTCCTTGCACACTGGGACATAATCTGTGGCTCTGTGATGTGACTACTACTGCAGCAGAAAGGAGGTATAATAACAATATTATCTCTAAAATGGACTCTTAAGATCCCATCAGCAGGACGAGGACAAGATCAAGATTTGGCCTGAGTGTTAAATTCTAGGCATCTTTCTCAGCTGTTTTCAGATATGTTAGAAGATAGAGAAATTATTTTATTCTTGCCACTAGTATTTCTAAGCCATTACAAACCTATCAATATTCATTTAGCTATAACGAGCAGTAAATAAAAAAGTCATCTTGCAAGATCTACAGAGAGAATAGGGATGCAATAGAGACGCCATGGGCAGGCAGCAGTGAAACAGGTTTTAGTACAGCTTCCAGCTGTACCCTTTACAAGGAGCACAGGAGACGGCTGCCAACCTGGAGCACAGAGAGGGATCACATTAACACTTAACACAGAGAAAGCAGGAATGATAATCTTGCTGGAGTCAGGCCTTTCTGGGGCCTTTTATATTGCAAGTGTTTGTGTAAGCTTAAGGGAGACTGCAGCACAAGTTTTCTAACAGGTACAGCTCAGTGTGATCCAGCACAGCAGGAACATGAGCAAACCAAAGAGAGAAGGGAGCAGGGACTCCTCTCCACCCGTGAATATTTCACACCTCATAGTTACCATGCAAGGAAATGCGCAGGGAGATGGAGTTACCTCCTCAGAGCTCACCATATGGTGTCTCCATCTACCCCCATACACCTGACCTTATAAACATCTTAAATCTCTGTGATTTCTATAGGCTTCCTTGGGTATTAACATTTTTTTTAATAGCCTCTTCTTCCCAGAGCACTCAAGTGTCAAGCAGTGAAAGATGCCAGACAGATTTTCAGCTAGGGCAGATTTGGTGGTTGAGAATTAAAAGGGATTCTGCTGCTGAAACTGAAAGGCTGTTGGAAAGCATGGGGAAAGTTGTTTCTGCTAATGAACATGTGTCACAAGACATATTTTAAGCTTGTTTTCAAATGTACCCAAATGTTCATGATTGGGAAGACAGCCATGGATCAGAACTGGTAAGCAGGTAATGGAAGTCATCCACTTAAGAAATCCTAGTGCTGTGCAGCACCAAGTGTGTTCGTGTTACCTTGTAGGCTTTCCTTCACAACCTTTCTAGGGAGTAATACTGCTGGGCAGCCAGGATGGGAGGAGGTCACTTCAAGCAGACTATGCCTCCAAATACATAGGAGGAAGAGTTCCCCCTTTCATCCCCCATGTCACTCTCTTTACCTCCCATGTCACTCTCCAAAGCTGTAGGTCAGATTAGTAGCATAAACCATAATGCTGGTGGCGGTAAGAGCCCGCAGTGGGCAGTAATGGTGATGGGGATCCACAGAGTGTTGCTTTTCCTTCAGTCTTGAGAATCCCTGTGTTTGGCTGGGAGAAGGGTAAAAGGGAGAAATTTTCTAACAAGCATGGCAGGCCATTGTAATCCTAGCAGAACTGAGAGGAAAAACTGTGACAGAAAACTTCTGCAGTTTCAAACCATGCTGGGGAATGATAAGTCCAGTTTAATTCTAGGATTACTGACTTAATTTTAGTTGCTTTCCGTATTTGTCATTTATTTCTTTTTTTATGTAGAGCATGTAATTGTACATTATACACAAACTGCTTGTCAACTTTAGCTTTCGTCTCAGAACTGAGCTCTTTATTTGGGTGTTTCTATTAATTAAAATGATTTAACTTTTTATGAAATGGTAATGTTTCTTCCTCTTGAGATCATTGGCTCAACTCTTGTGCGAAACATGATCAAAGGTTACAGCTATTTGAGATCTGTTGCATCTTTATGAACAAAGTAGAAAGCCTCAATTCAATTTAAACTGAATGACTGTTCACATTATAAAACTATCATTAAGTTGGAGAATAACAGGAGGAGAGGATGTTCAAAAAGAATGTAGTAAAAATATCAGATAATTAAGTAATCGAGGACTGCATAGTATTTCTTTGTCACTGGAGAAAAAGAAGTGTTTTAATAAGCTCTTGTTCCTTTTAATACTGCAAAAGTGATGTAACTCTGGGAAGGCAGACTGGCTTCCAGGGTACGTCACAGGATATCAGCCTATGGACAGTGCCTGCAGCATCACTGGAGTTTGAGGCTGTGAGGTTGTGGTGGATTTCCATATCACTGGGGAAATTACAAGACTTGCAGTTAGATACGTATGTATCATATCTGTAGTAATATATATAAAATTGTATTTTAATATTAGTAAATTGTTTGACAAACTTTGCTTTCCTTAGTGGTAATCTCCCATTGATATTATCATCTGAGTAAACTGAGCAAAATTATATGTAGAGGACCTTATCCATGAACACATGTTCACCCAACCATTGTGTCTTCATGTATTAATTAACATTTGTAACACATTTTTAAACCAGAAAAGTTTGACAGGGCTGAAAGTAGTTGTTTCGGGGGGGCAGTTTATCAAACCACTGTGGTGGTGGGGTGCCACCTAGTGATGTCCTTCCTTACAACAGCGTGGCGTGGAAGGGAGCATATTTCACACACCCCCCCCCAACCTCGGGCTTTCCTTTATCAATTCTTCTTATTGGTACCTTCCAGTGTCCACAAGGTTCATTTTACACTATCCAGAAGACATGTACTGTCATGGTCCTTGCCCCAAATTGCTTGCATTCTCCTGGGTGATGTTATGATGGAATTCGACTCTATTTATTTATACCTCTGCAGTAGCCCATAAATCCTTCCAGTCAGGAAGCGATGGCTTATCATTTTCATGCCACTAGAGTTTAAAACATGCATTAAATTAACTGCCTGGGGGTTGTGATCTCAAATAAATCAGTGAGCAAACATTTCTTCTCTAGTAACCCTTTCTGCACAAACACAAACATACCCGACTGATGGAAAACTCACTCATGCAGCAGGTGATTCTGCTTGTTTACCATACAGTATGGGTGTCTCTTGAACAAAGTCAGACAGTCAGGGAAATAAATAACAGCCTTTTCAATGAACTGAAACTTTCTGGGTCTGCCTTGTCCCTGCTGTTAATGGAGATTTATTTGGTTTTGTTTAAGGTGATTTATCTTTTTTTTTCCCCTTCCTCTGTGGCTCTAAGAGGTTTTTTGCACTGACTAGCAGAAAAGTTTTTCCAGAGCTGGGAATGTATGATTAGCTTAAAAGGGGGCATTAAAAAGTGATCCCACTTCAAGAGCTTTACTTTGTCTAGAGGTTCACTCTATGACATGAGTGCATCATTTACAGCCATGACAGCCACACCACTATTGCAGGATGGCCACTGTGGTTATTTCCACCTTCCTGATGGTCCCAAGCTACAGAAAATACTTGCTAAGGTCAGAAACCCTGATGTTAGACCAGCTTCTCAGGCTTGAACCTGGCTCTTTAGGAAAGACAGGCCCAGTAGGTGGGGAGGGGGAGTTGCTATTTATGTTAGGGATAGGCTGGAGAGTATGGAACTCTGGGGACAGGTGAGCAGTCAGTAGAGAGTTTGTGGGTCAGGCTTAAAGGGAGAACAGCGATGGGAGACATTATTGTGGGGATCTGTTACAGACCGCCTGACCAAGAGGGCTCAGTGGATGAAGCGCTCTGTAGACAGATAGGAACAGCCTCACACTCGCAGGCCCTCGTTCTCATGGGGGACTTCAACCACCCTGATATCCGTTGGAGGGATGGTATGACCCGGCATGAGCAATCCAGGAAGTTCCTAAATTGTGTGGAAGACAGCTTCCTTCTGCAAGTAATAGAGTAGCCGACAAGGAGAGGTGCCATGCTTGACCTCGTCCTCACCAACAGGGAAGGGCTGGTTGGAAGTGTGATGCTCCAGGGCAGCCTTGATTGCAGCGATCATGAGATGGTCGAATTCGAGATCCTCAGGACAGTGAGAAGAGCGTGCAGCAAGCTCACTGCCCTGGACTTCAAGAGAGCAGACTTCCGCCTCTTCAGGAACCTGCTCAGTAAGGTTCCATGGGATATAGCCCTAGAGAGCAGGGGGGCCCAAGACTGTGGGTTGGTATTCAAGGATCACCTGCTGCAAGCTCAGGAGCAATACATCCCTACTAGAAGGAAGTGCAGCAGGAGGGCCAGGAGACCTCCTTGGATGGATAAGGAGCTGCTGAGGAAAATTCGAAGGAAAAAAGAGGCTTATAAAAGGTGGAAGCAAGGACAGGCGGCCTGGGAAGAATACAGGGATGTTGTCCGGGAAGCTAGGGACCAGGTTAGGAAAGCTAAGGCCCACTTAGAATTAAAATTGGCTAGGGGTGTTAAGGACAACAGGGATTCTATAGGTACGTTGCAAATAAAAGGCAAACTAGGGACAACGTGGGCCCTCTCCAGAAGCTATCAGGAGAACTGGCTACCCTGGATTTGGAGAAGGCTGAGGTCCTTAATGACTTCTCTGTCTCGGTCTTCACTGGCAAACGCTCTGACCATACCACCCAAGTCTTGGAAGGCAGACGTAGGGACTGTGAGAATGAAGACCTTGGGCCCACTGTAGGAGAGGATCTGGTTTGAGACCATCTTAAGAACCTGAACGTGCACAACTTCCTGGGACCTGATGAAATCCATCCTCGGGTGCTGAAGGAGCTGGCAAATGAAGTTGCTAAGCCACTGTCCATCATATTTGAACGATCATGGCAGTCAGGTGAAATTCCCGATTACTGGAAAAAGGGAAATATAACCCCCATTTTCAAGAAGGGGAAAATGGATGAACCGGGGAACTACACACCAGTCAGTCTCACCTCTGTGCCTGGCAAAATCTTGGAGCAAATTCTCCTGGAAGGCATGCTGAGGCACATGAAAAACAACAAGGTGCTTGGTGACAGCCAGCACGGCTTCACTAAGGGGAAATCCTGCCTGACCAATCTGGTGGCCTTCTATGATGGAGCTACAGAACTGATGGACAGGGGTAGAGCAGTTGATGTCATCTACCTGGACTTGTGCAAAGCGTTTGACACTGTCCCACATGACATCCTTGTCTCTAAGTTGGACAGACATCAATTTGATAGGTGGACCACTCGGTGGATAAAGAACTGGCTGGATGGCTGCATGCAAAGAACAGTGCTCAATGGCTGAATGTCCAGCTGGAGACCAGTAGCGAGTGGTGTCCCTCAGGGATCAGTGCTGGGACTGGTCTTGTTCAACATCTTTGTCAGTGACATGGACAGTGGGATTGAGTGTGCCCTCAGCAAGTTTGCCGATGACACCAAGCTGTGTGGTTCGGTTGATAAGTTGGAGGGAAGGAATGCCATCCAGAGGGACCTTGGTGTGCTTGTGAGGTGGGCTGATGCCAACCTGATGAAGTTTAAGCATGCCAAGTGCAAGGTCCTCCACCTGGGTCGGAGCAATCCCAGGCACAGCTCCAGGTTGGGCAGAGAAGAGATTCAGAGCAGCCCTGCAGAGAAGGACTTAGGGGTGTTGGTCGATGAAAAAATGAGCATGAGCCGGCTGCAGTGTGTGCTTGGAGCCCAGAAAGCCAACTGTATCCTGGGCTGCATCAAAAGGAGCGTGACCAGCAGGTCGAGGGAGGTGATCCTGCCCCTCTACTCTGCTCTTGTGAGACCTCACTTGGAGTATTGTATGCAGTTCTGGTGTCCTCAACATAAAAAGGACATGGAACTGTTGGAAGAAGTCCAGAGGGGGGCCACGAGGATGATCAGGGGACTGGAGCACCTCCCGTATGAAGACAGGCTGAGAAACCTGGGGCCGTTCAGCCTGGAGAAGAGAAGGCTGCATGGAGACCTCATAGCAGCCTTCCAGTGTCTGAAGGAGGGCCTATAGGAATGCTGGGGAGGGACTCTTCATGAGGGACTGTAGTGAGAGGACAAGGGGTAACGGGTTTAAACTTAACCAGGGGAAGTTTAGATTGGATATGAGGCAGAAATTCTTTTCTGTAAGGGTGGTGAGGCACTGGAATGGGTTGCCCAGGGAAGTTGTGAATGCTCCATCGATGGTGGTGTTCAAGGCTGGGTTGGACATAGCCTTGGGTGGCATGGTTTAGTGTGAGGTGTCCCTGCCCATGGCAAGGGGGTTGGAACTAGATGATCTTAAGGTCCTTTCCAACCCTAACTATTCTATGATTCTATGACATGCTGTAGGTTTGCTGCAGAATTAATTCAAAGTAAATATTTGAGTCTTGTCACAGATTTGTGTCCTGGTTGCCCTTAAACCTATACAGTGTGAGTTTTGATGTTTTAAGGCATGGTGGCTGGCTTATCAAAAAAGGGCATTAGCATGACTTTATCACAGACTCCTAACACAGTCACCCTACTATGTCTGCACTGCAGATAGAGGTGCAGCTACCATGATGGTGAACTTACCAGATTTGAATGAATTTTGCTCAAATGGCACTTGTCTTGAAGACTAGCCTTTACAGTCACCCTTAGAGGGTCTCACAGGACACAAATCCCCAGAAGTCTGAAAAACATAGAAGAGAATCATAGTATAGTTTGGGTTGGAAGGGACTTTCAAAGATCATCTAGTTTATTTCCCTGGCAATAAGTAAGGATACTTTCCAGTAGGTCAGGAAGCTTATGGGAATGCCTCATGGGAATAAATAGGTATTGGTTTTGAACACATTTGTGCTGTTGCTCAGAAGCACAAACATGAATCTGAAGCACAAAGGTAATTACTTCCCTTCGTAAGTTTCCACTCCAGTTTTGTTGTTAAAGACATAAGAAAGAGTATAATAAATATCAGGGTTACATACTTAAGATGTGAAATTGAGGGTTTTTGTGTTTATCACAATATTATTTTTTTTTTTGTAATTCTGAGCATATCCCCTTCCTCCAGCAGTATTTTGATGGCAAAATTAAAATCATACCTTTGATATTTCTTTATACCTGAAGCTGTTTTACTTTAAAGGTGTGAAAGTTTGGTCCTCTTGAGAATCTGAAATCCTAGAATGAAGGAATTTATCATGACCATCTTCCTGGTAATTTTATTTCATAAGAAACATCAGTACAGAAGGAAATGAGGAAGAACAAGAGTTCAAAACTTAGAAAAGGAACTTTATTGATTTTTTATTAGAAGCGTGCTTTGAAATGATTGGAACTATGTTCCAGCGTGTCGGGTATTTTGTGAATTAAATCATACATATAGCAAATAGTTTATAAAATATTTGTGATTCTCCAGTTCTAATGGTAAAATCAGACCATTTGAAAGCATCCATTTGAAATTGTCTATTTTGCCACAATTCAGGCTTCATTAAACCAGGAAAAGAAGAATTTTTTTTGCCATCATTATTAGTTTTGAGTGGTACTTTAAGGTTGTAACTAACATCTATACTGCTAGGAAGTGTATACGTGGTACAATACATTCCCTGCTCTACAAAAGCTATCAGATGAAACCGTGGCCCCATAGAGATAAAACTAGCTATTTCAGGGGTTAGCTGGGAGCAGAGCTAGCAGAGCAGCTCTGGAAGTGCAGAGCCAGTCTCCTTCTACACTGTGCTTTGTACAAAATCACTGCACAGACACGCTAGTGTGAATGGTCAGGTGCAAGGAAATGGCAGAAACCATGCTCTAAATGCAGTTTGTAACCCAAACCCGCACAAATCCTCTTTCATCACCTTCCACAGGGCCCTGCCTACCTCCGCGCCTTGAGGGGACGTGTGACGGGTTTCTCCGAGCAGCTGTTCGGAACCCGCAGGGCCCAGATGCCCGCTCTCGCTTCCACGGGCCCCAACGGCCCGCTCGGCGCCGCCCGCCGCCGTTGCTACGATACGGAGCGGAGGGTTGTGCACCTCCGCGGCCTCGGGCCGCCGTGCCTCCGGCTCTGATCCCGACCCCGGTCCTCACCGCCCGCGACGCGCAGGCAGCATGGCTGAGGTGAGCCCCCCTCACCCTCCTCTCCCCGCCCGTCTTTTATACCTCCGAATAAGCCCAACAGCATCGTCTGTGTACCATCTCTGTCTACGTACCATACTTAAGTGCCGAGTTACTTCTGTGAGCTGAGCTCAGTTATGTCCCGTGTTCAAAGTAGGAGCAATCAGGCTACTGGTACACAGGCAGTAGTAACACTTAAATTGTAGTAACACCTGCTGCTTTTAAGATTGTGGGTGTAATTCCCCCGCCCCATATGCTGTTACTGCTCTTCTTTTAAAACTAATTATGATCACAAATGTAAACGAGGTCAGAACTGAAGGATTGATGGTTGAGAGGAAGGTGAAACAAGAAGCAGCCCGAATGAATTGCTGTGAGTGTCACAGCGGGTTTGGAGGGGTTATGCGCTAAGCTTTGTCCATGTCGGGCAGATCGCCCTTGCATGCGCGCAGCAGCCTGGGGTTTAACATTCAAGTTGCCTTTGCTGTTTTCCCGGTAAAGTTTCTGACAGAAAGAAAACCCCAATCCCTCAAATCAGGGAGGGCGCTAGCAGGGATCAGGGATTTGCAACCAGTGCCTCTGCCTCAATGTGTCTCATAGCCTGACCTTTCAATTGTTAAGGTGTGGTTTTACCCTTTTACTTTCGGGTTTTCCAGGTAGCATGAGCTTATGTATTCCTCTCCCTTTCCTCCCAAACATGGAATAAACATGTCGTTTTGCTTTTAGACCTTTTCAATTTTGAGAATTCCCACCTTTAAACTGTTTATGTTCAAATAGTGAGTAAGAGCCTGAACCATTCTTGAAATATCAGTCTATTGCTTTGAGGGGGCAGATACGAAGGCAGATTTCTAAGGCTGAGCTGTGCATCTCATTGCCTCTCCTCTGTGAGGTGGGCTTGGCATACATCCATAGCCAGCACCAACAGGAGATCTGTTTGCCTGTCTAAGTGAGTCCACCTCAGAGGTATGATTGTAAAGATACAACTAGACATCAATTTCACAGTATAGAGGCATTCCAATCAGTTTTGATCAACCTTGAGTAATGGCAGCAATGTACCTGTGGCAGCATGATGCATTCTCTGGGCTGATTTACCTTGCTGCTTAGCAGATCAGAGAATCATAGAATAGTTAGGGTTAGAAAGGATCTTAAGATCATCTAGTTCTAACCCCCTTGGCAGAGGCAGGGATGCCTCACACTAAACCATGCCACCCAGGGCTCTGTCCAATCCAGCCTTGAACACCACCAGCGATGGAGCGTTCACAACTTCCTTGGGCAACCCATTCCAGTGCCTCACCACCCTTACAGTAAAGAATTTCTTCCTCATATCCAATCTAAACTTCCCCTGTTTAAGTTTGAACCCGTTACCCCTTGTCCTATCACTACAGCCCCTAATGAGTCCTTAATTCCTTACACAATAAACACACATGTAAGTAGTCGCCAGATTTTTCTGCTCTGGCCTTACCTTCCCAGGCCTCAACTGCCAATTTGCCCTACTGAAGTTAAGGCAGGCTTCCATTTTTGGGTGGGTTTTGAGGGGTTTTCTATTATTATTTTAAGATTTATTCATTCTAACCATCCTCTCAAAATGAAATATAAGACCAGACAAGCATTCACTTGTCAGAATTCAGTTCCATTCCATTGTCTCTCCCAAAACAAGATTGTGATCATTTTTTTTTAAAGTATGACATTTACATACTCTCTTTACTCTGCTGCTCTTCTGGATCATTTCAGAATCATTTCTGATCAGCAGCATAAAGGCATTCTAAGTGCCTTATGATATTTTTAAAACAGCCTTTATGCTGCCTATAAACATTTATCCATTTACCTGCTGGGTTTCATTTTGGTTTGGGTTTTTTTGTTTGTTTGGTTTTCTTACCAGTCTTTGAATGCTGAAGTTGTGAAGATTTCTGTGATGACTTCTTTATCTCCTACATGGAAATCATTGTTAAAAAGTAGTTATTAGTGTCTTAATTTAGGACCCTGCTGAAGGATATGAGTTACTTCTCTTCACAATTCTATGAAGAGTTGTTTCAATGAGCTACCATTTAATATCCATGATGACTGTCATTCAGACTGTATCATGACTTTCATCCAAAACAAAGGAATACCAAACCTCCAATTTCCAGAAGAACAGACATGATCTCCAAATTTAGCACAAGGTATCCATTAGTTCAGCACAACAAGGTCCTGTGGATTGCTTCCAAAAACCTAGTAGCGCCTGTAGCGGGCAAAACACAATGCCATGAAGATAAGAGTACTTCCAAGCACAAATTACCATGCTAACTCCAGAGAAGTTGCCGTACTGCTGCCTCTTGGTATTGTGCTCTTTTGAAAGCGATAATGGAGGCTTATCTTAAGCTGTTTTGAAAAATATTGGTGGGACTTGGTGTTCAGCAGCAAAGCTGGCAAAATCTGGTGTTCGAACTGAGCTAGATCAAAAATTCCTCCCTGTGAGGCGCTGGCACTGATTGCCCACAGAAGCTGTGGATGCCCCATCTCTGGAAGTGCTCAAGGCCAGGTTGGACGGGGCTTGGAGCAACCTGGTCTAGCGGGAGATGTCCCTGCCTATGGGAGGGGGGTTGGAACTGGATGATCTTCTGATCCAAACCATGCTATCATTCTGTAATTCTATGAGTTCCTACAGAGGAAGGATTGGCATGCACTGGCATTACTGGAGCTTTCAGACTCACTTATCTGCAAGTGGTTTGCTGGCACTGTCTCCATAGAAAGCATAAAGTAATCAGGCTTTAGGTGCAGAGAACTGGGAAGAATTGAGGCTAAAATACTGGGCTTCCTGAATAGTTGACGTCTTATTCAAACACTACCACAATGATATTTTATAGCCCTATCTTTAAAGTAGTTATGGTACTCAATTCTGTTAAAGCACAAGACGTTTCAGTAAAATGGGGGGAGATATGTTTGAAAAATAGCCTGCAATATGTGTATCATATGCTAGTAAGAACTGGTATTGCAGAAAATTTTGTTATGATTTCTTAGCAGCTGTTACACTTTCAGTATCTTGTCTTTTTATATTCTGGGGTGCCCTGGTTTCAGCTGTGTTAATTTTCTTCTTGGTAGCTGGTACAGTGCTTGTTTTGGGTTTACTATGAGAATGATGTTGATAGCACAGTGATGTTATAGTTGTTCCAAATTAGTGCTTACCCTAAATCGAGGACTTTTCAGTCTCTCATCTTCTGCCAGTGAGGAGGGGCACAAGAAATGGAAGAGAAGACAGCCAGGACAGATGACCCGAACTAGCCAAAGGGATATTCTATACCACAGAGAGTCAGTATAGAAACTGAGGGGAGTTGTCTGGGAGCCATCAATCACTGCTTGGGTACAGGATGGGTATCGATCAGCAGGTGGTGAGCAATTGTGTTGTGTGTATTGGGTTTGATTCCTCTCTTTTTCCTTTTATATTATTATTATTATTATTTACTTTATTTCAAATATTAAACTGTTCTTACCTTTTATCTTACCCCCACTGGGATGGGGGGAAGTGAGTGAGCGCTGCGTGGTACTTAGTTGCAGGCTAGGGTTAAGCCATGGCATGGGGTTGTGAAACGTTGCATTCCTCCTATTTGTTGATTATCTCTCTTATTTCATTCAGTCTTGCAAGCCACATCTAGATGAAAGTGCATTTGAAGCACTGGAGAAAGACTTCCAAGATGTCATCAATCAGCTTAAGGGAGATAAAGCTCTGGAAAAATTCAGAATAGAATATGAGAAGCTCCATACTGTTCTGAAGAAGTCTCATGAAAATGAAAAGCATCTCATGGAGGAATGCAGGAACCTGAATGCTGAGCTTGTGGTGAATTCATCTAAAGTAGCTGCGCTCACAAAGATCTCTAAAGATGATCGGGGAACTATATCATCAATGAAGACGGTAATGTTTTGAATAGAATTAAAAATGATCTGAAATTGTCAAAGACAAGCATGGTAGTAAGAAAACCATATACAAGAACACTCTCTTTTATGTAGAGAACCAGCTGGAGGACTAACTATAGAGCTGGCATCTCCAGTTCTTTAACCTCTGCTTTGCGGTCAGTCGCTTTGTTTCTTCAGCCTGGTGTTTTTTACAGGTCTCAGATAAATTCTGTGTTTATTTGCACTAAACCTATTTTATCAGCTTTCAGGTACTCACTAATAATTTTGTTTAAACTTTCCCTTTGTAAAATAGCACATTTTCAACTTAATATACAGGTTTTGATTCATTAGTACTTCTGAAGGGCTGTTTGGATGTCAGCTGCTGCCAGAACATTAAAAAAAAATTACTTATTTTGCTGAAATATGGATTGTAGACCATCAACTCACATAAATAAGTGTTTCACAACTTTTCTTTTTAATAGGGATCCTTTACAGCATTTCAATATGATTTTACCAATTTAATCTGATGTGTTCTTTGTTATTGATTTGAACTCTGTCAAATCAGTGTTTCACTCACTAAAAACAATCAACATTTTTAGCCTTACAGTGAGGTTTGACTAGCAGAAACATAAAGGTACCAAATGATCAGAAGACTGTATTTTGAATGCTTTCCCTTCTGATAGTTTAAAAACTTAGGCTTTAATTTAGCAGTTAGTTGAGAAACCTCAATGCCTTACAATCAAGTGGTTTGTTCCAGTAAAATAAATTCAGTGTAACAATCCAGAGGGATCTATGAGCACTATATAAATAGAAGTTCTTTGAAATGAAGTTTCTTGTCCTTGTAATTATTAAATAGGATGCTGTCATCCTATGGCTGCAGCTTGCAAGCCCATGGTACTGCTCAAGGAGAAGGAGGAACACTGTATAGAAAATCTTGCTGGTTTTCACTGCTGCTAAGCAAAACCCAGTAGGAGGGTGTCAGGAACCAAAATGATCCTTCTAATTTGCTTTCTGCTATTACATGGCAATACTCTGAGTCTGAACAGTAGCAGAGACAGTCCTTCAAGATGTTCCCAAGCTGAGGAGCCATTGTCTTAGTAAGGTCATAAAACTGAGGAGGGGAAGAGTAGGAAAAATTAGAGCCTTTCCAATTTCAGCAGCTGATTTGAAGCTCAGGCAAGATATAATTTCTAGTGGTTTTCTGTGGGCCAAGTAAAGAGCACTGGCACTTTTTCAGTTTGGTTTTGAGAATTAGTCTTCCCCTTAAATGTTCAGGGATTCTTTGGATGTTGTTTAAAATGTTTAAATGTCATGTTTTGGGGGTTGGTTTGGTATACCCTCCATATTTCACATTATTCTCCTTTCTGAAGGGAAGTTCCATTACAGCTGTAGCATTTCACTACAATTTTACTGATGTTCAAACAATGTGTTTTGTGAGTGCCCAAGGCAAGTGATGAGGCAAGTTCAAGTGCTAAAATAGCAAAGATAATATTCTTCAGTGCTAAATTAAACAAACAATCTGTTCCTCTGTTTCATTATTTATAAAAGCTGGGAGAATCCTGGTGGGGCTGTTGCTGTCAAAATGGAATCGTTCCTTCAAATTAAGGCCCTAAATCTTGGTGATCTGATGGATCATCAGGGCTACAGTTTTACAACTTTCCTCTTCTAGGTCATAGTTTCATATACAAATACAAGTTGTAGAAGCAAAATTTTTCTCCATGTGAAGCCTGGTTGTAATCAGTAGGGTTGTTTAGGGACAGGGGTTAACTACGCAGATCAGTGGCTGGTAGGACCCAGGTCACTAATAATTGATAGCAGTTAACTGCCTGATGGTTGCTCAGTGCTCTGGTTTATAGTTTTAATAAACTGGAGGTAACAGTGTGCTGTTTACAGTCATCAAAGGACCAAAGGGTCAGGCTGAATACAAAGGCAATACAGTTCTCTTTTTTCATTGATAGGGATACTGATCCACAAGGCTGCATGGGAAGAATGCTAGGATGGGAATTTGTAGGAGCTTGTATTGCCCAGCTTGGAATCACCAAATTTTCAATTTCCAGGGGGATCAATCCAATACATTAAGAAAGCATTTCAGTAAGTCTCAGTTTCTGAGCAGTGAAACTGGTGTGATCTTTTGGGGTAGTTAATGAAAAAAAAATAAGGCAGTCACATTTCTGAATTTTGCTTCACAATTTCCAGAGTTCCAGTCCTTCTCCACAAAACTTTTGGATGACTCTTAACTGCAAACATCCAATGGACTTCTGTCTTTAACTATACACAGATTGCAATGCATGTTACCTACCTGACCATGTACTGCAATTACGCAGTGATCTGATAAACTGCATTCTTTCAGTTCCCCTCTCCACTGAGTAATAATGTGAATATTTTTGCAATGGAGGCTTCCACCATCAAAATTTTCTTCCTCTTTACTTTTGAAATTAAAGAAAGCAATCTGTTGATCTGCTATTCAAGGTAAAAGACACAACCAGGAAACAGCTACGGAGAAGCCCAGTTTCGCTGATGCTAAAGTCTGTAACAAATTCTAATTTACATTTTGCTTATTAATGGGGCCATCATCTGTGCCTGCTAACTTTATTGGTCAAAATTGGTTTTATCAGTACAGATTCAATAAAATCGTTTTTACCCATCAAAAGCAAGATAAATTGAAAAGCAGAGCTTGAGGTGATCTGAAATCACTGCTTATCTGAATGGCCTCACTGACTTCAGTGATTGCGGTTGTGAATACTCACCAGAACAAAATACTTGCTGAAGCCAGTAAGACTTCTCAGAGGTCATATTGATTTTATTCACCAGTTCTATCCCCTAAAACTCCAATCATAATGATTTAATTCACCAATTTTAATCACAGTCTAATCAGCCAGCAGGAAGCTTTGATTTAAGTAATCAGCTTTAATCTTATTTTCCATTTGCATTTTTCTAGAGAAAGGTTGGTTGCCTCTTATTGGTTGGCAAATCTAAAACATGTTTATTTACAGCTATATTTTATGCTATTCTGCCAGTCAAGATGATACACTATATCTTCATGCTGTTATTTCCGCCTAGTGTGCATTTATTTCAATTTCATAATTGAACATTTTTATGTAAGATAATAATGAATGGAAAATGTAATATTTACCAGATGATACTTAATACTTTCTGTGTGATCATTGCTGCATTTGAATGGAAATTAGAACTCAGAATGTATAAACCAAAAGTTTACTTTAATATTTAAACCTGTTTAAATATGCTTGGTGCAGAAGTGAAAAGCACATCTTTTGAACTACATTTTGAACTAAGTAATTTACTGAGTAATGGAAATAGTGGTTTTAGGTAGTGAATTTAATTGACTATAATCTCCTTCAGAATTTCTGAAGAAGTAAAGTCCTCTGCCTAACTCTTTAATAGGTTGGGAAAAAAAAGAGGAGTAAACATTCCTGATCTTTAAGTTCCAGATGGTTTCTCAAATTTGGATATGCTGAACTAGTTGAGTAAATAAAAGGAAAATGTATTCCCCTTCCAGTTTGAATAGGCCACAGATGTTACATTTTGTGTTATCTTTTCAGCAAATTCTAGTAGCCTGTTACTTCTGCTAGTTTAATAGCTTCAATTTTTAATTTAGGCAGTAAACAGCTAAGTACTACATTTGATTTTAAAGAGTTCAATAAATATATTAACAATATACCATAGTATAGGTGTCATAATTTTGAGTTTAATGTTAAATGGGTTTTTTTTAGAACTAGATATGTTAATTTCAATAAAGAACCACTGTAAACAATCTGATATAAATGAAATTATTTTATATTCTTCATTGTGGAGGTGTTTTAAATTTTTTTCCCTGTCCCATTTTCATATGATGCAAATAGGAGTTGAAAGGCATATTATGGCCTGATGTAATGATGCTTCTATCTTGCTCTGCTTGGGGAAACCCTAGAGCTAATATAGAGCTGCACAGCCACTCTAGGAGTCTAAATCTGTATATGTCCATCAAGTCCAGGACTCCACCAGGAGCCATCTGAGAAAAGAGCATGAGAAAGGACATCATGCTGTGATTTGCAGCTCAGGGCTTCTGGTGTCACAAGTAGTGCCTTCATTATTTACTGAGTCTTTGGGAACTTTTCTTCCAGGCCAGTCACTTTCTGAATTTATGCATTTTTTTTATCACAGGATTCTAGAACTGATGAGAGGTTGGTTTACACCTGGCAAGGAATAGGCCTGCTCTGTTACTCTTAAGGATCTGATTCAAAGGAGAGAGATACAGAGGAAGTTAAAAAAATTGAGTGAACCCTCCTCCCCTATCCTGTTCTATCCTGTTTGTGGGTATCAGACCTGGGCTTGTGAGAGAGGCGCATGAGTCTGTCATTCAAGTAATTCCATATGCTGAAATTTGGCATAAGAATTGTAGCTTGTCTAAATATATAGTTAAAATAAAAGTACACTAGGTCCTCACAGATGAAAATGAACAAAGGGAGAGAAAAGCCCGGAGTACCATCTTTTTCTCATCCTAATTAAGTTGAATGTTCATTGTCATAACATCTAATAAGATTTGTACAGACATAAGTGAGCTATTTAAGTAGATAGTACCTTTGTGGGCACTGAATTCTCAGTAAGTTTTTAGGTACTAGTGGGTCTGACACGACCATAACCTCATAGAGTGAGATTTGATAATGTTCATATCTATGTATTAAAGAAAATGTATTAAAGCTTTTGTGATGTAAATTGACATAATCTGTATGGCTCAAAATGTTTGCTATGCCCTCATCCAAAAGAAAAGGCAACTGGTAAGGAAAATTTTTATGAATCGATAAGCATGAAAAGGCATGAAAATCCATTTTCTTAATTAACTAAAATGCAAGGCAATTAATTTGTTGTTCATTTTCAACACAGTTTAATTTGTGTAATTGTTTTCAATTTCATTCCTAGGAGATTGACAAGGCCTGGAAAATGGTGGATATAGCCTATGAAAAGGAGCAGAGAGCAAAAGAAAAGATTGCTTCACTGCAAGAGGAAATTGCATGCCTAAGTAGTTCAGTGGAGCAAGGATCTGGAGCATCCCTAGGACAAGGCCACAAGTAAGTTTTTTTCAGCGAGGGGGAAATCCTAATCTGATTTTCTGTCTTTCTACGCTACATTCTATTCTGGTTAGCTGTTTACACACTACAAGGACACTGGGAAACAGAAAGAGAGGTCTTTTCTGCCTTTTACTTTTCTCAGGAGTGTACATTTATTGGTCTACATGTTTATGCAGTGAGCAAGTACAGAATCAGGCTCTGAGCAAGTTCATTCAGTGTTGGATTAATATGAGAGATCAAATAAGAATCAATATTATGCACTTTCTCAGTATCTGTCATATTGTTTTATCTCACTAGCATTTCAACATACTCTGTCTTTGAGAATATGATCCTGTCAAGATTTTTATACGTGATGGCAGCAGGGTCAAGTAGATAAGTCAAGGAAAAAGGAGACTTGATTTCTGTTCCCAGCTTTGTTACAAACAGTTATTCTTGTTTGTATTCTTGTTTGTATTTTATATTTACATACTTTCAAGACTATGGATTTTTTCTACTGAACATCTATGCACAGAGGGACTTAGTGTCAGGTGGAGCCTCTGACTGCTACAGCATGCAAATAATAATGATCCTCAAGAGCTGCTCAAAAGTCCTCTAAAAGTTAGTGTTTGTAGCATCAAATCCTCAGACTGTGCTTATGCTGTAAGTTTAAGTCTAAACTCAAAGATGAGATAAATATATGGACTTGTGCACTTTCTGTGGAGATTGCTGATGGTTTGCCCTGCTAGTTCTGGGCTGAAATTCTTACACTGTGTAAGGTATTTATGTTAAGCATTCAGGGTATGTATGAGCCATGCTCATCTCCCCGTGCACTGTGTGTCCAGGCTGCATAAACAAGACTTGTGTCTGTGAGTAAGGCCTTTAGTGCGCTCAAACATTTTCCTTCCAAGGAACGTGCCAGCACGTAAGCCACTTGAATGCATGAAAAATCCGCTCCTTCACCTTTTGTCACTGAAATTTTCTGGTCCTGTGTAACAGGTTTCCTTGGATCTAAAAGCTTGGTCATTAAGCCTTCCCTAGTATAACTCTCTCTAAAAGCAGCTCTCTGGCTGCTTGTAGCATTTTCCTGCAAGAGTCAGGAGCTGCTTACCGTTTCCAGCTGCTGCCCAGGCTGCTTGAGACCTGCCTACTTAAAATCTCTTCTTAAAAGTTCCTTCTGTATTTCCTGCTAGTTCCATGCTTAAATACTTTGTCCAGTGACAAAACCAGGGGGCTTGTCTGGCCCCTGGCCAGACTTCGGAGATTTTCAGCGTTATAAGGTGGAAAGTACTATAGTCTTTTAAAACTATAAGGCTGGCTTTTAAGGTTGAGCTTGAACCCGCACTACTTGGGCTTTCTTTCAGACTGAAAATGTGTCCAAACAGGGAGTCTGGTTTATTCTTACATTAGGTACCGTAAGACATAACCTAGTTAGGTGCCCAGTCAGGTAAGCTGCAAAGAGACTGGTTACAATAACGTGACATTTTTGGTCCCTGAGTAATTTTGCAATGGGCAGAGAAGAAGGAATTTTGTTCCCTGCTACCTTTTTGGGAAACTGAGGGGTTCTTCATACCCATAAGGGTGTGATATTACAAGAAAGAGTGATTTATTGGACTAGGTTAGCTTTTAAGGCTACCTATGTTGATGGTGACTACAACAGTAGACAGTGTATAACTCAATTGACCAGCAAAGTCTTAATCCAAAAGGAGCTTAAAATGAAACAAATTACTTTAAAACTCCTGTTTCTCTCAAAAGAGCTTGCTCTGGCATAGCAGGAAGAGCAGAAATGGCCTGTGACACTGCTTGACAATTATTTCCTTGCTTCTAGTGTCTGGGATTTGCTAAAATATAAAGAAGAGGTAACAAAGGAGCGAGACCAACTGCTGTCAGAAGTTGTGGAGTTACGTCAAAGTCTAACTCAAGCCACAGAACAGCAGCAGGCTACAGAGAAGGCAAAAAACGAGGCAGATCAATCTATTATGCAGGTCAGTACAGATCACCAGGTGTTGACTCAAGGCTTTATCCTGAACCATTCTCCACACTTGCAATTGATCTCCATTAACTAGTATGCTACTACCTCTTCTTTCACATCTCAAACATTTTCACGAGTGCTCAGAAAGGAGTCTAGTGAGAATGATATTTATGTTTTTTCTCTACTTCTAGGCTGTCTTTTTCAAAATGTAATGCCATGTACCAGCTGCTTCCATAGCTTCCCAATAGCCTGAAAGAAGCCAAGGTTCTTTTGCCTGAATTGTAGTTATCTTTCGTACTGGAGATGTTGGGTTTTTTTCTGCATTGTAAATCCTTATGCTTCCAAAGAACCATTTATAATGTAGACCTGGAATAGAGATCCTAGGTTCCTTGCTGTTGGCAGTGGTTGCCATATGGTGCCATACCATAATTTTTAAGAATGTATCAAATTCTGACTTCAAAGCTAATTAAGCTTTGAATTAATTAACCCTCCCCTACTTTTTTCATGGGAAGCTTTCTAGAACATTACTTTTTTAATAGTTAGAGACCTTCTTTCTTCTTCACACTGATTCTTGCCTACTGTTTTTCAGCTTAAATAATTTTTCACATCACCACTATCTGTAGAGAGCAGTCATATTAAAGAATCATAGAATCATAGAATGGTTTGGGTTGGAAAGGACCTTAAATTCCATCTTAGGGTCATCTAGTTCTAACACCGCTGCCATGGGGAGGGAGACCTTGCGCTAAACCAAGTCACCCAAGCCCTAACCAGCCTGGCCTTGAACACTGCCAGGGATGGAGCATTCACTACTTCCTTGGGCAACCCATTCCAGTGCCTCACCACCCTCACGGTAAGGAACTTCTTGAGATCTAACCTGAACTTCCCCTGTTTAAGTTTGAACCCATTACCTGCTGTCCTATCACTACAGTCCCTAATGAAGGGTCCCTCCCCAGCATCCTTGTAGGCCCCCTTCAGATGCTGGAAGGCTGCTATGAGGTCTCCATATTCCATCTCAGCTTTACTTTTTTTGTTTCCTTTTCAAGTTAGGTTTTCTGTTTTGCTGACCATCTGAGCAGACAGTTCTACTTTAGCTGATCAATCTCTATGGCTTCCTTTAAATGCGTATAGCAGCTAGGGATACAGAAGACTGAGGATCAATAGGATGACCACTGAGTGGAAAGAAAGTAGAAAAGGATGGCAGATGGGATGCAGAACTCTGATTGATACACAAAATATAAAAACAAAATAATGAGGAACAAGAGAATTTACAGCAGAATATAGATAGGGACTGGAGCAAGACAACAGGAGAAAAGAAAAGTGGAAAAGAACACTTAAAGAGCAGAGTAGAGATAGAAGCAGCATTTAATTTACAGGTTTTTATTAATCACATATAGGAAAGTAATGATCAGTCTAGGTTTTATGTGCAGCATCTGTTTCTAAAGCAGATGGCTGGGAGTGTATTACAAGACAGCATAAATCTTTGCTTTTCTGACAGAATTGTGGGCATGGGAGAAGAGAGAGAGAATTGAAACTCCCATCAAAATTTACTGAATCTTGCCAGCTTTAATCTTCTGATATTCACTTTATCAGCTCTTAAATTTACAGGATTATTGCAGTATTTGTAACTACCCCCATTCTCCCAGTTCTGGAGAAATTATTCTCCACTTCAGACTGCTTAAATGACAATGTCTTTCTGAAGATCCTATCAAAGACCCTGTCTATTCTGGCAACTTTTCATCTGTGGGCTCAGAAAGGGAGGAAACTTTAAGCAATGAACATCTTACAATTGCTGGTCCCTGGCTGAACTGAAAATTTCCATGTAGATCAACCCCCTGTGTCTCCTCTCTGCTGATTTTGCTCCATCACATTTTTGGGGAGGGAGAGAGCAAAAGTCACAAGACAGTCTATTAAATATGAAAGGAAGCCCCTTTTTCAAAGTTCCCACAGGGGGACTTTGAGAACAGAAGATTGAGAGCAGTTGTGAAAATGAACACTGGTCTGACATTTCTCTTTCCTTTAATATCAGTATAACAAGTGTTTCTGCTGGTGAGACAGAAAAATAAAAATCCTTGCAGTACAATATGAAGCCCTAATTAGTTTTAATTCTGCATTCAGAAAGTACCACTATACAAGTGACTTGTAACTGAAAATACATTTGTGCCACTCCATGTCCAGAGGAATGCTTTTTTGACTGAATTGTGTCAGACCCTTCCGTGTGGATGAACTGACTGGTGCTTAATAAATTCTTGTCATCAGTGAATAGGTTCCCTCATGCAGGGTATTTTGTTCAACCCCTAGAGAACATATTTTCTTCTGAGAAGATCTGGCATATTACATGTAGTAGTGGGTACAGTAATATAGAAGCTGTTGTTTTCAAAATTAAGCACAATAAAAGGAGAGGTGAGAGGCCTTGTTTTCCTGAATAAAAGGCAGCAGAACTTAAAACCTTTGTCTTGTCTATTGTTACAGCTTCAGCATGACATCCAGGTGCAACAGAATGAGGTAACACGAGAGGCTCAAAAGAAGGAAAGATTAGAGAAAGAGCTGAAAAATCTTCTAGCTGAAATGGATGATAAGCAAACTGAGATAAAGAATTTACAGCAAGATATACAGAGGAATAAAGAGGAACAACTGAAAATGGAACAGAACCTAAAAGAGCAGAAGGTAGGGTACATGTTACACTGTATGTGCCAGGTCTAAGCTGCTAAAATAAGAAGATAATAGAATTTCCTGAAGGGAGAGGGAGGAATATTAATTTAAGTCAATAAATTTTAACAAATAATTATTTTAATATAAATATTAGTTTACTAATAAATAAATATATAAAGCGTGTTGGCAGATTTCAGATAGATTTACTCACAGAAATCAGTAGTGGATCACAATGATATTGTTAGAGACCATCTTGGAAAGATCACATCAAATGGCGTGGATGATCTAATGATAGTAACAGGAGACTGCCAGGTTGAATTTCTGATGTGTATTGCCAGTTTTGCCACTGACTGACTGTAGTGGCATTAGTGAAAAAGTCATTTTACCTCCAACCCCTTCTTTCTTCTCTGTCACAATAATTTTTATCTACCTCTCAAGCTTGTGGAAGAGTTTCTGTGAAAGGGCAGAGAGCTGTCTTCGTAAACCTTTTTGATTGATTTTCTCCATTCTGTTTCTAAAAACTTTATCTGGAAATGCCCTAACATAGTGTTCTTAAAGTGTTTGAATTTCAAGGTTTTCAGTCCATTTCCCCTGACTTTAAGAAACTCTAAGAGAAGCAATTTCAGTAAATGGCAGGGGAGATCTCATCACTGTAAACCAGTCCTACCTCAAGGGAAACTTCTTTGGGAGTTGTGTGTATCTTGTAAATTTATTACTTTTATAGCTTTTTTCCCCTTCAGGTACCTGAATTTGTGAAGGTAGATGTCTGTGACAATTTTTTGTCAACAAAGAATCCTAGTAAAATACTTCACATAAAGAGGTACAGAGAAGACTTGATTTTTTCTCTGAATATCACTCATTTGATGCAGCTTTTGAGGGCAGCCCCATGATCTGCCAGGAAATCACATTTTTAAAAATAGGATACCTACATTTCATGGTTCTATTCCATTCTTCCTCTTCTTTATAGTCCCTTTCAACCTTTCTAACTGCAGATTTTGAGGGCATTCAATTGTCTAAGCTATCCTGGAAACCAATAATTCACATAAAGTGCTGTGCCTAGGCTAATTAATCAGGCTTTGCACTGTCTTTGTTATCTGTGCTGGCATGAAGGTGTCTGTGGATGCCCTGCATTGTCTATTGCAAAAAGTCTGTCCGAAACACAGGCTATCCGACTGTGCATGAGCTAGAGTAGAGATCTGTGGGAGAAGGTGACTCAGCTATTGCAATATCATTGGGTTACTGTTTCTCAACTGAATGCTAGTTGGCTTGCTTGCATGACAGTGAAGATGGTTTGATACAGCTACTATAGTCTTCATCCCACCCATGGACAACCCTCAACAAAAAGGCACCTGAAACCTGGTGTTATCCTAACTTTTGCAACACAAGAAACAGAATTCCTTGTTTTTGATAAGAAGCAACTTATCTTTACTTCTGTATGAGTTCAGAAGAGGGACACTCCACGTCTTTGAATGTTTGTAAAGGCATAGTATATATTGACTTCACGAGTTTATCACACGTTAATGCTTGAAGTGAAAAATATGATGCTTTTTCTTTCCTCCCTTACAGAGTAATATCTGTTAGGGGAAGTCCCATAAAGCAGAAGACAAGACTGGCAGCTCCAGTACAGAAGTGTATGTTCTCCACATAGACCATGAAACTGCTGTTGCAGGCTTTTGGCTGATGACAAATTAGAGAAGAAAATGGTTGTGTCCTGGTCTCAGCAAACCATGTACCCACAGAAATGTAATCAGCATATTAATGTAGGATTTGCTTGCTAAGAAACAGAGCTTCCCTGCCTTCTGCTGATTGAAGTAATTTGAATCTCATCCTCGTTTTCAGCAATTATGTGTAGCACGTTGTGTTACGTGATGCTTGCCAAATGCCTAACAAGAAGTAAAATATTCATCTACCACCTGCAAGAGAGACCTGCTAAATGCTTTCCATTTTTTTCCCTCCCAGAAACAAAATTTTGAAATGACACTGGCTGTGTTATTTATTAGAAATTATCATTTCCTGTAGTCAGTATGAGCACGTATCATATTTCACATTAGTAATTTCATCAGCAACGAAGTGTGGTTTTTAAGCAGCCAACAATCTGTAGCAGGCTTTATCTCCTGGGGAGATGGAAAGTTCTGTCTTCATGTATATATAGATATTATAATGAGATTAAAAAGAATTACTAGGATTGTTCTTTAATCTAACAGCTCTTGAATGAAAAAGCTGGTAAGGAACTTGAGCAACTACAGATGAGAAATTGTAAGCTCATAGAAGAGACTGAGCAGCACAATGTGATGTTTGAAGAGGTGATGAAAAACATGCAGCAGAAGACAGCAGAACTGAAAGTAAGTACCAGAAGGTGCATGCATGCTATCAGCTGTGTTGCTCTGGTGGCAATCTTACTGCTTGGGACAGGGATGACCTCACTTCTTGTACTGGTAGTTCCCTATGGGTAGTTTTGGAGAAAACCTCAGCTAAGGAGTTTCTAGGAATTGATCTGGCTGTCACTGGATGCCATTCTTTCCTTGGCAGTATCATGCCTCCAACCCTGTCACCTGACAGTGGAGCACTTGTCCTGCTGGAGGAGCTGTGCTTCATAAAATGCATGAACCAAGCTGCTCAGTACCTTGTGTTCATAAAGGATGCATGGTACTTTGAACAAGCACAATGGTTAGTTTGATTGTGAGTTCTACAGATAAAAGCAATGACTTTCTTGCTTACAGTGATTAACATAATCTGAATGTTGCCAAAAACCTTGACAAATCTTAATAAATTGTAATGACAGTTTCCTGGATAGCTTCCATTGAAGGGAGTTGCTTCCAACACTGAAATTCCCCCATCCCCAGTATCAGTTCGGAAACTTAAATATATGTAACTAGGATATTGTTTACTTGCTGACATAAATTGTTTTCTTGCATGACTTTACATTGTATAACAGTTGTTTTGTACCACTCAGAAGCAGGTGAGTTTCAGCTGGAGAAGGATTAAATGATTCCTGCATATGCTTTTTAGGGTACTTTGATTACCCTTTGAGAAAGGGTAATGTGTAAGTGTTAGATGTTATTACTCAGTCTACCGTATCTTGCATTTTGTATCATCTTGGTATTAAAACACTAAACATTCAGGTAGAGAATAATTATCTTATCAAGGTTTAGTCAAGTGTAATCAATTCACCAAAATAAAAAGGGAACTGTTAGTCAAAATGATGAAAACTAAAAAACTAACCACTGACAGATTAAAACACAGATGATTCTGATCCTGAATGGACTGTATGGTAGGAGCTTGTTTTCTGTTGTATTTTGTTAGGCAGACTGGAGGATATATTTTTTTTACCTATTTGAAAACCAAATTGCTGTCTTTTCCAGGTTATCTGATTTTATCATTCCTTCTAGCAATACCGTCATTGTTTAAAAATTCACGAGCAATGTGTTCTATTGTGGCTTAACATTTGAGGCTCTAGAGTGTCAAAAGGAAGATTTTGGTTCTATGATCTTATCCTAACTTCAAGAAAAGTTGATAGAACTTGTAGAATCATGCAGATGGAATTCTGGGAACAAAACAAGATAGATCTTACTGAGTAGTTACTAATTAAGCCAATTGCTAAAACTTCTACAAGCCCCAGTCATGATCTGAGATACCCTTTTTATAGGTGTTGTGCTTGCAGTTCCATCCTGCAGTGTGCTGAGTGCCTCCACTGTGGTGTTCACTGAACTGTGAAAGTACTCCTATGTGTGTTCAAGGTTATTGTTAGTAAGAATTGAGGACATTCACACTCTCCCAGAGGATACTCACACAATAAGATTGATCATCTCACAGGATCAGTAGCTGAGGATATACGTGGAACACTGTAGTCTGTGATGGCTGTAAAACCTAACAGTGGCACTGAATTGTATGAGGAAGTTATATTTACTGCTTAAAAGGAAATATAGAATCATAGAATAGTTAGGGTTGGAAAGGACCTTAAGATCATCTAGTTCCAACCCCCTTGCTATGGGCAGGGACACCTCCCACTAAACCATGCCAACCTGGCCTTGAACACTGCGAGCGACGGAGCATTTACAACTTCCCTGGGCAACCCATTCCAGTGCCTCACCACCCTTACAGTAAAGAATTTCTTCCTCATATCCAATCTAAACTTCCCCTGGTTAAGTTTAAACCCGTTACCCCTTGTCCTCTCACTACAGTTCCTCATGAAGAGTCCCTCCCCAGCATCCCTATAGCCCTCCTTCAGATACTGGAAGGCTGCTATGAGGTCTCCACGCAGCCTTCTCTTCTCCTTCTTTCTCATCCTATCTTCATACAGGAGGTGCTCCAGTCCCCTCATCATCCTCGTGACCCTCCTCTGGACTTGATCCAACAGTTCCATGTCCTTTTTATGTTGAGGACACCAGAACTGCACACAATACTCCAAGTGAGGTCTCACAAGAGCAGAGTAGAGGGGCAGGATCACCTCCCTTGACCTGCTGGTCACGCTCCTTTTGATGCAGCCCAGGATACGGTTGGGTTTCTGGGCTGCAAACGCACACTGCAGCCGGCTCATGTTCATTTTTTCATCGACCAACACTCCCAAGTCCTTCTCCGCAGGGCTGCTCTGAATCTCTTCTCTGCCCAACCTGTAGCTGTGCCCGGGATTGGTCCTACCCAGGTGTAGGACCTTGCACTTGTCAGGCATCAGCCCACCTCACAAGCTTGTCAAGATCCCTCTGGATGGCATTCCTTCCCTCCAACATATCAACCGAACCACACAGCTTGGTGTCATCGGCAAACTTGCTGAGGGTGCACTCAATCCCACTGTCCATGTCACCGACAAAGATGTTGAACAAGACCGGGCCCAACACCGATCCCTGAGAGACACCACTCGTTACTGGTCTCCAGCTGGACATTCAGCCATTGAGCACTGTTCTTTGTGTGCGGCCATCCAGCCAGTTCTTTATCCACCGAGTGGTCCATCTATCAAACTGATGTCTCTCCAACTTAGAGACAAGGATGTCATGTAAGACAGTGTCCGATGCTTTGCACAAGTCCAGGTAGATGACATCAACTACTCTACCCCTGGCCATCAGTTCCATAGCTCCATCATAGAAGGCCACCAGATTGGTCAGGCAGGATTTCCTCTTAGTGAAGCTATGCTGGCTGTCACCAACCACCTTGTTGTTTTTCATGTGCCTCAGCATGCCTTCCAGGAGAATCTGCTCCAAGATTTTGCCAGGCACAGAGGTGAGACTGACTGGTGTGTAGTTCCCTGGCTCATCCATTTTCCCCTTCTTGGAAATGAGGGTTATATTTCCCTTTTTCCAGTAGTCGGGAACTTCACCTGACTGCCATGACTTTTCAAATATGATGGACAGTGGCTTAGCAACTTCATTTGCCAGCTCCTTCAGGACCCGCGGATGGATTTCATCAGGTCCCATGGACTTGTTTCTCTTGTGATTATTGGTTGTGTTTCCTGGTAACTAGTTTGGCAGTGTTTTGATTGATTATTTTCTCCTCTGATTGTACATCAAATGAGATGAACTCCACATTTTACTTTTTTTAAAAGCCTGTCCTCGGTTAAACCGCAACAAAGCCATAGGTTATAAAAGAGATGAGGATAACAGATACTTGCTATTTGGAACATGCAATCAGATTGCATTTCAGATATCTTTCTCATCGCAGTCACTGTCCCTGATACTTCAAAGGAAATTAGAGCTGCCGATGTTTAATCTGCAGGACTAATTGGTTAGTGCTGTGCAAGGTTTGCAGCTGGGGATTCCTTATTGATCATCTTTGGCCCTAAAGTGTAAGATTTGATTATAATTTTCCTTGCCCTAGCTGGCTTTGCTATAAATTATTTTTAATATTGTTAAACTAGCTAATTTCCTTCTCTTAGGTGACCCATGGCACTTATACCTTTGCGTCCTGAATTTAAAGGAATAAGTATATGCCAAGTACAGAGGTGGTTTTTTTCTGTAGATACATTCTCTCCCCTTTCTTTATTGCTGCTCTGTAGGCCAGAGATGAGGAAGTGGCTCAGGTGCGCCTTGAAATTTCAAAGCTGAACAAAACAAGGGAGATTCTCCAGAACAAGCTGCGTGCTGCAGAGGAACAGAAAATTGATGCAGCACATGAGAGAAACACCCTAAAAAATCAAATATCTGGACTGGAGAAAGGTATGTGTCTAACTGATGGGTGGATCTGTCTTGTGATTTGTAATTTATTTATTTGGGGTACGTTGTCCTGTTAGGATCAGGTATGAGACTGTATAAATAACATTTGGAATCTATAGCAGCATTTTAAAAACCTTGTTGACTTATGCAATTTTCATAATGTAGCATATGTGGGGTGAACATACAGCAGACATAACTGAACTTCGTGGTGTGCCAGTTGGTGCCATGTCATCCCCAATGCACTTTCATTGCTCCTGAACTGACCTGTGAGAGAAGCAATCTTAGAACTTACTGAAAGCAGATATTGTTAGGACATGCTTTTTCCCCTGCTTTGATTCTGCTGAATAGTTACAGCCTAGAAGTGGATTTGTACAAGCAAGCTGATGAGCTTAATTCTGGTATGTTCAGGACTTCAGCTGGCCAGTGTGGATGCTACAGCTATCTAAGTATTGACTTTGACTTGCTAGCAGATCTGGAAAGCTTTAAGAAGGAAATTTAAACATTTTTTCCAAATGGACATTTTTGAAGAAAATGCTTTGGGTCTAATAAAATATTTTGTTGAACTTTTAAAACCAACTTTCTTGTATTTTTTTAGCATTTAAAACCACCTCTTTTTAAACATTTAAGCCAAATACATTTCAAAATCAAATATGCTTTGAAATACAGACACATTTACAAAGTGATTTTTCAGAAAAAAAAAAAACAACAGTTTTGTGATTTTTGTTTCTGAAGTTATATTACGAAGTTTGCAAAATATTAGATTTGTTGAGACTTTTTGGGGTGGAAGAAAACCCTTTACTATAAATTTCATCTAGTTCGAGTTGATACATGTGGGCATAAATGCCTCTCCCTGCTCTTGTTTGTTTCTAGCTTATGATCTGAAAAGACTGCATGTATGAGATACGAATCCTCACATGTAACTGTATTTATGGAAATTTATGTCTGTTTTTCATGCATCTCTGTGAGGGTGGAAGAGCTTTCCCACAGGTGTTGTGCTAGTACTGCTTAAGGTCATGCGCTGTGCTGGAAAGCAGAGAGGAACTTACTTAGGAAATTCGAATATGTACTGGAATGCCTGAGAATGGCTGCTAGTAGCATATTTGACACATCACTCCAAGGTACTGCATTTCCTGCGTTGCAGTGTTAGTGTAGCAGGTTTTAATTAATTTTAAAATATAGTGAAAACATGTCTCCAGTTTTTAGCATCTTTTTAATAGTATATGTCCAGTGTTAATCTTGACCCATAGCAGGTAGTTTTAACTCCACTGAAGCCAGTAGAATTTCACTGCCTCAAAGGAGAACTGGATTTCACATAGAGGGGTTAGGATAATTCTGAAAGTCCCTGTTTTTGAAAGTACCTCAATTTTTGAATGCTCAGATTGAATCTTCTTAAAAGGCTCTGATTTTCTGTGTGCTCCATGATTTCTAAATATACACTTCTTTTTGGTATATTTATTTGAAAACCTAAATATAGTAAGTCCTCATACCATTAATTACTGTGCCTGAGTTCTTTTAAGTAACCAAATAAGTATCAACATCATTAGCTGAAGCCTGAGGTTGTAAAACCTGGTCACAGCTAGTTGAACTGTTCATGTAAGGTTAAAGCTTTTTAAGAAGTCCACTAAGTTGTTTCTTTATTTGTAGCAGCTGTACAGATTGAACCCAGGATTTAGACTCTTTTCTTCTTTTTTCTAGAGTTGGAGACTGCCAAAAAGCAGGTGGATATTGACAAGAAAGCTATAGAGGAGCTTGTGAGGGAAAGAGATATGCTAAGCAAGGTGAGCTTGCATTGGTAATACTTATAAGCAAATCCCAGCTTGAGAATGAAATACCTCTAGTTTAAACACAGCAGCTCATAAATATTGTAGAATAAACAATGTTGAGTAAAACATTCATATTTTCTTAAGCAGATGCTCACACTGCTTCTTTCCTGGGCACTGAAATAGCATTCCCATAAGCACACAAAAGATTTCTAAGTTCTAACATACATGTTCACCTTTATTGCAAACCCATTATTTAATATCCAGAGCTCATTACATCAGTGCTTTTACACTCTGGAGCATAAAAGTTTAATATTAATCTAGGCAAACTGAGTCTTTTCTAGTAAAAGAACAAACCAAAATGTTGATGCACCATGTAGCAGCTTGACAGGCTATGTTAATACCAATCCTTGCTTTTAGGTCCATTTCTCATACTGATCATTTTCCATCAGCCCAAGGATCTTGAACTGTAGGGTAGCATCTCATGTTTATGGGCATTCCTGAAGTGTAATCTAGTAAATTCAGTGCTAAAAGATGATTTCTGAGGTGCTTTACTTTGTATAGATTCACTGTCGTGAGTCTCAACTCTAGCAGAGGTTCAGATTTGTGAAGTAACAAAAACCTGTTTTGCATAGGGAAAGTAAATTTAAAGTGGGACCAGAATGCTGATTTTATAAATACAATATCTCAGTATTCTCTGTTTAATCCTTATGCATAATTTTAAACCAAGCTTGGTTAATTTCCAATTTGAACTTGCTATTCAGGACATGAGAAGGAAGGGTATTTGCCTTTATTATTTATTTTTCTGGCTGTTGACATGCTTTACAATCTAAATGCCTCAAAGCTGGTAAGGTTTTTCCAGTCATTAGTTATGTCCACTTGTAAACCATCCTATCTTTTTTGTTGTAATGCAGACGCTAGTGTTTTAACTTCAAATCAGAAAAAGCACTATTTAGCAGCTCTGTTAGAGATGGATATTTTTTAAAATTAGATTTGAGGCTCAAGTATTTCAACTGAACAAATTAGCTAAGGGGTAATGACATTGCAAAGTCCGTAATCATATGGCATATTTTTGCCATAGTGGTGGCAGTGTTGCCTTTTCAGCTCAAGAGTCATTATTTTGTGTTCCCTGTAGAACTTGGTCAAGGCCACCAGTGACACTCAGAAGCAGATAAATCTGGTGAAGCTCCATGAACAGTCAAAGAGGAACTTGGAAACTGAAATCCAAAATTATAAGATTGAAGCTCAGAAGCAAAGGAAGATTATTTACCAATTGGAGAAAGAGAGAGATTCTTTCATTAGTGAAACCAATGAGCTCAAACAGAAGGTATGAACAGATTTTTGTGCAAGTGGTTCTTTCCTGTCTTACTCTCAAAACTGTAAAGATGCTATATTCATTTCCTAACATGCCAGTGGAAGGAAGCTTAGATCAGTGGTCTTCACATTGTTTACAAAGATTTCTTCTTGTCAGTGCATATTGCTTGCTGCTGTTTCAATCTTCCTGGGGGAACAACATCAAGGGGTGCGTATTCTATGAGAGGCTTGGAGTTATGACAATATATTTCTCTTATTCAGTGATCATCTGGGAAATTAAAGTAGAACTGGAGTTCAAAGCAGGGCCTCTGACTTCTTATAACCAAATCCTGCAATTGAAACTCTCCTATGCAGTTGGAAATTATTCTTTGATTGTTCTGTCTTATCTGCAAAGGACCTTATCTTGCATACTATTGAGGCCAGTGAGAGAGGGATTCTACAGGTACATTGCAAATAAAAGGCAGACTAGGGACATTGTGGGCCCTCTCCAGAAGCTGTCGGGAGAACTGGCTACCCTGGATTTGGAGAAGGCTGAGGTTCTTAATAACTTCTCTGTCTCAGTCTTCACTGGCAAATGCTCTGACCACACCACCCAAGTCTTGGAAGGCAGACGCAGGGACTGTGAGAATGAAGACCCTGGGCCCACTGTAGGAGAGGATCTGGTTTGAGACCATCTTAAGAACCTGAATGTATACAAGTCCATGGGACCTGATGAAATCCATCCTCGGGTGCTGAAGGAGCTGGCAAATGAAGTTGCTAAGCCACTGTCCATCATATTTGAAAAGTCATGGCAGTCAGGTGAAGTTCCCGATGACTGGAAAAAGGGGAATATAACCCCCATTTTCAAGAAGGGGAAAATGGATGAGCCAGGGAACTACACACCAGTCAGTCTCACCTCTGTGCCTGGCAAAATCTTGGAGCAGATTCTCCTGGAAGGCATGCTAAGGCACATGAAAAACAACAAGGTGGTTGGTGACAGCCAGCATGGCTTCACTAAGGGGAAATCCTGCCTGACCAATCTGGGGGCCTTCTATGATGGAGCTACAGAACTGATGGGCATGGGTAGAGCAGTTGATGTCATCTACCTGGACTTATGCAAAGCGTTTGACACTGTCTTACATGACATCCTTGTCTCTAAGTTGGAGAGACATCAATTTGATAGGTGGACCACTGGGTGGATAAAGAACTGGCTGGATGGCTGCATGCAAAGAACAGTGCTCAATGGCTGAATGTCCAGCTGGAGACCAGTAACGAGTGGTGTCTCTCAGGGATCGGTGTTGGGCCCGGTCTTGTTCAACATCTTTGTCGGTGACATGGACAGTGGGATTGAGTGCGCCCTCAGCAAGTTTGCTGATGACACCAAGCTGTGTGGTTTGGTTGATAAGTTGGAGGGAAGGAATACCATCCAGAGGGACCTTGACAAGCTTGTGAGGTGGGCTGATGCCAACCTGATGAAGTTTAAGCATGCCAAGTGCAAGGTCCTCCACCTGGGTCGGAGCAATCCCAGGCACAGCTCCAGGTTGGGCAGAGAAGAGATTTAGAGCAGCCCTGCGGAGAAGGACTTGGGGGTGTTGGTTGATGAAAAAATGAACATGAGCCGGCTGCAGTGTGCGCTTTCAGCCCAGAAAGCCAACTGTATCCTGGGCTGCATCAAAAGGAGCGTGACCAGCAGGTCAAGGGAGGTGATCCTGCCCCTCTACTCTGCTCTTGTGAGACCTCACTTGGAGTATTGTGTGCAGTTCTGGTGTCCTCAACATAAAAAGGACATGGAACTGTTGGAACAAGTGCAGAGGAGGGCCACGAGGATGATCAGGGGACTGGAGCACCTCCCGTATGAAAGTTGGGGCTGTTCAGCCTGGAGAAGAGAAGGCTGCATGGAGACCTCATTGCAGCTTTCCAGTGTCTGAAGGGGGCCTATAGGGATGCTGGGGAGGGACTCTTCATGAGGAACTGTAGTGAGAGGAGAAGGGATAATGGGTTCAAACTTAAACAGGGGAAGTTTAGATTGGATATGAGGAAGAAATTCTCTTCTGTAAGGGTGCTGAGGCACTGGAATGGGTTGCCCAGGGAAGTTGTGAATGTTCCATCCGTGGCGGTGTTCAAGGCTGGGTTGGACATAGCCTTGGGTGGCATGGTTTAGTGTGAGGCGTCCCTGCCCCTGGCAGGGGGGTTGGAACTAGATGATCTTAAGGTCCTTTCCAACCCTAACTGTTCTATGATTCTATGACCGTGCTTGACACCTTTATAAGAGACTTAGCATTCTGAGGCATTACTCCCACTACGTGAAAACATCTGAGCATGTTCAGGCTACTCTGCAAACCAGAAGTCTTCCAGAAACAGCTGCAGAGAAACACTGCATAAAATTTATCTTGACTTCCATGCATTATTATGTGCAACTTTATTCTTGGTGGTATGCTTGGCAACTTGGTTGTAACATGTTCCATTAATTGCTGAAGATCACATTTGAAGGGCCCTCCAAGAAGCTCATTGATTTACTGGGGTTAGCTTTCAAGCTGTTTCAACTCACAAGTTATTTGCTGTCTCTTCAAGTTAAAATATCCTTTCTAACACGTGACCAGCAGCTTTAAATCATTTTTTGAATGGTGTATGCTCCCTTGTCTGGATTACCTTTTGTCATTTCCTCAGAATAATATTCCATGAAAATGAGATTTGTCTTTGTGGCAAAGTCATATTTGCATCTTTCCCTCATTGTGCATTTCTAACAGTATAGATATGAGTTAAGAACATTGTAAAATAGGGCGAGGGAGTAATTCATAGCACTCAGACCTACAAGGCTCTTGCTTTCAATTCTGATTAAGGTTGCTTGCAGTATTCTGAGGGTGAAAATGACAAATGTTTGCTTGCTTACTTTTTTTTTTTTTTCTCTGCCACTTTGGGTGCAAATTTGCTATCACTTATTATAAGGCAGATTCTCAGTAAATGGATTATGGCGCTTGTGCTGTTTGTATAATGATGCCTGTATTGTGATTGCAAGTTTCTGAAGGACTTACTTGCTTCTGTGGTTCACTGAAGGGGCAATTCCTGACTCAGCTTGCAGGTGAAGAGCAGGAGGAGCAGTTCTGAGCATAAAAGTATGTGAGACAACAGTCTTTTCCCTGCAGTGGTTCCCTACATGAAATTATTGTTTGGAAGGATAAGACAGGACAGGAGGATGTAGGATCAGGGTTATTATATCCACTGGGTAGTATTTAGGTTCACTGTTTGACCTAAGCGGGCTTGAGAAACCGGGGCAAAACTGCAGGAGCAATTTCACAAATGGTGGGGAATGAGCTTCTGATGGGCAGTAATCATATGACTGGTAAAGGGTCTTCTGTAACCTTTCACCGTCAAGCTGGCTCTGAAGAAGCTCACTGCATACCTTCTGAATTGTGTAAGGGCTGGTAAAGAGCCAAACTGATCTAAGTCCAAAGACTTCTTGGAGCTCCTGCAAGGCAGACAGACCTGTGCGGGCTCTGAAAGCTCTCTGGTTATTTACAGCGGGACAGAATCTATGCAGCTGCAGAATTCCTCTTTTAAAATTATCATTTACTATTTAGTAACTGATGAACAGAGTCAGCAAAGTTATATCCACAACAGCAAAGTAGTTTAGTGCTGCAAATTCATGCTGGATTTGTTCTTCTAATTATTGGCCTGGCTGACCACTCATTTGTATCATTTTTAAGCCAGTGTCACTTGTTGAATAGCCTTGCTTTGAGATTAGCCAGCACAAAATCTGGCTCTTTGCTGTTTGCTGTGTAGCCTGTGTTACTGAGCTACAAGTGTTAGTAGATTATTTCTTTTTTTTCTTAATTAAAATTCTTAGAGTATGAAATCTAAGTTTCCCTGTGGAAGGTTTAGGCTGCTGAAAAGGAAGCAGTGAAGTACAGCCTTCAGTTTCATCTGAAGTGTTCCCTAAATTGCGCCTTATGAGAGGGCACAAAACTAGTCCTAATGCGTTGGCTTTTTCAAGAAGAAAAAAAAGCCATTTACAAAGTTCAGTTTTACAATTTAACAACACAGCCAGGAAAATTCCGAAAAAAAAAAAAAAAACCCAACCCCAAAAAACAGCAAACAGACAACTCCATATTTCTTTTTTTAAATTCACATAATCTTTGGAAAACCTAATGCTCAACAGAAACATCATTAAGACCACGGCAGCGCTTCTAGGAGTGGTTAAACAAAGGTAAGAAAATAAGGATGGTGCCTTTACTGAGATCTTGAGTAGGTTCATTAAACTAAAACATAACCAGCAGTAGATGCTAGTTAAGTGGACAGATGAAATACTGTGTGGTACAGAAGAAAACTACGGATATCTAATGCTTTCTGCTTAGCTTTGACCCCTTGTTGAGGAATCTGAGAGGTGTAGTGTGAGAATGCTCAGCTTCCCGCAGGGCTCTGTTGGGAAACAATGCATGTATATTTTCTGTATTTGTAAGGGAGAATTATTTGGGTTTAATCATTCCAGAAAAAGCAGTGTCAGCATCCAGCCTGTGAGCACGACTCAAAAAACTTAGTCCACAAGCTTATTGCACTTATATTGTATCAAAACCAAGTAAAAGACTTACAAATACAGTGACCTACTTCCAAATGTTGCTCCAGCCTATGATCACCCTAGCGCAGATAGAATACATGCCTCATTGATTTCTTCTCCCTGCTATTACTATTGGCAGGTTGCTTTAACAGAAAAGGAAAAGGCAGGAGTAAATTATAAACTGGGACTGTGTTTTTGTATTGCACTGTAAGCAGTTCCATGGATCCTCTGCAGTCAGCTACAAATGTGCTGGAATTGTACTCCTGCCACTGTAATAAAATTTTCTATATTTAGCTATTCCCTATCTTCAAAGTTGGTTGGAGGTAGCTGGTGGCATGATTAACTAATTAAGCTCATCCCCCATAGTTAAACCTCACAAGGGTTTACTGCTAAGCAAGGGACAACACTGTCAACCACAAACTTTGCCGTTATTGATTATTTGATGTCTTTTTATTTTTTTATTCTTCTACTTTGGCATATGAACATAAACCTTACCTCAAACTGCTGCTATCAAAAAGAGAGCCCGGAAAACTGAGAGTATGAAGTGCAGTTGTAAATGGACTTCTCACCTCGATTTTGTCTATGTGATTCCTCAGCTTTTTTTTTTAATGCTTCATCTTTTTCCCAGCTTGAAGGGTGGCATTGTGTTCTCCCCTGGGCAGTGAACCTGAAAAGTTATGTTCTTGATGTGTGTGCTCCTTAGTTTTCTTCTTATTTCCTTTACTTTTTTTTCTCTGTAATGCTGGATTCTGTTTGAATACTGCTTTTTTGTGCTCCTCGGCTTTCCACTTCGTACAGCAGGAGGAAGGTTCTTATGTTAAAAAAACCCCACAATTAGGAAGCCCATCATAACAGTTAGTAACTATTTGCATTTTTGATCCTTTAATATAGTAATCCTTATGAATTGTTATGTAACAGTTGGTAAAGGTGTTTATAAGATTTTGTATTTTTGCTTATTGATACTGCATGTGATCCTCTTTCTACAGTCTACAGTACTCCATTCTCTTCAGGTAACCTTCACAATGTTATTTCTAACCTTTCATAGAAGCAACTAATGGTGATTACCTACTTATTTAGATCAAGTGTAAGTTACCTTAACTGACTTTCTTATATTATTTTAATCATATATCAAGTGTTTGTGTTCACTTTAATGTGTTCCTTAAAAAAAAATTGGGTTGTTAAAATATAGGAGTACATGCAGGTCTTCTTGGGAAAACCTGTGTGGTTTTATTCATCTTATCATACAGCTGACATGCAAACCAACATACAAAGTCTAGCTTTGCTCTGTACATAACCTAACACTATTCTTGATGAAAGCTGTTTATATTGATTTTATTGAACCTGCTCAGTGGCAATATTTTCAGTAGCTTGCTTTTAAATTACATGTTTTAAATTAATGTGTGCATATCTTTAAGTTTTAGTCTTGAACAAAACCTAGGTGTAAGATTAAAACAGAGTGTTGTCCCACGTAAGCAATCCAGGAAGGTTAAACTTGTACGTGGACTGAAGTGGTTTTTAGCTGTAGCTAAAACTTCTTATCACAGGGATCTGAACTTGTCATCTTAGAAGAAAATCGTAAACTCTTCCCCATCCTTATAATCTTGTGATGACAATTTAATTGTGTTCACTTCTTTCTGCTCCAGGTCCTCCAGAACCTGAAAGATATTGAAATACGGGAAATGCAGATCTGTGACTATGAGAAGAAATTAAAAGAGTCTACAATTAAACTTAAACAGGAACAAAGCCAGTGTGAAGCTGTGAGAGCGGATAGGAACCTGTACAGTAAAAACCTGGTTGAAGCTAAGGTAGAATAATACTATTTTCCTTGTGTTTTTTTCTCTGCTCTTGTTATTTCTTTCCTGATCTAAGTTTAATTTGATAAAAGGAAAGCTCACTGGATCAATGACAGAAGTGGTTTCTTCATTCCTATGTGTTTTGGGGAACTGATGTTTTAGGTCCCTGTCATGTTATCTGAACTGTTTGTATTTGGAGTGGAAATAGGAATCCACAGTCATCATATGGCAATTTCCCTGCTTCAACCCATGCATAAAATCACAGTACACTGGAGCTGTGGAATTACAAAACCCTACCAGAGAAGAAACTTTTTTCTTTTCATTCTAGCTCCGCTCTGTTTATTCCTTTAGGAGTTGTCTGCATTTTTGGGAAATACAGTATAAGGGGAATAAGATTGCCTCCTTAGCCCTGAATGTGTATGCACATTACTGTGAATCACGATTAGAAAGCAGAAGGAAAACTTTCCCAGCTGAAGTGATATTTTCTGACACAACGCTTCCACCTCACTTGTTCCTTTCAGGGAGTGTAATTTTCCTCAGCTAATGATGCTCTCTCCATTCATATCTCTTCCTTGGGGATCTCACTAACAATACTAGAGGAAAAGAACAGATCATTGTCTGTTATTCTGATGTAACAATCTAAAATACTACACAAATCCTATTGTAATCATCAGAGATTGGGACCTTGGACAGCTGTGGGTTATTTCTGAATAAGGATTTATAACATAGACATATACAGTAGATTACAAATTTATACTCTGCTTTGAATAGGTAAGTGTTTTGCTTGAGAAGCAGACGGGAATGAACTGTCCAAGTTCTTATCCAACTGTGTGCTGAAGAATGAACCATTTTGCCATTTATGTGGGTTGCTTTTCTTGACCTTTGTCTGCCTCTCATCACTGGATATGGTGCTGGGATTCTTGCTGCTTACAAACAATCTCTCAGGAGAAATAAGGGTGAAAAATTACAACACTGATTTTTATTATTTTTTCAGTTTTCTTTTTAAACATGCAACATAAATTTGCTTACTTATAAAGAACTGGCATCTACGTGCTCAGTTAGAAAATGAAGCAATGAACTAAGCCTTTTGGGTTTTTGAATATTATATGGTGATATCAAGAATGCTGTTCATGGTTCCAGTTGTTAGAGGCTGGTCTGCAGACTTCAATAGCTTTCTTGGCTTACCATAAAACTTTTTTAGCAAGTCCTGTGTGTGAAGACAGATGATCCTGAAAGGTCCTTCGGCCAAGGCAGCATCATGTGTAGCAGTGAAGAAATAGGCATTCATTGTTCAGTAACAGATCGGCCACCCATGAAAGGAAAAGAATAAAAAAAAAGGGTTGTGTTAAAAATGATGGTAAATTCCTTTTTCTTTTGGGAAGTAAAAGAAATATGCAAGCATGTTTAGATAAAACTAGGTGTAAGAATTTTTGGATTGCTAAATGTGAAAATATCCCGTTACCCACGGGATCTCCAGAGTACCATAATGTTCAGCTCAGTAAAATCTCTTAGAAGAGGACATTCTGGCTGGCTGTTAATGTGAGATAAATATCTGATGCTTTTATCCTTGGGATTTCTTTTAGTGTTAGGAGCTCCTTTGTTTAAGCAAGTTTATTAGGAGACCTGTTTGCAAAAATTGTGTGTTCTTGCTGTTCTTCATTAAATATAGAATTAGAGAGGTATTTGTGTGTATGTCTGGGCACCATGTTTGAAATATCTCATCTTTTACAATACTGAAGAGATTTATAAGCTATTAAGCAATGGCAACTTTTAATATGACTTTTGCATTCACAGGAGTGACTGGACATGCAAACAGGTAGGCCTAATGACATTACTACCTTTATTTCAGTTTCATTTAATTTCCCAAATAAACGTGGAATCCATGGATTTTGGTTTTGAGGACTGTTGGATGACTAGTCAGTACTTTCTGTATACTGTTTGTGAAGACTGCTATGACTCAAGAGCTGGCTTAATTACGTCAAGCATTTCATGCAAGAAAACATCACTCATATGTCAAGTAAATCCACCTCTGTGATGGGCAGTGTTGAAAGAGCTTTGCGCTACCCTGGTTTTGTACTGAAATGTTCATATTCGCATGAAAAGTTATGATAACTTCTCTGTGAGGTGGCAGCCTCTGGCAGAGGAGTAATAGCTTCTAAAGCATGCCTGTCTAAGCACTGAATTTATTAGCTTCCATTTCATGTTACAGCATGAGCCATCACTGCAATGAGTTGAAACAAGTTTTTTTTGTACAGGCAGGCACCTCTGTGCTGTGAGTGGAAGTATTCCTAGTGACCTGATCTCTCTGCATGCTACCAAACTTTTTGTTCTGTGTTTTGAGCTTAAAATATTTGCTAATTATTCTCTTATCAGGGACTTCTAAGTCTCTGAGCCCTCTTTTCCCCCTTGCACCTATGTGCAAGCTAGCACATAGGCAAAATGCAGATAAGCATTTCCTATACTCACTTTGCAGGCATATAGGCATCTTACTTATAGTTATGTTCATTGACACAACGGAGCAGCTTTCCTCCAAATATTTGTGCCAAATTGCATACAGCATTATTGAAAACCACATTACTAGAAACATGATAACAGATGGAGAGGATCCGAATCTTATTAATTTGGATTGAGTGCTAGTTCTTATTATATATTCAACACTTTAAATAGATTATTATACTCATAATTGATGGTCCTCATTTTTGTCAAAGTATCTTTTAAAGGCTTTTTTTATTGCAGTGTCATTCTGGCATAAATGAAAAATTGTCATTTAATGAAACTGTTCTGTTGGATTAAAAAGTAATTATCTTGGGGTACACACAACGTATCTCCTCTCAAGCACAGTGACTACATTTTCCAACCTCTAAATAGCCTGAACTCACATCACAAACTTACTCTTTTTTGATCCCTCTCCATAACCACACTTCTTGTCCTATTAGGATGAGATATCGGAAATGAAGAAGAAATTTAAATCTGTAATGCATCAGCTGGATCAGCTGAAACAGGAGATCAAAATCAAAGAGGACAACCTTGTAAAAGCGCATCTGGAAAATCAGCAAACAGAGAAGGAGAAGGAATTATTGAAAGTAAGAGCCTTCACACATACACCGTTTTACAAAGGGTGGTTTCCATTATTTCACAGACTGCATTGTGTTCCTGGTCTGTGGTAGTTGTTTTGTTGTATTTTAATAAACTGTTCTGTAACTGAAGCATAAGATCCTTTGCACTTTAGAGGTAATGGGTTGCCCAGGGAAGTTGTGAATGCTCCATCCCTGGCAGTGTTCAAGGCCAGGCTGGACAGAGCCTTGGGTGGCATGGTATAGCGGGAAGTGTCCCTGCCCATGGCAGGGGGGTTGGAACTAGATGGTCTTAAGTCCTTTCCAACCCTAACTATTCTATGATTCTATAATTCTCTGATTAGTTACACAAATATTCTATGTATCTGCCAAATTTAATCTCTGCATGTAATTATAATCCAAAAGATCCTGGTTTGTCTATTGGAAGCTTTAAATCTCTCAGTGATTAAACAGTTTTACTATAAAGTTCCATTTTGCTTGCAGAAATGTGGTTTTGGGGATAGCTTGATTCTGGCAAGCTTCTAATATAGACCCTTATAATTCAAGTTTTTCTTCTTAAAACTTTTTTTCTCTCTGCTGTTTTTTAAGTGCAAACGCCATTATGTTATACTTCATAATGTTGTATTTCTGCGTGACTAGCAAGCATTGGTCTTCTGGGAGTTAGGTAGTGCATTTTAGTAGGTCCCTCTGTGCAGAAAGTTATTTTAATATTGTGATATAAAGCAGCAAGAATCTGTTTTAATTCAAAGGAAATCTGCGCTTGAAGCTCTGTTCTTCTCAGCATTGGCTGCAGCCCATCCTTAGATAAGCTGTTAGATTTGTGGTAATATCTCAACCCAATTTACTGCACTCTCAAAAGAATGAAGGAGTTAGTGTTCACAGCAGCTTATTTTTTCTCTTCACTAAGCACTAGGAAAAAAAACCCCAAACCTGGAAACAAACAACCCCCCCCCCCAAAACCAGAAGTCCCCTGCGAGTTTCCACAATATTTTCTTTTGTCAGTTTATTGCTATGCTGCAATGACTCCTCAAGTTTTCAGCCCTTCTCAGCACATTACAGTTATGACAAGATGTCAATAGAGCGTTGTAAAAAGGTGATGAATTTGTGTTCTTGTACCTGATCTGTCTCAGAGTTGTTCTATCAGTGATGGAGAAGTCAAACAGTGTCTCATTTCCTGTGTACAGCTTTCTGCCTTAACTAGTCCCCAGTTCTGTCTGATCATCTCAGACAGAGGTGCCATCCGTTTGACAACAATAGGATTGCTAGATGGTTTACCCACACAATTATTCGCTAGCAAGTATGTCCATACACTGACATCACACTGCTGACTAGCTTAAGGGCACTGTATACTTCTACCTGAATGCCTCTGCTGAGTACTAAAGTTGAAGAGAATTCAAAGAGGGAGGTGACTGATACAGGCACAAAAGAACCCAATTATTTGTGTAGCAAGCCAGCTTCTATTTGTCCTGTTCACACTAATGTGAAGCAAACAAGCAAGCTGTTCCTGGAAGATCAGTTTAAAGAATGTGCTAAATCTTGGAGGACTGGGTTTCATAGGAATGAGATCATACAGACATTGGATTTATGCTTGCCTCAGATAGCATAAAGATCTTAAAAATGTATAATCATGGTAAATGAAACAGAGAATGCCTTATCCAAGCTCCATTAAAGCCAGTACAATGCCATCTTTTGGTTTCAGTTGGCCTTCATAGAGGCTTGTGGATCAGACTGGTTTGACAAAGCCTCTGAATGGTGAAAAATACCTATCTGAAAGCTGTGAAAAATATGGCCCTCATGTTTGAACTGCAGTCAAGTGCTTTTGTATATTTTTGTAGATGTTCATGCATGTCTTTTATTTCTTTTTAGCATTTTCTACAAATCTTCAAGTAAAACTTCTGCCTTGTTATTTCAGCATTCTGTGTCCAGTCCCAGTTGTACCTTTTATAAAATCCATATTTTCCTCCCACATCTAGAACAAATAAAACCCCTCTTCACTTACACTAGTATTTCAGAATCTAAGCAAGAATTTGGTTTGAATTTGGTTTGAGATGTTGCCATAGGTCCCACATAAATTCTTCTTTCTTACCAACTGTTCTTCAGTTCTTTGAAATTCTATGAACCAACTTCACATGAGCTGTTGCTGATTTACAGCAGTTTCAGACCTGTTTTCCTGCTTGCACAGTGACTGTGTTAATTCATTTTCTTTTCTCTTACTTAATGTACACAGATCCTCTAACTCTAGTTTTTAGCATATTTAGTCCAGCTGAAAGTCCTGTTAGCTTGTGGGGCCTTTGTGTGGCTTGAAGTATTTATGTTCTTTCCTACACAAGGCAGTTCAGATTTATTTTAACTTAGTGCATTCCAGTGAGGAGATTTGTTTATATGAATGTTTGCTGCCAACATCTAATGCCACCTTTGTTTACAACTCATATTTTTCCTGACATAAGGAGACTATAGAATTTTGATATATTAAAAAAATATTATCCAGCAATGCCAAACGCATGAGCAATTTTACATTTGTAGACAGCTTTTGCACAGTGTTGATTGCATTTCAATATGAAGTGGCTTGCATTTTTATTCGGCTGATGGATTCTGATGAACATCTAACACTGAGTAAGAGAGATGTGAGTGTTGCACATATGGGAAAATGAGAGGGTTTTTTTTTGTTTTGAAGAAAAGAAGAATGGAACAAGCTATTTTATTATGATGATGGAACTGTTTCTGTCTTAAATCATTGTTTTTGCAGGTGCAGCCTTCATCACAGCCTCATTCTGTCAGCATTGGATGCTGCTCTTTTCCAAAAGACAGCTTGAACATCATCCTTTATAAGGGTCAGAGTTGTGGCAAAGTGTTTTAGTCAAGGCTTGAAAGTTTTCCTGTCTATCTGTGAAAAGGGACTGTAGTCAGCTAGTTCCATCTTGGCTCTGACTAATTGCCTAGCAATGATAGAAATTTCCAGTAATCCAAGAAGACCTTATTAGTTTTTCTCTACATACATGCCATGAATTATAGGGCTCATGACAGTGGGATAGAATTTTTGGTCACATTCCAGTGTTAGTTTAGGTCAGTGGTGTGCAATTGCTGTAACAGTGTGCTTAGGGACAGCTTCTCTTTTCCTAGTCTTCCTCATCTGCACATCTATTAAAAAGGTGCTAGAGCTCTTTAATTTTGCTGTTCCATGCCTGGTTGCCATCTTCTCCGTTTATTCTGTTATTCCAGTCTGAAGTCTGTCCCAGGTTGATGCTGATTTGTATTACATAATCCTTTGTTAAAAGGATTGTTGCCCTTTCCAGCAAGGTGAACTATCATTTCTCACATCCCTGACTGACTTTGAACTTTAAATATCAGCTCCCTTAAAAGGCTTTCCAAATAAGACATACTTAATTAAAAAGCCCCCAACATTTATTAAATGAGGTGCTCCTGAATTACAACTTGAATCATTGTCCTAGATAAAATTCGATTCAAATTTCTATTATGTATAACATAACAATATTAAAATACTCTTTACATTTCTTTAGGGATCTTCATGCTTTTTTGCCTTAGTGATTTGTTCTCAAAAACTAACAAAATGTGTACTTCTCAGGAAGCTTAAAGAATGTCGGAGATTTTATTAAAATCCTAACTCTTGATCCCTGGTTTGTATAATGGGAAGCTGATACTAAGTGCAGTTTACCTGTATTCTTTGACTCCATCAGGCTGAACTGCTTCAGGTGAAAAAACAGGCTCTGGAAACCAAATGCTTTATAGAAAATCAGGAGGCAGAAGAGAGAAAGCTTCTAAAAATTATTGCTGAAGCTGATGCTGAGAGGCTGAAGCAGAAGAGGGAAATTGACCAGGTAGGAATCTCTGATTTAGCTTTTCAAAAACTCTGCATTCTGATCCCTTATTTGTCCAGTGTATTTTTAAGATCAACATCCTCAGCTACCATAAATGTGGTACTTCTAAAGCTTTATAGTGTCATAGAAACAAAAATGTTAAGATACTGAAGTGAATGAAATATGTAGCTTATGCTACTCAGGCAGGTGAACCTTTATAGGGGAAACTATTGGGCCCTTGCCGTGTTTCTGTCACTAGCAACTATGAAACCTCTTAATGCACATGATTTTAACTAACGCAAATACAGTCATGAACCTTTGGGATTGTACTGAGGACCTATAACTGATATTATTGCTTTGCCCTGAGTCCTTAGGTTATCAACGAGAGAGACATCCTTGGGTCCCAGCTTGTTCAGCGCAATGATGAAGTGGCTCTACTGTATGAAAAGATTAAAATTCAGCAGTCCATTCTAAACAAGGGTGAAAACCAATACCGACAGAGAGTGGAAGACATCCAGCTTCTCAGGATGGAGATCAAAAAACTTCGGCGGGAGAAGGGAATACTTGGCAAAAGTGTGGCTAATGTGGAGGATCTCAGGTAGAAAAACTTGATTAATACATTTCCATAGTGACTGCATCCATGATTCTGTGTTTGAGACAGGAAATATGTTCTACACATCGTAAAGATTTGTATCAACAACATTATATCTTGGAGAAGGGAATTGTTTGGTTCGACCTCAAACACAGACTGGATTAAATTCATGAAACAACAGCAATTAAGAAAATCATAATATAGGAAGGAGGAAAGGAGGAAAAAAGATCTTCGTCAAAGCTGTAATAGTTTCCATATTTCCCTTTGTACTGTGAGTTACTGCCTACAGACTAAACTTGACAGACAGCAGCAGAGATGTTCATAGTTCAGTGGGCTACTTAGTGATGCCAAAGGCCCAAATTAGTGGAACTGCTTTTTATTAGGCAATCCACAAAGGATGGGGAATGCTTGATATATTTATAACAAACCCCTGCACATTTTCACAGCTCTCTTCTTCCAGATTTATATGAAGACTTCCTCTCTGAGAGAGATTTAGTTAAATCTTCATTGAAGGTTGTGTTTCTTTAAAACAGAAGTTTAATAGCCCCAGCCTGATTTATCTCCTCCTTCTCTGGTGTAATGCTTCCTTTCTCTTTTTAACCCTCCTGTATTTGAGGTGTGTTCTTTGCTGGTGGGAAACTATTGTCATTTTCTATAGAATCAGTCTTGGTTTGTAAGGAGGAGCAGCTCTGTTTATAGCAGATAACTGTCATACTAATTCTATATAGCTACCACAGTGTTGGCTAAGATCTTTAGTTTAACTGTATCGGTACAATTCCATGGCTTTCAGAAGAACAAATTAACCACAGTCATGGTCAGTCCCATTGACTCCAGTGGAATTATGCTAGTTTGATTAGGTGAGACAGAAGAGCAAATGGGGCACAAAACATTAGCAATCACAGTTTTCATTGACTGACTGCAGACAGGAATAGGATTTGAACTTGCTGCTCAAATGCATTCAAGCTGAAAGTCTGTTACTGTATTGAAACTCGATGACGGTATTGAAGTATAGTGCGATGCATGCCATGATGGGTGGATCAATTCTTGCTAACTGCAGCAGCAATCACATACTTTAATGAAGTCCAAAACCATCATGAAAACTGCCTGTCGAAAGACTCCATTTATCACTTGTGTTGCTAATTAGCTTTCTTGATTTGCCAATTGGAGACACAGGGTTTTTTTTTCCTCCTCCATAACCTTGTCCAATCTCACAGTTAAAAAAAGGTCTTTTTCTCTCTACTGAGCTAAATGCAACTCTGAGCTTAGTAAGAAAAGATTCAGCGGCAGAGTAGGCACATGGTGATCCTCCACCCCCTTTTCACCTTGGAGAACTTACAGAATCCACCCATTAAAGTGATAAGGGTTGGACCATTGCAGAATGTGCCTTTATTTTCCCTGCACCTTTATCACCTATCCTTGCCATCAGGTCCTAGTTGTCAAAGCATTTTGGAAGTGCTCAATTAATTTTAAATTCATCAGCAAACCACCCCTGAAATCCCTTGAGGAGAAGTAATGAAAGACATCAAACTTGCGTTCTCTAAAGAACAGTATCCATCAGAGTTAGGTCCTAGAGTGTGTTTTATTTTCTGGATTATGTGGACCATGTAGATTTCAAACCTTTTTTCAAACACAAGCTATTAGATTCAATTTATGGCTAACTAGATAGGACTCCAAAACTAATCTATGGGTTACTCTAGATGAATTAACTTTCTTTCTGGCCTTAATGTACGTGGGAAGAGATGGGAAGTGAGATCCAGTAGGCTGTGGAGTAGATTCCCTAAGAACTGAAGAAAAGTCCCTTTTTTAAGCTAGTCTTGCTGAAGTGGGTGAAGAGGTCTAACTGTGTTATCTTATAGTCCCACCTGCTTAGTGGTATCAGTGTTGATTATTAATCACAAAAGTAACTTTGCTCATGCTGTAGTGCATGGAAGAATGATGTGTTATTGTCCATATTAGTGCCTTGGCCACATTGATGTGGTTTTGGTGTGGTTTTTATCTTTTTGTTTTTTGCTGGTCTTTAGAAAGGAGATTCATCACATGCGGAAGGAACTATTAAGGGAGCAGACTCGATGCAAAGTTTTGGAAGAAGAACTGGAGAATCCCTTGAATGTTCACAGATGGAGAAAATTAGAGGTGATATGTGAGCATTTCAAGTCCCCAAAGCCCATATTACCAAGTCAGTGACACAGCACAAAGCCTATTTAGTTTACTGTTATGCAAATTATGCAGAGGGGCAGGCAGACTGAAATTTCCATAGTACCAGTGGAATGGTGAACTGCTGAATGGTTTCCTTGCACAATGCAATCAGTGTTATTTTTGTGTTACTTTCTCAATGAAAAATTGCGGAGGATTTTGTAAAGAGCCAGTCAAAAGCTAAAGGAAATAAGAATGCGTAAGGTGAATTTAGAAAGGGGTGGTTCCTTAACATGGATGATGAGAAAGAGAATAATAGGAGAAAGATACAGTCCTACCCTCATCTATTAGGGAGAAGTATATGGGAAAAAAAGCCAGAATTAGAAAGGAGCATATGCAGGTATAGAATGAACAGATATGGAGTCAAATGGAGGATGAACAGTTATGAAGTCAAATGGTAAATTACATCTGTGAGAAAATGAAGGGGCCTCCACATAACAGTGGTGGGCTCCCAACGATAGCCATACCAGGTAATGTGAGTTCAGCTGTTATGTCAACAGCAAATCTAAATTTCACACTATTTGAACCTGCCAAATGAAGGGGAAAAATAAAGAATCCATCAAGCACAGACCAAATATATGAACATCAATTAGCATGACTGGGTATTTTCGAAGTCAGTGCCAGCTGAGACCTCTCTATTGCGTAGATCTTTGGTCTGATGCCAGCCTGGGTTGCTTAGCTGCTCTAATAATGAGTGGTAACATGCTAGTCCCTACAGGAGCAGAGCTGAATATTTTGGCTGTGCTTACTAGCATGATAGTTCATTTCTGATCTCTTCATGCTGAGCTTAAAGCAAAATGGTGCACTTAGATTTTCTCATGGAAGGGAGATAAAATGCAGGATGCTGAAGTAGGTTAAAGACATCTAGATACAATCTCCAGCAGCACCTTGTAACAAAGGATTGAGCCAGTCAAAACATTCTGTATTGGGGAAATGAATGTATAAAGAGGCTGATACAGGAAATAATGCCTTTCCATTCTAGGTTAGTGGTCTGTATTTGGAACACAAAAAGATGTCAAGATCCATGTGAAATAATCCTCATAGCGTTTTGGTTCAATTCCTAATGAACAAATACTCTTATATCACCGCAGTTGTCACAAACTGGCACCATGTTTGGGCAGTGCTATATACTATATATAGTTTGGGCAGTCAAGGACTGTGTGGGTCATGGGAACTGAACTACTTTTTAGCCTGGTTTCTCAGGAGGTGATATTCTGTTGTGAGTGCTACATGTGTATCTGTGTTAGTGTCCCGGTTACACTTGAATTGATTAGTCAATTTAGATAATATCAGACAAAAGATTAAGAGCCATGAGATACCAAGTTCCTTATAAGCTCAAGTAAATATACAGAGAGCAGGACTTTATTGGAGCCTTTACTGCAGTGTGAGTTTAATTCTCATGAGACATCATATGAGAGAGGAGAAACCACCTGGGAGAGGTGTTGTGAATCCCTGAGTGGGGAAAAGCCTCTTTCAGAGTTTGCTCTTCATTAAAGGATCCAACAAGAAGATACAAAGTGGTGGGAAAGTAAGCTTTGCTGGCTTTTCCTCACAGAATTATTTATTATTATTAGGTGTTTTGAGGAGGTTTCAGGAGGGTGACAGTGTTAAGCATGAACATGCTCCAACTGATCTTCGAGAGGCAGAGCTTCCAGTTTCAGGACTGCTTGTATACTTGCCATTTAAAAAAAAATCAACACTGCCCTCCCCTTTTGTATTTGTCACTTTTGAACACTTAGATACTATGGTTTTCATTTGCAAGACAGAAACACTAACTTATTATTTATTGTTATTATAATGTATAATTTTTGAGACTGCTTTGCTCTTGTCTAGGCCAGTGACCCAAGTACCTATGAGCTGATTGAGAAAGTACAAAGACTACAGAAGCAGCTTATCAGCAAGACAGGCGAAGTGATAGAGAAAGAATTGCTCCTTCAGGTACTGCAGCATCATTGTTTTGTTGTATCTTATTAACATATTTGACTTACCCTGCATTCTCTGTCTACTCAGATGTGCTTCCTGCATGTTATTTAGATGCAGGACTTTGAATTTCTTTTGCATGCCTTTTAGGTAGCTTTAGATGGCAGCACTGACTCACTAAAAGAGAGCAAATAGCATCTGATTAGTTGATTTTTATAGTCTGGTTACTGTTACCTGGACAACTCTGAGGGAAAAAAAAGAAAACAAACAGGAAAAAAAATGATTACTTTATTCATGTAATAGATTAGTCTTCAAGTCAGTGTTAGACCTTTGGAAAGGCTTTTCTGTCCTTTTGAACATGCCTGTTGTGACCGGAACATGAAGGAAAATCCTTGCTTGATAACATTTGTGCTTAGCTTGGCTTTTGGCAGAAGTGATACTACCGAGTTTGTGTGATTTAGATATGCTGCTGACTGGGCCATGTTTGTCTTCAAGGTCTTCAATGCTGAACTTTGCCAAAAAGTAGTTTTTGTGATAGTTTATCTTTTTTAACTGTGTCTGATGTCCCCTAACCTCAGTGCTACCAGTGAGATTTATGTTGTAGAATCAAGGAGAGACTATATTCCTGTAGTGCAAACCTTGCTATCAAGTATGACAAAAAAGGACCATCTTTGGGCTTCAACCATAGGTGTAAAACTCTGAAATTTATCTCCTTTCCCCTAGTGACTGTAGAGATAGCTACAGTTTGCCACCTCTAGGTATGATTTTAACATCTCGGTCTTTAATACCCTAATAGTCTTGAAACCTATGTTGAGTGTTGCTCAATGAATTGTCGAATGTGACCTGAATCTCCCTCTATTTTGAGAAGCAGCTCAGCAGATGTTATCAAGGCTGGGTTTGTCTCTCTTTCTTTATTGTTTTGTAGAAAAAAATGGATCTGCAATTTCATTTGAAGGTAATGCATGGTGTATTATGCCTTTGCTTGGAAAAATTTAATCTTTACTGCATAGCACTGCTGCACACTGAAATGCTGTCAGTGAAAGAGTTTGTAGGCTTAAACAAAATATAGCAAAAATAGCTTCAAATTTACTGTTATACCCATGCACAAATCCAGTTCTGTTAGATATTTATGTAGTCTCTATTGCATATCTTGCCTTATCCTTAGTGTGCTTCAATTTAGCTATTGTCCTTATTTAGAAATGAAGAACTGACATGTAGAAGTATTAAATTGCCTGCCCAAGAAAATCTTTGAAATGGTAGGTACCTGAGCCTGTTACTAAACTAGCCATTGGCACAATCTGTCTATGCAGCAGTCTTTCTCTGGCAACTCTACTATTTGTTGTTTTGGTTTTTTTTTCTGTTTTCCTAGAATTAAGTCAGAGTTTGGCAATATGAAATTTAATTATTACAGCTAGAATTGTTAATGAATTCCTTTGCATCCTTAATTCAGGCACCAGTTTCCTGTGCAACAATGCTGAAATGAAGGTCTCCTTCAGACTGACTGACAATAAAGAGAAGGCTAAAATACCATGCTTACATTCCGTTCAGGGCTTTATTATCAAATTTCTGATCTCTTTTCTCTTTTGCCACAGTGTTTTTGAGTCCTCCACAATGACTGAAATAGGGTTTTTTTTTTAGCAGGGTGTGAGTAAGGAAAGGTAACCGGAGATGGAGCTGGATCCCCCAGCTCATTTCCTCAAAAGGGTTTCCTACTGGATAGGTCATTGGCGTAGGATCTGCAGGTTAAGTGTCCTAGCTAGGCTTCTTCTACTGTGCCTGGATAACCTTGTACAAGTAATTTTATTACCCTTTGGACAGGTTTTCTTTGGTATTAGGATAATATCTGTTTTGTAAAGTGATACTGTGATGCTCACTAAGGCAAAATGCTCACTAATAGCTTATGAAACTGATGCTATCGTGCTCCAGCACCTCCAGCAGCAGGAAATGAATGGACAGTGGTAATGTTAACTTTACAGAGGGAACTGAGCTGTACGCAGCAGGAGGATTGCTTCACCAGACCTCCTTCTGGGCAGTGTTTCCTTATTCAATAGTCAGTGTAGGGTGTGATCCTGACTGAAATTTAGGACTGTGGGAAAATGCATCAATTTAGCTGCCGTTTCTGGAATTTCTATTTTTTGTCCCATCAATATAATTCATTTTGGCTAGTGAGTTTGCTGTGTGGTCCATGCAACAGTCAGCGTATAAGGCATTGCTCCTCCATAAGGTCTAATAATTATTTTCTTATTCCCACCCTGCCCCCTTTTTTTAAATCCCCTCATGCTTAAAGGCATTCAATATCTGTTTTTTTATAGGTCTCTCCTTGAATTTAGCTCAGTTCAGTTCAGTCTCTGCTCATTTGCAGGGGTAGGGGAATTGCTGATGACTTGGCCTGTGCAGAGTTGGTGTAACATCCCCTGTATTTGGAGCCAGAGACTGTAGGAGCTGAGGGACATGAACTTCCTAGCTCAGAGAACTACTGCTTTCCCCATATTCAGTTTGCTTGCAGAATCGCACCTCTTCGCTCCCAGTCATCTTCATCCACATCTTGCCCTATGACAAGGGCATAGCCATTGCATGTATCTATCTGCTTTAAAATGATCTTAATCTCTTGCTTTCCATACATAACCATTTTCATGTGTCTGTGGCCATCATGCTGGCAAATAGGATATTTGTTGAAGGTGAAGCTTGTGAATGCCTGTGTCTATGATTTCTGTGTATGCATATTATGTAACTTAAATTTCCTCACATCAAAACGTAGTAATAAAATGGAGTGCAAAAAACCTGTGTGGGTTGAATATTGAGTATTAGAAACACCCTTGGAATTTAGAAATAACCCATGTCTGATAATGGTTGAGCCCAGTGTCAGCAACCTACAGTTTGATTTGTAGGGTATTCACCTTGCTGCATCCTTATGCAGAGCTGTAATGTTTGTATGAGGACAAAATAATTCCATTTGTATTGGATACACTGTAGTTCTGTCTCCTGACTTTTTTTTTTTTGTTAATGGTCTTTTAAATAAAACTGGTTTATGCAGGGACCAATGTTTCAGGATGAGCTGGATATATAAATGGAAATTTTTGCTAAGGATTACAGTATATAGATTCATGTAGAAAAGCACCTGCTTACTTTACCTGCTCCTGATGTGTATTTGATCATATCCTTTTTATTAGCTTTTTCAGTATTTCTCACCTGTTAGTTCTTTCTTTAGAAAGGATGCAGCTGGAAAAGCATGCTACAATCCCTGCTATGTGATTAAAAGATTCACTATGTTTCAGTCAGAAAATTTTGATTGCTGACAGTACAGAAAGAACCCAGCTTGACTCTAAAATCCCATACAAAAATATCTTTTAACATGTCAGCAGGGCACATTTTTTGTGTCAGACGTTAACTGAGAGGTATTGAATATGCAACATGCCGAATGTTGGCTTTTTAGAATGACTTTTCAGAGTTGAACACTTTAATAAAGCTTAGAAAGATATCCCATGTTACAGAAATTATTAAACTCTTTTCTTGTTTCTGATTTATCTGTGCCCTGTAGCCGCAGCGTCTTGGGTTATAACCTATCAGCTTGTATACACAAAATAAGTGTGGACACCCTGAGACTTTGAAGGGTAGCTGCAAAGCAGGCAGTCATACTTTCTCCATTAACTCAGGTGTTATCACAGTTGTGAGCTGCTGTGCTGATGAAAAATTCTGTCTTAAAAATCAGATCCAAACCCAAGGTCTTGAATACTTACGGTCAATAAAAATGCAAAGATATTTTTGCCAAACACAGGAAATGTTACCTCAGGGTTATCCAACTTCCATGTTTGAGTCATTACCTTCCTTCTGAATCTGTGCAGTTAAGATACAGCATTTTTTTGGTTCTTTTTCTAAGCTGTTGATTAATACTGCAGGACTTTGTGGAGAAATACACTCTATGGTAACCAAGGAATTTCAATGAGGGGTGAAGATGCTTGGGAGCACATGTGGTATGAACAAAACATGTTGTATGTCCATAAGGTATAATTAGTAATAAACAGAAGTGCTCTGCTGAGCAAATTCCAACTGCAAAAATAAAAATATACTTGCTCACTTTGCATGTGGGGCAAATCCCTCATGTGTCTGAAGCTCTACTGCATACTGAACAGGGATGTGGTAAACTCACAATGTAATGGATTACCTTGTTAGGATTATGATTAGTGTGGTTTTAGGAATTTATCCCATTAAAAGTGAATTATGCACTGCTTTATTTGTTTCAAATTTAGTTCTTTCTCTTCAGAGTGAGCTACTCTAATTTGATTTTATGTCTGACTGAGCAGAATTTTATTCAGCTGCACGTCTAGAATGCATAACAGTGGGAAGATTCACATTACATGTCAGTTACCTCCGTTGTCAGTCATCTCAGAAGATTGTTCGTAACTGTAAAAGAGATGTGCAACCAAGATTATTTGTGAAGGGAGGCAAAGGCAAATGTGTTTCATTTAAGCCTTGCACGTAGTAGCAAAAGTAGTGTTTTTCTGTACGTATATATTTTTTATCACCATTGTTTTAAGTTGTCAGCATTCAGTCTGCAGGACCAGGCAGCCAGGATGTGATGCTCCCAGACTGTTAGCATCTTGAGCTCATAGTTTCAAAGAGTGCAAGGGCAAAAGGCATGATTAGCTCATATATCTGACTCAGAGATTACAGTGAGATAGCACCCACATGTCCTTTGTATTGAGCCAAGTTTTGAGCTAGATTTCAGTCCCTCCAAAGAGCTGATGGTCCCACTGACAGAGAGTAGGAGGAGTAGAGGGGGTGCTGCTGTCTCCAGTATTTATCGGTAGAGTTTCATTTTGGGTTTTGTGAGATACAGGGAGGAGAAAGCAAAAGAGACTTTCTCTGCAACCTTGGGTAGGTTACTTAGCTTTTGCACAGCAAGCAAAAAGGGAATAAAATAATTTCCACTCTAATACTGGTGTGTGAATGAATATATTAGAGACATGACTCACTTCAGTAGTAACAATAGGTAGCTAAACACTCAAAATAGGCAGATGTTTTATGGCATTTGTTCTAACTTGGTAATAGGGCTGTTCTGTCCAGTTTGAGGTGCTTGTTGCTGTAATGTCTGAACATATAGATAACCATCTGTATTTCTCAGAGCTGGTACTATAGTTTCACAAAGAAATCTGCTTTAGAACAGTGTGTTACCATGTGGGTTTATGCAGGCTGGCAGATACTGGAATCAAAGTTTTCTCCCAACTAACATAGGAGCATTGGGATTTGCTTCCACGTGTTTGTTATGAAAAAAAGTCTGGCCATTAATTATTTAAAATACTATTTTTTTTTTGCAATCTTATTTCATTTTTCTCAACCCAGTTCATGAGAGCCTTGTCCTTCTGAAAGTCATTTTTTTCCTTAGCTTGGCAGTTTCCTGAAGCATGCATCTGCTAGGTTTTTCATTGCTCTCACAGTGCTCATGTAGCTTCCATTATACAGCATGTAATACAAAAAAGTGTGCTCAAATGCCAAGTAAGAGAGTTTTTTTCATCAGACGTCCTGCTAGGGAAAATAGGAGAATATGCTCCTGTTACCTGCTTTTATTTTGGTATTCTTAAGACCCTGTCCAGTTTTAATTTAGGTTTTATCTGTACATCTTCAAAATAGTTGAGATTTACTTTACGCTCTCAAATGTGGCATTTATATGTTTTTGGTGCTGAGTATAGATTCTACTTGGATTTGACAGTATAACCTACTTACATGTTGCATGTAGGGTGGATGGTCTGAGTTGGGGATTTTTTTTTTTTTTGGCAGAATTGTCTATTTTCATAAAAATAACTGCAATTCACTTCAGGAAACTAATGACTGTAGAATCCCTAAGAGCCTCTTTTGACCTGCCCATTACTGTTTCTCTGTCATCTTGCCTTTGGAGAGGTTTTAGCAGAGGTAGTTTGGGAGAGTGCTTTGTACATACTGAAACTTACAGGTGAACTGTAAAATACACTGCCAAAATGCAGTCCTTTCTTTACTGCTCCTTTATCATTTATATATAAAGTCAACCTTTTGAAGGGATTTTTCCATCCAAAAATGAAAAGGGAATATTTTTTTTCCTGGCTTTTAATACTTCACTAGGACTTGGCTCTTTTCTCTCTCTGTTTCCTGGAGGATTTGACTTCCTCTGGAAGCACTGGATTAATGCCCTACCTTGCAGCTGAAGCTACTAGTTCTCTCAGCCTTCAATTAAAGGGGTGAGTATATTGAGCCCGAGGCCTTTTCTGTGCTTAGAAGTACCATTCCCACTCACAAAAAAAGGCCATTTTTTCTGATTTAGCTTATACCAGCTCTTGAATGGCAGAATATATTCTTGCCAGTATAATTGCATCTAATTGTATAGCAAGTAGCTGGCATAGCCATGTCAGCACAAAGAAATTGCACCACTGAGAAAGCTAAGCTGGCAAAACTTCTAAACATTGATCAAATGGCTCCTGACATGGTGAAAAAAAGGCAGAAAAATTCTTTCCTGTCCTTATAAAAATCTGAGGGTTGTTACAGATCTTAAGGAAGAGGAAAAGAGAAAACAGTACCTGATGGAGTGTGGGTTTTGAGTTTATGATTCCATTTGTAAATTGGTGGCCAGAATTTCAAAGAATTTATATTGGAATATAGAAATGAGAAATACAGCAAGGACTCAGGCCTAACATTTACTTTTTGGCTTTCAGCTGGGTATGAATCATAAAGAAAAAGTTTACTTCCTCTGTGCCATGCAGATCTAGGCACTGGTGTGTCAAAGGCATGCTGTAAGAATTGCCTTGATTTAGAATTGGACTCCAAAGAGAGTCTCTGTTCTTTTTTCACATGAAAAACTAATGTATTTCCATAAACTCTGGCTGTAACCAGTTCTATCTAGTGATGAACAAAAAATATCTAATTATTAGCACAATATTTTGATGCACAACAGTCTACTGAGTTAGTGCCATTAAATTAATTTCAGTCCAGTGCCTTGAATCTGATTTGGAGCCTCCGATGTAGTATGAAGTGACGTATGGAGGTACTTGATGCATTGATTCATCCTTCAGGAGTACTTTTTGAGGTTCTTTCCTTTTTGTGCTGCCCTTTTATTTTGCTTTTATTGTACTTGAAATGTTCATTGCTGAAGTAGGGCTTTGACTGGGGACTTTGGCTGTAGGTGGAAATGTTTTGTATTTTGGTATTGGTATTAAGTTGAAGGATTAGTGTCATTTAGAGCTCTTATGCCTGGCATGATGATTTCCTATACCATTTTGTTCTGACACGGGTATGATTTTTCTGATTAATTAAATTAATTCAATTATTGATTTCTTTTTAAACTGATTGCGTATCCCGTAGGGTTCTGTGAGTGGGTTAGAACCACTCACAGTGAGCAAACTGTAGGATCATTGTGTTAATTCTCAGTACAATCCTGTGGTGATGAGGTAAGTAATCACATCTCATAAACAGGAAAGATATGATTCACCTGTGTGAAGGGTCTATTGAGGGTCTATGTATCTAACTGAAAATTTCATGTATGCCTTAAGAATTCATTAGGAATTTGGGGGACATTCAATTCTTGCCCTAGCTCTCCTCAGAAAGGAGTTGGTTTCTATTTCTGCATATTATAAATATGCTTCTTGGCACATTAGTTTATTTTAGCCCTTCTAATCTCAGTTCATCTAGAATTAGAAGATGTTCTATGCTATAGAAGCTTTACAGCATGATAAACTGCTCTTAAAAACACGCTGACATTTACATTCTTTCCCTCCTCCCACATTTGATGCAATTTAACTGGAAGAGAATTAAGTCTTCTCAGGAAAATAGCCTTTTTAGGTTTTTTTTTTGTTTAGGGTATCTTTGTTTAAACAGGGTTCTGAAAAACCACATAGGAAAAGTGCTGATCACTTTAATCAGGTTTAGTCAACTACTCCTTAGGGTAGGAAAATAATTTTCCATTACAAGTATTTCTGACACTGGGAACTGGGAGGCAAAGCAGATTATTTAGCAATCAAACAAAATGGTTTTTGGAAAAATTTTATTAGTGGGAGAGTTTAAATCTCACTGAATCTCTGTGGAACTACATTGCCCTGAAACAAAACAGATTTCTCATGTTAAATGGTTCTGGACAGAAGCAAAGTGCAAATTTATTTGGGAAATTAGAAGAAAATAGATCAAAACAACTTTAGGGGTCCTGCACCGCTATTAGCTGCTATAATGGTGTTTTAGTTAGAAATATTCAGATGCCATTTACAAAGATGAAGAAACACCTGCTGGTGTTTCTGAAAAGCAAGGAGCAGACGTATTGGCTTATTCAGCATGGTGGTCTTGGGAGCTTGGGAGGCTGAGTTTCGTCTCTGTGTACCTTCAAGGAGTTTTAGTGAACTTTGGCAAATTCAGGTAGCGACTGTTTGTGTCCAGACCTCTTGTAGGATGAGAATAGGAGCACTGAGGCAGTACTTCAGCATAAGTACATTAAAGATTTAACTGTGTTCAGATACTGAAAGGAGGAGGCCACATGAGTACCCAGGGTACATCGGGGTTATCTGCAATCTGCATCAGAAAAACAGGAACAGTGATCACCGAAGTATTTTATTCAAATGTGTTTTATCTGGTTTGAGCCAAGAAATCCTGAGCATGGATACCTTGTCTCATTAGACTTAAAATACTTTGTAAAATGACCCATTCCTAAAGTTCTTACTTGGTCAAAATTTCCATTAGCCTCAATGATAATTTGCTAGAGTAAAGCTAGACGAAAAAGTTCAAGAATTGTTCCAGTAAATAACAAATAACTGAAAGCAAACTTGTTTACTCTTCATTCCTGCATTCAGCATGTATCTGGGAAGGAAATAAATCTGCCGTGCACCCCAGGGTAAAGTATATTAATCAACCAGTTATCTTGTTAAGGGAAAATAAATGACTCGCTGTGCCGACTGAATACATTGAAATGCACAAGCTTTGCAGTGCTGTTAGCGATCTGATACTGTCAGCCCTCCAGAAGCTGCTAGAGAAGTTAAAATACTGGAGGAGTGCAACAGCAATGTAGCAGTACATTCGCAGGCCTGCATTACATAGTGTGGCTCAGAGCCAGCTGCAAATCTTTATTATATTCAGGTGTACCTTTTGACAGGCATTCTTCCATTGAGGCAAGGGTGTTCTGCTCTTCCCTCAGCAGCAAGATATGGACAATCTAAAGCAGCCCTTTCAGTGATGGATTGTTATTTTGTATGATAGTTGCAACTTCAACAACAAAACCCAACAACAACAGCAACAACAAAAAGACATTCCACAGGGACAGACTAGATTTTATCTATTTTGGATAGTTTATTTTTATTCTTATAAGAGTGTGAATGGTGCCCTTGTTGAGAAAACACATGCAGAAAGATGCAGCAGGTTAAGGGTGTTTTAGGGCATTTAAAGGGAGGCAGTTAGAGTCACTGTGTTGTTCTTTGTTGTGTTTTAAAAAGTAGCTTAAAATTGGACGCATGAGGACACAAACATGCATAGGAAGAACTCTGTTCCTCCGAAACAACCAGACACAAGCTGCCTAGTGCACAGGAGCCAAGCACTGGGGGGCTCTCTGTCAGTTGCTCTACATCCTCTAAGCTCAGAGCTCAAGTCTTCCTGTGCCTGTCTTAGTAGATCTAGCTGTAATCTTAAACAGGGGATGGCACACTTCAGCGCAGCAGCTGTCTTTACTTTAGGATTCACTCTCTTTCCCCTTCCTTTAGTCCTGTTTCTGTTTCTTTAAATTTTAAGAAACAGGCAAGAGGAGCTGAAACAGAACTCTTCAAAGGATAGCAGAGGGTCAGCTCTAATTATAGTGAGTCTGAGTGAAGCCGTGTGTGAAAACATTCATGATTTCCGAATTGCCATATGTGTTTCTTAGATATGCTGTTATTTCTTAATAGGCTCCAAAACGTGACAGGAGACCACTCCTTCTTCCCTGAGGCACTTGGCATATGCAGGCAAACTCTACTATCACGTCAGAAAGATGTATGTAGGCTTTACTGCCTTGTAAGATATTTGTAGGTTTAAGTGGTGGCTTGACTTTGAGACAGCTGTTCAGAGGTAGCAATTCCAGAACACGAAAGGACTTGAAGCTAAGTGCTCTCATCTTTCAGGGAAATCTAAAGATCTGAGTCAAGCAGGTGATTAAAGTGATGTAGGTGCCTAACTTAAAGATAGGTATTTCTAGAAGCAGCTCTGCAGTTACTCTCACCCTTCGAGGTCATCTGTCAGATCAGTCAGAAGTGAAAGCAGAAGCTGGGTCTGCTGGGAATCCCTAACCCAATCTTCCACCTGCTGGAGCAGCTAATCATTAATAGCAGAGCTGTGATAATTCTCATTTGATTCATCTGATAGTTTTAAAATCTAAATGGTTATTGAATAGCTAAAATGCATGCTGTTACACTGATGTTAAAATACAGAGGTTTTAAGTCAAATAGTCTACATTTGGCTTAAAAGCCTGTATGTAGTAATTATTAGCCAGCAAAAGGTTCCACACTGTTTGCTTTGTAGTCTTATTTATTTAGAATATTTAGATTCTTTGTTGATAAGATTCGTATCAACCTCTGAATCTCCTCTAGGACACTTTAAGACGAGCTGCTACTAGAATGTGAAACAAAGGTTTGTTTAGAACTCTCTTCAGCCCAACTGTCAAGCTGCAGGCAGAGTGGAAATAGCTGGAATATTTACATCAATCCACGCTCTGTCAAGGGTGATTCTCACCTTCAAGGAAAAGCTCACTTTTGTGTGTATATAAGTGCATGTGTGTTTCTGTTCACACACATAGAAGAGCAGGGGATAATTAATTGATCATCTTCTGCAATGTTAAGTATAAAAGCTGTGGCTAAGTGAGCTACTCTGGTTAATGATTTTATAAACTCGTGTGCTATCAGTAGTAAAAAGGGAATTGCAGCAGTTATGTCAGCAAGAGGCATCCATGCCTTTTTCTTCTGATAGATTTTTATCCTTGTGTGTCAGAGTTCAGAAGCTGAAGGAGGGGAGGATATGTAACCTATTTGTTTTTCCTTTGGAGAAAAAAGCACAAATGTTTCTCTGCACAATACCTAGCAATAATAATAAAAATAATAATAAATTGCAATTGCACTTTATCTGGAAATGTTTGTACTTTGTTGTTCCTGGAAGATGGTAATAATGCAGCATTCAGCTCTTGTTGTTACAAAAAAGAGTCAAGGGTGAAGACCTTAAAAGATGCTCCAAGGTGTTTTTTCCTCTCTCATTAAGTTGTTTTAAAAATGCTGGTCAATTTGGTGCAGTCTGCTTTGTGCCAAAGGAAATGGATTTACTCTTGAGGAGCATTAATGTCAAATGGAGGGATATGTCGTAAGACAGGTTTAATTTAACTCCATCTACATTGGTGCAAATTTCATCAAAGATGGGGAGATTATCCCAGCGTTTCCTTCAAGTTGGTAGCAGCATATTAACAAGAAAACCCAAAGCATCTCATGCGTTGTTAGTGTTGACACATCGTGAAAGGGCTTCAGTGCTCTGATTCAAACCTGAATTAATTTCCCCATTAAAAATATCACATTGGACAGGTAAAGGAGGGTCTAGATGATGATGAAATATAAGATGTTCTAGGGAACTGCATGCTTGCAAAGGTGTTTGCTGATGAATATGGAATAGACAAGAAAGAGCAAAAGCTTTTGAAAAGTCTTTATTGAGAAAGTTTATCCTGCACATTTCTCATAGTGCTGGAGGCAACAGTCTTCTATTGTTATAAAATTCATGAAGGTTACCATATGCTAATTTTTTCCTCATAAAACTTTTAATTATAGATGTCCTGGGACAACAGGTATACACATACACACAAATAAACATGCAGCTTATACAGGTAAAATGACTATGACTCGATGTGTATATCTGTTTATGTATTTAAGCCATATTTCAGTGTCCTGTTTAACACTCCTGAAAAGGGATCACTACCCCTTAAGGATGCTCTGCTGCTGCATGGCATCGTAAACAAAATGGCTCTGGAGTTCAGCTTAGTGGTGACATTTTGGTTATAATGTCAATAAACAAGAAACCCCCCTGTGGCACATTGACTGACTTTGCCTCATCAAACCAGGAGAAACTGTAGTCTGCTTGCATGGTTATGATGTTGCATTCTTCACCTTAGTAATTAAAATAAGGATTTTTAGCTAGGTTAAATATGCTGGGGTTTGCAATCCTACGCTACATTGCACACTTTTGCTTTCCGTCTTTACCTTGTTGGCTTTTTAATTTAGCTCAATTGCTGGAGACAGGCACTAACATAAGCGAAATTTACTCTGAGTCAGAGGCTTTGGGATTTTTGTGTGTGTGTGTGTGGTTTTTTTAATAATATGTGTGATAGAAAGCTTCTGGTGCACAGAAGGATTTTTGTGTGTTTGGTGAAGAAGGCTGCTGATGTGCTGCTATGCCGGGTAAATTTGTTGAATTATCTACTTGGAAAGACAAGCTGATAAAAATGAGGAAGCTGGGACTTCATGGCCTATTTCTGCTGTGAATACATCTTCATTAAATGTACAGTCATTCATCATCTCCGGCTCAGCATGATACCCTGGGCTAACTAACAAGATGGGTCATTTCAGGAGTTCCCTGGTGTCATGGCGAGGGATAAGATGACATAAAATGAAGTCACATCTTTAGAGCTAATACCAGGTGCACTGGTCTATCCCAGCACTGGTGACTGGTTCCCACTCCTTGTCAAAGCAGTGAAATGCTTTGGTGTCACTTTGGGAATGTGTCTGATGGTGCTGATGGTCCCTCTGACAGGAAAAACTGTGCAAAATAGGCTGTGCTGGTTGGCAACAATAGCTTCTTTTGAAGCAGGGTTATGCTGGCAAAAGTGAATCTTCTTGCTGTAGACTGAGCCGACTTGTGACCACCGAATCCTGAAGAATTGATTGAAATTTGCCAAACACCAGCCAGTTTCCTGCAGAAGAAAACTATTTTTCTCCGTTTGCTGTAGAGCATGCAGACTGGGAGAACTCCAGATTCTGGCTGAGACAGCAGCTACATAAATTTAGGGGAAAACACCACTCACCCCCACCTTCCCCTGAATTAGTGGCTGAGAGGCTTAGGGATGCAAAGACTTATTGTCACAGCCAAGCCTGAAGGCAGATGTGTGGGCTCCTTGGAGCTCTCATGGAAAACAAATCTAAGGCAAGAAGGGCTGTTCTAAAAATAATGTGGAGTTTTGTTTACACAAGTTTTACAGCAGGTATTCACAGAGGTGCTGAAATTCTCTTTGGTATGCCTGAAATTTGACTGTAACCCTCAATCTGAGTCTCCCAGTGTGCCCTGCATACACAAGATGAATGTGCTGTCATCTCTCCACCATTGGCTTATCTTGGTTTCTATGTCACAAACCAATGAAGCTGGTTGACATTATGAATTTGGTCCTACAGTCAAACACCTCCTGAATTCCATGGGAATTCTGCAATGGAAAAGATCACATAAAAAGCTTTGGTACTGGCCTAGACCTGATCCAAAGACATGTACATTACTCTTACTGGTGAAAGCTTGACAGCATGGAGTTATGGAGAGATCTGACGGATCTTCTTTCACCTCCTCAAGAAGAGTAGTGCCTCACAGCACCTTTATGACTTTTAAGTTCTACTCATCTCAAGAACATGTAACTCTGGCAAGATATTTGTTGTGATTGCAGCCAGGCACGAGGATGGAGGGGAGTGTGCGGGAAGGTAGTTGGGGTCAAGCCAAAGAAATCGATCTTACACATGCTGTAATGGATTGACTTATTCCTACCCAATGGGTGTAGGATTTCAGGTAGCTTTTTCTCCAACATCATCTGCGCAGCCACCAACAGAAACAAAAGTTTACTGACTTCTACTTTGGACATAATAGTGTTAACTGACTTACAATAGGCATCAAACAGATCAGCTTACCCTCCTTAGTGTTACACTGCTGATTATCTCTGCTGACTTATGATTTTCTTGTCTGGCCTCATTAAGTTCTCAGACATTTAAAGGAATGTACAAGTATTTTACTTGTTCCCCAAAAATCCCCCTCAAAACGTAGCTCCATCTTCTGGGGGTATTATGCACTACAGTTGAAAGATACTTTGAATACAGGTCACGAATCAGTCAACCCTACTGGTCTTTCAGCATGTTCTATGCTGGTAGCTGGCTATTTGTAAGGTATCCCTTGTAATACACATTGCTCAACTTGTCTGTCTTTTGAATATAGGTAGTAGCTAAAATTTTGCTTTATTAATTTGTGCTGATTTTTCTCCCTTGGGCATTTCTGGTTTTTTACGTGTAGAGTTAAAAGTAGCTGCTATAAGCAATGCATTTTTGATAGTCATTTCAAATGTACCTTGTGACTGACTTAGATGCACTCATCATTGCTGTTTTAAAATTAATTGAAATCAGTTGATTTTTTTTCATTATTTTTCTCATCCTGGGGTAAAATGTCAGAAATTATAGAAATGCCAACCTGCGAATGCAAACTTCTGCTGATGAGGAAAGAAGTGGCCACGTTTTTCTTTTAATGTTTTGCTGACATATGGTGCTTCTAATCCAGTGACAAATTAATTGACTAGATGTAAAGGAGTTGGACAGCACTTAGCAAGGAAGGACAGGATATGCATTATAAGACAGCTGGTTCTGCCTCTGTTGGATTATGAAGACAATATACATCGGACAGCTAACGAGTCTCTGTTGCTGTCCGAGAATAAGATAGATTCTCCTTATAATAGAATTGCATACTTTGTCTCTAAATGAGGTTATTATACACACCATTGCACAATGTTTGAAGAGCTTGGTTGGCCCTTGTAGAGGTTTAGGAGAGAAATAAATTGGAAAACAATTGCACATAAGACCTTCAATCCATCAACTGCTCCATATTTATCCAAATTACCATTACACTCTTCCAAAATACAAATCTGTGATACATTCAGGGGTGGAATGTTAATACTGACCAGCCAGATTTTGACAGGGCCTATTTTTCTTTTGCTGTTGTTTTTAACCTGTAGTATAAGCTTGTTTTCCTCAGAAGGAAAAGGTGGTAGTAGAAACCACTTGTAGTGATGTAACAGCTGTCTACTGAGAATGAATTCTCAATTTTTACCACTATGCAAATTTCAGTCTGGGTCTCAGGTGGTTTTGATTTTTCCAAAGAAAACCTGTGAGCAACTTCATTTATAAGGAACTTTTCCTCAGTAATATTCAGAGTTTAAGCGCAATGCTTGCAAAAGTAATTTATGAATTGAAGCGCTTCCATTTTTGGGTCCCAGCTTGTGACCATTACAATGCATAGTTTTCAGAACATGCTGAGGTCTAAAACCTTTGGACTCCATGTGGTCTTGAAGACTGGACCCCTAGAATTTTACATCGTCTTCAAAGTAACAAGACACTTCTGAAAAACCTGACTCAACCACTGAGCAAGGCCACATGTAGCAATTGTAGGTGATGTGATGGTAGCCTTTCCCATGTCCCCCATGAAAGAATTCTGTGGTTAAGAGTTAGAGACAGAGCTTATAAAAAAGACGGCAAAATGGGGTTTTGTCAGAGCCAGAGTAGCTAATCACCTGTCCTACCTCCCACTTGCCATTTTTGTCCGCTTCAGTTAAATTGTTTGTCTGCAAGTCTGACTCTCAGTCAAATAACCCTCCTTTTTAATTCCAGCTCTCCAGGTACCAGACAAGGATGGGATCTTGCTAAATAATGCTAAATAATAATAAAAATCTTAGTCTGACAGGGCAGATACTGAAAATCTTGTAATGTGCAAAGCTATGAAGGTGGTTTTGTTCAGAGCTTTATTCCTCAGACTGAAAACACAGTTGAAGCAGCATTTCAGTACAGAGTTATAATTGGGTCCATGGTGTGGTTTCTGTTCAGGCATGGCTAGATCCAATTCCCACAAGTGTACTGTTCCAACGTGAAGGAAGAGGAGACACATGACAAAGAAAAATTACTTGGTGGTAATTGTATTAGTCGCAGTTGTTGCTGTTTATACTTTTTTTCCCTTTCCCAGAGCCCCTGCGGTTAAAATGAAAGGTGGTATATATATGTGTGTATATGTGTGTGTGTGTGTGTACTTGTGCTTTGCAGGATTTCCTTTGGAAGAAGTTATTCTTTTGTAGAGTCTTTCCCTGACATTTCTATAGGCTGATTACTTCCTGTTTGGTGAAGCTATGATCTTTAATGTAAGGCAGTGTGGCTCATAAGAATAGAGATTGCAATGCGCACAGTTACTAGTAATTAATTTTCCATCCCTGGATACTCTTCCAGTGACTGTTTTATATTCTCTGTGGCAGAGAGTGCTCACTGATGACAGCGTTTAAGAGTATTTCATTTGTGGCTCAAAGTAGTTGGATGTTTCTCTTAATGAGCTCTCCCACTGCTATCACAACAACTTTAAATACCTTATGGCTAGTGAGAAAGACTGACACACAGGCAGATTTGTTTCTGCAGATGTCTTCCTAAGTTGCATTTTTTAGTGAGGTTTATTCCATCACAGATTGTACTGATTCTATAGTAATTTTATAAGACTTTTCCCTCCTCCCTTTTTCTTAGGAAAAGGAGAAACTGTATGTGGAATTGAAGCACATCTTGGCCCGGCAGCCTGGGCCTGAAGCCGCAGAACAGTTACAACTCTACAGGCACACTCTCCGAGAGAAGACTAAGCAGCTGAAAGTAAGAGATGCCCTCTGTCTCTGGCTGGGGGGCTGCCAGGAGTGCAGAACGACTTCACCACTGATCCTGGAGAGCAGGGCCTCAAGATGGTTTTTGATGAACAGTGTGCATGCCTTAGTGTATTAGATTAGGAGAATAAGGTTAATGCTGCATCTCCCCAGGGGAAAACCAATAGCAGTAGAGGAAATTTTTTTCACATTATGCTAGTTTGTTTCATTAAAATAGAGGAAAAGTCCTATTAGAATATGAGTGTGCAAAGCAATTCTGTAAATGCTTTTTGAGCATGGGCATTCTGGGACACTTGCAGTTTTCCATTAAGCTAATTCTCCTTCCATTTTCTTAAACTTTTAAGATGTTTAATAAGCAAATCAAAGCCATTTTGTTTTCCTTTTAACAAACTAGTGGTAATACATTTGGAATCCAGTCTTTAATTCTTGTTATTTCTCTTGCAATATGCATATGCATATTAGGCTTGCAACTTTTAAAAGGATGACAGGAATAACCTGTCCTAACCCTTTGTCATTAGAAAAGAGGATTTCCTGCTGAAGGTATCTTGTGGAAAACTTTGAAAGCATGATATTAGAAAGTGATTTTTTGATCGAATAAGCTGATCTTCCCTTATTCCTGCCTGCATGAAAGATCAGTCTCCCCAGGAGTTCATCTACTTCTGCTCCACTCTTTGTTGAAGTCATCATCTCCTGTTCACTGCATCATAATCACGTCTATACTAACCATGAGGAAAAAAATGCAGGAGCAGATGGGCCCTTAGGAAACAAAGAGGCTGTTATGCAAATCTTAGCTTTCCATGGAGAAGAAAAACAGTGTAGAAAATGTAAAATAGAAGCCAAAATTTTGCTAAGCTGGATGTGATTTTAAGTTTTCCATACGGTTCCCATTTGTCCTTAATGCAGTCAATTGCTACTGTGTATTTCAGGCACAGTATGCTCTAGCGTACTGGCATGCATGCCATTTTGTAGTGCCAGGTCCAGCTATTCTTCTTAAAGAAGGAAAACACACTATACATGTTCCTACTTTCTTTAAAGTTTACTGATTCATATGAAAGTGGCATTGTATTCATAGTTGCACTACCTATCACTACTTTTCCTGTGTGGATTGAATTGCTTCACATAATAAAGTGGATACGGGTGATAAAACCAATTATTCTTATTCTTAAATAAATCCTTGCTTTATTTTTAAGATCTTCAGTTGAGGTTTTCACCCAGATTTGTATGTCAGAACATTGAAAGCTAATGTATGTATTAATAACATACCCCTAAAGTTTGGAGCATATTTTGCATGTTTTATTGTTGTTAAATGGCATAAGCTTAATTTTGTAAGTTGTCCTTAGGTGAGAAGAGGTGATCAAGTGAAATAACATGGTAGAAAATGAGATGTGATACAGAATGGTGGTTTCTTATATTGTCCAATGTGAAAGGAAAAAGTGCTTGTATATGTGTAAGTGAAACTAACAGCTCCTGTTCCTGCTTTTTACCTTTTGTTTTCTAGGTTCTGTCCTCAGAATTGAATGTGTATGAATCAGAGAACCAGGAATACAAACATGAAATTGAAAGACTTGGCAATGAGCTTATGAATGTGAAAAAGAAATATCTGGCTCAGAAACGCAAGGAACAACAGGCCAAGTATGGGAAAATAACAGTTTTGTCTACACAACTTTTGCATAAACTAGATTTTTATTTAGATCCTGCTTTACCCTTCTTATTGAAACGTGGCCAAATTTGTCTGAGGTGATATAATACTGTTGCCTAATTTTCCTGAGTGTTATCCTTCATATTACTTCAGTCTGGTCTAGATTTATCATGATCTACGGCCTGGACTAGGACATCCAGGAGAGACGTTGCTGACCTATTCTGCAGTCCAGTTAAATTATTCATACCAATGGTGCCCAGAGGACACAGATTAGTGTCTGGTCTCCAATGTTGAATCATAGAATCGTAGAATAGTTTGGGTTTGAAGGGACTTTTAAAGGTCATCTTTAACCAAGTCTCCCCTGCAATAAGCCGGGATATCTTCAACTAGACCAGGTTGCTCAGAGCCCCATCTGGCCTGACCTTGAATGTTTCCAGGGATGGGGCATCTACCACCTCTCTGGGCAACCTGTTCCACTATTTCACTATCCTCATTGTAAAAAATTTCTTTCTTATAACTTACTCTAAACCTACCCTCTTTCAGTTTAAAACTTCTACCCCTTGTCCAGTAGCAACAGGCTCTGCTGAAAAGTTTGTCCCCATCTTTCATATAAGCCCCCTTTAAGTACTGAAAGGCTGCAATAAGATCTCCTCAGAGCCTTCTCTTCTCCAGACTGAACAGCCCCAAATCTCTCAGCCTGTCTTCATAGGAGAGATGCCCTCTGATCATATTTGTGGCCCTTTTCTGGACCTGCTCCAACAGGCCCGTGTCTGTCTTGTGCTGAGGACTCCAGGGCTGGACATAGTACTCCAGGTGGGGTCTCACGAGAGCAGAGTAGAGGGGCGGAATCACCTCCCTAGGCCTGCTGGTCACGCTTATTTTGAGAGAGCCCAGGATATGGTTGGCTTTCTGGGATGTGAGCATACATTGCCAGCTCATGTCCAGCTTTTCATCCATGAGTACCCTCATGTCCTTCCCCTCAGGGCTGCTCTCAATCCCTTCATCCTCCAGTCTGTATTGATACTGGGGGTTGCCTTGACCCGTGTGCAGGATCTTGTACTTGGCCGTGTTCAACCTCATGAGATTCACATGGGCTTACTTCTCGAGCTTGTCCTAGTCCCTCTGGATGGCATTCATCCTCAGGTGTGTCAACCATACCACTCATCTTGGTGTTGTCTGCAGACTTGGTGAGGATGCACTTGTTCCCGCTATGTCATTGATGAAGATATTAAATAGTACTGGTCCCAATACAGACTCCAGAGGGACACCACTCATCACTGATCTCCATCTGGACATTAAGCCATTGACCACAACCCTCTGGATGTGACCATCTAACCAATTCATAATCCACCAAACAGTCCACTCATCAAATCCATTCTCTCCAATTTAGGGAAGATGTTCTGGGGGACCATGTCAGATGCTTTACAGAAGTCCTGATAGATGGCATCCATAGTTCTTCTCTTGTCCGCTGATGTAGTCACTCCATTGTACAAGGCCACTAGGTTGGTCAGGCTAGATTTGCCCTTGGTGTGGCCATGCTGGCTGTCTCAAATCACCTCCCTGTCCTCCGTGTGCTTTAGCATAGCTTCTAGAAGGATCTGTTCCAAGATCTTCCCAGGCACAGAGGTGAGGCTGACAGGTCGGTAGTTCCCAGGATCCTCCTTTCTACCCTTTTTAAAAATGGGTGCAATGTTTCCCTTTGCCAGTCACCAGGGACTTCACCTGACTGCCATAACTTTACAAATATCAGGAGAGATCCCTAAGCATTATGAGGAGCTCAGTGCACTTTACAAGTTATAATGGAACAGCGTCTGATATGGGGACAACCTTTCTTCAAGTGGCAACTACATAATCCTCTTGTAAGAACAATGTGATTGTTGTTTCCAAAATGTAGTAGTTGTGCCTGATGACCATCCCCTACTGGCAGCAGATATAACTGCTGATGGTTACATGGAACAGCATTTCCCATCCGCTTCTTTTTTCTTTCCTGTATCCAGATGGAGGAAATTGAGCAATGCTCAGTCTGGCTTTGTCAGATGTCTTACCCTTTTGATGGTAGAGCCTAAGAACTATCCTGTAAATGGCTGTTGTCTTTCCTTAACCAGTAGCAATTTGATGGGACTTCACACTACTCTCAGTCCACAACTGAGCATCCAGCTGCTCCTCTTGATTAAAAGCAAATAACTAGGATCTTAGTTGCCCAATTTCTGGTACATTCAAGTGACCTAATTTATACAGGCTGAGAGATGAGGCTATTCTCATAACGAATCCCGAAGCTGGGACACCAAAACTGTTTGTGTCTTCTGAAAATGGAGTGATTGAACTTTACTTTTAAAGAGTTTCCTAATTAGATTTCTGCAGTCACATGACATGATCTGTTACCATTTTTTTCTGTGTATGCTTTTTGTCTTTCCACCCCTTTTCATCCTCAGCCTCACACACAAAAGCCAACAATTCTCTATGTTGCTGAATATAATTCAAAGCTGCCTGTATCTATTTTTCCTTAATCATATTCCAGCCAGCAAACAATTTTGATGACTAAATTAGCAAAATTGTCAGTGATAAACAGTGACTTGTGTCTATCTGAAAATTGCATAATGTTACCTTAATGTTTGGAATTAGTAAGAATTGTGCAGTGCTAATGGCTTTCCTGGAGCTTTAGGATCAATATGTGAGGCTACCATAATGCTTGATAATCCATTTCCAGCAGCTAAGTATCCTCTTCACAATAGTTTTAATGTTTCCATTTTGGACTCTGGCATCATGTTCCTTTCTGTTCTTCAGATGAGAAGAAATTCGCCATATTGTGTTACATTGTACCTAGAATTGATTCCTGTCATAACTATTGAAAAATCCCAATAACTGTTAGGGGCATAACTGCTTTAAAGTAAAACAAAAATATTGTGTGAGGTGATGGTGACTGAACTTGGGTCTGTTAATCATGTACAGTGAATGGAATCTCGTGTTGTAGGTCAATTAGTGCTGAAATCATAACACTGTTTATAGGTTCAGGATAAATACCTGCCATTAGTGCAGCTTGTTGTTCTTGTGGGCAGGCATGGCTGTAGTCTGATGAGCATGGTGTCTTTGTGACATATGTGTTTTGAGTGTATGTTCTGTGAGTGCTGCTTCCACAGGATGATAGCGCCTCATTGTTCCATCTCAAGCTCAGAAGCTACCAGCACTGTGCTTACTTGCCCTGACTTGCACTTCTCTTGTCTTTTTGGCAGCCAGACATAGTCAGGTGCTGGGCTTTGCTCTCCTCTCCTCTGTCCCTCACTGTGTTGTTCTCCAGTCAAACTAGTTGGACTTCATCCTGCTTTGAAGGATATGCACACCCCAAGGCATAACTGAGCATATCAGTCGTGGGTAACTGCAGCTTCTCTCATCTCCAGGCTGCGTTTCGTGTTGCCCAGCAACAGTGCAAAGGAAACAACCTTGTTGTGCAGCCTTCCTTCTCCAAACTGCCAATTGTGCATGACGTGTCCTTTGCTTTCTGCAATACAGAATGCCTGTTGTGCAGCCAGATCCTTCCCCAAGGAGTGCTTCATCCCTGACATACAGCCGTTCCATTCCACATTGTACTTGCCTTAGACTGGGCTGGACAGGCGCTGCTTGGGGTGTATGTGCTGGCCGAAGAGCCAGGGCCGTATGATTCCTACAGTCTCAGGTTGCTCTAAATCCCAGCTGACACAAACCCACTGACTTGATTTCTGTCATGCTGGCTAATGTTAACATCGTGTCTGAAATAAATGTGGCTGATTTTGCTAATAAAAAGAGGATCCTGTCAGGACAATAGCATTAATAGCATTATTGACTACCCTGGTATGTAAGAGAATTAATGCTCTCAGAAAACCTCACACAAAGGTATCATCAAAAGCTTTTATTGATTTGCAGAAGGCAGTTCTGGTTTGTGATTTAAAGTCTTGATACTGACCTAATGCGGCTTTCCATGGGATGCTGAAGGAATATAATGAGTGAGAACAGGAATTTAGCTTTGTTTTGTGTTCAAGCTGAAAATCCAATGTTTAAGATTTTGGTTGTGAATTTGGAATCCTCTTTTTCTGCTCTCTGATTCTGGATGTAGTATTTCCCAGGTGTATTAGGCTTTCTTTCTCTTATTCTTCCCATTCTCTTCTTCTGCTTCTTGCACCCTTTCTGCTTCACTACTCATCCTAGTTACTTCTAACACCAGGGTTCCAGTTTGATGTTGTTAAGGATTGGTGAGAAAATATGGAGCTTAAATCCATACCAAGAACCTGATCCTGCAGTCCTATATCAGTAAATAACGGCACTGAGGGATGTCAGTAGTAACTTGGAGCTTTTGCATGTGGCTGCTTACACATTAATTCTACATAATATATTACAGTAGTCAGCTGCATAGAATTTTCCATACAAATGAGCACATCTGTTGGCTGTCTCCATGGGAAGGAATGACATGGACTCTGGATCATTTTATCTTCCCAAAGTTGGAAGCGCAATAGTGAGATAGGATGAGCCATCTAAACATAGCATGTTAGATTTTAGAGCTGTTAGCTGGCACATCCATTAGTGCCACAGTGATACAATTAAAACCAGTTATAAATGGTTGTCATGGTTAAGTTCAACTGTGCCATCTTTTGCCTATCCTCCCACCTCCATATGGGTTAAATTTGGAAGAGGAAGCATGACTAGTTATCCTACAGTGTTTCTCTGAACTTCCTCCTCTCCTGACACAGTTATTTAGGGACAAAGAGAAAAGTATTAATTCCAGAAAGTGTTTTCTTTTCCTTTACTGGGGACTGAGAAAGGGTACTGATGTGACAAGGCTGCATTTTGCCAAAGCGTGGTTGCACTCACACTTATGTCTCAGTCTCAAAGACTAAAATAAAAGTAGTGGCACCAACCTCCCTTATAAAGCCTTGAGACCTCTGCTGTTTAGATAAACTAGGACTTCATAAAGCTTCACTTGGTTAGTTTTAAATATCTCAAGACCTTTCTCTGAAACCTCCAGGTATATCACAGTAAATGTGAACTAGTGCCCTTCCTATTTGTTCTTCTGTGTTTGCATCCCCAATCTCATAAGAGTGAAAACAGCTAACCCTTGTTCCCTCCTCCTAAGGCCATTTAACCGCCCCTGGATCCTCTGATGGAGAAATTTCCCGGGGCTATCAGTGTACAACAGCATGTTGTTAGTTTTCTGCCAGTGTCACAGGCAGGGTAATTATCACTAGAACTTTGTTAAAATATGAAGACAGACAACACTATTTATTCATTAAAATTCAACAAAGAAAAAGTATCTCCCCATTGTGCCTTTGATGAATGTAGCTGTTTGTTTGAAAACAAGCATATACTTGCTAGAATGGGAGGGTGATTAGAAATCTGAAGTCACCAAGCTCATATACAAACTTGCTCTAATGAGGTGCTCTGACCATTTTGGGAAGTAGTAGGAAAAGAGCTCATTTATTTCTAATTTCTAGTAGTTCCAAAAAGCATCAGTAAGCTTGTAATTAGATCCAAACAGACACCTAGTCTTGGCAGTTTAGCCCAACAGGCTTTAATCAACAATTTTTTAATGATCTCTTGATATATGATGGCATGAAAAAACTTCGGAGGATGCAGATTTCCTTGGTTTGCAAAGAGCTACAGAATGAAAGATGTCTTTTCCTTTTCTTTGTTTCCATTTAAAGGGAGAAGGAACGAATCTTGACTGACAAGGAGCCAAAGTTTCCATGCCGCAGGTCTGATGTTCCTCACTTCATCGGAGCGGGCTTTGCACTCAGCAGACCCCTTCCCAAAGTTACAGCTTAGGAATGGACTCATCTCACCACATTCCCATTCCCAGTGTTTTGCTAAACTCGATTTGTGCTGGATTGTTTGAGAAACTGTAATTTTTAAAGAAATTCAGAATGAATGTTCTCTCTGAAATCACTGTATTGCCTTCAGGAAAAGGCATTTTATAGTAGAATTAACATGGATTTGGTTTAAAAACTGTGGACCAAATCTGCTCTTATAATGCCAGTGGAAGCTTGCACTGGTGTAACTTAATAATGGAGACCATGCAGATATTTCTTCTTCAATACTGTGTCGTTATTTAGCACTGTAACATCACAAAATGCCTTAATATGTAGTTATTTCCCCTTTATCTACCTCTGTTGTAAGCACTCCATTTATCTTCTGACTGAAAGCACCTGAAAAAAAATGAGAAAACAGAAAAGAATTAAAATTAATAGGCTGATGTTTCAAGCCCTGCTGAGCAAATGCAAAATTAACAAGTCTTTACTTAGATGTACACATGTAGCAGTTCTTTGTGCAGGTAGTATATAATAGGGTTTATTCAGTGTTTGCTACAGTTAGTAAGATCAAGGAAGTTCATGGCCACATTGTGCATTATTAAGAATGCGATTGTATTTACTCTGGTAGGTACAAAGTGGCATAATTATGTCGGTTCAACTGGGGAGACTGTACACACTGACTGGGATGTGCTGTTTTCCCACATGAATCCTTCCAAGTGATTCAAACTTGGACTCAGAACATGGCAAACTTCGCTCTTTAGTTTCTAGACACTTGGACATTTTTGTAACTTTCAGAAATTGTTTTTGTAATACAGCAGGAGCCCTCCAACCTTTTCAGCCAAAAGAGATTTAATTACCATTCATTAACAAGTGAAATAACAAAGTCACGGCATGAGGTGCTGAAGTATAGAAAACTTCCAAGCTGTAAAATAAAATGTTTTGAAACTGATTTGTACACGGCAGCTTTTTCCCAGCCTGGGGGATAAAAATACTTGTCCAAAGAGATATGCTGATAAATATTTCACATGCATATAAAAAAAAAACCTTTGCAAAGATTTTGTTCTTTCCTTTGGTGGAATACATAATTAAATATTAAAGCTAGTGTGGGAAACTTTTAATGGAAGTGTTTAATTCAAAGGAATCAAGTTAAATACGACAGGGATCTACTTTGCTTTTACATTGGGGACCAGAACACTTAGTCATCAGATCCATTGTGTTATTCTTTTGTTCCCAAAATAGCTATTATTGCTTTTTCACTGTCAAGTGCATTATGCTAAAGTTATCATTGTAGGGTAGTCATGCTTTCTGAATCGCGTCTTTGGTGTACCTGACATGTCCTTATAGTTAGAATAATTGAGAATAACTGACACGGGCACTTGAGTTTGATGGGATCCCAAGTAGGTTTTACTGAAGCTTTTAGAAGATGATATTTGTTAAGAGTACCCAGCCTGGAGCTGGACTCTGCTACGCTTACTGATACTGTGAAGTAATTTGCACTCAAATAAATCATCAAAGTCACATTTATTAATGCACATGAATGAGAGGCACAGTTAGACTCCCAGAATACCATCCTGCTGTAAAGAAGCAACTTTTTATTACACTCTGATTTGTACAGTGCACCCCCTAACTTATCCACAGTAATCCAAGTCTGTGTACATCTTTCCCTCTGTTACCAGGGTTTAGGAGACAAGGTGTTAACAATGATCAGAGCAAATGAGGGGGAGTCGAACAGATGTAATCTGTTCCCTAATTACATGTTTTTTTATGACTACGCTAACAAAACAGATTCTTTTCCATCTTCAGAAGTACTTAACAGTAGCTCACATTGCACAGATTGGACTATTTGTAGGGTAAGAAACTCCATCCATAAATGATTCTTTACCTGACTTTTCCAGTCTCTGTAATAGGTGGGATAGTATTTGTCTAATGACTTGCAAAGGTGAATTCACTTACTTCTAACAAGTGATTAGTCTTCTAGACTAAAAAAAACCAAAGGAACACAAAAGGTGATTTTCTTGCACAATATATGTTCTTCCAATCTGTAGGGCTGGGAAGAGAATACAATAAATTCCACATACAAAGTACAAGAGCTTTTACTGTCTTAATCCACAATTTCAAGCATATAGATGTGAATGTGTTGTTTACTATCTCCAGTTTTATTGCATTATTTCCTTACTACCTGGTAAACTAAATTCACAGGTTAATTCTGAAAAAGAAGGTAAAAAAGAGGGCAAGGAAATATAGTCATCAAATTATTCCCAGTAACTTTCAGCATAATCAGGAAAAGAATAACTGCAGCCAGCTTAATTTATAGTGCTGGAGAGTGAAAACCATTTCTGAGTTCCTATAATAGAATGGATTAAAGCACACCAAATCCCTTCCCCCTTGGTCTATAAAAGTCAGGGAGCTTGAAAAATTGCTCTGGATGTCTGTGAACCCAGCTGATGCTGAGGTGCTCTTAGTGTTCAAGGATTTGGCTTGCACAGCAGGGAAAGGCAGGGCGTTAATGAGAATATCATTTGTTCAGTCGCTTCTGCATTGTGAGCAGCAGCTCTGAAGTGCTTCTCCAAGTTTTGTAGCAGAAAAATGTTAATTGAATTCCAGTCTGTGCAAGATGTAAGCCTAGAAGTAGCAAGTATGTCTTTAACTTCTTGTTCCTGTAAAGATATGTGAAAAGATGGAGGCGAAGGGCTATGATACATGGCACTTAAGTTAGAAGAAATCTTTCTTCACTTTAATTGGCTCCAATTGGAGCTGTAGTAGCTAGCGCAGTGTGTTTATCCCAGAGTCCCTTTTGGTGAGGAAAGTATGCGATATTGTTCATTTTCAGAGCTTTCGCAATATATAGATAACATTTTAAGTAACTTCACATATAACTTCTGCTCTGATCTTGACTGGCAGGTCTGCATTCATTGTACTGTGTAGCAGGACGCAAACAAAACCCTGCACACCGAGCTATCTTACTCAACGGCAGGGGCACAGCCCTTCTGGGATAACCTGCCAGCTACCAAAGACATGGCACAAGAATCCAGCCCTTAATTTACACTTACCTTGTGAATTCAGAGCAACGGGAGCACGTATTACACACCTGATAACGTCCTGCTGCTGTAAACCTGGGAACCCTTTGAGTCAACAGCAGTGAAAAACAGAGCTCAGGCTCTGTTGTGTTAAAGGCTACAAACTCCAGGGCAGGCAGGAGGAAAGGCAGAATACTTAGCACCCACAGAGCAGAGGCTTTGCAGCGAGTGGAGCAGCAGGTGGTGGGCCTTGGGGCACTAATGAGCGTTAATGGCTCTGATTAGCTCCACCTGAGCCCACGGGCACCATTTAACAAGCTCAGCCCCACAGGTGAGTTTCTTCTGCCTTTTTGTCCTTGAGGGAGCAAGTTGGTTCTTGCTGCACCCTGGCAGTGGGACATAAGAACATTTAGTGTCATTTTATAAGTGTCTTTAAATGCAAACTGCTGCAGGATGGAGAATAATGGTTTGCACAGGAGATGGGGGTGTGTGTTGAAAGCTCAAGTGAACAAGAGAAAAGGTTTCCTTCCCATATCCTGTGGACAAGGAATTGCTACAGAGGTGTTCAGCTGTGTGTCCTAGCGTGCTGCTTGCAGGTAGGTTACCAGTAGCTGTGTGAGTCCACAGGTCTCAAGGTGTTGTTTTGTTTCCTTGTGTTAGGGTGAAATGTTGTGCCTTAAAGAAGGTGCAAGAAAGAGCAGTGAGAGCTAGATCCTTGTCTTATTCCCTATCTCTCATGTGGAGCTACCAGAGGGTAAAGTTAGCAGGAGAGTCAAAAAAGAGAAGCTGGGCAGCCAAAGCAGTGCCTGCCATCTCTGAAGTGTTAATGACTCTTTCTGAAAGTTAGTCCATCCTGTCTTTACCCAAATTAGAGTCTCTAAATCATGTAGCTTTGTATTTAGGCATTTTAGCAGTTGAGTATTATTTTCCTAGCAGGTGGTTTAGCTGTTGTGCCATCTCCTCTAGCAGAGTGTATTTTTAGTGTGTTTCTAAAAGCAGGAGTTTGATTTTGATGCTCTTTCTGTTCCGCACTTGTGCGTTTTTTAAGCAGCTCCACGCAGATCAACTACTTATGCTTATACAGAAAGATGTCAGGATCTCATCCCATGGGCTTGCTTGAGGAGCCTCATTTTCCCAGTGGGATACAAAGCTGTGCCTGTGGCACACGCTGGTGTGAGGGAGCAGGGCAGGATCTGTAGAATGTCTGCATATGGTTGAGGTCAAAGCAGCTGCCTGTTCTTCAGCCTTTCCTTTCAGCTGGTTTTCTCCTTGAATTGCAGCACTTCTGTGGGCTTACTGAGCCCACATACTTTTTAATCCCTCTGCTGACCTATATGGGTTTATATTCCTCACCATGGATATATAGAGTCACCCAGATAAACCTGTATGAGTAGGGCTACAGCTGTGGGGCTGGAACAGGCTCCAGATCTGCTGAGATCCTCCACTGCCCTTTGCTGCCTCTCCTCTGGTGAATGCAGGATGCTCAGCTTTCTCCTGGGGCTGCTCTGCCTTCAGTACCCAGGTCCTTGCAGGCAGACACGGGAGCAAGGTGTTTTGGAGGTGAAGCCACAGTCTTGCCCTCAGCTCACCCTGATGCAAAGAGGCTGAGTAGGGGTCTCCAAATATTGAGCAACCGCTGTAATGTGGCCGCCCCTAGGGTAGGAGCTGTGCTATGGCTGTCTCATGATGCAGCCTGGGACATGGGTGCCCCACTGGGTGCTAATTGGGTTGTGAGTTACCACAAGCAGGGTGCCCAGGAGGGGAAGGGACTTTAAGTTGAAGGGGAGGAATTGCTAAACTCTGCAGACTGCTCTGAACCAGAGGTGCAGGTAAGCTTTGCTCTTGTGGTCTACCTTGGCTACAAACAGCATGTTTCTTGGGCTGTTGCATCTAATAGCAGGGTTGGAATGAGCACCATTGGTATCAGCCCTCTGCAGGTTGGCTGCTGTCAGCCAGGGCTTTGACAGTGTGGGGAGGCACTTCCACAGAGATGGTTTTAACTTGGTCTTCAAGAGGAATTGCTATTCTCAGTGTGTTTGTGCATCCAATAGCCCCTGCTCTACTTGCTGATGCAGCTCTTGTTTTCTCTGCTGCCTTGTGATCCTCAATCCTGCAGAGCCTCCTCTGCGAGAGCAATGATGAACCCAAATCTGTAAATCTTGGGCAAATTGTGGAACTGTTTCTTAACCACAGTGAATTTGTGGATTTTCTGTTTGGGATCCTCCTTATCTTACAGCCTGAGTGCCTTCAAGGAGGTACTGTGTCCAATGGAAGGCTGGCCTTGTCATGGCTGGTCAGAGGGTTCTTGTAAGGGTGGCTTTCCTGGTTGCATGTCCTATGCTGGCTTGAAAGGCTGTCTTGTTCCCTTTTTGTGAATCCCAGGTGAGCCATTTCCTTGATCTTTACTGTTATTTGTTATTTTGCAGATATTGTCAGTATTTTCTCTCTTTTTGAGTGTGTTAGGGGTTTTTTTTAGCTCTTCAGCTTACCTAACATCCAGAGAGGTAAAAAGGGTGCAAAGGCTGGTTTGGAGGATGTTATTTTTGTAGTCTGGATCTTGGCAGATCTCAGTTTCTCTCCGAGGTGGCCGGGAGCCTCCCTTTCTGATGGTGGGCACTTTAATCTGCCCAGGTGTGAAGTGGATATAAACAACTGCGCTTTCAGCCAGTCTTGGCTATTAAACTTCGCAGTTCTTCACAGCAAGAACCATTTCTCAGGGCTCTTTCTTGGCAGAAGACTACGCAGTAATTTAAAGCCATTTTAATCTGTAATGAGAATCTCTACATGGGGTTTGAATGCACTTCAAGTGAAGTATGTATTTGCAACTTCTGTTGATCCCTCTTAATTTTCCGAGTGTCCCTGCAGGAGCAAGGTGTGTTTGTGTAGTGGCAAAACACAGATAGCTCAGCCTTCTTGAGAGCTGTAGGATAATAAAAGCAACAATAGTAAGGGAATGGTGTGCTTGGGATCAGCACTGGAAAGCAGGTGATCAATCATTCTTCCCGACAGAAAATATGGTGGTCAAGGTGTGCTCCTGTCTCCCCTCCTCAGGAACACTCTGAAATCTTATTCTAAGCATAGAGTATTTTTGGAGGCAAAATGCATGTTTTGTTTTCAATATAAATAATTCAAGCATGGTGCCCAGCTCCTGTGGGAAAGCACGGTTTTCCAGGACTGCTTTGACATTCATGTGATCACAAGTGATCGTGCCCGAAGCTACCCTGTGGCACCTGAGCTGCAGGAATCAACCATGGGTATGCTCCTAGCTGGCCCCAACTGCAGGGTAAAATGTGTTTGCTTAAACCATCTTTGTCACTTCAAATGAAAAGGTGCCTGAAGCAGCAGTTTAAGTAAGCCTGGTTTACTTTGCAATCAGGGCAGGCTACGAGCAGACATGCTCAGTTACCGCATTCCACCTGAAGGCTGATAAATCACAGCTCTCTGAACATCCTCAGGATTGCTTGGTCTTGCTCTGCTAAAGCTGTGCTTTTTTGCAGCCCCGTTAATGAAGGGTGTGCAGAGGCGTGTGTGTGGCTGAACAGCAGAGCAAACTCTGGGGGCTGGCTGGGTAATAGATGTTCTTGCTTCCAAGTCCCTTTTTGAGCTACCTCATCCACTGCAGCTTCTGTGTTATCATTCAGATATATTCCCTCTTGGCAGGTTAGGAAAACTCATCACTGGAGTTTTATTTTAACTGAGCATGCACAAGTCTTCCTGAAATTACCAAGCCCCTTGCTGATTTTGATGCTATAACGAAAAAAGGCAGACCTGAAGTGTTTCCTACCAGCCTTTTCTAACAGCCCTGCTTTGCTTTATTTGCGTAGTGGTGAGCTATTTGCCAAGTCCTCATGCTTGCACCAGTCCTGAACTGGGAGCAGCTTCAACAGCCAGCTTTCCTTGCCAGAATTGCCTTCAAAATTCCTTAAAGCAGCCCCTGTTGTGGCTTGGTTTTGGAGTGAATCCTGTTGTCCTTGTTGCAGAAATGAGTGTTTCATTGGTATGCAGCACAGCAGGTGAGTTAGAACTGCAAAAAGTGAGCAATTAAGTGAACTTTGGTTACAGAAGTCAACAGTTCTCTCCCTGAGTACATTAGCTGAGGGTTTAGTGTATTTTCATTTGCCTCCAATCAGCTGCAATTCCTTCCTTGATTTTAATATGATGTGTGTTTACTGGATCCAAGTCTGATTTGGTTTTACTTCTTCTGTCTTTTACCATTGGTACTGAATGTCGATGTTATGCAAACTATTCCCAGACCAATTGCTGTCCCATGGTCAGTAATACAGGATAAGTAGCCTGATTCTCTGGATTGATATATGGGGATTGTCCTCAGAAATTAGTTGCTTCTGTCTTACAAGAGTGAGTGGGCTCTGGTGATGGTGGCATTTCTGGTGGGTTATTGGTAGACCCCATGGTGTATCCTGCAGTGGAAAGGTACTAAAGGGAGGATGGATGTCTGAGAGACTACTCCTTTGGTACTGGGCCAGTGTTTGAATACATGCTTTACCTCTATAGCTCCCATGGAGTGGGGAGGAGTCAGAAGGATGTGATTCATAACCCTTGGAGACCTTATTTCTGCTGGCAAACCCAGTTTTTGCCTGCATAATACAGGGCAGGTGATTGTCTCCTCAAGGCACCAGCTGGTCCCCATGTGCCCAGCTCTGGCAGGGTGTGCAAAGGCTGGATGGAGCAGGGGATGAGCTCTGTCCTCCTTCCCCAGATGTGCAGCCTCTCCCTGTGGCTCCACCAACAGCAGAGCCAGCGCAGGCATGTTGGTGCCCAGGGCTGTGGATCCTGCCCCTGCTGCATGGGAACAGATGCCTGTGTTTTCTGGAGCTGTCAGTCAGGCACCCTTCACAGCACTAAAATTCAAATAGGGTGATATCAAAGGGAATTACATGCCAGCATCGCTTGTCTGATCAAGAGCTTCACCTTGTGCTCTTGAGGGATGTGTCTTGTAATTTACTTCAGGCTGAGGGATAACTGGGTTTTTTCCTCTCCTATCTGCTTTAGTGCAAGCTGGCAGCAAATTACCCAAGCCCTCTGCTGCCCGATGTGTCTCCCCTGTCTGTTTCCTTTGCTGGCAGCATGCAGATTGCTGCTGGGCTTTGGTCAGGTTTTGCAGCTGGAGCCTTTCTTCACTCTGTTCCATGTGCAGCCAGTTCTGGTTTCCCCAGCGCCATCCTGAGTCCCAGGCCTGTGCCTGCTCTGCCCTTGGTTGTATCCAGGCCCTAAACTGATATATCCAAACCTGCTCGGGAGAGAAGTGTTGGTGCTCACTGCTGTACCACAGGACTTGGCATATGCTTTCATCACCTGCACTGCCTGGGTTGAAGCAGAGTTTGAGGAAAGAGAAGCAGGAGGCAGCGGCCATGTGCTGCCTTTGGCGCTCTATGGGCACCACAGGCAAGATGGGTCATGAAGGTGTGTTCTGCTGGAGTTGAGGATGGGAACCTGGGACTTTTGTTGACAAATCTTGAGCACAGCACAGAGGAGTGTCAGGGTCTGTGTTACAGCCCTGCCTCCTGGCATCGTTAAAAACTGCTTTCTCCTGCTTTCATGACACCATAACCTGCTTGATTCCCTCCCATCACCTCTGCCACAGCCTGGTGCATGCACAGACAAATCCCCCAGGTGAAGCTGAGCAGGAAAGGGCATTAAGATCACGTAGTTCCAACCCCCATTAACCCCAAATTAACCCTTCCATTGGTTTTATTGAACTCTTCGAAAAACAGTAAGACTGGGTTTGCTGGGCAATGCTTCCACTAGGAAATGCTGCCATTTAAAGCACAGTCAATAAAGCAATGTGCTGCAGGCAAGATGAGCAGGTGAGTGTTGGGAACAGAGACCCTCAGGGTGGGTGAGAGGCTGAAGAGTTATTACTAGTTTGAGCATGTGGTGCCTTCATCCCTTTCATCTCTGAGCAACTGCAAAGCAGAGAAAGGCAAAAGCGTGTCATCATGCAAGGCTTCCACACCATGGCTCTTTGATCCTGCACTGGGTTTGTGATAAGGTTAGAGAAGTGAATTTGGAATAAAGTGTTGAGTTATCTGCCTGCTTAGAGAATGGCTAGCACCTAAGACTACAACATGCCATTGCAAAGCACTTGTGCTCTGCTGAGCTTCATCTGACCCTTGGGATGTCCAAGGGAACCTTCCCACCCTGCTGTCTTCTGGTTCAGTGCTGCTGCAGGAGATGGAGGATTTCACTCCAGACACAGTGAGGTCTGTAGTAGTATTTCACCTTTCTCTAATACATTCTAGATGACGACTAAAAGGAATGGGGCCAACACTGACCGCATCCTAACAGCCCTGCTCAAGAGAAATACCCACATCCCATCTTGGGCAGCTGGAAGCACAAGGCAATTTCTTCCCAGTCAAGTCTATAGTGAAGTCCCTCAGAGAAGTGTCTAAGGCATGCTTGGTTGTTGCATCAGGATCCAAGCATCTTCCAGTTTCTAACCATTGAGTTGCTCAGCATCACCGGGCACAAACCTCCCCAGTCCTGGTGAACAGACAGGGCAGGGAGCAGAGCTGGGGAGATGCTTCAGTGCCAGGACCTGATCCAGGTCTTCATATCAACCATTCTAGCCTCAGGCCCTTTTCCTCTTTGATTTGCTCGTGAAAAGAACGAAGTTCCAAAGCCGAGCCTTGGGCAATCCCTTGCTGCATTAGGCTATTACAAGTGTAGCTGCAATTCTACCTTTTTAAGTCACTGCTTTCCCCATGGAGTCAACACAGCAAGAGCCATGTCGAGGTGAGATACTTCATCCCTTCTTGATGTTTTTCATCTAATACACTTGTCAAAGACTTGCAGGCAGTTGCAGCTCAAATCATCCTGCATTTTTCTTGTGATTGCTTTGCCTGATAACGTGGTGAGTATTTGTATCAAGTCAATGCATGATAGATGGTTAGATTTATGCTGTATATTGTGATCCAGGGGTATAAATGTATTTAAGTGACTTATTCAGCTTAAATACCAGCACTGGCTGCTGCTCTCTTGTCAGCATTACAGGCAGGGAGAGATAAAATAACAGTGGTAATTGTGGTGGTGGAGTGTCACTGACAAATAATATGAGCACAAGGACCATTTTCAGAGACAGATGGAGTATAACTCGTCTGTAATTTCCCTTGAATTATTTTTGAGCAGGACAGGCTGGAAGCCCCTTGAGGAGAAGGGCAGCGTGGAAGGTGGGAAGGGCTGGGAGCCTGAGCGAGCAGCGGGACTTACGGAGAACGGCGCTTATTAAAGAACAAAGGCAGGGAGAGAAGAAACCTAAAAGTGAAGGACGCAGCACAGGAGGATGAGCAGTTTTCCAGGGAAACTGCTCCCAGAGCTGGAGCAGAGTTTAGTGAGAGCCACGGTGATAAACACAGCTGCTGGGTAACGGGGTTGTAACCACAGCTCAGGGCTTGAGGCTCTGTATAAATCACGAGGGTGCATTTACGGCCTATTAATGCCATCTTCCTCCTTTAAACCTGATTTACTGTGTGGATCGTGTGCCAAAGCCCCTTTGCCCCCAGTTTTCCAGGCTTCCCTGCTCTGCTTGTGAGGTGGCAGAAGCTTCCTGTCCTCCAAAAGGATTCACCCGAGTGCTCATTGTGCCTCCAGGCTGGTGTGTCTGCCAGAGGGCTTTGGCCCAGCTGTCTTGTGACTGCCTTCAGCAACTCTGCTGCTCTTTGCCTTCTGCTTGATGCTTCCTCAAGGGCAAACTGAGCTTTGCAAACCTGCTTGCTGCAATGGGCGTGAGGCTCTCGTGGTCCCTGTGTGATGGGAAGATCTCTGGGATTCCCCTCTTTGGGTGCCTGTTGGTTGTGTCTTGCTCAACAGAAGAGCTAATAACCCAGCCTATGGTTTTGGGCCAGCCCAGGGTCAAACCCTTCAGTACTGAGTCTGCTGAAGGGTTTCAGTTACTTCTTGTGGGTTTAGGGTTTTGCTCTCCAATCCATACCCGTTGCCTTGGCTGGCGAATACCACCATGGGAGAAGTTTGTGTGGTCTTGGCGGGAAGGTTTTCTTATGGCCCAGTGTGTTTCCATGTCCTGAGAAATAGAGGGAATATGTGGAGCCACATGGATGAGGGCTGGCTGCTGAGGGCTATTGCCATTTGGCAGGCAGGCACCTGGTGCAATATGATTGTTCCTGAGTTATTCCCAGGTTTGTGGAAGCTGGTAAAACCAAGTAAACCCCTTTGGAATGGAGAGCTATGCCTGTACCTGTGCAATAGCTGACTTTGATGGCAGCAATGGCAGAGCATGTTATAGGGACACAAGGTGGCAGGTAGAGTGCTGGAAGTGCTCAGGTGTCCTGAGCTGATGCCTGCAAGCATGGAGCCTGCAGCCCTGCTCATGTAATGCCAGAGCCTTCCCATCTCTACTTAATTCCAGTGTTTTTCTTCTAATAGCTCCTATGGGGCTATTTTTAAAGAGTTGTTACATGCTGGCAGTCCCTGAGGAATTGGTTAAGAGCATTTGCAGTATAAACTGTGTGTTCTTGTTACAGTGCAGTGTGCAAGTGTAATGATTTGTTAGGGGAAAAGAGGGAGAAGAGGTGTGCAGCATGCCTAGTGCAAAGAGTGGAGCATCTTTCTTTGTGCTGGGGCTTCAAAGCCTTATCCTATATGCAATGTACTGACCAAATATGCACATAAGAATTCGTCTCATCCAAAAGACCTTATAGATGCTGAGGAGAGCCCAGGTCAAAGAGAATAAACAAAGAGTGATGGGTAGCGACTGAGCTACCAGGACAGACTTTACCTGGCCATGGGCAAGTATGAAGTGTCAAGACAAGCTGCAAGGACTTTGCTTTTTGAGTTGAGCGAGAAGAGGAACATTGTCCTTCTCTCACCAGGTTCTGGCCAGGGCTCTGGCTTGCAGGATTTCTGTGGCCATTATGTACCTCCATCCCATACAGCCTATCACTGCTGTGCCCTGGCTCCCTCTTTGTGTTAGGAGGCCTCTGGTCCTGCAAAGCAGCTGCGCACATGAGGGGACTTTGAGTACGGGAGCAGCCTGCATCTCCTTGGCTGTTCCAGACTCGCTGCTTTGGGGCCCTCTGCAGGTAGGAACAAGCTGGCTTTTTTGCACTACTTTACTGACGCACAAACGCTGGGGTCCTCTCCTGGCGAGCCCTTTCTCCATCCTTCATTCAAAAGTGGCCCTATATACAACCAGATATTGCAAGATAGGAAATAGACAAGTTGATCCTTGAAGCAAACAGCATCATTCTTTATCATTAGAGAAATAATATTAGGAAGAGTCCTGAGCTGCCTCCCACAACAGCTGCTGTGCCAGGGCAGGCTCTTCCCTAAATCTGTGGTACCTATCTCCCTGTTCTTGTATGGATGAGTGGTGGCAACTGAGGACTTCAAGGTGCACAGGACTACTGTACCCCCTCAGATGAGAAATGACCACAGCATTGTGCTGCTGCCAACAGGACCCCTCCTCCCTGTCTGCCTGGGCAGGGGCACCGCACGCTCTTGCTCTGAGTGTCGTTTCTCTGAATTCAACCAGAAGTGGTGTTGACAACATAAGGAAGGCAGCACAGCTGTGCCAATGCACTGCTCCTCAGTGCTGCTGTGTGTTCAGGATGGGAAAGCTGCTCTGACTTAGAGCTGAAGTTATATTTTCCCCTCTTCTTTGTAATTTTATTTTATTTTGTTAGACTTTTGCAATTCTCCCCTCTGGGGCTATAATTTTTGTTTAATATCTAATTCATTTTTAAAAGCAAAGTCATTGCTGTTTTAGGGCTATGGGTAGATTTTATTTTTATTATTTCTTTAATACAGCAGCCATAAGCAATTTTAAAGCACTGCTTCAGTATATAAAATGATCTTCCCTTATGATTTGACATTGATACTGCAGCCTGATTTAATGTAGAGGACTGCAGCAAGTTGCACAAATGCTTAAAGATAATTGTGTTGGTGATGGACGTATGGGTATTGTACACACAGCACATATTTAAAAGACAGGATGGCAAGGCTGGTATTGTTCTGCTGCCAAGATTTCCTGGTGTATACAGTGTTCAGCAGTAACTGCATCAGCCTGAAGGGACTGTGATCTTCCTGCCTTGATTTGGGTGCTTGACTCAAGGTCAGCCTGGCACCAGGTTTAAAGCAGATGGGCAAAGTGTTCGGGCCTGTCTTGGTAATGGGCTGTGTAGGTGGCTAGAAGGGTTTAGCTCAGGACCAGATGTGGGGGCTTTAGGGAAAGAGATGGGAAGGGCAGAGCTGTGGGAGCACAAAGGATCAGCAATAGTCATTCAGGGCCTGTGGCAGGAGCCAGGGCTGCCGGAGCATATGGGTTTGTTCCCTCATATCCTCCCCTGTTGCTGTGCTGCCTCCCTGCAGTGAGGCTGCCCAGAGATGCTGCATGCGTGTGAGGGGTCCCCTCGTGTTCCCTGGCTATATGTAGGATCCCAGCCTATTTGTGCCAGGCTCTGTGACATGCCAATACCAACTGTGATGTATTTTAGCACTGGGAGCTCAACATGCTCCTTCTCTAATACATAACTGGAATTTGGCTTAGTGAGGGGAGCCTTTGTCTCTGCCTCAAAACCAATGAGGACAACTTAACTCGTAGTAGGGAGGCTTGCTGAAACAGCAAAAAGTGTACAGAAACTAAATCCTGAAGTCCAAAAAGAAGGGGCAGCTCTGGTTGGGCAACAGAGGTTTGGGTTGGGAGACTTTCCATGCAATTCATTCCTATGCCTATGGTGCTTTCTGCCTGAGAACTGCCTCCAGGGTCCTGTGCCCTCCTGCAGCCCCAGGCAGTTCTGTCTCTACCGTGCTCTGCAAGTGTGATGGGTTATAATCCTGCTTTCCTGTCAGCCAGACAAGGCACCATAGGGTAGCTCTGGGCTGGGCACCCTGGGCTGGTGTGAAACACAGAGATGTCAAAGTCTGGGTGGGTCTGAGGGTGCAGGAGGAGCTGACTGAAGGAGAGATGCTCCTGTATGAGGTGGGCTGAGGCTTCTTGCTATGCTCCTCTCCAGTGCACGTTATCTGAACAGCATCAGGCAAGACCCGAGTCCTTGTAGCAATGAGTTATGCTGCCTCCTGTCAGTTCTCTGCTTTGCAGTGAAGGCTTAACTTGGTTACACTGGCTCTGCTGTAGTGCTGCTGCTCCAGCCCTGTGCCCGGAGTCCAACTGCATTCACCACAATCGGTCCTGTGCCATTCCTTTGAAGGAGCGGAGCACAAGTGAAGAGTTGTGATAACATCTTCCTGCTGGACTCTCCCCCCTGCTCAGTTGTAGGGCTTTTCTTCAGATGAGGCCCAGAGGACGTGGCTGTGTAGGGCCATTAAATAGGCCAGACACGAAGGCTGTCAGGCCACCAGCCAACATGTACTTTAGTGGGCTGAGCTGCTGTACAGTCATTAATGTCTGATTTGTGAGGAGATAAATGAGGCTGGCAGCAGTTATCACCTGTGCTAAAAGCAAACACCTTTTTTAGTCAATAACATAACTTTTGTGCTCTCGCACAGTGTAACTTGTTGGGGAAGTGCTGGTGCCAGCAGCCATGCGCACCTCTCTGCCCCCCCTGTAGGGGCAGGAGGGCTGGTTCTGTTTCTTCCTTTTGGAACAGGACTCACATCCTTGTTTTCTGCCTTATCTGTCCTTAATGTGCAACAAAATACAGTTATTTGTGTGGAAGCTGCCACAAAGAAGGGCTCAGGGGAGGAGAAGATATGGTGCAAGGCGGGTGAGAAGGCTGGGGGCAGAAGAGCAGGGAGGAGCAGCAGCAGAAGGGATGGGGATGAAGATGCATTTAAGCAAGTGGGAAGGCTGCTTTGTGCCTTTGCAGTCTGACTGGAGGGATGGTGAATGAGAACAGCCCTGCAGTAGTGCTGCCATAGGGGCTCAATATTGCTGCCCCTTGCATGGTAGGGTTGTGCCACAGCTGTGGCTGGGAGCTGGCTGTGGACCACATACAAAGTGTTTTCCTGTGTTGGGTGGTCCTGGCCAGGGGAGGACTCGATGTTCTGTCACTTGGTCCCTACTGAAGTTGTTTCTTGGGAGGTTTCTGGAAGCCTCTCAAGTTGAGATGATACTTTATATGTATGGTTTATATAAAGCAGATGTATGTGATGGATGTGCAGGTGGGGTTTGTCTGAGTTTGCATCAAACCTTTTGGGTCTGGGAATCAAGTTCAGGCTGCTCTCTGGCCCTGCTCTTGCCTCCTAAGCTCACCAAACCTGGACTAGTGAAACGTGTCACTGTCCGTGGTGGGGGGCTGGAACTAGATGATCTTAAAGGTCCCTTCCAATCTGAAGCATTCTCCTCTGAGCTTTGCCTGCTACAGCCCTGTCTCCTCCAGCTTCTAGGGTGTGATGAATTTAGCAGGGAGATACTGTCCTCTGCCCCAGCCCTAAGCATCCTGTGAATGGAAGATCTATGCAAGGAGATAGACATGTCTTGCTGTCGTTGTCTCTTTATAAAGAGCATCTTTATAAACTTTCTGTGTATGTATTCAGGGCTTCTCCTTTTGGAACAGTGGATATGCATAGGGCAGTAACAAACACTTTCCTGTCTTCGTAGGGGGCATTTAAGTGCTTTAGTCTCTTACACTGACAAGGGGCAGGACTATGGAAACAGGACAAATTCTTGGCTGCCTCCCTGTGAGGTACTTCAGGTTCAGTACAAACTGTTTAAATAATGGGATGCCTTACACAGCTGCTTTATCCTCCTGACTCCCAATGAGGTGAGACAGTGAATACCTCACCAGCCATGGAGGCTGTGCCAGTCTAATGTGATGTATCTAAGTGTGATTAATCCAGAAGAAGAGCTTGGCCATTTAGCTAGCTTAGGTTCCACACACTGTATTAGTTTATCTGGGGTGTGCAAAATGTAGTACAACAGGACTGTAGTGAGGGCAGGATGCTCGACACTAGTGTCACTGCAGCTCTGCTGACTTGTAGCAGTGTAAACTCTAGAGCAGAAGGATGCTGGCCAAGGAGCAGGGAGTGAGGATGTTGGGGTCTCAGGAGTGGGTGTCCTGCCCAGTGTCCTGCCTGAGTCACCACGTCCAGGAGCTGGTGTCAATGGTGTGCAGCAGCCTTTGTACAGCCCATGGGGGTGATATTCTCCATCCTCTGTTAAACAGTGCCCAGGTGTGTTAGTGTATCACTATCCAGCTCTTCCAAATGCCCGATTTAAAGGGACTTATTCAATGCCTATCAGAGTGAAGTGTGTGGTTTTCTATTCTGCAGCTGGACTGTTCTTTCTCATGTCCTGCCCTGTATGTCCACCTGGAAGCAGGATTTGAATAGAGGTGGTGGATAGTGCTTTCTAAGTAAGCCACTCTGACCCCACCAGATCTCGAGCTTCATCCTGAAGCTGCTGCGTGCATGCTGGTGAACACACTGGAGCCCTGGCACAATCCTCCTTTGCTCAGCATGGCAGTAAGGCTGCAGCACAGGAGATGCTCAGTCCCTCATTGGGGCTTCTGTGGAGGTGGCCCATCCAGGATAGCGGCTCATGAAGGGTTGCTGCGCACCCTGAATCCCAGGGTGCAGCAGAAGTGAGACAGACAGGCGCAGCTCATGTTGTCCCCAGATGCTCCAGGCTTTTTTCCCCCTCCAGTGGCACCATGCACAAGCAGAGGGGACTGATGCTGCGGCAGATCTGCCCCTCTCCAGGCTCAAGGTAGGTGTCAAACCTGCTGCTCCAGCAGAATTAGAGCCTGTGTTGCTGTTTTTGATGTTAAAGATGTGGCAGGACTCATCATGGGGAGCCTTGGTGCTGTGAGCATGGCAGGCAAGGAATGGCTGAGGAAGGACGCGTGCTGGGAAAGAAAATAGCTGCTCGCTGTGCAACAGCTGCTTTCCCCTTCACCATCTGGCTCAGGAGCTGCTTCCCATTGCCACACAGTGCTGCAAGCATGCTCTGAGCTCCCTTGTGCTCCACTCACCCCTAAGTGCATGGAGGGCTGGAGCCTTCTTTGTTCAGCTGGGAGGAGAGGAACTTGGAGGGATCCCATCTAATGTGGTTCTCTTATGTGCCTTGTAGGGAGGCTGCTGTCAGGCTGAGCTGCTAAAGCAGATGATTTCATGCCTTCTACAGGACCTTGCTCTTTACTTTGATTTCCTCCATCCTGAAATGCCTGTCTGGGAAGAGGCTGTTCAGCTTTTTGGACCAGTCTTTTGATCTGTTGGGCCAATGCCTCTGCTGATAACCATTGTTTCTGTGATAAGAGTGCAGAGAGAAAGAAGAACCATTCCTCTGCTTCCCTCTGCAACCTATTGGAGGAAGTAAAATGCCTCCATCTAACTGCTATAGATGAGCTTATGTGTGTACTCCAGGGGGGCTGATAAGCTTCTGGACACTGTGTGCACCCACGTACTGGGGAAGCTGCAAATGCAACAGGAGCCAAGGAAGACAGCGGGAGCTGGAGCAGCCTGCAAACATGGGCAAACTGGAGAGGAAGCTCAGCCACTGAGCTGGGGGATGAAGGGGAACAAAGCTACTTTCTCCAAGCATCCTGGCTGTGTTGCGTTGTTACTAGCCTACCTGGAAGAGCCCGCAGAAAGCATTTGGGTGCAGCTAATTGTGCTGTCTTTCTCCCCAGCCCACCTAATCTTCTCCATTGATGCTTCTGCAGCCTTCCCCATCCCTTTTAAAATTAAGGCTACTGTTTTTTTCCTGTTGAGGAGCTGCCACTGAAGAATGCAGTCTTGGAGGCATGAACTGTTCTCTGTCCCTTCCTGACTTAAAAATACAGTCAGTCTGAATGAAATAATTCATACAAACGTTAAGTGGTATTGCAGCTGGTTGGTAGCTTTCAAACTAAACTCATTTTAACAGGATAGGCCAACTTGTTGAGACTTAAATTATTCAAATACACGTGCTTATTTTAATGAAACTTGCAGTGGCGAGGTGCTCTTGGCTCCATTACAAAGCTTCTGGCTAGAAATGGAGAAGGACCTGGGGCAGCTAATAATGACCTGGTACTGGGCTGTTTGCTCCTATGGGGGATGCTCCAGCCAGACCAAGCACTGTAACTCTGGGTGCCTTGAGGAAATAGCTTGGTGGTGGAAAGGGAATGTCCCCTACAGCTGTTATTGAGCCTTAGCCCTGTCTCATGACTTGTCACTTCTGCACAGCATCTGTTGTAATGTAATGCTGAGCCAAGATACATCAGTCCCTAGAGCCCCTGTGGGTTTTGTGGGGGGAGCAATCAATGGGTCACATGCAGCTGCATTGCAATGTGCCAGTTTCTGTAGCACAAAGATGCTTTTTAAAGCCAAACTAGATTCCCTCTTGAATGAGGGATGAAAAGGAGGCAGGGGGCAGCTGCAGAGAGAATGCCACCGGAAAAGCTATTCTTTGATTTGGGGTTAAAAGCAGATTTCAGTGCATTTTGGCTATAAGCACCGTTAAGTGCAGCTCTGGGCAGTCTGGAGCTCTGTGACAAGCACTAATTTTGAGAGATTGTTCTTTGCTGGTGGACAATTACACACGGATCGCAGCAGGAATCTGAGCATGGCTAATCTTAATGGCCTGGCGTTTTGCTATTCAGGAAGTAATGCTTTTTGATTTGTTAATGTTATAGAGCATTTACCCTGTACAATAAAAGTTCAAATGTTCACCCAGCTTTCATTATTTCCCAGGTTTACTCAGTGAATGCAGGAATGAAATACATGGGCATCGATGTTGTTTACAATTAGCAGAAAATTGCCATTTCTGTGGAGCCAACCACTCCTGTGCATGCCATCTTATAGCACTTGGAAGCAGACAGACACTTGTCTGAGGCCTGTTCCTGATGGGTCTTGAATTGCTAAATTCCTGTGCTGAGCTCTGTTGGGTTCCACAGGCCAACAGGACCAGCTGATGGCTGGTAGTCCAAGGGACCTGCATCTTCAACAACAGGTTCTTTGTGAATGCAGCATCCTTGGGACTGTACATTTGTCTTCATCAGATGGAAATCTGTAGGGTAGGTGGCAGAAAGGAAATTAACATGTACTGAGGCATATTTTTTCCTGGTAATGTACCCTAGGAATAAGAGGTTCTGTGTGAAGCTCTGACTGAGCTGTCTGGTGTCTGTCACAGCTGAAAGCAGTTTTGATGCTTGGAGGTTGCTCTATATGTGGGTAGTACTGTGTCTCTCAATGAGCAGTGTTATTCAAAGGTCAGTGCCATCTGCTGCAAGTGCAAGACTTCAGCCAGCTTAAGATGTCATTGCTTGGTGCTGTGAGTTCAGCTACAAAGAGATTGCTGGAATTTGGGAGGTATTTGACTGGACAGTTGCCTGGAAATTGGCCCTTCTTCTGTCCCTCTCTTCAGGGTACTGGTGCTTGGATCAAATGTCTGAAAGCTTGGTTTGAGTTCTCCTGGCCCCACTTAAGGCAATGATGACACAGAGGTGTCCTGCTGCAGAATGGGCTCTGGATCCTCTGGTGGCAAGTGCAGGAGAAATGTTGGAGGTGTCTAATGGTGGCCTCTGCTGTGCAATATGGTGCCTTGTTCCTACTGTTCCTTCATCCTAGTAATGGATGCACTGGGATCCAGCATCACCATGCATGATTTAGTAGGCTATTCAATAAATCCTTAGCTAGTGTGAAACAGCTGACTTCAACGGAGTTGCACTTTGCACCAAAGAATAGTCATGAGCATCCAAATCCATCTGAGAGCAGCTTGTTAGTAGCACCTAGATACTACAGTAATTGGTGAGCTATAAATACCAAAAGCAGACATAATATTAAACAGGCTGTGTCATCAATTAGCTAATGACAGAAGCATAGAAATGTTGGATAAAAATAACCTGTAATAGCACAATCCTTTCTTCTTACCCCCTCCTACTCTTTCTCACCCAGAAATGAGCAGCTCTGGGACACCTCATTTTTTACTATTAATAATTTAGGAGCTGTAACATTCTGTGATGAGCAGTGTCTGATCTGCAGAACATCAGCTTTTTCAGCTTGATTTATACTTCCAATTGCTTGCAAGAAGCAAAGCTGGCACAAACAAGATGATCTTATGCAAAGGATTCTTTCAGGTAATGAGAAGGAATGTGTGTCATCAAGGGGGATACATGGGCTGTAGACACTGCCCCATGGACAGTGTACAAACTCTGCTCCTGATGTTTATCAGCCAGATAAAAAATGTTGACAGACTTCCCAAAATCAAATGGAAAGGGAGCTCTCCTGAGCCTGTGTCCCAGCTATTGACCCATTCCACCAAGCTTTTTAGTTAGGAAATGTTCTGGATGTGAGAGGCCGACCTGAGAGCTGGAGTTGGGAACCCTTTCTTCCCCCCTCAAAGTTTCTCTCTGTGATTTAATAATAGCTCAGTGTCCTTTGTATAAAACAGCAAGAGAAATGAGCCCTGGCTGTCCATTGGTTTTTTTAAGTGGGGACAGAGGTGATCAGCAGGTTACTGCGTTGCTCCCTGTCTCTGAAAGCCTTGGTGCTGCTGCATGTCCAATCCACCACTGAGCTTGTCCCTGAACTTCAAATGCAGCCTTGGGCTTCCCTGGGCAGGGAGTGCAGGAAGCTGCTTTTAATGATGTCTTAACTGAGACGGTGCATAGCACAGAGTGGCTTCTGCTACTTGCTGCTCTGTCCCAGCTGTTTTTGTGTTGTTTGCCTGACAATGCTTGCAGTTTAAGACTTGGGCCATGTGGTTTAAGCCGTGAGCAGACTTGGTGTGACACTGAGGATGAGCGATTCACAGAGGCAAACTTTCCACTAATGTTTCCACTTCTTTTTGTAGGCAGAGAGCAGCCATCTCCTCTGCAGGGTGATTCAGAGGGGCTAAATTAAGCTCTTTCTCTGAATCAGCCTCCTGGGCAACTCACTTTGCAGTTCCCACCTCTATAACAGCCTCAAGCACTACCACTGGGCCACAGCTGAAAGCCTAGAGATGGCTGTGAGGAACAGGGTGCTTGGGATGCTCCAGCTCCATGGGGCCAGGGCTGGACCAGCAAGAGGGAGGCACCGGCCCCTCCTCAAGGGGGGTGGCATCTCCATTGCTGTTCTCCATGTCACATGCTGGTGATTTAGGGAATCTGGGATTCTCTATAAAATCTGTGATTTGGGGAAACCTCCTGATGAATCTACTTTATATCTGGTATTGGTTATCAGTAGGGAAACTGCTGCATGGTTTGCGCTCCCCTGAGCTAAACAAGAGCAATGAGGAGAAATGTTGAACCTGATCTTCAGCAGACAAGAGAAACTGTCACAATTCTGTTCTTGTCTCTGCTAAAGCTTCTTGCTTTTTTTCTTAACCAAGTCAAAACCAGTTTGTTTCTCTTTGAATAATGAGGTTGCATTGCAAAGGTTGGAATTCAAACATTCTGACTTTTCTAATCTTTCAGATTCATTTCCTGACTTTTTCTTTACTTGGTGCTCTCTTTTCTAGGTTGTGAAGATTAGGATAGGGTTTGATGGGGTTATCATGAAATGCCTTGACACAAAGGCTCCGGTGAACTTGTGCTGTTGGGATACTCAGAGTGGATCAAACCAAGGCAGTGAAAACAGTGCTGGATAAATGGGAGAAAAGAACTGTGATGGGCACAGACAGTGAGGATGAGGGGATGGAGTGGGCCTAAAGGGAAGGCTGGAAGGGGAGTGAGGGTGTTAGGGGCCGGTGGGACCCTCTTCACCTTACATTGGGAGCTGCAGCTCATTCCCATAAGAGCAGGCAGTGACTCTCACTGCTCCTCCTTCCTGCTTCTGGCTTTTGTGAAGCTCTAGAAACTGCAAGCAGTGGTGACCTAGTGTGTCACTGCTGAATGCAGGAGGTTGTGTGGCAATTAGCTTACTGCTAATTAGGAGTATCTTTGAGTATTTCTTTGGAAGAAAACACTGATCCATTTATAACAAGTTACCACTTGCAAAGTGGTTACTGAGAGTATTTTTTCCCTTTCTATATAAAGAATTTACTCTTAATTTTTTAATCAAAGTATATAAAGATGCATGTTGAATGACTATAAAGATGTGTTGAATGATAGGTCTTTGTAATTTAAATATTGCTTTTATTAGTTAAAAAATAAAGACCCACAAGAAACACGATCACAACCCAAAGCGCAAAAGCAAGTACAAGGAACTTCTCAGCATAAAAGGGACATTTTGTTTTGCTTAAACTGTGTCAGACTTCTGATATGTGAAGGCCTCTGTGCCCACACATTTCCATGCAAATACCACACTGGATTTTTGCCTTGTTCTTTCTTTGCTGTTGACTTCCATGCCTGGCTGCATGTGCAGGTGATGGAGGGGACTCTGGTCTCTTCCTTGCTTGGTTATGAGGTGTGATACCTGTGACCTTTGGGTGCCCAGCTTGTTGCCTGCTATGAATGCTGGGCTGTTTGTTTTATATGAAGCCAAAAGTTGGAAATAGAGCTAGTGTCAAAACTTTTTGTGCTGAGAGGAGCAATTACTTCAGTGAACTCTTACGATGAAGCAGAAAGCAACAGTTGAAGTGATAGATTTAAGCAGTAAAGATTCATGGTAGTGCTGAAAACTGATCTCAGAGGTCGTGTGCACAGCATCTGTGCCTTATTTATTCTCAGATATCTCAGCTATATTACAAATGTCCTAACCACAGAGGTCTCTGCAAGTCAGTGTGGTGTGAGGGCAGACACTGCAGTGGTCACCACCGCTCCAATGCTGCCTTGCTTTGTCCATGCATCTCCAACCTGTCTGCCTGGGGCAGCAGCTGCTATTTCTCACTTTGTGGATTGCAGAGCTGGTCAGAGCAAGGATTAAGCTTTTGGCTTTGCAAATTAAGCAGAGCAAGAGAGAAGGAGGTTTGCTGGGGTTGGGGGGGGCATCTCATGCTTCCAGCTCTGCACTGGAAACGCTGCTCCCTGTGACTTGAAGGGAGGAAGCTAAATCATAGAATCATAGAACAGTTAGGGTTGGAAAGGACCTTAAGATCATCTAGTTCCAACCCCCCTGCCAGGGGCAAGGACACCTCCCACTAAACCATGCCACCCAAGGCTATGTCCAATCCAGCCTTGAACACCGCCAGCAATGGAGCATTCAGAGCTTCCCTGGGCAACCCATTCCAGTGCCATCTTGTTTTCTAAACCTTTCTAACAGTGATGATGGTGAGTTTGGCTGAATAAATTAATAGATGGGAGAGCTCAAAGGGGGATGAAACTTGTGTTTATTTTTAAAAACACATACCACTTCTTCCAATATTTTCATGGCTCATTAAGTCCTTTTTCTTAATTTCCTTCTAGAAACTGTACGATGTGCTACTCATTGCTCAAACTCAAAATGGGGCTTTTATCATTGGTACTATCTGTTTAAAATATGTTTGACAAAGAAATTCCTCTTCCCCTTTTCTACCCACCCCAGGGCTTAAATGGCTTGTAAACAACAACATCATCAACAAAAATTGTTTTGTTATTCAAATGAGACTTCTTTTCCCTACTGCAAATTCTTTTCTCACCACAATCTGTGTTTTTAAACAATAACAGCTGCCTAAAGCTCTCTGAGTTTTCTTCATAGGCAAAACCAAACAAAATGGAGATCCTATTAAGCTAGAACCTGTTTTGCATCCACCTGCAATAATTATTTAGATATGCACATCAAAGTGAACAAGCTGTTGCACAACATAATTAGTTAATTTTTATTATGCAGGAGCATCATCTTGCTGCATGGATAAAGGAAGCTCTTGCTTGTAGGTGGGACAGTCACCCATTAGAGATGAGAAAAATACTTCCCAAATACAGGACAGGTACCTGTGAGGATGGGGGGGGTTTGCCATCTTTCTACAGATACTTTTGGTACTTTACTACTTGTTAACCACCTGCCTGTTGCTACAGACTTCTTGAGGTAATCAAGGGCTGGCACTCACAGAATCACTGATGTTTTGCCTCTGTGTGTGCATATAACAAATATCTAGAAATCAAGAGCATTAAAATAAGCCTCAACCCAGTGAGTTACTATTGACCTGATTTGACAGATCCTTGATTGAGACATGGTGAGTTCAAGTGATTTGACCAACGTTGCCTTGCTCCTACGGCAGAATTGGGTTCAGAGCTATAGTATGGTATTGAGGCAGCTGCCATCCCACAGCTCTTCGTGTGCTGCTGGAGCAGGATAAAATGAAGTAGTAATGTGAACCTTTTGCAGATGGGCTCTTCTGGTGGCCAGGTGGTATCGTGGCAGCTGAGAAGCCAAGTAGGAGATGGGAGATCATTGCAGATGTCATTGAGGAGAGCAGGTAGATGGGCTGGCTGCTCTGCTTGCCTGGTCTTTGAAGTGATGTATTTCAAGGGGTAAGAGGTAGCACAGAGCTGGTGTTCCCAAAGGGAAATTCCTGTCCATGTGCCAATACCACACTGTCCACTTTGCTCTGGTCCCAGATTGTCATCAGAATGTGGGGTATGGCACTAGGTGGCATAAGAGGTGTTGCAGGTGAGGAGTACAAATTGCTGACATGGGCACAGGGACGTGGCTATGGAGAAGGTTGGTGCCACAGTCACAGGTGGAAGAGGGTGAATAGGTTTCATCACAAGCAGTAGTCTGTGGAAGGCCCGAGCCACTGTTTTCCAAACAATTTGAAGAGCTTAAATGGTCCTTTGGGTAGGGAAATGCTTCCTTTACATCTACTAGTCTGGGTGGCAGGTCATACCCACCCTGTTGTCCGCCCTTTGGAGGGATGTGACTGCTCACAAGGTCTCAACTGAGCTCTGTCTCATCTGCTGGAAAGAAAGTCTACCAGCAAATACAGCCACAAAATGGGCTTGAAACTCCCTAGCTTAATTTTTTTCCATCATTTGGATTAAGGGAAACTGCAGAGACCCCTCCACTGGCAGTACTGTACACGTGGGAGAGCTGGCAAATGGCAATAAAGCTATGGGATGGAACCTGTTTAATCATTGTGTCTGCCTGCAGAGAGCACCTGTATCTTTTCCCTCTGTATCTCCTATAACCATTGCAATTGATTTCTTGGCAGCCGGAAACTCTTTTGAACTCAAGTTCTTAACAAGCCAAAGGAGAGCACAGCACAATGAAAATGCTTTTTGTTGACTAAACTACTCTTGGGGTTGCTGTATGAACAGCAATTGTTCAGGTCAGGCCATAAAAGCAACACTATGGGGGTGGGAGGAGCCCAGCCCCCTGCAAAACTAAGGTAACTGATAAAAAGGCAGTAACACTAAAACAGATGGTGAATCTGTGGCTATAGTCCATTGGTGTTTGGCAAATGAATAGAGTTTCCCATCCCAGGTTCTTCTCCTGGGATGCTGCTCTGTGATGTTGGTAGCTGCTGGTGTTAGTTCAATGGTGCTGTGCTGAGGGTGAGAACTTGTCTGCAGCTGGGAAGAGAAGCAGGTGACTCCTTTGTACCTGTGAGGGAGGTCTGGAGGCTTTCATTGCACTGATCCTGAGCAAGGAGGGCTGAAGTACGTGGTTCGCTTTTTGTGTGTTTAAACCCTTTTCCTTTTCTTCCTTCTGTTTTCTGGGGACAGGCAAACAGACCCAACCAAGGTACTGATTTCAGCAGTGCACTGGTTTTTACTGTATCTCTGTCCCCAGCCTCAGTGGGTGTTATGAGCTGAGATGCATGGAAAGTTTTTTTCTGTGGACCCACAGAGTATGTTTTGGCCAAGAAGAATGCAATGGCATTGCTGAAAGGATGGAGAAAGGGAAGTCTTGGTTTGATCTGCAGTATGTGTTGTCTCAGTTGAGAGGAACATGAAGCAGTTCTCTTAGTCTTGGTTAATCCATCAGCAGAAAGTCATGCTCTGTGTCTCTTTAATGTGCTGGTTTTGCCCTGGTTAGCAGTGGCATGGAGGGGAGAAGGCTGGTTAATGAGAGAGGACAGCTTTTTGTTGGCAACCCAGAAGGCAGCCACTGACTCATGTAATCCTTCGTGTTCTGGTTATTAAAACTACATGTGGCAGTGGGGTGGGTTGTGAGGAGGGTGGACATCTGGAAGGAAAGTTTTGGTGTAATGTTGCCACTCTGAATGTGCACTGCAGAAACTGGGAAACAAGAACTGGGAAAGGGAACTGAAGTTCCTCAGTGTGCATGCTGGCTGCACAGCATAAGCATCTCTACACAGCACTTTGAGATTTATCCATTGACTATTAGCACAGCCCTGGACCTTGTTATAACTCTCTTTGAACTATTCTGTGTAAAATATCTTGATCTGTGGCTAAAAAGCACTATTTAAGAACTAAATATTAGCATGATGTGGGGTTTTGTGTGCTCTAATCTTCTAGTCAAGAAGTGGAAGATTTGAAGTGTGACATGAGAAGTGGTACTGCAGGAATTGCTCTCAGCATGTCTGGGTTTGCAAAAGAGAGTCTGTCTGTGCAGCTGAACCCCATAGGCTTCTCCAAGGGGGACTTGTAGGTTAGCTGAGGTCTTCCCACCACTTTCTTGTTGGACTCCCTTACTCACCTAGTGGTTAATGCAGTGATGGTGAGTCTTTTCTTGCAGTTTCGATCACTGTGCTTCCCTGTAAGGTTTTGGGCAGGAATAAAGGACTGTGACAGGAGACAAGCTCTGTGCTGGGAAAGCAGAGCTGTCTCTGAGGCCTAGGGGATCATGGACATGTCATCCTTGGGTGTTGATCCTGGGAGTTAGATGAGTTTTGCAGTCTGGCAGGGAGAAATGGTTGTTTTCTCTCTCCCTCAGCTGATGTTACCACTGACACTATTGCAGGAGTTATACTTACGTCTTCTTGAAGAGGTTGGCTGGTCTCTAATTGGCACAGGAGGGAAATGGCATAGCCCTTTCCGTCCCTGCTGAAAGAAAAGGTGTTGGCTCAGGGACTAGAGTTGTGTGGCCTGGGAAGTTGTCTCTTTCAGCTTTATCCCTGCTGGTTGATGTCTTTATGGCTGCTCCTTTTCTCTTTAGTGCCCCAAAGCATGCCAGCATGTCCGTTGCCCCATAGCCTCTCAGGACTGGCATGCATACTCAAAGCAGTACACATAGAATGGTGTTATTCACACCATTTAGCTTCCTTTCGGGAGGAGGGCTACAAGGATGATCAGGGGGCTGGAGCACCTCCCGTATGAAGACAGGCTGAGAAAGTTGGGGCCATTCAGCCTGGAGAAGAGAAGGCTGCATGGAGACCTCATAGCAGCCTTCCAGAATCTGAAAGGGGCCTATAGGGATGCTGGGGATGGACTCTTCATGAGGGACTGTAGTGAGAGGACAACGGGTAACGGGTTCAAACTTAAACAGGGGAAGTTTAGATTGGATATGAGGAAGAAGTTGTTTACTGTAAGGGTGGTGAGGCACTGGAATGGGTTGTTCAGGGAAGCTGTGAATGCTCCACCCCTGGTGGTGTTCAAGGCCGGATTGGACAGAGCCTTGGGGGGCATGGTTTAGTGGGAGGTGTCCCTGCCCATGGCAGGGGGGTTGGAACTTGATGATCTTAAGGTCCTTTCCAGCCCTAACTATTTTATGATTCTATTTGAGTGTAGTCACACGTGTGCTGAAGAGCTTTGGTGGAGCTGTGAGTCCTAAATGCCAAACTCTTGACTGCTGCTTGATGGATCTCTAGATTGGCTGTAGCGTTCAATGAGGGGGTAGTGAGAGGAGAAACAAGCCCCATGTTTATTCCAGAGGTCTACAGAATCGGACTGGAGGGGGCTTTGATGCTCACCTGACTTTTGTGAGGAATCAGTTTGACTTAAAGCACCAGCAACAGCTGAACTGAACCAAGTCATGTTTGCATATCAAGAATCTTGCTGAGAGCCAGAATTTCATTGTCTGAAAGTAGGCAGAGACCCAGATCCACTTTGGTGCAAGGAGGCAAACTGTATTTAAAAGAAGATGTTCTTGAAAACTCAATTTTCTCAATGCTGTGCAATGTCTCCGTGTAACTTCAAAAATCAATTGCTTGTTTTTACACTAAGCAGTGATTAAACTGTTCAAACTACTTGGCAAACAAACAGCTGCAACATCCAGAGAATGAGAACTTCTGGAATGGACCATAGTGATGGCTTAGATACTTGTCTTTTGATTTAATTAGAAATACAGATGATTCTTTCCCCCTCTCCTTTCCTCCAGTTCTGAGACTGTTTATGCAGGAGGCTCTGAACTTGTATTTCACATTCCTGTGCCTACCTCTGAACCCATCTTGTAATAAATATTTGAAAGTTTGAATTAAACTGCTCCAAGTGGTTTCCAGATTCCCCGATGAAATGCTAAATTGCCTAAAAGAGGAGCCTGAAGATGAAACAAACTGCAGTAGCAAAGCAGACCTGAAGACTGCATATTTCAGTAATTGATAAACGTACCACAGTTTCAGACCCTTCATAAAAGAAAGCAAGCCCCAGATTATCTGGGCAGACTCTGTAGCCATAGAAATCAAAGGCAGACTGTGAGTTCTCCCTCTGTTTTTCTCTCCAGGTGGCAAACTTCTCTTCAAAGAGAAAGATTTTTCTATGGGAACCTAGAAGGAAATCCTGGAAAACAGATAGCGGTTAATATCCTTGATTTGCCACTATCCCAGAAAAAAGTGGGGTAACTCATTCAGGGCTGAGTAGTCTGCAGGCAGTTGGGTTATGGTTTGCCCAGACACTGGAAAAGTAACTTAATTCCTCACCATTTGGCTTCCTGATTTGGGAGCGAAGAAGTGTCTTTTCCTTGTGTAAGAAGCTTGCCTCTCTACCTAAATTAACTCCATCCTCTTTGTAATGGATCATATTTGTGAGCACCATGGTTGTGTTAGTTTTGATCCATACTGGGCTATGAGCTTGGGTTGACAGTTTCGGTAAAGCAGTTGCACATATGAGACAAAACAGCATGTAAGAGTGCTGCCAATGAGGGGCTGGGGCAAAGGCTGGGCTGTGTGCAAGACTTATTTGGGGTAACCAAGAATGGATGTATAAGTTGACAGTTGTGTACCGTTTTTAACATGCAATAGGGTTTCATCCACAAGCTTAATTATTGCTAAGAGGCAGGGGCTGCTTTAGTCAAGACATTTCAAAGCCCTATTGCTGTGCACAATCTTCCTATAGAGGTGTTCAGGAGTGGTTTTCTGTTATTTTTATGGCTTTGCTGATTGCTAGCTGTGTGAGATGTCCTGCCTGCCTGCAGCAGGGACTGAATGCAGTGCGTCATGTAATGCTCTGTATCCAAAGGGCTGAGCATCCCTGTGAGGCTGTCTACTTGGGACAGCCAGATACCAATGCTCTGTATGTGACAACCCGCCTGGTCCGCATCCTCAGACTGTGGTTTCAGGAAACCTTTGCGCCTTCTCTGCCCTGGGGTTGGCTGGAGGGCTGCCCGTCCTGCTATGGAATTCAGAGCAACCTTGATAGGAGAGGACAGCTGTGGTAGGAAACTGAGCCACTGCAGAGCACCCAGACCCTGTACTACTGCTCAGCACAGTGATGCCTGATGCCTGTGAAAGGCGCAAACACAGTCTGGTTGCGTATCACATGATGGTGTGTAAACCCCAAAAGCTTCTACTGTTTGTCAGTTCTTTCTTTTTCCCTTTGGGTTTTAATTTTCTGCTACTAAGCTTTATAAAATCATAAATGGCAAAAATGTTCTCAGAAATTCATGCCTTGGGCTGTGGCTTTTTCTAAGTAGTTTTGACTCTTTAGAGGAAAGCTACTATTAAGCAAAAATTATCATAATTAACTATAGTAAACTGCCTGCCATTTGATGTCTGAGACTTAAAAGCTTCTGTTGGGATCCAGACGGCTTCTGAAAACAAGGCCTCAATGGCTTAATTAAAAAAGAAAGAGAGAGGGGAGCAGGGAAGACTGTTGATAAATCAAAGCAAACCACAACGAGCTGACAAGTGGGAAGGTAAATGTAGCTTCATTTCTTGGTCCAGAACTATAACCTGGGAAATCTGGATTTCATCTTGCACCAATATGCTTTCCCTCTGAAGCAAATGATGCCTGTTGCTCTAAATCCACTTCAGTGGAAGGGAATTTTGGATCAAGGTGCAGTGTTTCTCTGAGCATGAAAAATAGACACATCCCCTTTAAGATCTCCAGTCTTGGGAAAACACATAAGATTTTCAGTAAGTTCACCCCGAGGCAGCAGCAGCTTCTGATGAATGTGGGCAACACAAATGTTTGTATAGCAATTAACTGTGCAGTGTAATGATAATAACGCAAATATGCTTTTAGAGATAGTGCTCATAGCAGTTTAAATTGGGGCTGTAAATACATTGATTTCCTGGGAAGAGGGGGTATTCATGCCAGAAGAAGTGTTTTCTCTGAGCTTGTAAGCTGTTATACTGCTACTGCCTTGGCAGGGGCAAGCAGGTTTCAGAGGTGCAATGCTGATCACACACCTGCAGCACTGCAGAGGTCAGGCATATTGCACTAGGGAAGGGTGTTCCCTTGCTCTTCTGCATGCTCAGACTGCCTATTGCCCAATGAAATGTGAGGAGGTGAGGCTGTGCTTCATCTTGTGCTGGGAGAAACCTGAAAAAGGAGTCCATGTGGACAACAACTTCCAGAAGTGAGTGTGGTGGATTCCTGATGCTTTAGAGATGTTTTCCAATGGCTCTGACTGAAGACATCAGCTTGTGTTTGGTGTCAGAGGAGGTTTCCATCCCAGTGCAAATAGAGAAGCTTGTGGATTGTTTCTTGAGCTTACAGGGTGACCCCAGCCTTATCCTGGTGTATAGGTCTGTGCCTGGCAGGAAGCATCTCTTGAGGCCTTGAACTGCAATGTTGCTACAGCAGCATTTTGCACTGCCCCCAAGAATGCTGCTTTCCAGCCACAGCGGACAAATATCCATGCAAGAACATTGGTCCTTCTCAGCAGCTGGCTGCTGATAAGAAGGAAGTATGACCCCAAGGAGCAGTCAGGTCGTGGTTGCCTTTCTTGTAGGTGGTCATGCAGGGTTGTGCTGTGATTGTGTCATGTTACACTTGGGAGCTGGATGCTCATGCAGTTAAGCTGTTTCTCCCAGGTTGAGCTGTACCTCATGCTCCTCTTGCAGCCTCCTTCAGTGCTGTTGCAAGCAAAGATACCAGCAGGCATGTGCTGCCTTTATAACATCACAGCTTCAGGCTGAAACAAAATAAGGAGCAAAGAGAACTGCTTGAGGGAGTTTGCACTTCTAAAAGAATAATCAGACTTTGCCCTCAAGGAGGAATTGACTGGATTGCAACTGCCTGCCTGCTCTGATGATGGCTGGATATTTTGGTAAGCCTCTTAATGAGAGTAATTGAGCTCACCCTTATCAAAGCCCTGATGTGATGCCGGGTTTCCTGACTGTCTCTTCTGGCATTTTGTGTGGTGAGAGAAGCAATTCCTTTCCTTTCTGATGTTGACTCATCTGCAGCTGGGGCTCTTTGAAGTTCAAGTGAGCTCTGAGTTTGGCTCTATGAATCCTGCTGCTCTCCGTGAATCCACAAAAGAGGCTGTAACCATGGCAGTGTTGCAGCTCAGGCAAACCATCAATGTGGAAGACTCTCGGTGTGACATCCCTAAAGGGAAAAGCAAAGATTTCTTTGCTCTGAGAGCTCAAAGCAGAATAGAAGGAAGGAGTTAAGTAGGGCTTATGGCCACTGGCTGCTGAATGTCTAGACTAGACACAAAGACCGACCTGGTGGGTCAGAGCATGGATCTATGATGACATTGTGCAGCCACCAGCTGCAAACACATGTGTAAGAACAGGGCGAGTAGAAAGTCATCTGGTCTTCTCACCTCTCTGCAGTGCATCTGGTGATCTTGGGCTTCCAGAACCAGACATGGTGTCTCTGTATGGAATAGCCCTGCAGTATGGGCTAAATCCCATTCCAGCAATAGCCAGTTTGCAAAAGCTTTGACAGATGCTAATATCTGTGTGCTAATATCCTGGACCAGGTTGTTTTCTTTAAGGCTGTGTAAGTCCAGTGTGATTCTACTTCTAAAAAAGGATCACCTTGGAAGTCTTATCCCATGCTGCTACCATTACAGATGTCCTAGCTGCATCCTGCCAAACTTCCTCAGGGCAAATAAGAAAATGCTACTGTTTTGGCCCATAGAGTCAAGCTATCCAGAAAATTGAAAAAGCTAGACCAGTGAAAATATAATTCCTTATATCCTGTGGGCTATAGGAAAGAAACCACCTATTTGTCAGAAATGAGATGCTCCAAGTTTAATGCAGGGTGCAGCTGAACTGATCCAATGTCTTGCTGATCCTGAACACTTTTACTTTCCATTTGTATGTCTTTGGTAGAACAGCTGTTGTCAGCTTTCATTTTTGGTTTTGCTGGCCAGATGCTGCTGGTGTGCTTCAACTAAGTTGGCAGGAAAACAAAGCTGGCCAAAAGTTTTCCCCCAGGATAAGATAAAGGCAGCACTTTGTCAGGTTAGTGAGCTGAACTGGCCCTATGAGGGGTCTGACACCAGGACAAGGGTGGGAACAGGGCTGATAATCAGGTGGGGGAAGAGAGGAGGAGGTGTAGGAAGACTGGAATGACTGTTCTGGTGTCAGAGGACTTTGATGTAATCCTGTGTGCAGCTGAAACCTGCTATTAACTACGACATCCAGCATTACAGGAGATTAATCCTGTCCACTGACTTTCAGCCACAGTGATTGGGTCAGACAGTCTGTGTTAAATGTAGTGCAAAAGCCCAGCATGAGAACATCACCTCTCCTTTCTGGGGATTGGATGTGCTTGGAGTTATGAATGAAATTTCTTCCAGAAAGCCTCTGCAAGATTGTTTACATGATTGTGCTGCCTTTAACCTAATTATTCACCAGAAGCCCCACGTGGAGCTGCAGTGTATGCTAGCAGAAGCAGAGGCTGTGCTGGTAGACCTATTTTACCTCCCCAAACAGCATTAGACATGGCAAAGAAAGCAGCTGTCTATGTTACAGTTGTTACAAGCTGTTATTCCCACCTCCTACCTACCCTTTGAGATGATAATGTCTGCAAAATGCTGTTGTATATATACAGTATTTATGTGCTATAAATTGTAGCGCTTACTCTGAAGTGCACTGTGGTGATGGAACTCCCTTTTCTCATTCCCTGTCTACCTGTGAGATGTATTGCATGGCCTGGTGGGAAGGCCCAGCAGCAGCTTACACCTGCAGCAGAAATTTCTCTCAGTAAACCAGACCCAGCTCTAGATTCAGTTGCAAGTGTCTCAGTAGCTGGAGAAAGTGCTTTGGGGTGATGGTGGTGGTGGGAATCACCGGAGCCTTGCGATATGGCTCTGGATACTGGAGACCATTTGTTTTCTTATTGGGATTGGTGAAGCCTCTGGACCTGCTTCTATCACTGTGTAAAAATCAATGTGGTGGTCTTGTTGCATTTGTGCTTTCCTGTGGTCCTGGCAAGCTTTTCTGGTCAAGAAGGCCCTTCTATGAGAAGTAAAAGTTAATGCTTCTCATTCTGAACCACCTTGCTGGCTGCAGCAGTGAAGCAATAAGGGTCTTGCAGTGAGATGCTATTGCCTGAGGAAGGATGAAGCAAGGAATATATGCTGGTAAAACAGTGAGTCAGGGAGCAGTACAGAAGAGGTTTAGTGTAGTCATAGGGAATCCTGGGATGATTTGGCATTTTTCCCTAAAGAGCTTCTTGCCATTGTAGGCAATTGGATACGAGAGCGTATATGGCTCTTGCTTTCCCTTATTGTCTGATGGGGGCCGAATACATTTCTGTGTCTTTTAGTATTGCATGCTACCAGTCTTGGACTGCTCAGCACATGACAGGTAGTCATGCGCCCTGTGGAATGCCCGTGTGTGATCTTGCAGACCAGACATTCTGTGGGCCTGGCCATAAGACCCAAACAAGGCATTCAGAGGTGGAAATGTGGTCATCCCAGGCTCCGTACATAAGCAGTAGTGAGAAAGGGCCATACCTTGAGCAGCTTGGTCAGGCATCTGGACCTGATCTGGATCTGGATCTTGGTCAGGATCCGGACCTGTATGCAACATGGTGTAGCATGAAGCATCCGTGCCCATGGCAGGGGGGTTGGAACTAGATGATCTTAAGGTCCTTTCCAATCCTAACTATTCTATGATTCTGTGACTACTCAGCATAGCAGAGTGTTGGATGTTCCTGCAAATGCAGTGTTTACCCTGCACCTTACTGTTTTGTCCTGCTCATGTTTTGCCTTGGAAGAGAACCTGTCTTGTGCTTCATGCCATCAAATGCCCAATTACAGCACTAGCACAACATAAATTGCAGGTTATTAATGTCAGCCGGATGCAACTTCACTAAATTTGAAGCTTTAGAAGCCAAGTGCTGGGCTGCCTTCTCCACATCACTCTGCCAAAACACATTTGAGCAACATCTCTTCCTTTCCTGAGCACTTCATGCTTTCAAAAACAGTGCTGTCTGCAACCTCTACAGCATCTTCCTAAGGTGCAAATTGTGCGTGGATCTGTCCCGGCACCTCTTCTTGCTCTTCTTCCAGCTTTAGGCAACCTCCCTACCCTCATCTTCTGTCACACTGCTGCTCCTCTCAGCAGCTGAGATAGGAGTGAATGGTTTGTGAACTCTGGCTGAACTGACAGGATCTCTTCAAAACACTCCACATTTCTGCAATTAGTTTCTTGCTTTTTTAATTTAATTTTATTTATTTTTAACAGCCCCTGCTCCCAGATTTACTGAGCTGAATGAAACTGCTTAGCTTCATTATTCTGTTGCTACAGGTCTGCTGGCAAGTTTATTAAGCAATAAGGGATGAAACGCAGCAAGTTTCTAGGTGGTTATAGTGTGTGTTGTGTAGTGTTGATAAGGCACAAGGTCGAAGGCTCACAGCTTTAATCACTGGAGAAAAACACCCTGGAGAGACAGGATCTTATTGGTATAATGAGATGGAGTGAGCCGTAAAAAAGGAACTGCTGTAAAAATTGCCCATTCTTCTTTGCCTGGAGAAACTGATGCTTAGGAGAGGTGGCTTATAGAATTGCTCTAATGTCACATCTACAGCTATCTTTCCCTTAAGAGTTATGGACCAGGTGTGAACTTGAAATGGAAATCTCCTGAACCAGCCCCTTTTTCTGCTAGTCAGAGACCTCCAGTTTTGTTGATGAAATTCATGCTGAGAGGCTTTCTCCCCATGCAGAAGCCCTGGAGCTTTCTGTGTCTGCAGAGCAGTTGCCAGATCTTGTGAAGTCTGGCAAGCGGCTGCTGGTGGCCCTGCCAGTGTTGTGGCTTCATGCTGTGCTGCTGCTCCTCACTTGCCAGGATTCCATAGACGTCCTGCATGATTGTTAAAGAAACAGCATCTTCCTTGGACCTGACTATAGCTGAAGCCATGCCATTTTGTGCGTGTGGACTCCATTTTTCCTAAACAAGCTGGTCATGGACTGCTGCAGCTCATTCTTCCTTATCCTTACCTACTGGTGTGAAAACCAACTGTAAAATCTCTGCTCTGGTGTCTGTTTTGTCACTGGTCATCACTGTGAGGTGTGGGAATTCATCTAACTGCCACCAAACCCCTGGCCATACACACACTGTATATCTGGGCAAATCGTACATCCCGATCCAATACAGTGATTTCAGGGTGAATGAACAAATTTTGGAGGATTAGAGACACCTCCTTTAGAAATGCTAAGTAATAATATTGCTTCCCTGTGGAGGCTATGAGAAATTGAAAGATGACATGTGAGGAAAGATACCATTGTGAGGAAAGATACTATTATGACAACGTAGATAAGCCAGATGGGCAAGTGATCCACATGGCTTATGTCAAAAAAATGGGAAGCATCTGTCTCTGTGTGAAATGGGAGAAATAATTAGTGTATCTGTGTACAGTCTGGGAGACTGATAGCTGTAATTTAGCTGCGGCTGTTCAGCACTTCTGTGAGCACTGACAAAGTGGCCTGCAGTGTTACCTGTTTCTTAATCAGTCTCTTGATTGCAGTATGGAAGGGACAGGGGTTACTCTCTTCAGAGAGAGAGATCCTACAAAGTGAAGCAACAGTGACATACAGCCATATGGGAGACCATATGCGATGACAACATCTGCAGAGGGCTTCATTTTTTCATTCTTCTTTTCCCTCCTTCTCATCTTGTTCAATTGTAAAGGGTTATTGGATTAATATGCAGAACAGCTCGACAGCCATAGCTGAGGAGCCCAGTACTGTGAATCGAACTCCTGTGGCAGGGAAACCAGAGCAGTGGAGTCCCATGACAGTGTCATAGAAGTAGTGGATGTCTGATTTAATGCCCTAATGTGCAAAGCCTGTCCCTGTGTAGGACACGTAGGAAGTGCAGTACCTGGTCTCCGGGCTTAATGATGAATGTTGAGGGTCAGCATTTCAGGTCAATGTAAATTGTTAGCATGACAGGGCACTGTGAAATCAAAGTACTTGTTTGCCTTTTTGTATTTCTCCATCAGCTGTGTTGTAGCAGCAATACTCTGGTGGCTGGAGCAGTCTAAGCCTTTTGTAGGTGGAGTGGTGCGACAAGGGTTAATGTGCTCAAAAGTTTGTCTGTTGTGTGTGGTTTGTTCCATCCCACCCCCCCCCCAGTCCCAGATGATTTAACATGAGAGATTACCTCTGACTGCTAGTGTTGCTTCATCTACACAACACCTTGCAGCACACAAAACTGCCTGCAGCATGCTGCTTGCTCAGAAAGCAGAGCTCCCAGAAGCTTTCCCCTCCTGGGCTGTGGAAGGAAGCAGAGTACGGCAGAGCTGGGTATGTGGAATAAGGAGTTGTGGGTCTGCTCTTGACCCTAGTTCCCTGTGGCAAAGAACTCAGGACAGGGGGTTTCCAGCGGTGCAATGAAGAGCAGGAAGGTGAGAAAGGTGACCAGGAGGGAAGCACTCAATGTCATGGGCATCAGTCCCTGGACCTCAGCTGAGGATTTTTCCACAGATATCTATTGGTGTAAGTACAAGTCCTGACTGGATAAGACACAGCCTAAAACCTTGCTGAGGAGTACCTGTAGTAAAAGCAAGGGTGGAGCCCAGGCCTCTGGAATCCCACACCTGTGCTGCAGTCCTTGAGGCTGGCTTTGCGTCTGTAGAAAGGACTTCAGTGATGTGCTGAGGTGACTGCGCAGTTGGGGCTCATTGCTTTATGAGCCATGGTTCCTGATGTGGCAAGTGAGTTATATCTGACAGGCATCATCACGCTATGTCCTTTCTGCTGTTTAAGCCAGCAAATGGCAGGCTTTGCCTTTCACCTGACATGGCCCTTGGATTTGAAATCCAGTGTAGGGGAGAGATTTACTTTAAGGACAGAAAACTGTGTTTTACTGTTTTATAACCCTGATTCTGTTTATAGCCCTTTCTTGCTCTGTTCAACTTAGTGAAACACATTTTCATCCAGAGTAAATAATGTAACTGTTCCCTCCAGTGGAACTGCAATGATTCACACTGTCTTGGGTCTGCTTCCGCTAACCTTAACTCTTCAGTGTAATTAACTAACACCATTGCCTTCTGACGCCCAAGTTTCATATCTTTGAGACTACTGCAATGGTTTTATGTAACCTGGGATAAAATCCACCCTGAAAAAACTTCAAGATCACCCTGTTTTTGTTAGGGGTGGAGGCACTCCTTTGATCCTCATGATTTGTCAATCATGATTTTCATATGACTCAAACTGAGTGCATAAGGTTTTGAATAGCAACAGTGGGTACCTGACATCTCTTTGCTTTAGGAGCCCTGATGCCACTGACAGTTTAGTGTGGTGCTCAGGCTTTAGCACTGTTACTCCAGTGAGAATCCCTTGAGAGGGTTGCGGTGATGGTTCTCTGGCTGAGCAGTACTGGAAACAGCCTCAGTACCTGCACCTTTCCCTTTGGTGTAACATTTTGCTGCTGTGGTTAAATGGCAAGGATTTCTTGACAGGGGTTGTACAGAAATGTGGACATTTACCCTGCAGCTATCATATTAAGATAACTGGAGCTAACAGAAGGTATCGGACAATGTTTTGCAGATGCAGCTTGAACGGCTGCTGAACTGCATTGATCAGTTTGCTCTTATTGAATGTCCTGAGTCACTAGGCAGGAAGGGATATGAAAGAAAAAAAGTGAATTGACATTATGGCAATGGGTACTTTATTGCCCCATCATCTGGTTCCTGCATGCACCTCAAGCTCTAATTATTTATCACACAACCCTTTAACTGCAAGCTCTCCTTTGCCACATCCTAGTGTTATGGCTTTGTTGTATAGTGAGGATGTACAGTGATTCCTTCCATGCTTCTGCAGTGGCTTTGGCCAAGGACCCATACTATGGCCCTCTCACCCCCTGAAAAGACTAGAGTGAGCCAGGGAGATGTAATGAGCCACAGTAAATTGAGCCCGTGTTGCACTACAGAGCTCTTCTCTGAACATCCTCCCTTCATTGAGGAAGGCAAAAGTGGTTTGGTGATGGATTTCATGGAATGGGACACCTGAGATCAACAGCTATTCGAGTATAGAGGTGTTCTTTATGGAGAGATTATGTTTTTGTTTAAGCTTGCTTGGATGCTGAGATGACAGCTGTGTAGAGATTGTGTGGACAAATGAAGTGAGAGCTAATGCTCAGCAAGGGGGACGCAGGCTTCCCAGGGGGTATGGATTTGCAGTACAACACAAAATCAGATTTCAGAGATCAGCCATGCTGAAAAGTTATTGACTGAAGATAAAATGCAAGTATTTACCTGCTCATTTTCTACAGTGCTTTATTGCTTGCTTTTGTTCGGCTTTGCATTAAGTAAAGGGATCTTTGTCTTATCTCTCAGGCAGGGCTACCCTTGCAGGCCCACAGAGCTCGTCGCTCAATACAGGAAAGGCTGAATTATGAAGGAGAACGCAAGGCTTCATTTTCTGAGTACACCAACAAACAAAATTGTTCATTACTTGGTCATGTCTGCCATGGACTGATGTGACCCCCTTCACACATTGAGGAGTTTTTGCCTCATTCGCCGTTAGGGGGTGAGAGAAGAAATGAGGACAAGGAAATTACATGATCAAGTGCTGCCAGCTGTGTTGTCCCTGGCAGTGTAGGGAGAATTGTCTGGTCCCTGACCCCCACAGTCCTGACCACGGATGGATGTTGTAAAGGGAGCGCTGCAGGTGCAAGTTGTTCTGTGCCATGGAGATCCTAAAGTCACCGTGGTTTAATGCCTCTTTGCAACTTATGTGGTCCCAGCTCAACTCCTTGTGATGGATGTCTCCTTTTGAAATCCTCCTGGGGTTGAATGGGCATGGAAACTGAGGTTGTCTTTATTGGACACGGTGGATGAATGCCGTGGACTAAGGTTGTCTTGTACCCCTGTTGTGAGGACAGGGGTTGCTGGTTTGTGCTTTCAGCAGGCACCTTCCGCTACCAATGAATTTCCTCTGTAAAATACTGAAGAAATGCAGGCTGGTTGTCACTTCCTACAGGCTGTGAGATCTGTAAATGAAAGCAAAGATGTGGGCACAGGTGTTCAGGAGGCTTCAAGCTGCTCCCTGCCTGTTCCAAGGCCTCTGGGTGAGAAACAAGCCAAAAAGAGGGCAGAAATCCAGAGCTGCTGAAGGAGCTAGTATAGAAATTGTGTGTCTGTGCATGTGCACGCTTATCTCTCTGCATGTCTGTTTCCTGGGATTTGTCCTTCTCTGTGTGTGTTCAGAGCTGATTGACTAACCTAGAAAATGATTTGCCAACCAAAAATTGTAAATTATTTATCTAGAAAAAGTCATTTGTCTCTCTGAGATAGCCAAATTGCTGGGAAATGGATTTCCCATGAAATTGGTGACCTATCAAGTCTGAATGCTTGTGGAACACTACCCACAAGTGCCAGCAGGTAAGCTGTTGTGCACTGCTGGTGGAAGGAGGGTAAGAGCAGAGTAAAACAATAGCTGAAAGGGTGTATGATGTGCTTTATAAGTGATTCTTTCACTATTATGTTTCCTGGGTTTTTTTAATGATTTCTTTGTTTATTTAGCATGTATACCATATATATAGGAATTCTGGGGAAAACAATATTTAGTTATAGGAATCTGCCTGGAGTAATTGTGGAGAACTTGAACCTATAAGAAAATCCAGCATGTTGGACAGACCTCTGTCTGCCAGTAGTGTATGGCATGCATGGCTACATGTCTCATAAGTACGGCTGTTCCTGGCAATCATCGAATCATAGAATAGTTAGGGTTGGAAAGGACCTTAAGATCATCTAGTTCCAACCACCCTGCCAGGGGCAGGGACACCTCACACTAAACCATGCCCCCCAAGACTCTGTCCAATCCGGCCTTGAACACCGCCAGGGGTGGAGCATTCACAGCTTCCCTGAACAACCCATTCCAGTGCCTCACCACCCTTACAGTAAACAACTTCTTCCTCATATCCAATCTAAACTTCCCCTGTTTAAGTTTGAACCCATTACCCCTTGTCCTATCACCACAGTTCCTCATGAAGAGTCCCTCCCCAGCATCCCTGTAGGCCCCCTTCAGATATTGGAAGGCTGCTATGAGGTCTCCACGCAGCCTTCTCTTCTCCAGGCTGAACAGCCCCAACTTTCTCAGCCTATCTTCATACGGGAGGTGCTCCAGTCCCCTGATCATCGTCATGGCCCTCCTCTGCACTTGTTCCAACAGTTCCATATCCTTTTTATGCTGAGGACACCAGAACTGCACACAATACTCCAAGTGGGGTCTCATGAGAGCAGAGTAGAGGGGCAGGATCACCTCCTTTGACCTGCTGGTCACACTCCTTTTGATGCAGCCCAACATATGGTTGGCTTTCTGGGCCGCAAGCATACACTGAAGCCAGCTCATGTTCATTTTTTCATCGACCAACACCCCCAAATCCTTCTCTGCAGGATTGCTCTGAATCTCTTCTCTGCCCAACTTGCAGCTGTGCCTGGCATTGCTCTAACCCAGGTGGAGGACCTTGCACTTGGCATGGTTAAACTTCCTCAGGTTGGCATCAGCCCACCTCACAAGCATGTCAGGGTCCCTCTGGATGGCATTCCTTCCCTCCAACGTATCAACCAAGCCACACAGCTTGGTGTCATCAGCAAACTTGCTGAGGGCGCGCTCAATCCCACTGTCTGTGTCACTGATAAAGATGTTGAACAAGACTGGGCCCAGCACCGATCCCTGAGGGACACCACTCGTTACTGGTCTCCACCTGGGTATTGAGCCATCAACCTCTTTGCGTGCAGCCATCCAGCCAGTTCTTTTTCCACAGAGTAGTAATGTACTAGCACATACTGTACAAGGGATTTGTAAATCCCAAAATGCCCTGGACAGCAATATCTGCAGGTAGCATTCCCATCTGAGAGATGTCAAAGTTATGGCTGAGACTAGTATCAGCAGCATCTTGCCATTGGTAGCAAAGCTGAGACGTGGCTTTAGGTCTCTTTCTCTCTCCCTTGGGCTGCTTTGCTCTCCTTCATTTGGGATCAAAAATGTGTGCATGAAGACTGTATCACAGGGCACAGGCACAGTCTTGCTTTGTGCAGGGAGTGAAATCTCTATGGTTATCTGGACTGTAAGATCTCTCACATCAGAGTTGCTTTGCAGTAAGAGGTATAAAGTATTCTGGGTATCCTGAAAGACTGATCATCCTGGATGTGCTCATCGGGGAAATGCAAGGTCCTGCCTACATTTCTGTAAATCCCACCAGAACTGACAAGAAAATTGAGTCGTGACTCTGTTTCCCTTGAAGCTAAAGGAAGGCTCCTGCTGATCAGGTAATTGTGGATCAGGTACTTCTCTGTTCTGCCCCTGCAGTCAGAGCTTCCACCTGCTTTCCGTAAACAGGAAAGCACCAACCATTTCAGAGAATCCTATCCCCACTCTTCACAGCCAGGGCCATGCCGGACTCATTAAAGAAAGTAAATAGAGGATGTGGGCAGGCCTGGCAGCGACAGCTGACTTGTGGTGCCAGCAGGCCCTCTGCGAGGTAAAGCCAAACTACTATCAAGAGCTTCTCAGAGCACCTTTGGGATGTGTACAGAAGAATTCCGTGGTGAGATGAAATATTTAAAACCGCTTTGGGACAAAGAGAGTTGGGAGAGCAGCAGCCTCTTTAATCTGTGCACAGTTTAAGACTGCATGTGAATCATTGATGAGGAGGGCAGAGTGTTTCTAAAGCTCTGGCAGGTCATTAAACCTGGTGATGGACTCATTAAACACAGCTGCATGGAAAGCCCTGGACAAAAGTGCTGGGATATTTCACACACTGCCCTGTGGAGCACCAGCACTTTTTAGCTGTGACTTTCAGGGTATCGTTGCAGTATTTATTAATAAGGCAAACATCTTAGGCCAGTGGATTGTGTTGCATAGAGGATATGTGTGAAAGAAGCTTTTTGATCTGTGAGGCAAAAGCACAAGGTACAATAGTTGGAATTGAGGACTTGGGGTGCTTCTAAGCAATCTGATTGTATTGCACACGGGGGTTGAGTAAATCACCTCTGCTAAATCTTTTAACTAGGACAGGGAAGGCAGGGGAGCGTTGCAGTGTTATGTTCCCAGGCTTCAGTAGAAGAGAGGCAGAAAATGCAACTTTGCCAAGTGGTATCCTCAAACCCATGTGTGTTCACAGCTTCGGCTGACCTCAGTGCCCATGGCAGAGTGCTGTTTGACCTCGACAGTACCTGCTGTTCTGTGCCTTAGGCTTTTTCTGACCCACCTGGAAAGATCATATGTGCTGTTCAATGGATTGGATAATTTTCCAGTCATTGCAATGACAAATGTGTCATTGGATGATCCTTTCAATTGGTTTAAATTTTGTTCTCTTCTGAGAGAAATCCATTTTTGATTAGAACTGCACAGTAAAACTGCGCTTAAGTGCTGGACATAGACCTGAGTAAACCTGGCATTATTACTTACAGCCCCTGTGCTTCATCTCTAATTGTTAATTACACAGGCCTAGATACTTGGATGATGTAAACTGACATTACCCTCTTGGCTTCGAAAAAGTTTACAGGATTTGAACAATATCCCCTCATTGTCTTACATTTACATAGCTGTCTTCCAAAGCACTGTGCAAATGTCAAGCAGAATGGATGATATCTGCCTTCCTCAGGGGGCTGGGCATTGCCCCTCAGCTGCCAAGAAAGAGGCAAATGCCCTTTTCTGCAGAAAGGCTACAGCTGTCTGCCTTTGCTTCCCTGGCCCTCAGGAGAGAGTGGAATCAGCTGTAAAGGAAAAGATCCTGCATATTTGCAATGTGGAGGAGGAGCAAGGGGTTAACAATGTGGAGGATGCTTCTGGGCTTGAGAGCTCGCAGTTCCTCTTCCCTCTACTTCTTGGTTGAGGTAAGAACAAAAGGAGCTGGAGGCAACTCAGAGAAAGGGCTTGTCTGGCATGGCAGAGATGTGAGTGTTTCTTGCTCAGGTAAGTCTATGCATTGCTTGAAGCCATACGTGGTGGTGAAATAGCTTCATCTCCCTTGCTGGGCATGGTAGCTGCAACTTGATGTTTATGCTTTCTACTTAAAACTTTTGCTGGGACAGCTTACTTCTAAAATGCAATTACTTCTGGCAGAGTAGAGAGCTGATTACTACTTACTGCTGTTCAGGAATCCAGAAGAGGAAGTAAAGAAGAATTAAATATAAAATTCGCCTTCTGTTGCACACGAAAGTATCAGAGATGCTCCGGTTTTGTCCTCAAGTAAACAGTAATTGAGTTGTTCCTTTTGGGTTTTTTTTGGTTTATTGCTTGAAACAAATAAGCTCTGTCTTGAATGAGCCATTTCCAGAAATCTTGTAAGCAGTGTGCTCAGTGAAGGTGGGAAGAGGGGTTGTGTGTGAGGGCTTGGGAATGCACAATTGGGAACAGCGAGTGCAGTGGGAAAGAACAAATGAATTCTTATGCTGTAAGTGAAGATTAAGCAGTGAAGAGAGTGCAGCTTCAGCTGGCAGTCGTAGCATGAGCAGCTTGGGTTTTTCAATAATCAGTTTAAAGCTGAGTTTATCAGGCATGCAAAAGCTCAGCTCTTCAAGGTGTGTGGTTGTAGCTCAAAGCCATTGAAAGTCAAGAGAGATTATGATGGTGTGGTGTAAAAATGCATTAATGAGATCTCATCCATCCATTGAAGGAAGAGACAGAACTGGTGTAGTCATGAACAAATTTCTTGTTGCCCATGATGCTGAAGTTCTGTTAAACTAGGAGCAGAGGATGAGGAAGCTCAATTGTTGCTTAAGGCTGAACCACCTATGAACTTTCCAGCAGCTCTCCAGTTCTGTGTTCTTTTCCCCTCCACTGAACGAAGTGGCCTGCAGTGGACAGACACAGCAGCACAAACCCATTCTCCTGCTCATCCTTGTCCATGTGTGCTCTGACTCGTGCATACCACTCCCTCTGAAGTCAGTGACACTGCGGGGAATGTCCTGCGTGGCTGTGCTCTCCTGGCCAGACCTTCATCAGATCTAAATCTGCACAAACTTCTTGCTTCAGCAGGGCTGGAGTAATTTGTGTGTTTTGCAGTACTTCTACTTGGGTAAGTCAGCAGGCAATTGGCCTGTGAAAAACTGGCTCTCCTAGGAATCTCTGCCTGGGGATACTCAGCATTGTTCTGTGCTCTCTGTAGCACTCCTGCCTGTAATTACAGGTGCCACCTCTATTTGATGCTGTGCTAAGGTATTACTCTTTATATCCCATTCAAGCAAGAATAACTTGTAAGAAGTGTTTATTCCGTTTTGGGGCTCTGTGTTATTATGATCCCTTTCTTATCTTCATTCCCTCTCTGATTTCCAGCCCTCAAATTGGAAGTGACTCTGCCTCCACTGATTTCTCCATCATGTAGCCAGTATTTGGCTGTGCTTTTTGGCATCTAGCAAAGGGCAGCCCAGGCCCTGGCTGCCATCAGCTGTCCCACAAGTGATTTAATGCAGCTGCTCTTTATTTCAGCACATGGGGAGGTTAAGACCTCCCAGAGACAGGAGTGATGCTTTGATATCCAAACCTCTGCTGTGGCTGGTTGAAGTACTGATGCCAATATAGAACCTGCTTTCCTGAATGTATCTTTCTGTGCTCGTGCTTGCCTTTTTTTCTCTGTATCAGAGGTTATCCTGATCCTTCTGCTTGGCAGGCACAGGTGTGTTCAAAGCACAAGTCTTGCCATCAGAGGAGTGAACAACCATCCAATCTCCCATCCACAGGAGAAGAAAAATGTCTGTTTATCTTTTCCCTTCTGGAAGGAATTTGGTGCCCTTGACATCATTCTGTAGTCTGCAGTGTCTTTGTCCTATTTGTTTCAGCAGATCACTGTGCCAGTTTGAGCTTTTCAAGTACAGTGGGACAACAAAACGTAGAGACAAGTGTGAGAGAAGTTAATGGAGAAAAAATGTTCGAAGAAAAAGCTACTGCTTTTCCCTAAATCTAAAAGGGCTGGAAAATGTGTTTGGAGATGTTGAAAATGCTGAGTGTAGCTTACAAAGCTAGAAGACAAGGAAAGACCTGTGTGCACATGCAGAATGCATGCTGAGAAATGCCCTACAAAGCAGGCCACAAAAGGTTGCTGAAAGCAATAGCATAAAATTAAGAAAAGGAGAAACTTTAAGCTGGAAAGAATTGAAACTGTCCTAGTGAGAGATCTTCAATGAGCTGTGGGTAATCTCTTCAAGGGAAATTATAGACACTCTGTTGTTGGGGTTGTTTAAAAAGTAAACTGGATACAACAAGAAATATACTCCAAGGTCTAATCTTCTGTCGTCAGAAGCTTAATTGGATCAGCTTGGTGGATTAATGACCTAACTGTTCCTTTGGTTTCCTTCCATCTCATGGCTACTGTTCTGTGAGCAGCAGCTTCTAGTCATTAGGAATAAGACTAGGTGAAAGGAGTAGTGTTGCTCTTTGACTGTGAGAAAACCTTGATGTTGTAGGAGATATAACGGGTGTGGGACTCGAAGTACCAAACTGAAACTTGTTCTCTGCTTTCCCTGTAAGGCCTTGAGTTGTTTCTGTCTCTCAGGTTATTATCCTGAGACCTGGCCCAAAGCAAGCTATTCTTACAAAGCTATGGTAATTCATTGTCACTCCTACATCTATTGGCTAGGTTGTGCCACCCTGTTCTTTCTGTGTGTATGTTTGGGGCTTTTTCAAGGCACAAATAAACAGGCATTTTTTTCACATAGATCTCATGGGTTTGGGCTATCTGTCAATGCAAAGCAGGCAGGAAGCTTTGTGAATATAATTCTTCCTTCCCCATGTATTTTCCGTCTCTCGGGCTTCCTGTGCTGCTTAAGTTCCCAAATGTCCTACCTAGGAATCAAGCACATGATCACGGAAAAAGGAAGCACACAATGGCTGTGTTTTGGTATTCTTTGCCCCTGGAAAATACTTCCATGCACTGAAGAAAACTTTAGGATGCTGAAGATACTCAAGACATCAGAACCTGTCCAGCAGTGAGAGAACATCAAGGTGCTTAGAGGTAAACACATCAAGATGCAAAGCTGGATCTTGCACCTGTCTCATTTCATCCCTGTGATAATGGAAGACATCCTTGACTGTTAACCCTTTGCTTTGCCTCTCTCTGTACCATTTGGGATGTATGGGTCATCATTACATCTACTGTACTGCTATGCTCAGGACTTCAAGTGCTGAGCAAACTGTCTCCCAGTAGTTTCCTTGCCATCCCTTTCCCTTTGTACATCTGCTGGTAAACAGCCTGGCAATAGTCGAAACTTTAAATACATTAGACATGCATTTGCATTTGAAGAAGGAATGAAAATATGCGTGACTCATCCTAATTCAGATTCGAAGACCGTCTTCACATTACCTTTCTGCAATCAAAATTTGGCTTTTTAAAACAATTTTAATCACTGTAGGTTGATGTGCTTTGGTGGGTTTGTTCAGGTTTATATGGTGGAGTTCTCAGGGCATTCAATGAAAACTTGCTCAGTTGACAGAGGTGATCTCTGGATTTCATGATTTCTTTTCAGAGTCTTTAGATCTGGCCCTTGTGAACTTCTGAGCATCTTCAGTCCCTCTAACCTTGTGTGGGGTTACATAGGTTGAGCCTTGACTGGAGCTGGTCGCAATATTTTCTGTGTGCCTGTACTCAGCTTTAGTCTTATTTGCAATGGTTTCTCTTCTCAAACTGCTTGTGTGTTCAGTTGGAGCTTCTTAGCAGATTGCATTCAACTTGGCCAGTGTAACTTTGGCAAATGCCGCTCAAAGCTGTAGCTCCTATGACTCCACTTGTGTTTCACCTTTCATTATTTCACTCCTAACACATTCTGCTCGCTATTACCCAGCTGCAAAATTACCAGAAGGAAATAGCAGTGCAATAGGACCACTGATGTTCTGTCTATAGTTCAGTCTAAATGTTAATTCATTGGCATATAGAGCACAAATATTATTCTGAAAAGAGATCTGGGCAGACTGTATCCCTAGCTTATTCAGTGCAACACAGGATTTATGCATGTATGGGAAGCGATGTGATTGCCCACATGAAGACTAGTGCAGGTCTTGGAGTCTGCTAAGAGAAGTGGGGATTTTAGCCAGTGAAGAACAGTGATGTAAGGAGATGAAATTGATGGAGTGATGTATTAATACTGGAAGATGAGACAAATAACAATGTCTTCTGGAAAAAAAATAGTTGACTGGAGTCACTTAGAGGGGAATGGTACAAAGTCCTGGCTGTGAGTGGCAATCATAGTCTTTATCTCCAAGTAACTGGAAAAGAAATTGAGGAAACAAGTCCAGGTGAGGAATGGAAAAAGTTACTTTAATAAATCTTGAAAGGTTGTGAAATTCCAGTTATTCATTGTCCACATGCAGTCCTTTCTTCAGCTGCTAAAACAGGGAAAAAAATAGGAAGGCTTTCAACAGACACTTGCTGGCAATTAGAAGGGAAATATCCACTGTGCTGTGGCTGTTTCCCTTGGCCACTTCCACTTAATGAATGCCCTGAGAATAGCAGTTCTGCTATTGAGCCAAAGCAAATTCTGCACCATGCCGGTTAGTTATGTGTGCCCTGCAGACAGAACAAAGGTGCTAATGCATGATTTATGTATCAAACCAGCACAGCAACATTAACTAGCTAAGCTACGCAATATGCCAGTTGAATAGGACTGCATCTCCACAGGCTAAAGCGCTGCTCACCTTGACCCATCTGCTTTACTGAGCTGTTCCTCCCCTGCCTTTGGAGGTGAAAACATTCTCTGTGCTGCTGCTGTGATGCTTGAGCACAGGGAGGAAAGCTCTCTGTGCTCAGGTGCTGAACAGCATCTAGGATGCCACATTATTAATCAGGGGTGTCACCAAGCTGAATGTACCTGCTGAACTGGGGGATGTGGGGAGATAACAGGGTCTCTCTAAGCAGGTTTATTGATTTCAGTTCCTCAATGATGTGAATATATCAATTTTGGGGTTAATATTTTCTTTTGGAACCTCATAGCAGATTTGTGGCTGTCTTCTGGATTCTGCAAAGGCCTGACTGAAGGGGAAAAGGGATATGTAAAGAGCCTAAATCAGAACTGTAAGCCTAGGGGAAGAGGGACAGTTTGACTTGAAGTCAGATCACTTTCCTTCTCCTGGCTTTTGTATTTTGGGTCTTTCAGCAGTGACTAAAGGCTGATAATATATGCTGGAGCTGAACTCTGTTCTGAGCTTGTCTACAGCTCCTGGGTCTGCATGCAGGTGCTGCCTCTTGGAAATGCTTCTGCTAGCTATAAGCTGTGTCTGCAACCTCTGTAGGTTTGTGATGCAGGAGTAATAGTGCATGAGATGCAAGTAAATGGTATGAGTACCATATGGGTAACAGCTATTTATTAATAATACCTGTCCTCTGGCTGCCATTTGGCAAACAAAACAGCTGGACTGGTCTATAAAAAAGACTTCTAGGATTGGAGACATTCATTTGCTTTGTGAGTTTTTTTGTAGCAGGCACATTACCTGCAAGGGTATGCCATTTTCCACAGATCCTTACCTCTTACAGCTTTATTTCTATTGTTGTTTCACAGTGTGAGGCTTAAGAAAGCCATGTTGTAGCCAGCAGGCAACTTCATCTTGCTGGCAAGGTGTAGCAACAGGACGAAAGTCAGGAATGATCTTTTCTATGGATTTAACATAACGTCTGTTCAGCAGAGAGCACAGTTAAATGCAGATATATATCTCTTCCCGGCTGTGTGGTCCTACCACCCCTTAACATGGGTGATAGTAGGAATACCAATCTTAGCTGTCAGGGTGCTACCTCTTTTGAACCTCTGCCATTGTGCCATATTTTAAAAAGTGTGAAGGGTGTTTAGTGTCCCTGGTACTGTGTTGGATCAGATGGGAACCACAGCTTTGGGAAGTTAGTTCGCCTGTAAATGGAGAGATTGCAGCAGAAGAGAATAGCTACATACCTCCTTCTGTGGCATGAGGATGCTCTCTGCTGTGCTTGCTCACCACCTGGGGTTAAGTGGGAGACTCATTCCTAGCTGAGCTGAAATGGGGTAGCATTGCTCAGAGCTTCGTGATTCAGCATATCTTCTTGGTATCAGCGCTGGGATGTAACATTCTGAAGCTCCTGAGTTGTATTTCCTAATGCCCTCACGGTGTCTGTCACTGCAAAAGAGCTGTGGTATGTTTGGAACTGGCATGGGGCTTTTAATGATCTTAAGTGTGCCTATTAAAACAAAAAAAGGCCATATTGAAAATCAATTTTCTCCTTGCAGGTCTTGAGCAATTTTGAAGATATAATAAGATGAGCAATCTGGTTCTGGCAGTGAAAAGAACAGATGCCAAGCTATAATTTCCCTTACCAGAAAATGCTGTGGAGTCACTTTGTGTTGCAGAAAGAATGTCTTATTAATAGAGGACAGCTATAACTTGGAGTCCTGAGAGCACAGGCTTCATCTGGTCTGTGCCATATGTAGGACAGTAGGCAGGGACACATCCTGGTCAGCCAGGAGAGAGATGACAAGATCTTGGAGCATAAGAGGTTGTCAGTCCCTTGTCTGAGCAGCAGAAACTGTTGGGTAACACATCCCACAACACCAAGGAGTCAAGTTTCTGACGGTAGGAGCTCTTGCTTCTATTTTCTTGCACGGCCAGCCTCCTTGGAAGATGACAGAGTGAAGCTGGTATTGCCTATTTAGAGCTGGTAGCTGTGGGGCCTTGACCCATGTCCTTTGCATACTTCTCAGCTGAACAGATTCAAGGAATTAGCCGAAAAGAAAAAAAAAGAAATTATCTCTTAAAGATGCTGAATTTTGTAGTGTGAATTTATTTCTTCCCTTCTCCAGAAATATCTTGCATCTGTCACCACCACGTCTATGTCAAGGTCAGACGCTTCTGGAAAAATACAACACTCCTGCCCACTTGTTCTGCAGACACAGATGTGCATCACTTAAAGCAGGTGCTGGCTGGTGCAGTCACAGGGCAAATTCATACCTGAATTTACTGTGTTTTTATGTTTCTGGGCAAGCAAGCCTTAAGTCATCTGAACAGTCTTCAGCTTGTTTCCTATTCTGGCCAGCTCTCTTGTCTCCTTATTAAAATGGTACTAAGTATTGGGTCCCAACTAACCTTTTTTTTTCTGGATGCTGTGGCAGAGATAGTACTGCATTCTTGGCATCACCAGACTTGTTCTCTGTTTGCTTTTTTTTTGCTTTCCTCTTACTTTTAATGTATTTATAGAGCTTCTTTGTTGCCTTTATGTCCTTGTTAGTTGTAATTCATCTTATGTCTTAGCCTTTCTGATTTATCCCTGCATGTTTGTGCTATTCCTTTATAGTCTTTCTTAGTTGCCTGTCCTTGTTCCCACGTTCTATGCAGTCGCTTTTTGATTGTTCAGTCTTTAAAGTGCTCCTAATGTGACCATATAGGTTTCAAGCTATGTTCGCTATCTTTCCTCTGTATTGGGATAGTCTGCTATTGTTCTTTTGATACTGTCTCTTTGAGCACTACCAGGTTTCCTGCATTCCTCTCTATCTTAGATTATCTTCCCAAGAGACTGTGCTTCATAGTTCTAAATGTGCTGAAGTCTGCTTCTCTCCCCCTCCTCCTTTTTTTTGAAGTCTATTGTCCTCATTCTCCTCATCTCTCTTCCCTTCCTCTGCTGTCTTATGATCACTTCCACCTGCATTGTCTTTCACCTTTCAGTTCTTGAGTTTCTCCTTATTGGAATAAAATCTAAATGCCCACCTGCTTCCTGCAGTTTTCATGGATTTTTCTTTAAGAAACAGACTTGTGACTATCACAGAGAATTTAGACTGCCAGGGTCTTAATGTACTGTTTCGAGTAACCAAAATCTTCCATGAAAGGTAATATTTCTTCTGTTCACCCAGAAAAGACTTACCTATTTGCTTCTTTTTGGATGATCCCTTTTTCCCCACTTTCCCTAGAGCAAGAGATCTGGAACAGCGCTTTACATTTCTCCTGTTTCTGAGCTTCAAGCAATTGCTGCTGCCTTGAAGTACAGCACTCCTTCCCTTTTTTCATGTTATTTCATTGAATATATGTATATATAGCTTTCCCTACATTTTTTTATTTTGTGGTCTTATTTCTGATAACATCACTTTAAGTATGGAAGAGCCCCAAAGTTTCAGGCCAAATAAGTGACAGCAGAACAGGATCCCGTATAATCTATTCCAGAAATTGCTTTTTTCTTCACAGTGAGCTTTGAACTACTGTGAAACATATCTACTCATTACTGGGATCCAATATAAACGCTGGTAAACTAATGCTGGCATATTACAGCTTTGCTTTGAATGCTGTCTTCCCCTCTCCTTAATGTGCTGTATCAAAGGCTGTACTTACTATTCAATTTGAGGCCTCTGATACTACCAACAAGTGATAGAATGAGAGAAAATGGCCTCAGGTTGTGTTAGGGGAAGTTTAGATTGGGTATTAGGAAAAATTTCCTCACCCAAAGGGCTATAAAGCACTGGAACAGGCTGCATAGGGAAGTGGTGGGGTAACTATCCCTGGAGATGATGCGTAGATGTGGCACTTCAAAGCATAGTTTAGTGCTGGAATTGGTGTTATTTTTACGGTTGGACTCGATGATCTTAAAGGTCTTTTCCAAACTAAATGAGTCAATGATTCTACTTGTTTATCCAGAGCACAGCTACCTGGTCAGCTCTGTGATTTAAGAAACAACATCAATTCTCATTTGTCTCTTCCCTTCACAGTGTCTACAACTGAGCTTCTTCTGGCTTTCAGTGAAAATTGAGTCAGCCTCTCTCCCAAATAACGTGTGTTTGAAGTTTGGCTGGTCTTGGGTGAAGACTGGTGCCACTGGTTTAGCAGCAGGAACAGATAAAGGTGGATGTGAAAGGAAGCAAGCAGCTTCAGTAGAAGCATAGTTAAATAAAGGAAACAATGAAGAAGCGGAATAATTTTTTTTGGATCTACAACTGCCCACACCATTTGATGTATCCATAAGTGTATTCATCAGCACAGGACCTATGAGCTAGGCATTTGCATGTATAAGACCCAAGAGTGTTCATGTAATGTCTGTAATATTTATCACTAGAGCAGAAACATCTGCTGCTCCTTCCTTTGGTAGCTACAATAAGTGATTATTCTGGACCTGTGATGAAGGGAGGCATGGTGAACACCTTACTAATGAGGGAAAATGCATTAAAATAGGATAGATGAGATGCTTAAAAGCCTGCTGTCACCTTGTGCTTAAGGCTGAATGCTGGTATTGTACTTCATTTCTCAGTGGGTCAGTCTTCAAAAGGTTTCTGGTGATAGGAAGGGGTTAGCAGCCAAGTTCAGACTCAGGCCTGCAAGGATGACATTCAGAGTTTCCTTTTTTCTGGTTCCTTGCTTAGAGATGCTTCAACTTGTCACTTGCCAGAAAGTGGGGAGGAGGGGGGGGGGATGGGGAGAAGTTTTTGTCCAGTCTCTGCTCCATATAACAGAATTTACAGATCTCCCTGTCTAGTAAAATACTATGTTTCTAGGTTATTTAAGCATTTTGCATATTTTGTAATTTTAACCACAATATAAAGCCATAAATGCACATTGTTCCAGTGCTGTTTATTACGATGCCTTTAAAACAGCATAACATTTAGTTCAGCATTTTGCTCATTCTGGATAATTTCAAAAAGAATCTTCTTTCATAGGTCATGTGCTATTATTTCATACCGAGTCATACAGCACCCAGAATGGGTTGCTTTTCTGTGTATTTTGGCTTTTTCTTCATTTGGCAAAAATTAAACAATCACAGGTGCACAGAGAAGCTTGAAATTAGGAATTCTAACAGCTTCAAAACTCGGAGTAACTGGAAAATTGGGGTGTGTTATCTATTTTTGACCCAACTACTTTTGAAAGCCACTTATAACTTTCCTTTTTGAGTTCTGCAGCTGTATTAACTAATTACATTAGATGCTGCTGCAGTCTTGCTTGGGATGATTTCCAAAAGGTTATTTGTCTCAAGTGAGAATGAAATGCTTCCATCATAAAAAGCTTAGCAGATCACTTCCTATTCATGCAGGTTGGTTTGACTACCAGCTGAGAACAGAGTGGTAGGTTCAAGTTCTTACTATGCTCTGGAGTTAATCCATTACCAAAATCACAGGTGTTCAGCAGTATAACTCTGAAGAGAGGGTAGAAATGAAAGAGTTTGATTTGGACATCAGTCTCTGAAGACCTCACTTCTTAAAGGTGTTTAAATGCCTCTTTTTAGTCTTTGGAAGCTGGGAACTTTAAAGGTTCTTTAGTAATAAAGAGCTGGGACAGAGCTCATCTACAGAAGTAAACTCAGGAGAATACAGGGTGCCAACTAACGGAGTAAATTAGCCTCCTAAACTTGTATAAATCCCTTCTTTCGGAAAGAAAGTGCCCGTAAATTAGAGGAATGACTGGCAGGGCACGAAAACTTCTGGAACAATGATGCTCATTCAGGAGTTTAAAGAACCTTAATTTGTCTGTGCTGCCTCCATGCCACTTGCTGATTCACCTCATCTTTTCTGAGAGTTCCCATGATGAATTAGGCCACACTTAAATCTGGTACTCAATTATCCAAGCATAACCCTAAGGCTGCGGTTTCCTTTGCGAACACTGATGGCAACAAATTCAAAACCTGTTCACCATAACTCTGTTTTCAATATTTCCCCTCTCTGGCAGCGTTCTTGCCTGAAGTTTCATTCTCTCCAGCTGTGCTATTCGATGGTCTATGTCAAGAAGAATTCTTTGAGTCTTACCATATCAGTATGTCTCTGTCACATTGACATGTTTTGAGCCTCACGCCCTGTCTCACAGGGACATCCCAGTGGTGCTGCATAACTAGGTTGGCAACTGCAGCAGGAGGATATGTAGATGTTGAACTGAAGTGCAAGGCCTATGTGTTTACCTGTTCGCAGAGGAAAAAGTAACAGTGGCTTGGTCTTCATATTGCCTTTTGCGTACCTGGTGATTTTTAACCTATACATGAAAATAAAAGCTGCTTTCACACACTCTGATCAAACTGAGGTCAGCTTTTGACTCTGAAGGAATTAATATGTAGCATTAACAGTGAATTATTAGGGAAGCCTGTATCATGACATGAAGTATAAGCCTGTTCTCTGTGTGCAACAAGATAAACAGCTGTCCAAGGATCTTTAACCTCTAGAGTTGACAGTGTGAGGATGAAAACAGAAAAGCCTTCCTTTTAGAGCAGAGGGATCAGAGGAGGCCTGTGTAATTACCAGCCATTAAACAAAGTGTGCTCATACGTCTTCAAATACCAAGGCACAAGTATAATTAGTTGATAAGCTGTAAATGAATAATTTTCCAGCAGGAAAAGCCAGAGAGGTAGAGGGATGCTGTTACCTTCTCCCTCTTCTTGCAGAAGTGCTATGTAAATTGTCTATTTCAGTGAAACATTGTTTATTTGATATCAAATGACACAATGACAATCTGAACTGAGAGACAGCTTTTCATAGGTGGCTCCAGGATTTTCTGTTTTATGAACTGCTGGTGAGATTAATATAGCTTAGAGATGGATGGTGGTTGTAACTTGTCCTAGAATCACAGAATGGTTTGGGCTGGAAAGGGCCTTAAGATCATCCAGTTCCAGCCCCCATGCCATAGGCAGGGACACTTCACACTAAGCCATGTCAGCCAAGGCACTGTCCAACATGACCTTGAACACTGCCAGGAATGGAGCATTCACAACTTCCTTGGGCAGCCCATTCCAGTGCTTCACCCCTCACAGTAAAGAACTTCTTCCTTATAGCTAACCTGAACTCCCCCTGTTTAAGTTTAAACCCATTACCCCTTGTCCTGCTGCTACAGTCCCTGATGAAGAGCACCTCTCCAGCATCCAAACTTCAGTTATTTCACGTGGGTTGTGTTTGCACACATAGTCTGAGGGATCTGAAAGAGAAGCTGCTGCTGAGCTACCTGGAAGTCCCTCTGCCCAGGGAGGTTAGTAGCCTGGGGTTGTTTGTGGGACTGAAGATTAGGTCCAGATATGCAGGCTGGAGGTTGAATTTCCAGCTGCGTGAGCTGGTGCAGTGCTGTTGATGTGAGATTTGTTCCAGTGTGCTGATTTACACCACCTGTGATGTGGCTGTGAGGTACAGATCCTCACTCTGGTTATTGTGCTGAGCTGCAGTAACTGTCCCTGACTGCTTGGTCAAAAGAAAAATAATGCAATTCAATTTAGTCTCCTTTCATTGCAGTCTAAACCATGCTGGATAGACTCACCCTTTCTGAGATGTAAGAGTGTTTCCATGGGTGTTTATAGGACTTCAGAAATGTCATCAATTAGATGCCTCTATGAGCCTCTCCTATCTTTATAATTACTGAATTTCTAAAAATAGTTTCCCTCTGGATGCATCGAGGTTTCTAGATTTGGCAGAAATGGGAATTAAAGGAATAGAATTGGGCACAAGGAACTGAAATCAGATTTTCTTCCTAGTAACTGCCCAATTCAGGAATTCTCAAATCAAAGAATATAGATGAAGATATTAATTGTCCTGAGTACTTCCAATCCTCAGCAAGTTTAGTAATGTAGCTCTGTGCATAGTAATCTGAAGTATACTTGGCTTGTCTTCCAGGAGAGAGACATTGAATGGAATTAAGTGGGTTTTTTGCTATATGTTACTGGGCCTTTGGATGTCTCCTGCTGCTGAAAACAGTTTGGAAAGAGCACTCCATGGTTACCAAGAAAAAGTCAGAGCAAAAGTTTTGCTGAAGCCTCTTTCTGTTACCTTTAATAGGTGGTTTTAAATGTTTTTTGAGAGAAATCTCTAATTCCATATACCATGGCAGCTAACAAGGGTGGGTAGTGATGCTTATAGTTTCCAAATCAGTTCATGCATTTCTTCCTAAAGCAGCTTTTTTGAATTTTGAAGCTTACAACTGAATCTAAATATAACCCTTCAAGTAAAGTATATATGTACTTCTAAAGTTTTAACACATAAGTGATTCATGATCATAGAATAGCAAAGATGTTTTTTAACATTAGATTAATTTATGCTCTAGAAGAAATAACACTGACATGCTCGAAGGGACTTTACAATTTGCCTCTAATAAGTACATACATAAAAATGACTTCATATGCATAACCTTTTCCTCTCAATCCCAAATCATTTTGTAGGTGGATATACTAACCAGAGCCAGTGAGAAATTAAGCGTTAAAATGCAACCTGAGAAGTGCTAAGTTTCAGAAAAACTTGCATATTTTGAAAAAACCAAAGGATGGCTCCAGCATTTGTTCTAAAATGAATTTTTTTTTTATTTTCTTGTCTTTCTGGATTGCATAAAAATAAGCTCATAAAAAATACTTGGTTTTTCTCTACAAAATTTTATGAATATTGTGTTTGATCTTTTTTCTTCTCCCCTATTCCCTCCCCAAAATATACCCAACATGAGGTAATGTAAATCTGATAGTGTTGAATATGGCATCAGCTGAACAGTGAGTGCATCACACAGATTTAACTCTAGGAGTCACGGCTATGAAACAAGAAGTCAAAATTGGAGCAAACTTAGGAGAACTGTGGTTCAGAGGGTTAAGATCTGTTTGGGAGAGGAAGGCTTATGCCCTGCTTCTTTCAATCAGTGTACTGCTGTTTTATCAGGATTAATGATCTTGACTTTTAGCTCTCAATCAAAGGGCAATGTCTCCAGTGCAATTCATTTCTCCTACTGAAGAGTTGGTTTTGAAGCCATTAAATTACATTCAGAATCTCCAGTGTTGCTAGAAGCACCTATGATTGATGATGGTGGATAGTTTCTGGTTGGAGTTGATGAGGTAGTTTCTTCCTTCCACTATATTTTCAGGAGATTCAAAAGTAGAAAGCATTTTTGCTTTGAGAAGTTCCTGGATAGATTGGTGATAGAATAAGCAGTGTAATCTGTGGAAGAAGGTGTGTGTAATGGGCAGGCAAGAAAATTCACCCCTGCAAATCACTGCAGTGTGTGACCAGAGCCTGTGAGGCTCTGTGAGGTCAAAGGCTTTAGCTACCACAAGTATTGCAACTTCAGTGTCCTGTGTATATGAGGTGCTTGTGAGGATATATTTTCCACATCTCATACTCTTTTCTTTGTATGAAGAATTGGGCAGCATCCATATGCTGGTTCCACAGGCCAGTAGTTAAAGCATTTAGCTGCAATAAGGATAACAAAGGTCCAGGTCTGAAACAGACACGGAAGAAACCTCAGCACTGATTTTCCCCAAATTCTCCCACTGATAGATTATGAGGTGTGTTGGGTTACAAGCACATCCATGTCTAGATAGTGACCAGAAATTCTATCCTTGCCAAGATAAGTTTCTTTTGAAAAGAAAAAAAGATTGATTTGGCAATTTCTCGTGAAATACAGATTTTCACTCAAATTCCTGCCTTGCTTTAGTTTTAACCCCTCTTAGCTTGTAAGATCCAATTTGTTCAAAGAATGTACCAATGTGGCTGCAAGCACAATATACTCTGTGACAAACATGAAGTGTCCAAAGAAAGGGAAATTAAATTAATCTTCTTCTCAGTAGGCTTCCTGGAATACTTTAGTATGTAAAACACAACACTCCTCATAGTCATTTCTTATCCTCAGGGTATCCTCAGCTCCTAAATTGTGGAGGCCTTCAGAAACACTGCAGTTAGTGTTTGATAAGAGACACCTCCTTAAAATTTTAGCCTGGGCATCTCTTCCTTCTCTTTTTCACTATTAAGTAAAATAAAAGGAAGGAGGATAATATAAGCACTGAATTCACTAGAACCAGAGAGGAGGTAGTAGTGGAAAGCTTTATTGTAAAGTCTTTTGCAACTTTTTGAACTGTGCCCTTTTATGATGGAGGATACTTGGTCTTACTCAGAAGTACTTAGATTTATTTTCCCTCTATGCTGGCATTCAGTATGGAAGAAGCTTTTGGCTCCCAGAGTATGGAGAATAGAAATAAGACAGTAGTACACTGAATAATTTTACAAGTTAAGGGTTGTGTCCTTGGCTAGTGCAAAATAGCATTGTCAGCTTTGTATCTGCAACACTGCAGTAAGTGTTGGCTGGCTGATATTTTCCTGTCTGTTACCCTTCCTAAGCATTTGATCAGTGCCAAATGTTTCTGTTTATATGGGGGAAGTCAGGGATGGTACAAGGGAAATTTCTAGTGAACCTCACTGGAAAAACAAAACCAAATCAAAATGTTTGTCATGAACAGAGGAATCATTCACTCTTACACCCTTTTAGGTGAAGTTTCCAGTATCAGCAAAAACTCAGTCTCTATGAACTGCTGAAACTATTCTAGAAAGAAAATGAGGGTTGAGTACGAGACTTCTCCAAGGTGAAATATATGAAATTCTTACTCTGAGTTGTGAAGAAACTCTGATTTCAACATGCCAGTCTTCACTGGAAGTATAAAATATTTGAAATCTTGCAGGAGGGACAGTTCTTTAAAGGGCTTTGATCTAGCTTTTCACTTCCAAAAGCTTTGGAAGAAAACCTGTTTCTAAACAACTTGAATGATGTGATTTTTTAGCACTCTTAAAAAATGAGATCTATTGGGCATTGGTTTAGTTCAAAGTGGCCATTCCTGAGGGTATAGAAATAGACCAGACAACATCTTTTGCTAGCTGTATCTTCTGTAATTCTTTGATTACCTGTCATTTCGTACTGTATCCAGTGATGTGAGAATTTTGTAATATTTGCATCTTCTCTTCGGTGATTGTTTTTGCTCACCCACATTATGGCAAGGTTAGTGCTAAAAGGCACATTGCTGGAATACATCACATTGAGCTGTTGATCAGCTGACTTCTGCAAAAGTCACAATACATGTTATTGTTGAAGTTATGCCTAACTTTTGTCTGATTTATTGAGTCTTAATTTTAGTGCAATCTAAAGAGACATTAAATGATAATTTTTAGATACACAGGCAAAGATAAAAATGCTGAAATATTTAATGAGTAGTTGGGTTAACTTGTATTTCTCGAGGAAGTTTGATCTTGTCTGTCAACTACTAGTGTCTTCCTCGTAGCTTTGGCTATACTGGAAAGCTGTTGTTGATTTGGCTCCTGAGTCTTGTCTTACAGATAAGAGCTTTGCACATTTATTAAACACAGAGAGAGAGAGAAGGAAGACTTCGTGCTTAGGAAAGCTCTGTTTGATTTACCCTGGCCTTAAGGATTTCCAAACCTGCATTCTCAGACCCAGGGTCCCAAGATCATGAAGTGTATGAGATTATCTGATGTTACTCATAGTCACAAAAAATTATGAGTGAAGTTAGAATTGTGTTACTCTCTGAAGTCATAAAAATAAAAAGCTTAAGGGGCCTGTTAGGAATTCAGTATATCATGACATTAAATTACATGCATAATCAAAGTGGCAGGACAGCCAGATGCTTGATGGATACTGTGGGCTCCATCATCTTAACAGGGTTGTTTCTTCTTTGGTGTCATATGGAAGTGAGAATGAATGAAAATGGTTTTGCCACTGGTTTTCTTCAAATTGTGAAGCGTGAGAATAAGAGAATGTTTCATCTTTGTCTTATCTCACTCTAGCTTTATTCCACAGTGTATCTTGTTGGTAATACACCACTTCACAGGATTCAGGCCTCTTAATATTGTTTGCTGACTGGAAGAAAATCCATCACTATTATTCTGTTCCTCTTTCCCTTATCTGTGTGGCTGCAGGGATAGTCAGGCAAGTCTTAGTTAAGCTCAGACTATGGTTGCTATTATTTGCCTTAAAAATGTTTTCCTTTTTGATCCCAGCACAGAGTAAGCTGAGAGTAAGCAAAAGATAACAGGTGAGGATAAAGGCCCTTGGAAGGTTGAAGTGGCTTCTTGTTGGTCTTTAAAAGCTAGGTTGCATGAGGAAAACAGGCTGAGATGTCCAAGGTATTAGATTAATCTAAGCCATGCTTAGGGAATATGATTTTTCAAATGGTTCTACTGGGGACCGAGAAACTAATTGCAGATCCCATAATGCATCATACATGCACTCTGCTGCTTGCTAACATCAGTTCATAGGCATGGCACTTTGCTGCCTGATGCCAAGAGAGGCACCAATGGAACAGAAAAGTACTTCACCAAGAACAACTCAACAGAGGCCCAAAGCTCCAGCTGCCAGAGGAGATTGCTCATCTTTGTGTTGCAGCAGAGTGAGATTTACACTACAAGACAAGCTCTGGGAAAGAGTAAGTCTCGGTGGCTTCAAAAGCCAGGCTTCCATGGAGCTCCCTACAGTGTTTTCAAAGTAAATTGTCTTAGGCTGTTTCATGGGTGCTCATCAGCCTACAGAAAGGTTCTGGTGAAACATGTCTACCTAAAGTGCTGCCTTTGTTAGTCCGTTGGCTGCAAAAGTCTCATAAGAATCTCCTTGGAAAGCTTTTCTGGAGGCTTTAAAATCTCCAAGATGATGTAGAATGTCTGTAAATGGAAAAAAATCCCAGGGAATTCAGATAACTCATGTGATTGGACCCTATAAATACACTTTATAACAAGCCCCCTGTTATGGCAACAGTCCATCATGTACTTCATGAATTTCTGAGGCTGCCGCTAGTGCTTGGTGGGAACCCATCTGGTGGCTGAATCCCTTCTGAGAGACTGCAGTGACTCATTTTGTGTTTACAGGCTTTTGACCACTACTAATGGTCAGACAGCAGGGAGTTAAGAGCAGAATGGCAAGGAGGGTGCAGAGGAAAAGGTCTTTTATCCTGTGTTCCTGAGGTTGTCTCAATTAAAGTATAAAGGGCAAACAGCTTTTTTTCCTCTTATGCACATTGACAACAACTGCTTCTGTGTGTCAAAAACATTTCATTCTCTTCATGGCCTTCTCTGTGTATTGATTGACTCAATTAGTGGATGGCATACTTCTCTTTCTAACAAAACAGTGTGAGATTTTTGACACTTAAAGGGCTGGACAGTGTATGTGAAACACACATGCTGTTTAAGACAGTCTTTGGTGTAGGAATTCCTAGGTGTTTTTGCACCAAATACAACTTCTACAAAGCTCCCTGCCCTTCCTGCCTTTGCAAAGTATTTTATGGCAACAGAAATATACTTTATTTCCTGCAACTGATGAGACCCTTATAATGCCACTAGCTGTAAGGAAAATAATGAATTATATAGAGAAAGAAAGGAAGAACTAAAGCAAAGGTGTGTTTTGTTTTATTTTGATCTTTGGGTGTGTTTTTTGGGTGGGTTTTTTTTTGTCTCTGGGGTGTTGACATCAAATACCAGACATCAGATGAAGTGAAATGAAGTCCCTAATGTCTTGGGGTTTTGAAAAGATACAATGATGTCTCCCTCTCTAAAAGGCAGTTTATTTTTGGTTGCCTTCAAAGCTCTGTTTCCTTTGCTCCTGGTAGCAGGAGGCTGTAACCCTGAAGTGTGTCTGTATGGAACAAGGCTGGAGTTTGACCTGAATATTTTAAGCAGGGCAGTCAAACATTTGTGCCATGTGCTGCTGTGTTTTTCCCACTCTGGCAACTGTGAGCCAGAGACACTACTTGATCAGAGCACAAGGGCTGAGATCTGGCCTGGTTGCACGGCTCTATTAACTCTCCCATAGTATCACTTTGCACCCTTTTTTTCTCTTATAGTGCTGGGCTGCGATTTGCCAGTTTTTTAGCCAGATTCCTGAGAAGCTTTCCAGGCTTTTCTGTTTCATTTTCATTGCCCAGAGCTTGATGTTTTATAGGATTAATATGGTTTCAAACTGGAATAAGAAAAACACATCAAGAAGCTGTAGTGAATGTTGGTCAATCGCTTTTCCATGTTTCCTATGTTTCCTTGCTGTATAGCTGGCTTGCTTGAAATCTCATGTTAGTGGAGGAATGAAAACTGAATGCTTCTGCTTTGAAATGGCAGGCTCTGTATAAGACTAAAGCAGAACCTAATAGAGCTCTTAGCAATATGAGGGCTGAGATATTGCTGGCTGTAGGAAGCCATGCTGACACTTGTCACCTTGGCATAACTCAATAGGACTGGCCCTGTGTCATTAAAAGTCTATGTGAGTTGCTAAGCAAATTTTGCTTCAAGGTTAAAGTGCCACATTCCTGTAAGATTTAAATATCTCTTCATGAGTATTTTTGACTATCTCAGCCTCAGTAACTTGCTGGGTAGCTTCTATGTATTGCACATTGTTTTACCTGCTCTTTTAGTCTAATGTTTTAAAATAAACTAGGCTGATGCTCTTCAGAAATGAAATTTTCAGTTTCTTGATGGAGATATTATCATCAGTGATGTAAATGTTTCCCTTAGAAGGGGAGGGGGCGAGATTCCATTTTTAAATTTAGAAAGCCTATGTTAAACACAGCACAAAATATGAGTGTTGGGGGAACTTAGCTAGTCCAATTTGAATCCTGTAGGCCTCATGAGATGGTTATTTATTTCAGATTGGTCTATATCTGGATTAGTAGTTCCAGATTTGTTCAGTGTTTAGTCAGTGTTTGAGTTCTAAAAGATTGTTTTGGTTAGGTGACGAAAATGCTGGTGGGACCAGGCACTTCCTAATATAATTGCATTCCTCTCTAGTGGGTGTCTGCAAGTTTCTCCTTCAGCTATTAGTCTGCCACCAAAGCTTGCTCACTTTTCTGGCATGTGTACTCACCTGTAGAACCTCTCATATGTGGATATACAGTCCGTCTATTTTTCAAGTCATGACTTGCCTTTCACTAAACAAGGGGGAGTTTCACGGTTCCCTCATTTCATCCAAGTGGAAGAAAGCTATGAAGCCAGTCTCATGGAAAGTGGGTACCTATAGATGAAAACAGCATAGCAGTAGGACAGAGGAACTTGAATATAACCATGTTTGGATGTTGGCATGTCGAAAATGGATTTATTTGTCAGGCTTTCTTTAGGTAGCATATCAAAAACACTCTTTTTCTTCCTACTCTGAATACACTTTTCCTCATCCATTTTTGCTGTATCTCTGCCATTTATCACAATGTGCTGAATAATACGTGGTCCCTAGCAGAACACAGGACAGTTCTGTTGTCATATGCACTGTGATGGAGCTCTAAGGCTAAATTATATAGTTACAGATGTTGCTGACTGCGGATTGATTTCTGATAGCTTGCTTAGAAAAGGAATAAATGTATTGAGATGTATTAAACTCTTCACCCCTACTTTCCCCCTCTGTTCTTTGAAAGGGTGGCTGCTTTATAACTATTGAAAGACAGCACTGTGGAAACAAGGATGTTCAGTGTTCGAGGCAGATACTTGTCCAAGCTGTTCACCTGATAGTAGCAGAGCTATTTGGCTGGATATCCCTTGCTCTGCACATCCCACCGCTCAGGCAGGGTCTCTTGTGAATTTGAATGCTACCAGCTACCATTTTAAAGTAGAAGGGCTCAAATCCTGCACCTGTCACCGCTGAGGTGCTTATAGCAGGACTCTGGTCTGTGTGCAGGATTAAAGTGGCCTTGGGCATCTTATAGGGCTGTATCGTAAGCTGCTGTAACTTTTTGGGTGTCACTGGGTCTATCTGATTTGACGTGAGGATCCAGCCTGTTCTGTCATCTGAGGTCATTTCTAGCCTGGTGAACGTTCAGAACATGGAAATTCTCACAAAAGCTTATAAACTACTTAACCAGAATAAGCCATGCTCTAAAAACAAAACTGTCCCCTTCGACTGGCAGACTTGACGTAACACAGTGACCCTGGAGTTCTTGGGAAGCTTCACTCAATCTTCTGCTACAGGCAACCATTCACTCTGCAACATAATTGCCCTATTTCAAGGCTAGAGCTACCTTCCCTTGGGACAGGTTTCACCTTTACTCAGATGAGCATGTGTAGGACTGATCCACAGGAGCACATGGAAAGCAATTTAAAGCAGCAAATTCCCAGCTGTTTTTGAAAAGCTGTTAAATCAGGTAGCTCTGGAGTGAGGAGAGGCTACAATGCAGGAAATTCTCCCATTCTGAATAGCCTTTCTGTTGTTGTGAGCTGACGTGGCTCTTTTCCTCCAATGTTAAATTCTTCTAGTACAAATTTTTCAACAAAGGTTTTTTTGTGGTTAAAGAAAAAACCCAAAAAACCCCAATATGATAAAGTTGGGAATTTTCAGGAAAATGCTCTTTATTTGCAGCATTGTATTTCCTCTAGCTCAACAGATCTACGACAAATAGGTGTGGATTAAGAGAACTAATATTTTTCCCACTTATTTGGCATTGATTGATGAGAAGGCTACATCTGGCTATATGTTCAGTCTGGAATGATACAAGTAGGTCATGAGACTGAGTAAAGTTAAATGATAAAGGATACTGGTTAATACCTACATGCCTCTTTCCCAGCAACAGAGTTTTAGTTCAGGCAATAAACAACCCTCTCTGATTTCCCTTTGACAGCAGTGGGCTCTGCTGGTGCTAGATATATAGAATCTGGCAGCTATTCTACAGAAATGACATGCTTGTGAGGTGGGCTGATGCCAGCCTGATGAAGTCGAACCATGACAAGTGCAAGGTCCTACAGCTGGGTCAGAGCAATCCCAGGCACAGCTACAGGTTGGGCAGAGAAGAGATTCAGAGCAGCCCTGCAGAGAAGGACTTGGGGGTGTTGGTTGATGAGAAAATGAACATGAGCCGGATTCAGTGTGTGCTTGCAGCCCAGAAATCCAACTGTATCCTGGGCTGCACCAAAAAGAACGTGACCAGCAGGTCAAAGGAGGTGATCCTGCCCCTCTACTCTGCTCTCGTGAGACCTCACTTGGAATATTGTGTGCGGTTCTGGTGTCCTCAACATAAAAAGGACATGGAACTGTTGGAACAAGTCCAGAGGAGGGCCACGAGGATGATGAGGGGGCTGGAGCACCTCCCATATGAAGACAGGCTGAGAAAGTTGGGGCTGTTCAGCCTGGAGAAGAGAAGGCTGCATGGAGACCTCATAGCAGCCTTCCAGTATCTGAAGGGGGCCTATAGGGATGCTGGGGAGGGACTCTTCATGAGGGACTGTAGTGATAGGAGAAGAGGTAACGGATTCAAACTTAACCAGGGGAAGTTTAGATTGGGTATGAGGAAGAAATTCTTTACTGTAAGGGTGGTGAGGCACTGGAATGGGTTGCCTAGGGAAGTTGTCAATGCTCCATCGCTAGTGGTGCTCAGGGGTGGGTTGGATATAGCCTTGGATGGCATGGTTTAGTGTGAGGTGTCCCTGCCCACGGCAGGTGGGTTGGAACTGGATGATGTTAAGGTCCTTTCCAACCCTAACTATTCTATTATTCTATGAAGGTCTTTGTTCTGGAGCATGCTGCAAGGTCGAGTGGAAGTAGTCCTCAGACACTGCTGTAGTGAAGTCTTTCCATCCCCTCAGAGTGGTTAAAAATTTCTTTGTTACTTGAAGGCTTCAGTATCCTTCAATTCAGGCTTGTTTTGCAGCTGAGATTCTGCTTGCTCTTAGTCCTTCACAATGCAAGTGAAACAGACCTGGGTAAAATGTTCTTCAGTTACAAACACTGGCTTCCTAAGCCTCTGTTTTGCTGCCTGTGGCATATGCAGCAAAGCCACAGAGCTGATTTTATGCATGGCCTGGTGGGTTTAATCGGTTTAACTATCTAGGGGATCTTGAAGTATTTTTACCAACGTGAACTAACTCTTTCTCCTTTGAGATCCATAACTGTTTCTGTTGCGCTTTAGAGAAATACCCAAAATAGTTTGAAAACAGCCTTTCATGGAGGACCAGTTTTGGTCTGGTTAATGTTGTTCATCTGTGATCAATGGATAGCCAGCATTTTACAAATGTGTACACCCTGTGCTACTTCTAGAAGGCTGCCGAAATCATCTGCTGGATTTTTTTTATCTATTTTACATAAAATTTCCACGCAATTTAACAGATATTAAACCAATAAAGTTCTGTGCAAATAAAATACCATAAATTCTTCCCAACTTTAATAGAAGAGAGAATCATCATAGTATTTTAAATTTTATATTTTGCTAGTTGATAACACTTGTTACAGATGTTTCTCTGCTCTAAAATGAGACAGAAAGACATTTTCTTCCAATTATTTTTAGTCACACTTTAAGTTTCCACTTGTAAGCAATTCATAAACAATTTGTTTTAATTAAATGGTTATTAAAATGTTATCTTCCTCTCCAGCAGATCAATAGTACTTTCTCCAGAGGTGTGTGTAGCCAGCTGTAAAACAGAATGTTCCTGTTCATGGTAGGCTTGTGCTGTCCATGGCTCAGCTATTGTTTGCTAGTGGTTGAAGCCCACAGAAAAGATACCAGATAAAATCTGACTTTTGATCCCTAACCTATTGCCGGCCTCCGGTCTGTGCTATAGTTTTCCCCATCTTCATTTCAGAGATAATCATCTTAACCCTTTACAAAGAAAGCATTAGTTGAGAACAAAGGTTTATTATGACAAATTACATATGGAACAGTAACATTAACAAATACTGTGTGATCTTAATGAATTTTGTGTTTCTCACAGAACCATTTCTCTCTGTACTCATGCTAATTTCAGTCATTAATATCCTTGAATCATCAGCATCTTGCAATATGGCAGAGGGATTACTTTGGAAGGCTCCTAGCTACCAATCAGTGGAGAAGAGAGAAGCACAATAACTAAATTAAGCCCCTACAGTAGCTTCTCATTCATCATTCTTTTCATTTTAAACCCCACAGTAGCGCTCTGAGAGTTTCTTTGGTGCCAGAAGAGGTAGTATGAACAGGGGCCTGTGTGACCCACTCACAAGAATCGCATATTACAGCAAGGAGATGAAACTTGATTTCAGCAATGGGCTAACAACTGGGAACTCTCATGAGTTTGTGTCAACAATGAGCTTTGGTTCCAGTTTCCCACCTTACAGACAGGAAAACGTGAGGTCCACAAAGGAGACGTAATTGCCACAAAACACTTGAGTCAATGACAGAACTGGTGCCATCTGCCACCCAGAGAGCTTTTGATGTTGATGTTGTCTTGCTGGTTTTAAACATGCATGATTAAAACTGCTCTGAACTTAGGCACCTTGCTTTTGTCTCCATTATATGCAGCTTTGCGCAGGAACTGCTCCACAGATTGTCAGCCTGACATCTCCCAGAAGCTGTTCTATTTGGAGGATGATGGGGGTTTCTTAAGCAAGCAGAGAATATACACGCATGCAAGTTCATGTCTGAGAAGCTTTTGGAGGCAACAGTGGAGTGATACCCACCAGCCTGTTTTCTGGACTTACAAACAAGGTATCTTGTAATGAAAAGTCCACGTGTTCATGTGAATATTCATTCCTCTGTGTGCCCAAACCCCAAGCTGAAGTCAGTCTTGCAGAATGTATCTGAACTTTCGAAAGTCTCCTCTGTCCTATTACTTGTAGTGAAACTCTTCTGTGGGAATTCAGTCCTCTGAAGCTTCCAGTCGTTCATGAAACTGTTTTGAAAGTGACCAGTTAATTCAAAAGCAATAGGGCTGGGGGGAAGGACAGCTGGCTAGGCACTCCTTAAGGGATTTACAAATTGTAAGGAGCATGTCAGAAGGCATATGGGTGAGTGAGTTAATACCATTAACCTATACTGCCTGGAGTCAGGTTTGTCTGTGGAGAATTGCTTTCAGAACCAAGGAATTTTCATCTCCAGATATGTTGGTATTGGACTGTGCATTTAAAGGGGTTTACTGTAGCTGCCTTTGCTAGATGCTTGATTGCTGCAATGGGTTTTCTAGAGAGGTGTTAACAATAAATTAAATTGAATTCCTAAGAGCTTCTGCTTTCTGGGATGACATGGAAGTCAACCATGGCTGTTGTCCCAGGAGATGTATCTGGGAGCAGATTTGTCCGTATGCTTTTACCAGCTAACTTTGAATTAAGCACTGGAATTCAGTTCATTTCACTAGAAGCAGAGCATGTTGCAGCACTGTTTAACTTGAGAGATAATAAACGGACTAGTTCTCAACACTGATTAATTGGGAGGTCACTTCTCTGCCAGGGCAGTGTTTTACTGTGCTATTCTGTTGCCTTGCCCCAGAGGGATCCTCGCTGGACTCTTTGACTCTTCTACTCTTGGAGTAATGCACCAGGCAGCCATGTATTTGCTGTTGTGTGCAGCACTACTGGAAATAGTGGTAAGCTAGGAGACAGGAAGGACTTAGTAGTAATATGTTACACAGATGACAGGAACACTGGCATTAGTGGTATTTATAGACCACTCCAAATGTTCAATGGATGCAATGGAAGTGAGGCCTGACCTCTTTCAAAAATTTGGCCTTGCTAATCTTTTAAGAGATGCTTGTTCTTCAGCAGCAGATGTCATTATAGGATTGCATTAATCCCTATATATTCACTTTACAACTGACACCCAAGATGGACCAGGCTGTGCACATAATGGGTTCAACTCATTGGTTTTGAAAAGAGTTGTTAAAAAAAGTTGACACCGAAGTTCTTGATATTCTCATATAAAGCAGAAAGGGACTTGGCACTTGTCTTATTCTGAGAATTGTTACTCCAAACTCTGAGTGCTTTTCTGTTCCCTGCTTGATTGGGGAATGGAATAAGCTTGTGTTAACTAGTCATAATTTAAAAAAATCTTTTCCTCATCATCTGTGTCATTTTAATGAAGACTCTATCAGTCCATTTCCATTTTTCATCATTGACTTATAGTGATACAACTCTTACTCGGGTATCAACCAGGGGAACTAATTCATCATTTCTTGAGGTATCTTTTTGCTGGCAGGATACGCAACCTGGTTTGTGTTCTCTAATTGCTCCAAGTATCCTACAGCAGGCTTCTCTCTGTCAATTTTTGCTATGTTTTTACCTATTTGATTGTTTGGTTTTTTTCCCCTTTGTTCTTTTTTTTTTTTTTCAATTTTGTGTTTAATGGGAGTTCTTTTCCCAGCAGCACTGAGAACTGGGCTAGGTTAAGGGCAGCCTTTATTAAAAAGAAAAAACAAGTCATCTAAGCAGAAGAAAAGCAAAATGTTCACACTCAATCAGCAGAGACAGTTGGCTAACTAGTTTTGCTTGGCACATGGAATACTTCTGCCTGCCACCAGCCTGTACTTCGACTTGAAATAACAGTCCCACTCCCATGTTGCACCCTGATTTGGCTTCATTTGGTAAAATATTGCTGGAATATCTGACACCAATCTTGAGCCTGGGACATAACACATCTGTGTGAAAAGGTTTTATTCCCAGCTCTTGTTGGGCTTGGTCTTTGCTGCCAGGCTGTGTTCTTGTATTCTGCAACTCATCACTGAGATCAGTTAATATATATAGAATTGCAGAATAACTTGAGTTGGAAGGGACCCAAAGATCGTCAAGTCCAACTCCCTGCTCCTGTTTATTGTCCTTCATATAATTATCTTCTGTTTTTCTTCAGTGCATCCCATAAATGGCATGCTATGAAAGATCAGGAGGACAAGTTTTAATCCCTCCCTAACTTAAAAGGTGATACTCTCAGTGGTGAGCAATCTCTGCCTCTATTAAATTGTTCCCATTTTACTTCATGCTGTGTACCCAATGGATAATAAGCACCACTTGTTGATGGCCAAAGCTGAAACTTCTGTGATCATACCCTAGAGATGTGTTACTTTTTGGTTTTCCATTAAGGATGGCGTGGTTACTGCATGCCAAGTGCATGTAGCTTCTTGTGCTTTCAGAATAGAGGGGTTTGTGACTTATCTTAGAAGCTGTGTGTGTCCAGACAGAGAGAGCAGGATTCAATTACTAGTGGGGTTGGCTGAAGCTGGGTACAACATATGGGGGGCAATAGTAGTCAAGATAAAGGGTGGAAACTTGTCATGGGTGGAAAAGCTACCAAGCATCCTGCAGCGTAGCAAATAATGAGCTGAGTCTGTACCTGTGTTGGATCTCTGAAAAATACCATGTACTGGTAGAATGCTCTTAGAGTGAATGTAGCTGTATGGGCAGCAGTGCAGTTCTTGGGCAAAGAGTAAAGCAGAATCCTAGAAATGCCTTCTTTGCTTAATAATATAATGCTTGCTTTACAGGGTTTTGTTGTTACCAGTAAGACAGTCAGTGGGACCAGAAAACCATCTCCTCCTCAGTTGTAGACACTGCAACACAGGTGGATCTGCCAGGCAGGCCAGCTGCAAAATATGGCATTAAAGAAATCAATGGAACCTTGACAAGCGCATGGCCTGGTCAGCCAATATTGATTCACTAATGACATGCTGTTGCACGAACCTCTCCTATTTGGATCTGATGGTTTCTAGACATGATTGATTTCAGTGTTTGCAAGGTAGCACATAAGATAGAATATAAATTATTCTGTGACAGTTGGTTCTTGAAAGTAAAAATGTTTTGGACATCAGAAGGTAATTCTGTAGCAAACTGGTAGACTTGTGTATCCTTTTCTTGTACTATGAGGCTGAACAACACCAAGTCTCTCAGCCTGTCTTCATTGGAGAGGTGCTCCAGCCCTCTGAACAACTTTGGGGTCCTCTCCAACTCCATATCTGAAGGCAATACTCCAGGTGGGGTCTCACAAGAGCAGAGTAGAAAGGGGAGTATCACCTTCTTTGACCTGCTGGTCATGCTTTTTTTGATGCAGCCCAGGGTGCAGTTGGCTTTCTGGCTGCAAGTACGCACTGCTGGGCATGTTGAGCTTCTCATCAACCAACACCCCCAAGTTCACCTCAGGGCTCCTCTCACCCCAGTCTCTGCCAAGCCTGTATTTGTGCTTGGGTTTGCCCTGACCTGTGTGCTGACCTTGCAGATGGCCTTCTTGAACTTCATGAGGTTCACACTGGCCCACCTCTCCAGCCTGTCAAGGTTCCTTCCCTCCAGTGTGTCAGCCACGCCACACAGCTTGGTGTCATCGGTGACCTTGCTGAGAGTATGCTTCATCCCACTGTCTGTGTCACCCACAAAGATGTTAAACAGCACCAGTCCTAGTACTGACCTCTGAGGAAAATCCCTTGTCAGTGGTCTCTGCTTGCATATTGAGCCATTGATCACAACGTTTTGAGTGTGACCATCCAGCCAATTTCTTATCCACTGAGTGGTCCATGCATCAAATCCATGCCTTGCCAGTTTAGAGACAAGGGTGTCATGTGGGATAGTGTCAAATCCTTTGCACAAATCCAGGTAGATGACATCAGTTGCTCTTCCTGTAGGACCGCTTAGCTGAATGCTCATCAAATCCAATTGCTTCTATTCATGGCAAACCTTTTATAGCTATGTGCTCTTTCAAGGATGATGAAAGACTCACTCTTCCTTCCCACCACATCTCCAGAAGGATTGCAGTCCCTTGTCACATGCTTTTGGTACTAAGTGCCATTTATTTATTCATTTATTAATAGCAAAATACCACAGAACACAGGAGACCTCAAGGGCTTTGGTAAAATTCTGTCATTGCAAAAGCCAGGAACTGAAAGTGCTCAAAAGGCTTCAGGATGAGGACATCCTCTAATTTAGTGAGGGATCTTTCTGGGTAGGAATTGAGGAAAGAGTGGAAAACACAAGGGCTGAAGACTGTAAATCTCAAAGGCTTCTTATCTGTTTACTTCAGCAGAGTCTAAGAAGTTTCTACCTGTGTTATTTCAAATATTGTGCAGGATTGGGCCTGGCTTAGCAGTTCTGCTCTGGCTTTGTTGCCTTGTACAGTTTGAGGAACAAGCAATTATTTTCTAGGGCATATTTTTCATTTTCAAACAACCTGACAATTTCTCAGTTTTGGATTGTGTTTTCAAGGAAACTGCTAATTTAGACTTGTGTAGCCATTCATCAGGTAAAGGACATGGATGAAAATCTATACAGAAAATAGCTTGATGTCTGCCAGCTGGCTCCTTCCTTCCGGGGACCTCATTAAGACTTTAGTTTTCATATAGATGTGGTCTGCATTTCTGTATTGCTCAGATTTGTGTGAAGGCATGTTGGGAATTCTGTTGAGTTGGAAAGCAGCTAGTGAGGGAATATAAAAAGGAAATGTGTTTGTAATTAAGTGTTTCCAGTATAACCAGAATCTCAAATGTGATCACATGCATCCAGTGCAGAATTTGCCTGTATCTGGAAAGCTGAAAAGAGCTGCAAGAGCCATTGCTTTCTCAGTTTAAGCCCCAACCGGGCATTCTTTGTCTGTATGAAACTCTTCAAAGTAAATAGGAATGGAAACCTTACATCTTGGCTTAAAAAATTCATTCAAAATGGGTTTCTGTTTGTAAAATATTTAAATATTTGCCTGCAGTTGTAGAAATACAAGCAAAATTGTGCTACTGCATGAAAATCTTATGAACTAGCACAGAAATAGAGGTCTAGATGTAACTGCAGTTTAGTAGATGACTCATGTATGTAACTAAATTATTCTCCAGAAGAATTACTTACTGACAAACACTGTATTGTATAACAACTCCATGATGGTCACATAGGAAAGAAACTCATATCTCTATACACACGTATACAACGTTGCATGAAATATTTTAAAGAAGACTTTTGAATCTGCCAAAACCAGACCAGGGCCCTGCTACCCCTGAACCTCTCTTTGCCCTTCCACCTCCTATCTCTTCATCCTTCCATCCACCCTTGCCCCTTTGAGCAGCTGTTAGAGTGTGTTCTTTTGTGATACACAAAACTTGTGGTTACTGTGATGCCAGCAAACAAAGATATTTTGTGTTCAGGAAATTACTCTCTAAGTTCTGCCTGCCTGGCCCTCTCAGCAAAAGTTTCTTTTTGACTTGACTGGGGTGTTTTCTCCAGCTTCTTTCTCTCTGCCTAAACATGAACACAAGGGAGCACCAGAGCATCCTTTTATTTTTAACGAGGAAAATCAAAAAACTCAGTGAGTGGGTTTGTGGTCAGGGAGGGAGTTTGCCTTGAAGAAAGCACAATCTAGATGGAGTGGACAGTTGAAGACTTTGCTTTATGGCCAGCCCTCTTCAGATGCCAGTGGCCTGGGCCACATTATAGCCCTGCTCACCCCAATGGCTGGGCAGCCATTTGAACTGCCCTTTTCTAAAAGCTGTGCCCTGAGGGACAGGTCTGCAGCATTATTAATGTATTTGTGGTGTTCTACAGCCTAAAGAAGCAAAACTACCATAAAGCTGCTTATGTGTTGCTTATAGCCACTGTGTTACTGCTGTGTAATCAGCCAGAAAGCTATCTTAGGAAACCCTGTGTTGATACTCTTGATGTTGAGAAGAAAAATCCCAATGACAGCAGCAATACAGAGACAGAAAGGAGCAGATGCTGAAAAAAATTGTCTTGAAGAGGGAGGGTGTAAAAGGGAGCATAGAATAAACCTGCCATGTTTGATTAACTATGTGACACAAAATAAAGAAGCCTTCTTAGAGAGGTGCCTGTAGGCCTGCAAACACTGAAGACTAATTCCTCAGGATTGGGGATGATGTTGCACAGAGATTTGAAATGTAATAAATCTGGGCCCTCTAACAGATGCCGCCGGGAATGTGCTGATGTTTCCGTAACCTTTGTCCGTATGAGGGTGCTACAGGGCTTAATGTCATCTTCTCCCAATACATGCAGGTATCCTGTGTGTGGTACAGCCAGCTTGCTCCCCTAAGCATTATGGCAGGTCATAGTTGCCATGGTTGCATTGGCTGCCACAGCTCCAGCCAGGAGGCTTTGGGATGGAGGCAGCACCATGCCCAGCAGTTGGGGGTGAGAGTGCAGTTGTCTGCTATTTGTCTCCTCAAAGGTTTGTTGCTCTGGACTCACCTCAGTACCGTAGCACAGAGGTGGGGCTCCTGGAAGAAACTGGTGAACAGTAGTACCAGACCCAAAACCCCTCAGCTTGGGCCTCTGTAAGCAAATCAGCACCTTTTAAATAAAACTCCTGTGCTCTGAGTTCAGCCCACAGTTGGTGCTTTGTTAAAGGGTGTCTTATGAGGACTGCGTCAAAAAAGGGTGATTAGTGAGGATGTATTGCAGTCCTGTTGACTGCAGCCAGTGCAAGTCTCCTTGGCATTGTCTAGGCTTCTGTTGCTCTTCATTTTTGGTTTGACAGATTAGAGTTGCACTTCCTTGATTAGGAGGCAGCATCTGGGCTCCTATAGCTGTGAAGCTGCATCAGGGCAGCAAAACTGCTACTGCTGTCACTAATGACTCGCTATGGAGCTTATTGGCTTGAGTTCGGTCCTCTGCTTTGTCTGGGATGGTGGAAGTCTGGGAATCCACCTTGCTCCCCTCCTGCAATACAATCTCTCATGTAGACTGCAGGTTTGCTGCTGTGTCTGCTGACTTGCTTGCATGAAACCTGTACGTGGGCAGCTAGTCCTGAACTGCCCATAGTGCAGAACTATGACTCTGGTTCTAAAGAAGCTGACTGTTGGAATGACTGTTCCTTTGTTGCTTATTACAGCGTTCTGTCTTCAGTGGTGGTGTGGTTTAACCTGACAGGCAGCTAAACACCACACAGCCATTTGCTCTCTTCTTCACAATGTCACAGTGGGATGGGGGAGATAAACCCACTTGTGGATTAAAATACATGCAGTCTGATAGGATAAAAAAGGAAGGAGAAATTAATAATGATAATAGAATCTTGTGCACTTAGCCTGACAATAAAATGTGCAAGAGGACTTTGTCATTGAAATCAAGGAAGTAGATAAGGCAGCATTCTGTCTGAGAACAGAATTCACACTTGAAGCTGGTAAGGTGGTTCTGAACCTTCACAACACTGAAATTAAATTAAGGAGAGCAACTGCATGTTGTAGTTGCATAAATATACAGAATGTGTGTTTGTCAGTGACCTTTAAGTGACTTTGGTTACTATTTTTTCCTTAAAGCATTTAATTTGCAACAAATCAGGGGGCTGGAGCACCTCCCATACGAAGATAGGGTGAGAAAGTTGGGGCTGTTCAGCCTGGAGAAGAGAAGGCTGCGTGGAGACCTCATAGCAGCCTTCCAGTATCTGAAGGGGGCCTATAGGGATGCTGGGGAGGGTCTCTTCATTAGGGACTGTAGTGATAGGACAAGGGGTAACGGGTTCAAACTTAAACAGGGGAAGTTTAGATTGGATATGAGGAAGAAATTCTTTACTGTAAGGTGGTGAGGCACTGGAATGGGTTGCCTAGGGAAGTTGTCAATGCTCCATCGCTGAAGGTGTTCAAGTCTGGGTTGGACATAGCCTTGGGTGGCATGGTTTAGTGGGAGGTGTCCCTGCCCCTGGCAGGGGGGTTAGAACTAGATGATCTTAAGGTCCTTTCCAGCCCTAACTATTCTATGATTCTATAATACACAAAGCAAGTATACCGTTATATACCATATCAATACCATGCCCTAGCCAACCTCCCCCCAGTTTTATTGTTCAGCATGACATCATATGTATGGAATATCCCTTTGGCCAGTTTGGTTCAGCTGTCTTGTCTGTGTCCCCTCCCAGCTTCTTGTGCCTGCCCAGCCTCCTCACTGGCAGGCAGCTTGAGAAGCTGAAAGTCCTTGATTTTGTGTACCACTGCTCAGCAATAACTAAACATCGGTGTGTTATGAACATTATCCTCAGACTAATTTCAAACTACAGCACTGTACCAGCTACTAGGAAGAAAATTAACTCTATCCCAGTCGAAACCAGGACAAATGGTGCCAAATGCACTGATGCACATAGAATGAAATGGCTGCTTTTAGTTAGATTACAGCAGCTCACACAGCATGCTAGGTTCACAATTACACTGTGGCCTGCTGCAAGCTCAAGAGAGGTATTAACTTTGCTGCAGATCTCTTTTTACTGTGTAAGCATTGTGTCCTAGTCTTGTCTCCCTGCTCCTGGGAGCAAGGGGCAGTCCACCTGTGTTCCTTTCACTGTCTGTACCAAATTATTGTTAACATTTCTTAAGGCTTTTTAAATACAGGTAAAATGCAACTCCTGGGCCTTATGGGAATACATGTCTGATTTTTCAGGTTTTATCTTTGTCATTGATTCCTTTAGAATTACTTCAGCCAAAAGTGAGGAAGTGATGTGTGAATGATGAAGCAGTCTTTTTTGTAACTATGCTGTATGAAAGGGTCAACTGTTGAGCTGGGATTCTTACAGAAGCCCCAGAAATAGGTTCTTTCTGCTTTTGTGCAGCCAAGACAATTACTCCAGGGACAGAGCTCTTCAATGCAGTGAATTTACCTTTTTGCTCTTATACTTTTTTCTGTTCTCCCCCAGAGGTTGAACTGGACAAAAACTACATAAGGGATGTATTCTGTGAGGTCAAACCCATTGCAGATATTTAGTATGGCCTCCACAGTAAGAATTGCTCAACTCAGGTTGCAAGAAAGTGATAATAAATGATCCTTGTACAGGGTTTACTTTAAAAGCATTTGAAATTGATTCTGAGCTGACTTGAAGTAGAGAAGAAAAACTGACATTTAGCTTCATCTAATAAGGGTCTTCAGGTCATCGTGACATAGTAAATGAACTTATGATTCAGTGGTGAGCGCTAGCAAACAGAGAAAGCCTCCTGTCCATAGCTGTCAGTGACCCTCTAGCATTGCTTGTAGTTATCCTGTTTCTTTTTAGATAGTCAAAATTTGGGATAATAAAAGGTCCAGCAACTTGGTAGACCAATTGGTGGGAGGAAATGCATATTTCATGGTGGAGGCTGAAGAGGAAATGAAAGTTTTTTCCAGAAGCTTTAGGGAAATATTAGTTCCAGGACATCATTATGCCGTCTGGAACTATTATCCTTGCATACTTTCTAATTCAGAGAACGGAGGTACAAGTAAATGTGCAAGAAATTTACCATTCAGTGGTAAATTCCAGGTTTGTTTCTTTGGTTAATGAAGTACCACCTTGCCTGGACAATATTTTGCATAAACTCATTCATTTCAAATCTAGGAAACCAAACTGTCAGACTTCTGAGCATTATAAAAGCAAAGTAGACATGCATAGCTGATCTGCCATCCTGCTGAGGCCAGCTTTCATAAGCAAATCTAGTCTTGAGAGGGAAGGATCTAGACATATAAGTTTTTGTGGGTTTTTTTGTGGAACAAGTGGCTCCACATTTTCCTACGAATAAAGACAACCATAATCAACTGAGAGGTGTAACTGTGGGATAGAAGAACCCAGTGACAAGTTTTTGGGCAGCTGACAAGCAGCTTTCAGAGATGTATGAAATAATTTTGATGTGCTTTGTTATTACCTGCTCCCTATATGGCACAAACAGAACACACAGCAAAACTACAGGTGCAGTGTAGGTATAATTTCAGTCTAGTGTATGATATGGCTCTTCATACAGTGTTTCCTGCAGTGCCTATGTGGACTGCCCCATGTGTTTGGTCTCAATGCACAGATTGCTACTGCCTGAGCAGAAAATGTAATTCTGCTTCTCGAGGTAAGATTCATCAGGCTCTGCCTTTGGCCTGCAGCAAGTGGAGACATACTTGCAATGGAAGACCTTTATTAAAAGAGTCTTCTGGAAAGTATAGGCAAAGGACAATGGTTTAACATTTTTTTCCCCTGTGGTGTGCTGGTGTAATGTGAATGCAAACCAAACCTGAACAAGGATGATGGCAGAGTTTAATAATATCATGATAATATTATCTAAGTGCCACTAGATGGTAGAAGCACCCATTCCTGAGGAGGTGAAATCAAGTGTGCTTTTGGCTATGCATCTTGAAACCACTCTTGCAGGGTCAGATTTACTGGAATATAGATTTAATGCTCCCTCACTGAGCTTTTCTGTCAATTGCTTGATAAGGTAATTGACAGACTCTTAAGAAGGAGCTAATGAGCGGAGACAGATGGAAAGGTTTCCATATTCCATGTGGACTGGAGTGTCATGTGGGGCAGCAATAGAGGAGATGAGTTCTGGTGATGGATGTTGAGCACCAGGGCTTGCACTGCAGGTTCAGGTTCCTTCATGCGCAACAGCACATGGGGCTTAGGGCTTCAAGGACTCAAGGCAAAATCATGCACATCATGGAAGTAGGGTACTTGGGATAGCCCACTGCCACCCGTTCGGAAGAGGTTTTTTCCCCACCTACCCATCACAGTCCAGATTAGACTGAACAGTCTGATTCTTCAATATTTCTCCATTGCTTTTTAGTTAGAAGTAATTATTCTGAATGGTGTATGATCATCTGAGATAGGTTTGAGGGCACAGTCAAGCAGAAACTTGTTTGGGAATTGTAGGCAATCTGCAAAACCGGATCTGAGGTACTGGTCTATTGTCTTAACAGTGAAGCTGGCTGGCAGGGTTTCTGGCCATTTTTCCATCACAAAAGGGATAGTTTTAATTAATGTAATTTGCTTGTTCAGTTTCTAGGAAAGTATCACAGACAGCATTATTAGCAAACTTCAGAAGCAGATAAACCTCTTCAAGAAGGGCATGAGGTGGAATTGGTGGGTGAAAGAGAGGAATATTTCAAGCTGGCATCAATGCCAAATTTATCAGCCTACGTCCTAGTATTACTACAGAGTCTGTGGAGGGACATAGATGCTTCAAGATCATCATAGAGTGCCTTAATTCAGTGCCTGCAGTAGACATCAGCAGAATGTCAACCTAAATGAGTCTCTGACTCATTCCAGTTTTTTTAGCCTTTGTGCTTGGTTCTCTAGGTGCTCTTTAGTTCTCCACTGTGCTTGAAGATGTAATTTGATTGCTAGAGCCACCTCCAATTCCTCCATTCTCCTTAATGTGTGTGGAGTTCACCCACCCCAATTTGTTCTTCCCACCCACCCCTTTGTATAGAACAGACTGAGCAGCCTCCAACATAATGTGCCCAGAAATGGACTGTGCAGTTGTAAGGTGCTTGTCACCATCACACCTCATTCACAGCAGTGAGATGACTCAGCTGCCACCCCACATGGCTGGGATGTGTCACAAAATGAAGGGTGACATTTTCAAATGCAGCAGAATTTGGAAGTGGAGTAGAGGGGAGAGGAGGAGTTGGGCTATGAAAGGGCATTGTGGGACATCAATCTTTCCAGTAATCTGAAGTTTTTAGTTAAAGAAATATGCAATTTTGAGAAGTATAATACTATCACCTGAACGTGTGATCTGTTCGTAGAATTGTAGAACAGTTTGGGTTGGAAAGGACCTTAAAGTTCATCCAGTTCAAGCCCTCTGCCATGGGCAGGGACACCTTCCACTAGACAAGGTTGCTCCAAGCCCCATCTGAACTGGCCTTGAACACTGCCAGGGATGGAGCAGGCACAGTTTCTCTGGGCACTCTGTGCCAGCGCCTCAGCACCCTCACAACAGAGAATTTCTTCCTAATGTCTCATCTAAGTCTACCCTCTTTCAGTTTAAAGCCTTTCCCTGTTGTGGTATCCCTACGTGTCCTTGTAAAAAGTCCCTCTTCAGCTTTATTGTAGGGCACCCCCTTAGGTATTGTAAGCTGCTCAAAGGTCTCCCCAGAGCCTTCTCTTCTCGAGGCTGAACAGCCCCTGTTCTATTATTTTATAGTGAGGGGAAGACTGGTCTAGTAGTTAAAGATTTTGCATGCGACTTGAGTAATCAAACTTCAGCTTCCTGGTCTGCACTAAATTTCTTGGATCTCTCTTACCCCAGCTCTAAAACAAGGTTGAAAACAGTGCTTCCTTCAGGAGACCACAAGCAGATTTCAGTTACAGTCTGTATACATTGTTGTCATGGAGTAGATGTGATTGATGGACTCTCCTGATGTATCAGTGTTTGTGAAGCATTTGCAGCAATTTTGATGGGTAAAGCCATTAAGTGCAAAATTTTATTTTAGCTATTCTGGAGGACAAAATACATTCGCTACTTGTGGTGGCATACCTCGGACTAAAAGTAAATCTATTGTGTTCAGATATTAATTAGAGTCTCAAGGCTCACATGGAAACTAATGCATAGAGACAGCCTGTTTTGAAAGGACAGGCTACTTGAGCGCTTCAGATGCTAGAGATGGTGAAATAGATGTTGTTGAAAACTAAGTGGTTAATCTGGGCTTTTGTATAGAGAAACTTTATAAGCATGGGAGGTTTTCACTCACATGGACAAACCTCATGTATTCTTCACAGCAATGGGCAGATGAACAGCTAAAGTAGGAACAACAGGGGTATAAACTGGGGTTTAATTCATCACAAACTTCCTTGACTACTGTGGGGAAAACACCTACATTCAGGGAGCCTTGGTATATCTGTGAACTGGGAAAATATCCTGACTCACAGTGGTCCTAGGTTCTAATGCTCGTTTATCAGAGTTTTTTTAGACCAATTGTGTGCCATCCTGCTGTCTGGGACTCTAGAGAGCCTCATTTGGATGTAGCCTAAAACAAGGTTCCTTGATGCTTCAAAGACATCACGGGACCATTTGTTGGCGTTAAACATGAAGTCTGGGCCAGAATACAAGTCCCAGCCTGTCTACCAGAAAATCTCCTTTGCATGTTCAGTAGAATATGCTCTTGTCTGTTATGCATGTCTATTGTGGGCTGTAAAACAGCTGACATGTTTCACCCTAGAGGAGCTGCATGCTATAATTGGTAAATCTTTTATTTTTACAGGAAAGCAGTCCATGGCATGTAAGTGTTTTGAGATTCCTTTTAGGAGGAGGAAAATCACATAAAAGGATGAAAGTGAATTCTGTTTAATTCGGAAGTGCCCAAATATGTTTTTAATTTGGTAGAGCTGAAATCCTGTATTCAGTGCTTAATGAACAGATGACAATGATAAATGTTTGAAGAATATCATTATTGAACAAATGTTTCAAGCTAGCAGGTGGAAATATGGATTTAGTTAGTGTTTAGGAGTCCAGAAACATGAAAGCAAAGGCATAGAATGAATCTCCTGTGTCAAAAAGTCCAGGTTTGGGCTGTCAAAGGCATTAACTGTTTCACTAACTTATCAAACTCACTTTAAAGCAAGCTAGGGATCTCTGTTACAAAGAAATTGTTCCATAGTTCAATACTTGTGATTAGAGATTTTTCTTTATTCACTAGTGTCAGTGCATGTTAATTCTTCTTTAGTGTTAACCACCTAACATTTGTATGGAGAACAATTATATCCCTTTTCTCTTTTGTTTTCCTAAACTAGATTCTCCTTTTGAAATAGATTTTTCTCTTCCTGATCATACTGTTAGCCCTATTTCATACCACTTCTGATCTTAATGTATCTTTGTGACTATAGGTGACAGGAACTGTCTTTATCTCAGGAGAGTTCTTGTAATGGTCCAACAGCTTTTACTGGAAAGAAAGCATCTCATGTGTTACAATGAAGTTTTTTTCCCATTCCTGCACTTTGTTTCCCATTTCAGCAGTGTCGTCTGCTGAGCAACTACTACAACATGCTCCCTCTTTTCTTTTGATTAGCTCCTGGCTTAAAGCCACAATCCTTATTAGCCTTTAGCTGCTCGCCTTGACTGTGATCCCTCAGGGTACTCATGATGATTCCACCATTCTTGTCTTTAGCCAATTTCTGTTACTTTTAAAGTGTAATTTTGTAAGTGGAAACACAGGGCAAGACTGGTCCTTATGAGAATCTACTAGTGAATTCCCTTCATCTTCACATTTCCCTGTTCAGTAGTACCTATTGCCATTTCCCTTGACAGCAGTTCTTGCCCTAACCCCTTTTTTTCCATCTTGACCAAGAATTTCCAATTTAGCCCTATAGCAGCAGCTGCTTTACTTGGAGTCCAGGTAGATGAGATTTACTCCAGTTTCTTTGCAGAGGAATTGGTTAGCTTATCAAACACAGTTATTGTAATATTATAGATCTAGCTTGGGGAAAGTCTGCCTTCAATTTATGTCTGTCTTGGACTTATTTTTTCCTTAGAAAAGATTGGAAAATCCTGCCAATGGGTGAAGCCAAAATAACTGGCCTGTAGCTACTTGGATACAATTGTTTAAATCTCCTTGGTGCAGTTAGATAATCAAGAAACCAATTAAAGTCCTTGAAGCTAGGTCTGTAGATTGATATATGGATTGCCTGGTTTCTCTGACTGGCACAAGCAGATCAGGTGGAGTTTTACTCCTTTTCCATGGAGCTGCTTTTCATCTCCTGCTTGTATTTACAAACATTGTTTTGACCCTATTTTCATTATCATCTTTAAGAAAAGCTGAGATAGACTATTCTCTTTTGAGGTCCTGTCTCAAATACTGTGAATCTTTGCTTGTGTTTATGGATCCAATTCTTACTTTGCTTTCAATCCCGGAAAACCTGTTTCTGTGAAGGCCTTGGTTTTCATTCTTTTACCATATCTAACCCAGTTTAGTTTTGGACAGTTCCTGCTTTGTGTTTCTGGGCTACCCGATCCTGGGGCTTACCATTGCTTCTTGTGTCCTTCCTGAAGTACCTGGTTCATACAGCTCTAACAAGAGCCTTTCTCTATGAGTTATTCTCTCCTCTCTGAGGTTACATGATCCAGGTAATCCTTTCACCTGCAGTTTGAAAAGTAGTTACCAAATCTGATAGGGAGTCTAGTTCCTGACTTCTCTAGCCCTAGTATCTTTACTCATTCTCTTTATTTCTCCAAGTAAGACAAAGAATTATAGTTATTTGGAAAAGAAATGTGCTCTGACCCAGCAGAAGCTTATGTGAGCCTGGAATATTTTGCACCTATATAAAATAGCCTACTTATGGAAGAAGGATAAAACCTTATGTGAGATGCAGTGACCAGGGAGACCATTTCATACAAAATGCTAAATTCAGTACAAGCAGATAAGCCTTCTGTGTGCTAGCAAGAGGTAGAGATGAAGATAAATATTTGAGGACAGACATGAACTGTTCAACAGGATAAGCATACAGTAATCTGTACTGAGTTTCCCTGCTTGTGTCCCAGCAGCAGTGCAGCAGAATTGCCTTAAAACATTGATTTCTGGTAAGCTTCCACTGCCAGCCTGGTTACTTTAGGAAATTTTTTCTGTTGCATTTTTCTTTGAGAGTGAAATGTGAGAGTCCTCATCCTCCTGTCACATCAGCCCATGCATAAATCTAACAGAGTGGGACCAACCAAAGGGGAAGACCAGTTCATTCTTTTCTGCATGCAAGAATTCTATCTGGTTGCTCCTGATGCCATGACAGCTGTTTGTGACCTGGATCCTGTGCTGGCACAAACTGGGAGAGGTTTGCTGAAGTCAGGGAAATTGTTCTGATTTATACTCATGGGTATAACAGAGTTGGATGCATTCCTCTCTGTGTTCCATGGCTGGTTGATCTAAATCTGCAAAGAAATAATGGGGCCAATGGTTATTTTGTTTGGAAAGTCTTTTTGACTTGATCATGTTGGATAATTAAGTCATATTCGCCTAATTAAGAGAGCTCAGATTGCTGCATTCCACAGCAAAAGAGTACAGATACAGAGCAAAAACTCATACACATAAGGAAAAGTGGTAGCAGACCAGAATCCCTATGAAGTTAGGCAGGAACACAGCACTGAGCATTGTTTCCATTTGCAGCCTTTATTTCTGACCAGCTAGATTATTTAAACAAATGATTATTTGTGAAGAAAGCTGATGTGAAATAGTCATATCATCAGTTATTCTCCAGTACTGTCATGTTTTGGGTATTTCCCCTATAGCTTGTCTGCGTTTATTTATTGTCTTTGGTTTTAGATTATGAAAGTACCTTATTGCTTAATGTCTGTACAGAGCCTTGCACAGTCCACGTGTAATGGCAACTGTCTTATTGCTCAAGCAAGCATGGGAGGACAGAGATGTAATATCATATTATGTAAATTGCTAGAGCAAATTCTATCAGCCTCAAATAGGGAATTATGGCCACAGTGTATATGATTTCATTTTTCTGGTAGGACAGTTTCACTTCAAAATTTGTCATAGATGCTGAAATGCTGCCCTTGAGTTGCAAATTATGACAATACACGTAGTCCCAATGAATACTGCCCTGGTTGATAAAGATGCTTCTGTGGAGCCCAAGCTAGTGCAGGATATTGTTTGATTTTGATTTAGAAAAAAAAACAAAACTAGAAATGATTTGCTGCAGTGCCGGTAGTTCCCCTTTCTCCTTCTTCCTCCTTTAGGTTAGACACTGAGGTTAAACAAAACATGGATATATAGAACATCAACTCCACTTTCACTGCAGGATAAACTATGTCATACGTACCACAAGGTAAAAGCAAGTAGACAGGCAACAACAACAGAGTGGCTGATGTACAATAAATCCACATGTGGTAACTGGCCTCTGTAGCCACTATATCAGACTCTTGTCTTCTTCACTCCTCTTGGCAAGTAGATTCAGAAATTAAACAGCTGTAATTTTGTAAAGTCCATCAGCTTAACTCAACAGAATCTGTTGTAGAAACCTATGAAGAAAAGCTGAGAGCTGCAATGTCACTAATTTGGCTGCTTTAATCTGTAGACTACTCATCCTCCTAATTTGTCTATGCGTTTGCCACTCACTAAGAGTGGCTCGCCTGTTGAAGAGTTCCTATCTGGGTACCTTGATCTCACAGCACACGTGATATATGCCAAATAGGAAACTGGGACTGACCAGGAAGCTTGGGGCATCACACTTCCTGAGCAGTGCATGCAGGGGAAAGCCATACTGTTGACTTGGCATCAGAAAAAAGGGTGCTCAGCAGAGAATAAACCGTCTTTCAGCTATCCTCTTACTCAGCATAGGGTGCCATTTGCTTTCAGGAGGAGATTCATAGTGTGTTCTTTTGTGCTGCCTCAGGGCTGCAATTCAAGTCCTTTGGGGTTGGATGAGGTTAATCCAAATTAAGGATGATCCCAAAAAAAATATTGATGACCAGTAGCCGCATTAGTGGGGCAAGAAATAATTGCTTATACTAAGGAAGAGCTCTGGTTTGGTGGAGTCATAGAATCATAGAATAGTTAGGGTTGGAAAGGACATAATGATCCAACCCACCTACCATGGGCAGGGACACCTCACACTAAACCATGCCACCCAAGGCTATGTCCAACCCAGCCTTGAACACTGCCAGCAATGGGGCATTCACAACTTCCCTGGGCAATCCATTCCAGTGCCTCACCACCCTTACACTAAACAACTTCTTCCTCATATCCAGTCTAAACTTCCCCTGGTTAAGTTTGAATCCGTTACCCCTTGTCCTATCACTACGGTCTCTAATGAAGAGTCCCTCCCCAGCATCCCTATAGGCCCCCTTCAGATATTGGAAGGCTGCTATGAGGTCTTCACGCAGCCTTCTCTTCTCCAGGCTGACCAGCCTCAACTTTCTCAGCCTGTCTTCATACGGGAGGTGCTCCAGTCCCCTAATGATCCTCGTGGCCCTCCTCTGCACTTGTTCCAACAGTTCCATGTCCTTTTTATGTTGAGGACACCAGAACTGCACACAATGCTCCAAGTGAGGTCTCACGAGAGCAGAGTAGAGGGGTAGGATCACCTCCCTCAACCTGCTGGTCACGTTCCTTTTGATGCAGCCCAGGATAGGTTTGGCTTTCTGGGCTCCAAGCACACACTGAAGCCAGATCATGTTCATTTTCTCATCGACCAATACCCCCAAGTCCTTCTCCGCAGGGCTGCTCTGAATCTCTTCTCTGCCCAGCCTGTAGCTGTGCCTGGGATGGCTCTGACCCAGCTGTAGGACCTTGCACTTGGCATGGTTCAACTTCATCAGGTTGGCATCAGCCCACCTCACAAGCGTGTCAAGGTCCCTCTGGATGGCATTCCTTCCCTCCAACATATCAACCGAACCACACAGCTTGGTGTCATCGGCAAACTTGCTGAGGGTGCACTCAATCCCACTGTCCATGTCACTGACAAAGATGTTGAACAAGACCAGTCCCAGCACTGATCTCTGAGACTCTGGGTATACCATATGTGCTCAGCAACGAAGACTTTGAAGATCAAGTGAGGCCTTAGTTGTCAACATAAGAAGGTGCCACACTCCCATGAGTTTAAGAAAGGGTTAAGTGTTTGCATGTTTCTTAAGCAACAAGCCCCAGACATTAGGAGACAAGGGATGTGTGCATGCCGTGGCTTTTTGAAGGAGGGAGGGCAGCAAATATAAAAAGAGAGGAGGCGATTGGAGGTATGAGGTGAAAGTAAAGATTGAGAGATTGAGAAGTAATGGTGAAGATGTGAGACCTCAGCATGGAAGAAAGCACATTGCTGCCTAATCTGAGGTTGGCTGATGCCAACCCGATGAAGTTTAGCCATGACAAGTGCAAGGTCCTCCACCTGGGTCAGAGCAATCCTAGGCACAGCTACAGGTTGGGCAGAGAAGAGATTCAGAGCAGCCCTGAGGAGAAGGACTTGGGGGTGTTGGTTGATGAGGAAATGAACATGAGCTGGCTGCAGTGTGCGCTTGCAGCCCAGAAAGCCAACCATATCCTGGGTTGCATCAAAAGGAACGTGACCAGCAGGTCGAGGGAGGTGATCCTGCCCCTCTACTCTGCTCTCGTGAGACCTCACTTGGAGTGTTGTGTGCAGTTCTGGTGTCCTCAACATAAAAAGGACATGGAACTGTTGGAACAAGTGCAGAGGAGGGCCACGAGGACGATGAGGGGACTGGAGCACCTCCCATATGAAGACAGGCTGAGAAAGTTGGGGCTGTTGAGCCTGGAGAAGAGAAGGCTGCATGGAGAACTCATAGCAGCCTTCCAGTATCTGAAGGGGGCCTATAGGGATGCTGGGGAGGGACTCTTCATTAGGGACTGTAGTGAGGGGAAAAGGGGTGACAGGTTCAAACTTAAACAGAGGAAGTTTAGATTGGATATGAGGAAGAAATTCTTTCCTGTAAGGGTGGTGAGGCACTGGAATGGGTTGCCCAGGGAAGTTGTGAATGCTCCATCCATGGTGGTGTTCAAGGCTGGGTTGGACATAGCCTTGGGTGGCATGCTTTAGTGTGAGGTGTCCCTGCCCCTGTCAGGGGGGTTGGAACTAGATGATCTTAAGGTCCTTTCCAACCCTAACTATTCTATGATTCTATGTATTAATGCAAAATTCGGAAAGCAGATGACCTCTGTACATAGCCGCTGTGGTTGCTGGAAATTACCCAGGAGATCTGGCTGTATTTTTGCATGTTATCTCCACTCACAAGTGTCTTAGTCATAAATCTTGCTTCAAGCAGAAATAAAAATCCATCTCAGGACTCAAGCAGTTAAATTAATCTTCCCACCACTGTCTCCCAGGGCCTTACTGCATATAACTTGGTCCTAAAGACAAAGACTTTATTGCAGGGATGCCATTAAAAGGCAATGAAACAGTGAAACCGTAACTTGCTTCTCAGAGCAAAAAAGAAAAATCAGACAAGTTATCCCAACAATTGCTAAAGAAGATTGACATTGCAATGCAACAATGTGTAGCCTCTGCTATGCCTTGTAGATTTAAATAAACTTTTTAAGGTGTGCATATATGTTGTCAAATGGCCTCAGCACTAAACCCCTTGAGCTTCAAGCTACATACAGCACTGCAGTAAAGACATGAGGGGAGGAACTCAGGTGCTTTTGAGTTAGCTTGAAATAAGTTCATGTCCACACAGCATCCCGTGTCAGACTCCAGTGTCTGCCAGTCAAAGTTCTCTGATCGATAACTTTTTGCTGAATAGCTATTTTCTTCAGTTTTGATTGTGAAATATTTAGTTGCTTCTAAAAAACATAAACAAAATGCTGGTTTTCATAAAAGTTATTATTTTCTGAAAAATATGGGGTTTAAACCTTCGGAGAAGGGTGGGAGGAATGAGCAACTTTCATGCTTTCCCTATTCTTTGTGTAAATAGGAACAAACTGCAAGAAGTAGAAGAAAATGGAAGTGACCAGAAAAACTCATTAAATTTTTAAACATGCATAGCTTAGTTTTGAATCATCTCTGTGGGAAAAAAACTGCCATTTTTTTCAAATTTTATGTGAAAGTATGCATTTCATTTAAAATTTTGAAAATGTGCTTTCCCAAAACCAGCTCTTTTTTCATGTGAAGGTGAAAATGTTGCAATCTAGCTTCTCCAAGTAGCACCCTATGGGTTACCAAGAAGCCTGAAGTGCGTAGACCCCTGACCAGCAGGCAGGAGAGCCTGCTCTGCAAGATGGAAAGCCATGGTAAAGCCTGAAATCTGACCAGTGTCTGAGATGAGGCAAGGAAAGTGGTTCTTTTAGAGTCTCTTTTCTTCTGTCACAGTCACAGCTCTGACTGGCAAGCTCTGTAGCAGTTGTGACTGAGACATGTCTGTAGCATGGGGAGCTTCAGAGCTGGAGGGTGCTTCTGGCTGCAGCAGGCAGGCTGGAGCAGAGGTAACTGTATGGATTTACCCTTGGCTTGATCCACAGCCACTTTTAAAACTGTATAACAAGCAACTATCAATAAATTTCATAGTAAAATGAATTCATATTAGTATTAAGTACATAAATTAATTATCCATTTCCCCCTTTCTGACTTCCCAGCAGGTGATAATGCTGGCCCTTGACCTCAAAGAAAGAGGGTGGAAATTAGATAAGTCTTGGTCATAACATTTCTGCTTTCTTTATAGATCCATCACCTCTCCAGCCTGTGCTGATGCCTGATGGCAAGCCACGGTGGTGTATGCTTGTCACAAATGACTGCTAATGTCTGGGAAGGGAAAGCAGCTAGAGGCTTAGAGTTGCCATTTGTATCAGAACTATAGGCTGCAAGTCTCTGCTTTTGAATGTATGAGTAGGCTTATTCGGTTCTTGTTATATTCCCTTTACCTCCTTACTAGGGAGGCATAACAGAGTTTCTGAAAATGCTATTATAGAAACAGTTGCTATGGTGGAAAAGCAGCATCCCCACCCTGCTGATGCTAGAATCTGCCTCCCCTGCTACCACAGGCACTGGCTGCTGCAGATGTAGACCTGACATGGAAGTGCATGTCCACCCTAGACATTAGTAAAGCTTTTGACACCATTTCCCTCAGCATTCTCCTGGAGAAAATGGCTGCTCATGGCTTGGATGGGTGTAGACTTTGCTGGGTATAAAACTGACTGGATGGCTGAGCCCAAAGAATGATGGCTGGGCACAAGGGCTCAGTATTTGGGCTAGTGTTGTTTAATATCTTTATCAATGATCTCGATGAGAGGATTGAGGGGACCCTCAGTAAGTTTGCTGACAGCACCAAGTTGGCTGGGAGTGTTGATCAGCCCAAGGATAGGAAGGCTCTGCAGAGGGAACAGGACAGGCTGGATTGATGGGCTGTGGCCAATGGCATGAGCTTCAACAAGGCAAAGTGCTGGGTCTTGCACTTGGGCCACAACAGCGTCATGTAACGCTGTAGTATTTGGGGTGGTGGGGGAGGTAAAAGAGCAACTTTAATCCAATAGCACAGTAAAGGCAGTGGGGTTAGGTTTACGGTTGGACTCAATCTTACAGGTCCTTTCCAACCTAAATGATTCTATGAAAACTGTGACATGCAATGCTAATTCCCACCCTGATGAGATGGCTCATGCGCCATGCTGACATGAAGCTCTTTAAGCATGGATGCGCAGGACTTCAAGAAGTGTGCATTGCATCTGATCCTTTCTGCTCCTGCTGTGCATGCAATATAAACTGGAATTTGCCCTCCAGCTCTATTAAGAGTCTTGTTTTGGTGGCTGTAAATTATTAATTTCTATTTCTACCTACCCTTTGTATTGTGTGCTTAACATGAAAGTTTTTGGCAATGGCAATCTCTTCACCATATTCAATATGACACAGTTCCAGATACAGGTGCAATCTCTAAGTGCTGTTGCAGTACTTCTACCAATGATTTTTGCCAGAGCTACTAAACCAAATATTGTGGATGTGTTTGCACTACAAGGAAGTTCTCCCTCTTCTCTCTTAACTTGCTTTCCTATTTCCCGAAGCCAGTGCTGATATCAGGTCCATGTATCTAGTCACGCAGACAATGGCTTCTTCTCTAAGCTGAACTATTCCTGCCTCAAAATAAGGGAGAATTTTGTGATTTACCCTGGAGCACTGCAGAGTAGCTGGCAGCAATAAAGAAGCTACAGCAGTGAATGAAGGAAGGTCTTTTCTAGAGGAATGGGAGTTCAGGATGCACTCACAATTGAGCTTTTGTTTGCTGTTGTTCTTTTTAAATAACTAAAAATTCAGGGAGTGTGCTGGGGAAAGCCACTTTGATATGTTGGGTGCTCATCTGTCCGGGAGGATGTGGTTTGAACAGGATGGACAGTTTCCTTCTCTGTGCAGAACAGAGCAGAGATTGTCCAAGCATGAGAAAGGCAAAGCAGTGATCATTCAGACTGTGGCCTTGTTACTCTGGGCTTTTATGCTTTGAATTAGGAGCTCTGCAATTTGTGATGTGCTGTAAAGCAAAATGGATGAAAAACACAGTATGGGGAAAAGACTGAGTCTTTCATGGGCTTGCACTGATGTTGCCCCCTTGATATCTTTGTGGTTTGTTTTTTTTTTGTTTTTTTTTTTTTTTGGTTTAAAATCATAGAATCATAGAATAGTTAGGGTTGGAAAGGACCTGAAGATCATCTAGTTCCAACCCACCTACCATGGGCAGGGACACCTCACACTAAACCATGCCACCCAAGGCTATGTCCAACCCAGACTTGAACACCACCAGCAATGGAGCATTCACAACTTCCCTGGGTAACCCATTCCGGTGCCTCACCACCTTACAGTAAAGAACTTCTTCCTCATATCCACTCTAAACTTCCCCTCTTTCAGTTTGAACCCATTACCCCTTGTCCTCTCACTACAGTTCCTCATCAAGAGTCCCTCCCCAGCATCCCTATAGACCCCCTTCAGATACTGGAAAGCTGCTATGAGTTCTCCATGCAGCCTTCTCTTCTCCAGGCTGAACAGCCCCAACTTTCTCAGCCTGTGCTCCAGTCCCCTGATCATCCTCGTGGCCCTCCTCTGGACTTGTTCCAACAGTTCCATGTCCTTTTTATGTTGAGGACACCAGAACTGCACACAAAATACTCCAAGTGAGGTCTCACGAGAGAGAGTAGAGGGGCAGGATCACCTCCTTTGACCTGCTGGTCATGCTCCTTTTGATGCAGCCCAGGATAGGTTTGGCTTTCTGGGCTCCAAGCACACACTGAAGCCAGATCATGTTCAGTTTTTCATCGACCAACACCCCCAAGTCCTTCTCCACAGGGCTGCTCTAAATCTCTTCTCTGCCCAACCTGTAGCTGTGCCTGGGATTGCTCTGACCCAGGTGGAGGACCTTGCACTTGGCATGGTTCAACTTCATCAGGCTGGCATCAGCCCACCTCACAAGTGTGTCAAGGTCCCTCTGGATGGCATTCCTTCCCTCCAACTTATCAACCGAACCACACAGCTTGGTGTCATAGGCAAACTTGCTGAGGGTGCACTCAATCCCACTGTCCATGTCACTGACAAAGATGTTGAACAAGACTGATCCCTGAGGGACGCCACTCGTTACTGGTCTCCAGCTGGACATTGAGCCATTGAGCACTGTTCTTTGCATGCAGCCATCCAGCCAGTTCTTTATCCACTGAGTGGTCCACCTATCAAATTGATGTCTGTCCAACTTAGAGACAAGGGTGTCATGTAAGACAGTGTCCGATGCTTTGCACAAGTCCAGGTAGATGACATCAACTGCTTTGCCCCTGTCCATCAGTTGCATAGCCCCATCATAGAAGGCCACCAGATTGGTCAGGCAGGATTTCCCCTTAGTGAAGCCATGCTGGCTGTCACCAACCACCTTGTTGTTTTTCATGTGCCTCAGCATGCCTTCCAGGAGAATCTGCTCCAAGATTTTGCCAGGCACGGAGGTGAGGCTGACTGATCTGTAGTTCCCTGGCTCATCCATTTTCCCCTTCTTGAAAATGGGGGTCATATTCCCCTTTTTCCAGTCATCAGGAACTTCACCTGACTGCCATGATTTTTAAAATATGATGGACAGTGGCTTAGCAACTTCATTTGCCAGCTCCTTCAGGAATTTTGTTTTTTCTGAGATTTGCCATTTCTTTGAAAGCAGGTATGGAGGTCTGGGGCTCTGCTTTCAGAATCTGAAAGAGTCTGGGCTTTGAAGGAATGCATACCATCACCCTTAATGTACACAATCATACAAATTTGAATTTGTCGACTTTGGCATCCTGTATTGTTTGATTCTCACTTCTGTGACACTTCATTCTTCTACTTAAGAGTGATGCACAACTTCGGTAGTTCGGTGGGGGAGGGAATGTTTTTCCTTATGTCTTAGCTAATACTGGTCTTAATTTAGGGGCAAAATAGTGAGTAGAAGTCCTGGTGGTTTGATCTCATTTGGTGGATTCCATGCTCCGGTGATATCAATGAAAAGAGACACGGAACTTGACAGCACCCCCGAATTATCTTTTGTCCGTGCCCATATTCATCAGTCCAGTGAGCGATGTCTCTCCCTCACACCAAAGGGTTGCATTGAACTGCTGCTCTGGTAAGGTGCCCACATCTCTGTACAAGCTGTCCACCTCTACAAGATCTCTCCTTGGTTCGTGTGTGCTCCTGGCCAGTAGCTCTGCCTCAGGCCCTTCCTGTACTCAGTTTAAATGACAACAAGAAATGACAGTGGAGTTATTCCAGCACTTGCCTTTTGTCTTGGGGCCGTCCTGACTCTGCAAGGATTTCTAAAGCTGTACTGTTTTTCTCTCCTAGAAGCCTGTGTGCATATTTTTCCTGTTTGCAGGGGTTTATATTTGCTAAATCAGTTCCCTTGCTGGTGGGCACACCTTTATGTGTTTGAAACACAAGCTGCAAGATGTGTTTCTATGTGCTTCACCAACTTTGTTAACCACACTGCAGGAGGATTAGCTGTGAAGCTGGTGCTGGATGAGGGGGTAAATGTGATGAATGGCATTTCCACCTCTCACATTCAGGCAAACATTCAGGTTTGTTTCATTTGCATGGAAGTAGGAGGGTATGAACACGGCTTGAGTGCTGCTTTGTCTTGATTATTCACCTAGTTACACCCTTATTTTTCCTTGTTTGCCTTTGCTATAATTACATATGTTCTTCTTACCACCACACACATTAGCTGTGCCTTGATAGATTCAGGTCCTGGTGTGAATTTTGCATAACTGCCTTAATTTCAGTGGAGCTGTTTTTTTTGGGACAACTGTTTTGCATCTCGTGGAATTAAAGCCATATAAACCAGAAATGAATCAGGGAACAGTGTTCTAGTAGCTCATGACCTCCCAGGAACAGATCCTAGCCCCATTGCCTTTACTGTGCTACTGGATTAAAGCTGCTTTCTTTTACCTCCCCCACCACCTGGGGGATCAGAGTGTGACTCTTTCTGCTGTCTCTTCTCTATGGCTGTTCTAATGCCACAGGTAGGTAAAGGAGGGGGAAAAAAAAAAGGCAATTCTCTCCAGTGTTTGACATGGAGTCTTTTATCCATGTTTCTATTATGACTTTTAATTTGGCCACAGCCAGTCACATTAAAGGTGAGCCCATGCCCTGCATACACATATATGCATTCAGAAGTGACAGATCTTCCTAGGAGCTTCCAGCAACTGAAAACACAGAGGAACTACAGGCTTACGAATGAATGAATGATTTATTGTGGGGCTGGGTAATGCCATTATTGTGGCATGGGACAGGAGTATTAGATGTTGTTCTGGTACTAATTCACATGTGAAGCCTCAAGCGCTGTTCTGTGTGGAATAAATGTGTGTAGAAAATGTTTTCTGTACTGTGCCACTTGAAATTCTTTCTCATGATGCAAGGCATTCAAACCAAATTATTTTCTGTTTCTCATTTGCCAGTGAATGCATGCCATTTAGTTTGCAATTGGAACACAGTATGCTGCGTGTGTCTTTGCTAAATCATGAAAAGTGGTCCATTTTCTAAATTGCACGAGTATTTGACACCTCTGTTTTAAAATGGAAGCCATAAATTTTATGGGGCATGTGAATATATGTATTAGTTTTCTCACACAGGTGAATCAGTCATATTCCAATCTGATATGGGCTTTATGACCCTGCACAGGTTACATTCTGTACTAAATTTTGTCTGTTGTTTCTATATTTAGATATTAACTTTGATTTTTCTTTTTTTTTTTTTAAAAAACCAAAAAAATGGAAAAAGTAAGCATATTAAAGGGGCTGTGCTTCTACATGTTATTCATAAGCCAGGAGATTCAATGAGCTATGCCAATTTGGCATGTTGAAGATGCTTGACAGTCCATTTCTTATTAAATATGATACATTTAAAAACTTTGATTTTACATAGCTGCGGATCCGTTTGATTAATGTGTTTTCTATGGAGTTTTTAAATACACGTATTGGCTGAGAAAAGACTACTAATGCTTAATGGGGCATTACAGTGGCTTCAGCCTAGCTGCGATGTGGAATGTCATCTGATGGGGCAGAGAGAAAGGGTTATGTTCCTAATGTTACGGGGGATAAAATGCAAATGAATTAAGGGAACAGATTTCTTTCACACTTCTGGAAATACGGGTTTTTTTCAGGTCAGCAAACATTATGAAAGCCTTGTCATCTCTGCCTCTGAGGAAACGTGTCTTTCAGAAAGTGAGAACCAAACACCTTTAATCTCTCTGGTCTGATCCTTCTTCTTTTCCTTGAGTATATGGGTTTTTTTTTTTTTGTTGTTGTTGTTTGGTGAAAGGGCTGAAGGGGGAGGAAATGGGGGCAGTTTACAAACAGCATGACTTAACATGGCAGGAGTTTATCAGAGTTTATGTGCCAAGCCAGCGTTAGTTAAAAAAAGCACTGTTGCTCTTTCTGGGAGGATAAACATCTTTATGCTCTTCAGCTGTCTTTGTGTTTTGGTGGGGGGAGAAAAAGGGTTCAAAGGAATGCTGCAGGATTCCTGTCTATCTATGTTTTGTAATATACATGGCATCTGTAGTGCAGGGAGGACTGCAAAATGCAATACAGAGAAAAATGCTGTTACAGAGTTGGAGTTATCTGAAGCACCTAAATATTGCTCTTGACTCTGGTGGTGAAAATTTTCAGTGTTGATCAACTAAATTGAATTTTGGCCACTGCCAAAAGCTGTTGAAAACCTTATCATGGGCTAAAATCCCTTTTCTGAGGTGAAGTGGAAAGGACCTTTGCCACTTTGTGAAGCAGGATTGAAACCAGCGAGGAAACAGGAAATGAGAGGAAATCTGAAAACGTTCAGACTAGTTAACGGGTAGTAAGGTTGGGAGACTGATTCTGGAGGGAAGAAGTGGGAGTCTGTCTTTTCAGTGCATTGGACTGAGTGGCACTAAACTGAAGGGCGGGCTAGTTTGCAGGATCAAGGTGTATGTTGGCTGGAATAAGTACAAGGGCTGCAGACAAACTGACCCTGAGCTTAATTCACTTTTGTTCTCATGGACTTGAGTACACAGGCAGTGGGATCTTATTCTCTACTGGATCTGTTGGCCTATTTAAAGCATAACTCTCTGCTTACTCCTCTGGGATTCACTAGTCTTATCTCAACATTGTTATTTACCAGTAAGTAACAAACTTGACTGGAGATATGGATACAATGTGTACTCTAACACCACAGGCTTTAGATCAGGATTGTATTATGTGGAAGCTAGGTTCACATTACATCTAAGTAAAATATTGTCAGTGTCTTGCTCTGACCATACCAGTACATTTTCTAAGATTCAGAGACAATTTCTATCCTGTTTCTATCTCCTTTTGCTGCCAATAGTCAGATTTTCACAAGAGATAGCCACTCAGCAGGTCTCATTTTCACATAGACCAGTTTCCTGTGCATTGTTTAGGATGTCATACTATGACTGTAATTTATGTCCATATTAAGGAAGCTTTACAGTACATTTAAAAAGTTTTAGCATACAGAAAACTAATGATTTAGAATCATAGAATGGTTTGGGTTGGAAAGTACCTTAAAGCTCATCTAGTTGCAACCCCCAAGCCATGGACAGGGACACCTTCTACTAGACCAAATTACTCAAAATGCCATCCAACCTGAATACTGCCAGGGGTGGAGCATTTACCACTTCTCTGGGCAACCTGTTCCAGTGCCTCATTACCCTCACAGTAAAGAACTTCTTCCTAATATCTAATCTAAATCTCCCCTGTTTAAGTCTGAACCCATTGCCCCTTGTCCTATCGCTACAGTTCCAGGGTACAGTTTCTATTTTTCTAACTACTTAATATGCAGAGGATTTTCTGAATCATGTGCCCAAGGAGGGTGAAACCCATGCAGGCAATGAATGTCTTGACACTCAACATGTAAGTGAAGCATTACTTCACACTCTAACTAGCTTGGAAACAAGCTGTTACATGTATTTTTCCTCCCTGATGCAAACCAGGTCATTCATTTGCTCACTTATCAATTAAAGAGCTGCTTCAGAGCACACAGGTCTCATTAGATCTGGAAACTCAATGCCTTGATCTATCATAAATGATTTAAGATTAATATGAAGGCGGCTAGCTTTCTTTTAGTACTTCACAATTTGATTTAGACTAGGTATTATTTCCCAGTGGAGAAGGTGTTGTTTACTTTGGAAATATCATAAGTGATGGAATATCGAGAATCGAGCAATCACTGCCTTGGCGCTTATGCACAGACATCACCGAGATGCAGGGATAATTACACAATGCAATGTTCAGGTAGAGTCACTTAGAGAAGTGGTTTGATTAAACCTTGACAACTAATGAAGGGTGAATCCATACCTAGCAGTTACTATGAGTGTCTTATGAAGGATGCATCTTAAGTTGTCTTTGAAATGTATCATCATTCAGAGATATTGGAATGGGTAAAATGACACTACCTTTGTAACTTAAAAATCAGATCTGCTTGATGCAATTCCGTGTGTTGCTAATGTTAATTAAAAGCCTATCCTTTAACTCCTGGAGAGTTTCTTTGAAGTGGTGTAACTTAGAACAGGCTGTGGTTCCAAGTTTCTTTCGTTCTCATTTGCTTATATTGACAAACAGTACATATCTAGGAGGGCAAAGAGTAAATTTGTTCTCCCTTTAATGGGACTGCTCATGCAAGAGCTTTGGGATTAGATCTTAAATTGGCACCTCCTAAATCTTTGATACAGTTACAGACTCAGTGAGCCATGTAGAGCTCTCACCTTTCTTGCAGCTAGAACTAGCTGGAAATTACTTTTCTCCTTTGTAAAATATGTTTTCTAACAGATATTTAGCCTCCCTGCTAAAAACAGTGCAAAACACTGAACAAACAGTGTAGTTTAGCTGAAAATATTCAGCTTTATTTCCTTTTCTAGAGAAACGAAACACAGGCAGACAGAAAATAGCTATGAAAAAGTAGACGACAACTGGGGATGAAATCTACAGCTGTGTTTAAAAGAAAATCGTAGGGAGGGGAAGGAAGAGGAAAGAAGTTTTACAGTTCTGGTCACCAATATGTTTAAAGACATACCTCCTCTTTGCACCTCCTCCAATGCAAAATGACAGGACAGACTAACTAGTAAAAATTATGTTTCTTCTTCACCGTCCTCAGGTTTCCTTGCACTATCTCTTCCCTGTAAGAAGGAAAACGGTCAAAGTTAGATAGTAGATATAGCCTACTGTTACAGTTATGATGCAACTGTTGTGTCAATCCAAACTGGGGGGAGGAGAGAGTAAATGCACAGAGCATTCTACAGGGAAATGGACTGCTTCAGTATCTGCTAGGCTTGTTGGGGGTTTGTACACCTAGGATTCAAGGTAGTGGTTTGCACACATAGGATTCATGTCTGGATGTGTTGTCTCTGGAAGAGTACTTCAGAGTTTCTCCCTATGAACAAGGGCAGGGAAGGGGTAGGCAGTGGGTTTGTGTGGCAGGGAATGGTGCAGTAGAGAAAGTTCATACTGCCAAAGCCATGTGTGCAGTGTTAATAAGCAGTTATGAAACGGCTTGATTTTCGCATTGTACCCCGGGTGTTTGAGTTCTCAGTGTCTCAAGGCTTGGGTTGTATTTAAATAGTGGTGCTCAGATATTTTTAAAAGATCTTCAGCAGCTTCCAGTATTAGATCCTTTTGTTAGTGAGAATATTTTAACAATCCAGACTTTATATTGCACCTGTTGGGAGATATTGGTGAGGAATTGCTGATCATACTTCCTCTGAGTATACTCTTGTAATCGGTTGCTATGCAAAACAGTATTAATGCTAGTCCTGCAGGCACCTATGTCCTTCAGTCTTAGCAAGAACAGACCAATGCACCACATGAGATGAGAAAGGTTGTAGAATATGTGGAAGGCCAAGTGGCAGGCCTAAAGAATGCATAAGACTTCTGAGGCAGCAGAGTTGGGAAAGGGTACATATAAATAAAGAGAAACTCTCCTTTGAGATTGTCGTGGTTTAAGCCCCTCATGCAGGTCGTTCACTCACTCCCCCCTCTTTCTTCCCCCAGTCCCAGGGGGATGAGGAGGAGAATTGAAAGAATGCAACTCCCACAGGTTGAGATAAGAACAGTTTAGTAACTAAGGTATAACACAAGACCACTGCTGCTACCACCAATAACAATAATGACAAGGCAAATACAAGGAAAGAATACAATCGTTCACCACCGATACCCAGCCCGACCACGCAGTGCACCCCCACCCTCCCGGGTCTCTGCTCTCTGTTTTACATTCTGGGCATGATGTGCTGTGGCATGGAATACCTCTTTGGTCAGTTTGGATCAGGTATCCTGTTTCTGCTTCCTCCCAGCTTCTCTTCCTCCTTGGCAGAGCATGAGTCTCAGAAAGTCGTTGGTCAGACCAAAACATTACCAAGCAGTAACTGAAAACACTGGTGTTATCAGTGCTGTTCCCAGGCCAAAAGTCAAAAACACAGCACTGCACCAGCTACAAAGAAGGAGAAAAATGACTGCTACTGCTGAACCCATGACAGTATCCACCCCTTATTCCATACCATTCATGTCCTGCTCAGATCCTACATTTTCAATATACCATCACATGTATATATATACATCCACACACACGCACAGAGGGAGAAAGAGATCATCCCTTAGTGCATGGACCAATCCCTATAAAGCTGCTGAGTCCATTTGGTCCATGATATTGGGTTCCATCTTTTGTAACAGTCTTTCAGAGCAGGGGAGGCTGTGTGCAATGTTCACACTCATGAATAACCTGGGCAATAATGTCCATTGCTAAGTCCACCCCTCGATCATGAGTCCATCTGTATGCTGCATCTCTGTCCTAATGGCCTGAAGTATCATGGGCCCACCAGGCTCAAGATAATTCACCCTCCCCTTCAGCAGTTTCTGCAGCTTGTGGATGGGGACTCCATACAGCTGCCTTCCATCTGCGGTGCTTCAAAAGCACTGTCGGGTCCCAGTGCTGAACCCGGGACAGAGATGAAGTGCAGTCACTATCAGAAATAAGTAAGTTTTAGACCTCTGTTCAGGGCAGTGAGTGAGATGAATTAAAGGTGCAGCAGAAAACGTGACTATGTCTGTGTCAGAAGGCAGAGCAGAATCAAGAACTCTTGACTTTTCAGTTCACTTTGCTATTGATACTATCTAAATTGCCCAGCTGAGACAGTTCTAACTTTATGTGCTTGAAATCATTAAAAAATAATATATACACACACACACACACACATATATATATATACATAAAATCAATATATTACCTGCATTCCCCTGCAAGAGTTATATGGTTTGCAAAATCCTCTGGGATCCACTGGAAGAAGGGGATAAGAATGTCACACATTCTTTTGGCTCCTCTTGTGTCAGGATATATTCAAAGCAGTTGAAGTTGCTAACTCATGCTTTCATTCTGGAGGTATTTGTTCAGTAATGAATGAGGCAGACAAGCAGACCCTGAGAAATCTGTACTCATACCCTGCTGAGCCTGCTCAGATGGTAATGTAGAATGTCTCTTCTCTCCAAGGGTGTAAAGTACACCATCAAAATACAGAAAAACAGGCCTCTTAGAAAAACTGTGCCTGTAGATACAAGAGAAATGGAGAAATGAAAAATTAAATGAAGGCAGGCCTTTTTTTCCTCAAATGAAGACAGATCTCACATTGCAAATGATGAGAAGCCTGCAAGATAATGCACCAGCTGGAGGCTTCTATATGGGTTTAACTGGAAAGAGGACTACTAGCAGCAGCATCTCAGTAGTGGTTTGCAAGAAGGTTGCTGATAATCACATCCCTGTGTCAGTCGTGAGCAGTAGAAATTAGGAATAGAAGGAAGAAGTAAAAAGTCAGCAGTCTTCTTTACATCTAACAATGTCCTCTTGGACACGTGCTTTCTGCTGGGATCTTCTAATACATCCAGATGTATTCTTGCTGCTGTGGCTGTTACAGACTGTTATTGCTCTGGTGCTTAAAGATGGTGTGTAAATTAGGCTTTATAGTGTGAGCACTATAAAGCAATACAGTAAACAATCATATCCTCCAAAACCTGTTCTAAGGATGTTAGAACAAAACTACCTTTCTCTCCAGAATTTACCTGACACTGCTGATGTTAAAGAAGGAACAAAAGCTAGCATAACAGGCTGCACTGTCAGTGCCTGGTCCATTCTTTGTAGAAATATCTGCTGAAATAAAATTATGTGCTCTTTTTGGCCATAGTCTGGCAAATGAGCAAACACCTAATCTTAGTGTCTGCTCACAGTTGCTTGACTTCGAGGTAATTTGATCAGAAGCTTCATTTAACTGTTCCGCAAGCAAACTCCAGGGCTCTCTGACCTCGTGTGTGATGCGGAAACGGGTGATGACAGGCAGTGAGGGCTATGTCTGTAGATTCTCCCTTTAGTGAATTCATTTTGGGTGCCTGTGAGAATTTATTTCAGATTTCCATTTCCTGCTTAATTTGTCATAAGAAAATGGAACTTGGGCTAAAGTACCTGATTAAAATATTTTTATATTGGTGGATGAAAAACTGGAACATGACCCAGTAATGTACAGGGTCCTGCACTTGATTTGGGGGCAATCCCAAGGAAAAGTACAACCTGGGTGGAGACTGGACTGAGATCCCTCAGAAGAAAGATTTGGGGTTGTTGGTTGATAGGAAGCTCAAACAACATGAGCAGGTTTCAGTGTGCTCTTGCAGCCCAGAAACCCAACCATATGCTGGGTTGCATCAAGAAGTGTGACCAGCGGGTCAAGGAAGGTTACCCTGCCCCTTTACTCTATATCCAGCTCTGAAGGCCCCAACACAAGAAAGATGTGGACCCGTAGGAGCGAGTCCAGAGGAGGCCATGAAGATGCTCTGAGGGCTGGAGCACCTCTTCTAGGAAGACATGCTGAGATAGTTGGGGTTGTTGAGCCTGGAGAAAAGAAGGCTCTGGGAATGCCTTATTGTGGTCTTTTTCATATGTAAAAGGGGGAAGTTTAGATTGGATATGAGGAAGAAATTCTTTCCTGTAAGGGTGGTGAGGCACTGGAATGGGTTGCCCAGGGAAGTTGTGAATGCTCCATCGCTGGCGGTGTTCAAGGCTGGATTGGACATAGCCTTGGGTGGCATGGTTTAGTGTGAGGCATCCCTGCCCCTGGCAGGGGGGTTGGAACTAGATGATCTTCAGGTCCTTTCCAACCCTAACTATTCTATGATTCTATGATTTTATCAAGGCCTGTAGTGACAGGACAAAGGGTAATGGTTTTAAACTGAAAGAGGGTAGGTTTATATTGACCATAAGAAAGAAATTTTTTATGATGAGGGTGGTGAGGCACAGGTACAGGGTGCCCAGAGAGGTTGTGGCTGCTTCATCACTGGAAGTGTTCAAGATCAGGTTGGATGAGGCTTTGAGCAACCTGGTCTAGTGAAAGATGTCTCTGCCCATGGCAGACGAGTTGACTAGATGATTTTCAAGGGTCCTTTCAAACTCAACCAATTCTGTGATTCTGTGAAATACACCTATGAAGGGCAATGGGAAAGAGAGCCAAAATATGGGGAAAAAAAACTGTTGTAGAAAGGAATATAAAGGGTCAGTGGGAATTACTTTCAGGAGCTTTGCCCAGGTGGCTGCACAAATAAAAAAGGCCTCTGAATAGAAGAAAGTCCTGCTCCCTTATCCTCAAGAGATGGCTTTTGCTCCATTCATGGACATTCAGCTTAAACAAAACAAGATGAGGTTACAGAGAAATTCCTACGGCTTTCATTGTGAGGTCTGGCATGGAGAAGTAAGTAGAGGACCAGCAGCAAATATGAAAGGCAGCTGAAAGTTCTGCCAGGAGTACTAAGAGCAGTGTTGCATTACAGGTGTGTGTGCAGCCTCATCTGAGACTGATAAATCTGGTGAGCAAAGATTTTATCCTTCTGGACTCATCCCAGACAACACTACTACAGATTTTCTATTTTCATGATGGAGGGGAGCACATATAAGTTGTTCTGCTACCAAAAGAGAGAGACTTCTATTCTAGCAGATGTGGAAATCTAAGTCCAAGACTGAAAGGTACCCTGAAGTGAGAATTAGAGATGTTAAATCTACTTCGGTTGCTTCTGGGAAAGATGTAACCTCCATGTGAATGGGGTTGTGTGAGCTCCCTCCTGTGTCTACTTGTGTGATAAAGGTGGACCTCAGTGAGAGACCTAGGCAGAGAAGACTACTTGGTTGTCAGTTTAAAGTAATTCTGAATCTCCTGTGCTGGTAATACAGTGGTGATGGCAGTATAGGAGAAAGTCTAGCGAGAGGAATAAGAAATACGTTATTCAGTCTGGGCCAGGAAAAGTTAATTGCAACATAAAAATGCTATTATGGTATTAATGAGAAATCCGCTTGTGGAAAGCAGAGTGTCAGGCTGAACATGTTCTTTGTAAAATTTACACAGCAATGCACTAATTCTAATCTGTTTGATTTAATAAAAACCTTCTGTTTAAGAATCCTTTAAAGAAAAATGTGAAGATTTAGTGAAAAGACTGTCTCTGTTAAGGGCTTTGTGATTTTTATTTTCATTTCTCCCTCTGATTCTCAATGAGACCAGAAATCTCAATATTTCAGAATTTCAGATCAGTAGTGTTTGAAGATTGTATTTTAACCCCGTTTTGTCCCTTTTTTCTCCAGTATGTGATAGAGTACTAGATTGAACAACTTCCAGCTGATTTTTTGTTGTTTCTGTGTTACATTCATTGTTTTCCTGTTTTTTTTTTTTTGCCACACTGTCAAGCTCCAGGGATGAAGTAGTATTGAAAAGGTACAATGTGAGGAAAAGGAAAACATACACAATCCACAATGGAAAAAGAACAACCCCTCCAAAAATCTTTAGTTCCTCTAGGTTAAGCTGCAAAAGTAGAAAGGAGAAAAGAGGAGAAGAACCTTTCCTTTACTCAAAATAGGAAAACTGAGCTGGCAATGATGTGTGGCCAGATGAAGGGTTTTTGTGCCTTTATGCTCCTCTTTTTTGCAAGGTACCCTGAGTGACCTATGAGAAGCTACCGTTTCCTTCCAACAAGCCTTGCTTTCAAGTCTCAACTGTATTTAGCTTTGGAATTGAAAAAGAGTCAACAAAAAGCTAATGTGTAATTGTATAAAGGGGTAAGAGGTATGGGATGACCAAAATCCTGTTCAGAACTTCACCTTCGAAGTGCTGAGGCAATTTCAGCTCCATTTTACAGGTGGAAAACTGTGAAAGAGGTTTAAAATTATTAGCTCCAAGCTCTGAAGGTTTGACCACTGGAACTGTCACCCCTATCTCTGTTTGTACTACAGTCAAGCCTTACAAGTTAATAATCATAGTAGTGCCTTTCAGCTTTTATCAGATCATCTGATCTGATCTAACCTGTGGATGTGAAGATGAAAGGTTAATCCCCCAGGCCATCTGCTTTCCTTTACCTTTTCTGTCTGAATGCATTGTTTACTTGTCTTGCATGCTCGCTTTTGGCATTATGTCTCTCGCTGTCTTGTAACACTGATACTGGTTTACATCTGACTCTGTACAGAGGACTGCAGCCTCTTCAAACAGCGGCTGCCTGTTTAGAGATGCTTACCGGTTTCTTCTAGTATTTCCTTTCCCGGCAACTCCTCTCAGTATGATTTATGAACAGCAAGCATAGCTGGGGGTGATGTGAAGTATCAACACCTCTGAATTCCAGTGATAGGAGCTGGGGTAATTAATAATAACAAATCAGGTGTGTTTGCTCTGCATGGGGATCACGTAGCAGAGAAGTGTTATTCTGTATTGTTTGGGAATAGGGGAAGTCAGTCTTTATACTTCCCTGTGCTGTTAAATCTGCATGTCATTTTCCTTAGATAATTAAGTAATTCCAGCCTTTCAAGGAGAGAGAGTCCCTCCTTTTTCCCTGCTAGCTTGCAGATGTAGTACATGTACCTTGCGGCAAATCAATGCTAACTATATTACCATGCATTATTGCAGTAATGGAGTAGAGTAAGCCCAAGGAAAAATGTTCTACCCTTGTCGAGTGCATTATAAGCATGAGGATCTTTTATGTAGCAGACTTATTAATTGCATTTTCATTTGTGTCCCTGAAACTTAACCCTTTTGAGATTGCTCTTCAGCTCCTCTATACCACTAAAATTGCCAAGTGCTGGACAGATCGAGAAAAGACAGAATGACAAGAGTGGTCTCTGCAGTACCACACTGGAACCTGGACAACTCTAACAAAGCTGAGGAATAGATTTGAACCACCACCAAAAGAAGGCAGCTGTTAAATCACTTAGTAGAACATAGAACAAATATACTCTGTGTTTGGGGCAACAAACATTGTGGTCAGGTGCTCATTTGGGGGAAAGAGAGTGAAAGGTTTTGGCTCCTCTTTGCACCCATTGATCTGCTCCGTGCTTTTACATTGCACATAACACTTGTGCAGATTATTCCTCTCCCTCTCCAGATGAGCTCCCTGCTTTGTCCCAGCAGCATTCTTACTTTGTGAAGACCAGCCTCCTTAGCTGTTCTCATTTGCACTCTGTCTGAAGGCAGTGAATGTGAGTCATAATCTAGACTTCAGAGTGGCGATTGTCTCTCTGGTGCTTTTGCAGGCCTTTTTCTGGAGCCCGATAGGAACATTGCTAGATAGAGGCAACTATCTCCGCCTCTATCTGATAGAGGAGTTCCTAGAGTTCCAATTATTATTAACTTAGTAATTGGCATTTGCATCATGGAAGTGCACACAGCAGTAATGGCTGGCCTTTGCCAGCCCACTACTGAGCCTGCATGACACTGTGTGTGGATTACATGTTGTTCTCTTCATGGGGCTGGTATTATTTTATTCTGATTTCCTGTGGTTGTGTGAAACTGCAGTTACTCCCTCTGTGAGCTGAAGTTATCAGCCAAGACAGTCTAGCAAAGGCTGTAATAGCTGACACTTAGTTTTGTCCTACTTCCTGCCTAAGGGGTGTTGGGAGCATTAGTTTGCCTGAGGCTTCCCCTTTCAGAATGTTTCTAACTCTAGTTTCATGAGATTTGATTCATGAGATGAGATTGGCTCCTTTTAGGAGGAAGTTGTTCCTGAATCAGGGCACAAGAGATATGGGGCTGTTAGTGTGAAACACCAGCTGCTTGCTGCTGTAGCTCTGTGTTATTTTCCTCTATATTTACACTTCCTTATTGTTTTGTTCTTCCCCACTAGATATATACACCCTTCCATTCACGTTGACTAGCATAAAGTCTTTGCTCAGTGCTATAGTTCAATTTCTGTCTTATTTGGGGTTGTTCTTAGAAGAAAGGAAGGAAATAGCCATAGGTTGAGGATCTTAAAAGGTGGTGTTTGTTGTGGGAGAGAAAACAGCACCAAGCTGTGGCAGGTTGAATATCTTCCTGTGAAGTTCCACCATCAAAACTGGGGGGCTCTGACAGACTTGTTTTACTCTAACTTGCTAAGAAAATTCTGCCTTTGCACACACACATGTAAAAATCACTATAGATTTAGCTTGAGAAGAGAAGAAACAAAACTGGCTCCTTCCCTTTCTAGGTCTTTCTTAAACTTGGGGGGAGGGAGTAGAATAGGTGAAGATTGGGCTGGAAGAGGATACAAATGGAAAAAGTACCTGGGGTGACAGCAAAGACGTCATGCTTCCAGTGTGCACTCTGTGGGATGAGAAAAAGCAGTTTGTGTTATTTTCCTGTCTTGTTCATGATTCATACAGGAGAGTTTCCTAAAACATCTCCTGCACAGTGGCTGGTGGCTGTCAAGGAAGTGTTCCATCCTTGTGGATTTGTGGGTTATTGCTGTTTCTTTTGCGAGTAGTCTGTGGAGACCTGGATGTCGCTGATGTTTGGTGTCCTTTATTTGAAGCTACTAAGTCCTTTGAATTTCTTCCCTGGGGCCTTCTCCCCCAGACTAAGGGAGGTAGTAAGTCTGCTGGGATTGCTGAGGACAACATTATCTGGTTGCCCTGGGAGCTAGTACTGTGCTGCATGGAAGCCACTCCTAAACAATCATAGACATGAGACTTCAATAACAACTAGAAATGAAAAGTTGAGGAGAAGTGCACAGAATTTCCACCAGTAAGGAGGGTTCCTTTTTGCCATGGAAGCTGTGAGACTGAGGTGTTCCTCAGGACAGGGAGGGAGATGAGGGTCATTTACTGTTTCTTAATGATCATGTGAATATTAGTCACATTCTCTGTTTTTAATTGGATTTTCGCCAAACAGGATATGTCGGTATTCATAGCATGTTCTTGGATATTATAACATCTTAAGCCATCAATACACTTCTCTTTATTATATGTGACACCGTTGGACCCAGCTTTTTAGACAGGCTCTTTGAATTCAGAAAGACTGGAGGTTTAAACATCCTGACCTGGAGCTTTCTAAGTGATGCTAAGGAGCAGACTTTCAAAAACTTGGCAAATGCTTATGAAAATCTGGGATCTTACTGTGGTCCTGAACGACTTGAAATCTGGGAGACAGGGGATCCTGTATTTCTGACTGGGGTCTTCAAGATAGAAAATATATGCAACCTGCAGTATACCGTGAATTCAACACAGTGAACTTCTGTGCTGCACCACTTATCTTTGTGTATGCTGCAAATCCATGCACTTATTCCATTCCAATATGCTCTTTGGCATTCCTGATGATGCTGATTATCACCCAAAGGGGATTATCTTATCTTTGCTTAAGGACCAACACCAGAACCCAACATCAGCTAAGAAGCATGATCTAGAACCTTCAAGATTTCCCCAGAGCATTCAAAACACCTCTGCCTTCTCTGGGTGTCAACAAGTCTTTCACCTGTGTTGGGCAGGTTGTTCACCTTTTGGGTGGCTTTAGCAGTGGGTGAAGACAGTGGAGCAGTCTGAGCATTCCTGAATGAAAGGGGCTCTTCTCTCTCCCACGGGCATGATGTTTGGATAGAAAAAATCAAAAGGAAGAATGCAGACAGGCGGGTCACCAAACCTGGCATTGGATCTGGTCATGCTGGTGAAGTTCTGAGCCTCAGTGAAATCCACAGAAGTGGTTCTTATCTCTGCTAAGTCTCTGCCCACTGTAGTTCCAGCGTGGCCTGTGGTACTCTCTTCTGCTCTGAGGCATCGTGTGGATGGTGCTGATCAAGAGGATGGTGGTGCTGTGATGTGGTGAATGGGACTCACTCATTTGTGAGAACCCTGCTCCAAGATAAGCTGTGATCAAATTGTCCCATGACCCAGGATGTGTAAAACACCTCACTTGGCACACTGTTATGTGGTACCCATACTGCATGCTTGTGTGCTGTGCTGCTGAGCTCCCACCTTATCATTTAGTGCAGAAGCCAGATTTCCTCTTGCAGCATCTGCACAGTTATTTTTTTGCAGCCGTGTTTAGGAGCTTAGCAGCAAGTCTGGCAGCGCTGAAGGCTCCCTGCCATGGGCCTGCTGTGCTTCAGAGGCAGACTGTCTGCTTCACACCGGACTGGCTGTGCTAGGAGAAAATACGTCCCATCATTGGGGTAGCACTGTACTGGCAGAAATGGTGGGGGCCCTGCCTGCAGGCAGTGTTTATTATGAGGATATAGGAACACTTCATCTTGTAATGATTTTTGTTTAGGTAGACTCAGGCCTTTCCTTAGTAAACAAGGCAGCATTATTACACAGCTGGTTTGTTTCCCAGTGACTGGTCTCACACATAATAAATAGGTTAAAGTTAACTGAAGCAAGCATTGATTTTTCTCTCAGTACATGTGGGATTTCCTCCCTTGGGAGCACTTGAGTAGTGTGGGAGACCTTCAGGGATGGATGGATGTATGTGAAAATAATGCCGTGTATTGGGGCATTTCTCTTTCCCCGCCTTAAATTTCCCTCTTATGATGTCTTCCCAAACTCCCCCAATTTTATCCAGGCTCTAGCAAGTAAGGTTCCTGCTCCCACTCAGAAATTTCATGGGGTGATAGTGATGGTGAGACACACAGGGAGGCTTGAGTGTGTGCAGTGCTGAAGGAGGAGAGGGGCATGGAGCGGTGATGGGCAGACCTAGGCAGAACAGAAGTGATGGGGTACTGGTCTACAACCAGCAGTGGAGGTACTGATGGTGAGATTATTGATATAGCAATTAACTCCTTGGTTTATTTCATTTTTTCTTTGAAATGAAAAATCACAAAATAGGAAAAGAAATAAAAGAAACCCCAAATGATCAGGGATGCCTTAGAAGGCTTTGGCATGAAATGATTGTCAGACTCTATTTGTTTCTTTCTTTACATAGTGTCATTAGACTCCCCTCCATCCCCTCCAAATCATCTCCTCCAAAAAAACATAACTTCCCAAATTGTCTTTCTCTCCTTAATCGAACCCAGTCCCCCCTTGGTTATAGGCATATTCAACTCCTTTGTATTTGTGACACAATTTCGCTTCTGGCACATTTGCTTACTTGCTTACTTAGAGATCTTCTGCCTTGCCTGGTGCTACGGCATATGGTTGCCTTACATCAATTAAAAGTCAACATGGTCCAACAGAATATAACACCAACCCCTGCTTCTTTGAATGGCTGTTTGCAGCTGGGTGGGGATTAGAGCAGATTGTAATGGATTAGACCAGGGATTAAAACAGCCTGTAATGGATACTGTGTTGAACTATTCCATTTCTATTCTTGGGTATAGACCGTGAAAATCTAGGGTTGTCAGATGACATCCTCACTATCACCGTGCCATGCAAGAGGCCAGGTTTTGAAGCAAATCTGATGTTCCTGCAGCAAGGATGGTACAAACTGGAAAAGCCCCTTTTTTCTGCGCTGCAGATGGGCACGCAGTTCGCTAATCGTGCAGGAGATGGGGGTGTTGCTCACGTTACCTTTGTTTTCTAGAGAAGGAAAGGGACTAGAGAAGAGCACTGCTGCTTCTCTTTTTGGCACTGGTACCTCTGCTAAAAGCCGGGAAATCTGCAGCCGAGAGATTTTAATAGTCCTAGCTCATCAGTGAGACTTCAGCTTTCGTCCTGTTATTTAACAGTAAAAAGCAGGCACTGATGAAGGGTTTTGAGGATTTTCTTTGGAAACACCTTCTTGTGGGTATCTGTCTGAAAAACAAAGGCATGGGGTAATCTTGCTTTGATAGTATGAACTGAATGTCTGGGATTGGCACTGAGTGTGATAGGTGTGGATGATACAGAGGATGATTTTAGCTGCAAGTAAAAACTCTTCAGTCTGCAGGTTAGGAGAGATCTGTTATCGGGGTGGTGAGAGTACTGCCTGAAAGACAGTGTTGATGAACACAGCTGTGCATGAAGCCCATCACATTCTGTGCCATGTCCAGCACAGCCCGGCTCTTGTGGTGACAAAGAGTGACGTGGTGAACACAAAGCAATGCCTGGTGCTGGCAGGATTTAGGAAAGGAGATGTGTCCACAGGGTCCCGTCTTGGTGCTCCTGGGCCTTGGTTGTGAAGTCAAGGGTAATGCTGCACAAATGAGTGGCTGATCCAAGTGTAAACAAGGACTGGGTCTTAAACAGTATCCAGAAAGGCTGAGAAGATTAATGGGACTGGGTGGACTGCATAACGGCTAAGCAGTGGCAACTACTAGCCCCACGGTAGCTTTTACTTCATGGTGACAGGGGTTCTGAACATGCATAAATGTTTAGGAGCAGCAGTAAGCTGCTGCTGGGTCCTAAGGGACTGGAGAATCATAGAATGGTTTGGGTTGAAAAAGACTTTAAGATTGCCTAGTTCCAACCCCCTGCCATGGGCAGGGACGCCTCGCACTAGACTATGTCGCCCAAGGCTTTGTCTGACCTGGCCTTGAACACCGCCAGAGACGGAGCATTTACCACTTCTTTGGGCAGAGAAATTTTAATCATAACATAAGGACAAGTTCTGCATGTCACAGCTGCAGCCTTAGTGTGGGAGGGTGACATTAGGGTGGGCAGCGCATCCTTCACAGCAGGATCCAGGGGTGTCATGCTGCTGATGCCACCGACCTGGGGACACAGTTCTTGCAGCAGTCAATCTAGGGAGACAATTGAGGTCCTGTTCCTGAACATACTACTTTGTTCCTTTACAAGCGGTGGGGGTGCATCCTGGGGGCTGGCCTGACTCTGTGCACACAGGTGTGTGTAACTCGTGCAGTCCCCTCGCCCAGGGTTTTATGGATGGATTCTGGCTGAGGCCCACGTCACTGCTCCCACACAAATGAAATGTCATCTCCTAAACGTTTTGGCAGCGTACTTTGAAAAGGAGCCGATTCCAAGCCAGAAATAACATCCGTTGGGTTGGGGGAGGGTGATTTGCTTCCTCTGCCCCCACCTCCCACTTTCCTTCTCTGCGTGGGGATTTGCAGCTCACGGGCAGAGCCGTGCCCGTGGGTTGAGGCCCCCACAGCGCAGTGACCGGCTCGCTCAGTCTCCCCGCACTCCCCATCCACCTTCCCGGAGCTGTCAGCGCTTTCCTCCTACCCCGGACCCTCTTTTCAGCCCGGCAGGACAGCCATTTAGCTGCACCTCCCACCGCTCGCAACAGGCACCGGCGCTCGCAGTCACCTCTCCCTTCATCCCGCTCTCCCCCGCCGGGCTGCACGGACTCCCCCGCCCCGGTCAGACGTCTGCAGCAGGAGGTGGCTAAAGTAGCCCCAGAGCGGGCACAGCCATAACCGATCCGCTCTCTGACCTTCTCTCCCTCTGCTCCCTCCCGGGCTCCATGGAAGACCCACGATAGGCGGGAGAAACTGTTGAGCCGTCCCCGAGTTGGGACTGACGGGGAGCGTGGGGGGAGGAAGGACCGCGGGGAGAGCCGTGTAGTTGGTGGATCCGTCCTTGGACGGCAAAGAATGGCTGATGTGGTAAATGGGCGGGTGGGACGATTAACAAAACGCTAATTATTGCCACTTTTGAAAGGGAGGAGGAGAACGGGGAAAGGTCTACCGTGGGTTTGATCTAAAGGGAAAATGTGCCGACGTGTTGCTGCCATGAATCGCTCCGGAGGAACGTGGCACAGGCACGGGTGGCAGCGACCAGGGTGACCCCCGGGACGACGAGGTTCGCCTTCGCACAGTTCATTAACTCATACCTTGCCAGGCGGCTGAAGCTGCAAAGGCTCCTTGGGTTTTGCCAGCGGAAAGCTGGTGTCCTGACCGGGAGAAATGTGGCATCCCTGCGATGGGAGCGGGAGCACTGCGCTGCCATCATCCAGAGATACATCTCCCTCGCTCCTTCTCCCGACACAGTCCCGAGACGCTGATGCAGTGAGCTAGCTGCCTGCAGACACTGCCCTTTCTTGGGTATTAGCCCCCCAAATAAATCCTGCTAGTCTCCCTTCCCGAACGGTGGCATGGTTGCTGGGATTCCCACGCACACAAGAGAGTTCCCATGGCCGGGAAGCCCCGCCCGGGACAGGCACATCCTCATGCCCGAAGCCGGCTCTGTTGGGTTGCAGAACCCGTCGGTACGGGAGAGTCACCCAAAAGCCACACTCGCCCCGGCTTATTGCCTTACACCCCTTCCCCACGTCCAGCGTTTTGTGCATATATAGGCACGCACATGGGGTGAGCAGTACCTACGCTGCTGTAGATACGAGTGTATGTAAATATACATCACGAGAAACGCTGAATGACGGCTGCTCTCAGGCAGGAGAGCAGCCTCTGGCAGGAGCTCACAGACCAAATCAGGAGCAAAGACTGAGTGATGCTCCCGCTGATTCGGCGCGGGGTCCGCGCCCCGCTCCCGCCCCCGGCCCCGCTCCCGGCCCCCGGCGGCGAGGTGCGGCTGGGGACTCGCTGGTGTATTTCAGCCGCGGCGGCGGCGGCGGCTTGGCAAGGCTCGGGGCTCCTCCCCCTGTGTGGTGTTACCCTCTCACTTGATCAAATCCTTGAACGTGAACAGTTTCACTGAAAAGCACTTTTGAAAAAAAAAAAAAAAAAGAGAGAATCCACCAACAGCAAGGAACAGAATCCAACTGCCGGGGACAGAGTTGGGATTTTTGCTCTTTTTTTTCCCCTTCTTTCCTTTTTTTTTTCCTTTTTTTTTTTCCCCTTATTTTTTTTTTCCTGGTCATCATCTCAAAGGCTGAAGAAGAGGGAAGAGAAAGAAGAGCGAGAGAAAAAGGAGCCTTTCGCAAATACTCATAATTATTATAATTAGAAGCCGGCCCCTTCTTCTTTAAAGAGAAAAAAAAAAGCCCTAACCGCAGCGGCTCCCCCCCCCCCCCCCCCCCTCCGAGCCCCCCGACTCGCTCTGCAGAGGCATGGAGAAGGGGACCAACTGCTTTCCGACCTGCCACACCATTTTTCTCGCCTGGACATGGCTGTTACTCCTCTCTTGGTGTTGCACCGGCGCCGAAATAACTTGCAGATCCTGCTCATCTCCATCGCCCTCCTGGCCGGCATCCTCGTCTCGCCTTAGGCAGGAGCAGCGACAGCCGCCGCCGCGGGGATTACGGAGCTGGCCGGGCGGCCGGGCTCGGGGCTCGGCCGGTGTGGAGCCGCTGCCGGGCGGGGAGCCGGGGGGCCGCGCGGGGCCGCGGGGAGCGCCGATCCGCTCGGCGGGGGCGGGAGGCGGCGCGCTCGGGGGCCGGGGCCCGGCGGTGCCGCGGAGCCGGCGGAGCAGCGAGGGGCGCTCCCGCTGGGTGCCCGCAGCCGAGGGGCAGCGCGGCGGCCGGGCTCAGCCCCGCGGGCCGCTGGAGGAGGGCAGAGCGGCGCGGCTGCGAGGCGCAGAGGAGCTGAGGCTCAGCAGCACCACCTTCGCGCTCACCGGGGATGCGGCGCACAACCAAGCCATGGTGCACTGGTCCGGCCACAACAGCAGCGTGAGTACCGACCCACGGACCAGACCCCAACCCGGCTCGGTTTGGTGGGGAGGGAGCCGCGCTTGCCGCTGCGGCAGGGGGTGCGCGGAGGAGAGGGGCGCTTGGTGGGCACCTTGCTCTGGTCGCCGCAGGGAGGGGGACGTGGAGCCGTGGCAGCAGAAAAAAGTTTTCCCGGGGAAAGATGGGGAATGGTAATACCTTTCTTCCCCCGCCCCCAGGCAGAGCTGCGATTGCCGGGGCAGTGCGATCGGAACGCCGCCAAAGGGGCTGGGCTGGCTGGAGCTTTCTTCTTTGCGCAGGGGAGACCCCCTGCTCCCCACTCCGCTCTGTCCCATGTCCCTGTGCAGCTGAGTACCCTTTCTCTCGGTCTCTTAATATGTAATATCCACTTCGGCACGCTTCTCTGCCTCTGTGCCAGGGAATGAATGATGTACAGTGGTGATGGAAAAGCCCTCCTGTTCCCTGCTCCGCATGCTGGAGACAAGAGAGTTGCTATTAAGTCATTTAGGGATGGAAAGCCCCAGAGCACGTTAAGGGTCTCAGTAAGGAGGCAGATAGTGTAAGCACAGTGAAAAGTTTATTAAAAATCAATGGCATGTCATGCCTTTTCCCTGTAGGCAGTAATAACGAGGCACTGAAGTGTCCCTGAAAGTCTGTGGGACTCTGTATAGGGGTGTGTGGGACTCTGTATAGGGGTGTGTGGGGGTAGGTGTCTCAAGATCCCACACGCCATTGTGCCACAATAGAGCAGGACCCTCCCTCGCACGCTGCTTTGCAGTGCCTGGCAGATGACTGTGGACAAAACTTCAACTTTCTTTTAACTTGGTATCAGCTATACTATTTCCACTCTGATGTAAAGTCTGAGAGCAGGAATAACTTAAAGGTCTCCAGGAAACCTTTATGTTTGGTGACAAAATTCCCATTATTCTGATTATTATAGCTTGTCATTGCCTTGAAAATGCCTCTTTTATTGTTTTGCCAGTATTGGAAAGGGGCATAAAGCAATTAACAGCATGAAACAGATCGGCTGGATTTTCAGATACATTCTTCATGAAACTTATTAGTCATTAAAAAGCAAATTGTCTATCTATCTATCTGTGCATCAGCTATAGCTTTGTAATGTGCAATTCAACCACCTCTTTATTTTACTGACTGGAAGTTTTTCTCCCTATTTAGTATTTCTTAGGCAATAATCCTGACAGCAATGTAGATGTTACTTTGATTTAACCAATTTTTTAAAGGCAGTTGTGTTTGCCAGACATGGATTCCACTCTCATTAAAGCTGAAAGCAAACATTAAAGAGAAAACAGCTGCATGGTATATTTTAGCACTACGCTTGTCTCTAGGATTATTTATGTTTAATATAACATGGTATGTAATGAAGAAAACAACCGATGTTCCCTCCCTTTTGTTTCATTCTGGTGCTGAATCAAGGGGTATTGAGCAAAAGAAGCTAAAATACCCCCCGTCCCTTCCCAGCATGGATTTCTGAGTATTTCTGGTTGAAGTAGCAGAGACAACTCATTCCGTAGCCATTTACTGGGGAAAGAAAGGGTTGTTTTTTTTCTGAAGTGCATATCAGAAAGTGATTTCCACAGAATTTTGCCTCCTTCCTTTTTTGCTTTTACAAAAATATGCCATTTAAATAACTAGTTTCCTTTATTGTTTAACTCCAGGTGACTAAGGAAGGTAATTGTTCACACCCTGAATATTGTGCGTTAAAAGCTTCCAACTCAAAAGCACAAGCAAAAGGCTGCTGGTTGTTGCTAGTGTGGTGTTTGTAGGCAGGAAAAGCATGTTAATAAATACTAGTCTTGCCTTCTTGTAATTTTTCTAATGTGAAGCTTAACATCTTGAGACTTTCTGTCCCATCTCTTGAAGGAAACACGCTCCATTTAGTGATTAATTGGATTCTTTTTTTAAACAGTTTAGAGGGAAAGTTAAATGCTTGAACCTGGGTCCTTTTATTTAGCAGCAGAGAAGGCTGAATCCGATGCCAGGTTTTCTGCTGCAGTTCAGTTTTCAGCTAATTCCAAGTGCTGGGGTGTCTATGGCACAGGAACGTCAAGCAGTTGCCCAAGGTCACTCAGGGAAACAGTGTGGCTTTTGCCAACCGCATCACCTCCCAGCCTCTCACTTCAAAGCATGCATTTTCTTGGGTCATAGATACAGAACAGCAGGAAGGTGTATTGAAAATGGACAGAAGATATTTAACTCATGTGTCATGATTATGCCAGATGATTTAGGAGAGCAGGTAGGACATGTCTGTATGCTGTTATTTTCAGGCTACCAAAGCAGTGAAGAGGCACACAGCTTGCTTTTACCAGTGTTCTGTTCCTTGAATAGACTTCAAACCCTGTGTTTTTGCCACTTAAGATTTATTGAAAATATGATCAATCAAATTTCATGCAATGAAGCAGTGTATTTCAAATCATACACGGGTGGTGGGGGATTCCTAACAACTGGGTGAATTTGCAAAGGCAAAAGCATGGTAGTAAAAAAGTGATACTTTTGCTGGGACATATAGATCTACAGGCACTTCACAAAAAGGAGATCTTTGCAGAAGCTGCACATCCTGTTACCTGGAATGTTAAAAACCTCCAGTATGTTTCTATTGTTATTAAAGAGCAGCTCCCTTTCCCTCCATCTCCTGTCCCCCTTTTCTCCCATGTCCCCCAAATCTCAAATTAACTTGTTAAAAAATAATCCCTTCTAGGCAACAAACTTTTGTTTTTTCCATTTGCAGATAGTGAGGTCAGGATTAGGATAAAGGCAAAAGGCTGGTGAGATAGGGAATTCTGGTTCTCTGCTTTGTCCTGCCCAGAGGCTTTTTCTGTGACCTTAGGAAAGACAATTAACCTCTCTGGATCTCCTCTTCCATGTTAAAAGAAGATAGTACTACTTAGCTACCACAAAGTGGTGATGTGGAGCAGAATTCATTCCTGCTTTGTACAGTACCTGAAGATCTTCAAGTGGAAATTGTTAGGAAAATGCAAGAATACTGTTCTGTGTAGAAACAAGGTTTGTGCTCTCTATGTTCTTCGGAACAGGAGTTGCCTTGCTTCAGTAGGTCTGATATTAGACAAAGCAAGACTTCTACTTGGGCTTCAAGTATCAGTCTGCCCTAATGGTATTTATTGAGAGGTCACTGAAGCTTTTGAGGGACCTAGTAAAGATCAGTTAAAATGTTGGGGGTTTTATTGCTCAGGCCTTTCTGAAGGAAGGAGAATATTTGTGAAAACTGCTGTTATCCCCAGAAGGTCTGCAAGCCTTTTTTTTTCAAAGCCATTCCTCTCTGAACACACACTGTGCACATGTGCCATTCGGTGCGCAGTTGTACCCTCTACACTTGTTTTCCCTCTCCCTCCATGGTTATGTCATTGCATGAAAATTTCCCTTGATCTGCTCACCAGATGATGCTCTCTTCAACCTTCCTGTGAAGATAATCTGTTTCCTTAGATTGTCTTGTTTTCTTTCATCTCTCCCTGATTTCTGGGGTAAGGACCTGCAAAAAATGCGTAGCAGCACCTTCAGTGCTGTTACAGCTTTAAATCTCACTATTTTGTTTCTTGACAATAGTTTTCTCAATAGATTTCAGCAAGCTGCAGTGGATAAAATACGCTTCCTCAGGTTGCTCTCCTGATATAATCACTGATATGATATGATCCTGATACGATCATATGATATGTTTACCACTAGTGGAATGGTAAACAGAGACTGTTGTCATTAGGTTTCAGAGTAGGCAGTCTGATGAATGTATTTGTTCATAGGAAATACTTAATTATGTCCATGCTTTTTCCATGATGGAAGTGCTACAAATTCTGTGGTGGTGTGGGCAAATTTTTGTTGTTTTTTATTTGTTTGCTTGTTTTTAATATACAAAGAAAAGATGAACATTTTTAGCTTTCTTCTAACCTCTAGAAGACATTTGCAATATATTATTTATGTAGAGGCCTCAGTTTATGATCATAGTCTGGGATAGTGTGGGATACGTAGGTATCCTGTGTATACATGCCTTTGCATTTCTAGGAACCAGAGCCAAACTTCAGACTTAAAGATGAGAAAATGTACTGTAATGCCACAGTAAGAGCAGGAGATGGCATTTGTGTAAGGCATGTGCAATATTTCACATTGCTTCAGCCAGGCCTAGCTCCCATATGATCCTATGGGTTGGATTTTTCATACTATTGGGAAAATGTCATCTGCATATTTTTATCTCAATGCAGGGCAGCAGTGCAGAATTCAAACAAGTACAGTGTGCTCAAGTGATTATAGCTGCTACTGTGCAGACCATGCAGCTGCATTCATGGTTGGCCTTATGATCCAGGCTCTGAAAGTTGGGGAAGGCAGGATTAGAGCTGGTGAGAGACTGGGCTGAGGTCTTGTTTTATCTTGTCAGCCATGTTGCACTGTTTTGTCCAGAGGTCTAGTCAACCTGTGGCCATCATCTGTGGAGTTAACATGGTTGTAAGATTCACTCCAAGACTGGGATTATGGGATGTCTTTGGGACAAGACACTGCTAAAGAGCACTACAGTAGCCTACAGCCACCTGAAATAGACAGAAAGTGCAGCTTGTTTTATCAGTTGAAGAGGGATTAACATGTGGCAACAGCCACGATGTATGTCAGATTGGACAGCAGGAAGAGTTTCTTCCCAAAGAAGTTGGTGCAGCAGGGCACCAAAAAGTTTTAGGAGTCTGTCTTTGGAGATTTTCAAGACTGACATACACATGATCTGATGGTAGCAACCCTCCTCTGAATGGGCTTCTGTGATTCTTTCCCTCCTGCTGTCACTGATCCTATTCCCTAATCCTGTGCAATCTCTGGCAGTGAAAAGCAGGTTGTACGAGTTCTTGCAGTGAAGTCTGTCTCTTCCGGGAATGATTCTTCTGAATGCTGTTGGCAGTGTTCTGGTGTGATCTGCTAATGTACTGGTGGTTTGATGCTGAGACATTACTCACTCCCATGGCAAATTACAAGCTGGGGAGGCTGATGGGCTTGCTGTGTGCCAGGTAGTTTTTCATTAAGATGCCTAGCAGTGCAGTGTGTGACGGGCAGAATTAGATGGGCAGTATTTGCAATTCCAAATAGACTGCTATGCTTGGAAGGGAGGAAGGGGAGAAAATGAATCTTTAGGCAGGCAATGCTGTATTTAGTTGTCAGCCATGGGTAACTGCTCCAACAGTCCAGTTGGATTTCAGTCTAAAATGTTTACTCCTAGAGTGCAAAATGGTGATGGAGCAATCATACTAATTGCACTGCATTTGGTAGATATTTTAATTGCTATTTTATACTGTTTCTTTCTCAAATGGCTTTTGGCTAGGCTGTGTTCTCATTGCCATTTGAAGGTATGCCGGTTATGTCACAATGTCTTGATGCATTTCCACTTTTCCACTACCTTTAATAATGAAGTTTGCCGCTAAAGTCCTTCTCCAGGACTTTGCCAATCCATTTTTAATTAATATTCAAATACAAGATGGGGAAATAAAAATTAAACTCTTGCATGGCAATTGCTTTTATGATTGTGTTGAGTCAGCAGAGCAAGAAAAAGGTGTCTGGAAAATACTTTTTGGGCTATCTGTCGCTAGACTGTTTTCATTACAAAGTCAGGTTGATGTCCAGTGGATGGGCGTTGATGTTGCTTGTGGATTCTGTGAAGCTGGCAGATGCCCCGGGCCATTACCCTGCCTAGCACAGCAAGCTGTCAGTGTATCTTAGAGCCCAGTAACAGAACTGCTCCTGTTCTAGGTGCCTGTCAGCAGTATCCCTTCAGGCCTCAGCACTCAAGACTTTTTCATGACCAGGGATGAGGCCTAGGATTTGTGGCTAAGCTTTAACAGTGATTTAAATGTAAACAGAAAAAAAACCTATATGATTCTTGAATGATTTTTTTTAATGAAAAGCATTCATTCAATTAGATGAAAAAGTATTTTGAAATTGGGTTTGAGCAGATAATTGATGTTTGGAAGGAGAAATTTTTCCCGAAAGGGAAGTTAGATGAGCCAAATATTTTCTTAAATGCAAGGCTTGGGGAAGATGAAAGTTTCTCAGAGTTTCCAAGTATATAGTTGCATTTGTAGTAGAGATTGTAGACAAAATATGAAGGCAATGTCATCTAATGGGCAAAGCACAGGTTAAGGAGCTTAAGATTTTTAATGCTGACTGTACTAAAGAATCCTGGAAGCCAGTATTGCAAACAGTCAAGACTTTACTTAAGTCATGTCATATTGTCATGTTCTTTAAGTTCCCTGGGTATCTGTAGATAGAATGGAGGAGAGCAGTACATGCATACCTGAGTCAGTACTCTCTTACAAATCCAGATTAATTTCAGGATTAAAGGCCAAGCCTGAGCTCATGTTTGGGATTGGTTCTAGGACAACTGCAAAGAACCTGTTGGTTATGGAGTTAACAGTGGGGTTTGGAAGGGATCAGGTCAAATTTCTCTTCCAGTGTGAATCTGTTTGAAGGTGTGTGGAGTCTATCCTGCCTTTAATCAAGACAGTAAATTATATGACATGTTCCTTTAAAAGCACTGGATGCTGTAAATGCAGAAAGTCCCCAAAGCACCAAAGTCTTTAGTTGGATCCTTAAACTGATGTGGGATTGATCTAGGTCAGTTTACTGTAGTCGAGGATTCAACCTGCAGTATCCTGCAGCATCGCCATTAACATTTCCTCCAGGCAAAAAGGACATGGCAATATTTCCTTTCCTGCCATTATGGGGTGTTGTGAGACTGAGGGAACTGCATAAAGTTTGCTGCATGTTTGAAAGAGTGGCTGCGTGGGTGTTAAACATATCAGATAAATAATCTGCTATGGAAATTTTAGTGTCAATTCCCAACTGTTGTTGCCAGCAGAGTCCCAGCGTATACTAAAAATCAGAAAAGATTGATGCTGAATAATCAAACCACTCTTTTTTCCTTCCCTCTCAACCCTCAAGGAGACCTGATTGCTCTCCCACTGAAATGAGTGGCAAAACCCTCTTATTCAAGGAGGGTCCCTGTCACTGACGCTGTCACGATGCTTTTTTCCCTTTCGTGCTCTGATACACGACACAAATGCTAGCCAGGCAGATGCGCAGAGCACTACAGGGCCTCTGTGCCCAAAATAGCATCACTTTTAATTAGCTCCAGTGTGATTTGGATGCCTTGGGGTGCATGGTGTAGGATAGGTGCCGAGTTGCTGGTGTGTGGAAAGCAGAGCTGGGCGCTAGAGGGAGTGTGGGCATTTGCTAAAGGAAGGAAAATACCGCAAAGGGTGGGAGGGGAGCTGGGGTCTGGGAGATGCACGCTGGAAAGACAGGCGCTGCTGAAATATTGATATGAAAACCCGCTTGGAGTCATTGACTCTGTGAAACTCCTGCTGTCGGGGCTTCCCTCTGCGGGAGAGGAAAATCGTCTTAGCATGCACTTGGCCTCGGTAAAGCATTTCACTCTCCCTAGCAGCTGACACTGTCTGCCTTTCATGTGGTCTCTAATTGCTGACAGTCCTTTTTGTGAGGATGGAAGTCCCTGTGCCGTGATTTCTCATCCACTCTGGTCACCTCCAGCCTAAGTCCTGTGCCTGTAAAACCATCAGCATCCTCCCCACGCAGTGCTGCTGGGTTGGGAGAAGGGATGATGTTAACATTTACAGTGCTAGGAAGCAACAGTTTGAATCCTGGCTGCTCCTGACTTTGTGTACTCTATCTCCTCAAATGCCATGCTCCATTTTGACTTCGGGACTAGAGTCTGTGGGCAGCTGCTGATCTTCTCCCTTTTGCTGCGCTGGTTATAGCTGGTAGGTGGGGGGAGGAGAGTTGTGCTTTATTGCCTCTCTCCTGGTGCCTGATCTGCAGAGGATACTCTTGTCCTGACATGTTGTTTGACCAATATTTTGACCAACTTGAGGATGTTGCACAAATCTTAGTGCTTCTCTTCCTCTCTCCTTTTCTTGCTTATGAGTGTACGGGGGACAGAAGGGACCGGAATTCATCCCAGCCACTGCACTGTGGGACAAAATAACATTTCTTCCAGGGAAAACTGCTTCTGCTTACTGGTGTCCTGGGGACTAAAATAGATTTTTGGGACTTGGAAAAACTAGGGCTGAGACACAGCAAATCACTTTGGTCAGTGGTGGACTACAGGCCTCAGGATCCTAAAGACAACAGCTGTGGCGCTGCTTCAGACACTATATATCTATAGACCAGTCTATAATGTGTTTGTAATGCTGGTGCATTTTCAGTGGACAGTGATGCTGCTGATACAGAATCTTTAGGGCTGGAAGGGACCCCTGGATTTCATCCAGTCCAACCCCTCTTCCAGCGCAGGGCCACCTCGAGCAGGTTACACAGGAATGTGTCCAGGCAGGTTTTGAACGTCTCCGGAGAGGGAGACTCCACAAGCCCCCAGTCAGCCTATTCCAGTGCTCTGCCACCCTCAGTGCAAAGAAGTTCTTCCTCATGTTGAGGTGAAACTTCTTGTGTTTCAGTTTATGGTTTCAGAAACTTTTTCTGTTCAGAAATTTCACTCCAGAAATGTGTTGAGCCCCTTGTGAGGGTTTGGTAGGGGACTCCAGTGAGGAGTTAGTGGGGGGGAAGACATGACACAGAGCTCCTGCTGACTTTCAAGGCAGAGAGAAAACACGAGTTGAGTTCAGATGTGCTTCCTTGGGGTGCCAGAGGAGAGCAGGCTGTGCATGCAGGTTTTCATGATTTTTTGACTTGCAATTATGCCTAATGGGGGTGTGCATTGCCCCACGCCTTAGCTTCCCTGTGTACAAGAGGAGTTAACTCACATTGCAGGGCTGTTGCTGAGGCTTAAAATGGATGGATATTTGCAAAAGCTGTTGGGTGGGTGAGCATATATAAAGTATGATTATTTAGCTCTTGGCAAAAGTGCTTTAAGGACCTCATGGATGCAGGGAGGAAGGAGTGGGAGCTGTAATTGGTTGCTAGTATTTCCCTGCGGTTTGTGCCTGATTGGAAAATCCCCCCAGCTGTGATCAATACCATCAGGTGCAGGCAAACAGGACTGCTGGTTTGCAGTCTTTATTTGCCTTTGTCAGAAGGCTGAGAGAGAAATTCTTTCTGCAAAAGGTAGGGGGATGGATGACTCTGTATGGGCATTTTTCTGTTCTAGGCTTTCTGTCCTTTACCACCAAACCCTGCCAATTTTGTGCTTACAGGGTGACAGACATGACTGTACTTATAAAGCTCTTATGCTGCCTACTTCATCTGTGTGTTTCAAAGGTCACTAAAATGAAGATCAGCTGGTCTTTGTTGTTTATGCTTGGGGCTTTTTTGAGAAACTTCAGGCATGCAAGAGAGGAGGGATCTGCTCTGGGATGTGCTGCTGATCAGAACTGAAGTTGGAAGGCAAGTTTTCTGACTTCTGTCCCTTATTGATGTTTCCTTAATGACAAAGGACTCACTTAATGTCATCTGCCACAGTTCAGATGCTGGGTATATTTTATTTTTAGAAGAGATTGTATGAAAGAAAGGAAAAACAGGTGAGAAGAGGAGCTAAGATGGGGAAGATCAGGACTCTCAATAATGGAAAAACAGAATGTGCTCAGCTGAAATCATTAACAGATTGATCAAGTTAAAGCACTGCAAAGTTCTGGCTGAAAGTGATTTAAGGAGCATTCTTTGTCTGCTGCTCTAATCACTTTACCAACATGGCTTCCCAGATCCCAGTTATTTCAAATTGAAGCTCCTTTTGAGCTGGAGGAGAATTGACATAGCCATGAATTTGGGCTTCGATTGGAAATACAGAGACAGGAGAACTGGCCACATCTGTCTGCTGAGGTGGTTGCGAGCTGGCTCTGAACTAAGTAATTTGTTTGTTATGGGTTGGAATAATTTAGGATGGTGGTCCTCACACGGCACGTGCTTGTAGGATTCAAAGTTCAAGGGTGGTCTTAGGTTTCTGGAATCATTTGGGTGGCTTCTCCACCCTTTGTATTACACTTCACAGCCCAAGGGGGAAAGTCTGTGCTTCACACCCGGTGCAGGTGAAGGACTACTGAGTGAGCCAGGGCAATTACGTCTTCCTCCTGCCCCCTTTGATGGGGCCTGGGCTGGGTTTCCCCATGTGAGCCTTCTACAAGGTGGAGGGAGGGCTGGGGCAGCATGTGAAGGGTGGTGTCCTTGTTTTGCTGCTCATGGTGTCTTTCTAGGTTTGTTCCCAGTCAGCAAATATTGGTCGTACTGGACACTATAATGGGAGTGTGGATGAGGATGCAGAAAGGTGTCTGGGGCTGCGGTGCTGCACTTCTGGACAGACCTGCTATCTGAACTGTCATGAACACTGTGTTTGCAGTGGGACAGGATTTGGCCTCTGTTTGGCTATCAAAAGCCTGGTGTAAGACACAGGACTGATGAGCCTGCATGTAAAGGAGCACTGTGTGGTGGGAGAGGCAGGCAGATAGACAAACCTGTGTGTCAGATGAGGCTTATGAAAATCACATTTGGCCTGAGTAAAGGCTTGCCTATGAGATGGTGAGATTGCAAATCAGTATGATAGGCATGCTACTAGAAAAAATGGTGATCTTAGAAGAGAGAGAATCTATATCCATGCATACATCGGTAACTATTGTAGCATCACCAGAAGGAAGCCCCATGCACTCACAGTGTCCATATCAAGTGTTACAGAGATATAAGAGAGGTGGTCCAACAATCATTGTCCAGAGTTTTCTGGGTAGCTGAGCCTTAAACAGAAAAGCTTTCAGAAAAACATGGGATATAGAATACAGCAGAGACAGATTTGGCCAGGGCACCCCACTAGGTTATGATTTCTGCGTAGTGTTTTTGAGGCTCTGCCCCAGTAGCCATTCTGAATGCTTAGTTATCCGGCCTGTGAGAGCTGTTTGCTCTCTGAAGGATGAAAAAATGACTAAAATGCCTGGTCATTTGTTAAGCAGCAGAAGTTAGCCATCACTTGCCAGTGAGCTACTTGCCCTTCCAGGGCTCTTCTGTCTCTTGGTGTTTTCTTTCATCTGTCATGATCCCTCATTCTGCTGCCCATTTGGAGCTGTAAATAGTGGCACATGGTGCACTTAAGTGAGCATTGCAGGCCTGCCGGAGGACTGGCTGTGATCGATACATTGATCAGCTGGAGTCCTGCCAGCTATGAGAGTGGACACTGGGTGGCTTATGGCTCAGGCCAGATGTTATTTTGGGACCTGCTTCTTCACTCAGCTGAACAGAGCTGAGCTTTGTTTCTCTGTGACCTTTTTCCCCTGTTGAATTCAGTTCAAATTGGTTAATGGGTTCCAAACTTATCCCTCCCATGCTAACCCACAGGCAGTGTGGTCTGTTGCAACTAAAGCTGAAACTTAAAACACAGCATCAGCACCAAGGAGGTCTTAATTTTCTTAATTAATGTTGTTCACTGTTGTTTTTTCACCAGCCTGCCTGGGAACTCTGTTCCTTTTAATCAAAAGGCAGCATTGCTGGTGGTGTAGCATTCTCGATTTGCATGTGCTACATCTCTTTGTTGCAGGCTCAATTCTACCCTCTCTTGCTTTTAATTAATTTGAGATTATCTTCATTACTTGTCCCTACCTCACATGCTACAAGTAACAAAGCCTGCCTTTGAGTTGTGCTGAGGTTTTGTGCTGGTGGCTCTCAGCTTTCTGTGTGCTTTGTTTTCTATTCCTTATCTTTTGTCCATGCTTCCTGCAGTGCTATGGAAAACAGGCAATAAACTGGACTGGGAAGAAGGCATCTTCGTGAAAGGGGAAAAGAGGCAGGTCTAATTACAGCACTAAAGAATGAGATCAAACGTGAGGTTGTAAAATAAAATGTTGGCTCATTTAGGAATGCTGTGTCTTCTGCGAAATGGAAGAGTCTCATCTTCTTCCCCAAAGACAAAGGTTAACAGTCGCTAAAGTCATCTGAGCAGCGCAGACTGTTCTCAGACTGGTATCTGGATGATCTGCAGATATTTCTTCAAGTGCTCATTCTAGTGGAGACAAGGGTGAGAGGCAAGAGCTTCTCATGGTACATGTGAGGACACAGGAAGGAGTTGATACGTGTGTCAAAGCAAAGCGTGCAGTGCTGCTGTTTCTGTTTCGCAGCTCATGGGGAAATGTTTTGTGCAGTCTTACTGATGAGAGCTGTCTGTAATTTATTGCCCCTGGTAGCTAGTGGTTTATCAGTGCAAAACTTGCTATACCTGTGTTTATCAAAATGAGTTGCATGTGGGCACCTGACAGGATGGGAAAGGACGGAGTGAAGCTTCATGGGCTTTTTACTTCTTTTAGAACCTCATTTCAGTCACAGTGGTCATATAAAAAAAATGTGTTTTAGAAAGGTAGAAGATACTATGCCTGTGTTTACATGTGTGTAAGGATACGTGACCTGATAACTAAATAACTAAGTATATAGCTATTTAACTAAATGAAATGTAAGAACCATGTAACCAGAGATTATCTGGGGCTGTAATCTACCTGCTTTTCCTCCATTCCCTCTCAACACCCTCCTGCTGTAGCACATGCGCTGTAATCCGTTTATATGGGATGGCAGATCCCTTCCTTCTCCTTTCCTTGCCACAGCCTTTGGACAGTGACAGTGACTCACAGCCTCTGGTATGAGTCAGGAGTGAACTGTCTTGTGTGGTTATATCTTGACATCCCTCAGTTGTACATCAAGTTCCTTAGGTTGAAAGTTGTTGTTCATATGCTGAGTTTGGAGCTCTTATAAAACATGAGTCCTCCCTGGGTTCAGTTCTGCTCTGCTGTTGTCTGCAGATCTAACTGCTCAAGAGACAGGTGGGAATGGTAGCAATGTAGAAAAGAGCTGGCAATTAGCTGGGGTCTGTCATGCCTATGGAGTTGTAGGGTTTTGAGAGATAAGTATAAAACTGTGTAACGGTAAACATTTGGAAACAAGAAAGGCTTTCCCCACCCAGGTGTATGTACAGCACCTTTCACAAATCTTGTTTATTAAAGGATGGTGTATATAATATGGATGGCATAACCTTGCTGTTTGGACTTGACTGCATATACGGAATTTGAACTCCCTGGAGAGGAGGCAGTGTGGGCATTCCCTGCCAGCCTCTTCCTGCAGATCTGAGATGATCAGTGATGATCAGATGTGATGGGGAAGGTGTGGCCTTTTCCATTGTCTCTCTGTCCTTGATACCAGCCTGTCTCTGGCATGCTGGCCAGTTTTTGCTCACTTCCTACCTCCTGACCATGGAGCCAGAAGATGTTTTACTCCTGTGAGGTAGCCCCCTGTGGTGAATTCATGCTGACAGACAGTGCAGGTGACAGGGAAGCTGGTAGCTCTTTCAGGGTCATTCTTTATTTAAATCCTCTCTCTCCAGAGGAAAGCTTGTTCTTGACTTGTACTGATGCATTTTCTTGTGCATCCTTCTGCTATGGGAGCTCCTGCCCAGGGCAGGGACAGAGAATGAACCTAAAGGGAGGAATTAGAACCAGGGGAAAAAAAACCCAAACAAAGTCTGCTGAGCAAGGCATGCACAGCTACTGGCTAAGTCTAACTCCCATTGGGAGAGAAGGGAGGAAAGTGATTATTTGGAGTCAGTGTGCAGGTGTCTGGGACATGGTCACTTCAGGTTAGATGTGCCATGGCTGAATGCTAGTTGGAGTTATCTCAGACAAGAACTGGGCAGAGAAAGGCTGCCAGAAGGCTTTTCTTCTAGTTATTTAGGTCAGTAGAGTTGAATGGGTCATTCTCACCTGCCAGGGTGCATAAATTGCTGTCATGCAAGCTAAAACTTTAGACCACTGGTTAAATAGTCTGTCCTGCCATTAACCAAAGCGAAAGGAAGGATGTCAGTAGGTACAAATTACCCTTTTAAGAGTCATTGTTCAGCTGATGTTCATGGTCCAAAATTCACTCTGGTTTATGGCAATTTTATGCTGGTCTTGCTCCAACAGATCTTGATTTATACTAGTGCAAACAGGATCCTAATGTGAATTTCTGTGGGCAGCCTTAGTTTGCCAGTGTGGGTCTTCATGCACCTCCTTGGCTTTGTGCCCTTGCTTTTATTTATTTTTCATTCTTCTTGAATGACCTGAGCTTGGGACAGTGGAAATGAGTTGCCTGATTGTGGGAAACATGACTAAGTCTACAACTGGAGGGAGGAAGAAGGAGTTATTGCCACAGTGTGGACAAGTATCTCTCCCCCTGTTTTTCACTGGTGGGGAACTTGGGATGTTCAAGTGCAAATTTGCTGGAGTGCACTAGCATGTGCTTGTGTTGTTGGCATTAGCAATGCAAACTGATGTCCATTGGCTATCGGTGATTTGGACACATTTGGGTGAGAATTGCTGAGCTGGACTTGCCAAGTGTCTGTTCTTTTGGAGTATTTCTAATGAACAACCTCACTGTGACAGTATGTTCTAAATGCTCGTGTGCTGGTTCTGGGAAAAGACGGGTATCTTTTCCACCATATCTCTCAAAGTCTTTCAGGCAACTCTGTACTCTCAGTTCACTGCTTTGCTAAATATCTTCACTACTTATGAGGGGCTTTTGTTATGAGAGGTTGTGATCACCTTCTGGAATGGAAATTGGAGGGAATGAGCAGCTTACAATAAACCAGAAAAAATGGACTTTAAAAAACTGTGTTATAGTGTAGTCTTGAGCTGGGATTGCAGATTCTTCTGCACTTGCTTGAGAAACAGCTGCTATGGGGAAATTTCTCTCATTTATTTATTTAGTTTTGGCTGGTTAGATAAACAGTACACAGACGTGGCCAGATAGCCTAAGTACTGTGAGTGACCCTTTTGCCAGACTGCGAATGCTGTTCTGGATCCTCTCAATTCTGCTTGGAGTAACTTGTCACTGGAACCCTTTGGTTTCTCTTTTGCTCTCTGTTTAATGAAACTGCTATGCTTGGTTTAAATCAGTGGCATTAGAGAAAAGGACCCTAGCTTGATAAAGCAATGGCTTCTGTCAGAGTAGCATGCTTTATTTCAAGGGCTTATTTTTCATCTTCCTGATGTTGGAGTAGGGCAACAATAATACCTTCAAAGTCATTGGTAATAACACTGATGAAGTGTCAGTAAGATGAGAAATAGACCCACATTACTTCCTTGTCTCTGGCTGCTGGTGGGCTTGGATAGGATGGAATTTAAAAGCCTCTTCCATCTGCATGGATGGAAGCGCTTCATGGATGCTGTGCTTCAAGCTGTGTTTCATAGAAGACAGCAACAGAAAAGCATTAATGCTATGGTACATTACCAAGTGTCACAAGCCACTGAGCTTAAGTGAGTCCTTAAGAAGTAGCTTTTAATAATGATGAGGGCTTCAGTTTTGAAGTTCCACCAAGCAATGTCCAAACAGTATGTCAGACAAAACTGAGGCTTCTTTACTATGTTGGTGGAGACCATCCTGGCTGCTAGTGTGAAATTTTCTCTTTCTGCTTCGCTCATTGCCTGAGCTCTGACATGTTTTTCCAGGTTCCCATGTTGGCAGTAGCTGTCTCTATCAGAGCTTTGCTGATTCTTCGCTGGTTCTGGGTTTAGGTTCCCCACTAGCTCTGCTGGCTGATCTGAGGAGTGCAGCCGGTGCGTTATAGGGTCTTAGTGAAAGCCTAAAGAAAACGTCTAGGCTTTGGCTCAGCAGTTAAGGCTTCTTAGCTCTTGAGGCTGAATGACTTAAAGCACAAAGAGACAACGTACTGAAGGTGGTCTATTTATTACAGCAGGTTCCAATTAACTTTTCTCCTTTACAGGTTAAATATCTGGTAGCTGTTCTTGTCCGTTGTTGTCATACAAGATCTGAGTCAAAGCCAGTGAATTCTTTGCATTTCTATTGAGTATAATGGGTTTTGGACATGTGCCCGGGAAATCAGATGTGCTGGACGAGACCTGAAGTCCATCTATTCCCCATGTCACATATCTGACATTGTTCAGTAGCACAGCTGTATCTGGCATTGAATAGTATCTGGCACATCTAGCATCTATCTGGAATCAAGAATGCATAGTACGGAGAGCTCTGCAAATAACTTACTACTCAGCTTGGGTTTTTTGAGTGTGTGTGGGGTGGTTGACAAAAGGGATCTAATTTGAGCTTAACCCCTAACCCCCACCTCCACCCTGACAGGTCTCTCCAGATGCTGACTTGGATCAAGCACAGACTCATTCTGATTTAAAAAATACAAGAGAAACAAAAATAATCAACAAAAAAACCCCCAAACCAAAACAAAGCCCAACAACTAAACCCCCAGTACAACCAACCAACCAGATAAAACCCCACCTCTCCATAATTCTTAAGGAATAGTTTAAAGGCTTTTTTTAAATAGAAAAGCTGAGGGGTTTGTTTTGTTTTTTTAAGGTTAAAATGGAACATAATTACACACTTATGAAAGCCAACTCAACACAATTTAGGAGATATAAAATAAGCTGGTCTTACTAAGTTGCTATTTTACTGCAAAAAGACACCCTTGAAGATACTGCTCCGATTTTCTGCGCTACGCTGTGTCTTGGTATGAAGTTGGTGAAAAGAAGTCTCCAGTGTTTGTGTGCTCTTGCTGGAGGAAAGCAGTGAGGTCCATGGATAAAAATAGGGATTACAGTGTCTGATGCAGGCCCCACTAGTGAGATTGTGTTGCTTTGTTTTAATTACAGGAATTACCTTGCTGATGTCTGTTTGTCAGTCAGCAGGGCAGAGCTTACATGCTGTTCTGGAGGTGGCCGGAAGGTAACAGTTACTTTATAGAGTTTTTTTGTTTGGCGTTTTTCTTGTAGAAGAAGTTTTTGAAATGAAAAATTCAAACTGCAATGTGTGTGGGTTGGTGCGGTGGTGATTTGGTTTTGGGTTTTTATTTTAATAGGGGTTTGGTAACATTTTTTTTTTTGCTAATAATAGCAGTTGACAAGAGCAAAAATCAAACTTCTTTGTTCTGCTTTGAAACTCATCAGTTTATGGCTGGGTGGATTGGGAGTATGATGTGTGTGAGAGCGGAGGGGGAGTTGCACTTCAGATCTAGATCACTCGATCCCATTTCCGAGATCCAAGAAAATATTTTGGCAGCTGCTTTCATTTTGTTTAAAGGGCTGGTTGGGTTGATTTGGGTTTTTTCTACCTCAAAGTTAATTTGCAACTGAAGTGGAGTTATGAGTGCCTTTGAAGGCAAAGGAGTAGAGCTCCCATGTGCATTACTTGTGCATGATGGAGAAATATATATATGAGCTCATCCCTTAGCCTTTACATTAATCACTGGCAAGTTGTTTCCTTCTGTGCCTCAGTTTCTCCGCCTGTGAGAGGAGATTGACCTCTGTTCCAAAGCTGTTTGAGACTGACTGGTGAAAAACACTGGTTAAGCACTGTTATCTGTAGCTATTGGCAGCTGAGCTTTGGACTAAGATACTTTTTCTTTCTCCTTCCCTCAGAGAATCAGGCATTGGCCACTGTTCAAGGCAGGCAATAAATGCAAACTGTTCTATTGTATTTTTCCAATCCTAATTTTCCCTGGTTGCATAAACAGCATAACAAAACTGTGAGGCCTGTGGCCTGTTTGGTTATGATCCCATCAGCCTGCAGGGGGTTGTGCCTGGGAGTTACTGCATAGAAGTTCCAGTTGAATTCTATTTGTGGTTTACTTTTTGAAACATAATTTCACTTCTAAATGTGGAAAGTGTGTGGAGTTAAGAGATTTGTCCTGGTGCTGGGAAGGGAGTCCTAGTTGGATTAGTTTAAAATAAATTAGTTCTAATGAAATATTTAGCCTTTAAACAACACATTTAATAGAGTGAATTGCATTTTATTTATTAATGACTGTTGCAATGAGATTTGGAGAGGAGTTCTGCTAAAATGCAGTGTTGTGATATTGCAAAAATATAGTAATGACTATAATATTTTGTTGAATTATTAATATCCACTCTGCCAACAGAGCCACGTAAGTGTCAGATTTCAAAGTTGTTTTCATCTGAAGAGTGATATGTGGGCTATTTTTTGGGTAGTTTTTCCAAACATGTTTTGTTGTTGTTAATTAAAGGGACAAAATAAAAGCAGGAAGGACAGTCAAGTGTTGCCACTGTTGAAATCAACTCTCCTCTCCTTATCAAAGCACCCCTAGGAAATGTTTCAAAGATTATTTCTTTCTGTCAGAGCCAGGTCTTTTTGCAAAGAGAGATTCCTTGTAGTGGAAAAATTGCAGTTAAAGAAAAGGTGTATAGGAAAGCCAGGCACAGGGCTGACCGAGACTGCTGCTTCTTTAGTAAAGCACCCTTGTCTTTATGTTACCTCCTCTACTACCAGCTGGCATATTTGTTCCCTTCATCCATCCCTTGGTGGTTATTGTCAAAGAATGATGGCAAATTCTGCCCAGTTCCCACCTCAGGAGAGAGTTTCCTTACCTGTTTTCCATGTGGTGCCCAGGGAGCTCCTAGATGTTGGCTGTGACATGCTTAACCTGCTGTGGGATTGTGATGGTTTTGCTGTTGGTGTTCCCTCAGCATGGTTGTGCTCCATGCCTATGCACGCTTTCAGACAAACTCAGGCCTTGTTTAGGGGACAGGGCAGCCCAAGAATGTTTCCTTTTGGCACCTTGGCTTGGTGGCAGACCCTGTGGTCTCTGGATCGATGTATGGGTGCTGACCTGTTATATTTTCTAATATGGGCATAGCAAATGAAGACCAAAAGTGATATGAAAGTAAAGGTCTCTTATCACTTGAGCAACTGTTTTTCTACTATTCCCTTTGCATGGAGTAGAAGTTGTCTGAAGTCTCCCTGAACTTTATGTGGGGCCTGTAACGCTAGTACAGGATGGTGAAGATTTGTGAATACACCAAAGATTTCCCTTATCCACCTAAAACTACTGCTCTAGAAGCATCCTGTTAAGCCACTTGTCCAATTACCCCTTGCTCTCTGGTGTGACTTTATGGGTTGCCAAGCAACTGGGAAAAGTTTGCAAGGCAAGCTTGCTAATTACTGGCAACCTGGTATGTTTTCCTTCCCTTCCCAGCATCTTTCCTATTTTATTTAATTTTCCAACTGAAGCTGTCTGTCCAAAGGAAGCTTTTCTGGATATTTGGGTGTATCCTGAGGCACTTCGAAAAATCTAAGTCATGAGTCTGCACCTGGAGTGGTATTGGGTCTAGATGGGATGAGGTTAACTTTTTCCACAGCAGTCCTTTTAGTGCTGTGCTTTTTATTTGTAGTTAGAAAGGTGTTGATAACACACCATTATTTTGGGTACTGCTGAGCAGTGTTCACACAGTGTCAAGGCTGCCTCTCCAGCATCCCACCAAAGGCTAGTTGGCTGGAGGTGGGCAAGACCTCAGCAAGTTTGCTGATGACACCAAGCTGTGTGGTTCGGTTGATAAGCTGGAGGGAAGGAATGCCATCCAGAGGGACCTTGACACGCTTGTGAGGTGGGCTGAGGCCAACCTGAGGAAGTTTAACAATGCTAAGTGCAAGGTCCTACACCTGAGTCAGAGCAATCCCAGGCACAGCTACAGGTTGAGCAGAGAAGAGATTCAGTGCAGCCCTGCAGAGAAGGACATGGGGGTGTTGGCTGATGAGAAAATGAACATGAGCTGGCTGCAGTGTGCGCTTGCAGCCCAGAAAGCCAACCATATCCTGGGCTGCATCAAGAGGAGTGTGACCAGCAGGTTGCAGGAGGTGATCCTGCCCCTCTACTCTGCTCTTGGGAGACCTCACTTGGAGTACTGTGTGCAGTTTTGGTGTCCTCAACATAAAAAGGACATGGAACTGTTGGAACAAGTGCAGAGGAGGGCCACTAGGATGATGAGGGGACTGGAGCACCTCCCATATGAAGATAGGCTGAGAAAGTTGGGGCTGTTGAGCCTGGAGAAGAGAAGGCTGCATGGAGACCTCATAGCAGCCTTCCAATATCTGAAGGAGGGCCTATAGGGATGCTGGGGAGGGACTCTTCATTAGGGGCTGTAGTGAGAGGACAAGGGGTAATGGGTTCAAACTTAACCAGGGGAAGTTTAGATTGGATATGAGGAAGAAGTTGTTTACTGTAAGGGTGGTGAGGCACTGGAATGGGTTGCCCAGGGAAGTTGTGAATGCTCCATTGCTGGTGGTGGTCAAGTCTGGGTTGGACATAGCCTTGGGTGACATGGTTTAGTGGGAGGTGTCCCTGCTCATGGCAGGTGGGTTGGGACGAGATGATCTTAAGATCCTTTCCAACCCTAACTATTCTATGATTCTAAGACCTTGGGAGGGGACACAGCCAGGACAGCTGACCCAAACTGACCAAAGGGATTTTCCATACCATACGATGTCTGCTCAGCAATAAAGGCTGAGAAAAAGGCAGAGGAGGCAGTGGTGGCATTGGTTATTAAGGGGTTTCTCTTTTTGAGCAACCACTATGTGTACTGAAGCTCTGCTTCCCAGGTAGTGGCTGGATATCACCTGCTGATAGGAAATAGAGATTTTATTTTTTTTCCCCTTTGCTTCCATCGTTAGCCTTCGGTTTTCATTACTAAACTGCCTTTATCCCAATACATGATTTCTTTTCATCTTGTTTTATTCCCCCTATCCTGCTGAGGAGAGGAATGATAGAGCAGCATGGTGGGGACTTCGCAGCCAGCCAAGGGCAAGCCACCACAAATGCACATAATACACATGTAAAGCCCCTTTGATAATAAATTAGAAACTGAGAAGGATATTCAGGTAGGAAGAAGTTAAAGTACTATTAGCATTCTGGGCTTTATGGGGTGCACATCTCAAGGATAAACTCCTAGCTCCTTGTTGTAGAGTGGAAATCTTGAAGGTGATCCAGCAGGTTGCAAATGTCAAAGTGTTTATTGCAAAGTCACCTGGACTAGGATGACTTTCTTAACTTTAGGAGCTGAATGTCTGAATCTTTGTCCAGGAGGTAAAAGGTATGAATTGCAGAGGATTGATGAGAGAGGGAGCTCTGGAGTTCGTCTGAAGAAAAGCAAATGCATCACTCTTAAAGACACACAGGATAAAGCTGGACCTTGTGTGCAGTTCTCAGGGCTGGTGAAGTGAAGAGGGTAATTCTGAGGAGGATCAGCCAAAACCAGTGGGAGCAAGATCCATATAAGTTCCTATGTTATAATATAAAGGAATCAAAGGAAGACTGTTAAAACTTCTCCTTTATTAGCTATTTTCTTTCCTCTCATATTTGATAATGCTGTTCTTACTCTTTGGCTTCTAGAGAAAGCATTTCAGTCTTTCAGCAGAACTATGTTTATGCAAACTGAAGAACTAGTCTTAAAACAGCATCTAGCATTAAGCTGTCAGAAAAATGTATTAAGTGGTAATAATACTGAAATGAATAAATATACCACCCTAACCTTCTCAAGAGGGACCTTACTCTCCATGCTTTTTTCCACACAGCTTTTTGTTTGTAGGTAATCTACTGGAAAAGAAGGCATTAGTCCAGTCTTGTTTCTAAAATCCTGCTAACAAGTTTCTGCCTATTTATCCACAGAGAGGAAAAAATGATTTAAGGGCTAAGGAAGGCAAAACACTTAGGAGCCAAATGGGAAGATGGAAGTAGGGACGCATAGTGACAGTGAGGTCTGAGTGCAGTAGAGCTACAGAAAATGGTACCCAGATCAAGGCTTGTGGGGTATATGGAATCTGGCAGTATGGTTTGGCCAGCTGTGCTGCCTTTAGGCCACCTTTCCTCAAGAGTTTTCTTGTTTGAAGGAGAAACATGATCCTGTGACCTACTTTTGACCAGCATGGCTAAGTGTTTCTCCATGGTGAGGCCATGGTCCTTTATGCTTGCTAGGTGCCAAGCTCCCATTAATTACACTGTCAACGAGGTATCAAAATCCACTGAGGAGCTGGAGTATGGAACTTCTTTCACTACAAACTGGCATGGGAGAAATCTTGAGCTTATGCCCCTGTTTAACCACAGAGATGTTTCTCTGATGGTAACAAACACGCCACAGAGATATTTGCATTATAGAGATTTGGGTTTGCCTCATGGTTTTGTAGAGTGTAGTAATCTAATGTGAGGAGGAAAAACATTTCAGCTCAAAGAGACAAAACTTTGTAGTAAACAAACTTCATCTTTTGTGCAGGGGTTTGTCAGAGAGAACTGATAGATTAATTGGATTTAAAGCATAGAAGTTGTGCATAAACTATCTGAACTATAAATAGAGGGATCTAGATAGATGGTGTGCTAAGTGAATGCACCATCCTTGACCCCCCTAAGTGCTCCAGGTGGCATGCACTTCTCTCTTTCTTATTTGCACACTTGTTTCCAGTGCTTTTTGCATATGTTTTGCCACCAGATATTGGCAGCCTGCTTCCACTTGTTAGAAAAGAGATTTTGCTTATCACTGCAAGAGACTGTGATGTAATTGCTACCAGCCAAGCCTTGGTCTGAAGCCTTACTTCCTGACAAAATAAATGGAGGTTGACTCATCTTTCTTGAGCTTTCACTTTCACTGTAGTCTTAGGCTGTGAAATGCACTTATGTAGTAATTGTCCAGCAAAGGTATTGCCCATCTTTTCTGAATTTCCAGATGATGTCTTCTGTTTTTATATATTTATATGCATGTTACTGGGAATGTGACAGAATAAAGTAATTCTTGCTTGCTAGTTTTCCCTACTTAGGCTCTCTGGGTGTGAACGCAGAGAAAACGTTCTACTTGCAGGCATGGATTGCTTGGGAAGAGGGGGAGGGACAAGACACTCTTTGGTGTGTAGCCAGCTGGGTTTGATCTGGATGAGGTGCTGGGGGATGGCTCTGTCCCTGTGCAGTTCCCTTTATCTGTGTTAGGACTGCAGCAAGCCCTGAATGCAAAGACTATGAAAAGGTGACTGAAGGATTGTAGAGTGACCCATGTTACTTGTAATCTATTGAGTTATTCCCCTGTAAGTCAAGCATCCTCTTTCAGTGATGTTATCCCGCTATCACTTAAATAAATACTAATTGAGTGCAATCTGTAGAGAGTTTGAAGTATACAGCCTACTGTCTTTTTGTTTTGATTCAGGCAAGAAAGCTTTGGGAGAGCTTGAGCTTTAGCCTGGTGTCTATCGCTGAGCTGACTGAAAAACGCAAACTGGATTGTGGGCGAAGTAAAGCAGAATGAATTTGTCTGAACTGAGCCTGAGCGTGTTCTATTGACTGCTTGTGTTGACATTCATAGGGAAATAAACTGCAGTAAGGAGCATTAATATTTTGTGAGGAAACTACATATTAAAAATTGACGCCAAAGTATTTTCCCCAAAATTGCTTGTGCTTTTTGGAGCTGGAAGGAGAAAAGAAAAAAGGAGGAAGGCGCCGTGAAAAGCTATTGAAATGCTTCATTAATATATTATCTGAAGTGACTTTGCTTTCAAAAAAAATATTTTTTTGTGTTTAGGTGGTGTCACTGAGAAATATGAGTCACATTGCCGGTTACCGGTTTTATGGCAAATGTTCAATTGAGTAAGAGTTTGTACTTAAAGATTTCAACTGCATGTAGTTTTACAATGAGAATTAAATCAATACCACGAGTCTCCGTAAGACCCAAGGGACAGGAGAGTGATTATAAAATTACTGTTGATGTGTTTTTCAGTGTAATCTGTTTTCCAAGGAACTTGAAAATTTCTTGAAAAGTTTCAGTTTTAATTAAAGGACTTTCATGACAGAAAACTGTGGTTTTTTTTGGTTTTTTTTTTTTTTTTGAAGTTGTTTTTATTTTTTTCAGTGCTGAAATATTTTCTAAGTATTTTGGGCCGTTTTAAAAACTGCATGATAAATGTTTACAGAAACGGGGAAAATTGTTGGAATTTCAAGTGAGAGCACAGATACTTTCTAATCAGATCCAGTCATAGATAAAACTGTCAACACTTATAAGCTGAGCTAGGAAGTTCAAATATCATGTGCTGAATGTTTATATTGAACTGTCGACAATCAATCCATAGGGTCAACTTTGAAAATGTCAGAGGTTTAAATGGGAAGTGTTGTCAGGAAGCTGAGATTTGCTCAGAGCACTCGTATGCAGACCAAGATGCCATGTTTTGCAAATGTGGTACTCATGTTCAGTCAGTTACCTGATTCTTGCTGGCAACATTTCTTAAGTTATTAGAGCTGTCTTTAAAGCTTTTTGGTGTGGTTTTGTTTGGGGCACTAGAGCTGGTTCTCTGTTCCTAGCATATCACTAGGAGCTTTGACCCTTAGTAGCTTTGGCCTTAGTGGAATATACATTTATTTATTTAATGCTGGTACAAGAGAGGAAATGGCTTGCAAAATCAGGTGAATTAAGGACTATTTCAAGGGAAGATCTATCTCTTCTTGAAAATCAGGAAAGAATTTAATATGTGCTTTCAGAGCAAGACTACACAATGGATGAAGAGAGACAAAGGAGGCTTTGCCTATTTGTGTAGTAGTTGAGAAATGAAGAAAGGAGAAAAGAAAGCTGGGAGACTTGGGTTTATTTAGACTTCAAATGTTAACAGGTTGTTTATGCTACCAGTTCCATTGCCTGTGGAAAAACTTCCTTTCTTCCAGCTGTTACAGCTTGGATCAGGAATATGAGCACCATGACTGTAGGGTTAGTGGGAGTTGACAGGACCAAGGTACAATGGGTGACAAACATGGTTTGAGGAAGGGAACATCCCTGCTGTTTGGAAAAGCAGTGCCTGGAATAAGGAGAACCTGATCACAGTTGAAATTTCTGTGCTGCCATAATATAACTATACCACCCCATAATATAACTATACCAACACTGGGCTTCAAAGAGCTGACATGATCCAGTAAAATAAATGCAATGTTCCTATTCCTTTTCTTTACCCATTTTTTCTGTTGGGGCCATTCATTTGGAGAGAATTTTTAGAGAAAATATATATGAAAATCTGAGTTTCAGAGAAAATGGCATGATACAGTACATGTGTTCAGGGAAAACAATGGTGAAAACCTGTGAATGGGAAGCTTTGCAGCATCTCACCAGCCTTTAATCTTGAATTCAAAAGCAAAATGTTTGCTGCTGTGCTGATTTCTCTGTATCCACCACTCAGTGTTCCCAGACTGCAATGCGAATTTTTCTCAAGGCTTATGGTGTTTGGGACTCTGATGCTGCTGACAGTAATGAGAGAAGTGTTGGGCTGGGGAACACCTGACTCCAGACTCCAACACAATCTTTTTGCAGTGCCAGCCAGGACTGAAAGAGTCACAAGCAAGATGCCCCCTCTTCTCAGCCTGTGCTTTCTTATTCTGATCACCTGGGGACAGGATTTATGTCCAAGACAGGAAATATGTTCCTTTTCAAATGGTTTCTCAAAAACTTGATCATTGGTGTGGTTTTGAGGAGTAGCCAAGGAATCACAGTTCCTCAACTTTTGGTACAAGTCTTCCATGCTACAGAAGCCAAACTCGCCTCCAGCCTGTCAGCCCATGGTGGGTTTGGTTTGGCATTTGTGGGCTGTTGTTGTGGGTTGTTGTGGTGGGGGGTTTTTCCCCTTGGATTTTTTGTTTATTTATGGGTGCTTGTTAGCCAGCAGCCAGTTAGCCAGTATGTATATCAAGTCCTTCCTTATCTCAGGCTGCAGGATGGTAAGTGTTGAAGGTCCCCACTGCAGGAGGCAGGCTTCACTAGAGAATGCAAATGCTTTGAGCCTCAAGGACAGTAGTATCTGTCCTGCAAATTGTGGTCAGGGACTGTAATAGTACAAGGGAAGCCACTGTACATACAGACACATCACTTCTGCGGGGTTACATTTGAAAATAGCCTCACTTAAATGAGCAGCTTGGATGGCTTACTGCCTTTGCAGGAGCTGAGCAGCAGCCTGCTGACAGTGAGCTGTCATCTGGCATCAGGATTTGGTGTCATCTACTTGATGTTTTCAGGCTCCTTGTTACTGTAAATCTCAGGGGCTTTTCACAAGGAGTGAGGCACCCTGGTCCTTTGGGAATTTTGTCACAGGTTAATGCCTGTTGTGAGGCTGAAAAGTTATAATAGATCAGGCATGTTTGGGGCCGGCAATAAAACATAATTCATTGAAAGTGAAAGCTGAAAGCTTTATCATGAGAGGAGATAAAAAGGAGAGGAGAAAATAATCCAGTAAAAAGTTTACCCAGCTCTTTTGGTTGTCAGTGTTCTTATTTACTGTTAGCAGTTTAAAGGTCTGACTTTGGATCCCGTATCTCTGCTTGATGCCTTATGCTGCTAATGATCTCTGTCCAAAGACCCTTCACTTCAAGCTCAGCATCCTGTGAATGATGAGATCCCCCAGGCCTTGACCACCAGCTCTCCCCAGTGCTCTACAAGGCACAGTAAGTGGGTGCTGGGAGAAGAGCTGCCATTCAGGTATTACATAGTGTGTTGTGGGCTGTGCACTGAAGGAGTTGAACTACTCTTCTCTGAGTCTCTCAATGTTTGAGAACACACTGATTATAAGCAGGTAAAAATAGCAGTGTAGGAGGTTGCACACTGAAAGACTGCGTTAAGTAGGCAGGAGAAAATAGAAAATTTGCTGATTATCTACATATATACATACATATACACACATGCACACCCACCCACACCCCCTGCTGGGAAGCTCTGTAGGGAGTTGGAAATGCAGCAGCCTCCTGTTATCTCGAAGCTGCTGGCTGGATTGTCCATTGAATGGGCTTTATGACTTCAGTCATCAGCTCCAGCACAATGGCACTGTCTTCATGGCTTTTTATCTCATCTGCCTGCTCTGCCAAAATCCTTTACCCACCCCTATAATCTTTGCTTCAGGAGATCATCTTCCAAGAAGTTATTCCTTCACAGCATACTTTGCAAGTAGCATGTCCTGTTCCTGCCTCATCCCAGTCTTTGCCTATATGTGAGTCCTGCTGATGTGTGCTCACATCAGGAAGTGTGATAACTCTTTCATATAGTGCTGAATGATGCTATGGGGCACTAAAAGTCCCAAAATTCCAAGACGTGTGTTCTTGAGAAAGGGATGTGCCTGGGCTTCCTAAGACTTCAGTGCACTTTAAGCCTTTCAGATTGACACCTGAACTATAGATGTTTTAAGTTTTTTTGTAATGTCCCTGCTTTCCCTGCTTGTTGTCTTGGGGTAAATCTCTGCATGGTTCTCTAGCAATTACTTTTGCTTCCTTATGCCTGGCGGAGCAAAGTATTGAACTGCAAGGCAGCTGACAGAGATTGTATGCTGCAAAGCATGGTCCTCCATCCATGTCCACTAACTTTTCAATCTTTACTCAGCTTCTGTAGTAACTGGCTGATATTTGCCAGTCTCAGCTGCTTTTTAACGTGAAACATCTACACTCTCTTGGTGGATTTTGGTTCTTGGAACCCGACTCTTCGTGGGAACAGTTGGGTATTTAAAAGGTTTCTCTTATTACGGGTGTTCATGAATTTGGCTGTCCAGGGAGGTGTTTAGAGAGAGGCACTTTAACAGTTAACTCTATTCTGGGCAATTGTGCTGATTTCCCGTATCTCCTTCAAGCCTTTAACTCCATAGCAACCACATGTGCATCTCTGCCCCTTCCCCATTTCTCATCATGGCCTGATTGAAGCGTGCCAAAGGTGGAATTTTATTGAATCATGAATTTTGTAGAGTTGTTCTTCTCATGTATTGCTGTGACCCATTTACCCTCTTGGGATTAGAACTGACCCTAAAATAATGCAAATCTGGTATGTCTGGGGATCTTTCCCCCTGCTCCCATCTGGTTGCTCTCATCTTGTAGCCAAATATTGTGCCGTTGTTTATGGTCATTTTCCTCAAAAATAGGAATTTTTTCCCAGGTAATTTACTGCAAGCAAGGGAGGCTGTGAGTCTGTTTTGACATAAAACTTAAGGTATACATATGCTCAATTTCTGTATCTTTGAAAAGAAAATGCTTCTTTTCTTTCAGGTATGCTTCTGGGTTAATTATCTGGAGGAGGGGCAATTAGCAAGTAATTTTCCCTGCTGCATTTATTTTTAAATAAATAGCAGGGTCTTTGCTTCTGTTTGGAAGGAAACTGATCTTGTTTCTGAAGTGTGAGTTGTTCCTTGAGGTGGGGTTAAGTAACACTGACTGTGGGGGTGAACAGATAATTCATGGATATCTTTGCAAAGCACAGATAACAGCTTGAGCTGCGGTAGCTGACCGTGGTTGCTCTTTCACTCCATTTCAAATAGGCAGCAAAATGTGTTACCACAAAATACAAGTTAAACCAATTGGCTTGGCCACTGGGACTAGGCTGTGAGCGTGCATATGCCCAATTACATTTGCTCATCTGAGAAACAGTAATTTCTTACGTGTGGTAACTTAATTGTTTATAATTGGCCTGTCTATATCCTGTGATTTCAAAGCACCAGATAGATGGAAATGCTCAAATGGATCCTTAAGCAGATGTGATCCAGACACCAAGTGGGGACTTTTTACAGATAGATGGCATGCCAGATCTATGCAGATGTAAAATGGTTTCTGATTATCTGGTTTGAAGAGGATGGGGATAGAGAGCACCAACTCTTATAAACAAGACTGCAAGACTCTACTTGCTGGAGACACAGAGTAATAAGCCAGCTGTCCTGAAGGGCCTGTAAAGGAGCAAAGGATATCTCATGGCTTTTCTGGTCTTGGGAATAAGCCACTGCAGATAGAAACTCTGTGGGTTTCTGTTCAGCTATAGTAAATTGTCATGCTGGTCTGTTGTAGCCTCAGTCACCAGAAAGAACTCATAGAATTGCTGCAGCTGAAAATAGCCAGATGCTGTGAGAGTATTACAGTAGTGAGTTAAATGGATCCTTGTTGTGACTCAGTGTGGCCTTCCTTATGTTTCTGTGGGACTGTGGAGATAATTTTAAGACAGCTGACGTGCAGTGAATCAGCCTTTTTCCTTTAAATAGGTATTCTCAGAAGAAGCTTGTAATCTATCCTAAGCCAAATATTTCACCTTAGTGGAATCCTCCTTACTCTAAGCAGGATCTGGACTTGTCCATCAAAGGATTTTGAACAGGGTAGTGGGCCAAGAGCAAGTAGCGCACTGGAGAATAACATCTGCTTGTTGTAGGATGGTGGCTGGTATGACTACTGCACTTGTCGGGAGATTGCTGGGATGCCGGGGAAGGCCTTTCTGAGAGCATGGTGCTGGAGGGTCTCTTAAAGGAAGATGCAGGTAGGTTGGAGGTCTCATACCTAATGTCTCTCCTTTTTCTGGTTCTTGGCACAATACCAAGGACTGGCAGTTGGGTAAAACATTTTGTCAACTTCTGATTCAAACCTCACTTCCAGGCAATGGTTGCTGTATGGAGCAGCATGCATACAGAGCTCTGTATTCAGTAAGCTGTCATCGCCATTCCAGCCTGTGGTATGACAGTGCCTCATCTTTCCTGAGAAGCCATAATGCTAATGAGCAGAGCATCAGAACCTGCAGGGGTTAGACTGATGTCACCTTAATGCCTTGAAGGATGCAGTCTGAGGGATAAGGGGAAAGAGGATATAGCTTTGGAAGTGTTGTGGAGTACCAAGGTAGAAATATGGTCTTCCTGCCTTAGTGTTTGCTTTGTACCCAGGAGATTTCCTAGATATCGAGTGTTAAACTCGCATCTTAAACTGCTCCTTTTAGGAAGACTCAAGAGCTTCCATCTCCTCAAGCTTATTGCATGAACTTTGCTCACCTTTCCCCAGCTGTGTGTGTTCTACTGTGTTGTTGTTCACCTCAAGCTGGGTTGTTACTAAAAAGCACTATGACAAACCATCTTAATTACCCTCGCAAATAGCAGCTAAACGTTTGTGCCACTTCTAATGGTTTTTAAAGGTGAAGTGTTGTTTGACAAATGGGACAGAATTAAAGCTAATTTATAGCTCCATGCAGAGTTGGTGCTGGTGAGTGGAGTAGCTTCTGATTCATGGCGAGGTTTGCGCACATGTTGATTTCCTGGTTGCAAGCCTTTGAAAAGAGCTAAGCAAAAGATGTGCATCTTGGTTCCCCAGTAGGCACAGAGATGCAAAAAAGAAGGAGAGCCATAGTTTGTGCAAAAGAAGAGGCTGGGAAGGGAGGAGAGAAAGAAGCTTGGTGAAATCACCTAGAGTCAGTCCTCAGGAGCAAGGGTTGAAGAATGAGATAAAGGTGTATGAGTTGATGGAACTTTCCACTAGCAATGTTATTAGTGAGTTTAGGCTAGTTCTCCGAATAGTTTGTCTGTTGTGGTGCAACTTACTGGTTGCCTTGTGGCTGGATTCTGGTTTTGGCAGAACTCTTGCTGCCTGCCTGTGCTGCTTATGCAGCAAGCTGACACACCCAGGGAGTATCAACCATGATGGAGATGTGAGTGGAATAACACCTTTGTGGGACTGAAATGTCACAACCACACCTGGAGAAGTTTACTTCTGTTGGAAGGTAGCTAGGTTTCTGTAAAGTGGACTTGGATGCTCTTGTTCAAGACGTCACTGTTTACTTCAAAAAGCTAAAGGGAAAAGACAGAAAAAGATGAGATTCTGAGACAGTGAGCAGCAGTGTAACACTTGATAAATATCTTCCTTCTGGGTAACAAAATTACATGCTTCATGGTCTTCCCTTTTCTTTCCTTCTCAAACTCTGTGGTGTCTGAGAGCGATAAGGACACTCATCCAGATATGTCTGATTCATTGAGATCCATTCCAGTGAGTCAGAGGAGCATTTCTTCCTTTCTCCCAAACCAGAATTTTCCTGTAGCTCATATTTTCTCTGACCACTTGCTTCTTCTTCTGTCCTGCCCACCCACAAGTTGTGATGTTCTTGGTGTCAAAATGACTTTGATGTACATGGCAGTCTTGCTGCAGTTTGAAGATTAGTGTCTTCAGGAATCAGTCTTGTTTCTTTGGATTTTCAAAATGTCCCTAAATTGCCCAGTTTAAAGTGTTTTTGGTGAGCCAGACTCTATTACTCTCCTAAACAGTGGTGGCTGCAGAAACATAACACTTATTCAATTGAAAAATAAACCCAAAATCTCAAACCATGCAAGTTTTCTGAACACTGCTTTCTTTTTTTCCTCTCTGCTTGTAACAACGGGTTTGTGGTTTGTGACATTAATGCCATCACAAATTGGTGACTGCCCATCATTGTCATTATCTTTCAATTCTCTGTGACCATTTGGATTCTTCTACACCCACCGGGATTAAACGGTTGCAAGAGAAGACACTTGTCACAAAAGAGTCTCAGGAGCACTAGTCAAATAGTTCTGATTTCCTTTACTCTAGAAGGTGGTATAGTTATGTTCTTGCTGATTCATTGTAATAGTTCCCTCGAGGAAGACAATTTTCCTGATCTTTGATTTAGCAAAGGATTTGGTTATTGAACATTGAGGCTTTAGGGGTTATAAGAGGTGGTTTTGCAATGAGATTTGAATGATTTAAAGAGCTACTCTCCCTCAGCAGAGGCAAAATAAATGATTTTTGCTGGAGTAACTTTGCCTTAACTCAGCGTGAAGTCAAGCAGGTTCTTATATTAGATAACATTGGTGTAATGTATAGATAGCTTTCCTTTGTGTTTTTCAAACTGATCTTCCAAGCAGCGGTGGTCTCCAAGGTGCAGTAGCTGCTCTTGGAGCCCTAACGATAGCAAAATGAGTTTGTCAGTTGAATATGGTTACTTCATGGTAACTGAAGGTGGCATAGTTGAGAATGCTTTTTTGGTCAAGTTTGGAAACTATTTTATTAACTGCTCACATAGGTATGGGGAAAAAATTGTCCTTAGCATAAGTCCTTTCCACTGTGGAGTGTGACAGCCAATGCAGCCCCTCTTCCTAGGGACTACCAACCTAAAACATGTTTGCAGTTAAAATAAGCAAGGAAACAATTTGTTTTATTTGGGGAGTTTGGTGACTAGGAATCCAAAAAGCTGGGTTTTATTGTCTACTTATATTGCTGTTTAACTGATGCTTCGAGCTCTTTTGTATGTGAAGATGTCTGCATAAGAATGGGATATCTTGCTTGCAAGTCTTCCCTACTTGCTCCAACTATGGCCAGCTTAATCTCTGATGTAAAGAGCCTATAGACTTGATTCTTTGGACTTTGGGAGAATAAAGATGGTTAATAAAGAGGGGATGAACATGAGATTTAAAAAAGCTTTTCAGGGACTGCTGTGAAATCCCTTATGGTGCTGTTGGTGGTAATTTGCGGAAGGAGTATCTCTGCATTACCATGTGCAAGTTTGAGCTCTGGGAAAGCCCTGCCATGCAGTTGTGTGAGGACTTGCAGTATCTTCATTGCGTAGGTTGCACAGGGTGAGAGGCCAGCTGACGTGACCCTCTCAAAGCTTTTACCATGCTTGGGTTTTGCAGAGTGCATGATGGAGTGAGCTGCCTGGTTGATGAGCTTGTTGGACGCCTGAATAGTTCAAGTTCTGAAGACTCAGCTACATCATGCACCTTGCGTTGTGCCATATGACAGCTGATTTCTCCTGGCAGCTAGCTGAGGACTGTGAGGAGGACGGCTTACCTTTCAGCAGAAGACTCACTGAAATGAATGTGCTTCTGCAAAAACATGAGCAAGCTGACAGGAACTTGTGAGCTTGCAGCATGCACCTAGTGTAGGGATCACCTAGTGGTAGGAGTGTGGCAAAAGGAGGCATTGGCGTATTTCTCATGTGTTTTAATAATAGGGCTGCAGGTTGATTCTCTTTATATTGAATTCCTGTGTGCCAAACTGCTGATATCGACAGGAGTCTTGTTAACCTCGGCACTTGGTGGAATTAGTGATTTGTAGGAACATAATGAGATGATTATTCTGTGTGAGTCATATAGATTGCTTGAGATTGCAGTGACTACTGACTGGCTCCTGCAACAGCCAGCAGATTTCACTTGGCTGTTGTGCCCAAGCACATCTGATTCCCCTTTGTTACACCAATGCCCTTAGGATAAATATTTTTCTGGTATGGCAACACATTGAGTTTCACGTGTGTTTTGCTCAGCATTACGAGCTAACATTGCCACCCTATGATTTTTTTGTTTCCTTAAGATTACCCATCTTGTCCTTATTCCCTAAAGTTCACAATCATCCCATCTGTAATAAACTACAGACATTTGATTCTGATGAGCTGTCATGAGATATCACTGACGTAAAGATGTTTAATAACAACAAGAGATGGAAAATGGGGATTAAAATAAAGCTCTTAGCAATTCCCTTGTGATCTTGCTGTTGATCTTGACTGCACAGAAATGACAGCATGTACTGAGACACCTTTTGCTACATGGAGAAAAGTAGAAATGACCTGACTTCAGGGTAAGTTGTGGAGGAGCACTTGAATCCTGAAGGCTAATATGTGATTCTTGTCTCCACAGACAGAAGGTGTTGGGTTAATTTGCTGTTGAAGGCTAGGCTTCTGTATCCATATTTAAGCAAACATGTTTAAAAAACTCTGCAAGGAGTTCTTTAGAGACATATCAAAATCCTTCCTAAAGATAAATTAATAAATTTAAAACAGGTACAAGGCATGCCTGTGTGTGCATGCACACCCATATATTCAGTCCTTGCAACCCAGAACCCTCTGGTTGCAATGCTGCATTCAGATGCCAAAGCACAGGTGAAAAGGTGGATACAGGCATTCACTGACTGCCCCCTAATCCTGTACCCTGTGCTTTATTGTTTCTCTCCTTTGGTGGTGGTTGAGAGTGAAGGATTAAAAGGAAGAGCTGGATTCCTTCTCTGGGTCCCTGAAGCAGCTGGTACTTGGGAACATGTTCCTGGGCATGTGCTGGCTGCAAGCTAGAACTGATGGTCCTTCATTACCTGGCTCTTCATTTACCCAGTTGAGTTACATTCTTTAGAGTGCAGATAGGGCTGTTGGGACTGAATAATTCCTAGCCTGATAGGGTGATAGCAGAAAATGAGATCGCTGTAAGCACAGTTTACTTGGTGTTCTTGATGAGTGCCTGTTAGAGAAGATGATGATTCCCTATTCTGCCCCATTCTTTCGCAGCCCTTGTGCACACTGTCCATGGCGTACCACAAGCCTTAGGAAGACGGAGGGCATGAGGAAAAGTGATTAATTTCCTGACAGGTGAGGAGGTTTTTTTCTCCCAGAAAACTTTGTAAGGTCTTGTAGGTTCTGACTTACCACCTGGTACCCAAAGCTTTGAGGGAACGAATGCTCCCATTAGTGCAGGTGGCCAGTGTATGATGGCTTATGCACTGAATAATGGGAGCAGCCAGGGACCTGAACTAGTTTGTATGTGTAGGTGCTTCTCTTCTGTATTGCTGTTGTCCTTTTATGCCCTAAGGAACAGGTCTTGCTGCCTGCTACTCAGCTTTTCTGGAAAGAAAAAGAAGCAAACAATTTTGTCACCTTGCTGCTCTGGGAAGCTCTATGTTTTGGTGATTAGACATCAGCCATGTATGATCTTGGAGAGTCAGATTTTTATGATGTATCATTCCAGGGTACACAAAGACCCTTATGGGAAGCTTTATGGTTTGCAGTCCTCCTTACTCTTTGAGGTTATAGCTTTTTTACTGTTTGCATTGTCCTGCAGTTGATTGTTAAACCAGGTAGGGGGGAATTCCTTTGAGTTTTTGCCCTTTTTTAAATTCTTTTTTAATTATTACAAAGAAGCTATTCTTCTGCAGGGCAGGAGGAACTTTAAAAGGCTGGGTTGGTAAATATACGTTCATTTCACCAGCCATTCATTGTTCCTATGGGTTTGAGTTATTTGCTGCTGCTTCGTTCTTTTTCTTAACTACTTTGACCAGTTCTACTTAAATTATTTTGGGGAAGAAAGTCTGAGGAAGTGAAAGGTTGTTTGAAATACTGTTGGTGTTTTAGTATGGAGTTTTGTTGGGTTTTTTTTTTTGCTTAATATTTAACAAAAGTGTTCTTTTGTATTCAGTTGGGGGGAACCACTTCAGATTTTTACTGCTGAAAAGAGGCCAAAATGTTAAGATCAAAAGGGCAGAGAAATGTTTGCTTTTGGTCAAAGGGATATGCTATTAGAATGATGTTTGGGAGGAAAATTATTGGCAAGCTCTAATATTTAGGTAGTGAAATGTTTCTAAGTGCTTTCTGTGCTTTATAACTCTTCACTTTTATTGATCATTTGAGTTTTCTCTAGCCTTAGTCCCTCCAGCAGCTTGTCCCACAGTACATAATATGTTGTATCCCTTTTAGAAATCCCTCATATAAAACATATTAGGTTTGGGCAAATATATTCACAAAGCATTATATTGAAGAACCTGAAAGCAAAATGTATAGTGCTGTCCCATTGTGACTCCATTGTATTTGGCAGTGACTTCAAGCCATGTATTTAGCAAGCTTCAGCAAAACACAGGTTATTTGAATCCAGTGTTCGTCTGGGAGGTCTTTTAGAACGGACTGGATTTTGGACCTGCTGGTAACGTGACTTTAATGGCATTTTCCATCCTGCAGAATAGTGCATTCAGGAATGTTATGAACAATTGTCCTGGGCTCAGCAGTAGCAGTCATTTTTCTCCTTCTTAGTAGCTGGTGCAGTGCTGCGTTTTTGACTTTTGGCCTGGGAACAGCTCTGATAACACTGACGTTTTTAGTTACTGCTCGGTAATGTTTACTCTGCCCAAGGACTTTCGGAGCCTCATGCTCTACCAGGGAGGAGGGGAAGCCGGGAGGAAACAGAGACAGGACACCTGACCCAAACTGACCAAAGAGGTATTCCATACCACAGCACATCATGCCCACTGTATAAACTGGGGGCAGTTACCCGGAAGGGTTAGATCACTGCTCGGTCGGACTTGGTATCAGTCGGCGGGTTGTGAGTGGTTGTATTCTCTTCCCTTGTTATTTCCCTTATCATTATTATTATTGGTGGTAGCAACAGTGGTTTGTGTTATACCTTAGTTACTGGACTATTATTATCTCAACCCGTGGGAGTTATATTCTTTCCATTCTCCTCCCCATCCCTCCGGGAGCAGAGGAAGGAAAGGGGAGGAGTGAGCAAACGGCTGCGTGGTACTGAGTTAGCAGCTGGGCTTAAACCACAACAACAATTTAGTAGAAGGCTCTGCAACAGAAATATTCCCTAAATAGAAAAGTTAAAGACTGTGGCTACACTGTGTTTCCATCTGACACTGTCTGTTGCCATGAGAGACTCTTGCATTTGTCTCTACTGCTGCGTGTTCCCATGGCCTCCCCTGGGCTTGTGCCACAGTTGGGGCAGCATCATCCATCAGGTGGGGGACCCAAAACCCCCAGGCTTGTGTAGTTTTCAGCTCTCTTTTCCTTCCCCCAAGCTTATCACTCATTTTAGCAGAACTGACAAGGTTTTCAGTGGGAACGAATAGCTGGGGGTGGTCAAGGGACATATTACTACTGGTTTTGGCTGCAGCTTGGGTTTGTGCTGCATCAGAGTGGCTGCATACCCTTGGTTTGTTTCTGCACTGACCAGACATTTGTGCTGTTTAGCTATGTTTTACTTACATGTTGAAGCTTCTCCTCCATACCTGCCTTTATAGATCTTCCATTAATGCTTTTTCAACCGAAGCATCACTGGATGAGCCTGCCCTGGCGTTCCACATTGATTGGGGGTATATCTCAAAGAGTAGCACTTTCTTAGTGGTGGGTAGCCAAGAGCTGGACATTTCCTGCTACTTCCATTTATCTAGGTCTTGTCACTGGCTGAATGGGTTGGTATCTTTCAGGCCAAAATGTCATTGCTGCATTATGGTATGTGCTTATTTGGAGGTTTCATCACTCCTGAAAATTGTGTACAACTCATTTGAAGGTCATTATTTAAATTTCTGGCCACCACAGATAGATTTTATGTTACCCAGCCTGCCTGGTGTGACCCAGTGCAAATTGTAAGGAAAACTAGTAGATAGCTTGGGAGTTTCAGGGTAACAAGCTAGCAGCTATGCTTCATTTGCAGCCTGGCTTGGAGCAGGCTAAATGCAGATCTACTCTCCTGGTATTGTGTTGCTCTGTGCTCATGAATGTTTGGTGGTTGTGGATCTGCCTCTACATCGTTTGTGTGATGGAGGTGGGGAGTTTCCTTTGGTTTTCTATGGCTTTTCAAGTATTTTTTCAGCTTTTCCGACCTAATCGTTATCTACTTCCAGACCTTCCTTGGGCAGGAGAGGTATAAGACTACTGTTATTTTATCTGGACTCAGGACAGAGTCCTAATCCTACTAGAGCTGTACAGCTATCAGGTGGGATAGTTTGAGCATCTGGTCCAAAAAGGTATTCTCTTCCCTCCTCTACGATGATAACTGTAAAGTCCTTTTCATACTGGCTAAATGTTTTGCATTTTGAGCAGCACTGTGAGAAGTGATCCATTTGGCATTAAGCATTAGTTGGTCTGGTAGGAAATGCTGACTACATTTCCTAGCAGTGAATCATGGGAGCCTTTAGCTAGTTGCTTTGTTACACATTTGGGATTTAAGGGCTTGTTATAAATACAAGGTCCAATTCTAGATGGATGGATGAGTCTCCTGGGAAATGGGTGCCAGTGCTGGAATGCAGAGAGGCTTTACTTGAGAGGTTTTGTTTTACTTTCATCCTGCAGGGGGATATTGCCCTGTCTCTGATGTGACTCCAGGTGATCATAAAGCCTGGATACTTTATCCTGAGAAAGATAACATACATAGTAGAACTGGGGTCAGTGAGTGGTTAATTAAGAAGTTAATTAATTAGAACAGTGTTCTTTGACTTGCGGTCAGTCTGCTGTCAATGAACTGCGTAGCAGTATATATGACTACAAATTAAAGAAAAAAGCTATACAATCCTACACGCACATCCATGCCCACACCCACAGGCTGGCAAAAACTGTGGGAAATTGAATGTAGTAAAAGCACATTTGGGAGTCAGGCTAAATTTTGTTCAGCTGTTTAAACAAATCCCATTGTAATAATCTATTGCATGATTTGGGCTTGGGTTTCTTGTAAGAACACTTGGGTTGGGGTGGGTTAGATGTGAAAAGGCTCAGAAACATGGAATTGGGTTTATGATGTTACAATGATTTGAGTGGCAAAACTGGCTGCCCTTTCTGGAATCCCTAACTCTGGGTGTTCCCTTCAGTTGTGTTGATGCCCCTGTTTATAGGACTATACTTGTCATGAATTGCTGACAGTCAAAAGCAAAACTTGAGGGGAGCGTGAGTGAAACCTAAATCTGAACTTAGCTCCAGGAATGTCTATGGGGATGGTAAGTCACTGTAGAGTGTGGGAGTGAACACAGTGAGAACCTCTTAAGTGGGATTTGCAGACAGAGAGGTTGTAAGGTGGAATTGTGCCCTTATGCATCCTTAAAAAGTTAGTGCTGCAGAGAAGCTGTGTGTGTGTGAGTGCCAGGTTTTATTGTGTGACCTAGAAGCAGAGAAGAAAGAAACAACGAATGTGTTTGAACCTGCAGAAATGTTGCTTCTTGCTCTGAGACACTTTGGTTTTTTGGGGATGTTTTGGTTTCAAATAGGCAGGAGGTTACCAGGTTTGATATGAGGGCTGTAGGAGCCTCTACCTTTGCTTATGCTGCTGGGACTATCTGGGTACTCATCTGTGGTGCGGCAAATAGACAAGGTGGGCTTAAGAAATGGAGCTGGTGGTGTGACTTGGTGGCAGAGCAATGCATGTGAATAAAGGATTTTCTTAAATAGGCAGGAGAAAAACTGATTATTTTCCAAATATTTTCTTTGTTCTTTTCAATGGAAAGGTGATGTGGGTGATCTTTCCTGATTATTAGGGATGGACTGGGGGTATTGGGTATTTCAGCAGTCACAAGGGCAAAGAAAGGAGTGGCTGTGCTCTCTGAGCTGACCGACACATTGGTCTTTCGTATATTTAATTACTGAGTTTGTGGACAGTGCCTTGTAAGAATCAGTAGTTCTGTTTTTCTGCTGGTGTAAAGCCCTAGGAGGATTAGTGATCTAGTGTGCTAGGATTAGTGTGTGGTCTCCCTGATAGGCCTGCAGCAGGTTTGTAAGCTAGGGGAGCTCAGGGAAATGTCCTCCACCAGACAAAAGAAGGCAGCTTTATTTTTGTATCACTAGATTTTCTTCTGGGGTATATCTCCAGAGTGTATTGTTGACATACATTGCAGTAACTGTCATTAAAGTCAGAGACACCTTTAACAGAGATGCAAATTGCTCAACTGTGGCATATAGACTGTAACAGCAGCCCACAATAGATATGTTGCTGTGGTTAGAGCCATCTGACTGATTCATAGCAATTAACTTATTTTGTAAATTGAACATGTTTTTCTACTTGCATATTGTTCATCGGCAATTTGGGATTTTTCTCAGGTTTGCTCATTCTTCAAAATGATCTCCTATGTATCTCCTATGGCTCATTCTTTGTCCATGACTGACTCATGAACTCCTTCATACAAGCACTTGATGTGGTGGTTAATTTGAATTAGCTTTGTCGGTCATTTGGCATGGGTTTGGTGTCTGATTAGTTAAGTTAAAATGTTCAGTTCAGAGTCCTTGAGAAGAGTTCAGATCTATCTTTACATAGCTGTACTCCAATATTCACATAACTTGGCTTTTCCTGTGAACTTTTAGACAGAAATGTGCTCATTGAAAGTTTTTTAAGAAAGATGCATCAAAAGATGATGGAGCAAGATTAAGGCCAGATCTGTAGGTTGCCTGGGAGATAAGATAATGCTACTGGACTGTATTTTAGCAATTTGTTGTGATAAGTTTTTTTATGACTATATAAAGATTGGTAAAATGGTTCTTCAGCAATAGCTTATTCAACCTTCCTCCTTTTGCTGCCTGAGTCAGAGCAAATCTGACTGTAGGCACATGCATGGGATGGGATACTGTCAAATTTCACTGCTGTCATCAGTTGCTATCTCTCATCTGAGCCTTCATGGCTGAATGATATGCATACATTTTATGTGCTACTGCTAAACTCTGGAGAGACAATCACTTGTATTAGCTGAAGCCAGTAACTTCTGTCTTAGTAATACAGTCTCAGTAACTGAAGTCTCACTGTAACTTCAGTGTGGGGTTATGCTTGTAGCAGAGAGAGCGAAGAGTGTATTGTCTTCTCCGCTGCTTCTCACTCAGGTTAGGATGGTAATGTACTCTAAAAGATATGTGACATGCATACTGTCATCTGCACATCTAGCATTGGTTGTGTTTCACATCTTGGCATATTAACTTAAAGATTGTTGCAATCCATAGGTAGGTCTGTGTGGCTCAGGATCATGCTTTATTTTTGCTGTAATGAGAGTGTTGTCTGGCTCAGGGGCAGAGCAAGCAGCTCGGGGAAGGGAAACTGTTAGAGTTGCAGGAACTGTTCGAGCTCTTCTCTCTGTACACTGTTACTCACTTGTGACATTTAACTAATGCATGAACTGACTATGGGACCGGTCACAGAATCATTAGGGCCAGAAGGGACCCCTAGATCATCCAGTCCAAGCCCCCTTCCAATGTACGTCCGCGTAGAGCAGGTTACACAGGAACGTGTCCAGGTGGGTTTTGAATTTCTACAGAGAGGGAGAATCCACAAGCCCCCTGGCCAGCCTGTTCAGTGCTCTGACACCCTCAATGTAAAGAAGTTCTTCCTCATGTTGAGGTGAAACTTCCCATGTTTTAGTTTAGGGCCATTGCTCCTCGTCCTGTAACTGGGCACCACTGAAAAGAATCTGGAACCATCCTCCTGGCACCTGCCTTTGAGATATTTATATGCATTAATGAGATCCCTGCTCAGTCTTCTCTTCTCTAGACTGAACAGCCCCGATTCTGCATTCTCTCCTCATAAGACAGATGCTCCAAAACCCTGATTATCCTTGTTGTCCTCCATTGGACCCTCTCCTTTTCTTCTTCTGTTGAGGAGTCCAGAACTGAACACAGTTTTTCAGATGCGGCCTCAGCAAGGTCGAGTAAAAGGGGGAGGATCACCTCCCTCGACCTGCTGATCACACTCCTCCTGATGCACCCCAGGGTACTGTTGGCCCTCCTGGCCATAAGGACACGCTGCTGGCTCATAGTCAATTTATGATCTACCAATACTCCCACATCCTTCTCAGCTGAGCTGCTCTCTAGTAGATCAGCCCCCAATCTGTACATCCTCCACATGCTCAGTACCCTATACTTGCCCTTGTAAGGTCTCCCATACCTTAGCAATCATAGTGGCCCAGCTTCAACAGCCTTCAGTCAATGCGCTTGATTCTGTTTGTGTCTGGTATTGGCAAAAATGTAACTTGGCCTCTGACCCTGCTGAAGGTCCCTCTCAGTCTTGCTGGGGTTGTGTCTAATTGTGGCCCTGTCTGGCAGAGCTGTGCTGATGGGTGCTCGGAGGGAATTGTGTCTTGTGAAGCGGAAGACGGGTATTAATAGCTATTTGCAAAAACTGTGTTAGTGAAAATGAAATCCTGCAAGCAAATCTAAAATGCTGCAACAGTGCGGTGCTCTGAAACTGTGAGAGTGAGCCCATTTCTGAAGTGACAGCACTCAGGATGGCTTATCACAGACAAGAAGACTCAACCCGACCATGTGCTGTTGGCTCAGAACTTGATAGGATCTGTAACTTGCTGCTGGTGGCTTGCATGTTCTGCTCTATCAGCCTCCTGTGTCATGACTTCCTGCCTGGCTGTGGGAGCAGTCTGGCAGGCAGAGGTGGGTTAAGCTATGTCAGAGCTTTTTATTAGGGAAAGCACGTCCAGCACGTGGATGTTAATCAATGGTAAATTAGAATTCAATTGATATATGTATATGACATGCACATTAATTTTAAATGTGTTTATTGTAATTACTGCTATTACAATGAATGCCAGAGGAAACAGGGAGTGATTAACCTCACATAAGCTTTGTTATGATTTGTTTTAAAAGTTCAACTTTAAAATGAGGCAATCAAAATGTTGCTGGTTGTAAGGGGGAAGACAGGGATGTGTTTGTTTTTTCCCTGATGAGGGCTCATATTGAGCCTTTGCAGTCTCCTCTGTCTTGCCCAGACTCCTCTACGGCCTCCCTTCTTTCTGATTAAAGCTTTAGGTTTGGATCTGAAAAGTGCACAGTGCAGAAGCTTCTCTATTCCTCTGTGATACTCTCTGTCATCTGCTCAGTCTGTTGTCTCTGATTTATAGGGTCTGTCTGGGGCTGGAGTGAGAAGCTTTTGGGCTCCTAGCAGGGCCTCATTTTCAAAATAGCCCTAGAAAATTATATCCTCCCCTGGAAATATACAGAATTAGGGTCTTTTCTGCCAATAGGGATGTGTGCCACAATGGCGTAATCTCATGTAGCAGGGCAAGAGAATGCTGAAAAGTGTGTTTGAAGTGGTATTGGCTTGAGTATCCTACTGAACATGATGTGTCCCTCTCTGGTATCTCAGTAATTCCTTACCCAGACTTTGTGTTGCTCATGGACCAGGACACTCTGGCTTGTTTTCTGTTCTTGGCAATATGCTTGGATTGTGATGTTAACAGTGTCTTCTGAAAGTGCCACAAGGGGTTGCTTCACCGCCCTGTAGCCTGTCTGGTCTTGGTTAACCCTAGAGAATAGGCAAAGAAGAAACAAAAAGCTGATGTAGAGGTCTAGCAGAAACTTGCATCAGCCAAATGCTGTGGGTGACTCACTACATCCCTCCTCCTCTCTGCCAGCTTCTGCTGCCTACATAGATACAGTTCTGCTGATGCATCCTCATCCTGGTAAACTGCATTTGCAGTGGGGGCTGTTCCAGTCCACCTGGTTAATAATAAACACACCAGTAAAACTCACCACCACTTCAGCGTTGTTATGTAAGTATAACTCTATAAGTAGATCAAGCTTTGTTCCATGGACAAAGATCAAATACGAAAGCAGAAATCAAAGAGATTAAAGGGACTGGATGTTAGAAAGCCTTGTCTGCTATGTAAAACTAGGATTGCAGTATAGCTGTGGGTCTCTCCTGTTTAACTGATAGAGCTTTGATCTTTCCTCTTTCTTTCTCCTGGTTTCTGTAATGACTGATTCTGTATGTATGTATAGGCTGTGCATGTCCTGAACAGAGACCTAGCTCTGGAAGCTGCTGGTAGCTGTGCAGCTCTGCTGATGCTATTGTAGAGAAGTCATAGTGGAGTGGTACAGAAAAGATGGTTTTGGCACAGATACACCCATGATCTGCTGTAGACAGAGTGCTTTTGGTACATGAGCTTGTGTCTCTGAAAGGTGCTGTGCATGTGTGTAGTCTGGCCAGCTGTGAGTCAGCTGTGGGGTTTCTCTGCTGTAACCCTTAAGATGATGCTGACATGTCCCAGATGTAATGATCTGGCCTATACTCTTCCAGCTCCTCCCCCCGGTAAAAGCTATGCCAATCTCTGTGCAACTCTAAAGAAAATATGCATTATCATAGAATAGTTAGGGTTGGAAAGGACCTTAAGATCATCTAGTTCCAACCCATCTGCCATGGGCAGGGACACCTCCCACTAAACCATGCCACCCAAGGCTCTGTCCAACCCACCCTTGAACACCGCCACGGATGGAGCATTCACAACTTCCCTGGGCAACCCATTCCAGTGCCTCACCACTCTTACAGTAAAGAATTTCTTCCTCATATCCAATCTAAACTTCTCCTGTTTAAGTTTGAACCCATTACCACTTGTCCTCTCACTACAGTCCCTAATGAAGTGTTCCTCCCCAGCATTCTTATAGGCCCCCTTCAGATTCTGGAAGGCTGCTATGAGGTCTCCACGCAGCCTTCTCCAGGCTGAACAGCCCCAACTTTCTCAGCCTGTCTTCATACGGGAGGTGCTCCAGTCTCCTGATCACCCTTGTGGCCCTCCTCTGCACTTGTTCCAACAGTTCCATGTCTGAGGACACCAGAACTGCACACAATACTCCAAGCTAGGTCTCCCAAGAGCAGAGTAGAGGGACAGGATCACCTCCGACCTGCTGGTCACTCTCCTTTTGATGCAGCCCAGGACAACATGTGCCTGTGTTGTTTTTTTCTGCCTAGTTTTTGTGTTTGAAGGATGATTGAAAGAAAAAGGGGTGTATTTCTCTTGCATGCCTGTTTGTTTTCATCAATAGAACATAACCCTTTAAGAATGATGACAAAGAAATGAGCAAGGTGAGAGAAGGCCTGCGAAACCTCCAGTAGCTGCATCTTGGGTAAAGGGCCTTGGAATCCCACCCTGCAGTTTAATTAGCCAAGATCTTGATGTTTGGTATTAGTTGGGGTTCCCAAAATGCTCTTCATTTTTTCTACATCCTGTTGAGAGGAAAAGGAAGATGTGTTTGGAGAAGAAATGTTTCAACTAGCCTGTATCAATAGATTTCAAAGGTAGAGACATCCTTCAGGATTGGCTAACCTGATATCCCTTGTGATGGAGGTCAAAGTTTACACTCATTTCTTCCTTTACTGCAGCATGGATACGTTTTACTTGTAGTCTAAAAGCAGTGGGTTCACCATTGCTGTTCTTGATTGCACGACAGCATGTCCCTGTCTCTGTTCTGGTCCCATACTGAGATCTTTGGTTTTGCTGGGGGGCAGCTTGTTGGGAATACATTTTGCTTCTGGTACAGTGTAAATACTTTGTTGGCTAACATTGTAGCTTTCTGAACTTAATAGCTGTCGTAGTTTTGGATGGTATTTGTGTATAATAGCCACCTTTACAGACATCAGCTACTAATAACTTGTATAGGAAAAAACAATGTGTAGAAATTCGTTTGATAATGACAGCATGATGCTATTGCAAAACAGCACTTTCCCAAATTACTTTTATCTCCCTGTTATCCATCATTTACCTTCAGCACCCCAGGAAAGCTGCTTTCTTCATACTGGGGCTTGCTTGGCATATTCAGTTTCCAGGGGAAAACAGGTCACTAAATCAAGAATCCTTGAGCCAGTTTCTCCCAGTCTGCTGTGGACCCTGCCTACAAGTCATGGTTCAGCAGTGGTAAATCTGTTGGCTTTTCAGGATTTTTTGTGTTTAGACCTGTAAATATGTTATTTCTGCCTATAAAATGCTGGGAGTAAAGAGGCAGTCACTGGTATGTGCTGCTGTCTTGCTGCATTAAGTTGCCTCAAAAGTGTGGTTGCCACTGTGACAGTCAGACATGGGGAAATAGATGCATCTGTCCATTTTTGAGACCTGTGTTCTGGAGCCTGAGGTTTTGACTCTGCAGAGGCTCAGCTGATTTACATGGCAAGATAATCCCCTGTGTGCTTCAAAATGTAAATGGCTGGGTGAGGGCATAAACTTCTTGGGCTTCGATGTTGTCAGTGTGACCATAAACTCGTACTGTCCACAGCCTCTGCGTACTACACAGAAGCCAGGGATGTGCTCATGGGTATTCAAATCCCCTTCTCAGCTTTTTAAAATTCTTCTTATTTTTATTTAATTTTATTCTTTAATTTTATTTTTTAATACATTAGCTGATTTCAGCCATATTTGGCTATCTAGGATAGAAGATGGCCAGAGAAGGGAGAGAGACCTTTGGACAGGGATGGCAACTACTGTTACCCTGTATCAGACATGAGGAATCCATGTGGGACCTCAGTGATAAGGGAGGCACTCTGTGCTGAGCCGCTGGGAAACACTGGACAGTAAGGATAAGATATTTGCCCTGCCCTTGTCTCCTTTCTTGACACCTTGGTGTCAGGTCTCCACCCTTATGACTCGATGCTGGGAGCTGGTTATGCTGGGATCCTGAAGCTTGCAGATCACTGCCTCATGTACAGGGACTATTTCATAAGTCTGAATAGAAAAAGGACCCAAGGTCATGAGTGGAAGGCAGGCAAAACAGCTTTGTGCTCAGGGAATGACTGGTGCTGGGCAGAAAGTAAGCATCCCAAAGGACTTCCAAGGAGTGAAGAGTGATGGCCTTGAACACACTTGCTTTGTGTCAGGTAGTAAGTCTGTGATAAAGGCAGTAAAACTGGGGTGTTTGCAGTGAAAGAAATCCTACTGTTTAGGGAGGAGATTTACACAAGAGAGCTGCTGCCCCAGGAAGTATCCCTTGCTGGATTACATGCAGTTTGAAATACAGGACAGTTTTAAGTAGGAGCACTCTGTGCTTTGAAGAACAACACAAACCAATTTACAGTCGTCTGCGTGCTTTAACTTATGACTCACTGTCCTGCTGAAGAGTAGCTTTTGGCTTTTAGTTTTAATGTCAGAAATAATAACAGCATGTTGCAGGGTTTGCAATTGACCAGTAGGGAATCCGAAAGTAGGATCCTGTGATCTGCTTCAGCCAGATTCTGCTGCTGCCATGGAGAGTAACTAGTTCAGAAGCTGGCTTCAGGGGGAGGAAGGGGGAAGGCTAATGACGTGAGATCCAGATCACAATGGCTGGCTGTTCTTATAGCCATCCAGACAACCCAGCAGTAGTTAATGTTTGCACTGAATGTACACTGATTTTTGTGGTTTCCAATGGACATTGTCAACTCTTTATTTATTGCTTTTAATTTCTTTCTTGATCTTTGCAGTATACCCCAGAGATTCTCTAATTACATTTCCTTCCCCACCACTTTTTGGTCCTATTTCATGAAAGACTGCTGGGATTTTTTTCACCTTTTTATCAGGTCTCATGTATCGTTTCTGTGGTCAGTTTAACCACTTCATTGTTGTACCCCTGAGGTAGCTGCGCAGGAAATAAATTGTAACTAACTGAAAGGAACCATTAGGGAATATAATATTTTCCTTTCAAAATGAAAATGTACCAGAAAATTCTGGATCCTTTAAAACTTGAGTGCATCAGGTCCTGTATAGCTTTAATAAGCCGGACTATAGGTAAAAGAAAAATACCCTGCAATGTGATCTGAAATTGTGTATTTAGCAAAGTGCCTTATACGATCTAAATAAGCAAGTGCTATGCAGTGAAGAGAACTTATAAATACAGACTCTCCCTTGCTTTGTGATTTTCATCAGTTATCAAAAGCATCAGTCCACATTGTGAGCTAGCTGCTGGGTTCTTTCTTGTAACGAGAGCTGAGTGTGAGTTATAGAAATGTAAATGGAGCAATCAGAACCTGCATCTTTGCTTTTCTTACTTCTGCAACTTCTGTAATGGGACTGAATGGAAATAATTCAGCTTAAAAAAAACCCACCAAACAACCCATTTCATTGCTTTTCCGAAAGCTTGCATGCTGGGTTTTGGCAAAAGCTAATTTTTTTCACCAAATTGTAAATTTGCAGGGTTGATGATGAGGCTTTGTAGTGGGAAGGGCAGGAAGGAATCCTTATCTGTTACAGTGCTAATGGGTGCTGTTATCATTCTTGATGGTGGGAGCTGCCAAGGTGAGCAAATGATGCATTGATTTGAATATTTTATCCCAGTAGTTCAAAGAAATAGGAAAGACTTCAAGAGGGAAAGGAGAAAAGGAGATCCAGAACTGCAAATGCGTTCAATAAGGGAAAGAAAAAAATGACATTCAGCACCAAACATCACTCTAATATTTGTAGATTGCTTCTCTAGGTCTGGCATCAGACATGCCATAAGACACAGCTGGAGAAGCTGAGTCTGTTAGGATGGAAGTACCTGGTGGCTGCTGGTCTCTGGGGCTGTCAGTCTCTCTCCATTAGCACTAGCTTCACTTAAATTTTGTTAACTGTTGGGTTTGCTTGGAAAAGGGGAAGAAAAAGTCACATATAGCACTAAGACTTCTTGTTCCAAACAGACGGCATTGTGAAAGGCAGAGTAGAGATGTAGTCATGACAGTATCTCCTTTCTTTTCAACAGGGGCAAAGATGCATATTGATACACAGTCCTTTAGCATGCAAAGGTTAGACTGAAGCCAGCCTTGTGAGCACATCTAATTGAATAATGGTGGCATGTAACAAACCCAGTTCCTTATTGATAGGAAGAAAGGTTTTGGTCTTTTGAAACTTCATTAAGCTCTCTGTAGTAATTAACCACTGTGAAAGGTAGCTCTCTGCAGTGCTAAGCTGGGCTACTTCCAATTACACGCACTGCCTGGATCTACCTTGCTGACTAATCTGGACTGAACATCAGGCTGCTTGAGAGGAATGACTTGGAGAGAACATGCTTCTCTCTTTTTCTCTTGTTGGGAGGGGACCAGGTAATTTCTTTTTAAGGGAGTGATGAATCTGTTTATTAGAGTTTCTTCCATATTTTGCTTCTTGTCATGCCAGGAGGCTGAAGCCAAGGAGTTTTTCACAATGCTGTGCATGACCAGGGCTGAATGTGACAGTGGCCATTTGGGACCAACCTAAAGGCTATCTAACTTAAAGAGTTAAATATCCTGGCTCTAGGGGTGATGAATAAGTAAGAGAAGTGAAAGGAGTGGGGAAAATTGGATTCTTTAGCTGGGTTTTGGCCATCCTTGTATTTAATTTTTTTTGTTGGAGTCCATTCCAGTTCAAAAGACCAGTGATGCATGTAGTAAAGACAAGCACTGTCTAGGGAAAGAATGAGTAATAGACGTACTGGAAGGGCAGTGATGGCACTGAAGGGTATTTAATCCAAGTACCATGGTTCCTAGATTCCTTTTCCGTATGTTAAATTTTGCTTTACACATGGACATAGCTTGTCCACAGTAGAATGCTTTAGTGCGCACAGTACCCTCTTATTCATTAGACCATTTTCCAGTTGTGTCCTTGAGTCTCTTTCCTTTTCTGTGAAAATTCACTGTTTGCTCCAGCGAGCTCTGCAGAGCTAATATAGCTGTAGAAAGAAGATGGATTTTGCCCACTTTATCTATCAGCAGCGTCGTCACCTGTGTACGTTTCTGTTTCTGAGCCCCTTATTGCAGGTAAGGGTGGAAGAATGGTTTCCTGGCTAGTGAGAATACACCACTGGGCCCTCTCCTGGAGGCAAAGCCAAGCTCTGCTAATGCTCATGAGAGCATCCCCTGCCCCCTTGTAGTGATTCATGGCTTGGAGAGTATGAAGCATCAAGATGGGGATTGTGGTGGGGGATCAGAAGAATTAAGTATGCAGTCCCATACCTTGTGACAAATACCAGATGGTTCAGAAAAATGCTTGGCATCTGTGTGATAATACACGCTGCAGGGAAGTTTCTTCTTTATCCTAGATTGGTAAAGGCCCAGGAGTATGATGCTTTGGAGCTGTATGTAATGCTGTAACATGGCAGTGGCATTTTAGTGCTAGGAGGAAACTTTGTGTGGCTTTCTGGGATTATGCTGTGCCAATAGATAGACCATGTAGGATGTGGGCTACACTGTGCTCTGCTCTGGGAGTCATAGAATCATAGAATAGTTAGGGTTGGAAAGGACCTTAACATCATCTGGTTCCAACCCCTGCCAGGGGCAGGGACACCTCACACTAAACCATCCCACCCAAGGCTATGTCCAACCCGGACTTGAGCACCGCCAGCAATGGAGCATTCACAACTTCCCTGGGCAACCCATTCCAGTGCCTCACCACCCTTACAGTAAAGAATTTCTTCCTCATATCCGATCTAAACTTCCCCTGTTTAACTTTGAACCCGTTACCACTTGTGTCCTGTCACTACAGTCCCTAATGAAGAGTCCCTCCCCAGCATCCCTATAGGCCCCCTTCAGATTCTGAAAGGCTGCTATGAGGTCTCCATGAAGCCTTCTCTTCTCCAGGCTGAACAGCCCCATCTTTCTCAGCCTATCTTCATGCGGGAGGTGCTCCAGTCCCCTCATCATCCTCGTGGCCCTCCTCTGGACTTGTTCCAACAGTTCCATGTCCTTTCTAGGTTGAGGACACCAGAACTGCACACAATACTCCAAGTGGGGTCTCACGAGAGCAGAGTAGAGGGGCAGGATCACCTCCCTTGACCTGCTGGTCACACTCCTTTTGATACAGCCCAGGATACGGTTGGCTTTCTGGGCTGCAAGCGCACACTGCAGTCAGCTTATGTTCATTTTCTCATCAGCCAACACCCCCAAGTCCTTCTCCTCAGGGCTGCTCTGAATCTCTTCTCTGCCCAACCTGTAGCTGTGCCTGGGATTGCTCTGACTCAGGTGGAGGACCTTGCACTTGTCATGGTTAAACTTTATCAGGTTGGCATCAGCCCACCTCACAAGCGTGTCAAGGTCCCTCTGGATGGCATTCCTTCCCTCCAACGTATCAATGGAACCACATAGCTTGGTGTCATCAGCAAACTTGCTGAGGGTGCACTCAATCCCACTGTCCATGTCACCGACAAAGATGTTGAACAAGACCGGGCCCAACACCGATCCCTGAGGGGCACCACTCGTTACTGGTCTCCAGCTGGACATTGAGCCATTGAGCATAACTCTTTGCGTGCGGCCATCAGGAGCTTGAAGCCTATAGGGCTGAGATGTTACTTGCTTTGGTATTTTCAGCAGTCAGAAAGACAGTGGGAATTTGGCCACCAAAAATCCGTGAAGTCAAATTACACATTGAAGTGCATAACTGAGGAACAGTGTTTCCCCCTTTTGATCCTCCAATCAAAAGCTGTTGAGGTGGTGGTTGGTACCCTGTCTTGGCCTTTAATTATATGGAGCCTGGTCCAAGCAAGGCCCTGCTCTGTGACTGGGAACCATCTCAGTGTGTGCCGATAAAGCCAGTCTTGCTCGCTGAGTAGCCACAGCTTTTCTTTCAGAGCCTTCTTTCAAAATGCAGCCTTTAGTCATTACACTGGCCTATTCTTAAAACTACCAGTAGTGCAGGTTAGTTGGTTCATGTGGTCATTTTTTACAAACATCATACTTATAAACTTTTCTGTCCTCTTCCTCTGCAACACTCTTAGCTGTCTCAAGGATGAACAGTGCCTTCATTTCCTCTGCGAGGCTAAGGAATGGCAACTCATAAAGCATATGTGTTGAATAAAGGGAGACTGGCTACCAGAGTCTAACAAAGCCATGTAGCAGCCTCACTGATCCAGACCAAAAGACTGTATCACCCTGGATCCCTGCTATTAGAGGGGATAGATACATGCTTTGAGACCAGGTTTACAAACTGTGGGGATCAGGAGCTGCAAGTGCTACCAGATATGGAAGGGTGCTGGGATGAAGTATGTTGACAGCCTGGTAAAAAGGAGGTGAGGAGATAACAGTGTGGGTGTTAACATTGTGTAAGGAGATGGATCCAGGGTGTAGGAGCAGGTAAAGTGAGGCAGAAAGAGAAGGATAAGGTGGCTGGGGGTGCATTAGAGGAGATGGAGACCAAATGGCAGCAGTTGAGTTGGTAGGAGGAGAGAAACTGGTAGCAGGAGGAACTGGTGACAGAAGCTGTTTAAGCTGCTCCAGTGTCTAAAGCAGATGGTCCTGTTCTTCTTCCATCTCCAAGCTGCTTCCTTGCAATCCCTAGTCAATCCCTTGCCTTGCTCCCACACAAGTCTGTGGGGTCCTGAGGTGAACAGGACTGATGCGACTGGACAAAGCTTGTTATTCATTTGGGGCAATTTCCCAGTCTGTTTTTCTGTGTGGTTGCTCACACAGCAGTATTGGTAAAAGGCAAGTTGCAGCTCAGGAAAAATGGACCAAAACGGATGGGTTCCTTCAGCAGCAATGTCAGCTCCTGCTGGCTTTGCCAAGTCCAGTGTGTAAACATGAAGGTGCACTAAGTCTAAATCTTCCCCTTGCTTTCTTTTTTGTAGGGATGTGGAAATGCCTTTAGGAATCTACACCAAGGAACCACAACCTGAGTGCAGAAGTTACTCCCTTGTTCCTCAAGTCTGTGTTCTGGCTTTTGTGGCTCCCTCTGATAGCTCCTTTCTGCCCTATCTGTGAAGTATATACAAACCCGAGGTTGTTTAGCTTAAAGCAGTGTGTACTGGTGGACAGTGAGATGTCTCCTTGGCAGATATTTTCAGTGCTTATTTTTGTAAAGAGTACAGGGGCATTTCCAAGTTTCTCTTCAAATTCTGTGCGTCCCTTCTCAAATACTTTGTTTTTTAAAAAATTTAGCTATTTCTGCCTTTGGTTTAAGAGCTGTGGTTTTAATTTTTTGAGTTTTTTTTCTGATCTGGAATTTAAACATTTATTTTTAGCCAGGTTTGTGTGTTTATCTATGTAAGGGTGTATCTTATGTATGTGTGTATCTGTGTAAGGGTGTGTTTTATATGTGTTGGATATTTTCTGTCTCAGAATAAAATTCTCTTTTACTTTGGGGAGTGTCTGGAAAGGAAGAGCAAGTGGGAGGGACAAGGCTTCAAGGCACATTTTGCTTTAAATCACTGATTTCTAAAGAGATTTCCCCTGTCTTAAACTATGTTGGTGGAAACTCATTGCAATCATTTACTCTCAGAGAAATCTGACTTTTGGGACACATCTCCAGAGTGCATCTGAGCTTTCCTTCTATTGAATTCTCCTTGCTGAATATTGGTACTGTTGTCTGGGTTACAGAGAAAGATTTGAGCTTACAAGTTACATTAGTTTTTTATTACATTTGCTTAGTTGGGGCTGTACTCCATTTGTTCCTGAAGCAGCTGAAGAACCTGAGCTCAAGTAAAACCATGACAGCACTTGGTGAAATGGGATTTTCTCTCATTAGTAAGAGGTTGTTGGAACAAGAGTGTACAAGATGGTTGGAAGCAGACACTTCAGCTTCCGACATTGGGACAAAGCAGTGTCTGGAAAAGGGCTACAGTTCTCTTGCAGCTCAGGGTATTCAGCATCTCCCAGAGACCAGTGATACATCCCAAGTGACTTGGAGTGCAGATGTCATTGAGCCACTACAGTTATCAATTTGGTAAGGCTTTTTCCAGACGAAACCCAGGGATATAATCATGTGTCTTCATTCGAGGTCTGGTCCAGTCCCTTTCTCTTGTCAGGTATTTTTGTATTTCAGAATGCCTGCTGTGGGATTGCAAGTGGTTTCTGATATTTAGCATGAGTGTGTGCACCAGCAAGGAGATAACTTATCTTACCATCGCTGGTTTCAATATTTTTTCCTTTTTAGTGGTCTGTAGCCAGACTAATGTAAGCACTTTTATGCCTTGGCCAGTCCTGTGTTGCTGTCAGTGTCTGCTTAGTAGCCTCATTCAAGCATCCCCATGCCTATAAGTAATCCTCAGCACAGGTAAAGGGATATCTTCTTTGGTGTTGAATGCTTGAGCAAGTCTGTTCCCATTTGTGCTTTTGCAGACCTAACCCCTGTCAATAATTTATAAGCACTAGGAAAATCTCATCTACAAAATGATGTATAATTCTTGTCAGCCATGTTCAAAGAAGAAGAATTGAAAATGAAATGATATGGGCAGAATGGGCTGCTAAGATGAATGGGGGAAAGAGATCTTTTCCCATGAGAAGAGACTAAAAGCTTGTAAAACTGGGGGAAAGAACGACACACATGGGAAATATTTGTTCTCTATATATGCATTAAGGTCACGTTGTGGACCATTCGGTGGATAAAGAACTGGATGGATGGCCACACACAAAGAGTTGTGTTCAATGGCTCAATATCCAGCTGGAGGCCAGTAATGAGTGGTGTTCCTCAGGGATCGGTGTTGGGACCGGCCTTGTTCAACATCTTTGTTGGTGACATGGACAGTGGGATTGAGTGCGCCCTCAGCAAGTTTGCTGATGACACCAAGCTGTGTTGGTTTGGTTGATAAGCTGTAGGGAAGGGATGCCATCCAGAGGGACCTTGACACGTTTGTGAGGTGGGCTGATGCCAACCTGGTGAAGTTTAGCCATGACAAGTGCAAGGTCCTACACCTGAGTCAGAGCAATCCCAGGCACAGCTACAGGTTGGGTAGAGAAGAGATTCAGAGCAGCCTTGCGGAGAAGGACTTGGGGGTGTTGGCTGATGAGAAAATGAACATGAGCCGGCTGCAGTGTGCGCTCGCAGCCCAGAAAGCCAACCATATCCTGGGCTGCATCAAAAGGAGCGTGACCAGCAGGTCAAAGGAGGTGATCCTGCCCCTCTACTCTGCTCTTGTGAGACCTCACTTGGAGTATTGTGTGCAGTTCTGGTGTCCTCAACCTAGAAAGGACATGGAACTGTTGGAACAAGTGCAGAGGAGGGCCACGAGGACGATGAGGGGACTGGAGCACCTCCCGCATGAAGACAGGCTGAGAAAGTTGGGGCTGTTGAGCCTGGAGAAGAGAAGGCTGCGTGGAGACCTCATAGCAGCCTTTCAGAAACTGAAGGGGGCCTATAGGGATGCTGGGGAGGGACTCTTCATTAGGGACTGTAGTGACAGGACACAACGGGTGGCGGGTTCAAACTGAAGGAGTCGAAGTTTAGATTGGATATGAGGAAGAAGTTGTTTACTGTAAGGGTGGTGAGGCACTGGAATGGGTTGCCCAGGGAAGTTGTGAATACTCCATCGCTGGCAGTGTTCAAGGGTGGGTTGGACAGAGCCTTGGGTGGCATGGTTTAGTGTGAGGTGTCCCTGCCCCTGGCAGGGGGTTGGAACTAGATGATCTTAAGGTCCTTTCCAACCCTAAGTATTCTATGATGCTGTGATTCTTATAACTAAGGAGGGAGAAGAGCTATTGAAACAGAGGGCAGTGTTAGTTCAGGAGCAGTCAGCTGCTGTTAGTAGCAGCAAACGACAACTGTTGAACGAGCTGAAGGTAAAATGGAAAAAAGGCTTCTATGTGTGTAATAGCCATCTCAGAGGTACCATGAAGGAAATGGAACATTTTATTAATGGGAGGTAGTTGCTTATGATACTTTTGGAAGTTGTTGGCACACAGGAGGTCCCTGCAGTTTGTGTGTTCCTAGACAAAAGTTGTTTGACACTTATTGCAGATTTTTGGGCACCATACTTTTTTAGGATGAATTTTAATGGCAGTGGTCCAGTCCACTAAGAGTTTTCACTGATCATACTGTCACTGTGTGCATGTGCAACTCTTGGATGTAAACAGCTGCTGCATTTCACTCCAGAATAGGTTGTATTTTAACCCCTTGGAAAGAGTAAGTGGTGTGTTTGGGTAATTCTGTATCTCCACCATGATTGCTTCCAAGGTGTTTGGGGGTAATACAGGAAACATAGGGAGCAGATGCTTGCTTGAGGAGATAAAGATTGAAATGACTCTACTTTGTGATGGCATAAAACTGTCTTTCCTTCAGAGTAGAATAATAATTGGAAAACCTTTCTTGGACATCTAGAAGGTGATCTGGGGCATTTGTATTATTAGCCCACCTCTCTGCGGAAGAACCTTCGATTTGTCTTTTATGGAATAGGGCACAGTGCTAGCACTGACTTTGGATGGGAGCCCAGGTATTCTTTTCTTCTTTTCTTTGCAAAGAGCAGGTGGAAGATGACAAGTAAATGATGACATTATTATGCTTGCACTTTAATAGTTTCCAAGGAACTTGCAAGTAAGCGAAGGCAACACATGAAATATTCATGGCTTGCCTTTGCTCTCATACAAAAGGTTGAGAGCTTCCAGAGCCAGAGTTCAGGGTATATGAAGCATATGGAAATGGCACCTGCAGCTTTGCCAGAAGGGCTGATACTGACCTTTTTTTGGAGTGATAAATAATTTTTATATTTTTTCTTTTATCTCGATTGGAGGAAGAGATCTTGTTTCCACACTGAGGATTCAGTCCCTTTGTCTGGAGCAGGCTTCGCCCTAGATCTCTAACCTCTCTCCTCTAAATCCACCCCTGTTATTTAAAGGTAAAATCAGGTTTTGAAGTAAAATTTCCCTTCTGTCTTTCCCCCTGAGTTTATAAAAGGACCACAGCTTAAAGTGTTTCTCCGTAAATGAAGAAAATGGACACTGCAACAGCAGAATTTTTACAACTAGTTGTACCCAAGAGGAAACTCTGTCTTTCAATACAGTGCTGTAGATCTGTAAGCAAGAGGAATGCCCAGCTTGTTTTACATAATGTTTTTTGTGCATTTCCTCTAAGGGCTGTGCTTTTTTCTTACAGTGGTTTTTGGTAACTTAAAAGGCAACAAAAGTGTCTATATAACTCCCTGCTGTTTTCACTCCAGGCTTTTCTCTGTTCCAGCCCTTGACCAACATTCATTCAAGATCCTACTTTTTCTTGTCTGTTGTAATTGACTGACTAAATGCGAAGAGCAGGCATGTGAAATCATGTAGCTCTGAGGGGATAAGTGCTTGCCTCCCGAAGCACCCTCTGTCCTGCTGCTTCCCATTGCTGTCCTGCCGTGGATGGAGAGGTTTGTGCCTCATGTTGGAGCAGTAAATTCTTGCAGCTTTAGCCATGTGTAAGCCCCTGCAGGGAGTGGGCAGGATGTGGTGATTCAATACATAGCTGGGATCTTAGCACTGCGGCCAGAGCACTGTCAGTGGTGAGTTAAGCCAAGGAGCATTTTGTCCTGGCTGCTTGTTACTGCTGGTGATACCTGGAATACAAGAAAGGGAGACATGCATGTCTGTGATGCTACTTTCTCTCCAGCTGACTACAAAACTAGTCAGGACTTTACCTGGAAGCTGAAGACTGGTAACCTCTCCTAGCAGGGTTCAGGGCAGGGCTGTTCTTGAGCTGGTTAGAGGCCCTAGAACTGAGGGGCAGTGTTTACCCTCTCATCTTTCTAGGTCCAGATGTGTACTGTGTATTGCATAAATAGGTGTTGCTGTTGCTGCATTGCATCCCCATGCTCCCGTGGATGTTTGCTCTTAAGTTGTGTGACTAGGGCTCATTGACTCCCTTCTGTCCATGTCCGGGAGAAATGGGAGATCCTTTTTTACTCAGAGCTGTGCTCACTAGTTCTTATACCAAAAGCTGGTGGCTTTAGTTAACTGTGGGTGTGAAGTCCCAGGAGGTGAGTGGCTCTAGCAGCCAATTCTATATGTGAGCAGGTTCCTTCAGTAGGCCGAAATTCCCTGCCTGGAGAAGCAGTTGGTTCACTGCAAACTCTCATGCCAGCAGAGGGGGCAGGCAGTACTGGAGTTACCAAGCGCTGAGGGAACTGGAATAGGTTGTGTGCTTATGCCCTGAACTACCTTCTGTAAGGATGATCACCTGCTGTATCCTCAAAATGATGATGACAAGTAGCCTTGGTTATCTGAAGCGGTGCTTGCCAATACATGTTTATTTTAACTCTTTGAAAAAACCTTTAGCTATGGATATAGCAAACAAGCAGCCTTACGGCTCATTCTCTACCTGCAGAATGGACAGAGCATAGTACAAACCTTGGTAATGTTACTGGGAGTCTGCCTTGACTTGGGTCGGAGCATTGCAACTTGTTTTAGGTTGCAGGAGAGGAGTACCTTTTATGGGATGTCAGGGAAATGCAGCAGAACTTTAGGGATGATGTAATTAAATTAATTTAACCAGCATTAGCATCCAGCTGTGACTGACTGTAATGGCTAAAAGTGTGGTTGCACAGATTTTAATATTGTATGTGGTTTACTTAAAAATAACAAATACATTGGCTTTCAGGAACCTCACTTCTCAACCACAGTGTATCTGCATTTACTGCTGAAGTCTGGATTTCTCCTATGTATTTTTACTTGCAGACAGTCATTAGTTTGGAGAATTTAACACCAAGTTGTTCTTGGAATTGTGTTGCGTACAGAGAACTAAAGCTGACTGGCCAGTTCCCAGTTCTTGTTATCTCTCTCTCGGCATTAGTAATGGTCTCTAAAGGATTCAGCTACCCAGCTACACTCTTCTGTCATCTACTGGGGTTAAAGGAAACCAGTAGTTGTGAAAACTTAGTATTTGGAAGTAAAATTAAGGGTGGAGTGGTAATAGAACGAACAGTAGAAGAGCAGGTAGTCAGTCAATACATCCAGTCAGTGCAATGAGAGCAGTAGCAAGAGAGGAGCAATGATACAGAAACACTCTTTATCTGTGAAACTGCCCTTTGTGTGGCTTGTGTTTTTCCTGTGCCAGAGAAGAAAGCAGCGACTGGCATCAGTAGCTGAGCTGCTACAGGTAGATATGCCAAGGACATTATCACAGTCAGGAGTTGCAGAAGTTTGCAGATATTCCTCAGCACTTCAGCTGTCAGTGATTCTGGCATTTTGTGGTCCCTCCTCCTTTATTAATCTCTGCTGTGATTTATTTTTATTTCTTTTTTTTTTCAGTTCTTGTGGGTATGTGCGTGCTCTCCAGTAACGCTCCATCATGCCTCCCCTGCCATCAGTGCTGCACAGCACTGGAGGTGACATTTGCAATGTGTCAGCAATCCAGCAGCTTGGAAAGGCCAGTCTGCTCTGTTGAGAGTGGATGTCATCACCTAAATGCTACTGCTACAGCCTGCCCAGGAAGCCTGGCCTCAGAAGGGTTTCTTGAGCACTGATAAAGGATAAGCCCAAAGAAATGAATGAATCTGCAGGGTATTTGTAAGAGGTGGAAGCTGAAGCAGAGAAAAACAGTGTTATGAATAATGTGGGTCAACAGAAGGCAGTTTCTAAATGGCAAATGGCAATTAATCTTTTTTCATCTGTACCCTACAATAGTCAAACCAGCAGGTTGAATAAAGAGTTTCAATTGATTTTGGGGGGGGGAGATGCATTTTTATCAAAATGCAAATATTTTGTGAAGACAGTTTCAGGTTTGAAAACAGCTTCCATTTCTGAAAAGTATTTATAAAATACTAAATAAATCCATTTAAAATGTGAGTATGAAGCAATTAGGAAATGCTTTTGCTTCTCAAAAGAAAAAATTAATAGGCTATGAAAATGAATGGAAAATATTTTTGTAGTGTAATTGAATATTAATTTCATTAAAGACTTCTTTATTTTTCTTCCCTTCTCCCTTCTGTTTCACTTCCCTCATTCTCTTTCCCTCTTGCCTCCCCTGAACTAAAGGAGTTTGAAAGCCTTGGCTGTAGTACTGGCAAAAGCCTTTCAGCTCCATTCCAGTACAGTATTTCAGGACTGGGAGACCAGTGGACTTTGCTCACTAAATCTTTTGAACTCACTGGAATGAATCTTGCTGTCTCTATTGTTATCTTTATTTATGCCGCCTAATTTTTTCTGTGGTTTTGTTCATACCATTAGGATTTGTTCTGGTATTTTGTGTAGTTTGGAGAAGAAGAGATGGTGTAGTTTAGCCTAGATAAATACCTTCCAGCTTTGAGTTGTGGTTGGTTTCCCTAATTACATGGGTGGTTTCATTCTAGCAACAACAGAAAAAAATAATAGTGTACCATGTTAGCTGGCACCAGAGCTTGGCAGAAATTGCAGTTCTATCACCAGCATTTTATTCCTTTGACATGTGATTGTTCAGATATGTGAATAATCCTCTGACAGTACAGCAGTCATTTGACCTATGCATTTTGTTCTCTGATTTACCACCTAACAAGCAATATACCTCTGCTTTCTGCTCTCACTGAAGGTGAGAGAGAAAAATTTCGTGTCATAAGTATTTGATGTGAACAATATTGGGGTCAGTTGATCAGGATACTCAGGTGTGTTGAAGTATGGTGAAGTGTTGTGTCAAATCACAGCTACCATTCTTCTTGTGACAAGCAGCAGGAGGAATGGATGCTGAGTAACAACTAATAAGCTGCAGTGCATGGTACAAAAGGGAACACAACAATAAAATGTGTCATACTGATGGTAGCTCTAGCTATAAAGTGAGGGAATGAGGTGCTGAAGTAATACTGTCCAAAGCTGCTGGATGACTTGCTTCCACTTTTTCTTTGAATGATCTAGTGAAACTTATTTAAAGGGGGAACAGAAGATGAGGAACTGTAGGAGAAAGTACTCAAAGCTGTGCTCTAACAGATCACATACGGACCTGTGAGTGGTGGAGGGTGAGTGGCTGGCTTCTGCTGTCCTACCTTCCTGCCTCCGCCTTTGGAGCTATCATGGAAAATCACAGAGGGACCTGCTTGCTGCCCTCTCACTCTACTGCTGGGTGGTTGATGGAGAGGGATGACCTGCTCACTTCATCACCTGTGGTCTAGACCTTTTACTGCCTTTGTATACAGGCCTAGGCAGATGACTGCTGGATCTGTGGGGGAGCTTGTCCAGCACCTGAAATGTGTCTGTGTGTCAAGCAGCACGAAGAATTCTTTCAGTGTGGTGTGCACTGCTGAGTGTTAGGGTTTTTGTAAGCTGAGAATTTGTAAGTGCAAATGCGCTTTAATGCCTTGCTGATGAGAGCTCTTATCACAGGATGGCGGTAGGAGAGCTGGACTCTAAGCTTAGGACAGCTGACCTTTCCTGAGAAGAGATGCTAGCTGCACACATTTATGGTATAAGAAGCTGGTCCTTCCAGTAGAAGAAACCTCTTTTGTGTCTAATCCTCCTAGCTAGTTTAGTTTTAGTCTGTGCATAAAGGGCCAGGCGCTGCTGGTGGGACTGAGAGCTTTCCTACTTGCTGATGTCTATGCTATCATTGAAGGAAAGTGTTCCAAGAAAGCCCTGTGAATGCTTTTTCTGTGGCTGATGAACTAATACTGAAGACTCATCATCGCCTCCTTCCATCCTTTTTTTGTATGCATCTAAATATGTATCCGGGGGCAGGATGGATTTGTCATTAAGCAATGGAAATAATCTTAATTCAGACTCATGCTCTGATGTCTTCTAAGAGAAGCTTCAGCATCTGTTTTCTTTGCATAATTGGAAATGCTCGGCATTATTACTGACTTGGCAGCAGGGTCTGACCTAGGGATTTTGTTGTAGATATAGCAGATTGTATGTGGCGGAGATGGGAGGGAAAGGAGTTTGTGCAGTGTAGGAGTATGGTTGTTTTAATGACAGTGAGCAAACAGGAGCAGGAGGGCTTTATTAAGGTGAGAACAATCTCATGCTGCCATTTTTTGTGGTCAGTCATGACAGCAGGTTTAACTGCAGCATTCACTTCTCTCTACCTTTCCAAACTTTGTGTTTCTTACTTTGTTAGCAGGGAAATGAGCTGCATGGCACCCATGTCACCCAACAGTGTGGTCATGGTCAAAAAGGGATAGTGTGAGCAGTTATTCCCCTTGAGTGAGTGTTATTTAAATCTAGAAGCTTGTGGCTGTGCATGTGGTAAGGCTGGCCAAGGTTGGGGGATGTTTTTGCTTTATCCTGGCGGCAGTCTGCTGCTCTGAGTGCTTTTCTGGCTTTGTGGTTGCACACCCCTTTGGCCATTTCACAGTGGGCTTTCACCTTTCCAATATACCAGTGCGGTCAGGAATGGGTATTTCTTTTTCACTAGGAGCCTTTTTGGGGTCAGATTGTTTGGGCTGGAACTGAAAACTGGTCTGTCAAAAAGAAGGCTGCGAGACATTCATTATTGTCTTCATTTTCATGTCTGTATTTGTTTGAAAATAACTGCTGGTGTCTCTACTATACTGTAAAAATACTGTAGCCAAGCTCCTGCCTTGCGCTTTCTATTTCTCCACAGGTGTCCAAAGCAAGCTGTTATGTGTCATGATCACTATGTTACACATGAGGAGACTTTGTGACATAAAGTGTTTCACTGGTGAAAAATCAGAAATGGGGCAAACTGCCAGATTTTCTGATCTGGAAACTAAGGAAAAGAGCATTTGGGAGCTGATCTGTTGAGGTATGCTCAATTTCCTCCAACTCTCCCAGATAAACGTCTCTAAGCATTCTCTTAGATTCTTCCGAGGATGTGTGTTTTGCTCCAGGGTAAGTTGTGTCAGTGCTTCATCAGGTCTATGCATGGTGACATTTTCATGTTGCCTGACTTAAAAAGGTCAGTGATGAAACTCTTACCTTGGTTGCTGCTTTAAGCTTGAGGAGAGCATCCTTGAGCTTGTCCTTGTCGCTACATTGCCACAAGTCCTCTGCTTTTTCTGCAGCAGGAAGCAGATTTTTCCCAATGGCATATGTTTTCTCTCATTAACGTGATACCACAACAGCATAATGTCCCCAATATAGAGGAAAGCCAGCTGATAATGCATGACACCTATGTAGTGTAGTCTGAGCTGACTCTATTTGTGCCCATGAAGTAGGCTGCACTTGCATCAGCAATATTAGCAACTATTAACAATATTAGCAATATTAATATATAACAGCAATATTAATAATATAACAACAAAATCAGCCATATTAGCAACTATTAGCAATAGTTGTTTGGCTCCATTGCTGCAGTGTGCAAGTGGTTCACAGACTGAGTCCTTAGGAGTTTTGCAAGGCAGAACAAGTCTTTCACAGTTACCTATGGCTTGGCCAATAAAAGCAGGAAAACTATGCCAGGCTTTTTTCTCTTCTCCATGTACTGAGAGAGGGATGTGTACAGTCCTGGCTGAACTGCTATGGATCTCAGTGCTAGCAGTGGGTAAAGACAGATCTCAAGCGAGGAGCATTGACCAAATTGTAGGGAGCCAATCCAGAGAACAGCAGAGGGCAACAGACAGCTTCAGGAGGGAGTGGATGCTTCTTCCCATGTTCCTGTCTTTTGGCTCCTGCTGTTAATTTTCCAATAGACTGAATGATTTATTATTATTTTTTAAGAACCAATTAATTGCTTAATTTCCCTTTGCCTGGCTCTTCTGTTGCGCTGGGGCACAGCAGGGAGGCTGTGTGTGGAGGAAATGCCTGCTCTATTGGCTATTTCTAGGGAATTAAAGACCCGAACAGCAGCTAATCAGTGTTTTAGCTGCAGTTTTCAATATTCTCTCAGTGTTAATGTTGATAATAGATAGCTGACCCAATTAAAACAAAAAATTATCAAAGCGTGTTTGAAGTGCCCTTAGGTAATTCTGTGTGCATTTGGTGGAGAACAGCTAGGAAAACAAAATTTGACCTTCTGCAGAAAAAAATCATGATGCAGAGGATGGAGGCAGTAGGAGAGTAGGAAGTAAAAATTGATAATAATAAGTTGTAGCAGAGATCTGGCTGTGCTGGATCATTTTACCTGTTAAATGTAGTACCCTGCTTACGGCCCTGAGCAATAAATGGGTGTTATGTTTAAGTCATATAATCCTCTATGCTAGTTTTTCAGTGATATCCAGAGGCAGAGAAGTAGGTATCTTTCTGACCCTGAAGGCAGTTAATTCTCATTCTGAAGCATGAGATTTGATTACTGTTATCTTAGCTGCTGCAGCTATTGACAGTAAAATTAACCAGCTCTTTTTAAAGCCTAGACTTGTTCTGAATATACTGTCCATTTAATGGGGTCAGCTTTCACTGGTGCGTGAAGCAGTGGCATCAGAAGTGGTTAGAGGGTTGGTTTTCTTCTGGGTTCTTCACTCAGATATGATTTCCCAAACACCCAGTGCTGTTGGGCATTGAATTTGTGTCTGTGCTTGCTGTGATGATGTGAGCAAAAGTGGCTGGTTGCCAATGACTGAAAACCATCAGACACCAAGTCAGCATTTCCTCCTGCACGTGGCATGCTGTGTTGTTGTGGTAACGACATCCACAGGTAGTAATGTTGCTTTATAAAATCAGGTCCTTCTAATTTAGCATTGAAGTACTGGTATCAAAGTTGAGAAGTTCCTGCTTTGATTCTGTGTGTTAAACTGGGTGCAGGCTAATTATTTTGTAAGAGGGTGCAGAAGAAGTGCTAGTTCAAAGCAGGAGAAAGAGTGGCAATTAGGAGAAGACTTCCATTTTGAAGTCAGCAATGAATTTTGATGCTGGAGATAACTTCTTTTGGATCTGATATCTAGACTGTGGTCCAGATCATATATCTTGATTATGTTCTTCACACACAAATAGACCTAGCTGAAATCCTGTGCCTTGTGTATCTTGTGGTACTTACGTACCATTAGGTATCCTTTTAAACTCCAGAAGGCTAAGAGGGCTATCTGTTGTTACTTGGCTGGCCTTAATGTCATGTCAGCAGACATGAAATGTGCTGTGGTTGTTAGCAATGGCCTCTTGGTACTGGCCAAACTTCAACATAGATAATTGTTTGTACCATATCAAATCAAAGAAGCAAAGTCAGTTGGATGGCACAGTCATCTTTGCTCTATGAAGTTCTTAGAGTGTCACAGCTTTGTAAAACTGCATCTCTGCACTCATGAAGAGAAGAAGCAGGAGGCTGAGATTCACTTTGAGTTTGCTGAAGGCTGTGAAGTGCTGAGGGCTGTGAAGTCTGTGCTGTTGGGGTGCTTTAGGAGTATAATACTAGTACCAGGTATCAGAAGGACATGTTTGAAAGCTCAGGATTTCTATAAATAGTAAGAGCTGCTCAGTCTGAGTGCTGTTATTTGGAAAGGTTCTGCAATACAAGCAATAAGAAGGAAAGATCAACTTTTTGTTGGCTTGCAGGACCAGTTTTATTAAGGGGAGATAAAGAAGATTTTCCTCTAAGTAGCAGTTTTGCCAAAGATTTCCTTTGTGCCACAGAGCAAGGCACTAGACTCATGTCTTCAAGGGGTTCTAAGTGCCTGATACCAGCTTAATTTCAGTGGCTACCAAGTGCTTGATTAGGAGCTAGAGATATGTGAACCTGGTATCTCAGGCCCCAGGAAAGTTGCTCAGTATAAAGAAGTGGCATGCAAAGAAGATGCAATTATTTGTGAAAACACCTTCATTGGACATGATTACAGAATAAGCTTATTCCTGTGAGGTGTTGCTACATTTATTTAAGAATACATTTCTTGCATTAATCTGTTTCCCTTTGCAGGCAGGTCTTGGTCCCTCTGCAGCTTAATTCTCCACCTGTAAAACAGAGATAACATCATCCATCTTTTTTTCTGAGGTTTGTAAGATCTTTAGGAGGCAGAGTTTGGCAATGTCCTTACAAAAAAACCTGACAATCCATAGGTTTGATTCTGTTTAAATCTAGAAGTGCTATTTGTGTGTGAGCAATTACTTGCAAAGGTACAGCCCAGAATCTGGGCTTTCCTCCAGCCTTTCTTGCTGTGCTCTGGACCATGTGTCTGTCTGCTTGATGTAGCCAAATCCAGCACTCAGAAGTAGTAAATGAAATGACCTAGATACTGAGAGAACCTTTAAACTTATTATCCAAAGGGGAGTTAAAAGACAAAACTTCTGAAAAACCCTCATAGCTAACTTTCTAGATCTTCTACTCCTTCACTGCAGATTGAATTGCCAATACCAGCATATATTTTCTTGGATTAGCTTCTCTAGGGGCATGGCTTACTGGACTCTATTAGCTGGTGCTGGAGGATGAAGTGCAGCTAAGGTTTGCAAGTCTTGTATACTGAACTATACTCTGTCTTCAGAGGCAACATTATCGTTTGGGCTATACAATATTAAAATTCAAAGTGAAGCTGTAATGTTTCTGGACAATTCTGAGCTGCAGCTGATATACTGGCTGTTAGTAGATGCTTACTCTGCTAGCAGTGTGCTTGAGGCTGCATTTGTGACACTGCACTAACAGCCGGCAAGCCATGCATTATTCATGGGCAAAGTTCTTGAGGAAAGGAGTGCATTAGTGCCTTTTGCTGGTCTCACTTCTGCAGAGAGCTGGGAAGCACTCAGCAGTTCCTTGGCACCTTGCAGAGTTAGATCCTGGGTTCAGAGGGGCTCTGCCTGGAAAACATTCTCCCTGTGGATAAACTAAAAAGATGTTTTGACAAGTCATGGCACAGAAATATTCCCCTTTCACCTCAGTCAGGAGGCCTGCATAGTCCATGCTGACAGCTGGTGCCAGCAAGTCAGTAGTATTAGCCACAGTGGATGCACCTAGAAAAGTAAAGGGCTTGATGATTTGGAGACGTGTGTTGCAGAAGTACTGAGGGATGTGAAGTGAAGCTCAGTTAGACCAAAACCTGGCAACTGTACTTGAGCAGTGTTCAGAAGTTACCTTACCCTGTGGGATTCAGATGTGTGTTCAGGTCCTGACTTGACTGCTGGCTTCTCGTGTCGAGGTGTTCAACGGGGAATTGGCATTTGCAGAAGAGAGTAATAGGTAGCAATTTCAGTTCTCTCAGACTCAGTCCTGTAGGTTTCTGAATACTTCAGCTTCTCATTGGTGAAACAGGTACGAACATGCTCTTCAGGACATTTGGAACAGTTGAGAACAAGTGTATTAATATACAGAAGGAATCCAGCTACAATGATGGTGAAGGTCATGAAATGCCCAAATCAGTGTTCTCAGTGAGATCAGGCATTCTTCTTTCAGTCAGAGTAGGCATAAGTACAGTGTTTCAAACATTAGATACCATCTTCCCAGAAGGCAGATGTGAAACTGCATAAACATGAGTAAACTGACCTAGCTTGAGCTGTTATTTATCTGCACAAGTGCATCTAGTTTTGAGCTATTAAACCCATTATGTCACTAAAGAAAGCAACACCTGGCTATCTTTTTTCTGGGCTTTGAATGTTTGTCATATCAGGTGGAATGGTTCAAGTTTGAGGGGCATTATATTAGCTTTTGGTGCTTTTCACATTGTCATCTCTTTAATTTTAATGGTTTGCTGTCGCTTAAAATAATAATAGGAAAACTTGAAAATGTTTTCCTCTTTCCACCACACACATTGTCTCACATTTTGCCTACCAGCAACCCCCACCACTGCCCCTCCATTAACAAACATGCAGAATCACCAGTACTGGGACATGGCGTCAAGTGTTTTGTGGGTGGTGAGCTCCATCTGCTGATGACCTCGGGCTGGGGAAACCTTTTAGGCCAGCCTTCAAAGGGACATACTAGAGCCTTCTAAAGACAAAAGGGACACGCACCACACACTTTTTTCTTTCAGGTGTAGTATGACTTATACAATTTATCTGGTGGGTCCACTTTTGAGAAAGATATTGTTCACCTTAGTGCTACAGAACTAGTGTCTTAAAGATCTGTTATCCCTGAAGGTTTCAGATATGTTTCTTTTGTGGAGTTGGTGACTTAGAGAATATCTCCCTCCACAACAACAACAGAAGGTCAGACATTGTTTTTTCTGTTGTTTTTCCTCTAAGCCCAAAGAGGAATTTAGGCTGGGATAATAAATTTAGGTCTGCATTTTGTCTGCTTTGCATAATCCCCTCTCTTTGTGCCTGATGTACTAATGGTGTCTAAAGTGTTCCTTTGGCTCATCCCAGATGTGATTATTATCACTTTTAATTATTGATGAAGTAATTATTATAATTTGCTTTGACCTTTTCGGAGTCCATCTCTCCAAGGAGCTGAGTTTGTGTTCCTTCTGTGTTGTGAGGAATAACAACTTATTCTGTCCAGCGGGAGAGACAGCTGCCTCTGGGTTGGAAAGCAGTGACTATTACATACCACTGCTGAGCACCCGTCCATACTGTTTGGAGTGCCCAGGAAAACTGTGGAGATTAGCTCTTTGCATTTTGGTTAGATTTGAGGAAACTTCCCATTTTAAATATGGGGACACTAGCCACAGGGTCAAGTGTGGCTAGTAAAATGGAAAGGCAAAGGTATCTAAAGACTACACTTAAGATCTCTCTGAGGGTAGCTGGCATCCTGTTCTGACAGGACTTGTTGTTCCAGTAAATGGGATAAAGCTGGTGTTGTAGACAAAGATGCTTATTGTGGGCTGTGAATGTCCGAGACAGTTTTTTTTTTGCCAGGGGTCATGCAAACGAAGTAGTTTTCAGTACTGTTCTGTCTCACCTCTGCTGACCCACTGCCACTACTGAATCAGTAGTGATGTTCCTTGGGCGCTTTACCGTGGTCACTGGACCCCAGTATTATTGCCCTCTGCAATTATAGTAGTCCATGTATTAAAACCATGCTGGAGACCATTTTATAGCCTTCATTACAGCAGAATCAAAGCCCTAATTCTCCCTTGGAGCAGAAGTAAACAGTTTCAGACCTCATGAGCATTATATGCCTTTTGGACAGATGAGCTAATTTTTGTTGTGACAGAGTAATGTGTGACCCAGTTTCAAAGATGTAAATTTTTCATATCTCCTGATGCTAGCAATAATGCAGAGTTGGACCAATTCTTGAACTGGCTTTCTGATGTTAATAACCCCCATTTATTTTTTTCCCCAAGTGGAAATAGCTTGAGAACACATGCTGTAATTGTTTATAGGTGGGAAAATGCTACCTTGTTCTTAGAAGAGCATGAAAGAAGTCACATTTGGACAACAAGCTCCTATGCCATTGATCTTCCACAGCAATATTCCTCTGGGGCAGGGTGCACAAATGCTGTGTTGGTGGGTTTTACTAGAAGTATGTGGGGGGAACAAATGGCTGTGCTTGCTGTGGAAAAAGGGATCTGGCTGTATCTTATTTAGGATGTTGAAGTGTAGTGTGGCATGGGCACTTTGTGCGAGGAAGCAGTACCTGCTTATGACCTTTGGGTTGAGCTTTCACTGAGACTTTTAAGGAAAAGAAGCTCTCTTCGTCCCTCTCCTGGTTGCCAGCAGTGAGAACTGTGGAGTTAGGAGAAAGCATCCTCTGTTCTGGCTGTGTATTTTATTCCCCCTCTTGTAGCAAAGGCAAATTGGACAGTGTCTGCTGCCCCAGGCCCTGTGTTTGGGTTGCAGAGAGAAGCATCACTTCTATAGTCACTGTTGGCTTGTACTCACAATTCTGTTGATAATGTGGGATTACCGATTGCTTGTTCCTTCAGGACAGCAAACTTTAGAAGATTGGCTGGCACAGATGTCTGGTATCTGTAAGTCTCCTTGGGTTTATTTTGCTGAAGTAACAGTGGTTTATACAAGTTGACAAGTATATGGAAAGCAAGGTTTCCCAGAGTAGCTGTTGTGTTTACATGCGTGAAATCCCTGTATTGTCACCCTTGGGGAGTAAAATGCTTGAGACTGGTAACCTGATCCCCTCATGAGTGGGTCTTGCATTTACACAGCTCTCCCTGCGTCTGAAATGTTTGCTGGGAAAAATATACATTTTTTTACTTCTACCTCTTCCCTGGCCAGACATGCCTGCTCTTGATCTAGACAACGGCATGCTCAGGAACAAGTTCCTTCCATGAAAGGCAAAACTGAGTGGTGCAAAACCCAAGACACCTTACTGTTAGGATATTGAATTATGTAACTCCATGCGCATCAGTAACTTGTCATTTATTACAGCAGAATTTGGTGGGTATGTTAACCTTATTCAAGCTACTGCATGCTTGTAGGAGAGCAGGTGGGGGGTGGTCAGCTTCATAGAGGACAAAAGGCCTTAACTTAGTAAGATACAGAGCATCAAAGAGAATTGGACATTAAGGTGGAGTTCAGGATGACTTTTACTTACAAGTAGGAGTAGAAGCAATAAAATATTCTTTTATTATTTTAATGACCATGGCATGGCTTGAATTGCAAAGGTCACCCTGAGATCTAGAGGAAGAAAGAAAATAGTATGATCAAGGGAGCAACTCCTTCCATTTTCTCTGCCATTATCTGGAACCAAGGTTACATTCTTCTTCTTATGCCAAATCATCATAGCACCAGGCTGCTATGTAGTGTGATTCAGCTTTATTACTTTGCATGTACCTAGGTTTTTTGTTTGGAAGATGGTCAAACATATGTTAAAAGATCTGTTTTTCAGGGTGATGAGTCTCCACAGTACCACCTGGCAATAATGGAAAGGCATCTAACAGATCTAGTGTGGATTCTTCCATGCAAGAAGTTTCCACACTCCATGAAGATTCAAGGTGGCATCCCACCTTGCTGTTGTACAGAAGAATTAGGAACTAGCAATCTTTCCATAATGGTTGCATCCTGCTTGTGTTATTATGAGCACATAAAATGAACTGTGATGTCCTCCTGCTTTAGAACTGCTTAGAGCTAGTTTCAGGCCATAGTATCCCAGTGTTCCTTGTCCCTTGTCTCTTGTGTTCCTTGACACACAGGATGGAGTTCCACCCCTAGATCCTTTGCACAAGTTGAAGTACTAGCAAAACGAAGAGGGGAAGGCATCTAGCACTGCAGATAGATCCAGGTTCCTTTAGGATATCCATCAGGACCTGAGATGCATCTCTAAAGTAATCTTTGGACATGTGGTTGAATAATAGCTGGGAATTTGTTTTTTTCCACCATCCCCCATGGCCCTTCATATGTTGGTAGCTGGAGCAATCATGTTTCTGCTTAGGAAGATTGCAGTGCTGTGATAAGAGCAGGTTAGGAATTTGCTAATGAGCTTTTCGTTGGATGCTGTTTCCAGTGCCTGCTTTATTCATTCCTTTTGGGGTTTCAATCTACCTGTCAGCTCCTTATTCATTATTTGAAGCTTTCTGTTCTCCAAATGGTGACCTTTTCTAGCAGGAGAGTGTAGGAAAAGAGCTGGCTTTCCTAAGAAGTGATTTATATAAAGGAGAGAAAAATACCCTAAAGAATGAAATAAAAAAAAAGGGGGGTGGAATAGACACAGAACCGAAAGCAATCCATTTTTGAGCGTGGCAGTGGGAGAAGTCAGGAGGCAGTGCTACAAGCCTGGAGTAAATGAGAAACCAGCCTGTATTGTGCTTACAGGAGGCAAATACTAAGGTTATTACGTTAGCTACGCTGGCAACAGAGCTGCTCTTGCTATTAACCTGAGGATGCTGATATCGCACTGGCTGGAATTTTAGGTAATTGTGCCTGTGGCAGATGTTCCTGAAAGAAAAGAAAATACCAGCTTCATGTGTTTTGCTGATGAAAACAAAGTTTTTGTGGAAATGGAAATAAGGGAGTGTCTTAAATCAGTTGATAAGCATGGTTTGTGCCCATTTTCTAGTGGATAGACATTCATGCGACAGAACCCACAAGTGCAGTTGGTAGAAATGGTTGGTGTCTACATAAAGCCTGACTCTGAACGGTCATGAAAAATCGATTTGTGCTCTTACTTTTGGAGATGGGTCTCCCTGAGCTGATGCACGCTGGCAGAGAATGATGCATAGGCAATTTGCCCTGCGCTGCGTACCTGTTGTGATGGCAGATAAATGGCTGTTCTCTAATCTTATCAGTCTGATGCTTTTCATGAGCACGAGACAGGGAGAACCACAGTTGAAGAATTAAAAATGTGTCATTTTTGGATTGCCACTGAGACTGTCACATGAAGGTTAATGTCTGAATAGCTTAAGCTACCCAGAAATGAAAAGTTAGGTACAGAAACTTGGGCTAAATTTATCACCACAAGTGATGGTAAGAACCAGAACCTGTCTAGTGAGTTGCACTATTGCCTTCCTTTATGGGAATAAATTAACTATATTATAGTCCACATAAATTGTATTTATACCACACAGATTTGTTAGGGCTGTATATCAGGAAGCACTGTCTTCTCTGCTAAGGACAAAGTTGCTTTGGCGTTTCCAGAGCTTGGTGTATTGAAGCACAATCCAGCTATTTCTCTGCTCTTTCTCCAGCACTGTCACCTTGCCCTGGATTTTGTCTGCCCAGTGGCTGTGTTTTCCTGTTGCTTCCTGCCTTCTTGCTTCCTTTCTATGTGAGGACGGGGTGGCAGTGACTCTTGATGCCTGCCATATTTGACAAGGATTCTTTTAATACCACTGCTGAAATATCTGTACAACAAGTATTTGTTGAGGACTGAAAGGGAGTCAGGTTAGGCTGTAGGAGGGAGAAGAGGAACTTAAATCTTCACTGAGCTCTCAGTTGCTTGCATGTGAATCTGTAAGTTTCTCTGCTATATTCTGGTTTTCCTTTTGGGCCACTTAGGCCAGCAGACGTCACTGTGTCATCTTTTACTTCCGAAACAAAGTCAACCTTATTGTATTGGAAAAGAGTCAATAACAGAACCCTATTTAATACCCTGAATGCTAGGAACTGTACTTCCTACACTGAAGTTTGTGGGTCAGGCCCTGTTCTACTGCATGTGCAGTGTACTCGGTGCACTAGGAAAAATAGGAGTCATCTCATGGCATGCAGTCTTGGAAGACTTGTTCCTCCTATGTACTTAGTGCACAAAGCCAGACTGGATTTGATCGTTGCTCATACTATTTGACTACTACTGCCTTGCTTAACCTTCCCACTTCTTACTAAGCTTGCTCTTTTCTTTGTCCATCCTAGAGGTATGTTCATATTTTGTTCTATGGGAAGCGATTGTCTCCTGAAAATCTCTCTCTCTCTGCACACAGTAATGACAATCTTACCTCCTCCTTCTGGCCTGCCAGCAAATACACAAACGTCTACTCCAACTGTTCCTTTCCCTTAGTTTACTCTCACTCTTTTCAATCTCTCCTTTAGCAATTGAACTCCGCAGTGCACTAAGGATAGGTCTTGAAGAGGGGCTAGTGTTGCAGGAAGCAAATCCCTTCTGCTTCAACAAGCAGGATTATATATAGCCTGCAAGTTACTCTAAGTAATCCTTGGAGTGCACTGGGTGCAAGTAGGGTCTCAGCATCAGCTCTGTGGCCAGTCTTAAGTTCACTTAAAGAAAGATAAAAATAATTTAGAGAGGACCTGAAAGAGAAGAATGAAGCTGTTCAAACACAGGATAACCTGGTTTACAAGGAAATCTTGGATCAATGGGAATTGTTTAGCTAAAGAAGAGGAGGGGTGATAATGTAAAACACAGTTGTTAAAGGTAATAATCTTTCCCCTGTGTCTGTGAAGGACTGGATGAGAACTCATATGCTTAAAATACAGCAAGGAAGAAGTTAGTGCATGTGAAAAGGTTATAATGATAAAGTGAGTAAAGCGAGGTATAGATCCTTTGGAGGCTGCAGCATTTCTGGCATCAGAGATCTTTAAAAGCAGACTAGGCAAATATCTCTTACAGGTGATTCAGAGAAAGTAGATCCTGCCTGGGGAATGGAGATTGGTTTGATGGCCTCTCTTAGCTCTCAGTAGTTCAACTGTTCTATGCTTCCAAACCTGAATGGTGCTCCAGGTTTATTACCTGTTGTAGTCATGGCAGCAATTTTTGGTTCCAGCTGCATTTTTTAGTGGTGTCAATGAAATCTTGATTTGCAAGAATTGGTGCGTAGCTTGGCTTTTTCTTCAGGCTTGTTAAATAACAAGAACCTTTGGGGTGACTTGTCACGTTTTTTCCTGATACAATTGCATGTAGGCCTTTGAGACAGAAATACTATATAAATCTGACAGATAAGACTTGCTACCATTTTCATGGGTTTTCTTTAAGGGAATGTACAAGTACTTTCTGGTTGCTATACATATAGGTACAAGTTCTCAGTCTTTTCCCGGAAAATAGGAAGCACTTCAAAACTGGGTTCCTCTAAGCCACTGTAGCTAAAGCAGGTAATTGTATTTTTGCACTTTTCCCAGTGCCAAAGTAATTTCTGGAGGATAACACTGCAGCTGTGGTGATTACATCTTTACTTCAGACTGTGGGATGAATGATAAGAAAAATGAATTTAAGTAGGCTGGTGCAGGCAAAGCTTCAATGAGGATTGGATTAAGCTATGTACAGCAGAGGGAGAAAAGGAGACTACTTTTGTGTGGTAGTAAGTGGCAACAAGGTCTGTGTGTGGGGCAGAAGAAGGCAGATGAATAAAGGTGGGAGAACAGTGAGGAACTTGAGCTGGTCTTAGTGGAGCACAGCTCGGAGATGGAGAGTCAGATGGGGCTCTGCTTTCTGCCTTCCCAGTGGCGCTTGCTTTTGTTCAGAGTATGGTAATTCCTAGGTGCCCACCGGATCTGCTGGTATTTCCATTTTGTTGGGAAAGTAGTATCCTACTCCAGACTTGGTGAAGAAAGTTAACTCATTTTACTACCTTGCTGCTGGGCAAGCAAAAGGCATTTAACACATCTGAGCTGTAACAGTGTATAGGTAGCTGTCGGAGGTAGCTAAGCTGCTAGCCTGAATTCTCAGGTGCATGTTGCCAAAGCATATTCCTCACATTCAAATGTAATGAAGCTTGAACAGCAGCAGTGCTCTGTGAAATCCCCATTTTTTTGTGATTTCTTAGTTTTGGTTTTCCTGCTGTGTCTCCTCCATCTGAGGTTGCAGTTGCACAGTGTCCAAGTTGTGTTACTGCTCTCTGAGGTCCCTGTAAGTCAACAAGCCACTACAGCTGCAGTGGTTTGGGCAGCCAGCAGCTGTGCAGGGCAGCAATACCACTAACCAGCAGGAGACTGAGGCTAGACTTCAGGTGTTCATCTGGAAGATGAACATCTGTGTATGAAATCATATGTGGGCTAGACAGAGGGGACTTTGCATTCCCCTTTTAATGACAACCTCTAGAAGCAACTTGAAATTGTCAATGTGCTGTGTTGTCTTTATGCATATATTTGAAGTGTCCGAACTCTACATCTCTAGGTGCAACATCCCTTATAGAATATCTCCATAGTAATTTTGACCTGTGCAGCATGTTGATGACTAAGTACATAGTGGCAAAGCAAGTGTGATCTGACTTTAAAACAAATTCACTTACCTCATTCAGTCTCGACACAGATTCGTTTTCCAACATAGTGCCCATGTTGGGCAGTTGCTTCTGTGGGCTCTATAAGTGCAAGCTATGCAGACAAATCAGTCTGTTGTCCAGATCTCAGGCGTGACTCCTGGAGAGGGGGAGCAGTGAGTTACGGTAGGTTGAACGTGAAACTGCTTCAAGGTTCAAAAGATGCGGTTTGCTGTGTCTGATGTGTTTTGACAGGTAGGTGCTATCTCAGCCAGCCCTGGATGTTGCCTGGAGGCACTTCAGGTATAATTTGGAGTGTAGGCTGCAGTTCAAGGTCAGCTATTGTTCATTTGTTCTGCTGCTGTGGCAGATAGGCTTTGAGTCACAAAGACATTGCCAAGGTCTATGCTGTCTGTCCATAGATCTCCATAAGGCATTGGCTATATGGCCATGAAGCTTGCAGTGGTTGGACATCCATCTGCCTGCCTCCAAGGCTGCCTCTTGCCACATGATCCATGACTACTGCTCAGTGGAGAGAGATTATCATTATGCGCTTGTAATGAACAAGGTGGTTGTTTTTAAGAATGCCCTGAGGTGATGAATCTTGTTCACATCTTAACTGGGCAATACATGAACTTTACTTTCCGGGCATGATGCAAAATCCACTTGTGTAACAGGGAAGGATTGATGGTCTTGTGGGTGGAAAGCTTTTTGATTCACAGGCTGGTTAAGTTTGTTGTCTGTAAGATTGGCTGCCAATAAAATATGGTGAAAACTTGGCCTCTCTGAAATCAATAGGGATGGGTCTCTTGTCTAACATCTCTCAGTGAATCACCCCTGTGCACAGATGTCCAGATACTGAACATATGCGCTTACTGAACATATGCACTTTGCAAAGCCTCATTTATTGCAGATTGAATTCCAGCAGCCTTTGAAAACTGTAGCATTAAATGTGATACGGGCCAGCAGGGAGAGGGAGGCGCATATTATATGTGATAAGAGGTAGTGTTTCCAAGGGTTTCTTTTCTCATGCTTAACTTTTGTTTGCTTGTTTACAGAAAAAAATAATCAATGATCTGAAATGAAATTTGCATCTGCTTGATGGAATGAGGAAACCGCTTTATTTATGTTTCCCAGATTAAATTATGTGGATGGGGTTTTGTTCATTTTGCTTCTTATATTTCAAAGACATGTTTCTGATTAAATTTAGGTGAGCTTGGTTCTGAAATATGATTTTGATACAGAAAACCCAAGCTGTGTAAGAAACCAGTGTGGAGGCCAGATAACCTTATCAACTGCTCTTTAGCTCTAATCTTATCAGACCTCTTGAAACCATTTTGCTCCTAGTCCTCCAGTAGAAGAGTTTATTAGGTTGGGCTGAAAATAGGACCATTCCTGTACTAGACTTAAGACTTCCCCAAAACTGTACCACAGAAAACTCCAGAATTTGGGGTACAGTGTAGAATTTCTGCAGAGAAAATAGTCCTAGCAGCAAATACCACGGCTGCTTCATGTGGTACTGCTGGGAGGGTGCTGCCCTGCCACTGCTGCCCACAACATCACATATCTGGAGAGGATGTCTAGACGTATATCTGTTGGCTACATGTGGAGCTACTGGGACAGTTCATTTGTATTTGTTCTAAGCTGTGTTACAACCCACTGGGCTGTCTCCAGAATTGGGTTTCCATAAGCAGACTACATTTTTACTCACCTTGACTTGTGGTTTTTTTTACTTTGTACAGGAGAAATGGTGGTAGAGGATTTTTAGGCTTTTTTTTTTTTTTTTTTTTTTTTTTTTTTTTATAATGGTCAACTATCTTAAGCAACTTGTCAAGTGCACAGCATGATACACGCAGGATTCAGGGCTTTACTGCTGTTATTCCTTTTGCTACCCATTGACCAATGGTGTTTCTATTCGAAGGGAGCAGAACTCATTAAATCATTGAGTCATTTAGATGGGGGGGAGGGGGGGACAGTCTTCAGGTCTTCTGGTCCAGCTCCTCCTCAGACCAGCTTCAAAGCTGTATCAAGCTGTGATGTTAGGACAAGTTGCTCAGCACCTTGTCCAGACAAATTCTGAACACAAACAAGAACAGAGATCCTGGGTCTCTGATGTAGCAGTTGCTCACTCTGATTGTGAAGGACTTTTGTTCCCTCCTTTATACCTCCCTGGAAATTCACTTGAGGCACCTTGTGTGTCATTGCCTGCCAACAAGGTTGGTGCTTGTCAGTGAGACTTGATTCCCTTGTTTGTGATAATGACTCATAAGTGTGGGGGGATCGTAGATAAGGGAAGTAAAAAAATGCATCCCTGAGCAATTACTGTTTCTGAACGGGGCCAGCAACTTCCAGTTTGAAGGCTGCATAGTAAAAGTAAGATTCATTTTCTGCTAGTCTCCCTGTTTCATTAAATTCCTGGTCTCAGCAACAGATTCATTTTGGACTATTTACTGTTCTTGTTGCCATCTTTGTCATTGGAATGGGATATCAGCATGTTAATGCCTCATATAACCTGTGAATGATGGTGGAGCACTGTCGCTCTTTGACATTTTCAATGCTCTGTAATTTCATTATCTGGCCATTCTTCCCTTTCCCTGCAGTGTAGCGTGTCTGACATGGTGATTGCCACTTTTAATGTCTTTTTCTGCTACTACTTCCAAAGATTTTCCTCTGTCATTATTGGTGGTTCGTCTTTCCCAAGAGGAAGGTAATTCTTCAGATTAAAAAGAACTCTCTCTTACATCCTCAAACTATATATATATATATGTATATATTTTTTTTTCTAGTGGGAGAAATAACAAATTGCTGCTTCTTTGCAGTTTTTATCCTGAAAGATTTTACAGTACCATGTTGGATATATAACCATCACTCTTCACTGTAACATGGTCACTTTCTGAGTGTGTCGTGGTTTAAGCTGTAAATCATGCAGCTCGTTCACTCACTCCCCTCTCTTTCTTCCCCCCCACTCCTAGGGGGGGGGGAAAATGGGGAGAAGAATCAAAAGAATGTAACTCTCACAGGTTGAGATAACAGTCCAGTAACTAAGGTATAACACAAATCACTACTGCTACCACCAATAATAATAATGACCAGGGAAATCCAAGGGAAGAGGATACAACTGCTCACCACCCGACAACCCAGCTGTGAACTAAACTCTTCTGGGTTCCTGCCCCCAGTTTTTGCATCCTGGGCATGACGTACTGTGGTATGGAATACCTCTTTGGTCAGTTTGGGTCAGGTATCCTGTTTCTGCTTCCTCCCAGCTTCCCCTCCTCCCTGGCAGAGCATGAGACTCAGAAAGTCGTTGGTCAGACCAAAACATTCTAAGCCGTAACTATAAACATGGGTGTTATCAGCACTGTTCCCAGGCCGAAAGTCGAAAACACAGCCCTGCACCAGCTACTATGAAGGAGAAAAATGGCTGCTGCTGCTGAACCCATGACAGAGTGAAACAGGAAAAATCTATAATAGAGAACTGTTCTGCTCTTGTTCTTCGTACATCTTATTTCTTTGAGTGCCCTGATCTCCACCTGAAAATACTAATACAAGCCAAACACTTAACTATTCTTATTGTAAAAATACATCTTGGAAAGCGTGTTAAAATAGCAGAATATTTAAAAAATGTCTTCTCATTCAGCTAGAGAACAGAGAGATGTATCTGCATGTTTTACTGCTCTCTGTGGTCCACTTCATACAATCATCTTGGCATTCTCAGATTCCTCGTTATTGCAAGGATGGAGAACAGTGGCAATGCCCTTGACTTTTCCTTTCCTATCTTCCTATGGTACATTTCAGGTTTTTTTTTTTTTGTTGTTTGTTTGTTTTTTTTGTTTGTTTTTGTTTTTGTAGGATTTTGATAGTTTGTGTTTGTTTTTTGCAGTGAAGGTCTGAATTTTGTTCAGATGACCTGAGAAGTGTCTTGGGATTTTCAGGGTGAGGAACACAGGAGGTTCTGGGGATTGCTCTAGACGATACTTGTCTCTTCTAATCCTGTCTTCCTATGATAGCGTAATGAACTTGTGGAGTGAGTGTATGTTGGTGACTGGTTGAAATCCTACTTACAGATGTGTCTGGATATCAAAGATACAAAGATCAAGGCTTGTTTTAGAAAAGTAGTTGGGACACTCATTGAATACTTCTTATTGGTGCTAAACGTTGTTGTTTCCACCCTTGCACACAAATTTCTCATTATGGCATTACTGATGCTCCTGGGCATGAAACAAGATGCTGTTGTGTTCGGTGCTGGACTGTGACACCTGCAAGACGTTGGATTTAGCTTGGATTGTTGTATACTTGTTACAATTCTTTTGTCTGTAATCTCCTAATCCCATGCCTTCCAGGCACATCTGAGTTGTTCTTGTACATTTATTAATTCTCTATTAATTCTGGACTCTCCAAGGGGGTGATGTAGTGCATGGAAATTTACTCAGTGGTGGAAATACAGGTTGGTATTTAGAGCTGTGATTGACACCATGTGCAGTAAGGACTTTTAACTAGATAGAGCCTTGTGTCAGATCCCCTGGCCTAGTATAGGACACAGTGATGTACTGTCACTTGCACTAGAGCAGCCAGTCCTTGGGCTACCAGTGTTGCCACATGTCCCTTCTGAGGTTGGCTAAAGTGGACAAAGTCCACAGACAAGTGATGGGAGCATTCAGCAAGGTAGAAGATCTGACGTATGGCATTAATATATAAGATTGAAATCTGTATATGCGTAAATGGCCAAAGGGCTTCTGAAGTGGAAAGTGGGACATGAGTCTACATACCTGTGTAGTGAGCAAAGGGAATAGGTGGTTCTAAGGGTAGTTATGAGCAAGAGCTGGTAAGCACTAGCTTGGTGGAGAGGAGAACCGTTGGTGAAGGCCGTCAGACAAAGAAGGTCAGTCTCTATATGCTGCTGCTTTGTAACAAAAAGGGATCAGCTCTCGCCTCTCTTGACTAGAGGGGAATCCAAAGGAGACCAAGCTCCTTGGGCTAGCTTTAACCTCCACTTTAAGTGAGGAAATATTTAAATTTAATGTCTTGAAAAAACTTTATGGAACCGAGTTCTCAGCCACTCTGATTAATCTTGCTAAAGAGGGTACCTTGCTTTACAGCTTTAAATCTGCTTTGGACAGAGTATTAGCAGTTATCCCATAGGGAACAATCCTGTGTTTTCTGGATGAGCTAATAGGCCGCTTGCATCTCTAATTTCTATTGTGCTGTGAAGATGTGGGTGATTGTTATTAAAGGCCATGAGAAGCAACTGGTCAGCTCATTGCCAAACTGCTATAATTCCTGGGTGTTTTACATGGGCTGCAGTTTGCTTAACATTGCAATTCATGTATTCTAAATTGTTTCCATAGTGCTTGGCCAATAAAATTACAGGTTTATTATGTTCGTGCAGATCTCTTTTTTTAATCAAGAATGCTATGCATGCTGTGAATGCAAAGCTGCTTCTCTAAAAATACCCTTTGTTCTCTTGATGTAAGAGCACATGAATCAAGTTGGTTTTATTTTTGCTTTATGTTTGGATGTAAATCCGGTATTCTTGAATGTGAAGGGCTCATGGCACCTGCAAGTATTAGCAATAGCTGTTCTAGTGTGCTCTGTGCTGTTCTTTGCTGGTGTAGTTACTGTAAAGACCTCCATCAATTGCGTTTTGAAAGGCTGGAGTGGAGAATGCCTTTATTCTGCTGTGTTGTATATATGAATTTACATAAGGATATACTGTCCTTTAACTAGGCTTGCTGAAGATTCTCTTTGGAGCACTTGTTAGTCCTGTTGTAAAAGGGCCCAGAGAAATATGTCTGTTTTGGGAGGTGCTTTGTAAGAAGTAGTTTGTAGATGATCACCTTTGTGACAGGACAGTCATAACACAGCAGAGGCAAAACAGACCTTTGGATTTGTTCTTTAGTCTGTCACGGCTACTTGAAAGACTTGCTGCTCACCTTTTGCTTACCTGTGCATCTTGACTGCTAAGACAAAGAACCTGTACAGAGTTGATACTTTGACAATATCAGCTTGATTCAGTCTTTTGGTCCACAACATGCTTCCGTCTCTGGTAATATTCGGAACTCTATTCCTTTGATAGCTCAATATTTACTCATGAAAAGCATGTTGTAGTTTGTCTTTGAACTTTATTCTCCCTTTGGAGCAGGGCCTTATCATGATGAACTTCTGCATAGTCACAAAGGTAGAACAGGAGACTTTTGAATCTAGCTTATGTTAGTCCTCTGTTTTGGAGGCTGCTGTTAGAATTATTCTTAATGATGGGTTTGCAGCCATTATATGAAATTTTGAGAGGTGGGTGGGTTTGTTCACTGAATGTTCACAGCACAAAGCAAGAACTTGCACTGGAACTTGTAGGGATGACCTACTATACCTAAAGAGGAATTGGCAAATCTAATTCTTAGAGCCGTATTTAAGATTTTGTGCTCACATGTCATGTGAGAATAGGATTGAATTTCACCTTCAGATAAGCCTTGTCATCTTTCTCTGCCCTTACTATCCAGAGACATCCAGAGACTATTTCTTATTTCCATTCTAGACTCTAATAAAACTTGACAAGCTGGTGCGCCAGACCCATCTCCAGCCCATGCTTTTATTTCAGAGCAGGTGCCAATCTTAGGTTTGATTGTATCACCATTCAGTCTCTCTAGGATCTGTTATGACAAGGAGTGACAAAGGAATGTGGAATGTCTGAAGTCCTGATGCTGTGACGTAGCAGTGTTCATGGAGACAGGACTTGGGATGTGAGTGGTTGAGGGAAAGGAGAAGAGGTAATTCTGATGGAAATCCAGGACTCTTGGCATGGTAAAGGGGAGAACGAAGCTATCACAGACCTCAGATAATGACCATTACAGATCTTATTTAGTCAATTTACATTCTTCCTTTGTCTCACTGCACAGCCATTCCCTGTTATATTCCTTAGGGGGCAGAAGGATTTTTGGAAGTTTTGAGAAACTTCAGGTGCACACTGAGAACATGCCAATACAAAAATAGTCAGTGGGACTATTCATGTTATTTAGAGCCCTTCTGCAGTGGTGGGCAGTGTTTGATATCTCAGTGCAACATGCAAGACAACCCTACAGCCCATGTAGGTGAAATTCTCTGAAGGTCATGTGGAGACCTTGTAGAGCTATGGAATCTTTTCATAAAATACAACAGTCTGACTCTTCTCACTTTTTTTGCCGCCAGGTTTTGGGCCCTGAATGTTCCTGTGATGGCAAAGAGAGCCAGCGCCACTGCTCACAGAACAAAGCACTGAGTCTTCCTTTGTCATGCAAGAACAGAAAGGATGTATCTTCTGGGTTATAGTATCCCAAATCCCGATTTTAAAAGTAGTCCCAGTTTAAATGTCAGTCAGCAATCCCACTTGTCATAACCATGATTCTTATGAGGAAGGATATAGACAGCGGCTTGAAATGAAGACTGTACTTCAATTTCCCTGTTGGCTAGGGTGCGAGACTTTTTCAGGAAACCAAGGAATTTTTTAGGTCCCTATGTAAAAGAAGGAAAGTGATTTCACAAGGTTAAACATTCTGAAAGTTTTCTACTGCAGTGAGGGTTGCAGTATGGTGCAAGTAGGTATTTTCATCTGACCAACTGCCCCGGGCTCCTAAAGGGCTTGCAGAAGTCAGTACTGCTTTGGATGTCTGCAGTGGTGATTTGCCTCTTTTATACAATCCATGTGCATAATGTAGAATCTGTACTTCTGAGTTTCCTACTTTTACAGCTTTGAAATTCTCAGCCATAATGTTGCATTAAAGGAGATTTGAATTCAAGTACCTCTATTTTTCTCAGCTTCCTTTTTTTAAGTAACGGAACACTTAAGTCTGTAAGAAAAATTGCCCTTGACAGCTTTAACTGCACTGTTCCACATCTCCCTATGCAGATATTAACACAAGGTATTTCTAATGTGGGGAAAAATATATTTTCTTTCTTACAGAGCTCAATACCAGATGAATGGATTTTTTTCTTAATTTCCCCCCCCCCTCAATTATATTACTGGGTCAACACCAAAATTATGATTTCCTTATGGATCCTGACACATTCTTTCGTCTCCCCCTCTGCCTGAAGTTGGTGCCAGTTCTTCAGAGAATATTTTTTTCTGCGGGGGGAAAGAGGAGGAGTATTTGGGGTTTGTTTGTTTTGTTTTTCCTTTCTGCAGGGTCAGAGTTTAAGTAAATGTATTTTACCCATCTTTAGGTAATACTCAACTCAGGAAAAATGTTCACTCTGTATTCTCTGTGCTTCTTCCAAAGCTTTATTTCCTTGGCAGGCACAGAACAGGTAACAGGCTGCCTTAGAATATGGGTTGTCTGGCTTGCGTGACAAACCAAAGCTCTGATTTGGAGGTTCAGGTCCCTCTTCCATCTTTATTCTCCCTCTTAGGTCCTGGGTATATTGCAGGCCTGTTGTAGCCTCTTGCTGCCTGGAGGAATCCTCAGCCCTAAGTTAGTTTCCCACAGTAGGGCATCTTAGGGGCCTGCTCTTGCTGCTGACATGAAGGCAGGCATCCCATCAGTCCCTTGAATTCACTGATTTGAATGAAGGAGGAGAAACCATGGTGTGTTCCTTCTCTTGGGCAGACAGTACAGCACCTGCTCATGTTTCCTATTTTGCTTGCTAGGAGGCTGTTCTATATCTGAGTGAGTTTTTTTACAGGCTATTGTGATATAGATTATGTTCATTCTTTATTACTAATGTAGCTGCAGTCTGAAATGGTTAAATGCCAGTTGGAGGCAGTGCTGAATCCCATGGCACCTGCCTGCTGCGAATGTCCATCAACTGGCTCCTATAGTTCATTCAGTTATCAGGCAGAATCCAAACAATTCAAAACAAAATCCAAAAAAAGAAATCCAATCTCACCCCGTGGTGCTTAGGGCTGCTCTCTGGAGGGGATGGTGTGCAAGCTTAGATGCCTCGTAAAGAAGGGAGAAGCTCAATCTTGGACTTAATAATTCTCTATCCCCCATTCTGTTGTGTATCATTGAAGCTATTGCTAGTGTCTTGCATAGGCCAGTATGTTGTTAGCATACCTGTTTCTTTGGATTCCATAGGAAGAACAGAAGTTGGTTTTGTGCCCTTAGATGAAGAAGGGTGTTGCATCTGGCTGTCTCAATGTGGTAGATGTGCACAGAGGAATCTTTCCTAGCCCAGTTTCTGGAAATACTTGGTGAGCCAAATTTCATGGAAGTCTGCTTGATAAGGCCCTTCAAAGGAGATAACATAAGGGCTCCAGGGGCATTGTTGCTCTGTACAGGAGCAAAGACAGGAAATTGCCCATAGAGAGTGTGTTTTCACAGCAGCACATGAAAATAATTTTACTTAACTACTTAATAATACAACACAAAGAATAATAATAAAAAAGCTATGTAGCTATGGCACCAAGAGCTCAGGCGCTATAGTGATGACCAAATATGCACATGATGAATACAGAATAAAAATGAAAATAAATATGATTATTAAAGTCAAGAGTAAAGATTAGTTCAAAGGAATACCAGTAGGATACTGCTGGGGCAAAATTTGACCTTACCACAACTGAGCCATTAAGTTTCAAAGTAGGTTTGGGCATTTACAGATCAGAATGGCTGCATAAACATAGGTTCAAGGTCAGAAGATTGCAGTCAATTGGACAGACCACGTTTTTATTACCTTAATATATAAGATAATCAGATCATTTTCATCTTTGTTGAATGTATAATAATGTAAAAATATGTTAATTAGCTAGTTAGCACTCAAACTGTTGCTTCTGACCTTTTGTCTTTGCGGAGCCCTGACTCATGCTTGTCTCTTACCTCCAGTGCTTTCCAGTCCTTTGTGTCCTGCTCAGCCTGACTGACCCAAGTTGCCTGTGATAGCTACTCATACATTCTAAATTCTAATATAAGTGATATTTTTACCTTATTCTTTTTGTGATGATTCTCATAATTCACTTTTCCTACTATTTAATTATATTTATAAATACTCTGCCTATGCATATTTAAAGAATTATGATTAAATCATGGGTTTCTACTAATGATGTTACAGTCATTCAAGGTCAGGTATTAAATGTGGAGGAAAATTTAAGTATTGAGCTTAAGTACCTGCAGAACTGTGAGAGAACAATTTGTGCATTTTGCTCTTTTTCCTTCTGTGCCTACACTTGTCAGCTGGCAAGCTGCAACAGTCCTTAGATCCCTGGGCTGTTTTGTGGAAGGGAAATAAACTGAAGTCTAAGGTACTTGGATGTTTTATAATAGAGATCCTGTGACAGCAGTGGAAGGTCTTTTAACTGGCCATTAAAAGCAGATGCAAGGGTTTGTCTCTCAAAAGGTACATCCTTTTCTTTCATGGTAACATCTGTGAAACTCCAGACTTTTGGACTAGTTCCCCTGGAGGGAGAAGGGTGTTTTCCCAGAGTAATATTGCTCAAATTTGAGCAATAATGTCTCAGAATAATATTGCCATCACAAATTAATCTTCCTGGAGGTGGGTGAGCTGGCATCAAAGCTGGGAATAGCTGAGAGGCTCCAATGCCCTTCGCCACTCTGAGTGCCAGGGCAGTGACCAGGCTGCACTGCTCACATGGTGGCTTCTCCAGCCTCATCTTCTGCTGTCATGTTGAAGACAGAGTTCCTTGTTTCAGGGAGCACAACACACATGTTTCTGTGGCATGGCACCTGATTTCCCTGTTGCTGTTCTCCTAAGCTAGCAGTGAGGCATTTTCTCATGAACAAGTAAATCTTTGGGTCCTAGACATGAGGCTGGAAAGGACTTCCAACAGATTATCTAGTCCATCTCCTGTCCTTGGGGAGAGGGAGGATCTCTTGCCCATGCTCTGTTCCACAACAGTTATTTGAGTTGCTAACTGGAATCTGAGGAAGATCAATAATGTTTATATATGTATATGTAAGTGTGTAGGGGAGGGATGAGAGAGAAAGAGAATTGAGAGTTCCCAAACAGAGCCTGGAGTCTGAAATGCAAGAACACTAAGTGGCTTGAATTTCCTTGAAGGATCAGCTCTATGGGAACTTTTTTCTCTCTTCCTTTCAGAAATGATGCTGGAGAGGGACTCTTCATCAGGGACTGTAGCAGCAGGACAAAGGGTAATGGGTTCAAACTTAAAAAGGGGAAGTTCAGGTTAGAAATAAGGAAGAAGTTCTTTACTGTGAGGGTGGTGAGGCACTGGTACAGTTGCCAAAGGAGTTGTAAATGCTCCATCCCGGGCAGTGGTCAAGGCCAGGTTGGACAAAACCTTGGATGACATGGTCTAGTGTGAGGTGTCCCTGCCCAGGACAGGGGGTTGGAACTGGATGATCTGAAGGTCCTTTCCAACCTTAACTATTCTATGATTCTATGAAATGGGTTAGACACAAAATTCTCCACATATTTTAATTTCCTTTATTAAAGTCAATCTTGCCTTCAGTTTTTCAAGGAAACCTCTCACTTGATGGACCTGATGGCTGCAATACCTTCCCTTCTGCCAGTCCTCTACCCTGCTTTTTGAGAACAGTCCTGTAAAGGAAGTGTACCTACACTTGAATTTCAAGTCATTCCTTATTTTCGGGTCTCCATGTCTGAAGCTTTAGATGGCACTTCAGAAGATATGTGACTCCACAGAGTTAAATTGCTGTACAAAATCTGCTGGTTCACAGATAGCATCAGGAGATAATTGGAACAAGAATGGAGCCAGCAAAGTAGCTGGGGGCCTTTTTTCATTTTCTTCTTGAACTTGCATAAAGATGTGCACACAACAGCTTTAAGAGGAAGACAGAGAAGGGGGGAAAAAAAGGTAAAGTTCCCAAGGCTTTGATGGAGGCTTCTTAGCAAAGGGGAAGAATTGGGAGATATGATGCAGCATGGGTTGCTGGATCAATAAAAATAAATTATGAGTTCTTTGCTATCACCTCTTATAATATATGATAGGGGATGCTTAAATCATATCACTGCCTGCCAGGAGAGCTTGTATTTATGTTTAACTGAGTTACACAGAGATAAAGCTCAGGCTTCTGTTATTTTAGGTAATCTAGATGTCTTTTCTGGTGGGAAAGTGTGTTCATGTGCAGCAAGGCCATCCTGAAAAGCTGGGAAAGATTCTTTGGAGCACAACTGCCTTATCAGGGAGATGGGTCAGATAACCTTGGGGGGTCTTTTCTGTCTCTGACTAGTGCTGCTTGCAAGGTGCTGATGGTTTTGGATGTGTCCACCCTCCCCTCCAGTGTATTCTATGGGTCTAGAATTCTGCTTAAATGTCTCTTGTGTTTTATTGCTGTCCTCAAAAAGGTGATTAATTCACTATGCCTTTCCCAGACACTCTCCTGATGGTGTGTGGCTAACAATTCTAAAAATACTTAGCTTTTATGGAGTGATTCCCCTCCAAAGAAGACAAAGGTTTTATGATCTGACCTGGTAGCTGTGTTTAGGGTTCTATTGCAGCCTCTGGAACAAAGTCTAGCTATTCTTTTAAGGGCTGATAACCTTGTTGGGGGCCTTCCTTTTGTTTCTTTAGAAAGGAGGTGTTAAGAATGTGGTTTGTGTGTGTGTGTGTGCTCTAAAGATAAGCATGTAGGAATGCGGGAAGTATATTTGCTGAAACTGAGGCAGGATTTACCAATGTTTGTTTGTTGGGTCTTGGGGTTTTTTTGTATTTCGTTGGAAAAAATGAGAGAGATTGTTCAAATTTAATGTCTAGGGGAAATGGAAGAGCAATGTAGCTGACATGCAGGTGCTATACAGCTAGTGGCTATGAATATCCCTTGTCTGGGTGATAACTGGAATCTGGTTTGGGAGAAGGAGCATCTGACTTCGTTTTCCATGTTATTGTGAAACATTATAGTGAGATTCCTCCGAGTCCTGGAGGCATTAGTCATTGCTTTGGTGGTGGTGTTGCTCTGCTGCACTCACAACCATGGCATGGACTTCTATGTGCAAAGCACCTCTGAATATATCCTAAGCTACAGTCCTGGGACCAAAATGTTTAAAACCCAAAGCATGAGAAACTCTGTCGGGTTCAATTCAAAATCCTTTCTAGTTTGTGTGAGCCCAGAAAGGTAAATCTATGGACTGGAAAAGGTGTCTGTCTCAGTGTTGATACCAACAGGTGCTTTTTCTCTGACAGGCTGGGTTTGCCCTTGAATTACAAAGCAGAGAACCAATGTACAAAACCCCTGCCCTGCTCCTGCTGATGTTCATGCGCGAGGAGGGAATTGGGCTTTTCAGAGCTGGCTCTTTCCTCAAAGCACTGTAGTGGTTTTGGTTTTTAACCCCCTCAAATTCTGTACATTCGCTGCAAGCCCTGTAAATGGGAATTTCAAATTGCTGCCTATATCCTGGGGGTTCTTTTATGAAGGTAATGTGATCTGTGTCCAGCGTCCCAGGGGAATCCATAGGAAGACTTCTCAGTGCTCTGGCTCCTGCTGCCTGATTTACATGGAAAGGGAGGAGGAGAAGGGACATAATGAGGATACCCTGGCAGTTTTTGTGCTAGAAAATGAAAAGCTACCCAGACAAAGAAGGATAAAAGGAGAATATATTTCTTTTAGTTTCTGGTTCTTGTTTTGAGGATGAATTTGACAGTCTCAGCTGTTCAGAGATCACAAGTTCACTGGAACATGTTTTGCTTTTGTGTGTGATCTTGGGACTTGTCTCTTTCAATTTCAGAGGGTTCTTTTGTCTGCACTGCCTGAAGCCACCCACAGATCTACATCTCTCTAGAGATTAAAAAAAAAAAAAAAGAAAGAATAAAAAAAGAGAAAGTATTTTGCTGCTGCTTAAGTTGGCATCACTTTACCTTGTAAAATTGTTGCTCTGATTTCCAGGGGCAGGGTTTGGCCTGTGTTTGTTGTTGGTATGTCTATTGTTTTCTTCTCCTGTCTTTAGGATGTGCTGTTCCTTAACCGCTAGTATTTGGAGATATCTTTTCTTGAGCTGCACTCACCAGGCAGGGGAAAAGAAGGTAGATTGGTGTTTAAGGTGTATGTGTTCCTTTTTTTCGTGATTGTTCTGTCTTACTGTGGGTGAACTTGAATTGGTGCTTTATCTTCCTGGTGATGCCTCTTAGCTTAAATTAACTACATGTGTTGAAGTGGATTATTTCAGCTATGTTAAATTCCTGGATGAAGACTCTTTTTCATAGTAAAGTGGTCTTTAATTTGTCTTTTCTGATGTATTTGCAAAGTGAATTGAACCAAACTCTTAGAATTTGATTTGGATTCTTTTTCCATGCAAAGAAACCATCTCTCTCTGCTTCTGGTTCATTATTAGTAAAACAAAGATGACATTACTTGCCTTGTTTCACAGTGGTCATGCTTGCAGAATCTATAAACACCTGTGGAATTAAGTTCCTCAACTGGGGATTTTGTAGTAATGCTATGTGGGTCGCACAGCTGGAGATGGCACTCTTGGGTATTGGCAACTTCACATACACCTCCAGGGTAAACAAGGATGGTGATGTGTACTGTGATCACATGCATGCGTGTTTTTGAGGGTGCATCTGAGTGAAGAGATTTTGGTGGGATCAAGGTTATGTAGTAATTAGTTTTGAGAACCACTCTGCCTTGGTCTAGGGAAATACTTTTATTGCCATGGAGTTAATTTTCTTCAGAGCAGCCCATGTCATGCTGTGTTTTGAATTTTTGGCTAAACCAGTACTGGTAATGCACCTGTATGTTAGGTGTAGCTGAACAGTGCTTCACAGTGCCATGTTTTCTGTTTCTCACTCTGCCTGTCCTAGTAGTAGCATGGGGGCAGGCAAGAAATTTGGGAAGGGGCATAGCTGGAACAGCAGACCCGGAGAGGTATTCTGTCCCAAATAGCACCATCAGTAATAACAGCTGTGGAGTCGTCTTCCTAAAATAGTCATTGTTCAGAGGCTGCCTTTGCATTGTTCTGCTGTGGGGAAATTGTGGGAGGCAGTCAGGGACTGCCTTCGTCTGTTTCTTTGTTTGTGTCTTCACTTATTAAACTGTCTCTGTCTGGAAGTGCAAGCTTTTCTCACTTTTGCTCTTCCGGTTCTCACCTCCATCCCATTCCCTTGGGGTGGGGAGAGAGTGAGTGTCCTGGTGGGTGCTTAGTTACTGCACTACCGTCAAAAAACCCCAAACCGAAACAAACCAACCCAAAAAGAAAGAAACAGCTAAGGATTTCCATAGGACAGTGCTGCTGGCTTTTAGGTCCCAGAGCATTTTAAGCCAATTTACCTTCCGTAATTTACTGATACTGATTCCCTGTAAGCTGTGGTTGTTCACATTTGAAATTTACTTGTTGGGTGCTGTTGCTCTTGCGTGGATTGGGGAAAGGCAGAAAAAATTGCAGTCAAGCATCCTTTGGCTGGTGTGTTTGGAGAGAAAAGGTTGCAAACATCGTGGGAATAGCTCTGTAGGCAGGAAATGGAGACCCCAGCATGCCACAGGAAGTGAGCAAGGAGCTCACATTTTTCACATGTACATCTGTCAGTGAGCTCTCTGTTGTGCTGTGTGTGCGCTGCCCAGTGCTCATCACTTTGCTCATTGTTAATTAACCTTGATAAATATGTGTACGTGGCTACTGATGAGTTGTGTTAATCTCTGTGCTGATATAGCAGGATCATTTAGAGAGGAGATATATCTCAATAAGTGGATCAGTGCTGGCCTTTCAAATGTCCCCCTGAAATGATCACTTACTCTCTCTGGCTGCTGTGCTCTTATCTCTTCTGTCTCTAATATGAGTATTGCCTGGTACAGAAGCATTGTCTGCCTTTGATGTAGCATTGTTTGGTTGTTCTGAAGTTCATTGTCAACCTGTTGAAGGAAGTGCAACTCCTTTACACTCTAATTTGTGGGAAACAGTTATATATTCCACTGTGGGGTATATGTAAAGCACTTCGACAGTTTAAAATTTACAGGATCTGGAGGAGAGATTAATGAACTAAAGTAATTTTCTTTCATAGTAAAATTGCATAGGAATGAAAGTTTGTTGCGCCACCAAATACTCTGAAGAGCTTTTGAGCACTTCTGTGATTCATGGGTTTGGAGATTCCTAATAATTGTCTGAACGATAGGGATCCCTTCAGGGATGTGTTTTCGAGATGGAATGAAACCTGTGTTACCATTCCTGGTCACATTTTTTTCTGCTTTCATGCTGGTCAGGTTGTGTCAAGACTAAAGGCTGCTGGACTGGGCCATCTTGGAGACCTGCTGGCCTTATTTTAGAGAACAAGTCCATCATACTAAATCTGATTTTAGTGGTTCAATATACTATGCAGGATGATGAAGGGATTTTTCAGTGCTGGAGACTCTCAACCTGTAACATAGTATAAGCCACTGAAGATAAATAATTGACAGGGTTTGGCATTTTTGTAATGCAAACCTTGTAGCAGGGTATTCAGCAGTTTTGTTTCTGCAGAGCAAAAACATATGGGCTGTGGAGCGACGTGTGTAAAATAAAGTGCATACGGAAATTCTTTTAGGGCTGGAACATCACTTGTTTCCAAAGAAAATACATTTTTCTGATCATCCTTTCTCCATTCCCACTTCTGTCTAGAAAACCCAAACAGTTTATTGAATTATTCAGGTCATTTAGTTTTGTGTAAGCTCAGCTTGAAATTGCATTTTCCAGAGGGGTTGTATTGCCTTAAGGGAGTTGTAATTCAGCCTGGCCTATTTCCTCTCTCCATGCTGCAGACTGGTTTTCCCTTTCTTCATTCTCAACCAGCTAAGCTGCTTGGTGCCCCCAGGGATACCTGCCCTGGGGCATCCTGGGAAGCAGAGCCTGGCCCGTAGGAGATGGGAGAATTTCACATCTGAGCTGTATTCCCCGAAGTGAAGAGTATGACCCTGGAGAAAAATACAGTTCAGCATTGAGCTGACTTGAAATTAATTTTGGGGAGATTGGTTTGATAAACAGAAACAGTTTAATTTGGCACTATAAGGGTGTTTTATTTACTTCGATTAAAGAATGCCTAAGCGTACAGTTTTTGCTGTTTCTGAATCAATATCGCTTGGAACTTTTTTAGTTTTATTTATTTTTTCCAAAGTAAAATGCTTTCATCTTAATTTAAGAGTGGGCTTTTTCCCTCAGTTCAGGGAAAGAAAGCATTTACTTTTTTTTTGAAATAGTGCATTAAATGTGAAATCTCCAATTTTAATTGAATTCAGCTTTTAAAATGAAAACCATCAAGATTTTCATGCAAAATTATCCTGGCACAAAAAAGCCATGGTTATTTTGTTAGTGCTGACGAAAACACGTTAAGCTTCTTCAGCTGCAAAGTAGAAATCGGAAACAAATGTCTCAGCTTGAATCAGTGAGGTGTGTAGGTATTCTTTTTCTCCCCTCTCAGAATTCAGTTTGGAAAATACATCCTATTTTCCTTATGTTTTGTTTCATTCTTTTTCAGCTAAAGCATTCAAATAACAATGTCTTAGAAATTCTGGTGCTTGCCTCTGATATCTGCCTCTGATACCCCTGCTTCTAGTTTCTATTTAACATGGTTCGGGCAACGTGATGTGGAGGCCTCAGAATAGCCTCTTGAAACACTTTAATGATTCCTCTGCTGTGTCATGTCAAACGCATCCCATGAAAACAACTCAGGAACCAGCTGTGTCTTTAAGGCTTTGTGTCTTAACCGCATTTGATATGTCCATAGTAGTTAAATTTGCTCTGTGGTCTCACGATAAAGTGCTGCGGGGGAAGGTGTTTTCCCAGCTTTTCTTGGGAAGGTTCAACCTCTTCAGTCCTCTTTGGTTTTGAAACTCTCAAACTAATGCAAGAGTTGCTTTTATTGAATCTGAAGTGTCTTGTCTCAAAAATAAGTGGGGACAATGTGGAGGGTACATGGAGTTGTGGTGCAGGAATGTGCCTGGCCTAGGCCTGTTTGGTTGCTGTAGGTGACTGTAATGTGTATTACCACTGCCTACAGTAACTCCTGCCATTTCCTAGGGCTTTTTGTGAGATTTAACTGCAAAGGGATACTTGGGCTTTTGTTTTCTGTGCATTAACAGCAGGCAGAGCTGGATTTTTGTTCGTTGTCCTGGGCAAAAATCCAGAAAAGCCATACTAAAAAAGTGCTTTTATTTTGGTTTTATGCCCATGAGCTGAGTAGGATTCAACCTGCTCCTGTTAAAGCTGCTGTTATCCTGTGGTTAGCAGGGTTTGAGCTAGAGAAGTGACATCTTCAAAGATACAGGGCATAGGAGATCTGGGAAGAGGCGCACAGAGCTGGGAGAGTATGGATGCTGCCTTTAGTTGTAATTGCAACTTCAGGTGGAATTACTCTGTTGAAATTTGACCAGGACAAAGAGATTTTATTTAATACATATAGGGCTGGATCCAGGATCCACTGAACTCAGCAGAAACCATCCTGCTGTCTTCAGCGTGTTTAGGCTCTGAAACTGGAAAGCTAACTTTGTGAAACCTCACCATAGTCATGAGCAATAAGAAGGGTGTTATTTCTGACTGAGGTGCAAGCAAGAGACTCTGGAGAGGGGTCCTGTCTGAGCCCCTGTGGAAATATAGGGAACATCCTAAAAATGTTGCTGTCATCAGGTTTTAGCTGGGAGCAGGCACTGCCCCAGCTGGGACACATCCCAGTTGATGTGAAGGGAGGGAACATACAAACCTGTGCTGCTGCAACTTGTGGCTGGCTCCTCCCCCTTTGTATGGGAAAGATTGTGCAGGGTTTTAGTTGTGATAAAAAGGGTATTATTCTTATTTCCTCACTGCACAGCATCGGTTGAGGCTGACATGGGCTTGCATATGCTGGCTCACATCTCCCTGGCAGGTTTCTTTTCACACCCTGCTGGAAACAGCTTGGCTTTTATCTTCCTCCTAAAGGTCTCTGCATGGGGAAATAAAGGGACAAAATGCAGTCGGGGACAGGGAAAGTGAATCCAGTAGAGAGAGGAATGCTCAGAGCATCTGTTCTAAAGACATTAAATTGGCACTGACTGCATAGTCACGTACCAAGGTCCCTTACAATTTGAACAGGTCTTTTCCTGGTATTATGCTGACAGTAACAGACTACTGCAGCCATTGTGATATTGATTAATCCTTTGGCATTTTTCTGCAAACATTTAAACTCCTCACCCAGCAGCCTTTCAGCTGGGAAACCCAGATGAAAGGTGTGGCAGGTCCCACTGCTGTGGGAGGAGGAGGAGGGAAGGAAATGTGGCTTCTGTAGTAGAAAAGATCCTTCTTGTATAGGAAGTCATTAATGAACTCAACCCTTTGGGTCACTTCTCTCATTTGGACCTATGTTTTAGCTATACTGTGGAGTATCTGTGAACAGAACAACCCCCACCCCTCCAAGTGTTTACTAAAAATGCCCCTAGATGCTTTTGCAGCCCAAGCTGATGCAAGAGAAACTGGCCTGTTCTTGAATCCTGCAAGGAGGAAACTAAACTGAAATGTTAAAATGATGCAAAACAAAAATGAAGAGATGCCCCAAAGCTCTCTTTCTGAGGCTGGTCCTGTAGAATCTGAGGGAATGAACTGCATGATATTAGTTATCCTAAAAAAGCAAGGAGCAGATGCTCAAATGCTCTAAACTTCCACTGTAGAATCAAAGGTTCTTTCTGCAGAAGTTCCCATCCTGTCTGAGCCTGGGAGCTTGCACAGAGGCTCACAGGTTATCTGAATGCACAGCCGCCCTTGTGGGACAGAAGGGAATTGTGCAGTGTAGGTGGTACCTAGGATTACATTTACCTGTGAAATCTGAGGTCAGAGTACCAAGGATGCCAGAGAGATGTTACATTCCCCTGTGTTCCCCATGTGCTACTTAAGTCCCCTCTCCTCCTACCTCAGCTTTGCAAGTTTATGACTTGAGAGTGTTTATGGCTTGTTAGAAAGTTAATCAGTGGGTCCTGAAGGCTCTGACTTACCTTGAGCACTAAAGATATAGTTGAAGCTTTGCTTTGCTGAGTATCTAAGCAGAATATCATCCTCTGTGTCCGTCTATTTTGCCACTGCATAAGGGTGATAGCATGTGGAAATTCCCATGCTGCTGGAGTCAGTGACAGCAGGAAAAGAACAGCAAAGATCATTCTGGGCAAAATGGACTCTTGCTGTATGGGGATCTTCATAAACAAACTTGCCAATTCTTTCCATGGAGAATCACAAATTTGTGGTAGAACAGGAAAAAAGGCTATAATTTCTGATTGGGCTGTTGAGTTAAAAGGGCACATCTGATAACATCCCTGACCTTGAATAACCATAGCTGTAGAGAGGGCAGCTCACAGTGTTTGGTTAATTCCTGTTGACATGTTTTATTTCAAATGCAAAACATTTTTGAGATTAAAATAAATATTACTGCTTGCATGATGCATTAAGATAATGATTTTCTTATTTTTTAAACTTACTTGATCCTATAATACTGCAACATTAATGGATAAATGCTAAGCTCTCCTTTGAGACAGATGCCTTGTGTTTTGTTTCACAGTCTAAAGGAAAACTTTTTTTTCTCTTTCTTTTCTCTTCCTCCCTCCCTTTCCCTTCCCTAGGTGATTCTCATTCTGACAAAGCTCTTCGACTTCAACTTGGGGAGCGTTACAGAGAGTTCACTGTGGAGGTAAGTGGATTGTAGAAATCACAGCAGCGGTCATGGGGGGGTTGCACTGTACCTCTTGTAAAGTGGGAATCTGAGCAAGGGGGCATAACTGAGCTCATCAGAGAAAGAGGTGAGAAAGATTCTGAGATAACAGGACTTACTTTTTGGAAAAGGGACACATGATTAAGAACACATTGCTTTGATGAAGTGAGGACTGCAAAGAAGAGGGTTTCTTGATGTTAGGGCACTTCCCTGGCACACAGAGAAGTTTTTGTTCTCATCTTTGAGTGTCCTTAGACAACTCTCTTAATTCCTCAGAGTCTTTAGGAGACAGTGAGAACAGCCTCTATAGATGGTACATGCTTGCTAGAACAAGATCCAAGTTGGTATACAACACAACGCATGTTATAATCCTAGCCGATCTTAGCCACATTCTTCAGCCCTGTATGCTGAGGTGGTTTTCTTGGCAGTGAATCTGTGTTGCCTTGGGCTGTAACGGCAATAGCCACTAAAGGACTAGAGATGTCACAGTGAGGTACTGGTGTCCTTATTATGGACAAACTCAGATAGTGTCGCGTACTTGCCTTGCTCCCAGTCTGGTGTGAGAGATGGAGTGTCCTGGCCTGCAGGAGCATGCTGAAGGACAGAGTGTGTGTTTGTAGGTATGTGTGTGCATTTAAAATAAAGAAATAAATAAAAGTCCTCTCCCACTCCCCCCAGCCCCAAGCTCCCCACAATCACCCCTATTAACAGGTCATTTCCTTGTTCCTTGATATCTGAAATCACCAGTAATTTCTGCCCGTTGGGGATTGCTCTTCCTCCTAACATCCTGCTTGTGGCGTGGAAATGCTATGCCTTTAATCAAAGTGTTATTTGGTGCTTTTTACCTTAGGGACAATTTAAAAAAACAACAAGGCAGCCATGGTTTGTGGGAGACCAAGTGCCTTATGTCAGATTTAGCTGGTGTATTACAGCTATTGCACAAACCTGCTGAAGGTGTAGTTGGTGGAACTGCCAATGCACTGTAGCTACCGCTCCAGCTGTGAGCAGCTCCTTGGTAGATGTTCTCTTGTACTTTCTTCCCAGCTAATTTAAAAGCCCCTGCTTGGAGCAGAATTTGGGAGTGTGATGCATGCTTATTCCTGTTAATGTGTTTAATGTTAAGTAGAGCTCTTGAAACTTCTCAATTTGAACAGTACTTCCAAAGCCTAATTGAGCTGTACTATGGTAATCTGCAAAAGTATAAATAACTGTGCAGCTAAGAAGAGAGAACACAGTCATTTCCACTTACCGTAGTACTTAGCAAGGTATTAAAGCCTTAAAAAAACTTTTTCCTTTTTACCTAACAAGTACAAATAGCACTGTGATTGTACTTTAAACATAATTGCCAAGCAATCTACTCTGCATAAGTAATGCAACAAGGAAGCATGTCCTGTCCTAATACTAAACTCGCAGTGTCACCTGAGCTCTGCAGAAAGGTAATAACAGCATCCCTTTTGGAGTCTTCCCATAATGACGGTTATGTAGTTCAGTGTCAGTACAACTGAAGGCATCCAGTATTGGTCAGCTGGGGGAACATACTGATTTGTGAGCGTGTTTCAGTGTGTTCTGGGACATTTCTGTATATTTTCTGCAGTGAAATAGGGGCCAATGTGGGGCCTAGAGACTCAGAGATGTTGAGAAGTCAGAACCTCCTGGGTTCTCTTCCAAAGTCTGTGAGGAAAGCTCAGGGCAAGAGCTCTTAGGAAGAGCTCCTGGGCATTAAGCCTTTGTTTCCCACATGCAAAATTCAGGATTAAGCCATTTTGCAATTCATAGGGGAGTGTAGAGTCTTTGACAGTAACTATGAATTTCTTTGCAAAGGACATTGTAGAAATGCAAATAGATACTAAGTGAAAGACGCCTTTTCTCTGGATTTTCTGTTCTATTTGCACAGTAAGGCCTCTGAATCTTTGCATGATTTAAACTGGAACTTTTTAATATTTTTCTTTTAAATTTTGGAAACACAGAGAATTCCAAAAGGAGGATCTGTCTTTGCAGGGTGAATTTAAGCCTTCTGGCAAAAGGTTTGCTTTCCTTAGTTACTTTTTGTAACTCCTTCAGAATCATCTTTGAGCCCTCAGAACTGATGGGTCACAATCTGAATGCAACTATGAAGTACTTATGACGAGGAGGTCTGGACATTTTCAGGAGTTGCGTAGTTTGCCTTTGCTTCAGTTTGTTTTCCCCTCGCCCCTCTTTTCTGGGAATACACTACTTGCTTTCTGTTAACCAGGAGTGCTGCCCACCTGAGCAGTGGTGCTGCGTGACGTCTATTCTGAACACTTGGCAAACACAATTGCTTCCGCAGGAGAGGAGAGTCTTTTGTGGCAGAAAGCAGTGAATCACATGGCCGTACTTCAAAGAATGCTGAGATAGAGCAGAGTGTAATAAAATCTCCAAATATCATCTTGCCTCTGCCTGTTTCATGCATCAAAAGCTTTTTCTCAGTCCCCCCTGGGTTATAGCATGAGAGGCTTCTATTAAAGGAAAACTGAATTGCCATATAAGAGAAATTTGTAATCTCTGCATCTAAATACAAAGACAAGTAAATCAATAAGAAAACATCCTGAATGTGATTAAAAAAGGGAGTGAGAACAAGAGGAGAGAGGAGAAAGAAAATTTACATTGCAAACTTCTCCCGTATCAGGCTGATATGAGTTTAGACAGAGGAAATATTGGTCAGCATTTAAATGTAGGAACACAGACATTGCTCTAGTAAAAAAATCCGTACTTCTGGAGTCCAAGAAATCACAGAAAAGGCCTCCATTGGTGCGGAAGCAGCGAGATTCAAGGAAAAGACACCACCCCAGCCAGCCACATCCCTCCCCCTTGTGAATGCCACATCCCTTCTTGGTCACAAGAGATACCTGTCAGTTGTGGTTTGGATCTTGGTTTTTCCCTCTGAATTGAGTGGAGGTGATCATTTTCCTCCTGTGAAAGGAAGCTACTTGACAGTGGTTAAGCTTGTGATGGAGTGAAACATCAGAATTTGTGAACAGAAGTCTTTTTGTAGATCAGCAAATATAACTGTAAAATTTTTTAAGGTTTTCAGGCATGCAAACCCTTTATAAGTTCTTATTGCCTGGCAAAATGTCTAACTGGGCAGTTAAAAATCCAGTTATATCCTGCCTGATTTATCTAAAAGTGGATTAAAGGTTGCACTTATGCTTCCTGTAGATTTTTTTTTTTCTCCCCACTAATACTATTTCTCCATCAACAAAAAGAAAACAGTTCTCCCTCTTAATCTGTAAATTTACATGGTTTTGATTTGAAGTGGTGTTGGAGCATCTGTAGTTCCCAAACCCTCTGTAGGCCAGTGTCCCTGCAACCCCATTGCCTATGATGAGCTGTAAGCAAACAGGAGTTATCTGTCATGAAATACGAACTCTCCCTGTAAATAGTATGGGCCAGGCTGTTTTACAGGATTTGTCCAAGGAGGCATCTGCTGAATAGAGGAGAATGTGATAGTTAGATATGCAGAATATGGTGTCTAAAAGGCACTGTTCACAGCCAAGAGTTACAGGGTTGGGTGCTGGGTTTTCTTTTTCCTCTATTTTTCTGTTGAAAATCTCATGCAAATTTTATTACAAGGATGTGAGAAGGGAACATCTATTCAGTGGCTTATTTATTCAAATGTGCATGTTCATAACACTTCCAGATCTGACCATAGAAATTGTGAGCATGGTAAATGAGTTTTGATTTGAGGTGTTTGCCATGCTCAGATGTATTATATGGGGAGTTCTGTGGGTTGTATGGTAGGTAGCAAGTCCTTTCATTAGTTAATCTTGTTGCTGTCCTGTTTTTTCCTTCTTGTGTTATGAGTGTGACTAAATGGGAGGAATCTATTGAGCTCCTTTTCTTATTATGTGGGCCTTTTAGATTTCACAGGTTTTATGAGCGAAGCAAGAGCCTTGTGAATGTTTTCTCACTTGTTGCTAATGCTGTCTCTTGTTAAAGCTGTACAGTATTGAGATAGGTTTATGTGAACGTGACATTCTGGGTAATTATTTGAAGTTGCTATTGTAATATTTAAAATGTTTTCAACTGTTTTAGTCAGTGTGGGTTGAGCAGTTATTTCTGTGAAGATATCTGGAACAGAAGTTCTTCCACTCCTTTTTTAGTGTTCGGGAAAATATATATTTATTACATTTGTTATATTTATTTTATTTATTCAGATTGCAGTAGCTAAAAAGATAACCTCCATCCCCAGGGAGCTTTCAACCTCAGATGAAGACAAAGAGGCAACAAGGCCATACAGCAGGCAGGAGAAGCACAAGTTAGCAGGGCAATATTTATGGTCGGTGTGATAGTCATGACTGCAACATATCAGCTAATTAGGCAGTAGGGAGTAATTCAGATTTTCTTCCAAAGTGTAAGCACTTGCATGTGTCAGCTCTGAGTCCTTGCTGCCATTTTACCCACCTTTGATGGGTCCCCTGGAGTTTGCCTCCTCTGGCTCTGGTCCCAGCGAAATTATCTGATGGTACATGATGCCGGCCCATGCATTAACCCATACCCAAAACCATGATTCTCTTACTGCTTAAGACGCTAAAATGCCGATGAAGGAATTCTTACGTATATTTCTTCTTGTTTTCTTGTTTATTAATCAAGAAATTATGTTTCCATGGCATTAGTGGAAAATTCCCAAGCATCTTTTGTGCCTGAAGAGGTTGGTCTGTTGTCTTAGAGTCTGTGTTGAGTTATGAAAAAAAACCCCAAAACAACAAAAACCAACAAAACTTTTAGCTTTTCAATAAGATCAGCTGCAAAGCACAACAGCTGCAACTTCTAGCTTGGAGTCAAGAGGAGCAATGGTGTGTTGCACATGGAGGTGGCTTCAGAAAGGGCTGCTCTGTAGGTGTGGATTGTTGAATGTGATGTGAAACGCCACATGTCCCATTTGGGAACTGAGGATTAGTATCTTTGCTCCAAATGTAGCAGCCTCTAAGGTGGATAAATAAGAAGGCAGGAATCAGTATATTTGACAAGCCCAACTCAAATTTCCATATCATCCATAAAACAAGCTAAACCTGAAATAGGTCATGACAGGCAGAGCTTCCTTAAAAGAGTGTTTCTATCCCAGTGGCAATGCATTATTTAGCCTGTGGTGCTTAGAATGGCAACTTCTGGTTTGTGCCACAGCCTTTTGCTCAGTACTGGTCGGGCTCCACATGTTTTGCAGTGGGGCATGGTAGTTTGTCTGGAATTTGCTGTATTGAAATGCAGTCTCCAGACAGCTACCATGACCAGCTGGCACCTTCCTGCAGTATTGTCAAAGTTGATTGTATTTATTCTTTTTCACTTTTATGCTGACAATATGCATCTTAGATACATGTTATTTTCTGGAGGACTGTATTCAGGAAGCAAATTAATGGAGCTGTTTTTCAAAGTTGTAATGCTTTCCCATTATTACATTTTATTTGGCATTTTTGAGCAATGCTGCAAAATGCAGAAATTCTGTGCTGATAAGCAGAAGGGTTTCTTGTATCTGCAGTTAGCAATAAGGGCATGGAGGGAAGGAGCCAGCTGAGTGTGCAAGCACAATCCTGACATCTCTTGGATTTGAAAACCAGGGTGCCCAAAAGTTAGGCATCTCCATTGTTGTTGTTTGTTAGAGTGTATAAATAGTCTACCTCAATGATGGTTAGCTTTTTCAGGCTGTGGGAGCCACCTGTCAAAATCTTTGTGGTTGAGAGCTGCCAGGTTCAGACTACGTTTACTGAAGAACTAAGGGGATGGGGAACTGCAGCATGAGATGAGAGTTGCTCCTTAAGGCTTCCAGCACGCTGAGTTGCGATTAGAGTGGGCCTTCAGCAGCATCTCAGAACAATGCAGTTCTTAATCTCTAGTAGTTTTGAAAATTTGTTTTTTTCTCACAATGGGTTATTCATTTTACTCTGGCTCAGTGGAGCCTGGCTGTCCGGCCTATCCCAAGATGCCATCTTGGGATAGGAGCCACACTTGAGCTATATGGGAGAGGCACAATAGCTGCATGTTGGCTCATTCCTGAGATAACTACTGCCAAATGAAGACCATGGCCATTTAATAAAGAGAAGTTCCTTGATCCAAACAACAATGTAGTCACTAGCTACAAAGAATAGAAAATGCAGCATTCTTGAGCCAAGTAGTTTTTTCTCCTCTGTTCTCATGCCTAAATTCCTGCTTATTTTGGAGAAACAGGTGGTATTCTCTTGCTCAGGCTGACATACCAGATTTGGCAGAGGCTCCTGACATCTGTATTTGTTCAGCTGCGCATGTGTCGCAGCAGGCATCAGAAAGTGGGTCATAGTTAATGAATAAGAGCAATAAAGAAAACTTCACAGGTGAAAATAGTTGTTGAGTATCAGCAAGGAGAGAAATTAATGGGTAAAGGGCATTGCATTAAGTTACACTGCAAGGATGCTAAGTGTTCACAAAGGCTACACATACAGTGGCTTTTCTGTGCTCTTTTCATAACTATTAAGAGTGATAAGAGGGTAGCTTAGCTTCCTTGTGTTTGCTTTTTAGGGGGGGGATCTGTGACAAGAATGTTTGAAGTTGCTGGTTATCAGATGTTGATAACAATTGATCACCTTATCCCGCTGTATAAATGAAGCAGCTAAGTATGACCTGATTAAAAATACCTTTCTCATTTGATGGAATTCATTACTCTTCCAGTTATGGCTTTCTAAAGGCTTTCTACTTTCTAATGGTTCCTTGCTTTAACAAGCAGTCATGTTAATATTGCTTCAGAGATCATGGGGACCAAGGGCGGGGGCAGTGCAAAATCAGGTGAAAAGTAGTAGCCCAGCAAATATGAGTCTGAAAGCTTTTGTATGTGTCTTATGTGTAGATCAAAGTCCCACCTTTGCTTATTAAGATGCCTTAGTCATCTTGTTTCATGGAGCTCATTTGTCTTTTGTGACCCAGCCTTCTGGATGGTCCATTTGTTGTGTCTCTTAATTGCTCCATCAACGACCTTTCTGTGGGGGTGGGGATATCATCAGACAAGGGACCTTTTGGATTTATTAATTTTTGTTTGCCATAAAAGCTCTGAGACTAATTGCCAAGACTTCCCAGAAGATATTAGTTTACAAATTTTAGTGACACTTATGATTTATTAATGTGCTTCCCCTTGCATCTGCTCATCCCTATTCCTTGGTGGAATTCTTGCTGAATTGGAGAGAATTAATAGAAAGAGAACTGCAGATAGTAATGGTGGTTTAGCTAGGCTGTTAATTAAAAAAAATTACCTGTCTTTACAGTGCTTCATTCATATCTGTGATTCTCTGAAGACAGAGATAAGTCTTGGCTTTGACTACATTCTGCCACAGAATCTCAATTTGGTGACATGTTGCCTTGTGGCGGCACCGAGGTTCACATTTACATGTAGCTCACTGTTCAACATGTACTACACATCCTAGCTCTGTGCTTCATGCACAGATCTTCTGTAGCTTGAAAGTGGGGCTGCCTTGCTGAAGTTTTCAACCTTCAAACATATGGTTGTGGGAAGACTGGGCTGGTCAACAATGATGGATGCTGCATATACGTGTGAGGAATGTGTTTGTTATATAAGTCTAGAAAGGTCATGTGATTGTACATCAGTTCTGATCTCATCAATAACTGGATTATTGGGATGTCCTTGTTAATAAAAAGGCCTGGGAATTTTTGAATGTGTGTTTTTCCCTGCTTGGAGACAGGAAGGCAAGAAGAAAAGGCAATTTATCAAATTCCAAACTTTTTGAGGGAAAGTTTTTAGGACAAAGGTGAAATTCCATGTAAAATGTAGGGAGGGCAAAATCAAACTGCATTTTGTTCTAATTTTCCATGTTTCAGATAAGAGCCCCAGCCATCTCTCTTTTCTGCTCTCCCTCATAATTGGTGAATTATTCATAGTCCGCAAAAGAGCTCCAACAGGAGAGACTGAGAATCTCTCCAGGGAGAGACTGATACTAATCTTATGTGTGGAAGATCCAAGTTCAAGACCTTGTTCTGAATAAGTATAAAGGGAAGTGCTTTTTTATTCCGCAAGTAATTAAATTGTGTAACTCATTGCTACAGGATGTTGTGAGGCAGAAATAATAAAAGTGTAAATGGATTTCAGAAGGGGATTCAGTGAATTAATGGAGGATATTTCTGGTGGTGGCTGTTAAATGTGATAGCATGGCAATAGCCTGTGGCTTACATAAATTATTTAATGATACAACATTCAAGGAGCAGACAGGTCTATGGCTTTTGGATCAATGTTGCAGAAATGTCATCCATTTTTTTGTTTTCTGTTCTTCAGCGATGAGCTGTCATGCTTTAGGTACTGAAATGAAATAGCAGGGATTGCACTGAAGACTTGATATGGCACGGTATTTTAGTGGTTTTGGGATTTGGAGATCTCCAAGCCATGAGAGCTGGGTGAGAGACCATGGGAAGAATCATTCTCCCTTTGATTATACATTTCCCAGAATATTTTGTGGCAAATTAGCAGGTAATAGAAATTTTTGTTCTGACCTACTGTGTCTGTCTTATTCAGCCAAGGGTTCTGAGTCATCTACATCACAGGTAGGTTCTCCATTGATTGCCCAGCTGGTGGCTTAGATGCTATTACGTTTTCTTAGCAATGTTATTTTATTGGACTAAAAGTATATTTTGAAACTGTTTAAAAATAAACCAACCAACCAACAACAACCGAGAAAACAGCAAACAACCAAACAACCCTCCACCCCTGACTATTTTTAACATAATTTAATTTTCCAACCATTCCTATCAGACTCACAACTGAGCTGTTTGAAATTTAAACCTGTCCAAGTCTCTAGTCTTTCCATACCAGAAAACTAGATGATGTAATGGGAAATTTAGGGAATTAAATGCAAAAAGATGTTTCTGATGTTAATATAATGATTTCAGTCTGAATTAATAGAATTTATTGTGTGTTTGTGTGGAATGTAGTTTAGGGAGCCAGAAGAATATGCTTGTCCCTGGTTTTGCAGCTTATATATGCTATATTTAATATAGTTTTTCTGTCCTTATTAATGAATTTATTTGATTAGTGAGTTCCTCAAGAAGGGAGACATCCTGCCTTATCAGAAATGAATTTTGAGCTCAGGTCATGTTCCCAAGCATTTAATCATGAAGAGAAGATGAGAGGAAGCTTTACCAAAAGTGAATATATTTTTGAAGCATCATAGTCCCTGTGAAGTCACCTTGTCAGGGATGGCAGGTAAAGTGTGTTTTGCCTACTTGTAGGTGCTTTGCCTACTTGTATAGAAAAGTAGCAAGGCAGCATTCAGGAGGGAGTTCTTTGCCAAGAACCTGCTGTTGCGGATCCTGTGGGTGTTGTGACTGTTGCTGCATCAGCAGAGCTGCATCTGTTAACAGGAATTGGCTATTCCATTTCTTCTTTATCATTCGGCGCAGCAATTCCATTGCTCTCATTAGAGAGCTGCTCCTTTTGTTGAGTTATCTCATATTCTAATTAGATTTGGATGCCGACTGCAAAACTTTTTTTGCAGAAAGCCACACTTAAAGATGAATTTGTTTTGGCCTTAGTAGTGTCTTTTACTGATGGCTCTTTACTGTGCAGAGGAGTTTCATTGGCACAGATTAGTAATGGATGCATTCAATGTGGACATGTGCCAATATTAATGAAAGCCACACATTAAATTAACTTATAAATGTGTAAATAGATAACTGCAAAATAGAACTTTCATAATAAGTTACATAAGAATTATCATACTATATCTGATCTAGTAGGACTTGGAAAGCCTGAAAAGAAGTGCCTAGAAAAGAATATGATAAAAATCCCACAATATTATGTGGTATGGATAAGATTTCTACTTAAACAAGTGGGTGGAGCATCTCTCATGTGAGGAAAGGCTGAGAGAGCTGCAACTGTTTAGCCTGGAGAAGAGAAGGCTGAGGAGGACCTCATCAGTGTATGCAAATACCTGATGCAACGATACAAAGAGGATGGAACAAGGCTCTTTTCAGTGGTGCCCACTGACAGGACAAGAGACAATGAATGGGCACAAACTGAAACCACGAGGCTCCTTCTGAGTATCAGGAAACATTTTTTATTGTGTAGGTGATGGAGCACTGCCACAGGTTGCCCATGAAGGTTATGGAGTCTCCATCATTGGACATATTCAGAAGTCATCTGAACTGGTCCTGGGCAACCAGCTGTAGGTGGCCCTGCTTGAGGAGGTGCTTGGACCAGGTGAGCTGCAGAAGTCCTTTCCAACCTCAAACATTCTGTGATCCTGTGAAGAATAAAAGAGCATTGTGCAAAGGTTTAAAACAAGTAGAAGAATTTGATTCTTAGGACAGCACGTAGTTAATCTGTGGCTCTCATTGCTGGTGAATGTTTTGGTAGGTTTATATGGCTTCAAGTTCTTAGAAGCAACAAAAATCTGTCAAGGATTACATTATATGTAGAGGCTTAATCTGTGGCTCAGGAAGTCCCCCCACCTTTGATCAATTAGATAAAGATAGGCACTGCCAGTTACTCTCCAGGCAGTCAGGGCTGGATCTGGAGCCAGCAGATTCTTGCACTGAATAGCTTCTCTGTTGGTGCCACCTCATGGCTTGCTGTTGGATGCAGTTCCTTTATACACATTGAACCTAGGCTTTTCATCAGCTTACATGATTTGTTTCTCTTTGAACGAGCTGTTCTTTTCCTTTCTCTTGCTCTCCCTCCTCCCCTGACTTTCTTTTTTTTTTTCCAGTTAGGCTTGAGACCAAGTCATATAAATCTTTGTACAATGGCCAGTAGAATTTAGTACTTTAACATGGGTTGTGTCTATTTATATTGGTGTTTTATTATGTTGTGTGTGTTGATTTTTTTCCCCCCAAATGCACTGCCATTTTATGATGGCTATAAATAATCTGAGGGATGGAGAAACACTGTTAAAAAAAGTGCAAGAAATCCTTCCATCTTTCTTTTAGCCTGGTCTGTCTCTCTCGTTATCTCTGTGGTACATTCATTAGGCTCCTAATGAAGTTAATAAGTGCCCAGTATCAAGCAGTCACTTCTCCAAATAATATTTACAAAGGGCTCCATTCCCCCAGCCTGAAGGTAGCCTTTGATTTATTTACTTACCACATGTTCTTCATCTATAAAACCTGTCAGCCCATTCTTTTACAGTATATGCCTGACCAAGTGAAAATGAAAGCTTCTGTAAACTACTAGATCATGGAAAGCTAGTACATTTTTACGTGTAGGATTTCTGCCTCTGAGTAAAAACTGTAAAGGTTAGTGAGGCCATTCTGTAACCAGATTATTAGGGCTTGTGTCTGGGTCTTTGTTGGCCTGTTACTTTAGAGAATTGCCTCTGTAAATATTTCCTCATATCCAGTTATTTCTGAAGCTTGCTGTCTAGATGTCTGAATCTAGCAGCAGGCTATCTGCAAGAGCTAGGCATTCAGCATCCTGCAGGTCTGGTCAGGGATACAAATGTGGTGCTGTATTGGAATAGTTAGGGAATACTACCCCATGATAAATCTAGGAATATCATATGACATCTGTAACAGGACTATTGCATTTACTTTCATGGATCTTGTAGTCTAAATCAGAGGACATGTGAGGAAGATGATACTAGGAGATAGGTTACAGGAAGGTGGCTGGGCTGTTCATATAACCATTGCGTTCAAGCCTTACCCCAAAGTCAGGTAATAGTTTTGCCCAGAGATGAGAGGTACACTCTGAACTTTCCTGACTGAGTTCTGTTACATTTAAGATGTGACTGCCTCCAGCTATGCGTAACTACTGCTAGGAGTGCAGGGCTTCATAGCAGTGTTAGCTAGGCTGAGTGGATGAGCTCAGCTGTGCACCTTCCTAGCCCAGGGTCTTGGCATGGACAGGCATACCTGGAATCTGAGTTTGTTCTGTGCTGTACAGGGGAGCAGGCAAGCATAAGCTGGGACTAGTACCATCTGTAATTGCCAGATTGTGCAAGCCCTGGGAGTTTCAAAAGCCACATAGGGAGAGGTTCACAGAAAGGAGGAGCAACTCATCATGGGGACCTGGGTTCAGGCCATATGGGGGACTGAAGCTCACAAGAAGTAATCAGCCCCATGAAAACAGAAATGCACTTAGCGCCGATCCTCTTGCAACTCCTTCTGAGATGTTAGAAATTGTAATAGTGATTTTCTTTAATAAGGAAGCCTGCATTGTTGCTCCTGGAGGGGGAAGAGCAAGAAGCAGGTTCAGAGCAGAAGTCAGGAACAGCGTGGGGAAGAGTAGTGGGCGCTCAGGGAACAGGTCCCAGGGCCTGGTGTGGGAACAGGAGAGTCATTTGACTTCCATAGGCACCAAGGGATATATGAGCTCCCTGAGGACTTCAGCAGGCTATGATCCATATGTGGGTCTCGCATGTTTACTTCAGGGATCACAGACAAGCTGCTGACCGTGGCATATTCAAAATAGGTTTCTGTAAAGCCAGTATGTGGGGTGTTCTTTCTGGGTTACTTGCAGCTGTAAGTGTGGCTGAGGAAAACCAAGACAGTAAGATCATCTGTTAAAATGCAAGGTTTCAGATATAATGTTATATTGCCACAGAGTAGTTAAAGCTACAGAGTAAGCAGTGGACCATGGTATATTGTTCAGAATGCCTCTAGGAGAATTGACGATAAATGTCCCATGGAAGATTAAAACCCCATTGGTTCTATTGTCTGTAACCTGTAAAGTAACAGGGAGGTCTTTGAGGAATACAGAGTTAACACAGCACATTTAGCTTTGTACTCACAAGTGCACAATTTGTATTTTGTACAAGGCATGGGAAGCAAAGCAAGACATGCTTTAGGCTGTTTTTTTCTGGAAGAGTACATGGCAGAGTGTGGTGGACCATCTGCCTCTCTGAAGGCTTGGAGTGTGGTCTACGCCAATGCTGCCTCATTGCAGAGCCTGAGGGGTGTCACACCACCTTAAAAGTTTGTGTCTTGACCTGTAGCGTTCTAATGGTGATGAGCACTAGTCTGGCTATGTAACAGGGCATGGCCCTGATGTGTGGTGGGATATATATAAGAAGCCCATATTTCTTCTTTGAAAGTGCTGCTTTTGTATAATGACAGCGGGTGTGGTTGGTTTGGGGGACAGATGAGGGTTTCAGTTGAGTAGGCTATGCTCTAGCTCAGTTGTTTAGTTATATCCAATCCAAGCAGGGTGCATGCACCCTGATGACTGTGGCTCATCACAAAATGTCCTCTATTACATAACATATCAGAAGAGTCAGAGCTGTGACTCTGCAGACATGGAAATAAGGTTTTTTCTTTCGATGCAACAGGAAACGTGTTCTCGTGTCTTTCTGCTTCCAGAGTGTCACTGGCCATGGCACTTTGCAAGCATGCCCACCCGGCACATCAGGCAATTGGTTTGGTACTCACACCTCTAGGAAGCTTTTGAGGCATGCTTAGTGGTGGCATTGCTGAGTAGCTCAGGTCTTGCAGAAGAGTGGGTTCCTGAATTCTTTAGCACAGATGTTTTACCTTTCTATTGTTGAAGTCTTTGCATTACTTGCAGGTCCTTTGCTCCTAAGGCTCCTTTCTTTTGCTACCTTTATCTTGGCTTCAGTGGTCAGTCTGTTCCCCCTCATCCTGTGTAACAAAACCTATTACAAATGCTGCAGTAGGCTGTGTTGCAAACTCTTATCTTCAAAAATGACATTCATTAAGGTTAATAATTGGAATGAGCTCTGGCAGTTACTAATTAGCACCATTACACAATCAGCTCACATTCTGGCAGCATTAGGCATACTTAATCAGTCAATTATCATTGATCTCGGAAAGTGCTGCTCTAAAGTTAGCATAAGGTGCCTTTGCGAGTGGAGGGAGGGAATTTGACAACACCACAGTGGTCAGGATGCTGGGAACGTGTGCTTTGAGGGACCAACGTTGTGTACCTGATCATGATGGATGGATCTGAATTAGAAGTCAGAGAATACAGACTCACCTTCAAACAGAGGCATAAATTGGTCCTACCACTGTCTTTTCTTGCCGTTTCAAACAGCAGTGGTGTTCAGGGAGAGAGCTGACTTTGGGGAAAAATGGGTTTAATGGCTTGAATGAATTTCAGTTAACGTGATGTCCTTTCCAAAGGACATCATGAGGTTATTTTTTTCCTTGTTTTTATTTTTCTTCATGTGATTAGTAGTTCTCGAGGTAAGGAAGTTGCAAACAAGATGGGGAGGCACAGAGTTTCCTTTTAGCAATGTTGGATAAGGTGATCTTAATTTAATGAATCTAAATGTTATGATTGCTTTGTGCTGTCTCAGAAACTCAGAGGTGTGGAGCCTTTGCCGTTTGTGTGCAGAAGGAGCAAGCCTGACTACTGCACAGAATGGCTGTGTTTCCTAGCCAGTGTTTTGCTCTTCCCAACTTGAGTATGGGCAGCACAAGCATCTCTTCTCAAACCATCTGTTGTTTGTGCCTGGTCAGGAAGATGTGCAGGGATGTGTTCCCCATGCAAACAAGGATGGTGGCTACAGTCCAGTGTGTGAAGGAGATTTTCCAGATCTCTGTATGGAAAATGAATGTATGGAGTGAAGGTGATCAGGGCTGACCCATTGATCTCTGCTCTTTGTTGCTTCACTTCTATAATTCTGACTTCTGACTATTTAAGATAGAGTTCGAAATGCATGCAAATTGGCAGGGAATTGCACACACCTGGATGGAACAGGAACATGATCAACAACATATAGGAATTTAAGTGGAGTTGAGGATACTGTGAGAGTAAAGAAACTTATGTAGCTGAAAGGGCCAGGAAAAACTTGAGTTGTGTTTGATTCCGCTTTGGAATTTGGTCCTGGGTCTCTGTCTATTTAGGACAAGGAAAAATGTATTGCTGTGGTTATTTTGGTGTGCATTTGTAACCTTCCTCTATCTACTGCTGCTGTTCTGGTTCTCTGGAACTTTTTGTTGTGGCCAGATGATTCAGAAAAAAATTGGTTAGAACCTTACAGGCTTGATGCCTCCCCAAAACTTTTGTGTTTCTGTGCAGCAGAAGGAGACTACACTTCAGGAGCAACTGAAGTCGGAAGATTTCTTTCCGAATGTCTCAACTTTTGACTTTGCTCTTGGCAAAAATCTACAAGAGCTCTTGGGAATAGGCACAAGAACAAACATGTCAGAAGGTCAGCTCTGGCTCCAGCTTTTGCAGTTAGCCCAAGGCAGAGGGCTTTGTTTAAAAACTACTTTCACATACATCTGATTCGAGAAATAGGAGAAAGTGAGTACAAGCACAAGACATCCAGACCCCTAAAATTTCCTTGCCTGCCATTAAATTTATCTGTAAAACTGTGCTCACATATCAGGAAAAGGCTCACTCTTATTGCTTTGTGTACATACTTTGATTATTGCTCAATGATTCACTGCTCTTGATGATACATAGCAGAGGGCTAAGGTTCACTTGAGCTGCAAATGCTTTTCAGAAGGGTAAAGGAAGCCTGGTATAAGAAAAGTGAAGAATTTTATCATGGCTAGTGATTGAACAATGATTATTTAAACTAGAGAGAAGAAATATGTAGATTAAACTATTTACACATAGGTTGTTAATGTAGGTTTCAAATCTGGGGGGCTGGACTAGATGACCTTTAAAGGTCCCTTCCAACTCCAACTATTCTGTGATTCTAAGGATGTCAGAACATTTCTAGGTACTTTTGCAGACTTTGGGTCAGGCCTTGTAAGAGTAATGGAAGGAAACATGTCTTCATGTATTAGATACTTAGCTCAGAAAACTCCCCTGAGCAAACCCTAGAGCAGCCCTGTGGAAATCTGTGCCTCAGGAGAAGCTGGGTGGCAAGGCAGAGCTCTGGCTTCTGGGTGCAGTGCTGTACTGCAGAGCTTTCCTCCCAAAGCCTTCAGTAATGTATAACCTAAGTGGGGTCTTCTGAAGATGATAGATACTCTTTCAGAAACATGCAAGAGTCAGGACTTGGAACTGGTAGATAGCTCCAGTGATCTGTTGTATGACAAATGATTATGTTGGTGGTAAATAACATCACCTATGAAGTGTGCCTTGGTATGGCAACAGACACTATGGTAACATCTGTAAGTGGAGCTAATTTTAGGAAAGACGTGCTGGGATACTGTAGCTCAGCTAAAGAAAAAAACAGTTGAACGCTTTGATCTTCCACAGTGCTGTAAGTATATAAATATATACAGCACAATCATTCCTTTCCTCACTACCCAGCTCCACAATATTGTGCAGTTACTGAGTAATTTGCAGCAATGCAGAAGCACAGGCTTTAGCAAAAAACTCCTTCTAGCTTAGCATGGATTTCTTGGAGACATAGGAAGTCTCCATTTTAAAAGACTTTAGGTATGTGCTAGACAGCCTTCTGGGGTACGTGTCTTGTTCTAGTTGGTCTCACCTTTGAGAGGCAGAACATTGAAGCCCTTTTCTCAACCCTATTTCAGGGTTTCAGAGACAAGAGAACCACCACCCATATCCCTTGGAAAAAGTGGCACAACAGGGTTCATATTAGAACCTGCAAGGAGCCAAGAGGTTGAATAATTTTTACTTGAGTGTGTTCAGTATGTTTTTGCATCTTGTGACCCATTCTACCTTGTGTCGCAATGTCCCCATTAGAAAATTATGTAAATGGGATAGTGGAGCCAGTATGGAAATTGGGCAATGTGCAATAACAAGTGTTAGCTTGGGACTGAGACTCTGCTTTCTGCAGTGCATTAGTTCCAATATACATCCCATCAACAAGCAAAATACTGAGCTGCAGATGTGTATTTCGACAATTTGCGTGAGTCTGTTGGCTCAAGAGCATGAGAAATTTGTGAGCTCACCTCTTTGACCTCATCTCCAACTATTTATCACAAAGGAAAACATAAAGGCCAAAAATTAGCTAGCTAATGTTGGAGCAATGCTAGAAACATGCAAGTGCTACCAGAGCAACTATGTTCAGGCCAACAATGTACTACTGGCTGAATGGCTGGTGGAGGAGTAAAAGATGTGTTTGAAATGTGATTGATCTTAAGCAGTTCTGAGTCTAGCTTTTCTTTCTTAAAGAGGCATGAAGCTGCGGCAGTGTGTTTAGATAAAAACTCTGTTGTGTTAGTAAAGCAAGGCAATGGAGGAATTTTAGACATCATAATAAGGAAAGTGGTGAATGCAGGCAGGAACACCTTGATTGGTGATTTCTTTAGCTCATTTTACTAAAAAGAGAGCCCTCATATGACCTGGTTCACTGGGACAGAATTGCTTTTCTTTCCAGTAGTCATCCTGCTTTCTGGAGTAAAAATATCAAGTGGTTAATCTTTGCATGCAGAGTGGGATAGTATCATAGAATCATAGAATAATTAGGGCTGGAAAGGACCTTAAGATCATCTTGTTCCAACCCCCCTGCTGTATCATGGTAAGATAAACCTTAGAGAAGGAATCTTTTGACACTAAAGTCTTTCTTGGAACAGATACTTTTTAAAAATACTGGGTTATATTCTTGGTGTAATCCTAAATAAAAAAAAGTTTGTCTAGAAGCAGATGTGTGGATAAACTGTGAAGTAATAACTGCATCATTGGTGACCCATTGATGTGTAACTATTAAAACAATTCCTAGGTTATAAAGACAGTGGTCTTGTGCTCAGACATTGTGCAAGAAGATGGAGAAGATGATCACTTGTCCCAGATACCAAGCAGTGATTCAGTCCTCGGACTAATACCTGCTTGATCAAAAGCAAAACTCTTGGGAAGATATCCAATCTTGATTGAAAAATTAGCAGTGATGGGGAATTTACCTCAGCCATTAGTACAGTCTGCCTGGAAGAATTGCCCTTCCTATTTTAGAAAGAAAACTTCAACACTCAAAATGAACTGACTACCCTCTTAACCATACTTGTCTATCCTTAGGTTAGACAACCTAACCAGCTTAGGTTTTAGCTCTTGTATTTTTGTGGACTGGGTGGAAAGGCCCTCTACTTCTCTAAGCAGGTACTCACACTCTGATTAAACCCCAGAAGTTTTTCATAAGGCAGCAGGTTTTTCCACTCTTCAGTATTTTTTCTTTGGGTGATTCTTACCTTGTCACGTGTCACCAGATCCAATGTCCTCGAAATTCTCTTGTTCCTGTTTTTAAGGTGGGAAGGAAAGTCTCAAGTGGATACTCTTCACAGAAGTGCAGCTCTGCACATCTTCAGATTCATAGATTTAAAGCGCAGGGAAGAAGTAATGATGATGATAATCGAGTCGTGTAGTGTAGGCCAGTGAATCTTACTCAATAATTTCTACATTGTGTCCACAGTATAGTTTGAAGTATTGCTTGTTGGCTGGAAACGTATTCAGTCTTTAGTAATACTTACAGTCTTTCAATTATGTGATATGATTTGCATTGCTTCTAGAACTGCATTTCATTTTTGACACGGCAGCAAATGGACTCTGGGCTGAGTTAGCCAAATTCAGTGATGCTGAAAGACAGGCTGGCTTGTTACATGTCTGAGAGCCTCAGCACCTGTGAAATTCCAAATTGCAACCATGATTCCTTAATGATGAAAAACAAGACTTGGAGTTCTTTTGTTCCTGATTTTCCCTTTTATGGCATAAGAATTACTGGCAAAAAGATCTGAGAGCATAAAATTCAGGGGGATGAAATAAAGCACTGGCTCATTCATGTGCAGATATCTCTTTTTTTTTTTTTGGTCTTTTTTTAACTCCTGACCTTCTTTTCTTGGTCTTTAAAAGGCCCTTGTAAGAAGAGAGTTTTCCTTCTTGGGGCTGAGGATTGAGACTGTTTTGCTTTCTTTTCAACTCTGTCAGTCTTCATGCCTGATGAGTGTCTTCCTGGATGCATGCAGACAGACTCAAGCTCTCTGGGTGTTTATGGAGTTGGCTGGTGCCTGAGGGAAAGGAGAATCATTACTTAGCTCCGTACTGCTCTAAGATAGCTTATCCTGCTCCCATCTTGCAGTTTCCTTGATGCAACCAACCCTAAAGGTTAACAGAGAAGCTGAGGTACACCTGCATGCATCCGTATACATGCATCCATCAGTTACTACTGTTGTGCCTGCTGGCCTCTGTACTGTGTGGGTGCAACTGCAAACTAGGTGCAGCTTTCAGCAGTCTTCAAATCACCTGTGAGCTGTTATCAAACTGCAAATAGTGCTGAATGGCCCCAACTCCTCATCAACAGCTAGGAATAAAGATAGTTATTACATTGAATGGCAGGTGCTCAGGGCACTGCATCAGCCTTGCAATAAGAAGGTCCCTGCAGATGAAGATCCTGTCTGCCTTGGCAGGGACAAGGGCAATTGCAGGGTTAAAGGCACTGCTCACAAAAATTGGGTGAAGTACCCATCGCCCTTCTTTGATTGTTTCTCATGCAAAAATTCCTCTTGGCTCAAGGGAAACAAAATAAAAATGTGGAAATTCCATTGCTTTGTTCTTCAGTTCTGGATTGAAATAGGAGATGGTGAATAGCAGATTCATCTTGGAAGATTTTGTTTGATATGGGTATAAGATCAGGGGCATACAGATAAAACATGCAGCATTTCTACAGCAGGAACTGAAATATTATTTTACAAAGGCATGGTCTTGGCTGGTCTGACTGTTCTGGCACGAGAATATGGCTCTGCATTTTGGAACAACTGGCTTGTGTTTCTTCATGTTATTAGTTACCTCTAAATAGCTCTCTGCCCTTTGTACAGATGTTCTAATTTCTCTTCCTGGACCAGGATATTTTATTTTAGCTTTGCAGTTGCATTTCTTTTTTCCTTAATGTTCTTTCAGGTGCTGTGGTAGCATGCATGCTGCACAAAATAAGGCACAGTTTATATTTGTATTGGATTGCATATCTCCTTACATTAAGGAGAAGCTGTCTTTGATTCCCTGCCATTAAATACTTGTTATGTTGTTTATAGGGTCTTAAAATTAAAACTTCATCTAGTCATTTCAGCACTAGCTGCTTTCTACCTTTCTACCTCTCAACAGAGCATTTACAAGTTCTTTTATGGGCATTTTTCTGCCTAGCAATGTTTGTTGTAAGTAGTTCAGGAAAAAAAATGATTTGCCATCATAAATCCGAAGCTGCAGCAAGTCTTAAAAACCTTTAGTTATTCTTCCTGAGAAAGAAAGAGCTATCTGAAGTGATAAAAATGAAGACTTGGTGCTATGAAATCTCTCTTTACATTCTGCAAACATGACTTTATTCCATCAGAGATGTTTATTTACATCTTGCTTTTGTGAAGCAGACTGTGAGATGTCCCTCATGTTCATTTGCTTTGCTGAAATAATAGAAATGATGCTGCAGTGGCTGTAGCCGATTGCTGTGGCATGAAATCAAGGTCTGGGGCTGGTGTGTCTGCTTCTGTATGCTAAGGGAGGGCCCAAATGAGAGGCCTGGTTGAGAAATTATTCCACAGAGAATAGCCTCTTCCCTGCATGTTTGTGCTCTCTTTTTGCTGCATAGGTCTAATGTGACCCATTCAGTTTTGTTGCATTTGAGCAATGAGGTCTCTGACGCTTTCTTTGGAAGCCAGTTCCATGGCTTTAAGTGCCAGAGCTGGCCTAAACTTGAATCTTCTGTCTGACAAGAAAGTAATGTTTCAATTTCTTTGTGCATCTAGACGTCTTGATGAAGTATCTTCAGCCAGCGCTACTGATGATTCAGCAAGTTACAGGATTTTATTGACACTTGGCCTAAAACTTTCTTTTTCTGGTTCCAATTTTTGCATCCATTTTAAAGAGGCAAATAGGGTTTTTTTTCTGTATTATTATTTTTTTTGTTCTGTCTGAATCCAGCAAGAATTGGATCAAAGTTTTAGAACTTTCACATTCTGATGATTATTCTGTAGCCCCCCCACCCCCAAGTCTTTGCTTTGCCAAATTGTATACTAAATTATTCAAATCTTGCCTGCAAAGGCTACACTTCACTCTGGGGCACTTAATTGGTTTTATTCTATGAATTTACCCAAATTCTTGTTCCTCAGTTCAGAATGTCATTAAAAACTGAGTTTTGGTCAGTGAATTGAGAATAAATTTGCTGGATTCATAGGAGGTCCCTAACATAATGTAGCTAATGCAATATGACTCAGATTTCTTTGCCTAAGTATGGTTTTTGCAGTATTATATACAGATGGATTTTAGGAATACAATATTTTAATATTTTTCTACTTAGAAGCTGTTGGTTATAAAACTGTCAGAATGATGGTGGTTTTCATTAAACAAAAGATTTCTTTCAACATTTTGGATTAGTTTGTGTTGAAATACCAATAATCTATAAGAGGAAGAAATATGGGGTAGAGATGGTTTCAAATGCCTTTTTTATAGACAAAATATAGACAGTGTTCTTCACACGATGGTGAGTCAAATGGAGTATTTATTGAATTGTGCAGATGGGTTTTTTTAATGACTGTTGAAACAAATATTGCAAATATATATTTTTTTTTTTTAATTAGCACCAATGTCTTATAACAGGCTTGAGCCGTGTTTCAATCTTTTAGATCCTGTGAATTTGCCCCTGCCTTGCATTTGGACTGAGAGGCCAACCTGTATGGGGTACAGGATATTTCAGAATCCTCCATGAGGGAGAAAAGGATGCTTCCCAACAACTTGAAGATCTGCCTTTAATGTGGGAAAATTTACTTTCCATTGTCCATCTACTTGTACTGGATATTCAAGGTTGAGGCATGTTTACTAGAAATAGCTTCTAAACACCTCATACCTAGACTCTTTCGGTTGGTAGAGACAGGGGACAATCTTCAGGTAGGGAACCAAGCTCAGGAAAAAAATCTGGGGGTTCTGTGTTTTTTCTCATTGGCAATACAGAGATAGTAGTGTTCACTTACTTGAGGAATGTGTGAGTCATTGCGTTCAGACTGCTGCTGAAATTAAAGTGTTACATTATTAGTATAATTGTCACTGTTATCTTAAGGACAAAGCTTATCTGTACCTGTATTTTTCTCAGTGTGAAGTTAAACGTGGATTTATCGAAAGCATTTGTTGTAAAAAGCCCCCAAAACCCTCACTTCTGCTTCCAAACCCCAAGCTGGGTGCATGAAAACTTTATTCTTTGTCAGTGTCTGCAGGGCTTTAAGGCTGCCTTACTCCCTTGACTCCCAGTTTTCAAAGGACAGCCTCTGATTCTTTCACAGATTATCAACAGTAGCAGCTTTTTGCATATTTGATGTTCAGTGTTTATTTCTTGAGTTGTGTGGTTGCCTGTGGGGGGTCATGTGCAAGTTTGTGTAGCAAGATTGGGGGGCTGGAAGGAAGGTGCTGCTGAGAAAATTAATCTCTCAGGGACAAGGTAAAATGGATTTTAAGAAGAAAGAAGTTTCTTAAGGAGATAGATGTTTGGATTGAGATTGTCAAAGCTGCACATTTAAGCTGAAGATAAACTCGTTAAGTTTAATTGGACATCTGTATTAGGTAGGTGGCTTTGAAAATCTTTCCCTTTACATTCCAGTTTTTCTATACAGAGAATATTATCCACAAAGATACAGCTGGCCTCCAGATTTTATTTTCTTTTATTTTGTTTTCCCTGCTAAAGGAGGAGATAGATAAATACTTCATTTATGGGATGGAATAGATATTTCTCCTGTTCAGCTCCTAATTGTATTTATAGACATCAGTTAATAAAATGAATGTTGCTGTTTGGATATTCTTATGTGGACTCAGTATATTATTTCACATGGGGATATTTGATTAATGCCAATATCTCCCAACCAAGCATTCGTATTCACATCTTTCAAAAACCTGAAAAATGATTGCTGGAGGCGGAATGCATGTTTGCAATATAGTAATAAGGCTTACACAGTTTCTCTTATTTTTGGAGACTAATGGTTTCTCTAGAAGGATGATCTGTCATTGCCTGGGACCGCAGTCACTAAGAAGGCAGGCTTCTGTATCTTGTTTTGCTGCTGGAGATCCTTCTCTATGTTCTAGTTCAGTCATTCGGCAATGTGGTAGTTATCATGAATCAGGGCAACATGCTTCTGTGAAAACACCATTTGGTACAGTTTTGAAAGAGTGAGTATCCATGAGCAGGAGAGCCATGGCATGACTAGCTTTGGGCAATGCTTGGCAAGGGCAGAGCTTGGTGCTATCCTGAAGGAGCTGGGCTGGCAGGGTTTCTGGTACTCAGCTACTTGGTTGTGGGCTACCTGTCTGGTTGCATGCCATTCTGGGCATTCCACTGCCCTCCAGACTGCAGAGTAGCCAAGGAAAAAATGGCTTTTTGTTCTGCAAACAGTTTCATCTTGAGAATGGAACAATATGAGTGCAGAAGACTAAAGGTATCCTTGAACATGAGCCGGCAGTGTGCACTTGCAGCCCAGAAAGCCAACTATATCCTGACCTGCATCAAAAGGAGTGTGACCAGCAGGTCGAGGGAGGTGATCCTGCCCCTCTACTCTGCTCTTGGGAGACCTCACTTGGAGTATTGTGTGCAGTTCTGGTGTCCTCAACATAAAAAGGACATGGAACTGTTGGAACAAGTCCAGAGGTGGGCCACGAGGATGATGAGGGGACTGGAGCACCTCCCGCATGAAGATAGGCTGAGAAAGTTGGGGCTGTTCATCCTGAAGAAGAGAAGGCTGCGTGGAGACCTCATAGCAGCCTTCCAGTATCTGAAGGGGGCCTATAGGGATGCTGGGGAAGGACTTCATTAAGGACTGTAGTGATAGGACAAGGGATAAAAGGTTCAAACTGAAAGAGGGGAAGTTTAGATTGGATATGAGGAAGAAATTCTTTACTGTAAGGGTGGTGAGGCACTGGAATGGGTTGCCCAGGGAAGTTGTGAATGCTCCATTGCTGGCGGTGTTCAAGGCTGGACTGGACATAGCCTTGAATGGCATGTTTTAGTGTGAGGTGCCCCTGCCCATGGCAGGTGGGTTGGAACTAGATGATGTTAAGGTCCTTTCTAACCCTAACTATTCTATGATTCTATGATTTTATGATTTAATCACCACACTAGCACACCTATGCTTGGTGTCAGTTATTGCGTGGATAAGGGAAGACTGGTACAGTGTGAGGGAGCTGTTAGGGTGTGGTAACAATGACTGCCTTTGCTGTTTTCCTCCAGTCCACAGACATTGCAGCCAGCATCTTGAGAAAACAATACCTGGCATATGTCCCCTCTTTCTTCATTTTGTTCTTTTCTAGAAACAAGTTTTTGTTTGGATCAAGTGCAAGCTGGTATCAAAGATGTTTTCACTTCTCTCAAAGGATATTATTTTAAGGGGGAAATAATGCCCAGAGCAGGATTTTACTGTCTCCTCAATTTCTCTGGTGAGAAGCTGATTACTTTTCCTCCTGTTTTTAATTTTCATGTTTTTGCTGTTTCAACTGCTATGAAAACTCTCAAGTGGCTTTTGCCGAAATGCATGCAGGTGAGCTTTTAAATGTGAATTCCTTGGTAGACAGATTAGGATAAGTTGCTGTATTTAATTATGCAGTCTTCTGTACTGTGTCTTCAACAAGCATTCATTTTATGGGTAATAATTATTAGCATGTCCATCTGAGCAAGATTATGCTTTGGTAATTGGTTTTGAATACTATATCCATTTAATTTTAAGCAGCACTCTCTTTAATCCTTTCTATCAGTGTTTGGGGATTGAAGGCGAGGTGAGCGTTTGGCAGGAGCAAGGGAAGGATTTCTCTTTTTCTTTGTTAGGATGCTGCTGAGCTGACATGGTAGAAGTGGAGGGTGGTTACTGGCGGGCAAAAATAATGACAAAGAGGATGCTGCCGAGCTGACATGGTAGAAGTAGAGGGTGGTTACTGGCAGGCAAAAATGATGACAAAGAGGCTGCTGCCTCGTTTGTTCTGCGTGCTGATACACTTAGCATTGAGGCAGCTCAGGTGACACCATCAGCAGGCAGCTTATGCAGACCCCCATGCTATTGCTGGCCCTGAAGTTGCACCGAGAGTGGGAGAATCTTCCTCTGGTGATGCAGGGCCACATGGTGATACGACTGTTACTCATCTGCAGTGGAAGCATGATGATTTCTCTGTGTGGATTATGTATAGACCAGCAGCCTGGCAGTCTTGGACAGCAGGTGGTCAAATAGCTCCTCAAACTTTTGAAACAGAAGTTATGGTTCTTCAGCTAAGTGCCTTTATTTGACAGATCTGAATGTAACCTAGGAATTGATTGAGTTGTGGTTTTGATTTCCTTTTCTATGCTTATTTGATCCTGCTGGTCACAGTACTTATTTTATTTATGCAAATAATCTCAGAAGATGCTTTTTGCAGAGATAAATTAGATATCACCAGGCTCTTCTCCTCTTTTCTCTATAGTGGGGAAACTGCAGTAGAGGAGTTGACAATAAGATGTTTTCATGATTCTAGTGAGTGCTTCCAGCCATTGGTAATAATTCTTACAGGGAAAAAAAAAAAAGGAGTGGACGCTCAAGGCCAGGTTTATGGCTGCTGGCAGAACCACATGTGGAAGTTGTTTGCATTGCTCTGCTGTTTAAATCGATCCCCTCACACTCAGCACGATGTAGCCCTATATCATGCATTGTCTCCAATATGTCTATGTACTTCCAGAGATCTCTCCTGTCTGCTAACCTGCTTATCCTTCCCTCTTAGCTCAGTCCGCCTGCTGAGCTGTGTGGCAGGACAGGTAGCAGAGTGCCCTTCATTCTCCCTGACTCCCTACTCTCTGACCTGTGCAGCATTTATGAAGGAACTAGACTTGAAGAGCTCATGTGCTAGGGAAACATGGCATCCACTGCCAGGTCATTCCCTACAGCACAGAGCACTGTGTTTACATAGCATGGGTAACAAGCACAGCTCTTGGGAGCAACTGAAATCTCTGTGCATAGACTGGTTGCTAAAATCCTCAATGCAGCAACAAAAACCAATCAGGCATACTAAGATAACTCTTTCATTCTCTGTGGGCAGAAAAACTGCTTGCAGAGTACCCAGGCCATTTACTACTTCCTCATGCACTGTGTTCCTATCTGCTACCAGTAACTAGGATATCTTCAGTCCAAGGCAGGTGTACCCTGAACTAATTTGGTCAAACCAGATCATAGAATCATAGAATAGTTAGGGTTGGAAAGGACCTTAAGATCATCTAGTTCCAACCCCCCTGACATGGGCAGGGACACCTCCCACTAAACCATGTCACCCAAGGTTATGTCCAACCTGGCCTTGAACACCGCCAGCGATGGAGCATTCACAACTTCCCTGGGCAACCCATTCCAGTGCCTCACCACCCTTACAGGAAAGAATTTCTTCCTCATATCCAATCTAAACTTCCCATGGTTAAATTTAAACCTGTTACCCCTTGTCCTATCACTACAGTCCTTAATGAAGAGTCCCTCCCTAGCATCCCTATAGGCCCCCTTCAGATACTGGAAGGCTGCTATGAGGTCTCCACGCAGCCTTCTCTTCTCCAGGCTCAACAGCCCCAACTTTCTCAGCCTGTCTTCGTACGGGAGGTGCAGATGAATCCAAGTAACCTGTTTGAGATTCCTAGTTCCATTTGGAGTCTTAAAAGCATGGCAGCTGTCACATGTTATTACAAATGAGTGTTAAGTTTACTTTTGAGTGGCATGATGCATCTACTTCCTAGCAGGGAAAAAAAAATTGCATTGTGCCAGTGAACCTTGCCATCCCTGAAAGGTTATTCCTGCAAGGGTTAATAGTCCATTCGCAGAAAAGAATTTATAATTGTACTTGCTTATACAACAGCAGCAACAATAATGCTTGTATGAAAGGAGTGAAAAAGGAGATTAAGAATTCATGTTTTCTTCTCAGGAGAGGTAAGACGGATACATATTTGAGAGCACTGATTTAGCTGCCCACTGTTAGAAATGAGGACAGCAACCCTATAAGTAGAGACTTGAAATAGTCTCATTACTGTGCAGCATTTCAAAGTCAGATTTTCAAAGTGTGTTTGTTTGGTTTTGTTTGTAGTGTTTCATTGTGGTGTTGGTTTGATGTTGGTTTGTTTTGTTTGCTTGCTTGTATTGTTTATGTGCGCGCTCGTGTGTGTGTGTGCGCGTGTGTGTGTGTGGTTTTTTCTCTTCTGCTGGGAAGACGAGTGTGATTTGCAACATTAGTGGCAGAGATCTAACGGAGACTTTGAGTTACTTCAAGGCATGCCATATGCTGGCAGTCTCCATAAAGAGAGAGGCCAAAGGCTTGCATAGACTGAGAGAAGATGATCCTGTCTGGAGAAGGCAGAACTGTGTTGCTGGGATTGGTTGAAAGAGCCTAGAAAGAATAAGAGACCCGTGGTGCTGTTTTATCAGTGCTGCTGGGTCAGAGACATAGCTTGTCCCCGGAGTTTCTTCAGTCTGATTTAGTTGTGGTTCTTGAGCATAGCCAGTAGGAGGCTTCTCTTAGATGAACGAAGGAAGAAAGGCACTGTATGGCTGCCTGCACCGCTGTCCTCTTTGCGGCCCACTGTCAGTGCTTTCCTATGTAACACTGTGTGGTGCACGCACAGTTGAGAGAGTGGCTTGGATCTGCAAGTGATGGCTGGTAAGTGATGAAGGTGAAGGAACATTACTGTTGAGGAAATACAGTGGTGGTCTGACTGGACACTTGAGGCTGCTTCTGGGGAAGCCAGGTACCACTGGAAGTTTCTTTGTATGCTACAGGCTTCCTAATAATTATGGGTAAGTCAAAATGTAGTCAAGGCCCCATGTCCAGAAAATGTCATGGCTATTTAGTTACTTAGTTGTCCCATTACTTACTTCTGTTTTTGGGGAAAGCTGTGTTCTACAAAAGATGAAATATTGGAATGCTCTTAGATGTGGTATTACATTGACTGCAAGGAGTTACGGGGTGCTTCAGACCCAGGTTTTTTTTGAAGTGGGACAGGAAACCTGAGCATGGTCCCTTTCAGATTTAATGAAAAGATTTTGTGTCAGTTCTTGGTTGATCAGGCCTGATTCTTCCCTCCCCAGGAGGAAATTTTCGTCCTGGGACCTCTGCCTGTCCCATCGTTGGCACTTGGCTAAAGTTCAGTGGACTTGGGGAGTTATTTCCCACTGAGCACTGCCCTCCATCTATCTATGAAAACATAAGTATATCCTTCATCCTTCTTTTCCTTGTTCTTTGTGGTAAAAACTAACTTTCCAAGACAGATGATGAATTTGAGATGCTGCTAACAGGAGGGGAGGTGGCTTTCTCATGCAGGTGTTATCCCCACCAAGTGCTGAACACACAGTGAATGTAGCTGCTAGCATTAGGAAACATTCTTAATATTCTGGAGAGCTGTGATGGAGGGGAACGTAAGGATGGGCAAACCAGCATGCTCTGCCTTGTCAAATCAGCACATCATCAGCCTTCAGAGCCAGACAATCTTTCATTTTTATTATAATTGTGGCATCTCTTTAATTTCCTTGGCATAATGCAGTTAATCCATAATTACAAAATATGCAACTAGCCCTTGGCTTTGCTGTAGTCTCATAATGTGAGAGTGATTCTGTGTTTTTATTAATTTAACTTTCTACAAGAAAACAGAATTTCTCAACCAGTTAATAGCTGTATTTCAGGAAAGGCCCCATGGTACATGTTGAACAATATCTACTGCTCCTGTGCCACTTGCAGTTTTTAATTGAATTTCTATCCCATGGATATCATGTCAGAGCTATTCATCTGCTCCACTAAGTCTTCTGATGTTAAACAAGTTCTTCCAAGTTATTATAGTAGTACAAATACTGCTTGACGGTTGGTTTGCATTACATACGCACTGGTCTGGTGGAGGTAATGCAGTCAGAAAAGCTTAGCTTGCACAGGCACAAAAAAAAGGAATCATTATTATGGATAATATTAAGATGTTACACTGTACCTTTACGCTTTTTTTCTTGTTTTAATTGTAGGATCTGCTCTGCCTGTCCTGCTCAGGGTGAGACACTGACATTAGAAAGAATATTATACAGCTGTGTCTTGGAATGGTCTTGGAACCAGCAATAGAGACCTGCCTGGCCCATTGAAAATTTAAAGTGTTTGCTCTCCAAGGAAGTGGCTCCTAACAACCACCATTTGCAGCATAGCAAAAGTCTTTCTTGTTCCATAGTTCACCATGTTTATCTGGTGTTTATAAACAGGAGTCACAATGCTTGTGCAAAGAATGTGGGGTAGATCATTGCTGGGACATAGCTGGAAACAGGTCATATCTCCCAGTTATGTGCATGGAGCCAACCACTCCTTTGTTTCTCTTGCTTTGAGACTGCGAGTCTTGAAATTGACTGTCCTGACGTGAACTTGGACCAGACTGCTTGTGATGGAGTCTAAATAGCTCCAGAATAATAAACACTGGTGAAAATGCTCTCAGGTTCAGTGTGTGGAATGGAGGGGATCCATAGTTTAGACTTCGCTATCATAATCTTTTCTAAAAGATGAATCAAAACTGTTTTGTGGAAAGACGTGATTTCAGCCTCACTATTCCTGTGCCCAGTTCAGAGATTTCTTATGGCTGACAGTGCCTTTATGATACTGGAGCATTGCAGTCTATGACTAGTAGTTCATACCTGGGATCTTCAAACTTAATGGTGTCTCTGAGTGGTAGCATACAATAGAGAAGAGCAGGGTAAGGTTACCATCCAAATCAGGAAAGGGTCTCCATAGCCAGACAATTCAGAAGGAAGGTCTGAACTGTGTTAGCTGGCCACTGTTGTGCAAATACACAATAGTTGTCAGTGTCTGGCCTTTACCATATTAACAACAAATGGGAGAATTGTTGCTCATCTGTAGCTTACAGGTATGAGGGCAGGTCTATGCAGGTTGCAGGTATTGCCAAGGCCATCGAGTCACCAGTATTTGAAGAGCAGTTGATCTAAGTTCTCCCACCACAGGTTCAACTAGGATCCATTCAGTCTCTTTAAAAGCATCTTGAGGTATAAATTCTCTTAATAGTGCCTATACTGTGATGACAAGGTCTTAGCTTCGCAGTAACTTTGCAGTGATATGGAGACTGAAAGGCATCTGGGTACTGCTGATTGAGGAGTTTCTGGAACCTGCTTGGTGCATGAAGCAGCAGCTGCCTGAGGATATCCTTGGTGTCCAGGGAAGGCCATCAAAGATGCAAGGCTTGCCGTAAGGATAGCGTTTGCTGTATTTACATTCTACTTTGTGGATCCGTTGCTGTTCTGGGAGGCTCAAAGGACAACCTTAGGTTTAGTACTCCCTGTCTGGATGCAACCTGCTTTTAGTTTCTACTGCCGTATGAGCTAGTCAGGCAGCATTTAAAAGCATGTAGCAAAATCCCATTTAGAGCCTGTCTAGAAACCAAGATCTGAAAAACTCTGCCTCTTTATCTTCCTTGTAAGGTTGCAACTCTGATATTAGCTTGTGACAGCAATTATTGATGGTGTCATTAAGGCTGAGATCCCATTCCCAGCAATGCATTTAATAACTTTCCCCCTTTTTTGCTGCAGGGACACTGATAAGTGTTGGCAAAATGAGATTTCTTTTTTTAAAAAAGGAAAATGTGGGGGTTAAAGAAGCCCATGTTTATCATTTGCTTTCATCCATGAGGAAAGGAAATTAAGTCATGAAAATATTTTGTGTACTAGAGTTATTAAAGTGTTATTTCTGCTAAATAATGACTAGTAGGAGAACCTCATTATTTATTTTCTCAATTTTCAGTACCAGTTGTATAGTAAAATATGAACAAATAACCCCTTCTGATAGTGCACCCAACATGCATTTACTGATGGCTTGAAAAGACAGCTGCTATTTCACCATGGTACACTGATTATTGCAAACACAGTTTTAAAGCATAGCAGCTGTTTCATAGATGCATACATACATGATGTAATATCTTTTCATTCCCTCTTTTAATAATCGTAGCACTTAAGTCTCAATATTAACTTTTTTGATCCATGATTAACATGGAAGTATTTCCTTACATCTGAGTTCAGCACAAATAAATGTGTATGTCTAAAATGGAGTCTGGGGAAAAGCATTTTTGACTGAATAGATGGTGATTAATAGAAGGACACACCAGAAGGGTTAAAGAGGTATTGGGAGGGGGGAAGAATGAATTGCTGGAAGCTTGGTTAAAGCTTGGCTGTGTTCCTTTAGCAGGAAATCTTTTTGCCTGTTTATGTTTTCAACTGGCTAAATGATGCATGTCTACTTAGTACCCACAGTCCTATGGGTGATAGGGCTGTGTGGAGTGAATGTTCTGAGGAATACACTGTCCTGTATGGAGGCTTCCAGTTTTGGATGTGATAAGTAGTTTATACTTATCTATATATCTTATCATATAATAGCTGAGGGTCTAACATTAAAACATGAGCAACAAAGTAGCATGCGCAAAGCAGTGGTGCTAATCTAGGAGGTTTCCTGTTCAAACGCTTTTCCAGGGACCTTCTGAAAGGACAGAGATGGGGGAAGAAAGTTCATCTGCTCTGAGCTACTGGCTGCTCATCACTGCCCTTATTCTTTGCAATAAGCTTCAGAGATGCACCACTTTACCTATGTGTACTGATGTCATGACTAAATACTTTTGCTAGAAATCATGGCACTGTGTGAACCTTCCTCTTTTATACCCATAGTTCATTTTCCCCTCTGTCCTCAGAGTAAAACTTGTAGAAACAAGCCTGCAGAACTGCCCCTGCACAAAGTGATTGATGAGATACTTCTTGAAAAAGCAGGGGGGTTGTTTTCAGAGTGCTACTACTCAGCCTTCTGGGAAAGCATATAAAAAAGATAAGAAAATAGACAATGATGAGCTGCCATTATTTCCTGATTAATCTCAGGCTATTGCAATCTACCTGCTAAAAGATGGGCAACCCTTTATGCTGACATTATCACTAGGGGTGTTAATAGTGCCCTCCAGGAATGTAGTATACTGGAGATATCCATGTAGAAATCCTTCATTTTCTCATTGGCTTTTGAAGCATCAAGTTGACTAGAGTGGAGGAAAAAAAAAAGCCATTTCTCTCCTGGCTTACTAATATCACTGAAAGAACTTAAGCACCACTGCTTTAGAACTGTCCACAGGCTGTGAGTGAACCATGCTGGGTTTACTTGAAGACACACTGTACAATTTAATGAGTTCTGCTCCAATATTTTTTTGAAGCATGGATTAATGAGCAGTGCTGTCAGAAACATAAGTAACAGTTGGACCATCAGCTAACAGATATCCTGAGTGGGACTGGAACTCAAGTTCAAGTAGAAAGCATGGCTAAAGGCTCAAACCATACAGTCATAGATGTGAGTGCTAGGATAGACAATTTTGTTGATAGATTCTGAGCTCTGACATAGCACAGGGCATGAGACCTCACACAGTAAGTACAATCCATCTGTCCTGGTTAAGAAAGTGTGAATCTTAGTTTACAGTTTGAAATATCTACATCAGTGAGCACCTTTGTGGGGGATGGTATGCTCTAGACTAGGTGGTTTGAACAACAGCAAAATATGTCATCATGTGTAACTGGCAAAAAGATCACAACCACATAGGAGGTCTGTGGCAAAGTAGGAACCTTGCAGGTGTCCCAAGATACCTTCCAGTGCCTTTAGTAAAAAAAAATTCTTTCTTCAGTGGACCTCACAGTCTGCATCTTGGGTGTTTGTGTTTGATCCTTTTCATAAGTAGTTAACATTTATTATTATCATTATTCAATCCAAAAACATAAAGAAAATCCATAGTGTGTCTAGAAAAAAGTATTTTATCATCTTGGGTCACAGATAACATTCCCCTTCTATTTGCTTTGATAACATGGTGGGTGCTTAAGCTCTTCATAAACGCTGTTTACGTAAAAGTCATGACTTTAACATAAATAAGAACCATATTTCCAGTACACTACTTAGGAGCAAAGGCATAAGGGATATTGATCCTTGTATTTCAGGGCCTAGACAAAAAATATTTCTCATCGAATACCTGGAGGAGATATTATTCTACGGTGTAGTACTGGAGCTACAGTCTGAAGAAGTTTTAGTTAGCTCTGATTACTTCTTGTGACAACCTGTCAAGCTATAGGTATGACTGATCTCTTCCAGTGCTTCCTTTTCTATCCCTGCTTCTCAGCATAAGATATCCTCCCTCATGAGTTTGAAAGTGATGTGTGTTTCCTTGTGCTACATTTACTATTCCTTCATTAAAATGGCAATCACCTAGCCATCTCCTGGGGGACTTGATGAAGCTGATTGACTTTTCAAGCCGTTCCCACTTCATTGATCTGTCTGAAAAAAAATCCAGCAGGTTTATTCTCCCAAGACAAAGTGTTTTGTGTTAGATGAGCTTCTGAGTGCTGAGTGCAAAAGATGACAGGAAAAGTAGGCTTATCCAGAGTAAAATTAAGCTTGAAACAACTATGGTATGAAAGGTACTAGACAGTGAGTTTTTAGGGCATAATTGTGCAGGAGTGATCAGTTGTGTACTTTCTGAGTTGCCCACAACTCACAAGCAGTTGGTGGGGAAGAGGGGGACCCCCATGTTGAGCATCTGCCGTATGGATCACAATTATTTATTAACCTTGACAATAAACAGCAATCTTGCCTCTTTGGAAAGTCTGTATTGCAGGTGCAAGCTTAGACCTCAGTGTCTGGTTTTTGAGCACATGCTACCTAGAATCAAGGCTGTTAACCCTCATGGGAAAGAGTAATTTGCACTCAGACAGTGCTAGCATGAAATATCTACACACAGGGTAGTGCTGGATTTAAGTGTATTATGAGAGGTTTAATCCAGCAGCTGCTCTGATTTGCCCAAGGTAAGAAACAGGATGACAGGTGACTGGTTTCTTCCATTTACACTTATGTTTCCATCCTTAGAGTTCTCCACCAAAATTCTGTGCTCTGAAGAACTAGGACAGTATGTAATGGCATAACCTCACTGTCTGGATGAGAAGAGAGTCATTTGGGACTGTTCATCACACGCTTAGCTTATTGCCCAGGGATCCAGCTGTATAACAAGGCCACACAGCAAAAACAAGTGGTGGAACCTATATGCAGGCATTGTCAGCTGTGTAATCCAGTCTGAGAGCTACTTCTGTCTTGTGAATTATGATGTCTATGTTATGTGATGCACAAAAACTTTATTGTATGGTTCAGAAAGCTGGGGCAGGGGTTACAGGCCCTGTCATAGGTATTTCAGTACTAAATAGAATGGTTAAGCCTCAAAGGAATCGGGTATAGGCTGATTTTATATTTTGTTTTATTTACTTACTTACTTATTGTATTGAGCTTTAGCTGGAGTCTGTCCTGATGGGAAAATGTGATTGCAGAAAACCTGTTCGGAACAATTAGCCTGAGACGTATTTGTGTTCTTTTATGTCTCCAAATTCTCTTTGCTCCTTAAGAAAAACCTAGCTTCTACTGCTGCTTTTCTGATCCGTGCAGGTTTAAACCTCTGAAGTTTCTTCGAAAAACAGAATTCTCACAAATGCAAAATTGTGAAATGCTTGCAAAATGCAAACATCCTCTTGTTAATGTTGTTATTAGTCTGTATGTTTATGGATGTACATAGGAATAGTGTGTCCTGACCTTTATTGTGTAAATTTGTGTAGATCTGCCAATATTGTTCATTCACTTCAATATAATAGGGCCATGATCACTTAAACTAATTGGGGATTTACTGCTGTCTGACTAGATGTAGAAAAGTAGCATGTGAGAGCTCTCAGTCATGTTGTAACTGAAGGTAAAGAAGCATTCCTAAGTCTAGAATAGACTTGCATTGTCAGTCCTGTCAACTGCTGTAAGTGGCTGCATCTCATGAGCTGTTTATTTCTTGTGGGAAACAGAGCCAATCTTTTGCCAGTAAGCCAAGGTAACTAAACGGGAATCTGGAGTGCTGATTAGACTGGGGTTAGGCAGAATTTCTTGGTATTTAGGTTCATGTTGTGTGGGTGTGCTGCTGGGGGCAATAGCCTTTGTGGGCCACAAGTAGGGGAGTTGCAAGTAGACATAAGGCTTGTGGGAGAGAGGTCAGCTAAGGTAGGGAATAGAATGTGTTGCAGGCTGACTGTAAAAGTTAGTTTGTGAATTGTCTGCAGCTTTTAACATCTGTGTCTAAGGAACTGGACTGAACTACCTCCATCACTGCCCTGTTTTTAACTACATCAGTTCTGCAGAAATTTGCCTATAATTTGAAAAAGTTAACGTGCCTTGTTTTTCACTAGAGATGACTCAGATTCATCAAATGTCCTCATAGTACTGCCTAACGCTGATACCAGAACAGGCAGACAGCATCAAAGGCAAGTTTCTGGTAAACCCTGGCCTCAGCTACCATCCCAGAGGAGGGCACTGATGTTTGGTATCCCCAGATGGAAAGCTGAGATTTGAGACATCTTCTGTCTCAGAACAGTGAGGTGACCTACTGTCAGGGCTGTTTGTATTGCCCAGTGTGTGCTTACTCTCTGAGTGGCTTGAAGGACAACTTTGTTATCCGCACCTCACACAGAAATGCAGAGTTTAGTAACCAGGCTGTTCCATAGTCTTTCCTCAATATTTTGTTTGATACACATTTAAAGGGAGTTCCAGCTTAAATGCACCCAATAATATGGATGTTAAATTGAACCTCTACAATTATTTCAGAAAATGCTACATTCAAAGCACTTTCTTTTTGCTACAAAATAATGCAAATTAAAATTATTAGCTGCTTAAGAGAATTGTTACAAAAGCATTTTTAGCTATAGTAATAAAGAAAAAAAAGGTCTTGGGAAGGGCTGTGTTTCCAATTACTAATCCAATTATTATCCGATTAATTAATGAGGCTTTGTCATCAAAGCTGCCTTTTATCTTTGAGGCTATTAAAGTATCCTCTAGACCAAATTTCTTGAATATATCTTGATAAGGCCATCTTTGCTGAGTCAGTCAAGTGCTTGGAATCAAATAAGTATGCTGCTTTATCAAGGATGCATAAAACACCTCTTTGGAAAATTAGAATACATCAAAATCAAGAACACGATAAATATGTCAAATCTTTCAGACAGTGCAAATGAGAAGTGAGTAATGATGAGGTGTAATTCTTCAGAGCTGTACAGAATTAATGCTTTTACATATGTTTCAAAGTAGTGAAATGACCAGAGCAGAAAAAGGAGAGGTCTTTGTGAAGCCAGACTCTCTTAGCTGCTGTTTTGTGGTGACTGAAGTGTGTTTTGGGTCATTTCAGCAGAGATGAAGCGTCTTAGTCTTAGGCCAGAAGCGATAAGATGATAATTCAGATTCTGATGTCCTCACTGAATCTACTGATGTGAACGTTACATGATGCCTGTATAGTTTATGTATTTTGTCTGGTCATGATAAAGATTGCTAGTGGGTCATCAGTGGTGTAATGCAGCAAGCATGCAGTGAAGGGAAGTGCTTCTCCATAGAAGCCATTTCACATTTCCTCTAGTCTTTGTTTATATTCATGATTCTGCCAGCAACTGTTGGGAAATCCATATAGCATTCCTCTTATCTCTGCTCTTTGTAATGCTATAGTGTGTGTAAGGCACAATAGAGTCCTGATATCATTTGGCACTTACTTCTAGTAGTAATTCTACCTATCCCCAAGAATAACAACATTTAACACACAGAGCACTGGTACATTACAACAAATTATGAACTCAGCTAGGATGACTGAGGTCCTTCCCTTCATTTGTGCTGCCAGCTCAGTGCATGAACTTTTCTAATCCATTTAGTGTGAGATACACCTTAGACCCTTAGCAGTTAAGTATGTGAATTAGTTGCTGTGGTGTCCCTCTACACTGAATGGAGGAAGACACCTTAAGAAAGAAGTACATCCTCACCTGTTTTAGGATGAATAAGTTATCCTCTGAAGCTAACAGTCTCTGTCTATAATAGAGAGAAAATGTGGACAGCTTTGGGAGCTACAGCTAACTACCTGCTTTGTAGGCAGCTGAATTTAAATGAGATAAATGACCATGTTATAAAGAAGATGGAGTCTTACAGCAGGAAGTCGAGTTATTTTAGTATCACAGTAGGAGGCACCAATATTTGTTGCTTTTGTGTCTCTTTATACTGGGCTATTCTGCGACAGAGTATAAAGCGATGCTTAGTAACCACTACACCTGCAGCCTGCCTGCTTTGATCAGGATCCCAGGCTCTCAGAAAAGCAGAGCATACTTTGCCATAGGCTTTTATAATTCTTGCCTGCAATGAAGTGCTAGGGTCCATCAGTTTGGTTTGTCTTCATCTCTACCTCACAGGAAAGGCAATCTGCCTCTAGAAGTCATAGGGCAGTGAACATCAGACTCTGGTGCTCAAGGTGGTTCTTTGGTTTGATACAGCATCTCCTGCTTTTGCTTTGCCAAGCACCCCTCACTTTCTCTGCCATTTTTTTCCTGCAAGAAAACCCATTTCCTGCAAACAGCCCACCCCACTTTTTCTCAAAAGAGCCTTTTACTGCTCGGGATCATTCTGTAGATTACTTTAGACCTGAAACTGCTTCTGCCATTTCCACAGAAATGGTGTATCTGGAGGTAAGGAAAAGCCTGCGCACAGAAGAGAGAAGGTTGGGAAAGTACAGTTCATTTGTGATGGTGAATGCTATTTAGGCACCCAATGGCACATTGTTCAAATAGTCAGTGATTGCTGGAGATATCTAAACCTCCGCTGGGTTCTTACAGGACAAGTACAACAAGAGTTATGCAAACATATGGCTTTCAAGTTAATTCCACAATCCCTGTAGGCTGAATATGCAAAACCAGAGACTGCTCATGCTCATCTGAGTAGTCATCTTTGCTAAGGAATGACAGATGTGAACAGTCCCCCTGCCTTGTGGGATGGTGACCAAATGAAATGCTGATGAGCAATAAGCCACTAGAAACATGACAGATATTCACCTTTCCTGTGCTTTATTGTCCCTAAATCTAGAGGTGGAATATTCTGTATCCTCTTGTCTAACCTCTGAGACATTCGGAGTCCTCCAAAGGCTTGTATTGAAAAACAAATTGAAGATACCTTTCCTGTCAAAAATAAAGAAGAGGAGAATGTGCAAGAAAAAAAGAAAAAGAGGAAGCCAGTGTTCTTAGTTAGCTCTTATCTCCTTCATTTTGAACTGCAAATCATGATGACTAATGCATGATGCCTGCTCATTTTGCCTTGCCAGTCTCTACTGTACATTGTAAATTGAAATTTATCAACAAAGGTCATATTCAAGTCTTTTGGATGTTTGGTGATGGAAATTGTCATTAATCAGAAAAGAAAAGGGATGGAGGAAGGGCGCTGGTATCAGAATAGCAATTGGGGGGTGTATTAAGCTGTTTGGATAGCATGCAAGCTAAAAGGAAAAAATATCTTTTCAAGAGAAATTACCAAAACTATGGTCTACTTGAACTTTTATTTCTCCAGTGGGGTTCTCTGTGTTTAGATACTTTTGAAGTTTGTAGAACTGAAAGTCCCCGAGAACTGGTGAGCTATGGTTCCAGAAGTACTGAGAATGTAAGCCCTTGTGTTATGATGACAGAAAGTGGTTTTATTTAGGTTGTTTTAAATACTCTGGGGTTTTGCTGATGTACTTAGATGGTTGGGTTTTTTTTCAAGAAAGATCTTCGTATTAAAGATTGGTCCCTGAGGCATCCGCAACAAAAGATATAATTGGATTAGAAAGAATATTCATAGAGTGATCAGACACATGGATAGGTTGTACAAGAATTGGCTAAATTAACAGGGACTCTTTAGACTAGGATAAAGATCTGTGGGGAATATGTCAGCAATCAGTGAAATCACAAATGGCAGCATGGGGCTCCATGGTTTTGTTTTTAAGTGGTAGCAGTGGGCTCTGAATTATGTTATCAAGTTAAAATAAAACCAAAACACAGTTGTAGTGTTTATTATCATGTGATAATGAAGTTGCCAAAAACTTCCCTGTGGGGCTAGACAGATTTATGGAACTAAAAGCCCACTGATGGCTCTTGCACACAAAGGCATCATCTTCAATTTAGGAAGACCATGACATTGCTGTAGGGTGGGAAACTACAGCAGGAAGAAGTACCATATGCTTGCTCAGTTTCTGTTCACTCCCCAGACTTTCATTATTGTCTTTAGTTTTCTTTAGTGGGATGGAGATAAAGGGAAACTGTTGTTTCTGTTTGAAATTGTAATATATTCTGGCTTTGTATTTATTGCAGTCATTCTAAAGTCATGGTTGGGTAAAAACAAGTTCCCAGCACAGCAAATACTGTGTTCTGTTAAGTGAAAGATTCACAGAGTACAGACACTTGGTTAGTAAGTAGGTATGGTTCCACAGGGCCTCCTTGGATACCTTAGTTGTAAAGTGTCCACATCCAGACTTGTGTCAGTTCCAGAGAGAGAAGGACTAAGAACTGTGTTAGTTCCGTTGCAGCCGTTTTTGATGGCGCAAGGTAACAATGGTCATGTGGGGTTAGAAGGTCCTTTGGGATGAGTTAGTTAAACTGGTTTGGCTTTTAATTTTCTGTGTTGTTTGTTTGTTTGGGATTTCTTGTTTGTGTTTGGCTTTTATTTTTCTCTTAGTATGTCAGAAAAAGTGACCCTGTGTGTGGATCAGCCAGACAGCCTTACACTGGTAAGAGTGACTCTTTCTGGGCACTGCCTCATTTTAAGTGAAATTTAGGCTACATTATTGCAGCCTGGAATCTGAACCAGGGTTCCCTTGGTTGCCTTGAAGTTGGTAATGAAATAGTCGTGGAGAGACAGGGGAAAGCCCAGGATGCTGCTAAACTTGCACCCGTTCCCTACCTTGGCAGTGGCAGCAGCCCCCTGCCTTTCCAGTGCTCCAGCTGGGGCTGGATTAGCTGCAGGGCCAACTCTGTATCTGTCACAGGCATTTGACTGCCCAAGGCATGTTCTGGCTTTGTCTGGGCTCATAAGCAGCACTCAGATGGGAAAGGGTGCTTCTCTGTTGTATCTAAATATGAAAAAGATACTCCATTCCACTGAGGAGTGGAGGGTGTTCACTCAGCAACAGCCATAGTCATCAAAGGCCAGGAGCTAGTCGAAAATGTTCAACAAGGGAGAAAAAGAATAATCTCAAAGAGCTCAGAGACTGATATCCTTTCGCAGAGGAGCAGCCCTCTGCCCTGCCTGTAAGTGAGTGGGACCAGCTCCCCAAGTGGTGCAGTAATTACTTTGTGGCTGGCCTAGTTCCTTGTTTAGGACTCTGCTCCAGTAAGAACCCATTTAGCCAATTGGTGCAAAGCACTGTGGTAGGGTTAGTGCTGAGCCAGCTCTTGCCTGAGTCCTGAACCACTTATGGTCATCAAGGTTGCTGGCCAAAGGAGTGGTTAAGCTGGTCTCTGAGGAGGGGTCTCGCCTCAGTGTGTCACAGCTTTAGAAAAGCTTTTATCTCAGGGAGGGTAATTTGAGGGGCAAGAAAGGGAAGGAAGAGTTGGAAACAGATTGTTTCACAAGCAATGGAAGTTTGGCAGCCTGACTTCTTGTGTTGTGTAGTTGGCTTCTTTGTAGTGTCTTAATTTGTAAGCTATGTTTGAATGTTTTCCTGCAGCTGTATGTTTGGAGACATGTGCCTGCTCTCATGTCACGTGGGGTCTGGTTTCATGCTGCAGTTGTTCTCTAAGCAGTAGTAAGTTTGCTCTCCTTTTGCTAGCTGCTGGTTTTCATGACACTTGTAGAAAGTTTGTTCTTCTTGGATTTCTGTTTTTCTGTCAGACTGGGGGAAAATTGGCCAATGGGTAAAACCAAGAAGTTGTTTGGGGGGGCATAGAGAGGCAGGCACACTGAAGGCAGGCAGTTTACAGGCACATGAGAAGCAAATGTTAATCTGGGCTGTGTGTGGTCCTGGCACTCTCTGAAGCGCACAAGGAGTTGGAATATTCTACTGCTTATTGAAGTGGAGTTGTGCCCCCATGCAGTTCTCACATGGGGCTGCAGGTGTGTGTGTGCAGTGGGACTCTGATCTGGAGATGAATGCATAAGCTTTAATATCTTAGGAAGAAGACTGAAAATCTAAAATCAGAGCCATACCTGCTCCTTCTCCACACACAGGTGGAGAGAATCACAGGCTCAGAGAATCCCCCTGACAGGAAAGTCTGTGGCACATGTACACTCCAGGAGGTTGACTTGTCCCTACCGGCCATCCACTGCCAGCATGTGCAGCTCCTTTTCTCCTGAAAGACTGATACATATTTTATAACCTATCTCCATAGCTGAGTAGCTGAGACTGCAAACAAACAAGAACTCCTTTCTCTGCTTGACAGAGCCCTGCAATGGAAACCATCTGAGAGGAGGACTCCTCTAAAAGCTATTCATATGGCATTCTGTCTCTCCACACCTCTACTTCATATCTCTGGGATCAGCAAATCTTACCACAATATCTAAGTCTGCTGGCTCAGGCCAGTTTATTAGATTCAGGGAAGCTCAGGTTCAGGCCTATTGGAACAAGCTGGATTTTGTTAGCTCTTGGTGCACTGAGTCATGACCAGGTTTGGTAGAGAGAAGCTTCTCTGCTTTGGTGTGCCCCTTGAGCTCTTGCTTGCCAAACTGTGGGACAGCACTTGTAGCAATGGTTAAACCACATCATGGCCTGTTACAGGAAGGCAGTGGAATCAAGCAGGTGATTTTCGTTCCCAAATGGTCATAATAGAATACAATTATAGGAGAATTTACAGTCTCCCAATAAAAAAACTTCATTACAAACTTTACTTTTATGAAGAGAATATGTAGAATTTGGTGCCACAGCCTGTTCAGGGAAAGCTCACGTTTATTTGGTTATATGAATATGACAGTTGTGTTGCATAGGATCAAGTCTTTCTTCATGTTAACCAATGCCAGCAAAGAGATTTTTCCTCATGTCTGGTAGGAACTGCTGGTTACAAAAAAACCAAAAAGTGTCATTGGAGAAGACAAAGTTCCATTCAAGACTGGACTATTCCTTGAGTTTTATTGCTTTTCACTGTGTAGCCTTTCTTGTGGTATTGCCAGCAGCTTGGTTTACAGGATGGAAGGCAGGATAGAGGGCATAATGAGATGCTGTAAGGTCAATGGATAAGGACATGTGGGACAAATGCCCACATATGACTGAGCTTCTTCAGGCATTGTATATAGCCAGAGTCCATTCCACATCGTAACAGTTTCTGTGCTACCAGCAGTGTAATGAGGTGCAACAATTTCTTTTATGAAAGCATTGTTAATAACACTTTTATTTATGTATACAAGTGTGTGGTTAGAAGAAATCTGCAAATATCAACTTGAAGCTGAAGGCAGTAAAAGCCTTCCAAGATGATGAGACTCAAGTGATGGCTTCAATGGAGCAACCTAGAGGAGAACCAGCTAGGCAGGATCAGTTGGCCATAAAAGGCCTAACAAAAGTTAAAGCAGGCATTTGGGGTGTGACTTATTGAAAAGGTCTTTTGCATCACTGAGTCTTTTGTCATTATGGTATAACCACAGCCTTTCTTCCCCTCCAGTCCTTTAATAATGTATTTTAAAGGGGATCCTATTCTGACCAGATGAGCGGGAGAAAACACAGCACCAGGATTTACTTGTAGGGTCAAGCAACTGTAAGGATATGTGGGCTAGTTAATCTGCACTTTGAAGTCTTTGACTGCAAAGATAAGTAATTAGTAAAGGAGAAGGGTTCAAGTCAAGATGAAAAACTGATCCAGAACTGTTCTGTTCCACCTTTGGTCACATCTCTTCAAATGTTCAGGCTTGGGTTGCTAAAATTAGGCAGCCAAATTTATAAATCTATCTATATGTCTATAGATCTATAATTTTTTTTTTTTGGTAAATACTTGTTTTCAAATTAGGCAGGTTAATGGTAGGAGTTTAGTGGGTTTGAGTATTGAGCCGTACACTAGATGGTTATAGAAGCTGAAATAGCTAATTGTAGATGCCTGCTTTTAGAAAAAATGAGTGGTTACCTCTGCAAGCTTTCAGTTTCTTCATCTCTAGAATAGAGATAATATTACCCAGTATGGCCCTTGGGACGTTGTTAGTCTGAATGGATTAACACGAGACTAAAGCTTCAGATTCCTTGGATGGGAAAGTGCTGTGGAAATAGAGTATATTATTGTGATATCCTTTGAGACGTTTCTGTGAAGCCAGTGGTGACTGTCATGATAATAAAGACAGCTTTAGAGAAGCTAACGAAATAATGATCCTGCTTCCTTTCTAGCTATTCTTTGAAAGGGCAAATGCAATGAGTGATAATGGTTTAATGAGAAAGAGTCATTAGGGCATCCAGCCTGCATCTTTAGAAGTGCAAAGCATTTTGGGAGATCTGAAAATGACTCAGAGAACAAAACCAAAGTAGCTCTGTCAGAATATTGAACTGTTATTTGTATTCTCTTTGAATGCTGATTGAAACCAGTGATCTCTTTTCCTGGCTGGTGATTGGTACATGTGTAGTCATGAATGTGGCTTGTTTGGAGCTTTAGTGCTGTTGGAAGGGTGAGATCAAGGGACTACCTCAGTGCTTGCCCCTTGTGTCTTACTCTCTGCTGAGTGCTTAGTGTTACTTGAGGATTCCTCACCTGTTAATTTGCATGTATAGGCAGCCTCATGTAGTGGAATTAATTGGCCTGGATTATTCAGTTTATTAATTGAGCTGCTTTACATTCAAGCTTGGCTGGAGGGGAGAGCTGCTAGTTTCTTTGTATGAAATGGATACCTAAAGAGACAAGAGCTTCAGATTCTTCAGATGGGAAAGTGCTATGGAAATGTGGTACATTATTGTAATATTGTATATTGTACTATAATTGGCCTCTTCAGGAACCTGCTTAGTAAGGTTCTATGGGAAATAGCCCTAGAGGGCAGGGGGGCCCAAGACTGTTGGTTGATATTCAAGGATCACCTACTACAAGCTCAGGAGTGCTGCATCCCAACTAGAATGAAGTGCAGCAGGAGGGCCAGGAGACCTCCTTGGATGGATAAGGAGCTGCTGAGGAAACTTCGAAGGAAAAAAGAGGCTTAAAAAACGTGGAAGCAAGGACAGGCGACCTGGGAAGAATACAGGGATGTTGCCCAGGAAACTAGGGACCAGGTTAGGAAAGCTAAGGCCCACTTAGAATTAAAATTGGCTAGGGGTGTTAAGGATAACAGGAAGGGATTCTATAGGTACGTAGCGAATAAAAGACAGACTAGACGTGGGCCCTCTCCAGAAGCTATCAGGAGAACTGGCTATCCTGGATTTGGAGAAGGCTGAGGTTCTTAACGACTTCTTTGTCTCAGTCGTCTCTGGCAAACGCTCTGACCAAACGACCCTTGGAAGGCAGATGCAGAGACTGTGAGAATGAAGACCCTGGGACCACTGTAGGAGAGGATCTGGTTCGAGACCATCTTAAGAATCTGAACGTACGCTAGACCATGGGACCTGATGAAATCCATCTCTGGGTCCTGAAGGAGCTGGCAAATGAAGTTGCTAAGCCACTCTCCATCCTATTTGAAAAATCATGGCAGTCAGGTGAAGTTCCCAATGACTGGAAAATGGGAAATATAACCCTCATTTTCAAGAAAGGGAAAATGGATGAACTGGGGAACTACAGACCAGTCAGCCTCACCTCTGTGCCTGGCAAAATCTTGGAGCAGATTCTCCTGGAAGGCATGCTAAACAACAAGGTGGTTTGTGACAGTCTGCATGGCTTCACTAAGAGGAAATCCTGCCTGACCAATCTGGTGGCCTTCTATGATGGGGCTATGGAACTGATGGACAGGGGAAGAGCAGTTGTGAGCTGTGTGGCTCGGTTGATACACTGGAGGGAAAGAATGTCATCGAGAGGGACCTTGACACGCTTGTAAGGTGGGCTGATGGCAACCTGATGGAGTTTAACAATGCCAAGTGCAAAGTCTTACACCTGGGTGGGAGCAATCCCAAGCACAGCTACAGGGTGGGCAGAGAAGAGATTTAGAGCAGCACTGCAGAGAAGGACTTGGAGGTTTTGGTTGATGATAAAATGAACATGAGCCGGCAGTGTGCTCTCGCAGCCCAGAAAACCAACCGTATGCTGGGCTGCATCAAAAGGAGCGTGACCAGCAGGTCGAGGGAGGTGATCCTGCCCTTCTACTCTGCTCTTATGAGACCTCACTTGGAGTATTGTGTGCAGTTCTGGTGTCCTCAACATAAAAAGGACATGGAACTGTTGGAACAAGTGCAGAGGAGGGCCATGAGGATGATGAGGGCACTGGAGCACCTCCGCCATGAAGACAGGCTGAGAAAGTTGGGGCTGTTGGGCCTGGAGAAGAGAAGGCTGCGTGGAGACCTCAGAGCAGCCTTCCAGAATCTGAACAGGGCTGATAGGTATACTGAGGAGGGACTCTTCATGATGGACTGTAGTGAGAGGAGAAGAGGTAACGGGTTCAAACTGAAAGAGGGGAAGTTTAGATTGGATATGAGGAAGAAATTCTTTCCTGTAAGGGTGGTGAGGCACTGGAATGGGTTGTTCAGGGAAGCTGTGAATGCTCCACCCCTGGCAGTGTTCAAGTCTGGATTGGACATAATCTTGGGTGGCATGGTTTAGTGTGAGGTGTCCCTGCCCCATGGCAGGGGGGTTGGAACTAGATGATCTTAAGGTCCTTTATTACCCTAACTATTCTATGATTCTATGATTTTGTGATCCTTTGGGATGTCTCTGTGAAGCCCAATAAGTATCAATACTTTGCTGTAAGCAGAGCTAGTATTAGTATTGAAGAGCTAAACCAGAACACAAGGAAGTTATATAAGGCTGGAAGCACCCCTACCTGCTGAGTGTTCAAAGGAGAAAATTTGGTTCAACCCATTTAAGGAAAGAACCAGTTTGCAAAACATTTAGGAATTGTGCTTGAAGGATGCACAGAAGCAAATATGTTGGGGCCACATCCGTGATAAAACAAGCTTTTGACTTCCACTCAGAAACCTGAAACCAGCTGTCTGGTTTAGCAGCATGTTTGTGTTTTTTTGATGTTATTCTGGACTCCACTAACAGCAGGGAAACCAGCAGAGCTGGGTGCAGATTCTGATATCACTCAGTTTCTGCAGCCGCTAAGTGCAAGCCTTAAGACGCTGCATGCAGTGGTACTCTGTGATGCCAGAAGGGTGACTTGGGTCATTTCTCTGCCAGACAGACAAGGAGCAGAGGACTGGTCTTAGGCAGAACCAGATAGCTGCAATTGGTGGGGTCTTGGTAAAGTTAGAAAATTGGTGGAGTTAGTTACTAGGAAAGCCACTGAATTGCTACATGTTCTCTAATCATCTGCTTGGTAAAAAGCGTGTTTAGAGAGGAGGGCAGGGGCCATGAATTTTCACCTTAGTAAAATCATAGGTAGTTCCAGGTAGGCTTAGTGTAAGGGGCTTTCCTTATCCACCTAATAAGGATTGTGTTTATTCTATCCATATGATGGAAGCTGTGTAGGGTCAGGAGCCAGGCTCTCCCTACTGTTTGCATGTGGTGAGTGGATGGGCTTTTAATGCAGGTTGTGTCACCCCTTCTAAAGCAAGCAGGTGCTAAGCCCTCTTCACGTGTGGGATCCTGTACTAGGTAGCTGTTGATATGTTCTGGTAAGAAAAACCTTGTTTGTTAGGAAAAGCAGAGTACGAAAACAGCAGAAAAACAAGCAGAGCAAAATGAGGCTTCAAACATGCCCACAAATGAGGAGGAGGAAGCTACAAGAAAACCCTCTGTGACGAAGCAGCCCTTTTCCCTAGTCACGAATGGGTAATGCCACCTCCAGATCATCTGCTCCTCCGGGTGGGATTTGCTAGTGTAAGGGCCTGGATCTGTCTTGGTAACTCAGAAAAATTAAATGCCTGGCACAAAGTAGGATGGGGGTGACTGAGGACTCGAGATGCCAGTTTAGGCACATTTTTATCTAGACACGAGTTCAGCTGTTACAATTCTGAGCCACATTTGGATCCCCATCTCCAAGTCAAAAATCAGCCTACTTAAACTGTTGTTGGTGGATTTGGATTCTTCTGTTGGATTTGTCTGAAAAAGGAATGTGTACTATGGGTGCTGCTGAGATCAGAGTCCTTTTGTGTAGATACCATTGGCAGTCCCACACTGGCACATGAGAGCAGAGCCTGCCCCTTCATGGGTGCACCACAGCTTCCCAGGTAAGATCAACTGATGCAGAGACAGACCCTTCCCCAAAGGACTCAAGTTCTCTTTTCTGTGGGCCACTGAATGAAACACAAAGCTTGAGTTTTAAGTGTAGTAATGCTAAGCTGTAACTTTGAGAACCTGTTCACATGGTCATTTCCTTTCTCTGAGCTTTAATAACCACATAAACTCTTTTTGTTTACTCGTTTCTCCAGGTCAACAGACTATGGCACTACCTATGAAAAGCTAAATGACAAAGTAGGCCTGAAGACTGTGTTGAGCTACCTTTATGTCAGCCCCACTAACAAGAGGAAGGTAAGGGAGAGCCATCGAGCTGGTAGCTATAGAAACAAAATTACAGCATTCTGTTCATTCTGAGAGGAATTATGATCCTAAAGTGAAATCCGTTGTGTAAGTCACAAGAGCTTGAATTTGCTAAGTTGCACTACTGCAATTCCATGGAATCCAGTAGAACTATGCCTATTTTACTTGTGATGGGGATAGAGTACTTAATCTTCTGCTGAATGTGTTAAGAGAAATAAAAGGGTTGCTTTTATTTGCTTCTGGCTGTTATAACTTTAAAGAAGCTGAACTCACACAAATATTTCTGTGGCTCTTGCTTATACTTGCTTTGGCTAATACACCTCTCCCTGCCTTCTCTGTCTCCTTATTATTTGAAATACTGTGTAAAAGGCATTTATTTCTGCATTTGACTCTTTTCCCCTTTATGCTTTTCTAGCTAGAAGTTGGAGGTAAAGATGTAAATGACATTTTCACTGGTTGCATCATATAAGGGGGCTGAAAGCAGTATATGCTTGGGAGAGTGGGTGGGAGACCTACAATTTGATTTGAATGCGTAGGAGAGAAGATGAGGTCATAGCTTTCAAGCCCCTTGCTCATGCTTCCCACATGATGCAATTAAGGCTGCAGCTGGCTCACAGAACACAGCCTAGGAGTTACTATTCAGTGCCTTTTTGGTTTAAAATTATTGCCTGTGTTGATTCACGGGAGGTAGTGGGACAGAGATGCTTTCAGCTACCCACACAAATCAATGTGGGAGGGTTGCAGCACATATCTAATTGCTGGCAGTGGAGTTGTGTTTGGATGGGGGGCAGCCCATTTGCCTTGATCACTTCCAAACTGCCCATCTCCTGTCTCCATCCATAGGTTTCCAAACTAGTATTTTGCTACTTGTACTGTTCTTATTACTAGTATTGTGTTTTCCATCACTGGTCAGCCTACAGAAGTTTGGGCAACCTTAAGGCAGCCATAGCTCTCATTATTATCGGCAGCAATATGTGTGTTTGGATGCATACAGGAGAGGAAGAATGCAGTAAGGGTTGGCTTATATTTTTTCTGATGCAGAAGCTGAATTATTGTGACAACTAACTTGACTTCTTTTTTTAATGAGCAAAATGGAACAAAGGTGTTCTACAATGAGCACTCCTGGCTTTGCACCCCTCCCATATTCAATATTGTAGGCACTGAAGAGTTAATTCTTCTTCATTCTGTTTCCAAAGCAACTCTGCCCACCCAAAATCAGAGGCAATATGCTCAGTTACAAATCCTGCCTCACTGGTGTAAAGTCTCCCTCACAAATCAGAGTACTAGCCCATATCATTATTTTGTAGCAATTTCTCAAGCTATCAAGCTTACAGATTAGCAGTCTTTTCTATCTTTATTTCTATTAATAACACCTACATTTCATTATATGGTGGTATGCAGACCTGTCTTTACCTGCTGCTTTCTTATTTCAGATGACAATTTTAACCTTTTTCTGTTCTTATGTCTTAAAGAAATTATTTCTGGACTTATTTGTGCATCTTCTCTCTTCTTCTCCCTTGCGAAAAATCTTTTGAAATGGGGAGATGAGCTGTTAGAAAAAAAGACATAGAAAACCAGCTTGAGTTCTGGCTGCTGTGGGAGCAACTTATTTCCATTCTTTCTATCTCTGGTAAATATATGGGGACTGATATTGTACGTGGTTGTAAATAGCTGGTTTGTCTGAACCTGGAGGTGACTCTGCTGTGTTGACCATCAAAATAATTCCAAACAATAATGCAGCATTTGAAAAATGCCCAAAGAAGGTGTCACTGGATTGGAGAATCTGGGATTTGTAAAATTCAATTTCAGGTTTACTGTCCATGTGCCTCTATCGATCCATGAGGCTGTGCGCTGCAAAAAACATGCTTACGTTGTAACTTTCTCCCAAGTCTGTCTGGGTGAATATTGTTAAAGTGGCCTGCAGAGTAAGCAGCTTGGTTTTGCTGAGCTCCTGAGGACAACCACCAATAATGAATCACAAAGCAGTAGGTGAATCTGCAGAGACCTTATAGCAGCCTCCCAGTACCTAGAAAGGGCCTACAGGAAATCTGGAGAGGGCTTTTTACAGGGGCATATAGTGATAGGACAAGGGGAAATGGCTTTAAACTGATAAGAGGGTAGATTTAGGTTAGACATTAAGAAAAAATTCTTTCCTGTGATGGTGGTGAGACACTGACACAGGTTTCCCAGAGAAGCCATGGCTTCCCCATCCCTAGCAGTGTTCAAGGCCAGGCTGGATGGGGTGTGGTGTGAAAGGTGTCCCTGGCCATGGCAGGGGGTTGAAACTGGGCGATCCTTAAGGACCCTTTCAACCCAAACCATTCTACGATTCTATGATCCCTTGTTTTTCACCTCTGACAGCACAAGTGCTGGCTAACTGAACACAATTGCAGTGATGTGCAGTCCTCAAAAATCAGTCTTTGAGGTAATAAACAAGGAGGGAGATACCAAAAGTAACAGATGTGCACAGGGCCTGTGCACACGCAGTGGGTCATGCAGACCTTTTCCAAGCAAGATATTTTCTCCTGAGGCATTAGCTGCCAGGTACTGATCGGACCCTGCATGCCTCGCAGCTCCTGTCGATTTTTGATGGGTTTGCACACTGTTGCTAACCCTATCTGCTCATTAGTGCTTAGAGGATTAGTGGTTACTTGGAGGAGGAGAAAAGCTTTCCATACATTCATTCCTAATTGATTTACTTGTGAGAAGGATAATTACCTCTCAGCTACCCTGCAGAACTACAGTGGGAATTACCTGTCAGATTTCTTTGAAGACCCAAAATGCCTCTCTTCAGCTGTTAAATAGGAATTATGCATTCAGCCAAACGCCAGTTACATAAACATAATTTACCTGAATTGTGGCGTAACCCTTGGCTCACTTATGAAACAGGATTTAAATGCTTCCTTTTTTAATTATTTTAAAAGAAAGGCTTTTTGTTTCAGATTTCTTTTTTGTAAAATTTTGGTGGGAATGTTGTAAGCTTTTTTGGCAGCTTCTGCTCTTGTTCTCTGCCTAGTGCTGTCAGGTCACAGCTGGGCACTGATTTCTCAATACCAACATCTCTGCTTATTGCATTATGGGGGATCAGATGAGGCCAGATCTGAAATGCACAGCTGGATGTGCGTGGCTACAGCCCATGGTCTGGGTGCCTCCATCATTCCCCTTCTCTCTTTGTCTCATGAAAGCCACACCTCTTGCACATCTTGCACTCCTGACTTGCGGCACTTCAACACCATTTTCTTACAAACTGAATTCCTTTCTGGAAGAAAAATTGAGCTGAACGTAGGAATGATTTGGTGAAATTCTGGAGCACATGCAATGTGTGGAAGTCCTAACGGCTCTTTGAGCCTGTAAGTTTTTAATTCTCATTGGCTTTTATTCTGTTCCCAACAAGAGCAGAGCTCTGTATTTACTATATAACATTGACAGCAAAAACCAAGCCCATGCTTAGCTTCACGTGTCATTTGCCTCCCTCTTTTAAGCTTGTTTAATTTGGATTATGTATCTCATCAATTTCATTAGTTTCGTGTTCTCTTTAGGGTTCCTTCTAAGCTGCTCCTGTCTGTGTCTCCCATCCCTAGCTGGAAAGTATCAGCATGGTGTTGAATATTACCCCATCTGTATCTGGTGTCTTGTTGAGTACTGAAATATCTTTCCTGACACAGCAGATTAAGAAACGCTGGAGCACCCTGGAAGCAGCTGCTTCCTCAGTCTTGCCCTTTGCTCCTCATTGGAACACATCAGTTGTTAGTGTTTATCAGTTGGTAAAATCACCGTGGAGAGGTCATGTCTTTGTGCCAGAAAAAGGAGAGGCAGCTGAGAGGAGAAGAGGTGAAGAAACACAATCTCTGTTGTTATCATGGTGATAAATCCTGGATGGCCTCTGTTCTTCTTGGGCACCTCTTGATGTGCTGGTGTTCAGCACTTAGAGGCCAGATTTAATCTCTGGGTGTTCCTTGTTTTTACACATTGCTGCTGGGAGATACCAACCCTCCACATGTACGGAGTTAACCAAGGCTGCGTGGCCAAGACTGAGCCGAGGGGGCTTTGGCTGTGTCCCCACATGGTGCTGGGCAGAGGCTGCTGACCCAATCTGCTGATGACTGGTTTTGGAGCTGAGATGGGGATGTCCATTTCCTAGAAAACACGAGAAGGTATTTGGAAAACATGCTTTATTGTTGTGTAATTTGAGGTTTGTATTCATGAATAAATCAGTATAACAACATGCAAATATCCAAGAAAGATGCTGAAAATACTTTTTATCGGTTATGATTCCTCTTGCCTCTCACTGCTAGTGATCAGGGCCAGCTTGGTGATCTGAGAGCAGCCATCATTTGAAATGGGTCCACCCTGGAGTACCGGCATAAGGAAACAGTCAAGTAGGCTCCAGCCCATTGTGAATTAGTAGCCTCTGGCTGCATCAGACCCAAAATGCGTCCTGCTGTGAGCCAGGACTACTTCCTCTTCCTGTTGAGCAGTTGTACAAGTAATCCCCTTCTCCTAAGAAAGGAGGGTTTCTCCTAAGAAGCTCAGGATTTCACAACATTTTGCAACTGTGCGTACAGCCTCTAGGGCTGGCAGCTGAAACTGACAGAATTGTATCTATTCTCCTGAAGATGCTTGGGCTGTTTCTCCTTTTGCTTGCACTCTGGGGACTTGTATTTAGATCAGGAAAATCTGCATTGATTTCTCATTAGTACTATGAAATTCCAGGTGATCATTAGACCTAGCAGTGTCCTGGGGGCTATGGCTTTCTTAAGAGTTACTGTTTGGAGCCCTAGTGAGAAGCCAAGTGGCTGCAGTTTTGACACTTCTTACCACCATGAAGATGCTTTAATAGGCAGAATATATTCCAGGGCACATTTTCCCCTTCAGTGCATCTGCCCACACAGTTGTTTGTCTGAGAGACTACATGAGAAGTACCTGCTTTACCCTGCTCATACATAGGTTGCAACAAGCCTGATAATTCTGTGCTGAACTTCAGACAGGAGAAAGTTTCATATTTGTTTAGCAGCATTCCTTCCTTACAGGTGAATGGGACTTAGGGGCAGACGGCTGAGTGCTCTGGAAAGCTGAGGCTTGCAAAATGCACAACTTTGACTTTTCTACCTTATGGCCTCTTCTCTGCCTTTGGGGATATGACAAAAGACTGCTTACTGTCTGCTGGGCAGAGATCTCAGTTCCCTGCTGAACTTTAATTTAATGCTGTATTTAGGGCGTTAGTTTAATTTCACTAGAGTCAGATTTTCACAGCAGTCTGGGAATTAGAATTGTTTATTTCTTCCAAAGCAGGAAGGAAAGCAGTCTCTTCTATTTTAATAAGAACATTTCTCTTGACTTTTTAAATTACCATTTTCTTTCTATCCCAATATTTCTTTTTCTTGTAGGTTGTTGAAAACTTTCTGTTAGAAAATTGGATAATTTCCACAAAACGCGAGTCTTTGACTGCCTGCACTTCAAAATGGCACTGTTTGGAGCTGAACTGCTGTGAGTCCCTATTTTCTAGCATGGGTTAGTCTGCTGTGTAAGATCCCCTATCCCCAAAAAATTTCCTTTCTTCTTGGCTGTCAATGTCAGGATTCATTTTAGAATTGATGCCTTACAGAGAGATGCAAAGTCAATCGAAAGGGTGCAGAAAGAAGATGAGAACAGAAGTCCCATATATATGAAGAACTGCTCCTTTCAGACACTGAGGTGCCATTTTGAATCTCAAGGAATTCTTGAACCATAGATTTCATGTATTACTTTCACCATGAAATGTTTTGTGAAGAGTGCATATTCTTGGTGAAGGTGTTGTTTAGTTCAAAACCCAGTTTTCACTGCGAAACTTTTATCTGTACTCTTGGGATTCCTGTAGAGGTTGAGAGTTAAAAAGCATTTAGAAGACGAAGAAGGGAGGAAAAAGGAACAGAATAACAACTCTGGCAAAATCAAAACAAAAAGCACTTGCCTGTATATAGGGTTGCTCAGATGAGATGTGGATAAATGGGAGGTCCTGATTGCATTTAAGATCTGGGGTGACAGTTCTGATGTCTTGGAAATACCTTACTTCATGAATTTGCTTTGCAATTCAATTTGATGCAGTCATCTTTAGCTTTTCTTTTGCACTGCTACCGTCGTTGTTGTAGGTGATAACTTGAAGAATTAAAAGGTCTGTAGTCTTTTATGGTAGCTCTCTGCACAGAAATATCACCCAAGTGCAACGGTTGAAATGAGGTTTCTCCCCATTTTTCCCCGATACCAGATCTGAAGCATAGAGATTTTATTCATAGACAGACTTTGTAGCTAAGTGATTTGAAGAGTAGCTGCAGACAGCATAAAGAAGAAATAAACTTACAGTGCTCAGTTAAAGAGCTTTGAGAAAATGGTTTTGCAGACTATTTTCCCCCCTGTCATACAGTCAAAATGGAGGGGCTGTCCAAATCACTAAAGCTATAAAAGCCAAAGGCAATGCCGTACCTCTCAGTCCTAGTCATGGCTCTGAACGTGACCCATCAGAATGAGAAACATTTAGAGGTATTTGGAGAGTCAGAAGCTCTGAAAGCTAAATCTATTTAGGTTTGTTTGTTTCTGTGCAGCTTCTTGGATATGAAGCGCAGTGACTGTTTATGAGCTGGCACAGAGTAATACTGCATTTCAGTTCAGGTTAATGAAGGAAGAAGTTAATTGTGACTGAAATATTGAAATTGCAGAGGAATGCATCTACCTGACTGCAAACTAGCTAGCACATTGGGACTGACACCTCCTCTTACAGAAGCTGGAGATCCTAAATGAGCGCAAGTCATTTTGACCTCCTCTGTATTTCTTCTTGCTTACTTGGAGAGTAACTGAGAGCAAACCCCATCGTGGCCTCATGTAGGGGCCGAAGGGAATTCCTCACCAGTGTTTGGATCCTCAGGGCAGAACCATGGTCCAAACTGAATTTGTTTTGCCTTCATTTCTTAGTTTGTTTGATCACAAAGGGAATTCCCCAGCTTGCTTTCTCGTTGCTCATCAAATGTGTGGTTGGCTTAAGAGGCAGAGGTTGCAGCATGCACCTGATGCTTGCAAACCCAGCCTGAACTAAGCTGCCATTCTTTGCCACAGCTCCCATTAGTCATCTACTGCTTTTCCCTAAGATCCCAAGCTGTTGGTGAGGAACTAAGCTCTGGAGTATCCTAAAGCCATTTGGAAGATGGAATGTTTCTTTGGACCCTTTTTCCTTATTATGCTGACACCGTGATAAACAGCATGTGCTGCAAACTGACACTCGCTGATGTAATCTCTGAGGCCGTATTTATAATGCAAAGGCAACAGGGGTGAGTTAGAGTCACAGGGCAGGAGTGATAGAACTAGTTGTTTCTACTGTCTTTTATCCCTAATCTTTCCCTTCAGCTCCATGAAATACTAAATAACACTTGGTTTTGCAGCTGCCATTAACAGGGCCTAAATTACCTGAGCTACAGATGCAGTTGTAGTCATCTCTTTGTGCACCTTTTCTCTGGACCTGTTGAGTCTCACTCCAAAACCCACCCAGTCCAGAGCCTATGTGGGCAGAATCTGCCTGCTGCTGTAAAGGACAGGCTGTAGCTCTGAAACACAGCATCTGGGTTACCTGAGCAGAGGAAACTTGTCTGCTCTGCTTATACCAGTGGATTGTACAAATGTGACTGTGATCTGGTTAACATTGCAATGTATTCTGTCATGTAAATACACCCTAGCGACAGTTGCTGTCAGTCTCCAGAACTCTCAATTTAAATAGAGGAATAAAATGTGAATGAAAAAGTGATATTTTTCTTCACTTACTGATGAAAAAAGGATGATTTCCTCAAGGTCACCCACAACATCAATGGCAGTCAGAGGATATGTGACACGATGGGTTTTATCTATAAGGTGCAGTCTTGTGGGCTGTTGTACACAGGATTCTCTCTACTTCACAAATTAATTCAGCTTGAATTTGTCACCTGTAAAAAGAGAGAACTTTTGTAAATGTTTGCAGAACCATGACCTGAAACTTCATGAAAGAAATGGAGAATATGACTTCAGAAATCTCTCCTTGTGAGGGATTTTTTGTCTCTTTTGAATTCAGAAAAGTCACGTTTTCAGAGTAGGTTTCTCTGATCTTTCCTACATAAGAAATATAGTTTCCCAGTGCTGTATGAATCAATGTATTAGTGTTTTAAACCTGATTCAAAATCAATGAACAGAAGATACTGAGATGTAAAGACAAAATAAGAATGTTACTAGAATACTCTTAAAGTATAGGGTCTTTTTTTAGTGTATCCAAATATTTTAAATTATTATTCTTACTATTATTAGTAAATTATTATTATATTTGGGGATTGTACCTCCTTGTGGATCTTTGTACTCAAGGGGCTGCTGTAAGAGGGCTCTCCGCTGCTGCAGCCTGGGACTGTGGGGCCTGGCATGTCAGGTGGCCGGCATGTCAGGTGCCCCACTGGGACCTGACGTGACCTGTGGGCTAATGTACTTAAAGAAAGAGCAAACTAATAAGTGGTTTTTTTGCTGGTTTTAATGTAACTACTGACTTGACGTAAATCATAGAGATAAATGGAGGTTGTACAGCTTCCGTGGTCTGGAATGTGACCACTTGTCAGCACCGAGCGCAGAACTGGGACCCAAGCTTATGAGATAGACCCAAAGGAAGTTTTTATTTTTCTTAAACAGGGGCAATCTGACTGCTGTACTCCAGGAAAGGCTGTCCTTTGGTATGCAGAAACATGAAAACTGGAGATTCTTGGGGCTTTTACAGTTAAATCTCTGAGAAAGCAGATGCATTAAAAAAATCCAGCCAAACAAAAACCCCCAAACTCCACTGAACCTCACATACTGCTCATCAGTTGTTTCTAAAAATAAACACAATTGAAATTATTAACAAAATGCTCACATATGGCATTACTTAATGGGAATGGAGGGGATAGGGTTAGAAGAGAGATGGGTATCTGTTTCTGCTTTTATCTTATCTTAAAGATGCTGCATTGGAAGCCATCGTTTCAGTGTTCATGAAGAAAAAACCCATTCATCTTTTATGAAACTTCAGATTAGAGTTGCCTGTGTGTACCCTTATGCATCTGCATTTCATAAGTCTTTGTACTTGCCCATTCCAAGAGCTTTTACTTGCATTTTTCATCGGTTTCTGAACACATTTAATTTGTGTTTGATTGGTGCTGAGGTAAGTGTTTAAAGCTAATAGAAACCTAATGCAGGATTTAATTAATAAAGATAGGGAATAAAATGAGGGCTGTCTAAATTGGCTTTATGGATGTTTTATTATAGAAATGTCATTTTAGCCTTCACAGACATTGCAAGCCTGGGTGATAAAAATAAGCACTGGACACAAGATATATAAGTAAAATAAATAAAAAAGACCCCAGTGTGACATTTGCTGTGTCGTTTATCCACCAGGGACTGGGACTGTGATCCTGAAACCCCTGCTTAGATGCTGCCTGGGGCTTTGGGAAGAAAATGGCCACTTAATGAAAGCAGACACATATTTTAGGAAGAGGCAAACCAGAATTCAAACACTTTGGGCTTGACTGACTTACTAGGCACACTTCCCTGAGGATTTCTTTGTGTGCAAGAACTGAGCGGGTGAGCTGTGTTTGTCTGGCATTGTTTGTGGATGGCAAATGTCGGTACCTACCACTTTAAGCATACAACTCTCAGCCCCGTCATCCAAAAAAAACCCTAAAATTGATTGAGGAAGGTATCATTGCACATCATTGTCTATAGGAATGGCTGGAGATTCCTGTTGCAAGATGGAAAGGCAGGAGGAACCCAAGCCAATATGTGAGCTTTGTTTGTAGGACTTGCAAATAACGTTTGGAGAAGAAAGACCAGTTAACAGGTAAGAATTGGCTTGGCAGGATACTGGAGCACATCTGTGGCAAGGCTGCCTTTTCTGGCTTTCTAAATGTCAATCAATCTCTCCTGTTGCTCTCTCTGCCTGCTTCATGTTGTATTGCTAGAGTCAGGGCTCTGCAGAGCCTTAGGGATGGAATGAGGTCATAAGAAAAGTGATGGGGTAAAACTAGAAAGGTCGCATCCGCATTTAGATGTAGACATCTCAGAGCTGGCTGTTGGTATTCAATAAAGAAGCAGTTTGCTCTAATTTAGACAGCTAGTGTTAAAAGACAGATCAAAGTTATAATATCCACTAAAATAAAGCTGCAATTTTGTCACTTAGCATGGCCATTGCTTTTAATGAATTAGGCAGAGTGGACCTGTGTGAACTTTCAGAGTGCCCTGCCTTAGTTACAGGGACAAAGAGGGGCTGTCAGGATGTATCACCTTGTACTTAGCACCCAGCCTGTCAGCAGGGCAGACACAGCAGCAGATGCTGATGTAGGGCAGGTTTATGAGACTTCCTTCCTTTCTCCACCTTCCCTACCTCTGTATGAAACATGGCCATATCTTTTACTGCTGCAGCTCCAATAATATATTAATTTATGAAGTAAGAAAAATGAGGTAGTTTTGAATTAACGAGGAGGGGAATGGTGCTTCACAGACAGCAGGATAATCAATCAATAATAACAAGTCAGCATGTCTTGTTATTAAAAAGGAGGAAAAATAATAGCATGGATGGAGAGCAGCTCTTGCAAAAGGGGTAGGTGGGTCCTTTTGATGACCTTGATCTTTACTGATAAGAGCTGGTTGATCAGGACAGTTATTTCTTTTAGGACAATCCTCCCTACCTCCTGCCAGCCCAAGACCCACTAGTCTGTGACAAAATGTCTTTTTATTTCATTCTTTTCCAAAGGGAAGAATAGAAAAATTCAACATTACTCATTGAGTGAATTCCCAGTTTTGATAGAAAAGATCAACAAAGTCAGCTTTGTGTATTATGTTTAGAGTTTGTGCTGACTGCTGTCTCATCTCCTGCCATATATGCACGTTTGCCTCTTATAGAGCAAATGCACTAACTCTAATTTCAGCTCTGATGTGATCAATTCTGTGTAAAATGCTTTATCCCAAGCGGCACTGTGAATTCTGGAAGCCCTTGTGTGGCTTTGTTAGGAGCAGTTGTTTTTTGACATGGAGCTTAGCTGGGCTGAAACATTTCAGCACATCTCAGAGTGCCTAAGGACCTTGACCCTATCTGTCCCAAAATCCCTTTTTTCCACTGTGTACAGACAGATGTTGCCGGACTCTGAAAGTGATGATAGGGGCTTTCTAAGCAGTCCACAGATACAGTTAGAGGAAACTCAGGCTGTAGTTTTCTTATAAATCTGGGGAATCAATGCTTAGCCCAGTCCTTATGTCTCTGTCCAAGGAGAGGTTGGCGCTGCCTTTTACAGCGGGCTCCACAGTATTTTCATTCCCTTGCAACAAGTCAGGTTGTCCTTTTTCTGGCAAAAAAAGCTTATGTGACACCTTTTGCTTCCCTTGGAGCCATTCCACAGCAGGAGAACGTGATCCTTAGAAATGACTGCAAGAAAGCAACAAAATGAAGCAGCTGTGCTCAGAACTGTGAGTGGTAGTGTAATGGAGGCAATGAACAAAGTGCTCAGGACCTGGAAATGGGTAGAAAGATGAAGTCAGCTTGGCAATTTTTTGACTTCTGCCAATTGATTCCTAAACTAAAGTGTCAGAGTTCTGCTGCAGGTAAAATCTTTGTCCCCTCTTCCAATTCCCTTTCGTCTGGCATTAGTTCTTCAGGACACTGCAACATGTAGTGTCCTTGTTGGAAGAGGACATAGTGGCTGTGGTCCCTGGGACAGTCACTCAGCTTCTTGGTGTGTAATTGCAGAGAAGACTTCTACCGTAAACCTGCAAGGACTGTAACATTAGGAGCTAATTTTGCAAATGTAATGGAAAACGTCAAAGCCAGTGAGCTGGTACTTGTGAATCCTGATCCTACATCCTGGACCTTCCTTTACATTACCTGAGTTAGCACGTGAAGCTTGCAACTACAATGGATACCTTAGAGCTGTGTGCTACTGTGCAGAACACAGTAATGTCACAGTTTGTAGCTTTAACCTTTAATTTCTGGGGGCCTCAGCCTTCCATCCAGAAAATGGATAACCTTCTCCTGCCTCTTCAATTTCCACCTCTGGAGGAATGTTAGGAAAAGAAATGCATGAGGGACAGTGAGGAACATGAGTAATAGATGTCACGCAAGTAAATTGAGATAGATCATTATCATCTGGATGTGAACATTGATAAAGCTGACTGTTGCCTATTTCCTCTCTGCAATCTGACTGAAAAGCAGAAAAATAGTGTGTAAGCAGAGGAGAAGCAATGATGCATTTGGAATTGTATTGAGGTTTAATGGCCTCGAGAGATACATAATACAATTTTTATTTTTCTAAAGTGATATGAAACACTCTACTGTCCTCAAATGAATTAGACTGCTGTATACAGGCTGCAAAAGTTTACCTACATGAGTAGCTAACCACGGACACCTCTTTGTTTTCTGTAATGCGGCAACTACTGTGAGTAAACTTATTCCCACATGTAAAGCGGTCTTTCAAGTGAGACCTATAATCAGAAGAATGTTTTTGTAAAAATGGTGCTCTCAGTTCCAGCAGCTGTGGTGCACAAAACCTCTTCTTACTGATAACATTATTTTCTGTAACTATTTCTGCTTTCACGGTAAGTTGCCATAATGGTGAAAATTACTTTGTAGTCCTATGGAGAATAGCACAACCATGCATTTACTCAAATAACATATAATTATAACAGCAAATGCGGCTTTTCTCTTCCTGCGCACACAGTTTTGGGATCAAGGCTGTTCTGTGTCACTAGAAAAAGCTGGTGACCACAAACCAATGTTTCAGATAATTCGGCGGTTAGGGATTTCCAGTGTAGAAGCAATAAGAGTAAAAAGGCATCATGAAGAACTATGCCATGCAGAAGTACCAGACTCCAGAGGAAAACATAATGTAGATCAGAAGCTTTACATTTCTCTTCTGCTGATCTACTGTCTTTCTTTCTTATAGAAGCTTTGGTTGTTGCTGAAGGTCATCAACCAAGGCTCCTTCTACTCCTGGTCCAGGCCCAGTCATAGAAGTGCTGGTCAAACTGAATATATACAAACCCAGCCATAAGTGGTGATGCTTGTAATTAATTCGTCATTTCATAGAGGGGAACCGTGCATGAACATGCTGTGATATGGAAAAAGCCTTTGGCAAAATAGCTGAACAACATGCAGCACTGAAGTGACCTCGAGAAGGTGGGATTACTGTCGCAGAGGACTTTGTTCTGATGATTTGTGGGGAGCTGGAGAATGTGTAGCTGTAACTAGAGTAAAATGGGATGGATAACCTCAGGTAAATTCTGCCTTGCTGTGACAATGAGAAGGTTCTACAGCTAAGCATGTGGCTGTTGCCAATCAGTTACTCTTTGCCAGGTCAAACACATGCTTTTTGGATGGCTTCCATCCCCACTGGCACCTAAAATTTAACAAGCAAATGCTTGCTGTGCCTTGTAATTAAAAGTGAAAAGTACATGTGTCCAGTGCCAAAAAGACAAGAGAAAGCAGGGAGACATGTTGTTCTGACCTGCTTAGCAGTAAAACAAAGATGAGATGTTCTGCTTTGTTGGGTCTAATATGATGGCTTATTCCACTCCTGTGCCTGCAAATTGGATCCGGCTTGGGATTTGGCATTGTGGGCAGGTTAGGATGGCAGCCTTAGAGTATCTGAGTTGTTTTCCCAGCTCTGATTTTGCCGAAGCCTTACAGCAATGATACATTTTCATTTCACACCTGCCAAGGAGGATGGCAGAGTGGTTTTCCTTGAGGGGCTCTTGCTCTGTATCCAATTTAGTCTTGATTTGCTCCTGATCCTCAGCGCATCCTGCAAGGTGCATCTGTGCTCTTGTGCAGCTGCTGGAGGTGGCAATTAAATGAAGTGCTTTCTCCGTAGGGGGATAGGGTGTGCGAACTTGGAATTCTGTGAAGTGTTTTGTTTTGGTATGGCAATTTATGGCGGGTATGGTTTAATTTTGTACAAATCTGAGCTATTAGCTGTAATTGTAGTTTGGATATATTGGATATGAGAAACAACAGAGGTCAGAAATAGTAACCAGGGTTATTCCCTGTAAACAGGCATGGTGGGCTGATGTGCACCTCCTTAGAGAAGGCAAGTAGTGCTGGTCCTCATCTTTTACTAATCTCTCTTCTCAGAATTAGTCATGTAAAATATATCTCCTATGGATCTTTCAGACAGAACTGCTCTATCTCAGTCTCCCCAAAGCATTTCTGGCACCTTCATCCTTTTTAATCTTTACGAGATGCAAATGAAAGAATTGCTGAGATGATGTAGTCTTAAATATATGCTCTTTCCTGACTGAGCCAGCTGTATGTAGCACATACTGGGACTATATATTCCAACTGTATGTTTAGTGTCTGAGTGTAATACTAGTATCTCATGCAAGTAGATTATTCATCCTCATAGGCTAGATTTATGTTTCCTTGAATGACTGGTTCCAGGTGCTGTTGAGATAAAGCACATACTGGGGTTGATTATAGATAAAACTCTAATTTTTATTTCTGACAGTATCAGGATTCTGCTGAGGGACTTTTCAAGTTAATAGTGAACATGGGGCGCTTGATCCTGGTGGGGAAGGTGTGCTGTTTGGAGAGCAGATTTATGCTTACATCATTTCTGATTGATAGAAGGGTCCTGACAACTACACAGAATATTGTCATGATACAACATACAAAACATTATGAAACTTGATCTCAGTTTTGAAGATGGCCTGTCTAAATGTATATAACTAGGGGACAGCAGAATAATTGCATACTGTATTTAAAAAGAGGATTTGATATTCATTAAAATGAACAAGCACCCCAGTTATGTCCTCGTTTGTGTTGCAGTAGCACCAGAAGACCCTGCTAGTTTAGATAAAAACAGAAAAAAAGAAAATCAATTTATACCTTACTACTTTCTACCTTGTAATGGTCCTCTGCTTCATGTACCCTCTGCAAAAGACAAAACATAATACAAAGACGTAAAACTCACATGTAACTTGAACAGCATGATGTGCTCTTATTCTTTCTCAGTGCCAGAAAGATGGGGAACCCGCAGATGGGGTCCCCTCGACATTAGTGTCAGAGATCTATGCTGTCTTCTCAAGCCAACTTACTGGAGTAGAGAGCTGCAGTCTCCAACACAGCTGGAGAAGTCTATGGAGGAGATCCTTCACAGGAGTTGGAGGCTTGTAGAGGCAGCTGTTGACATCTGGAAAGTTCAGTGACAAGCAGTGTCATTTTGCAGAGTAGAGGTTGATTTGTAATTACAGAGAAATCCTGATGGGAAGGAAGTTCTGGAGGGAGGTTAGCATGAAGTGCCTGAAAGGTCTTTAGAGAGCTATTTGGTTCTTTGGTCACGGTACATATAATGCAGACCCACTGCAAAAGTCTCAGGGAAACTATTTCATTGCTCAGTTTCTATGGCTGTCTGACTCATTTTTCATTATCCAATAATAAATACAGTAGTGAAAGTCACCTTTAACACTTAAAAATTGCTTGGATTTTATGGGATTGTATTGAAGTGAGTGCCAAGGTATAAAAGCCTTATGGTTGAGGTACTTTTATAACACATGCTTCATAAACCCTTATAAAGTAAGTGCAGTGCACTTCATCCTTTAAGATTACAGCGTTATGGTTCCAAGAGATGGTGATCTGGTGCCATATTCATTAATTAAATCTGTTATTAATGTGAAATTTGGGACAATAGCAGTGAAGTTACAAGAAGTTGAAATGGGCTAGGTCCAGACAATTTATCTGTCGTGAAAGCTCAGTGCACCTTTACTACTTGACTGATGCCCACAGGTTATCCTTAACATTAAGGAAGTTTTTGAGCCATGTAAAGTTAGGAGCCCCAAATCTGGGCTACTCTGTAACACAAGGGTTTGTGATGACTGCCTTTTGGGACACAGTAATTATGTGGAATCTATTGCCCTCTTCACAGCTGAGTTTGGATTTCCAGAGCGCAGATGTCCCTCTCATGACAGCTGCTGATCACTAAGTAATGAGGTGGATTGCTTTACTTGTATGTAGATAAATAGGCTTTCTCACTAGAGCAGATTTTTATCACTGCCATCTCCCATTTTTTCCTGTCTGACTGATACGCTTGGTGACTGGAAAGTAGAGGTTGGCTTCCTTTTCCTCTGATTATTGCAGGAGTCAGTGTATCTACTGGGCAGTTAGCAGGTGTCTAGCCATTTCTGAACATCATCTGCAGAAGTTTCTGTAAAGTTAAGGTGTGCTTTCTAAACTAGTGCAAGTCATGCAAAGATATTTTTAGTTTCATGATAATTTATAGGGGTGTTATTTTTTCTGGTAAATAGACAGTGACTTGTGATACCAGTATGTTTGTGTCTCAGAGGAGCTCGGGCTGACTTAATTTAACTGAAGTTTTTTAATTGAACTCACTCGTAGTGAGAAAAGAAAAAAAGTATGGGATTTGAATTGCAATGAGTTGTATCTGTCATCCATGGGATTGGCATAGAAGGGCTTCGGGTATACGGTGCAGCTGTGTTCTAAGAGGTTAAGGTTGTGTATATACCTCCAAGGGCATCTACGTCCAAGAGCATCCTTTAGCCTCCAGTGCAAGTAAATTGCAGTAATGATATAGAAGAGAGGAAGAATAGGAAGGGAATGAGTAACCAAGTATTTGCCAAAAATTTGAGAAATTTCAGATGGTCAAACATTATTTTAAAATGCTTCAGCAGTAAGAAATTATTTTTCCAATAATAGATTTCCAAACTATTCATATTGAACATACTTGTGGTAGACTGATGCTTTGAAGGAAGGAAATGAGTTTCGTATCTTTGAGCCTTTAAATGTCATTAGATTTTGGTTTTTTAGTTTCAAAAGGAGGAAAGGACAGCATAAGTCCAAACAAAGCAAAAGTCCTCTGTTCACATTGACATTTGAGCATAAATTGTTGAAAGTTTTTTGCTTTTTGAGCTCAAAGCTAATATGGAACTTGGAAAGTAGGCTTAGCTCGAGAGATCTTGTGGGACCATACAATCCTTTACATGTTTTACCCAACAAAAACAAACCAAAACCAAAACGCTTTTTTTTTTCTTTTAAAATCAGATTTGTTTTTTCTCACTGTTGATGTAGATGTAGCCTGGCTTTAGGAAGGACCTAAAGTTGTTTTACGAAGGACCTAAAGTGCTTCTGAGTTGAGGGTCTAGTGGGAGGGCATGAAAAAAAGTAATGGTAAAACCATTTCACTTATAAGCTGAATACATTCGGTGTGGAAATCACTATAAAGCTGTACACACGAAACCTCAAGTTTCTGGTTTTGGAGCAGTGATTGCGGCAGCAGAACCACCTTTTCAATTGCAGAAGAAGACAATGCAGTGCTACAGAGCAAATTGCTATTAGTTTGCTAAGGTGCTGGGTTTCTTTTGTAGTTGTGGAGGCTTGGGTGGTTTGTAGGTGGATTTTTTTTTTCAACTGCTTTGTTTATTCCTTTTTATAATAGTACTTTCTATAGGTGAATAAGAATGTGACGGGGACCTCTGAAAAGGACTTCTTATGAAAAGCTCATTAAAGTGAAGAGAAAAATCAGAAGGCAGTACAGAATGGTTTAATGCTGTCTACTTGTTTCTGGGGACAAAAGACATTTATTTTGCACCTGTCTTCTTTATTCATTTACTGGATGCTTCCTGCTAATGTAGCTCAGTAGTGCTCCTGCTACAGATATTGTACCTATAAAACTTCTTCATTCTGATTTAGAGAGATGCACTTTGGTAATTTACAGTGAAAATTTATGTTGATTGGTTGAGGAAAAAATAAAAGGATTCCGTGAAAACTAATATTAATAAAAATGTCTTTTATGTGGCACATGATTTCAGTTCTTTGTCCAGAGGTAGTTTATTAAAAGATTCAGCTATGTATGAAACAGATCTTTGTTGTGCTGGGATACATAGAACAAGGGAGCAAGAGCAGTAATAAAACCTTTTGAATCTGAGGCTAAGGTTACAAGTAATATGATGGGAGGGTGAGTGTTGTTCTTGTGCCTTGAGTACAGAAGAAGAAAGGTAGCAGTGATATGCTAAGCAAGCCTGCTCACATGAGGGCAGAGCTGTGAAGGGTACCGAGAGAAGAAATGAGTGCCAAGCTTTAGGGGAAGTCTTTGGCATCAGTGTCTGACAGATTCAGGCTGATATGAGCTCTGGCTACCTGCAGCTTCAAGCCAGTAGAGTCTAGGCATGTTACGGTGTTGTGACCGTGAGAAGTGTGCTAGTTCATTACTAGTGTGGTTCAGTAGTCCATATCACAGTTGTCTTTGAGCTTGGCTAGCCTGGAGCAGGAGTAGAGGAGTGCGTCACCATCTTGACTCATCCACCTGCACATAGCCTAAGTAAAACCAGTACTGAGGAAAATTTGCATTTACCCAGTGACACACCTGGAATTCTAATCAGCGTAGCAGGAACTCAGATTCTTAGTTACAAATCCTACCCTAATTTTTATTATATTAGCCCCATCAGAGGGCACACTATTTTAGTGGATTTTTGCTGTGATATGATATCACTTTCCTTCCTCCTTGCATTTGTTCAGAGCTCCTTTAAAGGTCTTACATGCTCTCCAACAAACATAAGTGACTCTTAGCTACTTCTGTGGTTTGTTACCAAATATATCATGGCAGGCATAGGTATGACACCTCTCCTCGTTCTTTCTGCTAGCAGCCTGTGTTTCTTATTTCCTGGGATAAACCCCCTTGAAATATTCAAAGCTGGATGTGTTTCCTAATCACCTGCTGAAGATCTCAGTCCATACATTGTAGTTTATGGACATGAAAGGTGTCCTGTCTGAATCATCTCCCTTCTGTGTAATTCCTGTGCTGGTGTCTGGTGTTCTGTTGAACTGGAGTTCGTTCAGAACAGCTCTGTATGTGTCATCATTTCCCCCAGAGCTCCTGCTTTAAACGAACACACACCACATACCAGACAGCTCTCTTCCTCTGCGTTCATCTCCTTAGGAGTTACCTGAAGTTCAGTCTGATTTTTCAGCCTGGTTTGTTTTGTCTGGTGCTTGCCATTCATTGTCTACTGAATTTTGGAGATCGGGCTATAGACTTGAGAGGAAGAGCTATGTGGTATAAACACCTCATCTCAAATATACCTTCAAGGACTTACCCGTAGCAGTAATCAGTCCTGCCTTCCCCTCTCCTCTCCACTTAAACTAGAGAAGGCAGCAACTGAAAATCATATTTTATATATATATATGTGCGTATATATGACAATGTAGCAAGGTAAAATGTAATTTCCTTTTTAATAAATGCTGCCATTTAATTTAATATTATAGAAAATTATTAGATCTTAAAAAACTATGAATTATATTTGACAGCTCTCGTGCTCCTTTACTATTCCTTATGACAATTATAAATGGCAACACAGGGTGCTGGCAGAAATGCTCATTCTGACTGAAGTTTGTTTATTGGCTCTTAATGAAAAGCAATTAATCTAAATCACTACTGGGGTAGATCCTTCATCCTGGCCCCATAATATGGTGGTTTCAGGCCTTTGACAAATGTCCTGCTACTTCCCCTGCCAAAAGTTTTCCCCTCCCTCAATAGCTTCCATCAGAAAAAAAGACATGCAATAATAATAATAAAAAGCCCTGGGTCACCCACTCTTGCCATGTAACAAAACTGGATCGATCCTAGCTGCATGACTGTTGGTGGCTTTTTGTTTCTTCCTTCTGGTTGAGCCTCCTATTTTCTTCCTACTTTGTAGAATCAGCCTTGCTTACAAGGATGGATGACAACAGGGATGTTGGTTGTGTTTTTTTCTTCATTTGAAGAACGGAAAGTGGATATCAGAGCTGGGTGAAGGGAGGTGGGCTACTAATGCGATGGCACTTACAACAAGGTATAACAGTTGTTAGACTCTTCCAGCTTTCCCTCTAGCTTGTAATTTTCCTAGCTTGATGGCTTTATTTGATCTCGCAACCACTGTTATGCTTCCAGAGGAACAAATTGCCTGGATTCTGAACCATCTGATGGAAACATCACCTGTTCCGTCTTATCTGACCCATTTCTTGAACTGTCCACTGAAGTGTTGCAGATCATGTGTGAAAGGGCAAAGAGGATGTTTTGTGTGTGTACCACATCAGGTCTGTGCAACTGTTAGCTGTCTTATGCTCCTTATCCGAGGGCAGAACACTAACAGTGACCTTTTAATGTACAACATTATTAGCTCTGTAACCCTCTGTGACATCAGTTGGAAAACTTTTTATTCCTGAAGTATCCTTCCTTTTAAATGTAAAATCTGTCTAGAATATCTTGTTATATTGGCAGTCTTACACCCTTTTTTCCATTCTGAAGAATCAAGCAATTTTTACTAAGCTGTTACAGTTTTCTGGCACAGGCAATATGCTTTAGATGAATCGGGGTATACTTGAGGGACAAAGTGTCTTTTTGAGGTCTAAGTTTCCAGTGACAGAAAAAAATACCTTGAAATACAACGGAAACCTTTCTTGTTTGAAGCAAAATGAAAAACGTCTTGATCTGTTTAGAAAGAAGAAACTTACCAAAGCTTCCTTGTTGGTGGAGGCCATCGGAAGCTATTCTCAAGACTGATTCCCAGGGAGGCAGTAGCCTGTGGGGATATTTCTTAATTCCCATGCTGTGCACCAGTGCACTTTTTTAGGACTAATGGTGTGGCTTTCTGTGGCAACAAATGGATATTGCTTTATGAGGCTGGTAGGCTGTATATGTGAGGAATGTTGAAGGAGGTCTGAGATCAAGCTGTGGATTTATACAGATGGCTTCACCCTGGGACAACATTCAGTTCTAGTTTTAAAGGCCCTTTTCATTTCTTAATGGAAAGAATCAGAAACCATTTATCTTCTATTCACTTCCCTTTGGTGACCTCATGGAGTTAATGAGGTGCTTAAGATTAAACAAGCGCTGAAATTTTTTGCTTGATCGAGGTCTAACATACTGAGGGTCTTACCAGTCCTTGTAACTGATTTTTGATGTCAAAATTAATATGGTAGTTTTCAAGTTAGAGCTCTGTGAAGTAGAATAAGAAAAGTTATTGTGGACACATGAGCGTAAGAAAACTGCAGTGGATATCAGCTAGATGATCATTCTGCAGCTAGCTAAAAAAGACAGTCTCTGGATTTGTTTTCCTGCTGAAAAGCAGTTTCTATATTTGTTTCAGCTACTGTATCAATAACCTGCTGTGTTTAGCACAGATCTAATTTATTTCCCACTGTTTGCCTTTATTTTATGGTACTGGCATTTGCTTTAATGTGATGTCGTTTTCTCCAGATGTTAATAAGATGGTGTTAATGTTTCCACAACATTTTTCTTGATAGCATTTATGTAGAGCATGCCATCTGATAATGTGGAGTCAACGCATTTTAAAATATTGGTAATAATTTTCTAATTAAAATTAGAAGCTCAGAAGTGTTTTCCTCCCTGAACAAATTGAGGTCATACACTTTCCTGTGTTTGGGGAAAATTGTAAGTTCACTGAGTGAACGAGTATCTCCTACTGTATAAATTGGGAGCATGATATATGAGATTGTTTATTAATGTTTATGCATGCACACACAGACTATTTTCAGATGCCAGCAGCTGATACAGGTAGGCATTCTACGTTTCCAGGGAGGTGATGCTCTCATTTGTAGCTCTGTATGCTGCCAAATAATGAGCCTTAAATCTCAGGAGTGCCTTGTGTACTTCTGGAGACCGTATCCTGCATTTGGGAAGAGAGGTGATAGACTGGAAAGGGACCAGGAAGTCCTGGTGTGGTCATCTGAAGTTGCTATATCCAACCAAAGTTGTTGATATCAGCCTTGATATCAATATAGCATTCTTCATTCTTTCTGGACTTATTTATCTGGATAAAAAAATGAAGAAAAAAAAAATCACTGAATGAATCTATAAATCAATCACCAAACAAAATGGAAGTGAAACACTAAAAAAACCCTCTACCATTTTGGGAAATCCTATGGGCTGTTTACACTGTTGAACTATGTTCTGAATACATCTAATAGGAATCAGTGCTGTGTAACCTCACTTTTAAATGCTGTTCAGTTTTACGTTTCAATTAACACTCTTTTCCCTCCATTTTTCTATTTAGATCATGCTTCTTAGTGATCCAGAGATTGAGAGCAGCATCCTCATCAGTTCTGATGAAGGGGCTACCTACCAGAAGTACCGTCTGAACTTCTATATCCAGAGCTTGCTTTTCCATCCCAAACAGGAGGAGTGGATCCTAGCATACAGTCTGGATCAAAAGGTGAGGAATTGATTTCAAGTTTCAATGATTCTAGAGACATGTTGAAAGGGATAGTGTCTACAGCTGTGCACTTCCAGAGACGGTGAAGAAATTATGGTGTGTTTTACTGCTGTCACCTTGCAGGTTTAAATGTGCTCAAAACCCACTCAGTGACTCCACAGCAAGCTTGCTAAAGTGAGTGGAGTTTTACAGTGATCATGATGGGTATGGAAACTTAAGTAGTGGTGACAATATGGAAGATGGAAAGAATCTAAGATTTGACATGACATACGGAGCTAAAAATCTATTGATTTGTAGGCCTTGGTGATTGCTGAGCTGTGTTTAAGGACTGAGCACTCAGGCTGAGTTGGTCCATAACAGCTGGCTGTTGTGTGTAAGGCGGTGCTCTTTCTGTTTGCAAACTGAGCTCAGTTATCTGGAAATCAGCGAGCAGCAGCAGATGACAAACCGTGCCACTTTTTAAGTCACTTTGCAGTGCCTTCTGTTAGTGAGGCAATTCTTAAGCCTGTTACTTTGTCTTCTTACACAACGCTCATCTGTCTTGAAAGATGCTGAGCAATGCAGGTGCAGTGTGACTGGTAACATGCGGCTGTAGAATATGTGCTTCAGTTCTAGAACAACAGTCCCCACTACAGCCCAAAGTTGAGACATAGGCCAGATGATCAAGTTACAAATTTCAGAAAGCTTAAAACTTGCCAAGCTTTTATCTTTCCTTTCATTTCTGTTATCCACAGACTCAGGAAAGTAAAAACGCGCTGAATAGCCACTCTTAAGTTTTTTGCATTGGGGTGGGTTGATTCTAGCTGCACAGCAGGTGCCTACCAAAGCTGCTCTATTGCTCCCTCTCCTCAAATGAACAGGGGAAAAGAAATACAATGAAAGGCTGGTGGGTCAAGATAAGGACAGGGAGATCACTCAGCAAAATGGCTGATTTTTTTTTTGTCATGGCAAAACAGACTCAACTTGGGGAAATCAGCTTAATTTATTACCAACCAAATCAGAGTAGGGTAATGAGAAATAGAAAACAAATCTTAAAATCACCTTCCTGCCACACTTCCCTTCTTACCCAGGTTCAACTTCACCTCTTAATTCTCTACCTCCTCTCCCTGAGTGAGGTAGGGAGATGGGGAATGTGGATTGTGGTCAGTTCATCAAATACTGCTTCTGCCACTACTTCCTCCTCAGGGAGAGGACTCCTCACACTCTTGCTGTGCTCCAGCATAGGGTCCTTCATGAATTTCTTCAACGCAAGTCCTTTCCACAGGCTGCACTTCCTCATGAACTGCTCCAGTGTGGGTCCCTTCATGGGATGCAACCCTTCAGGAACAGACTGCTCCAGTGTGGGTCCTCTGTGGGGATCACAGCTCCTGCCAGCAAACCTGCTCCAACACGGGCTCCTCTCTCTACAGGGCCACAGGTCCTGCCAGAAGCCTGCTCCAGCGCAGGCTTCCTAAGGGGTCAGACCCTCCTTTGGGCGTCTCCTGCTCCAGCATGGGGTCCTCCATTGGTTGCAGGTGGAAATCTGCTCCACTGTGGACGTCCATGGGCTGCAGGGGCACAGCCTGACAGACCATGGGCTGTACCGCGGGCTGCAGGGGAATCTCTGCTCTGGCACCTGGAGGACCTCCTTCCCCATCTTTTTAACTGACGTTGGGATCTGCAGGGCTGTTTCTGTCACATATTCTCACTCTTTTCTCTGTCTGCATTTGCACAGTTTTGTTTCACTCGCTCCCCTGCCTTCTTAAATATGTTATCCCAGAGGTACTACTGCTGTTACTGATGTGCTCAACCTTGACCAATGGTGGGTCTGTCTTGGAGCTGGCATTGTCTCTGTTGGGCATCAGGGAAGCTTCTAACAGCTTCTCACAGAATCCACCCCTGTTGCCCTAGCTGCTACCCAAAACCTTGCCATGCAAACCCAATATATGCATTAATCTGCCAAATGTGTGTGTTTTGTGGGTGGGACTTTCAATTCCTACAGTGACTCTTGAAGTTTTCTAAACTGGTCAATCTCACATCCCAGCTATAAGGACAATACACCTAAAATATTGTGCCTCTTGTATTTGACAGAATTTCCTTTGAAAGGCTAGTGAAAGTCTTTACCCAAGTAGTTACTGAGAGTGTAATCAAATAATCTCCTACTGCTGTAATTCCCAATAGAACCTTTCCATCTATTTGTTAACAGAATGCTATGACAGGCCTCAGGTAGTTTGCTGCTAAGCTACTGATGATGCTTGAGTGACATTTGCAAGCACAAACCTATTGAAAATACACTGCTTTCATAGTATAAAATCCTTACTGTATGAAGGAGTTAGTCAAATGTTAAATAGTTTTATGCACTCAGATGTACAGTGTAACAGCCTTGAAGTAGGCTAGAAAGACCAATTTATTCGTTTGATGTCATGGAATGGTTTGATGCTATTTTCAAACTGGAGGTAAAGATTTTAAATGGTACTGGTATTTGTAAAAAAACAGCCCTGAAAGAAACAGACATCTGATGAGGTGCTCATGGATGTGAGAAGCCAAAAATGACACGCTGAGTATGCATTTGTAAAGAGATAGAGCTGTAGTGATTGCAGGGCATCTGCTTTTGAGCTGAAACACTTGCGTTTCCAGTGATTTGTAGTCTTTTTATGACATGTTAGCCCCTGAAAGGAAAAATCAAAATGCAAAATCTGTGCGCACACTTGGCTGTGAGGCTGTAATTATGCTCCCGTCATCCGGGACAGCAATAATGGCTCAGGAGCATTTCTGCTTCCACTTCTTCAAACTAGTGCATCTGTGTGCCCACCTTGACTGTTCTGTTTTAGTTAGAAAAGAGCCAATGAAAAAAACCTGAGTTTGAAACACTTTGAGAATTCTTGCCTTTCATCCCAGGAACTGGAAATTTGTCCACAGTGTAAGAGCAAAGATGAGGTGCTCTGAAACTTGCTGGCCAAATAGAAGTGGAGAAATGTGAAGTTCAGGCTTTGGTTTTATGTCTGCCTTTGCATTCAGGGCCACTTACGCTGCTTTTCTTCAGTGTTCATAAAGATAGCCTCAAGTGCTGGTTGCAAGTTGGTCCTTGAGAACCATGGAGGCAGTGTTTTTCCCAGTTGAAATGTTTCCTTGGCAGAACCCAGGTATATAGATTGTGCTTAATGTCATCTTGGCTTAGAGCTGTAAAAGAATTGTCACTCTGGCTCAGGATCATGCTGCTTCACTGCAGTTACAGTTGACACTGAGATAATGGGCAGTGCTGTTGGAGTGCAAAGGCAATGTTATGGGCTGTGACAGAGGTGCTATGTGAAGTCCCCAGATGAAGTCTTCTAAGAGATCAGTGTAATGCATTCCTGTTTGTCTGGAAACAGGAATACTGCTACAGCTGAGTGGGAATCAGCAGTCAGCCATGACCTTCTGTTACATGGGGATTAGGCCAATGACAAGAAGGAAATGTCTTTTATGCTAAAAATCCTAAATCCTTAAGTAGCTTCATCAGGTCTTGCCCATCTTCATAAGACTGTTGCAGTTGTTCTCCTCTCTTTTCCTCTGGAAGCCAGATATGGATCTCACACCTTCCCACACTGCTGTGCCATGCCATATCTTCTTGCTGTGATCATGGGATCATGCCATGATCATTTGCTCTCTCTCTGCTGCTGCTCAGAAGAGAGAAACCAAGTGCTCTTAGAATAAGTGGCTAGAGAGGCTGCAGTAGTGCTCTGCAGTTGTGAAAAGGGTATCCAAAGAGATGCCATGCTGTTGTCCGGGCTAATTCTCCAACTGCATCCTGGTTCTGCTTGTACTCCACGTTGGTTTTGTGCCTATTTTCCTGTGAAGTCACATGACACAAAATAGGTGGTGTTGGATCAAGTAGTGCTTGCTTTCTCACTTCATGTATCCAGGTTTTTGGGATACAACTGCCCCAAACCACTTTGGATTTAATGCATGAAAGGACAACAAAATAGGAAGTTCATTATTAGTCTGTAACCTGTAGGTAATGTTAATCCACAGTTACTGTGACAAGGAAGGCGCTGATGAAAGTCATGTTGCATGTTTGCTGTATATTCAGTGGTGTAGCCACTTCTACAGTGGAAGACCACAAGCTTCCACCTCTCTAAGCTTTAAAAGTGTATTTGACCTTTAAAGCCTGTTTGTACTGACTACTTCAGAGGCTGATTTAAAAATGTAAATAACTTTGAAAACAAATTCAACGCATAGAGTTTTACCCCCAGGAGTAGGAACTCTTAAGGGCAGATATAACTGATCCTCTCATAACTGTGAATGTATAAAAAAGTTTTCAAATTTAATTTCATTTCTTACATTGAAAAATAGCTTTCAGATTAGTCTTTATTTTATGAATTTTCTTTCAGTTAAAAATAATAATGTGGTATCGTAAGGAAGTTGTGGTCAACTTGGAAATAATGAGAATGATGATTCTGAAAATCCATTTTGCCTAGTATGTGGTTCTATACAGTAAAATGAAATATCAGCAGCTAGTGCCCTACAAATGATTGATTTGGGCACTGCCTAGATCAAAATTGAAATTGTTTTGTGTATAAAAGCAGAAAACAATATTAAAGATTTCGTGTGAAATAAAAATAGCCAGTGTTTTGGATCTTTCTGCTAGAAAGTTTTCCTCTGAGGTCTTCTGACCTACAGTTCCATGACTGTGATTCAAGCCTTTTTTTTAATTACTGTTTTATCTTAAGAATCCCCCCTTTTTAGCTAACTTCTACACATTTGACAGCAGTATTAGGCTATTTATCCAGTTGATTGAAAAAACAACCAACCAACTAAAAAAACCCAACACATTTTGAATTCTGTCACAGGATTAATGTCCCTTCCAAGTTGGAGTTTTAGCAGGTGTACGCACTATTCTAAGACACTAGTGAACAAATAGAATAATGTAGAACAATGAAACCCTTGTGGAACCGCAGTCTTGACTTATCCCCTGCAGTTTGACAATGGCCAAGTGGTAACTGGTTTCAGAATATGGTATCCCAGTTATTTTTTTACCCAGCTAATAGTAACTTGCAATCTTTTAGCTTGCTTTGAAGAATGCTATGAGACCTCAGACTGACTGTATGTATCTGTGATATGAAAGGCTTGCCATCTCTTTCCTGAGCAGTAATATTATAGCTGTGAATTTTCTCAGCCATTGTTACGCCACTATTGTGTAATTTTTGTTTATGCTTCCAGCTTCTCCTGCTGGCTCTCTCTTAGCCTTGATGTTCAGGCATTGCATGATGCTCTGCAAATAGGCTTATTGTTGTTCTCACTGTTTTTCCTATAGCTTTGTTCAATAATCCCACTCCATTAGTTTATAAATTGCATGGGCCTGTTTTTATACCTACCTGTGGACTTCTGCTACCACAGTCTCCTGTGATTCTAGTTTAAAGTTCAAGAATCACAGCAGTCTTATGTCCAACAATAATGTTTTTCTTTAAGATAAGGAGCCTATCTCTTCCCAACAGAACTTCTTATATAACTTCATAGCTGAGAAAGCCAAAGTCCTTCTGACAAATTATCTTTTCCATAGAATCATAGAATAGTTAGGGTTGGAAAGGACCTTAAGATCATCTAGTTGCAATACCCCTGCCAGGGGCAGGGACAGCTCACACTAAACCATGCCACCCAAGCCTCTGTCCAACCCGGTCTTGAACACTGCCAGCGATGGAGCATTCACAACTTCCTTGTGCAACCCAATCCAGTGCCTCAGCACCCTCACAGTGAAGAACTTCTTCCTTATATCTAATATAAACTTCCTTGTTTCAGTTTTAACCTGTTAGCCCTTGTCCTATCAACTGAAGTAATTGAATACAGCACCAGTTCAGTCCCCAAATCTTTTATTAACACTCCCACATGAGTTTTGTCCCTGTTTTTCCTTCTTGAGGTTATTTCTTCAGGAGCAAGAGAGGAGGTTCAATAAGGGGGATGGAGCTCAACAGACTTTCCAAAAGATGTTTTCCTGTGTGGGTATTGGTTACTTCATTCATTTAATCACAAACTGGAGCCACCACCGTTTGTTTTCTCTTTGGAGTATCCAAAGAGTTACTGAGGGATACTTCCTCAATATGAGTCGATACAACAGCCGTTACTGTTCTTAATTTTTGTAGCCAATTATTACCCTCCTGTGCTTTGCTAGCTCTCTTGTACTATCAATTAAATGCAGTGTGGCTGAGCCAAGAAATCTGTTTGTGTGGGAATGAATGTATAGCAAATTCATACCCTAATGAATTCACACAACATATAAAGCATAGATAGGACAATTTTTTGCAGGGTATGGGTGGTTGTAGTACTCCCTGCTGAGCAGCCATGTGGCATTGTGCAATTATCAGACCCTGGGAGATTAACTGCATCCTGTGAGTTGAAAATCTTGGATCTTTTCCCAGTAGTTTTGCGTGTATCTACTTTATTGATAAAATAGTGCAATCTGATCTGTGCACATATTGGCTCTCTTAATGGCCCTATGTGGCCTTTGACAGAAGGTGGACAGTATGTAAATATTATAGCCAGTTTTGCTGCAAGTCAGGCCTGGGTCTCACTAGTATTGTCCGTATTGGCACTTGGATATATGAACTAATTAAAAAGGAAACTGGGGCTTCCTCCTCTACTTTTCATGAGTTTCTGCATAAAATATATAGGAAGCCATTTAAAATGGCCCATGTGTCAAAGTGTGATGGGAAGGGGAGCATATGAAAAAGGTGTGATATTCTCTTTTGGAGAGTATTGGGAACTGCTTTATGGCGTGCTATGAAAGCTCAGGGTCTACCCGCATGCACATGAGGTATAGTTTACATTGCTGCCATTCGTAGGGGATTAAGATCTTGAATTGGTGACAGCCAGCATGGTTTCACTAAGGGGTTCCTGCTGACCAATTTGGTGGCCTTCTATAATGGGGCTATGGAACTGATGGACAGGGGTAGAGCAGTTGATGTCATCTACCTGGACTTGTGCAAAGCATTTGACACTGTCTCACATCATATCCTTGTCTCTAAGTTGGAGAGACATCATTTTGATAGGTGGACCACTGGGTGGATAAAGAACTGGCTGGATGGCCGCACGCAGAGTTGTGGTCAATGGCTCAATGTCCAGATGGAGACCAGTAACGAGTGGTGCCCCTCAGGGATCGGTGTTGGGACCGGTCTTGTTCAACATCTTCATCGGTGACATGGACAGTGGGATTGAGTGCACCCTCAGCAAGTTTGCCAATGACACCAAGCTGTGTGGTTCGGTTGATATGTTGGAGGGAAGGAATGCCATCCAGAGGGACCTTGACACACTTGTGAGGTGGGCTGATGCCAACCTGATGGAGTTTAACCATAGAATTGTAGAATCATAGAATAGTTAGGTTTGGAAAGGACCTTAAGATCATCTAGTTCCAACCCCCCTGCCAGGGGCGACAAGTGCAAAGTCCTCCACCTGGGTCGGAGCAATCCCAGGCACAGCTACAGGTTGGGCAGAGAAGAGATTCAGAGCAGCCCTGCAGAGAAGGACTTGGGGGTGTTGGTCGATGAGAAAATGAACATGAGCCGGATTCAGTGTGTGCTTGCAGCCCAGAAAGCCAACTGTATCCTGGGCTGCATCAAAAGGAGTGTGACCAGCAGGTCGAGGGAGGTGATCCTGCCCCTCTACTCTGCTCTCGTGAGACCTCACTTGGAGTATTGTGTGCAGTTCTGGTGTCCTCAACATAAAAAGGACATGGAACTGTTGGAACAAGTCCAGAGGAGTGCCAGCCACGAGGATGATGAGGGGACTGGAGCACCTCCCGCATGAAGATAGGCAGAGAAAGTTGGGGCTGTTCAGCCTGGAGAAGAGAAGGCTGCGTGGAGACCTCATAGCATCCTTCCAGAATATGAAGGGGGCCTACAGGGATGCTGGGGATGGACTATTCTTTAGGGACTGTAGTGATAGGACAGGGGGTAACAGGTTTAAATTTAACCAGGGAAAGTTTAGACTGGATATGAGGAAGAAATTCTTTACTGTAAGGGTGGTGAGGCACTGGAATGGGTTGCCCAGGGAAGTTGTGGATGCTCCATCACTGGCAGTGTTCAAGGCTGGATTGGACATAGCCTTGGATGGCATGGTTTAGTGTGAGGTGTCCCTGCCCCTGTCAGGGGGGTTGGAACTAGATGATCTTAAGGTCCTTTCCAACCCTAAGTGTTCTATGATTCTATGATTCTAAGGGTGGAATGTTAGTTTTGTTTGTTGGTTTTGGGTGGATTTTTTTGAACACTGTGCGGTTTTTGGGTAGGGTGCTGCTAAAGAAATCCAGTGAGACTTGCTGAGAGGTGGACAAGGCTAGGTTCATTATCTTCTCAAAATGTAGGTACCTTATCATTCATGTGTCTTAGGCACTGTATGGCAGTCGCTCATCTTTGTCTGGAATACTTTGTGATGAGCTGGTTTCATTGACTTATAGAACAGCCTGGGTTGGAAGTGTTTCAAAAGATCATCTGGTCCACTTTTTGTGGGTAATGGAACCTAGCACCCTGTACAGTCATGTCTTGAAAGCCTCCAGTAAGGGGACTCCAGTACATCCCTGCAGGATAGGTTCTGATGGTTGATCTCAGTGTAAAAAATGTCTTTCTTGTGATGAAACCTCTTATAATGAAATCTTTCTTAGATGCAACCTCTCCTGTTGCAACTTACACCCCTTGCCTCTTGTCCTTTCCATGTGGTTCCTTGTGAGGTGTCGTTACATAACATAAAGCCAGACCTTTATGCACACAGGGAGAAAAAAACAACTTGTCATCTCTTCCTTTCCTGTCCTGGTAGATCACTGAGCTGGGCCATTAAGAGACCCCTCCATGCCCTGAAGGACCCTTGGTCCTTGTGTCTCAACGGGTGCCAGTGGTGCGGGGTTTTGGGCTTAGCTCCTCCATTTGCTCTGCTCGACTTCTTCACACATTAGGGAATTGCATTCCCCTTCATTCCCAGCAAGTGCCTCAGCCCCAGTCTCAGATATTTCTATGCCTCTTATGGAAACCTAGGCACTTGGAAACTTCAGGGTTGTGTTCAGGTGAGGATATTGCACTCTGAGTTGGAACTTCTAATATTGGACAGTGTGATTCTAAGATAGTAGCTGCATACTGCAATCGTGCTGAAATTAAATAGTGTGTGCTGCTGCATGTCGAAAGTGAGACATGACTCCAGTCCAGGCCTCTAGGTTTTCTTTCCTTAGGAACTGAGGTAAGGAGGTGATAAGGAGAGATGGCTGGCTAACATCTCATTTTGATATAAATCAGCAGACATCCAGAGCTGTCACTTGGTCCTCAGCAGCAGTCCTGGAATTCAGATGTAACTGTAGTTTTCAGAAGTGTGAGCAATCTCTCTTTTTATCAGCAGCAGCCTGAGACTGCACCTCTTGGGAGAAACTCAGCTTTTCTTAGGAAGATGTGAACACTACATTTAACAAGGAAAATAAGCAGATTCTGTGTGAATCCTCATGGTAGAATCACCATTTTGTTGTATGACGTGAGAGAACACACTGGGGCTGATTTCTCATCATGGCTCATTGATATCTGAAGAGCATGATGACTATGGTTCCAGTCCTATGGATACAATACTCAGCTTTCAAATTTGTCTTATGCCAGTCACTTGACATCTGAGCACCCTGCAGTGTGAAGCTGGAGGCACAACTACCTCATTCTTTTCTTCACCTAAAGGGAAAAGAAATAGAGGAAGCTGATAAAATAACAATTATTCTTACAAGCCTATCATGCCGATTAATGAAATAAAGTGAGTATGTTACCCAGCTGTAAAGGAACACTTAGTGTTTTATGTTTAATACAAACCATATTACAGTAACTGCTCATAGAAATCCTTACCATACTGACTGGTCCACTGTATTACACATTCATACCAAAAAGCATTCCCTGCCCCAGAGAACTTACAATTAAACATGAAGCTGACAGACAAAGCATTGTCCCTGGAGCATCCATAGTGTATTCAGGCACAGGTCATTAAAGTGTTTCATTGCCTAACTACCACTGAGGACTAGAACAAAGTCAGAAACTGAACCCAGATAGAGTCCTGTTCCCATGACTTAACCACAAACAAGCCTTTCATCTCTCTGCCTTTTGAATGCTCTTCTGAGAGCATCAGGTTCTACAAACATATCTTGTGTCTGTCGCTGGACAAGCCACCTGCCAGCAGCTCTCCCAGGCAGGCAGGGCCCTATCAAACAGATAACTGAAATGTTAGTTAAGTTAAAAAAAAACAAAACAAAACCCACAAGCAAAAAGAAACCCAAAACCCTACCAAACCCTTGAGATTGGGAATATTTAAGGGTAATTTACAGAAGTCTCTTCTTCAATCTGATAATGAACTGAAGAATCGAAATCACTTAACTTCATTTACAAATCATGAATATGTATCAGTGCCTTTAAATGAAAAGACGCCTGGAACAGATATAGTGTTTGTTCAATTCATTAAAAGGAAGACAATTTATCAGGAGGTTGGTTTTTTTTTCCCCACTCTTAAACTAAAGCTATATGCAGATGTAGGGAAATCAAGACCTTGCACTAATTCTGCTGCATGATGAATATTTTTATAATCCTAATTAGAACCAGTCATTTAGTGCAGCAATTTCCCCCAATCTAGCCAATTTGAAATTAAAATAGATGCCTTGATTACAAAACTCATTAGCAAAGAAGCACTCTTTTTGCTAACCAGTTCATTTGGAATGCACAAACTGAATGAAGTGGAGTACTTGTGTTGTCGATTGCCGTAAGTGAAGTGAGCCTTAATTGTTAGCATTGTGAAGTATTTGTATTGCTGCATGTTTCATTGCAGTATAATATATCATTCATTAAGTATAACAAAAGCAGTTTTAAAGTGATTTAATTAAGTGATGTTGGTGCAGCAGGTAATTTTTATAAAGTCAAATGTCACAATTGTTTGCATTTGAAGTATTGATGGGCATTGCTGTAGGGAAGAAGACATATGACTCTGCATTTATCATTCTGATTATGGTAAGCCTGGCAGTTTTAATAGGAGATGAGAAATTAAATTATGTAACCCTGGCTCTATGAATTTTGTCCTAGCAAAATAGTGAACTTTGGGCTTGTGTTGATATGTGGAAGCAAAAAGGAAAATAACTGCTCATGAAACTTAATTTAGGTAGAACAGACTTTCCTATTACTTTTTATTTATGCTATAGATACTTCATGAACAGTTTTTACGTTGAAAAGGAAAATACAGAGATAAATGGAGCGAGACACATTTGTTGTTTAAATATGCTCTTCTCCCAGAGCAACCTATTTTATTATGTAACAAAGCAGGGTTCCTGTGGTTTGTTCCCTGGCCATGCTAAATCATGGCTGCTTATTGATTTTATCTTGAGCCTAAATGGGGTGAGAGGTGGTTATAAATATAGCAGATGGGAATAAATGTGAAGGAATGAAGGAGGCTGAGAATAAGAACACTTGGGGCATGATTTATTTTGCCTGACTGTAAAGATCTAAAGTGTAGCAATGTATACCTGTGTTGGGCGCCGCAGCTGCACAAGGTAGTTGGTGGTGACCTACTGAATGGTGTTGATTGATCTCTGGAAGCAAATGTAGGTGACTGCTTTAGGATGAGGTAAATTGTACCTTAGACTCATTTGTATTGACTAGGCCTCCACTGACTGTCAAGGAAGTAATTTCCTTTGCTGAAATGTAAGTATTTCTTATATTACCTGGGATTAGGGGACTTGAAACCAACCCTGCTGTCTGGATGTGTGCAAAATGGATTATGTGGGATATGATTCAAATATGATCAAAGCAACAAAAAGCATTAAGTTCCTAGCTCCTGCTATCATGCCTGCAGGTTATAATGACCCCTGCCTTGGAGGAGAGAAGAAGTATGATGTGCAATCAAAGATGGAATTCCCAATGTTTTGTTTATCAGAATTCATTTGTGTAGATATGAGTTACTTACCAGGCTGCTTCAATGAAATGAGATGAATTCAGAAGGGTTTCCTTTGCCTTTTTTTCCTTTTCTTTCTTTCTCTCTCTCTCTTTTTTTTCCCTTTTTCTTTGCCTTTCATATTGCTTTTCAAAGCTCTGTCTCAGTATTTCCCTGGCTGGGTGGCAACATTATAGATGATGTCACTTTCAGCTGAAGAAAGAGCTCAATTCAACTGTTGACTCCACTCAGATGTCTGCTGACCATGGAAAGCTTCAGCCTGGTACCTTTCCCTTCTCATTACACTGACTCAATGTGGTGCTTGAGTTTAGAAATGTGACTATTCCGGGCCTAAGAACAACAGGATTAATTTTGTCCATAATATCACAGCTAAATTAACAGAGAGGAGCCTGTGAAAATTAACATAAACCTGTGTGAATTGTAATGAAATTTTAATTTTAAATAACACTACTTGTAAAATGTTGAACTTAATAGAAAAAAAGGCAACCCTGACCTCAGAGTGGCCAGTTGGTTTAGCTGGGCCTAATTTTAAGATTATGCTTGAATGCTTTTGTAGATTAAGGCCTATTGAAAGTATGGAAGCTTTTACACATTAGGGTTTGAAGTGGTTTTAAAGACAGGCTTTCACTATTGAAAAGTGCCTGCAAGGACATACAAGACATGTATGGGCTTTTAGTGTTGGGATTTTAGGTGATCACCCTCTCCTGGGTTTTTCTGGTCTCTTGGCTTTCTTTAATGCTTCAGGATGTTAAAGCTGTGTCTTGGGGAAGATGGATCTGCCAGCACCTGAAATTATGACTGTGGACATGTAGATTTCAATACAGAGGGACACTGTTTAATTCCCTTGGATCAAGAGTGCTTTCTGGAAGATGTTGATTAAGAAGCTGTTACATTTTTCTACCCAAGAAAAGTCATACTTTATCCAGAAGGATTTGGGACCCAGCAGCTTCCATTAATGTCAGTGATTCAGGAAGCTGAAAACTATTGGAAGTCTGCCTGACAGGGACTGTTTTTTCTGTCTGGCTAATGGTGGCATTAATTAGTATTTGCACATTGCCTTGACAATACAAGACCTAACTGTTTGGAAGTATTGCACACTAGGATGGCAGTGGGCTATTTATGACAATACTTTCATCTTTAATGTCCTCAAAGACAGATGACTGAGATGGGATAGACCAGTGTCCTTGAGACAGCCAACTGGATTGATGATGCTGAGAGGTCAAGGTACAGTCCTCCCTCCCATGCAAGTACCTGCACATGCCTCTTTGTTGCTTCATCAAGAACCAAGAATTGGGACTGTCTGTGAGGGTGCTTCCTGAGGAGTGCATTTCCATGTGTCAGACTGGGAGCTTACAGTCAGGAGTAGCAATAGTAAGCCTGGAGGCAGCAGGCTGTCCCTTGCTCTCAGTTCTGCCTCAGTTCTAAATCAGGGTGTTCCAGCTTCCTGTTAGCAGCTGCTGAACCTCTGGCATATTTGTATAAACTGAAAAAAAATGCTGGTACTTGGGAAAGGGGCCATGAGAATCATCCAGGAATGGGAGCTTTTAGGAAGTGCACAATCCTGATTCTGACACAGTCTTGGCTGTGGTTAACAATGCCAAGGACCAAAGCCTTTGTTTCTGTTTTACTGCTAGCTGCTCTTGTAGCTGTGCTTTCCATTGCAATTGAGGATGTGCAGCCAGTCAGATCATCATATCCTATGAGCTGGCCCTAGACCACGCAGAGCATCTGTGATGATTTCACTGAGGGTCTTTTGTTATGATGAAAATATCCTCAAGGTGCTTTCCTGCTGGGCATGTCACATCCATTTAACAGGACACTGTTGCTATATCTTATCAAAGTCTTTTTATACAGCTGAGATACGTGTATCTGAGAACCAAAGAAATGCCAGAAAAGGAGCAGGCAGGAGCTGATATTTCTTCTCCACCGGTCTTCTGTGAAGCATAACTAGATTTTGTAAATCCCAGGATGCTCTGGTGATTTTTGCACCATCAGTTCTTAGTCAGTACATGTGTGCCATAATCAGGAGGAACCATCTGGTTTATCCATCAGTTCCAGTATTACCACAGTCATGTTCTGGTCATGTTACCTACCACTGTCATGCAAGGGGTATTTAATTGGCTCAGAAATCACAGCTTCATGGTTGTCAACAGAGTGGCAGAGTAAATTAGGTAGTAAGAGGGGCTGAAGGGAAATTGAAGCACAGGAAGACGGAATGAGCCCTGCAAGATTAGCTAGCTAATCTGTGACAGAGCTGCAACGTTATCCAGAATTCCAAAGTCATGTTCTGTTTTCCTTTTCACTGGCTCAGATGGCCCTATAGAAATGTCACTCTTTTTGCAACCTAATTTCTCCCCAGGTTTCTGTCTGTAGCAGAATTTCCAGTGGAGTTGGGGTGGGGACCCCATGTAGGATGTCACATCAGCAACTGCTGTAGCTCTAAATGTGCCGCAGGGCAGAGAGAGACCTTCTTTATACTCATAGCACAGCAGTATACTAAAAACCTTATGCCTTTGATTTCAAATAATCTTGTGTCTATTGTGTGAAATAGATGTCTATAATGCTGGAAGCTGGTATGGGGCCCTAGTTTTGTCTCAGAATTCCCCTTGCAAATAGGTTTCTTTCTCCCCCTCCCCTGGCTCTCCTTTTTGAATCACTGCAAACCATCCCTGCCTCCAGTGCTTGGTTTCAGCAGGGAAATGGATCATGTCCTCATCTAACAGCACACCTGAGCTGGTTAACAAAGGATGTGTGTGGTCACATATGTAGCAGCTGAAATTCAGTATGAGTCCATTGATTTTAGCAGGGAAGTGCTGGTTTACATCACTGGAGGATTTGGCCTGAAAACACGTATGGTACAGTGTTCTCGCAGAAAACAAGATTTTTTTACTCCTTCCAGTGTATAGGGTTTTTTTTCCCCAAAGTCTACCTGCAGAGTGATGCAGAGCCTCTGGGCTCATCTGCCTTTGTGCAAGCTATTGCTCGTGTTAAGGCAACTATTTGTTTCCATTGTTCAACCTTGACATATGAAAATTAACTCTTTTCTCCTCCCCTTCTTTTTAATTCTGATAAAAACTGCATATGATCAATATTATTCTGGGGAATAAAGGTGCCAGAGGAAAAGCTGAAAATCCTTTGTCCCCACAGTAGGTATGGATGATTCAAATATCCATCTGCTCAGTGGTAACTCAGCGTGTTTCAGCTTTTCATGCTCATTGCCTTAGTGGTGAAAAAGGAAGCCAGTGCCTGGATTTCTGCTCTAGCACCTCAAAACTAGAAATCCCAAGCTTTTAGAAGTCATGAATTGATCTCTTGAAAGTCATGAGTTTGGCAGAGAAAACATCAGGAAGGTGTTTGAATAATTTCAATTGTCCTCTGTTAAATCTTTCTTGATGCTTCTTTGATGAAAAGTTGGGGATAATTTTTCAAATGTTTCCTCAAAATTAATAAAATGCGAAGCTTTATCTGTAAAAAAGTGTGTGGGGGGGTTAGTGGCGGGAAAGACAAGATTTTAATAATGTCCTGATTCTAGCACTGTTCTGCTGCAGGCCATTTATGCTTCTAAGAGAGATCTTTATTCATCATTACAAATGCTGCACATCTTCAGCCGCATTTTGGTGCCTATTTCAACCTGGTCTTCCATACAGGTTGTCTGGGAGAAGGCTGGTGGCCTCTTTACATGGCATGTGCACACACTTGTGAGCATGTTCTTTTTGTGCAATAGAAGTCCCACACCAGTTTTGTGGCAGTTACAAGAAGTTCTTTCAGTGCAGTAAAATTCTTTAGGTTTGTGTCCAGTTGATTTTTATAGGACCATGGGTAGCTATAAACTGAAAGTTGGGGCATGATGCAGTAAAATTTTAACACATCTGAAGTATTGTGGGTATGACAAAAGGAGGAGCTGAGGCACTAAAATGAAAGGTGATATTTTTGAGAGAAGGACAATTGGTAAAACAAACAAATGACAAAACTTAAGGTTTTATAGAAAATCCTTGGGATTCTGTAGTGCAAGAGGAGGAAAACCTGATCCTTCCCACAGCCTCCTACCTCGAGTGTCTCATATCTGCCAGAGGCTCAGTGATCGTAAACAGCCTGAATGTAGATTTAGTATCATTTTATACTTGCAATGTTCAAGAGATAACAGCACGTACAAATAACACATTAGCAGAATATACTGTACCCAAGAGGACTTCCCTGCTACATAGTAGCAGAACAACAATGTCATCAAAAGTTTCGCTGCCAAAATAGGGACTCTGGTTTTGTCCTCTAACACAGCACTTGCTTCAGGCCAGTTGATTTCCTCAGATCTTGGTGCAAGTTCACACGAGTTATTCACACATACCCAATGGCACAAATATGACAAGCCTGAAAGTTCTGCTGCAAAATTGAGTCTGATATTCCCTAGATATATGAGTTATGTTTTTTTCTCTAGTGACAGCATGGAGAAGTCTGCTTTACTTTTTCTCTGCAGCCTTCCCTGGTCTAGTAAATTATGTTATACCATCACTACGAACTGGTTAACTTCAGGAATTAAAGCTATATTATATCAAGTTTGGTGACTTGTTGTTACCTTAGATGGGGTTTACTTATTGTTTGGTTTGGGGAGGGGAGGAGTTTCTTCACTCTGTTCCATAAGGTGAGTTGAAGATACTTAGAGTTTGAACTAAATGGGATAAATAGCTTAGATATAGGTACCACAGACTAAGACCTAGGAACCTGGAATACCTTTGAGAGAGGCTAGGTTTGAGCTTCCTTTTCCTCACGTGATCTGCAATTGCAGATTCTTTTATTCCAAAGGTACACTTTTCTACTGCTTGACTGCAGGAACCGGGTGATGGATGAATCAGAGATGGCAGTGTAAACAGTGTATGCCCAGCAGCCCTAAAGCATCCCTCAAACATGCGACTTTCTCATTTGGTGATTTTTCTGGCAGTGATGTCTCAGTGCAGTGACAGTTTCTGCTACAACTGTCAGGCTAAATTGTTCCTGATGATGGCGAGCATTTACAATGATGCTGCTCATTTGGGTTCCTCCTGTAAACATCCATATGTTGTCCTTCATGCTGGGTGTGGGTGGTGTTGTCAGTCTCCCTTGCACATTTGGACCTGGGTGAGCTGAATCACTGTGAAGTGCAGGGAGGACACCACCTCTTGTGTTCCATGAGAACACTCGCTGTTCAGGATGAAGGAAAGGCTATTCCACTGGAGCTTCCCAGATCTGAAATCCCTTCCTACATGTAATCTCTGGCTTGGCTCTGTGTGTGTAGAGATAGGTGCCTGTGTAATCAGGCTCTGCTTTTCCCTTCAATAGCTGCCTGTTGTTAATGCATGAATTGCCAGGGAATCTGGCCAATGAGAAATTTGGCTAGCTGGAGCTGAACTGAATTACCTCACAGAATTTTAAGTCTTATCTAAAGAACAGTACTGGAGAACATCTTCAAGCTAGCAGAGCCCCTTGTGGAGACCAGAGTTGGCTGGGGAGTAGGAGAGTAAGTCTGAAAACTCTTTCTTTAATATGTTATGAGTTCAAGCTTGCAGAAGCAGGTTTGCTTTGGCACTTGAGCATGCAGCAAACCAAGACGTACAGGCCATTTAATCTTAAATTATAGTTCTCTTGATTTATTATGGGATAGGATATGACAAGCTGGTGGTAATGAAGATATCCTAAAAGAATGAATTGTAGAAGATGGTACAAGAGGTAGGGTGTTTGTGTAAGAGACATTTGCTGAAGCTGCATCTTCAACACTATCAGAAGCTGATGTTTTCTACCTTGTTTTGATAATCTTTTTTCATATAGAATTTATTTCATGATCATAGTTGTCCTATAGGTAACAACTGTGTTCTCTTTTGGGGGACTCCCATTAACTATGGTGGGCCTTCCTCTGGGCTGATTTGGTCCAGTATCTGGCCTTGTTCCCAGGCAGTATAGAGCATAGTACTTCCTAAGGAGTACAGCAAATGCACTTTCATCTGCTGTAGCTTCCCAGAAGCCTTTCTGGATGGAACTGGGGGCATAACAATGACCAAAAGAGTTGGAGGTAGCATAGTATGTTGTGAAAGCCCATAAATGCCTATTGTAAGGCCCAAGTGGCAGAATCCAGCTCCAGTAAATCCAGTGAAATGCCAGTTGTGCCAGCCTTTCTGATTTACGGATCTCTTAACAGGTAGAGCTGAGAATATGGCTATTCAGACTATGTTGCCATGAGAAGTATTAGACACCAGCGATAAAATGGAAAGGAAATTATTATAAATTCTTATTTGCAATGCTTGTATTGAACTGTTTTAGGAAGTGTATCTAGAAAGGGTTTCTAAGGATCAGAAATATCTGTCTCTGCCTTCTCACCCATGGTGGGCTTCAAAGCTTCCCATTTCCTTGGTGTTATCCCGTTTACATACAGGTGGACAGTTCTGTGCTTCCTTTTTGCAATCCCAGGAGAAATTCTACGCATTCAGCGCTTCAGCCTCTTTTCTTGGGTCACTTCTGTTACTACCTTTTCCCCAAGTTATCTGGCACTTGTGCCTGTTATGCATTTTGTAGTGTATACAGCTTTGCCTCAGACTGGGTGAAACCTATACCATGGAGAGCAATGTGCTTAGCTTCACTGAATGAATAGCCCTGGCTCATGAACCTGCTGGGTTGATGTGCTAATGCCACTGAGCAGAGCAAACCCCTCCAGCTTCACGGCTTTGTTACTGTGTGTGCATACACAGAGGCTGCAACAATCTCTGCCAACAGAGAAGGGTGAGAACAGAGTGGATTAACTGGAGCAGCCTGTCTTTATTCAGTGCCCAGATGCAAGCTTCCTCAGTCATCAGAAAGTGTATCTTTTGTATAGCTCAGCCTTTGCTTGCTCTGATTTTGGGTGCTCATAGGAAATGTGCTTGGCACAATGAGCCCCAGTGCAATGCAATTTCTTCACTTTTCCTGAGGATGACAGGAGCTATTTGTCAGCTTTTGAAATCTGGCAAGATCTTGGCTGAGTTCTACTCTAAGGAAAGGTATGAGTTAGCGGTCACTAAACATTTTGCAACAATCCCTCCTTTCATCTTGTCAGTCCCTGACAAACAAATGGCTTCAGGCTGAGGGGACAAAGTATCCTCATAGGTGAATAGAATAGAAGAATATGGACAGTTTGTAAGACTGCTCTGACTTTATGAGGGAACAGAGCTGCACACCACTAGTAAGAAATGGGGCGCAGTTCTTAAGGACCTGTAAAGTTTGCTGCTTCTCAGCTAGCGAGATGAGAACTGTATGGGAGGGTGGACATCTAAACCAGCGAGGGCTGACCCCTGGTGGGAGCAGCTTCACTTTACAGCATTTTCACCTGTGTGAGCTACGCTAGTTTCAGGTGCATGTGTCTGAGAAGTGATGTGTCCCATAACTTGGAATCTGTCTTGAATAACATCACTTGCCTGTAAAAATACTGCTGAATGGAAAATTGAAGCTGAATTGGATGGCAGGGGTGTGTGTGTGTTGAAATATGATTTAACCTGGAGCAAAATATGTTGCTTAATTTTTGCCAAAATTGCATGTTCTGCTTGAGCCTAAACTGTATTTATTTCTTTCAAGCCATGTGAAATTTGTTACATGAACAACGATTACATCTTAGAATAAAATGCTGCTCTAAATGCAGTTTCAAACCCTTTTCATTAATGCCGTTGCATACAATTTCAGAAATGTTTTTTTCAGAGATGTATACAATTTCAAAACTGAAGAAATAACTCAAGAAAATCTTACGTGAATTTAGAAGGTGGTTTGGTGGTGTGAAATCTTTCTTTCGCTAGTCTGAAAAAAATGCTCTTCTGTTAAATCCTGTTCTGCATAATGTAGAGGTTACCCTACAGCTGGTGCCACAGGGTTTGTAAAGGAAGGAGAGGAAGAGCCAACCACGTGATTGTATTTTTATGTCTCACTTTGGCTAATGTCTGAGCCTCTCCTGCTTTGCACGTTGTAGTCTTATGCTCAATAAACATGAAAGATTGGTCTGTAATAGCAACGAATGTACCCATATGGTTGCACTGTAATTAAAGGCATATATCACACAATAAAGCACATTTGAATGAAAAATCTTGCTATTAGACATGTGGTTCCCATTTATTTCCCCTTATTGTTAAACTTTGAGTGTAGGCATTGATGTGAGTATAAGAAGGGGCTTTTAAAAGGCTGCAGTGTGGAGTCCCCAGGAGCAAACAAGTTTTCCTCTTGGGCTGTGAGGGCACATTGCTCCTTGATGCAGACTGACCTACACCTCACCATTGGCTATATCTACATGGTTAGTACAGACCTCAGACCAAAAGGTGCCTAATGATTTTTAAGCTGAAAAGAAGCTGGGTAAGGGCCCATCCTGGCTTGGAGACAGAAAAGTCAGCAGCCATTAGAGCTGATTCAATCTTTTGTCACTGTTTAAGACCTGATTCTAGGAAAAAGAGAGTGAAGCAGCACCTGGGGACAATAGGAACAGCCTGCAACACTCCTCTGCCTCTGTCTGAGCCTATTGGATGCCTGTCAAAGAAATACTGATGCGCCTTGTAGATCCTGATAGCAGGAGGCAACTCTGCCACCTCCATCCTGTTCTGATCTCTTCACAGTTCCAGTGTTGTCCTTCCCATTCCTGTTCTGCATCCATGTCCCCTTCTAGTCTCACTCTCTGCTCTGCATTGCTGTTGTGGAAAACTGTCCCCCTGCATGGCACGCTGCTTGCCTCATCTGTTATGTCTCAATCTCTTCTCAGACTCTGGAAGTAGGGATTTTTGGTTTCTGTTAGGTTGGGTTTTTTTTTCACCTTTTATGTCTTTATTTTTCAATAAGGCTTATTAATAAAACACTCATCAAAAGGGTTCAGTGCCAACATGTTGCTCAACTTTAGCCCTTCCCCAGACTACAGAGATTTTGAAGTGCTTAAAATGTCATGAAGGAATAAACAATCAATCAAAAAAGTTAGCCTTCCCTCAAAATGGCATTTCTATTTATAGTGTTTATTGCAAGTTGCTAAAACTAAATTATTTAGAAATGATTGAAATGTGTTATGACTGACCAAAGTGAACATGGTTTTCCTCAGATTTTCAGTTTAAGAAAAAGACCCTCAAAGCAATACTTTTCACCTTGGTTCTGTGCCACTCCAGCATATCTGGAGGTGGGGAGAAAGTAGGAAAAAGAGAGGGTATTTTCACCCAGGACTCTGAATCATGCCTTAACTTCTTTAGTGATATTCATTAATGTCACTGCTCCTGTTGCAGCTGTATCTGGACTTCTTGTTCCACTACAAACCAGCAACACGGTAGAAAAGGAAAAGATACGATTTCCTCTCAGCAGCAGTGGCAAATTTTTGGCTGGATATGCTTAGTACCAATTAGGCTTAAGGAACATTGAAATGTGAAGGTTTTTGAATGGACTTTTTTCTCCAGTTTAATCCACTTTCCTCTTTTTCTTGGAGATGAAGTGGAGAAGGAGAGAGTGGCAAGTCTTGCTTTAAGCATCAGGTTTAAGAAAACTGCAGTGTGAAGCCATGAAACATAACATCAGTACACTGTCTCAAATGACTAGGTTTCTTTATAAGTTACTTCTGGGTTGATCTATAAAATTACAACATGAAGCTGGGTGTTTCCAAAATGCTTGGGCTTTGTGCAGATGATACCTGGCTGGTTACTTTAAACAGTAGTGTGAAATCTATGTTTCTTTTTGTCTGAAGACCTACTTCTGCCACCCAGCATCTAAAATATTTCATTATTAGATTTTCAAATGCAAATAGACCCTCCCAGCTTCTGATACATGGGTTTTTTTCCTCTTTGAGACAGGTAATAGAAATGCATTTAGTATTTAATTAATGTCTAGATCAATTTCTCATCAAAATAGTCTGTTTCCAGTGAATTTTCTATTATACAACATTTGTAGGTATATGAGCAGCTCTGGTGAGTTTCAGACATGCAGCAGTCTGTGGACATGTTCTCTTTCCATCTGTAATCTGGTTGTACTGTACTAGAGAAGAACCTTGGGCTGTAATGAGGTCTGTTGATCCAACCATTAATTGCCCGGAAAGGAAATCAAAGCAGAGAGATAAACTGGTTCATTTGTTTTCATTACAATTACTAGTTTTTACAACTCTGTGTAAACAAAGCCCATAAATACAGTGCTGGTAGAGGTTTTTCTCCTAAGCTCAGCTCCACCAGCTGCTACACAAATCTTTTGGCTTGAGAAGAAGGATCTATTTTTAGGTTCTTTCATGTGGAGCTGTCACGGATGCTTTACTTGAATTGTGATTTCCAGCAGCATATATCAAGAGAGTGAGAACCCCTTTTTTCTCTCCTCTAAAGGTCCAGAAGCACCTCTACTGTAACACAGCTGCTCCCATGGCAAGGGTTGCTCCTGACCCAGTTTCAGCCACCCAGCTGAAGCATGTTAGACCTGAGTCCTGCCCCTGTTATGGTGCAAGTAACATGTCCTGCCTCACAGAAGAATCTGAGAAAGGGGGTTGTATAGATCCCACACCTTAAACATTGCACTGGTGCTCTGAAAGGGAGAGGTATCCATCTCTCCTCCAAAATGAAGGGATGGAAGATAAGTGAGGAAGGTTAAGGCAGGAGACGTGGTATAGAAATAGGACATGTTTCTGTAGTACTGACTGCTGTTTTCATGGCTACACCAAATCTGTCCTGTTTGTCTTCTTACCCAATTCTTCTTGATTCTGTCATCTGTCTTTTCTTGCTCTGCTTTGATGACATTTCACTGTCTGCTCTGCTCCCAAAGTCACATCAGTGGCTGAGGGCAACTCATGGCTGCAGGATTGCTGTAGAGGGTCTCCACAAGTGGAGTTAGCATGTGGGACTACGAGAAGTAGGAAAATCACAATATTCTGACATCTCAAATGGAAAAATTAGTAAGGGCAAATGGCTTGTGTGTTGTGGGTATTGAACGGAAGTGTTTGGGTCAGTCTTAGCTGTTCAGGAGTTTACTATCCCAAGTTGAATTCCTGGGGGATTTTGGATCTGATTACTATTTGTATGAATGAGGAATTATAAGGAGATAGTGTCAGCTGGTCCTGGAGGAAAAAGGCACCATTTTCAGGTGGTGAAAAAATAAAGCAGGAAAAAGGAATATGTTTTCAGCTTGGAATTTCTGGACTAAACTCAGCAAGTGGAGAGCATAGTAACTTGATGGATCTGATTGTCAGGAGTATTCTTACAGTGGCTGAGAAGGGTTAGGTGTAAATTTAGATTTAAACTAAAGAAGAACAGGGAGAAATGCAATTATTACTCATATCTTTTCACTTGCTGGAGCAGTTATCTCCTATGGTACAGACTCCTTTGTTTTGTTTTGTGTTTTTTTTTTTTTTTTTTCCCTGAGTAAGGGCAACCTTATTAAATCCTTCTTAAATCTAATTTTAGGTGTGGAAAAAAGATCTTTCTTTACAGTGGGGGATGTGTGGACCATCCATTTATTCTACTCAAAATATCATTCCAAGATCTTGCAAAATATTTCTCCTGAAGTGTTCAGCTGCTCCATGTGCCTTTAGAAAAAATGTTGTTGTCATCTTCAGAAACATTTTCACTGCAGTTTGAATTTGTTGCTGTAGTGGGTTGACCATGGCTGCAAGCAAGGTACCCACCAAAGCGCCAGCATAGGCTTCCCACAGGGTCATAGCTTCCTTTGGGCATCTGCTGCTCCAGCGTAGGGTCCTCCATGCACTGCAGGTAGATATCTGCTCCACCATGGACCTGGATGGGCTGCAGGGGCACAGCCTGACTCACCATGGCCTACACCATGGGCTGCAGCAGAATCTTGCACTTGGAGAAGCTTTCCCCCTCCTTCTTCACTGACTTTGGTGCCTGAAGGGTTTCTTCTCTCACATGTTCTCAGTCCTCTCTCCAACTGCCATTGCACAGAGCTTTTTTATCCCCCTTGTTGCATATGTTATCCCAGAAGTGCTTCCACTGTTGCTGATGGGCTCAGCCTTGACCAGCAGTGGGTCTGTTTTGGAGCTGGCATTGGCTTTGTTGGACTGCTAGAAGCTTCCTGCAGAAGCCACCCCTGTGGCCCCCAGACTACCAAAACCTTGTCATGCAAGCCCAATACAGTTGTATATGGCTGTCTTCTTCCATGTAATATGTCATCTTTAGCAGTTGTCAGACATGGCTTCTCTGTTCTGTACTCTTGAGGCTGAAAAGTGTTGGGAGTTTTTCTTCCAGTTCATTTTCCTTCTAGGAACGAACTTTCTGACATGTTAATGATGCCACCTTCTTCTCCTCTTATAATTTAACTAGTAACACAGAAGTGTAAAGAAAACACTCACCTTTCAGTTTTCTGAGTGGTTTACTACTTTTTCTCTGTTTCTAAGCCTCTAATTTTTTTCCAGTGATCGTGGTCATTTTCCCTCTGTAGGCAAAATATAAGACCCTTCAGCAGACTTCCTTTTCTGAGTTACTCTTTGCAGCCTGCTTGCACGCAGTCCAGTTTCCTACAGAAATGTTGACCTAATTTTATTTTTCTTCTGTCACAGTTTGATTTTTTGGCAGGAATCCTCCACACATCTTGTAGATTTTTCCCACCAGTTCTGGCTGAGAAGGTGTTAGTTTGCTTTTGTGCTTTTCTGGGATCAGAGCCATCTTTTCATGCAAGCAGTCCAAGCTACTGCTTGGGGTCATGCTCTTCTGAGGACGTGGCAGGCCAGGCTAATTTGCCCCTCCTCTTCCATCACGCTACCGTGTGTCAGGTGCTGCCCAGTTATTACCACTAGGCTGACTCTCACACTACTGCAATAATATAAATACATCTTTCCATCATCAGCTGGATGTATTGTCTGGGGGAAGCAAAGTTTTGTTTGTAATAGATGAATTGTTCTTTTAAGTGCATATAGTCCAGCTGTTCTTCTTCGCTTTATCTGACACCATTATTTGTGCTCCAGAGTTGGCTGGCAGACAGGAAACTATTGAGATTCTCACCAGATGTTTGCTCAGGCCAGTAGGCCTGATTTCATAGCTACAAAGGGTATTTGAGTTTATTTGAATATAAGCTTTTTATGTATGTTTCTGATGCCCTAATTCTTCTTCTGTGTTTGAGCACAGAAGTCTATAAATATCAAAGCCATCTGAATTTCTTTAGTCTGTTGTCTATTGTTTTTCAATTTATACATGACATCTTCGGTGTGCTGCTTTCTGTGGTAAAGTGTACCCAGTCTACTGTATGCTTGGCCTTTCTTCAGCTTGCCTTGAATCTTCAGTCTTCTGCTTGCTTCCCCCATGAAGACCAAGCAGGTCAACCTGAGAACAGGGAACCTAACATGAAATCAGTCTCAGCTGAATCATCTGTGGAGAGAAATGGAGGTTTCTAAGGCACGAATAGTAAGCCATTTTAGAAGTGTATCTTAGTTTGGAAATTTTGTCCCAAGCTTGTTTCTTGCCTGTCTGAAGATGAGCCTTGGTGACTAGCTCAGACATTGATGACTACCATTAGGGGGTTGAGTTTCTCGCTATGATTTCCATGTTTTTCCTTCATTGCTCATTTTTCTTCCCTCTCTCCATAAGGGGTATATAAGCAGGCCAGTTTCTCACACTGTGCCAGTTCAGAGAAGTTTATCTTCTTCAGTAAAAGCATCCTTTTGTTTTCCTTTTTTTTTTTTTTTTGCAAGTTTTCTTTGGGGAAACACCCAAAACAAATTACCCAGCACCAGACAAGATCATCCAAGCAAGCCAGCGGGATCTATCATGCTGAGAATTTGTTCTGGAGAATTACAAGGGCATGGGGATGTTTTTCATATGCAACACTGTGCATGCATGCGTGTATAACTTCTTCCTTTCCCGCTCTTTCTGGCAGTCACATATGCCTGTGGCATAGAATCTGACATCAGGGATAAAGCTTCCTCTTTAAGGGGCTTGCTGCTTATATTGGGAAGAATGCCAGTCTTAAATAAAACATTGCAAGTGTTCTTAGAGTTTGAAGAAGCAGCAATCTGCCTGTGGTATGTAATACCCTTATGATTCAGTGTTGTGCTGAGCAAGACAAGCATGAGTTAAGGTTCTGGCCTGTGGTGAAATAAAGTTGTATATCATTTAGGTTGCCAAGGTCTTTCCTCACACAAATTGTGTGTTCTTGGTAAAGCATAGGACTGTGTTGGTGGATGTGAGAAGCCTGGTGCTACCACCCTTGAGTGTGGAGTATTGTGATGCTGTTTGAGTAAACATTTGCTATTTACCTTCTTGATAGTGTTTTTGATTTGGCACTTTCTAAACAAAGACAGAGAGCCTAGTTTAGAAAGGAGACAGTTTATTCTTTGCAGGGTGCTCAGTGGAAGTCTTCACAAATCAAGCACCCCTATGATTATAATTTTAAGCTTTTGCATATTTTGACAAAGAAAGAAATTATTGTCCATTGGTTGAGAGTTATACAATTTGTTAATAAATATTCCACCCTTTATTGGTTAAAGGTCCCTCTCGCTTCTCATGCAATCAGGCGTGCATGCTCAGTCTTTCTCTTCTTTTGAGATAGTGAGTTTCTCGAGTTGGTTCCTGCCCCCTGACAGAATTACCTTTTACCTAATTGCTGCCCATTTTCTTCTGAGTAGTCATACAAAGTTTAGGGCCTGATGTTCCTTGTTAACAGTCCTGCCTCATTGCCCAAAGAAGCAGGATATATGTTGTTTGTTTAGAGAAGTCTTTGTACATTATTGCAGTTATCAAGCAGAACTACAATTGGATTAGCATTGTTTTGCAAGATGTTGCGAGCATCAGTGGTACAGCCTTCTTTTAATGGTAGGTCTAAGCAGGTTCTGAGCATAGGCAGATTGTCCCCAGTGCTCAGTACCCATTCTCAAAGACTGTACCTGTACTGCTGAACTGATGTGACCCCAAAAACGGGGGATAGCAGAGATGCTCTTGGATCCTGCTGGTGTTACTGGGCTTATACTTTAAGTGTAATACTTTAGATGCTGCATCAGGCCTGAGAGCACATTCAAAGTTATATTTATTTGACATGCAGTGCTGGCACCTACACGTTCCTAAATCCCATCTGCCCTGTGGCAGTGTCACATGCCAGTCTGCAGGCAAGCAGAAATTATAGGGTCATGCCTAGTAAAAAACCCTGTTGCCTGCTGCAAGGGTGCATAAGCACCATTCACATGGGCTCAGTAGGGAATTTGAACATTATGTATTTGTTCTCAAAAGCGCCTTATCTTTTAGGAGGCTCCTGTTACCTGTCTGCTCAAATAGGTGCAGAGGTTGCTGGGATTGACTGAGTGCTGTGACTGTGTTACTGAGGTTCCTCTGTGGTAGATGCTGGATTCGGAGTTCATGTTAAAATATGAATTTTGTCACCCTTGCCTTGAGCCAGGTTTTGGATTTTGCTCCTTAGGCAAGTCCTCTGCATACAACTTTAGCTCCATCAAGGCACATGACCAGCCCATACAAACATAAAGACCCATAATGGTCTTAATTTTTCATTTATTAGAGTAGGTCAAATAACACAAGGAGGTTGCAGAAAAGGCATGCACTCACAGTGCACCCTCATGGTACACTAAGTCCATCCCTCTTGAACAAGTGTTAGAATGCTCTGGTAGGAGGAAGTGCCAGAGATTACTCATTGCTAAAGAGCCAGAGGAGGGCTTTAAAAATAGAAGATCTTGGCACCAAACAAACCTCATTTCTTTCCATTGCTTAGTATTCAGCCTTAGGCCAATATAATTTCCATTGAAATCTGCTGTACTTGCTACTAAATTTGTTATCTCTTCTAAAGGAGATGAGCAGAAAGTGTATATATATACATGTATTCAATTTTAATGCATATTAGAAAATGCTTTTTTATATATTTTATTTAGAAATTCAACATTAACATTTGCATCTGTAAATAATACTAGAAAAGTAACTTGTCCAGAGAGACCTTTCAGGAATTGTTTTCTTAAATAGCTTTAAGACTCAATCATCTGGTTAAAATTCAAAGTGAATGCCTAGAAAAAGTAGGTGAATAAATGAAGAAATGTTTCTGAAATGAATAATATCCTCCTTATCTCTTTATCCAAAATCACCTACAGGCTGCAAGTTCAATTTAATCCTTCTACCATCACTCAGTCTAAGCTTTATTTTGTATTTACAGATAATTACTTTTCAGTCAAAGGATTCTATACTGTATTTTTTTAGACTATCACTTGGTTGTCTGACTAGAAAAGCAGAGGAAGCCCAGATAATGTGGACTTTTAGTGCAGTATTTTACCTTATCTAGAGTGACAGTGTTAATTACAGCCAAACCAGAAATTCAGATCATGTCTGATCTCCTGAAGAACATGGGGCACAGAATATTTTCTAATATTTCTTAACACAGGCCCATCAATGTTGGCTGGAATGAAGCCTACATAACTGGAGTCCATTTTGACGGGACCATTGGAGGATATCTGCTTCCAACTCTTTTCCCCTTATGTGCCTTATTCAGCTTGAGCTGTCATTGGCAGAAACTGGGCTTCCCATGGCACAAATGCAAAGGACTGAGTCTTTTGTCTTTACACATACCAGTTGCATTAGATAATTGATGAGGTCTGAATTTTAGTTTTTGTTTCCTTTTGCTAGCTATACAGCGGTTTGGTTGTGTAGTTGACTGCAAACATGGTAAGAATTAATCAGCTGCCTCAGGCTTTAGACACTGCTCAAACAGCCCTTTCCAGTCACCTCTGTAAATTGTTCTACGGTCCAGCTCTGATGTGGCTGTGGAAACTCTCTGGTCAAATATACTGCCAGTTCAAAAAACTTTAATATTCAGTGTGAGCGCATATAGTTTATCTTTCCAGTTACAGTTAGCCATCCATCATAACTGCGCCATAATACACATCACTAGGTTGTGAACCCTTCTAATCTGAACATGGACCTGCTGCTGATTTGTAAATCCAGTTACTCAAAATCAAATCAAATGCAGAACCTTTTCTCAAATGATATTGTTTTCCCATTAAGGACCTAAATTTGGATATTACAAACATTTAACTTTTCCAGCTCTGTTATCTACCTCCTTAGGCTGCAATCAAACCTTGTTTTATTAAGCCAGAATTTATTTCAGATTAAATTTATTTGAAATCCTGTTCAAAACACTGCCTGCTATTTATTTCTCTGTGATCTAGTTGTAAAACAGAGTAGTTATTTCTCACAGTTTATTTTTTTCTGAAGAACCAGACTTTTTCAGATTTGGAGAAAAGGAGCTTACATATGCTTTGATTATGAGTGAGTAGACTGTACATAATAAACTAATTATATGGAAAATGGAGAGAATGGTGTTTCTGGCATTGAGCGGAGTTTGTTTGAAGTAAACCTATGTCCGAGACTTAGTGTGGAGTTGCATGGAACAGCTGTGGCATTTGTTAGCCAGGACTCAAAATTATCATTATATTGCAAATTTGGCTTTCAAGAAGAGCCACTTCACTATCTTTAATGTTTAACCAATGAGCAGATTGATTTCTAACTTATCTTGAAATTTAGAACTTGTTCTGTATATAAAATACATAAATTAAGAGCATTTTCCTTTTCTTTGCCACACAGAAGAGAGATGTAGTAAACACCATAAAAATGACCTTGAATATGGAGCCACTATCTATCACATTGTCGTCAACTGATCTAATTCGTCTTTGATTCTGTTTAATGTTAGGTATTATATGTCATCAATCACCTGCTTCCTGTTGGGCTGAAAAAGCCAGGGGGGCTGCCAGCTTTGTCATATGGTAGCCAAAGTCAGCATGTTGTCAGCTGAGATCAGGAAGCACAAAAATGTTTGAAAAGGTTTGGAAGAGCCAATCTGCTTTTGAGTCTCAAGAGCTCAGTCTGAGTTGAATGTGAGGGGAGGAGACTGCCTTGTTAGCCTTTCCTGGTAGTGAGGCTGATTGATAATTGTGCAGGGCAATCCATTTCTGTCCTTCAATCTGAGCTGATTTTAATATTTTATTTAGCAGCAGTCCTTCCTCTTCTTCCTCAAAGCTTAAGCTTTCTCTCCCTCTCTCTCTTTCAGCTGTACAGCTCCATGGACTTTGGAAGAAAATGGCAGCTAATGCATGAGCGGGTCACTCCAAACAGGTTTTACTGGTGAGTTATGCTCTGAGGCTTTGTTTGCTTTGGGCAGATCATAGAGGCAAGAAGGACATCTAGCTTGAAGGGATTGGTTGCTTTGCCTGAACATTAAGTTCATTAAGAACAGTAAGACCACCTTGCTTTTGGTCATCACCGATATTATATGCTCCACAGTATGTATCTTGCAGTGCTGTAGCCTCCATATTTGTGCATCTTTCTTGTCTGGTAACAATGGTGTCTTGTACAGATTACTACAAGTCGTTTGATAATTGCAAAACTTCTGTTCCTTTGTTATGACCTACTTACAGTAAGACAGAGAAACTGCCCAATGCTTCAGTGACAAAGTTATGACCATTAGGCCTCCTATTTTTCAGCCCTTCTGAGATCTACTTTAGCCTACAGCAGTCTTTCTGCAGAGCTGGATGCTCTTGACCAGTCTCCTTATGCAACTGCTGGGGGAAAGGGTGATTCAAGCTCTGCTTTGAATCACTCTCTGAGGAGCCAGTTCCTTTTTACTGATGGGTGAGAGCCCAGAATGTGCAGTTTGCTGAAAATCTGCTTTGTGACTATCTTCCTTTCCATTTCCCAAGCGTCAGCTTCCAAAATTGAGAGAGTGTCTTAAAAACAGATGATTAAACAAATTTAGTTCCTGTCACCAGGCTCCTCTACTGCAGATGTGGCTTTTCTAAACTTCTGTCCTGCATGAAGGCCCAAGAATTGACTTCAGTGCAGAAGAGAAAACCCATCAATATTCCTCTGTAGTTGAATCTAGGGCTGGGGCTTGGATCAGATTCTTAGTGCTGTACTTTTTACATGCAGATGATGGTGTGTGCACAGAAGCGCTGCTTGACAGAATCTATGAATAGTTAAAAGAAGTGCTGGGTATTTATGACCAAAAATGATCATAATATTAAAGAACAAGAGGCTCTTACTTTGAACAGTAAAAATAAGAGGGACTTGGATGACTTTAAGTATTGACTCGTAATTGCAGATTGTGGTGTATATATCTTAGAATCAAATAGTCATCGTATTTTTTCACACCATTAAAAGTATCTGACACCCAGGCCCAAAATATCTATAGATTGTGCCTGCAATACTTCCACACCTTGCAGTGGAGATAGATAACTCATGGGGTTTTCAAATTGCCTAGGTCCTTCTGCAAATCTCTTTAAACAGCTTTAGACTCCCACACTTAAAACATGGCTTTTTGACATCAAGGGAGATCTCCCTTAGTGTACCTATGGATTTTGGACAGTATAAGAAGTTTTTTGAACTTGGAGGAAAGGAAGTTGTAGGGTTCTGCAAAATGTATCAAAGATCTGGAGTCTTTTCTGACCATGTGTTCTGGATTCAGCAGTAGCAGTCATTTTTCTCCTTCTTAGTAGCTGGTGCAGTGCTGTGTTTTTGACTTTTGGCCTGGGAACAGCACTGATAACACCAATGTTTTTAGTTGCTGCTCAGTAATGTTTACTCTGACCAAGGACTTTCTGAGCCTCATGCTCTGCCAGGGAGGAGGGGAAGCCAGGAGGAAGCAGAGACAGGACACCCGTCCCAAACTAGCCAAAGGGGTATTCCATACCACAGCACGTCCTGCCCAGGATGTAAAAACTGTGGGCAGGGACCCAAAAGAGTGGGTTCACTGCTCAGTCAGGCTTGGCATCGGTCAGTGGGTGGTGAGCGATTGTGTTCTCTTCTCTTATTGTTTCCCTTGTCATTATTATTATTGGTGGTAGCAGCAGTGGGTTGTGTTATACCTTAGTTACTGGACTGTTCTTATCTCAGCCAGTGGGAGCTATATTCTTTCCATTCTCCTCCCCATCCCTCTGGGAGTGGGGGGAGGAAGTAGGGGGGAGCTAATGAACTGTGTGGCTGATTTACGGCTGGGCTTAAACCACGACACCATGTTACTGTTTCACATTTCCATAGTGAAGGACAGGAGGTTATGTTCTTCTGGTTCTGATGGCAGGTGGCTGATTGACCCAGCTATCCAAAATCCTTTGATTTCAGTATTTGTGAAGGGTGCACATGAAATAGATGAGTGTAGCTTCTCTTCAGGTGCATCCTTCTGAGGGGTAGAATAGATGATCCTATGGGATAATTGTACCTTACACTTCAAATATTACAATTTTGCTTAGGGGAGAGGCTTTCTTAGAAAATAAAGTGGAACAAAGCAGAAAATCTTTCAAAGGAGAGGCAGTGTTGTGGTTTATTTTTTACTTTCATATAATAATGGTTAATGTGTCTGTTTCATGTGTCTCAGAAAACGTAGAAGTCTTCTTTAGTTAAAACTCGTATGGCATAGACTTAGGAATCTTTATTCCACTGAGAAACATGTCCCACTGACAATAAATTTTCCAAGAGAGTGAATTAGGTTTTTCTCAGAGTGAGAGAGATTTGAACCAATTTGTGATGCAAGGGTCAGAGGTGTTGAAATTTTGGAATGTAATAACTCTCCTTAGCTGGTTTCTTCCTTTTTTTCTTTCTTTCTTTTTAAAGCTACAGACTGTGATGGCTTACAAGCTCTGGCTTGTAAGACATGTACAGAAAAAGAAATGCAAGAACACTAGCCTCAGGACTTTGGTGATTCTTTTTATTAGGCTATGAAAGAGGGAGAAAGTAGATATAGCTTTAAGTTTCAAAGGGACATGAGCCACTATTCTGAGGAGTTAATTAGCCTATCAAATCCTATGTTACCAAACCTCTTAGTTAAAACTTCTAGGTAAGGTTAAATAATAATGATAGGAAGATGCCAAAATCAGAGACCAAGCTGCTTGTTTGTGCTGTTCTGCATTGTTTATTAGTAGGGGCTCAGGTAAGCATCCTTCATCAAATGAGACAGTCTTCATCTGATCTGAATGCAGCTGACTTTATCTGAGGCAGCCTTTCTTGAATGTTTTTGCCTTCAAAGCATGACGTTCATCTCTCAGGCTGCCGTGAATGGGTTTGTGAAGTCTATAGACTTCACCTGGTTCATGGGATCAGGCAGCATGACAGGGAGAGGTCTTACTTTTCTCTCGGAGACCTTTCCAAGTAATTACACCTTCCCTGAGAGAGCTCAGATACAGACACTTGAAGGCCAGGAGAAAACTACAATTGTATCAGAACTCATGAGGTTGGGATGTGAACTTTCACTCAGAAGTGTAAGTAAAGCCTCTCTGTTTGTCATGGGCACACAGGTCAGTCTGCGTTTTGCTGTAGCTCTGGCAGGCAGTGTCCATGATGGCTCCCCGCTGGTCAAAATTAAAGTCCTAAGCTCCAGTGCTGATCTGTGGCTTTGTATCCTGGATCTTGCCTTCAACTTCTTTCCTTAGTCCCAGGTCTTTGTGCTAATCACTGGGTTGCAGTTTTGTGCTCTCATCCCATACAGATTTCACATGTCCTGCAGTTTATGGGATGTTTCTCATCAGTTCCTGCAACCAGCTCAAAGTTTGTGCATGAGCTGAGACTCGCTTCTGGGCCACTTGTAGTTATAAAACCTAGGATTTGAGATCTCTACTTCTATAGTAGTGATTCATTTTTAGCTACGCCCACTGATGGCAGTGGCAGAGCTTGAACAGAATGTGTTACTTGATGTGAGTACAGGCATCCAGTTTTGGCTCCCACGTGCCTTGGCCTCAGAGATTTTAATAACTTAGGATCCTGTAGGGATGGAAATAGGATCTTACGCTAATGTGATACAGAAATTCCCAGATCACTCATCACTCTGAAATCACTAAAGATAACTGGAACCAGCATGAGTGCAAAGTTTGTTAAAGACCTACTCAGTGTTCTTTTCTTTCAAAACATTTCTGCAGCTCTCTCTGGGCTGTATTTTTTCACTGTAACTTAGACACCTGGGCTGTCATGTGGAGGGATATAAAAAATACAGTCTATATTTTGTACTGTAGGGATGTAGCAGTTTCCTCAGGGTGCTCTTTGCTGGAGGACTCATTCATGTTTCACTGGGGGATATGAAGTGGTGGCTGTGGGACCATTTTCCTTTTTTTTTTTTTTTGCCTGGTACATGTAGACATTTACGCTTTTCTCTCTTATTTATATATTTTTAAACATGCTCTCTGGAACTTTGAGTGATTCTATCAAAGCCTGGGAGCAGGAATGTGGGGAAAACAAATTTGTGTGGAAGAGAGAGAAATCTGCACATCATTTCTTATAGCTATGGGGAAAATTTGAACTCTAAACTCAGTGCCCAGGATGAGCCTCGTCAGTAAAAGACACTGAAATACGCACTGGTGATGAAAGTTGGGCAAAAGCACCAACAAGGCAAGAGTGAAGAGACAGCAGGAGGAGGAAAATAGGACATGGCTTCAAGGAGCAGTGTTTGTGTCTGCAAATAGGAAAAAATGTGATGTGTTGTAGTGTAAAAAGCAGTTCTCAAATACACTGCTGATTCCCTCACTGAATTTTATATTTTGTCTTTTTATGATAACCAACGAGATTTCTGGTTGTTTTGGTATCCATGAATGCAAGCCACAATCATTTTGTTCTCCATGGATTAAAAATCAAGAGAAGGGAACAGGCTGTGCTTTCAATGAAAGGGGCTGGGCATCCATTTAGGGTATGCTTTGGAGTTATGGGGTTTCTGTCACTGTTGTTTGGGGCATTAACCAGCAAATTTTGCCTTTTGAGGGCAAGATTCTCAGTCCTTTTTATCATAATTTTGGATGGAAACAGTGATAGAATTTAGCCAATGTATTTTTATTTGCAGCTTGAATTTCATGAAGAGTATAGGGGAAACTGGTTTGGATATTTGAGAGTAATGTAGCAGAAGATGAGGGATTTGTCTCAGTGTTTCAAAAGGTTATGATCTGGGTTTGTATCTGCAGATGGGCAGAGGTTTGTGTCTCTTTTTATTTCCTCAGTCCTGATAATTTTAATTCCAGTGCCAATTTGGCTCCACACAGACTGTTTCAGCAGCAGTTCCAGAAGTGACCTTTGGATACAGCTAAGGTTACCTTTATGTGTCTACTTTGCCAGCAGTGAAATGGTCAAATATATGCCTGTCTCTCCTGTAAATCCCACTGATCATTGACAGATGGTGTCATCGCACAGTACTGGGGAAACGTCTCCCAATTTTTTGCAGCCAAGTTTAGTGTTAAGAAAACATAGTCTTCTAAATGTCAAATTGACTATTAAGTAATCCTGAATTAGAGGTTTTTTTCTGAATTAAACCTATATTATAGATGGAGCTGTGGATAAAAAGAAAAATTCCAGTTTGGCAGCTGTAGGATAACACCACCTATAGCTTCATTGAGGCGTATACCCGGTGGCTGTTCCTGTATATCTCACATGAAGAACTGAACAGGGACCTATTACTGTAGGCTCCTGTGGGCTAATGACTCTTTTGCCTCTATTAAGGGATTTGCTTCCCATGCCCTATGGGTGGGAACAACTGGAAAAGGTTTTTCTTCCAGAGGGTAATGCTAACATAAATCTGGAATGTCTTACTGAAGATACCATGCCCGTGAACACTATGTACTAGGCTGAAGAAAAATTTTCAACCTCTAGCCTCAAGCTCTGTAATAGAAGTTGAGGAGACATGAGACCTTCTTAAAAGTTGTTGGCATAAATTGAAAGGTTTTCTTGCAAGGTCACATTGTTTAATTAAAGATCACAATACCATAGTGACAATAAAACCCATTTTATTTTCCTTTTCGCTTAAAAGATGGGCATGTGGGGGAACTGTAAGGTTAGGGATTTTATTTTCTTTTTGTGTGCTACAATTAATGCAGTTGGCACTATAGATATTTAATGTATCCAAACATTAGGTAGTAGCTGACTAGCTTGTGATTATACAGTAACTCAATGGCAGAGAGAAATGGATGGAAGCTGGATATAGAGTTGGAAATTTTTTATTGGCTGAAATAGCATTTATTTTTGTTGAAAAATTTTTAAGTCGATAAAGATATTTCAGAATTCAAGGCAATATTTTCAAAACGATTCTCTCAGAGAATTAAACAAAAGAACACCCTGAAATGTTTGACATTTTTTGCATGTTTTAAAAAGTGATTTTTTAATTTGATTAGAATCTCCTTTTGCAGTATATGATCTTTTAAAGTATCTTAAAGTAGGGAAAGAGTGCAGTCTGAGACAAAGTGCCTGGATAAAGCCAACATAAAGAGACCCTGACCCTTATTCACATCCTGATCTTTTGTGATTTAAAACAGATATTACTCCCTAGTATCCAAGCTAGATGTTCAGTGTGCTTACAGTATACATCTTCATCACTGTGATAGTGGCTTATATGAGTGATTAACAAAGTCTGAGAAATGTTTGTAAGTTTTATATTTTGCTTTTGTCCATATTTTTTCCTAAGCTTAATCGTATCCTGTTTTTCAACTACTCTTTGCTAAGTGTTCTTCCAGGGATGCCGTGATAGATTTCATGGATATAGAATCATAGAATAGTTAGGGTTGGAAAGGACCTTAAGATCATCTAGTTCCAACCCCCCTGCCAGGGGCAGGGACACCTCCCGCTAAACCATGCCACCCAAGGCTATGTCCAATCCAGCCTTGAACACCGCCAGAGATGGAGCATTCACAGCTTCCCTGGGCAACCCATTCCAGTGCCTCACCACCCCTACAGTAAAGAATTTCTTTCTCATATCCAATCTAAACTTCCCCTGTTTAAGTTTGAACCCCTTACCCCTTGTCCTCTCACTACAGTTCCTCATGAAGAGTCCCTCCCCAGCATCCCTATAGGCCCCCTTCAGATACTGGAAGGCTGCTATGAGGTCTGCACACAGCCTTCTCTTCTCCAGGCTCAACAGCCCCAACTTTCTCAGCCTATCTTCATATGGGAGGTGCTCCATTCCCCTGATCATCCTTGTGATATGTAAGAGTATAAACAGTCAAATGACCCCAAGAACAGCAAAATCCTTCACTTTCAGTTTCTGGGAAACTCTGCAGGACCCCTTTGTGGAAGACAAATAGACCCCATGTGCTCTATTTGCGCCTACGGTTAGTGTACTGTTCAGACTACCATTACCATTTTTGAACACAGTCCATTTTTTCTTTAAACTAATTTATGACAGATTGACACAAATAGCTGGATGTGGGAAAGCATCTTTGGAGAAGGTGGAGAAAAAGCCCTAGTACAGTACTGGAGGAGTATTGCAGAACATTTTCTCATTTACCTGAGACTAAAAGCAATAATATTTGGGTTTCTGGTGTGTATTTATTCTTCATGCTAATTGATGTCATTTTACAAAAGAGATTAGATATAACTAGTCTCTTTCTCTGTGAATGTAAACCCTAAATAGTAGCTGATGCATTGGTCAAACTCCTACAGAATGTTCTTTGCCTGACTTTGCTATTGTGTTATGCTTCCCTCTTTACTGTCTGCTTTCATAGGAAAAGAAGTGTTTGACTTTTTTACAAGGTCCTGTGGCTGCCATGTGATCAGGCTCCCTGGGGTCAAAGATGTTTTAGCAAGGAAAAACAAAATAACATACTGGCTACAAGGATTGTGTGTGATTATAAAGAGAAATAATTTAAGATACTTTAAATTCTCCTTTAAAACCCATGAACTACATAATAAATGAACTGCAAGAGAAGAGCCACATGATAGCAAGCTCACAATACATATACAGCCACTGAAATTCTGGCTTCTATCACAGCAGTTCTTTCAACATGTGGTGTATATGCTCTGAAAGGGCAATTTTGGAATAAGTTGAATTTGAGGAACTTTTCTGTCTAACCTCCTTTTGTTTGAGAAACACAGCATATCTTTCAGAAGGAAGGATTACCCGTTCTCCACTAATGTAACTGTGGATGTCCTTACACATATACTAGCTGGCTTTTAGAATTTGTGATTTGTTGTGGTTTTAGTACAGTTTGTGCTGTTTAGCCGTATTTCTGACTTTAATGTGCTGTGTCTGGCAGTGGTTTTTTTGTTATTTTTTTTTCAAGACTGGAAAAGTAAGGGCTGAAATGTTTTTTTTTTAATTGGTTTTAAATTTAATGCTTGCCACTAAATATCACATATTATACTGCGGTTAGGACTTCCAGCTGTAAAATAGCCTTTTGCTTTGGTCTCTCATCTGTGAGCTTTGTATTTGTCCCAGAGGGTAGTCTCATCTCTTATTTCCTCCATTGCTGTTCTTGGATCACTAACTTTGTAGTCCCCCCCACTTTCTTGTGACTAAGTGTCTGAGACTGGAACAGAATAGATAAACCACTAGTAAGAAAGATCTAAAGAGGAATTTGCTCAGTGTTTCTACCAAGTGAGATTGATACCTGGAATGGATCCCAATGCCATACCTGTCTGGACAGTGGATGATGGAAGGATCTGTTTCCTTCTTATGCAACAGGCAACCAGATAAAATATCCAGACTTCATTGCTGTGTTTCACATGCTGAAGCTTAAATGCTGTACTGCAGACTCATGTGACCTGACTGGGTTGAGTTCATTCTGTCTCTCCCTGATGAATGTGAACTTTAGCACTAATTAATTTCTGCCTGTCTGTAACAGTCTCAGAGTAATTTTTTGTCATAATTTGTAGGAAGCAGTGATGAAAGCCAGCCCTCTAATTATTATATTGAATAATGCATCTCTCTGAGGCATATGGGAATCTCCCATACTGTCATAGCTTGGCAAAGCTAATCAAAAACTAGGCTGCCAGGCTGACAGTAGTATCATATTTTGTGCATTTTGGCTAGCAAGGAATATACTCCCACTTTTGTGTGGGATTCAGCTTAGGTTTTGGCCTTTGTTCTATACCATAGTAATATCTCTGCTTCTGCACAGATGGGTGGGTTTTCAGTGTGGGAGAGAACCGCTCTTGTTTTAAGATGACTGAAGGAGAAGCCCTTGGTAGTTGTTTTAAAAATCACCACTGTTCTGAGAAGTTTAGGAATGATCTTTTCACATATTCTGATTATGGACATAATGTTCCAGCCATTTCAGTCAGTGGCAAAGCACTTGATGGCATCAAGGAGCGAGCATCTTTCCTGGACCCAGCCTCACTTCTGCCCCAGACCTCATCCCTAATGGCCTACTTGGATTTCAAGAGATGCACCTTTGTAGGGGGTCTTACAGCTCTTGGTTTTGAGGCTGGAAGCATTCTTGCAGTGGAGAAAGTTGCAATCTAATGGAGAATTTATTCTCAACAAGTACATCAGTGATATCAGGGATCATTTCTGCTTGAAACTAGATTTTCCATCATACCTCAAAGCTGTTCAGGTAGATTTTCTCAAGAAGAATCAGGAAGGACCCAGGTAAATTCCACTTAATCTCTCTGAATTGGCTTCAGCCTCTGAACCTTTGGAAGTTTTGGTGCCATCAAGTTTAACAAAACCAGTTGTTTTATGCAACAGAAGGAGCTGAACTCATGCTGTGCAGAAGGAACAGTCTTATCATGGTAAAGCAGACAAGATGTTTCTGCATTCATTTAAACGTGAGCCATTTGTGTCGCTCAATACCATCCGTTAAAGATAAGGAGGTCCCTCTTTATGCCTTCTGCCTGTTGGAAATTAACAAACTCTCTTAAAATGACAATTCATCAGCAGTTATATGAGGCAGAATTCATTCTCGGCAAGAGAAGAAATTGAAACACCCATCCTTTCATTCCCTGGCATTCCCCTGAGCCTCCTCTGTAAAATGAGATGAGTTTAATTCTGCTATTGTTAAGCATAGCAAGCATGAAGCTACATCAGAATGTAAGAGCAGGAAGGAGTATCTTATTAGCTGCACTACAGGTTCTTTTAAATAATGTTGATTCAGTAACTTGTCTCTTGCTGCTCATATACAGAACAAGGACGAGAAGCCAGTGACTGAGGCTGTTTCACTTGCATATTTGTAGTGAGCTAATTGGAATAGCAGTGGTTATCATAGCTCTGTAATTATCTCACAGATAATTGTCCTCCACTGGGCAGAAGGCAATAAAATGGGATGTAGACACTAAACAGATTTCCATGTTAAGTGAAATATCAGAAGTTCTGCAGCTGAGAGAGAAACATACCGACCTGTGACTGCCAGCATGGACTTAGGAAATAATAAATAGTACCTGTAGACTTCAGAGCTGGAGTCAGTAGATCTGGGTTGTCTCCCATAGGAGAAAATCCACTTTTTATTGGAAAAAAAGTAAAGAAAAACAAAGCAAAAACCCTGCCAGTTTTTTGGCCGAAGGGTGCAGAAACATTCTTAGGTTTTGCTCACAATACTTTTGGTTTTCAGGTTTTGATTGAAAATCTTTGAGGGAAGGAGACATGTTCTATTATAATACTGATTTTAAGGGCAATTTGTAATAGTGACTCCCTGAAGCCGTTTCTGGATCTGCTGTAGTTTCTCCAGAATTGTTTTTGGTTTTGTTTCTTCTTTTTTCTTTCTACAAATCCTTAGATGTGAATAGTGCATTGACAGTTTGGAATTTGCCTTGAGGCTAGAAAACAGTAGAGTATTACTTTTCATTTAGCCTTGTACTTTTCTTTCCTCTTATTGCTCATCTGTAATGACAGATTAAGAACTCAACAAAGAGAAACTCTTTGATTACCTACCGCTTGACCATACATCTTTACTTCTTGACATGTGAGTAGCACAAACTCCTGCTGCAGCATTCTGCCCTGACCATTCTTACTTGAAAAGGGTAATGCTTTGAGGATGGGGATGCTTTGGGACTTTTCCATTGTGAACAGCTGGGAGTGTGTCTAGTGCTCAGCCTTCTAAGCTTCCTTGTCTCCCTATCTGTGCATCCATCTAACTTGGAACAAAACCCGCAAAAGCTCCCTGGCTTCTCTGGTCTCCCCTGCTACAGTGTCATTCTTCCACTGATGGAGAGACTCTCAAGTGGCTGTGGCCATTTTCTTCATATCCTCTTTGTTCTGTCGGTGAGGATGCTTCTGGTTTTAATGCAACCCTATCTTGTCATGAGACGTGGCGATCTGCAGACCTCCTGTCACTGTTGCTTTTACCCATCACAGCCTTGCAGACTTGCTATTCTTATAGACAGAGCCTTTCTTTGCATATCTGTCTTCTGCCAAAATCCATTTTGTTTCCTGTTTCTTTGTCTTTTCCTCTTGTGGATGTTGGGACAAATGAGCATCTCACTCTCAGTAGCTAATTAAGTCTGATATTTTTGGGGCAAGGAGACATGTTAATATATTTATGCTTGCTGGTCTAGAACAGAGTATTTTATTCTCCTTTGTCTTTCTTCTCCTTTCCCTTCTTCTTTGTTCCTCTCTCTCTTGTCCTTTTCTGGCTGATGCTTAAAGGTCAAAGAATGAAATAAGCTATTTGTTCTCTTCAGCATCTGTAATGCAGAGAAACAACTGTCACAAAAGCTTTGTGACATAAAACTAGTTTTTCACCGTGTCTTTCTCCAAAATGCATAAACTGAACAACAAATTTATTTCCAGAATGTTTGATGTTATCCTAGGGTAATTCTTCACAATACCCTGCAACAAGGAATGTGGATACTTATCCTTCCTTAATTAATACAATGTACAATGCTCATAGGCATATGGGGCTCATCAGCATATCCTAATCATTTTTCCTGTGCCAAGCTGCATACTGGCATTCCCTCTTTGGACAATTTAAGTTTCATTTTTATTCATCTACTGCTGCATGCATTTATGAAGTGATGCTTTCACTCTGAACACTCTGAAGCTTTTCAGAGGCCCTGTATTCTGTCTCTCTGTTAACAGCTGAATCGCAGCCTTGGTGTTTCAGGCATGTCATATATGCAGTTAGATAATGTTATTACACGTGGGGGCAATTAAATACATAGTGAACTAAGGATTCTTATTTTCGTGTAAAACATTGCTTAAATGGGTCATGCTTAAGATGCTTTTGCTAGGAGACAAACTTAGAGAAATATTATGTGTCTTCTAAACATTCCCTTCAGGAGGGGAACAGTAACTCCAGTGAAGTTCTTGCTTCACTGTAACAACAGTGAAGAGCTGATGGCTTATTGGACATGTACTTTGCTTTCTGAAGTGGTCAGAAATGGGGCTGATTCATGTTTCCTGAAAAACCAAAGCAAAATCTATAACAATTCCCCATCTACATGGCTTTCAAAAGATGGTAGCCAAGTACTGGGCAAACATTAATTAACTGGCTTCATAATGTAGTAGGCATTAAACTAATTTTGAACCAATGCACAGAAAGGATGAAAGTCACTCAGTATGTCAATGATCAGTCTTGGAAGAGAAGCAAAAACTCTGTGCTTGAGCTTCATAGATCTGAGCAAAACATAGCTGGCTAGAATTTGTCATTTTCCTGATTTATTCATTTTTTCCAAAAAGCTGAAAGAAATACTCCCAACACCACCCCTGTACCACCACCCCCCACAAACTGTTCTACTCCCAGATTTTCCATTGGGAAACAATTTATTTTCCAATGAATGATTTTTGGTTAAATATAGTGAATACTAATTTGGAGTAGATTCCCTGCCCCCAATAATTTGGCTTAGATTTATCACCAGAATGACTTTTGTACACTAATTTCTGCATTTCATGTTTCTATTTATATTTTATTCCTGTCCTGTTATAAAAAAAGTAATGGGGATGGTGGGGGAAGAAAAGGATGAGAAAGGAGACAAAGCTACCTAAAAATGTGTCATTTTTCAGTATTCCCTAAAATATCCTTTTATTTTTCTTTCCTCAAAGGACTTACATTTAGAATATTAAAATTAAAAATTGTCCTGGGTTCAGCAGTAGCAGTCATTTTTTTCTCCTTCTTAGTTGCTGGTGCAGTGCTGTGTTTTTGACTTTCGGCCTGGGAACAGCGCTGGTAACACTGATGTTTTTAGTTGCTGCTCAGTAATGTTTACTCTGACCAAGGACTTTCTGAGCCTCATGCTCTGCCAGGGAGGAGGAGAAGCCAGGAGGAAGCAGAGACAGGACACCTGACCAAAACTAACCAAAGAGATATTCCATACCACAGCATGTCATGCCCACTATATAAACTGGGGGCAGTTACCCGGCAGGGCTAGATCACTGCTCGGGTTGGGCTGGATATCGTTCGGCAGGTGGTGAGCAGTTGTATTCTCTTCTCTTGTTATTTCCCTTATCATTATTATTATTGGTGGTAGCAGCAGTGGTTTGTGTTATACCTTAGTTACTGGAGTGTTCTTATCTCAACCTGTGGGAGTTACATTCTTTTGATTCTCCTCCCCATCCCTCCGGGAGAGGGAGGAGGAAGGTGGGGGAAGTGAGCAAGCGACTGCATGGTTTCTGAGTTCCTGGTTGGGCTTAAACCGTGACAAAGGAGTGTCCTGCAAAAAGTATCTCTTCCTTCAGAAGGAAAAACAGAATCCCTTCTGTTGGAATGTTTTGAACTTGTCTACCATAAAGTTTGCAGACCTCTAACCCCAGGTGAATCTATTCTCTCCTCTCCTCTCTAGAAATGCCTTCCGTAAGTATCACTTTGTCTTAGATGCATGTGGGACAGGGAGCTGATGGTATATTGGGCACTAAAGCTTTGAGATGTCTTCAAGACAGTAACATCTTAACTTGATGAGCTAACACTTCATTACTTCCACCATATCCTGATGCAGGTGCTGCTAGGACTTGGCTTCTTATTCAGTCAGCATAAGCCCTCAGGGCTCTTTTTATACAGCCCAGATCAGCTGTAGCCTGATGAGTCAGGAGTAGCAGACTGCGTGGGAGTGGGTTATTTAGTTGGTAAGTTAGTGGCAGGACTGTGAGCACACCTGGGAGCACATTGGCTATGAGTGCTGGCTTGGCGTGTCTGAGAGATCCGCTGCCTGCAGGAGTCTCAGTCCCCATGGGAAGTAATTCCAGGCTCTGCTGGGAAATTAAGATGCCACCTCCAGCACATACTCTGCCGCTGGCCCTTTCAAACCTTGACAGGGCTGTGAATAAAGATCTTCACCCTTCTGCCCACATGCTTTTTTGAGTTTATTTCACAAAAGTTTAGTTATGTTTATTGGGATTTATAATATAGGTTGGGGAAGAAATGCCGAAGCACTTTAAAGAACTGACCTATTAAGTGGATGAGAACTAGACAGAATTATTTGTACTTTCTTAGTTTTTGGTATTAGCATAGAGGAGAAAGAAAAAACATGGATCAACAGCAGCTTTGTTCTGTTGATAAATATACTTTAAAGGTATTCTCTGGCTCAGTGGCATTTCTTTCCCAGTGCTGTTAATTTCTGTGATATAAAGAGTCACCTTCTGTAAAGAGGAAAAAATACTTTGGTGTGCAGCAGAGCCTGCTGTCTTATGTGGATTCTGTAGTGATTGGTGACAAGTTTGAGCCTAAATGTCAGCTTTTCCCTCAAGGAGATGATTGATTTGGACCTCTTTCCTCTTCCTGGCCTGCTGTAACCATGAAACAACTGTGTCTAGCAACTTTATAGTTCTGGGGTCTGTAATCCCCTGAGTTTGCAGGTAATTTACAGGTTTAGACATTCAGCAGGTAGTGGGGATGAGATGCAGGTAGGAAGATAACATGTATGCACATATAGAAACACATGAAAATGCTGTTTCCATAGAGATAACAGGCAGAACACTTCCTTAAAATTCATTGGGACCTTTTTAAAAAGGATTGGCTTTGCTGAAAAGAAATTAGCTAAGAATAAACTCTTGGCAATTTTTTTTTCCCCTTATCTTGCAAGCTAAGTCTCTCAACAGTTACTTTTGCTGATGTCCAGAATTGTAGCATCACGGAAATTAGCACTGGAAAAGACATAGAAAGCTCCAGGGACCTGGCTAAGACACTTTCTTACAGTATCTTCCTGCCCAGCTTTTTTTCCAGGCTTCATTTGAAATATGCTGTGCAAGGAGTTTTTGTCCATAACTCTTCAGAGACTTCATCACGTCCTACGCCATGCAGCAGGTTCTCCCCCTGTTCAGCCACAGAGAATAATGCTGTATTTATGTGTTTAATAAATACTTTCTTTCCCCAAACAGTTCAACATTCGTATCTGTTCTTAATGAGGGTAGTTTATGTTGTGTTGTCAGCCTGGGGTATATGAGGTTTGTGTGCACATTGGCTGTTGCGGACACAGAGTTAATACCTGATGGAGCCAGTTTCAGACTTGACTGCAGTAAATAACAGATGAATACACAGAATCCCCTTGACCATCTGAAGCTAACTGCAGTTATTGATATCTGGACAAACGCGATGCCGTACCAGATGGAGAAAGTAGCCTGCTGGATGTTGGTCCATGTTGGAAAGGTTATGTATGATATAGCAATGGTGCTATGTAAAAAAATACAGATTAGTTGAGCAGGAATTGTATGGATCAGTTTCTACTCCCAGCTGTCCATATAGACCTAGACTTTTTGTTGCTTGGACAAATTTAGTTCCATGCATTGCTTGTTTGGCACCACAAAGAAGTGTTTATTCACTGCTGGAACAGGATACAATTAAAATTGCAGCAGACTAATTGGCAACATCCACTAATTTGACTGCAGTTGCCTGCGGCAAGAGGATGTGTTTTTCCCCCTTTACATATTATTGCACAATAAATGTGCCTTGTTCCTTCCCATTTCTAGCCCTTGTCTACTGCACAACATCCTGCTAAGTAGTCTCCATCTGTTTCCTCTGTCTCCTTACAGGAGCAGTGACAATTGCCTTCAGTCTGACATCCCAACCTGCAAAAATGAGCTTCCAAGTTGGCATCTTGGGAAAGTCTCAATATGTTGTAAAAGTTTTGATTTTGTTTCCAAAGCAAAGCTGGAGAATGCCATCTTGACTGGTCAGAAGCTAGGCACACCCCTGGTAAAAACTCAATCCAGCAGATTCCAGACCAAGTTTGAAAGGCTGATTTCTCATTTTTACCTTGTTTTAAATCCTTAACAGAAACGTTGCTCACATCCACTCCCACCAGCTAACGGGTCCAGGAGAAGGAGGTATAGAGCTTCTCTTATTCTCTATAGATGGTTTAGGGTGCAAGAATGAACAGCAGGCAGTCTGAATTGCGCAGCGTTTTTCATCTAAGACACTGAAGTAGCTAAATCTCAGTGCTGCCTTTTGTCATCAAATACCTGATGTCTGGAAAATGGGTAGAAAAAAAATGCAAAAATTATTTCTTCCATGGAAAGGTAGTAGATTTGATAGAAAGCAGTGAGCTGAGGTGTGTACTAGACAAGTAATCCACAAAGTCTGTGGATTTCTTTTTTCCTTTCTTTGCATATGATAGCTGTCTTCATTTTCAGCTATGTAAGTTCCTGTATGGAAACATTTCAGGAATCACTACTTACAATACAGAATCCTGTGTTTTCCTTTCCCTTCTCGCTTGCTCTCCCTCCTGGTTAGAGATGAAATATTAGCAGGGGGGTCTAGTAAATGTGCATCCATGCATGCTCTTCCTTCAAGATAGAGATAAGGATCTTGCCAGGGTCCTATCCATCCTGCAGCTTTCAAGAACACGCAATCCTGTTCTGAAAAGAAAGGAGGAAAGATCTTGTGAAAATCAAGATCTACGATGAGAACAGAAGAGAAAAGCAGCAGCAGAAGATAGAAAAAAGTATTGCTTGCTTCCTAATGGAATTCAGAGGTATTTTCAATTTTAATTGGCCCGTGATCCTACATCAGCTGCAATAGTGGCTGCAGGCTCCACATCTTGAAAACTGCCTTTGCAGCAGTCAGGGAATGTGTCAGCAAGAAAAAAAAATGACCTTTCCTGTCACTTCTGCCTGCATCCTCTCAGCATTTTCTCATCTGAGTGGTGATAAATGTATAGAGATTGTGGAGGATGTTGATTTAGCATGGCTTCTCACGGTGAGAGTGCCTTTTTAACTCGCCATGGCCATCCAAGCCAGCAACATATACGGATGCATTTTGTGGGCCTTGGTTTTGCTTATGCTCTGGAGTCTGTGCACATACAAAATATAGAGCTGAGCTGCGTCTGCAGCCTTAGGTGTGGCTGCGCGGCAGGAAAACTGTTTTGAAGCTGAGCTTAGGCTTGTAAGTGTTGTTAAACACTCTTGTCTTTGTAAACCTCTGAAATAGAGCTGCTTGTCAGACAGAGAGTCAGGAAAACCCTTCCTGGCCACCCCAGTCTGTGCGCTCCACTTGGCTTTAGAGGACATGCAAGGGAAATGGTAAGTCAGTACTTAACTTGCTCAGATAGTTTTGAGCAGTGCATCTTCCAACTGTTTTTCAGAGAGATAATATATGAGAAAATATAAGGCTATGAAGGTGTCTTTTCTTTTGTTGCTGCTCTTGTATTGCTAGACCTGAGAGGTCGTTGCAGTGAGTTCTTAAGACCAGAGAAATTACTACATGGGATAAAGGAATAGCTTTTCGGAGCAGCTGTGCTCCAAAATCTGCACTCAACGTCTTGCTCATTCCTCTGCCTGACTTTTTTTTTTTTTGCATTCTTCATGTAAAGCTTCTCCAGACAAATGGTGAGAGATCATTTACTGAAAATACCCACATTCAGGAGTCAGAGCACTGCAAAGCAAAGCTGTGTTCTTTGCCAGTGGGAATAGACATCAGGCGAGGCATGAAAAAACAGCATTGATTGGGGATTTGTTTTGCAATCAGAGTCTTTGATATAAGACAATGATCTAAGATATGGCTTGGGAGGTGGAAGGATGACCAATGCAGTTAACTTTACAGGCTTGTTATCTGCCTGCAGGTAACAGGAGCTTGTCTTGCTTTTGGCTTGCAGGACATTGCTTTGTGAGCTTCCCTGCTTGAAGTACAGTATTTGGTGAGCAGAGGAGTTTTAGCGGGTGTTGTGTGCTGGTCCTTTTTTCATCATTGTTGTTCTGAAAAGAGCCATCAGACTTGTCAAAACTAATTAAGGAAGCAAGTAGATGGCACTGGCACATTCAAGCTAGAATGACATGTTTCAGGAGACTCCTGTTGTCCCCTGATGCTCACTTAATAGGCATTATGAGTAGATCCACAGAGCTTGTGTATGCAAATGCACACTGGTAATGAGTATTTTGGAATTTGTTTGGAAATACTTAGGTTCTAATTCTAGTCCCTTTTAAAATGAATGGTATTGTGGTAGACGGATGTTTCTTGTTCCCTGGGCCAGGAGTAGGTTTACTCCATTGCTGTAGGGGGAGGGATTCAGGAGGTGTCCTGGGGAGCAGGGCAGGCAGCCTGGTGTTGTGGTGCCAGGGCACAGCAAATGGCTCTGGGTAGAAGGCTGGTTTCTGGCTTCCAGGAAGAAGCCTGGAGAGTGGATGCTCCAGGGTGGAAGCTGGATTTTAGTAAGAAGACTGTTGGGAATGGCTGTGGGGCAGATACCTAATGCGATCCCAACCAGCACCTAAAAGTACTGAAATAACCACACTTCCTTTCATAAAGTTGTGATGGATAGAGGTGTTGGTAAACATGTATCTCTATCCCTATTGGTATGCAGGTGGGAGTCATGACTGCTGAACACCTGAAATGACAGCATTTAGGGCTACTTATGGGCAAACGGCAGAAAAATTCTGCTGTGGGCTAGAAGGATGTGTGTCCTTTCTGTAGATATATTGGGAAATAATGTTACTGCACACCATAATGTTTTTCACTGACATTGTAAGGAATTTCTATTTATTCTACTGTCACTTTTAACTGTATCCAGATATTTGGAAGATTTGACACCAATAATTACACAGTCACAGGCACTCAGGCCCTTTCTGGCATCTTTACCAATAACAGGCAGTGCTTTCTTCCCTGTGGGATCACCCTGAAACTGATGGTAGCTATTAAGGAGCAGACTATTTCTCACTGGAAGTAGAATGATGAAAGCTCTGCCTGTGTGTGGCTTTGCTTTGCTGTGTTGGGGTTTCTTGGCCACAATTCACAGTGCGTTGTGAATGGACTCGCTATTGATGCCGGGCTCTAGTTAACAAGCAGTGCCAATTTCAGTTACCTACGCAGAGGGTCACAATGTAGTTGTTTTGACATTTGCAGCACTGGCGGAGCTTAGCTGAACTCCAGCACATTCATATGTTTGTCATTGCTTCAATTGCTATGTTTTTTGTGAGATCCACAAAAATGTATCAGAGCATCTGTATTTTGTTCCTTATTTCTGTTTCTTTCTTTTTTTCTTTTTAATGTTTTAGCTGTTGATGCCCCAAGGATGAAAGATGCAAAAGATTGTGATAAAAGTGTATTAGAACATTAGGGAATTGTGAACGTTGGCTGGCTCAGAGAGAATCTATTATTTACAATCTACTGTATCAAATTCAGGTTCCACAAAATTAGAAGCTGATTTTTGTCGTTGTCCCTTTTTAATCTAACCCTTTGGTTAACTTAGAAGAAGCAGCTCCATAAATCACGTGGACATCTATGGATTATTTTTTTTCTCCCCTGCCAGCCATTGCTAGGACTAAATGTTCATCTCTCAGCCAGGACACTAATAATAACATTTCTGCTCTGGGCTTGACTTTCACTGTGGCAGAAGGAAAACTATCTTTGTAATGCACCTTGCAAAACGTTTTCAGGGAGTAAAATAATGCACAGGAAGATTTTATTTGAGGTGCTTGGGTTTCAACTACTGAGGTTAAAGAAACTCATTATGCCTTTGTTTCATGATTATTAGGGGCTAATGCATGGGATAATGGGGTGAATGATTATTTCTAGAATTGTTTTTGTCACAAGTTCACCATATGTATGTACACTGCTGTTCTTTTGAAGATGGGGAAACTGAGGTAGACAGTAGCAGAATTACCCAGCAAAACAAGGGCAGATCAGTCATCCATGTCACTCTTCAGCCAAGGAAGACCCCTTTTAGTGTGCTTTCTGTAAGCATGGGGCTGCTGTGCCCTTGTCTTTCCTCCAATATTAAAACTGATGTCTGGTTTTACTGGACCTTGCAACCAGCTTGCTTTGTGTCCACAAGAATGGTCATTGTAGTCTTGATCTTGCAGACAAGCGCTAGGCAGGTTCACCTGCCAGTGCCAGGGAAGGTGTCTATCTTAAAAACACAAAGGAGACAAGTTGGTAGGAGGTAGGGATCTACGTACCAGGTGTCGCAAGTTAGATTTGAACTGGTTTTGCTTCTCCTCATCCTCTCTCTGTTTGATTGAAGAGCTAACTTGGCTTTTAGCTAACTTGGCTGCCTTCTTTATCTCTCTTTTTGCCCCCAACCAGGTCGGTGGCTGGTTTGGATAAAGAACCTGACCTTGTGCACATGGAAGCCCGGACTGCTGATGGACGTGAGTGCCTGCAGCTAATGCTGAAAAAGTGGGCTTTGGGAGTGGGAATGGAAATTCACTCTATTTATTTTGTCTCCCCATTTGCATTTCAACTGATAGGAAAGATGTAGGTCATGGGGTTTGGTGTGAGATAGGAGTATACTCCTATCCTTAGCCCCTGCCTGGGGGGAAAATGCAGAGGCTGCAGGGCTTATGTCTGTGGAGAATCAGGGCAGAAGCACAATCTGTTGGGTTAAGGAGCGTTCTGTTCTGCTCCCTATTTAGCTTTTTCAGTGTCATGTACTCTACATGAATCATAAAGAGTTTGTCTACCAGCACTGTGCAGTGCCTCCTTTGTGCATTTCCAGAGGTGTTCAGAACAGCTGTGGTGTACCTGGGAATTTGAGAAATCGCCTACCATCAGATTTCTCTCCTGGCCAGAATGTCCCTATGCCCCAGGTACCCTTTGTCTCATAATGAAAGTATTTTTCAGTCTTGCTTATGATGTATGAATAGGTGCTCCATTCCCAGACATTACAGGCCTTGAAAAGGTGCCTGGATCTGAAGTAAGAAGTAGAAAAAACATAATTCTTAACCCCTCACTGAAATGAATCTAGTCACATTTGCAGCAGAATGGATTCCTATGTAATTAACCTCCAGCGAAGAAGACAGTTGGTGTTAGAAGTAAGTTACTTTTTCTATCACTCTCCAAAGTGTTTTAGCTATTTCTCACAGGAAGCACAGCACAGTAATGCATCTGCTTCTGGGCTGGAGCCAGCTTTGCTCCAGCTCAGTGCCACCACAGTAGTGGGACATGTGTCCCTTTTATGCTACAAGGACAGTGTTAGAAAAGCAGCATGGGATTGAATTTGTGGAGGATTTCTGGGAGTAAAAGGCCTCATTTTTGTTGGCTGCAAACTTTTCTCTGCTTTAGTCAAGTGCTGTATAGGCCAGATGCTGTGCGAAAAAGCTCCTGTCTATCAGGGCGGCTTCTCTGAGGCTGTGGATCTTCTAAAATCACTCATTGGCCTCCCACTGCTATTTAGTGATGGCAGCTGAATAAATAACCAAGCAATAAAAGCTTGGGGGTGACAGCTGTTTGTTGAATATGTGGAAAAAGCAGAACAGGCTAGCAGGTGGGTGGGCAAGGTAGGGAGGCTTCTTCAGTGCCTTTGTTGCTATGAGTGCTGTGGCAGGGATGATGGGAAAAATGGCCAAAAGCAAGTAAAAAAAGCAAGCAAGTAAGCAAACAAACTGCTGATGGAGTTTATTTTCAAGCTAAGTTTAAACTTGCTCACCCAGCTATTTGAATATTGGATATGTCAAGGATGTAGATGCTTTATTTGAAAGATCTATCCCCAGTTTGTAGACAGCTCTCTTCCTTCAGGTCTTGTTTGCTGTGGGGGTTTGCTGTTTGTTCTTGTTTTAGTGTATAAATTCAGCATTTTGGAATTGGCACTTGATGGTATTGAGGGTTTCACTGGAAGTCAGAGGTAACCCGGAGTGTCTGCAAAACAGCCCATTGCAAGCCATTGTCCCAGCAGACAGCAGGCACAGGAGAGACCTGGCAGGCTGTGCTGGCCCTGCTGGCATGTCCTGCTGGGGGACAGCACCAGAATGACTCCTTTCCCAGCCAAGCACAGCACAACACAACCATGCTGCTCCAATTAGAGTTTCTAAGCCTTAAAACGATATTAGTTTGTGTTACAAAACATCGACTGCCTCAAAGCTATAGCCTCACCTGGTGTGAAATGATACAGCTCTGTGTTCTTAGGAATGGAAGGTTGAATGTCTCTTCTAGTTGTCTCTGTAACCAAAATGGGTTTTCATGCTCTCAGTGAAATGGCTGAGGCACTTACATCTGCTGGAATAAGGGTCCCTGCAGTTACTTCCCCTTGATCAGAAAGTTTCTGATGAAAGTTTCCCTCAGTAGTTGGGAAAATGAGGGTGGGGGTTTCTTAATGCCTCTTAGATCAGTCTGGTGTCTCAATCACTTACTTGATGTGTTAACAGACATGGATTAGAGAATTGTCATTGCTCAGTTCAGTTCAGGTGCAAGAATCCACACTTTCAATGTTCCTGGCCACTTGAAAAATGCATAATCCTTCTAGAGGGGATATTTGTCTTTCCTCTTCTGTTTTCCTTTATTCTTTTCTTTTAAAAAAATAAATTGGGGGGCAAATGGTATTTAAGGTTAGGCTCCTGGACTTGATGATTTTTTTTTCTCCTTTCTTTAGCAGTAATGGGACTGAAGAATGTCTCTAATACTGACTCAGACACTGGAGCCTGAAACATGCTTTGTGTCTGGGAACAGGTGGTGGGGCATGATAGAGTCTTGTTCACCCATAAATAAGTCAGGGCTATCAATAAGCCCATGGAGCTGGGAGGTGAAATTTCTGTTCACCACTCTGGTGTCTGTCCTCCAAGATGTCTTGCCTTATGATTTTGTCTGTCCCAGTCATTAGGAATGGTAGGGTCTCTGCAAAAACATCTGCCACAGTGTCTAGTCCCCTTAAATATTTGCAGGAGGCTGCTAATGCTATTGCCTAGCTGATCTCAAGCTGTTCCTGTCTTTTGTGGCAGATGAAGTTTTTAATATATTTTTGACATCCTGGCAGAGCTATTGTAGCAGAAGAATAATCTAGGCTTGCATTTTTTTTAAATTAGAAAAGCATGTAGGAGCCTTGGGCGCTGTGCCTTCTGCCTGGGTGTAGTAGGCAGCAGCAAGGACAGGTTTGGATGCAAGGGAACTGTTACAAATACACTGACACAAGCACCCACTAGCACTTCTGGGAAAGATATATTAAACTTTCTGATACTCACTGGGATAATCTTCTCCCCATTCACAGATCCAGGGCAATAAACAGTATTTTAATTAAAGGGAAAAGGGACACAAACACACCCCCGCCCCCCCCCCCCCCCCCCCCCCAGCAGGAGAGATAAAGCAAGGTAACTAATACCTGGGGAATAATTACAGTCCTGTCTACATACATAGATTTTCTTTCCCTTTGGGGGAAAAATTGTTGAGGCCAGTTAATTTTTTTCTCCCTCCCATGGTAACCTTCACTGGCAGTTTATGATTTTAAGTCTTGCCTGGCACCAGGACATGACTTAAGCTGAGCCAGTCTGCCAATGAACTTGTTTCCGTCAGCTGCCTGTTCTCCCTGTTAGCGATGATGGCCAGCCATGCCTGCTTTTAGCTGCCTTGTTAATGCTGCCAGGAAGGAGAAGACCTTGCTGTCCTATGTCTCTGTAGGTCACAGTACCCTGCACTTAGGTCTTCCCTTTGCATTCTTCAGCACAGTGACAGGTTTGACTGTTTCATTGTCTCCTTCAGGGACCCACATCTTTGGCTATTATCCACCAGAGAAATCCTCTTGTGTGCTCCTGCTTCCTGCCAAAGCTGTCATGACTGGTGGGCAAAGAAGCTTAGTAGGTTGGCTTATTTCACCAGTTTATCACTTCAAATTTCAAGAAGTTGTTTCAGTTTCATTGCTTCTAAAAGGGGTAAAAATACACTCCAAATTCTCAAGATGGAGACCATGTTAATTAGCAATGGGGAGGCATTTCTTGCTCAACTGCGAAGTGGCTGCACGTCTGAGAAAGCCATTCCCTAATCCTGAGATAAGTTGGTGGGAAGGGTTTGTGTGCTGTTATGGATGCTGTGATTTGGGCAGCAGGAAACCCTCCAGGCTGCTTGATGCCTGTATTGCCCTATTCACAGATGGGCTGAGAAAGTAGCTGGATGTTGGGTTATAAGCATAGGAAGGTTTTGAGGCTGTCTAGGAAATAGGGAGCTCTTCTTAATTCCTTTTGCAGTGTAATGTAATTAAACAAAGAAACAAGCAAACAAAAAAATCCCATAAAAACCCCCAACCAAGCAAAACCACCAATGCCTAAACCCTCCAATCCTGATGTTGTGTGGGACAATATATCAATTGGAAATAATCCCTATGTAGAAGCCAACCTCCCTTAAGGCATAAACCGCCCACTTAAAGGTAAGCAAAGCTTTAAAGGCATAGCTTGGGCACATGCCACCTGCTCCTCTGGGCAGCTGTCCTTTTTCCTTGTGGCTGTGCAAATCAGGGCTGAAAAATTGACTCCTTTCAGAGAAAGGGGAGATAGCAGCTTCTCTCTTTACTGTCATTTACACTGAGGAGCCCTGTAGTTTTGATACAGAGTAAGATGTGCTCTGTGAATGGAATGGGATGGTAGCTCATGAAGAGATTGTACCCTTCAAGAAGCTTAGGCAGCATCTTGGGGTTGTTTCTTGCTTTGAGTCACAGACAAATGTGAACTTATTTTTTACCTGATTTTTGGACATGTTTTAAAAAGAATTATTTTTCATTTTATGTGAGGCAGCAGGAAAATAAGCAAGACTTGAACTTTTTTTGGTGTCAAAAGGAAGACAGGTTTGAAGATAGGTTCTTTGTGTCTGTGGGTTGGGTTGGTTTTTTTTCATAGCTAGCCTTGTGTTGTAAAATAGATGAAAATAAGTAAACAAGAGACTAAATGGGAAATGGATAGTGAGCTACCTCCCCCTTCTCCGCCACCAGCTCTGTGTGAATATTAATCAGGTGCCATTCTTCGAGTATACTTGATTGCTGGTGTAACACACTCAAAATGACACATTTCCCAATAGGCAGGCAGCTAGTTGTCATGTCAACACTTGTGATTTATCTGCGTTTTTTGTGACAGGTTTTTATTCCTCTTCCCATTCTGTCACTCAGCAGCAGGAAATTATCCCCTTTTTGAAGGGATAAGAATATCCAAGCGACTGTGTGGGAGAACATACCAGAGGGAATGAGCTTCTAAAAATACGGCTCCTGACCTCTCCTCCTTGTTCTGCCTAATTTTAGTGCTACCTCATGGAACAAGTTAAGGCTGATGAGCTCTTTGGGTAGCATGACGGTATATAAGACCCTCTCATTTTCTGAGAAGTTGCTTTTATCCACCTCAGAGATGTCTTAGATTCCATGCTGAGCTCTGGACCAAATGTGTATGTGTCAGTTGATTAAGAACCTTAATTTGTCCCAGCTGAGAGTCTGACCTCCCTACTGCTGATGGTATCTTTTGCTGGGATAAAGCACAGCTCCAATACTCATTATTTGGCACTGTCTCTAAGTCAGATATTTTTCACCATACACTTTAATTACCTCCAGGTACTCTGAGCTGGCACCAGCAACAGTTTCTGCTGCTTTAGCAGCATCAGTGGGACTGTTTTCATTATTGTACCAGACCTATGCAACTGCTCTGTATCAGCCACATAGCCCTTATTAACCTCAAATTCCCAGTGTCTCAACCCAGAAGCCCATCTGCAATCTTTAAATGTGGACGTTTGGTCCTGCGATTGGGCATGAACCTTTATTAGATTAAAACTTGGCTGTAGTTCATGACTATTTTTAGACAATATCTTTTAAAAAGTTACTATTCTTGTTATTAATGCCTCTGACTTGCATTCTTTTTGCATTCTTAAGATTCTGTTGGTGGGATGGGGCTTTGGAAAGGGAAACTGCCAGTTTGTGAATCATGTCTTTGAATTGGGAAAGGCAGTTAGCTGAGTGTCAGAGGATTTCAGTTGTGCCCCTCTGTGCTTTCCACAGAGCCATATTTTGCTGCCATTGTAAAGACACAGACCAAGGGCAATAGCAGGTTTTATGGGATGGAGAATCCTGTAAGCAGCTTTGCTAGGCTAGTTACTGTCCTTTTAAATTTTCCTTTTATCCTTTTGGGCTCCATTTGACAGGATCCTTGTTAAAAGGTGCAGTTGTGAACAAAAAACAACACACTAGGCTCACCCTTATACACTTACTGTTTTCTTCATTAATGCTATCCTCACCCTTTGTAGAAAAGGGAACAAGTGTGTGAATTTAAGAAGCCTGTAGAAGTGTTGCAGTGTAAAAGATACGACCCTTTTATCATTGCAGCTGTCATCTTAGTTGTATTTTCATTTCTCCCTAATTTGCAGTTTTTAGAAAGGCAACTGAAAGGCAGAGATAGCATATTTAGATTACATACATCCAGAGACACAGTGCCTTGGTTGTTCTGTTTCATGAGATCCTTTCTTAGCTTAAGTGAAATAATGCTTAATCCCCTACCAATTTGCTGGAGGTGAGCACATCTCTTCTTGCTGCTCCAAGCAACTTTCTGTATGTCTGCCTTTGTCTTACGTCTTCCGCATATTCTTTTCCCAGTCTTGTTCCTCTCTCAAGCAATGCCAAGGCCTGACAAGGCATTCCATTAGTGTGATGGTCTTATCTTCTCTCTAGACAGAAGTGTTTGATGCCACTTGCAGTACATATAACTACTGTTGGGGCTTTTCAGCTAGTCATGCTGTTTCATGTACATAGTGTTTTCATAACTAGCCTATGTTGGCTATAAAAACTTAATTTTTAGAGATGCTTGTAATTTTCAAAGCAAAATAATATAATGCTGGTTTGGGCTTTTTTTTTTTTTTTTCTCCTTGTGTGTTACAACCACAATTAAAACCATCAAGGCTATGGTATTTCAGGGAAAGGGTGTGCATATAGTTCCCAACAGGGTAGTGGAATTGATGATTCTACCTGTGTGGCTTTTGAAATCTTCTTCTGCTCCATATGGTCTCATAATCAATTTTCTGATGCATTTATGATTTGTACCCTCCACTTATGGTTTAAACTCCAATATCCTGAGGGCTGTCTGCTCAATGGGGAAGTGAATGATGGGTGTGGAAGTATGTTGTATTTCTGACTCCAGAGAGCAGTTGCATTTTTAAAGGCTGGAGGTAGATCATGCAGTAACAATCTATCTAGTTGGAGCTGAGGTTAAGACTTCCCTTCGGAGACCTTTTTTTAAGCTGCTGATGACATTTGCAGACAACGGGCTCCTACATGGGCATTTCTCATGTATACGCATTCTCCTGTTACAGACACACACTATTTGACCTGTCGGATCCAAGAGTGCTCGGAGACCAAAAGGAGTGGGCCATTCTCACGCTCCATTGACATCAGCTCCCTTGTTGTTCAGGATGAATATATCTTCATCCAGGTATGTTGACTTGGTACAAATGTGGCATGAATTCCGTCTCTGTGAAGTACTTGTTCTGCGCAAGAGAGGAAGTGTATTTTTAGGACCGCAAGTCAAGAGCTAGGAGTCTGTACCTGCGTGCTGTAGATTGGCAATGCAACCTGGGACAAAACAGTTGATTTCTCTGCTCATCACTTGTGTCTTGGTGAATCTAATATATTTTGTAAGTTCAATCAGCAGTAATCACAGTGGTCCATGAGGTTCACAGAAGCTCTAATTTGCTGTTGTTGTGTCTACTTGGATAACACAAAGAATCTAGTGGTGAAGTGGCGAGAACAGAGCAGAACATAGGAAAGGTGTGAATGATCATTTTAACAAATTGAAAAGTTTATGCTGATTTGACAGTCAAGTAATGCTAATGGAATGAACAAAAACTTGCAGCAGGAGGTAAAATAGCAGAAAAATTGGAAAAAGATGTTATAGGGCAACTTCAAAGTGGAAGATGGCTGTAAGTTTGTCAGCTAGTCAATGATTTTGGAGATGAGGAGAAAGTGACAGGAATTGAATTAGAAACTACTTGGTTTTGAGATTTTCTGGGACCTTGTGGGCTGGATGTTGAACAAGGCCACCTCTCCCAGTTTCATGCCTGGAGAAGTGTAAGAAGGAATAACACAGTATGGAAGAACACTTCCTAAACATGAGCCAGGTTGTAGAAAGTTCACAGGGCACAGATATTACAGACATGATGATGTTAGCTGCTTGTCACCAGTGCTGAAGAGGAGGAATGAGATAAGATGGAGCTTGGATTCAGGTAGTACAAAGAACACATACTCTTCCATTTTAGAGCAACACTGGGTTACATTAAGCTCCTATTTTACTTCCTTGATGGAACATTTTTCATTAATGTCTCAGTTCTGCTCTGTTTATTGTGAAATTTTCTTAGAAATGGGAGTTTAAGGGGGAAGGCTGATAATTCTGTGCTGGTATTTAGTGGAGGATTGGATCTATATGACCTGGGAAGACTACGCTACAAAAGCTGCATGCAGTTGAGTAACATTGGAAGGCTTCTCCCTTGTGTAGGGGAGTCTGCTGCTATGGAGATGACTGAATGCTAAGGGAGCCATAGCTTCCCTCATTCCTGCAGAAAACCCAGCCTGCTACTGCTTCTTTTGGCATCATGAGGAGACCTGCAGCTAGAAAACACTGAGAATGTAGCTTTTGCAACATAGTAAGTCATGATTTGACTAGAGGCTTTCCAACTGGAAAATGCTCTACTCTCCAAGGAGTATTTTAGAGAGACTCTCTTAATCTGGTGGTTTATGTCTGAGGGCATTGTGGAACATCCAGTTCTTTAAGGCTAGCATGAGGCTTTGCAGATGTTTCTTATTCCTCAGCTCCCATCTGTATTAAAACAAGGGTTCTCTGTTTAGAAACATGAACTCTCAGTGAGAACATCTGCCTGGTATGCGTACTCTTCTGCCTCAAATTAGCAGTGAGCAGCTCAGGCTAATAGCTGCTAATTGCTTCAAGTTAAAAAAAGGAGTGTGTGTGTATACAAAAACATGCATGTATGCACATGTGCCTTGACTATCCTTAGCAGTGTTTTATTATAGCTTAATTGGTGTTTGAAATTAAAATTATATACCCCCACTTTTAAAAAATGTTAAATATGCACTGTCCTGGGTTCAGCTTAAGCCATGACATATCCAATGAACGTTTCTGCTGCATTGGGCAGGAGACTCTACCTTTCACGCTTATCTATCACTTTCCCTCTTTTTTGTATCACACTTGCAGGATATCTGACTGTCCAGCAGCCTGTCAAAAGTGGCTGCAGAAACTGGGCATGGACTGAGTCCATGTAGTACTCGAGTAACATGTAGGCACTTCAGATTCACAGCACACACCTCTCTGAGCTGAAGGTGTGCTAAATCCCCCGTGCCCAGCATATGGTCGATGGGCTATGCAGAGTGTTTGCTCGGTACATATGTAGGAGTGCTGATATGTCCTGGTTGCATTAGTCTCACAAGCTGTGTGATATGGTTGCCTATTATGGGATGCATCAGATTGACTGTGTGTGTAGTGTCCTGTGTGTATCACTCAGACTGGATAATCTTGGACAGAAATGCGGGAGCCAGCTCTTTTGATTTCAAATATTAGAGATTAATAAATACATATAAAATTAAATGCTAAGAATCTGGTGATTTTTAATAGCTGCGTAAAGGGCAGGTGTGTGAGTTCTGATCCGTCGGTGCTGGAACAAATCATAGAATCATAGAATCATGGAATAGTTAGGGTTGGAAAGGACCTGAAGATCATCTAGTTCCAACCCCCATGCCAGGGCCAGGGACACCTCCCACTAAACCATGCCACCCAAGGCTATGTCCAATCCAGCCTTGAACACTGCCAGCGATGGAGCATTCACAACTTCCCTGGGCAACCCATTCCAGTGCCTCACCACCCTTACATTAACGAATTTCTTCCTCATATCCAATCTAAACTTCCCCTGTTTAAGTTTGAACCCGTTACCCCTTGTTCTTTCACTACAGTTCCTCATGAAGAGTCCCTCCCCAGCATCCCTATAGGCCCCCTTCAGATACTGGAAGGCTGCTATGAGGTCTCCACGCAGCCTTCTCTTCTCCAGGCTGAACAGCCCCAACTTTCTCAGCCTGTCTTCATACGGGAGGTGCTCCAGTCCCCTCATCATCCTCGTGGCCCTCCTCTGGACTTGTTCCAACAGTTCCATTTCCTTTTTATGTTGAGGACACCAGAACTGCACACAGTACATGTCTTAGAGCAGAGAAATGAACTAGTTTCTTTTAATTTTTGTCATGCAAGCCGTAAATTTTTAGCCTAAACCACTTGATCTGGAGTGTGTGGAAAGATCAAAACCTTCAGGGGCAATTTATCTCCTATGGCACTTATTGTGGGATAAGACTGGTCTCTCTGAATATTGCTTTCCCATTAATATTAGAAGGAACCGAAGTAGAGCTGAGAGATGATCCCTAACTTTATGACAGCTAAAATGAAGGAAGATGAATCTCAGCTATTGATATCAACATTTTAGATTGTCTGCATAGTTATTTACTAGTGAATATCCATTCTAATCAAGTTGATGAAGAGGCCTGTGATATAAGAATCTTGGGAAGCGTTAACCTGTGTAACTGTGCACTCAAACAAATGTGATCCTACAGTGCATAATGGATAGAGGAAAGAAGAATACAGAAGATGTTATAGTTCTATTATAAATCAATGATTCCTTATCATGTGGAATGCTGTTGTGCAGCACTTCTGAAAGGATCTTGCAGAATTGCAGTGCAAAGAAAGAAAATGAGAATGATCCTTGAAAAAATCTTGCCCATGAAGAGAGTTTGAAAAGACAGGGACTGGTTACCAGGCAAAGGAGATAAATAACAGCACACGAAGAAAAATGTAAAAGATAATGAGGAAGGAAGGAAGAAATAGCTACTAAGAAAGAGTAGGAAGAATTCTTATGAATAAAACAGTAGGTGATCACTCTGAATTTATTGACTTACTTTCTATTTGATTGATCAATAATTATTTAAGGATGCCTAGCATATCACTACGATGGGATAATTCTGCATAAATTGATATATCAAGAGAAAATCCTACTCTCTGTTGTGCAAATAAGTTTTCTTTCAGTTCACAAGATTGCTCTGATGTAGCCAGGAGCCAGTATCATCATCATCTTTCATGGTTAATACTTAAAATTCATACAGCTTACAGAGCAGGTCATTTATTTGTGAGAAAACCTTGGAATATGTCTGAATTTATTTATTGTACCAAAAGGAGCTAACTTGATAAGCAACTTTGCCGTTAAGGTCAGTGTCAGTTGTGTTCAATTATACAGCTGTGCAGTAGTGAAGCCCATACTTCCTCTACAGCTGTAATGTGCCATTCTTTGTAGCTGTACCACACCTTTCCTTATTGGTGCCTTTCAGTACATGCTTTCTAAACTTAGGTGCAGAGATAACCTGCAGCTGCCTATAAGATATGACATCCTGACAATTACCTGAACTGCTACAGTATTCTTATGTGCAGAGTCTACATTATAAGACCCAGGGGTCAGGGATAGTCTTTTGTTTTATGGATGAATCTAGTGTATTGATATTTTGAAGAATTGCTATGGTGAAAATGAATCACAGGGGGAATTCTGGGGAAAGTATTTTCCAAGTAAGTCTTATATCAAGGTTTCTAATGGAATTGCTCAAGTTGCTGAAAAGAGTCTAAAATGCAGTAGGCTGTAATGAAAATGGGGATTATTTTTTCAGGAAATTCTGTTTTGAGTGAGAAAGCATTGTTTGGAGGAAAACATTATTTCCCCATAAGTAAGCAAATAACATTAATGCTACTTAGTTCTTTTAAGAGAAGAGCCAGAATGATCTGTGTATGTTTCCTTGCCAATGGATTAAAACATTCCACTGAAATTGAATGAGCAAGTGTCATCACTTCTTGCAGGGAGTGAGGCAAGTCTGGTCCAAAAAAGTCTCAGTACAGTGTTGCTTATTTGTCATGGTGTGAGAACGCCTAGGGGGGTATGAATATGACAGTGCATTCACTGGAAATCAGCTTTGCTCTGGGACAGTGGTTTCTGCAGAAAGCAACATTTCTGTGGACAGACCTACAGCTGCCCTAGGGACTTAGGTGCTATTGGAAATAGTTGTCCCAGTTACCCAAAGGTTATGTGCAAGCTGTCTCAGATACAGCAGCTCTGTGGTTCTGATGGGTGGATGGAGTCCCATGCTGGATGAGCCTGGTTGCTAGCAAGGACTGATGACAGTCCCAGGGGACTGGTGCAGACCCACGTAAGGAATGTATTTTCACACAAAACCCTAGGTATTGGGAGAGGGACAATAATAATGATTAACCTCTTCAGAATGTGTGGCATGAAGACTGCTGGTAGTACTGCTGTTATAGCACTGGTGGCGAAAGAATGTGAGTCAGTTTACAGGGAGAGGGAGCATTTTTCATGAGGTTGGAATTGATGGAGTTGTAAAAGGCACAGATAAGCTTTTAGGCATATTCACAAGATCCTAAGGAACTTGAGGAAGGATTTGCTCTCTGAAAATTGTCTTTTTTTCTCTTTTCTCTAGCTGTAGGTCTCATAAGATATGTTTCCTCCCACTATTAATCTTGCTGTATTTTCCTTGTATAAACCCTTCAGTGTGCGGCTTTCCTCCCAGAGATCATACTAGTTTCACTCAACATGCAGTTAAGACTGTCCCTGTTTCTTCCTTAAGTTTCTGTCTCTGTCAGTGCTTGGAGATCCTCAGGGTAACTTTGGCCTTTTTGATTTGAACTGGCTGTAAGTCAACACAAAGATGTGTGGATGGGTGATTAATACCTATCTTCATTGTTTTTTATGTCTTTATTTTTCTCTACTATCCCAAGAGAGTGCAGCTGAAATCAATCTGAAAAGTAGCTCAGACTTTCAGCACTTTCCATGGCAATGACAAAGCTACTGGGCATGGAATACTCCTGAGATTTAGAAACTGGTTTGGATTTGGGGGTGATGCCTGTTTTCATTAGCAGGCCAAACAAATGCCTTTGGAGATGAACACTCTCAGATCTGCCTTTGGCTGGTGGTCTTACCTCATAAGGACAAGGAATGACACCTTCAAGCTCTGACTGAAAAGGGCTGGCTGGCTGTTTGCTTCAGATGCCCTGATCCTTTTCCACTTTAAATGGGAAGCTCTTTGTGCCATTAACCAGAGAGCCATGCTGAAAGGCAGTACATTAGCATTTCCCAAGGCCTTTAAAGAGTAGGAACATGGGTGCCCCCTCTTTCCACTCCAACAGCAGAATTTATCATGGTGTTTAACTGAAAGCTGAAATTCATAAGAGGCTCTTGATTCTCACCTGGCTCCTCTCACCATTTCTTCTCTAGGGAACTTTTCTTGGCAGCTTTCTATGACGTTTTATTTGTGATTCAGTCTCATGGGATCTGCACAGCTCTCTTGACTCCAGATTCCTTCACATCAGGCTGTCCTGGGACATGTGTTGGTCCAGTGCCCAAAACACTAAGTTGCTCTGGTGGTTGTGCTTTTTTTCAAAGTTGATGTGATAAAGGAAGGAGTGTGAATGGAACTGGGAAGAAAGAGTGAGCCTTGGTTGTGATTTATAATCCTGAATGTGGCAGGGTCCATGGCATTGCTATTTAGAAGCAGGGGATGATGTTTACTTGCAGCTTGCACATGCAGCAGTGTGGGAGCAGCTGCAGTTCTTAGAGATGGCAGGACTTCCATGTTGAAGGTGAAAAGTTTAAGTCAAAAACCTCCTCTTTGATACCAATCTTGTGTCTGGCTCTTCTTCACCCTCTGAAATAATTTTGTGCTTAGAAGACTTTTTCTTAATTTAGAGAGTTGCCCACCAGGGCAGCACCTCAGTGTACTCACTAGCGTGAGTGAGAATGAGTAAGCCCAGAATTTCTCCAGATGTTGTTGAGTGGTTGAGCTAAGTGGGATTCTTATAATACATATCTGAATAATTCCCCTGGTTTAGAGGAGCAAACACTTCTGCCAAAAGCTGTTGAACCAATTCAGTCTTCTTTTGCGTCAGAAAAGTCTCCTTAAAACATATGCAAATGTCAGTATTCACCCACAATCACTGATAGCTTCTTATAAGCCTATGGATAATACTGCCTTTTTTGGATGCATGGAGTCTCATCACAGTGTGTCCAAAAATTTCAGCTGAAGATGTTAGATAATTTTTTTTTTTTTTGGTAGAAAACAATTTGGTTTTTTCTATCTGAATCAAAGTATTTTTTAATCAAAATGATAGATTTATGAGAATTTTTTTTCAGTCTCAGAAAATAAAACTATTTATTATTTATAACCTTAGAATTGAGGTGAGGGGACATTCTTTTTAATATTTATAAAGGGAAAGAAGAAAAGTTTCTAATTCTATAAGCTAAGTATGTCTAAGCTTAACTCAGAGAAGTAGTTTATTACTATTACTGGTTGTAACTATGGTTATTTAGGAAAACTTGGAAGTGCTTATTAGTAAGACATGAGTGTATGTTTCAGATTTATTTGATATTTAAGGCTAGGCTAAATGAACACGTTTGCTGCATCGAAGTCAGTTATCTGATGAGCAGACTTCAACCTGCAGCCACAGCTGAGATTGTGCCAATTCATACAGATTCCTGACCTCAGTTCTTAAGCTGTCAATTTAATAAGTAGTAAATTTCCTCAGGAATGAAAAAAGGAAAAAGATTTAATGTGTTGGGGGTTTTATTATTTTTATATTATTTTATTTTATTTAATGTGAAACTTCTCAGCAGTGATTCAAGATAGGAGAGGAGAAATCAAACTTTGATTTCTCAGTCTAGGGCCTTCTCTTTATTTTCATAGAAGCTAAATATAGCATGTTCATATATATACTTCTTTCCTCCATTTTTTAACTAGGAGCCAAAGGTCTTAACAAAAATCAATCCATGTAATTTATTTTTAACTTCACCCTGCTTAGCTACAATTGATTTTTATCATTGCGATCGATGGTAGAGCAAACGGCTTGGCGGGACAATGGAGCACTCTCCAACTTGTAGAGTTTGGTCTTTGAGTCTTTTATTGAAGAAATCATTAAAAGCTTATTATGAAACTAATAGGATGAAGATGTTTAAATGATGAACACGATTACACCTGTTTTACTGGTGAAAAATACCTGCTACAGCTGATCTTCTCTTGCCCCTATTTAAAATACTGGAGGGCACTCCAGTGGGGGAAGTTAATCCATACAGATGAAAGAAAGTGCATCCCAGGTGCTAGTTAAAAGCTTTCTTAAAGCAAGAGAGGCAATAAGTAGTTAGCTACTTTCTTATTGACTGCTGAGTGCTTTTCATCAATTTCTAGTGCTGTTTCATATTTGCTGTGCTTTGGAACTTGAACCTAAATCTGTTGATAAAAAATTATTAAAAAATTATTTATTTATTTAATTAGTTAGTTACTGTTTATGCTTTATTTCCTATTTGTGCTGTACTTGCTTTTATCACTCTCTCCTCTCCCGTCACATTTATCAGCAGCGTCTGCAGCTGAAGATGTAAAGGATTACCTTGGCAGAGTCATATGTTTCCTCTGAAATCCTTCAAAAGGAGATTTAATGTGTACAATTATGTTCCTCTCTTAAGTTGGTTTCTGTGTGAGTAATGTACATTTGCAGCTCTAATGTGGCTTGTGTTTTGGTGTAACCACACACATTTTCTGTAGGAGTTGCTTTTAAAACAAATACAATATTTTCACTAAAGGTTACTCTGTCCTATAGCTGTGCTACCAGAGCTCTGAGAGGAGGGAAGTGATCAGGGACTGGGCCAGTGCAATAAGTGCTCCTGTCAGCAGATTTTCACTGATGGCCCTCTAAAAAGTGACACATTTTGAAAGCCTGATGAATTTACTAGGCAGCTTGAAGGTGTTTTGTGCACAGAAACACTAATCCTCAAGTCTCTGCAACACACTCAGGAAACTACATATTGCCTTAATGACTGTACAGAAGTAATGATATTAATGAAAAACACAGGGAGATAACTCAGACTAGATGGTACGACTGGAGCACCTCCCGTATGAAGACAGGCTGAGAAAGTTGGGGCTGTTCAACCTGGAGAAGAGAAGGCTGAGTGGAGACCTCAGAGCAGCCTTCCAGTATCTGAAGGGGGCCTATAGAGATGCTGGGGAGGGACTCTTCATTAGGGACTGTAGTGAGAGGATAAGGAGTAACACATTCAAACTGAAAGAGGGGAAGTTTAGATTGGATATGAGGAAGAAGTTCTTTACTGTGATGGTGGTGAGGCACTGGAATGGGTTGCCCAGGGAAGATGTGAATGCTCCATCGCTGGCGGTGTTCAAGGCTGGATTGGACATAGCCTTGGGTGGCATGGTTTAGTGGGAGATGTCCCTGCCCCTGGCAGGGGGGTTGGAACTAGATGATCTTCAGGTCCTTTCCAACCCTAACTATTCTATGATTCTATGATTCTATGATGTGATTTGTGCTTGGGCAGCGGAGAACTTCAGTGCACAGAAATATCTGGAAGATGGTTTATCCTGGCCATGGTGAATAATCAAGAAGGAAGAACATTACACTAGGCTCATGCAGATGTGTTCTTCCTCATCTTCTGAATCTCTTCTGTCATTGGGGTTAGGGTTGGGAGAGGAAGCACAATTTTTCAATTCTCATGGTGGCAAACCTGTGCAAGGTGTAGATAGTAGCTGGCTCTGATGAAGACCAGAATCCCTCTCTAAAGGTGTGAAGGGAGCAGCCTGCCTGCTTAACTTGTCATCACTCTTCCATGCTTTAATCCACAATTTTGTTTAGCAGGTTTTATGCTCACAAGAAGGAGAAAGGCTAACTACAGTTAAAGCAGACAGGAGGGATGCCAGGGCACCCTATGCAGGCAGAGAACACAAATTCAGGATGCCGTTACAATGCTGATAGTGTTTCTCAGCTTTTAACTTCTACCAATTCATTCAGTGGTACTGGGAAGGAGGAAACTCTGCAAACAGAGGAAGTTATCTCAGGAAAAAAGTGAGGAGTTTATTGCAAGTAACATCAGTTATGGACTATCAAGTACTTACTATTGACAAAGAAGTTTATATTTGGTTCTGTAATAGCCTGAGTTGCCATTTACTATGCTTGAAGTGGGAGGAAAATGACAGGAATCACAAATGTCAAAACATGTCTAGGCATTGTGGGTTGCTCTGTGCTATTATTAATTTTTTTTTGCTTTGAACATTATCAACAATGTAAAAAGTAGATGACCTGTTCATTAATTGTGCAGGGCAAGTGATTTTTATTATTGCAAACTATCCATGTTGATAAGCTTTGTGGAAAAGAGCCCTGTGTTCTCTTTTAGCCACTGGCTTAGTAAGTGTCCACTATATGCACATTGTTACTGTTTCTCCACCAAGGCTGTGCCTCTAATATATGGAGTTCTGTTGTCAGCATCAGTTCATATTTCTTTAGGCTTTCTGAGAGTTCTTTGAACAACAGGAGGCAGATGGGGTCTTGCTTAGCCCGGGGTCATGTCATAGATTTAGTAGTTCTATGTTTGTTACATCAATACCTACCTTACACTGGAAATAACAGGTCCCAGCATCAGCTATCCAGGAAGATGAGAATGAAGCCTGGTACACTGTGCTCTACAGTTCCTGACATCATCTAGCATGTCTTTACAATCTGGTACTTCATAACTCATCCTGTTTGCTTTCCAAACATTTTCAGGTAACGTGGGTTTTTTGTTAACATCTTGCTAAGAGGAAACAAAAACAAACCCCTCCTCTGAAAGAATCATATTCAGTCATTAAAATGAGAAATAGCTTAGTGTGTTTCTAGGCATGTCACAAAAGTTATGGAGATGAATAGATTCTATGACAGTTTTTCTATATTTCTACACAGCCTTGAGAACATACTTGTTGTCTGTGCTCTGTCCTGTTGCAGGTCGGGAGGGGGGTGAGCCAGCGTACTGAAACTTTTAGGGCTTTTAAAGAGAAACTTCTCATATTTCTGTTCTCAAGTGTCACCTGATGTAAGCAAGACCAGACTATAATCTTGAAACAATATGTGGTAATATTAAAGAGAATTAGTAGAACTTCCCGAGGAAGAAAGAACGCAGGAAAGGAAAGACAGATGTGTTTAATGACAAACACATTTATCCAAAGGAATAATTTCCACCAGCCAAAAGACCAATTAGACACATAAAATAGAATCCAGAGAAGCAGATTAATGAACCAGTCATTACCAAAGGAGGAGGAAAAAGACAAACCCAGCTAATTCTGTACTGAGCGTGACAGATGAGCTCACAGCAAATAATTGGGTGACATTCATCAAATGTGAGCTAAAGAGAGGCATTAGAGGGCAAAACACGATCATAATCTCTGGGATCTACAGTGTTGGAGAGTTTGCTCATAGGAAAAGTTCATCAAAATAAATTGAGTTGGGCTTTCCAAAATTCATTCTCTACTGCAGTGCTTGCCAAAACTTTGCTGAAGGCTTGATCATTTTTTGGAACTGTTGTAACTATGTATGTAAATCATGCAAAGATGAGGTCCTGGCTGGGAAAAGCTTCACACAAATCCTGCCAACAGAATTGTGGGTGGCTTCATATTAACTGGCTCAGAAAGACCACAGACCACAAAGCTTTTGATTTCTCAAACTTTGTCAAGGTGACCTAGTCCAGCTAGAGCACTGGAAGGGAGTTTAGCTAATGCATAATGAACTTAAACAGTGTCTGAATTCTACCTTTCTGCCTTAAAAAAGCACACAAACAAACAAATCCGAGAAAAAAAAAAAAAAACCCAAACAAAACCATCCAGGTACCAGTTTGCAGTGGTATAAAGCCAAAAAATCTATGTAAAAGCTTTTGAGTGTGGCAAACTTGGAGTAGTTCCTGTCTTGACAGAGAGGAGGGAATTTGATGTTTTTGATATGCCCCTGGATATTTCTGCCACACTATGTTCATGTGATTAACTTGAAGATTGTTGAACTGTTCCCAGCGTTAATTGTCGTCACAGCATTTATGAAGTATGTAAATATTCATGAATTGATGTCTGCATCTTAAAGAGGAATTAATAGCCATGTCTCAGACCATCAGAAGAGGTGGATATTAACCCAGGGTTCTTGCTGCATGGTCAGTGGATACATTCAGTCCTATTTGGACTCTGCTACAGATAATGATCTGGTGCTGAAATCATGAGTGGTGTAAAATGAGTTTATGTGTCAGAATTGTATCTTTTGAGAATTTGGATCTTCCATTGGAGGTCAGAAATATCACCAGGAGGGGATATTTCGACAGTCTCTATACTGTTTAGGTAAATATGACCTAGAAGTGTGGGATCCTTTGGGCAATGCTTATACAACTGATAGAGAGCTACAGTTATTGCAAACATTTATTTTTGCCTTTGAGTTGGACTGAGTGTGAAATCAACTGCAGAGTCTGTTCTCTTCTGTGAAAACTTGATTTTGGTGTGGATGTCATAGATGGAAAAGGCAACCTTCAGGAATAACACTCACAGCCATTTGGTGGTCTTCGCAACTGGAGAGCAGGAGCCTGAAATGCTACTGTGCCAGCCCACAGTGCACTTTACATAAAGTCAGAGTTGAGTGACCCCTGTTCTCTCACCACCTGTGCCACTGGCTTGTTTTGAGACCATAGGAAATTGCTCTAGATTTTCATGTCTGTGTTTCTCCTTGACTTTAGGCTATATGTTGTCTGTGTAGCGTTTGTTTGCTGTGATATGGGTCATTCTTTTGCCTTCTTATGTGGTGCGTAACATAATGTTGGGGTTTTTTTCTTCTGGGAGCACTAAATGCAGCTATGATAACGTTACAAAGAAAAATGGGAAACAAGCAGAAGGATAAGTCTTAGTGTAGAAGCCTGTCCTATTTCTAAACTTTCTTTTATTTCCAGGTGTTCAAACTGTCAATAGCAGAACCTTAAGTTGATTAGATATGAAATTTCATGACCAGTAATACTGGGTCCTTCAAATGACAGCTTCTCTAGGAAGAAAGCCACTATCTAGAGGTGATATCATTGCTGAGAATATAATTGATGCTATAGCAATATTCTATGTAAGCTCATTCTGAAATATCACTGTCAAATAAAAGGAAATATATCTAGGAGAAAATCTCAGACCTCTCTGTTATTTTTATTGGAAACTTAAGAAGCAACAAATGACATTCCATATAATAGAGAAGTGCTCTGTGAATTGTTTTATCTTAAAACCTGCAAGACTGCAAAACCAGCAGAATATATGAAATTCACCGATGTAAGCCTTCTTGTAGCCAGGCCTGAAATGGTGCCAGAAAGAACACCCACAGCAAAAGTGACTAGTGACAGGGTTTAAAATCACGTATTTTACAAATTATCAGGGCTAGCTCTCACTGATGCATGACATTTATCTACCCTTTTGTTGTGGTTTAAGTCCAGTCAGCCACGCAGTTCCGCTCTCTCACTCACTCCCCCCTCTTTCTTCCACCTGCTCCCGGGTGGATGTGGAGGAGAATCAAAAGAATGCAACTCCCACAGGTTGAGATAAGAAGTTTAGTAACTAAAGTATAACACAAATCACTACTGCTACCATCAATAATAATAATGACCAGGCAAATACAAGGAAAGAATACAAATTGCTGGCCACCCAATACCAAGCCCGACCACGCAGTGCACTCTCACCCTTCTGGGTCTCTGCTCTCTGCTTTTACATCCTGGGTATGACGTGCTGAGATATGGAATAACCTCTTTGGTCAGTTTGGGTCAGGTGTCCTGTCTCTGCTTCTTCCCGGCTTCCCCTCCTCCCTGGCAGAGCATGAAACTCAGAAAGTCCTTGGTCAGACCAAAACATCACTAAGCAGTAACCGAAACACTGGTGTTATCAGCGCTGTTCCCAGGCCCAAAATCAAAACCACAGTGCTGAACCAGCTACCAAGAAGGAGAAAAATGACTGCTGCTGCTGAACCCACGACACCTTTACAGCTCACTCAGTCCATAAACCCACAGATTTGGATATCTGTCATTTCCTCACCACATCTTCATGCAGAGATAGTAGGATTTCAGCGAAACCAGGTTTATAATGACAAAGTGCATCTAAGAGCTGACCTGCAGCTCTCCAAGAACACATTAATTGCATTTACTGTTTGCATTAAATGGCGCTAGTGTGGATCTCTGTTATGTTGGAAGACAACCATGGCCCCAAGGGTCTTGCAGTGCAGACATATAAGGCTGAGAAGCAGCTGAGAAAAGAGGTATTATCTCGTTCTTACAGGAAAGGAACAAAAGCACAGTGACTTTAAATTAATTGCCTAAGGTAGTTGTGCTGGAAGCATGTGATGAAACCAGACCATCTTCCACTCAAGACCTTGGACTTTATACCCACTTTTCCCTTTTTCCTGAGTTGTTAAATTCATGCTGGATTTGAAGCATGAGAGACAAAATGGAAAGTTCAATAGCACAGCTTAAATAAATAATACTCCAGCCCATCAAGTCTGGGAAATATTTTTTGGAGTTATACAAATGGTTTTAAAGACAGCTGTGCAGGTCATAGAAAAGATATCTGAAAGAAAGGTTGTCAAACCCTTTTAGCAGTGTCAGCATAGGGTGTCTTGGAAGGGTCATCACTCACTTCCTTTGATGTTTCCACAGGTGACAGCTGGTGGAAGAGCAAATTACTATGTGTCATACAGACGGGAGCCTTTTGCACAGATTAAATTGCCCAAATACTCTCTTCCTAAGGTGAGTACACCATTATGAACACACTCGTGTAATATCTTGAATAACAGTTTGCCCAGTGGTGAAGCACCTCGGTGGGATTCCTCTCTGGGGAGCTCTTTTTGTTCTGCTACTTGAATGATCTTTCTTAAATACGGATCTGGGGTCTTTACCTCTCTTTGCCTTTGATTTATGAGTGTTTCAGGAAAAGCATTTTCTTTTTTCCTCTGTAAAGAGCAAATGTGAATTAACAGGAACCTCAGAAAACAGAGTTCAAACCAACTTCTTCTTGACCAGTCTTCTGTGAACACCTTTCCCCAGTCCTACTCTGTTCTTTATTAATGATTTCACTGTAAGTCTGGCTGTGACGCTGAGAGTCCTGGAGAATGGTTAAGATGCTGAGCATTACTGCAGTCTTCATACAATGAGAGAAGAACAGCGTATAGCAGCTCCATTGTCCCCATCCTATGGCTGGACGTTGCCAAGAAATCATAAAGGTTGAGTGAGCTCCCTGAAAGTTGTGCCTTATCAATCCTTTGGACACACAGAACCTCTGTGTGATGATGCTTAGGAGATGACTGAGATGAGCTGAGATAAACATTGACTGGCAAAAAATGGGAGCGAAAAAGAGAGGGAAGTTAGTACTTCTCATATGTGCCTGGATTTACCTTCTTAGGTATTAGCTTTCTACCAGATCAAATGGTGCAAGCTTCAGAAAGGAGAATATGTCCCTGGAATTACACCCAGATTCCATGCTATAGCCATTGCTTGGGATTGTGTAGACCAGAGGGGACTAACCTCTCCAGTGCCTTGGCTGGATGCAAGTTTCTGGGTAGGTAATGGGCAGCTGAGACTACTGTTGCTCTTTGGAGGCTTGGAACTACCGTTAAGGGTATTGTCATAGGGGGCTGCTAATCAACAGAACTGGACTTCCACTTACTTATACAAGTGAAAATTTTGGTGAGATAACTGTTAGATAGTTGGCTAGAATTGCCTTGTGGGCTGGATATACCATTCTGACTGCCTGTGGGATATCTGCAGCCTTGCGGATAACAGCATATTTGCTTTAACTTTTATCTGAAAGCTTAATAGTTGCAAGAAACTTGCATCTCAAACTCCCAGTGTTGCATCTCAGTTTCTTTCTGTTTGGGTTGATAACAGCATACTGACACTTGCATAGCACAAATGTAGTTTCTTTTGTTTGTCACTCCATGGTAGTGGTGTGGGATTCAGAATGTCTGACCACACACTAACTTTTGGAAACCCTGCTGCCATTTTTCAAGAGAAAAACATTTTTTATGCTCTCACCTTATGGTAGGCCTTGAAAGCTGCCCCTCATTAAAAAGACAAGCAGATAGAAAGACTGACAGCCCTGCTTTTTTGACTGATGCTGTCACAGGTTGCTGGTCTGTTATAAGACAGATTTGTTGGTAACTCTGCTTTGGAATTGGTGCCTAGTATAAGATTAGGGATACTTTTGTCATTTAAAAAACAAAAGTACTTTTAAGCTCGGTGTCATGGCAAAGTCTTATAGCCATGTAAAGGAGGCTTGTTTGTGCCACTCTTAGTCACTAGAACAATTTTGCTGTACAGTAATAACTATCCTGTCACCTGGAGATTAATGAACTCTGCTGGAGTTGTACATAAGTGAGGCTGGCAATAGGGTAATGCAATATTCCACTGCTACTGGTCAAAACAGATTGAAGTTGTTGTATATTTTGCTTTATTTTCACACTGCTGGAATAGGTTGGGTATGTACTTAATCTTTAAGAAATTAGGGCTGTTGAGCAAGAACATATTTCTTGATTAAGTCTTCCTTCAGTGAGGGAAATGGCAAATCTCCCACTGGGACAGAATTAGGCCCTTATGGTTTTTCTCCCCATCCCATGCTGTTAGGCTATGTTAGGTCTATTAGATATAGCCCCATCTAATTAACCCCAACTTTTCATCTAGATACCTCACAGAGAAGATTAGGTTGCCTCTTAGGCAAGATGGGGATATTGAGCTGATCTTCCTGCAGATATTCTTCCCAAAAATTAGGTCACTCCATCCTTTGGGAGACTTCCAGAATTATGGTTTCTTGATGCAGAAAGAGAGCAAGGAACTAATCAAGGCTTCTTGAACCCTGAGGAAATTTTAAATAGGTACAAACAGATAAATGAAGTCCTACATAGCCACAGTGATTTTGCTTCTAGCTGTACTATTGTCAGTTTGTTCAACAATGGTGGCAAGGATGAAGTGCTTCAGTACTCATCACCACCCTGGAAATCATTTCCATGAACCTGCTTTAAAAGAATACTGAGAAAATGCACTGTCAAATCTTTTTGATATTAAAACTAAATGGGGAAACCCTTGCTGGACCTTCATATCTTGGTCAGCAGCAGGAATCCAACAAGGTTAGTGAGTGGATTATTTGACATATATAGGGGGATGATAGATCTCAGACATACTCTCAGTAGTAAAGTATGTTATTAAAAATCACTACCAGCATTAGCTCAAACTGATCCATATACCTAAGCTTCAAATAAATGTGAAAGTCCCAGGCTTTTTGAAACTGTCTCTTCACCAGTTGGAAGCACAAGCCCGTTAGTTCAGCATGTGAATGGAAATATTCACTGCTTTTAGCCTGGTGCTACACCATGCTTAGTGACTGTGAGGACTCCAGGCTTCGAGGTTGTGGATCTCCATGAGTGACAAAACTGACTTTCAAACTTATAAATAAAAAATGAAACTGAATGAAATTCCTTGAAGCTACCAAAAATGAAGAAAGCAAAACCCTTTCTCCCAGCTGGTGATCATTAAAAAAATGAAATGCAGGGAAGTCACAAGGGAGGTAATTTATTGGCTTGGTCTAACAGAAAATTGTTTAACATACCTATAATTCATGCTCCATCTCCATTCTTTCATAAGTCATGGTAATTACTACGTGTCCCAAAGGGCAAAGAAATAGAGATCCTCAGTAGCAGGCCTTTTGTCTTCTTTTAACAGGACATGCATATTATCAGCACAGATGAAGATCAGGTGTTTGCAGCTGTTCAAGAGTGGAACCAGAATGACACATACAATCTGTATATCTCGGACACCCGAGGGGTGTACTTCACCCTGGCCTTGGAAAATGTGAAAAGCAGTCGAGGGCTGGAGGGGAATATCATCATTGAACTTTATGAGGTATGTAGTAAAGGTCACCCTACAAAGAACAGAGACTTGACAGTTCAAGCAAGTGTGAATCTCTTACCAACCTCCCAGGATCGTCATCTGTTTTGAGGTCAGCACAGAGGCATTTACTGGATTTGATGCTGCGCCAGCTGCTGTGGGAATAGGTGCTGTGCATTCTGCTATGGGTGTGACAACTCGTTACTTTCAAGTCAGTGACTAGTTAGCTATGTGACATTTCCAAAAGGGAGAACCATTATCCTTCTCATCCTAATGTGGGTGGCTAGAGAAGGATTCAAAATATCATTTTTCCTGATGGACAGCTTAAGACACCTGCTTGCAGTCAGGGAATGTGGATTCCACCACTGTGAGCACTGAGCAGTTTATGAATGATAAAAAAAGGTTTATAAGTGCCATTTGCCCAGAGATAACAGCTGGATAACTTCTACCCCGAATCATCTTCCATTCCCATTCTTCTGCCAAGCCTTTCAGCCTTGGCCAACAGCAATCCATTCAGGACAATTGTTCCAGTTTTTGGTTTCTTCAGAGCATTCTGGATTTGGCTTGTCATAACTTGTTGAATGGGCCATCTGCTGAGATTCAGGGCTCAATGCTTTGCCAGCAGCAAACAGTACCAGTAGTAATGGTTGCAGGCTGACTTCTAGTGCTACATGGAGAAATGTTTTTGCAGTTACATGTAGAAGTTAGGATTAGACATTTATTTATTTCAGCCAGTATAATGCCCATTCAACAACATAGAGTCATAGAGTAGCTAGGGGTGGAAAGGACCTTAAGATCATCTAGTTCCAACCCCCCTGCCATGGGCAAGGACACCTCACACTAAACCATGTCACCCAAGGCTCTGTCCAACCTGGCCTTCAACACCACCAGGGACAGAGCATTCACAACTTCCTTGGGCAACCCATTCCAGTGCCTCACCACCATCACAGTAAAGAACCTCCTCCTTATATCCAATCTAAACTTCCCCTGTTTAAGTTTGAACCCGTTGCCTCTTGTCCTGTCACTGCAGTCCCTAATGAAGAGTCCCTCCCCAGCATCCTTATAAGCCCCCTTCAGGTACTGGAAGGATGCTATGAGGTCTCCACACAGCCATCTCTTCTGCAGGCTGAACAGCCCTAACTTTCTCAGCCTATCTTCATATGGGAGGTGCTCCAGTCCCCTGATCATCCTCAACTTGTTTATAATAATCCAGGTAATTTAAGGCAATGAGAGAAAATTCACAAACACATGGTTTAGTGTAAAGGACAGAGTTTACATTTTGTTTTCACCTAATTAAATATGTTTTCCTGCCTTTGAAAAAAGAAACTATTTGTCTGTTGCCATGAACCAGCTAAAATAAACAAGCATCATCTCCCATTCCTGGGCAAACTCTGTATTCCCCAGCTGTGTATCATAGCCATTTTACTCTTAAATGCTGATAGAGACTTTCACAGGGTCATTCGAAGGGTAGTGTCACTCAGGAGGCTTTAGAGTAGAAGGATTTGCATCCTTGCTGTTGCCAGGAAGTTGCAGATTTGCGCCTTTCTGTCTCACTTTCACAGCTGTGCGCCAGAGACCAGACTCAACACAAAATCTTGTTGGAGACATTTTGACAGGACCATATTCTTCTGGAATGGGTACTGCCAACAAAAATCAAAACATCTGGATCAACTGGGTTGATTTTGATAGAATTTAGGAGTGGAAGGAAAGTGAAGAAATCAAATTTGCAAAACATTAGTGTTTCGGCATAGTCAGGATTTCCATTTTTCATGTAAAATAAAAAAAGACCAACATAAAAAGATTCCACACTGCTGCTGATGTGACTTGCTGTCTCCCATGTTATGGTAATCTGGGAAGGGAGTAGCCACATCCTTAAGCTTACAGAGCTGATGTGTGACATGGTGCATGCTGTATCTTCAAGCCCATCATCTGCCTGTCTACAAGCACTCAAGAAAATCCAAAAGTGGGCTGTTTCCTGGAATTTGGTCTATGAACATCCTTGTCTTTTTCTTCTAGAGAGAGAGACTGCAAGAGGCCTTTCAGCTGTGCAACCATCATCAAGATATACTTGTAATGCCATTCACAGTCTTCTAGTACCAGACTGAGATGGCTTTATTACTTCTTCAGAGATCTTCCACTCCTGAAGAATGCTTAGATGGGCTTTACTTTTGGTCTGTTCTTCCGATGTATTTTTTCATCTCTCTCCATTTTTCCTAGGTAGCAGGGATCAAAGGCATATTCCTGGCTAACAGGAAGATAGATGACCAAATCAAGACTTTCATTACCTACAACAAAGGCAGAGATTGGCGTTTGCTGCAGGCACCAGACACCGATCTAAGAGGGGATCCTGTAGTTTGCCACCTGGTAAGCAGCAGACGTTTTCCAAAGGACAGTTGATTCATTCAAAGCTGCTTATTTTAATCACTGGGTTAACAAAATTTTCCCTGTGATTTTTTCTCTTGTCCTGATGGATGTCAAATGACTTATGTGTATGTTCTCTCTTTCTATAGTTTTCTAGATTTTAAGGGAAAATTATGACCATTTTCTTGACCTTTCTTATAGAGCTTAAGGTCAGAATAAGGGAAGTTCCCAGGAAAAAGTGCTCTAGATCAGATTGTTGGTAAAAACAAGTGCAGATATGCTTACTTGTAATGCAACATTCCTGTTTCTCTTTCAGCTACTTTTATGGTGCTTCTTCAGAAAATGAATGTATGCTTCTATTTGTAACAGTGCTAAGAGCAAGGGATCATTTTCAGAAGGACTGAAGCATCTGCATGGAGTTGACAGTGGTCGCACTGATACTTAACTTGTTGCATATTAAAGCTTCTGCCTTTTGTTTGTTTCCTGTCAACAGCCCTTTTGCTCATTGCACTTACATCTGCAACTCTCAGAGAATCCATACTCTTCAGGAAGCATTTCCAGCAAAGAGACAGTTCCTGGACTGCTGGTGGCAACAGGTAAAGAGCATAAGTGCTGCTCACTACCCACCCATGTCTCACTGGGAGCCTGAGAATACTTAAGATATTAGTGTAAAAGCTTTTAGCTCTGTTTTAGCAAGTGCTGAGCTATTTGACATTTATTCCTACTTGCTATAGGCTAGGAGAAGGCATGTGGTCGATGATTTCAAAAAAGCTAATGCCTGTCAGGTATTTGTTGCTTTACAATAACCGATATGCAGGTCTAAGCCCACATCTGCAGCTCGCATTCCTAACTCCTCTCACTTCACATCACTACAGCCACTGATGTAGATGTCTACCTGTCTGCTGGAGTTGCCATGAATGCGAACAGGGCCTAGGGCTATGCTCCTGGGAGGTATCAATACGATGCATCTTTTAAGTAGCAAGCACAGAGTTGTCACAATGCCTGTCAGGCAAACCATGGACTTCAAGAGTGCCTGTCTTATGCTTGACTCCTACTTTCAATACTGTATATAGAATCAGAGAGTCACAGAATAGTTAGGGTTGGAGAGGACTTTAAGATCATCTGGTTCAACCCACCTGCCATGGGCAGGGACACCTCACACAACACCATGTCACCCAAGGCTCTGTCCAACCTGCCCTTCAACACCACCAGGGGTGGAGCATTCACAGCTTCCCTGGGCAATCCATTCCAGTGCCTCACGACCCTCACAGTAAACAACTTCCTCATGTACAATCTAAACTTCCCCTGTTGAAGTTTTAACCCGTTACCCCTTGTCCTCTCACTACAGTCCCTAAAGAATAGTCCATCCCGAGCATCCCTGTAGGCCCCCTTCAGATACTGGAAGGCTGCTCTGAGGTCTCCACGCAGCCTTCTCTTCTCCGGGCTGAACAGCCCCAACTTTCTCAGCCTATCTTCATAAGGGAGGTGCTCCAGTCCCCTGATCATCCTCGTGGCCCTCCTCTGGACTTGTTCCAACAGTTTCATGTCCTTTTTATGTTGAGGACACCAGAACTGCACACAACACTCCAAGTGAGGTCTCACGAGAGCAGAGTAGAGGGGCAGGATCACCTCCCTTGGCCTGCTAGTCATGCTGCTTTTGATGGAGCCCAGGATACAGTTGGCTTTCTGGGCTGCAAGCACACACTGAATCCGGCTCATGTTCATTTTTTCATCAACCAACACCCCCAAGATCTTCTCCGCAGGGCTGCTCTGAATCTCTTCTCTGCCCAACCTGTAGCTGTGCCTGGGATTGCTCTGACCCAGCTGTAGGACCTTGCACTTGGCATGGTTAAACTTCATCAGGTTGGCATCAGCCCACCTCACAAGCATGTCAAGGTCCCTCTGGATGGCATTCCTTCCCTCCAACTTATCAACCGAACCACACAGCTTGGTGTCATTGACAAACTTGCTGAGGGCGCACTCAATCCCACTGTCCATGTCTCCGACAAAGATGTTGAACAAGACCGGTCCCAACATCGATCCCTGAGGGACACCGCTTGGTACTGGTCTCCAGCTGGACATTGAGCCATTGAGCACAACTCTTTGTGTGCAGCCATCCAGCCAGTTCTTTATCCACCGAGTGGTCCACCTATCAAATTGATGTCTCTCCACTTTAGAGACAAGGATGTCATGTGGGACAGTGTGGAACGCTTTGCACAAGTCCAGGTAGATGACATCAGCTGCTCTACCCCTGGCCATCAGTTCTGTAGCCCCATTATAGAAGGCCACCAGATCAGTCTGGCAGGATTTCCCCTTAGTGAAGCCATGCTGGCTGTCACCAAGCACCTTGTTGTTTTTCATGTGCCTTAGCACGCCTTCCAGGAGAATCTGCTCCAAGATTTTGCCAGGCACAGATGTGAGGCTGACTGGTCTGTAATTCCACGGCTCATCCATTTTCCCCTTCTTGAAAATGGGGGTTATGTTTCCCTTTTTCCAGCTGTCGGGAACTTCACCTGACTGCCATGATTTTTCAAATATGATGGACAGTGGCTTAGCAACTTCATTTGCCAGCTCCTTCAGGACCCGCAGATGGATTTCATCCCGTCCCATGGATTTGGGCACATTCAGATTCTTAAAACCTTTTTATTTTATTGCTTCAAGAGTAGCAGCACTTCATCAGCACTGCATGGGTCATTGTTACTGTGGGTTGTTCTGCAAAATAGTGTGATGTTTTAATGGCATCCTGCTACAGTGCTTCACGGTGGTACTGGCTGACCCACTGTAGTTAATCTGAAAACTATCACAGGCCCTATGTGCACACAGTGTGCAGCCTAATCAGGATGGATGGGTCTACCAACTATACTCAGAACTCCCAGTGGTGTGTGAGAGCTGCTGGCCTAACAAAGTACTTTTTGAATGGCTGATCCTATTGAAATCTGTCCTTTCAAGCATGCAGGCTGTCCTTTTTCACAGGGAGGCTGCTACATTTGCTCAGTGTACGTCCAAATAGCTCGACCATTCTTTCTGAGGCTCAGTTTATCTCCTTTGCCTGTTCACGCTAGCAGTGGCTTACAAACATATCATGTTAGTGTATTGCCTATATGAACTTACACTGTTTCTTCCAGCTCTTTCCTTTCTTATGTCCTTCTGTGCTTCTATGTGTTTGCCAGACTAAGCCAGAACGTGAGACAGGTTCCCTTCATGACATTTGTATCTCAAAAAGGGAAACACCATGTGATTTCCAGTTCACTGACCCAGGCCAAATGAAGTGAGATAATTTGGTTTAAACCTTGAGATCTTCCTGTGCATAGCCAAGTGGAGTCATTGCTCCTGGCAGGTCACGCACGGTAGATGGATGCTTAAGAGTAAGCCGTATTTGTGGTGCTGAGATTGCAGAGGCTTTTTTTATTTAACCTTTTAGGAAGCAAATAGAGACAGCAGGACAGTGAGATTATAGACACTGATCTAAATTGTTACTAAATGAGGTTCTTTTCAAGCTCCAGTGCATGGGAGGAATGCTTTCCCTAACAATTAACAATTGTTTAACAATTGTCTAACAATTAACCTTTAAAAGGCAGAATATAATTTCTACCTTACCTCTTTGTACAATAAAAAGCCTAATTCCTGTTGGGAATATGCACATCTGTTTCCACTAACCAGCTTCACAACAACAGGAGCATCTCACCATGTTGGCAAATGTGTTCCAGAATATACATTGCAACTTATTCTTGCAGGCACTGTCTACTTAAACATTCTGTGTCTTACTCTGATTTACAGTGGTACATTTCCAGTAATGATTGTGAACTCGGACTCTTGATATGAGGTTAGATTCTTTCAAAGGGAAGAATTATGTTTTAGTATCAGTATCTAATTGAACAGCTGCCAAACCCTCTTGACTTGTTTGGGAGTTAGTTATATTTGGTGGAGTTTAAATCCAGGTAGCTGAAGAAATTAGATGGAGAGAATGAGGAAAATAATGGAACAGTTTTGCACAGAAAAACAGACAAAAAGAAGTGATAGCAACAGAATCTCATCTTTTTACTCTCCTTCCTTGCCATAACCTGGAAATCCGTGTTTAGAAAGTTGGTTTTCAGTTTTGATATTTAAAATAAGATGAATCAAAACTTACACTTCTGCCTTTAAGTCAGTCTTTAATTCTTGAGGACTTCCACTTGTGATAAGACACTGGTCTAAACAAACCTTTGGACTGACACAGTAGATTTATCTTAGGGATGCTGGGGAGGGACTCTTCATGAGGAACTGTAGTGAGAGGACAAGGGGTAACGGCTTCAAACTTAAACAGGGGAAGTTTAGACTGGATATGAGGAAGAAATTCTTTACTGTAAGGGTGGTGAGGCACTGGAATGGGTTGCCCAGGGAAGTTGTGAATGCTCCATCGCTGGTGGTGTTCAAGGCTGGATTGGACATAACCTTGGGTGGCATGGTTTAGTGTGAGGTGTCTCTGCCCCTGGCAGGGGGGTTGGAACTAGATGATCTTCAGGTCCTTTCCAACCCTAACTATTCTATGATATTGCTATAGGCTTCTGGTTGCCCATGGCAGGTTTTCCTTGTACCTTCACCCAAAGCAGATGGTCACTCTTGCTGGTGTCAGAGAATAAGAGGAGGTAAATGGTCAGTGTGGCATTTCCTACATCCTGGGCACCTATGGAAAAGCCTTACTTGAATTGCACTGCCTCCCTGAGCCAGAAATTATATTTTCTGAAACAGTTTTGTAACATCAGTGTGGCTAGATGGGTTTCATGAGGGTGACAGGAGAGCATCAACCCACATCTGGGTTTTAATTTCTCATTTTCCAGCATTAAATGTAAAAAAAAATAATAAACATTTCTTTAATGTGCTGTTATGCTCTTGTTGATGCTACAGATTTATAAGAATGCCACCTCTCTGTTATTTTTGAAGAAAAAATGCTAGTTCTCCCTTACTTCCATGGAAATTACACCTGGTTTAAAAGCAGTCTCATTCAGAAGGTATAAGAGTGGCTCACTGAGTAAAGAACTTCTAGGCTCTGAATAAAGAAGTCATGGGTTTGACCACAATATGGTGGCTGTGGGCCATTATCGTTGGGAAGATTTCTGGCAGAGTATCTTTCAGTGTTACATCTGCCTGCTTCCTATGGAACAGATGTTCATACCACCAGAATCCCACCTAGCACTGACTGAAGTTACTGTTGACAGCAGAAAAAATACAGATCCTGGGTGACTGTGTGTCATGGGTTCAGCAGCAGCAGTCATTTTTCTGCTTCTTGTTAGCTGGTGCAGCGCTGTGTTTTTGACTTTTGGCCTGGGAGCAGCGCTGATAACACCAGTATTTTCAGTTAGTGCTTGGTAATGTTTTGGTCTGACCAAGGACTTTCTGAATCTCATGCTATGCCAGGGAGGAGGGGAAGCCGGGAGGAAGTAGAGACAGGACACCTGACCCAAACTGACCAAAGAGGTTATTCCATGCCACAGCACATCATGCCCAGGATGTAAAAAGAGAGAGCAGAGACCCGGAAGCGTGGGGGGCACACTGCTTGGTCGGGCTGGGTATTGAGTGGTGAGCGATTGTATTCTTTCCTTGTATTTGCCTGGTCATTGTTATTATTGATGGTAGCAGCAGTGGTTTGTGTTATACCTTAGTTACTGGACTGTTTTTATCTCAACCTGTGGGAGTTACATTCTTTCCATTCTTCTCCCCATTCCACCCCCCCTCAGAGTGGGGGGGAAGAAAGAGGGGGAAGTGAGTGAATGGGCTGCGTGATTTATGGCTTAAACCATGACACTGTGGTAGCTTTTCCCTGAACCACTGGGTGCTTTGAGAAGGAGGAAGGTGAGAACAAAATAGAGCAGATCTACACTGTTCAGTGAGCCCGGTGCTTCTGGTAATCCTAACTCTGGAAGCAGAAGCAAGATACTGATGTCAGGGGAGCATGAGAAAGAAGCTAGTAAGGTCTATTCATTGCTTCTTCAAGTTCTTCAGATATTGGGCTTCTCTCTCTTGAAGCTATTGGTGGATGGTCAGAGGTTTCAGAGGGTTGGGGATTTAGTTCAAGGCTGTAATTTAATCTGTATTAAGGTTTGTTACTGTAAGATATGAGGTTCTGTATGCTGTCTCAGATGAAGGATGCTGAAAAAAACCCTGTTTCAAGCTCCAAGGTAGTATCGCCAAATGGTGTTCTGCTGTGCTGTCTCTATACATGGTTATGGTTGATGTTTGAGATTTTCTTTGCATTATTTTAATGTGTGCATATCCATTCCTTAATATATAATGAAGGCAGAGTAATTCATCGTATAAGGCTATCAGCAGAACAATTTCCATCGTAATGGAAATTACAAGATTAAAATTAAGAACTGTACCAAATAACTAGTAAATTTAAATTCACAATATGGGACAGCTAGGTCACTGAGAACAATCAGCATTGTCTAGAATGCTGTTCAGTCTGGTCTCTCCATCTCCGCTGCAAAGTCATTTGACTCAGCTTAATTCTCTGAACCATTTCTGCTGCCTGGTGAGGTTCATACTTAAGCAAACAAGATTTCCTTCAAGTGGAATCTCTATTTCATTACATCACAATTTTCAAATAGTATAGCTCTTGTGAATGAGTGTTGTCACCTGACCAGCGTGTTGGTTTTAGATGAGAATGGAATCCAGAGCAGCAAAAAAGCACTGGTCAGAACAAGTAATTTTAGTTTCTTGTGAAAATGCAGTTCTGTGTTCTTCCATACAAGAATGTCTGACACTTGGTTGTGTTGCAGGCAATATTGGCTCTGAACTTTCCTACACTGATGTTGGCGTGTTCATCTCTTCTGATGGTGGAAATTCCTGGAGACAGGTATGTTTTGCAGAGTGAAGGAAAACATGGAGCATTTTGCTAGTCCTCCTCTGAGTCTTCCCAGTAGAGTGGAATACTCATGCAGTGCCCAATTTGCTTGCAGATCTTCGAGGAGGAATACAACGTTTGGTTTCTGGACTGGGGAGGGGCACTAGTGGCCCTGAAACACACATCAGTGCCCATCCAGCACATGTGGTAAGGAAACTTATTATTTGAGGTGTTTTCCTGGTGGGGATAGGCTGACAGTTGTGGTAACATCTATTGCATCACCTCGTCGGCATCTGATAGTGTCCATAAAATGAGTAAATGAGATAATTCTAATCTGTATTTTACCATCATTTTAGTTTTCTCTATTAATATGATAATTATTGTACCATTTTATAAATGTAATGGCTATATGCATAATCACACACATATATTAATTACTCTTTGTGCTAGTAATGTACTGTGATACTTCAGATGGGGTTTCTTTCACACAGACACATATAAACTGAGTAAGAAACCATCCTTTGTGTTTCTGGGAGGATGTGTCCCTCACTTCAGCCTTCTGTTTATTATTAAACTGCTTAGAGAGTTAAAAGAGAGGGAGAGGAGAGCAAAGCAGATGTTGATAAGACAACAGAGGTATGACAATAGAGATATGTTGCTAACGTTGCTCTCTCCTATAGGATTTCACTATCAATTTCCAAAGATACAGTGGTGAAAACTGAATAGAGCTGGAGGTGGAATAGGGCAAAGTGATTTCTCAGCTGAAGATACCATTTTTCTATAGATAGGTTATAACAGTCTAAGCGCCAAAGATATTGCCCAGAATTATCCTCTGCTTTGCCTCTGCCCCTCTCACTCCTGGCACCAGGTAAGCATTGGAGAGAGGCATTCTGAAACTCAGAACTAACCTTGTTTATGGAAAATGTGTGCATTAGCATCACCTTCAGTCTCTGGTCTTGAGTGAAAGAAAGACATGGCTAACGGGCCGACCTACCCAGCTTCTAATATTGTTTAGGTGTGAATTAGTTAGAAATAGCCTTCAGAGACAAGATTTGTGCTCCTGTTTGCAAGACTGAGTTCTCTCTCAGTTTGATGGTGCTAAGCACATGTCTATCTCATGCTTTTCATGCAGAACAGGAAAAGTGGCCTTCAGTCAAATAGAAAAAGAAAGCAATAGTGTTTGGCAGCAGTAATGAGGTGTTAAGGTCTCCTCTACCTGTGCCATTATGGTACAAAATCCTTCAGTTAAATTACAGTCATTCAGAAGCTGGAGACTTTAAGAAAGGCTGTCTTTACTGATCACAAGCTAATGTTCCAGAGATGTGCCTTTAAGAACATTAATGGCTACTTTCTCAATACGAAAAGCTTCTGGACTTTATATTCCTGACCTGACAGATAACTCTTGGGTGGCTGCAACATAGATTTCTATTAAAGTTTAATTATGTTGCATTTAAGCACATTTCATGACCACCTGAGCTAAAGAAATGCTTTAGTTTTGGTGTGATAGTAGATTATTAATACAGGATGTATTGGCTCATATTTCTAAAGCTTTGGAATTTTCCTAGGATAGGAGAACCAAGTGTTCTTTAAGAGATTTGTGCCTTTGTGCCTTTACAAGCAAGTCGTAACTTAGCACGTACTAAGTAAGGGCCCGGAGTTAGCCTAGGCCCTTACTTCCCCTTATAAAGGAGAGTAGTAACAGGCAGATCCATAATAATGCTTCCAGCAGACTCCAGCTGTCTGTGGTTAGAGCATGTTGTGTGACTAGAAACGTTTGCCCCTGATAGGTAACTCAGTGACCGTGACTATACCTGATGTGCCACAGGACCATGTGAAAATGCTTAGATCAAGTCAGGTATGAGCCAAGGCAGAAGTGTGTGTTAGCCAAGGCTAGGTGTCACCAGCCGTAGGTACACTGGGCTGTGGCAAGTTGAGCTCTGAAAGAATAAAAGGTGAGCCACTTATTGAGAGAGATGTATTAACTGTTTATTACTATATTATTCAACCCAGGTGTAACCATTTCAATTGTGTCTTACCTTGTGAAGGCTCTTTGGACATAAAAAGCATGTGAGATGCAAGTGCCTGTACTGGGGTAAGATTTGGTCACAAGTTGGCTTTCCACAGGAGCTGAGAGCCCAGTTCACCTTAGTTTGCTTTGCAGAGGTTCATTTCAGATGTTCTCCCTTTCCACTAAGTCTCATGAAATGGCATGTGCAGTACTATGAGTGCCCCACCTACTCTGTTAAATGAGTAGTGATTTAGAGCTGTTATTAAGCTCCAATAGGTTTCCTCCAAAATGGTACCCTTAGGGACTTTGGAATTTGCTTCATATCGCCTCAGTAGGCACCTGTTTCATGGGCAGGAGTTGAATAGATTAAAGGGTACATGTATATCCATTAGTTCTCAGGCTGAGATATTGTACAATAAGTTTCATCTTGGAGAAAAAGAGGGCTGGATAATTGAAAAGCCAAGAGAACTTTAGCTACCCTAATGAAGCATGCTATTCCCCAGAAATTGAAATGCTATTTAGATAGATAAGCATGCAGGAAGAACAGCATACAAATGCACAGGTGTATGGGAAGATACATACATTTAAATAAGTAGATTTAGGGCAGATAAGCTTTTTGTATGCTGTTGTACTCCCAGCTTTCTGTCTTCAGTCTATAGTCAGCTTCCTATTCTGGCAGATGTGCACTGTGAGTCAGGTGAAGGTATTTTTCTGGGTGCTGTGAGAGGCATATGCTTAGGGAATCGTGATTGCAAGCCTTGGTTTTCTACATTAGAGGTTTGAGGTTGGTGTAACCCATTGTCATAAATATTAAACTGGCCTCCTGGTCCTTTGTTGGCATTAGGTGTCCGTGATGAGACTTACTTGGGGTGGGAGGATTCAGTTCCCAGCAAGACCCTCAGGCAAATCCAGGTGCTCAGATGCATGTGTGTGAACACTCTTCTTGCCTGGAAAATAAGGCTAACTTATTTTCTTATTTTCACTTTAAAATGAGAGATGTTTCCTGCTGTTTAAATAAGAAGTCTGTGCCATGATTGTCCGTTTGGTAATGTCCATCGGTAGTAATCTGTGAACTTTCACAGCCGGGGTACCTCACAGAATTACAGAGAACTCTGTAATGGCCCTGCTGGGAGAAGATCAAATAATTTTATAGCTAATAAACCTTTGTGCTTCTCTGTTCATTATTTGCCGGTATAATTTGGAGCTGAAATCCTGTGCAGAAATTGTGCAGGGATGGTTATGCAAACAGTCTGGGGACAGAGAGAAAGGCAATTGCTTGCAGGACTGTTGATGGGCATCCAGCCTGCAGGTTGCCTGTCTTTCCTGCTGCGGTAACAGCTGGGTGTGCACACCCTCCTCTGTCTGTTTTCTGCAGAGTTGTGGCACAGGCTAGCATGGTGACCTGAGAGCTGGTGGCCAACCAAGGTCCATAGGACAGCAGAATAGGATCAGGGACCATCCCACTGCCCCAGCTAGAGGTAAAGCACCCAGTGGCAGCCCCAAACCTGGGCGTCAGGCAGCTCACTGGGGACAGGGATGGGCTGGGCCAGGGCCAGGGACATCAGCTTGTGTCAGGCCAATGTACTATCTAATTCAACCAAGACCCTGTCAGCTGGATTAGGACACATATGCTCTTTGATAAAAACAGGAAGTAAGACACATGGTGATTGTGGGTATGGACGGATGATCAAAAGCCACTGAATTATCCTGACTTGTCACTGGCAAAGTGAACAGATTCCAAGAAGAGAAACACTTTAATTTTAATCAGCGTGCAACTTTGCTTTATGACAAGCAGTGAGCATCCAGGCTAACCACTGATTGTGGACTCAGTTTGGCTTCCTTCCTCCCTCCACCTCTTTGTAGAATGGAGAGCACCTCTGAAATGGCATGCAAGGAAGTATTAATAGTTAGAGAGATTGTAGTTAATGCCATATGGCATTGATACGCACATGGATTGAAATATCCCATGGTGTTGACAGCAATTTTCATGCATTCAGGACAGGAGTACTTATGCTCTGAGAGATGCCTCATGCCAGGTGCTATTGAAGATCCAGAAAAAGGACTTGCAATGGTCCTTGATCCATTGAGGTCTGATGTACAGCTGGATCAAATATACCTCTGTCCTTATTGGCAGTGTTTATACTTTCTAAGGCTTTGATCTTTCAAGGTACACCAAGAGCATGAATTAGTGGTCTGGGAAATGGCAAAGATTGGTGCTTGTCTATAAATCTAGCTGGTGGAGCTTGCAAACCTTACAGAACCTTTAATTGCTGCAGTTGCACTGAAGTTTTTTATGTGTATAAATCTTGTCTGCTTCTATCCTAGGGTGAGTTTTGATGAGGGAAGATCATGGAGTAAATACAGTTTCACATCAACACCACTTTTTGTGGATGGATCCCTTGTAGACCCTGGCATAGAGACCCAGATAATGACGTAAGTATAGCAGCTCTTAACTTCTTTAAAATGTGATGGCAGAAGGGAGTGCATGGAGATCCCCAAGTGCATGGTAAGCTTCATGGTATGCAGTGCAGCATTGTGTAGTTACACATGTGGTGTTGCATGAAAGTTTGGCCCTGTTTGTGGGTTTTGCTGATGGTCACAGACCCAGGTGGAGTATCCATGTATCATGTGGCAAACAGATGATGGAGCCAAACTCTTCCCACTAGTGGCAGAGGGTATAACAAGGTCCCAAGCTCTAGCTTGTGAGTTCAAATAAGACAGTAGGTAAACCTACTTCTCTGGGGAGTGTTGTAGCCCTAATTACTTTACAGAGAAGTTGTGGTATCACCATCCCTGTAAGTTTTCAAGCCTTGACTAGATGAAGCCACCTCTGCCCTGATCTATATTTGGTGACTGTCTGTTTTGGAGTAAGACCGTGTGATACATGCATGGATTGAAACATCCCATGGTGTTGACAGCAGCTTTCATGCATTCAGGACAGAACTGCTTATGCTTTTATGCTCTGAGAAATGCCTCATGCCAGGTGCTGTTGCAGATCCAGAAACAGGACTTGTGACATCCAGATGTCCCTTCTCATAAATGTAACTGAGATTGTGTTCCATGCATCTGGTGTCCCAGAGATTGCAGTGCTCTTCAGAGGCCACAGATGTGTATGGCTGCACCTAATGTTAGTTCTGTGCTTGCTCCAGTTGTGCAGCTGGACTGTCTTTTGAGATTGCTGCTGAGTATGAATATCCCCAAACCTCGTTAGTTGCTATCTGCATTGTGGGCTGTACATATGGTTTTAGCTCAAGTTAAGTGTGTTCTCAGTGTGTGTATGCAGAGCTGAGCTCAGAATAACCTTCCTGGTCTGGGGTATAGCATGCTATGATTCACCCATACAATGGAAGGAACAGCCTGGGCTGGCACCCAAGGTTCTTGGACCTTCCTCCTCTCAAGAGCGCTGAAGCGCTGGGCAAGGCTGGAAGAACTGGTGGGTAATTTTGGCTCAAGAGCAGGCCATGATCAGAGTTTAACAAACAGGAGAGAGATGGAACTTCTTAAGTTCAAAGGCATCTTCAAAGAGTCATTCAGTCTCTTGTGCAAAGCAGATAAGAACATGCTGCATTGGGATTCTGAACAAAGAAAGAACTAGATGCACTGCCTTCGTTGCTTGCAGATGTGCCTTCTTACCTGCATTTTCTCTGAGCTGGCTGGAACAGCTTGAAAAGGATCAGGAAGCAAGGTGGCTAAGATGCCTTAGACTGAGGCATGCCTGTGTAGCATATCTGCAGCGGCATGCCTGTGTAGCATATCTGCAGCGGCATGAAGGACTGCATTTGGTTAATCACATCAGATGCTGTTGCTGCACAACTATAGGGCAGGAGCTACACGATAAATTTCACCTTGCAGTTGATTTGCTTTTCCTGTTTTCTGTGCCTTCACCTGAAGTTCCTGCAGATTTTCACTACTTGCAAGAGAAAAGAGATTCAGCCCCAGTGTATTTTCTTCTAGGCTTCAGCCCATCTGCCTACTTATATGGCAAAAATGTGTACATGTCTCTCCTTGCTGGTGTCACTGGTAGTGACAGACTTGAAAGCAGACTGCTGGGTATGCTTGTCATCAGTTTCTGAGGAAGCTTGGATCAGATAGAAGTTTTTTTGTCTTGGGCATTTCTGCTAGTAATTTGAATTTATTCCAACTGGGTTGCATGATTTATGTTGGTATGTCTTTCAAAGACCAGACCTACATTAGCCTTACATGAACAGAAACAAGTATGTGGTAAGGAGTTGTCTGTACTTGCAGTTGATCTCAACTTAGCTGTAAGAAAAGGGCTGGGGGAAAATCCTCCTCTGGCAAAGGGTCATTTGAGCTGGCTGCTTCTATGCCAATGGCAGAAGTGTATTGGTGCTGTAGTCTTGGGAGGACCAGGAAGGAATATCTAACTTGTGCATACCCATCTATATCTCCTGTGCTCAAGTTTCACAGAAACACTGGGCTAAGTAGTTGTGGTTATCTTTTATGCCTATGAAGCATAGGAGCAGCACTTTTAAGTTTGTTTCCCAAACACTGCTGGGGCAGAACGAGGCAGCTTCTGTGTCTGTGTCACAGACAGTTACTGAGTTTTTATTGTAGTAGAGGTGGTATCAATTATAGTAGAATTACTAGCTTTTCCTTTACTCCAAAACCATGCCTTGGCTTTGGCTTTTTCTGCAAAAAAGTAGAGTACTTGTTTGTGTAGGAGAATATATCTGTGCATCTGCTGTCTTGCTATCTGCAATATTAACCCTGTTTTTGCAAAGAGCAAAACGCAACAGCATATGATATACCTGTGAGCCTTTTCACAAGACTGCTGTGAGCATCTTGTTGGGGCAATATATACCAATTTCCAGCTAAAGATTAGAGCCTGTATTCTCTTCACCCTGTGCATTTTTCTCCAAATGCAGCAATAATGTGTCACTTTCTGTGTTAGTAAATAAAGTGTTTCTCTGAAATTCTTTGGGCAATGCACAATGTGTATCATCTTCCAATCCCCCCCCCCACACATGCAGAGACAGATCTGAGCTCAAATAAATTTGCACATCAGCACCTTCATTGAAATCAATGGAGCTAATCAACTAGCTGTAGATATAGCCCATTTACTTCAAAAATCAATGCAGTTTTCTTCTGAGATGAAAGATTTGTTTTAAAACTAAGATTATTGTTACTTATATGTCTGTAGTCTTCTGATGGAGAATGTGGGAAGTGAGTTATCTTGCTGAATATTGTGTATCAGCTTTGTTGAGAGCTGACTCTTGAAATCTCCGCAGGTGTATCATTATTATTGCTATTGTTATTGTTATTAGTATTGTTTTTTATTATTACTGCCATCATTAGCAATTTTTAAAACTATTCTTAATAGTCTGTAGTCTGCCATACAGAGACATTTCACATGACACTTGTAATAAGTGTTTAGGGAAATTCCTATTCACAATGTTAAAGAAACTGAGGAGGAAACAGCCCATTTATAAAGCCCGTTTGCAAACCATTTCTATGCAGATTACTTAGGTATTTCTTGCAATGAGCATTTTAGTGAACTCATCTATAAGGGCAGTGTAGGATCATGATGAGCTTGTGGAAGCTTTGGCTGAGAAGAAGTCAATGCCTTTCTATTGCTACTGGCCATCCTTTGACCCAAGGCAACGCATGGTGGTTGGAGATACATGGAATTTGCGTTTGCAGGTAGAAATCCCAATGATTTCAAGAAGCTGATGAGAGGAATACAACGGTTTGGGATCAGCGTCTCCCAGCTGACACTGGGATCAGTGGGAGCTCTTAGAGTAGAAGCAGCGCTGAGGCAGGCACCGAGACTGTGCTCATATTTGTGCTCTGCCAAACTGGGTAAGTTAGTGGCTTTTAAAGATTTCTCTTTCATCCTGGAAAATCCAAAATGTTTCATTGAGTGGTCTCAGCTGATTCCTATTAGGGACACTTTTTTCCATTGATTTGTATAAAGTGGTCTGTGTTCAACTACTTCAAAAACTAATATTTGCAGGGCAATGTGTATACTCCAACTATTATTAACATATTTTGCTATTAACAACATTATTATAATACCATCTTATTAAAATCAGTACATCACTGTAGTGACTATTATTCCCAACCTTCATTTTGTGGCACATCCTATAAGGGGCTTTCTGGGCTGTAGGAAGCAGCAACAGTTTTAGCACAGAATTTCATACCACTTCATGGTTATTCTCTGAGCAGTTGCAGTATCTGTCTATATGAGCATCCTAGGTTTTTTGGATCTTCTGTGCTCTGTGTTGTATACAAATGTCCTAAGAAAGTCATAAAGAGCTTACCAGTAAAATCTGTAGGTTTGCGTGTAGGGGCATTTTATGATTCTGAGTATCTTAGTGTACTTTGAGTTGCAACCTGCTTTTAATGGGAAGTTGGACAAGATGTCTTGCAGAGGTCTGATTCACTCTATTTTATGATTTTGTTATTTCATATAGCTGTAAGGGTGCAAGAATTAAGTATTTCCTTACAAGCATAGCTGAGTGGGCTGTGCTAAAAATGTAGTTTTGTGACACACAGGGGAGTACTATGAAACTGTGTGAGCTTGTCTAACTTGTAGCTACTGACTGAACAAGGTGAATCCACTGTCCCTCCATTCCTGGCTGATCATCCACTTATACAGTTCCTTCTGTTGTTGTTTTGACACTCATCTCATCTGACAAGATGGTCAGTTCAGCTCTTTTAGCATCACAGAACTTCAAGAGATTTGTACCAAATTTTGGTAACAAATTGCAGTGTTTGGTGCAGGTGTGAGGAAAACAGATATAGCAAACAAAGGGTCCTGTATGAAAACAACTCAAATGCATAAGGGCAATAGGTTATGTATGTTCTTATGTGACCCACAGAGTGCCTAGAAAGCACTAGTCTTTGAAATCTATAGTTTTCTAAGTTCAGTCCTATAACCCTCACTGGTGACTAGTATATCTTCTAATGATATCACGTTCTATTAAGTCTGTGTTGACAAGCCATAGGCACAGCGTGTTACGTGCCTGAGATTGTCCACCAGGGGGAAAGAATCAGATTGTATTACCCTTGTAGTCAATCGTGATATATCCAAACAGAAGCAGTATTTGGTTGAGAGAGTTGCTAGTCTGTACCATTCAAATCAGAAATGACATGTTTTTGTGGGTCCAGAGAAGGGCTTTATGTTGTTCCAACTCTGACTCGTAGTTATTACCTCTGCCACTTCATCTCCTCTGCTAAGCATCTCTCCAAACTTACATTAAGAGAAATAACCTTTTTGCTTCACAGCCCTGCAGAGCTTTGCTATCATTTTAGTAAACTCATTATGTGTGTGTGTGCAGCCACTCATTTATAGATGGGGATCATTAAGTTTACTCTGATAAATATATATTTATGTATACACGCCCACTTCTGTGTTTCTATGTATGTATACTTAATGGTCCGTATATATCTGTGTATGCATCATTGAGCATTAACGTTTTCAGTGAAAGGATTTAATACAAGCTGATCTGCTAACATTGCTGCAACTACTGCTTTTACCTATGTATATGTTAGAAAATGTTCCTGGTTGTGAATGAGCAGGTTATAAGCCCTGGCCTTTTCTAACACCTTCTCGTTTACATGGCCATGCAGCTTTACCAGAGAATTTCATCTCCATTTCAGGGAGCATTTTTCTTCCAGGAGATCCATAAAATTACTAGCAATCCATCACTGGGTAGCAGAAGAGTGGGGCAGAATGATTAAGTAGCTGAGAAACATTGGAAAAGGTGAGATAGATGCCAGGAGGTTTGAGGTAAGAAAGAGAGCATTAAGGGCACAAGCCACTCTGAGTCAGATCAGAGGTCCCTCTAGCTCAGTTTTATGCTCCACAGTGGTGAGTAGAGGATGCTAAAAATAAATATTTTTTTAAAAAGAAAACTTTACCTTTTACACTTTTCTCATTTACAGAGATTTGCAAATAAGCGACTGTCTTGGCCAAATGTTATTTTTATTTCTAGGACATTAATGATTTTTTTCTTTTTTTTGAGGGTTGTTTTTCCCTAAGTTCCTTAAAACACTTAGCAGCCATATTACCATGTGGCCAAGAGTTCTGAGTCAACTCTTATTCTGAAGAGCTGACTTACCTGTGGAAGACATCAGCAAAGTATGTGCATGTATGAAGGCAACATGGATAGATTCTGATCAGCACTCAGCAGAGATTTAGCAGGTTGAGTACGAGAGAAGGGCAACAGCTCCCAGGTCCAAGCTCTCACAGAGTTCAAAATTACATGGGAGTCAAGAGTCATTTTCCTGTCACTTTCTGATAATGTGATTATCATCTTTCATCGTCAAGTAAGGCAACATTCACTGCCTTCTGCTCAAGTCTTGCTGTCACATTTAAAAGCTGATACAGGCAAGAAAATTACAAGCTGACACTGTCCTTAAAAGATTCTGCCCCTCTGCTTCGGGGTAGGGAGCTGTGGATCTGTCACCTCTGAGTGGCTGGGCTGAGAAAGGTGGCACCTTATGGTTTCTACTACCTTAAGGATATAGAAAACAGTGCTTTTATTGGCATGTGGTCAGAGGAGCTGGCCTTCTCCCTGCTGGGCCAGCAGCCTTTGTCCTTTGTAGCTGGCACCCCTGCTAGCAATCTCAACAAATGAGAGAAGAGGTGAGTGGATGGCAGAAACACCAAGAGATTGTTTTTCCTAGAAGAAATTGAGGTTCTTGTCCAACATGCGTAAAGACAAGACACAGTGTTCCTCAATTCCTGTGGCCCAGCAGAGGTCTTCAAACTCCTGCCGTCAATCTGGTCTCTTTTCATTTCACTCTGCTTGAGAAAAAGAGAAAGAAACTGTCTGAAAAAAAAAAGACAGATTTTCTTCTGCAACTTCTGCTGCTCCTGCTGAGCTCAATAAAGGATTTGGTGATGAAGGATTTTGGAGGAATGATTTCAATAGAGGTCTGTAGAAAGCTAAATCCAACTTGCAGCTTCTAATGCAGAAAACAATAAAAGTGATCATTTAGGGGAGCTGTTGTGGCAGAGGGTTCTGAATTCTGTCCTTATTTATCTTCAGCTCTTTTGGGAACCAGGGCTGACCAGCCCATCTGCGCCTGCTCTCAGGCTTACCGAAACTATGGGGGTTTTGAAAGATTGGAGGGCAGATTTCAAAACCTGGGTTACCCAAGTTACATTGGTACCATAAGATACATAGAAAGCGCTGATAGGTTTTAATTGTCCCCATTGTGGTTTTATCACACATTTCAGTTTTCCTGTCTTTTTATGTTTATTGCTTTATCTGTTTGTGGTGCAGTTAGCTTTATTATTAGCTATGGGTTTTACTGCAAGGCTTTGATATGCCCTTGTGAGTTCATTGCACTGTCCTTGCTCACGGGGCTGTGAAAACTGCATTCACAAGCCTACATAAGGATTCTTCATAATAGGATCAGTGTAATTAAAGTGTATCTGTGAAAACAATGACTGCACACAGGAAGAAAAGTCAAATTTAGAACTTGATCTGAGGAAAAAAATTGCAAATGTAATTATTAAGGAACCAAAATGATTGAAAGGATATAGGCATTTGCTATAGAAAGCTACATTCCTGTATCATCTGATCTAATTCCAGAACTTTCTGGAAGTAATGAATACCTGGGACTTTGCACAAAAATGATCAATCTGCTAATGCCATCAAGTGACTTTACAATGGACAAGAAAATGTGTGTTATAGGAATTCCCATTTTATCCCAGCAGATGATCAGTTTATACCCTGGAGTAAGACAGCTGATTACCCATATCATTATCTTCATTTGCAAGACTTAAAGATATTATTATCAGTTGCAGATTAATCAGTGTCACTTCCTCCTCCCATCTCCCTTCCTGCCAGAGGAGTACTCTATTTGTTAGTCTTTGGATTGCTGCATGAATTCACCTGAACAGTCCACGATAATATTGATTGTGCTGCTGATACTTGCAGTATGAGTTCTTTCTGTGGCACCTGAATGGACAAATCAGGTGATGAGAACATCTACTTAGAGTAATCTCTCTGAGACAGCATTGTGTGATTTATGGAGCCATAGGAGGAGGATGTCTGTGACTGGAGATCAGCTCCCAGCAGTTGTGCCATGTACTCATAAGATTCCTGCAGAATCCGTAACACATGGAGAAGGCATTGGGCTCTGTGGCATGTATTGTCTATCTTTGACTTTCTGTGGCAAACATTACTTTTATTGAAGTCACGTGCTATTTATGGACAGTAGATCAAATATTATACAAATATAGTTATTTGCATAATAGATAGAGAAATTGAGGCAGAACAAGGGACAAATCACAGGTGGGTACTCTACTGTGCAGACTTTTCCCATTCCTTAGGGGAAAAGAGATGCTGAGTCATGTCTGTAATGCTTAGACAAGGGGTAAGCATATGGAGGAAGGGGGACTAGGAAAGGGTGTTCAGACTGGAGGCTTTTATTCACTCAAGTGAATAAAAAAAGCCCTTACAGAAGAAGCCAGAATGAGCAGCAGGCTGATACATGATTTATTTTCCCTAAGTAAGAGGATAAGGTTTGCCTGATGACAGTAAAATTCAGATATTCTCATCTAATGTGCTTCTTTTCTTGTGCTTTTAAGTAAGGACAGATGGATTATAGGTATTGTTCTGTCCTCCTGCTAGCAGCTGGGCTGGGCTGTATAAAGCAGTCAGGCCTGGTGTGGGGTACACAGGGTCCTGTGCACACATATGTTCCTTAGAGTCATTCACCTTTCTGTTAGAGCAAGCCATGAATTATTCTGGTGCCCTGATCCCACCAGCCCTTAGGGGACTTGGCCTCGGCACCTTTTCATCTCAGCCTGGCCCTGATCCTGCACAGGGCAGAAGGTGGTGCAGCATACCTGCTTTACTGGGAGCTCTCCGTGCTGTATTGGCTGCACAGTTCACTCTAATTTTTCATCACTGGGCTGAGTGAGTGGTGGAAAGCTACTCTCCAGAGGAGCCATACTGTAGTTTGAGGCATCTCATATAGTTCAGGTAGTGCTACAAGCCTTTATTCCTAAGGAGAGCTTGTCCTCATTGCTTATTGTACATGGTTTCCTTGTTTCATGATTCCTTTGACCCAAGCCTGTGAAAATTCCCCCAGTATAACTGATCAGCCACCTTGTCACACTGTTGCCCAGCCAGTTATAGATCTCATCCCCTCTTGAGCCTTCTCTCTGCTACCCTGTGCCAGACAAAGCTTGTCATCCAACTGCACCACAAACTGTCTGTCCCAATCACGTGTTTGGAGCTTACATGTTCTGAGCAATGACTTCCACATTCGTGTTGGACATCACTGGTTAAAAATCTGCTGATTCATAGGATGAAAGATTAAAATGACTGAACATGCTGTATTACCCAGCTGGTAATACAGGCAAAGGGTCAGCACCTGCCTCTGTTGGGACCACAGACCTGTTAGTGACAGAAACACTCAGGTTGCTGATACCTTCCAGTGTCTTTTCTAAAAGAGGGACACAGCATCATCTTCAGGTATCAAAGCTGTCAGACACTGATTGTCTTTCATGAGTGCTTCGAAGAAGAGAAAGAACCCTTCTGAAAAACAGCATTAAAAATTAACGTGCTTTCCCATCCCCCTTCCCAGGTGTCTCACACTCGCTTTCATGTTGCTGGGATTTCTTTTGAAGCAATTGTCATGTAAAGTGGTTTGGGAACATTGGCAATGTATTTTTTAGAGACCAGATTTCAAAAGGTTTGGTTTGTTATTCAGTAAGTTCTTGTATGATAGCACTCGGTATTTAAAAAAAAATAATGAAAATCCCTATTTCCCCCATTGCCTTGTGCTATTGGAGAAATTGAGCCTAAACTGTAGGAATGCTTCATAATTACATGTTCTGCAGATTACTTACTGATTGCACTTGGCGCTACTTGCTAACTAAAAGATCATGCTGTACCATGTCATTTGCAGCGGTTTTCCTCTTCTGCTCGTACTTTAAAGGAAGTGCCCACTGAGCTGATGAATAATGCCAGGACTGTTTTCCAAAGCTGAGGGAAAAGGGTCAGCTACGATTGTACTGCAGGATTTTTATTGCAAGATTTTGCATTTTTTCTCTATATTCACAGAATTTTTTCTCCTGCCCCATCTCATGAGCCGGCAGTGTGCGCTTGCAGCCCAGAACACCAACCGTATCCTGGGCTGCATCAAAAGGAGCGTGACCAGCAGGTCGAGGGAGGTGATTCTGCCCTTCTACTCTGCTCTTATGAGACCTCACTTGGAGTACTGTGTGCAGTTCTGATGTCCTCAACATAAAAAGGACATGAAACTGTTGGAACAAGTCCAAAGGAGGGCCACAAGGATGATCAGGGGACTGGAGTACCTCCCGTATGAAGACAGGCTGAGAAAGTTGGGGCTGTTCAGCATGGAGAAGAGAAGGCTGCGTGGAGACCTCAGAGCAGCCTTCCAGAATCTGAAGGGGGCCTATAGGGATGCTGGGGATGGACTCTTCATGAGGAACTGTAGTGAGAGGACAAGGGGTAACGGGTTCAAACTTAAACAGGGGAAGTTTAGATGGGATATGAGGAAGAAATTCTTTACTGTAAGGGTGGTGAGGCACTGGAATGGGTTGCCCAGGGAAGCTGTGAATGCTCCATCGCTGGCAGTGTTCAAGGCTGGATTGGACATAGCCTTGGGTGGCATGGTTTAGTGTGAGGTGTCCCTGCCCCCGGCTGGTGGGTTGGAACTAGATGATCTTAAGGTCCTTTCCAACCCTGACTATTCTATGATTCTATGATCTCCTCTCTCCTTCCTGATCTGGAATCTGGCAGTGGTGCAGCTTTTTGTGACCATTTGAGTATGGATTGCTAGTCAGTGAACGTGGCCAACACTTTGAATTTCCTTTCTGTGGAAAATCTCCATGTCTTGTCATTGAGTTTCACTTGGAACTGGAAATAAACCACTTCCTTCAGATTCCATCTGCATGAGCAATTCTGTGAAATCCTCATTTGACCCTTACCTTTAGGAAACAGAATGTGGACCTAGATTTTCTTGACCAAATTTGTCATCATGCAAACTTTATGCTGTTAGTATATTCCTGGAGGTTTCACTGCTGTTGTTTTTGATCCGTCCTAGTAGAAGCAGTAGAACAAGGCCTTATGTACATGGGAATTACACTAATTTACACCAGCTGAAAATCTAGATCCAAATGGATGGTATATTTTACTTGGAAGAAAATGCATCTCTTCTTTCAAGAAAAAATTGTAATTTCTTCTTTCTATCCACAGAAATAAGTACAGCAGCCCTGAGTAACCCAGTTGCCCTCAGGTTACTCTTCCTAGTTAATAGGTCAGCCAAAAGCAACTGCATTAAAAGCTCCAAAGTGGCTCTTAAAGACTGTATTTATTGTTTAGGAAAAAAATTAGATGATGTTTTTTGTTGACAATTGCCTGCCTTTCCAGTGTCATATTTACTCTTTTATGTTTCCTTTGTTTCCAGTCTCTTGCTCTCTGCATCCTCTTGCCAGTCATGAGACAGTATAACCCTCCCTCTCCCTTTTCCACTCTCCCTAATTGCTGGTCTGTGTCTCTTTCAATTAAATTCTACTTCCTTTATCTCAGCCCCTTTCCATCCAATTTCCATGTAACTAGTGACCTCCTTTAACGATAATTCCAACTAAACCCTAATAAAAAACAATTGGGAGGTTACACAGCCCATTTGGTTTTCTCTAAAGTCATGATTTATGTTTAATTCATGGGGAAATAGCTGATCTCTCAATCCCCATTCATAAAACCTAACCCTGCCAGCACAATTTCCAACTGTTCCATTGTTGCTTGTGTGGTTTTGGCCCTAAGAGCTGAGCCTGCATAAAAGAGCTAGTTTTGCTTTACTGCTACTTTCTTACACAGAGGTGGCTTCAAATCCAGAGTTCATAACAGGCCCTCTTCTTGGTGTGAAAATGCCAGCATTTCCTCTTATTGTCTCAAAGGCTATAAATGCCAACAAATGATGTAGCAACATTTAGGTACCAAGTCCTTCTGTAAGTGGTGCACTGAACTAGGATCTTTAGCATGATAGGCTATTTTCCCTGCTATTTATGATGTAGGACCAGGGTAGCCTGGCTAGTGGGGAGAAAAATCCAAACCAAAACAAGGCAATTATGTGAGAGTACCTTGTACAAGGACGCAGTCAGTTCTCAGCAAGAGCCAATATGTTTGGCTGGATCTCGACCCTTTCTGCTATGCCATCCCCCCACCTCTGGTCTACATTACCTAGCACTCTGGATGCAGAGGAGATGTCAGCATCCCATTTGTGTTGCCTCCATAAATTTGTCATACTGATGCTGAACTAATTAGTTCTTCTGGAGCATGGAGCACTGTTGTACAAAATGCAGTTAACTGGAGCAAACTGGAACTCATATCTGGCTAGGCTTCTTAGCTCCATCTCGGTGCTAGTTGTACAAGTGCCAGAATATATCTTGCAGAAGAGCTTTGTTCTTCAAGCTTGCCAAGAGCCGCAAGAATGGAACTGTTGAGCTTAGACATATGCAGACTTTACCTGGCAATTGCTCAGGTCTACTTCTGCCAAATAATTAAATGGCTTTAGAGTTCATGAGAGCAGGCCAGCCAAATTTGAATAGCTGTGATCCTGAACATTTGCATTGACGGGTCCAAGCTGATACTGCATGGACCTACCATGGGTGACTATGAGTGAGCCTATGTCATACCTATCCAAGCTGTTTGTAGAGAGGAAGTCTCGAGCCTATGCTATGCCACTACACTGAGGGTGATATTGACCATACTCTGCTTATAAAACCACACTGGTGATATTTGCTGGGAGGGGAGGTATGCCTTAGATACCTGGTTAGCTGTTAAATTGCAATAGTAGCAATATGTGCTTATCTTTCTGGACATCTAAGCCAGAATGAGCACCTTCAGTTGTGGTGGATTAACCACTCAGTGCTCCTGTCTCTGTGATTGCCCAGATCTGGGGCTCCCCCTAGCTTTGGTGAGACAACTTCATCCTCTCCAGGGACTAGAAAAAAACAACACACACTTGTTTCCCTGTCAGGAGGTGGTTCTTCCAGATTGTGTTTCATAGCACTTCTTGGGTTCGTCCATTACATTGCTTCAAAGACAAATAAAGAGGGGTTTTAACTGAAATAGGATGGCAATCTTGCTTGACTTTCTCTCTCTCTACATTCCCACAACAAAAGCGCACATTCAGGTCAGCCGAAGCTTTTACTGATTTGGGTGATGTTACTGTTGAGGATTTTTTGCTTGCTAAGGCACTTCTGCAAGCATTTTTCTTTTGCAATAAGAAGGGGGGGAAAAAGGCAAGGTTGATTTCAGGCTTTCTTAAATGAAACAGTGCCTTTATGATGACACTGCAATGAGCTTTTCTTTCAGTATTATCAATTAAGGTATATATTTGGTGCTCTTTCTATGTAGTTTTCTGTTGATCCATCTATTTATCTGTTTGTGTAGTTCATCTCAAAAGCTGCTATCTATTAAGTATATATTATTGTTTTGCTTTTAGTTTATTTTTAGATATTCACAATGCTTAAAGCTTAAACAGTCTATTCTGTAGGACCTGATCTTGTTAAAACCTGGCTTCAGAGTCCCCCAGGGTACCTTGTGATAAGCAAAATCTGGTACCTTTTCACCTCCCTCACCTTGTTGATGTATAGTAAGGAAAAAATGCTTCAGAAAGGAGGCTACGTTTGGCGATTTATATACTGAAGATGACATTAGCTGCTTTTTTCCTTTGGTTCTTCAGCCTTCTGTCTCACCAGTGAGCACAGCTGGGGACAGGAGGCATTACCAGAGACTTTGACCATTATCTCCTATTACATGCAGAGGAGCTAGGCTGAGAAGTGAAATAAAAGTCCTCTCTATCCAGACCAGACCAGCCAAGTACAGACAGTTTCAGTGCATGCTCACTCCATATGTTATCCTGCCAGTTTAATTCAGAAATGATAGGAAAGGACTTGATTTAGGCATAAGAAGACATTTCCATTTCTGTACTTGAGCAGCTTGTCTGAAACTGCCAGCAGAGATAGATCCAGATGGATACAGCTGATGCCTTTTCTTGTGAGCAATACACAAGCTATTACTTGAGAAGATCTATTTCTCGTACCCTAGGCAGGGACAGTAATTAAATCTATGGACCAGCGGTGGATGGGTTGCTATCTTATGACCTTCATAGAATCACAGAATGGTTTGGGTTGGAAAGGACCTTAAAAATCATCGAGTTCCAACCCTCCTGACACGAGCAGGGACACCTTCCACTAGACCAGGTTACTCAAAGCCTCATCCAACCTGGCATTTGAGCAGCTCTTATCTCTGAAAGCTGCACCACATGGCTGATCAGGCTTAAGAAGCATTTTATTAGGAGGGCGGGGAGTTGCTGCTTCAGGAATCAGGTGACACAGAATCATCTCTGCAGCACAGAGGAAAACATCCCTCAATTCATTCTGTTGACCTGTCAGGAATGAGCAGTATTGAATAACATAAAAAGCACAACTATCAACAATTCAAGGAACGATAAGGCAAAAGCAATGCAATTTGAGAACAGTCTATATATGTAAAAAGCCTTTAAAATAGCTTCTGTACAAGGTTATCCAGTCAGTATATACTGCATTTGCAAGTTATTGTGTATTTAAAAAATTAATGAAAGATATAATTATAGAAGCATTACCAGTGACCTTTTCCAAAACGACTCTGTCATGAATCTGTAAGCATTTCAGAATTGTTTTCCACGTTCCTAATATTTTTTTCTGCAAATTAGTGACATCTAGCCCTGGCAACAAAAAAGAAGGGATTGGGAAGCCTTTTCTGGTTTCCTAGCAATGGTTTCACAACGAGTTATCCATAAAGCCAGTTGAGAAGATGCTGTCCTATTAGCTAAGATTTTATGTGGGGTTTTAAATGCTTACTCTGAGGGACAGAATAGAATCTATCCTGTCTAAAGCCTGTAAATTACTATTCTATGGCTTCGGTTGGAGAACCTTTGATAAATTGAGCTTAGTCAGAAAACTGATTTTGTCTAAATGCCATCTGGGCTCCTGTATTTATTGCTTCTCAAGGACTTTCAGATCAGACTGCATAGATGGGAAAGATCGAAACATACTTTCTGGGTTGGCTTCATAAAGTTGGACCTTGAAAACCCATCTCTTTTCTTTTGTCTTCTGTCCTTGCAATAACCAATTAAGACCTTTCAGTTAGGCCATGGTAGATAATGTTATTGAGGCAAAATTCATAGTACTTAATGTCGCCTTTTCCCCTGCATCATCTTGATAGTTTAGCTATATTTATTATAAAAATAAAAATCTACCTCCCTAATTTAGTGAGCAGAAAAAGTAAAAAAACATGGGAATCAGATAAGATAAATGAAATGGCCTCTTCAAAGCAATGTGAGGACTCATCATTTGAGCAGGGAAAAATTAACTCCCACCAATCTCTTTCCATTTTTTCCCTTGGGAGTTATGTCCAGCCACATTGGATACAGAAATCCAGATGTACTTACTGGAGCACTTAATGCTAAGCACTTACTGACACCTGAACACTAGCAGTTTTAAGATGTTGCAGCCCTTTGCTGTCTGCCCAACCCTCTCGAAAACAGACATGGTGGGGAGAGGTCATGTGCATGTACCTTAGTTGCTACAGAAAAATATCCAGTGATGTAGTTTACAAAACTGATAAAAGCAAGGTTCACCTGCAATACCTGATTATGCTCAGTCAGGGTTTGTTCCCTGCGATGGTTTACTTAGGCTATTTTTAATTCCACAAAAGATGAGTGTTTTCATCACTTCCTGAGGAAAGCTGTTTGAGGGTCCAACGGATCCCCACAGAAACATAGGACTCTTTTCCATTCCTTATGTTTGCTTACTCTCGTAGGAGTTTCAAATGCACAACAGAGTCATCTTGAAATATAATATAGCCTTCATAATGTTGTCTGGTCAATCAAAACATGCTGTAGGTGTTTGGGTTGCATTTATTATTGGTGAACAGTGTTCACAGGGTGCAGTTGCTTGCTAGCTTCTGTGCATATCAGCAGCTCTTATCTCTGAAGGCTGCCTTGCAATGGCTGATGAGGCTTAAGAAGGTTTTATTAGCAAGAGGGATGGGGGAATTACTGCTTTAGGAATCAGGTGAACCAGAACCATCTCTGCAGTACAGAGGAAAACATCCCTCTCTGTTCACACTTTCTAATTACATTTAGTGTAGTATTGTTTCCATCTAAATTATAGCAATTATATACAGAGATCTTCTTTGAAATCATTTAATTAAAAGTAGCTAATGCTCTTGTGCTTTTGGAATGCTAATACGCTGCCTTCCACTTAGGAAACTTTGGGGTTTTTTTCCATTAATAGATATTATCATGAAAAAATTTCAATGGCAGAGGGTTTTTTGTTTTCCAGTTGGTGTTTTTGGTGTGGTTTTTTTTTTTTTTTTTTTTTTTTTTTAGCTTATTTTAATAGATTTAAAAAGCAACTGGTTCTGGAGACTTTTGTAAAGCACAAAGAAGCCTTTTGGTCTCCTATTGGACAGTTAGCTAAGAGTGAACCTTCGAGCAACATTTCACTGGAGGTGCATTGGCTGCTGAAGTGTTTGATTTCTCCAGATGTGTTATCTTCTGGGCTCAAGCAAGTGTTTGTATTTGTTTATATTCTTCCCTCCTGTTACTATTTTTTCTATGTAATACACATGCAACCAAATCCTGAAGTGATATAAATCTGCTGGACTGAATGGTTTCTGCCTGCTGAGTTACAGCTTTGCAGGAATGACATTTTCAGTCATGCATCACATCCAGGACAAACAAGATTCGTGGGAGAGCTGCCCAGCTATGCAATAGTACCATGCACTCTGGAAGAGCATGTGCTGAAAGCAATTGTGGCATAAAAGCTGGAAAGGTTTACGCACTGCCAAGGGAAAGTGGGGAAGAGAACTAGAGTTAGAAGTCCTACTTGACTACAGTTTCAGAGGCCTTCTGCATCCCCACTATGTACTATTTCCCATTCCTCCCTTCTTCCTTCCCACGAAGGAGACCGAGTGTCCTAGCACCACATATTGCTATGGTTTCCATGGGTTGATCTTGGTCCAGGATGTGCCTTCTGTGTTGACAACACAAAAACAGGAATTGTGGTTTCTTCTGTTGCTTTGAATGTGGTGGTGTTTCCTATGACTAATACCTCACAATTAGGACTACATTAAGACATGTTCTGAAGAGCCAGCAACAATCTACCTAATTAAATCCATTCCATCATACAAGTCCTTCTCCACCTACTCATTTCTAACCTGTGTATACAATTGTCAAAGGTTCTTGTATTGTACCCTCTCCTCTTCTTGTCAGCTTCTTGGAGCTTGCCTCTGTGAGGCAGAACCTGGATGTAGAAAGGTGTCCCCAGCAAACCCACAACTCTAGGCTCTTAGATCTCCCCCACCCCACTTTCTTTCCCTGATCCCACGAGCTGAGACAGGTCTAAATGGAAGAAGATGACTGATTCCTGGATGGTCTCTGTTTCACAAAAAACAACAGAGGAATTTAGTGCAGGCTACAATCTACAGAGGGAGTAGTTTGGACAGTGAGCAGAGACCAAAGCCAACAACCCTGCATGATTACAGTGTAAATAAAGATGAACTAGAGTAAAGAATGGCAGCACACTGAGGACAGCAGGATCTGGATTGCAGTCAGTGCTTGGAAACGGAATACAAGTTTTATCTTTTGTTTCTATTTCTCTTTCATAGCAAAATTTGTAAATCATCTCTCTCCCTCTTTTTTTAGTCTGGAATAATTAAAGCAACAAAAACTTTAATCTCATTAGTGGCTTGTGTAGAAATGGAGGTTAGCGAAAGATCCTGCATAATGAGAAAAAACATCATTTCTCTGCCTGGTAAATCTCACAATAAGGGTGATACAATGACATTTCATGAATGTCAGAAAGATTTGGGTTCCAGTACATGTAGAATTTTTCAAATCTGGAACTTGTCTTTTCAATGATGTTTTAGGTTCTTTATATTTGAGATAGCCAAGAGGTTGTCATGTTATAATGACAAATAAGCTTGATTGTTATTGGGGATTTTGTTGTTTATGTGTACTGAGATGTTCCCCCTACCAGTGAGAAGCTGTAGTTTTGTTCATGGCTTTTAAAGTCTGGTCACCCATCCTAATTTCCTCCTGTTACACACCTCTTTGGAAATCCAGCTGCTGTTGATTGAAGAGCTGCTCCTTCCTGAGAAAATCACAGCTGGCCAAAGGAATAGCAAACTGTTACTTGATCGAAAACTAAGCACCCTGCAGCACTTGTGCAATGTTTCTGGATGGATGAAGTCTTTCATTTGGGTACCTAGTGTTATTTGTTAATTAAACCATGTTTTTACTATGATTTTGCTTTCTTTTGCAAAGGTGTGAGCTTCCAACATGTGCAGTCCCTTAGTATTTGTGACGATGGTACTTTAGTGATGTATTCCATCAATGCTCATTGTTACATTGGTCCTTTCCTTCCAGACACTTAAGAAAGCACACAGGTCTCCCTGCATGTGAAGGAGGGCTGTATAGTTGGAATAGCATGTAGGGAGGCCTGTGTTCAGCAGCCAGTTCTGCTGCTGATCTTCTGGTCCAAACTTATGCAGAAGTCTCTGGTGCTATTCAATTTTATATGATCCCTTTTGTCATCCCATTTGTGGGATGATCTCTGCCTCAGTTTTGAATTACAGTCTGAGTCCTTCCACTGTTTTTTGAGTGCTCCAATTGTTCCTGTATACTGCCTTACTCAGTACAAGCCTTGTGTTGCTCTGAAGTGGCATGTGTCATTTTATCCCAGAAATCAATTTATTACTTAACCAGATGAACCATGTAATGTGATCAGTGAATGCTGCTGCTGAGTGACCTACTCAAATAATTAAGAAAAACTCTGCTAATAACCTTACAATGATGATCATTTATAATTCCATTCCTACTAGCTGCAGTCAGCATTCACCAGGTGGAAGGGATGTTGCTGTATTTGCAGATCGCTTGCCTACAGTCTGTATCCCAATTATGTTATTTCGGGTGATTATTTTACAATTCATTAAGTAGTAAGATTCTGCAACACAAAAGTTCAGCAGTAAAGAAACTGAGTCAGCTAAGAAAGGCTTGATTTTTATAGAACTAAACCCATGTATTCATCAGAATTGCTCCCTTGACATTATGCACATTACTTTTTAGTCTGGTTTTTTATTGTTCTTGAGTGTTACCTAGCTGTCTGTACTAGAGTCAAGGTCCATTGTGCTCAGTACTAGAGACATGGAAGACATTCCAACACAGGCTGTACAAGGGGTCAGGAAAAGGCTAAATAATCCTAGGATGTTATAGGAACAGGATCTCTGACATCAAGCTCCAAGACTGTGTATTGCTTTGTGCAGAGGAGATTCGTGAGAAATTATTTGCTTAATGGAAACATATCTCTGGCTGACTCTGGTTCTTTCCTTTTTTTTTCTCTCCCATGCACAGAGTTTTTGGGCACTTCAGTCTCCGTTCTGAATGGCAGCTGGTCAAGGTGGACTACAAGTCGATCTTCAACCGAAGGTGTAACAAAGATGACTACCAAACCTGGCATCTGCACAATCAGGTACTCTCACTGTGTAGGGAGGGGGTGATGAAGGTTCCTTTTCCCATACTCTGTTGCCAGGTAGGAATGTGCTTGTTCTTTTCAGCAGATCATATGGATTTTTTGCATCCCTCAAGTCACAGTTGTAACCCATTACTGCTTTACTTCTCCTGAAGCATATGCATGAATAAACACAAGGCCAGAATTCTCTGGGCAAGTCAGGGAGACTATTACCCTCTCTTTGTATGAAAATACTCCACTGTACCAGCTGCAGTGCCCTCCGTGCTCAGGGCAATGTAAAACCTCACCTTGTGACTGAATATGTAGTAGACACTGAACTTTTTGTAGCTCTGTCAGTGACTCATGAAAATAATTTTCTTTCACTTTGCCTTTATTTTCCCTACTCAAAAATGAAAATAAAAACATATATTCATTCTGCAAGTCCTGCAGGTGTCTGCAAAACTCTGGGGAGCCCTTTAATAAAAGACACCAGAGAAGACCAAATTATCTCATTTTATTCAAGGATACATGCTTTGCTTTTCATACCTTCTGGCTTATTTTCATGCTGGATACATTTCGGTCCTGAAGCCACTAGAACTGAGAGAGCTCAGCTCTGAAGATTACTTATGGGTTACTGGCCACCAGTACGATGTCCCACTCCCTGCAGGGCAGCATAACTAGAGCCAGAACTGTTGGCATTGGGGTGTTTCTGAATGAAATCCATGCATTAGAAATGAGCATTAATTTGTCAAGGTTGTATTAGATAACTGAAGTCATAGAATTGAATATATGAAAACAATTTAGATGAAAGAAAAGGGAAGATGTGTAGCATGGCTGCCATCTTGGGAATCACTTTTAATGGGAAAGAGAAGTATTTTAATTAAGTGTTGTGCTTTTTCCTTACTTGCACGCAGACAAATTATTTCTGCATCAGAGAAATTTCTGTTTATAGCAACTCACCTAAATGTCAAATGTTTCTTTTAGACTGGCTACTCCCAGTAGTAACCTTTCTGTTAAAAAAGCTCAATATAACATGCCATCAAAATTATTTGAGGCCTATAACAAAGCCACATCTATCAAGGAAAGAGGAGGGAAGCCAGGACTCCCGGGTTCTGCACCTAGATTTTGTCCCTGCCCTGGGTTTCAGGCTTGGGCACTTCTTAATAGATTGCCTCTGTCATATGAAAAAAACCCTGGAGTACATTCACATTGTCTTTTCAGGATAATTCACAGCACTAAAAACATTAGTGGATGCCTTTTGAAATATAGCATAAGTGGGTGCGATGGCCTGGGCACCCAGGCTTTTTGGACTCATTGTTATCCCAGCTCAATGCTTGGGGTCCTCCCAAGGTGGCTTTTAGGTTTGCAAAGCCACAAAAAGGAGCTATGCTCTTAGCTCCCAGTTCTCCCAGTGGTAATTTTTTACTTTACTTGCCTTTTGTATCTTTTGACAAAATGTTCCATTTAGGGACCAGCTGCCGCAGTAACTCTGCATTTCTGTCTCCTATTTCTTCTTGGCTGCTGAAGGGAGAGCCTTGTGTCATGGGAGAGAGGAAGATCTATAAAAAACGCAAGCCTGGAGCCCAGTGTTCCCTGGGTCGGGACTATTCCCAAACTGTTGTGTCTGAACCATGTGTCTGCGGTCAAGGGGACTTTGAGTGGTGAGTATGTGGCTCTGGGGACTTCTGCGGAGACTGTTCTTGTTGCATTATCAGTTGCTGAGCTACTGCCCAAACAGAAAGCCTTGCAAAGAAACTGGTTCTCATGCAGCTTTGTGGCTGTGATGGTATTATATAGCATAGATGTGATCCCCATGCCTGTTGCGTGAGGGAAGGTATCCCCTTCATCTGTGGCAGGGATTTGTTAATCTCCATGAGAAATCCAAACCTGGTATTCAAAAGCAGAAAGTATCAAGTACTGATTGGCTTTTTTTCTGTCCATCATTCTAGAAGAGTGATAGCTGGGTCTCTTCTCTGGTCCAAAGCATGTCCCTTACAGGAGAAGGAGGGAATTTCTGTCCTCACTTTCAGGGTCATTGAATACCTAGGGAGTAAGCTAGCAAAATGTGCACATATTTATCATTATTCCTTTGAATTCCTGGGAACTATTTGTTGCTTTTTACCAATGCTTTATTAAGAAATTTTCTGAAAGGACTTTTGTGACATGGCTGTACAGTCCAACCATCTCAGATGTAGCTACTTGTTTTACATAAATATTGGTGTATCTAACTTAATGGGGATGTAACTTCCAAAGTGCTTTAAGGTCACTTTGAAAGCAGCTTAAAAATAAAATAGGGAAAAAATGAACCACTGCTTGATATTGCTTGACAATCAGGGAAAGAAGATGGGAACATGTATAGCAATCAGGATCTCTGCGTAAGGGATTCCTACAGGGAACCTGTGATAGGCAATATTGCATAGATTTAAGACTGTCAGTAGGTGTGCTTCTTGAGCTTAAATGATCAGAATGTCATTTAAATGGAATTCAAAATATCCTGAAAGCAGATCAGCTGAGAAAACATTTTCATTTTTATAGTAGGTTATCAGGATCAGTGTCTGATTCAGGAGCAGTGTGATTCCTGGAAATTTCTCTTACTTTCGAATCCTCCTGAAGAGGTGTGAGGTATGAGATCTGCACAGCTGAGACACAGTTCTTTTAAGAACATGGACGCACTGAAATTCAGAAAAATGAATAAAAATATAGACAGAAGTGTTTTCTTGAATATTAGAATCATAGAATGGTTTGGGTTGGAAAGAAACTTAAGATCATCTAGTTCCAAACCCCTGCCATGGGCAGGGACACCTCACACTAAAGCATGTCACCCAAGGCTATGTCCAGCCTGGCCTTGAGCACCACCGGGGATGGAGCATTTACCGCTTCTTTGGGCAACCTGTTCCAGAGCCTCACCACCCTCACAGTAAACAACTTCCTCATATGCAATCTAAACTTCCCCTGTTTAATTTTGAACCCATTACCCCCTGTCCTATCACTACAGTCCCTAAAGAATAGTCCATCCCCAGCATCCTTGTAGGCCCCCTTCAGATACTGGAAGGCTGCTCTGAGGTCTCCATGCAGCCTTCTCTTCTCCAGGCTGAACAGCCCCAACTTTCTCAGCCTATCTTCATATGGGAGGTGCTCCAGTCCCCTCATCATCCTCGTGGCCCTCCTCTGGACTTGTTCCAGCAGCTCCATGTCCTTCTTCTGTTAAGGACACCAGAACTGTACACAGTACTCCAAGTGAGGTCTCACGAGAGCAGAGTAGAGGGGCAGGATCACCTCCTTTGACCTGCTGGTCACGCTCCTTTTGATGGAGCCCAGTATACAGCAGGAAATATTGCTGTAGTTTGTCTTTAAGAGGGGTTCAGGGATGTGGAGCAGAGATTTTAATCTTATCTGGATGGATGTTTAATTTGTTCCTAATGCCAAAATTACATCTGAGACTCCTTAGCTTGACCTGGGAGATCTTTTCCCCTTGGTTCTCATCATGGGAACTTGCAGGATGAACTAGCTTTCTTGTCTTGCAGTATCTGCCCTTGGCATTGGCATATGCCTCTGAACTGAACCAAGCACCAATCTCCAGAGATGCGTATGAATTTGCTCACTCTTTTATGTTTTTTTTTCTTCCAGTTTTGTGCCTCACTGCCTTTCTATTTTCACAGTGAAACTTGTCTTTTCTAAGCTGTAAGTTGAAAACTGTGGTAGCTAAATTGGCCTTAAGTGCTCTTCTTCCTTGAAAAGGGTCTGCATCAGAATGCACTTTTTCAATCAATTGATACGTTCCTTGCATGAATTCAGTATCATTTTTGCTTAACTTTCCCACTAACGTGGGAGAATATTGCTGTTAACCTTGTCAGTCCTGCAGAGGAAATGCAGTTAGAGGATAGCAAGCTGACTTTTGTTTCAGACTTTGCCCTGCCAACAGAATTGTTAACTGCCTTCTGAATGCAAAATTGTTATAGCTGGTGATGGAGAATCAGAAGAACCAGCTTCAGTTTAAGGGTGCATTTTGCTGCTAGTCTTCAGGGCTGACTGGAAGAAGGTGTGGGGCTATCAATTTGAAGAAAATACTAGAGGTGCTGGAAATGGGCACCAAGCTTGATTATCTTAGAAGCAGTTATCAGAGAGGAAGAGTGGAGTCATCTGCTCTGACTTGTGACTTCTAAAGGATAAGAACACTATTTAGTCAGTGGCGGGATACAGGTTATTTTAGAATATGATTCATCTGCCTTCTTTTGGATGTCAATATGAGAAGAGGAGATAGGTCCTCACTGTAAGTATCTACAGTTGGAAGGATAGCTCTGACTCCTTCACTTGATGCTTTTGAAGAGGAAAGATCTCAGCCTTTTCTGGCTGGGTTCACTGTTGTCAGTTGTTCTCGGAAGCACTGACTGGCCTGTCAGTGTATGAACTGTTCTCATATATGAACAGGTCCTATGGAGTGTCAGGGAAAGAAGGAGAAGGGTCATCAGCTGGGGTTGTGTGAGTACACTGACCAGCAGGTCCCAACAACAGGCTCTCTGCTTCCCCAGTAAGTAGCTTTGGAGGCTGATCTGGTCACAGCATCTCATGCTTGTAGGTGTGATGACATTTGCCTTCAGGAGCTGTGCAAACAGGACAAATCACTGCAGAAGCCCTACAGCACAAGCTGTGAGTGCTGTGCTCCCTCCCATTTGGTCATAGGAGCCTTGCCGCTGTCTGCCTCATGTTGCGGTGCTATCTGCTTCCTGTGGTTAGATATAAGGCTGGTCTGAATTCTGGGGACAGAAATCATCATCCAGGGCCCCAGTTCAACAAATCCTCATGAGTCAAGATCAGGGGTGACTGCTGCTAGCCCTTTCAGTCATTTCCAGAAGCAAACCCTGGCCTTTTTCTGACAGAGAGAATGGCAGAAGGAGCTCAGAAGTGTTATTGAAGCGCTTGCTGATCTTTCTTTTCCCTCCTCCTGCTTTTTTATTTACACTGTCAAGACAGCTTTCCAGAGGAAGACAGCACAGCAGCTGGACTTGATTATTTCCTTAACTTATGCAAACCCTGGGGCTTATGAGAAGGAAGGTGGGCAGCATGCAAGGTTTTAATATACATTACCAGAAGTTAATGAACAAGCACAGAACCTTGAGGGCATACAGCAATGTTGTCTTTAATTTTATTAAATATTTATGCAGCTCTTTTCTTCTTTGGGGCAAAGTACAGCTCCTCCTGAATATTTTTAATTACCAAGTCACTGCCAGGCGTTTTTGACTGTGCAGGTCGGACCCACTGAGAATGATTAAATTGAATGTTGAGAGAAAGAGCATTAGGGAATCTCCAAACCTTTTAAAGTAGCTTGCAGAATTTTTACCCTCTAAGAAAGGAACAGCAGCAGCCTGGATCTCTGGGGACATAGCACAGTTTTGTCTCACCAAAGCTCTTCCTAGAGACTTTCTGTTGGCAATGCAGGCTCTGAATAGGGGAAGAATAAAACTCAGAGTGTCCTAAAGAGCACAGAGAGCTTTCAAGGCAGTGCCTTCTGTAGTGTCTGTGTTTCCACAGAGATTTAGTTTTTTGGCATTTGTTAACTTGCTTCAGGCAAAAATCCAGAATCTCTTTTTATTTGCCCCTTGAATCCAGCCTGCCAATAAAGGCTATGCATAGAAACCGGATCCAGAGCCTATTAGAATTTATGGAAAGCTTTGGATTAATCCCATTGCTGGCATGCAAAGGCAGCTGTAAAAAGAAGTCTTGGATGTGGTTGTATACATTTCTACTCCTTGGTGGTCCAAGGAAGCATCAATACCCTGGATTACCTTCCCCATGTGACACAATACCATGTAATCCTTAGGCTACCAAGTTGGCTGTGTTGTAGTTTAGTGTTGGAAAAACACTGACTATATTTTTCTTTCAGGCCAATCATAGCTTGGTTAAAGAGCAGGGAGGCCATTAACGTATGTAAATATACATACCTTGGCTAGTTGTTCAGGAAGTGCCCCTAGGGTTTTATATTCCTAACTGCTCTGTTGATAAAAAGTGATATTAGATCTTGGAATTAACCTGGTTTGTTCTGAAACCAAGACTGCAAATTGCAAGCAAACCAAAAGAACCCAACAAGTGAAATTATTAAACAGAAAAATAAGTTAATAATAAAATTTTCTTCCTGAATCTCTGTCCATGTTTTGTTGCCAAATGAAACAGAATTCCCCCAGTGCTTTGCAAGTTTGGTAGTTCTGATGTTGTCAGGTATTGCATACCTTCTGTGAACTGTGTCCTGCTTCTCAAACAGATTAAGCACTTTGTCTCTGGATGAGCCAAATCCATCATGTCATGCCATCCAGCAGAGAGCTACTAGCACACACATGCTTTGGGGAGCAAAAGCATCACCTAAAAGTCTGAGCTAAATCTAGTGAATGTGTACAGTGATACACTTATGACTTATCTCCGTAGTGACTATGGGTACGAGAGACACAGCAACAATCATTGTGTCCCAGCCTTCTGGTACAGCCCGTCCTCCCTGTCCAAGGAGTGCAGCATGGGTCAGAGCTACTTGAACAGCACTGGGTAAGTGAATCTTGCAATCTCGCTGCAGTTTGGTGACCTTGCAATAGAGAAGAGAACCTGGATGGTTCTTTTTTCTCTGCATCCCATCTGGCTCTTTTCCAGTCTTATTTATGAAGTAATGTTTACAGCAGCATCTTTGTGAAGCATTGCCTCATTCCTCAGGGATAGGGAGAAGCACATTAACATAAGTGACATGTAGATACTGTGTTGCTGTCAGGTGATGTATGATCCCTGAAGCATAGACTTGAATCTCCCTTTTGCTGAAAAATTAAAACAAATCAGGAAGGTCTATCTGAGAGACAGCTGAACATTTAAAAGGACAGGTTTGAGATATTTCACACTGGTTTTCATTGAACCTCTTCATATCTTACAGCTCCTATTTATAGAAGCTTCCCTTCTGGGAAGACTCAAATAGACAGCTTTTAGCCTCTTTCCCCTCCTGCCCCTCTGCCATTTTCACTTTGTATATACAATGCATTGTGATTTCAGACAAGCTACATGTGCTGGTTTCTCTTGGTTTTACCCAAAACCAGCGGCAAGTGTTGGTTTATTATGGTAATATTGCTTTGCAAACGCTATTCTATTGTAAAGGTGGTACTCTGAAACTCTGGTTGCACTGGCTGGTGTAAAACCAAGATTTTCCTTCACAGGGAGTACAGGCCCTGAAGACTTAGTAGGACTGCTTCTGAGTCATAGGTCCTGCATGCTGTATTGTTATGAGAGGGTTGTTTGTGACTGGTTGATACGGGTGACTGAATAAAGTGAGGCTGCTGGGAGTCTGAAGTCACTCAACTTCACAGACCCCCTTTGAGCAAAAAGGTTGCCATAAATATGTGATACAATTACTGGAGCCCTGGCCAGTACAACTGCTTGCAGCCTTGACAGAGAGCAAGAAGAAAGTAGTTGGGGTCTGTGTCTTCTTAACCAATCCTGTATTTCTACTGTGAAATTATCAGCAAGGATTAATCTTCTTCATCAGCACTGGGAATAGCCAAGTGTCTTGCTAGTTAGCTAACCTCCTCCAAGAAAAGCTGAGCGAAAAACCCATTCCTTGAACTATTTAAAAATTAGACTGGACAAAGCTCTTTGCAGATCATTCCAAGTGCCTTTGAGCAGAGGCAGACAAAACACAATAAAAAGCATAATTAAAAAACTGGGATGCAGAGTGCAATCCTGCAGGCATGGGGAGTTGGAGGAGTTCTCTGCCTTTTAGCAGTGCAGAGTAGTTCACCTCCACAATGTGTGTCTTTTCTCAGCGATGATCCTAAGAATCTCTGGAGAAGGTTGGATAGTGATTTGTTTGGCTTTCTCCAATTTAATAAAGAGTGAAGGAGTCATGCAGGCAGTTAGCCTTTGAAAAAACTCATGTATTAATATTGAGAAACAAAACAAAAACAAAAGAAACTTTTCTGCCCACTGCCTAAGCCTGATCTCCTTTTGTTACTGTTCCCCAGGTACCGAAGGATTGTGTCTAACAACTGCACAGATGGCTTGAGAGATAAGTACATGGCTAAGGTGGAGAAGTGTCCTGGAAAAGCACCTCGTGGACTGCGCATCCTCACTACTGATGGAAAGTTGGTCACAGAGCAGGGGCACAATGCCACTTTCATCATCCTTATGGAAGAGGTATGTTAGTGGTCTCAGCAAACTTTTCGCTGCATGGCAAGAATGGCATTCTTCTCCTTCACCTGTCAGGCTGCTGAGAGGAAAAGAACAATTGTGTGGGGTCATAAAATGACCACACCTGAGGTTTAGGAGAATTAATGAAAGGGCTATAAGCAAAATATACAAAAAAAATCACACTGGGCCAACCTAAAAGAGTACTTGGCCGGTTATCATGTCTATCAGTGATGATGAAGCCAACACTGAAGAAAGATAGATCTGGTAAAAAATATACCTCTCCATTAGCTTCTTGCTGCCTCCAGTGAACTGCAGTTTATGGAGTTTATGAGGCAGAAACAGTGTCTCTATGCTTAATAATTCTGTTTCTGGGATGAAAAGCTTTAGCGGAATCTTTGCTGGGAAAGGTTAAGAACAGCAGGGAATATTTTCAGACTCATGGGGAGCAGTGAGGGACATTATTGTTTTGCAGTAGTAATTGAGCCTCCTCAAACCACCTCTGAGCAACCCAGCCTGTATCTGTTTTATTTATTTATTGGTACAATTCTGTCTGTAGCCAACAGTAGTGTAAGTGATACTGGGCCATGCTGGTGTCTGAAGCATCACAATATTGAGGCACTTCTGGTGATCTGAGTCAGGTACTCCTCTGGGAAACATGTATGGTGCAGCCTCAATCACCAAGGCTTGTGGCTCTGTGGATAGTTGGGTAGTTGGAAGGCGCTTGGTATGTATTCAGGCTGACAGGAGGGTTTTTAAGTGCTTGTATGCCTCTTCTTGTCTGTGATTTGATTTGGTGTTTGGGGATATATGCGACTGCACCCCAAAAATCCCTGCTGTATTTGCAGCTGCTGCATTTCCCTGCTGACTTCTGACTGCCTGTAGAATATGACATTCGAGGTCCAACAGTGATTTTCCCACAATGTATTGTGTTACATCTGTTTCCTGGTTAAACAAAGCAGTCAATTCGCAACATCACTTCTAACATCTTTTGGTGTCTCAGGAGAGAGAGCCAGGGAGTGAGGTGATGTTAGAGAACCACAAGTACGTTTTCTCATCTACTCTGTCCTGTGTACGTCATTTTGGGACAGTACTTGGAGACAGCTGGGAGGCAGCCATGTCATGGTCACAAACGTAACAATAGCAACACCAAGGACAGACTGGATGGCTGTCTCCTCAGTATCATCTGACAGCAAGCAGCATTAAGTCTCTGAGGAAAACATGCTAGAAACATTGCAAGCCTTATGCCCCTTCCCCTCCCAAGCTCGGAAGTAGCCTCCATTGGCAATTTAGACCTTCAAGAACAGAAGAAGCTGTTGTAAATCTGAGCATCTGCATGGAGAAGTTTTTTCTCATGATAGCTTGTTTATTTATTTATTTATTTATTTTAACACACACTCTTCTATTAATTTAAATTTTATACAGTAACAGTTTCTTTGGGACCACACTAATCTGACAGGGCCTCTTTACATACTTCCTCAGAAGTTCATGCATGTTCTGCTTTTATACAAAGGGGATTTCTTGTCTACCTGGCTGATTCTTTTATATTCTGCAGGCTTGACATGGTAAGACAATTTGTGTAGACAGCCTGAGTGGGAGTTCCGAAAAGAACAGACATAATCTAAAAATTAGGAATCTAGTAGTAATTTATTAAGGAACTCAGGCGGAACTGCTGCGTACAAAGAATGATAAACAGATGGAGAATAAGGCAGCAGTCAAGGTAGCTGAAGAGTGGAGTCTTTACAAGGCTTTAGAGATTGAAGAGGCAGCTGAAAAAATATGTGAGGGCGTTCACTCCATGTCCTTTGTTGAAAAATAGTTAGAAAAACATTTCATTGAAACAATTTTCTTTCTAAGGGAAAAGCACTTTCAAGAACATGTCTTTGTGGTGAACAGCTTATTCCACAGAGAATTGTGCGTTAGGTTTGTTTCTTAAAAGAATAGATTTTTTTTTTTTTTTTTAAAGGAAAAAGTAAAAGAACATCGAGATTTTCACTGAAAGTATGGAACTGGCAGTGTTCAAGGCCAGGTTGGATGGGGCTTGGAACAATGTGGTCTAGTTGAAGGCGTCCCTGCAGGGGGATTGGAACCAGATGATCTTTAAGGTCCTTTCCAACCCAAACCATTCTACAATTCTATAATTCTGACCGAAAGTATTCCCATCTTTGAGTGTGAACTTGAGACAAATGAATTATCATCAAAGTGACGTTCTTCCTTGTTAGTTGGAAGAAATAATTTCTGTAGAACTCTTACTTATTACACACCTTGCTGTCATACAGGTTCATTCCTGCCTCCGTTCACTTTCTCTGCTCAGTTTGTTTCCTGGTGGGATGTTTTGCACCTATGTCTACGTTTGCTTTCTGAGCCAAACAGCAGTCTGACAAGTCTTCCTGTAGATATATCTGTGTGGTCTCCATTCAACCTTCCTACTGTTTCAGACTAACCCTGATCAACAACTTTGTGGTTAGCCAGCAGTTCCTTTCAGCCTTCCAGTGTGCACCCTCAATATACTGTTGCGACTGACCTTTACGCTGTCCAAGAGTAAATGAGGACTTTGTCAGAGTTAATTGAAAACTTCTCAGGATTTATAGATTTCACTTTAGTAGTATTGTTCATAGTGGTAATTCAGAATATGTGCATGAAAATGACAAAGAAATGCAGAATGACTGATGATATTTAGTATGTTTTTAAAAATATGGGGCTGAACTGTGATTTGGACTGTGATACATGCAGGCAGGAAAACTTTCCCAGGCTAGCCTTGATGGGGAGGTGATTCTGAAGGGCTGTTCCATGGCAATCCATTCCACTACCCTTTGCCCGCTCACTGATTTTGGTACATAGAGCCTCAGTGTTTGAGACAGCCCCTAGCTCATTCTGTTTTGGTAGTTTATGGAGCTTAAAGCAACAAAATGTGCCTTTTGAATATATATGGAGAACAATGTGTTTGGGTTTTTTTGTTTTGTTTTGTTTTGTTTTTTTTTTGTTTGTGTTTTCTTTCCATTTGAAATGCCTCCACTTCATTTCTGTTTTAATTCATATTCATAAACTCCAGAATATCTGACATCATGTGTGGGGCTAGCATGCTTGTTTTAGTATTTTATATATACTGGATACAGAGCTGTGGAAAGGAGAAAGAAAATACGATTAATGTGATGGCATGGCTTTGTATTGAAGACCCAACTCTCATAATTGGGTGGAAAGATTATCTGCTTACTGTTTAGTCACAAAATATCTGTTCTTGCTTCTCCACTTCATATCTTCTAATTTCAGATATAATCATATTGGAGAAGCAAGGAAGAAGTAGGAAAGAGAACTGAAAGGCATGAGAGAGGAGCTGCCATGATGGGTGCAAGATATTTCAGCCTAAGGTCACCAGTGATTAATCCAGCATAGACCATATTTTTATCTTCTGTTCGGTGCCTTCCATATGAGACTAAGACAGGTTGTGGTCTTAGTACATTCCTTTGAGAAGTGGCTTTTGGCTATTAGTTTTGTTTTGTTTTGTTTTAACAAGCTATGGGAGCCTTTCTGCGAAATAACTGAATATCCCAAGAGTATAATTTTGCCCTGATAGTCCTTTAGAGTGACTTAAAAAACTGTCAAAAGGATGTTAGTATAGATAGTTTTAGAGTCACTACCACTCTAGTCCCTTATGTTTTATTTTTGGTTTATACTGTACTTTAAATATTCTAGTAGGACAGAAGTGAAAACAGTGCCCTGATCAAGTCAATAGATGCTGGCTCCTGTGAAATGGGAATGATGGAGCAACGAAGGAGATATATCTAAGATATATAAACAAATATACATATTTTAAAAACTACATGTAATAATTGAGTATATTGGTATCTACCTGCAGACTCCAACTATACGCTTAAGGCAAATTCGCATCTGAAAAAAAAACCTTCCTACACACTTATTTGTTAATGCAGGCATGGCCTGATAGGAAGATAAAGACTGGGGGCATGCTGTGGTCCGGGTTATTTATACAAGGGACCTGCTTCAGTGTAATCTGGCTTCTTGTCTATGCTCCCAGGTTTCCACCCAAAGGGCAAGATCAGATGCACTCTCAGAACTAGGACCAGTAATGGAACACAGTGTCCTTCCTGTATCAGTGCCACAGTTGCCATTTACACAGACTGATGGCGACTGCCAGTAAGACATCAGCTTCCATGAGTTTGGAGTCAGTGGGATCTAAGAACTGGGACCCCTTGCCTTTCATGGCTGTTTCTGTCTCTACAGGGGCCTTTGTTGTGCACTTTTGGTCTCAGTTGCTGATCATTTGGGTTAGAACCGCCTGTGAGCTGTTTAATCCTGATTAAAGGACCTCTTTTTCTGTGATCAATATTCTGCCTTTATCTTGACTCTCCTGGGATGATAAGTCATGATGGATCAAATCAAATGGAATTGTGCTGTGTGTGAATGTGTTCGGACCATATGGAAAATCACTTACGGATGTGAGGTTCACAGTCAGAATTTAGGCTGCAAGCCATGTGTTTTGCCACACACACAGGTAAACTTGAAAACTACTGCCCAGAGGAAAACTGGTGCTCTCGGGTCTAAAACTTTTAGGGACTACCAATATGTGGTTATCCAGGCATTATTTTCCCTTTGTCTGATCTGCTCAGCTCTTCTAGGAAGTCATAGTTTGTTTTGAGCAATACCTGGCCCAGAGGCTTTAGTGAAATCTATGAGTTTATGGTCTTCTTTAGTGAGCCCAGTGGAGGTAGGACCCTGTAGGGTTTGAGCTGGTGGTGAAGGGATTGGAGGTACATCAGAACTGCAGAACTGACTGTTGGTTATGTGGTTACTTAAATCAATACGTACTGGAACCGCACATTAGCTTTGATCCTGACTGTGCATTTACAGCGATAACAGGGTTTATGAGACAACCATGAAATATTTCTGAATTTTGTATTTAAAAAGAAAAAACAAAAAACAAAGCTAAATTAAGGAGCAGGGGATTTTTTTGGTTGGGTCGTTTTTGGTTTGATTTAGGGTTTGGTTTTGGTTTTTTTTTGACTTCGGAATCTCACTTTTATCCTAAATATATCTAGGGATTGTTTTCAGTTTTGGGCTGGGAGCATCTCCAAAAGGTAGTGGTATCTTCTTCACCCATAGTGAATATAGTGGAGACTTTTCATGAAAGGAAATTACTTGGTGCAGCACGTCTTATATATATGCAGAAAGCTACAGAGATTTAATCTGAGAAGTAGTTTTATTTCAGTTTAGTGAAATCACTGCAGTGGGGTTTAGCTGTGTTTAAATTAGCCTTTTTTGTGTTACTTTTAGTCAGCTGGGAGCAAGTATAAAGTAAGGCTCCAAGAAACTGAAATAAGAGACACTTCTACAGTTCACATATAGTGGTCTAACGCATGTTTTAAATTAAAACAGTGTAGCTGCTGCCTCTATACAATATCTGCAATGCTAGAATCTCTTGTCTGCTATTCCCTCCATTTAATAGATGTCACTGACAGTGATCCTAGAAGGCATTTTTTTCATCATCTACTCCATTCTCATGTCTATCCAGGCCCTATCTCTGTAGCGACTGACATTAGACAAAAACTGACAGTCCTCAGTGTGGGATTCAACCTGTATAAATTCAGGCACCCTGAAGTTACATGTCTAGCTGAAACTAATTGTCTAGACTCTCTATCATCAGGGTACAGTGATGGATATTTGTAGAAGATGGTTCATGTTACCCATCTCTGTTATCTTTGGTTGGGATATGTTACTCTGTCGCTGTTTTTATTTCTCTCTCTTTAACTGACTATATAGGAAGCCTGGAAAACTAGCTTAGACTAGACTGAGAGAATCTCAGTGACTAGATTCTGTTCCTTCAGAACATATTGGAGAGTCACTTTAACCACTGTCCTGTATCCAGAATATTCCTGATGCTCCCATGTGCACGTTGGAATTACTCTCTAGTTAGCATCTGGCCTACCATCAGTGTGGTGCCTCCCATCTCTCTGCCTCTGGTGGAGGTATTTGTTAGACCCCACCTATTCAATGAAAGGCTGTGCAAAGCCCTGGCCACCTCAGTGACACATAATCTTCAACCATGCATTGCATGAGATGATTCAGATATGGTCCCCTTGATAAATGCACAATTAGCAATCTGCCTTCTCAAGATCTCTAAACCCAAGATGGTGAGATAACATCTCTTTACAGGTGTAAAGTTCAGCTATTCTAAGCATTGCTTGTATATAATTAGCTGGTGTTGATTTAAGTCTGGTCACCTTGGGGACTGACAGAACAAATCTAGTAATTTTGGGTAAAGTTACGAGTTTGTGTGTATGCTAATGAAATGGAACTGAGGAGTGGGATGGAGAGTAATATAAATCACTCTTATCAGCCCAGTTTCCTAATCCAGCCTTCTCTGTTGCAGGGAGATCCCCAAAGGACAAATATTCAGCTTGATTTTGGAGATGGCATTGCAGTATCCTATGCTAATTTCAGCCCTGTTGAGGATGGCATCCGGCATGTCTATAAGAGTGCTGGAATCTTTCAGGTGATGGCATATGCGGAGAACAGCCTGGGCTCTGACACAGCTGTCCTCTTCCTGCATGTGGTCTGTAAGTATTTCCAGCTGCTAGATTCCTTGAGCGAAAACATGACCTTACTGAAAATCCCTGCAACTTCAGTGGGGCCTAAGAATAAGTGCAAACCCACCTACATATGCAGCTCATGCTCCTCCAGAGGACTGGACTTTTAAATACCTCTATCTTGTTAAGATAACTTTATTGAATGAAGATGAAGGGAAGTTTATTTTAACACAAGTACATTCGCAGTCCTCACAGAGAAAGGTTTGAAGCATTTCTTGGGGTTTCTGAAAGGGTCAGAGACCAAAAATGTCTGAAACAAAGTCCAAATGTGTGTTTTGAATACAATTCTAATACCAAGAGGTTTAAATTAATCTAAGGTTTGATTCAGTTATTCTGGATTTGGGACTTTACAGTGCTTATTAAAGAAAACCATTATGCTAAGCATACTTCCTGTGATATGAATGTACCGAGGGCTGATGAGCTACTTTTCATATTTCATGTGAGTGACATACATCCCTGACTTTTCCCTTCTGTTTGGTAGATCAATGCAATTTCCCTCCACTTGTCACATGAGCAGACTCAAATATAGAGCCCTGAACTGCCTTCTCAAAGGCACAGAAGAGAGCAGAGAGTGTGGAATGCAGGATGAGACCAGGAAGATCCCAGTTCTTTGTCCTGCTCTCAGACTACTAGATCTCCTGAGCAGAGAACTCTGACTGTGTTTATATGTACCTCGATGGTTTTGCCCCTAACGGTGTTCACAGCCATGCCTGTGTTCCCCCTTAGCCTGCCAATGTCTTCTAGCCCATCTATCTTTTGTGCTTTTCTGCTGGAAAGAAGCAAGTCAGAAATTTCCAAAACTCAAGAACCATTTTCTTCTTTTTAATTTCAGGCTCCCTGTGTGAAGGAATCAATGTTCCTTGAAGCTTTTATTGTGTTCATAATTCCCTCAAAGTCAATCATGGCTGCATTTAACAACCTGTTATTAGAGCATTAACTGTTTTTTCCTTCACCTTGGGCCATTAGCTGACAAAAGTGATGGTTACCTGGTAATAACAACCAGCTTTGTATGGATTATCTGATTTTTCTCATGGGAACTGCTTTTTCATGGTGAGGATTTTAGATTTTAGAACAAAATGCAACAAGGGACAGTTACTTGGCCTGGTTGTGCTACTCTACCCTTTTTTGCCTCAGCCTCTCCGATGTTTCCTTTGAATTTTATAATGTTCTTAGGTGGCCAACTTATTAGGATTATCTCCAAGGAAGCATTTACATTCATGCTAACAATGAAATAAAATGATACATCATTACTAGACTTTTTATATATTTGGATGTAGAAGTCAATATAGAAGGTTTGACCTTGAATCTCAAGTGTACAAACAAAAATGCCTGCTATATAGATTACCCTTCTTGTACAATCTGTCTGGTGCTGGAATTCTGTGCTGAAAAAACAGGAAGAAAGGAGCTCATTGGCTTTAAGCAACAGTAGTTTTCTACCCTGCGCATTTGTTAGTGGTCAGTCAACATTTTGCCTTTATGAAATCTGCTGTCAAGATGCTCATCTCTTCATTTAGCTGCTATGAGGTCTCCATGCAGCCTTCTCTTCTCCAGGCTGAACAGCCCCTACTTTCTCAGCCTATCTTCATATGGGAGGTGCTCCAGTCCCCTCATCATCCTCGTGGCCCTCCTTTGGACTTGTTCCAACAGATCCATGTCCTTTTTGTGTTGAGGACACCAGAACTGTACACAATACTCTAAGTGAGGTCTCACAAGAGCAGAGTAGAGGGGCAGGATCACCTCCCTCGACCTGTTGGCCATGCTCCTCTTGATGCAGCCCAGGATATGGTTGGTTTTCTGGGCTGCAAGCGCACACTGCAGTCGGCTCATGTTCATTTTCTCATCAGCCAACACCCCCAAGTCCTTCTCCACAGGGCTGCTCTGAATCTCTTCTCTGCCCAACCTGTGGCTGTGCCTGGGATTGCTCTGACCCAGGTGTAGGACCTTGCACTTGGCATGGTTAAACTTCATCAGGTTGGCATCAGCCCACCTCACAAGCATGCCAAGGTCCCTCTGGATGCAATTCCTTCCCTCCAGCATATCAACTGAACCACACAGCTTGGTGTCATCGACAGGGGTGTTGGAACTAGATATGTTAAGGTCCTTTCCAACCCTAACTATTCCGTGATTCTATGAAATAAAGATATAAGTGGTTTTCCCCTTACATGCACTGCCACAAAATATCTGGGGGAATCTGCTATTCTTGGGAACCCAGAGTCGTTACAAGCAGAGTTCAGGAGTGGCTTGTTGGTAGAGACCCCTGGGGAAAGGGTGTGGGGAAAGAAATTTTAAGGAGCCAGAAGCAAGAATAGAAGCCCATTCTTCTTGGAGCTGTATGTTGTGGTGGTAAAAGAGCAGCTCTTGGTCTCCAGAATCCTTGTAATACCAAGTAAATTGAGAAGTGATTAATATCTCTTTTTTGTGCTTGAAGAGTTGAGAGGTAACACAAGAAGATCACCTCAGTTAAAACCAGCATATTTCCTGCTTCCCAGAATTAATGTTTTATTAAAAAGAAAAAAAGTAAAATCTTACTTCTTTATCTTTTGTTTCTCCCTTTCTTAATCACAGTTATAGTCTATCAGCTTGCTGTGTTTTAAAAAGTACCATCCAGAAAGACCCCATAATGCTGATTTATGTGCAGCTGTTACCAGCTGAAATTTAGTACCAGTAAAACCAAAAAATTAAATGGGAAAGAAAATAATGGAGATAGTAAAAGCATTAAACAAACTAGCAAACAAAATCTCACTATTTTTTACACTTTTTTTCTGGTGAGGAACTAATTTCTTAATTCTGGATTCCTTGTACTCGACTCATTCTGGACATTTGCATTTGTTAGACACAACTTGACATTGAAACTGCAGTAATTTTTAAGTCTTTCTGAAAAAACTTTTGACGTTTAAGCTCTTTGATATGCCAATGGACACATCTTTCAAATAGTTCATGACTTTTTGCTAATGGTAACTGACTACTCAAAGACTTCTCAAGGTCAGGTCAAAGTCACAAAGATGCCAAGGTTTACCGGAGTCATGGATCTTTCTTTTGGACACTTGCAAGAAAAAAAAAAAGTCATAGTGTATTTAATCAAATCATAAATACCTCATATATGATCAGATATGAACCATCTTGGATAAAATGATTTTCCCACAAATCTTGGTTAGCTCAGTAGATTTATTGTCAAGTAAACACCTTCTTCCTCTCTCATGTCCTATCCCTCAAGCCTTCAATAGCAGCTTGCCCTTTCTAGTGCAAAGCCAGTTTGTTGTTCTCCCTCAAACCGCATTTGAAAAATTCCTCTACCCACCATGCTGACCCTGTCTGAAATTAGCACTGTGGAAAATGCATTTCTGGATTTGCTAGAATTAAGAGTGAGAAAAAAACATTGGATGATTACCAGAAGAAATCTGGTATCTTTTTCTGTTGCTTTTTGGCTGCTGATATTCTCTTGTATTGCTGTAATAGAGTCTCGCAGCTGACAAAAGACATTTGATTTATCTAAAGGCAAGATCCTTGCTGTTCAGGATTGAGCAGGGAGGATTTAACTCAAAGCCCCTAATAATAAAGTCTTTCTTCCCACAGGTCCAGTGGAACATGTCCAACTAAGTGTTCCCTTTGTTGCCATCAGAAATAAGGATGTCAACATTACTGCAGTAGTTTGGCCCAGCCAGGCAGGCACACTTACCTACTTCTGGTGGTTTGGTAACAGCACCAAGGTACAGATGCTTTTTAGTTCATTTTTACTTTCTAATCTTGTTGCACCGGACAGGGAACGTTCTCAGATCTCATAAAAACTTCCTGCTTTTTCTTGTTTTGTGTTTTAGTTTTTTTCCTTATCTAAAAAGGGTTGTCATAATCTGAACTTCAACCTTTGTGAGTTTATTTCCTCCTGTCTTGTGTTGGTTTTAGGAGTCATTGCGTTTATTACATCTGGTTGTTATCAGCCCTACTGTGCTTTAAAGATCACTGTTATAAGTAGTGCTCACTTACAACTTAACTGAATTGTATACCACTATACACGGATAATATTGGCTTTCAACACAGTATTTAAAAACTGCTGGTGTTCAAATAAGCAGGGGGGTTTCCATTATGTACCAGTATGCTGTATATAATGCTGGATTCCAACACAGTACTTTAAAACTGTTGGTGTTCAAATAACCGCTTGTATCCAGAATTTGAAACTAGACTCTCAATGAATTGTTTGTGTCCACCCATGACTACTGTCTATTGCTTGTTAGCCAAAGTTTTTATTGTAGGCTTCAGGAATGAGACAGCTGACACAGACACTATCCTCCATTATTACAGTTATGAAATGTACAGCTGATAATTTTGAAATGTAGTATCTGCTGTTATTTAGAAAAGCAGTTTAGGTCACATCATTGTCTGCATTATTGAATTGAAATTGAAGGTGTGCACTAAGGTGAGATCACAGTAGAAAAAATTGAGGATTTTACATGAAATATGAAACTTGAGATAAAAAAATAGCAGGCACACACGTATTTTATTTTTCTCTTTGACATAGCTGTTCATTTTAACCTCTTACCCTGGCTACCAACAGTAGCAGCAAAAAAAAAACCAGCAGCAAATGCTTTATCTACTGGGATTTTACCTCAAATTAGGGAGCTTACTGTAAGAACTCCCCTATTTTTGTGATTATGAGAACTCTCTCATAATTGAGGCACTGAAAACGCTCAGGAACAATAACTTGGAAAGTTGCTGTACCTTAACTGAGATATAGCAAATATGCGCATGCACACATCTAGTCCATGACAAGTACTATAGTCTATGGCAAGTATCACATAATGCCACATAGTTTATACTGCACTGAAACAGAGGGATGCAAAATCATATTATAGTTTAGGTATTTTTGGCTTAGTGCGCACATGTTGACAGCCATTAAAGTACATCTGAAACAATTTAGGTACTGGTAACTTGATCACCTGCTTAAGCCCTCCAGTGTGTCTCAGGTGTCAGAATTTTCCTGCCATTGCTTTGTCCTTAATATAGAATTTGATTGTGAATATGACCTTAAAAAAGATTTTTTGAAATAAAAAGTAATCTAGAAACGGCAGAGCAAAGCAGTGGTGTTTTTGAAGATTTCCATGCAGCTGCCATGGTGCTTGCAATTGGGGTGTAAATATGATCAGTTATCTGTTTTATCTTCTAGCTTAAATTTCAGGCAACTGAGTGCAAACAGATAAGGGTGCTTTGGACATAGCTGTATGTGGAGTAGCTGATCCTTATGATACCTAGGGGCAATTGTATGTGTTGCTGAAATATGTTGAGGTATGGATTAGTAAAGATAATGCCACTTACCTGTGGCCAAATCAAAGACCCAGAGCGCCTTTCATTCTTTGCAAAGCATTATCTCCAGCTATCTCATGAAATGTACTTAAACTTCAGCTCTGAGAGAAATATGGCAAAGGATATTGACATAAGAGCAGCAGGCACCTTTTTTTTTCAGGACATGAGTCTGCATCACACCAAAATTCCTTTCAGGATGTTTAATGTGCATGTCAGATTCTTCTGTGCACCCACTCATAGGCCGACTGTGGTGCTCAAAGTACACATGGACACTGATTGGTGTATGAATTAAAGGATGAGGTGTGTAACATTGTGCATAGTGGCTGGTATTAAGTGATATATTCTAATTACATGCTGAGGAATTGCAGCTTCTTTTCTTGTTCAGCCCATAGGCATCCCAGACAGAACCAGCTGTGTCTTGTGTCAGTATGCAGCTCACTAAGGTACTCTGTGCTGCTGCACAGGCAAATGTTGTCTTAGACTCAGATGACCTGGCTGAGGCTCTTCTGCTGTCCTCCCCATCTTCCTGGAACCATTGTACTGAATTTTGACTGTGCTGATCTTTGCAGTATACCCAAAGGCAAATTTGGTTGGATTAACACAGGTCCAGTTTAATAAATGTGCCCAGCTGTCTAATAGGTTTGAGTAAATGAACCTTAAATGATTTGATTTCATTTAGTTTCCAGGTTTGGTTCTTGAATTAAAATTAAGGAGTTGGCTGAATGTTAAAACTCCATGATGGAGGTGAAATCATCCATGACAATGGAATGTCCAGCATACACATTCAAAAAACAAAATTATAATTTTAAAGGCCAGACTGGTTCCTCTTACGTGCCTTTGCACAAAATCACATCCTGTAACCTCCAGGAAGGTTGCTAATATTACTGCAGTTTGATACAGTCCCATTCTGCTCGTACAGGATGGGTGTATATGTCAGTATACATTAGCTTGGTCTCCAGGGCTAGCACACACTGGCACCCTTGTCAGCTTGGTCTGTGGGTCCCATATGATCAAACAGATTTTGTTTGGATTTTCTTTTTTCCTACTGCTTTTTCAGCTCATGGATGAGGGGATCAAAGGAAGGTGTCTTTCTGCAGGGAGTGAAATGTGTTTGCCAGCCTGACCTGTGCCAGTGGAAATTTTAATTTGGCTATGAAAATGTTGTTGTGAAGCGCAGACAGGTTGGCAGTCTATTGAGATGAAATGTGAGAGTTGGAAAGTGAATGTTTAGGGGTTTCCCCTGGAAACAAGTTGGCAGTGTAGTGAAGGGACAATAGCAGTGTCCCATACAATGACTTCATCTGTGCTCCTAGACCTCTGTGTGCTTTTTCAATAGAAGCTAGTATCACTATTTCCATTTTAATGGTTTAATCTAAACCAAGAGATTTGTCTGTAGACCAGCTATCAGATCAATGGCACTGCAAAGCGCTAGACCTTTGATTTTCAGTTGCGGTGGGTTGACCCTGGTTTGATGCCGGGTGCCCACCAAAGCAGCTCTACCACTGCCCTCCTCAGCTGGACAGGGGAGAGAAAACACAATGAAAGGCTCATTTAGAGGTTGAGATAAGGACAGGGAGGGATCACTCACCAGTTACCATCACAGGCAAAACAGACTCAGCTTGGAGAAATGAGCTTATTATTAATTAAATCAGAGTAAAATAATCAGAAATAAAAACCAAATTTTAAACCAACTTCCTCCCTTCCGTTCCCTTCTTAACTTTACTCCTGATCTCTCTACTTCCAACCCCCAAGCAGCACAGGGAGACAGGGAATGGGGATTGTGGTCAGTTCATCACATGTTGTCTTGGCTGATCCTTCCTCTTCAGAGGACTCCCCACACTCTTTCACTGCTCCAGCGTGGGGTCCCTCCCACAGAAGACAGTCTTTCATGGGCTTCTCCAATGTGGGTCCTTCCCATAAGCTGCAGTTCTTCATGAACTGCTGCTGCGTGGGTCCCTTCCATGGGGAGCAGTCACACAGGAGAAGGCTGATCCAGCATGGGTCCCGCATGGGGTCACAAGACCTGCAGCAAACCTGGTGCAGGGTGGGATCCTCTCTGCTCTGGTGCCTGGAGCACCTCCTCCCCTTCTTCTTCACTCGCAGTGGTGTCTACAGAACTTGCTCTGCAGCTGTTTCTCTCAGAGCTGTTTTGGGTTTTCCCTGCCTCTTTCTTAACTATGTTATCCCAGATGCACTCCCACCATCACTGATGGGCTTGTCCTTGGCCAGCAGGTGGTCCATCTTGGAGCTAGCATGGGCTCTGTTGGGCCTAGGGGAAGCTTCTAGCAGTTTGTCACAGAAACAACTAAAACCTTGCCACACAAACCTAATGCATCTATATACAAACCTGCTTTCCTGAACATGATGCATTTTTCCCATCTAGATATGTATCAGTGTGAGAGTTTCCTGTGTAAAAAGAAGAGCTGTAATGCTATCAAGGATGGTTTTGTTTGGGGAGATGGAGATAAAGTGAGCTTTCTTTGCCAGGGCTCTGAGTTAGCTAAATTCAGGTCAACCATTCAGCCATATTCAGACAGTATTGTCAGGAGGTGTTAAGTCATGCTTTCAGCCTTGTTAGTATGAGTTTACAACTTATGGTTGGAGCTATCTTACATGCTCAAAGCATGAACAGGGCAATGCTGGGTGCCCTCACTCTGACCTGAGCAGAGTTGCTTTCAGATAGCTGAATGGATTTGTGCTCATAAAAGCAAGGGCTGGCCCTGAATCTGCACAATACGGATTGTTTGAAGAAGTGTCTGCATCTTTGGTTTATGTTTAGTGCTAGCTTGAACTGTGATGAGTGTGCATGTATATGTGTGTGTACAACACTGTTTTCTGCAGCACTAAATCTGCAGTTGCTGACTGCTCTACTGAGGTATTCATAGCATAATGGGTTGCAGTTCAGTGGAAGAATATTTCAGGAAGCATCTACTGGAGTGAGAGAAACCTTTGCCTATGGGACAGGCAGTTCTCACTGGGTAGTATTTAGGCCACAGTGAGGACTTGGCAGGACACACAAGCTTGCAGTGCCATTCCTGTATTAGGGAGGAAGGATGTCATGGCTTGGTGGATTAGTCAGGTGCATGTTGTGATCCCAAGTTAATCTCATCCTGATTTTGATATTGCCATCTGTGTTTTAACCTCTTGCAGCCCCTCATCACCTTGGAGAGCAGCATCTCATACATCTTCACTGTGGAGGGGATGAACACTGTCACTGTGCAAGTTGCTGCAGGCAACACCCTCATCCAAGACACCAAGGAGATCGCAGTGCATGGTACCCTCAACCTTTTACAGTTGGATCTCAGGGGGGTATCTAGAGATGAAGAACAGGTAGTCAGTTGCTGTTGAACCAAAATGAATTGTCTGAACTCCACTGCCTGGAGGAACCTCTGAAGACAAACTGTAAACAAAGTAGCTCAGATGTGTCATGATCACGAAACACGGAAGTGAATTGAATAGGACAAGTCGCCAAATTTGTACACTCAGCACTGTAGTAAAGTGGCTGGTGTCTCCTTTGTCTGTCAGTGTGTTGGTACACACTGACTGTGTCTCCTTTGTCAGTGTGTTGGTACACACTGACTGGGAACTCCTAAAACAGAAAAAAACACTTAGAGCTGAAGCCAGACTGCCTTCCCTCTGCTTCCTAGCTGTGGAAAGTAGTCATAGTGAAACATTAAGGTAGCATCAATACAGCTGGTGTATCTCTTTACACCAGTAAAGAGTGGCTGTATAGAACAACAAGGGTCTGGAAAGCAGGGGGCAGAAATGACTTTGTTGTTGGTATCTCTGCCCATCTTCCATGCCACAGCTGGAAGTCTGACTGTCCATCGGACTTTTCCTGTGGGTAATGTTTGTTATGTTCTTGAATATCTGCATGTCATGGTCTCAAAAAAGCACCCTTTGTCAGACCACAGAGCTTACCCTGTTTAGGGCTTTATAAAGGCTGAGTGGAAGAGCTGTCTCAGCAGTTTTGGCAAGGACTTTGAGATTTCTCCAGAGAATGATTTTCACCCTGGGCTAGTCTTCATTTTCCTTATACAGTTATTGGCATCCAGCATTGGAGGGCAAGCTTTTCTTTGGATAACAGGCTTTCTTGAGAGACCTGGGCTTCAGATAACTCAGTTTGTGCTGTGTAGTTGAACTGTGTCTGGTTTCAGTAATTAAATATAAATAAATGTCCTTCTGATGTCTGGAAAGCTATATGCTCAGATTTAACAGCCAGCTAAACAGATGTTTATTGATTGCCTGGCTGTGAAATGCAATGGAGGTTTAATAACTTGTTAATATGACTTAGTAATACCCAAACTCAGTATTATCAAATGTAAGTAGCGCTCTACTTGATCATTTTGAGCATTGCAAAATGCAGTGTTTACTTCTGAGAAACTTGCATCTTTCCACTATATTCTGGAATAAACCTTAATCAAGAGTATTTGAGGGGCATTGCCACAGATGATCAATGGGAGATCCCAATAGGTCCCACAGAGCGCTCCTCACTTTCTGTTTTGAAGCGCTTTGTAAGAAATTTTGCCATTCTATTTAAAAGAAACAAAGCTTTGGGCTTTATCACAAGGACAAGTTAATCCAGTTGGAATGTCCAAATAGTCCTGTACAGTACCATGCTACAGATTGACCTGGTCTAAGAAAGGAGTCCTCCTAGACCCCCAGTGATAGTCAGATCGAGTCCGATTATGTAAACGAGTGACACCCTTGGTAAACGTGTACTCTGTTGAATGTGTATACTCATCTTTGTCCTGTGTTGAGTTATTATGGCTCTATGCAGGAAGGCATGACTTTCTGGTGTTAACAGTGGAAGAGGTTTATTCAGGGGCTTCTCACATTGTGATTAACCGACCAGAATTTGCTCAAAAATAAATTGGACATAGTGCGGAGGGTTCAAAAGTCAAAGGCATTATATATCAGGCTCTGGATTAAGCCTTCAAAACTTGAGAAAGTTTACCATCTCTGCTTGATTTTTATTTAAAAATATACTGCACCATCTAACAAGAAAGATCTTGCAAAAGATGCAACATAAATGCTGTGCTGCCACATCCCTGCTAGTCTGTGGATTTCCTCTTTAATACTCTTGCTGGTTTATCTTGATCTAAAACTGGTACCTTCTTACAAATGATTAATGGTACTTAATTGAAGTGTCTGGAGATGAGGTGCTTCAAGGGGAGGCACAGCACGTCTCCAAAAAAGAAAGGAGAGAACTTATATCTGAGTGTGATTCCTAGCCTGGATCTGTGTCACCCACTGGCTCAAATCCATTGTGAACAGTTGTCGTAAGGATTCCAGATGTCTTGGTCTCTGGTGACACCAGAGGGGAGAGTTGGAATTGGAAAAAAAGTTAAATTGTTCTGTATTTGAAGTCTAAGAAGTTTTTCTTCCTCCCTGCAATCAGTCAATTAGGAAGTAATTTCAAAGTGTTTCATGAATAGCCCTTGCTTGATTAGCCAGTCATTAGCACCACTGGGTTCTGATTTATTGGGGTATTAACCACTGATGGCTTCCCTCTAGGAGTGCAAACAGATAATACCTGCTTTTGAAAACATTAGTTATAGGAAGTGTTTGCTCTGCAGAGCACAGTGCATGCAATTGCACAGACCTTCCAGATTTCAGCCAGATGCTGTCTTCTTTACTGGTGAACTTCCTTGTAAGCAGTATCTGATGAAGTGAGTGGCAAAGTTACAAAGCCCAGAGGCATTGTGAAGGGAAGGCATCCTGTCATTTTCGCTTCCATTTCTTCTTGGAAAAGCTACAAATTGGCACTAGGGCAGAATGTCCTTTATAAGAACTGTTACAGAAATTCTTTTCTTGCAAGCTTTCTGTCCTGCTTAGTTTTAGGCAGCCCTTTTTTTTTTCTTTCAGCCTTTCCTCTCTCTCTTGCTTCAAGATAATGTAGTTATGGTCTTCCTGTTGTCCTCTACATCTTTGGCTGTACCCTGAACACTGCCCATTTAATCTTCCCATAAATACTATTTTCCTATTCCAGAGTATTTCCAATCTCAGCTCCTGTCATTTTCTCCCAACTTGGACTACCATAACCCTGACATCCCTGAATGGAGACAAGACATTGGCAAAGTCATCAAGAGAGCTCTAGCACAGGTGAGCATCCGTTTCCTTATCTCTGGTAATACTGAGTAGGCTGTTAACACATGCAGTTTTCCAAAATGCTAGCTTAGAAGAACAAGAAAGAAAAGCCATAATGAAGCTATCATTCTAAATAGATAAAAAGCTTCTTAATATTCTGGATCTTTTTGCAGAAGCAAACTATATTGGGAAATTTGTGGAAATATTATAATTGCTTTTATTAATGTTTCTGCAGTGCTTTTTGGCTTATAATATCCCTGAGGACTTTAGAAATCGTAGATTGTAATAGTATCGTTATTCTTATTTTGCCAAATTGATATCACAGTATCTACTGTTTTCTGCTCTAAACATTTGGGTAGTGTTACTGTGTGTTGTTAAACAGCTGATCCAGTTCATCCCAGAAGACAGATGCTGTAGTATGTTGGATGCATGAGGAAGATACTTTTATTTCTTCCTGATACTCAATCAGGAGTTTCACATGCATCTAAATGTAGCAACTACTGAACGCTATAAAGCACTACTCCCTTTCCAACTGGGGTAAAAAGGAGGATTCAGAGGGAAAATAAACTTACCTTTAAAATACATGACAAAGAAAGGCTTCTGTGGGTGGAAGATACTGAATCTTCCTTTGGGATTAATTAGAATATGTAAACCAGCACTCATATTCTTTCAGGAAAGGAGACAGAATAATTTATGATATCAAATAACCAGGGACTTTGGTTTTGTGTAAAATCAGGATATAGATTTAGGCAAGCTTTTGTGTTTTTTACACTCTGCCAAAAATGTGTCTTCCTTTCCTTTCCTTTTTATTTTCTTTTTTTTTTTTTTCCTTCAGCTACAGCTGTTCTTTAGAAATGGAGGCTGATTAATTTTACCCGGAAAGTACATTCCTGCTCAGCTTTTCTCATCTGCAGCCCACTCAGTATTCAGTTTATAAGAGCTTCCTTGATTGTTTTCTCATCCTGAGAAAACACGAAGTTCATTTGTTTAAACTGTTGTTCTCTTTTACTGTATTCAGAGTCAAGGTTGCATAAAAAAATTAATTAGATTGGAACTATGAATGGTTACAGACAGCAGTAGAAATCCTGTAGAAATGCTTGCTTGTATGTATATCCTTTTGCGACTATTTCGGTACAGCCTGTGGTCTGTGCTTATAGGATGGATCACCAAGAATGGGCTGTCCCTTTGATACATTTCAGTTCAGGAATGCAGCCAAGGAGATTGAGGTGGATAGGACCCAGGTAGCTAATGGGGTTAGCCTCATAAAGCAAGAGTTCCTGAGGGAGGAGAGGCTTCTTGCCCTACTGAGAATGCACAGCTTGGATTTGGGGACAGAGGGCAGTGACCTCAGTGGGTAGGTCATGGTAAGACAGTTGTGAGAGTCAGGTGTGGAACTGACTCTTGGTTCTGAAACGGAGCAGTTTCTAATACAGCCCTCCCAATCAGCCCCAGTAGTAAAACCTCTCCTACTGGAGTCATAAAGTTATTCATGTATGGCAAATGTGGATCCCCATAATCTGATATTAGAAGCTGATTGCAGGCAATTTTTTTTCATATGTCCCTGTTAGTTGCACATTTACCGGTGGTCATGCTGAGCCAGACTCTCTGGATCTGACTTTGGGTAATTCTTTTGTAGCAAGATGGACTATATGGAAAATTCAGATCTGGAGACATGGTAGGTTTGGACTTTGTGTTGAGATCTTTGGATTCAGGGGTGTTGTCAAGACTACATTTGCTTATACAAGTGAAGTGAATCATTAGCCAAACCTCTATTTCTGACTCACCAAATGGGCACAACAGCTGATTAGGACCACAGCACCTACACTAGAACTGGTAAATAACAATTTGATGTGAGAGTGTTAGCCATCGTGAATGGAAACTTGAGTAACAGAATAACAGCTAGAGATCTCCTTTTTATTTTTCTTTTAGGTGACTGGTATCCCTGATGAACAGATTTTGGTAGCTGTATTTCCTGGGCTGCCTACTTCTGCTGAACTTTTCATACTGCCCCATAAAAACACAACAGAGAGGAGGAAAAGCAGTGAGGCTGATCTGGAGCAAGTAAGGAAAGAAGGATTCATGGAACATTCATACCATTTGGAGATGGGCTACTTAACTTGAGCAGTACTGGAAATTGCTTACAATAAGCACAATGGAATTGGAATAATCTGGGACTGTGTCAGTATAGTTTATGGCACTAAAGAAAAAAAAAGCTTTTCTAATACCTCACTGTGATACATCACAGTCTACCAGCAGTGGTTCTTCCTTGATATGTCGTGTGTCCTTTGGAAACTAGTTATGGCCAAAGGAACCTTTAATACGTACTCCCTCTACTCCCTGAAGCAATGCTAATAGACAGAGGCCAAAGCAGCAAGGTAATATACTGAGGTTTACTAAAAATACATGAAGCTCTTCAGCTCGTATATCACTGGAACGAGACCTCTTTTTTCTGCAGCAGCGAATGGCGTGTGCAAACTATATTTGGAAGTTACAATATCCATCCACTTAGATAAGTAGGTAATTACGGTGATGAATAGCAACAGTGATATGCAGGCAAGGGAACAGCTAGGAACAACAGCACTAGCCTGCTGAAGCTTTCATGGTAGAATTACCAAGTGATTAAATCAGCTCTTATAAAGGCAAAACAGTGAAGTACTGCTGGAAAGGCTGCTTAGCTTTAGCTAATGTTCTTGTATGCAACATTTTTACTGGATACAAGCTATGTGTGAGTCCATCTTGAGGCAACTCTTGGAGGAGTAACTCTTCTGTGATTAAACTTGAAATAATTCAGAGGACTGCTGGATTCTGTAGAAGCTCTTGTCATCCACTGAGCAAAGTCAGTGCCCTCAGTGTAGTACATTTGTTCTAGGAAGCTAGCAAAGCTGGCCTCTTAAATTTATGGTTGTGAGTGTGCATAAGAGGTGCATTGTTGTGGGAAGGTTTGCAAGGCTTTTTGGAGGGATTTTCTTGAAATAATTTCTGTCCTGTTCAATAGCATCTACCCCTGTTAAAATTCACTCCAAACAAGCTGTTTTGCCAATATTTCATATATCGGTATTATACAGACAGCTCAGACTAGGCTTCTGACTAGCTGACAATGAGGCCTGAAGCTCTAGTCCTCTAATTTTATTTGACCGTCTGATCAATTGTACTTTGCCACCTGGTTTTGGCTTCCATTTGAAGAGCTCTGCCCTGGATTACAATCCAGGTTCCTTTGGCTATCAGAACTACTCAGTAGCTGTGCCCTGACCATTGGAACTACTCTAGGGAGACTGGCCATTAACAAACTCAGGCTCCAGTGTGACATGCCACGTATGTGCTCTGAGGCAACTAAATAACACAGCTGAGTTGCTGAACCATGGATAAACCTAGTCCAAGGCCCCTCTTCTAAATGAAGGAAAGACATGCAAGTTTTGCCATTAATCATAAAAACTGTATTGCTTCATCCCCAACAACCTATTTGAGTAAAGAAATGCTATTAGGCGGGACCACCTAAATCAATTCCATCATCCACCAAGGAAAGGCAGGTATGTCAGTGATTTCAAAGTGCATTAGATCAAACTCACAGGACATTATGGAGGGTGCAAAAGTCTTTAGCTCTTTTTACTCCTCTTTTACCACCTCAGTATAGGAAAAAAAAGTTAACTTTTGTTGATTTGCATCTCAGGAGAGGTAGAATGATACACTGTGTGAGTCTCAAAAGTACTGTAAGGGAGACTTGCATGCAGTATGACTTAATTCTGTCTAAAGCACATGTACATGGTTTTCTCCATTTCCTCATTCTCTCGCTTCCCTTATCTTCCTGAAGCCTGTAAGAGATGTTAGTCACCATTCGTAGGCTACATGCATTCCTGAATGTTCTTCAGAGCTTGTTGTCTTCTATATTGTAACTACTATATCTCTTATTATTTTGTCAGGTGGTAGAAATCCTTTTTAATGCTCTCAACCAGAACCTGGTCCAGTTTGAACTAAAGCCTGGTGTCGAAGTCATTGTGTATGTCACTCAGTTAACATTAGGTGAGTGTGAAGTCAGATGCATAGCTGTGGTTCTCTTGAGGCTTCAGACAACTCTAGAAGAACTAGTCTATATCAGAGCACTCCCAGTTTGGTATGTGCTACTAGGGTATATAGGACGGATCATACTGAGACATTGTGGTAGAAGCAGAAAGTGTGACAAACAATCCAGCAGTGGCATCTTCATGCACCAGTTTGTACAAGTATTAAAAGTACCTTTTAAGAGTTCCCTATAGCTCAATTAACTAGTGCATTGATGTTTTTCAAGTGTTTTAGAAAATCAGGCAAATGATGTTCTATTAAGCCCTCCTTGGGAACCTGTCAAATTCAGTGGGAGTATTACTATCATGGATATTGGATCAAATCCTTGTTGCAAAGGGTTTGTTAATGTTATGACTAGCGAAGAAGCTTTACAGGGGCAAAATACTCATGAAAAGAAGATGTAGGCCTCTTACAGGAAATATTGAATATTGACTTCTACAAATTAGAACTTATTGAAATTTCAATGCTACCTATTTCCATTTTTTTTGCTCAAAGTAATGAATAGTCACTTTAAGCTTCATCACCCTCTTTGCTTTAAACCACCCTAGCATGAAGCTCTCAGCTACTGCTGAGAATTTCAGCCAGCCTAGTGTAAAGCTCTCAGCTATTGCTGAGACAGTGATGACTACAGAGGAGATGATGGATTTATTTTTACCCTTGCCATTATCTGAAATGTGGGATCTTGTGCATATGATGTTGCTGACAGCCACTCAAAAAGATCGGGATTGATGTCCCATGATAATACACTTTAGCTTCCTTTTACATGAGGCTCAGAGAGCCAAGAGGTGGGCTAAACCAAGGCTCATGACCTATACTACAGGTAATGCCTTTTTACCTTCACTGTCTGACTGTTGTTTGGGGGTGACAGGCAGATGTTCATAGGAATAGGCTGGAATGAATTGATTTGCAAAACTGCGAATGAAATCCAAATACCTGCAGACTCCAGATTCAGAATCTGGGTTTGTTCTAGTAAGACACTGCAAACTGTGGAATTATCTTAAAGTGCCCAACTATTCTCATGTATTTTGACTCAGCTGAAATGACAGTCAGTTGATTTGCACACGAGTCCATAGAAGCAGTAGAAGCAGAATACTGTCAGTATCAGACTCTCAGGTGTGAAAATTTGGTGATGGAACCAAAGTGACTCTATTTGCATGGACTTTGTCCCCATCTTCTGGGTGACAGAAAAGGAATAGAGAACAGTAAAAAACAAAACCCAAATATTTATGCAGAGTGAAAAACGCTCAGCTGCTGCTTATAAACATTTGTACATCATTAGAGACAATGTCAAGGATGGATGGATCAAGTCTACAGAATGCTATAAGCATGCTTAGTCCAGGATTATTGCTCTGGGCTCCTATACTGACTCGATTAAAAAGTCTGTAAGGTCCAAAACTAGGAAAAACTTTGAGGCTTCTCACCAGACAAGATCCCTGTTTCATGTGAGACAGACACATCTTTGGAAAATGGAAGTCGTGCTGTTTACGGATGCTCTGAAGTAGCTTCTCCAAAGGGGAATAGGCATGCATTAGGCCACACTTCATAAATTTCATTTCCACTCCAGACCCTGGAAAAGGCTGAAAAGAAATAGCCCAGAGTGCTAACACAGGAGTGGTCAGCCATTCAGCTAAGCATGGCTTGCTGTGCCTTTCACTAAGAGGTGTTTGACTGCACTGTCTTGAAAGAGGAGCTTGGCTTTCAAAGGACAAAAGAGACAATTTGTTTCCTACTGAATGGTCTTGCAAAAACAGCATGCATCATGCAGTGGTGATAAAGCAGATGTAGCAAAGACAGAGTTTAACTTAACTCTCTGGGAGTTATGTGTTCCCTAATAATATCTTGCAGATGTAATGCTCTTCCTTTCCTCCTGCAGCACCCCTTGTTGATTCCAGCACGGGTCACAGCAGTTCGGCGATGCTGATGTTGCTGTCTGTGGTATTTGTAGGCTTGGCTGTTTTTTTAATCTACAAATTCAAGAGGTAAGTTGAGAAACTCTGGGGGATGGGAGGAAGAGGCACTGGATGGTATGCAGGAAATCTAGGCAGATCAGTTCCTGGATTGCAGATGAAGAATGGCTTATGCTGGCCTAAGGCTTAGACCAGTATAATTCCTTATTTCTCATATATAGAGAGAAGACCATCTACTGCACTTCCACCACAACCTCAGCGCTCTTAAATATCACCAAAAGCTCAGAACTCAAACTGTGAACTGCATCAGCAGATGTGTGTGTACCATAGACCAGAAATGGGAACCCTGTGTGCTCACTGAGTATGGAGCTACATGGTGCAGACTTAGTCAAGAAATCACACAGTGAATGTCTTCATACAGTCTATATCCACTTGACCAACTGCCTTACTGCAGCAGTATCTCATTTGTATCCTGCAAAGTGAATATTTTAGTCTTGCAGAGGAACAGGTGTGATTATGTTAAAGGTGGGAGACTCAAAGCCAGAAAATTTTGTGTTAAGCATCAAAATGCCTTTGGGAATCTGTGCTGAGATTTTCTTTGCCAGATGTTAATATGAACCTTTTGCCTCCAGGCAGGACCTGGGCTGGCCCATGGCACTTTGCTGCTGCCAGATGTGAAACAAAGCTGACAAAACTGGGATAAGAATGGCCTGTTTGCTGAAGGGCTGCTTCTGAGAATATATTTTAGGCAAATGGAGCTCTTTAGGAGGAACTTTACATTCAGTACAGTACTTACTGTGTTAAATGGTCTATGTGCCCTGAGTATGTCCAGTGGCAAAATATTGCATTAGAAGAATAAGTTGAGTCTGACTTTGAAAAAAAACCACCGACAACCTAAAACAGGACATGAGTAGTTCCTCCAGATTGGGAAGCTATACTTTTTCCTGCCCAAATTCCAGCTATGTTTCTTTCTCTAGCTTTTCTGCAGCCTAAGATAAGCCGAGCAGTCTAATGATGCTAGTAGGATACAAACAATATTAAAAATTGATAAGATAGACATATCGTATCCTAGTTTCCAGGTTTAAATCTAACCTCTTGCATTAACCATTGTCAAAATCAGTGGGCTGCACTGCTTCTAGTGCTTGATCTCGTGTGCATCAAGATCTGTTGCCAAGCAGTCACTGACTTCAGTGGCTCAGGACAATATCCGAAGAACCATATATGTGAATCTGCTCAGGTGCATATTTCCAGACCTTCAGTGTGACTTGCTTGTTGCAGTTTGAAATCCTCTCTCAGCTTCTGGAGGTGTAATACAGGTTCCCAGGTGAATGAGAAATGGAACATGGGACTTGTTTAAGGCATTGATTTAATAATGTGCTGGGAAAGCAGCTGCTGGTTTCTCTCACTCCCAAATGTAGGATGAGGAAGGCAAGGAAGTCTCACTGGGACAGCTGTCAAGATGGAGGTACAACTCTTTGTAATTTGTGCTTTTCTTTGTGTCTTGGTGAGATAATTTCTTAGGTTTGGCCTAATGTCTTTGGCTTTGTGGTCACCAATCAGTTACCAGAAAGAAGGATCTGTATATCCTAGCTGCCAGAAAGCAGTGAGGAGCTGGGCAATCCTCTTTGCTTTGGCAGTCTCCAGGTTATGTTATGCTACTACAGCTCATAAAACTGATTCTTGTGCTACTTGCATCTTAAGATGCGATCTTAGAAGCCATCAGCCAAGTGCTGTGCTCCAGGGCTGGCAAGACCTTATCTTGTTAAAATCTGTCTGAAAACCGAATGTATCATAAATTGGGAATGAGGGGGAAGGTAGTTAAAGCATAAGTTTTCTTAGCCCAAAGCTCATCCACTTAGCTTTGCTGCAAAAAGAACAAACCCAGGTCAGACTGACAAAGTTTAGAATTAAGTCAGATACCCGGAGTGTCCTTTGCTTGATTTTTTAGAACAGAAAGCAACTTTTTGGCTGTCTAAATCTTCTGGCTTGATGGATCAGAAGTGAGAACATTCAACAATTCTTAATGAAAAAGAAGGTGAAAACAAAAGCTTTCCTCTAGCTCTCAGGGATGCAGTGGTCCATTAGCCATATGTACTTTTCTAACTAACAGTGATCCCAGCCTGGATACAGAACTGCTGCTTACAGGAAACAGTTGTGGGGAGAGCATGGGCCTTCATGAATTTTTGATTCTAAAACTTTGTAGAATCTGTGTTTTGCTGGTTTGCACACAGACTCCTTATTATGAGTCCATCAAGTTATAGACTCAGCAGGCGTGTCAAACACTGCTGCCAGAGAGGTGTTGAGGAAGTCTGGATAGAAAAGGAAAGAAGGGTAGAAAACAGGGAAATAATCTGTAAAAAGGTTGTTTCTTTTCTGGGAGATTGAACATATAACAGGTAAATATTATATGTGTATGGGTGGTGAATAATTGGGCAATTAGTGCATGTGTGTCTTAGGACAGGAATGCAGGAGTGTGTGTGCATGCACTTGTGCTCAGAGATGTACAGTGGGACATTGTGGCCACCTGTGCTGGAAGGCACAGCAGGATTAGGTGTGTGTGTATGGATGAACGTATGTGCAGCTGTCTTGCTTTCTTTTTCCCCTAGCTCTCTGGAGTACCTGGAGGCCCTCTGCCTCACAACTCTAAAGAGCTTTTCTCACCTTTCTTCAGAAGACTCTCACTTCTCTACCACTCCCTTGTTTGGAAGCAAAACTAAGTTTTCCAGTATCTCCAGGCTTGTTCACATGTCCACATGTCTACACACCTCCAGATGTATTCTAGGCACTTAAATCCTATAGGAATGCTTTTTGTCCTCTGTCATCCAATGTGTGCATTCCCTGTGTAGTGCTTATGTCTTCTAGGGATCTTTAAGGCATGCCTGAAGGTTAAAAAGACAGAGTAGAAGGGAGGAAGAAGAATATGAGGTTTGCTAACTGCTGCTAAACATCCTAAGTATGTCCTGACTTGCTGCTGGTTAAGAACAGAATGCCAAATCAAACATAGCACAAGAGGTTTGAGGACAGAACTTCACTGGAGTAAAATCAGCATAGGTCTATTGAATTAATGAGAGCTAAGGCGATTTCCACTGCTTTCAATCTCTAACATATCCAACAGCAGACAAGTTATCATAAAGGTATGGCATTTTATATAGACTCCTTTGAATACTTCTTTCTCCTGTGAGCTTTAAGGCATTGAAAACATTCTCTGAATTTTCCTCATTTTAGCAGTGTGGACTGCATAGCATAAAGTCCTCTTAAGGGCACTAGCAAAACCAGTCAGTCACCTTCCCACAGGGAACTACACACAGATAATCCTAGCAGCCTCCATGATGCTTAACACATTACTTTTCAGTTCTCTCATTTTAAACTTGCATTCCTCCAGGGATTACTATCTAACCATCTGTGCTAGGCCTATCTGTCTAACCAGCTGACTTTCAAGAATATCTTTCTAGCAGTCCAAGTTAACTTCTCGTGGAAGAAGAAGAAATAATCCCTTCACTTTCATGGCTTCCTGAGCAGCAAGGGGAAATAAGTGTCGGCAAACTTGCATGATCTGTGTGTAGCATGGCAAACTATTTTTGCAATGAAATGGCAACAAATAGACTTTGGGTGGGTGTTATGAGGTCTAAGTCCTTCCTGTACTCTGAGGCAGGACCAATTCTTTATAACTCTTTCTGATGTGGCAATTCCTACTGAGTCAGTGTGGGCCTGTCAATAGAAGCAAGTGAGGCCATTTTTTTTCTCAGTTGATAGTAGTGCTGAAATTGATTTTTACTTTTGGTTTCCAATGCACTACTGATCATATAATAACTACTGAGAGAGTTGGCAATTGCAGCTGATTCTGCTTAGTTGATTGCTGCTTTCTGAGCTGGGTGCAGTATCCGCTGTGTGCACGACTTCTCATTTAAAAGGGCAGGGACCAGAACATTTAGGTTTACAGCTGGAAGAGACTTTGAGGACAGGATTGGAAGGCAGTGGCCTGAGATTTAGGGTGGTTTTAGGCTGTTGTTAGAATTAGTGCTAATGGCACTTTCAGAACTGAACTTCACTGTGGTGCTTTCACTGTCCTGAGAGCTGATATTTGCATCACTGTCAGGGCTGCATTTCTGGGATTGCTTTCAGTTTAATCGGTCTGATTAGTCAATGACAGGCTGAGGATCCCTGTGTTACAAAATATAACCCTTCGTTTTCCTTTCCTGCACAGGAAAATCCCTTGGATTAACATCTATGCCCAAGTTCAGCATGACAAGGAGCAGGAAATGATTGGCTCTGTCAGCCAAAGTGAAAATGCTCCCAAAATCACTCTGAGTGAGTTCACAGACCCCGAGGAGCTGATGGACAAAGAGATGGACACGCGAGTGATGGGTGAGAGACAGCCCTCAGCTGGGGTTTGTTTCACAGTTTGGGTGAAGATGTTGATTATTGGGGCATTAGGAGAGGCAGCCACTGTGACCCCAGGCCACTGTGACCCCAGGTACAAGCAAAGCCTGATGCACTGAGATAGAGAGCAAATCTCTCTCTGCAACATGGTAACAGGGAGTTTTTCTTACAGTTTGTCAGCTTTTCTCACAGTGGTACATGACCAGAGTAGGAACCGGAAACAGCAATAGTAGTAATAGCTGTTGCTCACATTTGTTCCTCCTCGTGACCCTGTCTCTCCTGTGAAGGCATCCCAAATTCCCCGAACCCTCAGAAGAATCAGCTGAACCAAGCTTCTCTGTTGGTGTGCTGTCATTATAATTGAATATGTCCCTAATAGCTTAATGAGTTTGTTGCGGGTCAACTGAGCTGTAGTAGCAAGTTTTCTGCATGTTCCATGCTTATTGCAAATGCAGAAAAAAGATGTGCTACTTTTAAGCACTTTTTCGTCATTACACTTACACAACCACATCCTAAGAAGGAGTGAGAAGCAACATAGAACCAACTGTTGAGGCCACTGCCCTGACTCTCTTCTCCATTTTCTCCTCCACAGGAAGCATCTCAACAATTGCCAACAGTGAAAGCACAAAGGAAATCCCCAACTGCACTAGTGTTTAATACTGAGAATCCACTTGGTCTACAACATTTCTGATTTTTTATTTGTAATTATTATTGTTATAATTATTATTATTATTATGAAAAAAGAAGGAGTTATATGTCATAATTATCACTTGGGAGGGGGTGGGATGGGCTTTTTCTGTTTACCAGGGCTGCATTCATAAATAGCAGGGGTTCTTGATGTTTAGGAATACTCATCATATTAGAAAGAAAAAGCAAAGAACAAGTCAAGTGAGCAGTAGGATTTGAATGCCAGCCTCCTGTTAAATACAGAATGGGAATTAAGTATTCAAATTTAACAGACAGGTATAGTACCTTAAGCAACACGTTAGGTAAATTGTCCCTTTTCAGCCTTTTTCAAAATAACTCATGAATCAGCTATTTCATTGTGCCGGAGGGCTCAGGCTGGGTTGTTGGACCAGGCTCTGCAATGTGCCAACAGCCATAGCTTTCCAATGACATGCATGTCTCAGCTTTTTGCAGGATCTTGCCTCTTTTAATTGCTTTTAATTTCAGTCACCCTCTGGCACTGTTGACTGCTGAGAAAGGGAAAAAAACATCAGAGCAAACACATGTCTTGGACCGTAGATTGGCTGGAGGGGACAACACCACAAGCAGTGAAGGAGGACGCCTGAGTTTATGAATGCAGCCCAAACCCCGTGCATGTGTATAGCGAGGATGCAGAAGGCCTACTGTAGATAATTACAATGTACATAGCTTTTTATTTCTTGGGAAATAATTTAATGTTTAGTAAAAGAAGATATGTTTGAAACAAAACCTGAACCACATACACACATGCACGCACATGCACGCACGTGCACACACACGTGCGCACACTCATACACGCCAGCCAACCAGGGACTGTGGTGAGCATTTGAATCATGCTTTGGTTCCAAGCCATGTTCCAGCTGTCTGTCATATTTCAATCTGACATTGCTGTCTATAAACAGCATAGTTTATTTCTCTGTGTACAACTGCAAGCCTTTTTTTCATATATAGGGCATCATTTCCTATGATGGAGCAGAAATAGATATTAGCAAGATAGACTACGAGCCTGTCATGACTATTTTAATGATGTTCATCATCTGTCCACCTCTGTCACTGTTATCCACTTCTGAGAAAGATCTTGGTGACATCCATTAGGGAAAATGAGGAAAACAAACGTGAAATTATCACCATCTCAGTGTGGGCAAATACCAGTGTGCTTGCAGTACCCAGTACAACCTGAACTCAGCAGTGGGCCAGGGTGCAGTAGCTTTGCTCCCAGTGACAGGTCATGCTTTTAGCAGTTAAGCTGATGAAGTGCTGTTCAGGATGTGTAAGGGTAATAAATTTTGGGTGAACATAATGCATGGGATTAGGGACTGCTCTTTGGAGAGGGGAATGGAGGGTCAGATCTGCATAACTTTGCTTGGAAAGGTCTTTCTTATGCATGCTGTAGAACAGCTGCTTCCAATTTTGGATGGAAATGCCATCAGAATAATTTCTGCACGGTGGGTTGGTGATTTCTGATTAGAACAGGGAGGTTAATTAAGAAAAGGCAGTGAAAAACCTCTTTAGGAACCTTCTAGCACGCTGAGTTGAGGATATACCTCAGGAATGGTGGAGCTTTGGGGCAAGAGGTTGAATTAGTGGTGAGTTACTTTTATCCATTTGAGTTAATGATGTTAAAAATGAACCTTATTCTGCAAATATGGAGTTCTGAGACCCAGCAGGAGTTTAAGGAAGATTGGAGGCTGTTTGGGAAGATGTTCTAGTGTATGTGAGGTAACAGATGGCAGAAATGAGGCCAAGGTGACAGTGTTTGTTACCCTTCTTTTAGAATCTGGATACAGGACTCCACATCACTTCTAGTACATCTGGGCAGAAATTAGGAGATGGCTAGAATTTAAGTGTTACTTGCTACCTCTCTGCATTGCAACATGCCAGATGGCTACAAACCAGCCTCAGCGACATGTGTTCATTCTGTTAATGGGCTGGAATGTCTTTTAGAGTTTATAATCCTGATGGGTCTGCTGGTGGAGAGAAAAGTAGTTAAACACAGTTTGGAGAAAAACACAGTGCCTATTTAAATTCAAATTGTAAAACCAAAATGTAGGGAAGTACTCTCTTGTGTGAAGTCCTAAAGCTAAATATTCTCAACCCTTCTCCTCCATTTCAGTCAGGCTTGTAGGCCCTTTCTTTTGATTTAAAAATATTTTTCTGTTTCCTCACTCACTTTTCTGCTCTAGTTCCTAATATAAGCTGAAGAGTGATGTCTGTGTGATTCTATTTAACCTTGAGTTTCCATCCATCACATGTGAATAAACTGTTGCATTACTGTCTCTGCTTTACTGAAACACCAAAGTAGTTTACAGTAATGTCCCAGTCTGGTGATAACACTGTTAACACGAGGCCACAGCTTCCCATTTAGGTATAGATGGAAGAGATCTACATAAACAAGGCAGGTGTGCCTTGAGCTAAACTGTGGGCTGATCTCAGTCTTTGCTGATCATTGGGATTGGAGGGACTGCTTTTGTGAGCTCCTCTAGAGAACCGAATGTGAAATACTCCTTGTTTTCTGTATAACTTTTTCTTTTATAAAACAGGAAACAAAGTGAAAATGTTCAGTGTTGTTTGGAGTTTTCTAGGTTTTCCATGGGATTGATCTCATGTTGATTTAAAAAGAAAGGCAGAGTATTACAGATTTCACAATTTCTTTCCACTCTTTTTTACAGTTTTTTTGTGTTCGTTTTATATTTTTTCCCTTTACAGTCTTAAAGGTGACTGATAAATATCTCCTAACAGATGAGACAAAGCAAGGATGAAAAATTGAGAGTAAGCTATTGAAAAAATGGAAACATTTTTACTTCTTAAAAAGAAATTTAATCTCAATGGAGGATGTGAAATTTCTGAATGCTAGTCAACTTTTTGAGAAATATCTGTCCAGAAAACCATTTTCCATCCAAAATTATCCCAAAGGCACTACAAAACAAATAAACAAACAAAAATCCATGGAGGAAAAATTAAAAGTCAAAAGACCCTGCCTGATTCCTGAGTTGGCTCAAGCTTCACATTCTGTGAGACTTATTGGGTATTACTACTTTTTAACATAGTTTGTTCACACTGCTGTCTGGACCACAGTGTGCTCCACCTACATCTGGAAAAAGCTCTCTAGGACGTACATGGGACCACATTTGCCAGATCATAGGGCACATTAGGGCACAACTATGGATGATGGCAGCAGAAAAAAAGCCTGTATTCATGACTGAAAGCTGCTCCTTTAGGATATTAGGTGGGTAACTAGTATGTCCCAATGGGATAGCCAGGGCTCGCTCTATCCATGGAATTTCTGTAAGTTGGGATTGGGCACTTACCATCTTGTTGGGAAGGCACCGAGCTGTCGCGTTAGCAGAGTATGGAGTATTGGCCACTGTTATTTGTATACGTCATGCTGGGAAATAACAACTTGGGGGTGTCATAAATTTTTTTCCCCTGAAAGTTTTATCCTGATGAAAATGTAATGGAAATCCTTGAAGCTGTAGATTATTATTTACCCAAGTAAGGAGGGAAAGAGCCAATGCCATGAATAGAATGTAAATCCCTACCATACTGTGGTGATGTATAAAGAGGAAAAGAGAGAGAAAGTGAGAGCAAGAGGCTGGGTCAGTGTCCTTTATCACTGCCAGCCTTTCCTTCATAATGGATTCTACCTTATTAGCTGTATTTTAGGAATAATGCATGAGACCTGAGGACTAGATGAAGCTTTTGGTTCTGTATGACTGTCAATCTGATATAAACACCCAATAGATCCTCTACTCGGTTTAACCTGTGCTTGAGAGCCCCAACACTAAGCCTGGAAATATCAGAGATGAGGCTATAGTGACTGGAGACTGCAGAGTTTCTCAGTTGCAGTTGCCATCAATAAAAGCATGTGCCTGAGAGTGTGCATTTTCTTCTGGAATAACCTTTGCTTTCAGGGGTGTGCAAAGATAACCTGTTCTCCTCTCTTTCCTTTCAGTCAGTTCCCACAAACATTCCAGGTCTGACAAACCAAATCAGAATCACATTCCTTCTGATAATGGACAGTGCATTAAACCCAAACCACCACCATGGTTTTGAAGGATTAAATGAGAGAGACAATTGCAATACCTGTATTAAACACAATAATACAAATGCATGAGTCATATATATACATATATATATACTGTTCTTGGTTTTATTGTTCCATTTGAATATTTCTACTGTAAAAAAGGCAGTGGTTTTGAAATTGTTGAAAATAAATGTATTTTTGTACATCAGAGTTACCCCGACTGCTCTTTCAGTGCTTGTTCTTCTCAAATTGCTTTTCGGCAAAGTCTGCTCTGTCTTCACTGAATTTTCCTTGCCGTGTCTAGCCCTCCAACCCTATCTGTCATTCAGGGTCATGCAAAGCACAAGGAGGGTCAGCAGAGAAATGTATAAAGCAAGATTTTTAAGGTAGAATATAAAACAACTACCTCTCTTACTGCTCCCCTCCAAAAGTAGTTCTCTTTTTGTCTTTACATTCCACAGGCTGATTCTCTTTGGAGACTTGGGAGGTGAATAGGAGGGCACATCTACTTGCTTACGCAGACAAAGCCCCATGTATGCCATGCTCTCATCTAACAGACTTTAGTGTGAAAGAGGTTGTAGAGTGCCTACTGGGGGGGGGGGGGGGGGGGGGGGAAAGAAGGAAAAAAGAAAAGTCTTCTTCTTTACTACTTGATACAAGAGACTGTTTAGAATGGAAAAGAGAGCATGGAAATGTGTGTCTCGATATGCATCAGCATTCTCCCTCCATGGACATACATTCTCATCCTCTCCCTGCCCTTTTCTTTAGCTCTGGAGGTCCATAAACTGTGGATTTCTGGAGTGTGGCAGTATCTGGGAAACACCTCTCCATGGCTGCCTTTTGCTTATGCTCCTTCTCAGGTGTCCACTATTGGTCTCTGGTGGAGGGGAGCAAAATCTTTTCTCTGACCTGATGGAGGTAATCTTTTATGTACATATTACTTCAGAATGCAGCTGGTATCTGTTTAATTCTCCCTTTTGTAATAAGCTATAAGTTATTTCTGTTCTTCCTTTATGTCAGTAAGCTGAAAAGGTCAGGTAACCAAGACTCCATTGGCTGTCTCTAAGAGTGATGAGAGGCCTCCGCATCATGGAAGATCACTCAGCTTTTGACATCTTTGGGTCTGGCCCTCTTTACAGCAATGCCAGTGTAAAATTTCTGTTCATGGAATCCTGAAATGAAGTAAATGAAGTAATGAACAGACAAGAACAAATAATGACGTTACCCTGGCTTAACAAGCTACCACTGAGACCCAGTAATCAGCTATGTGCAGAAACCCAGCTAAGTACAGCTGTGAACTCAAATGCAGGCACTTAAACATCAGCCCTTATCATACTCTGGAAACATGAGCTCAATCTTTTCCTGAATCCAGCTGTTTTTCTGTGACAGATGGAATTATGCCTTTATTAAAAGCAGCGTAAGCATTGTTTTCTACTTTGTGGTATTATTATGGCTGTGCCAAATACACCCTTTTCCTCGTGCTGCTCAGGAAAATTGGATCATAACTATTCATGGAGCAAGCTCATCAGTCGTCTTTCACTTGTCACTGTGGTGCTCATCAGCACCCAAGGCTGCCATGCTGGGTGTTGGACATCTGTAGTACAGGAGAGAAAAGTACTGTCAAGGCCATTTTACCCAGGTTGGTGTGTTGATACTGAAGTTTGGCTTGGCTTGGGCTCGCTGACTAACAAAGCTGTAGTTAGCCAGCAGGGAGAGCCTTTCATTACTTGTATAATGGGAGCACCTAGAGAGCCTGGCTGAGAATGCATCAACCTCACGCCCACCACTGAATAATCCACAAGTGCAATGAGGCTTGGCTGGGTCGGCTGCATCTGCACCCACACACTGCAGCAGAGGACAGAGGTGGAGAAAGGTGCATGCCTGAACCAGCCAAGGCTCTGTCTTCACGCTCTTTGAGGAACTGAGCTGGGTTCTGCTGCTGTAAGGCAGAATCTGAGAGGCACCTGATTGGCTTGTACTATACTGGAAGATGAGTGCCCTTCTAAAATCATCAGCCTGAAGAGGCTTATAGTCACTGTCCTACTTGCCAGGAGTGTGTCCAGCATTGCCAAGGCAGGAGGGGAGCCTCTTTCCCTTAGTTCAGTCCAGAGCTTGGTGCAACCACAAATGCAAGTTCTCATGCTCCAGAGAATTAGACCTGTGCTTCAGGTACCTACCTGTGAATGCTGCTGCCAAACCTCTAGTCTTTATTTGGAGACAAATGAGATATTTCCCACACAGCACTCATGGCACCATGCACTTCAACAAGGTGAGGTAGCACTTAGCTGGATTTTCATTCTGCCCAGTTCTTTTTTCCTTGGCCCTCTCCCCAGTTAAGTGCTCTGGCTATTAAGCACTATCAATGCAGCACTGCATTACTGCCATATTATTGTAATACATCACTCAAGTGCTGGCCTACTGTCACATATCATGGTGCTACATCAGAGGACTGACAGGTGACAGGAACCCCAGACCCAGAGACATATCACTTTTCTGAGCTTTATGGGCTGTTTTCTTTCTCTAAAACAGCAAGCAAAGGCAAAGAAAGCAGTGTTGGAGTACTGCCATGAAGCTTTCAAAGTCTTTAAATACATTTATCTATACTTTTTTTCCTTTGACCCTGAAGCATTAGTTAAACAAGTCTGCTGATGTTTATATGAGCCTGCAGGGCTGGGTTCATTGTGGGTCATGGAGAATGGAACAATTGCTCAGTGTGAATTGTTTCAAAAAGACTAGAATATGTGAGTGTCTATGTGTGAACAGAAGAAAAAGGTGTGTCCTTGCAAATCAAAAATGAAAGGCTTGTTCCTGAATTGCAGATCATTTATTATTAGTACATTTTTTTACCGTATTTTTAATGCAGTTCTGCAGGTAGAGATGGAACAGAAGGCAATTGTGGTGTTTTTTCTTGGGATTTTAGCCATGATCAATACAACAGGATTTGCTTTGCCATTGCTTTATGCTAGGTCTACCTGTGTAGGCCCACTGACATCAGTGAATTTAGTTTTGATTTACACCAGTCTGAGCTCTCACATTAAGTGGAGTTACACACCTATTTCAAGGACAGAATAAATAATTTTTAATGCCTCGTTGTGAACGTCAAACAGTTTTCAGGCCAAAATTTAGGGGAGATTGTAATACAATAATTATAAAAAAGCACATACAATAACATAAGAGGAAGAAGGAGGATGTTTATTAAATGAAACAGAAGCATTACAAGGAGGTGAGTTTTCAAAAATCCTGTGTTGGTTACATGAACTTGGAAGGCAAAAAGGAGAGAAGAACTGAAAACCTGATATGAAACAGAGAGAGAAAGAACAGAGGTGGATTGGGCTGGCTGAGGGCCTGTGCTTGACCAGCATAAGCAGTGAAAGGGATATGGATGGTTAATCATTTAGTAATTTTAGGAAAGGAAAATTTCTAAATTCTCAGGCTGGATCAATCAAATCAACTTAGTTAGGGACTGTAGTGATAGGACAAGGGGCAACGGGTTCAAACTTAAACGGGAAGTTTAGATTGGATATAAGAAAGAAATTATTTACTGTGAGGGTGTTGAGGCACTTGAGTGGGTTGCCCAGGGAAGTTGTGAATGCTCCATCGTTGGCGGTGTTCAAGTCTGGGTTGGACAGAGCCTTGGGTGGCATGGTTTAGTGGGAGGTGTCCTGCCCATGGCAAGGGGGTTAGAACTAGATGATCTTAAGGTCCTTTCCAACCCTAACTATTCTATGATTCTATGAAATGTAGCACATCCATTACATAAAAGGTGCAATCATCTCTACTCCCACATCCTGAGGCTCAGCCTTGAAATTTAGGTTCTAAGCACTTATTTTGCTAGTGAAGGCCCAGTGTTAAGCACAGAGGTTCCTTGTAGAGCAGTGGTAGGAGAGTAACAGTTCAGACAGGATTTGTAGGCCATTTTCAGAGCTCAACCCAGGGTTGCATGTAAGTGTATTCAAAGGGTTGCATTGGTGCTGCAAAAAAGATTTGGCTCCTGATGCAGAATATAAGGAAAATGGGCCTGAAGAGGTCAGTGGAGAAAGGGCAAGAAAATGGGATTATGAAATGACATGTAATATTTGTCAGGTCATGGGATTCACTCCTCTTTCCTCGATATTAATTGGACTTTATGCTGAGTGAATCAATTAAAATAATTACCTGGGATAGGAGGCAAGGATAAGCTTTTACAGAGACCTATTTAAATGGCCATCAAGAATTGACTAAGGCAATTTCCCGGGCTAAGACAAGGGATGTAGCTACTTGTCCTTGTCTTTTAGAAATTAGGTCCCCTGAAAAGACCCTCAGAGAAAACGGAAATTTGAGTAGCTTTAAGTAGGAGAAGAAGTGGTGAAAATGAAAGTAAGACAATCTGAAAACTGAGGTAAAGCAAAGTCAGTCTCTTGTTGGCAGATATAGACATGTTTGGCTGCATTTATAGCGTCCCAACATGCACACACCCCATCATTTCAGAGTGGTTCTGGGTCTCCTGATAGTCCACAAAAATGCGGAAGGACTAAGAGCCATAACATGACACTGTAATGCTCGGGGACAGACTTTGTTACCAGCAGAAGGAGCTGGTTACCTCAAGAGCACTACTCCATAGCATGTAAAGTGCCTCAAGTTTATTGTAGGCAAGTTCGGGAGTCTAAATCCATTTGCAGCTCTCAACCTTACTGCCTAATAATATCGCCTACACTTGGAATAATCTGAGATATTGTTAGAAATACCTGTGAGACTGTGTTTTTAATCTTTTTTTTAACCTTGAAATGTTCCTGTCAGTTCCACTCTACAGGCTGCTGGAGATCTGAACCCTTTTATAAGATGCTGAGGGATTTTTCAGTTCAATTTTTCTATGAAAGTTCCCTTCATTTTGTAGGTTACACAACATAGTTTCAGCATAAGCTTCATCCCTTTCTACCCATTGCACTTTGAGGCTATGAACAATTTACAATATGAACAATATCTACAGTATGAACAATTTGTCCATTTCTAAAAGGAAAAGTCACAGCAATGACAAGCATGCACTCCCATGGCTTCATTGCAGGAGAGCGTGGAGACAGTTTTTGACATCAATGGGCACATTCACTGTGGTCTGTCATTGACTCCTTTAGGCCTTGGGACACATTCCCACTCCACATAAACACACAAGTCTCACAACCCCTACACCTTATATAGGAGGAGGGTTTAAGAACTGCTGCAAATTATTTATTCATTCAAGATATTTTCATCAGCCTCTACACATCAACTGATCCTGAGTAGTGGGAGGGAATTGATCCAACACAATTTTTTATCTATTCTATTGATAGATTTTAGACAAAATTAGTTTGAGAACAAGGTGTGAACACAATGCAGTCTAAGCAAATTAGGGCAGACTATGCTAGGTGAGGAACCAAGCTCCTGTATGTCAGTCTGGTTGAAGTTTCTGCGCTTAGGAACTCCTGAGTCTGCTCCTCAAATGTCCTTTATATGGTCTGTGGAAATGAAGGGCAAGACAGAACTGAAGAAAGGGCTTAGTTCCTCACTTAAATGGATATTTAGAACTGCTTAAAGTGCTAATCTAAGGTCATGAACTAATTTCTGTTTTGAATAAGGTGGATCGCTGCATGCAGTTAAGCTCCAACACATTTGAGTCTGAATTTCTAGTTGTAGCTGCTGTACATCAACAATCTGCAAACTGGATTGAACGTCCCTTAAACACCACTTGGCTTGCATTAAGAACTCTGACTGCAAGGAATCCTAAAAGCGACACATGGGTCAATGGAGTGGAAGATGTTGAAGGTGGAAAACACTTCAAAGGGAGACTGAAGGTTTACTCAGAATGCTACTAAGATTTTTGTTTTGTTGGTTTTGGGGTTTTGTTTTTGGGTTTGGTTTTGTTGTAAGTTTGGTTTTTTTCTGCCCTAATGTTTAAATCAGAATTAATAGCTAGTCAGAAATGTTGGCTTCAGAAGTTATTATTATGTTTCAACAGATGTTCAACTAGTCAGATTATTTAATTAGCTTCATGCTCCTTAACCTCGTAAATCTGTGAAAGCTGTGACAAGGAAAAAGAATAGTAATAAATCAACACCCTAGACCTTAATACAGTCTAAAAACTTTGGATCAAAACACAATTGAAAAGTTTGGGGAGCAAGCTGAATGTCTCTCTTTGGGATATAAATCTCACTTGAGCACAGTTTTGGATGAAAATGCCCAGGATTCTCTGCACAGCGTCCTTGGGAAGTGGAAAGTGCCTTTGTATGTATAGAGAGCTAGTTTGGCATTGTAGAGACCTGCATAAGACCGATTTAAAATGTGATTTTCAGGAACTCTGCCTGTTCCTTTTCCTGTCCTACTTCAGCAGTGGGAATGTTGCATGAAACGCAGTCTGATCCTAAGTACAGCCATGTATCCCCATGCACAGAAAGTTTGCATCGTGTTTACATCTATGGTGATGCAGAGATGGTTGCTTTGGGAACTTCAGGGAGAGAAGTGATGGTAATAAACATCAGCATAAGAGCAAAGATACAGTCATATCTTAACATTTTTTACTTCTTTCTGTTTCACTAAGTCCTTGTGTTTTCATGTATTTACCTAGAAAGCAAATGATCTTTTTCAAAACAGAAAATGGAGCACCCTCTTTCCACAAAAGCATTATTATTGCCTCTTTGCCCTTCCTTTGCTTTATGGTTCTGTTACAGACCTGTTTGTTTCTCCCCTGATGCTCCAGAACCTTTTGTTAAAAAGGAGACAATTAATAGAATAGTGTCTGTCAGTTATCCACTTCCACTTGACACAATTCTGCATTTTCCACCTGTACACTTCTTTTCTTCCCCAGCATGGGAAAACACAACTTCTCCTCAAATCCAACCTACACTACCCTAGCTCTTTAGTGGCTTTTCACATGGAGAAAATTAGATAGGTTTATTCTTGTACACATATGCACAAACACATATATAGAAAGAGGATTCTTCTAAAAATTACTCCAGAGAAGAGAGTAATTGTTTAAGACACTATTCAGAAGAAAGCTTTTTTTCTCTCTGCTTCCCACTGACAAGGATGCTTTAGGAGACTGGCTTCCCAATTTCCATACCTCCAATACTCCCTTAACTTGGGTAATAGCAGTACCACCAGTTCTCCTACTTTTATGTGATACAAAAAGCCTTTTTTGTTTTCTGACGTGGGTGGGTGAAGAGACGGCCTAGGGACCTGCCAGCACATCTGCAGAGTGGCAAGGCCACCTCAATCAATGAAGATGGAAAACTAAGTGACAATTTGGTCTCTTCACCATAATTCATCTGAAGTACTTGGTGCTATGGCAGACAATAAGCTTAGTCCTCAATAGGCATGAATCTGACCTGGAAAAGTAATCCTCCAGTGTTAGGTTTCAAGTGATTCAGTGGTCAAACCTTTCTATTGTATGGCAAGAAATAACCATTGCTAGGATCCTGGGCCAGCTGCCACCAGCAGTTGGGATGATGCACTCATACATTACATGATTACAGGAGACAGCAGTCAGTGAATCAGAAATACAGTGACCCACTTCATCCTCAGATTGCCTGGAAGAACAGAGCTTTATTCCCATGTGTGGTGTTTTAAAATGTGTTGTCTTTATCTTCATTTCAGAAAAATACTTTGTTGACAGATTTTTGCCCCTCCAGAGACCAACTTCAAACAAAGGATCATTTACAAAGGAAAAACTCCATTCAGTAAGTAGGGTTTTTTTGTACTGTCATTGGCTCCAGCAAGCCATTTTTCTTTCATCCTGATTCTTTCTTCCAGCAATTTCATATAACATGTCTCATGTCAATATGCCTGCCCTCCATGAACCAGATAAATCAGAGGGCACAGAAATCTGGGCACGGCAGGAATTGATTTGCCCCAGAAACTCCTGAAGGTCACTTTGACTTTGCTCTGAGCTCTGTGCAGTAGGATTTAGGTCAAGCACGGACAATATCTTTGTCCCTCCTGAGATCTACAGTTAAATGTTTTTTTCCTGCATGGGCCTGGTCTCACACAGTGTGCACCAGTCATTGCTCTGGACATCATTATGCTGACTGCAGTTTCTCTGCCTTCCAAGTGGCATCTTATCTGATCAGAAATTCTCACCTATGAAGCCAGTTTAACAGGGAGGTGGAATTCATCCTTGTTAATTCAAAGGTGTGAGAAGAAAATCCTGGGTGTAGAGAAGGCCGTTATATTTGTATGACTGTCACAGAATTTAAGTTCAAAAAGTCCAGGCAAAGTGACCGCCCTTCATACTGAAGGTTAAAACCCCATCACCTGCTGTGTCTGCCTGTGGCTTAGTGACATCCTTCTGCTGAAAGCATCTTTTTCAAGCCAGGCTATCATGCAACTTGTGAAGAAATGAGCAGGACTCTCAGTTAATACTCCATTTATCTTGTTTTCCCCCTCCAATCCCGTAGGAAAACAAACAAATGATGTTTACACCTGTTGCTTTTGTTGCCTCACTTTAGAAACCGTGTTACCATTATATATGTTTTTCGCATAGTTTTTTAGCAGGGACAGAATTAAGAAGGAAATTGCAAGGGAGGAAAATGCTTGTAACAGCTACATTTTTTATTTGATGAAAAATACCTCCCAGGTAAAAAGAGACATTCTTCTTGGATAAATTCCACGTTTTCTGGAAGGTATGAACAGGTAGGCTGAGGTTTTGCATGGTAACCCATCATTAGGACTATTTTTACTGCCAGTGACCAAACAATCTTCTGATACTTAGCAGTTAGATAAAAACCATAACAATATCTCTGAGTGCAATCAGGATGGTTTCTTTTAGGAGCTCTTTTTTTAGAACTCCAATGCCCTTTAAAAATATGAGTTTTTTTCCTTACCCTTTCATTTCCTTATTTATTTATTTTATTTTTTTTTTTAGAAATGAAGAATATGACAGGGATTAAAATGAAAAAGGATCTGGAATCATTTTGACTGAGAGGAAAGAAATATTTGTACATTATTCATCGTACTCTCGGTTATTCATCAAAAGTTTCATTCTTCAACTGAAGTCTTTTCCTTATCTTAAAGCCATTGACATGAATATATATCACCAAGTTAAAAATATTGAATTACACTTCTCCCACTGCTGCTGAGGCTCATGGAAGCTCAAAGACCAACCTAGTCCCTAGGTGTACTGAACCAGTGCATTTTATGATTTTCGGAGAACAACGCTAACAGGATTTGTCTCTTCATTGTGATACAGAGGTGATTGAATATGTGCCTCTGTATCACTTGGTAACAGACCATTGCCGAAAAGGAGAGCAGCTTTGTTATTTGAGAACATTACCCATGGGGCTTAAGAGACCTACTTGACAGGGAAAGTTGAAGCAGATTATTTTTTTTTTTAAAGCAGTGTGCTCTCCATTGCCATTGTCAAGCAACTTGTTCAGGAGAAAAGGAGATGAGATGTGATCCATAAAATCTGCATTGTGTTGCCCCATCAGTACTGGGGGAACAAGTGACATTTTCTTGCTCTGGTTCCTAGTGCTTGTTCAGAGGGAGAGTCAGTCTTGGTTTGTATCGCTCTGCTAAGCCAGCTCATGGCTTTTCACGTTCTTGGCTGTTCTTCAGGTGCCCAGCTTTAAAATGGCCAGGGGTATAGTAGTAAGCTGCAGTACTCAGTGGAGGATGATTGTGTACCCTGCCTGATTTCATTTTGCGAGTGCCAGGGAGATCTTTGCTGCCACAGTAACACTTGGAGTGCAGAGAAAGGTGTTTTAAAGTGAGTTTGGTGTGTCTAATGTGCGCAGGTAAGATATGCCCTTTGCAGGATGTGTGCTGGCTTGAGGCAGATGTCTGGAGGCTCTACACCCCAACAATCTGAATGATGGAAAATACATGGAGCTGTGTTTAGGTCCTGCACAGGGTTCCAGTCAGTCTCGTGAGCATGGCAGCCCTGTGGCAGAAAGGCTGTGTTGGCTGGCATGGAGGATATGGCCCAGCCTTGCTGTGGGCAGTGCACCAGGGCATAAACATGGTGACATCAACCCCAAACTCACTGAGAAGGAAAAGTAAGAAGAGCTTGTGGGTGTCCTGAATTTCCTAGTATGTCTTGATGGCATGAGTCTTGGCTGTTTTTATATTTGGCATACATGGGCTTATTTCTTTCCTGATCTTTTTAAAAATGCATTAAAATAGCCAGTTTACACCAAGGGACCTCAAATGTACAACAGACAGGAGACAAGTCCTAAGGCTCTCTTTCCCATAGTGATCCACAAGTGCATTTTTCTGCCTGGGCAGGTGGTTGGGTACCCACAAACCCTTGTCTTTCTCTATAACAAGGACAATGTTAGATGATTAGCACTGATCTGTACATCATTCTGCAACAACGCACCTTTGATGGGAAAATGGGCTACTGCAATTTGAGCAAGGGCATGTGGTGATAACTTGAACCAAGGGGAGCTTTGTAGAGGAGAACTGTAATTAAAATCTGTACTGAAGTTCAGGGAAGCTGGATAAAATAATGATAAACTAGCAGAGGAAAAAAAAAATACAGTTGTTGCCATTTCAGGTTAAATGGATCCAAATAAGTGTGGTAATGGTAAGAAATGTATTTTTTGAAAACATGAAGGGCCTTCATATGTCTTTCTTTTCCTTGGCAATTCAGTGAATGCTATTTTTGTGTTTACCTTCCCCAAACCATAATAGTAAATTTTGTACCCTCTTGCTGCTGAAAAGTCCAGAAAAGAAAGCTACAGCCATGTAGCCTTTGACTTACCTATTGCAAGAAACAGACTGTGAGAGGCCCAAAGGGAAATAAATTTTTTGTGATTTCAATACCCTTTTTCCTCCCTAAATTATGAAGTGATGCTGCGCAAAAGGTAGCTGGGGAAGTGTGGTTTGTGCTTTAGCTGGTTGAACAGCAAGGCTGAATCAGGCAGATGATCAATTACTGAAGGCAAATAGCACAGGAGCAAGCTCTTCTGAACCAGGCTGCTCCTGCAAATGAAACAAAGGTGTTTTCAGCCTATGCCCAAAAATAAATGAGGCTGAAGTTAATACAACTGTCCTACCTATGCTCTGTATATGAAAAATATATATATCACTAGCCTATGCTAGTGAGTGTTATTTTTGACAACAGGACAAAGGCTACGAGGAATCTGGAGAGGTGTCTGCTTTGTTCTGAACTCTTAAATCTCTTCATTTCCAAGACCTGTGCACACACTTAAAGAGGTTTTTTAAGTACACATACTGAAAAAATCTCACTCATGCCATTTCTGCTACTAGAAAATGTGCTGGTGGTAGCAGATCCCTGAAGTATTCAAGAAGGTCACAGTCCATCAGCCGCTGAAGCTGCAGGACTGGGAAGTTGGTGTAAATCAGCGTACTGCTCTCATGCCAGTCACTCACACCGACTTTCAGAGCTGCACTGATTTATGCCAGCCCTGGCTTTTACCCCTCACAGTGCTGGATTGACATGTACTAGGCCAAAACTGAGAATGATCTCTTCAGCAGCTGCCCTTATTTTACAAGTTAACTTTTTTTCTCTCTTTCTACCCCTTCTGAACTGTTTTTCCACATGATCTGAGCTTTCTTGAAAACGATTGTTTAATGGGAACATCTGGTGTGTGAATGGAAGACTTATTCCTCCTTTTCCCTTCAGTAAATGCTCATTTCATACTTTAAAAGTTGATCTTTTTTTTTCCTTCCCCAAGCAGAGGGAAAAATACGGTTCATTACTTGACAGAACAGACTGCGCTCTTTAGTTACTTAATGCATGCAGGTGTAACCTGCAAGCCATGACTTAAGAGCATTCCCCACAATTAAAAGTTTTCTGCTGTAAAGTCTTAGTTTTTTATTAAAATGTAGCAGTCTTTCCTACTGTTCAGTTAGTGCTAATTAAACACTACCTATGCACAATACTTCCTGCAATCTAGGATATTTCTTCTTTTGTAAGGAAAAAAGTCTTACAAAAGACCCTCACAAAAGGTCCTGAGTCCATTTACTTGTATGCTGTTTAGAACTGTAGAAAATGAAGAAATAGAAAGATAAGTAGGTATTAAGAAAAATATTGTTTGCATCCATATTTTCCTTTTGCCTTTTCTTCCTTTCCATTCCCTTCCCTTCTTCTCCTTTTTCTCTTCCTTTTCTTTCCCTTCCTTTCCCTCTTTCTGTTTGCAGTGGAGGTGCTACAGGAAGATGGACTACATGGGCTTTTGCAATAACTGGCTTGGTGAACATCTAGTGTTGGTGAATTGTTTGGCTCCATAAAGTTGTGTTCATACACTCTGATGGCATTTTGGCTAAGCCAGCTTTAGCTGAACTCCCTGCTAGCTGAAAACAATTACAGAGATCCCACAGGAAATGTGTAGGCCGTGTAGAAAGAGCAGATGGACAAAGTTTTACTGCAAGGTGCTACATAGAAATATGGCTACTTCAATGCCAGCCAATCAAGATGACTCCCAGCAGACCTATGCTGATTTTTGCCATCCCTGGCCCTGCCCATGGGCAGATGACAGAGACCCACAACTTTGGCAGAGAAAGACGGAGGTCCACCTTCTCAGAGTACTCAGGTATGTGTTAAATGGGGAGCTGGTATCCCTGATTTTTTTTAGGACAGACTCATAAACTCTGCAGATGAGAGCAGTTCTGCAAACCACATGGCAAGAAAAATAGACACAGCAGTGGGCAACATGCATCTGTAGTTTGAGTTGCAGGATTCTGTTGTGGATCAACCTGGTACAGCAGTGGCACTGGCTGTAAAACTAATGTGATAGGCACTGATTTACCAAAATGCTCTGAAGCCTCCAGAGAAGACAAAATAGCATCATATGGCTATCCTTAGAATCAAAGCACTAAACAGGCTGGCTAATAGAGGGTGGGGCAAACTGAAGGTAGGATGCGGCAGCTTGAGCCGAGAGTCATGAAACAGAAGCCATTCACCATTCTTTTGGCATGATTCAGTGTCAACCAGGCAGAGAATGATGCCAGAGCTTAGAAAATGCTATCCAGACTTGTCTGTGTCAGGGAGAATTACCCTTTCCTGCTAGTTTGGGTCAAAACCTACAAGTAAAATGATTTAAAATGGCATGACTCGTCAGTCCATGCCTCATCCACCTGCCCATCCAACCATCTGGAAAGCACTGGCTGAATCCAAAATCTCTGCAGTTGTTCCAGTTCATTCCCAGTTAAGCCAAGCAAGGTGTATGCATCATTTGAAACTGCCTGCACAAGCTGTTTGCATGACAAGCAGAAAAGAAAACTCCAAATCAGAAACCAGAGCCTCATTTCCAGTGACTGATATGGTAGAGCACATGCAGTACTTGTGAAGAACCCCTACTTTTTGCTGGCCCTATGGGCTGAAGAAAGCAGCATTGTATCTATTCTTGCCCTACTTTTTTCCCACTCTGCATTGCCAAAAAATCATATTTTGAATAAAGATGTGAATTTGTTACTTTTGAAATCTATTTGCAGTTCCTTGCGGGGGACCTTGGGGTCCTTGGTAAAAGACCTCTTCGTCTTTTGGCCTCCAGTTTTCTGAGATAATCAGAAAATCTGTGCCACATCAGCTGGGAATTTCAAATGAACTCATGTTGCACCAGGGCTGGCCTACATAGGAGTGGTTAAAATATATCAATCTAGTAAATGAGAGCTTAGCTGTCTTGAAAAACAACCCACCTCCTCTCCAATTTTGAGGCAATGTGTCTCGCTGTCTTCATTCCTGCATGCCCATTTCCTCTTTTGCTCTGATGAGACACTGTTCTCCATGTAGGCAGCTTGGACCCACTCCACTTCCCCTCTACTGCTTCTCTTTTAAAAATACAAATATTCAGCTGTTCATCAGAAGCCTACTCTTTTCCTAGACATTTCACTATCAGCCTTGTGACAATGGCAATTTGGATCATTTTGCTCTAAGCGTATTTCAGTGTGAAAGTGTAATATCAGGACTGTGTCAGGTGAGTTATACAAATAACAATTGGAATGTCTCTTTAGGGTTTTTGTCCATTTGTGATGTTGTTTTGGTTTGTTTTTATTGAGTTTCAGTCTCAGAAATAATAGACCACTCATTTATTCTCCAGTTTTAGCAACCACCATGGTAAGTATCAGAAACCGCAGTTATACGGTGTTACACACCTTACTTCACTATTTGAACTCCTTCTTCTGAATTTGTCATGGAAAAAGGCTTGATGAGTTAGATGCAGATAAAAGGAGACAAAAGGCTGAGTCACTGCTGTCTGTTATGGCCAGAAACTTATTTTTCAGTTTTACTGACACCTGCATTTGAAGTAACAGGACTTAATGACAAGAGAGTGGCTGAGATGCTGAAGTTTATTCCCAGAACCAAGACAAGGAGTGGTGGTCTGACCATAAACACCAGAATTAGTGTTCCCCCAGATTATCCAAACCAGGATTATTGTCCTAAATTATGTTCAGTCAAGAATTTGGAGCAAAGACAAATGGTCTGGTTTTTATCAGAAGTTTCTCAGATAAAAAGGAGCAAATGGCCTGTAGGATGGAGGGTATCCCTCTTGGTCTCTTCTCTCACTTTCCCCATCCCTCCAGGCAGATCTTTGTTTATCTTTGTAGAGATCGACATTTAGCTAGAAAAAAAAAAAAAAAAAAATTGAAACCCAAAAAACCATACCCAAACCCTTCACAACTCAATGCTTATTTTTTCATGTGATTTGTGTACTCTGTGGAGCAGCTTCTACATACAGGCTTTTTTTTTTCCCCTTAAGGGGCTATTAACTATGTAAACAACTTCAAAACAAAGAGCCTGGGCCATTTCATTAGGGGAAGCCATCTCTGCTTCCAAAGGCCTCCTGGGAAACAGGAGGAGTTCATTAAAGCCAGTGTGGTGTAAAAGGCTTTGTGTGCATGCAGAAATGGAATCACCATGAAATATTAATGACCTCAATGCATTAGCAAATCTTAAACTAGAGTAGAATTACACTGTCTCTGGGGACCTGAATGCACCTCCTTGGATTTTATTTTTTTAATGCAAGGGAAAATGAAGGCTTCAAATTTTAATGTGAAGAGCAAAACACTTTAGTGGTGTGAACTAAAGGTGGCAATCAAGCTGGCCCTAGGCCAGTGATGTGTAGAAAGTAAACATCCTGATTGTCAGCTGCTGCCTTTGATGCAGGCAGTGATATTGCCAAGACACAAGCTGCTTAATCCATTTTGTCAAATAAATGCCCACCTGATTTCTTTTCCTTTTGATTTTCCGTGGACAGAATCCACTGCTGAATCACCTTTCTTGCTCTGGTAAGTAGCTATATGTTTTGCCATTTATAAAGCACTGAAGATACATTTGGCAATGTTACTTCAACTGCAGGCAACTGTTCAGAGCAGTATTGATCCCAATGGAAATTACTCTATAGGTCTCTCATGTGAGTTACGATCTCTGCTAAAGTTGGGTGACATTTCTCTAAGGAATATTTTGTTCAGCAATGGAAGAAAAAGCACAATTTCAAATGCAATGAAACCTTTCAAAACAATTTATGCTGCAATCTACAAACTTTATTAGACCCAAGAAAAATACATACCCCTCTACCTCAGGAAATTTAGTTTATAAATGATAGCTCAAGTTTGTTTAAAGGTTGTTATTGAAAAGAGGAGAGCAAGTCTTTGATTTCAGCATCTTCAGTATCTTCAGCAATTTTTGAGTTCTTTTGTCTTGACCTCATCTTCTACCACAGAATGCAGGAAACATGTCTCACATAGATCTTTCTCACAAATCTTTCAAGACAGGAGGATGTGGGAGTATGTGGGGAAGCTGTGGAATGTGTTTGTGATTATTTAGGAAGAAGGCACTGATCCTCATCCTGGGAAGTTTGTGTGTCATCTGAAGGCACGAATGGCCATCCAGGGCCAAAATAAGGGACCACCTAGCCCAAAGCCTTCCTTTCCAGCAGTGGCTGTAAGAAAAAGCTTACAAAAGAGAAGGAGCATGGCAAGTCTGCGAGATATTTCCTCCCTAGTGCTCTGCCTGCCTCCAGCTATTATTAGGACTTTCTGAGTGAAGATGTTTGTGTAACCCTGAAAGAATTTCTTTTCTAAGTACCTCACCAGTCTCCCCTTGACCTCTGTCTGAGCCCACAGCATCTTTTGCCAAAGGATATTTCTCCCTGTAGTGTTTTGCTCAGCCTGAGAACCACTGGTCTTGAAGAGAAGCAGGCTGATCTTTCTGTTTTCTCCTACTTGTTTTCAGTCACTGTTTTCAGATACACAGCTATCTTCTGACCCAAATGACAAAAAACATTTCTATAATATGACAACTCTCCGTTGTCTGTGATGTATAAAGCATGCTGGAATTGCATGAGACAAAGAACTAATGAGTCAGTGTTATGTCTTATGCTACTTTGCCCACAGCTAACTGAGCTGCTGGTCATTGTTCCAGTCCTAAGGCTAACTCAAAATATCAGATCCAGCCATTAGCAAGATCTGTGAAGCACTCACATTGTTAAGTTCCCACCTTGTCATGATGCCTGAGGAGCACTGCTTGGTAAGGTCAGGCTGGAGACAAGAAATAGCTATGCTAACACATGTTCATAAGGTGGGTAGTTAACAGGCAAGAATATTAAGTATTTCTTGATGCCACAAGAGCTGAGCAGCCCTGGCAAGCAGGCTGTGTGCGTATGGGGAGGGAATCAAAGGGAGTGTCTTTGCCTTGGCAATCATTCTGAGCTCTAGTTTAGTTTGATTTTACATCTTTGCCCTGATCCAATATTAAACCCATTTTCTCCCCCAGAAAACACTGGCAATGATGAAATTAAAACTAATGCCACAGAAAGGGCATTTTTAATTTTTCATTTATGTTTTTTGAAAGAAAATGGAATTTTAAGAGTTTCTTTTTGTGTGTAGATGCATGATGTGGTGCATTTGCTGTTTGTCTGAAGGACAAATTCTTCTGGTAAGGCAGGGCTTTTATTCTGGTTTTAAACTTTAATGTTGGTTAAAAAGTAGTAATGCAATGTTGTGGCATGGTTATGGTGGTAAATATTTAAAGGAATTGCATAAATCTGCCCTGTATCAGAGGCAAGGGTTTGCAAAGGATGCTTCCACATTTGGAAAAGGAGCTTGCTTTCTTTTTGAAGCAGATCAAACATCAGTCAGTCCTCCCCTGCCTTTCCCAGCACAAATTTTGCAGAGCAGGAGGTCATTCTGTTCACGGTCAATGAAGGAACTGGGCATCTCTGCCATAAAGAAGCAGGGTCGTTTTCTTTGTGATCTGTGCATGCCTGGTACATTGTTTTTTCCATGTTAGAAAGCAGGGAATACTTTGTCTTCAGTGGAGAGCTCAGGAAGACATTGTATAAAAGTATAAAAGTGAATGACTTACAAAGATGTAGCTTTTTTCTGTTCTTGATTCTTTCTGAGGCAGTTACAGGAACATGCTCAGTCTGATCCTGTCAGCATGTATCCTAACAGCCTTTAGGTAATTCAGCTAGACTGGAAGTTGGTCATGTGGTTAGTTTTGGAAGATTGATATCACATGCAGGTTGTGGCAGTATTAGGAAAGTCTAACTTGGGTCACCCATAGTGAGGCAAGGGAACACCGGTCCTTGGATGTCCTGGTAGTGCAAACACATTATCCCTCCGCTCTCTCAAATCCTAACCCCCTCAGCTTGCAGGTGTCTGCAGGTATATGCAGAGCTGTAGTTACCCATCCTGGATGTCCATTTTACAACCTTCTCCCAGGGGCTGGAGGGGAGACATATATTTGACTGGATGTGGTAATTTTCTCAGGTTTCAAAAATGAAAGCTTGACAGCCTCTGTTTTTTAATTCTGAGAAAATCAAGATCCAAGCTTTATTTATATATTTTAATAATGAAAGTATTTTATTTTTTTTTTAATTGATAAGTTGAAAAGGACCAGAAGGAGAGCTGGGGGGTTTGTCACTAGCTGGGACCCATATCAGTCCCTGGGCCAGTGTGATCTTTGATAGCACTAAGCTTCTATTAAACAAAACAAGTAGTTGGTATTTTCAAAGAGGCTTAGTCTTGTTGCTTGTGCAAACCACAGAACAAGGAAGATAAAAGGCAATATGTGTCAAACGTTGTTTTCTCTATACTCTTGACTTACAGGGCTGCAGCATCTACTCCAGGAACATGCCTTGCTTTCTGTGCTAAGTTATGGACACCACAAAGTAGCCACTTGTAGAAGCATCTCAGCTTGGTGCGTTATATTAGACTCTATTTACAGCCATGATCAAAATGGTTCATATCAGAGAGATTTACAGTGCTTCCTGGGACAGCATTTTCTATCAGAGTAATCACAGAAGTGCTGGTTGGAAGGGACCTGTGGAGGTCTCCAGTCCAACCTTCCACTTAAAGCAGGCTTTCAGCAATGCTAGAGCAGCCCAGCTGTGACTTCCTGTAGCCAAGTCTAAAAAGTTACCAAGGATAGAGATCCATCACCTCTAGTGATCTGTTCCTGTTCTGCAGCAACCTCCTCAGAAGAAATTTTGCCTGCTGTCCCACCTGAACAGCCAAAGCTGAAATGTATGGCCAAAGCCCCTTGTTTTAGTAGAAGCAGCAGCTGTAGAAATCCTTGCTAGGCTTCCTTACAGCATTTATGTCAATTACAGGACATATTTGTAGATCAGGTGCGTTTTATGGGTAATAAAACTCATTTGTCAATTCACAGCTAGATCTGTGACCACATCCTTGCCAATCCACCCTCTCTTATAGACCATAGGAACAATGCACAATACAGCAGTTGATGTCTTGATAGAAATAGCTTTTAGTAGAGGAAAAATGCCTGAGGAGAAGAAAAACCAAATACAAATCAGACAGCCCTTCAGGTTGCTCTGTGATAAGTCTTGTGTTTGTAGCCCCTGGCTTCCTCCTTCCCAACCCCAGTTAATTACATTGCCAGGCTAAGACTGTAGCAGGAGTATTAAAAAAGCCTATGTGACAGACTTCTTGCCACGGCCATGCTTGCCCAAAGTCGAGGGAAGAAACCCAATTAAATGGCCTTGCACATGGAGGATGCTTCTGAGCAAAGAAATAACCATCTCATCAATTCCCATGAAAGGAGGGGGAGTTGAGGAAGACAAGAGGGAAGGCAGGTGAATGGCTGCTGGTAGAGGGCAAGCAAGAAACATTTTCCTGTTATAAAGCCTCATAGGGATTGGTTTCTGAATCTCTCACTCTTTTCACTTTTGGCACCTTTCATCTGAAATCTGAAGACCACAGCAGCACACAAACTAAACTGGAAACCACTCATTCAAAACTGCTTCTGGATAACCATGATGCCAGTTCTGACAATCAGTCACTCCTCACCTTCCTGTTCCTTGTATCCTTCTCTCATTTATGCTAATTCATTTTCTTGCTCTCATTACGTGGCTTTGCCTGCTGTAATAAGAGATTTCCTCATTAACATCTGAGCCTTTGAATGTTTTCTGAGGAGACCACTGCACAAGATCATTAGCAAGGAGAAAATAAAAAATATAAAGCCCTGCAGAACAACAGCCCTGTTCCCAAACAAACCGTGACCCTGTATTTTCCACGTGGTATCTTCTACAGGGAAATGCTGTGAGCAGGTGTGGCAGTCTTACTGCTACTAGCTCACCTAGTCATATGTGTTATGTCACCCCTCTAGCCCTGAAACACAAGGCAAGAATTACACCTGTCTGAAAGAATGAGTCAGTTGTGAATCTTACACCTTGTCAGGATCGCAGCCACAGCCAAAATTTGCAAGAGTCTGTAGGAAATACCAGTTCTAACAGCTAATGACAAATTGATTCGTGTAGGCTAGCCAGGTGAGACGCTTCACTGAATATACGTATTTTTTCCTTCAGGTTTATACAAATGGCCGTGGCCACCCAAACTCTCACCAAGGCATTTGATATGTAAATTTAAATTGCAAAACATCAACAAAGAGCAACTTTTTTTGAGTATGTGCCTTGGCTTCTTACATCCCAGGGAGCTTTCTTCAAAAGCCATCATACTGCAGAAAGCCAGAGAAAGAAAGAAGAAAATAGTCACATCCTGTTCCTAGAAGTTTAATAAATCTAGGATACAATACATGAAGAAACAAGAATGTTTGAGGTTTTAACGAAGGCAATAGCCCATTATTGACTCATTCCTGTCCAGAGTACGGTATGTCTTTTTGCACATACATATAGAACATGATCATAACACTGCAAGAGTAGAAGAGGTAGGCATGTCTGCAAGATCTATAATGTGCATGTTCATGGATTTAAAATGTTTAAAGGATAATGTGGGGAGGTCACTGGAAACATGGTTTGGTAGCAGTGATAATAATAAAATGGTAAATTTCTGCCAATAAAGGAAACCAGTTAAAGAAATGTGTATCACCACATCAGACAGGACATAATAAGGACACAAAGCTAGTACTGCATAATGTCATTAGGCAATTCAAAGTGTTATGCTGAAACACTTCAAAGGGAGCTACGTGGTCCAGAATTGGGATCTACCCTTTCTTTGCCCAGTATTTTGAAGATGTGGAAACAAATAAGGACTACCAGCAGCATTCCCAGAAACATAGACATTATAAGCAAATTTGTGCTTGGCAGGAGATCTAGCAGATCTAAGTCTGTATCTTCTGCATTTTCCTTTTCTTTGCAGTCAGAAAAAGATCACAAAAATCTGGAATAGCGCATTCCATTCTTAGCAAAGACACGAAAAGCCCTTGGTCAGAGCTTCCATTCAGGTGTTCTGCTTTTTCTGAAAACCTAATACCAGTCTGTGCTTTCATTAGTTCTTCTTTCTTTAAAAGAAACAAAACAAGCAAAAACCAACAATCCAAAATGTAATTTAATTACTAATAGCACTGTGATTAAATTTGGCCTTTCGCTTTCCTTCACAGTCAGCCTCCTCAATTCCATCTCCCTGATGCCTCTCTCTGTAGTATTGATTCAGTATTGTTAACCTTTCTTTATTACTTGTTTATGTGCCCCCATCAGTTTAAAAACATCAATAAGAGGCTTTTTAAAAAGGACAGAAGCAACAAATAGAGAGACATTGAGGAAAGGTCAGGATGCAGAAGGCAGCAGTGCCTATTTTGTGGAAGGAGCAAACAGACAGTACAGAAAGGTTAGTGGTCTTGATGCTGAAGTAAAGGAAGGATTTGTTTATTCTCTAGAAATGCCTGCTGCTGGTGCAGCTTTTGCAGCAGACATAAATATCTGTTCTGCCCAGTCTGAACTTGGGTTTACTGGGAAGGGGCATACCTAGCTTCTCTAATGAAGCTGAGTGAGATGGTCTGCAGGATCTTTTCCTTCAGGGATCAGGAAGATTTCAGTGTGTTTTGGTATTTCTACTTTATTTTCATGCATAAACCAAATCTGAGGGCATTAACTGTTCTGCAAAGGGCTGTGCTGAGTGGAAATGTGTTAGTTGGCTGTGACAAGGAGGCAGAGTGGCTGCATCAGCGTGATGCATTCAGGCATAAGCATTTATACCCTCAGGACAAGCACCACCCAGGAGTCCAAGACAGCTTTCTCTGCATCTTTGATGAATTAGGAAGGCAATATTCAGAACTGTACAATCATAATGGTATTCATTCAGAAGCTACAACTTTTACTTCTAAGCAACTTTATACTGGAACATAATTGTGCTGTTAAGAGAATCAATCCACTGCTTTTATGCAGTCTCTGAGATTTATATAGCTGAGCACATACTTTTTTCTGATTGGTCTTAACAAGCTTAAATTAACAAATAAAGCTTGCAGGAAGGTTCCACTTTCATGAGATACTGAATACCTGCAAAGATCTAAAAATCATTTAAAAGAGAGGGAACTCTAATAAGTGGTTTGGGTTCTCAGCAGGAGTGGAAGAAAACCAATGTCATATGCCTGTCTTGGAGTAGAGTCTTGAACTGGTCTACTTGCAAGCCTGCAAGTAAACTTAACCATGTCACTCGTCTGTCATCTAGAAAGGATCCTAGTTTCAGATTTTTCCAGTCTTCAGAAACTCTGTCTTGCACTTGAGAGGGTTTTCCCAATGAAATAGTGACAAAGTACTTCTTTTTTACTTCTTATTTTCATGGAATTCTAACAGCAGTAATACTTGTAGCTTTCAGAAAACAACCTCTTGCCCTGAAAACTTTCCTTCTTATGCAGGCCAGTACAGGCACAGTGAAGGAAATACTATTTAACATAGTGAAGATCTCCATTCCATATATTCAGAGGGTTCTGTTAAGAGAAAAAACAAAAGCCATCTTAATTGTTAAAGATTCATTTCTCATGACCTTTTAAGAACAGATGTAATGACATAAGACATATCTCTCTTAAACTCAGAAAGTTGTATAGATAATATAGCTTTACTATTAATTCTGGGAGGTGACATTGTGATTAAAGCAGTTCTTGAAGTTTTGCTTTGAAACACAGAGATGATCAGCTAGCATCCTTCAACATAATTTATAATATTGGCAGGTAAGAAAAACAAAACAAAACAAACAACAGCCCAGAAATAAAGCAACACCCTTGATCCTTATGGTAGGTGCAGCATGGTCAGGATACTGGATTCTCATTTTGCTTCTGCGAATAAGTTGACATATGAGGATGAATATTCTCTCTCACAATAATGTTGATGACTTACTATGAAAGTTCACCTGCCAGAACAATTTTCACTCAAACTTCATGAGTAGACATTTCCTCCCACCATACTTTTCAGTCTTAAAATGAGATTTTTACTAAGCACAGTATGGCTATTTGTACAGAAATAATGACTATTTATATTAGGTTGCCCAAGGGAATTTAACTTTTTTGAGAGGTACCTTCCCACCTACAAAGAATGTCCTGGCTTGGGCTGTTCAGTTACTCCATGAGATCACTAGTTTTGACATTTAGCTCCTTAGGCTTCATTTTCCATCCCAAAGAATAAAGCCCCAGATATTAAATGCTACTCATTCTTCATGTTAAGCTTTTACCTAATATTATGGAAAGACAAGGGATAATACAGATTTCTCCTTTTGACTTTCCAGTCACCTGAAGACCTTTACAGGCAGTCAATAAAAGTGTTGAAGCTGTGATTTTTCTTTTCTTTTGAATTTCTTCATTCCATTACATCATGGATATTTTAGCCTTAGGCATACTGCTTTGCTGTTAGTTTACTATAATACTCTTTGCTAAGCAGTAATTTGGAATCTGATCCACATTTCAGGAGGGACTAGGTACATCTCGTACATGACATGTCAGCAACAGTTCGGATGTGAGATTTTAATACCCAAAGTTTAGGTTTGTTTTTTGATTTGCTTTTTTTTTGGTTGAGAGAGCTTTCAAGGCTGATATTGATATAGAAGTTTGTGATGAAGCTTACCATCCCAAGAACCACATTTTTGGGCAAGATATCTGGCATGTCCTGATTCCAGGTATGACACATAAAGAACTTTGCATCTTACAGTGTCCCTGAAGACTTGCAGTGCACTTACAAAACATCAAGAGTGACTAAGTCTACCACTTCTTTTCCACCTAAGAAACTGCTGGGAGGAACAGTGGCTTAGCTGTCACAGAGGCAGAGATGATACCGGTACCATGTTGCTCTCCATCCACAGAAGATATACTTGCAAATCAAACTGCTAGATGACAAAAAGGTGGAAAGCTAATAGAAAAACAACAATCCGTGTGATTCCACCTCAGAAAAACTAGAACTGCATCCTTGTCTCCTTAGTCAGGTACCTTTCTTCATTTGGAGAATGTCCAATTGCATGGTAGTCAGCACTACGCCTGCTATAGGATTTGTAGATAAAACCATTGAGGAACTGTTGATCTGTGCCTGAATGAAGAACACAGTCCCACTTTCAAGGCAACCAGTTTTAGAAATTAAAATGAGAAGAGGGAGGGTCCATGGGATATGTGATAAGGGGATGACCTTACAGTAATGCGGAGACGTAAGGCACTGACCCCGTTTCTGGTTACAAACAAAATCGTTTATTTTGTGTCTGGCATCCCTTTTATAGTCTACTAAGTGCTAAGCAGTAACTTTCCACTCTCTTACTTCCTTATCATCTGGATTCAGCAAAACTACTAAGGGTTACAAATATTTACATAGTTTGGTCTGTCTTTGAGATGCACATCCTGTTTTATCTTGCAAACTATCTGCTTTGTTTTGCTAGCTGATCTTTACCCTTCATTGTTGTCTTTACAGTTCCCAAGGCTTAGGCCGGACCAGGGCAATAGCACCTGCTGTTTTCTTCACTGTTCCCAGGGCTTAAGCTGGACCAGGGCAATAACGCCTGAATCCATTTCGTTAATTATTTCTACCCTCCACCCAGTAAGTCATCTGATTCAGCCTAAGATCTGGGTCACAGTGTCTGTCTTTTATTGTCATGATGTTATTCCAGTAAGGGGAGTACAGAGAGATACAAAGAAGACATTTTTGTCTGGAAGCATCTGGAGCCAAACTGTCTTTCCAATATTATCTCAGGAGCTTGAATAAAATCCTCTCTATTATAGGTTTGACTTAGCTAAATCAAAATGTATCTTCTGTTTTACCCTTGTTACTCCTCATCATTTTTCTGTAAACACTGAGGTAAGAGTTTTCAGCAGGAGCACACTGACCTAGCAAAGAGCATGATACGTGCAAGAGAAAAGAGTTTCTGCCTGAATGGCCTTTCTTGTTACTCTATTCTCTTCTTTAGAAATGAGTTTGTCACCCAATCAGGGAATGAAAATGAAGTCTAAGCCAACAATGAACGATCAGTGGAACATACATACCTCCTACACCCAGTTATGTGAGAGTTCCAGACCTTGATGACAGTTAAGAACCAACCTATTATAATACATGGGCAATAAATCTTCATTTACAAAACCTGAACCACAACAAGTTCTCTTTCTTGAATGTTGTGAAGAACTGCAAGTGCCCAATCTCCAGGAGGAGAAATAGTAGAAAAAGTGGTTTGCTCAGAGAGACACTGGAATAAATGGTTAATGCCAGTGTGAGAAAACTCATTTCAGAAGCAGAGAGAAATAATTGAACCTTTCAAGTTAGCAGTTAAGAGTGATTCACAGAGATCTAAGTATCTTCTATGTAACTCTCCAACAGGAAAGCTGAGACATCTTCAACAAAGTCAAGATGGGTTAACAGAGGAGATTAACAATCACTGATGGTATTATTAGGGAACAGGTTTTTGCTTTCCTTTTATAGTCAATGATTTTGCCTTTCTTAGATCCCTGGTGTAGGTCATCTTAGATGTATAGGTTCAAGCAGAAAACAACTAAACTTGGACATACAACAGCCCAGTAGAGAGATACAGGCTATTGGAAGCAAGATAGCTATATGAATGCAAGCAATATCACAGAAACAGTTTCTGCCCTCACCTGAGAAGATTTTGCTGTTTTCAGGATCAAGCTAAAGTCTCTCCACAGTGCAGCTGTGTCGTATTGCTATGTTGAATGTCTCTGTATCTTTTTACACTGAATGATGTAAACACCCCATAAGAAAGCTTATACTTTCAGTGAAAACCCTCCAGAAACAGCTGGTTATAACTCACTAGCCTGCAAAACATGAAAGAAAGATGCTTCATATGAGGTGTGCTACACCTTACAAGAATGCAGCAGCAAAGCTCATTTTTAGAAACATACCAAAAATAATTATAAAAAAATAATTAACTTCTCATCAACCCAAATGACTGTTTCAGTCTGTTTTGTCATTTTCTCTTGCGCCCAAACTTTGCAGATTAGAATGAAGTAACTATTAACTGTGGCTGAAGAAGAATTGCTGCCTTTTCAGTTAGCCAAAAACTCTTACCATAAGAAATCCCCAGCTCTCCTGAAGGGAAGCTGCAGAATAGTCTGTAGACTATTCTAGCAGAGAACCATTACAAATAAAAGCCACTACTTGAACTAACATATTAGTGATGGATAAGAATGCCAACTTTTTAAATCCATGCACATAAGCTTAAGAATAATAAGACCAGACAAATTTGAATTGGAAAATAGACCTAACACTGTACAAATATTAGCAGTACGATGGGGTGTTAGAGGAATAATAACACTAACAAGGAACATGAAGATTTGCTATTGATGTCTTTTTGTGAAAGACGCCTTTGTAGAAGATATGCTTGGTCTAAGCGCATGTTTTATGTTGGTTAATTACCTATCAATTAGTAACATTAATAAAATTTCATAGTTTTGATATTCAGGCCTGCTTGAATAAGTCCTCCTGATCCTGAAGGATCAATATGTAAGGAAATCACTGAGCACAAGGTGTGATACGAAAGTGGAGTTCAGGCTCTTGCCTGTACTCTGAAGAACTAGATGTCTAGCCAGCTCTTGGCTTCTTAATGAAGCATTTCTACTCTCTCAAACATATACATATGTATAGAGATAGAGTTGGTCTTATCCTGTGACCATAAATAGCACTTTCAATAAAGGATCCAATTGATATACAATGAAGTAATTTGCTGCAATTATGATTATGTAATGACGATAATCAGTCCAACCAAAGGAAATAATGAAAGGAACCAAGGAATTTTTTATTAAATCAATTAAGCGGAAAGGAAAAAGAGAAGATGGATAATGAGATACTCTAAAGAGCAAGAGTTTCATTTATGCGAACTGTGCTGCAGGGTAGATGGAGCATTTATGGGTGGGCAGAAGTTATCCTTCTTGGAGGACCACTGATCTCACTAACTGGAGATCAGATTAAATGTAGAAAGATTTTAAACCTCAGGTGGGAATAAAGAACTTAGAAGAAAATTACACTCTAACTAAAGATCACTTCAGGATATGTGATATAGAACATTTTAAGACTGTGAAAGTAATTTTTGCCGAAAGAAATCAGGTGATGAGCCGTCTTAAGTTCTCCTACTGCAAGACATTTACGTGTGTAACTTCTGCAAGGACACGTGAATGTGTTCAAATACTGGAACAGGTTGCCCTGAGAGGCTGTACAGGCTCTATCCTTGGTGATGTTCAGAGCCTGACTGGACACAGTCCTGGGCAACCTGCTCTAGCTGACCCTGCTTTGTAAGGAGGTTTAGAATAACTTATCCTGAGAAGCCTGGGAAAGTTATGCTAAGCTAAACAATGCTAAGATAAAAAATCTAACAAGGAAGATAAACAGATTAGCAATAAATAACTCTAAAATTTTAACTATACTAAAACAAATTAACTATCCTTTCTGTTGGGTAGGCAAATGCAAAGATAGCATCATAGAATCATAGAATAGTTAGGGTTGGAAAGGACCTTAAGATCATCTAGTTCCAACCCCCCTGCCAGGGGCAGGGACACCTCCCACTAAACTATGCCACCCAAGGCTATGTCCAATCCAGCCTTGAACACCGTCAGCGATGGAGCATTCACAACTTCCTTGGGCAACCCATTCCAGTGCCTCACCACCCTTACAGTAAAGAATTTCTTCCTCATATCCAATTTAAACTTCCCCTCTTTCAGTTTGAACCTGTTACCCCTTGATACTTATTTTATGCTCCTAAAGTAACCTTTCATCATAGCTTATGAATTTAAGCTTTGCTGGATAACAAGAGCTGATTTTAGCTGATCTGGTCTGTTGCCTGGTTTATTTTTTGCTAGCTGCTTCTTGCTTCACCAGCCTCTATCAGTCTTAGCTATGCTTCACTCCATTTCTTGACTCACTATGTTCTTTAGCTAGCTCCCTGTTTTGCTGCCAGATTTTGCTATTTCAGCTCCTATGAGAGAATGGAGAACAATGCACAAGTCACAGCTCAGCTCACAGGAAATTAGGAAGTAGCTTTTTCTGTTCAAACAGCTGCAAAATCTCCTGCTTCTCTGTGTCTTGTCTCTAGCCTTTGTACCACATTGCTGGAAGCAACTGTCTAAAATTAATGGGATGCCCAGACAGAGCTAATTAGCTTAATTTTCTGTACACTGCTACAAACACAAACGTCATCTGTTTTACTATTTAATTTCTTCTTTTTTTTAAGTGTAACACAACACAAAGCAGCCATGTTTCAGGCCTCCCTCTTCTTCTTTTCCTTCTTTATGCTTTTTTCACCACAAGTCCACTGCATAGTCCTTTCCTTTTGTTTTGTTGTTGTTTTCTTTTTTCTCCTGGGTTTGTTCCTTCTAAAACTCATGGGGTATAATGAGGTATGGGAAACTTGCCTTCGTTTAACTACTATACCTTTTGTGTTCATCTAAGCCTTTGGGCAGTGGTGGCCAGAAACTCATGCTGGGCAGATCCACTTTTATCAGGACTCTCCATCTAAACCATTACCATTTCCCAAAAACAGATTGTGCCAAAAAATATGATCTCAGTGAAAAATAAGTTTGAAATAAACTCCTATTCTCTACAGTATGTTCTTGAGAAGGAAGCAATACCTCACATTAAGCAATGTCCTCATATTTCATGAAACTCTCTGGAGTACTTTTCTTCTGGGGAAGGAATATGTAATTACATGCAATGGTATTAGTGGTAATCCTTGCTATAATATTTATGTTTTAGGACAACTTGTGGCACTCTACGGTCCCTGTGTACACCCATAGTAAAAGAAAATCCCTATCTCAAATAGCATACTGTTTAAATTGACAAGCCATATGAAGGCACAAAAAGATTTTCCTCATCCCCATCTTAGGGCTAAATATTCAAAAGTTGGGGACATCAGACAAGTGTTTTGTCACCATAAAGTGGTTTGTTGCTGAATATGGAGATGAACAGAATCTCATGTTCATGTTTTACAATAACTAAACTTGCGTGGAAAAACCATTTGAAGGAACACAGTCCAACAGCAGATGCTCTCCTGGATTCAACTCATTCAGTCTTGTAGGACAAGGTGCCAGAAGGAAGAATCATCATACACAAATATGCACTATTAGTATAGTATGATAATGTTGTAATTTGATTTTGCTCGCAAATTAGAAAGGAAGGAAGAAAATATAGACTGGAAACCCTGCCATTCAACAGCTATAAAATAAGTTTTTGAGATGCACATCTGATGGTGTGTGATGAAAGGATCTTGTTAGCTTCTTTGCTGGGGTATGTTTTGTATCTAACATGTCAACAGTCAATCTGGCGCTCTGTAGGCAGTGCTTACATGTAGACAGCTCCCTGTGGGATACTGGTCCCAACAATGAAACCCATCCCCAAGTTGTTCCTGTCTACCACTGGCCCTCCTACCCACCCAGACAAGTCCTCCATCTCCACCAGCGGTTTCCACAGCCTTTGAATCAAATGCCTTTGCTGCTTCTGTTAAAAACTCATTGGGCAAGGGTGTTCAGCTGCACCGCTATAGAAAATGCAGTTACAATGCATGTGGAAGTAACTCAGATCTTACTCTCCGAGGCAGAGCACCCAGTTTATTTGAAGACCTGAGCATGATCTTTATATCCACATGATATTGCAGTTATTCTGCCCATGTTCTGATGATGTGAAACGTTGTTGCAAAGGTCTTTCAGCTCCTGAAGGCAAAATACACTCTGAAGTAAGAGCATGGCAGTCTCCAGCAGTTGCTAGAGATCATCTCCTGGATACGCAGCTTAGAGAGGGCACCATCCCTACTGAAGTGGCCATATACACAGCTGAGGACTTCTCTGAGCCTACTCTGAGCCCCAGTTTTCAGCATGAAATGCCTGATATAATGAGAGGGCCATGATGTACCCCGCCAAATTGTTGTTTTCTTGCTATGCTGATGAGAATGTGTTTCATGTGCCCTTAGGCTGCCTGAATAGTGTTAGAAGGCTGGCCTGGGTAGGGGAAAGCAAACTTTTCTGTTATTTCCCACTGAAAGTTGCTAGCTTCTTTCTACATATATAAAGAAAAAGCTGCATTGGATCTGAAGGCTGAACAGCTGAAAAGGTGGAAGTCTATAATCTTTCTGTCAGAGCAATAGGGGTAACGGGAATGCATCGTGAATATCAGTGATTCCCATAGTATCAAACAACATCAAGGAAGAAAATCCATCAGAACTATGAAGTACAAAAAGGCAATTTTTGGCTTAAGAAGCAGTGGCTTAATGCAGACTGGGAGAGTGTATCAAGAAAGTATTGCTATTTGCTTGCCCTGCTCTTGCATTCTTCCTAGGGGATCTTTTACAGTATAATGTTGGAGATGATGAACTGATGGGATGAAACCCTGGGGAGGAGTTTTGATGTGGTTCTTTACTACAGTTTTTGCAGTGTCACCCATAATTCTCTTTCATAGCCAAACAAATAAACAAATGAGTTATGCCAGAAGGCTGAATGAGTTGTGGTCAGAAGCTAAGACCTCATTATTATTAATACAATAATAATAGTAGTAGTAGTAGTAGTAATAAATTATCAGTCTTGCTTAAAAAAGAGTACAGTCTTTTTAAGAGCTTTGACCTTGACTCTTCCTTAGTCTTGGTGTAAGCTACTCGGGAGAACTGCTGTCTTCCATCCCCAACCTAGTGCACTTCAAAATGGAGGGGGGAGTGTTTTAGAAGCTGAGAAATTGCAAAATGCGACATGTATTCATGCCCATCTCACTTACCAGGAAATCACTGTGCCTACATAAATTGGACAGGCAGATGACTTTAATGCACTTTGGAAGGAGACCTTTAGGGACTGAAATTGCTATGCTTTGCTAGCAAAGTGGGATGTGGTGTCAGCGTGATTCTGTGCCCGGAATATGTGCACAGAAGCAGACACCCATTAACAAATGCAGAACCACTTTGAGCATCACCTTATTATTATGCAGAAAAACTGGTGGTCTTTGCTTCTTGCCAACAGGCTTCTGTACCTAATGCTGCATGGGTGCAAACAGTTCACAACATAATGAATCGGAAAGCAGAGCAGTGCGTAGATGGTCTTTTAATGCCAAATCATTTTAAGCCATGTTGGAGAGGGTGGACACAGCTGGTGTTCATGACTTCCACTGAGTGGCTTCAGGAGGTGGCCAGAACCAACTTCTCTAATGGTTACAGTGCTCAGCTACCCAGAATTAAAAATCCATGCAAACAGATTGAAGTGTTTGCGACCTCCAGCCATGTCTGAATTTTAAGAGTAGCTCAGAGGAATGGATTTAAATCCACATCCCAAAGGCAAAAAACACCATAAGCTTCTTAATCACTCCTGGCCCTTTTTCAGTATGTGTATAGCACTGTCACTACAAGCAAATCCCTAATGTCCTCTCGTTCATACATGCGTCCAGGTGGTGTGTTTAACCTGCATCATCCTCAAACCTGCTCTTCTCAGCATTTAATAATCGACCATCTGGGTCAGTTTCAGTTGTGGGAATTATTCCCACTGAGCAATGTGAGTCCTTGAACTCAGGGCTCCTCAGGCTTCTTCCCTCCATTAGAGACCTCTTTTACATACACTGAACAAGTCCCTGCAGGATCAAATCAGTGTTGCTTTGATGTGACTGACATTCACAGCTGCTTATTTTGCCTGCAGTGGCTTTAAGATGACCTGCTTAATAAATGAATATTTTAAGTAAGTATGTACATTTTGAAGTAATTTTAGAAGTATTTGAAAGTGGATAGATGGACAAACAGGCATGAAGTTTGACACAGGGTCCCAAGAGTCTGGGTTTAGGAGAAGACTTGAGAGCATAACACACCCTGTCTTCAAATGGTCTGTGGTCACTTTAGATGAAAATAGTTCTGCTGTCCCCTTTACTTTACTGCTAGGAAATACACCAGGAAAGAACTGATAAGCTGCAAAAGCCTTTGCATCTGAGCCATTCAGCCAGTCAGGAAGATGAAGTCACTGCCATGTGCTCCATGGTGCCCAGCCAATATCTGGTCCTCAACTCAGTTCAGACACAGATAGCTTTTGGCCATCAAACCTTGGATTTAAAACCCTCAAGGGAGTCTCTTTTCTGAATAATGCATAGGGCTAAGGAAATCTCCACAAGCTGAAGGAAAAAAAAAAAAGAGATGAGGTTTCGCTCAGTGCTAATAAGGTGGTGTTGGCAGCTGAGCAGAACAGTTACAGCTTTTTTCATTGTTTGAGGCTAGAAGGGTTCTGTTTTAAGTTGGAATACTCCATTTATAAGGGTGGCAGATCTTGCTTTCATTTTCATCATAATCCTTGACCACCTTTTACTGTCGTCACCTGCTGCTGCATTATTTGTAGGATTGATATTCCATGACCCCATTTTGATATCTCTGGGGTTGTTCATGAGGTGAACGGTGGTGAATTTCTTGCAGTGCTGGCACCTTAAAAGACTTCAGATCTGTTTGAATATTTGAAGCAACCCACGTCATCTCTCTGTGCCACAGTGTCCTCAGATATGCTGCATAGATCAAGTATCTTGGCCATTTTTTTTTTCCTAATTACGAGATCTGTCTCTGAAATCACTTTCTAGTGGGAATATGCTTCACTTAAGTTATGGAGGTCCTTTCAAGTTACAATTACTTGAGGTGCTTTGTACTGCTGCAAAAAGCAGGGTTTTACATTGACACAGTAAAAGAACATACCATCTCATTAGAAGTGTATCCACAGGCGGAGAAGTTGCTCTTGTTGAGTGTTGCACTCTGGCCATTTCTGATCTGTGTAACATGTTTCTGCCATACAGACTAAACCAAGCTCTTGCTTAATAGGGGACAGCAGAGCTCCTGAGAGAAACAAAAGAATCTCTGGTACATGTGGATTCAAGCAGCAACTGTCTGCAACTTCCTCACTGTAGCAAATAAAGGCTGCTCTGCTGAGCAGTAGGACATATGTGTGCTTCTAGCCTATAGTGTTAAGGAAAGTTGTCAGGAATCCATTTTAAGTGAATCTGCTTTATTTTTTTCCATGACGGAATAACAATCTGGTCAGCAGATGAGCGGTAGCTTTTTAGGACTCTACATGAATTGCTTTCTACTGAAGTACAATTCCCAGATACTTCCCTGTGCCTTCCGGTGCTGCTGTGTGCTTTTCATCTTTGTCCTGTGAAGTAAGACAGAGCTGTACTACTCCCATTAAAGAGATCAGATAGTACATCTCCATGATCCCCTTTAACATCATGAGTGGATCTGGGGTAAAAAAGGACATCTTTCAGCTCTCTTCCTCAAGTCCCTCAGCTCCTGCAGACTGCACAGCTCAGTCTGAATTTCAGAGGATTAAGAGCTGAAGCCTACTTTTGATTATAGTGACATAAAGCTGTAGTCCTCTGGCTTGGAGGGACAGGTCTATCGTATTTATTAACAGACACATATTTTCAGAGAGCATTTTTGCTCCCAGCCTGCTGTGCTGGTATGCAAACTTCCCCCATCTTCCTCTCAGCTGCCAGCTCCCTCCAATCACTCATTCTGAGATTTTATTTATAAATGAGCAATGAGCAGTGTCGTGGTTTAAGTCCAGTCAGCCACGCAGTTTTGCTCACCCACTCCCCCCTTTTTCTTTCCCCCGCTCCCGGAGGGATGGGAAGGAGAATCGAAAAGAATGCAACTCCCACAGGTTGAGATAAGAACAGTTTAGTAACTAAAGTATAACACAAATCACTACTGCTACCACCAATAATAATAATGACAAGGCAAATACAAGGAAAGAATACAATTTCTCACCACCTAAAACCAAGCCCGACCACGCAGTGCACCCTCCACCCTTCTGGGTCTCTCCTCTCCGTCCTCCATCTTGGGCATGACGTGCTGTGGTATGGAATAACCTCTTTGGTCAGTTTGGGTCAGGTGTCCTGTCTCTGCTGCCTCCCGGCTCCCCTCCTCCCTGGCAGAGCATGAGACGCAGAAAGTCCTTGGTCAGACCAAAACATCACTAAGCAGTAACCGAAACACTGGTGTTATCAGCGCTGTTCCCAGGCCCAAAATCAGAAACACAGCGCTGCACCAGCTACCAAGAAGGAGAAAAATGACTGCTGCTGCTGAACCCATGACAAGCAGCAAGAGAGTAAATGCTCTGCTGAGGGAACTGGGATGAACCTAATTAATATTCTCTCATTTCTCCCAGATCATAGGGTAGGTGACCACAGCCTCATCAGAAAAGTTTCTCCTGCTCATTTCTTTGGAGAAACAATTATAAAATGCAAATATTGAGAGAACACTGCAGTATCTCACAGTCTTCAATATTATTGCCTGGACATGGGTTATATGTGAAAAACAAAGTCTAATAAGCCTTTTTCTCATTAGGCTGGGGTTTCTGTTCACATAAGATGGGGTATGGCAGGGAGAAGGCTGAAGTAGATGCTCTTTTTCCCATGAGCCAAAAACCCGCTGAACAGGAGTCAGGCCAAGCAGAGCCCAGAAACTCCTTATTTGCACCCTTAACTGACTGCCAGGGCCACAATTCTTCCACCAGCTGCATCCTGGAAAAGCCTGTTCTTATTTTACTGGAAAGAGAAAGGCTTAAAGAGCTGTTGAAGTTTCGGATGTGGGGGAGTGGGAATGAGGTCTCCTGGCGCCTAGTCCCTTCTTCCCAGTGTACCCAGGAAAAAGACACACAGAGCCCTCCTGCTTCAGTTTTTTTCTCAGTGAAAACTGGTGCTGCTCTACCTTTATATCCTTTGTCAAAGTTGGGTTTGAAGCAGAGGGAAAACTTCTGTAGACCCTGAATCTAGGAACCAAGACTCAGTGAGGTGATGCATGTTAAAGTCATCAAACTGACATCCATGGTCTTGTTTATTTATCAGCTTTGCCTTTTGATGGATACTGGAAACAATGTACATTGCAAGCAGCAAGGAACACTGCAAACTAAAAATGCAATAAACCAGAATTTTGTTAGAATGAGACTGTGTTTTCTTTTACAGTAGGTTACTGCTAAAGTAGTTCCTGAGTGGGGAAAAATGAAGCTCAAGTCTCAGTTGTTCATCCTGATTATAGGGTGGCATTTTTGCCTAGTAAAGCTGCATCATGCTAATGCTACTGCTGTCCTATCAACAAGGTTTACGATTTCCATCTGAACCTTCTTGATGTTGTTCTGCATTTTTTTTAAATTTTATTAAAATAACAGGTTGCTTGCAAAGAAGGATAGTCTCGCAGTCTTGGAAATGAGACTCAAGATCTAGGTTTGACTACTGATAGTCTCACTGGTCTCTAACATAAGCTTAAGCATTGTCTTCGGGTGTGGATATGCCAGTGGGTTAACTCACTGCAAGACAATCTGTCTTCATTAAAAACCCAAAAATCTAAAGCCTGCAAACAAAAGATATTTAACTGTTCTAGTTGCATCCCAGGAATGACAAATTTACTCCTGGATTAATCGGGAATAAGCATTTAATCATCTAGGACATCTGCCTTTTCATACATATTTTCCTTCCTTATAACAGTTACGGTGGGGTGATTCGTTGGCTTCATTTCTCAGTTCAGGTGATGCTTATTCACAGTCCTTCAGTACATTATGTCTTGAGATGGGAGAAACATTTTCAGATGAGCACCTAGGGACTGAATTGATTCAGAAATTCAGAGTGTTTTGGGTGAATCATTTCTATCAAAAAAGCAAAAAGAGAAAATAATTTGACAAGATCCCTGCTGTGCTGAATCAAACCTTTTGTAGAGGTTCAATTTCTTCTGTTGAAAATAACAATTGCACATCTTTTGGTAATTAATCTTTGCTATAATCCCAGAAAACAAATTTTCTTTTATAAACTATGAGTTATTCTTTAGTGAAGGGATTCTACTTAGAAACATCAAAACCTTTTCATCATCCTAAACCGACTGATATTTTTCTTCATTTGGTCAGTGGTTTACACGCTCAGAAGAAAAATCAATTGTTTCTGAAAGGTTTGTTTTACTGAATGAGAGCTTTAGCACCTCTTGTCTGTGGGTCTGCCCACCCCAGAGGCTGTGGTTACAAATCATTTCTCTTGGCAGCTGTTCTGATTTCAGCTATCCCCTTCTTCCACTTTTAAGCACCCAGGCTCCCTGTTCTTCACTTAAACTCCATCTTGTCACCTCATCCCCATCCTTAGCCATGCATTTCTGCTCCCACATGGCTGTCTTCATCGTGATCCTTTAAGGGGCTCTCTAGATCACAGAGTTGAGCTGGTTTTAAATAACCATTCCTTCTTTTACCCCTTTTTTAAGGTTCATTTTTAATCTGGATCAGTTCCTTGGGTGACTGATCAGAGCATGTGATTCACCAGACAGTTACATCAATGCAGTTGAACTGGTATTTTACATAAATGGGATTTCAGCGGTAAGAGGAGAAGTGATGCTGGAAGAGGAGAGTTGCAGTTGTCTCTGAATTAAACACTCTGTAAAGATGGCCTGCAGTTAGAGATGTGATTGCAGCTTCCTTTAGAATCCACTGACTTTAATCTACTCCTAACTGTGTAGGTTTGTCAATGCAGGAGAAGGCTTACTATGGACTCCTATATGAAGAACTTCATCAAGTATTGATTTAGCTCCTGCTAGGTTATCCAGCCTTTCCCAACCCTTCTGCTGCTTCAGTTTCATTGTTATTCATGTCTGAATAACGCTTAGTAAAAATTAAGATTGGTAATTTAGTGATAACTAAAGAAGTAGGAGAGAAAAAAAAAAAAAAAGAAAGCTAATTGTGAGTAATTACAAGCCCAAATTAACAATTCTATTGCCTCTTCTCCAAAACAAACATACTCCCCTTCAATATCAGTTTCAGAAATTGAAAGGTGTGAGTTGCAGATTCCTAAACAAAACCTAGAGAGAGAGAGCATCCTAGCAACAGTTCTCAGCACTGAGACCTTTCAGAACAGAGCCACTGGACTGGAAATGTCCTTGTCCCAGGTTTGCAGTACGGGAGTGGTAGCTCTTGCAAAAGGCAGTGCCTTGGAACTCCAGCATCTAAGGCAGATATGCGCTCTGCCAAGTTTTCAGAGACCAGCAAGAGCTCAGGTACAGAGCACAGGGAGAAATTTCTTCAGTACCTTTCATTCCCTGCTGAAACATGTCAAGGAAAGTAGGACAAGTCAGAAGAGTCCTCGTGAGAGAGAGTTATAGGCAAATGGAAAATCAACCCAAACTTTGCCTTCTCTCACTGCAGCCTTCGGTTGTGAACTCAAGGTCCTACCTGCTATGCTGAAGAAACACCTTATTACCTTAGCCATCTTTTACTTGTCCATTATATGATTAATGACATCATACATCCTGACAAGTTGCCTTGAATACAACATAACATTTATTAATTGTTTGATGGAGGAGAAGGCTTGGCTGTATGTGGCGTGGACAATCCCCAGAAAAGATGTAGGGTTATTTTCAAAGGGTTATTTTAATTTTTTCAAATTTTCATTTCTATATGGCTGTGGTTTTGCAACCAACAAGCAGCCTTGTTGCTATAGCTTTTATTAGCATGGCTGGGAAGCTGCCTTTATGGACTGGGCAAGAAAGCAAACCTTTTTGTGCTTTCATTGAATCACAATTTGGAAATCTCATTGTAGGCATTTGTTCTGTATTGCAGCTCATTTGCTAAAAGAAAATGGAGACTATATCATTGTAGAAAAACAGGGATGTGTAGTTTGATACCAGCAAGTTTTGTACTGCTTATGTGAACCTCCGCCATGGAATAATTCAGTTTCATGTATTTACTGAGCGCTGATGAAGGATCTGTGCATTAACTGGAGTTGGATCTCGTACTTTTAGGATTTGAAGAGGTCTTTTGGATGAAATGGTCACAAACGTAGCCTGCAAGCCCATGAAACTCTTATGGCTCCATGCGTCATTTAGGTACAAAGACATGATTAATAATTTAGAGATGGATCATTGTCCAAAAATTTTTGCACCATTCACAACTGGGACATTGCCTTCTCCCGACCATGTCACACTGCTTCACTATGAATTTATAGATGAGATCTGAATCTTGAATGATGCTTGGCAACATCAAAATGTTCTTTCCCAAAAGGCAAAAATATATAAGTAGTCTGAAAATTTTTGAACTGCCACCAATACTTCCATAGCTGGGTGGGTTTATAGGATATGCTTTAAGGATTCAGAAGCAGCAGTTCATTTTAAGGTTGACATCACATTCGCTACAGAAGATGTCTTTACATTCAGATAATATCCTTGGGTTTCTTTTCCACCAAAGCTGCAATGGAACCCTCTTTGCCCACTGCAGTGTCCTAGTTTAAGCCTGTCTGACATTCCTAATGAGAGTTGTCATGCAGTGGCAGACCTGATCTGGTTTTTTTGAGACTGTAAAAGAAAGGTTTAACTATAGTTTAGTATATATAACAGTATTCCTCCATCCTTTTCTAACATTTTATATTACAAGCTATTGGCAAAGAGGCAGCAAATCGATAACTAGATTGTTCGTCACCCTGAAGAAGGACCTAAACCATGGAGTGCTATTACCCTCTGTGACTTGCATGTACAGTCCAGAAATACTGCAGAAAGGCTGGGCATGCAGATAAAAATCATTATGTTAGATGTCCCAGAGGCAGCTTTTCCTAGTATATCTCCCTTCTGAGAGAAAACAAAGCCACTCTGAAATCCTGCATACCTTTCCCTGAAGACACCAGAGCTCACAAAGTGTTCCTTTGCAATGTTGTCCATTTTTTGCCTCTTCCTTCAAGTTTTGATTTTGCATCTCCCTACAGGGACTTGCAGATGTCTCAGCTCCTAGTTTTGCAAGCCTCTGTTTATTCCATCAAAATGCATCTCCTCTTGCATGTACAGAGGAACATTTTACTATTTCTGCTCTCCCTTCATTAATATACAGGGTCATCTTGTTGCCCCCTCCAACTGCAAGTAGGGAACACAGCAGTTGTGACACATCATTACAGTTTTAATCTTTAGAAATTTGCACTCGCTACGTCTCTTTTCTTTTGGGAACATTTTGCTTTTGTGTGTTGGTTCAGAATATTGTACAAGTAACACATTTACCAGCAGTTTATTCCAGTAACTCTATATATCCTTGGGCATTCTGCAAAGTCCGAGGCAGAATACAGAAAGATGAAACAAAGCTGGGATTAAAGCTCTATAAATGCTTTTCTCTTGTTACCAGAGTTGCTGTCCTCTAAGAATATATGGATCTGAAGTGCTCTGCATCCTTACAGCAACTGCAATACTTGCAAGTGTACTGATAAACAATACATACCGAGCAGGAGGTCTCATATGTCTTGAAGAGACATATGTATGTCTCTATCTCTCTATATATGTCTTTCTCTGTATATATGTCTTCATAAATGGGAAGATGAGGTTAAAAGGTTTTCTCAGTCTTCCTACCCCCTTCTTTTTCCTTTTCTGTGAAGCCTTTCTTCTCCTCCCTATCCAATTCTTCATGTCAGTTGCAAAGTATGCTGAAGCAGTCTGCTCCTTGTCACATTTTAGGAGGAAAATGACATTGATATTGGACTAAATGTAAAAAGAGACTTTTCCCTGGTGAAAATTGGCTAATTGATGTCAAATTGAATAACATTAAAGAGCTGTGATGGCTACAAATCAGATCAAAGAGGGCAATACCAGTTCATTCTACTTCACACAGGGGCTGTACTTTGCAGTTTAAGCGACAGCACTTTGGCATTCAGGACTTCTTTATAACCCAAACAAATCAAATCTCAAATCTTTTTGATCTTGATTCCTGACAATAGTTGATGATTAAAACTTCTGCAGTGGAGCCTGAGAATGTATTATTATTATTATAAATAGCTGCAGTCCTGCCATTCCCTGGTCTTTTCTGTGGGTCTGGAGGCTTGAGAGTAGAAAAGCTAGGAAGAATACAATAGATGCTAACACGAGAACTCAAGCGAGGCCAGGGAAAAAGTTATTTCTAACAAACAGATTAATTTTAAGGATACCAGGTTTCTCTGTCTCTTTACCTCTGTGCTTTAGAATTTAACCGAAAAAGTAACAAAACATAAAGGATGTTTTAAAAGCAAAAAGCTAGTTTCTCAGGGATGATTCTCTGGATTAGAACTGAATTTTCCATTGGTCCATATTAAAGAAGTACAGTTTTAGACTCTGTCCACTCACTGTTGCACAGAGAGAGGCAATCTCACTCTCAACAGGTTCCTTTGGGTGCATGCATTAATCCAAACTGCACTCTGGGTATAAGAATGTGGCAAGTCTTTTAAAGAAGAACAGGGAGGCTTAAAATTAAGCAAAGAAGAATGTGAGTGGTGATGGCTCGTAGAAGTAGTCATAGGACAAGTGGTAACAGGTTCAAACTTAAACAGGGGAAGTTTAGATTGGATATCAGGAAGAAATTCTTTAGTGTGAGGGTGGAGAGGCACTGGAATTGGTTGCCCAGGGAAGTTGTGAATGCTTCATTGCTGGCGGTGTTCAAGGCCAGGTTGGACAGAGCCTTGGGTGGCATGGTTTAGTGGGAGGTGTCCCTGCCCATGGCAGGGGGGTTAAAACTTCATGGTCTTAAGGTCCTTTCCAACTCTAACTATTCTATGATTCTATGATTCTATCTTAAGGTCCTTTCCAACTCTAACTATTCTATGATTCTATGATACTATCTTAAGGTCCTTTCCAACCCTAAGTATGCTATGATTCTAAGTAGCAAGAGGTCTATTTTTTAAATCAGGCAGCTCATTAATTGATAAGGCAAACAGGTTTCCTTAGGCAGGTTCATTTGGACTCAAAATTTTAGAGGGCTTATGACTTTTTCTAATAGGTGCTGTGAATAGGACAAAGGCACTTTTACTCCAGATGCCTCATGGCACATCATAGCCTGCCTGAGAGGCCAGATAATGCACAGGACACTGCTGACACAACTGTGTGTCACTCAGGTGGTGAGTGACTTGTGATCACTCAAAATAAGTCTCTTCTATATTTCTGAAAAGAACTGTGAGGATATGTTTTCAGAAGAAAAAATGCGGCATGGTCTGAATGTGGAATACAGATATGATTTACCATATCTTTATGAAGATATGGTCCAGGCAAGGCTTGTCCCTGTAGAAACATTTTATGTTCCTGTCATGGGTTCAGCAGTAGCAGACATTTTTCTCCTTCTTGGTAGCTGGTGCAGCACTGTGTTTTTGATTTTGGGCCTGGGAACAGCGCTGATAACACCAGTGTTTTCAGTTACTGCTTGGTAATGTTTTGGCTTGACCAAGGACTTTCTGAGCCTCATGCTCTGCCAGGGAGGGGGGGAAGCCAGGAGGCAGCAGAGACAGGACACCTGACCCAAAATGACCAAAGAGCTATTCCATGCCACAGCACATCATGCCCAGGATGTAAAACGGAGAGCAGAGACCCGGAAGGGTGGGGGTGCACTGCATGGTCGGGCTAGGTATAGGTGGTGAGCGATTGTATTCTTTTCGCTTGTATTTCTCTTGTCATTATTATTATTGGTGGTAGCAGTAGCAGTTTGTGTTATACCTTAGTTACTAAAATGTTCTTATCTCAATGTGTGGGGGTTGCATTCTTTCAATTATCTTTCCCATCACCCTGGGAGCGGGAAGAAGAAAGAGGGGGGAGTGAGTGAGCAAAACTGCATGAGTTATAGAGGCTTAAGCAACAGTCCCTCTAAAGCCACCACCCTTGTGTTTGCTGTACAGAGTAGGGGAACGCTCAGACTAACTCTGAATCTGATCTGCCCTCAGTAAATGTATATTTGTACTCTAGTAATATTGAGATTCAAACAAATACTGTAAAGGACTGCAAATTTTCCTCAGAAACAGTAGCTGTCTTTCTAGAAATAGGTCTCATCTACAGCTGGGCCATGAATCTCTTCCCACTACAAGCAGCAAGTGTTAGAAATCTTATCATAAAGCCTTTTACCATGCTGGACTGGAGTGAATGTACTGGAGTGAACGTAACATCAGTAGGCACATTGGCAGCAAAATATTTGGCACTTATCACTGTTTTCATCCTTTCCAAAGCCCTCGAAGGTACTATTAATCTTTTTTTTTGCAGATATTTCATATTAATAGTATGATGAAAACATAGGGATCTCTGTACCTGTTCAGATCAAGGGCTGTCAGGGATTTGCATCCAGAAACAGCCATCAGCAGTTTTCCTAGGGAAGAATAAGAATGAGACAAGTGATTTTTCAATTTCTCCCAAATGCTCTCCTTACCAGACTATTTCATACCAGGAGAATTCCTGAACCTGGTTTCATTTGCATGCATTGCATATTAAAAAAGGATAATGAAGAAGAATATTTCTGGAAAACAGGAAAATCTGCAAGAAGAAAATTCTTTGGATGCTTTTAAAGGCAATGTACTAGATCTTCAACTAAATTAAATTAGCAGAGTGGAGATGAGCAGTGCAGACAAAATGATTCTTCCTTCAAAAATTGTGTTGAAGTGTATGTTTCACTTAAAAAAAAAATAAAAACCTTTCTTCTTTGTTTCAGATTTCTATATACAATGCAAACAGAGATGAAAATCACTAATGAAAACTTTGGAAAATGTTCCAGTTTTTTGATAAAACCCTTGAGTATCAATGTTTTATTACTCTATTAGGAAGGGCAGTTCAAGCTAAATCAAAACTCCCAGATTTGTTCTATGGCTCTCATTTTATGCCAATTCAGTAAGAAGGTACCTGCTGTTGTGTATTTTCAAGAGAAACATACCAGATTTTAAAATTTTTCTTAATTTTATGGCTTTAATTTTTTCATTGTAGATTTTTATTTTTTTAATAATAAAAATGGAAGAAAAAGTAAGTCAAGTCATGCGCTCAGGTGGGTTTAGTTTAAATTAACATCATTCGTTGCATCAGGGGCTTTGCCTATTCTAAGACAACAAGGCTGTAGATAATTTTTTTGTCTCTGCAGGATGTTGTTCAGTAATAAAGAGTGAATGATTCTCATTCTGCTTGCTGACACACATTTACAATTTATCTCATTGCAAGCTCTGGATAGAGGACATCTTTAGAACAGATTGTGAGTTAGGCAGAAGTGATTCATGTTCAAAGACATCCCTTAAAATATAGTTAACACACAAGGTCCTAAAATTAAGATTAGCTTTTCGTGTTAGTTTTGTATTAGTGAAATGTAAAATGCAGCTGTTGTATAGGAGGGTGGAGGACACAAGGGTGTAGAAGGGGTGTAGATTTAGACTAAAGAGAGCAGATAAGTTAAACCAGGTAGTGAAACCTAATGGTAAAAAAGCAACGTAGAAGAAGAAAAAGCTTCCACATTGCTTTTCCAGTGGTACTGAGAGAAATAGCAGCTTGATTTCTTTATTATGCACCCATAGCATGATATAGCAGATGAGATTATGGTCTTTAAAGTCCCTTCCAACCCTAATCATTTTATGATTTTATAATCAGCTTTGATGTTAGAAACCATCAGCTTTGATGTTGGAAACTATTTGTCTTGCAAATACAAATGGTGACCAATTAAATAAAACTGGAAACTAAAACGGTGCTTCTTCTGCTCTTTACATTACAATACAAAGTTGATCTGACATATGAAAAAGAAATCTTACACTGTAAGCTGGCCATGGGTGGCCAAAAGTAGATGAACAAGAAGAGCTTCAAATTATCATTAGTCACATGAACCAAGTAGAATGGCTCATAAAAAGACTTTCTTTCCTTTTTCCCTGAGAAGTCTACAGAATTGTCAACATGCCTGGTGAGCTTGGCTTTGAAGGACTCATCACAAAGAATTTAAAGGACAGCAAGCTAAACCCACCTCAACCTTATACCACAATATTGACCTGGAAGGCCCTTCATTACAAGTAAGTGTGCCAAACTACCTTTATTTCTAGGTTTTTTCAATCATCTTGGCCTATTCAGTCCTTGCTCCCCCTGTTGAGCTTATCCGCAAGAATCACTTCATGTCTGTGTGTGGTGGTAATTTTTGTGATGTGGAGTATCTTCAGCAAAAAGATCCTGAAGATATCATATTCTTTTAATAAAAATTATTCAGCCCAAAGCAAGAAAGGGGCTATCGTGTTGCTGTGTCTTAGATGTGAAATACCAGCCTTTGAAATTCTGCGGCATTGAGCTAACAAGCCTGCCTGGCAATGTGGTGTGTAGGGGCAGTGATTTAAAGATCATTTTAAACAATACCTCTGTTTTATTGCAGTGAAGACTTCCCCTTCCCCAAAATTTAAAATTTAAAACATGCCTCCTCTGAGCATAAAGGCAGTGCTTTTTGCTTTCTGAGATGGAATAGAGAATTTCCTTGATGAAAAAAAGATATGATTTTGATTTTAAGCAGTAGGAACATTTTCCCACTGTATATTTTTCATACTGTGGAGACTAACTGTCCACCAAGTATTTCAAATGTGAATTTTCAAACAAACAGCTTTGCTGAAAGACGTTTTCTTCCCAATTTTTTATTAAAGCATAGCCCTAAATGTTGTAATTCCAAACCATACTCTCCCAGCATTCCCTCGCCCAGATATCAGGGTACCATCCCCAAATCCCGTATGCGTAAAAAAAGTTTTTCATTCTGCTTGGAGAACCTGAAAAGCAGGAGGATAAAGTTAATGGCCTGGAAATGAACATAGAAAGAGAGGAATGATATCATTTCATCTTTAAACCTTAAAATGAGGGGTAAAAAAAAAAAGACAAAAAACTTAACCTAAGCAGATGGTTCACAGATATGTATATGAAAAAGTGAAATGGCACAGATACTTTCATCTAATGAAAAACCAAGCAGGCTCCCTTGAGCTATGGTGTTTAACACTGATTTATACCTTCTAGGAATCTGGCCTGGGAGATGAGTGGGGCTAATTCCTCTTTAAAAGAAAAATCAGCCATTTTCCTTTATCCATTTAACATTCAAACATCTCATTAACCTAAATAAAATGCTTTCTTGTAGGTTTTAATTTAGCACAGTTACCCCCAAAATGGAAAGGCCACTTACAATTACAAACTCCATAGTACAGCCACCACATTTTGCATATTGCAGTCATCCTTATCGTCCCAGTCATGTTTCTCATCTTAGCAAACAAGAAACCTCTTTCTCTGTGTTGTATGTGTGTGTGCCAGTAGATTTTCACCTATGTGCTTTTCTGTTAGTGTTCTTTAATTTATGTGGCTTTGGCAAACTATAAAGGTAAGGAAACGGATATATATCCATTATTTTATCTCCTATGGGTTTCTGGGTTCTATAGAAATGGTCCAAAAGGAAAAAACTACCCATATAGTATGCACTCCAAGGACAGCCCAGGAAAGTTTCCCTGGTTCACCTGGCAGCTCAGGTCTGCCTTGTGCTTTGCGAGGTAAGGTTAATGTTCAGGCGAGAGGCTGCCACTGAAAGGGCAGGTTTAAGTTTCCTTGGAGGTTCAACAGAAATCTCTCTCAGGCAGCTCTGAGCTCTCCTGAAAAACAAAACACCAGAGCGCTTTTCATCACAGCAAAAGGGCCTTCTGAAGACAGACTGGTGCAAGTGTTTTCAGAATAGCCATGCCATGTTCCTGTCATGTGGAGCATGAAAGGAAGCTTCAGGCATAAGCATAAGGTGGAGAAACAGTCCTGAAGCCCTTGAGATACAAGAACTGTTTATGCAACCTGTTGATACGCCTCCACTGACAATGGTACCCTGCGTTATGCTGGAGAGAAAGCATTGCCTAATTTGTTTCAAAGACAGCTCAGTGATATATCAATAAAAGTAGCTTAATTAACTGGAAGGTGTGTGCAGAGATAAGTTTTTAGGTGCCCAAATGATCTTTCTGGTGTGTTTGCTAAACTCTCTGTATAGCATATGCCTCTGGCACACATTAGTCTGCTTAGCTGAACAGGCCTTTGGGTCAGCTGAGCAATGCAAAGTGTCCTGTGTGCCCTTACCCTGCAGCTGGCATGAAGATAATCATAATTATGAGATTGTATTTGTCACACAATGCCCCAGCACTTGGTGAAGCTGCCGCTGTGTTCTCAGTCAGGTGAAAAGTCCCACCAAGCTGTTGATCCACAACTGATCTGCCCAGCTCAGTCTGGCTCTGGAGTAGCCTCAGGGTTGATGTGAGTAGAGTCAAATAATGAGAGTTTCTGCCTGCTGTTACAAACAAGCAAACAAGAAGATTAAGTACCTTTTTTCTGACTAAAGACTAAGTCTCATTTCAGGTACTTATACCGAAAAATTGAGATTAGCTCCATGCTAATCCAGGAAGAGCTGAAACTCTGGTTTCAGTTTGTTAGTTGCTTGCATGCAGGTAGACACTTACATGTATCTCAGTATCTCAGACACCTACATGTAGCTCAGTATTTCTATTGCTGAAAACTTGGGTTTGGTCTTATACCTGATCCTGAATAGTTTTCTTCTACCTATGGGCCTCATGGATGCTAACACAGGTCAGTTACTGAAGCCAGAGCTGGTTACTGCTGTTTTTCATATGATGGTGTGGACCACAGTGTCTGTGGGGAGCCTGTTTCCTCCTCTCTAGTCCTCTCTACACTAAAGGATTGCCCGTGAGAATTATAAACCCACCTCTTTGCTAGCTCCCTGGTGAGCATCCTGTGCACCTTACTAGACCAATCTGGGCCATTTACACCAGTTAGTACTTTCTATAGAAAGTATTCTAGAAGAGGGTTTCACTCTACAAGTTAGGATACTTGTGTCCCAAAGACTGCATACCACAAGGCACCCAGAAAACCTCCCTTTCTCCTTCCTCCCCCTCAGGAAAGAGCTGCAGACTCACTGTCTGTGCCCTGACAAACTGGGGGTCTATTGGGCACATTTCTAGCTCTGTTTTCACTGAGAAGTTGTGAGCCCCAGTGGCTGGTAGTACAGCAGACGTTTGAGTTATATTTGTGGTTATTAACCTTTCAGAATAACTCAGTCGTCTGTGAGGAAGGATTATACTGAACCTCATGACACCTAGAAGGGCAATTCATCTGAACAAAGGTATTGTCCCTCATCATACACATCCACACTTCTTTCCAACCCATTCCCCTGAAAGTGGAAGGACTGGCACAAGAATACCAGTGTATTTTCTCTTATCGAGGCCACCCAAGTGATTCAGGGAAGGGTTTAATCCACTGAGCAGAAATTATGTCTATTACTTCTCAGTTTCTGTTCTCCTTTTAAAATAAAAAGGAATTCAATCCACCAGAATCCCAGTGGATCCACAAGCCTCCCAGTCATCTGTCTTAACTAGAAAGAAATGAATTTAATCTCCATAGATTATATTGCACACTGCATTGCCAGCTGTCTTCTAGCAGGGGCTTCCTTCGCTCAAAGGTCATAGTACAAATCCCTTGATTGAAAACCAACAACAAACACATTTAAAATGGGTAAAACTATAAGACGCTGTCATAAAGCAGATTATGTGAAGTAGATACTGTTAAAACAGTTTAAATGCCTCTTTCAGGCATGAGTTTAGTTATCTCAAAGCATATTAGAGAGATCAATAAAATTTAATAGCCAGCAGTAAAGTGTTTATGCCTGGCTCTGAACACCATATTGCTCAACTGCAGAACATGTTAACTTTGCTGCACGGGTCAGTCGTATCCAGCAAATGGAGTTTGGGCCCTTGTTGGAGATGGAATTATATCTGCTTGGGGTGAGTTCAGCAGAAGCTCTCCAGAGAGCCCACAAATGGGGAAATGAGGAATCCATTGCTGCTGTCAGGGCAGTAGCTCTGGCTTGCACCTCCAGAGGAGCTGATTCAGTTGGAAAATCTGTGCATTGTGTGCATGTGTGTGTGTGTTGAGACACAGCCACTGGGAGGGTAGCATTGAGTTTCAACCTAAAAGCAATTGCTTTTTCCAGTCTGGAATGAAGACTGTAGTTGTATTGTGGTGCATCCTAGGACTGCCAGCATTGTGCCATGTTAGAGATGGTCCCGAAGGTTATTTTCTGACGGATGATCCCTGAAAGTGTGAACCTGTCAGTGCATATGGACACCAGTAAAGATGTGGCCCTATAGAAAAGACAAGTTTCTCATATTTACCAGAAAAAAAAAGAAAAATAAGAAAAAAAGAAATGTATAACATTTTGTGGGTCACATTTGGAGTATTTACAGTGACAACAGAATGAGAGGCAGATAATATGAGTCCATGCCACTAGGCAAGATGCCAGGTTGGGATTCAGAAATCTGATCTTTTTCTGATCTGTCAATGACTGTGATGTGCCACACTACAAAAGTCACTTTAAAAACCACCCTTTCCCATCTGTGTTTTTATTTAGACTGTTGGATTTCTGTTTTTCCATGCATTTGTATAGGACCTAAACATGATGATCTAGAGTGGAGTACCTAAGTACTTTGATTATAGGAAGCAACCTTGGTCTGTCAGTGTGAGAAGACATTTGGACTGTCTGAACAGGGATGCAGGAGGTGGACTGCAATGTGAACTCTTTCCTGAAGTCCATATTCCTTTTAGAAATTCACCCTGTTTCTAAAGTAAGCAGATATGATTCTGACTTTTCAATGATTCTATTTGCTTCTTCTTAATCATCTAAGTCTCCCAGAGCTTTTGCTTCAGACAGCAGAACAGCTGGTTACACCTGGCTGCATGATGTTGCCTGCATAGCTGCTTGGACTTTTAAAATCCCAAGAGCTCATTAATATCAAAGGCCATGTTCCCTGCTAGGGACAAAGGTCAGCAATGGCTTGTAGTGCAGACAGTCAAGTACCTTATTCCCAAATCTGATTCCTGGGCACTGTTGTGTTGTTCCTGTGCTTTTGCCTTTCCCGCAGCTCACTGGGAGCCCCAGCTCTGCAGCAAGGAGAGTGCAGTCTCCCATGGTAGAGTTCCTTCTGCTCAGGCACAGAAAACAGTGCCCTCCCTTGCTTGAAGCTCTCCAAACCAGGGTGGGATGAGGACACTTTTTTGTTAGAAAGTGCACAGTAAAGGGAAATCAAGAAAGGGTCAATTCAGACAATCCCCTGCTCATCCCAGATGAACCCTCAAAAAAGGCTAGAGGAAAGGAGAGGGTAATGAATTCTCTTTATAGATTGCTATCCTCATTTGGATAAGCAATTGACTAAGAAGCTGTTTTTAATTTGTGCTCATAGTGCACAGATCAGCTGTTACTCCTCATATGGTACAAGGGAACATCTCACTTTTTTCCCATCAGTTATGCACTGCTTCCCTCGCCATCATGCCATACCTAGCAACTGCAGTGAGAGTTATTTCATCCTTTTTTCTTCATGTTTTTGGAGCAGAAACGTATGTGCCTCTTGGCTCAGATGGATGAACAGTCTCTTGAAATCACCAAATCCTAGGCTCAGGAAGCAATGGGAATATAAAGCTTTAAGCTCTCCCATTTTAAAAGAAAACTACATGAGGTGAAAAAACATATTTTTGATGAATTTTAGTAGTTGAGCCACAGATATTTTCTGGTACTAAGGGTGATTCTCCATGAGTTTCAAGATTTATTTTTTTAATGACCCTTAAAAAAAACTATGCCTGGAATGAGGTCTTTGTTTATTGGTGGTATAGGAAGTACTTAAATTGTTAGCTAAATCAGGCATAGATGCCTCTCCATATATTCTAACTAGCCAGATCATCAGCTAATATAAATCAGTGAAGACTCAGAAATACTAGTAGATATTTATAGATGTGATGCAAAGAACTCCCCACGCCCCCCCAGCAAGATTCACTTGTTCTCTTCCTCCTGTTAGACAACAGAAGATTTCTTTTTTTTTTTTTTTATCAAATGTATATGTGTGGGGGAAAATATATTAGAACTTGGGAAATTACTACAAAGGAAAGAAGATGAAGTTTTTGTGTGCAACAAAATTGCTTCAGCATTTGGAAAGTGGGAGGAAAAGGGAAAGTAGGGAAATGGAATAGAAAAAAAAAGAAAAAGAAATAAAAAAATCCATCCTTGTTGCATAATGTACCTCGTGGGGATTTTTAAGAGCAGTGGAATTACATGTTACTTATTGGTAATCACATGTTTAACAAGGTGTTCAGTATCTGCTGATTTAAGTAGCTAAAGGAAGCAGGGATATTTCTCTTATCAATATTTAAAAGTCGTGCAAAATCCCTTCTAACTGGATTATCACCATCTTAGAGCTGTCACTGTGCAGGTCTAGCTGCCATTCTAGCATGAATAGCAGAAGTGTATGTGTCTGTGTGTGCTTGTGTTTGTATACAGTTTTGTCCCCTTTTCTCTTTCCTTTAAAGAGAGATGTGGGACACTTCCACCTGGTCTTGCTTTAAAGAGAGATGTGGGACACTTCCACTTGGTCTGTGCACAAGAGCATTGTACCGCTAATTGGTAGATAGAAAAGCTGGGATGATTTTTCTCTCAGTGAGAACTAAAGAAAAATACAAGCTTTTACTGCCTACCCCAGTAATTCAAAACCCATTAGAAACCTTGCACACATCATGAAGAATAGCAAAATGAACGTGATAATTTTAAAATCAGTTTAGAGGTTTCTCTCTGCTTGGGCAGGGGCCTGATGCATAAAAATTCAAATTCCTTAAAAGTGAAGAGCTCCAAAACATTCAATTTTAAAATAAATTAATGAATAATTTCTAACATAACAAGACTCCAGAAAAAGGGGATGTAAAGAAAAATAACCACCAGGTCCTTCAAGACTAAAACAGTGTAAAAAAAAAAGAAAGCACTGATTTAAGGCAAGAATACATTAACCCAAACATCATTAAGGGAACAGAAACAATTTTCTTGCAACTGTAATGAAGGGTGTAATTGAATGAGTTCTTAGGAGCCATTTTCAATTAGTTAACACTGGTCAGCACCAGTTATTGGTGTTTATCTGAGGTGTGCCATGGAGGTAGTGGGGAAAGGTGTTTAGTTAGACCGGTATCCAGCTTATTTTCTGAGTTGTGGGCATGGCCCTGGAGGATATGCTTTTCTCAGAAACAAGAAGTGTTGAAGAAAAAGAATAGGGTACTTGTTAGGACTGGTGAGTAGATACAGACCTGCCTTCACATCACACACTACTACTCTCTGATGTGTGAGCCCGTCTCCCTCTGAAGTCACTTGAAATACTCAGTGCTCCCTTTCAAGTTGTAGGAATTAAAGGTGTGGTGAGTTGCTTCAAACTGAGAGTTTGTTACCATGGAAGAGAGTGGTCTTCCTTCTTTCTTGTCCTCCTCCTTCTCATGATTCTTTCCCTTTCCCTGTGCCAATTCATGTAGCCCCTGCTGAACTGATTTAGCTCTCACAGCAGTCAGAAACACCTTACTTTTCACTGGTTGTGGCTTTTCTGATTGCCTGTTGAGCAGAATCAATTCACCAAAAGTCAAGCAAGTATCAATGACAGTGCAGATAAGCAGAGAGACCATAGATCAGAGCTGCTTTTTTTGGTGTCACCGAGATAAATTCTATTTATCTCACCTTACTACACCTTAAAGAACAGAGAACAAGGCATCACTAACAACTATGGGAGTGCTGAGGGACTAGGTTATGAATGGGTGTAGTTGAAGTTGTTTCTGGAGGTGGCAGACTTCAGTGAGAAGAGCTGTCACACCTTAAGCTTTTGCCTAAAGGTTGCATGCTTTGTGCTAAGTCTTGAGAAGGCTGTGATCATTCTTGTCTATTGCCACATAACATAAGTATTGTATGTCTGCATTAGAAGTTATGAAATTATAATCATTATAGCATTAAACTATAAAGGAAATGGCTAGATGTGAGGAAAATGGTTAAAATATTGCTAGAATAACTGGAGACAGAAACCTTTTTTTATTCAGGTTGGCCAGCACTGGGTGTAAACTACAGTTCACAGCTCAGTAAAAACTGTGGTAACAGCTTAGAGCCATATCAAAGAGAAGTTTGATTTCTGCAGTCTGATTTCCCTGATATATTTAAAGGATTAGGTGATGTAATGACAAACAGGGAAGGTGTCAGGATTCAGATGTAGATAGATGTCCACTAAGAGTTTGAATGACTTACTTAACTTAATCCTTATTACTACAGAGTAATGACTTCTGATACTAAATCAGTTGTTGAATGACATGTTCTTGCTTGAGTTCATGACTCCAGTGCAGCTATTCTTATTTACACAGTAGTTTCCAATTCTGACCACAATTAATATAGACTCTATGTTGACATCAGCACACTCACACAATTTTATAAACAAAAGCACAGCCAGGCCTCTAGAGAGAAAACTCTCTTTATTTCCTGGAGTCACATATTCCCCAACTGCTTGTTATTTCCAGCATCTTCTATTTCTCCTGGCATGAAGGTGCATTTCTCACTTTGAATTGATTTCATCCAATCACCTTTCTGTTTTTCTGCCTCTTGTACTATATTTGTTTACTGCAGAACACACTCACTGCATCCGTTACTGTAATGATTTAATGACTCTTAAATCTCTTCAGCCCTCATCAGTGGGCATTCAGTTTTTCTGCTGCAATATTTGACTTAAATGTACTAAAGGAGGTTTAAGAAGAGAGAAAGGACACCTTACACTAAACTATTCTCCAGGAAAGTGACTTTTACATAGGAAGCTATGATTTCTACCTTTCCAGCTTACATAATCAATTGTTAAATATTTTTCCACATCTGAAAAATCTAAGGAAAAAAATTGTTTTAATTCAATTTAATGATCAAATTCCTATTTCTACAGGGGGAAACAAAAAAGAAAAGTGATCTGCTTTCAAGGAATGAATCAAAGATGAAAGTATGACTGGGGGACATATGGGATTGCAGAGATTTCATCTCATCTTGAACATGGGCAGAAGTTAATGAGAGTACTCTTTCTTTGTACCTTTCTCATGGCATGTCTCACACACAATTATATTTTGCTTCCTTTCCCAGTGGCAGCTTTATGTTTTGATAAATTAGAAAGATGACTTTTTGTGGAATAAATATTTTCTTTCCCCTGTGTATACCTTTGGCTATTTGCACATTCCTTTACAAAATACAAGCTCCCCCTCATGCTCTCTCCACAGCTGCCCCTATGCTGTGGGCTGTGTGACATATAGTGCAGAGGGAGATGCAGGGCATCCTTGAAGAAGCATGGGGTTTACAGGACTGTAGCTCAAAGCTCTGTTCACAACTTACTGCACAGTGCTGGTAAAAGAGATGTCCTTCACTGGCTCTTCCAGAAATCTCCAATAACCACTCAAGATCCTGATGCTGCAGGATATTCAAGGAACAGCCTAGCAATGCTTTTTATCTTTTTTAGGTATTGGCAACGTCTTGCAAGGGAGACTGTCTCCTGCTGAAATATCCATTTCATAAAGACCACAAGTAGTTTTTAGAGTTATTGAAGGAGATACTTCAGTGCTAAGAATAATATTCAGAGAGATGGCTGGATGTGCTAAGTAAAGCTGAGATCAGGAGATATAACAGGAACTCAGCAATGGGCAATGAAACCGTGTATTATATGATATTTATACCTTTCTGCAGCTCATGTATTGCTGGTTTTACTAAGAAAAATAGACCTCCCAAAAAAAGTGCTGGGTAAGATATACTGGTGATGTGATCGCACCTGGCAGTTCAAAGGATGCCACAGAGGCTGCTGCATCCAGAAAATGCAGAGGTTCCTTTAGCAGCTCTAAGCATGGGACAAGCTTTATATTGTTCTGGGATAGTTTCAGGAACTTGCTGCTCCAATCAAATCTGCAGGCCTTGCATGCAACTGGTGGTGAAAGCAGGCAGAAAATGGAGCGGGAATTCCCCCTGCCCATGGGAAAAGAAAGCTGCAGGGGCAGAAGAGAGCTAAAGCAAAGCTTTCAGCAACAGATCTTTGAGCCAATCTTAGCTGCTGGAAAGCTCAAATAATTGAAACAGGCACTTAAATGAAGGAAAATGCTAAGTATTTTTGAAAGCTTTCTGGTTTCTAGAAGAGGTGCTTCATAGCCAAAGGATGGAGCCATGATAAACCAGTTCCAGTCTGCATCAGCAACCATTGTTTTATGTCTGCCTGTGGTAGCCCAGAATGGCCTTCTGCAGCAAAGTGGTGCAATGCGTCACTATCTTCCAATTCTTGCTCAAGCAACCAATGCTGCGAATACAGAAGTGAACACTTTTGCTTTCCAAAAGGACTGTCAGAATAAAACGTGCATTTAAGGTATGCTTGACACAGCCTACTGTTAAGGAGATCTCATGGCATGAGAACTCAAGGAAACAGGAGCTATTTGACTCATATTTCTTTGTTTTACTAGGTGACTGCAGGGAAAATGCATATGAACTTGCACAAACTACATCATACCAGAGGTTACTGGTATATAATGCAAGCCTGAGATCAACTGAGCAAAACTCTAGTAGGCTCTTGTCAGGGAAAGAAGGAAAAGTTACTGTTTTCTGAAAAAAAAGGTGGTCCTGTGACAAATAGATTGTTCAGACCACAAAGATATAGATCAGATATAGAGACATACGAAAACTTTTGTGTCCTGAAGTTAAGAATGTCAGTTCTCGTGGTGTAGGGAAACTAGCTTTTTCAGTGTGCATCTCACCTAATCTATTGATGACATCTCTTTTAAGATGCTGAGTTTGGTTGGATAACCAGTGTCAAAGAGCTCTTCCTGACTTTGGAAGCTTACTGGGCATTTAACTGATAACCCTGATGAGGGAGATCCACACCTCACAACCCAGCTGTTCACAATAGCAGAACTAGATCCTCCTTGCCAACAATTTACATCTATAGAAACATCCCAAAGCAGCTCAGAAATGACAAGGCACGCATACTAGTAGCCAGTAAATATGCATTAACAATTATTTGTGAGTTTACTGCGTTCACCAGTATAACTGAGCTCCTAACAGAATCTGTCACAGCTATAATCTACAGGGCTTTCTGTTGTTACATAATAAGGCTTTTAGGAGGAGAAGTGGGTACTAACTTATTTCCTTCAGGTTGCCACATAAATTTATACATAACCTTTCTAGAAAATATCTTTCTTGACTCAGAAAGCTGAAGACTGCTTTGTTTCAGTATGTTGTGTTTTAAGCCCAGCAGGTAACCCAGAACCATGCACCCGCTCGCTCACTCCCCCCCACTTCCTCCCTCAGCTCCCAGAGTGATGGGGAGGAGAATCGAAAGAATATAACTCCCACGGGTTGAGATAAGAACACTCCAGTAACTAAGGTATAACACAAACCACTGCTGCTACCACCAATAATAATAATGACAAGGGAAACAACGAGGGAAGAGACTACAACTGCTCACTACCTGCCGGCTGATACCCAGCCTGACCCGAGCAGTAATCTAACCCTTCCAAGTAACTGCCCCCAGTTTGTATAGTGGGTATCACATGCTGTGATATGAAATACCTCTTTGGTCAGTTTGGGTCAGGTGTCCTGTCTCTGCTTCCTCCCGGCTTCCCCTCCTCCCTGGCAGAGCATGAGACTCAGAAAGTCCTTGGTCAGAGTAAACATTACTGAGCAGCAACTAAAAACATCGGTGTTATCAGCGTTGTTCCCAGGATTAAAAATGACTGTTACTGCTGAACCCAGGATGCAGTGTTATTCACTGTGAAAGCCTAGAAATGGGGTGAGAAATTGGGGAGCTAATATCAGTCACTAATTCTGGATGATCAGCATGAGAGTGATACACAGGCTATACAGGTCTGAAAATTATTACCTACAAAGTGGACTCCTGAATCTGAGCTAATCACCTTAAGAGTGAGAGGAGAGCAACTGTGCAATTTATCTTCATATAAAATAGATATTTAGAAGAAGTTAGATGGATTGGGTTACAGATGTGCATTTCTTTCTCTCCACTGACTGTGAAGAAAGTATAAAAACTAACATAGCTACAGATATTCACACCATGCACAGCTAAAAGTTAGGTGAGGTGAGTCATAGCCCAGGGTCTGACACTGTGAGGCATCAGAGTTTACATATTCTGTTGATTCTGGCTACAGAGGATAGGTGCTTCTCAGAAATCTGGAGGGCAACAAAGTGGATTAAAAAATGGAGACACCCTGGCAATGTAACTGTCTTGGAAATTACTTGCCTTAAAAAAGTACATTAAATTTTCTTCATCTTACAACAATTGCTATTACCAGTATAAGGTATTTAGATTTCATTGCTTGAATTAGTTAACTATATTCCCTAATCCACCCTCCTGAGGAACTTCTAGATTGATCCCAGCATATGTATCTTCTATTTTATGTGGTGTGATTGCACTTCAGGAGGAACTTTGATTCCTCTCACCATCCACAGCGGCTCATTCCAGTACTACAAGACAGCTGGGTCAGTCTTAATTACTTCATATCAGATTCATTTGCTTAATTGGAGACCATTCTAAAGAAACTTTGTGAACTTGCAGAAAGAAATAACCCAATTAAATACATTTTGCTTCTGAAAATGGACCCAGCATACGAACTAGCCATCTTTATCAGCAAAACTGAAAAATAACTGAATGAAGATAACATTTTCCAACTCAACAATTCTGTAATACACAACATTTAGGTAGGGAATAAAAAAGGGTTATAAGCTGACCTAGAAATTATGACCAGTGCCCAAGAAATAGCCCATTCTTAGCAAAAAGAAGGAATGCAAATTGTTCAAAATAAAAGGTGATTTAAGAACCAGATACATTCAAAAGTCTTGTTCTAAGAGAGGAAACTTTTCACCAGAAGTGCTCAGTGACCAATATCATAATGCACTGATAACTATAGATGCTATTCTATATCTGAAAATATGCTTCCCACTCCAATCTTTAAGCATAAGCAGGAGAAAATTCAGGAATTTTCTCAGTCTCTATACTGATTTCTGTGGATCCAGTAGGTAGCTTGGATACAGCATGGCTGAACATTTCAGATTACAAAAGGCTGAACTTAAACTTTGCTACTATGGAAGACAGAGAACTATCACATTTGGGTGTGTTCTTGACCACCTCAAATGAGAGACCTATCACAAAGTGGTTTTCAAACTTGTGAATTAGATGCACGAAGAACTGGGTGGCAAAAGTTTTAATGCACTGGGTGACAAAATGAAAGGAATAAAGCAGATGGTCTGCAGTCTCATTCACAGCATGAAAGAGCAAAAGAGTGGACATTGGTTCAATGTCTATATAATGAAATTAACATACCCCTTATGAAGCCAGGCATCATCAAACAACTTTTATAACAACACTACTGAACTCTCTTGCCCTGCAAATGGGATGACTCTGTCCAAAATTGCTTATTGAAACTGTCTCTAATCATCTTCCCATAAATTAGAAATTCTGGGGAGTCCTGGATCATCTATTCCAAGATGAGGTCTGGGAACGTTCCTGAGTCTTGTTTTATCTATGCTACAGCCAAGTGCTGGGGTAGAACCCACACCAAAACTGTGACAGGTACTTCTGGCTCATTTAATTTCTGTTAACAAAAGCTTCATGAGAAAGAAAGCACAGATATGGTGCTGTTTGCCTGACTCAGGGGAAAGATGATTGCAGTGGGATAGAAAACCCCTGCAAAACAAATTTTTGAGAAGTGCAAACTTTCCAGGACTGAAGCTTCAATTAATAGCTGAGAGGTTTCAAAGGAAAAGCACAGCACAGCTCTATAGCAGCCTAATCCTGTTTGTCTTCTCTCCAAACTACTCCCTCTCTTCTATCTCCAGGAAAAATTTAAAAGGGCAATGTCACCCCGGAGTCCTAAAAGAGTTTCATGCAAACTGCAACAGCGTCAGGTGACAGCAAGACTGGTTGCATTACAGGCTCTGAATGAATTCCTTGGTAAACATTTCCCACTTTGTCTTCCTTACAAATAGTTTAATTAGTTAAATCCAGTCCAGCAGATTATTTATTCATATACTTCCTCTGAGGAGCATTTGGAAGCTAATTTTAGCCGTGGATGTAAAGATTTATATTCCTGCTTCTTGTCACCACATACTGAGGTCCTTTCTACTCCCACTCAGTCACTCCACTTTCAGAAAGGTAAGCCACTCACCCGCGGGCAGAGCACAGTGATCCCAGATTTACCTGATGTTTGTGGAGCCATCACGCTTGTGTTGAGGATACTTACTTGGATTTGCCACTGTTCACTTTGGCTGGTGGGTTGGATGACACAAAATGTTTCCTGGTTCTTTATTGTAACTGTCTGAAACCAGTCAAAGATGATGAGCAGCTGGAGATTAGCACCTCATGACAATAAATAAGGATCAGCAAACAGAGTTAAGTACATGTATGGACAGCTTCAGAGGCACTTTTGGCATTTATTTTGGTGCTTCTCTCTTCCGATTCTAAAAGGCAGATGTCAGTTTTGCTTTTCTAAATTAACTATCTTGAAACAAGGCAGGGAGCTTGCATATGCATTGTCAATATATTGCAAAGAAAAAAATCTAGATAAATGAATATGATTGATGGAGAACTCAGTCTTTGGAAAAAGTGTACCATATAAATGAAAGCTTCACATGCTGAAAGAGAAAAATAAAAGAAGAATTAAATAGATTCACCCAGTTACATTATTCCTTTCACTGGAAGCAGAATTAGTCATCAGCTAATGACAGCTGACTCTGGGGTCTCTAACACTGCACTGTGACCTATTCGTTGAATACATTCATGCTATCTGCTAGATATGACAGTATTCCCAGGAAGGTTATGGGGAAAAGCAAAAAGCTGAAAAAGGACCATACAGGCTGTGGTTATAATAGATGCACCTATATACAGGCGTTTTCTACCTGGTTGTGAAGCCTTAATGTTCTTCATGTAAGGAAGCTACATTTTCCCTTGATGTGCTGGATTGGATTAGGGTCTTAACATACCAGCTCATAGAAGAGCCTTTTACTGCCTTTGACAGTTCCTCATCTGAAGTGACAAAGCATGCAAACTGTCAGAGAAAACAGAGGGAAAAACAGGTGAAAATTGTTGAAGATCCTAGAAACCTCCTCCCATTTTAGTGTTTTACCTACAGAGACATACCAGCTCCTAAAAGTTTGCTCCTAAAACCCCCTCAATCCTGTCCAAAAGACAGCAATTGCTCTTTCTCCTCCCATAGCCGCATTTCTCCTCTTCTGTTGCTATTTCATCTGATAGTTTAATGGCATATTTTACCTCATCCTGGTTCTTGATTCTCTATTTCATTTCTCCCTGGCCTAGTAACAGCATTGCAAGGGTCACATTTCAGTTTCACCCTGTGGAGAAGCAATGCTGATTTGCTTTCCCTCCAGATGTGAAGCAACTCGTTTATGTTTAATATTCACTCTTCAGTCACACAGCGGCCTACATTTAACTGCATTTTTATGCATTATAAATGCACATACATTTGAAAGAATAAAATTCCCTCTATCCAATATAATTCTAAATGGAGCTGAGGTGAGCTCTTGTTTCCCTTAGGCAGCTTGACATCTGAAGATCATCTTTAACTATTTCAGTTTTGAATTGTACTTTTTCACTTCCTATCTCCTTGTCTTGGCGGCTTTCCAAGCCCTTCCCAAAATAAATACAAAGCAACCCTCCAGACAGTGCGCTAAGGAATATAAATGTAACTCTTATCAGAGGAGAAAGGTGGCTGAAAAAAGAAAGTAGGCAAATTTATGAGAGTTCTTGTAGGGATTTGGTGTCAGCTTCTATGGATGCCTGATGCCCCATTCTCTGAACTATGCTGTGCAGCTCGTGCTCCCCATAAACAACTGGCTCTAAGCAAAGATTCCAAAATCTGCTTTCCTTCTAGGACCTGGGTGACGATCAGTCTGTTACACACACATACCTTCACCTCTCATCTCCTGGAACCTTCTCATCACAGGTTGCAGCTTATCTCTAAACACCCAGATGTCAATAGGAAGTGTGGGTGACTGCTGCATGGGTGACTGAGTCACCCAGATTTATCAGAGGGTAACAAGGTGTCATGGGTTCAGCAGCAGCAGTCATTTTTCTCCTCCTTGGTAGCTGGTGTAGCGCTGTGTTTTTTGATTTTGGGCCTGGGAACAGCGCTGATAACACCAGTGTTTCGGTTACTGCTTAGTGATGTTTTGGTCTGGCCAAGGACTTTCTGAGTTTCATGCTCTGCCAGGGAGAAGGGGAGCCGGGAGGAAGCAGAGACAGGACACCTGACCCAAACTGACCAAAGAGGTTATTCCATACCACAGCACGTCATGCCCAGGATGGAGGACGGAGAGGAGAGACCCAGAAGGGTGGGGGGTGCACTGCGTGGTCGGGTTTGGTTTTAGGTGGTGAGAAATTGTATTCTTTCCTTGTATTTGCCTTGTTATTATTATTATTGGTGGTAGCAGTAGTGGTCTAAACTGTTCTTATCTCAACCTGTGAGAGCTGCATTCTTTTTGATTCTCCTTCCCATCCCTCCGGGAGTGGGGGGCAAGAAAGAGGGGGGAGTGAGTGAGCAAAACTGCGTGAGTTATAGAGGCTTAAACCACGACAGTTCTTTTTGGTGCCCAATGTGGGGCACGAAGGGTTGAGATAACGACAGGATTAATAGCCACTCGTCACAATGCTGATTTATTGGCTCTTAAAGTTGTTGCTTTTGGTTCTCTTGCGTTCATGGTTTCAGCCTGTTGTACCTTACTTACAGTCGGTATTTGTTACCTTAGCATGTTTCAGATATGGGTTTTGGTTTAAGGTTCTTGTTTTATTGTACTTTATTGGAATGGCTTGTGATACGGGCGGGCTCCAGAAGCCGTGGGGGGCGAATGTGTACCTGGCAGTTCGGCTGCTCTTCACCGTCCTGGCGAGGCTGTGGAGACCCGAGGGGGGGCTGCCTCGGGAGCCGTCGGCTGCCGAAACGGCCCGGGCGAGGGGACCCGGGGAGCAGGAGCCGAGCCCCCCCACCGAGCCCAGCCCGGCGGCTGCCGAGCCGCGGGAGGGGGAGGCTACCGAGCGGCAGGAGGAGACGGCAGAGAAGCCAGGCCCCGAGGCTGAACAGAGTCCCGTGGCCGAGCCCAGCCTCGTGGCGGCCGAGAGCATTCCCCGGCAGCTGCCCGTGGAGCCGCAGGAGAACGCAGGAGATCCCGCAGCACTTCCCAGCAAGGCAGAGAAGGAAGCTCTGGACTCAGACAAAGAGCAGCTGGTGGTGAGAGAGCCAGCAAGCACAGCAGCTACACCAGCCCCAGGGACAAGCACAGCAGCCTCATTTGAGAGCTCTGAAGGGTTTGAATGGCCTTTGGGTACCCTTGAGACCTGCCTGCTGATTGTGATGGGGATCAGCATGGTGGCATGCATACACAGTGTGTTTTACCCACAGCCATTTTGTCTGATCCCGAGAGTTAAGCAGAGTGGGGTGTGGGCCTTGTCTGAGGTTAGTCTGCCATCTATGATGACTAAGAGATTTTCCCCAAGCCTGGACAGTTATGAGTGGCAGGGTGTGTGGGACTGTATGGGCAAGTATCTTGTCCACTGGGCCCCTCCAGTGCTTTGAAAGCATTGGAGATGGAAGGCAGCTGTATGGAGTCCCCAGTGACAAGCTGCAGAAACTGCTGGAGGGGAGAGTGAATTACTTTGAGCCTGGTGGGCCCATGACACCTCAGGCCATCAGGGCAGAGATGCAGCATACAGATGGACTTATGATCGAGGGGTGGACTTGGCAATGGACACTGTGGCCCAGGTTACTGACGAGTGTGAACTCTGCACACAGCCTCTCCTGCTCTGAAAGGCTGTTACAAAAGATGGAGCTTGACATCATGGACTGGGTGGACTCAGCAGCTTTGTAGGGATTGGTTTATGCACTAAGGGATGATCTCTCTCCCTTTCTCTGTGTATGTGGTTGTATACATATACATGTGATGGTATATTGACAATGTGGAATCTGAGCATAACGTGAATGGTATGGAATAAGGGGTGGATAATGTCATGGGTTCAGCAGCAGCAGTCATTTTTCTCCTCCTTGGTAGCTGGTGTAGCGCTGTGTTTTTTGATTTTGGGCCTGGGAACAGCGCTGATAACACCAGTGTTTCGGTTACTGCTTAGTGATGTTTTGGTCTGGCCAAGGACTTTCTGAGTTTCATGCTCTGCCAGGGAGAAGGGGAGCCGGGAGGAAGCAGAGACAGGACACCTGACCCAAACTGACCAAAGAGGTTATTCCATACCACAGCACGTCATGCCCAGGATGGAGGACGGAGAGGAGAGACCCAGAAGGGTGGGGGGTGCACTGCGTGGTCGGGTTTGGTTTTAGGTGGTGAGAAATTGTATTCTTTCCTTGTATTTGCCTTGTTATTATTATTATTGGTGGTAGCAGTAGTGGTCTAAACTGTTCTTATCTCAACCTGTGAGAGCTGCATTCTTTTTGATTCTCCTTCCCATCCCTCCGGGAGTGGGGGGCAAGAAAGAGGGGGGAGTGAGTGAGCAAAACTGCGTGAGTTATAGAGGCTTAAACCACGACACAAGGTCAGGGGTATCTTAAAAACTCACTGGAGGGCTCAGGATTCTTTCACAAGGCTGCGGAAGGAGCAGCCATAACCCTGCAATCCTTTCCCTCCTTGTCCTAGTTCTCTCTCTTCTTCACTAAAGTGAAATTTTCATGTCTAGAACAAGCTTCCACCAACCCTCCTCCAACAAGCCTCCCTATATCCACCAAGCGGTAATAATTCATTGCCTAACCTGAATGTCAGTGTCAAGTGTCTAGATTCTAAGGCCCTAAAGTGCCAGAAGTGCAGATGATACTGGCTTTGTGTTTGGGGCAAGACAAACCTTTTGGCATGAGTCCAAATATTCTGCAGCTCCTGCAGCCCTTGCAGCCCCACTGTGTATGGCATAATGCTTCTTTTGTCTCCATGTGGCAGAGACAGGGATCATTTATCAAGATTCATTCTACTACAAAACTCTAACTCAAAAAAAAGGATGTTTTCCAAAGCAAGGCACATTTCATTAGCCTTCTTATTCTGTGTATTTAGAGACAACTTGCTTCTGAGTTGACTTCGCAAGTCTCATTCACAAGTCACAATATATGGCGAATAATTGCAATTACTCTCCACTTAATGAGACAATGGTGCTTTACTTAAAAGAACACTAAACACTCAGAACCTGTCTGCCTTCAGATGTGTGTGGGTAAATACTCTCCAGCACCAGTTGAAAAAGAATTTATGGAGCCAGATGATTTATGGACTGATCCTTTCAGATCTCCAAACCTAAGCAAAATTTTTGTTTGATCAGAAACCAGAGCAGACCCACTGCAGCGCATCAGATGGCAAAGAGGCATTGACTGTTTTCTTTCAGTCTGTTTAAAGACAATGCCCCACCATGCCATTGTTGGCTTTGATTTTTGAAAATAAAGAGCGTAGAGAGAATCTGAAAACTAGCTGACAACAGCTAGTGCCATAATCTAGCAAGCAAAGCTGATTAGAAATCAGTGGCACGGATTTCAACAAATAAAGCATGACCCAGCTTGCAAAAGAGAAATGAACCACTGAACAAGGTGACTAAGGATATGGTAGATTTACCAGCATATGAAGCCTTGAAATGAATTTGTTTTCAGTTTATGCAATTTACCACATGGCCACATCAACACTTCTCCCCCACATAAGGGAGTGGGAGAGACTGCGTAGCCAAAGATAAGACTATACATTTTGGCAGTGAGCTTACATCAGATGAAAGCTTCCTGCACCCTGAACAAGCACAGAATACTTTGTAGTATAAATAAAACTATTACTCTTGAGCAGCTTATTCACTGTGTTTGGAATTCATCCCATACAACTCTGGATGCCTACATCTGAGGTAGTTACTGTAGGCTTCATGGTAATTGCTGAAGGAAAAATCCAGCACAACTCATAAGGCTTGGATGAATCACATCTTGGAAGTGTCTGTTTCTCTCCATTGACTGTCAAAGATGTTAAGGGTGGTTTGAAGATGTCTGCTTTATGAGCCTCACCCTTTGTGTCTCTCATGAGCTAGTACCAGATACTGGTGATACTAAGGAAATTCCACGGTTGTTGATGTTTCCTAGGATCCCTGAGGTCATAACTATCCAATTCTTACAAGGTACTTCAGGCAGTTTCCTGCAAAACTTCTGCTGAATTCTGTTGTGCTGAAAGTAAGTCAGATAAAGCACTATCTTCTGCTGATCTCACTTTGGCCATGACTTCAAGCTGGAGGCAACAATTCAGTGCTTTGGATAGATACACATAGAGACTCTCTTATAGACATGACTGGATCTTGTCCACATTGCTCCTGGGCAGCTGTTTCAATCTGGAGTAGAGCCACCATGGTCTTAATTCATTAGCTTGAAAGCAAGCCCTGCTGCAGGAAGGAAATTTGGATTGCATCCAAGCAGCACAATCCATCCTAATTTCTTAAGATGTCAAAAAGGGTTTCTCTGGAATAGATATTATGAGCATATTAAGGATGTTCAGGACAACAATATCTAGTCAGAGAGTATAAAAAATCAGAGTTGCTAAAAACCAGACCCCAGACATCTTCAGTGGCCTTAAAAGAGAAAAGCAACATCTTTCCTGAACACATGGAAAAGAGGTGAGAAAAAATGAAAAAGTAAATGGCAGTTATTTCATTTTTTAATCTGTCTAAATGCAATTTCACTATGATATGAATGATAGCAGCATGAGCAGAGATTGTTACTTTAATAGGATTATTGTCAGATGCTGGCTGTATTTGTACTACAGCAATGAATTTCCTGCAGTATAGATACATTTCCATGTTTGATAAGTTACAAAGACAGCTAAATGCATTTCATTTTAGATATCAGGTTTGCAGCAGTCTGTATTTTTCTCATATTTGAAAGATTTTATCTCTGGACACCTTTACCGACAAGGCTGAGATCCTGGTTATAAGTTCTAAAGACAGTTTGTTAAAAGATTTTTACAATGGTGTTAGTTTACTAATATTGATCATGTGTGCATTTGAGTACCTGTCCTGAGGAGCCTTTTTTACTCATCTGTATGCATCCAGAGACTGTGGCCAAATCTCTAAAGTCTTAATTTCTCTGAATCCACTTAAATCTGGTGTTTGGATGCAGACACAGGCTCTGAGGTAAGTTGGAGGAGGGCTGCAGCAGGACCCTGAGTGTTCCTTACACCTTAATATAGTTCCAAATGTACCCTTTCATACAGGACAGAGAGCCTGCCTGGTGGCTGTGGCTATCCTGCGACACGAAGTTGCAATGCTTAGCAACGATGGTATGGGGCAAGCATGAGGAAGAAGAGTCAGATGGACTTTTTCCTCAATGCCATCTATCACAAGAGACCTTAGGAGTCATGAGAAACTGAGCCTATATGTATCCAATGTAAATACACAGTGTCTTCCTCTACACTGCTCTCAGATTCTTTCATGGCACCTTAGCATTGATATTATCTCTAGTGCTACATTTCATTTCCCTGAACTGGCAGGCTGCCCCTGAACTCTTTGTAGCCTGCATTTAAGCTACAATGATTTACAGTTAAGATGTATCAGCTAATCATAATGTAATTAATAGTCTGTAATGCTTTTATGTCTTCGAGAAGGAAGCTTTTCATACCTAGTTTTGGCTGCACTGCAATGATGGACTGTAGGACATCACCTTTTTTTCAAGCTATTGCCTTTTGTTTTGGAAACTGAGAATTTCAAAGTGCTTGAATGTAAATTCGACATTTTGATATATTGCTTGTTGCTGCAGCATATTCAGCTTTTAGATAGGATAAATAAATATAAACCAGTTGAATTTCCTCTGCTGGCACACTGTGAAATTTCCCACTAAGAATACAGCACACAGTATCAAAGATATTAATTCAGCAATTTTGTATGTGTACCAGAACGTGCGATCAAAAGAAACTCACTGTGCCGAGCTCTCAATTCTTACCTATGGACTGCCCTTGTAAACTGGAGGAGCCCCATGACCCCCAGTACCAGGAGTTCTTGAGAGCAAGAGCAGAGGTGGCTTGGAAAAAGCAAGAGATGATTTCAAACAGCCACGAAAACCCTAAGAGAGGCAGATTTGAACTTCAGATAGCCTGTGGGAGCAAGATGGGCTGTAGTCAGCTTTCTCTGGCAGAGCCCAGGGCAGGCAAACCTTTCACAGGAGCTGCACATAAGCAAGACCATCCTTTGGTGGATCAGTCATGCCTCTGCTGAAATCTTCAGAGGTTTTCTGCTATAAACAATGCTAATTATGTCTCTTTCAATCACTCACAGTCCTGATGCCAAAACCACCTGTGCCTGGTAAGACCACCTGCAACACCACTGTTACCTCTTGTAAACAGAGGGGTTTGCAGAGGCTGTGGTAGAAGGCACTGTAGAACACTGCTAAATCCTGCTAGCATAGCTGATCTGATCCTGCTGAGAAGGGAACAAGCATTAGAGACATATCCTGCACAACTTCATAATATCCTTTACATCATGCGGTGTCCAGGGATGCGTGGCCAGGCTTGGGGCTGGATGTGTTAGCAGAAGACAATTCTAGACAGCGCTGTAGGCTCTGGCCAGGAAAGTGATTCCTGGCAGGCACTGAAAGCTAAGCACTGGACCTTTTTAGCAAGCTTTGTTTGGAGAGGCAAGCTTAATTTCCAGGAATACCTTTCCCTGCTGTTTCATGGTTGGCCTTTGATTTAGGCAATTGTTACAGCCCCACTGCTGGTTAGCCTAGAAGGCTATCAGCTGAAATCTTGCTGCCTCATTAAAAAATGGTGAAGTGATTAAAGACAAAACTCCATAGAACAATTTTTTTTTTTTTGAGAGCCAATTAACTGAAAATGCATAAATAGTTTTTACATTTGTGCCTGTTAAAAGAAAAATAACTACTCACATACTTTTTATTTACTTTTCAAAGAAAGTATTTTGTTACGAGTGGCAACTATTAAGAGATGTGGGGGTGTACGTATATTTTAAAAACACAGAATAAAAAAACCCCATTTTGAAACAGAAGAGAAATTAACTATTGCATACTAAATTCTTTTATGTTGTCATACCAAGCCAGTTGAAGCAATTCAAGCAGTTTTTCCATCACAAGTCCCATAATACTGGTAAGTGAAGGCCAATGAAGAACCCTACAAATAGGTTTCACACTGAAGCACGCATCTACAGTTGCAGTCTTCTGTCTTTGCATGAAAGTAATGATTCAGTGAACCTTTCTTTCAAGTTGAAATGTGAATGACCACTTTTTCATTTGACACATCTGGAAAGTACCAAATACAGTAGCACTCTGAAAAATCACATAATATTATTAAAAAAATAATTAAGGACAATTAAATTTTAGTCCGTGAGTTTCTTGGAGACTGAATTTGCCATCTGGGCTGTGGATGGTTTCATTAGGAGGTACACTGGCTCAGATGAGTCACACAGACCCTTGTAGTTCTATTTGGGACAAATTTAGTCATTACAACAGAGAGAGATCACATCCTTGAGTCTTTGATTCTCTCTGGTCTGATATAGGAAGGAAAAATATAGTTTGTGCTGTTCAAAGAAATCAGCAAGAAAGGATTTGCTCTCTAAGACTTTTTTAAGGGATTTTCTTTCTACACAAGTCAGGTCTGATCTTACTGGAGGCCTCACTACTACTTACAATGAAACCCACTGTTGTATTGGTGACATTTCAGTGAACCTGTCTTTACTGCATGCAAGTAAGTCATTGGGCAAGGACATAGTCTCTGTACAGTGATGGATGCTATCCTTGGTGGGTTCTATCCTTCATGTAGCCAGGAAGAGGACACACAAACCATGGTATGGAGTGACAGTTTGGGTTACTGTCTGTCAAAAGGTGTTTCTTATTCATTCTGCTGAACTGACCACACAGGCTGGGGACTCTGATCCTGAGTTCACTGACTTGACTCAGAATTATACTAAATGGTTATCTGAATATATGGTCTGTGAAGAGGTGATGGTGTTGAAGAAGGGCTCACAGATGGCGAAGTTAATCACCTTATCATCTTGCCGGCAAGTAATCCCTGAAATTTTTGTGTTTTAGCCACACCAAACTTGTGGAATGATGAAGTTCAGGAGAACCTTTGATTAAAAATAACAATTAGGAATACTTACAAATGCAAAGGGAATACTTCATATTTTAAATCAAAGATGGCAGAATTACAGACTGTTTCATTGTTCCAGCATGAAAAAGTTTAATTAGGATCAATTTAATTCATTGCTACAGACCCAAATTATTAGTCTGTTAGAGCCAAAAACTTTGGTTTCTCCTTTCTCATTTTTTCAAAAGCTGTGGTGTTTTCTCTCAAATGCTCAATCTATTCCTGGGCAATATTGTTAAATTTACACACTAAAAAAAAGAAAGTTAAGTAATATCTGCCAAGGAAAATTAACCTTTTTTTTTTTTTTTTTTTTTTTTTCTCATTTACTGTGGGTAGTTTTCTTCTCCTCTCTATTTCACTGTGATATTTTTCTCCTTGTGCACCATTTGTTATGGTTCTTGGGCTCCAAAATCTGGCAACAGCAGGTGGGATACAGCCCTCTCATTTCTTTAGCGTATCAAGTGCAACTAGGCATTCAACCCACTCTCTGAACCTGGCAGACTTGTGTCTGCTGAGAACCATTTCCTGACAAAATGTCTTATCTGCTTATCAAACAAATCAGCTTTTATAACTGGAATAAAAGTGAATTATGCCCACTTTCTGTGGAGGGTCATAAACAGAGCTCTTCTCACTCAGGACACAGTGCTTAACTTTTTAGGGCTGGAAAATAAAAGAAGACCCTAAATTCTGTGGTAGGTCTAACAACCTAGCTTAGGAAGAGGAAGGTGTTGAGCATGCTCCCAAAGAAGTCAATGGATTTCAAAGACTAAGAAAAAAAATCTTTATGTAAATAGCCTTCAGCTTCTATCCCTATTCTTAGGCCAGGAATGTCTATCACTATAGTTCACAATTCAGTGTGGTACATAAACTGATCTTTGCCTGTTGTTTAAGCCATCACAAGAGAGAGAGAGCTCGGATGGTAAAATGGAGCACAGAAATGTGTGCCATCCTCTTACTCCTATGTCATGGAAGGAAACTGAAGATAGATATATAAGCATGACAACATCCTATATATCCTGTGCATCTTCTCTGGAAGCCAGAAGCCTCTTGACCCTGATTTCAGATGTGAGGAAATGTGGCAGAGGTCTGATGTGAATTTATGCAACTCTGGTACCCACAAAAAGATATTACTGCTTAATCAACATTGACAACTCTGAAAGTCCCCAGCTGGGACCTACTTAGTGTCATCAGTAAATCCTTGTGTTTGCCACTTCGCTCATTAATATTGTCTGCCTGTAGCCTGAGCTAAATCTCACATGTAAGTTCTAAACCTAGTAGTCACTTGAAGCACTGCATATAATAGCAGAAGTAATCAGAGGGACTCAAGGGAGCTCCTCTTATTGTAGAAGAGCTCAACAGGAACACCCATGTTAGAAATAGGAGACTTGGGATCAGTTTAGGAGAGCATCTTCTCTAGAAATTCTATGTCTGTCTATACTTTCCAATTCAGTTTTTTTAAGGGAAATGCCTGGGGAGGAAATAACACGTTTCTGATGATTTGCCAAAAAGGGACAACTAAAATCACCGAATACCAGCACTTAAAGCAGCAGTGGCAGAAAAAGCAGCTGTACAACCCATGCTTATGACTGCAGTCAGTCCAGCCTCTCTGAGGTTTCAGTACAAGTGCTAGCTGCTTGCTTCAAAAAAAAATTGATCTCAGTTAAAATGTAGAGGGAGATTTTCTGCCCTACAGAAAAAAAGTATGAAAACAGTGCTAGGATGTGCTCTTAAAGTTCACATGCCAACAGCAAAGAACTGATGTTTATTACTTTAAAAATTATTACATTTTTATTATTTTAGAAGGATTATCCCTCATGGCCTAAGGTTTCCTTGGTGACTTTTCCCAATATTGGGTGCCCAGCTTGAAACTCTACATAGCAATAAAGTCAGTGATCTAAAATTCCTGACAATGACAAGCCTTAATGAAATCTTGAATTTGATACCAAACTCGTGTAAAATACGATGTTTTATACATGTCTGCATAATTTGTTAATTTCACAATTAGGTTATCAATATATCTGCTCTGTAATTCTTAAAAACAATCTTAGACAATCACATTATTCACTCAAAAAGAGCATCCCATAATTGTACATAAAAATTATTGCTCAAAAGGTTAAGTTTGGTAATAAAGTATGAGCCATATATTTCTATTCCCCCTCCCCCATTATAAACCAATTTTCCCTCCTTCCTAGTATTTTTAAATGCTAGTTTCCCCAAAACTTTAATACACCATCTTACAGTGATTAGTTTTTGAGATAATTCCAAAGTCAAAATGTCACTATTAAGAGGATGAAATAACTTTCTGCCTGAAAAAAAAAAGTGTTTGCTTCTTCCAACTATTGCCTCAATATTGCACAACCCACAAGAACAGAAGCATCATGAGCAGCTTGAGAGAAGAGTTAATAGTCTCTCTTAGAAAACTCTTACCAAGAGTTCAGCACTTTCTCAGGGTCAAGTGATGCCTTAGCACAAGCCAGTGAAATTATTCAACTTGGGCCATTATGTAGGGTTTAGAAAAAAGGTTGTTCTTAATTGCATAACCTTTAGAGTTTTGGGGTGAGGTCAATCTCATTTGAGTAGTCCCTCGATTGAGTTTTCTGCCTGATAATAACTGGTGCAGAGTTATATGCCCAAGTCTGTCCAAAGGGATAGGCTCTCCAGTGTGACAAGAAAATTTCTCACCCAGGCTCGGAAAGAGCATCACAGGTGCAGGAAATCTCCTTGCTCCCTCCTCCTCCATCTTCTAGAACTGACTCTTAACTCACCCTCTCTGCTCCCTGAGGGAGCCCCCCTCAACTTTCTGCCTCAATAAACCAGGGCAAGGAGAGTCAGCCCCTTTCCACAGCACGATCATATCACTGCATTTAATGTAACTGTTTCAAAGCAAAGCAGGCAATCCAAAAGACACTTTTGTGCAAAACACAAATCTCCTGAAGAGGGACGCACAGCCTTAGAAAGGTTGTCTCTCTTTCAAACATCCAAGCAAAAAGATATAGCTAATCTGTGTTTGGGGGAACGCACCTGGTAGATAGACATAGTAGCATCACAAGGCAAAACAAAAAGATACAGCATGTTGCAGCAGCCATTATCACTCTAATTAGATATATGCTCTTAAGTATTATAATATACAATGCACAATGCACAATATATAATTAGTATATAATGCATAATATTATACTAAATAATTAATATATAGTGTATAATATATAATACTTAAATATGCTTAAGAAATTCAGTAGAACTGCATCTTGGAAACACATTTCCCAGCACTTAAGTGGCTTGGAGCTGGCCCATGTGCAGGATTCCTTCACATATGAAACTATGAGAGTATCATTCTGAAAACAACTATCAAATGACCATATCACAAAAGTTCCTGACAAGGTACCACACTCAGTACATGACAAAGTTGCAGATTATTGATAAATGTTGTTGCAGAGGACTTTTTCCCTCCACATTAAATGCATCAAGGTCACTGGAATTAGAATGGGGTTTTCTGACTGCCAAACTATGTGGCTGAGGTCCTTGAACAAATCTGGTATATCCCACTGTGCTCCTGACATCCACACGGGAAAATGTTTTTCTATTCAGGATGCAGGGCAGGTGAGCTGCAGTTGAACTATGATTGCTTGCAGCCCTCCGTGCAAATCCCCAGTATCAGCAGTGTTAAAATAATACAAACATCATTAGTGACAAAGACAGATTTATTGCCTCCAGCCAGAATATGCTTGTTAAGGGAGCCCTGTACAGCTCCATAACTGGATATGAATTCTAATAAAGTTTGTTTAAAAATGTGATGGTATTCCAGAAAAAAATGTGCAAAATTGGCAATTCTGGTTTTAACAAATCTACTCCTTGTAACTCCTCAGAGACCTAAAGGTTTGCTAAGAAAAGCCTTTTTTTTTTCTTTTTTAAACACCTCTTTCTAAGAATGCAGCAAATCAGATACTTTCCTCACTCCCACTCCCCAGCACTGTGGTTCTACTTAAAGGAAGCAGCTATTTATTACTATCTCTATATATTGTGTAGTTGCCCAAATATGCATGCCTGCAGAAACCCATGTAGCAAATTTATTCAGAGTAATGAGGCATAAATCATGTTCTAATCCCAAATGAGAAAGGTTGCTCAAGCTCCTTCACCAGAAGGTCATGTTCACTTTGAGATGATGCTATCAGAGATCCCACCAGTGCTAGATTTTATGGGAAAGAAATAGAGTGAATCTGTACTGATAGATATCCTGGGAACTCTTCATGGATATACAGTACTTCTGCAAAAGTATGACCATTCTGTTACTGAACAATTTAGCCTGGATTAGCCCTCAGATGTAGAAGGAATTGTCATAAGTAGCAATTATGAAAGAAAAATAAGAAAGGCAAGGGCAGAACAACACCGAATGCAAATAATGGGCTCTGAGGACAGATGCTTCATTCCCACCTTCTGAAACAGACTCTCCCTCTTTGCCCCAGGCATGGATTTTGTAAGACAGAAACCACCACCTGGAGCTGAAAGTAAGAGTCTCTACTCTTTGATGGGTTTTTTTTTTTTCAGTAATATTCAAATTAGAGGTAAAGGGGGGAGGAAAGACACTCAGAACATTTAGCAATGAACAGCCAAGTGATAATTTCAGCATGCTACCACTGGTGTTGCTTCATGGGAGCTGCATTCTGGGAGGATAAAGCCATGGTTGAGCAAAAACCCTTACACTTCAATGCCATCCCCACTCTACCTGAATCACAGGACAATCCTAGCAGTGAGAACTTCTGGACTTCAAATATGATTGTGGAAAGACAGGTAGAGGGGACAACAGGTTAGCTAAGTAAGCCAGTTTGCTTGGGAAGCTTCTGAGAGAATAGGAAATTAAAATGTGTCTTTAGGTTTTTCCAGATGGGAATATGGGTACAGCTTTTGAGTTTGGACCACACAGTAAATAAGACACTCTTTCATCTTTCTTTGTACTGTTTTGGAAAGCGTACTTGAAAGAGAGAAAGATGCAAGGCTGCTCATTTGATTTTGTGTCAGGAGAGGTGTGTTTCAGTCTTCAGAGATGCTACAGAAGCAATTACAACAGTAAATAAAACTATTATTAAAACCCTGATGTTTTAAACTGCTATTTGCATGTAATCACTCTTATATAAATGAACGGAAAGTAAATGTTAGGAGAATAATTTTCTGCTAATCAAGAATAATAAACTGAGCAGCCTCCTTTCCTTTCTTTTCCGGACTTCTCTGACTTTAATGCTGTTTTCCCTCTCATAAGTTTGACAGCAGGAGGAAGCAAAAGGTTAAGCAATGCTATGATGACGTGTGTATGAGTGTTGCAGGGGGGTGGAAATTCTGGGATCTCGAGACTCTGGGTCTTTTACTAGCTCTGATACAGCTCATCTGTTTAGCTGTGCATTTTGAAAGACTGGGATGGGAAGTAACATGATGCTGAGGACTGCAATGCTGGACATGTTGCCTTGACCCTGAGAAACACCCTTTTCTTTGGAAACTAGACCCTTCTTGAAAACAAATATACAAACATGTTTTGACAGCAGATGGAAAGAGTCTGATTGAGTTTGATGAGGTTCAGATCATCCCTGCTCCCTACCTCTAACAACCTATCCTGCAGACTTTCCCTTTAACAGTAGAACAATAATCTACGTACAAAATTGTAGAATGGGAAAATGAAACCAACTTAATTTGCATAACCTAATTTTAATTTATTTTTCTAACTGGAAGAGTGAGATTTTTCTCCTTAGGATCCCATATTTAGGATCTGAGTAGGAATTCTATTCTAATGTTGCAATGTTTGTATAGGATCTAGCATAATTAAGCAGGAGTCACCACTTCGCTCAGCCTTATTGAGTCCCTAGAATGATACATTCTGTATACAGCAGTGATGGAGGCACATGATGCTGTCTACCACAGGCAAAATATTTATGATGGCTGCTTATTATTCAGCTCTACATTGCACATCTAATCATTTTTGAATGGAAAAGAAAATTCAATTCACTCAAATCGCAATACATTGTTGCTAGTAAAATTGAATATAGCTTCAACAATGAAAAGAGAACAGCAAATAAATCTATGCTGGATGTAAGCAAGGGTGAGGGAAACTTTCATAGTTGTCACACAGTATTTTAAACAAGCAAAGTTTGATTTTGATAATGACTCTACTCTCAGAGCACCTCATTCTTTTTAATTTATCTTGTCATTAACCCATTTGGGAAGAATAATACTGGTAATAAAAGAGAAAACAAAGAGATTAGATGTTTCATGAGAGTCTTACAGCACCACCTCTGAACTCTCTCCTCCCTGTTTTTCTGTACCATCCCTACACCTCTGCATTCCTGTTGTTTCCAGGCAGGGCTGTGCTGTACTCACTCCAATGTCACTCATGCAAGACTAAGTGGGGGTCTGCAGTTCAGCTTTAGTGACTAATTTGGGTAATATATATAATCTCTACCAGCCCTGTGCAGAATAGCTGATGTATCTGACAACTCTAGCACCACCTAACTATGTGGTTTGCCAAAGGCCACAGAGAGAGTAAAGCCTGGGATTCAAATTCCTGCCTTCCAGCTCCATCTGTTCTTTGTTATTTGTTCCATCCTTTCCTAGTCCTATTCCTGAGCTTTCTCATAGTGCTACAGTTCACCTATTTCTCTTTCCTTCCTCCTCTGTCTTTCATCTGCCTTTTTGCTGCCTTTGATATGTCCCAGAAACTTCAAAAAAATCTGTCACATATGTTAGGGCTTGGTCCAGGGCCAGATGCAATAGTGCTGCCGACAGGTTAAAGCAGGGGAAGAAGAGGCTGTGCTGCAACATGACAGCTCCATCCTTACTCCATGCCACAGCCCAGTCAGGGACAATGAACAGAATGAATGGTGAAGTGACTTTTCTCTTAGATTTCTATGTAAAGCCATTTTATTTCACCTCTTCATTCAGAATTTAGTATGAGCAGAATTTGAAGCAGATGGTGAGAGAGCCAGTATACTTGCTGGGAATGTATCACTCAAGAAATTAAACATTTTTATGCCAATTTATAATGGATAAAAAAATATGGAGAAGTGAGGTTCCAGGGCCCTGATTTTGTAGCTCAGACACCAACTTTGCAGGCTGATTGCGTTTAGTGCAAAGTGCTGGGAGGACAAGCAGGGCTGACGCTCTACAACCCAATCAGCAGTGGGTTTTAAGGGAAGGAGATGTGAGAGGAAGTACATCAAGAAACTTGGCAGGGCAGCCTGATTAGACAATGCTCCTTCACACTTTCAGCTATGCTTTGGAGCGGTATGGTATGGGTGATTAGCACTACAAATGACATTTTGCTTATTGTGTCGGAGAATGCCCATATATCCTGAATACAATCCAGTTAAAAACAAACTCTCATCATTATTTTACTCAGTCTGGAATGGAATAAGGACTGTGAAATAACTATGCAACCTTCCTATATACTGTCCTCTTAACCGCAGAATTGCAGAAGGGCTGGAATTGACCACTGGAGGTCATCTAGTCCAGCCTCCCTGTTCAAGCAGGGTCACCTAGAACACATTACTAAGGATTATGTCCAGACAGGTCTTGAACATCTGCGGGGAAGGAAAACTCATTGGGCAACCTATTCCAATGCTTAGTCAGCTTCACAGTAAAGAAGTTCTTTCTCATGTCCAAGTGGGACTTCCTGTGTTTTCATTTCTGCCCATTGCCTCTTGTCCTATTGCCTTGCACTATTGCAAAGTCTGGCCCCATCCTCTTGACATCTTCCCTTCAGATGCTTATATACATTGATCACATCATGCCTGGGCTTCCCTTCTCTAGGCTGAACAGGCCCAGCTCCCTCAGCTTTTCCTCATATGAGAGATGCTGCAGACCCTTGATCATTCTACAGGATGTATGTTTTTTGTTCTTACCCTTCCAGACTCCTTCCCCTGGGAGGATGAGAAGTAGAACTAGGACAACAGATTTGAGTTGTGGGAAGGACGGTGATGGGGAGAGGTGAATCTAATAAATTAGGAAACATTTCCAGTGGATGTGAAAGAGGCTTCCATGTATTCTATTAAGCTGTGAAGGTTATGAGAGATGGAGAAGTTTCCATCACTCTTCACATATCGGTCACAGAGACTTGAATGGTCTAGAATATAATATTTCAGGCCAAAAAATTTAAACCACTGAGGAGTTCTGCAATTCACCTTCCTGGAATACATCCTCTTCTTGGTACACTTTTAAATGAACATCAACTTCTTTGAATTATACCACAGTTTCATTCTGACTTTTTCTTACAAGACAACATTTCAAAGTCCAAACTCCAAGCTCCAAGTTTGAGGTACGAAACAGGTTTACTGGTTTGCCTAATGTGACACAGGAAGTTTGTCAGAACTGTACCGAAATCTGTCACCCAGAAGCTTGAGTGCAAGGCTTTTCATCTTCTTCTCCACTTTATTTCCAGCTTTCCATGAATACATTCATCACATAAATTTATGAGAGGAAAAAATACATTTGAAATCCCTGCTACAGAACATTCCCAAGGAAGGGTTTAATGGAAAATATTTACCATAATTTAAAAACCAAACACATAAACTCCAAATAGATCTTTTTTGCTCAGGCTGTTTTGGAGCTACCCACATTGATTGCTTGCAGGGTTTGGTTCTTTTAAAAATTTCTTTGTCAATCTTCAATCGATGTACAGTTTTTTTAAATCAAGAAGGTTTGACAAAAGGAAAAAAAACAAAGAAGGTTGGAAATGAAGTACAAAATAAATGTCTAAGTAATGAAGCTATGCTCTGTCTAGGCAGGATGGTGGGTAGGAGTTTAGTAAAGACAGAGTCAGCAGTACTGAACTGTGCAGTCTTACAGAGAAGAGGTGTTTGTGCCATTCAGATGATGCTGGCATTCGAAATCTCTACACTGGGACTGTGTTTGAGAAAGTTGTGTTCCCCATGCATCTCAGTTTTATCTTCTTCTCTACACTAATCCTCAAATATTTTAAGATTGCTCAGATTTTTTAGCAGCAGCCTCCAAGATTGTCAATTTCCACCTCAAGCAAGCGCTTAAATAAGAAATGTACACCTTTAATGGATGTAAAAGCTTCTGTAGAAGCATAGACTGAGCTTCCCAGCTCCAAAGACGTTCAAAGGAGACCATTAAAAACAGTCAAAGGTGACAGCTATTCAACAAATTCTGCCTCCTTTCTCATTCTTGTGGCCATAGAACATCTTCTTCAAATCCTAACGTCTTTATCAAAGTTAAGTTTTGGAGTGTTACTCCAGCTTTGAGGACAAACACAATGTTTGTGATAAGTCTACACCAGATGCCTGAGTCAGAGAGACCTTCAGCTAAGACAATGTATGTTACTTGAAGAAATAGCATAACTAGACTGTCAAAATGTTCTCATTTTTATGCATGTATTACATTATCTCTGGCCTAGATAGGCTGTGGACTGTACGCAGGGTGTCCAATAACATCTCATATCTAAACAGTCTTTTACCTTGCTATCTATCCTTTATCAGCAATGACTTAATTACATTAATGTTTCTACTTAGCGCAGCTTCCTCTGGTATGAGCAGACACAGCAATACCAATATTCAAACTCCAGACAAACTTGGGGTGAATTTCTGAGTTTAGCTCTAGCCTTTATGATTTTCTGCAAATACTTCAATTCTTATAAGGTTATGGTGCAAGAACAAGGAATGGCTCTTAACACACTCATATGCAACCTCCAGGAAAAGGCTCTGTAGCTGAAGACGGAAACAAAGTTCTGGAAGCAAAACCGATAGTGATTATAAACTTTAAAACTGATATTTCCCTTCTTATTCTGTGCTTGTAAGTTTTTTTCCCCCTGGCTTTACAGCTGGGGCTGCAAAACAACATTGACATATAAATAATCAATCACTGCAGTTATTATTTTAATTATGGCACAGGGAGGGATTCTTTCATTTAACTGAGTTGTTGATAATGTTAAGCTTCAGGCTCTCATGTTGACTGCAGAAGGAAAGCACCTTTTTCAGCTCTTTCTGGGAGAAAAGAGTGAGAAAAGTCACAGACTTTCCAACAGATGGCTTAGGGACCTGCCCAAGAATTGCAAGACATGAGTCATTAGCTCCCCCTCAGCCTGCCTGAATTTGAACTCACATTTTTCCTAAATTGAGCTTCATCAATGGTTTAACAGATATTGAGGCCAGAGAGAAGGAAGCAGCTTTGCTCTTCTTCCTTCTGAAGCTGAATCACTGTGTAGCCAAGGACATACAAGGTGAAGGTCAAGCACGAGCAATAACCTTTGTGGACTGAAGCCGTTCTGAGTTGTAGCATCTGTATATTTAAGGCACTGCCAAGCTCCCAGCACCATGGGAAACAAGTAGTGTGTTTAGGCACCTAAAGGATGCTGAGGTACAAAGTGAATAAATAGGTACTCTTTCTGCTGTCTTGGATATAGGTAGGCTGCAGTCATTCTTCAGGCACTATGTACTTCAGTGGTTGGAGTCCTTGTCATTGGTTATTCAAATTGGTTATTCAGGCTGACTCAGGTTCAAAAGCAACTGTACAAATTCACATGTAGAAATCCTTTGAGAGCTATAGAATATGAAGATTACTTCTTGCTCAGGGAATGCCTGTGCTGCTGGTAAGTGGAAGGTAAGACTTTCTGGCCAGCAGTATCCAGCATTCACTGTTGTTACTCACAACTGGACATGGGGATAAAGAAAAGATACTGGGTCTGATGGTCCTGTTTTCTGATCTCGTATGATCATTCTTACATTTTCACGTATACCAGCACTTACTCAGGTGACATCTAGGAGCAAAAAAATCAATCCCATAGTGAACTTGCTTAGTGTAGAGGCTGGATCTGCAGAAAAGCCCTTGGAACATGCTTTCTAGGCATAAAGCAAACAGGACTATTTGGGTCTCTGCCGCAGTGACAAGGTTCCGTCTGTGGGATGACAGCTCTGAATGCTCTGCTGTCTTCTTTTACAACACCCAGCCCTTCTATCAAGCCTGGTACAGCAGCAGTGTTTTTAGGGAGGGTCCTTCTAGGTTTGACTCACTCAACTGAGCTCATTATAACCCAGCCCAAGAAAGCCAGTTACCACAAGCTCCTGTCTTGCTTTCCAACTCTCTCCCTGTTTCTTGTTGGGTTTCATTGGCACGGGCCTTTTAGCAGGCATGAGGACAAACATTAGACATGCAGCAGCTGTGCTGGCACAGCCATAAAACACATCAGTGGGAAATCCAGGAGAACAGATGCAACCCTGCAAGCCTGTGTGGACTGCCTGCACAAGCCTCTCCATGCCCAAAGTGGTGCCAAGTTCCTCAGCAACATGTAATGGGCACCATGCCCTCCAAGCAGATGGACATCAACATTGACAAACCAGAGACCACATCCAAGCATTAAATATAGGCTTGTTGTGGGGCAATTGTCCTAGCCAGACAAGTCAAAACAGATGGTCAGACCTGTAGATCTTTGTTTTACACATCTTAATTGCACAGAATATTTACTGATCCTGTTGGAAAGGCTCTGTTTTTCAGGACCTTCACTGTGTGCACAACTGAGGTTTAAAAAGATACGTCAAATGTGTGAGAGAGGAACAATTGTCCTACAGAAAGAAACAGCTAATTATTTTTGCATTTGGTAGATGATGTTTACATAGGAGGGAGCTGGACTGTAATTAAACAGATTACAGATACATGCAAGATGTCCCAGTGAGAAAACAAAAAGCAGACTCAGGGAAGTGCGGTGAGGAGGAGATGGCTGTGCAGCCAGGCTGCAGATCAGGCTCTGAGGATCTTTGAAGGCCACAAGACAGAATTCAGTAGCGCACTGCTTTTAAAATGGTAGACTGTTTTCCAAAATGGGCTCTTGGCTGCCACCAATATGAAGGTCAGGGAAGGTGGTCTCTCTGTACTCAGTAACCTTCACCAGACCCTTTTTTTTAATGTTGTTAAATTTGCAAGACTTACAATGTAATTATTTCAATGCCCTCATGAGGTCTTGCAGTAGGTTATATTTTTAGACATCCTACATTAACAGCTATTTAGACAAAATGGAGAAAGTCCAAAGGAAAGAGGAAACATGACCTATGAAGAAAGGCAATAGAAATGAGGTCTAGTTAATCCAAAAAAGTAAGAGAGGACTATAATAATAGTTCTTTACACTGTCAAATGCTCTCAACAACACAGGAGAGCTTAACTTTTTTTTAAAGATGATAGAACACTATGTAATCAACTTCATTCATCAGTAGGACATGGCAAGGATTTAAAGTGAGGAACTTTGCATGCAAACTTGAATGAGGATTTTAAAACATTAAATTATAAATTACACTAAGTAAAATCACCACTGGGTCTAAAGAGAGGATGTGATTAACAAGCACTGACCAATTCTGACGTTACCCCACAAGACAGCAAAGATATGTTTATATCACTGTCACAGCGAGTCATGCGGTTTGTGTGGTAAATCAGAACAATCTTTCAACCGAAATTTCATAAGTCCCTGTTTCTGATTTTTTTACTTTTTCACCAGTACCTTTTTCCAAAATCTTTCTTGAAGTTCTAAAACTCTACTCAAGTAGAGTTGTAGCTGCAGTTCTCCTATGCTGAGGGGCAATATTATCAGAGTAAGAGCTTCTGAAGATGAGTAAAAGAGGCAGCTTTAGTTCTAACATTTCAGGCCTAACATTTTAGTTCTAACATTTTTTCCTGCACGTTGATTTCTTGCTTGCTCCAGGGGTTAATAAAGCCACTTTTACAGAAAAGCATGATTCACAATTAGCAGGGTGCTGATTTTCCCCCATACATATAATCCAATGTCAGAAGGGACATGCATATCTATCCAGTTTCAGAACAGATAATCTCACTGAGTAATTTTTGCTCTTTGCTCCTATTTTAGGGCTTTTTGTGAATTTCTTCAATGTACAGCTGCAAGTTCTTTGCTGGATATCACAGCATTTACCTAGAGAAGGAGACTGGGTAGACATGTCTGTGCCAATATCAGGTTCATATGTGAAGTGACAGATCTTGAAGACACAGAAACATGTAAAGGAAAACACACACACACAGATTCTCCCCGAGATCATCGCATAATGGAAATATTCTCCTCAGTATATTAGCCACAATGCACTCTGGTAAGACATTGGTTCAGATAAATGAAAAACTGAATATTAAAATGTGTCTCTCACTTGATTATTTTTTTAAAAGTCCAAGATCTAATAAGTGTCCATGCATTTATAATATTCTCCTTCAGAAGTTACAAAGCAGGCAAGGCTGAATATGCGCTAAATACCAGAACAAATAGCCACAAATGAAATGTTTAGAATTCAAAGCCAAAACCATTTGTTAAAAAGAATAAATAAAACATAATTTCAATTGGTCAGATTCCAAATTAAAAGAAAATAGAGACTTAAAAAAAAAATCAGAGCAGAAAATGTTATTAAAAATTAAATTAACAGAAAGTGTATGTGTATATTTCATTGACTTTGTAATTGCCAGGTGCATTTTTGGGCAGGGAGAGGGGTAAATTTAAAAGGCAGGTGATAGGTTTGCACGTCAAAATAGCAGGATGCTCTGGTCAACGTCTAATAAAAAGAAAGTAAATAATGTAAAACACGTATCCTTTTCAGATCCTGTTTGTAACAGAACTGAGCTTTCTAACCAAGTGATATTGTGGAGGATATAAGTGGTAGTGCAGTGGATTAGATGTAGAGAGGATACCTCCATTTCCATTTCTGAAGCACTGTAAAAATTTGTCCTAAAACCTATCTTTCTGCACGTCTGGGTGCCACTGGAGAAGCAGTCATCTAGAGTCTGGAGAACGCTCTTGAAGCAGTCACACCCCCTACCCAAGTGTTGGGGTGACTTGGTAAAGCAGATATCTGCTATTTGTACAGACGGCCTGGGAGGGCAGCATTAGGTAACAGTCAGCCATCAAGGAGCCTGACCTGCTCAAGGATATCGACATGCTGGCATTTCATGGAGTGGATGATGCCATAAGGTTTGACACCCCAGCCTTCCCCCTGAGAAGTGAGAAGTGTAGATCATATCAGAGAGACCCATTTAAGTGCTGGGGATGTGGCGAGGAACACCCTCACCTTTGCTGTCACAGCAGGAGCCACCTCAGGCTGCTGCTGCTCTTGGGTGCTTGCTGTCTTCACCTCAGCCTGCTATCATATGCGAGAAGAGGGCCACGTGTTGGATGGTGTGAACCAGGATCCATGGCCAGTTCAGCTGACAGCAGGACATGGGCTGTAGCCAAAGTGAGAAAACAAATGCTGACTTGAAAGCAAAGAGACAGAAAGGTTTTTGGTTTTATTCCCTGTGCCCTAGCAGGGAGGTTTGATTACTATAGGAAGATGGTGATACCTTACCTTTTCCATGTGGCTGGAAGCAACTCAATTTAAGAGCATGGTTTGATTGATATGGCTTGTCTGCACAGCTTAGATTAACTGGGAGAAAGACAAGGTACAGCTAGTGGAGCAGCTGCAGGATTCATAGAAGCCCACAGAGCAGAGCACTAATAACACCTTGTGAATCTGTATTTAATAGATCCAAAATCCGTGAGGAAGAACAAGCAAAAAGAAAACCACAAATCTTATTTTAGATACATGCAGAAACACTCTGCATCTCTGCCCATGACATCGTTTTCTCGACTAAGGCATAATGGGAGATAAACCCTAATTAAAGAAAACAGTACCTTGTGTTTCACAGGCTTGTCACTTTGCTTGCTTGCTACCCAAGAGGAAAGCACTGAGAGATTTCTCATAGAAACAGTTTTAACCTCCATGCAACATAATGCTGACAGAAATACACCCACTAGTACCACTTCTTTCCTTTACAGATATCTTTTCTGTTTTCCTTATAGAATGAACAGGACAAAACCCCTATACTTATTCTACACATCTTCAATCTGCCTAATGTTGTGGAACAAGACTTTCCTCTACATACACCAAAATTAACTTCAAATTAGCAAGAAGAAAGTAACAAAGGGAGAGACATTTGTTTTCAATAAGCAGCAGAAGCAGAACTAAGAGAAAATGTTTCTCAGAAGAAGGGTTCAGGAGAAGACCTGCTGGCTAAGGTCAACTCCTCCCCACAACTGGGAGCTGATTCACCCATATGCAATTACCAGCTTTCCCATGGCAGCCTCATGCCCAACTGTCTGCCATCAGCCCAGCTTTCCACAGGACTCACATCTTTGAGTAGGCTATAACTGTTTTATAACCGTCTGCAGGCTCCTTCCCAAGTCACTTGTTTAGCCTGCTTGACCTTAGACCTGGCTTTATATTTACTGGTACATTTATGGAGACTGATGCTGTCAAAGCTCATAACACTAATGAATCTCAGAACCACTCAATGACTTTCATAAAACGCCACCTTCAGGAGCCATGTGAGTTTCATATGATTCACTCTTTTACAAAGTATAGACTTAATAATTCTCATGGGTTTGGGAAAAAGCTGTAAAAAACATAACTGGTCACTGTACCTTAAAGACATAGAACTAAAAGATCCATGAAATACTCCATAATTATATAAAAATTAGGTAAAAAACGACCTAAGGGTTTGGGGCACCTGGCTCATAGGTGCCAGTGTTGTTCTGCTACCAATGGAGAGACTGTCTATCGGTGAGACAGGCTGAGCTGGTTCCCCAGAGCTGTGTGTTCAGCAAAAGCCCCAGCAGCATTTGAGCAATTTAGCACTTTCCAGGAAGCCAGACAAACTAACACAGCCTGTTTATTTCCTCTTTCTTTCAGTACTCCCACATTGGTGCCTCTGTAAAGGAAAATATTGATGGATCTGAAATATGTACGTCATAGGCTGGGAGTCCATGGCAGTCGTCCTCTAGCAAGCTGTTTCTGAGGCTGTTTCCTTTAGTAGCACCATGAATTATTCTTCATTTCTCTCTTGTTTTTTCTGGGCATATGAATTTGCCACCTGCTAAGGTGCTGCACAATTACAACCACCAGTGGCACAGAGGAAGGAATAGCAAAGTTTGCTCTACAGTAAGATGCTTACAGAAGACTTCAAGATTCAGTAAACGAATCATTTCCCCACATAAAAAAAGTAGAGGATAATACTTAAGGCTGGCCTGTCAAATATTTAAAATTTCACCAAAATTCCTGTTGATTCATTTAACTTTCAGAGGGTGTCAGGTGTCATTTCAAAGTGTAACATGCCTTGAGATCCCTATTTATGCACTGAATATTTTTGAACCATATCTTTCATCAAGTTGCCATGAAAGATAGCAAGAGATCTTCAGTTAAAACTGTGTAAAAGCCTACTCCTTTTTTCTTGATTTGCAGACAGAACGAGGCTGGGTTGTCTTAGAGGCTGAAGATGGGGAAAGGGAGTCAGTGGGGACCCAACGACAGGTGAAAGGAGCCCTGTGGGATGGAGAAGTCCTGAGGTGAGGAAGTGATCCAGTGCAGAGTGCCTTGCAACAGCCAAAATGAAGACATTTGAAGGTGCTGTCCTTCCTCCCAGCCTCCATCCCTTCCGTAAGCAAAAATAAAATTGCTTTGCCTCTGTATGAAGTACCCACTTACACACTTTGGAATAAGAAGGGACGATTTGCAGCTCTGTTCCACCTCTTTAACAAAGCCCCAGAGAAAACCCTTCCATGTGATGGCTAATTCCTGTAGACCACTTCAAAACTCACTCGGGGGAGTTTAAACCTAGGTGATAGAAACAACAAACTCCTTTTGCTTAGGAAAACCAAACTGAGTGTATTTCGTTCACTCCTTCTGTGATAATATTTTCTCTTAGCAAATAAAGAATATACCTTTGGAGGACATGCCTGGTACTGTGCATCATCCAGTGGACACCACAGCGCAACCATGCTGCAACTTCCCAGTGTGAAAAGGGATCATGGCAGCTGTAATAATACAAGATTTAATGAAACAACAATGAAACTTGTTTTTTCAATATATGCAGAGATGATTTATTTTAGCAATGACAGGAGGGACGTGAGGGTTGAAATGTTTGTTTAACTTGCATTCTCTGCTGAGCTTTCATTTGGTCAAGAAATAAAAATATAACAGAAATTGTACTCAGTTTTTCTTTTTTTTCTTTCCAAAATTAACCCATTTTCACTTTAATGCAAAATTCAACCCAAAATAGTATTATAATATCCTTTGCTTTCAGAAAGTACATCCCTTTGTGAAAAGAGCTGTTAAAATAAGAGCTCCACCTTTAAGGGGTGTCAGATCACAGTTGGTAACCAAAGATCAGACAATTTCACCTGGCAAACCCTTTGAAACTCAAGCAGAGATACTTCAACATCCAGAAGGGATGGTTATCCATGTGGTTGCATTTTCTTTTCCTATTGTACCCCTATGTATTTGTCTGTTAGTCTTTGTTCTATCTCACCTCTAAGATTCTAGTTAATCAAGACCCTGAATTTGCTCCTTTCCTGGCAAACCCCCTAAGGCAGAGCACCCAGTGGCTCTGGAAGCCACAAACAGCAATTGCTTTAATTTGTATTATTTTCTGTGATTTTAGCATCATGTTAATTCATTTTTGAAGCGCAAACAAGGAATTTCTACACAATGAAAGCATGTCTAGCAAAAATTTTTTTTGGGGAGGGATTTTATTTGTCAATGCATATTTTGATAAAAATCTGTGAAATAATCCTCCCTCAAAAAACAAATAAAAATAAAATAGTGCTTGGGCTTGAATTTGTGATTTTGCTCTGCCCTGTTTCACATGTGATTCAGTTCCTGGGCTTTCCTTTTGTCCTCTGCATTTTATGTTCCAGAACAGGATGATTTTCACAAGTCATCATTCTACATAGCCTAACCACCCTCTCCAAGAGAAAAAAATACACTGTGTTATAAGGGACATATAATTTAAAAGGCAAACTCAGCCTAAAGAAGATTTTCTTTTTTTTTTTATAAGGAATTAAGTCAATATGCCATGATCTCACCTTTACTCTGTAAAACACATTTAGTGATATTTTAAAATCTATGCATATCTTTGTATTTAATAATTCTGGTCATTTGTTTGACCCTTTGTAGAACGTTTAAAATACTATCCTTAGCAAGAGACCATCAAAACCCTTTGCAAAACATTGTACTGCATTGTATTTCATGCAGGAAAATAAATAATGATATTTTTCTCCTCATTTATATTTCCTTCATTATTTCCTCAATAAACAGGCACTAAGAAGTAATTTGTCCTTTCAGCACAATGTTGCTTGTTTCTATAACTGACGTAAGTCAGTTCAGTGTCACAGCAGGAATTAAGGATTTTATTTTAGGACCACAGGATTGAGTGGTGTACTTCTGCTTTAATTCCCCTTCTCATTAGAATAATGTTCTATGGGTGCCTGTCTGAAATCGTCTGAATGATAGAAATCTTTTAAGTGCAGACCTAGTATTGTAAAACTGAAATGCTGTTACACTATGGCCTGGTTAGGAATAGTTAGGAAACCTTGCAAAATTTCTATTCCCTTGAGCAATTATTTCTGTAGCTTGTTTAGTTTATCTGGATCTGCCTGCAGAAACCAAGAGTTAGAAGCAGTGTTAAGCATTTCTTTCTATTGGAAATCATCCCCTACTTTGTACCTCATAAAACTTTCAGTCATTAAAAATGAATGGAATAATCTCAGCTGAGTTTCAAGTTTTTCAGCGTGCGCTTAGAAGAAGTTTCCTGGTGTTCAGTGTCTTTGGTCTGAATTGTCCTGACAGGCAGACATCTTCCTCAAATGCCTGCTATGCCAATTGCAAACCTCCTGATAAGTGTTTAACCAATGTAAAGGCAATTGATTTTGCAGATGGAGGGTCTCAGACTTGAGAAGGGAACACAGGAGAGATTAAATGGAAATCTGGGGACAGACTGAATGAGAAGGAAGGGAAATCTGAAACAAAGGACTTTGTGTGAATACATAAGGGGAGGGGAAAGAGAGCAAAGGACCAGAGAGTGTATAAAAGTCAGAAGTGGCAGAAAGGCATTTATAAAACTTTAAGATGATGGGGGAGTATTTCTGCAGAAGGAAAAAAGAGCTATGAAGGAAACCTTCTCATCCTGTCTTTCTGTTGCATGGAAGAAAATTGCTGTGAAGGAGTATCATCTTTTGGCTTCTCTTTCCATGACCTCTAAGATTATGTGCCCATGTAAATTATCTCCATCTATTCACTCAATTTGCAGTCCAATTTTTAGTCTTTGATTAATCAATCTTAAGCAGGTCTTGGTGGCCATCAGAGGAGAGATGTTAGGTGAAAAATCTGGAGAATCACCTTGCCTTCAATTCTATCTTATCCTCCGCAGAATCAGAGGAGCTGCTGCTCTGCTCTATGCAGGGAGTATAAACATTTCCATTACATAAAGTAAAAAACACCACAAGGTAGTTTGGTTGTGCACAAATGTAGTCCATATCTTAGCAGTGTATTATATTCCATTGTCTTGTTTTCCCTTTGGGTCTTTATTTGCATTTGAACAGCCAAACATCTGGTAGAGGATAGCATCACATGTTTTAAACACTTCACTTAGCTACCATCACTTTATAATAAATGAGTGCCTCAATGCACTGCATAAGGAGTTCAGTGATTTGTATGTTTGGGTTTTACACATTCATTAGGAAACACAAGTAGGATTTGGAGCAGATGACAAGGGAAGAGACGCATGTGAGTTGGCTAACTCAATATGTACCACATTTTGGGTGTAGGAAGAAAGTGAAAAACATGGTGTGTTGCAGGCTAGATAAGAACACTGCTTAAATTATGTCTCCATGATAAAAGGATAGCTTTGAGAAGCATTGTTGCTAAATCACAAAGAACCATAAAAATAAGAAAGAAAAAAAATGTAATGCTTGTTACTACCATGGGATCTCCCTGGACACATAGAAATCTATTTGTTATAATCCAGTTTCTAGCTTTCTATTTTCTATAAAAGCGAACAATATGTTCTGTTTGTCTTTTGCACTGAATTTCTAACAAAACACCCTTAGTCCTTTCTTGCAAGTTAAGCAAGAGGCATGATGACATGCCGGTTTCCCTGAAGCATCTTTGGAACTACTGATTGCACACCCATTCACCTGAACGTAATCTACTTAGGTTTGTCTGCTGCAGACAGTGACATTCAGCTACCTCTCACATGCTTTCCCTATAGTCTCTGATACCAACTGCGGACCTAAAGAATGTGCCATCTTTGGTCATGATCTTGAGTCATTTGGAAGGCTGACACAACATAAGAGATGTTGGATTAGGTAGAAACAAGCTGAAAGATAAGATAGCTGTTTCCTTTTTAATTAAGTAGAGAGATGGAGTTATTGTGGCAAAAATATGAGACCCAAGTGCGTGGCATAAAGAACTCTAGACAGAATAACCGACAAGGGAAGCAATGCATGTGAGGCCCTGAAGAGGAGACAGCAGAAAAGCAGAGTCAAGAATTTAGGTCACCAGTTCCATATAGTAATAAAAAAGAAAACAAAACAAAAAAAACCCAAACCACCTAAAGTTTCATTTTTTCTTACAAACATATTTACATGTTAAAATGTAACCTTTCCCTCCTCAAACCTCAGAAAAAGTAGCTGTTCTTCCAATATGAAGCAGTAAACCCTCATTAAAAATTAACATATATCCCTTCATAGGCTTTGCACAGAAGATGTTTATATATACAGTTTTTTTTTAACCACCAGCTGGAATGTCTGGTGTCTTCCCTGTGGTCTATATACCTCAGTGTTTAAGGAAATGCAAAAAGAGAAGGAGCTGTCAGTAGGCATCTGTACAGAGCTAACTATGCTCATTCTTGGACTGAACCACATCCGGGTCATCTCCAGTGATGCACTGAAAGCATGGGCAGAGCAATGGTCACCTCCCCTCAACACAGGAGGAAAAAAAATGTGGGACATGAGATTGGTGAGGCAGATTGGTTCAGGAACCTGATATCTGGTTAGGTAACAGCTTCATTAAGTAAAGGCAAAGTAAACCAGAAAACTGGTCGTGTAGAAAGATGTAAGTTTCCCTGAGAAATGCCTCAGTTCTACAGGGCACAGAGCTACAAGAAGACAGGAAAATCAGAAAGTTTTTATCAGTATATTTCAGTCATACCCACGCCTTTCCTGTGCTCATTTTATGGATGACTCAGAAAAATCACAGGGAAAACATTTTTCACTTGGGTGTTTCTGATGAGCAGCAGTAGTGTTGGCTCTCACTGTCTAAAAATGACATCTCTTTAAATATGCCCCCTACACCCCTCCAAAACAATAGGGTCACTTATTGCCATTTATCATATTGTGGAAGCAAGTTTCCCTACAGCTTTTCAGTGCCAGATCTCTTACATCCCAGGAAAAAAGCAACAAAACAAAACCCAAACCAAACAGCAACAAGAAAAAAAATCTACACTAATAATGACTGTATGGTCTCCTGCTTTGATATCTACATGTTTATTTCTTTGTGAAAAGGGTAGTTTTGGGCTTGGCAGCAGTTGCTTGTATTTTACTGCCATCTCTCATTTGAGAGAGTTTTTGTGCATAACACTTTTCACCAGAGATCCTGTATGCCCTGTGTCCCAAGCAGTTAGACTAGAAAAAGATGATTGGTTGAGTTAATTCTTTGGCAGATGCGACAGATAGATGGGAAAGACTATGAGTGTCTACACTGATAAGGGGTCTGTCATGTCAGGGAATAAGGAAAAGTGCAATATTCCTGGAGGAGCTTTAAATTACATTTTCACTGTGACCTACTTTTCCTCCAGCTTTTAAGGTCTGCTTGGTGATGACTTGATAAGGGGAAACACTAAGAGTGACTGATAAGAAATTTAGCTTGAGCAAAGTAAGACTACCTTGTGTCAGTGGCTCCGACTGAAAATGCCTGATTTACCATGATTCTACATTCATATTAAGTTCTTTCACTGGAAGTCTCACTATTGTGAGCATTAGTTGCAGGAGGCTGGTGAAGATTGCAACCAGATTTTCATCAAGAAAACATCTTTATAGCAGAAGGATTTTTCCACCTTCAGTCATGATAATCCCCTAAAAATAGGGTTATTGGAGGTGCAGGACTGTGTTTTAGGCCTGTGGACATGCCCTGTTTGGGTCTGATCTTGTAACAAACTATGCTAGGATCTTGTCTCACGTGTGTCCAGCTCTTCCCTAACACATTGTCCAGCACACACTGCCTCAGAAGCACAAGCTGCCAAGGCTTCCCAGCTTTTGACTGCAGTTCGGGTCCATTCCACATGACCACAGACACGGCTTCAGATATCTTACTGTTTCTCCTGACCTGGAAACCAGTTTCATCCCAAGTCAGTTTTTCTATGAATTAAGAGAGAAAAAGAGACACTCCTAGAAGATCTTGCAAGGCTTGGCCAATCTCTCAGAACCCTTTGAAGTACCTCTGGACACTAGAACATAAGAGACTCCTGAGCTAGATGTTAAAGAGAGGCAGGATGAATTTAGGCCTTTGGGTGCAACTCCACTACGTTTTGAGCCACCTCTCAAGGCCAAAACTCAATTGCAGCGGCTAGTTTGCACAGAAGGTCAATACAAATTGCTAATGGGAGCATGGTACGTGGCACGATTTTGACTGTGAGCTAAAAATAAGAAAAACTGATAGGCATCCAGCAATCATTCATGCTGAAAAACTGAATGAGAAAAAAATGCCTTGCACACAGGATAGTCCGAGAGACAAAACTATGAATTTAAGCCTGTAGTTTCTTGAACACTGGTAAAATTTCACTAAATCACAGGAAAGACATCCTAAGGATAGAATATAAGCAGACAAATAGTGGATGGATCCTGAATATAGAATCATAGAAGAGCTAGGGTTGGAAAGGACTTTAAGATCATCTAGTTCCAACCCACCTGCCATGGGCAGGGACACCTCCCATGGGCAGGGACACCTCCCACTAAACCATGTCATCCAAGGCTCTGTCCAACCTGGCCTTGAACACCGCCAGTGATGGAGCATTCACAACTTCCCTGGGCAACCCATTCCAGTGCCTCATCACCCTTACAGTAAAGAATTTCTTCCTCATATCCAATCTAAACTTCCCCTGTTTAAGTTTGGAGCCGTTACCCCTTGCATACTAAATCCCAGCAACCAGAAAAAGCAGCAATATGTTGTTTCTATGTTCTGGTCTGCTCCATGCATATCCATCAAATCAGTGCCTGTCTCTCCAATGTCTACAGAAGCCCAGTTTCTTAACAAATTTTGATTCATTTTTAAATACCCATCAGTGGAAACATTAATTTTGTACACAATCTCCCTTAAAAAAACAGGGTTAAAATTCAGTTAAGACTTTCCAACTCTGTGACAGCCAGAAGTACATAAGTTGATGGTTTCAGACATCTTTCAGACTTTAGCATGGGGTTAGTGGGAAGCTCAACACCTGCATTTATATAATTGCTTTTTAATTATATTAGACTTTCAGGCAAACTATTCTTACTCTGTATGTCTTTAAATAATCTTTTAAAATAATCCCACCTAAATGAGCTCTCAGGGGTATATATGGAATAAACAAATAATTTATTCAATTATTTTTGTATAGTTTTTTTGATTTTTAACTCTTCTTTTAATATTGTTAATAAGGTTGTGATTAAAAGAAATAAAACTGAGGTTATGAAGTACTTATGTATCAGAATAATGTAATGGATGGTATAGATTTGAGTTGAGCAACATCCAAAACATTTGCGTGATCCAAATAGTAAATAGATAAGCACTGCGAAATTAAAAAGCTTCCTTAAACAACTGCATTATATGGAAACATTCCTACTGAGGTATAAATTGGAACTGTAAAAAGAGCAGCAGGTGCTGAAGCAAATCCCACACTCATTTGTATAAGAGGAAAACTTGCCAAACCACATACATGTCAAATTTGCTGCTCCCAGTAATACTGAGGACTGTTGCATTAAGGACTGAGTTTCCCAGACAAAAAAACTGGAGAAACCCTGTGGTGTTTTCCTGTAGTTAGGCACAGCCAGTTGGACCTGCAGTAAAATGAATCTCTTCCAAGCATGAGGACCATTGACCATCCACTAAGCCGCATGCAGTGCCAGGCACCCCTCCAGAACTATGGAGTGGTGTAAAGTGATTATGGAATTCTGTGACTGATGGCTCCATCACATGCCTGAGATTCATGGCTCACATAGCCATGCTCCAGTGATGGGTGGTGGTGTGCCTGCAGAAAATGCAATGGAATTTGCATTTTAATGTAGCTTAGCCAACATCAGAAAAGGGTTAAGACCAGTCATTGTAATTTGCATTTGCAGTGGGAAAAATAAGTGCCTAAAGACAATGGCCATAGCTTGATATTATGTGTGCAGATTTAATTTGTTACCTGAGGCTGTACGGTGGAAAAATCCTTAGTGGTCTGGTAAAACTGCATACCTGAAAGTTAGGGAGCCTGTGGGTATCTCTTCACACTGAATCTCAGCTTCTTGCTGTTCCTTTTCACTGTTTCTTCTGTTGCCTTTGGCTATCAGCTAGCTGCTTACATAAAAAAAAAAAGACAGCATTGCTTCTCAGGATATTTCTGGCTTTTCTTCTTTGGAAGATCAGAGAGCCTCCTCTCTTACTCCTTAGCTAGAGGGAAAAAAAGGCTACTCTTTTAGCCTTTCCATCCTTTTATGGACTAATATCCCGCCAGCTTCTTTATTTCTTTTCTCCCATTTTCAGGGGTCTTCAGTGTAATACTTTAAGTGTTCTCTTTTCAGAACATGATTAGGTTTTACCACCATTGATCCAGATTTAAAAATAAATGTTCAGCCTTGGTGTACTGCTCACCCTGCTGTTTTATTTGAAAGGGTTTGGGGTTCAGTGGCCAGCTCCTCTCCCTTGTCAAAATCCTTCAGCAGGTTTCCCAAGGAAGTGGTTCTCCTTCCACATAGCGCTTATTTCTTGGGTTCTGTGACTTCCATGTAGACAAATGAAATGGGCTGTGCCTCTCAGCTTTGCAGGCCAGTTAGCAGTGAAAAATCAAACCAGAGGCCTTTGGGGTGGAGCACTGTGTCATAAACAAATCATGGTTATGGAAGCTGTATTTCTGTTCTCTCAACACAAGTAATAAAAGGCAGGCAGCTGCACTCTCATGTTTTAAGTCATAATATTTATATTTCTGTAGATTATAGACACTTAGGGCACCCCTGGGGCTGTGTATGGCCCCTTCTTGGAGGGGGGATCATCTACTGTTTTTTCATAGGGTAGGTGTTAAGATATGTGATATTGACTGTGAGAATGAAGACCTTAGGCCCACTGTAGGAGAGGATCTCGTTCGAGACCATCTTAAGTACCTGAACGTACACAAGTCCATGGGACCTGATGAAATCCATCTGCGGGTCCTGAAGGAGCTGGCAAATGAAGTTGCTAAGCCACTGTCCATCATATTTGAAAAATCATAGCAGTCAGGTGAAGTTCCCAATGACTGTAAAAAGAGAAATATAACCCCCATTTTCAAGAAGGAGAAAAATGAGCCAGGGGAACTACAGACCAGGCAGCCTCACTTCTGTGCCTGGCAAAATCTTGGGGCAGGTTCTCCTGGAAGGCATGCTAAGGCACATGAAAAACAACAAGGTGGTTGGTGACAGCCAGCATGGCTTCACTAAGGGGAAATCCTGCCTGAACAATTTGGTGGCTTTCTGAGATGGGGCTATGGAACTGATGGATAGCGATAAAGCAGTTGATGTTATCTACCTGGACTTGTGCAAAGCGTTTGACACTGTCTCACATGACACCTTTGTCCCTAAATTGGAGGGCAATCAATTTGATAGGTGGACCACTCAATGGATAAAGAACTGGCTGGATGGCTGCACACAAAGAGTTGTGCTCAATGGCTCAATGTCCAGCTGGAGACCAGTACCAAGCGGTGTCCCTCAGGGATCGGTGCTGGGACCGGTCTTTTCCGACATCTTTGTCAGTGACATGGACAGTGGGATTGAGTGCACCCTCAGCAAGTTTGCCGATGACACCAAGCTGTGTGGTTCGGTTGAAACGTTGGAGGGAAGGAATGCCATCCAGAGGGACCTTGACACGCTTGTGAGGTGGGCTGATGTCAACCTGATGAAGTTTAACCATGACAAGTGCAAGGTCCTACACCTGGATCAGAGCAATCCGAGGCACAGCTACAGGTTGCGCAGAGAAGAGATTCAGAGTAGCCCTGCGGGGAAGTACTTGGGGGTGTTTGTCGATGAGAAGCTGAACATGAGTTGGCTTCAGTGTGCATTCACAGCCCAGAAAGCCAACTGTATCCTGGGCATGGGGGTTGGAACTAGATGATCTTTAGGTCCTTTCCAACCCTAACTATTCTATGATTCTATACGGCAAGATTTCTCTGATTTGTTCACAGTCACAATGGAAGAAAAAAAGCCGGAGCAGAGCAGAGAACCGAACCTGTGCTTATCAGAGCCCAGGAACCTGTCCTGTCTAATCTCCTGTACTTCCTTCACATCTTGAAACTAACAAAAGCTGATTGGAAAAGGATGTTATCAAAAGAAGCACTGAACATAATAGAAACCAATGGAATGATTCCAACACCATTCCCCCTTCAGTGTTTAGAAGAAATATAAAATAAGACAAAAAGAACAGATTTTTAAAAGCAAATTGTTCTCCTTCCCTTCCCTCTGGTTTAGTTTACTCGAGGAAAAATCCCAGATCTATGAAACCATATAGAAGATGATTAATGCAAATGAATAGTTGTTGGACCAGTGACAAGACTTTCTGAAGTCTGGTCCCTGCTATTACAATTTATCAATTTTGATAAAGAAACCTAGGTTTCTTCACTTTGCTTGTTCTTCTCAGAGGCTTTTCCAGAGCTCTTCTCTGCTGGTTAGAAGCTTCCTTCCAATTACCAGTGTAAGTTATTATCTTTATTTGCCATTGTTTTGCTCCTGCCCATTTTACTTCTCTTTCACAGCTTCTTCCAAATTAAACCACCATCCTGGATCTTTGTCAACTGGCAATTTGAGACAGATTTTATTTCAGGCCTGGTCTAAAACCCATTGAAGTCAATGGGAGTCTCTGTTGAGTACAGTATGCTTTCCAAGAGGGCCTTTATAGGTTATCCCTGTAGTCAGCTAGATATAAACAGACTATGTTGATAAAACAATGTGCCTAGCAAAATTATACTGAAACTTACAGACAGTAGAAGCCTTCACTTACCTGCTTTTGTTGGCTTATTCAGGAAGAAAGGACAGTGACACAGAACATCCAACATTTCAGTAACAAGTGAGATCTAATAGCCAAAAAAGAAAGGTGCTAGCCTTCAAAGCAATTGCAGTGGACCACTTCCTTACAAAGATATTACGATGAAGCCACCTCTCAAATTGTTTAATTGCCATTTGTCTTCATTTCACTCCTCTGCTCACTTGGGCACTGCATGAAACCAATGTTCCTGGAAAGAAAAAACACACAAAATGCTCTTTTTCTGTTCCTTTGTATTTATTTTAAATTACCTTGGAGAGGGAAACCCTCTAATTTTCCAACGATAACATCATCATCAATGACATTTAACTCTATCTAAAACATATGTATTGGATGGCAACCAAAAAGCCCTAAGGGGTCCCTCATTCTAGCTTTTTTGTCAAGTGTCACAATAGAAAGACGTATTTTTACAGTTACAAAGCAATCATTTGGGTTGTAGTAGTAAAAACACTATACCACAAGAAATGGTCAAAACAATACACTGTAAGAAGTAAACAAAACTGTTAAGTGGTCAATGTATTGATTAATCAACATTACAGAAAGTAGAAAGTCAAGTGACCATCCATGCAGATAATTTAGTTGCATAACATTAAGTAACAGATGTTAAAGAAATAACTGCAAAACTGGAGCTTGAGACACAAACCACATGCAGAGGAGCAGAAACAAGTCAGTTTGGTACTTAAGGTGACCTAAACTCAGCATAACAAATGAATTCAGAAAAAGTGTGAGCTGGAATATCTTAGTAATAAGTTAAAACCTGGCAATTAGGAAAGACATAAGACTCCCAATACCTCAAAAAGAAAAATCCTTAGCAACTTTCCCAGAAAAGTAAGGATCATTGCTCCCTTCCTATATAACTCCAATCCCACCTAATGAGTTGATTTAACTATTTAAATGTTTGCAATCATTAACTTTTCAATAAAAGCACAGCTTCAGGTTATTAAGCTCATTAGCCTGTAACAAATGTAGTTTTTGAAGGTGCTAAGGAGCAAAATATAACTGAATTCAGAAAGAAATTAGATGCATTTGGAGTGGATGATAGCTCTTTTGAGGGCTATTCAGCACAGAGATTCTCTGATTTGGAAGGTACCTAAGCTATAGACTGCAGGGTGGCTATATCAAGGGAACACCAAACATGTTTGTCTAGCTTTTATTGTCTCCGAAACTCCTTGGTTCCTGGGTAAGGTGGCTCTTTGATCTGATTCACTACAGCTGTTTTTGTGTGCTATTAAATCTTGACCAACAGCCAACACACGATGTCAAACTAGCTGAAAGAAAGTACTAGAAAGTATTGGTTTACACTTTATAAGTGCATTATAAACTAAGCATCCCCTACAGGAGAATGGCGGTACAAACACTACAGCTGAAACCCTCCTTAAGTCTAGCTTTTGATCAAAGTATTAATGTTACACACCATGGAAGATAAAGGCTACTCAGCAGCAGCTGATGCCAGAGTAGTTATCAACCACATTCAGCTATAACAAGGTGTCCAAAGTCTTTGATTTTTGTCCTTAACTTTTTTTTTATTTTCTTCAATGTAGGCAGGAGCACTCCTGAAATAGGTGGATTTGCATTACTGCACATTGCAAAGGACCAGTTTTCAGTGTCTTGTAAACTGAGGCTGGGTCAGAAAGATTACTTGGCTGCATCACCTCGCATTTTATATTTTCAGACCATGCATTGCTTTCTCAGAAGATCACTCTTCTTAACAAAGCTGTAAGTTTTTAGGACCCCCTTTGGGATCTCTCATGGGACCAAAGCTTCATGCACATAGATTTCAACACTGCCATATGCTTCTCATGGACCTACTTCTAATGTCACAAATATGCTTACAGGTGAAGCTCTCATTTGTCAGATGGCACAGTTGCTTGGCACACTAGAAACAATGCCAAAAAGATAGTTATTCAAGCTACCTCTGTGATTAGTCAGAGGTACACAGTATAAATCCACTTCCAGCATAGTTCTTACTCCAGTTTTCACGTTTACCATACCCTCTACAAATTTCTCATCTTCAGTCTTGTGTGGTCTAAATGCCCCAGAGTAACTTCATTGCTCAAGCAAACTCTAAATCTCAATGAACTACTCAAAAGCACTGAGTTGATCATGCATCTGTTTTATTCCAGGGGAAGTTAAGGAGCATGAAAAATGGAAACAAAACATTTTATTCTGGCTCATTCACCCTGAGCTATGCTTATAGAACTTCAGCAGTGCGTCACAGAAAAATTTTATTTTTATTAATGGCTGTGATTATCCGTATTGTCTATGATGCGCCATGGGTATAAAATTCAGATGAAGCATTAGCATAACAGGCCAAGCATGTTCTGGGGCCTATTCATTCAGATCAGTTTTTACTGGGGTCCCTGAACCACTTGCCTGAGGGGAAAGGCAGTTGTTTTCAATTTCATTTATGTGGAAGATATCAATGCCACATGTGTCAATTGTGACTAGAACAAAAAGCAGGCTTATGCTCATACTCTGTTTGAAGATCATCATCTTGTGAAAAGTTATCTGGGAAGCTGCCTGTATTCTTGCTTTAGCTCTTGGAGGTTTAGGGTTTAATGTATCATTGCATGAATTTCTGGCTATGCTCCCACTTAACTCTCATCACACAGAAGGTCTCAAATATACTGTAATTTGTGTATTTGATCACCAGAATTACCTGTTTTGTTTTTTTTTTTTTTAGATGGAGAAGAGTTGTAAGAATCTAGTGCATGGTCCAGCTGGATGCACTATGATAAGCACTGCACCAGCCAAGCTAGAAAGATACGTTAAATGTGGTACACAGATCCAATGGCTTTTCAAATGAGTAAGCAGAGATCTGAATGAATATCATCCTTAAAATGAGGCGGTGATACCTGATTCTTAAGAAGGCCACTGGACTAAATGATGTAGACGATGAGTGTAAGGTGTGAGGTGGTATGAAAAGACAAAAATGCATCATCCCAGAAGTCCAGTTCCAGAAACTTTACGACTATGAGGGAACTTACCTGTATACAAAAATCATAGAATCATAGAATACTTAGGGTTGGAAAGGACCTGAAGATCATCTAGTTCTAACCCCCCTGCCAGAGGCAGGGACACCTCCCACTAAACCATGTCACCCAAGGCTATGTTCAATCCAGCTTTGAACACCACCAGCGATGGAGCATTCACAATTTCCCTGGGCAACCCATTCCACTGCCTCACCACCCTTACAGTAAAGAATTTCTTCCTCATATCCAGTCTAAACTTCCCCTGTTTAAGTTTGAACCCATTACCCCTTGTCCTATCACTACAGTTCGTCATGAAGAGTCCCTTCCCAGCATCCCTATAGGCTCCCTTCAGATGCTGGAAGGCTCCTCTGAGGTCTCCATGCAGCCTTCTCTTCTCCAGGATGAACAGCTCCAACTTTCTCAGCCTATCTTCATATCTTCATCCTCGTGGCCCTCCTTTGGACTTGTTCCAACAGTTCCATGTCCATTTTATGTTGGGGACACCAGAACTGCACACAATACTCCAAGTGAGGTCTCACAAGAGCAGAATAGAGGGGCAGGATCACCTCCCTCGACCTGCTGGTCACTTTCCTTTTGATGCAGCCCAGCATACGGTTGGCTTTCTGGGCTGCAAGCACACACTGCTGGCTCATGTTCATTTTCTCATTGACCAACACCCCCAAGTACTTCTCCACAGGGCTGCTCTGAATCTCTTCTCTGCCCAACCTGGAGCTGTGCCTGGGATTGCTCCGACCAAGTGGAGGACCTTGCACTTGGCATGGTTAAACTTTATCAGGTTGGCATCAGCCCACCTCACAAGCGTGTCAAGGTCCCTCTGGATGGCATTCCTTCCCTCCAACGTATCAACCGAACCGCACAGCTTGGTGTCATCGGCAAACTTGCTGAGGGCGCACTCAATCCCACTGCCCATGTCACTGACAAAGATGTTGAACAAGACCGGTCCCAACACCAATCCCTGAGGGACACCACTCGTTACTGGTCTCCAGCTGGACATTGAGCCATTGACCACAATACTTTGTGTGCAGCCATCCAGCCAGTTCTTTATCCACCGAGTGGTCCACCTATCACATTGATGTCTCTCGAATTTAGAGACAAGGATGTCATGTGAGACAGTGTCGAACGCTTTGCACAAGTCCAGGTAGATGGCATCAACTGCTCTACCCCTGTCCATCAGTTCCGTAGCCCCATCATAGAAGGCCACCAGATTGGTGAGGCAGGATTTCCCCTTAGTGAAGCCATGCTGGCTGTCACCAACCACCTTGTTGTTTTTCATGTGCCTTAGCATGCCTTCCAGGAGAATCTGCTCCAAGATTTTGGCAGGCACAGAGGTGAGTCTGCCTGGTCTGTAGTTCCCTGGCTCATCCATTTTCCCCTTCTTGAAAATGGGGGTTATATTTCCCTTTTTCCAGTCATTGGGAACTTCACCTGACTGCCATGATTTTTCAAATATGATGGAGAGTGGCTTAGCAACTTCATTTGCCAGCTCCTTCAGGACCCGCAGACGGATTTCATCAGGTCCCATGGACTTGTATGCGTTCAGGTTCTTAAGATGGTCTTGAACAAGATCCTCTCCTGCAGTGGGCATAGGAACAAGCGTCTTGGAGCTATTTACCAGTTGGAAAGTTGTAAGGTAGTGTCATGTATATGCAAAGGCTTAGACAACAGAGCAGTCATGTTTGGACTGTGACAAACTACTGTACAGGTGATCCTTAAGAATGATACCAGTAGCTTTGAGATTTGCGTATTTGGGATTTATTTATTTATTTATTTTTATTTTCTTTTTTTCCTCCTTATTTCCTGAGATTTCAGCTGAGGAGACAGTGGCATTGTTGATTATAAAAGGGCAGACTTCACAAGCAGATTAACATGCTCCATATGTCCGGTCAGTGTGTTGAAGAGCCCAAAATGTGCATCTATTAAATATAATGAACGAGGAATGATAGATGATGTCTCACACTCCCAAGCTTGTAATTAAATAGGAGTGAGAGGCTGCAGGGTAAAGAGTAGAGAAAGCATCCTTCAGTCACAAATCCTTGGCACAGAGATGTCAGTTGTTCAAAAGATGTTTTAACATCTCTGATTTGAGGATACCAAGGAATTGAAAAAGTAAGCAAACCAAAGCACTAGAAGAGCATTTTAACACTGTTTTAGGCAAATGAGAGGATAAATGATGACTGTATATTGGATGGCAGTGGGAGGTTATAAACATTATAGAGACAATTGCCGCTAAATGAGGTGTATCCCAGGCAGCTGTCCTGATGCATGAAGAGGCTGTTTTCGAAAAAAAAAAAGAGTCTCCCATCAACATGAAAACAAAACAAAACAAAAAGATCTCTTCCACACAGCTCACATGCCATGAATATCTCAGCAGTATGTGAGTCAAACCCTTCCAGAGACAGGCTGTGCTCTAGCTGCCTCCTTTTCATCATCATTTGAATGTGAACGTGCACTCTTTGTGTAAGCCTTCATTATCAGAGCAATCATATCAGCAAAGTATCCTATTTTGTTTTTGTCTGAACTTGTGTCTTTTGTGCTTCTCTGGTCTGTGTGTGGTAAATATGTCAGCCTTCATGCTGGCCCAGCCTCCACTGGACGGACTTGGTTGACTACTGCCTTGATAGATTGATCTGATAACAAAAAATACTGGTTTCTTTAAAGTTCCAAATGAATCTGTGACTGAACTTTCTGTATTTCTTTAATAGAAGTTTCCAGCATGTAGAATTAAGTGTAGTGTAGTCCGAGAATGTAATATGCATTAAAATCATAGAATCATAGAATAGTTAGGGTTGGAAAGGACCTCAAAAGCATCTAGTTCCAACCCCCCCGGCCAGGGGCAGGGACGCCTCCCACTAAACCATGTCACCCAAGGCTATGTTCAATCCGGCCTTGAACATCGCCAGTGATGGAGCATTCACAACTTCCCTGGGCAACCCATTCCAGTGCCTCACCACCCTTACAGTAAAGAATTTCTTCCTCATATCCAATCTAAACTTTCCGTGTTTAAGTTTGAACCCGTTACCCCTTTCTCTCACTACAGTGCCTAGCGAAGAGCCCATCCTCAGCATCCCTATAGCCCTCCTTCAGATACTGGAAGGCTCCTCTGAGGTCTCCATGCAGCCTTCTCCAGGATGAACAGCTCCAACTTTCTCAGCCTATCTTCATATGGGAGGTGCTCCAGACCCCTCATCATCCTCGTGGCCCTCCTTTGGACTTGTTCCAACAGTTCCATGTCCTTTCTAGGTTGAGGACACCAGAACTGCACACAATACTCCAAGTGAGGTCTCACAAGAGCAGAGTAGAGGGGCAGGATCACCTCCCTGGACCTGCTTGTCACTTTCCTTTTGATGCAGCCCAGCATACAGATGGCTTTCTGGGCTGCGAGTGCACACTGAAGCTGGCTCATGTTCATTTTTCATCGACCAACACCCCCAAGTACTTCTCCACAGGGCTGCTCTGAATCTCTTCTCTGCCCAACCTGGAGCTGTGCCTGGGATTGCTCCAACCCAGGTGGAGGACCTTGCACTTGTCATGGCTTAACTTCATCAGGTTGGCATCAGCCCACCTCACAAGCGTGTCAAGGTCCCTCTGGATGGCATTCCTTCCCTCCAACGTATCAACCGAACCGCACAGCTTGGTGTCATCGGCAAACTTGCTGAGGGCGCACTCAATCCCACTGCCCATGTCACTGACAAAGATGTTGAACAAGACCGGTCCCAACACCAATCCCTGAGGGACACCACTCGTTACTGGTCTCCAGCTGGACATTGAGCCATTGACCACAATACTTTGTGTGCAGCCATCCAGCCAGTTCTTTATCCACCGAGTGGTCCACCTATCACATTGATGTCTCTCGAATTTAGAGACAAGGATGTCATGTGAGACAGTGTCGAACGCTTTGCACAAGTCCAGGTAGATGACATCAACTGCTCTACCCCTGGCCATCAGTTGCGTAGCCCCATCATAGAAGGCCACCAGATTGGTGAGGCAGGATTTCCCCTTAGTGAAGCCATGCTGGCTGTCACCAACCACCTTGTTGTTTTTCATGTGCCTTAGCATGCCTTCCAGGAGAATCTGCTCCAAGATTTTGGCAGGCACAGAGGTGAGTCTGCCTGGTCTGTAGTTCCCTGGCTCATCCATTTTCCTCTTCTTGAAAATGGGGGTTATATTTCCCTTTTTCCAGTCATTGGGAACTTAACTTGGCTGCCATGATTGTTCAAATATGATGGAGAGTGGCTTAGGAACTTCATTTGCCAGCTCCTTCAGGACCTGCAAATGGATTTCATCAGGTCCCATGGACTTGTGTGTGTTCAGGTTCCTAAGATGGTCTTGAACCCGATACTCTCTTATAGTGGGCCCAAGGTCTTCATTCTCACTGTCCCTGCATCTGCCTTCCAAGACTTGGGTGGTGTGTTCAGAGCATTTTCCGGTGAAGACTGAGTCAAAGAAGCAGTGTTTGGTTTGTTACATTTAATAACATAACCAGCTCTTTTGGAGCACTTCCCTTCAGAACACTTTGAAGTATATTATCTGTTCATAGGCAGGGAAACTGAGGCAGAAGCTAGCATAGTATCTTGTCCTGGAAAAAAAAACAGTGCCACAGCTGAAATAGTATTTGAAACTTCTTAAATGTAGTGCAGTGACCTATACAGAAAGCACTGCCTCTCTTTGACCCTTGTGAAAATTATAGTCTAAAACAACTGTGATTGCTACTTCAGTGAAATATTTTCCCTTCTGATACTGAGCTCATGTCCAATACTCTTTCATGTTCTTATTATGCTAGAAGCCTCAACAATGCTGACTTTAGCTAACTGATAGACTGGCTCTCTCTACTGCATTAATTGATTGGTTCTGGCAGAAGGTTTTCAAGCCACATTTCTTTTGCAGTGGTCAGTAGATCAATAGCGAACCATGGTGCATCCTTGCGTGTTCCCCAGAATGATTGCAAGCCCCTTTTAACTACCTGCAAATATGTGAAATCAGAAAAAAAAGAAGAGGCAGTCTGCAACTAAGCTTACTTGGTTGAAACTGAAGTGTATTCTGGCACAAGATGGTACATGGGTTTGCTTTATAAAAAACTTGACCAAGAGTTACTTCTCTCAAAGGTTTGTAAACTGGATATCTTCCTAGAAGAGCTGAGGGGTAGGATGCACAGATTCTGCCATTACACAGCCTGTCACTTTAGGAAAAAATGAGAGCTACCTGCTGTTTACAGCTCTGACAGGAGACGGCCTTGTCAGAGATAATGTTGATATATCACTCCAAACCGTCAGGATGGTCTGGAGCAAAAGAGCATCTCGGTAGGATGGATCCTATTTGCATAGACACAGAATTGCTTTCTATAAGAGTTACTGTTGCTGTTGGTACTACAGTAGCATCCAGATTTGCCCCTGGGTGTCAGGGTTCTGCTGTACATACTACAGTCCTCACATGGAGTAAGAAGCATCTCTTGCCCCACAGTTTGGAACCAGTTGTATAAAAGGAGAAATGACAGCCAAAGCACAAAGAGAAGCCGGTCTTTGTTTTGGAGAAACACTGACCATTTAGGATAAAGTCCATTCAAAATAAAGTTCTTACAGAACTATTTGTAAAATTTTGCATTTTCTGATGAAAACATCTGAGATGAATAAAGCTGCCCCAGCTGAATCTGAGAAGTGAAGTAACAAAGCTATCTCCAAAGAGCTGGTCAGTGGCAACTGCAGAAGAAGATAGAAGCTTCCTGCCTGACTTGGTCTCCATCAAAATGGGTTGCTTACCCCTTCAGTAGTGCCATGTGTACCCCTGGAGTAAACCCACCTCAGGGCATTACAGTCTCGCAGCAGCCTTATAGCTATTTGCATCTCTTCGCACTTTGGGGGGGCCATATTGTGTTTGGGATGTACTGCTGTGAGGACTGGGCCCAGTTGGAGAAAGTATGTGTCCACTTCTAAAATGTACCAGAGCGGAGGTCTCCACTGTTGACTTTTGGAAGTCCCTTTTAGAAAGAGATGACATAAGATAAGCAGCAGGAATGAAAATCTGGCATAGGCTTTGCAAAAGTGATTGTGGCAATGAAGGACAGAGTATTTAAGCCTGAAAAAAGGAAGAATTTTCCTTCTGGTTGTAAATAACCAGGTTTCTAGCTACAATCCACTATCCCCTGTTTGAGGAACTCCATAATGGTGTTGCCAAATTCACAATATAAAAAGCAGATCATAAAAACCTATCCCCTCCCTTGGTAGCAGAGCAGCCACACCACTCAGGAACAGGATGGATCTGATTTCATCATCTTCTGCTTTGCCACCTGAGGGGAGAGGTAAAAGGAATTGCTTGCCCCATGCATATCCTTTGAAAATTGTAATTTTCCTGCGGGACTGCTTCCATCAAAAAAATTCCCTGAAATAATTTTCTTTCTCTGTGCCTCTCTGCCCCGATTTCTCTCCCTCTTTTCAGCAGCTGGATATAAAACCACTTCAACATTGGAACAAAATGATTTTTTTTTTCTCTTATTTTGACAAATATAATCTCATAGTTGATTTGATGAAAGCTTCTGTTTTACAGGGATATCAATTCCTTCTCTAATCCCACTTCATTTTATAATAGACACTAGAAAAATACCCATTCCCTTTAAACTTGACAGATGCCACTACAAGGTGAGAAAGAACCACTTTTTCTTTCTTTATAGTCTTTTTTAGTATACTATATACATGGAAACACTTCTTCATCCATCAGTTGGAAAGTTCATTTCTTCCTGCTGCCCTTCACCCTGCTTTCAGGTCTCCCAAGCCAACCGTGACTGTGCAACATAACTGACTCTGGTATAAATAAGAGCTGAGGAAATGGAAGGAATTAAGAACTCCTCCAGCCCTAAGGCTAAGTATCACCCTCCTATTTGTTTTCTCTGTATACTAGGCTTAATACTTTTTCTCAGCTGGGTACACAAACTAATGTACTACATAATCACAGGGAAAATGCTGCCTTATAGAAATCTCATTTCTTATCACGCTTGAGGTTTTTGTGGATACTGGAAATACTTTTCTGTTTCATAGTATGTGGACAGAATATGGAAGAAACACAAGTGAATATTTTCAGCTTTAGTCTCATTTGTATTACAGAATCTAAGCATTTAAAGTGGAGGGACATTCAGTTGTCTTCTTCCATCTTGTGTGCTGCCTTGTTGCTGAAAGCCAAGTAATTTCCAAGGAAGAGCTCAGATGATGAGTAAAAATCTTCTATCATCGGGGTGCATTTGTGATAGACATTCACAGTCCATCTGCGGTACACATATATGCATCATATCAATGTTATGAAACTGTTTCCTTAACTACAGTATGTATTTTGTTCAGACACTCTATGGGGCACATCCATTCTGTGTGACCGCTGTATCTGCGGAACATATCTGTCTGGGTGGCCTTGGTCTGTGAAAGGATCTGCAGAAGCTCAGTTTGTGAGTAATAGCCTACTCAACATGACTCTATCTATCTAAAATGAAGCATGAGTCTAAAAGAGTGCAAGCCTTAGGGCAACCCCCTTCAGCCAGCTGATTTTCACCATTCATCAACTCATAATTCATCTGAGGTTAAAACACAAGAGAAAAATGTTTGGATAAAAACATTCACATTAGGAGAGATGCAAGTTCATCAATACAGCTCCTATCTTTTTAAAAGTCTTTTAGAAAGCTGTAGATATCATAACACAAGAAGGCAGTTTGCAAGAGAGAATCTTGAATCAGATACTCATCAGCACAAGTAGAAACTGATAAAACATAAAACCCACAACTTAAACCAGGTCTCAAGCCTCCCCTTCACTCTTAGCCACGTTGAGGCCAAGCTTGGCCAGTCAAACCACCTAGTTTGTGATCAAATTTGTGTACTGCCTATCTAGTCATCTAAGATAAAATGGGATTCACAGAGAAACAACAAGAGCAAAGGTGAAAAGTCTTCTTGCTTCTTTATTCACAAACCTCCCCATTAATTTTTTGAGCTTTGGTGCTCTCCATGTTAGCTAGTAAAGATCTATGGTAATGAACCTGCATGAAGGTAATTTGTGCCTCAGAGCTGCACTCCACAGTCTTGATTGTCTTCCTTTCTCCTGGGGAACTGTACAGTGTCCTGTCTGACACCAGCAAGTTGGCCATGGTAATGACGGCTTCAGGATCTGCCCCTCTGCTGCTTCCATCCCTATGGAAATAAAAAAAGGCCCTTGCTTTACCACAATAAACTGTGCACAGTGCTAGGCAAGCATCTACTTTTGCAGGCAGTTAAAGCATGTTAAAATATTTGCAAAAAATATCCACAGGCCTTTCATTAAAACTCTATTTTCTCTATTGTTTCAGTTGCCAAGAAACTCAGAGCATTGCTGTGAGGAAGAAGGGCAGATGCAATGAGAGAGGCTAAGGGCCATGTTCAGACCACATACTCCAGTGATGGAAACGAGTCCGGTGTAGGTAAATTCATGCATTCTGTGGACAACTCACATATCCCCTTACCCAAAACTATATCTTACAGCACATAACACTGAACATGACTGTCTGTACTGTCCATGAGGAAAAGTATGATGCCAAGCTTGCATACCCCTGCTAGATCTGTCTGACTGCAACTTCTTGTTTTCTCTGCAGTGTGTAGACTTGAAATAAAATGGAGTCTATTTTAGTGTTTAAAGTGACACTATACTGATGTTCTCTGCAAGCCTTCCCCCCCACCCCAAAAGCTCAGGATCCTGGAGACACCTGATTTTGCAATACTCTCAGACTTCCATTCACACACATGGTCTCTAGTTTCCAACGCTTCAGGGAAAACCTGAAAAATTCTAATTTTCCTTTCCACTCCTTTGTCTCCCAATGAACTGCAACAGAAAACCAGTGGAAAGATCACATGACTTTTTAAAGCTTTCTGACTACTAAGTCAGTATCATGAACTGTCTGGCAAGGATTTGACTCAGGATTTATCCTTGTCTGGGTTTGGCAATGTGTGCTGGTTTACTTACAGCAGACAGGCATATGATTCTCAGAGCACTTATTTCCCTGTACTTTTCCCTGAATTGGTTAATGCTTCACAAAAGCTGGGAGAAAGAAGTGCCTAAATCTGTATTGTGGAGTTGGATGCTGGTGGTAGTGAGTGCACTGCTCATGGAAGGGTAAGAAAAAAACACGTCATCAGGCTTTCAGTGCAATCAGAACCACATGGAAGTGGATGCACTTCCTTAAAAGATATCTTCATAGGAAGTAACGAGAAAGCCAGAAAGCCCTGCAGAGTGGCTTACTCCGGAGTTTATCCCATGATAAGCCATGGGCTGAGAGTCTGATTCACAATAATGACTCAGAACCAGGTTCTTTCCTGTGCACTGAAATGCCCTTTGTTCCCAGCACACATGACTAGTGCTGACAGGCCACCAGTGGATACACTAGGAAAAATGCACTGCCCGTAGGTATATCTAAATTGATAATGCATACTAAGTATCCTTGTATCTTGTATCACAGTGGAGATGGAGAGAGGGAAATAAAAAGGGGGATCTTGTACACAGCTATGGCTAAAATGGAAAATTGTGAATTGGGGATCAGGGAGGTTAAACAGGGAACTCGTGGAGAAAAAAATGCATCGCATTAAATACAAACCCAAAGGTTTTTGTATTCAGATTGCTTTCCCTTATACACTTGGTTTCTTAGTTTCTTTGGTTACTTGCTAAATCCTAGTTAAGGAGACACCCTCAGAAGCAGACCCTGTTCATATCTAACTTTCTGTCAGGCACCCTTTTTCTTTTGAGTTGAACCTATCTGAAAAGCTGACTTATAGATCAAATACAAAACAAGCACAGCTTGGTTTTTGGAAGGGACCTTTTTTCTCTATCACAAGCTATTTAGTTTCCCAATCAAGTGGCAGTTTCATGCAGTCTTCAAAAGGGAAGGAAGAATGTCATACAGAAAAATGGCTTGTGAACTCTCCTAGGAAAATATGCACCTGCTTTCTGCCTGCACATCCACACTCATCTCTGAACCAAGCCATGATCTGATGCTATACAGCTGCTATGAGACATTATGTCAGGGCTTCATTTGCCAACATTTCCACCACTCTGGATTGCACTGGTGTCACATAACAGCTCCCAGAGCAGCTTCATCAAGCTGCTGATGTCAACCAAGTAAATAATGCATGCTTCGACTTTGGGCTAAATATATATTTGTCTGATAGACTGTAACAGCCACCAAGTCTGTTGTGCTAAGCAATCCTTAGCTGTATATTTACTGGATCAATGGAGTGCTTAGAGCTTTGACACATAAATCAGTATTTAGGTAAGTTTTAAAGTAAGAATTAGAAGTAAAAGAGCATTTCTGTCCATATATCGCACTTACACAGAATGAACTGCTTTCTCTCTTGTGTTGTTTTTTTTTCTGGAGCCCCCAGAGGCCTGATCAGCAGAGGAACTCAAACAGAACTGACTAAGCTGAAGTTAGTGTCTGAGCTGCACTTATTTTAAGCATGACTTCTGCAGAACGTAAAAGTTTCTCACAGGTCCACCTGTCCCCTCAGTACCATTTCAGAGCAGTTGACATTATCCGAGGCACTTGAATTATGTCTTGTTTGATTTACAAGAAGAAAGAGAAAACATAGTGATACCGGTTTATTTGATTATTATTGCAATCCAGAAACCAGATCTGTTTGAAATTGACTCTCAACTGCCAACACACAACATTTCACAATTAACTCTTATTACTACGGTCTCCAGAGACCTGACTCATTTTCCACGTCAAAGCATCAACTGTCTGCTTCAGACCTTGTGTTGATCGTGACCTTTGTAAACTAATCTGCCACAACCATTTGAGTAATTAATGCCTTATGCAAATATTAGTACAATCCAAATGAATAAATAAACTAAAAAATTAAGAAATTGTAATAAAAAGCATGTCTGGCAGCAAAATATTGGTTTAAGAATTCTAATGATGATCATGATTTATTAATGCACTTGCCAGCATCTGTTGCTGAGAGCATTATGTATGCCTCAGTAGGATTTGCCTTGATTTGTTGAATGTAAGTCAGATAGACAACAATCATGTAATGAAAAGTATTACAGTTTCTGAATCCTATCCTTTTAATGTCATGGGGAAAGTTGCTTCATGCATGCTCCAAATCTGCCGCTTCTGTATAACTTTATTATTAACAATGAAAAACATGTCCAAATCAATTTCTCAGTCTGTGTACCATGTTTTGTCAGCTCCTGTGATCAGGCAAATCCACCCCACCAAAGCTGATTGGAATATTTCAGTGCCTGATGGTGAAATGAAGAGTAGCATGCTATTTTATATAATTCTCTCTAGAAGGAGGAATAAGCAGAGGTGATAGATCTCAGAAATGGATAAGCTTTAGTTTTGCTACTCAGGCATCTTCACATATGTTAACATTTCTGGTGAAACTGTTGATGTTAAAAGTGGATTAAAATGAGGAATAGATAAACATTGCATTTATACTACACTATTCATGGTGCTCATTTAAGTGGGCTGTTTTACAGTCATGACTTTTATTTGCATGTTGATTTGTATTTTCTTTATACTTTCAGCTGGCCTGTTATGTATCTGAATTTTCTCTCCAGGCATTTACTAGTAATCACTAAAAAAAAACCCCAAACTGAGAAGAATCACTATTATTTTCACACTTAGGTGAAGAGAGGTAACTAAATTCTGTGGAATCTAAAATTCATTTTTTATTGTAACTTTCATTGCAAAGGATCCTTAAGTGCTTTAAGGTAGGGCTGACTGAAAATCAAATTCTTGCAGCCACTTTTGAAATGACACTTCCTATAACTTCTGCAGTATCCTCATTGTCCATGAAACGCATCTCTTTTGGGTTTGAAAAAGTGCAGTGGTGGAAGTTCTAGAATCTCTGGATTCCTATGCCCCAGTCAAAATTGGAATTTCATGCTTTAGCCACTGAACCTTAAGGCATTAGGAATCATAGAACAGTTAGGGTTGGAAAGGACTTTAAGATCATCTAGCTCCAACCCACCAGCCGGGGGCAGACACCTCCCACTAAACCATGCCACCCAAGGCTCTGTCCAATCTGGCCTTGAACACTGCCAGGGATGGAGTATTCACAACTTCCCTGGGCAACCCATTCCAGTGCCTCACCACCCTTACAGGAAAGAATTTCTTCCTCATATCCAATCTAAACATCCCCTGTTTAAGTTTGAATCCATTACCCCTTGTCCTATCACTACAGTCCCTAATGAATGATCCATCCCCAGCATCCCTATAGCCCCCCTTCAGATGCTGGAAGGTTGCTATGAGATCTCCATGCAGCCATCTCTTCTCCAGGCTGAATAGCCCCAAAAGAAATATCTTGCCCTCTCCTGGGTTTAAGTGTTGAAATGTCTTGAGCAGGATAGAGTTCACATGTCATTCATCCTGCTACTTAACATTTCCTATAGGCTGTAGACTGTGTTTCCTTATCTAGCATGCTGGTTCTTGGTGGCCCCATTTGAATTAAACTAGCAGTCTCCAGTTTCCTGCCACTTAGAAAAAGGAGACCTTACCTTTTACCTCTTGAAAAAAGCACAGGTAGGCCAACTGTAGCACAGGGGTTAACAGTACAGTGAATCTGAGGGAAGGTGGCACCCACTGACAGCAAGTATTCCTCAGAGATTTCTGTGTTGCCTCTAGGCAGAGTGCCTGTAGGCTGACGGTGGTAGTGCAAGGAGGAAACAGCAAGCAGAAGGAACCCTAATACTCCTGATTTTCAGATGTCCAAATGTCTTAAAAACCTTCATAATCCCACTCTAGTCCTTTAAGACCAGGATTAAAAGTTTGCCATTTCTTCCAGCAATATCAGCAGTGAGAACCTTAGACTGGAAAACAATGGACAAAGCGATCCATTGATCTATTAGTCAGAAGCTCTACAGCAAATCTAATGAACAACAGAAAAGATTTTTCAGTGCAGAAGAAGCCCGTTAAACAGATTGCACTGGTGCACGGAAATGTCATTTTCTTAACATCCTTATAACACAGATATATAGTGGCTTAAGGACAGAGGTGGCCTTTGCTGAGCCTCACGTTCTTTTGATCTCTGTTTGTGAACCCTGCTCTCTAGAGGTTTATTCCATAAATTCTTGAAATGCTTCTTTTTAGATAAACAATAACAAAAATCAGTCTTGGGCACATAAGTCATTTTGTCAGGTTTGTATCTCTATATTTTTTGAGAGCTCTCTCTTTTTAAAGGCATTTAATGCAATACCACTTGGTGTGATAACAGCAAGGAAATCTATTTATTTAACAGATTTAGTCTGTTTATTTCAGTATTGTACTTGACCTTTTGATCTCCCGTGTTTTTAGACTCCTAGCAAGTTTATACTTTCAACTGATATTTGTTTCTTAAGGAGACATCTGAAGTGTCAAAAGTATGATGCATTATTTATTTATAATTTTTATATATATATATTATATATATTATTATTTATTACCTTTTTTTCATCCTGTGGAAGGCAAATCTGTTGTGTTAATCAAGTTTTCTTTCAATCTGTTGGAAACGGTTTCTCCGTAGTAAGGAGCAGCAGAAACATTCTTCATCAGAACACAAAAAACAAACCCAAAACATGAAGAATTGTACAAGCATGGAAGCATAATGCAAAGGATGGCAATCACACATTGCTATATTGTTCCTCTGCTGCTCCTCTTGTTTAGGAGAGTCTGTATGTGATAGATATGGGAAGACAGAACTAGTACTCAAACAAGGGTGACACCTTTGCAGTTATCTCAGGCAAATGCCACAAAGCATACGAAACAGGGGAGCCTTACAGTTTCAGTTTCATCAGGACAAATACAACAGCTACTAAAAAGGAGAACAAAACAAGCACCAAACATTGGCTGGCTTCACTGTTTTTTTAAGATTCCTGTGACAGGGTGGAAATTAGATAAAGAAAATAGCAAAGCCTCTTCAGGTAACTGAAAAAAAAAAGGCTGTATAAACTTGGAAGGATTAGTGGACAGAAGTAGACAAATACTATTTTGCATGGCCTTTCTACTTGCATTGTGTTGCAACAGTTCCTAAGCAAAGTGTAAGAGGTTTTTTATTATCATATCAGATTTACATGGCAAAATTTATTGTAGCACTTGTCAGCTTTAAAAACTGGAAGTATCAATAAAATATCAAATCAGACTTGCCTTCAATCCTGAAAGGTTATAAAAATGCAATCCAGATTTACAGTCATTTAGCCTTTCTCCTCTGTCCCCTTTTTTCTTTCTCAGTAAAGCTCACTATATGAGATTGTTTGGGAGGAGCTGTTGTTTTTTTTTTCACCTTGAAGTCTGATGATTCATTGGGGTTTACATCACCACTGAAATGTTCTTTTCTTAGAAATCAATGGCTGTGGACTGGAGTGGGGACCCAACCTTTTAATTATAGTTTGAAGCAATGTAATTGTGGATTTTAATAGCTCATATATCTCTTGACAAATCACCTGAGTTTGTTGAAAGTTTTGAAAGCAATAAAATCAATTTCTTGTACAGTTAACTATTAAAAAGAGAAAGCATTGAAGTTAATTGGAGTGTAGTCGTAATATTGCCTAATACCTCTGTATTTTTGTGAGGTGCTTTACACACTGAAAATTCTAGCCAGGAGCACGGTAAAAGGAGCATAAGAAGAGATCCCTGCTGCTCCTTCTATTCAGGGATATTTTGTATTCCTAGTGCCTCAGTGAGCATAACAGCTCTGACTGCATGATAAATTCAGCATTTCCAGCCCCAGCCATGTAGAAAGTGAGTTTGGGAAGATTTCTCAAGGTTAAGATATGTTGGCCGACAACAGAGTCATAGCACCGTATTTCAACATTTAGAATGTACTTATCAAATAATCTGTAATAAGGCTTTTGTCTCAAGCCTATAGCAAATAAGTCCATTTAGGAAGTCTGCCTAGCCAACACGGAGTGATAGTAAATAATCTAACAGTCCGCTCAGGCTTCAGATTTACATCAGTCTCTAGCTTAAGAAATCATTACACACATAAAGATTAAGAAAGGTCTTTTTAAATGCAATAAACACCTTTCCCCGAAAATTTGACTAAAAGTATCTGTAAATGTCATGGCTTCAGTATTAATAGTCACTGTCAATTAATTAGGCTAATTCTCAATGACACTAACCAAACTCATTCCGTTTACTGTCCAGGTTACTCTACCATCTTGCAAGGAAGTGCCTGTGTCTGTTAACATCCTTTCCATTAGTGATTTTGTGATTCATGTGAAACACATGAATCACAAAATTCATGAGCAGCAGGACAAAGCACAACTCAAGAGAGGAAGAGATTAATCTCATTCACTCAAATGTTACCAGCATGTGTTGCAGCTTTGTTCTGTCTTTGTTTCGTTGCAGTCGTCAAAAAATTTGGCCTAAGCCTTATGTCAAGAATCAGCACAAATCAGAATAAATAGAATTATCTAGAGTTACACCATTGCTACTAAGGAGAAAACCAGGAGATACAATGGGAAATAAGAATTGCATGTTACAGGAAATATTGCTACATTTTTTCCTACAAAGACTTATGAAAAAAAAACAAAACCTAATACACTCCCACCCCCAAACCAGTAACAAAACCAATTCATTCTTTGCAAAAGACACAGAATAACTGTATGCAAGCAATGGAGAACATCAGGCAAAAAAAAAGCCTCCTTAGGCAAGGACATCCACGCGTATTTCAAGAGGAAGGTAGGATTCATCCAAACCGCTAAGGAAAATAAAATCCAGCATTAAAAAGGCCTTCCTAAGATGACAGAATAACTTCCTGAAGTTTGTTCAGTATTGATCCTCAGGAACTAAGAAGAGTTAAACTTCTTATGACATTAAAATTATCCCTGAAGTACTCACTGAAGTGGCATCACACCTGCAGTTAAGGGCAAGCTCTGACATCCTAAGATGAAGAAGGGAGCAAGAAGAGACAGTTAGATACTAACTGGTGATCTTTGCTGCCATCAGTGGAGTAACATCACTTGACAAGGTGTTCAGTTTCCTTTGGGCCAAGATGTTATGTGGTTGTACAGAAACCGCACATGAAATTCGACAGTATAAGTTTGATTTGACAGTGAAACCACAGGGAATTCACATGTTCTTTTAACATAACGAAGTTCTCAAAGATGAAGCAGGACACTCCAAACTCTTTAATCTTCTTCCCCTTGGCACCAAATTCACAGTGAAGCAGCATCTGCTAACCCTAACAGCCAAAGGAGCTTGTGGTGGTTTATCTGCCCCTCATTCTGGACATACCTACTGCTTCCCACATCAGGCAGAATTCCCTGGCACATGGTCACTGCTGTCAGTGTCTTTCTGGTGTCAAATCAATAGCACAGTGCCACTTTGGAGTGACAGCTCAATTGGAGAAGAGTTCTGGCATCCACATTTCAGGCGCAAAGACAAAATATTGAGTAGAGACCCACAGGAGTGACCCTTGATAGAATGGAATGGCATTTGTCAAAGGTAGCTCAGATTTTCTCAGAGATTAACTCCTAGCAGCTGGTTTATATGGTATGCCAGGAAACAGTGACAACTTAGAAACGATTACAATTTTACTTCTCTTTTTGCTCCTCACCCCCCCCTCCCCCTCACTTTTGAACCTTAAGGTACACTGCACAAACCCCAATAGAAAACTAGATGCAAGGTAATCTCTTTTCTGTTTCAGTTGGATAAGAATCTGATTTCTGGTATGATGCTCTTTAGGATGCATGACTGCATTGTTCCAGAGCTGAGCGTTTCTGTTGTAGATGCAGTAATTCTCTCATAACAGGTAATTACACAAATATACATACACATGTATAATAAAATCTGTTTATGGCTGCATGCCAATTTGATAAACAAGTAATGATGTTGTCTTTGAGAAATCGTTGCAGAACCCAGGAAAGTATGTACTTTCATTAAGTGAGGATCAGGAGTTAAGTGACAGTCAAGGAGACAGTTTCCAGGCCTGAAGATCCAGCAATATCACTGTGTTTCAATCTTACAGATTTGGAAGTCTCAAGGTCCAAGCTTACATCAGTTCCAAAGAGACCCATTTATATTTGAGCTAAAAGAAAAGACAGTCACTGCAGTCCAATCAATGGCTTTGAGCATTCACAATTTAGTTTTCACTAGATAATTAGATTTCTTGGGTCATTTGCAGATTATGTTGTGAGTTCTGTAAGATTGGAAGACCACATCCTTTTGGAAAGGAGACTTAAATTCACCTACATCTCCTCTGTTCACTCCTAACTGGTGGTAACAAGGGGACAGGATGATATTTCAGGGGTCTCCAATCAAACACCACTCTGTGCTCTCACCCACAAAAAGTAGGACTTTATTCTCCAATAGCAGACATGGAAAGCACAGGTTTCAGAAGCTCAGTAATTTCCTCTCCATATTTAGACATGGGACTCCAAGGAATATATGATCTTGATGTTTGAATAAATCCCAGGCACCATAATTTAGCTCTTGCCTGCAGAATCAATTTCTCTTCAACCACCTTTCTGTGGTGCTTTTGCCTTAGCTGTCAAAAGGTAAAACTTTGGTCAGGACAAAGGGTAGAGAACAAAGATAAAGCTAATAAAGAAGCAACCTTAACCTTCCCTGGAAGGCCAAGTTATCACCGTGTTTCTCCTATCAAAAGCCAGCCTAGTCTTATTTCATCTTCCTACTGAAAAACAAGAACTGAATTGCAAATCACGTTTATGAGGTATAACTCAGATTTGGCTCATCTCCATAAACTGAAAAGTAAGCCCAAATTCCCTCATATGCTGGGGATAGGAGGGTGAGAGTCCCCACCAAAGGCTGCTCCTTCTGATCGGCAACTCCAGCGGCATCTTTGCAAAGGGGTGATATATGTAGCACTGAAAAATGAAGGGCTTCACCCTGATAATCCAGAAAAAACTTCTGTTAACAGCAAACACCTTGGAGAAGACTCTGGGGAATCTTGGGGCCCGGAAAAACTTCTGTCCAGGGAAAGGAAGCTAATGAAAAACAGGAAAAGCAGGCACTCTTTCCTGAGTACACCAAAACTTTTTTGAGCTCCTCAAGAGAAACCTGACTGGAAAGACATGAGACATGTTAAGATACGGCAGAACATAAGTCATGTTTCTTGGAGTCTATGACTTGCTCTGCTGCAGACTCACAGCATGATATTGGAGAAGTCTGACTGAGAGCTCTTACAGAAACGATGGTGTCCAGTGTGTGAAGTGCCCAGGATATACCTACCTTTCTGTTTGAAAACTGCAGTGATACGCAGTGCTTTGGTTTTCTTCACTCTGTGTTAGAAGACAGGCAGACTTGGTTATGGGTTTTTGGCAGTACTTGGAGAGAGAGCTACAGCACCTGAGCAGCAAAAGAAAGGTGTTGGAACAGCAAGGAAGGCACATCACCTGGGTGAATTTGCAATATTGTACAGATGGCTGGAAACTGAATTGTTTTCTGCAGCCAGAATAAGTAGAAATAGAATGCATAGTAGATAACTTTGGTGCAGTATTGAAACAAACTTTACAGTTAGTCACACAAAGCCTAGGAAATCCACTTTTTAACAGATTAAGTTTCATACTAAGGAGTCTGTCATTACAATGCTGCAGAGAGGGCTCCTGAAAGGTTTCAAAAGCCAAACAAGAGCTGATTAGCTTCTATATCAAAGCAGAGGGGCTCATTAAGTCCAATGCTCTTGATCTTAAATACAACCTCTGCTTAGACAGGCAGCAACTTCAAACAGAAAAATAACAATAAAAAAGGAAAAAACTCACTCAAAAGCAAATCACAACATGACAATTGTAAAGAAAACGGAAACATCTTTTTTCAGTTCTTCCAAGAGGCATGGGAGAAATGTTGCCCATGATTTTGAATCTAAATACACTTTGAATCAAGGTTATTCAGCACCAGCCAAACAGCATCTTTTAAAAAGTCCAAATAAACGGAAATGCCTCCAATCTGGTCAGCTATAGTAACACCATAGGAATATTTACTAGGCAGAATATTTGAAAAATGCTTCTACCTTGACTCTACAGCTCAAAAAAATTCTCAGTTAAGATGGATTTGATTCTGCTTTTGCTGACATCAGGCAAGATGAAACCGAGCCTTTGAAGTTAGAGGCTTACTGCCCACATGCTGGCCAAATTTCCAAGGCTATGAAAAACTTTCCTGTACAGATTCATCCACCACAGGGCAGTCTTTTGAACACTAGGCCTGGGTAACTTTGAACTCACACGCTTTTAGAATCTACTCATAGGCAATGCCTTGGCCATGTTTTCATGATTAGAGATATTAGTATTTTTCATAATGAAAGAAGGTGGGAAAGACACATGCTTCAGTTGCATTAGTCCAAAATAACATACTTGGTACTCACAAGTGAAATATTTCTGGTGGACCTCCAACATTATATATAGACTAGGCAGCTGGCCACTGCTGATGCTTTTTTATTTTTCCATGAAAAGTGAGTGTATGACTACAACACACACAAGCCCCATTTCAGAATTAGAAAAGACTCATTTTTTCTAATATCTTTCATATTTCCAGAGGAAACATCTCAACAATCAGAGTTATACCTCAAGTGAGTTTTAGGTACATAATACACATGAAATAAACTTTCTCCTTAAAACAAAACCATGCAAAGATTTGCAGCCAAGCATTTTTAAATTAGCAAAAAATTGTTTTACAGTCAGAAGGCAGAGCATCAGAGTAATAACTGAATGATTACAGTTACAGGTGAGGAAATGGGAAAAGTGCCTAATTGCTTCTGTATGGCGTGTGCATACACCTATGCTTAAAGCTGCACCTCATCAACTAAGCTGTTGATGGAACATGGCTTTTTTTGCAGGGGGAAATTAAAGACAGGCAGATCGAATGTTTGTTGCTCTGACTGCAAAATCTGCTAGCCTACTGTTAGTGCAAGAAGCCCAATTGGCTTAGGCGGATGTCTGACCTTGACCCAAGTAGACAAATATTAATCTTAAACAACTCTTTCTAGGACTTTTCCAAAACTCCTTCTCCCTTAACATCTTTTGTTTTTTTTTTACTTTCCTTCCTTTCTCTCACTGGTATTATTAGCATTTTGAATTCTTAATTAGTGAAGAAAACGCCTTTAGGAATTACATATCTGCTAAATTCTTCATAAATGCACACAAGAGTCTTCCAGCTGCTTGTACATGTTATCTCTATACATTTGAAACATGCATACCTAATTTTACTGTTTTATCTATCTCCAGAAGCTCCCAGTGTTTATAACTGCTCTTTCTGCCAGACCTAGACTCAAGGTACAGTTCATAATCAGTGTTAAAATGTTTGGGCACTTCTATACTGCTATCCATCCCCACGTAAGTCTGTGCAGCCTCACATGCTTTCAAATCACAAAGGTTTTGCAAAAATCAATGGCTTTCTTAAGATGTTAATAAACTGAGGTACCATTGCAAGGTGATTGCAATAGCAAATTGTGTTTTTTTTCCAGAAAGGATTCAAACGTAGATGCTATAGTTTTTAATAGCTGATAAGAAAAGAACAGTTATTTCTTCTCTGTCCCTTTTAGCAATATTGCCATGTTCAGTACCTACACGCACACAGACATACTAATATACTTACAAGTGAATATTTTATTCAATTAATTAGCTGGGACACATCTTTAACTCACAGAGTGTTTATGCTTTCCACATAATTTAACACCACTTGCTTGAACGGACTACAGTGTTCTTAAATGATATTTGTCCATTTTGTTAGACTCCCCAACAATTCTGCCCACAGTATTGTTGCATTTATGTAAATTTGCAATGAAAATTTATGGGAAGGAATCCCAAGGATTCTGCTAACTGAGGAGATACATTTTAATTAAAGACTTCAAATTGAGCTCTGAAAAATACTCAAAGTATTCTTTTTTTTTTTTGTTTTGACTTGTTAAAATTTTCAATAAAGAAATATTTTCCTTCAATAAAAACTGCTTCACTTTGAGGCTGATATTACCCTGTCAATCATTTTTCAGAGACAAAGCAAAATGTTCAGCTTCTTGCATGATATTTGGAAATGGAAAATAGACATCTTTCAACTCAAAAGGTGCTGAAAATATATGTATCTGTGGAAATCTATGTTACTATAATGTGTTTGTATGCGATTCCAGTATAAAAGAATAGTGTGTGAATAGAAGTGCAACGAAGGAAGTTACATATGAAAAGTCCTTTACCCTCAGATGCTGATTAAAAGTAAAGAGAAAATAATATAGAATTATTGTTAGTAATATACATTGCTCAAATGGAGTCTTCTGTTTATTTCTCAAATGCTGCAGAACAGAGCAATATACAACATTACCTAAATTGGTAAAGAATTCACATTCTTACCTGGGCAGGCAACTGGTATTTGACTAGTTCAAATTGCAGCTAAACATAAGAAGGGCTTCTGGGAAAAAAGCTATTAAGATGTGTTAGCTGAGACAGTTGTATACATGCCTACAGGCACTTTTTCATAACCGGGCTTTAATGGAGATGTGCATGATATTTGCTGTGTAAGCTACACACTAAGTCAGGAGAGGGATGAGAGAGGTTTCCATAAACCTAAGGTTATATGTTGATGATCTTGCAGTTAGAGCTTGAAAAAATGCATATGGCTCAGTTTAATGACCCTCTTTGTTTAATAATTTAACATATCATCGTTTGTAGCCATGAAACATCTGTTACAATCATACAACATAGATTTTGTAGTGGTAAAGAAATAAACAGATGGGTTCCGTAATGCCTATAGTGTTAGTGTTTATTTAGAAACCACATACTGAATCACAGGCAATCTTTTCTTTTTGTTTCCCCCTCCAGCAGCAGGGATGGCACTGCAAATTTCATCAGCAGCATGAAGCTTTTTTCAAAGGGTGAATGACTGGATTCTAGACTCTTCCATGGATTTGAATATCATTAAAAAAACCTAAAATTTTCTACAAAAGATGGAAGTTTTCTTTTGGGGAATTTGAAGACTCCCCATGAAAAACTCCTACTATGAAAACCTTAATTTTACAGGACTTCAGACCTTTACACACCCATGTTAATTATAATATGACTACCAAGGTACCAGTAGCCATGACAACATGCTGCAAGGTCAACCAGAATTCTGAGTTCACCTTAAGGAGCCCCAGAAGACTTGCACATTGTCTGCAGTGTACCAGTCATCACTGATAATCACTTGGTGTCCAACTCCCAAGCTAGATAGTATACAACAAGTTAAGGTATACCTGTGTGCAAGATAAAATTACCTGTAAGATTAAGATAATTATTTCAGCTAGATATTGTCACTGATCTTTATGATGCATGCCAGAAATTTTATTTATAATTTTCTTGCAAAATTCAGTTCTTCCTCAAGTTTTGACAGCCTTGCTTCCCCATAAGCTCTTCACCTTCTACTCTGCCAGCCACTGCCTAAATTGAACTGCTAAATAGCTAAAATCTTCCTTGTGCACATTTCCATAGCATGTCAGAAATTTAAGATTTCAATGCCATGATCACTGCATCACCATATCAAGTGAGATCAGATCCCTATTATTTTGTCAGGTACCCAAAGAATCTTCTATTTCACTTCATGATGTGACAGGAATTGAAGAGAAGGTTCCTCAGGATGAACTGAAATTACATTGCCACCATGCAGACTAACTTGGGAATATTATGTGGAGAAGGCATTTACCTTTGCGTCCCTCAGCCCCCAAAAGCAAAAATATATTTACTACCTCTATTTAAAAGCAATCTTATCTCTCCCTGTTCATCCTTTTTGGGTTTTTAGTTCCATCAGAATTGCTGTTAGTTATCAAATTCTTGGCCGCATCTCACACTTCTAATTAAATTTGAGGTTCCTCTTGTCTGGAAACAAGCAGAGAATAGTTAAATGGGGCTTCTATAGTGACTGATGCGAAACAGCTGTATTCGTCATGAAATACAATTAAAAATTCAATATATCTTATCTGCTTCAACCAGTGATTCAGTCGGAACAAGTCAGTTGCTGCTGTTGAGTATGCCCTTGTAAACAGGTATTCAGAAAAGTAACTCTGCTTGTGCTAAATTGTGTTGCTTTTCTTAAAAAAGCCCCCCCCCCCCCCAAAAAAAAAAAAAAGAAAGAAAGGATCAAGGTCCAAGATGTATAACTTTATATTTTAATTCCGTATGACAGAACAGGGTTTTTTTTCAGCCTGTGAAGCTAAACTGATTTATGCCACTTGAATTTCTGTCCCACAAACCATTGGAGCAACAATCAAACATTTGTTTCCAAGTCAGGCAAAGGCTGTCGAGTTAGGAATACTCACATGCAATATATATGCCAGGCTTAGAGAAGAGAAATCAACACAAATCAAGGCAGCAACTACAAAAAAAATTATGATGTGCTTTTTCAGTCAACATGCAATAGTCCATTCCTCTCAGCAAACAAGGGAAGATGGTTGATTATATGTGTGGAATTAATCATAACCACAAGTATGTATCTTTTTTAGTCCATGGTATCTGACAGTGACTAAATAGATTTCTAAGCCTTCACCAAAGAAAGTATGAACAGAAAATCCTATGGGGAGCTTGGAAACAGTAGAAGGAATGAATAAAATATGTTTCCATTTCCCACTGAATCAATCCACAATTTCCCTCTCCTTTATCTGTATTTTTTTATTGGGTAACTTAATAGGACCTTTTGCCATTCTTGGGAAATGAGGAAGGGATTCTCTTGAAAATGCAGGACTGGCTTTTTCTATAAATGGGGTGGGAGATAATAGATTTGTGGAACTGCTTTACAATCTCTATTGGAGCATTTAAAAAAATAATAATGACATTAAGTTGGAGCTATCTGCCTAAAAGTTAGACATCTAGGTTAAGGACCTCTTGTATGAACCATCATACACAGTCAGTAGAGAGGTTAGCACCAGCAGCAAGAGATTGATTCCACACCACATAGGTAATTAAACAAAGAAATGGCCCTCTGAGATGCCTGTGTTTTGCCGTGGATAACAGTGCAGCCTAAGCATCTAACATCCAATTGCTGAGGCGAGTAGCTCGAGAGAGGAGGCTTTCAACACCTGAGCAAGGGGGAGCTCAACATCCAGGAGTAGCAAGAGCCACGGAAGGAGCCTTAAGTCCTCGGCAGGACTTGCCCAGGAGCCGGCAGCTCAGCGGACACGAGCAGCTGGCTCACAGGGGGCAGCGCCAGGAGGAGCAGCACCAGCCCTGACTGGTTAAAAACCTGCCCCTGGGAGCGTGAGCGACCAGAGAGGGTTGAGGCAGTTAGAGCAGGCAGGCAGGCGGGATGGCGAGCGCTCGCCTCATGACCAGGGCCCGATCGGGGAGCTCTGCTCCGGCTGCCCTGGCGCTGGCCAGGGTAGGCACCCAGACAGAGCCGATGAGAGGGGAGGATGCAGCGCAGAGCTCGGGGTGTAGAGAGCGCCTGCGCTGCTCTCCTTGGGGGAGGGCGCACAATGGGCAGGGCTGCACTCTGTGCTCCCTGGTAGAGGTCCTCCTGCAGCACGGGGCTGAGCTGTGGGAAGCTGTCAATAGGCTGAAAGCTGTCAGGGATGATTAGAGGAAGCAGCACTGCTTGGTCAGGCCCAAACTGTGCAGGGGCCTCAAGCGTCCACTGTAGCTCATGGAGGGAAAGAAGAAGGCCGCTATCCCAGGAAGCTGGGAACTGGTGACAGAAAAAAAAAAAAAAAAAAACAAAAAAAAAAAAAAAACCAACAAAAAAAGGAGGAAGAAGGCAATTAAAAGCAAGGGGCTTCCTCCTAAATCTGTTGTCCTCACCCAGAACTGCTTTGCTGTCATGCAGGAGGCTGATGAGGAAACACATTCACACCAGGAACAGCCGGCTGATGCACTGGAAAAGAAGATTACTACTGGTGCTGCCAGGAAAAAGCAGCTGGTTGTAGTAGTAGGGGACTCTACTTTGAAAGGAACAGAGGCACCCATGTGTCAGCCTGACCCAGTCTCAAAGGAGGTGTGCTGCCTACCATGGGCTCAGATCAGGGATGTTGCAGAGAGGCTGCCTGCTCTAGTAAGTCCCACTGCCTGTTACCCACTTCTAGTGATCCATTTGGGTGCTTCTGATATAGACAGCAGCAGCCCAGAGAACATAAAGAAGGACTACAGAGCCCTGGGAGAGGTGGTTTGGGGCTCTGGAGCTCAGATTGTCTTTTCCTCAATTCTCCAGGATACAGGGGAGGACCTTAAAAAGGCTAGGAGGATTGATCAGGTTAATAAATGGTTAGGAGGGTGGTGCCATAGTCAGGGTTTTGAGTATCTTGAACAGGGGACTCAATTTGGTAGGCCAGGTTTACTGGAGGCTGGTGGAGCTGGTCTGACAAAGAAGGGGTTTGGTAGGAGGCTTGCCAGACTGCTCAAGGATGCTTTAAACTAGATGTGTTGGGGGAAGGGGGCATCATTCCATCCCAACACACCCAGTCAGTTGCCAGCACCTATAATAAATGCTCGGAGCAATCTAGAGATATTTCAGCCGCTCCAGCCAATGAGCTGGCTTCATTTGTAGCTCAGCTCAGATGCCTCTATACAAACACTCATGGCATGGGGAACAAACAAGAGGAATTAGGGATGTGTGCATGTCTACGGGGTTATGATATAATAGGCATCAGAGAAACATGGTGTAATGACCATGATAGAGGAGCCGACAAGCAGAGGTGCCGTGCTTGGCCTCCTGCTCACCAACAGGAAAGGACTGGTTGGAAATGTAGTGATCCAGGGCATTCTTGGTTAGCAGTGATCATGGGATAGTCGAATTTGAGATCCTCAGGAAAGTGAGAAGAGCATGCAGCAAGCTCACTGCCCTGGGCTTCAAGAGAGCAGACCCTGGCATCTCCAGGAACCTGCTTAGTAAGGTTCCACGGGAAATAGCCCTAGAGGGCAGGGGGGCACAAGACTGTGGGTTGATATTCAAGGATCACCTGCTGCAAGCTCAGGAGTGTTGTATCCCAACTAGAATGAAGAGCAGCAGCAGGGCCAGGAGACCTCCTTGGATAGATAAGGAGCTGCTGAGGAAACTTTGAAGGAAAAAAGAGACTTATAAAAGGTGGAAGCAAGGACAGGCGGCCTGGGAAGCTAAGGACCATGTTAGAAAAGGTAATGCCTACTTAGAATTAAACCTGGGTAGGGATGTGAAAGATAACAGGAAGGGATTTTATAGGTTCATAGTGAATAAAAGACAGACTAGGGAAAATGTGGAGAACTGTCTGCCCTGGATTTAGAGAAGGCTGAGGTTCTTAATGACTTCTTTACCTCAGTCTCCACTGGCAAATGCTCTGACCACACCAGCTAAGTCTTGGAAGGCAGATGCAGGGACTGTGAGAATGAAGACCCTAGGACCACTGTAGGAAAGAATTTGATTCAAGACCTTCTTAAGAACCTGAATGCACACAAGTCCACAGGACCTGATGAAATCCATCTGCGGGTCCTGAAGGAGCTGGCAAATGAAGTTGCTAAGCCACTGTCCGTCATATTTGAAAAATCATGGCAGTCAGGTGAAGTTCCCGATGACTGGAGAAAGGGAAATATAACCCCCATTTTCAAGAAGGGGAAAATGGATGAGCCGGGGAACTACAGACCAGTCAGTCTCACCTCTGTGCCTGCCAAAATCTTGGAGTAGATTCTCCTGGAAGGCATGCTAAGGCCCATGAAAAACAGCAAGGTGGTTGGTGACAGCCAGCATGGCTTCACTAAGGGGAAATCCTGCCTGACCAATCTGGTGGCCTTCTATGATGGGGCTACGGAACTGATGGACAGGGGTAGAGCAGTTGATGTCATCTACCTGGACTTGTGCAAAACATTTGGCACTGTCTCAGATGACATCCTTGTCTCTAAATTGGAGAGCAATCAATTTGATAGGTGGACCACTCAGTGGATAAAGAACTGGCTGGATGGCCGCACACAAAGAATTGTGCTCAATAGCTCAATGTCCAGCTGGAGACCAGTAACGAGTGGTGTCCCTCAGGGACTGGTGTTGGGACCGGTCTTGTTCAACATCTTTGTTGGTGACATGGACTGGGGGATTGAGTGCACCCTCAGCAAGTTTGCCAATGACACCAAGCTATGTGGTTCAGTTGATACGTTGGAGGGAAGGAATGCCATCCAGAGGGACCTTGACATGCTTGTGAGGTGGGCTGATGCCAACCTGATGAAGTTTAACCATGCCAAGCGCAAGGTCCTCCATCTGCGTCGTAGCAATCTCAGGCACAGCCACAGGTTGGGCAGAGAAGAGATTCAGAGCAGCCCTGAGGAGAAGCACTTGGGGGTGTTGGTCGATGAGTAAATGGACAGGAGCCGGCAGTGTACACTTGCAGCCCAGAAAGCCAACCATATCCTGGGCTGCATCAAGAGGAGCGTGACCAGCAGGTTGCAGGAGGTGATCCTGCCCCTCTACTCTGCTCTTGTGAGACCTCACTTGGAGTATTGTGTGCAGTTCTGGTGTCCTCAACATCAAAAGGACATGGAACTGTTGGAACAAGTCCAGAGGAGGGCCATGAGGATGAGGGGACTGGAGCACCTCCCGTATGAAGATAGGCTGAGAAAGTTGGGGCTGTTCATCCTAGAGAAGAGAAGTCTGCGTGGAGACCTCATAGCAGCCTTCCAATATCTGAAGGAGGGCTTATAAGGATGCTGGGGAGGGACTCTTCATGAGGGACTGTAGTGATAGGACAAGGGGTAATGGGTTCAAACTTAAACAGGGGAAGTTTGGATTGGATATAAGGAGGAAGTACTTTACCATAAGGGTGGTGATGCGGTGGAATGAGTTGCCCAGAGAAGATTTGAATGCTCCATTGCTGGCAGTGTTTAAGGCCAGGTTGGACATAGCCTTGGATGACCTGGTTTAGTGTGAGGTGTCCCTGCCCATGGCAGGGGAAGGTTGGAACTAGATGATCTTAAGGTCCTTTCCAACCCTAATTTTTCTAGGATTTTATGATTCTAACTTATATCTACTTGAAATGAAACTCACCCATACTTTGTCAAAAGTGGTAAAAAAAAATCCATTATATGTATATTATCCACTGTTTCATTATTCATTGCAGGCAAGGGATTGCTGTCAAATATCCATGGGAAATGAGACCTCCTAAGCCGAGGAAGCTACAGGACTCAGCCTTAAGGTGGGTGAGACAAAAGATAAGGAGTTGGCTGAGCAGTGGTCTTCTTTCTCACACTACGTGCTGTGGCAGACCATGCTCCTTCAATGGAAAATCCTTTGCAGTTTTCCCTACCATCCTTACACTCCTCACACGTGCTCACACTTGATGGTCAGTGAAAGTAACTTTGGACTTCAGATGTGAATTCTCAACAGGAGACAAGTTCAGTGCCTCAGCCAGCACTTGGGCAAGAAAGGAAAAACAGTCCCTAGCAGTACTCTTGAACAAGCTGATTTTTGTGAGAAATAGGCAGTTTTGATTCTAAATATCTGGGGTGAGAATAGGAATCCTCAGCTTAGCTTTTGTAATCCATAACAAAGACAACAAAATATTACCTGCTTTAGTACTAAGGATGGGTCCAGCCTATAATGCACCAGTATTTTTTAGCTATTATCACATCCTTCTGGATTGTGAGTTACAGACTTGAACAAACGTCAGAGCCCCTTTGGTTGCTGTGACTCCTTCAACGTCCATTTCCCTAGCTTTTCATGCTGAAGAAGCCTTGCCTTCACTATGCATGTACAAAACAGGACAACATTCCCTTTCACAGACCTTCCCTGTTAAATCCATGCAGGTGTATTAGCGGATGTTGTAAAGGAATGGTTTCATTAGGTTCACAGTTGTGTCTCTATCAATCAGGGTGGTTATAACCCTCTTAAAGCTTTCATGAGACTTCTGCATGGGGAAGGGAGAGGAGGGGGAAAAGGAGATGGGGAACCAGGGAGGGCAACTGATATGAATTAGCGGTGAGACCCACGTTCCTTGAACTTCTGCTTGGGGTAACACAGTGGGTAGCATGCCTTTACTGTTTTACTTAGACTAAACCTAAAGATGAGTTCCATGTGGCTAATTCCACTTGCTGTTAAATCTCTTCACCGTGAACATGAATAAAATCTGCCACAGCAGTTTTGCCAGAAGCTGGGCTTGCAGCTGGCAAGACCCTCCCTGTTCTGTGTTTCTATTACTAAAACCCATCAACTAGGATTTATATTACAGCCATAAAATTTGTCTCAGTACACTTACATTTGTTACAGCCAGATTCAGGCACAGAGTACATGAATTAGCTATTTCCAGTGATAGCTACATATGTACAAAAGACAGACACCACACATGAAGAAGCACACACAGATCTAAAGATGATATTTTTTCCACTAAAACTATTCATAGTAGGGGAAGGATGGGTAGGCTCCAGTATTAAAATTGCACCACATTCACGAAGCTTTGTTTAAGCCCTACTTACTGCAGTAGTATGATTTGTTATAAATGCTCCTTCTTTCTCTCCACAAATTTGCTGCAAGTTCATCTTTATTTTTGAGCCCTGATTTAAAAAATAAAGTTTCCAGAAACATTCTGACTTTAGAAACTGTTTAATAAAAAAAAGTCAAGTTTTACATTTAGCTATAGCCAGTACCCAGCAATGGTTTTGGAATATTCTTTCTTTTTTCCCATCATGTTTAATATTATTCTTAAGGACAGGGGTAGAAGAGAGAAAAGACTTTCTAATTCATATGAGGCAGGTGACAATTTATCTTTTTCCTCACGACCATGGTTATATCCTGACCTCTTACTGGATTGGGCCACAGAAGTGACATCTTAAATTCTTTTTTTTTTTTTTTAATAAATCTATATTAAAAATATTTCAGCCCAATAAAATGTTTTGTTTTAATTATTTCAGAGTCTAAAATTCTGTTTCCTACTTCCTATATTACAAAAATGCAAGTAGCTACCAAAATTAAAACAGCTTCAGACAGTAGAATCCCTAGAAATTCTTATTTCTGAAATGTAAAACCATCAAGTTCTAACTTCACAACCTTCCTGGAAAGACTGGTCTCAAATGGCTTTTTGCTTTGAAAAATCTGTTTTTTACCAAATTAAGATTTTTCAAGAAAAGAAAATATTGACTATAATATTGTTTCCATGCTCACAAAGGAGACATAAACTTTTCTGAAGAACCCTGGATAAATGTCCTTTACTCCTTTCCTATTAAACACAGAACCCACATTTCAGAATAAAGGATATGAGGGTTTCCTTGTATTCTGCTCTGGTTGTCTGTAGCATGCATAAGGCAGAAAACATCACTTCTTGGTTTATTTTATGTCTGTGAACAATTACATGTATGGACTTCATAATTTAACTTATTCAAAACAGTCTGCATCAGACAGAGAAGAAACAGAACATTGCCATCTCCCTTTATTAATGAAAGATGACTTACACATACCCATATTAATAGAGGCATACTTTTAACATTTTATAGGAGAGTCTCCCAGTTGTCCTTTGTGTGCTCCAGAGACAATTCAACAAAACCCAAAATGCATTTCCCAGGGATCAATGCAATGCCAAAGCATAAATATGGTTACCTCACCAAATAATACTATTGAGCATGACTGTTCAGAAACCCGGTGGTCCTCTCTTAAGCATGGATGTAAAAATATAAAAAAAATAATTTCATTGTGAATATATTCTGAAGTTTTACTTGTGTCAATCAAAGTGTACACCACTGGAGCGGCTTTTCTGATTGGAAAATTTTTTGCCTTTACTAATATCGAATTGATTTTGGCAGCTGTGGCTAGTGGATTGGATGTGAATAATGTGATGCTACAAGGAAGCTGCTTGATCAGGCCTTAACATGAAGAAATTATCCCTTGAGGTAACAGAAAAAAAAATCACTTGGAATCTATCATTGCCTTGGAAAGTTGTGTCACTTTATGAGCAACTATGCCTCTGTTCCAACAATTATTTCAAATTGTGACATGGGAGAAGAATCAAGCTAAACAAATAAAATGAGTTCCTTTCAGCTTAGAAGCATCTGTTGTTTCTGGCAGAAGTGAAGAAATCAGAACAATTTCATCATTCAGCTCGAAGTCTGAGTCGTGCCTACCTGGTGCATGGTTCCATCTTGCATATTAAAAATCAGGAGCTGACTTGAGAAGTGAAAGCTAGGAAAAAACAGACAAGCAAAGAACAACAACAAAAAAAAAAAACCAACCACCATGCAGAAAAAACAAACCCTCCTGTGACAGATAACAGGCTGCAGCTAAACCCTGCTAAGCTCATTTTCAGTTTTGCTTCACAGACCTTGATTCAGATTATAGCACTTCAGGGACCTTAGGAGGTATTGATTGGGGAAGTTTTTGGAAGCCACTAAGTTTGTTGGGGGCTCCTGGGAGGAAGGGAACTGAGTTAATACAGCATCCTCACTGAAGTAATGGAATAAAGCACTTTGAGTTAGTATGAGTAGCTGCTGCCTTGTTGCAGCCAGTAACTGCATGACAAGGAAAGATCTATAGTAAATAAAAGAAAGTATTGGAAGGACAAACTGATGGTACAGATTATAAAAAACATTATGCTGAATTCTTATAAATCAGGATGAGGTTGAGCCAGCTGCAGAGGGGTGAGGCCTAGTTTATTTTAGACTGTCTTTGAAGCCATCTTAAAGTCTAAGCAGACCTGTATAAACCCCCTGGCATTCCGATGAGAACAGAGGTTTTCCAAAGCAGAAAATTTCCATAATATTTGTTACATCCATTACAACAAAGAAATCAGCTTCTTTCATTGTTCAGAAAGCCGTATTTTTCAGAGAACCAGGATATGCAAAGTGGAGAAATAATGTTTGCATCCAAATCCTTGAGATTTTGTCAGTAGTCACATCAGTTTTTAACTGATGATAATGCTTGTACCAGAACTCAGTGTATTACACAGTCTTCTGCCTCCTACATCAGACTTCTGTAATCATAGGCTGTGGGGCCATACCTGTATTCTGAGGTTTAGGCATTAGTGAAGTAACTATATCTCTAGAAAGAGACATGATCCAGAGAAGGGAGATATGATAGATTCCTAGCTAAACTCCAGATCTCTGCATCTCCTTACTACATCTTCGTAGCTTGTCTCAATAAAGCTACAAAAACACTACTCTCAGTAGCCTCACTTTTTGCCCCTACACTTGGTACACCATTGACTATCTCTGATTAGATACTTCTAAAAGTGAGGCAATACATATGTTTGATGATTCTCAGAAAGAATGTACAGTAATGGTCATGATGGGCAAGTGCAGCCCTCAGAAGAACTTTGTTTTGTGAGTTTGTGTCTGATATCTTTCTACTTAATGCAACTTAAAAATCTACATGTGTTAGATTAAAACTTTAAAATTACAATTTCGGAGATGCCTCAGTGAATTCTAGCAGAAAAAAAAATGCAAATAAATGTAGATTTCTGTTATTATCAGCTTCATCAAAGCAAACAAGCAGCAGCAGGGCCGTTATTAGACTTTGATAAGAGTGCATATTGAATGATTTCCCAAAGGGATTCAGTAAAACTCATCTCATTGCATTTCCTTTTATATAATGGTATCAGTTGTTTCATACAGGAACACCTGCACACCGTGCTGTCTGACCTTTTTATTTTATTTCTTGAAGAAGAAAAATGCAAGAACTGTTATTTTTCAGTTCTGTATTGTAATTTCAAAATGTGAGAAAGAGACTTAAATAAAGGTATTCAGACAAAAGCTAAGGAAAGCACTATTGCAAATGCATAATCATGCATTAATAAAATAATGGCTCTGGAAAGAGAACGTTTTAGTGCCAGAGATAAAGAGGAGATTGAAAAGAAAGAGAAGCAGGAAAAGAAGAGTGCCTTAAAAACAAGAATTTCTTTCCTGAGAGCTAATAAAATGAGGAAATTTGCTATGAAGAAATAACTTCCGTGGGTTATAATGTTCCAGAAGCATTTGGCAAGTAATCAAAGTTTTCTTTCTATTCAAAGCCATCATCAGAATTATTTTTGTAATACCTACATATATATATAAAACTCAGACATGTTTATAACTCAATTTCAGTGCTGAAAAAACTGTCTTGAATAATACTGTACAAGGTCACCCAGGAAAAAAATAATTCATAGAAACAATCATATCACTGTCTGTAAAATAATACTGTGTGCATTTTATGACTGATATTAACTTCTTGGCTTTGTAGAAAATATCCTTGTAAAAAGGATCTATTCTCACTGTCAGTGTTTATCTCCACAAAGGGTTTGTGAGGAATTCCAAGGGGCTATTTGCTGTGAGTAACAGTGATCTGGTCCAGCCCTCTGATACTGATTTATGTTTATATGCCTGTGTAACCCTGGCAGTGTCATGGTCTAGTTGGTTGGTGTAACTTCGTGCTAACAGTGCTTGGACTGCGTTATAACTAACAATAATTGTCAATATAACCATTTCCTGCTGCACCAATGGGAAAGATACAAACAATAGAGCAAATAGAGAAAAGTCCTTGCTCTATTAGATGGGGAAAATTAGAGAAGAACCTTATGACTGCAGAAGAGAGAGAGCTGGAAAGATATCACAGAATGCAAGACTCTTCTACTTCCTAACCAAGAGGTAATTGATTCCTATTCAGAAATTTATTAAAGCTTCTTATTAAAGATGAACTGTCTTATCTTCCTCTGATTCTCAGTCTCCCTGACCAAAATCTTCTCCAGAGCCCCAGCCCAGTAACAGAAAACTCTGCTCTCATTTTGAGTTATTCAGGACAGATTTATATCCATCTGTTTAGGATCATACCTTCCTAAATAGAAATATTTCTTTTCCTGAGACAGAGGTCATCTGTAAGTGATCTTGGTAATGACAAAGAACATAGCAACAGGAAATGATCATAAACTGCAGCTGGAGAGGTGCAGGCTGGACGTTAGAAAAGTTTTTTTCCTGAGTGTATTGGCAGTGGGCGCAGGAGAAAGTGTGGCATCCCCATCCAAAATGTTTTTTTAAGATTTGTTTGTACAGAGCCCTGGTTGGCCTGAGCTACTGATGGTGACAGCATAAGCTGGGGCTGAACAAAGAGGAACCCCAGAGGTGTCTTCCAAAAAATAAGTCTATGACTATTCCCACATGCTTATGTCAGAGGAATTATTCAGCCTTATCTTGGACTTTGTTCCACTGAATGAAGCAAAGTGAATTTAGTATCTCCACTGTTTTTATAATCTCCTTGTTATAACCTCCTTTCTTACAACTGTTTCTGCATTGCTCTGCTTATTCCCATCTCCCTTCTGTATCTGTAGTCCAGTGTAAATGATGTATCTGGGGGTCCAGCTGGCATAAGTCTGTGTTGTTTGTCTAATGTCTTTTCCAGAGACGTAAATACTTCCCTGTCTTTCTCCTGGAGGAATCTCACTTTATATAACCAAAATAATATATATCTGGGTTTTTTTGGTCATATCACCCCAGTGGCTCTTAGTCATCCTATTGTTGATATATTTACTTAAATATTACATTTCTTCTGCCATTTCCTAATGAGGTTTTTAGAATAAATATTACTTATATTCTATAATGATCATTGACTACAGTTTCTGGGAACATGTCTTTGAATTTTAGTCATCTGATTTCAATTGCCCATACATTAATGTAATCTCATTCATACTATGCAATATTCAGATTCTCTTTAATTTTGTCTAGTGGCTCTAACTGCGTGTTATAGAAAATTTGATTAGCACAGTCTTTTTATGTTAAATTTCTGAAGAAATACCATCCTCATGCCAGTTCTTGGGAATTCCATAAATAACTTCGCTTCAGCTAAATATTGCTCATTTTAGCACATGCTGTTGTAGTCTCTTCTCTAATCATGACTTGCCTTGTAGTTATTCTACTGATAATTATTTTCTGCAGTGTAACTACTATATTCCCCTGCTGCACCATATCAAATGCAGTTCTGAAGTCTGAATAGATTAAACTTGTTGTATTTCCTTACCTGAAATATAAAGAATTATTACTTATCTACAGATGAATTAAGCACTAACAAAAGACAGCAGTATCCCATATTGGGAAATGAAACTAAAAGATTAGGTGGAGATCTGTCTTTACAGTTCTGCACCTTACTTTTCTTCTGGCTTCTCTCAACTTTAAAAATGGACCCCTACCTTTTTTCTGGATTTGAAAGGATGAGGTTTTTTTATCTCTCTGTAATGATTTTAATTAACCACATTTCTGCTGGCATCCAGAATTAAACTAGGTAACATCTCTTTGCTCAAGAAACCTGAAAGCAGAGCAAGGTAATTTGGTCATATGTAATTTTGTTTCTCTTTTGATTTTCCTCTTTGCCTCTTTGATTTTCAGCTGAACAGAGGTTGGTATAAGTTGACCTAAACCTTATCTTAAATACCAAAAAATCAGAATGGCAGTTCCTCTCAGGAAAGAACTAGGATTCAGTTATGGATTAAGAACTTTATCCTACATATGTAGGTGTGAGCTGCTGCCTGACCTGTCAGCATAGTCATTAAACAGCTTGCTGTGAAGGCTAGAGAACTGAGCATTCAACTCACCAGCCACTGTCTGCTTCAGGGAGACATGAGTCTCCACTGACTACAGTAGATATTTAAACAGCCCAGTGTAGGCATCCAGGTGTAGATATCTCTATTTAAATGCCTTTATGTGGAGCTGATTCCCATCCTAAACGCCTGTTGTCTGCAACTGAAGTGCTGAATGCACTGAATAACCTGGATATTTCCTCTCATTCCTGTCATCTATTCACTCATCAGAAGAACATTTGAACAGTTCAGTGCTTCTCTCCAGCCTAGTTTTAAGCGACTTGTTTGATGGAGCGGCTAACTCAAGAGACTATTGCATCCTCTAATGAATCTCAGTTAGACTCATGCTCATAATACCTAACTCACATTCTCTCTTTGATCAGTGTCACTCCATTAAACCCATCTATCAGAGATCCCTATGCTCAGCTTTATCACTATTGGGAAATTAGTAGAATATGATCATAACCAAATAGATATGCCTACCCCTTTGGGAAATGATACCATAGACATTTTCTGGTCTGATACATCTAGCTTGTCAAAATGATCCAGCAAGAATGTATAAGAAGAGAAATTAGTTACAGTGCTGTATTGTACTGTGAACTCATTCACTTGTGGTGGTTTTGCTGATCACCTGTATTGCTCAGCTTCAGCTGACTGAATGAGACCTTTTAGAGATACAGTGATCTTAAAGTCATTTGGCCTGCTCTTCATTATGTGCTTTTTAAAATTGTTATAGTAGATTAACTAACTAATGGTGGCTAGGCAGGAGCATTCATCCTGGGTAGGTTATTTCAGAATCTGAGTTTTTGCTTCTGCTATTGGGAGCAGCTGGTTCTGTTCATGCTTGGTGAGAGAGGACTGGGCCATTGGGCAGATCCAGATTAAGAATGCTTGTGCAGCATTGGTTTTGTATTTACTAACCCAATATAATGACCTCAGAAAATGTGAGGGCTCTGTGGTATATAATGGTATGAAAATATCCCACAGACCTTAAAATTCATGGCCTGGGGACTTCTGAATAAAAGGTGTCCTGGCAAGTAGTCATTAAATTATGAAATTTATTAGATGGCTTAATAAGCAATAATGTAAATATATTAATGGAGTTTCAACTTTTTTCTTTTTACAATACAAGCAAACAGTGGGGACAATGCCTCTATCAAAAGAGGATAAGGACTAAATTCAATATATATATGCAGTATAAATAATATTGGAGCATGTAAAGAGCATTATAGACAAAGCTGGTTGTGTACTGATTTACACTGGTATGAGATTCAGATTTAATTTCCTATGGAATCATAATTTTCAGTCCTTTAAGTCTAGGGATAAGTGATAAAACTGAAGAATTAGATGAAGGCTTTCATGAAACACAGATCTTTTTTTAAAGTCTTTCACAAAATACTTTTTTCCCTCCTTTTAGACAGTGAGGAATACTTTCTCATTTGAGAAGATGAAGGGTTTTGAAGCATGGGAGAGAGCATCTGTGCATCAGTCTTTATTCTTGTCTGTCTATCTGTCTCCATCACACTCACATTTGGGTGTGAAACAAAGGGAGGAGGTCTGGCAGACAGATACGGAGGACACAGCAGTAGGAAGACATCCTTGCTCCCTCACCATATTGTGGGGACCCCAAAAACCTGGCAATAGGAAGAGGTCATATGGACTGATTGTGTGAATGGAGGTCTACCAATACCACCCCTGGGAACAGAGTGATATTGCTAACAAAGTGGCTTTCAGGCACAGGGTTTAATTTAAGAATTTAAAGCTGAAATGAACTAAACTTTACTTAGAGATAAGCTTCTGAATTACTCCCTGCCTGGAATAGCACCAGGGTTCAGGACAGTATGACCTACCCTGTTATGTATTTGTCTTGGGAAGTGGGAAGCCTAAAAAAATAGAGAAAATTATCTCAAAAAGCAAAAGTCTGCAATTTTAGCTCTTGGTAGAGAAGGTGCATGTTTATAAAGCTAGCTGTTTCCTTGGACTACAAGAAAAAAAACTGCATGAAATATGGTGGCCTCTCAGGAGCTGAATCTTGATGATTATTTATAAGAAGTCCCCACAAACCACTTTAACAATATTTTTATTTAATACACTTAGTGTTTTCACAGTTATTGTAAGCAAAGAGAGGTTTTATGACCCTGCTGAATGTGCACTGGGATCCATATTACTGACACTTCGAATATAAGAAACTTGATACCTTTCTTCAAGGGGCAGCCCTGCTAAGCACGCATATAAGCTATATAAAATCATAGAATCATAGAATAGTTAGGGTTGGAAAGGACCTTAAGATCATTCATTTCCAACTCCCCTGCCATGGGCAGGGACAGCTTGCACTAAACCATACACACAAGCTTCCTGAGTTTTCCATGTTTGCGCATAACAACAGCCCACTTCTCTCAGCAGAGAGTCCACTAAATGGAGTAGAAAAAGAAACATTGGACAAAATTAGGGGTTTGGTTCTTTTCTCATCTTGCTTCAGATGGAAGTGAGATTACTCCCACTGAAGCTTCTCTGAGTATGCTCCTGGCAGCCGCTTAGTTTCATAGAATCATAGAATAGTTAGGGTTGGAAAGGACCTTAAGATCATCTAGTTCCAACCCACCTGCCAGAGGCAGGGACACCTCCCACTAAACCATGCCACCCAAGGCTATGTCCAATCCAGCCTTGAGCACTGCCAGCAATGGAGCATTCACAACTTCCCTGGGCAACCCATTCCAGTGCCTCACCACCCTTACAGTAAAGAATTTCTTCCTCATATCCAATCTAAACTTCCCCTGGTTAAGTTTGAACCCGTTGCCCCTTGTCCTCTCACTACAGTTCCTCATGAAGAGTCCCTCCCCAACATCCCTATAGGCCCCCTTCAGATACTGGAAGGATGCTATGAGGTCTTCACGCAGCCTTCTCTTCTCCAGGCTGAACAGCCCCAACTTTCTCAGCCTATCTTCATATGGGAGGTGCTCCAGTCCCCTCATCCTCATGGCCCTCCTCTGGACTTGTTCCAACAGTTCCATGTCCTTTTGATGTTGAGGACACCAGAACTGCACACAATACTCCAAGTGAGGTCTCACAAGAGCAGAGTAGAGGGGCAGGATCACCTCCCTCGACCTGCTGGTCACACTCTTTTTGATGCAGCCCAGGATACGGATGGCTTTCTGGGCTGCAAGCACACACTGCAGTCAGCTCATGTTAAATTTCTCATTGACCAACACCCCCAAGTGCTTCTCCTCAGGGCTGTTCTGAATCTCTTCTCTGCCCAACCTGTAGCTGTGCCTGGGATTGCTACCACCCAGGTGGAGGACCTTGCACTTGTCATGGTTAAACTTCATCAGGTTGGCATCAGCCCACCTCACGAGCATGTCAAGGTCCCTCTGGATGGCATTCCTTCCCTCCAGTGTATCAACCGAACCACACAGCTTGGTGTCATCGGCAAACTTGCTGAGGGTGCACCCAATCCCACTGTCCATGTCACTGACAAAGGTGTTCACCAAGACTGGTCCCAGCACTGATCCCTGAGGGACACCACTCATTACTGGTCTCCAGCTGGACATTGAGCCATTGAGCACTACTCTTTGCATGCAGCCATCCAGCCAGTTCTTTATCCACTGAGTGTTCCACCTATCAAAATGATGTCTCTCCAACTTAGAGACAAGGATGTCATGTGAGACAGTGCCAAATGCTTTGCACAAGTCCAGGTAGATGACATCAACTGCTCTACCCCTGTCCATCAGTTCCGTAGCCCCATCATAGAAGGCCACCAGATTGGTGAGGCAGGATTTCCCCTTAGTGAAGCCATGCTGGCTGTCACCAACCACCTTGCTGTTTTTCATGGGCCTTAGCATGCCTTCCAGGAGAATCTGCTCCAAGATTTTGCCAGGCACAGAGGTGAGACTGACTGGTCTGTAGTTCCCTGGCTCATCCATTTTCCCCTTCTTGAAAATGGGGGTTATATTTCCCTTTTTCCGGTCATTGGGAACTTCACCTGACTGCCATGACCAATTATCTTCAGCAAGTTATGAAACTGAATAGCAAATAATTTACTGAGACAATAGGCCATGCATTTGCTCATCTATGTGACACCACAAAGACAATAACCTCATCCTCACCACCACTGCTTGTTGCTGGAGTCACTGAAAGATCCATTTTACTAGCTTGTTCCTAGACATACACTTCCATCTTATTAAAATTCAGATGCACATATGCCCTGTGTTAGCGTCCAAAAACATTGTCTTTTTGATATGTGGAAATCTGTGTCTGCTTTTGACTCCTTAGCTTACTTTCAAGAACTATTAGCTTTGTGCCCAGTACAGAACTGTACCAATGTACTGTGGAAACTGAAGGCGATGAATTTCAAAAGTAATCAAGCTTTGCCAAACAGTGCAGTCGCTTATAACCACGGTTTGTCTGCTATCACCTTCACAATATGAAGCCCAGGCCTCAGCTATGGAGAAAGCATAACTATTTGTAGTGACAGGCTTATAGGAAAAATGGAGATATCCTGCAGAGTCATTGACAAATGGAGAAATGGATTTCCTCAGTGTGGTGATAGAGATGTACAGAGAATTTCAGCAGTCTAATTAATTTCTTGATCAGAGGAAAACAACTCTTCAAGGCAAATGAAAAGGTCATTCCAAATCCCAGGAAAGTATTCATGTCTTTTGTCATATTTGCTGACAGATATTTAAATATAACCACTCACTTTTCCCGTAGACATTGTCAGCAGATGCCAGACAGCTGAGAAGCAGCAATAAATTTGTATCACTGCTCTGACATCTCAACAATGAGGAAGTGGATAAAACTACTAAGTGCTCTTCTTGTGCTTCTGTAAGATAGGTCTGGGTTAGCATACACTTACAAGTCTTGGTGATGTATAGAGGACATAGTGACTTGTCTGAAGATGGGTTAGCCCAGTGAAAAGTATTAGCAGGGGAAAGGAAGAGTGTTCTTTCACTGGAGCACTATGAGAGCATGTAGAAGACTGACAGTCTTCCAGAGATCTTTCGAATTATGTTAATAAAGTCTCTTAATATGCTTCAGGACTGAACCTAATCATATATTGACTGCAAGACTGACTTCAAATACTGCTGGTGGGGTGGGTTTACTCTTTCAGGTCTCTGCAAAATGGAGACAAAGGCATTCCTTTTCCTCACCCTTTCATTATAATTTCCTTTAAGTTTTAAGTTTTACCTTGTAAAAGCTTCAAGGTAAGGAAAGGTCTGCAATTATGATGCGAATGGACACACTCACATTATAGCACAGGATCCTGAACACAGAAGAATGAAGGCTCTTGATCAGACAGGTAATAATTTTTTGTTGCATGGGTAAACTGTATAACCAGGTTCCAGTATTAATTGATATTTTTACAGGAAGACTAGGAAAAGTACCAGCTCCCTTCCATCATGGTATCTCATTCCATCAGAGAACCTGACCCTCTTCCACGATCAGAATTATTCTGTATTCCCTGTTCCATAATGCCTTGCTTCCAGCACACTTTCCAACCTAAAAATACCCATATGTGTTGATCGGCCACGTGGACACTTCTGGGAGTATGGAATGAGTGTATAGTGTCTTCTTAGAAATGTTTATTCATGCAGACTGTGAACAAGAAACTTCTTGCTGGGAAAAGACTTCAGCAATGAATGGACACACTCATTCGTTCAGCAATGAAGTTATGAGCTTGGAGAGAAAGTAAGAGATTTTACATAAATAGACTTGTATAGTGCAGAGAGGTCTTTGCACTCAGAGATGTGGTGAATCAAATCTCATTTCAGAATATTAGATGATTAATACATAAATCAGAAAGGAAAGAATTGCTCACTGTTCATTCACTAATTACGTAGAAATGTATGAAAGTATAAGTTACTTTCTTTTGATTGGGAAAGTGAGGGAAGCAGGAATACTATGCTTATATTGCATTAATGGCCTGCATGTGTTAAAATCATAAATACATAATGTGATAGTTGCTTTTAATGCTTAAGTGTATCACCCACTGATCATCTCTCTCGAAACCAAAGGTAAGATTTTACTTTACATTGAATTCCATGTCCCTCTTACATGTAAATGTACAAAATAGATACGTGAAATATTTTTAGATGTTCAAGAAAAAAAGAAAAAGAAAGGCACACGTGAAGTAAAAGCAAAGTCAAAGAACACAAATGTTCCCTAGGAAGCAAGGGAATGTTTTTTTCCCTTGCTTCTCCAAGCATATACAGACAATATATTAAATGCTCAGAAGGAAAGGTTGTCTGATAGTATTTACATCCTCTTGAGTAAATCTTCAGAAAGAATAAAACTTACAAGTTTGACCTATTTTAGGCTCCAAGTAGGCCAATGAATTTAATTAATTTAATTACAAAAGCATGGAGGCAGTAGCCCCTCCTCCTCATCAGCAGTGTGCAATCAGAGGGCTATGCACAAGGCATATGGTGCATTGGTTCCATTCACATTGTGTCACAACTTCTGGAACCGGTTCATAAGGATGAATTGCCATTTGTGTTGTTTTGCAAGGTGCATCTGGTGAAAAAAGCTGTTGTTTCTTGAGACAAATCAGGAACTAAAGAGAACATGTTCAGTGTTGTTCCTTCATAATATTAATATCTACATGTGTATATGTATAACTTATGTTCTATCTATACACACTGCCTATCCATAGGCATGGACAATGGCTTTTATAGCCTTTACAAATGCTGTCGTGGCTTAAGGCTAACTCACGCAGACTCTCTCTCTCTCACTCACTTCCCCCTCTTTCTTCCCCCTGCTCCCGGGTGGATGGGAAGGAGAATCGAAAAGAATGCAACTCCCACAGGTTGAGATAAGAACAGTTTAGTAACTAAAGTATAACACAAATCACTACTGCTACCACCAATAATAATAATGACAAGAGAAATACAAGGAAAGAATACAATTCTCACCACCTAATACCAAGCCCGACCACGCAGTGCACCCCCCACCCTTCTGGGTCTCTCCTCTCCGTCCTCCATCCTGGGCATGACGTGCTGTGGTATGGAATAACCTCTTTGGTCAGTTTGGGTCAGGTGCCCTGTCTCTGCTTCCTCCCGGCTCCCCTCCTCCCTGGCAGAGCATGAAACTCAGAAAGTCCTTGGTCAGACCAAAACATCACTAAGCAGTAACCGAAACACTGGTGTTATCAGCGCTGTTCCCAGGCCCAAAATCAAAAACACAGTGCTACACCAGCTACCAAGAAGGAGAAAAAATGACTGCTGCTGCTGAACCCATGACAAATGCTCAAGGAGAAGCAAGTATTTTTATACAGATACTGAAGTTCACGTTCATCACACCATACTAGGATGGCTGAAATACAAATATGAAAGATGAGAATACTGAGAGGAAACTTAACTTTCTTTAAACTTGATGCTTCTTCCATTTTTTCTCTTTCTTTTGCTGAATTTCCTGCTGTATGATTACACAAACTCTAACCCTCTGTGAATAAATTCAGCTAAAGAAATTTGCAGAAAACTAAGCTGGGGACAGGGAAATCAGCCTTTCCTAAAATAGTTTGTCACCCTATCAGCGCCTCACTCTGATTCACAGCACAGTCATTCAAGTGCTTCTAGATGTGTAGGGACAAGGACAGCACATGGAGGATCAACGAGAAGCCAGATTTGGGAGAAAAGTGGGAACAGCCTTTTCCTATAGAAGTGCTGGCTTCTACCAGCTTGAGCTGGTATGATAGGCAGAGCATCAGCTGGCTCATCTTAGGTCCTTCATGGTGTAAAATGAGAAGTTGTGAGTGGTAATTTTTTTCTTCTGAGTATACCTGTTTGCAGATATGAAAAGACAGGACGATTTTAGAGCCTGCCACCAAGTTGTTCGCCCCAGACAGAGGATGTTTGAAGTGACTACACTGTGAAAACACTTGGCTTGACAATAGATGTGTAATTTCCAAGGTTGCCTTCCTTCCACCCTCCATTTCTGATCAGAGCCTAACCAGCAAAAGGCGTTGTAACCTGGTTTTGATATTATGGTCTCTTGCCTGTGTGCTGTGACTTATTTTCTTCCTCTGACTTTATAATTACAGCACATCCATGCGCTCCTTTATGAAGTAGGTATGATTATTTCACTACTTGCTGTATATGGCAACCAAGGGATGAAGCTATTATGTGACCTATTCAGGATTTAAATGTGCCTCCAACATCCTACTCTCCACCCCTTTTCTCGCCCTCCCCCCCCCCCCCCCATCCCAGGTATTTGTTTTTGCCACAGAAATGAGTTTGTGCTGAATCAACCCACCAAGGAAGACAGTCTCCTTTTATTAATATACTTGTAGAGAAACTTCCTACAGAAGGAATATCTGTCCCTAAGCTTGTTTGGATATAAATTAACATTGTGAACTCCTCAGGAATAAAAATCATGTCCATTTATGATCTTTCATCCTGATATTTCTCATGTAAAAACCAGCACAATCTGGATTATGGTACAAGTAAATTGCAACAAAGCTTTTGTAAAAAATTGAATGAATAAATTAAAAGATAAACCTTCAATTATAATTCAAATTTCAATTATTATGAAAAGAAATACTAAAAAAACCAACTTAGCAGGTAAACGAACATGTGGCATTTAAACTGTACGAAGAGTGGGGGAGATGGATTGTTTGGTTGCTTTTCTTAAATATCTATATTTTTCTTTGCCTGTAGGTCAGAATTGAAGCTATTTTAACAGGAATCTAAGGTTAATCTAAAGTGACATTTATTTTAATTTTAACTCAGGAATGCAAAACAAAATCTTTCGAGGCAGAGCAGCCCACTGTGCTTCAGTTTGAGTCCTGATGGATTAAATAAATTTTAAAATGCAATCTAAATTTATTTCAAAGCTCAGCAGAATTCTGAATGTAGGAACTGTTTGTTTTTTTTTTTTCCCAGAAAACACGAAAAAAGCCTGAAGCAAGTTAACAGTCTGAAAGCTATTTTTGCCTGATTCCTTTTGCTAGAAACAGCGGCAGGAATATTCTCCCAGGAAGTTGTGTAATACAACATGCAAACATTTTGGATAGGAGCTGAAGAAACGTTTTGTAGATCTCAAGCTACAGAAGGAGTTCAGGTGCTCAGTAAAAGATTATTGGCAAGCTGAGGGCCCAATTTCTTTTTACCTGATGAAGGCTAATTACATTATAAGCAAGCAATGGACTAAATTAGCCTCTGGAGGTACCTCTCTCTGTTACCTCTGCAAGGAATGTAAGGTGAATATGCTCAACAGCCTCCTGGGTATTTAGTAGAATTTTTATAAGTGAATCATATTTCTGCATCTTCCCTTTTTTTCCCCACTATACTGCTTGTATATATACGCACCCTAAGGACACTGAAAAAGGAGAAAAGGAGTTCTGAGGGATAACGTTATTGCTCTCTGCAGCTTCCTGAGGAGGGGAATTGTAGACAGCAATGCTGATCTCTTCTCCCTGGTATCCAGCGGCAGTATACATGGGAAAGGTTCAAAGCTGCATCAGGGGAAGTTCAGACTTGATGTTAGTAAACATTTCTTTAACGAAAGGGTTATAAAACACTGGAACAGGCATCCCAATGCTCCAAACCTGTTAGTATTTAAGAAGCATTTGGACAATGCCCTTAGTCGTATGCTTTAACTTTTGGTCACTCTTAAGTAGTCAGGCAGGTGGACTGTATAATCACTGTAGCTCCCTTCCAAGTGAAATATTCTTTCTATTTTATTCTATTCTGTTCCATTCTTCTCTAATGTATGCTTCTAAATACATATGTATATATATGTCGCATGATCCAGCCTGTGTCTAGCACTGCAGAGTTTTCAAGATAAGAGTACGGCTCTTCTTTCTTGTCTCTGGGAATCCCAGCTGCTCTGCATGGGTCATTTTGCCTGCTTTATTGGAGATATATTTGATTTATTTCCACCTGATTCATGTATATTTTATTGAAACCTGTCTTTTTTTGCACAAGCGCTGTACACAGATTTTTTCAGTGTGATCAGAATTGATTAAGAATGGACTCTCTTGCTCCGTCTCTCCTAATGCTATCTATTCCAGGACTGAGGTAATACAGATTTACAAATGGGATTGAAAACCTGCAGCCAGGGGGTTCATGCCAGCAAGAACAGGACCTGTTCTGCAGATGACAAATTTGCACAGAGATTCAGTACAACACAATCAAAAAAAGATCAGTGACATTCATGGCAGATATCTTTTGAAGCCTCTTGTCTTGAAGAAGCTCCTGTGCACTGACCTTATGTAAGGCTTGTGACACCAGGCTGGTATACTGAGTGTTCAAGTGACAGGAGAAATACTTGTCCTTCTAAAGGCGTTTGTGCCTTTAGTAATAGTTTCAGCTCTGATGTCTCTGAAGACCTCTCTTTGTGATGGTTTTGTCCTTTGGAGTGGCCAAAGAAAGGAGGAGCCCTTTAGTGAGATTTGGCTGTGTTCAAATCACTACTACACTTGTCAGATGCAAATCAACAGTAGTCCCAGTTAAATCCAGTCCTGCTCTTTTTTTCTCTCTACTTCTTGAAGTGTATAAATCTTAAAATTTTCAAACCCCTCCAGACACAAACATTTTCTCTCACTCACAAACACAGAGCCAAGTCTTGCTTAAAACCGAAAAACAAAAAATCCCACTTTAATATTGAAAAGTCAGAAAGAAAAATCTGTTTGTCTTCTTACTGAAAAAAACCCACCTCAAAACAGAAAAGTAGAGGTTTAATGTGAAGCTAAAATATGTATATATACACACACACATGCTGGTGTTTCTGTAAACATGGATGGGAGTAAAGGTGTGGCAAATTACAGTTGTGATATTCATATTTAAATTCAGATACACTCTTGAAGGTAAAAGAAGGTTACTTTACAGGTGAGAAACACAGAGTTATGGGGGAAATGAAAGGGTCAGGATTGCTCCTGCCACCACTTCTGTGATGTGTAGTTTTGCTGTCTCCATCACCCACTAACTACAGACATGCCCTGTGGACTTACCTGGAATTTAAGAGACCCTACTGAAATGTGTCATTTGGCTCCAGCTCTTTCATATACTTTCAGATGAATTACTAAGGCCAGTCATTGCTTAAATCTCCATGGATTCTTCTTCCACTTCAGTGAAGCAGAGGATTAACAGGTCCCTGCCAGGAGTTACGGTCTCTGTCATAGCATCAGCAGAAGGAAATGAATGCCTGCTGCTGTTGATCGTTTGGTATTTTAGCATGTACATCAGTCTGTGAGCTGCAGCAAAAAAGTAAGGGATAGAGGAGGATAGTTTCTGGGAAAGTACACAGTAAATTTCCCAAGCAATACCTGATGACACTGGGATGGAAAGCATTAGCCAGTTCTAATGAAAATATACTGATCAGATTTTGAGGAGGATGCCTGTGTTAGTAGGTTTTGCATTTATAGAGTCAGGTGTGGTTTAATGGGCAGCATGGCTCAGTCTGATCTGACTGATCCTAGCCCTGGGCAGTCTGGCTGCAGATGGCGTCTGTCTGTGGATAACACAAAGGGTTTTGTTGTGTTTGGGGGATAGTTTTCCTTATTTTTATTAAACAATAAACTATGTAAAGAAGTTTTAAAAGGGTTTAGCAATAATAGTGATGTGCCATATGAGAAACAAAAGCTAGTGTTTTGTTGAAGTGATCCTTAATAGAAAGATTATGCTGCTTGCTCCTTTGAAAGAAAATGTGCAGGAGAAAAGACAGGAAAGGGTAAGAACATTTGTCCTTTTGTATTCTAGCTCAGCAGCCACATCACTAAGTGACTTAATCACTATAAGCTGCTGCTGTTCTTTTCATTTTCCCCACAGGCAGCCTCTTCCCTTGGTGTGCCAGTATCAGATGGGGAATTAGGAGCCACTTGCTGCCAGTGCTGTAGGCGAATGTATGAATGACCACTGAGTTGTTGCACAATCTGTTTCACTGGCACACCATGATGCTAAAAGCTTTCGAAGAAAATGAGGTCCTAGTCCCAGCCTGCACTACTGTTGGAATTGTTAAAAAGAGTAAGATTTTTTCTCCAAGGTAGCAATGGGGTTTAGCTGGAGAAGCTTTGGGAAAGAACAGGAATGGTGTAGGAAATGGGATGAGGTGCCTCTGTGATTCTCACTTCTGCTGGGGGCACTCACTGAATCCTGGGGAGAGCTGAGCTACTGGGACTGTGAATCAGAAGGAAAAAAATCAAAATCTCTCAATGGATGTGCATGTAGTTGTAGTTTTTCCCCTGAAAAATAGGGAAAGTGCTCAATGGGGAAGGGACTTAGAGTTGACAACTTCCAAATGAAAAAATTGCTTGGAGGAAGACAGAAGATTTCTGACTTGACATGATCGACTGGGCCAAAATCAAAATAGCTTGTTTTCCTCTTTTTATTTTCCATTCAGTTGAATTGGGAACACTTGGATAAGTGCATTGTCCTATGGGGAGTGCACGCCTTTTAGTCTCAAGTCTTTATTCTGTGGCCACTACTGCTGAACCACTTTTCTCATATGGTTCCCTTCTTGGCATCAAATGCCACATGGATCCTAGTAAATGCTGTCTGCTCTAGCCCAATCCTGTACAACTTGGACAATCTGGATGAGATCCTAACAGGTACTGCTGCAGTGCAGGCAAATGTTTCTCAGTGTCAAAGCAAGCCGCAATGTTTCATATAAAAAAAAATGACATGGAGACAAATACTTTTCTATTTCTCTGAAAAAGGAAAGGAAAAAAAGGGTATTTTTTGACTTAAAATGAGCAGAAAACAAATGTGGAAATATCAGCAGAAATTCCAGTTCCTGACAATCTGAAAAAACATACTGTAAACAAGAGTAAAACTACTTTGTTTTGCAAGAGATTGTAGTTGTACCTGGTTTGGTAGGGGTGAGAAGTGAATCAAGTCCTTTTTTGCCAATGCAAGGTATTAATTAAACAGCAGGAAATACAAAACATGCAGCCTGTTTATAACTCACATTTTACATAGTTTCTTTTGTGGAGACAGAAGTAAGTACCCATTGGGCCACTTGCCAGAGGTTTAACTCCAGCCATCCATTCATTATAATACTTGTGTATGATGATTGCCTATACAGTGGCATCAGCAGTACAAGTTTCAAACCCAGCTGGTTTCTCTTTGACACAAAGGAGACAATTCAATTCCATACAAGGATAAACTCAAACTCTGTCTCTTTGTTCCGTGGCTTCTCTTTCCAACAAGCAGAACCAATTTGTGCCTTTTTTTGTGGCAGCTGTACAAGAAAGTGCTAGAAATAGGAAACAGAAGATAATGTTTTCTCCTACATCAAGTAGCAGAAATCTTGCTTCTTTGTCCTCCCAGATTACTTGCATGATCTTAAAGAAATCACAACTTCTGTGTCTGGTTTCCTGAGTTTTCACATGAACATCATCCAGCATTCAGCTAAACACCCAAACATAAGGACCTCAACCCTTCAAAGTCATTTTAGATGTTAGAAACTGTCACTGGAAATATTTTCATCTTTTACTCACACTATCTGATCCTACTTTAGAAGCTGCAATTGTTAGACACATTCTATATGGCCCAAAAATTGCAAGCAAGAGGTTAATCTATGTACAGAGATGCTCACCACCATCTGTTCATGCAAATTTGATGAGGGCAACCGAACTTCCACTCTGTTTCAGGACGAGTCCAGTTCTGGAATCCAGTGAAGCACTACTTTGTAATCTGCTGGAGTCTGGCCTCCTCTCCATGTGGTACCTGCAGCACAGATAAGATTAGAAACCTACCATTAGAGGGTGCCATTTATGAGGTTGTGCAAACCCCAAATTTGAAACCTTATACAATAAATAAATGCAGATAAGCCAGAACCAGAAGTTTTCCTTGCTTCATTCCTACCCCACAAGAGACAATGAAACAGTGTGTTAAAGGGTAAACTTGATGTTATAATGTATTTGCCCACATTCAGAATTAAGTGGTGATAGTGAAGAACAATCATGATTTTCTATTATATAATAGTTACTTTTGGTAACTATTGTTTAATGTTGCTGCAAGTTTGAGGGGTTAAGACTTAAATATCTTTGTGTGCATGGTAGAAGTATGGAGGAAGGAAGTGGAAAGGCAACAGTAAATGATCAGATCAGAAATTACTGGCAAGGCCCAGAAAGCTATGAGATTTGATCAGGGAGGAAGGGGTAAGATACAAGTCTGGATAGAGTTATGCAGCAGTCTGAATGTCAAGAAGAGAAATTGTTGTTGTCATGGTTTTCTTCCTCTGACAGAACCAGAGCCACAACTAAGACAAATGAGATGAAACACTCAAATCATAAAAGATCTCCTGCTTGCTGCCATGACAGAGATGAGAATGGAAAAAACTGAGGTGGGACCTATTCCAGGTGAAGTCTGTGGTTTTGTAGAACGTAAAGCAAAGATGATAGAAGACAAACAAGACCGAGATAAGAGTTAAGCTGTCTCGTCTATCCTAACCCCATATTTTTTTTCACTAATAAACATGAAGATTAATTGACAGAAATGCAAAAATCACTGCTGTATATGGGATTGCAGCAGGTGCGTCTACTTTATGTCACTGGTGTCATTTCTCCTTTCCATAAAAAACAGTAGAATTTAATTGAGTTAAAAGTGATTTGATTGAGCCTGGGTACTCATTATACCAGGGACGTTATACTGAGCTGGGTCAAAGAAAAAACCCTGACGATAAATAGAAGATGAAAACTGGAAGGACCACAATTACTTGTGAAATTGTTTTAAGTTTGGCTCATAGTATCAGCAGCTCTCCCTTGTACTACAAAAAAAAAATGTTTGTGGATAATTTATTTTGAAAAATTAAAACTGTAACACTTCAGTTAAAATGAAAAATAGCATTCAGGATGCTAAAACTATCACATTTTTAGAATTTTAAAAGAAAACATTATGAGTAGGGTTTGTTTTTTTTAATTGAAACTTGGCAATATGAAATATATTAAAATGTATTTTTAAAGCAGAAAAAAAGAATTGGTCAAAGCCAATAAATCACTCCACTTGGGACTGAGCACAATATCTGTGGATGGCTTTTACGAAAAATAAAAAAGACACAGAAAATATCTCCATTTTTACTTAACCTGCAGCTTTTTTTTTCTTATTTTTAAAGTAATCACTGGGTAAAAGATCTCTTCATTCTGATCTAGTTGTGATCAAAACAGGGTTACATGAAGGTAATCATAATTCCTTTATCTTACAGATAAAAAATTAAAGCACAGAGAAAAAAGATGACTTTCCAAGATTACATGTGAAAAGTAGCCCATAGAATGAAGATTACCTAAACAACATCTTAAACAGTGACTTAATATTACCTGTACTGCATGGGAAACACGGAATGAGCTTTCAAATTACCATATACCAATAAGTTCCTTCTTTTTGTAAAATAAGACTTGCCTCTTTCAAGTTATGGGTTCTATATCCCAAGTCTCCATATTTGGCATAAAGGGACAGTACCTGTGAATAAGATAGTCCCAAATTTATCGTTATCTGTTGCAATGACTGAGGATGAAATTCCATTTCATAATTGCTTTTTTCCTAGCACACCTCTGAAGTCCTTACTCTGCAATGCATTAGAGAGGTTGCCCAGGGAACGATGTTAGCTTTTTTCCCACCACAATGCAAATTAATCTCTTTGAGAACCTGCTGTTTCCTAAGAGGTGTGTGGCCTAGAAATCATTCATTTGTCAGAAATGGTCCAGTTTCTTTCCTCATATTCATCTAATATACTCAAAAGCTGCTCTTTTCATTACTGTTGTTACATCTATAAGAATCTCAAGGTTAACAGCAAATGAGATGGGGCTTTGTTCTCATAAGGATTGATCGCAGCTACACTGACTTGATGACATGTTGACTGATATTTGAGATATTAAGCTCCTTCACTCCTGCAACCTTCAGTGTCAAGGAGAGAGTTTGTAAGTTCATGAAAGCATTCATACATCCAAGGCAGTGAAGCATAACACTGAGGTCAATGTGCAGATGAGAAGGCAAGTTTGAACACCAGATTCCCACTGAATTCAAGAGGAAGTGGAAATGCTCTTTAAGTCATTCACTGCAGGCCCACACCTTATGCCAGGATTTCTTTCTGTAAAGGGTTGGTCAGTCTGAGGCATAAGCAGAGTAGCTGGTTGCTAATGAGCAGCAGAGCTGAGATGAGAACAAGACCATTCTGCATGGCAGCATCCTGGCTTGGACACTAAAGGCACCAAACAGGCATTCAAGGCTTTGCTGATTTTTTAAAGACAATCTGCCTACTGCTGCCTTTGCTTTCCTGTGATGTATGGAGAGAATGCAGAAGATGTACAGAGTGAATGCTGAAGTAAGCTGGCCTAGGAATGAGAACAAAATTGAATTGTTCTTACATTGCTAAAACTTTTATGTTGGTGTACACTTTTGAGGACAGAATACTTTGGACTCTGGTCAAGTAATGGTGTTTTTGTTGCCTGCCCAGGACTCTGGAAATTTAATCACAGGTTCTTAGTCTGAAAAACATCTGCCGCTCTGAGATCAGTAACTCGACCTCTATTCAGACCACCTGAAGTGGATATATTGTCCTTACCCACAATCACATTTGTATTGTGAGCATCAACAAAGTGAAAACTGTAAGTGCTCACATATAAGATGGCTATTTCATTACCAATACAGACAGGCCCAGCTGCTGTTGCAGTCAGTGGAGATTTTCCCCTATTACACAACAGAACTGTAGTGAGTCTACATTTTAGCTTTTATTATGGCATTCATTCAGTACATTGCAATGACCAGTGTAAAATCTTTCAAATCACTAACGGACCACTGAAGGGGAGGAACATCTTCACAATTCCAGAGAATCATGACCTTCCTGTGCTAAGATCAAGATCTTATTTAACTGAGATTTCAAGCCCTTTGTACAGAAATGGCTAGGCAATTACTCCCTGGCTCCTGTCTTTTCTGTATAGAGGGAACTTTGGCTTTCTAAAGCACCAATTATAAAGCCCCACAACTCTTTCTTTGAATTGTTTCGTTGCTCCTGTTAATTGTCTGGTTTGAGTCTCTGCCAGAGTGAAAGTACCTTGTTACAGAGTTGTGAACCTGCAATCAACTTTGAAAACTTCCACTTTACAAGTCATATCTTTTACCTTTTTTTTTTTTTGTTTAAGTGAAAGGAAAAAAACATAGAAAAATGTATTAGGTGTTTCCTAAATCAAAGTCTTTAATAGCATGTTAATATAAGTTGTTATAGATTCTGAAAAGCAGTTACAGACAGCTGAAATTTTCCTATGGCTTACTGTCAAATATACAAGAGACTGTTTGGAAAGTCTGTAAGCACTGTAATCATGGATAAAAAATATTCTGCAACGGGACTCTAAATTTGCAGTAATTATGTACCATTTAGTTAATCTGCCTACATTATTTATGAAGAGTATTTTGTAGTTAAATACTTGAAGAGTTGACAGGATAATGTTCAACATCTACTTGGAACAGAAGTGATGGAGAAGCAGTAAAAAATAATTTCAATTTTAAAACACTTTTTGTGTTCATTTCCTTGTTTGGTTTTAACTCAGAGACATAGTGTAAGATCTTTCTAAAAAAAAGATAAAAAAGAAAAGCGAACTGTTGTGGTTTAAGCCCAGCCATAACTCACGCAGTTGCTCTCTCACTACCCCCTCCCTTCCTCCCCCCTGCTCCAGGAGGGATGGGGAGGAGAATCCAAAGAATGTAACTCCCATGGGCTGAGATAAGAACAGTCCAGTAACTAAGGTATAACACAAACCACTGCTGGGACCACCAATAATAATAATGAAAAGGGAAATACAATGGAAGAGAATACAACCGCTCACCACCCACCAACTGATACCCAGACCAACCCGAGTGATCTCACCCTTCTGGGTAACTGCCCTCAGTTTATATAGTGGGCATGATGTGCTGTGGTATGGAATACCTCTTTGGTCAGTTTGGGTCAGGTGTTCTGTCTCTGCTTCCTCCCGGCTTCCCCTCCTCCTTGGCAGAGCATGAGGCTCAGAAAGTCCTTGGTCAGACTAAACATTACTGATCAGCAACTAAAAACATCGGTGTTATCAGCACTGTTCCCAGGCTGAAAGTGAAAAAACACAGTACTGCAGCAGTTCCTAAGAAGGAGGAAAATGACCACTACTGCTGAACCCAGGACAGTATCCACCCCTTATTCCATACCATTCACGCCATGCTCAGATCCCACATTTTCAATATACCATCACTCTTATCTCATATATATACATATATATACATACACACTCACATAGAAAGAGAGAGAGACCATTCCTTAGTGCATGGACCTATCCCCATAAAGCTGCTAAGTCCATCAGGTCCATGGTGTTGGGCTCCATCTCTTGTAACAGTCTTTCAGAGCAGGAGAGGCTGTGTGCAGTGTTCACACTTGTGAATAACCTGGGCAATAGTGTCCATTGCTATGTCCACCCATCGCTCATGAGTCCATCTGTATGCTGCATCTCTGCCCTGATGGCCTGAAGTGTCATGGGCCCACTAGGCTCAAAATAATTCACCCTCCCCTTCAGCAGTTTCTGCAGCTTGTCGCTGGGGACTCCATACAGCTGCCTTCCATCTCTGACACTTCCAAAGCACCGGAGGGGCCCAATAGACTAGATACTCACCCATACTGTCCCACACACCCTGCCACTCATAACTGTCCAGCCTTGGGAAAAATCTCTTGGTCCTCCTATGTAATTGTCTAACCCCAGACAAGGCCCACACCCCACTCTGCTTAACTCTCGGGACAAGACAAAATGGTCACAGGTAAAACACACCCTGTATGTGTGCCAACATGGTGATCCCCATCACAATCAGCAGGCAGGTCTCAAGGGTACCCAAAGGCCATTCAAACCCTTCAGAACTCTCAAATGAGGCTGCTGTGCTTGTCACTGGGGCTGGTGTAGCTGCTGTGCTTGCTGGCTCTCTGACCACCAGCTTCTCTTTTTCTGAGTCCAGATCTTCCTCCTCTGCCTTGCTGGGAAGTGCTGCGTGGTCTCCTGCATCCTCCTGGGGCTTGGGCTCATGGGGCTCAATGAGCGGCTGCTGGGGGATTCTCTCAGCTGCCGTGGGGCTGGGCTCAGCTGCTGTGGGGCTCAGCTTCTCCACCGCCTCCTCCCGCTGCTCGGCAGATGCCTCCTTCCCCTCCTCGACCACTCCAACCTCCTCCACCAGAAGCTGCTCCCTCCCGGCCTCCTGGTCCCGGGGCCTCTCTCCCAGGCTGGTTTGGCCCCTGGCGGCTCCCGGGGCCACTCTCCCTTGGCTCCCTCCAGCCTCATGAAGATGGAGGCAAGGATGAGAGCCAGAACAGCGAAGAACAACGGGACGGCCAGGTACAAGTCCACATCCACATCCATCCCGCCCTGCTGCCAGAGCCCGCCTGTGTTACAAGTCACTGCCATAAAGTACAATGAAACAAGAGCCTTAGCCCAAGCCCGCCATCTGATAAACAGTAAGACAGCAAATACTGGCTGTAAGTAAGGTATGACATGCTGAAACTGTGAGATGAAGAGCAACAACTTTGAGAGCCAGTAAATCAGCATTGTGACGAGTGACTATTAATCCGAAGCAATGAATGCTTATCACAAATACGATTAGACACACTCTGTTCAGATCTGTCATTATCTCAACCCTACGTGTCCCACTTTGGGCCCCAAAAAACAACTGTCGTGGTTTAAGCCCAGCCGTAACTCATGCAGTCGCTCTCTCACTAACCCCCTTCATCCACTCTGGCTCCTGGAGGGATGGGGAGGAGAATCCAAAGAATGTAACTCCCGTGGGTTGAGATGAGAACACTCCAGTAACTAAGATATAACACAAACCACTACTGTGACCACCAATAATAATAATGACAAGGGAAATAACAAGGGAAGAGACTACAACTGCTCACTACCTGCCAACCAATACCCAGCCCAACCCGAGCAGTGATCTAACTCTTCCAGGTGACTGCCCCCAGTTTATATAGTGAGCATGACGTGCTGTGGTATGGAATACCTCTTTGGTCAGTTTGGGTCAGGTGTCCTGTCTCTGCTTCCTCACAGCTTCCCCTCCTCCTTGGCAGAGCCTGAGGCTCAGAAAGTCCTTGGTCAGACTAAACATTACTGATCAGCAACTAAAACCATCGGTGTTATCAGCACTGTTCCCAGGCTGAAAGTCAGAAATACAGCACTGCAGCAGTTACTAAGAAGGAGAAAAATGACCGCTACTGCTGAACCCAGGACACTCGCTCTCAGTATGTATGTGTACATAACTGCTGCACACATCTGTATGCCAATGCCTACTTTACAGTGAGACACAAATAGCTCAGTTTTTTTCTGTGAGACCTCACATACCTGTCTTTTTCCACACTCAGTGCCATGGATGAAAACAGTTTGCACTCTAATTTTCATGAAGATTAGACCCATATAGAGATCAGTGTCATAACACTGGTTGTGATCCTATCATGTAACATATACGGATGAACATGTGCACTGAACCCTCTTACAATTTTAACAAAGGCAAAACCTCAAAGACAAAAAGGAGCAAAATGTGCCTTAGGTGTTCTTGCCCTTTTCCCATTGCCATCCAAGAAGGGGACTTGGCCAAGCCACTTCTCTTCAATAACACTTGTAATCTGGGAAAAGTAGGAAGGAAGGATGACTCCCAAATGGAGAAGCAATGAGGATAGAAAAGGGCAAAGTGTCAAATGCACACGTTGTGCCCAAAAGTGAGCCTGACTGATAGAAAGTCAGGTGAGCCGATGCTCCCCCTGATTTCATAAGAATTGCTGTTGCACAGCATTTCTAAAGCTCTTGGTGTGCATGCGTGTGTGCCTGCTTGCGGGCAGTGGATGAGTGTGTGTGCACATATCCTCCCAAAGCACAGACAGTACCACCAGATGGGATAGGTTCTTAAACTATTTTCCCTTGTTCTTTTCTAGCTCCTAGACCCTGAGATTAACTGGCATTAGAACAAATTCCCAGCTCTGTCTGGGATTTCCTCCATGAACAAAATCTGCTTTGTTTGCCCACATGAGCTGTCTGTACAGCATGTATCAGATTCATTCTTTATTTATAACCCCATGAGACCATAACATGCAAATGCTGTTTCTTCAAAATCGAATTAATGCCATTCATTATAAGGTGGGTGGTGACTCACCACAAGATGACAAGCCTGTTGAACCAGGATTTATTACCCACTCTAGTTAGTGGCATGAGACATTTTTTTGCAGGCTGAAGGCAAGTGCACTCACTCTCCCAGAAGGGAACAGTCAGTCAGTTTTATGAGATCTCACTGAACATACAAAAGTATTTTTTCTGTGACTGATTCACTGACATCCGTGGTTATAATGGATGGCCCTAAAGGCATTGTCGTTAACAACACTTCATTTCAACTAGGTGTCTGCTGTTTGGTTAGTTTTTTTTCTGGTATTAAACCAAAGGGTCTAAATACGTGGTAAAGTCCCAACACATGGTTTTGGATAAAGTTCGTCTTGAGACGAAAAGCAGTTGCTGTCAGAGCTACTATCCAAAAAGTGGTTTTGCCACCTCTCTGTTGAGCTATGGCAGTGGCCTGAACTAGCATGGTATGTACCACATGTGGCCAACACAAGGAGAGAAGAAGCAGTCACAAAGGGAAACCACTTCTTCTGATGGCAGCCTGCACCGTGCTGGGTTTGAAGAGGTTTTCAAAACATACTCTGAGATGAAAGCACTTTTGTAGCAAAGCTTCATAAAACCACAGGCATTATGAATTCATGATTTATTTCCTGGAGTCGGAGGATTGATTACATGACAAAATCCCAGCTTTGGTCAGGCATCTGCACAGGACAAGCACTTGGCAAAGGAGGAATGCTACTTTCTCTCTTCTGATTGCCTATCCAGTGATGTGGGACACATAACTCACTTTCTATTTTCATAACACTGAGATACGTTTGGTTTTGTTTTGGTTTGTTTTTTTGGTCATTTTTTTGTCGCTTGTTGTCTTTTTTTTTCCAGTAAAATGCAGTGAGACTTGCTGTTAAAATTAAATACATACTATTTCTTTATGAAAACAAAGTAAAACTTGAACTATAATCCACATAGATGAAGTATACAAAGGTCTGCCAGGCTATACAGAGATCCTGACACAAGACCAGCATTGTCTCACCAAGAAATTAACTCTGTGCATCCATCAGAGCATCACTGTTGTTATTACTGCTAGAATAAGAAGGATGAAGCAGAATGAACTCATCTATATAATGCCTGTTTGGAAACATGATGGGACTGCTGCTATTATTTCTAACATATCAGAGGAAGATGAGTCCTTGATGGTGCCTAGTAGCATACACTGCTCCTATGTACCTTTCCTGAATATCTGTTGGGGTGCCAAATGAAGGAATCTTTTTTTACCCACCCAAAAAGGTGAAAAGAGAGGAATCTCACTTTGTAGCCATTGTCCCCCCTCTTTGGATCACCGTGAGATGCATCCCCACCTTCCCAAGCATTATCCTTACCAGAGAATGGAGGCTGAGACATAGAAAAGTGGTGAGGACTCCATCCCAAATGCACTCTGAGCCAAGACCTGCTTTGTTGATATTGAAGGACTTTTACTTTCCATATGCCAGTGGATACCTTAGGCTCAGGCATAATGAAAGGGTATGTCATGGAAGGGAGCAGTTACAGGAAAAAAGAGTGGTAACCAGCTTCAGTGAAGAGGGAGGGTGGACTGACAGAGGAAGAGATGGCTCCAGATATGGTGCAGCAGCTGTTGCAATATATTGCAAATAGCCAGTTGTTCTTGAAATTGCTGTTAAAGTCCGAAGAATTTCAATCCATTTGACCCTATCTAGCTGAGAGAAGTGTTAGCAGCACAGCTGTACAGGGACAGAGCTCAGCAATTGCCTTAGCATTCACACTGATACTCAGGGAGTACCCAGATGATCCTCGGTTTTGCTGCCAATTTTACATTGAAGAGCCATCTTGATGTGTCTTCCCTCTGCAATGCAAACATTGTAGAGAAGGTTACTTTAGCTAATGCAAAAAACACCCTTGAGAGAACATTACTGGCTTGTTCACTTCAGCTTTTCGCCATCTACATCTTTGCCTTCCTTGACTCAGCTGCACACCAGTGAATACTGAGCCTGCTCAGCCTGAGGAGAGCTGGAAAACTCAAGAAAAAAGAGGTTTTTTTATCTTGCACAGTTGTACAAGCCCATTGACCATTACAGTGACAAGGAAAATAAATACACTATAAAGTATAACTATACAGTGTTAAACTCCCACTGGTCTGGAGTCTCAAGGGTTGGTACCTCTTACTTTTTCCTTTCTGTTTTTGGCATTCAAGTTAAGCAGGATATTAGGAGATGCTGGGCTCCTGACCAGGAGGCCATCCTCTCAGGAACAATTGACATTTACAATAGGAGACAACAAATACTTTGAAAAATGATTTTTATCTGACTCACCCTGTGATTTTATTGAAGCAGTTGAATCTTTTAAAAAAGGAATGCCTTGAAGGATCAATGACATGACAAAGCAGTTTAGTAAAAAGGAACTGACAGGTTTCCATCTGCTAAGCAGGTCTTTCATCCTGATTGCAAAGAGCTACGAACACATACAAACACACAGACTACACACAGTTATTGACACTCACTGATGAGCCATAACTTGTTATGCGGAGGCACTGTTAACTCACATCTTCTGTTAATGTAGCTGTACTCTCAGACCACTGCGGAAGTAAGCCTGCACCTGCCTGGTTATGAGGCTAAATAGATGATTGCTAAATGCACAGATGCTAACATGACAAAAATCAATTTTTATGCTGGCCTCTGAAATCTGAGCAGTGCTACCCCAACATACAGAGTTTTGTTCAGCAATTTCTGCTATTCTATTCAAAATGAAAGCCAGAAACTAGGGTATTTCATGTGAGTTATTTTTCCTAATATATATTTTTTTAATTTTTGAACATTCAAATTTTGAAATTAGATGTTAATGTATATTTTTTTAGAATTTAATACTACTTATATACTCCAGTAAAATGAATTTGTGACTACAGTATGAAAACCACTAAAAATTTTTACCTTTTTAAAATGAAACTTCTTCAAATCATTTAAAAAATAAGTTGTTGAAATAACTTTGTATTTCTTCAGATTTTATCATAGGAGAGGCTTCATGTTCTGAAATGAAACTTGATCTAAGTTTCACATCAAGTGAGCACCTATCTTTAAAAATAGGGGAGAAAAAAGAAAACAGTTCATGGCAAATTCTGGTGGGTTTTTTACTGTTGTTTTCTTCAGCTGACACTGAACACAATTGTGAGGCTTTTCAAAGGAAGCAGGAATAAACTCGCTAGCTTCAGCTCTCTGGAGCATTTATGTCTTGAGCACGGCTTTGACTTTCCTCTGGAGTCCAAAAAGAGATCAGATATTCAAGGCATGATAAGTCCCATTCTATAAGCCAAATGAATTGGTGACACTCAATTACGCAAGGGCCTTAAATGCGTAAGCTACTGGCTTTATAGATAAGCTTAATTCAGGCCATTACATACATTCACCATGATACTTCTGATAGACAAAACTCACAACCAATTCTTAGTGATTACCCATAGTTTTTTGCACTGAACACGTGGGTGTGATGTGTTATGATGGGAACTAAATCCATACATAGGGACAGTGCTTTAGATACTACAGGTGATTGGCGTTGCTGCTTTCTTTTTGTTCCTTTTAAAGCCCCATGCTCATTCCAGATATAAAAATCTAATGAGCAGTGAAAAATAAGGAGCTTTGTCTATTTTTTTTTTTCTTAACCTCAAAGGAACGCTATTTCAGAATGAGATTTGTGAATAGTGTTTCAAAGTCCTTTCTCCAAAGAGCTTTAGCAAGGAATATGACAATACTCGGATAACTTTTAACCCAGACAAATAGATAAATAAATAAAAGATTTGAAAATTCAACTTTGTTCTGCAGGTGGATGTAAGCAGTCTGACATTTCAGACTGAAATCCCAGATTGTCTTTTGAACTCCAGGATTAAAGAACAACAAGTAGTTTTTCCTTTCTTGCTTTTGTAAATGTGCTCAAAGAAAGCAAGGGGCACAGTCCCAGAGAGCAGTAAATGAGTATAACAAGCCATTTAATAGGGTAGAGAAGAAAGAAAACAAGTAATCTGCCTTCTTGGGAGGCTGGTGATCCCCTTCTAAAATGACTTGAGAGATTTCACCTTTGTTTTATTTCTGCATTGGAATTCAATTCAAAGATTTCATGAAATGGAATTCTGTTAAGATACCCCTTTCCCAAATAAGAAGGTTGGGGGTTTGGTGAGCTTCAAGGTCCTTGCAGGCGTCCAAGATGTTTTCTCCAGCTCTTATGAATATTTCTGTCAACAGTGACATTGATCCCAACAAAACAATATTTGAGGAATGACAAATTTTGTGTTTGTGTTCTTAACAGCCCTGTAAATGATCCTGTCTGTGTATGATGAGTGCGTACACGTTCACTTTCAACTGCGTTAGTTATGGGCCCAGCACTGCAGGCCTAAATCACCTTCTTTCTATCACGAAGAATTAAGTCCTTTATTAGGAAACTACTTTGGACTCCATTCAAGTAAGACATGTTTGTGGGCAATTTTAAGCTGTGGGTAGTCATCACCCTCTTAAACTGGATCACTTTCAAATACTTGGCTCAACTGAGTCCAGAAAGCTCAGCATTTTGGAGGATCAAGTCAATAAACATCTTACTGAACTGCAGAAATTATCGGCTGGGATTCTCCGGCTTGTGCTCTGCAGGTCATACTGGGTGACAGTAATGGACCATTCCAATCCTAAAATCTAGAAATTGATGAGCTTAACTAGGCTACTAATATGCATAAGCCTTTTGCCAGACAAGGCTCAAAATAGCAAAAAACCCAGAAGAAATTCAAAGAATTCAATTTGTTGCTGCATGCCCATCGATATTTGATTCTTTCACCTGTTTTGCACCTTGCAGTTCTTGCCTTTTTCACCTAAATTAAGATCAGACCCATATGAACTGTGCACACTTGATGATCATTATAGATATTAGTCCTGGGGGAGAAAATGGTGCTGAATGATTAAATATTTTTCTGCTGAGCTATTCCATTATTTGACTTTGCAACCAATGTTGTTTACTAGCTGGAAAAGCAAATGTTAAAAATATTTCTGTTCCCCTGCAAGTCTCTTCCTAGCTTTTCTGGTAATTTTTGCTGTTGGTTTTAACACAAAATCTGAATTTTGGAACAAAACCAAGTGCATATGACATTTTCTAATACAGCTAAATAGTCACTTAAAGGACAAAGAGATTTGAAACACTGATGGATAAAGAAGAGAAATATTATTAGATTTCTTTCACTGCTTCTTTGAGGGAAAGGAGGTCTCTCCAGTGTGTCTGTCTGCCTGTTCCCATCTCTCCCCTCACCATCGTTACTGAATACATTTGACTGAAAAGTCGTAAAGAGAAATCTCAACATAAGTGGCCATATAAACATGAGACAGATTCTTCCACAGTATCCCACTGAGTTAAAGATGGGTAGGTTGGAAAACAGAAAAGATAAAGCTTATGTATGTCCCAAAGGGTGAGAAGAGCTTTGGCTGTGCTCTCAAAGCACCAAAGTATCTATGTCTAGGACTTGTCACAAGCAACCTGCATGTCTTTCCTACACTGTCTTCAGCACAGTTTGTTGTAGCTTTTAAAATGGAACTTTAAAATGTGCGATTGTTTTTCTTCTTTTTTTTTATTTTTATTTGTCATTATTTTCATATTGAAAAGGTTGAATCCATCTTCTCTAAGAGCTGGTGATCACACTAACAGCTGGAGTTGTTATCACAGCTTCAGCCCTCCTCATGGCTCTATAACTGACTGATAACACTTAAGACTTCAAGTACATTTGAATAATAATGGCCTACATTTTTCTAAACATCTAGCTAAGTTGATACATGACCTTCATTGTCCAAGAACCCCAAAGCACATGAAACGTACTAATTAACTAAATTTCACAATTGCTAAGTACAATAAAAATGAGGCTGACATTTGATTACGATTTCTAATTATATCAGGGATGCCTGAGGTACAGCAGTATATAAGGAAAGCTCAAAATCTATTACAAGTATAAAGATTAATCTCACTTTCCCAAAGGCAGAGCTGTGAAAAAAGCTCTGGATTCTTGCCTCCTGCTTCCTGGCTCAAGCCATGCACATGATTCCTTTGTTTAACTATTTGCCCATTAAAGCCCTGATTCAGCAATGTCCTTTAGCACAAATTTAATGTGAAGCCTACAAATAATTCAATTAACTCTGTGTTGTGCCTAAAATAGTTTGAGACTGGAAAGCCTTCTGCAGTAGACCTGGTCAAATAAAGCTGTTATAGATGTGTCTTAAACCTGTAGTTAAGAAATTCTTTGATGAATGATTGAAAGTGATTTTCCTAATGATTTTCCTAGATCATTCTCCAAACTGGTCTACTAATCACCATGCAGTCATTCTAGTACTTTAAATTCTTTAAAATATGTTGCAAATATGTGACTTTTTAAATCAACACTTAAACATAGATATGATAGTACATGTGCAACTCCATCCCCAATACATAGATCATGTAGGACAGCGGAGGACAATGTGCTCACTAAATGCATACACAAGCACTGTTCTATAGTAAAGATGGAAATAAGTTTATTCAGTAGTCGTTTAGTGAAGCCTTCGATATGCATTGCAACTTCTGAGACTGTGTTTTTATTCTTATGATGTAGCTTTAGAAATGCTTTGGTCAGAAGCACTCAGCTTCAAAGGACTGAGAATACTGCTCCTTGTCAAGAATTACCCATCACACTACTCAGATGAAGCATTGATTGGAAATTGCCAATGTCTGGGGCAAAAAGGCAGATGCAGTTCTATTGCCTGCACAATGTGATAATGATTTTATTTCCAGAAAGAATTTGCTCATTAGAGAACAAACATGATTTGTGAGATTGCAGCACTATGGATCATTTGCAAATGCTGCTTTTCCCTGCTTAAAGTATGAGGAACAGAGGACTGAGCTAAATGAGGTAATGCTTAAAAAACCCACACTGGATACAAAATTAGACATAGCCATTAGCTCTTTACTCATTGAATCTGCTTTCTAACAGTGAAGAACAACAGAAACAAATCAGAAACAAATATTTTCAAGACTGGATCCCCACAAGACCACTTGACTTACTGATTTGTTGAATAAACAGAGCCCTGAGAAATTATTTTCTACAAAGTTTCTTTGTTCCTTGTTAACAGGCAGTTAAATCCCTTTCCTTAGTCAAATCTGAATGGATTTGGTTAGTGTATTAAAAAGTTATTGGTGAGAAATGGAAAAGCAAGTAAGCAGGGTATGACTTTTGTATGTGTGCACATTCAACTGTGTATGTGTGTACACATACAGTACACACAAAAATACACTTGCTTTCGCAATTCCCCACTAGAACTGTATGTTGAGAGAAAGGCTGAGTATATGTGGAAGATATCATAGCTGGATTTGCCACTCCTGGCCATATAGAAAGAATATTCATTCTGTGCCTTATGATTAACTTATTAGGTATGCCAGGGAGTCTGCCTGCCAGGCATCTAGAGCTCAGTGAAATTGTTCGCTGAATTAACCCCTGTGGTGGTCGCTTCTCTGTGGGACTTCAGTTCTGTGGCATAGAGCTAACAGACGAGGAAGCCTGGAGGTCTGCAGCTGCAGTTACCCAGGAAGGTCCCTCTGAACAACCCAATCAATGTATGGAAATAGACACACTTTGCATATGGCTGATCTAACCTACATGAGCATTTCCTTTGGTCTGAGAGTGATTCTGCTCCTGAAGCACCAGTGTGAGTCCCACAAAGGGTAATCTGTACAAGTTTCCATGTGTGAAGACCACACTTGCAGATTATTGAGTCTTAATCATGGAATTTGCATTCTGACACTGAGAGAAGAACACGGAAGCAGTGCAGGAGAAGTACTTTTTTTGTGCATTACTGTGCTACACAGGGAATATTACTCTTGTTCCAGTTTGGTAAGTTACACCTTGGACTTTAAATATGAATACTGGGAGCACTAGACACATTGCCTTTGCTGATTATGCTTCCTCCATCCTAACCTTGCCGCCTCACAAAAAGATGGCTGCTGCTCTTGGGCTTGACCAAGCCTCTCCGGCTATATCTGGATGCAGAAACCTCATTCATCATTAGGCTGAAGTAAGGAGGACTTCGTGAAGAAGAGCTGCTACCACAGAGGCTTTATAAATGAAGAGTTGGCTTCCACACTCTATCAGAAGTTTCCTCATGTTCAACCAAACAGGCTTTTGGAACAGTACCAGAGGCCTTTAGCACTTAATGACAAGGAAACAAAGCAGAAAAATGAGTTTTACACTCAGAAACAGCCTTCCCTGTCAAAAGAGTGCTATTTACACCCCCCACAATTCCCCTGCCTTGATGAAAGGGCAGTATCTTTCCCCTTTCACAGTTTCTAGGAGGCTATCTGTGGCTGAGGAGATGGGAATTCTGGCTGGTCTCTCCAGGTTGACTGGCAAAAATCATACGTCAGGAAATCAAGGGGAAGAGTCTGCTACTCTGTGTGCTTGTAAGGTTGCCACTTACTGGATGTGGAGGTAAATCAATCCATTAACTTATCCTAACCATGGTTCTAATTAGTTGCATATGTATAATCAGCATGCTCACAGGTATCTCCTCCGGGAATAGTGGGCTGACAGATGCAAATTTGTTACTCTGCATCTGCTGTCAGATTTGGAAAGTCTGAATCTTTTTGAAAACGAATTAAAGCAACAAAACCCAACCAAATTTCCCATCTGACAGTGTCCATTGTGAACAGATGGCTGGGAACACCTTTTTCAAAGAAAACCCCTCTTGACACGATGGCAATAAAAGTTGATTGTTAAGATGAAGTTACTTCTGAAGTGAGGAGAGCTTTCTCTCCTTCTCAGTGGTTTGTATAAGCATCATAAAAAACAAAGATGAAAAGAACTCAGTACTTTAACACTTGATAACTATGCAGATAAATCCTACATTGGGCAGGCATACATTTTTTAATCAAAACCCTATATTTGGACTGATTGAATTTTTATACTGAAAATATGGTCCCTATAACCATTAACCCTGAAAATGCTAAATATGGAGAGCTACAAATCAAAATGATTCCCTCATTTGTGTTAGAAATTGCTGATTTTGTATCTTACACAAGTGTTTACCCATTACTTCATTATTTTCATCTGAAACCATAATGTAATATTAATCTCCTAAAAGAAGCCTGAATTGTTAATAATAGAACACTCATGAGACTGCCAGTGTATCAAAACTAGGGTTCTTATTTTATGTAGTTTTTATTACATACTTTTATTCAGTATGGAAAAAAATTATAGCTTTGTTTAGACTAACAAAAAGTTTAAATCCTGTGCCTTACAAAGTTTAGCTTTGCTAAGTTGCAACATTAATGTGTTTTTCAGCTCATGTAGTTCTGAATTGTTTGTTTCTTTGTTGCTTTTTTTTTTTCTCCTACCTGCATGTTAAAAGAACAAAGTTAGCCTTATGGGCTGACTTATATTTGAATTTACATAATTATAGGTTATTTTGTGATATTTTCCATGGCGATAAACTGTTCAATGATGTGTGGCCTTTTTTTTTTTTTTTCCTTTCTCTTTATTTCAGCTGGAAATTTCATATATTTCAGTTATTAGGGAAAAAATACATATTCAAAGAGGAAGACTCATCAAAATAAATATTAATCTTTCCAATCAATCTTAACATAGTCATTATTAAGTAACTGTAAAAGTTGGAACTGCAGTTTAGAAAAAAGGATAGCAAAAAATTCGCTATAAGCAACAATATTAGTCACTGGTGACAGGATTCCACAGTAACAGTTTAGATCCAAGGGAATTTTAGCTAATTTTAACTAGGTTGGAAAAGACCTTTAAGGTCATCAAATCCAACCGTTACCCCAGCACTGCCAAGACCACCACTAGCCTGTGTCACTAAAGGCCTCATCTACACAGTTTTTGAACACTTCCGGGACAGTGATTCTACCACTGCCCTGGGCAGCCTGTTCCAATACCTGATCACCCCCTCTGTGAAGAAATTGTTCCCAATATCCAACCTAAACCTTTCCTGGCACAGCTTGAGGCTGTTTCCTCTTGTCCTAACACTTGTTACTTGTGAGAAGAGACTGACCCGCTCCTCACTACAACCTCCTTTCAGGTAATTGTAGAGATCGGTAAGGTCCCCCATAAGCTTTCTTTTCTCCAGACTAAACAACCCCAGTTCCCTCAGCCATTCCTCATCAGACTTGTGCTCCAGACCCATCACCAGCTTTGTTGCCCTTTCCTGGACACGCTCCAGCACCTCAATGTCTTTCTTGTAGTGAGCGGCCCAGAACTGAATGCAGTATTCAGGTGTGGCCTCACCAGTGCCAAGTATAGAGGGAAATTAGTTCTGTAAGAAAACCTCAGTGGAAAAAATAATGTTTTTCATATTAAACCAGCCACAAAACAGGTGTAACTTTGAGAGAGTTATATGAAAAAATGTAGTATCTTTAAAGAATTGGTGTTTTTTCTTTAATTTTTGGAAGGAAAAGAAATGTATTATTACAATTTCCTTCTTTTCACTGGAAATTTCAAATTAGATATTAACATCCCTCCTCTCTTCCTCCCCACCAAAAAATAAATTAGTTTCAGGTAAAAATAATTTTCTTTAAAAAGTGTTTATCATTACATGAAATACAATTGATTGGTTACACTCTAAACTTTTGCTTTGGAAAAATTAAGCACACTGAGGATTATCTTTGCAAAGTTCTAGGATAAAATCTGATATGTTGTCTCAGAAAGGAAAGGGTTTGTAAGCAAGATAAAGATATAATAGTGCTCTGGGTAGAAGACTGATACTTAAAAAGCAAACAATACTACTCTTAACACAGAGCAGGATTTTTGTAACAGTCACTTTCTGAGAACAGATCTATTTTTATCGTACAGTTGGAAGCAAATTTATCTGCTAGTTGAGTGAGTGCAACTGAGCTGTTTGTGACATTGCCCTGTGTTAAAAGAGCATCCAAGAAGTAATTTCAACTAGAGATGATCGAAACAGAACATCAGAAGATGGAATTCTGATTGCTAAATTCCTCTGAACTTGACAGACCTTTATAAAAAAAATAGAAAATCTTACTTTCCAATGTATTTTTTAGTGAATTAATAGTCTTGCCTCGTATTAATGCTACAGAAGTGTCAACTGTAATGAAACGCTATCCAAGCCAGTCCAAACTCTCCTATAACTTTATAGGAGCTCCATTCCAGAACAAAATTTTACAATAAATCTCTGTCATTACAGGAATTCACTCAGTACTTTTGCTAGATAGAAAAGGATATTGTTTCTTCTCAGAACCTCCTAGATATACCAGGGTAGAAATACATATTCTATCAATAAGGATAGAAACAGTAAATTAGCAGAATGAGCAGCTGATCCTTCAGAAAGCACTTAACTCAGAAATACAAGTAACCGTACCTTTCAATGTGCCAATAAAGTAAAGTTTAGAGAAAGATCATCTTCTGTCCATGACTTGGAACACTATGAGGGCAAACTATGCCAAGACACTCAAGTTAATGCCCACAGCTACCAATGTAGAAATGCAGGATCTAGTCCTTACCTGTCCTTATTCAAAGGAGAACTTTATTCTAGGCACCAACCTGATTGTCTCAGCCAGCTGATTGTCAAGTCAGCCTCCTGCAATCTATTATTCAGATGAAAGGGAGAAGCTCTAGCAGTGAAAAACAATGAATGAAATCTCTTTCATGCTCTCTTGAAATTCCATCTGATTTGAGGAAACTTTTTTCCAATTGATATTTTTCAACAGAAACAATCAGTTTCAATAAATTAGATTTTTTCCAATAAAGCACATATTGTGTAGAATCTGATTTATACAATGAAGATTTACAGAATCCAGCCTGGGCAATGTTTTTTTGCTTCAAATATCGAAACATTTTATAAAAACGAGAGTGGGGAATCAACATTTTATTATTAGAAAGGGAAGAGTGGTGGTTTAGGAAAAGAATGGTGTTTTGCCACAGTCAGACAGCAGTAGAGCTCACAGACCAACTCAGGAGTCCTGCCTCCCAGTTCATTGCTTCACAAGAGTTATATGAAATCCTGTGTTGCTCTCTCGATTCCTCTATTACATGAGTGGGCAAGAGACTTTTGAAAGCTTTGTAAAACTTTAAAATATATTATTGTGCAAAATAACTTACCTGCCATTATCTTCTTTGGAGAAATTTAAGTTATTTTTGGCTGGGTAAAATTCAGTCTTAGAATAAAGCACCCTCACAGATTGGTTTTGGTTCTATTCCAGTGTTTTGTTTGACAAAATAAACTTAGTCTTCATGTTACTTGATCTGACAAGGTTCTTCCTTCGGTATGAACTTTTAAGCTGTACTAAAACAGAAAAGGGCTTTACCAGCTTTTCATTTTCCACAGATAAGGAGCTTGATAAGGTGAGAGGAAGTGTTTGATGTTTTTCAGTCCATTTCTCAGTCATTAATGAAAACCTCAATACCCTGACTTCTCCAGTTAGTATACTCATCTATTATCTCTGCTTTGTTCAGTAACTGACCTATTACAAAAAGAAACCCAAGGCAAACCAGTTGCTGATTAAGTAACATTGTATTTACACAGAAGAGAGCGTGCAGGGTGGACCAAAAGGGAAAAAAAAGGGATATTAGGATTACTGATTTAGTTAATTATAATCTTTAATTGTTTGTCAGTGCACAGCTTCAGGTACCTTTCCAAATCAAGCCCTGATTTGGGACACAACTCATACCAGTCTTTCCAGAGGTCCTAAGACAGTTGGAAGCCACAGTTAGGCATAATGTGGAAGAAGGGGACACCTATGCATGGAATCCCTTAGTCCTCCCATATCCCTCAGAATATATTCTTCAAAGCAGGAATCATAGAAAATAATTAGGACTTTAAAGCTTACAGTAGCGGGGAAACAAATGAACTTCCCCCTGTGCTGCAGCAAAGCTGAGTGGGTTTGTTAGAATTTTACTAGAAGATGCTTGTCTTGACCTGGGAACTTGCTTTTTTACTCCAGATGAAAACCTGTCAATCCAAACCTGTCTTGAATGCTGAGGCCATGTAAAGTGTGTGAAGGAACAGTTTTGTTTATGGTAATTTCCCAGCTCCTAGGTTTACTTTGCTTTTCTGTCTCCTTACAGGTGGTGTCCTCAGATTACAATGGAGGATTAAAAAAAAAAAGAAACAAAAAAAGAAACAGGAATTATAAAACTTATTAACTAAGATTTATACAGCATAAACAAGCATCAATACATTTGGCAGGCTCAATAGAAGGGCATCCATTTTTGGCTTGCATTTATGAATGAACCCCTTAGCTTCTGTCTCTGAACTTCTGTATAGTAATTTAGTAGTTCAATTTGAAATAGATTTTTTGTTTTTTGAAAAGGACTTGAAACACAGTCATGTCTAAACTGAGAAAGCAAACCTTTCCTTGCAATAAATAATTGCCTAAGTGATGCTAAAGCAAATGTATGCCTGACTTGCAATTCTTAGCCTAATATAGTATTGTTGGGAGAGCTGTCAATAATGTAAATAATGTAAATTACAATGAGAAAAACCTGTGCATTATGAATCAGGTTTGGAACAAAACTAGTGAAGAAATTTCACTCAATTCTGGTGATAAATACTTGAGTTCATGGTTAAGCTTCACGGGCAACCAACATCAGGTCAATGGTGTAATCAAGGGTAAATGCAGAAGAATACAGCTCACTCATGTTTAATTTTAGTAATATATAGAGGAGACAGAGCTTCTCATTGCTTTTTGGGGAACAGCAGGTTGGTAGGTTTGATCAGTTTTCCATCAACTACTTCACAAGTATTACAGTGAAATTTATCTTTGTAATGCTTCTGCATAGCTACTTAAATCTTAAGTGTAAAATATAAGCTTGCTGTTAAGATTCCCTTTTCAGTCAACGTGGAAAAGTTCCTCTCAACTTGGGCATTTATTTCAGGATAGGGTGGATCTGCCTACAGAAGTTCTTCAACATACAGTTGCTTTACAATAGATGCCTGCCTTTAATGGTGTAAGGCTTTTTATCTTGTGGCAAGCCCATGTTGTCAACATGTTTCTTCTGAGAAAAAAATTTTCACACTGGTACAATAATGCTGAAATAACGAAGATACTTTGGAGTAGAATATGAGTCACTGTGTTCAAAATCAATGTCACTTAAATTGGAGAGAAGCAGCATTATCTCAAATTTCGGAAGCCATGCCTTGTTCCGGTGGGATTTTTATACCAACTTGTGCGATGTAGTAAGTGTAAATCTTCTCAGGATCCCATGTATATTTGTACATAACTTTTAATGTTCTGTATATAACAAAAAAAAATCTCTGTTTAGGATTGAGCAAGATGCTATCACATGAGTAAGTAACCTCCCATTCCATTTCTTCCTCCAGTGGTCACATGGGTGAATAGTTACTTTCTTTATCTACCTTTCGATTCAGAAATGGAGCTTGTATTCTGACTAACTAGTTAGTCCTTACAGTTGTCTCTGTTAGTGGTAGCATTTTAGCTTGAAAGATTTGAATAGGTTGAGCTAAAACCCAGGATGAAGAGGAGGGAAACATGTCAATGTAGGGCTTTTTTTTTTCTTACAGTCACTGAATAATTCAAATTGTAAGAGACCTGTGGAGGTCTGTGTTCTAAATTCCTGCTCAAAGTTAGAAAAACAAGACTCAAAGTTGGAAAAGCTTGCTTGGGGTGTTAGTTAAGTTCCAAAAATCCACATGAAAGGATAATCCAGAGCCTTTCATGCAGTCTGGTCCAGGGCTACCACCATGGTGGATTTTCTTTTCCCTTCTTGATAAGTGAAATTCCCATTGCTGCAGCTTGTAGCTGCTGTCTCTTGTTCTTTCTCTTCACTCTGGAGTCTGTTTCTTTCGCTGAAAGAATGACTGTCCAGCTCTTGTTGAAAATGAGAGCTAGCTTAACCTTTTTTTGTGCGGTTTTGACAGATCCATCTCTCTCCTGGACTTGCATCAATATGTCAATGTTGCACTTCCATGGGTGGCCCCAAACCACATACTAATCCAGAAGTAAACTTAACCAAGTGCCAAGTAGAAGGAATTAGAAATAATTCCTTTGACCTACTACTTATGCTTTCATAAAGAAAGACGAATCCTCAGCCTTCATTGTTATAAGGGATGCCTTGCTGACACGTTTGATTTGTTGCCCATCAGCATCTGTGTGCCATATTCTGCAGAAGTGTTCCTTGTGCAGTCAGTGCCCTGCTAACACTATTGTATGGAGTTATTTTGTTCTTCGTGCAGGACCTTGCATTTGAAATTTTTTAACTTCATGAAATTCCCATTTGCCTATGTTTTCAGCTTGCTGTGGTTCATCTGAACAGCAGTCTTACCCTCCAGGCTACTAACAGCTCCATCTCTCCCACCTTATGAATTACAACCTATGACTTTGCTGGGGGCGCATTCCCACCTTCCAAGCAGTTGTCAAAGATGATGGTAAAATATATTTGCCCCTGACACCTGCTAAACAACACCACTTTTACCTGGGCATCATTTAGACTTCAAACTGTTGTATTGTTTGAACAGTCCAGCCAGTTTTGCTTGCACTTTGTAGTCAACCCATCCCGGTCTCCCCTTGTTTACAGAGTTAGTTACCATGTTGTAGACAATTTTCCATCACCTGAGTGTAGAAGAAGGGAGAATGAGGAATGTTTTCTACCTGGAGTGTTTGCACATACAGAACCACTCTGCTTTCTGTTTACCACATTATCAAAAGAAACACAGCATTTGCTGAATATATGACAATCTACACATGTGAAGGGCTTAATCAGGCCATTATTTATATGACAGACAGCCCTGAGCAATTCACAGTAAGTAACAAAAGGTGGCTCAGGACTGTGAAATCTAAACTCCTTTGTGAATCTGACTCAAGGATACTTCTGAAAGCCCTAGCTTGGGTCTGTCACCTATCATTAGTAACAACTCTGCTGCTAGGGATGAGTGGAGCAAAATGGAGATCCCTTTGCCTTAGTGAGCAGTAAAGATCCTGTGGTACTCCCAGGACCCTAAGCACATTTGAGTACAAGCCCTTTGTTAGTCTAAAATGTCCCTTGCAGTTTCAGCTGAAGATCTGTCTAAAAGTAGACTCTGCAATATGGCACTTTGTCAGAGACCGTTGGATTCCTATGGGGCTCAAAGTATTAGCCTTGGGGGAGCTGGGGAGGGAAACATTAGTGGTACTTTAAAAATGCTTCTATCTGATCACAAACTTTTAACTATCCTTCAGAGAACAAACAAAGAGAAAAGCCATGATTGCAGCTAATTTGCTATAAAATTAATTGCTTATTGTCATTGCTTTCATGTGACTCAGTCAAGTTTTACACATATTTAAGTGATATCTGACCCAAGGAATCTATTAATAAAGCTGTTGAATAACTCCAAAAAGAGCACATCGCAGCATAGTAAATGATCAGGGCATAATATGGCATAAACCACCTTTTAGGCCTAAAACACACTTTGAAGCCCTAAAACAGGCAGATTCCCTAGAACAGTGACCTGACTACCTTCATCACTCAATAAGAAACAAGTTATTTCTTGTATGTACGGCTGGAGATTCATTTCCTCCATGGTTTCTGGAGGAGAAAGGGAAATGCCACACAAATACTTCCAGGTTATTGCTGTGCTCCATTCAGGAAAAAAGTGCACAACCAATGCCATGTGATCAACCCACTGAAAGAAAATGGTGTACCAGGTAATCTCATGGTCTGACTGAAAAGCTCAAGGGAGAGTGTCATGAGTTTTCGCAGAGGCGATTACCTCTTTTTTCTCTGATACTCCATTAGAGGAGAAAAAGACCCTGTGGCTGACAGACTTAAAAGCCTCTGCCTTCCCTACCAGTCTCTAGTCCCCACTCATTGTTCTTATTTGTCTTTTCCAAAAGCCCTGTCTTATCATTTTGTACTACTCCCCTGATACTGCACCAGTCAGGTGGATAGGAGACCTATCTGAGTGCCTGAGACGACTCCTGCCCCTCTTTGAAGAGGCTGCAAAGTCTGCTGAGCTAGTAGGGCAATTTCCTTTCTTCATACTGACTGCAAAGGCCTTCTCTAGTTCTTTCACCTGCTGACTCCATCCTTTGAAGGCTCTTGCTCAGTCACTTATTCTACAAGAGATTGGGAGGGGAAAAAAGGCTTTTCAGATGATCTCCCCACTGGAGTAGGCACTAGGGGATTTTGTAATAATACTTTGAATTTCTGTGGTCTCTCTCATCCAAGAAGCTCTGAAGGACTTTTAGATTCATTAAGCTTCCCGATCCACTAGCATTATTATCCCTTCTTAAAGATAAGAACAGCAAGTCTTAGAGCAAGCAGTGCAGATAAATGACAGATCAGGACTGAGAATGGCGGTGTCTCACCTCCCATTTTCCAGTAGTAACACAAGGAAATGTGGCTCTGCCAAAGCCCCTTGACATGGTGATCTATATTTTACACAGCTTTTTTATACCTACATACATAGCACTACATGATTTATTTTAATGAAATTGTTCATGTGAAGGCTGAATAGCTTTCCAAGATCAAAGGAAATAGATGACATTCTTAAGGCCAAACCAATTGATTATTAAATTATATTAACAATTTCTATTTATGTTGCACATAATGATGAGATTTTAGAATGTAAGATAATTGGATAAGTTATCCCCTTTACTATCTCTATATTTCAATGTTTTAATTGCAAAATTTACAGAAAGAACACAAAGCAGGGAGGGGAAAGAGCATGGCTGTAGCTCAGTGCCAGAGAAATAGCATTCTCCACACTCCTGACAGGGATTACTCAGTCTTGGTAATCCATGTGTGCTTAGCTGTTGATGCTTGACAAAATTGACAGTAACTACAGGAGGTCTCTTCATTATGATATACAACCCTGCATGGGTAGGAAAATGAATATTCTAGGTAGCTCATGATGAAAGGAAAATATAAATGTCCTGCAGAGTCTTACTTTGTGAGTACAAACCAACATGCTAGAGGCTACTTGCTATTCCAAAGTCTGACATGGATTTATAGTTTGACCTTGGGAATTACACTTCTCTGTCTCCTTTCCTACATTTTGCATTACAAGAAGAGTGATTCAGAGGCAGATGAAATCATAATATGATTGAAAGCTAGAAAATAACCTATTCTCTGTCATGCCACCCAAAGTGTATGCTGTCTTGGCTAGAGGGAAAGATCAGAAATAGCACAGACCTTCTCACTTATTGTGTAAGTTTATGTTGCCTGGTTTGAAATAGCAGCCTCCTCAGTTCCCAGCCACCAGCCACTGCTGTAACAATAAATAATCAAAATGACGCATTTACTAGGGTGAATGAAGTCTTGCACAAATAGAAATGTCAGTTCAGACTTTCAGGGAAATAGTGACTCATGAACAAGCAGCAAGGCCATTGCTCAGGTAAACTCAGCCCTGAATCTACCCTGAAATTTTCTGAGGAAGCAGAAGAGTCTGCCTGGTCCTGCCCAGTCCTCACTATGGTGTGATCTACAGCTCCCATCCACCCAGCCTTGGCTCAGCCACCGAAGCAGGTGCTGCTCTCTGTGCAATACTACATTCTGTGCATGTTCCCTTGTTCCCTGCAAATCACTTCGGGTGAGCCAACAGCCATTTCAGCCTTTCAAAGCAGCTTGTTTTTATTCCTCAAGAAAGAGTCTATAGCTGGGATTTAATAAGCCTGTAGTGCTTTATATTTTGGCAAAAAAAAAAAAAAAAAAAAAAATCCCATTCTGCCCAACACAAGCTATGTAAACAAGGGCAGTGATTATACATTCGAATGATGGAATGAAAGTGATGTTTATACAGTACGATAATAGACAGAATATTTCTGATTCAATTGGTGATTATTTGCCATAACCAATGGAATTTTTATTTTAGTACAATGGGTTCTGACATTTTCACCCTTGAGTAATTGTGTTCACAAACTCGGTATCTCTCCAAATCCATCTACTGGATATTCTAGCATAATATTTTCAGGCTGTGCAGCAATTAATTTTGTGAGGCTGTAATGTGTATTGTTTTTTTCAAAATTTCATTTTTTATATTGCTCTCACACCATTATTCAGCAAAATTGGAACTGAACTCTATTGGTATTAAAAACAGTGCAAGACTATTTCTTACCCAAAGTTGGAAATGTGTCTTTCATCTTCCTGAAATCACACTGATTATGGTAGCTACACATACTAAAAATGGACGTGCAATAGTAATACTTTTGCTTCTTTCTTGTCACTTCATGTTTACTTTTTCATCTCTCTCTTTATTTCTTCCATCTCTTTTGTTTTCTGAATATTCTCTTTTTCCTTTATTCTGTCCTTACCTAAGGGAAATAAACCACCTCATTCTACCCTCCCTGTTTTAGCTCCCACATCTCACCTTTACTCTTTAACAATAAAATGCAAAACATCAGGCTTGCTAGGACTCTTCATACAGAGACAGACAGGACTGCCCAAGGCATTTGATTAGAATCTTATTTTCACATCTCAGCAGAATATGGATTAATGACTATGCACTGCAGGTTTTGTTGGTTCTGGGTTTGGTTTTTGTTCTGTTTTCTTTTTTTGTTTGTGTGTTGGGGGGTGTATTTGTTTTTTGCTTTGCTTTATTATTATTATTTACACAAAAGAGAAATCAAAGTCTTCATTATGGCATGTTTATTGTACAAATCCAGTAAAGCAATTGACAGACTAAAGCAACTAATTAACTCTTTTTTGCTGTCATTAGACCTAGAAGGAGTTGAGGAAATTGTTCAAGAAATTACCAGAATGTCTAAAGCACATTAATGATTCAGAATTCATATTGCAGTGAAGAATAACTCTCTGCTGATGCTGTTGTATTGTCTGAAGTATTTAAAACTACATAGGACAAAACAATAGACTTCTACCACATTGTCCAGGTAACTAATATTAAAGATCGGGAGGACTTTGCACCAAAGAGTTTCTCTTACTAGCTTGTCACTACCTTAATCTTGCCGTAGGTCAGAGACCTTGTGTGACTTGTAGCAACCTTCCTTTTGCTCAGGACTTTTCCTGTTGTGTTTTACTCCCTTCAAAAGTTTCTCTGTGGCCTCTGTAATGGATTTTTGCTGTTGTTGTGTTTTGTTTTGTTCTTCCTTTCCATACTAACAGGAGGACTGCTAAAGTATAATATCTGTAGAATCTGTAAGAAAGCGATATGGCCAGAATCCAGCACAAACGACTCCTGTTTAAATATCACTTTATTGTTTCTTCCCTTTTTAGTATAGAAAAAGGTAAGGGCACGGAATAGATGAGGAAGATGCATCAATCTGTCTGGCTTGGTCCACACACAAAATTTATAGCTATTGTGTGTACAAGTCCCATCTTTTGTGGTAGGAATATTTAGACAACAAATGCAGATTCATGCATTTATGGCATAAAAAGTAAAAAATCTGAAGTCTAATAGGTGTGCATTGGTATTGTGGATTTAGTTTGAGGCTTCAGGAGGATGCCTGCCTTAAAGTCTGGTAATGAATGAGGAGTTATTCCTGCCAGTGAAGAAAGTACTAGTGCTGCTTTCTACAGATGAGGAAAGTGACTGTGAATGTAAGCATTCACAAAGTATAGTCTCACAAGTATAACATTATTCTGTTTTATTGTCCAGAGAAACCTAGCATGGGTTTTCAGGGTGACTCTTTTAGGGAGTTTCTATCTTCCTTTTGACAAAGGAAAGAGAATAAGATATAGAGTAACCTAAGATAACATTTCTTTTCCTGGCTCTGTTCCTAGATTTCCAGGATGACAATTGACAGGGTGTACTCAGAAGCTAACTTTAATTAAGGAAAGTAAACAGAAAGACAGTGTTATCAAATGTGGGTGAACAATATGGTGTTCTTCCCACAAGAATTTCGTGAAAACTGAAAAAATTAGTTTAAGGAAAACTTGGAAACACAGAACTTTAACTTAGGTTTGTTTAGGTTTTTTTAAGTTGCAATATACCCACAAAGATTTTTAGGTTACAAAAATTAACATGGAATTATTAAAATATTTCCTTAAATGTGTATTTTGCATGGTCAATATCTTATTATTATTATTATTATACATTTTAAATTATTAAAGTGGACTTTGCATTCCTCCTTCAGAAAAGAATCCAAAAACTTTCTAACAAAAAGACTATCTATGACTTTTTTCCTTCATGTCTCTGTTATAATTTGAGGACAAGTCAGGGTCAGGAGGGGTCCATAAGAGTGGGTTAGCTCTACTGCTTGGTTAAATCTGTTTATTCATCTGTACATTTCAGAAGATTTATGTTACTTAATTCAACTATGAGAAGTAAAGCTGTTAAAAATAAGTATTAGTGAAAGAATGTGCTGATGTGTGTATTACTTGTTCTTCTACTGGCTGATTTGCTACAAGATAATAGCATATTATTCCTACCAGCTGCTAATTAGCTGCTAATTAATAGATTAATAGACTCTGAAGCCAGGAGGGACAATTAGCATATTTAGTATGACCACAGCAATTTTAACACATTTCGCCCGTGCTACCAGAACTTGTGACAGGATGTCTTTGGCAGCAGCAACCACATACTGAAGTCATCTAGGAAAGGAAAACCTCCTGGTTCTTTTACAGTTATTCCAGTATTTTACTACCATCAGTTTAAGACATTTAGACCTTGATTTTCACTGAATGTGTTTTCAGCTCTTAGTTGTTCTTCACCAGAACAAAAAGCTTTTTATTACTTGGTATTTTCTTCTCAGAAAATTGTTTGCTTACTGTAAACAAGGTACTTCTCCAACGTACATTTTACAAACTGAATAGACTTTTACCATTGATTGTCTACCCACAAGATTTCTCATTATTCTCTGAAATTATTTCATACACTCTCTTCACAATCTTATTAATTTTTGAAAAGCAGAAATGTTAGAATGTCTGGAAGGTTTTACTAGGTCCAGGATTGAAACCAATCCTTATCACACAGAAATGTCACCTAGATATTGTCTTTAAGTTTTTAGAGGTGTTATCAGAGATTACCACACTGCCAGATGCTTTGCCACCCCCTACCCATTATTCAATCTATTAAACAATATCTGCATTTGAAAGGTTTTTTGAAACGCAAAGAAAGGTGATATACCCTGCGCTTTGGATGGCTTTATTTTTCCACAAGAGCAGGCAGATAATTGTTCCTCTGTGCTGTCCCAAACAAAGGGAGAGTATCTTCAGTTTTAGACTGTGACTAAGAGGTGATAAAAGAGGAGGCAAGATTCCCCTGGAAGCAGACTGACATAATCTCAGCACAATAACCCTGGCTCCCCTGATTCTTGCTCAAAGGCACTTGATTTGGCACTTTATTTTCCTATGCCTTCATTGTGTCTTCCAGCAAAGGTCACATTTTCATTTTTTGCAAAAGTAGCTCTGAGGAGACCCCAAGTGATTTCCCTTTCTTATTTCATGTTCTCATGGCTTCTCACACCAAACCCTTCCTGCACAGGTTTATTTTATCTACTTATGTATAATTTCTGGAATTGTTTTACGTTCACATATGGCAAGTTTATACATTATTTTATATTTGATTTTATGCAGACTTGCAAGATTATAAAGAATGAGGTGGAAGAGTAAGTTGGTTTATAGCTTCTTTCCAACCACTATTACTGTCCTCGCATTTTGTGGATGGAGGTAACACCAAAGGTATTTATCTGTTTTGCGTGCTATATTCTCAGGTGACAGACATCTTTGGGTGAAGTAAAACACTATGCTGGGAATGCAGTGCCAGAATTCCATAACCAGGGGGAAATACAGGTACATTCAGCAACACGCCATAGGCAGGATGACTGCATGCTTTTAAAGTCTTAGTGAGCTGGTCTCCTAACCCACACAGACACTGTGTGTTCTAAAAACTCCCCAGACATCAGCTTTGCATATTAAGGATATTTTCATCACAGAATAAATTAACCAGAAAGCTAAGCCACTGAATGTTTCATTATAGCTCCTTCACAGCTTCTCAGTTCTCCATTATGATTTTCCTCAGCCATGGAGGAACAGACTCCTCCCTCTTCAGAAAGTACAATGAAATATCTATCAATAATTTAACAAATCCCATATATCCTCCTGGAAGAAGAAATACTGTAGAATATCCAGATGCACAGGGTTAGCATGTTACTATGCTTTAATGTAGCCTGAAGAGGCTCTGCCCTTGCTGTATAAATATAATTCTTCTGTCTTCTGGACCGATCTCATGAGCTGAAGTTCATATAATCTAAAAGATATCTGTTAATTCTGGGAGTACAAAAGCTTTAAAATAGACGCTTGTTGTATAAAGAGCTGTACATGTACACCTACCTTGTTCAGTGATCTTAGCAGACAGAATTTGAACAAGAATTGACTGTCAGTGCTATGGGTTCTGACCAGTGGAGCTAAACAGCTGGTTTCCTTTGAGCCCACATGGGTTGGCTTCAGCTATCTGTTTCTATTGTTCAAAATAAAAACAATCAAGATAGTGCTGAAGACATTACTAGGGATAGCAAAACATAAAAAACTAATTGAATTGTGTGCAGTCATTATCAGTCTAAAGAGGCAGGAGCATCTCCCTGTCCACTGGGTATTTTACTAAGCCATAGGATTAATTTTTTGTCTCAGTTTGAGACAGCAAATCCCCATATTCCTACTTTCAAAGACATAGTGGTGCAGTGATTCTCTGACTTCATGCCAGGACCTAATAGAAAAGCCAGTAAGTGTATTTAAATCTTTTGTACCCGGCTAAATTACTTAATAAAAAATACTTCTTGCTGGTTAGTGGACACCTAAAAACAGTCCTGAGGATGCACAGTACATAAAGAAACTCCTAAGTGATATGAATTGCCCCGTACACCTGGACTGCCTGATCCAGCCTCCTATTCAGTTGGAGAGGACATGGGTGAATTAGGGAAAATTGGATCCATTATCTACTGATGTTCCTCCTGTGAACTACGTTTTTAATAATTTTTTCCCCAGTATTTTAGACAAACTTGCATCATCATTGCCTCTTTTCATAATAAAGAAAACATCCATTACTGGAGTACAACCACCCAATAGTTTTCATGTCAGTTAAAAAGACTAACTGCATCTAACAGCAGTTACCTCTGCTTTGAACAGGGTGCTGGGTTACAGACCTCCAAAGATCCCTTGCAACCTAAATTATTGTGTGATTTATACTACGGTATTTACCTTTTCTTTCTCTGCTCACCCTAATTATTCTGTCCTTTCAGGTCCCAAATCAAGAACTGTCATAACTTTCTCTGCTTATACACATACTGTGAAAATGCTCATATATAATTTGCCGTACTGACTCAAACTTGTCCAATGCATCAACGCTGGATTAAAGGCCTGCTTGCTTTTCCAAATCAGTTCTATGCAAAGCCTACCTATGATAAACTGCTCTTAGCTGCAATGCTCAACAGATAATAACAGAAGGGTTGCGAATTAAGCTGTTGTTGTAAAAAGAATGAATCTATGAATTTTGTTTCAGTGGACCAAAATGGATTTTTATATTGGTTGCCTAATGAAGCAGCTTTTATATAATCAGTCTTAGGAGATGAATTGTTATTCTACTTGGTCATCCTCTCTAGTAATTTTTTTAATTAATTCATCAACTACAATGAGATGAGACAAAAGGCCAAATGATAGAGGTGTCAAAGATTAAATTTCCACAAGTATTATAAAACCTGATAGCTCAGAAAGTATCCTCAGCTGAGAAAGGGATGCCATATGATCTTGCATTTTGCTAGAAACCAGAAAATATATTTAGGAGAGAGCTATGGCAGTCCCAGTCATAGAAAAAATAATCCCAGAGAATGCAACCACAAGACAAATCCACCAGGAGATCCTCCTTTCCAAATTCTCTTGCACACTGCACAGCTCATTTTAAAGGCTGGGCTAAGGATCCATTGTTGTAAATTGTATGGTTGCTTTTGATAATTTTCATGTATTGTGATTATAGAAGTAGCACAAGTTCTGGCTTGCCAGTGAAACCTTATAGTTTGTCATATGATTGTACAGCCTTTTTAAGAAAGGAAGAGAGGACCTTTTATTGATTAATCTACTAAAGATACAAATCAGTAACAAGCACAGATACGGTAAAATTTGATTTTTAATGCAGAACCTGTGCGTTCCTACTCTCAGCATTGGTGACCCTCCTCCCCACAGGAGGTGTCAGCTTTGATTTCCATAAACCCCACAAGGTTACAGACTAGAGTGTGTAATGGCAATGGAAAACAAGAAATTACATAAGCAATAGCTGCTACCATTTGAATATAGTGGCATCCAGAATTAATTTCAGCAAATCTTATTTCAGAGAAAATGACTTCTATTGTTAGAGACAAACATTTTTCTTTTAGCTTAGCAAATAGTGACTGTTAGTAAAAAAACTTTAAAAAGTATATATGCATATAAATATAAACAGATAAATATATATATATTAACAATTTATTCTCTCCTATGAGTAGGAAATAACAAATGTGGATAGTTGGGAAAGGTACTAAATTGTTTTTATTGCATTTCTTTTAAATATACAGTATGCCAGTTCAGCTCCCAGAAGCATAAAGTGAAAGAGCCCAAAAATAACACGCACAAATTCAAGCACAAATGAAAGCAAATTCAGCACTCACAAATACCTCTCAGTAACTTGGCTTCTATTTCGAAGTCAGGGCTGTGTCTAGGGAACCTAATATTTTAAAATGAATTTGCAGGCTTCTTATATTTATTTGTTTCTGGGTACAGTATCTCAGGAATTTTATTTATTTATTTATTTATTTTGACAGCCAGAAGAAGAGTTTTGCAATTATTTGTTCTTAGATACTACACAAAAAAAGAAATACCAAAGGAAAATGTGGGAAATGGTGAAAAGAATGGAGAAAATAAAAGAAAACCTATTATGGCTGCAAGGCTCAACAACAATAATTAAGGATCGTGCTGCTGATTATATTGTAGAATTGTCATTGGCTTCTTGTACTGAATGTTTATGGCATGTACTTTTTATAGAATCATAGAAACACAGAATAGTTAGGGTTGTAAAGGACCTTAAGATCATCCAGTTCCAACCCCTCTGCCAAAGGCAGGGACACCTCACACTAAACCATGCCACCCAAGGCTATGTCCAATCCAGCCTTGAACACCACCAGCGATGGAGCATTCACAACTTCCCTGGGCAACCCATTCCAGTGCCTCACCACCCTTACAGGAAAGAATTTCTTCCTCATATCCAATCTAAACTTCCCCTGGTTAAGTTCAACCCCATTACCCTTTGTCCTCTCACTACAGTTCCTCATGAAGAGTCCCTCCCCAGCATCCCTATAGTTCCCCTTCAGATACTAGAAGGCTCCTCTGAGGTCTCCACACAGCCTTCTCTTCTGCAGGCTGAACAGCCCCAACTTTCTCAGCCTATCTTCATATGGGAGGTGCTCCAGACCCCTGATCATCCTCGTGGCCCTCCTCTGGACTTGTTCCAACAGTTCCATGTCCTTTTTACATTGAGGACACTAGAACTGCACACAATACTCCAAGTGAGGTCTCACAAGAGCAGAGTAGAGGGGCAGGATCACCTCCAATGACCTGCTGGTCACGCTCCTTTTGATGCAGCCCAGGATACGGCTGGCTTTCTGAGCTGCGAGTGCACACTGCCTCCCTCAACCTGCTGGTCACACTCCTTTTGATGCAGCCCAGCATACGGAGGGCTTTCTGGGCTGCGAGCCACAAAGCAGAAGGCTCATGTTCATTTTCTCATTAACCAAAACCCCCAAGTCCCTCTCTGCAGGACTGCTCTGAATCTCTTCTCTGCCCAACCTGTAGCTGTGCCAGGGGTTGCTCTGATCCAAGTGGAGGACCTTGCACTTGGCATGGTTAAACTTCATCAGGATGGCATCAGCCTACCTCACAAGCATGTCAAGGTCCCTCTAGATGGCATTCCTTCCCTCCAAACTGTCAAACGAACCACATAGCTTGGTGTCATTGGCAAACTTGCTGAGGGTGCACTCAATCCCACTGTCCATGTCACTGACAAAGGTGTTGAACAAGACTTGTCCCAACACCGATCCCTGAGGGACACCACTCGTTACTGGTCTCCAGCTGGACATTCAGCCATTGAGCACAACACTTTGTGTGCAGCCATCCAGCTAGTTCTTTATCCATTGAGTGGTCCACCTATCAAATTGTTGTCTCTCCAACTCAGAGATCTCCAAAAAGGATGTCATGTGAGACAGTGTGGAACACTTTGCACAAGTCCAGGTAGATGACACCAACTGCTCTACCCCGTACACCAGTTCCGTACCCGATCATAGAAGGCCACCAGATTGGTGAGGCAGGATTTCCCCTTAGTGAAGCCATGCTGGCTGTCACCAACCACCTTGTTGATTTTCATGTGCCTCAGCATGTCTTCCAGGAGAATCTGCTCCAAGATTTTGGCAGGCACAGAGGTGAGACTGACTGGTCTATAGTTCCCTGGCTCATCCATTTTCCTCTTCTTGAAAATGGGGGTTATATTTCCCTTTTTCCAGTTGTCGGGAACTTCACCTGACTGCCATGATTTTTCAAATATGATGGAGAGTGGCTTAGCAACTTCATTTGCCAGCTCCTTCAGGACCCGCAGATGGATTTCATCAGGTGCCATGGACTTGTGTACATTCAAGTTCTTAAGATGGTCTCGAATCAGATCCTTTCCTACAGTGGTCCTAGGGTCTTCATTCTCACAGTCCCTGCATCTGCCTTCCAAGACTTGGGTGATGTGGTCAGGGCATTTGCCAGTGAAGACTGAAACAAAGAAGTCGTTAAGAACCTCAGCCTTCTCCAAATCCAGGGTAGCCAGTTCTCCTGATAGCTTCTGGAGAGGGCCCACGTTGTCCCTAGTCTGCCTTTTATTTGCAATGTACCTATAGAATCCCTTTCTGTTATCCTTAACATTCCTAGCCAAGTTTAATTCTAAGTGGACCTTAGCTTTCCTAACCTGGTCCCTAGCTTCCCAGACAACATCCCTGTATTCTTCCCAGGCCGCCTGTCCTTGCTTCCACCTTTCATAAGTCTCTTTTTTCCTTCGAATTTTCCTCAACAGCTCCCTATCCATCCAAGGATGTCTCCTGGCCCTCCTGCTGCACTTCCTTCTATTTGAGATGCAACATTCCTGAGCTTGTAGCAGGTGATCCTTGAATATCAGCCAAGAGTCTTGGGCCCCCCTGCCCTCTATTTCCCAAGGAACCTTACTGAGCAGGTTCCTGAAGAGGCCAAAGTCTGTTCTCTTGAAGCCCAGGGCAGTGAGCTTGCTGTACGCTCTTCTCACTGTCCTGAGGATCTGGAATTCGACCATCTTACGATTGCTTCAATCAAGGCTGCCTTGGAGCATCACATTTCCAACCAGCCCTTTCCTGTTGGTGAGGATGAGGTCAAGCATGGCACCTCTCATTCTCGACTCCTCTATTACTTGCAGGAGGAAGTTGTTTTCCACACAATCAAGGAACTTCCTGGACTGCTTGTGCCTAGCTGTACTGTACCTCCAACAGATATCAGGGTGGTTGAAGTCCCCCATGAGAACAAGGGCCTGTGAGCGTGAGGCTGTTCCTATCTGTCTATGGAGCGCTTCATCCACAGAGTCCTCTTGGTCAGGCGGTCTGTAACAGATCTCCACAATAATGTCTCCCATCGCTGTTCTCCCTTTAACCCTGACCCAAAAACTCTCTACTGACTGCTCACCTGTCCCCGGACAGAGTTCCATATGCTCCAGCCTATCCCTAATATAAATAGCAACTCCCCTCCCTGCCTGCCGGGCCTGTCTTTTCTGAAGAGTTTGTAGCCTTCCATTCCAACACTCCATCCATATGAGCCATCCCACCATGTTTCTGTGATGCCTATGATATCGTACCCCCATAGATGTGCACACATCTTTAATTCCTCGGTTTTTCCCCATGCTATGGGTATTTGCATAGAGGCATCTGAGCCAAGCTCCAAATGAAGCTGGTTCATTGGCTGGAGTGGCTGAAATATTTCTACATCACTCTGAGCATTTATTACAGGTGCTGGCAACTGACTGGGGGTGTTGGAATGGAATGACGCCCTCCCCTCCCCAAACACATCTAGTTTAAAGCATTCTTGACCAGTCTGGCAAGCCTCCTATGAAAACTGCTCTTCCCTTCGTTGTCAGACCAGCTCCACTAGTCCCCAATAAACCTGGCCCACTATATTGAGTCCTCTGTTCCAGATACCCAAATCCCTGGCTATGGCACCACCCTTCTAACCATTTATTGACCTGGTCAATCCTCCTAGCCTTTTTGAGGTCCTCCCCTGTATTGTGGAGAATTGATGAGTTTCCTCCATTACTCTAGGGAAACAATGAATGCATTTGAGTATCTATTTTAGTACCTATTTGAGTAAAGAATATGGTAGAAAAAGGCATTTCTGAATACATTTCTCAGATGCCTAAAAAAGGCTCATTGTTTACCACCAAAGTCAATAACAAATTGCCACACTCTACCACACACATGAAACAGGCCCTATGGAATGTCCCAAAATTATTAGGATTGATAGCACACAATCAGATCTTTTAAATGCTTTGTAAAAATAGCTGGTTGTTCTGTAGGTCTTGTGCTGGCCTGGTGTCCTGGATTCAGCAGTAGCAGTCATTTTTCTCCTTCTTAGTAGCTGCTGCAGTGCTGTGGTTTTGACTTTCAGCCTGGGAACAGCGCTGATAGCACCAATGTTTTTAGTTGCTGCTCAGTAATGTTTACTCTGACCAAGGACTTTCTGAGCCTCATGCTCTGCCAGGGAGAAGGGGAAGGCAAGAGGAAGCAGAGACAGGACACCTGACCCAAACTGACCAAAGAGGTATTCCATACCATAGCATGTCATGCCCACTATATAAACTGGGGGCAGTTACCCAGAAGGGTTAGATTACTGCTGGGGTCAGGCTGGGTATCAGTTGGCAGGTGGTGAGAGGTTGTATTCTCTTCTCTTGTTATTTCCTTTGTTATTTCCCTTATCATTATTATTATTGGTGGTAACAGCAGTGGTTTGTGTTGTACCTTAGTTACTGGAGTGTTCTTATCTCCACCTGTGGGAGTTACATTCTTTTGATTCTCACCCCCTATCCCTCCTGGGGGTAGAGGGTGAGAAGAAAAAGGGGGATTGAGAGAGAGGCTGTGTGGCTGGCTGAGCTTAAACCATGACACCTGGCTTTTAAAGAAGATCATTACCAGCTTTATCATAATGATGTTCTTCCACAGTATCCTGGAATAACCTTATGTCTGCTCCAAATGGCATCTCCTAGCACTTGCTCTACTGCTGAGGCCTCCGGGTTGTCATTTCCTGGAGTAGATTAGCAAGTAGATTGTGTGCTGATTTGTAAAGAATAGTGCACAAAGTAGATGGATCAAACCTTGAAAGAAGAAATAGAGACATGTGCAGTAGTGGAAATGGGGACAAAATGTAGGATGTGTTTTTCAATAGTTTATTGAAACCAGACAAACCTGATCTCTTTCTGTGATTTTTAATGAGAAAACTGTTTTGAGTTATAGATATATATTACATTGTGGTATTTTGTAGATATAGGATACATTTTGCAGATATAGGATACATTGTGGCTGTAATATGTCTGTACCTCTGAAAAGGACTTGACGCCCTCCCAGAACAAATAAACTCCTTTTTACCCTAGAAAGGAATTCTTGTAGTTTAAGTTTTTTTTAAATGGATTTGAAATCTGTAATGTGAATATGTATGGATGAGACACATAGGAAAGCTTTTAGACTAGAGAGAAGCTGGGAGAAAAATCCCTAAATGGTTAGTCTTTTTTGCGTTGTTTTTGACAACCTGAGAACAAAGTCATGCCACATCTGAAGCCAGAAGCAGTCAGTTCTGATGGAGATACAGTGGGAAATGCCAGGTCAGGGACAGAAATGCATTCATTTTCTGCCTAGGACTGAACGTGTGCAGTTTTTCCATGCATGTTCTCCTGACTTAGGGTAGGAAGTGCTGTAACAAACTAGGGGGAAGGGAAAGTAGAAGGAAATGGAAACTGTTGAGATGGGTGTTTATTCTATAACATGCTTGAGCCTTTATTGCATACATTCTGGTGGAGACATTACTGCAGAGGCACTGTCTTACCTGTTTAAAAAGGAGTGGCTGAAAAGAGGTACAAATCAACCATTGACTAATCCATTAACCTTATACTAATAATTTATGTTCTGTCTCAGCATCCAGGTACTTATACGACCTTAGGCAAATTAAGGATTTGCTCTGTAAAGTTCCTCATCTAGTAAATGAGAATTAAAGTACTTCCTGCCTTAGTAGTGGTTGTTGTAGGGAAAAGCACATTAAAGTTTACAAGACCTTCAGCTATTATTTTAAAAGGATCCATGTGGGCATCATTCTTCTGGAAGGTGCCACTGGATTTAATGGCAATTGATGACTTGCAGTGAAAGATTTAGTGGTTATTAAATATATGTAAACACTTAAGAGGTTGTGTATGGCTTGATTTTAACTGGTTTTTTTTTCTGGGAAACTCAGTTTATTATTGATGAAATATGCCTTATCCATGCAGTAGAGTAATCCTGTTTGCCCAGTTTGGATATGAATCGTACTAGACGACACAGCTATGCACAGTACACAGTTGCAACATTGACACTGCATCATGCCTACTGCCATAGTGCGTGCCACCCACACTCACCATTAAACTCAGTTTTAAGTACTCGTGCTCACACAAAAGCTGGTGACCTGTGAGCTCAGCATTCTCCTGGATTTAATACTAAAAAATAACTACTGGGTGACCCTTAAAAAGCCTCAAAAAATAAGTGGAATTGGGAGGGAATGGGAAGAAAGCAAGGAGAGGAAAGCATCTCAGATTCCTTTTTCATTTAAGATTCAGTCTTTTAAGAAAATGCCGTTTACTGCAGATAAATATGTAGTGTGTTGCTGAGCAGGTGTAAGTAATTTTGTCTTATTACGACAAATGAGTTTCCCATGTATGTGAACCAGCTGGGAATACTGAATGCTGCAATCATGTAAGGAGAAGGTGGATTTGGAGAAGGTGACGGGAATGCATTTAATAATGAGCAGTCTGGGGTTACAGGAACACTGAAAAGGTCTTAGGCAGTTTTAGAAAAAGAAGTTCCTGCAGCAGGATGTTGGAAAAAGGCTTTAAGAGGCACATGGTTTTGTAAATCTTTAAGTAATAGAAATCCATTAGAACCAGGAACTTGTACTGCAAGTCCCATGACCACCAGCATTTCCTAGAAGGAGCCAAAGCTTACTGTCATTAAAATAGACTAGTTATGCTACATCAGAAGTCAGCTCTAGGATGTTCAAAGACAACTAAATTTATTGAAAAGAATAAAAAAAAAGAAAAAATATTTAGAGTAATTTGGTTTTGTGGATCTGAGCTAGAGATATGACAAAAGGCTTTGCTGAGTTCTGGTCAGCCTTCGCAGATTCAGCAGTGGAGGCAAACTCTATAGAGAAGGCCAGAAGAAAGAGAGTCTGGGCTGTTTATGATATTACTGTTCATACCAGCAAAGGCAAGTCACATAATCTCCCTCTGACTTCATATTTTGCTCCACAGAAGATAAACTTCTAACCTTGATCAATTAGACTGTGGACGATACAGTTCTGCACAAGCCAGTTAAAAGCTTCTCAGTAGTGGAGACAACATCAAATTATGCTGCCAGCACATTTAAGAGGCTGAGCCCAGACTGCTGCAGGGAAGGGAAACAAAATGCAAGAGACAGAATTAGGGTAGATAGCTAATGAGAGAGTAATGGAAAATCATGCTTAATTGAGTAATTAATATTTGCTGCTCAAGTCAGCAAGGTATTGGGGGATGCAACTTCTGTTGCTGGAATGGGTCACCTCAGTGTTCCTTAGCAGAGGTTGCCACCCCACAGACCTCGATACTTCCCTTGAGTCTAGCAGCAGCCAGCATGGCTTTCCAGGGCTTTGGCAGGGAGGTAGTAGCAACTTTGCTGTTCCTAGACAACCCAGGTAGATGGCTACAGACTTTTCCAAAATAAGGGTTGTTACCAGACATAGACACGAATTAATGTAGTATCGTTCTCTTCAGGCTGTTCACCAGGGTTAAACATAAATTCATTAATGTGGCAATCATTATTCATATGCTTTAGCTTTTGGGAGGCTAATCTAGAACACAAGGGACCAAAAATGTGTGGCAATTAACCAGGAAGCTGGTAACATTTACACCAAGAAGTTAGGTAATTCTGACTTTTTCCTGAAGAGCACAGCAGCTATACACCCATTTGTTCATCATCCTGCTCTCTTTGGCTTTCTGGTCTAGGGCACTATAGTTGATTGTCAACCCTTTAGTGCTACTGAAACATCCAGCAAATAGCATCTGCCTTGCTAAAACCAGGTAATCATCTACTTCATTCATGGGATTATTAACGCTTTGATGCTATATGTGGTTTAGTAACATAGTAACACAGTACTGGCTGAGTTGCCCATCACCTCCTGTAGCCACCATTTCTGTGGATGGAAGGTCTTTGGAGCACAAGGCTTGCCTGACTTGCCTGACATTTTGTCATTCAAAGGGTGACACATGATTCCAAAAGGTTGAGGACAAAAGCATGTTGCTACAGGTGAGTAGACATTATCTCATCTGTATGAGGCAGTTCTGTCAGCAGCACTAGAGATATGTGCTGAGCAGAAGGGTATCTAAGTTATAATCTAGTTTATCTCAGCTAAGACAGGTGATGCATTGTTCTTTCAGCAACAGCATGGTGGGACTCATCCTTCATGCACTGCAGTACCTGAGAATCATTTCAGTGGTTTATGGCACCTAGTAGAAAGTCAAGATTTGCTGAGGGGGAAACAGGAATCAGCCTGAAAACCAGTTTGATTTTAAAAGGGAGGGGGAGATGAAGAACGGGAAGAAATTATGACAAATGTGCTGTGCATTGCAGATTTAGGATGTAGTCATGTCAGTGTGTTTTAGAAAGCCACTGGTCCCTAACTAGAAGCTGAATTTTCCCCTTCACCCAAAGCACAATATCTGATCAAGTGTTCACGCTCAGCTCCTCATGTTGCAGAGTAATCCAGGATAGATTACAGCAGCTGTTTTACTCTGTTGCTGTAGACTAACAGCCATATGCACACTGGCAGCTTTTCATTCCCCCTGCAAAAGCACTGATATTGAAAGTGCTGTGTTACCATAGCACATGGTTGCTTGATCTTGCCTTCTGGATGAATACCGAGCCCTGTTCAGAAGGACCCTAAACACTCTGAAAACTTTATCATGGGCCTGATGGTATCTCATAGCAAATGGATATGAGCATGGACCTACAACCACATTGCAGTTAGGGTAAATGTACACTTCTGTTCCTTTTTCAGTGCCAAAACCATCAGCAATGTGACAGTACTGAGAAGGCGGCCTTGGAATACTCTGGAAAGCAGCTTATTCTGAGATAGGTGACCTGGCAAATGTAATGCATGTTGTGTTGCTACATCAGGTTAGGAGGACCTGAAGAAAGAAGGGTCTTATAGCCCATAGACCCAGCAAGGGAAACAACAAAGCAGTTAAGGAGTACTTGAAATTGGACTTTCAGACAACAAGCGCTATCTCTCCTCCAGTTTCTTCCTATACATCCATAAGACCATACATATCATCAGCATTTCCTATTACCCAATACGTAATGCTAGCTCATTGCCCAAGAAAAAAGAGAAGATAGAAACAGACGTTGATCCTCATCAGGATCAAGTTCAGCTTTGATTTGTATAAAACCATGTGAGATAATAATTGGTCCTGAAGTGAAGCAGGAGTGGTATCTCAGTTCCAGAGAGCTGGAGAGAGAGAAAGAGATCTCTCAGGGTAAGAGAAATGCCAGTGTGCAAGCTGGGGAGAAGTTTATCACTGAGTTTAAATCTGTGCATCAGCTCACTGAATGTCAGTGACGGGGTTGTTACAGGGTTAATAGGATCTGTGGTGACTAGGAACATCATAACTACAAAAAATACAGTACAGATGACCTGTGCCATCTGATGACATCCAGAGTAAAATGTAGGAAGTACTCTAAAATTTGCTACTTTGTGGAAAACTCTGCTTTCTGGCAGTGGAAACAGTAGTCAGGCCTTGCACAAGAGGGCTCTGCAAACTTTCTTACTCCTACCCTTACACTTCAGTGAAGGATTATGTGCATCTTCCTTGGCTTCTTTTTACCTCCCCTTCATTGCAATGAGTTTTCAGAATAGGTACCATTTCATGACAGTTGCACCCAGGGGCTTCAGACTAAGGTGATGCTCCATTGTGTCAGGGCTTCCTTCTGACCTGGGAAGTTCTCTGTTTGGTTCATATAGGGAAGTCCCTGCCAGAGAAAGGACAAATCGAAACTTGGAAGAAAAGTACTTCTACCCTACTTGGATAATGATGCAGAGAGATGTTAACTGGCCTCCCAGGATCTCAGAGAAACTTACAGCAGAGATATGAAGTGGCTGCAGACTCACCAAGCACCAGATCTGACCTTTGAGAAAAATCTTTTTTACAAAGCTATAGCAATAGATCGACCTAAGTGACAGATCTGGAAGGTCATGAAATCAGGTACCAAAGCCTATGGAGAAAACAGATGTTTTGGGTGTAAATTTGGCTCTGTAGTAGGTAATAAGAATTTTTTTGCTTTCTCACACAGCATCTCAGACTTAAACCCTCCAAATGGCTCACCTTACCTTATTCACATTAAGAATATAGCAATTCCCTTCCTTCGAAGCTCTTTCCCCACTCTTAAGGAACCAGCTGCCTTCAGTGAATTCTCTTTTTCCCCCCTGAAGCAGGAAGTCTTTTAAACCTTTCATCTGGGAATTAAACCTCATTGCTTCTACCACTCAAGGCACTTTCCCATTAGAAGTACATAATTGCATTAGCTAGAAGGACAAATTGTCCTACTGGATCTTTAAAGGAGCCATATACTCCATCACAGGTATGAGCTATGTTGACCATATGCAGTAGCATGGATCCCCCCTCAGGCAGTGAGATACATAATGCAGTTGGATTCCTGTCATCAATGGTGGCTTGGCTTGCTCAGCATCCAGAGAAATGCCAGACCCACTCCTTTTCCTGTGCCTGACTCCTGCAACCTTTCCTCTCCCACATCCAGGGTTGCTAAGCAACCTCCTTCAAGCAGCAGTGGAGTGAGCAAGAGCTGTCAAATTTATTACTTTTTGGCTTAAAGTAGCAATGCCTCCTATGTAACTAAAAAATTATAATCAGGGATTAATTGTTAGTTGAATGTTACTATTAGGCCCAATCTTCCATCCTCTCCTCATTCCCTCTTTTGGAATCCTGCATAATTTCAGAAGACCGAGGAAATGGTTACACCTGTACAAGGTAAATCGAATAAAGTTCAGAGCCAACTCTGGTTTTTACCTTTGCAGCAGGTTTGGAAGTGAGGGCATCAGCAGGGTCTCCCACACTGTTGAATTTAGCATCTGACAGACTGCAGGTAATTGAAGCCGGTTATGCTCAGGGGGTTGTATTTGCCAAAGGCAGGGGAATTATATGTTTATATATATATATTTAAAAGTAAACTAATATAAATGTAATGATTGGCATGTGTAGCCTGTGCCAACTATGATTCTTCTGAGTTGATCTTTTGAGGTGGCAGAAATAACTACAGCAGGGACAAAACAGCATTGACATCTGAAGTCAGCATGAAGTAGTGTCTCCTCCAAACACACTACATTCATACACATATATACAAGGAGCTCAAAGTCACACATACAAGATGGTACTGAGATGTACATTCAGATTTAAGTTTGCCTGTTTGAATAGTGGATCTCAGCTGGGAGAAAAAAACCACCCATATCCCCTTCATCCAAATTAGTGATCAAGACTCTAACTCTTGCTTGACTTTATCTGGCTCTGGAGAGTTATGGAGGTTTTATAAATATTATATAAAGGGACATCATAGGTAAGATTTATAATAGGTAGTATGTAATTGAGTCATGAATACAGATTTAACATGCAACATAGGTACATCCCATGTATCAAAGCAAGTTAGGCAGAAAAATGAAGATCGTTGTGAGGGTGTATGAGTCCCATCTTCATGGGAAATTTATTCATTTACAATGCTCTCATCATCCTAGGATGCAGACTATATCCCACACTTCAGAGAAAGGTAAAAGACACTAAGAAATTAGGCTGTTGTTGTGAAACTAATTGGATTCAAATCTCTTGACTCGTGTAATTGGGTTCTGAGGTGTCTACTATTTAGACAATATGGGCTGCAGAACCAGTGACTTCTGCTGCTTCTGACTGAGACAAAGTGTCATGGTAGTCTCTTCAGCTCTGTCTCTTCAGGCTATTGTCTCTTCAGGACTTTCCTGACTACATTTAGTATTTCAGCAAGTTGCTAGGCCTGGTGATTCATGAGGTAGCCATGTAGACGCAAGGCATGAGGCACAACCTTAGGCTTGTCAAGCTGAACCAATGCCCAAAGGCTTTCAGAGAAAGAGGCATAGCCCTTATCTATTTCTCTTGAGACGTGAGCATAGAAGAATGTGTACCACAAACTGAAGCCTTAATCTTTACATGGCACCACTTAGGAAAGGAAAAATCAAAATATGCTCAACTAAATCTTTCCTCATCTCAAGCAGAACTTGGTAAAACTTTCTGAATAATAAACAAAGAGATTCACACAGTAGTGTGTGTTTGTGAATCCACATTTCAAGTGTAATTTACTACTACCTTATGGGAGTACAGTCTTTGCTTACTGATTATATTCAAATAACAGTAACAGAAATGCATGCTTGTGATTCCCAAACTTCATTAACTTGCACCAAGTTTATATTCACTACTCATTACTTGTTCTTTATTGCTTTTTTGGAAAACAGAGTAAGTAAGTTATGGAAACGAAGAAAAGCTTTGAGGCCAAAACCACACCAGTAATAATTATGGGAAACAAATACTGAGTGAGATCATTACTCATCCACAGGTAAACAGGTGAGTGGGAAGGAGGAGTGTTTGAATGATTCACAAACCTAGGGGAAGAGAGCTTGATTTTTTTAGTTTTATCCATTTTAATCAGATTTACTGGCTGTGCATCATAATGAGGTGATCTTAGATTTTGAGACAGAACATGTATTTCTTACAACAAGGAATAGTTATTAGAAAAATTCCTTCTCAAAAATAACCCTCCTTACCTTTTACACTCCTTATCTGTACAGGGGTTTGCATAATTTTCAAGCTAAACATGTAAGAAGTTCAGGTAATGATAGAGCAGGTGTGCCTTGGGAGAATTAAATTATGGGAGTCAATAAACAATTATGGAGTAGCATCTGGATGATTGAAAGAATGCTAACAGCACTAATAGTTACAGAAAATAATGATTCTTCTGCTCTATGTGTATGTCTTTTTATGTCTAAGACATAGGCTTACAGTTTCAATGGTTTTGTGGGTTTGAAACTTCATAAATAAGATCAATGTTAAGTTTTCACTGGTGCTGTCTTAGACTCTGGTAAGATCTAGCCTTTGCAGTAGCAAAAATTCATACTGTAGCAGCAAGGAGCAGAGATAATCCTCCTGTCAGAATATGGAATAATTTACATTGATTTCAGCAAGGTTTGTGTGGTGCCATCATAACTCTTAAACCAGAAGAATTTGCCATGAACTTCAGGAATGTCTGGTTCTGATCTGTGGCACCTCCTTCTGTCACTAATATTACTGTATTAATCTCTTATATATCAATAAAAGTTTATGCAACAGATGAAAAGAACAGCCCTGTTGCTGGACATGAGTGTAAAGACCTGAACTCTTCAAAACGTCAAAACTCAAAAGAATAATGTTTCAGAATTAGATGGCACCATCTAAGCTCTTTTTATGGCAGGATACATTTCACCTTTCCACTTGTGTGTTCCTGATCTTGTTGTCTATTACAAGCATCTTTAGTGAAGACATGAGCAAGCTTTGGGGCAGGCTGTTAAAGGCAGAGAGCACAAGAAATCACTTTGAATGCCAGAACTACCAATGACAATGAGAGGAAACCCAAGCACCATGGTACACTGAGAGAGGCAGTAGTGAAGCATCAAGATCCTTAACAAGTATAGGTGAAATTGCTTAAGTAGAGTTGTGTTGACAGCAATCCAGGCATATTCATGAAGGATCATAACACAAAATTATATTTTTCTTAGGAGGTTTAGATGAAAAATAATCTGCAATATGCAGTGCTGCACAATTTAGAATGTTAATGAAAAAGAGGCTAAAACTGATGATTGAATCCTGTACTTTAGCCACAGGAGAAATGAGTTCCCTGGGCTCTTTCCTTTTTGTAACCTCTGGAGTATCTTTCTGTCATCCAGAATATGAGAACTTATTCTTCAAAGTGTAAGTCTGGGTATGCAGTGCCTGTGTATGAATTAAAATAGACTGAATGATAGAGGTGATTTAGCAAGCTCTTTGATAGGCTTTGCTTTTCTGAGCCTTTCTTGACAAAATATATGAAAAACAAGAAAAATTTTAAAAGAAGTTAGAAATAAGGATGCTCCTCTGGCAAGAAATACTTCACTTTACAGATTTCTGCCATAAGATTAAAAAATGGCAATGTCAATATTTCACAATGATAGGTTAAACACCACTATAGACCATAGCATTATGGGGTTTTTTTTCCTGTGACACTTGCCTATGGCCCTCTATACAACATGAAAACTCCAACCATGGTGCTATGTCAACATGGTCCTCTGATGTACAAAAAACCACTGGCACACTGGAACAACCTTCAGGATTGTCGTGGTTGAAGCTCAGCCAGCAAACCAGAACCACGCAGCCGCTTGCTCACTCCCTCCATTCCTCCACTTCCACTCCAGGAGGGATGGGGAGGAGAATTGAAAGAATATAACTCCCATGGGCTGAGATAAGAACAATTCAGTGACTAACGTATAACACAAACCACTGCTGCTACCACCAATAATAATGATGATAAGGGAAATAAAAAGGGAAGAAAAGACAACGTCTCACCACCCGATACCCAGCCCGACCCGAGCAGTGACTTAACCCTTCTGGGTAACTGCCCCCAGTTTATATAGTGGGCATGAGGTGCTGTGGTATGGAATAACTCTTTGGCTAATTTGGGTCAGGTATCCTGTCTCTGCTTCCTCACGGCTTCCCCTCCTCCCTGGCAGAACATGAGGCTCAGAAAGTCCTTGGTCAGAGTAAACATTACTGAGCAGCAACTAAAAACATCAGTTATCAGTGCTGTTCCCAGGCTGAAAGTCAAAACCACAGCACTGCACCGACTACTAAGAAGGAGGAAAATGACTGCTACTGCTGAACCCAGGACAAGGATGTATCTTATGCCAAAATCTCCTTTCAGTTTGAAGCTGGGCAGCCTTGATCTCTCAATTGCTTTCAGTCATTTCTGAAAGGCTGATATCCAGCATGTGGTGACTAAATGAAAGGTGCTGAATTTGGTTGTCTTCTTGGCAAAGTCTTCTTCTAACTTTGTGTAAAAGTGGAAAGAGTGGGTGTATAGCATATTGATCTGCTGCTGACTCCAGGGGGAAAAGATTTATCCAGGGCTGTTATATGGCCCATTTCTTAACAATTTGTAATAATTTATTAAATAAAATCTGTGGTGGAAAACAATTCTTTCTTCTGAAATATCATTTTCCCACTAAACTCTTCTGTCTTGAACAGAAGTGTGCCCTTTAGATATGAATTATTGACAAGGATTTATTATCTCAGATGACATACTTTGGGGGTCAAGATCTACCTAACAAGATAACATTTGTTATCACCTTGAGATGGAAGCACTGCAGATAGTTGCCATACAAGCTCATCACCAGGGTTACTTTTCAGGGTTAAAACCTCTATCTTAGATTTTGCATTTGGCAGAAGTCTGGATGTGTTCAGAGAAGTCTCATCCCAGGGGGCTTGGTTATGGGACCGCTTGCACACAATGTGGAGACAGGACATGCTTTGGATCTCCCATTGAACCAAGTAGTGTCTTTTGTTTGTGGCGAAGACTGCAGACCTCACCAAGTCCAGTGAAATCCCGATGGCTTGCTATAATCAGCAAGAACTCCAGTGAAAACATGGACAGTCCTCAAGTTCATGGACTCCTCAATACTACCCAATACTCCTTGCTCAAGCAAGAATGGATAAGGAGGCCTCAGCCCTAGTACAGCTGACAAGTGATTTTGCAAACATCAGTCGGGTTAGTCTGGAGTAGGTTTTATGAAACTGAAGTTACTGTAGCACATTACAATGGGTGAGGGAGGTGGAAAGGCTCTGCATAGGGGAAAAGTAAATACTGCTGAACCACAGACTGACTTTCAAGGTTAATTGGACATTGAGTTTTAGCTGCTGTAACAATAGATCAGTCATGTCACACTGCAATCAAAACTGACACTTTCCAGTAGGCTTGCTAAATATTCTAACTTAGGAGGCAATTGTTCCAGGCATAATGGCAAAGGTAAGGAATATTCCATTGTGTATTATGGACATTTATAGCAGTAGCACCACATGTCCCCTGCAACTGTGATCTGTACTGTTTATGATGGAAAGACTTGATTTTTTTGTTTATTTGCTTGTAACATCAATATAGACGTATGGCTGAATCAAAGTGATTCATGGAAAAAGGTCAAAAATAAAGAGCTTCTTGGTCCAGATCATGACAATAAGAAGCCTTATGAATACAACCATAGCCTGCAAAAGAGTGTGCCTGTATTTCTAAATCGAAATATGTCATATTATAGAAAAATAGAATCATAGAATAGTTAGGGTTGGAAAGGACCTTAAGATCATCTAGTTCCAACCCCTCTGCCAGAGGCAGGGACACCTCCTACTAAACCATGCCACCCAAGGCTATGTCCAATCCATCCTTGAACATCGCCAGGGATGGAGCATTCACATCTTCCCTGGGCAACCCATTCCAGTGCCTCACCACCCTAGTAGTAAAGAACTTCCTCCTTATATCCAATCTAAACTTTCCTTGTTTAAGTTTGAAACTATTAGCCTTTGTCCTATCACTACAGTCCTTAATGAAGGTCCCCCTCCAGCATCCCTGTAACCCCCTTCAGATACTGGAAGGCTGCTATGAGGTCTCCATGCAGCCTTCTACTCTCCAGGCTGAACAGCCCCAACTTTCTCAGCCTATCTTCATATGGGAGGTGCTCCAGATCCCTCATCATCCTCGTGGCCCTCCTCTGGACTTGTTCCAACAGTTCCATGTCCTTTTTATGTTGAGGACACCAGAACTGCACACAGTACTCCAAGTGAGGTCTCCCAAGAGCAGAGTAAAGGGGCAGGATCACCTCCCTTGACCTGCTGGTCACACTCCTTTTGATGCAGCCCAGCATACGGATGGCTTTCTGGTCTGTGAGCACACACTGCAGTCGGCTCATGTTCATTTTCTCATTAACCAAAACCCCCAAGTCCTTCTCTGCAGGACTACTCTGAATCTCTTCTCTGCCCAACCTGTAGCTGTGCCTGGGATTGCTCTGACCCAGCTGCAGGACCTTGCACTTGGCATGCTTAAACTTCATCAGGTTGGCATCAGCCCACCTCACAAGCGTGTCAAGGTTCCTCTAGATGGCATTCCTTCCCTCCAGCGTTTCAACCGAACCACACAGCTTGGTGTCATCGGCAAACTTGCTGAAGGTGCACTCAATCCCCCAGTCCATGTCACTGACAAAGGTGTTCACCAAGACTGGTCCCAGCACTGATCCTTGAGGGACACCACTCGTTACTGATCTCCAGCTGGACATTGAGCCATTGAGCACAACACTTTGTGTGCAGCCATCCAGCCAGTTCTTTATCCATCGAGCGGTCCACCTATCAAATTTATGTCTCTCCAACTTAGAGACAAGGATGCCATGTGAGACAGTGTCAAACACTTTGCACAAGTCCAGGTAGATGACACCAACTGCTCTACCCCTGGCCATCAGTGCCGTAGCTCCATCATAGAAGGCCACCAGATTGGTGAGGCAGGATTTCCCCTTAGTGAAGCCATGCAGGCTGTCACCAACCACCTTGTTGTTTTCCATGTGCCTCAGCATGCCTTCCAGGAGAATCTGCTCCAAGATTTTGGCAGGCACAGAGGTGAGACTGACTGGTCTGTAATTCCCTGGCTCATCCATTTTCCCCTTCTTGAAAATGGGGGTTATATTTCCCTTTCTCCAGTCATTGGGAACTTCACCTGACTGCCATAATTTTTCAAATATGATGGACAGTGGCTTAGCAACTTCATTTGCCAGCTCCTTCAGGACCCGCGGATGGCTTTCATCAGGTCCCATGGACTTGTATATGTTCAGGTTCTTAAGATGGTCTCGAATCAGATCCTCTCCTACAGTGGTCCTAGGGTCTTCATTCTCACTGTCCCTGCGTCTGCCTTCCAAGACTTGGGTGGTATGGTCAGAGCATTTTCCGGTGAAGACTGAGACAAAGAAGTAATGATCCATGTGGGTGCTACTGATATAGACAGCTGTAGCCAGGAGAACATAAAGAAGGACTACAGAGCTCTGGGAGAGGTGGTTAGGGGCTCTGGAGCCCAGATCGTCTTTTTGTCAATTCTCCAGGATACAGGGCAGGACCTCAGAAAGGCTAGGAGGATTGATCAGGTTAAGAAATGGTTAGAAGGGTGGTGCTATAGTCAGGGGTTTGGGTACCTTGAACATGGGACTCAATTTAGGAGGCCAGGTCTACTGGGGGCTGGTGGAGCTGGTCTGACAAAAAAAGAGAAGAGTGGACTTGGGAGGAGGCTTGCCAGACTGGTCAAGGATACTTTAAACTAGATGTGTTGGGGGAGGGGAGGGCATCATTCTATTCCAACACCCCCAGTCAGTTGCCAGCACCTGTAATAAATGCTTGGATTGATGTAGAGATATTCCACCACTCCAGCCAATGAACCAGCTTCAACTGGAGCTCGGCTCAGATGTCTCTATACAAATGCCTGTAACATAGGGAACAAACAAGAGGAATTAGGGATGTGTGCACGTCTACAGGCGTATGATATCATAGGTATCACAGAAACATGGTGGGATGGCTCCTATGACTGGTGTGTTGGAATAGAAAGTTACAGATTCTTTAGGAAAGACAGGCCTGGTAGGCAGGGAGGGGGAGTTGCTATTTATGTTAGGGATAGGCTGGAGTGTATGGAACTGCACCTGGGGACAGGTGAGCAGCCAACAGAGAGTTTGTAGGTCAGGGTTAAAGGGAGAACAGCGGTGGGAGATATTACTGTGGGGATCTGTTACAGACCGCCTGATCAGGAGGACTCGGTGGATGAAGCGCTCTATAGACAGATAGGAACAGCCTCACGCTCGCAGGCCCTTGTTCTCATGGGGGACTTCAACCACCCTGCTATCTGTTGGAGGGATGGCATGGCCCAGTAAAAAGATAAGTTTAACAAGTTCTCAGACAGAGCAGAGGATCTGAGAATAAAACACTTTGCTGCAAGTAAATTGTCAACAAGAAGGACTAAAACCAAACTTCACCAACAACCTTGTTTACAATAAGACACTCATGTTTTGGACCAAGGGGCACAACAGAAAAGAAGGGAAACTACATTCCTTTTATCACCTCTTCTATGTAGCTCTGCCCAGAAGCATATCGCTGTGAATATCTCCAGACAGAAATTCCCAAGGCTATATTGTACATTCAGCATGTAACTGATACTATGACAACAGCAGATTTGTCAGCCCATATATTAGCTTTTTCATGTACTTCTCACTTCTTACCTTGATTGGAAGGTTTCCATGTTTCCTTTGGCCACATTTGTTCTGTCTACTAACACAGGAAATGGTCTGGATCCTTCAGACACACCAAAATGACAATGGAGCATTTCTCTCTATTTGTTTCAGACCCCTGAGTCCATGTGATGTTTAGTGAATTCCTTCTGTGGCTGAAAAGAATATACAGTAGTGTCTGAAAGTATAGAAGATTCTAAGGCTCCTGGATTCATTCAATTTCTCAGGTATTATTCTGGATTACCCCAGTTCAACACAACCCCACATGACACCCTTGGTGGACCACTCAGTGGATAAAGAACTGGCTGGATGGCTGCACGTAAAGAGTTGTGCTCAATGGCTCAATGTCCAGCTGGAGACCAGTACCAAGCGGTGTCCCTCAGGGACTGGTGTTGGGACCAGTCTTGGTGAACACCTTTGTCGGTGACATGGACTGGGGGATTGAGTGTGCCCTCAGCAAGTTTGCCGATGACACCAAGCTGTGTGGTTCGGTTGAAACGCTGGAGGGAAGGAATGCCATCCAGAGGGATCTTGACACGCTTGTGAGGTGGGCTGATGCCAACCTGATGAAGTTTAAGCATGCCAAGTGCAAGGTCCTGCAGCTGGGTCAGAGCAATCCCAGGCACAGCTACAGGTTGGGCAGAGAAGAGATTCAGAGTAGTCCTGCAGAGAAGGACTTGGGGGTTTTGGTTGATGAGAAATTTAACATGGAGCACCTCCCGTATGAAGATAGGATGAGAAAGTTGGGGCTGTTCATCCTGGAGAAGAGAAGGCTGCATGGAGACCCCATAGCAGCCTTCCAGTATCTGAAGGGGGTTACAAGGATGCTGGAGAGGGACTCCTCATCAGGGACTGTAGTGATAGGACAACGGGTAATAGGTTGAAACTTAAACAGGGGAAGTTTAGACTGGATATAAGGAGGAAGTTCTTTACTGTTAGGGTGGTGAGGCACTGGAATGGGTTGTCCAGGGAAGTTGTGAATGCTCCATCTCTGGCATTGTTCAAGGCCAGGTTGGACAGAGCTTTGAGTGGCATGGTTTAGTGGGAGGTGTCCCTGCCCATGGCAGGGGAAGGTTGGAACTAGATGATCTGAAGGTCCTTTCCAACCCTAACTATTCCATGATTCTATGATTCTATGAAATGAATCTCCTCAGCCATCTCTTGAACAAGTAGTAAAGAGTAAAATTAGTACCCAGTCTCTAGAGCATGAAGCATGGATTAAACACTAAATTTCTCACCATAACTTGTATAACTGCTAGTAAACCCTGAGTTTCAACCATGTTACAGTGACAACAGATCATGATCTTGGCTAACAATTTTAAGCCTGCTCAGGTATTAAAGCTGGACTTGGGTCAGGGTCCTCCTAGACATACTTTCGTGTGTTTATGGGTACTAGGTGTCTAACCTCTAGTCACAAATTAAAACTTTTTTCTTTGTCTGGCTTTTTAAGAAGGATATGAGGATTAAGAAGGATATGAAGATGCACACTTAAAGGAAAGATCAAGAAATTAATGGCAAATGTTAAGCTATGGAAAAGTATAGATGTGTAATAAGAAGCAAAGGAAGTTTTCCTAAACTTATAAAAATTACTAAAAATCAATACTTTTTTAGCAGATTATGACATATGCAAATATTGTATTCCACTAACACCTTTGAATTGTTATCTGTATGCACATATATAGGGGCACAACATTTCCTGTGCTGTTCTCAGGCATTTTTTTCAAGAGAAACTCCTCTAGATAATGAAGCATGACAGGAAAATTTAACTAAGGAACCAATCAAACAACAGTTTCCAGGAGGCTCTGTAGCCATGCATCACACCTGAAAGAGATCTGAGTTTGTCTGAAGATGCTTTATTTTCTTGGGGGAAAAAAAAAGATTTACCACCAAAGGCACAAACTCTTCATAAATACCGTTTTGCTCATGACCTCATTTTGAATTCAAGATGTTGTATTGACAGACATATATGCCCTTCATCTATGTATGACTAGGTCTTGTACAAACATTGAAAGAGACATTAATGCAACTGAAAGACAATTACTGCAATGAATTGGAAATATGGTCTGGACAAAACCCAAACCAGAACAAAAGAACAAAAACCACCAAAAAAAAAAAAAAAAAGCCCCAAACAAAGTCAACACCAGCAGAGAGGAAGAAAATCGTACAAAAAAAGATGCAATTGGGTAACTAAGACTGAAGAAAAAAGAAAGAAGAGGCCATCATAAAAAAAGGAAGTCCTGATCTGTATTTAACAAGACCATGTTGATACATAACTATGACACAGGAATAAATATGCTTTACATGTCAGTACCTGTAGGACTAATGAGTTCTTTAGCCTCTTTCATAAATCCATGCTTGAAACCAGAAAACAAAATGCTTCAGAGCAGTTTTGCTTTCCAAGCCCATGATTCTGGTGTTCTGAAAATCAGTGTGTTCCCCCCTCCCCCAGGCTGTTTCTTTTGGCAGTTGTTCAGCTTTTCCATTAAGATTTGTGCGTTACTGCACAGGCTGCCGATAAGCTGTTGCATACCCTGCCGGTTTTGCCAGCTATTGCTTGAACCTGCTGGCAATTTCCTGGTAGGTAGGAAATAATTCTCAAAAAGAGGGAAAAATCTGTGGTTTATAAATATATCTTTTTCTACTCAGCCTGAAAGAAACTTAAACCAGAAAGACATTTTTCTTCCGTACAAAATCACTGCACAGCTTTTTTACTTTCTTCACTCTTAGTAGATGCTTTTCTCAGTGTAGCTGCAGTCAACCTCTCTTGGATGAACGATGTCAGCCTGTATTTCACATACAGTTATAGTTATATAGTTATAGTTAACAGTGATAGTTACAGAGATGCTCAGGTTTTCCAAGTGTAAAACTTCACTTCTTTAGAGATAAGTTGGAAAAGCCCTACTGGAGGCACACATGGAAGTTACAGAGACCAAGAAGCAAATTATGAGCAACCCAGCTCAAAGTCTCCAGCTCTGTCTCACATGTGAGGCTTCCGCCTTGTGGAAAAACCCCACATAAACCATTCTCCCAAAAGCTGTCTACTCCTTTCTTCTGGCTGGAGGTGTGCCCTGCGGTGGACACCATATCCCCCAGGATGTAGGAAGAATTACTGTCCTGGGACATGGCAAAGCGCTTCATTTTGAGCCATGAGCTATGTAGTAGACACCTCTATGGCTCTAAAATAGTACATCTTTGTCAACCTACGCCAGGCTGGTTGGAAATTTCACAACTAAGAACACTCCCAAACTCATAATTTCTAATTCCCTTTGCAGTAGCAGACTGCACAGAAAGACATTCACCCTCCAAGTGAGCCTTTAAGGAAAAGAAAAAAGAGAAATCTGGGCAAGCAGCACTCTCTAATCAGCAATCAAACTTCTCTATGAAGCTCTGGAGTCCCTGATTAAGAGCAGATGTGGGTAATCTTAATGGGGGAAAAGATATAGCTGCTGGGAGAATAGAAAATTTCATGAAGAACCATTAGCTCTGTAGTAGACCTTCATACAGGGTTAATAGATTTGGGCAGGCAGCAAGCTATGGTTTTATGCTGTCTTTTATTAACCAGAGGAGTTGTGTGTTGCGGGAGGAGCAGAGCGAATTCGTTAAAGTGTAGCCCTCCCTAGCTGTAAGGCTCTAGAATTGAAACACAGTCTTGTGATCACTTTGAGAGATTTAGGAAGCACTTGTCTACCAGATATACAGGAGGCTGCGAACTCCCTTTTTCAGTTACAGTATCTCCTTGAAAAAGTAGGGCATAGAAGAGAAGGATTCTGACAAGAAAACATTCTGAAAACAAACCATGGCGAGGAAGGCAATTTTCTCCTTCCTAGCTGGTCATGCTTGCGGGTCTCTACCCACTAAGGGGCTTGGGATTGAGGGGGAAAGCTGCTCCCTTTAGGCCCTTCTGTCAGGGAAATCACAGCAAGGTTTCCAGCGGTAATTAAAATTTATCTTCAGCTACTGGAAAACCAAAATACACAGGGAATGCCTTAATTGGCAGCACTGTGGAACAGAATGTTTGTATTTGCAAAAGAAAGGAGCAGTCCACACCTTCAGTAACGGAAGTAAGTTCAGAAAACGCTAGTGGGGGGAGCCCCATCCCCCCCAAGAGACTCCCCAGTTAGAAACTTTCCTCAGCAGCTTAATGCAATGATTTTCAACTGCTTTTGAACTCCCAAGTCCTAACAGCACTCTCTAGAAGCGAGGATTCAATGCGGACATGTCTATTGCATAGATTGTAAGTACATGCATGAACTGGCATTTCTTCAGATGCTAAATAGGGATATCTCAGGCATAATCATAGATCACAAACACTTCACAGACCGCAAAACACTACTCTCATATTGGGGTGATGTGTTTATCTGTTTCCATTTATCCTTATTTATCATTACAACTGTCATGGTTTAAGCCTCTCTAACTCACGCAGTCTCTCTCTCACTCACTTCCCCCTCTTTCTTCCCCCCGCTCCCGCAGGGATGGGAAGGAGAATCGAAAAGAATGCAACTCCCACACATTGAGATAAGAACAGTTTAGTAACTAAAGTATAATACAAATCACTACTGCTACCACCAATAATAATAATGATGAGGTAAATACAAGGAAAGAATACAATTCTCACCACCTAATACCGAGCCCGACTACTCAGTGCACCCCCACCCTTCCGGGTCTCAGCTCTCTGCTTTACATCCTGGGCATGATGTGCTGTGGTATGGAATACCTCTTTGGTCAGTTTGGGTCAGGTATCCTGTTTCTGCTTCCTCCCGGCTTCCCCTCCTCCCTGGCAGAGCATGAGACTCAGAAAGTCCTTGGCCAGACCAAAACATCACTAAGCAGTAACCGAAACACTGGTGTTATCAGCGCTGTTCCCAGGCCCAAAATCAAAAACATAGCACTGCACCAGCTACCAAGAAGGAGAAAAATGACTGCTGCTGCTGAACCCATGACAACAACAGTCCTATAAAGCAAAACAATACTTCAGCCCGCATAGTAGACATTTCTGAGAGCCATGAATCACTTTCCCATCTTGCTTATACTTTCCATGGCTTTGGTTACTATCATGTCTTTTTCCAAATCTCTTCACTTTGAAGAGATGACATGACTTGACATGGTTAAGAATTTTTTCTCAAAACATTATTTCATTTAAAAATGCAGCTCTATTGAAACTGTACTTTTGGCAGAACAAAGTTAGTTTGGATGAATTTTTAAGCTAAAAATGGGCCAATGTTGTCCAAAAAATTACTTTGACATTCATAAAAGGAAGAAAAAAGTGCTTCAATTTGAAGTGACTTTGTATTTAAATATTAAGCTAATTTTAGTCAAGTCTTTTTTTTTGAAGTCAACATCTAAATGAATATTTAATGATGTTCAGTATGAACCTTTTCATTGGGCCCTGACAGAACACATTTCAGCGTGACCAGTTTGGAGGAAGATTTGTGGTTTGCATTTTTCAGGTTTAAGGTGGAATTTTTAAAACAGTACCCTGAGGTTTGATTTTTTCAGAGATGAAATTTTATTTTCCTGACTCAATTTTCCCTGACTTGTTCACCTGGGAGCTGATTAAATAAACAAAAAAGCTTTACTGTTACAGCATTTCTCCTGATGATCAATGCAAGTTTTTTTAAATGGCCTTCACACAGCACAGCCTCACAGCTATGCAAAGCTGAGAATAATTTTACATATTCAGATATGAATTTAAATCTCAGTTAAAGCAGTTTCTTTTTCAAGGTAGAATATATTTCAGAAAACCTTGAGGAAAAAGCAATGGTCTCAATGGTAAACTGCCTTGTGCTCCATAAAGCCCGAATTTGAAAATAATTTTAGAAGACCTTTTTATTGAACAAGCTATATATCGATCAGCTTTGTTTGTGGTTTTTTTTTTTTTTGTTTTTTTTTTTTTTTTTGTAAATACATCAAAGAATGCATGGATTCAAAAAAGAAAAACAGAATGAGAAAGGTGTCCTTTTCCTTAAGGGTAAGAAGTATCTAGAATTACCACGTGCAAGAAATAACACCTGAAAGAAAGCTTCCTTGAAGCTGGAAGGAGGCTGTTATGAAAATGTGTGGTGACCCAGAATGTGCCTGTGCTGAAGCAACATACCTACTCCTTCCCTTAAACAATGGGGAGTGTTTAGAGAAGACACTGGAAATGAGCTCTATTTAGTTTTATAAATGATTAAGAGATAATAATTCAAAATGAATTCTAGTCTGCATAATTTAGGCATGTAATTTACCCCCTAATTTTTGGTACTGAGTCAGCAGTGCTTCTAATGTAAGCTCTTGAATTTCCCCATCACATCATCAGCAGTAGGTGTTCTTGAAGACCTGCCGGGTGATGTTCTTTACTGAAATGAAGCCTTTAGACTTAGGCTTTACCATCTGAAGACTGTTTCAACAAGTGCCACTTCTAGGCATAATGATTCTAGTGGTTACTGCAGTTTTGATGGCCTGTGAAGGTACAATCACAAGATAGCCACAACCTGGGTTTAGTGTTTAGGGCTTATGCGGTGTGCCCTCAAGTACTGTCCTCAGATCACACCAGATAGCAAAGTATTTCCTGTAGGATTTGTTGAAGCAGAGAAAAACGTAGTTTGTTGGCTGATATTTATCTGTCACGCAATACAGCTCATTCACTCTAACACAGACACGTATACCTCCCAACTGTGTTTACACAGCAGATAATTTCTACTTGCAGCTATTGTTCCTAACAATTCTCTAAAAATAAATGTGCCGCCTTTACTGGGGTTGTTAGAATTCTAAATAGTGCATTTCATGATCATTTATAATGCAAAAGCTTTAATGAACAGTGCCAGATCGGTCTTGGTATTCTTGAACCACCCGTTGCTCAGCTCCTTTCTGTCTTTCCATTGCCTTTATGAAAAAAAGGGTAACAATAAATCATTTTATATTTAGAAAACTCATTTTTATCCAGAATGAACAAAAAGGATTAACAGTCCTCTACCCAATCCTCAAACACTCAGCTTAGAAAAAGAAAACAGTAGCTGTGACAGGAATTGGAGCAATTTCTGGAGCAGGACCTATCTGTATTTAATATTTTTTGACTGCAGAAATTACAGCAGAGTAGACTAGGATGTAAAATATTATGGGCCACAAACAGGACTGCAGAACAGAAATTGGTCAGACATTTAGCACAAATCTTTATTCTTGAAAAAAATTACATGCACTTTTTAATGACATGAATCAAATATTCCTTTTTTAAAAGCTTCTCTGAAAGGTAATAGGCTCAAAAAAGTTGTCTCTAATAGCAGTCTTTGGATGTTGACTCAGTATGGATCTGTAGGTTATACTAACCTCCAAGGCTCAACAGGACCACTTATTTCTATAGCAAGGGACTCAATCTTAGTCCCCTAACTAGCTCTGTGATAAAGGTTACATACTTCCAAGTATGTTTGATGTGAGCTTGCTTTTCACCAGTGCTAAAGCAATTGAATCCAGTGCTCTAAGTTCTGCTTAAAAGGGACACTGGCTGAGAGGAATGAATGTCTGAAAGATATTGATGAACAGTGTTGGATGGCCCAGTGCTTAATAAAAATGAGTCACACCTTGGCAGCTTTCAGGAATGACCCTACAAATAATTAGGAAATTAAACTTACTGGAAGAGAATCTGGTGCAGAGTCAATTTTTATTTTTCTTCTTTCAAATTCAAGTTACTTTTTCACAATCAACAAAATTCCTCCCAAAAATAACCCCAAAATCACACAGTTAAACACTCGAGGAACTACACAGCACTGTGGACAATGACCTTTGTCTTATTTTGTATTTGTTATTTGCCTTTCTAGAAGTGTCAGGGCTAATCTCATGTTTGGTATAGGACATCCATCATCTTTTTCAGGCTCATGCAGACTACCAAACTGAATGTCCTATAAAGGAGAGCTTATTTTAAAAATCTCTTAAAATACAAACTTTAACTTTTTTTTTTTTCCCCCCTCCTTTTATAGTGGAATGCTTTTTTGGAGGATGGAATAGTTTAAGAAGTTTACAACCATTTACATAGTGTATTGTATTGGGTTTGCATGACGAGGTTTTGGTAGCAGGAGCGCTAAAGCCATGACTTCTGTGACAAGCTGCTAGAAGCTTCCCCTATATCTGATAGAGCCAATGCCAGCTCCAAGACAGACCCACCACTGTCCAAGGCTGAGCCAGCAATGGTGGCAATATCTCTGGGATAACGTAGTTAAGAAAGGGAAAGTTACTCTACAGGAACAGTTGCAACCAGAGAGAGGAATGAGAATATGTGAAACAAACAGGTTTGTAAACACCCAGGTCACTGAAGAAGTTGGGAAGGAGGTACTCCAGGTGCTGGAGCAGAGATTCCCCTGCAGCCCATGGTGGGCAGTGAGGCAAGACTGGAGGACTGTCTCCTGTGGAAGAGACCCCACACTAGAGCAGGGAAATACCATGAGGAGTCCTTTTGTGTAGAAGAAGGAGCAGCAGACACTTTGTGTGATGAACTGACCACAATCTGCATTCCCCGTTGCCCTGTGCTGCTGCGGGGAGGAGGCAGAGAATTTGAAAGTAAAGTTGAGCCTGGGAAGAAGGGAGGTGTGGGGGGGAAGGTGTTATTAAGATTTGGTTTTATTTCTCATTACTGCAGTCTGATTTGATTGATAATAATTTAAGTTGATTTCACCAAGTCAAATCTGTTTTGACCATGATGGTAATTGGGGATTGATCTCTCCCTGTTCTTATCTCCTAATAGCATTTTGTTAAATCTTTTTTCCCCTGTGCAGTTGAGGGAACTGATAGAGTACATTTGGTAGATGTCTGGTGTCCAGCCAGGGCCAACTTTACACTAACTAAACTTACATTTGACAGCTAAGTTTGGTAGGTAGAAAATGAAAATGTTAAAACGATCTTGAATCCTAGTGTTGATATTCGTTAAAAAGATTTTTTTTGGAACTTTGATAATAAGGGGATTTTTTATGTTTTCTGTGCTTTGCTTCAGAATAATATATACATTTTTGAGAAGTTAAAGCTGAACTACAACAAAATTAAAAGGCTAAATCAAAGTTGAAAACCATAACATAGTTGAAATGAAACACGACATAGTTGTTCTATTTGAAAGAAAGCCCTCAAAATGGAGTTGAAGAGGTGTTTTTCTCTTTCATACACACACTATTTGGTTTAGTTCAAGTATAAGCAATTATTGCTGCCAATTTTCCAGTTGGATGCCAAATTAAAATGGCAGCTGTTCTGCACGTCACTTTAATCCAGATGATCCATATCTTAAATGGGTGAATTTATGCAGAGAAGAATTTCTAATCATTACCAGATTTCAACAGAACCCCTCCCCCCAAAAGTACAGAGCAGAAGAGATGTTAAGAATTAGCTGTGTCTAAATGGTATAAGCTTCCAGCAGAATAATGAGATTTCACTGCCTGCTGGTTTACTGTTGAAGACTAAAAAAGACAAGCAATCATTGACATAAAACATATGTTATCAATGTTTGGTCTGTGCTGGTAACAGAGGAGCTGAACATGAGGATCAGCTCAGCTCATTGTTTCATACTACCTTACTTTTATCCTACCTGTTTGTAAGATATAGCTTGGTGAAATTCAGCTAACCTCCATCTGCTGCCTTAAAAGCAGAAGTACTAAAATACCGATGTGTATGAAACATACAAATCATCATGATTACTGTGCATCTGGCAATCCTAAAACTGGAACCATTAAAAAAAAGTGCACAAAAATAATTTGCAGCTAATACTAATGGGTGTGGAAAAAAGTAGATAGTAAACAAGTTTCTAAAGGCAAAACTATATATTTTTCAGACTGAAAGGAACATGGACACAGTTTAAGTAGGTACACATTCAAACAAACACAGAGCAAGAGTTCACAACTTGCCGTAGTACAGAAAAGACTTCATAAATATGTAAGTTAAAACAGCTACTTATGTATATATAACATCGATTAACATAAACCAACAGTAAAACAGTTTAAAAATAAACAGCAGTGAACAGGAGCAGTTCACATTTCATGAGCGATGGAAGAAATGCAAGATTGTCTCAAATTTCACTAGCTGGTGAGACAGCCTCCAGAGCTGTCATCCTTTCCGTTCACCCTGGTATCACAGCCTTTTCAGTCTTTCATGTTGGTTTGTATATTCTCATGAAATGTTACTTGCTTAGTTTTAGACTCACAAATATAAATACAGATATTTCCTATTAGTTTCCAATTCTATTAAACATGGGTGGGGTTTTTTTTCCTCTGTGACAGAAATAGACATTTAGGAGTCAAGGATGTTGTGGGTGTGGTTTGAACTGTATTCTGGCCAGGGGTGAAGCAGTGACTTCTGGAGTAAAGATCAACACATGTAGTGTACCTGAAAGAAAACAACTAGATCACCCTTTGCACCCCTCCGCAATCTCCAAATAGGCATGCACAGTATATAGGGAGCTTATACAGGAAGAAAATCCATCATCTCTAGAGGCGATGCTAATTCAGTTGAATGAGGCAGAAAAGTCCTGGGAGGTAACTGAGCTAAGTTAGCTGTATGGAAAGTTAAGCTTGCGATACAGTGGCATAATGATCTGCAAAGAGTAATTACTGGAAGGGGAACTCAATTAACTGGAACAAACAAGTGATTGTGCAATTAAGGAAAGCCCTGTAAATCATTACAAACCTCTTGTCATACAGCATTTCTCCACAGTCCTGCTGTAGTGGCCTTGCTCTATCAGCTAAGTTAGGGCTAAGCTGCAATCATGGTTTCATTGCTGTATTATGAGCTACTAATGATGATCACTTGTGTACTTTCCTTAATTACCTTGAACAACAAAGCACATCTCTAATCCTTCATTTTATTGATGTTTTAGCATAGAAGAAAATGCAAGTCATACAGAATCATACAGAAGTCCATGTACCACATCATACAGCAGTTGATACACCACATTCAGGCTTGCAGATTTGCATTTGTACCTTTCATACGAAAGACCAGCTATCCAAGGGAAGGCACAAAGTTCCTTACCTATCAGATCATTCAACCATATTGCAACAAGACCCAGAAGTCTTTTACAAGGGCATGTAATGGTAGGACAAGGGGGAATAGTTTTCAACTGAAAGAGAGTAGATTTAGATTAACTATTAGCAAGAAATTCTTTACTGTGAGGGTCATGAGGCTCTGGAAGGGGGTGCCCAGAGAAGCTGTGGGTGTCCCATCCCTGAAAGTGTTCAAGGCCAAGTTGGACAGGGCTTTGAGCAACCTGGTCTAGTAGAAGCTGTCCCTGCCTGTGACAGGGGATTGGAACAAGATGATATTTAAAGTCCCTTCCAAATAAAGTCATTCTATGATTCTATGAAATTGTTGTATTTGGAGATTTCAGTCCACTCAGACATCATTGGGTAGAATGCTAGACTTGCATTTCATTGATTATAAAGTTTGCCTCTACTTGGAAGGGAGAGGAAGAGAAAGAGAAAATATGTCATTTCAGTATTATTAAAAATAGAGAATAATAGAGAAAAAAGAGATTGGTAGAACAAAGCAGAATAGTGAGGATATGTGAGAAGTAGAGGTTGTACCAACTAAGTTGGTAGGAATGTCTGGAGATAAGATTCCTTGAAACTTCACCTTTATGAGGTTGCTTGAATTGTTTCGTTAACTCTTTGTGACGAAATTGCTGTGTCGGACTCCTCCTCTGGCTGAGAATATTGGTTTTACTTAGTCTCAAGAAATTCAGGAAAATTAGTTACACAATTTTTGAGGCTTAGATAAGGGGGTAAGAGAAGGAAATGAAATGTTTCTGCAGCATTTTGTCATAGACTTTCTGACTACCTGCAAAATGTTCATTAAAAGAAAAAAAACAACAAATGCAACCCGCCGTTTTTCCTCTGTGAATTTTCCAAGGGGATTTACTTTGTTTTGTTTTTCCTTTCAGTCTTTATATGTCTAGAGAGCTTTGTTCCAAAGGCAACACCTACTTACTCAGAAAGCATGCTCTCATGGTGGCAGGGCCATCAGTGTCTCCGGGAAAAAAGAAGTTTTTTTCCCCATCCTCCTTTCTGCCATACAGAGATGCATAAGCAACTTCTTTCTGAAAGTGCAATCACTGATTTGTTCTCCAGCACTGACTGCTGCTAGCAAGAAGTGCCATACTGAATGCTCTGAAGAAATGCCATCTTTTTACCCATTGAACAGTACAGGCAGCTGTTTCTTACACTGCCCCTTGCCCCACGCTGGTAAAAACAATCTCTGAGGAAAATATGCCTTCTGTGGCCCATCAGTCTTTGGCCTGGGTTTAGAGAATCTGATGATTAATGACAATTCAAGTGACAGTATTTATGGTAGAAACATCTGGCTGTATGCTCTGAACTGGATGCAGACCCGCCAGCCTGACCCACCATTTGTTAACATGCAAATGGCTTTGTATTTCAGAGACTGCTGGATCGTTTATCTTCATTAAGCCACAGTTGCTAAAACCAATAATAACTAGTCTGGAAATGGCTGTGCAGAAAAGGAAGTACTGAGGGAATAAACAAATTCTGAGAAGAGGAAAAGTGCCGTCTGGAAGAGAAGAAAATGTTTTCTTCTTTAAAAGCATTTAGAATGCTGTGAGGATGTTTCTGCTGTGTGCACGTGAACACAGCTGGCAGAGGGCAAGCCTAGCATTTTTCCTGGCTCCCTAGGCATGGGTTGCACTATCTCTTGCTGACTGTCCATTGTTATTGTCAATAACAACTTGCATCAAAATGAAGGAAAGTCTCTGACATTCCCCTTTATCCTGTTCTGCAAGAATGGCACCTGAAATCCCTCTTCTCAGGGCAATGAAGAAGTTTTAACTTTAAAATTAAAAGATTCCTGTATCAGCAAAGCACAGCAAGGTTCTGGACACTCTTCCAACTGGATTAGTGGGGGAAAGATCTAACTCATTTAAAATAGCCTTGACAAGTTTATAATGAGCTTGTATGAGGAAGTAGCCTCAGGTCACAGAGAACTGGACTTGGTCCAAAAATGTTTGGTTTGTTCCACTTTTTAAATGTGCTGAAGTCTGTTTTATTGAAATTTAAGAAGATGTGAATACCTTCTCTTTCAGTGTTTTAGTACTTTTAAAAGATGAGCAGCATCCTGTACTCACTGAGAAAACATACAAGTATGTAATAGCAGAAGAAATAAAAATTATGAAGAAGCAAAGAAATGAGATTTAGGCTAATTCAGAGGCCTCTATTTTTTATGCTAAGGGTAACATACATTGACCAATAATTTGCAGGCTGCTGGTGTTTTACAAAACCATTCTAAATGGCTCACAACTGTTCAAAGAAACAGTGTCAACACCCTACAGCTAAAATTTAGCAGTAACTGTGTATAACAGACTATGAGAAATGTAAAGCGTTATCAGAGGTCTGTGATTCCAAGGGGCTGTAACTCAATTAAGCAGCCTTTATTAATATGACCATTTCTATTTTAAAATTAGGATGAAGAAAAGGAAATATAAAGGACATAGAAGAGTGAAGCGGCAAAATAAAAAAAAAAAAAATCCCAGCTCATCTGCATAGCAGAGTTTGACAGTGTATAGGAAGGCATGACAGACTTTCAAGGGCAATGTTAATGATGCTATTTTTTTTTTGTTACTGCTTGGAAACAGTTACAAAGATATGTATGGATCAAGTGGACACAGAAGTGTGGAAGATGCAAAAAGACTTAGTGCAGGAAGGGGAGTCCTGAGATTACAAGCAGCAGCAAGAGACGGGTGACATAAAAGTAAAAAAAGAATAAAAAAAGTGACTTCTCAGGAACCAAGTATGTTTGCTGGAGAAGCTCAGATGCTCAGCATACCTTTCTGGAAAACTGGTAAGGAAGGTTTGTGCACCGTGATCCTATTCAAAGCTAACCCTAACCCTATATGAGGGAAACGGTGCCAAATTCTCAGCCAACTGACCCTGCATAAAAGATTTGCCTTTATATGTGTAACTACCAGTCACTGTGAAGACCTGGTGTAAGCTGTCGTGCACATCCACAATATTAATAATTTCATTGTTATAAAACAAAGTTATTATTCATTCCTGGGGAAAAATCCAGCACAGTTTTGTGAACTTCAGCCTGTTCTTGTTCTTCCAGTGAGCACCAAACATCAGAATTTGGTCGTTAGTACTCTGCTTCTTAGGAGCAAAACACTTGAATAGTAAGAAGCAGGAAACCTGCACAAATGCTCTCCATTTGAGGAGGCTATGAAACAGATGGCTTGGTTATAGCATTGTTTCCCTCTGCAATAAAGGTTTTGTTTTAATTCTGTAAGTACAGCTCATCTATCTCAGCCAAGGGGATCCTAGAGGCTCTGTCAGTTTTGTGTGTTTGTTTGGGGGCAAGACAGAAAAGTTGTTTGCTTGCCATGGAAAATAAATGTGTTTCAGTACAACAAAAACAAAGGAAAAAAAAGACATTACAACCAGGGAATCAATGATTTTTCATGCAGGAGAGGAAGCAAAACATAAAAGAGGGTATATGGGGAAACAGGACAGGCAGAGCCCCATCTTGTGGCAGAAAGTCCAATTCATTTTCCTCTACCTTTGTATGAGTCACCACTTCCCAGTGACAACGTTCTGGGACATTGCCCTGTGCAGCTGGCCTTTAAATATTTAAATGTATTGGACTACAAGAAAGATGTCTGTTCTTTGCCAAGCAGCTGCCTATAAACAGCTTTCTAAATTACAAGTCTAGACCTCACCAGTCTAATCCAGAAGAGAACAGGAGAAATTGTGTAATTAACTTTTCCTTTTCTTGCAGAAAAGAACCCCGTTGTGCTGGGAAGTCATGATGAGTCTGAGTCTAGAAAGGAACTGAAGTGATGCTGAACTTTTTTGGTGCTTGTCCGTTCAGTCTGGGAGTCTGCTGTGGTCTGGGGTAGGAATACAGCCACATGCTGACTGCTGGCTACTCCCTTGCTAAAGAATTTCTCCAGCTCACTCTTGCACCTAATTCAGTTATCAAAATAGACATTGCTCCAAGTAATTTCATATTCCAGAACAGTCACCACTCTCAGCTTGCTGCAGGCAGACAGAAGACTATCAGACAGTGAGCAGGAATTGCTATTTCAAGATCTTCATGGTCCCAGAGCTGCAGGAGTGCAACGTAGAAATAGATTTTTTTGTGTCCAGGTCACCTTTCCTAGGATTTCCTCTTTGTAAATACATGTCAAACCATCTACTGCATGTTGAGGAGCACAGCAGCAAAGAATTTGCAGCTAAAAATGTATCAGTCATATCTATGGGACTGCATGCAAGAGGTCAGAGCTTCATTCACCTTTTGTTCTAGCAAAGATCTAGCTCTTCTAGAGATTTGAGCACATTGCACTGGTTCCAAAAGAGGTGAACTGTGAGATAAGAATTAAGTTCCTAAATACCATCAGGTTCTGAGGTTTCATGATTAGGGACATTCCAGACACAAAGATGGATTTGTCTGAGTACAGCTTACTTCTGGAAGGGTCTGCTTTAGGTCTCAAAAAAAGATTGGAAATCATTACGAAGTTCTCTCCTGAGCCTTCTTTTGTTCTCTCATTTCTGCTAATGAACATTTATACATGTAGAACACGCTCTTTCGTGTCATTTTGCTACCTTTGCATCTAACAATGAAGTAAAATGAGTACAAAAAAGGTCCAAAGTTTTTGCTTACTCATAAGATTATTTGAAACTTCTGTCAAGTTGTATGGTTCATTATGAACTTGTGCCAAAACTTGTAGATTACCTGAGTTCATCCAGGTGTCTTCAAAAAGAACTTCCTTGAAAACAGATTGATGGACTGTCTCGCTCATTTATATTTCTAGCTCATATATGTCTGCGGTGGCTCACTTCTGCTTTACTATAAGCTGAGGGTGCAATAAAGGGCTGACCAGAATCCTTCACCTCCCATGGAGTTCAGTATGGCTGTGGCCACAGGTCACTGGTTAGGAGCCTCTGCCATGTGGCTCCTTCATGTTTTCAGTTCAGTTCCTTAAGGGTGGGCATTTTCATCATGAATGGCAGCTTATTAGTGAACTAGCAAATAGGTTTCAGACCTGACATGGAAAAAAGTACTGCTACATTAGGAGCTGTATTCCTAAGAAGATAATCTTAAATACTTTATTCAGAAATATTTTGTGGTGAATACAGCAGGCATCACATCCCTTACATAACAGCTGGATAAGTATCAACCTTTTTTGCCTGTTGGATTAACCCAAAGGATGTCAGACTCTGCTATATTATGCATGCTACAAGCAAGACTTGAAGAAAAGTGTCTGCCCTAAGGGTCTTGAGGCTGAGCATAAGAACAAAAGAAAACAAGCAGATGAAGTCCATAAACATAACCAGGAAAAGGGTACAGATTTTTGAGCTTACAAAATCATGCTTCACGCATTGGGCCACACTCTTTACTTCCTTCCTCTCTTTTAACCTATGCTTTTTCTGCCAGTTCTTTCCTTAGCTGCAAAAGATTTTGGCTTTGTACGAGAGATGGCTGGAAAAAAATAAAATCAGAAGGTAAAAGCTGCAATTGATGGTGGAGTCATGGATAGGAATATTAGAAGGACATACACTGGAAGGTCATATGGCACTGAGAAATCTTTGGATCTATGGGCTGGTTTGCTCTGGTGGAGGGAAGTGACGTTTGAGCATGCCAGAACTTTATTTACTATACAAAGTATGCTGACACTTCTTTTTTGATTCTAGGGAAGTGTGAACATCTCTCCTAGAAACTTCAAGGGATGTAGAGGGATCTTCACTAGTAGAAAAGGAAAGCACAAACGCCAATAGTATTAGCAGACTGTGGATGCTTCCCTGTTTCTGAAAGAAACAATTGATTTTTTTATTCAGTATTTTTCAAAGTTTTCTAATTTCTGTTAACAGGCTTTTAAAAATACTTCACAAGGTTTATTTTCAAAAGGTCAGAAAGTGGTATTAGTCAGGTTTGTTTTGCTGAGCATCCTTTGAAGACTGTTTTTCTACAGTAAACAGAAACTTGAGAAATCCCTAATTGGAATTAAATAGTTCTTGTGGACATCCTGATTTTTTTTAAAAAGGGCATTTAAAAAGAACAACACTGATATGGTCACAAAGTTTAAGCTTGGCTTACTAATGCTTTGGATAAATTTGTTCTCCACGTATTTCAAATGTGTTATTTGCAAGTCTGTTTACCCAGTACTCAGCTCAGGCTCCAGCTAAATGATATTCTTTACAAATAATATTATTCATTGTTTCTCGCTAGTTATTCTTCATGTGTTTTCTTTGCTGATAGTTGCTGATGCTCACATTTTGTTTTATTATGCAATGAACTTAAGAGCTTTAGCTGAGCAAAAGTCTTGCAATTTGTGAGGGCCAGGTCCTCCACCAGAAAAACATGTCAATGTGCTGTGAACAATGTCCCCCGAAGGCAGAGCTAGGAATCGTTGCTAATAGATGCCACTACACAAATCTAAATGGAGTATGTTTTACCTTTTACAGTAACTTTCAGTCAGCCAGAAAACTGTACAATTGCAGAACTCTCTTGCCTTTCCAGGTATCACTTTCTCCTGAATCCCACAGCCTTCTCTGCACATCGTGTAGTTAAAGTAAGTTTTCTTGCCTCTTCCTCTCTTCCTCCCCACCTCTTCCCAAATACAGTTTCTTGTCTTTTGTCTCTGTGTCCCTGCTCCTTACTGCTTGTTCCTGCTTCATTATTGACCATGTGACTAAATACTTTTAATTTATTCACCATGGATCAGCTTAACACTGCTTTCTGTAATTCACACCGTATCCTGCCTGCTGTTGAATATTGTTTAATTCTGTAAAGCTTTCCAAGTTACAAGCTGCTATGCACTGTGTCATCTTGTATTGGCATCTTGAATCTTTAATAAAGTTGTTCTCAAATAATGTTTCAATAAATGAAATGCACCTGCTGAGATGAGATTCTGCACATCGTCATGATGAGCAATGGCATTTAATGGGATAGGAGGTAAAAACAAAGAGAGGGATAAAGTAGCTTAGAAAGAAAGAGAAAGAACCTTCTCACTATTTTTTTACATACAGAGATTTCAGTTCTTTTTGTCTGAGATTTGTCCCACATAATTGTCAAATTTAGTTATTTAGAACACATATCTAATAATGCACTAAGTCTAATTCCTTGCGAAACTGTCAAACATGTGAAAAGGAATGGTGAGAGAAGCCCTGGAGGGATTTTGTTTAGCATGACTGCAATTCAGAAAAAGATGTGTGCATCCATACTGAAGGCTTGGGTATTTGCATATACATGTAGACCTGCACAAGTATTTATACATACATATATATTCATTTGCATACTAAACAGAAGCAGAATTCCTATGAAAAGAATAAAAAAATAGACGGATGAGAACTATCTCCTTTCAGGCAGGAAAAAACCCAGAATATTTAATTTCTGACTCTGTAAATTGATACAGAGTTGATGGAGAGATTAGTGCTGACTTATTTGTGATGAAAAGGTGGGGTTTGTTTTACGTGAGGATACATTATGCTATAGATTCTTACAGGTACTCAGGCAGCCAGTTGCAAGTGAAAATCAATAGGAAAGAGTAATGTTCACCTCCTTAAGAATCTGAGTCTGAGCATCTGATCCAAGGCCCATTTGTTGGTTTCCATGGACTTGTGAACAGGTCTTGTCTCAAAGAAGCTGCAATAGAGACAAGGTTAAGGTCTGCTGCTCAGTGAAGGGAAGAAAATGAGTTAAAGCATTATTGCACTCAGCTTCCTGGCAGCTTCCCTGTGTCCCCCAGGATGCTCCAAAGTTCACAGCTGTGAACAAGCAGCTAAAACATCTGAGCACAGGGATCAGGCAGAGTTAACCAGTTAGAGAAGGACAATGTCAGGACTGAAAATAGCTAGGAAGTAGGAAAGTAGGTTCAGGACAGGTACATTAAATTAGCAACATTAACCCATATATTTCAACTGCCCCTTGTTTCATTGTTTGTGGATTGGCACTGATTCACCTCAAAAAGGTGCAGGAGGTACAATACACCAGGGCTGTGCTCAAAGGAGCTGTTGACATACCTGAATGACTGGGGGGAGTCTCCTAGAAGCCAGCTGGGAAGAAGCACACAGCTGAATGTCCTCAGAGGAGATAGAAGAACAGAGGAAGCAGCAAAGGATGTTCCTTATCTCTGTTCTACTTTTAGGGAGTACAAAAGAAATGCTGAAGAAGGGCTTTCAGAGAATGGAGTTCAGTAAGACAGCTATGGCTCCTCCCTGGCCTGTCCCCTCCTCTTAAACTAATGAGATTTTCATCCACCCAGAGCTGTCAAGATGCATGGAAAAAGGAAGGACCAAAGCAGACATAAACTTCATGTCTAAAAGCGCTGAGATTTTAAAGTCCACAAGATATGGTGGAGCCTACTCAGTAAGTGGTATGCTTAATTTTCCCTTTAATTTTTGCCAATTACTTCTGATGTCAGTGATTACATTATCTTTGTTAGTCTTTTCTTTTGTTAGTGACTTTTGAGGCTGCTCAGGCATATTTTGTTCATGAGATTGAGGTGTCTGGATTCTGTTCGTGTTGTTTTACACAGTATATGGATAAAACCTCAGGCTTTAGGAAGAATAAAGCTGGGAGAATGAGCACAGTTGCTAATAGCTTCTGCTAATGGTGGTGATTTAGAGAGCAACCAGAAACTAAATCAGGTACATTTAATTTTTTGCCACTATAAAATACTGTTCCTGGTTGCTGGCTTTACTCAAGAGTACTCTGAAAACCAGAACTAGGGAGAAGCGATTAATGTTATGCTTCTCAGGTGTTGAGCAAGCGTCTCCTGGGAACAATTTCTAATATTCAGAATAAAATTAGAGCCTGTGAGAGCTCTGCCACCCAGTATTGCAACTCTTCCACTCCCTAAATATTCCTTGATTTTACCATTTCTGACAGTGCCTGAGAATAGATGATAATTTCACTGAAAAGAAACCTTAATAGCATATTTAAAACTTCAATGCACCCTTTCTACCCCAGTTTTGAACTTCAGGGGAACTCACTACTGTAATATCACTTGTGGGATGACATATATGTGGTTCCCAGTGAATTACTGTTGATCCTGAAATGCATCATCTGCTGTCATTCCAGATCTGCTCCTCCACTCCCTTCTGCTTGTGGTATTGCTGCAGCACCTCAGGACTTACTGTCTCAACACTACTCCATTCTAAACCCACTAAAACCTGAAAAGGAAATCTTCTTGCTGTTGTAGATATGAGTTAAGTCATGTTCAGCCACATGTTCTCAGTTTGGCTAGGCCATATGGTCTCAGATCAGTCAGTGTCAGCCTTTCAGCAGATTTCAAAGGGTGAAAATTTCCTTTCTTTTCTCTGTCTCAAGATATGGACTGAGAGTTTCTGAGATACTGCTGCACGGGAAAAAATAAAACATGGTTAAGCCTTATGTGAAGCTGCTCTTGAAGAGGTTGCTGTAGACAGGGCTACTACTGACCTTGGTATTGCCCCAAACTGTCTGTATCATCCCAACAAAGATGTACAGACATTTCCTCTTACACATATCTTTCAAATCACTCATCAAAGTGTGGACTACACTGTGGGGTAGGAGCTGAGGTCTTGTTGATCTTCTCAACCTGTTTCTGCTTAGCAAAACACAGGCAGGCAAAGTTTAGATCTGTGCTGTTTGCTTGATGTAAACAAATTACATTGTGGGTCAGATGATACATGGAAGCTATCCTATTAGCTTGACAGTTTACGGTGAGTATCTGTTGGTTTAGAAAAGGAAAACAAAGATACAATATTTTTGCTCAGTTAGAAAGTCTAGGTTGTTTTTTATCATTATGTACACAGAACTGTGAAGTCAGTTTGTAGTAACCATGAGACCAAACAGTGTAAGTGCTAAGGTAAGCATAACAAAATTCTGAGTAGCCAGCAAGAGTTATATCCTAATGAGGCAATCAGCATGGTGAAGAGATGCTTAGGAAGTAAATATGTAAAAGAGCTGCAATAAAGTATGAAAAGCAAGTCTGAGGGGGTGGCTGTACAGAGTTTTCTACAAGACAATATTTCTAGGTGTCATGGCCCCTGTATCTGGCAGGCTGTGTTCAGATAAACAAGGTGCAGAACAGCTTTGATGTTGGAAATATGCAGAAATTTACTTCTGCTTCCTGATTTCTGCTTAAGCAAGCCTGTGGCTTTGTCTAATAATCTCTGTGTGACTGTTTAGAAACACACCAAACAGACAGTTGTGCTACTTTATTTCAGTGTTATCTATTGCTTGTGATCGAGGTCTTCCATAATATGGTCTATTGATAAAAAACTAGTTGACTCTTTGCTATTAGTGAAGTTAAAGCAGGCTTTTTATTCAACTCAAATCTCCCTTTGAATACCATTGTTAGGAGGGTGACATTTAACTCTGTCCTAGGTAATGCAGTCATTAGCAGAACAATGAACAAAAGTGATCCTGTCCCTTGCTGAGCAGTGCAAGGTATCTTCACCTAGACAGCCTTTCTGAGGGGAGCAGCACAAAGAAGGGAAGAAGGGCAGCATACCCTGTTGGAGCTAAAAATAGGCTGCAGGCAAGCACCATACCACCTAAGAAAGGCTATGAAGTAAAGGATAGAGTCCCAAAGCAGAAGTTACTCTTGGTAAAAGGAGATGCCTCCTCCCAGTGATGGCTCATTGGGGAAGACTGCACCTGCAAGTGGTTGTTTGGGATTCAAATGCATATTCCCTGGCAAAAGATGAATCTAAACTTTTCTGAAACAGTTGTTCTGGTGTCTTGAGTTTCATGAAAGTCTGCAGGGAGCTTAACATGAAGTGTTGCAAGCTAAAACCACATGTTGCTCTATTTTATACCTCAGAGCCTTTTTGCTGCTCAATGTCTGTTGAAATGGAATAGACCTAAAAGGAATGTAAATTCATCTTATTTCTGCCCTTGCTTTAGTCTGTTCTTCAGAATGTAATGTCATATACAGGGCATTTTCCTAGGAATTTATTTCTCCTGATCTCCTCAAAATATATTTTTTTATTACTGTTTTAGCTTGTAGTCTATAGCTGACTTCTTCTATTGCCTGGAGTATGTGAGCTTGCAGCAAAACTCATCTAGCCTCCTAACACCTGGTCTCCTAACAGAAATAGGTAGTTTTCCAGAAAAAAAACGGACTCCTAAATTCCTCTGAAATGAAATGCCTGTTTTCTCTGAGTCTCACTGAAATGAATAGGAAGCAAATAGTTTCATAAAGCTTTAATGACTTATAAGAAGTAGTTGTATAGAGATTTGACCAGTGCCTGAAGGATAGCAAGGAGAACTTTAAAAAAATAGAAAACCCTTTTCACTGTGCACTGGTGACTCTTTCAGTGAATAAGTCATCTTCTCAAATACGTGTGCCACTGATGAGATTAGGCCATGTCATTGAATTACAGAATCTTTGGTGAAATTAGCAATCTTATCCTTTATATCTCATCTTTTATTGAGATTGCATATTGCATTCTCATTCTGTGCTGACTATATTTTAACTTGTGATTCAAAGTAGTTCTGCCTGGGAATCAGTCACTGCAATATGCTAAGCTTATATCAAGGATGCTTCCCTCCACTTACAATGCAAAATTCAAAGTCTTTATTAATATTTTGCAGTATTTTTGCATATGTCTCATTATGCATATAACTAGACTCCTGTTTAGCATATGCATCAGTGACATGCGATGCAAAGGATATAAACTTAGTTACAGAAGTACAGCTGTATCTAGCGCCTTTCAAAAATAGCTAAATATCTGCTTTAAAGGTAACACTTCTGAAAGCTGTCAATGCATATGACAAGTTCTGGATCTAATGTATATTACTTTTAAAGCTAGTCATAGGAAATGGGATGGAACCACAATCAGTCCATGGGAATATTTTTTAATTCTACTGTAATTGAGATACTTTGACTCAGTTTAATTTCCTTTTTAAAGAGCAAGAAGCAAGATTCTAAGAATGTGATGTTTTCTCTTCTTAAAATTTATAAAGCTTTATTTATCCATTTGGAATTTACCACTTGCCTACTTACTGTTGGGTTTTGTTTGGTTTGGTTTTGGGGTTTAGTTGGTGGTTGTATTTTTTTTTTTTTCCTATAGCGAAATATATAATATTTCAGTAAGAAACAAGCATGAAAGACTTGTATTTTGTTGGAATGAAACATTTCTAATGATCCCAAACAATCCATCCTTGCTCTTCTTGGACACCAGGTAGAGTTCTTCCTGGAAAATCTCAAATATTCACATGTTCTTCCTACCTGGAACAAAGCCCATCTTTGTGCAGTTCCAGTCACAATAGCAGCTTTTCTCTATGCATTTTTCCTCTTGCATAACCATCTGGCTTTCAAGCTTCTTATTATTCATACTATTATTTACCTTTCTTCACAGTTCCTGTTTCAGTAAGCACAGTTAAAATCTGATTCCTTTACTCTCAGGGTTTCTGTAGCTTGAAGACCCGTATAACACAGCAAAGCATTTCTTGGCCTGATCTCACCAGTTGAAAATGCTTTGCAGAGGTAAACACAGTGGACTCAATTGACCATGAGATTTGACTTCTGCGGGTTAAACCTAATGATTTTGTCTAAATGCGCTCTGACCGCAGCCAGTGTTCCACATCTGACTGCATCCTGCTCATTTGCTGCAAGAGATGGTTTTTCTATCTACCTAATAGGGTTTTAGAATTCAGATCATATACTGATCTCAGAGACTATTTAGAGAAGTTTGAAAGGAAGCAGCCTTCTAGCTTTGGGGACGTGTTCCTTAGCTCTGTGCTTTTGACTTTTTGTTATTTCTTATTTTCTTGACAATAATACTATCAATATCAAGTTAAAGGGAATTCCCTGGCTGAACTTGTCTTTTCATAAACTTATCTGTCTGAACATTCATCTGCCCAGAGCTTAGATCCTGCCTTAAATTTTTATAGCAGTTATTTTTATCAGATAGAGATTTTTTTTAACATTATTCTTTTTTCTCTATTAAAGAAGGCTGATTTTCATGTAGACGCCAAAACACTTTTCATACACCAGAGTCCCATTGTAGCTGCAGAGTTAGCCTGGGATCCAGGTCTAAAAACAAAGTGGTAAGAGAAAGAAAGGACTCTTCAATGTAGAGGTAGAGAAGATGAGTTGCTCCACAATGAGTTTAAGGTCAAGTTGCACCCCAGATTTCTTCCATATTATGTCCCTTTTCCACTAAAAACATTAGTAACTTTCTGGTGCTTGTATATTCTCATGTGTGATTTTGGCTAGAGGCACCATAGAAACTTATTTGCCCTGTGAATACCTTCAGCTCTGGATTGATCTTTTTTTTTTTATTTCTATAGTGTGAAATGAAACAGAGAATTCCTGGTGATCAAAAGAGGTGAACATTTGCCTGTCTTACACAGCAGGCACACTTTTTAACCTTTTGAAAGCCAGTAAGCATATATCAAGGCCATTTGTCTAAGCATGTGTCACTGACTCCATGCCAGCGCTCTCCAGACCTTCACTGTCTGTAAGCAGTTCACAGTTTTACCCAATATAAACTAACCATGTGGTCCATAACAATTTGTTGCTAGCCACAATCCTTGACACTAAATAGCTCATGGATGTTTATAACCCTGACTAAGCTTGCTACCTGTACTTTATCACTTGCATATCAAATAAACCATGCTTTTCTGTTGTAGTATCTATCTTCCAAAGTCTAAAACTTTAGAAAAGAAACATGACTAAGGCATCTGTCATTGATTTTAGGTCAAGCTTTAACATATCACACCCTGAGTATTCTGTTAAGCCCTTCTGTAACAGCATGTGGAAGTGACAAAATTAAGTTTGTGCCTACCACCCCCTGTCACCGTTTGGCTGCTAAAACAAAAGCTGCTCCTATCACTACACTTTAGCTTTGCTAGTGATATTAGTCACCTCAGGAGGCAAACACAAATTGTGTTGGAGTGTTACTGCCTGGCTTACAGTGTCTGAATGTTTTCTGGTGAAGCCAACCAGAATATGATGAGTCTCTTAAACTTTTTATAAATATTTTATTTAAGGCATAGAATCATACTGAAAAGTTGTTCACAATGAACAGAAGTAAACTAATTTTCTTAAGCTACAGCAAATAATTCAAGAAAATAGTAATTTAACCAACTTGACTCTCTATCTTGCTGGTATAAATTTTTTATTTCAGGGGGATATACTAATATATGGTTTTGGATAATCTGGCCACATCTCTTTATTGTGCTAAATTTATCTATGTTGTTGAATGTTATCTACTGCAAAGATCATTTATTGTGTATGGAAATGGGCTCAGGGACAACTTGTCAGTTCACATTATTCCTGTCTGCTGTGGTAAAATACAATCAGAAATGCAGCAAACATCTCCCTTTCATTAAGGTGAAAGAGCAATACAGAAGAGCAGGGACATACTAACACATCTAGGAGATACCATCTTTCTTAAAATGCGTACTTTCCTGGAATAGGATTTTAAAAAGTGATACATCTTTGTACATTTTTGAGATAACTGACATTTTGTTAATTTTGTTTCCCTCTCTCCCCAACATTTTAATGGATAAAATAGAAGAAGATTTTATTAAAAACTCTCATTGAGAAACAGTACTAGTAAAATTTCACTAATGTAGAAAATGTGGTCATTTTCTTCTTTATTCCTTAACCTACAGCTTTGATTCCTGTTTTAACTGTGTGGAATAATAATCAATTGCTGTAGTTAACCAGATCAATAAAAATTTGGAATATCACAGTCACATGTACAAGTAATCTCTTCTGGTACAGGTATTTTTGATAAGAGATTTACAGTTAAATTTTGTATTAAAAAAAATCAAGCATTATGAATTATCTTCATGGACACTCTTGCAAGCAGACTGTCCTGGTTTCAGCTGGGATAGAATTAATTTTCTTCTTAGTATCTTGTGCAGAGCTACGTTTGGATTTAGTCTGAGAGTAATGCTGATAACACACTGATATTTTAGTTGTTGCTAAGTAGTGCTTGCCCTGATCAAGACTTTTCAGTCTCTCATGCTCTGCCAGTGAGGAGGGGCACAAGAAGCCAAGAGGGAACACAGCCAAGAAGGATGACCTGAATTAGCCAAAAGGATATTCCATACCACAGCACATCATGCTTGGTACAGAAACTGGGGGGAGTTATCCAGGAACCATCAATCACTGCTCAGGGATGCGTTGTGTATCTGTCAGCAGGTGGTGAGCAATTGTATTGCGCATCACTTGGGTTTTATTTATATCTTTTTCTTCTTATTGTTATTATCATTATTATTATTATTTACTTTATTTTACTGCTCTTATGTCATCCCATGGGTTTTACCTTTTTCCATTTCTCTTCCCCATCCCAATAGGAGTTGAGGGAGTGAGTGAGCAGCTGCATGGTACTTAGTTGCAGGCTGGGGTTAAATGACACAGACATAAATGGCAAAAATATCAATTATGAGTACAGTGCAAAGGGGGCAGCAAAACTGACCTTGTGCTTTTTTTGCCTCTGGATAACATTTTCAAGTAGGTATGAACGTAAGTGTATTGGGGTCATCTGAAAGAAAGATACACTTGAGTAGAAATAACATCGTATCAGTTATACAAATCTCCAGTTTTCTTCTTTTCAACTCTATTATATTGATTTCTGGTCTTGCTTGAGACTCTCTCACCCAAGGGGAAAGATTCTTTTAAAATCTCATGGGCTCAACTTGGTATTTTCAACAGGAAAAGCAGCATGACTACTGTGTGTTGATTGGTTCCTTTAGAAATGAGTAATGTAATGGAGGAGTTGTGTACAGTCTATCAATACCTTATGTGAGAAATAGGTTTTAAACTTGAGCATTGCTTTGTGTTACTCAGCAGGAGGGTTTGTTTGTCCTCTGTTAGTTCTGTAATCAATACTGAACTACTATCAGAAACTTTGAGGCTATCAGGTAACCCTGATTTCAGGACCCAGCCCCACAGCTGATACAGTTAAACAGAGATTACTTCAGTTTGTGTACAGAATCAGGCCCTTTCAATTTGTTACTTTTGAGTGTGTGAGAAATGTCTTTATTTTTACCTCCTCTGCAGCTAAAAGATATTTTTCCCTGGTTCACAGAGAGGAACAACTTGTCTTGGGATGGCTGTAATTTTTACTTGCTCTCACCTAGCTATCCCAGCCACTCTGATGGATCCTCTGCTGCTCGTTGATCAGGCAGTTCTACTGCCTGTGTAACTCTACAAACTGAACAAAGCTAAAACCTCTTTGTTTAGTTTGAAATAACTGTACATAAATAACAGTGTTCATACAGTATCAGAGCCAACATAGGGGAAATTTGAAGATGGCCAGATGTCTCTACACTTCCTATTCATGAATCAAAGCCCCAAATGGCTGTGGCTCATAGTATCATGTATTGGTACCTCATTCACAAAGGCATCCTTTCATCTACAAGGAAATCTTTCTCTTCTCCAACAAGCTTCCATTTTCTTGACAAATTAAAAACTAGGCCTCTGAAAAAAGCAAATGTCCTTCATTTAGATGTAATTTCCTCTGATGGGCACTACTCAATTCACTTCTTGTCCCTCCTAAAGAAATCTTGAGTTCTTCCCAGGTCAGAATCTAAAGTCACATCTTTATCTGGACTGAAGGGAACCCATGAATAGCTTCCCAGCTACAAAGCAGCAGATTTGGTGTGTAGAGGGAGTAGCACACAAAGTCCCAAGGTTTGTTAGCAAGTGAGGACCTGATATTTTCCATCCTTCTGCCTGAGGGAAAGATGCAATCATCTAACACACATTTACAGGGCATGAAATAACAGTTTGGCTGTGACATTTCAGGTCAGATCCCCTCTACTGCTAAGCTTTGACGAGTTAGGGAGGAAGGGTGGGAGCACTCTGCACATATATGTATGTGCAGGTTATTTTCTCCCATGCTTAGGATTTGATATAACTGTATTAGCACCTGCTGAATGGAAAACAGAATTCCTCCTGCCACTTGAAAGACAAAGCTGCCAAAACGGTAATGAACATTTCTTTCAAGGCTGAGAAAATAATCTCTCAGTGCTGGTCACCACTGAGTCTCTGGGAAACCTTCAAATGCAATTTTCCCTGTGTAAGGTTGTACTTATTTTGATTTTCAATGAATTGCATCAGTGTGAAACCACCCAAAGAGGGCACATAAATAGAAAAGACTTAACTGGTGTGTTTCTGATTGGCTGCATAGTTTGGTATTGCGCTGTCAGCTGCATTATCAGTTAAGTTTATCCCTTTCACAGGGAGTGGGACAACTCTGGAGAGAAAGAAACTTTTACTATGTTATATATAGGACAATGAAATCATGATGACTGATTGGAATTGGGTCTTTGACGCAGGTGAGACAGTGTAAACCATGGTAAATCTGGATACTGGCATTTATTAAAGAACAAGTGAGGTTATAGCTTTTGCCTTACTTGATTATCTCACATATACTCACTTTCTCTCAGCACTGTGTTCACCAGGTTTCAACTTCACTTCCTCACAGAGAGGTGGCATTACCAGCCAAGGTAAGACTGCTCCCCAACATTCACCTTCCTGATCTCCATGATCTTCCCCACATTAGGCATCTTTCTTCCAGAGGGATTTTCACCACCTTCTTCCTGGCCCTGCTTACTCCTTCTGAAATCGCTCCTTTTTGGGAACCTGTTTTGGAACAGCTTCCTCTTTTTTCCAAACCTCCAAGCCACATGCTTTCCTAACCTGAACAGTCTACATGTAGAGCAGTAGAATACAATGCATGAGCAGCCAGGGAGTTCAATTTTGACAATTCACGCCCTCACATGTGTACACCCAATTATCTACTGCCTGTCAGCATTCACCATTCAAACCACTTTTTTGGCTGTAACAGTTTCAGCTGATGAAAATCAAACTTTCAGAGTCAGCAGAGCTTTCCTGATTTCTGCCAGCTCAGAATATGGCCCTGGGACACCTTGCATGCATTCCACAGGTGGAAAAAGGGACTTGAAGTGTTTTCAGGTATGATTGTTCGACAGAAACCAATCCTAGAGGTGGAAAAGTTCTTTTCTTACTTTCTTGAATACTTGTGTTGCTATTTTACAACAGAAGCATTTTTTTCTCATTGAAATCTTGCGTACAATATTGTTCGAGCATCATGTAGAACCTTCATATAAAGAAGATTTACTGCTTTTCCTATTCATTTTTCTTGTTTAGCTCAAGTCCTGTGTGATTACTTTAATGCAGGGGCTTGCCACTGAGGGCAATTGGAAATGCAATACTTGCTACTCTCCTAGCAATGAGGCTACCTCAATGAATCTCCAGCTGGAACCTGTTTGAGTGCTCTACCTCAATTGATGTTGATGCAAAAAGCAACATTAAAGGGAGAGCATCAGGAATAGAGGGACACCTTCCTAAGTAAACTTGTCAACAGTATGAAAAATTATATTACCTCCCTCTCTTCAATATTATTTTCCAATATGCTCAGCTCTGGATATATTCCCTTTCTTTACATTGTTTTTTCTGTGGTGAATTAAACTACTAAAATACAATGGCAGAAAGATTTGGAGTTTGACGTTTGCATGTCTGCTCTCAATTTTTGGTAAGCTTTTTCATTCACCCTGTCCTACACTTCTTCCTCAGGCAGTTTCACAGATTTGATAGAAAGAATTATGGTGAGTCTACGCCGGTTCTTTGCCTTACCACTGCATGTCACTGGTCAAATGAATACTTGGGGAAATAATTTTAGAAAATTATGATACAATAGTTCTTAAAAGGCACCTCTGTATGTGTGAAGGTGAATTCTACTACTGATATTCTGGGCTAAATGCATGCTCTTAGCTCCAGATGAACTATAACCACTGTCCTGATATAACTACCTTTTAGTATATTGTCTGCCTTTGCAACTTTCAGGTGAGAGCAAGCTTAGGTGAGCAGCATAGGTTAACCTCTGAGTGCCCCTCTGCTAATAGTCTAAAAAAATCAAATATTCACCATTTTCCAAGGATGTGAGCCAAGGTTTTAAGTTTCTCTATGGGCTGTGGAATTTCCATCTCCCTATTTGCGAATGTTTAGTCTTTGGGATAGCACTCAAGATAACAGACATACAGAAGGAGTTTGATGAGTTGAGGAAGCTACTGGTGTGCTGGGCATCAGGCTGTGGATTTCCCTTTGCAGAGATACAAAGGTGACAAGAAAGGGGATTTTATTAGGAAACACTTCTTCCTTCTTCTGGTACAACAGATAGGTGAGATGTACTGTGGCAGATGGTCTTGTCAGCTTCTGTTTGGAAGATAGTTTAAAGAAAGACATGACCTGGAACAAGACAGGAACCTGTTTAATAAGGTTCCAGGGGATATAGTCCTAAAGGGCAGGAGGCCCCAAGGCTATTGGTTGATATTCAAGGATCATCTGCTACAAGCTCAGGCGTGTTGCATCCCAACTAAAAGGAAGTGCAGCAGGAGGGCCAGGAGACCTCCACGGATAGATAAGGAGATGCTGAGGAATCTTTGAGAGGAAAAAAAGAGAATTATAAAAGGTGGAAGCAAGGACAGGCGGCCTGGGAAAAATACAGGGATGTTGTCCAGGAAGCTAGGGACCAGGCTAGGAAAGCTAAGACACACTTAGAATTAAACTTGGCTAGGGAAGTTAAAGATAGCAGGAAGGGATACTATAAATACGTAGTGAATAAAAGACAGACTACAGACAACGTGGGCCCCCTCCAGAAGCTATCAGGAGAACTGGCTACCCTGGATTTGGAGAAGGATGAGGTTCTTAATGACTTCTTTACCTCGGTCTTCACTGGCAAATGCTCTGACCACACCAGGCAAGTCTTAGAAGGCAGATGCAGGGACTGTGAGAATGAAGAGCCTAGGCCCACTGTAGGAGAGGATCTGGTTTGAGACCATCTTAGGCACAAGTAAGTATACAAGTCCATGGGACGGGATGAAATCCATCTGTGTGTCTTGAAGGAGATGGCAAATGAAGTTGCTAAGCCACTCTCCATCATATTTGAACAATCATGGCAGTCAGGTGAAGTTCCCGATGACTGGAAAAAGGGAAATATAACCCCAATTTTCAAGAAGGGGAAAATGGATGAGCCGGGGAACTACAGACCAGTCAGCTTCACCTCTGTGCCTGGCAAAATCTTGGAGCGGATTCTCCTGGAAGGGACACACAAAAAACAGCAAGGTGGTTGATGACAGCCAGCATGGCTTCACTAAGGGGAAATTCTGCCTGACTAATTTGGTGGCCTTCTGTGATGGGGCTACAGAACTGATGGAGAGGGGTAGAGCAGTTGGTGTCATCTACCTGGACTTGTGCAAAGCATTTGACATTGTCCCACGAGACATCTTTGTCTGAGTTGGAGAGACATAAATTTGATAGGTGGACCACTCGGTGGATAAAGAACTGGCTGGATGGCTGCATACAAAGAGTTCTGCTCAATGGCTGAATGTCCAGCTGGAGACCAGTAACGAGTGGTGTCCCTCAGGGATGGGTGTTGGGACCGGTCTTGTTCAGCATCTTTGTCGGTGATATGGACAGTGGGATTGAGTGCACCCTCAGCAAGTTTGCTGATGACACCAAGCTATGTGGTTCGATTGAAACGCTGGAGTGAAGGAATGCCATCTAGAGGGACCTTGACATGCTTGTGAGGTGGGCTGATGCCAACCTGATGAAGTTTAAGCATGACAAGTGCAAGGTCCTCCACCTGGGTGGGAGCAATCCCAGGCACAGCTACAGGTTGGGCAGAGAAGAGATTCAGAGCAGTCCTGCAGAGAGGGACTTGGGGGTTTTGGTTAATGAGAAAATGAACAGGAGCCGACTGCAGTGTGCGCTCGCAGTCCAGAAAGCCATCCGTATGCTGGGCTGCATCAAAAGGAGCATGACCAGCAGGTAGAAGGAGGTGATCCTGCCCCTCTACTCTGCTCCTGGGAGACCTCACTTGGAGTATTGTGCGCAGTTCTGGTGTCCTCAACATAAAAAGGACATGGAACTGTTGGAATAAGTGCAGTGGAGGGCCACGAGGATGCTCAGGTGACTGGAGCACCTCCCGTATGAAGATAGGCTGAGAAAGTTGGGGCTGTTCAGCCTGGAAAAGAGAAGGCTGCATTGAGACCTCATAGCAGTCTTCCAGTATCTGGAGGGGGTTACAAGGATGCTGGAGGGGGACCTTCATCAGGAACTGTAGTGATAGGACAACGGCTAATAGTTTCAAACTTAAACAGGGGAAGTTTAGATTGGATATAAGGAGGAAGTTCTTTACTGCTAGGGTGGTGAGGCACTGGAATGGGTTGCCCAGGGAAGCTGTGAATGCTCCATCCCTGGCGATGTTCAAGGCTGGATTGGACATAGCCTTGGGTGACATAGTTTAGTGTGAGGTGTCCCTGCCCCTGGCAGGGGGGTTGGAACTAGATGATCTTGAGGTCCTTTCCAACCCTGATTATTCCATGATTTTATGACCTGGGAGCTTTTAGCTCAACTGATATGGTAAATAGAGAAGTCAGGCTGCAGTGTCTGTTTGCAGTTTGAGTCTTCCATGGTTTTCTGAAGCTCTGTAGTAAAAAAAAGAAAAAGCTTTACATGTGTATTTAGAGGTGGCCTTATTTAACTTTTCTCTGGGCAATTCATGTGGTTTAGATGGTGTTTCTGATAGTTCCCCTAGAACGGGGAGCAGCCCTGCAACTGTCCCATCTCCTTGGTGGCCGGAGTTGCTCAGAAGCTGCCTTACCCATTGCTAAATAAAATAACATCTGGATTGATCTACTGGGTACTACTGAGGAACTGCCTCTGCAGAACCATGGCACAGTGCAAGCAACACAGCGCTTTGTCTCCCCCCAATGGCTACTTAATGTCAGAGCGCACAGCTGGGGGCAGCATCCGCGCTCCTTTTCCACCATGAGCGACCTTTCAGTGATTACTCTTATCAGCCTCTGAATCTGCTGCCTAAACATTTAGATCAGGATGTTTGGAGTTTTAACTTTGGAACCAATCTGAGAAAAGGTGTATTTTTATGCTCTAATGGTTTAGGATAAGGTGTTTAGTTTTCTGAGCTGGGACATGGGTTTTCACAGAGGGTTCCAGCCGCTCTCTCTGAACTGTAGTCACATCACATAAGGTTTCTCCTAATTCATAAACTCATCTAGAAAAAACAAGGTGGTGAATACAGCAGGGACATATAGAATCATAGAATCATTTAGGTTGAAAAGGACCTTTAAGGTCATTAAGTCCAACCATAAAACTTACGCTGTCAAGTTCACCACTACAATCATGTCTGTAAAGGCCACATCTGCATGTCTTTTAAATACCTCCAGGGATGGTGACTCTACCACTTCCCTGGGCAGGCTGTTGTAATGCTTGATAACTCTTTTGGTAAAGAAATTTTTTCCTAATATGCAATCTAAACCTCCCCTGGTGCAGCCTGAATCCATTTTTTCTTGTCTTATTGCTTGGTTACCTGGAAAGAGACCAACAACCACATCACTACAGCCTCCTTTCAGGGAGTTATAGGGAGTGATAAGGTCTCCCCTGAGCCTCCTGTTCTTCAGACTGAATAACCCCAGTTCCCTCGCTGCTCCTCATAGGACTTGCGCTCTAGAAATTTTACCAGTTTTGTTGTCTTTCTTTGGAAAGAATCTTGTATGGTTTGCAATGTTCAGTACCAACAAGGAGCTGGATTTTAGATCTATTCAGAAAGATATTCAACAGTACTGCTCTCCTCTGTGTCCCTCTGTGGCACTAGGGCCATCCTTCAACATATTGGCTTGTCACTGTTGACACGTGCCGTAGCCCTGGGCTTTGGGGTGGTTTGGTGCTCTGCCTCCTGACCTTTGTGAGTGTGTGATCTGCAATGATCAGAGCCTGCAGAAATATAGCCATAGGCAGAAACAGGGGTTTACTGCAGCTCTGGCTGTTCTTTATTGCAGATGGGCAGATTGTGAATCAATGCAAATGCAGATGCACTGCGAGAGAAACAGTTTTGTGGGGAGCAAAGGCTGGTATCTGGCTTGATTTCTGACTTATGACAGCAGGCCATGGCTAAGGTCAAAATACTGTCCATATAGTCAGGAACACAAGTATCAAAAGATATTTCCTAAAGATAGTTTCAGAAAGAAAAATTTGAAAGATAAGAAGCTTTGCCTAGAGATGGCTTGCAGTTTCTGTAGCCAGCATCCCTCTCTGTGGAAGTGAAATGGCTGCCTTGATGGGAGAGGAGAGCAGTACTTTGCTAAGTGGAGTACTTACAGCAAACATTTATTTTTACTGCACTACTGGCAAAGGACACTAAAGAGTTGTGGCTTATTAATTGATTTTTCTTGCTCTTATGGTGGGCAGATTTATTTATTCCTACCACCCTGTCCTAAGCAAAGACTGCTTTAAAGGATCACTGTGACCACCAAATTTTTGTCCTAACCTATCATTACAGGGTTAGACGTTACTACCAACAACTGGCTGTCACAAGTTGAGTTCTTCAGGGTTTCTGTGTGGTTGGTAAAGGCATTGCTATTTATTTTCCTCTGAAAGGAAGTGAAAAACCTTGATGCTCTTTTTCTTTTTCAGTGAACAGCAGAACCATTAATGCACCCTGGTGAGATGGTTTATACTGAGTTATTCCAAGATTAAGCAAATCTTATTTCAGACAAACCTTATTTCAGATCTCTCCACAAAAAACCTGTTTCCATTCACCAGCTGGAATAACACCACTGCATTGTTCCAAGGTTGCTAAATCATGGGTCAGTTGTTGACATACCAAAAATGAGATATAGGAAAGCTATTATAGCCAAAGCTCAGTGTTCAACACTGCAGTTCTGAGTGCAGAATTTATGACTCCAACTGAAGATAATCTGCTTTTGTTCCTTGTGCTAGCTAAAATGGCAATCACCTCATGGTAGTGATTCATCTCCAAAGAGAATTGATAGAGACTTTATTCCTATTGGAAAATGCTAATTCATTATATGCAAAACACTTCATTGAAACATGTTAACTCTAACTTCAGAACTTAAAAAGTTCCAAAAACTGAAAGAAAATGTGAAAATGGGGTCAAAATATTCTATGTGTTTGCTTCATTTAAAGGTGAATTATTTGATCTTTGATTCTATGACTCATTCCTTTTGGTTTCTATTTATCTATCCATTTATACAACAATATAATCAAGACTGGCTGAAAGGTCCAACCCATGTCAAAAGGAACGTCTCCTACCTTTAGATTTTTCCATCATGGTATAAGTGGTGAGAATTTTTCTAGCTTTTGGTTTTGTAATCTCAAAACTTTAAGATTTACTCAAAATTAATTAAGGAAAAAAAAACCCAAAAAAGATAATTCAAACAGTGTTTCCCAGGACTTGTATCTGAAATGGGTGCTTGCTACAGAGGTGGATATTTTTTTCCTCTTTTAATCAAACTTCAGGACAGAGTAACCTTTTAGGGTTTTTATTTTCTGCACATTCATGTTAGTTTTCCTAGCAACCCAGTGTCTGAAGCAGTAAGGAAAATGAATATATTCTTTCATGTAGTTAACAATCTGTATGTAGTAAAGAGAATGGCAGTTATCCATAAATAAATCCATAAAATAAATGCTGCATAGCATTTATTTTAAAATAAGAAGTTTGTCTCTTGCTTTACAAGATTAAAAAAAATCTCTCAATCCTACAGAAATGAGCCTTTTCATCCATGGGATGAGTACTAGAAAAGTAATTTCAGCAGGGTTGAAAGTCTTGTTTGCGTCATCATGACATTGGTGATTATCATATTTGCTTGGAGAAGGAACCTTTTGTCAAGAGCCAGGTTTAAGACTGGCAGTTAAGAGGTATTTTCAGACAGGTAAGAGAAGCCAGACTAAACAGGAAAGCAAGGCTCTTTTCAAGCAACAACTAACTATTTTTAAAACTCAGAGCATCCCAGATGGGAGGGTTGCATGATGCTCTGCAGACACAAAGACACATTTGCAGCTGTTGTCTTGTTCCCAAGTGACTGGAACAGGAAAATGCCATTTTCTGTTTGTGGCAGCATTTTTCTAGAACAGCAGTGGGGCAGCACCACAGATCATAAAGCAATTTGCAAACACTAAATTACAAAATATGCAAGTGCAGACAGTGTTTTGTCACAGCTTTCTTGGAGCACAAATTAGGGAGCCAGCAAGCCCATGTCTAATCTGTAACTATGTACTACAGCTCATTAGAGCAATTCACAGTGAAGTTAGACTTGTTGCTTCTGAGTGACAGGATTCCAGCAGAAGAACTGGGGAAGGCCTGTTTTTAGCCATTAAAAAGAGAGGACCAATGATTGGCATGGAATTGCTCTGAAGCCAAGGGGTAGCAGCACATTTGCCTGCGGCTGTGGCAGGTTGCCCACATGGGCTGTTGCAATTCCCCTTGTACAGGATCAAGAGTGTTCAGGAAGACACAGCTGTTGGTGCAAAGTAGTCAGTCTGAGAAACTGTTTGAAATTAAAATGACTGCATTGCAAGACTTCAACAGAAATGTGATCTTCCAGGAATTTAAAGAAGATCAAGCTATGTGGACAGGGATAGACCTAGGAGGAACATAGGACCATGGAGATAGTTATTTTGAGACAAGCAAGAGGATGAGGTAAGGTTGTCCTAGGACAGCACTATCAAATCCATGGTCAAGAGCTGCCACAGGGCTAAGCCAGGGACAGGATGCAAAGTCTTCTTCTGTGTTAAAATCCAATGCTTTAGTCCCTAGACCACACTTCTAGCAGAGTGCATGTTATGTCTAGCTCAGATGTCTAAATCTATTTTGAAACTCAGAAAATGCCTAAATTACATCTCTTGCCCGTAGGCAACACTTGCTCATTTAGAACAGTAATCTGAATATTTAAAGTCTGATTTCCTGAAGACTAGGTAAAGGTGAGGGCAAAAGTGACACAATCTGTTGGGGCACAATTTAAACTAGATAATTTTTTGACTATTTAGTTTTGTCTGAAATTTTCTAAATTCAGATTATCGCCCCAAACACATGGTCAGTATTTAATGCCTGACAATCTGTGTGGTACGTAAAAGCCATCATAATTCAGAACTCAAAAGGAAACTTGGGAAGTCTGTGCTATGATGCTGAGTATCTGCTAAAGAGCTCTATATATCATATCTCTTTTTGCTTCATCTTCTTTCTCTGAAAAGAAAAGGCATTTTGAAACTGATCTACTTTTTAAAGAGCTCAAGAACTTAAAATGATTATAAATACATAAAAATACCCCTATCTTTGGCCAAAAAAGAAATAATTGAAGAGTTAGACCTGTAGGTATTGTTCCAACCAGCAATTTACATCTCATTATCTTCTAGAATATTAACTTTTATCATACCACACATTCTCCTTACACTGTTTCCTTTTATACTTAGGTTGACTGTAATACAAAATCACAGGAAAATCTGTCTCCTTTGGTTCAAGTTAATTACTCAGTAGTTCAGGGATTTTGATAAATTGATACTTCATCCCCATCATCTTTGGATTTGAAGAAGATGGAAGAAAGAAAGATTAGATTTTGTCCTTAATGTTTTGCTTTCAAATGAGAGAAAGAAATGTAATTATTTCCTTCTGTTACATGTGATTCTGCTAAGGCAAACCATAAATGGTTGTGCAACTTGATGGTTGGGCTCACAAGGGTGATAGAGACTTTAATTCCGAAAGGGTCAATTCTCCTTAAAATGAAAAATGATAGTATGTTTGGAGGAAAAGTACATAGGTTCTCATTCTGACCTCCTCATGTATTTTTTCATAAGCACAGTTATCCATGGCACATGGATTGTGTCTCAGTATTTCTGGGTTATTTTTCTTTCACAAGCGTGGCCTCCATCAGTTATGGATCATGCTGTTCACTGAAGCAGGAAGACAAGATTTGACTGCTCTGTCCCCCTCCTGGAAGGAGCATTTTGAGCCCATGGTCAGCACCAAAAAATGTTGATGTGTTTTTCAAATGGACCAGCCTTGTACCTTTGCAGGGAACTCTGTCAAATCTGGGCTACCCCTTATGGGCTCAGTTTAGCAGGGCTGAAGGTTTTGAGGGTAGACTTTGAGACTCGCTGACAATTTGGGCTTCCTAAAATTTGGGCTTTTTTCCTAAAAGAAAAGGTCAAAATCCCACTTTCTTACTCTTAAGGAACAGACCCACTTGCTGGAAATCAGAATAGCTCAGCTGATTCAGAGTAAGCTTACCATTTTAGCAGATTGACTTTATGCTTCTTCAAAAGTGTTGGTTTGGGGATTTTTTATCAACACGTCTCATCTTTCCTGTCTCTCTCTTTTTTTTTTTTTTTTTTTGTCTTTCATTTGGCTTGACAATTTAAAATGCTGCAGGTATCACAATTAGCATGATATTAATGTATAAAGAGAGTTTTGATATTAGCAAGCCTCCTGGCCACTTGAGGTGTCTTTTGCTGATCCTTTTTTACCTTTTCAAAGGTGTGTGTACACACGTGCATACACACAGGAGTGGAAGGTGGTTATCTGGACATTGAAAAACTGTTTCATCAAACGATTGTTTTTTTCCCCTGGAAAATGTATTTTATATGCTAATAATACTTCAGATGTTCACCATTATCCCCCCTTTTTTCCTCTGGATTATGAAAGAGAGAGTCAGCAATTAATCAGAATGGAGAACAAATTGGCTATTTTCCTTATTATATTGTCTCTGAATCTTTAAAAAAAAAAAGTAATTAATAGATTGGGCTAAAGAGAGTGGTTTGGGGGGGGGGGTGTTTTGTTTTGTTGTTGGGTTGTGGTTTTTTCCACAAAACATATGCAGACTCTGCACACACTTTTACAGATGTAATATGTCAGAGGTGCGCAGCCCAGTCCTTTATTGCGGCTGATTAATTTGACACAAAGAATTAATGCCTTGTAAATGACAGTAATGCTTTCAGGAGATGCTAAAATGTCTTTATGTGCATTAATGAACTAACCAGAGCCCTTCAACAGCCTCTGATAGAAAAACAATCATTATCACAGGTGGATGAACTAAGGCATAGACAAACCGAGTTGTCACTGTCACACCCAGAGACAGTGGAAAGTCTGGGACTGCAACCCCCAACACATGCTGATTTAGTCAGCCTATGTGTTACCCACTGCATCACTCAATAGTGCTATCTACCACACTTCCAACTTCCCATTTTCAGACCCCTAAACTTTTTCTAACAGAACAGTGATTCCAGCAGAGCAGATTTAACATTAATAATTTCTTGGTTATTTTTTGTTTGTTCCATTTGCAAAACAAATTTAGTGTCAACAGACAAAAAAGGATCCCTCTGCCAGTTAGATGACATATAGCCTTCTGTTCCACAGAAGGCCTTAGAGGTGAAAAAATTGTTTGTCTTTGAAATGGACCGTGGTAGTAGACTTCAGAAATCCCCTATGTTTAGTTGCAGTTTGCAGTAATATCACTGCTGGGATAGCTCATTCCTTCTCTCCAGACAAGAATGTAGGGTACTGCTTTCATGGCATCTATGATAAATGAGTGTGTACAAATTCCCAGATTCTATTCAGAATTGGTATTTTCAAATGCAAGGCTTCCTCTTAAAAAGCTAGGCAGTTCATTTTGTCATCTCTGCTTCAACAGAAGCAGAAAACTCATTTCTCTGTTTGAAGAAATTAAATTTAAAACTAGAAAAAAGCCATTCTCCTTACAAAAAAGAGGCATTTTGTTATACCTGAATGTTAAAATGAAACCCAAAGTTAATTCAGGAATGTCTACTATTTCTTTCTATTATTTGTTTTTACTACATCAGTTATACGAAAATTGGAGGCGCTTCTCAGCACATATTAATCGGGAGAGCACTAATGACATCATGGGGTCTTTAGGGGAAAATTCACACCTAGGAAAGAGCACGGACATCACTGAACCAAACTGCTGTAGATTTTCATTTCAAGCAAACTCTGTTTGTGACACCCCAGCTTCTCAATGAGATCTTGAAACAGCATAATTTGGAACAGCTTCATTGAAGTTGGTAATGATACCAACAAACTGCTGTGTATTTTAGTCTTTGAAATTTTACTTGTAACAGGAATGTCTCCAAGCTCTGATTGATAAAGAAGATCTGCAATGGTAATTTCTGCAAAGTCTTCAGTCAGTATATATGTAGTTACCTGATTTTTCTCCATTAGTTGCATATTGTTTTATTTAATCACCATTACTTTCATCTACACTGAATGTTTAACTTCCTACATGTTATTATTGTTCTATTTCTTGTTTATGTAATGTGCTAAAGCTCAGTTTCTTCCTGTAGCATACCAAAATAACTCCAGTTAAGCCAAGTTACAAATATTTGAATCAGGTGACTGTTTATCTTATATGAGCTTTTACTCAACATGGAAATGAGAGGTGGAAAACAGCAAGCAATTTTGCAAAATGCAAATATGTGTATTCTTAATTCTGCACACTCATGTTTCTTCCTCAGGGCAGAACACATATATATCTTTCTGCATGCCTATATATTTCACATGCTTTCTGAGTTGAAATTACTTTTTTTTTCTCTTAATTTCCTGAAAAATTATGGGGCACATGAACATTTTGATTTGACTTGTTTGCCTCAAAAAGGTAAGGTTTTGCTAATGAACAAAGTTAGGGTGGTTTGCTTAGGTTTCTGCAAAACAGGCAGTCAGACTATAACTTGTTTGTTTTCTATGTTAGACATTCAAGAGGGTTGATGTGGAATAGTGCATGCATCCAGAAAGGTATTCTCTGTATATCTTTGGCACTAATGGAATGCATTTTCAGATTAATAGTATACTGGATAAACACTCAGTAGACTTGAACACAGGGTTTTTTAAAATTGGCATTTATCAAGTCACTCCATGTGGTAATCACTCTATACCTTGACTTTCTTTCTTATCTACTGTCATCACATGCATTCAGCCTCAAAGCTGGTTTGATGTAGGAGTTGTCTCCTAATACAACTATGGCACCACACACAGAGAGACTTTCCCTACATTGGAATCTCTTCTAATTTACTGATAAAGCAAAATTTCTATGATGATAATACCAAAACATCTTGGATATATTGTGGATATGTTGTATAAGGACATGAGTCCCTAAAAAAAAAAAAAAGTAGGAAAAGTAGCTTTCCAAGACTTAGTTAACTACCTTACAGCAAAGGGAGCCTGAGCCATGATGAAAGTCTTGCTCTAATACTCATCACAGCTCATTCTGCTTAGTGTTTGCTTTCTGATTCCAAGTCTGAATCATCACCATATCTATTCCATACAACTCTCTATGAGAGCCAAATGCAGATGAGAGGACATTTTAAAATAATGAGCCAATCACAGTTAATTTTCTTGGTATTTACTGTAATAACATTAATTTTGATGAACCCCTCTGTTACTAATGTGAATGTCACAAGTGCTTCTACAGCATTTCCACTTGGATTCTATATTAATTAACTGGGCTGTTAATCTAAAGTGTTACTGCAGAAATATAATAGAGCATAACCCAAAAGAGAGAGGAAATGGGGGGGGGGGGAAAGGGGAAAAAAAATTTCTTAGTCAAAGGGAAAGTAGAAAATAAAAAAAAAATAAAAAAACCCAACAAAACAATAAAACAAAAAACCCACAAAAATCAAAAAAAAAAAAAAAAAAGGCAAACCCAAAACACTACCAAATGACCTTCCCTCACTGATGTGAAGTCTCAGCACCTTGGATAGAGTCATGGTACCATTATGGTTCCATTTACCTGTCTGCTTCGTGATGATACATGGTTGGATTATCATTTGAACTCATCGCCCTTTACATGTAATGGACATAAATTGCATTTATGCTTGCTTTATGGCCCACTTTAGTGCCATCGTGGAAAAGCGCCTTAGAATAAATGAGGACAGACCCACATTTCTTTTCCAGTTTTCAAAACATGAACTAACTTGATTTTTTTCATAAGGAATTTAGAGTTTACTAGAGTCTCCAAATAAAGAATGGCAAATCCATCTGTGAGAAGCAGTATGTCAAGTATCTGTAGCATGACAGCTGGACAGCTTGTATCTCCTCTGATTTCTGTCTAGTGGCCCTAATCACCCTCTTTATGAATTTTCTATATTGCAAGCAACGATCTGGGAGCACTATATAATTCACGAACTGAGCCAGATCTGTTATACTTTTCTTTTATAAGCCATATCATGCCCTCCTAACGCAGATTATCCCAAAGAATTTAGATTCCAGGAAAAAGCACTCCTCATCTCCTTTATTTTATTTTTTAAACCCAGCTTGAGTGGGATAGAGATGAATTAGAAGCAACACTGCGAATGTGAGTTAAAATGTGTGCTGTTTCCTAGAACTGTGGCTCAGATACCCCTCTCTATCAGACTTTGTTGTTGTCTCACTTTTTCACTGACATAATCTAAAATTTCCTTCTATTTCATCTCTGCACCGCAGGAGGACCCCTTGTGAACCATTCCTTCATACTCACTATACCTGTTACCAAGATTCACCTCCTGGTGCCCAGCTGCAGCATTGAAGGCTCCAAAGACCCAGTACTGCTTTGCCCCCTTGGTGTCACTGCAAACCTCTCAACTGCACCCCATTTTTGTTCCTCATTTTCACAGCACCAGAAAAGCCTTCGGCACTTGATCAGGACTCCATGCACAACCTACCCTTCCATATCCCAAATTCCTTTTCTCTGCACTCTATCTAACAAACACGTCTTGCCTTCACTCGTGTGTTTCCACCTTCTTTTCTTTCTTGTCTCCAAGATTGTTTGCTTTTTCCATTTTTTTTTTGGTCTGTGTGCACAGCTGACTATGGAAGTAAATAGAAACTCAGGTATCCAGGTATGGCACCCAGTGCCTTGCTTTGGCTGCCTCTCCTGGCATGGTCTTGGCACTCACAATCACCTCACCATAGCTGGCTCTGATGGTCAGCCTATATTTGTGCCTACTCTCCTAGAAAGCAAGCCCTATGTATAAGTGCCTTTGTTTTTTAAAAAAAAAACAACAAAGTTTTGCTTAGAGCATGATTTGAAGTGCTCATTTTAGTGAGAGAGTTAACTATTCCTCACAGCAGAAAGTGGTCCATGTGCCACCCTTTTTCATAAACGTTTTCCATGAGTTGCCTGCTTTGAGGGGTTTAGCTCATGCTTTCTCTTGAGTGATTTGAAGTTGGATACAAATGCATGTTCATGGTTTTAACTCCAGAATAGTTCATATCACTAATTTTTGGGGCTGGGGGGGCTCTCAGGTTTGGGAAATATCAGCTTTCTTCTGCGTTCAAACAATATGCCGTTTTATACAGAAAAATCCAAGAGTGTTTAGTGTCTGTCATGCACTGATTTCATCACAATCTTGGTGATAAAGAGTGATGAATAAGTGAGAGAAAGCTGTGAAAGCATATTCAGTCATATCTAGCTCTCCTAACACATCAGTGGAGAAGAATTATAAAGATCCCTTTCCTCAACTCTCTGCCTCTAAGATCACAGACCTTGTCAGTCAAGCTTGTCATATTCAAGGCTGCTAAAACATGTTGCTGTGCTGTGATGATGTAACAGATGGCAGGGAGCAAGACACCAAAGGAATTTGATTGTATCTTAAGGATGCTATTTTGAAATATGGCGCATCCAAATCTCATTTCACATATTCATCCAGGCCTAACAGCAAAATACTCTGTAACAGCTTGGCAAGAACATTAGTGAAGCTCAGAAAATTAAAAGTTATAAACTGCTTTGTCTACCTCTGATAGAAGGTACCACTTGAGTAAAATAATAGAAGTTTTGCAATATAGATGGATTTCTCAGGGAGAGAAGCAAGAGCTTCCAAGCACATTTATTATTAGGGAAAAGATGTAATGATGATTTTCAACTTCAGTGAGAGAGAGACTGGATCAACTGAGCTGATGTCTCACTGCTTGAGAGGTGATTTTATTTTAAAGAAAAAAACCTTTCTAGTCACCGTGGTCTATCCTCATAACTTCTTATGATCCTTACAGAGTTTCAAATGCCAGCTGAGGACATGGTTTAAGATGTATATATCCTGCAAAAGCAGAAGAGCTATTTCAATTAACAACAGGAAAAATCTATCTCTTTTGCCAGGTTGTCACTCACAAAGCAGGCTTTGCAACATTACCAGCTCATAGTTTTATTATGAACCTTGTTATCATGACTGTCTTCTGATAGAATTTTATTATTTGAATTATTTTATTTTATGAGACATTCCTTTTCATCAAATGATTCACCTTAACAGCATTGATACAGGAAAGCTTGATTGCAAAAGGCCTCAAATTAGCAGTCAGTTTCACCTAAAAGCATAGATAAGATATCTTTTGAGATAAAGAGGTAGAAATTTTAGCCTTGTTTGTGAATGCTTTTGGATTTTCACTTACTGTTTGTCATTGCTGCTTCCAGTGGTTGGGAAACTAAGTCAAAGATAGAGCAATTAATCAAAAGGTTTCAAGTGTGTCAGTACATTTAGTGCTGGCATGAGAAACCTGTGAGTACCCAGAGACAGCAACCAGCCACCCCAATGGCAGACCGCTGCCTCAGTGCCTACCAGTTCCAAAGGCACTAACATGTCCTTAGAGGAGAGCAAAAAACGTCCCTGTGGAGAAATCTTCCAACAGTCAACCCCTTAACTGAGTAGCTGAGAATTGCCACCTGGAATGAGAAGAAAAAGCATTTATTACACTCCTTGTTTTCAGCTTTCTCATTTTGCTGGCCTATTGACAGCTACCAGAAAACGCCCTTTCTATCAGTGTATTACTGCTCAGACATTGTGTAAAGTAGAGGGGAACAGGCTGAACATAGCTGAAAGCTTATTAATGACTGGCTTAAACAATTAATAAACATGCTTTCTGCGCTCTCTGGAAGACAGAGCACACATATTTTGAGCTCCAGTTCCTCTTGCTCATACTATATTTCCTATTTACATTTGCATTGTAGGATCTCCAATTCATGGCTGGTTTATGAAATGTTTGCATATACACTAATTAAAAAGGATTTATCATGTTGAGCTTATGATAACTGAAGGACCCTTTCTCCTTTGGCAAGGTTTGAATATTTGAATAGCTCATTAATGCTCCTGTTTTTTCTCTTTAGAAGAGGAGACTGAAAAATTAAAGAAGGGGATTTGCTGTGCAGCTTTAGATGAAAGGTTGCTTCGTTTATTTTTAAAGCTGTCTAAAGGGGTTAAGCCCTACTCTGAATTACACCAAAGAGCAACTTCTGACCCTTTACCAAAATAATTCCTCATTTACATTGGCAGACACCATTTATTTGCAGAGCTTCTTCTATATGAATGAAAGAAAAAATTATCTATCTGAGCTTTTTGTCTTTTGAAGGTGTAAAATTGACACCGCTCTTCAGAATCCCTGTGAATCAGGAGTTACATTAGTTGACTTGGTTGTGATATAAATCCATCATAGCCTTCAAATTACAGGAAAATGCCCTCATTTATGCCACCTCGGGATTTGGCTCTTGAATTAAAAGAAATAGCAGAGCTTAATTTTATTCTTATTCTTCCACTATGCATACTGCCTTCCCTGAGTTACTCCAGTGTACATTGCCACAGGTGAGATTCCTGCATCTTCAAAATGGAAAAAGACTAGTGTCCAAATAATAGTTACAAGTTTCAAAGTAATTTAATATATCCAAAAATATATACATGAATTTTCAAAATACGTGCTGTAAGTGCTAATTTTAGGTGCTTGGCTGGATTATTGTCGCAGGAAGATTATATCCCTGAGAGCTTTTAGTGCCCACTATATCTTCCTTTTTTTTTCTTTTCAGTGTTTGAAAGATCCCACTGAGTCAATTACACACAGTATCTCTTAATAATGTCCTCTTCCTGGCACATCAGTGTTTTCCCTTATGTTTATTTCAGAAGGTTAAATTAAACAGGAGATAAATCAACATTATGAATTATAAAATGTTACCACATGCTCCTGAGAATGCCCAGAATTCAGATGGGGAGAATTTAGTGAGGTGGTGCCCTGGGAAAGTCAGTGTTACAGAAAGCCAGGATTGTTAAAGCTGGAAGAAACCAAGGTATACGAACTTTGCTGTTTACAAGTTCATTTTTCCTGCACTGAGGGACTGGTGCCAAACATGGTCTCCAACAGTTTCATTTGCCTGTAGATACCTGTATTACATAGCAATTGAACTGATTGCCAAAGAAAGCAAGGGAGAAATCCCCAGTGCTTGGGAATCTTCAGGAATAGCTTAGTTTAACACCTTTCAGGACTGTTTTAGGAGCTAACCCTGCTTTCAGCAAAGTGATCCTTCAAAAAACCTCCAGCTCTGTGATTATCTGAAGTTCTGCAACACACATGTGAGGAGCGATGGTAGTTGGGAGAGAGACAGGGCTGCTCTGTGGGAATTACAATGGCCATCTGAGTACTATTAAATCCCATTACCTTTGCTGGTGCTAAAAGGGTACTACGCTGCTTCTGAATGAAAATTTAGCAGGCATCTGCTTAACAGTATAGGGCTGTAATGGGCACTGAATTCTGCAGGGCACCAATATGACAAATTTCAAGCTCTCTCCTTTCCAAAATACACAAGGGTGTAATGCAGGAGCCTGGCCTAGTTTCCCTCCTTCTAACCAACATATCAAATGGTCTGCCCAGTAACTTCAACCTTCTAACATTACCTTGTCATATAAATTCAACCACATTCAGTGGGTAAATATAATCAAGCATAAATCAACACAGCCATCAATAGCCCTACAGTAATATGAATTGTCATAGCTTAGGGACTATTCCTTTTCACTTCTTATCTTGAGCTTTATCATTGCTTCACTGTGAACTATGAAACAATGGCCACACCTCTTGCACCAGAAGTAGCTGCATTTCAGTGATGAGTGAAATATTCCTCATACAGCCTTTGAGTAAGTACATAAAGCACCTTATGAGCCTTCCAGATATAAAAGGTAATTTGAAAGGAAATAGTACTACACCCCCATAAATATTAAGGGAAAACTGGCATATCTCTTTTATAAAAGCAATATCCATTCCTGACTTTATATTTTCTAGCATACACAGAAAGACAAAATCTGCAGGCCCACATATTATAGCTATATTCTTGTCTGCAAAATTTCACCTGCACTTTGTTCACCCTTTTCCTTTCTTCCTCTCCTCCCCAATAAATTATTATTAGCAATAGGGCTTGTAAACTTGTTGTAGTACAAAACTCCTTGAAAATCTTGAAAATAAAAAGGTCAGGAAGGAGAGGATTTGTTCTGAGAATTAAATGGGGTGCATGAGAAATGAAAGGGAAACCCTCAACTTTTTATGCTGCCAAAAAGGAACTCTGCGCTGAACGTTAGGAGCAGGCAGCAGCAGTGAATGTCAAACAAAGTGGGCAATGAACTACGTTGTCTATCTCCTAAGAGTATGAGAGGTAGCCAGCAAGTTATGGGGGTCATTGTTCCTTTATTGTCCTATTTTCTGCTTTCCCATTTCATGTACTGTCTGAAACTGACAAAGGCTGTAGCCAAAAAAAGCAAATGAACAAAATAGCCAAAGCAGGGCATTCCCTGCAATAGGGATAAGGCCAAGTTGCCACCTGGTGTAAACCGATACCGTCTAACATAAATTGGTATTGCCTATCACTTCAGAGGTCTCTACCAAAATTGGAACAAAATAGCTATCTGGTCCTACTTTCCTAATTTCATCCTCAGTGACACTTCATTAGCATTACTAGCACTTCCATCCCAGCTTCCTTTTTTGTCAGTAGTGTGTCATTAGGAAGATGCCTGCAATATGGAAAGGGAAGTGAGGTTATGACATTTGGCTGTAAGCATGTGCACAAAATAGTTTTGATTTCTGTTTCTGCACTAGGACTTAATTCAAAAAATCTGCCTTAAACCCCCATGAAAGATCAAAAACCAAAACCAGTCAAGACAATGATGGATTATCTGAATCAAAGCCTTTATTCAAGACTGTATGCTTCCCTAATGACATATTCACAACAGCAGAGACAATGAGACTAATTCACCCCTGTCCCCACTGATTCTGGAAATGACAGTAGGGGAGACCAGAGGGAGCTTAAGGTAGCAGCATCCCAACCAGCTCCAGCTGAGTTGCTGCACAGTCACTCTGTCACTGCTAAATAAACCATTATCCCTGCAACAGGAAAAATTCAGGTTTGGGAGGTGAATACTCAGGTGTACCATGTAGACTGAGTAGCTATTCCCCATTTAGCTTTGGGACTGCTCTGCCATCATTGTCTGAGCAGGGGTGGAGTAGCCTTGAAAGAGGGAGGTTAGATTCAGCTGTGGAAGCAGAAATGGTGCAGGAAGTAGCTCTAAAATGAAACACTCAGGAGATCCTGTATCAGTGTTTCTCATAACATAGGCAAAACCCACACTGCTAGGAGTGAAGAGCTAGGGCTGGAATGCTTCTGCCACAGGGTAGGAGTGAGGAACTGGAGAGGCTTGCTGCTGCTGTCCAGGGATGAGGGTGGCCACTTCTATTTCAAAGGAAGATTGCCTGTCTTTTTCTTTGCTTCTTTCTCAGAAGGGGAGGCTATCAGCAATTCTTCCACTATAACCTCTAACCTGGGCTTTAGGGTTTTAATATATACTGTCAGGGGAATTGCCATTTTGCTATCTCAGCTGCCTGTAGCTGCCTGTTACAACAGGCCACTACTTGCTTTGCATGAGCCTAGAGCTGTGTCTGTAAGCAGTCCTTCCAGTGCTACCGATTAACCAAAATGTCTCAACTCCTGTGGCTTTGCATATTAACAAGGCTATTATACTTCCTAAATGACACAGTGTGACCCTCCTCATCCCCTGAGAGCTCCTCCTTTGCAGAGATCCAAATTATTTTATTTACATGCGTAGTTAAAGTCAGGTCAGTTAGTAATTTCTGAGAGCCTTGTGAATTTGCTGCATTTTGCAAAACCAACCTGAGTTTACAGATTTTTCTCCCTTGAAGCCAATTATTTCTTAGGTTGGGTTTTTTAATTTTTTTTAAATTCTTTTGTTAAAGAGCTGCCTGCTTCTTTAAATACATCCTGTATCTTCCAGACCTACATTCTTTGACGCTTTGCTGTGTAACTCTCTTGACTTCTGTAGAATAACTCATCACAGAATGCATATCATCTTCAATCCATCTGCTTTATGTTATACTATTTCTTCTGGTCCCACCAGTGCTGTTCTCTCATTTGTTTCTGTGCTGGCTGATTATTATTTATACCAGGCTAGGAATTTCCTGCAATGACTATTGCCCTTTAAAAAACACTGTTTTTCAGTTCCCTATTTGCACTTAAAAGAAGTTATTACTAAACAGCTAAATCATTGTAAAAAGGCTTGGCGATCGTCACAAAATCTGATCTGTGTAAACCCTAGCAGAAATTCATAATTCCATTCTGGTATGTCTGGATTAGAGCATTTTGGTTTTAAAATTACTTAATTTATATATTTAAATTTTGTTTCCTAGTACAAATTTTTAATTAAATAATTCAGAACATGGAACTTACTGTTTCGCTAGATTTTTTTGTCAGCTTTATTTCATAAGAAGCTGCTGCTTCTTTTCTCTCTTAGTATATGCATGTGTTTGTGATTTTTTTAGTCCCATTACACTCTTTTCCCACGAAAGACCCACCAGAAAGGAATTATGACAAAACTGTTGTTTACACCTCTGACCAGTTGCAAAGAAACCAAGTAATAGGTACAGATTCTGTATATAGTTTGAGTTTTATATGCAGTTCCAGTACTGCATGAATGCCCCACCTCTTCTTTCTCTCACCCCTCCAATAAAAAAATACCATGTTGCTCCTTAAAAAATAGAAACATGCATAGTAAATTGTAGCAAAAAACCTCAAAGCTAGAATATTTTCCTAGTGCCCTGTAGTAATTCCTTTCCTTTTACTATGCTCCCAATAAAAATTTAGTGACTTCTTGTGTTTCTAAATAAGTCTTGATCTTTTTAAACATGTCTTGATCTTTCTAAACTTGTGTCAGGCTAAGAAAGGTATCTTGAGTGAGAGAAGATTTGAACAAGAACCAGTCCTAATACAATGCTGCGTTGGTTTAAGAAAATCCCTTAGTCTTTTCTTAAGTTTCATGAAAACTAAGCATGAAACAACAAACTAAGCAATTCCTAACTGAAGTCCAATATTTGGATGATGCTGGGAATATGACTGTTCTTTTCTGCACTTTAACTGTGTTGCTTCTCCTGGTCTGCCTGAAGCAATGGTTTGTCTGAAAAGTTCAAAGGAAGATGAAGTCAGACTTCTCAAATATTTCTACAGACAGGATGAAAGCCCAGCTGAAACAACCTTCCCCATCCTTAATTCAATTAAGCCATTCTCATGGGGGTGTTTTCTGAGCTTTGGAAGAATGAACTTAAGAGACTGAAGATCTGATCCTTTCAGAATTTCTTGATATTCATGAGTTACTGACAGTGAATATTAACCATGAATAAAAGCTTGAAAATGAACTTTAAAAGCTGCAGATTTGCCCTGTTAATGCTTAATGATAATTTCCAAAATAACAGGTGGCTGAGATTTTCAGCTGTCTTAAAAGGTGATAAATTATGTTAGTTCTTCACCAGGAGCTGTTGAATTCCCATATTACTCTCAGAAGACATGTCTTTTCCCGTTAGCCAGCATTTCATGGGATGTTGGAACACTTATAACAGGTGTCATATCGCTGAGCGGCAAATAGCTAAGAATGACAAAAACCATTAACAGTGAAGGATGATGCCCTCAAACTATTAAATGAAAAGATTAAGTAATCACAGAAATAATTGTTCACCAATTTTTCCAGCGAACGCAACCCAAGTGCTATCTTTACTAATTCAACCTGCCTTTCTGCCAACACTATTTCTACATGTCCATTTTTTTCTTTAAATGATTCTTGCCTGTTCATCGCTTCACAAATGAGGTCCAGTACTTCTGAGTAATTTCTTGTTGCTTGTTTATAAAAATAAGGCAAGCCTCTGACCAAACCTTTATGAATCATTCACTTTCCTGATAAAAAATTATTTGAAATTCTTCTTTGAGGAGATCTATGAGTGAAAATCACTTACTTCCCCATACACAGACTTTTTATATTAAATGATTAGAGACGACTTTCGATCAGTGAGTGTGTTGAAAAGCCATTATATAGGGATTATTCAAAGAAAAAAAAATCTACCAGGAAACAAACAAATCCCTGACAATTGATGATTTGATGTGAGGAAAACACTGTCACATTACAGTTCAGAAGAAATCTGATTCCATTGATCCTACTCATTTTGCACTTCATAGAAGTATTACAGCTTGTTGGGATCAATAGTAGCAACTCATATTATACTAGTCGCAACTGTTATTCCAAGAAGCCCTTCATCAAAGGATATCATGTTTTTCTTCAGAGCCCATGCATTATACAAAGAGAAACATCTGAAGTAAAAGCAAAACCCTATGCCAAAGTCTACGTGCTGTATAAATATCAGCCATTGCAAATAGTCCCAACATAAAAAAAATCAAAACATACCAAAGCCAGAACATAGAAATGTTTAGAAATGTCAGAAATATCCCTTTATCAACAATGATTTGATGGATTATACTATGGTTCCCTCACTGATGGCCCAAAGACAGATAGAATTTTTGATCGTGTGACTATAGCTCTTTGTCCTGGCTTCCATTAGCAACGACAAAGATGATTTAAAGGGTCTTCACTACATGATAGTTCAGGCCTCCTTTAGAAGTTTTTAAATAAACTCAAATCACCTCTAAAAACTAGACTTCCAAATGTACTATTCACGAATTAAACCGTTGGATTCAGTTATTGGGGAAGAAGTGCTGGGGCAAACCAAAATCATAGTTAGGAAAATCAATTCCCCATTCTTTTGTTTCTCAGTCAAAGGTAAATGATAGCTTGAGTCATCTTCTTAGGAAAGAATTTCTATAACAACTGATTTTTACTCCTCTGGAGTAACAACATCCCACTGGTATGTTGGTCTATAGGGTCAGATTCCTCAGATGTGGTGGCTGGCCATCACCAAAGCTAAAGCAGGCACTAATGTCCTCGAAGACCATGCCCCAATGCCTTATTTGGTAGTAAACAGTAGAAATCATGCAGAGCCACTGCCAGATGCATGCAGAGAACTGCAGTATCTTATCACCTAACTTGGTAATTTCTACAAATGGCTACTCAGTTTCATGACTCAAAGTCTTTGTCTTGTTTCTCATTCAGATATGCCAAGCTTTAAAACACCAGCTCTCAGGTCTCATTAGACTTTTTCAGATAGATTAAAATGGCCTTTAGGACCTACTGTTTTCTTCCTACAAAGGTTTTTACACAGACAATCATCACAGTGACCTCCCAATTTGGGGTGCACATTTGAAAGTTTTACTGCTTAATTACTGGAGACAAGCAGCCAGGGTTTTCATTGACTCAAGCGACCTTGTCATGGATCAGAGGCAGTGGTAGTACAGATGAAAATAGAAGTGAGCCTTCTGGGCTCTGCTTATATGCACTGATCATAAGCTATCTGCCAGATAATATTCACACTTTGCTGGAGTACACAATCACGAGAGTATTGAGTGAGACAATACAATGTGGCAACTAATGAAAGGTAGTTTCAGGCGGATGGGGAATCCAACCAGAAAGAAACTTGGAAGGGAATTTGGGAGTTCTGTATTAAAGTCCTCCACTGCAACAGACTTCTGTTGTGATCTCAGGCATGTCACTTGAATTTGCTTTGTTCAACATAAAAATATAGCCCTGATCACCCAGTGTGGTGAGAAGAGTGAGAGACACTCTGACTGACCCTGCTGTAACAGGAATAGTAACTGCAGAACAGCTTCAGTGCAAAAGATATGAAATAGCCTTTTAATCCAGATTTGTGTTATCTGGCTGGATTAATGCCATGGCTCTGAGTGTTTGCACCACAAAGTCTGGGTTGCTAAAAGTGCATAAATATGAGACCCTGTTTTAATTAAAATTAAGCATTTTAATTCTTCAATTCAAGAACATGTGAACAACAGCTTAAAATCCAAAGCAATATTAGTAAACACTGTTTTTTAGGTTTTTTTGCTTTTTGTCTCTGAATCAATTTTTGATGGATAAGTTTGACTCTACTGATTGCCAAACTAAAAATCCCTGAAGCTCTCCCAGGAGCAACAATTGGTTTCCAGTTATTGCTGAGGGCTGTTCCAAGTAAGAACTTGTAATAGTACATCAAACTAGGGACTTTCAGGTGTTTATTTTAGTTTATGTACAGAGGTGCTCTTAATACCTAAACTTTTCTCCTTTACTGAAATGAATACCATAGATTTCTGGTCATTATTTTTGGACTGGTTTTGGTTCATTCGTTGTGTCTGAGCTTAGATAGCATTACATTCAAATTCATGCCTTCATACACAGTGCAGATGGTTCTGAAAATGCAAATTAAAAAACATATAAAAAGCAGACCCTGTATTTTAAAAGCAAACATGCCCTTATTATCCTATTCTGAGCAGTGCAGTCTGAAATACTGAAAGAGGTCAGGGTTTTTGTTTGTTTGTGTTTGTTTTGTTTTGTTTTGTTTTTTTAATGGTGCCTAACAATGAAAAATAAGTTTCTAAGATGCTAAAGCTTGAATTAAAAAAAAGTTATTTTTCAGATGCATAGATGCGCCGTCTTAAATCACATATTTATTTTTTTATCCAGATTAAGCTTTTGAATACCCTATGCTTTTCTAGGTTCACAAACCCTATGCTGCATTACGTAACTACTCAAGCGTGCCTATTTAATGGACAGGATTTATTTCAAATTATGGCTTCCTGTACAAAAATCAGCTTTAAACAAACCCTGATACAACAGCTGCTTCTAAATTTCAGCTGAATTGTGTCTCACACTTCACAGCAGTGTGTCGCCAGGAGTGAAGTGACTGCCTTCCCCAAGGAGAGCCATGCAGTTTGTCTACTGCCTTCACACACATTTGTATATCCAAAATAATATATTAGAAAAAATACCAAGTAACAGCTTCTTCTTCCCTTGTCTGGGTCATGGTTGTGCCGTTCTTGTACCTAGGCAGACAAGTGGCATGCTTTTTAGGAGGATTATGTTGCTACTGTTCATTTTGTGGTGGTAGCAGCACAGCTGCAGTCACTACAGCTTCAGCAGATTGCCCTCTGGATGTGCTTCAATTAGAGCCGTGCATGCACACAAGTATGTGCAGTTGCAAATTGGCCATGTTAGATAAGAATTGCAAAGCGCACTAGGTATCAGATCAGATAATTATCTTAAAATAACCGTGAAGAAATCTCCATGGAGTGGAGCATCCCGCCAGCTGTGTCCCAGCATGGGCCAATAGCTCTCTGCTGGGGAGCATCAAGGCCTTTTCTTCTGGGGACTGGAAAGTGCTTTACAAATGATAATTAGCTGCACATCACAGCCATCCGTAGGAATAGGCGGATATTAACATCCCTGTTTGGAGCTCCAAGTAACAGGAGCCAAGTTGCTCTCTAAACTTTATACTGGTCATGTAGAGGGCAGAAGCACGAATGGTTCCCTTTAAAGGATACTCCAACTTGAGAAGATGATTGCTAAGCTATAAGCTGGTGGCTCTAAAGTTTTCTTCTGAAACTGACCAAGAAAACAAGTCCCTGTTTCCACAACAAGCTCAGACGACTACTGATGATTGACTCAGATGCATTACTGGAGAAGCACAGTTCAGTGAACTATCATACACACACCAGTGCAAAGCCTCTGAGGTAGTACATTGTAGTTCGCATGTGTGACAAGAAGAAAAAGGACCCTCAGTTAATAACAGTCTCCAGTGGGATTCTGTCAATTCAGAAAACCGTAGTAGTATAAACATACATTTTGAATTCAGAGAAACAGATTTTGTACCGTGGAGGCAAATGGACAATTATCAGCTTTACCTGCAGTAACACAGCCAGCTGGCAGCACAGCTAGCAGCAGAAAATGTTTGCTTCCCACACTGGTGCTTTAAGGAAAGGCATGTACCATTTTCAAATACACAGGCAGAGGAAAGTAAGAGTTTACAACATGATTCTGCTGTTTAAAGGTATCATTTGGTCACATAGGTAACAGCTAATATAATTTTCCTAGAAATGGCTTGTCTCCAGTTGAGGGTCAGGGAACTTGCAAGTGTTTGTAAAAGCATAACCATGCCAAGTGCAAGGTTCTACACCTGGGTGGGAGCAATCCCAGGCACAGCTACAGGTTGGGCAGAGAAGAGATTCAGAGCAGTCCTGCAGAGAAGGGCTTGGGGGTGTTGGTCAATGAGAAAATGAACATGAGCCAGCTGCAGTGTGCACTCGCAGCCCAGAAAGCCAATCGTATCTTGGGCTGCATCAAAAGGAGTGTGACCAGCAGGTCGAAGGAGGTGATCCTGCCCTTCTCTCGTGAGACCTCACTTGGAGTATTTTGTGCAGTTCTGGTGTCCTCAACATAAAAAGGACATGGAAGTGTTGGAACAAGTCCAGAGGAGGGCCACAAGGATGATCAGGGCACTGGAGCACCTCCTGTATGAAGATAGGCTGAGAAAGTTGGGGCTGTTCATCCTGGAGAAGGCTGCGTGGAGACCTCATAGCAGTCTTCCAGTATCTGAAGGGGGGTTATAGGGATGCTGGGGAGGGACTCTTCATGAGGGACTGTAGTGATAGGACAAGGGGTAATGGGTTCAAACTTTAAACAGGGGAAGTTTAGACTGGATGTGAGAAAGAAATTCTTTACTGTAAGGGTGGTGAGGCACTGGAATGGGTTGCCCAGGGAAGCTGGGAATGCTCCATCCCTGGTGGTGTTCAAGGCCAGGTTGGACATAGCTTTGGGTGACATGGTTTAGTGTGAGGTGTCCCTGCCCATGGCAGGGGGTTTGGAACTAGATGATCTTAAGGTCCTTTCCAATCCTAACTATGATTCTATGATTCTATGATATTTCTCCTACAGAATTTTGTACACTTCTCTATTTTCTGGTTCAGAAATGAGAAATGTTTGACTTTTGATTTAAAAGCATATGTTCTCACACTGTTTTTGACAGCCTTGTTAGCTGTACCTGAACTGTGAGGAGATTATCAGGGCTGCAGCAGGCCATGGGATGAATGTGCCCTGTGCTGCGCACAGAGACATTCATCAGAGCAGAACTGAGACTGACCTGAAACATAACACTGATGTGATATTTTCCTTTTGATCTCATTTCCATTCATTCTTTGATCAAGCAGATGAAGACATCTTGTTTGTTGTTAGAAAAACCCATTAAAAAAAAAGAAAGCAGAGAATATTTTCAAATTAAAATTCGCTATGGTCAGAAAACTGGGATAAATTATGACTTTACAACTCCAGTTGCCTCCATGTGTTCAGCTATAAGCCTGTATACTTTGAGAAAACACTATTAATAAAGCAGGTTGAAAACCAGTAACTTTTCCACAAAGAATGCTTGCAATTTTAAAAGATGCTCTCATATAGAAATTGGGAAAGGTAGTAGCCATCAATTCATTAAGATATAATCTGCTTTCCCTATGAAAGTATAATTTTAATGATTTTTTTTATGGTGGTAAGGAGATGGAAGACACATGGTATGCATTTTTGTCCCATAATTCTTCCCCTTCTGTCATCTTTCCTCACCATTGAAAAGTGAGGAAAAGGGATGGAGAATTGGTAGAGACAGCACTCAAAAAAAAAAAAAAAAAAAAAAGAAAAAGGTGTTCCTTGTAAGTTTTCAATCTCAGTAAAAAGGCTATTTCTGAGGAGGAGAAAAAAAAAAAAAAAAGCCCTAAAATGTTAAATGAGTGTTTCACAATTTGACATTTCAGACTTTAATGTCTATTGCTGTAGGGTAAACACTCAACACATAATCCATTGGAAACTTTTTGTCAAGCATAAATCTTAAATTAGTAAGATACAAAGGTCATGTATAGATTTAAATAGAAGTGTTAGAGACTATTGAAATGGAGATTATTTGAATTTTAGGTTATAATAGTACTGTGACCTATACATGAAAAATTAGGCACAGGGATTTATTATCAGTTTTTAACTGTAAAAAGGTTATAACTTGCTTAGTGAATGTGAAGGTCAGAATTAACGCAGTTTGTAGCTTATTAAATTAAGAAAATAATTACTGCGAGGTCAATGGGAGAGAAAATTTTTCAGCCTGGGAATGTTTAAAAAGAGGAGGACTGAAAAACTAAGTAGATGAAAAAGAAAAATACTTTATCAAATCCAGTGGGAAAAACATAAGGGAAATCTGTATTAGGACAGACTGGGGATGTGAGCACTGCTGTTCCTGAGTGCAGGCATTGTTTTGTTTGGTGATCACACTCTCCAGTTTCTCAAGAAATTGAGTTTGGAGGTGGTTAGCCTCAGAAATGCAATTATCAGTAATAGGATAGCATTAAGAGAGGACTACATGTAATGAATAGAAGGAAACACTTCCAGATGGTGAAATTAATTAGAAAGTAAAACATGAACATGGGGAATTTATAGAAGCCTCATAGCAAAGGTCACTGAACATAGGACTGAACCTTACAAGGAAAGTACATACTGAGGAGTGTTTTGTGACCATCCATGGTTTGTTCTATTACTTCTGAAGAACCAGGTTTTTGAGAGGTGAAAATCTATGCAGAATTAATATCAATAGTCTATTTCTACCAACACAACTCAGGTCCACTAAAGGCCTCGTTTTCTTTAAGTAGAAATGTGTAGGCAGTTCGAAACATTTATTCACCACAGCTGATACATAAACATAGGTTAAAAGCAAGATAGCAGAAATGAATTGAGTACTTTGTGCATATAGCAGGATGTTTCAATTGCCAATCATTAGATTCCTGAAACATGGGAAGAAGTTAGATGTTAGTCTCCTGGAGATCAGCCATACTTTTCTTTGAATTATCCTGCAGCAGAGTTGGTGATTTTCCTGCAGTCTAAACTGGGGTGTGAACACAAAACATAATTTATTCAGAAACTTGTTCTTAGCACACACATACACCAGCATATAGCGGGTGAGAAGTGTCTGAGCAAGGCATGGTGCTATAATATGAATGTGGTTCTTTTCTCATCCTGCAATTAAGCTCATAATAAACCCCAGCCCAATGCTGCCTCAAGTCAAAATGATACCCAAAGTCTTCTGGTGGTAAATGACACTGCACTAATGCAGTGCATTATTTACTTTCTAGGAGTTAAAGGGGGATTTACGACAACTTGAGATGTTATGGATTAGAGAAGATATCCATCCCTTTAAGTACTCTGTGTTTACAGGGACTCCTGGGAATACTTCTGAAATACAGTGATTTTCATCACTTGTTTCCTGCACAAGGTAATGGCTCACTCTCTTACTAAAAAACCCACACAAACAAATGAACTACACCATGAACTTAAAGAGCAAATATTTCTCCACAACCAGAAACAAAGATTTTGGGGAGAATCAAATGAACCTTGGGAAAGAAAAATAAAAAATCAATCATTTCAATTTAGTTTCAGCATGCACCGCCTTTATTGTATATTGATTTTCTACCTTCACAATCAGCTTCACACTAGAAAGTGAAATAGGATAGTGACCCAGGTCCCTGCTTTACCACTATCAGCTTTTACAAAAATCCATGCTGTGCACCATCACTGAAACAAATGTCATATATACATGGTTGCCAGAAAAAATTTGTAACTGAAAAAGTAAAAGACTTGTTATTTTATTTCCAGGGAAATTTTCTCTTTAGAACACTCTATTTTATCTGTGTGTGGAACACAACAGTAGCAGGGTTACACCTCTCGGTGGAAGGGTTGACTCATTCATGATTTTGTGGCATGATGAGGTAACAGAAAATATAGTGTTTCTCATTCCCTAGAAACTCTCAGGAGTGAAACTGGTGATACAGGTGGATGCATTCTGTCCTGCTAAAAAGTTAGAAGAGGTAACCCAGACAGATGCTTGACAGGCTGAGAAAGTTGGGGCTGTTCAGCCTGGAGAAGAGAAGCTGCATAGAGAACTCATTGCAGCTTTCCAGTATCTGAAGGGGGCCGAGAAGGATGCTGGGGAGGGACTTTTCATTAGGGACTGTAGTGATAGGACAAGGGGTAATCGATTCAAACTTAAACAGGCAAAGTTTAGATTAGATATAAGGAAGAAGTTCTTTCCTCTTAGGGTGGTGAGGCACTGGAACAGGTTGCCCAAGGAAGTGGTAAAAGCTCCATCCCTAGTAGTGTTCAAGGCCAGGTTGGATGGAATCTTGAGTGACATGGTTTAGTGTGTGGTGGCCCTGTCCATGGCAGGGGGATTGGAACTGCATGATCTTAAGGTCCTTTCCAACCTAAACCATTTTATGATTCTATCAGTATCAACAAATGCATTCAATATTTTGATTTTTTTAAATGTGAAATCTTTTCAGCTGTTTTTCACTCTCCATTCTGTATCCATTTGCACTCGCTGAACAAGAAGTCATTTGTTCTTCACTCACCAAAGGGTTTTCATTGCTACAATCCATGTTTCTTAATCAATTTGCAAACTAAGTAAACCCCTTTACATAACAAGTACAGAGTTTGAATCCCAAACCAAGCTTTACCCAAAGTCAGGGTTGTTCTAAATCTGGGACCTGAATTTGTCCTGCCAATAGCTTCAAGTGACACAAACCAAACTTTGAAGTGTTTCTGAGTGAGCGAGAGCAGCATTATGTCTTGCTGGCTTGCAGATTAAAACTAACCAAAACAAACTTCCTTACTCAGGCAGGCAAAAACTGAACCAAGGATGTGAAAGGTCAAAAGCACAAGAGAAACGCTGTCTCAAGAGCTGAGAGATACAGCAGCTAACATATGCTAACGCTGCAGGCTGCAAGGGCAGTCAAACTTTTACCTCCAGAAAAAAAAAATGTGCCTGCTGCACTGTGGAGTAAGTTTTCAAAGATGTAAGTTGAAATAGAAAAAAATATTATGTATTTCACATTCTCTTGAAATAAACCCAACTTCATGGTCAATATTTTGTGACCAGAGAAAATGTGACAGGAGAAGCAATTAAGAATCAGGCAATAAAAATATAAGTCAGAAAAGAGTTTTAAACAAAAGGGTGACCACCAGTACACTTAGAGGGATACAAGGGTGCTCCTTGGAACCCAATCTGACTGCTATTGAGTTGTGTCTAGAACTGAGAAGTCAAACCTAAGATGTGATAATAGGAACCGTTCAGGGTGCCTGTAGTTATACTTTAAAACTAAAGTTGGTTTCTGGTGCTTATAGCAAAAACTGAGGATAACCCCTCAGATTTTAGTTTAGTTCTAGCAATAACATGAATCAGTTCATGAAACTTAGTTCTGTTACCAGCTATCAATCATTTATCTTCAGCTGCACTGCACAGATACAAGATTAAACCAGATTCATCTGGTATACACAGGTTTTTTTCATGAACTAACACATGAATTTCTCTGGTTGAATATATTGAAGAAGAATCAGCTGCTGCAGCTTGGTCTGGGACACAATTAACTAAGGACACAGTGTCTGAGTGCTGAGTTTACGACCACTTAACAGGTTATAATAATATTTTCGAGGAGCAATTACACCAAGAAAAAACAAAACCCAAACAACACAGAATTCTTTGGCAAGAAGTTCTGTGCAGGAATAGTAGATCTGTGCTGCATTTCTGCAGGACTTTTCTATAAGATTTGTTAATGTCACACTGAAAATCAGATAATCCGTTCATTATTTATTACTATTTAACACAGTGAAAGGTTTCTATCAGCCATATAATAAAAATTCTAAATTAATGGACACATGCAACACTGGCAAAGATTTACTTGCTTTATGTGCATAATAAACTTTCTCACAGTTTTCCCAAACTCAACATTTTCCTCCTAAATGGTCATGACAAAAGTTAATCTTATTTCTAAGAGGCTTGTGCCTTGTAAATCACTTCTTTATGGGGGTACAACAGAGTCTGCTCAAAATCTCTAACAAACTTTCTACTAGCCAGAACAGCAACGCTTTGGGAGTCTGGTAAGAGTTCCCTGCCACTGTTCTCCTATTACAATCTCTTTTGAACATTAAAACTCAGATGAAGAAGAAACACAAAACCTATCTAAACCTATTGACTTTCGAGATATTTGTATTTTAGGGACCTATAACATGATTGTTAAAAGCTGTTGCTGGCAATATTAACTTCTCTGGAGGTGGATGATTAAAGTAAGTGTAACTATAAATAATCTCCATGTGAGAGCATGCCAGGATTAGAAAAAAAATAAGAATCAAGGTGTGCAGATATACAATGTACCTAATGGCCTAGTGCAAGGTAAACCTTGGTCTTTCTACACTCCCTTCTCAGGATATAAAAGTGAAAAGCGTTTGAGTATATTGAAGTACTGTGAATTTTAAGCAGTAAAAATGAAAAAAATAGAGTTTAGGGTTTATAATGTGAATCTTATGTGTGTGTGTATATATATGTACACAGACACGTACATATGACAAACATTAAAATTGGATGAAACACACTAGGCAAACAATAGGCAGGAGGATTTTCATGGCTGACAGGAAGACTTTTCCCGGCAGCTCTGAAGCAGTTTGAGTTTCTCAGAGCATAAACCCCCAATCTCTTTTAGGGGTGAGAATGAAGAATGAAGGGTGGAAATAAAAATGGCAAACATGAAAAAATGAATTTAAGCTAACCGAAAGAGAATCAAAATCTGCGGCAAACTTCAAACTTTCTGTCCCATCAAGCTTATAAGACACACTTGCCCCAGGCCTCTCTATATGCAAGACAGACACTTGTGTTGTTGCCAATTTTAGAAGCATTTCAGCCTGTGGTAAAATATTTCAGTTGGATGAACCATCACTGAGCAATTCTTTTTAAGGTTTGCCAGTCAGCCAGATTTGCTTTCAGCAGTATGTACAGGGATCTCTAACTTACCTGTGATTGTTTCTATCTCTTCAGCTCTACAATTTTCCTTCTAGCAGCTGGGCTTCTCTCATTTGAATTTCAGCCTAATTAGGCTACAAGGTTTTGGCAGGCTCTGCCCGTTCCTATTATTGCAAATGGGTCTCAGTGTATTGCAGAAGCCAGTCCAACTAAAAGAAAGGAATATTTGCTTTAATTACTTTACTGGAAATTTTACAGGTTTCTACAGGATTTTAAGATTGGCTCAACTAGTAGATCACCACTACCCTCTTAGCCTGAAATCCGCTGGTCAGCTTTATGCTTCTGGAAGCCTTATTGAACATCTGGGCAGGAAACTGGCTTCATCATTTAAAAATATTCACTTTCCAGAGAAAAATAACATTCTGAATGGCTTTCGAGACATTTAGGACAGCTGAAAATTAGAATACAAGTGGTAATGCATGATCCATAATATTGACCTAGGTGTACCAGCAGCACCTTCTGCAGACTTTGGATGAAGTTTGTGCAAAATTCTTTCTGGACACTGAACCTAATTGAAGATGGATAGATACGTAGTGTAGAAACAAAATGGCAACAGGAAGCCAGTTAGCATGTGTCTTTGATTTCTTATCAGAGAAGGTTCTGTCCTGGCAAAAGTGTATTTATCAAAACAAAGAAATGCTAATCAATCAAATGAGCATGTAAACACTATTATGTGGACTTTAATAAAAACCCTAATTATCATGAAGTCACAACAGCATGCTGAGATTTACTTAAAAGGAAAACCAGACCAAAAAAAAAAAAACTAGCTTTGAGCCTTACACTAACATGGTTTTTATTCATAGTAAAGAATGAGACTAAGATCCTTTGCAACATGAGTGCAAGTATTTGACAAAAAATAAAGCTCTTTTGCATAATTTATTAAATACTATTCTTAATCTTTAATATTATTCTGATTTTGTAAAACAATCACCTTACATTTGCCCAAGCAACTGTGTAAAAAAGCAAGTGTACAATATCTGAGACTGTATGCCTTTTTGTTAGTAAAGCTTTTTTATTGTAAATACTGTGAGTTAATCACAGTAGCCTGGATCAGTCTGTTGGACACTTTATCCTCTACAGGATTCCAGCACTTTTCCTCCTAAAACCCTGCCTCATTAACCTGCCACATTTGCATATAAAGGAACACTCCAATTCATGTAGCTCAAAATGAGAACTATGTTTTCATGGCAGATCATTCAGAGCAAGCATTTATGTACAGTAAGTCAGAAAAACAGGCAAACAACCTCAGTACGCATGAGAGAGTGGTTTGGAACAGCTGTAACTTGATTATTAAAAAAATAAAATTTAATGGGTATAAAAACGTAAAAGCCACACAGGCTAGAGTTTCTTTATGCATAAACAAACGTTGGCAGCTTTAATGATAATGAATGGCCTTCCATACGTAATCTGTTCTGTTTAACAGGTGGCATTTCATACTTAGATTTCATCAATGGGATAATTTTCTTGTTAAAGAAAAAAGGTATCTTAACAAATAACAGCTACTTCCGTGAATAAGTCGTTTAGTAGGCAGGGGGTGAAATCCTGGCACTATCAATGCAGCACACATTTACGTGTATGGTGTATGAGAAAAGATGTCGTGGGCTGCATAAAGGAAAGCTTCTGAGTGGGTAGCCTCTTTGTTCTCACGTAGGTGTTCAGCAATCTCGTCAAACCTAGTGATGCAGATGGCCAAGTCTTCATCCCAGAAGTATTGTCTTAACTAGCTGGAATGAGAAGAAATACAGAATAATTTTTAAAGTGATTTGCAGTGTAGCAATTTCTTTAAATCCAAACTAAATCTCAAAAATATTTATTGAAAAACATGTAGGAAAAGAGTCATTCTCTTTCCCAGAAAGGTTACTGTCTGAATACGTAGGAGAAAGAACAAGAAAAAATAATTGGTATATTTTGCAGGTGCAAGAACTGTGTGGAAAACTGAAGCAGATCTGCTGAAGGTTCACTTTGTCTTACAGGAGCAGAACACTCATTCCTTGCTGATTATGCTACTTAAGTGAGGTATGTTGATTGAAATTATTGTATCAGATGCAGACTTAGACTCAAAGCTTTGCAGAACTGTTAGCGTTAATATGTTACACAGTTTAACCAAAAGGATCACCCATCCATTTGTTTCCAAGTATCAGAGTCTCAAATTTTGAGCGGTCTGCATCTGTGACTCTGACTGTAAATATTCACAGCTTCCGACAGTCTATCAGAAGAAAATATTCTTTTCATCTCATGTTGCTTTGCTGGCTGCTCTCTGACAAGCAATAACATCATGCTTGAAAAGCTCAGTGATCCCTCAAACATCTAGATAATCCCATGAGGTAGTTGCAACAGGCTGCGTGATCCTCCCACATTGGTAGCTGGCATTTGTAAAGGTCTTGCAGCCAGCACACAGTGCTTCTGATACCAGAGTCCCTTTCCCTTTAATACTTCCCCCATCACAACACCACCCACCCACCCAGCTCAATTAGAAAGATCTGTCTGTAGAAAAATTGGAGTCAGCAATCTCAACAGTTGTTAATAAAGCTGCTTGGATGGATATGCCAGAACAACCAGTTGCTTCTGTTATCCATCACTGAGCTCATTGGTTTTAGCTAATCATCTTCTGCATTAAAACTGCTGATGAAAACTCAGTAGTTGCCAGGGAAAAAGCATTTGGGAGAAAGTTGAGCATTTTTATGCCATGTCTTTAAAAATAACAGGGCACTTGGACAAAAGCATGTGCGTGTAACAGAAAACCCCAAGACTGCTGAGACATGGTTGCATCATGTGTGTGCCATAGCAGCAGTTTTGTCAGAGACTGCATTTACTTATTCTTGGAAAAGGAACATGGCGAAACATCTATTTCCAAGGGTATTAGGAGGACTAGTGATTGAATTTGACTTAAATAGGTAAAATAAAATCAGAGTCTATTCAATAGTATGGTGGCCATTAGCAGAAATTGTTGCCTAGTCTGAATTTTCACTGCAAGCTTCTCTGACCCTAGTAATGGGAAGAGGACTGGAAATCTAAGTGCTTCTGCTGATTTGAAACACAGAAGTGTAAAGTAATTGAAAACAAATAAATACTGTCATTAGATTATTTTTTTCCCCCTTGTTCAAAAACTGAAACATTGATTTTCTAGTTTGGCTGAAGTTTCAAGGCAAAATTAAGAGAGAAAAGAAAAAAGAATAAAATGGAAAGATAGCATAATCCTGTTCTTAGTGTAAGCAATTAATGATTTGAGATGTCACCAGTGTATCATGTACAGTCTTACTAGATAACAAAGTTACATACGGTTTCTTTGTACTCTACCCAACACAGGAACTATGTGATATTTCAGTAGATGTATCTCAGTTTTTGGGCTGGCACAGAAAAAAAAATAGAGGGAATTTTTAAAGTTCATTGTGACTAAATGTTAACTTCTAAAGAGAAGATATTAGTTTTGCTTTAGAAACATAGAATCATGGGATAGCTAGGGTTGGAAACGACCTCAAGATCATCCACTTCCAACCCACCTGCCAGGGGCAGGGACACCTCACACTAAACCATGTCACCCAAAGCTCTGTCCAACCCAGACTTGAATATCGCCAGCAATGGAGCATTCACAACTTCCCTGGGCAACCCATTCCAGTGCCTCACCACCCTTACAGTAAAGAATTTCTTCCTCATATCCAATCTAAACTTTCCGTGTTTAAGTTTGAACCCATTACCCCTTTTTCTCTCACTACAGTGCCTAGCGAAGAGCCCATCCTCAGCATCCCTATAGCCCTCCTTCAGATACTGGAAGGCTCCTCTGAGGTCTCCACACAGCCTTATCTTCTCCAGGATGAACAGCCCCAACTTTCTCAGCCTATCTTCATACGGGAGGTGCTCCAGTCCCCTCATCATCCTCGTGGCCCTCCTCTGGACTTGTTCCAACAGTTACATGTCCTTTTTATGTTGAGGACACCAGAACTGCATACAACACTCCAAGTGAGGTCTCACGAGAGAAGGGCAGGATCACCTCCTTCGACCTGCTGGTCACACTCCTTTTGATGCAGCCCAAGATATGGTGGGCTTTCTGGGCTGCGAGTGCACACTGCAGCCGGCTCATGTTCATTTTCTCATTGACCAACACCCCCAAGCCCTTCTCTGCAGGACTGCTCTGAATCTCTTCTCTGCCCAACCTGTAGCTGTGCCTGGGATTGCTCCCACCCAGGTGGAGGACCTTGCACTTGGCATGGTTAAACTTCATCAGGTTGGCATCAGCCCACCTCACAAGCGTGTCAAGGTCCCTCTGGATGGCATTCCTTCCCTCCAATGTATCAACCGAACCACATAGTTTGGTGTCATCGGCAAACTTGCTGAGGGTGCACTCAATCCCACTGTCCATGTCACTGACAAAGGTGTTCACAAAGACTGGTCCCAACACCAATCCCTGAGGGATACCACTCATTACTGGTCTCCAGCTGGACATTGAGCCATTGAGCACAACACTTTGTGTGTGGCCATCCAGCCAGTTCTTTATCCACCGAGTGGTCCACCTATCAAATTGATGTCTCTCCAACTCAGAGACAAGGATGTCATGTGAGACAGTGTGGAACACTTTGCACAAGTCCAGGTAGATGACGTCAACTGCTCTATCACTGTCCATCAGTTCCATAGCCGCATCATAGAAGGCCATCAAATTGGTCAAGCAGAATGTCCCCTTAGTGGAGCCATGCTGGCTGTCACCAACCACCTTGTTGTTTTTCATGCGCCTTAGCATGCCTTCCAGGAGAATCTGCTCCAAGATTTTGCCAGGCACAGAGGTGAGACTGACTGGTCTGTAGTTCCCTGAATCATCTTTCTTCTTCTTGAAAATGGGGATTATATTTCTCTTTTTACAGTCATTGGGAACTTCTTCTGACTGCCATGATTGTTCAAGTATGATGGACTTAGCAACTTCATTTGCCAGCTTCTTCAGGACCCGTGGATGGATTTAATCCAGTCCCATGGACTTGTATACGTTCATTTATATACTTTCCTCATTACTGATGAAGTGAATGCTTTGTGCTTTGTTGCCTTCCTAGACCAAGCTCTTAATGGGACGGAAAAAAAAAGGACTTGTTAAGCAAACTCCCCATAGTTTCTAAGCAACACGCATAGATTGCAAAAGGAAAGCAAGACTTTTATTTGCTTTGCTCCTCTTCACATTGTCAGAAATTAAATTTTGATTATCATGAAAATGGAAAACTTCTGTACAAAATGAAGTATAATTTTGTGGTTTTATATTTTGGTAGGAGAGAAAACAGCGTTTTTTATACCTGCTTATCTATTTTTCATTCTTTCCAAACACACACGTACCATGTGCATGCACATAGAATATTTTATTTTCTGCTTAGCCAGATAAAGGGATATAGCTTCTGCCTCTGACCCAGTTTTGCACATTTTCCACTGTGACCTGTACTTTAAAAATGTAGAGAGCCACAGCTTCATCACTTGTTTTACCAATGCTATGGAAGCAGCTGATGTACTACAATCACAAAAGCACAGAGGTCACTTCAGCACTTCCCAGTAGAGCAGTTAATACCAGCCAATATTCCCCCAGTTCCCTTCATTTGCAGGAGACTACAGATAATCTCCCTTAGCCATCAGATCAATACCTCCTTCTCCATAGTGCAAGCTCCATGCCAAACAGGCTATGTATGTGCAACATGGACCTAGTAGTTTATTGCCAATTTCAAGCTAGGAAAGTCTAATTAATTTGTCTCTGAGGCCACAATGTAAATGAGAGACTGGCTCAGTGTGACTGTACAGGATGTTCTCACAGCTGTCTCCCCCTTCACAATCTGTTTCACCTCACAACAAGAGAAGTGCAAGGCTAGCCAGTGTGCATGCTGAATTATGCATTCAAATTGCTTGTGCTTAAACCCCTAAAAAAACCTTAATGGCTTAATTAAGCCAGAAACTGCACAATCCATCTCCTTAAATCTTCACTTCCAGATTGATCTCTCTTTGAGTAGAGAGCAGTGTGACAGTAAGTCCAGAGCATAACTAAGATGACAGGAAATTTGGTGACACAACAACTTCTCACTTTCCCATTTAAATAACCTCATCAGATGTTGGTCAAGGAAATATTTTGACATAGCAGACCATCGGAATCACCCACTAGGATAAAAGAAATGCCAGTTTGTATTCCTTGTGTGTGTGTGTGGTAGGAGAACAAGCTGTAGCTAAAATCAGAGGTCCCCCACAGATCTGACTACCTTGCTCAGAAGAAAGTTAAAGGAGAGGTCCTGCTCATTAGAGAAGTAATGGCTGTATTCATTGTGAGGTCTTGGTTTCAGAACAAAGTTACTATTCAGGAACCCAAAACAGAATAATTATCTAGATTTTATTTTTTTAACCTGCATTTTCACACAACATAAATAAATTTTATTATTATTTTTAGAATACTAATTTATTTATTTATTTATTATTTGGTTGCTTTCTGTCCAAACACAAGAATATGACTGTCTTTGTCAGTGCATGTTCTGGAACTGAATTGTAAAAGTAGAAAAACATTTTTGATTTGTTCAAAAAATTCAATTTGCATATTTATGCAAAGATTTCCTCTCTACAATAGATCTACTATATGCTGTCTTCAGATTTGGTGAAGGGTGGGGAAGGAAGGCAAATAGTTCAACTTTATTTTTTTATGAAAAAGGTATATTCAAAATTTTCATTTTGTGGCTCTTACTTCCTCTCTCCTAACACTTCTCAATACTAGGGGAAGAATAACCCCAGCAACCAAATTCAACAGTTTTCTGTCATTTTTATCACTCACTGAACACTTCTGTGTGTGTAACACACGAGTTGCAAAGTTTTTTGTGTGACAATGGCAGCTGTAGCTAGCATGGGAAAGTGAGTTCCACCTTGGTATGCTCAGCAGCTGTGATGAAGCAGTCCTACCGTATATCTGTCTGTCTTGGCATCAGATCTGAAAGTTGCCTCGTTCCCAGCAAGTCTCAAGGTAAGAAAGTAAGACTGTAAAATGCACCATGCAAGAAGGCAGCACTTTGTACTTCAAGAAGGGAAGATTGCCAAATGGTGCTTTGTTCAGATCAGGCTCTTGCTCCACACATCTGACCTGTCCCAAGAGCCACATCTTTGAATAGAGCCTCTTGTTTCTCTTCTTTTCTATTACACCTCTGCAGAGCTCTGACACTATTTCTTCTCTCTTCTGGGCTTTCAGCTGCCAGCTGCCCAAACTTATTGGAGGGTTTCTGGAAAAGAGACTACAATACCTTGTTGAGGGTGGAATATTCTGTTAGAGGGCACCTTCCTCAGACATAGCTGTCTCTGAATCCCTCTGCAAGAAATCTTTGGCACCTGGGTGCTTGCCCCGGTTGTCATAACATCCCCAAATAGCAGTGTAGCCATCATACAACTGTACATTAAAGTTATATGTTCCATTTACATTAATGACTATTTCCTTATAATACATTTTTCTGTGGCCTGATAATTGAGTTTCATGTACCAAATTTCTAAGTATCTGATGGAATGAGAATGTTGCCCAAAGGGGCAGCATATAGAGGAAAGGAGGTAAAGGAGCTGGATCTAATTCTGAATGGTTTCTGCTTCCCCAATACATGCCTGTGTCATTGAAGTAATTTCTCCCTCTCCTTTCCTAGCTTTAGTAATCTCTCTGTGTTGCTTCCTCACAAGAGCACAACAATCTGAGTTAGGATCAGAGAAAAAAAGTGGGGATGCTTATGTAATTCATGGGAGCTGGCATAATGGCAGACATGACGGTATAGGACGTGTGTTAGAGATTAGATATGAATGCAAAAAGTAGAAGAAAAATAGACAGAAAGTGCTTGATGGAGACAAGAAGCCATCACAGTCTTAAGCACTGAAACTCAACATTTATCCAGTGTCCCTGACTGTGGGTTTTGTTAACTTGGATTTCTTTGCAACCATTAGTTCGAACCCAGAGTAGTTTATTAGAGTGTTCAAAACATGTTCTTGGGTTTCAAGCCTGCCTGTAGTGATTAACTAGGACAGCAGAGTCAGGGCCAGGACAGGAAACCCCTGGCGACCACCTGAACCTGTCTCTCTTATCTCATTCAGATGCTAATGGGATGCACAGGATGCTAATCTGCTCTCCTATATCGTGTTGGCAAATCAAAATGCCTTGTGACAACATGAATTCCCATAGTATCAGTGACTTTCTGAGATGTCTTATTAGATCTTCATAGCTGTGCAAACTCAGCAGAGTTGGGTCTGGCAGAAATGGAAGTGATTCACCTGAATGCTCCTTGCCTAGAGCCACAGCAGCAAGGCTGGAATGCAGTATCTTTGTAGACATTTTGCTGGTTCCAGAGCTGTTTTTTCCAGGTCAGATAGACACATGAATGCATGTACTGAACATGTCCATGTGATGGAAGGAATTTAAGGAAGAAGCGAAACAGCAAGAAAGTCAGTCTGCTGGATAAAAGGCTAGGCCTCTAACATTGTTCCCCCATCCTTTGCAGACGCTTGCACTAGTATGATAAGTCAAACTAGTCCCCTCTTGTTTTCATTTCCCCCGGTCAGCTTTGTCTTTCAGAAAGTCTTGACAACTCATTTTGCAATGTAAATCCCCAAACATTTTGCTTACCCATCTAGTTAAGTATCTGTTTTGACAGTTAAATATTCTTTCCTTGACAGGTTGATACTAAAGGGTTCCCATCGAGACCAGGTTGACTTCAGTACTCTGGACTAACCTAATCCTGATATGCATCAAATCAAAAAGGTACTTCATTTCCAGTATCATGAAGGGGGTGGGGGAACAGCTGGAATTGCACCACTAAACTTGAATCATCCTGAGTAGATTGCAACCTGAATCTCTTACAGAACAAAAAAGCAGATGCATTACATTAGAGACTGGGCTACAGATAGGGAAAGTGTCTGAGTGAACGTAACAGTTTCAAAGAATGTATCAAAGATGGTGCACAGGCAAAGGGAGATTGAATTCAGTCATAGGGTGAAGACTGGGAGTGAAAAGAAAGGATAGGTAGACGGGTCAAACCCACGTGTGATCCACGCCAACATGCTCCACATCCCTTTCCCTTTCTGGTGACTTAAAAATGAGTTATGAACAGCTATAAAGAACAGCTTATGAAAACTTGTATACTACCTCAACTCACATAAAGTGTGTCTGTCTTATCTTAAAGCGACAAGTTCAGTCCCCTGATAATACTCCTTTATCATGATATGGGAAAACAGAATGGGTTTTTTGCTCAGTCTTGTGTCACTGTGCAGAAGTGAATATATTCTAATGGGAATAGCTACAGCAGTCCTGATAACTATAATGTGTTGCACAACATCCCAGTGTTTCCTCTTCTCCAATTGCTTTGGCATATACTCTAGAGGCAGCTTCTTCCTCCCCCTTATGGAAAGTGTCTGACAGGAACAGCATGGTGAATTACATGGTGTCACTAGGTAGAAATTTTTCATAACTCTCCATTTAGTAACCAGGGGCTCAGCAAGTTTGGAGATAGATAATTGCAGTGTTGGTGCATTACTGATGTTCTCCTACCAAGAAGGCAAGCAGCCCGACAAGGTAAATGATCCTGGGCCTTGGCTGTGCTGTTAAAGATAGAAGAGAAATGCCTCAAAAAAATGGGAGAGCCCTGCTGAAAATGGCTGCTACAGCAGCAAGTCATGATGAAAGATGAGCCCTTTCCTGTTGTCAACAAAAAGAATAATGCAGGTGTCTTGGTTTAAAAGGGAATCTGCACCATAAGGTGAAAGATTTTCTAGTTGAGACACCCAATTAACAGGGGTGACTGAATCATTTAACATACTTTAAGCATGGATCTTGTTTCCCTTTTAAAAGATTTGACAGGTAATTAACTATAAAACCAGTCATTTTCTATCAATGTAGATTGTGACATAATAAAGTTCTTGTTTTAAATTAGGAAATAGATATAGATGATGGGGTCAAGAAGTGCAGATCTAGACCTACACATTCAGTTTGCCAGCTCAGGCAGGAATTTAGCTTGAACGACAAATCTGAATTTTGGCATCTTGTTTTAAATGTAGAGGAAAGCTGTGAAATTAAAGTCAGTACCTGAACTTTTACGGAGGTCTGCGGGTGCATGAATCCCTCTGCCAGAAGAGGAGCAGGTTTATTTCAAGCTCAGAATAAAGGCAGGTATATTAAAATATTAAAACCCTATCAGTTCTGAAATTTGCTTTCCTAAACACCATGTCACAGTTTTACATATTCAAATTTAAGCTGAATAAGCTTGAATATTTCCACTGAAATAAATTTGGATTTGTGTTTAAGAATATTCCTTAAAACTACCCAGGACTGAAGTTTTGCATGACAATTCCAGTGAGATATTCATATCTCCATACATTAAGCTTGGGAGCCATGGCTTTTTCATGGAAAAGCCAGAACAGTGGTCTCCTTTCCAGAGCTATGAAACTCCTGTGAAAGCTAGGAGGTATCTAAGCCAAGCATGGAAAACATTTGCTTAAATAAAAGACACTTTCAGAAACTGGGAGGAACTCGCACTATTTTTTAAATATATTTTTTTCAAAGTTGGAGCAGAATGCTTCATAGATCTGTCAAGACTTAACAATGAGGGGAATATCCCAGGTAACTGCCCAAACTGAGCACTGCATCTTATGCCTTTGTCAGAAGCTTTGATTCCTTGAAACAACTGAGCTCTCTCAGTGCTTTGATTTGCCAGATCTGGCTATCTTTCAGACCTTTTGCTGGTACAGGCATGTTAATCTCAACAACTTCAGCAGTTGACTCAGAAAAGTACATTTAATGCATTACAATAATGGCTTTCTTGGCAGTTGTTTTTTGTGTTGGTTATTTTTAATTTTCCCTCAGAGCAGTTCTTCAGAAAGAGCTTAGGTGTAAGAGCAAGTACATCCATTGCACTTATAACTGTGTGCAATTTCTCTGCTGGTCTAGCACGTGCAAACTGCCACCTAGGAATTTGGTACTTGATACAGCATCAGTGCATTGAAGGTGTCCCTGTTTCTAGGACCTGTGTATATTTAAGATGTCTGTTTCTATACTGCTGCACTGTCCAGCAACAGAAAATCCCAGCCACACACCCTTTCTTATCTTTTTATTTGAATAAATAGTTGAAATAAATGCCTGCTTCACCCTTAATTCTTGGGTAAAACTAAAGCCAACAAAACATTTCTGCATTATCTAAAAATGTCTCCTTTAGTACTGTAGACCTTTAATTACATCAGTTAGGAAGGGGAGCTTTGCTCACACAAACCAACATGCACTGTGAGGCCAAATCATAGATAGAATGATCTCCTGAGGACAGACGTCATAATACCAATAATACTTTATACATTTGTTTTGTTTTTCATTATGAAAGCGCAAGGTGCAGCAAAAGTAACTTTGCAAAGGCTGGGGTCTAATGTAAATGTCCTACAGCTGCACTGGAAGGAAACGGTGTTGGGGGTTTTGTTTCTTTGCTAATAAAAAAAGGGCCTCCATTTTTGGTAGGGTTAGTGTTATAAAGAGGTCTGAGTCGTCCCTTGCCTCATACAACATCAGGCTGCCTCAGCTAAGCCCTTAACATTATGAGCAGCATGACTGTGATATGACATATACTCTTTCACATACACATGGAGGAGGGTTTCTAGTATCTGAAGAAACTAGATCAGAATGACCTGTGGCAGAAAAGCACAGTGAGGTCCTGCTAACTCCAGCTAACTGAGGTTTAGATGAGGACTAAATTACTGATTTTTACAGGGAGGGTGGTTAACCAAAGATCCATTGACAGAGGAAATAAAGCAGCTTTTCCAGTGCCAGGAGCCTTTAAATAAAAAATAAGTTCCTAGAAAATGCTATAGTTGGGAGAACTAGAATCAACAAAGAGTTTTCCCAACTAAATTGAAATGCCTGTGTTTTCATATAGTACCTATAGTAGTCCTTTATGGTTTTGAAATGTATACATGTTTAAGAGGAATCTTACTACAGGCCCTGATTCACCAGAGGGAATATTTAAACTGCTCTTAAACTACATATTTCAACATTGGGATGGTCCCTGTAGAGCCCTCTTTTGACTTAACTGGTGTACTGTTTTTGCTTGATCCAAAGCAGCAATTCTGCTGGCTCTAGCCCAGACAGACTACAAGGCTTTTAGAAACCCAGCTACCCTGGTGTTCAGTTGGGTTTAAGTGTCCAGTTTCCTAAAGTCTATTGAAAAGTTGCAGTCTGAATTAACTTGCTGCCTACAGTGGAGGAAATAAAGGAATAAATGCTTCCAAATAAACTGCACACATCATAAGCTTCTGAGCATTCTCACACTGACTTTTTTCCTTTGCCATTCACAGAAATATCAGAATCTGGGCCAATAGGTCTGCAGCAGCAAACCCTGTAGCAGACAGTTCCTGAAAAGAAGAAAGGACATCCCTGCTTGACATTATAATTTCTCATCTCTATCAATGTAGTTTAAAGGCAGCTTGATCTTTCTCTCTCACCCCATACTTGTTGTTATGAATTGTTACAAGTTGCTTCAGCAATCCAAGTTTTCTAGATGAATGTGTGTTGGCAAACGCATTTAAAGAAACTGCAGCATATTCTGAAAGGTACTAGGCAGAAATAAAGGCAGTGGGAAGTCTATGTTTGACTCCCTGGTTTAGAAATCTGTTGGTGCACAAACTTACAACCAGTTCCCTATAAATTTTCATTCAGACTGTAATCTCTGTCCAAAGCCTGTCGTGAAGAAGAATATTTGGAAGGAGCAAGGGGGTTTCTGCTCACCTGTGAGGATTTCATGCAAAGGAATGAAAAATAATACTTGCCAGCTAGCAGTAATTAGCAATATAAGTAAAACTGAAGATAGAAAACAAAGCCAGGCTATCTAATAATTTCAAAGCTTCATGATGGTCAGGTAATGAAATGATAATTACTTCTGATTAATGTCTCTGCCTTGCACCAAAGCAAAATTTTGAATATCAGCTATCCTGAACTCAGTGTCTTCCCTAAAACAGGACATGTATTTCAGATGGTCTAGCACTCCTTGGGGTGGTAGACTAAGAAAGCCTTTTTGTGGTAGAAGGGGATCCATGAATGCAGTCACCTCTTCCTGACAACTGCAGGTAATGGGACTCTTCCAGTAAAACATTTTTCATATTCATCTGGCTGCTGTTCTGGTCCCAGCTGTGCTATTGCATCTGCTGTAATAAAAAGTGAATAGATTGCGGGAAGATTTTTATTCCATAATACTGTATTCCATCTCCAGTCTTGAGTGTCAGTATTTAACATGGTACCTAGCTGCAGCCCTGACGTTCATTTTATGATAGCACAGCAGGTTACTACCCATCAGCTGACTGCAGATACTTTAACTTACCCCTGGGGTCTCATAAAATGCAGTAGTTTCATGGAGGTTGATTATACTTTAAAGAATTTAACTATACTATAATAAGGGCAAGAGACAATAAACTTGATCACAGTAAATCTTCAGGTTCCACTTTTGACCACAGTAAATCTTCAGATTCCACTTTTGACCACTAACTGAAACAGAATACTGAGCTGGAGGTGCCTTTGGTTCAGATAGTTTGAACAAAGAAAGGAGTCAGATCAGTTTGGCTAAAAACACAGGTCCATGCCCTAAGAAAGAAAGGGATTAAGACTGTTTGTGAAAAGCAATGTTCACTTGGAAAGCGGAAAATGTAAACATGACTTATTTTGAAGCTGCTAACTGACCAATTGCTGATCCATCATAGCATTTCCAGTTCTCTCTGCTCTAGGTCAGCCGTGGGCTAGAGATTTCATTTAACGCTTTGCATTTGTGATGGTTCTGCAGACAGCACTGCACTGCTCTCTCAGTTCTGCTGGTTAGAGCACAGGATTTATTCTGTGCAAACAGATGGGTAAGAGATTTGTTGGGCTTCAGTCAGACTGCTCTTGCTATTCTGTAATTGCATCAGTTCAATAAGCATTAAGGCAAATGGCTGTGTTCTAGAGAGGAAGATGGGGAGAGAAGTCATATAACACTCGTTAAGAAAAATTCTCTAACCCCCACTCTGTACCTTCCTCTACATTCTAATTTCTAAACCTAGCACAAAAATCCTAAGAAAGCCTTTTGGCCTCTAAGAGGACTTCATTGCCCTATATGCAATATAGTCTATGATTTGAAACTGCTATAAAAGGCGTCAAGTCCAAGTCTCTAGCTAACTCTTCTCTCATCTTTCTGAGGTCTTATCACCCCAACTGTTTAGTTTAAAGCAGTCAGGGCACCCATTATACAAGTATTAGATTTATTGTGTGGAGGAACTGTATGGGAATACAATCTCTTTACCCTGTGCATGATGCAGTTTTATGAAGTAGGGGTCCGGGTTAGCTAGAGAATTTTCCCTGTGTTAGTGGAATACTGTGGTTTGTGTTTGCAAAGATTCAACTTTGCTTTCAGGATGCTTCAACTTTTGCATTTCCAGATACTCTAGGACTCCCAGGCTGGTAAGTCTGGCTGACATTCTCAACCTGCCTCCATCCCTTCATGTTCAAATTTACTCCTTATAATTCTAAAAATCCAGCAATATTCATCCAACTAGGAGAAAAAAATAAAATCCTCCTCAAAATTTTTACCAGCTAACAAGGCTACATTATCCAGGCATTTACAACCATCACAGCCCTCTTTGGAGATTCAGAAAACACTGTTCCCTGCTTTACTTCTTATCAGATCAATTTCCAGAGGGCTCATATTAAACTGCCAAGAGGAATCCTTGGTGTTAGGGGCTGTATATACGCAAATTATCATGGAGAATTTACAAGTTTTAGCTCTTTCATAATCTGGACATTAAAGTGGAGTAAACTCGGCCTTTTTCATTCCTGTCAATGAACTGTGAGCAACCATAGATTCAGGGCAACAATCAATTTGAGAACTGCTTCTTAACCTGTTTGTATTATCAAACTAGGTAAATGTGTTTTGTTTTGTTTTTTAAATCAGGTGGAAAAGCTCACTTTTAGGGACAATTACTAGCATATATTCTAGGGTTAGAAGCTTGTTCCAGGCAGGGAAAAAAGTTAAGGAAGAGAAGCAGGCAGACACTGTCTGAGAGCCCTGGACACTCATGGAGTGGTACAGTGGACATTTCCAAAGCGATGGCAGGGGAAGGATTTGCCATGACCCAAGGAGGAGCATGGAGGTGCAGTGTGCAGTTAGGGAAAGAAACATCATGTTCCCCTTCAATATTTATTTCTATATAAAAGGAGGGAGGGAAAGATGAATTATAGGTTGTATGTTAAGTGTTAGATTTAGAAATTTTATAATCAGAGTGAATAATTATCAAAAACAAGAAGAGTTGAGAGAGCCAAGAAGACCTGGTTTTCTTGGTCAGATATTCATTCAATAAGGAAAAAACCTTGGTGCATCCTGCTGTCCAATATTCTGTCATAGAAACTATTGATACTTCTTATGTAGCAACAAACAGAATTCCTACTCTAGCTTTAAAAATTCTTGTGTTTTAAGAAAAACCTTTGCTGACAGCTCCCTGGCTGAACTCGGGTTCTTTTTTTTTTAATTTTTTTACACTGAAGTCTCATAAAGATGCTGGCATTTCAGAGATAATTTAGCTCACTGGGGTCTCTCTATTATTTCATCTCACAAACCTTACTGGATTCCATCTGCCGCACTCTCCCTTTTTGTCTTCTCATGATGGCCATCTTTTGCTCCACTTTTTTATCTCCATGCTGATCATTATCTGATTTTGCTTTTGCTTAGCCAAAAAACCCAATTGCAATGACCCCAGCATCCCAGAAGTCAAGACATCAATATATCAATATAAGTTTGGAATGAAAGCAATATTGACTGCCAGCACTTCTATAATTCCTAGCAATCAACTCCAGTCTCTTCTCTCTTAATGACAGATGGATAAACCATTTGACTTCACTTTTCCAATCTATACGGAGGCCTTCACCATCCTTTATAACCCTTAAATTCAAGACAATTAGGACTTGATTAAATCCTATCATCTCTCAGGTCTCTTAAGCCAAGTAATGGCTTCTTGGAGAAGCCAAGTAATTTTGCAGCTTCTACCATTCCATCTCTCTCTATTCTGGTCCATGTGCATTTCTGGCTCTAAGCATGAGTTTAATTAAATGTATTTGACATCCAGAATAATTAAGGAGATTATTCTAGACCTTTAACACAGAAGCTATGTTTTTATTAGCAATTTAGCTACCAAAAAAAAAAAAAAGCATGCTTATACATATACTTACATTTATATATACATCCATATTTGAATTTATATTTATGTTTGAATTTGTATTTATACATACACTGTATATATAAACATATATTACATGTAATAGATATCCATAGGTCTCTATTTGGTGTTGGTTCTCACCTCTACAATGGCTTTATGCATGCAAACTGATTTGCCTTAGAAAAAACTAAATAGAAACCCTTATTTGCTCATGACCTTCAAAACCTTTGCCAATGGCCATCATCATGGCTGTTGATGGTTCCCTGATCTTGCCAAGACTGAGGGGACAATAGCTTAATCTATGAGCTCTGCTCAGTAAGAAAGAATACTCAGCACTGATGAGAACACACCTCAAGTACTGTGTTCAGTTCTGGGTCACTCACTACAAGAAAGACATTGGGGTGCTGGAGCAGGTCCAGAGGAGGGTAACAAAGCTGGTGAAGGGCCTGGAGAATAAGCTTTATGAGGAACTGCTGAGGGAGCTGGGGTTGTTTAGTCTGGAGAAGAGAAGGCTCAGGGGGACCTTATTGCTCTCTACAACTACCTGAAAGAAGGTTGTAATGAGGTGGAAGGTTGGTCTTTTCTCCCAAGTGACAAGTGATAGGACAAGAGGCAACAGCCTCAGGATGTGCCAGGGGAGGTTTAGACTGGATATCAGCAAATATTTCTTCACCGAGAGGATGATCAGGCATTGGAACAGACTTCTCAGGGCAGTGGTGAAGTCACCGTCCCTGAAAGTGTTCACAAACCATGTAGATGAGGCCCTCAGTGACATGGTTTAGTGGTGGTCTTGGCAGTCCTGGCATAATGGTTGGACTTGATGATCTTAAAGGTCTTTCCAAACCTAGTTGATTCTATGATTCAGAGTTTTGATCTGTTCAGAACTGTGCTGAAAATGATTGCATAAGAAAGGAAAGTTGGAGAGAGGCAGTGTCTAAGATCTTGACTAAAAAAAGTGTATCGGTGCCCAGATCCTTTTCGTTCAAATAGCAAGAAGACAATTTTGAGGAGACAGAAAGTACATATACCAAGCCTCACAAAAATGAAATCTTATTTCAGTTGCATGGAAATGAGGAAAGATAGACAGAATTAGGTTCAATTTGTGCACAAAGAAATACTGAACTTGATCCCCATTAATCCCAGAAAGAGAAAAAAACCTGGAAGAGCCCAGTTGTGTCTTATGCTTGACCTGCAGAGTAGCTGTGGGTTTCCTTTCCCCTTGCTGCCCATGAGAGCTCTCCAGCGCTGAACTGTGGTCATACAGGGCTAGCCCTGCAGAAAGAAAGTAGGGGAGTGGGGCTAGTTTTAGTGAGCAAACCATGGGCTACCAGTCTTCAAGGCAGAGGTATCCATCTAGCAATCAGAGAAGCAGCATTATTGGATGTGAGAGAGGGTCAGTTTACAGTTAGGTTCCATTTATAGATGGTTCATAAACAGCTGACAAATAACTGAGCAAAGTTTTAAAAAGTGATTGTATTTCATTAATAAGGTTAAGCAATCATGACATGGAAGCATTAGTAACAAATACTAACTGAACCTCTGACATGCTTATAACAATATCTATTGTAAATGGGATAGACTTCGAGAAATTCGGCATTAAATAACACCTTGTAAACTACATGTTGCTCCTCACTTCTCCAATGGCTTCAATGATGGTATTGTTTTATCCTATCAGAAATATAGTAAGGTAAGAGGAAGTCTGAAAGAATTCCTTTGTCTGTCCTCTACTGTAAAGGATAAAATCTTTACCATCTTTTTCTGCACCTTGAGACACTTTTCCAACAGTTATCACCTCAGGGGCAAAGTGTGGTCCAGCAGTCAAACATGCTATTTCAGGTCATTGGAAACACAGCCTAAATTTCCTGCTCCCCTGTAGATCACTTGTAAGTTCTTAAGCATGTTACGATCTTTCTGTAACATCTAAGATAATATTTCTCCAAAGTGAAGATTTTGAAGTGGGGACCAAAGCAAGGATCTTGCTCAGATGCAACACGGAGTATCTGTTGAAGAGAGAACCTCAGAAAAAAAGCCAAACCCACAGCCTACTTCATTTCAGGGGGAAGCCATACTGCCATTCTTATTTCAATAAAAATCAGCCTGACATATTGAAACCAACCTTATATTTCTTCTTTTATCTTTGTTTAAAAAATGACAGAAATATAGGGGTAAAAAAGTGACAGAAGGTGCAAACTCAGTTTTCAGCATGTCAGAAGACTGTGGGATGATTCTTTAAATAAAAGGTCAATTCAAACCAACTTGGGTAGGAGCTATAAGCAAGTCTGTTGTCTAAAACAATTCTGCATTATCTGTAGCTGTTCCTTGGGAGCTGATTATGTATTTGTTGTTTTCAATCACTGGTTACTGTGATGCTCATGCAGAGTCCTGAGACAAAGCTATGAAAATCTTGATCTAAAGCCAAATTGCTCTGGGGTAAAAAATCGCTTTTCTCTGACACAAAATAGATGTCTCTGAGAAGACATAGGAAAGGATGAAAAAAACATCAGTAATTGCTGCTTTGCAAAGGAAAGCTCTAGGGCCAACTGACTTAATTATGCTAATCACCCTATCAATCTTAATGGAAGACAGACCGTAATCCTAAAAATACAGTTAGTGAGGCGCCGGGAAAATTCTTGGTTTTCTTGCATTTGCTAAGGCCACTGGTCACATGGCATCATTATAAAGGTATCACCTTGCTCAGATATAAACCTTAACTAATTCAGATCCATTCAAATGGTCAGGTAGGTGTCAGCAGAGATGGCTTATACTGACTGCCACATGGGATAATGAGACTGCTCCTAAAGCTTGTTATGCAAAAATCTCTCAGAGAAGAGGAGAGTCAGAGTCAAACTTTTGTTAAACTTTAAAAAGGCGAAATCCCTCTCTTCCTTTTCAGGTAGTAATGTAATTCTGACCATGGAATGAATATGAAACTTGAACCTCTTGGGAAATGGTGTTTTCGCTCACATCAGAAAGAATTGTTAACAATGGAGGTGGATTTTTCTGAAGAGGCATATATCTCAGACCTCCTGTAAGGTAAGAAATGAGGGAAATACCTGTGACCGTGGAGGAGTTAAATGCAGCTATTCCCACCTGGTACAGAAGGAAGAATGGGAATATGATTTGACATGATCAAGCTTGTTCCTACTATCACAGAGACATATTCTATGGCTGACTATGGTTGACCTATATTCATTCTCCAAAGGGACCAACCAAGTTTACTACTTCGCAAAACAAAGCTCTAGAGCAAATTGACTTAATTATACTAATCACCAATCAATCTTCCCAGTGGAGTTACTATGCAAGGGTGGAAAAATTTCACCACACTTTGAAAAGTGTATTTCCATTGAGTTCCTTTCTGCTGCTGACTGATGGATATAGACAAAACATGAGGTGTTCCTTTTTCTCTCATCTTTCAGAAAAAAGACCCTACCACTTCCTGTCAACTCTGATTTGATCATGTTACAGACTACAGCACAAGTTTAGCAAAAAGTGACTTGTGTTTATAGCTTTATAGTCTGCTTTGGGAAGCAGTACAAGTCAGTGAAAATGGAAGGTCACGAGGGAGTATGTGGATAAAGGGATTGCTATTGGTATCTCAACATGTTTCAGATTGGATATTGAGCAGAAGCTCCCTAGCCTTTTTAGCCTGGAGCCCATTTCCACAGACCTGTTTTCAGTGATTTCTATCTTTCCAAAAACATTCAACAGTTTTAGTTTGAAACTTGAGTACATCCAAAATTCAAATACTACCTGAGTGGGGAAAACTGGCATTTAAGCTACAGCACTGGAGTATGTATAGGAAGGCTCTGTGTTCGGGCTTAAAAAAGTGTATCTCCATCCCCTACCACAGTGATGATAATGTCATTTGAACTGCTCATAAATACAAACTATGAAAATTTAGCATAGAGTTTTTTGAACAATTTGCATTCTATTCACTATCTTGCTCCATGTAGCTGTATCAGTTTTGTACCAATTTAAAAACAAAATAAAAACATTGGTTTGGGTTTTTTTTTATAAATATGCTCTTTATTTATGTATAATAAACTCCAGTGACCACATTCGTATTTTAATAGGAAAGAATGTTGCTTTCAAAAATGTGGAGCTATTTCTAAACAAAGAAAATTTCAAAGTAATTATTTTTTAAAGAAAATTTCAAAGTAATTATTTTTTAAAGAAAATTTGAATGACAAATATATTGACAGGGGCTGAAACTGTTCTAAATTCTGCACAAATTAATGAGTAGCTTTAGTTGTCTTGAAATGCATCTTTACTGAATACAGAATTCTGAAAAGAAATAAAGATGGTGGATGGTATTTCAGAAAAACACATTTTCCACAACCTAGATTTAGAAATTAACTAAATATGGTTTTTTTTTAAATTGTGCACTATTGCCTGGATCTGTGGAGAAGATGTAGATCATAAACACATACTTGATTTTGCTTTCAATGGTTTATACTATTTTTAACTTATTTTTAAATAAGTTGATATTGAATTGTTGAGTTTGACCCATTTGACACAGCCCAACCAGATCATCTGTCCCTGTTACGTAGGATGTCCCAGGGTAGCAAAGAGCAAAAAAGGGTTTTTATCTGCAGTCTTAGAAGAGACTCCTTCCTGACTGCTAATACTGATGAAAAGTCCTGAAGGCTGATATCAGGATATTTGATCCAAGGTAGTGAAAAAGCACAATGATTTAATTAAATTGTTCAGTACTTCAATAAATCTAACCATACATTTCTGATTAGGTGGTAATCTAACATCCTGAGAGCTACAGACACCTCTATACTGTTTCAAGTAATATATAAATCTTCTACTTGTTCTTAGCTAGTTTGTGTTTTGGAGAGTAGATCAATTGTTATTATTGCAATATGTGACACCTTACTTGTGTCACAAGACAGCACAGTGAATAGAGAGTGTTCAATTTCTATGTTCTCATGGTGCAGAATACTTAAATCAAATCTTCACTTGCAAAAGTCCTCTTTGACTAATGTGTTGAGGACTGGATGGAGAAAAAGAATGTTGTTACTGGAATTTATTATACATCAATGAAAAACATTTTTATTAAAAACAAACATTTTCATTAAAAACCAAGGCATTTACACAGTAATACTATTTTATTTTAATGATTCTATGGAATCCATGATAGTAAGTGTCATAAAAAAAGAAATAAATATATATATATTGGGTTGTGGAAGGCATTTCCTATGGCAAGCCTTCTGCTACATCTTCAGTACATTGTTAAATTTTTGTCATACTATAAGCTTTGCAGGTAACAGGGCTTTTTGTCATAACAGTACAAAATTAAGAGATTAAAATTCACACCACTAGCAAAGAGAAAAAAACCCAAAGGAACAAAAGAGAACGTGCCTACTTAAGGAACGATTTATCTGGGTGGATTAAAGCTGATCCCTTGCGGGGGTGTAACTATCAGACAGCTGCACATGAGTATGAGACAGAGAAAGAATTCAGCAGGAAATCAAACTGTCCAAGGCAATCTCTGCTGGGGAGATGCAGGGAATACCAGGGAAGCTATGATCTAACTGCTAGGTCGCCTGTAGAATGAAAGAAAACATACTGAACTGTATGAAATTAAATGCAAACCCAAATGATTACAGAGGTTAGTGCTAGACTGCTTCTGAAGTTCTTCTGGCTCAAAACCTTCCTGAGGAAAAATTCTGAGCCCTGTGCCTCCACAGTAGAAGAAAACAGCTCTGCACAATTTGCTTCACTTTTGCATGAAAATAATTTTTTTGTCCCAATCTTGAAGCTGAACCCAAAAAGTAAGGGAAGATTATGTTAAGAAAAATACAGAAGACAAATTAGCACAAGAAAAGCAAAAACCAACCAAGTAAAAAAAAAATCTTGTAATACTTGAGCACCTTCCTGCCTACAAATATTTTATGATGGAGAAATGTCGGGTTAATGAATCTGCATATGGCACACACATATTGCCTGGGGATTCAGGTGTGCATTTGATTTTCAGTATCATCTGGAAAGGCAAAAGATCAGTGACTGGCAAGCCAGTAGAGCTGAGTAGGTGGGAAGAGGAGATGTTTTGGCAAGCTAAACAGAGCTGACTTAATTCCCAGGAATCAAGGCACCAGTGGTGCATAGAAGGTTATGATGATGGGCTCAGCCTGTAAACCAATTTAGGAATCAGCTTGTGATTACATTGAACCAGGCTATCACTAGCCCAGCTCTGAAGGTGATCAGAGCTAGGAAGGGCTTCTAAGACAGTGATTACTGAGCTGTGCAATATACAGTGGTGGGATGCAAGTGGGGGAGAACAGAGCAGGGCAGTTCTACCACCTAGCATACCATGGGGCTGGGTGCAGATGGCAGTTTTCCAGGTGAGGTCCACAGGGGAGTCTCTCTTTGTACTACCCAAGAGAGAATGTCATAGGGGAAACTGAAGTCAGTGAAGTTGAGGAGCAGACCATTTGGCATAGTGTTAATAATATCAACTCTGAAGAGGCTGTACGTAGCTTTAAAAGACCTGTGAAAACTCTTCAGCTCTCATACATGCCACCCAGTAAAATGGATGTAAAAGCAAAATCTATGAAATTCTGGCTTTCATATCCCAGGAATGTCATATTCTGATCATGCTTGTCCTGTTTGAATCCCTTTCATCTGGCTACTTGAACATAAAGCAGGACAAAGAAAAACTTTGGTGCAATTCACAGCAGCCTTTTGAACAACAAAGAAATGCACCAAGTTCTCATCCATTGTGTATTCTGGGCCTAATTAAGTTAGATCTGCGGAGCACATAGTCCTGCATAGGATATATATAGAGATGAAATATCTTTGTTTCCTGTGGTGCAATAGCAGTAAGTTCAAGGTATGTTTTACTTAAAAAGAGAGAGTATTTTGAGAAAGCAAAATCTCAGTAGAATCTACCTTTCATGTATATCTGTAAGCTGTGCTGATGTACTGACCCAAACACCCTCATAAGTTCAGACTGTATGGAAGGCACTGCATGGAATTATCTGAAGCAGCTAGAACATTTATTATGATAATTAAAGTCAATTACTTTTATGACAGGATCAAAAAATGAACACCACCTCTGACATTTCCCTTGTTTTCCTATCTCTTGCACAATATAATATTGCCATAGTAATTACTATATCTTACCACCTTCCTAGCAAATTCCAGAGGCAGGGACATCTCAATTCACTTGGCTAGTTTCCTTCCACAAGACTTCTTCACTCTGCAACAATAAATGGATATGTTCTTTAAAATGTTGAAAGCACTCCTGACTTGGTTTGCTTTAAAAACCGATCAGCTTATTGTTGTCAGAACACCTCTGATTAATCAAGGACATGGTTTGAATTATTGTAAAGAAATTATTAGCTCATAAACAATGCTAGACACATCCTAATGCACTCTGAAATGGGGTGTTATTATGACTATGGGAACAATACGAGACTGAGAATATCTTATACCATTCATTTCTGTGTAAATCTGTTCTGCTTGGAGCTGGAGTAGAATAGCAGTCTATCAGAATAATCACAGGCTAATTTTCCTCTTGGGATTATATCCAGGGCCCAATTAATAGATTAGCAAAGTTATTGACAGTATCTAGGAAGTTTGATTTTCAAACTTCTACCGAACTATGCTTCACTTGTAATGCAAAGGATGCTTCATTTAAGTCAGACAGGTTACCTCAGGGAAATACAATGATGCAATTTGTTACTAGCTATCCTGATCAACATTAGCTGTTTCTTTCTCTGCTCTTTTCTTGACTTCTCTTTCTAGTAGGAACACTACCAAAACTCTTCCAGGCCTCATGTTTACAGATGAAACCAGGACACCAAGGTCACAGATCCTTTGTGCTCTGGGCTGAGCCTGCCCTGTCTGATACTGTTTCTGTGTTAAAAAAAGACATATTAAAAAGAAAAACCCTGAGTAGAGTGAAGCTTAGTTTTGATTCACTTTTCAAATAGGGGAAACTGAATCAAAAAAGAGCTATTATGAAGAAATGTTTATGTAAAAGTTCACCCATTTTCAATGGGACAAAACAAAAATAAACTTAATGGTTGTTCATGCAGCTCTCAAAAGTAGTTCAGAATTGTCAATTGTTCCCAGGTTTTAAAGACCGAAAATTTTAAATGTTCTTTGGCCTCCTACCACTAACACCACATGTTACACTACCTCCTCTCCCACTGTTCATTGTAAGCAGGGCCTCTTCTCACTCTGATAGGGAGTCAGTGTTGGCTAGTTGGTGTTTTACACAGGTGGTGTGGTCTTTTACTGTGATAGGCATCTCAGACCCCAGTAGGCTCCATGAAAAAGCCTTGACAGTCTGTCATGGGTTCAGCAGCAGCAGTCATTTTTCTCCTTCTTGGTAGCTGGTGCAGCACTGTGTTTTTGACTTTCGGCCTGGGAACAGCGCTGATAACACCGATGTTTCGGTTACTGCTTGGTAATGTTTTGGTCTGACCAAGGACTTTCTGAGCCTCATGCTCTGCCAGGGATGAAGGGGAGCTGGGAGGAAGCAGAGACGGGACACATGACCCAAACTGACCAAAGAGGTATTCCATACCACAGCACGTCATGCCCAGGATGTAAAAACGGAGGGCAGAGACCCAGAAGGGTGTTGGGGTTCACGGCTTCGTCAGGCTGGGTATAGGTGGTGAGTGATTGTATTCTTTTTCCTTGTATTTCTCTTATTATTATTATTATTATTATTGGTGGTAGCAGCAGTGGTTTGTGTTATACCTTAGTTACTAAACTGTTCTTATCTCAGCCTGTGGGAGTTGCATTCTTTCGATTCTACTTCTCATCCCTCTGGGAGCAGGGGGAAGAAAGAGGGGGGCGTGAGTGAGAGAACGGGCTGCGTGGCTGAGAGGCTTAAACCACGACACAGTCTCAGAGGTGCAGCAACACCTGAAGAAAAAGAGAGAGAAGGACTAACTGTACTGATATCCAAGGGCTGTATTTTTAAAGAGAAATGAACACAAATGGCTGTGTTGCCCAAGTCATGCTGACGCTTTCGGTAGCTCCCTCCTTGCTTTCATGGAGTCTAAATCACATTGTGGCAGTGATAGCATGGACAGGGTATCATTAGGAGCTAGAGGTATCTCTGGGAAGTCAGATGCTCTGTCATGTTCTTATAGGTGACTCACATTGGGGCAGTCAACAAGCCTGCCTGAGATATGAGAGTGGGGTCTATTGCAGCTCAGTGTTGGTAGCTCAGGTTTGATTGCCAGCAAATTAATGTCATCCCTGGGAGCACTGGATTACTGGGAGACAGAAAAGTGGTTTTTAACATAAACTCATAGGATGTATAGGAGGGAAAAGACGCATACCTGCCTGTCTTGTCATGGTTGCACATTATTAAGGCACAGAAATGAGGACCTTGAATGAGGACTGTAGTGATGTGGAGGCTGGAGCAGGAAGCCTCAGCTGTCTGCCCTAGCAAGGCCATTTGTCATGGACAAGAGCTTGAACTGAGATAAATGTATTGAGTGTGTGGAAAACCTTCTCGTCCAGGGGTTGGGCTGCATTTAAAATTATTTGAGTGCAAAAATATTGACAAGGCCTTGGATCCTGGTGTGGACAACACCAGGAATATTTGCAATTTCTGTGAGGCCACATGATTTGCCTACATGTTACACAGAAAAACTGGAGCAGGGTCTTCATGCTCCAGTGCTAATGTTCAAAGTTAAATAGAGGGTCCTCTTACAGGTTAGTCTATAATATTACGGATGCCTTAATGTACTTCACCTTGTGGGCCATTTCAAAGACAGAAATGAATGTATTGTGATGGATAGTGACCCTTAAAATTTTCTCTGATCCAGACCATATGCCGTTCCACAAGTGTCCATGCAATCTAAACTGAAGATAAAAATAATTGGGTAAAAGTCAGTGTGAAGTGCAGTAATTGACATTAGATGATGTAACATGCTTTTCCTCTCTTGACCATGTTTTCCTCTGGCTCATACCCTGTTAATCTCTTGGTACCATTATATTCTATACTGTGGTGTCTTAATTTGAATCTTTTTGTCTGAAATACCCCAGCCTTACCTAGAAAGAACTTCTTGGTGAATTAAACTGTTCTCTGCTTATAGATCAATCATTTTTAAAAATAATAGGATATTAACTAAATATATCTATGTCTCTATTAGTAATGCAACCATGTTGAAAAAGGTATTCAAACACTGATTAATGAATTTAATAATTTCCATAGAAAAAATGACAAGAGAATGAAAATAGCTCATTAAGAAAAGAGACTGTGAAAGTAAATATTTAACCTAATATAGTTTTTCCTGGGGAAACTCAAGATCTTAAAGACCAAAAAATCATAAAATATACTTAACTCCAATTACAATGCTGGTTTTGTTGCTTTTGTATTTACTATTACAAAACTGTGTCATTCCAGTGAATAGATATGGGAAAAGCTACAAATATAAAGTGTTACTTATTTAATTATTGCAAACTTGTAATGCACTGTCGTGGTTTAAGCCTCTCAGCCACACAGTTTTCTCGCTCACTCACTCCCCCCTCTTTCTTCCCCCTGCTCCCAGAGGGATGAGAAGTAGAATCGAAAGAATGCAACTCCCACAGGCTGAGATAAGAACAGTTTAGTAACTAAGGTATAACACAAACCACTGCTGCTACCACCAATAATAATAATAATAATAATAAGAGAAATACAAGGAAAAAGAATACAATCACTCACCACCTATACCCAGCCTGACGAAGCCGTGAACCCCAACACCCTTCTGGGTCTCTGCCCTCCGTTTTTACATCCTGGGCATGACGTGCTGTGGTATGGAATACCTCTTTGGTCAGTTTGGGTCATGTGTCCCGTCTCTGCTTCCTCCCAGCTCCCCTTCATCCCTGGCAGAGCATGAGGCTCAGAAAGTCCTTGGTCAGACCAAAACATTACCAAGCAGTAACCGAAACATCGGTGTTATCAGCGCTGTTCCCAGGCCGAAAGTCAAAAACACAGTGCTGCACCAGCTACCAAGAAGGAGAAAAATGACTGCTGCTGCTGAACCCATGACAGACTGTCAAGGCTTTTTCATGGAGCCTACTGGGGTCTGAGATGCCTATCACAGTAAAAGACCACACCACCTGTGTAAAACACCAACTAGCCAACACTGACTCCCTATCAGAGTGAGAAGAGGCCCTGCTTACAATGAACAGTGGGAGAGGAGGTAGTGTAACATGTGGTGTTAGTGGTAGGAGGCCAAAGAACATTTAAAATTTTCGGTCTTTAAAACCTGGGAACAATTGACAATTCTGAACTACTTTTGAGAGCTGCATGAACAACCATTAAGTTTATTTTTGTTTTGTCCCATTGAAAATGGGTGAACTTTTACATAAACATTTCTTCATAATAGCTCTTTTTTGATTCAGTTTCCCCTATTTGAAAAGTGAATCAAAACTAAGCTTCACTCTACTCAGGGTTTTTCTTTTTAATATGTCTTTTATTAACACCAGCTACTACGAAGGAAAAAAATAACTGCTGCTGCTGAAGCCATGACAAGCACTAAGGACAAAACTCAAATATTTTCAGTCAATCACAGCAAAATAGTGAAAACCACTCCTTTTTTTATATTGACCTGTCTCCTATATTTGTCACTGCTCACAGGATATCTACCTCAGGTTCAACACTACCAGCAGGCAACTACAACTACAAGGCAACCACTCTAATACACATGTAGAATCATAGAATACTTAGGGTTGGAAAGGACCTTAAGATCATCTAATTCCAACCCCCCTGCCATGGGGAGGGACACCTCTCACTAAACCATGTCACCCAAGGCTATGTCCAACCCAGACTTGAATATCGCCAGCGATGGAGCATTCACAACTTCCCTGGGCAACCCATTCCAGTGTCTCACCACCCTTACAGTAAAGAATTTCTTCCTCATATCCAATCTAAACTTCCCCTCTTTCAGTTTGAACCCGTTACCCCTTTTCCTCTCAGTACAGTCCCTAATGAAGAGTCCCTCCCCAGCATCCCTATAGCCCCCCTTCAGATTCTGGAAGGCTGCAATGAGGTCTCCACGCAGCCTTCTCTTCTCCAGGCTCAACAGCCCCAACTTCCTCAGCCTATCTTCATAAGGGAGGTGCTCCAGTCCCCTCATCATCCTCGTGGCCCTCCTCTGGACTTGTTCCAACACTTCCATGTCCTTTTTATGTTGAGGACACCAGAACTGCACACAATACTCCAAGTGAGGTCTCACAACAGCAGAGTAGAGGGACAAGATCACCTCCTTCCACCTGCTGGTCACACTCCTTTTGATGCAGCCCAGGATACGGTTGGCTTTCCGGGCTGCAAGCGCACACTGCCAGCTCATGTTCATATTTACATCAACCAACACCTCCAAGTCCTTCTCTGCAGGACTGCTCTGAATCTCTTCTCTGCCCAACCTGTAGCTGTGCCTGGGATTGCTCCCACCCAGGTGGAGAACCTTGTACTGGGCATGGTTAAACTTCGTAAGGTTGGCAACAGCCCACCTCACAAGTGTGTCAAGGTCCCTCTGGATGGCATTCCTTCCCTCCAGCGTTTCAACCGAACCACATAGCTTGGTGTCATCGGCAAACTTGCTGAGGGTGCACTCAATCCCACTGTCCATGTCACTGACAAAGGTGTTCACGAAGACTGGTCCCAAAACCAATCCCTGAGGGACACCACTCATTACTGGTCTCCAGCTGGACATTCAGCCATTGAGCACTATTCTGCGTGCAGCCATCCAGCCAGTTCTTTATCCACCGAGTGGTCCACCTATCAAATTGATGTCTCTCCACCTTAGAGACAAGGATGTCGTGTGGGACACTGTTCAGCGCTTTGCACAAGTCCAGGTAGATGACATCAACTGCTCTACCCCTGTCCATCAGTTCTGTAGCCCCATCATAGAAGGCCACCAGATCAGTCTGGCAGGATTTCCCCTTTGTGAGGCCATGCTGGCTGTCACCAACCACCTTGTTGTTTTTCATGTGCCACAGCATGCCTTCCAGGAGAATCTGCTCCAAGATTTTGCCAGGCCCAGAGGTGAGACTGACTGGTCTGTAGTTCCCCGGCTCATCCATTTTCCCCTTCTTGAAAATGGGGGTTATATTTCTCTTTTTCTAGTCATTGGGAACTTCACCTGACTGCCATGATCGTTCAAATATGATGGACAGTGGCTTAGCAACTTCATTTGCCAGCTCCTTCAGTACCCAGAGATGGATTGCATCAGGTCCCATGGACTTGTATACTTACTTGTTCCTAAGATGGTCTCAAACCAGATCCTCTCCTACAGTGGGCCTAGGCTCTTCATTCTCACAGTCCCTGTGTCTGCCTTCCAAGACTTGGGTGGTATGGTCAGAGCATTTGCCAGTGAAGACTGAGATGAAGAAGTCATTAAGAACCTCAGCCTTCTCCAATTCCAGGGTAGCCAGTTCTTTTGATAGCTTCTGGAGAAGGCCCACGTTGTCCCTAGTCTGTCTTTTATTTGCAATGTACCTATAGAATCCCTTCCTGTTATCCTTAACATCCCTAGCCAAGTTTAATTCTAAGTGGGCCTTAGCTTTCCTAACTTGGTCCCTATCTTCCCAGACAACATCCCTGTATTCTTCCCATGCCACCTGTCCATGCTTCCACCTTTTATAAGCCTCTTTTTAACTTTGGATTTTCCTCAGCAGCTCCTTATCCATCCAAGGAGGTTTCCTGGCCCTCCTGCAGCACTTCCTTCTAGTAGGGATGTATTGCTCCTGAGCTTGTAGCAGATGATCCTTGAATATCAACCAACAGTCTTGGGCCCCCCTGCCCTCTAGGACTATATCCCATGGAATCTTACTGAGTAGGCTCCTGAAGAGGCTATAGCGTGCTCTCTTGAAGTCCAGGGCAGTGAGCTTGCTGCACACTCTTCTCACTGTCCTGAGAATCTGGAATTCGACCATCTCATGATCGCTGCAATCAAGGCTGCCCTGGAGCATCACATTTCCAACCAGCCCTTTCCTGTTAGTGAGGATGAGGTCAAGCATGGCACCTCTCCTTGTCAGCTCCTCTATTACTTGCAGGAGGAAGTTGTCTTCCACACAATCAAGGAACATCCTGGATTGCTCGTGCCGGGTCATACCATCCCTCCAACAGATAGCAGGGTGGTTGAAGTCCCCCATGAGAACGAGGGCCTGCGAGCGTGAGGCTGTTCTTATCTGTCTTTAGAGCGCTTCATCCACCAAGTCCTCTTGGTCAGGTGGTCTGTAATACATCCCCACAATAATGTCTCCCAATGCTGTTCTCCCTTTAACCCTGACCCACAAACTCTCTGTCGACTGCTCACCTGTCCCCGGACAGAGTTCCATACACTCCAGCCTATCCCTAACATAAATGGCAACTCCCTCACCCCGCCTAGCAGTAACTCGGAGAACATAAAGAAAGACCACAGAGCTCTGGGAGAGGTGGTTAGGGGCTCTGGAGCTCAGATTGTCTTTTCCTCAATTCTCCAGGATACAGAGCAGGACCTTAAAAAGGTTAGGAGGATTGGCCAGGTTAATAAATAGTTAGAAGGGTTGTGCTGTAGTCAGGGGTTTGGGTACCTTGAACATGGGACTCAATTTAGTAGGCCAGGTCTACTGGGGGCTGGTGGAGCTGGTCTGACAAAGAAAGGGAAGGGTGGATTTGGGAGGAGGCTTGCCAGACTGGTCAAGGATGCTTTAAACTAGATGTGTTGGGGGAGGGGGGCATCATTCCATCCCAACACACCCAATCACTGGCCAGGACCTATAGTAAACTTTCAGAGCAATGTAGAGATATTCCAGCTGCTCCAGCCAATGAGCCAGCTTCAATTGGAGCTCGGCTCAGATGCCTCTATACAAATGCCCGTAGCATGGGGAACTAACAAAAAGAATTAGAGATGTGTGCACGTCTAGGTGGGTATGATATCATAGGCATCACAGAAACATGGTGAGATGGGTTCTATGACTGGTGTGTTGGAATGGAAGGTTACAGGCTCTTTAGGAAAGACAGACCTATCTGGGGAATTTTCCTTCATATTTTTATATCTTATTCCAAGGTAAGTGCAAAATAAAGTAGACTAATTAGGGTAAACCCCCCCCCCCAAACAAAGCAACTAAAATTTCTATATCAAGTTTTCACTTGCACAGCAACAAGACAACAAACTGTATGCCAAGGAGAAGAAAAACCTTTCATCCTTAGCTATATGGTGACTTGGACTTATTTACTGATTTCAATGAGCTGAGCCAAAGAGAATGTACTAAACAGGGAGTATCTGCATTTGCAAAACGCTTTCCAGGTGACATGATGGAGAGATAAATAACAAAAGTTTGTTAGGCTACTACCATCCCTGCACAAAGATATTTTGCCTACTGCCTAATTCCACAGGTATCTGGTAGTTCTTTGTTGCTTCTCAGGCATGTTCCTTATATTTCTTGCTTTGCACATTCAGATTTTACATTTCCATGGCTCTACAGGGCAGTAGCAGTTCTATCATCAAGCAAAGGAGCAGTACCATTCAACAATGAACGGTACGTTAATATCTGGCCAAAATGCAGTTATTAGAGAAATTAGATCCCTCCTGAAAAGTTGCTACAGCATAAGAAGTTCACAATTTACAGTAGCAGCTTGATGGGAAAGGTATCATGAATTCAGGCATTTAGCCAATAGCACTGCCAACACTGCGTCCTGTCAGAAAACAGGACATCTGACCCACTGCAGTTCTTACTGCTTTTGGACTCCCTGTTCTGAGGTACTTATAATCCCTATCTGTGGTTTAATATGAAGCCTGTCACTGATCTTATTTCAAACGCAATTAGGTCATAAGACTACTGTAGAGCCCTAATGGATTTTCAAAGACACTTTAACCACTCTCCATTTAGGGGGTCAATACTTGAACTGAGCTAGGATACATTTGGGAAAAAAAAATACAATAATAGTAGAGGGCTGGCAACAAGAGGCTTTAGAGTTACATGAAAGGTTTACCCACATCCCTACAGAGCTGCATACTTGGACTTCAGAACTGTCTTGTCCTGCAAGACAGCAGTGGTTGTAATGCTTCATAAAAAGAAAAAAAAAAGTCATTAAAGGTTGATCACTCAGACATCAAAAATGAGAAGAAGAGATCGCACTTGATAACTTGCTGGGGTTCCAGTGCTATAGGAAAGGGTTATAATAAGGAATCAGGAACTTACTTTCCTACTCAACTGATCATTGTCTTCATAGGCATTTTCAGATAGAGTGGATCACTTTATCATTCACTCCGGAGGAAGACATTCACTATGGGGGAAATTTAACAGACAGGGGGGAAACAAAGGTATTTAAGGGACATATAAATAGGGGATTTGACATGTTTTGAAGGCTTTTCCCCCTCTTCAGCACAGAGTGGGTTGAACACTCTCAGTGCAAAGTGAAACATTTCCCCTCAAACATTCATCTTGCCTGGGTTGGGGATCAAGGTGCTCTTTGCCAAAGAAATGTCTTTGGGCTGCTTTCTTCTGCAGCAGCCCAAATCTTAATAGTGAATAATCTGTATGAATTGGTAAAAGGCTTTTCTGATAAGAAATTGAATGAATCAAAATCAGACTGACAAAAAGCCCCAGTTGAAAGAGGGGTAAAGCTCTCTCTCCCCCTACCCTTACCTGAGGGAAAAAAAACCCAAACTGCAGTGGAGTCAGCGGGGCACATGCAATTAACTGGTTGGCATTTATGTAGGATCCTGGGATGAATGCTCTCTGCCAGTACTCTACAGGTTATTTCTGTTCGAATGGCTTCATGCTCACAGGGGCTGAGAGTTCCTTTTTTTTTTTCTTTCTTTTTTTTTCATTTTTGTGCAGTCAAATAATGATGACAGAAATGCCAAGACACAAGATCAAATGTACTGTGGGTCACTACTGCTCTTTTACCAAAGTGCTTCTGGTATTTGGCACCTAGACCTGCTCATCAACATGTATCAGAGGTTAAAGAAAATAATAGCCTGGGCACTGTAGAAAATGATAAGAAACAAGTAGCAGGAAGGCAGATAGCACTGTCTGAACCCAATGTTATTTCCAAAGGTTAGGAGAAAATGAATATTTCTCCTTTTTTTAAATGTCAGTTTAATCCGAAAGACACTGAACCTCAAATAACATTTCAAACTAATGTGGAACTTCTGAAAACAAGGTAATTGCTGATCTAGCAGCCAGGGATTTCATCTTAAACTGGCTGTTACTTTCAATACCCTTGTTGCATTACAATGTAAATACATATATTGGGAGGAGAAAAAGAAGTGTAGGAAGGGAAAAGGGAAAAAAGATTCAAGGACAGCTGCTGAGTCCTTTGGAAATAGGGAGCTATTGAAACCAATGTGCTGAGATTTAAAGAGGATGTACTACTGTCTGTCTGGATATTTTGTGCTCTTTCATCACAAAACAGAGGCAGCTTCAATAAAGACTTTGTGATTTTTCAATAGGAAATCAGTCACTTCCAAGGTGAATGGCCTTGCCCAAGGCTACACAGGAAATCCACAATATACCTGAGGGATCCAAATTCAGAGTTTTAGTGTCAGAGGTTTCTTCTAAATATTTTTACACCATAATCAAGAATCATGTAACTTCTGAAATTTCTTTAAATGTACTCTGCACCTTGCTTAAGACATGGTAACATGCTTGGGCAGGGTATAGTAATGGATCAGTTGATGCCTTTTTCAAGTAAGAGTAATAACAGCACTCTGAGAGCAGAGTTGAGAGTGTCCACGTGTCACTGCATGCTCTAGATACCTATTCAGAATTTAAAGGCTGTAGTTTAAAAACTTTCTTTACAGAATCACCATCTGATTAAGGCAAATTTGGTTGTTTTTTTTTTAAGATCCAAATTAGCATTATAGCCAGGCTAATATTTAATAATTATGGCTGGCTGTAACATAACTGTTGGAAAGACTTTGAGGTCTTAGCACAAATTTAATATCAAATCAGTAGTTTAAAAAAAATGAATTGGCAACAGAGAAAGGTGAATATCATGCTACTGATATTGTAGATTCATGCTGATTTTGAGTATGATCTACAAGTTAATGGCATGGAGTACAGAATCCAGGTTTCAGAGCTGTCTACTTGTGGTGATCTTTTCCTTTTCCACAAAGTAAAATGGCTTTTATACATAAATTAATATAACAGTTGCATCAAATTTGTCCTGCTGCTATTTATGCCAATAACATGATGAAAGGAGCTATTTCTGTTCAGGAGCATGGGGGAAGACATGGAAGGAAGATTCAAAAGAGAAGGGAGATGCATAATGCATTGGTAGAACTTTGATGTATAAACATGTTGCAAACTCATGTGAACATTTTTTCTCCTACTGTATTAATTTAAGGGTTCTGGAAGTGTTGATTGTCAGCTTTTATAAGTGCAGGGGGGGAGTGCCCCGTCTTTATCATCAAATCAATGTTGTAAGAAGAGGAGCAGTGCAAAGTTTTGTGCAAACCATTGTCATTCAACACTGTCCAAGTCCTGAACATCTCAGGAGGCAGGAATCATCTATTGTCATATTTCAAAAGAATGATCTGCATAATAAATGTGGCAAGTGATGATGGCATTTTGTGATGTATGCACTCCCTCAACAGAAATATGCTAGGATGCCAAATCCAAAACTTCATATGAATTTTTAAATAGCCCTCACTCCTCCAGGTACCCTCTGCTGGATTTAGAATAAAAATTTAAAATGTAAATGTGCCTTACCTAGCATCTTCTTTAGGGCATTGAAGGTGAATTTTCTTCTGTATTCATATGCTTATAAGTATTGTTCTAGAACTGCACATCCACTGAAAAGAAATCCTGATAATTCCTCTTTATCAAAGATGGAGGTGATACACTAAAACTCTTTGAGAAGTAGAATGAGTAGAAGATTATCCAAACACTCACCCTTCACTCTGTTCACCCTCCTGTATGATAAGTAGTATGAGAAAGTGAAATACTTGTCTTTCTGATAGCTGGTAAGAGTAAAAGCACTGCTGTGTGATGTGAAACCACTTTTTTTTGCTGGCCAAAGACATCTGCTTATAAAGACTACCTGTACCTTTTCAAAGTAACTGGTGGTCCTCCAAGATTTATTCTGAGGACTCTGCAAGAATAAATTAATATTTGTCAAATCTGAAGACCAGGAGCCTGATCAAAGTTCCATAGTATCACTATGAATCTTCCTATTGTCTTCCACTGAAGTTTGGAAATTGTCCTAAGCATGTTTCATAGGCATGGCAGCCTACCTGTAAAGTTTATGGGAGCTTGCCTAGATTCATTCTGAGTTAACCTGGACTTTTTTTTTTTTTTTTTTTTTAAATTAAATCAGGAAACATCAATTCTTTTATACTTGGAACAATCTTTACTCTTAGTTGTGTGGTATGGAAATTTGATGCATTGGTTTTGGCCATGGGTAGTCAATTGTGAAGATGACAGGCCTTCAGTGAACCACAAAATATAGATTGCAGAAACAAAATAGGAAAACTCTTTAAAGTGAAAAAAAATCAGATTTTCTTACGTCTTCTAAATGTGACCTGAGTTTTCTAAGAATTTACCATTATAAAATAAAGCTTGTGAGAAAAGTAAATTAAATCTATAAATAAGTCACAAATCATGTCTTCATACAAGCTATGCAGAAATACGCACTTAGACAATCAACTCTCAGCAACTGGATCTCTTCATAGGAGCTTTAACTAAAACGGTTTCTACACTGTGGATGGATAATATAATAAATTGTGTATGTATTCACTATAGAAGTCAAGGAAACTTTCCTGAACAGGTACATAATACTTACTCTGGACTGCGAAGTCTGAGCTGATGTTTGATAGTACACACCTAACATGACTAGCTCGTACTTTGATCAGATTTTTAACCATGTTTGTGTTTCATCTCTTATGAGAAGTATGCTTGCTAAGAAGTAATTACACTGTATAGCAGAATACAGTGCATAATAAGAATTGGATATACTTGGCACGCATTGATTTGTGAATGCTCTGTCTACACAGAATATAGCTACAAAGTCAGCACCATCGTATTTATACAAAAAAAAAAAAAAAAAAAAAAGCCATCTTCTATTTATTACTTAGGCTGAGCACTGACAGCTTCCCAGGTTAGATCCACTCAGCTGTAAATCATGAAAGGTACAATGGGAATGAGTTAAAGTATTATGCCAGCACTGCAAAAACTTTATTGGAAGTGAGTTATCAAGATGTCTTCCATGCATAGTTTATTAGATATGTATCAATGACAAATGTGCACTGCTGTTACTTACAAATGAATCCAGCCCGCAAATTCTTCCTTATCTCTATTGAAATTAGCATATCTCATCAATACTTTATCCATGTATATGTACATGCTCATTTATAACTGCCAGAAAAAGAATTAGATTATGCTGTCTCCTTCTACAGAGAAAATTTTTCTAGAATTAGTTAGGTTTTTATCAAGCATTGGTCAAGTATTTCCTGCTCCTCTCCATGTACAGCAAACTCAGTGGCTGAAAAGACAATTAGCAGTGTTGTCAATAGCTTTCTTCCTGTGTGAGAATGGTGAAGGGAGCAGCTGTTTGCCCTTTTTCTTGTTTTGAACCCACCACCTTCGTGTCACAGGTGCTATTTTAGAAATCAAGCTTCCTCGCAAAATACCTGTTTTCTGGTTAAATAATCCATAGCTCTCTTCAACGATCAGGCCAAGAAGCTAGGATTTCAAAGTGTTTATGTTTCAGATATTTTAGTGAACTAGGTTTTCTAGGGCTACTTCAATCACAGTGGGGAATTTCTGGTAAGCCAAGAAAAACCTTTACCCACATATGTATTTTATGAGCATATTTCCAATGGAAGCTCAGAAGTTGCTCTTGTTTGTTGTCCTATTCAAAACCTGAACTGAGAGGCAGCAAAAGTGAGCAAGTTCTTATCTCCAAATCCTACAGGTAACAGAGAAATCAGAAATAGATGCTTATCCAGAGGCAAAGGTGTGGTCCTCCAGGAAAGTTAAGGAGAAGAATTTATGAAATCAGCAAATAACTATTTTTCGCCTTTGGAGATTTATTTGCCAGTAAGAAGCCTTTGGAGTATTCTTCTGTTTTTCACCCACTCCCAGAAACTTAAACCTTCAGCTGAGATGACTGGATATAAAGCTGTTCAGAAAAGCTGTTTCTGTGGTTTTCCTAGGGAATACCTTTGAAAATACTCTTTGTTTACTGGTGACTTATAATTCTCACCTTACTTTACCTTGAAGCTACAGTTAAGTATGATTCTCCCTACTGAGGCAGTTATAACTATCTTATCACTATGCCTGACATCTCAATTTTTATTATGTTTTCTAAAAATTGTTAATAAGTGCAGTAAAGTTACTTCAGGTGGAGAATTGTTCCTGGAATGCTACATATTTCAGTGCAGCTCTTGGATGTGTTACTAGAATCATAGAATCATAGAATAGTTAGGGCTGGAAAGGACCTCAAGATCATCTAGTTCCAACCCCCCTGCCAGGGGCAGGGACACCTCACACTAAACCATGTCACCCAAGGCTATGTCCAACCCAGACTTGAACACCGCCAGCGATGGGGCATTCACAACTTCCCTGGGCAACCCATTCCAGTGCCTCACCACCCTTAAAGTAAAGAATTTCTTCCTCATACCCATTCTAAACTTCCCCTCTTTCAGTTTGAACCCGTTACCCCTTTTCCTCTCAGTACAGTCCCTAATGAAGAGTCCCTCCCCAGCATCCCTATAGGCCCCCTTCAGATACTGGAAGGCTGCTGTGAGGTCTCCACGCAGCCTTTTCTTCTCCAGGCTCAACAGACCCAACTTTCTCATCCTATCTTCATATGGGAGGTGCTCCAGTCCCCTCATCATCCTCGTGGCCCTCCTCTGGACTTGTTCCAACACTTCCATGTCCTTTTTATATTGAGGACACCAGAACTGCACACAGTACTCCAAGTGAGGTCTCACAACAGCAGAGTAGAGGGGCAGGATCACCTCCCTCAACCTGCTGGTCACACTCCTTTTGATGCAGCCCAGGATACGGTTGGCTTCCTGGGCTGCAAGCGCACACTGCCAGCTCATGTTCATTTTTTCATCAACCAAAACCCCCAAGTCCTTCTCTGCAGGACTAGTTCCTTCTTCCGTTGTCTACCCAAAATATTCCAAATCCGCATCACATCCAAAGAAATAATGCCTTTCATTCTGCAATTATTTTGAAAAATAGATGCCAAAAAAAAAAAAAGTATGTCTGTAAGAATTTTTAGTTTTCAACTTCCAAATTATTTTACTCAGACCAGAAGCAGGACACTTTAGAGCCACCCATGAGCAGCTTCCATTTCTGTTTAGACCTATGAAGAGGAGATGCCTAAGTAAGAAAATACATGGAGGTGGCTAATGTTATTTTGACAAAGTCCCAAAATGCATAAAAAGCTCATATAAACCGGAGTTCTTGTGGCAGGTATCTCCCATGGACTGCTTTCACTTACACCTAAAGCCACTAATCTTGATTCTGATTACCTTTTTTCAGAAGGATGCAGAGCCATAAAGAAGTGGCCGACTACAGTGCTAACAAAAATTCTACTCACATTGCGAAAGTTCACCATCTCTCTTGTCATAGATTATAGAAATTTAGTTGAGCTGTTTGGGGACAGAAAATAAGAGAAATATGAATATAGGCAGTTTAGAGAAGTATTTAGATCCATTGTAAATAATGGCATGAGAATAAGCATGCCTTATATGGTTATGTAGGTATAATATATAAAAAGAAATATAGTAAGAGACTCATTGATAAATCCCTAGGTAGCAATGCCTTCATACATGTAGAAGGAAAGTTTGGTCAGAGGACTTACTAAGGAGCAGCACTGAGGTCATCATTAGAAGAAAAGTTTTTGGGTTTTTTTTATTTGGTATTGTTATTGTTGGGATAGCTTTATGGACATTCTAGACTAACATGCCTGATTTGTCTCCGAAACGCAATATAGTCCCAGACCTCTGTAATACTTGGGTGATAGATTTTGTAGGTAGATGTTCTTCCTGCACTCTGCATAAAGCTGAAAATTCATGGCTGAATGCAAAAAAATACTGCATCTGAATGTTAAATAAATGGAGAAAAAAAAACACCACCAACAAAAAAATATCCAAATTTCTACCTACTGGCACATGCTGGGAAGGTAGGCACACTTACTTTTTTACTTATTCTACATGTTGTTTCATTCATGTTGAAAGAGAATCTGTACTACAGGCAGCTTACGAAGGTCAGAGGCTGACAGATGAAACAGTGGAACAGAGACAACAAATTCTTTATGACAAAGATGGCACTTGACAAGACATACTCATGTTTATATACATAGGTGAAATGTAGACATTGATATTTGAAGCTCTAGAGACCAACTTTAGGAACTGAAATTCAACATGGTAGCACACTTTCTCAAGAAAACCCACAATACCAGTTCTCACATCACAGCTAGAAACCCATACAGAAATCCTAGAAGCGGCAACCTGCCTATGTATGAAATAAGCTCTCACTTTGTATCTTAACACTTGCATGTCTTCATCTATTTATAACACCATCAGAAGGTTTTCCTCATATCCCATTAGCATTCTTCATTATCACAGAAGCATACACTCTATGTTTAGATCAGAAGACCAAATAAGCTACTTAGAATTCTAAAAAGGAAAGTGTTTCTAGTAAAACTACTGCTTAAAGTTGCCCTCTGCTAAAATTTAAAGAGGAACACATAAGCATATTTTTGGTTTTGTAGTAAACATTACAATAGGCAGCTAATTTTAGATTAGTAATACAACTTGCATCCAAGTAGCAAGAAGGATAAGATGTGAATAACAACATAAATAAAGCCAGGAGGCCATCTGACTCTGTCACTCTAGGATATTAATTATATGATTTCCAAAAGGAAATATCCGATTTCAGGATAAGAAGGTTATTATCATCAAGCTTAAGGATGCTCAAAGATATCCACAGCTTTCCTGTCTCCAATGAAAAACCATAACCAGTTCATAAGGTAGATCACACAATGTTAATTAGGAAAATGGAAAATTTCCAGGTCTGCCATAATTGTGCTAGTTGTGACCATCAACCCTATGTATTTCATAGAACTATGTAATACCCTGAGGACAATCCTTTTTGGCAAGTTGCATGGTGCTTTGTCATCATGGTGGCTAGCCACTACTCTTTCCCTTAAGAAAAGAGAGCTATGTCATTTGATCCATTTGCCGCTGTAAGTCTGGTTTCTTGAGAGGATTGTGATTTTATCCTGTTCATCAAACACTGTCAGCACCTTAATTTCCCTAGAGTTTGACACAAGTAGCAGCAGGCAGGCAATGAAAGTTTTGATTCATTAAACTCATTAGCATTTTTTGGATGTTCTGTTGAGCCTGAGCAATTACTAATAAAAGCAGAATTACTCTCCTTGACCAAAATTCTCTTGAAATACTGATGAAGTGAAAAAATGAATCGCATGGATTCTATAATGGCATTCCATACAAATAGTCTATTCTACCCACTTATTAAAGTACTTCCCATAGTTATTGTTGTGGAAACAGTCTTGTGTGAGACATTTTTGGAGATTGTCTTAAAAACCATATACCTAGGTTAAAATATCTCTATATTGGAATAAAAACCAAAAAGAAACAAAAAGAAAAAAGAAAATCACAAGAGTACTAAATTCAAACAACCAGTAAGTAGATACTCCATTTGAATATAAATTTCAGAAAGTTTTACTTCTGTGAGGTTTAAACAATTCATAAAATGAAGATGGAAGATACTTTTTTTGAAGCAGCTTTTTCATGAGCAAAAGACAAACATTTCTGGAATTTGATAGGGAAAACCCCACAAGATTTACCGTGTCTTGAAATTTGTGTAAATAACTACTACATGTGAATTTCCTTCTTTGGGAAGGGGCTAGCATATCTCACAATCCTTTAAAGATTTATTAAAGTATATGGCACTGTACTGGCAGCTCTTAATCAAGCAGACTTCTGTCTTTAGGAGCATTACCTTCTTGCACAAGGTGTGCAGGGCCAAGGCTTTTTAGTTCTGGTAGACTTCAGGGCACAATAAGGTATACTACCTCAGACTGATGTCTAACCTTACACTTGAACAAGCTCAGAGTTCAGTGATGGAAATCCTGCCCAACTTCCCTTGAGAGCACCATACATTGTCCTGATTATTTTTCTACCCAAAGTGTTTCCTAATGTTAAACTGACATTTTCCCTGCAACATCCTAAATCCATTAGTCTTGGTCTGCCCTTGATGACTTGAGAGAATAATTGGTCCCTGCTCTCTCTGTAATATCCCTTTATGTATGTGTAGACAGTTATGTCTCCTCTAAGCGCTAGATGGTCAATCTTCTTTATCACCATTGCAATTTCCATTTTTCAAATATTTTATCATTTTTTCTGTCATTCCCCTCTGGACTGCCCTCCATTTGTCGGCAAGGTCTCTAGTAATCCAGCATGTAGAAAAGAGCAGCCCTGACACATGGTTCTCATAAGTGATGGCTACAGGTACATGCAGTCTTTCTCTTGCGAGATGGATACCCCTCTCAAGTGGGTATATTATCCACATTCTTTTTACAAGCCATAAAGATAGTCCTGTGTGAAACAGAAGCAACAACTCTCCCCCAAACAAAAGAAACCTGTTGAGCAGGTTTACTGACTTTTTGTCTTGTCAAATGGAGATACTGTGACCAGTATCTCCATTGTCATACTGAAATGATACATGGTGAAATGGAGATACTGTGAACAGAGTATGTCCAGGCAAGCCAGCTCAGGTACATAAGCCCTCCTGTTGCAAAGTGTCAAAAATAAAGCTTCACAGTAAGCAAGAAGAGCAGGAGCAACTCTCCCCTGTTGAAAACAGAAACACCGAAAACAAATATGCACTAAAAACAAAGTAGCAATTCTCTTCTGCTTGTGGGTGGTTAACAATGAATTTTAGCGCCACTCTTTTCCAGTTCTGAAGTTCAAAGTCTTTGGCTAAAAATGTCACAGTGGAGAAGGGCAAGTAAATGCATTAACCCACATAAATGAGTTAAACTGTTCAAATCATATTTCATAATCATACCATAATGCAAAGCAATAGGATTTCAATGTTAAAATATTACGGTTCTAGTAGAATTTGCACAATTTTCTCTAAAATAACTCTAATCCTAGGAAGACATTAACATCTAATTCCTCCCCAGTGTGAAATGCAAGTATTTATTTGCCATAAAATTAACAAAAATAAACCTTTTTATGAATTGACAGTGGTTTAACTACTGAACAGAATAATGCAGAATGGTGCATATTTACAAGGTATTCTTAATTTAAGTGAACCATGCACTAACAGCAATTAGAAGGATTAGTAACAACCACCTATTTGTTGCAAAGTTATGCCAGCATGAAATACACTGGTTTATTCCTTGCATTCTTATATCAGATTTCAGAACACAGCCTCCATATTTTCCAAGCTATGTTTCAGTTCAAATGTCGTGGGATCTAAACTACTCCAATATTATCTTTGGTTATATTAGAAAGGCAACCATTTGGAGCAAATCTTTTTGAAGAATCACTGTATCAGTGAAAGCATCTGTAGCATCCAAAGCACTTAGTGAACAACCAGCAAAGACACAGAAATGTATTTAAAACCATTCTGCTATTTTCCTCTGTGCTGTGCTTCCACCCAACTCCCCAACACACTGATTTGCATTTTGATTTCTTTGTGCTTTCTGTTGTAAGCAGTGATTGCCCACCCCAAGGGTTGCTTTTAGCAGTTTTTCAGATGTAAAGTTGCAGCAAAAAGAATTTTTAGAGGTATAAATCAAGGTCTGTAGGGTCTTTCAGCATTCCCTGAATACATTCACCAAACTTCTCAAACTTTATTTCAGTGTGCATTCAAGGAGAATATCATTCCCTAAAATTCATGTATTTGTTCACTGATGACATATCTTTACATTTCCCTTTCTACTACCACCCCAGAGGGGCCAACTGCTCCTTGGTATTTTCCAAGTGCAAAATGTGAAAGGCTGAGTAAGTGTAACTTACTGTATTTCAGGCTGCTGAAAATAGCCCTGCCAAGCTCTTTGAATGTCCACCACTGCAGTTGTCAGATTTGCTATCCCTAGCTTAGTCCAAAGAGACATGAACTGCTTGCAAGGAGGAAAAGCTGCTATCTGGTTATGGAACTCAGGGAAGATAAACTGAAAGTCCACCTCCATCCCCAAAGACTTGTAGCAATGACATTATCTCATATCTCAGGCAGGAGGGCTGAACATTTTGTTCATGGGATTTGCAGATTCCCAGAGGCTCTGAAAACCAGTATTTTGCCATATGTGAGGAAAGACTGCTAATCTCAGCCTCCTGTTCAGCTACAGTGATCATCACTACTGTGGTACACGGACAGTAGAATAACATAATGGTGGGACTGAAGCATAGAAGATGAATAGCACTTGCCAAAACACACAGCTTCCCTAGTCCATGTTGGACAGTGAATTCAACAATCACACAAGGAATGATCTGCAAAGCTATACATCAATGAAAGCTATATTTTGTTAAAAGAAAGAGGTTTGCCTTCCAGCCACAAGGAAATAATGGAGGTTGTCTATACAATTTCCTTTATATTTTATAAAAGACATTTGATGATATAAATAATACATTTGCAGTATTCTGAAACTAGCCAGTATTCACAGTTATTGCAATAGGTTGTGGCAGGACATTAAACATGGTTTATCAAACTACAGGCTTGCAGTGGGATATAGTATTAAGAAAGTTGGTCCCTAGGTGGTTTTGCTCATCATATCCCTATTAACATCAGTGGAACTGCTGCTATTTTTACCAGCTGAGACCAATGCAAGTATTTCCAATGTGTTTTTCAGAGCAAATGGTCAACGAAATTGACACTAATATTGAAGTATTGGGAAAAATGCCAGCTGTGATAACTGACATTTACTCTCATAGCACTAGTAAAAAAAGAAATTCAGCCATTTAATGTTGTAAATTGGTGAGCTTCTCATTCATGTTAGATGAGACTAACAAAGAAGGTTCTCAGAAGAAGCTGTGGAGTAGCTAAGTTGCCTTATCTTCAACTTTTCCTTCCTCATAAGATCTACAGAGATCCCACGCCTCAGTATCAACCTTGCACCTATATGGCAATCAGAACTGAGAAAGTATTCAACCTGCATGCCACAAGTTATGGTGACTGGAGTTTGATTGTTACAAGTTCCTTTCCTTGCTATAAACAACAAAAAAATAATCTAGGTAATTTTTATTTTAAACACAATTATAACTCAATTGTGTAGGATTTTTTTTTTATTAGTCCCATAAAATAAAGGCAGTATGTAATGATTTTTTCAGACAATTTCAGAGCCAAAATTTATTCCAAAGGGCTTAATGTAACATAATTAAAGAAACTAGGTTTTACGCTCTGTACTTTACTTACCAACTTGGTCTTTCCACAGTTTTATGGGTCCCTGCTTTCTTAACTTTCCATATCTGTAAGCAAAACGCAGTGGAAAACACAAAGTCTCTAAGTTATGCATATGAGTAAAATCAACTTGTTTTTCTGAAAAGATTTAGTAACTGAAAAACACTTGCGCAAGGCCCTCTGAAGCCTACAATCTATGATGCATTTGTCATATATTTCCAGAGGTGGCAACATGGCCTCTGAGGTTCAGATTTCACACGCTCCTTTCCAGTTAAATGGGTTTTGTTCCAGACTTAAGTATACAAACCAAAAAAACCCAAGGCCAATATATCCTGTATTTTATATAGTCAGCTCAGCATGCCAGGCTTTCAACATAAGTTCCTGCATGTTTGACCTTCATATTAATGTTATGTGCATTAAACCAGCAGGAAAATTGAAGTAATTTTTGTATGCATTGACTGTTTGAGGTAAGGTAAAGAACTTCAAAAAAGTACAGGCCATACTTTCCTTTGACAAGTTGCTTTGGCAGAAATAAAAAAGAACCGTCAAAGTAATAGCAGAACTTATGAACCTTGTCAAAGATTGCTCCTTGAGTGACAGTTTGTTTCTTTGGGATCATGCGTATATTTTCTTTATTGCAAGTGTGGCAATAAATCATTTTACACTGAATTCATTTAGACACTTGTGAAATAGCTCATTAACAAGACACTTTGTCAGAGGCAAAGAAATGAATTTTTTTAGCACATTAGATTGGTAATAATATTTCATATTTGTAATAACCCTTTCCCTGCCAGAATCTTCAACTGTGTTGCAAATATTTATTAAGCTTAACACCACATGTGGGAGTCAGGTACCATATTTTGTATTCCTTCAGGGTAATCCACTACAGACTCTAGAGAATCCCTGTTCCCAGTGAGTGCTTGCTGAGGATGCTTAGGCTATTATTGCTAAGCAAGATATAAGTGCAGTTTATCCTGCTGTCTATATAATGTCGCTTACCTCAGTAACATTAGGATGCAGATTTGCATTTGTGAGTTTTCTCTCCTATTCCTCCAAATAATTTGGTCATAAGCAATGCAGCACTGCCAAGTGGCATATGCGTGATAGAGACTGCAGTCGCTTTCTCTTATGTTTCCCTCCCATGTGAAATTTTAGCTGTGAAAAACTAATGAAAATGGAGAAAATGATTACATGGACATCTGCCAAACCTAAACACACAAGATAAACCTCAGAAAATCTTGAGTTTAAACACAGAGGAAATTAGTATGACTATGTACTTACAAAATGGGTATTACCCAGTCTCTATATTCTGCATACACCCCTAAACTAAGTAATAAAGGAAATAGAATGAATATTCCCAAGATTCTGCCAGATACAACCAAATGCTAGCAAGAGTAAAAGGGCTCTTCAAAGAATTTTGCCGCACATACTAGAAATATACTTGCTTGGGCTTGAGAACCAGTCCTTAACCCCTTCTTAGGGAGCAATATTCCTGGCAAAGATCCCTGACGGTCCTCTTGTGAAAAAGAGGCTGCAAGAAGAGAGAAAAATAAGTACCAGTAGAAAGAATCAGTGATGAATATTTCAACTCCCTAACATAGAGATCTTTTCCTAAGCCATAAATACCAGTTCTTAAACAATCACAGCTGTAACCTCACTACAAGTATCAACCATCTCTTTATAGGAAGTTGGGAGAAACTTGAATCATCACCTTTCCTGCAGTAGAGTACCTCTAAGGAGAATAGGCAGCATCAGTAGTCTCTAAAGATAAGGTTATGGATTACCCTGCTCCTAAGTGAAACACTTTTCAAGTACTAATAATGATATAGATAAACTCCAGTCTAAATCATAAAATTTTCAAAATTAGTTGCCATTTATGAAAACAATACCCTAAAAACAAAAAATTAAGCTTTTCTGAGTTCCTCATCTCTTAACATCTTACAGCTGGACTATACAGCTACTAGTTCTTTTTCTTTCCACCATCCCTTAGCTTTCTCAATTCAGCATTTTTTGTAAAGTCTCACTTGTCTGAAGTACTGAAAATTAAAGGATGCTACAAAACTTGCTGCAGGCTTAATGCCAGAACAACACATACCCTTCATTAAAACATGTCTTTCTGAATAAAAATAGAGAAGTGCTTCAGAAATGAAGCTTATATAGGTTCCTTACCTTGTGTACCAGTGTCTTCTGGGAGCTGAGAGGCTATAAGTTTCAGATGTTGCGAACTAAGGTCTTTTGTGTTCGACTACAAAGGAGGAAAGGAATGAGCAAGAAGGCAAGCATGGTAGGTACAAGGTAGTTGTTCATAAATCTACCTTGAGAAAGAGAGATATTTGTCTTAGAGAACTGAGGTTCTAAATGAAGTGAGATGGGTAAGGAAGTACATTTGATAAATAACAAACATTCATGTGAAAGGACAACTGGGGTTTCGCGCAATGTCAGAGGACTATTTGATCACTTATTTTTGTTTGTAAGCTCATGTTTCAATTTACTGCAGAGATTTAGGAACAGTCTTACCAACACTCCTCAGTACTGCCAATCTTTGAAAATAGACGGATTACCTTAAACATCAGGGTCATAAAAGAAATGCGTAGAGATGTCACTTATACAACTTCAGTTGCAGCTCACAGAAGCTAGAATGCTTTCCTTCTCAAAAGAGGCGTTCTTATAATGAATGTTAAGGAAGATACCTTAAGGAGTATACTTCTATGTGTCTTGCTCTGAACTCCAGCTAGAGGTGGAGCTTAGTTCTTCACTTCCTCACTTACAAACTTTTTACCTTAACTTTCCTGTTTATACAGTGTAGAGAACAGTATGTTTATCTCTGAGGACCAGCTCACAGGTCCCTGATGACTGCTCCACCCAAAGCACATGTTCTGTGTTACTGCATTCTAAGCAAGAAGAAAGCTCATTTACAGCAGTGTGTTGACTGGACTGTTTTCTTTCTTTAGAATAGCTAGTTGTGCGCGGACATTGTACATGCAGATAAACTTCATAAAATGTGTATATGCTTGCCACAACTCAGTTTGACCCTGGGATCCTTTTTTTCCTGTGTGGAAATGATTGCTTATTGTTACTGTAATAAGAAACTGTTGGTCAGCTGAAATGTATCCTTTGAATGGTTGGTTTGATCAGGCTCCCTGTAAATTCATCTTTAATAATCTCTTCAGTAGGCAAACATGCAAAAATTTGGGAAGAATTGAAAGGAAAAAGGCAAATTCTTCAATTCAGGGCTCAGAGAACCAACATTCACTGTGTTCCTAGCATAGCAAGTGGTGCTGCAGAAGAGTGAAAAGGCTCCAGGAAAACAGCTATAACACACAGTCCCCCATATGTTCTCCAGACTAATTTCACTTGTTCCACCCATTGCACTTGAAGCATGTTACCCTGTTCCAGAACCCGTAATCAATACCTTTTACAATACAAGAATCAACAAACTGTAAATGCTCCTTTATTCTGTCATGCAAGCTACTATAACTTCTGCCTTTACTTAACAAGCTACCCTGCATCACCCTTGCTAACTACCTGCTTAGCTTTGTGACAGAAAGAGCATGAAGGAAGCAGTAGGATGATGGGGTGTGAGGTGAGAAGGGAAGCCTCCTGTGATGGCAAGAACCTGCCAATTTATAAGTGGTGGTGGTCATTTGTGGCCTTGAAGCAATATATTTCTGCAATAGGTTATTACTACCTGTATCTATACAACCTTTCTGTTGTCACAGTTCCGGGTAGTTACCCTCTGTATAGGTGAACAGTGGTCTTTTGCAGGAAAGAGCTACCTGCTAGTGCCTTGGGAAGCAACAATCTAATCTTGTTACCAGAAACTGCATGCTGCTTAGCAAATGTGTATGCAAACAGGCTTTCTATGGCTTAAGAAAGGCCTTTCTGTGGTGCTCATATGTTTTCTGTTGTATTTCCTACCTGCTGTCTCTTTGGCCTCTGGATTGTAAACCCTTGGGGTCAAGAATATACATTTGGTGTGGTTTGTTGATTTTTGCACCAGCTAGTGCAAGGGAGTCTATAGTCTTTCACTGAGAGTCAGATGTGCTGTAGAAACATAGGTATATAAACAGCTGGCCTGTTTTCTTTTAAGATATGTGACTGAATTCAGAGCTAGTACCTGATGACTTTGACAGAACAATAATTATGTGTGAATAGATTAATTTTCAGACAGGAGCAAAGGTGAATGAGCTTTAGAGTAAATGGAGGGGTTAAGTTACTCTTCCTGGAAGCACAATGAAAGTGAAAGATTGATGCATTCCAAACTCCCTCTCTCAGTAAGCAACAAAGCAGGACCCCCAGAGCTTTCTCAAATCAGCTTTTTCTTTGCTGTCTTTGTGAAGGATCTTGCTCCTTTCTCATCCACTTTCTTCTGCTAAAATAAGGACATACAATTTGAATGTTGTTTTCAATGTCTGTTTTTAGAATAAATCCATTATTATATAAGCTCTAAACTTGAGAGTTGTCTCTTTAACATGCTGTATATTCCACTTTCTTTGAAAATCTAGCTGCAGGTATTGAGATATGATGTGCAGTCCATTGTGGGTGGTAAATGAAAGTTTAGCCTTTCTATGCTACAGAAAAGAATCAGTTCATCTTCGGATTTTTTTTTTTTTTATGGTGTTGGGGGCAAAAACAAATCCCCACAAAAACTTCTGACTTTATTCAGATAATAAAAAACAAGGTTATCGAAGAGACTGACTGAAACGATGTGTTTTAGCACTCCATCTGCCCTAATCTGAAGCAAAATTGTGATTTCCCTGAGAAGCTCTTGGATTCAGGCATATGTCCCCAAGATACATTCTTCTGAACAGCAGTGCCAGAATGCAAAGATCGCTGGGGTCACTCAGTGGAAGAACAAGGCTCTGGTATCTATTGTAGATCTCCATATCTACAGATAAACTGTATTTGTAACATTCTGGAATGTGAACTCTCTAACTTGACAAAGTTAGAAGCTCTTTCCCAGAAACATAAGTGAAACATTAACAGAAATGCTAATGCAGGGAATCGGAATAGCAGGGCTGTTGCTGGAGAGATGCACAGGAGGTACAGCTCTGAGACTAGCCATCAGGAGTAATTTCTGTGGCATCAAATGATTGCTCTGAAATATTTTCCTATAGGATCCCCAGGGTGTATCTGCAATAGCACAGTTTAGCACAACAAGAGGTGTTGCATAGAAAAGCAGTACAGTTCAAGGGCCTGTCATCCCTAGTGATCATTTGTGTCACCTAGGGCTAGGCTGGTAATCTTATTTCACTGTCTGATTTTTACAAGCTGGGGTTTGGAATATTGCATACACAATCTTTGCCTGACTGGCATGTTTGCTGGTCTGTAGCTTCCACATAGGATTCTTTGTGGCAGGTCCAGCCAGGGGAACTGCAAAGCATAATCTAAAGTACTTCAACAGCAGATACCAAGGAGCCTTGCATCAGAAAAGCACTGACACTACACAATAAATTGCTAAGGAAGATGTATCCTTATTCTGATGTTTTGGTTATTTCCTGGCACACTGTAAGAAAAGTATTTTATTTCATGTGTTTAGGGCCATGTGGGGGGCCATTCTGTTGATGTGGTAGTTGAAACTGCACCTATTTTCTCAAAAGCCTTTTAAATGTTGCTTTCTGCATGCAGTATGCTTGCTGCTTTGACAGATCCGCTGGAGTGGAGTCAGCTTCTTTTACACTACTGGTTCTCCCACTCAGGTATTCTAAGTCCCAAGAAAGCCTGTCTCTCACTTCTGTGAATGTGAAAGGGTAAAACCCTACCCAGTAGTGGTGCGGTTGGCTATAACACCTTGATGAACCTTGACCTTATTATTATTATATTCTTATTGGTGGCTACTTTATTACTTTAATTCACTTGTCATTGTCACTTAGATCAGAAAAAAGCATGGACTAAACAGAAGACTGATTTGTTTGGTTTTGTTTTGTCTTCAATGAATTATCTGTGCAGTGATGAGCTGTGTCTCTTTAGATATTCAGATGTTTGCTGGATAACTGACATGTCAGCCTCATGTTCTGCTTATGGGTGCAGATCTGTACTGCCACATTGCACTCAGATCAGCAAATGCTGCTATTATATCACAGGTTTAGTCAAAGGAAATATTCACAACGGCTTACTAATTTGTAGATTTGCAAGCTGCTGTTCATGCAGGGATGGGTTGCCTGTTACTGCCAGAGCAGGGGCATGGTGATGTGGGATGTGCAGAGCTGCATGTCAAAAAATGTTGGGCTGTGGTGATGTCTGGCTGGTCACTGGGTGGCCAGATGGCTGCTGCTGCACTGATGAGCCCATGTATCATCCAGTCTGAGCTGCTGGATGAAACCCACATCTTGCTTTTAGCTGCCCTGACAAACTTTTCTTAATTGCATACTTGGTCTGATTCCTTCCTGAGCGGATTTGTTATCACACCCTCAAACAAGATGTTAGGTGGTGTGTTATTTTGTCATGGCCTTTTTGAGACTTATAACTCTGAACCTGTACTTTATCGTGCCGACTGCAGTACAAAGAGACTAAAGGAAATTATCCATACCTCAATTTATGGATTGCACATAAAACAGAATGCCTGTTCAGTATGTGTATAACATGAAAATGCAATTGCAAGTTTAGAGGTTGGGGATTAAAAAGTACGGTTTGTCTTGTACGCCTATTCCATGTAACTTGTCCTCCACAAAAAGAACTGATGTATCTTTAAAATGCAGTTTATTTTACCACTACAAGTTTTTTACCCTGCCCCTTTATAAGCACCAAGTGCTTTCATGTCCTGTGCTTGGCATTTGAAAATATTAATCTATAAAGTTAATGAGAAGATCCACTCCACATTGCTTACCTGAATTCTGGTTGTAGAAGCTGAAGGTAGCAGAAAGGATGGAAAAAGCCAAATATAATTCACGTAATGAAGAATTACCTTCTGGCTTTAGCAACTTCTTCCCTTTCTGGTCCTTCCATCCCTCCCTCTCCTTGATATCTCCTATGCTTCATTGAGCCAACCTGGAAAACTGGGTCAGTTTTATGCGATCAAAAAAAAAGGCAGATTTTGCTCAAGTATGGGTAGATCAGAGGAGTTCTTGCTTAATAGGCTTGACAACATGCACAAGCGCTGTGAAGCTCAGAGAGAAAATGCTTGTTTTGGTCTGCCTGTGCCCCACCCCTTGTAAACATAATTCCCTGATGTGCCTGATGAGTGCTGTTGTAAGGCCAGACCTTGCTGCTCTGACTCAAAAGCCATAGCACAAATGAAGTCTGCAAGACTGTGATGTGCTATGTTTACTCCAGCCATTTCCTCATACCTGTTTGTAGGGAAAGATGCAGCAGTTTGGTTTTGCTATTCTTTAGGAAGAAGTGTCAACCTGTGTTTAATATTATCTGCTGTGGTGCTGCTCGTTTTGAGTTACACAATTAGTTTGAAACTTGTTTAAATGAGACTATCCCACAAAATTTTCCTTTTGTAGCTGCAAGCTTTGCTAGGAAACAATGATATTTTATCTCCAGTGCTTGACAGTGCTGGTTCTTGCTTTTCTGACTGGGGAGGAGGAAATTGCAGTCACTTTTTAAAAAGAATACGGTTTGAAATTACAAAGCAGGGTGGTTTTAATGACATTCCTTGTCAGGACTAAGCAGACTCCCAGATCAAAGTTATTTAGCTACCCATGTCTTTTTAATAGCTAACTATAACCACTTTAATTCTTCCCTGAGCATTGATTAGATGCGGTATAAACTGCTGTGACAGCCTCCTGCCTCGTAACCACTGGCAGAAAACAGTTTTTAGAATTTGCATAGGATTTGTCTCTAGGACTCTGCAAGATGACCTGAAAAGAGTAGTATTCCACTCTTTCCATATTTGGAAATATATTTGCATATACTCAATATGCAAATGATGACTTCGCAAGCCAACATAGCTGATTTCAAGCAGAAATACAGACCAAACTTCAAAAGAACTTTATATCCAGACCTCAGTACCCCAAGTAACCCTCAAGTAGGCCTGGAAATAGGTGACCAGATGTTGCATTTACAAATGCCGGGAGCTGGTGGCTGCTGGACATTTCAAAATCTACTCTGACATAATTTGAGAACTGTTTCTTCACTTCTACCTCCCAAAGGCTGTGGGATTTCTTTTTCACTCTTCATGGTCTCTGTTTATTACTTACCCCAGTGATACTGAGGCTTACACTAGTGCAGAAAACTCATAAATAAAGTCTAGCATGAATGTTGCTTTTCTAGTGTAACAAAAAAAGTTCCTGAGCACCTTGTTTTGAAAGATGAAACATTTTTAAATACTCGCATAAAAAGAAGGCTAAGCAGTACTGAGAAAATAATTGAAATCAGTTGCTTGCTGTATAATTCATCTCCAGGACTGGGATACCATTTAAAAAACTATATTTTAGTATTTGGAATAATTTAGACTAAATTTTTCAGCTTTGAAAATCTGTTTTGACTGTCAGTTTTTAAAATTCTGGGATTCTGGATCTGAGATCTGGGAAACTGATTCCTGAAGTGAGGTGCAGAGATGTAGCAGAAGTTAATATACCCTCCGCAGCAATAATGAAATCCATGAGTGATGGGGATGCTCTAGTGAATGTTTTCAAGGAGTGAAGGAAGAAGGATGTTCTTTTCTTTCCTGTTAACAAGACTACTCCCTGGCCTGCATTTGCAGAGTACATGTAAGGTCAGGCAGATTGCTATTCACTAAGCAGAATAAAATGTGCAGTTAAATAAATAAAATCGGTAAGTGAATTTTTATACTGACTGCATAAACAACATGAAGTTGATTTATGTAGTAAAGGATTCATGGTAGCCAAATCAGCATTTGTCATATGTGGTTTCCTTCTCAGTTGCTTGCATCAGGAGGAAAGCCATCCATCCTGACTCCCCTTTTAACAAAGTTTCTGCAATGCACTTTGAAAGCTCTTACACTGAAGACCTAAGGAGAGAGAGGAGAGGTAATTGCACTACATTGCCAATAAAATAATCAGCTAAGCATTTCTGACATTTGAGTTCATGAGCTTTTCATTGCCTTTGAGACTGGGAGGGGTGGTAAAAAATAGAGGCAGAGTACTATTCCTACAGTGGCTACTCATAGTTATGGCAATCTTTGATTACGCGCTTGGTGTGTCTGTGCTACAGGGTTGGAAATGCTTTGCTGATCTTAGCTCAGTCTTTCAACCAGGTTAAGCCTGGGGGGTCTCTACTGTGCAATCAGTGTGCAATGGCTGCACCCTGCAAAAGTATGGTGCCTTGTAAAACAAGCACAAGAAAGAGGACTTCAGAGCAGACTAAATTCTGGCCTCAGATTTAATGTTTTTTCTTCAGATAAAAATTCCTGGTTTGTGTTCAATAGTCAGCTTGTAATGTTTTAAATACTGCGCTCTAAGTTAGTAAATTTTACTGAAGAGGAAAGAAATGCAGACTTTTAAAAAGTATTCTGTTGTTGATCCCAAATCTTCTAGAGATCAATTTCTGAAAGCATAACTTTGTCTGCAATTATTGTGCTACATGGAAATTTCACATAATGGCATTTATATGGACTTTTCCTTCAAAGACAAAGGAATAAATTATGTAAGAAAATTACTTGGATCACTAAAACCTGCCAGTTAGGAAGATTCACAAAGATTAATCTATTGCTTTAAACCACCAAGCAGCCAATTAAAATTTTCATTCACTTATAAACTGCTGCAAAATTAAAATTCAACAATCCTAATTCTGTGGATAGTTTGATCAGAAAATAATCAAAAAAATTAAGAGTCTGTCATGACCAACATTGTGTTAAAACAAAGAAGTTCTGTTTAGCTGCTTTTTTCTCCTGTATCCCTCACAAAGCAGAGGGAAAAAAATAATGCAGGACTGTAAGCTTAAGCAGTAATTAGCTTAACAGATGCCTGAAGGAAAGATACTAGGCCAATTATCAGAACCCTCCTTCCAGTGAAAAGAACATTCCTTTTAATATTGAAGCAAAATGAACTGTGTCTATTTACTGGAAGCATAAATGTGCTCCATGTTTTATCTGGCAGAGGAGTATGTTTTCTACTGATTTAAATAAGTTCCACTCCTCTGGTTAAGTAAGAATAAAGAAAAGAAATCATTGTTATGTCGGAAATGATTGGAGATCAGGACTGGATGTGTGGACCAAAAATGCTGACTGAACTCCATTGAAAATACAGAGGTTTCAGATATTTCTGTCAGATGCAGAATGGAAATGAATGACAGTGTCCTTAAAAATAAAATGAAAAAGTAAGCTCTACCTCAGTATGAAAGTTTGATGGTTAGGTCACTCGTCAGAGGTGACAGATCTCAGTCAAGTCATGAATAAGTTCTTGGGAAAGTGACTAAGGTTGCATTTACTTTAGGCAAAGTTTTAGACTTGAAAGAATGACTCCTTCAGCCTGGTTTGGGCAAGTTGTACAGATGCACAACTTGTTATACAATTAATTTCATACTGTTTATTAAGCATAAGCTCCTACCAAATTCTGGGAACAAAAGCTCTTTCATGGGATCTGTGCTTTTCGCTTTGAATATAAAGGCTCCAGAACTTTAAGTAACAGCAGCAGCCCATTATTTTTCAGCAGCATTTTTATCCTACTGACAAGTACATGTCTCTGATCATGCCTGAAGTACCAGTTTAGCTGCCTTTGGTGGTGTCTTCCTGTGCCTGATATCTACTGACATGATTGTGGCTGCGCTTCAACTCCCCATGTCAGACAGCACGACAGGATGGGGCTGAACACCAGAAGACCTTTCATGAGTTCTGGTGACTGAGGATGTGCAGGAAAGAAAGCAAGTACTTGTGTTCGCTGGTGGTAGAGCTGTCTGATATAGGCATGGGGCTGACCCAGAGAGGTCAGGAGTTCCCAGGAGTTAGCCATGGCTTCACCTTTCCTACCATATCAGTCTCTATAAGGATTTGCTGTCCATAACTTTCTGCAACACTCAAGCTGTCTTCTGAATATACGCTTTTTGCTAATGTTTTGAATTATTTAAATGTTGAAGAACAATTGTGCATTCCTGCCTTTGTGCTTTAGTCCTTAATGGGGATTTCTCTGGTCACCTCAAGCTCACAGATGTGAGCAGGTGGTAGCTTATGCCAAAAAAATGTGGGAATCTTAGTCTTCTGCAATGTAATGATGTGTTTTACAGTTCTGTTTTTTTTTGTCTTGTCATCCCCATTCCACCCCCGTGCACAGCAACTAAATGTTCTCATTTCATTAGGCTTGTCTTTATAATGAATATATTTTTTTTGTGCAATAACATTCTTTCAAATCTGTTGTGCTCCCTGCTGCCCACAAACATGCCTAATGCCAAATTCTCTGTTTAGATCTTCAGCAGACAAAAAAAAAGTAGGACTTGCCACTACCTGCAAGTTTATGTATTCTGCAATGATACAATATCAGTTGTTACAGATTGCATGTTTTCTGCATGGTAAAGAGAAGGTATCTGAATCTATTCTAGTATTGTCCACTTGAAATGTCTGGAACCCTGCAACGGATTTAATACATTTTTTCCTAACAACTAGTTGTTATATTTATCTATTTTGGATTTTCCTATAGCAGTTATTTCCAGTCACATTTAACTGCTAAAGTAACTTTTTGTTGGGTGATTGGCCCAGTCTGAGTTTTGTCTGTTACTTGCGCTGAGAGCCTTTACCAAAGGTCATTTCCATGCTTATCAAAATCCACTGTGTATTTTTTCCACTAAGTTGTCAGTGACTTATCTCCTTCATTGCAAAAACATGTTTAATTCTGACTTCAAAAGCTGACTGCAGAGATCAAAATCAATTTCGGCATTTGTGGTAGTTGGCCTATGTACATATAAAATAGCATATTATGGTGGGAGAATACTGGCTGGAGAAAATGACTGTAAAATGTGTTTTTCAGACTAGGGTGGGATAGGTTGGGGTGAAAACAATTTTTCAAAATGTTTCTAATTTTTCCCTTTGTCCTGCTTAAAAAGAAAAATTGTAAGGAAGCTGAAGAAAAAGGGAAGATTTTTCTAGGGAAACACTGATTTTTTTATTTCAAAACAATATTTACTTTCCAAAGGCTGAGAACTGCACGTGGTTTAGAAATGTTTTATACCTCCCAGAATGTTTGCCCAATGCCGAGAATGTTGTTTCTGGGTTGTTTTGGTTTTCTGTTTCTCACTACATTGATTAAAAGAGCAGAGAAAAGTGTCCTCCTTGAAATGTTCTGTCAGAGCGGTGTGGGGAACCACACCAGGAATTTGTTGCTTTACTTTTCGAAAGAAAAGTCTTTCTTTTTTTATTTATTTTCTCGGAACAGTGGGTTGAGGCAAGCAAAAACTACTTCTGTTGGTGGGAAAATTTTCTTGATTGTTTTTCTGCCTTTTCATCCTTCAGTGTGACCTTCCTGCTCATACGGTGGAAATATAAGCCAGGATCCTCTCCTGTCACTGTTTCCCTTGCTTTTAAGATATTCACTATAGATTGAAAAATTCAGTTTCCAGCTCCCACAAATCTTTGCAGTGATCTCAATTTTGCCTTTGAGCCATCCTTCATGCCTTTGGCATGTGTTATCTTTGCAGGCTTGCATATGTTATTTATCACTCTGGGAATACCTTTATGTATGATGAAGACAGACTCTAGGTGGATGTAATTGTTTGACTCCAGCTGCAGTGGAGCCACGCAGAGCTGCTGTCTTTAGGAAACAGCATCTTACTGTCTTTGGGTGGAGGGGGGGATGCATTCTGAGGAGTTGTGGCTCCTTTGGTGTCCCTATCAGACAATGAACAAAATTTGCTATGGATTTGTGAAGCCTGTTGCTCTTTCATGTTGTTTATTGCACACCAGGACTTTTTGCCTAAGATCCAAGAATTAAACATTTCTACTCAGTAGTTAATACTTGATAAGAGCTCTTTCAAATGATTGCTGGAAACCAGATAGGCCAAAGGCTGCAGTCCATCCAGAAATGACTCAGTATGTTACTTAGAAATGACTTTGCAGGTGGAAAATCCTCACAGGATCAATGTTGTGTGGTGGCTGAGGAGGAAACAAAACTGAGTTATGTACACCAGGATTCAGCTATAAAATGAATTAGTCTAAACCACTGCATAGTATTCAATCCTGGTTATTGAAAAGTGCTGTATGAACAGGGCAAATCCATTTTTATTTTGGCAAAAGATCTTTGTTTCTCTACTGTATGGAGGACTTTCAATACAGTTTTATCTGACAGCTCCGCTCTAATCTGGTCCTAGTAGACTTCATCCTCTGGTTCCTATTTAGGTTGTATTCATGGCATAGACAATCTAAAGAAGAGAGAGAAATCATCATATCTAATGTAACATTGAGTGGTGGAATAAAGTGGGTTTAGTCTTTCTGCTTCAATTCTGATTTTGGGAATCAAGAAGGTAATTAACTTCTACTTGATTCCCCCTTGAGACAAGGTGGAGAAAGAGCAAAATCTGTAACACCTTCTCACAGTCCCAGGAGCTGGCTAGGTGTGCAAGAGGTGGATGGTCTGCTTCAGGACCAGGTAATAATTTCAGTATTATAAGATTGGATGCATCTGTGGAATCAGTTTGACAATCCTTTCCTTGCTCTTTTCCTGGGGTAATGTAGAGTCTTGCATTCTCCTTACTCATGGTAGCTTTCAGCTCAGTTCATCACCAAGTCAAATGATAAAAAAAGTGATGGTTTGCAGAACTATTTAGCATCCAAATCACTTTTTTGAGAATAAACCCTGTTGCTGTCTCCTCAAGGAAAAAAGATATCTTGAGGCAAGTAGTGTGCTGGGAATTTTTTTTAGAATGTTGTTTGATCCTTCAACCAGCTCTCCATAGACATTTATGAGTGTGTGCATGCAGGCCAGAAAGCCAACCACACACTGTGCTGCATCAAAAGAAGTGTGATGAGCAGGTCAAAGGAGGTGATCCTGACTCTCTGCTCTCATGAGATCTCACTTGCAAAACTGTGTGCAGTTTTAGTGCCTTCAGCACAAGAAGGACATGTAGCTGTTGCAGCAAACCCAGAGGAGGCCATGAGGATGATCAGGGGCTGGAGTATGGTAACAGGCTGAGAAAGTTGAGGCTGTTCAGCCTGGAGAAGGAAGGCTGTGTGGAAACTTCATAGCAGCCTTCCAGAATCTGAAAGGGGCCTGCAAGGATGCAGGAGAGGGATTCTTCATTAGGGACTGTAGTGATAGGACAAGGGATAATAGGTTTAAATGTAGAAAGGGGAAGTTCAGGTTAGATATGATGACAGAAGTTCTTCACTATAGGGCGGTGAGGCTCTGGAACAGGTTGCCCAGGGAAGTTGAATGCTCCACCCCTGGCAGTGTTCAAGGACAGGTTGGACAGAGCCTTGGGTGACATGGTCTAGTGTGAGGTGACCCTGCTCATGGCAGGGGCTTGGAACTGGATGATCTTGAGGTCTTTTCCAACTCTAACTATCCTATGATTTTGAGTCAGATTGTGCCTGCAAGAAATCTCTTGTGTGGCCAAAGGACTGTTTTTCCTTCCTCAGAACTGTTGCTGTCATTTCACAGCGAGTAGGAAACTTTTAAAGACTGCATGACTTCAACAAACTGATTATCAGGTGGAAGGATTCTATTTTGTCATTCTGGTGTTTCCTGGTTTTATGATGTTACAGGAGCCAGCATGTTCTTACCAAAGCTACTGTAGTGATCAGAGCTCTAACCATGGAATGTATTAGGAAGATGTTATCCAAGCAATTAAAAGGAGAAAACAGCCCTCTACTGATATTCAAGTTAGCAGACCAATTATTCTTTTTAAACTCAAGACTGAAATTTTAGTCAAGGAGAAAATAATAGGTAGATTTTCTTGTCACATAAAAATAATTGCAAAGCATATGCATATTTATATTATGGTATGTTCTGTAAAAAGTATAATTAATTGGTAAAATGCTTACTGTGTTTTTCTTCCACTTTATGTATGCATAATTCCCATTATCCAGTAATTGATATATGCTTATATTTGATGGAGCTGATTCCCAATGAAAGTAATGTAATTTATTTTTTATTGGACTTTAAGTTGTTTTCTTAATAAGATACATTTATTTAGCATGTGTCACCAACAGGTCTCACTAATCAAGTCATTCCTCACCAATAAACTTCCAGATCACTTCTGAAATTGCTGTAAATGGAACTTATCTTGAATAACTGAGAAGGAAGAAGCTATGAGAGTACCGAAGTCATTATCAGCCCAGAGGATGTCCACAGCTCTGCTCAGAAAAAGGCAGCAGGTATTAATAACAATCTTATTCACCAAATAGTTCCAGCTTTCTTTGGGTTTTAATAAGAGGAATTAGTTTCTACTATGTCCTTTCACCACTGCTTGAGGTACATGTAATGCCCTAATAGTACTCACTATAACTCATCCACTTTTTCTCCTGAAGCATAGGTACAAAAGCAATCCTGGCAGACATACTGGTTCTTTTCAACAGCTTTTTATTTTCCCTATTAACAGCAAAATTTTTCAAGCTGGAGTGAAGATTTGAATGCATGGATAGTTCATAAAGCAGTAATAATTCTGACTTTCCTGGCCAAATGCAAGATAGCATTTGGGAAACTGGATTAGCCTTTCTGTGTCACTCACAGATGCACAGCACTTATAGCTGGGAAAAATTAATAATCTGATATCAGTGAGCATGCACAAATCAACAAGTAGGATTTTGGCAAGACTTCAGATCTGAAATATCACTACCTGGTCTAATTTAACCAGTAAGCTGTATCCTTTTTTCAGAAATGCTATTCATGGGAGACACAGACATGCTGTGCTGATTTTAGTTAAGTATTCATATTTTCTTTACAGTACATACTGTGGGGCTAAAACCCATAAAATTAGATTATCTGTGTTACACATTCGATAGGTCCTTGGGAATGTTGCAGTTGCTTTGGTCCTCTAGCACAGGAAAGATTCTTCTTTCCTATCCTGTCAGAATGTTAGCATTTGTTCTCTGTAGTGGAAAGAGACAACAAGCATGATGTTAGAAAGTGCTTCAGTACAGTTTGTAGGTTTTCCTGGAGTTATCTTCAAGTTGATCTGTAAAAGAGGTGTTAATTCCAACTCTGCCCCACCTGCTAGACCTCTGTCAATAAAAAAAAGAATAACAGAGGTGAGAAAAATCTTCACTGCATCTGGTATAGTAATTTGCACTGGCACTGCTTCCCTCTTGTTTAGGGCAAACACAGGGAGGCAGCATAACCATGGCTCTCAGCATCACTGTTCAACTCTTGTTTTACTCTGAGACAAGGTGGACATAAAATCACAAAATGAAATATATAAACCTTTAGAATCAGTTTTAAGTAATGTTAAGTTTGATGGCTTTGTAACAGTAATGGAAAATTACTGAGGTGCACGATTCACAGAAAAAAAAAATGGAGTACAGCTAGAGAACATACTGAGAATTCTTGTATAAGATACACCGTTTTGCTTGAAGTAGTTTTAGGCCTTTATGACCTTAGTACAAAATGAGTGTAAGAAAAACAAGCTAGAAGAACAGGACATAAAGATAAAGAGTATCTGGAATGGCCGGGGTCCGGGATGGGCTGCAGTTTAACTCAGAAGTAGAAGGACAGGATGATTGTTATGTCTGTGGTGTTAAAGAGCCAATTAAGCTGGTATAAACATCTACTGAGTGTGCTTTGAAGGCTGCCAGAACTGATGAAAATTGTTGGAAGAAGGAAATGACCCTCAGAAACCACCACCGCAGTTTTGTATGCATGCCGGGAACTTTCTGGAAAATGATGTAATCCAGACGTAGCTTCATGAATATGTATGTATGCCCAGCGGCTATATAAGGACGGTTTGTGTAGCAATACGGGGATGCACGTTAGGTGGAGCTATCCCCCGTGTCTTCTGGCGCCGCAATAAAGAATACCTGCTTGACGACTTAAAACTTTGTTGGCGAGTTTGTTCCTGGAGTATTCTCTGAATCAACTCCAAAGTGAAGCAGCTCTCCTGGCATTTGCAAGTGGTCAGAAGGTGATGAGCAGGGGCTGATACCACTAAATGCTTCTTACCTCCGCTAGAAATACCTGTATCCAGCTTTGCTCAGAAAATATGCCAGTTAATTCTCCCTTTACTCCAACACTTGGTTCCTCTTCTAGTTGCTTCTTGTTGCCTCCCTCAGGTTTCTAGGTTTTTCCTTTCCAGTTCTAAATCTATCAAAACCAAAAGTCAGACTCCCATCCTTTTGAAATACTATTGCATACCACTTTCTTGAGGGTAATTTAGAAGAGCCTGCAAGCATGAGTGCAAAGTGAGACTATCTGTGAAAATGCATTTTCTCGGAGTGGCTGCTGGGCTACCCCTTTGCCCTTCTCTGCCACTGCCCTCATATGGCTGTGAATCTCTACCCAGAAAGACAGCTATAAGCACTCTTACAAAAATGAGAGTTTTCTGAAGATATTCCTCCCCATTTCTTTCTTTCGGAGCTCACTGGGATAAAGTAGGTAGAAAAAGACCAGGTATTTGAAAAATAAATGTATGTTGGTGAGCTGTCAGCATTAGGTATGCTATGTACACATGTATATGCTAGAGTTGTTCTTATAAGTGCTGTTTCTCACCCTGAAGTCTTGCATTGGTGTTAAACTTACTTTCTGCAGCCAAAGAGGTTTGAGAGAACATCTGCCTGATGATTTAATGCTGGTCCAGGGGAGACTGCTCTGTGTAGCACTGCAAGCATCTGCAGCCTTCAGTATCCTAACTGCTGCCTTCTCCAGTGGAAACCGGGAGCAAATGGTCTCTTTTTCTAAGAGTTAAACCAGCTTCACTGTTAAAAAGAGAAGTGGGGAGCTAATCTTATTCTGGATAAAACAAAAATTCAACAGAAATTCGAATTAAAAAGCAAGGATTTTCCTGAGCTTTGCTTGTAAACCTTTTTTGGTTTTGTCTCTTAGGATTTTTTTTTAACACTTAAAATGCTAGAAATCTATCGTTTCCACATGCAATGTTGTTTATGCAGGTGAATGAGATCAAAGCAATTGAAACATGTATTTTTTGTTTGAAAATTTGTGTCCTCTGTAGTTGAGGTTGTTACCAAAAGCAGCTGGAAATATGAAAGCTGATGTGATTTGATCCTTTTTTTTTTACTTTTTTTTTTCCCCCCAAAAAAATGAAATTCCAAGAACACGCTGCTTAAGCTGAATCTTAGAACCCTGTGGCTGTGGGTTCATGGCTGAGGTTTTTGTCAATGGGCTTTAGGAGTCCAAGAGATTGGTGCTGTCTTTTGTCTATCAAGAGATTTTTTCAAATTGCAAAAATCTTTTCTGATTTTCATCAAGAAAAAAGGTGTTTGTGGCATAATAAACTCTCATGGAAACATTTCAAAGAATCTGAAAGACAACTGTGCCAGTGTGGAACAAGACCAAACTGGTGTTTCTAAATTGTCGTCATTTGGGCTACCTGGAGTTTTTAATGAATTTCTCAACATTTTGGCTTTACTGAGGATTATTCTTTCAGAACTCTTTTTGTACCATTTTGCACAGAACTACTCATGGTGAAGTGTCAGTGCAGCAAATGAAATATAAGGCTGAGTGAAAAACAGGCTGTATTAAATGCAGTAGATTTTGTTTATTAGTTAATGAGCACCACATAAAGAACTACAAAACAACCTGTGAAAGGTAAATGGATTTATGTTTGAATCAGGAATATTTGAAAGACAGTTTACCCCAGTAGAGAAAGTCTGTTTTCATATATAACTAATCCTTTGAAAAGTGCTGGAAGGACTTTTCATAAGAAGAGAAGAAAATTGCTGAGATTTGAATTGCAAATATTTGCTGCAGCCATTGTTTACCCTAAATATATGCTAAGGTGGTTTCAGATTTTGACTGCTATTTATTTCCAGGTACGACATATAAGCCTACTCCTTCCCTTACAAAGTCTAAACAATGCAAAGTGTGTTTGATTTTTTTTTTGGGCGGGGGGTTTGTGGTTTTGTTTGTTTTGTTGTTCCCCCCCCCCCCCCCCCCCCCCAAACTTTTATGCTCAGATGTGCTAAGCTATTGAGATCAGAAAAACCAAGGGATGTGGTTGCAGAAACTCAGTTATAAATTAGCTCACAGTAGCCCGGAGAAGACAACTGTAAACCACTTTTTTTCAGAACTAATGATACTTTATTTGTTCTCACATATACATTTTCATCACAATTTACGTTTCTTACACTTGTTCCATAAATAAAACCTAATGTTCTGCTGCTGGATTTTTAGTTTTGCCAGTGGACTAGTTATAGTTGATGTTTTCTTCTATCTGAACCCAGCATTTGAGTTATGTTATATTCAAGGGATATCATCTTTATTTTTGTGACAAACAAGATGGCTAATTTAATCAAGGCAACCAGACTTTTCGACAGGGGAGCTGAAGTGAGCTTGCTACATCCAGTTTTATTTTGTCAATGTCAATGGTGGGAGATTAATTAATCCCTTACTGTGGAACAGGTGATTGAGTATGTTATTTTAGCTAGTACTATTCACAGCCCAGTTGTGTTCACTTAAATAACCAGTAATTGAGGCTTAATGGGCCATTACACTGGAGAACAAGGCTCATTGGTGTAAGAATTGGCATTTCAGAGGAGGAACAGGGATGGGGGTATTCAGCTCAGAGTCTGTAGTCTGTGTCTTCATGAGTATTTTAAATTGGAGCAGGAAGGTGTTTTGGGAAAGTGGCTGCTCTACCTTGATGAAATATTCAACCACAGTGCCAGCAGAGACCGACAGCAAATTCCTGCCCTCCTAGATGCCAGTAACAACCAAATTTTACCAGAGTTGGATTACTAGGAGAGAGAGAAAGAGGAGGTACCCATAGTTTTGTGAAGGAAAAGGTATGAGCAGTGATCTGAAGCTGGAGAACAGGTAGGGGTTCATTGTACAAGCTGGATTTATGTGATGAGTCTGCTGCCAATGCTTTTCCACTACTTAGTTATTTACAGTTTAGTGACAGGAAATCTTCATTTCCGTACTAAAGTCCACAAACCATTGAGATAATGATCAAAGGAAAAAGTAAATATTTGCCAGCAATTTAAATGTTTGCTCAGTGTTAATATCAGGAGCAGTAAATGCTCTTTCATTTACATGGCAATGTTAATCCAGCTTCCCAGCCCATAAGGTAATTATATGTTTCTTGTAACTGAGTCTGTTACATAATTGCACTTAAATCATGAAGTTAAATACAAAACAGCTATTTAACCTATAACGAGATGCAACTTAAAATAAATATTCCTGCTATTAAACAGGCAGTTATTCTCTGTATGAACACTTTTATAAGTGACTTTTTATGAAGACTTTTATATTTTTCAAGGCTGGGATGGACACAGCCTTGGGTGACATAGTCTAGTGTGAGGTATCACTGCCCATGGCAGGAGGGTTGGAAGTAGAAGATCTTAAGGTCTTTTCCAAACCTAACTATTCTATGATTCTATATACTGATAAAATGTAATTTTAATGTATTACCATTTCATTATTATGCCCTTAATTTTTAGGGACTTTGACAATTAATGTGAATGTTAAATATAGTCCTATTTTCAGTGGCATCACAGAAGCTTTTGGTCTCCTGCTACAGATTGTCTCTGCTCCTTTCAGAATACCTGCGCTAAATTTGAAGAAACTGCCCTAATCCAGTGAAAACAGAATGTACTCAGCTGCTTCATGGATCTGTTAGCCCGCAGCTAATTTTTCATTACAGGTAGCCATACAACTACCTCTCAGCATGCAGTGATTTTCAGACCTATTTGACTTAAATCAGTATTTATTTAAGGGAGATGAAATTTGCTGGTAATTCATCTTCAGAGTGTAATTGGTAATCTGCTGCTGTATACCAGCTATTGAATTGAAATAGCTTTAGTTGTTATTTTTTATCTACTACCCTCAGTGTCCTAATTACATTGCTAATAGACTGGTGAAAGTAACAGAAAAAATTGTTCATAGTTGCTTAGTCAGAGTAAAAATCAGCATATTTAAACCCAAATAAACAATTGGGGAATTATTAAATATTGTATTATCTAATTTTATCTAAAAGCATAATCTCCTCATTTTTAGAGAGAAGGTATATAACAGAATCATTGTGCCAGTATTACTTTATGAAACTGTCTGAATGCACAGCTATAATTTTTCAGATACAAGACGACTGATATTTAGAGACACAATCACTGTCATTAGCAACATATTAGAAGAATTAAAATCCTTGGTGTTAGTCTCCTCTTTTATATAGTTACTTTGTAGATGCCAACATGGTAATATCTGAAGTGGTGTGGACTTAATTCTGTTACACTTGTGTTCATAGAAATATTAGTTTCATTACCTTAGTTTCAACTCAATCTCTGATAGCCAGGGTTAATATTTTTCTTTGTTAAGTAAGCTACCAAGAATATTTTCTCCTTAAGTTTTTTAAATCCTTTAGTACTTCAAATATATATGTGCAGACACTGATAATGGAAAATGCAGATTTCCACCATGCATAACAGCCAGACTGAAGCTTTTCCTTGGCAAAGGGACATTGAGTTAAGGAACTTGGTGTTAACAGTCACATATTAACAGTTAAGAGCATTCTCATTAGGAGCTAAAAATGATTGACTGAGAGATGGAGCTACCAAGAGTTTACTGGAATGTGTGAAGGTTTATTAACATTGGCACAGGGATAGTCCTATTTGTCTAGACATTTACAAAATCTAGTGTGTCTGGACTGTGATTTGTGGGAACCTTTCCCCTTTGCAAACAGTATTTTGTTCTAAGTGATAGACATGACCCCAGGTACAGGTGAAATTGGGCTGGAGCATCAATTGATTTTTGACAGAAACTTGCTAATCACAAACAACAGGGTAAAACTACTGCCTTTTTAATTCCCTTTTAGCTAGAGTTCTGGAATGAAGTTTTGGAAATCTGCTACCTCCTTTATTCCTTATAAAACGTTGCTTTTCTGATACTACTGTTTCAGATTTTTTTTAATTTTTTTTTTTTTTAGGACATCTGAAAGAAAAAGATGTGGATACATGAGTGAAGAGCATTTCCTAAATTATTGCAGAACACTCTGTGTCTTGGGAGCAGATGTTTCTAGATCTCTCTCTTTCACAGAGTCATAAAATGGTTAATAAAAACAGAACGCAGAAAATGTCCAGAACCTCTTGTTCTTTGCTGTTCATCTTATTCTTTGCTTTAAGTTCTGTATGCATTCTGTCACTAGTCTTTACCAGAAAATGACTGTTTTCAAAAGACTACAAACATATACTCTCACTTACTATGTAGGTATTTAATGCTGTTACTCTGTTCTAAGCCAGACAACAGGACAAGTGCTTTCCAGCTTAAATATAGTATCCATGATTGATGAATGCTTTGCCAGTGCCTATTAAAGTCAAGTCATAATGTTTTAGCAATTTTGTCACAAACCAGTGTGTCTCATTTGTAAGAAAACCTTTGACTGTGGAACATGTGGGTTTAAACCAGGCTTACACACAGCTCAAAGGGGGATAGTCCAATAATAAAGCAATGCAGTCATCATTCTAGGAGATATGCCCCAAAACAAGACATTATCTCAAATAATGGGCTGTGCCTGTTGCTTGCTTTCCACTTTGGAATCAGCATGGAGATGTGTAACAATACTAGTTTAGCTGTACTTAAATATACACAGGGCAGAAAAACAAGAAGCAATTTTCCTGACATAAATGGAGTCCTTTCAGAGCTTTGTAATACGTGTTGCTCATCTTACCTTTTGCTGCAATCAGGTGGAACAACAAAGGAGCGTTTAATAGGTACCCTATTGCATTAATTTGATAAACAGACGAACCTGAACAACATAGAAACCCCCAAGCCTTAGATGATTTAACAGATAAATCTCATTAAATGATAAGAATAAGCTCTTTTTTTTTTGTAAGCTCCCAGGAACAGAAGCGGAAGCTGCTGCTGATTTGTGTTGGTTTTGTTTTGTTTCTGGAAAAAATATAATTTTAATGCAAATAAATAGAATTTTCTCTTAAACAAAAACCGGGTTTCAGAGAATTGGGTATTTTCTGGCAGATTCTACCTCCCCATGGAACTGTACCCCTTTGTTCATTGGAAACATTTGCAGTTGTCGTATTGCAACCAACCGTACTCACCATTTTTTTCATCATGCATAGGCAGAAAAGTGCTCCTGTGCCAGTGAGAGACTTCAGCAAGCTTTGGATAGGCCTTATGTCATGATGAGTTTCTTTTGCTGTAACGAAAGCTGCTAGTGTTAAGAAAAGATCATCAGAGACTTTTTTTTTAAATGGGTACTTCGTTACAGCCTCCATTCTTTGAATGACACCTGGTAACACATTGTGCTTTTGCAATTTTGGTGTCGAAATGGATGGAGGCTTATGGATAGTATATCTCATGGAAATAGATTGCATAGCTCTCTGTAGAAGCAGTTAGTCAACAAAATGCACTCTGGCACTTGGTGTAGAGGCTATAATTATTTGACTGGTGGCCAGCCTAGGTAGCACTTGGGAGTCATAAATAGTATTTAGAGATTGCTGTAAAAGCTTTTTAATTTGTTACACTGGAGTTCATTTACATTGTACACCGTATGTCATGGCAAAAGCACCCTCTCTTTGTAGATCATTGTGCACAACACAATATGTTATAAACAGCACTTTTTAATGGCCTCCAGAGTAGCTGTAGATAGCTCATCCAAAAGTCTGTTTAAAGATGAATCTTACATGGCTGGAAATCTGAGGTCACTTCATTTTGGTTAATGAAATGAGTCAAGATTTGCTCTGCATTTGAGATGAGAACATGGCTCACCAGCAGTTTAATCTCAATAATGTGAAGTCATTCATTATAGATTAATGCAGGAGTTGTTACTTTAATCAGAGAACACATCCTCCAGAAGCAGAGGAGAAAGTCTCTAGATGAACCTGAAGCCACTGCTGGGCAGCTGACATGAAACAATAGAAATGTAACTCCAGAGATGTACTGGGGAGAGGTTACCAGCACATATAAAGTAATTAGCTGTTGTCCAAGGCCATGTGAATGTGCTCTATAATTCTGTCACTTAAGTTCAAGACGCTGAAATGGGGAGAAGGGCAAAGAAAGACTACCAAAGAATGGAGTGTGTGTTTTCAGAAGATGAAAAGAGCTTAGCTGGCTTAGCCTGCAAATTGAAGTCTGAGAGGAGATAGGATTATTCTAAGTAAGTGCATAAGAGAGGATTAAGCATGAGGGAGGAAGAAGAACTCTATAAACTGAAGGACAATGATGGTAGGTGAAAAGAAAGGTTAGGCACTGTACATTAGCAAACTTAGTCTGTCAACTGAATGATTCCTAACCATTAGAGGAGTAATTTTCACCCACCCGTCTGCATCACCTCAAGCTAACTGGGGAAAGAAAGAGTTAGAGACTTCACTCTGGGAATTTGATCTATTTTTTTTTTTTCCTTTTTTAGGATCTTGCATTGGTTTTGTGACTTTTTTGTTTTCCCTTTCTCTTTCTGCTCAGTTATTTCTAAGCTTCTACTGGACAAAAAAAAAAAAGGCAATTTTTTGGTTTGGTTTTTTTTTTTTTTTTTGATGTAGTGGTGCAGGACCCAGGCTTGGTTGGGGGCTGCCATAATGCTAATAAGCATCCTTCTTTGCTGTCAGTATATTTCTATGTGCGTGTATTTGTCTTCATCTTGGTTAAATTATTCGTATTCTCAAGTCAAGTTGAATTTCAGAGTATTGGTAACTTTCTAAAGCACTGAGGGTAGAAAGAAACATTGTTTTGGGATTTTTTTAAGTAAGTATTTCTTTATCAGCATGATTCTGCTGTGGCCATTGTTACAGAGAAAATTATCCTCTTTTGCTCTGCCAAATCAGATATCAGAGATCTAAAAAATAAAATTATGGCCAGTTTATATGGAATTTCATCCCTCCATGAACTTTAGTGGTTTTGAGGTTCTTGCAAATGAGCTGCAATCACATTTGTGAAGGTTGTAAACATGCTTTATGAATCATGCAAACCTAGAACCTGCTTCTGAAGTCAACCCACTTGGGTCTCAATGCCTTTTAGTTTGAGTTTTAGCCTTTCTGTCACCTCAGCTTAGAATTTCAGTGTTCGCTGCATTCTTCTAAGAAATAGTGAGAATTGCTATCAGTGGCACTAGGCAGTATCTCCATGTGAATGGAACTGGATAGCCACTGGAGAAGCTGTCTCCCTGCCACCAGCCTTACATGGCTTCATGCATAGAATCATAGAATAGTTAAGGTTGGAAAGGACCTTAAGATCATCAAGTTCCAACCCCCCTGCCATGGGCAGGGACACTTCCCACTAAACCGTCACCCAAGGCTCTGTCCAACCCAGCCTTGAATGCCGTTTTTGAAATCAATGGAGTTTATATACTATCTGTCTTCTAAAGGAAAAGATCATCTTTCAGTGATTAAACTAGGGTGTAGTTAACATGTACGTCTTGCTGCCAAAACTCTTGCTAGCTCCTGAGGTGAGGTGATACCCTAAGGACTTGCTCCTACCAGGGCATTGGGAATCACAGAAGTGTGGTATCTACACCTGCAGAGCACTGCTCAATAAAAGAGAGGGGGAATGTGCAGATATGAGACAGTGACAGTAAGCTCACTAAAGGACCCATGCTTGCTATTCTACTGTTTCCTGCATTCCATGAATCTTCCCCTTAGAGGCATTTGTCTTTCCAGAGCTGAATAGAAGGCAACAAAACAAAGGTTGTTTCTATCAGCCTTTGTGTATTCCTATGGCTAGAGGTGGCTTTGCATATGGCTTATCTTCTATTGAAGAGTGTGTGTTACAGCCGTTATAGCTTTGAGTTTGGAAATTTCTCAAAAAACATTTACTAGGTGGAAGAATGAGAAGTTAGACCATAATGCTTTGCAAAGACTGACAGTGCCTTCAAAGGTAGAAGTGGCTCTGATCATCCAGGTACATTAGCCAACTTATGCTTGTGAAACTTCCCTCCCTGTAGAAAAAGCCTTTTTTTTTTTGAAATGTAAGGACTCCCTCCAGGGATGTGTGGTGCTTTTCTGCCAAGGCAGGGAAGTAATTAACTGCCATGATCTCTCGCCCATGCTGTGCTTCTCACAACACTTTGAAGGAGCTTACTAGATGCATATAACTTGCCATGCTCATCCCATGTTAAAGCAATCAAGTGCTAAATCCACTTTTTCAAGCTTGGGCCAGAGCCAGAGGAGTGAGTCAGTGATGTGGAGCAGGTGTGGCTTCCTGATTTCATTAATTTAGATAATTGCAGGTCCTCTTCAACAGCATCAACCTCTTCTGTGTCTTATACGGTAAGTCCCTGGTTTATAAATCCGATTGCTGGGGTTGTTTGAGGATCAGTTTTAAAAAAATTCTTCGCTTTCCCTCATGCATGTTGACTCTGTCTGGCTGCCCACTTGACCAGTCAAGTCCAATTTCTGTTTTAATGAGCTTTTGGAGATGTGATGAAGTTTGAATGCCAAGGGCTGGCAAGGAATTACAGTATTGCCCAACTTTACCCTCTGATTCTTTCCTTCCCTGAAGCCTTTGTTGCTGCAGCACTGCAAGTGGGGTCAGCTCTGAAAAGATTTTGATTGTGTAAGGAAGGAACATGCAATTTGTAACAGTAAATAAATAATTACATGGGGAATGTGAATGTTAGATTGAATAACAGTGGTAAAAAGAGAATGTTGTGGTTCTGATTTGGAGAAAGGAGACTGATATATTCAGGGGTTTACTGCTTTTAGACCAGGTTTAGAGATTCTCGGATAGCTACCTCTGTTTTCATACAGCACCTTTGTACCTTGTTTTTTCTAACAACTTCAGCAGTCTTCAATATGCAAACACATGAAGACTTTTGATGGATTTTTTTTTTTTAATCTTTTTTCCCCAAATACTGATAAAGTACTGAAAGACAATACTTAACCCAAGTTTTCACATCTGTAAGTAAGAATTCTAAGCTGGAAAACTCATAAAGTTAAGAGCTGAAATCTAGCTGTTGAAGTCAAAGGATTTTTGTATGCATAATCCAAAAGTGTGTTTGTTTGTGTATGTAACATCAAACAGTACAAAAAAAAATATTACTTTATATGAAACTTTTTGAAGTGTTGGGTTTTTTTTTTTTTTTTCCCTTTTTTTTTTTTTTTTTTTTTGTGCCTTGGAACTCCAGATTGGTATAGAAACACGTTCATTGTAACAAGTTTATCATTTGTCACTGCCAGTGTTTAATTCTGGACATTTTTCTTAGTATTTGTATGGCTTTCAAATCTCCTTTGTGGCTTTTAGAGCATTTTCAGAAGTATGCCTACATTATCTGTGTGTTTGGAATCAGGAAAATCTGTTACATAAATATAATTCCTATGTTTATTTGGAGAAATTTAAGAATAATAATAAAGCCAATAGATATATGGAACATTGCTTGTAGCTGATTGAATGATTTCTTTCAGTCACTTTATTAATTATCTCTTTTAAGGGTATTATATTATGCTATAGCAACAACAGCCATTCTGGAATTCAGCCTTTATTCTGTTTAAAGATGAATCTTGCAACCTCTCTGAAAACACACAGATATAATCAGAGCAGCTTTAATCTCGTGAACCAAGTAACAGATCTTGGGATATTTTAATAAATATGATTAGCTATTCCCAGGATAAATAAATGATAAGGAGTTAACTGTCAGCTGTCATCGCTAAGTGTCTGTCCTGGGTTCAGCAGTAGCAGTCATTTTTTCTCCTTCTTAGTAGCTGGTCCAGCTCTGTGTTTTTGACTTTTGGCTTGGGAACAGCGCTGATAACACTGATGTTTTTAGCTACTGCTTAGAATGCTTTGTCTGACCAAGGACTCTCTGAGTCTCTTGCTCTGCCAGGGAGGAGGGGAAGCCAGGAGGAAGCAGAGACAGGACACCTGACCCAAACTGACCAAAAAGGTATTCCATACCACAGCACGTCATGCCCAGGATGTAAAAACTAGGGGCAGGGACCCAAAAGAGTTGGTTACTGCTCAGTCGGGCTGGGTATTGGTTGGTGGGTGGTGAGTGGTTGTATTCTCTTCCCTTGTTGTTTCCCTTATCATTATTATTATTGGTGGTAGCAGTAGTGATTTGTGTTAACCTTAGTTACTAAACTGTTCTTATCTCAACCCGTGGGAGTTGCATTCATTCGATTCTCCTTCCCATCCCTCCGGGAGCTGGGAGGGGAGGAAGGGGAGGGGAGACTCCAGGGACTGTATGGTTTTTCTGAGTTACAGCTGGGTTTAAACCAACAGTGTCTAATTTCCAAGCAGGTGATTTTAGAGGTAAGCACAGTGTTCAAAAGTCTGCAGACTTGCTTTCTACAAGAAGTATTCCTTCTCCTTTTTTATGGATCAAATTCTATATGCACTGAAAGCACCTGCAGTGGTCCCATTTTAGCATAGTGAATCGTGCCTTATGGGGACATAGGAAAACTTCAGCAGGCTTTGTGGGGTCTAATCCAGGCAATGGTGAGTAGTGTGGCTCAATGAACTGCACTGTTATTGTGAGAAATAACAAATCCTCTCAGATGCTTGATCAGCCAGTGTTCAACTCAAGGGTGATTTCACAAATGGAGGCCAAGAACTTTTGCAGGCTGTATAGGACAGGAAGCGAGATAATGTGATGTGGCAGATTCTGCATGGAGGAGAATTGGGGTCATTTGGTATGCCCATGTATAATGCAACCTTATGCCATAATTAAGACGCTGGATAGAAGCTGTTGAGAAGGATTAGCTACTGATCCATACATTTTATGTTTCTGTTTATTTAAGATAAAGCCTTATGCTAGCGATCTTTTTTTTTTATATGTGTATTTATATATTAAGCCCCTTTAAGGCTTTAATTTTTTTTTTCTTTGTAGATATTTAGGTTTTGGGGTTTTTTTTGTCTTTATCTCTGTTTAGGTTAAAAGGATTTCTAAAAGTTTGTCTGTCTTTAGAAGGTGACCTATAAAGCAGGACAGAGATCTATAGAATTGAACCAACACTCCCATGATTCACTGTAGCACAATACCCAAGGGGAAGTACGTCACTTATTTTCAGGGAAAAGTGGAGAAATCTCATTTTTCAGGTATGCAGAAATGATTGTGTGTGCCTTCTTTTTAAACAGTGAAATTTCCCATAAAAACTGGGCACTCCCACTGAAATTTTCTTCCCTCAAAAAAACATTATTTCTGTCAGTAGACAGCTGTGACTGAGAAATGTCACCTGCTCAAATTCTGGAGACTGAGAGGCATGAAATAATTATGTAGAAGGAAGTCGTGGACTGAAGGCCAGAGCCAACGTGAGCTTAAAGACCCCTGTTGGAAGTCAGCTTTGATAGACGAGAGAGAAGACAGGCAGAACCAGGTTACATTCAATTATTCAATTCACTTCTATCACTGGTTATTTCTAATCTTCAAGCTGGTGCTTAGGAACAAAAGGTTGGGGCAACCATATGTTTCGAATGTGTGCCAGTGAAAATAAAATGATCAACTAGTAACAAAGGTAGACTTCTCATCTTACGTGCAAAGTGTGAGCAGACCCCTTAAAGTTTAAGTTGTATTTGAAACCGATCTTTGTTTTCCTACCTAAAGAAAAATCATCCTGCTTCTCTTTCTTTGCTTTTCCATTCTGTTTTCTTGCTCTCAGCAAATATCACATTTGATTTCCAAGTTAGATTGTTCAGCTTTATCAATTTTATACTTGTCTGGCCATTTGCAGTTCCCATGGTACTTCAGTGGAGATGAAGGTTATTTCAGGACATTTAGTCTGGAGATGATTTTCCTCCCATTTTAAAGAAACTGGGAGATGGAAAAAAGTCACAGAAAATGGGTGAATCAATTCTTGAGGGCTATATCAGATCTCTGCCAAGTTCCCAGAAGATCAGATATTTTCTGCTTTCCTATGCTGGGTAGGACCAGAGACCCATCTGCACCACAGATGAAAACAAAGCATAGTATCCCCTTGTTCATGGATGATTTGCCTGTAAGGGAATTAAAGATTCGCCTGTATTGTGGTATATTTACTTTTGGAGGTTGCATAGCTATGGTTAGGGAAATTCGCCATGTGCGGAAGAGTCTTTCTTGTCACTCAGATGAAACAAGGCTTAGGAATAGCCTTTCTTCTGCAGCCCGGAAAGCCGGCTGCATCAAAAGGAGCGTGACCAGCAGGTTGAAGGAGGTGGTCCTGCCCCTCTACTCTGCTCTCGTGAGACCTTACTTGGACTATTGTGTGCAGTTTGGTGTCCTCAACATAAAAAGGACATGGAACTGTTGGAACAAGTCCAGGAGAGGGCCACGAGGATGATGAGGGGACTGGAGCACCTCCCGTACGAAGACAGGCTGAGAAAGTTGGGGCTGTTCAGCCTGGAGAAGAGAAGGCTGTGTAGAGACCTCATAGCAGCCTTCCAGTATCTGAAGGGGGGGCTATAGGGATGCTGGGGAGGGACTCTTCATTAGGGACTGTAGTCATAGGACAAGGTTTAAAACTTAAACAGGGTTAAAACTTAAACAAGGGAAGTTTAGATTGGATATAAGGAGGAAGTTCTTTACTGTAAGGGTGGTGAGGCCCTGGAATGGGTTTCCCAGGGAAGTTGTGAATGCTCTATCCGCGGCAGTGTTCAAGGCCAGGTTGGACAGAGCCTTGGGTGACATGGTTTAGTGGGAGGTGTCCCTGCCCATGGCAGGGGGGTTGGAACTAGATGATCTTAAGGTACTTTCCAACCCTAACTGTTCTGTGATTCTGTGAATACAAACACACAAGGCTCTTCCACTGGAAAAATCAGTCTGAGAAGCAATGCTGTGAGAAATAATCTCATGTGCCATATAGGTTTTACCAAGAACAAGCAATAGGTACAAAATGCAAGGCTTCGGAATAAAAAAAAAAAAAAAAAAAAGTCTATTGAATGCATTTGTATCTCTCAGTTTTCCAGTTCAGAAAATAGAACACAATTCATATGTATGAGTAATTTGTATCAATTCATAATTATCATGTGTAAAATTAATTCAGTGCATAAGTAAAATATTCAAAGGCAAAATGAAATGGCCATAATAAACCCATTTGTAATAGAGACATGCACACTGCACTCACTAAAGTTTTGGAACCGTTTGCAAGATGGTGGCACCCAAATGAAAGATGTGGTGCTGTTCAGAGCAGGAAGCCTTGTCTTTTCTCTCATTTCCCCCTCATCCTACACTGCAGGAACTCATTTAATCTGGAGTCTTGAACTATAAAACTAGTAACTGGTTTTCCTGTGGGTAAAAATTCAAGTTCAACTGTTTCCAACACAAGCCTTTTCCCATTCCTGGATCCTTCTTCAATTCATGTAGATTACAAACTCCTTGTGCACTCTTGAGTCTGCTTTTCTAGGATATACAGGCTGAGAGCTTCTTGGATCTAAGCAAAGGACAATTTTAAGAATACACCAGCAGATACACCTCAGCTTTTGCATCTATTCTTCCTCCTGCCTCTAGGGTAATACCTATGTTCTGCCATGATCACTGTTCCAAGCACTACTGCTATTAATAGTGTTTCCCAAATGACTAACTCATTTGCTCACCCTGGTCATTGTGGTCAGTCAGTGACCTTTAACAGACGAAAGCCTGAGGAAGTGGTGAATGAACTTGCTTCCTACAATCAAAGCAAATTCAGACAAATAATTTTTTCATTAAGTTTTAACCGATGATTTTTATGACAAATTTACTCTTCTTGTTGTTATTACACCAAATGGCATCAATGAGAGAAATGCACCATTCTGAGCTATTAACAGTTTGGGATTTTTTAGCTCTTCACGTGAATCCCAAGGGACCAAGGGATGAAGGAAGAGTTCTACTAAATTTTTGGGAGGTTTTTAGGATTAGTTTTGCCACACCTCTATCCATATCATGGATTGGGCCATGAAGAGGTAGGTAATTATATCAAGTTCTATATTAGCTTAGTAATCTGGGGATATGCAGTGTGTGCTGTGCATGCTATAAAAATGGTTTCTCCAGGTGTGCGTTACTGTACAATAAAGTGTGCAAGGAGGTAAATTTATTAGTATCATCCACCTGAGACGAATGGCCATTGTCAGGCAGAGTGCACCCCAGCCATCTTTCTCTGGAGATGCAGTTAATTCACAGCATTCTTTTGAGGCTGAAATACAACTCTGTAGTGTCACCATTCTTGGCAAAAGCAAAAATTGTGAGGGTGGGAGAAAGTGGAGAAAATACTTCAGCAATGGCTTTGGTTACATGTCTAATTGCCTCCATTTTTAGATGATATTTTATGTACACTTTAGAACACCTCAGCATGTAAAAGCGCACATTCAGGTTAATTGAAGGCAGATGGCCCCAAAACAGAGGTTCTTAAAAATCAATATGGGCCACTGGAAAGCTCAGGCCACTTGATTGCTTCTAGCAGAGTCAGTGGTTAATTAGGAACGGAAAAGGAGATTCCCAATTTTCAGTGACAGCAAAATGATATTAAGTGGAAATTTATCTGGCAAGGTGGTTTTACAGTCAGAACAAACGAAATGTTTACAGAGGACACTATTTTTGAGAATCAGTGTGAAGCACTGAGGTGACTATAGTCTGACCCCTTCAACATTGGTCCTAACACTACTACTTTGTTTTTAAATTGTTACAATTATGAAGTTAAGCCTGTGTTTCAAGCATGCTCCTCTTAGCCTGCTTCTTGTCTACGTAATCTGCTTAATATTTTTCTTCTGGAAGGTGTCTTTCCTCTCAGTTGGACAAGCAAGGTGTCTACTCCCAGCCAGGACTGTGAGTGTCCTGAGAGTCTGACTGTCTATTCTTGGGTGTATTTGATCCTGGTTTATGGAGTTTCATGTTTCCTGATTCTTCCTTTGAGAGAAGTAAGGTGCATGCAATGTGTCATCTTCAAATTATTTTTAGCAGTAGGCAATTTAAGGTAAAAATAGAGAAGGCATTCATTTGATCTTAATGCAATGACTACTTAAACAGTTGCTATATTTAGCAGAACAAAATAAGAGACAGTTGTTTTCTAAGTACCTGCACAGTAGTTTTGCTCCAAGAGGTTCACTGTCTGGTTCATCCATTTTAAAAAGTCAACAAGATATTTATATCACTGTCTATTTTCCTCTACAAAGACTCTAAACAACAGGCTTGATACGGGGACAAACCTATTTTCTGTATGTATCTGTTTTTCTCTGAGATTCCATTCAAATAAAACTTCTCCCTCTCTGCTTAAGGATATACATAATAGAGTTCATGAATTACTGGAATAAAAATATCAGTTGTCACATTTCCCTAACATATTAATGGTTGCCAGTGTGTAAATGCTGCTGTTGTCCCTTGTGTATTGACAGACAGTAAACAAAAACCTTTACTCAATGTACATGTGAAGCCTAAGGACTGTTTTTGTAGTTAAATAAAGTATAAGTGGGTAACTGATCCACAGAAAATGCAGTGCTGCATGCAACACTAGTGGGGCTCAGAGTTAGGCAAGAGATTTTCAGAAAAAAATATGGTAAGAAAATGTCAATTAATTAAAGCCATTAAGGAATCTAGATATGTTTTGAGAACTTTTATCTGGAAAGGTTTATCTCAGCTCCGGGATGGGAAGAGTATTTTGAAAAGGAATACAGCTCAGTAAAAACACTAGGGTTTTCCTCACCAGCTTTGCAGCAGCATCAGGTTTTATTTCCCACTAAGCCACTGTGCCACATGTTTTACACTTTTGGTTATTCCAGATCAATTCTACCATGAATGTTCTCACTCTCTGAAGAAACAGATACTCAGTGGAGAAATCTGCAGGACCCCTGCAACCTTATGGCAGTAACTGGACATGCCCTCACTATCTTCATATGAAAGACAACAAGAGCAACAACAATGAAATTTCTTTGAAGCAGAAGGAAGGAATTCAAGCACTTTGGTCATCTGATGAAAATGCATTTTCCCTTTCAGATTGAGGCACCTCAAGAAGCATAGAGTACAAGCTTCAGTTTTTTGCTGAACTGCCTGGTGGCTGGAGGTGCCTCTATCCCCAGAGACTAAAGGCAGCTTTGATTAACCAGCTCAGTTAAGTTCCTTCAATCTTCTTTTGACACAGCACCTGCTGCGGGAGAACATGAGGCTCAGATCTACAGAGAGAATTCGATATCTAACTTTCTTGTTTAAAGAGATAAGCCCATTGAGATCAGTAGGAGTGGGGCACATATATATCTCTCGATCTTCAAATTTGCTGGGTAGCGCCAACATCAAAGGAAATGTCAATCTTCTGTCTCCTCAGATTTTTTGTTAATCTATGAATTGTCTTTATGATGTGAATGTAAATTCATTGTGAAGAGATATGTTCTTCATTATTACTTTTTCTCACTGAAATGTTAAAATATTAGGCTATTTTATCTGACTTCCACAAAAACCCTTTAGGTGTTAATGTAGATTGCTAACCCTCTTCCTTTTTAGCATTATATTTCTTCTAGATCTCTTCACGGCTTTCCTCTTTGGCTAATAACAGTTTGGGAATGCACAAGCCAACAGGACTCTTCCTGCTTCGCAGAGTCTTGTGACTGGCTGTCTGCTGCCAATGCACCTGCAATTACCCATTCCTGTTGCACTAGCAAATAAAAGCTGTCTGGGATTATTAGCTCAGGCATTGCTTCTCCTCCTGTATTAATTTAAATGTAGGTGTTGCATTGAAGGCCCTGAAGCTGTGCTGTCAGTCCTTGTTTTGTGAAATAATCCATTAAAATGCTTGTTGTTGCCTTTTTTTTTAGGGACTGTGGTAATGTGAGTTATAAGGTTAAGTAAGCAAATTGCTGCTACTTCTCTAGAAATACTGAATTCTTAAGAAATGAATTGGACTACTCTTATTATTTACAATAAGAAAGTGCAGAGACTGCGACTCAGTTACACTTGTCAGCAATGAGCACATCAATGAGGCAAGAGAAGGTCATGTTTCCAAGATAATGGGATTCCCTACCAAATATAGCTGCTGCTAGGGGAAAGTGAGGAATGGGTTTCCTAACACGAGGCAAGACAAGTGCTTTTAAAATATTATTTTGATTTAGAGTGAATAGAGATTTTAAGAGAAAGTGTCCTCTAAATTCAATCTTTCACCCATGAAAACCTGAAAAGTTTTTATTTTGATAAAATGGGGATATTGGAATTTTGTGTCAACCTCATGTGTATGTGCACACAAATATAAATGTGCATAATCATCTAATCATTCTACACAGAGAGATTGTTTTATATAACATGAAAAAAACCTTTTGAAAATTGCAAAAATAAGGTGTTATTAAATTTTCTTTAAATGCTGCTTTAAAAATAAGCAGAATTGCTTCTAAAACAATTTGTCAGGAGGAAAGCTGAATGTTTTTTGTTATATAAGCAGTAATGGAAGTTTCTGTCTTATACCAACTTACTTAAACAGGATGAATAATATGTCCAAGGCAAGACTAGAAACTTGGGTGATGCAGAAACTGTTAAAATACTGTGAATTTCAGTCTGTAACCAATCTAATCAGAAAACCTTTTATTTACTTTCAGCACCTGCTAAAGCATTTATCTGCCTGGCAGAAGCTTTTCTAATATTTTCCTCTTCTGTTTTAGACTGGTCAAAACCCAAAATTGTATAGATACACATGAAGGAGATGTGGGACAGGCCAGATCCCAGGCTTAGACTTTTCAGGTGGGTTTGCAGTACTGAGAAACCACCCAGAATGCTTGAAATATTGTGATTTCTATGAAAGTTCTTCTCTAGTTCTTTTTTGATGTTAGCTTCGCTTGGAATTCTCTCTCTTCTCTTGATCCTTTCAGTGCTTGGAGTTGAGAAACTCAGTGCAGAATCGGCAATTTGGTTAAACTTCCTGCTAAGGTGGTTTTTAATTTAAACTAGTAGCTGCAACCATAAATCACCAGGAAAAACAATACCTTAAAAAATCAGTTTGCATCAGCATCTATCATTAATTCTACTACATCACTGAATTAGCAGCCATACCCAGCTCTCTGAGGCAGATCAATCATACTATTAGCAGGTTCCCATGATACTGTCCCACAGCAACCAGTCTCTATCCATTTTATCCTGCACAAAACATCACCAATACCATCTTATCTTAATACCAATCCCTAAATGTTTATTACACCAAAATCTCTGGAACAATCTGCCTAGAACTGAAAGAGACACCACGAGGATCAGCACTGCTTTTCAATTGTCCAGACAATCAGCACTGGCGTGTTTCACTGTATGCAAATTGGCTTGGAAAAAGAGAGACAGTCTTTCCTCCCAGGCAATCAGAACTGCTAAAGATATCATGGGCTGATTGGTAGTGAATCTGAGGCTGTCCTATACATTCCCATTCTCAAAACATTTGTATGGGATTGTGACCATATTACATCTGGTCTCTTAGGGAATGTGCAATAAGTTAAGCTGTTTCCCTTGCAGATGACAGATACGACTGGGGGAGATGGACTGATGACTAACACAAAAATCTTTCCATCAGTATCCTTACATCTTATTGATATTAGAGCTAAAGCTGTTATAGGTTTAAGCAGAGGGAAGGCTGTTTCTGAATACATTAGGGAAGCAATATTGAGGGAGCAAGATATTTTCAGCTTAAAAAAAACCTACAGAGTTGAACAGTCTCTTGAAAGAATTTAAGGGTGACAGAAAATGCACAGATATCCTTGGATTGTCATTGGGATAGATACAGAAAGGAGACATTAATGGGTGGCATATCCATTTTCTGGATCAGAAGGAAGAGAGGCTCTCCAGAGTCATGGATCCTAAGTCTGTACGAACTGATGCTGATGGTAGGCAAGTGAATATTTAAAAGTGGTTGCCCTGTGAAGCATCAAGGTATCAATGCATGTGTACATGGTATGAAATTACATTTATATCAGCTGAGGCTTGGACTCTGTATGTGTCAGTGCAGGGTAGAGAATGTCACTCCAGTGCTCAGAAAGATTATGCCATGGACACAGTGGCTTAGGACCCTCTATTTGTCATCCAAACGCTGCTTACTTTCTATGCCATTGAACCAACGCATTGTTGAGGTGTCAAAGCATTGTAGTTGTCCTTCTCCCTTGTTGATTTTTGCTTCCCTCAATCTCCTCTTTGGCCATCTGGCGTGCAATCTCTTTCCTAGAACTGATTCATACTGGGGTGTAGCTGCCACCTTTTTAACCCTAAAGACCTCTGCAGCCTGCTTGAAGCCTTGTGGTTGAGTTGGCAAAGGATGCTGTCAAGTGGATTGCTTCTCTATTCTCACTGAAAGCCAAAGCACAACGCTTCGTCCCACTGGAAGGTGGTAAGTCAGTGTGGATTCAATGAAATAAACATTCATGTCCATGAGCTGAATCTTGCCTGAATTCCCCAGGTCTGATGGTTTGTTTGGATTTTGCAAGGAAGGATGAAAAACATGAACTCTGCTCCTCCAGAGACAGAAAAAAATCATTTTTTCATAGATCTGAGAGCAATTTTTGTTTTATTTTCACACTGAATTCAGCTGGGTTCTGCAGAACAATTCCTCCTTGCCTCTTGCCCAAAGGCTGGAGCTCGGAGCTGATGGCTTTTTTAGCTGTGGCTTGTAGCCGTGCCCTCAGCAAATATAGTTCAAGTTCAAAATGTGTTTGCTCCTCTGTAGTCTTCTGGAAAGGACTCCAACTCAGAAAGCTGCGTTCAGCTGTAGAGAAATTTTAATGCTGAATGAAATGGGTTTTTAAGGGGAGGAAGGTGGTGTTGCTAGAACATCTATGTGCACTATGGGGTTGGGATCTCTGTGACTAGGTGATTAAGAGTGCCTGGACTTACTATACTGAAGTTATATGAAACCAGATCTCAAATTGAAGAAACTCTGTTCATATGTATGTTTTCTCCTAGTAGAGGAATGTTGTCACCAAGTCAAAAAAAACATATAAAGTTTGGAGGGAAGGTTGACATGTAAGGAAGAGGGTATATCTCCCATTGCATTCTGCAGATATCTTGTCAGTTAATATTGCTGCAGTTAAATTCACAGCAAATGGACCTTGGGTCTCAGCTAATGCAACAGTTCTTGAACTTTTAGCAGCTCAGTTTTATCTGAGCAAATGTAGGCTCAAACCATGTGAAGCATCTCAAAGATGCTGAAAAGCAGCTTTATATAAAAAAAATGAAAGGTAAATCACTTCAGATGGCAAACTGCATCAGGAGACTTAAATAAGGAAAAAATATTGTTTCAGTGACAGTAATATTAGCTGCCACAAACAAAATCAGTCAATGAAAGCACTTTGGAAAGTTTAAAAGCCAAATGAATGAATAAGCTTCTCCCTAAATTCAATATTCTCTTGTATAAAATATTAGCACTTGGACTAAAATCACCTCCTCAGTATAGTATTTTTTTCTGTTTTATCAGCAATCTCTCTCTTCCACCTAGTAAATTCATTTATTTGTTCAAAACTGCAGTGTGTTGCCAGCACTTTCCAATACACATATATAAGATAATGCACCCTTCATCCACCTTAAGTCTCTTATTCCACAGGTTATTGATTTAGCCATAGTATTGTAAAGACAAACAGACAAATTCTCTGCCTTTCTCTCACTCAAGTGATCAAAGCTTCTCCTGCCTCATGAAATCTGCCTCTGATAATGAAGGCACTAGGGACTATGGTTGCATGTGGCCAAGCATGGAGAGTCTCTGTGCTGAAAATCACTTCCCCACCATCCCAGTGGCTCACAATTAAGGTTATGCTCTGATGCAGCTCAGTCCAAGCTGCAGTGGGTTTTTGAAGAGGGAAAAGCCAATCTTTTGTAGACCCAAGGAGTTCATCACTAAGAACAATAAAAGGCAGGGAAGAGTTCTTCAAATCTATCCCTACTTACGTTTTTCTAAGCAGCTGAGGTAATGAGCTTGAACAGTGTGTTGGCTAATAGTCAGCAGTATGGGTAATGAAAAACACCTCAGGGACTGGAAAGGTTGTATTCATTTTTGCGTCATGTGTTTCTGTTAGGAACATAGATATGTTTATATCAGTGATAGTTTATACCATTGACAGTTTATATCAGTGCTGTAAAGAGCTAACACTGTCTACATGAAGAGAAAGATTTTCTGTCATAACAATGTGGAGCGATGTGTGTGACCCCCTCATGTTGCCAGTGGCTCCATTCAGGACCATGAGCCAGCCAGCTCATCTGCTTTCTTGAGTAAAGCCTCATAAATTTCATTACTTTTAACTCCTGCTCTGCGGGAGATTGAGGTCTGTATTTTCATGCACTTTTAAATGGAGCAACAAGGCTTACCCTGCACTTTAAATCTGCAAGATGCACTTGAATTTTGGGCAAAGTTTGACCTAATTGATTGAGAAATTTTGACCCTGCCTTCCAGGTAAGAAGCCAGGTCAGTGATCCAGGCTTCCTCCACCTCCAGGAAGGATTTTTGTGGCTCAGTGTGCCAGAACGTAAATTCAAAGAGGATTCCCAAATCCCAGTAACAGAGACCGTGGCTGCTTTTACAGGGTATCTTCTTTTGTGAGCACACAAACGCTGCCTGTGTCATCCAGCCAGCCTCTGCTGCTACTTACAGACTTACAAGCTCTCTGATAGTCACCTAAAATTGTCACAAATGAGCAGATAGAAGCAAAAGCAGAACAGTTCCTAGTTAGCAGCTGTGGCTGTGGTTTGCATCTTCATAGACTCACAGAATGGTTTGGGTTTTAAAGGACCTTAAGAGCAGCTGGTTCCAAATCCTTTGCCATGGGCAGGGGTGCCCCACACTAAACCATGCCACCCAAGGCTCTGTACAACCTGGCCTTGAACACTGCCAGGGGTGGAACATTTGCCACTTCTTTGGGCAACCTGTTCCAGTGCCTCACCAGCCTCACAGTAAAGAACTTCTTCCTTACATTTAACCTAAATTTTCCTTGTTTACATTTAAACCGTTTCCCCCTTGTCCTATCACTACAGTCCCTAATGAAGAGCCCCTCCCCAGCATCGCTATAACCCTCCTTCAGATACTGGAAGGCCGCTATGGTCTCTCTGCAGCTTCTCTTCTCCAGGAGGAACAGCCCAAACTTTCTCAGCCTATCTTCATGCAGGAGGTGCTGTAGTCCCGTGATCATCCTCCTGACCCTTCTCTGGACTTCTTCCAAAAGTTCCATGTCCTTTTCATGTTGAGGACATCAGAACTCCACACAGTACTTGGAGTCTCACAAGAACAGAGTAGAGGGGCAGGATCATCTCCTTCAACATGCTGATCACACTCCTTTTGATGCAGCCCAGGATGCGGTTGGCTTTCTGGGCTGCGAGCGCACACTGCAGACGGCTCATACTCAGCTTCTCATCGGCCCACACCCCCAAGTCCTTTTCTGCAGGGCTGCTCTGAATCTCTTCTCCACCCAACCTGTAACTGTGACAGGGATTGCCCCAACCCAAGCGCAGGACCTTGGACTTGACCTTGTTGTACTTCATGTGATCGGCATTGGCACACCTCTTCTGGAGGCAAACATATAACCTAAATATTTAAGAAATACCTGCAAAATATTCTGGGGTCAGGAGGAAAAGCCAAGAAGATAAGAGACTGTGGCACTTTGCCTTTTCCTTCTCTGCATGACCTGTTTTGTACCTCTTACGAGACAAAATTCAAACAAAGCCACACAGGACAGGTTAACTTTCAACTGAGTAGAAGGAGAAGCTTCTGATCCTCTGGCACATCCCAAATGCCCTGATGTCTGGGTCCCTCACAGCCAGGGAAATGTGTTACTTTCTCTTTATTTATCAGTATCTCTCCGCTCCTGGATCCAGTGTTGCTTCAGCCCACTCCTGCAGCAACCCAGCAAACAAAGGAGAACTGCTTGCAGTTCACTTCCAGCTACCAGATCGTACCAAATTTGATGGGGTTTTGTTTGTTTATTTTCTCTGACAAGGACATCTGTTAGCTAGAACTCATCTGCAGCTTTAGTGAACATCAAAAGGGATGTCTGTGAGACTGCAGCTGGATTTAGATGGTACAAAGCCCTTCAAATGATTGTTTAAATCTCTTTTTCTCTTCTGCATCTCCAGTCCTCAAATAGAGATGGGCTAATTTTTAATGGATCTTCAGCTTTTCCAGATTAATTTAACGTGACTTTCCTAACTTGTTTTTAGGATCACCTTTGGGGTTAAGTATGCCATTTATTGATTTTAAGAAAACAAGCAGAAAATATATCCTAAAATGCATACATGTATATTTTCTTTCAGTAAAACCAGGTATCTCGAGAAGTGGAGGGAAAGCAAGTAAATTGGAGAGCATTCTTCTTTGTAATTCCTCTCCTCCTCATACCAACTAGCATACCCTTAATCTCAGGAAGACCTGATTTAGGAGTACTGTGCTTTCATGTTGTATGCCTATATGAGTGTTTATTTAGTTGTGAGTTGATTGATTAGGAAATAAATGCTTTTCAAGTTGACAGTATAAATAATGAAACTTTATTAGTGATATATGTGACACATTTAACAATGCTAATTTTCTGTACTGCTCTGTGTAATTCATTTGCCTTTTTCAGTAGGCTGTAAACAATAGAATGTTTGAGGGAAATCGTTAATTTGATGGCTTTTTAAAATGCAATGGAAAGGAATCCAGAATTTAGAAATATTTCCAGAGTGCCACCCAGTGGCAAAAGAAGTGAAATCACAAGAAAATTGAACTCAGTTTCAGCTTTGGAGAGTATGTCTTAATACGCAGAACTGTCTTTCCATTTTCCTCTACAGCTAAACACAAGCAGTTATTAATGGCTTTTATGCAGTTTAATGGTAATTGCAACACTATTTATTTATTTATTTATTTAATATTGAAAATACATGTATGGTACAAATAATGAAAATTGATGCCTCCTCTGCTTTCAGCTTTTAGAAAAAATAACAACTGTCTGGCCTGAGCCCAGACTTAAGATTTGATTTAATCATCCTTTGTTCTCATACCTCAAAACATTTGTCATTAAATCTTGACTACATTTGCACTCTTTTAATTAAAATATAGACCTTTATATTTAAGATGGTAATATACATAAATTGAAGACCACTTATGAAAAGGCTTTAAAACAGAAGATCTTCAAAAAATCAGGTTGATACCTTGTTGCTTACAGGTGTGATTTTATCACAGGTGGTACCTGGTGTTTCCTAGCAAAGACACAGCTCCCAGAGTCTGTGGTTACAGTAGGCTCATTGCTATCCTTGAAGCAGTTTTCTGCTGCTGCTCAGCATCTCACTATGCAGGTAATATTGAGGGTGTTTAAAAAACACAAATTCTGCAGTCTTTTAAATGTTAATTTTGCAAGTGTGGCCCCAGATTTGATGGTGGAGATACCAGGAACTCAACAAATTCTTCTGGTTTCAGGGGGCCTGGAGGGTGATCAGGGCTCAGCTGGAGCTGGCTGGCATAGCTAGAGGTCAGGGAAAGCAGGCAGACCAGCCTGTGTAGGCAAATATTCTTGCATCTCTCTACCTGTCCACTGTGGGTAGATTTGGCATTTCATAACCCAGAAAGCTCCTTGTTGGTGTTTTTATAGAATCAAAAAATGGTTAGGTTTTGTGAGATCCAAGGCTTTTTGTAGCTTGAATAAGCCTGAGTCTGCAACCTCTATTGCTTTTAGCTGAGGTATGGAGCAGGACCATCACTGTGTGATATTGAAGGTACTTTTCTGAGGATGGATTCTGAGAATCTGGACAGGTGTGTGCATCTCTTCTGTTCTTGTTGCCTCCTGGGAGGAGAGTTTGGGGATCTGAAAATGACAATTACTGCTCCTCCAGCTTACTTTATGAGCAATTGCTGTTGGTGCTGTGTTCGGGATCTCCCCTTATCTTCATTAACTTGGTGAACATTTGCAGTAATATAAATTCTGAGAATTGCATTTTGCACCAGATATTTCTGTGATAGGCGTTTTTCCAGTCTAAAGCAGAAAAATCAAGTCTGCTTCACTTTCATTTCTATCTGCTTCTTAACTAGTGTTCCTCAAATTTCTCTTCTACCTGTGGCACATTGCAGGGAATAATTTATGTCAGAGAAGAGACGTAGTTACATTCACAATGACTGGCTTTGGGATTTAGAAATGTTTTCAGTAAGCATGTCATCTGGTAGGGTTGTACACCTTTGAGAGGGATACTTTATGGTAAAAATAACATATAAATTTTGGAAGCTAAGTGTACTGTGTTGTTTTATACCATTTGGTATAAAACTGGTATTTTATTGATCTCAAAATGAGATAACACAGGGGGAATGACAAGAAAACTCTGAGAAAAGCTATGTGAAACTGAGGCAGGAAGATCTTTTTTCTTCTCCTGAATTTTGAATGAACTGTGAACGAGAAGACTCTTACAACTGTAACAGAGAGCAATTAGTATGGACAATGTGGTTTGCAAAGTACTACATCCTGTCCATTTTAATCCAAGCTCTGCTCTTGCGTTTCTTGGGTAAAAAATCCGGCAAAATTACGTAGGGATCACATTTTCAACCTTTGTGTTTTCAAAGCCAGAAGCAGAAAAATATGCCGAAGAAAATGTTTAATGGCAGCATGGAAAGTCCTCTTTCCAAATGTATTTCTAGACTCCTGTTGGCAATAGGTGGAGAGAAACTGGTGGAAAAAGAAGGAGCAGAGGGAAGGTACTTTGGTACTAAGGGGAGGCTGTGGGATTTTTAATGAGGTCAAAAAAGTAAATTGAGTGTTGTCTGCACTAGAATATATTATCAGCTTTACAGGTAGATATTTCCCTTTAGCTAAGGGCTCTTAAATTCTTCTGAAAGGGACATATTAATCATCTGCTTGGAGGTATAGTGCAGGAAATATTTTCCTCTCATTTTTTCCTCTAGGAAATATTTTCCTGTCTAGTTTTCTGAGAGAGAAGCTCTAGCTTAATTACTCAGTATTTTTATGGTTCTCAGTACTGTGTAGAGTAGGTTTCAGCTGTGTATGTGACTGAAATCTGGAAAGAAATGATCAGAATGGCAGCTGTGAATGGTGCAGACCTGAGATACAACTGCAGGGGTTCAAATAAACAATAAGGATCACGATCTTCTGAGAGTAAAGGTTGCATCCTACTTCTATGACTAATGTGCCTGAAAGCAAATGACTGTAGGTGGGTGCCATAAATACCTTCCATGTCACAAGCACAGCTCTCGAAGACAGTGATATCAGCAAGTTGTACTTTTCCTGCAACTTTTTCTATTCCACTTCTACTTTCCCCACTGAGGTTGATTCATTCTGCTGCAGTTTCAAACAGCTACATGAGATCCTTTTAGAATGAGTTTGGAAACAGCTTGTTACAGAAATGTTTTCAGTTTCCACTTGTATTGCCAAATCACTCCTACTTGGATCTTACTGTGTTCCTGAAGTAATTGTGAAGGCTGACAGTGGTCTTGCAGAAGCAGGAACTTAAACTTTATGGCCCTGGAAAAGAAAAAACTTTGCAGGTTTAGCTTAGTTACAGTTTCTCAAACTCTGGAAGATCCTCTGATGGTTGACTCAAAATATCTGATCTTTTTGTTTGTTTTCTATAGAAAGAAAACATCCTAAATCATGCCTGGAGATGTCTCCAGTTGATTAGTTGTAGGTATTTTTACTCCCTCTGAGCCTAGTTTTATTTCACTCTTGGGAACCATTTGTACAAGCAGAAGGACACTCATGCTCTTGAATTATTTTTGTTTCGCTAATAACTCTAAAGTATTTTTGTAACTGGTTGAAATATGTGACCTCCACAAAATACATGCGCTAATACAGTCTCATAAGAAGATCTGCGTGCCATTTTTGCATCTTAAGCTAACCCAGCAGGATAAAAAACACTTTCTGTTTCACCAGATATTTTTAGCTTCCCCTTTCATCTCGTTGGTCACTGTCAGTGGGGGTGAGTGCTACCACACTAACTGTCAGGCCTGGGAGTTCACTAGCATGTCTCAACATATTGCTTCTAGTCTGGTGTTTTCTAACACCTTATTTTCACCAGCCTTTACTATTTTCTTTCTTCTTCATACTAAAATGGTCAACATTGATTTTCATACTTTCTAGTATTTGTGTTATGTATTCATTTCGGTGGACATTGGATCAATCCCTTCAGAAGGTTAAGATTGCCCAAAAGTGAAAAGAAGGTACCATGCAAACAAAAGGCTTGAATATGAGCTGTAGATAAGAATCTTCTCATTGCAAATAAATTTATTTACTTGACTTTCCTACAACCACAAATACAAGAAAAGACACATTAACCTATGTGCTAATATAATGGTTGTATCTTTTTAATAATTCTAGAATGTGTAAAAAAAATTTAAACGTTTTTCTAGTAAATATTTAGAATCATAGAATCATAGAACTGTTAGGGTTGAAAAGGATCTTAAGACCATCTTGTTTCAACCCCCTGCCAGGGGCAGGGACACCTCACACTAAACCATGCCACCCAAGGCTCTGTCCAACCTGGCCTTGAACACCGCCAGCGATGGAGCATTCACAACTTCCCTGGGCAACCCATTCTAATGCCTCACCATTCTTACAGTAAACAACTTCTTTATATCCAATCTAAACTTCCACTGTTTAAGTTTGAACTCATTACCCCTTCTCCTATCACTACAGTCTCTAATGAAGAGTCTCTCTCCAGCATCCCTATAGCCCCCCTTCAGATTCTGGAAGGCTGCTGTGAAGTCTCTCTGCAGCTTCTCTTCTCCAGGAGGAACAGCCTTGTCTTTCTCAGCCTATCTTCATAAGGGAGGTGCTCCAGTCCCCTGATCATCCTCGTGGCCCTCTCCTGGACTTGTTCCAACAGTTCCATGTCCTTTTTATGTTGAGGACACCAGAACTGCACACAATACTCCAAGTGAGGTCTCACAAGAGCAGAGGGGCAGGATCACCTCCCTCGACTTGCTGGTAACGCTCCTATTGATGCAGCCCAGCATATGGTTGGCTTTCTGGGCTGAGAGCACACATTGCTGACTCATGTTCATTTTCTCATCGACCAACACCCCCAAGCCCTTCTCCACAGGGCTGCTCTGAATCTCTTCTCTGCCCAACCTGTAGCGGTGCCTGGGATTTCTCCGACCCAGCTGTAAGACCTTGCACTTGGCATGGTTAAACTTCATCAGGTTGGCATCAGCCCACCTCGCAAGCGTGTCAAAGTTCCTCTGGATGGCATTCCTTCCCTCCAGCATATCCACCGAGCCACACAGCTTGGTTTCAACAGCAAACTTGCTGAGGGCACACTCAATCCCACTGTCCATGTCACTGACAAAGATGTTGAGCAAGACTTGTCCCAACACCCATCCCTGAGGGACACCACTCGTTACTGGTCTCCAGCTGGACATTGAGCCATTGAGCACAACTCTTTGCGTGCGGCCATCCAGCCAGTTCTTTATCCACTGAGTGGTCCACCTATCAAATTGATGTCTCTCCAACTTAGAGACAAGGAAGTCGTGTGGGACACTGTTCAGTGCTTTCCACAAGTCCAGGTAGATGACATCAACTGCTCTACCCCTGTCCACCAGTTCCGTAGCCCCATCATAGAAGGACACCAGATTGGTGAGGCAGGATTTCCCCTTAGTGAAGCCATGCTGGCTGTCACCAAGCACCTTGTTGTTTTTCATGTGCCTCAGCATGCCTTCCAGGAGAATCTGCTCCAAGATTTTGCCGGGCACAGAGGTGAGGCTGACTGGTCTGTGGTTCCCTGGCTCATTCATTTTCCCCTTCTTGAAAATGGGGGTTATATTTCCCTTTTTCCAGTCCTCAGGAACTTCACCTGACTGCCATGATCATTCAAATATGATGGAGAGTGGCTTAGCAACTTCCATTTTCCAGCTCCTTCAGGACCAGCAGATGGATTTCATCAGGTCCCATGGACTTGTATACATTCAGGTTCCTAAGATGGTCTTGAACCAGATCCTCTCCTACAGTGGGCCCAGGGTCTTCATTCTCACTGTCCCTGCATCTGCCTTCCAAGACTTGGGTAGTGTGATGAGAGCATTTGCCAGTGAAGACCGAGGCAAAGAAGTCATTAAGAACCTCATCCTTCTCCAAATCCAGGGTAGCAAGTTCTCCTGATAGCTTTTGGAGGAGGCCTACGTTGTCCCTAGCCTGTCTTTTATTCGCTACATACCTATGGAATCCCTTCCTGTTATCTTTAACATCCCTAGCCAAGTTTAATTCTAAGTGGGCCTTAGCTTTCCTGACCTGGTCCCTAGCTTCCCAGACAACATCCCTGTATTCTTCTCATGCCACCTGTCCTTGCTTCCACCTTTTATAAGTCTCTTTTTTTCCTTCAAAGTTTCCTCAGCAGCTCCCTATCTATCCGTGGAGGTCTTCTGGCCCTCCTGCTGCACTTCCTTCTAGTTGGGATGCAACACTCCTGAGCCTGTAGCAGGTGATCCTTGAATATCAACCAGCAGCCTTGGTCCCCCTTGCCCTCTAGGGCTATATCCCATGGAACCTTACTAAGCAGGATCCTGAAGAGGCCAAAGTCTGCTCTCTTGCTATTTCATTAGCAACTGTAATAAAATATTGATTCTGATTTCTCCATTAACCCATATTACTTTGATTCTGTACTTTTTCACTTTTAATTATTTAACAAAATCTTTTATTGGACACTTCCCCCTCTAGCTACCCCAGGATGGGGGCAGGAGGGTAAAATCACTGTGGAAATTTTCCCTGCACACTCCTTCCCCTACCATCTCTTTGAATTCAGTTAATTGCATGTCTTATCATAACCTTTAACTAAACAGTTAATCTTTTCTTGAAGAAAGTCTTCCCCCACACTTTTGAGCCTCCAAAATGACTGTTCATAGCATGAGCTAATTAGCACTTAGTAATATTTCTGTATGGATAGTATCCAAACAAATCCCAATCCCTTTTCATGAGGAAGAGCGTCAGAAAGAGGCTGGCTTATTTTGTTGCACCTAGCAGCTTGAAAGAAAAGTGAAAGCAACAGCTAGACATAAAGGAGGATACAGAAGAAGATATCAAAAATTTTTGCCTGTTAGCTTGTAAATATGGTTATATATCAGAAATAATAATCAGGATATATAAATATCCTCACACAAATCTTTACAATAGTAGATAGATATTTTATCCTTTAAAACAGCTGAAGTCAAAGCAGTGGTTTTGATAAATATGCTGACCATTTACCACAATTTGTAATTGCCAGGTGTGTGTTCAATCTCATTTTATTTTCAGTAGTGCATTAGTACGGAATCTGCTCATGGCTTCCGATTTCTTCTAGAAAGTCAGAGTATGGGGTTGCTTTATCAGTTCCTCAGTGGCAACTATGTAATTGTATGTTAATAAACGTATCATGGTTAAATACAAGTTGAATGCTGAGTAAATGCCTGAAAAATTTGTATACAGCTTGATATTCTCAAATCTGGTATAAATGGACAGTGGTAATATCCTTCTTTTTAATTTCCTTGGAAATACTAAGCCTGTTTTTTAATTCCTGTTGGTGCTAAAGAAACCTGCTGGCATCTGAAGTACTTACAGTAGAAGCATCATAAATATGGAAACAAAGACATTAACTATACAAGTGTCTCTGGCAGACTTTTGACATAGTGTTTATGGCACTCTTCAGGTCATCAAACCAGTGAAAGTAGTAATTAATGCTCAATGTAGCAGCTAATTTCTGTCACATGGATATTTGTCTGAGAAATTAGCCTGGGACTGAGCCAGCAGTATTGTACAGTTCCACTAACTTTGCAGCTTTATTAGTTTGAAGTCAAGAGTGCAGGCATGGCCTTGAAAAGCATACGATTCTATGCCGCGCTGCCTGTCCTGGGAAGCTTTTCTATATTTAACAGATGAAAACAGACAAAAATGTCTCCAGAGTTCATCAAACGCATAGTCAAGATATCACAAGCTGGCATCTGCAAGCTCCGAGGTTCAAGGTGAATAGGACATTACTTAGTAAGCATAAAGGCATATCAATATATGCAGCACCCACTTTTTGAGCAGAGGAGATGAACTAATAGCCAAGAGAAGGAGGGACCTTCTCCAGCTGCCTCCAGCTTCCCTGTGGCTCTCCTCCGTCAACTGGCTGCAAGGATGAATGCCAGAGAGAACTCCCACTGACACAGCTGGGAGTACTAGGGGAGCCTTTAAGGGTTGACTGGCAAGGGGGAAAGCCAGGTTACCCACGGAGAAGGTCAGAGGCAGACTCTGGATTGTCCACTTCCAACCACTTCACACTGTGAAAGCCTGGTAATGTGGCAGGTTTCAAAAATACTTGGCAGTCTCTAGTTATGGAAACTATCCTAATGCCCAAGGAAACTAGCAGAGAGCAACACACAGCAGACAAGCAACCTCTCTTCAGATACTGAGGGTAGAAGAGAAGATAGGATTGCAGATTGCTGGAACACTGACTTGAATAATAAACAGGGAATGATCCTTCTTAAAGTGGGAAAGAGCAAGATTAATGTGCATTTTACCAAGAGATAACTCTTTTGCACTTGCTATTAAGTATCTAGAAGTCCCTAATTCAAAATACAGATAAGTTACTGTAAATCTTTCCACTGACTGCCATATTTTCAATAACTCTTGGCTGTAAATTTAATAGCTGCAGGAAAAATTCAGTTTAATGTATGTAAAATCACACCCTTCTCAAATCTTCTTTCCAACAGCCATTCTTTCAGAACTCAGAAACACATTTCTTTGTGTAGGAATCCCATCTGTATAATTCTGAATTATCCAAGCTAAGCCTGGGGGATAATATTAAAAGCCAGGTTTGATGAGATTGGTTCTTAACTTCCTTGTCATTTGGCTATCAGGGACATTGATTCTTGAGATGAGTTTAGGTCTGACAGCCCATATTCCTTGTAAATTCAGAATTAGTAGTTCTCTGTTCACAGAGATCTCAAACTGATTTTTGTCAGAGGCTTTTGAAAATGTAGGTTACACAAATGCATCTGTGGTTCAACAGCTTTACTCTCTCCTCCTATTGCTGAGCTTTTCATTCTTGCCCAGCTGATTCTTCATTGCATTCCCCCTATTACATAATATATCCTCCATAGTTTATAGTCAGCATTAGCAATGAATGGGAGGGAAGGTGAAAGCTTCATGCATCACAGAAGTAGCATAAGAAGGAATAAGCTATTCAGATGTCAAAGCAGTAGTAAGTCTAACCAAAAGGATGGTATGATTATCTGGGAATATTCAGGGAAATATGTAGATAATCATAAGCTGAGGTTCTGTGGGTAAGGAGAAGAGTGAAGCTGCCTTACAGTTGGGGAAAAAAAAGGCAATGAGTAAAGAGTACACCTGTAATATTGCTTCAGTAATTATTTCAGGTAGTACTGTTAATGAAAGAGATGGCTCTGCTCTCTTGGACTTCTTTCATAAGCTGGGAGTGGAAGTTCTGCTTCTCAGAATAGGATTATTCTCAGAGGCAAGACAGAAAAGTTTTAATGGTATCAGCTAAGACTCATACACGTAAACTTGAATCTTGAGACCTTGGAGGACTGCTCTGATGTGAATTACACTGAATCCTACTCATATAAAGTTTGACCTCTGGAAAGGACCACACTTAGTTCTTGTGGTGCCGCAGCATGTATACACGCCCAAATCGTGAAGAGGCTGACACCAGGTGATCTGTCATGAAGACACAAAAGGAAAAGAAAGGTCAAAAAGAGTTTCACATATCACAATAAGACCATATAAAGACGTATAATTCTGGATCGTGAGGGTCCTATTCAACTGTGCCCATGAGCAGTGCAAGGTAGTGTGCACAGACAGGTGGTACTAAGGCCTCCACCACTGTCTAAGGTCTCAGAGTTTCCAAGTCTGCTGATGTAGGTGGGAATCCTGACAAACTGACCAACATGCCACAAAAGATTTTCCCGTGAATCTTATATCTCACTTTTGGTCCCAGTCAAATGTACCAGAAGACCTGTCTGTCTTGTGGCTCACTCTTAGCCATTCTCACCTTTCCACATCACAGAAGATTTCCACTTTTGTTGACTGTTCGTCTGTCAAATCAATTTATACAGTCATGGGCAGGAACAGTACTAAACACATCCAGGGGCTGTTATCTTGCTGGCATTCCAGAAGTATGGCTGGGTTCCAAGTAGAGCCATGCCGTTCTCTGTGGGACGGATGTGGCTTTGAGCTTGAGGTGACTTTTAATCCAGTTGACGTAGCTCCAGATTTGTCCTACTGAGCTTTACTTAGCTTCACAGAAATGCAAGCAGTGAAACTGCAAGCTTGAGATGGTTGCTTGATAAACCTTTGGGATGCTGGGATTTGATAACTGGAATGACCCAGAGACATTACATCAATTTTCTTTGTTAGAAAAACACAGTAGTAATATTCTCAACTTATAACATTGAGTTGCTTTTTAGAATGCCTCTCTAGTTAATACCAAAGTGCAAAGTGATGTTAACCATGATAATAAGATAGCAAATGCTGATGGAAATTTGATTGCAAATGAACGATTTGTGTAGCAAATAAGAATTTGATACCCTAATGTATTAACCAAATAAGAATCAGGAAGCACTTGGGAAATTAATGTGTAAGTAGACAAAATAAACCATTCAAGGCATGCTGGTTCCTGGAAGTTTCTTTTTCTTTCCCAATTGTCAAGCCATAGAATGAACGATATGAGTAAGGGAAGAGAGAGCCCATTTTGTTCGTATTAATGTCATTCACAGGTGCTCTGGTTTTGGCTAGGATAGGGTTAATTCTCTTGCTAGTAGCTGGTACAGTGTTGTGTTTTTGATTTAGTCTGAGAATGCTGATAGTTTTAGTTGTTGCTAAGTAGCCCTTACCCAGATCAGGACTTTTCAGTCTCTCGTGATATGTCAGTGAGGAGTAGCACAAGAAGCTGGAAGGAAGCAGTGACAGGACACCTGACCCAAACTAGCCAAAGGAGTATTCCATACCACAGCAATATACTGTATGGTCAATATATAAATGGGGCGGGAGTTGGCCAGGAGGGGCAGATCCCTGCTCAGGGATGGGCTGGACATGTCAGTGGGTGGCGCAACACTTGTGGTTTTTTTTTGAGGTTGGGGTTTATTGCTTTTTCACTCTTTATTTTCTCTTATTGCTATTGTTATTATATTTTATCAGATTTGCTTATATTTCAGTTCTTAAATTGTTCTCTTCTCAAGCTACAGGTATTTACCTTTTACATGATTCTCCTCCCCATCCCAGTGTGATGGGGAGTGAGAGGGCAGCTGCATGGTACTTGGTTGCTGGCTGGGCTTAAACCACAACAATGGGAAAGTCTTTTTAACTTTAGAAATAAGCGGTGCCTGAATGTCCAGAATAAGCCTGTGGTTCTTGTAACCACATAAGACAGATGTGTTCATTCCTGCATTAGCAAATATCAATCCCATGGCTGTATTTCCTCAATGTTTCCAGCTATGTTACCCAATCTGGTTTAAACTACGCTGTCACATCTGAACAGCTGAAAAATTATTTACAAACACATGCTGTTGGTTAGAGATTTCATTACCTGAATATTTTCTTTGATAACCATCTTTTTTACTCACATTGTCCTGTTTATGCTGTGGCTGTTTTGAACTCCATAAAGTACATTTTCTCATACTGTTGTATCTCATATTTATATCTTCAAATAGCAGAATCCTGCCACCCTGGTAGCTATGCAAAGCCTGCTGCTTGGAATGAGATCCTGATCTCCTTAAACAGGCTGCCATTTGAAGGAACCAGGCAGAAAGAAAATCCTATCTTTGTCACGCTGAGTAGGGGATTAATTGCATGAATACATGGAAGTACTGCCTTTGCACATAAGAAACTCTGGCAAGATGGACACTGCATGTAAACCTCCTGAATCTCAGTCCAACATTTTATCTATTTTTCCATCATGTATCTCATGTTGCCTTTTATCAAGGGTGTTTGTTCCTTAGTCAAAAGCTGTGAGGAGCTTACTCGACAAAGGTGGCAAGTCAGAAGGTTTAATTTGTAGTTTCCTTTTTTTTTTCTTTTCCTTTTACTTAATAGTATATAAAAATTGTTTTAGAGCCTCTTAATGAATCCCATACTTTATATAGCGCTGTAATTACTTTGATGTAAGTGTCTAAAACTACAGCCAATCTGTCTTTTATATGGTTTAAATGCAAGTGAAGCACTTATTTCTCCTGTAAATCTTCAGCTTCTCTAACAGAAACTGATTTTAAAATAGGGAAGAGAGAGAGAAAAAAAGTCATTGATATTCTTACAAGCTGTCTGCAAAGTATTATTATAAAAATAATTGCATCTTCAGCTAATCAAAGATGTGTTTAGGAGTACTTGGGCTGCAGGGATTATATGTTCAGAACTTAGATGGAGCTTTCAACAGTTGTGTGCCTGAATCTTTCAAATAAATCAGGATATGCTATTCAGTACCACAGATTTTTATTTTCTGAGCATGATTAGACTGAGAGTTGCTTTATGATATAACCCAGTCCTTTCCCTTCCATACCTCACTGTTAGTACTCAGGGCGCTGAGGAAAGTTCGCAGTGGATAAACAATAGAATTAATTTAATCCCATGTGATGTCTGGCAGATGTTGATCAGCAGGTGTATAACTCAAATTTCATACTGAGTGGCTGTTATTCTTTTTTGTTTTTTAATGTTCAAGATGGTAGAATTGTGTCCTCTCAAAACCACCAAAAATGATATAGAGACTCTTCACCCAGAACTGTTTCATTTCTCTTTTCCTGGGACCAAAGAAATTATTTCAAAGCAAGAGCAATCTGTTCATTAACAAGCTCAGCAGAAGTGTGACAGGAAAGTGCCATGGTGCTGGGCAAGGGAAAAATATGAGGCCTGTCTACTTCATCGCATACCAATACCAGGACAGCCCAACAAAAAGAAACTCTATGGTGCTTCCTGGGCCCATCAGGTCTTCAGGATCATGCTGCCATAGGATTTTGCACAACAGTAGCTCTGCAGTTACTTGTTCATTAATATTACTCAGAGATAAAAATGTAATACATGCTGATCAGAAGTTCACTTCCCTGTTGTTTGGTCTCTGACAGTTTAATAGCAATGATAATCCAAGCTTAGGCAGGCATTACAATGGAAATCCTCCAAATGAAACAGAGAGATTAGTAACTCCTCAACAGATAACAATGCAGCTATTTCCTGTGATTGTTAAAGCTATACTTTCTATATAAGAGGGAATATACATGGAAGTGCAGAGTTGCTACTTGCTTCCCTCAAGACTTTGCTGACAGTTCACTCAGACTGAAATATAAGTTGTAAGACTATTTGAAAAATAACAGTTAATTTTATCTTTGTCTTTATCATCATCTTCACATTAGCTTCTTTAAGATGTCTTCCAAGATTTTGTTTTGCATGTCTGAAGGGCTTTGGAAGTGGTGGTGTTTGCTGTGTACTTGAGCTTTCTTGCTAAGCTGAGCAATACCCAGTGTTTCAAAGAGGCTGGAACATATAATAGTTGAATGGGAAAATACCTTTCATGTGGTGTTATTGTATGAAGCAGATTCTTCTTTAGAGACAATGTAATTTAGCAGAATTACTGCTCTCTAGGCTGTTACCACCTTCTAGTACAAAAGGATAAGATTTGTATTCTGTCCTCCCTTTCACAAGAGGCAAAATATAAGAACAGTGAAAAACAGGGTGAGCATTGCCTAGTGCTTTGCTTGCAGTATTGTGAGAACTGTAGAAATGTTCCTCCTGGTTTTTCATGAGCTATCTAGTTGTTGGAGTAACTCCATTTGAGACTGGTGCCTTATGGATCCTCACTTTTCCAAGAGCTGCAAAGGAGTGATCAAACAAGCCTGAAAGGATGAGCCTTCTTTCTCCTCTTCACAGATAAAGCAAAAGTCACCTCTGGAACCAAAGAACTGAAGACTAAAGACGTAAGGAAGTGTTGAGAGACTCCCTCTGCAGCCTCTCAAGTGTCTCCAGTGTGTTACCTTGTTTCCTGGGTTCAGCAGTAGCAGTCATTTTTCTCCTTGGTAGCTGGTGCAGCACTGTGTTTTTGACTTTCAGCCTGGGAACAGCGCTGATAACACCAGTGTTTCGGTTACTGCTTAGTGATGTTTTGGTCTGGCCAAGGACTTTCTGAGCCTCATGCTCTGCCAGGGAGGGGGGGAAGCCAGGAGGAAGCAGAGACAGGACACCTGACCCAAACTGACCAAAGAGGTATTCCATGCCACAGCACGTCATGCCCAGGATGTAAAAATGGAGAGCAGAGACCTGGAAGGGTGGAAGTTGCACTGCTGGGTCAGGCTTGGTATCAGGTGGTGAGCAGTTGTATTCTTTTTCCTTGTATTTGCCTTGTCATTATTATTATTGGTGGTAGCAGTAGTGGTCTTGTGTTAATACTTTAGTTACTAAACTGTTCTTATCTCAACCTGTGGGAGTTGCATTCTTATCGATTCTCCTTCCCATCCCTCTAGGAGCAGGGGGGAAGAAAGAGGGGGAAGTGAGTGAGAGAGAGACTACGTGAGTTAGAGAGGCTTAAACCACGACACTTTGGCATTCTGTGTGTCTCTGGCACATCTGGAGGCATGTGAGCAGGAAGGGGGACACAGAGCTTTGCTCTGCTGAATGTTCAGCCCCATGAGCACATGCCCTGGGTGCACCGCTGCCCTGTCCTGCTCCAGTTCTCTGAATGGCCATTCAGTGGATCTGTTGATTCACTGGAACATGAAGCCACAGAGTCTAGCAAAGGAAGTAAACAAGCAAAAATTCAGGTGGTCCTGGAGGAAATCAGTTGTGAGCCTCTTGAACATAAAGGATCTTCCAGTTCTGGTTGTTGGGGGGTTTACTTATTGTTTTTCTGGTGATTATTATTTTAATCATGCAGTTCCCTCCATTGCAGAAGGACAGCATCAGACCTCAAAGACCTGCTTCATGCAGCTTAATTTAAGAAGGTATTTGCATCAGGGTAGATACCTCCTTATTGTTTTCAATACACATTTAATAAAAGTGGGCGGCAGGAAATCAGAAGATTGTCCCAGCTTTAGTCTTCTAGCTCATCTCCCATAATATGATGGATTTTATAATGAACATTCATGAGTCACCTCATTGACATTTCCCTTGTACTTGCTTATAAAAATACAAGGTACATCCATTTGTAATTAATTAACAATGACTTTATTACATAGAGCTGGTTGAAATTTGCTATCAGTCCAAAAATATATCTTGTAGATAATTATTAAATAACTATTTTCTTTCCTAATAATTAATTATTAAATTAATTAGAAACTAATTTCAAGTGCCTTTACTTGGGGGGGCAGAAATGGAAAGACACAATGTTCTCTTTGAATGTTCTGCTCTGAAGATATCTTTCTCAATAGTGGGGAATAGTAAAGAGTAAAAAAATTTAAAAATATTAGAAAGCTATGTTCTTTTTCACTCTATGAACTGACCCACAGAGGCTTTAAAAAGCTACAGTGGGAATGATGAATGATCTTGCATTTTAGTTTTATAGAACTATATTTTTTTAAAAAGAGATGGTTTCCTTTGTTATGAGTTGACCAACATTTAGGGCTTGCAAGGATATTTCTCATATGTGGAAGCAGTAATGGTAGATACTTCTTTTTTTTTTTTTTTTTTTATTAACCTGAGTACACTGTGTGTGGAAAAAAACATGGTAGGCAATTCATTTATGCAGAAATCCCCACCTGTATGAGTCCATTGAGCTCTGTGTAAGATGAAACATACCTGCTTCCTGTAGCATTCTTCCTAGCAGCTCTTTCCCTGTCATCCAATGTGTCGTTACCTTTGAGATGTTACCTGAATTATGCATTTCAGTGCATTCACTTAACCAACCATTCAGAACTTAAGTCCTGATCCCTTTATTTGTCTGTCGGTTTTTCTACTGGCCACAGGCTTTTTGAGCTTGAAAGCAAGATCTTACTCAAATCTTTGATGTATTAGTAGGTTCTTTGATTTTCCAGCTGCTATTTTCATAGAGGTAAATGGCAGTTATTTCAGTAACAGTTGTCTAAGTTTTGAACCTATTTGATCAAAGACTAATGTTAAACATGATGAAGGAATGACCATGTTGGATATAGACCATATGTCAAGAGAATGTGCTGATTTCTCCTGAAAAGTCTTTTTGTTAGTGATGCTTTTTTTTTTTGGTACTTGTGTATTTCACTTACTGCATCTCTAAACTTGCTGATCTGATGTATAGTTTTGGAGGGAAGATGGGATTTTACCGCTCTCACCACAGAAAGCAATGCTTTTCCTGGCAGGGGAAAAAAAAAAAATGAAAGAGCACAGCAGCTCTTATGACAAACAAAAATTTTGAATTCAAGTAGAGCTTGCTTTGAACTGCATGCTCTTTGTATAGTTTAAGAGCCTTGGAAGCAAAAGAAGAGGCCTTTTCTGAAAACTAAGCACCTGAGATAGCTGAAATGGCTTGGTTTTTGACATTCTCAAGTAGAAGTTCAGTGCAATACTTTTCATAAATCTCAGACAAAGGAACATCACAGCATACCACTTACTATTCTCTATTATCCAGTAAAAAAAAAAAAAAACTTGTGTAATTTTATGAGTGGAAGAGATACTTTTAGATTTAAATTATCTGACCCATGTATCCCCTTCCTTGTATATGAATCAATAAGTAATTTGAAAACTAAAACACTTGATCTGGTTGAATGGTTTGTATACAACACTGTGACAAAAGGAAAAGAACAAATGGTCTGGAAACAGTCAGCTCAAAATTCTGAACAGCAGTTCCCACCTAATTGATTCGGTTGGGTCTGTAGTTGATATAGGTTAGCACTAGAACTGATCCCAGGGAGTTTTCCACCTTTCATAGCATGCATTTAACCTTATACACACTATCAAGTGGCAAAAGGATAGGCTGATGCACAGAGGCTGAGCAGCAGGACAAAAGAGGAGATCCCTTCCACAGGCAAAGTTTCATCCATTAACTGCTCCCCAATACATATTGCATTCATTACTGGCAACCTTTAAGTCACAGGCTGCCTAAATGGTACAAGGATACGGATTAATTCTGGGACTGCAGCTCTAACACTTTGGTATTGCAAATCACAAACCTTCCAGATGATGGAGCAGCTTCTATCATGCAATGGCTTAGAGATCATGAGTTTTAAAATCTGAAAAATAGTTTCAAAATCTCCTTTAATTTGTTTCTGCCTAGTATAAAGTGGATGAACTTTCCACTCATATTGCTCCTTTTCAAGGATTTTTTATTCTACAGGTCAAGCAAGCTCAAAACACTTCAGTGGACTTTATTTATTTATTCTTAAAGAGGACAAAGTTAACGTATTTAATCACATAATTTTAGAAAACATTGCTTTGGGGAAAAAAGTACAACAGAAAACAAAAGGCCTCTTTCTCAAAGGAAATAAAAGAGTTGACTAGATTGAGACAACTTTAGCACTGCCAATTTACCGCAGTCATATAATTCAAACATTTTTACAAAGAACACGGTAGGGAAGTACATTACGAGATTTCAGTAACACAGAGGAGGAAAAAAAAATTAAGCAGAAGGGATTGCAGTAATATTTCTGTGTTTAACCTGACAACTTTTCAGGATATAACTGAAGTCTACTGTACTAAAATTGATTCGAATTAACATAATCCCATTTTATCCATGAGCTTACTATTGTTATTGTCTGTTACCCTGTTATTCATTAGATCTGCTTAGGAAGATGTGAGTTTGGGACACCTGACACCTGCTGGGTAGCATTGGATTATGCTTTTTTTTCCTCATTTTTGTCTGTCTGTGACTAATGAGCATTGGAATGTGTGATGACAGCATGTATCTACCATCCCTGCATGGCATCAAAGCTCTGCTGATATGGGGTAGCGATTAGCCTTGCTGCAAAGAAAGGGCATGGATCTTCATGTCTGTAGCAGTGTGCATTGTCTTGATAGGTTTTAGGTGAAAAGCTGCATAGAGGAAACAACATGGCATTTTGTATTGATCATATAAAATCCTATAACTGGATTTTGCAATCTGTAGTGGAGCCTATTGGAAATTAATCTGTAAATGAAGTATTTACAGAGAGATACCTCACATGCAGACCACGCTTGTACGCTGTGACAGCAGTGAATACATTCTTTTTCTAAACTTCTGTAGAGTTCTCTCAGAGGCTTGTAGCTATTTTTTTTTTTAAAATACAGCTTGAGTTGTATTAAAATGCTGTCCGGAAGAGGCCAGATGTATGTGGATGGTGGATGGTGTAGGCTGCTTTCTAATCTCTCTGTTCTTTGCTAGGAATACATATGATAACATGCAGCATTTAATGCTGGAACTTTCTGTACGCCTTAACCAAGATGATGAGAGTACGCATGAGCATATGGCCAAAGAGCTGAGAAGCAAATGCACTGCCTTGATTTTTGTTGACCTTGAAAGAGGTTCTTAACAATAAAGTTGTGATTCTTGTTGTGTACAAGTCCCAGACTGAATTATGCAATAGGAAAGCACTATCAGAGTCTGGAGATGAACGTGTTGGTCTGCAAGAACACCTTTCTCAGTTTTTCTTCCTTCCTGTGAGTTTCCCTGGTCTCCTTCTTTCACACAGGAACATATTCAGCTCTGAGGTTGACAGATGGGGAAAAAAAAGTAGAAGTTACAAAGCTGCTGATATTACAGCAGCAGTAAATGCATATATAAATTTGATATGTCTATCCCAATTCAAATCCGATCTTTGGACTGTAGTGGTCACTGCATCAGAGAGAACTATTTTTCTCTGGAGTGAATGGAGTTGACAGATGGAAAAAATTTATTCAGTGATATTTACCATTAGTGTCTTCTAGAACTGTGTGTGGGACTATGCCATTGTTATATTCTCTGAAGAAAGAAATGGATGCATCTTGTCAATGTGATGGATTCAAGTGATGAGACTAATTCAGAGGTACCTTGGTAGTTTTCTGCTGTAAGAGGTTTCAAGGAGCCTAGCTTAAATCTGGCATAAATTTTCATCTGCATTATTTGGGGAAGGAAGTAGAAAGGGATGCTTGATCTGATATTCTTTATTGTGGGAAATATAGGGACTTTAATTTCTAAATAAGCAAATAGTGGATTTGGGGGTGGTAAAAATAAATAATGTGGACAGGCTGTTGCTCTGCTTATGTCAGCCTCATTCCCATTTAATTTTCAAAAGGCTTACATTCTCTTTCTGTTTTCTTTTTCCTCTTCTGTAAGTGTTAACACACCATTTCTCTTGGGGTCCAATCCTGTAAAGATCTGGGGAATGATCATGTGTAGAATTTCCCTTCTTGTGCTTCAAATATAACAATTCAGAAGATCCGTTCCCAGAAGAGAAACCCAGCTAGGACATATCACGATGCATTTAAAATAAATATGGGGCAAAACTCCTTTGCATTGAAAACAAGGAAAATATGTTATAACATGTTATGACAGATTTCAGGTGTTACTGGAGTTTCCACAGACTGCATTTGGTTTGGTTTTGTTTTTTCCCAATCAGTACCATTCTGTGAATCCAGGAAGCACTTAGACTTGTTGCAGCTAGAGATCAGCTTCTCTTAAGTGTACAGGTGGCTACTCTTTGCTAACAGGAATGGTAATAAACAATTTTATCTCTCCCCAGGGAGTTTCATTTCTCTATTTATTTATTTTGCAAGGAACCTGTATTTTAATGATATCATTTTAAATCTAGGCCTGTTTGAAAAATCCATGCTGATTAAATGAAACACTGGAAAACCTATTAGTATAACAAGCATATTGGTTGTGAGACTGCTGTAGGACTGGTTTTGGGAACCTGGATAAATCTTGTTTGAGGTTGTCTGTTCTTCAAGTATGTGAACGCTTTCCCTCTGTAAAGATGATTTCAGAACAGATTAAATCTGTGCACTTACTAATGAGGTTGAAGAATTATGGCCAATCTTTAAACTACATCAGAAATTAATCTCTGCCCTCCTTTAAAAGCTCTGTTCATGATACCTTAACACACTTATCCTTCATTAAGAAAAGTTTAGTGACTGGTATATATTCTTTAATCCATCACACTTTGCATGTTCACATGTAAGCACCATTTTGTTGAACTCAGCACAACCATGCCTGGAAAGCAGTTTTCTTAGGAAAGGAATATAGATGCTTCCCTCAACTTATTACTTGGATAGCTCTTCTTCACCCGTGTCTTCAAAGCCACAGAAGTATGTCGTTGTTAGGACTTTTAAAAGCCAAACTCTTCTCCTGAGTAGGCTCTTAGAGAATGACTTGGCTACCATGTTTCCAGAGAGAACTGAAACCAACATTTAAAGTGTTTCTGTGACTGCTCCTGGAGCAATAGAGCAAAGGCTTGGTCTCTGCAGACTCTTGTTTGAAGATGCCAAGCTTGATGATGAATGTTAATATTTAGCTTACTGATGTGAAGTCCCATCTTCCTTGAGCCTCCGAGACCTGTTTGCAAGCTTAGAGCCTGACAAAAAAAAATTGATCTCTCCTTACTGTCCCTAAAACTTAACACATATGGTCAGCTCATCTTTAGTTAAATAAAAGTCATTGTCTGTAACTGAGGCCATTTTTTCTTTTCCTTCTTTTCCTTCTTCTCTTCCTTCTTCTCTTCCTTCTTCTCTTCCTTCTTCTCTTCCTTCTTTTTTTTCATTCTTTTCCCTCCTTTCCTTTTTTCCCTTTAATTTTTTCTTTTATTTTTTCTTCTTCCTTCCTTCCCCACTGTTACTAGCTGGCAGCTTCCCTCTGCTCATTTGTGCTCTGGGTTGAAGTTCAAGAGTGCCCTAGAGCTACTTTGCTGAATTAATGATATCCAATGTGACCTGTTAGTTTGAGGGTGAGAGAGGGAATTTTCTAATATGATGTATATCAAGCAAGCGCTGCTCTTTTGTGCCCCATTATTATCTTAATTAAATGGTTATAACATCATGGCTTAAAAAAAATAAAATACATGTGCGCCATTACTGTAAATTAAAGATTATTCCTTCTTTATATCTCTGTTACTGGGAAATGCTCAAGAACTTCCCTATTCTTGACCTTGTAGGCTCATAATGTGGAACTTCGCATGAATCAAGGGAAAATGTGCAAGCAGAGAGCCAAGGAAGAAAATGGTCCTGTCCCATTTCTGAACATTCTGCTCTGTGTGAGGTGATGACATTGTACATTTTCAGTATGACAAGTTATGCACTGGAGATGGGTGCCAGGTGTCAATGTCATTCAGAAGCAAATTTTCAAAATGCAGGGAAAAAAATGGGTAGAGAGTGGTGGATAACAGACTTTTGTAAAATACATGACAGCAAATGCAGTGGCAGTGGATGATCAGGAAGACAAGACTTCAATAGGAATTAAGGTCCCAGCTTTAAAGAAATATATACCTACCATGGGAATGCTAATCTGGTTTTCCATAGACTTTAGTGACATTATGATGGTCTTGCTCAGGTAATATCAATGTCAGGCTTTTTCATCTCTACTGATAACAGCCGTATTGCCTGCAACATCAGCCTACTTTCTTAAATGAATTCATGTAGGAATCACTATGCCAACATCAGAGGAAAAGCTTGTAATGTTGCTGGTTTGGGGAGATTACAGGCAGGGAGGTGTTTTTCTTCAGCCACGTTTCCTTCCTGAAAAGAAAAGTTTTAAGAGTCTTTAAAACTTAGGACTCTATTTTTGCTGTCTTGGGGTACAGGCCAGTGGACTACCTGGTCTAATAACTTACCTGTAGCAATGTATGATTTCAATGGCTTCCACAGATATGCACTGAAAAAATATTAACCTAGCATGTGCATGGAAGACTTAACCCTGAGATGCAGTTAGGATGTGAGGTGTCTTCAATTCCCAACACTGTAAAAGCACAAATCATTCTTTGCCACCTTTTATGTCTTACTGTGCACTTTGTACTTGAACTAAGCTACACCTTAGCTACCAGTGCTGGAGCTATTTTTCTTCCTGTTGCAGTAGGTCTGCTGCATGACTGTTGCTAAACAGTCCTGATCTCAGCTGTCTAGCACACCTATAGAAACACTTTCTAGAGAAAGGCCTATTCAGTGTATGTATTCATTTGTATGACAATCTGTAGAGCTATTAATGAGTCAGTTATTTCCATGGGAAAAATATTTCCTCATAAAAATTCCTGTCAAATCTAAGGATTGTTTTTTTTTAGGACTTAATTATTCCTTGATTGAATCCTATTAATAATAACATCAGAAGTGTATTGATCATGCACAGTATAGAATTTCAAATAGAGAACTGAGACTACTCAAGCTGATAGAACCCAGCAGCTGTTAAATGGCCAGGTCATCTCAAGCTAGTCTGTAGGCTGTTCAGATGACAAAAATCTAGGAGAAACTACTGTCCCGCTTTGGATTTGTTCTTACAACACAGAATTAAGAAATGCGGAAATCATGGATGTAAGACAGCCAGAAAAAAAAAAGAACTATAAAAGGAAATTGGATAACAAGAAGTATCACAATGAAATAAAAATCTGACTAACCTATTAAATCAGGTAAGTCACAAATGGACTGTTTCCTTAAAACTTTATAAGATGGTGGGGCAGACATTAAGCCTCACACAGCAGGCCCCATTTTCTCCTCCACCACTTCATGTGAGAACCTTTTAGAAAGACACATGCAAATCACTGGTGGTTTGGACCTAAATCTTTACAAGTGCTAAGATTGATCAGTTATATTTTTCCATTTGGGAGAATGTTAATCAACTCTGCTGTGTCTAAAACAAAAGAAACATAAAAAAACATACAGTGGGCTTAGACAGGCAGATGTCATTTTTACTCAGTTCAGCAAAGAAAGACTAGAATTTGAAGTTGTGGAAGAGACCTTTTGTGAATTGTCAACTTTTTCTATACAGTCAAGAGACACAAACTCCATTGATCAAAGGCAGTTTCTCTGTCGTCTGAAAGATGAGCTGATGATAAAATACAGGAGTGGGTGTGGTAGTAGAGTGCTGCATAGTAGCATAAAACAAATCCAAAGTCATTGTGACTTTTATTTCTTGTGTGTGTATGTGTGAGTTAATGCTAACAAATGATGGTAAAGTAAATTAATCATAGAATCATAGAATAGTTAAGGTTGGAAAGGAAATTAAGATCACCTAGTTCCAACCCCCCTGCCATGGGCAGGGACACCTCCCACTAAGCCATGTCACCCAAGGCTATGTCCAACCTGGCCTTGAACACCACCAGGGATGGAGAATTCACAACTTCCCTGGGCAACCCATTCCAGTGCCTCACCATTCTTACAGTAAAGAACTTCTTCCTTATATCCAATCTAAACTTCCCCTCTTTCAGTTTGAACCTGTTACCCCTTCTCCTATCACTACAGTCCTCAAGAAGAGTCCCTCCCCAGCATCCCTATAGGCCCCTAGCCCCCCTTCAGATACTGGAAGGCTGCAATGAGGTCTCTCTGCAGCTTTTCTTCTCCAGGCTCAACAGCCCCAACTTTCTCAACTTATCTTCATAAGGGAGGTGCTCCAGTCCCCTCATCATCCTCGTGGCCCTCTCCTGGACTTGTTCCAATAGTTCCATGTCCTTTTTATGTTGAGGACACCAGAACTGCACACAATACTCCAAGTGAGGTCTCACAAGAGCAGAGTAGAGGGGCAGGATCACCTCCCTCAACCTGCTGGTCACGTTCCTTTTGATGCAGCCCAGGATATGATTGGCTTTCTGGGCTGGGAACGCACACTGCCAGATCATGTTAAGTTTTTCATTGACCAGCATGCTCATTAATGAGTTAATTAAATTAATGAGGGTTTAGTAGGTCACGGTTTTCCACCAGGCCTTGCGGTTAATTAGTCTTCTACCCAAGCTGTCATATTAACAAATCTTTGTTGTTTTAAGTGGCAAAGCTTTGATTTGGTACACCAAGAGGTTTACATTATCTGCTCAGTGTGCATGGGGAAATATCATAGGTAAAAAGGAGGCATGTGATTGAACATAGTATCTCATATAAAAATTGCAAATTCAATTATTTCCTTTTGTAATATCTAAGTTTTCTCTATTCCTTTGTTTTAGTTATATCAAGGAGGTATTGAAGTATTTTTTGTGATCTGTCTTTTCACTTGCATCTACATAGAATCATAGAATAGTTAGAGTTGGAAAGGACCTTAAGATCATCTAGTTCCAACACCCTTGCCAGGGGCAGGGACACCTCCCACTAAACCATGACACCCAAGGCTATGTCCAACCCAGACTTGAACACTGCCAGCGATGGCGCATTCATAACTTCCCTGGGCAACTCATTCCAGTGCCTCACCACCCTTACAGTAAAGAATTTCTTCCTCATATCCAATCTAAACTTCCCCTGTTTAAGTTTGAACCCGTTGCCCCTTGTCCTCTCACTACAGTTCCTCATGAAGAGTCCCTCCCCAACATCCCTATAGCCCCCTTCAGGTGCTGGAAGGCTCTATGAGGTCTCCATGCAGCCTTCTCTTCTCCAGGCATCTTCTCACTCTCATCATAGCAATATTTGATTACAGGATCTGAGTCAAAATCTCCCTGATATTGAAAGAGATCTTTCCGTTGGCTCAGAGGGTTCCCGTTTGGCTCCTGCAGCCAACTGCAAGAACTGCAAATTCCCACTTCCTGTAAACAGATTAGAGCCAGGGCGCTAGTTTCATCCAGAATCTCACCAAATCTCAGTGTGTGAGGTTGTCATACTGAAGCGTCTGAAATATTGGTAAAACCCATGGAGCTCTGCAGGTCTCAGGTGACCTCACTGTTTGTATGATGGTGCTGAGGTTTCTATCTTTGCTATGGATAAAATAAGGAATTTGGAAAAAAAAAATCCTATATAAAATAACATTAGAAAAAACAACCATAAGCAACTCCACACTATATATTCAAACAGGCTTCACTGACATGCCTCTACCCTCCCTGCTCTTTTTTTAATCATAAAGTAAAATATAATGATGGAAATTGAATAATTTGATTTCTCTATCAAAAGAACATTCTGTTGAATTTAATGTCAAAACTACTAATGCGGGATGAATTAAGATTGCTAGATTTTCCTCCCCAACACACACGCATCTCCCACAAACATACACATACATGTATGCGCGTATTTATCCAAAATGCAGTTCTGAGAAAATCTATCTGATTTTGCAGAATATTGTTTTGTTTTGCAATAGGAGATGATTCCTCTAAAGAAAGTGATTTTATTTGTTTGTTTTACTCTTCTTCTAACCAGTTCTACTCAGACTGTGCAGAAAAAAGTATGCCTTCAGTTTCCCTTGAGTAACTGAGTTTGTTCCATGACATCAAGACCAATGTTTATGAAGAGCTAACATTTATCATCAGGTTTAGGTCTCAGCATGGATCTGTGTGTCTTTTCCTTAGAGAAGCAAAGCAAAGGGACATCTGAGGGAGCTCAGAAGAAGTATAAGCAAAAGGCATTAACATTTCATTCATCGCCATGCCTGACCTTGAAGGTACATCTTCTTGCCCAGTGACCGAGAGATATTCATGCTTATTCTCTGGGGCATGAAGGCTCCAGAATGAGCAGTAGCATGTGAATGCCTCCACCATTGCCATCTACCAGTATAGCAAACATTTACTCCCTACTAATTTTCCTTGGAAAGCCTTCATTATCTATACTTTCTCAGCCCTAGTGGGAGAGATTTTTTCCTTCGTGGTAGGGAGTAATGAGATGCATTTCTTGCCACCATACATGTTTAGCTAGCTGTGGTCTGTAATATCTTTTGTGATGCATCCCAGAATGATCATGTGCTGTGGCTTTCATGCCAGCTTCATGAGTTGGGAATAGCAACCATAAACTCGTAACTAATACGCATTTCATTTTACAGTTTTTAGTCACAATTGCGTAATTGGAATGACCTTCTTTTCTTCCTTTTAAAAATAAATCTTTAACTTGTCCTGGATTTAAACAGTTTTATGACCAAGACACTATGTATTGAATATACATAATGCCGTTAAGTGTTCAATGCAGAGGAGTGGTAGTGTGTGTCACTGGAAGTCTGCGGTGTCATTTATGTGGCTGCTCCATTTGCTCTTTGAGACTTGGGATAATTTATAATGCATACAGAAAAGCTTGGGGAGCAATTAAGCTACTCCATTAAAGTAAATAACATAGATTGTGTTTGTGTATCTTATTTAAATCTTTGAAGCATCATCTTGTCTCTAAAATAAAGAGACAGCTTAATTGTTGCAGTGTAGCTTGAACACAAAGCTCAACTAATAATATACCCTCTAACCCTGATTTTAAAGAGAACTATACCTGGCTATTCATAAAGTCAGACTTTAACCTGGCTTGATGTGGTAGAAATCACGTTTTGATGGTAAACCAAAACAACTGGGTAGTTTTTGCTGTTTTCTTTTTTGGATTTACATTGGAGGCAGCTGAATGAATTTTCTTCTCCTCTGATCAGAACATTCATATCAAACAAAGCAACTCCCTGAACTCCAGAATTTTGAATCTGCTTCCAAAGGAATCAATCTTTTCTAAACCAATGCATTCAGTCTGACTGTGAAATCAAAGATCATTTTATTCTCACAGATCTAATTTGGGCTGCTGGTTGTTATTACCAAGGTATCTTATCACTAATCTTTCTAAACTGAGGCTGATATGTTTGGCAGCTGTTACAAATGTCAAGAGCCTCCGTATGTACGTATAGAAAAAGGGATCCTGAAAGAAGTCTCAGAATGAAACTCTGAGTTTTCCTCATTCACTTTCATTTCACCTTGGAAAAGTTTTAAAGTTCGTACTTCCCTGAAAATCAAGGGAGTCATATGCAATTTTTTGCTTAGGGATGGATTTATAAGCATACAGTTGCTTGGCATTCTGGGGTTCAAAAAGTCCATTAGCATTTCTGTTCTTTCAGAGGCATTTTCATCTACAGACAAGATTACATCCTTATCTCCTAGTGATGAAATAAATATGGCTTAATTCACATATGCCTGAGCTTTGGAGCATGTTAAAAGGCGTTGTGAGATGCCAAATATTACAGGTTAACACTTTCAAAATCTACAAAGTGTTAGAATAAAAAAATAATAAATCGACCAGCTATACTAAATTCTTTGTCACCTTTGGTTTCTCCTACCTTCATCAGTTCATACTGGGGACAAGCAGAAGGTTTGACTTTTTAAAAGATCTGAAGTGGCTGGTCAAGGATAATAAAGATTAGAAATGGAAAGATTAGCTAAACTCCATGACAGCTGTGAAGAGTCATAAAGATCTATTTTATTAACAACCAGAACCACTTTGCCATTCAGGTGTAGCTGCTGAAAAAGATCCTTTCTTCCATAGTCAGCCTGATGCTACTGCTTTAAAGGGAATCTGTCTAAGAGAAAGGCTGTGTAAATACTTCCTTAGCCTTCTGTGGATCTCAGTTTATGTCCAAGTGGAAGGAGACTAAGTTCAGCCATTTCTAATATATTGCATGTTGTTTTCAACTGCCCTTTTGATCACTCACATTGCAAAAAGAAATCTAAGCATTATTCCAGGCTGTTATAAATCCTGAAGTGTCTCCTATTCAGCTAAGGCCTCTTGGAAACAAGTCCTGCACCACAATGGTGGCCACCAGTCTAAGTCTCCTTTCTTCAGAAAAAGAAGCAACATCTAATGAGAACAGAAGGGAACTTTAACTTCTCATCTGAGGTATGCTGCATCACCAGGCAGCTGGAGTCAGTAGTCCCTGAGAACTGAGCAGCAGCAATGGACAAAGTGTTTTCTGTGCCTTAGCCCTGAAGGTTTCAACAGGCTGGTCCTGCTAAGGAGGGCAGGTGAAGCAGAGAGAGCATACAGAGAGACACAACTAATTCCACCATGCTTAAAACATACTTTGAGCAGGGATTAGAAAAATTTGAGGCTGTGCTTTTCTCTTCTTCCTCATGTAAAACATCTCCACATTACTTCACAGAACATTTTCTCCATTTGTCTGCATTACTTCTCTTCTGTTTGGGCATTGGTGTATTTGAAAGTTAGTGGGATGTGGGGTCTGAAGGAGAGGAGAGGGAGGAAAAAGAAAGGAAATAGGGCAAAAAAATACAGGGACAGATTTTGAAATCCAAATCCTGTTCTCAGACTATTTTTCTCTTTGTTTGCTCAGCTGCTTTTCACAGCCACCTTACTGGCACAGACAAATCTGAACAGCTTGCAGAACAAAATGACAGGAAGATGGAAGGATAATGTGTGTTTAAATATCAGTGACCAGCCTCTTTCTTGGCACTCCCAGCATGGGGAAAGCTTGTTATATACCGCCTCCTTTAATCATTTTAGACAGGGCTTTTCCTCCTGCCTGTCTATCAAGAGGAGAGATGATCTTTATGCAATTGTGAGTTGGAGTGATGGACAAGTGAATTATTAATATTGTTTGCCACTGACTTTCCTTGTTATTCTTATTTGTTAAGTCCCCAGCCGATGTGACACCCATTCTTTTTAGTCTGCTGAAAGCCTCACCCACTCAATCACATGCAAACTGCATATGATCACCAAATGGTATTTGAATTTGAGAGATTTTGAGACAGCACATAAAAAAAAAAAAAAAAAGGAAGAACTTTGGTACCTGGATCCCAGTGAAACAGAGCGGAGAGGAGCTGGAGGAAGGCTGACAATACACAGCCTCCAGTTAATGAACTCGCTGCCAAGAAATCCAGTGACTACTGTCTCTGTAGGACACTGATATGTGTCAAAATAAAAATCATACACCTTCAGTAAAACCAGACCTTTGTTACAGCCAAGATGATTAAAATTTAGGCACACCAAGGACTGACTTAAAGATAAAAATGGCTCTACTCTTAATTGGACATCATGTTTGTCTCTTGCTTCCTCTTGAGGAAGATGGTTTATTTCCTCAGGCAAATTTTGCTCTGTGTGTATGGATATGCAAGCTTATTTGTGAAAACATGCATAGAAAAAAATCTTATATGAAAAGTTGGAGTTCTTGACTGTGAATCAGTAACCCCTGGCTGAAGGTTGCACAAGCCAGTATAATTTGGTCCTTTCAGACAAAATGAAGGTAGGATTTTTCTTCATATTTAGTTTTGGAGCAGGTTAAAATGATAAAGTGCTTATTTGTATATTACATTTCTGGAGTAAGAGAGACTGTAACCTCCAGTTTACTGACAATAAATGGACACATGGGTAAATTGTACATAATTTTCTTTTAAATAAATGAAGCTAGCAATTTTGAGTGCTCACGCATTCAGAGCTGTATTCAACCATCTTACCTATAACTTGCATATGAGACCCTGGCTGAGTGCTGAAGCTCTCTATTCATCAGAAAAGCACTCCAAGAGGATGAGTGATTTTACCAGGAGTGATATCATCCTCCATCTATCCCAGGGGAATTTCTGGCTCCTCTAGGCAGGACTTAGGGTAACTGCAAAAATGCAAGTGCCTGCTCCAGAAGTTTGAGGAGGTGTTTTTGTGTTGGTTTCTTTAAATAAAATTAATCTCTTTTCCAGATTTTTTTCCCTAAAAAGATTAATTTGAATTAGATGCTCAGCCTTAACTTTCAACCTAAAGCATTAAAGCAGCTGAAGAGAGAGGGTTTTACCTCTGTCTATACTAAAGTAAATATTTTAGGTGAAAGTATTAGCCAGCTTTAACAACTATTTCTTTTTACAAAAAGCACTTAAGAAGCTTCACATTAAGCATATGCCTATGTAACTTGTTGAATGAGGGACCATGTGCATTAAAAGACATGTTGAATAGGAATGTGAAGTGGGTAATAACAATAATGAACATTTACATAGCCTCCTGCAATTTCAAAGGGATGTAGGAGCTGTAAGTATAAAGCATCAGGCATGGGAGGAGATATGAAAATGTAACGTATATTTAAGCTTCCCTTTTTGCCTGGCTAAATCCTACCTTCAGTTACAAACCTTCCAACCTCAGTAAATGCAATCAAGCTGGATTTACTAGCTAGGCAGGAAGAGTAATTCAGATGAGAGTCTGTATGTAGGCAAAGAGCTGTTTCAGAAATGAAATCGTCCTCTCTCTTATTATTAGTTATTTCCACTTTCCTATTAACTTACTGCAGAAATTATTGCCTTACTATGATGGTGTTCCAAGCTCTAAAATAGATCGATCAAATCAAGTCAACCAAAGACGGTATTCCTGGCACTGGAGAGTAATTTACACAAATCCACAGAGGAAATATGTCTGGAAGCAGAGGAGGTGAAATAAAAACAACAGATTTTTAAGGATATAGACACATAAATTATCTCTCTTCTGGACACATGACTGTATGCACCAAACCTTAGAATCAGTATTTAATTAACCCCTTTAAAAAACCCCAAACTCTAAGCTCACTGGTGTGTGATGAACTGAGAAAGAAATGAACGAACAGGGAAAGGAATGAATTTTGGCAGGATGCCAGGCAACATCAGAGAAGCTTTGGGAAGGCGAAGTTGAAATTAAAGGGACAAGTTTGCTTTAGGAAAGTATCTCATTTATAGACCCTATTTCACAAGCGTCATAAACAGGAGAGGTTTCACTGAGCCAAGCCCTGAGAGGTTCATAAATGGCTTCTCAGTCTATCTGGACAATCCTCCTCATGAAAATTAAATGAGGTAGCTCATAATATCAGCTGCTGGCCATGGCTGGAGGTAGGTTGCAAGGAGGACCTGTAATTTTTATGTGAAAGCAAGAGCAATGAGAGCTTGGAAGAGAGGGACCAGTTCATGTGGCTCCCTCTAGAAGGAGAGGCTGAGCTTCTCTTTGAGCCACTATCAAACTTGACACACTCCCTGACAGTTAAACTTCATCTGCAAAAATAAAAGGATCTTTTAGTTTAAATCTCAGTTTAAATTCCTTTTATGGCTTTCTGGAGCTGTTTCTGCTTCTCTCTACCCTTCTGCTTAAATCTGGTTTCCTAAACCACCTCCCCAGATTATATGCTCAAAGTTCAGCAATATCAAAATGATGTAGCAATTGAATTTGAGGCATTAAAGTCTCTGTTGTGCAGTGTAGCAAAAAAGACAGAGCAAAACCATTGCTGAGGGCTTACTTGACAGCCCAGCATCCTTGAGAGCAATGAGGCTTTCTGAAGTGTTCCCCCATTTCTGGCTGAATGACGCTACAGAAGATAAAGGACTGCAAAGGTTTGTGCTGTGCTGAGCAACTTAATGAAAAACAGATCTACTGATCATTATTAAATGCACAGAAACTATGCCTGTCTCAAGAAGACTTCAGCCCTCCAATGGTTGCAGACTGGAGATTATTTTGGGAAAGCACTCTGTATATTTACCTTGCTATTCTCTATGTTTCTGTTTAGTGATAGAGAAAGGAGAGCAGCCTTCCATGCACCCTTGCTGTGATTCACTAGAGCCACTCTCTTGCTTTGCTTTGTAAAGAACGGTCTATGCCTGCTCTGAACATCAGTGAGAGTTGTTACTCTGGAAAGCGACATCTTTCAAACTTTCAGTACAGACATCATGCTCAGCAAAAGTGCAAGCTAAACTCTGCTAAAGTCACATCTCCGGAGAAATTCCCCTGTCTGGATATGTCCTGGGAAAGAAAGGAAGTTGAACAAGAGAGGAGAAATATACTGCTGCAGACCTGTAGCTCTGCAGCATTGCTACGAGTGAAGCCATGTAGTTCACAACTCAGCAGAATGGAAAGCAATGCCACAGACTCTCTGTCCCCAGAACATAGCCATGGCTGTGTTTCAGATGAAACCACCACCAACTGAATTTGACACATCGACAGTGTGCTTGCCCTGTTGTGCAGAGACCCTTTCTGCTGTGATTTGATCTTCTGTCAGCATGGAGAGGGAAATTTTCTAAAGGAGGTAAATTAATTAATCAAGTTAATCCTGAGACATCTAATGAGCGTTATTGTATTTAGCCACCAATGACTCTGACAAATATTAAATAGCACTTGAGTTCTGTTTCTTTAATGACTTTAAAAAAACAAATATAAGGGGAGTTGATTATGTCAGGTCAACAATATTTAATTAAAATGGAGGGTAGGGGTAGCTGTAATTTTCAACCACCACAGAGAGGAACCAGATAGGAGAGTATTGTGCAAACCTGTGAAGTGCTACAGATTTTAATTAAAATTGCAGCTCTTTAAGATAGCCCTGTGTCAGATGGATCCTGGTTAATTGCTGTCACTTCTGCAGTATTGCCAGCAGGACTCTTCAGTGACTTCATGTCCTTAATAAAAATCTATGTGTCAAGAGACATTTTAATGCCAGGGTTCATGCTGGATCTGTCATGTGGGGTCCCCAATCCTCACAGAGGGTGATATTGCAGATAAGAATAACAATACTTTAGCTGTTTATCTCTCAAGAATGTACAATCTATAGATGGGATAAAAGCGATGCTGCTAGTTAAGCAAGTTCTGTGTTCTTTCATTTGAGTACGGATACTTCAGTTATGAAAGCAAAAGACAGTTTGTACATTTTTGTGATACTGATGCTCATAATGCTGTTGGAAAGCTTTTGGCAGTGATCCGGGAGCCAAGAGATCTCAATTTTTCATGTTTGATCTATTAATTAGCTGTCAGCTCTTGGTCATCTCTCTTTTCTTATCCATATCCTTCTGTTATCTGCTTTAGAATAATGGTCCATACAAACTTATAGTGGTGTTTGAGATCTACACATGAAACTACCATGCTGGTAAAACTGGTGTATCTGCAATGTCCTACTGACACACACGCACACTAAACGTGAGGGAATCAGGTAAACTAACTACAGAAACAAATAGTTCATGAACAAGTTAGAGGGTCTAGAAAAGTCAGAGATGTCTAAGATTTTAACTTTTCAGAAAGATATTCAGAAAGCAGAAACAAAACACAACCAAGCAAGAAAGTGATAAAATCTGCTTAGCGCCAAGAAACAGACAAATGACAGTTACTAAATTCTCTGTCATGCACATATATATTCACCTACTTGTTCTAATCTAGTTGGTTTTGTTTCCTAAACTACAAACATACATAAATGCATGCAAACATATTTGCAAAAAGTTAATTTTGGGTTTAGAAAAAAATAATTCAATTTCTTAATAAGATTGTGATGATACAAACCACGTCAGGCAAAATCTGAATTGTGGCTCATGGTGTCTTCCTTTAGAGGTGACTGCAGTCTCTCTTGAGTTGTCCTTACTAGTATGGTGGTTTTTTTGATATAAAATAGCCTAGAAACTTTAACCTTGGTGCTCTAAAACCTATTTCTCTGCCTCCTGTCTCTATGTTCGTACACTTTAACCTCCTTGGTGTCCAGTTATCCACAAAGAAAAGAAGTTGTATTTTTAAAGAGTTTCATACTCTTAAAAAAAAAAAATGTGCTTGAAACAAAGGGATTTTCTTACTGCTAAAGACAGAGGGTATGTGAGAAGTATAATCGGTCATTGCACTACCAGACTGACTTAATTACTCTATTTAGCCAGGAATCAGTTCACATCTGTGAAACTATGATATCAGGGTTACACCCATATTTTGTTTTTTGTCATTCTAGGCAATAAACTCTTCTTAATTCCCCAACAGTAGACACCTTTAAGATTCAGATGGACTATGTGCTGGGGTATCTAGTCTAGGTCATGTTTTTCTTAGAAAGGTTGGACCAGATGATCCTTGAAGTTCCTTCCAATCTGGTGTTCTATGATTCCATGGTTGTAGGCTATTATACAGATTAGATACTTAGCTATTATAGCCTTTATCTCAGTTCACTTCTGCAAAGAAAAGTAATATTTCCTACTGGCTAACAAGCACTTTTTGTTTTAATAAACAGCTAAACAAGAACAACAGTAAATCTAATTAATGTTACCTGTCAATTAAATTATGAGAGCATAAACTGTAAAGAAGTTTTTTGCTACAGAAAATCCTTTTCAGGTATACTATTTCACATGTTTTGAAAGCTGTTTTTTCTGGTTTTAGAGCAGATTTCTTAGAGGTAAACCTAGGCCTTTGTTGTTTATCATGAAGAAGCCAAAAAGCAAAAATAGAGCTTCATCTATCTAAATTTAATTTTCTTGTTCCTTTTTAACCAAAGAGTTCATATACATTTATTTAAATAACATATTTTCTAAGGAGCTAAAAATTCACACAGTGCTCTGGGATAACTTCTTTACACTCCACTTTGAAATCCCTTGGTCAGATTCTGCTCCCACAGACATGACTGTAAACATGCTGTAAATCTACTGAAATGCCTCTTACTTTAACTCAATCTCAGCAAGCTGGAACTGGCCACCAAATGATTTATTTATGGATATCACAACCCCATCGTCACTTAAAAATAGATGTTTGTATTTCATGTTTTTGATTTTCTTGATTTTTAATCATTCATAGGACATCATCAAATATTGATGTTCCATCTATTAAAAATGCCATGAATAAATAAGCTACGTACACAGGCCTGACCAGAAACAGCGCAGTCCAAGATACTCCTGTCTTGTACACCAGGAACTGTCTTCTGTTTGATGAAGTATTCAGCTGAGCCTGGAAGGTTGTGAGTAGATAACACAACTCTAACTTCTTGACTGCTGTACCATAAACATAAGAAGATATTTCTCTTGCTTCCTGGCTAAAATAACCCAATAATATGAATATTGAATATGGTAATATGAATAAATATAACTGGTTTCGATCTAAAAATAAAAAGAAAAATTATAATAATGATGTTTTCTTACAGCCTACAGTCTAAATGCTGTGTCTTTAATCACATTATTGGGTAAAGAGAAATCTAAAAGGAGTTGGATCATTGAAGCTACTTGACTGCCCAATTCTGATCTGTTATTACTTTTTGAAATTGCAAACAAAAAGGAAATCTTAGTTAAAATCCAACCTTTTTACGTGCAGTCTTTTTACATTAATTGGTCCTCTTTTAAGAAAATAGGTTTACTCCTATTTCCAGTTAAGAAGTTGCCCTTAAAAAAAGACTAATTATACAATCAGCACAAACATTTAGGCTCATAAATGTTTTATTCCTTGAAGGTGTGTTAAGAAAATTAATTCATTCATGGCCCTGGTGTTTTATTTTCTGGCTGAATTTTTACTTCCTACAAGGTGCCATACGCCAAAGGTCTTTACACCAGCTCATGATAATGTGTAACAAAGTATGTTGATTCTTTTTATACTCCCTAAAATATGTTTTTAGGCAGAGTTGGCTTCCTCTGTCTTAAAAGAGCTGTAGGAGAAACGGGGGGAAAATACTGTCACATAACTGGCTGTGATATAGCTGTTCACTGTGCCTGCTTCCAAGAGGCAGTAAAAATTGAAGTGAGGAAAGTGCCATCATAAATTCAGACATAGGAGTCAGTCACACCCCACCATTCATATGAGATCACCTGAGAGCCTTTGTTGTTGACTCTTTTGCAATTTTATCTTTTAGGTACAGCACAGGTTATTGGCGAAAACATTGTGGCTGCAGTCTCTGTTATTGTAGTGATCTTCTTGACTTTTAGGGTTTTGGCCATGAAATAGAGGTTGCCTGCCCTCAGTCATATGGCCAGGACCATTCTGACAGTGCCTGTGGGATGTGGGCATATGAGGGCAGGAGATGAGCTCAGCTGAAGGGATTCACCAGAGAGCAGGCTGATAATCCTGTTTCCTAAAGAAGGCAGATCATGCAGTCATTCAGTGCTTGTGGGTATGGTTGTTTTGATATCTCTCTCTTCACTCTCCTTCCCTCCTGTCCTTAATTTTTTATTAATGAAGCTGCTGGGCAGTTCCAACCATGCTTGACAAGTCTCAGAGAATCAACTTCTTATAAGCTTAATACAGATAGGCAGCTGGGCAAAGAAGAAAGTCCACAATGTGTCCATCCCCTGCCTCCAAACTAGTCACAAACTGGGTCACCGCTGGAATGCCACATCTGCCAATACAAGGCTTCATGAAAGAGGAGTGCCACAAGCTTTGATGTGCCCTCGATTTCCCTCTCCATGGGCTGCCTCAGCTCAGTGATGAGAACCTGTGGGCACTGGTCTTCTCTTCAGCAGGCTCTTTGCCTTCACAAGAAAATAAATTAATAAATCTATGAAAATCTAGGCAGCTGGCTATGTGGACTCTCTTTGTGCCCTTTGATCTATGCACCCATGGCTCTATGATGATGCTTACAGCTGCTGACAGGCGATTTGCTGGGGTCTCTGTTCTTTGTCGTGCTTGGTCTTGGCATGAAAATTTCACAGCAGTTAATGAGATCCATTGGCCATGACAATCCATCCCGTGTGCATCAAGTGTTAATTAGTGTCAGCCTGTCACAATAGCAAGATGAGCTGCAAAATAAAACCATGAAGTGCATTTTGATTCTGATTTATTCCTTATTTTCCTGTCACTGTGGCTGAACAATAATAAAAAAAAAGTCAATCTGGGCTCTTATTTGGCTTCATGTGCTGTGGTGATGATTTCCCTGTAATTAATGAGGTGCATTATCTAACTCCTTCACCTTGCATCAGGAAGAAAAGTCTTCTTTTCACTCTTTCATTGTTTTAAAGAGAAAGTCTCTGAAAAGCTTGGGAAAACACAATCATGTAGAGTGAATGGCCTAAAAGACAGGCTCCATTCATGGTTCTACATACTCCAGGGTCCTTTTGTTCATCAATTTAATTAGACTTAGTGTGGACTCCCTAGCCACACCAGTAAACACAGCATAGACATTTCAGGTTGATGCAAAAGAGGTTGCAAGATGGGTGGCTGGAGTCTGATCCTTTTATATTCATCCACCTCCACCAGTAATTTTTTTAAAATGGCTTGATTCATATTTATTGTATTTTGTGGAATCTGTGTGCAGAGTAGCGTTTGCGATAAGAGTAAGCATCCTACTATTAATAAGGAAGCAGCAAAATGAGAGTTGGCATAAAACTCATGTATGTCCATTCATCTGTGTGTGACTTGAATCATGCAGTAGTAGTGGGAGGAATACTTTCTTTAATGCCATCTGGGGTTTTCTGGGAAAGGGATGCTGAGGAGGGACTCTTCATTAGGGACTGTAGTGAGAGGACAAGGGGTAACAGGCTCAAACTTAAACAGGGAAAGTTTAGATTGGATATGAGGAAGAAATTCTTTACTGTAAGGGTGGTGAGACACTGGAATGGGTTGCCCATGGAAGTTGTGAATGCTGCATCGCTGGCGGTGTTTAAGGCCAGGTTGGACATAGCCTTGGGTGGCATGGTTTAGTGGGAGGTGTCCCTGCCCATGGCAAGGAGGTTTGAAGCAGATGATCTTAAGGTCCTTTCCAACCTTAACTATTCTATGATTCTATGATTCTGTGTTGGTTTTTGTTTTGTTTTGTTTTTCATTGTTGGGTTGGGTTTTTTTTGGAGCAGTATTATAAGATGATAAGGTTCTGAAGAAGTTAAAATAAGAATGATCTAGGCCAGGAGAAAATGGTGAATTATCTTTTAATACTGCTGTTTAGTCTCTCCCTCAGTTTTCTTTCCAGTGGGATTGAGCTTAGCATCACTGAATAATTAATGTTGCTGCTAATGATGCTTCTAACTGAAGACTGTTTCTTATGCTGATCAGTCCCTTTTACACCACCAGTTTTTGTACTCAATTTAGTAGGATTAGTCATCAAGGTACTTTCTCACACAGTAGCTTAAAATGATCCTGCTACAGTGTTTCAGCTATAGCACCCCTAAAATAAAGCAATAATAAATTAATGTATAGGATACTCTATTTTGGAGCAGAACTCTTAGACTAGAAAGCTTTTGACTTCCTCATCACATTCCAAAGTCAGAACTAATGATACTATTTTTTTTTAATTCAAATGTTTTAATTTGGTTTGCTTTTCTGTTACCTGTGTTGGATAATTGGGTATGATTTAGACCAGTAGCAAAGAGACCAACTATTGCATGTTTGCAACTAGTACTTGGTCTCTTAATGTTTTGCAAATAGGTCACTTCTCAGTCATGCACCAGCAGGATGCCAGCAGTAGCAAAGGGCTGTGTTGAGCTTCTCACATGTGCAGGCACTGGAGACTGTTGAGAAAATCATCTCCTGAAATCAGGGAATTAAATGAGCGCAGCATAGTGAAAGAATCCTCACACTCAGCATACTGTTTGCACCTTGATCCCACTCCCCCAATTTGGTCACCTCCAAATTCTTTGTGGTTTGGGGTTTTTTTATGATTATTATAGTTTTGGTTTGCCTTTTTTGTCTCTTAAGTTCTGGTCAAACAACACTGGATGCACTACTTTGGTTGTTAATGATGAGTTGGGGGGTTGTGCTTGTTTGTTTGTGGTTTGATTTTTTTCCCTACAGAGAGCAGACTCTGTAACAACTGATCATCTCATATAACAAGTCCATAACTGGAAGTGTTAGTGTGTCCATGAGGTTTTTTTTTAATAACTTCCTTTTTTTCTTCATGCTGCATACTGCTGCTGCAGTAGCACCCAAAGCAGAGAACGGTTTGAATATCTGGAAGCTCTGTTGCTCACTGCTTTAATACAGAGTTTTATTTCTATTTAAGAACCTAAATACTTCATCGAGTTCCTTGAGTTTTTCTTGGTGTAGATGAAATTCCTCAGAAAAGTTTCCTGAAATTTCCTGTCCCCTACAAGGATTAGCTTATGACATGCTTTGTTTTCTTTTATTAATTGTTTTATAAATAAATAAATATATGGGAGAATAGCTATAAAGTTGGAATATAAAATAATAGTTGAAGTAACTCTAGGAGAAGAAACTTAGAAGTAGAATGTAACAAGGTTATGGTTTTTAAATTTTTTAATTTATTACCTCTCAGCTTTAGATAAATTACATGACCAAAGTCACACAGGATCATGTAGCCTAGCAAAGTCATGAACTAGAAGCTCTTGTGTCCCTCTCCAGTATTTAGTCTAGAATTCATCTACCTTCAACTGTGTTATGCTATTATGCAACTCGTTATGATCCTAATTTTTAAGATCCCACTGGATAGTTTTTAGTTTAGGGTGCTTTTGTTTGGGTCATCTTGAGTCTTAAAATGCTTCCTCAAGTGTCCCTCTGAATTATGATGGCTCATGTGCTGAAAAGCCTACAAAATGGGAAGTGACTGGCAAAAAGCCTTTATTTTTGTCTGAATTGGAATATATTTTAAGTGAATATCTGGTCACCCTACAGGCTGCATGTAGTAGTTATTTTATATAACCTTTCATATTCAGAGCTTCAGGGTGTGTGACAGATAGGTAATTTTATAGAAGACATCTGTGCAAAAGCATGGCTTTGCTGAAATGATACTCATTTTTCCCATAAGTAGGTCAGAGGAAAGAGTAATCCAAAGTGACAGTCTTTGTTTGCTTAAATGTCTAAAAACAACCTATATGGTCTGGAGACCATATAACAAAAAAATTGCATATGATGAAACAGCTTTAGAAGGAATGTGCTTTGTTTTCTGATGTGTGCTTTAGCTTTTATCAGTTACGGCCCCCAAAATTGTATCTCTTTGAGTTAATTTAGTTCTGAAAAAACGTAACTTGTTTTGTTAATTAAGCATGGAGTTAGTCTGTTTGCATAAAACACTCTTGCAAAAGAGATTGGCAGAGTTTGTGTTGTAAACACAGGGATCTTTTCAGTTAATTATATGCAAATAAGCTTTGCTAACAAACACCTAAATAACTCTGCCTTGTCTTCATTAGCCTGGGAGATACAGTACATTTCTCTAGGAACTAGACAAGGAATATTAATCAAATCAGTGTGTAAGTTTTAATGAGCTAACTAATTGTTGACCTCTGTATTTCCAAGAAATGGTATTGAAAGTGAAAGATTTTTGTGTGGAAATATTATGCAGATATACATGAGATAAATCTCACGGTCAAATTTGGGTCATGTAAAATAAATCCATGTTCTAGCTGCTACCATATTGATAACTCATGGCTTTTTCTGAAAAATTGTATGCTGGCTGACGAGAGTTTGATGGCATAAACTTGTTTTCTTGTGCTAAAGGAACATTCAGTGTTATAGAGGAAGACAAGAAAAAATGGAATAAAGTTCAGTTTTGTAGTTTTTTTTAATTTTTTTTTTTTTTTTTTTTTTTTTAATTGTCTGTATTTGTTTTCTAAATGCACTTCCCAAATGGCAGGCGACTCTAGCTATTAGTGCTGGGTTTGAGCAATCTCTTAAGGCAAAAATAATCTTGTAAAATGCAAACAGAAAATTAATATGGAAGCAAGGCTGGGAAAGATCTTTGGCTTCCATGGCCAGCTGATGTTGTTACACTCTGCACAACGAACCTATTAATGACAAGTGGAAAGGTGAGACTCACCCTAGGGAATCAGATGGTCAGGTCCGTTGATGACTTCATTGAGGGCAATCTTCAAGTTTGACCTGCAACAGTGATCAACCCTCACTACCATCCTTCCTAAATGAAGGAATATGCTACTTCATGTGGTTAGTCCTAATGCTGTGAAAAAAGATGAAACCCTCTTGAATTTCCTTCTGCTGTTTTTCTGACCTCAGCTGTGGCAACAGTCTTTAATGCTGTGTGCAGGAGCAGACTTTGATATAATTAATCTTCTAATTCATTTCTAATAGCTGTCTAGCCATGTGTCAATAAACAAGGAGGGTACATGACAATAAAAGCATCTGTCAGAGTAAAATGCAGTGTTATTTCGGAAACAGACAGACAAGAAGGTAAGGAAATGAATAAAACAATAAAGAGAGCAAGGCAAAACACAAACCAAGATTAAATGGATTCTAAGCAGGAGAGACAAATTTTGTGTTGCCATCTGATCTTCTCTAATTTGATTTGGTCATTTCCAATTCTCAAAGATAAATGAGTTTCCAGGGTGGGAGAATGGATAGCTGATGAGTAGTTTCTCGTAGCTGGGTTGCTCTGGTCTCTAGCTCTGACACTTCTATGACAACAGATGATGGTGCCTGTTTACTTTCTACCACTGCTGTCCACTTGAAGTCATCATAAATTGTTATAGATTCACTTATCTGAGAGACTGCACCTGTGTAGCACTAAGTGACAAAGCTGGACAACAAAAATACCTCATTTGGTGCTGCAGATACAAGGATGAAACTTAAGAAAATGTTCTGCTATCAGCCAGTAATCTGTTATAGAACTTTTCCATCTAAACCTTTATAAGGCAGGGAAGAAATTAAAATCAAGCAGTTCTTATAACCACATTTTGGTTTTAATGAGAGATAACTGAGATGGAAATGATTTTACCCATTCTACTGGGCTCATTAAAGATGAGCTAAAAAGAATTTAAGAGAATTGTTTACTGAGCCATTTCTAAATCCTGGAACTTTAGGGATCCAGGAAAGCTCAGATGGCCATCAGCCCAGAGATGACACCACTCAGGAACAACAAAGCTGCAATGCAGCCCATCATATTCCTAATTAGTTTTTGTAGTCTTTGCCTTCTGCATTCCAGTTTTCTCAGGTTTTAGATATCTTCTTGAATTCTTGAGCCAGGCAGTCATAACAGCTGTAAGTCTGTTTCGGGTCTGCAAAGTGCACGTGGCAATAACTCTGAGTGACATAAAAAAGAGCAGTTGCATGTGGTGGTGGCTGTATTTTTGGTTTGGTTGGGTTTTGTTTGGTTTGGTTGGGTTTTTTTTTTTGGTTGATTGGATGGTTTGTTTTTCCCTTGTGAAAAACTATTCTGCTCTCAACCAAGCACAACTCTGGAATTTTTAAAGGGATTATTCACTTTCTTCTTTTCCATTTTAAATCTCTTCAATCAGCTTTTTCTTCCTACAGTCCTTACTACCATTGATTTATTTCAATTAAGATTCTTCTGCTCAAGTTCCGTAATTAGCCCCTGTCACTACTAATTCTCATCCCCTTGGATTATATAGACAAAACTAAAATCCATGCGGACTAGTTCAGCAGCACTTTCTCTGAACTAGTCCACATTTGCTCTGAACCAGCAAACTGAAAGAGAAAGAGCCCAAAGTTGCCAAGTGAGGCACACTCGCAACCAGGAAAATGGTTCAATGCCTATCTCACTGAGTTGATGGGTCTGGGTGTTTTGATTGGGTTCAAGTACTTACTTTCTGATGCTATTTTACACAAATCTTCTTAGGGTAGAAATTAAGTGGAAAACAGCTCTTTCTATGAGGTTGCAAAGGGGTCTAATATAGATCCATTACTCAGAAGTGGCTGTAAGTTTCCAAAAAGGTGGTTTTAAGCAGTTAAGCATGTTTTTATCCTCAGAAGTAAAGAATATCAACAATACAAGTTACCTTGGATAGTTTGTTATGCTAGATCAAATTGACCATACTTCACTACATGACAGTCCTTCAGTGATGCCATGAGATACCCATCACATGCCAGATTTCTCTTGGTGCCGGTTTCCCTGCTTTCATTCTTACTTTAGGGAGTTGCAGTTTGATGTACACATGCAGCTACCTTAAGTAATCTGAGAAAGGTGGCTCCTACTCACTCATGCAGTGTTGGTATGCAACCACATAAACCAAAACAAAGCCAAATATAGAATGCATGCTATTATGATGTGCACAGGAAATACAAAATTTGATAAAAAAAGACAATAGGGACATGGCTCAGTTTTGGGGTTTGGGTGGCGTTTTTTTTCTAAGATATTATCAGAGCTTGCTGTCTATGTCCTGGTTCCTCTAGTTGTTTTTTATCTTTTATCTTCTATAATACAGAGTGCCGTATTCAAACAAAGAGGCAGGAGACGGATGCCTTGCCTGGTGTGAAAGCCCACACTGTTTGAGTTGAGACCTTTTCACAGTCAATATGAAACATTGCCTCTCCTGCCCTCTAAGAAAAAGCCATTAGAAGGTAACACGGGAGAATATGTACCTCGAACTCATTCATGCACTAAGTTTATTGTAAAATCTGGATTAAATTGTTGTCAAGCTGTGTAAACATGGAATTCAGCACTGTTACATCTGAGTCTTGCATTAAATGCTTGCAAAAGGCTCCAGTAGTCTTCAGGGAAAAGGCTGTATACATTATAATTGGTTAATGCTTCATAGGATAGAAAATCAGTGAAGCAGGAAAGTGCTTTTTTGATTACTTTTGGTAGACTTTTTGGTTTTGGATTTTGTTTCTTTTTTCCTTTTTTTCTCTGAGGCTCTGGAGGCTCACTCTTGCTGGGATCTAAGGAAACTGGAGTTTGCTGAACCAGAACCTGTTTCAGACCTTGAGCATTCAGATTCAGCACTGCCAGGGTTTGCAGTGCTTTTTACTTTAGCTGAGCAAGTGGGATGAGTCTTGCACCTTAAGATACTTTCTCCACACCTGGAGACATGTAATACTGATTCAATTAATAAAGTGTTAGATAAACTTCCACCTCTATCTGGTCAGCTTTCTGTATCAAAATGTGAACTTGAAAAAAAGAGTGCTAAAATCTGAGTCTTTCCATCCCATCCATACTTAGGAAAGCCTGAATGCACTAAAGAGGCATTCAATATCACAGAAAGCAGCTGTACTTGAGGCCTGGGATCAGGCATCATTTAGGAATATTTGAACCCAGTACAGATTTGTTTGCTTCTCTTTGTGTACAAAGATCTGATTTTCTGATTCAGATGAAGAGAAAGACTTCAATTTTTAATTTAAGCACAGCAGTGTTTAAACCAAAATAATGGGAAAAGCTGCTCTAGTTTACATGTTTCAGAGTAGTTTTTTAAGGTATGAAGTAAGCTGAAATTTATTGGACAATTTAGTCAGGCAAGAGAGGTCTAAGTGCCTGGCACATACTTCTTGTGTACCAATTTTATGCTGAAGCCACAAGTCTATTATTAAAGTGAACACTCAAAAGATATGTATTATATACATACATAAAATAGCTCATATTTTAGATTGAGAAGTTTTCTGTTGCAGTGAGTCAACAGGCACAGGGTTGACTGGGTTTTGATTCAGAGCCTCTTTGGTGTGAAAGCAGTTCAGTGATTAGCAGGGAAGATCAAAGCGTGTCCTTAGCCATGTGGACAAAGAAGGGACTGAGCTTTTTCTGGTGCCCAGCCGGCAACTAAATATGCTCACTTCCTCTTCCCCCCTGAGTGAAATAGGGAGGAGAATCAGAAAAAGGTAAAAAGCCATGGACTGCAGTAAGAACAGTTTAATAATTAAAATCAAAGTAAAATATAATACATCATCAACAGCACTATCACGACCACCACTGCTACCACAATGATGATAATAATAATAATATATAAAGAGAGAGAAAGGAAGGAATAAACCCCACCCCAAGAATACTCAACAAATAATGCACGACATAATTGCTAGCCATCTGCTGACAATGCTCAGCCAGTCCCTGAGCAGTGATCATCCCCTCCCATCTAACTCTGCCAGTTTAAATACCGAGCATGGCATACTGTGGTATGGAATACCCCTTTGGCTAATTTGGGTCAGGTGTCCTGTCTTTGCTGCCTCACAGCTTCTTGTGCCCCTCCTCACTGCTAGAGCATGAGAGACTGAAGAGTCCTTGATCAGGACAAACACTACTTAGCAACAACTAAAACCTCAATGTGACTAAAGCCAAAATACAGCACTGGACCAGCTACTAGGAAGAACAATAATTCTATCCAGTTGAAACTAGGTCACCATGGTCAAGTGTACAAGGACATATGGGTTTAAGAGATATCAGAGTAGCTGCAGGTAAGAAACCAGGAAACCTTCTAATGAGAAAGATGGATACCAGCTCCTTGGGAAGGCTGGAAATCTCCATCACTGTAAGTATTAAAGAACTGTTTGTACTGCTAATTATAAAAAATGCATTACATAGTGTTGATTCGTATTTTCTGAAGCTGGGTGTGTGAGGTAGTCATCCTGAGGTCTCTTGACTATATTTTCTGTACTTTTTGTAATTATGTTACAGAAAATAACTCATTTTCTGGCAGTTAAATGTGGGTGCTTCTATGTGTGCTACATGCACAGGCAGACAAACATGGAGAGTGTGAACACGATGCCTGTAGAGTTAATTGTCTGAAATTTAGTAAAGCATCCTTCAAGATGATCAAATTAGTCTGTCTCATCAAAAAAACAGCTTGATGTCCTGCATTGGCAAATTACTGGTAAGAGGAAGTATTAATAAAGGAACAATAGGAATAACAGGGCTACTCAAAAGAGTTAAAAAGCCTTGGAAAACTCCTACTTTCACTCTGCGGATCCTGCAAATGAATGCAGTGAGGAAAAGGCAGAAAAAAAACTTTATCTACCACAGCTGTGTGCAGTTACTTCTGAGTGAATGCCATGAGCTGCAGCTCTTGCTGGCCTCTGGGGGATGAGGGTGTGTGTTTGTGCCCTGGTGTTGGCACAGCATCTGCCTGGCCTGGCTAAGGAAGCAATTTTCAGAGCAGCACAAAGTGTGCTGCTACATAACTAGCCTCACCTGCAGGCAAGGTTTATAGCTTAGCTCTGTACAACACCAGCACTGGGAACACATTCTATGTACAAGATGATGCAACACATCTGTGTGCTTCTAGCTTCTTCCTTAGTATGCCTCCACCAAACCTGGTGTACCTGCGAAGCCACCCTTGCTGGGGGCTCACACAGCACAACACCTCACTGTTGTAGCCATGTCTCCAGAGAACCTTCGTGGATACATCAGAAGGAACTGCCTTTTTGATTATTTTCTTAATTTATTATATTTAGTAGTATTAATTTCTTCATGACCTTAGTGAAATGGAAAAGCCGTTTTCCTGCTTGTCTCCTCTCTCCAATTCTGCAGTGTGATCCTATGGGTGCTGTTTTGCTTTTTTTTCTTTTCTAGATTCATCATAAAAATCACACCTGCAGAAATGTGTTGTGAAGGGGAATTTTTTTTTCCCTCTCTCCCAAACCTGGATGGGATCACCAAAATTCCTCTTTTTTAAGTTTCTATTGATAGTGAAATTTCAAAGGGAGCATCTCAAGGCAAGTGAGTTTACATTTTACAATACAGGCAGAAATTCCAGCATTTCCTGTCACTGCACCTGCCTCAAGATCGTCTCTTTAATCCTGCTAGTTTGGAAATAGGACACAAAGAGCAGAGTTCTCCAGTTCATGGGAGGTGTGATGCCTTCTTCAGTCATTTACCTGGTTGGGAACAGAAGCAGCTGCAGAAAGCTCAACACTGGCTCCAGACAGTAATAAAGTATCTACACCAAGATTTTAGAATCCCTCTCCAGGCTCTTGCCCGGAGTATCTGAAGCTCTCTGTCTTCTCCCTCAACCATATCCTTTCCTATAGCATCACAGCATTGATTTACAGGCTAAATTTTCTGTGCAGTGTAAGTAAGGTATGAACACATTTTAATCCTGGTTGCTTCTATTTAATCGCTTAATCACTCTTGAAAAGAGTGTTTATCTGAGCCTAAGGCAGGCAAGGCTAACTGGCTTGATGAAAATTCATACCCTGTCTTTCCCACCTGAAATCTGTTTTTGTTTGAGCCTGATATAAAGCTAAATGTTGTTAGCTCAATGGTGCCTTTTGTTAGCTATGAGCCAGTGTTCTACATGTGCTTTTTCCCCACTATGTGTTATGTCCCATGCCCTCTCTGCAAGGGCATGTGCAACCCCAATTCATAGGCAATCTGCTTTCTTTGCTGTGGAAGTTGGCATGAGAATCTATTTTCTCAGGAAAAAAAACCCCACAAAAAAACAAACCCAAACAAACAAAACCACTACCAACAAATCAGTTCAGTGCAGCAGTTCCAAGCCTCATGTATGCAGGTGTCTCTGGCTAAGCTTCACATGTAAAAACACTGGAACACATCATAACCCCATATACAGCCTTTGGTATAACATCAGCTCCTTTCCAGCTAAGGAAACTAGGCTTGCTAGCACAGCACGCCTGCGTTTCTGCTTACCTTTGAACTGATGGGTCAATTTTGATCAGATGATGATAGACGAGGGATATCTTAAATACATCATTTTTTTTACCTCTTTAGGTAATACAAGCAACCACAACAAGTACAAAGAATTCCTTTCAAGATGTGAATCCACAGGCAACCCAAATGCAATAGTTCTGCCAAACCATAGGAACTCCTCTGTAAAACCTGTGGTGTTATATTAGCTTTATGTTCCTTTGCATGGGAAAAATATACTTTATACTAACTATAGAGCTTTAGTGATAAAAGTCACAGTAAATTCTCATTGTAAACTCTGTAAATATGAAGATAGGCTGAGAAAGTTGGGGCTGTTCAGCCTGGAGAAGAGAAGGCTGTGTGGAGCCCTCATAGCATCCTTCCAGTATCTGAAGGGGGCCTATAGGGATGCTGGGGAGGGACTCTTCATGAGGAAGTGTAGTGATAGGACAAGGGGTAATGGGTTCAAACTTAAACAGGGGAAGTTTAGATTGGATATGAGGAAGAAATTCTTTCCTGTAAGGGTGGTGAGGCACTGGAATGGGCTGCCCAGGGAAGTTGTGAATGCTCCATCCATGGTGGTGTTCAAGGCTGGATTGGACATAGCCTTGAGTGACATGGTTTAGTGGGAGGTGTCCCTGCCCCTGTCAGGGGGGTTGGAACTAGATGATCTTAAGGTCCTTTCCAACCCTAACTATTCTATGATTCTATGAAATGTCATACTCTTTGATCCCTTCTCTTTGGTCTTGAAATATATGCATACAAAGTTTCCAGAGGTTTTTCCAGAGGAATTTCCTCAATACAGATGGACACCCGTGTAGATTTGCAGGTTTTATTGGAATATGAGTAACTGTCACCATCGCACAATGGCATCGTAAAATTTGTTGGACAGCACTGTGAGAGGAAGCAATGTCCTGTCTGGCTGCCATGCAGTTACAGACAATGGCAGTTGTGAAGGGTGAACATGTTTGAATTTCTGCCTTTGCACTTCTGAAAATAATAATAAAATAAAACGTTAGTGTGACTGTGACACCCAAAATTCCAGAGCAGAAAGAGAAATGGCTCTTCTGAAAGACTGCTCGGTAGAAATTGTTGCTAGATTCACACAGTGAGTCCTTAGTAAAAGGTATCATAAAAATCTGTACTTCTGCCTCTCACCCACAGTTCCAATAGTGGCACATTTTCATTTCCTTCTTTTCTCTTCTTTTTTGGCTTAGAGCTCAATATCATGGTCCTGTCTGGGATTTACTGGCAATTGTAAGAGGTGAAAATGTTTTAATTAGCTATTAAAATGCATATTAATCTCAGAACTTTAGAGGATGTGCTCCTGTGATGTGTTAATTCATTTCTAATGTGGAAAATTAAGGTGCATTTTTTTTAAAAGGGTCTGTGGATCATTGCCTAAAGAGTTGGCTGGGTGTGCCTGGTCATCACATAATTTCACCTTTCATGTTGTTGGACACTTTTCACAAGGCTGAATCTGAATGACGGAAGTTACACATGTATTGCCTTCATAATGCAAAGTTCCTGGGTTTCACTCCCTTACTCCAACCCTGTATATTGCAGGCCAGGTTACATGAGCTTCTGACATAGTGTTTGTTCCCACCCAGGTGCCACTAGTTGTATGTGATGAGGAAGTGAAAAAATCAATGCAGGCTTGCCAGAGGTGTCAGTAGCATCCAGAGAAAGATGAAGATTGATTCAAACATTATCCCTTTCTTTAAGTGCTTTTTATAACTGCTCAGTCCACTGTGTGGATCTCTTCTCTCTTAGGTTTATCTCTGATCATGATAATCATTTAAGTAACAGCAGAAGATACTTTGCACTTTCCCAGCATCACCTAGCTCTGTTATCAAGATGAGCTGCTTCAGCTTGATTTTTTCTTTTTTCTTTGTTATTAAGCTTTAGAAATGATCCCTATAGAACTGCCAAGCAACTTTTGTTGTCTTCATACTCTAGTGATGTCAAAACTCCTATATAGACCACTGAGAGCCATAGGCAAAGTCTGTCCTTAGATGAACTTACCTTAGTTGATGCTACAAGCAGTTTTTCTATAAGTAGCTCTTTAGAACAGAGAAACAACGTGCTTTCAAGAATTGGAAATAGCAAGTCATAAATGAATAATATAACATTGATTGTTGCTCAGTGTTACCCTAAGAGAATGACTGGGTGAATTTACAGCATAAACTATGATTGATTAGGTTTGTATCTTTTCATGCTATTTGAAATTTCTTTACACCTCAGTGTTGTAAGAAAAATGCTCTAAAATATTTCAGTAGCATGAAAAACAAAGTGTAATGTAGAGAGGTTATACCAGAATGAAACCCAGTGCTACAGCATTATTGGTTTGATTATTAGATTTTCTTCATTTTAACTCATGTCCTATCCCTCCTCCCAGTGATGCATCCATTGTCAAATGTCAATATTAATAATATTTCAGCTGAACCGATACAGTTGTACAAGATTATAGCCTTGTCAGTAGTACTGGAATTTCTACTCTCATTCACATGCATGAAAACCTCAGAGAGTTAATTTTTGGATCACATGTAATTCTATTGATTGAAGTCTACAGGGATCAAAGAGTAATCTGCAATTTGTGTCTCCTGTGCCTGTGTTAGAGGCCTACGCATTGCAGAGAAGATAGTGGAGGGTAAATAAATGCAGCAGCTGGCGGAAAATTCATGCAATTCTTCTTAGAGTTTCTTGTTTGGTTGTTGCTTTTTTTTTGTAGGGTTTTTTTTTCCCTTTAAGTTTTATCAGTTTCAACTCTGAAACTCGGGATATTGATCATTTCCAGGTAAGTAAGCTTTCCGATTCTTTCAGAATTGTAAATGGTATGGTAATAAAACTGTATATTTGGATTGGCCTTGTGTGAAGAATTATGTCAGGCAAGAAAATGATTTTCTTCCTCAACAAAAAGACTAAGTCACCCTCTGAGCCTTTAAATCTTGTCTTTGCTATAGCAAAGATGCAGACCATAAAAGTTTAGTTCCTGCAGCTTTAATTGCTCATGCTGTGTTCTCACCCCATCTCACATGTTTAAGTTGAATCAGAAAGAGTCTGTTCCTTGTAATGGAGGAACTGAAGGGAAAATCTAGGTGATTCAGAGGTCGATTCTCTTCTCTCAAGCTGATTGCTAAACGTGATATTAGCCTTCAGAACTGGAGACCTCTGCTGGAAATGGCATTCATCTGACGGATGTAATACTGCATCCTTGCCTATATCCAACTACGATAATCTGCCTCCACTATCTTCTTTCCAGATTAGACTTTTCCATTTGGGGTAATGGCAGAATGTAACTTTTCTTTGCCCTTCATTTTCAGTGATAAGTCTTCTTTCCTGCTACTCTTTATACATACTTTGCTACTTAGTTCCGCCGCAGCAAAAACTGCATTTCTGTTTCAATTAAGGCTTTGTATACTTTTTTCCAGTATCCCAGCGAATATTGTGACTCATTGGCTCTGTGTTATTTTTTCAGACTCCTGCTTGGCTTATGTCTTATTGTCTTATTCTGATATTAAATTGAAGGAAAAGGAAAACTTTGTTCTTTTAGTTGAAAACATCCATGTGGATGTTTGTGTTTGAGAATTGCAATGTGAGACAGTGTGAAATTGGAGAAGAGGGAATTGTTTCTGGCAGTTTCCAGTATAGCTCATTTTGTAGTCTTGGGACAGGACCTACAATAATTAAGTTATGTGCAACAACATCTTTTGCCTTTTTGAAAGAGTCATTGCACTAGAGGAAATGCCACTGTAACTGTTTGCGTGTGACATCTATTAACTGCATGTCTCTTAGAGATACAGTGATGGACAGAATTGTGACTCATTTGCCGGGTGCTAAGAGAAAGCCAAGTTGGAGAGACATTTATTAGGAGTTGTAATTTGACTGTATCCCTACTATGAATTAACCTTGGGGTATCAAAGAACAAACAAGAACGTGGAAGAAAAGCTTCAGTAACTTTAATAACAGGGGCCACAGTAATGAGTAATGAGTGGGAAATCTGAAAAAGGGTTTGTCTTTGCAGATTTCTTCCTTGGAAACAGGAAGTCTTAATGATTAAGATATATTCCATGGATTTTACTCTGGGAAATGAGGAAGAAGACAGACTGAAAGGTGGTGGTGATGTACCTGGGAAGAACGTCCAAATTTGATATCAGCCTGCTATGGGCTGGTGAAGACTGGAGCTGGATATCCCTGTTATACGATAGATAGAATATTCTGTGGCAGCTTCCTTTTTGCTAGAACAGAGCCACAGCCTCATTTCATCTTTGATAAAATGTTTCTTGTCCAGTTTCTAGGTTTTAAAGCTGTAGAGCGCTCAGAGTCAATGCACGTCTTGGTCCTTCTGTTCAGCTTTGTTGTTTCTTCAATGGAGTAAGGAAGAATAACATGGAAAAACAGGGATCCTTGTTCCTTGCTGATGCTGTCCTAGTCTTAGGACAGGGTGGATTGAAGTAGGATTCTTGAAGCATAGGACTACTAGTTGCATTCTTATCTCCCCAGAATCAGAGCCTTGAGCTAAGAACATGTATGAGCTCTGCCACTTCTTTAGAAAAAGATTCCCCTAGCTCAGTGAGGAGATGCAGTATGAATGAATGTACAGCCACTGATGAATATTTAACAAAATACATCCCAAGACTAGAAGACTAAAAAAAAACCTTTCCATATCTTTCCCTCCACCCGTAGCCTTAACTCAGAAGTAAATAACTACAGAATGTATTTTCAGAATGAGTTTCAATATTGGTTTTGTTTCTGTATATTGAGTCACATCTTCATGAAAATCTACTGTCATGGCATTCTAGGAGACTGTAGTGGCTTATCTTATTTAATGCTGCTATATCAAGCTTGCCACATGAACATAATCCTGAAAATAAAAGACCCAAGACAAAGAGGATCAATTTCGGACTTTGACTTCCATTTATATGCTTTTCTGATTGTCTTTCCCCCTTGGAAATCAAAGGCTAGAATATGCTGCCAGATTAGCAAACTATTAACATTTTATTAATCTATTTATTTATTTACAGAGATCAGGGAAAACAGAAGTTTGCTAAAAAAATTGCCATAAAAGTAATTTGAGTATACTTTCTTGGTTTGTCTTTGGAGTTTGGGTACCCCAAAATGAAGTGCTAATGCAGGAAACCCAAGACATGGAGATTGTTCAACACAAAGATATTTTATCTTTCTTTTAAAACTTCCTTATGTATAAGAGAGTGCTGTAATAAGAACCTGCAAGAATCACGCAACAGGATAAAATCTATAGTCCTCAACACTTCAGTATTTGCTGTCTGAATTTCTTCTTTTATGGGAAATGAATGCTATTTTTTGAGCATGTTGAACAGTCACATCTTATTCGCTTCACATTGGGACTTGGATAATGAACTCTCACTCCATACTTCTGTGTGTGTTTGTAGTCCATTTTTTTTCTCTGGGAAACACAACCAGTCAGTCTGCCCTGTGATCTGGTGACTACCTGTGATGAGGGAAATCGTGGATAAGAGTGGTGGTGAGACCCTCTTTGGTGTCCATCAGATCTAAAGTTCACCTGCAGAAGCCAGTCCAACCACCATGCTGTAACTGGACATAACACTGGTAAATATAATCTATTTCTTGCAGTTACATATGCAAGAAAATGGCTTATATAGCACCTGTAATGGCAAGAACTTTTTACCAGTACAGCTCAGAGAGCTTAACCATTTCTTTAACAGACTAGAACTGCTGAGTTGGATTGGCTTTGTCTTCTTATTTTCTTTCCTAAGTTAACTTTCATGCATGCTAAGAGAATTTTTTAGGATCACTTTCTTTGGAAACCTTTTAAATTCAGATAAGGCCTTAGAGATGCATCAAAACTGAAAACTGTGAAAAGTACAGCTTGTCATGAAATCAGATAAATTCATAATTGCACAATTTATACAATGTCTGAGATAGTCAAAACTCTGTACAGATATTAACTCATTAAATGGGACAGTGGTTACAAGCTGCCACAGCCTTGATTTGTAGAACTTGAAGCCACACTCAGTTTAATTTGAAATAGACTAGAATTTCAACTTCCTTGCTTTGTGGAAAAGTTTTGTGCATGTGTGTGTGAAGGATACAAACAACGGATGATCGTGTGTGAGAAATATGACCAAATGGTAGTAGATATGAAAGCAAAAATTCTAAAAATAAAATCCATAGCTGTTTATCTTCATATCCACATATAATTGTTGGAGGGTCACAACATAAAAAGGACAGATGTCTCTTTCACCTTCTGTGAATAAACCAGAGGAAGAAGTCAAAGCATCATATTCCTGAAACATCCAGAGATGGTTCTGGGGTGGAAGTTGATTCTGTATTTTGCTTTTAAGTTCAAGTCATTGAGAATTCTAAAAATTGGAAGTCCAAGAGTTGATCCCAGCAGGTTTTTAAACATAAGAAAAGCATGAGTGTGAAGAAGTCTCATATGAGTTATTGATCTTAATTGTGTGTGTTCACAGTACAGATGTCTCTATCTGAGCTAGTTTCCCCAGACTCAGTGGTAGTCAGTGAAATAAAATAATGGCTTCCCTGGACTCTTGCACAGTTTCATCTGGCCTTTTAGAAACATATGTGTTTTTTCCTCTGGTATTGGTTGTCATTAATACCACTTCTGCTTGCCAGAATTTTGAAGGTTATCCCCTTCTTCCAGTGAGACCCTAACATGAGGTACACTGAAAAAAACCCCAACTTATCTTTCACAGATTTTTGTGACCATTGTGTAGAAATCCCAATAAGTCTTCTTTTCCATATTGTTTATAAACCTGACTTGACTGCCAACACAGAACAGAAGCTTCTCCACTGCTGAAAAATGATCTGGTGTTCGAGAAGACTGAGAAAAGCATCACAAAGTTCCTTCTAGTGCCAGTGCTACCATTGAACTGAGTAAGTGGGATACTGCTGGATGGCCCCTGTTAGCCACAGTCTGCTCTTACCTACACTGGCAGCTGTCATGTGGAGATATGGAGTCTGTTGCGATGGACGCTCTATGGTGCTAAGGTCTGTTGAGTGACCTGAAGCAAGTCACGTCCACTTCTTTTGCACAAGAGAGCAGAGAATATCCTGGTGGTGACTGCTGCATTGCAAGTTATGGGGAAGGTGGCCGAGAGGATGTGAGAGACATGGCTGAAAAATGGGAGTGCTTGTGTTGGGGGCTGAAGGGCATGGAAAAGGGAGCAAAACTCAACGTTAGTCAAGCTGAAAGGCTGGTGTGCTTCAAATAAGAAATTAACAGTGAATAAGAACAGGGCTTCTTATCATAAACCCGTTGACTTTCTCCAGCTTTCTTCACAGCTACTGGCCTGTCCTGTGCACTGTGGAAAAACTCAATGAAAAGATGTCTGCTGTTTTCTTGAACCCTGCTATTTCTATTACTGTTATTTTTTTTAACCTAGAGACCACATAAAACTTTCCTTGAAATAGTAGTCATCATGTATGGAGTGTCTTGTGAAGCACAAAAAATTTCATTTAAATACATGTTAACTTAATTTTTCAACATTTGATTCATTCTTCTGTTTCTTCTCTTCAAGTCTGTAGGCCCACTATGTGTGGACGCATGGTTCCTGTGACAGCCTGATGTGTTAATCATGCAGTCATCTTGTGAATTATTTTTAATATCTGACAGGCTGCCAGTTGTTCAAAAACTGATCTGAGAGAATTTCTAAATAAGCCTCTAATAAAATAAATGGCAAACATTGACCCTTAAGGACATTGACAAAAAAATTTGACCCCTAAATGGCAGAAAGACATGGATATCTGTCTTTGTCTTATCAGGATTTTTTTTTTCTTTTGACCTTTAACTTTCCAGTCTTTAAACTTCAGTTGAGAAATATTGGGAATATTTGATTTTTAATGAGACTAGAATGCTTATGTGGAGAGTAGCCTCTGACAGCACCTTTCTTCACCATGTTAGGCAACCTGAAAAGCATTACAAAATGGAACAGTCCTAAGACAACTATTAGCACACTGTCTCACTGTATTTTGTTTAAGAAGCAAAGCATCTATTGGCAAAGACAAGCGCTGTTCCCTACTAACATCACATGGTTTTCGAAGCAAAGCTTTCTTATCAAACTGCATATGATCATTTCACAACTGAAGAGCAACTTCTTTTGTATGTCAGTTTTGGTTAGCGTGGATGCAGCCATAAAACATGGAATTTCTATTGTACATGATGAACAGCTGATGGGACGGTGTTTTTGCAAGAGCCAGGAAAAAATAAAGCCTTTGAATCTGTTCAAGGTATGCAGCTAAAAGACTGTTTTTCTGTGGGCCTGCATCCTGAAAAACATTGTGATCCCTGGGGATTATGCCATGAGAAATAAGAAAATTATACAAAACAGTTACTGATATTGTTCCTATTGAAGAGAACATATTCAAGAAAATAAATATGCCTGATACAAATAAAATAACATGTTTTCTTCTCCTGCTCAGCTCCATCAGGGAGGACAGGATCCATCTACATGCTATCTTGTCTGAAAACAGCTTTCATTTGTTTTTGCCTGCTTGGAGGATAAGCTCTTTTAACTGCCTTAGTTTCTGGATTTGCTTTCAGCAGCTGATAAGAAGTCCCCTAATATCCTGTTTTAAAAACACTCAACACTGCCCATAAGCAATCTGATTCCTCTGAAGTTTTGCCTTCTCGTGTGCACCTCTTATCTCAGCATCAGTGCGGGGAAAAGAGTTATCTGCATTACTTTCATACAGATGACTCTAACTGAAACTTCTGGCTATAGGGCGAAACAGCTCAGATAGTGTGAGATACATCCATTTAACTGGGCTTGTTTTGCTTTGAACGAATAGCAGCTTTGTGATCATTTTAATCCTCAGAATTGGCTGTTCCTCCTATCTGCAAGAGAATGTAGCAGTGGGGAATGCAAAGTCAAGTTCCTCTTGCCACAATGAAATGCTCATGATCACTGCTATGGAGTGTTGTGGTTTAAGGCCAGACTGAAACCCAGGCAGGAGGAAGGATTGTTCCCTCATATTTACAGCAGACATGGGAAAGATGGTAGAGAAATGTCATTTATACTTTTTGATTGTCTTCCAACTCCTGATGATGATCCAGGGTGTTACTTTGGGTATATCTCATGCAGACTGTTTTGAAGCTCACTCCTGGCACCACAAATCTTCAGCCTTCAGCCCTCCTGACATCATTTCACCTTGCCTAGAAATGCCCCAAACGGTGCTGAGGGAAATGGACCGTGTTACTTTAGGACTGGTGTTGTTAGGGTGGTGAAAGTGAGAAAAAGAAGTCTCAGATAAAGGATTTAGAATCTCTTTTATGTACCCAACCCATAAATACTCCAGTTCAGTCAAGAGTAGTAAAACTAGTGTGCTTTGGTGGTTATCTAGTCCATGTTTCACTTGTCCATAGGGTGAAATGCACAGTAAAGTGAATTTGCTATTCTTTTATGTCCTTTTTAGGTGACAATCACCCTTGAAAATTTGCCGAGTAGATGGTTGTTTCAGTAACATGATGCATTTTGAGAATCTGGCCTCAACAGTGGGATTTCATGATGTGGAAAGCTGATACTCAAATTTTCAGAGACAACCCTCTGTGCATATGTCCATTTTGAAGGAAGAGCATGAAAATAATGCAGGTAACTCTTTTCCGTTCTAACATATCGATTCCAACATGTTTATTTGTTCTTGCTGTGATCCTTCATTAGGTGTTTAATTGCTGACTATTGATCTGTGGTCCATTCATAGTTGAAATTGAAATAAAAAATGAAAACATGGAAAAAAAGAAAAAGAGAAAAGAGTGAATTGGGGAGAAGAAATGATGTGCTTATATTGCTCTTACTTAACATGCTGAAAGTTTGTGCTGCTACAGGTTTTCCACACAATTTGACCTAGCGGTGGGGAGCTGAGATGGCTCAATGACCTAAAAATATTTACAAGTCTGCCCTCACATTTCAGGCTTCCTTACAATATTATTAAATATTAAAACATCAAAGCTAGAATACAGCAAAAAAGGACAGTTCTCCCACTCCCCACTTCATGTCAAACCTGTCTGTAGTCTCTCCTAAACTACACTGACCTCTTCAGTTGGCTTACTGTAGCCACTTTGAGTTTGCAGAATAAAACAAAACATATTCCTGCTTCAACACAGGTTAGGCTTTAAATAGGCATGTATGAATGTGTACGTGCCTTTCTGAGGTACAGCAGTAAAACACAACCTCAAGCTTTTGTTTGCCAGTGATGTCTGTGTGCTGAGAACTGAAAGTTCCCACCTCATTCATTAAAATACGTGCTTTGGGCTGAATTCATCATTAACAGTTTGGTATTGCTTGTGGCTTGGAGTGGAGCTGTTCACTGCCATACGGTATGTCAGTGGGGATCACGCTAATGATCTGGAGCAGCAGGGCGAGCTGGGCACCTGGAGGGTCCTCGCAACTTTCAGGCAAAGCTTTGGGGAAGACTTGCTTAAAATGAAAACACCGCTGCAGCAAGACTTCTTGAATTTTGACAGAAACATCTATGTTTCAGAAGTCTGTCTTATTGATATTTACTTTTTAACAAACAATATTGTGATTTTTGTATGTAATGTGTACTTTTCTTAGTGTAACAATTACCAAACAGGTCCTTGCCTTAAAGTACTACATTTTGTCAATATTTTAACTGAGATGGAAAATGTTTTATAGTCTTCATTTACATAAGTTTTAAATGAACTAGATTTCTTTGCTTCTGGTGATCTAGGGTGGGTAATGGGGTGAAGCAAGTGTGGATATCAGTGCAGTGGTTACTTGTCATTCATGGATCCTATGAGGACACCCAAAGATCAAAGCTAATACTTTGTATGTATTCAGATGTGTAGAATTCCGAGGAAGGTTACTTGATATATTAGACGTGGAGATGGGGAGAGAGAAGCAGTGACAGGGGAAATGTGTCAATTTTTTCTTTACTTTTTTTCCCAGTAAAAACTGATACTTTCCAAACAACAACATTCAGAAGGACTTCAACTTCAAAATTCTGCCTTCTAACTTTTTGTGTGTTTGTCTTGTTTTGTTTTCCCCTACATATGGACAGGAGCAAACAGAACCAGAAAGAAACTTTCCCATTCAACATTTCATGATTTCTTGGTTTCTGAAACAAAATTTCAAATACATGCACCCACTCAAACTTATGAGCACATGTGCACAAAAATAGGACATTTCTGGAGCTTATTTTTTCTTTTTATACATCAATCAGTTTTTAAAAAATACTCTTGATTCTCCGCAGCACATAGTTAGCAATTTCTGACTAGTTCTTTGTAACTAAAAAACTCTCAAACTTCATCCATTAGAAACCGGAGTGAATCATGTGTGAGGCAAAGCTTTCCTGCTCCAGCCTTTCAGCCAAGCCAGAAATAATCAACTCCAGATTTTTCTGTCCTGTTCTCTCCATAATGTGAAAAAGTGAGTAGGGAAATAATGAAACAAATGCCAATTTCACAAAGCTGTGTCAGCCTGGTTTGAGTATGAAGCCAAAGTTTGTACTAGAACTAGCTTCTGAGGTAATACAAATCCAAATAGCTTTAATGAGCTCAGTTTACAATCTGGCCTTCAGTTATTATTTAATCTGCAGAAGCCAGCTTGTCTTTATTAATTACGCATTACAAATACCTTGCCATGCTTTGTTCATTAAAGTAAAATAAGAAGTTCAATACATATAGGTTAATGATGTTTAGATCTGCTCAAAAGCTTGTCCTTCAAATGCTTTGAGGTTTCTCCATGCAATCATGCTTCTTGAGCTTGGTCTCTGTGAAGAGTAATTGACAGATTATCTAAGATAGCAAAACAGGGGCAGGTTCTGAATCTATCCTTCTCTATCATAGAATCATAGAATGGGTAGGGTTGGAAATGACCTTAAGATCATCTATCACACCAGGAGTGTGATATGCTTTCCATGCATATCACAACCAGCAAATGGTTTCCTTTTGTCATTCTCTGCTGATGCTTTGCCACATCAGACCTGCAGAGCAGCAGGCTTGTAAACAAACATGTTTACGTTGCCACCTTGCAAAACAAAATGCTATTGGCTTCAATTTAGATGCCATTAAATCTTCAGCTGCAGACTGCTGTGTGACATTCTTGATTTTGCCTGCATAACATACTGTAACTCAATGGCAATGTCTGCTCTCCGTATCATTCCTGAACAAAATAGTGCTTTTAGCCATGCGGGTGTTGATGACAGATGTTTCAGATCAGTCACTGGAAAGAGATAACAGGAATGTCTTGGACCATTACAGGACATGAATGCTTAAAAGTACTTACAGGTGGTAACAACCAGTATGACAACTGAGTCCCTCCAGCCTGTGTTTCAGTGTAGAAAACAACTGTATGTGATATTTCCCTGTAGGAATATGCTGCTGACTGCCAGATCCTGCTGCTTTTTGATGTGAAGACACAGTGTGCATATTAAAGAGGAGAAATGTTCTCGGTACAAGCTTCTTGTTAGCATAGCAGATCTAATTGGAATCTAAGGAAACTGGTAAAGCAATTGGATGCAATGTTCTCCTTTTTGCACAATTTTAAAAAAGAAATATTATTCTTTTTGTGTGCTATCCCATTGAACTGTCATATTTAGTACACCAGACACCCATGGTGTATTTCATATAATCTGTCTTAACAGGGATATAATCTATACTTATTATTTGCAGAGCTAAATTCTTGTTGCCTTCAGCTGGAGCTGAATATAAACAGATTAAACAATATGGAAAGACTTTAGGATTTGGCCTTTTCATTGGAAAATATAGAAAGATAATACTGAACCAAAATGGTTCTTTAGATTTTAAACTCAGAAGTTGTTCTTTTTCAGTTTGATCACTCCCGTTTGACTGAAATACTGTCGCGTCTACTTTGTGCACCTCACTAGAAACCATTTATAAATTCTGGTTTGAAAATGGAGACATCCTGGTGTACCTCAGTGTAGGTAAAGCTATTGCTGGAGTTATGTGCTCTGCATCCTCTTTCTCTCATAAGCAGCAATTTCAAGTAGACCACTTTAGGGTAATGAGTTTGCTAGAAAAGGTCCATTGCTCCAGCATCTCTGTAATGGTATTAAATTGCAGTGAAGATGCTCAAATACAGAAGTAAGAAACCAAGAACTGATGTTAATTTTCAAAATCACAGAGGCTAGCATGGAACAGGGAAGTTACAGAGGTATGTAGGAAGTTTGGATACTAAAGAGAAACATGGTAGTGCTGTGGGGATATGTGTCAGCTGTGAAACATATCATCAAGGGGTAGTGCCTACCACAGTCTCCAGCCATAAGTTTTAGAAGAGTCCAAGATCAGGCTATTGAGTGTTATGCTCACTTGAACTGTGGGTGCACACATGTGTGCACACAACTTGGAACCAAAACTGCAGCAGCTGATATAACATCTATGTAGCCCAGATACCAACTCTTTTTTCAACAAGAAGGACTTTGCTATATTTCTTTATATTAATTTCAGCAAATCTGTCATAATCACTTTCTGATAAGTATTTTTTAACTCTTTGTGCATCTATCTCTTTCTAATTTTAACCTGACCATACTTCCTTAGGTCCCTGATGAGAATGTGATATGTCTGGGTAAAAGAAACTTCGTAAGGTCCATGTGTATTAAATTGTCTGCTACTTTTTTTTCACTAACAAGAATATCCTGACAAACGAGGAAATTAGACTGCTTTGATATGGTCCAGTTTTGATAGAACCATTAGTGTAACTTGGTTTATCATTCAGGTACTTACAAACAGATTGCATAATGTTTTGTTCCAAAATCAGTCCAGGTTTTCCGGAGTCTATCAAAGATAACATGACCAGGCTTTAACTCTTATCCCTGAGAAAGTTATTCGTATACCCTTAATCAGTCTTGTGAGATCGCAAGCTAATTGCTGAAGATTCATCGAGTAAGTCCCCCAGATAGTTTAAGGTTATTTTTTGAAGAACTCGATGACATGCATAACTGCAAGTTAACGAAATGATCTTGATATTTTTACTGTCTTCTGGACTCTATTTTTTTCTGCTTCTTGTAAATATGTCATGGGTAAACTACCTTCTAAGTTGGTCTCAGTCACTGTTAATTAATTAATATCCTCCTCTTTTCCTCTCACTGAAGAGTACTTTAGCTTAAAAATCACTTTCTGCCATTTCAAGCAGTCTGCATGTTATTGCAACCCTTTTCTCTTGTAACACATCTAGTATCTGGAGCAGCCTTGCTTCCATCTATGCTTCATCAACTCCTCTTTTCCTTTTTTTTTTTTTTTTTTTTTTGTTTGTTTGTTTGTTTGTTTGAGTTTTGTTTTGTTTTGTTTTATCCCCTAGCTTCCCTGGAAAGCTGTTTATGGCTTCTCGCATTACTTTTTGCTTTATATCCCTCTTTCTTATACTATGGTGCTTTTAAACAGTCTTATTTAAGATTACAAAATGCAATGGTTTGGAGGTTTTATTCATCATGGTGGATAACGGGATAAAGCTGTACTGCCTGCCTGCTGTACTTTCACTTCGGGTCTGGAGATGTCTCTCCCTTCTATTTGCATAAAGCTTTAGTTAAACATAGAATATATCAGACAGATTTCACTGAAGGAGCATCTTAACTGTAGTAGTAAAGCTACCAGTCTTCTCACGTGAGATAACCATAATGGGAGAGAGACAACAATCTGGGAAGGCCTGATTCTGAAAGATGCAGAGATGCGCAAACTGTTGCTTTGGCTGAAAAACAAACATTCCTGAGAGAAGAGACAGGTGAAATAAGCATACTGGAGCTGGAGGGAAATGCAAGCACAACATACTGTGAATCCGGCAAAATCATATATAACAATCAAGTATTCAAAGTCAGGGGCATGGCTGAGCTTACATCTTAAAGAAAGCTAAGGTAATTTCGATTTCTGTCAAATGGAGGTAAGCTGCAACTAGTGATGTTTTTACAATTAACATATGCTGGTGCATGCTGCTTCAGGAAGGAAAATCCTGAATGTAATAAAAAGGGAAGATGCTCACATGTTGCAAATTTGCCTTGATAATAGAAAGAATGTGATCTATGAAGAGACACAGCTTAGTCTTGAAATTAAATCACCTACTGCAACAGGTGCCAAAAGCAAAATACACACATTGTCTCTCATACTGTCCCATTCTTATGTACTTTATGAAGTCAGAAATCAGAGTGCTCTCTCAGCTTTGTCTAAATAAACACGGCTTATTTCTGTCGTGGTTTAAGCCCTGTCTGCAAATCAGCCACGCGGCCATTAGCTCACTCCCCCCCCCCCCCCCCCCCTTAATCCCACCTGGTCCTGGCAGGATGAGGAGGAGAATCAAAAGGATGTAACTCCCACGGGTTGAGATAAGAACACTCCAGTAACTAAGGTATAACACAAACCACTGCTGCTACCACCACAAATAATAATAAGGGAAGTAACAAGGGAGGAAAATACAACCGCTCACCACCCACTGACCGATACCCAGCCCGACCGAGAAGTGATCTCACTCTTCCGGGTAACTGCCCCCAGTTTTTACATCCTGGGCACGACGTACTGTGGTATGGAATACCTCTTTGGTCAGTTTGGGTCAGGGGTCCTGTCTCTGCTTCCTCCTGGCTTCCCCTCCTCCCTGGCAGAGCATGAGGCTCAGAATGTCTTTGGTCAGACTAAACATTACTGGGCAGCAACTAAAAACATCGGTGTTAACAGCGCCATTCGCAGGCTGAAAGTCAAAACCACACTGCACCAGCTGCTAAGAAGGAGAAAAATGACTGCTACTGCTGAGCCCAGGACAATTTCTTATGTTTTAAGAGACAGCTTAAAGCTAGGAAAAAACAGACCAGTTTCCTGAAAATTTCCTACATGTACTTATACCTATATGATTTTTCCATTTTCAGTGTTTCCTTACTTCCCTTTGGACTTGGATCCATGTACCGTACAGTGAATCCAGTTTAAATCATCTACCTAGTTTGCATTAATTACACTGCAGTTATCAATCTCAAGCTTTTAATTTAAATTAAAAAAAAAAAGAGAAAAATAAAGCATCTAGAGGAGGAGCTCTGCAGCAGGTTGCATGCAGACAAAATTGCTAAAAGGCAGCTAGAAGGCTCTAGGGGATATCTCTGGGCCTAAGTTAATTCTGCTCATTCGCAGTGAATTCACACTATCAGAAGCCCAATAAGGGTGAGGTTTTTAAGTAACTCCTTAATGAAGCTCTTAAGCAGGTGACTAATAGGGAAGTTGGAGCTTGCATGGGCTGACATTTGGTGACGCAGTATCTGGATTTACCCTTAAATTACCTTGTTACAAAGGACATTGTGTGTCAAGATAACACTAAGTGCTAGGCCACTACAGAGAGGAATAAAAAACTTGTAATGAGCAATTTGTAAAACCCCATTCTTTCTGGCTTACTGGAAAATCTCACAGCGTGACAAATGCCTCAAACAGGTATTATCAATTTAGTCATTCTATTCAGTCAATAACATTGTCCAACAACTTTGCTTCTGAATCTAACACCAGCCCTGGTAAAATAATCCTATTTTTGCTCCCTGAGTAGGCTAAGGGGATTTGCAGACAAAGTCCATATGAATGCTTGTGTTTGCCAAACCAATGTTTATTTTCAGTGGGACATTTCTGTAACTTTAGCTTAAACACTGTAAGAGGGGCTTTGCTGTAAACCCTTTACCAAACAACAAATCCAGCCAGTCAGCTAACCAAGAGAAAAAGCCCACAATCTTTTAATAATAATAAACCATGGTTGAATAAAATGAATTTTAAATACGTAAATATAGACTGTAGAATACTGGATTCCCTCATTCATTTACATGCATATTTTAATTAAGTGTGAATCAAATACCTATTTAGTAAGTCATGTTGCATATTCTACAAGAAGGATTATCTGTATTTCTGCCTATTATAGAGATGGTAAAACCAGTTTGCCTAAACTGAAAGCATTCCACTCCATGTCTCCTGTGGTGTTAAGAAGCCGCTTTGATGTGATTTTCCAGGTGCTACTTACAGCGCAGGTATCACTAAGAGGGAGAGAAAAAGCAAGAACAACAATAGGAACGCAGACAGGAGGCAGAAGACAACAAATGAGAGGAGAGAGAAAGAAAACACAGGGATGGAAACACTATGTGCAAAACAAAGAACTAAATCAGGATTCATTTGTTTCTGAATGCTGGAACCCAAGCAGAAGGTAAATCTCACTTTCATTACTTAGTGCATTGAAATATTTGAAAATATTTCTTATGTATATGGGAATGTCCACTCAGAGTACTCTGGAAGATTTTTTGCCACATCTCTACTTCAGACTACCTTTGAAGTTTAATGTTAGGCTTCTGCCTGGAAGTGGTGTGGGGTTGTTTGTTTGTTTGTTTGTTTGTTTGTTTTTCAAGTGTCATTTGTTGATTTATTTGATTTTTTCCTAACTCTAGATTACATCTACATCTGTGATAGGTGTCTGGTGTACTCTGTGAGAACACCATTATGTACGAGTTTTCTTACTGTTCTGTTGCTGCTATTAGTGAGTGAGAAACAAGGTTTTTTAGTTCCCAGCAGCCACAGTAGCTTAGCATTCTGTGTTTGAGTTCAATACAGCCTTCATAAAAGGACACACTTCTGCATAACATGGAGACAGACAAAATGTAGAAAAAACAACAAAATTGGTTTGAGATCCCAGTCTCCAAAATGTCAAGATGTTAGTATTCCTGTTCAGGTTCCTTTTCTTTTTATCATGTGGACTATCCTTGGAAGATAAGGAAAGATTAAGGTGTGTTGATGGCTCTTCAGTAACCAGGTTGTAATGTCCAAATTGAAATAGATCCCTCAAAGCTGGCCATTATCCTCTGGCCAAATAGGAAAAAGGATAGTTTAAAACCAATCTGATTCTGCCTCTGACCCACGAGCAATTTATCCCAAAACTCAGAAAGATACTTTACCAAAACTCTGTACCAAACCTCACCAGTCACATTATCCTTTCCTAGTTGCTCTCTCAGTAGATACGTGTCACCTCAGGGTAAACGGTAAAATAATGAGTTAGCCTGAAAGTGACAGTTCCTAAGAAAACAGAGCAAGATGATGATGGACAGCAAATCGAGCGTCTTTTGGCAGCAGCCCCCTGAGGTGCTCTGAGATCTAATTGTCTTTAGGGCTGAGCTCTAAAGAAAACTTTCTAATCTCTATGAGAAGTTTTCCTCTCCTCAGATGACATCTTGCCAAACACTTCTTTGGAGTCTTAGCCAAAGTTTGTAGGGTCACTATGGCCATAGATCTGCAACCTCGAACCTGTTTATGGCTATCCTTGTGAGAAATGTTTCCTGAGCTTCACTAAGTTGTGTTTTTTTGTTTCATTAAGTTAGGGATTTCCTTTCTTTCTTTGCTGGTTCCTCATGGAACATAAGGTGCAGTATCTGTTAAAATAATTGTTTCCAAGCAGTTTGAATCTAATCCTCAGTGGATATTCTGCTTTACCATTCAACCAACAACAACTGAGGATCTTTAATGATCTAATACAAAACGTAGGAAGCAGTAGGCAATGGAAGAGCAGTTCTCATCAACTTTCTCAGCCTCTGGCTCAGTCTCCAGTGCTTACCCTTTCATTTGCCTCCTTGCTGTCAGAGTCCATGATCTCATTGACATGTTCCTGGGTGAGCTATTATAGAATCATTTTGATCAAAAACATATCCCCTCCTCAACCTCCTCTCCGCCTTCCAAAAAAAAGCCTATATGAGCAAGGACAGCTGGTAGCATAGCTGACTGGATCAATGTCAGAGAAGAGCTCACTGTCCATTTCACTTTCCAAGAATTTGCAAACACTGTGACCAGGAAGAGAAACACTAGAGAAAGATTGCATCTGGAGACAAAATGAGTCAGAAGCTCTGAAACAAGATGAGAAGAATGTTATTCAAAGTTGAGAGCATGTTTCTCATTAGGTTGGTGAGGGAACCTGAGTTACTGACTCAGTTCCAAAGATTCCTGTTATGAAATCTTTGGGAGACAGGGAAGGATAGGGGCAAAAAATAGTGATTTGGGGAAAGTAAATTAATCCTAATGCAATAACTTACAAACACCACTGGTATGTCAATGTTTCTTGCCCACTGGATGCCATGAGCTTCTTGGTCACTGAGGTCAGGGCTTGATACCTGTTATTTATATTCTCATTTCCAACTTGTGTCTTGCAGAATGAAGTCCTGTTTGGCTAAAGATGTAAGAAATATACTGCCACATCTGTGCCCAAATTCAGGAGAAAAACATTCTCCTTTGACATCTGATTAGAAATAAGCAACAGATGCAAAGGCACAAAATATATTAATGGTAAAATATAGGCTTTCCTCAGCCTAAGACCATCTTATTTCACCCCCACTGTGTGCAAGCCATATTCCAGGTCAATGTGTGGTACCCCTTCCAGAGCTGGGGTTGAGTTGGTCAGTCCAGGGTGTATTAATTTGGATGGCTGAGTGTGCTATTTTGTGGTTAGCATTGGGTAAGAGTAGCTTTGTACATTGGGGTTTGAAAAACATGCAGTTCAAGCACAGGATTAGAAATAACTGGTCACTGTAAGAAGCACAACCTCCACGGAACAATTTCATGGATGAAGTCAGTGTAGCCTTGAATTATTCTGTAAAATAAATCTAAAACCACTAGGATTGATAGTGAAAGGCAGTCTCAGCTCAAGTTTTTAAATTATTTGAACGTCTTGTTTCTTTGGCTGTCTTTATGTGAATGTTTTCTGAGAATAAAGTTAGACACAAGAAGTCATTATGAGACAAAGAATGGTATAATTCCTTTTGTTCAGAATTTTTTCTTATATAAAACATCAACTACATAGTCACATCTAAGGAAAATTCTGCTGTTCAGGATCAGTTCTTTCCAACAAAACATAACTGGGTTTAAATAAAAGCAATTTTGTCTACTTTAGAACTTCAATTCCTGTTGTAAATGCTATGCCCAGCACCTGTTTAGATGGAATATGTGACAACACATCGAACAGAAATGAAAGTGATGCTTGGGATTCATACCTATTAGTGGGCTTAATTCCTTTTGGTTTTGCTGAGCAGTTGTAATTTCCTAATTCTACTAAGATCTAGCATACTCTTTAAACGTGAAGATCTGTGCCAGTAGAGATGGCATTTGGCTTCATTTTAAGAAGTTCTATTGGATTTTAAAAAATGCCATGAGTCTGTTTAGTATTTATAATTAATTGTGCTTCTTTTCGGGCATTGGTTTATGGAACTGTTTTAGAATATCCTTGTGCTGTGTTTGGCTCTAGACAGAGCACTGTAACTCGTTATGGCATCTTGTGCTCCTGACAGCTCCCTGGATATGCCCTGTTTTGTTATACTTAATTGAGAGGTGGATAATTGACAGCCTCTGGGTCACCTGTGACTTGCAATTTTGTGTCAGAGAGCCTGTGGCAGATGATAATTTTATTCTGGATAACACCAAGGTGCAAGTTAATAGAAGATCTACCAAAGAAATCTGAGAGGCCTGTCTGGATGAGCAAAAATGTCCTCTTTCTAATCCAATGTAGCATTCAAAAGGGCAATAATGACAGGAAAATAAAAGTTTTGTTTTGTATATCCTTGTGTTTAGATGTGGACCAGGAATTTCCAAGTATAATCTCCATGTTAATCAGACCAGCTTTCTTTCTGCTATGTGACTAGAAATCTGCCATTAAAAGGACTTCTGAGATGGCCTTGAAGCTGTTAGCTGGTACCATAATAATAAATGATAATGGCTCTGGTGGCTGTCAGGTTGTGTTGCCATACCTGCGTCTCTGGGAATGTTCTTCCTGAGGACTAGATCTGCTGTCACTGCTACCTGGTAAGGGAGAAATGTGTTTAGCATAAATCATAGAATCATATGTTAGGGTTGTAAAGGATCTTAAGATCATCCAGTTCCAACCCCCCTGCCATGGGCAGGGACACCTCACTCTAAACCATGTCACCCAAGGCTCCGTCCAGCCCGGCCTTGAACACCATCAGGGATGGGGCATTCACAACTTCCTTGGGCAACCCATTCCAGTGCCTCACCACTCTCACAGTAGAGAACTTCTTCGTTGCATTTAATCTAATCTTCCCCTGTTTAAGTCTTTCTTCAAATAGTCATGGCACAAGAACTTCCTGCAGATATAAAAGATGCCCAAATAGGCTATGACAAGTTATGTCCTTAATGGGGGAAAAGGATAAAGAAATACCCATTAGTTTCTGAAGTCAATACTGGGAAAGCAGAGCCACATGGTGTTTGTCACCATGAAAAGCACATGTAGAAACAGTCAAATCTCAGTAGCGCCACAAGGAACAGCCAAATGCTGTGACACTTCAGGCCTGACTGGGGGTTTCACATACCCCAGATTGCACTATGGTCGAAGCAATTATCAGCTGTTTACTAAATGACTTTCCCTCGCACTTATTTGTTTTCTTTCCCCTGTCCCCACACTCCTGCCTCACAGCAAACCGCTGCAAGGGAAGCTAACTCCTCTGCACAGACTCTCATGTGGGTTTCAGGTAACAGCAGAGCAGTAGGAAAGAGTTCTCAGGACTGAGATACAGCATCTTTCTCTGCAATGACCACATGAGAAGATATTTGTAGAGCAAGTATTATGATAAGGACTGGAAGCCTTCCATTTAGTCCATACTGCTCAGAGAAAGAATGCCTATTAATTTTTCCACAAAATTTCTAATTGTGGTAATAGTTACAACTTCAAGAGATAGTTTGATTGATAGAAAAATCTCTGTAAAAATTGAAACATCACAGGTTGTTGGAAGAGTCACTAGCAGATGAGAGTTAGGAGAAAACCAAGTTATTTCCTCAGCACCCATCCAAACACTTCTTTTGTCTATTGCAACAGTTCTAGAAGTTTCTTAATCTCTTGACTTCATCCATTGTCCTGATCTGAAACTCTTGGAAAGACTGGTACCTCCCTTTCCCATATTGGTCTTAGTTTTTCCACCTTGGTGCTGTTTTCTCCATTTGTGGGTTTCAAAGCAGAGTGCTGTAACTATCTGTGCTCAGTGCTTGAAAACAGACAATTTGGTGCATTGCAAATCAGTTTCAAACTACATTTTGTTAGAATAATCCCTGGACTGCAAGTTATAAATAATTCCAACAATTCTAAACATCAAGAATGCTATGAATTATGAGCTTTTCATCAGAATAACATGCAAGATCAATAGAAACAGAAGGTGTCTAGATAAGCACATTTCATAATTACTGCTTAGATCTGCATAAATCAATTTACTAGCACACTTCAGGAAAAAAAGCTCATTTTTTTAGATGTATTAAAATAATGGCATTTTGATGGAAGGTTACATCCCATCTACCTTTTAATAATACCTCTTAAGAAAATTTAATTTCAACTTCAAAAGGAGCTACATTAAATATCAATCCTTTATAAATGGATCTGACACATTTATGTTTCATTATTTTATTTTATTCCATTCCCTTCCCCAAAGGAAATGAATCAATCATTTGGTACTCTTCATCTTACTCTTTCTTGTGCAAAGCTATCTCCTTGAAATAATCAGGCCTCTCTGACAATTAGTTAATAAACAGACACTTATATACTCTTCTCTTGCAGCCTAATAGGCAGGCAATGAGGTTGAAAGACACTGCATAGTGCACATCGTACTTGTTCTTTTTCTCAGATTAATCTAATAAACTCTCAAGCTCTTTGGTGCTTTAAAGAAGATTTATTTCAAGAGTCTACTCCATCAGTGTCCTAGGTTCAGCAGTAGCAGTCATTTCTTCTCCTTCTTAGTAGCTTGTGCAGTGCTGTGGTTTTGACATTCAGCCTGGGAATAGAGCTGATAACACCAATGTTTTTAGTTGCTGCCCAGTAATGTTTAGTCTGACCAAGGACTTTCTGAGTCTCATGCTCTGCCAGGGAGGAGGGGAAGCTGAGAGGAAGCAGAGACAACAAGCAGTGTTGAAAGGAGATATATGAAGCCTGAAAAAGGTAACTAATACAGTTTGCAAAAGACATATTTTATAATTGATTATGACTAATATTTTCAACTATAACCTTGTATTAACACAATCTCGCTTCTTAGGCTAATATGTTGATTAAATGAAGATGGAAAGTATTATTAATACAGATGGTCAGGTTATCCTACAGAAAGAATTCGGGGACTAGAGTCTTAATGTTGGGAGAGAATCAAGAATATGAAATGTATTATAAAAAAACATATCAAATGTATGTGTTTCGAAACTAAGAATGTGAGAAAATCAAGTTTGTCTGCTGGAAACAGCACAAGGAGGATATGGATACTCTAAAAAGTCAAGTGCATATCCTTCTTGACTGTTAGCCAAAGTGGTGCTGTACACTAAAAAGTCAAACACAATCCTAGGTAGTATGGAGCTAGGTATCAATGCTGTTATATAGAGACTTCTATCTAGTCCAGGATATGAGTAGTTCACAGAGTTTTTCTGTAATGCATGTGCAATATAAGAAAAATAAGGCTGTGTTATTTTCTTCCTTCTTTGATTCTGGACTCAAGAAGTGAATGAGCTGTTTCACTGAGGCTCCTTAACAGCTGAATTCCCAGCTGCTTACCCTGTGTGAGGTTTCTGGTGTTAAACTAAACTTTCCCTCCTTGTACAATATACTTCACTACTACAAGTGAGATGTCTTCAGAGGAGGAGGAGAAAGAAGGTCTCAGGTCCTATATTTTGTCCTCTAGCTATAGTTCCCTTTCAGTCTTGAGTTTTGGTTTGGCAGAGTTCATGTGGTGCTTTTAAGTGTGCTAAATATTTCCCAGAATTGAGAAAGAATCAAGACCATAATATAAATGTCAGGAAAAATCTATTAATTCAGAAAATAAGAACAGAGGTTGAAAAGACCCAAAACATTGAACAGTACTCTTTTTTTTTAATGATCCTTCTTTTTGTCTTTGCCTGCCTACCTGTCTTTCTCCTACTTTTCACATTAACTACTAAAAGCAAGGAAATAAGAATCTTATCAAATCTCCCTGCAGGTATCAGGCTATGGTTTACAACTAATATTTATAGGTACATATAAACTAGGATTAAAAGTAATAGTTCAGACTATTCTTCTTCTGCTCACGTCTCTTGGCAACATATTGTCCTGAGTTTCCCTGACATTGCCTATGGCATTAAGATATAATCAAGTTAAAATTGAGACTGGCAGGAAAAGCAATGTGTTACTGCCTTTGGGGTTATTTGTTCATATTATTATTCCAGTGGAGGTTGGCACGCAATTGGATTAGACTTATTTCCAGTCAACCAAAGTTGAAGTATAGTTTATGAGTTGCAAGGCCCCAATTGAGCAATGAGTTGTATGTTTTTTTTCTAAAAGCTTCTTGAGGAAACTGCTAGATGGAGATAGGAATAATTAAAATTTGTAGTTGAGTCACTTAGAAGGGTGAATACTTAAATTGCTCCAAATCTCAAAAGATTATCTTTAAATTATCATTCAGAAACTTCCTTATCATGCAGTAACAGCCTCTTCTCTCTTGCTACTTTGAAAAAGCTCTTGAAGAAATGCTCCTCTAGAGTTTTATGTGCTCCTTTCAAATAAGGAAACAACATGTGTGTATACATATATGTGTGTTCTCTATGAGTGCATCCTAGCACCCTTAAAATGCACGTATTTTCGTATGACCCCTTTGAGGCAGACAGAAGGAACATGTCCAAGGCATTGTTAATGAGGCCTTGGTTGTGTGCTTGCAGTCATGGGGCTACCATGGTAGCCTACCCCTACCTGTCCCCTTTTGTCAAGCTATGGCATCTTTCTGCCATTCTTTGCCACTCTGCACAGCCATGCTGATATTTTCTGACTCAAACTACCTCAGTGGAAAGGACACCACCATACCCTTCCTAAGGACATCAGGAGCTGTTCCTTCCTTTACACACTTAAAGCACTTAATTTTTCATGCCTGACCAAAACCACATCTGCTGCCTTTCCTTTTCCAGCCCGCAGTGCCTATAAGATACTGCAGGCTGGGTAACATGATCTTCCAAGACCTGGATTTCAAGCATGTTTGATAGGACGCTCTCCCTCTCAAAAGTATATCCTGTCTGCTAGTAGTGTCCCCTTGGTGTACATTCACCTTAAGCTTCGCATTTGTACGTGGGTGCTTTAGCAAGAAAAATTCTTTTGAAGGCACTCTTGCAGGACAGCTACCTGAAGGATGGCTCCGGCTGGGACAAAGCATATCTGCAAGCCTTGGTGAGGCTTCAATATGCATTTGCTGTAGGAGAGTCTTTCTGGTGTTATTGCCTTCCTGATGTAACTCTTCTGAGCAGAAAGGAGACTGAGAACCGTGTGGTGTTTTGGGTACTGTCTTTGAAAGAGAGGATCCAACCCCTGCAATATGCATAGTGAGCATCTGGGGGAAGAGAACTTGGGTCTAAATCAAGAGTACTCTAATTTGACAATGTAAGAGTACCTGAAGGACCAGGTGCAGAGGTATCAGATTATTTGATGACCTCAAAACAGTGATATAAAGTATCTATACACATCTGACAGTCCTAGTCACCTAAGATCATAGGATCAATTTGGGGAGCTAGTGTTTGTCTCGCAAACCCAGGCTACTGCTCAAACCACAGGACTGTTCTTCTTTTCCTGAGTCTTCTTTTCTACAGAAATAACGTGTTTTTCTGGATTGAGTTTCAATTTTTGTGGGCTTTTTTTGCTCACGGTGGGCAGAAATGGACCCCTGTTTTACTCAGATTCAAGAGTATAGAAAGGCCATTAATTTCCCCATGGACTGTATGGAGCTCTGGGGTACATGCACTGAACCTGATTTTCAAAGACGTCATCACTAGTATTGACTGCCTGCAAGCACTACCCAAAATCAGTGTTCTTTCTTGTCATCTATATCATAAAAAAGATACTGCAGAGAGAACTGTAACTGTTCTCTGCGGATGTGAAAATAAAAACCAGGGCAATACCCCTCCTAAAAGGGACATGTTCCCCACTGATTCAGCTCCCACCATGTTTGTCAACAGACAGTGTGTGATAATGACATGTCCTGTGGAAACTACAAAGTCAGAGCAATTACAGAACAAAGAGTTTAAGTTCACTTGATGTCAGGTTTTGCTTGTGCTTTTTTTTTTTTAGGGGAGGAGGTTGTGCAGTTTTTTCATTTGAGCTCTGCAGAATACATGATGTTTTGTTTGACTGGCATTCAGAGCAAATCAAGAAACATCATGATGCCTTCACTGTGGGAGGGAAATGGTGGAGATTCTAGTATGTATATTTGGGGGGGGGGGGGGGTCATTTTTAGACAGTAGGGGAAGTCTGCATTCAGGAAACATTACTTTGCTTCTCTCCTATCACCTAATATTTTCTTCATTCCACGTGGAAAATGACCTTCTCAAATAGCTCTTGCTGATGACTTTCATGAAAACCACACAAAATAGGAGGATGGGGATGTTTCTTGCAGCACAGACAGGGAGGAATGCATTAGGTTGAGATTTGCTGGCACCAGTATATTTTGAATATATTCTTGCTGAGCAGATCTCAGCCTCCTGAAAACTTGAGAGATGGAATTAAAAAAAACTGAATTTTGACTCTCAGACATTCTGATACCTGAAACTGGGGACAGGAAGAAAGAGGAAGAGGAAGGAGAGCTAGGGGAAAATGAATAAAGCTGAGTTAGGAAACTAGTAAGGTAGAGTCAAACACTCATCATTAATGCACTGAATCCCAGAATCTTCAACCAGGAGAGAAATTTTGCAAGCCAGTCAATAAGTTCCTTCTCCAAAACCTGGTTTATGTTAGGCCAGCCCATCCATTTTTCAACAGCTACTGCAGGCATCTATTTGTCAGGAATGATTTAGTCTTACTGAAAGACATGCTGATGCAGGGGTCTCAGGTTGTAGCTATTGGCACACCAGGATGTGCCAGAATACGAAACTCTGTAGCTGACACTGATTTCATCTAATACCTGCTGTGGTGACAAGAAAAAGAAAATAAATGCCTGGATCTTTGTGATCCAGGGCACAGAACTGAGAGCCAGGAAAGGCTGTTCAGCTCCTGTGTGATGTGCCTAGCCCCAAAAGGATAGGGAGGCAAGCTGGATGTGTGTATAGCAAGGTCTTGCTTGGGATTGCAGCTCATCTAATGTTGTTGTCCTAAAAGGAGGGTTCTTTTACCTGGTGTGCAAAAGCCAGTCGACACACTGAGTCAAGATATTTGCTTTCGTTATGATTCTGCAGAAAAAGGTGCCAGGACACCCAGCCAGAACACCTTCTAGGAAACATGCAAAGCCTTGTACACAAAATACTAGCAATGAGAGAATAAAGGGATTGATTACCTGCACTTTACGTAACAGAATATCAAACACACGTCTTGATTTTCCTCCAGCTCATTGTATCAAGGTGGTCCTATATTTACATATGAAGTCTCCTCCTAGAGGTGTGTTTGTTAGTATTATTATAACCTAAGGTAACTAGAGGTTATACCTTTATTCTATTAGCTGCCACTAAGTTTCTGTTCAATCCTATATCGTGATGTAGGTTCTGCTTAAACACTGGAAATATTAGTTGTATTTCTAAGGACTTTCCTCTTATGTGCTCCTGTTGTTATGGGCGCAGGACTGATCATCATGATTGCCCATTTTGTATACTTTTAACCTCTTCTGAGATCAGTATCAGCTCCCTGAGGACAGACTCTACCTGGAGAATGACCTCTCCTGTCACCTAACGTATCCCTGAATCATGGTCCATGATCTCAGGGCCCAGGAGAAAAACATGGTTCCTTACCTGTTTCAGCTGATTTGGATTAGGTTAAACCTTGTGGCTCCTCAGCTCTCTAGTTTCTCAAGTATCAAGCAGAAGTAATGTTTGTACACCTGTGCATTCACTTAGGTATACATTTATGTGTAGGTATATCTCCATGTATATGTGTCTGTATACGCATAAACGTGTATTCTTGTCCTTTTTAGACTTCTAGGATAGGGACTGTTGCCTACTATGAATCTACCAACAATATTTTTAATACAGTGTTTTCTACAAGGACCTTTTTAAGTCTGTGTGGCTTTTAATGCCCTTCTGAAACACAAATGACTGTTTTGAGATGGCTTTAGAAAAATTGGTTCTTGAATATGCTGTGTCGAGGCTAATAGCAACGGTGTTTGCACATGGCATGCTCAGTGGATAGAAAGAGTACTTGAGTCTCCAGCACTGTTCAACACATAACCTTGGTTGCAATTGTGAGAGCATCTGAAAAATTTGAGTCTCCTGATTACCTGACTATTAGCTGTATCTGAGACTCCGTTCATCCACTGTTTAATGAGGATGAACCAGGTGGTCACTCAGATCTAGGACTGAGGCTGGAGGCTACCTGAATAGTTTTATGGAAAAGGTATATCTGTCAGTCATGTCCAGCTCAGGTCTGAGCCAGAATTTGTGCTGACTGATCCCTCTTTTATATAGTTGCTCTTCCGTTTAGTAGGGTCATGGCGCTGTCATGATCTCTGCAGTCAGAGAAGCATTAACCTGCTGAGTTCAGTCACAGGTCTTCCTGGGAGTGAGCAGCTCACAGAGACCAGAACCCTGACAAGGCAGGTAAAATTCCTTTTAAGGTTAACATTGCTTTTAGCAGGTAATTCACTTCTTTGAGAGGAGACTTTAGACCTCGTTAATTCCCAGAATAAAAGTGCATTCCTCTGTCCTTACTGGGTGGGACCATGCAGGTTTTTTGGCTCCTGAGGATCAAAGCCAGAGAGTAGATGCTTGCCATAGCTGTGGAGTGCACATCTCCATGGCCCTTTCTGCCTGAAAATCATCCACTATCTAACACAGGCATTTGCAAATAGTTGGGCTTTCAGATAGGTGTCTCTGAAAAGGGTAAATTTACCCTTTTAATCTGACTTCTGAAGTAGAGAAATTCTTACTGATGGAGAAATACTTCCTGGTGTTGCAAAAAAGCTGCTGTCTGCAGATAACTAAATCACAGTCAGCCCTTCGGGCTTGATTCTGACATGGCAGCTATTATTGTACAGATTGTAAGAGCTCCTTTTAGCTGTAAGAGCATCACTGTAACTGGTTCTGGGAAATATTAGACCCTGAGCATGAGGCCATAATCATAGAATCATAAAATCATAGAATAGTTAGGGTTGGAAAGGACCTTAAGATCATCTAGTTCCAACCCACTTGCCAGGAGCAGGGGCACCTCCCACTAAACCATGCCACCCAAGGCTCTGTCCAACCCAGCCTTGAACACCACCATGGATGGAGCATTCACAACTTCCCTGGGCAACCCATTCCAGTGCCTCACCACCCTTACACTAAAAAATTTCTACCTCATATACAATCTAAATTTCCCCTGTTTAAGTTTGAATCCGTTAGCCCTTGTCCTCTCACTACAGTCCCTAATGAAGAGTCCCTCCCCAGCATCCCTATAGGCCCCCTTCAGATATTGGAAGGCTCTATGAGGTCTCCATACAGCCTTCTCTTCTCCAGGCTGAACAGCCCCAACTTTCTCAGCCTATCTTCGTACGGGAGGTGCTCCAGTCCCCTCATCATCCTCGTGGCCCTCCTCTGGACTTGTTCCAACAGTTACATGTCCTTTTTATGTTGAGGACACCAGAACTGTATACAATACTCCAAAAGTGAGGTCTCACAAGAGCAGAGTAGAGGGGCAGGATCACCTCCCTCGACCTGCTGGTCACGCTCCTTTTGATGCAGCCCAGGTTACGGTTCGCTTTCTGGGCTTTAAGCGCACACTGCCGGCTCATATTCATTTTCTCATCAACCAACACCCCAAGCCCTTCTCTGCAGGACTGCTCTGAATCTCTTCTCTGCCCAACCTGTAGCTGTGCCTGGGATTGCTCCGACCCAGGTGGAGGACCTTACACTTGTCAAGGTTAAACTTCATCAGGTTGGCATCAGCCCACCTCACAAGCATGTCAAGGTCCCTCTGGATGGCATTCCTTCCCTCCAGCATATCCACCGAGCCACACAGCTTGGTTTCAACAACAAACTTGCTGAGGGTGCACTCAATCCCACTGTCCATGTCACCGACAAAGATGTTGAACAAGACCGGTGCCAACACCGATCCCTGAGTGACACCACTCATTACTGGTCTCCAGCTGGACATTGAGCCATTGAGCTCTACTCTTTGTGTGCAGCCATCCAGCCAGTTCTTTATCCACTGAGTGCTCCACCTGTCAAATTGATGTCTCTTCAACTTAGAGACAAGGATGTCGGTTGGGACAGTGTCGAGCACTTTGCACAAGTCCAGGTAGATGACATCAACTGCTCTACCCCTGTCCATCAGTTCTGTAGCCCCATCATAGAAAGCCACCAGATTGGTCAGGCAGGATTTCCCCTTAGTGAAGCCATGCTGGCTGTCACCAACCACCTTGTTGTTTCTCATGTGCCTCAGCATGACTTCCAGGAGAATCCGCTCCAAGATTTTGCCAGGCACAGAGGTGAGGCTGGCTGGTCTGTAGTTCCCCAGCTCATTCATTTTCCCCTTCTTGAAAATGGGGGTTATATTTCCCTTTTTCCAGTCATCAGGAACTTCACCTGACTGCCATGATCATTCAAATATGATGGAGAGTGGCTTAGGAACTTCATTTGCCAGCTCCTTCAGGACCCACGGATGGATTTCATCACGTCCCATGGACTTGTATACGTTCAGGTTCCTAAGATGGTCTCGAACCAGATCCTCTCCTACAGTGGGCCCAGGGTCTTCATTCTCACTGTCCCTGCGTCTGCCTTCCAAGACTTGGGTGATGGGGTCAGAGTATTTGACAGTGAAGATTGAGACAAAGAAGTCGTTAAGAACCTCAGCCTTCTCCAAATCCAGGGTAGCCAGTTCTCCTGATAGCTTCTGGAGAGGGCCCACGTTGTCCCTAGTCTGCCTTTTATTTGCAGTGTACCTATAAAATCCCTTCTTGTTATCCTTAACATCTCTAGCCAAGTTTAATTCTAAGTGAGCCTTAGCTTTCCTAACCTGGTCCCTAGCTTCCCAGACAACATCCCTGTATTCTTCCCTGGCTGCCTGTCCTTGCTTCCACCTTTTATGGGCTTCTTTTTTCCTTTGAATTTTCCTCAGCAGCTCCTTATCCATCCAAGGATGTCTCCTGGCCCTCCTGCAGCACTTCCTTCTAGTAAGGATGTATCGCTCCTGAGCTTGCGGCAGGTGATCCTTGAATATCAGCCAAGTCTTGGGCCCCCCTGCCCTCTAGGGCTATATCCCATGGAATCTTACTGAGCAGGTTCCTGAAGAACATGTATGTAGTATTAGCTGTATCAATGAGCTGTTTTGAAATCACAGGAATGTTCCTGCAAATACAGGCAAAGTGGCTTATATTTTTAGTGCAACCTGTTGAAAGAGCAATGATTTTACTTGGCCTAACAAACTTAAATATTTCCTAGCAATTCAGATAGATAGATAGCTTCTTGACTAATACAATTCTACAGTTTTTTCAAATAGACACATTAATTTTATCTAAGCACATGTGCAAAATGCTAAAATTTAGAGTATATATCCAGTCTAATATCATTTTAAAATAATGACCTGCTATCTTTACAGTAAGACAGGACTGCCACTGAAGTACAAGTCTGTAAGGAAAATGTGTTTAAATGAAGCTCCAATCCTTCCCATCAGCAGTCTTCAATTCAGACATGAATTCTGCTTGTCTCTCAATTTTTCTTTAATTTATTTATTTTGCCTTTCAGATATTGAGGAAGGGTTGCCAGAAGCTTTGTTAATCAATGGAATGTGAGGAACTAACTTTATTAATCTGTTTCCTGTGTTCAGAAGTGTTATTATACACCTGCAATAATGAAGTGTTATAAAGTCTGTTTCGCTAGATTGAAATATGGTCTATAACCCCTGGAACAGATCAATAAAAGCATAGTGGTTTTGAAGAAAAATGTCTTTTTAACAAAACAGGTTATTGCTTTTCCAGTAAATCAACCTTTGACCTCAAAATCTTACAGTTTCAATCAAAAATCTCACAACAATTTTTCTTCTTCTCCTCATTCCAGAATCAGTCTTTATGTGAAAGAAAATGTCTTAAGAAATTGTTAATAATGAAAACTATCTTTGGATATAATTTTAATGATGAAAAATCCCAACAACTGTTCAAGTAGTTCCAAGGATTTTACTTTCTGCATCAATATTCATGCTAGTGATATAGCTAGTAAGAGAAAGCAGCCAACATAAAGTACAACCTTAATTTAACAGTTATTGAGCTGATTTTGCAATCTAAGCACCATATTTTTAAACTACAAATTTGTGATTTATACACAAATGTAACGCATTCTTTGGAATTTAAATACCAAAGTGAAAATTTGGTATCTAGAGGTTACAAGACAATACTCAAGTGTAAATTAAGGGAATTTTTTCCCATTTAAAAAGAATATGAAAAATAAAGAGTGTTGATAGAGTCAAACCAAACTGTTTTATCTGAGTTTCAAGACCAGTCTAGGACATTACTTTCGAACTGCATATCCAAAAAAGTTCGTAAACAAAGGTAAATGTGCAATGTCCTTGATAAGGCACATTGCACCTGAAATATACTCAGGTAACCTTCTGAATTGCTGCATCAGTTATTGTACCCTTTTAATATAGGCTAGTGCATTTCAGCTGTGTTACACTGTGTCCTGTAGAGATTACAAAGACATAAGTTGTCTATGTTATCTTTTGCAACAAACTGTGGCTCATCAAAATTTGGATTTTATATTATGGTTACCAGAGGCAGAGGTGGGAGCTTGAAAGTCAGCTCTCCCTTGCTGGTGAGCTATCACTAGCAGGAATGAGCCAAAGGCATCTTTTTATATCCTGTGTAGTCTAGAAGGAAGCTCAGGGCCTGAGCTCTGGCAGCCTGGTCTTCTGTGAAGATGAGCACATTTCTATTTACTCCGTTTTCTGCTGTCCATCACTATAATGGAAATAATCAGGTTTAAAACAGTCAAACTAATATGATTTTCATTTATTCTTGGACTTGGTGGAGAAGAGGTTTGCACCCAGTAGTTTTTGCATATGCAAGGCTGAGGTTCTTCAGAGGACTGACAGAGAAAAAAGTTTGCTATAGCTACTTTTTTGTTTCAGTTGAGTTTATATATCAATTATAGAAGTTATCAGGTGCCTATAAGGCTATATCTTACTTAACCTCTACTTTAATCAAGCAATGCCTTGACCATCTCAAAATACCGCATCAACACAATTTACTTGTGATGGTGGGAAATGTTCTTCTATTCAGAGTTTTATAATCTCTGACACCCATTAATAATAGTGTTCCCTCTGCTCTTAGACTGTGGAAAACAGCAACTCATCATCTCTTTTCACTGTAATTACATAATATGTAATTTTTGATAACTGACTGTATACCCCTGATTGCTTTCATCTGTCTATGAAGCTGAAAAATTCCAGGCTTTTTACTGTCTCCTTACATGGTTGTAATTCTAACTTTCTTGATTAAGTTGTCATTCTGTTTTGTGGCCTTTTAAGTGTGCCCCTTTTTTTGGCATATAATGAGAAGTACTCCTCAAGAGTCAGAACAATGGTGCACCACAGATGTATGTAGTGGCTTATATAGCATTTTCTGTTAATTCTCCACAGCTTTCTTAATAATTACTCCATTGTTTTCATCACTGATTGGACGATGAAATGACCCTTATGGGTCTATTCCAACATGAGTTATTCTAAAATTCTAGGTGTAACTAAGTTAAAGGATTGACGTGTAATCTAGAATGTCTGTGAAATGAAGATTCTATCACCTAAATAGGCATGCAAGGTAAAGGAAAGAAAAGAGGCATCGCCAATTCTTTTCTGTAATCTCTCTGCACATCTCTCTCCTTACAGCATGTCCTAAAAGTACATCCTCAGTTATCTCAGATGTAGATGCCTACATTATTAATACCTGAGGGTAGTATGTTATCTAGTGTGTGGTAGGTATATCTGCATTTGAAATTCATGCTTAGCAATAGTAAAAAACAAATGATTTCAGGGTATTGTTTGTTTTATTTGTTGGGGTTTTTTTAAAGACTCTTCCTACAAATTTTCCAGGGGAGATTCAGGGGTAGATTTCTGGAGAAGTTGAAAGAACTTGTTTTTAATGTCATCTTTCATGAATTGCCTAGAAATAATAGATCACAGGCTGAAAGTTCTTCTAGGCAAGACCTATGGGAAATGTCATAGAGAAATGGAGCATTACTGCCTCTTGGGTGGTGACATCTTGAGACATCACACTTTACTGTATTGCAGTACAGATCTTTATAATGTATGTGTAGAATCTGAATAAGGGTCAATGGTGAAATACAAGAGGTTGAGAACAGAAAGGGGTGTTTAACTCCCATCAAAGCTCCGGGGCTTCAATACTGACAATTGGCAGCATTCTTAATTTTGTTTAATTTTTATCTTTTAATAAAAACTAGGAAAGCAGAAGGAAGTCTAGACTTTCTATACTCTTTTTTTTCTCTAGTATTATTTCAAAGATACCACAGTAACATAACTTCTAAAAAGAGGAAAAATAACTAATGTATGCGGATCTTCTAGGCCAAGTATGATTTCATTATGTCCTTCCAAATGCGAATTTAAAATACTTAGATAGAGATGGATGGCCAGATTAGACATATGTGACAGACAGACAGACAGATAATTAGTGGTAATGACTACAGTGCAGCAATGAACAATTTAGCCAGCCACTGTGTGACAATTTTGCAAAGTCCTGGACTTGCTTTAGAAAAGTAGTTTTCTTGTTCCCACTCCCGTTTCCACCACTGCCCTCCAGCTTAGAAACAATAGTCATGAAATGATGTTTCTTGTCTGAAATGAAGCCAGAGCAGCTTCATCCTTAAAGCTACTCAGAAGTAAACATTTAAGATATAAACTACATTTACCTTGAGAACTAGAAGTAGTTAACACAATTTAAAGACTTGAAATAGAAACCAAAATTAAATGTGCTGCTTAAAGGATTAGACAATCATCTTCTTGTATAAACAGCATAAACAAGGAAATCATATTAGCTTTTAATGTAATTAGCTGAGGCCAGCAGTCTATGGATTAAACTTTTCTATGCGCTTCTCACAAAAAAAAAACAAACCAGGGCAATCTTGGGAGGGCTTAGAACTTGGCAATTTGCTTAGATTTCTAATGAGACAAAATTCATTGAACTAATTAAATGAAATTCTTCCTATTACTTAATCCACATAACTGCTAGCCCAGAAGCTCTACCTACTTCTACACGTAGAAAAAGCAGTAAAAATAACAAAAAAATCATAACCACACCGTGACCTCATTTTTTTTCCCCCTTCTGCTAAGTTGTGTAATATCTGGAATTGAATTACTTTACTTTTCATTCAGTGCAACACAGCCTTGGGAACATTTTCAACAAACACAGCAGGGACCTGATCCAAAGGCTACTGAAGTCAAAGGGAATTTCCAAAGATTTCAGTGCATTTGCATAAGAAACACATGTTGTGATATTTCCTCACTTGTAAGATGGCATCATTCACTAGTTGTTCTCAAGAGATTAATTTGAAGAGGATAAGGTGGGTTAGGAAATTATAAATAAGCAGATACAAAGATGTGATTTTTAAGTAACTGTATTATTGCAGATAGACTAATTCAGAAATTGTTTTTCTCCTCCCAAATAAAATTCTGATATTTTTATTCCTGTTTTTATCTTAATTGGGAAAAAATTGCAAAGCATGGAATGGCTTTCCTGGAATAATTTTTTTTTAAACATAATTCCATTTAGAAGTGTTTCATTTTTTGTTTGGAGTAAGTCCAAAATTAAGTTGTCTTAGCTATGATGATAGTGCAATATGGGGGGAAATCTCAGCAGCGGTGACTGTTCATAGGACAGGTACCATGGCCATAAAATCAGTTCCATAGAGGAGAATGTGAGGAGCATTTGAATGAACCACACTTTCTTTTATCTAAGGCAAATTTAACCCAAATTAAAAAACCGTTTTGTTTCTATTTGGCTTTCCTGCCTTAGGGGAAAATTGAAAATAGTTGTAACTAATAACATTGTCCAAAATGAAACAGCAATTTTGCAGAAGCCAGCCTTTCTAATGAACTAGTTGTTCCAATAAGCAATAGACCTAACAAAGTCTGGTTTTATATGAGTTTTATATTTGGTTGTATTACATTGGATTTCCTACTGCATCCTCTACAACCCCACATCTTCCCAAAGCCAATAGCTTTATATCACATTAGACTACATGAATGCCCTTGGCTTTCCTACTTCATATGAATAAAAACTTACTTAAAGACTTATATGATGCTCAGGCCCTATATAATGGTCCCTTGAGAGTATTCTGGATGCACACCATAGGAGAGCAAAGTGTAGGAGTCCTACGTCTCATCAAATTAAGTTGGAGTTGCCCTGCTGATCAAAACATAAGTGGGAACAGCAGAAGCAGATGCTCTGTCATATAGGTTTTCTAATCCCATAATCCTTACCAGGTTTGGGGAACTGAAGTTAAAAGAGATTTTGGTGAAAAATTCCTAATCCAACAAGACAGGATTCTCCACTGTTATTCACTGGCTTGCTAAATGTACACATTACTCTTCAGGAAACACTGAAGTGAAAAGCAGCACTTTAAATCAAAATAATATTGAAACAAACATAATTGTTTTAGACAGGATTCCTTCATCAGCAGAGTGGGATGGAAACTTCATGAGCTCTGCTTGCAGGGAGACTGTTGGTGATTTTGTTTAGATAGCTGTTGAAATACCTAATGCAGGGCTTCGGTAAGGTGTTTGGAGTAGGAGTGAGACAAGAACCACACTTACTTTATAAGGTTAGGGATGTTTATTATCCACAACCAATTACAAACACTGTATTTAGGGAGCCAACAAGTATCCCACTTTTTTGTGCACATTTATGCAAAAGAAGAAATAAAATCTAGTAAGCACCTTTTGCCTTTACAGTCCAGTCTTGTATATTTGACTGTGGACAGTCAATGTGACATGAACAAACTTGTCAAATTTACTCCCATTTCCAGTGTCTTATTCCCCTTTATAAAGTGGGGCTGGACTTGAATCAGCCAAGGAGGTTACTTCTGCATCTCTGCAGAAGCAGAAAAATAATAAAACCAGCATATTCCTCTCACAGTAGTGAAGTGGTGCCAGGGGCTGCTGTTATGCCTTTGGGTGAGAGGGGACACTGCTGGTGGTGGCTTAATGAAAACAGTCTGCCTAAACCTCCTGGGCTGGCACAGATTGGGAAAATGCCCAAAGTAGTGGAGTACTGAAGGTGGCTTTGCCTCAGCAGAAGAAGGATCTGGGAGCAAGGGAATTAGGGAGCAGAAATGAAGCCTGGAACAAACAGCCAAACATGATGTCTGACACTAAACAGGGTGTCTGTGGACATTGGAATGCCTCTCGCAAGGTGGGAGAGAGGCTAGACAGAGCTGTGACTAGAAGGGATTGTTTAGTGTGGCAACTGCAACACAGTGATCCCTTAAATCCAGAAACTGCTGTAGTTGCCTTACTGCCATCACTCCCACTTGGGGTCTGTAAAGCTGATTGACATGAGCCCAAATACAAAGTGAGCATCTACCTTTCCCAGGTTTGCTGCCTGGCATGCATTTGGTCTGAGACAGTCAAGTGACAACTGAGAACTTGCTCAGTTGCTATACAGAGCTCAGATCCTCATTCAAGTGTGATGATGCATTACATTTCACACCTTCATAACAATTCAATTCATCCCATAAGATGAAGCTCTAAGTGGACTTGACACTATTATTGCATGGAGGTGAATGTCTTATTCTTATTTATGAATGCTGTTGAATTTCCTGAATTTGATCTTAAAACTATCACGATAAGGATCCTCTTGTTATGACTCACTGCAGATTATTGGGTACTCTGTAAACATGTTACAGGGCAATCCATACGACACTGACCATCACACTGAGCTATTGATAAGCAGAGTGAGCATACTGTACATCCTGGATACAACTGCATGGTTTGTCTTCATCTCAAATTTAGCATAGCTGGGGAGACCTGCTTTTTCTCCCAGTGACAATCAGTCTCATCAAGTAAAGGAACTATCTGAAAAGTTTCCATTCCAATGAGCAATGACTAATTAAAAGCACTGCATCAAGAGTGTAATTCCAATTGCTAACATAGCATTGAAGTAATTTTATGCTCTGTGGCAATTATTGTGGGAGTACAGTTATTCTGTATCTAAAGGAGATAAAAGTATATATTTTAAAATGGATGGAACATTCCCCAGTTGAAATGGCACTGGCTTTTAAGTAGTATTACAAATTGGATTCGAACAAGAAGAACACAAAATAAAAAAATAATCGAGTCCTTTGGTATTGAAATGTGTAAAATCAAAAAAGATGCAGCAGCTGTCAGTTGCGATGGAAACATCCCAATCTTTGCCAAGGTTTAGCTCTGAGCAAAAGCAGAAAGAAGCATTCACAAGCACTCTCCTGTGTGTGGGTAGCAAAATGTTAACCTGAATGATTATATCAGAATTTTATTTCTTCGAGATCATTTACTGCCTTTCTTCAGAAACACATAAAGAGTCAAAGTGGACTTTACCAACAGTGAAATCTTGTCACTAGCATACCAGTAAAGAAAGATATTAGGTCCAGTGTGATTTTCCTTTGTGATACAAGTTTTCCTTCAAGTTTCATCAGGTAATATCTCCCCTCTCCCAAACCACTGAAGCATGATGCTGGCAGCTTAGTAAATACATCTCAGAAAAAAAACGAAACACTCAGACTTGATTTAAGATTTTAAAATGATGGAGTATCTTCTTTGTTCCATGGTAAATTGTGCAATGATTCCTTATCATGACTTAAAAAAAAAAATTCAAGGCCTGTTGTGAGACTAAATTTGACTCGTTTCCACTGCTAATCTACAGCTTTTGCTCTGTCTTTTCTAGGGTACCTTAGAACAATCTTAGGTATGAGAAATATCATCTCTGTATGTGGCCAAAATTCTTGGGTACTTACTGTGTGACCTAGAGATCAGATGTACTAAAATCATACAAATTTTAAAGGGAGACTACCTTTTCTAGCATATCAGATTGGTCTAAAGAGTAGACCCCTTTGGAACTAAACTTGGGGTTTTATTTAATAAAAGAGGGGGGAAAAGTATATCCAGCTTATTTAATTGTTTTGGTTTTCTCCTATGAAATTATTATTGAACTAACAGCTGTTTCTTTCCCAATAGAACTTGCTCGTATTTCTGCTCTAGGATTTCCCTCCTGCTCCAGCTAAGAATATCAATTGTTCCAGCTAAAAATATCAATTCTTTTGTCAGTTCTTTCTGTCAAATCTTGAAAGCAAATTTGCAAAGTGTGGAGAGTGAAGCAAGGGTAAAACATTAGGGTTTGACTCTTCTACTACTGGGTCTCCCATAAATATCATCCATAACCTTGGATCAATCTCATAATCCCTTTGTCTTCTCTGATATATGAAGACAATGATTTTTCACTACCTCCTAAAGTTGTTATGAAAACATTTCTATAATTAATACAGAGTTATATATTAATAAGACACATAAAAGAATCTAATCAGAGATGCATGAATATTTTAAATTCAGATAAACAAGCAGTTATTATTATATACACTCTATTATGTACAAACTCCTTAAACTGTTTTTTGTTCATAGCCTAGATAATTCTGATAAAAATGGAATAACTATTGGCTATACATTCACTGGCAAATCTTGGAGACAATTTTTTTCTCCTTGCAGTGGGAAGCAACTGGACGGCTACAAATGAATGTGACTCAGATGAATCAGAACAATGTGTCTAAGAGAACCATTAAGCCCAGTGTTTTATCAGAACTAGGCTAAACATGGCCATGAATTTGGGTTTCCCCTACCCTGATCTAAAATTCTCTCAAAAATCCTAGAAACCCCCCTGTCCAAACTGAAATTAATATACTTGCAGGAAGTTTAAAGTTGAGTGTCAGCTGTATCCATAGACATTAAACTCAGAGGGAAGCTCTGAACAAAAAACTATCTAAAGAGACTTAAAGATTATGCAAAACCAAGTTTCTATGCCTTCAATAGTAACTAAGAGAAAAAGGTGAAAAAATCAACTTCTGAACATTTTTTTAGCAGTATCTGCATTTTGTCAAGCTCATACTGTGTTGTAAGAGGATTCTCATGTTATCAGAATCAAATAATTCCATCCTTGTTCAGCACAAGTAGTGAAGAGTACTGTCTATAAATCCCTTTGGATTACCACGTGGCTTTGAGCATGCAATAAATCTTTTTCCCTATCCCATCACCTCCTAATCTGCTAAAAGTCTTCCAAAAGATCAGAACCATTAAGATGTCATTTTATAATGGAGGAATTATAGCCTAATTTAACAAACCAAGTCCTGAGGTCTATAAACTAGGACTCATAAGTGAGAAAGAAATCCTGTGCTGAATTCAATCACTGCTTGGGATTTTGTTGCTATAAGAGCCCATTCGTTGGCTGAGTAGGTATCAGCCTTGCGAAGTGGTTGATTTTCCTGACCAGTTTTAAGCTGTTCTATTCCAATATCTGTTGCACTTTATCTGATTGCTTTGTGCTTTTGTTTTTTGGTTGTTTTTTTTTTCTTTTTTTTGGACCTTCTTGTAAATTCATTTCTATTAAAAATAATAATAATTCCCTATGTAGGCTAGATTTGTCCTTTCACTATGTGTTTCAATGTCCAAAATGCATACACAAAGGTATATCAGTTTATGAAATGGCTGTTAAGCAACCAGCAAGCAGCCTTTCAGCTTAGAAATTTATAGTTCTGACCTTTCTTCTAGTGCTCTGTCACTTGGGCAAAAAGAGGTACCTCAGTTCATATAAATGTTTGTATGGCATACAGTACTGGCTGAGCCTCAGATACATTTAAAGTATGTAGCACTCCTTGCAAAGAACTAGCTGGGCTCATATCAACTTCCACACCCTATGATTTTTGTGCATTCTTCCCTCTGTCCATCTTTCATTTCCATTAAAGTTAGTTGATTTATGGGAGTGTAATTAGGTGAAAGGCATTAATTGGTAGTAAGGCAGCTGGCAAGAGAGAAAAAGATTGTTCCAGTATCCCTTTCCTCCACACACCACATTCATGTGTGCTGCCATGTACGGTCTGGCAATTGGTCAGGTTTCCATGGAAATTATGGAAATTGGACTAGCAATGGCAGCTTATCAAGACTAATTTCTTGCCATTTACACATGCCTTTGCCTACGGTGGCAAAACAATAAAGATTGCCCTTTTGTTCTCTCTGTTCCTGTACGGCACCACCCTTACCCCTTCAACAGCCTGAAAGAAATATGTACGTGTGAGAGGGCTTCCTGCTTGAGGAAAATCAAAAGAAAACTTCTGGTGACTTCATGTAGGACTGGGTAATGGCTGTGATGCTGTTCTCCAAATTGGAGGGTGACTCCATCCAGCCCTCAGCATTACTAGCATGGAGGAGGCAGTTTCAAATGCCTTCTCTTTACAGTTGTAGCTTTTTTTCTCCAAAATATGAAAATCGATTGCTCGTGTTTAAAGCCTGTATAACTGTAAGCTATGGTGGGGCCTATATCTTAATAGTCCTTTCCCAGATTTGAACTACTGTGTTTAACTAGCTGACCTCCTGTGAGACAACAACGAATTATTACATGAACCAATGACACATGGCACAGCAAGTATCCTGTTAATTTCTTCTAAATTTCCCAGCCATTAAATCCACTAAACAACATCTTTATTACAGTATAATCTTTCCTTAAATTTATAATAAGAAGTTTTATGAACATAGGCAGCAAATGAAATCACAGCTTCAGCCTAAAAGTGGAAGTGCTTGCATTCCTGCAGTCTCATTTTTGTTCAGGTTTCTGTGCCTTGTTCAAGTCCTAAATGAAGATTTACATTAGTTTATATGCACTTTAAGGATGGAAACTAAGGAATACTACTTAAAGATATAGCTCAGGTGCTGAGGATCCTGGAGTAACTCCTCTGTGTCTTAGTGTTTTGCCCGTGGTCTTGTGATGCACCAAAATCTTTCATAATACTGAGACTCATTCACTGAATTATGCCATTATTATTTCTATTGTTTTCTGACTGGGACTTTAATTGAAGTTTATGGATTCTAATCACCATATTCTCCTGCCATGTGGCTCCTGTTTCTCTGAGCTCATGCTTCTATTGTTGGTGTCTGGGCAATTAATAAGAAATACCATGTATATTATTTATCCAGTGTTCAATATTATCATTACAGCTGTCTAGCACTGTTTGATGAAGGACCAGTTACATGAGGCAACAATACATTTTTTTATGACTAAAAAGTTTATACCCAGATATATAATTGTAAAATAAACATTACCAACAACAGCTGGTTTCATGCAACTCCATGAAAGAAGTTCCAGTACAGTGCAGGGTTGTCTTACCAGTGTCTTACCACATTCAAATGAAATCTCAAATGGGCTAAACGAAGTGAAATGAAAAATTAGCGTTTATATTTAATTTCTTGATTTGGTAGCAAACACTGATCATACCTCCTTTTCAGGAATGAGATACTGCTTTTCAGTGGTGAACAGCCTACTTGGGTTCTTGGGTAGTCCGTGTCAATCTTCCTCAGCTTTTAGAAGGCAAGTGAAACAATTTAGTTAGCCTTGTCTGAAGGTTATTTATGCAATCCTGTATGACTTTAAACACCATGATATTAAAAGTGTTCATGCAGTCAGTCCTTTTCAGGTTTTTTAAACAAATTATCAGCAGAATTGGGCAAGAGCAAGCTGCCCATGAAGGCAGAGTTAAAATTATCTGAATACACAGAGTAACCAGGTGAAATACAGTGGTTTTTACTGTACAAAGGACAAACCTAGAGCTGAATTTAGATATAATTTCTGAATCTGTCCTATAAACCATGAACTTTTTACTACGTATGGAAAAATTCTACCAGAGTAGTGGAAAAGCAGGTTTACTGCCGTGTGCAGCAGAAAGCCAGAAATAGTTCACTGTTGCAGTATATCTTGATGGCTATCTGAATTTAAACTAGAGGTTTTGGGTTAGTTATTTCTGAGAGTGGTCTGATTTATCCTGTGTACAAATGATCACCTCACTGCTTCACTAGAAAATCTTTAAATTGCTGTGGAAGCGCCTTTGTTTTTCTTTTGCCCAACAAAAGACAGCATCAGTGCAGCATAAAATGTCAGATAAATTCCAGGCTCCTGTAGTAAAAACAGCATCATAAGAGATTATGATAACACTGGACTCTCTTTTCAGATATGTCAGAAAGGGATGGCAAAGACAATATTCCTCATGTTCCTCTCGTTACACCTCATCAGGGCACACAGTACATAGCTTGCAAGCTCTTTCTGATAGCAGCAAACCAGCTCCACCTGAAGTCTGAATTTTGATGGTGAGGAAGTCTGACATACTGTGACAGAAATAGGTAACACAAGAGCACTGGAGTCTACCAGATCAACTGCACTCCTGGGACATTTTCTCCATGATGTTCCCTGTTCTTTTTCTTGCTTCAGTAGTTTAATGATTTGTGCTTTGCTTTTGGTGAATTTTTGGTTTGTTGTTTTCCTTTTGTTTTTTGGTTTGTCTTTTTTTTTCCCCCGAGTCACAGACATTTGAGATACATTTTAAAAAAAATACATTGTGACAGCGTTTTCTTTCCCTTTTGGTGGCAAAAAAAGAAGAAATGAAAGCAGAGCTATTCATCCATGTGTAGAATTTTTAAATGAGGCTATATCATGGCTGGAGTGTCAGCAAGCTGTGTATGAGGTAACAACAACTGGATCTGGAACAAAATAGGCTTTCCAAGAGACGGAGTTCATCTTGTTCTTTCTCACAAAACTGAGGATGGGAGAATCTGAGTTTGGCAGAGAGCGGAGCTGAGGTGTGGGTGTTCATGGCTCAGGAATTCTCCTGATCTTCAGCTCTTTATAGCATAACCCTTCCGTGGGCTGGACCACGGGAGCAGGATCCCTGGAAACTAAAGAGCAAGTGCTTTTCCAGACCACAGAACCCACAGATTAAGACCCCATGACCTGGCTGCCTGCTTTCCTCTGTCTCACTCAAGGTCAAAAGAAAGAAGAAAAACCAAAAGGAATTTTGCCAACAAAAAGAAAGGTGAGGGATTGGGTCACTCCTCAAACTGTTACTTCTCCGTCTGCAAGGTGGTATTCTATCATTAGGACAGACACCATTTTTCCCAGTGTGTAATGAAAATTCACGGGAGAACATTCACATTACAGCTTACTAGCAAGATTTAAACATATGCATCTAAAAAATAAAGAGAAGAGTTTGTAAACTCTTCTTAGCAGTGTGAAGAGTAGAGTCTGATCCTGTTTTCACAGCAGGAATTTGTACAGGGTTTTGTTTAATTATTGTCAGGAGCTGCAGGCTCCTTTCAACACTATAGTCTTGAAAATGTACATTTACCATAGTGAACATAGGATGACTGAGAACAGATTAGATGGCAAGAGGAAATAAAACCTGATTTCTTTTTCCTATGGAGATACATGTAGATTTATAAGCTTACTTTTTATTAGTATTTGAGCAGCTTCCTAAAATAAAGGGTATTAGCCCTTCCCTGCCTCTCTAGCTGTACTGAGGAATTCACTGTTGTATTGGGTTTGTGTGGCAAGGTCTTTGCAGCAACTGGAGCTACAGGAGTGTTTTCTGTGAGAAGCTGCTAAAAGCTTCCCCTGTGTCCGGCAGAGTCAATGCCAGCCAGATTCAAGACAGGCCTGCCAAGGCCAAACCCACCAGTGAGAGTGGTAGCACCTCTGGGTATTTAAGTAAGGGGAAAAAAATACCCAAAACAACTGTGCAATGGCAGACATTGAGAAGAATGAGAATATAGAATCATAGAATAGTTAGGGTTGGAAAGGACTTTAAGATCATCTAGTTCCAACCCCCCTGCCAGGGGCAGGGACACCTCCCACTAAACCATGCCACCCAAGGCTATGTCCAATCCAGCCTTTAACACTGTCAGCAATGGAGCATTCACAGCTTCCCTGGGCAACCCATTCCAGTGCCTCACCACCCTTACAGTAAAGAATTTCTTCCTCATATCCAATCTAAACTTCCCCTGTTTAAGTTTGAACCCGTTACCCCTTGTCCTCTCACTACAGTTCTTCATGAAGAGTCCCTTCAGCTCTGCAGACACCCAGGTTGGTGCAGAAGGAAGCAGGAAGTGATCCAGGTGCTGGAGCAGAGATTCCCTGCAGCCTGTGGTGCAGCCCATGGTGAAGGCTATGGGGAGGCCCATGGGGAGGTCCATGGGGAGGCAGGCTGTGAACCTGCAGTCCATGGAGGTCCATCATCAAGCAGATATCCGCCTACAGCCCATGGAGGATCAATGCCAGATTGGATAGAAGCCCAAAGGAGGCTGTGACCCTGTGGGAAGCCTGCACTAGTGCAGGCTCCTGGCAGGAGCTGTGGCCCCATGGAGAGAGAAAAATTATATTCATATATATGTAACATGGAGAAGTTGCATTATATCATAGTAGATATAGTCTAGGTGGTGAAACCTCCCTTTTGGAAAGAATTAAATTTGAGACAGGTCCAGTATGACTCTAGTGGGGCTTTGAGACATTTTAGACTGCTTTTCCCTGGAAAAACTATGCTAAATGCATTATTACATTTCAGCTAATCAAAATACTATTAAGAGAAATATGACTAAGAAGACTGAAAATATATTTTTTTAGTAGATTGTTTAAAACAGAAGAATAAAAAAGTTTTCTGTAGCAAAATACTGACTTAGAGAACTTTTCACATCAAAATTTAGTCTCGAATTTTCCAGCAAGTTTCATTGCTTGGGCTCATGATTTAGGCTTTTACTTATACCTTGCTCAGCAGTTGTAAGGTTATAAATTAACTGTGGGTTCCTCTTGGAGAAGGTCCCATTAGTAGTTTGACACTATTTTGTTAAGAAGGCATTTTGAACCAGAATCTGAAATGGCATAAATCAGTGTATCTCTAGTTGGGACCCTGCAAATGGATTCAGCTTAACTATGTGAAATTGTTCCACCTGTCATAAGCTATACTTTTTGTTTTAAATTCTTTGCAGAAAGCTTTTTTCACTTGCTTCTCTTTTCTAGAAACAAAAGCATCAAATAAGTACCTTGACCAGAACATTTTAGTACATTTATCCTAAATTTTTAGTCTCCTGATAGTACTTCAAATGAAAGAAGTGTGTCCACAGAGCATGAGGTCATTTGCTGGGATCCTCCTTCTTCTCCCTTTTTGCTTGTATTTGAAATCTGGAGTACTCTTCTCCCAGAAGTAGAAGAAAAACATGTGCCAAGAATCCAAGCAGCTGGGTTAATAGCATTGCAATGTTTGTACCCAGTCAAAGCAAACTGCTCGTTGCTACATGGCTGCTTCTTGTTTGTCAAGACTTGATCATGACAATAGACCAAATGAACTCTCGAAGTCTCTTTTGTGGTCTTTCGTGATTCTAGACTACTTTCTGCTTCCTTTCAACTTTATATTCCTCCTTTTCTACCCCTTGCTACCATATTTCTTTCATTTCTTGACATTATTCTACATAAATTATATAGGGAAGTTAAAGTATTTGTGTGCTTCCCCTGCGTGGTAAACGCCCAGAAAGAAGTGTTATGAACCGTACCCTTAGACTCCCTCAACAGTCAACAGGTGGAAACAAGGACTTCCACAGGGTGCCACATTCAACCCTAAAGTCCTTGTTGAAGACAGAAGTAACAAATTATCCATGTATGGATTCCTATTACTCTCACTGTATATTTAAGTAGTTAACTTTTAGACACTTATGGTTAGATGAAACAAATCCTCACTTAAACTTATCCTCTGCACTTTCTCTGTAGTTAATGGAAGGGAAAAGGAAGAGAATGTATGTCAAACAACTTAGTCTTAAGTGAATCCCAAGACTAGAATTTCTCTCCGCATCTGCTTACCTATCCTCATTGACTGTAGAAGCCCACTGGTTCAGATTAGATACTCCCTGCTTTGGTGGCTGAGCAAAAATGAGGTGAATTGTGTCTGAAAAGAAAAACAGAATCACACAACAAGCCAATTGCAGTGCTTGTAATTGAATCAACAAATGTCACTCTTAAATGGTTTTAGGTACTGGACCAGGATTTATATCACCTCATGCCTATTTTTTCTGCAATGCTGGCTCTAAGGACAAGAGAAACTTTGTGATTGAGAGCAAGGTTGAAAAGTACCTACTGAGGGCTGTAAGAGAAGAAATTCAGATAAATCTGCTGGCTAAAATAAATGAAACTGACAACTTTAAAGACATCCCAGTTCTTCATGAAACTCAATGTTTGGCTCTCCAGCCAGGCAGCAAAGTAGAGTGAGAAATGCTGATAATGTCACTCCTGAGTGGTGGTTCTCCCACAGCCTTGCAGATCTTGATGGTGTAGAGCTGAAAATACTTAATCTTGAGGAATTTATGGTCCCCTCACTTTTTAATGTTAGTGAACCCAGTTATTTCAGCTCTGTTCCTGCTACTTAACTTACTGTTCTCCAAAATATTATTCATTCATGGCTTTCTATAGACCAATAATGCAGTCTCAAAAGCATTTCAGGAGGATAGGGATTTGATTAGGGTGATGCATTTGAAATGTCAGAGGTCTCTCCACCTCATCTAGAAGAAATGGATACAGTTGACAGATGTGCACTGTGATAATGGGAACAGCATTATTCTTACAACATTTTTATAAACTACCTCTGTTTATTCTTTTCCTCCCCCTTTCCCTTTATCTTTCTCTCTCCTGGAATAAACACTATAACAATACAGGGAAATAAATAAGGAAATAGATATGACCTTGGTCACCTTAGGTTTTTTTTTATGATCATTCTTTGTTATTTACATAATCTTTTTCCCAACCATTCCTCTGGCAAGACCACACAAATGTCCACACACATTTTCTGGAACATTTTTTGATCTGCATAGCAGAAATTCTAAATTCTTCATGAGGTAGTAATATCTTTTCTTACTGTTTCTCTGTATAACCAAAATACGGTGATAAAGTAAAGCATCAGGCTGGGAAAACTGGTACAGTTTTTCTAGAAAAGGTTGCAGCCTCAAATATCTGGAAACAGTATATGGGATGACTGGATTCCCAGAGATGAAAGACAATTGTTGTAAAAGCTATATTGCCAAAGCAAAGGGAGGTTCCTGCAGCAAGAAAAGCTCTAAGGAGTTCAATTTTATATTCTCATTTGATTTTCCAAGGGGAATCCAGAGCCCATAGGATTCATGTGAAACTTCCAGTGTAACGATTTAATCTGTAGGACCAAAGCTGCACATATATTTAGATTCCTAATTCCCTCTGGTTTTTAAATACCTACATGCCACTAGGGACCTGGGCTTAATAGTCTAGCACTAATTCTCTTAGTAGTTCATTATGCTCATTTGTCTTTCGTGCACCTGCCAGTGGCTTTGGGCTTACTGCAACTCCTTAGCAAGGTTACATGTGGGTTTTGGCATCATGTAGTTCTTTGCAGCCCTGCAGAAGGGGCAATCAGAGGATATCAGTGATCCAGTGAAGGTTGCGACTCTTATCTTCTCTGTGTTGACCAGTATCATAAAGTAACATCTCCAGCTTCCTAAAAGAGCAAATGTGCAGCCAACTGGTTTGTCATTATACCCTTTCATCTCCCAACCCTGGAAGCCTTGCCCAGTAAGAGAAGGCTTTCATGTCATCTTGAAGCCTTTACGTAGCTCAGAGGAGGCAGGCTTCACTGAGGTTGAAATAACAGGGGAGGGACTTGAATAAATGTCAATTCATTTCCAACTTTTTGTTGCTGATATAACTGCTAGCCAATAGCCTTTTTTAAATGCTCAAAATTCCCTGCAACCCTGTAGCCTGCTTTTCCAAGTCATTTCCCTGGTACAATGGGAAATAAACCTTAATTTGATCTTTTTCAGTAAATTTGTCACATTGACTCTCACACAACATTGAAGAGGTGGACTACAAACTGAGCACAGACACTGTTTTACAGCTACATTAACCAGTTCTAGAGGTGTGTGTTATATGAGAACTGAAAGTCTTAGGAAAAAACACCTTTTATTAAGGCAATGGATTTAATTCCAGACTGATATGCAAGAGGGAGCCTCAGCCACTAGCCAAGAGCTTGGTAAGAATAGACACTTACAAGCAAAGTAAAGCATAGTAAAAATGTAGAAAAGGACATTTTAGAATACCAGGTAAGCAATAAGCTTTCATTTTGGAAGGAGGTTTCTGATCTACTGCTATGGACCAGACTGCCTAAAATTAATATGCTGTAGCTGGAGGCTGTAATTTGTTTGATAATCAAACAGATACAATCACCCTTTCATCTTGCTCAAGAGGAATTCCTCATAAGCATTTGCAAAACTGTTGTCTTAACCTTCCTCAGGCTCTTCCCTAATCCTTTTGTCTTGTTGTTTAAGTAACAAGAACATAAAAGATTTAGTTCCTACATTTTCATAAGCAGCCTGTTTTAGCATATCACAATGAATCTTGATTTACAGCTAACATTTATTGCCAGAGTTGTAATAAAACATTTGCACAATGATGGCAACATTTATCCCTCCCCACCTGCTCCTTCTGCCTCTCTCCTCTTCCTCTCTCTCCTTTTATTAGCTTGGCTACAAGCAGCTGTTGTGAAAGGGCTCTATAAAGCCTGGGAAAAGGAACATTGCCTTTCTTGACTTGCTTTGGTATGCTGTGACTGAATCTTTGTTGTAACACCTGATGTCTTTGAGACTGAGTCTTCACTATTTTATTCCTCTTTTGGCTATTCTGCTATGTTCTGATAGTTGGGGAGTAGCATTTGCATTTTACTTTGTCAGTGGTGGTTTTGGTTTTTTTTTTTTTTTCAGGTGAGAACTTCAATTCTTTCACCCAAACATGGCATTTAAGTGGGACAAGAAAGGTATATTCTCATCTTCCTTTCCTTGTATCTTTTTAAGGTTGCCCTGTTGGACAGATGCCTCTTGCCTTGTGAGGTTGTTACAAATCTATAAACTGGATTCTTTTGAGGTTTAATGTTTAAAAATCTGTACTTCTATTAGCGCAGTAGGTGATGTGATCTCAAAAGCAATACTTAAACAAAGCAAGTACATTACCTCTCTGGACAGCAGGGTAATGATAGTTGCATGGCATTGAACTATTAAAATACAAAGGCTCAGAAATACCTATGTAAATTTTCCATGTTACTTTTTAAATGAATTTTGACCTGTTTTTTGTCCTTGCTTTTACCAGCTTTCCAAGCTAGTAAGAAAACTGTGTTAACACCTGGCACAAAGACCATCTGTGTTGTGATGACAGTCTTCTCCCTCTCAAGATTTAACTTAACATAAAATTTAGGTAAATGTAAATATTTGGGGAGCTTAAATAGTAGTGTTATTGTAGCCAAGATCATGTGATGATACAGGCAAACAAAGTCTCTCAGTAGAAGGGATTCTGTTAGACTAGCTGGTATGTTTGAAAAAAGACAAACATTTGAGTGCACAAGCATTTCTTCAGGCCTTCTAGAAATTCAAGTATTGATTATGATAAAATGTTTCTTAATATTTGTTCTGTATTCCTTCCATTGTTTGTTTATGTTGGTTTGGCTTTGGGGCAGCTGCTGTCTGTTGGCACTGCATCTTACAAACTGCTTAGCGCAGTGGTGTCAGCGAGGCTCAGGGCAGCAAGGAAATGAATATAATAACAAAAGCTTGTACTTTATGTTCCACTATACTTTCAAAGCTTCTGTTTTCCCTGGATTTTCATTCACTTATCCACTTGTCTTGGTAATGGACATAAGAACAAGTGTTTGTACATTATGTTCTGCTACATTTTCAAGGCTTATACTTTTTCTGTATTTTTGTTGACTTTTCTTGGTAGTTATGGAGGCTGCTTGAATTTGGAGGATTTTCCACTGATTTCTTTGTTTGGGTGTGTGTGTATGTGATTACTTTAAATTTGAAGGAGATTTTTAAACCTGGGGTCAAGCTACCAAAATGGTCCAGCAAAACTTGCAAGTCTGGACATAGAGAACATTTGCATTTCTCCATTCCACTAGAGCATACAACACCTGGTTAGATAACTGCATCCCTTCCTGGGGGTTTCCTTCTGCCCCTTTGCACATTAGGTGCATCTCCAGTCTGTACTTCCCCCCTACGAGAATGCATAAAGTTGAGCTACAGTGTGGAACATGCAATAAATCTATAGTAGCCACTTCTGAAGTAGCTGCTAGCCAATTTAACACATAGTTAATGGGCAGGGAATCAGACAATAGTGCTACTTCCATGTTTTAAAAGCAAATTTGGCTTTTTTTTTTTTATTGGTCTCTCATGTGACAGCATTGTAATTATTTCTGTACCATGTGATCCTTAGGGAGGTTTACCTACAGAGTGTTTGCTAATGGAAAACAAACAAAATGCAGTGAAGGGAGGTGACATGGTGACAAGTGAAGGATATTTCCCTTGGAAAGCTTCTACTCCCTCTTCTGTCAAGTGGCTCCTTGATCAGCTTCCCTGTCCTGTCATCTCAAGCAGACTTTGGAAAAGTTGGCAGTATTCAGGCCTTCCCGTGGCAGTATCCAGACCTTCCTCCAACAGAACTTTGGAACTGACTCCTTCAGAGTTTAATGACCATATCTTTTTAGTTGATTATCAGGTGTGTTTAAATCTGCTTTTGCCTAAAGAGTGGAGGTAAAAGGATAGCTAAAACCTGAGCTTAACATTAAGTCTTAGACAATTTATGAGGAACTGTTGAGAGCAAAGGGAGACTTTAAACTGGGTATGTACTCCATTCTTGTGTTACCAATGGGATGTGTGCAATTCTGGTGCCCTCAACATAAAAATAACACAGAACTGTTGGAACAAGTTTAGAGGAAGGCCACGAGGATGATCAGGCTGGAGAACCTCCCTTATGAAGATAGGCTGAGAAAGTTGGGGCTGTTGAGCCTGGAGAAGAGAAGGATGCGTGGAGACCTCACAGCAGCCTTCCAGTATCTGAAGGGGGCTTATAAGGATGCTGGGGAGAGACTCTTCATGAGGGACTGTAGTGATAGGACAAGGGGTAACGGGTTCAAACTTAAACAGGGGAAGTTTACGTTGGATATAAGAAGAAGTTCTTTACTGTAAGGGTGATGGGGCACTGGAATGGGTTGCCCAGGGAAGTTGTGAATGCTCCATTGCTGGTGGTGTTCAAGGCCAGGTTGGACAGAGCCGAGGGAGGTGTCCCTGCCCATGTCAGGGGGGTTGGAACTAGATGATCTTAAGGTCCTTTCCAACCCTAACTATTCTATGATTCTACGATATATTTCTCTGGTCACAGGGTTATTTGTGGAGGGTGTTAGAAGGTTATCATTCACTAACTGATAATGGTGCAATCTGTGTGGTGCTGATGAATAGTTTCTTCAGTCTCGCTTAGCTGTAAGGAGCAAAAGAAAGCTAAAAACTTCAGCTGAATGAGTATTTTTGGATGTTAGCAGTTTGACAAAAATACTGGAGTAAGCCCTATAGAACACAAAGATGGGTATGAAGTGTTTTAGGACACCAAAAACCAGTTTAGATTGGAAAAGAGACATCTATTAGGCAGGAATTCTCAGCCTTTGAAACTCCTATTGTATACAGATCAATGCATTTGTAATTGGATTTGGGGTTGAGGGCTCCACTATTTATTAGACAGGCCCAAGTCTTCTCTGCTAAAGACAAAAAAGAAAAATGAGCAAAAAACTATTCTGTCTACAGATGATCAAGTAACCTTTATCCACCAATCCAGCCTCAGAAAAGTGAGAAAGACTTTTTTGTTTTCTCATCCCTAAGATGCTCATAAGTTCAAAACTCCTGAGAAAATGGATTTAGGATTTTAAAAGTGCCTGAAGGGTGCAGTGTTTCTCAGAAAATGAAAGTGTAAATAGAGCAACAGGACAGCCACAGACAAAAACAGGTGCTTTCAAAGACAAGTCTTAAATCTTTTCTGCCTTTCCAGGAGGTGCTAAGTAGATATTATCATATAAGAACAAAACATGTTCTCCTCACCCTGAGTTCTTCTTTATGCATTGACAGCTTTAGAAACTAAGTACAATAATACCCAGTTTAGTTTGAAAATCTTCTGGCAACCTGTCTGATACCCCTGTATTTGCTAAAGCTCCTATCTGAGGGTGCTTTAGGATCAGAGTTCAGTCAGATGAGGTCAGCAGCCTGAGCTCCTGCTGAAGTCTAGGCTAATTTTCTTGCACTTGGACATTAAATGATGTAGAATCTTTGGCCATACTCCTGAGATCTCTGAGGGCTAGAGATGTCTGAGCTGGGGTATTCTCAGTATCTTGTCATGGTATCTGAAAAACTGACAACACCAAGCCTAGGGAGAGCTGAGTGCACTGCAGCTTCACCTGCTCAGCAGGGGTCAGATCTTCCACTGCATGTACATGTCTTTTAAATATCTCCAGGGATGGTGATCCCCTCACTTCCCTGGGCAGCCTGTTCCAACACGTACCCTTGGTGGATCCCATCTGGCCCCATAGACTGTGTATGTGTTGTAACAGGTTGCTAACTGTTTCCCCTTGGGTTATGTGGGCTTGATTCTGTTGCCTGTCCCTATCTTTCAGCGCAACGGGCTGGTAAGGTCAGGGCAAAGAAGGCATTAAGTACCTCAGCCTTTTCCTCACCCTTTCTCACTATGTTTTTCCCCATATTTTAATTAGATGGATGACGACTAAGAAGGCATTTTTCACATCCCATCAGTAAATGTCATACTGACTATATGGAAACCAGAGATATGTAGCAGTGCACCTAAATCATCCTGCAAGTGATCTCTGCAAAGGTCTGTGTGGTCGGTCTTCGCTGACTTTGTGAGCTGCACAGTCCAGTCGTGCCTCATACCCTGGTTTGGGAATGCAGTGGTGTTTAGCAAAATGCAAACAATGTAGGAAGCTAATTGTGACACCTAGCTTAGACTTAAGACAATGATTTTCTGAAAGAACAGAAATACAGTGGTTTGGGTTATGTCACTATGGTTTTCTCAGCCAGCATTTATGCATTTCAGCAGACATTAAATATAAGCATGAGAAAAAGGTGCAACAAATCCTAAGCAAATAATAATTAAAAAAAAGCTAATTAATGTTTCTGTTACTGATCCCCATAAAAAAGTGGTGTTTCATCCAAGTCTCACTGAGCCAGCTTATGTTTGTGCCTCCTTCCCCTCACCCACAAACACCAGAGCAGGCAATCCATAAAGTTCACTGACTGTGAAAAATGGGTCATATATTTGGGGCTTTTGCTTAACTACATCAAACCAACTACAAAAAAGAAACAAAACTTACTCTATTTGAAATCTCCCTTACCTCCTCTCCCCTTACACAGGGAGTCAGATGGCTTTGAAAAATGTATTATTCATACAGCTACAGTAGGAACACAAATGAAACCAAGGAACTGTCAGTTTTCCAGCGGAGCAAAAACCAAAATGTCACAGAACCAGCATCAAAACTGATAAATGCATTAGTTTGATTGCATCCTTTCCACTGGGATAATAGAAAATGATACTAGCATAAGAGGAATGAAAATAATTTACGTCTAATTCAAAGATAGATACAGCTGAAAAAAGAAAGTAATTCCTATAGGTGTGTTTTAAGAAAAAAGAAAGGGATTTCAATCATACATATTTTTATTAAAAGTGTCTGTTCTCTATGATTTTTTATTTAAAAATGTAAGTGCCTAAAAGCTCCAGGATTTTTCCTGTTATATGCTTCCATGGATACCATCACCAGCTTCTTAATACTGAGCTGTTCTTTGGCTCAGATGGTGCTGCAGACCAAGAAGCAGTGGTGCTCTCATAGCTGGGGGACACTAAATGCTGGGAGTATCACCCTGGGGTCCAGGTGATGTGGGTCCAATATCCCAAGCTGTGAGATCTTAGAGCTGGCCATAACTGCTTGCAGTTTACAGCAAGCAGGAGACTGTGATTGAATAAGGGTCCAGAATACCAGGTTTCTGTGCCTTGAAAAGAACAACAATATGGATGTGAGGAAGCAATAGATTTTAGTTCACTATAAATTTACATCTTTTGGTGTCCTTTGTGATAAATGTCTCCTTAACGCTTGTTAGACCTCTGCGCATGTCTGCCAGCTGAGGGTTTGTTGTTCAGAATCTCTGCCAATCAAAATTACGAAGTTAGAAAATAAAATCTCCTGGACTTGAAGAATACCAGTGTTTGGATTTCTTTAGGCACTCTGGGACCAGCAAATTTAATGTACCATCTCTTAAAGCTATAAAGCTGGATAGATTCATTCAGCTTCCTAAATGGTCCTATAGGTAGTGGGAAGACCCTAATGATGTATGACAAGACTTCCATTACAAAATAATTTAATTTGCTTCGTGTGTGTTAAAGCAACTTTTAACTGCTCTGGAAACTTGAAAAATGGGTTTTAAGCAGGATTTAAATTAAAGAAGAAGTAGAGATGGGTTATTTCAAGAGTGAAGGTTCTTTATAGTCTTAATCCCAAATGCCTTGAATTTTTCTTTAACTGATGGAGTTCTTTATGCCAGGAGAGAAAAAGCCATTTGAATTTAACTATGAATTGTAGTTGTATTTACATGTAGTGTAGAGAAGGAAATTTTAAACAAAGGAAGTGTGGAAAAATGTCATGCTTGCCTGTAGTACAGTTTTTTCATTGTTTTTCAGAAGAGTCTGTAAGGGAGGCAAGTTTTAACTTCTACAACTGTTTAACTGAAGGAAAGGGGGAGATGCAAGGATCTGCAAAGCTCGGTGATGATTGTTTGCAACATCAGGAACATCACTCAGCTCTTACTGTTGTGAAATGCCAGCTCCACTGCCTGTTGCACTTTCTGCTTTGTGACATTACTACAACACAGGGAGGTGAGGGGGGTGTCATCACACAGTAAGTACAGTTAGGATCCCATAGCTGGCCCAAGAAGCTAAAATCAAACAATGATGTAAGCAAAAAAGAATACTTTGATCCAGTTTTACACAGAGACTGGATAAAGAACATTTTTTAATCAAAGAAAATTAGTACTTCAAGGGATGATGATGTCTTACACTAAGTAGGTTTTATAGGGAAGAGAAACATTTTGGAAAGAAGATATTGGCCCAAGAACAAGCAAGTCTAAACTAACCATAATAATAGAGTTTTTTATTTTTTTCTAAACATTGGACCAGGTCTGTTCCAGAGCACACATCTGATAATGGGGAAAACACATCTTTTTAATTTTAAGATGAAGTTGATCAATACATGTGTCTGTAGCTGCAGGAACTAGCCTAGGTGTTCCACAAGATGACTTCTTCTCTGAAGTTCACTGAAAAATTGGAGCCAACATATATATGGTTCTGAAGAAGACATGTCAAGACGATCCATGAAGGTGACATGCCTCACCTCTATCCCTGTGGCTGCCCAGCTAATATAGCCCCTCTGGACAGGAGTTGGTAAGATGTTAACTTACCTTGTGGGGTTTGGGTATGTGGAATTCAGCTGCTGCTCTTAAGCATATGCTCTGGAGGCTGAGTTTTTAAGCTAGACAATGATTTCATGTGAGGCTGAACCAGAGTGCATTTATGCACCTGTCCTTGGGAGCAGTATGGATAAACCTGAAGTAAGTCATATCCATCCAGCATTTTGAGACTGGCCTTTACCCGCCAAATGCTTCAGAGGCAGGGAAATGGCCTGGCAATGGCATCTTGACTAAGGAATCTCATAGTCAAATATCAGTTAGCTTTCTATGCCAAAGCTCTGTGTGTTGCATTAGATCAGCCTAGCAAGAACAGGCAAGCCTCAATTAGTCACTTTGGGGCACTCTATTATGCCTTCTAAGGTGTCACAAGAGACTATGGCCCAAACCAGAAAACTTCAGAGTCCTGTGCATTTAGCAAATGATCCTGACTCTGCTACTACTTCTTGCCTAAGAGCTTCTGTGGTTCCAAGCAAAACTGAATCTAAGATCCCTTGTAAATGTCATGGAATGATGCTGTTACGCAGGGGCTTGAAGAACAATCCAGGACAGACCTAGGAATATATTTTCAGTTATAATGAAGCTGGCAAGTTGCTGCATCATCAGTCCCGTGATTGCTGGAGTACTATCTTTGCTTAATTAAAAATAGCCCTCAACAAGCAGTACTTATCTTCCAGTGAGCTGACACCAAGCAACTTCAGCAATCCTAAGTAGGTTTATTTAAACGGCAGCTCAGATGGCATCGCTCCCTCTGGTGGCTTTCTTGCCGGAAAAGCCATCTCGCAGGTCAAGGGAGGCGATTCTGTCCCTCTGCTCTGCTCTGCTCTGCTCTGGTGAGCCCCCACCTGGAGTACTGCATCCAGCTCTGGAGTCCTCAGTACAGGAAAGACATGGACCTGTTGGAGAGAGTCCAGAGGGCCACAGACATGATCAGAGGGCTGGAGCAACTTTCTTATGAGGAAAGATTGAGTGTTGGGGTTGTTCAGCCTGGCGAAGACACCAGGAAGACTTTATTGGAGCCTTTCAGTACTTAAAATGAGCTCAATAAGAAAGGTGGAGAGATTCAGGCTGGATGTGAGGAAAAAATTCTTTACAATGAGGGTGGTAAAACACTGGCACAGGTTTCCCAGAGAGATGGTGGATGCGCCATCCCCGGAAACATTCAAGGCCAGGCTGGATGTGGTTCTGGGAACCTGATCTAGTTGAAAATGTCCCTACTTATTGCAGGGGGGGTGAACTTAGATGACCTTTGAAGGTCCCTTCCAAATCAAACTATTCTATGATCGCATGGTGAGGGTTGTTCCCATTTCCAGAGGCCCTTCTATAAATGTGGGGTAACAAATTGCTTTTGAGCCTGCAAGATACCACTTTGAACCCCCACCAGAGATGCATCAGAAGATGGTGTAGCCATGAAGTATGGGGAGGGAGAAAGGGGAAGGATTCTCACATGGAATTTGGTTTTGGTGCCTTATACGGGCTTGATCTTCATTATCATGAGGAGGAGCTGTTAAAAGTATCAGCTTGGGATGAGAAAAAAGAAAGAGAGGGATTTACAACATGCTATGAACATGTAAAGAGAAGGGGGCTCACTACAGGCCTTTGTGTCTCTGAAATGGGCTCTTCTTTTTCTTCCCACAAACCCCTGTTGGTTTTTCTGAACAAGAACACTGCAAGGATTTGCCTGTAGTGTCCCAAAGGATGCTATTTAAATGCTCAATTATATTCATCTACTTTCTGCATCAGTCTTAAACTTTTATTCTTATGTGCACTTCTGTAAATGGCTCTCCTTTTGATGTACCGGGTGTTCATTTTCCATTGTTTCAGAAATCTTATCAAAATGCTCACTGCTAAGGCAATCTGGGAATGAGTCTATTTACACAGTAGTCTAATATAAAATCATGTCTTTATAATCTTATTCCCCAAATAGTGTCAGGATATGCTCTATTTCTTAATTAACAAAAAACTGCATTGCACTTGGTGTGTAAAACCAAACTGAAATCAACTTACCCATAATTCATCTATCTATGTCACAGGGCTCGCTAGGAGGCCTAGTAAATGATGAGGTCGTCTGTTGCTCTTCTGTTTGCTTGACATGATTTGGTTTAATTTAAAGATCCTCAAATGCTACCTTGATGGTGCATGTGCTTTCAAGATTTTTCATGTGTGGCCAGCATATTCTGAGGCAAAAATGAGAACAGTATTATCTAGGCTTTGGCAATAGACTCAAGTGTGCTCAAAATTCATTTTAAAGCTGTTCTGATTTTCTCTGTGACGCATCAAAACATCTGGTCATCAGCAAAAAGCAGATGATTTAGAAAGTTGAAGTAGCATTCAGGATTACTCTGAAGACACTGTTTGCAAATTGCAGACAATTTCTGCTGAATTAAAAGAGACTAGGTTTGGCACTGGCTTGCACTGGTAGTCTGTTTCAGAGCTGAGGCTTCAGTTCAGAGCTCTTGAGAGAAAAAGAATGAGATACGGATCTTACAGGAAAGTTACAAAATGGTACAGCTGGGTTTTGATTTGAAGCTAGGACCAACATTAAGATATGAGCTGTAATTTTGCCTGAGACCGTTTCTCTCTTGAGTAGTGAGACTGGCAGGATGTCCCTCTTCAGTCAGTAGATGAAAATAATATTTTTCTTGTCAAACAAAATGAGTATATTTTGAATCAAAAGATTTTCTTCTTTTCTGAGACATGTTCTATTCAAAAAACAAAAACAAACCCATATTTGAAAGATCAAAACCAAAAGGAAATATTTCACTTGAGATAAAATAAAAAAACCTGCTTTTAAATTTTTAGATTTTAAAAAATTATCAAATATTGTCTTAATATGAAAGCACCTCTCTCAGTTGAGTCAGTGATCCAGTCACACCTGTTACTGCTTATAAAGTTGGAACAATTTTATTTCCAGGTTTTAAGTTATTTTTCATTTTGTTTTTTTATTTCGCAGTGGAGTGAATTTGCCAGTCATGGCAGGAATTCATAGCATATTTTCATGAACATGAAACTAGTTTTCTTATTTAAAAAAAAAGAGAATGGCTTCAGGTGTTTAAAAAAGAAAAAATAATTCAGCAATGAGAACTTCAAAGTTTCGTGCATCTGATTCACTTGTAGCTGAAAAGAGCAAAATTTCTGCCAGACCTCAGATTCAGGGGCTAAAGTCTCCCAATGTCATTGAAGTAAATCAAAGAAAGCCTTGAAAAGCTGGCAGGGAAAGTTGGGCATCTTTTCAGGCCAAATAAAAGCCTGGATCAAAAGAGACTCATGGAAATTAATGGTTCATATTCTGAAGGCAACATATATTTACAGAACATGAAATCTTGGTTAAAACACTTTTTGAATCATGTCGAAATGTTCATTGTAAACTAGAAAGGTCTTTCTTGATTTACTTGGCTCTATTTCTGAACTCTTTTTTTCCCTTCTGCTAATGGCAACCCATCGATCATTGGAGCTGTAATCAGATTTTGCAGAAGGCCACGGGCATCATTTTCAACCATTTAAACTATGCCAGCCTGCATCTACTTCTTATGAATCATGGGGATTAATGCCAAAGGATTTTTCCCCTTTAAAAAAAATTAGCAAGTGTTGATTGCATTTTTCTTGTTACACCTGACCCACTTACCATCAATTAACTGTTTCACTGCTCAACAGACAAATGGCTGCCTGATAGTACGTGAGAAAAAATCACATCCAATCTGAGCCTCACCGCCTACAAAATTGAGGCAAAAGCTCAAAAATTAATTGGATTTCTAAATGTCTTTGAAATTAATAGGAGATACTTGCCTAAACTATTAATGTGGTAGCACACTTTGGTGTGGTCCATAGCCAGAGGCATTATGTGCTATGTAAAATCAGCCTTCAACAATATTGTTAACAGTAGTTGTAGCAGTGGTAATTTGCTATTAGGCAACTTAGATGCAATTTAAATGCTTTGTTCACATTTTTTTTGTCAGTATAAACATATTCATGAAAAATTACAGTCAGAGTCTTTGTTCACAGCTCAGTATACCTTCATGCTACTACTCCTTCTATATTTGTTGCAAAACCACAGTTAAACCACCACTGGCTGTTTGCATGTAATGCTCAGGGCAGCAGTGCTGTCATCTGTCCCTACAAATCAGAAACAGCATAGTTAAAATTACACTGTCAGATGAGACTAGGTCTATCTCGCAATGACAGATACTAGAATAGGCCCTACAACTGATTATGAATCAGGAGAAGTAGCTTCTGAATGTGCTGGGTAGCTCATTTGGGTAACAGTGATGCAACAAACAGGGCCAAACCAGATGTACTAGGAAGTGCTTCTTGAGACAAACTGGTGGCTGACTGTGGCTGTTCTGTGAGTATGAGTGTCTGAACCTAATGTAGATCCAACATTGCTAAGATTTGGTAACTGGTCACTTCTGCCTAGTGCCAGTGGTTATATTTTTCCCAGTTTTATCTCTAATTTTGGTGAATGCTATTCCTCAAAACCCCAAGATCCCATCTCTGTTTAATGCATAGCAAATAGGAGGGAAAGATCTAATGCTGTATGCTCTATCCATTGCTATTTTCATCTGTTTAAAGATCTCTTTCCTCTTCCAGCTATGGTTGAACCCCTGAGTGAGTTATACAATGGTCCTTTTTCCCAGGTATCTAAAAGCACAAGCTATTTCCAGTGAGTTTTTGTCTATTCTGCAGAGGATGTACAGTTATGAAATATCTTTCTCCCCTGCAGAATGAGAACTCACTTACGTACCTCCTTTGTGGGCCAGATCGTGAAAGGAAAAACTTTATCTGTGCCTTGAGCCCTTCTTCTGGGTCTTGTCCCTGTCCACAGAAGCCATGGTATAGAATGGTAGCTTTGGTTATATATTAGTCATCTATAGAAGCAATCTAGCAGAGGTAGGAACAAGACAAGGTTTGTTTTCGCTGTATCATGCCAAATAATTTGCATCCAGATCCTCAGTTATAAGACTGTATTGAAGTACTCTGAGTAGAGATGGCTTCTTACACCAGGAATTGATTCTGCAGTCCTACAAAGAGAGGAAGTTTCTGTCCTGGAATGTAAAAATTGATCTTGTTTTTTTAAACTCCATTGATTAACAAGAATATCCAAAAATCAATTATGTAATCCCAAACCTTTTTACCAAATATTATTCTTCCAGTAAGTGCTCTCTCTTAACAAAATCCATGTTATCTTTTTAAGCCACACTGAAAATGCAATCTTAAAATTATTACCTAAAATGCTTCTTTTCAGCAGATGTGCCTTTAAAGAATTTGAATCAGATGGCATTTGCACTAGTGAAATGAGAAGGTAAAGCGGACTACTAAGACATGACTTTTTTTTTCTTTTACTTTTCTTTTGTCAGTGAAAGTAGAATTATGATTACACAGGTTGAGTATCAACTGTATGCGTTTGGGTGATTGGTCGCACAGTCAAATGCAGGATCATTCTTTCCCATAAATACATTAAAAGAAAATCAGCCACATAGATTTGGCTTTCAACAGAGCAGCAGGCTGAGTTCTATTCATAACAAATCAGTTCACGCTTTGGGGAAAACTACAAATCGCTCCCACAACATTATTCATTGGATCGTCCTCTGCATTCCTCTAAGGAAGACCCAGTTTGAATTCTTATGCATTCTTTTTGCTTTTAGGCTAACAGCGATGGGGGGGGGAGATAGAAAGGAGGAATAATCTCCTTGGAAGGGTATCTTGGTTTCCCTTTTTGGGGGGTGCAAGGGGGTGGTTTTAGGAAGCAGGTTTTTGTATTTGCTTTTCATGGCAGAGAAGCATTGTAATTGAATGCACAGTAGATTATCCAGGCTTACATTTATTGAATTTATTATTATTTAGCTAGAAAACTGCACTTTCCATCACTGTAAATTAATCATTAGTATTGCTAAGGCATAGTTTGTATTAGTGGTGGTGGATAAAATTCCTCACTGAACTTGGCATCAGGTGTAACAAGAACTATACTATTATATAGAAAATAGTAATAAATATTCAGTAGGAAACTGAACTGGTCAGGTATCAGTCTATGCCTTAGCAGAGAGAATCAGGAGTTTCAAAATTCCCCCAGAAGCCATGGTTGCCTAGGAACATATATGCCTCCACTTTGAACAAGCAAAAGGATTATATTGATTTACATCTTGTAACCAAAGTGGCTAAATTCCTTCTCTGCCTCTGCCTGCTCTGCAGACTCAGTAGGGGAGTGCTGCTATACCCAGGCCAGCTGCAGCCCCAAACAGCTTAAAGGAACTGAGAAGAAAGATGAAGATTTTGCTAGCTGGTCTCTGCTGTGCTCATGCTGCCTCAGTTATGGCTCTTATGGTATTTGTTAGCTACTTTAAAGGTAGGTCCCATGTGACATGCCCTACAAACACAGCATGAGGAACCAGGCGGCAGAAGCTCCTCAGACATCAGGATGGGCTGTTGAGTAGGCTGTGGCTCCACTGCTGTGGAACAGGTCTAGAAACTCCTGCTGAGCAGGACTTGGGCGTGCAGATTCATGGCTGTGCTGAAAATGGCTTTTCACAATCTCACTCATCCCACTCTCCAGAGAGATGTAAAAACAGGTAACACAGCTTTCCATGTCTCTAACTCCAGCAGTCCTCCTTCCTTCTCCTTTCTCTCTGCTTCCCAGGACAGCAGGGAGATGGCATCAGGTTTTAGCCCAGAGGAGTACTATTTGGTTTTGCTTTGGCTATCGAGAAAGCTTGAGTGGCTCTGCGAACCCTGCACTGTGCATTGTAAGGATGGGTGTAACCACCCCAGATTTAGGCATCTCTCCAGGCAGACCCTGCAGTGTACACATCAAGCTCTGAATTGCAGTGGCTCAGAAGTGGACACACTATTTGTTCTGCTACCTCAGCTAAAAGAGTGATGAACTCTGGTAGAAAGGCAGAGTGGGCAGCAATCAGTGCTTCACTTGTGCATTGTTTCGGCGCCAATCACTAGAAGTTGCAAGTCTAAATCCATCTGTGCATCACCTACTTTTGAAAAGTGTTTGGGTGAACTTATTGTATGGAAATTCTCTCACTGCTTTCTTAAATCATGCATCTCCAGGTCCTGAAATCAGGTTTATGAAGTTATCCTTGGGAGGCAGCCTGACCACTCTTTTCATCAAATCTGCTGGCTGAGAAGCCTCTTCTCAGTCTACAGTTTACGACACAGCTCTTGGAGACACCCACCAACACAGGTGTTTTAATTCACTTCTTTTCCATCAAGAATCTGTGAAATGGAAGATGGGAAATAAATATCTCCTTTGTTCAGTGCCCTTATCATGAGACCATCCTTTTCTAAGCAGTCTAAATAAGTTCCAAAGTTAAGAACTTGCAGTTTAGATTTATGACATGACTCAGACAATAGATGAAATGGATAAAAAAAGAAGCACCTCATGCAAGAGGATCTGACCCACCAAATATGTGCCATCTGCACAGAGGATGCAGCTTCACCTTTAATTTCTCATTAACTGTCTTTACAGACACAATGAATATGAAGCTAGAGCAAAACCGTTGTTGACTGACACAAGGAGGCTATGGGTTCAATTATTCATCAATGCCCTTTATGAACTTCTGGAACCTGAACTTTATGAAAGTAACAAATGGATCTGGTAATGTTAACATAAATGCATGACATAAATCCATGCACAAGAAATTATCTCATCAAGCATCAAAAGATGGATTTCTTCCAGATGGTTCCTGACTCATCAGAAAAAATAGCAACATCAGAAAATCAAGCTTCCACTCCAAGCTGATAGAGTTTTGCAAAAAAGGCAGGCAGTTAAATACCAAACTGCCTAAAAGGTTAATTTATTGGAACAGCAAAATTAATTACATGTTTAGATTTGGGAATATCAGGTTGGGTGTTTTTTTAGTAAAATTATTGTCATTTCCAAATGTATCTTCTTTACATAAGCATTTATCAGCTTTGTACAGATACCCACACACATGTGCATACACACAAATAAGAAAAGAAAGAAAAGTTTATTTCTGCTTGCTCCAATTCTTAGAAGAAATAAAATAGTGATAATTCAGAATGTTTCAAGGAACAAAAATGTCACTTTCTGCTTTAAGACAACATTAGATCAGGATCTGGCCCAAATCTGTGGAAGCATCTGATAATTTCCAGCAGAAGACCTCATACGCCCTCCTGGCATTCAGTGGCATAAAAAAAACAGGTGTTGAATTAATTTTTGGTAAGATCTTTCCCTCAGATAATTAGAACTAGAAGCCAAATGGAGTATCCCAGACATTAATTTGGTACAGCTCTGCCTTTAAAGATACAAACAGGTGAAACCCTGTCTGCTTATGTCTATCCACATTTCCTACTGAGCAAGCAGGAAATGCCTCAAGATACAAAAATGCCCACATAGCAGTGTAATAGAAAAGACTTGGATAGCTAATTTAGTTAGTGTCAGAATTGCTTCTCAATAGAATCTTTTTGGGTGATTTCCATGAAACATCTGGGAATGTTTAAATTTCTTTCCCTGGGCATTGAAACAAAATTGATCGCCTACTGTTTTAAAAGAACTAATCTAATGTTGTGATTAGTTAAAAATCTTTTAGAGGAAAGAGATGAAACAGAAATAGATTGAAAGCATTCTGGCATCTATAGGAGTTAACATAAACTTCTTCCCTTCTCTTTGATTCCTAATCGAATTCCATATGAAGCAGGTTGTAACTTCTTCCAGCATCTGATGGAAATATATTGTATCATTGTCCTACCTTCAAGATCAAGACACCCACCTTCTGCTCTATGACTTAATAGTGAGTAAAAAGGGGAATGAGTTATGAAGCCACAGTAGCTGGCTTGACTAATTAATTCTGTTGTTTTCAAAGTGCTACATCTGAAGTACAGTGAAGAGTGGGAGGGGGACATTAGAGGAAGAGGGGGTAAAGTAGTGAGGGCAAAATGGTGTTTTGACTGATGAACAATAAATTGGTTTATTATCCATATGATGGCACATTTAAGCTAGGTTGCATAGAATAATATGTTACTGCTTTAGAAATTCTATAAAAGAAACCTTAAGAGGCCCTCAACAGTTTAGTGGAGGGAAAAGGCAAAGAGGTGATCATGTTAACTTCTGATATGAATGAAAGAATGAAATCTTCATATGCAAAGAAACTCCAGTTGCTTAATCTATATAACCTTCTTAAGCCTGTGCATGGCTAATAATACTTGTCAATAGGGTATATTCTCTTCTCCAGTACATTAAGTGATTATGAGTGGTGAAGAGTAATCTTTGTCATAGTAAAAGTGAAGAGGACAACAGCCTGTTGAGTCCAGTGGACATCCATGCATTTAAATCCTGTTTCAATTGCATAAACTGAGCTCCTAGGGCGCCTGTCTCTAAAGGCTCAAATCCTTCTCAAAATAGTTCCAGTCACTACAGGCTAAATGCTTTAGTAGGGCTACAGAAGTGGACTTGCCTGAAATACCTTTCCAGCCTTGTCCAGGTTATGAGTAACCCCCACACCCTTGCAGATTGACTTGCAGCTTCAGTTGCAGAGTAGTCACTGACAGCCCCTAATGAGGAAGATGGTAGGCTCCCAATGCCTGTCACTGGGTTGTCCTGTCTGAGGGCCTAGGGATTCATACTGGACTCTTGTGAAGTCTGGCACAGCAGGAAGGCTGCCAGACCACACACAGAGAAAATCTGGATGCCCTGCAGGACCCTATCTTTAGTGGTCATAACCAGTTTTGTTGGAGACTGACAGTGTTTGGGGGACCGGGACCCAGTGGTACTGGTGTGAATTTAAATGCTATCCGTTTGTGGTAAAATAATATGAAAACTAATGGAGACAAAGAGGACTATAAATTTAATGCTCTTGGAAACACATAAGATAGATAGGCTTCCTTGGCTTCCACGATAACACAAACTATCTCTAAAAGACTTTAATCAGTGTGTAGGAGTTCCAAAGTTGAATTGGATTTGCCTGTTTCCTTTCCTCTTTTTGCCCAGTAACTAGGAGGACAGAGCAGTAGAGATGAATGGTGAGCTCTTTCCTGTTCTTGTCTCAGAAGTTTGTAGGTGTAAGGCAGCTCTAATGCAGCACGTTGCACTATCATCACTGAACAACCTTCTAAGTTTTGCATGAGTGTAGCCCAAACAGTGTTGGGGCTTTTTTTTGAGGATAAGGGCCTAAAACAGAAACAGAACAATGGAAATCAAAGCAATTCAGAGGGGATTTTTCCATCCACTTCACAGAAACATGCCAGGAAAGTTTCTGATAGAAAAGTGTAGCACTAGTCTGAAATGCTCACAGTTCTGCTAAGTCTCATATATCACACATGCTTTGAAAAAAAAATCCAAAATCCTAACCCCCAACCAAAACCAAAAACACCCATGAAGATCTTGTTGCTGAAGTTGATATTCTGCTAAGTACATTAATTATCCTACAAAAAGTGATGAGGACATTTATTTGTGTGCTAAAATGAATAATTGATTTTTTGTCCAATACCCACACCAACGAATGAAAGGAAAAATTAGCTCTGATAAAATTTAATTTGGAAGGGTTATTACTGAAACAAAAGCATTTCTTCTGTATCATACGAAGTGTTTTGTTCAATCTGAAATATGTTTTTCTTATGATATGTTTGTAAGAAAAGCCAAGGAAATTATTTAGTATATTAATAATGCATTGGAGTTCTGTGACCTGGTGGATAGTGCGGTCACATTGTAAACTCTATTCCTGTGCTTAATCCCTCCCCATCCCCATCTGGGAATACTTTAAACAGGAGGCTATCAAATCCTATAACTTCTTATTTATGGCGGACAATCTGCTTCTGAGTCCTGTTTGAAAACCTAGGGCTGGACAAAGGCTTCTCAAAATAAAAAGGGAAGAAGTTGCCACTAAAAAGAAGCTCATACAGGTGGGTTAAAAAAGTTGTAGTTTAATTGCTATGGCAATTTAACATTTCAAATTCTTATCAATAATCATTTTAAGCAGCTATAGAGGGCTAGATCTATATTGTGTAAGACCTTCTGTGCGACCAGATAAGGTCCCAGACATCCTTTTTTCCCAGATGGGCATTCTGCATATCTTTCTACACACCTTGTGGCCACATGTGATAAATGCTAAGCAATCCTCCTTTTCTACTGGAAGCTTTCTGTTTTCAGGTGTATTCCCACTTTAAGAACAAGGAGTTTTTCCAAGCTGAACCCCAGAGCCAGGTATTCAGCATATTATAACTAAGTTAACATATTGTCTGTAATATTTTTCAATTGACCAGAAGTAATACTGTAACTGTGATTTGAAGCAGATTGGGAAAGATCATATGCACTGACTTCATGAAAAGGAGTTTGGCCTTGTGTCGTGGTTTAAACCCAGCCGTAACTCATGCAGTAGCTCTATCTCACTCCCCCCCGGCTTTCTCCCTCCCTGCTCCTGGAGGGATGGGGAGGAGAATCAAAAGAATGTAACTCCCATGGGCTGATATAAGAACAGTCCAGTAACTAAGGTATAACACAAATCACTACTGCTACCACCAATAATAATAATGATAAGGGAAATAGCAAGGGAAGAGAATACAACTGGTCACCACCCACCCACTGATACCCAGCCTGACCGAGCAGTGATCTAACTCTTCCGGGTCCCTGCCCCCAGTTTTTACATCCTGGGCATGATGTGCTGTGGTATGGAATAACCTCTTTGGTCAGTTTGGGTCAGGTGTCCTGTCTCTGCTTCCTTCCAGCTTCCCCTCCTCCCTGGCAGAGCATGAAACTCAGAAAGTCCTTGGTCAGAATAAACATTTGAGCAGTAACTAAAAACATAAGTGTTATCAGCGCTGTTCCCAGGCCAAAAGTCAAAAACACAGCGCTGCACCAGCTGCTAAGGAGAAAAATGACTGCTACTGCTGAACCCAGGACACCTTGCTGTTTCATAACTTTATTATTCTGCTATTAAATCTTTTCTCAGTGTCAGATTCTTCTCTCTTCTGTCCTGTTGAATACATCCAGGTCTTCAAATTACTGACACAAGTTCCTGTCTACAGAGCTATTCCCATTAAATCCCCACTAATCCTCAAAATCCCTTGAGAGGTTGTTTTTTTACCTGCTCTCTCAAAAAATAGTGCTAAAGCCAGTAGTTAGATAATTGAGGGGTTTCTTTCTCTTCAAAAAAGGGCTTTATTTTTGCCATAACAACAAATGCACTTCTCTGATAAGTGCCGGAAACAAACTTCAGACAGATACTGACCAAGAAGTTCTTTCAGTTGTGCTCCACTGTAAGCTAGATCTTTGGCTAGTACAAATTGATGGACTTCTTGCAAAGCTTTCAGAGCTGTGAGAGCTGCAAATCGGTAGCAGAGCTAGATCCCACCCCTAGCAAATGAAGAATTGTTCTTCACAGTGTGTTCTGTAATATTTTACCTGCAGCTATTCTTCAATGTCTATTTTGTGCTAAGACCGGTTTGATTATTTTTTTCCTTAAACTCTCCCATTGATCAGACAAAGCATTGCTTTTAATTAAGTTGAGATACGTTGCAAGTAATGCATTATTTGTTATTTGTCCTGATGAGATGCAAATACAGGATTGGGAGACAGTCATAGGTAAAGGGCGGTGCAGAAGTATGCTGGAATGCTGACGGGGCAGAAAGAGAGGTCAAGAAAGTATATCCTTTCCAGATTTCACTGGCAAAAACATTTTCTTTTTGCATTTGCCTTTTTCTGTAGCTGATGCGTATGTTCTTTCCATGTACTGGCATTTTCAGATTTTTCTTGAGCCTCTCGGATTTTAGCAATGGCTTATTCCCCCTTGCTCTGTTTTTAAGATGCTCCGTGTTGATTTAGTTAGGGACTTATTTTTCTTCCTTTGAGATTTTGACAAAATACTCAATTCACTGTAATGTGTATTTGACTGTTTGAAGGGCATCTACTTCATTGCTGGACATAACTGGAGTGTCTGGGTTTTGTAGGCTTATTTTAAAATGATGGTTTCCTCTGTGTGTATGTACCCATATAATTTCTTACTATATACAGGAGTTGGCTATTATAATTTCCCTTTGTATACTTTCTCCACAGAAGACAGGAGGTAAATAAAAGTTCCTTCCCAATGGAATTGCTCTTTCAATCATGTATTGCTTGCCCACATTAAACCCAGGGGATTCAAATGAAGAGCAAAAGACTGATGACATTCTCTCTCTTCTGCCTTGACCAAACTACAATCCTAACACAGACACACAACATGCAACTGGCTTTCGCTGTTTCCTAGCCACAGGCAAAGGATGATGATGACTTGCCTTCTCTAACATGTCATTATATAGAGATTTCTGCAGGGTGGGAGGGAGGATATTTTTATATAACTCCTTAAGTCTTGGGGAGTCTTTGAGATTTTTCATCTCTGCTGAAAAACAGAAACTGTTCACAACAGGAGGCTTTTCATATCATTAGCTCAGTTTGCAGTGAGCACACTAAAGGTGCTTTGTTTTGTGTAGCACCACCAGAATTCCTTTGTTCCCTGGTTACATTTATCTAGCAGGGTGTATGTGTGAGAGCCTCAGAAGTTTCTTATCTCAATTTGTATTTAGGGTCTTGAAATTCTTCTTCATTAAAAGCTGCATTGATCTTCTGGATGTAATTACATCTGTCTTCCTGTAATTATTAATTTCTTAATAGCTTTATGAAGGGCCCCTTATTCCATCTTAAGTGCCATTTGGATGCCCTTTTTCCTTTTACACCGACTGAATCAGTAATAATAAAGCTTACAGAAGTTCAGCAAGTGCTCTATAGATACTGCATGCAGTGATCGCTTCACTCACCTGTGAAATGCAGCCGTCTCTGGAGTGGAAGGCACTGAATATTTTAACAAAATCTATTAATACAGCATGACTTTATGAAATAACAGAATTAAGAAGTGTAAACAGGTCATATTTGTACCAAACCTCTGGGTCAAAGAACTTTCCATATTTTTCTGTTCACAACTCTGAAAATATAAGTTGGAGGCTTCTTTTATGAAGAAGAATTTTCCTCATGATCTGATATCCTGGTGATCTGTCTCATCTGGGACATTGAAACCTTGAGACATTGAGCAGTATTTGTGTCTTTGTAACTATGGTGACCAGGTCAACGTGTTGATGTTAGCTAGCTGTTAAAGACTGAGTCTTTCCTGACAGAAAAGACCGCAACATTGAACCTTATGGCAACTGAAAGGTGCTATTCTTTGAATGAGGAAAGGGGAATTGTGTGTGACCCAGCCAGAGAGGAATGGTCCCTCCACTTTCCCCCTATAATACATAGGTGCTGTTTCTCTTTCCAAATTGCCTCTGTCAACATCCTGATGTAATTTGTATTTGCAAACCATTAATTAATGGTTCATTGCCCTATCACATAAAAGTTCTTTAGGGTACCCAGAGGATTATCAGAAATGTTCAGCATCATTTTTTCAAAAAACACATATGTATTGATTGAGACGGTCCCTCACTGTCCTTGCTTTTCTCAAATTCCCTTCTGTTTTATATCTTCTCATAATAATTCCTTCTGATTTCCATTTCTGCATGTTGCTGCCCAAGGGATGAAAGCTGTTAGAGAATCTGTGAAATTTCCTTCCTCTATGTAGGCACAACACATCTGCAGTCACTGAGAAAGTGTGAAGCTTTCTGTTCTCAGGAGGTGACTTCCCCTTTGCTTATTATCAGCAGGAGCATAATTGCTGTTCCTGGCAGGAATAGCCCAGCTGGCAAACACATTGTACTGTGCTCCCCCCCCCCCCAAATCCTTACATCAAGCAGCAATGAGTTGCCTCACAGTCAGAGATCCACAGTGTGGCAGATGTTGCTGTGTTGCATGTGAAACTCACAGCCTCAGCATTAGGCTGGATAGCTTTCCACCTCAAACCCATTGCTACTGTCCAAGCTAAGCATAGATATAGAAAGCAACTGTCTCTGCTGCTCAGCCCACTAAGCTTTGGGGAATGTAGCTAATGCGCATCTGTATAATAAATATCAGCTTTAGTGCTGTGAACAAGGTAAAAAAAAGTTGCCTACAAAGAATTCTTTGAACATTTCTTTCTTTTACACACTGCGGTAATTGCACAAAGTCATGCCAAACCCTATTCACAAAAGATAAGCATAAATATTCTTTGAAAGTTCTTGACCTGCCTTGGGACAAATGGATTCCATTTGCATCCCTACAGTCTTTAAACAAACAGAACCATGTACTTGTCTTTTTTAGCTTTCCTGCTGATATCTGTTATATTTTAGACTGATTCTGATTTAATTTCCAGTAAGATTCTTTCTCTTTGTTCAAACTGCAGTGAACGCAAAACCGTGGTCACTTATGGATCCATGGAACAGCACAAGGACAGGTTTCCTTTGTCATTTCAGTGGCTCCCACTCCAGCAACTGAGGTTACAGTTGCTTCTTAGGATCATTTACCTGTTTGGTGGGTTTTTGTTTTGTTTTGTTTTTTTTTTTTCAGACAGATGCCAAGTTATTTTGTCTATGCTCAAAATACCTGAAAAAGCAATAGACATCAGCTTTAGGGAAGTGGCACATGTGAGCTTGAAGTAAGACACCTTGCCTTTTGGGAAGGCATATTAGCTTGAGCATACAGCAACTATTCAGCATCCACGTTCAGAGTGCATACAGGGAGAGCTTATGTCTGACTGCAAGGAGCTTTTCACTGTATTACTTATTCCCAGCTGCATTCTGTCTTACTGAAATGGATGGTCTTGTTGGCATGGCTTCAGAAAAGAGCATAGTTCCACCAGTGTTTCTTGGCGCTGAGGTGTCCAGGAGGACTGGCAGCAATTTTGATGTGTTAAGAAACACATTAAGAGCCTGTCCTTGAAGTAATGCTCTATGCCACCCCACCAACCATCTCTTAGCTGATAGGAATTTACGTTTTTGAGCTATTCTAATGAATTTGAGGGTTTTTTTGTTGTTTGTTGAAGGGTTTGTTGTTGTTGTTTGGTTGGATTTTTATTTTTGCTGGAAGACCATTAAGTAACTGTAGTAAATAATGCAAGGCTGTTGTTGAATACTGAATTTTCAGATGCACTAAATGGGTATTATTCTACTTTGTGTCATGTATATCAAAATATTTCCATAAAAGATAGATGAACTCTTTTGTTTAGATGCAGTGTAAGGTATTGTTTCCAACATGTATTTAGATAAAGAATGTCTGCTAGTATATTTGAAAATTAGTCTCAACTAAATACAACTGTCTTGTTTGGAAACATTTGATGGAGTTCAGTTTGAGAACTACTCCAAGAAAAGGTTTGAAAGAGAGCGTCTGCTTTCCAAACAGGTTGCAGTTGATGCACAGGAGAAGTAGCAGAAAGATGTGGACCTTAGGCACCAAGTACCACAGTAGCACTGCTCCCAAAAATGACAGGCATTTAAAATCTTTCAGCTATGCCATGATGACAGAAAGTTATTTCCCTGTTTGTGTCAGCTCTGGTGCGGCGTTGTAACACTGGACCTGCATTCAGATCTTTGAGTTTTGATCCTTTTTCTGTCATTGACCGCAGTACGTACATGTACCCTGGCCTCACTCACATCCCTCCTCTGTCTAATCGTCTTGACCTTCCAAAGGAAAGGGCTGAGATATGTCAGTGGGAAAGGTTCTGAGGTAATGACATTTACTTTTCTTCTAACTAAGACTAAAGGCAGAAAACCGTGGGGGGAATAGAGAGAAACCTATGTTACATTTGGACAGATTTAAAAATGGTAAGAAAAAAAATCCAACCTATTTTGGCATTGAATGTTACATTTAAAATCTGCAGAATATATGCGTAAAAGTCAGTATGAAATTAAAAAAAAAAAGCTTTTTACATATTTCCATTAAATATTACCAAACCTTTCCCAGGCCACCTTCCCCAGAGAAATCTCAGCTGAAGAATGCATTGCGGTGGGTGGGAACCACAGGCTCCCTCTGCCTGTTCGGTATGCGAGGACTGCAGGCCCCTCCTGCCTGCTCTCCGTGGTGGGAGAATGAAGACAATCAATGTGATCGTTCAGCAGACTCAGTTTATTTCATCTGAGGGTTCCAGTTATATACTCTATGCAGGCACACTTGCTAATATATGATTGGCTACTTATGCTACTAATTGATACATGATTGGTTACATGATTGGTATGTGCTTGGTTACAGCTCAAAGGTTACATTCACATCCCACCCCCCCTTTGTGGTCTTCTTCTTGGTTGTGTTCCAGGGGTTTTCCAGCTTGCAGCTGTGCTTCAAGGTTACAGTTATCAGTTCCTCCCTACATATCCTGACTTCTCAGGCTCTTCTGCAAACTCTCTCAAACTCTCTCAGGCACACGTTCTCTAGTAACCTTCAGCCAAGGCCTCAAAGCCTCTGGTTCACTACTGTCAGGCTTTTTCCATCCGTTGGCCTATGATCTTACTGTGCCCGTTTTCTACCAACTATTCCCAGCAATGCATGGGATATTTCTGTGCAGATAGAAATTCTATCCCACATGATCACATTTTGCAATTCCTATTTTATTTAATCTACGTTTTTCTTGTACAGAACTAGTCTAATCACAGCACTTAAATTGACAGGATCTATAAGTATTTTCATAATAATAATAGTAACTAGAAGGACTGCATCCAGCTTGTTGAGCCATACAATTCTTGTAATGTGTTTTCATCCTTTTGTGGCTGTCTCAATTCTTAACAGTGCTAGAAGGCAGCATCTGCAACTAAAAGTTTCCCAGCCCAAAAATAAACATCATGGAATGAAGCAGTAACCCTGGAAATAGCCATTCAGGTAATTCCTCAGGGCTCTATAATTGGTGTTTCATCACAAAGCTTTTCATATTTACTCCTAATATTATTTTGCTTTATTGTGTTCTTGTCATCCCAGTTCTTATTCCAGTATGCTTCACGTAGTTTCCTTGGAATATAATCCTCTTCCACGTGGATTAGTGCAAACAGGCTTTTGCAAATGCAATTTATTTTTTAATTGGTTTATCAAAGAGCAGAGTCATCTACCTTTACCAAATGAGCTCATCAGGAAATTAAAAACTTTTAGGCTTTAGGACACAGATTGTTTTAAGTCAACTCTCTTCTTTTTCTTCCATGCCAAACTCGTTGGTCTGTAATATAATAAATTATGCACACAGGCAAATGAACTGGAAGAAAATTACCTTTCTTCTGAGTAACAGATTAGTTTTACTTTGTGCATACTGCGGTCTGTTTTTCTTTTGATGGATCCTGAGGATAGGGAAGAAATTTAAGACAGTCCTACTGAAAAGGCTAATGGAAGTCAGATGCATTTTCCTGCCCTCTAGCAGGTTGCTTAGAATGAAGAACAAAATTGGAAAGTGCACCGTGTTGTGATGATGCACATCTAAAGTGAATTCCTGAGAGTTTTCAGCCAAAGGACTGCACTCTCATCGCTGTGGTTTTGATTGATTTCAACTATTGTGGAAGAGTGATTCATAGAAGGGGCTCTTACCAAGATTTAGGCAAGTGAAATCTTGGAATTAATTCATTAATGGAACTCATTTAATTTAGGAATTTATCATATTAATCAACTTAACCTTTTCCTTGTATTTTTTGTTCACTGTATCCACTGTGGTATCAAAGTACTTTTGGAACTCTCCCTGACTTATTTTCATCTGTTACTTTTCTTCAGCTCTAGAGAAAAAATGTTGGATCATCAGTTGTAATGTTGCAATTTTAAACAAATGGTACACATTTTTCTCCCCCACGTTTCTAGATTTTTTTTTTTAAATCTCTCTTAATGAAACAAAAAAATTGTATCCTATAATAAGAGCTTAAGAAGAGCCTGAAATACTTTGGCAACGTGATAATTTAATGTGTTAAATTTTACCCAATGTATTTTTCTGGACTGAATTCAGGCTGACATCTAAGTACCAAAGACGTCTGTGAAGAGCACCTTGGTTATAGTCAATCAAGTGTGTCTTGCTCTGCATAAGGAAATATGAATTTAAGTTTCATTTTAGAATTTTTTGAAAAGGAAATCTGCTTTGCCATGCACCTGCTATTGGGATCACTGAGCTTAAACCACAGCAGTCACAAAGCAACTTTGAGGATTAGGACTTTAGGTCCATATTTGCTAATTTATGTCCAAGTACTGTGTTCCTAATGACACCTACAAAATTATCCCAGCCTACTAGGTACCTTCACATTATCAGCATCAGTTGACTACTGAAGACTAAAAATTTTCATGAGCATAGTCTCTTTTATCCTTCTCCTCAACTCATCGTTTGGATTAAAAAAAATGAAGATAATAGCAAGTTTGTCTGTCACAGAAGGATTGTGAAGATAGATACATTAAAGTTTATGACATAGTCTCAGTGAACTGGGCCCTGAAATTTTCATATCTGAATGTAATTAGCATATTCTGTAAGGCGAGTATACATATGCTTACTTTAACATATTTTGCAGCAGATAAAAGTAGAAGGAAGAATTAAATGTGTGCTTAATCTGAACCTCATACTCAAGTGCTTTGTTGAATCAGGCTCTGTAATAACAATCCAGCCTCTTCTAAATAGTTTCTCTATTCCTATGTTCCTGACTAGGTTGAGCAATGTACTGTTTAATTACATCAGAGCCACTGAATATTAGCATTCAGCTCAACCACAGGTAATGCTTCAGATTTCATTGTCCCTTATCTAGCAGATGTGACATCTTTACATTAAAGTATCTTATCCTCTAAATAAAAAGCCTCCCTTATAATTAATTATATATTAAAAAGCAAGAAAACACAGATCAGAAAGGTATTTTGCCAATAAAGCTACAGAAAGACCAGAGCATTTTTAAATCAGTCTGAAATTAGGCTCCAAATTATGCAAATTCTCACTTAAGGAGACACTTCATGGAAAGTGGCACCGCACTTATAAAATTTCATTAAAATCAGTGGAAAACACTGGTGCTGAAAACTAGGCTGACTTCGAGATGTATCTTAGAGTTTGGACATCTTGTTTTTCAGGGAAACAAGATAACTGATGACTTGTCTCTGTGCAGTGAGTGCAAGCCAGGACAGAGAATAAGCGTCACAAGCTGCATGAGGCTTTTGTCTGAGACATAGCTACAGGAATATCACCCATATCTGATAGGGAGATGAGCAAGTCATTTTCCCTAGCAAGGATTTGGTTGTGGTTTAACCCCAGCAGGCAACTAAGTACCACACAGCCACTTGCTCACTTCCCCACCTCTCTGCTGTGGGATGGGGGGTAGAATCAGAAAAAGAAGTAAAACTTGGAGACTGAGATAGGAACAATTTAATAATACAAATAAAATAAAATAAAAATAATGAAAATGGAGACAACAAAAGTAAGAGAGAAATAAATCTAAGTGATGCACAATACAACTGCTTATCACCCACTGACCAATACTCAGCCCGTCCCCAAGCAGTGATTAACCCTTTCCAGCTACCTCTCCCCAGTTTATATACTGGACATGATGTGCAGTAAATTTTATGGCTGTTGGTGGAAAGAGCTACTACCTTAAAACCCAGATGGATTTGGAGGTAAAATAAAGGAGAGAAATGTCAGCCAAAAAAGGGGACAGGAATAAAAATTACACAAACTGTTATAGCTTACCATAGAGTTTAGATGCACAACTCCCATTTGTGTTGCGGGAGTATTTCTGCATATCTCAGGCTATATACACAACTGGGAGATATCAGACACATGAGATATCACATCTGCTGCAGAAATCCTCAAATCCTGCTTTAATTCATCTTGCAGAAAGATTAGGTGGACTTCTCCAGGGCTGCGAGGAGGTCACTACTATAGTAGGAAGGTCAAAAATCGTAGAATCGTAGAATAGTTAGGGTTGGAAAGGACCTCAAGATCATCTAGTTCCAACTCCCCTGCCAGGAGCAGGGACACCTCACTCTAAACCATGTCACCCAAGGCTCAGTCCAGCCTGGCCTTGAACACTGCCAGCGATAGAGCATTCACAACTTCCCTGGGCAACCCATTCCAGTGTCTCACCACCCTCACAGTAAAGAACTTCCTCCTTATAGCCAATGTAAACTTCCCCTGCTTAAGATTAAACCCATTACCCCTTGTCCTATCACTACAGTTCCTCATGAAGAGTCCTTCCCTAGCATCTTTATAGGCCCCCTTCAGATACTGGAAGGCTGCTATGAGGTCTCCATGCAGCCTTCTCTTCTCCAGGCTCAACAGCCCCAACTTTCTCAGCCTGTCTTCATACGGGAGGTGCTCCAGTACCCTGATGATCGTCATGGCCTCTTGTGGACTTGCTCCAAGAACTCCATGTCTTTTTTATGTTGAGGACAACAGAACTGTACATAATACTGCAAGTGGGGTCTCACAAGAGCAGAGTAGAAGGGCAGGATCACCTCCTTCGACCTGCTGGTCACGCTCTTTTTGTTGCAGCCCAGGATATGGTTAGCTTTCTGGGCTGCAAGCGCACACTGCAGCTGGCTCATGTTAAGTTTCTCACCCCCATGTCCTTCTCTGCAGCACTGCTCTGAATCTCTTCTCTGCCCAACCTGTAGCTGTGCCTGGGATTGCTCCGACCCAGGTGTAGGACCTTGCACTTGTCATGCTTAAACTTCATCAGGTTGGCATCAGCCCACCTCACAAGCGTGTCAAGTTCCCTCTGGATAACATTTTTTCCCTCCAGCGTATCAACCGAACCACACAGCTTGGTGTCATCGGCAAGCTAATTTAAACAAAAAATTCACCAACATGAGACTTTACCGATTGTGGAAGTTCTGCACAGTCACAAAGTAAGTGACATTGCAGTCTTGTTCACCTGAAAGTTTCGGAAAACCTTTAGAAAGGGAGAGTTTCATACCCATGCCTTCAAAACTAACCAAAGAAGGTAAAGAGTGCAATAAGGGTGTTATGAAAACAGGGTTTGAGCCAGCAGCTCAACTATAACCTGACTTTATCTGTTGATAAATGCAAATTGGTATTCTCCCTTTGATGAACTAAATCAAGCTTTGATGAAATACACAAATCAAGTAATTTGTGTATTTAAGATCTCTTGTATAATTAATGTCAAACAAGACAATGTATCCAGGCCCACTGTGTTTTTTATAAATCCTTTAGCGTGTTCTTACTTGGAGGTATACGTTTCATGGGAATTGATGATTTGGAATAGGTTCATCATTCATCTCACTGGAGGTAGATATGATAAATTGGTAACTACAGGCATCAACATATTTTTTAGCGCTCTTGATCAATTGCTTCCCTCAGACTTGCTCTGCAGTGTAGGGTGGTCATGGGTAGTTCACAGGTTTTAGTAATAAAAAAATGTTTAAAGAAACTGTTGCAGGGTTTTTTTTTCTCCATTTTACTGGGCATATACAGTGCATTTTAAAATGTTATGGTATTCTTAAAAAGCCCATGAAGATTGCATTGAAGTTGAGACAAGACTACACTGTCAAACTTGCACAATATGTCTTTCATGCTGTTTAATCTTGATGTCCCAAATCTTGTAGTAGTAATTCCTACTTTTAAAAATCTCTCCAGTAAGTTAAGATGCTCTGTAGCAAGATGTTTTAGATATGTCACCAGACTTGCTGTTGAACTGTTTTCAGGTTTTTCATTATTTTCCCACAATGAATCCCATATAATGAATTCCTTCCTCTACCAATCTCCTGGAGATGTTTTCAGATATATTCTCCCTTCGCATATATTTCACAAATGTTTCTCCTTTAGGCTTAGAGTAATATTCACACATATATTTGAAAGGATTCTTATAAAATTGCATCCTTTTCTGTCTGAATCACTCCATTTCTTTTTCAGATCTCAGCTGGACTTCTCTTACTGTTTTTAGGACACAAGGTTCATTGAAGTGAATAGACATTAAAAGGCTTCACATTAGCCTTTTTTCCCTTGAGACAACTTTCTCTTACCTGAATCAGGCCATGTATGCTGCAAGCAATGAGAGATGATTTAGTGGTAACAGTGGCACAGGAGATCATACAGTCAGGTTAAGAAAGTGGGACTAATTAGCCTTCTGCAGAAACAGAACTGAGTATTCCAGAGACAGTATCATACAAGTGTCCCTGTACTACTTTGGGATAAAGTCTGTATCTTTGAACAATGTCAGGCAGTTCTATGCTGCAGGTTACTTCTAGCTGTAGCACTTGCACATCACATACCATTGTATATGTTCATGAGGTCTTCAGGGGCCCCTTCTACCATAATGATCCATTTGACCCCCTGAAGCAAGGCCAACAAAGTAGAGAAAATACTGAGTGTGCCAGATCCTATTTCTGATGTGTGATTGTTTGAAAGACATTAGGAAATGACAAAAATTCTTTTGGGTAAATAGTCATAAATTTTGATTGTCTCAGTTAACATTATCATTTAAACAGAGAGGTAAGAAAGGGTAGTTTGCACATAGAGGAGTCTTAATTTTCTTGTGATCCCCAAAGCTAAAACCTCCTTTGGAGCAGCTGCATCAGCCATGTTCTGTTATATCCCATTGCTAGAGAGGTATCTTTTTTTTTTTTTGAGGCATTCATTAGTGTGACAGAGAAATATGTGTTGCTAAGAGATCTTGTAAAGGAGGAAGATACAGAGAAAAATATTAACATCCTCTGTTGAGCTACTCTCTTTGCACTGCTGTGAGGGTAAGCAAATGTTGCACACATCAATGACTACTTAAAGATTGATCTGTAGTCTGTTCCTCATGGAAGAGCTGAATGCACGACTTAAAAATAAATGTGTTTTATAGCTCCTCTGTCATTTACCTGTTACAGAACATTGTATCATGCATCTTGTGTCTGCCTAAATTACCCAAGTTTGAAAGATGAACAGATATGTTTCCAGGAAACCAAGAATTAAACACATTTCTTTCCTTCCTCAGAAGATCAGCCTTTAATTCATCTTATATCCACTACTAATCAGGCACATACCAAAGTGAAATGCTCAATTCCCACAAATATATCATATTTCATAAGCTCATGTGGTTGGAAAGAATTTCAAGTGGATATTTAATTCATCAGTCTGTGCTAGCGCTAATCCTAATAAAGAGTTGTTCTCTGCCCTAAAAGACTTTCACTTTTGTCACCTTCCCAGGATGTCCACCTCAATCATTTATCTTCCTTTCTCCTAGAAAGTTTCTCTCTAAAGGTAAGCTGAATATCACTCCCTCAGTTCATACATGTTAGCTTTCAACAATTCACTCTTTCTCCTAACAGCATTTCAGAGACAACTACTCTATTTCCTCCTCAAAATTCTCAAACCTGCTTTTCTCTTTAAAGGTGTATTAAAGGGTTGCCTTGGTTTTTATATGTGTTCTTGTCAGATGATAGACATTCTTTTTTTCCTCATTGCTGTAAACTGCCCAAAGTATCCCTACTGATTAGTGTTCCTGCTGCGTTGAGTGAAGGAGAATGACTTTATAAATGGTGGACTTTCATGCTTATATGTGCTGATACTATCTCTGTGGAAGGGGCTGATCATTAATAGTCTTGGAAGTATATCTTCCCCCAGACTATATCTTCTGTTCAGGGAGATTTTAAATATAATCTCATTTCCCCTGTTTGGAAGATAATAATAATTTGCAGCTTTCTGCAAGTTGTCTTGTGTCTCTGTCCCTACCTCTCCCCTTATTTTGGGACCTGTGTTTGCTTGGAACTTTTTTAATTAATTATGTTAGTGTTGTCCAGGATGAGATGCTCCAGCACTTGTGTAAGAATAATATCTCAGCCTGAAAAGCAAAGTTTAGGAGGCCAAAATAGAACCAATCAACATGTATAGGAGATGTACCTGTTTCTGCAACAGTACTTTAAAACCAACATTGCTTAAGGTTTGCTTTTCATTGTAGATTGCTTAGGTTTTGCATAATCAGCTGAAGAAAAATATATTTCTGGTGGCTCTGGGATTCAGTGAGAATGGAAATTGTATCTGGAATTTTGAATGCAAACCCCAACTGAAATGAGATCTCAGTGTGAAGTAAAAACATTTGTCATTAGTTACTGGCTAGCTGGATATCTACTTCCTCACAGTTTTGACTATTAAAAGTGAGCTGCTCTCGCTCCACTGAAACACTACATGCATGCAAGAGAATGTCAGCTTTTTTTCCAGTCTGGAAATGCCAACATTTCCCTCAACTAATTTCTCTGGTTGGCTGAGTTTACAGCTTTATTTAGTTTAGAGAACAGTCAAATTTAGATCCAAGGTGCTGTCTAACTTGTTTCTCCTGACACGCTCTACAACTCTCCATCCTGACAAAGGAGATACTGCATGGAAGAAAGGAGTTGTCACTTCTGGTTTCCCAAGAGAAAGTGTTCTTCAGGTGCCTCATTTCTTCTCTGCTTTGTCCTTTCAGCTACATCAGCACCAAAATATCAGTTATCAGAATTAGTTACTCAGCTGGAGGGTGTACCATGTCCAACACTACTGACTTCACAGTCACTTAGAATGGAGTGGCTGGTTTTCACCCAGTCACTGCAAGTCATTGGTCTGAGCATATATCAGCCCTGATAATATTAGGTGTGGCCAGTTCACTTTTGCTCCAGCCTGTGGTGCCACCCCATGCTGGTTACCTCTTCCCAGCTGCATCCACCAATGTTCTCCACTCCTAAAAGTCTCCAACAGCATGTGGGCAGATGTAGGAAAAATAAGAGTGGCAAGAGTAGAATAAGTCTGGGAAGGAGGAAAAAGGCAGAGGAAAAAAAACCTTGGGTATTTCTTATCTTTGAGGAGCTAGTGTCATTTACCACAGTCTGCAGGGGCACCTTGCTTATTTTCATGCTTTCATCTACATAAATTAATCCAGCACACATCTGGATCCCAGAATTTTTGAACCACGTCTAGTCTGTGCCCATGTGGTGCTAAATCATTATTTTGCTTTGCTTTTCTTTGGAATTAAATTAAAACTCAGCAATGTGTAGAAGTAGTTCCTTGCACTCTGCAGTTGTGACATTTGCCTTTTTGGCTGAGACAAGAGATTTAAATTGAGATGCTGAGGCTTGTGCTGAAGAGCGTGGTGTTCATAGCAAGGAACAGCTACAGTCCTCTGGGTTTCAGTGTTGAGGAGGCAAAGTTTCTAACATGTCACTACCGGGTTTCGTATTCATTAGTGTTTGTTTGCACTGATATTATAACTGCCCGATTTTTTAACCTTGTCAAGTGTTTCTCAAGTTTCAAGCAATTTTCTTTCATCAAAACACATTGAATTGTTCATTCTCCATAAATGTTATTAGCTCAGTACGTGATCTGTAGAAGCACAGATTTTAAGTCTGTTCTTTGTTGATTTCCTAAGTTACACAACCCAAAGAGCATCACATCACCTGATAATTCTTGCGTCAAAACTTACACTTGGCACAGAACAATACATGTCAAGAATATGTCATTGTGAAATAATGATCTCAATTGTTGAAGAAATATGTGTTTCCCTCAATATTCAGATTTTGATGAAAAATGGTAATACTGATGAGCATTTTATTAAATGACTTATTTCACTTTGAAAATGTTATGATTCATACAACTTCCTTAAAAATACATGTACTGTTAAGCATCATGTATTATGAAAAATTTTATACACACTAGATTGACACTAGATATTTGTACACATCCAATAAGATTTTAGTGGGATATAGTAGATATTGGAAGTGATAGAGAAACAATTAGATTAATTGTTACTGAGGAAATTTTTTTTTACTGTTACTTTTTCAATTTTAGATGATATTTGTACTTGGGCTGAAAATACATGAGCTTGGGAATGCTTCGTAATTTTGAGACCTTTTTTACTTCCAAAGATGACTTCAAAGTACAAAGGATCTGCATTATAAGAAGTGTTATACTCAAAAATCTTATTTTGTGGGCAAGGAGAAAGCACACCTCATATATATATATATATAATGCAAAGAGTTTATTTTTAATATATTAGAATCTTAATAGTTTTATCATTAGTAGTCCAGCTCAAACTATTACCAAAAAAAGAAATAATAATATAGTTAGAATTGATATACACACACTTCCTGGTTTCTACTCTTTTTCTGGTGTTATGTTTCCCCTTTAACTGCTTTTCAGGGTGCTGAGATCAGTAGTTTCCTTCTGGCACTGGTGCTGGTGGGGTGTTGTGCAGACTCATCAGCATCTGGAGACCCTTGCAGGGCGGCAGAAGTTGCTCTTGTTGACGGTTTCTTGTTCTTCAGTCTAGGATCCACTTGGGGTCATATTTATGTTTTCTGTTATACTTTTTATACTTTTTATACTTTTTACACACTTTTACACACTTTTACAGATAATACAGGACTATGCACCTGCTCATGCCAGAATGCTTGCTCAGAGGGCCACGAGGATGATCAGGGGTCTGGAGCACCTCCCATATGAAGATAGGCTGAGAAAGTTGGGGCTGTTCAGCCTAGAGAAGAGAAGGCTGCGTGGAGACCTCATAGCAGCCTTCCAGTATCTAAAGGAGGCCTATAGGGATGCTGGGGAGGGACTCTTCATGAGGAAGTGTAGTGAGAGGACAAGGGGTAAGGGGTTAAAACTTAAACAGGGGAAGTTTAGATTGGATATGAAGAAGAAACTCTTTACTGTAAGGGTGGTGAGGCCCTGGAATGGGTTGCCCAGGGAAGTTGTGAATGCTCTATCACTGGCGGTGTTCAAGGCTGGATTGGACATAGCCTTGGGTGGCATGGTTTAGAGTGAGGTGTCCCTGCCCCTGGCAGGGGGGTTGGAACTAGATGAACTTAAGGTCCTTTCCAACCCTAACTATTCTATGATTCTATGATTCTGCTTTGGCTGGACTGCCCTATCTCAGAGATGAACTCAGGAGGAAAGATGTCCTCACATCCTCTCATGACAAGAAGTTTTTCCTGGCCAGAATGATGTGACTTCCTTACACTGGTGTGATGAAAACAAGCTCCAGAGCTAAAGTCAGGGAGAAATTAATTCCTCAGGCAGATTAGCAGTGGCCTTTGGAGGCCTTACTTACTGCACTTTGCATCAACATCTGGATATTTGCGCCTAACAAATGTGTTCATCCTGCAGGCCTAAAACATTAGTTGGGCCTTTGAGATCTCCTGTGATGTGCAGCAGTGGCAGAGGTTTTTTTTTCTTTTTTTTTTTTTTTTAATATGTTAATAATCTTTAATTTTAGAACATTTGAAAAAAAAGGAGTGAGAGGTTGCTCTGAGCTCCTGGGTTGAGAAACTGATGTGTTGTTGGCCCTCTGGGACTAGGTAGTAGATGACCAGAAGCAGTAAGTGGCTGGAGTTTCTCTATCTGTGTCCTGGCTAGTAATGCATTTGTCAAAGGCATGAAAATTAATCCAGTAAGAACGTGAATATACAACCCTGAGGTTCTATAATAGGTGGTTTTTAAAAAAGGAAGAATAAGATTAGAATGTTTCTATGGCAAATAACAGCCCATTTCCTTAATATGCAAAGCATTTATTTTTATGCAAGCTTTGCTTGTGTGGTTTCTCTGGACAGGAATCCAAAGCAGCTGTGCTTTTCTATTTGAATTCCTCTGCAGGTTATAATGAAGCATGCTCCCAAACTACTGAACAGCATTTCAGGCTCTATTTTTAAACTTGTCATTCTTATCTTGCTCCAAACTGCCCAAGTTGTGTGCTTCATTGATTTAAATTGCCAATGGTATTAATAAAAAGAAGGAAGTGACGAAGGACAGAACCCTGTTGTTCCATAGTACAGCCAAGCTCTCATTATTTTAATTTTTCTCTTGTTACTCACACAATGGAAGCAACTTCCCTCTCACTTTTCTCAAGTTTGAAGGATATAGAAGTAGAAAAGTTCTCACTAGACCAAAGAAGCAATCAAAGAGATTGAAAATACCTAGAAACCATATCTATGCGGGTAGAAAGAACATGTCCTAGATCCTATTCTGTGTGATTCCAGTGTGTTTGCAAAAGGCTGGAGCTGGATGAATAATGAGAGGAGTTGGTTCATTGCAACACTGAAAAAGTACTGCTATGAAGGAAACGTCCCTTTTCTCAAAAGAGACATTTTCTGAAATTAAACATACCATTTTGAAGGAAAGTGTGAATGCTTCATTTAGAAAGCACTGGTACAAAGTGGTCTAGCTTTACCAAACCTGAAGGTTCGGGTATGAAAACACACAAAGAATATGAGCTCCTCAGGACAAAATCACAGCTCCGGGCAGAGGGAGTAGACCATCTGCACTTCACCCAAATCCAGCAAGGTTGGGTGCAACCACAGTGCTAATAAAGAAGAGAGCTGGAGGAAGGGACTCTGCAGTCCCCTTCACCTTGCAGGGAACCTATGCCTGTTCTGTACAGCTTGCCTGACTTGCCTTAGGGTGTCTTAGGGCATCTCAAAGCTCCATGTGTCCATTTCCCAACAGCTCCAAACTGGGAATTTTCTGCTCTGTGCTTTCCCACTTTTTCTATCTCACTGTTGGCCTGATCTTGCAGGGAACTAGGAAGAAATTTCATCTCTGTGGAAACTGTTGAACTGTGTCAGGGTAAGTCCTCTGGGAGAGACTTCCTGATGCAGAGGCACTAGGCTGATAAGCCCACTTCCAAAAGAAGTGTATTCATCACTGATGTGGTATCTGGTGCGTCTGTGACATTTGTTCTTCTCCACAGAAGATTAGTTCCTGCTGTAGCAGTGAGGACTGTATTGTGAAAGATATAAATTAACATCATCATGCTTACCTGCTATACCTTACCTCATAAAAACATCATTTCTTTACAAAGTGTTCTTGTATTTTAGTGGCACTCTTCCCTTCAGCAGATACAGGTTTTACCAACACAATGCTGCATTTTACTCCGTGAAGCATTTACAGAGCATATGCCACAAGTTTAATGGATTAAGAACATAACTATTCTTGTCATATTAAAACTTTGACTGATGGAATTTGGTCATTTTTATTTTTCACTTTAAAAGAAAGCAACCAACCAAACAAAAAACAATGTATTTCAGTACAGAAAATATTTTAAAACCCACCACACCCTGCTAGGCTAGAAATCTCCTGTCAGCTATGTCTCAAAATATCAAATGTTACTGGCATTTTTCTTGAATTTCTTGATGGGTGAGAAATGCCTGGGAGCAAACTGGAATGATCTTCTGGCAGAAAGAGCTAGTTCCCTGCTGGGATTTATACTTTTTTAAGCGAAAAGGGTCTTAATCTAATATATTGTATAATCTAACAATTTGTTTCCATATGAATGTAGAATGTACTTGGACAGGTAGAGAGAAAGATTGTTAATATGTTTTGTACAAATATAGGATCAAACTAACTGACATGTGTAATTTCTTTGACTGAGAATATGTTGCATTGAGGTGGAAATTTTAGTTATTTTTTTTTCCAGATAATATTTCTTTAAAAATTGCAGTTTTACTCTGGTTGAACTGGTGGCAATAAGTGATAATGACCAGAATCTTTCAGATAATAAAAGTAAAGAAAAAATAATAAAACCTGAAAAATCAAAACAATTTCGTCAGACATTTTCAAATAAATAAATACATTTTCAAAAATTTTTAGATTATAACCTCTGTTGAAAATTACCAGGAATGTAATTCAAAGGAGGGATAAAAAATTGGTTAAAGATACACCCCTACAAAATACAGGACAAAACCCTTTTTCTCTAGAGTTGATTACAGCTTTCTTTTGACCGTCATTTCTCATGTTCTTTCTCTCTCACTGCATAACATTAAAATAACAATAATTTGGAATCAAATCCAAATACATAAGGTGTGGGTGTATTTTTTGGCATCTGATAGTTGAAATCAATTATTTGCTGAGTCTGTTTGAGAGATCAATGAGTACCGTAAGCCTACAGTGTGGCTGTGATCATGACACATTCCTTAACAAAAGAAGTTAATAACTATACACTGATATATTGAGAGTTTTCCTAAGGAGGCAGCCCCATGCTGTTTCCTGTATTCCGTATGTGTTGCCTGCATGATTGAGTATTGCATTAGTCCTGAGATATGCACAGATGAATTCAAGTATATGTGATAAATACTGCAGATAATGTATGGACATGGGTATTACTTTACTACCTGGAGGGTGTCTATAGGGTAGTGAAAGGCCTGATAAGTTGAAGTAGAAAGCGAAAACCAGAGGAAACTGTCAAAATATTTTAAGAGCATTATATGCATTCATCCATGAACTAAGAAGACATTTATCCTATCTTCATACAGGAGGTGCTCCAGTCCCCTGATCATCCTCGTGGCCCTCGTTTGGACGTGTTCCAACAGTTACATGTCCTTTTTATGTTGAGGACACCAGAACTGCACACAGTACTCCAAGTGAGGTCTCATGAGAGCAGAGTAGAGGGTCAGGATCACTTCCCTCAACCTCCTGGTCACGTTCCTTCTGATGCAGCCCAGGATACGGTTCGTTTCCGGGCTGCAAGTGCACACTGCCGGCTCATGTTCGATATGAGGAAGAAATTTTTTACTGTAAGGGTGGTGAGGCACTGGAATGGGTTGCCCAGGGAAGTTGTGAATGCTTCATCACTGGCGGTGTTCAAGGCCGGGTTGGACATAGCCTTGGGTGACATGGTTTAGTGGGAGGTGTCCCTGCCCCTTGTAAGGGGGTTGGAACTAGATGATCTTAAGGTCCTTTCTAGCCATAACTACTCTATGATTCTACGATATTCCCCCCATGCCTGCTGATAGAGTTCAGGGATACGGTTCATGCCGAATAACTAGGTGAACCTGTCTTAGAGGAGGTGGATACTGTTTATGAATAGAAGCTCCCTATGAACCAGCTTTCATCTCCAAAAGAGCCATTGGAAACTTCCAGAAGGAGGATATACCCTGCGATGTGGCAGTCGTAAGGAGGAATGTGAATAGGGAAAGATATGTATCTTCTGATAGCAAATACAGTGTGAAGATGGAAGAGGAAGAAAAAATGTTGGATCCAACCCATCACTGATATCAAATGCAAATGGAGGTGGTGGATTTCTCAGCTTTGACTTTTATCAGGTGTACAGAAAACTCTGACTTTCCCTATTTTACTGGGGGCAGTGATTTGGAATGCAGTGGATCACAAAGTAAGCATCTTTAATTAGGGTGGGATGGCTCAATGCATCAAGGTATATTAATATTAATGAGCTTGAGGAGAACGTAGAAGAGAGAAAAAGATGTCCTCTTACCTTAACTCTTCACATCTCAACATGATTTCCTTTCACGGCTTTTTCACCTCAGTGTCCTTATTTGTCTGCCTATAGATGAATTTGTGTCTCTGACAAAACATATTCCAGGAGGGAGTTAGTAGCTTAATTTTTTTTGTATTCCTCATAGTGCTAGTTGCCTCACCAACCCACAGCTAATAGACAGAAAAGACTGTTTCAGCTTTCACATCTCAGAAACTTCTAAAACATAAACACCTGGGCATTTTCATTGTTGAGTTTTGGGAGTCTTTTAATAATCAAACAAAACAATCCTTTTTACTTTCCCTTTGATTTAGTTAAAAGTTTCAGACTGGGTTTAGTTTATTCTCTTATCTGATTAAGAAACACCTATTCTAGTCCTCCTCTAAATTGTCTTCAGAGGGTGTGTAAACTCAGTATATAAGAGCTGGTCAAAATGAAGCCAGGTATTCCACAGAAAATTATGAAAAAGGAATATCCTCACATGGTGTTAGGTACATGAAGTGTAGTTATTTACAATAGCTAGCAAAAGATTCTGGCTAACCTGTTTAACTAATATGTCTATTTCCTATTGCATAAATTATTTGAAATTAATTTTTCACTTTTATCTAAGAAGATGGTCAAAATGTTTTCATTGCATCTATTACCTATGCTTTCCCACTTTCAGATTTCTGAATTTCATGCATAAATAACCTTTTTTCACTACTGAACAGTTCTGCACTCAGGTGGCAGTAGCTCAAACAACAGTATAACACATCTAATGAACTCATTATTTCTAGCAGGATTCAAAAGCCTCTCCTGCTCACCTAATACACTCATTGAAGAACCACTTATCTAATGAAAGCAAAAAGTAAGTGTCTTAAAGTTTTTCTGGACCTCTTCCCAGAAAGTGGCCTCATTTTGAGGACACTTGAGCTCACTTCTAAGTGAGCTTTTTTCACTCTGAACAGGCCATTGAGGGGAGGACTAGATTTCCCCTTCAGAAAAGAACACAGCACCATTGCGATGGCTCTGTTTTAGGTGGCAGGCTGTAAGAGGTGTGTGAGAGCTAAAAGCATAAACTACTGCTGCTTCTGTTCAAGAGAAACTTCTGCAGCTGGCCTCAGACTTGAGAAACCTGTTGCTCTGCTCCTCTTCCTTTCCATGAGCGTGGTATAATAGTGGCATAGTAGTCCTCCAGAATTTACTCTCCCCTTGTAAAACTATCCAAACACCCAAAACTACAGACTCAATCTTCTTAAAGAAAGATCCATCTTCATATAACTGCTGAAGATGTCTAAAGAAACTCACATGCCTAAATTATTGACAGGCGATTGCAGACCTTTATGTAAAATAGATACACATACATTTCTAAGTTTTATGCCAGCTGTTAATTATCCATTTTTTTTTAAATTAAAAAAGCTTTTTATCAATTTAGCTCTGGTTATAGAATCCTAACGGCAAGAAAAAACCCAAGAAAAACCAAAACCCAAAACTGTTAGGACTTTCTGGGTGATTAGTGGTACTGACAATAATCTTAGTCTCAAATCTCAATCCTCAGAATAAGGGAAGATCCCAAACTCTTACTTCCCAGACATGGCACACTTCCAGAATACCAAATAAAGGTGGCATGGAGTCCTTTACAGGGTATATTCAGTGGCCTGCATACACAGATTAAAAATAAGGCCAGTTAAAACCATCACACATTTACAGAAGGAATGGAGGGTTTATTTCTTGCTGTCCACCCTAGTGCTGTGGCACTAAACTATAGATTTGGACTGCCTCCATTCAGAGAAGGACTCATCAGGTTCTTTGCCAGTCTAGCAATTGCCAGGAACCTGTAGCTCCAAACGACTTCAAGCTGACATTAATCTTTTTGAATGGACTACTAAAGTTTGCAGCAATGGTTCCAGAGTGTTCTAGCCAAAAGTTTTTGTTTTGTTGGTTTTTCTCTAATACCATTAACACCACTATCCATTTGTCCCTGGAATGTTTTCCTGCATTGTACTGTCCTACCATCCTGGTGTTTTGATGCAGTGTCTAGTTAATTAGCATTTGGTCTGTCTTCCTGACACTTTGATTCCAGTCTCATTACATTATGCAAATCTGCATCTTGCTGAATGTGCCGTGTTTTAGGCCACATGCTGAAATAATCAAAACCCCTTTGCATCCCATTGTTGTTGTCCTCTCTATTTCTGGGGTTTATTAATTTCTGCGTGTGTGCGTGTGGATGTACATGTGTGCTTCCTAATTTAGAAGCAATTGAAATCTTAATTTCAGTTCTCATATAAGCAGTAACATTGCCATTCTAAGTAGATGGCATGAAATGACCAGGTTTAATTTCCTAAGCATTTCTGCCTGAACCTCCTATTTTGCAATATATATTCATCAGTCTAGTACTGAGTATCAGCTCCCCTCATTCATTGGTGACAATTTTTTTTCTCCCAGACAGAAATATCTGAAATGGACCATGGGCATAATGTTGTGAACTGAAGGAAAAAGCCATTATTTCAACATCTAACAATTAAATATGAAGATGAATTATAAACCTGAAGCTTGGAGCTTGAAATTTATGCTTAAACAACTCAGAGAAAGAAAGCATATGTTGTCACTCTGTCACCTGCACAAAGTAAGAATAAGATCAAATAATAAAATTGTTTACCATATGGTCTCTAGTGTGCTTGGCATGTTCAAAATACCTGAGAAAATGAATTGTTCATTCAAGGACTTTTTCAGTCAGAATCACTTATAGACAGACTGTTGCATACATGAAAGACTGAAGCCCCTCAGAGAACTTCATAACTGGATTTTTTTTTTTTCCATGCAAAAGTTAAAGCAAGGTTCTTGGCAGTCTAGTGAACTGTAGGAAATCCAACATTGAGCTGATTTCTGGTTGCCAGTCAAATGCCGTAACAGGATTAGTGGAGTTAGGATCGGCAGGATAACCGTGATTGCATGTAAACTTGCATTGTTATAGTGCCACGTTATTTCCCCTTATTAGTAATGATGACTGCACCTATAAGCTTTGAATAATGAAAACAGGCAACTTTAAAATATGTCTAACACAGAAAATTGTCTGCCCAACAGAAATCCCTCCTCTGAGTTAGACTTGTTTTCTTGGCCTCTAAAAGCAGATTTCTTAACTAGCTGTTAACTTCTGTATTCTCTCCTTTTACCCTTTAACCCTTTGGGAGGCCCTTACACAAGAGCAGATGCTGGGTGAGAAGGTCCTAACTCTTTGCTGGGCCAAAAAGAGGTGTTGAAAGATAGAAAAATAGGCAGTGCACTTGCATATATTCATGTAAGATGTTTGTCATTAGTGATGACATTTTGTTTTTTGTAGGTGAACAAAGACCACAGAGGCTATGTCTTCTTTACTGTGCTTTTATCCAGCAAACACCAGCTATCATATATACTCTGGACATTGGCAATATCAAAGCAGTATTTGTTTCCTTTTCCTTCTCTCTTTGAGCTCCTACAAGAGAAGCAGCATTTTGACGGCACAGATGAAACAAATTTCATTTCCTTATTTGTCCTACTAGAACGTCTCTGAACAGAATGGATCAAACTGCTAATTACAAGTCATCTTACACTCAGAGATTAAAGAGAAATTGTTACTGTGAAAGGAGACTTTTATGCATCTCTCCTTTTCAGAACAGCTGGAGGGCACACCTAAATGAGTAAAATAGAGTGAAATGACAAAGAACATGCTACATGTTGGAGATTTGCAGTGATCTACAATGATGAAAGCAACAAGATCAGCAGCAGTCAGACAAAAAATATGATTTGCTAATTCTCTGAACAAGTCTGACAGTATTTCCAACTCCGCAGCAGACAGTTCAGACATTTGAATGCTAAATGTATCTGTGTTATCTCACTATTAGCGATCAGAAATTCAAATCCAAACATGGTCATTCTGAGCTGGTCATGAGTAAACTAAGATAAAAATTGATGGAAAGCACCTGTAAGAATTTCTGAGAGAAACACATGTTCAGCTTCTATCTCATGTAGATGTCTAGGAAAGCATAAAGGTTTAAGAATAATTAGGGAAGATAAGAAAATTATTTGTTGTCTCCACTATAGCTCTACTACAGCTGGAGTATGAAGGAAATTTCAGAGGTAAGATGAATAGTTTCTTAATAAGCTGTAAGCAGATGCATGGTTGAAAGTGTTGCTTTTCTTTTGTGTCCAGTCTTTCATAGAGAGGAAAGCATTTGGAAAGCCTGTATATCCTTCTGACTGATATAAGGAGGAATCCACGGTCAGACATCTCAGCACCTCAATCAGCAAGAGAGGAATGTGTTACTCCTTACTGGTCAACCTTTAACCACTGTTTTAAAGGACATACTTCAGAGCTTTGCTAATTACCTGCAAAATCCCCCTTTTTTTTTCTTCCGGACTATCACCTTTCTTATTTCAAAAAGAACTAACTGACTTCCAGAACACATGGATTCTGTTCCTTACGTTTGGTTTTGTTTCCTGTTTTTTTGTTGTGTATCATGTCACACAGGATTTGATCTCTTCTCACTGTAACCCCATAAAGCACTATTGGCTTTTCCGATATTCTTAGGAATATGGGTTAAAACTTGTAAGGCATTTGAGATCTCAGGTATCATTCGCAACTGTCCTGAAACTTCAGTGAGAGTCATTAGGCTGAACTGAAAACCACAGAAGCATCTCTCAGGGGTAAGAATCAGAATCTACCTTCAAGAATTGTCAACCTGTTGTTTTCAGTGATCTTCTGTGGTTATGAACTTAAAAGAGATGTAATTGCTGACAGTACAACTGGCAGTATGCACTTGCTGCCACGGCCTGGACAAGACTCCTGTTAAGATGAACAGTTTCATATTGTTGGAGATCATACAGCTGAGGGGGAAAGGGAAAAGATAAATGAGCTCTTGGCTAACTCGCTTGTTGAGTGAAACTGCGAGTCTGAGCCTCTGACAGAAGCAGTTAATTAGGAAATCATTTATGCACTGATTATCAGCACTGCATGCCTAAAAACACAATGCATCACTTGTATAGAAGCAAGAAGAGTGTAACTTCATAGTGTACTTGTGTTGTCAATTACCTGCCTAATAGGCTTATAATTGAAACTACTATTATCATGTAGTTTCCATAATAAGCAATAAACACTATAAAATAATGTATGAAGCCCCTCCAAGTCTATAGAGAGCATATATAAATCATGTAATCAACATCAGCTTCTTTGTGAATCCCACAAATTGATTAAAAATAATGACACTTCCCCAAGGAGATCTTCACAGAAGCATCTCTAAAATTCAGGAACTTTTGGATGAGAGTCTGGATCTTGAAATAATGGCTTTAAGCCAGAAGTTTTAAAGACTAATCCCAAGCTTTTGAACAAATTGACAGTTTGCCTCAACTTCATAGAAGTTTAGACTAGGCCTTTAAAAGACAAAGCATGCACATGTCCTGTGCAGTATTTCACACAATGGACTTCATTGGCAAAAAAAGAAAAAAGTCTGAAACTGGCTTCACTGGCTTTCTTACCAGTGACAAAGCAATGTTCTTTGTGGTTTCATCTGTTCTATAACTTTTCCTTTCACACTGCTTGGAATAGGAAGAAAAGAGGGCTCAGGTGGCTGGTATTTCACTACATTTATTTCTAGAGAAGCAATGGGTGACAGGATGAGCTGAGCAGTTCAAGGAACCACATTATCCTTGCATTCTTTCCACAGCATAACTGAGTTAAGAAAGCAATCACAGGCCAGATAAAACAAAAAAGGGGTTAGGATGTATAGAGATTTAGGCATCTTACTGACTAAAAGACTATAGTCTTAGCATAATCCTCGCAAATTTGGACACCAACCATAATTAACACTTAAAATGAACTGCAGCTTTTCCTCCTACCAGACACTTTTTCTGCCTGTGAAGATAAGTATAATCTCCACTTGCGAAACAATTGGTGAATCAAGCTCTTATTCAACTTATTGTTAATATCACTGAGAGCTTATATAGATAATACATCCTGGGAACAAAGGAAAAAGAAACATACTTATCCCCCAGATAAAAACTTTGACAAAAAATCCTTACCTTTCTCGGTTTATATAAGTCATTCAACTAGCCCCTTCTTGCAACACATAGCAGCTGAGTTAGCTACAGGAGAGACTTGAGCCATTTTTCTCATGAAAAACCCGATGAGTTAGTGATTAACTACTTGAAAGTAATCCTGATGAAACAGTGACCTCTTTCACTATCTTTCCTCTGTTTTAATACCTTCATTTAAGTGAGGAAATTTGACTTTATGGAATATCCAGTCTTGCTCAAAAATACAAGACTTCCACCCCCCTAAATCTTCAGGATTAAACAGAATGACTTATTCGGCTTGGGTCTAATTTGTATAATAAATTAGCCATTCCACTGTAGATTCCAAAATGATAGTTGAGCCAGTTAACAAGTTATACTTCTTACTGCACAACTAATTCTGAGCTTCAAATAAATCCTGGGTGTATAAATTAGACTTTAGTCTTTCCTGTTTCTTCTAATAAAATGTCCTACAGAAGAGGGTCTATAGGGATGCTGGGGAGGGACTCTTCATGAGGGACTGTAGTGATAGGACAAGGGGTGACGGGTTCAAACTTAAACAGGGGAAGTTTAGATTGGATATGAGGAAGAAATTCTTTCCTGTAAGGGTGGTGAGGCACTGGAACGGGTTGCCCAGGGAAGCTGTGAATGATCCATTGCTGGCGGTGTTCAAGGCCAGGTTGGACATAGCCTTGGGTGGCATGGTTTAGTGGGAGGTGTCCCTGCCCTTGGCAGGGGGGTTGGAACTAGATGATCTTAAGGTCCTTTCCAACCCTAACTATTCTATGATTCTATGATATATAACCTCCCTATCAAATAACAATATTTCATTTCCTTTATATCACACTTAAGTCACCACCTCTTGCTGTCATCACACACCTCTTTTGGGGACATTGAGTTGAGTGTGGGCAATTTTCAAGTCAGATAGGTCTGACTGGATCCTCTGTGCCGGTTTCTTCTGTGGTTTTGCAGATCACAGGACCATGCTCAGACCTTTCAGATGGGCTCTCCCTGGAGATGTGGTCATAAGGTTGTAGTCTTCGGCCTCCAGAGCCTGCCAGCCACTGCACCACACCTCTCTAGCTTCACCAGGTGTCTACTGGCTTCTGAAGTATATGTCTTCAGAGACAAAATGCGCAACAAAATAAATTATGACAGAGAAAAGAGCTGTAACAGAGAAAAAAATCAATATTGGAAACTCTGAAGAGTTCAATCATCCTTGAAGAAGTCAAGAGTCAATAAGGAGTTGATCATGTGCTTTTTCCTGTTGCTGTCTGCATGGCAGTTGTCCTCATGCAAAGTGTGTTCCCCACACCAGAAGTAGTCAGTTCTTGAAAACCAAGCTATTTCCATATCATAGTATGGTTTGGGTTGGAAAGGACCTTAAGATCGTCTTGTTCCAACCCCTCTTTCATGGGCAGGGATGCCTCACACTAGACTATGTTGCCCAAGACTGTCCAACCTGGCCTTGAACACTGCCAGGGATGGGACAGCCACAGCTTCTCTGGGCAACCTGAGCCAGTGCCTCACCATCTTCGCAGTAGAGAACTTCTTCCTTATATCTAACCTGAACTTTGAAATTTCACTTCCTATACCTACTCTCAACTCATGTCTTCTTACAACCACCTGCAAAAAAGTTGCTCTTCCTCAGATGTGACACAGAAACCAGGAGAAAAACTCTCTGGGACTAGGGCAATAATCAGTTGTTCTGGTGAAGTCTAATGTGTTTTTTTGGTGGACAGGTTTCTTGCAGAAATACAGTTTACAGCTTGGCAGGAGAAGTGAAGATGTTCTCAAAGCATCATGAAAAGCAAATATTCTGCATAATCCAACACAAACATATCACATGCTGTCACGGGATGTTTGCTTAAATTCTTGATATTTCAAGGCTTTCCACAGTACATATTTGCACAGTCAAAGAGTATCAGGACCCTGATTTTGGCTGGGTCTTGCACAGTGGACTTAATTCCATTATTAACCTTGTTTGTTGTACCCCATTCTTTAAGTATTTTGTGCAAAATTCTGATGTGAAAGTGGGAGGTGAAAGTAAGATAGCCCTTTTAGTCAACCCATTTGTGGCATTTGCCTCTCCCAGCTGTGATGGTCAATGGAGTAGACAGAACTGTCCCCAGATGTCCAGCCCATGTATCTGGGCAGAGATTGCAAACCTCTGGCAGATGGTCTGGAGCTATCTTGTTCTGAGGATAAATATCCTGCCTGCAGACAAAGGAGGAATTTGCTTTTGCAGATTGGCTGTCAGAAAATTCCATTTCAGAAGGGCATATCCTGAGGGAATAGGTGACGAAAAATGTGGGATGTAGATGCAGACTGGCAGTGCTCTGACATTCCTTAGAATATAGCTTCACATCCATATCCCCATGACAGCACATGCTTTGTTCCCAGCTATGCTGCTCTCTGTCCTGTGCCACCCAGAGGAGCACAGCTGTCTTACTTAGCTCATTTAAACTTTCTCCATTAAATCAGCTGCTACAGCACTGCTCTCTGAATGCCCATTTGTCAATACGTCTCTGCTTCCCTGAACTGAATATAATATTCCAGGTGCGGTCACAGCCAAGCTGTACAGAAGAAAATTATTGGCTTTATTTTCTTTCTCCATAATGTAGTGTCTCTGACCATAGGCTAAGATTGCACTGCTCTTCCTTTTCCTGCTATATCACATTACAAATTCATCTATGATTTCTCTATTGCTAGCCCTCAATCTCTTTCAACACTACTGCTTCATTCCATTGAATATAGCATTAATTTGTTAGTGTTTATAGACCAGTGAGAGCTATTGTGTGAGAGGTTGAACTAGACCATGTAAAGACAATGTAATATCGATGCTAGCCAGACAGAGAAAACTGATGATTCAAAAATAGAACAGAAAGGATGAACAGGATACAGGGTTTGGTGAATAACAGATCTTTAATTTCTGTGGTAGATCAAAAGAGATCTAAAAGATTTCTCACAGCTTAAAGGTAACAAACTTTAAAAAAATAAAATACAAAACAAAACACAAAAATCTAAAATTATAATAACGATTTTGATTTTCACTGAGGTATTTTGTTTAACTTGAAATTAAAAGCCTTGAGATTTTTCTATTTTGATTTGTGTTCTTTTACTGTCATGTAATAATTTAAAAATCTCTTCTCAAGGGAAAATATTTTTAGCTTAACATCTCTTTTGTTTTCACCCTCAACAAAAATGTCAGTTCAAAGGCAAAAGTTTTAATAATTTTTATGTATTTTTTTTAAATGTCTTCTTTCAAGTTGATAGTGTTGGCTAAATCTGATATCAGTTGCCAGCTTCCAGTATCGGTTTTAATTTCTTCAAGATCAGCTTTAGGAAAACTGACTGTTAATTCAATGTTTACTTAAATACATGAAACACAGAGAGAGGAAGGAGCTGAATGACTGAGGGTTCAATGAGAAATGGAGAATAAAAAGGAAGGAATACCGTACACAGAGAAAATAGGGAATGGAAAAAGGGTAAACATAGAGGAAGAATTTAAAGATTCACAGGGAGAGAAATAAGGATAATATGCTGGAGTGGGAATAATTTAAAAAAAACCCACAGATTATCTGTTCCCACCCAGTTTTAGGAAAGTATTGAGTTTTCTAAGTCAGGTGTCATGCACTTCACTGCAAGTAAAGGGGAAGAAGAATCTTGACAGGAGGAGCTGCACCTGGGATCAAAATATGTATTCAGATTGATGAGCATTTCTTCACTGAAGACGTATGGTGGCAAAGATGACCAGAGTCTGTAACCAGGCTTTCTGCTTAGGCACTTAGTGTTAGGTGGCATTAAACTAGCCAAGGTCTTTTAAAAAGTACATTTATATTCTTTTGGTCTGTGGTCTCTTCCTGACATGTATCTGGTATCTAAACACGGGGCAAAGGCTGGTGAGCTGGGATGCTTTATTTATAGTGTTATACACATAGCTGCTTCATAGCTTATGGAATAAAAGGATAAATTACATGAAACCTTCGTTTTTCCTTGATGAATTACACAGCTTGCTAAAGATAGCAGTCAGGCTACTGACATGGATATCTTGGCCTTGCACCAATGATACCAAGAGATAGTGGCTTATATAATCATACAAAGAAAAACTACAAAATAGGTCTGAGTGCTCTAAAGAATCAATTGCCCTTAGTTCTGCTGACTTCTTGATCCTATGAAGACTGATATTATCCTTTCTTTAGGGTTTTGCAGTGGGACAGACAAGCCAACATGTTGGCATCTGTATATTTTGGTTGTAGATCTTGGTGCCCAGAGGAAGACAACAGACAATTATACCAGCTCTTTGTTTAGCTCTAGGCTGCAGTGTGGACCTGATTTAGATTAACTGTGTAGGCAACCCTTACACTTGGCCTCCCTGGTACAAAATGTTCTTAACTGAGCACTGTGTTAAAAACAAAGATGTTCCAGGCTCCAGGTTATTTTCCATATCTTCGCTTCATTAGCTTTATGTCCACGATATTGCAACTGCTATTTTCTAAGATCAATGCTTTCAAAATATTTATTCTGCTGTTTACATCTTCTGAAAAAGTCGTGTTGCCTACCACTGACCTCTCTGAAATGTATGTATGTGGTGCATTAACACAGCTAAACTGGCAACAGAAGTAAATAATAGCCAAATAATAGCTGCTGTAAGACTTCTTTGTTTGATCCTTTTTCTGTTCATGTTACTACTCGATTGCAGTAATTGCCAGATGCTTTTTATTTCTGAAAGAAAGCTGACTTACAAAATAATCTATGTCTGCATTGTTCCAGGTGAAATCAGAGACAGCAGGCTGCCATAAAGGTTCAACATTCCCTGCTTTGAAATAGAACAAATGTTCACATGGTATGAGGCATTAAGTTCTTTTTTACTGCTGAAAGATTAAATTCTTGGGTGCCAACAAACATCAGCCCACTAGTTTTCTTATTAGGACCCACTATGCAAAAGCTGCAGACCAATGTTCACAATTCCAGCATGAGAAGCTGCAACAGCAGTTTTCTGCAGGATCAGCCTGTACTAATCCCCAGGGAATGCTTGCCTGAACATGCTCTTATACATGGGAATCTCTCATCTCTGCCACTGAATCTCACCATTCTCTGCAGTGACATAATGACAGTCCATGAAAAATACTTTTCTTTAACTGATGTTGGACCTGAAAAAGTCTCCCTTGTGTTTGTTCTGTGTACCCATTGGTCCCTTGCCAAGAAGAGTATTTTTGCCAACAGATATCAAACCAGCTGATAATGAAGCTTTTGATTAAAATTAATTTAGAATCATCTAGACATAATAACTAAATAGTTATTTTAGTGGTTATGATGTCTTTACTGTGAGACATCTCATCACAGAGGCAGATTGCATGAACCAAAGTAATTGTACGTTATGAGGACTGGCAACGACAACTTGCTGCTTCCACTAGACAAATTTCTTCTGTTTGGAGCTGTTGTGTAAAATATGGAGTGAGAGAACATCTCTGCTGTGGCTGAGGCATTCTGAGCGAAGATTTTCAGTCTAGCATCTTTGCTTCTCCCAGCAGTTCTCCCCTCCTCGGTGACTATATCTGCTGCTTCATTAAATTTAAAAACAAAAAGGGATACAGAGCATCAAAATATTTCTTTGTACGATGTTGAAAAATTAGAATAAGGACAAATCTAGGAGTCTAAGCTCTTGTATTCCAAAAAAGCATTTAAACTTCTCCGCTTATCATCATCTTTAAGTCCATTCCCAGTTGCAGTGGAGTTGAAACCTCCTTCTCAGGTTGCATAGTACAGTCAGGACATGAACTTAGCCTTGGGATGTATTTTTCAGCTCATTCAGACTCTTCGCTGTGGTGCCGGGCCTGGAAGCCCAGCAGGGTTCATTTGTAAGGTGATCTGAAGTCTGGGTGCTTCACTGGAGCGCAGGAAATAAGTGAGCATCCCCACATTTCAGAAGCAGTTTGGCAAGAAATAGGGCAAAAGTCCACATGAAATGTATAAAAATTGATCCCATTAAGTAAATCATAGTATCATAGAATCATAGAATAGTTAGTGTTGGAAAGGACCTTAAGATCATCTAGTTCCAACCCCCCTGCCATGGGCAGGGACACCTCCATTTTGGTCTCAACAAATCATTTTTTTTTCTGATAACAACGTACCTACTTGATCATCCTTACAATTCCTGGCTGGTGATTTTCTGAATCCTTTTTTGAAGTGGTGTATCTGCAGAACTGACATTCAGGATCAGATCCCCATCCAGTGGTGATAATATGGTAACCCATTACAAGCTTGATTGTCTTTCCCCTGTCCATATATTTTTCAGACAGTTGCATCAGTATTTAGATTATCAATAATATCTATCAGTGTCTATAACTTCTAGCTGGGGTTGCTAAAAAATTAAAAATATAAAGACATTCTTGTTGTGGGTTAGATAATTTGTGTCACAGGGAGTCTTAATACAATGGGAGGCTGTAGAATTCAGCCATGAATCTAGTCTGCAGTCATCAACTAAAATAAGACTAGAAAAAAGTAGTAAAAGTTCTCCTGAGTGATTCTTTCCTTCAATATAAGCTAATATTTTTGGAAGATGTTAATGCTCTTGTTGAACTCTGGATCAAACACAATGTGAGTTGTACCTTTCGGAGCATTTCAGTTCCCTTTGTTAAATAATGGATCTGAGCAAGCCAAACGCATCTCATGTGAAATTAGATATGGTCCCTTATGGTGCATGTTCAGGCAAACCTTAAATGGCAATGTAAAGTTAACACTGAAATGAACTTAGATGAGAATATTTTAATCTATATATTTATGATTAACCTGATTTCCTTTGCAGCTAGAGGAAAGAAAATAAGTTCTCCACTGATGCTTTTCTTTCATTCTGAGTCTTTATATTCAAATGTCAATACGCAATGTTGCAAGATGGATATTTATAATTACTCTGATTTCATTAGCTAAAAAGCCAGAATTAGATGGTAAAAATTAGATTTTAATGAACAATTTCAACATGAGGAATTTATGAATTGGTGTCTTGAGGATATCATGACTTAAAAATGAGGCAAATTAGACAAGTCCAATAGGAAAAAAAAAAAAAATTCAAGGTTGAAAGGAGATTAAAATAACTTCAAACAGAGCAGAGGGGTAGGAATAGAGAAGTGCATGGAATTAGCTTTAATTCTTGTCTTAATATTTCAAAATAAGTCTGAACACTGCTGGTAGAAACTGGGGAAAAAACTTCAAGAGAAGGCAAACACCAGGCTGGGGAGAATAAAAATATCCATCAGAGCAACACACACTGCTACTGCACCTATCACTGTTTTGAAATCAGTGAGGCCACCTGCGCTGAAAAAAAGCATCTGTGCAGACTGTATACATGATACCCACTTGCTCTGCAAAATAAGCCCATAGTGGCTTTGCACTTTTGGCCTGTGGATGTGTTGACCCTCATGTATAAGTGAGTCTGGGTTTTGGACAGTGAGAAAAAATATATCTGAAATTAACCATGATTGCGATGATTATGGATAAAAGGCAGCTGCTTGCACCATGCTAAATAAAACAATAAATATAGAAATCTCTTTACCATATACTCTAATGTATAATGTGTACTGTGTATTATATTACTCTAATGTATAATGTGGATTATAACTGTACACCTCCTGCCTGAAGTGTTTATGAACTGAATGGATGAGGTTGAGAAAGAGAGGAAGGAATCAGTGGAATCAAGAAGAGATCTGACTCTTTAAAAGGTCAAACACTTGGAAAAAAATCTGAGGTGTCCTGAATCCTAATGCAATATCATCCTCATTAAACTGTATCATGGCCTAAAGCAAATGCTCAGTATAACTGCATTTTTACTGCAGCAATTTTAAAATGATGGCTCTTATGGCATACGCATGTCTCATTTGTTATATACAGTCATGCAAGCCACGCAGATGACTGTTAATGTTACCCTCTCTCCCCCTCAACTATTAAATAAACTCAGAAATTACAATGACATTAAAAACACTTCAAGCAATTTTATGTGATCATTAAGTCAGAATATTACACTCTGGAGGCTTCTGTTATTCAGCAGCCTTGAAATTACTTAGATCAATTAAGTGCATTATATTTTATATGGAATATAAGAATGTGGGTTTTTTCTACTAAGGGGAAATATAAATAATGAAACAAGGAGAATCTCCAGCAACCTCTTTATAGTCCTGTGCTGCTTTCCTCATACCTGAATGCCTTCACTTCATTGGGCTTGCTTTCTCCTTTCTTGGTGAAATACAGTGGTATATCTCTATAATCTGAATATTTTAGCAGTAAGAAAGCCTAAAAGTCTCCCTTACTGTGTCATTCCCTTTTTCTTAGGTGATAAAGAAGAGAAATAAGCATGCATAAGCCAACAAATCATCAAAACTAAGAAACTACTTACTGTGTATCCTGAAGAAGAACTTTTAAAGAATGCTTAATTCTGTAGATCTGAGGTACCCCTTCAAAATATTCTCTGTATCCACTGACAGCCAGAAACAATCTGGGAATCACCTTCAGGGACAGGTCTCTGCTGGGGGTGTTGGTGTCAGGATACTGAACAAAACTAAGGAAGAGCAGTAGGGGGATCAGGCAGAGCAAGTCAGTGATTCATTGAGGTAAGTCACAGCCGGACCTGACAAAATTACTGAGAACTTTTAATGAACAACATCTAAGGGTCATGCCCCTTCAGAATGGCGTATGACAACATCACACTTCATCATCAAGTGAAGACTATATTTATTTATCCATGCTATTAATTAGTGTAATGTTGTTTTTATTGTGATATGTTAATTTATATTTTATGCAGAAAGTGGGCTGTTTGCTGCTAATCATAATTTTTATTACCAGTCATTATAATTTAGGAGAATGTTTATAGACTTTGGTGTCATCTTGGTGCATGACGTTGCAGGAAAGGTATTACTAATAATTAGTGTCCAGGTAGAATAATTAGCCAATCAAGTACAGTGCAAAAGTAGCCTCAGAGAAAGCATTCCTTATTGTGAAGTGAATGGCCTAGAAGGTAGTCTTCTGGCTTACAAGAAAGCTGATTGGAAGGCAGTGTAATTAAATCCTTTATGTGCTGTGCCCATCCTGCAGAACATAAGAGGACTTACCCAGAAAATGGATCTGATAACCTGACCCTAATGCCATGTTAATTCTCATGCTGTTTTGCAGCTCAGCCACTAAATTCTAGTTATGCAGGATTAATTAGTACCATTCTCCATAAAGCTAATATTCAGTGTAAATGAAGGGGATTAGCAGGGAGTTATGCGGTGACTTATGAGAAAAGAAACACATTTTTAAATAGGGATCCTAGGAGGTATAAATTAAAAACCAAAGGATTTACTTTCAAATACCAGTGGTTCCCTGCATCCGGTATGGTTTTGCTTTGCTTTGGCACTGGAATATGTTTGCAGAAAAAAAGTTGTGTTCCATTAGGTGCAGCCGAACATCCTTCAGTATTTCAGGAGTCATCAGCTTCTACATTATAAAATCCAGAAGGGACTGAAGAGAACTTGTAAGGAATTACTTGTATAAAGTAGATATTCCAATATGCTTGAACTACATTTTGTTTAGGCTAGTTTTAGAGAAAACATTTTTTGAAAGTAAACAAAATCAAGCAAAATCTATAAGCATTTGATGGTAATCTAAAATTGTCCAGTAATACTGTGAAAACTGTTCTTGCATTGTTCTAATGGTTAATATCTTCCCTATTAAATATATATGTATGTATATATTATCACACAGATTGTTCGTTTAATTTTGGATTCTAATCCCTGAGTTTACTGTAGTTTATCAGTTTGAGTTTCAATAGTAAACTCATCCTCCCCACTGAAATCTGTATGAAATGGGATGAAGGTACTCCATGTCTTTTCTAAACTAACAGATTGAATTCATTAAATATTTGTATTTTGGGCATACTTTTCAATACTTCATTCACTCCCATTTTCAGAACAATTGGCAATATGCTTCTTGAATTGCAGACACCAGACCTGGACATAATACTCCCGCAGTGATTGCAGCATTATCAAATGCTGAGGAAATCTAGCATCTTGCTCTCTACTCAGAATTGTCTTATTTATACTGTAACACACATTTTTCACTGGAGTCTTTTGTTAACTGCATCATGTTCACTTGATTCAAGAATGCTTATCCTTGTTTTGAATTCACCAAGCAGAATTCTATTCCTCCCCATTTATGTAGGCTGTAGCTGTGTCTAACACTCTTCATTCCCCTTCTATCTCTGCTGGGATACATTAGTTACATGCAGACTGATTTAAGGTGCAAGAACCTTTACAGCAGGAACTACACTCCTATGTGGAATGTACATCAGGCACATTGGGTGACTCTGCAACTTGGTGAATTCCAGATAGCCCAAGCAGTGAATCTAAATGTATTTACGTGAACAGAAAACAGGTATAATATTTGCTCCCCAGAAAGGTAGAGGAATGTGCCACAGATGACTGAATATTTCTACTGTTTCTTACATTCTTCCCTAAGAATCTGTAAATGGATACCTCATGAGATGACACACTTAATCTAATACAGTACAGCAATTCTTCAGGGGAAAGGAAAAGAAAGAAGAGGAAAGCTAATAGGGAGATACAGTAAATTACAATTCTTTCTGAGAAGTAAGCAGAACAAAAAGAAATAAAACTGAGTCACAGAAGTACACAGAGATCTTCTCAAGTGACACTGCTCAAACTCCTGTATTTTGTGCAAGTCTGGGCTTTGACTGCAGCCCTGCTCTCTCCAGCTGGCAGAAGAATGCCCATGGATGCATATGTATCTAGGAGTGACGCCACCCTGGGCACAGCACCAGGGCTTGAAACAAACACCTATGAGGCTGGAAACTTGAGTCAACCCTAAGACTAAATGTGGCAGCTATCACAGGCAGACACTTTCTGTGGCAGTGGCAGAGAAAAGAACATGGCAAATTCTGCAGACCAAGGATTTGCGCAGTGCAGTTTTATTTATGCTCCTTAATCCCAGTAGGCTACACAGTTGGAAGACATAATTCTTCATTTTGTGAAGAAGGATGGCAGAGGTATCAGAAACAAGACAGAGCCAATAACTTAGTTGACACTGCAATCAGCTTACATTTATCTCCCTCTGTATCCTGCTCTAGCTTTTTCCTGAACTGGTTCAGAGCATTTGCAAACAGAATCTTCAAATCTCTCTCTTTGCCCATGCCAAGGTGTATTTAGCAATTAAATTGCATAGGGTTAGTATATTTTTCTAATGAGAAGAGGTGTTATGAAAGCTTTTATGTTGTTTGCTTTTTTATTTGGTTAATACACTTGTGTGTGTGAACGTGGATCTGTGTAATGTTTTGTTTAATGTGACATTTATTCTCCTTTCCTTACAGCCCCTCCTCAAGCATGTCTGCAAATCAATCTGGTTTTGTGTTTAATGCAAGTTATCAATCATCTTTTCATGAGCAAATGGTTTCATATTAAGGGGAAGGAAACATTCTAGCATATTCTTTCTATTATTGTTCCTTGGAAAAGATCCAGATTTGCAATAAACCAGTGATTGGAAATGCACAAAGTATTTTAATATCCTAATTATTTTGATTTAACTTCCTCTAGTAGTTTAAATTGATACTAAATTTATTTAGAAACTGTTACAAAGGGATTCCCCCCACCCCCCACCAAGTAGTTCAGAAACACACACTGAACTTAAGCTGAAGACAAAATAAAGTTCATATTCCAAGCTGCCACTGGTATGAGAAGGGGAAGCTTTTGTATGAGAAAACCAGGTGAAGTGAAATAGGGGAAAAAAAGGCAAACAAAGTTGCTATATATATGTTCAATTGTTATTTAAAAATTCATCTGACTTAAGAAAAAAATGCTACAATGGCAATTTTTCTGTCTTCAGGAGATAATAATCAGACACCCACTGTCTTCCTACGTTGCTGGCACTCTCATAGGTTTGACTATATGAAAAGACCTACTCAAAATTTGCATCTTCCTGCCTACTTTTTTTCCACATTGTCTGCATTTTTACCCTATTGTTACAATCATGCTTTGCACTTTTCACATAAATTTTATCCAGTCTTCACAGGAATGCTTTGCTCATGTCATAGAATCATAGAATCACAGAATCACAGGATCATAGAATCATAGAATCATAGAATAGTTAGGGTTGGAAAGGACCTTAAGATCATCAAGTTCCAACCCCCCTGCCATGGGCAGGGACACCTCACACTAAACCATGTCACCCAAGTGTCAATCCAGCCTGGCCTTGAACACTGCCAGGGATGGAGCATTCACAACTTTCTTGGGCAACCCATTCCAGTGCCTCACCACCCTCACAGTAAAGAACTTCCTCCTTATAGCCAATGTAAACTTCCCCTGCTTAAGTTTAAACCCGTTACCCCTTGTCCTATCACTACAGTCCCTAATGAAGAGTCCATTCCCCAGCATCCTTATAGTCCCCCTTCAGATACTGGGAGGCTGCTATGAGGTCTCCACACAGCCTTCTCTTCTGCAGGCTGAAGAGCCCCAGCTTTCTCACCTGTCTTCATATGGGAGGTGCCCCAGTCCCCTGATCATCCTCACGGCCCTCCTCTGGACTTGCTCCAACAGCTCCATGTCCTTTTTATGATGAGAACACCAGAACTGTACACAATACTCTAAATGATGTCCCTATGATTTCTCAGCATCCTTTGACCTGAATGGACTGAGAAGACTTTAAGGTGATAATGCTCAGTCTTCCAACAGATATCTCAGAAACCTTAGAAGCCATCCCTAGAATGCTCATTGACGCAATAAAGGTTCATGGAACACTTCCTGTATATGCACTAAGAACTTTGTACAAGCACAAAAAATATTATTGCCAGGCTTTTCCTGAGATGAAGCCAGCAATGTGGGCAGAAGGTGCGTCAGCATTAGGTTCCTTAGCTTTTTCTACTTGTTTCATGGCTCTAGAGATATTGGTAAAAATTTAGAGAGGTTCAGTGGCCTGATGTGCTACTGTACTGACACAGTAAGAAACCATCCTTGGCTTGATGATCTAATGACTCCAGGCCTGGATCTCCCCTGCATTACAGCAAGTTAAGCTGCAACTTCTACTTTTAGGAGGCTCATTCCAGTAGTGGAATGACCTGTTCAATCAAATCCTTTTCGATCTCACTCCAATAAGAAGTTAGTACAGTTTACCACCATTTTGATCCTAGCAGAATCAATGACATTACATTAGCATAAAATCAAATGGTGGAAGACTGGAAAAAAAAAAAAAAAGAATAAGATCTCTATAATAAGTTGAGAATTTATGCCCCATGATAATTTTGAAAATAACTGTACCTTGACAATAGTTATTGCTTGTAAATGAGCATCCCTGGATACCACATTACTTACGAAGCAAATTCACAATGACACAAAAGTTTCTCAAAACTTTGGCAGAGCCTTGCTCATTAAATTAATTCTGAAGTGCTAATTTGGCACCATTTTTTTAAATGCATGTTAATTCTTTATATAAATTTTGACATGTTCAGATTTTTAAAAAAGTTTATCTGGAATTGGGATTTGTTTGAGAAACGTACTTTATGTAAATATATTATAATTAGAATAAACAAGCTTTACTGCTTTTTTTAGTTGCAAGTGAAGAAATGAGTGTTATATCATTTTATAAGAACATGTGAATGATGTCCTTAACCATTTAACTGTATCATCTTGCCACCTAGTTTTAGGGCAGAAATCCATACTCTTTGCATTAGCTTACCTTGATAGTGAATGGTGTGAGTGGGAGAAAGTGATTTCTGAAAAATAGTCAGGAATGTTCTCTGTCCTGAAAGAGCAGCCCCTTAGAGTTGGCCAATAACAATCCTGAGGCATTACTCAAGACTTTTAGAAAGAAATCTACTGTTGTTGTATCCTTTCTTTTGGATTACCTCTGATTTTAAGTGAGTACCCTGAAGGTGGGGCATTTGGGTTCTGGCCTAGTAAGATTCAAAATGTTTATCCTGAATTAGCACCTGGAGTACTCAGGAAATAGGGTATGCACTACCCTCTTTTTGAAAGAGGACCACTGTGGCCCGAAATGTAAAATTTGTGGTGGGTGCAAGTAAGAGCTAGGATTTAAGTTTTCTATTGCAATCTTTTTTTTTCTCAAGTCACCAAACATTTACTGAATCCCTCAAGACGTTTTACCTCAGTTTCGTAATGCAAATTGCTCTTTCTTGAAATAATCAGGGAGTTGGAGTGTGTCTTTGTCCCTCTGTTCATTTCTTTATGTGACTAATAATTGCAGTATTTTCCTCTGTTGTAGCAATGCCTCATCCGTTCCACATTCACTTTGAAGTAACCCACCCTCACAAATGAGGTTATTTCAGCTTTTCTTTTTTAATTCTACTGCCTATCAGAAAAATTTGCTGGATTTTACAGGTGTCACATTTTCATCAATAATAACGATGGAAGCCACTGGAAAGTGTCTATCCCCTACAGAATGTGAAATAAAAGATGTCTTTAGGTATGCATGATTGAGTAAAAATTAGTAATTATTTGATGTTTAGGAGGGTGTCCTTTTAGATGCACATTTGTAACTAAACATGAGCCTTATGGTTCCCTTTTTAGCACATCACTTCTGTAATTGAAGCAGTTTCCCTCCTCAGAGAAGTGAGGTTGAAGCTATTCACCAGAGCAGCACTTAGAGCACCCTATCTTCAAAGCAAATATAGGGTTCTCCAGATGGCAAGTTACCCTTTCCTGTGAAAATGAGATGTGGATTCATGGGCCTAGAACCATACCAGCTTACAGGAAATGTGTTTCACCAGTTAGTAGTATAGCTGTACATTATGTACATCCATAAGAGACTTCCAACTGGATTTGGGTTTTAGCTCTTTTATACAGAAAACATTTATAATTTATTTCTAAAAAGAGTCCTTAGATGCATGCCTAAAACAAGTTTTCAAATCCCTTCAACAAACTACTCCTCCCTCTCTCCTTTGTCTCTGCCCCTCCTTTCCCTTTAATAATAGTGGAAACAATTTGCATCATAAGACAAACACAACTTAATTTCCTTGTACTTTATAAAAAGAAGATAATGTTGCAAACTAAATAAAGTAAATGAATAGTGCATGAACTGCTGCCATCTCTTGGTTATATTCATCACTCCAAGCACTCTGGGTGTATTAATCTAAATCAAGAATATTAGGGCATTTCATGGTGTTATTTTTCCTTTCACCTCACATCCAGCCTTGCAAACACAAAGCAAGACAACATTTAATTTCTTTTATTTTTCTCATGTTGCTGCTGAAATTGTCAGATGCAGCTATTAAGGAGATGTTTAAAGGTCTTCTGTCAATATTTTTTATGCACTTAAGCTAAGCCTTTTGTCTTTTCTGGATTTTAGTTTTTGTTTTATTTTAATCTCTACTTTTGCTAATCTTTCAAGGATTCAGTTGTAATTTTTTGTACTGCATTGGAATTCTGGTAATGAAAGGCAGGAGGACAAACAAAGGGCAGGTCAGTGGTAGTGAGGAATCACAATTGCCTGAGTAAGTGAAACAAAATGAATTTTCAATATAATTATTTCCATGTTTAAAGAATAACACACTAATTTTGTGCCTTATCCAAAAGTGTGCTCTGATTAGAAGCTCCTTGAAGTCAGTGGAATAACTTTAGTGCACTTCAAGAGCATTTGGATGATTTCTGATGAAAATCATCAGATTTCTATTGAAGCTGTCAGTGGAATGACATTGGTTTCTCCACCCAATACTGTCCGCCACAATTACTGCATGTTTAATCAGTTCACGCTGTTTTCAGTAGGACATCAATTGACCTGTTATAGGTCAATTGCAATGTGTGGATAGCTAAAATACCATGTCTGAGCAGTCATTAGATGTCCTCTAAATGCTCATATGGATGATGAATGGGAACAAAATCCTGGCAATCTCCCAGTGATGGCCACAGAAAAAGGATTTTTGCCTCTTCCTCCCTTTTTCCCATTCTTATTGATGTCACACTTGCTTATTAACATATTTTCTTGTAGCTATACCTCATCAGACCCTATGGCTGCACCACAGCCTATCACACCAGACAGCGAAATAGAAGGATCAGCAATTTGTACTGAAAATACAATTGCAGAAGGTCTGACAGCAACCCAATTAAAGCACCCCTGAGGTAGGCCAAAGGTAACATTAACATCCAGGCTATAATGAGCAGATCCTCTCACTCTGCTGAGAGGAGGCTTCTCCACAGCCTGTCTTTTGGAGCAGAAGCAGTCAGGAACCACTATCAACGTGACAAGCAGTTGCTTGTCATGTTCCACTGAAAAGACCTTGTATTGAGGTCTTACAAAAATCTTTCTTTATCTAGAAGACCAAAAATAGCTTTGTCTTCCCCCAGCTGGCAAGATACATCCAGTTATGGCTGAAGATCTCTGCCCTATGGGATGTCTGTGACTCTGCAGTTCTGGGCCCAATGGCTCTTTTATCTTTCCTTCTGTTGTCATGACTAAATAGTATAATTACATACAAACTCAGCTAAAACCTCCATCATTAAGTTTGAAAGGAGTCCTAGAAAACAACAGCATCTCCCCATGTAGTGGGTTTTGCTTTAGTGGTTTTTATTCATGAGCTCATTACGTGACAACTCACCACAGCCTGATTTTCTTACTCACTGAAGTGATTAAAGCAATATCACCCCAGAGACTTCTTGTTTGCCTGTACATACCACAACAACTCTCTCAGCTTCATCCAAAACAAGGGCAGAGGCCTGGTGTGCTGGAAATTTGGCAGGGTGAGGTCTGTTCTCATTTCATAATGGAGCCATTCTGGTTTTGCTCTCTCTTCAACTTGCTGAAATGTCTTCCTGATGACTTGATTAAAGGATTAAAAAAGAAATGAGCAGCATGGTAATTCTGAGCTAAAACAGCACAATATATCCCATGAAAGGAGCTATAAAGCAGTGCTTCGCTCTCAGAGTGCTTCAGATATAGGTAAATAAAGTGTTTTGGGGTGGGAGGTAAACTACACTGATATGATGAGTAGATACTTGCTAGAGTATGATGTGTAGGCATGAAAATGAGTTGAAAAGCCACTGTAGAAGCACAAGTAGGACCATCAGTGTTCAGATCCTGTTGCTTAAGCAGTGCTTTTCTCATACTGCTTAGTGCACTGTTACCTCCCAGAAGGAAGGATTTCTATGGCTAATTTGTGGAACGACTTATCAGTAGGCAGTCCGCCTGAGGATGCAGAATTTACAGTGATTATCGTAGCCTTTTCCTTCCCAATGCCCTGCTCACAAGAGATTACACGGCATTGCTCAAAAAGCAGGCAAATGGCCTTCATAAGCAATAAAAAACACATTTTTTCCAGTCTATATCTTAATTTTTTATATTTATTTTTTACAAATCCAGGATATTTAAATAAAGCCCAGCCATAGAAGTGAGTGAATTCACAGTGACGGTTTCCTTCTGGATGTGAATACCTCAAGTTCAGCTTCCAAATTGCACTTCTGCAATTATTTTTTTTTCCTAGTCTGTCATTAGACTAAATGGACAAAAATGTTATGTCATTTGTGTTCAAACTGAGACAAGTCCTGATGGCTTCTAGACCTCCAGGGACTCATCTTTCCTGCATAGCTGTAGTGGCAGAGAAAAGGGGAGCGCTCTGCTCTTGTTCATTATCAGGTTACTGAACAGGGTTTCTGTCATGAGGAAGCTCTGCAGAACCCTGTAGAATACTTTGGATTTTCTCACATAATTTACTTTCTTCTTAAAGTGAATCTTTACACCAGAAAGACACAAGTGCTTTAATTAAGAATAGATGGCTCTCCAAAGGAAATTTCCCAGCTCAATTAGACAACACTCAAAGCAGGAATTGGACTGGAATTTTCTAGTTTGTGTTTTTTTAGTGCTCAAGACAGTCACTCTGTCTTCACTGTCTCTTTGCTGGTTGGAATCAGAAGCAGGCTGAGAAGGGGGATACCTTCAAGAGCTTCTACCTCATGCTCTGACTGCCTTGGTGAATAAACCTGAATCAGGATGAGCCTAGGTTGACTACAAAGTCCTCTTGCCATAAAAGCATCTATATAAAAAGGCTGTTCTCGAAACAACCCTGGACAATCCTTTCTGGGTGATGTCTTGTGGTACAACTGCAACAGGAGATGGAAGAGTTATGGAAAACAGCATCCATACAAGACAAAAACAAAACTGTGGGAACCTATCTGCATTTCCCTTTGGCCCATTGCCCTGGCCGTGTCATCACATTGACGCAGACATGACCCAGTGCATCCCACAGCAGCGTACTGCATCTGCAGGGCTGCACAGGCTCACCTGGAGGGGCTTCCCAGCCCTAGCACCTGCAGCACTGAGTTCCAGAAGATGCCTCCTATGGTTCATTATTTTGGAAAAGATCTCATACTGAGAGCTAAACTGTCTTTGCTGCACTTCAAAATGGCAGGGAACAGTACAGACAGACTCACATGAGCTCTCCTGGGCTCTTTTTAGCAAACACTGCTGGCTGCTATGAACACCTCAGCAGTAGAGACAGACAGATTTGTCACTGCTCTGGTGAATACAAAAGGTGAGGACAAACAGAGCTGTCCCATTCCAGTGAAATCAACATATTAAAAATAAAACAGACAAGGAAAAAAAAAGCCAAGCAAAGAAGAAAACACATGGCAGAACTTCTCTCAGATGAGTGTGTAGTTTGGTTTCTTCTCTCGCTAAACCCTAATTCTTTGGAAAATTTACTGTTCATTGAAAGAGATAACACCAATTTGGACTTCCAGCAATAATGGAGCATTTCTGAAAAGCAATGATAGAGATGTTGCTAATTATGACCTAGGTACATTGATGAACTCTGTGAACAGGGTTTAGCACTTGCAGTCTGAGGGTAAATAAAGGATGTTGGTTTCCAAGGTGGCCAAGTGCTGAATTCAGTTTTAGAAATATAAATTAAAATCCCATTGAAAAGAATGTTTTATTTACTTTTTTTCATAGCTGAGAAGAAAACATTTCTCTAGATAATATTATAATAATATTCAAATGCAATTCCCTGAGAAATATCCTAAGATATTTAATTTGAAATTAGTTAAGTGGTTATTTGGCTGAAAGGGATTTTAAAAAACAAAGAGTCTTCAGGCTAAGGAAATATTCTGGTGAATTTAATTAAGAATGGGATTCTTTACTAACTTCAATCCAGTAGTAACCTGCAGGTTTGTCTTTTGGTAATTACTGTGTCTGCTCATTAATATGATAATCATGACCACATTTGCAACAACTGAGAACTCTAATCAAACAAACAAAAAAATTGCTAGTAATAATCCTCAGTGTTCACAGAGGTTTTTTCTCGGAGGAACCTTCTGGCTGCATTTATACATATTTATAATGATGGTATTCTCTCAGAATCTACAAACTGTTAATACGCTGGCGTTTTAGGATTGAACAAGTTTCAGAAGGGGAGGGAGTCTGGCAATGTTTAATAACAAATATTCTGATAAAGGGAACTGGGCTTCTCTTTTTCCTCTTTATTTTGTGTTCTAAAAGGCTTTAAGATTCTGTTTTTTTAAAAAAAAAAGAAAATGGGAACTGTTTGACTAAAAAAATAGACACAGCTTCTGGTTTCTGAATAAAATAGTAATATTTTAAAGAAAATAATGTGACAGATTGTTTAGCTTTCTCTAATGTCACTTCATTTTTGGAAAAATAAGATATCTGGTGTTAGAATGGTGTTATTTGCAACGTATGCTGAGAGGAGTTTGCACAAAACTCCTTCGTTGCTGTCTTAGCAATTAAGCAGCAAAGCTGTCAGCTTGGAAAGACAGCGGTGGAGTTTTCTGGGCAGGAGCATTTGCAAACAGCTTTGTGGAGGAGACTGCAGCAGTGTGAGAAATCAGTGACACTATTTATTAGCTGATAGGATTTTGGGTAGGTGAATATGGGGTGCTGAACTCCAGGCAGCACTTCTACCAGGGAGCACATCTCTGAGTCCTCCTGCCTAAAGGAGTTTTCCTGATAACCATTTCAAGCTGAACTTGCTCAGCCGGTCTTGGTGCTGTTCTCTGTATGATTCACTGCCTTCAAAACCTTACCTTTAGCTGAGGGCTTGCTTCACTGCAGTGGTAATCTAAATGGCATCCATTCTTCCCAGAGCTACTGACTGATGCAGCTGCTGATGCTGAGGCTGGGGCAAAGGTGAAAAGCTTCACACAGATGTGTAACTCTACAACAAAACTCTCTACCCTCAACATGTGCCTCCATTCCCTCACTTCTGTCTTCCCAGCTAATTTTTCAGCTACAATGCCTGTGACAAGAGGCTAGAGAAGATAGCATAGGTGTATAGGATGGGAAGGGACCACATGAACCATCACATCAGGTCCCCTGCCACCTCAAGCCATTGCATCAGAGCAAGATCTGGCAAGACGATGAGGAAAGGAGTTCCTGTGGATTACAGGAAAGAAAGGTAGCTCACAGGACAGTCTCTTTCCCTGGAGGCTCCTTCCTTTCTGCAGATGTCTTTTGCCAGTATCATGCAATACCTCAGTAGTGGTGTTTATTCCCACAGCTTTTCCATCCTGGGTTAAGCACACAGGATAAGGGTGTAAAGAAGGTCCAAGCGAGTGGAAATACTCACAGGGTAAATACTTTAATCTTTCAGATCTGTTGCCAAATTCTGTATGACAGTGGGCCTTGGTAACTCTGATGGTCTCTCAAAGCTGGGTTTATAACAAATTCATCTGTTCTTCGAGAAAAAGAAAGCCTTTTTAATTCTTTGAAATATGTGACTAGAACTCACACAAGAGGTCCTGAGTATGCTTCTAAAAGTCTCTTTTTAACTGTACACTTAACTGTCCATTGGAAAAGCACATAAATATTCAAAGATGCCAAAATCAAAGGCTAGCTAGTGTCCGGTTAGTCCAACCAGCAGGTGTCTGTAGATAGCTAGTGGAGATTCCCTATAGTCATGATGTTAATGACATGTCTTTCAGACATCATCTAATAGAAAAGGAAAAAGGAGAAAAAGGAGAGCTTTTTTTTATTATGATGATCATTATTTCTCCAGATGCTCAAGTCCTAGCTTCTCTATCATTTAATTTGGGCATGATTGCTCATGAAAACTAGGGAAAACATAGTAGGATCTGAAAATGGGATCCAATTCCAGAGCTAGAAATACTCATCACTTCTTGTGATCCATTTGTTTCTCAAGAGTTGAAGCTTTCTTCCTCTGCAAGTTTAGGAAAAATGCGTGTTAGTATCTTGCCATGCACAGTGCGGATATCTGAAATTCAAAAGGGAGCCAATACAATGATATATTTTTAGAATCTTGCTCAAACAAGTTGACAAAATAATGTTGGCTGCCTTCTGCATTAGCATCTCAATTGAAAAGGATAATTATGGGAAGTATTATATAGATGAAGGGAAAGTTCAAGAAAAACTAAAGTTGAAAGGTGAATTTCCTCTCCCTGAAACCAGAACATTCTGTGATATTGAAAAAAAAGGTGAAATAATTATAGGGAAAAGAAGCACTGCTTTTAATTAATAAAAATGTTTCTATTAAGAGGAAAGCAAAATTGATAGCTAGGGATGGATCATAATTTCATTTTTGTTAAGAGCTGCTAAATGTAATCCTCCTATATCATAACATATACTGAGTGCTTTGAGGAGTTTCAGCAAGAAAATGTTGCTGAAAATAAACTAGTGTTTATTTTCCCCTGAAGTTAACTCCAATAACCCTGATTGTGCCTTAGAAGAACTGAGCTGTTCTTACAACTGTATCAAAGGGATGGGGAACCTTTAAACCCACTGCAAAAAAAAATAAGTGATTCTGTTTTACAGATAAATGATGAGACCAGCTGAAGGCTGCGGGCTTTTTGGGTACCCTCATGGAATGAGAGGAAGGCCCACAGCAGGAGGCAATGCAGTAAGTTTTCAGGTCAACGTGACATGAAGACAGGGAGTGAGGAAAAATCCAGTAATGAACAATGAGTCAGTGTGGATGGACAGGTCAGCCTTTCTGATGGGGTACTGTCAGCAGCCTAACTACAAAGCTTTCCTCTGCAGCTACATCTGAGCTTAGATGGACATGCTGGCTCTGATCCTGGTTCAGGCAATGTGATGGCAAGTGAGACTCATAACCCGACCGCTGTGTTTTAGTACTTCAAGTGAGGAAGAAAAGCCTCTGGACTCAGGAAGGGCCTCTCTCTTATCCATTAAGGAAATGTTTTTCAAAGTGTAAACATCAGCTGGGAAACTAACTGCTTTCTGTGGCTTTGAAAATCTCCTCCCTGAGCTCCAAATTATTTTGGGCACAAGCTGTTTTTCATCCTGTGACAGTTAGCAGTGCCAGGGCCTCTAGTCACTAATGGAACATAAATAATTAACCAAGTGATACTCCTGCAAGTTTATCTGTAGTGGAAAACACTTTTATCTACACAAGCAAATGCGGCAGCAGGGGAAAACCAACTCCATAAACAGCCCACTCCAAGATTTTGCCCAGGAAATCAGTGTCTCAGAGGTCAGTTTCTCCAGTCCTCCGGCTCTGCAGCAGGGTCTGAAGGAGGATTTTGGTTGTACGTTTATTAGTGTTTTTTCTTGATCTCTTGAGCAAGTACTTTCCAGAGACACACATAAGTTAGGGGATTGCAGCTCAGACCAAACAGCTTCACCTCATGAATAAGGCCACAGAAGAAATGGAAGAAACCTCATGGCTCTGCCCCAGACACGTTGCAGCTTCAGGGGAGCACGAAGGCAGATTAAAGTGGCTTGGATATCACACTCCCTGGGTGGAACTAGGCAGGTGTGCGAAGAGGGGAAAAAAAACCCTCATTTGTGGTGAAACATCTGGTGTAAATATTGCACATGAGGTACAGCATCCACTTTTCTACAGTGCTGAGTCTCATCCACTCACCTGAGGTGACACGAGGCAGGAATCACTTAAAATGGGCAATCATATGTGCTATAGAAGCTTACAGAAGGTTTCCAGTTTCAGCTCAAAAGCCAAGAGCAGGACTCTGCACTGGTTGTGCCTTAGCCCCAGGAGGGTTTCTCAGTCTGGAGTGCACCGCACATGCAGCAAAGTTGGAGACATGCTGCATCCCAGACCATTCTGGTGTGGAGGTAAGGGTTCAGCCCCTCAGTTCAGGCTTTCTTTGCAGCGACAGAATAAGGATGTTTCTCTGATGCAGGCAGGGTTAATAGTCAAAGGGTTTGTCCCTGAAACCACACTGTAGCACTACATTCCACATTTAAATATGCTGCATGTATTATTCATCTACTTGCAGCAAGCAACCAGAGCGGAGGCAGCTGTCAGTTCAATTAGCATGTTAGAGCTCTACCCTCCAGCTGCCTCTGGGGGGCACGATAAGGAACCATGTGGTCCATGGGACCAGTGGCCCACGCTTTCAGGCTGGGGAGCAATAGTTTGCCAGGGTACCTGCAGTCTTGGAAACACCACCAGTGTCTAGAAACACATCTAGTTCTGTCTAGGGAAGGCCAGAGGAGGAATTTGTAACAAAAAGGGAAGGGGGGTTTCTTGCATCTCTTTGTACTGAAAACAGGCAGTCATGAGTCTCAACAGTTTTTCTGCATTCTTTCCCCTGTACCTTTATCTTTCAGGGCTTCTCCATAAAAGATTACAAAAACTAAAAACCTTTGGGATTGTAGCTTATTTTCTCTGCAGTTTGCTGGATACAGCGCCTTGCATGTCACACTAATGATTCTAGTTGGGATCCTTTTATACAACTAATTTGACTATTAAGCAAAACATAAGCAATATTCTGCCAACTCTCAGTGATAATTGTGTCCACAATAGCTGGATGTGATACAGCAGCAGCAAAATTGAGGAAATCCAACAGCTGTCTGGCTCCCATTGTGCTTACACATGGCTGGCGTATTACAGCTTGGTGGGAAATCATTATACGAACCGAAGCATGGCCCTACTCTCTAAGCACTCAGGGTTGAGGTTTGATATTTGACTAGACGTATTTCAGTTATGGTACTCTCTCTGCTAACAAAGGCTTATAAAATTTCTAGAGAAAACCACATAAATTAGCACAAACTTCAAATCTCTAACATATCTCAGCAGAAAGCAAGCCTTTGCACAGACAAAACAGCATGGAGCTACTGCCCTCGAAGGCTGGCTGGCCTCCCATGCATGTCTGTACATCTAGAGAACCCAAGTCATTAATCCTATACTGAGTTGGTCCGTTTAGATTTTGGGCTGTCCATCTCATTCAGAGCTCTCATACAGATTGCTGAGGTTTTTTTCCTTCATGTAGAGAAGGTCTGGTTAAGGTAAACTTGTTAAAATGGCCCAAGATTACAATGCAAGACTCAATATAAAAAACAGAGGTGGTGAGAAAATTTGTTCCCTTATATTGATCACTACTGAGTTACAATGTCACCTCTACTGCATAGAGCACCTAGCACTGGGGTGGCTGTATAACAACGCAAACATCTTGAAATTCTCAGACTGAGAAATACAAAACACAGGTTTCCTCTATGTCCTGCTTTCAGCACAGTGAACAATAATAGCTATATTTCCCCAGTAAGAGAAAGGAAGAAGCTAAAGGTAAAAATGCAGATGAAACATATCTCTTAGGCTGATGAGTTGGTACATAATAGCACTTTGATCTTATCAATTAGAAAATGATTTGACTTCAATCTTTTCTACTGAGTATTATGACCATATGATCATACCAACATTCTAAACTAAAGGATTAGTTCCAGCTCAAGCATTGTTTATACACATACTTTGTTATTCTGCTTCATGGAGAAATGCAGGGGCAGCATCTCCAACAGAAAAATAAATTTTCTTCTTTAATGTCATGAACATGGTAGCTCTGCAATCAGGGGTAATGTTTAAAACATTGGCTGTATCTAGGGACATAATGTGGCAAGGAATCTTTCCATGCATTCAATGAGAGGTAACAGCACACAGATAAAATACTAATCCCTTGTTATCAGCTCTAGGTAACAGACTAAATGCAATTGTCAGAAATTCTCAGCAGAAATTGACAGGACAAAGAAAGGGTTCATTTGGGGTCACTGGAAATTCCCACTTCATTTGCACAACCATTTCAGGAAGTGTTCTGAGAGTCTTGCTTTCCAGCAAAAGTTTAAGCAATTAAACATAGCCACATCTTAACAATAGCTGAGGCTCAGATCCCCAAAAGTATTTAAACACTAACTCCTACAGATTTCAGGAAAGGCAATCCAGCATCTTAGCACAAATGTCCTGCCAGGTGAAGAAGCAGAAATCTCTCTGAAGCCAATACATCTGTGCCATCCATATGTCTGTTTTATGACAGTTAAGATGTTGGCAGAGAACCAACAACAAATTAGAAAAATACTTTATTTGAGTTATTAACCATATGTTAACTCCCCACTCACTCTGACAAAGGATATGAAAGGGGTTTTTTTATTTTCTCAAGGTATGATAATATTCTCAGAGAAAATTTATACTGGATTTCATAAGTATTTGGTATATTCTTTGTTTATTGTCTCAGTGATCAGCCATTAGCAGTGAATCGCTGTGTTGATATACAAACCAGAAAACAACAACTACAAATAACAATCAGTCTCTGCCTCAGGACACACAGGTTGAAGAGAATGATCTGAAAATGCTTTAGAGATGCTTGCCAAATCCAAACTTACTCTTTATGGCCATAACAGATGTTTGCTAATTCAGGTGGGCACTTAAGCTATAAAAGCAGATTATGCCTACGCTCACAGCTCCGAGTCACCTGTGCTATGGCCACGGCTGTGCCAGCAGCACATAAAGCCTGAAAGGTGGAGAAAGGCTGCAGTGACTCCCTTAGGCTGATAATTGTGACTATGCTGGGATTTGCCCAGGATGTGAAAACTACATACTCTTCCAATAAGCAAACTCATTGTTCCTGGACTTGATATGAAATACCATGGCCTCGGTTGCTGATGATGCCTGAACCCCAGATCTTTGACTGTCTATGTGTACATATAAATTCTTATGCCAAGGGTACAAAAAAAGCTAGAGAACTGAACCAGGAGCCCGTTATAAGAGGTAGAATGATCTGATGGTTGCATCCTGAATTGTAAAGCAGAGAAGCTAAGTTTTCTTCCTTTTTCTCAGCAATATGCATCCACTGTCAGCTGGCAAGCTGACAAAAACTTCCATGCTTCATTTTTTTTTACATGTAAACCTGATTAATCAGTCATATGAATAATTTAAACTTTCCTCTGTCAGTGTTGGCAAATGGTAGCCAAAAAAGGTATTTTAAAGGAACCTTTAAAAGACAGCGTGCATGGGGAAGGATAACCATGGGCAGGGAACAGAGCTGGATTTCCAGGGAGCTGCTTAGAGCTATACCATTGCTTCTTTGGAAACCAGCATTGCACCTCTGCATCCCTTAGCTTCCTTATACACAAAATGGAGATAACAGTACCAAGCTTCCCTTTATAAAGCACCTTGACTGAGGAGAATTTTACATTCATATTGGCATCTTGCTTCTTGGAACTATGTTTCCAGAACACTATCACCACCCTCTCCCGCTTCTACTGAAAACTCCTTTTGCAGTCATCAACTTGGAATGATAGAATCATAGAATAGTTAGGGTTGGAAAGGACCTTAAGATCATCTAGTTCCAACCCCCCTGACAGGGGCAGGGACACCTCACACTAAACCATGCCACCCAAGGCTATGTCCAGCCTGGCCTTGAACACTGCCAGCAATGGAGCATTCACAACTTCCCTGGGCAACCCATTCCAGTGTCTCACCACCCTCACAGTAAAGAACTTCCTCCTTATAGCCAATGTAAACTTCCCCTGCTTAAGATTAAACCCATTACCCCTTGTCCTATCACTACAGTCCCTAATGAAGACTCTCTCCCCAGCATCCTTATAGGCCCCTTTCAGATACTGGAAGGCTGCTATGAGGTCTCCATGCAGCCTTCTCTTCTCCAGGCTGAACAGCCCCAGCTTTCTCAGCCTGCCTTCACACGGGAGGTGCTCCAGTCCCCTGATCATCGTTGTGGCCCTCCTCTGGACTTGTTCCAAGAGTCCCATGTCCTCTTTATGCTGAGGACACCAGAACTGTACAGAATACTCCAAGTGAGGTCTTCTAACTTCCTACTGTTTTAATGTTAGTGATCCAAGACAAGGACAGAGAGCTAAAATGAGCAACAAAACCATGGGCCTTCATTTAGAGACATTATCTGTTTAATAAATATGACTGTAAAAGCAATAAACAATAGCAATTATACATTACGCTACATTGTATTTAACGAAAGGGGAAAAGAAGATGAAAAAGTACATCAAAAAAAGTAATTTTAAAATTAGAAATAGTTCCAACACTATAAGAAAACTTTTTGATTGGCTTACTATAAAAATAAGTTGGCTAATGTTGGACTTCAGTGGGGACTATTGTAGAGTTGCTGCCAATACTTGCCCATCTTTCGTAAAGCTGTAGTTGCAAAGACAATAGCAAACCCAACCTGCTGTGTTTCTGTACCTGTCTTCAGAGAAACAACAGAAAGAGGCAGAGGACTCTGTTCAATGATTATCCTTTAACTACAATGTGCCTAGTGTTCACTTGGTACCACTTTTTTTCTTTGCCAGCAACTAAGTTGATTTGGGCTTATACCCAATTTGTGAAATTCAAACCCACCACCACTATGAACCCCCTGCACAGGGACTCCGGGCAACATCGGCAAGACTGCATTCTCCTGGTTTTGAATCAGTTTGATGTGCACAATGTCTACTAACCAAAATCCACTCCTGCCAGGAATCAGTGTGCCTCCTACACGTGCTACACTGATTAGGAACTGCTCCGTATTTGCTTTCACCTAACACAGTTAAGTGTACACTGGTTACTGTCTTTTTCTCTTTGCACTTCAAACCAAAGTCCTGGTGCTAGGTTTACCTGAGTTGGGATGGAAATCAACAGCTGTAATGACCATGGAGTAGTCTGCGGGTAGCCAGTGTCTTGGGAGGACTTGTTCAAGGTATGCTAAATTGTTTTCCTGCTGTTCCCTTTCATACTCTACATGAACATATCCTGCAGCTTCATTTCTGGTTTCAGTGTAAGATACAAACTGATTGGTAAGAAATCAAATCTTGTACAAGAGTAGTCCTGTGGTGCTGGGGCTCAACATGCACGGGAACAATCCCAGGCCAAATTCTCCCTCCTGTGCCCAGAGTGGAAGGAGTTTGTCCAGATCTCCAACTAAGGTGGGTTGTCAAGCAGGTCATGGGAAACTGTTCATAGACATTTTCCTGCTCCCTGTTCTATGGGCAAGGTGTCTTTCAAAAACTGACAAGCCTTGGGGTGACTCCCAAAGGCAAGATCTCCTGGGGCTTCTCCAGACAAATCCAAACATCAGCACTAAATGCAGTTGAGGGCGTTACTAGGGCTTTCTCTTAGACAAAATTGAAGGTGTAAGGCTGGTACAAAGTACAGTGTAAGTCCATGCTGGCAATAACCTTCTGCAACTGCAGTATGGACAGACCTCCCTCTCTGTAAAGCATGCTAATTCTGTTCCATTCAAGGTTAGGAGGCAAAAAGTTATCTTTCAACAGTGATATCAGTGGGATGCCTTGGTGTGAGTAGGCTAAAAAAGCTTCTTTAAGAAAGAGCCTGGCCTTGTGGTTGGGATCACCTAAAATTGCACCCAGCCTCCTTGCAGCCGTGGGGCACAGGCAGCAGCTGCAGCTAGAGGAACGAAGGGCAGAGTCCAAACAAAGACAAACCAGGCTGAGCAAGAATACTTTCAGTGCCTTGAAACTCCAGTGTGATTCTTTGTGTGTGTCCTATGAAAGTCTGCTGAGGCGGCTAGCCCTCCCGCAGCCCAAAGTGCTAAAAGAGCAGTTAAATCTAAAGCCAAGAACCCTAAACATCCCCTCCCACCTCCCCCAGCACTTCTCCCCCCACATCCCAGCCCACCCCTCTCCTTAAAGAAGAGACCCCCATGCATATTCTTGGCTATACCATTATGAATTTTCTACAAATTAGAGACAGATCCAAAAAAAGAGAGTGGAGGGGTGAGGGGAAGGGCAGCAGGAGTGAACAGTGGTACCAGATCTTCTCCCCCCACCCACCCCACTAAAATTGAACACCTGTACAATGCAGTTCCACTATGGTCTCAGTATAATGTCCACATGCACAGGCTTAAAGCTAAAAACCCTTTGTCATCCGAAGAATTAAAAAGTCCAAATGCAGTGAGCTCTCCCTAATTTTTTTAGATATAGATATGTATCGGTGTCCTCAATTCAACCATTTACATAGGTAGGGATTTCTTTTGTGCTCTGGGGCTCAGCAGCTGTGGAAATACTTCCTGTGGCAAAAAGAAAAAAGAGAACAAAACAAAAGAGTCAGTAAATAACAAGTGTGATTAGCCAAGGAAGATATTAGAAGGTATCACCTGGCTTGCCTTTGGGATTCAACTGTTCCAGACTGACAAGTTCTTCCCAGAAATATTTTCTTGTCATTCAAAACACTGAAGGTGATGTCCTGTTCTTTTGATAATGAAGATGATTCACCCATGGTGAATAGAAGAGGGAGAGGCCAGAGCAGAGGGGTGGAGTGAAGGAGGGGTTGTGGTCCTCAGAGGAAACTCATTTGCAATGATAAGATGTTGGAGATTTCACAAATAACCTTAAGCTTTGCATTTGCAAAAGAAGAGCCTAAACCACTCACATCAAGAAAATAGGAACCATGTTTTTTTGCTGCCAGAGTTTGGAGAAAAAAATTAAATGATCCAGTGACATTCATTCAGATTCCTCCAAGGACGCATCCCTGAATGTTAGTCAAAGGAGTTCAAAAAACCTGGCTTCTGAACAAGCATACAAAAGAGAAACACCCAATTACAGTCTTGTTTTGTTTTCCCAAAAGAAAGAAAACTCATTTAAAAAGAAATTGCTGTTTTCCAGAAACAGATGAGGTGGTTGTAGTGGAGAGTGGAGGCCTTTGCATTTCCTATTCTGTTCATACCTATGTCCAAACCTTTTCATTTTGTCAATGATCTCTGATTGTTGGACTGATTCCTTTTGATAGAGAATTGACTCCATTTATCCCACACATTTACCTTTTGCAGTTACAGGTACAAACCAAGGAGTTATAAAAGGCTATTTTCTGATTCAATAGTGTCCAGTATCATGGCTGAGAAACACACAAGATGCTGGCAATTGTAGAAAGCCAGAAATGCTACAGTTACACCAAATGAAAACCTACCCCCAAAAGGCTTCAAGGGTTTAGTTTCCAACACCAGAAAGAGCAGTTTTGACAGTACCTTGAGTAGAACTAGCAGGTGACTGACTCCTGCCACTTCTGTCTCAGTGACCTGTGAAAACATGTTTCCCTACCCCTGAACAGCATGAACCATGGCCATTTCATTCGTTTAGAAAGGGGAAGCTCAAAGCCCATCTTAATTCTCGAAAGAGGGTTCCTGACCTGAAATTGGGTGTTTCTCCCTTAGCACCAATTTTGCCTTGGAGGCTTCTGGAGAAAAAAAAGAAAAAAACCCAAACAAACAAACAAAAAAGAATTGTTAAAGTTTAGGACCCACCGCTCCGGGTCTTGGCTTGAAACCTCTTGGTGATCCACAAGCCTTTTGGAAGTCCTCTGTCCAGACTACCTTGGTTGCATTTCCTTTCCTTGGGTTCTGGACTGTGGCCTGAGGTTGCTCTGTATGGGGAACACCACATGGGAAGGTTGGTCCCCTCACTCCATCCTGTATTCTGCTAAGCAGGGATGTCCTGGTCTGCTGATGGATAGCTGCTTAAAAGCTTTTAATAGCTATCAGATCTCTCCTTAGTGATCAGGTGATATCAGTATTGACTGCAGTGGGGCTTTCAACTTAGACATTAGTTTAATCAAGAGACTTCTTTTTCCTCCCAGGTTATTTCACAGGCCACAACCTTAGCACATCACATTCCCTCCTTTAATTGCCCTTTCCCTTGCTCCCTCTCAGCAGTAGCTATGACTCCAAGGCTGCTTTAGTGAATACTCCCATATATTTTAGGGACATCTTCAGTTGGAATCTAAGGTTTGGTTAAGCTGATGAAATTGTGCAAATAAGGGATCTCAGTTACAACTATGCCTCACTCCTGTGTAAGTCAAAACAGCCGTAAACTTTAATTCCTCTAAAGTAGGACCATGTCCTTATTTGCAGGGGTCCTGTACTGTACTTCTGGTCTGGTCCTGCAGAATTGTCACCCCACAGGTGAAACTGAGCCATGTCCGAGCAATGCTTAAGCAATGCCAACTTGACCTGAACACGTACCCAGGCTGAAACACCCCTGCTCCATCCCAACACTTTTACTGTAGTCAGGGTAACAGGAAACATATAAGCATGAGCGAATGTGTTACTGATCTCAGTATGACCCCTTGAAGTCTATTCACTTTAGGTCCTGTGAAAGCCTGCTTTGCAAATTTTCAACCACAGAGGCCTGTGGGAGATACCAGCCTGAGGGCAAACCCAGCTGTTCATTGCTGAGATCCCAGGTTTTGCTCAGTTTCCCTGGGAATCAGCCAGGCTAGCATTGCTGCTGGCAACAAGGTCTGGCACAGCACAAAGGCCAGAGCAGTCAAAACATCAGCGAATGCTTAGATTTTAGATATGACTTACCAAATCACCTGCTCACATCCATGTTCCAGGTGAGGGTGGCTGAAGTTCTCCTGGATGTGGGGTTTAGACCCGCAACTACACCAGCCCCAGCAAAATAAATTAAATTGCCTTATAGCGCAAGTTAAGTGCTGGCAGGATTTTTAAGAAGCAGAAGGGATCTACATAGAGCAACTAGGAGAGAGAAAAAGCCTAAAACTGTTCCCCTCCCTTTCATCACATGGCAGTGAGGGAAAGGGAAGAGTTAGCAAAGTTTCCTGTAGCAAAACTAATGTTGCAGCAGAAGAGGACAGGGGAAGGAGTGTGCAGGAATATGGGAAGGGGGGAGGTTGAGAAAAGGGTTAGCCAATTATAAGTCAGAGTCTGACCAGCTGTGGGACGCTGCAAGTTATTTACCTATGGGCTGGACTTCCAACTTCTCATCTACTAGTTGCTCAGGGCTCATCAGCTCACTTTGAGGGATATTAGGTATGCTTTCCCTCTGACTGACTGGACTGATCATCTCTTGATCTTTTTCATTCTGCATCTGTGCATATATATTAAGGCCAGGAATCTTCCTAAAACATTAACAGAAACCATCATTGTGGGGTACTCTGGCATATGATGTAGTATCAACTTTTACAAACCAAGAAACAAATCACTGCAAGAAAGAAAACCCAACAAAACCCAAATACCTCAGTGAAAGGCAGCAATGGGGAGAAGGAAATGGCTCAGGGAGGGTCATACCTTTTGAACTTGTAGATTACGAAGACAGCTAGTCCCACAAAAACGACAGAGAGGAGCATCAGCATAGCTGAACCACTGTGACTGGGAGTGAGGTCCACAAGGGGAGCTGCAAGAGAGGGAGAGAAGGTTACAGCCACCTCCAGACTGCAGCAAAAAGTTTCTCCCTCCAGAAACATAGTTCATCCTCCCCTTATTGCACTTGTAGCATCTGCGCACATGTCTCCAGGGCTTCTCTCCCTTTCTAATCCACCTGGGAAGAAACGTGGGTTCAGACCATTTGCAGTGCTCAATCTATGCCTTCATGTGAAGTCCCATAGCTTTCTCCTTAGAGGCCTATCTCCTCTGGCCTGAAAGGACTGCCTGAAATACACTCTCCCATACTGCAGACAGTCCCCCAGGGTAGTTGCAGATGAGGTCATTTGGGTACCAAACCCAGCATTTTCTGGACAATCCTGGAGCTACCTGTGGGCTAACTTGTTATGTTGACTTTCTGTTTTGCTTACAGCTAATTTGGGTAGCTCCCAATGGATAGTGAATAATGAGCAACGGGTGCCTCAGTTGTACTGAAGCAACAATGCTCACCAAATGTACTGTTCTCTGATCAGTCCTGCTCCTTCCCAAGCAGAAGTACACAGCCCTTCACAGCCACTGCCTCAGCATCCATGCCTTACCATGGGAAGCTCTTCCCACATCTCTGACATTTTAAGTTTCTTCCTTTATCTCTTTCCTATTCATCTGAACATGTTCTACTCTTTCCCTCAGTGCCCTGCTCTCTCTTCCAGAAGTCTTCCAAGCAAGAGTGAATTCAAATTAAAAGAACACCACCAAAACCAACCCTAATCAAGCAAAAGTCCCTCTGTGCTTCTCCGCAGTTTTGCTCACCACCTTTTCATAGCTGCTTGCAAAATTAGGCCGCACAAGACAGCCAGAATCATGGTTTTCCCAGAAATACAAAGTAAATCATATTAAAAGAGAGTTTCCATCACTCATACACACACACACAAACTGAAAGGCATCTAGCATCCAAAAAGGACACATATAGGTCCAGTGGTCTCAGTTGTTCATGGAGACAGTAATAACACATACTGTAGTCAGACAAGCAGCTGTAGCTATGCCATTATAGAGGGCTAATGTTCACAGTAGATATAGCCTCACAGACTGTCTATATCTGGCATCATACACAGAACAAGCAGTAGGTAGTGCCTTCCTCTGCAAGGCAGGGAAAGTCAACATGAACCATACCTATCATACAAATCATCTTTCTCTCCGCCACTTCACATGCACTGAACAGACTCATCCAAAAACAAAGCCAGAAGACTCTTCATGAGGAACTGTAGTGATAGGACAAGGGGTAACGGGTTCAAACTTAAACAGAGGAAGTTTAGATTGGATATGAGGAAGAAATTCTTTACTGTAAGGGTGGTGAGGCACTGGAATGGGTTGCCCAGGGAAGTTGTGAATGCTCCATCGCTGGCGGTGTTCAAGGCTGGGTTGGACATAGCCTTGGGTGACATGGTTTAGTGGGAGGTGTCCCTGCCCCTGGCAGGAGGGTTGGAACTAGATGATCTTAAGGTCCTTTCCAATCCTAACTATTCTATGATTCTATGATTCTATGCACGCACAAGCATCTACACAGAGCACCTCCCGTATGAAGATAGGATGAGAAAGTTGGGGCTGTTCAGCCTGGAGAAGAGAAGGCTGCGTGGAGACCTCAGAGCAGCCTTCCAGTATCTGAAGGGGCGCTATAGGGATGCTGGGGAGAGAGTCTTCATTAGGGACTGTAGTGATAGGACAAGGGGTAATGGGTTCAAACTTAAACAGGGGAAGTTTAGATTGGATATGAGGAAGAAATTCTTTACTGTAAAGGTGGTCAGGCACTGGAATGGGTTACCCAGGGAAGTTGTCAATGCTCCATCGCTGGCGGTGTTCAAGGCTGGATTGGACAGAGCCTTGGGTGGCATGGTTTAGTGTGAGGTGTCCCTGCCCCTGGCAAGGGTGTTGGAACTAGATGATCTTAAGGTCCTTTCCAACCCGAACTATTCTAGGATTCTACGATTCTAAGCAATACTCAGCCACACACACCGCATACACATTTTCAGCTGTCACACTCAGCCTGATAAAACCAAAAGAGAAGTTAAAAGACTCCTTCCCACATCAAGCAGGTTATCCTCACGAAGGTGAGGAACTGGGATTAAATGATCTATCAATAGGAATTCCTCACACACCTCTATACCCCTTTGCATCTGTATTTTGTGGGTCTCTGCAGTTCTGTGGGATGACAAATTAGCTATCTGACAGATTCAGACTCAGCATCATTCAATGTTCTTGTTATGATGCTGTACTGAGAGCCTGGTAATAAACAGCTATTTAACTGCTTTGTGAGGAATATTAGCATATTTTACTCTGCCTTAGAATTGAGGTTGTTGTCTGTTGGGTTGGGGACGTTGTTGTTGCTTGGGTTTTTTTCATAAGAAGGAATAAACATGATGAATGCATGGCAATCTGCTGTCCACAATTGCTGTAAATTAATCCAGCCTTCAGTGTGGCCTGAACAAAGTAGATGGAGGTGTGAAACGTGCTGAGGCCAATGCCTGTCATTCTTTTGCGCTCTAGGGAAGGCACTTGCTCACGTATAAGACACACCACACAGAGTTTCATTTCTACAGGTTCTGCTTGAATATCCACACCAAGCTAGTTTAGATAACTGCACTTTTGTTCCTTTCAGCACCTCTGCTGCAGAAATTGCTGCTGTGCGTGACCAGACACATATGTAAAGAGGCATGGGAACATTAATGTAGGTATATGTATACATACATGTGCACTTACAAAACCAAATGCTGAGCTTTATGGTTGAGTCAACTTCAGCCTATAACTGTCCAGAGTTCATTCAACACAGAGTCATAGTGAAAAGGCAGGGAAAGAAGGGATACCATGGACCAGAGCAGAACATCTGCATCATGTTCATTGCCCTGGAGTAAATTTTCTAGAGATTGTTTCTAGTGCTAGCTTGTGTTCCAGGTTTCCCTGCTTGATTGTATTTATTTTTGTATAAAATTGGATTTCAAAAGGACAATTCTTCCTTGTCAAGCAAAACAATAATTTTCAGTAGTGATGTAAATCTCTCTTTTGGTGTTTTGTCAAATTCTAAACTATTCCCAAGTTTTGATGTTGTGAAATTGGGCCTTTTATTTAGACGGGGAACTAAGTCATGATCTCTGCAGCCATAAGGACCCATATTTCCTCAAAGACCTTACTGTAGCTGCTCTCTGGGCTTTTTAATATCTAGTTTGGCTGTTCAGACTCATTTTGCATTCTTACTGAGTCATATTTCTGCAAGAGACAAAATCCTGTACTGTTCCTATAGGACATTGTGAAGCCCGTTAGAGCCATCACTCATATCTCACCAGTGGCTTCGAAGAGAAGCATAACAAAGCCCACCTACACAAATGTGTGTTTGCATTTATTATGGCCAAAAATTAATTCCTGGGATGTGTGTAAATACAAATAAAAAATGTGCATTTCTGGTTAGCACAAAGAGCATGTCTGAGCCAAGCATCCTCTACAGGTAACACTGTATTTGAAGCTCACATTAAGATGCTTTTAGATATGTTTCTTTTATGAGACGGGCACTGAGCGTTTTCTAAAAGTACATATAGAATCACTGGTTATTGTTGAAAATTCATGTGGACTGACACCAGCTTGGGCAGACCTGTTCACACCATAAAAAGCCATTTTGCCAGTACAAGCAAACTGAGGATTTTAATTTGCAAATTAGGAAAATAAGATGATACCAACTGATCAGAATTATCAGCAGCTCCTGGAGAAAAGGAATTCCTGGGAATAGATTTGTTAGAATCACAGGCTGGTTTGGGTTGGAAGGGAAAGACTGTCTAGTTTCAACCCCCCTGCCATTGGCAGGGGTACCTTCCACTAGACCAGGTTGCTCCAAGTCCCATCCAACCTGGCTTTGAATACTGCCAGGGACGGACATCCACATCTTCTCTGGGCAGCCTGTTCCAGTGCCTCACCACTCTCCTATCTCTTGTAATAAATCTTATCTCTTGTTAAACAGGGACTGTGCTGTTAAATGAGGGTTTCGCATACAGAATAGACAGAGACTCATGTAATTAAATATCAGGACTTTGGAGATGGTTTATTTTGATATAGGATTAGTTAAAGTCCAAACTACCTAATCTTATGTTTGTGAAATATGTAAATTGATACTAGTCTTTCAGATTGCTGAACAGCTCCTGAAATGTGCTTAGTGGCTTAGAATGTTTGTTGACTATAAAATATCTGAATAAATCCAGGGCTAGCTGGTAACCTTTGCACTGTGTGATCCAGGCTGAATATGCCATGGTGCTGCTCAGCTGATGAATATTTCAGAGACAGCTCAGAAGTATGTATTTCTACTGATACTTATACTGCATTTCCATCAACAGTAGCAAATTCTCTAATATCAGTAAACAAAAGGATTAGTTGTAAATGCAAAACCACTATATCTTTTTGGCATGATAAAGAAAGGGGAGGTGGAGCAGGCATTTTAATGTCTGCCCGTATACTGAGCTGCTATTGCAACATAAAAATAAGAAATGTTTAAAATACAGCTGGTAGCACACTACTACCATCAAGGAATATATTGCTGGCTGTGCAGATGCAACAGAGAGTGTACACAGAAAGAGGATACTGACCTGTTGTTAAATGGGCAGCGTGGACAAGGATTCGAATTCCTGGCTTCAACTCAAAATGGACCAGGTTTTGGTTCAGTTTCTGGATCAGTCTTTCTGAAATCTGGAAAAAAGGAGAAAATAAGAAATGCATTTGTTTCTTGATCATTGGTTTAAATTGCCAGTAGGTGGTAGGGAATGAAGCTGAAAGCAAAGCAAAGATTTTGCAGAGGCACCAGACTTCCCAAGCACAATTTCCTATCCCCTTACAAAGAGGGAGTTTGTGAAAGCTGAATATCTGCCAGCACTTTGTCTTGAGCAGTTTGTGTACAGTTAGCAAAAAATGACAGCAACAAGCTGCTCTGTCACAGCTCTGGAGGAGCAATCCAGCAGCAAAAGGGAATTGAGTCCCAAAGGAACATTATACCCCCAAGTGCAAGTATCTGCAGGACCAGCCAGCAACAGCACAAAGGTGAATTACGTTTACTATTCAAGCAAAGAGAAGAATTTCAATTGGTAACACTCAATCACTCATTACAAATAACATTTTGATTGTTGAGGGGCCAGTTCCATGACCTTAGAGTATGGTCATAACATGTGATACATCTGAATCAAAAAGTCCTTACCCCAGCTTGCACTTTAATTTCAAGTCCTAAAACCAAATTTAATTTCATGAATCTGTGAGTTCAAGCCACCTGCTCCCTAATCTGAGAGTATGTACCAAACCCAGCTCAAATCTGAAAGCATTTACTGACTACGCAGTGTGGCTTAAACAAAATCTATGTTCCATCTTTTCTTATGGGTCACGCACAGAGAGAACATGCTCTTATATTCTCTCTTTCATGGGACAGACATTCCACAGAGTTTTTAGATCACTAGATTATTTTACCATAACTCTGACGACAAGAACTTTAGCAGAAATGAAGCAGGCTACTCTTCCTTAAAGAACACAACAGAAGAGATGAGCATTTGCTGAGATAAGACTCTATGAAATCTGTATTTGCACAGCAAGGAAGCCAACTTTGATCTAGTCTGTTGGTAAACATTCATTTTTTTCAGTCAGTTTACTACAATATTCACAGAGCCACTATCTCCATATCACTTTTAATTATATCCAAGAAGTTTCAGGCATGTTGCCATTAAAAGCAAAAAGTCCAGAGAGATGAATCAACGAATGGAAGCCAATGACATGGTGTCGGTAATTTGTCGTGTGTCTTTTGTATGTTCGTTAGATGTTTCCTGTATTTCATATTTTCTTACAGAGTGAGCAATTTTCCACTTGAACATAGCCACTGTTCTGCATTTTGCTTTATTAGGGAAAAGTGGTGGGAAAACTGCAGAAAAACCACTGGCACCCCATAACCCTTATTATGCAGTTGCTGACAAAGTGTTCTCATATCCATACCAAGATCAAGAGGAACCGTATTCCAGTGCTCACCACTTAATTTAGAATCATAGAATCACAGAATAGTTAGGGTTGGAAAGGACCTTAAGATCATCAAGTTCCAACCCCCCTGCCAGGGGCAGGGACACCTCCCACTACACCATGACACCCAAGGCTATGATTTAATTTGTTTTAAATAAATCCTTATTTCTTCTTGAAGATTAATGAAAAAATGTCAGAACATTCCAATGATTTTTACACCATCTTTTTCATGTTCTTCATTTTTGTCTGGTTGAGTTATTTCAGTAAACGCTACCCAGATATGATTAGATGTTTTCTGGCTATCATTCATCAGAGTATGAGATTTATCTGCCCTTTTTATTTTTTTTTAACATTCTTAATGGTTCTTTCAACACTCTTGGCTTATACACTTCATTTCTGGCTGCTGATCACTTGAATAGGTGCCTTTGGTACAATATCAATTTGGCAATAACTCTTACAGGCATTTTATTTATATTTTTTAATATATCTCTTTAAAGTTTACAATTTTTTTATGGGTGCCAGAATAAACAGTAAATATATTTCTTCCAATAGCAAGAAAAAATACCACCTGCTTACAAAGAGCCATCTGCTGAGCTCAGAGCAGCAGGGATGGTGACACAAAGATGCGCAGTACATGAAGAAAGCCTGGGAAGCAAATTATATCCCTCTTTAAGAATTTTAGCATATTAATAAGCAAGATTGATGAATATAATGAGTGCTTCATCTCTAAAACTGGAGCAACAGATGCAGATCGACATGTCATAACCCAGGTACATTAATGGCTTGTGGAAATAAAGGGAAAAATATTCTGGCCATTTCCAGCCCCAAATATGATCTCCATACCCCTGCAAGAATTATGTTCCTTTGTGTTCTGAGGTCCTGAGGCTGCTGCGGGAACTGAGCCTCAAAAAAAAGCCACCACAGGACAGTAAACTGAAGACAAAAGCCAACTACATTGTGTCATTCCTCTTCAAAACCTTGTGATAGCTACACAAAATGGTCAGGGAAATAGCAGTGGTAATAACCACACATGATACCTTCTAGACAAAAAGAGTCTTAACATGGTGTATAACTGAGAATGCAGCTAGCAAATATTGCTATCTACTACTGGAGAATGGTTTCATCAAGGATTTGGACAAGAAATGGAAGAATAGCAGAAGCTTGAGGAAGTCAGCATGAGAAGGGACCAGAGACTTTGTTGGGCATCTGTGACATGAAGGAACACTGAGATCTGACCTTGCCTGCTAGAGGACTCCTGTAGTGCAGACTGAAAAGGGCAAAACAATAGCACTGTTTATAGTAATGCTTTACAGTCATGTAATTGCTAAGCTGTAATGTTTACATTACAGCTGAGAGGTGCTGTGGAAACCTCCCAGCAGGTGAATTGAGTATGTAAGAGAAAGCTCAACCAGCATTCTTGTCTGTCAAGCTGATGAAAAAGAATAATAGGAAGGGGAGAGGCAATAAGAGTGGTAGCAAGAAAAAGGAAGAAAGGCAGAGAGAAACAATCACAACTGAAATTTATTATTACTGTATTTCATTGTTACCTCATCATGAATGAGGACTTCATTGTACTATGCCCTATACAAATGCAACTCAGAATAAAATTATTTCTGCCTGAAACCATCATTATCTCATCAGAAGCCTGAAATAGCCGTCACTGTTCCAGGACTATCTGCAAAGTGTCAAAACAGGAAGCAATTGCTCATGCTTTTGAGAGTATACAGCAGATTTCCTTGGCTCAATTAATTATATGCTCTCCCAGTGGCTTTTCTGGGTGCAGCTTTTCTGCCTGAGTCTTTATGGAATCTGTACAAGCCAAAAAATGAGTAACAGACTGAGACTTTCAAAAGCGCCAGAAGTTCTCGTGAGATTCAGACATCTGCCTTCCTCAGGCAGCTCTGGAGATTCCCGACACACACTTCTGAGGGAAGAACAGATGCATTCAGACACGTTTTTAAAATGTTTGCTTGCTTGGTACAATATTTTCATTTTGCTTTATGTGCAAAGTCTGATTCTCTTCGAAACAGACATATAGACAGTATAGAGAGAGGGAGAAAAATTCACTTCTGTACTTCTAAAAGTATCTGAAAGAGAAACCATACACAGTGGTTTACAAACATCATTATTTGAAGTCAACAAGCAGGTTACACACAGCTAAAGGGCCACTAAGACTGTACACTGCTCTCCAAAGTTGAACCTGACAATGTTTCTGGTCCTCACATGGTCCTGAGGGTATCTATGAACTGCAGATCACTCATGACACTCACTTTGAGACTGGAGAAGTGGCTCCTTGGCTTTTCTTGTTGTATCAAGCCTATTTCTAACTCAGTTATCAGACTTTAACCAGGAGTGGTTCTGACTCATTTAATTTTTTTAAAACATAAAGTGTCTCTGAAGTAAATCCCCACACAAAAGCCTGATCTTAGTCACAGAGGTAATGAAAAGTTTTCAATGGGAAACATTTTAGGTCTTGTGCCTCCCTTTATTTCTGCATTCAAAGCAGCACCATGGATGCATTTTTGTTTAAAAAGCAAACAAGAAAACATCAAAATACTTTGGCCTGTTTAAAAAATAGCTATGCATTGATCCAACAGTTAGACCTTCAATTGGGGAGCAGGTTGGCCTCAGGCCTGTCCCTGTTCCTCTCTCACTCCTGGAGATGCAACTAACTCAGCTGAAGACTAAACTTCTTAGAATAGCAACCTCCTAATTTATAGTCTTCAAGAGTCTCCCTTGTGAAAATAATTAGCTTTCAGAATTAGTTTTGGTCCTTAACTGAGCCTCATTGACTTTATCTGCTTCATTTGCAGAATTAAGCATGATGTGCAAAAATAATTCAGTAACAGAAACCATTCTTCATGTACCATTTTTCATTAAAGGACACATAATGAATAATAATAACAGACAATTTGTGAAGAAAAAAAAAGAGATTCCAATTTAAAAATGGAACAAAACAAAAATTAATTTGGCTTCTCTTAGCATTTTGTCAGAATCAGGACTGTGAAAGAACCATGTGCATCAAGAAGCAGAATTATCACTCAGAAGGTCATTTCCCATACCCTTATTGAATTTTGAAACCTCTGGTGTAAATTGGTTTAGACTAATTGAATGTGATTCAACTGTGCCACTATCTACCAGCTAGGAATCTAGATAATTTTACAGATACTGTGCAAGGATCTCAACTAATGACTGTTACACTTCAATTCATTGAGTAAATCAATAAACAACTAAAGAAAGAATTATGCATATTGATTGATAGGAAGCAACTTGAACTGGCATTAAAAAAGTGAATCAGGAGTCAGGGCAAATGCAAATTACTTTAAATTGTGCCACTCATCCTGCATAATCCTGTTTACTTTACATGAGACCTCCAAAGCTTGCTTGTTTAGCACTGAAAAGAGCATAATCACTGACTTAGAGCGTTCAGCAGGAATTTCTTGAGATCTTTTAATGATACTAAATTCAAATTGCCATTAGTATCCAGACATACTGTGACAGCACAAAGAACATTCCTGTGTTACTTTGGGGCAAGACCTGACCAGCAGATATGAACCTGGACTTAAAAGCCAGGATCCATTTTAAATGAACAAAGGTGATCAGAAGGAGATTTGAGAATCAAGCGCTGCTCTGTACACTGAGCAAAAGATGAGAAGGCAAGAGGGCTGATAGCCATATGGCAGGAGTTAAAAATATTAAGACAAGCTATACAGACAGCCTCTTCTACAGCACATATGCAGCTGATCAAAAGCAGCTGGCTAAGGAAGAGATCCCTGGGTACACGGTCTTCTGGTTCACATTATTCCATTCTTTCCACACCTGCCTTTAGTTCTTAAAGACTGCCCCAACCTTCCCTAAGCACCCAGTGGAAGATGGTCTGCATACAAAGGTACAGATGTTAAAAAAACCTCTGCCTAGTAAACACTAGATGATTTACCCCCTTGCCTGGAATTTAATTTCCATGACCAATAGGCACCATTTTCTGTTAAGATTTGAAGGTGCTTACTGTCATGATCTTGTTGTTAAAATATTTAGGTGACAGGCACATCTGAAATACACCAGAGGAAAGAAAAGTAGTGAAAGTAAATACGCTAAAATACTCAAACTTAGGAGAGTGTATGAAAAAAATACACACAAAAAAAAGATAGAAGCTCCATCAGCTACAGTGAAGCAGAAGTAAAACTAAATCTGAATTAAGGAAAGAATCCTAAGATGCATACACATACAGGCTTCCTGAATGCCACTCTCCACAGCGTTAAATTCACCAGAGGTATCTTATCTTAGTTCATCAGTGCCCAGTTGATATTCAGTTATCCATGTCATTCTCCATCTCTTTGGCTGGATACAGATACTGGCCACAGCTGCAACATGTTGAGCACAGTTGGCTACCAATCAGCTGGTATTGCTGTTTGCTAAAGACTCCATCATGCCTGCTACTTTGCTGATAGCTCTTCCCAGAGAAAAGATTAATGGCCTTAAATGCAATTAACTAGTTGCTCCTACTTCTATTTTGCATTCTGCTTCTACAGTTATTTTGAATAGTAAAAGCATGAAAATGGAGAATTAAAGGGAAACACAAGAAAACATGAAAACCTTGATTTGGTGCGAAAGCACCACTTTAGAATTCTCATGTATCTTCTGCTTACATCTAATTTGACTAACAGGAGACACGTTCGCTAGAGTTTGACAAAAAGCCTCTGCTAAAAAACAAAAAGAAAGAAGATAACTTGTGAAACGTATCAATAAGATTGGCCTTCAGAATCTTCCTATTGAGTAAAACTGTACACTGAAGTAAACTGAGTATGAACCTGTGTATTTGTACCACTGCCCTCTACTGAATTTTAAGTAGAATATATTCCTACACATTCATTTTGAATTGGATTAGTACTATAAATTACTTGAAATGCAACTAATTAGATGTTTGTCCTTCACTGGAGAGAGAGAATTCAGTGCTTTTGAAGCAGTGGATCTGAGTTTTGTAATCATCACATTCAACAAGCCTGTCCATAATGATGGTGTAACAACGGCATGCCAGCCCAGGTGGCCATTGGCAATCTGGGTAGCTGTTTCTCTAAGACTGGGATATTTTAGTGGTGTTGCAGTGACAATGTACAAATCAAACAGCAGTGTTTTACAACTGCCAATTATTTCTACATTTTTAAGTAGGTAGGTACTCTGTCTTCAGCTACTGTGAAATGAAGCAGGGGAACCAAGTTGTACACCACAGTGTCCCCTGCCTTTGTTCTGGTACCTGGCATGTGAATATGGAGGATTCAAGGCTGTACGGTGCATCCCTGTACCCATATCATATGATGACAAGCATATGTGCTGAGTTTAGGAGGCTCCAGTAAGAGGGGAAAAGAAGGAGGTGTCTATTGCATAATCCATTCTCCTGGTAAATCCGCGCCTAGTGTGCATGGTGGGTTTTCTGTCCTTCTGTGGTATTTTATTCAGTTTAACCAACCTGTGATTTTGACAATGAGTTAGGTTTTCCCCTCCCTTGGATACTGGTACAAGGGCATTTGTAGAATAGAAACACTTATTTCTGTAACTCCTTTCCACCTGATTTATTCTGATTGTACATTTTCCAGAGACAGAAACTATTTGTCATTTTGTCTCTGGATAGGCTTGCCAGGTTTGTGTCAGGTTTGGAGAGTAACTTCTACATGTGATAAACCACCATGAAAAAAAAGACCTGTATAATTAAGGGCTTCTTTAAGAAACCTTATTCTATTACAGTGTTTGTTCAAACTAGTTCCATTTTGTTCCTGTATAAAGTTTCTTTTCCAAATTAGAAAAAGTCATACAGAAATATAACTCCTTTGGGTGTGTACCTGCAAACCCACAAACTCATATACGTGCTTTTGAATAGCTTGTTGCTTGCTTATGAACACAAAACAGATTTCTGTTCCTACCAGAAGAGAACACTACACATTATAAAGTACCTAAGAAGCAAGGTAAGTTACCATTAGCAAAAGCATCTGCTCTCAGTACTCATCCCAGTGACTTCAGACACAGGGAGAAGTTTCACTGAAACACTTTGAGAAAGGGATAGTGAAGGATCATAGGCCAAATGGATGACAAAACAGTGACAGTATCAGAATATGCTTCAGAGCTGAGGCCAAAGACACCTTTTGAGGCCTTCCCTAAGCCCTTCCCAGTGAAAATAATGCCATTTCCTATTGAAGTAATTAGGAAGGGGAAGGCAGGACCTGCAGACTAGTAAGAAAAACATTCTGATCATCCCGATGGGAGCAGGGGAGATACTTCTCCTTAAGAAACAGCGAGCTGCAAATGAGAAATAGCTCCTCTCTCTTCAAAGGTTACCATTTGGACCCTGCAGGATGCCAGCGAAGTTGCTGGAGTCCCACTGAAAATCACATTTTTTTCTTGTTCATAAAAAGGGTCATGAGACCACTGTCAGGGCTTCCTTTCTCCACAGCCACAGAGACTCCATTTGTACAGGAGGAAGAAAGAAAGGGGCAAAAAGAGGGAGTAACTGGCAAAATACAATAAGCGGCTGAGGGCCAGAGGGGAGCTGGGTCAGCTGTAAATTTGAAAGCTTATGGACTGGCTTCCTTGCCAATTTGTGATGGAGGAAAGGAGAAGGGGGATGAAGAAGAAAAGAGAGGAAAGATTTTGCAGAGCAGTAAATCTCCATTTCTTTGTTTAGTACACGGGTGGTGAAAATTCCAGAGGAAAGTAATTTGTCAAAAAAAGATGATGGCTAAGGATGCTGAACAGGGGAAAGCTTAAGGATATGGGATACATAGTGGTTTGAGGCCCACAGGTAAGTTAACAGGGCTTTAGACCACTACAAGAGGCAGCAGCAACAGGCAGTAACAGGTCAGGCAGATGAATAGGCTATGAGAAGACAAGAATACAAAAAGAAGAAAATACTGTTGATACATGCACTTATGGGAAGACTTCATTGATTCACAAATTGAGGGACAAATCCAGAGAAATGCTACAACCCTTGCGCCATCCAGTGGAGCAGCAGGCATCCAGTAATGCTGAGGATTTCACTGTAGCACTGAGGCTGTTATTGGTGAGCTGATGACACCCTCTACCCCAATACTTATATAGTCCATACCAACACGGGATATGTCTACTTCAGCCACGGACAAACTGTATGGAGAGGCAAAGAAACAGTGGTGCTTCACCCAAGGATAGTTATCTTTGCCCCTGGAATATGAGGTAATAAGCTGAGAGATATTCCAGGATTTTTGCCCAGCACAGTGTTTTAAGTCATGCTTGGTTCACCTGGTGGGCAGGATCTTTTGTGACTGCAGGGTGGTATAGTCCTCCAGTTGTCATAACCCACTTTAGCCTTGCACACAGAAAACAATCTATAGTGGCTGAACCCCACTACCAGTATCATTAAGAGGGCAGGCAGATAATCATAGAATCATAGAATAGTTAGGGTTGGAAAGGACCTGTAGATCATCTAGTTCCAACCCCCCTGCCATGAGCAGGGACACCTCCCACTAAACCATGCCACCCAAAATCCACTCCCAACCCTGTGCATTAAATTAACGAAGTTCAATCTGCTCAGGTCTACCACCCAGGTTTGTCCTCCAGTGCTTTCTAGACTTTTCACAGCCTCATAAACTTTGCCTTATGAAGCTACTTCAGTTCATGTTGGCAGAAGTCATCCCCTATATCCTTCCTGCCTTCTTCCTACTTCCATGAAGTAGAATGAAACTCCTAAGGACATGACATCATACAAATGTATGCCAATTTAATATTACTAAGGGAATCCAAATAGGAGTCTCACCTCCTATATACAGCTCCAAAACCTTTTTCCAGTGTCTGGAAGAGAAAAAACCCATTGAAATCATAAAAAAAAAACCAAACAAATCCCCAACAAAACCAAAGGAAAACCCTAACAAAACGTCCCAAAGAGGATGGAGCATGTATCACAGTCATTGTTTAGACCCCAGTGAATCAGATGCATTTGTACCACGATTATTTTTTCCACCTTCTCTTGGAAATCCTCAAAAAAGGCTATTTCACAAATGCATAAACACACACTTTCTCACATAATAGACACAATACCTGCTCGAGGTCTGCTGATGTTCTTTTATTTTCTCGTGTGGCATCTCGATATGGTAAAATGAAGAGTTCAGCAGATGAGGGTAGACCAGGGAGCACTGCGACCAGAATATGCTTGCTTGAAATACCTGTTGCCTGATACATAGACAAATAATGGTCAGATAAACACTGGGGATATGGCCCTGAATGCTGAGAGCTTCTTTGCTAAGGCATTACAGCACTCATACAAATGATGTAGGGTATATCTGGTACAGCAGGGAAAATCTTGTTAAAATCTACTGCAGGTAAAATGTCAGGGATTCATGATTTCCTGATCTAAGCTATTTTACCGTTCTCCAGTAAAATATGCAGAGTCCTAAGGCAACAGTGATAATCAGGCATGCTATAAGGAGCTTGTAATTAACAGTTGCATACGGTATGATTTGCTTTGTCTAAATTTAGCTATTTTAAAGTTACCTGAGTATACCAAGTCAGTCCCCAAGGTTGTTCATTTAGTCAGCTGTAAGAAACCATATATTATTGGGCAAGAATATGTGGGCAGAGCTATATTTTAGAGGTATGTTTAGCCAAAACATCTTAAAAGTTTTGCAGAGACTCAGGGAGAGAGAAGATGATGGATCAAGTTTGAATCCCAAAAGCCAAACACATTCTTAATAGTTCACATCCTGGGTCAATTCCACAAGCTAATGAGGACTTTTTTATTATTTTTTAAGTGTTAAAGATTGTATTAATCCACAAATTTTTATTTTTTTCTCTTGTTGGTGAAAAATCTTAAATAAGCAGTTAAAACTCAAAGCTCCCTTCAACACAAATTAGCCAAAATTCAGAAAAAAGTACCATACAGGCATCTCTACCATGTCTGGTCATGTGTTTCAGCTGCTGGTACCATGACATTACACAACCAGGTTGCAGAGTTATTCTACAAAAAGGAGCTAGTTTGGTCTTCAGGAAGTTTTGTGAGTTGAAAGGAGCAGAAACAGTTTGCTCAATCTTCCTCCATTAACTCTTTGTATTGTGGATTATCTGCCAAATGCATTTAAATCTCAAGATCCTGATTTACATCTTGTTCCCAAGAGCTAAATTTAGTAGATCACTTTTAAAGGAAAAGAAAAAGTGCTCTCAGATATAAGACAGACCACAGCAGCTGGATGCAACACAGCATCCCTGCAGCCAGGACTTGCAACCCTCTCAGACATTAATTGGACTTAGACCTCATGAATTCTTCTCCCTAGTGGTTCAAAAGCAGCCTTGGAGCAGCTGCCCATTGAAGGAAACTATGGATGGAGGAGAAGGAGGCAGCAAAAATGATTACAAATCACCATTACCTGAGCTGAGCCTGTGGCCATCCCATGTGTAACTGCTGACAGACCAGCGAATACCCTGTGGAGCTATGTAAAGGGAACCCTTTCCCTCCACAGCACACCAAAGAAAAGCATGTAGTGTTGCTGTTGTTGGTTTGGGGCTTTTTTTTAATGGAGGTGTAGAAGAACTGTAACAACATGAAGGTCTCATACATTCTTTCCAAGTATTCTGTGAAACCAGGGCTTGCATTATTTGTGCTTGTCTAACAGGTTGTTCTAAGACATCAACAAAAAGACGCAGTATTACCAGGTAAAAAAAGTCTTCCTTTTCAGAGGCTGGGAATGATTTTTACATTTTTTAGTCTGGAAGCTTTTTGGCTGATCTACTCAATTTATTTGTGTATTCATCAAAGGTGGGAGACAAGTCTCAGAAAGTCAATGATGTGAGCAAATAATAATGATCATAATACAAAATAGGATATTTTGTGATAATATGAAATCATCCCTACATGCAGAGATTTTGGTAGAGAGCTGTAATTTCTTATGCAGAATTTTTATCCAAGTCTATAGTAGTTTGTAATAAGAATGTAATACTTTAATAAAAGTTCATAAAAATTCTATAACACAGCTATAATTTCCTATTGAATTATTTAGTTATTCAACTCATTTTTATACAGTTTACTTAATCTGTAGAAATCTACTGGTTTTATCTTTAATTTTCACAGGAACTTCTCACAAAGGCTTGTTAAGCTGAATCATTTAGATATATAGGGAGGGATAATTAGATATCAATTTTATTATTTTTTTTCACTCCAGCAACAAAAAGGCTGTGTTTTCACTGTTCTGCTTTTTGAATGTAGCCTTGGTACTGTAGTTTTATAATCTTTTCTTTTTTACATCTTGATTTTGTTTTATTGAGTTGTTTATGTTCTGAAAATTCATCCTGAAGATAAAAAGATCCTTGAATACTTGATACAGACACAAATAAGTCAGAAGAAGTTCCAGATTTTTTTTCTCCTTTCCTCTTCACCTTCTGCCTTTTGAGGAAACTAAAGAAAAAAATCTCAGAAACAATCCAGATGAGTTTGTGTGCACCTGATTAGTGCACAGCATCTTTCCAGTCTTTTTGCATAGGTGATGCCATGAATGACCATATAAGCTTACTAATAATAGCTATAAGCCTTGTATCCCTTCCAAATCTGAGTATCTTCATTTTTACAAAGCAGAAACCCTGTTTCAAAGAGTTCCTTTCACCATCTTTTTTCCACTGAGCTGAGAAACCCCAGCTGTCTCTTCTGACTTTTTTTACCCTCTCAGTTTGAAATCCAAATCTTCAGCCACATAATCTGCTGTCATTAAAAAGAACATATTGAAGGCTGATTCTGAGCAGCAGATTGTCATAGGATGGGATAATTTAACCTGTCTAAAATTTAGCATTCTGGCCTCATTCTAGCTGAGTCTCCTTTTATAGTTGGTAGAAACAGAGACGCCTTGAGAGAACAGCTGATCTAGTCGTAATGTAGGCAAAAAGCAGAAATTAGAATGATTGTAACGACTGTAACATGGGTTATACATATTGCTTACCTCCACCAGAGCTCTCTTAACTACTCTACTGATGTCCCTCCTCCACTCTGGGATATCTGGGTTGTAGTCATCCAGGTTCGGAGAGAATGATAACCGCAGGGACTGAAATTGCTCTGCAGATATAATGAAATGGTGATGAGTAAAGACTGTAAAATGCCTTAGTGCCAAATGAATGGGCAAAACCTAGTGAAACCTGCTGCAGCTCATGTTTTGCTTAAACAGTCTGCAGTGATGCACAGACTGTCAGAGAATCCAGCAGTGTGTCCCAGAGGTTCACTGAGAATTTGGAGAATCTGAGAGATTCACTGCTTGAGTGTCATGAAACTGAAAAAAGTGATCGCTCCTTACTTCAATGGATGAACAGCAATGGAAAGGAACTGTGTTGGGAATATAAAGTACATGCTACCCTCTCTTTGACTTCTGAAGCAGGCAAGTCCTGTGAAAGTAAGCTATGATTGTACTCTCATAGACATGCCCCAATTACTTGAAATCCTAACTGGAAGGGGACAGGGATAAAAGTGGGAGAGGACTAGCCTTGGAAAACACACTTCTTAATCTCTGTTGCTGCTAAGACAGATTCCACATTGATTATTATGACTGTGTGCTTAGTCTAAAAAGCTAAAACTGAGATTCCCTGTGGTTTTTAAGCTCCATCTACACTACATATTTGTGTGCCCTGACTGCTTCTGAGGCCTGAGTACAGTATCAGATCAGTACAGATTTCTGTACAGAACTACAGCACACAGCACTGACTTATCTTTCAAGCTAAGCAGCTTTTGCATGAGTTAAGAGGCCTCTGCTGGCCAACAAGGGGGAAAACCAGCTTGCAAAACAACCTAACGTTTTGACAATTATGTAAGGATGACCAAATAGTGATAGAGCAGATGCAAGGGCTCTGGGAAGGAGATCAATGTTCTGCAGTCATCCCAGTCTAGACCAACGCCAGTCAGTGGCCCTCAGAGATGTTATGCTGAACTGATAACACTGGAACTGAGCTTATTGTCTCACTCAAAGTATACTGGAATAAAGACCTCATGTTGCTGCCAGATAATCTGGTTCTCTAGCTCTTTGACTATGGAGAATCCCATGTGAAATGAAGGGGGAAGAACTTACCATACACAGCAATAGTCTTTGTGTCCTGAAGAATTGTGTTCCCTGCTGAGACCTGAACGGTGATGGTATTCATCCCTTCCACAGAAAATGTGAATGTGATGCTCCCTTCCAATGTGATTAGTGGCTGCAAACATATCAGAAAAAGAGAAATTAAGTTAATTTGACTGGAAATGAAAAGTAAAAATGAGTTTGGCTCTCTATCCTATTGGGATGGGTTGAGGAGCTCCAGCTTGGAAACTTAAGACATAGAAGGGGTCCTGAGGCTTGGAAGCCAATTTTCTGGGGAGGACCCAGGAATCCAGATGAGGATGTCCTCCTGAAATTTAAACTGAGGTACCTGTAATTTCCAAAGGAGATAAGCCTTAAGATCAGGTGCTCAGCTGTCACACTCCTTTCCCAGAATTAGCTCTAAGTCATTTGTTTGTTCTGCCACAACTCAAGGAGGTTGTGACAGAACCAGAAGGCAAATTAAGATTTCTGATTTGTTATCTTTAGACATGGAGATGTCATTTTTGGAAAGTGATGGTGTTTAGTGAGGACACAGATCGCCTCACCTTGCTTTGGTATGCAACCAATTTATCAATGAGTTGTGCCCTCTTGCAGTGGTCTCTGATGGTTTTGCTTATTAATGAACAGGGTGAAAACTTCAAAGTACCCAGTATTAAGTCAAACTCTGTTGTCATTGTAGTCTGTAGTAAAACTCTCACTTCTACAAGAACAGATTTAGACCAACTCTGATCACTTATGAGCTTAGTAGATCAGAGGGAAGGTTAAAAGGTGACAGTCACAGCCTGTAAGTACCTCTAGGAGAAGATGATTTCTGATAGTACAGAGAGTTCTTTAATCTACAAACAAAGACATAACAAGATCCAACAGCTTGAAACCAAAGCTAGATACATTCTGACTACAAACACAGTGCATGTGTTCAATGCTCAGGATAATTAGCTCTGGGGAAATAGCTGGGGAGTGGGTAAGAAAAAGAAGCAATGAATTCTCCATCATCTGAGGAGAATTATTAACACAAAAAAAAAGAAGTCAGGTTCTGCCTTAATCACAAAGGGTTAAATCAAGAAGAAGGTACTGATGAAACCCTTGGACCTGCATGATACAGAAGATAATCATGTGTGCTTGAAAGTCTCTACTGGCTCTACAAAATCCATGTGAATCTCTCCCCTCAGAAACTAGTCAGGGTCTCCAGGTACTTCAGCCACAAAGATACGTAAAATTACAGTTACACTGCCTAGGCAGATTTTCCTGCACTGTAAGCATAGAGGCATTGGAATGTGTTGCATACTATTCTCATATCCAAGCGGAGCCCAGAGGCAGGGAGGTGTATTTGGAACCATTTTATCCACCAATAGCACATGATAATTAGGTCTTCTTGCACATGTGGTTTAGCATACAGTGTGGGGGCTCAGGATTGGGCTCAGCATATTTAAGGGGAGGCACAGAGCTGACGGCAGTCTCTTCCCTTGTTAGTCACCAGAGAAATGAGGTTTAAACTCTAGGGCTATGTAAAGTCACTTCCAGATATAAAACCAGCTGCAGTTTGAAAAGTTAGTTTCCTAAAAAAAACCCATAAATACCAAAACCCCTGAGATTCGTTGTTGTTTTTGAAGAAGGGATGGGGGGAAAACATACTTAGAAACTCTTCTGGATTTTGGTTCACTACATCCACCTTGATGAAAATGCAGGAAGAAAGCTATTGGCAATTTGCATGAAATGGCAATAAATCCTACAGCTAAGTCACAGCAACAAACACAAAGCAGTTTTTGCATTCCAGCACTGATATATCAAAGAGCCATTAGTTTCTTGGTCTCTGGATTATAATTTTCTTACATGACTATTTAGAAGCATTCCCAGACCCCTCTCTCCCTCCCTCCAAAGTCAGCTCCTCCAGGATTATTCTGACCTCAATCCACAGGGAATACAAACCTCCGTGTTGTTTCCAAACCACCAGACATAAGTAAGTGTTCCCACTTGGCTTGGCCACAGTACTGCTGTGGCATTGACCTCCTTGTTCTTTGTGGTGACAAATGGTAGAGATAAGTGAACATGTTCCAAGGGGCCTGCAGAGACAGAAGCAATAGTTGAGTCCTTCCTCCATCTGAAATAACCTGAGGGAGAATGGAACTGCAGGAAATCCACTGGTTTAGGGGAAAGAAGTCCTCCTGATCACTGTGGGGCATGGTAGTTAATGTTTCAGCTTGGTGCTATTTCTAGAGGGGCACAGAACAGGAGCTACCCACGTATTTGGACCTGAAAAACTTGGATGAATGTCATATGCTAAGGGATTTTATATATGACTAAAACAGTAGCGGCAGAACCCTGTTATGTGAATATGGCCTTCACCAGCAAGACATAAGGATGTGCAAGACAAATCGCTTCAGTGACCATGAAGCATCTCTGCTGATGCAAACTGCCATGATTTGGTGAACTTCGGCAGTGGTGTATCTGTTTATATCAGCTGAACCTCTGTCTGAAGGCAGCTATTCACTGAGTGCCTTAATTTTAATGTTACCTTATACTCCCTCCTTTTTCTCAATGGACTCTTTTATTTCTTTAGTATAAACAGAACATAATTCATTTGACAAGTGACATTATGCCCAGGGTTACACATTTCCCATCTTCTGGAGACAGATGGGCCTTTGTTGTTACATCTTGTTCTACAGATTATTTTTTACAATGTGTTCTGACTGTTCACTTAGAGAACAAAGCAATTGTCCTGAGTGACAGAGAAAGAAAAAGAAAGAAACCCCAGGGTGTATGGGTTTCTTAAACAAATTAAGGCCACACCTACATGTCCTACATCTGCAAGCTCCCCTGTGATGATAAGCAAAAAATACAGCCTGAGAGGATCGATTGTCCGTGTGGAGTTGAGGCTACTAAAGGATTTTATATATTTTGGGAGAGGATTTTTCAGGACATATCCCATGCACATATCACCACTTGGACCTTGCTTTTCAACCTAAAGGAACACTACCTATCCTGGAGAAAGCACTCTATACCCCTATACAGCACACACAGGCAAAGAGAGGCATAAAAACATTTTCCAAAATCAGACTGCATAAACAATGTCAGAATAAACAAGGAGCAGTGTTTCTGACTTACTACTGAAATGCAGTTTACTCTGAGCTGTAGACACAGCCACTGCTTAACCTGAAGCAGCCCAATTAAGAGTTATCCATGATCTGACTAACTAAAGCCTGCTATAAACCAGACCATGGCTCATTTTCTCTTTTATAATCAGCAGTCAACACTCTTCTTGAAAATTCATGAGAAGCCAGAATTTTACCCTCATGATTTTAATGGCATTCCCCTGCTCAGATACATTTCCATGATAAGGCTGTGCCTGCTTCCAGCAGGACTGTGAGACCTGAAAAACAGCAGTTTGCCAGGATAGACATCTTGCAGCTCTGGTATCCTTCGGGATGTTTGCCAACTGTCCAATGTCAGCACAGTCCTCTGAAGCAATAAATTTCTTAACACCTGATGCAGTGACAGCAGTGACAACGGAGTCCATGTAAAGTCTGATACACTTGAACATAACTGCTCTGAGCATGACTCAAATGATCCTGCACTGCAGAGAGTGCCCAGTATCTCCTTGGACCTTCACTCTATGTTGGCTAGGAAAGAACATGAAAGAATAGCTAAAGGAAACCAAATCTGCCTATTTCTGCGCACACAGCTGATGGGTCAAAGTGGCTGAAATGCTGAACTATTATCTGGCCAGCAGATGGGGATAGCTCACTCTGGATAGGCCCTTAGCTTGTTAGAAGACTGCTTTCTCCCACATCAGTTTGAAGAGAATTAATTTCTGAGCTTCGTGCAGGGCTATGGAGATTCCAAAACTCCTCCTGCCCCAGGAAAAAACTGGGTACAAGTCCCAGACAACAGAAAGAGAGAAGCTTCTCAAGATACTCACTTGGACAGGTGACATTATTCTGAAGCATTCAGGCAAATGTGTAACTAACTTTCCAGGGGGAAATTTCGGCCTGTCAGGACAGTTCAGAGACAGACGATTGGTTGGAGAAGCAGTTTATGTAGAATTTACTTTCCATCCACCCCAAAATGCTCCTGCCTTCAAATAACCTGCATTTCTGTATCCCTGGACCAAATGAAACAAAGGCACTTTTGATGTGCACTGGCCCTGCAGCTGCAGCAGGATGAGGAGGGCATGGGATGGAGGCTTTACTCATGTTTGAGATCACAAGCACTGTGGTTCAGTGCCTGAAGCTCTCCCCTCAGCAAGGCTGCTGGCTACAGAGAAGGGTGTCGCAAGGACCAGATCTGACTTCACATACTCATGTATTAACACTGAAACAAGGTGTCACCCAGTTAGCAGCCATTCCCCTATTCAGGCTGCACACTTCTTTTCTGTCGATCTTAGCAATACAGTGTGTCTATTGTAAGGATAGCTATTGTAACAAAACTCTCCAAAGGCTAAGCTCATAGAATCATAGAATAGTTAGGGTTGGAAAGGAAATTAAGATCATCTAGTTCCAACCCCCCTGCCAGGGGCAGGGACACCTCCCACTAAACCATGTCACCCAAGGCTATGTCCAATTCAGCCTTGAACACGGCCAGTGACGGAGCATTCACAACTTCCCTGGGCAACCCATTTCAGTGCCTCACCACCCTTACAGTAAAGAATTTCTTCCTCATATCCAGTCTAAACTTCCTACACCCCAAGCAAAGAGCTAACTGGCAATGGAAGCATTTAAACAGGATTTAGAAACTTTGTGGATCTAGGTGCTAGGCTTTGGAGGGGTCTGGATTTACTGAGCATCTCTGCCGTCAGCCAATCTATTGCTAGTCTGAGTGACAATATGCTTGGTCTGCAACCTGTTTTGAAGCCCCTAATTCTTGTCATGTAGAAAAAGGTGAGACATAGCCCTCGGAGCAGTCACTTCTGCAGGGGCTCAGGCACATGTAATCTGGGCCTGGCTGCAATGATCATGAAGTATTTAAGTCTTACGCTGGCATTACCTATTCAAAACACTGAAACATACACTATCAGCTGCTAAACCACACAAGCATGTCCAAATATTGTTTGTTTCATCTACTGTTTAAACAATCAAAATGGTTCTTAAGCTTCCAATGTCTCAAGAAAATAGATTAAACCAGCTATAAACCAGAAAGCCACTACGAGCGAGAATGAAGGCTGGACATCTGCCAGCCAAAGGTCCTTCTGAAGGGAGGCATTCAGGGAGATATTTGCTCCTGCTTCTCTAGTGCTCCCTCATAAACCTTCTATCTCCCACAGTTATACCTCCCACTGCTCCCATCTGTTGATATGACAGTGCACTGTTAAAGAGCTGCCCTCTTCCACTGAAGAGGCAGCTGCTTTCATGCTGTACAGATCAACTCCAAAACAAGAGTTAAAATATACGGAATGTGCTAAATTATCTAGACAGTATGTGGAGTTAATTTGGTAGAGGGTAAGCGGCATTCCTGTTATAACTTCAAGTTTTGGAATTTCCCTTTTTTTTTTTTTTTTTAGTCTACCTGGCACAGAAGCACACAGTTGAAACATATATCACTGACAACCCCCTCCTTCCCCCCCCCCCCACGCTCTGTATAAAGAAAATGATGCTCCAAACAAAATCCATTAGGGATGTTACAAAATTTCAGTAATAGATTGACCCTTTGGCATTTATAACCATGTGCTGGAATAAATATGAAAGAACACATTGCTATTTTTATGCAAGGGCTTGAGATACATTTCAGTTGTAAATCAGAACTGAAGTATAAAAAGGTTAAAAAGAACAGCAAAAGAGCAATGTGAAGATAATATTTTTTCTTGTAATACTCTTTAACACCATGATTTTGGTTCCTATGACAACAGAAAGACTGAAATGTACTGTTTTCCATCCCAGAGGTGGTTGCATTTCATTAGTGGGCAAAACACATACACAAACTAAAAGTCAAGGCTTTGAAAAGTGATTCAAGATCCTCAATGTCTTTGTTTTTCTAGAAGTGTAAGCATGCTAATGAAGGTGTGCCTCAGAAAGGGCTGGACACTCCTTTGAGGTGTCCTAAATTGGAATACCCAAAATTAGAGGTGGAATATCGTTTAAAAAGCAAATGTCACTTTTCCTTGTGACTCCTCTCAGTCTGGAGTCCTGTGCTGGAAGACAAACACTCATCAGACCCCACCACTCTGCTCCCAGTTGCAAAGCCCCAAATGTCATCTACAATGACAGCAGCTAACAGTGAGTATGAACATACATACATGTTACATGCAGGTAGAGGACAGCATTGTCAGAACCCAGGCTGTTTTCCACCATCACAGTCACTCGGAATATGCCCACGTTCTGGTAGATGTGCTTGATCCCATCTTCTGTTGAGCTCAGATTGGCATATGACACAGCGATGCCATCTCCAAAATCCACCTGAATGAGGGATCTCTGGAGGTCTCCCTGTGGTGATAGAGAAAGGGTCAGAATCAACTCTGCTTTTCCTTTGAGAGACTGGATCAGTGGGGTGACCTAGACCAACCAGTGGATAGTCACAAGGTCTGCTGTTACCAGAAAAAAGGTGATCATTTCATCAACTTGCTCAGTATTCAGTGAAGAGAAAGTGACCCCTTCTTGAGACTGACTCAGTTGCACTGTGAAGGTATTCTCCAAGGTGTAGTCCCTGGCTTTCCCAGGCATCAGGGGTACTAGGGGATCTTCTGGAAAGTATGCTGTCTCCTTCCCCTGGGTTTCCTTACAGTGAGGAGCAAAGTTGTAAAGAGGAATGGTGCTCATGTCAGCAAGCACTCAGGACACGGGTAGCTATTGAGATTGCCTTGGGAGCCTTTTGAACAACCTACAACGTGAGTTTTTGTATTTAAAACCATAAAAAGCAGAAAGATAAAACTGAGAAGTCTTCAGGGAAAGGTCAACTATATCAAAGGGGTGGGGTGTCAAAAGAACTGCTTCAGCCTCACATGATAATGACAGCTTACAGCAGCTTATGACTTGCTCAGTGGCCTGATTTAAAATGAGCTGGATTTGTATTTATTTCAGAACAGCTACCAACACTACTGACACTAAGTGGGACCCTTTGTGCCTGCCTCAGAAGGGAAAGGCTAATGAACTGACAGACCTGATTAAACTTTTCTCCTCCTGCCTAGAGATAATCCCAGCACAGTAGGTTTGTGGTGTAACTCAGAAAGCCATTTTGCGACATTATTCTCCTGTGTTGCTAATCTAGCATGTTTCATAATTGTTACCATAAATTACAATAAATACAGAAAAATCACAGCCTGAACACAAACAGAACAATCCTGAAACAGGCTTCTATCTTCTCCTACTGAAACTGAATTCCAGCCTGGTACATGCAGCTTCATCAAAGTCTACATCAGTCACCCAGCCCAAAAGGCTTTTAAAACCCCGAAGAGAGAAGCAATGTCATTTCTTTATTCTGCTTCACAAATAAGAATTAATTTTTAACATTTTTTTCTTTTAAGCCTGTTTAAAAGACTGAAAAGTTAGTCATGCTTGCATACAAAAGTCCATACAACCTACATCACACACACAAAACACTTGTAACATTTTCTTGTATCACAAAGCAGTGATATGCTTATGATAAGGGCAGTTTCTGACAGCTGAATAGTTACACAGCCTACACTGACCTGTATAACAAATGTGGCTGCTATAGATCCTCTCACTTTTAGGTAAGATGCTGTACCTTGTCTTAACTTTAAGTATTTTTACTCTTTGTGAATGTTGTCCTCAGTGGCTTGGCATGATGCTATGTTCACACTTGCTGGCTGTTGCTATGGAGCAGTTCACTCCGCAGTCTGGCATGCTGAAGCAACTGCCGCTGTCTGGAAGAATGCTGGGAAATTAATAGCTGAGGGCAGTTCATACAACTGGCTGAAAGGATATTGAATTGATTTGATTGGCTTGATTTCTTTTTTTTTTTTTAATTTTGTTTGGTTTTTGGCTTGGTTTTTTTTTCCCTTGAGAGGGAAATGGTCCTCGACATGCCCAATTGCAATGAAAACTACCCAAGTAAATGGTTGGCATTTTTCCACATCAGAAAGAGAAATTTTGTGTGTGTGTGAGTATGGGAGGGAATTGTAACATAAGCTTTATATTCCTCATGTTCTCTCAGTCTTTTTATAACTTGGTGTGAAGGCAGAAATAGTCCTTGCCTGAATGGAAAGCAGGAAGACCAGATCTATACCTGGGGTTGGCAAGAGAGAAATTTTCCCAGATCCTCTCTTTTTATAGGCTGAAGCTGTAGTGGTTAGACTGCATGCTAACTCAGCTCCAGATTGCCCTTAAGTAGTTCTCAACTAAGTTTTTCTGGTAATATCTGGAGTCCTCAATGACATACTGTCAAACCTAAGAAAGGTGCTTGAGCAATGCAAAATACTAAGGCCTCCATTCAGCAAGGCTCTCCGCAAGTCCTCCATTGGATGCTTTACCAGAAGTTTAGTCACCTGCTTACATTCTTTGTGACACAAATTGCTGAGCCAAGGGCTCCTACCTGTGTTACACAGAGGATCAAATAAGGGGACCAGGCAAGTCCTCATGAAGAGCCATGGGGAACAGAGAAGATGGTCTTAAGTATGGTTATGCCCTTATTAAAAACTGAGTTATTGGAAAAAATATGTGCAGTTTCAAACATGATGCAGTGGTTTGGGCACTCCTGTCTGTCTGACCAAGACAAGAGAAAGCATCAAGTGGGACATGACTCCACAGAAGGAAGTGAGCAAACATGAGCTCCTCAGCTCTAAACCTCTTTCAGAGCAGGAATATATTTTTTCAAGCATGGTGCTGGACTCAGACCAAAGACAGAGATCTCTGAGGTACTCTTAGATGCTCTCCCAATTCTTCTAGGTGCATCATCACTAGGGTTTTAGACATCTTTTCCTACTGAAAAAGAGATTATACCTTCAAAGAGTAAAGCCATACTGCTGTTCACATGGTTAAAACTGCACCACCACAGGGACTCTCCTGGCTTTGTCCTTTCAGAGTATATTTAAGGTCTGCAGTTGAAGTCTGTTTCAGGTCAAAGTATATTCCTCTGCATATTTGAGGTAGCAGAGGAAGATGAAAAGGCTGACAGCATTTTAGAACACTCCTGAATCTGCAAGTGTCAAAATGTGTGCTCTAATGAATGGGCTTTTTTTCTTGTCTTCATTTTGCCCACAGCCATGAAACCCTCAGCCTCCACAGGTATCGCCAGGGAAGGGAGCCATTTCTAAGGCGTGTAAGATTTAGATTTCGAATTTTCTTTCAAATTCCCTAGGGAGAAAAGATACTGACAGAGGCATCTGAAAATCTAATTAGAGAAGAGCTTCAACTGCTGTTCCCCCTGTCTTTTTCATTTGTCTTGGCCTTTCCTGATTTGTGTTAAAACCCCATGAACTGGAAATACATTTTCTATTCAGAAATCCAGGCTATAAGACTTAACTGAAAATGCCATATTTTGAAAAGCTGACATTTAAAATCCTAGCTTAGGAAGTGGGAGAAAAAAAAATGTCAGGAAAACAAAGAGACTGTATTTTGATGTGTTTTAATGTTTCATCTGTGCCAGCTAAGAACACAGGCAAAATAAGAAAGGAAGAGAAAGCAGGTGAGCCAAAATAAAAACCTTTCCTACATCCCACACCTGATCAACATCAACTTCAGTGCCTCTGTCTCAGGCAACTGTTCAGAGCCACTTGCAAGGGGCTGTTTTACCAAGTGAGGTGACCAGGTATTGAAACAGGCTGTCCAGGAAAGTGCTAGAATCACCACTCCTGGAAGTGTTCAAAACCTGTATAGAAGAGGCCCTCAGTGACATGGTTAAGTAGTGGTCTTGGCAGTCCTGGGGTAATGGTTAGACTTGATGATCTTAAAGGTCTTTTCTAACCTAGTTGATTTTGTGATTCCATGATTGATTCTATGAAGAGAAGTTTTATTTTGCGACAATTTGATGCATATACATACATCTTGCAAAACCCTCTCCTGTTGATTTTTCCAGCTTCTCATTATCATTTTGACAAGCCCAATACTACATGATAAAGTTTTTTTGAAGCTTTTAGCTCGATTGGGGCAGACACAAAGTTCCCTGCATTACTTCTGCAGCCACATGGGTGCAATCAGCATGGCACTATGTTTGGGCAGCCTCTGCAGCCTTCATTGTAAGAGGTCTTTAACGCCAGTGCTCTTAGGCATCAAGGGAGAAATACGGCCAAGCTGGCTGCTTGTGGTGGTATCTCTGCATTCAGCTCCTGTATCTTAATCACACTAAGCTAGTCAACAACCAATTACAATGGCTGGAAAATTGAAAGAACTTCTGCTGGATGTTTTATACCTTGTACTAGATATATGCAATATTCACAAGCTTGGATATAACCTGAAATGCACTGCCATCTTGATAAAAGCTTTAGTCCAGCCAAAGACTTAAGCATATGCTGAACTTCAAGCATGAGTACTCTTTTTAGCCTGAAAACCTGGGAATTAAAAACAAGTTTCCTAAGCCCCCATATTATGTTCTTTACCTATACATTTGTTACTAAAATGTAAATCAGGAATTTACTGTTTTCTAAGGGTTTTTATCACTAAATATCCAGGGGTTTCCAAGCATATACAAAAGATTCCCCCTCTTTTCCTAACCCAATGCACATTTTTCCTGTATCTTGCCATAATAATAAGTCTGGAGTGTATACAGGGCCTGGATGCTCAAAAAACCTCGGTGAAGCTTTCTGCCTCAGGGTATATCAAGAAGCAGCCTGTACAGTTTGCAACAATACTTTTACATTTTGATTACTTTTATGCAACTCTCAGTATTTTGGTGCATGTGAGAACCACCTAGATGGATTGTCTCTCACTCTCTCTGAATCTTGGCCAGAGGGCAGTAATAATTAATTTTCCTTATTGATTTCCAATACTTGTATTTAAATGAAAGTATTTAAACAGTGAAACACAGTTCAAGGTTTTAAATATTGGCTCCGATGTTTCAGATTTCATTTTTAAGTCTTCAATTATGCACTGACTTGTGCATCTTCCTTACACATGTTGATAACAGATTTAATTATCCTTTGCAAGAGGTAGACACTGCTGCTGTTGGATTGTCTTAATGAATTAATGTTTTGCGCTTTCTTTCGATTAACCCTTTTTGGCATGTTCCTGTCACCACCAGGAAACATCCATCAAAGATATTTGTGTTGCAATTGAACATCTACACATGGGATAACTTTAGCCTATGTCTGTTTAAAGCATATGCTTAATTTTAAACAGATATTCAAGTCCAACTTGATCAAGTACTGAAAAATATGCCTTCCTGTGTAAATGCCCACTTTCAGAGAAATGCTTTTAACATTTTGAAATCAGAAACTGAAGGGAAATGTGCCTTTTATCAGAGCAAATAGCTTGATGCTTTTCACACGTGCTTCTTTTTCTACACCAAACCGGTTAATTTTCCTAATCAAAGCATTCATTCTGACTAGCAATTATGCTAGCTCAACTCAGCTATGAGCTTTTTCTACAGGACTAAATCTTGTGCTCCACAGGAATCAATAAGTACAGCCTCTCAGGATTATGCAGAATAATTCAACTTGTGTGACTGGAAGTACATTAGTAGATTGTAGTACTGTGTGTGATCATGAAGGTGAGGTCAATGTTCATACATTTTCATGGAACTTCAGCAGTGAATTTAAAAATGCATGAAAGTATCTGATTTCTCCCAATCAGCTTGTCATCATCAGTAACATAGCAAATGCAACTGTAATTCAGAAATCAGGGGTAGGGGAGAGGGGATGTGCTGGTCTTTCATCTGTGTGTTATTAACAGCAATGTGATGACATTAGTAAGATAAAACAGCCATGATTCAACACGGGCACTGAAAGTTAGGATGAAGGTTTCCTATTTCTGTAATCATTACAAACTAACTTGTGATATCAGGGGAGGGAACACAGTAGGATACCATGAAAAAGTACAAACTACGCTTTTAAGTACTACTAGCTTTGCATCTTTAATTTGAATGCATCAACAATCAAAACAATCCTAATGCTAAGCTCATCTCGAGAGACTTCAGCTGAGTTGAATCCTGAATTGCACCAAATGACCGTGCTGAGGTGGGAAATGCTAATGGTATTGTCCCCCTAGCAAGATCCCCGGGCTCATTAAATGCACCTGAGACACAATGTACCTTAGTGGTTTCAACTGAGAGAGAGTTCTCTGGCCTTACATGAATTCAGCACATAAATGAAAGGCATGGAGTGCATGAGGGAGAAAACAAAGCTCTATTTTCAAATGAGGGAATATCAAATGAGGGAATAAAAAAGGAAAAAGTTTAGGCTTCTTACTCCAGGTCACGCAGAAGGAGCTCAGAGTGCAGCTCAGGAATGAGTTCAGGTTGCCTGAATTTTAGCCCATAGCTTGAACTGTAGGAACAAATGAGCTTTCCTCACACATTAGTCTAATCCAAACATCATATAGCAGCAGCAAGTAGTCAAAAGCAAGCCAAAGCCTACTCTCAGTGGAGTGACTTTGTCAAGTGAGAACTGAGGCAGACCTGGAATGTCAAAGAATCTTGGTTGTCATTTTATCAAGATAAAAAATAAATTAGAGGAGGCAGTTTCTCTGTGACTTATCTGTAATGAAAGAGCCAAATCCCTGAACCTTTCTACTCTGCATGTCTTTACTGTCCATCTCCTCAGCAAAGATGTATGAGCAATCAGATGAAACAAGTTTGAAAGCCATTGTGCTTAATAGTGTTGTTCTGGAGGCTACAGTTTTCAGTGTCTCTGCTGAAAGCACAAGCATCTGATGTTCTAACAAATAACTCAAACACACAAGTAACAATTGGGTTTGTGACAGGCAAGAAACCTACATGACCATGTGACAAGTAAAACACGCAGAAACAATACACTTAATAAAATTCCTCTATTTTCTGCTACAGAGCAGCAAAATATGTCAAGGACATTGGGTTGAAGAACTTCAGTAGGAAAAACGGCTTTGTAATTTTTGGTTTGGGAGTTCTTTTGTTGCTGTGCAAAAATAAAGTAAGCATTCATGTTGCTTAGGCTGAGAACAACTCTACTGTTGAACGCTGCAGTGTGAGAGGTACTAGCCTTGAGTCTGGGCATACAGCCCACGCCAGGGCAAAAGATTAACATTTAAACTGGCAGAATTTTGAGGCAATAGGAAAATTTGCTTTTAAGCATAACTAGTTTTCTCCTTTGCTGCCATTTAGTGATAAAGTTGCTGTTGCTATTCTGCATAGCTCAATAGAAATTTAAGGACAACATTACCAGTTTAAGTATGGTGCTCTCCTTATTAAACACTTCTGCAATGCTTAGTAAAATGGGACATATGCTAATTATAAAAAGAAGTATTGATGCTTCCTGGCTGTTGTCACACAATAAAAATATCATGATGATTATACCCAGATTAATAGGAGAACTAACCTGGAAACCTTTCCAGTAATGAGACCAAAGATATTAAGTGTGAGGTGACATTGCAAATAGTTTTAGAAATCCTAAAAGGGGACAAAATAGATAGACCACTTTGGAAAGCATACTTACACTCAGATCACTTAAATAAGAGTTGTTGGTTGGTTTTCCTTTTAATGATATTTATGTGCTACCAAATATAAATGTTTTACAGGAAAATTTTATGTGAGTCAGGGTTAGAGAAACTAGGCCAGAATCCCAGCTTTTAGGAATCAGCAATGCTCTACGCACTGATGGTTTTGGTGCTTCTGCTTGTACAGACTCAGTAATTATTTTCCTTTTCTGCTTTCCTCAATAGCAGAACACTTCTGAATACCTTGTCTTTGTTTCTCTTTAGACATCTTTTATTGATATTGTGTTATTGTCAGAATGACACAGTCCCAGCCTTCAGCATCACTGCAGGCACAAGCAAGATCTACAAGAAAACCCTGCACCATGGTTCCTGCTCTGGACTCCCACACTGGAGTGAACACATTAGGTCTTTACTGCTGCCATTTGCCTCCCCCTACTCTCTTAGTTATCCATTCCACTACAGAGATGGAGTGACTTTTCAGGACCTCCAGTGAGCCTGTCCCTGCAATTTACTCTTCTTTTCAGACCCAGGTGGGTCCTTAGATGGATCAGGAAGCCCTATAAAGATAATAGGAGTATAAATATCAAACAAACTCTTTTACCTTGGCTCAAAAGCGAGATGGGAGGCTGCAGCTCTGCAGATCTGAAAGCTTCAAACAAACTGTCTCAGAGGGATACAAGAGATGTTAAGATGCAAAGGAACTATGAGACAAGCAAAGGCCACTGGTTTTCTACATCCTAAAAGATATTAGCTATGACACAAGCTAAAGGAATAGTCTTCATCAGGTGCAGTACTTAAGATATTGACCTCCACTCCAGAGGACAAGGGTTGAATAGGACATACTTTCTTCACATGCCATTCGGAAAAACCGTGCATGCATACACAGACGTATCCAGCCTTTTTTAACTTTGCCTGATGCCTTCTTTTCACCAAAAATGGAGTGTCAGAGATTTTGTGGATGCTGAACATCCTGGACTGTACTATGTTGTATACCCGTGTAGGGCAGAACTTAATGGAAAATGGCAAGTTGTTTTGTGATACCTCTGCCGTGTTTACAAGGGGGAAAAAAAATTCCCTTGGAGAAGTGGGGTTGGACTAAATCTCCACAGATTCCTTCTAACCTCAATTATTCTGCGATTCTGTGAAATCAGCATCTATTATATAAAAGGGTGGTTGCTCTTTTGCTGGGTTGTTTAATATTTCTAGTGAGTAGTGTGATTTTTGCTACTCAGTTAATTCAATAAAAACACATACGTACAATTATACCGCTATAAACACAGTTTATTCTCTTATAGTTTGTAAACAGCCAGACAAATTTTCATCTTTGTTGAATGTTTCTTTTGCTGCAACATCAGCCCAAAATCATTGCCAGACAGGGTCAAATTCACCTAAAAGCTTTTGTTGGTTGCTCTTTATATTGACAAATCTAGGAGCAGGTCAAGCTTCATCTAGCAGGAAGAGTAATCAGAAAGGATGGAGGTTGATCAATACTGTTTCAGCCCTCAGAGCAATTCCTAACCTCTTCCTTATCAGATATAATAAAGAAACCTCCCCTTTAGATCTCTTCAGGAGCTCACTCACTCATCAAAACATACTTTATATTCTTGATAGGCAGCATGAGAAAGATATCATCTCCTAATGGAGAAGGTGTTGCTTCCAGACTCTGGTGAATACTGAAGCAGGGCATCAAAAAAAATTGGAACCAACAGATAAGGTAGAACAACTCACAGCAGATCCCTGTATGACAGAGTGGTCAGGGTTTACTTACAGGATGTATGAGCTGAAACACTCACAGAAGGAAGAGCAAGACATTTGTCCTGAGCTTCTCACACTGTGGGTGATGGTCTCTCCCTCTAACTACCGGCATTATTCTTTAATAGCTTTGTGTCTGACATCCCATATTACCTATCTCTTTCTCTCAATCTGTTTTGGAACTTTGCTAAGAATAGAAAGGCAATTCAATGAAAACTTCATTGATTTTTTAATTCTTTTTTTTAAAGCCTAAAGATTTTGAATCTTGATTTGAACTTTTTGTTCTTCATCTTCAAAAACAGAGAAATCAATAATTTATCCAGATGAAATTATATGTTTATACTTTTACAACTGCATCTACAGCAGTAATGTATGATTGTCAACACTGTAATAAAGTGATCACATTTTGAAGAAAATGAACATTCAGGTCAAACACCTGCTTCAGGTTAGATATGATTTATTATACGCTATTGCCTTTACAAATAAGGACACCTGTTTGCTGGGGAAAGCGTCAATAATAGAGATGGAAAACCCCAACACACCCCTACAAAACTCAGCTCCAGAGGTCATCCTCATTTCTCATTCCTCACTATAGATGACATTTACTATGGAGAGGGTCAGAAGTAATTTCAATGAATGCTCTAAGCTGCACAGGGATGTAGTGTAAAAGCATAGTTGTTTTAGGATTTATTAACCAGCTACACAGGAAAAAGGGTAGAAGTCTAAAGAGATTAAATTGCATAAGGAAAAAAGAGAAAACAGTTACTTTAAGAATGTTATTATTTGAGCACCTACAATTAAACATGGATGAAGTGCTGAGAAATAAAAACAGCCAAAAAGGTTTTAAACATCTTGTAAGGATTCAAAAACGGAACAGAGGAGAACAATAACACACCAAGTTCAGTTACAGATGTAGCAAAAACACAGGCTCTGATCAGTCTGAGTCAGCTTCACATTTGCAATTGGTCTCAGACTTAATGCTGCTGCTGACATCTTGAGATTTCATCCACGAACACCTACAGAATATGTACCAACTTGCGTGATGAAAACAGATCTGCACAATAGATTACAACATTAGCCATGTTTGGTTGAAAGTCAGTGTCAAGTAAAAATGGCAATTCAATTTCAAACACAGCAAGAAGTCAAAAGCACAGTTAAGGGTGGGGATTGGGATTCAAACCTGTGCTCTCCAGCACTACTGTAAAATTCCCAAACCAAACCAGTTCCCAGTTTTTATCAAGGTCTCCCTTGATATCACCCTATGCACTCCAATACTGTTACAGTCATCTCCATACATCACCTATCACATTTTAGGGCAAACTCTACCCAGTTACACCGTGGAGCTCACTTACTTTATTCCACAGTTTCTTGGTTCACCTCTTCACCACTTTGCAAACTTTGTCTAGCATGAATCAGACTCAAATACACCCACGGGGCCTGGGTTGCAACATAAAAATAGACCCTACCTCCTCCAGTTGTACCAGAAAAGTGACGTTGTGCCCTTGCTCGGCTGTCAGTTTGCCATCAGACGTAATTATGCGAAGGCCCTGTGGGGCTTTGCCAGGGCATTGCTGTGGTTTTGCTGTGTACCGTTCTCTCACACCATCCGTGCAGTTATTAGAAACAACTTTCCGGTATCTGAAAAGGAAGAGAGAAATCTGTGGAAGATGCTGACAGAGAGTAACAAGGTTAACTGGGAACAGGGAGGAAGTTTTGAGGACTAAAGGATTGGAAGAAAATAGATTCCCAAATATATTTTAGCATTTGTCTCAGCCAAGCACGCTTCATGTACCTAACATACAAGTAGTTAATACTGTTCTTAATGGCATGTAATATTTTCCTTCATAACACACCTATGTACCACATATTAATAAGCTGTCTAAAACATAAAATTATATTCTTCTCTATATTATGTGTTAAATAACTATAACATTTATAAATATATGATATACACACACAACACAAAATTGTATTCAGTAATTATACTGTTAGGCATAGTTTAACAGCTTTTCTCACATACTCTCTAATTCAATCAGCTGTGAGGCCACTCTCTGTAAAGATGCAACTTCCAAGAGCTACAAATATAAGAGTTGAAGAAAAAAGCAAATCCTGACTATCTTTGAGCGTAGAAAAAACCAAACCAGCTTGGATTCCTTTGTTTGGTTCAATCATTTGCATCAGAAATGAAGTCTGAGGTCATTATCTTAACTCAAACTACATCCTCCATTGACTTCCAAGAAGGCCAAGGAATAATCAGCATTCAGGCTAGCTGCCCACCTATTACTTTAGTTCACACGCTTATCAGTTAATCTCTTTCTGCTGTTTTTCACCGTTTCTGCCTCACCTGATCCCACATGATTTTAAAAGGAGTCTTTTCAGAGACTTTACTGATTTGGCCTTGGTCTTACAATTTTCCCCCCAGGTTTATTTAAGGCATTTTTCAGAGAAAGCTCTGGACCATATATGATGGAGATCTGGAGTTCCAACTACACCCCAACAAAATCAGTGAAGAAGAGGTCCCAAGTGCTTCAGCCAGCTTTGAGATGCCTATAGTAAGTGCAATCTGTAGTTGTCATAGGGTTAAAGTCCATATAGGTGTTCTAGCTGAAGTCTGGTATGTCACTTACCCAGTGCTGTTGAGATAACTCTGTCCAAAGCTACAGTCTTTTGACAAGGAAGATGGGTTATACCAAAATGCTGGTAAGCACTGCCCATTGCTGTGACGTTCATATCCATAATCACTGTTTTAGCATTGAAAGAAATGGTCATATTAAAAACAAAAAGAAAAATACAGGTGTTAGTTCATGCTCTCTACTATTGATACAAGTTTTGGGTTTACTCAATCTATTTACTAAGATTTCTTACTTCTTTCATTCCCAGAACAGATTCTTCATCCCACTTTAGCTTTTATTGGGGGTGGTAGAGTTACTTTGCATATGTCCGAGTATAAACAAGCAGAACCAGACCAGTTAGTTTATGAGCTACTGCATGAAAAGTTCTCCCTCCCCAGTCTAATAGTGCTTCTTGGGTTCAGCTCTAGACTAAAATATAATTAATACTAGGATCTAAGCTAACTTCAATCATTGCTGTTGCAGTCATATCTTAGAAAACTGAAGTCCTAAAAAGCTAATTGTATTTGGAAATTATCACATGAGCTGTAGAGGAAAATTTACAGCCCTGAGAGAGCTCTGAGCTGAAGGCATTAACAGTGTATTTGGTAATGGAAAAGAAGGCTGCAATCTTCAATTCTATTTTTGTTTGGAAGAGGAAATGCTACAAAAATTGTGTTAAAACAATTAGTCAACTGTAATCTTTTGTCCCAGTTTGAATTTAGCTTTTGTTCCACTAAAGAACAGTTCAAATTGGTTTTGATCCCAGGTAAACAAAGACGCTATAAAAATTGTTATTGTGGATCAAATAAAGAAACAAAACCCCTCTTTGATCAGTATTCCACTCACATGTGGGTTTACTCTACAGCTGTTAAGTAATGAGAACTCTTTTGCTGAAAATCAGTTTTAGTCCTGTTACTAAACTTTCTCCATAGCCCATAATGGAGAAGCTAAGTGGATATGGGGCTTATAAGGATGCTGGGGAGGGACTATTCATTAAGGACTGTAGTGAGAGGACAAGGAGTAACCGGTTAAAACTTAAACAGGGGAAGTTTAGATTGGATATAAGGAAGAAGTTCTTTACTGGAAGGGTGGTGAGGCACTGGAATGGGCTGCCCAAGGATGCTGTGAATGCTCCACCCCTGGCAGTGTTCAAGGCTGGGCTGGACAGAGCCTTGGGTGACATGGTTTAGTGGGAGGTGTCCCTGCCCATGGCAGGGGGGTTGGAACTAGATGATCTTAAGGTCCTTTCCAACCCTAACTATTCTATGATTCTATGATTCTATGTCACTTCTGAGAACTGCTATACAGAGTCCACCAACTCCATTCCAATATTCCAGTTGCAACATGATCCTTGGTCTTAAAATTGTACTTCTTTGTAAAGCACTTTTTCTGCTTATTATCTTTAATGTTTTGTTATGAAATAGCCTGATGCTCTAGGAAATGAGGATTAAGGCAGCATTAGATTATGGAATTAAAGTCTCATCTCTGTATATGTAAAGAGGCAGAGGGAAAAACAGGAGGCGGAGGAAGCACAATAACTTGATCACAGCCAGTGCAGCCCCTACCCCAACTCCATGCCATCAGCCATCAGCCCATTGCCAGGGTGAGAACTACTAGATCATCAATGGGAGATGCCAGTGAGTAGGATAAAAGACTTGGGAGCTAGCTGCTGCTGGGGTCATAAGAAAGGGCTGGATACTGAATTAGTTATTGAAGAGACCAAGAAGTCTGAGGGAATGGCTACTGATGTAAAGCCATATACATCTGGACTGGCTTGTGAGACCTGTTATGTGTGTGTATGTCATGTTTTACCATGAGACAAGTGGAGATGTTGGGTTGTCAGCAAATAGGGACACAAAGCATCCAGGGGCTAGATACTGGACAGACCTGGGTGTCTAAGACCAGGTAATAGTGGGATCAATATTGCATATATTGTGCACATATTTTCCACAAATTGGATTACACCCTGATGAACCTGAGAGGGGAACAGGATGAGGCAACTGGTGTTTGTGTGAGTGATATGTTTTCTGTTTGTGATAGTCTGTGTCACCAGATGTGTATATACGCATATATGCACTGTAAGTGCGTGCACATGTGTGCCTATTAAGAACAAACACTCAACCTTACTACTGCTTGGATCAGGGGACATGAAGCAGAAGCAGCCTTGCCTCTATCAGGCTACTAGATTCAGCATCTCCTAATAAGCAGCAATGTGAGCTATTACATTTGTAGAATAATATTAACAACAGTGAGAATCTTTAACAGAATGAAGACTTTCTTCAAATGTCTTTCTTTCTGGACTAAAGCATAATGGTCTAAGACAAAAATTTAATGAATCACTATTAAACAACTTTAGGAAGTCTGGTACTGACCTAAGGTACGAAACCAAGAAGAAAAATGAGAGAATATTTTGCAATTTATTTTTGCTAAATTTTATACACTTGTTACCAAAAGCAGGACACCAAGAAGAATTTTGTCATCTTTTTTTACTCCTGCCTCTAAATTTTCCTTCTGAACTAAGGAAAAAAAATGTTTTGAGGCAATCTAGAAAAAGAGGAAATTAAAAAGATGACATTAAGCAAAAGAAAATTAAAGCTGCATATCATTTGGGAAAACTCCTAAACATCTATTAGACTGCACAATGCTCCAAAGGGACATTTTGGCAGCTGTGGTTCTCGGGATATCTACAACCAGTAACTGAAAACATAGTGTAGGAAACAGCAATGAAGTAGCTGAACTAAATGGCTTTTTCCTCATTTTTTTGACTGAATTTTCATCAATCTATTTACTCACATGCTAGTGACTGAATGCTGCTCAATTGCTTTGTAAGCATCAGCCAATGTATTCTACTGCCATGTGCTTCTCCAATCATCTTTGTTGGAATAAGAACACTATAGCTTCAGAATACACTTTATAATGAAGAATAATACCATTCTGATTTGCTTAGAGAAAACAAATATTTACATACAAGTGGAACTCCTGTATTTTTGCAATTCCTCAACACTCTGCAGCACTATATTATGAAGTTATCATTTGTCACTGATTAAAAAGCTGTCACACTGTACACACACAGTGTTCTGTGATCAGTTAGGTGACAACAAAACAAAATAATACAGTGAAATCTGCCTCAGAGGGGATCAGTGCCTACAGTCCAATTTGATGCAGTAGTATTGTTCTGAGATTTTTTTACTATACATGCATCTAGACTTGTGCCATAATTTTGTTTCCTATCAGTGACTACACATCTGGACAAGCCAAGTTTGACTTAGCTATGCTTGACTATACTTGGACCATAATTCTCAAAGTCAAGGGAATGAAATAATAGGAATGTTCACAGCAGAAATAGTTCTAAGCACAGAAGTTTCACAGTGTTGTTTTCAGGCTTGCAAATCATCTGGCTCATTAAGGCCCTACAGAAACGTCATCCCAGTAAACGACATCAATTGCTGTTCCATATCTCTCTGCAGATGCACCAGCCACCCTTCACCTCCACAGTCATGGAATCTAATGAATTCCTTGGCTACAGGCTGGTGCACGCAGAACACTGATGCTGGCAACAAATTGCTGCTTACAATTTGGCACAACAGGCTTTGTAGCAATCAACAAACATTAGCATCAGCTAGATTGCCATAGTATAGCTAAATCTGGAGACAGAGGAGGCATCAGCTTTAGACCGCAATCAGCTAGCCAAGCCATTGCCTGGTGACTGGGAATTGGAATTTACATATAGTGATGATACTGAGAAGAAGTCAGGTGAAATTGATAATGTGTCGATAAAAAAAGAGTGAAACATTTACCGACAGGGATTGCTTTGTCAGTATGAAGCAGACTGTCTTGTGGCTCTCACTGATGATGGTTTTACCCTGGCCACTTTTACTGGTTTAAACTGGAATCCTACTTGTTTTAGCCAAGTAGGGCTGTAAGTCCTCCTCTGTAATTAGAGAAAGATAAAAATTCATTCCAGAAGTTCTGTATCCTTGTTCAAATTTCACAGTAAATTCCCTTATCTAAGACTATGGAGACCTCATAGCAGCCTTCCAGTATCTGAAAGAGGGCCTATAAGGATGCTGGTGAGGGACTATTCATTAGGGACTGCAGTGATAGGACAAGGAGTAATGGGTTAAAACTTAAACAGGTGAAGTTTAGATTGGATATAAGGAAGTTCTTTACTGGAAGGGTGGTGAGACACTGGAATGGGCTGCCCAAGGATGCTTGGTAAATGCTCCATCCCTGGCAGTGTTCAAGGCTGGGCTGGACAGAGCCTTGGGTGATATGGTTTAGTGTGAGGTGTCCCTGCCTATGGCAGAAGGGTTGGAACTAGATGATCTTAAGGTCCTTTCCAACCCTAACTATTCTATGATTCTCAGCACAGGTAATAATCAAAGGAAAAGAAATCCCTTAAGGAAATCTGTACCTTGAATACAGACCTGACAAACATAATGTCATTGAAGAACTGTAAATCCATGTGAAATAATTAAAATACTGCTATTTTAAGATACAGAAATAACAAGCCAAGTCAGATCAGTGACCGCCATGCTCATACCTTCTAAAAATCAAGACGTGACTTAACATGCAACCACAGGAATTCCTTGACACTAACAGCTTCACCTTAACATCAGCTATGCCAGAAACTGAAAATGCTGCTTGCTATTTTGTATCCTGTGCTTTCTGAACTTTTCAGACATTGAATGGGGTGAATTGAGGTATTTGTGATTACAGTCACCTTTGTTCTGCAGTTTCCAAAAGCACTTGTGGAAAAAAATACTCTGGCCACAGCTGTGGAAAAGTCTTACTACCTTCTTATTCTTTTAATACCATTTTCTAATACTGAACTATGATGCGAGTGTACATTTGGACAGCTGTGCTTGCTTTCCAGTTCTACAGGATCTGACACAGGATTTATCACAGAGGAGGATGGAATAAGCTGCAGTTTGAATTATGGATTGATGAAGACATATGATTATAATTGCATCAAAGTATTTGGAGTCAACCTGTACCATCGCATGTTAAAATGGAACCTAAAATCCCCAGAAACTTTCCAGTAAATCCATGCCTGGTAGAAAACTAGGACCCTAAACATGCAGAGATACACCATAGACTTCGCATGGTGAATCTGCATTTTCCACAAGCATTCAAAATGAACTAAAAATTCATTCCAAATTGCTATTCATTAGCTAACCAAGCCTACCCCAGTGATAAAACAAAGTAAGTTAACCTGAGGTTACAAATGTATGTGTATTTCAGAACTGGTGCTTGACTCACCTGATGAATGGCAACACATGAAGCCATGCCAAGAGAAAATGATCACATTCTGCCTTCTGCATCCCCACAGTTTGTCAGAACAGTTTCTCATGGTGCAGGACTCTGGTGTTTTAGCATAAGAACTAAACCTACTAGGCAGGCCTCATTTAAGTGTCTCATTTATTTAATACAATAGAAAAAGAGCTAGCCAGACCCTTACTGATATCATCAGTGAAATAAATAGGCCTGATTCTCAATTGCATTAAGGCTCCTTTGTGACTCTGTGGCTATACAAAGTCACTAGAAACAGTATCAAAAGGATTATACTTCCCACAAAGGTGAGATATGGGAATACTGATAGAAGAAGCCCTCAGTATTAACGACAGTGGGTTCAGAGGGAAGACTGGTAGTGAGACTACCACTACTGAAAGTTTCTATTGAAGGACCTGGGAGACAGCTAGCTGAAGGATGAACACCACGAAACACTTCCATCTGTGACTAGGAAGTGTTTCTATTGAAGAGATATTGCCGTAATAATGCTCAAATGGTGGGACGGAACACAATGTGAAGAAACCTGGTAAATTAATGCTTTAATAACACACCAGTAATGGTGTCATCCATTTACCAAGATCAATTAAATGAAGAAGGACATTCTCATTTCTAGGCCATTGCTAGGACAGATTTGACAAAGGCTTCCACACAGTTCCACTCCACCCTATTCCTGAAGCACTACTGCCCTCTGGCAGCGAGCCTCAGTCCTGCATGGAGAATAAATACCTGCGCTTCAGCCCTGTTCTCCCCCTAGTTTTGGTTCTAGCCCATGATAACAGATGTCTACTGTCAGAAAAGTTCAGGTCCCCAAGGCTGGAGAAAGTACAGTGATTTCTAATGTCACTCAGTTTTGTTGCTATGCCCTTTTATCTGAGAAAGAACTACCATGGAATACAGATTAGAAATGAACCCTGCAATTTTAGAATCATAGAATCATAGAATAGTTAGGGTTGGAAAGGAAATTAAGATCATCTAGTTCCAACCCCCCTGACAGGGGCAGGGACACCTCACACTAAACCATGACACCCAAGGCTATGTCTAACATGGCCTTGAACACCGCCAGCGATGGAGCATTCACAACTTCCCTGGGCAACCCATTCCAGTGCCTCACCACCCTTACAGTAAAGAATTTCTTCCTCATATCCAATCTAAACTTCCCCTGTTTAAGTTTGAACCCATTACCCCTTGTCCTCTCACTACCGTCCCTAATGAAGAGTCCCTCCCCAGCATCCCTGTAGGCCCCCTTCAGATACTGGAAGGTTGCTATGAGGTCTCCACACAGCCTTTCCTTCTCCAGGCTGAACAGCCCCAACTTTCTCAGCCTATCTTCATACAGGAGGTGTTTCAGTCCCTTGTGGCCCTCCTCTGGACTTGTTCCAACAGTTCCATGTCCTTTTTTATGTTGAGGACACCAGAACTGCACACAATACTCCAAAAGTGAGGTCTCACAAGAGCAGAGTAGAGGGGCAGGATCACCTCCTTCAACCTGCTGGTCACGCTCCTTCTGATGCAGCCCAGGATACGGTCGGCTTTCTGGGCTGGGAACACACACTGCCGGCTCATGTTCATTTTTACATCGACCAACACCCCCAAGTTCTTCTCCACAGGGCTGCTCTGAATCTCTTCTCTGCCCAGCCTGTAGCCGTGCCTGGGGTTGCTCTGACCCAGGCGGAGGACCTTGCACTTGGCATGGTTAAACTTCATCAGGTTGGCAACTGCCCACCTCACAAGCATGTCAAGGTCCCTCTGGATGGCACTCCTTCCCTCCAAAGTATCAAACAAACCACACAGCTTGGTGTCATCAGGAAACTTGCTGAGGGCACACTCAATCCCACTGTCCATGTCTCCGACAAAGATGTTGAACAAGACCGGTCCCAGCACCAATCCCTGAGGGACACCACTCGTTACTGGTCTCCAGCTGGACACTGAGCCACTGACCACAACCCTTTGCGTGCAGACATCCAGCCAGTTCTTTATCCACTGAGTGGTCCACCTATCAAATTGATGTCTCTCCAACTTAGAGACAAGGATGTCATCTGAGACAGTGTCAAATGCTTTGCACAAGTCCAGGTAGATGACATCAACTGCTCTACCCCTGTCCATCAGTTCTGTACCCCATCATAGAAGGCCACCAGATTGGTCAGGCAGGATTTCCCCTTAGTGAAGCCATGCTGGCTGTCACCAACCACCTTGTTGTTTTTCATGTGTCTCAGCATGCCTTCCAGGAGAATTTGCTCCAAGATTTTGCCAGGCACAGAGGTGAGGCTGACTGGTCTGTAGTTCCCTGGCTCATCCATTTTCCCCTTCTTGAAAATGGGGGTTATATTTCCCTTTTTCCAGTCATTGGGAACTTCACCTGACTGCCATGATTTTTCAAATATGATGGACAGTGGCTTAGCAACTTCATTTGCCAGCTCCTTCAGGATCTGTGGATGGATTTCATCAGGTCCCATGGACTTTTATACATTCAGGTTCCTAAAATGGTCTTGAACCAGATCCTCTCCTACAGTGGGCCCAGGGTCTTCATTCTCACTGTCCCTGCGTCTGCCTTCCAAGACTTGGGTGGTGTGGTCAGAGCATTTTCCAGTGAAGACTGAGGCAAAGAAGTCATTAAGAACCTCAGCCTTCTCCAAATCCAGGGTAGCCAGTTCTCCTGATAGCTTCCGGAGGGGGCCCACGTTGTCCCTAGTCTGTCTTTTATCCACTATGTACCTACAGAATCCCTTCCTGTTATCTTTAACATCCCTAGCCAAGTTTAATTCTAAGTGGACCTTAGCTTTCCTAACCTGGTCCCTATCTTCCCAGACAACATCCCTGTATTCTTCACAGGCCGCATGTCCTTGCTTCCACCTTTTAGAAACCTCTTTATTCCTTCGAATTTTCCTCAGCAGCTCCTTATCCATCCAAGGAGTCTCCTGGCCTTCCTACAGTGCTTCCTTCTAGTTGGGATGCATTGCTCAATGGTGTGTTGAGAATCAATTTTGTGGGAGCCTTTACATGTTACAAATATCTATTCCACGTTTCCTTCTTTTGACATACTTGCACTGACAGGGAGCAACCTATTTGGCCAGCTACACATTTATTAATTTCTACTCTCTGCAAGCCTATAGCCTCTCAAGTGAGGTTTGCATCGGTGTGGTATGAGGCACACAGTTCTTTGTGCCCATTGCTCACCAGTCAAAATCTGCCTCTGTGCACACGCATGGCTCCGAGGTCATAGCCCCAGCATATTTTCCTTGCATACATTTCTTCTCTGACTTGCGCTTCCTGTAGATCCTTTTTGCTCCCATGATGCAAGCTTCTCCCTGGAAACAAAACCAAAAATACCTCTCTGACACCCACCAGGCTATTTGTATCACCCCATTTTGCCAAGCCTGTGCAATGGGAACTGTGACTCAAGGGAAGAGGATGGGAAGTCAAATGCCATGTCAGTACATGGCAACTAATTAAAGCTACTGAAGCTTTAACTGAAATTAAAACAGCTTTTCCAATACACACTAAGAAATGAGCTGAGGTTACTTACGTATCTGATTCAGTTCTGAATTTGCTCCAAAGCCAATGAGCAATTGATCCAGGCCCATTTTTCATTTATAGATTAGGTTTCACAGCAACTGAAAACACGGTATGATCCCTCTGCAATCTGAGACACAGAGCAGGTCTATTTCCTTGGCCTGATCTCTTGCAATAATTCTGTTCAGCAGAAACTAGTTATATGTGTAAGTACTTTCCATGGACTATGAGTTCAGTTGATCAGGATATGATTTGCTATGTGGATGGAGTGATAACTTTTCACTCTTATCCTCAGTTCTCTGCTAAATATTTCCATCTAGGGAACAATGCTTAGCCTTGCAATCTCACTGGAAAGGAAATGAAAAGGCCAGAGTCCACAGTAGCCTTCCTAAAAATAGTTCTGTAAGCTGAAAAGCCAACATCCTCAAAGACATACTGCAAAATCCTTGGCATTTTTATTTATGCAAGCACAAGAAAGTAAAGAACAAAATACAGTGGAGTCTCACTTGTTACCTTTCATGCTGTTAAAATTGCTGTAGGCAAGAGAAACTTTTCATGGTTTTGATTTGTCCATGAAACAGAAGGGCCCGAATGGCAACTGGTGTAAAAAGCTGCGTGCCTCCTTGAATTTCAAGGAAGCTGTACTGATTTTTGAAATCTAAAGATCAAAGACATAACTAGTATTTTTAGTGTGGAGTTGTGCCTTCTGTGAGCAGCTAGTCTGAGTCAAGCTACTTTCATTTCATATTCATTATTAAATTCTTGCCCAGCAAGATATATACACAAAGATAACCTTTGATGTTATAAATGGGTGTTTTGCTTTATACTTCAGTGGAGCCTTTGGTGTTTATATAACCACAGAATTTGGGCTATATTTTATTCTAACCTGATATAACACAGGCCATTGTGTCAAACCTGGTGGAGCTGCAAAGGTGCCCCAAGGCAGGTACAGTCCGTGCAGAGCAAATTGCCTTGCTGGGCACTAAAGAAATGGTTCTGAGAGTGATGCTGCAGCGGCATCCAGGATGCAAAGGTCAGGACAACAGAAGGATGGAGGGAAGAGCAAGGAGGCAAGGATGGGGAAATTGGATGAGAGATGTAGGAGTGAAGGAGTTCAGGACACTTTCAGTGGCAGTGCTTCTGCTGTTGTTGCATTCCAACTCTGGATAAGTCTGAGCTAATCGCCCGCATTGAGAACAAAACTCAGAAGACAGCTGTTCATCCTTCAGGGCTCAGGGAGTGCAAACTAAGGCCAACACACATATGAAACAAAAGAGACCCATCCAGTAGGGGACAATCTGATACACCAAAGAGGAAAGACATTGGATCTGCTGATCTTTAACTGTAGGATCATTAGCTACTTCATGTCGGATCCCACCCTCCTTGCTTCTTACCTGGCTATGGAGCTGCCAAGGCCTGTAGTCCTCTTCTTCACACCTCCGATCAAAAATGGACTTGTAGTCTACTTTCACCAGCTGCCACTCTGAGCGGTGGCTGAAATGTCCAAACACTCTACAGAACACAGCAGAAACAGCATAAAGTAAAAGGTAGCACTAGATGGAGTCTGGTACTGACAGAGGTACAGTCACCCACAAATTTCTAACAGATCAGTTGCTTTAGGAGTGCCACTGATTTTCCTTGACTGATAGATTGAAACTTAGGCTGCTAAATATCTACAAGCTTCTTAAATATTGCATATAGCTTTTACTCTGTGGATCAAGATCCTCCCACTTATGTCAAGACCCAGAATGACCACACAGGGAAGACTTGGTGAGGGGCTGGACACAGTTATACCTATAGGAGTCTGATATCTCAATTATAAGCATTGGGAATCCCTTCCACACAAATTAAATTCAGAACCTGAAAGGAAAATTCTCCATATATTTCTATGAACTCAGGTCAGTTTCCAAGCCACATATTCTGTTTATTACAGCTTGGTCCAATTTTTACAGACAGAAACTGAATTTTCCTCCTGTTTTTGCAAACCTGATCTTAGGTAAAATGTCACAGTTTCTGGCAGAGTGAATCCAGCTTTATTCCGCATGCAGAACTCAGCATACCACACTGAAACTAAACATAATTTTTCATAAGTTGCTCCAGGCAACATTTTGTCATTCATTTTTACAAAAGAACGTCTTCATTTTTCTGTGTCTTTGTTGTTTTTTGTTTTTTTTTAAAGAAAGTAGCAGCAAAACCACAAGTTATAAAAATACCCCAGTTTCTCTTTCAAATATTCATCTGTCAAGAGTAACTCTGTTTTAAATCACATCCAATATGAGGAGTCAGGTTTCATGCTGATAAGCTAAATGATAATGTTTTGCAGCTTGCAAGGAACCATGCCATCATTCCTTCAATCATATCACAGATAAACACTGATGATTTAGCAACAGAAGACTGCATGCTCCTGGCTTCAGACTGTACTTGGTTTGGTCCCTAATGAAAAATTCTATTATGTTACAAGAAACCCTCATAAGATATTTATGATGCACTTCCAATCAACAGCAGCACAATGGCATGTAAGCTCACTTACGTCATGATGAGAGTTTCCTCTCCAGGTTCCCCTAAAACTCCATCTACAAACAGTGGGAGGGATGTGAAACTGTACTTGCTCCAAGATCTCCCTTCATCAAAACTTAACCTAGTGGAGAAAGCAGAATTAATGTCATCTTTTCTTATTCTCCTTCTACTTTACTTGAGGAGACTGTCTAGTCTACTACAGCTGCCATGGAGAAGTGGAAAGCAGCTTCTATTCTTGGATATTGCATTTTTAGTCCTTTAAAAACCTATGGTTTTGGGAAGCATCATAAATCAGAGCATTGATGCTTTTAGAGTAAAATGTAGGCTAGGGCCAGCATCATTTTTTTAAATAAACCAAGTGATTTTGAGCATCTTATTTTTGGGTCCCCAACATAAGACATTTTAAGAAGGTTAGATTACTGGAGCACAAGATCTTTGCCTCTTTTGACCAGCAGTCTTCCCGGTGGTAGGTCTAAGTGAAAGCCTAGAACTACTCATCACTTCTTAAGATTTGGATCTCTGTGGTTCAGATATTGATATGACACCAAATGTAGCAGAAGTAATTAATGCCTAAAAGCACAAAACTGTATTTACTTACCGCAGTAACTCAAGAGTGATAACTAGTGGGGACACTTTAGTGTTTTTGGCTATATAGCCCTGAATCTATTCAACAAAATTCTGGTTCTTAAGTGCTGCCTGCCACATAGAAGACAACTTTATCAACAATTTTGAAAATAATGAGTTCTTTGGTAACATAAAGAGAGACAAAGACATAATCCAGATACATATAACATAACCAAACTCAAGAAGCCAAGTTCTGGTAAACCAGGGAAGTTGTAGAATTACATTGATAATATCTCAGATCTGGCTGAGCTGAAATTGGAATTGCTGGGATTTCTTAGCTTTGTCTGTGTTTGCCAGTATCTTAACTGATGTTTCCTAGGTTGTAGCTACAGAAAACTCTGAATGCAGTCTAACTGCCCACTTCCTGGCACCTGAAAAGAAGGAGAGCAGAAATTCAGCACACATGGAGTCATTACCAGAGATGTCTGATCGGCAGAGATGTGTGTTTCATGGCAACCAGCACTCCACCTTGATCCAGGTACAGAACACTGTGCTCTTCCTCAAAGATCTGGGGAAAAAAAGTGCATATTTGAACCTATTTTCCTTTGTGTCAAGAAAATGTCGCTGTTCTTTAAGTACAGTCATGATGGAGGACAGGTAAGTGATAAGAAAATTACAAAGAAGACATTCTGTATAGAGACAGTCCCTGGGTTTTGTTTTCTATTGTTTGGGGGTTTCCCCCCCCCCCCCCTTTGCTTGACAGAAAGTTAGAAAAATGAATTTTTGAAAGGATCAACAATTCTGCTTCTTTCAGTGACAGATTTTTGTTTGAAGAACCTCATGTGTTTACACATATCTGGCCCTATCTCACATAAGTGATGTAGATGGAAAAATGAGGACTGGATAAACACTGTAAAATAATTAAATTTTTGGAATATCAAATATTTAAAAAGATTTGGTTTTCCTGTGTTTTTTCTGAGTTGACTCTCTGCAAACATCTGCTCTAGTTTATATAGCAGCATTTGTCTGAGAAAGTCACTCTTTCTTTCCATGACTTGATATCCAGTCCAGAAAAAATGAATAATACAACTTCCTGTTCTAAGGACAAACATATTAAAGGGTAGCAAAGCTTTGTTAACAGGCATAATTCCACTAAATATTAGGAATTTGATTTAACTTCATAATCCAATCTTTTTCCACAATTAATGGAGAGAGAGGTAGCGTCGGAACAAGAGGAGCTGAAGTCTGTCTTTTCCTCCATTAGCTTAAAAGCAAGACAACATAATCTGTTTATATGGACACTGAACTTTGGACAACTCAATTTAGGTGGCCCACCTAAACTGAGCTGTCCAAAGAAACACAGAGTGGGGGAAGGTAGACCAGGGCAACTGCTGATCTTAGGAAAGTATAATAATGGACAAAGAGAAAAATGGTTTGATGGGTACAAGGGATGTACAAATGTAAAAGGAAACACATTGTCTCCCCTTAGTATTCACATTTTAACCTATTCTGTTAGCTAGAGGGTTAAACTGAAGTCAAATTCTGAGAAGAATTATAAAAATAATTTTCAGTTATATGAAGTCTAACAACATATCCAGCCTTTTTCTTTGAGCACCTCTCTACCTCTCAGAAGGGAAGTTTACCCTTTTGCAAAGATTTGCAAAAAACTACTCTGAACCAAAAGAAATAAAAATTAGAAAAAAAGCAATTAGAAAAAAAGCAATTAAAAAAGAAATAAAAATTAGTTTGAACCTACTTTGACAATTTCCTATTATTATGATTTTAATCTGTGATTCTGTGTCACTTACCTGTCTCCAAGTGTTCCCAGCATCAGAAGAAACAAACATGCTGATGTCTTTGTCTGATAGTTCAGTGCCTATATTACCTGAAAGATGAACATTGATTAGTAATGCTACACTCTAAGAAACACTAAAATTAGCAATTCAGGGGAGTAAATGTATTCATTTACCTTTTGCAGCTACTGCACTTCTATTTTGGGGAAGTGAAAGGGGGGGGGGAGTGAAGACAAGGAAAGGGAAAGACTTTAACCTTGAATAAAAAAATATATATGTAAAAGATTCATTTGGTAGCCTGCCTTCCTTCCCAGTGCCTATGGTGTGACACCCCAGGAGAGCCACTCAACACCCTCCAGACCCATCACAAACACAAGATTTTGTCAGTGTTTGCACATCATACCAGGCAATCTTTAAACATTTCATACCTGATGCTACAATAATACTGGGGGCAGTGTCTCTGCTGGCAATGTTTCCTGAGGTATAGGGATTCTCTGAGACCTTCAGGTGAAGATGAAGGGAGCAATAGGGCTATGGAGAGAGGGGAAATAAAAGTGAAAAGCAGATACAACATGAAATGCATGCCCATATTTCTACAGGCTTAGAAATATAGTGTCTTTCTGTATTAACTCCTAATTGCTGCATTCACCTTTAGAAAGATAAAACCACTGTCCTGGTTCTGTTGCAAGAGCTTTGCTATTATTTTCTGATGCAACCCATTCCCACTGGGAAACCGATTCACCAGGCTAAAACTACAACAAGATCTTTGAGCCCAAACCAACAAGGGAGGCAACCTGGCTTGTGAGGGCAAGTAATGGTAATGACTACCTAGCTCCTCAGGTCCCTAGCTCTCGAGAAGCAAGCAAGGCTGCAGATACAATCAAGTGACTCTCAGCAGCAGTGCTCAAGCTATCTATTCAACAAAAAGCAATATAACCTTATCGGTGTGGTGTTGAGTGACCATTAATTAGCCATAAGAAACAACTTAATGTGGACAGTGCCATACCATTTCCTGACTATTTTTGACACATGACTTCTGCACTGCACTAAGAATAAATACCAGGACTAGAAAGTGTTAGTTTAAAAGTTGTTTAAAACAATGCTTCATCGCCCCATCGGGATGTGACCTTTGAGATTTCAAAACAAGTACATCCATGGAAACCTCACCTATCTGTTATTGATTTTGTATGTCAGAAACTAGATAACAAGAATGGTATAGAATAAATGAGCTAAGCAAGAATGTAAGACAGACAGGCAGATTTCCGAAATTTCCATTACAATTCCCTCCAGATTTGTAATGTGATGATTTCTGAAAATTTCTGATAATATTTGCCTTCTCTTGGGTTTTACTTTCAGCATTTTTTCCTTATAAACCTCATTAAAAGCTTTTCATGAAACATGCTAAGGGAAGGGAGGTGGAAAAACACTGACAAAAAACCTGAAACAAACTGATCCAGATGAGGGGGACATCAGACAGGAACATAAACACAGCAAAGCCCATGCTTCACTTTGCACATCTCTCCTGGATGAGCAGGAAAGGCAATGCAGAATGACCCACAGGCTCTATGGGGGCAGGTCTTTTTAATATCGGCTGCCTAAAGGCTAGGTCTGCAGCCCCTGAAGTTTTGTAGGTTTCCTCTGTAGGAGACCAAGCCCCACAGATCACTGGAAGACCATTTATCCATCCCATGTCAAAGTAGGTGTCTATGAATCTGAAATGGAAATCCCCCAGTGGAGAATAGTAGGACTTTTTTTTGGCAAAGGCAAATGAGGGTGGTGAGGAGGGATGGAAGTTCTCACTTATGTGAGACAGGAAAAGGGGACATGGTTTGTGCAGAAGGCATACAACCTGCCAAGTGGAATGTACTGAGCAGCCTAACTCTAACTGACAGCCTTGCAAGGGCAGCCGCTAGAGCAGCCTGGGGGTGCAGGGAGGGAGTGGGATCCAAATCAAGCTGACATGCATGCAAAAAAGTGGAGAAGCATTGCAAGAGCAATGAGTGCTTCCCTTTTACATTTTAATACATTGTGAAAAGACTAAATACAGAACATATTTTTAAAGCTAACATATTCCAAGTCCACTTCAGCATTTTGAAGACAGTAGCTAATGGTAGTAACTCAGCCAATTCCCCACTCTGACACAGATTAGACCTTGCGCAACTCAAATCTTTGTGCTACCAGAAGTTTTCTTTCAAATTTGTGTCATTTTGCAGACATAGTACACAGAAAAGGAATATATATCTCAAGTATTAACAGCCAGGCCACCTGTCTAAACAGAGAAAGTATTTTTAGTAGCCTGACTTCTTATTGGTTGGAATGCAGTTTACAGTCTCTAGTGACAAGTGGGGATGGTGTAAAATGAAGCACTCTATAGCCACACACCTAAAGTTACTGCCCATGACCATCTTGTATCATTACTGTGGAAGTATTCTTATTTCCATCCCAGACGTGCACCTTCTTCATCTGTATCCTTAGATGGTTCATCAACACATAGTTTTCCAGACTGGTTTGTGTACCTCCTTTAGCTCCCACAGTTTAACTCATATACAGGTATCTCAGCTTTGTTTTTTAGTATTTCCATGAATTGTCTCTATCCCCTTTGTTGTTACCAAAAGGCTACTGAAGTCATTATTATCATCAGAATCATCAATTCTGGGTTTCCTTGTCACTCTCCAGCAGCCAGCTGCGCTAGCTTATGCACAGACACCAAGGGAAAGACAACCACTGCCACGGAGCATTTAAAACCTAGGTAGAAGGTAAAGAATGAATGACATAGCTCATTGCTCTGCTCACTGGCATAGCTCTTACAATCATGCTGGCTTCATTACTTGCTTTCCAGCATTTTCAGGCCAGCACTTTCATGCTCCCCTCTCTGGAGGCTCATCAGTCCTCAGTAAAATTTCTCATAAATACCCACTTCTTGGCTGCTCTGCAAAGCACACCTGAACTGTCTCCAATGGTGAGACACATATAAAACAGCTATTAGTGACTGTCCCTGATCAGGAGTGGGGCAAAGCATTACAACACAAGGATGATGCTAGACACCGTTCCCAAACCTAAGGGTAATCACAGTATTTTCTCACCTGCAATAGCAGGGAGTAATGATGAGAGAGAAACACTTCCAGTACAGATATTCAAAACACCTCACTTAGATGCTTAAATTATTATACAGCAGACGGCATGAATGCCCCCCTCCTTATGAGAAATGTGTCTTTGTCCTGAAATCCTTGTAATCCAAATAGACAAGAATAACAAAATGTGGGAAGGAATAAACAAATGTCTGGGGAAGGGAGGCACAGAGAAAATAAGTGACTTGCCCAAGGTTCACATAGGAGATTGGAGACAGGCCTAAAAACTGAATCAAGATTCTCCTGAGATTCAGCCCTGTATTTTACCCACAAGGCCACCCCTGGAAGCTAGTTGATTCCATCTCCTAGAGAGATGCCCATAACTTTTAAGATAGAACTACTCCTCAGATAACCACATCATAATACAAGTATCAAACAAAACCAGCATCTTTGGGATATAGAATCATAGAATAGTTAGGGTTGGAAAGGAAATTAAGATCATCTGGTTCCAACCCACCTGCCATGGGCAGGGACACCTCACACTAAACCATGTCACCCAAGCCTCTGTCCAACCCAGCCTTGAACACCGCCAGCGATGGAGCATTCGCAACTTCCCTGGGCAACCCATTCCAGTGCCTCACCACCCTTACAGTAAAGAATTTCTTCCTTATATCCAAACTAAACTTTCCCTTTTTAAGTTTTAACCCATTACCCCTTGTCCTATCACTACAGTCCCCAAATATAATACCTTGGCAGCTATTTTATGATGATTAAGTGTATTCAGCTTAGAAAATAAGTGGTATAAACTTGAAAAATAAAACCTCGGGAATATATGGAATTTCAATTTTTTCCTCCAACCTCATTATTCATAGCCATCTCACAAAAAATGTAAAGAAATTCTCTGAGTTGCTTTGTAAAAAGCACCTCGAGCATACTGCCAGTAGAGTGATGGTTCCGCCTTGTGTTTCAACCAGATTCTCAACCTCTTTAGCTGCCAACTTAGCTGCTATGCACTTATTTCTGCTTTAACTCTCCCTTACTTTAGGTTTAAAGACCAGATGCACAGAGGACACAGCATTACACTAGCAGGCTGAGGACCATCCTGTCACTCTGGCAGATCCCATCCTGCGAACAAGCTGGAATGTATGTCATTGGTGGGTCACAAGCTATTGCTAGAGACAATTATGCTGAAAGCCAGCAGTGTGTGAGAGCATTAGTTTCTGCCATGGAGTAAGGTTGGGAGCTAAGCTAGATGTACAATGGATTATTAAGAGTTCATTTAGCTATGCCATAAGGAAGAGCAATAAGTAGTAGATAAAGGAGCTGACACAAAGAGGCAAAACTTCTGGTGATGCAGGGGTAGACAAGAGTGTGACTGAAGAGGTGAGCGAACTTTGTGAACTGTTTAAATACTACATCTGTGTCACACACACAAGAAACAGAATTGTCCCAGAGCAGGTGACAATTCCTCAGCAGAACACTCTTATGGATCCCTGATTTATCTCCAGGACTTATTTCCTGACATACACTTCCAGTGCTTTTGTTTAAAAAATTGCCCTACCACTCCCAAATTCTGTGTTCTCTATCATTTCTTGAATTCTCACATTCCATATTCTGCCTTCATATTCCCCCCCATTGGGTGTGAAGCCCAAATCAGATTTTTAATTAGCTTGGCTCTCTTTTGCACGGCTGCTATTTTACTTTGTGGTTTTGATGCAGTTTCTGTACCAATATCCTCCCTTTCTCTTGCCAGCAGACTGCCTATTCCTGTAAAGGACCTAAGAAGTCAGTTTGGTTCAGACTGCATGTATTTGCTTTCTTGCAGAGCTGCAAGGTGATCACTGGAGACCCCGTATGCTCAGCTGATGATCCCTGCTCTACTAACATTCCACTAGTTTGTGACTACCTAAGCAGCAAGGAGTGCTCAGGCAGGCTCAGATCATGAAAGAGGCCTCTTGCCTGTTTTACCTGATGTTAAGGGAACAGGAAAAATAAACAGGGCTATACATTCCTCTGGCCTTATCACAAGAAAGGGCTAAGTTCCTTTTCATTCTCCTTCTGGAATGGCAAAGACTGAGCTACACATTTTAAGTCCACTGACGATTTTTGCCTTACCACCTTGAAATCATGGACACATTTCTACAGATCCCCACAGATCTGTGATGCCCACCCCAGCCCAAGTCACTGAACGTTTAAGAAGTGGTCACTTTCCAGTACAAACAGGATGGCAAGTCTACACTGGGCTTGCACAAGTGGAAGCAATTCTCAGAGGAAGTACATGGTTGCACAGAGAGCAACATAAAAACAAACCAGTGTTTAAACAGTAGTTTGCATGCAGTGGAACTACAAGGATGTAAAAACAATACACAGAGAACCAAGAGATTCTCTGGTTCAGTTATCACCGTGTTCCTACAAGTGCACACACTTCTGCCGCTGGTCATGACTCTTTGCCTGGGTTGTTCAAGTTTAGCATCCTTAAGGGAGTGCCAGCTTGTCAAGGCATATCTAATTTGAAATGAAATGAACTGTGTTTTCAGGTGCCCAAGAGCATAGCGGCAGATACAGTATGGATAGGAAGGTTTAAGGGAGCTGTAATCCCCTCTCTCCATAAGAACCATCAGGTTATTTGTAGGAACTGTGTATTTTATGAACAAGGTACGTTCCCACTGTAGTTATCCATGGTGTAGTGGAAGTGATCATATGACTGCGTATAAAGCGGGACTGGACGGTTCATTTTACTTGCTTGCATTGTTTTTATTTCTTCCACCCTGCCAGCTCCCTAGAATACTGCACTATCATAATACAATAAAAATCTTGGGTTTCTGACAAAATTGGTCATAATTTGATGGAGTCAAGGTGTGGGGTTTAAATATGTTCACTTGAGTCAAACCTGATTACAATCTATTTGAAACACAACAGCTTCTACACATAGGCCCTTCCGAAACAATTCAATTGTTTTATGTGTGCAAAGTTTTCTGAATGTCATCTTTTTAATTTTTATCTCTCTGATTTAATTTTAAAAAGTTCTTACTTACAAGTTTTAAAGACTTGTCAGAAGAAAACAAACCCAAACAAATTTAGTCATGTTCTGAAATAACTCTTCTGTTTGACCTGCAGTCCTCACTATTTATTTTTTCATACTGCACAGAAAATGAAAGGTTTGCATCTTGGCTCAATCAAAAATCAATTATTTGAGCAGCCTTCAAATATCAAGTTATTTATTCATTGCTCTTACAATAATGCATGGGGTTCAGTTAAGAGATTAATGTAGCATTCAGCTACTTGCCACAATGCATAAAACATAATGCTGATTCAGATTCTAACAAGCTTACAGCCCCAAAATGAGAAACATCTATTTTGGGTTTGTTTGTTTGTTTCTGATGGAGAACAACATGCAGGTACAGGACAGCAGGAGGAAAAGCAGCCTCAATAGTGCCCCCGATTCTGCCTGGAATCATGTTAAAATTTGTGCAACATAAAAGCTATTGAGAATCCCAAAGTCTTGGGTTCTGACTATTATCCCACTAATGCGTACAGATTATATCAGCTGAAAAACACGTCAAGATCAGTCTAAGCTTTCTAATTTGACAGACATCTCCAATTCTATTCACACTGCTTATATTTCATTTTCACTCTTGGAAGCTGTTTGTGTATAATGATGATTAAAGACTCGTCTGTATGTGGATCTATATTAATAAGGACAGAGACAGATACAATATACACCCAATGCTCACTTCTGAGCTCAGAAAAAAAAAATAAATATTAATATTGCCAAGAGTGGTCTGAAAGAAATCAAGAGCTCTTCTTTCATTTGAGCCTGCCTCAACTTATTGGGTCTCTGACAGTGCCGGAGCTACAATAGCTCACTCCTCCCATCTAGTGTCCAGAGAATCAACTGCGCAGAAACAGCATCCAGCTTCACTGGCTGTTTCAGGTGAGACTATTGCTTGTGCAGAAGGAAGCTGATCTATGATGCTTCCAGAAATTTAATTAAATTCAGCTAAATTACAATGCCAGCTCTTGCAATACCACCTGGCAGCCCAAACCTGATGTACTGCACTTTTAATATGCAGTATTCACTCCATGAGATACACTGCTGTCCTCTCTTTCTTGTGTTACTTTGTTGAAAAGGATTGTTCTGGGATGTTGCCACCACCCAAGTTCCCCCCTCGGTACTTACCAGGAGACAGTGAAGAGGGTTTCCTCTCAGATCAGTGTTTGGAGCCTGCAACAAACTCCAGTCTCTCCCTTTATTGTAGGTGATGAAAGTTTTCACTTGGTTGTCAATCTTCTTGTTAGCCAAGAACATTCCCTTTATCCCTGCTACCTAGGAAAAATTGACATGGCTGAAAAATACATCAAGCCTTTGCACATCTCTTTTGCCCTGTCAAACCCAACAGGGACCTGATGGCTGTGTCAGTGTGGTGGATATCAGGGCAAGAATTGACAAGGAACATCAAAGGAAGGCAAACCGAGGTGCTAGGGACAAGATAAGACTATCACAGGTGGGAAGTTGACAAATAGAAAAGAAATCTTGTATTTCAGAATCAGCATGGGAACACGGTAAGGTGTCGATAGCATTATCTGTAAAGTGACAATCGCTCAACTGCGTAGGCATCCTTTCCCCTGAAAGATACAATACGTACAGGGCAACAATTTGTCTCTTGCATTGCCACAGGAGGAAACAGCAGCAATTTTGGCCTTGCAAAAAAAAATGCGACACACACAAACTTGCAGTTCAGTGCTTCTATTCTCATACAGTCTTGCTTAAGACATTTAATCTAAGGATCCCAATATATTTCTTAATTATCGGTGTTTCAGCAGGATAACTAGGGGCACAGAGGTATTTTTATTATGGCTTCCTATTTTGAGAAAACCAAAGCACTGGTGACTCCAGCAAGGCCACCCAGAATGCTGGTGACAGAGCTAGCAATGAGATTTATTTTTCCTGGTGTTTTACCCAATAGCTTTAATCCACAGACCTGCAGGAGGATTTTGTAAAGATGTGATGCTAACAGACTAACACTGGAACCAAGCCCAGAAGTGTCTTAGCGAGGAGAAAAAAAAAGTCAACCTCATACCACAACTCACACTGCAGAATGTTCCCATCTTCTTAGCACACTGAAAATCAATAGCCCAATAGCTGCTACAGCTTGTGAATGAATTTGTTGGGCTGTCATTCTGCAATTTGAGTGCTGCAATAAAAAGGGAAGCAAAACTGGGAGAAGGAGGGGGGAAGCGAGAAATTTCTTTGTTTCCAGCAAATCTGTTCAGTCATCCACCTAGAGCTAGTACACAGAATTATTCATCAAGACTTTTTATCTGTACACAGTATTACTTAAATGGCATTACATGGCAAATGGTTACACAGCAAATTTGGAGCTTGTTCCAGCTCAGCTAATAAAATTATGTGTCTGGATTTGGATGCTACAGCTCCCAGTGAACAGAACCTTATGGCACTCAAGTCGCTGTGGGACTACCAGTGTACAGTGCATTGGTATAGTACACTGGTGTACTAAGTCATTCTGAATAGCACTTTCCTGCTTGAGCAATGGCATTGAATTTCATTTGAAGTTATGTAAAGACTTAGACACAACTTATTATAATGGGCAGTAGTCTTTAAATTAAGCAATTAACTAATTTATTGTCATTATTAGCATTAAAGATATACTTTTCAATTTTTTAGCTGGATTTTTCTCACCCAACCAATTATTCAGGATTTCTTGTAGTCAAAAGGCACCCTAAAATGATAAGGACACTCTGTCTTCAAGTGATACTGCATGATAAGACAGGGCTGGAAAAATAACATAGTTCTGCCTTTACTACCAGAGGCCAGAGCCTATAGCTCCATTTGCACTTTGTTTTGCTGTTGTCCTGAAATAGTTGTATTATATAGTCCCTGTGAAATGCTGGCCATAAATGATTAAAGAGCATTTTATATACCAGGTGATAAATGCATTGCGAAATCCTGTGAATCTTTCTTTTTATGATTCTTGTCATGGGCCGGGACACAGACTCCTTTCTCAAGAAAGCAAAGTGTAAGTTATACTGTCAGTCTTGGACGGCTCTATCTTAAAAAAGAGACTGCACACACTGTATGTGTTTGTGTGCTCTCAGGTGGAGGAGGTATTCCTATTGTATATACACAACCAGGACACACACAATGATCTGTTTATCCTTGCTGTTTGTACAGTCACAAGAAAGGAAGACTCATGCAAGTAAGTACGTGACCATCAGTGGTCAGAAAGAAAAATACCCCATAAACTCCCACAGAGGCATTGTAGACAGTCTTCACCATCCCAAATCCATTGTGTGTGGATACAAATGCTATTGACAGTTTTAGATAAAAGATTCATACAAGGTACTCAAGGACACAACTCAAAACACATTCTTCACTCTCCATCATCAACTTCATATGTCAAACATATAATTCTTATCCAAGAGGTATACTGCTAAAAAAAAAAAAAAGTTCTAGAGTGATAGGCTTGTATATCATAGCTATAGACACATCTTCTCGCAGTCTGTTATCACTTCAGGCATGGATTCCCATAGGCAGGATAGTCTTGCTGCAGACCAGTCCTAATACAGAGCCGAGAAGAGCCATAGCACATCATTGGAGAGATGCAGGAACTAGAAAGGGCACTCAGACCCAATGGCCAATGATTCTTGCTCTTCCCTTTCTCCAGGAGGCTACTTTTAGGAAAGTCCTTTCATGACTACAGACCCATATAATGCTGAGTCTAGTGCGCTACTCATCAAATATTACTGCAAGATGGTGGAGAGAAGAGCTATTCTCATTCCCTGCTCTGTCCAACATGCAGAGGGAGAACAGTGTCCCTCTAGGAGTGGTCTCCTCATCCTCTACAAGGTCCAGCAGCAGAAGAGCTCACACACTGACATAGCAACTTCTGAGTGAAAGGCTCCTGAAAACTTACAAGAGAAAGGAGAAAATGATCAAGCACCATGAAAGAATCTCTATTTTCTTTTCATGCCCAGTGCAATTCCCTGAGCAGCATTGAGCAGATATTTTTTACAGAATCACAGAATGGTTGAGGTTGGAAGGGATCATCAGAGGTCATCTAGTCCAACCTCCCTGCTCAAGCAGAGTCACCTAAAGCACATTATTCAGAATTGTGTCCAGATAGCTATTGACTATCTCCACAATCTCTCTGGACAACCTATTCCAGTGCTCAGACACCCTCATAGTAAAGAAGTCTTCCCTCATGTTCAGGTAGAACTTCTGTGCTTTTAGTTTCTGCCCGTTGCCTCTCATCTTGTTGTCTGGTACCACCATGAAGAATCTGGACCCGTCTTCTTGTATCATATTTCTGGATACTCTGAGAACATCCCTACATTCATCCCAACTAGGCTGTCTGTGCTTCCACCTCCTGTATTTATCCTGCTTGTGCTTCAGTTTTGACAGGAGTTCCTAGTTTATCCATGCAGGTCTCCTGGTCCCTTTGCTCGATTTCTTGCCCATGGAGATGCACCATTCTTGAGCCTGGACAAGTGAGCCTGGAACATTAGCCAGCTCTCTTGGAACCCTCTTCCCTCTAGGGCTTGTTCCCATTGGATTATTCCAAGAAATTCCCTAATGAGGCTAAAGTTAGCTCTCCTGAAGTCCAGGGCTGCGATCTTACTTGTAGCCCTGCTTCTTCCTAACATAGAATCATAGAACAGTTAAGGTTGGAAAGGACCTTAAGATCATCTAGTTCCAACCCCCCTGCTGTGGGCAGGGACACCTCACACTAAACCATACCAGCCAAGGCTCTGTCCAACCCGGCCTCGAACACCGCCAGCGATGGAGCATTCACAACTTCCCTGGGTAACCCATTCCAGTGCCTCACCACCCTTACAGGAAAGAATTTCTTCCTCATATACAATCTAAACTTCCCCTGTTTAAGTTTGAACCCGTTACCTCTTGTTCTATCACTACAGCCCCTAATGAAGAGTCCCTCCCCAGCATCCCTATAGGGTCTCCACACACTCCATGACCTCGTGGTCATTGTAGCCTAGGCTGTCCTCAACTTTCACATCAGGCCTTCCTTGTTTGTTAGTATATGTTCCAGCAGCACACCCCTTCTTGTTGGGTTCTCCATCACCTGTCTCAGAAAGTAACCATCAATGTCTTCCAGGAACCTCCTGGATTATTTGTTCCTCCAGCAGATGTCAGGGTGGTTGAAGTCCCCCATGAGAACCAGGACCTGTAATTGTGAGGCTACTTCCAGCTGTCTCTAAAAGGCTCTCTTCTCCAGGCTAAATAGCCCCGATTTTATCAGCCTGTTTTTCTCTGGCATCTCCTCAATATTCCTATTCTAAATATACCCCTGTCACCATAGAAGGACTCATTTTGCAATCTCTCCATTTTGTTTTAATTTATCTACGTTTTTGTTTTGCTTTTTTTCTTTCATCTTCATCTCCATTTACTCCCAGAGCATTCATCATCTGCAGCAACACTACGTGGAGAATCACGCTGGCTGGCTTTCTGTCCCCTTCCAGCTAGAACATCAAATTTAAAGGAAGGTTTGTGCCAGGTTCAGTGTCACCCAATATCTTTCTACTTATATAATCAGCAGATATGATGCTACAAGTCCGATTCCATCAATTTCAATCCATGTTACTGTGTGGTGTCAGCTTAATAAAACAAAACAAAGGTGGTAATTCCCCTCCACCCCCGCAGGATGCAGGACACCTTTACATAATGCAGTAAAACTGTTTCTCAAGCTGACAGTAATAAGAGGCAACAGTTTTTCTATGGGCTGACAGTGCTGCAGAGAGATTAATAGTAAAAATCTCCTGAAATGCCAGTGCTCATCCTCCTACAGTTCATCTGCATTTATGTGTAACACTTGGGCTCTCTGAACAATTCAAGGTGTTTCCAAGTAAAGGGCAGCTGAAGGCAAAACTATACAGCAGAGCTAATATTCAGATGGTGATGGCGAAACGTTTTATTTTCAAAGGAACTCAGATCTGGTTCATGGTCCTTTTCATGGACAGAAAAGTCTGAGGAGGAGACCTCAAAAGAGAAGCTGACCCTCAAAACAGCAGCTGAAGATTGAGTTTCTACTTAGCTGAGTGCCATCTCCAGAAATAAAACAGGCAGCAGAGCAAGAGAAGTACAAGGACACATTAAAAATCTTATGATCAGCTGTCATAAAAACAATGCATATTGTCCTTCTTAAGGTAAGCTCAGGAAAAATGTACTTGCTCAGGAAAAGGCTCAGGGGTAAAAGGGACATCAAAATGAGGTAGGAGAGTTTCCATGCTCATGGGATAGCCCAAGAGGGTGTATTGAAAAATCACTTCAGTTCCCAGAATAGTCCAAGCTGAGGAAGGTGACAGAGACAATTGAAAGCTGCTGTGTCTCCTTACTCCTAAACGAAGAGATCAGACCATCAGAAGTGCCACAAAAATTGGAGAATGATGCCATTCAGAGTGCTGGGAGCTTTCAGAGCCATAGGCTGGAGTAATGTGGGTCAGCAGGAGTTTGGCTGTGAAAATTAAAGACCTCCTCTTAGGGACTGAATGAACTATTCCACTATATCTTGTGATGCAATCCATATTGCATTGCGTGACAGAGCCATGAGCTCTTCCTCACCTGAGAATCTACAGGAGAGTACAGCAGTTAATCTGTTCATAATATTAGGCTGGGCCTAAACTGAACACCTGTGTAAAATCTGGCCTTGAAACTCAGCTGATTGCACTGTGGCCCTAAAGTAAAAGGAGGGTAAAACTATGTATTTAGTTGCTTTTTGGCTCTGCTGCTCACATGCATGTTACAAGACTGATGTGCAAGAAGGAAATGGTACTGGCATCACATGAGCTCCTGAAATAGGAATGAGATGTTTGAAGTCATGACATACCTCATAGAGGTCAATCATCACATTCCCCTCCAGCCCTTGACTACTCTTGACATTTTCCAAGGCCAAGGTGAAGTACACGCCTCGGGTGTCTGAGATATACAGATTGTATGTGTCGTTCTGGTTCCACTCTTGTACAGCTGCAAACACCTGATTCTCATCTGTGCTGATAACATGCATATCCTGGGGGAAAAAAAAGAGAGGAAGGTTACTAGAAGGAGCTCTGTCCTATCATTTCCAAGGGCACCAAAGTAATCGTGGAGGAGCAAGGGATATATTTAGGCTAGTTTAATCAGAAACTGTAGACAACACTCCTGTAAGCAGATAATTCCATCCAGGAATAGTTTACACCAGCTCTCTTCTGCCAGTTTTCAAAGTGGTAATTAATGATGAGGTGTTAAATGAACATTTACATTGGCAATACAAGTGTTACAAAGCAGCACTCCCCCCATCAACACTTTCATTTTAATGAATACTTTGTTGGGGGGGGGTGATGATGTTTATTTGTTGGTTGTTTTGGTGGATTTTTGGCACCTGAGTGATTCTACTTATGGCTGTGGAACCACAGATGTTAAAATATATTTTGTTTTGTTTGGGGTTTTGCTTGATTTTGTTTTGTTGTTTTTTTTTTTTAATTAGAAAAAACATCATCTGAAGCATTTGCTTCTTGTCTAGCACTCAGAAACCAAATATGCTTGGGAGCTGATACAAGGAAGATCTAATGGGTCAATGTCTGCAGCCAGTGCTGCTGTTACTTCTTATTTCTAATGACGGTATTGACTAGAAGCCACTGTGCTAAATACACCACACACCGCAGACACCCTGAACCCCCAAGAAATGTAAAAGAAAGACAACCTGAATCCTCATTAGATGTAGAGAGCAGATTTTTAGTTAGATCACTAGTGTGAGTAAGGTTTTGTGTTACTCTGCTTGATATGTGTTCCAGCAGGTAGGAAGTGATGAAAAGATTGTATAATTAAGGGAAAACCAGAAACTGTTAAACCCAATTCCCTCTTTCAATGCCTGAAGAAATTATTACCTAGTGGAAAAAGACATTGAGAGATTTTTATAATGAAATTCCTAGGTTCTATCTGCCTAGCATAGGCACTCTGAGTTCTTCGGTGCCACAAAAATCTGTGGAGGTAGGAAAATAAATGCAGGTTTTTTTGCACTAGGTGATTCCCAGAAGATTCAGCTATTCTGTCTGGTTTGGGCAGATATCCCAGACTTATTCTGCTTCCATGAATCTCAGCCAGAGCTTTCTATATGCAAAACTGGGAACTTTATCAGAAAATATGCTCTTTGGAATCTGATGCTACTTCTCCCTTCTGTTAATAATAGCCTTGGCAATTGACTTTCTGGTGGTTTTGTAGGAGAAATTAATACCTTCAGATGGACCCTTGCAACATAAAGATGAAAAATAATATAATGAAGAAATCTGATCTATAAATTTGAAAGTGAAGTTAAGATTCAGAGCAGTTGTTTGCTCATCCAGATCCAGATCTGAGTACGCAGTGGATGAATATGCACTTGATTTACTCACTCTTTTGCACTCAAGAAAAATGCATCCCGGAAGATGGTCTGGTTTTCTGGAGGAACAGATTGGCTTAAATCCTGAGGCAACACGAAAGGCAGTATAAGTCCCACTGCCTTCTACTACTTGTGATTCTAAATAGATAACCTCTCTTATCTCCAGCTGTGCTAGTAGAATTGCCACAGCTGTTTGTCAGAGCATCCTTATTTCAGACTGTCACCCTGTACCATGTAGATCTACCCTGATGGTAGAGCTACATGAGAAGGTTTTCCCAGCGTGCTTAAGGCAACACCGGATAGCGCAGCTCTGATCTCAAGTTTAAACTTCTTGATATGTCAATAAACACATGGGCAGCCCTCTCTATTTAAACATAGATAGAGATTATTTGTAAAACTTATTTTGTCTGGTGAATGTACAGTTTCATTAACTTACCATTTTAATTAATAGTTTTGTAATAACTAGAGGATAGAGGTAAAAGATATTTTGATCAACACCAGGGAAAACTAAAAGCAATTACATGAATACTTAAGAAGCAAATAAGTTAATTTATTCATTAGATGCTTCCTGAGTTTGATCACATCATGCTGTAAGATTCAAGTCTAAAGAAGATCCCACTAAGGCTGAAGGAATTTAAGCCTTGAGAAACAGAGATTGAGAAGGAATTAGCATATATTTTACTATACATTATACATTATATAGCATATACATTATTAGTGCAGAAAATAAAAAAAAAGACAGCATTCCAACTGTTTGTGTTTGGGGATCAATTAACTTTTCTTCTTAATAAGGCCTTGTTCAATAGATGCAGGAAACATGCAAAGCTTTGACAGGAAGGGATCAATACATGGGCATCAAAGAGGCCTTTGACCAACATCAGGAATTTCCTGGTTTCCGCATTGGCAAAATGAAAATTAATCTGTATATCATATTCACTATTTATTTTCTTTTCAGAATGAGGGCTGTTTTTTTAGGGGGGAGGAATAATAATTAAAAAATCCCTTGATATGGAGCAAGAGCTTCACTGCATCTTCCACTACTACAAGAAATGTACATTTCACCTCCCTGCAGAAAAGGAAGAGGACAGGAATGTGAAGCAAGACACCTTTCTCAGTCATCATCTTCAGGGGCTCCCCTTGCATCTGCCCTATGAGAGGCTGAGTTTTTCTCTCTCTGTTCCAACACATAGTGGAAATACATTAATATGCAGTTCTACTACCTGTCTCTCTTGCCTTTCCAAAGACAAAAGTAAGAGCCCAAATCTATGCATGGGTTTGATCAGGTGCTTATTCAAATGACTTTCTGAATTAATAAACATGCTTCAATTGCCCTTTTTGAAATTGGTCAAGAAACTTTTCTTCCTGGCAAGTTAAATAGCAGGAATGTGCAATGCCTGTATTAACCTGTCAATTACTGGGACTGTCAGCTCTTTTTAAGGTCTGTATTTAAGGATTTTTTTGTGGTTATGGCTCCTTCCATCAGGAAGTGCATCCTGAGATTGAAAGAACATGATAAATTTAAAACAGAGGGACCACACGCACCTATTCCATCAGTATTCAGCCCAGCATCAGTTAAGGACAGATCTTTTTAGAAGAGAAATTGGTTGGCCTGCTTCAGTATTTACAGATGTCAGCATAGTACATTGGTCTAAAATGTAACGAATATACCCTGTGTGTACATTTAAAGGGATTATCATGAGTGATACACCAGGGTCTGTGACAGAGCCCACACTGTGCTGCTGTGGTACAGAATAGGCAGTACCAACTCACAGATCAATATCACTGCAGAAATTAACAGGCCTCAAGAATGATCATTTACACAATAAATGTACATAGGTAGGGAACTTCTTGTATAGGAGAGAGTTTTAAGTTCATTTAGGCTTTTAATCAAACTGGCTACAAGGCTATCAATACCAACAAGAATATTTTAGTTTTGATTTGCTGTAGGCTATTCCTGCCTGAGCAGCAGTATCATCTGCCAAAGCTGCCTGCCTTCACACCCTTTCAGCTTAGGAAGAGTAACATGGAGAGACAAAAAGCTTGATATTTCCATCTTCAATTCCAAAAGTCACTTAGTACTGTTTACCATATTTGGCCCCTCCTTCTTAGCTGAAGGAGATAAAAGAGCATTTAAGCATAAGAGAAACTCTGTTTCAGTTCCTCGAATAGTATAATGCTTTGTGCATTTTTAATAAAAGCAGCTATCTTGCTTTGATAGCAGCCTTCTAGACAGCCCCAGCTCCACTGTAGCTTCTTCCAAGCCAAATGTAGCTCTTCAGTCTTTGAAGATATCCTGAGATTGTGACAAAGCGTCTTATGTCCTTATATATCTGCCTTTTTCTTTGGGTCAAATAAGATGATTGGACTGCTCCAGTTCCTATTCTCTGAGAACAAAATGCAATTTAATTGTAGTGCATTTTCCCTGGCTCTCCAGAGATCTCTTTGGGAAGGTAAACATTTGGAAAAGTGTGGGCTAAAGCAGATAAGCGGTTCAAAGTGAGCAGCTTCTCCACAGGTGGTTTGAATCAGCTGTAAATGACAATTTTGATGTGGGTGTTAGAATAATCATGCTAAAAATGCAACTCCTTTGCTAACGGCTACTTCAAACAACAATCGTTTAAATTTGATCTGAGTAATTCCTTCCTTCTTGGGCAGGAAGTTTCAAACCAAGCTATCTTTAAATGTGAATGAAGATTTTGGGGCAGACCACAGATCTCCTGTGTCAGAGCCAAGAAGACCCATCCCTTCTAGTAAGGTCCTCAATGTCCTGTAAGCTGGGTTTTCAGGTGATATAAACAGAAGCAAAGGACACAACAGCAAAGTAAGTAAGTTAGAGCATTGAAGATCTGGGTTTCAGTTGCAGTGTGGTTATATGAAGGTCACCCTGTCAATCTATTGTAAACAGATCAGTTGGTTTGAGGAATGAAAGACAGCCTGTTATGGTATTAGCCAAATTATCCCTTTGAATATTTCCACCTACAAAATCTAATACACTTTCAACTACTAGGAACAGGTAGACCTTGCACTTTCTCCTCTTCCTTTTGATATTCTTTGCTTAGCTTCTGGGAACGCATTTGTTTCCAGGTAGATGTTAGACCTCAAACAGAATGCAAAAGATCTTTTGCTACATTTGACCTTAAATTTCATTGAAGCCAGACAATACCAAGAATGAAAAGGCCTAAAAAAAATATCCTCTGTCTTTGTTAGCACTTAGGAGTATTAGAAGCCCAGCTGCAAAATGGTGATTTCTTCAAAATGGAGCTAACATTTCCGATAGGTCTTTAAAAAAATTCAGCTCTAGAAGGCAGCAATAGCCTTTCAAGCTCCAATGCTAATTCACCATTGTTCTTAATGAGGGAAGATATGGAGCAGACACACAAAGACATCTCTTTGCTTGGTTCCCATTAAAATCTGCTAATGAGGCAGAGCACAAAGAGCAACCCACACAGGCTAGGGATAGGAGAAGGGAATTTTAAGACCAAAAAAAAGGGGGGAAAAAAACAGCGTCCCCTCCAAAACTTAATTAACTATTATAAAGAAATGGTAATTAACATGGGCTGTGGTATCCATCTACATTTCATGTTCATGTCCTTGACTAACCATAGAGCTGACTTTATTTCCAGTTCTTTCTTGCTTGCAAATGTTCTGTTAAAGAAGAATGTTTTCACTCATTACAGGTCATCTTGGAGTTACTGGTGTTGGATTCAAGAATTTCTGTGCAATCAAAGTAACTGTAGGTTCATACAGGCATTTCAGCAACAGCAACTTACCTTGGGCAAGGAGTACTTTGGCAGCTTCATCTGTGTAAACGCATTCCTCCTATAAGAAACGTAATAATGTGGTCTCCCTCCTGATGTCAACTATGAGAGAAGCAGGCAAGTTATCATCAGGATTTTATAAAATATTTTTTTATTATCAGGGAAAATATCAAGCTAAAGCTGTCAAGGGAAATACCATCATGTTGGTGGCAATGGCTTAAAACTGCAGCACTATTACAGTTGATGAATAAACATTGACCCAACCGACAGTGTCTGAAAAAGAAAGTAAGAGAAAACCTATTATCTACAAAGACAGACAAAGGCCAGAATTTCAGGTATAAGACTGGGGAAAGCAAAGTCTTGGCTTTACCAGGACCATTATGTCACCTGCTGATACCATAGCTGTCTTCTGCTTTACCACAATACAGTCTATTTGCTATCTGCAGAGCTGCTGTATAGGCTATTGGTTAGATTAGCAGATTGGCAGACATGAAGACTGATTTCTATTTCTGCCTCCAGCTTTGGTTCTTGTGTGGCCTCACACAAGCCATCAGATGTATCTGTTACAAGATCAGCTAAGCATTCACAGCTCGGTTGATTTAGTATTTCTGTGAATCTGGCCATTTATTTAAGTCTTTAAATACTGATGACAAGACCTTGAAAATAATGGGTTAGAGCAATATGAGGTTTCATTTCCTAACACATATTAAAGGGGAGTGAAATTGAAAGGAAAAAAGCCATCAATGTTATCTGGCTTCAAGGGCTGCTGAGCTATAATCAATGTTGTAAAGTACTTTGAAATCTTTGGATGAAAGATACTGAAGAACAAATATTCCAATATCTCTATGTAGATATTTGCTTTAATTGCCTGATATCTGGGCTTATCAAGACTTTTATTTAGTCGTAAGTGTTTTAAAATGCACTGCAGTAGTTTAAAATGCAAGACACACAGAGGCTGGGTTTGTACCAGATGAAGTAAAATAAGAACTATTTCTTATTTTAAATCTCTTCAACTGTTTTTTTTTTTTTTTCTTTTTAAGGGAATTGGGCAAAAGTTAGGGGGAGGAAGTCCAGAAGCACTGCTTATGACAAAGTGCGAGTTTATAGATAAAATACAGTGTAGTGGGAGAAATAAACTCACATTGCCCTATTCTCATGTTTTTCAGCCTACTAATTCTCATTCCAAATAAGAATGCAGCCTTACTGCAGAAAAGGTAGACAGAGATCAAGGAAGGTAGATAAGGCTTGGGGAGGATGCTCAGGGTGTTTGTCTATTTTTCCAAGCTTTTATAGTCTGGTAGGTTTACGACTATTTATCCTCTGCAGAACAGTGCCTGGGATAAGGCAGAGTCCAACATCAGCCACAGCGTGTTATTCAGCTGTTCCTTGCCAGTCAGATACATCCCGATAAATATGTAACCACCTGAAGAATCCCATTTTAAATTACCAGCCAACAGTGAATTCACTGTCTACTTTGAACAAAGCATAGGTTGTTTCCAGGGATTATAGTATTCTTATTTCATACCTGTAAGTATCAACTATTAATGATTGGCAAGTACTATCTCTTTGACCTATTACATTTAAGAATCTTAAGATGTCTAAGGATTAAAATGGGAGCTTTCAAAATCCAAATATTACATGATACCGTCTCAAACTGCATAATGAACATGAACATATAAAGTCGTGCAAAGTCCCATTGGGCATTAAGGGGAACATCATAAAATGCTGCCTCTCCTCATATGCTCCTTCATCCTTGCACCATGCAGCTAGCACAGAGGTGGAAGAAAGCTGAAAATTGACAGCACTGGGAACACTATACAACAATTTATATAGACAGAAAGAAAAATGCATAAAAATACAAGGGCTATACAGAAAGGCAGACAATCTCCCCAGTATTAACTTTAGATGAGGCAAAGGGGTTGATTCTTTACAGTGCATAACATCAGGTCAGAACAGAGAAGACTAACAATCCTGAAGAGCACAAAATCAAGTGATGAAGTAATGAATCAATTCACATACAAAGAGAAATTACCCAGCTCAAGACACAAACACACAGTGATTTTGAAATGAGAGAGCATGGGTGAACAGTGATGCATGCTCCTGTTTTTCTTACCACAGAAACATTTCTTTTATGCTTCAGACACACTAGGCACAAAAGCTATTCTGAAATGTATGTCCCCCAGATTTATCAGTGAATGATTCAGGCTAGAGTTTATGACTGAGTTCATTAACTGAAAGTAATTAGCAATCAACTCACCCAATTTAAAATATCAGTCCTCTCTCTTCCCTCCACTCCCAAGCATAGCAGAATATAAACTGTCTGGAAAACCTGTTTTGTCCTAATGATTTCCAGTTCACCTCTACATTCCCTGCAATTCTGTTGTTATTTTTGTCCTCTTCAGCTGCTATTAAATGAACACTGGCAGCAGCCTAATGAAACCCATAGTAGTTATCTATTCACCAGGTCCCACCTGGAACACAGCTTGGCTGAGTACATCTCATCTTCAGCCTTTTCACTGTAATCACAAGTGAGACACAACAATAAAGCCTGATTACTCCTTCTTTGGTTCTTCCTCTGATTCCCTCCCTCCTTTTCTACTTCTCTCTCATGCTTAAAAATGTTCTGGTCTATTCCCTTTAACAACAGATGACTGACACATCACTTCAAGCTGGGGTTTTAGAGCAGTAACCCTAGAGTGCTGACAGAATTGTAGGGAATGGCACAGAGCACTCCAGTACATAGGGTGGATGCTCCAGGAAGGAACACTATGACCCTAAGAGTGACAAGTTACTGGAGGTAAAAGGAAGACTATTAGCATTATAATGAACTTCTACAGTTCACTCAGTGCCTTTATTATTTGGATCCAGTGTTGTCTGATTATTTGGCAGCTAACACACATGCACATGTATGCAAAGGAAGGGAAGAGAAAATAATATAACATAGAATAATAGAATATAAAATAGAACAAATAAGAGGGTGTTCTGCACCTGAACAAAGACATAGTCATCCTGGACAATCAAGGAATTATGGTCAATATAGCCTGGAAAGGGTTTGCCATGAGTGGCTTCACTGCAGTTCTGCATCTTGCAGGTGATGTACTGGGCATCTGAAAGGAAAAGAATAAAACCAAGACACGTTAGATCCTGAGCACAGATTCTTCCTACTGTCACAAACCTATTAGCCGAGGCAACTCAAGTCCTTTGACTCCCAAATTAACTGTGGATCTAAAGATCTGAGTCTATTCTGCAGGACAGATGCTCTCTGTACTAAGCCTTTACAGTTTCTCTGTCATCTCCACAGTGTAGGATTTTCTGTAGAGCATGGTCACATGCTGAGTTTATTCAGAACACGGCCAAGGTCCAGAGCATACACAGATATTGTCCCATAGAATTGTCCCACAGTGCCACCAATGACAACCCCTACCATGGCATACTTCTGTATTCCCTACAGCACTTACACTCTGCAGAGATCACCTTGGAAAGTAATCCAGACCACCTCCAGTTCAGAGGTTTTACCTACTTCCCCATTGACAGCGTGGGTAGATGCACTCTGGCAACCTGGGCAATCATTCATACTCTCTTGAAACTGGAAGCCTTAGCAGTTTCAATCAATCATATGTTTCAAAGTATATGGCCTAAATGCAGCTCTAAAGCCATCTCAACCACTGTCACTGTATGACATGCCCTCATCTTCTATTCTGAAGCCCCGCAGGGTGCTCACGTCATAATCCATCACCTGAAGAAAAAACAATTCTAATTTCTTCATGGTGTTAGTTTATCCTAGAATACAGAACCAGATTCTCAGTATTAAATCTGGGCTCTTTCAGATCAATTAAGAAGTTGCACTTTGCTTAATAACAAAGCCTATTTACAGAAAGAAGGATTTTGGCATTTTAGCATTGGCATGTATATGACAGAAACACTACATGGCATTTAATGTTAGAACTACTTCTGATCCTTTTTCTTGGAGAAGCACAGTCCCTTTTTTTATATAATTACCACCTTCTGATCAGAGAAGCAGCATTTTACACTGAAATAGAAATGGCTGGATTTTCACCATCTCATGTTTAATCTTGGTTTAATTAAAATCTATCATTTGACATTTCTTTCCTTCCTTCTAAGGGCTGTTGACTTCTGCTTAAAACAGACATGCAGGGTAATGAACCTTCAGGAAAGTTTGGTGAGGGATGATTTTGCCCCAGCATTTGCAGAGTTCTTGGAATATATAACATGCTAAATATTATTAGTCACTGCAGTTTATAACGCTATATGCTTTTGCAGCACACTGCAAAACACTAATTAATAAATACACCCTGGACAGCATGAGCAAAATGCATTTTCCTTCAAAGGGACATGATTTTTTCCACATTGGCCACGAGAGGGCAGGGAACGCCGTAACTCCCAGCCTGCTCATTCCAGTGAGCTCAAGAAAGTCCTTTCAAAGCTATTCAGCCCGCTGCTCCTCTTCTCCCAGGAAGGAGGGTGACAAGGGGGCCAGAGACTCTTCCACCACTCTGTACTACAGTGTGGTGCAGCATGTCCCCTCTTTATCATAAGATGGAGAATAGGCATGCATCTCTTCACCTGCAACATGAACAATTCCCACTCCTGTTCAATTCTGTCCCCTGTATTACGAAGGACAGCTCCCCACACCTACCCCCACATTCATAGAATTGAAGAATGGTGTGGGTTAGAAGGGGTACATTCAAAGGCCATCTAGCTCCAACACCCCTGCAATGAGCAGGGACATCTTCAACTAGACCAGATTTCTCAAAGCCTTATCCAGCCTGACCTTGAACACTTCCAGGGGTGGGGGCATCTACCACCACTCCGGGCAATCTCTTCCAGTGTTCACACCAGCCTCACTGGGGCTCCAGATCTGAACACAGTATTGCAGATAGGGTCTCTTATTCTCTCTCAAGAAGGTTCCTGAGTGAAATGCCTGGCAATCCTGAGCTTAAACAAAGCAGCACCACAGTTGAAATGTCTGACTTCAAAAACCCCTGAGTTTTTGGCAAGACTGGGTGGCTTTTCACACATGTGATCTAATCAGCCCAGCACAGAGCTATACAGCATCAGATCTCCATTTCATACCCTGTTTTCTTTTTTGCCCTCAACACCATTCTTTCCTTCTCCTTCCACAAGGCACACCAGCTGTCTGGGAAACACAGACTGCGGTACCATTGGGTTATCTATCATGAGAGCACAGAGAGGTAGCATGACGGGTGCTGCTGGGACCAGCCAGCAAAGAAGATTAAAGGATCTCCTCCACAAGAGATTTTAAAGAGCAAGCCAGGTTGACATCCATCAGAGGTGAATTAGTTTTTTTGATCCTGTTTTAACAGAGGAATGGGACCTATGCCTATTTCGGCTGATCGCAGGAGTCTGTGCAGCAGTGATTGCACCACTGATGAAGATTTACTAAGGCAATTCTTGTGAATTTTAACAGTGCAATTCTCCACAGCTGCAATCCTAAAATGCCAATAATAACTACTAAAGGGCAGAGCACTGAAATTGCTTAAGCTAACCTCCCAAACAGCCAAACCCTGAGATGGGCAAACCAAGAAAAGCTCCCTCTGCTATGAGAGACAGAAAGCAGGAAAAATGGGCTTCTTGCAGTGCCTATATCTCTCCTTTTTCCTAAGGGAAGTTTTGCTGTGTTCAAATTAACACAAGGATTTTTTTTTTGGGGGGGGAGGGGGGCATTTGATTCTTGTGGACATTTTATGTAATTCCATTGGCAAAGCTTTGTAATTTAGCATTAATTAATGTCAATTAATGTATTCAGTTGCTAGGCTCTGGAATTAATTTCATTAGTTTTCCTGCACAGATGTTTTCCCTGCAATAGGTAATTAGTACATTATGCTTTTCATTTCCAGAACCCTCACCTCCAATAACAGCTGCTGTTTTTAATATACAACAAAAAAGTCACGCTGTGCCTGGAGAGAAGAACATAGCAACTCCCAGCTTTTACACCCCCAGACACTTTGATTTTGACAGGTTTAGACACCTAGAGTAGGATTCTTCTTGGGGAACGGCAGCTATTTCTGAAGCAGAAGCAAGAAGTCACAAGAACACAAGAATGAAGGAGACATCTTGTAAGGGAAACCTCTGACAAAATTATTCTTTCAGTGGTGAAAGGGGATTGCAAATAGCAACACACAGCAAAAGTTGAGACCCAGAGGGACACTGTGCCATGAAATATTTTAGTCTCTTCTGTTTAGCTCAAGCTCCATATTAGTATGTTCCCAAGGGAAATGCATCCCTTCTATTCCTGAGACATTTCTTGGCTCAGATGGTGGAGATGGATGGTTGTTGGTTGTTACTGGAGGTTGGTGAGCCTCTGCAAATGTGCACAGTAGAGTTTCAAACCCCTTCCTAGAGCAGAGTGGGACTTTCTTCAGGATATTTGTTGCTGAGTGTTATTTTGGACAGTATATCAAACCTAATACTCACTGCTTTCTAGTCTATGCTTGCATGTAGATCTTTTGAAAACCTGATTTAATCACAAGAAGAGTCAGAGAAAATATTTACTGTACTCACAGAAAATGCATATATTTTATTTTTCTTGTCTTTAATGCATTGAGGAAGATATTATCTTTACAAGCAAATTCACTAAGAACAAATCAGGAGTTTATGCAAAAAGCATCCACATAATCTATGACTTGTCTGTCTTCCAGATTTTCTATGCCCCCCAGTTCATAATTGAGTAGCTTAGACATTAGGGATAATTTCAGCTTTTGAAGGATGACTGGTATCCTGAACCACAAGAACACAGTAGCAACATATGTCACTGAAAGACCCAGGCCTGTAACCCGTCTCCAACAGTGACTCCTAACAGAAACCTAGAAAAGGTCATAAGAATTTGTCCAGTTGTCTTGGTAGTCCAAGTACACCTTCAGCATTTGCAACCTCCCCTGACAAACGCGTTCCACAATTTAATTAAATGTTCTCCCATAATTTAATCTTTCTACTCCTTTTTTTTGAGAAGCACACAAAAGAACTGTTTTTTATCTATTTCCATCTGGTCTGAATGTCGATTTGTGAAACTTTTGTAATATGGAAATATATTCATGGCTCTTCAGGACTGAGCAACTGCAAATCAATTAACCAGTAATGAAAACCAGTGAAATAAAGCTATCCCATATACTAACTACTCACAAATCTGGTTTTGTCCTGCTGCTACTCTTTCTTCCTTGCGTGTCATAGTCAGGAATTTTTCTTTACATGGGGAAGTATATCCTCTGCCATTTATGGCATAAGCCCGTAATTAGAGAAACTAACAGATGTTATTCTCCAGGACAAATACTAATTGAGATCAAGAAAAAATACTAATCAGAAACAGGAAAAAAAAATAAAATTACTGCACAGGTTTAGGGCACTATGGGAATTAATTCACCGCTCTAGCTATGTTAGCAAAAGATTGCCAGGCCAGGCTGCCTACTTGTTTCTTTCCACAACAGTGATTATTCTTCCTAGCAACCTTCCGTAAAAACAGAAATTAAAGTCTTAGCACAACTTTGTGATTCAGACACTATTGGCCAGATGTTCAGTCCCTGTTGATCAGCAAGCAGAGTATGCCTGCTGACCCCATGTGAAGCTTTGGTCTGTCCTGCAATCACAGCAGCACCTAAATTACCTTTCCATATAAAAAGTTACCATGTAAATCAGAGCAACAGAAGAAAAGCAAAGGAATCAAAAGTACTTTTCAAATATCAGGAGTTCTCTACATTTTTTGCCAGCACATTAGAAAAGCCTCTAGCTTCTTTCACCTATACATAAGAAGAAAAAAATTCATAAATTAAAACCTCAAAATCAATCAGCATCTATCTACATAACTGAATGCGTATCTCATAAATATAACAGTTGGCTTTCTTGACATGCGTCTATAGAAACTGTCACTCAGACATCCTCTGAGTCAGCTTTGCCATTCTCTGGAGGGCCAGTGGGTACCCAGTTAGTCTCCAAATGCCTTGTAGGAATCCATCTTTCTAATTCTCACGAACAGCCTGGATTCTTCTTGAGGCATCACAGAATCATAGAATAGTTAGGGTTGGAAAGGACCTTCAGATCATCTAGTTCCAACCCCCTTGCCAGGGGCAGGGACGCCTCACACTAAACCATGCCACCCAAGGCTCTGTCCAACCCGGCCTTGAACACCGCCAGCAATGGAGCATTCACGGCTTCCCTGGGCAACCCATTCCAGTGCCTCACCACCCTTACAGTAAAGAATTTCTTCCTCATATCCAATCTAAACTTCCCCTGTTTAAGTTTGAACCCGTTACCCCTTTTCCTCTCACTACAGTCCCTAATGAAGAGTCCCTCCCCAGCATCCCTGTAGGCCCCTTTCAGATACTGGAAGGCTGCTATGAGGTCTCCACACAGCCTTCTCTTCTCCAGGCTGAACAGCCTCAACTTTCTCATCCTGATTAAAAATGACCTTCCATTTCAATCAGCTTGAACACTGGGATAACCTTCCCTAGCTCAAATGAGATAAGCCCATAACTAAGGATCTTTCAGGACTTGTGTATTTAAAAACCTAAACCCCACATGTCATTAATTAATGGACAATGAAGAAAGTACTTCAAGCTGCATTTGAGCAAACCTAGATTTAACTTCCACCAGTCACTCTGCTTGCTGTCTGCAGTGGTGAATGTAACAAAGAGAAGCTTATCGTGTGGTTAAGAACAGCAGGGGATTAATTGTCTTACTGAGGTGTTGACCTGAAAACAGGCAAAAATTATCCACTATTCCTGCTGACTTTGCTGGCTTGCCTTTGATCCTGTTCCAAAATCAAAGTGGAACATGAGGGACACCCAAGTGTACAAATGGAAATGTAAGACAAGGTTCATATGAACTTCTTCCAACCAGAAAAATCAGCTTTAACACTTTGTTCTCAGCCCCAGCTTGACACAGATTGGGCCTAAAGCCGTTAAAAAATAAAAAAATACGTCACGTCTGAGAAGATAAAATTTGCCCAGTACTCTCCAAAATTACACAACAGGATTAAAAACATAAATGGCAATGTTTACCCCTGCAAATCTATCTCAATCAATACAACCAAATTGCAGAGTCCGTACTCATTTTGTTCGTTACCACTTGCACCCTTGTTTGATCAGACACACTGTGTTCAGGAGACCAGAGGATTTCTGGTGCTGAGGAAAAAAAAAATAGTAGTGAGAATGTGTGCTCATGTACAATATTGTTAGCCAGATCCTGAGTAGGTGTAAATCATGCCACTGAAGTTACACTGATTTATGCCTGCTAAGACACTCCTATTTTGGGCCTTGTGAAGCTTTTACATTATGTATATAAATACAATAAATAAAATGCACAGACAGATCATAATCATAGAGCAAAGATAGAGAGTTATTGGCTTTCTAGCAGGGAAAGTCCAATACTAAGGTTGTTGCTGATAGATGTTCTCGAACAACCCTGCCAGGGAGATAGGCTACCATCATGTTCTGCTGACATTTCTACTTCTTCAGACTTAAAGCTGAAGTTGTACTACTCAGCTTCTGCTGGAAAAGATACCAGCACAAGAATTACGTGGTTTTTCTTATTTGTATTGAGTTCAGCAGGTTTTTGCTTTGCCCTTATATTTCCACTTCAAGATCTTTTATTGCACACACTGTGTGTTTGTTTCCACACCATTCCCCTTTCTTCCCTTCTTTCTCCCTGCCTTGTTTTGGCAAGTCTACCTGCTCAAATTTAATCCCTTTATTGGATTTTTACACTTGGTTAACTCTCAAAAGAGATATGCCAAACAAAGTATAAATAAGCAAATGCAAGAAGAGAAAAAAACCCACCAAAACAAACCCTAAACCAAAAACCAACACAACAAAACCCACAAAAATTACTTGCCAATTACCCTCAGCTTGATAAAAAGGTATCTTTCTCACTTCAAGCACACTTCTGCCAATCATCCCAGTGGCAGCCACACACCTTCATTCCAGAGGAGAAACATTTGTTCATCCATTGGAGGGTCATGGTTACTTCATCCAGGAAAAGGAAACCAATTTAGTTCTTAGAAGAAGGCTTTAGTAGCTACCAGACATATACATGAAGTTGGTCATGGAAACTAGAGTAATGGGCCATGTGCACACTCAGGTTGTCTCAGTCTCAAAATCCTGTGACCTGCAATGCTACCAAATGTCTTCTGGCAAAAAATGCTATTTTATGTACCAAGGTTACTCCTTCCAGCTACCCACCACAGTCCTCTGCCAAAGACCAATGCTTCCTGGAACAATGGGCAAAGCAGAGGATGCACTTACTGAAAATCCAACACACTTTCTTATATTGGCAGTGTGCTGAACTGGGGACCTTTCTGACTCATGAGTAGAAGTACCATCTGAATGAGTGGTTTGCAAGAGGGGTCACACTGGCTGAAAGGTTGACACCAACGCTATATTTGCATCACTAGACCTGTCACAGCCTCATTAGCAGAAAAACTTCAGTTGTGCTGCCTCACAACTGAGTCGATATAAGTGCACAGAATCAGCTACTAGAGCTCAGTTGATGAGCAATAAGTTTTTATTCCATAATTGTTTACTAACATGCCTGAGTCTTCAGTGAGGCCAGTTTCATCTACCTGTTTTTTGGTTTTCACCTTAAAAGCTGTCATAAAGCTTACTAATTTTTTAAGCAGTCAAGAAGTCTTTTGCAGAAATATGCAACAGTTGTGCAAAATGTTCATCTTACAGCCTAAGAACTCAAACAAGACCATTCAAGACATTTGGAGCATGGCAATTTCTGCGCCCACTATGAGCTGAACATCCCTTGAAAGCAGCACCAGAATACAGATCCTTAAATATCAACTTTAGTGTCTCATCTCAATGACCTCAAATTCTTAATGCCTTAAACCAGTAGCATTTCGTGCTGTAACAGACAGCCTTGTTGTAAAATTTCATTCTCATTTAGCATGTCCAGAGAAAGCCTCATGTTCCCAGCCTTGTTCCCATGTCCAGGTAAGTGAATTTGACAGAAGAAATAATAATCAGAGATCATAAAGGATAAGAAATAGATAATACATTCTTTCACTTTTACTAATCTTGTATAACTTGAAATGGAAAGACTTTTTAAACTTTATGGCTTCTATTGCAACTATTTCTTGTCAAAATTCATCTTCCAAAAAATTCTCTTTCATGCTAAATTGCAATGAGCTAAAACCCAGGTTATCTTACAGTTACCTTTTCAGTCAGTTTCCAGTGACAAAATGCACATTTTAAGTAATAGGACTGCATTTGGGGGTACAATTTAGTGGAGAATTTTATCAGTTTTAAAGGCATTAATTGACTGCATCATTAATACCTATATATTGCAAATGGTAAATATCTATTTGTTCTGTTGCAGCAAAGCTGCTATTTACAGAGGAAAAAATATGGGATTACAATGACAAGCTCTATAGCAGTCAGGCTTTTGGTCTGATGCCTTCCTGAGGCAATCCAGTGTTGTGGAAAACAAATCCATGGTGGAAGATCTGCAAAAGCAGTGGAGCTCAAAGATAAACCTTAAGGAAGCATGGGTGGGAGGAGAAAAGGCCAGCGGGTGGCTTAAAGATGCCTGAGAGAATTTACAGCCAATTAGGAAAATATTTTGGAGTTGCAGGTAAAGGACGTTCCTGGAATGGAGAAAAGCACCTCAAGAGGCTAAGCAAGGAGGGAGAGGAGCTGATGAAAGTGAAGGACAATGACAGGACAAGCAACAACAGTAAAGAATACACTTAAACTGATCATTAAAAGGTTTCTAAAGTTAGATAAATGACATATTTTCAAAGGTAGTACCTAAGGCAGAATATCCCTGGTCTGTTAAAACTGTAAAGCTATGAACAAGGTGATATTATGCACTGTGTGAAACAACAGCAGCTAGACTCTGTGACCCAGGAACTTCTCTCCAATGCCATGTTTCCATGAACAAAACCACATAGGAAGAAAGAAAAGTGCTGTATACACTAATGCCAATTATGCTTATCATCTGTTCTTCCTTACTATATTCTCAGCTCCTTTCACAACCTGTCCCAACCTTTTGCCTTTCTGGAAAAACTTCTCTTCTGGTAAACCTGCTCTGAATCAGTCAAATCCCTCATATTAAATGAGTGAACCACTAAATACAAGTCAGATTTCCATCATGATACTGCCTGGTTACAAGAATATAAGGGCAGTTCAGAATCATAGAATCAACCTGGTTGGAAAGGACCTTTAAAATCATCAAGTCCAACCCTTACCCCAGCACTGCCAAGGCCACCACTAACCCAAGGCACTGAGGGCCTTGTCTACACAGTATATGAACACTTCCAGGGATGGTGACTCCAGCACTGCCCTGAGCAGCCTGTTCCAATGCCTGCGCACGCTCTGGGGAAGGAACTGTTCCTCATCTCTATCTAAACCTCCCCTGGTGCAGCTTGAGGCTATTTCCTCTTGTCCCATCCCTTGTTCCTTGGGAGCAGAGACCAGCCCCTGCCTGGCTCCATCCTCCTGTCAGGCAGTTGTAGGGAGCGATAAGGTCCACCCTGAGCCTTCTCTTCTCCAGACTAAACTCCCCAGGTCCCTCATATGTTCTCCATCACACCTGTGCTCCAGGCATTGCAGAAGCTCCATTGCCCTTCTCTGGCCCCGCTCCAGCACCTCAGTGTCTCTCTTGTAGTGAGGGGCCCAGAACTGAACACAGGATTTGAGGTGCGGCCACACCAGTGCCCAGTGCAAGGGCACAATCACTGCCCTGGCCCTGCTGCCACAGTGTTGCTGATACAGGTCATAAAGCAATATTTGAAAGCTGATGTACTTACGACCATCCACTGTCTTTGCCTCCAGGTGCACAAGATCAGGCTCTCTACCCGACCCCACCATAGACCTGTAAAAGACAAATTGATATAAAGGCATTAAAAACAACAGATACGATGAAAGTCTGAGATATTAATTCTACAGGAGGTCCTATTTAGCTGGACCTAAACTCATATTCACAAGTAAGAGTTGATTATGTTGAAAGCACTTTGGAGTTTTCCCTAAAATAAACTTGAAAATTTGAAAAAAAATCTACCATTTTATAGAGTCAATGCCATTGTACTTATGAGTTCAAGGCCAGGCTGGACATAGCCTTGGGTAGCATGGTTTAGTGGGAGGTGTCCCTGCCCCTGGCAGAGGGGTGGAACTAGATGATCTTAAGGTCCTTTCCAACCTTAACTATTCTATGATTCTATGAGTTCTTTATTTCTTATCCCCGTATACTTCACTTATTTCCGCCTGCTTATGAGTTCTTTGTTTCTTATCCCCGTACTTCACTTATTTCCGCCTGGAAATTTGTTTTTGTTCTTGTTGGTGCCTGACATTCTTATGCATCTCCCAGTTTGGTCAGAAGGATGCATTTCAGTTCTGGGGGGGATAAAGATGACTTTAGTTGATAGGATAATAGTGTTTGCCAGCATACTAATTATAGCTGTTCCTTTATATTGGACATTTTATGCACATTTGCTTAATTGACTATCTTAATGATTAATGTTCCCTCATTAAGATATTTTAAAAGCCCACTTCATCTCAGGACATTTTATCACTTCTGATCTAATAAAAACAATGTTCCATTAATAAAAACAATGTTCCATTAATAAAAGAAATTTCAGATTGATTCAAAAAATGACTGTTCATTCACTCTGAGTTAACAATCAACAACGTAAAGTCGATGAGCACTGCAAATAAGGGGTTCTTGGGCTCAAGCTTTGCTTCCATTTTTGAGGTTCCTCAGCACTGCCACTGCTGGCCTCGACAACAACCTGGGACAGTACAAATGGTCTGTGGTTTGGTAGACAGTCTGAATTATGGCAGTACAGGCTGCAAGTGTGTGCTAATCCCATTAAAAGGCAGCCTCAGCAGTGTCTCTGACAATGTCTTGTTCCTATCATCCAGGTCATAATCCTAGATTAAGGCTAAAGGTTAAACAACCAGTTTCTTGTTAGCTGCCTGACCTCCAAGTTACTAGCTGCATGAGGGAAGAGAAACATTCATTTCTAGTGATAGATAAATTAGATGTTGTTCTGTTCAAAACCTCATTATTTTTCAGGAAATCAAAAGTGAAGTTCAAACAGCAATTTAGACCTTCATTCTGTTCCCACTGACTGCAATCAGAGGCAGCTCCAGCCCTTAATCATCATGCACATTACCTAATAACCATTATAAAAATGTTAACAAGACTATTTGTGTCCTGATTAATCCTTAGCTACGCTTGACAAAATCTGTGGCAATTCTCTAGCTTGAAAAGGTTTGGATATTTTTGTTCTCCTTTGCTGGCGAATGGAAGTTTCAAAAAAGACTCTGAGCCAGCATTGCTTTCAGCTCTTCTCCATTTTTAATAGCAGTTATGGCAAAGTCTTTTTGTCCTTTCTCCTGTCAACTTATATTTAAAATATCTGCTTCATGATAATTGATACCACATGGGTGGGAAGGGAGCAGCTTCCTAAAGCATTCTTACTTCACTTACTAACTTCAACACATTTAGGACCAAAATTGTGGACCTGCTAGTTACAATTCAGTTCAAGGTCGACAGATGCTAGTGACAAACACCTCTTAAAAACTGCAGAAGGCCTAAGCTTGTAATGTAGCATATCTCCTTTTTATTCTAGTTTATTCAAGGTGGCTTTAAGTACACCTGGAACTGGGCTATGACAGAAGACACAGAACAGCTTTGCAGCACATTCCTCCTCCTGACCTCACATAGCCCCATGGGGATATGAACTCTCCAAAGAAACAAGGATTATATTCCACGGATTCAAGCACGCTGTCTCCTCAGAAACATGCAACAGTGGTATTCATACAGCAAAGAACTTGCTGTCTTAATAAAAGCCTGTGAGTCTGCAGTCAGGTTCTTTGTGAGTTTCCCCCTCACAGTGCTATTCCGATGTTCCTCTACTGCATCTTCTTGGGCAAAGTCAGCTAATTCAGAATGAGATGTCTTACTGATGGATGGGACGTGATTGACGTTTTCACTTGTGATATAATCTATAATTTACATCAAACTTTTAAATGTCTTAAAAGCAGCATATAAATATCTGGACCCACTAAGCCCTGAAAGCTAGAAGGCTACAGCTGTAGTGACCTCCATATTACTTACTTTCACACCGTGACAGTCAGTTACTGGGACTGCAGAAGCTTCAACTCAAGGAAGAATTAAGTCATCAGTTGTTCCAAGGATGTACAAAACAAGGATGGCTGTAACATTACTGGTGATAAACATTATTCATCTATTCAAGGGCTTGCTTTCTTTTGAGATCTCCTAACCTCTGTAAATTGGAGAAGTGATGACAAATGAAGATGAAAACTAAGGTGCAGAGAATCTAAGAGAGCTCCTAAAGTCAAACAGGACATCCAAGGTAGAGGAAAGAACCATATCTAGGTCTTCCTATCAGCTAGAGCATTCTTCCTCCCATAGAAAATACACATTTCATTGGTTTGATATATAATAGGCTTAATTTACTTGTGACAACACAAGGTCACACTCAGACCCATAATACAAATAACACAAACAACTAGTTGCAAAGGGCAGGCAAAATACAAACACATATCTGCTGAACTCAGTATTAGCTGTACACAGCTGACATCCAGAAACATATCACTTCCATCTGGGTTCTGCTGAGAACTTTTTAACTAAAACTTTTTAATGTCTTATTTTCTTGTATTGTGCTGTCTTGTTCCATGGTAGCCCTGTGATATTTCTATAAACATCCCTCCATAACACCTGAAACACTGCCAGCAGTGTGCACTCGCAGCCCAGAAAGCCAACCACATCCTGGGCTGCATCAAAAGGAGCGTGACCAGCAGGTTGAGGGAGGTGATCCTGCCCCTCTACTCTGCTCTTGTGAGACCTCACTTGGAGTATTGTGTGCAGTTCTGGTGTCCTCAACATAAAAAGGACATGGAACTGTTGGAACAAGTCCAAAGGAGGGTCATGAGGATTATTAGGGAACTGGACCACCTCCCGTATGAAGACAGCCTGAGCAAGTTGGGGCTGTTCAGCCTGGAGAAGAGAAGGCTGTGTGGAGACCTCAGAGCAGCCTTCCAGTATCTGAAGGGGGCCTATAGGGATGCTGGGGATGGACTCTTCATTAGGGACTCTAGTGACAGGACAAGGGGTAATGGGTTAAAACTTAAACAGAGGAAGTTTAGATTGGATATAAGGAGGAAGTTCTTTACTGTAAGGGTGGTGAGGCACTGGAATGGGTTGCCCAGGGAAGTTGTGAATGCTCCATTGCTGGCGGTGTTCAAGGCCAGGTTGGACAGAGCCTTGGGTGGCATGGTTTAGTGTGAGGTGTCCCTGCACATGGCAGGGAGATTGGAACTAGATGATCTTAATTTCCTTTCCAACCCTAACTATTCTATGATTCTATAATATTCATTTTACCCAGTTATATATCGGCGATATTTAACTCTGAGCTAATCACACACAACCCTTTTTGCAGGCAGTGAGGAGAAACAGGCAGTTTTGCACTGGGGTTCATCTGAACGGTGTTAAATATGACTTCATGAGAACACTAGCTTTATCCTAGAAAGGGCTGTTTCTCTCCATTGAATATAAGATGTCTGGACACCTATGCTACAGTCAATCACATGTGATCACATAAAGGTCCTGAAGCAGGTAACAAAAGAGACCTGAAATACGTTTACCTCCATTTCAAAACATGAATTACAGATAAATTATGGATTGTAAGTAAAGAAGAAATAGAATGTCCCAGGTTGCCTTCTCTCAGAGTTTTATATAGCTTACCTCAGCTTTATTATTTACTATATGGATGTAAAAGCCTACAAGACATTCAGAATGCGGTACTGACCACAGTGAGCATGTACAGGAGATAAATATCATCTTCTTGGTTACATTGCACCTGAGAACATGCACCCTATAGGACAGGAACATCCTTTTACATGCACAGAAAAATCAACAAGTAGTTCTTAAAGCACCTACTGGAAACAAGGTGTGAGGAACTGTGGAATATATATCAGAAATCTTCAACTTTTAGTATGCCAACCAGATCTCTCACACCACCACCGAGCATGCAGCTACACTAGTACTGAATTTTCTTGCTTTTTTCATTTGTTTTGGGGAAAAAAATCCAAAACAATCATCCTAGAAGCTTAGGAAGACACCGTACATCTACAAGCCTAGTATTATTAAGTAACATGGTTAAGCCCATAGCATTAGTATAAAACAAAATGAATAAACCTAACTGATTACAAAGAAATTCCAGTCCTGACTGATGACCAGGTTCAAAGGTTCGTATACCAATACTAGAGTGATCAATAAATACAAGTTTCACATACGGAAGAGGAAGCTACATCCTGGATTTGCCCTAGATAACACCAAAGCCTCAAACTCAGTGAATCTAACATGATACAACTGCCAGCTCTACTTCATTATCTTTTGTGCACATAGACAAAGCAACCTGGTCAAGCTACACTTCACAAGCTAAGCAAGTAAAAGCCCTGTGCTTTTGATGGCTTGTAAACCAAATATCCTACAACGATCAAGGGTACGGATGAACAACACTCTGGGACCCACTGAGTTACTGATTTCTCTCAGAAATTTCTCTAAAAATAAACAGCAGTCGAAAACTTGGCCATGTCCTATTCTGAGCAATTTTTGTTAACTACACTGTCAGCACTTTCTTCACATATTTCTCAGTTCTATTCTTTCCTTTCAGCATTCATTCTCAAAGACCAATCACTTATATATCCACAAACTTTTCTTCTTGCCGTGGTCTATGTTTTCACTTTATGGTAAGATGCCAGCATGCCCTTTGTCCGTCCCTTTAATCTCAGGCTTTCTGTAATACTCCCTGAAACTTCAGTACACCAGGGATATGCTTGCAACAGTTTTTGCTGAATGCTGCCAATTGTATTTTTGAGATTAGCTTTTTGAGTTTTGCTGGTATAATTGTCTGGGTGGTTTGGAAAAAAAAAAAAGACATTAAAAAAATATCTCTGGGGAAAATGAGGATTTAAAAACCCAAGTGCAAGGCAGAAACCCTGCTGCCTTTTATGCAGAAGATGCTCACGTGAAAAATGTAGGACCCCCACAATCCAATTACAAAGTTGCTTTCTAAAATCTTAATCATGATCAAATAGTCGTCTGCACTTGGAGAGCTCCACAAATCAAAATCACTGGCTGCAGTGCAGTAATTGCTCAGTGCAGATTCTACACCCACCGTGAGAAGCAGCACAGCGAAAAGACCCAGAATCATCCTCTGGTTTAGAACTAGTCTGAACTAAACAAAAGCAGCCTGGCACTTCCCATTGCACAGCAAATGCTAGTTGGCATATTTCTGTAGTGACCAACCCCTTGCCATCTGTCTGAAACATTTCTAAAACCTTGGCTTCCTTGGCCTGTCAGCTCTCCTGAGCCAAGGAAATTCAATAGAGACCCTGTTATCCTGGGGTTTCCACCTCTTCTATCTTTTTTCACTCCTAGGGACAAAAGCAATTGTTTATGGATGCTGGGAACTGATGAGGTTTGCAAGGCAGTCAGACCACTCTGAACTGCAAAAAGGCATCATTGTGAAGACAGCAAAAGCTTCCATGTGGTGTACTTAACTTCAAAGCACCATTTTTAATAAACAAAGAACTTGAAGCACCAGACAATCAGGGCTCCATCTCAAGGGCTTGTGCATTCTGGCTGCGTGCCCTTGGTTTTGGATACTTGACTTCAGTCACAGTCTGGGACTACATGTACAAGAAAACTGATGGCAACCATTTCATATGTATTCCTTGTACCATATATGATCACAGCAGCCAAGATCAAAGGTCTTTTAAGCTAGGCAATAAATGACAATGTTATTTTACAGAATCTCCAATGCAAATGGCCCAGAATGAAAGCTGGAAGAATAGAAATGCTATGCCCTTTTCACAGACAGAACCAATGTGATTGTCATTTGTTCTTTATATGAGAACAGAGCTCTTAACGCCGCTTTCCCACATCTGACAGGAAATGAACAAACGCAGAATCAGGAGTCCTACAACCATCCCTCACCTTCTTTTGAAGGGAATAAGGTATGATTTGTTCATGCAGCAAAGGATGGCAGATAAATAACAGATAATGGCATGACTCTAGTAAGGTGGGTGGAATGAGATCCACATAGTTCTGGGCATTTTGAGCTGATTGACACTGACTCAGAGTAGGTTAGAAGTGGCTGCAATGCAACACCAAACAGAAAAGTGGAACATCACTTCAAAAATCCTGACTGACCCTTCATCATTTGCCTCTGTGCCCTCTTTTTCGTTTCCTGAAACCTGTCCTGATTCTCCTTCTGGACTTTAGACTCTAGCTGCATGCTGCAGATGACTTTGTGCTTACTGTCTTATTTCTTTTGAGATGTCTCCTGACCTTCAGCATTCCTTCTTCCCAACCCCAATTTGAGCACACCTCCATCTCTACATGTACTGCATTACACAGAAAGGCTAATTAGCTGCAACAGATAGGTGGAGGAGAGAACATACTCTCAAAGATCCTTATGCCAAAGTTGTCCTATGAACATAAATATTCTAACAAGCTTTATCCTGTCACAATAGAGCCATAAAGTTGCTCTGTTCAGCACATGATAATGGCTTTGTAATTCAATTATTGGTAAAATTTGCCTTTGGGGATTTATCTTCCTTTAGCCTCAGCACTCATGAGAATCCCTTATCATACACCTTGCCAAGGAAAAATCAGCTCCCCCACTGCCTCTGGGACACACCGTGCTACTTCATGTTAAAAAATTGACAGGTTATTCCAACTTATTGAAGAGCAGGTTTTTGTTTTAAAGGACAGTGTGAAAACAACAACAGTGGATGACATCCACGGAGTCCTCAGTAGCATAATTTTTTGTGTTCCATTGATGCTTCTGTAACACTCTAAATCCTAATTGCCATTCATAAAAATAGTAACACATGGCACTGAACAAGGAGCTTTTTGTCCAAAGATACAAAAGTACTTGACAATCAACCTTTAAGTAACCTTCGCTGCATGCTACTGATTTGTTATAGACCTATGGAAAAGTACAAGACCAGCAGGCGAAGTTAGAAAGCAGGGCTGAGGAAAGTTTTTGTTCTCAGCTATATAGATAAACTCCACTGATTAGTCAAGAGCACAGGGACCTCATTGATTTGACCAAGATCAGACAGTTTCTATGTGGCAGAGACAAAAATAGAGCATGAGAGTCCTCCAGGCTCCTTTTTCTTTTACTACCATATTGACTCCATGATGACTTTGCAGATACTCTCTGTTCCTCTTTTTTTGCTTGCAGAGGTCAGTTAATCTGCCCCCAGTGAGCTTAGTGTGAGAGGAAATTCTTGTGGTTTGTTTAGTCCCTATTATGTGAAATTTTACACATTTTCCTATTCCTGGAACACACTGTAAAGATTTCTATCTAGCTTTAACATCTCTTAACAATATTATCTAGACATGTTTTAGAAACAAAGGACCAGATTTCAGACAGGCATAAATCAGCATTTCATTTCTTTATATATGGCCAATAAACCTCCCCTGGCAATAATCTAATTTGATTTTCCCTGCTACATCTCTGCACTCTTCTTTCCCACATTGTCCAATTAGATGAAACGATACAATTTTGTGCAATTCAACTGGCAGCCACTGGGCCAAATCCATCCTGGAGTATGCTTTATGCAGTTTGTCACCTTTTCTCTGGAGCTGATGAAAAAATAGCAGTGCAGTGAGTAAAGCCCAGCTTCTAGTTGTGCCACCTTACAACATTGACCCAGAAAACCTGGTGGCTGTTGCTATTAACACTAAAATAGGTAAGTAGGTAAACAGGTGATGCGATTTCCAGGCCATGGGTAGTCACTTCTACTCTCACCATAACTTTTTAAGCCTAAAGTGGGCTTATCCACAGCCTTCCACCCCATGATGTCCACATACCATACAGCTTTGAGGACAGTAGCAAACCAAGCATTTTTCCCCACTGCAGCCCTTTGTGGGATGCTCCAGAGAGGAAACTTCCTAAAACTCTGAAATAGATTGATGCAAATTCTCAGGGAGATAGGTATCTATTGCTGGTAATGCTGGATGGAAGGAATTTCTAAAATTAGGATCTAGATTAAGTGGATAGAATTCAGTTACCAGGTTTAGATCCTGGTTTTAAGATAGTCCTCATGTCCTACATCTCTTTTTCATATATTGCAGGAAACTTAAGACATCATACTGGGTTGAAGGGAGAGAAGGAGGAAGGCACCCTCTAGTTATAGCCCCTGAACTCAGCTAGTGCATCAAACCTACCTTATTTACTGGTTCTCTGCTGTTACAGTCTAATAGGATCACAGTTTCCCACTGTGTTAAGATGCATGTTTCTGGCCTTTTGTAGTGCCGTGGCCCAGACAGTATGCTCTGGAGGAGGCCAGGAAGTCAATTACAGCAAGAATGCCAAGTCAACTCTGGTAACACAGTATGCTGCTCATTAAACATACAACAGAAAACAGCAGTGAAACCTTCCTGACATAGATACAGACAAATCCCAGGTAACTATACCATGCAACTGCCTCAAGGGCTGACCTTTATAGGTGCATATGGAAAAATTAGCTGCTTAGTCCAGTGCCTTCTGAAGACTGACATGTTCCATGTTCCAGACATACTGCATAGCACTGCAGCTTCTGCTATGGACTAGCCCTGGAATCAGGATTTTGAACCTGGCATCCCGATGCTTGCCTACTTCTGCAGATCTTAAATGGGGGAAGTGGAAGAGATTGACGTTGAAGCTCATGGGAGTCTGTACTTATTTATGAAGTGTCTCTGGATGATTTTTCTTAACATAAATCTACTGAATACAAAAACCAAAACACACCAACTTATGCATCCATCAGATTGGGATCTCTCAGTCCAGAAAGGCTTATTCAGGTGAATCATAGAATGTTTTGGATTGTAAGTGATCCTAAAGATCACCTAGTTCAAATCCCCATGCCATGGGTAGGGACACAATTTAGTCAACATAAACAGGAGTGAAGCATTTGACAAATTCTATACATATGCATATAAACAAAAAAATCGTCACACCTTTACTTTTATTTCAATGCTAACATTGTCTCTGCAATTACCTCAAGAATCTAATACTTTTGTTATGAAAATTTGTTTTGCACTGCAAAGCTCATTTTGGCCAATCTTGTTTTCCCTTTCTAAACCTTTCAGAAAAAGCTAAGTGTGAAATCTGCGGATACACAAAACTAGAGCATCCACTGCATTAAGGCTTGAGGATACAGGGAGGTGAGAGGCATTTTTGTCCCATTCAGAGGAATACAGTGCAAAGAGTCCCAATCCAGCACAGACTCCAGTCAGTCATTCCATGCAGCACAGGACACTGGCATTTCATTTATAAACAACACAGATCTAAATAGCCTAAAGTCAGCTCTATTGTTTACAAGCAGCAAGCTTGGCTAACACTGCACTGGAATCATCACTGGTTTCCCTGTGCCAGAATATGTACAGGGAAAGGCAAGTTTTATCAGATCTTTGCAGTGTTTCTATAACATGTTACTGGAGGATAAAACTCTAAAGGGAGAAGGGTGGAGAGTCATGTAAATGGCCAAGATTCTACTCAGTTATGACCTCTAGGAGAACATTCAAGTTACTATTCTATCCCCATCTTTAGTCCCCATGATAACCTAACAAGGTTGAGGAGGCTTATTCTCATGCCAGGTGGAACCCTGCCAAGCTAAGGATTTGGGACTGAGGAGTTATATTTTGCTGAGACAAATCTTGATTTGATTGTAACATGTTCTCTCAAGGGACTACTGGTACCAGAGGATCTGGTTATTACAGACTCAGAGTACCAGAGGGTTACCAACCTCTGCTCTGTGACTTTGGGCAATTTTCTCAGCCTTGTCCAGGGAATAAAGATGTATATTTTGGATCTCAGTTTCTTAAGAATCAAACTTATCACAAATCCAAAGATTTGAAATGAGTTTTTAATAGCAATGGAAAGAGGATGCTGCAAGTCTTTTTTCTGTCCTTGCTGACCCACAAGGGGCTGGCAAGTTTGTATCTCTGGAAGCCAGACAGGCACAAATCTTAATTCCTAAAATAAATCTGAGAGATTTCAGCCTTTGCACCAAACAGGTAGAGCTACATCAGGGTCCAGCTGAGAACTGTAAGCAGAGGTTTTCACTAAATCCATTGAAAAGCCAGTGGGATATTTAGTGAACACTGGTGACTGAGGGTATGCTTCTTTGCACCCTGGCTGGGCAGGATGTAACACTGACCTTTCTGATAGGAAAACAGTAAATCTCAGAGGCACTGACTAGTGGCAAAGTGCTCTAACGTGTTACTCACCATCAGAAATGTTAGCAGTAGCAGCATGGTAAGGGCCAAGAAAAGGCACAGTTGTAGATTTTCTCTTCACTCTGGTCCCTGGCAGTGTTGCTTGCCTGCAGTTCATTTGTATTTTTAAGCTCGCAGCCATGAAGCTGCCTAAATATATTAGCAAGATAATAGCAGCCTGTGTTATAGAGGCTCAGACCTTCAGTCTGACTTTCTCCCAGAGCCAAACTGGAAGCAAATGTGGTGTTCAATTCAGAAAAAAATAAATATGGCAAACAAGCAAAATTCACTACTTTTGCTATTCCTTATCAGTCAGCTGCTTAATTCAGATCTCCTGAAAACTGCCCAGGATCTCTCTGTGATGTGCCCATCTTCACCCAACTTAAGCTATGAAATACATATATTTTAATTAAATTTCTAGTACGCTTCAAAGCATCAGGTATGGCTTGTGTATTAGATCAAGCGGATGATTTTCTGGACAGGCTGCCACAATGCCCTTTGATTGGCATCTTCCCTGTCAGCCTCCAGCAGCTGCCCTACAGTGATTAAAAGGTTTTCAGTGATACACATCATCATTTGTAAACAACCCAGATACAATGCCAAATAAATTGCCTCAGCCCACCTGGGTGGACATGCAAATCTCACCAAGCCAAGATCTGACAAGAACACTGAGACGGTTCACCCACATCACTCCAACTGCTTGAATATAATGAAGTTTTTAACAGAGCTTTGACACTTTTTTCCCTTGATTTTCAGCTCTTTCACCTGCTCCAATGAACACAGTCAGGGGTTTTAAAATATGGTCTCTAGTATTCTCTGGAAAAGAAAAGCTATATACTCAATAATTCTACTCTGAAAATTAACTTTCTTTGCCATTGCCCATAAAAGTAACACAAATATCTATTCATCTGTCCTTCCAGCTGCTTACCAGTTTATCTTTTTCTCCCTTTCAGTGTGTGTGTGTGTGTATTTGTATTGTTTGAGGGGAAAAGTTGGTCATCTGCTTTTTTAAAATGTTTGCACCCATTTTCTCTCCTTGTACTCAGCAAAAAAGAAAACAAAAGTCAGAGTGGATACTTAGCAACATGTCTTATAAAACTGACATATCTCCTGTAATTCCTTCAGGAAATCATTAACATCATGGACACATGACCCTATTGGAAACAAGATATATCAGGATATGTTTTTACTTCTAATCAGCCTATTACACTATGTTGCACATGAAAGCCCTGAACTGTACATTTTGTCTAATCAAATCATAAAATCATAAAATGGTTTTGGTTGGAATGGACCTCTAAAGACAATCTAGTCCAACCCCCTGCCATGGTCTGGGACATCTTTCACTACATCTGGTTGTTCAAAGCCCTATCCGTCCTAACTTTGAACACTTAGACATGGGGTACTTCTCTGGGCAGGTATCTCACCACCCTTCACAGTAAGAATTTCTTCCTTGTACCTAACATAAACCTACCCGTTTTAAGTTTAAAAATATTACCCTTGTCCTGTGACTACAGTCTTTGCACCAGTGGAGTCTCTCTGTTTCTCTTGGAGGCTGCCTGTAGGTAGTGCAAGCTGCTCTAAGGTCTCCCTGAAGCGCTCTCTCCTCTAGGCTGAACAACCCCAACTCTTTCAGCCTGTCTTCATTGGAGAGGTGCTCCAGCCCTCTCTTAGAGAGGGCTGGAGCATTAGAGAGGATTGGAGCATTGGAGGATGAGAGAGCTTACAGCTCTCTGATCTTCTCAAAGTATGGAGTGGTACTTCTTTTATATTTCTCCTACTCACTCATATGGGTACAACACCCAAATAAGTAACAACAAGAAGAAAATAAATAGCACTGATACAGTTAATGATTATAGCTTGGTGATAATATTTACTGGCTAGGCTTTTCTTTAAAACTATGCTAGGGTTTAAGACATTTTTATCATTTGGCTTTATTCCCCCCCCCCCCCCCAAAGTTTTTCAAGGCTAGGTTATGATTAGAATAAGCTGAGAATCTCTTCAGAAAATGTCACATTTTCACTAACACCCTCCCTCCCCCATAATATTTTGTAGACACTTTAATAAGCTTTTTAACCTTTTATTTTTATTTTCTTTAGGGCCTGCTCTAATTGTGACACCTTGACTTACTGACTGCCAGAAAACAATTTGTGCTTCAAGGCATGACTTCATCTGAGGACCAGAATAAAAATCTACATTTTAATGATCATTTTTTGCATACGTATTTTGACTGTATTGAAATATCTGCACTTTGAATAGTTTTTTGGAACTACTGGTCATGAATGTTTGGATTTGCAAGTCAGAAGGGTATCAATATTGAACTTTGACTAGACAGCTGGACCCCTTTAAAAAAGCAACAAAAAGTAAAGAAATTCCCAATACAACAGATTCACCAACTGTGTTCACATTTGTATTTGCTACAAACCAGCATCTTTGCCAGCAAACATCATCATAATGTATGTGGAGAATCACCAAGTGTCACAAAAATAAACTCAGAAGTATTTAGATAAAGCATTTATCCAACTCTTCTAACACCTACTGCATTCTCTTCCCCTAATGCTAACTACATTAGTAAACATTGTGCTATCAGCATAACCCATGTTAACTTGCTGCTTCCATCTTACCCTGCTGAACTAACACTGCTTAGAATGATCCTTCCTAGTAATTAGGGTATTTTCATAGAGCACAGTTCCAGAATTACTAAATACCTTGATAATTTTCATACATTTTCCTGTCACAGTACGTTTGACAGCAAAATCTCAAGAACCTGCCACGGAAATAATAAAAACCATGAAAACTGTTGATACAGTGCAGAACTGCAGTGCCTTGGGGCTGCATGCAGTGTGGATTCTTTTACATTTCCATCAGACACATAACATACAACTGACTCTTTGAGTGGATTACACTTTCCTCAGTATAATGCTTTCACGTAGAATCATAGACTCATAGAATAGTGACGGTTGGAAAGGACCTTAAGATCAACTAGTTCCAACCCCCCTGCCAGGGGCAGGGACACCTCACACTAAACCATGACACCCAAGGCTCTGTCCAACCCAGCCTTGAACACCCTCAGCGATGGAGCATTCACAACTTCCTGGGCAACCCATTCCAGTGCCTCACCACCTTTACAGTAAAGGATTTCTTCCTCATATCCAATCTAAACTTCCCCTGTTTAAGTTTGAACCCGTTACCCCTTGTGCTCTCACTACAGTTCCTCATGGAGAGTCCCTCCCCAGCATCCCTATAGGCCCCCTTCAGATACTGGAAGGCTGCTCTGAGGTCTTCATGCAGCCTTCTCTTCTCCAGGCTAAACAGCTCCAACTCTTCTGAGCCTCATGCAAAAAAAGGTGTGGTAGAGTACCTGAACTATAACAATTAGAAATCTCAAGTGTATATAGTAGCCCATCACTAAAACCTGCCAAGCACACTTGTCCTTACAACTTTTTAATGAGGTAGAGATTTATGGATCCTTTTTGCCTCCCTCCTTTTGTTTTGGTTTTGCTTTGGTTTGTGTAGGTTTTTGGGGGTTTTTTTGTGGGTTTTTTTCAGAAAAGAAAACTGTAGTCACTTATTTAAAAGGCTGATCTGCTCATTACCCATCTGATATTTTCCTCCATAAACTGACATTACTATTGTTTTTATCACAAGTGTGGATGTCAGGACATCACTTAGAGCGCAAGAAGAATGAGGTGGAAGAATAAAAAAGGAGGAACAGAGAAGCACTGAATAAACAAATACTCTATTTTCATATTGATGACTCCTCTTAATGAAACAGAGATGCAAGAGTAGAAAATACATGAACTAGAAGGAGCTGTGTTACCTCTACACAGAATGTTTTCTCAGAGTTATGCAGTAAGCGTCAGCAGATTGCTTTAATGTTGTTCTTTAGGGGGTTAAATTTCCCTGGTGTGGTAGCAGGAGAGAGTGGTTCACAAAGTAGCCAAAAATAAATTAATAAAGAAGAAAATTATCTTGGAAACAGATGTAAGAAATGCAGCTGTAAAAGACACTGCAGTTTCTCAGACAGCATTTCCAGGCAGAGCCCTCTCAAGACTAAAACTGGCAAGTTCAGTGATATTTATTTGCAAACTGAAGAGTGACCCACAAACTATTTACAAGACCACATGACAGAGTAAAAATGCCAATTAAAATACCAGTGAGGAACTGGGAAAATGCATCTTTGCTTTCATCAGTCATTTAAATCCATTTAAAAGTCCTTAAAGTCTTCCAGATGTTCCTTCCCTGTCAAAAGAAGCAGCATCAAGTAAATGCATCCTCCAGGAGGACAGATGCCAAAGGTATTGCTTTGTGTTTTCTTGATCTTAGAAAAGTCCTGTTTTACATAGTCCTGGAAGCAGTCTGTACTAAAGCAACTCTTCAGCCTTTCTTAGACATCAGCATATAGACCTCATTCTCCAGAAGATAACAGCTGTGTCCTGGTTTATCCCCTCAAACCAATTTGATTTAAAGAAAGCGCCAGGAACAGGAGAGAGTATGCCCACAGTCTGCCTTCTTTGGAAAGTTGTGACTTCAGGACATTTTCCTTCTCTATTCATTTCTGATCTTTAGAAGTAAAGTCGGTCTTCTCACTTTTCAGGTTGATTAGACACTTCATATTTCCAAACCAAATAAAAACCAACCAAACAAAAGCAACAACAAACCAACCACAGGAAACTCAGCAAGTCTCTATCTAACTTGTACATCAGCACTGACTAGACAGATGTCGCTGTAGAAGTTCGGATTTCAACTACACATCTGCACCCTCTTATGTTCCAGTCATTATTGCTTTTCTTGCATGGGGAGCCAGCAGTGGCCAGGCCCTGAGTGCAAAGGGCTGCCCTTCTGATTCAGCACTTCTGTGCCTGTTTTGTCCTCAGGTACTTACTTGGCTTCACAGAAATGGAAATGCATAGAAAAGCCCAGTGTTGCTATCTGTGGTATACATATTCTCAATTACACATGCACAGCTCTGTTTTCTACTATGGATGGCTTTGAGGACAGTGTCCATATCATTGCAGCTAGCAGTATTTATTTTACAAGGTGATGATGATCATAATAAATGAGCCAGAATGAGGTGTAACTGTCTCAACAAGTTGTATGATTTTTACTTTTGATAGCAGAAGTACCGTCTAGCTTATATTGAGGTGCATTATTCAAGGGACATTTTGTTCAAGGTGAAAATATAGACTTGCAGTTTCATGCTTTGTTTATGGCTGTAAGGAATTAGATGGGTGGTTGGAACATCATTTCATCTTATTCCTTCCCTTTGAAGCTCCAAGGCCGAGTTCCCTTATTTTTTAGGTTCTAAGAGGCCTTCAAAGTTTGAACTCCATGGAAAAAGAAAATGATCATCTGCACCATTATTCTTATTGCAGGCATCTATCAGCTCAGTTCACAACTGTAAGTAATGATGGGAAACTTTCAAAGGCTTGGAGTGCCATGCAGGAGATAGGAAACCAGGAATAGGGGCATTCTTTCCAGCTCTCTGACCCTCTTCAGTGAGTACAATTTAGCTGGATGGCTCAAAGACTGGGTCCCCAGATTTCTAGGACTTTCTGTTTTTATTAGCCCAGAAAAAAAAACAATAAGCGTTGTGTGGGGCTGTGTGTTTACATCTGACATTTTGAAATCCTGATAAAAGTCCTTTGGGAAAGAATAGGGAATAATAGAAATATATACGTGCCCGTCTATGCAGACCCTCTCCCAAAAAAAGCTTTAAGTTAAAAATTGAATTTAGTTTGCAAAAGCTTCAGCTAACACAGGTTCTGAGAAAAGGATTTAAAAGCAGAAGCAGCAAACAAAATCTCTGGTATATCCTTTGCAGACCAAATACAAATTCAACTTCAGAAGTAAATTTGATCCAGACCTCTTATTTCTTTCATAAATAAAAATATTTGACTGAACCACTCCTGAATATTTATATATTCAAAACCTGTGGGTTTGGCACAAATTTATAGTTTCGAAGCTACCATGGGGGTCTCTTTTAAAGGACAGATTCACAGGACAAGTACCAACTTCTGCTCACAGGTGGACTACCGCCTCAATAAAGAGCTGATGAGAAGTGTCACAGATTTACACTAGCACAAGCTAAAAGAGGAGTAAATTGAAATATAAAGAAATAAACATATTGATAATTTAGAATATGACAACCACATTTGCAGTCCAATGTTTCTTTCCTTCCTCAGCTTTCTTTTCCACATTTGTCAAAGTTACACTAACTGTTACTAGCATGGAGGTCTTTCAGATACATATTTTACTGCAAGCATGGTTACAGAGCTTTACAGTGGGTATGCAAATCACTGCTATGGAAAGCAAATGCAAAGAGATCTGCTTGCAATCAGAATCATGAGAAGAGGCTCACTGCATCGGAATCACTGGGTAAGTCTGCAATGATTGAAACCGAAAGAGGCAAGACTCAAAATACGAAGAAACTTGCTAGTAGTAAAGGACTGCAGAATAAAGTTTGTACCTGCATTTAGAGTTATTGCACACTTGTTGTGACCTCTACAAGTGTTTGTATCTGTAGTCAAATCATCATTACAGATGTCCCTTATATTAAAAATTACGAGATGCTCAGATTCTGTCATATTTATGTAGAATATGTCCCTAAGTAAATTTAGATATAAACTGTATAGCAGAAGTTAATGCAGAAAGAGTTAAGCTTGCATTAGTGACAAAAAGCTATGATATTTCTTTAAGGTAACTTTGGCATCAAATTTGCAAACATTTTGCCATTGCTGTAAATGACTGACATTCAAAGACTCAGCAAGAACTTACACATGGCTGATTCATACAGTTTGAAATCTGACTGGAAAATCTTTCATTGCTGCTCAGAAACAATACTGCAGAGTGATTTCAGCTCATAATGAAGAACTGTAGTGCCTAGTTCAATGGTCATTAACTCGATCACTTTCAAGGACTGAAGTAGGTCTAACAGCGGTTAAAAGCATAACACCAGCCACTGGAAGACATCCCACTCTTACACATGGCAAGACTATTCAGTATTTTTCAGTTGTGCATCATCCTTAGAGCAAAGACTCATTTTCAAGTGCTGCACATTACAGGAGGAATAATGCCACTTTCATATCAGTTCTAAATTAACCTCAACAAATCAGCAGCGCAGATTGCATTCAGCCACACTGCCTTCAAGCCCCCGTTTCAATATCTCTGTATGTATATGGAAGTGTCATGGTTTAAACCCAGTCATCAAATCAGCCATGCAGTCACTTGCTCACTCCCCCTCTTTCTCCCCCCCAGCTCCTGGAGGGATGGGGAGGAGAACAGAAAGAATGTGACTCCCACAGGCTGAGATAGGAACAGTCCAGTAACTAAGGTATAACACAAACCACCGTTGCTACCACCAATAATAATAATAATGACAAGGGAAATAACAAGGAAAGAGAATACAACCGCTCACCACCCGCCCACTGATACCCAGCCCAACCCAAGCAATGATCTAATCTTTCCGGGTAACTGCCCCCAGTTTACACAGTGGGCATGACGTGCTGCGGTATGGAATATCACTTTGGTCAGTTTGGGTCAGGTGTCCTGTCTCTGCTTCCTCCTGGCTTCCCCTCCTTCTTGACAGAGCATGAGACTCAGAAAGTCCTTGGTCAGAGTAAACATTACTGAGCGGCAACTAAAAACATCGGTGTTATCAGTGCTGTTCCCAGGCCAAAAGTCAAAAACACAGCACTGCACCAGCTACTAAGAAGGAGAAAAAATGACTGCTGCTGCTGAACCCATGACAGGAAGCTGTGTCTAGGAAATAAGGAAGACATTTTTGCTCTTACCAGTAGAATCTGTTTGGTGCAACTTGCTCATGAAGAAGCAGCCATCTTCTGCCAAACTCCACTGAACTGAATAACTGGAGACAAAAACAAACAGTCATGAATCACAGTAAACCTAACAGATAATAGAGAAATTAAACCGAAGAAGCCTGTATCACTTCTGAGATAGTGACTTGGACTTTTATGTCTTCCATTCTAAAAGGGACATACCTGGGGCAGCTGAAAAGTGCCTATGTAGCTTTGTATTGGCAGAGGCAATACTGAATTGTGTGACATGGGACACAACTGGTATTACCTGAGGGATCACAGTACACCCAACAACCTGCCACAACAAAAAACTCATCATCTAAATATTCACAATACTCCCAGGTAACAACATCATGGAGAGGGAAGGCTGCCTTTTACTTTTTTAAACTTATGTTGGATACCAAATGTAAAGCATAACACAGCATTTTGATATACTAGCATAGCTCTGAAAACAGAGAAACACAGTTGCCTTCCTTGATATTATGCTAGAAAGTTGTTCACTTTCTAGTTACCAGAAGCCATCCCTAGAGAGCTTGTTTGATCTGGCACAAAAAAGATGCTCTAACATGTCCAAACTTCTCTTGCAGGTCTGAATAAGTTTAAATAGCACTAGTTACTTGTACCATGGAAACCAGCTATTCTCCCTTTGCTCCTGTCCTTCTGCAAACAACATGACACCTTCACCTAGTCTGGTTACACAAACGATATCCAAATATATCAATCACTTCAGAAAATCTTTCCATGATAAATACCAAATCAGGCTGAGAAAGGTCAGCAAAAAGGCATGTTACAGGTATTATAAATACTTTGACACGTCTTTGTGGAATGACATACAAATGTTACTGTTATAGAGCACTTACAAACAGCTGCTCTCCATAAATGCTGCCATCAGGTAATTCTCAGTAGGATAGTAGATGGAAGGATCACTTGGGTTCTTTGTTTTGCTTCATTTAACTTCAAATTTCTCATATGGAAGCACTTTGAGGCAGTCAGCCCTAAACTTTTCTTGCAGATTCATCTGATTTCCCCTCCCTCCCTTGCTTGATAGATTTGGCCAGTCCCCTTTTCTGGCAAGGAAGATGTTGGACCCCTTTTTTGAAGTGCAATCTGCATTTTCATGCCATCACTTCAGGGTTCTTGCATAAAATGCAATCTGAATCTTTATGTGCCAACTTTGACAAATATTTCTAGAACCAGTAGTGGCAGTGGATTGGCAGGGAAGAGAACGCCTGTGAGACTGACTGAGAAGGAAAGAATGTGATTTAAAAGCTTTGTGTTGATCAGAAAGATGACTTGAATGTTTTCTAAGAATTATGAGACCGGGATGTAAGACACCTTGAGATTTACTTCTTATTCTGCATTACACTCCCAACACAAACCCCTATATGCCTCAGCTTCCTTGCTGTAAAATCTTGGAAGGACATCGAGAAACCAATTACAGCAGCTTTTGGGTAAACAACAGACTGACATCTGTTAAAATCTACTTTAAAATATGAAAGGCAAAAATTCACCTCTCTTTCTCATCTCCCTTTCTCTTGAACACCATCATAGAAGAGACAGGGAAGAAGACAGAGGGAATAGAAGATAATGAGCGTAAGAAAAGGAAAAACTGTTTGGCTTTGTGGATAGAAATGTATCCAATTTTAAAACTACAGTGATAAGTCTATTATTGTACCTTAAGTAGAAGATTCTAAACATATTTTTATTTGAAATTTTAGGAGACACTAACTATAACTAAGGAAAAACTTTCCTTTTTGAAAAATTAAAGGAAATCTTTTGGAACATTTAACAATGACTCTTATAAACTGCATTTAGGTGACCTAATTGAGAACTTTACCATTACAGGAGGTATTTTTTTCCCCTTCACATTCAAAATCCATTTTTTAGACCTGCTTTTGTAATTGCTGCAAAAATAAAAACATAGGAACAGTAAGCTATTGTCAATCTCTCCAATGGCAATGGTTTTTCTTTCATGGGAAAGTAGTTTCTTCCATGCTAAGTAATATGTTTTTGACATGCAGTAATTTAAGTTTTAATAAGATTCAGATCATCCTTTAATTAAGAATAAGGAACAATCCAAACAACACAGCAAAAGCTTCTGTGTTTCTAGGCCAGGGATACGTAGGATGTAAGCTTTCCAGGGATACCGATATTCAGGTAGCTGAAGTCACATCAAATCTTGGTTTTCCTGTTTTGTATCCCCCACTCTATTCCATTTCTAGTTTCCCTGAGCACAACTTTCAACAGGTTATCCCCTCTCTGGGTTTGCTACTGATAGTACCAATACCCAGGATGAATTAATTACAGCCTGAAAAAAACTTTTCCTGTGCTTGTGTAGCATCATTCTCCATGCTCACAGAGCCAGATGGCTGAAGGGTCCCTGTGCCACAGCTTCCTCTGCCCTGTTCTTTCAGCACAGCTTTTCAGAGGGGCTGTTCACCTGGTGCATCCAACAACTCCTCCAACAGAACAGAAGCTGTGATGCTGCACAGAACCCAGACAGCACTGATTTCTCTTAGCGTGCACCCTGAATGAGACGATTCAGGCAGAAAGGGGAGAAATGCAAGACTTTTTAAGTTTGGTTCAAAGAGAGGAAACAGATACAGCAATTCTCCTGTCAGGATTGGCCTCAAATTAGAAGCCAGTGCCCAGTGAGCTGGAGACAGCACATGAGAAAAGGTAACAGTTCTCAAAGGGAAATATCAGCTCCCTGGGAACCTATGCCCAAAGCTTTCATTGTCTGTGATGAGAGAGTTTAAAATCCAGGCTTCAGAAGGGTTTTCCCCCTTTGCCATTATCTCAGCACCAATATCAGCCTTTAATGACTCACAGCAGCACAAGAAGCATAAAAGTACCTTTAGCAAAGCGGACATTCCCCACCACATGTGTCAACCCTGACAAAAAAGGGAAAAAAATTCCTTTGCAGAATTTTTTTCAGATATTTTATTCCAAGTATTATTCAATTTAGACTGAGTTTTAGATCAGAAATAAAGCAATATTTAGAGGCTAGGCTTTTCTCAAGTATCAGTTATCATACAGATGGGATTATTTTTCCCTATTTAGCAATTACAGTGCTTATACGGATTTTTTTTAAACCTAGCATCATATTTTGTTGTTATTATAAAAGTCCCCTTCCTTCCTGGGACTTCTTGTGACAGACTCATGCATGCAGCACCTTGAGAGGTGACATTTTCTTTAGCAAGCACTGCCATCTGATGACAATTTTCATTGTTAGACTTTAGTTAGATAATGTTCTTTGCTACACTTCTTTTTCAACCACAAATAGAAAAGGAACCTATTAAAATTTCAATGTATGTTTTCATCTGAGGGCCAAGTAGCGATCTGGCATTTGTTTTCAGCGAGACAAAACTGCAATGAAGCACAAATCTTGTACTGATCGCTCAGATTTGACCCTTGTTCATCAGGAAATTATCCCCTTCTTGCTTCCTCTTTTCTTGTAAATTTATTTTCCTATGCAATACTTAAGCACTTAAAAATCATTAACAGTCTGGTTTTGCTTTGCTTTGCTTTTAAAATTCCTAATATTCTGTGAAGTAGAAACATACCACCTACCTCTTTTACGTGGGAACACAGAAATGCAAAGGAAAAGCAAAGGCTGTCCCAAATACTTTCTGAGCTGTTACAAATACTTTCTGAGGCTAAGCAGAGAATCAAGTGAACCCTCAGAACTGCAAGACAATCCTCCAGCTGTAGAAAGAGCTTTCCCACAACATGACACTATTATCTTCTGGAGTAGGGAAAAATGACATATGAAAACTTTCCTTACCTAACCCCAAACGACATACACATACTACTCACCATCTCTGTTATTTGTTTTCCAACCTCTGTGAGAAGTGTGAGAGTTGCTCTTGTATTTATTTCACAGTGATAGCGTAAGCTTCATCTTAAAATACTCTGGGATATCTGTGAAACAGCAGGATGCAGTTCTCTTTCCCTTCTAATTTCCTGATCTTTCCAGCACGAATTTTAGATTTCATATTTTTTTTCTTTTTGCATTTTGGGCAACATTCATTGATAATATTTTCAATTTGAGATGATCTGGTTCGAGAACATCTTAGGAACCTGAATGTACACAAGTCCATGGGACCAGATTAAATCCATCTGCGGGTCCTGAAGGAGCTGGCAAATGAAGTTGCTAAGCCACTGTCCATCATATTTGAAAAATCATGGCAGTCAGGTGAAGTTCCTGACGACTGGAAAAAGGGGAATATAACCCCCATTTTCAAGGAGGGGAAAATGGATGAGCCGGGGAACACATGAAAAAAAAACAAGGTGGTTGGTGACAGCCAGCATGGCTTCACTAAGGGGAAATCCTGCCTGACCAATCTGGTGGCCTTCTATGATGGGGCTACGGAACTGATGGACAGGGGTAGAGCAGTTGATATCATCTACCTGGACTTGGGCAAAGCATTCAACACTGTCTCACATGACATCCATGTCTCTAAGTTGGAGAGACATCAATTTGATAGCTAGACAACTCTGTGGATAAAGAACTGGCTGGATGGCTGCACGCAAAGAGTTGTGCTCAATGGCTCAATGTCCAGCTGGAGACCAGTACCGAGTGGTGTCCCTCAGGGATCGGTGTTGGGACCGGTCTTGTTCAACATCTTTGTCAGTGACATGGACACTGGGATTGAGTGTGCCCTCAGCAAGTTTGCCAATAACACCAAGCTGTGTGGTTGGGTTGGTAAGTGGGAGGGAAGGAATGCCATCCAGAGGGACCTTGACACGCTTGTGAGGTGGGCTGATGCCAGCCTGATGAAGTTTAACCATGCCAAGTGCAAGGTCCTACACCTGGGTTGGAGCAATACCAGGCACAGCTACAGGCTGGGCAGAGAAGAGATTCAGAGCAGCCCTTCAGAGAAGGACTTGGCGGTGTTGGTCGATGAGAAAATGAACATGAGCCGGCAGTGTGTGTTCCCAGCCCAGAAAGCCAACCGTATCCTGGGCTGCATCAAAAGGAGCGTGACCAGCAGGTTGAGGGAGGTGATCCTGCCCCTCTACTCTGCTCTTCTGAGACCTCACTTGGAGTATTGTATGCAGTTCTGGTGTCCTCAACATAAAAAAGGATATGGAACTCTTGGAACCAGTCCAGAGGAGGGCCACAAGGATGATGAAGGGACTGGAGCACCTCCCATATGAAGATAGGATGAGAAAGTTGGGGCTGTTCAGCCTGGAGAAGAGAAGGCTGCGTGGAGACCTCATAGCACCCTTCCAGTATCTGAAGGGGGCCCACAAGGATGCTGGAGAGGGACTCTTCATTAGGGACTGTAGTGATAGGACAAGGGGTAATGGGTTCAAACTGAAACAGGGGAAGTTTAGATTGGATATGAGGAAGAAATTCTTTACTGTAAGGGTGGTGAGGCACTGGAATGGGCTGCCCAGGGAATTTGTGAATGCTCCATCACTGGCGGTGTTCAAGGCCAGGCTGGACATAGCCTTGGGTGGCATGGTTTAGTGTGAGGTGTCCCTGCCCACAGCAAGGGGGTTGGAACTAGATGATCTTAAGGTCCTTTCCAACCCTAACTGTTCTATGATTCTATGAGATAGTCAAAACATTCTTTAATAAATAGACATTTTTTAAAACAAAAAACATTGGTTTTAATCTAAGGATGACTTTCCCATAATCCAATCAAAATGCAGATGCAAAATAACATATTTTACAAATGTCTGTAGTTAAAAAAACAAAGCATTTGATGAAGAGGAAGAAGCTGTAAGTATAAATTCTGAGTGAAAGCAAAATATTTAACAGAAATTAGTCAAACTTGATGGGCTTTTTTCAGTTTTTGTTTGACACCTGTACTATTAAAAAAAAAAAAAAAAAACAAAAACAAACAAAAAAAACCCCAAACACCTAAATTCCAGAAAATGTAGGGAGAAAAAATTATGTTTCTCCAAAATGCTCCATTAAGAATAATTGGAATTTTATTTGACTACAACTGATCGAGACTGAAACACCACTTCTAAAAGGAATGTGTGTACTAGGAAAAAGGAAAAAGAACTCTTTTTTTCTTCACTTCAGCTCTGGAAAATCACTCAAAGCAGAAAGCCCTAAAGATCATCATTTCACAAACCCTTCTATTTTCTAAATAGTTCTAAATACATTCTGTCATATATCTTTCTTTGCCCTTCTAGTTTGTATTGCATAGAATGAACACTTGTCATAATGTACTGCGTGCTAGTTTACAACTGTAAAAGATCTCTGTCCCCTTCCATTGTTTGACTAGACCTATTTTATTCTTCCCTAGTTTACCCATGTATTGTACCTCCTACACATGTTCCCTTCACTCAGATTTTTAAGCTCTTTAGAGTAGAAATCATTTATTGTAGCATGTGTTTACCCAACATAAAGATTGCTGGGGCTCTCAAGAGCTATTACAAATACAAGAAGGTAGGAGTACAAATGTAAGTGCAGATAAGTGTAAGGCCAAATTTTCCCTATAACAGATACGTCAGTAAAATGTTCCACTATTCAAAATGGTGGAAATTAGATGATTTTCCCACACTATTTCTAACATTTTTGTGTTTCATCCACAAAGCAGCATAGCAATCTAGGAGTTTTATACTTTCATCTGGAACAAGGTGGCTACTGTTGGAAATGCTTGATAAGACAAAACAATGGTTCTGCCATAAGATTCCCACATTACACTGGCTTCAAAACCAGCTTTCAATAATTCACAGGACTCAGAATATTTAGATACCATTGATTACATTCTTTTTGTTCATCAATGTCCTCTTTTCTAAGTCTCTGAAGTACTATCACATTTAAACACCAGCATTAATATCAGTGAAGTTTGTGTTAACTTGCATTTTATATAAATATAAAGCATGTATATGTCTAACACATAACTTATAGTACTGGGCTATCAAAAAAGGATACAGAAGGTAATCAACAACTTCAATAGTTTTTCCAAAGGATACACCTTAGTGATCAATATCTCTAATAAACAAGAACTGTAAAAAGCACAATCTTCTCACCATTTTAAAGGGAAACATTGCGTATTTCCACTGAAAAACTAGAGAAACATTAATGTATAATATGCAGACACATCCTCAAAACACCTCTCCTAAAGGGATTGTGTAGGAGTCACAATTGCTATAAACCATCAGACCTTCACTCACTTTTATGGAGCTAAACCAAATTAGACTAACTGAGGACTCATCTCTTTTTAATTTACTGGCAGCCTTACTTTGCATTGTATTTTAATATTAGTCTATACGCATTTTAAAAGCTCCAAAACAAGTAGCTAAAATATGATCTTTGAGGGCCTAATGTTCTCTAGGCATCACATAAATTTAATTCATTCTTATGTAATCACCAAAGGTATGAGATTATGACCTACAGACCCCTGCTTGTCTATCCAGGTTTGACTGAATCATGAAGTTGAGATCTCCTGACATAAACCCACATCTTTAGGACAAACAAAATGAGCTATAACAGTTTCATAAAGTATTCCACCTGGACAAGCACTTTAATAAAATTGTACTGTGCACCACTTGTTTCCCTTACAAACAGTGTATTTTCCCTGAGATTTTCCCAGTCAAAAATCTGGTTCTTATGAGCAGTTGAATTGTTTATTTGGCTGTTGAACGTAATGGGTAAGAAAGCATGGCAGCAACCAGATACCTGTCTTAAAGAGAGCAATCCCCATTACAGCCTTCCAGTATCTGAAGGGGGCCTACTAGGATGCTGGGGAGGGACTATTCATTAGGGACTGTAGTGATAGGACGAGGGGTAATGGGTTCAAACTTAAACAGGGGAAGTTTAGACTGGATATAAGGAAAAAGTTCTTTACTTTAAGGGTGGTGAGGCACTGGAATGGGTTGTCCAGGGAAGCTGTGAATGCTCCATCCCTGGCAGTGTTCAAGGCTGGGTTGGACAGAGCCTTGGGTGGCATGGTTTAGCGGGAGGTGTCCCTGCCCCTGGCAGGGGGGTTGGAACTAGATGATCATAAGGTCCTTTCCAACCCTAACTATTCTATGATTGTATGATTACTCCCCAGTTCCAACGAGCTCAGTACTGCCCAGAGCCAGTAGGTAACTCCGCTACCTGCATACTCAACAAACTCACCATACCAGAAACTTACACATAAAGTAATCTATGTATCATTTACATCTATGAAACATTTCCTCATTTAACATCTGACTTTGAAAGCAAGGTTACTGAGGCTGGCTGACCCTGACTGGATGCCAGGTGCCTACCAAATCTGCTTTATCTTTCCCCTCCTCAACTGGACAGGGATGAGAAAATACAATGAAAGGCTTGTGGGCTGATATAGGACTGAGAGATCAGTCATCGATTTACCATCACAGGAAAAACAGACTCAACTTGGGGAAATTAGAATCATCGAATCACGGAATCATAGAATAGTCAGGGTTGTAAAAGACCTTAAGATCATCTAGTTCCAACCCCCCTGCCATAGGCAGGGACACCTCCCACTAAACCATGTCATCGAAAGCTCTGTCCAACCTGACCTTGAACACCACCAAGGACAGAGCATTCACAACTTCTTGGGACAACCCATTCCAATGCCTCACCACGCTCACAGTAAAGAACTTCCTCCTTACAGCCAATCTAAACTTCCCCTGTTTCAGTTTGAACCAGTTATCCCTTGTCCTATCACTTGAGTTCATAATGAAGAGTCCCTCCCCAGCATCCTTGTAGGCCCCCTTCAGATACTGGAAGGCTGCTATGAGGTCTCCATGCAGCCTTCTCTTCTCCAGGCTGAACAGCCCCAACTTTCTCAGCCTGTCATATAATGACAGAGCTGGTAGTTTAGTAAGCACAAAATACTTTGCTGCAATAACAAATTCAAACACAGCTACTTTGGAAAACTCATAAACAAAACCGGCTCACCTGTCTTTACTGCACCATGTATAATACTTTAATGATGTTCCAATGCTTTTGTACCATTCAATATCTTCATTTACTCTTACTACTGTTATCCTTTCAGCAATCCTTTATCATAAATATATACACATTGGGTGAATATCAGGACATTTTGACTAAAACATCCAGGACAACAAGCACAATTTTGAATTTGTTGTTTGGTCTAGTGCAGGAGGGCAAAGAGGCACTGAAATAGAAGAAATATCCATTTTGAAAAGGGTTTCAAGGCAACTTACTTATAACAGGAGGGCTGCTACCTGATGGGGATGATTTTGTCCAAGCCACACTGATTTCCTTGGTAGACTTATAAAATGTTTCGTAGGCATAAGCCTAGCAGAGGAGACATTTTAAAAAATTTTACTGGAGAAATTCTCAAAGGCACCTCCTCCAACAACTTGCCTCTCAGGTCTCGTGGCATGCAGTCACTTAAGTGAAGACTACAAAACCGTCTTGAGATGATACTGTTATTTAAGCTTGGTCAGTGTTAATACTTGCTGACATCACAGGCAACTTTCAAACATCTGCTCCATAGGGTGATTTTATTGCATAGCTGGTATAGGATGACTGTAAGTGATTTTCTTTTCCCCACGGTCCATGAAAATGGAACTTTAAATGTGGTCACTGTCTTAAACTCTTCCTGCCAAATTCATGTTGATGATCTTACAGGTCTTTTCCAACCTAGTTGATTCTATGATCAGTCTGAAGAAGCCCTCTCCACGCTGTAGCCAGCACTCTTTGTTAATCAGAAGTGATGACTTCACTGGTGTTTGCTGCAGCTGGATTTTGTGCTGAAATGCTTGGGATGAAAGGAGAAGCTGCACAGCTGCCGCTTTACTGTATAAGCCTACAACACCTAGAACCCATTTGGTGGCATGAAGATTTTGTGAGAGGGGTGGGTATGCAGACAGTGGGAGCAGGAGCTTCCTTTAAGGACAGCTATAAATACTCACCTTGGTGGACTGGCTCAATGGCTGGTCCTCTCTAGATGGACTCTTGGTACGTGTAATTTGCTTTTGACATTTCCTGCCTGGCAGTAACTATTATGATTCTGCACACATACACACCCTCTTTCCCGTCTTCCTGAAGAAGAGGTAAGGCTTTAGCGTTCACTGCGCTTACATCTAGACAGGCCAACTTGTTTAGCCTTATGTATTTTCCTGTGCTAATAAAAAGGCTCATGACTTCTGTTTTTCTTTAAATGAAGCCCTGAAAACAGAAGAAAGAAGAAAAAGGAGTACCCTACCCACTAAGACCTTTGATTTTTTAGTTCCTCAGTAATGTAACTATATTGCAAAAGCTATTCTGTACTATGCCCTCTATCAATACCTAGCAGACAATAAATATATGTAGAAACCTTATGTCAACATGTTATTTAATATAAAATTTGGCAAAAGGGGCTACATTATGCATCCTTGATATCTTTTTAAAGTTGTTACTACTTTCTCTATTTTTCTTCTTTATCCTAAAACAGGGATAAAACCATCTTGCATTCTCTTATCTTTGGATTGTATGACACCTCTAATAAGGTTTCTGCTGTTTTCTGAGCAAGAGTAAAGCATTTGCTTATAAATTTCCTAGTGTCACACTACAGACTTCCATTTCCCTGCAGCCAGAGAACTTCCTGATTAATTAGTATGCTGAATTATTATTTTGATAATAATTTCTACCTTATAGGATATTCCATATTCATGGATGAAGAAAGGTGTTGCTGAAAGGCATCTAACATAAGCATTTTCAGGAGTGAATCTTACCACTTCAAGCAACCAGACTCTAGAGATCTGGCCTTAGGGGCAAGTTTCTACAAAATTAATACATCTCCTCCATACCTAAGTTAGTTTCTGCCACCAAGCTCAGTGCTCAGGACTGCCTGTTTCAGTTTACTTAGGTATGCTCTTAGCCATAAATGATTTCAGGCTATTCTACAGCTTTTTTAAATTAGCTTAATTTATTACCAATCAAATCAGAGTAGGGTAATGAGAACTAAAACCAAATCTCAAACCACCTTCCTTCCACTCCTCCCTTCTTCCCAGACTTAACTTGACTCCCAATTTCTCTACCTCCTCCCCTCTTGCAGCTCAGTGGGGCAGGGAATAGGTTATATTTGGTTCTGATGCTTCTTCACATCGTGATCTTAAATCACATGGTAGCTCTATGTGCTTCCTATGCTGATGAGGATCTTCAGTTTTATACACTGATTTCATCTCATGCAAAAAACATTATGCACATGGAAATTCAGAATCTGGTTAAAGAAAAGGTGATTTAAATTGCATGCTGGAAGCGACACAAAGGAGATAATTCAAGCAAGCAAGTAGCTCCCATTATTTTTCTTTTACTTAGTTGCCCTAAACAAGTTATGATGGAATACGGCATTGAATCTAGGCTTTATATGCTAATTGCGTTTACCAACTTTGGTATTCTTATATGCACAAAAGTTTTCTTACTCTCTCCTCTAGTTTCCATGAAAGCTCCACTCATCCTTCTTGGATACAGACATGACCGAAGCAATTCAACCTACACTACAGTACTGACCTAAAAAACCCCACATGCTATAGGAAAAATAGCTCAGAGCATCTTCGAAAGCACAGGGTCTGATTCAAGTTCCCCTCTGATTCCCTGAGAAGGTTCCTACTGGCCTATCTTCATGATAGTTTACTCACATATGCTGACTTCTTGCCTCTTACACTTCCTGGTGTTTCTATGAGATGACTAGTGTTCATCACATTTCACTCTCATGCCTTCAAATAGAATTTGAAGGGACAAAAATCCCCAAACCAGCAGTGCACCTAAGACACAGAGTATATTTTTTTTACTGATAAGCCATGTATAGATTTTGAGAGATCACTTTTTCTTCTTCTTGAGTATCTTTTTTTTGTTTTTTTAATTTATCTCAACTTCACCAAAGAACACAACACTCCCAAAGCACAGTTTAGCTTTAACTAAAACATAACACAGTCAAACTGGGTAAAGACAACTCTTCCTGAAGACGCAACAATGTCATTTGAAAAAAACACAGGCCACATTTGAAATTAAGTTGTTCTTCTTATCCATATTCATTTATACAGAAAAAAAATTACTGCACAGGGCAATTTTTATTTTGAGCAAAGGCTGGGAGGTATGCTGCTAGTCCCTGAATCACACTATTCTTCATGTAGAAGAGACATCTACCAGGCTATTCTCTTCCAGTACTGAACTTAATAGAACAGAATGTTTTGTATAAACAAAGACTTTGAAACCATGCGTGACAATTTCTTCACAGAACAAAGCATATGACTCATGATCCAGGATACAAAAATGGGCTACAAGGCTGATAGTCATTTACTTTCCCGATCTATGATGTAATTACAAGTTGCAGTGTTTACATGCTTAAATATCCTTGACGCACTGAAGCTCACAGGACACTGCATAGACTTTGAACATTTTAATTTGCAGCAATGCATTAATCAAGCTATGCAGAAGCCATCAATCAGGTTATCCAATAATCAGTGTTTATTGAATGCTGTTGGAAGCACATCAGAGTGATAAAGCTTTCAGATACCTACTGCTCTCAACAGTGAGAGCTCAAGCACTCAAACACCAGTGAGGTCTGCAGCTCTGTGACTGCGTTTGCTGATGAACTACACAGTACTGTCACATAGACTTGTTCAGAATGGTTGTAACACAGCATTTTCTTTGGTGCATGTTCATCAGATAAAAGCATCCTGGAGATGACCTTCCGCTTTCTTCCTACCTATCCCTCACACATTCTCAGATACGAGCCACATCAGCTGGTGTTCTGGTTTTGTGGCAGCTTGCAAGTAACTGTATTAGCATGATGTCTCCAGTGCATTAAACTCCCATATTAAAAAAGTGACTGGAAACGAATTTTTACCAGCAGATTTTCAAAGGAATCTGCCTGGCTTATAGAAAGCCAGAAGGAACCACGAGTATCAGCTGTCTGTTCTCCTAACAGATGCTGTAGAACCTTTACTAGTAACTCAAGCAGTAAAGAGAATTATTCAGGCCAACAACTGATGGCTTAATGAGATTTTATCATTTAGAAAGACATCCAATCACAATTCCAAGGGCTGATGAATTTACCACTCCATTTAGTATGCTGTCCTCCAGACTAATTGTATTTTCTGTTGAAAAATACTCTCTCTGTAACAGGTAACAGGGTATCCTGCACTTGTTTTTTGTTGTGTTCTAACTACGAGGTAGGTTAATAACTGCTTTGATAATTGCACTAAATAAATGCAGTTGTGTTTGAAAACTGGATCATAGAACTATGAAAAGTACTGGAGCATTCCTCTTATGCGGAAAGGCTGAGAGAGCTAGGCCTGTTTAGTCTGGGAAAGACTGAGAGGGAATCTCATTAATGCACACAAATGCCTTAGGGATGGGTGTCAAGAGGATGGGGCCAGACTCTTCAGTGATGCCCAGCAACAGGATAAGGGACAATGGACACAAACTGAAACACAGGAAGTTCCAACTGATTATGAGGAAAACTTTACTTTGAGAGTGACTGAGAATTGGAATAGGTTGCCCAGAGAGGTGGTGCCTGGCTATGAATCTACGCGACCTGCTCTAGATCAATCTGCTTTAGCAGGGCACTTGGACTAGATGATCTACAGAGGTCCATTCCAACTCCAACCATTCTGTCATTCTGTATTAGAATAAGACAGAATAGACAAGACTTATTACAGCAGAATTTAGGGCAAAGTGTCAGAAATTTCACACATGCATGGCTTTAAATTTAAAAATAAATTATTATTATTTATCTTTTGCATTATATTAAAACCTATGACTCCAAGTGAATTTAGTGTTGACAGCACTTTGTATAATACAAAACTGCAGACACATTGGAGAGTACAGCCAAAACAAATGACAGACACAGAAAGGAAAGGTGAATCATCCACAGAAAAGTGAATGGAGTTGCTTAACAGCACAGAGATCAGAGGTACACTCAGTGATATGGAGCACATTTCTTTTTTCTGAATCCAATGAACTCTCCAACTCTGATGGAAAGGAAAAAAATAATTTTTCCAATGGAAGTAGGAAAACCAGAGTTATGTAGAGCACAGTAAAATCTTGCAAAGAAACGATAGATCTACTCATAGCTGTAAGAATTCATCCAAGGATTCCAAAGCAACAAAAGAACAAGTTCTCTGGGGGCACAGAGGGCTGATATTTAGACAGATGGATAAGCAAGAACATATTGATTTGCCTAAAGATAAGTGAGTCAGTGGTAAAGAGCACAGTGATTACTGCTCGAGTGTCTTTCCTTCTGTTCACTGATCACACTCCTTGCCCAGAAATATATCTTCTTCTTTAGATTGCCAGGCTGCCACTGGGCTCTGCTAGTTGATTTTTCTTTTTACTTTTTATTACTTATTAGAGGAGGGAAGAATGTTAGAGATTACTCCCACTTTCAATTCCATTTTCTATTTTAAATTGTTATCCCAACATATTATGCTTAGTGAGGTCTGTAAAAGACTGATGTGTAGTCTAGGAAGGCATATTTCATGACACAGTTTGTACACAGGCTTATGGCCCATTAAAAAAAAAACCAACAGCCATCTGACACCATTATTCTTACTGAGACAATGTTGATGAACTGATGGTTTGAGAAGAAAGAAGGAAAGCTACTAAAATAACGGCCAGATGAATAGTTCTGGGGTCCTTTCCTTGTTCATTTTCAGAACACTGGATGCCACCAAATGCTTATTAGTATGCCTAGAGATAACAAGGCATATTCGTGAAGAGTTGTGTGCAAGATGTGTTATCAGGATGCCCATCAAGTGTCTGTGCTTAAGGTCTTCACACAAATGGCATGCATGTCCCTAGCTGCAAACATGGATATTTCTGTGCATGGCTGTTTGCTTGTTAGAAACATGCCACGTAGAAAGTCTTAAGAAAATGGGCAAGAGCTCACAAGCCCTTTGTGTGGAAGCCTCTTTCCATCCTTGGCACAAGTGCGGATAAACCAGACAGGCTATCTAAGTTCGTGAAGAAAGTGCAACATTGCAAAGGCTGGGACAAACAACTTTTAACATGCAAACTCTTTATTATTCTTCAACTTCAACCATATGCATCAAAGAGAATCAAGTCCGCTGGAAAACTGGCTTGGTTGATTAGCAGTGTTGTAAATATTAACACAAATAGTGCAGACTGTTGCAGGAATAATGCCGTAGGGAAAGGGGGAGTTATTCACATAGGCTAATGTTAGCTTCATGCAAACTAGCTCCCTGGTTGTGTCTGTAGTCTGCCAAAAGAGATCATCTTTTCTAGAGGATGATACAAAGTGGCTAATGCTTACCACTAGAGAAGCTTTTTCCCTCTCCATTAATTTTGGATGGGATTAGTCTCCCTCAGCTAACAGTAGCCCAAGTGAATAGTCCTTTAAATGTTGTCAGCAATGTGGGAAGAAAACAAACAACACCCTAAAATTATGTCACCTCATGTTAACAGCAATTTTTTAAAAAAAAGCGATGAGGCAATTTCTGATAAAATAAACCTGGATTTTATTCCCCCTTCTCTGGTCTATGAACTCAGTGGCTGTCACCACTGAAACTGCGAGGGTGTCAATAGAAACAGAATATTTCAGGTTGAAAGGAACTTCAGGAGGTCTTGGTCTGACCCTTTTACAAAGAGGGTGACCCTCAAAGTTAGATTCTAATGCAGTGAAATGAGAGGTTTTAGGATTATGAAGTGCATCGAGAATAGTCCATCACATCTTGAAGAGTAAATACTGGCTATCTCTATGGCAGGTACTTTCAGGTCAAACACACCATTAGGCCAAACACATGAACAAATGGGGCTGAAGGTACTTGTAGGAGCTGGCCTGTTCTTTCACACTGACATCCTGTGGCAATATGCATCATTATCTCTATTCTAAGTGGTTCCTCTATCAACCCTTATATGAGAACACCTTTCTTTTCCCCTTGAATACATGAGGAGTGGACCTCCTTTACTGTAAGAAACTGAACATGACATGGTCTGATGACAGAAGATATGCTGTCCCGCAAGCAACAAAATCCTGATTTGCTAAACTTCAGCTATACAGCCAAGTATCAGTCCCTAACTCACTGATCTCCACCATAACATTCACAGCAAATAAAGGTAGAGAGGTGGAATCAGATATCTGGGAAACGCCAAAATGAAAGGGGGAAAAAAAAGGCGGGGGGGGGGGAAGTAAAAAAAAAGGAAATGTAAACCTCTTCATTTATTATTGCTGCATTGACAGAGCTCCTTTAGTCTGGGGTAGCTTACTTTTCACGAGTTCATTTAAAATAAGAGAGTAGAAGCAACAACAACAGCAACTCCATTTTAAACCCTTTTTTTTCAGTCTCTGTTTCTGCTTTTCAGTGCTTGAGTGCCCCTGCACATTTATTCCTGAGCTGGGCAATTACAATCCTGCATTTTGCCCGTCAGACTTGTGTTTCCCAATTTCACCTGTATTTCGTCTCTCCAAATAGCTCTGTTATTCATGGCTGATTGCTACACATTCCTCTGTGTGTCTGACCCATCTGAATGCAGAAGATATATCCACATGAAGCAGGGGCTCTTATATCCCACCCTCTGATTACACAGCAAACCACTTTTGAAGATTAGATGGTAATGCATAAGCAATAATCCCATAAAATACAGCCCCTCATCCTACAAGCATGCTGATTAAATCCAAGAGAGCTCACATGTACAAGACCTCCAACAAGCTCTTGCTTCATAAGCAATGCTATACTGTGTCTGAAGTTTCCTCCTGATTTGTAACTCCTCTTACACAGAAAATGGAGAAGCATGTAGCAGTTCTGCAATTATGTGGTAAGAATCAGCCATGTAACAGCTGTACTTTAAGCCATAACAGTGAGTGCAATCATGAAGCAATTAGTGCAGGCAGCAGATGGTTTGCTGCTCTTTTTTTCTTGACACTGGCAGGAAAAAGTCATGACTGAATAAGGGACTGGTCTGTCAGTAGTGGTAATTCAAGTCTGCTGCCCAAGGCAGAGACATGGGGGAAAGATATGTGAACAAAAGGAATGGATTTGCTGAAACTTAATGAGTTGTTGCTCATCAGCTGAACCCCAGTAATTACAATATTCCCACATACCCAACACCCAAGAAACTGGGACATAAAATTACTTCAGTTAACATAGATTTCCCTTCCATTGAGTAAATCTGTATTCAACTAAACAAAAGATGATCTGTAGTACTTATACTGACAGACTCAGTGGGCTGTGATGAGATTAAGGGATGATGCTATATGACCCATTTCCTGTTTGCTACAAATAACCAATGAAGGGAGCACACTGACTATTGGGTTTGCCCTCATCAGTCCTAAATTGGATGAACAACTTCTGAGAACCAAACAATCCAAACCCAGTGTGACTCCTTTCTCTCCAGCTCTTGCTCTATTCACCACCTGATTTTCCTGGTCCCACCTGCTGCATTGACAATATGCAATTGAATGACAGCAACAATGTGACTTGCTAGAAGCATGTGAATATATTTTCTGTTTGATTCTCACCTCCCTCCTGGTTGTCAACAGCAAAATTAAATTACTGTAACAATGCTAACTGGTCAAAATCTAACTTACTCCTTACAGCCCATACTAACAAAGCCTTCACAACCTCTTCAGTCAGTGGCATCAAAGTCAGTGATATAAAAACGTAAAGTCCTTGCCATGGAGACACATTCCCCTTGCTTCCTTGTGTGACTCTTAGTATGCACACAGTGCCTGGAATCCAAGAAGTAAATTCCCTACGTATGGCCTTAGTATGAGACCATGAAATAGCAAATGGTAGTGTCATTTGTTCCAAACTACCCAACAGGTCCCATTGCAATTATCTAAATACCTGCAGGACCTCTTAATTACTCCAAGAAAATTCTGCCTTTGGATATACAAGCATGAAACCAATGGGAGTCATTTACACTTAGCCACAGGCTGAACTTGACCCTCAGTTCAAGTTACATTTAATTTAGCCCAAGCTGATTAATACTCTTTGCCTGCTAGTTACCCTCTACGGTTCTTGGCCAAAGCTTATTCAAGTCAGAAAATGTACCCATTAGGCTTTAAAGTAAAAACCAGGCCTGTGACTCATACCCCTACAGAGTACTTTTTAAATTCTATTTTAGAGTTAATTGCTACAGATCTACAGACCTTGCACTACACAATTTTTCTCTTGCAACTATGGCAGTGAACTGGTTTTTAGGATTCTATAGAAGAGTGGGAGTTTCATATGGAATAGTGACAATATACGTGCTGGTAGCCACCTACCATAAATTAGATGAGCATTAGTTGTATGGACTCTAATTCAAAATTATTTCCTGAGCACTGAATACCACAACAGCTGAAATTTATTTTCTACTATATCCTACTGTTATTTGACAAATTTACCACGGAAAGTTTAATTGATCTTCATGTAATAAATTTCCTAATATGCAACAACTTTCATTCCAATGGGTCCTAAAAGACAGTAGTGAGCAGATTCTGTTCAGCTTCATATAAGCCCAGAGAATCCAACAGCCACAAGGGAAATGAAACATTTTGACCTCTTCTAATTACATACTAAACATCCAGAAATTTAATCTGCACCTTCCTCTGAACAGCTTATAATGCATATTATAAAATACAAAATGCTCTGAGAGAGGTGAATAAAAAAACATTACATGCAATTGATACTACAAGAAGAATTAGGCAGCCATTACTCATAGCTGGGAAGGCCATTAAGCTGCAGTCGTGGAAGGATACTGTTTTTGAGTTTAAAGCACAGGCTTAACTTCTATTCCAAAAATCCCTGTAAGATCATTTTGTGACCTTACCTACTTATTTAGCTTCCTTTTGCCTTTATTTTCCCAGGCTGACAGTAATAGTAAAAACAAGCCTAAGGTAGGCTAGAGGAAAATTAGTTATTTAATGTTTGTAAAATGAATTCATATACACATACAGAAAACATCATGGAATTCAAACATTAATGTTGATATTTACATTAATGTATAACCTGAGCAATTCAGCCATTACCTTGATTATTGATTCAGATTCTCATAGATTCATCATATGTAAAACAAAAAGAGACCACTAAACTCCTTTCTATAAAGGCATATATACTAGATGCCAAGATATTTCACTCTTTTATCCCTGTTGGGAACTCAAGAAATTGTTTTGGTCTTTTTCCAGTTTTACTCAAAATATCAAAATGCCAGTAAATCTGCCATTTCTCAAAACAGTTTGCTCCAATGGCTAGTTATTTCACAGTTGATTTTATCTACCACTGACTTCTAGCCATCAGTTCTGGCTAGAAGGTTTTTTTTTTTTACTAGATCAAAATGCTTACTCCTATGTTTTGTCTTCCCCCATGGAGATATTTATGCACAACAACATAATTTCCCTTCCATCTGCTTTTTTCATGAAATAAACAGATTGAGCTTCATAAAGCCCTTCACTGGAAGATGACTGATTTGTGAGTATTGATGTTTCTGATTTTCAAAAAGTTCTAACAATGTGGTCTCTTACAATGGAGCCCTGTTTTATTGTCTCAAGCTGGGGAGCAAAAAATCAAGGCAAATCTCACAGCGTATTTATTTGGCTGATGGATTACCCATACTGAAGGAACTGGACTTCAAAGAAAATTGATTCACTGCTACTTTTCTCTTAGAAATCAAAGGCTACTTGAAAATATGCCAATCAGATAGGAACAAGAAGTGTCTCATACTGTTCTTGGAGCTGGTGCGAGGCTAGAGAAAGAGAATTGTTAAGTATGAAGACAAAAAGCCTCATTAGAGGTTGTTATTCCTATCATGAAGGAACTAGCTGTCTTCTCTGCCCACTGCCTATCACATGGTATTGCCAGAAGGCCTGATGCAGACTCCCAAGAACACAGTAGTTGCCCGTGTCCTTTACTTTGCCCCTTACACTGAAGCTTACTCCTTGTTTCCTGCTTGGAAATACAAGTTCAGTATTTCCAAAGACTGCCCTGATATCACCCCAAAGACCTTCCTGAATGCTCTGCAGCTGTTATACAGAGAGATGGGAAAGCCCTAGGTTCTTACTAAGCAAAGCTAAGCAAAATGCTGCCAAAAGATTCTTACCTTCTGATCTTGGCTGTATGCTAAGATCCAATCTTCCTTCTTAGGGTGGAAGAGCAGACTGTTGATGTAGAAGTTCAGACGGTATTTTTGATAGGTAGCCCCTTCATCAGAACTGATTAATAAGCTGCTCTCAACTTCTGGATCGGTCAGCAGCATAATCTATATGGTAGAGAAAGACGAAAATACAGTGGTGAAGAGACATCAGATGGAAAAATAAGCAGCTAGGAACTGCAGGTAAGCTTATTAAATACATGTATTTCAAAGTGTTTGAATGTAATGTCAAAACTAAGCATAGCCAATCTTTCAGTAAGGAAAACAAGTACATTTCAGCTATGTATATAAGCGCATAATAGATGATCAAATAGGCAAAATGACTTTACCAGTAGTTAAACAGACTTAATGAAGCTATGCTTAGGTTATACAAAAATCAAACCTGAAATTCACCAGAGTACAAACTTACTGAATTACCAGACAGCCACAGTGGGCTGCTAGTGTCTTCATGAATAATCTATTGGAGGGGCAGACAAAAAGTTAGGTGTTAAGGAAAAAAGAGACACAGGAAGAGAACAGAGATACACACTAAGAATGATCACTAATGGCGAGGTTTGTTAGACTCTGGCAGAATTTTAAGGAATATGACAGTTTCATTGCCTGGAACATTATAACCTGGCTGTCTGCAACAAGCCATCTTGCTTTCGCAGAAGAACACATTTGATAACATGCTGGGTTCTTTCCATCTCCAGTTTCTGTGGTGCTGTGACTTATAGATTTGGTAGTGTATCAAAAATAATCTCCACATAGTAAAGTTGCTTTCTAGATTTGTCCAAGAGCGTTAGCTCAGAAATGGCAGAAGATATACGGCTTTCAGCTGTAGTAGCTACTTCTCCCCATTAACTATGGTATTAATTGGTCTGCATTGCTGATGAATCAGAGAGAATAATGGGCTACCCCTCTCATACTATGAAGTACAGGGAGCCGTAAGTCTTTATAGACACCAGATACTAAAGAACTGTTTCCATGTGAAGGTGTAAATACACATACAATATACACAGGAAATGTCCTTCATTATTGGGTAACTGCCAGAGGTTTTATTTATCTCTAGAAAAACCGTTGGTAGCATATAAAACCCCATTGTTAACAATTTGGCCTGTGATTTGGAAGTTTGGGGTTCTTCATAAACCTGTTACATCATCACACTGTATCTTGAATGTAACATAGGGCAATGTTTTGATTGTAGCATAAAGGTACAGTCTCCTTTTTTATCTCCGATTTACTTTTGAAATCTTGTGAAGAAAACATGCACTATTAAACATTCTTATTTCCATTTAACAGTTCCAAATACATCAAGCATATCACTGATGTGGCTTCTAAACTGAAGATTTCATGATAAAACTAGACAGAAGGCATCAATAATCAAAATGTCAATATATAGATCATCTACTGTCACTAAGTAGCCTATCTAGCTTCTGAAGCCAAAAATTTATTGTGATGTTTATCAGTTGGTTCTTGTTTCTTACCAGACTGATTTCTGGGACAATGTTCCTATGGTTAACATTTATTGATTCAGTAAAATGATTCAAGCACTATGATTTTCCTATTTTTATTACTTCCTTCTTGAGTGGATTTTGTTTATGTTGGTATTTGAAAATATCACAGCACAGCATTAATTTGGACTACAGCAACTGGAGCAGAAATAAGCACAAATCAATGAGCTTGATCCAAGCTCCCTGAAGTTAGTAAGAGTCTTGTCATTGACTTTGTATTGTGCCTCTAAGGCAAGTTGTTAATCAAGATCCACTCTAGTCTCATGTATTTCCTTCTACCTGCATAAGGAACTCATCTGACCTCATCACTGTCGCATCCAAGCACATCACTGCCTTAACGTATTTTCTGCCAGGTCACTCCTCTGAAGTCTGCAAGTGCTCTTATCTCCATTTCTTAGAAAGGGAATTGAGGGACAAGCTGTTGAGGCACTGAAGCACCTAATTCCTCATTCAATCAATAAAATTTAAGTGCCTAAACAGACTTGCCAGCACTGCTGGCTTTGGCTTTAATCTGCTAACTACTGCCCTAGGCTATTCCTACTGTTTTTTCAGGTATCTACCAGATAAGATACCTGACCTTTTCAGGTCTCCAGAAGCCTTAGCTGTTGTGTTTTAACAGCCAGCTATTTTGTACATACAAAGTGTTCCAGGACACATGAGTTTTGCTATATATGACAATAGCAGTAGTGCTTTAGATGTCATGAAGCTGTGCAGAAGTGCCACAGATTTATGCAAAGGCATACACAGAGTCCGGAACAGGGGAGGGAGTTGACAGATGACTCTAGCCACTAGTCAAATTGTTAACTGTAAGACCAACTTTCAGTGCTCAGGACAGCATTATCTGCTTCACTGTTGTCCCCTGTATTGCCAATTACTTTGCACAGATACCATAAAAGAAAACAAGTTACAGATGACTAAATAGTCACTACTCACATCATAGTCAAAGCACAGTGCTTCTTACAAGATAAGATAAGCAAATTTAATTACAACATTTCATCTCGTAAACAACCAGAGCTACAAGCCTAAAAGACAGCATTCCAACCACTACTGGAAAGTTAGCTTAGAGTATCAGGTTAGTGCTACTCTAAAGTCAGATCGTCTGCCTCCAAAATGTCCGTACCATAGATAAGGTGTCATTTCAACATCAACCATTTTTTTCTTTCATTTCAACATCAACCGTTTCCGCTTCCACTGAACTGCACTATGCGGTAATGCAGTTGCAGCCACATTAGCTTAGTTTTATTGCCTAAGTTGCCTGAAGCATCAATGAGTAAGGAGGGAAAGTACAACGGCTTTAATCTTTGTTGTTGCTGCAGCATATGAAATAAAGAATAAATAAACTTTAGAATATTCTTTGCAATAAAAGAAGCCAATTTCTGCTTTGAAGTAGTCTAATTACCCATTGACTTGATACAGGTGCCTATACAGAAAAAAAAAGTAGACACACACACATTTCCAAATCATGGGAAATAAACCAGCAACAATAACAAAATGAATCTAAATTTAGAAATCATAAACATTTATATTTAAGAATATCTAAGATAAGAGATTAGAAAGACATTATTTGCATATTTCTGACTTCACTGTAGGAAGCATGCTGGATTCCCTTAAGTGTGAGCTCCTCAAAGGAGCTATCTTCTTGCGTTATTTCTACAATGCCTAATAAAACATATTACTGCTTTCCCAGCTAACACTGTTTTCTGGACATCACTGCAGAATCAACATGATTTTTGCACAGGAAAATCACACCGCATATCTATCCAGGTTCTTAGAGGTTGTAGGGTAAGATATCTAGTAGGATTTTTGAGAAGTTCCCTTGCCAAAAGATCTGAAATTGTCTATGGAAAAGGGCCTTTCCATAGATTAATTTATGGTTAGAAGATCAGCATCAAACTTCAAGGAAAAATCTTTCCATTTCCACAATGGAAGGACGTGTTCATTTGGAATTTTCCCAATGATTTGTGAAGTTCAATTTATTCATTAATGATCTGGAAAGAAGAAGGAAAGTGTCCTGGGGTCAGCAGTAGCAGTCATTTTTCTCCTTCTTAGTAGCTGGTGCAGTGCTGTGTTCTTGACTTTCAGCCTAGGAACAGCACTGATAACACCAGTGTTTTCAGTTACTGCTTAGAATGTTTTGGCCTGACCAAGGACTTTCTGAGTCTCATGGTCTGCCAGGGAGGAGGGGAAGCCGGGAGGAAGCAGAGACAGGACACCTGACCTAAACTGACCAAAGGGGCATTCCATACCACAGCACATCATGCCCAGGATGTAAAAATGGAGGGCAGAGACCTGGAAGGGTGGGGGTTCGCTGCTGGGTCGGGCTTAGTATTAGGTGGTGAGCAGTTGTATTCTCTTTCCTTGTATCTCCCTTGTCATTATTATTATTGGTGGTAGCAGTAGTGATTTGTGTTATACTTTAGTTACTAAACTGTTCTTATCTCAACCTGTGGGAGTTCCATTCTTTCGATTCTCCTCCCCATCCCCCCCAGGAGCCGCGGGGAAGAAAGAGGGGGGAGTGAGTGAGCGAACTGTGTGGTTTACGGTTTAAACCACGACAGAAAGATAACTCACAAAGTTTGCTGATGGCAGTAATGCATTCAGAATGATGAAGACAAAAGTCAGTTATGAAGACCTGTAAAAGGATTGCACAATACTGAGTATCTGAGCACTAAAATGACAGGTGAAATTCAGTAATAATATATGAAAAAAAAGAAAAAAAAAAACAAAAACCAAAAACCAAAACCCCAACACAGATAGAGAAAAGCAATCCCAACATAACAGAACAATAGACTCTGAGAAGATTATTCCTTTCAGGAAAGCAGTTTGCAGGTTTCAGTGAAGGGGTCTGTGAAAATAGAAACTCAGTCCTCAGATCAAAAAACTTTCAGTTTCACCAGTAGGAATTATTAGGAGAGAATTAAACAGCATAATAAATAATGCTATTAGGCCATTTGAGTGTTCCCATAAGTTTTACACTGGGTGATATTCTCAACCTCCACCTTAACAACAACAAAAAGCTATAGTAGAAAACACAAAATACATACCAGGATGATTGAAGAAAACTAGGAAACATTTTTTCATACAATCAGCAAATAAATGAACTATTCAACTTCCAAAAGAGATAAATGAGAGACAATTTGACCAAAGTCTATAAAACTATGAATGGCCTGGAAATGCTTAGAAAATAATTATTCACTCTCTCATAATTTGAAACTCATGAGCATCAAATGAAATCAAGAGTGAGACAGAGAACACAGATGACGTGATAAGGGAACAACTAATGATGTCATCTATATGGAATTCTATAAGGCCTTTGACACTGTCCCCTACACCATCCTTCTCTCTAAATCAGATAGATGGATTTGATGGGTGGACTGTTCTGTGCACAAGCAATTGGTTTTATGGGGGAGTGGGACTGGTTAAGATTTAGTCTGTTTTAGCATGACTGTTCTTATATATGTCACTAGAGAGTGAATGAAAATTATAAACAATAACAATTTTATCAGCTCAGGCGGGCTGATCTTGCAATTTCTTTTGTAAAGAACTGGGCCTATCATTTTTATCTTGACAGTTTTTTAACTACCTCTGATTCCAGGATCACACAATAAAGCTATTAATGCAGGAGTAAAGAGAGGCATACCTATTTGCCTCTCAAAGTCAGCAAAGTCACTTAGTAAAGGGAGACCAACCTTAGAGTGCTTCTGGTCTTGTTTATTGTTCTTATGACAACATTAATATAAAAATATCCAAAAAAATGAAGAGTGAGGGTAAGCCAAGACTCTACTTCTCCCCAGCAAAAGTAATTGTTCTCTGTTCAGATCAGTGCTCATCAGTGATCAAAATCTGCTTACTCACACCAGGCACAGCAAGCACACACTGCACTTTTTAATGCTGTGGAATCATTTTTTTCCTCCATAAAACAAGAACCAAGAAAGTTGACACAGTCTTTTTCAACCAAATGCAAGACATGCATTAATCATCCATCCCCTGAAAAGGGAGAAACTTGATTTGTTTTTCCTAGGAGTGACAAATGAACACAAAACAAAATTTATAGATCTTAAACAATCCACACTATTTTCTCCCCTCTTTGGTGCTAACGCTGCTGATGGCAGATTGCCCTTGACAGTTATGTGGATATTTGCTGTCCTCACAAAAAAAACCCCAGGAACACTTCACAAGAGAATTCTGATTTTGCTTTCACAGATGGAATTGTGATCCTTAACAAGCACCCTGAATACTAGAATAAGTGGCTTAGTCAAAACAAGTCCAGAACTGCATTCAATCTTTATTTTAGCTCCTTATATCTCCACTTGGACCAACTTTTCCCTAATATTTTGTAGGAAAGAGCCTATTAGCAGCGAAGTAAGATAGTATGAAAATATTACAAATGTATTTCATAGATTCACCCAGCTCTAGTGGAAGATGTACCTGCCCACAGCAATGGGGTTGGAAATAAACGATCTTTAACATTCCTTCCAACCCAAACCATTCTATGAGTCTGTGATTAACACATTCTTTAATTTAATTCTGATGTATCAACAGATCTGAGTTATATCACCTGACCAGAAATAGGGATGAAATGCAAATAGGTTTAAATTTCCTGAAGGAATCTTCACCTTCCTCACCTATTACCTGCTTCTTGCACAGACCAAACACTGGTGGCTCAAATGAAACAAATAACATTTGTCACAGGAAAACATAAGTGAAGTACAGAAAAAGAAGAAATCGGCAAGGAAAACCAGAAATGTCCTACTCTTCACAAAAACAGTGCATTCCCTACTTAAATACTCTAAATAGTTGCATTTTTTTCAGCTTCTCTAGGGTTTGGTATTTTTTTTAAATGGTAACTGATTGCAAAAGCATCAGTGCTATGGAGTCCCAGCATAATGAAATGTAATTTCTGCCACTTTGCATATCACTTCTGAATTTAGATTGCCATTTACAAGGCATAAAGATCGTGTAAAGAGAGAATCTGATTCTCCAGACTCAGGAATTCACATACACATTTCAAAGCAACATACCCTGCTTTTAACTAATCAGCCTAGTTCATTGCTTAAGCTTTTTAAGATCTAGGATAAGAAACAAAATGAAACAAGCCAAATAAAGGAACTGCTTTGTCCATGGCATTCCGATATTAATGCAATCATAGAATCATAGAATAGTTAGGGTTGGAAAGGACCTTAAGATCATCTAGTTCCAACCCCCCTGCAAGGGGCAGGGACACCTCCCACTAAACCGTGTCACCCAAGGCTATGTCCAATCCAGCCTTGAACACAGCCAGCGATGGAGCATTCACAACTTCCCTGGGTAACCCATTCCAGTGCCTCACCACCCTTACAGTAAAGAATTTCTTCCTCATATCTACTTTATAGAAAATTAGATGAACAAAATTACTGTAAAGAAATAACTTGAGCATTTATTCAGATAATGAACAAAGAAAGAGGACACCAAAGCCTTTACAAAGTTTAATAAGCTTTACTTATGGGCTAGCATCAGCTGCTGTAGAACTGCATTCATGAGTAATGCCACTACAATCTGGCTCAAGTCTCTGCTTTAAATAAATTGGCTAACAGTATTAGCACCAAGATGAAAACACTAAATGAACTAGAGTTGACCATTTTTAAGCTGTCTCTATCTATCGCCAACTAAAGACAAGGTTAGTTGCCGAGCAATTTCATTAAGATCCCATTAATATAATACACTAATAATTCAATCAAGGCACTGTAAAGTGTTTTATTGCCAGAAGTTCTTGTTAACTTAGTGCAGTAATTTTTGTAGGGAAAGAAAAGCCTTCAGTGACAGTTACACTTTCAACACTGAAGGAAAAAAAAATGTTGCCTTTGAATGATGTCCTGGTTTGGAATGGTCTCAGAATGACCACTTTAATACAAGGAAAAGGTCTGTGGACAAGTGATTTTGCAGTTATAACCCAGCAACTTTAGAGGAAAAAGGTTCTTACTCATACAAACACACATAACCCAAACTCATTAAATCAGTCTGCACTTTGCTGATATGGAAGGTAACATATTCTAAGTCTCGCCCAAATAAAACTATGCTCATGATTACTAGACAGTGCAATTGAGATTCAGACTCAGTCCAGATCCGGACAGTGGAAACTCTAGTGTCATTTCCCAAAGGAACCCACAGGATACTACTGTCTTCCTTAAATCTTGTCTATTTAAAGGTAAGAGAAATCGTGGTGAAAGGTTCAGATGGTGAATTAACCTTGTTTGCACACATGAAAGATTTAGTGCTCACTGAGCGACAAAACCATCTCTTGTCAGCAGAATGCTAGATGGCAAAGGACGATCTTTTGAAAAAGAACTATATTTAAAGAGAGAAAAATTATCACCTGCCAATATTTTTGAAAGCTGGGATTGTACAGTGCTCCTAATGGAAGAACTGTTGAAAATTGCACCTGGCATCTTGATGAATGTGGTTTGAAATGAAAAGTTGGCTAATGACTTTAAAAAAGAATCCATTTACCTGCTCTGTACTAGAAAAGAAGTTAATTAGAGGCCAAACATGACCACAAAAGAAAACAGCCAATGAATGTTCTAATTTTTATTATCTGTGGGAATCATATGGGATTGTTTCACCGGACAGGAAAAGACAATGTATGCATCAACAACTTACAAAAATAAAAGAAACACTGTGTAACTTCCCCTTATCCAAGCTTCAGATAGAGACATAAACAGTCACTTCCAAAAATCTGCTGATTACCTCTTCAGTTATACAGAATAAAACCATTATTTAGTGAAAGTCCAAAACAATCTCAAAAGGAAGAGGAGAAATTTTGGAAGAACCTTTTACCTTAAGAATATGTCTGCCACCCTGAAACCAGGACAACATAGGCAGAAAATAGCATGCATTTACATATGGAAGTTCTCACAGAATACATGAGATGCCATAGAATCACAGAATGGTTTGGGTTGGAAGGGACCTTAAAGTTCTTCTAGTTCCAACCCTCTGCCACAGGCAGTGGACACCTTCTACTAGGTTGCTCAAAGCCCTGTTCAATCTGACCTTGAACACTTCCAGGAATGGGACAGCCACAACATCTTGGCACAAGCTGTGCCAGCACCTCACCTCCCTCACAGTTAAGATTTTTTTTCCTAATATCTGATATAAATCTACCCTCTTTCAGTTTAAAGCCATTCTACCTTGTCCAGTCACTACAAGACCTTAAAAAAAGTCTCTCTCTAGCTTTCTTGTAGCCCCCCCATTAAGGTACTGGAAGGCTGCTACAAGGTCTCCTCAGAGGCTTCTCCAGGTCACCTTTCCTTCTCCATACCAGCAGCTCTCCTGCACAGTGTCCTGTTAAAAGGTCTTAACTGCTAATAGTATGAGTGATTTTACTCATTTTCACAGCATATGCTGAAGTGGCTAAGCAAAGAGCATTGAAAAGCCACTGAACGCCACCACACAGACATGCTAACCAGAAAAAAAAAAAAAAACAACAGCCAACCAACCAACAAGACATTTCGTCTGCTTTTAAAGAATATTCCTCATCAAATGGAAAACCCCACCAGCTGTCTGAGCAAACACACCTATTAAGATGACATTCTTAGAAACTACAGTAGTGCTGTTACCCTATGCACTGAATAAGACCATCGGTTGGTTACCTTGGCTAAACATGTCTTCCTTCTGTTACAAGATTTAAGAAACATTGCCTCAAACATTTATATTATAAACTGTCCAATTCTCTGCTTTTTGTCTCTAGGCCATTTTTGGTTGAGCACAATATTTGGAGTCCCATCCAGATTTCTTTTTTTAATGGACTTCTTTTAAAAATTGGCAAAAAGTTACTGACTAATAACTGTGAACTATAAAAGCTTATATTTGGTTGTTACAGGTGAGCAAGGTTGTTACAGGTCATTGCAGCTCACTGCTCCTCCTTCTCATATTGACTGACTTAATATTTCTTATTTTTATTAATTTTATTAATTAATATTTTCTAATAAAAGAAAAATGTTTTAATTCTCTCAATATCTAAACGTTCAACTTGAAACAAAAACTTTTTCTGTGTGTGTGTGTGCTTAGCACAATTCCCGGATTACAACTATTGTTATGATTTTCAGTGATAATTGTACCCATACTAGCCAGCTGACATTTCAGTGCTTCTTTTTCAAGCATGGTACACAACAATAGGTTTTAATTAATACACCCCTTTTGTCTGAAAGACAGTGAAAAAGTACTAGTGACTTTATCTTGAACATAGCAAACAGAAACCAGCATGTTGTACTAACTGTATTAATTAACAACTGCCACTATTGTTTCTCAGCTTTCTCTACTTAGACTAGTCCTAGTTTAATGTGGTTTCTCCACATTATCTGAATTTTAATATCGCCAAAGTCACAGGTAGAGGTTTGGGTCAATGCAATGTCGACTCGTGGAAAGGAAACATGAGGCTGAGACATCTGTGCAGCTGTGACTCAGTTGTTCTCTCTGCTAATATGAATGGAGATATAAAGACACAAGCAGCGTTGGGGGAGAAGATTTCTCCTAAGAGAAAACACTATACAATAACAACCACTCCTTACTCTAAACTTCAGTTATGAAAAAATCCAAGTACCAGGTGGAATGGGACTGATCCTGTTTCCATCAAAATCCAAAAGAGGGCAGTGCACCCACACACAGCCTGGCTCATTACTCGCCACTCAGTGGGGGAATGCTCAAGCGGACAGATTGCTACCTACAGCCTTTTCTCCCTGTGGCTGAGCTTTGACAGAAGCCCCACTGTCAAGTGCCTCACCTTGGACCAGACCTGACAAGATCCAACTACTTCTTTTTCTATTAAAAGTGAAGAAGTTCCCACATCTTCAGGTTTTTTTTGTGTGGTGCTGAGTCACTGCTTGTGGGCTGGACTGAACAGAGAGAAACATCAACCTTCACCTTCCCAAGTGTATTTGCAATCCCAGCAGCTGGGGTGAATTCTTAAAATACATGCCTTTGCTTTGAGGTAAAAACTTGAATAAAGGAGGGAAAAAGATGAGACAGGGGAGAAAGGAATCCCTGAAGATTAGCATCATTTTTTAGATCTTAGCTTTTTTAAGTACAGCTTCTATTTCCGTTACTCACGAATTAAATGAAAATAAAGACTGTGTTTTGCCCTTACTTGAGTTAACGTACCTAGTGTCTTAATGAAGACTGTAAAAAAGGACTCTTATTTGCGTCATCCTTATGCAAAAATAAAAATGTAATACTAAAAAAATAAAGAAAACCTTTTATTAATGTAATTTAGTAGATTACTGCAGGATGTTTCAGAGACACTTCTGCTTTATCTCAAATTATAAAGTGATTTTAAATTATTTAATATAGGTAGGTGAAAACCCCTGGAGGTCTCTTACTCCAAACTCTTGCTTCATACTGAACCAGTTTCAAAGGTACAAATAGATTCTCAGGACCTTGCCTGTCAATATTTAAACACCCTCATTCATGGAGATTCACAAACTCTTTAGGCCTGCCCAATCTGAAACTGTTCAGTTTCCATTCAGTGTTAATTTTAAATGTTGGGGGTTATAATGTCAGCTGTAGAACAAAGAACATCCTCAATTTTACATTCCTTTTAAGTTACAGGTCCATCTTAATAAGAGCTTTGAAAGCTAGAAGTGCCGTATGGACCCAAAGCACCAAGGTTAGTTTCACCTGCCATGAACCTGTTGCAGTGCTGAAAACAGAATTTGTCAGGCTCAGCTCCTAATCACATGCATAAACATTAGCTCTGGAGTAATCAGTTCTGGGGGAAGGAACATGAAAAGATGAAGCTTCTCTGTTTTTCAAATCTCCCTCAAAATCTAGATTTTCATCTCTTCATTTCACAGTCTGCTTGTGTCTAATTTAGTAGCCTAACATGAAATAAAATTCTCCTATTCTTATTTCATTATTATTACACACGACCTTTCCTTCTTTTACATATATTTGACATAAAAAGTTTTATCACCCAAACCAGCTTGAAAATCTATTCCTTAAAATCTAAGCAAAACACTGTAGAAGCTTCCATTCTGGAATAAAATCTATTTCATAACAATGATTGTATTTTATGACTATATTTTAAGAAGAAATGAAACAAAGACAAAAACTCAGGAAAGCTACAGTACTACAGGCACTTTATTTTGGACAGTGCAATCTAGTTTCAATTATTAATCATCTGTTCTTTTGCAACAGATGTTCTATATTGTACTGAACAAGGAAAAAAAATAAGCTGAGGCATTCTTACAGTCTTACTTGCTCAAAGGAGAAAAGAAACCTCAGTTTTGTAGAGGTCTGGAATGAGTTGCATTCTTGCATACTGCTTGTACTTTGTTCTTTTGCTCAGTAAGGCATTCCTTTCATTAAAGAATCTCATGAGATTAATTAGTTAATCTTCACAACTTCGTAGTAGAGAAGGAAAGTGCACATATCAAGAGGGAAAATTATTTGGACAACCTCCACTAATCAACCAATGGCAGAAAAAGAAAGAAGCCACTTGCACTGTAAGCATATTACAAACAGTAGCATCCTCCAGCCCCAAATACTGGGCCCTAAGGGTCGTTAATCCTAATCTAAACAAGAGGAGACTCTTGGCCTAAAAGTATCGTAACCCAGTCAGAGCTATGAAGGAGACAGGGAGAAGAGGGACACTAAGGGAGCATTTTTTCCCTGAAGGGTGAGTTAGTGATAAACTCACAATCCACACGATCTTCTTTTCCATTTCTTGTCATATCCTCTAAAACATACTTGGACTTCAAGTGCTTTGAACTTAATCCTGAAAGTCACTGAAAATAACCTAAAAGCAAGGATGACTAACACACCTTGAGCTGCAAAGTTTATAGACACATATTCACTGGATATAGACAGTGGAGTGTACCCCATTATTGGGGTATAAACAGGGACAGCCTGGAGCAAGAAAAATATCTTAATACATTGTGAAAATGGATGAGTTGATAGCCAGACAAACTGTTCAAGGTTTCAAGCCCCATCTACAAGAGGGTTATCAGGAATTTACCTGGCCTGAGAGACCGATAATTTCAGGAGTTTCTGGTCAGTTTATTTTTAGTAGGCCTCATGAACACCCAAATCCTTGCATGAATGTTTTATCAAGCTTACAAGGGAGACTACTCCAAAGCAAATTAGCCTTATTATAAAGGAAGCTTCTCATTATATTAATCTTTTAGACTGCTGTTTTGCATGTGATGCCTAGTTTTCCATTTCCCCTAGTTACAACTCCTTCATACACCCCACAATACATTTTTCTTCTTGGAAGAGACATTCTAAGGTGGTTCATTGTCAGCCTCTCTCCCAAGGTATATACACATTCTCTATAAAAATGCTGTATTAAGGATGATTATGCCACTATAAGAAAGACTCAGACTCACCTAGACACAACTACTATGGTAGGAAGGGAGATGAACAGGAAAGGAGGTGCAATCAGAGATACAGTAATATATTGGCTACCGGAATAAGGATAAATGGACTGACTGGTAAGGCAACTGTACACTTTTCAGCCCAAAATAAATTAACTCCTACTCTCTCCCAGCTTTCCACAAATGAGAAGTGGGAGGAACGTTACACTTTAATGCTGCCACAAGAGGCAACAAGACCATTGTCTCACTTCAAACATTTTGGTACAAAGATACCTCTTGCACTCCCAGTATATGCCAGTGCGTGCAAAGATAACTACAGATCATAGAATCATAGTATGGTCTGAATCAGAAGGCGCCTTTAAAGATCACCTACTCCAATTCCCCTACCATGGGCAGTGACATCTTTCACAAGATCAAGTTGCTCAAAGACCTGTTTCAGATCTACCTGGCCTTCGCCCTGCCTCTAAAACATGCAATTCCATTACACTGTAAAATCCATTTCCTGTGTCAGGGATATTTCAGAAAAGTGAGAGAAGAGATGGGAATGGTGACAAGTCTGTGGCCATGACTGCTAAAAAATGTTAACATAGTAAACAAATTTAAGTAGCCGTAATGGTCTGCTGCTGATCTCTGCTATATCACAGTTATGCCAAGCTTGGACAGATGGTCAATTCACTAAACACTTTGTTCATAGCCAACTGTTTCAACTCATAACACTTGCTTCTGGCCAGCCCTGGCACCCATGTGGCACTGTACAGTTTAGTATTTCAGAGGCTCTTACCCTTGCCTGTGTTTCACAGCATACCCAAAGTGAAGAAACAAAGGCAAAGGAGCATCACTGGCTAGATGGCTGCACACAAAGAGTTGTGATCAATAGCTCAATGTCCAGCTGGAGACCAGTAGCGAGTGGTGTCCCTCAGGGATTGGTGTTGGGACCGGTCTTGTTCAACATTCTTGTTGGAGACATGAACAGTGGGATTGAGTGCGCCCTCAGCAAGTTTGCCGATGACACCAATCTGTGTGGTTTGGTTGATATACTGGAGGGAAGGAATGCCATCCAGAGGGGAAAAGGGATGAGCAGGGGAACTACAGACCAGTCAGCCTCACCTCTGAGCCTGGCAAAATCTTGGGGCAGATTCTCCTGGAACGCATGCTGAGATACATGAAAAACAACAAGGTGGTTGGTGACAGCCAGCATGGCTTCACTAAGGTGAACTCCTGCCTAACCAATGTGGTGGCCTTCTATGATGGGGCTATGGAACTGACAGACAGGGGCAGAGCAGTTGATGTCATCTACCTGGACTTGTGCAAAGTGTTTGACACTGTCTCACATGACATCCTTGTCTCCAAGTTGGAGAGAAATCAATTTGATAGGTGGACCACATGGTGGATAAAGAGACGGCTGGATGGCTGCACGCAAAGAGTTGTGCTCAATGGCTCAATGTCCAGCTGGAGACCAGTAACGAGTGGTGTCCCTCAGGGATCGGTGTTGGGACCGGTCTTGTTCAACATCTTTGTCAGTGACATGGACAGTGGGATTGAGTGCGCCCTCAGCAAGTTTGTCAATGACACCAAGCTGTGTGGTTCGTTTGATACTTTGGAGGGAAGGAATGCCATCCAGAGGGACCTTGACACGCTTGTGAGGTGGGCAGTTGCCAACCTGATGAAGTTTAACTATGACAAGTGCAAGGTCCTACACCTGGGTCAGAGCAATCCCAGGCACAGCTACAGGTTGGGCAGAGAAGAGATTCAGAGCAGTCCTGCAGAGAAGGACTTGGGGGTGTTGGTCAGTATAAAAATGAACATGAGCTGGCAGTGTGCGCTCACAGCCCAGAAAGCCAACTGTATCCTGGGCTGCATCAGAAGGAGTGTGACCAGCAGGTTGAGGGAGGCGATCCTGCCCCTCTACTCTGCTCTTGTGAGACCTCACTTGGAGTATTGTGTGCAGTTCTGGTGTCCTCAACATCAAAAGGACATGGAACTGTTGGAACAAGTCCAGAGGAGGGCCATGAGGATGATCAGGGGACTGGAGCACCTCTCGTATGAAGACAGCCTGAGAAAGTTGGGGCTGTTCAGCCTGGAGAAGAGAAAGCTGTGTGGAGACCTCATAGCAGCCTTCCAATATCTGAAGGGGGCCTATAGGGATGCTGGGGAGGGACTCTTCATTAGGGACTGTAGTGAGAGGACAAGGGGTAACGGGTTCAAACTTAAACAGGGGAAGTTTAGATTGGATATGAGGAAGAAATTCTTTACTGTAAGGGTGGTGAGGCACTGGAATGGGCTGCCCAGGGAAGCTGTGAATGCTCCATTGCTGGCGGTGTTCAAGGCCAGGTAGGACAGAGCCTTGGGTGGCATGGTTTAGAGGGAGGTGTCCCTCCCCATGGCAGGTGGGTTGGAATTAGATGATCTTGAGGTCCTTTCCAACCCTAAGTATTCTATGATTTTATGTTTCCATATTTTGAAAAAAGTAATTCACATTTGAGACTTTTTTTCTTATTCCCCTGAAATTGCAGGGAACCTATGAGAAAGAAAACAAAACCACATATACAGTAAAAAAGCAGTAAAGGTACTTAAACTTACTGCCTAAAAAAAAAAATGCTATTCTTCAGCTTGCTGATTTTTTTTTTATTATTATTTTGCTGATGTATTTTATAAAGATTTCTACAGTTTCTTCAAACTTAACTACCTGAAAAACAAGAATCTGGCTTTGAAGAATCATTAACAAAAATCTCATTTCCTTCAGGATTTTGCTTACCTTTTGTCTGTTCTTGGGGTGAGAAAAGAAGGGTTTATCAGGTAGAGTTTACTTTAATTCTTAAAGCTTTTCTGTGGAACTCTGAGGTCTAGAAACTTCATTTTAACAAAAACTTAAATTCTTTCCAATTTAAAACTGATTCTACCAGCTGCCAACGTTAGAAAAGATACATATCATAAGACTACTGACAAAATCATATGAGAACTGGCACCACAATTCTTCACTAAGGGTTACACCTCTTTTCTTTTGGGACATTGCTATGCAATTTAATGGTTCTTAGTGATACCTTATGACGAGATTTAAATGAAATTCCTTTCAAGCAATTGTCTATCTTTCAACACACATCCATGCAACGGATGATGATAGCTAGCATACATTTGCTGGATCACTATAAACTTTGGCATGGTACATCTGGCTCTGCTACTTCGATACTTGTAGGTATGGACATGTAAAAAAAATGAGTGCAGGGAAAGGAGTTCCGCATGAATGAAGTCTCCTGCTTGAGGGTGTGCATCAGGATAACTTTCCTACCCCATGCTGGCCATCAAAACAAGGTGGGAAGGAAAACCAGAAAGATGCTACTTTGTGGTGAATTCTCTGGCAGTGGTGAAAGTAAGCAATGAAATCCCCTGTAAGTTTAACAAACGGGTTCACTAAACCAGACCAAACATTTCAAGCCACATGATGAAGCTGTCCTCCTGTGCCATTGAAGTTAATTTCAAAACTCTGTTACAAAAATATCAAAGATGATACAATAAAGTTGGTGCAATGTGGGAAAGGTAAGCTTAGAATCTAGGTTGTGAATAAGGACAGTGGAGGGTAGGTTCTTTCTCCGCTAGGGAGGGTAGGTTCTTTCTCTGCTAGCTACATTAAGGAAACGAGCATGCACTTAGAGGATAAAACATCAAAGACAGAGAGTCCCTCAACCCAGTCTATTAATTTTCTAATTCTCACCATTCAGTATAAATTCTCTTCAGATTCAAGGCACAGTTCTGCTCTACCATCCACTTCCAGCTTCCAGGCTGGAATCTTTCTCCAGGATAAGTGCTCATACAGCTGGAAATTCTTCCTTATTCACTTAAGCAAGTGTTCCTTTCCCAAATATAAGGCATGATGCTTTCTGTACATTTTAATTCCAAAGCAGTCTCTACACACTAGTTTTGCTGAAGCTCCAAGCTTTGTTTCATTCTGTTTTCTTACATGGTAATTCTAAAATGTTCTTTAAAATTTCTCTTTAGTTTAATTTTTTCCTCTCTGACTGAGAATAAGGCACAGCTTCACAAATTATGTCTACAGCTAGTTCCTTTTATGCACATTTATCTGATTTGCTTCTCTCCAAAGCATTTTTGTATTAATGCATTAATTTCATAATCACTTCAAATTATGTTCCATGTTGCATGAACAATTGGGGAATTAACATCTGCTTGTAAGTTGTTAGTTTGGCTTTTTATTTTTGTTGCTGCAGTTAATAAATCAAATTATCCATACCGAGCGTGCCTGAAAAGAATTCCAACTCCAACAACAAATAATTCTCTTTACTTTCTGTGTTTTTTGTTGAGGAAATTCAATGCAGTTTCCTGAGCAATAGCACAAAACACTTCTTTAGATTTCCAGTTTTGGTATAATGATTGAATTGTTATGTAGAGTCACTGTGTAACACTCTTACACAGTCTTTCACATATGCACCTAGGTAGCTATTGTATTAAATCTTACAATTCTGCCATTACCGTCTGGTTACCATAACACTGGGTCTCAAATGAAACTACAGTGCCACAGACCACCTGTGACATTTCAGCAACTGCAATATGAGCATTAAGCTCACATTAAGCAAGGGCAGCACTGTTCAGCTGTATAGCTGTTTTTCATAGAGATGACTTCCTGAGCTTATTCAGACACGTGTATCTGAAAGCTGTTCTGGGTCACATCCAGATGTTGAAGGAGCATGAGGGATGAAATATTCACGAGGAAATGATGCCCCATGCCTCATTTCCCTTCTTGCACATACTATATGACATCTAAGACAGATAACAATGTAAAAAGGTGCTCTTACGCTACTACTACTCCAGAGTTGCTGATATTTCTCCTCCTTCACCCACTTGTCTTTCTCTTTTCCTTCCATGCAATTTGCCATCTTCTAAAAAAAGTGATTTCCTCAAGGGTTTCAAATAAAAGTGACAAAATGAATATGATGCATCAGTGTGCTGGGATTTTGTTAATAGCCCACCTTCAATTCATGATCTAACCTATATTTATTATGTCTAAAGCAAAGGAGCAGCATTCTTGGTTTGTCTTCATATATCACCACAACAGGCACAATCAATTGGTTCAAAATAGGCAGAAACCAACTTTTTCAGAGAAACTCAGCTGGTGCAAAAGCTTGCTGTGGCTAACAAAGCATGATCAGAAGTTTATGGCATCATAAGTGGTTGAACCAACTGAGCCTATACATTCCCATCTTCATCACCCAATGCAAAGTTCATCACTGAGAACAAAAGTAGGCTCCATGTTCTTTTAAGAGCACTTATTTTGCTGAAGCAGTCTACCTAATGTTATCACCTCTAAATAAAGCCTTCTTTAAGACTGAATGTTGCCTGTCTGTACCTCCAGAGACATCCTGAGAAACCTGATGGAAAGTTTCATCTATATCCCTCCTTAGCTTTTAAATAGTGTTACTAAAGCTTTTAGCAGTCCCACAGCTGTGAAGCTTTCAAGAAGGCTTTCTTGCACAATAGACATTAGGGTTAATTGCCCTCCTATAACAGTTATTAGAACCAAACCAGGGTAAAGCATTGCTGGATTTTTGTATGAATATTGCTACAATAGAACTTATCTTTCTACTTAAAATACAGTATGTGAGGAAGGGCATAAAAACCTAGCCTCATTTTAGCTTTTTTTAAAAGGAATAAAAGATAGTGGGTACTTTAAAGTGGCCCTCCTAGTTGTGTAGATGATCTTGCTAAATCAAAATCCTACCCATTATCAGACTGATTGCCAAAGCTGTAGAGAAGTAATTCTGCAATAGTGAAGAGAGGAATCATAAGTAAAAACAATTTTAAAATTGACTGTTTGAAGAGAACACTAGAATTTCTGATTTTTCTAGTGACTTGATGTCATTCTAGAGTCAGAGTCAAAAATCACCTTCTGCTTCTACTCTTCGAAAAGTTCTTTGAGAGCACAAATTGTCCTTCTGTACCATACTTCATGTCAGGTAATTGGGTGTCTGCTAACCAAACTTCAACTAATGTTGGAAAGGTTGAACAACTAATGACTTCAAGCAGTGCTATTACTCATGAGATGACAAAGGGCTATTAGACTCAGTCTGTAATGCTTTAATGGCTTCAAACACCTAGGGAAGTTAAACCATGTGATAGCTCAAGCCTAACTTTGGAGAGTATAGACAAATTTAACCGAATGAGCTAACTAGCTTCAAAGATGGAGATGCATTTTTGTTATCAGAAGCCAATGATCAGTATCAGTTTCAGCAGCACAGATAACTGATGCAACAATGGCTGTTGATTGCCAATGACTGCTAATGGGAACTTGATCAATAGTCTTTCTAATGACACAATTCAGATTGTAATGGGGCTGCTTCTGGAGATAGGGAAAATAAGTTAGGAATGATTGTATCATCAGTCATAACAAATTCCAATGTTGCCCACTTCTTCTCAGTCCAACTGCTGCATAATATCCATTATGTATTTCTTCAGTTGTCTCTGTCCTGCCCAATCCCTACATTAAAAACTGATGATCCCAATGCTTAGATGATTACAGTTAATATGCTGTAGAACTCTCAAGTTTCCTACTAATAATTTGTTATTTCTATAATGCATAATGGATACTAGGTGAGAGCAGAGCTACCATTTCTCACTATTCAAGAAGCCTCAAACAAGATCATATAATACCAGCATTTTATTGCACTACTTCCTGGAGGATATACCCCAGGTATAGACATGTATTCACACCCAGTTCTGTGAGCTGCTGAGTGACGCAGGGGAAGTTAGTTGATTAGATTTTCCTAGCAATAGTTCTACGGTTTGTACTCAACATGTAAAGTAGCCTCTTCTTAAGATTTCTGTGGCCACAATAAATTCACAAGCAAAAAGCAAACGCTAGGCCATTCTGCCCACTAGGAACACTACCTCCACTGCCATAGTGGGCAACAGCGTAAGACAGCACAACTGACTTCTCTGTAAGATTTTTTGGTGCATAGGTTTAAAAAGTGTCTGAAACATATAATTTCAGATGGCAGTAGATTGCACAAGTGAAGAAAACAAGATGGGATATGCCAGCGATGGAAAAAACTTGTTCCAAACACATTGCAGAGATCACACTAGCACAGAAAAAAACAGAAAGCTGAGGGAATAAGATCTAATAACTTTACTACAGGAAGGCTCTAGGTGAGTCAGAGGCCAAGGAGGAGGTCTGCATTTTATAGAATCATAGAACAGTTAGGGTGGGAAAGGACCTTAAGATCATCTAGTTCCAAAGCCCCTGCCATGGGGTCACACTAGACCATGCCACCCAAGGCTCTGTCCAACCTGGCTTTGAGCACTGCCAGGGATGGAGCATTTACCACTATGAAATTTCATAACAGACTTAGAATCAGTTAAGACAAAAGTAGAAGAACTACATGCAAAGCCTTTCACAACAAATATGGCTGGTGCAAAAAAAAGGGAGAACAGAACGGAAGCCAAACAACATTGTGAAGTCCCAGCTAGACTGGATCATTTGCTGTCCTAGTCAGCTCAAGCCATAAAAGTGTCAATTATAATTTGTTCATGCACTGCATGTTCTAAGATCCTGAAAACAGGGATCACACCAATGAAACACATCAGTTTCACTCCACATGCTTGGGTGAATGAAAAAATTGTATGTACTAAAAAGGCTAGAAAAGAAGTAAGAACTATAGCTCTGTAAGTCAATTCCCACAAGGCAAGATAACTGTCCTTTATTTCTCGTACATTAGTTGCCCATGTGTACAAATTTTTCCTCATTTTCACTAAGTAGTAAGCATCATGAAATTTATCACACACTAAGAGTGAGTGTGCCCTAGTTAACATGATAGAAATTGACAGCCCAAGGTGTTAGAGAGTAGTATGTTATGGAGACATAACCAGAAATAAAAAACTGTAAGGACTGGCAGTCAGAAAGAAATAGCGGCAAAAAAGTTAATAGTGCTAGTGGTCTTGTCAACCAGCTCTAACCACAGCCCCTGCTCATAAATACCTTATCAAGCCCAGTTTTTAAAGATAAATGGATCATTCAAAAAAGGTATCCTTCTCCAGATGATGCATTAACCCTGCTAAAGGAATACTCTGGCTGTGAATTAAACCAAAATACACAGCTAGAGGTCATGCTGAATCTGCTGCTTCCCTTAGTCTACCAGCAGGAGAAGCCTTCTCTTGAGGCTATATTATGTTCAAGAAGAATAAAAGATATTGCCTAAAAGAGATCCTAGCATACGCTGAACATCCAGGTCCCTGAAAAAGAAGATATGAGAGATTTACATTGTCACCTCAATAAACTAAAAGATGTTCCTCCTGATTATAGTGGGTCATCAAAAAGTGCTCAGAATTACAAGTGGTGTGATTTTGTAATAATTACTGAATGTGGTGAAGACATTCTTTTTCACATAATTGCTTAATCTCCTTGAGTCTCCAACAAGGTATTTGCTGCCCTCATCAGTTGAACTGCCATTATAAAAAAAACAGAGCTAGGAACATGACAAATAGCAGATTTTGCTAAGGCTTTTATTGAATAAATTATTGGAAAGTATTTCCCTAATCAGTTTTCATGGTATTATTCTATCGTACCTAATCCATCAAAAAAGTGTCAAAGATCTCATTCCCCATTTCCCTAAATTCTAATGGATAATGGTGTGCTCAATTGTTAACATTCAAAATCAGAGAAATTATTAACATTTCTATAACTGATTTGTGAAGTTTAAATTATTTTTACTTTAGAAATAAATGGCATCAAATTTACATCAATCTCATACAATAACTACATCTATCTACCATTGATTTCTATGGGGCAAATGATATCCAGAAAGTTTGTTTACCTCACATGCATTCAGTCAGTTATCCTTTGCATGTTGTAAGTAGAGCAAATGTTCTCACCTTCAGTTTTAATCATGGAAAGATAAGGCACAAAGCAATTAAACAGCACATTCAGTAAAAGACTTCAGAAAGCCTGTGCCAAACCTCAAATGCCTGAGTAGAGTATCTTCAACAGAATACTATCTTTTTTCCTATCTCATATTTCTGGGCCAAGTGTCTTCTTTGCAAGCTTTACAGACATACTGTCAAGAAAATAGATGTTAACAAACATGACCTTTGTGACACTTAAATTCCAGTCTCTGAATAGTTTTGGATATGGTAATTGTCTCCTTTTAAAAAGTTAAAATTCATCCATCTGAACATCCCAGTCTGAGGCAAAGCCTGAGTCAGAGATTGCACTTTCCTACAAGTTGGAGGTGGAATGGTTCCTTCAGGTCACCAGTTCCATAGCTATGTTTTAAAGGATATTTAATTTATTTGATATACTTTTTGTCTTTTTGTTAAGTTCCAAAGCTCCTGAGCCCCATGCAATGCTACAGGCTTGGGGAAGAGTGGCTAGAAAGCTGCTCGGTAGAAAAGGACCTGGGGGTGCTGGCGGACATACAGCTGTGCCAGACCTGGCCAGCTTGTGCCCAGGCAGCCAAGAAGGCCAACAGCATCCTGGCCTGTATCAGAAATAGTGTGACCAGCAGAGCCAGGGCAGTGATTGTCCCTCTGCACAGGGCGCTGGTGAGGCTGCACCTCAAATCCTGTGTTCAGCTCTAGGCCCCTCATTACAAAAGAGATACTGAGTTGCTACAGCATGTCCACAGAAGAGCAACAAACCTGGTGAAGGGTCTGGAGCACAGGTCTTACAAGGAATGGCTGAGGGAACTGAGGCTGTTTAGCCTGGAGGAAAGAAGGCTCAGGGGAGCACTTATCGCTCTCTGCAACTACCTGAAAGGAGGTTGTCTGTAGCAAGGCGAGCGTCCATCTCTTCTCCCAAGTAACAAGCAATAAGACAAGAGGAAATTGCTTCAAGTTACACCAGGGAAGGTTTAGATTGGATAGGAAAAATATTAGGAAAAAATTCTTCACTGAAAGGGTTGTCAAGGATTGGAACAGGCTGCTTAGGGAAGTGGTTGAGTAACCATCCCTGGAGGTATTTAAAAGAAATGGTTTAGCAGTGGATTTGGCAGTGCTGGGTTAATGGTAGGACTCAATGACTTTAAAGATCTTTTCCAACCTCAATTATTCTATTATTCTACCATTCTAAGTTTTCTAGGACTGCTGACCAATTAATCTAAAATTTTATCAACAATCATATTTGTCACTGTAGAGCTGCCTGGCTTACTCTGCATAGCTGAAATGTAATGGATAGTATGTTCTATTCTCGATCCTCTGGACAGCTGCATTCTTTAGAGAGATTCTGAAAACTACTCTCTCTACAGCCTAGACCAACTGCCATGGAAGCCAATAAAGCCTCATTACTATATGATACTTAACTGCTTTCCTTAATAAGCCAATGTTTACTCCTCCACATGTCCTGATTTCCCTATTAAGCTTGAAGAGAAGTTGCATCCAGAAAACTTCATCAATGACTCAGATTTAGACAAAAAGTCACAAAGAGAGTGATATTGCCAGGAGCATCTTTTCAGCTTTAGTTTCTTCTTAGGTTTATGGGTCATTTAAAAATCTGTTCTGACAGAAATATTAGGCTGCTATACAGCTATAGCAGAAAATTCACCAGAGATTTAAACTCTAGTGAATGTTCAACATTTGCAAGGGCTGTGGATGAGATAGCTTTTGTATCAGCACTTGGTTAATTCTAAAACATCAGCCAGCTTTTCTCACCCATTAAAACAAATTTTAAAAGCCCTTGAAAAGAAAGCCTACTTTGTATGCTAACCAAATCTCTAGGAAGTTTGTTATCTGATTCTGCACACCCTTCAATTATTTAAGTTATAAGCATTTGGTCAGCAGTTGTATGTGGCTTTTTCCCCTAGTTCAGAGCACCTGCACAGAAAAGTAAACCTTACAGCTTTTCAGCTTTGTAATCCCACTGACACATTTGTAGATTTTTGTAGGCATGTATCTGAGCTAATTACAAATTTTTTTAGCTGACAAGTGGAACAGATGTCAGATGACTAAATTCTTCTTTGATTCAGGTGCCGATTTGGCACAGCTTTTCCCCTTTTATTATACTCAGATCTGCCTTGTCCATGTTTTCCGCAGTAATAAAGTCACTTAGACAATTTAAATAGTGAGTAACGTGGCAGAACTCCAGAAAACTCAGTGATTTCAACCTTCTTATACTAAGGCTCTTCTCAGAGCCTGAGCAAAATCCAAGTAGAACAATGCCAGCTTCCACACTTAGCCGTGGGTTGCCCAAGAGGCACTGGAAAAACTACACTGATGTCAGCGAACATAGTCACTAGGCATGCTCTTCTCACTGGAGTCTTTCAGAAAGCTGGCAGAAGGCTAATTAAGGCGACTCCAGCTCAGCGTGTCCTGTCCATATTGATGTTTTTCTTCTCAAGGCCCCTCACAGCAATGACAACAACTAACAAGACAAAACAAATATGGAAGAAGAATAAAGAAACTGTTTATTTTGGCTTTGTCATCTGTTTCTCTCATGAGAAATGATGGGGAGAAGAGTAGTCAAATTGCTTCCCATCAGACACCTCATATACACAGCTCTGGATCCTCTGGACCAGCAGAGAGAAGCTTTTTTTTAGATACTGCCTTAGAAAAATCTAATAGCACATCAATATAATCTGACACGAGTCACAGATATTAGGATCTTCCTGACTCCTCTGCCTCTAGCTTCAGATTTTCTTGCCCTTCCTCTTGTGTTGTCATTGACACTCATTTGACTCAACCCCCCTGCTGGTTTATCAACCTGAACCAGCCCACTGTAGGGATACACAACCCTAATGCTAGAACAAATTAGAAATACAGCTACTGAGTAAGGTGTGAAGGAGGGCACAGGAGGACAGTAACCTGACATAAGCTGGTTTAGGCTGCAGTGGAACTTCACTTTTCATTTGACAGCTGAACTCTTCTCCAGATAACTCTGTGGACTTCATTACAGAGTCAAGAATGATAATCTCATAGCTTTGTGATCTTAACAGGCCTACACAAGGCAAGGTGAACATGCTTTGTAAGACTGTTTTACTTGAAAGGTGAATGGCTAGCTTGATTCATACCAGAATAAGGTTTTATTTGGAAGCAAATCATCATGTCAGGTTGCATCAATACTTAATCTCCCCACATTCTTTTTTAGAGCCAGAACAATTAGCTCTTCTTCAGATGAGAATTAGGGTATTTCCTATCTAATCTTGTTTCCTTTCCACTCTAACTCATACTTTATACACCAAAGATGAGAGCCTTCAGTATCAGAAGGCCCCAGATATTCAGCTCTAGAATACTGCCAAAAAAAGCAGAGCTAATCAAAGGGGTGGTGACAGATATAGGATTCTATACCTCAGAGGGAATCCAGCCTAAAGTTTTGTAGCTTTGGAAACATGGAATTCTCTGATTTCCAATCAGAACACTATACAGCCTCAGAGGCACCACAGTTACGAATAAAATGTGAGGTCCTTGTCCCAAAGAGCTTAAATTATTACTACAATGAGAGATGACAACAAAGAGGCCAACAATGTTATGCAAGAGCCGGGACTACAGAAGTGAGAATTTGTTAGATATTCTGTTAGATACTCTTCATATTACATTCATGCCTCCTGACTGCTATTTCTCATTTAGCTTCAGTTCTCACCCCATCCTCTACAAATTGTGAGATATGAGAGCCTAAAATTCTGCTACCCTGAAAGGGAAAATTTTACACTTGGCCTCACTTTAAAGGGCCCATTCTCACAGATAACTAAAAATCAATACTTCCTAAGACCAGTCTCAATTTTCAGGGTTTTTTTTAAAAGAATCATTGCCTTATTTTAATCTTGGTTACACTAAGACAAGTCAGGAGTAACTCTTCAGACTTGCAGTCATTTCACCTCAACTTAACTTACTGTGTGTTACCTGAGGCATTTACCTGTCCATGCACATACTTTTATCCCAAGTACACACAGGATAATTAGACTTAGTTTAAGCATATTTTGCTCTGACCTAAACTAAGTACCATCACTTCATATTGCCAAGTTAAGAGAACACGCATGGATGGTGATGCTAATCAATTCATTAGCTGTTCACCTATTAGCCTGGTAAATTAGTCCTATAAAATTGTATGCCTGTGACTATAACTCCATATTGCCACTCAAGTATAAAATGAGTGTAAATCAGTTTAAGGTCAGCATGTAAGAGAGACATTTATGTTACAGAATTGTGAAAGTCAATTTGATAGCATCTGTGCTCATGTACTAGAAGTCAGGTAGCTGATGGTCTGGCCCCCACCTTTACAATATGATTAATGAGTTTTTGTTACTGAAAACATTGCTGGGAAGAAGCTCCACTGACCTAATTTTTTAACGATGCTGTTTTGTAAAAAGCAAAAACCTACTAGAACAAGAAGTAGTTAAAATTTTTTAACCTATTTCAGAGAACAGATAGTCCCATATTTAGGGGAATGTGTGCGTGCAAATAAACACATCAAAAATGTGCAAATAAAAACCATCAATATTTCTGTGAAAATACAGCATTTTTAGAAGAAAATGTTTTACAAACTGGTCAGCATTTTAACATGTAAGACGTTCTAACTTCCTAGGCCTTAAATACATTTCCGAGTCAGTATAAATAGCTTCAGGGTATATACTACCCTGAAGCACATTTTCTCCTTTTTCTTTCTTTTCTCTGTTTTTTAAGGGGAAAAAATACATGATCTTTCAATGTTAATGGAAAAAAAATTCAAAAGGCAGGGAATATTCGCAGCATGAAGACATTGCCCATGAGCATTCTGCTACTAAAGAAAAAGTTCATAGCTATAAGCAACACTGAAGACATTAAATTTAATTCCCCTGAGAAATTCCTCCAATACTACCAAAAAATGAGCAAGACCAGCAATACACAGATCTTAGAGCAATCAAGCTGCATTTCAGAAGTTGATTTTCATTTTTTCCCCTCCTTTACAACTTCATCAGATTTCATCTGTCCTCAGACAGGTTTGGTAACCCATGTCTAGACCTATTAACAAACCAGTAAATAGAATGTATTGCCTATATCTCTAAATAGGGTGAAATTAGGAGGAGTAGCAGATGTAGGATTAGCAGAGAATCTGGAGTAGAGCAAGCATTACACAAAAAGGATTTGAAACACCCTGTAATAATCAGCTCTGTCAGAATACAGAATTATAGAATGGTTGGAAGGGATCATCTGGTTCCAGCCCCCTAGACGCAGGCAGAGGCACCTTCCACTAGATCAGGTTGCTCAAAGCTCCATCCAACCTGGCCTTGAACACTGCCAGGGATGTGGCAGCCACAGTCATTCTGAGCAACCTGCTCAAGTGTCTCACCACCTTCACAGCAAAGAACTTCCTCCCAGTCCAAACAGAGCTGGTTTGACTTAGCAAATGATGTTCCCTAGGGTTTTCACTGGAGTTGGTTTTAAGAACATCTGAGGGAGCGGCAAGTTTGTATTTGCTTTTCTTACTTTTAACCTCTAAAAATAGTTGGATGTGGATGAAGCCAATACGGATACATCAAAGATAAGCTGAGAGTTCATAATCCTCCTGAGGCAATAAAAATCACGTGTCATACAAGACAATGAACCAGAGATGGTCCCCCTTTAGAGCAGAACCATGTCTGCTCCTAAAGATAAACATTTATGTATGCAAGGACAATTACAGCAGCTAGTGAAAAAAGAAAGAAATAAAAAGAAATCCTCAAATACTATGGTGACAAATCTGATATCATTCAGATTGTCCCTCTGACTTACCAACTATTTGGTTAATTCCCTGTAAATATTACTCACAATACAGGGATAATGCCACAAATCTAAATCAAAACCAGGAAGAAAGCAGATGAAACAACAGACTCTCAAAAAGCCACATGCAGGACACAATTTGTTCAAGACATCCAAGGAAAAGCCTGCATCTCACAACTATACTGACTGATACGTGGCTCTGCTTTCTAAAAAGCACAAACGGACATTTTTTGTTGCAAATATTTTGTGTGTTTCAAAGTTTCAGTAGAGCCACTGTAAACACAGATATATTGTCAGTCTCAGAAACCAGTTTCATCTGAAACATTTTCAGGGAAAAAATAAACATCAGGAAAGCCTAAATGTTTTATTTTAACCACTTCAAAATTAAATGTTTAAATATGTCCCAAAACATTACTTTGTTTTGCAAATTTGAGCAGTTTAATAAAAATTAATCATAACATGTTTAATTCTACCCAGAACCGATGCCCAGGAGGAAATCTAACAACTTTTTTGATCCAAAATTATGTTTCCTCCATCTCTCATTTCAGGCAAATGAAATATCAATCTTACATAAAAACCATAAAAAAGAATGAAATCTTAACTCCACAAAAGGCTAACTATTTAAGGCCTAACTAAGTATGTAACTCCCACCACAGTCAAAAGAAAAAATGAGTTGGTGCTAACCCTTCTTGTAGACCTGGCCCTAAATTCTTAAAGAGAATTTAATCCCCCTGAAACCAAGAATCTTTCAGAACTATAAGGATTAAGCTGGAAGTCCTGGGAATGTTATGCAAATGATTGAATGCATTGTGTATCCATCAAACAAAAAAATAACAGCTTGATTTTGCAAGAGCCCCCTACCTGTGATTCTGCAAATCCCTCTAGTTAACCCTCTCAATCCCTCCCCCACCTCGACTCCGTCCTTTCTCTACTTCCTTTCTCTGGTTCCTTCACTTTTACCATCTTTTTTTCCCCTCTCATTTCTGTTCCAGCAGACAGATAACTGCCTGTTCCGTCTGGATCATTACTTCATATAGCTCTTTCCAACTACCTCATTAATTATTACTTGTGTTAATTCGAAATCTCAGCAGCCCAACCACAATTCAGGAGTCCATTGCTCTAATTAACGAGCAAATATCAACAAAACAAAGTGTAATACCTGCAAAGGTACAAACTAAAGGCCCAAACCCAACTATTGTCAAAGCTTTGTATGAATGACAGAAGAAAGAAAAAAAAAAAAATAAGGAGAGGAAACCCCCTGTTTTGTTTAAGGAGAGTATTGGCACAGGGTAATGGATGTTCCCTAGAAAGCATCTCCTCCCATGCAGGAGAGGCACACCGAGAAACCATATAAAGGCACTTAATTGAAAAGGCTGGAGGCAGAAGTGGAAACTAGCGTTACAGATTAATGGAGGCAGCAGCTGACCTCCTAATACACATTGAGGTATGGCAAAGGTAGTGAGATCTGGAAAGCAAAGGCTGGCAGCCCTATTTTTACAGTAACAAGCTGGGGAGCGTTTTGAAAAAGATGTGTCATATGGTTAAAGCAGAAAGCTAGGTGCCTGATTTCTGCAGCTGCATTCTGAATGAATCAGAGATGGCCATGCCACATTTGTCAGGGCCAGGGGAAAGGACACTGCAATAACTGAGACACGAGATGCTGAAAGCCTAGATAAGTACATTAGCTCTGCAGAAAGCTAGGAAATTCAGCGTGTTAGAAATAGGAATGCAAAAAGAATTGGCCAGGTTTTGACACAACCTGCATAGAAAACCCTGATCTGATATAAACCAGTTTTATGTCTCCCTGGAGCTGTTTCTCCTTTCTAATGTCCACTACCTACAGAGTCAGTCATCTGGATCAAAGAGGAGGTTGCCATTTTGCCCTTCAGCAGTCCTCTTAATCCACAGCAGCATATTAAAATAGTAAATGATCCAAGGCAGCTGAGGAGGACATCTCCTCCTCCTCCTCTTTAGCTTTAATACTTCAAAAGCAAATAAACCCTGATTCACACAGGAAAGGACTCAGTGTCCCCATGGACCTGTGCTTGCAGTGACTTACTTGGAAATCAGCAAGGCAGACACTGAGTTTTGCTGGTTTAGAACATCAGGCATGTGGCTTGCCCCACAGCAACAGAGGAAGCCAGAGGGAAGCAGAGTTCAGTGCATTCCTTAGTGTGGGTGAATACAGGCAAAGCAGCACTAAATTAACAGTAAAGAATACAGCTATGTATATCTATGAATCTATCTATCCATTACTGCAGTACCTGAGTAACTACTACAGCTGTTAATATTTTGCTACACAACTTTCTGATCAGAAAAGCTACAGCTCTGAAACCTTGACAAGATAAGAGATAAAAAGTGAGGAGACCTCCAGAGCACTTTCCACCTGCATCCCACCTTATCAGATATTTAGGCCAGCAGCAGACTTTGGCACAGACTAAAGGAAAGAAGGAATCCAGCTCCTATTTAACTCCTGTGAAAACCAGGGGAGCTAGGCATCTATAGACTCTCACTGACCCTGACTTCAGGGTCTTCACACAAGACACAAATGAAGTCTATGATGAAGTAAAACAATAGCAAGCAGGATAAATACATTTTGATCTCTTCATCTACAAGTTTAGAATATCACCCAGGAGACCAGTGATACCCGAACAGTGACAAGCAGTTCAGCTGCAAGAAATTCAATGGAATCCAGTCAGAAATGGTGTTATACTGCTTCATAGTCCAGTGGGTAGACTAAACCCTGACTGGGAGGAAATGAGCAAGAAGAGACTTCTCTGAAAACCAGATCAGTGCTATTATAGAGCCTGTCAACTCTATATTGCAATGAGTGGGAGCCATTAGCAAACTCAAAACTGCAAAACCATCCTAGAGCTTCCCTCTCCTCTAGTCTATAATGCCTGTGGGATGAAAAATCGATATACCACTCTGAGGGCTGGGATAGCTGGTCATAAGGACCCAGAAGTCTACCCTTTCTCCTTTGGTATGTATATATTTGTACCTCTATGACTATATGTGTGTGTATTCCATCAGTATGACTCTATGTATGCATGTGTGTGTTTTCCATCAGTGTGACACTTTACTTACAACTCCTATTATTTACATAAGGATTTACGTAATTATTTATGTAAGGAACTCAGTGTTACCACTATTGCAAGTCATGCTATTAACTATTAACGTATATCATCCACAAATGCTTCCTTCAGCTGAGTTTGGTAAAAATAATTTATTATTTTTAATTAATGAAAAATTAAACACAAGGAATTGCAGTCACATGTGATTCAGTCTAATCACAAGTGTTGTGCTCTCCTTTGCTTGGCTTCCATCAGCTTCCTATATGCTGCTGACCTTCCACTGATTTAGCACGTCTCAGAAGCATTTTAACTGAATATGAAACCTTCCGAGAAAAAAAGCATCATCAAATTCATAGGACAAAAGCCTAGGATTTACAATGGGATCCAGATTCCCATTTCACCAGCATTCTTACAGATGCAGACAAATTATTTAATGTTTTTAGACTGTTAACCATCAGTTATCTGGTCCTGACTATTCATATATGGATGTTAAGGTAGAAGAGACCACAGTAGTTTTTTTATCTCATACATAACATTGAGTGAAAGAGACAATAGCAACTTCGCACTTAATGCAAACAGAATAATTACAACAGATTTCTTTCAGATGTAAAAGAAATTCCACATACACACAGAAAAATTAGATACCTCAATACATGTGCCCACACCAGTAAAAACCATGTGCCCATTCACATCTAAATGTGTGAGTGGGCACACGGGTAAACAGGTTAACTTATTGAATACCTGGGTCCGACTGCTTGGCTGGCCAACATTTTTAAAGCTCTCCTTTTAAATGATGTTACTGGTATTTTCTTTTGACATCAGCAGAGATTATTCCGTGCGACATCATAAATCTTTTTGCAAATGGTTACACTCAACTATGTTTCGTGGTGGATGTCAAGGGTACAAGAACCTAGGACTGATATACAGGATATTAGCTGTTGTTGACTGCAGTACTGGTTTCCTGGTAATGTGTTCATTGTTGACTACAAAACTACCATAAGTATTTTATATATATTTCATTTATTTATCTTTTCAACACAGTAGATCTTGCACCAGTCTCTGGTTGGGAAACCACAGCAGTATTTGAGCATGTGAAACTAACACATGAATATGTGGTTTATGTATGGGGTTTCAGTACAAATCAGAGTGAAATATAAAAAATTATCCATACAGCGGTAACCTCTGAAACAAAAGTTTTTGGGTTCTAACACCTACTGAAATGAAGTCCATTATGTTACCTGTGAGCCCAGCTCATCTGCAAGCTTAAAAAGAAAATCGCACCTTCTTGCCAAATATTTTGCTGTACTCTGGTCTTCCATGCTGCAATGGGGGGAATACTGCAAGAGGAAGCTCTTCTGACATGCTAATAAGAATAATTTAATCTTGCATTCCAACTGAGTCTTCTTATTGACTTCAGTAGATTTTGGATCAAGATCTGAGACTCGTAAAATGAATGTTAACCAAGTGAGAGCCTATGTGGATGACTTTCAAACAGTGGAATAGTGATTAAAAATGAGATCCATGGCTTACAAAAAGCTTTGATATATTTGCTTTTAAAAAAGCTTGTAAACCACTCCCAGGATATGCTCTGATTCTCTTTTTCAAAGTTTTTATTCCAATTCACATAGTACTCTTCTCTGTACATGCTTATTTTTTGATTATAATGAACCTTGTTCTTCTTTTCACCAAAGACCTTAATATTGTACTAAATTAATAATGGCAATTTAAGAAGGGTAAAAGGATCTTGTTTAACATGATAATTAAACCTATATTTTTCAAATTACCCCAGCTATAATCACAATTAAAATCAGAGCAAAACACATTAATTATTCTGGTAATTACTTAGTTTAACAAGGCTATACCCTAATAATCAAATATTATTGCATAAAGAACTTTTGGGTTTCTTATTTCTTTTTGCTTTTCCTCCTTTCCTATCCTACCTTTTATTGTAGCTACTTTAATGCATATTACATTACATAGTTATATAGTATAGGGACATTTTATGGTCATGGAACAAATGGGTTTTAAATGGGCATATTCTTAATACTGCAACAAGCAAGGTCATGTCAAGGTGGTGGAGTAGCCGAGATGAAGCCTCCCTTTCCTTCTTTATGTTCCTGAATCTGGAACTAAATGGTGAACGTACTAAAGTAGTTTCTCTCACATATGCAAAGTCCCATCTATATTCAGCTTTTAAGACTTACTAAATGCTTTCACTAAGCGAACAGTGAAGTATCAGCAACTTTCCCATTGTATAACCTGTAAATATACTTACCCTCCCCAGATATCTTAATTGTGGATTATGTATTTATGAGAAATATTTAATAAGTAAAGCTCCCTCCCCCCCCAGAATACTTGCAATTTTGTTGTAGTTACCAGGTTTGCTTTGTTGCTTGGTTTGGGTTTTTTACTGCAGGCCTCCATACTACACTTAAAACTACTATGAGAACCACTTGCGCTCATTAAAGTTCTCAAAACACTGCATGGGAACAGTGCTGGCAATTTTTGTTCTCTCGGGCATTTTTTTAGCTTGGCAAATTACATTCTTTGCCTAAATTTCCCCTGAAGCTTCAGAAAGAGATTATTTCCTCCTTCATTTCCTCACAAATGTTTTTGCAGTTTTACCACATCCCGTTAAATAGGCTCAAATGCATTTCGACCTAGAAGATGATATATTTCAGGTACAATGGAGAAAGGAAACAGAATTTTGTTTATTTTTCTATCACTGCTTCTTAAAGATGTTCATGATTTTCCTTCATCAGAGGGAAATATCTGAAATCCTTCACTATTTTTTTCTAGCTTTAGAGAAGTCACACAGTTTGCTTCTCACTGAACACATCTACACAGTATAAAATTCATAATGCATGGGCTCTAGAGACCAGGATTTGACATTCTCTCTTCCCTTAGGATTACTTTTACAACCAGATCCTTTAGATTCCTTCTTTTTCTCTACTTTTACTTACTATTTCTATTCTGCACTGAAGTTGTCTTTCACAAAGACTGTCACCCTTGGAAAAGCAGTGTTTTTCATCTTCCATGGCTTCCCTGTACTGGCTGGGGGGGAAGTCCTCTAAAAGCATTAATCAAAATTAATTTCAGGAGTAGATGAAGTATTCCTTTAGTATGTCAGATAAGTAGCCCACGAAAGACTCTGGAAAAAGTCAAAAGACAAAACCGTGACTGGCTTTTTCAGGTGTGTTTGCATGCATTTGTGTGCGTGTGTTTGGTGGGGGGACATCACTGATCAAAAAAGGATTGTGAAAAGTCTTACAGAAAAATCCAAGCTAAAGACATTTTGAACAACTCTTTTCAATCTCAAATCTCCTTGTTACTGGGTTTAAATTCTTCTTCTCAGTCCATATGTTAACAAATATGGAAACACATCCACAATGCAGCCCATCAAACACATCTACCCTCAAAAATGCATACTCTCACCCCACAGAGAGCTCTCTCACCCCAGCTTGCCTGCCTAAACAGCAGCACAATTTGCTGTGTGCCAGCAGTGCAGGCTGCTCAGTGCCAAGGCCCTCTTAAATGCTTTTGCTACTTGGGGAAAATTTAAAAAATGACAGTCAAATGATGTAGCAGTGATGAGATATTGCTCAGTTCTTTTTTTTTTTTTTCTTGGCAAGCCTTTGAAGAGAGGAGCAATTAGCCACTAAGAGCAAAAGAAGTCAGATGCATAAAAATCCCTGAGCTTTCCCTCCTCATCCCTCCCCTTCTCTCTGTTCCCTGAATGATGCCAAGATTCCTCCCTTGCTTTCAACAAAAAATACCCAAGGCCACTGAGAAAGAAAACAGAAAAGACACGCAACTGGGCAAGCAAGGTCTGTAAGACAGTAAAGATGAGGTTTGAAGCTGTATTTGCTCTAACATTAAAGTTATGAAGGGGTTACAGAAAAAGGGGAATCAGGAAGAAAAAGTATCTTATACAGGTTATTACCCAATGATGTATTTTTAACACTTCAGTTGGTCAATTTAAACTAAGCTCATCATGATCTGTAATGTGTTCATACAGCTCTGGCACTGAAAATGAGTTTTGAGATCAAGGTGGTGGGATAGGCATTTTCCAAGAAACAGCTGAAAGAGGCTGGAAAGAAAAGAATATCTTGAAGAACATGAATAAAAGGCCTTTGGAACTAATAACAGCGTGCAGTACTTAAGAATACCTCTAAAGCCCAGACTGATGAGAATAGTCGTTCTCCACTCATTGTTTGATGCTTCACACGAAGTAATTTGGGAAGGTGTCTGAATTTGTATTGTGCATGTGCCCATCACAGCACAGACTGCACTTGGCAATCAATAAACCTCTTGTAACCAACTTAAAGCAAAGAGCTAAATGGACAGTGAAGATTTAGCACCTTTCCCTGCCAAACTATTCACAGGTGGCTACCGTCAAGTCAAAAAAGAAGTTAGAGATGGAGGCTGAGCTTGCTCTGTCATCACTGTACTGTTAAATCGTCAAGGACTACCTACCTGCCTGCCCTCAGAGGGCTGAGAGGAGTGGATCTAGATATCCTGTCTCCTGTGTTGGGTCCTCCAGTGGCCTGAGAGGAACTGAGGCAGCTTCAGCCAGGGTGAACTTAACCTACAACCCTTGTACCCACTGTATTCTCACTTACTGGGTGACTACTTGAAGCCTCTCACCTTTTCATTCCCCCCACAATGTCATGATGACCTGTTAAAACATCAGGTCCGCTGAAACCCAGACACTACCAATGATCTGACTAATGTACAAGCAGCACAATCCAGAGAAGGAAGCAAGACGTGCTCTTGTTCAGTCATGAATAAGAATGCCAATCTAGTTCAGAGGGATTCAGTGCTCTTTCAGGTTGGCAAAGCAGCAAAGATAGCCAAAAACACATTTCCACCTGCTGATGACTAAGATAATTACAAATATTCACAAACTGAAGGCAGAAAGGGGCTTTTCCACACATTCAAACGGGGAAACACTTATCTTTGATGCTGCTCTCTATAAATCAGTGAATTGGAACATTTTATCTGGATTGAAACACATTAAAAAGAAGACTTGCATATAAAGGGTATTCATTGAAGGCACTTGCTGAGAGCTGGGTGCTTGCCCTCTCTTCCTCTGAAAATCACTGCTGCCATTACACATTCATCACCATTAATGCCATGTCTGATCATGAACCACCCTGTCCCGGGAGAACCCCTGGGAAACAACCTGCATGGGATGAAGGTCTGACCCAGAAGGAAGAAACATGGGAGCTAATTTCACTTTAAACTCAAGCTGGACCACAGGAGATTTCAGTGGGAATGATTTGACGGATTACAGAGTAATATTTTATGACATTTAGGGATGGATTTTTCAAAAGGATGAGACATTTATTTTTTTCCGGGGTTTTGCATTTTAAGGACAGAATAGCCCTTTCGCTGCTTAGAATTTGAAAATGGATAACCTAGAGAGATGCTGTTCAGAGGGTTGACTTTTATTTTTAAACTGTCCTCCACTCCAGCAAAAATCATGTTGCTTTCTCATTATCCTTTCGAGGAATCTGCTTCACTTATTCATGTTTTCATAAAAGATTAGTGCATCCTGCCTAGGAAATGTCTTTTTAGTGAAAGACATGTTTTTCCATCTTGAGTGTACAGACAGTATATCTCTCACAAAGCCATAACGCACAACAGCATATAGTATAATGTAGCACCTATTCATATAATTCCAAACAGAACCTATACTCGCAGTTTTACTGTGGCTGTAATTTAGATATATTGAATAATATAACCTTCTTTATAGTGGAAACCTATTTTTTTTATTATGCACATGAATTGACTATTAATAAAAATTGTTTGCACTTATGCAGCACCTCACCCAAAGAAACTCTGAGCATTTCTCAGTTAAACACATCTTTGTTTTGCAGAGGTCAAGAGCTAGCACTTCCAAGCTCAAAACGTCAATGCAGTTTTTCAAAGTTATGTGGCAAATTGGGAAGCAGATAAAGAAATAAACCCAGATTACTTAAATTCCAGATTATTAAAAATTCTTACATTTCTTAAAATCACCTCCCCATTGCTCTGGGAGATAAGACTCCTACAGATATGAATATAATTCAGCTAACTTGAATACTGACATCAGTTGAGATGCACTGACACAGGCTTTAGCCACATAAGAAAAAGATTTCAAGTGTCTGACAGGCTACAGTGAAGTCCATGCCCCTTCTGGTGGCAGCTGAATTAGCTGAATGCTGCCTTGGGCTGTGCCGGCCTATCACTTGTAGGAGTCAGCTGCAAAAAAGACATACTCTTATTCATCTTGGGATTCTGCTCATCAACCCATGAGTGGTTTTATGATTGAGGTGCCCTATCAAGTCATAACTACATATAAATTTGGCTATATCTACAATGTCTTTGGAGAGCTAGATAAAGAACCTAAACCTCAAGTCCTCCTGAACTAGCTCCGTAAGGCTGCACTGCTGAATATGCAAACTTGTCACACTGCATCTGTTATCCCAAATGGTGGAAAAAACAGCCAAACTCATGCTGCCTGAAGATCCTGCCTGCATCACCATGCAAACACCATCAACATCCTCAAAGAGCCACTTTGCTGCTGACTTTTCTAATCAACATCAACCATCCGGACATGATCAATTGCACGTTATTAGCTTAGAATATCCTTGCCAAAAGCAAGGGAATCCTGAAGCCCAGAAAAAGAAAAGGTTTGTTTTCTCTCCAAGTTTCGTTTTAACACACACTCAGCATGCTTGCAAATCTCACCCTTAGAGAGGACTTAGGCTTATTCTTGAAGTATACAGAGTGAGGAGGTAGTCATACCTAACATAAGAACAGGGGTATGTAGCACGATTTTATGGGCTCTAATATCACAGAAACATACTGAGCAGTGGACAAGTGTTGGAATCTGGAACAGTACCGAAAACAGCCTATTGCTTTGCAGCATTTTATTTTCTTTTATTCCTACCCCTTGTTTACTACATCCGTAACCACAGCCTTGATCTGAACAGCTAATGGCATGATCCTAATTACAGGGTCAAGTAAACAGGCAAGTTGACACAGCTAAAAAATGATACATCCACCTTTACTTTGCTGCCTCTGGGTTTGTGGGTCTCTGCTGTGACAAGCATAGTACACGCTGCTAGCCAGTTAACAGACTCTCCTTGATCATTATCAACCACTAGGAGAGAAACAAACGCTTTTATAATCCTTCTTTGGCTGTTTATTTAGAGGGTGTGAGCTACAGAGTTACTGTGGGAAGTGAAGTATGCCTATCCAGTGTAAACAGTTATCATAGCTATGGTGTTCACCTGCATGCCAAATTCATATCAGATTATTTTAATTTCCTGTCCAATTTTTGCCAGTAAAGATGACCTTTCCAATTTCATTTGTTGCAAAGGGAAAAATGCTTATTGCAATACATGACCTGCATTAAGAGCAATAGGATCAAGATTAACCATCAGCTTAGGTATGTGATGTCAGTGAGTTTATTGCATATATGTGCATTCATGGTAAGGTTAAAACTGAAGAGGGACTTTCTGATTACCTAGAACTGGAATTATTAGCTCATTTGGATGTGCAAGGTGATTCATATATGTCAGAGTTATTTTCAAAGCTGACTGCAAAGTCAGAAAAACAGTACATACATTCCTAAGGCACTTAAAAATGCTTTAACTGATATACCTTAGTATGGTATGAACCCAGGTGCCAAGTCCTAACCTCCAGTATCTGCTACCTCCCTTCTAACACAGTCAATGACACCTCCTGTCAGATTTTGTGATGTGAAGACAGAGTGGGAGATTTCTCAGATTAAGGCCGCTGTTTCTAGAGAACTGCTATACACTGGCTTTTCCTAGCTGCCAGAGCAGTAGCTTGGTATCAAAGAAAATGTGGAAGTTAAGCAAAAACCCAAACTTGGACTAACCCAGCTAGAAAAGCTTACAGAAGGTGAAGATATAAATAAAAAAATGTAATAAAAATGTGATTACAAGCTTCAGGCCAAAGTCAAACACTCTGTAGGCACCAATATACTCAGGTCAGGCACTACTCAACCCCATAAAGCCTATGACATATTTTCTTCTATTATTGTTCATTAGAAAGAGGCTCATGCACCTTTCTTTTTCCCCTCTCCATGATCATCTTCAATGGTTCTTTTCAGCTACGAAGGAAATTTTTAGTGAAAGTGAAAAAGCTGAGGTGAATTCTACCTTTTAGCCTTCTTAGGAAAGCCTGAATACGGGAAAGCCTTAATATTTCCACTTCTCTTGATGTGGGCTATAATTAATCAATATTGTGTTTATCCCCCATATAAAAAAAAAGACTTAATAATTAAATGGTGCTGCTTTGGATTTGTAATGTTAAAGCACATAATGGCACAGATGCTAAACTGCCTCTTGATCATGCAAACCTAGTTGCCTCCTGCTGGCTTCAAATGATAGAAAATTTGCATTTATCCCTGAGGGCTCGCCTCCTAAATCATAATCTTTTACTTACCTCTTCTGATGGCCAGGAGAGAGAAAAAAAATAAAGGGTAGGGAGTTTAGTTTATCCCAGGGAAATCTCAAACCCTTCTATAAAATACTTTTTATTTTTACTTTTTGATATTTTTTATTTCCCCATAATATATGAAATAGTATCTAGCAGGGCTTGACAAACCTGTTCCTGCAGATAATAAAGCTCCCAGGCCAGGAAGTTTTATTTTTCCAGGTTTATTAGACATAAAAATCAATCTTGAGCCTGATTCACATCTAAAATAACATTCTGGAACTGGCAGAAGCAAACAAGCAAGCAGAAAGAGCATTAAAAGTCCAGAATGTAATAAAGGACTGTCAATGTTTTCAATTATTGTTAGCCTTGTTCTAGAGAAGATGGTGGAAATATGGTTGTCCAAATCTGCAGAGATAGAAACCTTAAGATTAAAGGTACATGCGAAACCAAAATGCACAAGCAACTCTTTCCTAGGACTTGGGCTCTTTCTTGGCCCAGAAATGTTTCACTCTTATTCCTTCTCAACAGTGAACCTACTCAGTGGCTGTTCACAGGTTTGGTTCCTTTAAATCCCATGTAGTGGGGAAAAAATCTGACACTTTCAAGTTACTGTGAGGAAGAAAATTTAATGTGTCATCAAATTCCTTTAAAGGTAGAACATGAGCTGTGGAAAACCACTGCTGATAATTCTAGTTGTTCAAGGTACCACACAGAGTTTTGTATGTGAAGCAAAAATTAATTCTTGGTGTTACCCACATACATTTCTAGAACTACCTGTGACTTATGAGACAAGTGTAAAGTTATTTGGCACCAGCTGCTAAATTTAGGTGGGGGTGATTATTTGAGTTGGTCATGAAGGCACATAAATCACCCTGACAAAATAATCAAAGTATGGTCCACTAGCTTACTAGAACATTAAAAGAAAACAAGTGAAAAAGCAACCAAATCAAGCTGCCTTACTCCAAAAGCAGAAAGCAAAAGGAACCAGAACTGGCTCTGTTGTTATCAGATAGTACTATATCAGCATGGTACTATATCAGTATCTATCAGTAGGTACTATACTGGCTTGTACACAATATGGAATTTTCTGTGCAAATCAAATTGTCTTGTAATTAGGTTTGCGCAAACTGACAGACACTAGATTTTTCAGAACTCTTCATCGTTATAATGATTTAGAAAACTCTGGACAACTTCCTAATATCTGATTTATACCCATCCATCTATACCATAAGCCTGTATATTATGCAGGTCTTAAAACTGAATTTCCTTCTGTGATGAGTATCAAAATAACTTTTTTCATTAAGTAGCTTTGAGGGTTTGACAACAGGCTGAGCATACAAAATTCTCATATAACCTCAAAGATCCCAAACAAGAAGAGATGACAAAAAAGCAGACACCTGAACAGGCTTTTCAAAATCCTGATTTTTCACAGAAACCATATTCTGGCAGATGTCTGAATAGCTCTCCAGGAATGTTCAGTAGAGAAAACACCTATACACGATCAGCAATCACTTCTACCCGCACAAATTTCATCCGAAAGAAAAAACTTAAATTGGTGGAAAGAATTAATATGCATTAATTTTAAACTAGCAATACAGTATTTACAGTCTCTGTTTCTAGTGGTTTGTAATACAAGAAAGGACAGGCCCTGAGGCTCAAGACACCTGACAGGTACACAGCTCTCCACCTTTCTCCCCTCAATTTTCACAGCACAGTAGTTAAGTACTAGCAAGGACCCCGCACGTTTGTCCTTCTGTTGCAGGCAAACCTCTTCTGTAGAATAACTGGAGATGAACCAAGAAAACAAAAAGTAAGCCATGCCATCATGTAACATTCCTGTTTTCACTTGGATTTTCCTTATACTCCTAATGACAATTAAAAGAGAGATTAGTTTAAAAGACCCATTAAAACTATGTTGTTTTCCCCAAAGTATATATATATGTTCTGGAATTTTCACTCTTGCTGTCATTAGCAAAGTTTCAGAAAAGAAGACAAAACCCCAGCACGTTCTACCTGGCAAAAGTCAAAGCTCCAATTACAGCAAGCACTATGGGAACAGAATTGATAGATTTTAATTGGTGCTCAAGGGGGAAGGTCAGTCTCCTTGGAACAATGGGAGTCTTTGGTGGGAATTGACTGAATGCTCCTGTGAGAGCTTGTAAATGTCAGTAACACACTTGAAACAGTAGTGAAAGGAAAGGCTTGTCATCACGGAACATATGGAAGAGTTTTGCTGGTAGAGGTATTATAAAAAGAGAATGGTGAAACACTTTAAAAAGGGAAGTGACTTCCAAGATAGCTCTCAGCTCCAAGGTTCTAAATGACAGACATTTTCAAAAGATGTGGGAGAAATGCATTTTCAAGATACAAAAAGGAATATTGCAGCGCACAGTGCTGTTAGAAAAGCACGGATCTGGGGCAGCAGATGACGTGTGAACTCTGCCCACTGCTACATTAGATGACTGACTTAAGCTTCCTCTATCCCTCTTGCAACGGCCTAGGGCTACCCTTCTCCCAGGCAGGCTTTGAATGAGGTTTCTTTCTTTCATTTCTCCTCTTCTTTTGTGCTGAAATTATTGTAACTTCTTTATCTTTTTTTTTTAAACAATATAAATGAAGGGTACAAACCTGCACAAACAGGATGCAGTTTAGGATTCCCAGCTGGGAAGGTGTCGTGGTTTAAACCCAGTCGGCAAATCAGCCATGCAGTCGCTTGCTCACTCCCCACCCCTTCCTCCCCCCCTGCTCCTGGAAGGATGGGGAGGAGAATCGAAAGAATGGAGCTCCCATGGACTGAGATAGGAACAGTCCAGTAGCTAAGGTATAACACAAACCACTGCTGCTACCACCAAGAATAATAATAATGATAAAGGAAATAACAAGGGAAGAGAATACAACAGCTCACCACCCACCAACCAATACCCAGCCTGACCAAGCAGTGATCAAACCCTTCCGGGTAACTGCCCCCACTTTATATACTGGGCATGACATGCTGCGGTACGGAATACCGCTTTGGTCAGTTTGGGTCAGGTGTCCTGTCTCTGCTTCCTCCCGGCTTCCCTCCTCCCTGGCAGAGCATGAGGCTCAGAAAGTCGTTGGTCAGAGTAAACATTACTTAGCAACAACCAAAAACATCGGTGTTATCAGCGCTGTTCCCAGGCTGAAAGTCAAAAACACAGCACCAGCTACTAAGAAGGAAAAAAATGACTGCTACTGCTGAACCCAGGACAGAAGAAATGGTATAAAAGGAGAACAGGCCTTCCAGAATGATATGGACCAGGAGGAAAAATGATTTTGTGGCTAGGATTTCAATCAAAATCCTGTGTTCAGCTCATCTTTACAGCTGATTATTTTCTGACTTTAGCAAAACATATATATGAACATATTCATAAACTAGGACTGACAATATCTCTTCTCAAGTACCCATTCACACAAAATCCATAAATGTCCAAGGGTCTCAAGATGTAGGCAGAGAGGCTGTTACATTTTCTTCCCCAGTTGATACTATTTGGCTGCCTTTGGTTCATTTGTTATTGTTCATTATTTTCTGGGAGCTGAACAAAATTACATTAGGGAGGGCATATGGATGTGTTTGCATTTCTTCCCTAAATGACAAAAACTATGCACAGATTGCTGTCCTTCAATTTGATATGCTATCACAATCATTATTTAACATTAGTAATAAATGGGAGATAAGTTCTGCACCAGAACCTAAAGGAACAGATGCTATTCAAACATGGAGAAAAAAAAAAATCTCTACAACTCTGCTGATAAATTCTTAACTTATAAATAGAACAAAAGAAACTTGGGCTTGGTGCAGTATGATACATCACAATAATACGATGTTCAGTTCTCAGTACTGTATAATGTCCTAGGACAGATGTAAACCCATTGCCATACCTACTATTAAGGAACTACTTCTAGTGGATTGTCTTCACCAGAAAGCTACAACCAGAGCAGATAACATGCTCAAGAGTAGTCTTTAAAGAAAGTGTTGAAACTATGAGCAGAGAACTCAGCATTCATCCCATATGCTCAAGGCTAAATCCTCTAAAACATACTATGGCTGAAGAAGACAAACACACCAAAACAGTGTTCAAAATTTGTGTAATTTGCTGCACAAAGGAGCCTTAAAGCAGGGAAAGGTGAAAATTTTTTTTTTTTTTAATGGTGTCTGCTGAAGATACACTCCCTAAGTTTGGGGCAAAATTAGTCGTCAAAAACTGAGGGAGGTTCTCTTGCTGAATGTGCGGTTTCGTTGAAAACACGTCCCATTGCTTTCTACCTGTACCTTTCATCTGTCTGTGTGAGAAAAAAAATAATATTGTTACAAGCACATAAGCATCTCATCATTCAACAGGAGAGAAGAAGAGACAAAACCCTGAGAAATGACTTCACACAGGGAATTTAGGATGCAAGGACGGGACCACAGTTTATTCTCACATTTTTTTTGTGCATATTCCTGAAGACTGCCTAGGACTAATCTGAAAGTTTTTGCTACATCTAAATTGCTCAGCTATTATTAATTATTAAAACTTCAAGTAACATTCCCCCCTCTTTTTTCTATTGCCATTTGTTGTCCACTGAATTCTCTTTATTTCCTCTGATGAAGGAACTAGATCTATGGGACTGGACACTGTGAAGACATTTTCTGTGTACACAGGGGCATACAGAGATCTAAAGACACACATGCAGAGGTGCCATTGGTTACGCCTAGCCAGCAACTAAGTACCATGCAGCTGCTGGCTGCTGAGAATTCAGTATTTTACTCTATTGAAACAATTAAGGGCAGACTTTTAACAACAAAGGAATCAGAAAAGTGATTAAAAAAAAGTAATTTAAGTACCATTAAGTTCCATTGTTTTCAGTAGGTTTTATCTTAGTAAACTTCTTAAGAATTTAAAAGTGGAAATGTTTCAAAACAAAATTATTTTAGCTTTTCACCCCCAAAGCATTGTCAATTTAACATTAATCTCTTCAAGACAGAAAAGCCTTGGATGACCTCCACAGAAAAAAAAAATAATGGCTTGAATAGGAGTAAGTATTTTCAATCAATGTGAATTTTTTTCTTACTCTAAATAGCAAAATCCATTATTCATAATGTTCTACAGGCAATAGAACACTTCACAAATTTAATTCATTCTTGTCAAATAATGTGTTAATTTAAACATTTCTTAGCTTTTGCAAATATTCCACCAACTCCAGTTCCTTAACTGCACTGACAGTCTAAGAAAAAGCAGCAAACCAATGTTTTGAATCCCAAATTTATGGGAACAGTTGGTCATACTCAAAATTTACTACCAAGTATTTATCACAAATCCTCATATGTTCTTCTTAGCAAACATACACACCCCCCCTATGACAGTGCAAACATGCCCTGAACATTCATTGTGGTCAGATAACCATCCCCCGATAATAAAGAAATGTTTGGTAAACAGTGGCCTAAAGCTTGATCCATATATCAGGATACATAGCAACAAGTCCTATGATAGCTCTTTATGAACATATTTAGTCTACTCAGTTGAACTCAATCCCTCTACACCGCCCCCAGCACTGTCTCCTAATAACACCATTATCATCGTTCTACTTCCTCAACAGCTTTCTCTCCTTTACTGTCCCTTATCCCTAAAAAAACTCTATCTTTATAGAACCATTGACCAGAATTCGGTGTTACTGAACATGGTAGAAGAGAGTCCATCACAAGAAAATTGGGCTTGTTCAAATTTGTGGGTGACCTGTACCCATCTGAAAGCCAAGGCCTGACAAGGGAGGGTTGAGTTCAGAGTTGTGGTTAATATGCATCCATTTTGTATTTTTTACATTACCAGTTCCAATCCCCAACAAAACAGCCACCACACACTTAAGCCACAGTACCATGCTATTCTTCCCTTTAAAGCCAACTTCTGAAGTCATATAGTAACAAGCCAATTTCCACATTTCATGACCAAAGAAGTATGTTCCTACAACAACAGAGCAGTGAAAATATATAAAAGTGAGATTTAGGTACGTATCTTTAATGGCTCAAAATCCAAAAGGTAAATGAAAACAACTCTGCTGTACATATTTTCAGTCCAACTTTATGGGACACTGAACAAATGGATTTTCAACTACTTGTGGCTAGTTTTTCATAGGGGGAAAAAAAAAAAAGAAAATCAATGTTATGGCAACTGTTTTCTTCCTGGTTTAAACACCCTGTCTTATTTATGGAAATGGATGGAGCTACAAATTTGACAACAAGACAGGTCTGCTCTGTAGTTAGACACATTCCTGCAGTACCATCAATCCCAACTGCCTGTATTTGGGCTGCAACTAACAACATATCGCTCCTCTACTCTCTAAACTGATAGCATATATCCTCCGTTGCCAAAAGGGATATCATCTGCTCCAGAATATTTGATAAATTGATGAGGTATGAAAAAGGGATAAAAGAAGTGATGGACATTCAACAAGAGATTATCCTGCAAAAATTTTAATTGTCCAGTTTATAGAAAACAGCGTCAAAGTCAGAATGGAAAGAACACTTTTGAAACCCCCCCTCAGCCTGAGTGAATCTTAGCTTTAAAGCTGAATTCCATGACTCATACTTCCCTATCATTAGTTTCAACACACAGCACATCCTTGGAGACTTCTGTGAGATACAACAGCATACTGTAGTACTACTTTGAGTGGGAAAATGTCAAAACTGACACTATTTTTGATATACTTAGAAGAGCAGCAGTGGAATAAATGGGCTTTGATTTCAATTCATATCCAAGAAGAGATATGGATGTAGAAAAATGGCAAGGGCTTTGTGGTTTAATGGCTACTGTGAGAGCTGTCATATACTATAGCCATAAATCAGAAAGTTTGGTAGTGAAGGCTTGCCAGACACTTCAAAAGTCAAAATACTCAATTTGAAAGTACTCTGCTTTTACTTTGTTAACAGGGACCAAATGCTTGTTAATTATTGGTTTCCTATGAACTTAGTGTTAAAGACTAACAATTCAAGTCCAGCTCTTTAGTCCCTGCCACTTTACAGGTCTTCACTGACCCCAGTGAAACTCTACTAAACTGCAGATATGTTACATCCTATCCAAAAGATTAGAGGAACAATCTACCTTTCTAAACTAACAAAAAATGTTGGCTTTATTCTTGTTTTCATGTGGGGTAGGGGGCAGAAAAGACCATCATCTATACTTGACTATCTGGTGTACAGGTAAAAACATTAGTCTTGAATCTAAAGATATTACACGCAGAAATGAAGACTGTAATATATGAACTATCATAAAGATATAAAACTTTCCAGTTACCACTGACAGTAGCTTTTAATAGCAGTAGACTTACTTCATCACTATTGCTGAACTGCACATATGAAAAATTGCTTAATTCATGAGGCAAGGCATTCCTCTTCCTGTGGGTAGTGAACTGTTTACATGGGAACAGTGGTATTGCAAGTCCACTGAACCACTCCTGTCATCCAAGATAATAATTCTGACCCTTCCGTATTCACAATTTCAACTCATTTCTGATCAGGAGGAGAAATTCAAGTCAAAACTGCTGAAACAGATTTAGACCACTGTGTTTAAAGAAAAAAATACAAGTTATGAAGAATCCCTATATTCTCCAACTGGAAAACCACTGGGGAAAGGCTTGTATACTCCAAACTGCCTATCAGGTCAGCAAGAACAGCCGATAAATTCCACCTCCATTTTTGACTCCCTCCCTCCAAAATATTCTCTTTGAAGGGTGACACTATGAAGAATCATTACCTGTGGTCACTGCATAGAAGACATTTAAAACAAATCTGGGGTCTTCTTCATATACCTTCCTATGCAATATGGGGCTTAATCCAAACAGAAGTTTTCAGTTGATCAAACTTGTATTTCAAACAGCTAAACACTTGAGTACAAGGTAGATCTTCCCTTTCAAAATGTAAGCAAAGACTTTCCTTAAACATCTCCTTGAAATCTCCTGAGCACTATCCCATTTAAAAAAAAACAAACAAACAAACAAACAAAAAACCCACAAAAACCAAACCAACAACAAAACCCGACTCAAACAAAACACCATGCACATCTGTGAGACAATGCCTTTTTGGTCTCTTATGACTGTCCCTTTGAAGGCTGCACTCACAGCCTGCAACTAATGAGGACCTTTTCTTCCAAATGAAAAGAGGAGAGCAACAGAATAATTGATTCTTTCTCTGCAAGAGAGGACTGCAATACCTCTTTGGGTTACTGGCATGACTGATCAACCGCAGACCTTGGGTCTCCCACTGTGCCTAATTTGCTAAGGACGCCATCCTTTGACAGCCACAGGATCTGGCTCAGTGGCTAAAGTGAGGTGTGTTTAGAGCTCTGCTGAGCTCTAACCTCTCCAATATAAACTGATAGTCTTCACATCAAGATTTATAGAGGCCTACAAGGAGGAAACCACTGGAAATAATTGTTTTTCATTGAGTAAAAAAATCTAGACTTGCTATCGTATCACAATTCTGAAAGCTTCCATGGTGAGATGGGTCAGAGAGAGAGCATTTCCAGATCTGTTCCCAATTTGATTTTAGCAACAGAGGGTAGGAGCTTCTATGAAACAGCAAGGTCAGGTGGAAATATTCATCTCCATGGACATTTTCCCCAACTCTCGGGACAGCAGGTGTGCAGGCCAATGTAAAGCACACATTTTATATAAAAGCCTACCCTTTATACAAACAGGCAATCTACATTCCAGAACCAGAACCTCCTTGAAGCAAGTGAACTCCTCTAATATCATAGGACACAAAGTAGCACTCAACAACTCCCATTTCAGCTAATAAGGGTAGATCTCCTGCCTTGACTAATAGCAACATCTGCCAATTATTCTGTCCACCACGCAATGCTAGAAAAAACAGAAGGCTAGGCTGCAATTTCTTTCATTTAAAACTCATTAATGAAATGAATTTGAAGTAGACAGAGATCCATGAAACCCATGCAATTATATTTACAATAAATATGCATTATCTTGGAGTTACACGCACAACGGGACAGTGCTTAACACGCTGTGATAAAGGAGCTAATCATGACCACTAAATATAAGAGGGAGGCATTAGTAATACATTCATCTTTAGAGAGAAAGAAAAGAGGACACTGTACCAGGCATCAATTAAAATCTGAACAGTTGGAGGAATAAAGGGAAAATTTAAGCCAGGCTTGCAGAAAGAAAACAAGAGCAACAGCAAAACTAACACAAAACTTCAAGCACACAGGAAGTATCTGATTCACTAGTCCCACTAATAGCATAAAAGTTGTTGGCAAATACTATCACCCAGCATTTTATTAAGTAGCAGAAGATGGGTATAAGGGATTTGAAAATAAAAAAAAAACCTGAATGTGCTGTACAAACTGGCTCTTTGTAAAGAACAGAGCGTACTTCGTACAAAGATACAGTGTCTAAATCAGCCATCAGTGGTTTTTGAGTCAAAGGAAGCCTCTAGTTAAACCAATTGCAGAGTCCCCACCACCACTCATTCGCTTTTCATTTGCACAGGTCTATGATGTCTCCACGCAATGCTTAAAAGCAACCTGTCTGAAAGGCTTAAAGACAGACCATGAAACTTAGTGCATTGTGATTTTCTAAGAAAATGAATGACAAACATTTGCAACAATGGATTTTCAAGTCACTTACTTGCATTTCTATTTTAGTTTAATTTTTAACCCACCAGTGCATCATTCCAAATGCTATTTCTTCATGTTAATGCATTTAAATAATTTTATTCCCCCTTCAAAAAAAGCTCTATGAACCTAACAAATCAACCAATGTTGACATACCTAAGCCTAGGGATTTATTGCACATTGGGGATTCTTTCTTCTGGAGACTTGTTGACAAATACTCACACTGGCTCTGTATCTTTAGCAAGATCCATGAGTTACAATTTTATCTCCCCCTGATCTGTGTCATCAGTCATACAGCCAGGTAGTACAGTAATTCAGAGAAAGAAGGAATACTGAAAAACAGGGTTTCCACCTCTTTTATTGCCAGGGCGTATACATCACTGTTACTCACTGTTTCCTGCAATTTCCATATGAAAATACTGTAATTCAGAAAATAGCAGCAACAGCAATAGGTCATCAGTTTCAACCGTAAATAACAGTTGACTTTGTTCTCATTTCTGTTTTCAAAGCACCCTTTTGTAATATGACATTGCCTGCAATGTCTCTTTAAATTATTTAATTCTGTTCAAAAAAGAGACAAGAACTGGAAGTCAGAAGCTTTCAGAAAGAAATTGGCATTCATAGACTGTGAGAACCTCTGCAAATTCTGTCTATTTATAGATTTTTTTTTTCTAGATGGAGAAGAGCAAATAAATTACAACAAAAATTATTCAATTCACGTTGCTGTGTTCATTTTCAGAATGTGAAATAATCAGAAATTCATGAACAAATCTATTAATTATTTGAATAAATCCCATTACATGCATTCTATACGTCATTGTTCCAACTGCTCTGCTTTGCAAGGAACACACAAGACTATGTACAAGATACACTTGTTTTTTAGTTTAGAAGCAATCAGCCTTGAGTCAGCAAAGTTCAACATTTACCTTCTGTTTCAATGGGACTATTCCTAAAAGTTAAGCATGTGCTAAAAGTATATTTATTCCCCCTCTCCTTGAATCACTTGTAGCAAGGTCTCTTGTTGAATAGCTGCAGGATAAAAAAATGCACCATTACTTTTTCTCAAGTGAAAAGGCCTTTTCTTTCTGCTAAGGAATGCCTGATGCAACAAAGAACATGGAAGGCTGCAGGTGAAGTCAGAAAAACTGCTTACCGCATGTAACAAATATTTAGGGAAGACACTGGCAGCATTGGCCTGGTATTAACTGCTGAAAAGTATCAACCTCTCAGACAGACGGTATGCGGGTTATAAAATTCATGGATTTTAGAGCAGCTGAGAAATAGATTTAAAAGAATGGCTGCAGCTACCCACCCAGTCAGTGGCCAGTTTTAGTTTATGGCCATTGCTCCTCAGCCTGTTGCTGAGCACCACTGTAAAGAGTCTGGCACCATCCTCCTGGCACCCACCTTTGAGATATTTACATGCATTAATGAGATCCCCTCTCAGTCTCCTCTTCTCTAGGCTAAAGAGGCCAGCTCCCGCAATCTCTCCTCATAAGAGAGATGCTCCACACCCCTGATCATCCTTGTGGCCCATCACTGGACCGTCTCCAGTAGCTCCTTGTCTGTCCTGCACTGAAGAGCCCAGAACTGAACACAGTTCTCCAGATGTAGCTTCCCCAGGGTCAAGTAGAGTGGGAGGATCACCTCTCTCAACCTGCTGGTCACAGTCCTCCCAGTGCACCCCAGGATACTACTAGCCCTCATGGCCGCAAGGGCACACTGCTGGCTCATAATCAACTTATCTCTACCAATGCTTCTGGCTAAAGACCCTGAGTTTTAGTATTTTTGCTTTCATTGTGAAAGTATTTTAATATGAAAATACAATACAGCTCCACACTCTCTTCCCCATGCCCTCCTAAACATGGGGGACTAGCTAGGTGCCTAAAATTAAATGTTTACTCAAGGAATAGCCTGATGCTCTACAGAGGTAGAGAGCATAAGCAGGGCCTCCAAAAGTTCTCCCTGAAAGCTTAACTCTGCTCCCACTGAAATAAATTTTGGAAAATTGCATCTTAGACCATTACACAGGTCCTTTCATCCCAGGTGTTGCAGCTTTCCTTTGGCACTGTCCCACACTGATTATAGTCCAACTTTAGTGCACTCTACTGCCAAAACAGGCAGTTCCATCCTTTCACTTGAAAGCTTTTTCCTTTCATCTGTTTTTTGAGCTGGAAGGGGATTAGTTGTCAGCCAGGTTAGTCCTCAATCCAGTTTACCAGATGGCTACACAAACAAGGCTGGCAGTGCAAGGAAGGCAGTAAGAAGGTGCAGCCAGAGGCAGTAAGGGATTTTCAAGTCAGACTGCACTTATGATGGCTTAACATGCTTGCAAATCCTTAGTTTCTTCTTAGGTTTCTCTGCACCACAATAGATAAGCGATCATGTATATTTTGCTAACTAAAACCATTCTTACTTCTAAACAGTATTATTACTCTCCAACAAAAAACCAGCACAATTAAACATATACCCTCCACACAGCAGTTTCTGTGCCAAGAGACCAACATTTCAAACCTCAAACCTGAAGAACATTTGAGTGATCTGATGATTTCATTCTTCAGCTTCTAGTGAAAAGCTTCATAACTTAACAGGGGTCAGCTGCAATGAGATGACATCTCTCCATTAATTTAGGACCATTTAATCCGACTCAACAGGAGACTTGAACCCATGCTATTTCTTGTTTGTTTTGGTTACAATCATTTATCTCTCCACACCTTTACCTAGCAATGTAGGCAGGTATGATGAATCAATCAAGTGACACTACAAAGGTAAGTGGTAGTCAATTTCTTTTTCAATAAGGGTCTTCCAGCAAAACCTGAATTCATCATAATAGGTAAGGATTGAAATTCCACAGCTACAATCCATTAAGAGAGCACTTGATAGCTGTCTTGTTAGGACCACATGAGGCACCTGCTTGTAGCAAAGTGGAATGCATGATCCCAAAAGTCCATTCTATTTTTATGTTCCACTGTTTACAAATGCTTATTTAACAGAGGAAGAAAGAAAGTCCTTGAACATCCTTGGTAAATGCCCCATCCCTGGCAGTGTTCGGGGCCAGGCTGGACAGAAGCTTGGGTGACATGTCTAGTATAAGGCATCCCTGGCCCATGGCAGGGAGTTGGAACTCGATGATCTTAAGGTCCTTTTCAACCCAAACCATTCTGTGATTCTGTGATCAGTCAAACCTTCTTTGGTTATGACAAAACATTACTCAAAGGCTCAAGTGGGGGAATCCATAGTAGGACCAAGAATACCCCGACATGTGACTACCTCTCAGCTGGTGGTATGGACTTCCATTTACAGTCAATTGGAGAAAAGCAGGTGACATCAGGTGACAGTTTCTTAACAGATCAAATGACTAATGCCTAGAAGTGCTTACAAAGGCTTAAATATGACCTACAACAGAACAAAGCTGAGCACTTTCCTCTCTCTAGTTAGGACAGCTCCCTCTTTCTTTCACAGTCTATCTTAAAGAATACACAAATGTCTCAGTATCATGAAAACAGCATCATAGTGACCACAGCTGTCCAGCCCCTTTCAGAAATGAGTATTCTCTAGCATTTTCTGCTGATGCAGTTCTGTTTTGCCTGTAGTAACTTGAACTATCCACTCAGACAGAAAGCAAGGAGAGAAAACTACCCTAGCCAGGTTGATACTCCCTCTGGTGAAGAGCTGGAGTTGGGCCTTCCAGCAACCGTGGGTGCATTGTAGCCTCACAACTAAGAAATCAAGAGGACAATGGTGTCACCTCTACCATTTATTTAATCATGCTTTGGTTTTATTTTCATTCATTTTTTTCTGGACTTTCAACATATGAGGAAATCTGAAATGAAACTGCTAGCAATTTCAGATGACTTACACTTCTTCTTAGTTTTCACACCAAAACACCAATAGTAATGATTACCTATCACCAAATACGAGGAGTTAACTCCTTTTTTTAAAACAGCACATGAAGGAGAGCCTTGAAGCACAATATTGTTTACTAGCATATGTGAGAATACAAGTCTTCACCATCACTATGAACTGTGCTTCAGCACTTCCTACTATATGCCTCAAAATAAGAAAAATTTTGTCAAAACCATATTTCCAAGGCGGCATCAAATTCCTTTTATGACTATGTCAGCATTATAAATTCTTAGAAAATTGTTAGTCAGTAGGGCACTTGCATGATTAAAACCTTCTGGGCTTCTGAAGGCATTTTCTCTGCAGGAATTTGTCAAATCCTGTTCACTTCACTATTGGGAGCACTTAAATGACAAATAATGTTACATACAATCTGGCCAGTGTAGATGCATTTCTGCCATTTTAATGAGCCTTTCTCAGTTTCAGATAACAAAATCATCACCATCCAGAAGGTAAGCAAAAAATTAAACACATGATACCTATCCATTTAATGACTATCTTTTGCTAACATATATTCCCTAAAGTACACTGGTAGGTAGCATAGGTGCTACAAGCTGGTTTGTGTTTTGATAAAGCTACATATTTTTTCAACAGGAGGGAGACAGAAAGAGAGACTTTTGAGCTATTTAGACAGTAACATATTGAGAAAAATGGGAGAGATCACCAGGACCTAAACTGGATCATAAAGTCAAAATGAGACAACCACATTATTGCCTACCTTACGTTTGTTTGTTGGACAAACATACAAGTAGCTCAAAATAGTCTTCAGACCAACTTTATCATTCAGTTTCTCATACGTTGTCCCATAATCTGTTGACCTGCAATTCAAATAGAGATTCCATAAGTACAAACACTTAATCACAAAACCACAAGTCATTTGGCAGCTTTTCAACATAAGTCATGCTTTACATAGCAGAATGGCTCTCTAGAGCTTTTTGAATGATTCATGTAGTATATAATGATACTTAATCATATACACACAGAATCATGTAAGTGCTTATAATTTGCATTTAAATTAGATTAGGAAAAATTAAACCAGCATCTTCCCAAAGCATTTTAAAATAAACATGTACAATAAGAAATGATGAATTTTGTGTATAGAAAATGATGACGATTGTCAGAAATGCCAAATAGCAGACAGCAAGAGACTAAAGTTATCAGTTCATTGTATACTCCAAGATTAGACTAAGTTTGTTAAGTCTTTTCTCAGCATATTCTATAGCAGTTGCTCCAACTGATTGTTCAGTGAAATTTGAGTTCAGTTTCTGCGAAAAACACTGACGTCCATTTAAAAACCTAACTACATGAGCATTACACCTATACTTTATAAGGGTTTTTCACATGGAGTAGCAGACAGTATGGACACTTCTGCTTTACTCTTGCTTCAAGAGCCAGTCTTCAGTAGACAAAATTATATATTTCTGACAAAAGGGTTGTCCATAGCGACACTGGATACATGCCTTGGGGAAGAAAAAGCAAGCGAGACTGTGCAGAGTTCCTGTAAAATCTACTCTTAATATGTGACTGGAACCAAGATCAATTATTAGCAGTTTTGTTCATTATGCAGCTCACGCTTGCCTGAATTATGTCCTAATAACCAGAGGATTTAGATAATCAGCCCAAACCAGTATAGTTGGTATCCACAAACTACAGAAAAATTATATGAATATGGGTAACAGAGACATTTAAAAGTATAAGATACTCTTGCAGATAATAAACCTGCAGCTTGTCTTTAAAATGTACAAATGGGTCCATATAGAACTTCATTTGCAAGCAGTAACATGAATCTTCCCTTCTGCTAACCACTCCAAAACCAGTCATTCTAAAGCAAACCTTGGAACCCATCATTTCCAAGTTCTCTCCTATCTGGGAAGCAATGGCTAAATTCACAAAAGTATTTAAGGTGCTTAATGTCTATATTTATTTATATTTTTTAACCTAGAGTGTGGAGGCTCTTGGATTTCTGGATCAGGTTCCACACCTACATTTATATCACAGCTTCTGGGGTTTCAGATTTTGCAGTCAGTGTATAAACCAAGATGACAACAGCTTGGGGGTTTACCCATTAAGACGAATAGCACTAAAACATGGATTTGCATTAAAGTTGAATTTTTCTATTCAGGAACTTCACAGAAGCATTTGCATGTATCTGACTTTGTCATATAAGACTGACCACAGCTTTTTCTTCTCCTCCCACTAAATATACGCACCCCTGGTTAGAACATTAACACTGAATTTCGGATTGAGGAAGAGGAGGATGCCATTACAGTTATTTTAGTTACTGAATAATTCAGAGATGTTCCAGCATTCATATAAAGGGAGCCACAGCAGGATGCTGAACACAGCCCTGCCAAGGGCTGCTGGTTTACTTTGGTTACCTCTCCACCTCACAACCCAGCCTGCTCAGAAATCGGTATTTCCACTGTGACCTGCCTAAAACCCAAAACCTATCCTTTGTGATGTTTGGGCTGATAAAGACATGTAAGGATTTTAAGGACTAAGTCTGACCTGCCAAGCTAGGAAAAAATAATTAATGAAGTGATGCAGCTCTTCTTTACACCAGTGACAGTGATTTCAAAATGGGACCCTTCAAAGGGGACAAGAGTGAAGAAAATCTGACACAAAAAAAAAGCTTGCTTTGAAATAGTTAAAGAAAAGCAGCCTGTGTCCCTGCCACAGCACAGGCAAACAGATGTCGAAGGACTATCGCAAATGCTAATCTTAGTCAGACTAGTCAGAACTGCCATCCATTTCTTTCTTCAAATCTCTAGGCAATTATTTTGCATTCATAGGTTTATTTACAGGTAATGTTACATACAGATGGAAATGTGTGCTTCTGTCAACATCCATAAAAGCAACTGAAAGATTGGAAAGCTTAAAAAGACATCTTTTTTTGCAGATGAACAAATACACAAGCAATCAAAGGAGCTACTATTAGATCTTACTCTCAATATCATCTTCTAAACCAGCAATAGCCAGTCCTTCTATCTGCCTAGTTAGAGCAGACAGGCATCTAGAAGTGTTTTAACAAAAAAAAAAAAAAAAAAATGGTGAAAATACACACACAGAGCACTGAAATGAAAGAATTGTACTGAATGAAACACTGTGTACATGAAGCCTCTGTTGGTATCTAATCCAAGGAGCACCACCAACCTGCATTCATCTTACTCCTATTATATATATATATATATACACGTGTGCGTGTGTGTGTGTATGTATACAAGCATTGATTAGCAGCCCTTAGATAATGAGCTCTTAATTTGTCTTATTAAATGCATGTATAAAACAGCATGAGGCTCCTAACCCAGGAAAATGTCACAGCCATTTGGTGATCCAGGAAGCCAGCCTAACCTGGAAGCATTGCAAAAGACAGATGCACCTCTGCAGGGTGTAGGCAGTTAACACCACCAGCAAATTCAATCCCATTTATCTGAAGGGGAATGGATATGTATCAACCAACATCACCCACACCTTGTGCGATAGGCTACTTCTCTGAAGCTCTGCAGAGAACTCAGTTTCAGTTCATCTGTATAACATGAGCAGAGCAAGTACCTGGATAAATCATATGTAAAGACTAAACCTAAGACCTGTAGAGCTGAAAACATAAAAATAAAATTCTAAACCTTCTGAATCATCTGCCAAAAAGCCACAGCTACTGAAACAACTATGCATAGTGATTGAACAGTAAGCCCCATCTCATTAGCTCTTGTGTAGACATGCATGTTGCAATGGTTTCTGAAATTATTTAGGGGAAATGGGTGTTTATACATATTTCTCCAAATTAGTTTAAATCCCTGTGTAAATTGCTTCATTTTGGTTTGGTACAGTCACAGGCTAAGTCAAAATAAGTCCAGAGGAGTTTGAAATAGGAAGGTCTGCAGAGAGATTTGATACATCTGCAAGTCTAAATATGGAAGAAGTATTAGCGCATTGTGGATGTTGCTGAAACACAGATGATACTTTGTAAAAGAATAAAATTCAGAAACAGATCATTTAGTCTCAGTTCTGAACTTCAGATCTGCCCCACCATTTTAATGGTAACTGGTTCCATTAAATCCCAAATTTTACCAGTAGCTGTTTAGAATCAGACTCCCTGTTATTTCAGTACAGCAGATTGATTTCTGCAAACACCCAACATTTTAATTAAGAGTAGCTCATTTCACAGCAAAAAAAATCACAGAAACTGTGGGACTGAAGCTCTGACGTCCCTGAGTAATAAATTAAAACAAAACTAAAAGCATGTAGAATAATTTATATTTTACAAACTATTTGCAAGAATGTTGACATTTAAATAACTTCATTATTATTTATTGACAGGGCTTTTCCCTCTCTTCCCATCAGGGTAAATGACATTTCTATTACAGTATTATAATAAACTCCCGTGCGTTTTAAATAAAGTCACTGAATTCCATTAGTCCACCTACTGTCCCGAATATATCTCAATCCATTCCTTGCAATATTTCACAATCATAATAGGCACTCTGAATCAAACAGTAACATGTACCCTACGGAAATTTTCATCTTTCTCAAGAAGTGCAGACTGAAATTCAGTCAACTGTCAGCTGGAATATATTGATTAAATTAATTCCCTAGCAAGTTGCAGTTTACTCTCCTTTGTTACGAATTTAAGGCTGTCTGTACTTATTTTATGTAAGCAGCTGAAGACCTGAAGAATCAACCAGTTGATTGTTTGGTCAAGGTTTCTTTCGTAACAAGATCTTTCTGGAACACCCGACAGACAAGAAAAAAGAAAAACACATGCAGACTCTAAGCGGTGCAACACCATGTCTCCTGCCTATTAGAGTGCAGCTTTCTTCCCATAAAAGACGTGTTAACAGATGAAGCTCCTTGTTATAATACACATCATTAAGAAGCAATCATTTTAATTAGCACCATTTACTATTGTTTTCCTTTTTCCACCCATTACCTCTAGTTTTCACATATTAGTGTGACTGCTCCCCCTACCTCCACCATGAGAAGACTGTCAATGTACCACGTCCTCACTCTTCCTCCTTCACAGTTTAATTTGCTGCTCTAACTGCTGTCCAAGTGGCAGCCAGCCCTGGGAGGCAGGACCAGAAGCATCTGGGATGTGGTTATGGAGCAGCAGAGCGGGGCAGCCTGTCGTGAGCAGAAGCAGTGTGAAGAGGTGGACTCTAGCCTGTTTCTCCTTCTGCACATTAATTCACCCCAGCACCAGGTATTTTACGAAACTGCAATGATTATTAGATCATCTGTTCCAACCTCCCACATAACTAAGTTTGGCACCTGGTTTGCCTCCAAAGGGACTGGCCAGCTGAGCACAAGATTTCCCAGTTACTATTGTATTAATCTCTACATGAGCAGATTTTTAGATGCAAGACTTTCAGATCACAGGAGGCAGAACTGTGGAGTCCCAGGCTGCACTTACTGTCCTCTTTTTGACTTCTGAATTCTTTGTTTCTGGGAATCCTTCTAGGCTGACTTGCTATTCCCCACCACTTAAATTGAAACTCTTTCCTTTATGATTTTATAGCCAACTACTGAAGTTTCCCATTGATTTTTGCCATGCCACCATGTTTCACAAAAGCTAGTAATGTCAAAAATCTTCTTCAACACCTACCCATTTAACTTTATATGTTCTTCCTATTAAGCCTTTCACAAGCCATTGATAGGTAACACTTTTTGTTCTGATGCCTGTTTTGATTTAACTCCTTCATGTATAACCCTGGTATTTTTTTCCAGAAGGTAACAATGTCTGATCTCAGCTTTTCTCTCAGGAAGAGCTTTTTATCCTATTCTTTATTTTTATAGAAAGTTACTCTTGCTTTACAAATTACCTTGCTTCACCTGGATGATTCTCACCAGTGACTGTCTAACTCATTGTATAAATAATTCCCTAAGGTCTCTCCCATTTCTAATGGAAACTGTTTACTTAGCTCATAGAGACTGACACATTTGGAAGGGAGTTTTACATCTCCATGTTGAAGAGCAACTGCAAGATGTAAACACAGTAAATCCTGTGCCCTCAGACACAGTTTTCATGCAGCAAAGAGGCAGACCTTGTCCTCATTTGTACACATTTCTGTCCTGAGGTCACACCTGGAATGGACTTTTTAAGGCAGGAAAGAGGATTTTTATTTAAACCTTCTGCATCCCACTGAGCAACCCAGGCCTCTGCTAAAGGCCTTTCTGCAGCTTGGGACCAGCCATACTGTGTCTTTATGCCCTCCTTGGCCTCTTCTTACATTATTAATGAATCTTGGCTGATTTTTAGCTATAGCTCATTTGCTTTAAGCATGGATTAAGCTAAAGCAGAGCTAATTTAGAGAGGCTTTTTTGCCTTCCTGATTTTGGTTCGAGGGGGCAGTGCTAAGCAGTCTGACAGCAGTGACAAGCCCAAGAGTCGGTTAGCATTTCTTTAAATGCCTGTAATGGTACTGCACATGTCACAGCACTAAAACACTTCAAATTTAGCCTGGGAGGTTGAAATTAACTTTTAAAGACATCTCCAGGGTAAAGAAAAAGAAGAGACTTCAAAACTCAATGGATCCACATGTCTCGCTCCCTAAGTGAATGTATTTCTGATGATCTTTTTTTCTCATGAAGCCCTCAGCAGGTTGGCAAGTATTAGTGTTCCCACTTTCTAGACAGGGGAAACAGAGGGAAAGACTAGATAATTAATCTTACATTTGAAGGAAGTCTCTGACAAAGCCAAATGCAAGCCCCCTCAGGCTTCACTGACTTCCCACTCCATCCTGACAGCTTAAGTTTTCTGAGGGTTTGTGTGTGCAAATAAGGCTTGGAAAGAGCCTTAATATCAATCTCAAAAGGAAGAAATACAAAACTAAATATAGGTACATTTTAAAACAGATTTGAATTTCCATTTTGAAAATGTTTTGCTTCCAGTTTGCCACTGTAGATTTTGCTAGAAATGAAGTTATGAAGTTTTAGATGAGTTTACTGAAGTGTGTATTTTTTTTTTCCCTTATGGAAAGAAATTTCTCATCAGATAATACAGTTTCCCGCCTACAGAAGCCATCAAAATTACTTGGAGGACAAGATGGGGTTAAAAAAAAAAAATACAAAGAAACAATAGGAAACTATGGAATTGACATTTCTTTGCATAATCAGTTAAATTAATTCAATATTTTTTCTTCTCCTTTTTAATCAACTTTTATTTGGAGTAATCTAAATGAACAGAAATATACACACTCAAAATTCTTTCAATTTTGGCTTAATGCAGTTCAGCTGATTATTGCTATACATAATTTAAAAGATGTGACATGCAGGAGAACCAGTTCATATTTTTTCATTCAATTCAGAGTTTACATATTGCATTGGATATTTATTCAAAATCTTACTCAAATCTGAAAGAAAGGAAATAGAGGGGTGGGAGGGCCAGGAGGGGTTATCTGTAGATGACCCAGATAAATTGTTTATTTCTCCTTAAAGTAGCGATTGAAGAAATCCAAATTTGGGTAACTTGCCTTCGCTGTTATTTCAGTTGACAGCAACTCAAGTTAGCATCCTAAGCAGAGAATACCTGTTCTTCTGTCTCTATCATATCCAAAGTAACAACCATCCATCCCTTTGCATGTATTTAGGAAAAGGCCTGCCAGAAATTGTATCCACATGGAAAACTTCCATCTGTTGATGCAAGCTGTAGGTACATGTCACCATTTCATAGCCATCCACATTCCTATGAATGTCTCTATTGTCTGTGCTATGATACAAACCTTTTCACTCTGTGAACTGCTAAATACTAGCTCACATCTATTCTGCTAAAGCATAGTATTCTTGGCAGAGATTAGTCACTCCTGTAATGTCTATGGTGATCAACCTTTAGAACAAACTAGTCTCTGTTGCTTACCCAGATTGTTCTTGGAAACACCTAGTAAATTCACTGGAAATTAAAACCTAGGGAAGAGATAGTCTGTGGCACAGATCATCAAAAGTAAAGGATCAAAATAAAATAAGGTAAAGCCGAAACACTTGTGTGGACATATCTAAATGCTTCAGCTCTGATGACACGTGTATCCCACTGGATGATATCCCTTCAGATCCTTCTTTTTTACCAAACTAACCATGGAACAGCATAACTCAGATCAAACAATCATGTTTAAGAATCCACAGGCATCTTGCACTTGCAAGCTGACATTAAAGGGCTTTTTCTACATAAGTTTCTGACGCTACTGTCTTTTTCAGCAGAAGCTGTATTCTACTGTATGGCACAGATGGGCTTTTTTACCTTCAGGATTCAGAGGAACTGCTGTGTAAAGGTTGGATATCCAAAGAAAAGAGTGAGATTGAATACTTCAGCAGAATAAAAGATCAAATTTGGATTAGATGGGAATAATGCAGTTGATGTTGTTCACACACACACCCCCCTTAACTGGTTCTCTATTTTTAGATGTCTGTCCTGTCTTGTTTGACCAATAATACCTTTCTTACTGCACAGTACACTGGTTTCTCCTGCCGTCAGGCTGAGAACAGAAGATTCTGGCAGTTGATAAAACCCATATTGATATTTCCCACTCCTGTGCCCACTGATGAGAGGTCAGATCATGGTCACACTTTCAGTTAATCCAAAGTATTTACTGTGGAGAAGTACCACTGTAAACATGGAACTGGAATGCATCAACAATCAACTCATGCTGGCTTGGAAGCAGCTGCTTCCAGGAAATGAGAAGGATCTTCGCTGTCAGAATGCAAGACATGAAGATTTTTTTTGAATGTACAATTCCCAACTCTGTGTGCAAACTGACACACTGAGATTTGACTGGACTCTGCCCTGAAAGTGTTTTCTAGGCACTGTTTTTTAAGAATGGATTGTAAATCCAGGGTTTTGCTATGGACGACCCCATTCTGGGGACCACAGCTACATTCTGTAACTCTTCTCAAACACTGCTGTGCTAAATGACCATTTGCAGGATTAGCTCTGTGAAAGGAGATGGGATATCTAGGGCAGAGGTCTGCATTTGTGGCAAAATAACTGTGGACTTGCTACCACATATTTTGCCTGGCTAACAGACCCTCAGCAAGACTGGCTGTTGCCACTGAGGGCAAGATAGAGTGTCAGCTGAAGGAACTGGGGCTTTCATCTCCACTGCTTGAGCAGCAGAGAGGATGACTCTCCAGGGCTCTCCCCCTCAAATCTCCCTTCCAGCTTCCTATCTTATTGTGACCTGAAAGACTCATCTCCAGCCCTTCACTGACAGAAGAAGTCAAGAAGAGTGTAGGGATGCTAGCACTCATAACCACTTTAACTATTCTAATCCAATGCTAGGTGAAGCCTGCAGGAAGGACAAAGGGAGAGCCATTAAAGCAAGACTTCCACATGAACCTCTCAGTTACAGACTCAAGAGGCAATAGTGGTGTTCTGGCTGAAACGCTAGTGTGTTTTTTCTAAGAGACTTTTGTGCCACAATGCTAAGTGCATATGGGAAGGATCAGTAACTCCAATAATACCACTAATTTTTCAGAGCTAATATACAACAAAAGCTGGTATGATATTTAAGCTTGTGCATCTTACTGTATGTACACTCCAAGCTTTTTCTCCTTCCCTAAGTCCACAGTACTGTTTTTCAGGGTTTTTTTTCCATTTGCCATCACAGCATTATTTGCAATGAAGGACCAGACCCTGAAGAAAGGAATGAAAGTTTATGGGCAACAGACTTGTTCCTTGGTACCACAGGGAAATTTCTGGGGATCAGTGAACTACAAATGGAAGATCACCTGCCTGGACAATCTCCTTCTCTCCTAACTTGTATGTCAAAACAAGCAAGCTGGCTAGGATGCAAATTTCCACCCTTCCTTCATCTGAGTATTTGACATCAGGCAACACTGCAACTCAGAATGAAGCCATTCCCATAAGTCCACCTACTCAAGGCTCATAGGCATCAACAAAAAAATATCTCAGCTTAGTTATGATGGATATTAAAGTTGTTTTCCCCTACATTTAAATTAAAAGCTGCCTTTAAAATTAGACAAATTGAGAATGACTAATTATTCTTCTTGCAGTTATGTTTACATGGGGTGTATTGATGTCATCGCAACCTTAATACCAAATTCTAGCTTATAAAGTGGTTGAATGTTGCATTTTCCCATTTCCACCCCAGTCTGATGTAAATCACACAAATAGCTAGGACTGTAGCCCAGTAATCATCACGCTATTAACTTTCTAATTGATGGTAATGGCCAGAATAAATTTCAGGCACCCCAAAGGGTGGTTAATGGATTTTGTAGCTTGAGGGCAGAGCAACAGGAAACTTTTCCATTAATCAAGGAGATGAGACAACCATGCACGTCCTACACTCCCCAACCCATCATAACACTGAGGTCATTGTAGCTTTGTTGAAAAGGTGGGTGCTGCCAGGCAAAAAAAAACACCGTTACAGCAGGCTGAGCACAGTTACAAAGCTTGATGTATTAGCTCAGCAGAGCTATGTTAGCATCCATAGTCATGTTGTACATCCAGAAAACTGCTTTAGCCAACCTTCAATTAACACTAAGAAAGAGTTTTATTGTGTCATAAAAATGTTTCAGGTTTTCTATGGCTTTCAGTACATACCCTGCAAAAGAGGCTTTCTAGCTTACACCATCCAAGCATTTGCAACACATTATGAAATCTTCATCCTGACTTGCCAGTTCAAATCAACAGCTAGAAAGCTTAAAAGATCCAGACAGCCCAAGACATTATTTTCAAAATCACTGTCCAATCCCCTCAGTTGTTATAATGGAGTAATTCCCAAGGACCAGCAGCGTTTTGAAACCAGATAAAAACGTGCCACGTGTATTAATTTATATTAAAGTCAGCTGGAAGATGGAATTCCCATCCCTAGGCAGCATTAACATTTTTTTTTCCTGTTTTAAACTAGCAGGAGTCCCAAAATCTGAATAGAATAAGAATATAGAGCAAAAGAGATTAAGTGAAAAGACAAAAAATCGTAGTGCTTCATCCCACTACCACCAATGTTATCCTTATCCAGTCGACTGAATATTTTACAATACAGTCTGGCTGTCACCCCACAGGAAAAACCTCAAATAAAACAAGGAGAAAAATCAAATAAAATATACTTTCAATTTCAAATCATTCTGACATTTTCTGTCAGGATTTCGTTTTTAAAATATTGCAAAAGATTTATCTGACTAATGCTGCATTTCCCAGCAGAAAACTGTTCCACTGAAAAGGTTTCAATTAGTTCTCCGCATCCTACTAGTGCATAGGCTAAGCTGTTAGCTAGACTGTTACCGTACCACATCACTTAAGAATTTGTTGTTGCTGGATTTAAGAGCTTTGCTAGTGGATTATATGGATTACTGTACCCAAGAATCACTAATTAATGCTTTGAAGCAGGCAAATATGAGTGTTACTTTCTTCCTTTTGAAACCATAAGAATGATGCAGCTGTACTGTTTGTGTCAGTTTCAAATAATATACATCAGCCAGAGCCACACAGCTTTAGTTTTTTCCCCTTGGTTGGTAGAAGCATGTTTATCATTTTATATCTCAAGGATCAGTGGGGTTATAAAGCTTGCTATTTATAGCTACTCTTGGGGTATCAAGCAAGTGACAGTAATTTGTTCCTTTGACATCTAACCTTAGGTCAACTCCAGTAGCAGAAGATGGATTTTTACAAGAAATGAAATGAAAGTACACAGCAGAAGATTAATACCATTTCCTCTGCCTGAGGAGAATGCATGCTCCCAATCACTCTGCAGAAAAAATGGTCAGGAACATGTGCTATGTATTAAGAATAGAGCAAGATGTGGTCAAGGTGAGGTGTTCAAACAGTCTATTAGCAAACTGATACACTGACATTTGCGCATAGAAGAATTGCAGGCTGATAGTCTAGAAAAGAGCTCAGCTCTTCTGGTTCTTTGATTTTGAAAATCACCTTTAAGTCACTGCCAGCTACAGATAAAGTGGGATCTTGCTTTTATGTTACTGGTAAATGATAAAAGAAAGTTAAAGCTAAGCTGTAAATTCTAGATCAGAAACATCTTGCACAAGATCAAGCTGTCATTTTGCCCTCCACTGCAAAAACATCTTGTATTAATTATATTTTCTGTTTGTGAGAAAATAAAGACTGCAGATTGAAACATCTTGAAAAGTTTCCTTGATACTAAAATTCTTACTGATGGGCCATATCCGTCCATTACTCACAACTTATACTCAACTGAGTAATAAAAAAATAAAGACGGAAATCGACCAGAAGATTCCCCCTCCCCCTGCCAAGGTATCTGGTTTTAATTTATTTGGAATTAAAATTAGAAAATAAATGTCTTTCCAAAGCTATGGGTGCATGAAGCCATTAATTATATAATCCAGTCATTAAAATAATGCTACAACAGGAATTCAGCCAAGTACCAGTGAAGTCTTTCTACCTTCTTATAATAGACCTATCATCCTCAGCCACCACTAATTCCCTTAAAAAAAGGGTATCCAGCATGCTCAGAAAGTCAGCAAATTTCAGCTACACTGACCCCCAAATCTCACATGACCACAAAAGCCACATAAACCTCCAAATTTATGTGTAATACCACAACCTACATCCAACAGAATCCATCATTTCCAGGTATACTACTGCTTTGTGCTAAGACAATCATGCAACTGCTAGTGCAATAGACTCGAACAGGCTGCAGTACATGCCCCATACTGGGCAGCAGGCAGGTGGTGGTATATATTACACATGCCCACCCATACTGTTATCGTAGCAAGTGGACGTAGCATTAATGGAAAAGAAAATTATCCATCATACACTGGACAGACATGAGATCTTAGTGCTCACTTACAAGCTGTGGGCAGTGCAGCCTACTTAGCTCCTAGCCCTCAGCTTACCTGGCTGTGTTTATGGAGCATATTTAGTGCCACGTGGAAGTAGTCTATATTCTGAAACAGTTGCAAAAAAGCCATGCTAATTCACCTGTGTGGAAGCCAGGTCTGGTAGAACAAGAGTTATTAATTACAAAAGAATCAATTTTGCACTTTGACCAACAAAGTTCACGCAGCTACATAAAGACAACACCCTCAAAAAGAACCTTCATACGTCCCTGGACATTTGTCTGGAAGATGCCTGCCAAGTCCTGTCCCTCTGCTTGATGGAAAATCACTGATAAATGCCCATAAGTGGCAGGTCTTCAATTTAGTTTTGATTTATTAGGGCCCAATTAGAACAGACGCTTTAAGTTAACAGCCACACACAATAGCCAGTCACTGGAACTGTCATGCTGGAAGGTGAGGAAGGGAAATAAGGCAAGAACAGGTGCAAGATTTCAAATGTGCTGACTGACTGGGGAGCAGACATTCCTGTATCACAGGTATGCCCAAAATCCCGCTTTCAGCACTATCTACACACATTCCTCCACCATCTATCAAACAGACTGCCAGAAACCTGATAATTTGTTGCTTAAAGGTCCAGTAGCAGGTGAAATAAGACCAGAAACTGTGACCAGTTCATTTAGGTCTTCACAGATAAAACCCCTGCCAAAAAGGCACTGAATCCCCCTTCTTTGGTGGATTAGAACTGGAGCTCTGTAAATACACAAAAAAGATGACAGTGATTTTTTCACTGCTTCAAAATAAAGTTCCTTGTTCAGCCCGTCTAATCTTTGGGTGAATAAGGCACCTTAACCTTCACATCATTTGTGGGTTTTTTTCTATCTCCATCCTCTTCCCCCTGTTTTAAAATTTATGGTTACCATTTAGGCTGATTTCAATTTCCATTAATAACATGTGCAACTGATGTACATTTAAGTGAATTTAATCATGTTGTAGTGACAGGTCTAGCTTAAAGCAGGGCTTCACTTAGAATTATCAAGTAAATTTCTCTTGAAAAGGTCAGTTTAACATTTAAGAGGAGGGCCCATTCCAGACAAATTAGAATTTGCTCCACTTACTTCGAAGGCAAACACTTTTCAAGCCAGCTTCAGCAGAAGCATGTCAATCAAAAGAGAAAAGTATCAGGTGCCCAAGGGAGAAAGTTCACTGATGCCTCCCTACACAGCCAGCCCAAAGGCTGCTCAGTCACATTGTCAAAACCGACATATTCTTACCCTACTGTTGAAGGACTGGAACCAGACCACACCATGGAAAGTAGCGAAAGCAGACCTGGAGTGTTTAGGCAAGCCACTGACAAGTCAGACTTCCCATTTCTAATTGCTGCAGCACAGGAATGAAATGTGAACAACTCTGCGTGCTACAGGAATGGGTTATCATGCATGTGTCCCATGAGGATTTATTACTGCTCCTGTTCCTGTCAGAGGCAGCTCAGTTTTCCAGGACACCGGCATGTTAAGCAGAGAGGTGATGATATCTGTAATGCTGTCTTGGTGGCACTCTCAGTCGTAGCCCAATTTCCCTATAGCTGGAGTTGGTCCTGCCTCCAGCCTAGGAAGACAAGTGCCCCGTAGCATTCACCCAGACAGCTCTTCTACAAAATATTTTCTTTATTAAAAGGCTTCACTGTAGCACTACTACAGGTCCTGAATGCGGCAGGTATTTCCTTCCCTGTTACCAAGATTAAGACCTCCTGTTACTGTCCCACCCACACAAGAATATGATGTGTCCTAGTACATTTTTTTCATTGAAAATAAAATTTTCCCTAAGGATATTTTATATCACATAACAGTTTCTGGACAGAACCAAAACATCTTCCAAGGACATGTCCAGCCTTCACAATCAACTGGCTGGCTGAATGACATCATCCATTTAGTGACAACTTTCACAGTTGCTATCACATTTTACACTAGTTTCAGAAATACCAAATTCCTCATTACACTCATTCCACTTTTCCAGCCAGTTAAGTAGGCTCATGGTGTAAATTTCACCTGTCAACTCCTAAGTTCTCCAGGAGTCCTGGAAAGGCCTCGAAGAGTATCTTTAACATATGTACAGTCAATGCCTGAACAATCTTCATTATTTCAGACACTTGTGCTTCTGCCTAGAAGGGGTGGTTGGGAAAAACAAGCAAGCAAACAAAACACCCCAAAACACAAAAAACCCCAAGCCCCACACACATTGAAAGCTCATGGATAAAACTGAAACTCAATTCAGTCAACTTGCAAATGTTCCAGACACATATTTTCGCTTCAGAAAATGCCAACCTGCCAAAGCAAAACTTTGCAGAAAGGCTTCTGAATGGAATTTCCTGGCAGAACATCAGAAGGAGCAGATTAGTTCTGGGAAGACAGCCACCTGAGATGTGAAAGGTCCATGCTTTGGTGGAAGGGGAAGACAGCATACAGCAAAATAATCAGGTAGAGTACTGATGCGCTGGTAGCTCTCTGAGCATGAAAACAGTTGGGGCTGCTATTGCAGCAACCATCAATACACTGAACTTAGTTTCAATCAAATCTTCTTTTATGGCAAGGCAGACACTGAGATAGTCTTTCTTGAATGATGCAGAATTTCAGTTTAGGAGCCTCTTCCATCTGAAGAGGGCTCTCTGAACTACTATACTACTAATCATTGTCGGTGATGCTCTCCTTCAGCTTTCGAACTCTGCTTGCGTGTAGGGCAAAGAGATGTTTAATAATTCAACTACACTCATGATTATGGAGGAAAGAAATAGATTCACCAGCAATTTGACTAATCAAGCTGACAAAGTGATTGGGTTCAAAAAGGGAAGGACTCTCCCAGCAGCAGTTCATTAAAATAAAAATGAAACTCTGCACATTTCCAGTGTAACAAAAAGGATTTACTGGTCCATAAAATGGAAGGAAAAGGAATAGCCTGGATAATCTCAACTATCAGCAGGATACAGATAATAAAAATGAAGTGTATGGTGCAGCTAAAACTGGACTGAGTCTTCCAGCTTTACTGCAGGGGATCAACAAACAAAATCTACAAAGAGGTTCTGCAAAGAAAGCCCTTATATCTACAGAACCATTTAGGTCAGGTGACTGAAAACAGCAGTTGAAGATGATAGGTTTTTTTGCATCAAAGTTGTATCAGAGCCAACTATGGCTCTGAGGTAGGGCCATGGCAAACCTCAGGAAGTAAGGCAGGTTTTATATGAGAAATGTGTGGTTGCAGGAAATCAGCAAAGCTACTTTGAAAATAGAAAACTGGCTCATTCAGGCACAGCACAGCAGTGGTCCCATGAAGTTATCAGCACTGTGTGAGGTTGCTGAGAGTCATGAAACTCCTCCTGGCTGGCAGTGTGAGAATATACTAAAATAAGTATATTTTTGTAGGAATGTTTTATTTATGAAAGTAAAACAGAACTGTTGGAGAATGAAAGAATGAAATAAAACTGTGATTATTATTTCATTTCATGTTAAGACTTGATGGGAATATCCTAAAGTTATTAATGGTTTAAAAAACTACACATTTAAGTGGATTCCTGAGCTGCTAATAAATTCAAATTGGAGTATAGAAGATGGAATAGATGTGGGGCTGTTCTGTCATACTTTGCTCTGACTTGGTTTGTGGGGTGTTTGCTGTAAGAACAGACTAGAGGTATTTAAGAGGGAAGCTGCTCCTGAAGCGGAAAGATGGCTCAGGGAAAGCTACTTCTTTAATTGTACTTAAGGATCATTGACAGAATCAGGTAGAGGAAGTGCTTTGACCTTGCTCCTGATGAAGGAGCAACTGTGTCTGCAAGAGACCCTGAAAATGCCTCAAGAAAGCATGTAAGTAGGATAAACACTTCCAAACCCTGTGAAGGACAGCCACCAAAGGAACTAGTGCCCCAAGACTGCCTTTATGGTTTTGTCAGTGATGAAAGAGAGTAGAGGGTAAGAACAATTGCATGCTCCAAAATGTTTTTCATCAAATCAAGATTTACAGTATACTTTCTAAATGTTTCCTCTTACTGTTTAAACAAAAAAAAAAAAAAACCTTAATTTTAGAATTACAGAATCATAGAATAGTTAGGGTTGGAAAGGATCTTAAGATAGTAATTTTAAGGAACCTTACTTTTGTGTTCACCAGTGGTTTACAGACACCAAAAGAAAAATACCCATATGTTACCAAATTTCTTCAGCCACATTGATAAGCATGGAAGAACACAAACTGTATTTTGGCCAAGACTCAGGAAGATAACTGAATTCTGCAGGACAGATGCAGCCATCAGTGCTCAGAGCTCTTACTGGCCAGAACTGGAAATACAGCTAGTCTTGGGACCATGAAACTCTTACATTCCCGCTTCTACATTCCAGGTACTTACAGTCCTTTGGGAATTCATGTGCATTAGGTCCCAGTTCTGCTTTACTGAGTTTCTTTTCAGAAGGAAGGAGATACTTAACTCATGTCACCATCCCTAAATGTGATGTTGCTCAACTAGCCAAACAAAATTTACAACCAGGGCAAAATGCCTGGTGCTACATATCTGCATTTGAGTCTGAAAGTGCACAAATGTATCTTCTGAAGGCTGTGGTAAAGTAAGCAGGAACAGGAATCTTATTCTGTAGGGAAAAAGAGAGGGACAAATGGAAAACTCACACTGTCACCCTGATACACGAAGCCTCTTCTGCCTCCAGGAATCAAAGCTATTGAGCTAGATCAGAGGCTGAACTGTCCTCAGCCACTGGAATTCTGCATAATGATTAACTCCTAGCTCATCTAAATAAAACCTTCAAATGAAACATCTCCTTTGGGTATTCAGGACAGAGGATACCATCTTAGCTAATTAGACATAGTTGTCATACCAGCTAATCAGCATACCAGTGATTGGTACCAGCTGGGGAATTACTTCAAAATGAACCTGGGAATTAAGAAACCACACCTTTGGGACCTGCCAGAATAAAAGTCTGGCTGACAGAGAAAAAACGATGCAGGAAGCAAAGCAGCAGCTAAAAGTAAAGTTTGCTTTAGAAAATTAGGAGTGAAGACAGACAGAAGAGATTCTTGCAGCAATTGATTGAGGCCATCCGGTAAGCAGCACTGGTAGGCAACTCAGTAGTAAAGAGTCTACTGTAGGGGAAGCACTAGTAACTAAGCATAATAAATTATTAAACCCAGAAAGTCAGCCTGAATACAGCAAATGACAGTGCTGAAACACAAACACTAAGTAAATCATATACACTCCTGCCTGAAGACTCTCTCTCTGTTCTTTATCTCCAGACAAACCCACTCCTAGTCTTTATTTCAGCTAATGGAACAGTCTTTATATGCTGAATGGAGACATTATTACTTGTCTACTCTGTGACTCTGGCAGAAAGGCAACACTAACTACAACACTCCTTACTGTATCACTGGGCACTAACTCAGTTGATAGTGCTTACAAGTCCTGTCCAATTCAGAGGCCAGCAAGTTCAGTTCCTGGAGTGTAACTACCCCATTTTTGCAGGATTCTGTCAACAGAAAACTTGTGCTGCCAGCCTTGTTCCTACACAGAATCTTGGTGTCTTGGCAGTTTATCCTATCTTTTTTTTTTTCCTTTTCATTTAGACATTACAGAGCAATATTTAAGAAATAGCTGAGTTTCTGAACACTGGTCTGTAAGCTCAGTGAACCATCAGCAGCAAGCTTCTGCCTGTTAGCAGGACTACTGCCACCTCATGATCTGAGCAGATGGGATTCATCTCCCACCCACAGGTCTCTGCCAAAGCAGTACAGCAATGTTATAGCCACATACCAGGCACAGCTGATGACTTAAAAATCAGGGCAACCACCTGCACCCAGTACACAGAACCACAGAGCAAGAGAGAGGCTATGGCCCCCTCCTGCTGAAGACTAGGAGCTAGGCTTCGTCAGGAAAGTCTAACAGTTACTGTGGGGCGCCTGGTGAATTTTTTCTCCCTTTTGTCTCCCAGATAGGGCATGGTGATTCCAACAAGACATCAGCAAGGATAACAGCCTTAGCCAGCCATTGATCAAGTGTAGCCACCCGCACCCATTTGATCACACACAGCACAGCAATGCCAGCCAGATATTTTAAAAGAAGAAAAGAAAGTCCTTTAGCCTTTTTCAAATTCTTCCTTAGAATTTACCTCTGCCTTAGCATCTCCAATCCCTTGGACAATAATCTATTCATGCTATTGAGGCAACTGAGTTTGATTCTCCACTCTGAGGCCACTAATCTCTGTTGTTAACTTTAGCACCTCTTCACATACCTTAAATCTTTCCTGGGAATCAGATGCCAACAGTAGATGGTGGTAACTCCTCCAAGAAATAGGGCTGCAAGCTGTGAGTCATTGCTTCATGTGCCAGCAACCCTTCTTTCCCCACTGTATTGGACTCACCTGCTGTGCCTACCTGACCTGTGTGATACTCCAAGAGTCCTAGTGCAGGGGCTGCTTTCATAGGAGCTACAAACAGAAAGGAGCATACCATTTTACAAATACTTATTCAATTTATAAGAGCTTTGTGTACTTATTATGGTAAAGAAAAGACAAAAGAGAGCAGAAAAGAACATTCTGTCTCTTTGGATAGGAAAAACTGGTAATGAACCTGATCCAAGCCTTACTTAAATCTATACAAGCCTTTCAACAGATTTAATGACAGCTTACAGGAGAGTCTATTTAATTATCATATATAATTACATAAAAGCCTGTTAGAGGGTTAGTGATTGAGAAGACAAATGTTTATGACACCCGCATTTAGAAAACTTCTGAGCTCTTATTTGATATCCCATAAGAAAATATAAATGTATTATGCAGCTTTCAGAACAACACTTAAAACTTCTTCAAACTAACAAAGGAAGCGACAGAAACAGGGAGTCCAGAGAAGCAGCACTTTAGAAAGGAAAGAAGGGACAAACCTATGTGGGAGGACAGGATGACAATGCCCAGGGGGATATTGTTAAGGCAGGTACATGATGACTGTCAAGTGTAGGCCAAATACACATGAAAATTAAGGCTCTAAGGCATCTGAGATGTTGCTGATTCACTCGGCATCCTTTCCCCCTCCTGGATGGATGTGAGCTCATTAAATGCAGCTGGAAGACATCAGTTTCTATGTGAAATAAAACAGGTGCCAAAATGAATGGAATTATGCAGCTAGATCTACCCCACACATCTCATGTAGTTTCCCTATGTGCCAGACTGAACTATACCTCTTCTAGGTTTTCCAAAGTAACAGAAATCCCTCCATCAAAAGTAGATACTTAAAGTTACTAGCATAGGTGTCAATGCTCATCTTTAAGGAGGGAGGGGGGTTGCTGCACAAGGGCAGGTAGACAGAATAAGAGTTGGCATCATCCCATGCATGACATTACCTGGAGCCACTGAAAGTAGTACTGTCAATAACTACATGATTCCCCTTTTCCCCAACTTTTCTCTCCATCACTGAAAAGATACCTTGCAGTCAGTAGAGGCTGACTCATCCTATCAGGTGGTGAATGCCTAGGACATACAGAAGCTGCCTTTCAGATTTCTTTCCCACAACAGAGAAGACATAGCTTGCTAGAATCTACATTCCCCCTGCTTTTTCCTTTCTGACCAAGATTTCTACAGGCACTTTTGGAGGGGTTCTCTCTCACGGGTAAGCAGATCTATCAAACAGGGAAGGAGGAGGTAGATTCAATTCCGTATAGCAATATTTATGCAGAAGAAGGCAGGGCAGTCACCACTATGTTAATTCAGAAAATTTAATTAAGTAACAAGCCAATAACGTCCCCATTGTAGGTTCAAGCACACCAATTGAATAGGAGTCACTGATGTATCATCTATTCCAAGCAGCTGGGTCTTCAGAGTCAAGGTCACTAACACCTCTCTGTAGATAAAAATATTTCTAAGATGGCAGGAACAATATGGCCAGCCTGGAAGCAATACACAGCTGAAGATCACCAGTGCTTTATTCTTCCATACCTCCTTTTTCCGATAAGCACCATGGTACAAATCAGAACAGCACAAGCTTCCTAAAGAACCAGAATTTTTTTCTTACTACTTAATGGCGTTTTCCAAAGTTATCTCCTTTACCCTCTCCATTCATTAAGAGGATAAGGCAATGCTTAAACAGCAATCAATAAAACTCAAAGACACTCTGTTCTCTGTCTGCCATATGGAGTTCTGTGCCCTAAAGGCTACACACAAGTGCAATTTTGTGTCATTTACTTCTTTTTCACTTCCATAGGGTACTCTATCCAACACGGTGAGTGGCCAGTTCATTTTATAAGATAAAATACAGCTGGGTGAATTTGCTTTCATCACACAGCAGGACTTCACATATATAAAGAGGTGTGAGGAAATGAAACAGGACTGCTAAAGGCAGAGAAGACTTCTCACTTCTCAAGCATTAATTCAGCTGTCACTGCAGTTGACACATGCCAACCACCACCTGGTGCTTTTTCAGCTGTCCACCCTTCTGGATGCTGAAAGTCTGTATTGCTTCCAATGATGGATACATTCTTGAGAAAGAGAAATAACCCCCACATAAACACACCCACCAAGGGCTTGTAAATAACCCTATTAAGCACTTCTGCTATTTTATAAAGTCCTGGAGCCAGAAGTCAGTATTAGCTGTAAGGCTGTATCAGGAAAGCAACACATGCTTGGCCTTGTTCTTACACACTTACCTGCTGCTGGTTCACATTGAAGACAAGGTACTGGGTCAAACCAACCTCTGATTTGGTCCAAAACAGCCCTTCATGCAATTGAAGTTACCTACCTCCCTTGTTCAATTTTTACTGACTTGATGTGATTACTTATAATAAAAAAAGGCTAGAGTGCTGCTGTTGCAACAGGAGTAAATAGCCTCAGATCTTACCTCAGCTAAATGGCACACACTTAGATTTCTGGATTTGGTTTGGAAGAAAGTTGCAACATGCAGCTCCTCTGTCACTGGAATCCATTTAATGAACAATTCTAGATATCTCATTTTCTCCCATACAAAAACACCCCACATTACTCCCCTTTTTTTCAGGGCACTAACCAGCATTCTAGGAGTTAATCCACACACATAAAGCTAGGCTATTACATCTCAACACTAGTTCTTTTCAAGCAATTTCAGCTGACATTCTGCAAGCTAACAAGCCTTGTTTACTCTGAAAAGTTTATTCCATCTTCTTTCTAAACCAATTGACTCAGCATGTTTCTTTTGAAGCAGTAACGAGTAACTGAGTGCAAGAGAAGTCAACTGCCAAACAATGCCTTTTTAATTACGTTAATAGAAGGGCTGGACAATGAATTTGTACTTATTACAATACTGACCATTATTTTCTAATGGGACATAGACTGAGTAGACTTTATAGCTATACTTACAGTATTTTCAACCATCTTTTCTCTTTACTTAGCTTTACAGCATCACCAAAACACAAAGTGGTAATAGCAGATATCAAAATAATAAGAAGAAAAGACTAACAAGAAAGGTTATGCTGGCTTTGTAACAGTGTCCAGAATTCATTTCTGGAGCAGATCAACAGCTAGTGGAAAGTGGAACAGTTTGATTCAGGGAGTGAATGCATTACAGTTTCTACAAGCAGAAGCACTGACTCCCCATGCAACTCCTCTAATCTTAACCACATCTAATCTTTGCTTCAGAAATGAGACTGCCTCCCCCATCTCATGTCAGTACCTGTCAGCTTTTATCAGGTCTGAGCAATCTTTTGCCCACCTTATTCCACCCACTCGTGATGTATTTTATTCCTTTGTTTCACCTTTCCAAGTCTATTTACTCTCAGAGACACCAAGCTTGGTTCACTTGCAATTTTAAGTATCTGTGATGTGCATGACCTTAAGGGGATGTTTCAGATATGTTTAATTTTATGTCTATTCTTTAATTCAAATCAGCACTTCACCAAGTTAGCCTTGTGCTGAACTGAATACTTTGGAATGAATTTATGCAAAATTAACTGCAAAATGGAAGTGAGCAAGTTTAGCTATAAGGGGTAACTACATCGCAATAGCAATGCTTCCAATGTGTACATTTATCTATACAGAGTTCTGTTGTACCACATCATCAGGGTGGGCATCTTGTGTCAGAGCAGAAGTTCATTTAGGTCAGTACCCGCTTCCTAAAGATGGTTAACAACAGATACCTGTGTGAAAACTAGGGAAGCATGAATTAGTGTTTCCTCCAAATACTCTCCCAGCATCCAACAATTGGGATTCTGTAAGTTTGTGGTCCGCAGATAGCATCCTTCATAGGCATATTTAGATTGTTTCTGGAGCACAGAAGTATCCTAAGCAGTATTGTGCACTGTTGCACCTTTCATTTCTCTTTCAATTCTTCCCAGAAACCTCATCCTGGGCGTAAAGTTTTGCTGAAAATTGCATGTTATCACAGAAAGCTCTTTATGCCCCATCAGTATCTTAAAATAAACATTTCATAGTTTTAATTAAAAAAAGAAAAACTAAACAACTGCTGGCTCCTCAGCTTACATAGCTATTGATCAAATCAGCGCATTTTGGCCCCTTCACAATGGGACGTAAAGTCCAGTTCTTTGCCTGTTCCAGCTCCTGCACACTGTCCAATTACAGCTCTTCTCCACACTGTAACTAGATAGTATATAGTCCTGTAAGTACAACCTTCAGCCTTTGTCCTACTATTATGCTTTTCTAGACTAAAACACATTTCTTCAAATGAGCCTAGCTTACCACGTAATCCATTTGCTCACTGTGACTACCCTCAGGTCTCTTTTTGATTCACTAGCCTACCTGTCTTAAAACCTGGAAATTATACCAGATTTATCACTAGACTAATGGCAAAAATGCCCTATATCACTGCACCTAGAACTAACCTTGCAGAATGTCATTAGAAATATCTTGCTAGGAAAGGAATCCTTCCAGCTGACTTGATACACATGAATTTGCTGATTCTTCATTATGCCTAACCAAATATTTCACCATCTACGAGCCAAAAACCCATACAAGTGACAGAACACAAATCTCCTAACATCAGTCAGTATCCTGCTCTCTGAACCATGCAGCTCTCATATCACAGTAAGTTCATTCATACCCTTACTCACTCAGATCACAAACTGGGCTGATTAACTCACAAAGAAACACTAAACAAGAATCATAGAATCATAGAACAGTTAGGGTTGGAAAGGACCTTCAGATCATCTAGTTCCAACCCCCCTGCCAGGGGCAAGGACATTTCCCACTAAACCATGACACCCAAGGCTCTGTCCAACCTGGCCTTGAACACCGCCAGTGATGGAGTGTTCACAACTTCCCTGGGCAACCCATTCCAGTGCCTCACCACCCTTACAGGAAAGAATTTCTTCCTCATATCCAATCTAAACTTCCCCTGTTTAAGTTTGAACCCATTACCCCTTGTCCTCTCACTACAGCCCCTAATGAGGAGTCCCTCCCCAGCATCCCTATAGGCCCCCTTCAGATACTGGAAGGTTGCTATGAGATCTCCACGCAGCCTTCTCTTCTCCAGGCTGAACAGCCCCAACTTTCTCATCCTATCTTCATACGGGAGGTGCTCCAGTCCCCTGATCATCCTCGTGGAAGCACAATTCTGTTCTGGATCCAGGGCCCTTCTGTCCCAATCAAACAAATTACTGTGTTGAGGAAGAAAAGTCAGGAGTTCAAAAATAACTCCTCCAAGACTCTACTAAGACTACATTTGGCTTCCAAATGCTGTTGTGCATCATCTTAATAAAGCACTTAAGGAAATAAATCAAAAGCTATTAAAACACTTGTGACATCACACTTGCTTCTTTGAGTAGCATCCACGTCTTGAATTTACAGTTCATGTGTGCTGAATAGCTGGTGGAGTTTAAAAATAAAAAACCATATTGGCTTCTTCCTCCTTTGGCTCCTTTACCAGAGATAAAGCAGTCTGGGATTGTAATGTGCTTTTCTTACACGAGTTAGCATTGTGAAAGCTGTTAACATACAAAGAGAGATTACAAAGAATAAGACCATTTACCTTTGAAAAGGGAACACTTAGAAAGGAAATTTACTGAGGTCTGACTTTCTTTCTTACTACCTTCATCGTGACTAGCCTCTAAATTTTATGCTGCCTCGTAACAAGAGAGCACATCGTCACTAGAGCACTGGCAAGGAAGAAGAGAAATTATATTTCCACAGTGACAGTAGTCAGTGCACACTGCTCTTAGAAAAAGGAGGTCAGACTCTTGCAAGCCACAGATGCGCTTACTGGAAAGAGGCAATTATTTAATAGTCTATAATATATTTATAAAACTTACATTTTTAACTAGGTATTAATGTTAATATGGCAACTCACCATCAGAACTCATGTTTCAGGGCATAAACTGTTTTCTTTGATGGGGCAAGAAAGAAAAATTATCCCAAACGTAATAGGTTTTGTACTGGGAGTTTAATAGTGGTAATAGATGTCTAGCTGTCATTTATGGGGCAATGTGTTGCTTCCATTTAAGCTGAGGTGCCATGGATTACGGAAGGAAAAACGTTGTAGTCCTACCTCTCTCACATTCCAGAAAACACAAGAACAGAGGAGCTAAGAAGTTACAAACACGGTTAGGAAAAAATGTTTCATATCTTCATAAAGAAACAACTATTAAAAGAGAAATTCACAAAAATGTAATATGATTGCATCTCCCATCTAGTAGTTTTTCCCAGCAATACCACACAGTTTATGGTCATAAAACACCTCTGTTGATTTTCCTTCCTTGGAAAGAGAACTGGCTATTTAAAAAGAATAGTTTTGAATCTCATTTCTTACCTTTACGCAAGGATTAACCTCTGTTCAGGCAAAATTCAAACTAAAAATACCATACATTGACCCAAAGATGACAAACCACCCTGCCTGCAAAGATATCCAAGAGTTTCTCTAGGTCCTGTTCAGTAGTGAATGAGAATATACCAGACACTTGGCAAAGCATAGGCCAAACCTCTGTTAGGCTTCAGCCATGAATAGAGACTGTAGGCTTATAGTTGTGTTTCCACTCTAACTCTTCTAGGACTGGTTCTATTAGCCAGCTTCATCCATTTACGACAGATGGACAGGTAGCATAACCCCATTACACACACATGCAATGGCAAAGAAGCTTGCCTGAAGCTGTTACGTAGGAAAGCTAAAGCTTGCAGCTGCGGTTCTCATTCCACAGCTCTAAATAGAAGATATGCTGCTTCCTACAAGCAAGGAAAGAAATAGACCAAAAATATGTGGTTTTCAGCCTCCCATACTGATCCTTTGGAGCTGAGACAGCCTGGGACAATGTAAACATACCCGAACTATATCAGTAAGAACACAGTGACTTGTTGGTAAAGCACAATGGGAGCTTAGACCTGTCTACAGCTTCCTTTCATCCTCCTGTCTTACAGAAAGGTTATTTAGCACACAGTTCTTCTGGTTTCTTGTTTCCCTTTTAGCTTATTTTAAATGGATTTTGTATTCAAATGTAAAAGGACAATGCCACGCTGATTTTGATTGCAGTCCCTTTCTCCCCAGAGGTTACGAGGCCAACAGATTGGCAGCTGAGTGCTGTGCAGATTTTAAAGCCTGCAGCTTAGCAAAAAAATCTCTGGGGACTCAAGATCAGCAGCAGCTTTTAATCCACGACAAGGAACCTGCCATCTCCTCAGAATGCCTTTTAGTGTCTTTGTCCTTTCCATCCAGCTGTGTTTCTCCCTATGCATACCTGGTTCCCACTTAACCCTGAGAGGGTGTCTCATCTCATCCTGTTCTACCTTAGGAGAGAGCGCAACTTTGTACAGTCACCAGCACCAAAGAGCAAAACCCTCGAGTTTAATCAGAAGGAAAAAAAAAAGCTTCTGTTCACCAGCAGAAGAGCAAGAAGTTTGTTTTTTCTTGGTTGTTTTGGTTTTAGAAATTGCAAACACATAAGCCAACAATCAACATTCAGCTGGCTTGTAGGAAAGCCAGGCTCAAGGCTCTGCTTGGCTCTCAAGAACCAAGTGTGAAGATTCTCTGTTTGGCCTTTCCCTCTGTACAACAGTTGAAGTCATTCATTTTTCTCTTCACTATGTGAAAAACAGAAAGTGGGGCTTTCTTCCACCACAGAAAAGCTGAGACTGAGCAGTCACCTGACTCCAGGAGCTCCGGCTTGAAGGAAACAGATGGGAACTCATATACAGATATGTATGTAAATACAGCAGCAAAAGCACATTAATAGAATAAACACTGTCTTTCTGCACGAATTCTGCCTTGAGAGAAGATCAGATATCAGTCTATCTCTCCTTATGAAATAGAATGATACACAATACATGTGTCATCTCTAAATCTCTTTTAATTTTCAACTCAGCATCTCTCATAGATACACTATCAGGATTGCAAGATCATTGAAAAGAGGTTTTATCTTCACACTCAACTACACAGCACACATTAAAATGCATGTTAGGGAAATTCATGCAACTTCCTTACAGAAGAAACTCACTAGGAGGTTAAGGGAAAATAATGGGTGAAAGAGAGAAGGAAGGCTTTTTACCTCCCATTGGCAAAACATCGGTTTAGAGTGCATTACAATTGATGTTCATAATCGACAGGACATCTTCACTCCCCACTTCACATATCTCAGCAGCGAAATGACTCAGTGCAATAGCAGCAGGAGGTTGCAAGCCAGGATAGAAAAGTTCCTGAACTCCCACACGCCCTCTCCAATCCTTCATAAGGGGAAATCGAGCTGAAACTGATTTCTTGCTCACCAGGAATTGAATCTCACTCAAGTTGTCTCTGCCATACAAGCACAAACCTTTTCAGTGCTGAGTACATAGGTCCTCATCAACAGTACATCCTAATGACAACAGGCAAAGTGAACCTTTTTTGTCCTAATTGTTCCAGCTCCCTGCAAAGTATAGCTCTCACAAATAATACTGGTGCACACACACACACAGATCTGGAGTCTCACCCAGTAGCCCTGGAGTCTTCCTAAGGGACTCTGTGCCCCCCTAACGAACAACTCACGCATCGATGTCCTACCTTTTTCCTCTCCTCACTAAGCTCTCACATGAGAAAGAAAAACCTTCTGCTGCTGGGAACGTTGTACTCCAAGGCACAGGAGCTGTCAGTAGGATCACACTCAAAAGCTGGCTTTGCTGTCACAATTGAAGACACAAGCTGATTAATTGTAGCCTTTATTTCTCCTTTTCTGTTTTGTCCAATTATTATTTGGTAGGTTAGAGAAAAAAAGGACATGTCCAAGCAAGCCACTATGTTTTAGTGTAAACAGCAGTAAGTTCATGCTACGCAACAAATATACCATTGTATATATGTAAATATGCATTTTTACAACACATAGTTTGTAGGCGTTTTACTAAGTCCCTGAAAAGAGACCTACTGACACACCTGGCCCTTTCTCTACTAACAATAAACTTTGAATGTCTACCTGGATAATTCCCATGGTGTAAATGCAGAAATATTTGCAACCTGACTCTATAGACCTTACAGCTGAGATCTCAAGCTAGTATAACTCACTCAACTGGAGCTTTTTTTTGCTTACCCAGGCTTAGCCCAAATACATTCTTTCCTTTCTGAGTTTAGTGAAGGATATATCCCTCTGAAAAAAAAAAGTACAATTTTACCCAGCTTTGCAAAAGGAAGGGTGACTGCAGAGATACAAAAGGGATGGAAATATCAGAAGATAAAGGATGTTTTACCTCCTGCTTATGAACTGGTAACTGCTGCGTTGTTTATCTTTCCTCTTATATATCAGGTCCAGTCTAGCTTGTCTCCAGTTTTCACATAGCCGCAACAGACAGATGTACTCAATGGACCGTAAACAGAGAAAGTTCTGCTATGTTTTACCAATATCATCTGTGCAAGCAGGTACAGTCTAGGAAACAGATGTGCAAGTTCATCTTCTAATTTGCGGAACAAGCATGACAGACTGCATTTAAATACTGCATGTCCATAAAGTGGCATGAACATTGTGCATCTGTTATTTACAGTATATTGATAATATATGTCAGTATTAATATTCATTATCTTGATTTACACGTTTTTTCATGCAGAAAATGGATTGGGGTTCTATTTTATTTACTTGATAACACTCCTACATTTCATGACTGCAACGGAGAACTCATTTTTAATATGCTTAATAAATTTGCATTGTCATTAGTGCTGTATGTTTTATCCACACAGACCAGACAATGTGGATCACATTACCAAATACTCAACCAAATCTAATACTTTCAAATATATGGGTATGATTCTTCAAGCCATGTCAAGGCAGAACTTATTTGAGATTGATTAAACAACAACATATTATACCACAAAATGCAAGGGTTATACTGGCCCTCATTCTTCAATGAAGGTAAGAATGTAGTAAAATTCAATGATATTAAAGTTTCCAGCTAAACTGGGACCTCTTTAAGCATCTGCTATGGGTTGTTTCCAAGGTAGGTCTTTTTTTCTTCTTCAGGTGGGTTTTGTTTTCATTGGTTGGTTGTTTTAGCCTCCCCAGCTTTACTGCAGCTCTTCCTGATACCAAGCAAAACATCCCAGGAAACTCTGGAAACCAACTGAAAGAGTTGACTGTGCTAGAAGTTTTTATTACTGTTAGTCACATGGGTAAAATGAGCCCTCTCATGTAAAAAAATTATAGCTATAGAAACTGAGAGGTCCCATTAGGTCCTGATGGCTTACTAGAGTGTCCCATCACACAGGAAAAAGGCTACACTCAGCTCCACACTCCATCAGAGCATGAAATCCATGTTCTAAACCTGCTTCCAGTGCAAGCAGATCTTCCACTGCGATCAAACCGTAAAAAGACACTGCTTCCTACGTGAACAGCTGAGTGTGCAAACTCATTCTTTCCCTCCCCCTCAGCTACCCTCCAGTATCTATACACACAGCAGCCAGTAGTTCATATGTTTGCAGGATCGAAAATAAAAAGAAATTAAAATAAAAGACAAAAGGAAATATCATTGTTACAATTTCACTAAATGTCCATAGGAGATAATGTAGCAGCATTTATCAAGCTCTGATATTCAGTTCAGAAAAGTGACTTACACTGAGCAACTGAAACACCATATTTATAGATAAAAGCATTTCAAACAGCCCTTTTCAAGTTCCCCTTTCCCACAAAACTGCTGGTTAAAATGTGCTTAATGAGAGTTTCCTTCCCCTCACTTTGTCAGTTCGTCTTGTATGGATTTGCTTCTCCTACCTACTTCAGCTAAAAGACCTTAATCTGCTGTTGCAGAGCACGCTGTGTCACTAAGCTACACGTTATGACCTTATTAATGTGGCTCAGCAGGTAGAAAATAAATGTGAATTGAGAACAGTCCATCTGCCAAACAGAAGTAAGAAGCCAGGATAAAACTTGCAGGAGAATAATGAATACAATAACAGACATACCCTGGAAATTTCCCTCAAAGTAAGCAAATACTGACACTATTTCAAGTCTCCTGTTGCATTATCTCTTTAGTCTAGAGAAGAAAATCTCCACAAAGACAACAACAATACTGAAGATGACATCAGTGGCTATAGCTCTGATCTGTAGAGAGGGCATTCTTACATAGAAGGAACCAGAAAAATGCACGCAGAAACCTAAATATGTGAGGCTTCAAAACATCTATAGCATTTATAACCATATACTCACAGCCAAGGCTTTTCAAACAACAGGATTCAAAGGAGAGAAAGGTCAAATTCATCATACGGCTAATACTGCAAAGTTGTATTCAGATATGACCCTCAATCTACACTTACCTCTCCCTCTGAGGCTTCTATCCCTAGAGCAGCTACAAGAGAAAAGAACACATGCTGTGGTTCCATTGCTGCTTTTCATTAGCTAACATACTACTGCGAACCCATCAATGGTGATTATGGGACTAGCCAATACACAAGACTTTAGTACCAAGTACTATGGTCTGCCTTAGCCCAATATCTCATCTTCAGCAGTGGCTGAAAGTGGAAGAGGATAAGAACACAGTAAGGACAGCAAATTCTGTATTTCATCAAACTGTCCCTTGTAATAAACAAAGGTTATTCCTATACCGAGAGGCAGAGACACTCTGAAGGTTCTGATTCTTCTCTGGCACACATACTCAACTGCCCTTCTTGAAGGGACAGAATTGCAAGATGTTGTGAAGTGGTTGTGTTGGAAGGTGGGAATGAATAAAAGCGATGGAGTGGTTAAAGTACTAGTTCAAGGTTAAACAAAAAAGCCATGAAAAAAACTAGAAACAGAGCCTTGGAGTTCTGAGAATTTTTATCTTGATGTGACATCTGTAATATATTTATCACCAGCCAATCTTCAAAATACTGTAGGTGCTAGTTAGCTAAATCCATTCTAAGCTCTCCGGGGGAGGTGGGGGGAAGGAGGAGGAAGGCAACTATTATCATCCCCTGCTTCCCTGCTTTACATATGGGAAGTTAAAACTAGATCTATATAAGGCACAGGTAATTTTTGGAGTCCTTGAGATTTCTTTATGGCATATGTGCTAAAGTTCCTTTACCACAGAAACCAGGAGCAGCTGGAAGTGTTAAGCACTCCTGAACTGGGGAGCTCAGAGCTCAGGCACGGTGTTGGAGAGTTGGAATATCATAACTTCCAGAACTAACAGACCAACAGATCATGATTTAGAACATAAATGCTCTCAAACCAAACAAACTCCACATCTTCCTACTTTCTGGCTGAAAAGCAAAATTTAATTATTGCTATTTTTACAGAAAGTTCCATGAAATTACTTATTCCTGACCAAATAGAGAGTTATAAGAAAGCAGAGGTGAATGGCAGCACTCATTACTTGTCAGCCTCTCAAGGCCCTAAGGGAAAGCATTCTGCATGCACATTTTTCCAGAGCATCATATTTACACAAACAGAAAGAAAGATTAGCCCTCCCCCACAGCTGTCTGCAGCTCATGGATACCATAGTCACTATTCTGACATTTGTATTTATCGGAAATATAAGCTTATCTTACTCTAGTGGTAAAAACCATCTAACTCTTACAGCTTAATCCTCTTCGTGATCTGAGAGATACCTAGGAGAGGAAGAGAAATAAATCCAGTACACTCAGTTAATTGCTCAGTGAAAGATAATCTTTTCTCCTCCATTTTCTTTCTCTTCTATAAAAAGAATAACAAAAATTTAATAAAAAGCCCTCAACTAAAACTTTGGAAATAGTCTGCTGGGAGGATAACAGCATAATTAAAGTCAGGCCCAGCCTGATGCAAAACCTCATTTACCTTGCACAGAAGCAGCAGCTCACTTGCCATTCAAAGCTCGGTGAGCACAGAGCTTTAGCACTGTAGAAGGTTGTATAGATTCTCCCTGTCTCTTTTCTCTTTACTGTAGTTCATCCCTTCAAGTCTGTTGCCAGTGGTCTCTTAATTCATTGGTAGCTCCAGAAGGGAGATCTCCGTCCATTAGTGCTGCAGCCAGTTGTAGTTAAACTGGCTGAAAAATTACAAAGAAATACTATCTGAGCAGGTAGTAGTGTGTTTATAAGGAAGACAGACTCATATCTTGTAGGCGATGGCATAGCTGTGATATAGATGGTTACAGTCCCAGCAGTCACAAGACTGCTTAAATCACCCAACTACACCTTCAAATAATAGATGTACTTAGAACCAGCTATAGCATAAATGACTCAAGTCTGACATGCTTCTAAAGAGCCCTTCATAATTCATCAACCTTTTGAATATGTACTCAGCACAGGAGGCAAAAGTGGTATTTCTTTTTCATATATTCAAGACAGGTATTTCAGTTGCGGGTATCTGCAGAACAACCTGTCTTTTTCCTCTATCCTTCAGAAATAAGCCTCTTGTCATATGAAACAGAGTTCAGAGCATGAGATCATGCTTTCTTCCATTCCCCAGCATCAAACCTAGAGGTATGAAATAAATTAAAGTGCAAGATATGTTTCTCCTCTTCTCTCAATTCTGTTTTTTTCTACCCTTTTCAAACAAGCAGGGAGATTTAAATTAACTTGTCACTTAAGCAGCCAGGAGGAGCAACAGCTAATAATCTTTCTGTCAGGTGCCTTAAATGACAAGATATGCCCATCTTCTTTTTTTCCATCACACTAAGAACAGAGGAGCTGTCTTGGGATCTTCACAGGGATATTTATTAGTGACCTGAAGGCATGCCTGCATGGTGAGTGGGGATCTTACAGCAGAGCCAGACTCAGGACAGAGCTCAGTCACCTAAGGCTTACGTAAGGCAACAGGATCGAGGAATGACAATGAAGTGCAATAGCAGCTTTCAGACCAGTCATGAGCACTGAAGAACCCATCAAGAATAATGGAGCACTGCAAAGACAAATGGGTTAATTTTAGCTATTCTGGTTCTCCTTCAACATTTCCCAGTCCCATTTGCCCAGGGATTCTGGATGGTTGGCCATGCAACCATAAATCAAGTCCCGACGTGACGCCTGCCAAGTGAGTAAAGCTGATGGGGTCAAAGTACGACAAGTGGTTTCTCAAATAATCTACAAAATTCCTTGCTCTAAGATGTCACAGATACTAAAGATTTTGACACACTCCAAGAGATATTGGTTCATGGGATATTAATCCCCTGCTATATACTAAAACTAAAAGATTATTCAAACCCTGAGAGACCTTAAAGTTTGAGGAAGGACTGTCAACTTCAACCACAAGAATGAATGCAAGGAGAATACTAGGAGGAAGTGTCAGATATAACTGTGTTCATATATTCTTTCTTGGCCTGCTTTTTGGTAATAGGATACTGGGCTAGATAAAACAATCAGGCTATTCCTACGTTATTAATCACATTCTGACATTAGGACTGTGTGAAGTCCAGAACAGTGCATTACACCCACTAGCTCTAGGACTGCTATATTGCCAAGGCCCCCAGCTTCTGGTACATCCTCCAGTGACATCCCTATAGTCCCTTCTTTTTTAATCAGGGTAAAATTTATGACATTGTGGCATACTTCACAGAAACCAGCTCCGAAACAAGACAAAAGCATCATGTTAGCAGCAAAATTCTGTGCCCATATTCATATACCTCACAAGAAGAGTGTTTTCCACTCTGATCTGTTTGTTCTGTTTTCAGTCCTAAACACATATCTCAATACATCACATGAGTAAAATAGTACTTCAGCACTTCCAGCAATGGGTAAGGAAGTGTCTCCACATGCTGAAATGCCATTTCCTCCTCAATGAATTATGAAACAAGAGATAAATATCTCACAGGGTGAAATGACTGAGGGCAATAAGAGTAAGAAAAAAAAAACCAACAAAAAAAACCCAAAACCCGAAAAAAAACCCCAAGTGTATTTCATATTTATGACCCCCCTCTTCAGAAAGACATTGCCAAAGCAACAATCCTGAAAAACCCTTTATTATGGCCTATTGTCGTGGTTTAAGTCCAGTCAGCCACGCAATCTCTCTCTCACTTGCTTCCCCCTCTTTCTTTCCCCCTGCTCCCAGAGGGATGGGAAGGAGAATCGAAAAGAATGCAACTCCCACAGGTTGAGATAAGAACAGTTTAGTAACTAAGGTATAACACAAATCACTACTGCTACCACCAATAATAATAATGACAAGGCAAATACAAGGAAAGAATACAATTTCTCACCACCTAAAACCAAGCCCGACCACACAGTGCACCCCCACCCTTCCGGGTCTCTGCTCTCTCTCCTTTCCATCCTGGGCATGATGTGCTGTGGTATGGAATAACCTCTTTGGTCAGTTTGGGTCAGGTGTCCTGTCTCTGCTTCCTCCTGACTCCCCTCCTCCCTGGCAGAGCATGAAACTCAGAAAGTCCTTGGCCAGACCAAAACATCACTAAGCAGTAACCGAAACACTGGTGTTATCAGCGCTGTTCCCAGGCCCAAAATCAAAAACACAGCACTACACCAGCTACCAAGAAGGAGAAAAAATGACTGCTGCTGCTGAACCCATGACACCTATACATCATAGTAAAGACAAAGGTAGTAGAAAAAACTACCATTTTTGATGGCAGGACCATTATTTATTTTTGATTTTAGGACCATTTTTGATGTCTAGCCATAGCAGCGACGTATATGAAATGGAAAGATGTGATTTTCCCCCTATAGCAGGATAAGAAACCATTTATCCAACCACACAAAATACTAATACTTCTGAGTTTTCCAGCTGCTGTTCGGAGGTGGGAGGGGGGAACAACAATATTTATTTTTCTTTTCTTCGTTTGGTCTTTTTTGTTTGTTTGGTTTTTATATTTCTTCAGGCCAGTGGGTACAACACTAGCTCAAGTTTAGAATATACTTCATGTCAAATCCCTTCTCTGTCGTTCTCTTAAATCCCTGACCAGTTCCATGAACAGAAAGATTATTTGTTTTACTTCTGACCCAAAATTCTTCCCTGGAAACAAAAAAAAACTTTCCTAAACAAACTTACCAAAGCAAGTTCATCCTAACAAGAAGTTAGCTAACTAACAACAAGTTTCAGTTTCAAACACCCGAAGTTTTCTTGTATCAAGATGGTAGCCTCTCCACCTCCATACAAAACTACGATTTCCCTCCAAAGTTTCACAGGTGGAACCACTAGAAAACCTTTTTCATCCCTTACAGTTCATGAAAGTACCACTAGGGACATGTGAAGTAAACACCCGTTAGATCCATTTATCAGAAAGATGAAAACAGGCCCCATCTGTTCTCACTGAATCCAAATAAAAGCCTGAAGGAATTGACCATAGCCCAGCTATTTCCTTTGGTTCACAGAGTACATTATATGTTTCAAAATCATGAAAGTATCATGGCATTCTCTATAAATCAGTCTAGTAGTCAACATCACACAAACGGAAATCATTATCTGGTACTAGCACTATCAATTCTGAATAAATAGACATTGAATACTCACTCACAAGTATTCCCCTAGTCTTAGTAGCCCTGAGTTTTCATAAGGATCATCTGGACAGTAGACAGCCATAAGACTCGTCACAAAAAAGGACTTAAGGCCGTTGAGTTCTCCTAAAGATAAACCAATTGGTTGATTTGATTTTGAATAAGATGGAAAACGGGAAATCAAATGATAGCCCATTTATGAAATACGTTATCTAGCTGAAATAAGACAAACTTCAGCCTCTTTGTCCTTGAGTATGAAAGAAGAGAGAGGGGGTTTAGCTACAAACCTTCCAGCAGATTATTAAAAATCCAATTAAATTCAATAAAAGAATGGTATCAGGCTCTTCCTATTTAAGTAAGGTGGTAATTATTAACTCAATTTATCTTCATACCTCCAAAGAGAGCTCTCTGTGATGCTTCCCAGGTTGTAGTCATACAGCTTTGTCAGAATTAGAATCACCTGAAGGCAAAAGAAGAAATCATGGTTAGTCTCAAACAATTACAATCTCATAGAACTCAAATGACCCCAGGGAGAGTTTATGATTCCTTTAATGGGTGCTTAACATAATTGAATGAATTGTTAAAAGCATTTGCCTAAACTGACATGGGAAGTATTTCCAAAGATGTAGTTGAGCCAATCAGACCTTTTCTTGCTCAGCTCCTCTGCATGATATCGCCAACACGTTCTTCCCTTAACCCCAGGAGGCAGAGTGCAGTGGAAAGGAGCTGACATGCTAGACAATGTTTCAGGATACAAGATGAGATCTGCTGCATGCAGTAGAAATAGTGATTACTTTCTGCTCTGTTTCACAAGTACTGAAACTGCTGATCTTTTTCACAGCTCTGGTGTGCAGATAACCCACATATCGTGTCTCCAGTCAAACTCTTTTAGGTTGCAGCAGATGATTTAACACAAGCAATCAATCACCAGTTTTTGCCTAGGAGACTCAGATTGGACATCAGGAAAAAAAAATCTCTGTAAGGAAAACAGTTCAACACTGGGATAAGGCTACCCAGAACATCTGTAAAGCCTCCATCCTTGAAAGTAGACCTAATATATATTATATATATTAATAGATATATATTATAATATATATTATATAATATATAGACCTAATTATTATAATATATATTATATAATATAGACCTAATATTATAATATATATATAGACCTATAGTTGGTGATAACCCTGCTTTCAGTAAGGGGTTGAACTGGGGACCTCCAAATGTCTCTGACCACCACCGTTTCTATGGCTTCAGTGAAAAGTTTTACATTTAGTCAGCATGAAAAGTGTTTCCACATTTAGGAATTTTATTAGCTCTTTTGATAAACAGCTTTTCCTTCCTGCCAAAACAGACACTTCTAGAATGAAATTATCTTACCAGAGGGAGGAAAGCAATTTTAGCAGAAAGAATTCCCAGCAAAACATTTCAACCTGCTCTTTTGTTAATGTCGTAGAAAAATAATTTCTGACTTTCAAGATGATGGGCTTCCTACATCTGGGAAAAACTACTACACTATTACTATTGCTACTAATTTATTTTGCATTTCTCCCTGTCTGATCACTGTATATCTTATCCTCCTCTCTATCCCATTAAAACCACAGTAAATTAGAAGCGCAACACTTCTCACCTAACAAAACCCGTGATCTATATATCTCTTACTATTTTCAGCCTGGGTTCCTAAGAAATAAGGCTCACAGATACAGATCCCCCTGCTCCCTTGGCAATATTGCCAACTACAACCGATTTGGCAGAGAAGCAAAGGGCTGGAGAAAATTCAGTCCCTGTGCAAGCTGGCACCAGCATAGCAGAGGAATAGCCATGTGGCTGCTCGCACTGGGGTATAGGAACAGAACTCACAACTGCCATTCCAAAGCCAAAAGCTATCCTACCTTTTACACAATAGCCCTGAACCAGCCATGCCAGGAACTGTGCCTTTCAAATATGCTCAGCATGTGAGACAGAGCAGAAAAAGCTTGGCAATGTGGGAGCTGAAAACATAATCGAGCATGTAGTTACTGCAGCAGAGGACGGTACAGGGGACAGAGCACACACATCTGACAGACATCTGTTTCAGCAGCACAACTACGCTAAATCACTCACAGCATGGGGAGAGGCTGCCCAAAGCATTTCCTATCTGCATAAACACAAGTTACATGCAGCTAATAGGGGAGACAGGAAAGGCACCACAAAAACAGTGCTTTACCAGGGCCAACCATCAAGAGAAGAAAAACAGCCTCTCTTATTAACTGTACCCATTTTCATCTTTATGTCTAAAATAAGAGATTCATCCTGCTATCCACGAATAACTGGCTGCAAACTCAGGCTATTAAAATGCAAACCCCATCTGGCAGAAGACAAGGCAGGGAGCAGACACCCTGACTTTGCTTCTCAGTGACACTGCAAAAATGACCCCACAAAGAAATTAAGACTGTGGAAGAATCATGGAATTGTAGAATAGTTATAGTTGGAAAGGACCTTAAGATCATCTGGTTCCAACCCCCCTGCCATGGGCAGGGAACTTCACACTAACAATATCCCCAGGGATGTGCTCAAAGCCCACGGTTGAGCGCAGACTGCCCGGCTCCTTGGCTGGGCACGGGACAAGCCCTGGCTGCAAGGCTCAGCCCTGTTGCCCCTCACCCTGAGATGCATGGGGGGCCTAGTCATGGTGACACAGGGGGTAGCCCTGAGGTTCCCTGAGCAGTGACCAGAAGCCTGCCCCAGAGCTCTCCCACCAGCCCTCAAGTCCTCCATGGTGCCCCAGTGTGTTCCCAGGTCCTGATTTCCTCAGTGGCCCACTTACATTTTCCCCTGTCAGTAATGCCCCACAGCCCCACAGTGGCAAGCCACCTCCAGGTGCCCTGGACCCACCATGTCCCCCAGGAACACCCACCCTGTGGCAACTAGGGCAATGCAGTGACCCGAATCCTCCAACTGTTATGTCCCCCTGAAATAGCCCCTGCTTTGGCCAGACCCAGAGGACAACATGCATCCCCTGCTACAATGAGGGTGGGCTCACACAGCAGCTGTGAGCCCTCTTCTGCTGCTCCCCAGGGCACCCTGACACAGAATCATAGAATAGTTTGGGTTGGAAGAGACCTTTCAAAGGTCATCTAGTCCAAACCCCTGCAATGAGCAAGGACATCTTCATCTAGATCAGGTTGCCCAGAAACACATCCAACCTATTCTAGTATTTTGCCACCTTCATTGTAAAGAATGTTTTCCTTACATCCAGCCTGAATCTCCCCTCTTTTAGTTTAAAACCATTGCCCCATATCCTATTGCAACAGGCCCTGATAAAAAGTCTTTTCCCATCTTTCTCATAGGTCCTTTTTAAAAATGAAAGGTCTCCCTGGAGTCTTCTCTTCTCCAGGTTGAACAATTGCCGCTCTCTCAGTGGTTCCTCATATGAGAGGCGTTCCATCCCTCTGACCTAGATATCCCCTGCACTCCCCAAAACGCACACTCCCATGGCTGTCCCGGAGGTGCTTCTTTCCAGCCTGGAGGGTCCCTCTTTGAAGAGGCGGACAACGTGCAAAGCGCCAGCCACCTGCTGAGACATCAGATGGCAGAACTGCAGCGGGCACATATGCTTCGCGAAGGCTTGTGCCAATTAGGGCTTTAGAAGTGCTAAATTTCAATCTCCACCCTCCCAGGAATGCTTATCACTGACAGCAGGGCAGCTGTCTGCTCCAGATACAGAACTGTGTCACTGTCATCCCTCACAGCACCCCCTCAATGGGTCTGTAAATCCCCTACTTAAATAAAAAAAGATTACATGGGGAGAAACAGGAAGAGGAAAGGGTGTGCACATAAAACCCTTCAGAATAACAACACTCCCAATCAAAGGTAGCAGTGAATTCAATGAGTTTCAGTGCCAGCCTGCATGGAGACCTGCTTGGAGACATCACATGGAAGTTGCACATATCTTTGGCTTTGAGCCTCCTTTAGATCTATACACCAACTGGAGAGTTGCTTACATTTTTCTCCAAGTCTTGTCTTCTCTTGGCCCTCTTCTCTGTTTACCAGAGGAACCAGAGATGTCAATAACTAATGAATATTTCTCCTAATGAATATTTTGACATCTGGTAGATTTAGAAGCAGACCTGAAGATAGCAGGCATAGAAACTGGGAAGACCAAATTGGAAAAACAGGTTTGGGGTTTTTTCTCCCATTCTTTGCCACTGGTTGATGTAATCTCATGGAATATCATACAAAAATCAAGGAACACTTTCCCCATCTGTAAAACCCAAAACTTAGAATCAGGCAAATTCTATGGACTACTAAGATTCACGGTGTGTAGCTACTGATGCCAAACAGACTGAGAGTAATTTTTCACAAATTACGCACATTTTTTCTTTTTTTTCCAACTGAGGAAAATAACAAATCTCTAAACTTCCATGAAAGAGAACTCCATTGAGAATTTTAACATCCTTACTTGAGGGGGAAAGAAGAAAATGTAATTGATATCCCCAAAAGAACATGAAAAGACAAAAAATTAAAAGTGCCAATAAGGGAAACCAAAATATTTCACTTCCAGAGAGCTGAAATGTCTTTCTTGTTCTTTTCAATTCCCTCAGAAATTTCATTAAAACCCACACAACCTTAAAGTGCTGTAGCCGTCTTGGAATTTATGGGGGGAAAGAACCCAGCTGCATTCCATCACACTTTTTGATGTTGCTCTAAGAATCCTTCTGCAGAGGCATCCCTGGACCAATACAAATATATATGTTAGTTGCAGACTAGCTACATCTAGAACCATAAATAACATCACTATACCCTCTTTACTTAGTAAATTTAGGATAAAATCTTAGCATTTAACACTTCAATGCTAATATTTGACATCATGCTGCAGCATACTTGTGCTCAAGTTTGTTGGGTAATAGAATCATAGAATAGTTAGGGTTGGGAAGGACCTTAAGACTCACACTAAACCATGCCACCCAAGGCTATGTCCTACCTGGCCTTGAACACTGCCAGCTATGGAGCATTCACAGCTTCCCTGGGCAACCCATTCCACTGCCTCACCACCCTTACAGTAAAGAATTTCTACCTCATATCCAATCTAAACTTCCCCTGTTTAAGTTTGAACCCGTTACCCCTTGTCCTGTCACTACAGTCCCTAATGAAGAGTCCCTCCCCAGCATCCCTATAGGCCCCCTTCAGATATTGGAAGGCTGCTATGAGATCTCCATGCAGCCTTCTCTTCTCCAGGCTGAACAGCCCCAACTTTCTCATCCTATGCTACTGGGGATCTGAAGACACTGCCTTGCTATTTCTCAAAGAAATATACAGGACTGTGAATATCCAGCCTGAGCAGCCACCAGCATTGATGTATAGAAACATGAATTCTGAGTTTGTTCTAATATAACTTATGTACTCATACCAAACTTAGCTGCAACTTGGGGTACCTTTACATCCCTTTTTCCTCTGAAGTTTAAATTACAAAGCAGGCAGCCAAAAAGTGTCATTTTGATGCCAAAAACAATTTCTGGACTTAAATGCAGAAGTATTCAAGTTCTTCCCCCCTTCATTCCCAAAATATATCTGATGTTAGAGTTTTTGGTATGGGAGAATAATTGCCAGTAATAGCTTAGATATAGAATCATAGAATCATAGAATAGTTAGGGTTGGAAAGGACCTTAAGATCATCTAGTTCCAATCCCCCTGCCAGGGGCAGAGACACCTCACACTAAACCATGACACCCAAGGCTCTCTCCAACCCAGCCTTGAACACAGCCAGCGATGGAGCATTCACAGATTCCCTGGGCAACCCATTCCAGTGCCTCACCACCCTTTCAGTAAAGAATTTCTTCCTCATATCCAATCTAAACTTCCTCTGTTTAAGTTTGAACTCGTTACCCCTTGTCCTCTCACTACAGTCCCTCATGAAGAGTCCCTCCCCAGCATCCCTATAGGCCCCCTTCAGATCTTCACTTGGTGCAGATATCCTATTTCCAAAACACGAAAGGGTTTTTCTATAGGAAGCTCTCTCATTTTCATGGAACTACATCAGCTCACAAACATCTTCAAGCCTGTCTAATTTCAGCAGCCTCTTTGTGTCATTTACTGTGTTTCAAATACTAGCAACAGATCTCCTCAAACATATATGTGCAAAACAAACAAGTCACTGGGCAAAAAATTAGTTATTTCTGCCCCAGAGTTCAGTATTCTCTTTTCCCCTTTGTAATGATATTTGAATAACCTATGCGAGTCAATGATTTTGGTTATATTTACTTTTTCAGAAAACATATTTCTTCTTTGCTGTTCTCATTTCTTTGTTATTTAGCCTGCAAAGGTTAGTTCGTGTTTAATATTGGGGTTTTTTTTATTTTTTTCCTCTCTGTGGCTGTCACTGTGTAGTACGAAGGAACTTAATGAACAGAGACATGCATATTATGTTGTTCTAAATGTCAGAATAGGGGCTGTGAAGAAGCACAGTAATGAAATAGAAAATATTGTCTCGCCTTTTCTTTATTTCTCAAACAGAAGAACACAAATTTTTAAAGGTGCTGCCTACGACTTCTAGGGCTCTGACTTTTACAATGTTAGCTCTACACTGACCTAAAACTCTGCCAGGAAGATCGGTCCTACAGGATTCCTTTAGTGGCTTGCATAAAATCTGCTCACATTACTTGTGTACAGACTGCTCTTTGCTCAACATTTGTTAAAACCATTTGAAATAATAAATCAATAAAATATTTCTAATACCTGACTGCAAACCACTTAAAGCAGCTTTGTGAATCAGTGTGAGAATCAGTTTCTTCTGCAGACTGTTAGTGCAGCGATCAGACATCTCTCTGACCACCAAAATCCCAAGGGAAAAAAAAAAGGTATGATTTCAGCGCTGTTCCGCCTGTCCTACCACCCTACAGCCCAATGAAAGCTTTCAGGATGCAATTCTGTCCTGACTTCTTACACATCACCATGGATTATTATGTCTCAAGCCCCAGCCTTAAGAGCATATTAATTTCCAGCATAGGATAACTTAGGGTCTTCATGAAATCCAGCATTAGTGCTGAATTGATAGAAATCTTCTTGTTTCATTCATGTGCCAGCTACACACTCAACACTATGACCTGATCTTCACGATGCGCCACAATTCGAGAAAGAGCTGTCACAACAGTCTTCCCTCTCTGGTAGGAGACAACAATCTTCACTCTCCACCCATGCAAGGAGCATGCAACACAAATGTATCCACAGCTCCTGCGACTCAACGCGCTGCATGTGCAGTTTGCTTGCTCCATTGTTAAGATCTGCGAATGTTTAGGCATAGGGACTGCCTCACAGAGGCACAGAACACAAGCAGTCTTCAATATAACAATACTTTGTTAATAAGTTATTGTAGTAAATATAGCCTTGTAAAAAATTGTAATGGCATAACTACCCTTTACAAGACTTTCCTGATAAAACTGTCACACTGCCTTCTAATTGGGAAGAGAGAAACAAATATCCAGCTACTATCAAGACAGTTTAAGTACGCCTCAATGTGCAGTGATCCATGAATCCCTTATTAAACTCTAGAGATCCTTTCCATCGCCTACTTAGCAGGAGCATAAGTCAATAACAAAGAAGCACTAAATTAAGTTTTCACAAGCCTGTTGGTCTCCTATAATTGAGCAGGAAGCCAAAGGACTTTCTTATGCATTATGTGTTACTAAACCATGTTTCTCGCGCTAGACTGCAGTGTTTGGGAGTATGCACCATTCAATCAACCACTATAAATAATTGGGCAACACCTATCTGTTCCCTTCTTCATCTATACCTTCCCAACACAGCACAGGACTTTAGGACTGGGGAACAAAAAAGGGGAACACAACCAGAATGCAGGAATATTCTCAGTGAGCTGTTTGGTGAGACATCTCTGTGAGGAAATGTTTTCAAATAAATTCAAAAATAAGTCTGAATAATTCATGAAAGAGTTTTGCAGGCTGCTCATGAATAGAAAAAGACAAACTCGAGATAACTCATTGTCTGGAGCAAATTACTTGTACAAACCTTGTTCTTTGTATTATTATTATTTAGCAATTTTATACCAGTCAGCAAGTACCAGGGTCTCTAACAACTGTGCAAGTACCAAGAACTATGGATGCATGAAGACTGTGATTTGCTTTCCATCTAGACTACAGATCAACTGCTTCCTTATATAAACACATCAGCAAGCAAAGGAAGAGTGGAAAAGTGTTATGACAGAGAAGGACAACCACATGGTTATACAGCTAGATTACCAACAACCCATTTCCCTACAGCCTGTTATGAAGAATCTGTAAACTAAAAATTCCTTCATTTTTCTACATCCTTCAGTGGACAGAAAAGAGGTCTGAAATTGCCCAGTATCCCATCTGTGACAGGAGGCAATAGCAGACAGACAACTGTATCCTGGGCTGCATTAAGAAAAGCGTGACCAGCAGGTCCATGGAGGTGATCCTGCCCCTCTACTCTGCTCTTGTGAGACCTCACTTGGAGTATTGTGTGCAGTTCTGATGTCCACAACATCAAAAGGACATGGAACTGTTGGAACAAGTCCAAAGGAGGGCCATGAGGATGATCAGGGGACTGGAGCACCTCCTGTATGAAGACAGCCTGAGAAAGTTGGGGCTGTTCATCCTGGAGAAGAGAAGGCTGTGTGGAGACCTCATAGCAGCCTTCCAATATCTGAATGGGGCCCACAAGGATGCTGGGGAGGGACTCTTCATGAGGGACTGTAGTGAGAGGACAAGGGGTAACGGGTTCAAACTTAAACAGGGGAAGTTTAGATTGGATATGAGGAAGAAATTCTTTACTGTGAGGGTGGTGAGGCACTGGAATGGGTTGCCCAGGGAAGCTGTGAATGCTCCATCACTGGCGGTGCTCAAGGCCAGGTTGGACAGAGCCTTGGGCGGCATGGTTTAGTGTGAGGTGTCCCTGCCCATGGCAGGGGGGTTGGAACTAGATGATCTGAAGGTCCTTTCCAACCCTAACTATTCTATGATTCTATGTTTAGGGAGAAAGCATTAAAAATTGTCTATATAGAGGGTGATCCTTTCCCTTATTGATTTTCAGCAATCAGCAGATTATACTCTTCTTAATTCAGAAACTATTGCTACTATAGTGCCTATTAATGAAAAGATCAGAGAAAGCAAGCAAGGATGATCAAAGAATGGCTTTTTTTTTTAAGTGAGAAATTACTCCAACTTTCAATCCAAAAAAGAATAACAAATGAGATATGAAAGAAATCTGTAAAGTCACAAGTGTCCCAAATTGATTTTTTACTGATTTTGAATACACAAGACCCAGCACAGCAAGTGAAACTGGTAGGTTCAAAATACCACATCTACATGAGTGAGAAAATTCCTTTCCACTGCATTTTCCGGATACTGAAACAACATCAGTTCAAGGGGAGATAGGAGTTCAGGGAAGAGATGTGCACTAAGGTCAACTAAAAGAAAATATGTCTAGCACAATGTTTGTGCAAGCTTTCCCAGGCATGCAATTTTAGCCTCTGTTAGAGAGGGAATATAGCCAAGTATGACAATCCTTTTGTTCTTACAGCAACTACAGGTAGCTTCAGCCCCCATGAATTCGTCTAAATCTGTTTATAGTTATTCATATTTTTGGTATCTATAAAAACCACCGCTAGGCAATTCAATGTTTGCCAAACATGGATACTAGTATTTCCTTTCTTACTCCTGTATAATTCAAACAGTAGAGCAATATGTATGGCAGTTTCTTTTATACTCAAATAACAGGGGTCCCTGGCATGGTGACAACTTTTAGAGGAGACAACAGTATGAATTATAATGAAGAGAGCCAAAATGAGGCATCCATCTCCCTCAAATCTTTTAAAGATAGCCCCAAACTTCATGCTTGTCAACAGAATGAAACAAATTTACTCAGTCTAAGAAGAATTTAAAATACTACCACCACCAATCCACAGAGAAGGAAATTGTGATTCCATAATAGCTAAAGCCCAAAGGTCAAGACACTGAGTGACGGCATCTCCTGGCTCAGAAAAGGACCAATTCCCTGCTTTCAAGCCCTTTTTTCAACATTGAAACCCATTTTCACAAATTCTCCTTTCACGGAAATATTTCTGAGCAGCTCTACATGTGATTAATGAATTAAAAACAGAAAGCAGATATAGTCAGTTGCAAAGTAAGCGTAATGACAGATTTTCTTCCAGTGGCAGAAATAGGCAGTAAAGAGGTAAAGGAAGATAAAAACAAGGGGAAAAAAACGCCGGTCATCTTTATATATTCCAATACAAAGGGGCAAATAGTTAAGCAGGAGACAAAGTTTCCTTTCAGAAGACAAATGTTAGTATGGAAGGAATCGATTACACACTATAATTGCATTGATGCTTAAAAGCCATTAGCATGAGAGCTCTGTGCACATTGCAAGAGGGAAATGCAGTCTTCTGTTTATTCATTTCACTGAATACCCATACAGGCCTTTTGGGGATTATTTCAGAATTAAGACCAGAAAAGGGTGAAGCCCTAAACTACTTGGAAGGAAATTTCTTCTCTTAACACTCCATTATATTTACTGTCAATCAGTAGTTCTTGCTTAAACATGAAGTTACTGCCAGTGATTTAGAGTGAACACCCAGAAAGGGTGAAAGGGTCGACCGCTGAAAAGCACTAAGCTGTTCTGTGCCTAGCCAGCTCTTGGGCTTGCTATTGAAACACTTAGAGACATTCTGGAGGCTCTGGGCTTTGCCAAGGGACAAAGATTTTAAGTGCTGAGAAACCATTTCTGAAGCATATCTGCAAGTAAAAACTATCTGTTGCTGTGTCTCAAACACCTGAGCTTACATGCACTGGCAGCTAAAAGAGAACAGCATATAACACCTGCAGAAGAAGAGGGAGCATGAAAGAAGAGACTTTATGGAAACATGCCACTCAGCCATTAAGATTCTGCTTTGCAAGCTATATTTATGGTAGTGCCTCCCTCGTTAAGACCCCGAAGTTTCTGAAGGATTTAGAAATACCCATAAACTCCAAACACAGTATCTCCCAAACCAGCAATCCAAGCCTCTACTTGAACACAATTCACACAGCTCTGTGTGAAGAAAGAATGAAGAGGAAAAATATCATAAAGGGCAACAAAGTTGAAAGGCTGAAACTAGGTCTTTCCTTGGGAAAGGAGCCATGTCCTAGGGAGGCCTGGGTATGCAGGGTTACACAGAACAAGAAAACTGGGTTTCATGTGGTATATACAACACCCAGATTGGTTATTCTGAAGCTCACTACAGAATATAAAAGTGAAAAATTAGCATGCAATGAATAATTTGTTTAGCACTTTACTGTTTAAACAAATTACTTTCATGAATGCAATGTGTATTCAAGCAATAAATCACTGTTTAGCACTCTGTCACAAGCAAAAGATACTACTTGACAGAATTACTGAGGGGTGCTGCATGGCCACAAGGAAAGTACATGAGAGTTAAGGATGACATCCTTGAATAATAGACTGCCTCCCTCTCACCCTAGAGAAGAAACTTAATCTTTAAAACTTTCATCAGGGGCAGTAGGGGTACTGAAACCTATGACCATAAGTGCCTTTCATCTTTAGGTCCCCAAAGTGCCTGAAAACATTAACTGATCACTCCTAATAACAGCTCTGTGCTGTAGGTTGGTTTTATTACACATGTCAAGCATGCAAAGTTTAAAAGAGTTTTTTACAGAAGGCAGGGAGGGAATACTTACTCTGATGAAACTCCTGAAATCATTCTTCCCTTGTCCTTGAGTGCATGGAGAGATAGACTTCATAAGATTCTAACCTGCTCTAACTTTAAATCACAACTTCTGCCCTGTCTATCTCTAACAAGGTATGAGTCAAATTCAAGCTTTCTATTCTTTCTCTATTCCTTCTGTCTTTTTGCACCACCACAGATGGGAACATACTTTTTTGACTGATTTTCAGTCAGTGATGAACAACACTGTACTAACAGACACAAGGTATGTTTCCTAGAAACTGAGAAAAAAAAAAACCAAACTTGGTGCAAAAAGTCATTTGTATTCAGCAGTCTTCTGTTACATGTATTCAGGATATCTAGTTTTCCCCCTGAAAACACTCTGCTAGTACTCCCTATGCATCTTACACTAGCAAATGACAATAAAATGCATCACTCCATAAACAAACATGGTAGGTCTCATCTTACAGCAACCCTTCGTTAATGGAGTTAAATTAGAAATTAATTTGGCTGAGGCCTATGATTCAGAAAGTGCCTTATGAGCTTTCTGGCTGCCAACACTAATTTGGTGACTTGTTACTCCTCAATAGCGCTAAGAAGAAAAGATGTAAAATCAAGTACTTGTGTTCGCAGCTTCTCCCATATCAGCAGAAATCTCAGGGCCAAATTCAGCACAACACTTACTTTAGTTTGTCTGTTAATCACATGAACAACAAAACAAAGCAAGAATTTAATGCACTTGCTTTTCCATAAACAACTGAGACAAACCATCCATTCAGCTTGCACTCACTGGTCACCACAGTCAAGGAAGTGGGAGGAATTAAGAGTAACATAGCACTTTCTAGAATCTACGAACAGAATCATCACTTGATCTAGAAAGAGGCAGGGCAGAACGTAAGGACAACTAACCTTAATTAATTAGATGTCTTTATCACTGAAAATTAGATGACCACAAAACTCCAGAGGATTGAGCCCAACCTCAAAAAAGAGACATTTCAGCCATCACCCAGCATATTTTGTCATCTGAGATTTGTCTCATTACAGAAGGAAAGTTCTTTAGTTCCTTGCATTCTTTCACCCACTCTAGCTGCAACAAAGTATGCCAGGAGCAGCTGTCTGTAACAAGCTGGAAGGCATATTGAGACCAATTGTACTGCAAAGGTCATATTTTCCAAGCTATTTATTGACAGCAATTTGTAAGGTTGTAATGTCACAGGTTGTCAGTAATTCAAGACGGGAATTTGAAACAGTTAATAGGTCATCAATTCTTCACTTTCCCACCTTATCTCTTTCTCTCCAAAGAGCTGTTAAATCATATTTCATCTGTGCATATTCCCTGAACCTCAGTTTCAAAGGTTTCATTTGTTTATGGAAGAAACTTAGGATGTTAAGACGTAAGTAGTCCCTTAACAGGCACCCAGGGATCATAACAGACAAAATGAACATTTCAGACTTGGGATATAAATTCCTGTTAAAGGTCTATTCTCACTGGGGCTCTATATTCTGCAGAACAGGTTGATACTGTCAGAATAAAAACTGTTGTATTTTAGCAAAGAGGGGAGGACTTAGTCAAAAACAACTTGCTGAAGGAAGCAAGATACATTCAAAGTAAGATCCATCCCAGTTATTTTGAGGTTGGGGAAAGAATAAAAAATAAAAATTAGTTAAAAAAATAAATAAATAATAACACACACAAAAAGAGCCCTGGCATTAAAACATGAAGTTCAGGTTGTTTCTTTTCCTTTTCTTCTTCCTCTCTACTTCCCCATCCAATTTACAGCCACCAGCTAAAGATGAACCAGATCCCACTGGCATCATCAACTTCAACAGCCAGCCAGGACAACACTAGTAACAAGCACAAGCACAGCTATAACAACAACATACAAAGTTTGCACCTTGGAAATCTGCAACTACCGAGTGGGGCCTCTTACTGCATTTCCACCATGAAACAGGCATTGTTAAAACAATGCTTCTAGAAACTGAGAACATCTGCTGCAGCACTGATTCAAACTTCCTCAAGCAGCAGATCACACCAACCTTAAAATGGAGCTGCACGGTCATATCCCCATAGAAAGATTTAAATCGTGTCTATTACGTCAAAATAAAGCAACTGTCTGTGGTCAAAAGATAGGATTCATGGTCCATCCCCTGAGAAGCTTGAAACTAGCCTTGTGATGGGGAGATAGATATCTACCCTACAAGGGCAAACCTCCTCCAGACAAAATGGTTAGATTATTCTAATTTTCCTGATCTTATTTATAGCACAGACACACACACATAGAAAAAGCTGAAAAGTGTGACAGGACTGTCAGAAAGACAGAGTCACGCAAGACTACAACCTGCTACTGAGTCAAAAGATCAAATCAGCTGCACATGAGCAGTTATCTGCACCAGCTGCAGACTAACCACTGACTGAAGTGCAAAGGCAGCTTGCATTAAGCTACAACCTCCATATTTAAAAAGTGTATCTGATATTTACCTCCGCAGGGTTCAAAGCACATTCAGCTCACAGCCTTTGGGAAGGAGTCCAACAGGAATGAATGATTCCATCTTTTAATGGCCTATACTATTTATAGCTATTATATAAGCCAAGACATATTAATGCTAAATACCTTCAGGGAAGATATTAGGCCTGAGAAACTTTCAAGCAGCACTGTGGCCAAAATGACAGTCCCCTCAAGTTAATAAAAAAACAAAATAAACCCCAAGGTTTTTATTTTTTAAACAGGCCCTCATTACCCTCTACACCTTTCCCACGCTGCAAATTCCAGCCTCTTATTTCTCCTACTACATGTCTTAACCATGCTGGAGGGAAAAGGGGGGAGAGAGTAGGACTAATGGAACAGATGGAGGTTTTCCACCAAGCAGTGAGGGATGGAAACTGCACCCCTTGAGCAGAGTAAAGAAGGATGAGGGTATTAAAGGAAGACAAGACATTCTGACATGGGGTTCTTCCTATCTGTCAGGAAGAGAACTTGCTAGATTTTAACTGCCTCCTAGTTATAAAATAAAAAGAAAGGCACGTGCCTGTCTCCTTCAGAGGATTCATCTCTCAAAACTAAAGGGCAGGATGGTAAATTGCACCTCACCTCTCTCCCTCGGCATGCATTTTATCAAGAAGCTAACCCAAAAGAAGGGGAAGTCAAAGCATATTACAAACCAATGCTCAAAACTCTTATTAACCCACTAAGATGTGTGGCTAAGATCCTATTATCTGAAGGATAACAAACCTAAGCTGCCTCCTGCCTATATCATCAAGGCTTCCAGAAGAAAGCATAGGAGAGACACAGTAGTGCCAAGTGACTGGTGACCTTTATCTTCCTTTCTCCTCCTCCTCATCTTCATTCACGAGATAGCCTCATTTTATCATATATAAACTATTTAAATTTGGGGATTTCATGCAGTCTTTTTGGAGTGAAAAAGCCAAGTAAATTCCTGACTTCCTCTCTTAGCAGAGGGCAAAACCAAGAATAAAAGACTACTGGATGAAAGCCCATTACCAGAACTGTAGCATCCAAATCACTGACCTTTTTTTATGACATCTGACAAGTGCTATCTTCCAGGTGGAACAATGGTAATTAAAATCATCCTGTGGAATGAGATGCCCTTTTGGACTTCCAGACGTGATGTTAAGAAACAACAAGAAATAATCATTCCACTAGTGAGAGTACCTTTGATCTCTGAAAAAGCATAAGGTCCTTTGTCTCTTCATCACTTCCTTCAAATCATTTAGCTATGTTTTGAGGCAAACTTACACTAAACAAAAGCAGACCGACACACAGGTGCAAGGAAAATTTCCTTACGGGATATATCACCTTGATCCTGGAACTAGCCCACACATCCTGGTTCCCCTGTTGGTTTTGCCATATCCCTTATTGAGGTTGTTAAAAATGGAACGAAGTGTACCAAATGTAATTTTCAAAATTCCTATAAATTAAACAAAATGCTATTAATGCTTATCAACAAAATTAATGAGCCTGCCCGGGAGGTATAACATTGAAAAATGGCCCATTCCTCTCAACACACTGCAGAGAACTGTATTGTTTCATCAGCTGTATCAATGCAACAGTGAAAGCCGGAAGAAACCTATTTTGAGCTCTTCTGAAAAGTTCAGTCTGTGTAGTACAAATGTTTTAGACTGAAAACTTTGGAGTTTCAGGACTTGTGGGTGTCCTTCCACAGCAGATTAACATCATACGAGTTCCTTTCTACAAGTATAGAAGTATTGATTCCCAAACTCAATGGGCAAGATTCAAGGTCTGACAAGGGATCCAGACACTTGAAGCTCTGGTAAGTGACAGATACTCTGAGAGCACTACAGCATTGGTTTAGATATTTCACTTCAGAAGCACTTAACAGCTTGAAAATTATTTCTCTATCTTCTCATATTCCTTTCCTTACACAAGAAACTTTATTTCTGAATGCAAACAATAGCCAAAGAAGCATCTTCCTCCCACTTGCATTTCTGATTTTCCAGCACTGCATTCCCAAATTCTAGTCCACTGATCTTTCCACTCAGCCTTATTAAACTTCATCCTATAGCAAACCAACCTGCCTTTGGCCTCAACTAAGAAGGGGCTTTAGAGATCTGAATTTAGCCCCAAAGCTGGATATTGCTTCCATACCTCTCTCATCTGCAAGCAATTATCCCCAAAAATATCCCCAAAAAACACTAGAGAAATAGCACAGATTCATTCATTATAGAAATTATTCAGGAGGTTTCTCTGCTAACAGAAACTTCAAGCCCTGTCACCAGTTCAGTGACCCATCTACTGAACTAATTTGTCCTACAATTGTAGTCAGCCATTTATCAAGACACAGGTATGGAATGAAGCTTCATATCCCATTCCCTTTGACTCATGTTTTACACTTGACACGTGTGCCTCCAGGGAACTACATACAATTTCTTCCATCTCTTCTGCTTGCTCAACACCTGTTCTCAGGGAGAATGGTATTTCTGTATTTCTGCCTTTGAGCTACCCAAGCAACTGAATAAATAAGTCTTATGGAAGAAAAATATTCTCATCATGTCACCTACCACCTTTATCCTTAGCAGCCTGATCCATAAAGCTCAGTAGGGAAAGTAGATTATTAGCCTTTACCCTTGGCTTGCTGTTAATCAAGTCGTTCAGTATTGTACTATAAGCACTACTAACAGCATGTATTTCCTAAAGAGATTAAAGTAACAGACAAACTAGTGCCACTCTATAGGTTTCCAGTGGAGCACAAATAATTTCCACCAGTTGGGAGTATTATTCAGGGAAGGCAAGACATTCTGAGAAATTCCTACAACTGGGATAATGCACTCTGAGGAACAGATCTTTAGCCAGTGGAAAGCAGCAAAACATCATGAATTATTACCTCCAATTTCCTTCACTGAAAGATTTGCCTCACTACAACTAGAAGAGCCCAAATCAAAGAGATAACGTACCCAAGGGCTGCAACTCTTCCACTGCACAAACTGCACTAAAAGTCTAAGAGATCCAAAAAAGACACATAAGCTACAGGAAGCTCAGCTCTCCCCAAGGGATTTCCCTTATTCTTTTTCCACGGAAGAAAAAGTTCAGTGCACACATTTGAAGGCTCCCCCCACCCTAAATGAAACAAAAAAAGAAATTCCATTAGTACCAAATTTATTAAAATTAAGTTTGTCAGAAAGACGAATGAGAGCCACTTCCAAAGGGTGTTATTTGCACCATGCTCACAGGAAATACATGCCTGATAGTGGAAGGTGGCTGGAGAAGCAACACTGTATGTTACCTTCACCACGAATAAGCTCCCTCAGTTTTATCATGGGCCTTGCACTATCTCTGGTAATAAAGAGTTGCTTGATACTACAGCAGGGGCTTACATGCAATTTTATGAGATAAAAAAGCTTGCTTTCCTATTTGTGTTAGAAAGACAGAAACTACAACTTAAAAAAAATCTCATGAAGCAGACACAAACACATGTATCTTTCATCCAGGAAAAGTCTCATGAACCTGAAAGCTGTCATGACTTTTTGAATGATGAAGATGTTAATACCAAGACCAAGCATTACCAACCCATAGCCTTGGATTTTTCTGGGGGAAGTCACAGCCAGCGTGAAAAGGTATCAGCTCCACAGATTTACTTATGACAACCCAAAACAAAATTCATCTCCAAGTAATGAGCTTCCTAGCATTTTACAAGGGATTATCACTGCACAAACACATCTAAAGATTAAAGACTACTCAGCTGTAACTAGCTGACATGTCCTTAAACCAGTAAAATCTTGCCACAAAAACTGTTTTACTCTTCCTCTTTTTAAATCAGTTTCCTTGTCAATAGAAAAAAAGAATGTTAAGCATTCTAGAAGATTATTAAAGCAAAACTAGGCTGCAAAAAGAAAAATGTCACATTGTTCCAAAAATAAAATAATAAAAAAAAATAAAAAGTAAGTCCTTTGGCTTTAGTTTCCTTCACAGAGCAAACACGTTATTTACTGCTAGCTCCATGTTAAATTTCTAGCACAGGAAAAGGCACAGAAAACAACAGCGCAAAACGAACCGGAGCCGGCAGCTCAGCGGACACGAGCAGCTGACCCACAGGGGGCAGCGCCAGGAGGAGGAGCACCGGCCCTGACTGGGTAAAAACCTGCCCCTGGGAGCGCGGCGAACAGGGAGGCTCGAGGCAGTTAGAGCAGGCAGGCAGGCGGGATGGAGAGCACTCGCCTCATGACCAGGGCCCGATCGGGGAGCTCTGCTCCGGCTGCCCTGGCGCTGGCCAGGGTAGGCACCCAGACAGAGCCGATGAGAGGGGAGGATGCAGCGCAGAGCTCGGGGTGTAGAGAGCGCCTGCACTGCTCTCCTGAGGAGAGGGTGCGCAATGGGCGGGGCTGCACTCTGTGCTCCCTGGTGGAGGTCCTCCTGCAGCACGGGGCTGAGCTGTGGGAAGCTGTCAATAGGCTGAAAGCTGTCAGGGATGATTAGAGGAAGCAGCACTGCTTGGTCAGGCCCAAACTGTGCAGGGGCCTCAAGCGTCCACTGTAGCTCATGCAGGAAAGAAGGAGGCCGCTATCCCAGGAAGCTGGGAAACAGTCACAGAAAAAAAAAAAAAAAAAACCACAAAAAAAGGAGGTAGAGGACAATTAAAGCAAGGGGCTTCCTCCTAAATCTGTTGTCCCCACCCAGAACCGCTTTGCTGTCCTGCAGGGGGCTGATGAGGAAACACACTCCCACCAGGAACTGATGCACTGGTAAAGAAGATCACTAGTGGTGCTGCCAGAAAAAACATCAGGCCGTAGTAGTAGGGGACTCTACTTTGAGAGGAGCAGAGGCACCCATCTGTCAGCCTGACTCAGGCTCAAGGGAGGTGTGCTGCCTACCAGGGGCTCGGATCAGGGATGTTGCAGAGAAGCTGCCTGCTCTAGTGGGTCCCACTATTACCCACTTCTAGTGATCCATGTGAGCGCTACTGATATAGATAGCAGCAGCCCAGAGAACATAAAGAAGGACTACAGAGCTCTGGGAGAGGTGGTTAGGGGCTCTGGAGCTCAGACTGTCTTTTCATCAATTCTCCAGGTTACAGGACAGGACCTTAAAAAGGCTAGGAGGATTGGCCAGGTTAAGAAATGGTTAGAAGGCTGGTGCCATAGTCAGGGTTTTGGGTATCTTGAACAGGGGACTCAATTTAGTAGGCCAGGTCTACTGGGGGCTTGTGGAGCTGGTCTGACAACAAAGGGGAAGAGCGGTTTTGGTAGGAGGCTTGCCAGACTGGTCAAGGATGCTTTAAACTAGATGTGTTGTGGGAGGGGGGCATCATTCCATCCCACACCCAGTCAGTTGCCAGCACCTATAATAAATGCTCGGAGCAATGCAGAGATATTCCAGCTGCTCCAGCCAATGAGCCAGCTTCAGTTGGAGCTCAGCTCAGGTGCCTCTATACAAATGCCCATAGCATGGGGAACAAGCAAGAGGAATTAGAGATGTATGCACGTCTATGGGGGTATGATATCATAGGCATCACAGAAACATGGTGGGATGGCTCCTATGACTGCTGTGCTGGAATGGAAAGTTACAGGCTCTTTAGGAAAGACAGGCCCGGTAAGCGGGGAGGGGGAGTTGCTATTTATGTTAGGGATACGCTGGAGAGTATGGAACTCTGTCTGGGGACAGATGAGCAGTCAGTGGAGAGTTTGTGGGTCAGGGTTAAAGGGAGAACAGCAAAGGGAGACATTATTGTGGGGATCTGTTACAGACTGCCTGATCAAGAGGGCTCAGTGGATGAAGCGTTCTATAGACAGACAGGAATAGCCTCACACTCGCAGGCCGTCATTCTTGTGGGGGACTTCAACCACCCTGATATCTGTTGGAGGGACAGTACGGCCCGGCACAAGCAATCCAGGAAGTTCCTCAATTGTGTGGAAGACAACTTCCTTCTGCAAGTAATAGAGGAGCCGACAAGGAGAGGTGCCATGCTTGACTTCGTCCTCACCAACAGGGAAGGGCTGGTTGGAAAAGTGACCCTCCAGGGCAGCCTTGGTTGCAGTGATCATGAGATGGTCGAATTTGAGAACCTCAGGACAGTGAGAAGAGCGTGCAGCAAGCTCACTGCCCTGGACTTCAAGAGAGCAGACTTTGGCCTCTTCAGGAACCTGCTCAGTAAGATTCCATGGGATATAGCCCTAGAGGGCAGGGGGAGCCCAAGACTGTTGGTTGATATTCAAGGATCACCTACTACAAGCTCAGGAGTGTTGCGTCCCAACTAGAAGGAAGTGCAGCAGGAGGGCCAGAAGACCTCCTTGGATGGATAAGGAGCTGCTGAGGAAAATTCTAAGGAAAAAAGAGGCTTATAAAAGGTGGAAGCAAGGACAGACAGCCAGGAAAGAATACAGGGATGTTGTCCAGGAAGCTAGGGACCAGGTTAGGAAAGCCAAGGCCCGCTTAGAATTAAACTTAGCTAGGGATGTTAAAGATAACAGGAAGGGATTTCTATAGGTACACAGTGAATAAAAGACAGACTAGGGACAATGTGGGCCCCCTCCAGAAGCTACCAGGAGAACTGACTGCCCTGGATTTGGAGAAGGATGAGGTTTTTAATGACTTCTTTGCCTTGGTCTTCACTGGCAAACACTCTGACACCACCACCCAAGTCTTGGAAGGCAGATGCAGGGACTGTGAGAATGAAGACCCTGGGCCCACTGTAGGAGAGGATCTGGTTCGAAACCCTCTTAAGAACCTGAAGTGCATAGGTCCATGGGACCAGATTAAATCTATCCGCGGGTCCTGAAGGAGCTGGCAAATGAAGTTGCTAAGCCACCGTCCATCATATTTGAAAAATCATGGCAGTCAGGTGAAGTTCCCAATGACTGGAAAAAGGGAAATATAACCCCCATTTTCAAGAAGAGGAAAATGGATGAGCCGGGGACCTACAGACCAGTCAGCCTCACCTCTGTGCCTGGCAAAATCTTGGGGCAGATTCTCCTGGAAGGCATGCTAAGGCACATGAAAAACAACAAGGTGCTTGGTGACAGCAAGCATGGCTTCACTAAGGGGAAATCCTGCCTGACCAATCTGCTGGCCTTCTATGATGGAGCTACAGAACTGATGGACAGGGGTAGAGCAGTTGATGTCATCTACCTGGACTTGTGCAAAGCATTCAACACTGTCCCAAACAACATCCTTTTCTCTAAATTGGAGAGACATCAATTTGATAGGTGGACCACACGGTGGATAAAGAACTGGCTGGATGGCTGCATGCAAAGAGTTGTGGTCAATGGCTCAGTGTCCAGCTGGAGACCAGTAATGAGTGGTGTCCCTCAGCGATTGGTGCTGGGACCGGTCTTGTTCAACATCTTTGTCAGTGACATGGACAGTGGGATTCAATGCACCCTCAGCAAGTTTGCCGATGACACCAAGCTGTGTTGTTCGGTTGATAAGCTGGAGGGAAGGAATGCCATCCAGAGGAACCTTGACACGCTTGTGAGGTGAGCTGATGCCAACCTGATGAAGATTAACCATGACAAGAGCAAGGTCCTCCACCTGGGTTGGAGCAATCCCAGGCACAGCTACAGGTTGGGCAGAGAAGAGATTCAGAGCAGCCCTGCAGAGAAGGACTTGGGGGTGGTGGTCGATGAAAAAATGAACATGAGCTGCCTTCAGTGTGCGCTCACAGCCCAGAAAGCCAACCGTATCCTGGGCTGCATCAAAAGGAACTTGACCAGCAGGTCAAGGGAGGTGATCCTGCCCCTCTACTCTGCTCTTGTGAGACCTCACTTGGAGTTTTGTGTGCAGTTCTGGTGTCCTCAACATAAAAAGGACATGGAACTGTTGGAACAAGTCCAGAGGAGGGCCATGAGGATGATCAGGGGACTGGAGCACCTCCTGTATGAAGACAGCCTGAGAAAGTTGGGGCTGTTCATCCTGGAGAAGAGAAGGCTGCATGGAGACCTCAGAGCAGCCTTCCAGTATCTGAAGGGGGGCTATAGGGATGCTGGGGAGGGACTCTTCATTACAGACTGTAGTGAGAGGACAAGGGGTAACGGGTTCAGACTTAAACGGGGGAAGTTTAGATTGGATATGAGGAAGAAATTCTTTTCTGTAAGGGTGGTGAGGCACTGGAATGGGTTGCCCAGGGAAGTTGTGAATGCTCCATTGCTGGCGGTGTTCAAGGCTGGATTGGACATAGCCTTGGGTGGCATAGTTTAGTGTGAGGTGTCCCTGCCCACAGCAGGGGGGTTGGAACTGGATGATCTTAAGGTCCTTTCCAACCCTAACTATTCTATATCCTATGATTTTGCTCGTGAAGAAACAGATCTTCAGGCAATAGCTCTGGTTCACCAATACCAATCTCACCAGGAAAAAGAGACACCCTGGAGTCAGGCAGAGCCAAAGAGTTTTTTGTTGTTTGTTTCCTTCTAGTTTTCCTTATTCTTTCCTCCCTCTATATGCAGAAAGAAAAGTAATTGCTCATGTCAAACCATCACAATGAGAAGGAATTCTATGCCTAGCAGAAAGAAAGGCACAAATTGAATGTAACCCTTGCCTTTAGGTGCACACAGCAAAGCTCAGATCATCCCATCCGGCTGCAGTAGCAGTACTGGAAACACAGAATGGCACAAACAGCAGCCTGATGCTACTGGATCCAGGAAACCCCCAGTAATCACTCCCAGTGCCTCTGCAAGCCCCTGCCGACCTCCTCCTCAAAGAGGCTGCTCCTGTAAGTACTGCCAGGTAATATAGCTGCCCCCCACTGACATTTGTCTTCATTCTTGCTCAATAGTAATCATTAAAATGCCAACATCATTCACAGGGGAATAGTCACACAAGTTCAAGATACTCAGAAAATGCCTTCATCTCCTAATTGGGAGAATGTGTGGAAAAAATCAGGAGAGAACAGAGCAGCTTCTGGTTGAACAGTATGTATGTTTTAGGAGAAAACCTCTCCGATACTCAGTTGTCTTTTCTAGACCAACTGTACCTACTATCCTTGGACTTCTGAAACCACATGCCGCCACAGCAGAAACTGACTGGTCCCACTGAGTTCATCTACACCAAAGAATAAGCTATTGTGGAAAAGGCCACTATGTAAATAAAGCATGGCTGATTTTCATTTCAGCTTGTGCAGATGAGGAAATGATGGTCGTAACTTCCACACCCAATTACCCAACTTGTGCTGGCAATTACACTAATTCCATGCACAAATTAGACACAGCATGGCATGAGCACGTTGTTTATGCAATGATCTGCATATCCAATTATCATTATTTTTTTAATCTGGCCTTAAAACTTTTAGTGACTGATACTGAAAGACTGGTAAGCAGGAAGGGCAACAGACCATGTTTTTTCTGGAGATGCATGTTCATTTCAGGGATACTGCTGTTTTGCTGAATAACAAATTCACTTTCTTCTTTTTCACTTCCTGAGGACAAAAGTTCTGATTTCTGCCTGTAAGTACTTTGAAAAACGCAGAGTATGGATAGCAAGGGGAGGTAGCCTTATGGTGACAAGCAGTTTGCATTCGTACAGGAGCAAATTACTGTTTCAATTCTGGATGACTTGCAAAGCTGATTAATATAGTTCCTCCTTCCATATATATAACCAACAATTCACAATAAAGATTCAGAAGATTTTTGGGTTGTTTTAGTTTAGGATTTTTTTGGAAGTGAGGGGCAGAAGATCAAGATGGTATGAAACAAGTCTGTCTCTCATATTAAATGAGTCTCACCACTTGTAGGAAATAGAAAAGTGTTACTCACTGTTCTTTGCCCTTTTCTATATTACTTGTTAGAAAAGAAGATAGATACAGGAAAATGGAATAGGAAGAGGAAGAAAGGCTCCATAGGAAAATAAAAATAGAACAAAACCAAAACACATGCAACAGGCAGGAGAAAAGCTTTCAAAAAGATCAAGTCTTACACTCAAACCAGTTTGTCAGGTTTTTTATGGGTGTAAATCAAGACATATCTTCTGAATTTTGATGGAAAAAAAATAGGGGTGAAAAATACTGATTTTCTCAGCTTAGCTTCAGATCCAAATCAGAATGTCAGATATGTTTATCTTTCTGCTTGCCTGCCTGCACTGACCAGCCACATGACCCTGAATGGGCAGAGGTGCCCAAGAAAGCTCTTAACAGCTATATTGATTGTGCTGGTCAAACTTCGTCAAGGGGCAGCTACGACAGCAACGCTCCTTCAATCACAGCTGTGTTGTCAACACAGACATTTATGTTTAGAGAATATTTGACCAGTACAATATATAAACAAATCTACATATGCGAAAGACTTTTAGCACAGACTTACATCTTCAGTTATGTGAATACTGTTAGCAGCAGTCTCTAGATTGAGGGCAACTGCTCTGCAATTAAACAAAATACCTTATACTAAATAAAACGCCATATTTAATTTATCTTTTTTTTTCTTAAGTAAATAGATTATTATGACTGCAGGTTCTTAATTGCTTTTAAATGCTGATGGTTTGGTTAGAATAAAAATGTTCAAGCTAAACTCCCTTTAAGTGCACCGTTCAATCTCAATTAAACTTGTCTATTTTTACATTAAAAAGGCATGGTCTCATTCACTATTTCTGAAGAAAATATTCAAAAGCTTTAATATATATATATAAAAATATCCAAACAGCTGTTTTCTCCACTTGCCCATTGTCTTTAGAACTGCTCCATCCTTCCCTCCTCCCCCTACAGATAAAACCTCAAACCAACAAAACATGAAAACATTTAGCAAAATCCCGTCCAGCACAGGGTTCACAACCAGTTCTACCCTGAGCTGTCTAATACTTAACATTTCAAACAATCATCTATTCCAAGATATCATTAGTTATTCCAGCCACCACAGAGACCCAGTCCCTCAGCAGGCTTTCTGTCCCTCATTCTCAATAGTGAATTAGGCAACTAAAAACATCTGTGGCTGATTTTTTCCACTTCGCCCTAATGTGTTAAATCAGAAATGTTATTCTCCTTTGCTTTTCACTTACAGGACAAATCATCTCATTTTATGCATTGTACTAAAGACATAAAGCAAGCTATAGGAAAACAAAACAAAACAAAACAAAAACAAACAAACAAAAAAAATCCCCCCAAAAAGACAGGTTCAGCTTTCATTCTGAGTGTAAGATTGTGTCTGTCTTTTTTTCTACCCAAATCCAGCTTCTCCAAGCCTGTCACTTGCACAGATGAGTCACCTTCTATTGGCAGCTGTTGTCTGCCTTTTGAAGGGAATGAAGGAATCAGGTCCTAGAAATTTGTTTCTGAAAGAAAAGACAAAAAAACCAAAACAGAGCTACACAAATTAGTCAAACAGGGTTTCCTTTCTCCCTTCTTTGACGGGGTACAGCTTTAGATATCTGGAAACAAAAGGATGCAGACGTACATGTAAAAATACAAAGAGAGTCAGAACTCGGCATACCACATCTCCTAGGTGACTGAACTCTTCAGACATCATGCAAAAGATGAGGTGAGATGACGAGTTTCTAAGTGCTGGTGTTCCAGGAAAACAGGGGGCAGCAACATCAAACAAAAAGTTAAACTGTATTTGTGGACTGTTTCTTTGTGTTTCATTCCCTGATATTTTCACTGGCTATAAACACTGACATTTATTAGCTCTTCACCTGTAAAGTGGACAGGAGACTTATCACAGTCCTAAAATCAGATATCAAAAGTAATTTTTCTCCCTGTTTCAAACTGAAATCACCTCAGAATCTGTATGGTAATACCAGCCCACTCATCTTCCAAAAGTAAGTTTTGAGAATGCAACTGTCTGTAGGAAGCAAAAACTATCTTCAGACCTGCAGCATCATTCACAGGGCTGTTGGAGTAACACAACACAAGAATGGCATTTTAGGCAGCCCTGTAGTTTAAAATCTAAATAATGGAAATGAAAATTAGCTGTACAAAATCAATGATCAGCGCCATAAGTTTGCACTCAAATCCCCAGTTTCTGTAGTCCTATCCAAACAGGATACCTGATCTGCATTGTCTGCACATTAAGATGGATAGATTAATTATTTCCATTAGCCAGCACAGCATTGTGAGTCTCATGTGAGAGATTCTGCTGAATCCTTACTTTGAAATGCAGTAGTGGTTTAAACGCAAGCCTACAGGTCTCAGAGAGACCTTATATACTTCATAGTTTCAGAGAAAGATACACATGTCCAATTCATCTTCATGGCCAAATATATTATCATGTGCACAATAGCAGTGCTTAGCTTGGGTTCTATTCATGAGTTGTAGTTTTACATGCACTGAGCAGTAAGAAGTTCCCTATAGACTTTGGTCATTTCCTGTAAAAGGAGTGTGGAAGTGGTGCTGATCAGGATGCTGCTGGGCATGAAAAGACACAGGAGGGGATATCATAAAGCTGCCTACACAGCCTACTGCTTGCAAGACAGACACGCATCTGCCATCTGCTCCCAGTTTTCTTTTAGACACCATACTGCAAGGTAGCACATTATCTAACTGCCCTTAGTTACTGGCCATAATTGACTTGCCCATGATAAGCAGCTTAGAAGCTTCACTGTGAACTAGAAATCTCAGGCCAGATGTTCCAACCCCCTGCCTTACACAGCCAAATCACCCCCAGGTCTCGCACCAGAAAACTACGTTTCTGTAGTTACATAGCTCTGTCAAACAAGTGTCTCTTAGAAACCAGCTTTTTCTTTTCTGCACTTCTGTTTCTTTGCAATCTCACACTTTACCTACTGATGTTATTACCATCACCCTTGCCAAAAAGGAAGCACCACAGTTTACACTATTCGAGAAAAGTCCTTTAGGTTTTCATGAGAATTGAAATAGACTATTTCTAGAAATTTGAATAAGATGCTGTGCAAATAAGTTAGTTTAAAATCCATACCATTTCAGAAATATTTCCTCTGGACTGAGTCTTTGCAACCACTCTAGAGAAACTAACTGCATAGACAAAATCGATCATCATTTCTTGGTATTAGTTAAAATACAAGTCAGCTTCTATGATTTTTCTTTCAGTTCTCGATACCTGGCTTCATGTTTATCATAAGATTGATGTCTTTAATAATTCATTAAATTGCATTCCAGTGTGCAAGTTTTGTAAATGCTGTAACAAACAGTAATTGAAGTAAACTGTTTACAGACTAGACACAAATCCCTCCAAATTGTTTGTTTTGATTTGGAACAAGAACAAAATAACAGCACCACCTTCTTTAAATCAAACAGCCAAGACTCAGTGTGATGCTATGACCAAGGAGTAGTCATACAACCAAAGCTTGCTGTGCTTTCAGGAAACAAGCAAGCGCTTTATTGCAGTCAGAAAATGAAGACAGGTCCATAAAACCATGAGAGTCTAATGCAAGCACATGAGACCACATCCCATAGGAAAAAAGGCTAAAGAGGTTGTGGACATAGAAAACAATTTGGTCGAGCTGTTGTAAATGTTTTTTCAATCCAATAAAGCATCAAGCTGAGCCCCAAATCACAACCAGTATTTACTTCAACACATTTTATTAAGCTGTAAATAAGAACGGAACACTCATCTCCAGACCTTGTCAGCCTATGGGAGATTTTTACATACCACATATCATGTATGCTTCAGCCTCCTATTCTGGCGACTTTCTTCATCTGCACACACAGGCACTTAGAGAAATCTTTCACACAAGCTCACAGAAAGGGCTTTTAACTGCAGACAAAAAATATGTTACTCAGAATGACAGTGTTTCTCAGTAGCAGCGTAACAACTGAGATGGGAATTTACATCTCAGAAAGGAAAAGTGACGACCAAGGTAAGGGGATGAGTGTATCCATACAGCTTATAGCTCAATACCATACAGCTACAGTTGTTTCATACCTCTGGTATTTCTAAGCTAGCGCTTCCTGAGAGATGTATTCAAAGGACCCTAAACTGGGCTGTCAGTAAAAGCTGGCTAATTTTTCTCTGACAATACATTTTGAACCAAACATACAGCGAAAAGAAGTTATTCCATTGATCCATTTTCAGTTGAACAACTTGCTCTTTTTCTATTCAGAAGACGTCAAACATATAAGAGGAATTCCATGCAAATGGCCTATGTGGAATGTTGGGGTTTTTGTAATAAAAATTACTTCCACTTGAAAGCTCCTTCAGTTTTGCCGATTAACATACTGATGATGCATATTTCATGCTGAGTCTGGTGATCCATCGTGGACAAAATAATTTAATTGGATATCAGGTTTTTTAAGTGAAGGACATTGCAACCTTTTAATGTCCCCAATTGTTTTTCTCAGGCAACCCATACAAGGCCTTCTCCAGTTGCTTGCCATTAAGACAACTAAACCTGGGCACATGTAACACACCAATTAATATCCCTGCATTCTGTACAGCTTTATGGCAAACAATGGAGGAGAAACTGGGGGTGATAAGAAGAGAATGACAAATAATACAAGATGTAGTATGAAGGTTTGAAACCTCTAAGGTCACATCATCAAGGAGAGAAGGTGAGGAAAAGCAGCTACTAGTATGTGCAAGCATTAGATCACAATGGGATTACAATAAAGTTATCTCTGTGATGTAGCACAGCACTGCCAGAAGTAATTAGTACTCTATCTGGAAGATGCATATTATCAGCAAGAGATCTGTGATTACTTTTAGTTAGGCTAATGAAAGACCTGTGCTTTTCCTTATTCCAATTCATTTCTAGACTCTTCTATCCAGCTTTATCAACGCTGGGATTAACATCAGTAATAGGGCTGTGTGCATATTTACACAGTGTAATTAACTGCTGGGGGGAGACAGAAGGGAGCTCTTTAAGATCATTTATTAAAATGCAGGCACACTGCTAATCAGAGTCAAAATTCAGAGAGAAGTTATTAGAAAATAAAAACCCACTCCAGGATGAGAAAACAGGAGTTCTCTGGAGCCCTCCTTGGACAGATGAATTAAGTAGGTGTCCTGGGTTCAGCAATAGCAGTAATTTTTTTCTCCTTCTTAGTAGCTGATGCAGTGCTGTGTTTTTGAGTTTTAGCCTGGGAACAGCGCTGATAGCACTGACGTTTTTAGTTGCTACTCAGTAATGTTTACTCTGACCAAGGACTTTCTGAGTCTCATGCTCTACCAGGGAGGAGGGGAAGCCAGGAGAAAGCAGAGACAGGACACCTGACCCAAACTGACCAAAGAGGTACTCCATACCGCAGCACATCATGTCCAGTATATAAACTGGGGGCAGTCACCCAAAAGGGCTAGATCACTGTTCGGGTCGGGCTGGGTATTGGTCAGCGGGTGGTGAGCGGTTGTATTCTCTTCCCTTTTTATTTCCCTTATTATTGGTGGTGGCAGCAGTGGTTTGTGTTATACTTTAGTTACGGTACTGTTCTTTTCTCAACCCGTGGGAGTTACATTCTTTCGATTCTCCTCCCCATCCCGCTGGGAGCAGGGGGAAGGAAAGAGGGGGAATGAGAGAGAGGCTGTGTGGCTGACTGAGGTTAAACCATTACAGTTCTTTTTTGGCACCCAATGTGGGGCATGAAGGGTTGAGATAATGACAGATCTCACCAGAGTGTGTCTAATCGTATCTGTGATAAGCATTCATTGTTTCAGATTAATAGTCACTAGACACAATGCTGATTTATTGGCTCTCAAAGTTGTTGCTCTTGATCTCACTGTTTCAGCATGTCGTACCTTACTTACAGCTGGCATTTGCTGTGTTAGTGCTTATTGGCTGGGGGGCTTGGGCTAAGGTTCTTGTTTCATTGTACTTTATGGTAATGACTTGTAATACAATAGACACATTGATCATGAAACTGATCTGGCTTGTGTTCCCAATGTGGGAACTATACTTTGGGAGGTATATAATAGAAGTATATAGCAATTACACATCTTTTTTCCCCTCCTGGGGTGGTCAGCCTATGAGGGAGACTTTCCCACACACCCTAGCGACAAATACAGCAGCTACTCAAAGCCCGACTGCAGCAGATAACGCAGCTACTCCAACCCCAAGCACAGCAGCTACACCAACCCCAGAGACAAGTACAGCAGCTACTCAAACTCCGACTGCAACAGACAGCGTAGCTATTCCAACTCCAAGCACAGCAGCTACACCAGCCCCAGTGACAAGTACAGCAGCCTCATTTGACAGTTCTGAAGGTTTTGAATGGCCTTTAGGTACCCTTGAGACCTACCTGCTGATTGTGATGGGGATCACCATGTTGGCACACACACACAGAGTGTTTTCCCCATGACCATTTTCTCTGATCTCAAAAGTTAAGCAGGGTCATGTTTGGGTCTTGTCTAGGATTAGACAAAGATATAGGAGGACCAGGTTTCCCTGAGGCTGAACAGTCATGAGTGGCAGGGCGTGTGGGACTGTATGGACGAGTATCTAGTCCACTGGGCCCCTCCAGTGCTTTGGAAGCGTCAAATATGGAAGGCAGCTGTATGGAGTCCCCAACGACAAGCTGCAGAAACTGCTAAAGGGAAGGGTGAATTATTTTGACCCTGGTAGGCCCATGACACTTCAGGCCATCAGGGTAAAGATGCAACATACAGATGGACTCATGATCAAGGGGTGAACTTAGCAATGGACATTATTGCCCAGGCTATTCACAAGTGTGAACGCTTCACACCCTCTCCTGCTCTGAAAGACTGTTACAAGAGATGGAGCCCGACATCATGGACCAGGGGGACTCAGCAGCTTTCTAGGGATTGGTCCATGCACTAAGGAATGATCTCTCTCTCTCTCTCTCTGTGGATGTGTGTATATATATGTATATGTGAGATAAGAGTGATGGTATATCGAAAATATGAGATCTGAGCATGACATGAGTGGTATGGAATAAGTGGTGGACACTCTCCTGGGCTCAGCAGTAGCAGTCATTTTTTCTCCTTCTTAGTAGCTGATGCAGTGCTGTGTTTTTGACTTTCGGCCTGGGAACAGCGCTGATAACACCGATGTTTTTAGTTGCTGCACAGTAATGTTTAGTCTGACCAAGAACTTTCTGAGTCTCATGCTCTACCAGGGAGGAGGGAAAGCCAGGAGAAAGCAGAGACAGGACCCCTGACCCAAACTGACCAAAGAGTTATTCCATACCGCAGCACATCATGTCCAGTATATAAACTGGGGGCAGTTACCCAGAAGGGTTAGATCACTGCTCGAGTTGGGCTGGGTATTGGTTGGTGGGTGGTGAGCAGTTGTATTCTCTTCCCCTTTTATTTCCCTTATCATTATTATTATTGGTGGTAGCAGCAGCCGTTTGTGTTATACCTTAGTTACGGTACTGTTCTTATCTCAACCCGTGGGAGTTACATTCTTTCGATTCTCCTTCCCATCTCGCTGGGAGCAGGGGAGAGGAAAGGGGGGGAGTGAGAGAGAGGCTGTGTGGCTGACTGAGCTTAAACCATGACAGTAGGATTCACTGACAGCAGCAAAGGGACTCTATAGAAAATGCTAGAGTACCCATCTGAAAAATCTGTGTTACAGTTAAGGCTGGCTCAAAAGTTTAGTGTTTCAAACAGAGGAGAAGTAATTCACCTGGTAGAGGCTACCCATCATTACAATGAAAGGTGAAGATCTTGGCCATTATGGCCTGGATTCAGCAAAGCACTTAAACACATTCTTTACAGTGAACATCTCCTTGATATCATCCCAATCTGACAAAATGCATAAAAACATGCTCAATTCTGAGGACAATTTTCCTGACAAGATTTAAGCCTCTGCTTAACTCAACCTGCTGATAAAACTGAGTGTTGCTGGTTGCAATGCACAACTGTATATGCAGGTTTGTCATCATTGTGCACTGAGAAGTTCTGTTTCACATCGTAAGGCAACTCGTTCACCACACTGTTTTTTACCAAGATCTCACTCTTAACACATTTACCTAAATTTGCTTTCTAGCAAACATTCTGAAAAGTGAAGCATTTTATTAGGTTTCACTGGATTTATGTAACTGATAGGAAATAGCTTGGCAGAAATTACAGCTGGCACAGAAATCCAGCGAAAAACAAATCCTCTGGCTAGGCTGTTATTTCAAGATATGTGTTATGCATTTGGTACACATCTATTGATATAATCTTTAACACGTTTATTGATATTATCTATAACATCTTTTACTTACTACCATATTGTAAAATAAGCATTTAGGGCTTAATTGGGATTTCAGTTTCTTCCAACTATTCAGCACTAAAGGTGACCAGATTTTTCAGTCATCTTTACCTGCAAGGTTTCAGGTGAACTATGTTCAATGTCCTAAAGTCGTCTTTTCTCCGAGGGCTGTCCCTGAGGGCCAATATTTTTACCCCTTCCATTAAAAACAGCATAAACCTTCTTCCTTTCTATTTACTTTCTTGCTTTCTACAGAGCAATTACATTGCAGTAACTAAGCCAGTACCAGCTGCATTAATGCTTTAAAATCTCTAGCGATTAATTGAATTTATACAAGTGCCAAGGAATGTTATTCTTAAGACTGCATCTTACTACTTTTTGGCTGGAGCCAGCCTTTGTACACCATACACACATACACACACAAGCCAAAACCCAGAAATAACTGTTTGTAGCAACAGAGCTACAAATCTCATCAGGGAAACCCAAACACATTATAAATATTAATTAATTTCAGCCACTTGCCCTCCTCTGTGAAGTGGGTAATTACTATCCCCATTCAGCACAAGTGGAAAAACTGAAGGAGAATGATTTGCCCAGGTCAAACAAGGTGTAGAACACAGAACAGAGCGCTCATAACTCCAGTGCAGCACTCAAGCCAGAGAACCATCCTTTTCTTCATAACCCATTTAATTAAATTATTGCAGTCCACTATGCGACTGCTATAACTCAATATGATGAAAGCAAGGCTGTGGTTTCTTCCTCAAACATAAATAACAGGACTATCTTCTCACTTTTTAGCATTTTCATGAATATTCACATCAGAGTTTCTCCCTCAGAATGCTCTGGAGTAACAACCTACTAAAAAAGTAAATAATATAACAACCTACAGCAACTTAGAGTAATTTATTTGCTGCAATGTGATTAACTGCTTATGTGTAACCTGAAAGGCAAAAAGGAAAGTCTGTGGACTGAGTCCAAAGTGAGCAACCAGGTTCTGATGATAAAGGGTGATGTGCCCACAGTAAATAGGTTTGAACTGGCAACTTGACAGAGGCTTAAGTGATTCACTTCATTTACGTATATATTTGGATTTTTTTGGGGGGGGTAGAAGGTAAGTTATAAACAAGCCTAACTGCCTTACTACAGGAATAGAAGCAATTTGTTAGCGATTTCCTCAGTAATATAAACCTGCAGCTCATTGTCTCTCTCTGTATACTAGGGCTACAGAAAACGGAAATAATTTTACTGATGGATTCATTCAGTAGGAGAATTAACCCCCATAAACAAATCTGAGCACATCACACTCACACTTGGGTTCTGCCTTCATAATCTATGGACAACCCCAATTAGAGACAAGAGTGCTATGAGAGACCAGATCAGTGTTTCACCCCCTATTCCCTTCAGGGTGGTGCTTCCCTTCACCCTGTCTCAGCTGCCTCACCAGTCAAAGCAGAAGGCACTATACTTTCTTGCATAAGTCTGGGTGGTTATCAGGAGCCCTGAGCTCCCCCTGAAATCACTGGAGAAAGGCAAGCCTGTAGTACTGACACTGACTCTGGTACAAAGTTTATCCATCAGTGTCAGGAACCTCACTTCATACCCCTGTATTGCTGCTTTTCCTTTTCTTTTTGGCCTCTTCTATTTTTGTTTGGTTTGGTTTTGGTTTACATCCACACCTCTAGAGAGAATTTCCTTCTGTTCAGGTCTTCTCAAGAGCTTACAGCACTATTTCACAGCTGAGATGCAGATCACTCATTACCTAAGCAGTGCTGCCAGACATGACTAAGAAAAGTGGTGGTCATGCCATCTTGGCTGATCAGTCCCCCACTAATATCTTCATATGCAAAGCCATTTCTTATTCACAATATATGCTTAATACCATTTTTATTTACATTGAATTAAAGTTAAGCAGTCGGGCATATTTGCCACAGCAATCCATATAACTCAGCCTGGCAGCATGACATTATCACTAACTAAGCAATATTAGCTTTGTATGATTAGGACCTCCTGGGAATTCATTCCATGAGAGGACTTCAGGTGCTGTTGTCATAAGCCATTATGCTCTCTCCTAAGCAACTGTACAACAGACTTTTCCAAGGACAGCATCAAAAACCAGAACAGTGGCTCAAACCTAATTTATTAGTGCAAACAGCAAGGGTATGCAAGTCCTCAAATTATCATCCCATCCTCCATCAGGAAATCCTACACTACATTAACCCTTTCAGTAGGTGTCAGCGCTGGTACCCTACTGTCACAAATCAGTCTGTGGACCATCATCAAGGAGGTTTTCATTAGTATAGCTTTTTCCATACTTATTCCAGCCCAACAAGTTCATTTCTGCAAACCTTTGATACAAATCATCCCCATGTGTTTTCTAACGTTTCAGTTCCTTCTATTGTTGAAACAACCCTATTTGCTGTTGTCAGGATAGTTGCCCACGCTGGGCTGCTGGGTATTACTTTGCTAGGGCTGATTGTAACACCAAGTGACCTGCTTGTTTACTAGAAATAAACATCAGTTTACTCTGAAAACACATGCCAGAGGCTTCAGATAAGGCACATGTTGCAGAACTCCACCTCTGCTAGAATCCTCCAGGAGTGTGAGATAGAGACCTGTGCTCCTCGTCATGTCTTCCAAGGGCTGGCCAGAAAAACCCACACTCCTTCAAAATTGTTTGTTGACAAAGCCCAGCAAAGAGATATACCAGTCACAGGTCTCTGGGTTGTTTTTCCTTTGTCCTCATGGCTGGAGACACAACTCAACTCTTGACACACTAACCTTGGCTTTGGGAAAGAGGTCTTCAAAATCTCCCAAAATAGCTAAAATATTCTTTCAAGGAAGCCTTCAGTAAATCCTGAATAGAACTGTCTTCCTGACAGAAGGGTCTACCCATCAACAAAGAACTGCCCTGAGTATCCAGTCGCTAGCAGATGGTAGCCTTCAACAGAAGTGGCTTATGTGAATCATGAAGATTAATTCTTGCAAATTTTAAATGCATCATTGACACGGACAGCCAAGTTGGGAAGGATTTATGTGTCTCATGTTGGCCAAGTCACTGGGCCCAAAAGCCATTTCCTACATAATGAATTTAAGCACTACTTTTACATCTATTAGACAGGAAAAAAGGCTACTCTTTATACAATGCACTGCTTGGCAATTTGTCATGGGGTATAAACACAAAGATAATAGATGTCATAATATTAATAGCAAAAAAGAAGTGCTAAGCAACAGGGGAAAAGATACTCAAACATCCCCAGTGATTGTCAAAAGACTGGTACAAAACTAAGCAAAAGACACCAATACATAAAATAAATGCTTTTGAAAGCAAGTCTTCTGTTTGCACTGCAGTCTTAAGTATTGGGATGGGAATTTCAGACCCTGTTTAAGATGGCATGAGAACGGTCAGGACAAACAATGACAGTTTTTGCATTGTGGACCCAGAGAAGCAGATTGCCAGCTACAGGAAAGGTTGCCTTTACTTTCTGTAAGCCAAAGAACACTTCTGTACTTATGTTTCATCCCATCTATGGGCAGGCTATTAAGCAAGATGATTTCCCAGGAAAAGGGCAAAACACACACACACACACACACACACAATGCTAATTTCAGTGTCATCAGACAAATAAACAAAAACCCAAGCAAGCTTTTGCATGAATCCTTTCCTTAAAACCAGATAAGCCTGACTCTTAACCTGCAAATTTACTACATTTTCTAGACAGTTATACATGTATGGGTACATGTATGCAAAAACCTCTTTATAAATTTGTGTGTGTGAAAACCAATCTCATTAAACCAGTGCAAAACCCAGTGACACCCCTCCTCATTTTTTTTCATGCATTTTAGAGGCAGAAAATTTGTGTAAAAAAAATTTCAATAGTTATTATTATTACACACAAAACAATTTTTTCCCCTCATTCAAATACTTTTGTTTGCTGTTTTTTTATAAGGATAAAGCATTCTGATTTGCTGCTGTCGAGTTATTTATAAGGATTTGGTGAAACTTAATGAACTTGAGAAACCGTGGGAGTTACCAGATCAACACCATTCTTGGTGGAAAAAAAGAAATGATGAATATTTTCTTCCAGCTTTACTTGGAAGTCTGCTACTTCATTTTTTTAATTAGCCATACTGCAGAAGGTTGGATTAGTCATGGAATCTCTTAAAAGCTGCCAGAAAAAGCCTTGCAAATTTACTACCGATATTACACATAGGCTCTATGAAAGTTTGAAGAATTTGACATTCATAGTCCATATATTATGACAATGAGTAAAACTCAAGACATTACTGGTGATCTTTAAGATGCTCCTATTTGGAACAGAACCTATTTGAGAAAGCATTTGCTAATTTCGGTTAAATTTAGCAAATGAAGAAGGATGTCAGAAGTGAAATTTCAATAGGACCTGAAGAAGAGAGAAGAGCCAAATTCTGTGCTTATGAAAAACAAGTGACTGAGTCATTAATAGGCACCAAAAAAATCCGAATTATGACTTCACTGCTTTTCACAGAAATCTGATTCAACCACATTCAGTGGAAGTGCAGAGGGGTTTTTTTCCTGCTCCTTGTGCCACTGTGAAGGCTCAGGTGGCTGCAGGGGAACACACTGAGGCTACGCTATAACCTGAAAGGGATATGCTTAAAATCTTCCGCATTTCCGCTGTTGACACAGTAATATCAGGGACTGAGCCAGCGTGCTGCAGGAATCTTAAAATAAGAATTTGGAGAAACAAAAGCAAATTAGCATGGGCTACAAACCACTCTGCACAAACCCAAAAACTTCTATTCTCACTGCTTGAGTCCTTAGCAGCTTGATCAACTCAGCACATCTTTCAGACCACCAGTAGGAATGGTCACAGCCACTTTTATTGTGGTTTAATTAACACACACAGAGGATTTCAATAAATCATCCATAAGCCTGAGCTGCTATGAAAGAACAAAGAGCATCAAGGCACAGTGCAATGACCAGGAAAGGTTAATACAAGGAACAGGAGTTTAAGATGGATCACCTATCATGAACCATGCTGAGATCTCTTTATTGCTTCCAGATTACTGGCACCACAGTGGTCATAGCCATATTAAGAAGAGATCAGAGGAATGACAAACATTAAGGTATCCTCTTCATTCTACAGCTCCAGTTTTCTCTCAAATATTTTCCTACAGCAATTATCAAGACAGCATCCTCTCCTGTCATGACACTTTAGCATATTACACCTCTAAATAATTATTCCAAGAATAAACCTGCTAGTACCAACAAGATCACTTATGTAAGTAGCTGCGGGGGTGTGAGTTAAGTAATGGCAACAGGACCACAAGCAAATAAAAGGCTTCCTTCTGGAGTCTCAACCTATCCATCACTGAGTATACCTTGTGAAAGTGATATAGTTAAATAAATGTAGTACCAGCAAGGCATATTCCTTTAAAACATTAAAACTGCAATGCTGCAAGAACTACAGACTAGAAGACGATGTGAAACAATCAGCAGACTGCATTTAAACTGGAAAAGGGAAATGACTTGTGTTTGTCCCTATTACTGTGGGGAAAAAGAAATCATGTAATCAGTGTAGCACATCCAAAGCCACTACATTTTATTATCTCAAGCTTCATTTCTGCAGCCAAAGAAGGATTTATGCTGATTGATTGAAAGCATTACCTAGAGTTTGTGCTATGATTTATTTATTTATTTGCCAAGGAAGAGGATCAGTGCTCATTAGGTATTTATTGCATTGACCAGTTTTATCAAGGCTTTTGAAGTGCTATAAAACAGGCTAATCAGGTGAGTAACATTTTTTATTCATGCTTAGAGAGATTACAAATGAATTGATCAGGTCCATTGAAGCTTTCAATAGAGGAGATTTTGCAGTTCAATGGTTAGAAAAGCTAAGGCTCTTCTACACATTACCGCCTTTAGGATACTAAATGGAAACTTCCCTACGTGAAAATAAGCTGCTTAAGCAAGTTTAGTTTTCCCCCTACAGAGGGCTGGAAACTTGCCTTATAAATTAGGTTTTACACTGATGATACCTTGGTAAAAGTCATCTCTACAGCCACTGAGCACAGATAGATCAAGGCTGATGAACTGCACACCTGCAAGCGTGACCAGGTTTGAACATGCTATAGTACTTAGAAACAGGCCCACAAGGAACATTGCCATAAGAACACAGGGCAACTGCAAGCCCAGAACAGAGCAAAGGCACCATATATGCCCTGCTCCCAACTGGGTCTAGAATATGTCAAAGGAGGTATGGCAGTACTTCACTTTGTGCACCCTTCCAGTAGTGTAAGGACAGACAGCAGATTTTTTTATTTACAAAATAACCAGGCAGAATATTTTCATTGAACATTGAACCAAACCATCTTCTCTTGTGCTTCAGGAATTGCTGTGTTTCAGATCAAATGTAAAGCCAAGGTCCTAACCCCAAGAATCAATAAAGATCTGTCATATTGCATTTTTTCACTAATGTTAATCCTGATGCCCTGGCCGTATTCCCACCGAGATGATTGCTATTTGCCTCTGTAAATTCCTCCCTTTGCTTTAACAGGGCCTAAGCAGATGCAATTCATCCCTATATAACACCACCAGCATATTTATCTCATTTTTCCCCCAGGTTCTCTGCTTGCTCTAGTGGGAATTCAATGTACTCATGCCTCTTTTTAGCAGCAGCATTGCACTGTCATTCCAGCAGCGGATGCTGCAATGACATGCAGAGTCATTGCATGTTGAATTAGGAAAGAGGGGGTTTGTGAGCACCTAGACTGACTATCATCTTCACGCTAAGGATTTCCTAAGCCAAAACACATTATACAATGTTAAGCCAGAATCTCCCCAAGCACAAGAAAAAAACAAGAAAACAGAGACCAATATGGCTTTTAGCAAACAGATCACAGAAGCAACCTCCTTGATGTGGAGTGATTGGCAGTTGAGGGTGCAGACACTAGTATCCACATTGAGCAAGACTCTGGCACCAAACGCCTTCAAGACAGGGGGATGGTGTACTTGCCATCGCCTCACCTTCAGTCTAGTTTTTAACTGAAATTATTGTATGTTCAGAAGTGTGTTATTCACTAAGGGTAGGCTTCATGTCTCAGAAACTAAGTGAAACTTCAGGAATTTAAGTTGGTCATCCCAACGCTTTATCTGAACAATGATAAGAGAGGCAGACCTAGAGGGAAAAAATAATCCATTCTTACAAAATCCATTTAATACATTTTCTGGCACAACCTTTGGAAGTTGTACCATCTCCTGCCTGCCCAGCAGGAGCTCAGGCACTAGTTTTTACAGCAGGGCAGATTTTTCTTGCCTAACTTGAAACACAGAAGAGGTGTTTTCATTTAAAACAGTATTTGTTCAGAGCAAGTGTAGCAGAGTCTGATCTCTCCATTCTCCAGAGCTGACTGCACAGTCTCTCCAACACGCACAGGAGATGTGGTAAGTAGTTAAAGAAACCTTTAGCCAGCTGCATACAGCACATTGCACGAAACAATATTCATCAGGCTTGCAAAAGTACTTCGCTCACAGAGCAAGCAATCAACTGTACATGCTTTCAGATTATTTAATCACCCACTTCTGTCCCCTGAACTGTCCAAGTTCTCCCTAGACACTGATGCTTGCCAGCTATAATGATATCTTTAAACATATATCATTAAATACACAGGGTGGAACTGCCTTTCCTTGTTTAATGGCACAAAGTAACAACCTATGTTACTACATGAAATCACAAAATATTCAAACAAGAGAAGGTCAAGGGAGGGGAAGCCTACAAACTGTGACCTGTTAAAAGGTGTTGGCTCCTGTTCAGGTTTCAATGATCAATGGGCATAGGGGTTTCACTTTTTACTACTTGGAGCTGACACAGGTCAGAGAACCCATGTCCTTGACCTCAGGTCACCAGGCTGCAGATGCCAAATACTTTTCAGTTTCTGGGCAAGCAGCAAGTCCCTAATCAGCATGCAGCATACTTGGATTGCTCCATGCATAATGAAGTACCTTCTTTTTGCAACCTCATCTCTCCATTAGGTAAAGCATGGACAATTTTAAGGAGCAATCGCAAGATTTTTGTCTGTCACTGCTGAGCTAGCACAATTAATATGTCATCACTTACATTTTCTTCCCTCCCATCATTGCTTGTCAGTCACAGTTAGAATTGCTGCTTAGTTCCTGGGTTATAGCTTATGAACAAAGGCAACTTTGAAAAACTAAAAAAGTTAACTTCAAACCGTTTGATCTCTCCTTTCATCGCCAGCCAACAGCAAACACCACTAAACCACAACAAAAAACAGATGCTCACTCATTCAACAGAAATGATCAGAGTGTGCCACTGTCTTAATCCAAGTATTAAAAATGCAACAATCAAAATGAGGTATTAACAAGAGACAAAAGTACTTACAGAATACCCAGGAGTGTTTCCATCATTACCCAGAAATTACTTCTAAAGTTATTGTGCTTGTTGAAAGTTCAGTAACATATTTGACACAGCAGGGACTTTCTATGTCACACATAGTCTTGTGTTTTGTATGGTACTAATCAGGCTATAAAATTTGTCAAATTTTTACCAAAATTTATCAAAAAAAAGTCTTCACTACATTCCAGAAAATGAAAAACACTCTGCAGATTGAACGTTGGCTGTAATTCAGTAAGTAGAGGTATACATGTTCATCAGAAATCCAAGGTAATAAATAAGGTTCAGCTTTGCACAGCACAGGTAGGAAAACATCACTTGTCTAATGGGAATTGTGTAGCTATCACTCCACCTATAGCCTCTTAAAAGCTGAACACAACATGACATCTTGCTTTTCATCACTTCCCATGAGCGTTCCCACTGATGGGGACTACAGGACTTACAGCAGTGGCTGACCATAACACATGGCCACAGATTAAGTTTGACATTGGAGACATGTATACTACATTAACTTCTGTCTTAGAAAGAAGATTCAGAGAGGGACCAGAGATGCTAAGAGCCAGACATCTGAAATGGAAGCAGGACAAACCTTTGCTACTGATGGTGGTCACACTTGTCTCTGCGCTTCCATAGTAGTGGCACTGATTTCAATAATTGCTTCTGGTTGGTTCTGGTTATAAGGTCACAATCCAAGTTTCACTGGGTACCATGTACTACTTCTCTTTCCCCTCCACGCTCACCAGACATCAGCCCATTCAGGTCACAGGCAACATGTCCCAGTTCAAATAAAAAGTTAAGAAACTAATTGTCAAGATTTTCCCTCCTATCCTAACAAACTGGCAGTAATACAGAGGATACAACCAGGGCTACACAATAGTGGTACCCATTACACCTGTAACTTTAAGATGTGAATATCTAAGACCTTAACTCAAAAAGGGGGAAATTCAAACAATGCCAAAAGAAAAAGAAAACCCACCCCCAAGTTCCTTGAGAGCAAACTGGTCTCAACACTTTTGCTGTGGCTGAGATTTTGGGATAACTATTGTGTGACGGGCAAACAACATCAGAGGTCAGAGATGCTCTGTATGCATGTCATTACCTGCAACACCATTTCATTGCCGCTGACATGACTACAGTGAGGACCTCCAGCTGCCAATGTTTACTGAGCTGAAAAAGGTCAAAGAAATAAAACTGACCTTTTCATGTGGGCCCACTGGGTAAACATGAGGCATTGCTAGGCTTGAAAATGGATTAAAGGGGGCAGGGAGAGAGGAAAGCTCTTACAAGAGCCTCTCAGGGTAAAATCCAGCAGTGCCTCCACTCCATCTAGTGAAATCAAGCAGTCATTTGGGCTCCACTTTGTTGGCTTTCAGAGCAGGGGCTTTTGGCTGAGTGTCACATCTAACAGCAGGAGTGGACCAATGCAAAGACTGGAAAGCTCTCCTTCTCAGTCACCTAGGAAGGCAGACCCAAATCAAGCCTGCAGATGCATCCTGTACCTTGGTGCTGTTAACCACTCACGAGGCACACTAGAAGTGACATTAATTTTGCACTGGATCTTGATTTCCCCACAGTCCTTCCTTTAGGGACGAGGAAGCACTTAGTCTCTAGCAGTTAGTACAGGAACTGCCTCAGGTCTGCATAGCCAGGATTTTTTTAGCTAGCTCTTCCCACACCCCAACTCCTCAGCAATTGGAATTACCCAAGCACTAGGTCTCATTTCCACACTCAGCATCATGTTACCTCTTCTATCCTTAACATTACTAACACTTAGAATCATAGAATAGTTAGGGTTGGAAAGGACCTTAAGATCATCAAGTTCCAACCCCCCTGCCAGGGGCAGGGACACTTCCCACTAAACCATGTCACCCAAGGCTATGTCCAATCCAGCTTTGAACACCGCCAGCGAATACAACAGGATTGCAGTCATATTTACAGGACACACAGAACATGCCAGATCTGACATCAACAGGCTGCTTCTCTGGCTTTCTACAGGAAACACTGAGCAGCTCCAGAAAGCTCAAATGACATAAAGACAAGCTTAGGCTAACCCTGAACATCTCTAAAAGTCTCAGTCCATGAGTTAACAGCCAGAAGAATTGAGCACCTACAACTTTAAAGTCTACATGCAGTGTGATAGCAACTGCTGGGTGATGCCATCTTTTGAAAATACTGACCATGGTTAGATATTGAGAAAAAAAGCACACCACCAGGAAAGCCTGGCCTTTGGGTATAAAGCATTTTTGCTTCTGTGCCTTCAGAAATTGTGTCTCATTGCTTTCAGATTGTAGGGGAATATGCACAGCATAGAATTAAGGTCCCTAAACAACCTTGGGACTGGCAATAGCTGCTGAAGCGGCAGCTTCAGTGCTGAGCAAACACAAACTCTGCACTTTTGAAAGCATAGTAGAACTTTTTGGATGAAGTATCCAACTTCTTGTGGTCATATCAGCATGAAACAGGAATTGTGAGGCCACAAGTATGGACAGCAGCCATCAATGTACAAGTTTCATAATTCTTTTTGGTTTAATATAGCAAAACACTGAATCAAAATGCATATGCATCATAACTGTACCATTCTTTAATATTACTCTGTAAAGTTCATATCTTTTGTGCATGCTGGTACAAGTGACTGTCCCCAAGTGAAATGTACAAAAACCAGCCAAACAGGAAGAGAAATACAGGCTGACCGGTAGCACATTTACCTTTACAACTGTTTTGCCATTTGAAGAGCACATCTTTCACAAGCCAGAGCAGTATTTCCTTTTGTGTTGGGGGTGTGTGTGTGTGTGTGTGCATTTTACTTTTTTCCTAGAACATTCAAGTGTATCTTTAATGTATTATTCAAACTGAAGCAATGATTAATTAATCAAAACTCTGTTGTACAGGGAAAAGAAAACCGTGTTCTTGTGCAACACCCGGCCAGATGCTCCAACTTAAAGGGAATCATAAGGGAGGATGTGTCAGCAATAGTGCTTAATTATGCAATAAAAAGTGATCAGATTTCAGAGACAGCTTTTAGGTTTTTAGCAGCATCTCTTTTCAGAGCCTCTCTTCGCCAGGTATAGGCTATGTCTCCTTCCACACCCCATCTTTCGGAGCTACTGCAGCAAACAGTGCTGGCTCAAATCTCATGCAATCTGACTTTCATAGAACCACCAGCACCTGGATTCAAAACTTACCAAATGACCATCCCTAAAATAGGCTGCTTTAATGACAAGTGTCCCTCGTGTGTGTCTCAGTACTTTTTAGGTAAGGTAGACAGACTTGCGTAACAGGCAAGGAATCAGATCTGGAGTCAGGAGGGCTAGTCTCTACTTTTGGATTTGTTGAGCTATACACACCAGATCATATTTTGATGCTTTTTTTTCCTCTCCTATACTACATATTTTCAAGGTTGTGAATATAAGAACTAAAAATATTTTAAACCGTCCTAATGTATTAACTTAATCCTGTCTAGGACAGAATTTTAGCAGGGCTGTTTCAAAGAGGGGAAAAAAAAAAAGTCTTCTCCAGGTTTGTGGCAGACAACAACAGGAATCATAACCTAGGATACCTACAAAGAAAACGCAACCTAGATGCAAAGAAAGACTTTCCTATAGCAATAAAGCATGAGAATAAGTTACTGAGACTTTCTGTGGAGCATCTACTATCAGTAGCCTGAACATCTTGTAAAATAGACTGGACACACTTCTGTCAGAAACAGTTCAGGTTGAGTTGTTCTTGCCACAGGGCAGAGATGAGCTACACGATCGCTCATGATCTCTTCCAGCTCTACTTTTCTACAATTACATATTTTTTTCAGATTAGAACTTTAAAAGTTTTAAATTGTCAATTTTAATGTTTTGTGCAACGTAACATTTTAACCTTCTGGTTAATACATCCAGTCAGAAGTTACAAGAAAAAAATCAGCATAAAGAACTGATTTCTTTGTGTGCGCATGTGCAATTTAAAACATGAGGTAAGGTTTTAAGGGATTAAAAATAAGGTAACAAAAATAGGGAATGAAGCAACTGTTCATTGCTCATCAGCCCCAGAGATCAAAGGCCATCAGCTCAGATCCAACCAGTTTCTTTATTCCTCTTCAGAATCACTATCTGAAGCCCATAAGTTACCAAAATCACTAAACATCTTGTTCAAGTACATACAAAGTCTCTAGGTAGAAAACATAACTATGACACTTCATATTTTATTACACTTATTTTTCTAACTTACTGCATCCTTCCCAAGGTTGCACCTTTCTGCCTCCACAATCACACATACTGCCAAGCTGCAACATCGTGATATGGTAATGATGTAGACAGCAAGGGAAGTAGATTCAGGGAAGAGTGATCCAGGAGGAACAGATCACCATTGCAAAACTGGAAAAGGAAAAACAAAGTTTACATTTGAGAGGCACAAGAAGAAAAAATGCTGGGGGATGGAGGGAGGAAGGGGAGGGAAATTAAACCTTTAGCTCTTGTCTAACATAATTTTTTTTATATAAGAGTTGGCTGTTCCAGAAACTTCCATAGTCTCTTAGGCAAATTCCCAGTTGTACCAGCACTGGACAGAGAAAAGACTACTGAGAGTCTTACTGTCTACTGAACCATTGCAATCTAATCAGACCCATGTCCTTAAAGGTTATTATAATGGAGGTATTTGCCTTTTTCTGTAATGCAGATCAAAGAACACCCTTCACAGTCTCACATGAAGACCAACACCTCCTTTGGGCTGGAAAATCTCTTGTAGGGAAGTATCAATCTTGACAAAGGTTTTGTGAGACAGTGAATCTACCATAGCCCTTAGATCATGTGCTCCAATGCTTACTGAGCCATACCATTTAAACTTGTTTCTAATTTTACTACGCAGTATGATTTTTGCTTTTCCCAGGAAACCGTAACACTTCTCTATACAGAAACAGGCCATTACCACAAAAAAAAAATAAATTTAAAGTAGCAAATAATACATAATATGAGCAAAAGTAACAGCTTCTTGGATACTCTTTCCAGCTGGGAAGTAACTGGCAGAGGCAAAACATCTCCCCCTAAAGACACAGCTCGCTGTCTGTCCTGAGTTTAAAGAAGCAAGAGCTTAGAGATTTCTCTGTTTAGCTTCCTTACAACAACAGCTAGTGAAATCAGAGCCTGTGAAAACAAACAAAAAACTGCACAGAAACAAACAAAAAGACAAAAACTAAAAGCTAATTATACATTGTTTATTCTTTTCCTGAAAGTTGGCAACAGCTAAGGAAGATACAGAGGTACCTGTGAAGATGAGGAGGTATCTGAACCCACTCTGCTTGAATTAGCCAACATGGCCAAATGGCCTCAGGTGAAAAGAAAGTAACTGAGACCCTGCAAGGTAGGTAGCCCTTCTGCATGACCCTACTCTTGAGTTAATTGGCCCTTTCAAGAAGCAAGAATAATTAGTGTAGTTTCAGTATCATGCTATGAAGGGAACATCACCTCCAAGTACCTCTGCTTGGCACTGCAGTAGGCATACCTTGAAAGCTGGACAGCTGTGCTCCCTCCTACCAGAGTTCTATCTGTAATAAACTGATGCCAACAATTTGCTAGACCCTTTTCAGAAATTTTAGTTTCCCTTCTTATTTCTAGTCCTGTATTTGCTCCCTGTTGTTACAGATTAAATATTTTAAGACCTATGCCCATAAGGGCTTTGGCTAGTTTCATTTTTAACACTCGTGCAGACAACATATGATGATACAATTTGGATTGTGACATCATCTTTCTTTGCAGCAAGGGAGATGAATTTTACCTAATTCTAGTCATGACAAAAAGCTACCTTACAATTTACCTATGATTTTTTTTCATGCCTATGATTTTTACCTGTGATTTTTTTTTTTTATTGAGAATCAAAAACGACCAGTTAGCAAGCGCTAGCTAGACTGAGCCTTTGGTTGGTTGTGAACTCCAGCATGTCTTAATTTAGCTGGTCTAAACCTTTCAAGTCTTCCAGCAGTTGGGGGTGCCCCTTAAACCTCTTCTCTTTACTTCCCTAGGAAGAGAGATAAGGAGACAAGCATAATCAAGTAGGTATATGATTCCGTCCTCTTTCCCAGGCACCCCCCCTGCTGCCCAAAGACATGGTGAGTTCACATCAGAGTCCAGATAACCTTCAAACCAATGCTGACACATCCCAAAAGAAGCTTAAACTGTTTTTCTTTCTCCTAATTGGTATGCACAGCTCTTTTTATGTTTGTCTAAGCACCACTCTGAGGCGTATGACCAGGAGATATCTGACTTATTCTACTTTGTGGGGCTGCTCTGCAAAAGTAAATAGTGAAGCCATGCACACGCACAAACACCCAAAACAAACTAAACCCATGCACAACCAAAACCCACCAACATGTTTTCTCTCCCCAGCAGAGCAAGGAAGAGGGGAAAAAAAAGCCAGTCATTACAAACCCAAGCCCTGCTTTCCACATCTGCAAATCAGAGGTCAGTGATGAAGATGGGGAGGGTACAAAGACAAAGTGGCAAAGCCGCAGATTCTCCTAAGAAATTCAGTTTCTGGTTGCCACCCTTTAAGGGAGATGAAAAAATGAACTCTTCTCACTTTTCTTTGTTCTCAGTGGAACAAAACTATTTCATTTTAGAACAAAAATCACCTTTTATCTTTCTTCTAAGGGTGAGCAGGGGAAGGCTGGATTATAACAATTTGAAATCTCATGTCCAGAAGCACAGGCAAAATCTGGGCTGCGTCAGTGCTCATCAGCAAGGAGTGGGGACAGGTGATAGATTTGTAGTTAAACCCACCTCCATCAAGCCAAATACATTCCAGCCTCACCACATTCTCAGGCTGGCTTAGTTAGTGTATATGGTCCTAAAACTGCCAGAACAGAAAAGGTGCCATGCTACAATAGAAAGTGGCTTTGACTGTCAGAAGCTTCTCCTAGAGAGGCGTGTCAAAACTGCCTTCATTTTGTTCATTGTCCTTTTGCCCTCACTTCCAGTGCAACACCTTTTCATCATTTATACGATACTTTTTGGCTCGTCTATACTGAAATGCTTAAGTGTGAATAATAGCATTCTGCTAGTCAGCAGCATTTCATGAGCTTCCTAACAGAGTTAAAAGAAATAAAAAAGTCAAAGAAGGTAGCAGCATTTCTGCTAGATGCCCTTACAAAAAATGTCTGAGCTTTTCTTCATTTCCCATCTATTTATTCTGAAAATGACAACAGGAAGCACTTCGATAGCTTTGAAAAGACCAGTGCTGAGCTTTCTCAACAAATACTTGTCTGTCACAGTGAAACCAACTTCCTGAGCATAAATTCTTCATGTGCAAGGATAAAAGTATCAGAGTGATTTCTTGCATGGCCCTTTCCTCCTTCTGTAAAGCAGGCTGTTTCTGTTATTTGTAGCTAAGATTTGCCAAGAAAGTTAAATTTGGCCAAGACCACCTAAAGGTCCTTTTAGACAACTATTTTTCTTCTCTCCCTATTACTGTCCATCATACAAAATCCTGCTTTAACATTTCCACATCATTCATTCAGACCAGGGACAGAAATACAGAATTCCAGTGTTTCAGATAATCGGACACCAATAGACTCCAGCTAGTAGATGGGAATTTGAATTCACTTGGGACCTTTCTAAATGCCAATCATAAGAGGCATGATGGAACCATCTTTGGTTTTGTTTTTAGGGAACAGGAGAGAGTGCTTTTTTTCATCATCTGTGATCTCTGAATAGCTTGGGAAGTTTTCAGTGCTCTGTAATTGATGCTATTACCCAATGATGAAAAGTCTATTTGATCCGGGTTAAAAAAACCACCAGAAACTGGGACAATTTTGTCCTAAATCAAAAGATGCATTTGAGGGAAGAATAAGTTACAGTCTCCATTTATGTGAATTAGATCATAAAGTTTTAGGTAAAACAATGAATTCCACTTTTGTTTGTATGCTGCTATTTAAGACACAACCCACTAAAGCAGCCATGGAGGTGAATCAGTTTCCACTTTGAATTAGGAGTCAAATTCACTCATTTCTGCATTTTCTATAAATCTAGAAATGTTCCATAAATCTTGTCTTAACTCCTGGCTAAGACACACACCCAGCTATCTGCAGCTAGCCTCTGAGATGCATTTTCAAATCATGTATTTTGATGCATGATTCATACAAGATACGATCTAGCCTTTCATTAGCTTGCCTCAAGTAGAGACAGTTGGATGCTATTAGGTCAAAAGCATTTGAAAAAATTTCCTTGTTTTCAGTTGATCCACTCAGTGAATCAATATTCTTCCTACTCAACCAGCTCACTCTCAAAGGAAGTCAGATGTTCATGGCCCTGACCTTAAATATTGGCCCTTAGCCCATCACTTAAAATGATAAGACAGTAATTACAGAAATGGTGAACAGAACTGTCAGTTCAGAAAAAAACAACAAAACAGGGAAAGTCAAAGATGATTGGAAAGAAAGCATAGATACAATGCAATCTGGCTAACCAGCTCTCACCAAGAGGGTGATATACTGTAGTTTGACCCTGATAACAAATACCAGATCTGATATTTTTATGAAAACCTATGCATGTATCAGGCTGGAAATTCTCAACATATATAGACCTTTGATTCAATTCCTTGTATGTCATATATACCCCTTTCCCTGCAACTCTGGTGGTCAAACTCTTGGAATATCAAAAGCTCTAGTGATACTGCTTTACTTACCTTAGTGTGACCAAAAAGATACTACTGCTAGCTGGTATGAATTCAGGCCTTATATTCCAAGAAGAGAACACCTTGCAAACTGTATTAGCACTATTGCCTCATTTGAGATGAAAGGGATGTCTGTTTTCCCCTTGGTTTGTTTTTTCTTCCTTGGGTGGGGGGAGAAAACAAGTGCTAGAGTTATCACCTGAACTCTTCAGTATCACAGAAGCCACAAAGCCACATTCACATAGCTCAAGATTCAGAAGTCTTCAGTGATCCTGGCTACCCACCTCATTAAGACCGGAAAAAGTCTATGCTTACATTGGGCAAGTACTCCTACACCTCCTGAAAAACCACACAGCTCTGAAGCTCTGTTTCCTTCTGTGCTTCCAGACTTCACTTTTAAAAAATGAAATTACAAGTTCTTAAACCAGACTGGAAAAGCATTCTCCCTGCCTGGTAGACATTCTGTTGGCATAATGCAGTTTGCTAAAGAAACACCCTAATCCAGCCTAGAAAGCAAAAGCTGTGCCTCAGCACTGCTAGAAAGTGCAATAGTGCTTCAGGCATTTTAATATAAAGCATTTTATGTTGCTACCTGCCTCCGAGACCAACAAATCTAATCAATGAAAATATGAAGCACATTCAGGGTGTATTTCTTCTTCCTCGGCCACAACAATGCATGCATGAAATGCCCTTCACATAATCCATACTAGATAAACCCTTTGTTTTCTATTGGCCTGTCAGCTTACTGTCACACCAGCAAACAAGGCTTTGGAGCAGTATTTAAGTCAGAAGCAGAGGCTTTAAAGAAAGCTGTTAAAACATATTTGAAAACAAATCCCGTTAGTAACTTAAAAAGAGTACTTTTTTCAATAGGAAATGATAACTGGAGACTTTCTTTTGATGATACCTTGAAAGGTGACAGCTGCAATTTCCCAAAACAATGCCCCCTTTTCCAAGACATTTTCTGCACACTCAAGAGAATTTCTTAACAAGAGCAATTACTCTGAGCATAACATATGTGGCCTAGTAGTGCTATTCTGGTCAGAGAAGAGCATAGAAAACCGACAGCTTTCAGTACTCACGTGAAAAGACATAATGGTTGTGATCATAATGTAGGAATGTCTGGTATTGCTATAATTTTGTTATAGGGATATAGGAGATGGGAAAAGGAGCTACATATCTTGCATATCAAAAAAAATCTGGAAGTTCAGAAAATTCTGAGTCTAAATTGCACACTGGTTCTGATGGCTTTTTCCACTATATTTTTGGTTGTGACAAAGCAAGTACAACACTGTGGACCTCGACTCATGGGGACATCACCTCACCTTCTCCTTACCTCCCACAACCGTATTTGTACAGTTTGGCATTAACTCAAACATGAAGTCCCTAAACCCTGCCTGACCCTTGCTACAGGAGGAGAATTAAGCAATGGTGAATTTAATTTGCTCTTCCAAGTACTCAAACTGAATTGAGGTTAACACACTGGGGAAAAAAGATCCAGCTTTGCTTAAAATGGTTCCCCTGCCACTGCTGAAAACCCTTCCATTGTACTTACCTCTGCGCTTTGGAGCTAAGCAGACAGAGCAAGACTGGAGCACTCCCTTGACACATTAAGTATTTCTAGGCAAAACACTTGTCATGTGCCTTCCCTAAAGTGATCTTCACCCACTTTATCCACAATTTGAGCAGAGCAGCTTTTTTCAGATAGCGTGCAGTGCATTCATCAAGCACCCATGTGTCCTTCACCTGCAAACTGTTACCATGTGGTTTATATAAAATTATCAGTATGAGTCATTTTCATTGGACTCATGTGTTATGTCTTCATATCCTTGGCTACATAAACACAACTCCAAGGTCTCCTCTACACATGATCTCATTATAATCTTGTTTATAAATTAATATAGCTAAAAGAAACAACCTGAAGATGTCATTACAACTCAGCATATGTGTGTATTTTACTTGCACATCTCATTTCAGTACATCTATGAAACTACAATATACTAGTACAAATACCTTCCAATTACTTACTCTAGAAATAAAATAATCTAAATTCAAAATATTTACCAGTCAAGGGTGATGTTTTTGACCAAATGCCAGGTTTAATTTATGATCTAAGTCCTGACTGGCAAATACCCTACCCATGTGTTGACCTTGCACTTGGCCTTGTTGAACTTCATGACATTCACACAGGCCCACCTCTCAAGTATGTCAAGATCTCTCTGGAGGACATCCCTTCCTTCCATCATGTCAACTGCACCACACAGTTCGGTCTTATCGGCAAACGTGCTGAGGGTGCTTTCAATCCTACTGTCCATGTCACTGACACGAATGTTAAACAGCATCAGTCCCTCTGAGGAATGCCACTGTCGTGGTTTAAGCCCACCTGTAAATCTGCCATGATGTGGTTAGATCATCCCCCCCCCCCCCCCCCTTTCCTCACCCCCACTCCCAGAGGGATGGGGAGGAGAATCGAAAGAATGTAACTCCCACGGGTTGAGAGAACAGTCCAGGAACTAAGGTATAACACAAACCACTGCTGCCACCACCAGTAATAATAATGACAAGTGAAATAACAAGGAAAGAGAATACAACAGCCCACCACCCACCCACTGATACCCAGACCGACCGAGTGGTGAACTAACTCTTTCAGGTGACTGCCCCCAGTTTATATACTGGACATGATGTGCTGTGGTATGGAATACCTCTTTGGTCAGCTTGGGTCAGGTGTCCTGTCGCTGCTTCCTCCCAGCTTCCCCTCCTCCCTGGCAGAGCATGAGGCTCAGAAAGTCCTTGGTCAGAGTAAACATTACTGAGCAGTAACTAAAAACATCGGTGTTAACAGCACTGCTCCCAGGCCGGAAGTCAAAAACACAGCACTGCACCAGCTACTAAGAAGGAGAAAAATGACTGTTACTGCTACACCCAGGACAGCCACTCATCACTGGTCTCCACAGCTTCCACTGGTCTCTCCAAGTCTGTGATTAGTATGCATTAAAAAAATCGCCTTACCTGGGATGCATTTTTCCTAGGTAACCATGTACTTACACAGTGAACAGCAGGGTTAGCCAAGTAAGTTTGTGCTGTAAGTCTTTGATGCTTTTGACGAGGTATATGACAGCTGCAGTTTTTCAGTGAAAAGGATTTTTGATGCAATATCAAGGAAGTCTACCACAGGTCAGCTCAAGCATGCATTTACTTTTTTAAAAAAAAGTGCAGAACCGCTTAATAATAACAAGTGCCAACTACTTCAGATCTCTTTAATATCTACTTTTACATGACAGTGTTATGGGATGCTGGAAAAGTACCATCCTTTGCCTGAAGATATAAGCCTGCTTCTGGACTGCTGTCAACCTCAATAATGAGAGTAGGAACAGAAAACCTCACTAAGGTGGTATATCTTTGATGACCCCTCTCTTCCTACTCTGCATTTTAGTGGGTGATTTAAGTTGGACTTTGTTACAGAAAGACCTCCAAGGATCTAGATATGATTGTGACTGAATGGCCCTTTCTCTTCCTGATCAGAGAGTGAAGTCAAACTCTTCCTGTCTTTCAAGCAGTTGATCTTCCTCAGTTATCCACTACATGAATAAAACCCTTTGAAACAGGTGGTCTGAAAAGAAGTACATCCCACCTGTCAGGAGAGATGTGGCAAGAATAGGTCTGCAGACTGCGCAGGCTATTAAGCGTTCATAAGCTTTTCCTGCAAGTATGAAAACATTATCATCAGTTCCCAGATTAAACTGCCACACAGAAGAATACCGTCTACACGAGGGAAATCATACCTGCAGACTTTAAGGAAAAAGTCTCTCTTACCCTTTTAATTCTTGAACAAACAAAATATAGAGCATGCAACAATTTGGGTTTAACAGAATTGCTGGTAACTGTATCTAAAGATTGTGTCAGCAGTTCAGGTAAGATCTGTGTTTAAACAATCTCTAAGATACCTTAGATCATTTGGAGCAAAGAAGCAATTTTTCCGCAGTAGATGCCACTTGCTACTTAAGACAGAATTTAGCCAAGATCATTTTAGTTCTTTAAATGTTTGTCGCCTATTCACAATGCTCTGTGACTGTGAAGATTCCCATTACACTCAAAGTATAAAGACAAGCAGCTCCAAGGAGGGCTCTTGCATGCTGCTGGCATGGTATCTGTAACAGACACCACATCCAGTCTGCAGCTAGCTAAATCCTATGTGTCCCAGTTGAATACAGGCTAACACTAAATACTAAATGAAATACTCCTAAACAAAAAATGCTCACACTTTTGCGTTGCCTCGGTATTGCTGGATATTTGTACCTAATAGCTACACTTGACAGGTTTCCCTTGTTGTAGGATTACTACTTCAGCCAGCATCCCACACACTGAGTGAAGCTTGAAGCCACTCAGCAGAAAACAGCAGCTTAAACATACAGCTTGGTCTAGTAACAACAGTACTTGAAGATCAATAATTTTTTTTTGAGGCCAAGAAAGAGCAAGACCCCAGCACAGGACAAGAAAGCACTCTTCTGTATCTGATCTCCACTTTACCTTTCTTACAGCCTTGAACATTTCAGCAATATCAACATCGCAGCAAGCGTTGAGTCAATGAAATGTCAACATACACAAGTTTGAGAATAATTCCCAATTCCCACTGATGTTAGCAAGAAACTTTTCTTACAAGGTTAACTCTTACTTCAGCACCCAACCACATAGAGCGATATTAAGGCCTCTTTACCTTAACTAGAAAGTTTTTATATCACTTTAGTTTTGTAATCAACATAATGAGGACAATTACATTTACTTCATGCTTTTTAGGGAACAGTGTGGAGTCATTAATTGCTCATTACTGTGAAGATGAATGCTGTTCTGTGCCAAGTCAGAATACAATCGTAAGGCAAAGCAAAAGCAGCCTTATTTAACACGGCTGTAACTGATCACAGTAGACTTGAAAACAGGAAAATAACAACCTTCTGTCAGATTACTAAAATAGGTGCAACACAAAAAAAGTACAGAGGAAAAAAGAATGGAAGAAACTCTGAGAAACAACAGAAAGAGAAGCCAGCCATGCTTTAAGTCATAAACTACATACTCTGGAGAACTTGCCTCAATTCTCTTTTGGCTACAAGCTTACTTCATCCGGTTTCTCTACTTCCATTCCAACCTTCCACTCCAGGACAGATGACAGCACTGCTTTTACATTATCCACACTACAGGGGAGGATAAAACTGCTTAGCCTAATTTCACATGAACTTAGATACTCACTGCAATGCAGCTATGACTACCCAGGACTCCAGTGTTGAAGGCCAGGTTAGACAGAGCCTTGGGCAACATGGTCTAGGGTGAGGTGACCCTGCCCATGGCGGGGGGGGGGGGGGGGTGGAACTAGATGATCTTAAGGTCTTTTCCAACTCAAACCATTCCATGATTCTATGATTTTCTTGACAAAAAAAGAAAAACAAACCAACAAAACATACATACGACAGTAAAGGCTCATCTTTGCGGAACACTCAACACTCCTGGAAGAAGGGGGCTTACTCTGGTATCTGCAGAACACAGGACACAAAGCCTGGACTGCAGTCACAGTGCAAATAACGAATCCAAATAGTGTTATGAGCCAGAACTTAGGCAGAAGACCCTTGAAACCCAAGTGCTTTGTGTGAATATTTCATTCAGCAACTCTTTATTCCGCAGCAGCTAAGAACACAGTAAGTTTAAAAATTAGATGAAACTTTATTATCAAGTGATAAAATTACTTTCTGTCCCATTTTGCTCCCATCATTCCTGTCTCTGCCAAGACTGAATCCCTGAGAAACATTTCTTATAAAAGTATCCACTCTAAAATAATTATCCCAAGGAATAATTACTAAGGAAGAACTTCTATCTATATTTAATTAAAGCTGAAAAAAAGCTTACCATAATCAAAGGTAATTTAGGTTTTCCACCAAGAACTTCGCACATATTGCCAATGATAAATTTAAGGAAGTAGCCTCAGCTGGGTCCATCTTCTTAACAAATAGAATTGTGGGGAACTTTCTGTTGTACTTCAAGAAAGAGTTCCTAATGAGAAGCAGACTCAGCAATGTTAACCTAATGAAAGCCTGATCTACAGGAGACAAGAATCATTCCAGTAATGTTTGCGAGCTTTGTACCAGGCTTTTTGAGAAAACAATTGTTTCTTTTTTATGCCATACTTTCAGACTAGCAAGGGGAAAACCATCTTGCCATCAACAGTAAAGTTTATACTCTTATATAAGGACTGGATTTAAAAGGATGTTTGCTCTTCACTTGAACTTCAGATATCTGTCTGGAAAAAAATAGCTGTTGGTAATACCTAACGTAAGTATTGTGGCAAAAGAGGTAACTGACTTTAAAAATGCTGGTCTCTTCATAAGTTGCAATAGCTGTGTGCCATACTGAGGTTAGTACCATGTAATGTTGGTGGAAAGTGTGATAATGAGTGGAAGGAGATGAAATCATCTAAGTGCAACATGGACACAGTCTATCTGAAAAGTCCATCCTGGGGTGAGCACTGCAGATCCCAAGAGAAAGGGGCCTTAAGTCACACAAACTACAAAGTCAAGAAGCATTTTGACATCCTTTCAAATTGAACAATTTTTAGCAAAAACGTGAATTTTGAGGGTGTTTATTTCTAGTTATGTTTGGGGCTTCCCCTCCCTTTTATTTTTCATGAAGCACTAAATTTTTCTTTGGAAAGCTAGCACTTTTCACACACACTAAAATAACAAAACAGCTAAAATGGTTTTGTCAAACATACAGTAAGGTTCCCTCCATCACTGTGCTGAGTTCCCTACATCTCCAGTACTGAGACAGACTTAGTTCAAAACCATTTACTGAGCACCACTCCTGAAATATGCACTAGTACAATTTTGCACGTTTCCCCACATAGTAAATCCTTCTCTGGTAAGACAGAGCGTAACAAGTGATGCATTCTCTGGGCCTACACTGTTGCCAGCTCACTTATTTACTTTTTTAGTGTTATTCAACACCTTACCCTGAGCTGCCCTTTCTCACCGTGAAGTGCTGCTGGATTTGTACTGCAGTGCTATTTGGCTTCCATTCAAAAAAAGAAGGAATTGTGGGTTCATTCAGTTTCCAGACAGGCTGCTTGTATCTTCAGACAGTGAATGCTTGAATACCCACAGAAGCAAGATTGTTATTTCCTTAAAATAAATCAATAAACTATTTTTTTTTCCTGTTGAATTTTTCAGGGTTTTTTTCTTTTGTTTTGTTTGGTTGTTGCTGGTTGGGGAAGGTTTCTGAGTTTTTGGTTGTTTGTTCCCCCCCAGAGTTAAGAAAGAACACTGGTACAGTGATGAATTTGGACAACTGCCTTGCAAGCAGGGTAGACTGAGTGCAGAATGGGAGAGCCCGGGAGTAACTGCTCACAACTCTGCTGGTAACCAGGGTACATCACTTGTCCTGCACTGCTTTACTTGATCTCATACTGATGCAAGCCCTCTGGGACAGGTTGCTCAGCTTGCGGATTTTCATCTCCTAAAGGAATTGTTCTAGTTGTCTAATCTGAGTCTCCCCCAAGGGACTCAGTGTTTGGATTCTTCATTTTCTTAGAAATTTCACCCACTCTGCTCATTATTCTAGACTTTTTTTGTTCCCTCTGTTCAAACATTCCCTTCCCTCTTCCTTCTGAGCACTGTCCCCCTGCACACATCCCCTTAACAAACCCTTCTCCTTCTGCAAACACTTGGGCCACATATCCCTTCAGTTCCAAAACTTATTTTGGTAGTTCTGTACGGGCAGAAGTAGTAATATTTACAACCCAAAGCAATGCACAGCCATGCTGTGATTCTCTGGAGATTCCTCTCCTGCTGCTCAGACTTGCTCCTGATTTATTGCCAGCCATGGCTTCCTTTTAAATGGCTACAGCAGCTCACCTGCCGCAAGCTGAAGTCCCATCCTGGACAGGAAAAGTGCACATATCACAAACAGCATCTGCAGATCCCTTGTCACATTCAGTAGGTGATATTTACAAGCCAATTTTCTGAGCAGCTGTTGTGTTGGTAACATTTTGTTAAGTAGGGTGTACTTCCAGTTAAAAAAGCAAAACAACAAATAAGCACAAATGCTGCTGTAGCACCACATTACATGCTTTGAATATGGGATCTGCAAGACAGCTCAAATGGTAACCTTTGATCCTCAGCTATTTCATCATTTCAAGCTGTTAATGCTGCGCATGCATGAACAGATTTGAAAACTAAGGACAAACCAGCCAGAGCCAAGCCAGCTCCCCATCAAAAGATGGTATTCGTAGCAGCTTCGCATCAACAACTTGAAGGCTTAGTCTGAATGAACAAGGGTTTTAATTTGGAAGCACTAGAACTCTTGGGGACATGGCAGATTTTCAAATCAAAACCCCAAGTCCTAGTTTTTTAGGATAGGGATGGCCAGCACGCATATTAAATTTGCTTCGCTACCCAGAGGCACAGAGGATGCACTGTTGCCACTGATCCACGTGGTTATTGTCTTCCACAGCCATCTAAGAGCTTTCTTCAGCATGACATCTCAAACCAAGTAACCCAGCTCCTGGCCTGATGATGCAATATAAAGCTGAGAAAACCGCTCTACTTTAACCCCCTTGGCAGGGACCATCTTTATGGGTGCACATCTGATGGGCCATTGAATGCTCAAACCAGCTTATCTTCTGCATCAGAGAAGCAGAGCTGGAACGCAGGTCCTCTGAGCACTACAATAAAGCTTCATCCAGTTGAAGCCACTGAGAAGTATATTCTTCAGGGGAATAAAAGAAGTGGCCTTGAGGGAAGGAGCATTTCTTCTACCAGAGTGCGACAGAAGCTTACCGTAAGTGGTCTTGACTTCCCTCACAACTGACCTTGATTTCTTATTAGAACACTGGCGAATAATTAATGCTTTGGCTGAGGTTTCAATTGTTTTGCATACTTTGCCCATCTTTCGAAAATGGTACACCACTTCAATTTTCCAGGAGGACTTACTTTAATAACAGAACACTTCATTTCCAACATCTTGGGCAAGGCAAGCCATCCTGGTGTGCGTCTCAAGCTGGCACAAGAAAGAGAATGAAAGCCTGGAGAAGAGAAGGCTCCAAGGAGACCTTCAAGCAGCTTCCAGTAACTAAAGCGGACCTACAAGAAACCTGGGGAGGGACTTTTTACAAGGACATGCATGTAGAGATAGGAAAAGGGGGAATGGCTTTAAACTGACAGAAGGGAGATTGAGATTAGGCATTAAGAAAGAATTCTTTACTGTGAGTGTGCTGAGACACTGGCACAGGTTGCCCAGAGAAGCTGTGGCTGCCCCATCCCTGGCAGTGTTCAAGGCCAGGTTGGACGGGGCTAGCAACAACCTGGTCTAGTGGAACGTGTCACTGCCTGTGGCAGGAGGTTGGAGCTGGATGAGCTTTAAGGTCTCTTCCAACCCAAACCGTCCTATGATTCAATGGTCTTTCCAAATTTGGACAATCTGGCACTCTCCAACCCGGCCTGCAGACCCAGAGCTCCAAGACAGCAAAGGGTTTTAATAACCAATTGCAAAAATGCTTCTGCCCCTTGAATGGCTTGAAACCTTTTTCATGTGCAGCTTCAATCCAGGAAATTAATCAAAACAACACAAACAAAAGGAAAGCCATCTTCTGAATAGTAATATAAATGCAGGCAATCCAAATAATTTTTGCTGCTTTAATTCCCTGAAGACACAATTGTATATATTAAACAAAGCTAAGATATTAAAATGCCATGTTTCCAAGCAATTAAATTGCTGCCGTAAACATCCCTGGCTACACTTTTAAAACTACTGTTAATAGCCCATCTCTGACTCATTTTTCTGTCAGGCTTACAGCATTTTTGTGATCATTCTGATACTGTTTCACCTCTCCCCTTCCCTGGGGCATCACTTGGGAATTTCCTTGGGCTCAACAGCCAGGGCTGTGTTTCAGGATGCCTTGGTCATCCTGCCCACAATTTCTCCCAGCACACTTCCTTTTCCATCCTTCCTGGCTTTACTTGTAACCGTAAGTGCCTTCCAAGTATAAACCATCCCTTGCCTAGCACCTACAACACTGGGTCCTTGTTTTATGTCCTGGACACTTCTTCAATGTAAATACTAATGCAAGTCTATTCTGGGCTTCTGGCATTTTTGAAGTGTTCATAAGCATGGCATCCGGATATTAAGCAGTTAAAGAGCTGTTCTAACCTCCCTTATTATATAATTTGAGCCTCATTAAAGCAAAATCATTTCCTAAGACACTTCTTGTGATTGACTGCTCTTCAAATATTTGAAGAAAATTACTCACTGGTTGGGAATTTTGTATCAGAGTAATTTGCAGTTGGGAACATTCTTAAAATGAATTTTCCATAGATCATTTTCAGATCCTCTTCCTTCTGCATCTAAAACTGATTTCCTACCAGGGGAAAAATAATATATATATTAAAATAAAACCAATACCTGCCCAGTAAAGCTGATTAGTGGTACCCAAGATAGCTGATGGAAGTAGAGTGCCCCCATTTCTTCCTTTCAGCTATATAAGCTCTTTTAAGTACACTCATGGATTTCACTGAAGATGGCCTGCCTGCCTCCATCTCTGGCAGCTCAGTTAGAAAGTTCTTCTTGGCCTCACTTTCTATCTGTAGACAGATTGGGAATGAGGCATGAAGCTTCTATGTAAGTAGGAAGAGACCTATATTTCACTTCAGTTCTCTCCCAGGTTTTTTTGACATTTTGGAGAACAAAAAAAAAAAAAAAAACCAACAAAACAACAAAAACCAACAAAAAATTTCACATACTGCTAATTATTTTGAATATTAATGAAAGAAATGCCAGCCAGCTCTACTGGCAACTGGTCCTGAGCAGTTCCTATATTGGCTGTGTTTAGGAGGCTGTCAATACTGTAACCACACACACACTGTCAGGGCTTCTGCTCAGTAATCACATTTTGCATTAGCTTATGGAGAGTCAGAGTCAGAGGCCATGAGCAGCTACATCATCAGAATACTAAAGTGTTATTGTGCTGTTTTCCATAATCTCCCACGAGAAAACTTCATCTTCTCAGTAAAATGCTTTCCTGTTCTACATTTGTAACCAATGTGATTTTCTAAATGAAAGCATTGACACTACATATTCATAAGACAGTGTATTTAAATATGAAAAAGCTGAGCAGGTACAAACTACCAGTCAGCAACTCAGCCAGTAGGAGCATTATTAACAGCATTATTCTTTCAAGGAATGAACCTCTCAGCCCTGAAAAGAAATCAAGCAGACTTAAGTAGCCTCATTCAATGAGATCCCGCAAATATTTACCTCTTTTCCCAACACAGTCATTACTCTAGGTATCCCAAAAGAATTTTAAAACTCCTTTTGCCCAGTCCTGTAAACTCTTCTTTATTCAAGCAGCCCTTCTTGCATCCCTGCTCTCTAAAGTTGCAATTACTTCAGTGGAGATTAGCAGAATTTAACTGGCTCAGTGAAAGAATCAATTTTCCATCACTGATGCAGTTTGACAGCAAGGATCAACAACACAAGAAGCTGGCATCAAAAAAAGAAAAAGAATGAAAAGCATGACATAAAAATTCAGCTGGAAGAGGGAAAACAAACAAATATTGGAAACAAGTTGGGTCAAAGAGGCTTACTTCGAGTGATCTCACACAGATTACACATAAGAGAAAAGGCAAGACTATACTGTCAGTAAATAGCTACTTTAGCTTTCAATTAACTGCCTATTCATTACTCATTCTCTCTGCAGCTGCAAGCCCAAAAGCCAGACTCTGCATCTGCAGTGTAATTCCCGCACCCATGGATTCCTCCACCAGTAAATGATGTTACTCTGCATTTACACCCTACAGTCATTTTATTCCCAGCTTCAGCTGAGCAGCACCCTAGGAAACAGAAACATAGCTCAGAGGAATTTCTCACTGTGCTTCACTCAGACTGTAACAGGGAGAAAGTGGGAACTCTTGAGCTGACTTGATAACAAGCTTAACCACAACAGGAGTACTGCCGAAAGGGTGCAGATGTAGTGATGCTCACATTCAAATAGAGCCCACCAGATATATTCCCCCTACTCCCTAATCCCCATCTCAAGCCTCTTCAGGCTCCCTTTGCAGTGAGCTAGTCCCCAGATACTCTCCTAGATTTGCAATGCATTTCCCAGCCTAATTTAAAGTGGGGTGCCAAGGTGTGCTATCTCCAGCCTGTGGAAGTCCCAGAAGGCAGTGTGCACAAAAGCTGAAACGGCTGAAGAAAATCCTATGAAACTCCCCGTTGGGCAAACCGTCAGCAGGAAGGAGGTACACGAAGGGGAGCTGCAGCAGAGCTATCAGCACGAGACCCCTGATCAGCTAACTGCTTTTGACAGGCTCTCCTGGGCCTTAGCAACTGAGGAAAATCCATAAACCACATTTTCCTCCCTGGAATGGGTCCAGATGCAAAGGGAACAATTAAAAAGGAGAAAAGGATGTAGGCATCCTTACGACAGCACTGGAGCACATAAGCAGTGTCCAAGTGATTTAGGAGCCTTGGTCACAACTCTTTCTAATAGCTCCCAAGTTGGACACCTGAGCCCCACTGCCTGTCTCATCATTTCACTGCTCCTCTATCATCTGTAAGCAATAGGTCTGCGCTGTCATGCTCAGGTTTCTGCATGCTTTCCAAAGCAAGCAAGGCTTTTGCAAGCATCCCTGTGAATTTTCTCCTTCTACTGCACCACTCAAACCTACTGACTTGGACCAACTTTTACAGCAGCAGTAGCACAGAGACATCTCTAAAAAAACACACCAAGCAGCTGGGCAGAAAAAAGACATCCAAGAAACATCCCCTGGGAGTGCCCTTTCCGAAGAAAAGGCCAAGCTTACCTTTTATCAAGCACCTGTGAATCCTGGACAGAGAATTAGAAAGAGAAAGAAAACTCTCATGAAGTCCTGGCCCTGGGGGAAAGTTTCAGTCAGAGCTGGCAATGAACCACAAGACAAAGCCATTGGAAACCAAGCTCCATTACTTCTACTGTGCACAGAACTACTTGTTTAAAATATCTCTTACCTGAGGATCTCAGCAATTTAATTAAGTAAATGGCCCTCAGAAGCAGGTAAGTATCATGATGCTTATGTTACAGATGGCTTGCACTGAAGCACTGAGCAGTTAATTGAGTTACCCATGACCACACAGGAGGTGTAACACGCACCCATGAGTCTCACCTTTCTGATCTTTTTCTCTAATAAAGGGACTCAATTTGAATCACATTTGCCAGACTTTACAGCAGTTCCACAGCACAAAACCCAGATAGCCCCATCAGCAAAGAAGGCCAGTCAGTACACTGCGATGAAACTGTCAAGTTCCGATTTGTCCTGAACCTCTTCCTACCTTGGCTCATTCTGAAGACTGCCACATCTCACAGCAAGTCTGCTCAGTTGCACCTCTGCTCCGGTTTTGCACAGACCACAGCTATGTCTAGGCTAGGCTTTATAGATGGGTGCAAGAGCAGCTGTCAACACTGGGCACACAGCAGCTCATCCACCTCTGACTGCAAAGCCTGCGTCTCGCAAACCAGTTTCAGCCATCCCAGCACAGGCTCTAGAAAAAGCATCCTCCGGGGCCAGCCTCGCTTACTGCATATGGGCAATAAGTATGGCCTTGAATGCAGACCTGAAACTCTGGGCAGATGGAGTTCCTCCTGCAGACGTCCAGGAAAGTGGTAACAAAAGCTTGTCCATCTTCAGACAGCTGTCCCTGATAATTAGGACTTCACATTAAATAATCCCTTCACATAGGGTTTATTTTTATTGCCAAATTGTGGTCTTCTTTTCAGTTTCCAGCCACATGATTTTTCTTGAGCTCCAAAGCACCTGAAGTCAGAGCATTGCTTTCCACCTGGCTAGAGGTAGGTGGACAGCATCTTTGAGACCAAAACCGAAAACATAAGAGAATAAAAAAATAAAACAGATCCTCCAATCCCTAACTTTACATCTCCCAATGCTATAAAAGATGTTAAATGTTAGTCAAAATCTGCCTCTCCAGCAGCTGGAAAGCTGGATTGTGCACAACTAAAACAAGACATCAGATATGTTTTGCATGGAATAATTTCAGTGCCCATGAGAAATCAGAACTATAGGAGGACACACCTCAAGCTATGAAATCTATTGCTCATTAAAATAGTACTGCTGGTAAATCATTATGTTTAAATAATAATTTTAGCAAGGCAAAGAGCATGGAATACAAATAAGGGATAGAATCAAAGAAAGGAAAAGGTCTGCGTTTGAGCAGATATGGGAGCGTGACAAAGATGAAACAGATCAGAAAAGTGGAGAAATATATTTTAATTCTGTTAAGACTGCACAAATTTGTCACTGAAAGTGGAGTCATCTGTAGCTGGACTAGGCAAACTATGGGATGGCTGACAATGTAGAACAGGCTTCTGTTGAGCTATTCAAATATTTGTGCTCTGTGAGGCCATATAGCTTCTGCAGCCCACCAGAGAAATTAACTTCTGGATTCCAACTTGCACATAGGTCTGGGGCTAGACACATGTCCATTCACCCAAAGGCAAAGCACAGCACATCAGCTTCATTATCTGGTCTCGTGATAGTGTGTGGGGCTCTTGTGATGAGAAGAGCCCACCACTAATGCTGTTAGCAGGGCAACTGCAGCATGCTAGTGTTTAAAAAGGCCAAAATACATTGAGTCCACTTTCAGCCTTGTATGGTTACTTTAATTAAAAAGCATTAATAAAAGTTAATTACAAAGGAATAAAACCCTTGTTGGATAAACCCTAGTGCCCTGGGTTCAGATATAACAGCTGTTTTTTTCTTCCTAGTAGCTGGTGCAGTGCTTTGGTTTGGTTTCAGTCTAAGAATGATGCTGATAACACACCAGTGTTTTAGTTGTTGCTAAGTAATGCTTACCCTGATCAAGGACTTTTCAGTCTCTCATGCTCTGCAGTGAGGAGGGGCACAAGAAGCTGGGAGGAAGCAGAGACAGAACACCTGACCAAAATTAGCCAAAGGGGTATTCCATACCACAGAACATTATGCCCAGTATATAAACTGGGGGGAGTCACCTAGAAGGGACCCATCTCTGCTCAGGTGGGGCTGAGTATCAGTTGGCAGGTGGTGAGCAATTGTATTGTGCATCACTTGTGTTTATTGGTTTTTTTTTTTCTTTCCCTTCCCCTTTTAGTTTTGTATTCTCTCCCCTTTTTGTTTCCCTTATTATTATTATTGGTGGTACTAGTAGTAGTTTTGTATTATAACTTAGTTACTGGACTGTTCTTATCTCAACCCATGGGTTTTACATGCATTCAATTCTCCTCCCCATCCCACCTGGAGGGGGGACATAGAGGGGAGGTGAACGAATGGCTGCATGGTTCTGAGTTCCCAGTCGGGCTTAAACCACAACACCTAGTTAACACATCCAAGGAGCTTTAACACTACTGAAATTAAATTTGTTCAGCCTAACGCACTGGTTCAATTAAACACAAGGAACAATGGTTTCTCTGCAGATAATCCTCCCCCGGCTGAGTCATTCAGAAGTTAAGGCAACGGCTCCTTTTTAACTTACTGAAGATTGAATTTTACAGCATCTTTGAGAAAAGGAAGCACATTCAGTGCCACTTCCAAGCAACATCAGTAACAAGTGGATGCAGAGAAGAATTTCTTACTGTGGTGAAGCAAATACACAGTCACATCAAGTACCTGCTGTTTAAAAGTCAAAGACATCACCTGGATTATACAATGTGTTCTTAAAGACATCCTGTTCAGGATGAGAAAAGCAATGAATACAAAACTCCCTAGAGTAGAATTGACTCTGAGTGTAAAACGTTTCACTCAGGACTGTTAAGAGGGGGTCTTTATTTTTTTTTCCTTTAAACCACATTTGTGCCTCAAACAATGGCAAGTTGCAAAGTGTTCAAAGAAACTGACCTTCTGCACTAGGCTGCCTGAAGGCAACCTCATCTTCTGGACACATGTAACATGGGCAAGTCCAGGAACTATGTTGTCCTTATGATCTGCTTCTTGTAACAGGATCCCAAGTTCCCAATAGAGGCAGGAGTCTGCCTGGCTGGGGAGCAGCTCACTGAGGAGTCCTGGGGGCCCTGCAGACAGCAACAGAGCACAAGCCAGCCCTGTACCCTGGCATCACAGGTGGCTGGCAGCCTCCAAAAGTCTAGGAACAGGAGCCCAGCCAGTGATCCAGTGAAGTGATTATTCCTACTGCTCAGCACTTGTATATGGCATCATAAGTCAAATTTTCTCATTGTTCAACTGCTTATAGATTACTTCAGTTCTTTGGCTGAGTTTTCTTTCCCTGTCACAATCCCTACGTCCCCGTTCAAGCATCACCTGAGCAGCCTACTGCTAGTCCAACTGCCATAGCCCCATTGACGGCTTAACACTGGAGGTGGAAAACATGTACAGCACATCTTACTCCTTGTCTTTCACTCCTCTACTGCAAGTCTCTGCTTTCTTGATTTCTGCCTCTCCGTCCTTCACTGAATGTAGGGGAGTTGGGGGGGGAACAAAGCTACCAGGAGCTTCATGCAATTTACAGTGATTATGGAGAAGTGACCTCCCGCAAAGAGCTCATCTGCTCCATAGCTGGGAGGCCCATGCTCCTTTCTGCCGATTTCATTTTGATAGACCAAGACTCCCCAGTTTTACAAACATATTTATGCACCGGGTGGGTTATGCCAACAGCCACCAATAAATCTTATTATCTTCCCTCCACAAGTCTTGATAGCACTGAGTGATTGATGCACTAAAACTTGGTATAAACATGGAGATAAACATCTGCCATTCTTTTCCTTCTTGTCTTTACAGCACCAGCATTTTAGAAGTGACAACCCATGGTTTCACTTTTAGCACAGCCGCTCTAAAGCTGTCTGAAAAACAACAGAGGCTATGCAGAAACATTAATCTTTACTTCTTGGGGAAATAATGACTTTACAGAGCTTTCTGCCCACCACAGCTTCCCTTCTTTATAAAGGAAAGTACATGGACAGCAGTCTTAAAATTGGGGATAATAAATGTCTAACAGCAGCACCTAAAGCAGTGGTACCTGACTTCTGGTTCCTAGAAACTGGTATACCAGACTGAGGCCACATAAAGCTTGAAAGGAAGGACTGACTGAAAGATGAAAAGGACAGAAAAGATTCAGCCAGTCCAGGGTGTTACGTGCTCTGTATTTTTACCTACTGATCAGCAAGGCATGGAGACTATTGACCCAGAGACTCCAAAACAAACGAAACAGTCCTATGCAAAACTGCTGCCTCAGAGAACTGGCACACCAGTCTAAGGGACATGCTAGAAGTTGCCCAGCAAGGTCGACAAGCTATGAACTAAACCAATGGAATTAGGTGCCCTAATTCCATTCTTGCTTTCTGGCCAAGAAAGAGCAGAGATTGGTTCCCCCAGAATATAGGCATCTTGCTTCAAATCTGAACATTTGCGTAGATTTCCCCCTTTTACTGAGCTCCTCTTCAATAATTTCCAATCAACCGTCCAGTCTTCGTCATGGGCAGGACTGAACATCCCTCCCCACCCCTCCAACATTGCAACCCATAGCTCATGCTTAGGAAAACCTGCAAGCATACACATTCACAGCCCTTCAATGTCCTTTCTCAGTTTACTTTCCTTGGTCCACAGCACATGACAAAAGACTCCCATACACTGAAGTGAACTCAAAGCATAAGAGAACTCGCAGCAAGCAGTAAAAACTAGTTTATGAGAAAGGACCAAAACCAATAAATAGACTCTGTCATAGCCAGATGCTGCACTGCTCTCCATAGGATTCAAAAACCTAAGCACAGTAAGGAACTCCAGTGTGCTGGCTGGAGGATAAGCCTGGATTAAAAAACACACCCCAGCTTGAGAAATTATTTCATTTGATCCTAAACAGGAACACTATGATGGAACAGGAAAGTGAAGCGAAGCATCCCAAGTTCCAGCTCTGGGAGGCATCAGTCAATCATCTGGCTCAAAAGAAAAATAAAAAAAAGTGAAAGTTTAGTGAAGCATCAATATATTTTTCCTTCTGAAAATCCCCTTTGTTATTAGTAATACGAGTTGGCCAGAAATCCAACTTTTTTTCCAACCAAGCTTTCTTTTCCAGGAAAACACAGAGAAAAACACTCTCTGAAAGGGTTAATTCAAATTTCTTCATTAAATGTCGATTTATTTGATTTCTAGACTGAATTTTACTTTGATCTTGTTTGAAAAAAAAAGTTTATTTACATCTTACTTCAAACCATCATTTAAAATATAGGTGAGAAAGTAGAGACAAAAGGAGAATAGAGACTACTTTTGCATTTGTATTTCTTAAATATTTACAGTAGGAAAAACTGGAAAAGGGTCAGGGCAAAAATTCAGAAAGAGTAACAGGGTTAGGATGGTACTGTTCTTTAATTCAAAACAGAAACAGGAGTTTTAGCCAAAATAAAGAGAAGCAAATTAAGTGTTCAACTGTTTACTTCATTTCACATGACCAAAACATACAATGCTGTCAAAACAAACATGATTTTGCAGTAAATGTTACCTTCCTTTCCTAAAAAGTGATAGCATTTGAAATATTTAATACTGGAAGAAAAAAAAAATTACTTCATTTGTTAAATTCCTAGAAATAATTAAATTAGCAATTCATCAGTTCTGCATGTTTTAAAGGAAAGCAGATGTCCAGTATGCCACATTAGTTTATCACTCTGGAGAATGAAACATGAAGCCAACAGGAATTTACTGGCTAAATACCATCACCACAAATTTGCCTTCTTTTTCATCTTAGTGATAAGTTAAATATACTACATTGAGGAAATTAAGATATGCCTAAAGTACACAGGAGGGCTAAACTTCAAAGTAGATTCACTTCACCTGCCTGGCAGCATAGCCAAAGTCAGTGCATCAAGGCAGCAGGAGATGGTATTGCATCATGATGAAACTCATCTCTGCTTTTCCTCTACCATTTTAGAGCCCCAAACCAGTAGGTATTTGCTGTAAACTAGAGCAATCACCAGAAAAATGTCCCAGGATCAGGAGGGAGAATCAGCTCCTCTCCCACCATAGCAGAGACAGATGACTGTTGGTAAGCCAGCACTAGGCAGCATCACCCAGCCTATCACTCAGCATCATCTGCAATAAAATAAAACCAGCCATTACAGAACCCCCAAAAAACCTTATTTTTAAAACGCCACATAAAAGAGTCTCATTGTGAAGTGTTTATTTCTATTTAGTTGTTTTTCAGTTTTGCACAGTTCCTGCCACAGACTCTAGAGCAGCAGGGAGAAAGCACTTCAGCTGTCAACTCTGATGTGCTGCACCACACTTACATCTACGAGAGCCACAGGGGTGCACAGCTTGCTGACAACCTCAACAGAAACAAACAGGGCACCTGAGCTGCTGGGTTTAAGGCACTGACTGGTGGCTATAGGGTCATTTCAGCAAGGCTCAATGGGTTTTGTTTGGCACCTGACTAAGAGTTTGCCAGGTGCATCCTCTCCCAGAATAATCATCTACAGCATTACCAGACAGTTAAACACTTCACTATTCCAGCCCATCATAAGATTTTAATCTATTAGTATTACAGATGCCTCAATATTATAAGAGTGCACATACTCCCCTGCTTATATATAAAGCCCTTTCATTTTATGATCAGAACAACAGTTCTATGATAGAGCAGGCTATAGTATTGTATTAATGTTGATCTTCCCCACCTGGGAATCTACACAAATCACTGTAATTTTGTCTTATTAATGCTTGTTATCAATCTTCTCAATAAAATGGGATCAAATATTGAAAGTCCCTCTCCCTGAATTTTGTCTTATTATCTTTCTTTTTCTTTTTTATTTTTCACCCTTCTCTTCCCCCCCTCCCCCCCCATCTGGGCTTCTGTCCAAAGATACAAGTCAAGAATATGATGTTCAGAAAGTATAATTCTTTAATCACCACACTTTGACACACTTTAGTCATTTGGGCTGGAGTATTTTGATATAAGCAGATCCCATGCAGAGACAGAATCAGGTCAGCAAGGCAATTAATCACGGCTGCATTTACACTCTCAGCAAAACAATACAAAAACAAAAGAATGGATAGAGAAGAGGGGAGGAGGGACACCATAACCTCACTCTGATGGGTAAATAACTGGCTTGGCTTTGCTTCTGCAGTCACAGCGGAAAGGTGCACAGCTCACATTTATTAATATACTCACACAGCAGCATGTGGGTGGCTCAGTGTCCACCGGCATTTCAGCAGCAGGCTGCTGCAATTTTTATGTGCTTAGCTCATCTCCTTGCATTGAGAGGGCCGCTGTATCCTAAAACAGGGAGTTTTGTACCTCAGCTTTTAAATACTGTGTAGTGCCTAAGGCTTGAGAACTACATTTTTTGCTGGTGCTTCAACAAACTCCATAGGGAAAGTAACAGTACAGAGGAGTATATACTGTTTTTCCACAAAATGGTTGTATATTACCAGTGTATATTACCCCACACATGCTCCCCTAGTTTCACCTACACAGTAAACAATTTGATCAGTGGGTTTAGTTTTACAACTCTTACTTACATTGTCCCTCTATCTACCCTGTTGTTCTGTTTTCCTATGAGCTCAGAGAAGTGCCTACAAGCAGCTTCCACAACAGCACGAGCAGGCTGCCCAAAATGTCCTGTAAATGGCCTTCAAATTAAATCTCACCAAAAGAAATACTACTCTCTCTCTTTCCACTACAGCACCTCTGGGTAAGAGACCTTGTTGCATCCAGGAGTAAATGAGGCACAGGAAGCATATGTGCATGGAACTTGGCAATCTAGCAGCATCATCCACCCTTTTTCTTCTCAACCACTCAGATGAGTGACACCCACAGAAGCAGAATAAACTCACCAGCACAAAGCTTATGGTGAGAGGGAAATCTACCCAGTACAAGGTAGATCTAAATAAGGTGTGAGCAAGTCCAGGGGTGATTACCATCCCCCAGTTCACAAGGACTGGGATCATAGGGTATTAAGCTTGGTGGTCATTTCCCCTGATGCCTTTCTTCCACACAGCAACAGTTTTCCTCAGCCAAACACTTGCACAAAAAGCACTTTCCCCAGACATTATCCTTCTTCTGTCCCCACAAAACACATCCATGTGCTGACTTACAGGAACATAAGATCTACTCTCTAGAAATCTTGCAGAGGCCAAATACTTTTGAGGCAGCTTCTGATTTCAGGACAGCTGCTCCGACATCCATTGGCCTGGATATTTGCACACAACATCCCACACACACACACAGAGCTCTGCAAATTCAAACACCGGAGGACCTGGGGGAAACACTGAAATCACTTCATTGGCTGTTCAGAAAGTTTACTGAACAACGTCAAAACCTTTCACTTCATTCCTCTCTTCTAACCCCATGGAAGAAAATGCCAAGAAAAAAGTTCGCCCCAGTGCCATCACTGCCCTGGTACTGCCAAGAGTAAGTTCAATCAGTTAAGAATTACTTGTACAGAGTCAAGATCAATAAAGCTGTAGTGAGGAAGAGGTAGCTCAGGCAGGCTCACAGGGGGCATAACTAGGAGTGATGGGCTGAAATTAAGCAGAAGGAAAATTTTGGCTGAATAGCAAGAGAAATTTGCTTTGCTAATGGGTCAATCAATTAGACGGAGCACACAGCTCTCAAGGGAAGCATGCAAGGAAACCTGCCACTAGGATCATTTAAAACTGGAGTGAAGGAGCTAGAGGTTGTCACTACATAAGCAATTCTGCAGTTTGCATTTCAGGAGTGCTTCAATTCCCTCTACCCCATGGGATCAAAGTCAAAGCCACCCAAATTATGCTATCCACAAATGTCTTAACAACCCTTTTGTGCCTTGAACAAGTCCAGACTCCAAAAGGTAACACAGTTTTATGCTCCCTCCTTTCCTATTTAATCCTCAGAATGGCATTCACCTAGCTAACAGTCATTGAATATTAGGGTGTTAATTATGTGAAATCTAGATTACAATAGAATCATAGAATCATAGAAAAGTTAGAGTTGGAAAGGACCTTAAGATCATCAAGTTCCAACCCCCCTGCCAGGGGCAGGGACACCTCACACTAAGCCATGCCGCCCAAGGCTCTGTCCAGCCTGGCCTTGAACACCGCCAGGGATGGAGCATTCACAAATTCCTTGAGCAACCTGTTCCAGTGCCTCAATACCCTCACAGTAAAGAATTTCTTCTTCATATCCAATCCAAACTTCCTCTGTTTAAGTTTGAACCCGTTACCCCTTGTCCTCTCACTACAGTCCATCATGAAGAATCCCTCCCCAGCATACCTATAGGCCCTGCTCAGATACTGGAAGGCTGCTATGAGGTCTCCACGCAGCCTTCTCTTCTCCAGGATGAACAGCCCCAACTTTCTCAGCCTGTCTTCATACAGGAGGTGCTCCAGTCCCCTCATCATCCTCATGGCCCTCCTCTGGACTTGTTCCAACAGTTCCATGTCCTTTTTATGTTGAGGACACCAAAACTGCATACAATACTCCAAGTGAGGTCTCACAACAGCAGAGTAGAGGGGCAGGATTACCTCCTTCGACCTGCTGGTCACACTCCTTCTGATGCAGCCCAGGATACGGTTGGCTTTCTGGGCTGCAAGAGTACACTGCCAGCTCATGTTCGTTTTCTCATCAACCAACACCCCCAAGCCCTTCTCCTCAAGGCTGCTCTGAATTTCTTCTCTGCCCAACCTGTAGCTGTGCCTGGGATTGCTACCACCCAGGTGGAGGACCTTGCACTTGGCATGGTTAATCTTCATCAGGCTGGCATCAGCCCACCTCACAAGCGTGTCAAGGTCCCTCTGAATGGCATTCCTTTCCTTCAACGTATCAACCGAACAACACAGCTTGGTGTCATCAGCAAACTTGCTGAGGGCGCACTCAATCCCACTGTCCACGTCACCAACAAAGATGTTGAACAAGATCGGTGTCAACACCGATCCCTGAGGGACACCACTCGTTACTGGTCTCCAGCTGGACACTGAGCCATTGACCACAACTCTTTGTGTGCGGCCATCCAGCCAGTTCTTTATCCACTGAGTGGTCCACCTATCAAACTGATATCTCTCCAACTTAGAGAAAAGGATGTCATGTGAGACACTGTCAAACGCTTTGCACAAGTCCAGGTAGATGACATCAACTGCTCTACCCCTGTCCATCAGTTCTGTAGCCCCATCATAGAAGGCCAGCAGATTGGTCAGGCAGGATTTCCCCTTAGTGAAGCCATGCTGGCTGTCAACAACCACCTTGTTGTTTTTCATGTGCCTCAGCATGCCTTCCAGCAGAATCTGCTCCAAGAATTTTTCAGGCACAGAGGTGAGACTGACTGGTCTGTAGTTCTCTGCATCATCCATTTTCCCCTTCTTGAAAATGGGGGTTATATTTCTCTTTTTACAGTCATTGGGAACTTCACCTGACTGCCATGATTTTTCAAATATGATGGACAGTGGCTTAGCAACTTCATTTGCCAGCTCCTTCAGGACCCGTGGGTGGATTTCAACAGGTCCCATGGACTTGTATACGTTCAGGTCCTTAAGATGGTCTCAAACCAAATCCTCTCCTACAGTGGGCCCAGGGTCTTCATTCTCACAGTCCCTGCATCTGCCTTCCAAGACTTGGGTGGTGTGGTCAGAACATTTGCCAGTGAAGACCGAGGCAAAGAAGTCATTAAGAACCTCAGCCTTCTCCTATTCCAGGGTAGTCAGTTCTCCTGGTAGCTTCTGGAGGGGGCCTATGTTGTCCCTATTCTGTCTTTTATTCTATCTTATCACTGAAAGAGCAAGCTACTGAAACAGGAATTTGTGATAGGCAATAGCTGGGTCTCTCCAATAACCATGCAGAGAGTCTGGAATATTTGTCCAGTGTTTAGAAAGCTAAACTTTTACTGACTGAGTTACCTGTGAGACCTTAGCTTCTCAAAGCGCTAATTCAGTTCACTGCAATCACGTGGCCATGCCATAAAAGACTTTTGCTTGTTTACCAACCAAAATAGAGACTACCAAAGGATACAACTTTAATTTCTAAATAGAAGAAGGCAGTGCAAATACTACAGAATGAAATTTAACAGATTGTGTTGGCAGAATTGTAAGTGGATAAACAAGATCTAAATAGAATTATGCTGGACATTTAGGAAAGATTTTTCAATGGACAGAAAGATTTAAGTGTTCTCCAACAAACATTGCAGGGCAAACCATTTAAAACCAGAAGCAAAACAGACCTGGGTCCATCAGTTCAGGGACTATGTATTTCTTACAGCAGCAGAGATCAGACCTTGTTGACAGAAGAGACTGCTACCTACTGTGTTCTTGCAGTATCATTGCTTATCAATAGCGGGATTTGAACCTTGGCCTACCAGCATGGTGCTCCCAGCAAGTAATTACCTGTTATTTAAGGAGGAACAGAGGCAGAAGACAAAAGCACCTCTGATATACAGCTACAGGAACAGCACAAAAATGCCATGAGTAGAAGCACCAGCAAAACAGCAAGAAACCCACATTGCAGTAGAATAAGTGTTTTCAGAGAGAACTTCACAGTAGAAGTTCTCAATAGGCTCTACACACAAAAATTGCCTGAAACATGCTAGGGAGGCCAATAATCTGATCAGGAGTCACCACACCAGTCAAACCATGTTTGTCCTAAAATTACTTCAGATCATGACTTTCCAACCCCAAGACATACCTTGAGGTTAGTCTTCTGCTAACAATAACAATTCCTATGCTTTTTCTTAACTCTATAGAGTTTTCCTTGTTCTAAAAAGATCAAGAAGGTCAAATATCCCATTCTTCACCCAAATGTCTCAGACACAGTAGTCTAGATTGACTCAAGGCATTAGATGTGCCTATCTTCTCGGCTGCAAATTGTTTCTCAGCTGTTGCCCTTGTCCTATTAATGTGACAGAACCTGCCATGGCTAAGGTACCATTCTGACATTTGAATCTTTGTCTGCTTGCCACCTTTTAAATGGTTCACTGCATTTCTTGAAGGTACCTTTTAAAATAGGTAAAGGCACAATCCTCCAAGCAGAGACTCAGGCTGCTGTAAGTTAAAAACCAAGCAGGTCATCTAGGCACATTTTCACTTTAAACTATAGCTAAAAATAAAAAGCAAGCAAAAAACCCATAAGACTTTGCATATTCAAATCAGTGAAGAAACCAATACCTCTATTTCCCCAATAGATGGTGCTGATAATTCCTTTCTCAGATATTTGTAAATTAAAAGGTGGGTTTTCTTTTGTGGCAATGCTGCAGAGACAGAGCTGTGAAATGGGGCAGAGAAAGCAAAGAGCAGAGACCCAGAAGGAGCCCTGGGGAGTCCCATAATAAAGATGTAAAATGAGAATTCCAGCTTACCCAGCTGTGCTGCTGGTGCTTCCTAATTTCTTTTCATTAAGTGCTAACTTCCTGAAACCTTTCTTGAGTCTTTCCAGAACTCTTTTCCTTATGTGAATAAGGATGAAAAGTATTAAACTGGTAACGGTTTTTCAAGGAAACCATAATGGCTTATCAAGGGAAAACAGCAGAAATAACTGCTTCCATCTTCTGTCACTCCTCTGGAATAAATACAACACTCAAGTTGTAGAAACAACAGTTGCTTAGCATTACTGGTTATCAGTCAGTAGAACAGTATGCTTTCACTAAGGACCTGTTGGAGGCAAATATGTTTTCCAAATTTCCCTGCCCCCCCGTCCCTCCCCCCCCTCTTATCTGCCCCCCCGTCCCTCCCCCCGCTCTTATCTTCATAAATAAGAACCTAGTTAAATATATCTCAAAGTGTTAGAAACCTACATCAGGGCTTGAGAACTGGATAATTAAGAAAGAAATTCACTTCCCTAATTTGGGGGGAAAAAAAGGCAAGACAGCAGAATGTATAAGTAGAAGAAAACTACTTTATTGAGAATAATTGCAACGTTAACAAATTCAGTTGTTTCAAGAGCTCTTAGGAAAACTATTATCTTGGCTGTGCCCAATTATTTTTATTAGCACACCAGAGCTGTTGCATTTGTCCTATAACTTCTCATCCTAGACTCAGGCCATTACGCTACATTCACAGCATAATTTGTCTCAACTTACATTCCCAAGTGGCTGTCTTAAAACTTTAATATTCCTGCAGTATTTCCTCAACTACAGCTTTGCCAGCCACAAGGGCTATTCAGTTGTTCCACACCCCAAGCAGTACCAAAGCAGATGTTAAGAACGACTATTATGGTCAAGTCATTTTTAAGCACTACATAGTTTACTTGGCTGCACTGGTTTAAGCATTAGGGCTAGAAAAAAATTGGAAACCCAGGCAGTCAGACACAGATGATGGGGCTTTAACAGCAGAGGTGCCATGGTCTTAAATGCTGTTTTATTCCAGGAAAGTGAGAGCAGGAATCAGACAAAAAACAGCCCTTTAGAGTACACCACAAATGGAAACTTCATTCAGTCATTCATGTTCTCTCCAAATGAAGCAACACTCACAGAAAATACAAGTGAGATCTGGCCAAAGACCCTCTTTGCAGAAAATGGCCAGCACAGGAGGAAAACATCAGACAAAAATACATCCTTTGCCTGGCACTTCAGGAAGCTGTTCTGTCTTGAGATTCATATGGGGTTGAGAAGACATGCTGTCTATGCATGTATTGAGTCCTTTGTAGCTGGTCCCAGTGTTACCTGCACTGTGCAGCACACAGAATAGATGTAGCAGTGAGGGAAACCCAAGGAAGATGACCAGTAGACCCAGACGGTCAGGGCACACACCTTGGGATACTCAGTATTCTTGAGATCACAGGAATTTTCATTTGCACAATTCAGCCAGCTGTCCTTCAGCACGTAAGACTAATTCTTCATTAAATAATCAACAGAATCCAAGTCTGAAGAGAAATACACTAGTGGAAGTGCTGTGCGCAATAACCTCCTCTCACTAGTCTCTTCCCACTCTCACAGTAAACATTCATGCTGAGAAACTTGATTAGCCACATCACACCGTGATCATGGTTCCATAGCTGCCTCAGCCACCCTATCATCCCTCTGCCAGGTCCAACTTGCCATATTGCTCCCAAAACACAACTTTTATCCCTTCCTTGCACCAGGAAGGGACAGGACCAATCAGGATAGTAGGAGCAACTACTTACATGAGCTTCATAGAACTACCTGCTGCAGAAATGTTCCTTATCTAATTCAGTAGGCACATCCAGAAATTAATATGAATGCTTCTTGCTGACCTATGTTCAAGTTGACTGTCATGCTCAGAGAACAAAAATCAGGAGAGTAGAAGCAACATCCAAAGTGAGCCTTTGGAAAGAATTACATGTGACTAGAACAGATGCTTTGCCAATGAACCCTAGGATATCTTCGCCCTTTACCTTAATGCACCACAGCCTTTTAAGAGATTTTGGGCTAATGGGAAGTAAAGCAAGGATTTTAATATGCATGCTGCAATTCAGGAAACCGAGTCACCACAAGGCACAGGGATTCTCTGGAAAACACATAGGAACTCTGCAGCAGAGCAGATAACTGAACTGAGATTTCACAAGCCTCAGCCTAGACCTACAAGCACACGAGCTTCTGCTTCTACGAGACAACTCTCCCACAGTAAAGACACATATACCTCAGTATGAAATCAGACACAAATCCCTTGCTCTGGAGAACTCAGGTATTCCAAAATTAGCATGGGGAAAGGGAAGAATTCTCTTGAGCTGCAAATGAATAGAAATCAAGCTAATGTACAGCATATATTGCCGATTCTCACACACCCAAGTCTAAGCTCTGATCCACAGAGAAAATGGCTCTAAAATATTAACCACAGTCATTATGGAAGGCTCACTTCTGACAATGTGTCTTATGGTTCATTTACCAAGAGAAAATGGATGCAATTTTAGCCAGCATTAAAATTAATCTGCTTTTATCAGAGAAAGGAAACTAATTCCACCTGCCTAGCTCTTCTGTGTTTTCAGAGGAGACTAACACAGAGACAGTAAGTTTTAAACATCCAGGCTTTTCATAGAACTTAGATTGTTTGGGTCTTTTTTATTCATCTAGGCTGAAAAAACCAATCTTCCTCAGAGTGACGACAATCCATGCAGCCTGAAGAACTATCACTCCTACAAGGCCAAGTTCATCACCAATGCTGATCCTGATCCAACTCAAACTGGATGCCAACAAGTTTTGATTTCTTCTCTGGGAAAGGCCAGTTATCAGAAGCCAGTCAAATGTGTGATATCTGAAGGAATAAAGGCAGCAGTAACATCCCACTGTACATTCAGCATCATCCACAGAGTCCCCAGAGTCACAACCAACCTCCAGCAGTTTTATAACCCATTCATACACATCAAGCCCACTCAAATATGTCTCTAAGCTCTTGAGCTCCTGCCCCAGCCCTGCTCAAGAGAGAGATAAAACTTCAGCTGTTGCATGGCCCTAAGTCAGGAAGTGCTTCCTAGGGAAAGGGGGGAAAGACAAGAGGGCCATGAGGAGGCATAAGTTACCACCCCTTTATAACAACACTCAAAGTCCTACATCATTGAGCAGCTGGCATATCTCCACAGAAAGGGTCCAGTCTACAGCTGAATGATCCCATTCACAACACACGAGCAGCCAGCTTCAGAGACTGAGCAGATCCCTCTAGCTCCTGTCTATCTTCTCCTGTCTCTTCACGCATCCAGAAAGCATTAAAGTTTAGCAGCAGAACTGAAATATCCTCACTCACTTTCTAGGCTTGAGTTCTCTTTGGACTGTTGCTACTGACAGCAAGCCACGTGAGAATTATTATTTTTCATTAGTATTATTATTTTCCAGTACTGCATGCATAACAATAGCTCTCTAGATACAGCAAATAGATACAAGCAAATGAATGCAACCATAACTGCCTCATGTCTTTCATTTAAGAGACTCTGATTTTAGTCCTTTTGTTCAGAAACAAATTTAAAAAGAATTTAGGAGCTACGTGTTAGGGCTGAAATAAATCAGGTGAATAGCAGCAGAGGGAAGCTTGCTATGACTTCAAAGTACAATGAACACAATGATAGGACTTGGTGAAATAAGAAAACTAAGGCTGAATATAATACAAATTACTCCGCTGTTATCAAAGGCTTGGTACAAGCCCTAATGATAACTCAATTGCATTGTTCATTGGGGAAAAGGTAGATGGTGATCATTTAATGTTTTTTAATTAGGAAAATATTTCATCCTGGCTAGAATTTACCTTCTGTGTGAGGGAACAGAAGTGGTGTCAACAGCAGGTTGCGGCTAACTGTGGCTATGTGGACAGACCTACATTCTGCTTATGCATGCACTAGGGGAAACTGTTCAGTGGCAAAGGAGACCAACTGGAAGAGTCTTTTCAAGGTTTCTGCATGGTTCTCATGATGTTCTCACTTTGCATAATGGACAAGTTTACTGAAGCATTTAATTTCTGATAATAGGACTAAGCTGGAAATAAGCATTTCTCCTACACACCCTTAAAATACCATTTTTCTATTCCAAAGCAAACACTTCTAATTTATTTAGAAAGTTAGGGGTATGTTGAAATGGATTAAAAGGCAAGACAAGTGCCAAGAACTGTCTTGAACAAGTCCGTTCCTAACCTGAAGAGGCTGACAAGGAAAGCCTGCCGCCTCAATATACTGGGCTGCATCAAAAGAATCATGACCAGCGGGTCAAAGGAGGTGATCCTGCCCCTCTACTTTTGCAGCACTGTGTGCAGTTCTGGTGTCCTCAACATAAAAAGGACATGGAACTGTTGGAACTAGTCCAGAGGAGGTCCACGAGGATGACAAGGGGCTGGAGCACCTCCCATACAAAGACAAGTGACGAAGCTGGAGCTGTTCAGGCTGGAGAAGAGAAGGCTGCATGGAGACTACATAACAGTCTTCCAGTATCTGAAGGGGGCCTACAAGTGTGCTGGGGAGAGACTCTTTGTTAGGGATTTTAGTGATAGGATCAAACTTAAACAGGGAAAGTTCATGTTAGATAGAAGGAAGTTCTTTACTGTGAGGGTGGTGATTCACTGGAACAGGTTGCCCAAAGAAGTGCCAAATGCTCCATCCCTGGCAGTGTTCAAGGCCAGGTCAGACAGACCATCTTGTGATATGGCCTAGTGCAAGGCATCCTTGCCCATGGCAGGAGGCTAGAACTAGATGATCTTGAGGTACTTTTCAACCCTAACTATTCCATGATTTAGTGGTAATCCAGCACAAGATAACATCCCAGACCTCCATTGAGATGATCCCCTTTATTCCAACATGATCAGAGCCAACCAAAAAAAAATATATTACACCTCCTCATTCTCATCTTTTTAATGCCAAAAAGTATTGGAAAATCTCAAACCTCAACCTTCAGAAAAGAAATAACAAGACCTAAATCAACTGATTTCTGAAAATTACTTCCAGGTTAGTCCAAGAGCTTATGCACCTTATTACAGCTGCAGAACACAGCTTTATATGATCAGCTCTACCAGCAAATGAGCAATAAGTAGACAGATGTTTATTGTTGCTGAGGTATGTGGAGTAGCTGCACCATTGGCTGCACAATGCTTTGGCCCATGCAACTGCAACACCTTAACGTGACAGCTACATCATCTTCACCTTCTGGGAAGACACTATTTGCTATTTTCTCAGTGACAGCATTCATCTTGTTACATCAACAGAAGTGGCTGATATAGCACATGGAGGAAGGGACATTGGAATGCTATTATCTGTCTGCTATCATTCACCAATGGAAGTGACCAACCTCACTGGCTTTCACTGCACACAAATTTGCCAGGGACCAGAAAACACTAATAGCCGGAGCAAGCCAAATGCATCCTTAAAGATCACCTATTTAGTTTTTCACCTCATACAACAGTATCTGAAGGGGGCCTATAAAGATGCTGTAGAGGGACTCTTCATTAGGGATTGTAGTGATAGGACAAGGGGTAATGGGTTCAAACTTAAACAGGGGAAGTTCAGATTGGATATAAGGAAGAAGTTCTTCACTGTAAGGATGGTGAGGCACTGGAACGGGTTGTTCAGGGAAGTTGTGAATGCTCCATCGCTGGCAGTGCTCAAGGCCAGGTTGGACAGAGCCTTGGGTGGCATGGTTTAGTGTGAGGTGTCCCTGCCCATGGCAGGGTGGGGGTTGGAACTAGATGTTCTTAAGGTCCTTTCCAACCCTAACAATTCTATGATTCTATAGAAAACATGCAGAAAGTTCAGAAATTTGTGCAGAAAAACCCTTTTGACCTCAAGCCACAAATCCGTAAATGTTCTAAGGGGAACTGTGAACAGCAGTGCAAAATCTGTCCCTTCTGCTCTCCAGAAGGAACTACACAGTGTGACGATAGGTCTCTTGCCAAAACACTGGCTAGAAAGAAGGCACTTGTGGGTTAATGTGGCTGTTGGCAGATCTTCAAGAGAAGTAAGCCAAGCCATGCTTCCTTTTCACAAGTTAAAGAAATGGAATGGGGGGGGGTGTATAATATATATACATATATATACACACATATATATATATCACTGGGAATGGGAAAAATCACCTTTGACAGAAGCTGAAAAGACTCACAGCAGCTGGGAAGGGGGGGCTGTGATTCTTGTTCAGACCAGACTCCCAGGCCCCTCAAGATGACACACTGCAGGATATCAGATGCTAGAAGCAGCCTCTGTGCCTTTTATAACATACCAACTTATTTAAGATCAACCCCTTGCCGCAGGCTGCCAACACCAGCTTAAAAAACCCACAACCAACACACCACTGAGCAGCAATGCTGCAGTGCAAACTTTTGTGGGCAGACATGCATGATTCAGAAGTAGCTCACACTAGCACAACTTCAGGAGTTGCCACACATTAAACTGTCCACATGAGGGTTTCTCATCTTGACACAAAATTAAATTTAAATGCCACTTGACACAAGCTAAGGCAAATATAGGTACTTTGAGTAATTTGCTGCATGCCAAGAGTATGTATGACATTGCCCCTCCCTAGCTGAACAGGGCCTTCCTGAGGTCTAAGCCTCCAAACTAAGCAAGGCTGCAAACATTCCACTGCAACTGCATCATCAGCCACAAGACAGCTTGTTTCTAAGGCTGAATGCTCAAAAGGCAAGAATGCACTATCAGAATTCCCCACCGAGACCAAGGCAATCCTTTGTCCACATTAGCTTTTGTCACAAACATATACAGAATGGTCTGAAGGCCTCTGGTTTTGCTTACATCATCCTTCTGAAAACATAGGCTGCTAGGCTACAGGCATTTGTGGCAGCCAATTATTTTATTCCTTTCTGAGCCCAAACAGCAACTCTCCAGCTATAAGAACTTGTACCTCTGAAAGCAGCAAGGCCATTCCCTGCCAAATTCAAGAAGGTAAACAAAATACATCTCTTCTGGCAAAATGTCTCCACACCAATTTGTGTAATTGCCTACATCCCTGAAGAGGGTCTTGTTTACATATTATGCCCTGACTCTAAGCATCAAAATACAATTAAACCAGATGCGTCCAACATGACTTGCTGGCTGGCTCATGTCAAATCGCCACAGGTGGTGGCTAAGAGATGCCTTTCATTCAGAGATGCTAAGAACAAATAGCACAGCACATGCAGGGAAAGTCACAGCATGGGAAACTACTTTTGGGTAAACTCTTCCATCTATGTCCCACCCTCCAGCAACTTTCTGCTCACTGAATATTAGATTTTGGCTAGCAATTTTAATATCTGCCAATTTATTTTGTTATCCCCTCCCCCAAGCTGTTTCACTCACCAGTGCATAATCAGGCTTCTTCAATTTTATCCTGGCTTGCCCTCTTTCTTACCAGCCAGTACTTCTACATCATTTAAGTCCAAAATCCCCAACAGAAAATCCACACTCCTTCTCAAAAAGCTCATGCTCCTGTGTTTTAATTAAATCAATCCATCTGTCTGCATCTTGACTAGTGAAATGTTCTTTCACCTCTAGCATATCTTTTTCAGCCAATTCTAGAGCTAAAACCATCCTTAAAACCAATTGCTTTGACTTACATTATTTCAGTCCACAAACGTTGTTTTGTCTCCACTTCTTCCACTGCTGCTCTTTCACTTCTCAAGCCCATGTCCCCCATAAAGCTTGCTTTCTGACACCATCACATTATTCTACTCTATCAGCAACTCCAAGATGCTGCTCCATTCCCTGCATTTTTCAGGCACATTGCTTCCCAGCCTTACTTTTCCCTACATTGCAAAGTCTTCTCTCATTCTCGGCTTACCACACACACCACCCCCCCCCCCCCCCCCCCCAGCAGAGCAACTTCCTACATACTTAGGACACGTTTCTTCCTTGATGCTTCTGACAGGAAATACTTCAGACCAGCGTTGTTCTTCAGTGGGTGAAATCAATCAGCATCTGCTTTTATCCAAAGCTTGCCAACAACTACACATCAGCATCTCTACTAGGAAAAAAAAAAAAAACAAACAAACTATTCTTCCACAAGCCACCCACAACTTCATGCAGCCCTCCAAGAGACCCTCACCCCTCTACTCTTACCCCTTATATCTCATCCTCCTCCTCAATCACTTATTTCTTCCACCTGGGAAGACAGCAACTCACAGTCACCTGAGACCCTGGCCTGCCTTTCTTTCAAGGGCCAGTTTACACCCTGAGAGTTTCCTTCTAATTGCCTTCAACTGCCTCACCACACCCTAGAATCAATGCTCATTTGCTGTTGTTTGTGCCCATCTGTATTGCCTTTATTATTATTATTATATTCCTTTTAAAAAGTAATTATATAAATCACAAAAAACTTCATGAGGCTGAACTGAGCAATCACAGCTTTAGTAAACTTCATGTTTCTTCTGCTACTTGTTGCCTGTTCACACATTAAAGGAAGAATCAACTATCGGGTCTACCTCCTGCCTAAAAAAGACCACTGCAATCAAGTTACCTGACTCCTACATGAAGCAATCCCGAACATTCCTTGTAAGTGTTTCTGCAGTGGTGACTGCATGTGCCTCCCAGATCATGGCTAACTGAGACTGTCAGTATTTAGAGCCAGGAATCAAGTATTTGTTTCTAAAGCATTTCAGTGCTGCAAAAGGAACACTGCACAGGATTTGCAATTAACAAAGAGAAAACATTGTTTTGTTAAACACTAAAACAGTGTCAGTAATTAACACCTTTTGGAGGCTCTGGCTTGGGTGGAAATCACACCTTAGAATCTCAGCTGTCAATCTGCTCATCAGTGGAGGGGTCTGAACAATGAAAAAGAGCTATTTGGGTTTCCAAATGTTCTCCATGGCATCTATTCTCCCCTTTTGTTTCTGACTAGTTAAGAAACGGCTGAACTGCTACACTTCTTACTTTCCATACAGCTATCCTTAGTAAAGCTGAGACTGTTTCAGGAACAAAAAGGAATATTTGATATTTAAGTTACCTGCACTGTAACTTTGTAGCAGCCAATCAGGCTCATTTTATAGGATGCAAAAATTGCCAAGATTCATTTAAAAGCTGTCTTCCAAGCTACATTCTCTTATCTAAATGTGTGAGAAGCCAGCTTTCTTATGTTACGTGAGGGATTCAGACAGGCTAATGCTTGGCTTCTGTTCCAAGAGGGAAAGGTAAAACCATTAAATTTCCCATTAAAATTAGTATCAGTAGACATTTTTCAGCTGATAATCAACAGCACCAAAGCATTTCCTTTTGATATAATGTCAGGACATTGAACATTAATTTAAAACCTATAGAGAGATGTTCGGCACATTCCAGGAGTTATCAGTAATAAAATCCCCGCAAGTACTGGTTCAGAAAGGAAAACATTGCATTGCCTTTGAGACTATCCACCAATTTGCCTCCCTGAGTACCCTCACAGCCAAAGAACTTGTTCCCTTCAGCAAAAATCCTTCGGTGATACCCACTGTGCAAATAAAAAGACATAGCAGAGAGAAGATAAAAATCTCTTGAGGAGGGAGAAAGAACACAGCTTGCTCATAGGGCCCATTCACAGAAGGGAAGGTGAAAGAGGATAGAAGAGCAATGAACTTTACACCTCCTGGGAATGAGATAATGTATCATGTAGTGTCCCATATACTCCACATATTCATATATATTCAGTATAAAAGATGCATCTATGATACAGCATTATCTTGTCATAATCTTGGTGCCAAAGCAGAAGTCAACTGGGAATGCTTCTCACTACTGTTTTTGACACTACCAGAACGCAGACAATTTTGGTTGATATTTTAATGTAGCAAATGTCACTGAAAATGACATACCCCCAAGAAATTTTCTGATTTTGACTAAACTATATTTTTAACCGCAAACTCTGTTGACAACTTTCCTTCCCCAAGTGGCTTTAATAGTTATGTTTAATGATTTACATGTCTCAGTGGAGCTTTCAATTTACTGACACATCTTGTCCTTCGTAAATTCAACACAGGTGAATATTTAAAACTGTGTGTAATCCATCTTCTTTTGTCCTTATTGAGATACTGCATTCATTTCCCATGCTTCACTATACCATGTACTTCTACAATGACATATTTTCATCTTCTAGCAGCTGCTAACTTATAACGTATTTCTGGTTCATTTGAGCAGCTTCTTAGAAGGACAAATTTACTAATGGGTTAAAACTTAATTAATATCTTATGATCCCAGTTCAATTGTCAACCACAAAATTCCATTTATTTAAGCAGGGGCACCAAATTACAGGCATCTTTCCTTTACTCTGAACTCCCTCAAGTAAAGATCTCCATGTATGTCCTTATTCAAACAAAATGCTCTCTATATAAAGGATTAAGTGCAGGTTTCCTGAGTAACATTCCATAATGAGATGCTGATTCCTTTGTACTACATTCTCTGCTGCTCATAAAATTTCTCAAAGTATCTCTTTCCCCTACTTGCTCATAAAGGTTTGTTTCTCATCAAAATCCACCTTGTCAAACGCAGGATTTCTCAGAAATTACTCTTTCTGCCTGGTCCTTCAATACCTCAGCATTAGAGAGGAATAGGTGGATTCTCCTTCTGCTTGCCACAAAGCAGTTCTTGGCTTCCTTTAAGTCAATCCTGATTTACATGAGTGGAAAAGGCCTGAAGACACAGACTCAACATTCCTCCTCAACCATTTCATTCTAAGATGGTGCCAGACACAATGAAGATATGGAAAGGATAGAGCAAGGCAGGCAATGAAATTTTATTCTGTTTATGTGCATGTGCTTTGTTCTCTTTAGTCTGACAGGAGCACTTCTTAACTCTTCTTGGAAATATCTTTGTAAAGTACTTTGGAGTTCGTTTTCTTATTTCCCTTTAAAGACATCACTCAGACGCATCACTGAAACATGTGCCTTAAAAACCTGAATAGCACCGAAGAAAATCAGTGCTGCTGTACTAAGCACAGACACGACAGCAATTTTTAAAGGACATGAGCAGCCACCAAAGCATACGCAGATCATCCAGAGCACAAACATTTCCTGGAAATACTTACTACACCTGACATCACTTTAAAAGTCCGAAGAAATAGAAGCATATCTTTGCTTAACTTTAAGAGAAAGGCGATGTGTACCTGCACTGAAGCTGCACTTTACCCCCACTGTTCTTACCACATCTGTGAAAATACAGATGTAAAGAACCTGCCAAGACAGGGCTATTTCTCTGAGGGTGGCTGAAAGGAACCTGAACCAAAACAGGACAGAACAGCAGAAATCAATTCTAACTTGGGATAAAACTGAATGGAAATATTGAGAAGAATGTGGGAAGCACTAGAAACTTTTTTTTTCTCCCTCCAAGTCCACTGGCCCATTCCAAATCCATGCACAAATCAGAAAAACCATCAGTGTATGTTACTTGCTCCGCTGGATTTTGGGTGGATCCACATCCTATGTGCATGAGGAAATCATAAAGACAGGCTTTAACATTGTAATGAGTTCTGAACAGTGACAACACTTAAATTCCCTACAGCCTGTTACACTTGAACACAACAACAACAACATAATAATAATAAATGCAGGGGATGTAAACTCAGTATTTCTGGGCTTCAGCGCAAAAGCGGCAAAACTGGCCCACATCCCTGTAATGTGGAGATGCTGAGGTTTGTCAGACCTCAGCTGTATCCTGGCAGCAGCTCCTCAGCTATGCAAGTAGCCTATTGCAATCACAGCTCCTGGCCTGATTCTGAGCTGTGTTACAAGGAATGAAGTCAAAGGAAGCTGAAGAAAAAAAGAAACACTATGTTTTCTGCAGAAGTTTTTCAGGAAGACTATAGGAACCTGCACCTTACTGAAACTTTAATAACTAAAGCCACAGAGCCCCAGTCCAGCTGTTGCAGAACTGGCCCATTCCAAACACACACCCCCCCAAAAAATCCAAAACTGAACAAACAAAAAAACCCTAAAAACCAAACCAAACAAAAACCCCAAAGCAAAACAAACAAAAAACCCAACCACAAACCCAAAGAAAACATGGATAGCTTTTTATCCGCCAACCTAATGAGTGGAGCTTTCTTCAGATTTCTCAACTAGAAGGGATCCATTTCTTCAGTGTCCTGGCTTACCCAATCTTTAAGGCACTTGTGTTCTTGTTTTCGAATTTGTTCTGCAAGAACAACACTTGGTGTCACCTGGATTTGGAAGAAAGGTTAACAGGACAGGAGTCCCCGAGTTGATGCTGAAAGATGTGATGCACAGTTCCCAAAACCAGGCACTGCTGTCATACAGCCACATGTATTTCCTACCAGCACTGAGTCCATCCTGCATCCTTGTGCTTGTACTTGCCTCATCCATCTGGAAACCAGGAGGAAAAAAAGCAGGTGGACCTAGCAGGACCACCATGGAAGCTTCAGCATGTTCCTCTCTGCATGGAGGATATTTCTGCTGGCTGTACAGCTCCCTGTCGCTAACACCTGCAGCATCCCATTTAATTGCTGCCTTGGCCTGCCAGAGTAGCTGAGATGTTTGACAGCTACTCTGTCAATGCAAGCTGCACTGGCTCGTGGGCAGGCCTGTTCATTGTGACAATTATTAGGGTTATGTTTGCCTTTCATTAATAGAGAAACATTTCCCTTCCCCAGCCCTTCTGCGTCAAAGGAAAGCATCAGCACTTGTACACCTACACACACAGGTGAGTGTGGCTCTTTCCTCATGTGTTTATTGTTTTATGGGGTTTTAGGAATCACACTCCAAATGTGCTGCTGCCTCAGCTGTCACTGCTTATCACATTACAATAACGATCGCTGCTTTCAGAAGCCAGTTCAGGTTTAATCATCGCTTCCCTCCAAGCTGTCCATCACAGGGTGGTCGCCAGGCAACAGCATCAACAGACAGGGCTGTGGGTGGCTGGTAAGAAGGAGGATGGAGCACACCAGTGCTTGCAGGAAGGAAGAACTCACGTTCCTATGGGAGAGGGAGGCACAGGGGCGGTTGAGGTTATCTGATGGGATCCCAGCTTGCAGCATAATGAAAATAACAGGGATTTCAGAGATTGCACAATTCAATGTTTTCATCGAGGAAGAAAAGGTGGCAGGACCCTGGCTGATGGCACAGTAATGCAGAGCTGGGTTCCTTGCTCCAGCTTTCAAAAGTGTCCATGGTCCAGTTCCCTCCATCACAGGTGGGCTGGCAGGACCCTGCCATCCTGCTTGGCTTGCAGCTACAGCCACAGCGTGTGGTTAGAGGCAGCTGGGATCAGACACATTTATTCCTTTAAAATGAATTGTTTGGGAGTGGATGAGGAACTCTGAGGAAGAAAGAAAGGCCACATTTCAACTTATAAAAATTGAAAATGAAAAGGAAGACAACACTGATGTTGGAGCTTTTCATCCAAAAGACAAGCCAGAGAATGTTTTGGTTTGTTTTGTTTCATTTCATTTTTCAGGAGATACGCAATTAAACAGACTTCTGCCATTTAAACAAACAGATGCAGATCTTCGTCAAAGCATCTTTGGGTTACAATAGCCTAAACTGTTATTGCTAAACTTCAACAGCTCTTCTGTAGAGACACTAGATCACTGGATCCAGGCTAAGTCCAGATATATATTATTATCTCTAGCCCAGTTATTAAGTTTACTGCATCTCCTGTTTTGATCATGCGTCTTTTATTTACCTGTTTATCCTTTCCTATTAAAATTCTATTAAAAAATCTATTAAGTTTCATGCAAACAATATGCAATCTAAAATTAATTTGCAGGTAGCCTTTTCCAAAATCTGATTGTTTCCAATAATGATTAATTTAAAGCTTTTATCTTTCATCTACAGAAACATAGTTGTCTTCTTGGAAACCTGAACCTAAGTTCAACAGAAAACAAATTAATTTTCCGTATCATGTTCTTTGGCATATACAGCTTGATTTTCACTACAAGCATGCTTTTTACACATAAAAATATATTTACATTTACACGTAGGAAAATTCTCCAGAAAACTAAGGACCTTGAATATTCCATTTGAATATACAGTGGAATTTGTTTCTCCTTGGTCTGTTTTCAGACAATATTCAGTGAAAGGCACGGGTACCACTCTTAGCCAAGGCAGGGAACATTAAGCTATTTCTAAAGGTTTATACCAACCCAGGCACACACAGAGAAAGAGAGCAGATGACCTTTTTCATCTATTGAAAATACACCTTGGATGTAAAATAAAATTTTTCCATACAAATCTATTCCAAATGATTAAATGGGGCCCATTCCCCCATTTCTGAAGAATTTCCCACAGATTTCTGAATCGGGAATTTTACGATTCCTTTATCCCACCTCTGATTTAAAAAAAAGTGCACCTGATAAAATCACATATTGAGCCGGGACAATTTATGAACAGAAAAACAACCCTACGTTTGTCATATAAATCAACCTTAAATGTAGTGGGAGAGGTGAGAATGAGGGAGGAAAAGACATTTGGGGAAAGACATGGGATGTCTCTGTTGGGTTATCTTAATACTCTGAGATTTTCTAAAGAGCCTTTCACTTCTTCCTGAGGACCTGCATGAAAATGGTCTGCAAGAGCTGTTGGCACTGCTGTCCTTAAATAATCACCAGCAAAGGTGATATAAAACCTAATACAAATAGCACATGAGCACCAATGACGATTGGGAGCAGTGTTTAAGGAATCAAGAGCTTCCTATGTGTAGCTGAACACTCTTCAACCAGAAAAAACAACCCCAAACCAGCCCTCCCGTGCCTTGGGAACACATTGGCCCTGAAATGCCAACTGCAAATCATCCCTTTCCGTCTACTCTCCTTCATCTCTAGATTTACCATATCTGTGCAAAGCATGGAAGACTCCGCAAATGGGCGCTTAGGTTCCAAGGGGCAGCAAGAAGTGATAAACAGGCCATGGGGGATGTATTCCTGAGGGCAGTCATAAAGCTGTCTTGATGAATTTCAGACATCCTCTCTCAACACCAGCCATATCTTTATGTACTAGATGCACTCCAGTATTTCTACCAGCCCAGACAGTCCAAGAGTCTCTTCCCTGACTTGCTGCTTCTGCATTAGGAAATGCAATACTAGGGGGAAACTTAGCTATTTTTCTTTATGTGGACAACCTCTCTGAGAAAGAAGGCGGGTGCTGTTTGCTGGTATCATGTAATTTGCTGCCTTACACTCTGTGGTCTCTTTATCCTGCTTTGAGGCTCCTCAGCCACACTTACCAGCAGCACAGCATGGCTCTACCCCTTTATCCCACCCTGACACTCACTTGGGGTGGGCTTTGTCTCATCTAGGCTATCTCTGAGTTTTCCTTCCAGGAAAAGAGAAGGCCTGTAACTCCCTTCACTCTCCTACCCCTGCAGAAGCAGTTCTGCCCCTAACCACATCACAGATAGAGAGCACTAGAGGCCCTGCCCCAGCATGGGCTGCTCATGGTGCAGACACTTAGCACTGACATCCCTCCATAGCAGCAGAAATAGGTGTGACTTCCCACCTTTTTTCCCCCCACACTGCCTAAATCTCTACCTCTTTTCCTCTTGCCCCATGTCAGAGGCATCTCAGCACAGCCTGCCCTGAGCACATCCCTGGCAAGGCAGCACACAAGGGAGGATCATAGAATCATAGAATAGTTAGGGTTGGAAAGGACCTTAAGATCATCTAGTTCCAACCCCCCTGCCATGGGCAGGGACACCTCCCACTAAACCATGCCACCCAAAGCTCTGTCCAACCTGGCCTTGAACACCGCCAGCGATGGAGCATTCACAACTTCCCTGGGCAGCCCATTTTCTTCCGCATATCCAATCTAAACTTCCCCTGTTTAATTTTGAAGTTCAGAGGTAGCTCTCAGTCCCAGTGTGCTATCACACAAGAACATCACTCCCCTAATTAGGGACAGAATGTGAGGTTAAATTAAGTTCTTGGAGACCCTCTGAAAGAAAGGAATTACATTTTAGGACATATCCTTAAATATCCATTTCCATCTTAAAGCACTTTCCTTTTATGTTCCCCAAGGAGACAAAGTGTTGTACCAAGTTATTGTGTTACCAGCACAGAGAATTAGGGATTAAGTGCTCTCATGTTAACTGTTGTTTGATTTAAGAGACAGCCAAAAAAATTGCAAGTGGCTGAAAATCATTTTACTGCATCAACCTTTATATGCATTTAAAATTCCAAAATAATTAGTCTATCACCCAATGCTGCCATTTGAATTGGAATCAAGGCCCATTTTCATTTCACATAGAAATGTCAATTAGAGCTGTGGGAGTCATTGATTTCTTGGTTTGCTGGCCAGATACATAAAAAAAAAGAGAGAAGTGCCTTCTATCAGTCTGACACTTTTCCTCCTCCTATGAAATGAAAGCCTGAGTGTAGCTTTGGCTTTGGATGAACAGGAACCAGTAAACACAGCTTTTATGATAACATCATTTATGATAACATCAGTCTCTTGAATATAGGCAAATATAGTTTTACATGCTCTATTATTCCCAGGCCTGCACACCAGATTAGGATATAGGACTCACAGGATGCTCTTGCCCTGTGAAGCAGAAGCTAGAGGCAATGCTATCTCAAATGTCACTAGATGCCTCTGCACCAAGGTTTTTGTATCATTGAATCATTTTTAAACATAGAATGAAAGAATTGGAAATCCACTCAAAAAATGCTGCCTTGAAACAAAACAATGAAAAAGGCATTACGTGTAAGCTTTCATGAATTTAGCTTGTTTGGGGCTGTTTCTCAGGAGCCTTGGGATCAAAAGGAAATTAGTGTGAACATATGAAAAGCTCTGGCCAAGCTACAACAGCATTTTCCAGAGGGAGAGGTCTTTGATGGGGCCTCGCTGGAGCTCTTCACAATGTGGGGGTTGTATTCAGTCTGGCATAACAAGAAAGGCTCAGAGGACACAAAATTGTCCAAGATCGTCCGATGCTGATCTTGCAGCCCTTCATATGTAAAGCTGAACCACAACTGAATGGGTCAGAATGGTCTCTAACCTCTCCAAAATGAATTAAGGACTTCTGACCTTGTTGCTTCCCCCTCTGGACAGACCTCATCATGACTGCCAGGTCAGGGAAACACAAAAGTCTTCTTTGAAGTCAGGAGGAAAGAAAAATAAAACTTTTCTGTTATAAAGTACAATATTAAGAAGATTGAAAATTATAATCCTATTGCTTTATACTGTTTATAGCTTATATAGATTTGGGTGGCATGGTTTAGTGGGAGGTGTCCCTGCCCATGGCGGGGGGCTTGGAACTAGATGATCTTAAGGTCCTTTCCAACCCTAACTATTCTATGATATTGCAGGAATATCAGTTGCAACTGTCAGCGCTCTTCCATTATTCTCCTTAATCTCTCCTTGTGATAGGATTTGCATATCCCACCTGTCAGTCTGGGTGGATGCTCCTCACCATCTCCCAAACTCCTTCACAGAGACCAGACTCACAGAGACAAGACTTTCTTCTAGTCCTCATGGATTCTCTTTCACCCACTGCTTTCTCTCAGTGCACAGCTACTCTTATTAATGATTTCCCACATATCCTATTTTATATTCTGTATATGAAAAGCCTACGTGTTATCCAGTCAAGAAATATATCTAGAGATGGACAGCAACACAGAAGAAAGCAATACTATGGCTATTGACTCATTTTTGCCAAATAAAACACATACACCCCCAAAATACACACACACCTCAAAACATTCTGGTTAAATAAAGTCCTACTCAAAGTTACAGGAAATTGTCCAGTGTCTTCTCTCACTGAAGGCTTGCTTTAAAGGATGCTTCATATCTACAGTGGATGGAAAGTATTTTTGATCTACACAGCAGTAAATCTAGTTCAGACGTCCAAAATTTGAAACAAGGGACTTTTAGCAATACTATTTTTTTTACTTGATTTTTTTCTGGCTTAAATCCTCATTTTTGTTTCCTCACTTTTTATTCAGCCCTTACTAAATATATTTTCATTAGCTCTAGCAAGAGATTAGCCTGAAACAGTCTCTGCATCTGGTGCATAATACTATTAATACTATTACATATTGTTGCAATATGTAATGAGTACATACTACATCTCACTGAAGTATGTTAATGCAGGCATGCTCCTCAGATGAATCCTTTCGGGGACCTGTTTCCTGCACCTCAGGAACCAATCTAAATGCAAAGTGACTGACAGTGGGATCATTCCTCACTGTGTGTCTCACTGCGTATCTGGCTCTGGGCTCCACATCTATGTTCACGTTCTTGAAACTCCTTCTTTATAATAATGCAATTGCCACGGGAGGAAGGGAGCAGTGTGTTATCACAGTATCATACAACATAATGTAGGTCACTCACGGGATGATGTTTGCAGATTCCTCATCCATCCCTAGCAGGTCTACATTGGAGCCACAGCTCTGCCAGCAAGGGAAGGACAGAGGCTACGAACTAGAGCCTGCTGCATGAACACAACATCTGAGCAAAGAAGTCTCAGAGTGAGATGATATGAAAAGTGACATTTTGATTGTGATCCCCCTTTCTGATGTGAACAGAAGAACACTGGTGATTTAACACACTTTTTCCATGCCTTTACTGTCTCGCTTATAAAAGGGAATACATTTCTTATCATCTGCATGGAACTGTGTTCATAAAAAGCAAAAATTTGATTCAAATTCAAGCTCTCAGGTACCCGACTCCTAGAAATTCACAGTTCACTTTCCACAACGTGTCTTACAAGCAGGTACAGAAAGAACAGTGCTTGCTTAATTTAGCAAACCAGAGGCTGAAAGGGAATATGATCACTGCCTGTAAAATAATTCCAGGGGGTGTAAGTGCCAGGAAGGGAAGATAACTTTAAATAAAAGGCACATGCACAAATGGGGAAAAAAAAAGTATCTAAATTGCCCAATGGCAATGTTAAAACAGAAATCAGATAGAAGTTTCCAGCAGCCAGGAGAATAAGGCTTATAAAGCTATTCCAAAAGGAAGAAGGCAATAGGAGGGTGGGTTGAAAGAAACCTAACTGGTTTTGAGATGCAGTTTGGTCAGTTTATGGCTGTAGGATGCAATACCTGCTGCAGCCCCGTGCCGTTCTTGAAGTTCCTAATTTATAAAGGAGGTTTGAACACTTGAACTCAAAATCCCACAACAGGTGATTCATAATTACTTTGCCCAGCAGGAAATACAATACACTGGAAATATACAGGTATATTGTTATTCTGCCTTACCTGTGCCCACTTTGTCCCGGCAAGTAAAAGCTTGCAACACAGTCTCATCTTGCCTAAAAGCTCTCCCATAAGAGACCTAACTCTTCCCCTGTTGTCTAGTATAATCACCTGACAGCACTGATGACCTTGTAGGTTTCATCCTGCACTGGACCCATCAGTTGTATTGATTTTCTACTGTGGATGGAATATAAAACCCGTCTGGCCATGATTGTTTTGTATCTGGTCCAGACTCCATCTCCATCAGTCTTTTGAGGATCTTCTGTTGTGGAGGACCTTTGAGAAGCCCTGCTTTGTCTTTCCAGGCATGTAAATCACTGAAATTTGAACCACTGTTAAAAGGTGCCATGGCTGTGCAAAAGCTAATCCTCAGAGATCTGCCAATGACACCAAGCTGTGTGATTCGGTTGATACGTTGGAGGGAAGGGATGCCATTCAGAGGAACCTTGACACACTTGTGTGGTGGGCTGATGCCAACCTGATGAAGTTTAACCATGCCAAGTGCAAGGTCCTACACCTGGGTTGCAGCAACCCCAGGCACGGCTACAGGTTAGGCAGAGAAGAGATTCAGAGCAGCCCTGTGGAGAAGGGCTTGGGGGTGTTGGTTGATGAGAAAATGAACATGAGCCGGCTGCAGTGTGCACTTGCAGCCCAGAAAGCCAACCATATCCTGGGCTGCATCAAAAGAAGTGTGACCAGCAGGTTGAGGGAGGTGATCCTGCCCCTCTACTCTCCTCTCCTGAGACCTCACTTGGAGTATTGTGTGCAGTTCTGGTGTCCTCAACATAAAAAGGACATGGAAGTGTTCAAACAAGGCCAGAAGAGGGCCACGAGGATGATCAGGGGGCTGGAGCACCTCCTGTATGAAGACAGGCTGAGAAAGTTGGGGCTGTTCAGCCTGGAGAAGAGAAGGCTGCGTGGAGACATCATAGCAGCCTTCCAGTATCTGAAGGGGGCCTATAGGGATGCTGGCGAGGGACTCATCATGATGGACTGTAGTGACAGGACAAGGGGTAACGGGTTCAAACTTAAAACAGGGGAAGTTTAGATTGGACATGAGGAAGAAGTTCTTTACTGTGAGGGTGGTGAGGCCCTGGAATGGGTTGCCCAGGGAAGTTGTGAATGCTCCATCCCTGGCAGTGTTCAAGGCCAGGCTGGACAGAGCCTTGGGCGGCATGGCTTAGTGGGAGGTGTCCCTGTCCATGGCAGGGTGGGGGATTGGAACTAGATGATCTTAAGGTCCTTTCCAATCCTAACTATTCTATGATTCTCTGCACTAATGTCTGCCCAAGGAGAGCACTCAGTCCAGTGCAAGGCAACAGTAAGCTGCCTTATTAAGTAAATGTGAAACCCATGCTGCTTTCCCTCACAGTACACTTTATAGAACAAGCTATAGCATCAAAGCTCTTATTCAGACTCCCTTACCTTCCAACCTCCTCCAATTTTTTTTTGCTCTTTTTCCAGGACACTTTCAAATGAACAAGGCACTAATCTCACTCCAAGCCAGCCTAGGACATAAGCAGTATTGGTGTCTTGTAAGCTCTGAGCCATCCATTTCCCAAAAGTTTGTAATGAATGTCTCCTAGAGATTTGCTTCTCTCCATTTAAACCAAGCCTCTCTCTTAGCTCCTCACACAAATCTCTGCTAGCTGTTTTCTCCTAGTCTATAGCATAGCATAAAGGGAGCTATGGGGACTCCAAATCTAGAGTGTCTGGATACACCACATTAGGAAGCACTTTTGCTATCTGTGAGCTAGAAAACATGCCAACTTCCACACCAATGATGAAATTGCAGAAAGTGGTACCAAAAGGCAGATCTCTCTTGTGTGTCATTTGAGAAAATATTTTACCTTACAGGATCTTTTACTCCAGTTACTACAGATGCCAGTGGAAAATCTCTCAGGATGTATCAATGCATGTAAATTAAGCAGTTCCAGGACCCATTCACAGACTCAATAGTCTATACTCTTATTGTATTGACAAAATGGTTCCAGGCAGGCTACTGGCATGGGCCAGTTAACACCTTCCTGGATGATTCCCAGACAGTCTGGGGCTCAGAACAAGCCAAAGACTATTTCCAGCACCCAATTTTGCTGCAGCCACTCTTCTCTGTTTTGCAATCTGAGAGCCCAGGATTGTGGAGATGCTGCCAGCTTTGTGTGGCCTTGCCCATTTCCACTGGAGTAGAGAAAGCATGAGGCCAACCTGTGTTTTAACACAATACTGGATACACTCCAGCTTCTTCCTCATCAGCCATCTGACATCCAATCTCCCTACACCTATGCCGTCCTCTGGGGAGCTCCTGCTGGCTCCACCAGTGACAAAGCAAAAGCAGACAGAAGGGATTACTGCACGTGTGAAGCATATACCTATAGTGTGAGCTAGGCACACTCCAAATGTCTGGATATGGATATTGTGCTGGAGGGCAAGCTGTCCAAGGAGTACCCAAATTCACTGATGGGCCAAAATAATCCCTGATATAAGACAATTTATGTTTGTGGATTTATACCTGGATGACCTGGGCTACTACTTGTTCTCACTATTGTACCTGTGGCCAAGCAAAACAGCAAGTTTATTCTCAGAGCACAGTGCTGTCAGTGAGATGGTGCACACACTCAACATGAAACCACAGCCAAGGCTGAAAGTACCTGCAAATACCAAGAACAATCCTTTATAGAAATCAGGAGTCCTTTAAGAGGTCCCTTCTCCATTAGATGCACTGTAATTATAACCAAACCACTATCCAAAAAAGGATACAAGCCTGAGGCTGGCAGAATCAGATACATGGCAACAGAAAAACTTGGTGCTGATAGTGCTTTAATTTTCCAGCTTTTCAAACTGAAAAGATTTCAAATATTTTAAGATTTGGGGTTTTTTTTCCTGTACTCACAGAGATGCCACAAACTATAATCATCTTCATAGTGCCCCTGTGCCTGGGTGAAAGGCAATAGCTGTTTGACAGCAGCATTTAGAGAGCACATCGAATGATAACATAAAGAAGTGTGTTGCATCCCCCTGCCATGGCAGGGAAACAGGCAGGAAGCCAGCAGCTACCACAGCTGGAATGTGGCCAGGACATTGGGGTTACACAGCATCCCTTGCAAGTAGCATCATGGGATCTCCTGCGACTCCTGTGCCGGCAGAAAGACGTGTTGTACCCTAAAGAAAGCATTTCACCCCAACCCACTCCCAGATCTTCCACAGACAAGTCCTCAAAACCTCCACACAGAGACATTTGGTCAGTGCCACTTTGGGCTACCTACTGAACACACACTATTGCTTCAGCTGAGCCCAGACAAGCCTGTTGAGCACCTAACTCCTGCTGAGGCCCAGCTTCATTCCATGTTGTAAGGGGGATGCAATCACAGCACAAGATAGCATAGCACTGCCAGAGCCCCCAGTAATCTCCCCGTGTGCAATGCAACCTGCAGCTCTTTGGGAAGGACAGTAGCAAAACATTTCCCAACAGCTCCCTGAAAACATTTGTACACAAAGACACTAATAAATATAACAGGGAAGTAAATCAGCCCCTGGCATTAGTCGTCTATATTACTACAGTGGGCAGAACCATAGATACATGGATGTGTATATCTAAGCACATGTATAATTAAACACATATATAACAATGCATGTGTCTTGATAAATGTACAGATGAAACAATTGCAGTGATTGACCTAAGAAATGTACAGATGAAACGTAACTGCAGTGACAGACCAGGAAATCTGATGCCTGCTGGATGACTTTTTATATCAAAAGCTTTTTCTTAGCAAATGGGTCACTTTAAACCAGCATCAGCCTCAATTCAATTTGTCTGAACAGACCTGAGTTCCTACAGGGCAGCTTCTCTTTGCACAACTACGTGAGAGATAGGCTAGCTGAGTTGTGAAGAAAGGGGAAAGTCCTTCAAAATAGAGATGACAAGTAGTCCTCTGTCATTTTTGATTAAATTGATTAAATGCTCCTGATGAGACCATAAAACCATGTCCCAATTAAGTAGGGCTGAACCCCACAGTGAGGGGCTAATGACATCCGCTGTAATTCTAAATTGGGTGGCTGTGATATACCTCAATACAATCTATACCACGAGGAATTCATAATGATTAGACCATTATTTCAGAATGTTGCTAGGCTCCTAGGACTAAAAGCTGAAAAGGAGCTGAAGGATTTCTGCCAAGCAGCCAGACACATGGCATTACAGCTGCAGACACCTTAAAGGAGAAGAGCCCAAGTCCCCCCTTTCTCCTGGGAAGTTGTATGGGCAACAAGCATGTGGCACTAACATCCCTTGCTCTTACTAGCGTTCTGTTTGCTGTCTCTAAGAGGCAAAGTGACAGAACTTGTAGCATTCAGGCAGTTTCCCCTACTTCTGCTAGTCCACAAGCAGAGTTAATGGCAAGCAGAAAGCCCACCAGGCAACTCACTCTGCCTTCCCCAGGCCTCATCCCTTGGCACCAGGTTGCCTCTGCAATAGAGGAGGGATACAGCACTCAAGTTAACTTGGTAGCTTTGATTCCGTAACTATTGGTCCAGCATGTAGACCAGTCGCCTACTGCTGTAGCTGGTTTTGTTTTGCTTGGCTCATATAGGAGCTGCTCTGCTATTATTCTGGGAAAGAGGCAAGAACTGTCTCATTTTAACACCTCGGTGACAAGAGACTAAAAGCAGCTTTATCCCTTGCACAGAGGCACGTCAGAGACGAAGTCCTGAAACCATTCAGCATCTCCCTATCAGAAGGCCCTGGGGATGAGCCTTTGGGCTGACGTGGGCCACCAGGGCCAGGTGGAGGAGGAGCAGCACCAGAGGGGCTTTCCCAGGCCTTGCTTGCAGCTCAGCCTCCCAGGCTCCAGGCGGGGTTTGCCCTGGAGAGAAGACAGGGCGGACGGACGGATAACCCACGGAGGTCGCCACAAGCAGTGGCGGTGGTTTATCCCTCTCTGCTCCCAGGGGGACGAAAAGTGGGCTGGAGGGGGCTGTGCTCCGGTTTAATCTTTCTCTGCCTTCGGGTTGAAGGAGAAAGGGGTTGGTTGGAGGGGGCTGTGCTCAGCGGGCGGGCGGCGGAAAGTTTTTTTGCTCCAGAAGAATGGCCCTTTTGAAGCACTTCTGCCCCACTGCACACTGCTAAGCGAAGCCAATCCCCGGCGCCCGGAGGCGCAAAATTCCCTCTCGAAGAAGAATTAAAACCCAGCACCCCCACCCTACCCCACCAAAAAAAAAAAAAAAAAAGGAAAAAAAAAAGGAAAAAAAGAATTAAAGAAAAAGGAAAAAGCGGACAAAAACACCCCTCTCCCTCCCGCAGCCCGCCGCGGCGGTACTCACGCTGCTGTTGTGCCCGGACCAGTGCACCATGGCTTGGTTGTGCGCCGAGTCCCCGGCAAGGGCGAAGGTGGTGCTGCCCAGCCGCAGCTCCTCCAGCCCGAAGCGGGCGGCGCCGCTCTCTCCCGGCTCCCGCCCCGCCGCGCCCCGCGGGCTGCGGCCCCGCCGCCGCCGCCGCACCGACCCCGGCCGACCGCCCGCGGCGGGAGACCCGCGGCCGCGGAGGGGCTGGTGCTCGGCCGGGGCCGCTGTCGCCGCCGCCGCTCGGGGACGGCTCTCCCCGGTCACTTTCTCGGTGTCCCTGGTCACCCGCCGGGTCTCCCAGCCGCTGAGTTTCGTCCCCGGAGGAGCAGGAGAGAGGGTCGCTTGCAGCCCGGCATCCTCCGCCTCCATCCCGGCCTCTTGCCCTCTCTCACCTCCCTTCTTTCCGGGGAATCTCCTCTGCTCCTTTTCTCCTTTGTCGGTCCTCAAATGCATTAGTAATCCCTGCTGCGGATGTTGCTGCTGCGGCTTCACCTGGGAATGGCAGGATCTGCAAGTTATTTCTGCACCGGTAAAGCCAAAAGTGAAGAAGAAAAGCCATGTCCAGTAAAGCAGAGCAACGTGCCAGGCTGGGTACCAGCCAGCAACTTTTTCCATCGCTGCTGACTGCTGATGAGTGCGAGGGAGAAAGAGCAAGAAGGAGAGAGAGCAGGAGCGAGAGCGCGGGGTGCTGCCGATTTACCCGCCGCGGGGTAAACACAGCGAGAACTCCACAAAGTTTCACTCTGCTGTGTTAGACACCGGCGGGGGCAGGGGAGATTGTTCTCTCCCCCCTCTTTTTTACCCCTTGTTTTCTTTTGCTTCTTTTGCACTTTTCTCCTTTTCTTTTTCCCCCTCTTTTTTTCCTTTTTTTTTTTCCTTTCCCCCCCCAAGACTGGCGTCGCTGATCAAGCTTTTGATGGAAGGCAAAGCCACAACCACACGGGGGAGGAGCTGAATTGAAATCAGAGAGAGAGGGAGAGAGAGAGGAGCAAATCCTGGCTGGTGATTCCTCCCGGCTGCCGCGGTGGAAGTCTCTGCTCGCTCCTCTCCCGCTCGCTCTCTCTCTGCTCGCTCCCACTTCGCCGCTTCTGCATCACACTCCTCCCGCAGCCGCCCCGCCAGGACGCCCCGCGTGTGTCGTGAGCGATTGGTTACTCACCCCCACACACACATTACACACACGCAACGCTCCATGAAAGACTTACCCCAACTTTTAAACTCAGATGACCCTATCCCTTCCATCAGCTCAAACCCCTAAAGCCCACTCCACAACATACTAAACCCACCTCACATGGACTTGGAAGCAAACGTACAAAGTGAAGGAGCAATACATACACATAAACATACATACATGCGTGTATAGCGTTTCCAGATGAGATATTTTAATTCGATTATGTGGGCTTAAACAACTGATCAGGCTCTGAAATGTCCCTCTGAAACTCGCTAACTACAGTTGCTGGGAATAGGCAGCTGTGCTTGTTTTGACAGAGGGAAAGTCACATTTCTACCCCTCCGTTCCCTCCTCTGCCTTTGCTTTGCTGTACTGTCATTTACAGTAGCTGTCTATGTTTCAATAAATCACTCAGGCATGGCAGAGATGTACTCACATAAATACTGATGGAGACAGGGACAAGATTTTGGAAATGAAATGACAGCAGTTGGTGGTGGGAGATGGGGAGAGAGATTCCCCACCACTGGTTTATCAGCAGAAAAAAACCCTTTCTGCTCCAGCTGTCTCACATTTTCAGGACCAGCAATTTCTCCCCCAGGAGCTGTGCTCCTCTCTTCCTAGATCTCTATTGCAAGGAGCAGTCAGTAGCAGTGGCCAGAAGAGATCACCAAACTCCGCAGAGGTTGGTACCTGCTGGCCATGGGTGCCACTGGTAATTTACCAGAGTCAGCATCACTGTCCACACAGGACAGTGGCCCTAGGTTTAACAGGCACCTGCAAATGCCTACACACTTGTGGGAATTAAGACTATTCCACCGAATTTTATTCCATCCCATCTCCCTGCTTTCACTCCTTCCCATTTGATTTCCAGAAGAGTTTAGTTTTTAATTAATGCTTTTTAACGTTTCCTTCCTGACACGGAAGACTTTATTGTATTTTTTGGCAGTGCATTACAGAAAGAGATTTGCTGATTTGTTCCACATTCTTCTAGAGATTTTACTCAAATGCTTACTAGTGACACGTCTTGGGATATTAGCACAAGACCACAGGTGAAGGGAGACTTACAGTATTTGAGGCTGGGCATAACTTCATGCTGCTAACAACAATGATGGATTGTCTGCAATGTAACCACCAGACCTCAACTAAATCTACCAATTAACTGCATACCTGTTCCCAGATCTCCCAGCTAAATGGTTACTATTAGTTACAGCCTGCTCATATAATAATTAACACTTTGCATTTAAACAGCTCCTTTCCTTTACTAAGCCCAAAGCTCTTCACAAAGGCCACTCTTGCTGTATAAATGGGGAAACTGAGTCACAGTGTGATCAGCCAAGCAATAAGGATTGGAGATGGAACTACCTTGTTATCAACCCACTCCTTTGTCTTCTACACAATACATTGACCAGATGGATCTATCCCAAATGGTGCACTAAAGGACAAGTCAAAAAGCCTTTAATCTAAAGGGATGAAATTCAAAGAGATGAGTGGGCAATGCAGAAAAAGAACTTGGAAGAGGGAAATTAATAAGAGGCCAGAGGAAATTTCTTCTGGGATTGTCATAGAGTTTTGCATGCCAATGAGTGGCTAAGGCTAATGAGGGAAACAATATAGCTGTCTCATTTAGGCAGATTATTATCTCTGGATTATGATGAGTGACCACTGAGAAATGTGGATGTGCCTGTGGTAGTGCACACCTTATACACTGTGAGTATACCATACCTGCAGAGCTCTTCAACAAATGCACACAATTCAGTTATGGAGAGAAAATACCAGATCTGACCTGAGGGCCACAGCCATGTTTTTTCAGCATAACCTTTTTTGTGGGTGGATACAGGACAGAAATGTACAGTACGAGCCTTGCCCTCATCACTGTTTCTTAGCAATCACTAGCTTAGGAGCTTCCAACAGCAGGAATTGCACCTGATTATTTCTGTTTAATACCTACAGATGGACCCATCTTCTTTAAATTTGTGTAATCCTTATTTACATTCTTGGTGTCTGATGCACGCTGTAGTACTCAATTTTACAGTCTGATTATGTGTGCTTTTGAATACTCATGGTTTGCACTTAATCTGAGCAAGACATTTTAAATTGCCGTAATCTAATCTTGTTGCCAGCCATCTTTCTGCCATAAATGATGTGATGATTGAGCCGTCAGAGATATGAAGCTAGAGTCTTTGGCACAAAAGAATAATCCCCTGTCTTTTGATGTAAGGGGTAGATTTCCGAGTTGGGAGCTACAGCTTAGCTGTCATGAGAGAGGGTTGGAATTCATATACTCAGCCAAAAGGAAGCACTGGTGTGTAGTACCTGAACTCTGTGGCTGTGCTCCTGAGAAAGGAAAGGCTGCACTCTTGGGTATTCTGAGCTGAGGTTACACCTGATCCTATGTTTCAACAGCACAGACTACACCGTATGCCTAACTCGAGCCTCTGATGGGAATGTGTTTTCCCAGAGCTGCTATGCTTGCCTGATCAGAAGACTGCTCTTATGTTTCACGCGGCCAGTGTTGCCTTGAGGGAGGGGAGAGGAGCAAGCTCTGACAGCCATGGAACAGGAGACAGTTGTTGGCACTATAAAACAAGACGTTGCAAGAGCAAATGAAATCTGCAGGTCTCAGCTGGCCTCTTCAGCCCCTGCCTGTACCAGGATAAGCAGGGGGAGGGGGTGTTCCTCTTTGCCAGGGAGGAACTACTGCAGAGGCAGAGGTCTGCAAAAAGGGTTCTCACTTTCAGAGTCAGGAAACACAAGGAGGAATCTAGTGAAAGGAGTAGATGGCAGTTCTGGGTAGCTGTTGCAGTGGAGCAAGAATCTTCCTAGGAATTTGTATAGCCTTGAGGAGAGAAACAGGAATGGAATGAAAGGTGTGTGAGTACACAAATCTTCATTTGGGACTGGGCAGATTCAGGGATGGGTGGAAATATGGGCTTGGTCAAGGATGTAAATCCTCATGACAGCGATTGCAATGATCTGCCATCTGCAGGAATCCTTTCCTCCAGAGTGTTTCACAGTTGCAGTCAGAAACTACTTGTGAAAATGTGGTCCGGAGATATTCCCTGGCTTCTCAGGATCCCTGTCTTCTGAAACATGCTAGGCTATGTAACTTGTATGATGGAAGGAACCCAGGGAGTATGCCAACACTGCCTGCATTTTGATGGAGTAGAAAGGGGGAAAAAGGAATGAAGAAGGATGGAGAGGAAAAATAGAATTAGATGGGGTTAAGCAGCTGAGTTTTCAATACAGAGCAGGAGCGTAACACAGCCTGGTCTATTTTGCACTCAAATGTCTTCTATGATAAGCAGTATAATCTTTCCCTGGTAAATATTTGTATAATCAGGATTTCATGAATCTACACTCATTTTAAGTCATCAGTTTTCTCTTTAAAGACTGTGTAATGAAGGGAGCCCAAGAAGAACACTACTCCATTGATTCCTATCAAGCCACGGTGAGTCATGAATAATGTAGTTTAACATTACACATAATTCCTTCAAAAGGAATCTCTGTTTGAAAAAAACAAAGAAATTACAAATCAGGATACAACAGCGCTTGTTGCAGTTTCCCTTAGGAAAATAAAATGGTTTTGAACTGTAAATACAGTTTTACAGTTTTTCACAACTCTTTTGAGAGGTTTTTTTACTTTTATTTTTTGTTAAGGTTCTGGATGCTTCAGTCTTCAAATAAAATAGAGATTAATTATATGCATCGAAACAACTATTTCCAAGTGACTCTTATTCCACTGAACAAATGGACATTATTTACTTATTGCTGCAAAACAAGCCACATATTTAGATAATTGTTATATAGGTATTATCAAAAGTAAATCCTAAGACCTCAGATAGGGGCAATGGATTTGGCAGACAAAAATTACTTGAAAAAAATCTGGAACTGCAATAAAATCTCGATCTTCTTTCCCCTGAATTTCATTTCCATCACTCAGATTAATTTTGGAACAGTGATTGAACTATTTATTTTTAACACTAATAATTCCTCTAAATTAATTAACATGAAAGCTCTCCTTTGTTATTCCAGACAGTCAAGCCCCAAACCCGTGCCATCCCCAAATTAAGCTGCTGCAGCTTTTAACAGGGGCTCCCATTCATCTGCAAATGTGATGCGAGTTTGCTTTAGTTGCCATAAATATTAACAGCAAGGGCTTTTTGTTCTTTTACTCCCTCTTGCTGCAGCCTGTTGCAAAGACTGAGGTTTAAAGTGATCTCAAAAAAAAAAAAAAGTGCAAGATTTTTCCACTTTATAATTTAAAGAGCCATTTTGCTTTGCTAAATCCTCAGATGGAGATTTCAGATAGCGATTTACCTGGCAAGAAGAGCTGGGTGGCAAGCAGATTCCATCAGTGTGATTGCCCCTAAGTAAAGGAAAGTACTCAGCACCTGGTTCCAGTTTTCCTGAAAGCACTGTTTATACTGAAATACCTAATGATGCTTATCAGCCAGCAGCACTCTCTGGGCACAGTAGGAGCTGTCTGGATCTTTCTCCTCTGGAAAGTCTCTCATGTAGGCTCCTCTGTTTCACTTCCACTTCTGGATCCCAAGGGTTCTCACACCATCCCACCACAGATGGCAAACCTCATACCCATGGCACAGACTCTGCATTTTACTCTTTGGGTCCAGACCTCCTTCCTGCTCTTACAGCTGCAGAAACTTCCTTGGCCAGCTTTGCACAATGATTTCAGTGATAAGCCAAGAATGAATTTGCCATGGGAGGAAGGCAGCATATGACACGCGCACCCCACTACTGCCTCCCACCTCCCAGAATGAGCTTGTACACCCTGTCACGTGCTGAAGCAATACTCATGTGGCTGAACAGCTACCACATCCACACTGATGTTGAATCAAGCCCTCTGTCACTATGCCTATAGATCCTGTTATTTAATCCCCTTCCTTCTATAGCATCACCTGCTCCTCTGTGCTCCGCCTGCATTTCACTGGTCCAATGATCCCCTCCTCTTGTGATCTGGAGGCATCAATCCACTGTCACCCTGCGCTCCTGAGTGCTGCTCTCATGTCAGGGATTACCATGGGCTTTAGAAGCTGAAAACACCCCAGGTCAGAGAAGACTGTCAATGAGAAAAACTTCTGCTTGGAATTCCAAGCTGGCATTCTCTCTTGATCACCTTTTGCAGCCCAAGAAATCTGGAAAGCTGCCCTGGAAAGCTGGTCTTACATTCTGCTGGGTTTTGTAGTTTACTTGAGTGTAAAGTAGAATTGCAAGGACTGCACTTAATATCAGGACTGCACATACTGAGCTAGTGCTCTGAGCTTGCAGCTAAGGAAAAATCTGAGCTGGAGCTCAGAGCTAGAATGAGTTTTATTATAACAACCTTTAAACTAGTAAACATTAGCAGAAGGAGGAAGCCTGAGGTGTATCTTGTAGTCAAGTCCTTCACTACCACCAGTATGAATGATAACCACAGGGATGACCCGGCAATCGTCACATTTCATCCAGACTGTTTTAAAGCAACCCCATAATACCCAGAAGGTTTTTGCCATCAATAACTGAAATTTACACCGTGGACATTTCCAACCACATAAAAGGAAAAATGAAAATTGCTTTAGCAAAAGCAAATAATGCTTGACCAACATGATTGTATTCTGTTGCTAAATAACTGACTGTTGTAACACTGGCTCCCGCAGCAGTCTCATGGTAAACTGAGGAAGTATGGCAGGTCAAAGCAATGGCTGGGTCACCAGTCTGGGCTGAAAAAGGACTGTAGATTGCACTGGGATCTCTTTTTGTTAATAAGGCAAACTGCATATTCGTCTGCCTTTGGCAAAGCATCACAAGGAGATCAGAACAAATTATGATCTCCTTCTTAGCACCGGGGAGGCTGAACATGGAGTACTATTTCTGATGTGGGCCCTCCGTTCAAAAGGGACATGGAGAAAACTGAGGAAGGTTACCACAAGCATGTATCTGTTACACATGTGGCTCTCAGTATGGTTTTTTTCTTCTTTTCCTTGGTTGGAGATGAAAGCCCTGCTTCCCGTGGCCAACATAAGGTCTCTGCAGCTGTTCAAAACCTAAGCTAAGCAAGTTGCTTAGCTGTGTTCATTGAGTCATTTTAATTCCCTAGGCCTTATATCTTATATCTTCTAGGCCTTTCGTGTTCCTCAAGAGAATCGTGGCTGTGGGATGTTTCTGGTTGTCTTGCATCCTTGAAATTCTGTGATATTAAGCAGACCGATCAAGTGCAGATAATAGTTTCCTGTGAACAATAAATACCACTCAACACATCTTCCATAAAGTCAGGATACTTCAGTGACATAAATCTTCTTAAAAGCCTAACAGGCATAAAAATCATTTGTATTTTCTCCCTTTTCCAGACATTACTGAACTTTAGTCATCACTGAGGAAGTTCACCTTACATTCTATCAGCTCGAGGTTTATCTGTATCGACAGGACAATAAAAATTCTTGTCTATCACTCTACCGCTGTCACCTTTGGCTTCTTCACTTGGTTGTGGAAGAATTTAATGGAGGTAAGAGAATAATGATGAAGAGAAAAAGATTACAAACTTAATGGCCTGTGAATGGTGTTTATAGTTTGTCATCGTTACAGATGGTGTTTTCTTGCTGCTGCACCTTGCATGATTTCTCTTAGCCAGAAGTGTTGACAACATAGAAGTTCCAGGTGCAGCTAAAGATAAAATTCCTAGTAGAAGAAAGAGAAGACGGAGAAAAAAAATATTGTTCTTCTACTCTACCTTTTTACTGCAAGAAATAATAAAGCATATAAAAACCACCCCAGAACCTTTGAGGCTGATTGAAGATGTGAGCTTGCTCCGTGACAGGATTTTATTTCGGAACTGAAAACATGATCAGGCAAAAATTTCTGTGAGGCAGCTCTGTCCTGCTTCACTGGTGCATCATTTCCTAAGTAATGGTCAGAAATCCTTTCCTGGAGACAACTGCATCACTCACAGATCAACCAACATAGCTTTTCACACACTCCCATGGTACAAAGCCAGGAGAAAGAGATCTGGCTATCAATTAAAGCTGGTTTTACTAACCCAGTTCATTTTTGCCTAAAAAAAGTTAGTCACATTAATTTTTCAGCTAAATGATAAGCAGTATGACACTTTCTAACAGACATTGACATCTGAACATCACAATGCATAGTCAGACACCCCTGTTTGGAACGTTAATGGTTTCAGAGGATCTACCTCACCAGAAACACAGATGAAGAGAAGAAAACTTCCCCTGACCTTTTCTCCCTCCAGACTGGTAGCTTCTTCAACAGCTTCTCAGATCTGCGGCATCCATCTACCATTCTGTGGCTTGGTAGGACGGAGAAAGTTATACCCTCTAATGAGAACAGAAGAAGTAGTTATGAGAGATGGTGTGTCAGTCTGCTTTTGGTGAGAAACCCCAGTCTTCTGACAAAGTATCAAGTTTTGGAATGGGCAGTGGAAAATCAGGAGAAAATGCAAAGAAAATACATATTTCTGTGTTTTCAATCTTTTATCTGTGAATCATGTAGTGAATTTTGAGCTTTTGATATCATGGTTTTATATGAGATTATCAACTCTCTGCCTTTGTTTTCTTTTCTTTCTTAAAAAAACCTCACAAGAAAAAAAGAAACCAACCAAAACCAAAATGCTACTAGTCCTCCTAACTGTGGAGAACACAATGAAGACAAGGCTCCTGCTGGCTCAAAATCTACTCTGAAGCATTTCAACACAAAATACAAAGCCAAAGCAGTCAAATTTAAATATCCTGTTTGAGCACTTTGAAAATGAAGGATTTCTTTCTTTTTTTTTTTTTTTTCCTCCTTACAAAATGATCCTGGCGATAATTTGCCCTGCCTGAAAGGTTTTTCAAAATATGTACATTTTAAATATATATGTAAATGTATATACATAAAAGGAAAACGAAATACTGTTTTGCAAGCTGAACACACTGTTGCATTCAGCTTGAAATGAATCTTTAATTTCTGAATCTCTTTTGTCCCTTTTATAAAATCAGTTTGGACAGGGAATTTAAAAAATCAGTTATTCATATGGCTTTAATTACTTCAGATGCTTGCCAGAACACCTTGCAACATAGAAGGATTTATTTCTATGAGTTTGGTACTGGGTTCAGAGTTCTTAGCAATTTGTCTGCAACATCTGTGGGTGTAGCACCTGGAAGATTAAGCTATATAAAGCTCATATACAGATACTTGTTTCTGGTAAATAGGACCCTGATAATGCTAAGTTATGTTAAGGTTAAACTTGGTACTATGCATAAGGGGATGGATTCTATAAGGCAATGGATTCTATAATTTCAAAATGAACAGAAATTATGTCAGTTTTCAATTAATGTCTTAAAACATCAAAATATTTTCAAATAATCAGATTTATGAAATAAGAGTGATAAAAAACAATAAGTCTGTCTGATACATGTATACGCACACAAAGGTCAATAAATAGCCCTAGCAGTGGAAGAAACTCATAAGTGATGTTTCTGATGATTTCATTGCAAGCATTCTCTGAGATTCCATTTATTTTCAGAAGTGTTTACTCTCTGTGTTTAATATCTATTCTCATATCAAGGAAGCATAGGGGAAAACTCCATTTGAATGTATTTTAATGCAATTAATAATAATTCAAGGTTTCTGCTTTTCTTATGCCAAAATTGTGCTTGCCAATATTTGGAGCCCTCCAAACGCATGTATGAATCCAAGTCTGATTTGCTCTGATTTTCTTCTCCATTTGAAACAGTGCTTTTTCAAAAGATATCAAGTGCGCTTCACTTTTGTATTTGTTCAATCCAAAGTAATTTTTAACATTTTGACAAAGACTCTTTGATATCCTGTTTGAAAATTGTTTCAATTTTCCAGTCTGGCCAAGTCTCCATGTACATTTCAGTTCACCCAAGTCTCGGAGGGCAGACACAAGGACACTGAGAATGAAGACCCTGGGCACACTGTAGGAGAGGATCTGGTTCGAGACCATCTTAGGAACCTGAAAGATACAAGTCCATGGGACCTGATGAAATCCATCCGCGGGTCCTGAAGAAAGTGCTGCAGGAGGGCCAAGAGACCTCCTTGGATGGATAAGGAGCTGCTGAGGAAAATTCTAAGGAAAAAAGAGGCTTATAAAAGGTGGAAGCAAGGACAGGCAGCCAGGGAAGAATACAGGGATGTTGTCCAGGAAGCTAGGGACCAGGTTAGAAAAGCTAAGGCCCACTTAGAATTAAGCTTGGCTAGGGATGTTAAGGATAACGGGAAGGGATTCTATAGGTACATTGCAAATCAAAGGCAGACTAGGGACAACATGGGCCCTCTCTGGAAGCTATCAGGAGAACTGGCTACCCTGGATTTGGAGAAGGCTGAGGTTCTTAATGACTTCTTTGCCTCAGTCTTCACTGGCAAATGTTCTGACCACACCACCCAAGTCTTGGAAAGCAGAGGACAGTGAGAATGAAGACCCTGGGCCCACTGTAGGAGAGGATCTGGTTCGAGACCATCTTAAGAACCTGAACGTATACAAGTCCATGGGACCTGATGAAATCCATCTGCTGGTCCTGAAGGAGCTGGCAAATGAAGTTGCTAAGCCACTGTCCATCATATTTGAAAAATCATGGCAGTCAAGTGAAGCTCCTGACGACTGGAAAAAGGGAAATATAACCCCCATTTTCAAGAAGGGGAAAATGGATGAGCCGGGGAACTACAGACCAGTCAGCCTCACCTCTGTGCCTGGCAAAATCTTGGGGCAGATTCTCCTGGAAGGCATGCTGAGACACATGAAAAACAACAAGGTGGTTGGTGACAGCCAGCATGGCTTCACTAAGGGGAAATCCTGCCTGACCAATCTGGTGGCCTTCTATGATGGGGCTACAGAACTGATGGACAGGGGTAGAGCAGATGATGTCATCTACCTGGACTTGTGCAAAGCATTTGACACTGTCTCACATGACATCCTCCTCTCTTAAATTGGAGAGACATCAATTTGATAGGTGGACCACTCAGTGGATAAAGAACTGGCTGGATGGCTGCACGCAAAGAGTTGTGCTAAATGGCTCAGTGTCCAGCTGGAGACCACTAATGAGTGGTGTCCCTCAGGGATTGGTGTTGGGACCAGTCTTGTTCAACATCTTTGTCGGTGACATGGACAGTGGGATTGAGTGCACCCTCAGCAAGTTTGCCGATGACATCAAGCTGTGTTGTTCAGTTGATAAGCTGGAGGGAAGGAATGCCATTCAGAGGGACCTTGACACGCTTGTGAGGTGAGCTGATGCCAACCTGATGAAGTTTAACCATGCCAAGTGCAAGGTCCTCCACCTGGGTGGTAGCAATCCCAGGCACAGCTACAGGTTGGGCAGAGAAGAGATTCAGAGCAGTCCTGCAGAGAAGGGCTTGGGGGGGTTGGTCGATGAGAAAATTAACATGAGCCAGCTGCAGTGTGCACTTGCAGCCCAGAAAGCCAACGGTATCCTGGGCTGCATCAAAAGGAGCGTGACCAGCAGGTTGAGGGAGGTGATCCTGCCCCTCTACTCTGCTCTTGTGAGACCTCACTTGGAGTAGTGTGTGCAGTTCTGGTGTCCTCAACATAAAAAAGACATGGAAGTGTTGGAACAAGTCCAGAGGAGGGCCACGAGGATGATGAGGGGACTGGAGCACCTCCTGTATGAAGACAGGCTGAGCAAGTTGGGGCTGTTCATCCTGGAGAAGGCTGCATGGAGACCTTATAGCAGCCTTGCGATATCTGAAGGGGGCCTATAGGGATGCTGGGGAGGGACTCTTCATTACGGACTGTAGTGAGAGGACAAGGGGTAATGGGTTCAAACTTAAACAGGGGAAGTTTAGATTGGATATGAGGAAGAAAATCTTTACTGTTAGGTTGGTGAGGCACTGGAATGGGTTGCCCAGGGAAGCTGTGAATGCTCCATCCCTGGCGGTGTTCAAGGCCAGGCTGGACAGAGCCTTGGGTGGCATGGTTTAGTGTGAGGTGTCCCTGCCCATGGCAGGGGGGTTGGAACTAGATGATCTTAATTTCCTTTCCAACCCTAACTATTCTATGATTCTATGATTTATGCCTGATTGCAATCAGTGGGAGTCTTTTCATTGATTTCAATAAAGTTTGGATCAGATTCATTTGCAGCCTAACTTACATATGTTTGCTGTCATGGAAAAAAACAGCTATCACAGCAGCAACATCCAGGGAACTTGAGAGAGCAAGGAATAAGTCAAGCATCTCAGACCCTGCTTGGGAAGAACATAAGCAAGTCCTGGTTTATTAGTGGTGACTGCTCTAAATAACACATCTTGAGTGTTTGCTCTTTCACTGCAGTAAGAGCTTCTTTTCTGATTCAGTCTCTCCCAGCAGTCAGCTCATTTTAATATTTAACATCGTGCCTCAGTCTCCTGCAAGACTCCTTTATCCTAATTTCAGATCCTCATTGACACACTCTGGGCATTTTACTGCCTTCAACATCTGTTGAAGGACTCTTTGAGGTGGTGCAAGCTCAACGTCTTTTGCACAGTTCAGTTCTTTTTGCAGTTTCCAAAACAGGTGAAAATAAATAAACAAGACATGGGGCCTGGATTGTTTTCCAGGTTTGTTTTGTTTTGTCACATAGGTGCATCTCTCTGCACAATCTTATTTTGTCTTTCTTGCTGTTGTTTTTGCCAGGCAATGTAATTATCTTGATTGGTGGGTGGCCAACAAAGTTTTAATTAGATCCAGGGGGATTTAAGCAGGACTATGCATTAAAAAAAAAATAAGGCAAAACAATGTTGCTAGAATTACTGTTTGTTTATCTTGTGAGGCATCCTCTATGAAATATGACCTCACCTCTTTGCATTTCCAGTTCTGTCCTCTCCTCTTCTGCCTTGCTCTTTCACTTGGTCAACACGGAATGGTGAACTGGCGTTAATGTCCGTATACTGAGTCAACTCTGCCAAGCTGTTGCTGCTGCAAAATGTCCAGCAGCTGAGCCCCTGCCAAACAGAGCCATTGATCCTCCAGCTTGTGCCGGTTCAAAGGAATATTGGATGCATATCCATCTTTGTGGAAAGGGCAACAAGTGATTTGGGGCAGGTGGTTAACATGGACAACAGTGAGCAACACTGAAGGCAGGGGAAGGACGGCGCCGGGGAGATCGTTCTGGCTGGATATAGTTATTAATTTTTGACTGGAAAAGGGTTCTTTTTATTTATTCACTTGTCTAAAAATATCCCAGTAATGAATTAACCTGAATGGGGGGAGGGGGGGATGGACAGACAGAAAACGCATATTGATTTTCTGAAAGCAGGCAGGAATGCTGTTATTTTCCAATTAACATTCAGCATTAGAGAACAATCCAGCTGGAAAGAAACAACTAAGCAATACCAAGCTTTTTGCTTTCTGCACTTTTTCTAGTGATATTTTTTCTCCTCATTTAACTTCATAAAAGATACAACTTGTGCATTTCTTTGGCTAATGGAGATTAACTTGCGGACTGCACTGGGCTGACTATGAAATAAATGTGTACGTGGGATCCAGCAGTTCATGCTGAAGCAAAAAGCATGTTCATCTAATAAAGGCTGCTCCTGCTTCAGTGCCAGAGAGAAGTGCGAGAGGAAAACCATCTGAATACAGTATTGGTGATAAGGATTCTTCTCCATAAATCCCAGAGCAGGTCTGGGATTCTGGAGGGACTGGTGACAAACCAGTAGTCTGATTTTGGCTGAGTGACCCTTTTCTTTCCACTTTTCTTTTTTATTGTCTGTCATAATGTCCATGCCTTTTCCTTCTTACAGCTTAGCATACTTGAGGTGCACTAGATTCAACAGTAAACTGTGAGTAAAAATGGTACCATCACAACCAGCCACCTTCAACTCTTAGCGACCACCGACTGAATGACTATATCTGAATGATGTGACTGGGAGCAGCCTTCAGCACAAATGAGGGTCAGGGTTGAGCCAATGGCTCTCCAGTGAGACCCAAGAAACATTAGATCCTGCAGTTCATGTTACATACCCAGACTGATGAACACTGACATCATCATCATCATCATCATAAACTGTAAACTGGAAAGATGATGGAAAGCCAAGGAATTTCTGACTAAAAATGTTCACGCACAGATAAACACACATTCACATAAATAGAGTTCCTGATTTTTTTAACAGATTTCTGAGGTTTCATCTGAGTTTTCAAGTCTCCTCAGCTTTCTGAAATTTTATTTTACTCTCTTGCAAGTTGCCTTTTTCAAATTATTAACTTATGCTAGGGTGAACTCTGCTGAGTTCAAGCAACAGCAAAGCTTGTCTGGCCAACAGCATTCATTGTATTTCCGTATAATTTGTCTCTGTTCTCCCAAATGCTCAGGGGAATCTGGTTGTAGAAAGTCCAGATTGGGAATTTCCCCTGTATACAAGTGTAAAAAATGAAACCTGCTCTTGTCCATCCTGAACTTGGCAAAGCCTATGGAAAGCTGCATATGCCCTTTAGTACTGTACAGAGATGGAAATTTTGCCAGATATTTCTCAACAGTTATGCATAAATTTCAATATATATGTTCTTATTTAGCAAATATTTATGTAGCCATCACTGCAGTTTCGCTTTAAGGGCCCAGGGAGAGTGACAAACCCACCAGCTTTTGCTGAGAAATTATATGCCCTGCAGTCATACTATGTATTTAGAGTCTGGAGACAAATTTTAGGGGCTGGATTTATTTATAGTATTTAATAGATGCTTTGATAATTATGTGCATGGGAATGGAAAACAAATTCTCCAGATTAAAAAGCATAAAGAAAGCTTGTTTGGATTAGCATGATCAACTGAAAACATCCATTTGATTCTTGGTATATATATAATTTACTGAGCTGCAAAATAAACATACTCTACTGTTCCTCTGCTGAAGGCTCGAGCTGTAAATATTTGATTACTTTAAAAGTGCATTGCTATTAGATAGGTCTTTTAGTATTCAGCAGAATCAAGTTTTAAGTAATAAAATAAAATAAAATAAAATTGTTTCTCTTTCCTGAAGGACCTTTTTTAAACATACAATTTCAGTTGAGTGAAAATTGCTCTGCCACCTGTTGGGTGCTGGCAGAATCACCCCACAAATAAGAAGTTTCTATTAGCTTTGAAGGCATAAATCAATTCCTGCTCTCAGGAGAGTGGGTATAATTACATCATGACCCGGTCTGTCTCCCCCTGTCCTACTGCTAGCTTACAGGTCATCATCCCCTCTAAGGAAAATGAGTGTGCTCCCTGTGTTATTTAAGAGAAGGAAGACTTGATGAGGACAGGAAGAAGATCATCAAGCAAACAGAAACATTATCCTCTGAAGGAGAGAGTGGCAAAGCACAGACTACCTCTGCTCATAAAATACCAGAAAATATTCACAAGCAGCTGGGGAAAAAACTTGTGACAAAAGCTGGGGGTAGTCATGGCATGAACGTCCCATGCAACTATTATAGAAAGACAAACATCATTATTGACACCATCATTATAGCTTGTCTTTGCACAACCTGGACACCTCTGGTGATCTTTCTGCCTCTACTTTAAATGTCCAAATCCCATGCTATTTTGGAATGGTTTCTTTACAAATTTGATATAAGCAAAATAATGGAATTCTCTGGTGCCTTTCCACTACTGAAATGCTTTTCAGGGGAAACAAAAAAAAAATATCTGGGGATTTTGTGGAATGATTTGATAGTGTTGGGGTGGAACTTTTTATTTGTAATTGATGGGTTTTGCTTCTCAAAAATGTGACATCCTAAACACGGGGTTAAATGTGGGTGCACAGATTTATCTAGGGAGGATTTTTGTACTGTATGTGATGTACCAAAGCCACAAATAATCCCACATCTTCTTAAGAACAGCTCCCCACAAAATTGTGCCTTAAGATCATGAAGTACAATTTTCTTCCAATTAATTCCAAATTACTGAAAATCTTAGGGATCCCAAACTGAGCACTGAACAGAGACCACAGTGCCTTCCCATAGAAAGTTAGAGTCCAAGTTATCCAAGTGTTAAGAGATGTTAGCCTATGTACAGACAAGTTGAAAGCTGTCCAACATTAAGTCAGTATAAAATACATGGCTGGGGCAAAACTTCACCACAAAAAAGTTCCAGGATTAAACCTTCAGATTACATTGCTAATATTGGTTGTTTTCAAATTATGGCAACAGATATCCCCCTCTTCCTTCACTGAGCATTCAGTCAGGAAAAAAATGAGAAAGACATTGCTTTGCAGAATTCCAATCTCTCCTGAAACTTGTTTTCTCTTTCTAACAGTCTTCTTTTGGTCCTCAACTAGGAATGATCTTTGCAGAGGAAATTCCTTAGGTAGCAATAGCTGCATAGATTTGAGTTTGTAAGGTTGACCTGAGAGTACTTTGTGTCACTTGAAGAGCTATCAAAAACTCTCGTGAAATACTGACATTTCAAGATGATGATCTTTAGCAGAAATTAGAAATAACTTCAGCCAATTTTACATCTCATCAAAACTCAAAACGTACATGCTCTCACGACTGCAATTTTTACCACTATTTTCTCATTTCTAAATTGTATTATAACTGTTTTGACAAACGTTGAGTTGTAAGAGCTTTTTTCTCATAAAAATGTATATTGTGTTATATGAAAGATTTCATGCCTGTGGAAAATTACATACAATCTTTATGCACAGATTTTGAATTCTCATTTAGAATAATAATCTGTAAATGAGATCATTTTCCTCATGTGCTTATACATGCAAATTTGGCACCGGGTACCTGAGATTACGTTATGAACTGAGAACCGGTAATACATACAGCGCAATTCATTCAAGAAAATGAATATATTTATGGAGCATTTACAGAGTCTGGAAGGGTTAGCAAGAAGACACCTGCAGTGTTGTTTCCTATGGCAGTATCAGGTAATTTATCACCATACCAGCTACATAGTGTTCACAGCAACGCTTCTTGAAGGTGCTAACAGATTTCTCAGAAGACTGTTGAACTGGCTCTCATATTCCTTAACTACTCTCTGAAGAGCTGATGGTACATCCTATTGGAAAATTGGGATGAACAGAAAGACATTATTGCTCTGACTGCATTCAAGTCTGTGTCCAAGTTGCATTCCATCACATCTTTTCCAGGTTAAGTTCAGAGATGGTATTTGTTACTTCCTCTTGGTATCCACAATCCTGTAAACTTCCCCACAGCAATTAAGTCTGAGGATGTAGCTTGGGGAAAGGAGTGAATTCATGAGCTAGCTAAGTGCCCACTTTGTTACCCTGTGGCACTGCAGCTGGATTATGTAGCCCAAGTGATCACTGCAGCAGTCTGGTGAACCCACCTATGTGAACAGCACTGTAGATCTGATCTTGAGCTGAGATAGGACAAGATTTTCCCCTCAGGCATAGCTTCATGAATGTCATCTAAGTGCCTAGGTCTGTAACTGCAAAAATCACACTTGACTGTGTCTCAGCCTAGCACTAAACAATGCCTCGCTGTAAATACCTGCTGCAATGAAAGAATGGTGTCGAGAAAGACCATAATGTTGGCGAGACCTGCTCTCCTATCCCATCTTCTGCTCGTGGGGCTGTCTCCTGTGAGCTAAGGAGGAAGGTGGACTGTTTCCAAGCAGCATGCAAAAATCCCCTTGGGGAGTGGCACAATGCAATCCCTCATACTCCCAAGAATAATCTCTAATCATGCCTAAAATCATGATGGTTCCTGCCTTAAGGCTGATAATCTTCACAATGAACATAGTCATTGTCACCTGGGATCACATTCCTGAGAGCAAAAAAAAGCAGATGCCAGGAAAGGAATATAAGCCTTGGACAGTCATAAAGCAATACTTCTTCAGAATACTCTCCAATCTCCAGCAGTTTGCAGCTCAAGGACTTTCCAAACCAATCATGGTTTATATACATGCAGTATATATATGCCATGGATTTCTCTTCATGAACCTGTCTGGTCTCTCCTTGCATCTATGCAAACTCTGCATATTCCCAATGTTCTACAGCAAGGAATTTCATACATACACCCTGTATGAAGAATTGCTTCTTTTAGTTTCTTCTGAATGTGCCAATTATTGGCTATTCATGTATCAGAGAAGGAACAAAACAAGTAATCCAACCTTTTCTCTCAGGAGCAAGAACTTTTCCCTACTTAGTTATATGCACATGTATTAGTACCTAGTCAAGGACTGGCAAACTTGGCATAAAACTAATCAGCATTTCGTAGCCTTCCAGATGAAAGTTCAGAAAATCCAAAGCATTTTTTCTTTCATTCCAAATCATCCCAATTTCAAGGGCATTTATATCCTGGCTTTCCATACAACACTCAGCAAAAGCATGCCTCATTAGCTCACATGCAAGCCTTGATGCCTCCATAACCCAAATTTCTTTTCTCACCTTCCTCAGATCGTATTTTTTCCCCTCACTGCTGAAGCTTAAATTGATTTACTGCCCCCAAACACAATTCAGATGCTCTGCAGTTTCATGGGCCTTTTAAACTCTCCTCAATGGCAATGGATATGGAAGTGCTGTTCAGGTCCTCGCATTTAACATAATTTGATTTTTCTTTCCCTGTCCTCCATCTCCCTCACTTCCCCTTATTTGTATTCTCATCAGTGTCACATTAAATGCCGTGGAACACGCTTTTAGGGTAATAACAGGCCTGAAGTTTATGAAAAAAAAAAAAAGATTGATATCAGCTTCATAAAACTCAGGGGAAGCAATATCTTTCCTGCCTCTTGCCATCCCTTTAACTGCAGCTACCTTTATACATTTTGGTGGGAGAGAGAGTTTAGAAAAAAAAAGAGAAAAAGGGAGATATCTCCAAACAGCAGAGGGGTTTTGGAACCTGGTGTGCTGTTAATTTCTTTATCGCTTTAACAGCAAGGAAATTGTGCTTGCTGCTTTGTTTATTTCAGTGATGTGTTTCTTTCAAGGGCTTGGGAATCTTGTCCCTTAAATGTCACCAGATTCTGAAACGGTCAGGGTTTCTAACCAGCAGTTTATACCTGTCACACACTGAGAAGGCAAGGGATGAAGAAACTGTCTATTATTGTAGATAAACAGAGCGCATGCCAGTTATCAGAATGGAATGAGAAACAAGGCAGTGAAATCAAGCTGGAATTTTGCATTGATGCCCAAAGTGGTGGCATCTCGGTACCACCTGTGAAACCTGCGCCATCAGGCTGAATGATCTCCCTTATGTGTTTTATTAGCAAGTTGGTTCTTCTGAATATGGACCTGAAGCCACATCTGGTTTAGGATCATACAGGATGCATTAGAGCCTTTGGATACAGGGCAGGATTTGCGATCCATCACTTGCTTCAGCTTCCACTCCATCAGATCTAACATCTCCCACACACAGCCTGCTGCAGCTGCAGGGGTTGAGGATGGACTGCAAATCTGACAAAGCTCAGGAACTCTGGCATGGCAATCCTTTTCGGGGCTGTACACCAATTCAACAACACGAAGCTTTTGAGCAAAACCTGCCTGCATTTATTCCAGGAGACACTAGAGAGACAGAGGTAGTAGACAGCCAGGTCACTAAGCCTTACAGTACCTGGATACAATCTTTCACCAGGAAATTGCCCATACCCCCTCTAGTGTTTCCCATATCCCTGTATCTCTCCAAATCAGTGCCATGTAGACCTTAGGGAAGTTTTTGCCAAAGATTTTCTCTTTCACTAGCCTGTTTTGCTATTCCCAATTCACAGCTTAACCTTTAGTTTTGCAGGTATATTTAAGACAAGGAAAGCTTTTTCCTTTTTATTTTTCTCCCTCTTTTTTGGGCAGTTATTGTTTGTGGGTTTTACCCTTGATAATAAATCTTCGATTCAACAAAAAAGTAAAAGCCTTTGTATTTCAGCTTTCTCTTTTGATGGCTTCTCCTCCCTTTTTTAATAATGTTCTAAATGCCATCAAGTTAGCAAAACTTGCTAAAATGGACAAAGGAGGGGTGGGAGAATCTGAAGAAGCAACCTACCTTGCCAAAACCATCCTACTAATCCCACCAATTTGTCAGTGTTTGCCAGATGCAATTGCAAAGCGACCAACAGGCTTTTTATGAAGGACAGCAATGTCATTTTTAAAATGGGCCAAATTGTACTGGCTCCACCTTCCCTAGATGCCAACAGGCAAATTGTTGTAACACAGTGATCCTATCTTAATAAACTCAGTGGGAATTTCTGCACAGGCTTTTCTCTGAGCTCTGGAACATGCCGTACAGACATTTAACCCACAGCCCTCCACAGGGGTATGCCAATAGCTGTTGTTATTAAAGTGGTGCACAACATTCCAAGATGGAAAATAAAGAGATGATTCTGTAATCATCTTGAGTTCAAATAATGTATTCAGATTTCCTCCATTTGAGGGAAGGGTTTTCCAGGTGTTAGCCCATTTCAGCTCAGTGGCTGATGATTGACCATACAAAAAGAGAAAGCAGCCAGCAGGGTTGCAGTGTCAAAGAAATGGGCAGAGAATTAATGGTAATCAAAGAGTTGTGTTGTCATATAATCACTGGATGTGGTCACTGAGTATAGGCCTTTCCTCACTAATTCCAACATCAAGCCCATCAAGGTGTGTTCTTAGCCACAGAGGTGTAAAAATGAAGTAATTATCAGAAAAGTTAACCAAAAGCTACCCAGTGTTACCTGACCCAAGGAAATTTGAAGCATGATTGAAAAACTTTCACAAATACCATAGCTTGCTTTGAAAGGATGATGCAGCCACAGCTCTTAAGCTACGCACGCTTTGGGTTGCAGAGTGAAAGAATATTGCAGACCTGAGTTAACCATTACAAGAAACTGAGTAAAAGAGCCCAAACAGACTGAACAACCATTAGGTTCAGAGCAAACCCTTAATTTCTGAAAAATATTCAAGAATGAAATATTTTTTTCTGCCCAGGTGGGGGGACCTCTCTGGGCATAGCACAGATTGACCCAACTGAAATAAAATAGTCCTTTAAATACCATGTTTTTGTTATAGGAAGTTAGCAATGCCCCAAACCCAGATCAGATCCAAGCTTTGGAGAAATACATAATTCATATGTTGAATGAACCTTTTTGGTTGGAGAAACATCTCCAAACTGTTGAATTAACATTGCAGACCAGAGGATTATTCTCTGAAAAGCTAAGGGGATTTTGCATTGGTATATAACTTCTGGATTTAATCTCTAGCCTGTACGTTCTTTACTTTTCCAGCCCACCTCCTGCTGCTGCTGGGATTCGGCTCTTTCTCTGCTTTACAGTCTAATGGAGTTAGAAACATACCCAATGGCACTTCAGGAGCCACTTCTGGCACTTGATAAACAGCTCTGGATGCAGCATTGCTAATGTGTCTGGAGACGTTCACTCGGAGAGGGTTGCCTCAGGAGCATCTTCTGTTCCTGGGTGTGCTCTGCTCTGCCTGGATATCTAGGCTGCATTCATCTGGTATCAGAGGAAGTGGCTGTTTAATAACAAGACATATCAGGTGGGAGAAGATGAGGGGAAGATACACGATTTACTGAATAATAATGCCAAAATTCAATGCACCAGAGCATTTTGATTTAGCCATTTCAGGGACCGGCAGCCCACAAAGCAGCACTTCACCTGCTACAAGAACACAGCAAATCTGAGTAAGGACAGGGAGAAAGTACACAGATAATATCCTGGGACATGGAGCAGACAAATATTTAGACCCCTAACCAAGTATTTCTCAAAACACTCCTTCTCCTGCCACCACATACCCTTCCCTCACTGCTACTTATCTGAAAAAAAGGAGACAGTAACAATAATCATGAGGAAGAAAGAAGTTCTCTAGGCTTTGGTTCATTGATGCTGGCCAGAACCAGCAGAAGCAATCTCGTATTGTTCCCAGCTTGATGGGACGAAGATGGGGAGACCAGGATCTTCAGGAATTCTAAGTGAAAGTATGAACAAGGAAATAATGTTCTCAAGGAAAATGTTGAAAATCACTGTAACAGAAATTCTTTTTATCTAAAAGATGGGTTCAGTCACCTGAAGCATGGTGGCTGGATCTAGTCCCATATTGCTACCAAAGCAACTTGAACCCAGTACAGTCATGTAGGCACTTAGCTCCAAAAATAGTCCAAAGTGTCTTGGAAGGCAGCACAAATGAACACTTAAGACCTGGATTTTCCTGAGAAAGCCTTTGCAATTACTGCAGTTCAACATCAAACTGACTGCAAGCAATTCTTAACTTTACAACATTTCTACTCTTTTACATCCTGAGGACAGAAACACTGTCACCCTTTTTACAACTTTACAAGGACATTTGAGCAATTAACTGTTTAGTTTACCGCTCAGTTCAGGGTGGGTGAAGATTTCAGATATAAACTGAAGGACCATCCATGGATGCAATGAAAAGTCACAAAGGTCATTTCACAACTCACTTTGGTGACTCTGTTTCCTTTTCCCACTCCATTCCATCCTGCCTTTTAAAGATCCCCTCTGCTTAGATTTTATCTCTACACATCACATGTGTGCTATGAGCATTTCTACAGCTGTCACAATTTTTCACAAGCTCATAAGGAGACTCACTTTAATTCAATCCAGTAGGAGCCCAGCTCTATAGACATACAGAGGTCAAAATGAACTGGAAAATCTCTTTGGTCTATCTGAAGATATAAGACATACCCAGAGTCCTATGGTTCCATAGCAGAACATCTATCCTTTTGAGCATTGTGTGTACATATATATATACACATATAAAGCCCTCATGTATATGATATGTATAGAAGTAAATACACACACACCATGTGTGTTGATATAAAAAAGTGTGTGCATGTTAATGACTCCCCTCTCCCTCTGATTTTTCAATGTTATCCTCTCTTTTTTTGGCAACAGCAGTTAGGAGCTGTGAAAATGGGTATTTTTGAATAAAAGGCATTTTACCTTCCCAGATGTTAGTCTATATAAGACATATGTGTGAGTTTACAGCTATTTGCACCTTAATAATTATACCTCTAATTCTGTACTGAAGATCTTGAATTCAATTTTTCTTATGATCCAATAAGGACTCATTACAAAAGAAAAAGATAAGAGTTTCTCCTTCCTGCTTTGCAACAGGAGTCCCAGTGGGCACATCATAATTTCTATCAAGAACCCTACAGGCACAGGGTTTACTTGTCTGTTTCCTTACAAAATTATGTTGGAGACAGCTTGATTACAGATAGATTTCCATATAGAAGGGAAGAGACACAGAAGAAAATGCTGGAACCTGACTGCCCTCTGCAACTGTCCATTGATTAACTCAGGTCTCGTCATAACTCTAGAATGTTCTGATTTCAGTGTACCACTGCAATGTAATAAAAAGTTAAGGTACTGGCGTTTATTTACCGCTGGCGACAGAAAGACACCAACACGGTGCAAGGAGAGGAAATTGTCTCCTGGTAAAGATTAAAACTGTGATTTGGGATATTGTTCGAAGACAAGGGCTAATTAAAAAAAAAAAATTCAATTAAAGAGCTACAAAAAGATCTATGTCTACTCATCAGTCATACATTATTAAAATAGTTCAAGATAATGTTTGCTACGTTTTCATCCCTAGGAATTTTAAAGAGAATAACATCCAAGAAGCAGTCCTAAAACAAAGAAGTGGCCAAAAGTTTTCAAATGTAGTGACAGTAGAATGTTTTCCTAACCTTGCTTTTTCATGGCAGAGCATTTTGAAATGCTGTTGAAAATCCTAGAGAAGAAAAAGAAATGTATAAACAAACCGTGGGCATCCAGTTTCACAGAATTGCTAAATAAAACATCTCAAAGGTCCTGTGCTGCAGAAGAAATGTTGTTTTTGTTGGTTCTGATTCTGCAAAATCTTATCTCAACACTAGATTTTAGGAGATTTCAGCTTAGTGCATCAGAAAGCTCAAGAGGAATTCCTGAGAGAGATGCCACTTCTTCAGTACTCCAGGCAAACATTTGACTGTTTGTTTTGATATGGGGGAAGAAAATCTCAGGCAGATACATTCTAGCATAAAGTCTTATTTTATCTGTGTGCAATTTCATGCAGTACTGGTCTCAGTCTGTCTCTGCTTAAGTATTCTGTATCTAACCCAGTAAATAGTGTACATGAAAATCCTTTTCTCTCAATCCATAAAGAACATGAAAGGTTATAGCCTCAATATACGGATGCTCTGCTTCTCAGATCAATCTGAAGATCTGTAGCTCTCCAATCCAATTCCCAGCATGTAAGTCAAGTACCCACACACAGAGAGCTACGAAAGTGTTGCAGGAATGATCCTGCAAACTCTGTGGCTGAAGCCAAAGAAGAGAACTTCTTTATTCCATCTCTTTTGGACTTTGTGACTAATTTGTAACCTCCATTCTTCTGCATTTACATTGACAGGGAATGTACAAATTCATCAATATTTGTTGCATTTTATATACTGTGATACTGAGGTTTTCTGTCTGTGGTCAAACCTTTAGGCAGCAAAGTATTTTCTTCTCCCCTCTGTCTAAGGACTGTTGTGACTTTGTTTTCAGATGCTACATCTATCTGAAGAATTATACACACGCACCATGGGCCATCTCAGACACTGCTTTTTGCACCTTCACTTCCCATTAAACAAGAGTAAAAACACTATACAAATGAGCCTGATAAAAAAGCCTATAAATAATGCATTGATCAGGAAAGAACAAGCATATATCATATATTACAATCATTTTCCCATTGTCTGCCAGACTACACTAATGGAAAACTTTAAAAACCCAAACTTCAAATGTTGAATGAAATTATGTTCATGGCTTTTTTTCCCCACGGAAAAACAATTTCCTTTAAGTTCTATTTTTCAATTTTTCTTTAAAAACAGAATAAATACATATTGTACCGGAGCCCAAAAGCAGAGTTAATTAAAAGCACTGAACTAATTGACAATTCAACAGTAAACCACTAGTGCAAGCACTGAAGTTTAAATTGGAGTTTAAAATTTCCCCAGCTTTTTCTAATCTTTAATGCTCAAGGGAATGAAGGAAACTTTTGTTTCAGAAAAATGTATTATTTTTACATTACAGTGTCCCCCCCCTCCTTTTTTTAGCCTGATTTCCTAAGGAAATGAGGTACCTTGTCAAACTGTCTGTCATTCCTCTCTTAATTACTTTTGAACACACTTGCCAGTTTCAACCACATTTGAAAGAGGGAGATAAGACTCAGGAACAGTGATGTTTTACAAATTTCACTGAACTGCCTGAGTAGAGAAGTGAGATGCGAAGGACTGGCTCAATCCAAAGAGAGGCAGGGAGCCTTCAGCTCTGAATATCCTGTCTGGGAAGGCGGGCTGGCAAGTCAGTGTGGGCAGGGATCCAAGTGCGCTGCAGGCACACAGAGGACCAGGATGTGCAAAAAAAGCTGCTCCTGTTCTGGTGGGAGATGTGACAATTGCAGATGCGCCCATAATCTAACTGCTCTGGCTCTGCTGCTTATGAAATTCCCAGTTAATTTGTCTGTACCCAGATTTCATCCCTTTTTTTTTTTTTTCAGGTGTTTTTTTTTTCACAGAGTCAAGATACCAAAAATTTTTACTGAGTCAAGGAAGAAAACAGCCATTTATGAAGTGCCATGTCATGTGGAGGATTATTTCTGGAATATTATACTTGATATTATCATTATTATTTTATTTAAAAGTATTCAACTAAGACATGATTATGTAAAACAAAACAAAATATGTTTTGATCAAACCTTTTCACGTCTTTACTTTTGGTGTTGGCCAAACCCACTTCTGCCTCATCCTGAGGTAGGCTAGACTGGCAAATTTGTAAAATCCATGGAGAGCAGAGGCTAGAGGCAGACAGAGCTAGTGAGACAAAATAACCATGCTATAGATTGTAAAAAACATACTTTCTCATATGTGAGATGACAAGTAACTTAGGGGAAAAAAGGATTAATTTCTTTAGCTGTAAAGGTCCTCACAATCTATTACCATCAGCCTGTGGAAGCCAGTAGCCATCATGGCAGATGTCTTTTCTTTTCCAGTACTTCAAGAAATTAAACTGTCAGTCTTCATTTCAGCTGGTGGTTTCACCATGATATGATGCTGTGCTTAAGAGGGTTTGAATTCAAAACAATTCCCTTGGCTTCACTGTCTCCCATATTGGATAGGAATCTCCTGATGAAATCCAGGATATTGCATTCAAGACATCAAGGCAAATGAAGGTTGGCAAGCATGAGGTTGTATTGTATTTTTGGCAATGAACTATTCCTACTGGAAAACCTGGAGGACATCCAGATCCTAAAGCTCTATTTTATCATTTGGGCTGGAGAATAAGTAGTTCAAGCAATTCAAAGATAAGACCCCTTCAGTTAAGTAAAGACAACATCCCAAGGGACAAACTCCCAGCAGGGCACTATGTAGTTTGGCAGAGTTACACCCAAGATAAATCCTTCTTCTCTGCCTTCTGAGAAAGGCAACAGAAAACGACTATTTAGAACGTCATTACAGTACAAACTTGCTTATCTTAATCTTCCCATAAATTTTGCTTCGATGATTTAACACCACAGTTGTGCAAACTGCTAGTGACCCTTTGTTTCCCCAGGGAGTGTAACCATGCAGTGGGAAGAGGAGGATATAAGGAGCCAGTATCTGGAGGTGGAGCTTGTAATTCAGGTGATGATGTGTACAGTTGGAGAAAAGGAGAACTTTCCTCCCAGTGCTTCATGATTTAGCGGTGACTCTGTAAAATGCTCACCAGGCCAAAGGTTGGAAATGAAAAGGTTTCTCATATTTAACTCTAAGGGAAACCTGGCAGAGACCCCCACTACGCTGAAAAAAGAGTTATTGCCCTTCAGTTGGCAACAGCAATTCACCTTTCAGTGTTTCCAAGAAAAACAGCCAAACTGTAAAGTCCCTGCTTCAGAACTAGTAGAGATCAGCGGGAATTGCCAGCCCATCTGCCTTTCTAACCTTCTAAAGAAACACATCCCACCTCACCCTGAGTTTTGTTTTGCCTCTTGTTCCAAGTCACTCAGAGGTGCTTTAAAGGCTGGTGTCATACACTGAGATCTCTGAGGATTAAGGGCTATATGGGCAGGAAAATATTTCTTCCTAGAAATGGCCTTATGCTCTGAAGCATAAGGATTGATAACCCCTGTAAATTTTCTCTTTGCTAGTGCAATTGCTGATGTTATTCATATTCATGTAAGAGCCTAATCCTTTCCTGAATTATTTGCCTTATATCAACTTGAGTTCCCAAAATAACTTCATAGGTATCTGCCATTTTCACCTCTAAACTTTCCAGAATCCAGAATCCTCTTGCCAGTGGACTTTTAGCAAAGTTGTGATTTAAAGCTCATGGTTTGCGCAGGCTTACTTTTTGTGAAGAAAAGAGTAGACAGGTTTGATGGCTTGCATTCCAGTAACAACGAAACTCATCTAACAGAGACAAAAATGGCCTGACTGCAGACAAAAAAATCCCCAAACAACTAAGAAATTGTTTTCTAAGGAGATTTTTAAAATGCACTGGACAAAGTAGCTGGGACTTTGAATTCCTTATGGACATATCCCTCCCTGTTCTGCAGACTCCTCATCCACTGCTTGAAATAAATGGGAATATGCTGCTTTTCCTTTAAGGGCTGCAATATTTCTGCACTTCCAGAGAAAGGAAAGAAGAAATTATAACTCTCTGAAATCACACTTAGTTCTTCTGATCCTAAAAGTGGAAGGAGTATATCCCACATCATACCATGTCTCATTGCCTGTCCCACTGGGCAGCACTCACAGGCTCAACAATTCACTCTTTGCTTCAATACCTGATAACCTTAAGTCTGCCTTTACAACTGTTTATACAATTACTGCAGAGCACTGTATAATTAGCAGAGTCCTTCATGTGCTTAGGCACAACAGACATCTGCATTTTGCCATTTTGTCTGTTATGGCAATGCTTATCAGCACTAAATTTATTTCAGGGAAAAAAGGAAACAAATGGAAAGAGTTAACAGAAGGTAGGTTACCACCAAATCAGGAAATCTGCTAATTTAGCACTTCAGGTATGTTTAGTGGCTGCTAGCACAAGGGCTGTCAGAATGCAGGCAATAATTAGAAGTGTCTCCATTGCAGGGCTCTCCAAATCTGGTCAAGCGCTATTGTCAGACACAATGTTTTGGTGCTTTTTGAAAATTAGACAGCTAAAATACATTCTCTTTTTAAAAAAGAGTTTAAAAAATGGGATTTAGGAACACTAGTGTTGGGTGAGCACAGATGTGAATCCTGACCTCAAGTACTTCAAGAAGATCAGGGGATTGAGTGTATTTGGCATCTTTAAAAAAATTGCCTAATTGTAAATGTATCTGCTCAGCCCAGAAGATCTATTTTTCTTTTGTTTTGGGCTGTGATCCATTATCTGGCATGCTGGAGGTCCTTTTACTCTGAGAGAAATACAAAATCACTGATGATATGAGACTGGTATTCCCTTCAGTAAAAGAATATATTCTTCTATTTTGAAAAACATGCACCCAGGCTCTGTTTTTCTCCAGCAGCATAGTAGGAAACCAAAGTAGTGTCCTTGGTCAAAAATCGCTGCCAGAAATCAGAAAGCCTGTCAGTTTATGGTTTTTATTCTCCCTCTCCTCCCCTTGATTTCCTCTTACTATGCTACCTCCTTGCTTGTCCTCTTCTTAGCTTTCCTGCTTTCCCAAGTCCTACAGCCTGTAGACCTGAAATATCTTCTCCACTTTCTGCAGAAAGTACATCTCACCCCAAGTAATTTATTCTGACTTCCCTACAGCTCAGTGCTATGGACAGTGGTTTCAGGGTCTGGAGCTCCTTCATTACTTCAAGAAGTTTAACTGGCTTTTCCACTGAACTCAACTCCCCATAGTATCCAGGAGCCTGTGACTGACCAGATCAAGCACCACTGGTGTCCTTCATCATTACAATGTCTATCAAAGTGCCATTTTGAAGTGCAGGAGAGAACAGTGAAATTGTTTCCCTTCTCAGCTAGAAAAAGCCTAGAAAGGACTTACCCTTGCTATCAATTTTTCATCCTTTATGAAAGTCCACGAGAGTATTTGCCAGTGCTGACTGATTGATCAGCTTCTAGGACTGACATTCTTCTTGTATCCAATTGAATTGGCACATGCACTGACTTCTTACACCCACCCTCTTTCTCAGGCTTCCTTCCCTTCTCTATGGGTAGGTCAGAGAGAGTGAGATTAAGATTATACAGAAGAAGGAAATTAATCCAGAGAGAGAACTGAAGTTGAAGCAGTGGGGAAAAAAAATCTGGTTTTGGGAGCATGACTGTTTTTTTCTGCAGATATTTACGGAATCCTAGAAAGTGATGAGCTGGCAATGAAAAACAACTGTCTGAACAACTCACCACAGATAGAAAGAACAAGCAACTAGAGAATTTACACTAACACAATCATTAACCCAATCAGTGCTTTTACACAGCTCCTTATGCTTGTTCTTGAAACCAGAGCCCCCCCAATATACTTCTATGCTCCAATCAAACATGTGAATTCATTAGTATTTTTCCTCACTAAGTGCCGTAATGAAAGATGAGAAATGAAATATAACTTTACTGTTTAGTCAGTCAAAACTGACAACCAACAATAGAAACCATTTATCTAAATTAGCAGCATAGGCAAAAATGACACAACACTGTCTCCAGGATTGAATGGAATTGGTACCTATCACTGAAGGCCACCTGATGAATTCTGAGTCACTGTTAATTTGCAGGGATCATGATTGCAATTTACTGTTGCACATGATACTTCCTGCTTTTCAGAGCAAATTGTCCAAATACATGTCACCAATCAGAAGATGTTATTAGAAGATGAGGATGTAATCTGAAAGCATCAAATCTTTTCATGGGGCAAGTAGCCAGATCTTTAGAAGAAATCAGTTATTTTTCTATTCCCCTTCCAGCTCCCTCAGTGCTTTTTACTATATTGCCTCTGTCCCCAATGTCATGTTGGACAACTTTCCAAACCAGTCTTGCTCCCTCCCCAGAGCTCCTACATGGCAATGGCCAGACTTCTGCTCCTCTATGGCCATACACCTGGACTGGCTTAGAAGTTTGCTTCCCGTAGGCAAAAGCAGTGGGGGGACAGATCACTTCTTTCTAAACTCTCTGACTTCAAAGGATTCTTCAAGAACTCCTGCAGCTGCAAGCACCTTAGGGCTGCTCCCAGAGGTATCCTATGCTGTTTCTCACTGCAGCACTCTGTGTTTTGGTAAACCCAGTCAGGGGCGGGCTTTCTGCCTGATAAGATGGAAAACCCTACAAGCAATCCAAAAGCTACAGGAGAAACCCGGAAACATCTTCTTGTCTAATCCTTTCCTCCTTCTTCACAAGTGGCACAGGTGGCCCTCCCTCTTCAACAATACCTTACCTATGCTCCTGTATGTGTTGCTTGTAATAACCCACTCAAACATGTATTGCTCTTTGATATGCAAATGTAATCATTTAATGTGGTCAGCCCTGATGAACCACAACAAATGTCTCAACAAATGTCTGTTTGTTTCTCTACAACAAAACGTACAGTGGAATTCTCTTGCTGTCTAAGTGCTTTGACTAAAACATTGAAGAACTGCTATTTTTCAGTTTGATGTCTGCCTGAAGCCTCTGATTTCAAAGAGTATTTGGATCCTAAAAAACCCCAGTGTATCTCCCCACTCCCACCATAAAGAAAAAAAAAGAAAAAAAAAAAAAGAAAAAAAGGAAAAAGAAAGAAAAAAAGAAGAAAAGGAAACCATACATATTTTACTGGATAGGCAGAGACCTGAAGGTTTTACTCATTCTGGTTGTAATGTCTAAGTCATTACAATTTAGTGATAAATGGCAGAGACTTGAGAGGCAACCTTCAACTCTCCGCAGTACAGAATATTTAGGCTCCTGACACCTACTTAAGGGCATCAAAATTTATGGTGACATAAGTGGAAATAAGTTGCTCAAGATGTTGTGTAACGAAATTTATAAGACTCAGTACAGCTTGTACAATGTGAGAGACCTTCTCTATAACCAGTGAAACAATCTCAGTATCACCCTTGAAGTTTGGGGAATGATTTGCTGCATCCTGAGTGGATACCTCTCTTAATTTGTGGATGCATTGATGGATCACACCCAACTGACTGCGCTTAGAAGTGCGACACTGATTTAATGGGAACCTAGGCACTGGGTGCAGTTATAAATGCTTCATTAAGCTGGTGCGATGAAAATCATCTTGGGTTTCAAACTGACTCTGTTTATAAACCCTGGAGAGAAACAGATACTTCCAGATTATGATTTATTTCATTCTAAAATATTCCTTCAGAGTAGGATGTATAAAACATATTCTCAAAGTACTCCTTCTGTCTGTGGACTATAGAAGGAGCAGGGAATGTCCAGTTTAAAAGGCAGACATCTACAGTGCAGATATTTAGGTGAATACCATTTCAAGTGTTTTGAGCCGAGGACCATCACAAAGACCATGATGGTAAAACCCTAGATGAGGTATTCAGTTCCAGATTATAGGTAGAATTTGGTACCAGGTGGAGTCATTTCAGCTGCACTATGCTATCTTTCCTGGACTCCTGCACTGCTCCAGGATGGTGCAGGTCTGGATTTGTACCAGCTGCATGCAGGTGCCTTGAATACTTTAGCATCTCAAATGCCCCTTCTTCCAACAGAACTTCATTGATGCATGAGCCAAGAGCTTATATTTCCATTAGAATTGATGGGAATCTAGTCAATAACATCTGTTGAGTAAGGAAAGGTGGTCAACTCTGTCTAAAGCCTCCACCTATATTCAGTCAACTGAACAGCTCTCTTGACTCCACTCCCTGTGGTGACTACACCCCCTTTGACTGCAGAGGCAGTCAGTGAGCTTGTAGATACTCAGACACCTACGTTAATGTGTCTTAATGTGTAACCAAATCCTACTGCAGGAGCATAATGCTTTCAGAGGCCTTACAATGGGCATTACGCTTGAGAAATCCAACTGTTCTACCAGATGCTGTAAAAAATAAGGGCAAAACCTCTGCAGACTTCCAGGGAGAAATTCCCCTGTTGAGGACTGTTTAGAACATCTGTGATTTCTGTAATTATTGCCTGTTTTTTCTGCTCAGATGTGCCCATGCCTAGATGAACCAGTTGTTTCTAAAATGATAAACAGATGAATAAAAGGCTGAGAAGATACTTGCTGTTAATTATTTGCATTTAGGGAGGGTTATAATTAGTTTCACAATTGCTAAGGCATCGACAGTAAGCAATTGCTATCTCCAGTCCATCCATAAACAAGTTTGTATGTTAATAATTTGAAGAGACCACACTTGCCATAGATTACTGTAACTGGGCTTTTCCTTTGCTTTTTGCTTTTGATTTTTGGGTTTGGTTTTGGTTATTCAGTGCTATGTGATTTCTTGCCCATCCGTTGTATTTGGATTCCTGCCTTCAGAACTTCCTTTGTTGGAAATAGGAGGTTTGTGTTATTTATAGCTTCTGAAAGGGACCTTTTGGCGCATGCCATGGTTTAACCCCAGCCAGCAACTAAGTACCATACAGTCACTTGTTCACCCCCTATCCTGATGGGCTGGGGAGAAGAATTAGAATCAGTTTAATAATTTAAATGCTAAACAAAGTAAAATGTAACAACAACAACAGCAACAATAATAATAGGAAAAAGAGAGAAATAAACCTCAAGAAATACGAGAGATACAGTATAATTGCTTACCACCTTCTGACCGATGCCCAGCCCATCCTGAGCAGCAATCAGTGTCTCCTGTCCAACTTCCCCAGTTTATATATGATGTGCTGTGTTATGGAATACCCCTTTGGCTAATCTGGGTCAGGTGTCCTCTCTGCTCCCTCCTGGCTTCTTGTGCGCCTCCTCACTGGCAGGTTATGGGAAACTGAAGAGTCCTTGATTTGGGTAAATGCTACTTAAGAACAACTAAAACTTCAGTGTTTTAGTTGTTTAGTGTTATCAACATTATTCTCATATACTCATATTCAAACTACAGGGGATGGCATTGATGATTGTCAAAATACAAAGCAAATCACAATACAAAGCATGTTACCTCTGCAGAAGGGAAATGTTCCTCACTTTTAACTCTGAAGAGCTCATCAAAACTGTCTTTCTATCCTCAGTTAATGGCACAGTGTTGCCACCCTCAAGAAATATACTATTATACTTAACACACACATGGTCACATACACAAATGCTTCCACCACTATATACAAACATTATATTGCGTCATCTTTATAGTACCTACATAATAAAGGAGCAAATGCCCTAGAAATAGTCAATCATAAATACGCTGTTTTTATAGATCTGAAAGGATCTAAAACTTCCACTTCTGCTCATATACCTTTTTTGTTAATGTGCTTGGGAAAACTAATCAGAAAACCATGAGAAATATATCTATTTGCTAATGCTCTATGGCCTGCTGTTAAAAGACTGGTCTAGGAACAAGTTAGTAGCTTATATATTCTGTTCTGGGAGATTACTGGTTTTTTCTTACAAGAGGATTAACACAAAGGCATGATTATCCTTTCAATTGCATTATGATGTTTATCATAGCATAAGATAGAGTTCATCAATGGAATTGCCTATTTTTTTGTTGTGTTTGGTGAACCTTGAGATTACAAAGGAACTTGCTGAGATAGAGGAACACAGGTTAAAAGAAAGGAAGCAAATTTTCCAAAGCCATATAAATTGGAAGAGTTAGGAATGGATCTCATTTTTCACAGTTCTTAATTCAGTGCATTACCAACTGCAACATGCTGTTTCCCCTCTGTAAGCATCTTTATGACTGCTACTATTGACAGTTCACTAATAAATCAGTCTATTTTATACATGTACTGGTGCTTCCACCTTTTGCCTTGCACTTGTGGGTCAACCAATTACATAAGGGACACTAGCTCTTTTTTTCTCCCTAGTATGAGATGAAAGCAAGCTCTTTGGAGCTTTTATTTTTCTTCTTTTTTTTTTTTCAATTTGCGAGGACATGTCCTTGCATTCTGCATTCAGAACCCCAAGTTCACAGAACAATGAAAGAACATTTTTGTATTGTGTAGGAAAATTATCCTTTTTACACCCTGCTGGCATATTTCCGCTAAGAGAAAAGTATGCCCAGCTTCGGGTAAGTATAAATGAGGATATTAACTGCCTGCCTTATGAGCCAGTCCTGCACTGAGGTGGCCAAGCATGTCAATGATTCATAAAATATCAGCATGGGGAAGAATAAACTCTGCCTTTAATAATAATCAGCATACAACTGGAACCAATATGAACTAGGAGACGTCAGGCTTAGGAAAGAAAACTAGTGACAGTATACTAGTTCTAGGATAGATGACAAGTGTATCAATAGCACTGAGTTGGTGGGAGTCCAAATATGCTGTTTCCTTCAGCTTCCTGAGTAGAAGTGCTCTGGGTTGCAAACGCAAGATCTCTCTTATTTCCCGGGATCCCCTCCGGGGATGATGCTACCCGCTAATGATGGATACACAGTTCCCAGTGGCACGGTGGCTATCCAGAAGATTCATACAGGGAAGAGGATAGTTGCAGCCACCCTGCTCTCTGGATGAATCACTCCCTGTTTAAAGATGCACTACTAGAGACCAAGAATATGTAACACAGCCTCCAGGCTGGATTTCGCAGGTGAAAGATTTTGCACAAGGGATGTTTTTTTTCTCTATGATGAAAAGGGGTTTTTTTCCCCCCATTTTTTTGCCCTCATTATTCTGAAAGTGAAGAGGGCAAAAAGTTATAACAAGAAAAAATATCTCCATCTACTTAAGCAAATCCACTACACTCAAAAATCCATCACATTTGCTCTTGTGTTGGTTGGCATAACACTCAAAGGACTTTTCATGTCTTTTACCACCCTCCAGCTTCATTCTTAGCACTTCTAACATCTCCAGTATTTTATCTGATATTGAGTTTGTCATTTGTACCTGCAATTTCCTTCATTTCCTCCTTGGCTCCACTCATTGTTCGCTGTCTGCCAAGGTGAAGATGACACAAAGTCATCTCCTTTTCACTATTTTCTCTACTGTTATTTTTCCCTGTGGTTCCTGTCTTTTGTGTGAATAAGTTAAAACCTCCTTTGGAAGGTTTTCTTGTGTTTTGCCTTGGTGCATCAAATCTCATCACACTTTTGTTTTCATTACTAGAGTCCCATGCTGGGAGTCTTGGAAATAAGTCCTTAGCCCTACTATAAAACAAGCTCTTCAAAGATATTTTAATACAATCAGGTTCCAGTATCACTGGGAGAAATGATATTTTCTTTGAGGACCCTAGCATAGGAAATGACCACAAGTAATGCATAGTTTTTTCATAGAGCTGGTTATCTGGAAACACTTTACAAAGCAGGAATTATGATTCCCTTTGACCAAGAAAGAGAATGAGACACAAAATGTAAAGGCAACTGCTGGAGTGAATCAGATCATCACAGGATGAAGATTCCCTGTTATCTCAATGCTCAGATGACCAAAATATCTACACTGCAAAATAATGCAGAACTTGGTGCTTATCACACCCCATCCACATCATAAGGCTAAGAGAAAATTCCTCACTGATTTTTAATCGTTTTGCAAGTGATTAGAAACGCTTGTAGCAGATGGAAGTCCAATGCTTGATGTGAGGTGTATCATGGTCCAGAGGCCATACCTGTAGAATTACTGGGATACAAAGCACCTGAAACCAGGGTCCAGTGAGGCTCCAATTTGAATGGACAAGATATCCATATTCAGTTATCTAAATTATATATATATGCAATCACAAACACTGAAAAGTGTTTTGTTATTCAAACTAGCCCAAACATAGGATGTCACTGCTCCCAAGTAAGGATCTTCAGATAGATCCTTAGAGATCCTAGAGAGGATTGTAGCCTCCATTGTGGAGACCACAATAAAGAAGGTCCAGCCCAGAGCCTCAAAGGTTAATTCACTCTTTTACCTTTTTTTTATTTTATTCAAAAATCTCTATGAAATCTCCTTTGAGGGCAGAAGAAGGAAGCAACCTCTTTATTTAAAAAGACTATTTTCTACTTTGGACTTCTCTCTGCTAAAATCAGGGCTCAAATATTGCACGAAAAAGCAAAAAACCTAGGTCAACAGTTCTCTCTGATCTTATTTATCCTGCAGTCTACAGCCAAATTCTGCTACTCACATTCAGATCTGCCTTTGTGAGCACAGATTAATCTTATAAATTAAAAGGCAGTTCACAGTACATACTGCCCACAAGACAGAAGCCCACCATATACCACTTATTGGAAGAAGGAAAGAATTATTTTTAATTTGTAGAACTCAGCTAAGGAAAAGCAGATATATCTCAGTTAGCAGAGATCGGTGCCTGCATATTAAAAATACATTAAGATCAATAAATGGATAATTGAAACATCTATTAAAACATTTCCTCCTAATATAAAAGACATGCATAGCTGTATAATTGAAATATATTTTCTGTCCATAATACTATGAGATAAAGCATTTCACTGAAAATATAAATCACAGAATGATATTGCTTACTGTTAATTATCCAACAAATAGGATTATTATTTTCTTTCTAAATGATTTTTGTGCGAGCGTGCACTGATATATGACTTCAGATTTACACCTGGAGGATGAAAATCTCTATCAATCTGCCACCTGGAAAATAGATGGAAAAAGGGAGGGCAGATTCCTTTAACTGCAAGTATTCTTCACTCTTGTTTGGAAGGGACCTACTTTTTAGGACTGCTAGCAAAAATTTAGATCCATGATTCTTCCCATCCTTCCCTCCATGAGTCTTCGTATGCTCTAGTCTCTGAGGCATTAATCTCATGAGCATTTTCTTACTGTCCAGAAACTGGAGCACAGTATCATTTTAAGCATATCATGAAGCAGATTTGTAATCAGTGTTGGCATAATCAAGAAAATAGAAACATAAGGTTTCCTGAGCTAAAAATAGAATTGTACAAGCTGTCTTTTGTACTATACATAGTACATAGAAACTAAGTATAAAGGAAAATATTTAATAAACTAACAATTTGGGGTATTTTAAATATGAATCTAAATGTAGTGTATGCTTTGAAAACATCTCACATTCTTGGAACTCGGCTTATACAGAGACATATTTCCTATGTACAAGCTTTAGAGTCCAACTCCAGTTCTGTGGTAGGAACCTGCCTCCAAACATAGAATCATAGATGGTTTGGGTTGGAAAGGACCTTAAGATTACCCAGTTCCAACCACTGTGCTATGGGCAAGGATGCCTCACACTAGACCATGCTACCTAAGGCTCTGTCCAGCCTAGCCTGAACTTCGCCAGGGATGGAGCACTTACCACCGTGCTCAAGGCCCAGATTAAACCACAGAATAACTTTCAAGAAGTCAAGATTAATAACAAAAAGACAGTTTTCTATATTTTTGCAAGCACCACTTATCTTCAGAGATTGATCTCTATTTCCAAGAAGATTGATAGAATACCCTGTTAAAAAGGACAAAAAGAAGAGTGCTCAGCTTTGGAGAACTCTGATATGATCAATGACTTAATTTCCTTTTCTTTGCAGTCAAGAGGGTTGTTAAAATACACTAGAGCTTACAGAAGTTGTCAGCTTTTCACTGTATCACTCCAGAAAATATGAGGATTAAGGCTAAGAGGACTACATTTAGATCTATCCCGAAAGATCACCAGAGGAGCCAGGACATGAGGCGCAGGAATCAGGATGGAGGTGCATTACACAAAATGCTTAACAAGAGACCTGGGGTGTGATTAAAGGGAATCCTTCCTGGCTCTGCTCTAATTGTCCTGGGTGCCCTGGGGAAGTTCTGCAAAGCTGATCCCTGGGGTTATGGCGTAAAGCCACCTCAGAGGAAAGTCACCTTCCAAACCGTGGTAATGCCACACAGCCATCATAAGCTGCCCACTGGGAGGGGAAATCATGTTTGTTTGTTTGACTTCAGTGGCCAAAGTGAAAGGAGAAAAAAAAAGGCAAGGAAAAAGGAATCAATTTGGCTTTGGGAAGATATTGATGAGTCAGAGATGTGCTTGCAGCAGAGATAGTGGGAATGAGTCGAAAGTACCCTGTCCTTGAAAAGTAATTGGCTAAAGCTCAGACTTTAAAAATATTTTGGCATTGCTGCACTCCACTTTGCAACATCCTACTCTCTTAGGAACTTCACCCTCACTAAGATGATGCAAATCACATACATTTAAACTACACAGGGCAGAAGCTCCTGAGTTAGGACGTACAAGCAAAACCAATATGTCCCCACAAAACAGAGCTCCTGGGCAGGGAGCCTGAAGCCATGCTCCTAAGCTGGCTGTTGCAGGCTTGTTGGTATCTAAATCCTCGCTTTTATCCAGGAAGTGGATGGAAAAAGTATTCAAGACCACACCTATGTGTCACCACTGTCTGACGGGTATTGAGTTGCACTGATTTTCAGCTAGAGCTAAATCCAATCCTAATGCTGGGATCTAGTGAACAAGGTGACCTACCAACCTGCCACACTGAAGTGACTCTGAAACGTGTTCTGAAAAGGAGAAAGAAAACATACACACAAAGATTCCCTTCTTACCACCTCCCCTTCCCCCCCCCCTTAAGTATTACTCAGTGTTGAGTTTTCTTGTTCATAATGACTGCATTTTTTTAGCTTGGGATAGAAGAAGAGCTGGCATTAGCCCATGACGCAGTTGGCTGTGATGAGCACTCTGCTTATGCTCAGAACATGGTGTTAATGCAGCAAGTCCTGTACTTTCAATTAAACCTCATCAACAGCAAGTTAATACTGTAGCCTCAGTCAATTAGCTGCAGAACTAAAAATGCTGTAACTTCACCTAGAGCGCAAGCCAGCAGTGCTCAGCAAGCTCAAGAAACCAGGTAGCTGTAGTAAGAATACTGGTTGTAGTAAAGAATACTGGTAGTTGTGACTTACAACAAATATTGCTCAACACTTCCTTAATAACTTTCATTCAGGAAATCTCAGTCCTTGCTAAAATCCCAAGTCCCTGCTACAGATGCTGTTTGGAGGAAGCCACCAACACTTGGAATCCCTGAAATTCAGACAACTGTCACAGCCTGAACATGTATTATAACAACACTGAGTTTTTTTCTTTTTTTTTTTTTCAGAGAAAAATGGCCTTTCAGTCCAACACATAATTTTTGTTCTTTTCTCTTTTCCAACAGAAAAACAATCAGACAGAAACCTAAAGGTTTGGCAATTTATAAGTTGGGGATCATAAAAACTTAACATGTTTTCAGGCTTTGTGGTCATAAACTGGGTTTGGGAACAGAGATACGTTTGTTTCCTCTTCATCTTTTTCTAAGGGAAATTAATTTTCCCCTCACTGCAAAAGAATGCCTTTAGCATGCAGGCTTGGGGGACTTTTTATTAATTTTGAAATTTCAGCTTTCTGGTATACATCAGAATTTTTATCACTTCATAAGCTGCAGCTGCATTATTGCTGCCATTTACTTCTATGTCCAGGGTCACCATTATCCTCCTTGATAAATAGGAATATGCTGGAGCCCTGTTAGTGAGTTTGGATTTACGAGCAGGTTTGAGTGAAAGATGTTTGCATGTCATGAATATGAGAGCAATGAGTTTCTAAATGCGACAAATCACGTTAGATGTATGGATTTTTGCTGTATAAGAAATACACAGCCACTAGAGAGCTCCTGAAGTAGAGGAATATGTTATGTACAGGTAAAAATGGAAGTATGTTTCACAGAAACATACAACCTGAAAAAAATCTCAGCCACACCAGTTCTTTGATATTGCAGATAATCACTTGATAGAAATATTAGGATCTATCTTAAAGCTATTTAGGATTTTCCTTCTAGATTTTGCAGGATTTCTGCAGAAAGCTGGCTTTAGAAAATTTATATCCATTTCTTTCTGTGGGAATATTTACTTTTAACTGAAATAGCCTGTCTTCCTCCATAATGTTTACATATTGAGATATAAACGGATAGCAATGAACTTCATACATTGTTCTACCAGGCCATACCAGACATGTTGCTTTTATGTCCCAGTAAAAGACAGGCTGTCCTTAGAAAGGAAGACAGGTGGCATATGGAAAAAGATGCTAATAGAAACTGGATGAGACAGGGTGGGATGTGAAGAATTACCATGAGTATAACGTTTCAAACAGAAACATATTCAACACAGGGCAAAGAAACTCTCTCAGTGTCCTCTTCACTCTTCTATGGCTTCTTATGTTTATGCTGGGGAGCTATTTGACCAAGTCCACCTTTTAGTTCTCAGCTTAAATTATAAAGTAGTGATGAGAACCGTGATCACTACTAGAGCCTGGAGAGGTGGGCTTTCTTTCTCCTATCAGGACAGACAAACATGTAGGATTAACAGCTTTGCAGACTAAAGCAGATTTTCAAGACACACTTTCATTTCTGCCTGTGGCTGTTAAATGCACAACAGCATAAAAACCAGGGTATGAAAATAAGCCTGAGCTTATTACCCCACTTGCTGCCTCAATGTTGAGATATTTCTTCCTTTATATTTACCACCTTCCTTTTAAATAAGCTAGTAATTGCCCCCTCCCTGCCTTCTGCTTTTGGGAGACCATTCCAGAAATTAATGTAAGTCACTGCTAGAGGGTTTTACTTTATATTCTGGCTCTATTTCCCTTGGCTCAGTTTCATCCTCTGAAGTCAGTACAGAGAAAAAGATTCATAGGGGTTTTTTTTAAGGGCAGAAAGGACCCCAGTGATTGCCTAACATGACGTGTAACACAAAGCATAAGTCTTCACATGACCCATTTTATTCCAAATCCATGAACCAGACTGCTTTTCTTTTGTCTTGTTTTGTGTTTGGGGTTTTTTTTTTTTTGGCTTTTTTTTTTTTAATTTTTAGGAAAGGAAAGATAAATCCAATGTTGTATTTAAAACTTCTGATGATAGGAAATCTATTGCAGTCCTTAGAAAGTTGTTGCAGTGGTTAGGTTGCTCACTATTCAAATTCGCACTTAATTTTTAGTTGGAATTTGACTTTTTTTAATTGCCAGCCATTGTTTCACCTTTATTTGTTATATTGCAGAGCCTTATCAAATTTATTCCTTCTGCTCTTTCCCTTCCTGCTGCAGATTTATTTGGACTGCAATCAGGTCATCCCCTAAGCCTTCTTTGATAACTAAATAGAGTTGCTTCAGTATTTCACAACAAAGCACATTTCCCAAGCCCGTAACCATTCATGTGGCTCTTCTCTGAATCCCTTCCAATTCATCAATATCCATCTGAAATGTAGACACCAGAACCAAATAGTATTCCAGCAGCAATCTCACCAGTGCCAAATGCAAAGTTAATTTAACCTCACTACTCCTACTGAGTTCTCTCACATTTAAGCATTCCAAGATTACACTAGATTTTCAACCCTGCTTTTCAGGGAGCAGAAAGGTTATGACCCACATGGCTTCTCTGCAACTGCCTTAAGAGGTGTTCCATGCAATGTGCATATTCTGTATTTTTTTTTTCAGACATATAAACTTAGATCTGGCTCAGCCAAAACACATTCTATTTGCTTGGTATATTCAGATGCCAGCAATCTGCTCCCTTCCGCTCTCCCCCAAGCCTATGTTATTTATAGACTTACACCATAATTACATTCTATTTTTTATTTCCAAGTTGTTGATATGTTTGTTGAATAGTGCAGGTTTCTTGTGAGAAACACAGACATTTGACAAAAAAAATCTGGTTTTGTAATTAGTTTGAGATCCATTTTTTAACAAGGTTCCAATGCATTTGATGTGTGCCCCATTGATTTTGTATCACTCTAGCTTACAAATCAATACATCATGTGGGTATCACTCTAAATGTCTGAGAAGTCTATTACATCAACAATATTACATTGATAAAAAGCAATGAAATTTAATTTTGAAAAAATAGTATAAATTCAGTTAAAAAGACCCTTTTTCATAAAAAAACATGTTGATTGTCATTTGTTATTCCCCTGTTCATTAACTCTTGTTACTGACGTCATGTCTCAGACATGCTTTTATTTTGCCCAGAACTGATGATGGGCTGGCAAAATTGTAAGTACCTAAATAATCCTGTTTTCTTCTTTCAAACACTGGTATCGTGATTTTATTCAAGTTCTCTGGGATGCGCTTTGCCTTCCTAGAACTAATCAATATTAATGGTCATTGAAAACTGCTTTTCTTTTTCTTAGCTGCAAGCTCTCTGTATCTGCTGATTTTGAAAGTTCTGTTTGACATTATCCCAGATTTTTTTTCAAGTTGAAATTATTTCTTCATTGTGAACATCATCTGATGTTTATATTCATTGACTCTGACACCTGGAACAGAAAACCTTACTGAGCTCTATGCCAGTATTATTGAGAAGTCCCAGTAATACAACAATGCTATTGTTATGTTTCTTATGCTTTTGACGAACTTAAATAGAGTATAAAAATGTTTGTATTATCTTTGTATCTTCTGTACAAATTTCTATATGTGCCTTTTTGCTCCCACCTGTCCCTTGTATATACATATATCACACACACACATTCAGATTTGGCTATTTTCTTTTTCATTCTAAGCAGAGTTGCAGGTTTTTTTGAACAACATTATGTTTCCCTCAAAGCATGTGACTGCGACATTTTGGCATTTAGTAAAATGCTCATAAACAAGTCCCAATTATTTTTTACGATGTTTTCATTTAAATGCTTTCTCTCTGCAAATTTATCTCATAAGTGTTTCTGGCTCTGAGAACCTGACCTTTATAAGCACAAGGTATAAATATAAATGATTCTGAATTTATTCTGTTTGCATTGAAGACATGATAATGCACACCTCACTCACAGTTCCCAGATCAATTTGTCTTTGCCTGTGGATGTAAAGCATAATACAGAATTCCCTGGTGTTGAACACAATATAATTATTGTGAAATGGAAAGGATATATTAGTGCTATCAGCTTGAATATGCCAGCCTCCCCACAAAAATTTCCACCCCATATGCCTTACAGAGGGATCTTTAAGGAAGTGTTTATGCTGTTCTCTTGTGCTTTGGTGATTGGTAGTTGATAGTAGCAACAAATGTCCATCTCATTCTTTGAATATTTTAGTATGATCTGTAAATGTAGAAGATCATTCTCAAAGCTGTCAATGACAAAGATGATGATATTCTTGAGAAAGTAAACTTTGACAATTTAAGCCTTCCTAAACTGGTCATAAATATTGACTTTTATAATTTCAGCACGTAAACCCTCTTATTAGACTTCAGTAAGATACAACAAAACAAATTTGGGTTTATAAATGAAAAAATAGATTTGTTTGTTACTAAAGTTCCCAGTACCGGAGAATAGATAATAACATACTCCAGTGTTTTCAATTCTCTTTGTTTTTAAACTTTTTTCTTAATATCTTAATTTTGTGCCAAAACAATGCATCTTTGATCTTTTCCCTTCTTTTCTGTTGTTTTTCGGTCTGTTCCTGATCAGCATGGCCAGCATGATGACCTTTAGAAAATTATTTCTACATTTACAACAACAGATGGAAATGATGCAAAATTGATGTCTGTTACCAAAAAAGCACACATCAAGTTTTACAGAACTTCCTATCAAGCAAGCAACCCCTTTCCAAAAATCTTCTCTCTTCTGTTTTCTGTGTTTCGGAAGCCAGGAAGAAGACTCATCACTCTTTCTTCTCTGGTGCCACTACTGCAAGGTCTATCAGTCACCTAAAACACACAGTACTGAGCAAATGAACCTCCCAAAAGGCCAATGCCAGATGCTTGTCCATTGTCTTTGCAGCTTACTCAGCTTCTCCACTTATCAGCTCTGAGAACTTCATACTCCAGCATATGGAAGTATTTCATATTTCATCTAGGATAAATTCCCAATAAAACATTGATTTGGATTATGGGGCTTTTTGCAATTGAGCTTGCTAGTTGGGCTGATCAGGATTTCTCTGGAGAGTTCCCAGCAATTCTCCACTCTATTCTACCCACTGGAAAATAGCAACATTTTTTATACAGAAGTAGGAAAGAGCAATAAGTGGACCATAAAGATACAACACATGAGGAAAACAGTGTGAGGAAAATCTCAAACTACTCAGACTAGAGTAGTAATGGGACTGCCACAGAAGGCAGCCCACAATCAATACCAAATTTCCTTTTCAATTCTTAGCACTATCTGTCCTGAAATGTGTCTTTTGATGTTTGTTTCAGTGATCTCTGTGGATTTGGCTAATTCCTAAGCTGTTAACTTCAAATTGATATTTAATACTTTTTAAAATCCATTCCTACCCGTGTTAACTTACCCATCAGTGGTATGGTTTTGAATGAGTCGTGCAAAGAAAAAGAGAGAGAAAGAAATGAGAAATACTCATGCTACCTTCTTCCAAGGTAGCTTTTTATTATTATCTTTAAAGAAAAACCTCCATCTCTACTCTTTTTTGCCTGAGATTTTTTGCCTTTGAGGATCTGAGATTTCACAAAAGCTTAACAAATATCGATACCAAGTAGTAGTGAATGGCACAAAGACTTTTCTTCTTGAACACGTTAACAGTCAGAGAGTATATGTGTGGAGGGCTGTGTACATCTATGTACCTATGTAAAGGAGAGCATATGCCTTAATATAGTATGTTCTTTATTCTCTAACATATGCCTAGAGGAAAAAGTTATTTACATGTAAGCAAAAACAAATGTGTGTGTACAAATCTGTGGTGCATCATCTTATATAGCATGAAAAAAAAATCTGAACAAACAACCTCAAGAGCTAGAAGCACAACACTCAAAAGCAAAAGCCAGACATTGAACATGATATTCTAAGAACTGGTAATACTAACATAGGTCTTACACACAGTCAGTGGGTTACACAAATATGTGAAAGAGAACATACTTCTGTGTGAGTTCATATTTTCTCATACGAAGGCTTGGTGATTATTTGGGAAATAATAAAATTGTATCCTAGATATTGCCAAGAAAAACATTGATTTTCTGAATATCGGTAGACAAAGAGGCTGATGTCCTAATAAGGCTGGGACAACTACAGTGAAATGATACCTTTTTTTGCTGCATAAAGCATGAGGAGTAGCAGATAGTTAAAAAGAAATACCCTCACTAAAAACTGGGAATGATGAAATGTGTTTTTATTCCCTGAAGCTATGGAGGATGGACACAGAATTTTTTGCTGAAGGCTTGGTTGCAACAAACCCCACTTTATCTCCCTTCTGCACTTTGTTGAATGAACTGCTGCTGTAATTCTAGAGAAGAAGCTAAGTCATATGAAGTGAAATGTGAAAGAGGACTGGACTGCGTACATTGTCCAAGCCAATCAGTTTCCTTAGGCAATGCCTGCATTTCTGCTTCATACTTTTGAAGTTTTGTCCTTACTGTTGTGGCAACCAGACAGCCAGACACATTTTTGCAAACATGAAACCCTTAATATTAGAAATTCTTCTGAGACTCCCAAATCTGTTCATAGCAGAGATATGGTGACTCCTCCTAATTCATATCTGTTCTTTCTGCAAGTTGTATAACCTCTGGGCTGATGTATTTTAACATGTTCTCTGTGATGTGCAATGATCTCTCAGTTTTAGTTTCCTTATTGCTTCTGGGCTGAAGGTGCCTTTTATTAATGCATCGGCAGTGTCTCTCCATAGGATGGTAAGCAGAGATATAGAGGTACACGTGGATAATTATGTTTCATTATAAAAAATGGGGATAGAAGATATAACTTTGAATTGCAAGTGTACAAAATTGTTTGAGGGTTATCACATCCTGAACTTCAATTTTTCGCATTTGCTTTCAAGTCCTTGCTCTCCAGTATTGCCCTGTGTATGCCAGTGAAGTCACTTGTGGCACAAGGACTTCAGGTGAGTCTTAATTGCAAGATTAAAAACCCAATCTGAGTTCCAGCTAAGCTGCAGAGCATGAAAACTTCTAGTGCAGAACTAGAGATTTTGATTCATCACACTATGAAGTCACAAACCAAAAGAGGCATTTGGATTCTGAATCCAAGGTTTTGTGCAGTGCACTAGGAGGTCTACTGCCCAGGTGCTGTTCAATCAGACAGCTCCTAAGGTTCACAGTCTAAATGGACAAGGTCAGCAAAAGGATTATTACCATTGCTATTTTACAGAACTAAGGTATAAAGATTTCAAAAGAGTAGCTGAGCACCCTACAAGGTATCTATATCAGACTCAGGAATTGAGCACTGACCTGTTGCCCTTAACTGTAAAAATATTCATAAAAGCCTCCCTAACCTCATTCCTGAATCAAGCATAGTATGTGGTGATTCACCATAAAAAGCAACATCCATTAAGGTATGTGATCAAAGGCTCAATCAAGCCATAGCTGCAATAATCTTTCAGGCAGCCCAGGACCCCTGCTCAGATGGTCCTTCATTGCTCATGCTCATTCAATCTCCTGTGTTGTTTTTAGCCCGCTACTGGCTCTCATTTACATTTCATTAAAACAAGACAATCTGATTTACTATAGCTATCATTCTGCAAGGGCTGGAGGTTTTAAATGAGAATTCGGACTTTCAAATTACAGGTAGTGACACAGGAAATGCAGAGAAGGTATTACTGTCTACACAGCTGCTGAAGAGATGGCTCTGGGGTTGATCATCTCTTTGCAATCCCTAGCAGCAGACCTCCCACTCCATCGCGTCACATGCAGCCCAGAAGTGTAAGGTATAAAGCAAGGAAGGCAGGGAGGTCAGGGGAAAGAAGGCATTTACAGTGAACGGTGAGAGGACACTGTACCAGCAGGACAAGGCTCCAGAATAATAATAACAGAGTAAGCTGAAAGACAGGCAGGCAAGCTGAAGAATTATTTAGTGTTGAGGAAGACAGTGGATTTTTTTAGGCAGCAGAGCAGAACGGTCTGATTAAATTATAACCTTAGCCTCCAGCAGCAATCAAAGAACTAAAGAGGAAAAAAGGAACTCAGGGAGGGAAGGAAAGAATGTGAAAGAAATAGAAATTCATGAAGAGCCTCTATCAACATGGGAAAGAAAGCAAGAAACTTAAGGAGTGAAATCAGAAGACAGAAACAAGATAGAAGAAAAGGAGAAATAGATCAAAGATTACCAGACCAGGATACATTCAAATGAAAGGTATTTTTGTAAAAATTCTCAGAAATATCCACAATGCGCACAACAGGAGGCTGTGCTGGTCATGAACTGGAATCACAAAAGGGAAATTACAACTGAAAGATTTATTTTACACATAGTGCTTATTCAAACAAAAGCATCTTCTCACCAATCAGCTCTTTGGGGATTCAGCAAGAGATTTCCAGACCCTGTCTAAGATTTGACTAGACAAATATGTTCTAGTAAATAAAACAGAAAAATCTGAGTTGAAAATGGAGAAAACATGCAGTGGAAATAAAAACCTCAGTTACCTGCAAAATCTGTGTAAAATTCTTTTCTCAACTGTCTAGTTAAAAAGAGAAGCTGAGTTTAATATCAGCTTAAACTGAACCTTTAGTAAATGACACTGTGTGCACACTATGAATGATCCATTAAGGAAAGCTTTCAAATAAAAGGTCCATACTAAGCTTCTACTCACCCCTACACTATAAGTAGTTCAGTAATAGTAAAACCTACTCATAATAAGCAGCAATTGTCTAAAAAGTTTCTGAAAGGGATGTGGTAAGCTTACTGAAATGCATATGCTTACTGACAGTATAAATCACCAATTGTAATGGTCTCTTTGGCCTTAAAATACTTGAGAGATATCTTAACATGTATTCATATGCATGATATGAACTGAATGCCATTTAGGAAGATGGAGACTGTGTCTAGCAGGTAGTTACTTCTATCAGCATTAGAGGGTTAATTTTTTTATACCGTATATATGGAGACCTCACTCTTTTATGGTTAGTAGGTTCAGATCAGATAAAGTCCCACTAATTAAAATGCCTGTTTATGGCAAACCTTTGTAAGACTTTATAGTACTATTGTTACTGTGGAGGAGAAATTTCAACTACTACAGAGCATGTGCTCTATAACCAACTCTGTGCTCTCTTACCACTCACTATTTCTTTTTTTAAGAAAGCCATGGAGTGGCATTTTTCCATTTCCAAAAAAAATGTTCATAAACTCGCTCACAGATCTGCTTCTGCACACCTAAGATGGCACTAGAAAATGTCAAATACTGCAAGTAGATTCATATACAGAAGGTATGTGCCCAAGGGAAGACTAACACCTGAGGTATCTGACAAGGTGAGGTCTCTCCTGGGATCTCTACCAGACTTCTGGAACAATTAGTGACCTGTGAAGAATCCACATGATTTTTTACAGAAGACTCCACTGGTGAAAGGGATGAACTTCATGTCATTTTATTTATTTTGCACACCATAAAAAAGGGTTCCAATGTGGATCCCCTCTGGATGCATGTACAAGAGTGATAAAACATCAATTAACAAGACATGAAATTGACTAAGAAGCAACTCAAATACATTCCCTCACACCTGTAAAATTAAACTCAACCTTCTCAAGCTCCTGGCCTACAGCAAAAGCCTGAATGAGTAGATAAGGTTTACAATATGTCAAGGAAGCTTAAAAAATAACTTTGTCAGATCAATAGAATGAGAAAGAAAATCCCAGAACTAAAAACACCTTCTTGGAAGGATTAGTGTACACAGTGGAAGCATTACAGAAAATACTAGGAAGTATATCGAGCTCTTTCATGGTACCTCATAGGACTTGTAGCTGAAATGCCTCAAATGCCTTTGTAAATGAAGCATCTTGAGGATAATGCATTTTCTATGATGCACCATTAGTACTTCTCTGGAAAGGAAATGATCTATCAGGTGCTCATGAGAATAGGAGTAGCTACTAGAGATGCAGCAAGAGGTGGAGATGCACCCCGGACAAGAGAAAGACAGGTTAGAGGCTCTGCACTCAGGACGATACAGTTTCTTGGTTTAACTATTTAAGACTTTGAATTTAAGCATTTTGACCAAAAGACTACATTCTCCCAATATAGCAGGCATTTTCTGAACACTCACATAGCATTTAATTGAAAACTGAGTTTTGAGTTTAAAAATGTCATTTTAGCCAGTTTTTACAGACATCATTCAACTAAGATGTTTAGCTGCTATAAAACACTAGCAATACAAATAGAAAGGGCAAGCGCTTGTGCTTCAGCTCCAGATCCCAGCAGGACTGATACAAAAAATACGGGAAATATCTCAGCTGCTAGGAAAGTCAATAGTAAAGATGCAGGCTTCAAAAGAAATCAATAGTATGACAACACCCCTGCAGAACAGACCTGACCGTTAGAAGTGATACCTCTTTGCCTGCTGACATACCCGGTATTTTTAATCTAATGATTTCAGCAACAAAGAATCACGTGTTTCAAAATCATGACATGGGTTTAAGAGGAGAAAGGTTAAAGAAAAATATGTTTTGCAGTTTGGTGGGGTTTTTGTTGTTTTTTAAAAAGGATGTGCCTTGCAGCCATTTGCTCACAGCTCACACTTTCACTGTTCACTGTGGCTATGAGTGGTCAAAATCAACTTTTCTTTTCAATGAAAGTTAATGTTAGCCATATTTCAGAGATGACGGTTAAGAAAAATATCAAAATCAGTGAAGTGAAATAAGTTAAATTTGCAATACTGAATATCTATTACTCCATTTTTTCCTCTTCTACCATTGCCCATTAGAGTACAAATTCAGGACATGCAATCAAAAAGACAAATATGAAGCAGCAGTGTTCAACCTTGGAAATGTTTTCATTAGGCTGTTATTATAGCTTATAAAGTTACTTAACCTATTATTTATTCTGCTTCAGTTAGCTTTCTTTTTGCTTAAGTAAATAGGTAATGTAAGAGCAGAGGTCACCTACAAAATGTCCACTGTAGAGCTAACCAGTTTGCAATAAAATGTTCTTGAGCATGCTGTGCGATTGGTGGCAAGCGCTCAGCCATCACTTGTTAATAGCCACTGTGTTTGCTCCCCTCAACCCAGGGTCAAGGAGTATATTTCTCTGATGGTCTGATGTATTGCTGGCTAAGAACAACAGTGCAGGATCAGATCAGTCTGCATTAACTTTCCTTCATCTCCTGTGGTTAAGTTCACTAGCTAGTACTTATACCCAATTCCTGCCCTCCAGAAAATATTTGAAAGGTTGCAGACCATTTCTGACTTCCGGATTTGCCATCTATGGCAAGTGAAGGAATGAAGAAATGTTGATGCCAAGGAGATAGATTTGTAAAGCGGTCATGAGAGCCAGTTAGGGCAAACCTCTGTAAAAAGGTTTTCAGAGATAAAGGACACTCTGTGTGGCTTTAACTGTGGATTCACTACAGTGAAGGATGACAGCCAGTAGAAACAAAGGGCATGGGTTGTGGTTATAGACTACACACTTCTTCATCCTGTCAGCTGAGAAAGTGGCCCATGATCACAAAGGCTGGGATGACTCCACTATGAACTGACTAAATAAGACTTCAGATTCATCTTTCTAAGTCTCAATATCCTGCTTCTGTCTAGATGTTTCTTTTAAGGTGCATAAAAAAAGCTTAGCCTAGTGATATCCTTCTCAAGCTACTATAGTGACCTACAGATATACCATAACCTGCCTGGTCTTAAACTTGTAATTGATTAAATAACTGTACTTAGTAAACTTAGAACATTTCAAAAGCATTGTGATCCTTCACGTTAGATATTTTTTTCTAAAGCCTGACCTGGATACCTCTATTTGCAATGTAAGCCCACAACCCCTTGTTCTCTTCACAACAGAAACCTTTTCTCTGTGCAAGGTGCTCTCAGATGTCTCTCAAGGCTTGTGTCTTCCCCATGCTAACATTTCCATGCTGTTCGTGAAGCCACAAACAAAAAAACCCAAAACCAGTTAATGTCTGGGACTGCCACTCTATGTTACCATTACAGAGATGTGTCGGTTTAGTTGCTTGAGCTGGGCAGAGACCCAAAGGCTTACTTTAATGTATGGGATGTATTTTCTGGTGACTGATTGCTTCCTCAATAAATTAGGCAAACGCTTCTCCACTGAAACCAATGACTTATTGAGGAGCCCTTAGAACAGTAAATCCATTCCCCTGTCATTTTTCTGGACAGTAATGGTACTGCTGTAGTCACAGAAAAATATAGAGCTGCCCTTTGCATTGATGACATCCTCTTTTAAAGCAGAAGTTACAGTTGCTAAAGCAGCACTTTTGTGGACACAGTAAAAAATCATTATTCTCGGCATCTTCTGAGTCGTTATTACCGATGAGGACATCAAGGCAGGCTTGACGGATGTAACCATTCAAAAGTTCAACATACTGTCGAGGTCATACATGAATAATGCTGCATTTCCTGAGGGCTTTTAAGTCTAAACCTTCTGGGTTCCCAAAAGAATGCTAGGGATCAGTTATTTATGTGTGGGTTCCAAAACCCTTTCATTTATATGTTATCAGGCATATTAGAAACTAAAACTAACCATGGAAATCCCACAGTCCAGTAGAAAACAAAGCACTATCTTGGGCAGCAAAGAAGTGTGAGGGTTAACCACCAGACACAGCTGAAAAATCATCTTGTTACCACACCAAACAAGCAGGAAAACTGCATTAAACAATTTCAGGGAGCATGCTTTCCTCCGTATAACCTTCACATTGTAGGTTTAAACAACTTAATTCAGTACTGTAAAAGAAGAATAACAGAAAATCTGTCCCAAAAGACCTCTCTTCTCTAATATTTTTGCTTCCTCTTATCTCCCATGGTCTTCACTGCTCCCTATAATAATTTTCTATCTCTGTGTCTGCCTTGGCTCAAGTTGCATGAAGGCTTTTCAAATCCTAATAAAGCGTGTAGTTTGTCGGAAGTGCAGTGCATACACATGAAAATGTATAAAATTGCACTAGATGATGATACAGTATCCCATGTTCCCTTCAAAGACCAACTTGCAGACCCTAATGAAGAGCAGCAACATTTTGTGCCAGGCACTGCACACATATAATAGAAAATACAGACCCCACAGCAAAGCTTTAAAAGTCCATGGAAACACAGACAGTCTGGCAGCCTTACCTTTAGAAGATAATTATTTTACCTTGGAAAAGGCATCAAAGTGTCTTTGCATTAAAAAAAAAAAAAAAAAGAAATCAAACAGATATAATTCAAGAGTAGAATAATTTTCTATTATTCTTATGGCTAGAAAATAAGCTGAATGACTTCAAGTGCACTTGGGTTCTCACAAGAGACACCAGTCTACTTGATTGACAGACAAAATGATAGCCTTTAATTCCCTGTTCCCTCAGAGAGGGAACATGCAAGCTGGCAAGCAGTGGAAAATAAGAGCAGGTACAGAGCATATTGTGACACCTGAAGTGTTCAGTCAATCATGGACCAACATCTCTCCAGCATGACCTGAAGAGACGGTCTAGTATCTATGTTTCTACACACTTTCAGTCCAAGCCTGCACACCAAGGTCCTAATAACTACTCTGATATTAAACCTGTAGCTGCCTAGTGAAACGAAGGTTCAGCTGAGGTCACCAGTTCTTGCTACTGTTGAACAAAGCAGGAAGAAGTCACTTGCATCCCTCCATCTCTACTGATTTCACCTGGATTCAAACCAAGACATACAGGGTAGGTGAAAGGCACCTGAAGACATTAAGAATCTGCATTTCTGAGAGCCTTAATTAATTAACCTAGAAGCTCTTGTGATTGCTCCTTCCTAGTGCCAGTGAGGTTGAAAAAGGCAGGATTTATAAGCACTCACCCTGTGCCTTTGTGCTAAAGTAGGCACAAATCTCTTTCTTCCTGGAGACAGTTTTAACAAGCAAAATGCTCTCAGTTGTCACCAAAGTGATGCCCTGTTCATTGTGGAATTAAAAGCCATTATGTGAAGGGCCTGCTTCAAGGTGGAAACAGGTGAAGTCTACTGTAATAGCTGGTCAGATCCAGGCCTTCAGCAGGATTTAATCAGATCCTTGAAGAGGCAGGAATATCAGGGGCCAGAAAGGTCAAAGAAGAAATGGTGTTCAGAATTCGAGAGATGTGAACATTCCCTCAAGGCAATAGCCCTTCAGCTGATGTTAGCAGACATGATTCTGCCTGGAAACAAGAATAAAACCATGAATGTCTCTTGTGAGAGCCCAGGTGCACTCAGTCCATATTGTCAATGTATGCTGAAGGGCCTGCAAATGGATAGCAAGCTATTAGTGGGTATAGGTGGGAAAACTGAGGCACAAAGGAACTGAACTTTCTAACTGAGTTAGAAAATGACAGTTAGAAAGTGAAAAAGGGTTTTCCAAATTCAAGAATAATCTGCAGAATTCCTCCCATATCTAAAAGATCCCAGAGACACAGAACAAATGCACTAGAGCAAGTACTACTAATCACTGAAGACAAATTCAGATCAGGAAATTATTCTGCTGCTTCCATCTCTTACCTTTGAAATTTCATCTGGGTACACTACCTTTCTTCACATCCTATTTGAAAGGTTGCCTTCTCTTGTTATGTGCTGCCTTTTATTTTCTGGCAATTCCCTACCTATTTTTGTTTTTTAATGGCAAGTTAACTCATGAACCTGAGCTGAATACAGTGCCAAGTGGATCAGTCCCCTTCCATGCTAGCAATTTGTAATATATTACATGGTCACAGCAGCTAGATGCTTACTGAGGCTCTGACCCACATTATCTAGAATGAATGTTTCATATTGTCAAACAGTTGCAGCTTCAATAAAATATCCCTCAATCCACCCAGCAAAACTGATCTTGTGACTCGAGATCTGTGGGGACAGAAGTCACAATACAAATATCAGGGATTGCATATTAATCAATAGTTCTGCAGTGAATTTCTAGGAAGCAATAATGTCAGATATTTTTAGCAATTACAGCTAACTCCATTCCTACCACATGCATAGATGAAATACATCTGTTTGCACTATAATGTGAAGTTAATCTCATCATTAATAATTCCTCTCATATTTATCTTAATATTGTTAATTACATGGGACTTGCTGCGTATGAGTACAAAAGCATATGTAATTTGTCTTTTTTCCAAGAATTTCCAGTGCAATTTACCATTAATTACTTGCTGCTTAATACAACAACTTCTCCCAAAGAATAATTCCAGCATTATTATGGCATCCTAGAACAGTTGCTAAGGCTTTTTATTCTTTATAATATGCCATTAACAAGAAGGGTGAAAAAACCCTACAGCCACTTTTACATTCTAAATGGTATGCTAATAGACAGCAAAATTTGGATAATTTAACAAGATAAAGGCTGTCCTTGAACTTTACTTATTAATGATAGATTCTATCTTAATTTTAATGATTTATGAGCATGCTTATATAGCATATTCTCTAGTGTGGGCCTTATCCAGTGCCTATTTGAGGCTTCAGATAGATTTTCTTTGGCTTTAATGTCCTTTTAATTGGCAGTTTATGACCTGAGTGTTAAAAAGGAGCATGTTCTGGCCAGAAGCTGCTTACTATTGCACAGAGCATTTAGCAAATTTCTGGAGGGAGTAATCCGGCAATAATGTGGAGTTGTAGATGTTGTATAATGTAAATAGTGCTAAACATTGAGGTCTTTATAGCTTATAGAAGATTGAGGTCTTTGTAGATTACAGATGCAGCCACTGCATGATAAAACGTGCATGTGATCATGACGATTCTGTTTGAAATGACTGGAAGGGTTATCAATAGTAGTCTATGACAAAAAAATCCAAGGATTAATTTTGAGACATCATAGCTATGTCTAAATAAAAACGTAAACTTGGGCACACAGAGTGTAGCCCCCTGATGCCCCAGGCAGGGGAGCTGATGGAATATAAACTTAGTTCCTTTTTCATCCCCAGATCTGAGCATCCCTCCCACAGAAACCAGCACGTTATGTATGGAGAGACAATGCATGTTCAGAAGCACCCCTATTTGGATAGGAGTTAATGAAATCAAAACCATTCTTGGGTCCAAAGATACAGATCTATGAGGTATACTAGGAGCTCAGGCATTTGCCTTTGGATAACTCACAGAATGTCTTTAACTCAGAGGTTTTTAACTGACCTGAATCTGCAGCCCAAGCAAGGAGAAGAGTCTTTCCAGGCACCTAGTGTTTTTGTGCCTCTCTCCTCCCACCTGAAAATACTCACTGAACAGACACTAGCACAGGGAAAGACCCTTTGTTTCTCTCTTAATCTGTCCATTGAGCTCCAGTTCCAATCTCAGCCAAATATCCTGAACAAAGGAAGAAAGGAACTTTCTAGTATCATCAAAACCAGCCCAGAGAAACAGCCCTGCCAAAAATCCTGGGAAGAACTAACCAGTGTGCAGGATCACACCACCATTACATAAAACAGAGCAAGACAATTTGTCCACTAACTCTGTTCTTAGCTCTCTAACTTCTTTTTTCAGTGACTTCTCTTTCCCCCTATGGAGCAAGCACTAGCAATAAGAGTAAGCAGCAACTGAGGTAAACACAAGAGAGAAGCAAGAGAGCTAAGAGTGCTGCTGGGATTCCTTAAATATTCATCAGACATCGATATGGCTCCCAGGTTCCTCCAACTGCTAATGATCTAACAAAAACAGTAGATGTCATTCTGACCTGTGGTACCTAACCATAGTTCCCTTCAGTCCAAGTGTCAATTTCTATTACTTTAAAATTCAGTGCTGAATTACTAACCAACAGATTGCAAACCGCATTGGGTTTGCACGGCAAAGTTTTGGTAGCAGTGGGGATACAGAGGTGGCTTGTGTGAGAACCTGCTAGAAGCCTCCCCTATGTCAAAAGGGCCAATACTAGCTCCAAGATGGACCCACCATTGACCAAGACTAAGCCCATCAGTAATGGTAGCAGCACCTCTGGAATACATATTTAAGAATGAGAAAAAGTTATCGCACAGGAACAATTGTAGCTGGAGAGAGGACTGAGAATATGTGAGACAAACAGCTCTGTAGAAATCCAGGTCCGTGCAAAAGGGCAGGAAGTGCTCCAGGTGCCTGAGCAGAGATTCACTTGCAGCCTATGGCACAGATCATAGTGAGGCAGACTGTGGCCCTGCAGCCCATGGAGGTCCATGATGCAGCAGATCTCCACCTGCCCAGGAAGGACCCCCTGCTGGAGCAGTGGAAGAGTGTGAGGAGTTCTCCTATGAGGAGGAAGGAGCAGCAGAGGCAATGTGTGATGAACCTATTGCAATCCCTGTTCCCTGTCCTCCTGTGCCTCTGGAGGTGAGGAGATAGAGAAAGTGGGAACAGAGTTAATCCGAGGAAGAAGGGATGGGTGGGGGTAGGTGTTTTAAGATTTGGTTTTATTTCTCATTATCCTGCTCTGATTTGATTGGTAATAAATTACACTAATTTTCCCATGTCAAGTCTGTTTGCCTGTGACAGGAATTGCTGAGTGATCTCTCCCTGTCCTTTCTTCAACCCACAAGCTTTTCTTTTCTCTCTCCTGTCCAGTTGAGGATGGGAATGACAGAACAGCTTTGCCGGGCGCACACCACATAAATAAAATGCACCAGAATTTCACTTAATCTCATCACACTATTCATCTACCCATGTTACAGCTGACTGAAACTCAAGAAACTAAACCATTTGGGTTATTCCAAAAGTTAACCAACAGACTGAAGCTCTGAGATTTGCCAGAAAGCAGAAGTTTCAGACTTCTAGGTAGTGCTGCAATGCCTTTGTAAAAGTGCTTGCGATGGATTGGATTAGATTGTGCTAACTGAATTGAATGCTATCATAGGTGAAGCTGAAGCGGTGCTCCTGAGCTTCTTAGAAGTGAAGCATAGAAAAGTTCCAAACAATCAAGACTTGCCTGTGAAATAGAGCAGCTTAGTCAAATTCCCATTTCCTCACAGAAATCTTTTTAATTAGAAAAGTACTTCAGCGTTACCCAGTACCCACAGCAGTAATTTTTTCTGGAATTGAAGGTGGTACAGATGAGGAAAGGGTAAAGAGGCATATTTAGTCCTGCAAAACCCAGAGTGGGAAGAGCTCATGATGCCATTTTGTTCTGCTCTGGTATTGCCTACTCCAGAATTTCAAATACTTTACTCAACAACTTCTACATAAAAAAAAAAAAAACCAAAAAAACCCAAAACCAAAAAACTCCCCCCAAAAACCCCAAACCAAAAAAACATCCCCCCAAAAAACAAACAAAAAAACCCACCACAAAACTGAGAGTCTAAAACCAAATGCCTTGTGGAACAATTAGAAATACAAAAGCATCAAATCCTAGGGGAGGTAGAAACTGAAATGGAGCAAGGAGGAGTGGAAAAACATTCATACCTTCACAGAATTCTTTTGTGTATTGTATGAAACACATTACTTTTACTTTTAGCTCTTTTATTATTTCCATTTTGTTAACATTTGATATTTGCTTATTCTCCAGGTGTATACATGCAGACTCCCTGGAACAAAGCCACCATTGTCTACAGACTTTTTCTTTGTGTTTCATGTCATGATTCACAGGAACTTTGAAGAGAGATTGGTGTGATGTTGAAATCATCCCACTTACGAAGCTCAAAAATTAGAGGTAAAGAGGAATTTCCAACAGTCTGAAACCACTGAAAAGCTTTTGACATTCAGTTGATCTTCTGATGTGAAGTTGATTGCTTCTGACTCCATCCATTAAAGGTCACTGGTTGGTATTCCCTCTCTCACTCGCTCTGTGTCACACATGCATGCACACACACTAATATTTTCTCTTATTGTCTGCATATTTTCTGAGGTATAGAGCAAAGCCGGACACCAGTTTAGTATATATCAGAGAATATGACACCATCCCCAAGAAGGATTATGTGGAAATGTTGCTATCACTCAACACTTGTAGCATCTCTGGGTATTTGGTGTTCACTCATCAATTTTTGCCTTGGGTCCTACCAACACGGTTGCTATACATCTTGCACCTTCCAAATATATAAGTCATCCGCACTCTGTCAAGCACTTCTCAGAGTTACATTTCCTATGGTAATGCCTTTCGTGTGAGCTCCCCTATTTTTTTGGAAGCTATCTTCTCATCCTGAACTGCCACCATGACTGAACATTGAAAAAGCATCACTTAAAAAGTATAGCATGAACTTTGTAATTATTTACAATGACTCAACTAGATCTGCCATAAGAATGAAAGACTCCTATGTTGATTTCACAAAGTGGGAAGGTGTGACTATTAGAAACACATGGGTTGCAATTAGTCAGGCTCATGCTGCATTTAACTCTGAATCAGAGATACATCTTTTCTCATAAACATTTTTGTTCATGCTGGATATTGTTTCTCTCTGAAAACATATAATTACAGTTTACATTTGTGCCTTTTGAGATGCAGCAAAGTAGACAGATGTACAAAGCACATACTTCTTACTAATGCAAAGGTACCCCAACCAAGGTGATGTCCTGATCTGAAGGATGAAATGGAGATTGCTTTTTAAGATGCAGGTAGAAAATTTTTCACAAAGTCATGCAGTCAGGAAAATCATTGAAAAGGGATAATTACAAACCATGGACAGACGATGGGGTTTGTTCTCCATCAATACTAGATGCCAAATATCCTTGTATTGAAGATCACTGGGCACATCACTACTCAATGGCCCTTAGACAGAAAAAGAGCTTTTTTAGTTTAACACAGAAATAACGTACTATGGTTTTCAGAGGTAGATCTACAATGGATGATTATTAGTAGTGCATAAAAAATGTATTAATCAGGCTCCCAGTAGCTATTCTTCAATGAGCTTATAGGCAGCATATGCAGAATAGTCAGCCATTCCCAAAGCCTCTCCCAACAAGGAGCTTGAGAAATGGCTTTATTATGGACAGTACTTCCAATAGGTTTTTTTCTATTGAAATTTTTTACAACATCAGTGACCAGGATGGAGCACAGTACACAGACAGGTAAGTTTGATATGCAAGGAGCACAACAAAGTAGAGGAATATAACACAATTGTTTGTCCTCTGGTATGATTTTGTTGTTACTAAGACTTTTTCTTTTTCCCATCAGTTATGCAGCAACCTCATTTACTTCTGTTTGAAATGTGCCACACTAAAATATGCTTTATGCTTTGGTGCTTTCTTTGTAGACTTTCCTACTCTGCTGAAGTTGCCCAAGGCTGCCAAAAAAGCCTGAATGACCTGAACTGAACTCCGACATGATTGGTAACATCCAGATTACACAGATTTGGGTATGACTTGATGTTTTTGCTGGTTTTACTCAGAGCATCTATCTCAGGGACATACTGATTTAGTGTCTGTAAAATCTCTCTGTCCATGGGCAGGACTTCTTTCCTCGTAACAGATTGCTATTTATTGTCTAACACCACCAGCTATGGCGACAGGGAACTGTGCTTTTATCGGGATCTGTATGTTTTGTATGTGGGCTAACAGGATTTAATTCCAACAGCACTTAGAGAGGATTTAAGAGTCAGTTGCACAAATGTCAATGTACTGAGCATGCACAGGGCTGCCAGGTACGATTTTCTCATCTCTTCAACACCTGTTCTTCTGGCAGTTGGAAGGCAGGTAAGAATGTCCTAGGACATCTGAAATGACACAATGTACTTGTTTAGGCAGCTGAGTCCCAACTAAGTTTGCTGCAATGCTGTCATGGTTTAAGCTGTAAATCACACAGCCCGTTCTCTCACTCACTCCCCTCTCTTTCTTCCCCCCTGCTCCCGGATGGATGGGGAGGAGAATCAAAAGAATGCAACTCCCACAGGTTGAGATGAGAACAGTTTAGTAACTAAAATATAACACAAGACCACTACTGCTACCACCAATAATAATAATGACAAGGCAAATGCAAGGAAAGAATACAATCGCTCACCACCCAATACCAAGCCCAACCACACAGTGCACCCCCACCCTTCCTGGTCTCTGCTCTCCCTTTTCACATCCTGGGCATGACGTGCTGTGGTATGGAATATCTCTTTGGTCAGTCTGGGTCAGGTGTCCTCTCTCTGCTTCCTCCTGTCTTCCCCTCCTCCCTGGCAGAGCATGAGACTCAGAAAGTCCTTGGTCAGACCGAAACATTACCGAGCAATAACTGAAAACACTGGTGTAATCAGCGCTGTTCCCAGGCCCAAAATCAAAACCACAGTGCTGCACCAGCTACCAAGAAGGAGAAAAATGACTGCTACTGCTGAACCTAGGACAAGTGCTCACTGGCAAGAGGAGAGAGGGAAGTCTAGATAAGAAGATACGGACAGCCTTCCTTTCTAGCTGCATAAAATCCAGACTTTGAGCAGGCAGCATTTACATCCCATCCCTTCTAATCAAAGATCTTGCATCAGAGTTATGTGCTCCTTGTCTGTATTTCAAACATCAGTGCTGCTGTTCTGTTACAGACTTCATTCAAGAAGCACTCATATTGCCAGTAGTGCATGACAGTGTCTTATCTTCCTTCTGGTGGAAAGCAAGTGAGGCCAAGGCAACTTCAAAAGCTCTGTTTCTTTCTTTGTGACAAACATGTGCTATGGTACATGTAGCTCCATCTTTCTGCTGAGTATACATTGCACAACTTTGGATCATTCTTACGGATTCCGATGGAAAAACCTTATTTACGAATCATACTGAAAGAGCAATTTTGGGACTAGAATTGCCAGAATTATTTCTGTTTACTTGAAGACACTCAGGCCTGTCAAGAACTGTTGCTTATAAAAGAGCAAGTAAATGCAGCTGGGTATGGATGAAATAGAGGAATCCTTTTTCACTATCTGCCCCTAGAGCAGTTATTACAAAACATTTCTGCATTGCTAAGACTACTGGTCCTGCCACATGCCTCAAGATCACTGTGATTAACCAAATATGCAAGTTGTGTCATCCCAACCTGGCTGCTCTGATAGCAGTTTGCCAGTCCAGGTCATCCATCCAGGGCAGAACGCTTGTCTCTGTTATCTTAACATGCATTCAAATTTCAAAAGAGAAACCACACTCATGAAAGACTCAGGATGGAGCTGAAGACAGAATCTACATTCTGAGATGCAAGAGAGAGCACATACTGACAGGGTACTCATACTTTTCAAGTTCATTATGATTTTTCCCTTATACCTCAGTATAAAACACAGCCATGCTACTTCATTTTATTCCTAAAAGCTAAAGCAACTTGCCAAAGGTCACCTGGGGAGTTCCCCTAATGCCTTCATGCCTGCCTTCATTGTCTGTCCTTCAGTCTGTAGGTCACACTGCTATTTACTATTCTTATTATTTCAGTTTTTCCTCTTTGATGTGCAGAACTTTTCATTTATATTTCATGCACATTTCATGATGTACAGAAAGTTTCATTTGCTTTCTAACTTGGTATTTCCACCAACTCACAACTAATCGATGCTCCAACAATCATATTTGTTGTTAAGTATCTCTAGTTTTGAGTAGTTTCATCATTTTGTCTAAATTTCCTTGCTGACTCTAGACTTCTAATTAAGCAAACTGCCTTGCAAACAGGTCACATTACTGATTAATGTGATCAGAGTCTTCCCTTTACTAGCACTTTGTTATTTCATGGATTTTGCCATTAGTTAGGACTGTGGTTGGAAATTTTCAAAGCTGTGTTCCTTTCCTTTTGATGCAGCAAGGGCAGACAAGGCTAGTGGATAAATTACAAGCCCATGAAAGTTATGTAATTAAAAGAGGGTAGCTGTATTCAGAGAGAAAGTCACTGGACAACTCAGAGAGAGAACTTTGCTCTCCACCCCTTAATAGAGTGGTTACAAATGAAGAGGAAAATATTACCTGAAAACCAGATTTGAGCAATATGGAAGGAGTTAGACTCGTTTTCAAATATGTTTTTCCAACTAATATTCTTGCGTGGTTTAAAATTATCCTGACAGAAAAACAATTGAGGCAGCTTTAAAACTAATGATACAATCCCATGGATAATTTCCCCTAAATAGCTCAGAGATGTGACTGAATGATTCTATATGTCATCACGGGAAGCAATTTTACTCAATGGGTTCTACCTGCTGGATATCACAGTGCATTACAGATTGAGTAAAAGCCTTTGTCTGAAATCAGAATCAAACTGGCTTTGGAGAAAAACTTAAACCCTGAGGGTGAGAGAGCTAAGTTCCCTTCTCTGCAGTCTAATAGTTAACAAAATAGTAATAAGAGTTATGACAGTGCCCAAGTCCAAAACAGTTCTACTGTGCCTGCAAATAAATTTGGTCTTGCTCTAAGTTAAACTGTCCCTTCTTTAGAGGTCACATAGACTGGATCTCTTGCCCATTCAATCCTTTACCACCCTCAGGTAGAAACATTTATTTGTCACGTGTTAGGATGAAATTCACTGTCTTACTTTCCAATTAATACATGTTTTCTTACACATATCTGTTGCAATGTTTTTCTTAGCCAGCTCAAGGGAGATGACAAGCTCCTGGATGACGATTTCACATACTGCAGAACACCACATACTTGTTTATATATCTCACAGATATTTCGTCTTCTGTTGCAACCATCTGTCCAAGCCATGTGGCAGAGACCTGGCTAAACCCTGCTCTAGCTGTCAGCTCGCAGAACCTATTTGTGGGGTTTGTGCTTCTTTTGCTCTGGCCACATACTCTGGTTAAATGGACAGGTCAGTTGGGCCCAGACCAGAAGAGTCATCTCTGTGATGTTTGTCCTGTTATGCAACATAACCTTCATCATCATTTACCCCCATTCTGTCATCCACAGACAAGTTTCTTTTTAGCTTTTCTGCTCAGGGGAAATGTTGTAGGTCATCTGGATGGAAAACCCTCTAAATTGTAGGTACGGGGAAGCAATCATTGATGGATGGTGGTGACTGAGCTAATTTCCAATGGGGTAGTGAACTGTCTTCAAGTAATAAAGCCTTTTGTATGATAATCTGCAACTGAAGGTGAAAAGGGTGTTCATAAACAAAGCACCAACACCAGAGCCACGTTTATCCTCCTTGAAGCAGCTCTGCTACAGCATGAAATGCAGTGAAACAAAAAGCTGGACCATAAGGTAAGATGCTTACATTAAAAAACCCAAACAAACAAACAAGCAGGACACCGTTCTCATTTCTATGGGCTGAAACATGAGCAAAACTCAGGAGGGCAAGGACAAAATTTTCTGACAGAAAGAAAAATCAGATGACAGAGACAGCTGAGCTCAAGGTTCTGCAAACGTACCTTTCACACTACATTTTTCAATGGCTATGATAAAAAGCCACCACAAGCAAGTTTGCATCTTTGCCAACCTACAAGCTTCATTCCTGGCCATTGTGTCTGAGTCACAAATAAGCAGTAACTTATGTTTTGAGGACTAGCCCCAGTGAATAGAACCATAAAAACAATTCCCAGCCCTTTGTTTGTGTGTATTTTTTTCTAAGGTTAGCATTTATTTTAGATGACACTTTTTTCCCCCCTTGGCCAAGACAGGATTTTTTTTTCCCTGCCTTTTATCAAGCTGACAGGTGATATTGCTTTAAATTGGGCACTGCATTGTCAACAGAGCCTTTCTCATTTCAGACCTGAAGCGACAGTCGGGTGGATGAGAACTCATTTCACCCTTTATTTACTAAATGCAGATTGGGGTTTCAGGAGCAAGAAGAGCAAGAGAAGGGGAAAGGGATGCCCTGGGTGATAATGGGAATGAACAAGAGAGGACAGAAATAGAACAACAAAACATGAAGCAGGCAGGAATTTATTATGGGGTGATTAGATTACATCCATCTTTTTGTCTATAAACCATTCCCACAAGCATAGGTTTAGAATACACTTTGTCTCCTGCCATGGCTCCTTCCCCATTAACAGAGAAAAGGGTGACAGGGGCTTGGGAGGATGCTCCTGGTAGATCTCAGTGCATTGTGGATGTAGCTAAGGGGGTTACAGATCAGAGGTGAAATATGATTTCAGTTTGAAATCCTGGGTACTTCAGTTTCTCTTGCATACAACACCCAGCCTGGGGCCCAGAAAGAAGTAGATTCATAAAGAAAGTAGGGAGATTTCCTGGCTGATATGATGGCCTATCTGGTTAGTCCTCAATATCTGCAGGATCCTAAGAGCACATTACACAGAAAATATGATAAAAAGCAACTCTTGAGCCTACACTGAGAGAATGTTTCTGGACAATGTGAATGAATTCACATGTTTGTTAAGCTGGACATACAAAACACTTCATTTAGGAAATAGTCTCTCAGAGAACATTGTCATTGTCTCCGTAATGTATCAATAGTTCCTCATGATTGTTTCTAAGAAGCTGGCAACTTTAAGTGAAATCATGAAACTACACAAGCTTTGATATCACTGTGTGTATTTCAAACAATTACTGTCTGGACTCACTTTTATAACATTTAAACTTCATATTCAAATTACATATGTGAACAGGCTACAGATGCTGAACAGGCAGCCAATTCTGCTGCTTCCACACATTATCTCCTGCTGCTGCAGCACCAATTAGCCAGGAGGTAAGACGTTCCACTGTCATAAAAATGGGAGCAGGATTCAAGCACAGCAACTGTTGCTGAAAATTAAGAAGTGGAGTGGGGGGAGAGAAAGAAGATCTGTCCTTGTTTTGTCTGTGGGAAGTGATAAAGTAGCATCTGTGGCAGCACACTGCTGGGAACTAGAGACAGACAATCCAAATTCATGCCAAAATCTTCTTCGTGCTGTCTCCTCCCACTTGCCCTAGGCTATCTCTAACTGTATAGAAATCACCTGGATCTGAAGACAGGAGGGACTGTGTACGATTAGACAAGCTATGTTTGTTTTTTCTTTGGCTAGTGATCTCAATATTTCCCTGCACTCTCTTGATGTGCTTTGAGGTGAATGGTACCTATCTCAAGAAGGACTTTATGGTTCATATTTTAAGAAAAGCAGTCATTCATATAAGAAAGTGTCTGAATAACTTTTGTGGTACCCTGTGACTGCAACAGCATCCTAAGTTTTGTCCATGCTGTGCTGTATCTCACAGATACAGCCTTCTGCAGCTCTCCAGTGAAACATTTAGCTCTTCTTCCCTTTCACTGCCCCTACCCAAAACCCCATTGGTAACAAGTTAGAGATACAGCATCCCATCAACCAGCCAATGTACCTTTTTCTTTCCTTCACGAGTTCCCCTAAAAGCTTTTAAACCAAAAAGTCAGGTTTTATTAGAGCAATTATTTTTTTAAGAAGCATCAACTGAAAGTGACTTGATGAGGAAAGTGCGCTCAAAAGTTTTACAGCCTGGAGGGTTTCACGTGCTGGAGGATAGGTCAAAGTTGCTGGTGTGGCTGCTGTCAGCTCAGAAGCTCCCTGGGGCACAGTAAACTCATCACAGTCCTGCTTGCTCCCTGGGAGGTTTCTTCTTTAACCACAGACATCTGTCTGTGTGCCCATGCCCACTTCTCCCCACTGCTGAATGGCACTCCTAGCTCTGCAGGTGCTTGAAGGGGGTCTCTTCTTCCTGCCCTGCTGTGAAGCCTGTTCACAAAAGTCTGTTCCTGTAGGAGCAGTTATTCATAACTGGTATTCATCCTATGACCACCTTTTAACTGCTCCTTTCCTTCCCCCGAAGTGCCTCCACCTGACCCAGTCACTATTGTTCATAAAAATATGCCACAGTACGTAAGTGGAGAAGAAATAAATAAAATGGGTACTGCCTACTACATAAACCAAAAAGTATCAGACAATGACCTTAAAAAGGGCCAGCCAGGAAAAAAGAGCAATGCTGATGTTGGACCTTTAGTACTTATCATGTTTGCTGTCACATTCCCACATCACCCCTGTGCTGTCGCTCAGAGCTGTTTTATGCAAGGACAATTCCCTGAATTTCAGGACACTTCAGCTGGGAATCTGCACATGGAATAGACCTGTTATCAGTGTTTGTGGCACAACACACACAAGCACACAAAAGCTCAGCATTGACATGCTGTTCCTGTGCCTTTTTGGATGGTAGAGAGGTATTTAATTCAGCAGTGAGATATTTTGCTGTCATCATCTGTTGCTAGGCTTTCTCTATACTGCATTCTGATAGGTGCCACTAGGAATCGGAAGCACATGAATGTATAAAGGAGCCTCTCACCTGTTTTCTTAGTTGGAAAGCATATACCTGTCAGGAACACTACAAGACTCTCAGTCCCCATCTCAAAACAAAGTTTGTCAAGATTTTGCTTCAAGGCAAGTCAAAAATTTCACCTAAATGTCATTATCATGTTTAGCTTTCAATCTAAAGATGAGTCAGAATAGCCATTAGGAGTTCATGGGGATTAATTGTGAAGACAGGTGAAAGAGTTTCTGAAAAGATCATGGGAACAAGGTAGATCTGTGACTCTGAAAGCTCCCTGATGCTGTCAAATCCTATGTCACATCAACATCTAGATAGATTTAGTTATATATAGCATGAGGAATGTCAAAAGAATCCAGGTAGATGAGATGTCTTGTGTTGTAGTGGCGATTATGAATAACTGAAATGTCATGACAGGCAGAGAGAAAGTCACATTGCAAAACCACAAAATAAACAAAAAAATCAACCCTGAAAACTAAGAAACAGACCTGGATGTCACAGAAACCCACAACGCAAAGGATACAAATGGAATAAGCAACATTATGCCATCAAATATTTAAAAAGGCAAAACAAAAATAGTTCATCCAATTCAAACCCCAGTATTATCTTGTAATGCATAAGAGAGGCACAGAGATACTATACACGCGCAAGAAGGCTGCAGGGTACTCAGCACAATTCAGACTGACTCCTGGAGAGAGTTCTCATCCATCTTCTGATCAGATATCTTTCTTTTTCCAAGTCTGGAAAAGGTGTGCCTAAAAAAGGGATATGGATAAGGACAGGAAAAGCAAGTATGACTTCTACATGGAGTTCAAGATACCCTGCACGTTGAATTTGGCCTACCTCTACCACCCTGAACTTCTATTTAAACTCTATATACATCATGTAGCAGCACTGGTTGAACTTCTCTTAGCCAATTACTCTTGAATTTTAACTGAGTTCTTAGGAGAAACTGATGCTTCCCCAAAGCAAGAAGGAAGCAAAAGCATGAACACCGGTTAGTATATGTGATCTACCAAGAAACTAGATGGGAGACATATGAGAGAGGACATCTCTTCCTGAGTGGCTCATGCCCTGAGGATACCAAGTCATTTAGGACAGTGGGGGATTCTTTGTAAGAGTCTTTAAAAGAAAACATGCTTTTATAATAGCTGAGGGGAAAAAAAAGACCATCTGACTCTTCAGAGTGAGGTGACAGCAGCAAACCAGTCTGGCCCTTCCTGCATTTTAATTTGCTGATCTCTCCTCTCCCACATTCAGTCTGTACCACATTGACTACTACTGCCTCCCACTACACTGACCCAGAGCCTGAGCTCTCCAAGCAAGGAACTCTCTGTCCCGGCCGTTAGTAAAACCTATTCAGATGAAGCCGGAATTTCTCCTGGAATGGCAAAGAACCAGCCATGTTTGTCCCAGAGCTAGAATGACTCATTGTTTTCAAAATCATCAACACCCACATCCATGACGTCTTTAGGACCCTCTTACAAAATGCCAAGGAAAAATAGTTCCTCAGTTAACAATGTTTCCAATTCAGAATGTGGAGGATTTGGTAACAATAAGTTTTAACATAGTGTTTCCCAACAGTGGTTTACATATGCATTCCAGTAACCAACCAGATAATTTTCCACTCAGTGAATAGCTGCCTTGCCAATCCCTGTTATTTTACAGGGATTGAACTTTCTAACTGATGTATTTCCACGGTAGCAAAGAAAAGCAGAGTCGGGAAGACACCATTTAATGAGCACAAAGCTATTACAATGCCAGTCCTCAGGAGAAATACAATAAGATAATACCTAAATTGGTGCCATTTCTTCAGTGAAGATGAAGCAATACTGCTTGACACCAACTAAGGATCTGAACCTGTTAACCTTCATTGACTCAGACACGCATTTCCCAAAGCACTCAGCTAACTGGAGAAATGAAATGCAGCTAAGATTGGAGGATGAGGAGGCAACTTTTCAGGAAAGGGAGGGCAAAGGGAAGCTAAAGTCTGAATTTCTGTTCACCTCTGAAAAGTCAGCACAGTGGCACTGTTGCAGGGTATTCTTATAACACATAGAGGACAAATATGAGCTGATCCTCACTGCTGATCTGTACCACAAACCTTTGAAATTCCACAGCCTTTGTCATCTCCTAAACAAACTCACAGCGTGTCCCTGGCATACCCTAAACAAAAGGACAGATTTTAGCCTCACCCTCTCTCTCTTCACATGTCCCTCTAGCACTTTTACATGCCTGAGTTACATCTCTGATATCTTGTAGAGCCCTGCAGAATCTCATTCACTAAAGAGGTATCCCTTATAGTTAACCCCATGGATTTTAGGATGACTACAGCATGTAGTAACCTGTGTCAGGTTTCCACTAGGTGGCTTTGGTACAGAATTGGAAAGCCCTTGAAGAATATACAATAGGTGCCTCCAACTTAAATGAGCTTTTAGGGGCAGAAAGGTAGAAGACAGACATGGACCGCCTTCGGCCCCTGACCATATCAGCTGTCATCCGTGTAACTCATTCTAACTTGTTCAGTTACAAAGAATGAACATAGACTCATAAACCCTAAATCTTTCTCCAGAGTCATCTCTGTTACTGGGAAGCACTCACAACACAAGGTCAAGGCTTTTATCTTTCAGAACAATCAAGAACAAATGCCTAAGTGTATATGTAATTACCAGGCAAAAAATTGGTAAGAAGTAAGTTAAGAGCTGAAAAAAGTAATAAAAGTGCATTACAAAACCTGCATTTTTAGCCTCCAGAGAATCTGGGAGACAGACAAGAGGTGCAAGGGTAAAAAAAACCCCAACAAACAATACAGACATATTTACTCAGGGAAACACAGATATAGCAGAATAAGGAAGAAAACTGAGCAGGTGTCCCAGTATTTTGGAGATCACTAGGCCATATAGTCTCCCTATTATTTAAAAAACATAATTTGCAGGGGATATAAATACTAAAACTCCTGTTTCCAGGTGTTTCAGCAAGACACTCACAGACTTTTAATGTTTTCTCAGATGGGGACTATATATGCTAAACAGAAATATCACAGTATACCCACACAGAACATTTCAGCCACATTAGAACACGCTATGACACAAGAATGCAAGGAAACATTGAGGGCAGGTAATCAAAGATGTTCATTGACTAATTGATTCTTCTACTGTGAAAGTCCTCCTCTCAGTGTAAGCTAGTGTGCAACTCACTTTCACTTTATTTAGTTTCCTTGGTTGGCTGGGTTTTTTTTCCTTTTTATCTTGCACCACTGCAAGAGGGGATCGTGTAGGTGTTAAGCTTTAATAAAAGGTGCATCTCAGAACCAGTTTATCTGAGGGAACAAGGCCTTTTCTAGTTTCAGCATCGGTCTGTAAGCAAATAACCCCAGTTTAATAAATCTATTTTATTATGAAGGGATTTTTTTTTTCCTTCCCAGTCTTGTTTGTGCATCAAGGAGCAACAGCAATGAAACCTCACATTCCACCGAACGGAAATACGTTCATAATGCTAGTTAACAACCTAGAAAAATGTTTTCCTTTGTTGTGCAGAGCACACCAGTCTGTAGTGTAACCAGAGGAAAAAAATATGACTATTAGCAAGAGCTCCTATGTCTGCTGAAATGGATTTTAGTTTTCTCTCTTTTTGAAACCAAAAACTGTATCCTAGATTTTGCTATAACCTCTCAATACAGTCACGGGAGCCTACAGACTGACATTAAAACTCTGACAAGGATAACTTCTTTCTTATAAAAACTAGCTTAGTCATTTTCAAAATGAAAATCCAGAGAAAGAGGCAATGCCAGGTTGTGGTGTTGCCCATCTCCCTCCTTCTCTTGCTTGGTTCTAAGCTGAGCTTTAAGGACAACCTATTTGCTTTGCTATCAGGAGATAATGAAAGAGCAAGGAAACACCCCCAAGATATAGCTTCCAGAAAGTCATTAGCAGGGCAATATTAGGAAGGTTTGCTCTGCTAGGTAAGAACATTGTTCTTTCACCTGCCTTTGATAGTTGGGATTTTTAAGATAACTTGCTGTCTAAAAGGAAGATTCAGGCATGTGCAAAGTATTGGCCTACCTCCACAGCTGGAGGATGACTAGAAGCAAACAGGGACTCTGCATTTATCAGAAATAATGCAGAGAGGCAGCATTCTCTTTGTCGTGGCAAAACAGACTTCTGCACACCATAAAAAGGAGAGAAAAACAACTTCATGCACATAGTCATCACAATAATTGCTTTCAACAGCAATGCATACAGTCCTAATTTCACAAGAAATTTCATGTAACTCTGTAAAAACAGATAAACAGAGTCACCAAAGTGTTATTCCTTTCCATATATCATTCCATACTTCCTTGATATGGAACATTGACATTTTATAGCAACTTATAGTTGTATTTAGAGTATACATGAGCACTTCTTTAGCTGAATTTAGGCACCTGCAGTTTGCATCAACGCTTAAGAGAATAATGAATGATCCAGATTACTTACTACCCAGGGCCTTCCAGATCTTGCCTCTAGATGTGATTTTATGGCATAAGGAGCATACTGCAAAGTCTAAGACTAATACTTCACATTTTTTTTCTCTTAAAAACCCCAGCAGCATAGTTGATCGGTGTAGCAAGAAAACACACTCCAAAACACATCTCGAAACAGCTGAAGAAAGGCAGGGAGAGAATTAGTATGCCCAAATGCTCAAACTAGGCATCAGCTGAAGAAGTATCTTCCTTGTTAACCACTTTTCATCCTGGAAGTCTTTTCTGATTCCCACAGCTTTTGAAGCAAGTTAACAGCATTACAGTCAAGGTTTTACCAGACCCCAAATCTCATATTTGAGCTATGTAGTTCATATTCCAAGCATAATCAAATTTTGGACTTTAGACTCTCTTCTCAGTCTTTGTTGGTTTTGAATGCATAGAATATTAGAGTTTATTTTCCCACTAACTGCAAAACACAAAGAATGGAATGATTTATTGAGCTTCAAACTTAAAATTGTAATGTTTCTGAAGACTACCATGATATTATCAAATTGTGAGAACAATTTACCTAAAAACATTATACTCATAGATGAAAATTATAAGTCACTATTAGAAAAGTGCTAACTTTTCCCCTGTGAATGGGAATATGCACTTTCTCTGGACTGAAAGGAACAAGCAAAGAATACCAGCTGTGAAAAACTCTATTTGATATTTAGGAGAAAATTGCCACCATTAAATTAGATCAAAGTCCAAATAAGTCAGTGAGAAATTTTTTAAATGCTTTCCTGTAATACATTAATTGGGTCAGATCTTCAGATTCATTCCTAAAGCACACAACTAGGGATTTTGGTGCTTGTCTCTGCATCATGTGAATTGCTACATAGTGTTCCAGAAGGTCTCAGTAGTTACATCTTCTGCCTGGTGAAATGGAAAGAGGGAAGGACCAGAGTTTAGTTTGCTGAAACCCTTTATGATTCTGGATCATACATCTACTCTGTGCTTATTGCAGTGAAGTTTATGCCAGTTGCTTACCCCAGGTGTGCAGTGTGCATACGTTGAAAGCTAACTGATGGAGGGCATGGATCCATTTAACATGCAGCAGGTTTCTGATGGTGCTCTAGCATGGGCTTCAACTTTTGCTCAGCCAGGAAGAAAACCACTCTGAGGATACCAGCACTGCACTCAAGTGCCTATTAAAAGACTCCAAGTGTAAACACAAGACAGGCTCCCACCAAAAAGCAACCTCTCCAGTACACTAAATCAATGTATATGGATCCAGTGTGAGATGGATTCTAAAATATGACCCGTTTTTAGTTTCTTCATAACTTGGAATGTGGCTAGCCTAGTTTATACCAAGTCTGCACACTTCTCAGAAAACTATCTCAATTGGTCCAGTTGGCTGAAAATGCAGCAGAATTCCTCCCTCTATCCCCTGAAAGAGCAGTGAGGTAAACTAAAGAATCCCATGAGCTGAAAATAGATCGATGCATATGTTCATTTTTCTCAGATTTTTCCTAAAGCCCACTTTGCAGGCAGAGATTTCCTTCATTGTTCCTGAGAAGAACAATTTGCTATGGCACAGTAAGCAGCAGTGTTTAGGCCAGGACAGATTGTTGGCCAGTGAGTAGGTGTGGGAATGCTGAAAACATGTTTTCACCCGTATGGCCAACAGATGGAATATGAGGAACTTTTTCAAAAGAAACACAAGTCATTTACGCTATGGCTGCTTGGAACAACAACAACAGATGATACCAGTCACTTCTCACCAGGGCCTTCATGCCCTCACAGCTTCTTCCAGATTACACTTCCATCCTCCACTCCCTCTGCACTCAAACTATAGATGTCCACACACACACAAATATAAGAAAGAAAAAAGAGAAAGAAAAAGAAAAACTAAAAAGAGAGATGCTGTATCCTTGAAATTATGATCAGGATTGCTTAGCAATGAGGTTACTTGTACACAGATCTGAACGGTTATCTGCAAATTAAAACATTGATTGCTCTAAGTTGTCACCATGAAGCATGCCTGGATTTTCAGGAAGTATTTAGGTAAATGGGGAATTTGGATAAACCAAGAAAAACTTTGCAAAGATTTGGAAAGTTTCATGTTTGGACTGCTCTATGTGCAGTCAAACCAAAATTTTGAGAACAGATCCCCCTCCTAACTGAATGCTGATATTGATAATTTAAATAGCAAATATTCACTAGAGCCTACTGCTTTAAAGTTACTAGTAAAAACTACTGAAAGGGGAACTTATTGCATGAAGTAACAAATAGTGCAAAACTCATGACAATACATTCTAAATGCATAACTCACTGAATGCTGAATGTGCTTATTCAGGTGCACATGCACATTCAAAGTGTGCTTGTTTCAAACATACCTAATCTGAAATGAAGACTGGCACCAGCAGAAATGGTAGGTCTGGATCAGAAGCTCAAATCTCAACTTTGGCCTTTTAATTTTTTTGGCTGGATTTCAGTTCTGAATGAAACCCCATGGCAGATTTGTGCTTATTTCCCTCTCTGATGCTTTCCTAGCCATTCCCCAAGAGAAGCTATAAAAGATACTGTCTTTTAAATGGTCAAGGATTTGATGTGGTCCTGGAAGATATACTCTTCCTCCTTCACCCATAAAGAAGAAGGGCAAATTACATACCAGAATACCATTAGGGATGACTTCTTTTTCCATTGACCAGCCTCCCAAGTTAAAATTAGGTTAATGAATTTTAGCCTCTTTACATGTGCTGTCAGAACCCCCCATTGCTCCTTCCTTATCAGAATACCTTTTCCTTTTACACCAGAACCAGCACAAATGCAATTCACAGCAGCTTAAAGCAGATAAGTTATCAGAAACATCTGCAGAACCACGCAGAAGCCTGTTTACCAAATTTTCTTTTGCATATTTATTTCCACTGAAGTGTTTACAAAGCTCGTACATTATATGTTAAAGCACACAAAAAGACCTCTTTCAGTGTAGCTTTTTCTTTATCCATGTAAACCAGAAAATGGTAAAAGTGTCATTATACTTGGCACCATCAAGTGATTTAGGGCACGATACGGACTGTCGCAAAACTGAGAACTCACCACCTTGGAGAGTTCAAAATGATCAGGAAGTTTTCTCATATACAACAGGCATAACACACGAGCATCTTTGCTGGTTCAGAGCAAAGGCTTATCTTGCAAAGTGGTGTTTTTCCAGAAACAACACGGACTCTGTAACAGAGCTATAAAACCAATATTCTGCTTTTATAACTCCCAGCTTTTAAAGATTTGCAGATCCTGTGAGGAACGTGATGTCTTTGCATTTAGCAGCCATTTTACAACATTTCTATTACGTTTTTATGGTATCTTAGAAGCGCTGGATGATGCTTCAAACATATAAGAAGTTCAGCTTAAGTCCTGGATGAGAATCATTCGGGATATAGAAACAAATTCCTTTTCAGAATAAACTTCTGATTTTATGATTTGTAACACCTTTAGGAGAGGGAAAAATCCATGTTTGCTCTGCACAATCTAACATCATGAAGACCAACACTCGATTCAAGCATTTATGAACTATTGCAGTACAAATACTAAACCATTGTCCCTTGTGAAGTTGACTTCAACTCACAAGATCCTACAGTAAGGAAATGTTGTCATTCGGCTTTAGGAAACAGAATTTGTGTAGGTCATATATAATTGGAGAGATGCAAGGAAGTACTCTCAGCTTGTGCTTCTGAAGGGCACCTTTTGGTCACTTTCGCCTCAGTTTTATGAAGAATAAGGAAAAAGTTTATTAGATTGACAAAGACTTGTTCATTCTTACCCCTGAGCTCCATGGGTCTCTTTCTTTCTTTGACCAGCCCCATTAAAAACTAATTTTCTGATTTTGACAATGTAATTCTAAAATCCAAGGCTTTCACTTGAAATTCCTTTCCTCCACACACCCGGCCAAACGTTCCCACTTGCAGGTTATTTAAATAATGTAACTGAATCACATTTTCTCAGGCTTTTTTGGTGATTCTATCAGAAATGTGTAGGTCCCTACGGAGCTTTTTCTTATCTTTAGCAGTCACATATAAGCTTGACTTTTCTCACTCTTTTTAGTGCGGTTGAATCTTGGAAATCTGGACTAATCTGTGATTGCTCAGCACTGCTTTCTCTTCAACTGCAACTATATATTTTCTCAATTTTAGTCACCAAACCTGGACACTGCTGTCCTCATTCCCAAGCCTTCTAGCAATAACACTATCTTCAATGATTTATGCTGTATTTCTCTTACAAGACTACTTAGAATACTTATGGTATCCTGAAATGTACCAGAACAGTGGCTTTCTATTTTTTTACTTTATTTTTTACCTTTGATTAAACTCCCCAGTCTCTCCCTGTGTCAGCACACAGCTTTCAACACCTTCACTTCTGAAAGATACCTTTTCTTTTTTCCTTCACATTGCTGCATCTTTTTATTCTGCTGTAATCTGTATTCAGCTGCTTAAAAAACTTGCAGCCACTGGAGCCAATACAGAATCCATATTTTAATATGCCTGTTGCAAAATCTCAATTATCCGTTCCAATGCAGGTGGGTGGGGTTTGGTTTGGTTTGTTAAGGGGTATTTTTTTACATCATCTCAGGCTTGAGAATTTACCTTTTGGTTGCTGTCATGCAAGTCATTTTACTTAGTTAATAAAACCTCGGGGAGTTCTGCACTGACCTCCACAGTACTTCATGTTTTCTTTTGGTTCGACATGTTCCCTTTCTCCATGAAGTCACACCGTCTCTGAACAGTTTCAAAGAAGCTATTGAACCAGAGAAGGAAAAGAAAGAGAAAATACAAACAAGCAAATGAATAGCTCTGCACAGTTACTTACTAGACCACTTCCCTGGTTCTTCCAACAGAAATAGGTTAGACCAGTATCAGACTTACACTGCCTTCCTTTACACTATTGCAAAAGCTCCTAACGAGCTATTTAAGGAATGACAGAATTTACTCATGCTTTTGCAAGCCAGAATATTGCATCTTCGGTTCCCACCTCCAGCCAGCACATAGCAATTGGGATGCTGATTTCTAGCTCACCTCAATTGTGAGACAAAACAGGTTTGCTGTAACTGAACTCAAACTCTCATTTTGCAGTTGGGCTGTGCCAAGAGCATCAGGGTGGACAACTACTGTGTCTCAACCCTCATCCACAGGTGCAGAAAATTGCTAACTAGCAATTGTGGGAAAAAGATCTAGATCACAGTGCACTATCAGTCTGGCATTGCTTGTTATAACAGTTAGTTTAGTCTAAAAGAGACAGTCTTAAAGGAAACAATCTTTAATGCACAAACCCATTAAATTGAGAGTCTTACAGAAGCCTTTCCAAAGAATAATATGGCAGGAACCAGTGTCATATTTCAGGAGAAAACTATCCAATGCATATATTTATTTGAGAGTATCTGTGCGGCATGAGGCATATCTCTGCACTCAGAAAACAGTGAAAGCTTTTGGTTACAGGTACAATACACAGCAGAAAAGTTTGCCTGTAACTTGGTGGCATTAGTCTAACTGCAGCTGCAATTGTTTTTCCTGATAAAAGTATAACCACACTGAGTTTGCTCTATTGCTCGAAGGTAATGTATAAACAGATCACCACAACGTGTGTTGCACTGAGATAACATTGCAATGTGCTGAAATACAACAGTACATTTCATATGCTCAGATGTTAGAAGCAGACAAGAAAAAGTGCTAGTTCACCTTCTGTATTAATATGACTCCAGTTCAAACACAGCCAAACCTTTACAGGTCCCTTTGTATATTTATAATATAGACAATAATAATAAAAATATGAAAATATAAAAAGTTATAGTGTAAACTAGAAGTGTTATACCAACAAAGGTGGAGAAAAAAGGATTGTACTTCCAAGAGCTCAGATATTTCTTCCTTCCTAGATGTTGCTTCTTTTTTATTTGAACTGGTGTAGCTGAAAGCTAGCTAAGCATTTGCTTTGTCATCCAATAAAAGTTACTTTCTTGATAGCAAAAGGATAAATGATAGCCTTAATTTCCAGAAATGCTGATCTTTTAATCCTAAATTTCCACTTGGACTGTTGCCTATCATTTCTTTTATGCTTCCTTCCTCCCCAGAATCACAATCCCAGGCAGTCAGGCTGGAAAAAGAAATGCTCTAGTGATGTGTTGTCTGTGACATGCATGGGTACCATTGACTGTAGAAACCTGTGTTCCTTTACTGAAGCACACTGATGATTCAGCTCTCTCTGGAAAACCTCTTTTCTTTTGGCACAACATATGTTTTCTCTCTGTTAAACACCACACTTACATAAAGGTGCCCAGTCCTCCTCATCCCCATTTAAGGTCTTTACATACCTGCCTATGATTTGGTAGAAAGGGGGGAAAGAAGAGATGAAAGCTTTTGATTTCCAGAATAATAGGATTTTCTTAACCCTATGCCTCACCTACACATCACATGATCAAGAAACAGATGCTAAGTAAAGGAATTAAATGTTTAAAAGAGATATGTAGGAAGTGTTAGATAAGCATTTCAATTAATCCTGACAAGATATTGAAACAGTTGTCAGCATAGCAATACCAATTGTAAATTTATAGAAATATTTTCATTTTCAGTGATCTGGATCTAACTCTTGGCCTGGCCAAGCAAAACACCATCCACTAAAGATGTATCCCAAGCTAGGATTCAGTGCAAAGACCCTTTATTGGTGCCAGCACTTGCCTCTCCAACTCTTATTAATAGTAGTTTTCTGTCCAGCCAAGGCAGAAGTTAGAAGGATGGGATCAATTCACTCTGCAGATTTCCTCAACATGTCGACAGTCATTTTCCTCAATCCCCGAAGATTAGGATGGCTGAATGTTTTCTGTGCAGGCCAAATATCCTTAAGAAACTCTCTAGACCACATATTTCAAGGGTTGATATGATGCCTAGTCTCTTGGTAAATGCACTTTATAGCTCTGGACGAATGTCTCTTTTTTACTGCTGGCATCTGAAGCAAAACTATGTATTTGATGACTTCATATATTTAAAGGGATATGTACCAAGGTCAGTGCCATCTCTCTCAGCTTCAGGTCAGGTAAGCAATTTTCTCTGTGGAGTTGCATGTTATATTTGCCCAGATGCTTCTGATTGTACACAGCTACTCTTCCTTTTATTTTTTATTAATTGGAGGTTAGTGCAGTCTGAAGGCAGGCTTGCCATTCATCCCATATAGGTAGGAACACAGCTGTGATGGCAAATACCATCTCTACAAACTTCACCTGGAACCAGTTTTCCCAAAGGAAAACTGTTGGTTTCGGGTTGTTTATCTCCCACAGGTTCCATACTTACGTATCAGCAGCTACCAAAACTCAGCTTCTGTGTTGGTTTCGTTTCTAGCAGCAGACAAAACAGAAGTTAGAAACTCACTTGCCTTACCACAGTCAGATAAGATCTTTATTCTAAGTTATCTACTACTTCTGAATCAAGCAAGCTATCCAGAGAGGTGTTTCATACCCCTAAAAATTTTAGGTATTGTACTCCATTATTATATCAAGTGATGAATCTTAAAAAAAGCACTGCAAATTCAAGTCATACATAATTTTAAGTGCTGAGCACTCCTCTGAAAGCAAATGCCTGAATTCTCTACCTGATAAAAGGAGAGAAACACTTTCAATGCCTGTTGAAGAAAGACTTCTCTACCAAAACCTTCTACTTCGCACTGGACTTACCTTTTGCGTGATGTTTGAGCATTTTTGGATTTGGAGAAGGGTGAGGTTCTTAATGACTTCTTTGCCTTGGTCTTCCCTGGCAAATGTACTAACCACACCACCCAAATCTTGGAAGGCAGACACAGCGCTTGTGAGAATGAAGACCCTGGGCCCACTGTAGGAGAGGATCTGGTTTGAGACCATCTTAAGAACCTAAACTTACACAAGTCCATGGGACCTGATGAAATCCATCCGTGGGTCCTGAAGGAGCTGGCAGATGAAGTTGCTAAGCCACTGTCCATCATATTTGAAAAAACATGGCAGTCAGGTGAAGTTCCCAATGACTGGAAAAAGGGAAATATAACCCCCATTTTCAAGAAGGGGAAAATGGATGAGCCGGGGAATTACAGACCAGTCAGCCTCACCTCTGTGCCTGGCAAAATCTTGGAGCGGATTCTCCTGGAAGACATGCTAAGGCACATGAAAAACAACGAGGTGGTTGTTGACAGCCAGCATGGCTTCACTAAGGGGAAATCATGTCTAACCAATCTGGTGGCCTTCTATGATGGGGCTACAGAACTGGTGGATGGGGCAGAGCAGTTGATGTCATCTACCTTGTGCAAAGCATTTGACACTGTCCCAGATGACATCCTTGTCTCTAAGTTGGAGAGACATCAATTTGATAGATGGACCACTCAGTGGATAAAGAACTGGCTGGATGGCCGCACGCAAAGAGTTGTGGTCAGTGGCTCAATGTCCAGCTGGAGACCAGTAATGAGTGGTGTCCCTCAGGGATCGGTGCTGGGACCGGTCTTGTTCAACATGTTTGTCAGTGACATAAACAGTGGGATTGAGTGCACCCTCAGCAAGTTTGCCGATGACACCAAGCTGTGTGGTTGGGTTGATGCGCTGGAGGGAAGGAATGCCATCCAGAGTGACCTTGACACACTTGTGAGGTGGGCTGATGCCAACCTGATGAAGTTGAACCATGACAAGTGCAAGGTCCTCCACCTGGGTTGGAGCAGTCCCAGGCACAGCTACAGGTTGGGCAGAGAAGAGATTCAGAGCAGCCTTGAGGAGAAGGACTTGGGGGTGTTGGTCGATAAGAAAATGAACATGAGCTGGCAGTGTGCACTTGCAGCCCAGAAAGCCAACCGTATCCTGGGCTGCATCAAAAGGAGCGTGACTAGCAGGTCAAAGGAGGTAATCCTGCCCCTCTACTCTGCTCTTGTGAGATCTCACTTGGAGTATTGTGTGCAGTTCTGGTGTCCTCAACATAAAAAGGACATGGAACTGTTGGAACAAGTCCAGGAGAGGGCCACGAGGATGATCAGGGAACTGGAGCACCTCCCGTATGAAGACAGGCTGAGAAAGTTGGGGCTGTTCATCCTGGAGAAGAGAAGGCTGTGTGGAGACCTCATAGCAGCCTTCCGGTATCTTAAGGGGGGCTACAGGGATGCTGGAGATGGACTATTCATTAGGGACTCTAGTGACACGACAAGGGGTAACGGTTTAAAACTTAAACAGGGCAAGTTTAAATTGGATATAAGGAAGAAATTCTTTCCTGTAAGGGTGGTGAGGCACTGGAACAGGTTGCCCAGGGTAGGTGTGAATGCTCCATGACTGGCAGTGTTCAAGGCCAGGTTGGACAGAGCCTTGGGTGACATGGTTTAGTGTGAGGTGTCCCTGCCCATGGCAGGGGGGTTGGAACTAGATGATCTTAAGGTCCTTTCCAACTCTAACTATTCTATGATTCTATGATTCTGTGATTCTACACTGCCTCCTCCTGAGATTCAAAGAGAAAAACATGCGGAAAAATAACCCTGTTATACAAAGCACTTGTATTTTCAAAAGCAGCAACAATCAACAACATCCCCCACCCTAAGATGATCAAATTTATCCATTTGGTTATTAGTGGCATTCAGTTTGAGCTAAACAGCACAGCTTCAGTATTGTACTGATCTACCATTTCCTGTGCAAAGCAGAAGATGAGTGCCTCAGGAACTGCTGTAGAAAGACGCTACATGCATCCCTTAATTCCACTTAACGTGCTGCAGCCAGTCTGTTGTACTCTTCCACAGATTAGCGAAGAATGAAGTGGTGTTATAGTTTTTTCCTGGAGAATCAATGAGGTGAACGTGGCAATGGTGTCCCTGATGGAATAAGAACACTTGCAATATCAATGATGAAATATTTAAGTTCCCATGGAAGGCACTTCAAAAACAATCTTTTATTTACTCACTCTTACCCAGATTTCTCTCTGACTTCACAGGCTGAGATTTGAGCCGAAGTGATATCCTAAAACAGTACTCATTTGATATTTATTCTGTCCAAATTTGGTCCCGAAACAGCAAGGCTTCACTTTGTTTGCTTTAGGGTGACTGGTTAATAAGGTGAAAAGAAGCTCATGTACATACATATTACACATATGTGCATCTTGGTTCAAGCAAATGCATGTGTGTATGTTTGCAGAGTAAAAAATATGAGTCAATTTATATTTGTCTCTAACAACGGAGTTCCATCCAAGCATGCATTTATGAATGAAGAAAAGATCAAATTAATTATATTTAAAAGGATTTTTATCCTTTTTCCCCTCAAGTCTTCCTTTTTATGCTATGTATCCTGAATTATTTGTTGCATCTAAATCAAGGAAATACTTTTTAAACTAGCTAAAGAAACTGTCACATTCACAGTGAAGCCCATGCTTTTCTCCAGTTCATCAGAACTGTATCAGAAGTTGATTTTATTACTTCTCCAAGAAATAGTTTTATTGACAGTGTGAATTTTTATGCTAATAAAATTGGGATAAACCTGATAATCAAAAATTGAAGAGAAAGATAAATAAAACAGGCTTTTTCTGATAAGGACAGCAATGCAGCAGGGCAAAAGAACTTTAAAGAGAGTAAACTGGCTATGAGTCTCAGGAGGAATGACGCTGAAGGGAGCAACCATCTATCCCCTGTAGGTTAGCTTGAAACTACTGCTTGAAATCCAGGATCATCAAACTTGAGAGGGTCTGGCATAAACACTGAGTTTAGTTGAAGGCGAAAGGGAAAAGTTTTAATGGCCTTCATGCAATGTCTGATGATGGTATCAGATGCATCTGTTGAATTAGCCATTTTTTAATATAAAAGTTCTTAAATTACTAACTTTTTCTAAAGTGATATTTGATGGGAAAAGTAATATCCGTATGAAGTATTAAGTGTTTCTTATGAAAAAGCTGTATAAATCTGACAGAGCATAATAATTATGCTGTCAAATATACAAGATTCCATTTTCCCTGAGCTATCTAGACCACCAAGTTTCAGAGACTGTCATCAGGATAGTAAGATTTATTTTGTCTCCAAAGGTTCAGAAGACACTTTCACTGAAAACACACACATCTAACAGTTAATTCTTCTCTTTTTTTTCTCACTTTTTCCGTACTGCTGCTGTAAGTTAGGTTTTGAATGGCAGCCTTATCTGATCGCAGTTAGGGAAATGTTAACTTTCTTGTTCTCTTTCATTCTTTTTCTCTCATTTATTGCGCAAGAGAAAGGATGTTTGTGGTTTGCAGAAGACAGACTAGATCTTCACAGTATGCATCCCCTTGCAACATGCAAATCCCAGCTACATCTCTGGATCCCTCCCCAACCACCCTGCAGCCAACAAAATTCCTTTATTTGAAATAAGAAGCATTTTTTTTCTGCAATAACACATCCAAGTAATAAGGGAATTTTACTTTTATGGTACAACTTAGCTGAGTCACTCTCATGCTTATTTAAGGAGTGGGTGGGCAACTAATATACCATGTTATCTATCTACCTTTATCCCACAGAAGAGTTAATACATCCATCTCCAAAACTCCAAATTCGACACAGACAGATGCACTTTTTCCAAGGGCTGCCTAACTGCTTTGCTAGATGAGTTACAGTAGCTATGGGAACTATAATTTTAAATTGTCTTGGATTTCTGCGTGTCAATTTTCAGCCAGAACACTGCATTACAGGAAGTTTTTCATTAACTATTTTAAAAAGTTGTGCAAATAATTAATTCATTTCTGTCATTTATATTGAAATGTAAATCCATTTCCTACAAGATTTATCTAGAAGACTTTAATTTGTAAATGTCTTCAACACAACTGAGTAGTGACTTACAATCTCTTCTCAGCCATCAAGAAAACGAAAGTGACATGTACTTAAGTACTGAAATATGGATTCATTCTGATATGAACCTGCAGCATCAGTTCTAGTTCAGCAGAGCTGAACTTTACTACCCTATCTTTGGTTTGCTTCTGAACATTATCAGGCTAGTATTGCTAATATCTCCATAAAATTAGAAGGATCTGGAAAGCTCCAATCAAAATTTTTCTTCTAGTAGACATTTGGGGTTATAAAAGCATAAGATAGTACTGTAAATGTGAAAAGATTTCAATGAATAAATGGCAGAAAGTCAATGTCTTCAGAAACTGCCCTCCAAGTGCCAACTCTCCCTAAAGACAATTCAATTTCTGTAGCTAGAGTTACCTCAGATCCTCCCCAGTTAATAAGCATTTCTGAGACTACAAGAGCTAACTACTCATAAAAGACCTCCCTTATCAGCTGCTTCCTTGTCCTGTATTTATCTTAATAGAAACTGTATTCTAATTGTACATAATGTTCAAAATACTCAGCTCTCACTAGTATCACAAAATTATACATACATCAAATAAGAAGACATCAATCACATTTTAATTTCATGTTCAGGTAAATTTAATACCATCTCCCTAAGATGACAGTCAGTGGGGCTAAAAAGAGTCTGAATTAATCTACTTCCTGCAGAGCGAAGCCACTTAAGGATGTACGTGTCATGTCAGCATTTACAAAAAACTGTCAAATTGACAGTTCCACTAATAACTTGACAAAACAATTTACGTTTCTGGAATTTAATGGTATGATTTTTTGGTCTCTCAGATCTTGAAATTACACTTATTTAGATGAAAACCAGAAAGATGAAACTCTCCAAACTTGCCTTCAGACTTATTTAACAAAAGCTTCCATCATGCTACAGTTTTCTTAATAACAATAATGTATAACCCTTCTTTCATAGCAATTCACATTACAATTACCATTGCACAGTCAACTGCTGCTATTAATAACAATAAATGGTGATTTTTTTTCCTTCTGTGTGAAAAATGCAGGATCATTATGAAAACATGATAGGACACACTTTATTGCCAAATTCTGTATAACTTTTTATACAAAATTTGCAGTGAAGAACATTTTAAGGTAGCAAATTATAAGAGAAAACTATGTCCATAACAGTGGTCAGTTGCTAGAATGCACTAAGTCTGCATCTGCAGTAACTTGTTAAAACAAATTTAATCTCCTGATCAACTTAGAGAGTTTTGATTTACTTCACCACATAGCCTTGGAGCATGTGAATTAGACTTCTTTAGCACAAAACTAAGTCACTCCATCTGCTTTTGGTTCATGAGACATCATTAAAATTGAATCAAAGTAAAACTCCCTGAAATACCTGCAAGATTTACATACCTTTTCAGCACCATTTTCCTCTACATATCCACCCTTCTTGCAGCACTCTCATTTGAACAGCTTATCCAACATGTTTTCTTGAAAACTATACCACTGAAAAAGGATGCACCCTTGGGAACAAGCAGACCAGAAGTGCTATTAAAACAACCAGATTCCCATCTTGTTATGGGTGTTTGTGTGTGCATCTACGTGTGTGGGTGATTCGTGATTGGATTCAGTTCTAAATCAGAGCAGGATAACAATACATCTACATTTTTCTTTACGTGGATAAAAATAACAGAAGAAAAGTTTTCTCCTGAAAAAAATAAAATTAAAGGTTTTATTTCAAAAGCAAAAATAAAAAAGAGGTAAATAGCTGAAACTTTTAATACCACATTAAAAATTTTTTGACAGTGTTAGTAACAAATAGGTGAAGACAGGACAAGATTTGGGCAAGGAAAAATGCACCAAAAAAAATGTCAAAGCAAGATTCTGTGTCACAGAACTACAGTTGTGTTTCCACAAAAGATTTCAGACACCTTAAGTTATTAAAAAACCCCACCCTGCTTAGTTTGTCTGGCATCTTCTGAATGACATTTTCGAATGAATGTTTCACCAGCAATGAGATATTTGTGTTGTGTGCAGTCATCCTACCAAGGAGCAGAAAGAATAGGTTGTTTCGTACAGGGTCAATCACAAAATAGCAGCAGGGAGGTTTTTTTTGGAAATATCCCATAGACAGCTCATTTCTTCCTCAGATGCTTAGGAAAAATGTGTACCTCTCCATCAGGAAGATGAGTTCATGAGTGACTCATAAGCTAAAATGTGTTAGGTTTGTTATAGGTTTTAGTCTGGACAAAAATGCTGGAATGATGTTGGCTGATGAAAACTCACTCTTGAGGCATTGCCAGAGCAGCCTTCATCCTACAGGCATTTGAGAGACCAACAGTGTCATAACTGAAAGGTTTTGTTGCATCTGCCAGCCAGTGTGAAAAAATCAAATGGGGCAGGTCCTCAGCATTCCGAGCTGTATCTCCATCCTGCTTCTCCATTGCGGGAGACCTCAACCTGAATTCGGATGAGTGATGTGAGTGAAATAATAGCAGTACAGCAGGAGTGCTCCCTGTCCTAGCAGGCTTCCCTGTGCTTGTCTGCCACAGGCATCAGACAATCTTTCTTATAGACAGCCTTACACTTAATGGAGGAAACACAGATTTGGCTGCCAGCACAAAAAAAGAAATCAAAAGTTAAATAGCTGCTGAGACTTGGTGGAAAACTTGGCAACATTAATTTTAAGGACACTTCTGCTGAAATATTGTATCCTAAAGAAATATTGTATCCTGAGCTATGCCTCCTTTTAATTATTATTCTTAATGACAATAAAAAGAAAAAAATAAAAGAGCATTGTGGCTCAGAAGTTCACTTGCCCCTGCTGCTTGTGTTCCTACTTGAAATCAACCATTTTTTGTTTCAATTATCCTTCTATGAACTAACTGTGACAATACCAGAGGAAAAGAATAGTCTTTTCATTAAAATCTGATGCTGAAAATTAGAGTATCTTTGTTTCACTTCTGATATTATCATATGTTTTTGAGGTCACTTGTAACTGATAAGGAGATTATTCTTTTCTTCTTCTTCACTGTAATTTTGTCCAAAAAAAGAACATTTTCATTCCAATCCAGAACTTTCTTTAGCAATGTTCAACTTGCCAGCCAGAACATCTGGGTGCTTTACCCCTCTGCCAGGAGGTGATAGATATACATAATGGCGATGCTAAATGAAGTTGCACTGCTACGAAGGCTGGAAATAAAGTGGAGAGTCAGACCCAGTATTTCAGTTAGAATGGCAGATCTGGCTGAGAAATACATGAACTGAGAAGCCACAAAATTCCCTTTCTTCTGCAAATGCACTCTGTGTAATAATTACTAAACATATTGAGCCCTCCCTTACATAAGCGGAGCTATCTCTAATGGGAATGTTTTCAAAGTTCTCTGTGAGGCTAAAGTACATCTTTATATCTAGGAGGATAATAGGGCAAACTTCTTTTCCATTGTAGATAAAGAAGATGTGTTTTAAACTTGCCCAAGGGAAATTTCCAGCTGGCCAATTGCTGCTAGCAAAGATCTTCTCTATAAAATGGCATTCCTCTAGGGTCAGCTGGCTACTAAATATGTTTTCTAAAGACTAAAAGGATGTAATTACTGAAAAGGACTTCTGAACCTTGCTGGTGGTTAATGTTTCTAACATAGATGTTTTTTTGGGTAGCATATAAACAGAAACAGATGGGCTGGCTCCCAACATCTAATTATCAGAAGAGCTTCCAGTGCCTGTTCTCTTTCCACTTGGAAAACAAAAGAAAGAACAATAACAACAAAAAAAAAAACAAACAACAAAACCAACATCAAAATACAAACAAAAATGAAAAAGCCCCAAACAGAAAAAGAAAACAAAAAGAAACCCCACAAACAAAAAGCCCCTCCAAACAAAAAAACTTCCACAACTAAACAACTAATCAAATACAAAGAAACAAAGCCTTAAATATATTTATGGAGTGATACTGTTTGAGATGCGGCAGCAGCCCCCAGTGCGTGAGCAGGGAACAGATGGAGGAAAGGGGCATATTTATAACCAGTCTTGTTATGAGCAACCATATAAAAAGCACATTTTTAAATATTCTCACGTTATTGTCTTGAATAACTTCAATTTCTTTAGTTACATTTCTCACTGATAAGTCCCAGCTAGAGGGTATTTCGTGAGGTCTGCCAAGGGAGTGGATGTGCCCAGAATGCAACTAATTATTCATATAAATACCTGCATATTTGGGTCATTTTAATATTTCTTTCAGAGCATTTTTGAGCAAAGCAGGAAATTTTCATGCAAACTACTTCAAGGGCTCCCCTCTGGTAAACCAGAACTGAATTTCTCCTACTTCTGTCTGGAAATTGAAGGGCAGCCAATTAAAGGACCAAGTCCCTTTTGCCCATCATCCCCGACTTTATGCCTCCTGGGTTTTGATTCCTTATAAAAATTAAAGAATTGAGCACTACAGTCATCTTGTGAACTAAAAAGGGAAAAGGTACCAAAAATTTGTATCTCCACTAACAGCTTAACACTAAGGTGACAGACTTCTTCCATATGCTGCTTCCTGTAGGCATGGAGAGGAGAGAGAATAGCTAAAAACATCCCTTTAACCCATGTAAACCTTTCATATTCACAGAACAAGCTGTGGGATGTCTTTTGATGCTCATTCCTGACTTCAGCAAAAATTCTGTATGCATACAAAACCATGGCTAGACCAACTGCTTGGAAGATAGATGCAGATAGTTAAACGATGTCTAGATGTTCCTTAACTCTCATATACCCCATACAACTTCCCTATCCCTCCCAGTATCGCAGACAAAAACAGGCTTCCAAGATAATTAAAATCAAACCTACACTTTGTAAAAAGCTCCACTCTCCTTTCAAGTAAAACTAGACCACCAGGAATCAACATCTATGCTAAGAGATGAAACAGGTATGAAAAAATAACTGAAATAGAACAAGAAAACTTAATGAAGAAGGAAATTGTGTGTCATGGCGCTGCCTCCAACTAGTGACCAAGCAAGAGTCTGGTGATGCTTTTAAAAATGTGTATTAGGAATAATTTCAGTTTGGGTGGGTTTTTTTGTTGTTGTTGTTGTTTTTTGTTTTGTTTTTTCTTTTTGTTGTTGTTGTTGTTGTTGTTGTTTTTGTTTTTTTTCTGAATTCCCTGCAAATAGCAGACTACATCAACTTGCTCCTGCTGAGAATCTGTGATGACAGCACTGGTAAATATCATTTCACTTGCTGCTTTCGCAACATCCCTATGTTCCTATTTATTACTCAACCCAAAAACTCTAACCAAAAACTTCGTTTCTCCTTCATGTCCGAAAGGCTATTTTATTCCTGTCTCTTTTTTTTTCTCATGAGACTTATTCTTCTTTGTCAAATAAAAGTTTTAACTATGGGGAGAAAGGAGGAGAAAGACTCATATTTTAGAGATCCTTCCATGAGGGTCAAAAGATAAAGCACCCATTGGAAAAAAACTTCATTAATATTGCATGTTTGAGAGAAGAGAGGAATGCTACAAAGTTTTTTAAAAGTTGGGGGAGTTTTCCCCAAAGAGCTCCAGTTTTATTGCTTCTAATGGCAAGATTTCCAGCTGCTTTCAAGACAGAGGAGCAAATCCAAAGAGTATACAGAATGTGGTTTCTAAAGCCTGTGAGGCCACCATCATCAAATGCTTTGCCCTTTCAAATTCCTTTTGGGTCTCCCAGAAAGGCCAAACTACTTTCAGGATGAAAAACTTTGATAAGCTTATGAAAGAAATTAAACTATATGGCTGCCTGCAATTCCATGGGACAGCACCTCACGACTGAAAAGTCTCTTCTGGCCCTAGTTTTATACTTCCTTACAGAAATACATATTTTACAGATGCTTAGTGGGATTCAGAAGAATTTGCTTAGGAGGTCAGGATATGCCTCAGCCTATTAGGCTGAGAGACATATCAGAGGAACAGGCCAGGATGTATTATGGCTGGGAGCTAGATATGTGTTTTGAGATCCTTCTTAGCCAGTTAAGGTGATTTCAAACACATGATACAACTGTAATGAGCCTTAGTCCTCTAGGCAGTATGACACCACACAGGCTTAAATTATAACCAAGAAATTGACTGTATAATGCATGTAAGATCACAGGGGGAAGTAAAGGTAGGTTTGCATGACCATAAGTCAGCTCCACATATGAGCCAGCTTGTCTGGGCTCAAGGCAGCTTCAGAATACAAGCCATGCAGGTTTGGAGGGGTAATGCAGTCCCCACAGCAGAAAAAAATAAAAACAAAGGGGGGAAAAAGGACAGAACACCCCCCACCCCCCAAATTGTGCATTAGCTTATCCTACTACCTGAGGGTATAAAGTCATTTACTGAGGGGTTTCATCACAACCTACTATAAACACAGATGTGAAGGGCAAAGGCATCAATGCAGATAGTGTTCATACTATTATATCCCACTTTGGCTTGTACAGATAAGACAAGGTTTAGAGATGCTCTTCCTGCGTCTGTGCAAGCTGTATTCTGTTGGTTCTCTGATAGAGTTGTGCTGGGGAGTGGATACAGTAAAAGAACCAAAGAAAGGAAAAATCTTCCACTCCGAGGTCTATTTGAGCAGTTCCCCCTTCTAGTTGGATGAAGCTGGGAGGAATTAATTTGCTAGACGTTCATTTTTATCACCTCATGACCATTCAGACAGAGTTTAGCATTAATATACGCTTTGGTAAATCCAACCTTCCCATAGAAGAAATATCAAGATAACACAAAAAAAACCACGGATGGAGAATCACCTCTTCTGACAAATGCAAGTGCTCCTGAGTGACACTTGAGCACCACTTTGAAGTCATTGTCTACAGCCTGGAGAAATCTTAGCACCTATTGCCTCAGTGAAGGAAAAAGACAGAAACATCTGGGAACAGTGCCATCCATTGGCTGCTACATTGTTCAGTAGCTAAAAATTTGGCCCAAACCCTTTGTTTGACAGAAATTATTCCCCTGCTCTCTTCCAGTTCCTTTTTCTTTCTCATTTCTTTACCTAAGATGAAGCTGCAATAAGTGTTATTTGTGAAATTACAGGTTCACTAGGATGGGGAAGCCAACCCTAATAACTATCTTTTAAGAGCAGACCTGCTGATTGTATATTCTGTTAAGACAAAAAAGGAATCTATTTGCACATGAGAATAATTTCTGGGGCTGTAAATGGGTGAAGACACTTGGGGAAAATTGAGTTTAATTTGTCAAAAAAGTTTTTTGCAACTTTTTTCCTGTGCATGCCAATTGGGCAGTACTTACTGCATTAATTGCTGAACACAAAGTACTGCCATCACAAATGCATTGATGCTACTGTTTCTTTTTTCTCCTTCCCCCCCCCCCCCCTTTTTCCTGGCATCCACTGCTCCTCCTCCACCACCGTCTTTCTTATTCCACCAAAGAGGTGGCTTATTTCACCACATCTTTGGCACCAGTAGCTGGGGTACTGCTGAAAAAGCACACTGGATTTAAACAGGCACGCCAGCTGGATGTGCCAATGACAGCTCAACCTCCTAATCACACTTTGCTTGCAACATGGAGCTCAGGAATTCAGCTGCAAACAGCGTTAGCTGGACAAAGATACACCCACCCTAAACCTTCTTATTATGTGAAGGAAAAGTGGGCTAGTGACTCCTCAGGATATACAACAGATCAGATGTTTCAGGTATTTGATATTCACCTTTGCGACCAATTCTACTTATTAAGCAGTACCATTCATCTGCTTCCCAGAATCAACAAAAGATCCTCATAATAAGATACAGGACAGAGGAAACTTCCGTCACACACCATAGGAATCAGTCTCCTCAGTTCATCTTCTGTATGAAGACAGCTGTCTACTTTTGAGCTTGTCTTTGCCAAACTACCTTATTCCCGCCTTTCAAAGCAATTGTGTAAAACCAAATCATTTCCAGGCTGTTAGAGCTCTGGAAAACAATGTGGTCTTTGCACAGTACACTTTGAACGAAGTCTGAAGTTTGAGAAGGGCTAGAAACTCATTTTGTAGAAATTGGTCCCACAACATTTGACTCTAGCTGAGGATTTAAGACAAACTCCAAATTCCACAGGCTTGTGATAGGTTTATGAGAGCTGGCTCTATTAAAGATATCAACCACATGAGTAACTCCACTTGTCAGGGAACTGAGATATTTGCTTGCTCAAATTTTTCTTAGAGTTTTAGCTACAAGCTCTGTGTAGAGCAGGCTGCTCTCCTACCATTCCCCACTAAAGGTTTACCCTAGGAGTCAGCAACACAGCTTTGATATCACCACAATTGGGATCTTGAGCTCTGCTACCTGGCTCCTAAATTGCTGTGACAGAGTAGTGACAACTGAGAATTCCCTGCCTTTTAAAATGACTCAGCCTCAGTCAGAGAAAGTCAAACAAATATAAAATGTGTGAAGATCAGGTTTCTTGGGTGGATTACATATAAGCACATGTTTATGCGCATGTGTCATGGTTTAAGCCACTCACTCAGTTTGCTCACTCACTCCCCGTCTTTATTCGCCCCCACTCCCAGGGGGATGGGGAGGAGAATCGAAAGAATGCAAGTCCCACAAGTTGAGATAAGAACAGTCCAGTAACTCAGGTATAACACAAATCACTACTGCTACCACCAATAATAATAATGATCAGGGAAATACAAGGAAAGAGAATACAACTGCTCACCGCCTGATACCAAGCCTGACCCAGTAGTGCTCCCAACCCTCTTCCAGGTCCCTGCTCTTAGTTTTTACATCCTGGGCATGACGTGCTGTGGAATGGAATACCTCTTTGGTCAGTTTGGGTCAGGTGTCCTGTCTCTGCTTCCTCCTGGCTTCCCCTCTTTCCTGGCAGAGCATGAGGCTCAGAAAGCCCTTGGTCAGAATAAACATTATTGAGCAGTAACCAGAAACATTGGTGTTATCAGCGCTGTTCCCAGGTCGAAAGTCAAAAGCACAGCGCTGCACCAGCCACCAAGAAGGAGAAAAATGACTGCCACTGCCGAACCCATGACAGCATGCATGTGTAAGCTCCAGCCAATTCCTGTTTAATCAAGTGCAGTATTGAGTTAATTATCTTCTACTAATGTAATAGACCATTTGAGGAAACAGAAGCATTGTTGTTACAGGGAGGAATGAGATCGTTGCCAAAACAGGTGAAAAAGCAAAACAAAACTAGGCTTACCAACCCATAGTCAGTGGACACAAAGCAGAGGATAATTAAGTTCCTGACTTTGTGCAATTATATCCCTTTCAAATGGAGTGGAAACCTTTTATTTTCCATCTTGATCCTGCTCCCATCAGAAACAGCAACAGCCTCTTTGCCAGAACTAGGACCAAATCCTTGGTTCTTGGGATCTGATCTGGCAGACCAGTCCAGGTCCCTTGCTTTGTTTTATTTTATTTTAAACATGGAAGTTTCAGCACCACTACCTGGTGCATGTGGCTGCAGCCCAGTAGAATAACTGAAAACGGAAGCTTCATTTTCTGAAAGAAGAAGATAACACTCACTTCTCCAAAGTGGAGACTCACCTAGAAAAACATTTCTACAAAGCTCTGCTTCTAGGTTAAGATTAATATTTGGAAGGATTGGGAAGAGGATGGAGAACAAGAAAAGCAAACAAATGAAAGAACAAAAATTATATGGAAAATTATAGATATCAAGTGTGAGTATGTGTTTGCTGTGGGTAGGGTATTTATTTATTTACTCCAACTGTGTCAAGAAAATAGATCAGATCCTATAAAGACTGGCAGTTCAAGGGCAAGATGTTCAAAGAGATAGCACTAATGAGCTCATAGATAATCCACACATTGGCAAGCAGTGAACTTCCCAAGTTGACAGGAGCATAGGCATCACTATCCTAAGACTCAAAGAGCAAGTAGAGAGGTTATTTAAGGAAGAACAGTGGTGCAGTCACAATATTGTGCATCATCAAGTGCGTACAACACGCAGCAACTGTGCACATATTTCTCACAGTCAGTCTCAATTATGTCAGAAGCAATGCTACTATGAAAACAATATTCTCAGAAGAGTTTTCTTTCCACGTCAGGACCACATAAGTGACCAGATTTTCAGTTATTTTTCATTTTGGTGCATATAAAGTGTCAAGGTCTTTCAAAGGTCAGAGAAAACAAAGCCAAAAAATACCCTGAAAGACATGCCAAAAACTGCAGCCAAGTCTATCAGTATTCTGGAAGCTCAGCTATCAACTTAAGCATAAATATAATGCCTAAAGATCTTTCATTGTCTAGCCTGAGGAGTTTCTTCCTTCAAGCTCCCTTTCCTCCAGGCTGGCATTCCCTAATTCTGCTTCTGTTTGAAATAAGAGAGCTCTTCGGATTTGTGACAGAATGACTTTAAAAGGAAATTAGACATCTTTGGAAACCTGAGAGGATATCACTCTTTAAATGCAAGGTGTTCCAAGATGCTACCTTTGATTTCCAGAGCACTCTCACTGGCAAGTAAACTCTGCATTTGACTGAAACATAGTTAGCATTAAATAGGCCAAGGCACTAACAAAGTTCACAAATTTACAAGGCAAAGTAAACAAAATATGGTGGTGGTTTTTTTGCCAGGTGTGGGGTTTTCATGCCAGTTTGATGCCTTACTTGATTTTAAATGAACAGAAATGTTTATACACGTGCATTTAGTTGAAAGACAGGCTATGAAGACTGCAGAGGTATCAGTGGTTGATTATAGAAATTTATTTATTCACAGCACAAATCCCACTAGGAAATGCAATCCATTTGCCAAAGAATCCTTTAAGCAGCTGTATCAAGTCACAGCCGCTCAAGAGAGAAAATTTGCAACACTTAACTACTTCTATCTAATTTCCAAAATCTGCACTATCTAGAGTCTTTAAGGTCCAAAATCATGGATTTTGTGCAATTGATCTTGGTGCTGCAGGATACCTAAGTAGAGGAGTTAATTTCTCTTTTGGCATCATGTCTGAAAAATAGATGCTGCTGTGTTGATACTGAAAGGAGTGAAGCGAATCCTGCATTGGCTGGCACAAAACTGTCTCAGCATCACAGCCATACCAAGCCCTAACAGATACAAGCTGGAAGAGTAGCTAGACACAGCAAAAAAAGTTATTTAATAAAAAAGGGGGTTCAAGCACTAGGCTGGAAGTTAATTTCTCCTATAATCTTTCTCCAAGAGCATAGTAACATATTAGAAAGCCCTAAAAGCTAAGACAGTGTTGAATACTTGAAGCAGCTTTGTAGTATGACTGAGTCTGCACTGTAGAAGCTTCACCTGCAGATGTTGTTCTAAATGCAAAGTCTAAATAGACATCTTCAGCAAGGAGAGCAGAGAGACAGTCCACTTCACGCTATTTTGCACACTGCTGAGCTTGCTGGTCTAATGATCATCATATATTCTCCTTTACACTGGATTTTCCAGGTTCTGTGGCCAAGAGGTTTCATCCAAGCCCGATTTGTTCAGCATCTTGTGCTTTCGCACTATAATTTTTCTTGATTTTCTTGGTATTACGATGCTACAAATAACATTATGTAAATTAGATGTGGTTTGACATTTTAATTCCTGAATTTTGAGTATCAGGCACTCTCATCTTGTGTAGCTTTGTCAATGGTATAGATACTCCCTAAAATGCTGTATGGATTTCTTCTAGTTTTCTGATCAAAATAGGGTTTAGTATTGTTAACTTATTTTCATTCACAGAAAGCTTCAATATATTTTTTATTTTTTTATATATTCAGGTACAAAAAAAAAATCCCATTTTCTTTTCAGGTGGGGAAAAATCAACTTGCACTAAAAAAAATAAGTTATAAAATCATTGACCTAGAAGCAGTATGGCTGGACTTTGAGATATTAGTTGTTCCATTCCCCAATCATGTTGGAAAATTAATATGTCTACACCTATTCTGACACTCTTTCTAACCTCTTCTTTACAAACTCTACTGAAGTTTCCATAATCCATATGTCTGCCTCTTTTTAGATACTGGGATCACTTCCAAGGCCACTCATAAGACTGATTTCACTTTTCCATCTTTTTTCTCTAAGTGTGTTGCCCATAAGAAAAAGAAGCATTGCAGCTGAGGGTTTTTTAATGCACAACACTCCTTTCTCTGTATTTACGTAAAAGCTACCTGGGTTTTCTGCCCTTTTGTAATATTCCTGGTTCTTGCTGTTCTGTAACCTCATAGAAGCCTTAGAACAACTCCTGCAGAAAGCCTGCTGAGCCAGGTAATCCTTGACTTCTATGTGATACCTTGCATTTGCTCTTACTGAATCACAGATTTCTTTTCTTGCACACAGTTCCTGTGATTTATGAGTTCATTTTGAATTCTTCTCAGTGTCTGTGGTATGTGCAGACTTTCTGGGTTTCATACAATCAGTAAGCTATACTGCCTACACCACAGAAATTGCTAATAAAATAATTATTAATTTTAACTTATTTGTAATTTATTAATACAATAATAATTAGCATCAGCCCTGAAAGCAGCTCCCTGTGTACCCAGTGCAAGACAACCTTCTAAATTGATTGGAAATCATGAGCTGGTACTCTGTGAGAGCAATTTTCCAGTAAGTAACTTGTTCATTTTATGGAAGTTTCATTTGGAATTTTTTTCCTAGCCTGCTTTAAGTGTTATAGGGAGCCTGTTTGATTTCAGAGAATAAAGTTATTATTTTGAAGTTTTGATTATTTCATAAAATGATGGTTCATATTTTCACCTAATTCAGATAGCCAACATACATGTAGCATCCTTAATAGGTTTCAAAGATCAAAGATGCCTCCCTTCTTGCTTCTTCTCACAAGGAAAGGAGGTGATAGCATAGTGAGGTGGTGAGAAAGCCACCATGAATGTGTTAGGCTGATACAATAACCAGAACAGATATCGCTCTATCTATCAGAAAAACACAGCTGCTTTGAAAATAAATGACAGACTTCTTACAGACTAAAAAGAGATTTACAGCATAAAAAGCCCACAGCATTCATTTGCAACCATAGAGACAGGAGGCTAATTAGAGATAATCTGGAGCAGATTTGCCCTTTTGCAAAACAAGAAGTACTTACATTGCTTGAAAACTGACTGGTCTTTGATATATACTCCATGTCATCCTGGGGCCTGAGCTCCTGCAACCCCAGGTCCCTGGCTGCAGTTGCTGTGACTGGAACTTCTGTGGCTATAAGCATCATTATCTCCAAGCAAGCATCACTAATTTAATCATTAAGGATCTGGTCCATTTTTTTTTCTAAAATACATTGCTTTCCAACCCTCCCTCCTTCCAGTTCAATCTGGTGATTTGCTATAGCCATTTGGTGCTATATCACAGCCCTATGAAAGTATTCTGTATGAAGATTTAGGTAAGAACACAGCTAAGTATTCTTCACCAAGCAGGTCTTTACCCTTATTAATCCTCCCTTAGGACTCTGTCTTCTCTGTAATGCTCCACACATTCATCTCATACAAGCAAAATATAGTTGGCTAAAAAAATACACAGAAAGGAAAGGTCACATTTACGAAGCAGGAAATATTGCCTTCCTTCCCAAGAACAACAAAGCATCCAGTAAATCTTTAGCAATAAAGAAACAATAAATTTCTGCCAGTATATACTGGTCATACGAGAGAGGAAAGTTAAATTACTGCCGTCTGGCTTGGTGACATGATCCCCAGGCAGCTGGATGAAGCTTTTGCCTTGTTGCTCATTCTCATTCTTTAGCTTCAGTGGAAGGTGAATTGGGAACAGATGGGAGGTCCAGTTTCAAAACCATCATTCACCAACCCCTTTCCTGAACAAAGATCATTAGTTTGCCTTCAGGATTCATCAGCACTTGCCGGCTGGTCTGGAAGCCCAGTTATGTTGTTTAGGAGTCAGTTCACAAAGCACTGCGTTTGTCCTCCCACCCTGCTCCGTATACCCTGAGGAGCTGAAGTGAATCTGAATCAACCCTCTCTAAATATTTGTGCAAAAACTGACACACACCTTCCCCTTGGATGTTTGCAGAAAAATGGAAGAAAACCTAATTTGTATGCAGTCAAACCTTTTCTTTGGCTTTGAGTGCCACAGAATGCTACAATAAATAGAGGAGCCAGCGCTGCATATCTGGCTCTGCCAGAGCAATACTACCCATTTGTAAGCTTGGGATGTAATTTGAGTTACTATACAAATTTCCCAAGTGAATTAAGCACTCTAGATATCAAATATAGATCTACACAGGAGAAAAAAAAAACATCAGAAGAAAAAATAAATCCTTTGCACCTTCACCAGGGAAAATAAATGGATGTGTGAGTCAGTCATATGCCTCAAGTTGCAAGGGATTTTCTAGGCCCATTAGAAAAAGAAATCTGCCATAAGGAAGATGCCATAATGAGAGTTTCCTCACCCATAGTTAGCTGTCATAGCCGTTAACTTGTCTTTCCCAAGTTAAAAAAGAATTTCACCTGGTGGAAAAAATGCTTTGTTTATGCCTTTTCCCCTGTGTAGTTAGATGTGATGAATTTGTAACAGATTCCTAGGGAAGACAAGTCCTCCAAGGCAGAGCAAACAGTCATAAAAGTGGCATTTTCTTTAAGTTCTGGAGTCTTTTGTAATAGCTCTAAGACTTGATTCAGTGAGCTAGTAAGGCACACACTGCTTGTGCACAGTGTTTTCATTTCCTTGACATCCGCCAAGGATTTGCAGCAGCCCGAAAGACCAAGTTATTAGAAACAGATTTACCTGAGGTGTGAACTTCTGTAGATTTCGTCAGAAAATTTTCTTTCCTGAACTATTTGAAGCCATATTTCACCTTAATTTAGCAAACGCACAGTCCTTGATAATCAATGAGAGACTCCTCAGCTTTGGAAATAGATTTTTACACTTCATCTCTCCCTGCATGTTTTTTTTATGCATTAGGCCACCAAGCTGCCTAAGTAACAAACAAAAGAAAAGGTACACACAGTTTTCCAAGAGAAGAAAAATGCAGAAGCCTTTCATGATCAGAGTCCCTGCCTTGTGAATCCCACTTGAAAGCAGTGAAATCATCTCAGTTTCCCAGGGCCATATAACATTTTCAGTAGATATGTTGGTCTCATTATTTTATCAGTTGTGTCCCCCATTTTTGTAAATTTCTCTGAATCCTAAAATTCTCTGCGTAGAAGTCCTTCTGCCCTACTTTAAGGCAGGGTATAGTTTACCCTGGAAATACATTTGCCTAACAATATATTCTTAATTTGTAGCTTAATATGCATCTCTAAGCTACCTTCCTGCTATTTCAGTCAACTACTTCTTGTCTGTGGATATTAATATATATACATAAATATAACAATGATAAGTTTTATAACAATCTAAGTTTCAAAATCTTTAGTAAAAGCTTCCCATCAGCCTCTTCTTTTCCACCAGAATAAATCCAAATTTTAAGCATTTCTTTGCAAGTCTTTCCTACTTCAACTGCTGAGCAGTTCTCCTCCAGAACTTGCTTCCCTTCTCAATATCTGGTACCAAAAAACTTTAGCAGGACACCACCTTCAGAGGTCTACTTAAACTGTCCTACAAGGTTTTTTCTAAATCTCGAAGCCTTCAAAGACCCAGAGGAAAACACATAGTTTTCTTGCATGTTTTCTGCATCAAGCTGTTGTTCATGAGCAACAATATTTGTTTATATAGTTAGTTGTGCCTTTTTTTAATTCACACAAGAAAATACAACTCTTTCTGCAGGAAGCTCGTAGTCTTCTGGTCAAACTGTATCCACTGCTGGAGATTCATCATACCTGTAATGATGAAAGAGAGAAGGTGAAGAACACTCTGACGTTGTCTTTTAAGGTCTCTGTTATGATATGTGGAGGTGTCCCTGCCTGTGGCAAGGGGCGTGGAACCAGATGACCTTTAAAGACCCTTCCAACACAAACCATTCTATGATTCTATGCTTCTACAAAGAGAATCTAATTATTTTCTCAGAGCTTTTATTGCAGAGCCTTGTTCTATTACCCCATATTAAATCCTTTCTAGAAGTACTGTTGCTTGGCCATAATCTTGTATTTGTTCAACTGAATTTCTTGCATGTGCCATGCTTTATACTTCGCTGCAGCCTATCCTATTATTATTGAGCCAAAAAATAATTCAGAAAAATATCAAGTGGCAGAAAATCTTGCCTACCCAGTAGGTGGAAACTTTTGTATAATTCATGTATCTTAATTATACCAAAAGGCTGATAGTCATCAAGCTGTGACTAATCTGATAATGTTTAATTAATTTTTAGCAGTAGAGATGACAGACTGAGATTATGTTGTCTCTATTTGAAACCTGTGACATAGTGGCATGACACCTTAGGAGGTGCCAGGTAGCACAAGCAGAGGTCAATCACAACGTTCAAAAGTGCAGCTAAGCGCAAAAAACAAGCTTTCTCCAGGTATATAGAGGTTAATATTCAGTGTCTGTACACAGTTTAGCAGTTGACCAGAGATATAACGTTGGGTCCAGCATGCACCCTGCGACTCATCATGTTGGAGGCAGGGGAAGTTTAGAGCAGAACCATGATTATCCCCAAAGTAGAAAAGGTCATAGTATAAACCACTGTAAAAAAAAAAAACCATCTTCTGGAAAGCTGTATTATGGGAGCAAATACAAGCATAACACCGCTCACCCAGTATAGCAATTGGCATGGATTCTGTCTCCACGTGTACACTGTGCTTGCTGTACCCTGTTCATCCAGATGGGAGAATTACTCAGCTCAGATCAGAGGAAAGCAGAGAGCATGCCCTGGTCTCACTGTGCCTGGTATGGTGTGAGTCTCCCATTGCTGCTGTCCATTGGATCTACTACACATGTGTGCAGCAGCGTATATCCGTATATCTAATCAGATAGAGAAAAAGTTATTAACGTCAACAACTCTGGTTCATATGCCTTTCAAACTGTGTAGGTCCAGCCTGAACAAGTTTCCTTGACCTTGTCTCGTGCACTCTGGTCTTCTTCAGCCTCCACAGTGGCTACCAAACCAGCCTGTGTCAGTTTTCCCTAGCTTACTCTCTTGGTAGATCTTATCTACAACTGCTCCAGAATGTTGTCCTTTCGCCTCCAGGAGCCACCAGGGCTCAACATAGTATTCCAGATACTATGTATATACTCTTTATACTCTGCAATGATTTGTTTATATCAATGTCTTGTGCCACAGAATTCAGATTTTTCTGTCTGCATTAGATATTACTTATCTTTATAGGCTGAAAGGTCCTATTTGTCTTTTCTGAAGTACTGCAAGTTGAGGACTCACAGTCATCGTATGCTCAACTAATCTATTTGTTTTTCCTCCTTTATCATTTCCACTAGAGTTCCTAGCCTACATACAAAAAACCTTATGATTAGTCCCAAAATGTAGGAACTTGCCTTTTGATAGCTTGAATTTTGTTCTATTTCTATTGCTTCCCCTTGAGGGTCATTAAGTTCACTTGAACAATATCCCAATGCTCCTCTGTACTGCTATCTCCAAATTTTGTACCATCAGGAAATTCCTACAGCGCCAAAATCCCTAGTGAAAATATTACACAAAACTGAGCCTAAGAACAGTCCTTAAGTAACCTGGCTAGGAGCCTACTTCCAGTCCAACCCTTCCCCATTTAATATTCTCTTTTATACAGTTCTTCCTTCATTTTTAAACCCTATCTTCCTCATTTTAACTAACAACTATTCATGTAATCCTATATCAAATACTTTACTGAAAGGAAAATTAGAAGACCTGCTTTTTCCTTGTTTAGAGAAATGTTTAGTAAAATAAAAATGCATTTGCTAAGTATGACCAACTTTTAGCAAACCGAGGTTGTCTTGCCCTGATTTTTATTTAAATGCAAGCCTTTACTTTTTCCTTTTCCTCCAAATACATTCTAAACCTGGATATAGAACTGGGATCAGATCAATGGGGCAACAGTTGCAGAGAATATCTTTTTTTCCTCATAATTTTAAATATGATAGAACATCTTCTACACATCAAAAGACACATCTATTATTGCCCTCATTAGAGTTCTTGGCAGTACTAGATGACTGACTAGTCCAGCAACAAATAGACGCAGCTTTCTCTATTTGCTCTTTCTTTATTCTTGCATTAAAATGACTTTTTTTCAATATCATAAGTTGCAGCTACATCCTTGGTCTGAAAGAAAACCTGTCATTTTGTGCTGCTGTTGGTACTCTGCTCTTGGTGACACAGCATCACTTCTTGGTGGATGAACATCTGATACATAACTGTACCCTTCTCTTTTTTGTACACATTTATTTTAAGCCACTTGCTGTGAACCTTTATCTTATGCCCCCACACTGCTCTTTCAGTTTCTTCCTCCTTCCCCCTCAAAAACCATGGATAAATCTTTATTATTTCTACTTTAGGTAGACAGGCAGGCTAATGTTGCTTCAGGTATTAAAATTAATGAATCCCACAACTAAGACATTTCCAAAACAGCATGCTCCTTTATTTCAAGTCTGGCATGTTACCTTTTGGTGTCAGTTCAGGTAGGCAGATATTTCTTTCAGTGTTAATGGCTGTGCCATTCATAAAAAGGAGTATCTGCTCTATAGCAATTTCAATAACTTTCCATAATTTCTAATAGTTGATGTCTCTTCATGTTATGATCTTTTATATTGCACTACATTATAGTTATTCAATAAAGCATTTCTGCTTTTTTTAAATAAGTCATGCAAGTGGTTTAGACTATATCTCTCTGGTCTCTGCTATGGAATATAATGTCTTCTGGAATTTCAGTTGCATTCTGGTTTTGGAGGAAAAGGATAGATTTTCTAAGGGAAAAAAGAAATCACAGCAAAGAAGATACAAAAATAACTGGGTCTTGAATTAGTGCAAATTAATATAGTCTCCAGTGATCTGACTAGTTTATTTTTTCCTCAAAAGCACTGCAATGAAACAAGACTGTAAGTTTTGTGTGTGTTTTATTTCTAGTTTAATTTGCATTCTATTATTCCCTATTAGGATTTAAACAGAATAAAGCAAAATCCCAAACCAACAGGCATTCTTCAATCAGGGAATCAAGACAAATCTAAAAACTACTAAATGGAAAAAACATTATGTTATAGAGCAATAGGAGCTAAGTAAAAATTCATACGTCAATGCAAAGGTAGCAAAGAAGTAAACCTCTTTTGTACCAGGAATCTCTGAAACTTCCCATTCAGATACCTATGCTTTTAATGTGTCCCTGCTATTGTATCATAAATTATATCATAATCATGTGAAGATTTACATACCCAACAGTTACACCTGGGTATGTCCACAGGAGCTTAGCAGTCATTACTTTGCAAGCAGTTTCACAGGCAGCAACAGGCTTGTGAATCCAAAGTATCCTTGCACTTCAAGTGGAAAACATTTCAAACTTGTCCTTCATCTTACCTAGACAATAAAAGTAGGAGTCAAAATCATGGTTTATCCAGCGGCAAGACTCCCATGATGAAACTAAAAAGATACCGGCGAGCAAATCAGAAGCATCTAATGTGTTTTTAAAAGCAATGCAAATAAATCCTCATCTTCATGAAGGAGAAGGCATAAAAGATAACCTGCTTTGAAGATGACCTTCAAAAGGAGAAAAGAAACAAATCTGAGAGTAAGTACAGTCACAGAATGCCCCCAATAAGCAAGACTTGCAGAGGTCATTCTGCAGATAGATCAGTATGAATTAAACTTTAAACAACTGTTTATCGTCCTTGATAGATAATTCCTAACTTACCACTGTCACTAGGAAAGTGCCAAACAGCTAAGGTAAATTACATTTAATTGTGGAGAGATTCACAAAGTTCTAGAGTTTAAAAAAAAATGTTTTGAAATGGTTCACATAACTTACCAGCACAACATTCTTCAATATGTCTGTGTGGCGTTTCTGCAGACCTCCCGTGTTCACCATGCAAAATAAAATGGTCATTTGGAGGAGAGAGAACAGAACTGAAGTGTAAGTCTCTGCTGACTGTTGATGCCAGCCTTTGGTAGACTTTGTGGATTTAGACAATATCAGGCTGCTCTCTAAAGGTTCTGAACTTAAAATAAAATAGTAATGAGAGTAAAGGGTTAAATATTATCAGGGAACAGAAAATATCTATGTAAAATTTGGCTTTGTTACGAAGAACTTTGTATGTGTATATACCTACACATATGTGTATATATTTATATACACAAATATATAATTTCCTCTCCTCAATCACTTTGAATCCTTTAAATGAAACATTTAAATACAGCACTGAACAAAGCAGGAACTGGGAACATGAAAAAATAGAAAAGGAGGAACACTAGTAGCAAATGCACAAGATAAGTAAAGTGAATAGGCTGTTTCAAGCAAAGGCAAACTGTGGACATTTCCTTCATTCTCTAGATTTCTCTTTTGTTTGAATGGCTAAAAAATGTATTCCTAAAATACCATGAAAACTTCCACTCCAACTGTCTATTCTCTCATTGAAGTATTCAGCAAGGATTAAGGGTAGGACATTTTCTAGGGATATTACTGCTCCTTTAGAAATGGGCTCCTTTCTCTGCTGAGTCCTTTTGCATTTTTCTTCTAGCTCAGTCAGACGATAGAAAAAAAAAGATGAAGACCACTCACTTCTTCATTCTGTTACCTATATGAAAGGATGAGGGAAAGACCCAGATAAATGGCTACTTTTGAAGTCGCTACTGGAATGGATATCTTATAATTAGAGACTGATAATACCCATAGTGTGGGAAGCCACATTGATGGGTGCTTTACAAATATACAAAAAGCAAGGTCATACAGTGCTTTTGCATTCATAGAGTAACTCCTCCTGCCCTCTCTAGTAATGGGGAGCCAGTACAATGAGAGAATTTGACCCTCAGAATGGCTTGCAGAATTGCTAGCTTCCTCAATTACCCTGCTCACATATGGGGAGACCAAAGAAATGCATCACACCATAATATGATTGTCCCTCATTCAATCTAGGGAGATCATTATCTCTGGAGCTAATAGTACAATATTTAATCCAGCAGAGTGTATTTAGAGTTGCTATTAAACAACAATATTGAACTAAGCAATAACCAGCCCTTGTCTCAGCTATTTTTGAGTCCAGCAATATATTATATGCATCACTGGCTTTCTCTTCTGGCATCTGTAAACTCTTTTGACTAGTTAAATGCTCCAGCATTGATACTAGAAGCAGCAATCACTACATGCTGATTTGCTACTAATGAAGGAAACGGATCCAAGACCTAGGGTCACCTTCCTGTATCTACAGTGCATTCTAATTTTTCTAAAACAAGGTTTATTTGCTAGGAAGAGGAAGAGGAAGAGGAAGAGGAAGAGGAAGAGTTCTGCTGATTTTGTTGTACTGCTCTGAAAGGAAAGCAAAATAAACAGATAATAATTTCTCTGTCTCCAATTGACATGAGACCTCCTGTAGTACTTTTGTCTGCAAAGACAGGAAAAATTGAAGTGTGTGAAGCAGAGCCTCAGTTTTCTTCATCTTGAGTCAAGCCACACTGTGTGCATACATGTGTGTAAGTCACTGCTAGAAGTTTCTATCTATACATAACCACTGTTTTTTTCAACTCTTGTCTCTTTCTTTATACTGCAAAGCAGATGACAGAAAACTCACAAGATAAATCCCAATCAGCAAAGAAAAACAATTGCAATTCCTTGTTCCTTCATACTGACTACTTATAGTCCCCAACAGCTGCCAAGTGACAGCAATGGCAGGCAAGCCAGTTGTCGATACAGCCTACTGGGTGTTGCATTAAAGGGGGGGAAGATAAACCTCTTACTTTATAAAAGGGAGCCAGGAACAGCCCTAATACACAACTATCAGTCCGAGTGCGTCTGGTATCGGATTCACTGATAATTCAACACAGGGACAGTTCCTATATGCAACTATCAGACCGAGCGCGTCTGATATCGGATTCACTGATAGTACACAAACAGTTACAACTATCAGTCCAAGCACATCTGACATCGGATTCACTGATAATGCACCACACTGTGCTCACAAACTCTCACAGTTACACTGAATTTATTAATGCAGCAGGTACAGGTTCTTATGGATTTACAGTGATAAATACTGTCTGCAAAAGCACGTGCAAATAATAGTTACATGGATACAAGCGCTTGATAAAGTTAACACAGCAGAGCTCTAGAATATACAGGTGACAGTAAGAGTAACTCTATAGAGATTCTAAGTTTTCCCGGGGAAAGCCCTGGATACAGTGCAAGTCTTACCCACAGGCCTCCTAATGGGGGGAAGGGAGGTGCAGCCCGTCGACCGGTCCCGGGAGTCTGTTGATGTTATCTTCCTTGACTCGTTCATGATGGTGTCTTCCCCAATATCCCCCTTTCTCTTGGGTCATTTTATATTATTTTTACCTTCAAGGCAGAGCTTGAGTGACTCTAGTCATGCATACCTTTATTACTATTGGTGCAAATTTCTCTCGCCTCAATTTAAAGGTATATGAGACCAGAAATCCAGAGCGCATGCTCAGAGAGGGGTGGTCTCATTTCGGGGGGGGGTTGCATTGGAGATGGGTGTGTATTTTAGCATGTAAATGCATTATAATGACATTATAATGAAGCAAAGTTCACACTAAGGATGGTATTTTGTCAAAAGATGACAGGCTGCTGGCTCAGGGAAGCAAGTATGCAGCTTATCAGTTTGCTGCACCATCTAGTCCCTGTCTTTTTGCTGAAGTTAGGACAAAGCGTAACCGCGAGATCTCCACCTTGCTCCACCCTCCACCTGTTACGGGAATCACTGTGAAGTGCACATTCCTGACATACCAGGTATGGCTGCATCTCGCCCTGAGAGGCCCTGAAAGTCCGTTTCTCTCTTATGTGTGGACAATGCTGCATTTTGAATACAGATTTAATCCCCAATTATCCCATATTTCCTAATTATTCCACAGTGGGCTTTCCCATCCCCCTTCCTGAAGGAATAAATCTGTCCTGTAAATTGAGGATATCAAAATCTTGAAGTGTGTCATTAAAAAATCTTGGCTGGCACTTCCACAAGCTAGACACATATAAAAACCTATTGGGCCGCATGAAGGTACCATGTTTGTATGCTGTTTATATGGGTTCCAGATATGGTGTTACAATGTTTTTACTTCCTTAGTTTTCTCCAAGTTCTGTGAAATCTTGCGGGGGTTTTTTTTCCCTTCATCTGTTTCTTAAATGTCGTGTTGTCTTGGTGGGGCTAAATACCTGTCACATTCCACCAGAGGTGGCCATATTTCTGGAGGAAGAGTGGACAGTTTTCCTTCATCACAAAGTACCACATACACAAATAAACCAAAAAAAGTGAGTTAGAAATAGTTCAGGAGCACATGTACCGATGTTAAGTTGTCAAGCCGCAGGCACAGAAAGATTTCCTTTATTCCCTTCACTTCCTTGTCTTGTCAGAAACAGTCCCAGTCCCACCCACAACCCAGTGCTTCTCAGCAGTGGTTAAAGTAAGAGAACTTTCCTTGAGCAGCCTACTGCTGAGGGTACCATGGAAATAGCAGATGTAAAAATCTCAGCTGTCACCCTCCTAATGAAAGACTGAGGTGATGATGAACACAGGCAAATTCATTATGAAAATGAGTGTTGATTCCTGGTACGGGTGATAAACAGATGTCTCCTTTTACCTCATCTCCTTTTCCTGCACTAGCCTGCAGATGATACTGAGTGAGGATAGTTGATTAGTGTGGAAGGAGATCATTTAGAACTTCGTTGGACTGAGGCTGGAGATATGAGCCTGTGGAGAAGGAGAAAAGTCATTTAAAGGGATTATAGATTTACAGGGAGAGGACAATACAAGAAAATTCTAGGAACTACAAGGACAATAAGGATAGGCTAAGAAAAGTCGCAGACTTGAATACTTTCTTCCAACAAAAATTTTGGATTTAAGACACATTGCTATCTGTTAGGATGGAGTTCCAACAGTCTTAGAGCCTGAGGATGAATTAGAATGAGAACCACAGCAATCTGCTTTTCCCCTGTATTTCACTCATTTCCAGCAGCAGTGTTAATGAGGATGTAGTTTATGGTACAGTTAAAACTGAGATTAAGAACACTGCACAAATAGCCTGAAGGAGGCGTAGATGCATGAAGAAATGTGCAGGAAAAATATCATAAAAGCTCAACCGTTCAACAAAATGACTTTGAAAGTTTATATTATACACAGCTGCTTATAGATTTTTTTTTAAGGCAAAAAAGACCCGTGGTGATCCTGCAGCCTCAAAGTCTCACTAATATTAATGGCCACACTTCACCAAGGAATTCCTCTACTCAGCTCAATAATTTCTGGAGTGGTTAAAACTTCCCTCTTAGAAAGAAATATCATTGCAATTCAAAGATTGAGAGTGATGGAAAGCCTTCCTTTATCTCTGAGCAGTTGGCCAAGGTTGTTAATTATCTCTGCTGTTAAGAAAATAAATAAATCAGAAATAAAAAGATATTACTTACATTTTTAATTCATCCAGTTTCAATTTCTAGCTACATTTCTTGTTATGACTTTGTCTAAAATTAATGAGTCTCCTCCCACTCTGCACTATATACTAGGTATCCCCATTGGAGACATATAGAAAATGTGATCAAGTTAGCTTTTAACCTTATTATAGACAGGAGCAGCAAAATCTCTCCTACACTGAACTTTAGGGACTCCTTCTACAAGTGAAGAAGCAATTTATTCTCTTTGTCAGTGCAGGGCTCTCTTGAGGGATTCTGCAATATCTTCCAGAAATGGTGGCTGTGCTCAGACACAGATAACTGCGATGCAGGTGAGGACTGAAACTATCTGCTCAATGTACCTCAAAATTCAATTCATAGAAACAACTTTTCCACACTCAGGTCACGGAAATCCTTATCCTAGACATGAAGATCCAAGCCTCAGTTCTCATATCTCTTGACCAGCCGTTCCTCAGCCACATCAGCAGAAAAAAAAGTGGACTTACGAAATGATGTGAAGGGAGAGTGAAAGTGGAGAGGACACCAGGCCAGAAGGGCTCAGGCGACATCTCTTACCTTTACAAACCGTGACACTTTGGTTTCTTTTCCTGCTTTTGAAACCAGAATGACACCAGGACTAAGAAATTCATTAAGTATAAGGGACCAACCCATAAAGTTAGGCTCATAAAATATTGGTAGAGGAATGTGAGCTGGCAGTCTCATTCATTTTAAATAAGTTTACAACATAGAATTACATCCTACATTCCAGATTGCACTGAATAATGTGAATACCAAACCCTCTAGCAGAGGGCAAATTTAGCTTAGTAGGTTGGTTGATTTTCGTTCTGGGCTTTTTTTTTTCCTATTTCCTTCTCTCTAACCTTCCCTCTAGTAGATAACAAATAAGTTCTTCTATTTCTTTTTTTCTTAAATCTCACCAATATTACTTTGTTTGCATTGTGACTGAGTCTTGTCAAGGACTCAAGGGAGGAAGATGTAAAGAGACCTTGGGAAAAGTCTTAGAGTAACTCTCTGAAGCGTTTCTGATTTTTCAGATTTTTGAGTTATCCATACACTGTCCACCCACAAGGTGCAACCAATTTAAGTTGGTGGAATTTTAAGGGCATAAACCCCATTGACTGTGAAAGGAAAATAGGACCTTTGCTGTCTGTTGGGACTTTTACAGCTTCACCTGCTCCCAAAGGAAGATATCATACTGTACCCAGGTACATCAGCAAAAGCCAGAGCCCTTTCACTAAGGCAGGTGAAAGCAATTTAGAAAGAAAGATGCAGATATCCATGCATGAATTTCTGCAGATTCGCAGCACTCCATACTGTTCCAAGGAATAGTCTCCTGTCCTGTTACTACCTGTCTGTTAGAATTACTTGAACATTTCAAGCTTGTTGCTCCACGATTGTAATGCAGTTGCATCTGTGGTAAATCACTGGAAAGTCCAGCAGTACTGGATAGAGCAGTGAAATTCAGGACAAAAAGGCACAGAATTCTTTAAGTCAGAGTAGCCTGCTCTTATCCCTCACAGCTCTTCAGAGAAGAGACATGGAATTCTTTAACACACCAAAGGTAGAGAAGGATCCTCCTAACTAATTAACCTGCTTTAGAAACATACACTTTTGTTTAAATTACAAGATGCAAATCCTCTTTGCCATCAATTTATATTTTACATCTTACACTGCTTTTCACCCTGGGGGAGGGATTTTACTGAAGAAAGAGACATATAACTATGAAATAATTTACACAGATTTGAAAAAAACCGCCAAACACACAGAACCACAAAACAAGCATGGTACACCGTACCTTCTCCAAGAACAGGCATTAAGTCATGGATGTTAATTCATCAAATTAATATAGCCCATAGTACTATGTTAAGAAACCATAGCTATAAAGAAGAAAATTACATATTTAAGCACTTTGTGACTAATACGATATGTTCCAAACCTAACATTGTTAGGAAACTTCACAACTCCTTGAATACATCTTTCCAAACGTATTAATAAAATCTCAAATGAAGACCCAGGGTTTGAAGTCCTTAATCATTACAGTGATCTTAATTGGCATTGATTTGTCACCCAGCTGAGAGTTCTTCACTTCCACAGGGAATACCTATTTTCACAGGAGTAGAAATAACATCAATCCAAAGAGCACATGATGCTAAATTTAAGCATTTTTTTAGCTGGTTTCTGAATAACCCAGTAATTGACAGGAGCATTACTCATCACAGAATCTAAGCAGAAAGTCTCCTGAGAGCAGTTCTTTTTTCTCCTACTAAAAAATGCATGTTTCCTTTCATTATTTCCTTTGAGCATAAGGCATCAAAAAGGAATAGAGCTTCCTAAACATGTTAATAGTTTAAATGAACTGTATGCTTGGATATGAAATTAACAGTTTCAAGTAATTGCAAGCAGACTATACATATCCATATGTAATAAGTGGCAGAATGTATGAATAGACATCCATTTAGGAGGAAAGAAAACTTTTAACAGACATATCAGGATTCTACACAGAGCATGTAGATGGCAAGAGCAAGTCAATGCAATCCAGCCACATTTAACTGATGTAATGTCTCATGCAACACTGGTGTCACAAAGCCAATTTCATGAGCTAACAGGAAGCAGAGCCTGACCTGAAAACTTAATTAATACTGCTGGTTAATCCAAAAAGATTGCCAGGGAATCATGGTTCATTTTCAATCCAGCTCCTAGATGACATTTAGCTGTCACCTAGGTACAAACATGGATAAGTCCCATAATCACCTTGGACCTCTGAAGCTGAAGGTAGGCTTTGGATGGAGTCCACTGGGCTCTGAAGCAATTCACCATGACTTGATGACCTGAAAGGAAAGAAATAATAAATTTGGCCTGATTCAGTTGTGCAGCTGGTGGTTTGTTTGCAGCCAGCACTCACTTTTCCCTGTGAATGAGATGAACCTGTGACCTGGTATGTATTAACCGAGCTTTTCAACTCAGCTGGAAGTCAGAAGGAATTAGCAGCTGTAGCTCCACTGTCTAACTGTACACAGCTTGTAATCGGAGGGAGTAGATGCACAGGGTATGTTGCAGCTCTTGGCATTCATAATCTTCACAAGCACTTGCTACAAGGAAAAAACCCCAAATAATCCCAGGGGATAGCTCAACAGGAAAAAGACTCCACAGTTATTTTAAGCTGATTTAATTGCTTTTCCTGCTGCCCTTTACCATCAATGCTCTGTGCTGGACGACAGAAAGGAAAGTGGCCCACTGGTGAGTTATGTCTTTCAGATTTGACCCATTCCAACTTCTCCAGTGCTATAGAGAAAATAATTTAATTTTTTTGGATTAGGTAACTAAACAAAAAAGGGTCTGATTTTGCAAAGACATCATATTCCAGTGAGGAAAGATTTGTAGAACTTAGAGCAGCAAAGAAAAATAACTTTCTTGAAGAAAGTAAGAAACTGGGCTTCTGACCGGAAGCAGCCTCAAATCCTGCTGCAAAGCCTGATCCAGAGTAGGTCTAGCACCAGGGGTAAAGTATTCAACAAGTCCTAAGAGAAAGCATTTATTCCTGGGGTCACCATCAGTGGGTTAGGAATAATTGACCTTTAATGATAAGATGTTGTCATGGGTTCAGCAGCAGCAGTAATTTTTTCTGCTTCTTGGTAGCTGGTGCAGCACTGTGTTTTTGATTTTGGGCCTGGGAACAGCGCTGATAACACCAGTGTTTCGGTTACTGCTTAGTGATGTTTTGGTCTGGCCAAGGACTTTCTGAGTTTCATGCTCTGCCAGGGAGGAGGGGAAGCCAGGAGGAAGCAGAGACAGGACACCTGACCCAAACTGGCCAAAGAGGTTATTCCATACCACAGCACGTCATACCCAGGATGGAGGACGGAGAGGAGAGACCCAGAAGGGTGGGGGGTGCACTGCGTGGTCGGGCTTGGTTTTAGGTGGTGAGAAATTGTATTCTTTCCTTGTATCTCCCTTGTCATTATTATTATTGGTGGTAGCAGTAGTGATTTGTGTTATACTTTAGTTACTAAACTGTTCTTATCTCAACCGGTGGGAGTTGCATTCTTTTCGATTCTCCTTCCCATCCCTCCGGGAGTGGGGGGCAAGAAAGAGGGGGGAGTGAGTGAGCAAAACTGCGTGAGTTATAGAGGCTAAAACCACGACACATGTACATATTGACCTCAGTTCATCCAGTTGCTTTTTTTTCTCTCCTCCAAGGTTTGCATTTCCTTGAAGGCTGGGGAGATGTAAAGAAGAAATAAATTACTAGCAAAATATCATGTTTCTGCTCACACTCTGCCCCCATCTATACTGATATGGATCGTGCCATTCTGCATCTGATGCCTTGGTGATTTCACAAAATGAAGATCAAATAGAGAGGGTCTAGCCCATTGCAGAAAATCTGCTAAATTGATACTGTTGGTTCTACCAACTCTTATGTCTGGCCTGCTGTGCACCAGTGTTAAATTAAGTATTATATTAAACCATTAATTAACAGGGTGGCAAAGAAAGGTTTAAGGAGAAACATAAAATAATTACCTGTCACAATTTAAGACCTCCCAGAACATCCAAATTTAATTCTTGTTTAGTCAAACAGTGAAGAATTTTAATGCCCAAGATCAGAGACTGATTGGTAATGACAGAATTGTCTTATTTGAATAGGGAATAATTTAAATTTCCTTCATTAAATATACTATTAGTATTATACACTATAGTGCGTAATAATTCTGCTTTCTTTCCATCATATATTATTCTATCTTATACCAGAATGAGAACCTACAAGTCATCAGTGCCACTCAGCTGTCAATATTTAACATATCTGTTGATTTCTTTGTAGAGTTTCTCTTGTCCTCATGAAAAAGTCCTGGACTCAACTATTAATAAGGCTCCTGGCTTTTTCTTAGTGGTGTGACAAAGAAGAAACCATTTTGATTTAGGGAAATCACAGCTTCCTAGTTAGGATCCACTGTGATATGCAATCAAGGCAGGCTATCCAGGAGAGTATCCGTATTGAATCAAATGTACCTATGTTACCATTATAAGAATATTTGTAGGACTAAGCAGTCATTAGGAAAATGAAACTCAATTTAAGAGAAGAAAATTTACTCAATTTAATTTGACTATGGAGTGATTATATTCTTGTGAAGATGTAATATCTTTTTTGAGATCAACGTATACTTAGAGAACACAGTTAAGCTTTTAGTCTTGTAGCTCCTTCATCAAACCCCAAGGATTAACATAGCTGCAACACCAGTAAAACCCACTATTACAGAGCAAAACTGCTGCATTGCAGTCACTGCAAATGTAAGGGTTCTACTACACCCTAGGTGATAAAATCTGTTCTGCCGTAGGATGGAGTTCAGCTGTGAAGCACATTACCACCCTGCTGCATCAGAACAGAGCACTGTTGAAAAAGATGGCTTAGTAACTTGCACTAACACTTAGCAAGCCAGACATCTTTAATCTGTGCACTTTAATATCTCAGGCATGAGCAAAATTCAAACCACAATATTAGTCTCCACTACTCGTTGTATCTAATCTGAGACTGGCAGCTTTTGAAAGGCAAGCTCTGTTACTGGTCCCTAGGTTTGTTAGCCAAGGAGATCTGGCTTCCACAGCCTGCCTGCTTCCTAAATAGTCTCTTGGGAGGCTGCTGCCAGGAGCAGCAATTAGTGTTGATTGAGATGAGATTTGTTATGATGGAGACACCTGTCTAAGCAAAAACTGGACTAGAAGCATTAACTCATTTTACACAGCCATTGGTAACAGCTTTTGGGTAGTACTAACAAAGCTGGCTCTAAACTGATGGCTTATGTATAGGTCTCTTCATCCTGAACCTTATGTTCTTAGTTTGAGGAAGAAAATGGCACGATGACACACAGTTTCACTCTTTCCTTTGTTATCAATGGTCAACAATTGAATGAGCAGTTAATTGAGACTTCAGCCACATTCATTAACCACCTACGGTTATTACATTTACCTCAAGCAAGGAACCTATATCTTGCTCTCAGCCTTCCCTTAACTTAGATGTCTCAGACTGGATGTCTGACCAGTCTCCATTTTACTGGCTCAGGACCCTTGATAAAAATCACTAGCAGAGCTGCTTTGCAGCATAGAAAAAAAGAGTATTTTAGATTGTTTAATAAAGGCAGTGTCATTTTCAATTTTACAACAAACACTCCAGTAAATTCTACGTCACATCACCAAGGAAACTCACTGCAATAATTCAGTCAAAGCCAAGGAGAGGATTTCTGCAACAGTTTAATAATAACAATGTATTCTTCTCTGTTGTCCTTTATCCAAGGATATCAATGCTTTTCACCAATATTAATTCATTTTCTAAACACAACTTCAGAGTGTAATTTCAGGAAATTAATTGAGTAAGACATTCCTGTGTATCAAAACTGTTGCTCCCTTGACATCTCTCTGCAGAGCAAGAAAAATCCCCATGAGCATCTCCAAATCACATGGCAAGAAATTCCTTTCCTCATTGTATGCTTTTGTGCAACTAACATCTTGGACATGACAAATGTGAAAATTAAGAAGGTATAATATTCTTGCATCTACTTTGCAGTTCATCCAAATTCTCTTTTATGGTCCCCAGACTGGAATACATAAAGCAAAGAGTTACAAAGACTGCTGGGTGATGAAGGACATAAATAGTTGGATTCTTTTTCAACCATGACCTTATCCTACACGTCTGTATGCAGAGCTCCTGTAATGGCATAAAACAGTGGATCATGATCACTACCCAAAGTGTTGAAAGTAGAGAGAAAAAAGGCATCATAATGGTCATTAATTGAACAGAGTCACAGGCTCATGAGGTCTTGAACATTTTTCTGATAAATGACTCAGTTTCCCTGTTCAGGAAAACAGACCTATTCCGTTTACCGCAAGAGCAGTGCACAGGTTGATTCAGTCCTGTGCACAGGAGACAAAGAAAGGCAAAGTACTGTCCAAGCACTTTAGGATCTCTCAGTACTGCAACTAATACCTGTAGCTTATATTTTTTGTGCTGCCTTTACATCTACCTTGATTTCCTTTCAGTCTTTTCTCTCTATTTTTACATAGGTCAACATGACCTACATTCAGGTCACTGCAAGTCCCCTGATCGACTTTGTACCTTCAGTGAAGATTCATCCTCCTAGTTTTCTAAATGTTAGTACTGTGCTTTCTTTGCAAATATGGATTTTTAACACTGTCCATGGCACAATCAGATACATATCCTAATACGCTGAAGGGGACATTGCAGGGGGAAAATGAGAGAAGAAATCATATGTGTTGCCTGGACAAAAGGACTGACCATTACACACAACTTGAGAACATTACTGTAAAACCAGTGAAGGGCCAGCTGCTGCTCAGTTATAGCAAGCTATAACTCAGCTATGAATGACACAACTGTGATTTCACATGCAGAGATAACTATTGATTTGATCATCACTGGAAGGGTAAAGATACAACTTCCCCTTTCCCACACTTCTCCCTGTAGCCCATCACCTTTCAGAAACATGACACACCCAAGTAGCTCATAGCTGGCATGCCACAGCGCACAGAGAGTGTTTTAAGGCACAGGATGACTGTGGCTTGTACAAAATATATAAACCTGCCGACTTGTTCCATAGCTGTAGGACATTTAATCCATACCAGTGCTTTCTCTCAGCTGGGGCTAATCAGTGTTTATTCAATGCTAACTATGGTTCACTAGGAGCAGAGCCAACCCCCCTGGTTTTCTTCAGTGTCAGTTTATGCATGAGAAAATCATACCGGGTCAAAAAAAAGACCTTTCAGTTCAGTGTCCTGTGCCCAGCTCCACCCCACAGCAGATGCTTAAGTGGAGAAGGCAAGCAGAAATATCTGCCAAGAAATGTTCCTCCAGCCTTATGAAGACAGGCTGAGAAAGTTGGGGCTGTTCAGCCTGGAGAGGAGAAGGCTGCGTGGAGACCTCAGAGCAGCCTTCCAGTATCTGAAGGGGGGCTATAGGGACGCTGGAGGGGACTATTCATTAGGAATTGTAGTGATAGGACAAGGGGTAACGGGTTCAAACTGAAAGAGGGGAAGTTTAGATTGGATATGAGGAAGAAATTCTTTACTGTAAGGGTGGTGAGGCACTGGAATGGGTTGCCCAGGGAAGTTGTGAATGCTCCATCGGTGATGGTGTTCAAAGCCAGGTTGGACAGAGCCTTGGGTGGCATTGTTTAGTGTGAGGTGACCCTGCCCACGGCAGGGGGGTTGGAACTAGATGATCTTAAGGTCCTTTCCAACCCTAACTATTCTATGATTCTATCTATAATTCTGTGGCCTTCCAGAGTCGGAATAAGTCAGGACCTTCCAGGGTGAGAATTTAGGTCTTTATTATTAATCTCCCATAATCTCCCACAATCTCCCACATTGGGGTCTTTATCATTAATCTTCCATTTATAAAGCAAGTGGACTCTTGCTTTATAAATAATTCAGTTCATTTCTGGATCTCTTGGAAGTTCTTCCTCAAATGAGGTTTGGTACCACAGCAAATACAAATGACCACTTCTGGTTTGCTGGGAACATGCCAGCTAGCAACTTCGCACACCCACAGCTTGCCTCCAGTGGTCTTGCAATGGGCAGTGTATATACTGAGGTCTGATAAGAGATGAATGTGTGCAGTGTGATGGGTGGCCTCTTCTCAGGCAGTGTGCAAACATAGTTTTAGGGGAGCTCAGTGGTTCCTGAACCATTAGAGAGCCCAAGAGTGTTTGTGGTTATGCATTTTTCCATTTCTCCACAGCACAAAAGTAGGAAGAAGAAAGCAGGGCATCTCAACTTTGTCAATAACATGGGGAATTGTAAGTAGACAGCAGAGCAGAAAAACCCATTGCTCTCTACAGAGTGCTATTACTATTGCTTAATTTGATCCTCTGCCAACTCAAGGCTGGGAGCAGAATAGCGCTGGAGTCACGCTATTCTTCCCACCTTCTGCATTTCCAGAACAAGTCTGGTCCAAGGTCTGAACTGCAGAAGCAGCCCTTCACCTCTCTGCCTTCTCCTATAGGCCTGAGTAGGAACATGTGCATGAAACTGGTTTCCACTCTTTTACCAGTACCCAGATAACTCTTTCGTCAAAGACCGTTACTGAGATTTGCTTACAGTGAATGAAGTTTCTATCCAGCACCAATTTATTTTTCTGGCTTCTCTTTCCACCAAGTTGGCTTGTTCTCCTTCCCTTCCCAAATCCCAACAGCTCAGGCAGGCAGTGTTGCTGCATTTCTCTATAGAAGTTTAAAAATAGGGAGCAACTTAAACTGTGATTAATTCTTCTAAAATGTAATCATTAACTGCCAGATGCCAGTATGAGTAAGAGCAGTGCTGCTGCTCTTCAGGACTTAGCGGGGATCTCTCTAGATGAAATCTTTAGTAGAAAAACTGAGACTGCGGAGCTGTGAAGCTGTCAGTGCTGGGCTAAGGAGCAGTGCACAGCATCCAGAGAGATTTAAAATCCAGTAGTGAAACCTGTGCTCAAATCCTGAATCAAGAGTGGGCAGAGCTAAAAATAAAAATAAAATGATCCCTCTTCTGAAAGAACAGTTTCTTTCTGAGTAACTGAGGGACTATTACTTGTGCCTGGTATTCCTCATAGAGTCTACATATTGTATACTGATCTCCTATTGCTTGCACTTTATAGCATGCATACCAGTAAAATCCCATATTCTTTAGAACTTATGGAAAATGGCTGAGACATAACAAAAATTATCGACATATAGTCATAGCAGATTAGTTCTGATTATCTTTTACAATTGTATGCATACACACATACACATAAACTTAAACAAAAATAAGATTTCCATCAGTTCAATTTATTATACATTTGTTTAAAATCCTAAATTAGACTAGGCTTGAATGTTAACAATAGCAATGAGCAGTTTCTCAAAGGGTTTAGCCTTATTACTGAGCTACACTGGTAATAATAACGCCTGAATCCAACAGCTTGTTTGCATGGTCTGCTGCATTCTTGCATGAACTATTGACCATCTGTGTAACAGTTTCCTGGGCAATGGATTGAACCCAAACACATGATGATCCCATATTGGCAATTATGGGGGGGAAAAAAAGAAGTCTTTGCTTTCCCCCAGAATCAAAGGCTTAATAAAAGTAACTTGAAGTAGACTCTGTTGCCAGGAGCTACAGTGGGGAGAATGAATGCCGAGAGATTTTTAAGGATGTATTTTTATTTACATAAAAGTTTCAAAAGGAGAAGAAAAAGCATGAGAATGGGATTAAGGGCTGAAATAAAGTGAATAATAGATAGTAATACTTTGCATAGAATAGAAAGCCATTGCAGCAACAAATACCCAAGGTGTGGATTTGTAGAACCACATCCTAATTTATGAGGTCTCTTTTGACATCAGCAATGTATTATAAGCGTGGTGCCTATTCGGAAGCATGTTAAAGGCACTTACACTCTGTGTGCAGGCAGAGAGGGAGTTAAAGGCTTTATGAGCTGTTTTATTAAACTTTGGGAGTGTGCTTCCACTACATGGAGCCATGAATTCAACACAATTTACATTGTGATTGCTGTGAGCTGAGTGCACACACAGTTTTTGGTTTGTCTAACAAACACTCACTCGATAAGGCATATTGAGTTAGTGACTTCCCATCCACAGCCCAGTCTTGCAGGAGGAAATTTGAGAGGTCTGGGTGACCATAGCCTGCTTGATCCTGTTAAACTGATGTAAGCTTTCTTTAATTATTTCTGCATGAAGACACCCCAGACTGATTCGTTTCCATTTATTCACCATTTCTAACACACACAAACACACACTGATTTAAACAGCAGGAGCAGATGAAGATGCTCTGACACCCTGACTGTTTGCCTGTCCCATTGCCACAGGTTACTGGCCACTAATTCAGTATGACCAAACAGGAACATGAACACATATCTCAATTGCTTCTGTTTCTTATTTGAGATTTTAGAATAAAATTACTTTACCAGACAGTTTAGTCTAAGGGCCTGCAAAAAGGGAGAAGGACATGTTCATTTTGCCACTCTGTCCTGGGCGCAATGATCTTCAGGATAAGGGCAAGGAGACCTGGAAAAGTTACAGTGCCTTTAAATCTGACTAGCTTTAGAAAAATCTGACTCTCACCCCTTATACCTATCCTTTTATAAAATACATTTACCAAACTTTCAAATGAGTTTGATCCAATCAATTTCAAATCACTTTAAAATTTATATCAGTGCACTTTGCATCTAGGAAAACCTTTGATGAGCTCTTTACCAGGGTCTTGACTCTACAAGCACTGAAGTACACTCTTCATTTTAAGCACATTCCTCGAACCTGTTGATCTCAATCCACTTCAGTGGATTATAAACACGTACTTAAAGTCAGAGGCCTATATCAGTGTTCGCTTAATACAAATTTGTCATTGCTGAAGTGGACTAGATTTAGATACACCAAAAATGAAGCTGATTCTTTAATATTTTCCTGATTTGCATTGGCTTCTCACAGGCTTATCATTAAACACATTTGGAAGCTTTGCTAAACTGGAAACTAAACAATTGCAATAGAAATATGTTCAGAAATGATAGACTGGATGGTAAGCATTGTCTGTATATCCCATATGATAGCCATGAATTCATAAGAATTCAGTAGTCAGGAGCAACTCAAAAGATTTCCTGGAACTAGAAGGGAAGGAGGATTTGCCCACCAGATAAGCAAGTGTCTGCTGCATTGCTGGTCATGCATGGGTGAATTATGCATTATTTGGGAGAAAAGAGCTAGAACACCCTAATCCAGCGGCATACCATCAGTATAGCTCCACAGTTCCAGCTGGAGATGTACAGCAGTGCCTCAAGTGTTTCTCTGGAAAGTAGCACCACAAGAAAAGCTATCCCATGCAGCTATTGGGCAACAAAACGCATGCTCAGGCATATACACTGACATCCAGACCTTTCCAGCTTTTCTGATCGCACCTCCAGCCATTCATTCATACAGCAATACAGGCTTGGCTGATCACAGCCTCCCAGTTTTACTCCCTCCGTGTACTGATCAGTACCTCAACATCTAACTGTAAAAGACAGCAGCAGCCTCCAATTCAGGCTCAGGTGAAGAGCACACATGACCATTGTCAGTCACACTACCATCTTGCCAAATGACTCCTCTTGTCCTCTTAACTCTCCCTCCCTGAGTAAAGCCAGACACATTGCCATACTAAGGTAAAGCCAACAATCTGGTCCAGTATTTGACAAAGCACAGGAATAAATCAAAGAAAGAAAGGTGAAAGAGCCCACAACAAATACATATGTGATGATTTCCCTCCTGTACCTAACCTAGATCTCATCCTAATGCCTCATGCAGAAGAACATGGCATGAAAGATCAGTTTAAGATATGAATCACTGAGTGATCTCTCTTCACTATGTTAGTTAGCATTCAACACTATCATCTTTATTTTTCCACATAAGTGGCCAATCTATTTCTTAACGTTTCAAACTGTCTAGACTTCAACAATTTCCTGTGGCAACGAGTTCGTAAGTCTAATTACGTATCATACAAAAAAACCATTTCTTTAACTAAGTTTTGAATTTCCCAGCTTCTAAATGAATTGAATTGCCATGCCATAAGAGAATCCTTTATTTTCTAAATAATTGTATTAGGTTTGAATAGGAAGGTTTTGGTTTCTCCGAGAAGCTTCTAGACACCGATAGAGCTATCATGTTCTTCTCCTGCCTCTTCATGGAGTCTTCTCCAGTGCTTGATACTTTGCTCAGCCTTTTCTGAATCCCCTCTATGTCAGACTTATCCTTTTCAAAAGGGAATGACCAGTACCTCATCCAACACCAAGATGAAAATGCAGCTGATTTACATAATGGCTTTATTGCTAGAGTTAGACTTTCAAAAGCACAAAATTAGTTCACTTGGACTTTTTTCATTTTTAGCAGAAAATCACCAATAGCTTAATAGACAAAAAAAAAAAAAAAAAAAAAAAAAAAAAGCCAAAAACCAGAGCGGCAGCTGTTCAAAATTACAGCAGAATGTGTCGATTTCATTTCAGAAGGCAGAAGGTAATAACAGCTGCTGAAAACTAGATGTGCTGCGTGGAAGAGGAGGGTGGTGGTGGAGGAGGATTTATTGCTATTGATCTATTTATCCATTTATTTATTTTTACCTTTGTTACTGTGATCTAGTTATAATTCACTGATTCAGAGACTGAAAATGTGGAGGAAGGAGTCTTACGTGGTTCATATGGCAAATACATATTATTTTAAATATTATTCCCCTAGTGATTTCTTGTCAGCCTCAAACAGTGCTTAGAGCTGGATGGTTTAGAACTGCCAGAGTGAAAAAAAATCCTTCAAAAGTCTGCAAAGCAAAATAGGGAGTGATTAGTTTCTGCCTATCTGTACGCAAGAATTAGGGGGCATTGCATGAAATTTAAAGCAATGGTTTCAGAGCAGCAGAACTTCATTGCTATAGCTCAGAGTTAAACTTTGGAGCTCCTTTCTTCAGGCTTCTGAACATGGCAAAATATTCACAAATTCACATTTACAGAAGAAAAATCTATAAGAGATTATTAAACACGAGGATGCCATCTCTAGCTCAGGAAATTCCTAAACCATAAGTCACTGGGTCTAGGAACACATACAAGAAAAGTACTGCATGCTTTTTACCCTTACACTCTTCCTTACATATATGGAGATATATATGTTAGTAGCTGCTGCAAAAACAGCATAGAGGTCCAAGTAGTCATTGACCACACTCAGTATGACTTTTCCTATCATTTATGTGTTACAGCAGAGAGGATTTGAGTCCTGGGAGAGTTTTCTCCTTCTTTCCTTATCTGTTTCTACTGCTACTGTCATTGATATTACTCTTACTTTTACCATTAATCACACCATTATTATGAGTCACAACAGTCTTTGACATTGTCTTTCATTTTATTAATAATTCCGTTAAATCTTAAGTAACATCATATGTCAGGGGAGAACTTAACAGAATTATTGTGTTAAGCACTTAATATCCACATTAAAATCTCTGAAAAGCATATGAACAGTATAGACCAAGCACATAAGCAGCAAATATGAAGTGGAAATGCAAAATAAAGGGGTGCAGCTCACACGAGACATTATATCAGGTTGTTTCAGTCCCAACTAATTGACATCACTGCCAGAGACTAGAACACTTTGTGGCATTTTGTAGAAAAACTACAAAACCAATGATCTCTCTGAAACTGACCTGCCTGTAGCAACTGCATGTTTCACTTCCATGTCCCCTTCTCTCAGATGATGCAACTAAGCTCCTCTCTAGTCATCAGGACTGCAGCTTGTGTGAGCTATTAGTCATGGTCTCATCCACATCCAAAGTAGTTTTCATTTGTGGGATTGGGTTTTTGGTATTTTTTTGGATTTTGTAATGACAAGTAGCACAAAGTCATGTCAGAGATGTGAGGGGAAGAATTATCTTCTCCTGTAGCTCTGACAGATGGAGAGCAAGGCTGTGCCACAGTATCCACAATACCTGAGTTGACCATGATAACCCCACCATAGCTCAAGTTGAGTTAGTACATTTTGCATGACATTAAAAATCATATTCCTGACAATCCTGTAATTTGAATTTGCACACCAATAAAATATCATACATCCGCCTCAAAGGTGCTACTCCAAAGTCCATGGATAGTAAATGGAAGTCTTCTCTTGTCTTCATCCATTCTTTTATCAGTTCCTAACTGCTTCGTAAGCAACAGAATAGCTTCCAGAGTGACCCCAGTCCAACTGGATTTTATGAAAACAAGTTTTAGGGCTGAAAAACCCTATAGGAATCAAAGAGAAGAAATGTTCCCAATGGCCTCTGATGTGTCAGAATCTTAACCACAGACTTTTCTGTAAGAGAGAAGGAAATCCCCTTCAAACAGATAAACCTGAGGAGCTCTATATTGGGATGCCCACTTCAGGACATCTTCAATAGCCCTAGCTTTTCAAAACCTTTAAAATCTTTGTCTCTCAAAAAGGGTGCTAGAAACAAAATCATCAAAAAAGCAGCATCAAATCAGAGGTCTGGTCCCATAAACCAGCCTGTTATTGTTGCAGTGTGGAAGTTTTGGTTTTTTTGCTTGTTTGGACTGTTTACAAACCAGAAAAAAGATGTGAAAGAGGGGGAAGTAGTTCTGTACTATTTGTCCTACTCTTCGCTCCAGGTTTGTCCCCATCTCCACAATAGCTTTCCAGCTGCTGCTACATTTTAATTCTAAACCCACAAAAAAATAATCATAGCCTCAACTGAGGGCATCAGACCACCTTGAATCCCAGAGCAGGGCTTGGTTTGAGTGTTACTGAGTTACCCTGCAGATCGTACACTTGCAGAGTGAGTATCTCACCCTGCCATGCCAATCAATCTTTTCATCAACATTAAAGAGTCCAAGTCTGAGCATCAAGTCAGGCTTTCAATCCGGATTTATTGCCTTGTCATTTTGCTTCAGAGGCTGACAGTGGGCTTGAGCACGTTTCAATATGCCGATTCTTCTTTGCAAAAGCAATTATGAGCAGAGAAGCACAGAACAACCTCAACTGCTGGAAAAGCCCAATTGGACTTTTGATTTAGCAAGAAGTGCTTAGCACCATTAAGGAGAGCTACAAAGCACCCTACAAGATTTGGTCTTACAGCGGAGCTCTGACTTAGAACAAGGAAAGACATTTTCTTTTTAGTTACTATTCTTACCTGCAATCACATCATCGAGCCTAAAGAGCAAATTCTATTAATTCATTTCCCATTGATAAAAAATAGCTATTAGAAACTTCTTTTAGCATTGCAGAAGTATCAACCATCTTAATATCAGCCCATTTGAAGGCTATCCCCGTTTGGGTCAGCATGATTTTTATTCCCTTGTCCTTGGTTGCTGGACCATTTACTCTAATATATTATCTTTGTTAATGCTGAATACAATTACAGAAATCCAGAAATTAGCTGGACTATCTGAATTTTCTTACTTGCTAGTGTCATGTGTGTTAAACTCAGCAGCGACTCTGGATCATAAGGAATGGGCAGATGATGCTATTTCATTGAACTTCTTTTAGGATTAATGAAGGAAGGCTGCATTCAGCTGTGGGACAACGCCTTGAAAGACACCAATGAGCAAAGCTGTGGTAATTCATTTTATTTCCTGTGATTTTTCCCCAAGGCCCAGCTTACTGTCTGCTATTTCATCTGTGCTTTTCCCAGCCTCCTTATGGCTTCTCTCAGCTGCCACCCACCCATTCTGGACCTATGGGTTGTCAGTCTGATGCTTCTAACACATTTCTCATCCTACGCTTTCAGTGGTGCTAATAAAAAAAGCACCAGTGCCCCATTCCAATAAGGCTTGCATGACCTTTAATTATGCTGGCCATGATACTAAAGCAAGGTCCCTCAGAGCAAAAAATCATGAGCTGCTATACTTAGTCACACATGGATATCTCCCTGTGTCTGTACTGAGTCATACTGCCTGTGGGCCTAGAATCATAGAATAGTTAGGGTTGGAAAGGACCTTAAGATCATCTAGTTCCAACTCCCCTGCCAGAGGCAGGGGAAACTCCCACTAAACCATGTCACCCAAGGCTCTGCCCAACCTGGCCTTGAACACCGCCAGCAATGGAGCATTCATAACTCCCCTGGGCAACCCATGCAGTGCCTCACCACCCTTACAGTAAAGAATTTCTTCCTCATATCCAATCTAAACTTCCCCTCTTTCAGTTTGAACCCGTTACCCCTTGTCCTATCACTACAGTCCCTGACGAATAGTCCTTCCCCAGCATCCATATAGGCCCCCTTCAGATATTGGAAGGCTGCTCTGAGGTCTCCATGCAGCCTTCTCCTCTCCATGCTGAACAGCCCCAACTTTCTCATCCTGTCTTCATACGGGAGGTGCTTCAGTTCCCTGATCATCCTCGTGGCCCTCCTCTGGACTTGTTCCAACAGTTCCATGTCCTTTTTTTCCTTTTTTTTTTTTTCTTTTCTAGTATAAGACAAGTTGTGTATAAGGACTGTCACACAATTGCTGCTAGATCCATCAACACCTAGTCTCTTCTCAGGACCTTGGCTTCTTGCTTGTAGATATGGGACAGCATAGGTGGCTTCTACTCAGCAGCAAGGTGACATTTAGGATATGAATGGAGGAGAAATTAAACATTTCCTAATTTATTTTCTAAAGAAAATGTTCTCCACTTCTTCCTGCACTTAACTAAGCCTCCTCCACATTTGCTATTCCATGGCTTCCCTTTTATAATGGTTGACAAGTTGACTCATGGCATATAAATCCCTAAGGGAATATTATTTTTTCAAGGGAAAAGAAAAAAGGAACCCATCTTAACAGTACTCCAGTATGCATATCAATAAGAAAACTTCAGCAATCACTTCCTAGGTGTAATTACATTCATCTGCATCTGTGTCTAAGTGACCTGTCAAAGTGTCAAAGAATCTAGTTAGGAAGTGAAATTCCTTGCTCATAGCAACAGCCCGTGTCAGCACCTGCACTTCTCCTGCTTTCATTTTAGCTGTAGAGAAACTGTTGAGGCTTGCAGTTAAGCAATGTGCATGGTGTATACTTGCAAAGGTGTCTATCCTAAGCATGTAAGATCAAATCCTAACATGATATTAAACCCAAGATAAATGTCCCTGAAGGATTTGAGCAAAGCCAGGTTAATAAAGAATGCTCCAAAAAGGGTTGAATTTTACCTGGCATGAGAAGAAGGCAGTGTACTAGACTGCTGGAGCAAGGTAAGAAGAAAAATCTTTCCACATTAGTGCAAAGATATAATTATTATGCTAGCAGCAAGAATTTTTCTGCACAGGAGAATTCAGGATAGTCAAGGGCCATAAATTGCAAATTAAGCTAATTTCACAAGTTAACCTCAATAAATTAAGAATCACTTCTTCCACCTCCATGACATCACTTGACATCTCCCTGGGAAAATGCCACTGATCTGTGACAGTCACTGATGAATCCCAAATTGGAATTTCCCATTTGTCAAACCTGAGCTGTAAAACTGAATAGACAACAGAGGAAACAGAATGTGAGTAACAGACAGCAGCTTCACACTACAGAGGGTAATAAGCATCAGAAATGGTCTGAGGTTTGATCTAAAAGATCTGATCCAGTGTCATTCAGAGATTAGATCTGATCCAAACTACAAGGCTCAGGGGAACTTGTATTATTACCACTCTTGTGTGCTTGGACCATGGTTACCTTAAAACACAAGTTATTAGCTTCTTCCTAGCTTCCCTTGATCTCCATGGGAAGCCACTGGCATCCAAAAATCTGTTGAAGACATTGATTTTTGAGATCAAGCCCACTGAGGTACTGTGAGTGTAGTCTGTGCAACCTATATGCTCTCCCAGTCCAAACCCTGAGATACTATAAAGATCAAGAACTATCACAGCCCAGGTTCAGAAAACAAGCTGGTTCTTATCTGGTCTCATTTCTCAATATCACATATAGCCTGAAGGTGCCTGGAAAACTGTCAGTGTGAACCATAGTTGGGAAAGTATGAACATCTCTGTCAGAGAACAAATGGACATGGAAGAAACTAGCTTAGTGTCATAAATAATTTTAGCCTCAGTTGAGCATCCTATATAAAAATTTCATTTTCACTCTACATCATTTTCCAGCAAGATTGTAGATAACTTCCTCACACCCTGTTCTGGGCAGAGAAGAAATTTTGCTCAAGACCCATAACAAATGAGCAGTCAGAAATGGCAAGCCAAGGGGATAAAATTACTGACCGATGTGCAGAAAAGAGCATCTTCATAAAATATAGCTAGGATGCACTGATTCTGAGCACATGATGTCATATAAAGGGACATAAAATTGCTTTCTGCATAAGTAGAAAGACTAAGGATTGTTGCTGCTCTCAAAAAGTTTCCCAGCCTTCTGATGGCATGTGAGCAGGGAACAAACTTCTGCTCACTTCTGCTCAGCTTGACAGTAAAAGAATGGACCTTCATGTCAGTGGCTGCTGCTCTTGCAGCATTAGTTACAAATTAAGTTGAAATGAAAGGAAAGAGGATGGCTCCTGCCCCAAAACCAACTGAACTTGCATTGCTAAAGATATTTGCTTTGCTGAAACCTGGAAATGACATAAAGTTATCACACTGACGCTATTTTTGATCAAAACACCATGTTTGTCACAACTGGAGCATTTTGTGAGTGTATCAAGATTTTATCAATAGCTTAAGTGCAGGCTGAATGCTATATATATAATATTATATATAATATATATATAATGGTAATTTTTGTGTTTTGTGTTTTGATTTTTAAACACTGCTTTTTTCTTTTGTTTAGAATGACACTTTCCTAAATATAGAATCATAGAATAGTTAGGGTTGGAAAGGACCTTAAGATCATCTAGTTCCAACCCCCCTGCCATGGGCAGGGACATCTCACACTAAACCATGTCACCCAAGGCTCTGTACAACCTGGCCTTGAACACCGCCAGCAATGGAGCATTCCCAGCTCCCCTGGGCAACCCATTCCAGGGCCTCACCACCCTTACAGGAAAGAATTTCTTCCTCATATCCAATCTACACTTCCCCTGGTTAAGTTTGAACCTGTTACCCCTTGTTCTCTCACTACAGTTCCTCATGAAGAGTCCCTCCCCAGCATCCCTATAGCCCCCCTTCAGATATTGGAAGGCTGTTATGAGGCCTCCACACAGCCTTCTCTTATCTTTCTTCTTAAATGCTGAACAGATAGCTGGAATGTTTTAGTTCTGTTAGAACTGAATTTTGTTTAGTTATAAGTGACATTTATATTAATCATTTTATAATATACACTGAAATCTTGCTATAATTAAAAAAGTTCTTTTTTCGTAATTTTGATTACTGTTTTCTATTCAGATCTTTTTATAACAAGAAGCTTACCATAAACTCACTGACATTTTCTTTCCGGTGGGAGGTTTTGTGAAATCATTTTCTTAACCAATTGTAGCTTCTTCACAGTTCCTAGATACCTACTTCAGTACCTTAACTACTTCACAGGCTAGTATGACAGCTATTGCTTTCAGCTCTGCTTTGCTACTCTCCAGTTCTGTGCTCCACTCAGAGATGCCATGACTCATGCAGATTACTCTGTGGAAATTAGCACCACTTCAGTTCGTTTTTCTTGTAAGTAAAGGATCACCTAAATTAACACCAACTCTGCCTGTGAAAGGATCCAAATATACTCGGTTTGAAGGATAGAGCCATACTTAATTTGAAAATCTAAGGTAGTAAAAATAAATATTTTTATTTTTAGAACATTTGAGTAGTATCTCATGCATAATTATTTAATCAAGTCAACACCACATTAGTTATCTCCATAGCATTCAATAGGCACTGAAGACTGGATGTTATAATCTGCTTAATGAACTCCATGCGGTTTCTTCAAGAGACCTCTGATCACTAAAATAATGAAGGCTGATGCAACTGGGTGAGAAGGAGCAGACTGAGAAACTGCTAGCCCTGTGATACACAAGCTGAGCAGAGCATGTCTATTAATTAATTACTTGTAAGACTCTGAAAAGCATTAGATAACAGCACTTTCAAAAAGCCACCTGAAGCTCCCAGCATAAGCAGCAGTGTCCGAACAACAGGATCCAGCACATGGAGAAGTCAGATAAAATGTAAGTTACTGCAGTGAGGGGCAAGAGAATGTCAATGTCATGATTTGGGGCAGTACTCTCATGATTACTGTAGCATTTTTCTGGCATCACTATTATGTAAAATTCTAATGGATTTGCCAGTGCTAGGTAGGGGTAAAATGGATATAGCAAAGAGCAAGAAACATTAACCAATTTTGCCAAGATAAATGACCTATTAATTAGAAATAAGGTATTATTAATCAGCTAAAAATTACGTCACTTGTGTTTGTTAATTTTCACATGGCTGATGTTGGTTTTGGTGAAACTGAATGTCAAAGCCCAGTCATGGTATGCTACTGCCAGGTAAAAAAATTCTACTATTGTAAAAGCAGTAAATCATTACATTATAGGAGGGAGAAGACTGCGTTGGAGACTTTTCTGCTTGATCATAGTTTATAAATGCCATTTCATCCTCCTTTATTCTTTTCATAAGGATGTTCTTCTGTATCCAGGACACTCAGGGATATGGCAGATTTGCCACAGCTTAAAATCCTTTTGTCTTTCTAGATGTCTTAAAGATATCACTGCAGTTCCACTTCATAATTCCATTGCTAATTATGCAGTCATGACACAAGATTTGCTAGGTGAAATTCTGTGTCACATGCTTTGAAGGACACAGGACTTGAAGGCTAAAGTTATTTTTTTCCTGCTTTGATTTGAGTCATTTCTTGTGTTATCAAAATTCACCAGAGCAGGCAATACGAGGAGGGTGCGCGATCCAGAAAATGAGTCTTCAGTTTTACGTAACTAGTACTATGAATAACACAGTTACAATTCTGAGTTTGAATTTATGAGGTCAAGAGGCTTCTGGTTCTCGAAAAGGGCAGACAGAATTGTTAGAGCATCAGAAAACTACACAAAGTTTTGTGCAAGGCAGGAAGCAGCTGGGGAGGGAACAGACTGTTTCTTGGGAAATCAAAGGTAGTTTTTCACTACTTTCACTGAAGAAACCATGGCTTCTTGCTCCTCTCACCTTGCCCTGCAATTCTATTCTTCTACTCATCCACTGGAGCCGTGACTTCTTGCCCCACATGAGGCATATCAGCCTCTTTTTAAACCAGCTGCTCTCTATTTTTACATAAATGCAATAAATGAGCACATTCTACCAGTCATTATCCAGAACATCAGGTTAAGAAAAGCCTGTTACCTATTTAGGACTGAATTTTCAAGACATTGTGACAAACTCCAGGCACCAATAAACAGGCTCATTTTCCAGGTGTTCTTCAAGATGAAATAATTTATGGTCATAATAATAATCATAATAGTTTATGGTCTGTGTGAACTTCTATTGGCAATTACCATGCTCAAGCAAACTATTACTGCACAAAGTATGCATGAATAGTTATGCAGTCACCCTACACAGAGCATCATTCTCTTATTTGAATTCACACATCTTTATGTCAAAATACATTAAATTACACCTCCATGCAAACACTAGTACAAGGATATGGATACAGTCAGGATCATACATTAAGAAGTCATTATTTACATGTGAATATATAAAACTACACGAGAGACCAAATATTATTCATCTACAGGTACATTCGTGATTGCACATATTCAGATGCAAACACAATCACACACAAGCCACAGTCAATCATAGCTGCAAATGAAAACTACAAAAAGCTACACTCTGCTCCACGTACAAAGCCAGAAACAGTCGCATTATAGCACTTGTATTGTCCAACTGAACCACGCATTTGAATCATTTCAGTTCCGGCTTGAACCTCTGAGCATAGTAAATAATCCCTTTCAAGCGTGCAAGACATGAGCAATGAAGACAACAATGTCAATGATATAAAATTAATAGTGCAAAATGGTAATAAAATGGGAAAATCCCAGCACTGCCCATAAAACCATATTAGCCTGACTTGTAGTTACTCTTCTTTTCTGGTGAAATAAGTTGGTTTCTCAAAGCTTATGGGAAACACTAACAGTAATGAAGCAGAAAAATGATGAATGTTAAAAAATTAGGGTGATCCATAAATGGTTATAAACTTGCCCCTCTTTGTTGCCCATGCACTTTTGATGAGCTTGCAGAGTTTTAAACCTCTTAAATTTAAGACAGAGCAGTTTTATTTCTTTCAAGCTACAGTGGAAATAATTTCCTTATCTATCATTTAGAATGGTTTAATACTTTCATTAATCCACACATCATAAAGCAGAAAGTGATTTTTATGCCTATTCCAATCATTCATTGTGCCTCCCTGCAAATGGAAAATGGCTGTTTTCTGCTGATTCTGAAGTTAAACTTAAGACCAGTATCTTCACAAGCCAGGATAGTTATGAAGGCAAGGACTGAAAGGCAGACAGAATAGGTGCCATCTCTGTTCTGTCTGTAATGTACAAATTGCTGACCTTTGATATCTAGCAGGACAGCTGATTCACTTGCAAGGAAACATTGTCCTGTCGCATTTGATAAAGCCATGTAAGACACTGGTTAGAGTAACAGTGATATTTTTAGCCACCTGCATCAGGCACCCTCTTACCAATGCCTGTGTCCTTGTCTCTAGATGTAGTGTCCTCACCCAAGCAAAGCATGACAAATAATTTCCAAAACACATTGACAGAACTGGGGGGTGGCTGATAACAAATAATCCAGATCTAGTTACCTGGAAAGACAGTTGGTATGGGCTTCAAGCTATACAGTCCTAGCTGTAATCACTGGTATAGGTAGTAATCATGTTGCAAATTAGGGATTTGCTTTATTTCTATTAAGGTTTTGTTTTCCATCCAACCATTCCATGAATCTCCACCTAAACGGTGGATTTTTGACTGTCTTTTCCTTATAAAAAGCCATATCTTCACCAGGTATCTACTGAGCCATAAATTTGATGATTTCAAAAGCTGTTGAGTTGCTCAATTTCTACTTTCTCTAGCTTTTTCGATTTGTCAGGCAGCAATTTTCCCATACTGTAGGCTTTGACATACCCAGAACTGATCAATGATTTAATAGACAGAACCTTGTTATTAATGTCTCACAAGCATATAGTTTAAGCCTAGATCTATAGAGCATCAGAATTTAAGCATTTAACACAGAACAAGTTACCAAGCATCCCCAGCAATGCCGATAGGATTTTGTCCAGCTCTCTTAATGCACCCAGAGCTGGCTCAACACTTCTCAGAAACACATGAAAATTCGATTTACCCTCTATGGATGAGCTGCACCTGTCATGAGAAGGTCAGAGCTTCCATGAAGAGTGTAAAGAAGAAACTGAAGTTGTACTTGCATGTACCTGTTGACACCACAGACAGTAGAATCCTGCAGAGAATGGTCCTCTCGCCAGCAGCTGATCTTATCCCACACATCAGTCTCTCATTCAGCGGTGGTCTGACTTTCTTTGCTGTACTCCGCAGATGAATATCAAGATAGCTGCCACTTTCTTTCTCCCAGCAGGCTGCAGGTCTTGGCCTAAATTAAGACCTAACCTTGGCTGCCCTTGTTATGATTCCTATCAGGTTGAAATTAAGTCCATACAATGAGGCATAACAAACTCAGTATTGTTACTTTCAGCATATGAGGGTGGGGGAAGCAGCACAGGCAGCTCACTGCAGTATTCACCTGCAGCCAGCCTGCCTGTATTGTGTTTTGGCAGTGTCTCATGGAGAAGGAGAAAAGGCTGATGAGAACGCAGCATGAGGGAGACAAGGCTATTTCCTTTCAACCCTCCAACAAACCCAGGCCATAACACAACACACACCCCTCAGATCAGACCAGGCTCTCCAGATCAGTTTTCTGAATTTAGGTGCCCAAGAACTGCCATTCCTCAGGTCAGCTCTGAAAGTTCACCAAAGCTGCATGTTCCTGTGCAGACGTGCTCTGGCTTGGGCAATTAGGCACCTATTGCCATTCAAACTGCAAGTTTTCCATTTCACATAGATAAAATAAATGCTATTTAGATCCATTTAATTTAGGTGGGTATCATCATCCCATCTCCTGCAACTTTTTTGCTAACATTTCCAAAGAATTGAGTAGTAGAGACAACTGTGCTTGTGCTCCCAAGCACATCAAGAGATCCAAAGCCAAAGAGGAGTCTAATTGGGGATATATCAAATGTGTATTAAATGCTCATGAGTCATTCATATTCAATGGCAAGCATCCTTTGAAACCGCCAGCCATCCCAAAGAACATTGTGAAGGTGTCCAGACTATTGGAGTATTTATGCATCACATTTAGAAGCTTGCTAGTTTGAGTCCTTCATGATATTACCTTATATCTCTAATATCAGATAAGATCTCCAGCTGAGAACCAGCTTCACTCTGCCTGACTTTCAGTTTCAATAGAATTTCAGGCAAAGGTAGAAGGAGGTCACATCCTTTTAATATGCAGTTAGAAAGCCTCTCAATGCCTTCCCCATTTCTCTCCCAAGTAAGTTCAAAGCATTTGTCAGTGGCAACCAGTGTTATTTCTTTTCCAAAAGGTCTAATCCATACGTCAGATGGATTATTAGTGAGGCAAATCCACCACTGTAGGTCATAAACACAATATTTTTGCCAAACACTCTTTGCCTTCTGATAAATTTTTCATTTTTTATTCTAGTACACTGCAACACTTTTCTTAATGTTGAGCTAGCAAAGGTCTTATTTGCTTTTCCTGAATAAGATAGGTGATTTTTTTAATACTCATCCCTAGTATGATAATGTGAAGAGCACAGGGATGAAAAACTGTTTCTTTCATTAGAAGTACCAAAGGGAATAACTATCATTACAAGATATTGGTGAAAAATTAGTTTTTGTAACTCGCACATTAATATTTAGTAAACCTTGGTGAAAGTCATAAACACGAGAAGTAAATTTTTCCAATTTAGTTTTTGCTGAAATGCTGCAGACATCAGAAGCAAAAGACCACATCACTTCTGGGAGGAATATTGCAAGTTTAACATGAGTGTATTGCTTGCTTTTCTAATGGCCCATCCCCACTCCCTGACACTTGCATCACAGGTGTCCTACCCTCTCACATCCATCCCGCATTCACTCCAAATGACCCTGCAAACCAGAAATGGGTGCTTAATCTCCAGAGGTCTCAATCTGGGGCAATTTTCTTGGCTTCTCATGAATTTAGAACAGGACCCCCTAGGTGCTGCAGCACTCTGCATACTCTCTGCTTTATACTGGTCCACAAAAAAACCCAAGCAAATACAGCAGTTTATTATGTGTTTGTTTCAGGTTTGAAGGTATGCCAGGATCACAAAACATCATTCAGTGAACTGAAACCTGAGAAAGCTGCGAAAGTGAGGACTAATACTAGGATTAGGTTAATGGCGTTTATCTCCAACTGCTTCTACATTATATGGTCTTGCTGAACATGGCAATGATCTTTCCAGATACAAAAGATGCATCTCTTTCTAGCATCATCTCATGTCATGTAAACTTAATCCACAGCCATCCTGAACTGCAGACTAGCAAGCAAGATGAGCAGAGGATACAGAAATACAATGTTACCTGAAAATCCACCGGAAGTCCTTAACATTGATATCACTGCAAGATAATTAGTCTATTTTAAAGTTTGGGGTTTTTTTAATGTTAAAGAGTTTTTCTAGTTCTGCACTGAAGTCTTTCAAAGGTTTTTGTCACAACATTTCTCCTCAGATTACTTGCATCTGTTTTATTATTGGTCTTTCTTACTGCTCCCACACTTCTCCCAGTGTGCAGACCCCCTTGTGGATAAAATGTTTCCAAGCAATTTTTCAGCCTTGACAAATACAGGGGATTTTTCTATAAAATAAGCGGTTGTGCAGAATGCTTCACCATCCTTTAGAAATACAAACAATTGACTTGTTAGAAAAAAGGCTTAGTGAGTCAATCTTATCTGAAAAGTTTCTCCTAGATTTTAGGGCCAAAGTTTGGTTTACATAATTAAAAGATCACTTTCCAGAGACAAACACACACATATATAAAAGAACATATAAAAATATCTGCATAGGCATATATGTACATACACCTACATGCTCAAAACCACAGAGGAATATTTTGTCACTGGCTTTCATGTGTGATTCAGCTTTGACATTAGTACTGGTTTTTATAGTTCAGGATTTGTCAGATAGATCATGGCACTAATTATCACACTTCAAATTGTGTCCAGCCTTGAGAGCTTGCTTCTCTACCAGGGACCTCATTGTCCAGAGAGACAGTTTCTGGCTTGACACAATCTCAGGTCTGGCTTGACACATATTTAGCGTGCTCTTGGATGGAGGCTCATCTAATCCCTCTTGCTAGGCTGGGCAAGAAGCAAAACAGACTTGTTTCCCAAAAGGATGGCTGAGGGAATTCTTTGTTGACTGCCACAGACACTTATTCCTGAGAAACAGAAACCTCTAGTTATGGCGCTCTGATCTTTGAATCATCAAGACAATGCAGAGGATAGAAAAGCCATTCCAGAAATGGACCTTAAGATTTAATTTTAAGTGGCTAAAGAAAGCTCTGCCTGGACAGATTTGTCCCAAAGTTAAACATCTCCGTCCTCAGCATAGAAGAGTGTCCAGAGCTGAAGACTTTCAGCCTTATCCTGGACGTCTATGAAAATCAAAGCAAAGCCCCCTACTGATGCCAGAGAACTTCAGCTCAGCTATTACTTTTATCTCCAGCAGTGTAACCTGACAGGACAACTTTCTCCTACCTGCCCTTTCTTTGTTTTGGCATACATTTCCTATTAGTAGGTGCATAACTAAAAAATCCATGGGTAGTTAAGCAGCTACTTTCAATCACTGACATTAGAGAAATTAAACAATTTGTCAAAGGGAAAAGCTGAGGCTCAGCAGGTGCCTGTATCTGACTCTCCCCACTCACAGCACTTCACCTACTTCTCTGTGTCACCCACCATTTGGTTTATCACCTCAACCTGTAAGGGCACACACCATCAGAGTTAAGCACTCTCCAGTTCAGTTCCTCCCAGCAGCCACACCAGGGGTCATTACCCAGGCTCACCTGCAGTCCCCTTATTACTACATCCCCCTCCCTCTGCCCTGCCACCTGTGTCCATCTAGGTATACGAGTGAGGCTTGACAACTGCATTTCACTTTGTAATTACCATAGGTTTTCCCCCAGCCTTACATTTTAAGCAAATGATGATTCAGATCTATTTAGAATGTAAAACAGAATCAATAATAACTCTCACTCAACTCAGAGACTTGGGAATGTGTAACTAATGCATATTTAGACATAGTTTATGGCATCAAGCTCTGTCCTTCCAACATGAGAAAGTTGCAATCCAGCAATGGTGTTGATATTACAAATTGGCAAAAGAGAAGCAGAAATTGATTTAAAAGGATTTTTTTCATTGAACCATAACCTTACCACATGGCATTTGCTAATGAGCAAGCTTCTGTTTTGTCTTTTAAGTAACATTTGCTCATGCATCACTTCTTCACTGTATATTCTCTTAAATGACGGGGGCTGTACAAGCAATATTGCAGTTACTGAAAGACCGCACAGAATGGATCATTTGGACTGGAGATTTACCACAGTTCTATTAATGGCCTGTCCACAGGCATAGAAAGTATTTAGTAGCAATAACAAGAATGGCAGACCTTTTGTTAGACTGGAAGGATAGCTTGAGCATCACAGAGAGCTAAGAAAACATTCCTCAGGATTTTAATGTAGCTGGTGATGGTAAGGACAAGGTTTTCACATACTGAACTAGGAAGAGTGTAAAAAAAGAGACTGATTTTCAGAGGGTAAACACAGGATATTTGTTTTAAGGTTGTTCAGATTTTTCAACAAAAGAAACCAAATAACCAAGGCTGCCTTGGAAATCTTAGTGAAGAGATTTATCTCAAAGAATTTTTACTGTCATCTTCTGAAATGTTACTAATATATACTGGTGCAATCTAGTAGGCAAGAATAAAAACTCAACTTTGTTTGAAGCAACCAATGGAGAAGTAAAAAGAAAATTTCGAAGTGATCTGGTTTGGGAAGAAAGAGCCTTATAATCTCCAAGGATAGAGGAAGAGTGAGATAAACAGAAGAGATACAACTTGCATCAAGAAAGAATTAAAAGGAAATCATTTAAGTGGGAAAAAAGATGTAATCATTTTCAAAAGAACGAGAAAAAGGTATCTCATGTAAAGACAAATCAGCATCTGATACTTTGAGTTTTACACAGTATGACTGAATTACTTGCTGATAAAACAATTACAAATTTCCAGTTAAAAAAACCCAAAACACAGCAATTACGTGTCAGCTGTAGTTAAAACCCTACAATGGACTTGCTGCAAAAAGCAGGGAACATGCATCAAAAGATAAAAGTTGCATAATTCAAGACTGGAAAAATCTACAGTAGAAAAATTAATCAGAAAAAGGACAAAATTATGATTCTCATAAATTGCTACACTGCGACCTTTCAGAGCACTGCAAGATAAAAGAGACAGAAAGCGATGTCATTGTCATGTAGGTAAAATGATTTCTCACATCAAATAGCTACATGGTTTCTTTATGGCAGTTAAACAAAAGAACACTCAGAAATCAAGTGCAACTGAAAGACTGATGTCCCCTTGAGACAGAATTGGTTAAAACCTTCTGAAGGCATAAAATTTGTATACAGTGGTTTGGAAGAGGAATGAAGAGCATGGCGCATACATATATATATATATATATAAGGACTAAGGACCTCTGATGGTCTGTAATAATAGACTTTCTGTAAATCCAACCCATTGCTTTGTTGGAACTATCCAAGTTTCCTTCATTCTTGCATTCCAAAAACCTGATGAGGCAGACATGACTGACTTGCTTCATGCCTTACAAGCCTGATTGTCTCTGTGTCATTTCTGGTATGATAGTTAAAGGCAATCCACCAAGATTGCTAAATATATCATCACCAGTTCTGCATTTCTGGAAACTGGAATTACAAAAACAGAAGGAGCAGATACTGCTTAAAGGCAGTTTCACTGAATATGGAAAGGCACTGGAGCCAGCCAACATGTATAAGGCTGTGCCTTTATCATCATGGTCCATTCCTGGGTGATAAAAGAAACTCTATTAGGAATTGGGGGAGCAAAGCCAGAGATTAAAAAGTGCCAAAAGCCATTTTGTGATAAAGGAACAGTAAGAGTAAGTGTTAATGAGGTTGGACACCACGGCTTTGCTCCAGTAAGTATGCTGAGACACTGCCTCAAGTTGTGCCCTTGACTTAGCATTGCTCCAAAGGGTTAGACCATAGAAGCAGTAAGTCTACCCACCTTAGCAGATATGCTGTTGAGTCTTCACACACATACAACTACAGTCACATTTCTACACTCGTGCAAATACAGCACAGCTGTCTACAACCCATTGCACTTACATATGTTAAGAAAAAACTGAGCACACATGTACACACAAATATATCCCTCCTAGAAGCCCAAGCATAGAATAATGTTTCCTCTAACACCTCTGCAAGTCCTTGAATTGGGGTTTAACCCTGATGGGAAGTTAAACCCTATACACTTGCTCCCATTTACTCTCCCACCCCTCTGGTGGGATGAGGGAGAGAATCTTAAGAGTAAAATTGAGAAAACTTGTGGGCTGAGATAAAGATAATTTAATCAGCAAAACAAAAGCTGCACTCAAGATTAATTAAGGAATTAATTCCCTAATTCCAACCCACAAGCTGGTGTTGAGCCGTCTCCAGGGAAACAGGGCTCCATCATACATGATGTTTACTTGGGAAGACAAACACCATCCGCCATAATTCTGAATATCTACTCCTTCTTCCTTCTTCCCCCAGCTTTTACTGCTGACCATGACATTACATGAAATGGGATATCCCTTCTGTCAGCTGGGGCCAGCTGTCCCAGGTGTCCTCTCCCAGCTTCTTGTGCATACCCAGCTCACTCAATAGTGAGAAAGTGAGGGAAATGGAAAAGCCCTTATTGCCTGTTTAAGTACTGCTCAGCAAGAGCTAAAGCATCCCTATGTTATCAACACTGTTTTGATCACAAATCCAAAACACAGCACCATACAAGCTATCGTGAAGAAAACTGACTCTTTCCCAGCCAAAACCAGTACACTGAATAACTGCATTTTCTAAATGAAGTAAATTGTAAGGAAGAAAAAGTTAAAATCTTTTTGCAGTTTATACTGATGAAAATGGCAGAACACACCACCCTGGTGACAGCTTCTCACCATCTACCAGGCAAACTCAGCACAGGCTGTGAATTCCACCATTTAACTCCATGTGCCACTGCAGTTCATGCAGGCTTTGGAGTACCCTCCTCCCAAAGCAATGAGTAATGCAGTCTCTTAGCCTCATGCCTGAGCACATCAATAGAGATTACTATCAGTTGCAAGGTCAGGTCTCAAGTTGTGGCTATTAAAATTTGGGGTCATATCGCAGACATCACCCAAGAGCCATCAGAAGGTAAAGACTGCATACAGTCTCTCTTGAGTTATTCTCATCCCAAACCAGGTTCAATATTAGTCACCTACAGCTGAAAGGTGCCACCGTTCATTACAAATCTTGAAAGCCAATCTGTCCATCAAGCAAGGAAAATATTGAACAGGAAAGAAGAAGAAAGATTAACTCTCCTTCAGAGTTTGTACCTGAGAAGAAGAGTGTCAACAGAGCTCCCCGGCAGCAAAACAACTTAATGGAAGAATTCTCCATGCCAAAGGAGAAACTGAGCTTTGCAACTGACACAGGATTCAGTTGTTTCAAATATTAAAAATACTACAGTGCTTGCATTAAAGTGAATAACAATATAGATATTCCTTTACAGAAGAGAATAGGTTTTCTTAGGTCTCTAAAAGTGAGCAATGGCAGAAATGCAAATAAATGTCTAGAAGGAAATAAGAAAATATCAACTTTTTTGAGAGGGTTTTTTGGGGGGTAGGGAGGGGAGGAGGCTGGCAGCTGAAAAATATTTAAGACTGTTCCTCTCAAAACTAAAACCATGTTTATGGTTTTTAAAAATGTTAATGTCCATCTACTGCCTGAATTTTATATTTCCACTCTTAAACAAGCAGAAGCAATTATCACATTTTTTCTCTGCTGTCGAGGCTAGCTTTATATACTTATGCAGACTTGTGCTGTGTGTATGGGCTTGCCTATCTTCCTAGCAGCATATTGATATGGGTGGCCTTTCTCATGCCAACTAGGAAATCAGGGGAAATCAGCAAGATACTCCACCCCTACCAGCAGCACAGGCAGAGCTGAGATGTGGCTTAATGCCTCCTCCAGGGAGAAGCGTGTCCCTTCCAAAAGCATAACAGAACCCACCTGAGTGGCTGAAATCCACAAGGACAGGGTCCCACAGCTTACAGAAACCCATTTCATACCCAACTGACATCCTTTTTCCAATGAGATCAGCAAGGATTTAATTTGTGTCTTTCTACTCCAATTGTATGCTGAGCCCATGGGACTGAACAGAGCAAAGACCAACACCACCAGCCTCATTTGAGAAACACAAGGGATCCACAGGTTGCGCGTGTCTGACTCCAGAGAGCTATTCTCACTTGGTGCCAGGCCAATTATTTTTGTTACAGGCTGTAATTCCTCTTGATTATAAAGAGCTAGACCCCAGCTTCTTTCCAATCAGCTGAAAAGAAATTGATGATTTTTGATTGTGCCAAGAACATGACATATTTTGTGCAGAAATCTTGGGTTGGAAATCGGGAATAAATCTAACTTTTTGCAATATAAATAGCATACTAATAAAAAAATCATATTTATTCCAATGGTAGAAGACTTTTTGTACCAAGCCTCTGCTGCTGAGTATACACTTGCTTTGATCTTTTTTTTTATGACACAAACATTAAAAATATTGTAAGAAAAATAGATTAATAATTTATTGGAGATGAGCTGAATACTTTTTTCCTCCTTTGTGTATAAGCAGCTTGGCAACAAAGCTGTCTAACTTCAGGATCAATCTCACCCTTATTTTCCAATATATACTTCCTGTTGTTCCCAAACAAGATTAATTTTGTTTTGTGCAACTCACTGAGCAGCCTCTGCTAAAATATGATTGATTTTGAATTTCTTTTCTCTCTCTCCTTCTCTCCCTCACTTTATTTTATTTTATCGGTGTTAATAAAACCACAGCGACTTGTAAAATTCAATTTAGAATTATTTTCCACCTAGAGAGGTTTAGACACTTTCTCCCCCTCTTTTCACAATGGAGTTATTTCTCACAATGATTAGAAAGCAGATCTTTTATGCAACACGTTTGTAAAACAAATATTCTGGAAGGTCCTAAAGAAGGAAAAGCATCATACTTCCAATGTAAATCATCACAACAAAATAGACAGTAATGGGTATTCTTGAGTGAATCTTTTTTCTTTTATACACTTAATTCAGAATAAACAAGGCATCATTAGTAATTTTTATACTGTTTGCAGACTTTGGGGGGGTGTTTGAGAATATTGAAGATTTTTCTCATTTAACTTTATTAAGTGGCTCTTGTCAAGGTGGTAAAAAATGTTATTGATGTAGAGAATGGGAATTTCCTTTACATGGAATATCACCTGATGTGAAACTGAGCAGGGAAAGAAGGTTGGAGGTTTGTTTGGTTTGGGTTTTTTTTAAATCTAATTTTTTGCCCATTTATAACATTCACATTTTCTCACTATGCACATTTGATTACAAATCTAGAATGACATCTTTTGTTTACTTTTCCTAAATTTAGAGTAACATGGACTTTCATAGTTTTCAATTTCAGTTTCTCTTTGTATTATTTTGTTTAACAGGTTTTAGTCCCTGAGATTAATGCTGCTCCACTGAACACAGCACTGATTGGAGCATGTTTATAAGAAAGAAAACTACTGTTCATTTAAATAGCCATCATTTGAATCATGCATCCAAGCTATACTAATCTAAGGGGACCTCCTAAACATTTACAGTGATAAGACAGAACTGGTTTGAACTGTTCTGGAAAAAATACAGACATTAATGTACTTATCTGAAGAATATTATTATTATCTCTCTGGTACAGAATTGAACAACATATGTTATAATCAGGTGCAGAAAATATTAGAGGAAAGGAATATGTACACAATAAATAAGACATTGTTGTAAAGGTAGCTTATGATTTGGTGAGTGTGCCTCCAGAAACATGGACACTGACTGAAAGGTCACTAGTTTTCCAGCGAGACTACTCCTAGCCCAAAATTTCAGAAGAACTGAAGTATTGACCAGATCATTTTCATTCTTCAACTGTTATTTACTCCTATACCCCTAGAGCTACAAGTCAGGAGTTACACTGCATCCCACGGCATTTTTAAGCATCAAGAGGAAGCAGTCACTGACCTGGAGAGGGTATAGTTGTTTTGTAAACAATCAAGAACAAGAATTTGAAGTTAGCCCCAAACAAAACCATCCTTACAGGTGAGTTTCCCCAGACAAAATGCCTGTTCAGTGTGAGGGGCTGGCAGGAGCATGTGCCCTTTGTTGAAACTTCCAGTGAAACATTATTGAAGTATTTCATTCTGAGGCAGTCCAAATATTTGCATATAGAATGGTTTAGGTTGGAAGGAACATAAAAACCATCCAGTTCCAACCTCCCTGCCACAGACAGGGACAATTTCTACTAGATCAAGCTCCTCAAAGCCCCATCCAACCTGGCCTTGAACATTTCCAGGGATGGGGCAGTCACATCTCCTCTGGGTACCCTGTGCAAGCACCTCACCACCCTCACAGTAAAGGGTTTCTTCAAAAAGGATTTTGCTTCAGTAAAACAAATGGATTCCTCTCAAATACAAAATAATGAAGGCAAATCACACTTCCCATCAGATTAAAAAAAAAAAAGACAACATTTGAAAGAACGCTTCCATTACACACAAAAAATGAAACGTTTCTGCTTTCACCAGTGCAGAAAGAAACCAAATCTTTAACTCTCGGAATGCCCTACTAGATGAATTATCCTGATTTGTTTGGATGAATTCTAATAGCCATCAGTCTGGAAACCCAAGATGGCCAAGGTTCTAGTGATCTGGAAAATTAGGAGGCTCAAGCTTTACTGTAAGAACTGTAGATAGTTCCCGATTCCACCCAGTTCAAAAATACTGGAAGAAGGCTTTCTCATTGTTTTATTTCCTCTTTAGTCCCTAGAATAACAGGGCAAGAGAGACAACAAGGGACAGAAGAGACTTACTGCTGTTCAGAACAGGCATGCACAGCTCACATCTATAGGCTGTAGACAGACAGAGGGGAAATAAGCCTCTCCCTAAATGTATATTCAGCTTGCACTCTCTATATAAGGACTTTGATTCATATCCAGATATCAGGATTTTCTCTTCTCTTTGCTGAAAGGACAGGTCAGATACTGCAGTCGGCTCCGTTATAAGGAAACATCACTCCCAGGAAGTTAAGTTTAATAGGTTTTACTGCTAACACATTGAAACACAGCAGAAAAATCACAAATGTTTAAATTATTCCATTGTCAACTTCATCAGAATTCAAGGCAAAGCCATCTTAACCATGTCTAGAGTAGAAATGCATGCTGAGTGTAGATCAGACATTGGATTCTGTTTATTTTAACTTTAGAGACAAAATATTCTCTTTGTTAATGGGGAAACTAACCTATTTTTCACTTCAGTCAAGGAAATTGCTTTTTATTTCCAAAAAGGAAGAAGATCTAGAAAGAGAATCAAATAATCAGGTAGGGCTGCCAGCAGCATATGGCTTTGAGCAGGCAAAGGGAGGCTATTTCTGAACCTGTGCAGCTGGGAGAATGCCTTTTATCAAGATGAAATACAAAACTTGTTTTGAAAACTTTACAATATTTCATCTGGGTTCAAACAAATGCTGATGACAACAAGACACAAAGAATTTACATCTTCAGACCTAGGTGCGGGAACTGCACAAAGAGCTACAGAGCTGTTGACTCTGGGTTATTCAATATAACCCATTCGTTTCCAAAGACTTACTCAAGTGTCCTTCCCATTTGGAGCATGCTTCAGAAAAGAGCCTTCCTTTCTCTACATATTTCTCATTGCTTTTCAAATGCTGCTCATTTACAGCTCTTCTTACAGAAGCAGGTCCTGTGTTTCTAAAATCCAGTGGCTGGTCTGATGTTTCCAGAAGGGATTTAAGGACCTTTAATCCAGTTGAGAGATGAGCCTTAAAAATTCAGATGGTTCTGAAATTGTTAAATATCCTGTTTACCTATCATAGATTCATAGAAGGGTTTGAGTTGGAAGGGACCTTAAACCTCATCCAGTTCCAGCCCCCCGCCACAATCAGGGACACCTTCCACTAAACCAGGTAGCTCCAAGCTCTGTCCAACCTGGCCTTGAACATTTCCAAGTATGGGGCAGCCACAGTTTCTCTGGGTAACCTGTGCCAGTACCTCACCACCCTCACAGTAAGGAATTTCTTCCTCATGTCTAATCTTTCAGTTTAAAGCCCTTCTACCTTACCTTGTCACTGCCTGCCCTTATAAAAAGTCTGTCTCCAGCTTTCTTGTCTGCTCCTTTGGAAGTACTGAAAGGCTGCTGTAAGGTCTCCCTGGAGCTTTCTCTTCTCCAGGCTGAACAAGCACAACTCTCTCAGCTTGTCTTAATAGTAGAGGTGCTCCAGACCTTTGATCATCTTTGTGGCCTCCTCTGGACTTACTCCAACACGTACACTTTCTTCTTGTGTTGACATAGAGGTGAAGAATCACCTGCCCTTGCCTTCTGTGACTTGGGTCACTGGGCTGGAGCACTTATCAGTGAAGACTGAGGCAAAAAGAGTCATTGAGTACATTGGCTTTCTCTTTATCCCAGGTAAACAGGTCTCAATTTCCTTCCAGAAAGGACCCACATCTTCTGTAGTCTTCCTTTTATCACTTACATATCTATAGAAGCTTTTCTTGTTGCTTTTGATATCCCTGGCCAGATATAATGCTGTCAGGGTTTCATCTTTCCTAACCTGATCACTGGCTGCTTGGACAATTTCTCTGATTTCTCTGTATTGCTCCCAGTCCTTGCTTCCATGCTCTGTAGGATTCCTTTTTGTGTTTGAGTTTGTCCACGTACAACTTGTTCATCCATGAAGGCCTCCTGGCATTTTTCCATATTTAATGTTTGTTGAAATGCATGTGGCTTGGAGGAGCTGATGCTTGAATACTAGCCACCTGTCTTCCTGTTGGGGTTTTATCCCATATTACTACACCAAGCAGACTTAAACAGGGAACACCAAACTACAACAGGGGAAGTTTAGATTGGATATAAGGAAGAAGTTCTTTACCGTAAGGGTGGTGAGGCATTGGAATTGGTTGCCCAGGGAAGCTGTGAATGCTCCATCCCTAGTGGTGTTCAACGCCAGGTTGGACAGAGTCTTGGGTGACATGGTTTAGTGTGAGGTGTCCCTGCCCGTGGCAGGGGGGTTGGAACTAGATGGTCTTAAGGTCCTTTCCAACCCTAACTATTCTATGATTCTATGATCTCTGGAGAGGGCAAAGTCTGTTACTCTAAAGTCAAGGGTAGCAAGTTTGCTGCACATCCTTCTCGTTGTCTTAAGTATCTTGAACACCATGGTCACTGCAGCCAAAGCTGCCCTTGAGCTTTACATTCTCCACCAGCTCCTCATTGCTGGCAAGAATAAGGTCTAGTATAGCACCTATCCAAGTTAATCCTATATTCCAAATCCTCAGTTCATATCCAGAGAAAATATTACCAGACCCAAGAATATCTAGCTTGAGAAAACTAATATTTTCTTTTAATGAACTCCTTGAATGTTTTACTCTGGGAATGGAAACCAAAATGCAGTCACCTGAGACAGGTCCACTGGTGTGAACTGGGTATCTAAATAACAGTGCGAAGAAGCAGACTGGATAAAAAATGTTATGAATACTTTAGAAACACTTGTAAAGCTGTTCAGGAGGTGAAGATTTATAAGCACACAGACTGCAAGTGAACTTTTCAGCAGATAAATGATGAGCTCACCTGCTCCGCAGGCTTTCCACATTTGCATTAGGATTCAGAAGCAGACAATTAAATTTGCAGCTGTAACCACTCCTAGCAATGATCTTCTGATAAAACTCAGAGAACCAATAGAAAAGCTTTATTAAGTTATAGTCAAAAATAACAAAGTGCACTTGAGGGCAATTTAGTGGTTAAAAACATAAGTAAAAACAGTCTTCACCTGTATACCTCAGTCTCCCACCATCATACTTTTCCAAGAGCACTCATCATTACACTGTTAGGTTTTGAGGATAGGACCAAACAGAATGCACCATTTTCCCCTCAAAAACAAACACATATGACCAATATTTTTGTTATTTTATACTCTTCTCCAGTGTATGAGCCTGGCTCTTTTGCTACCCATAGTAGTCTGCTGCACAGGCAGCTCTCTATTTACCCATCCTTAGAGCCTGTGCATCACAGAGAACACACAGGTTATTATAACAGGCTGCAAAATCCAGCACAGTGAGCACTGTGATCCTCCTTTACACTATAAAAGGTCATTCCTGTGGTAAAACATCCTAGGTATGGACTTAGGAGGCAAAAAGCTAAGATCTCATCCTACCCTGTAGACCCCAAATGAACTAGCATGTACCATAGCATAAGTTTAACAGGGGAGAAGTCCACATCCTCCTTCTATTTTAGCTACATTTAGTAAAAGTGCTTCATTGGGCACAAGTTTAAACACTGAGCACATCCCCAGGTTATTATGCATCTTTAGGAACCACTTTATTCACTTTCATTCCCTTTCTTTCCATTTCCCTTGCTCTCTCATTCTGATGCTAAAGAGCGTGGTGTTGGCTCTCACCAAACAATTTCATCAGATATTTGCATGTGGATTGCAGCCTGCCATGGTCGTGCCTGATGTTTCAAGTTGAAACATTTTATTTATTCTTTGTCTAAGAGCATTATAACTCAATCAGGGGTCAAAGTTAGGGCCTTGTAATCAGGCTTTGAGATTTTTATGGTTTGCATTTTAAATGCAAACAGACATTTTCATTGTAGTCGTTTCTCTGGGCAGTGCTCAGAAATCAAATCTCCTAAGCCTTTCCCTTCAGCTCAGGGAAGCTCAGAACTCACACTTTTCTTCCTAATTTTGCCAGTGTGACATTTGCACTCTCATTTATAAAAATACACTTCCTGCATTTCATTTGTAAGTTACCTGAGGGTTTTTTCCTGTGTTTATTACTATCATTATTTATGTTCCTGGAGGGGAAAGGAGGCAACAAACAGTAACAGAGGAAAATGAAATAAACCAGATCTTTCACCCTTCACTATGCTCCTGCATGTAGCAATGATTATCATCAAGCAACAAAGAAAAACAAACATTTCCTTTAAAGAGTTGCCACTAGCCAGGAGAAAACTTTCAATAAAGGATACTTATTCCAGACCAACCCAGATGATATGGCAGAGCATTTTGCATTTTTCCTCCCTCTGCCTTTATTTCAGTTATCATTAGCATAAAAACAAGGTCTCTGTTTCTTGGAGAGCTACTAATGCCTTGTGGAAACTCCTGCGAAACATACCATTTAAAGGTAATTTTCCTGATATGGCATATAGATATTTTTCCCTTTTCTTTCTAAATGTTTTATAAATGGAGAGATTTTACTGAAAGAGGAGCTCTGTTCTCCAGGAGCTCTTTGAATCCTGTTGCTTATGTTTAACCTGGAGTCATGATAATCCCTTTCATTTTCCTTTAATTTGTCATTTCAGCTTTTTGCATTAATAAAATCAGAGTAATGCACAGCATGTTCCACGGTAGCATCCAAGTTAATGCAATAAGCAATTATAAAGCCTATAGCGGCTTGAAGCTCAACTTTTACGTATTAAGCTCACAGAAACCCCAGCTTGGCATGCAATGTTTTGAGCTCAGGCTGAGAAAGCAGTTGGCAGACTCACACACAACAAAATGCTCCTTCCAATCATGTGTGTCACAGGTCCCTGCTGCTACTAGCATAGCAAAGGTGGCTGCAGGGACAAGGCATCACAGGGGAAAATCAGACCAGTGAGAGCAAGGGTCTTCCAAGAAACCCGATAATTCTCTCTAACAGCAGGATGAAGTCTGCTTTGCCTATGAGGGAAAGTTATCAGAAAATTAAGTCCACTTTAAGTCCATATTCCTGCTACCATAATCACAAAAAAGGTTCTTTTAGATCCTATTCTCTCCAACCGGATCTCAAGTATAACCACAACCCAGAGGTCCCCTTCCAATTGTCCACATGTCCTCACACAACCACAGCAGCATCACTTAGTCCCAGTTCTGCAATGAACTCCTTGCGAAGAAACATGTGCTAAGGAGCTCTTTTACCAACACACATGACCTTTCAGTGCCAAAAGCTGGACGATAACAACATAAATACAAAAACCCAACCCAAATCATACATACCATTTCTGGTATAACTTGCATGCAGTAATAGTCATCAGGCTCATGAAACCAAGCACCTATTCTTTTTACTGCAAAACAAAGCCAGAAAAATGTATTACTCACTGGGACCAGCTGAAGGGACTTAATATAGCCAAAAAGCCTATAAATAAGAGACAAGTGAAATCAGCTTGCTTTCTAGGGTAGGTTTAGCCGAGGATGAAGGTGCATTTCAGAGTGCTCAGAAAGACTGCTGGGAAGGTTTGGGGATTTGTGTTTGGGGCTGTGTCTAGACTGATTTCACAATTAAAATTTTACTTGCAGAAGCCCCCTTTGTTGCTTTATTTGTATGAGCATCAAATTTGGAAGTCATTTTCTCTCTTTAGAGCTTGGTTTCTGTCTACAAAATGTAGGTTAAGATTAGGTTCTCAAATGCTCTGAGGACAAGTTATTCAGACAATACTTTAGTTCTGGGTCATTAGCAGTCTTTGAAGGGAGACTTATGCCTGTCAGAGCTTGGATTTTGGATCAGTTGTTGGGTCTTTTTAATCACTGCAGTTTCTCTGCTGTCCAACAGGCACTCTTCCAGTCTAGATGAAAATGCAAATACTGCAAAGCAGCTCCTTACTACAAGCTTTAAAGCAGAAGAGAAGGAAGCAGCTTTCAAAAAATTCACTGGAATCTCAGTGTCTTGCAGCATGTAAGTATTAAATTAGGCCAAATGTCTGAAGTTAATCATAATGCTTGCGGTAATGCTATGTAGTTATCCCCTGATGTCCTCATGAACATTGCACTGCCGCTCTCATATTAATTACATTTTTGACAATGAGGGCTCTGCAATTCTGATCTTAAAGTGCTGAGTTGTGATGTTAGCGTATCGGAGAACGAAACCCCTTTCTACTTACACACAGAAAATGGACTTCCACAAGCAGAAAACTATTTAGCAGTAAAATAAGTACAACAAAAAAAAAAAAACCACAAAAACATAAACATCACCCACCCTATCCCCCACAATGCTTTCTCCTGCGAACTATGAAAAATGGCAGGTTTTGTGTTTTACATAGTGTGTGGGGAATAAATGTGCTACTTTCAGTGTGAAAGACTGCATACTCGTGCAAAACGCTAACATTTCACCTCACATTCATGAATAGAAATACCATCGTAACATAAAAAGTCTATAACAATGAACCAAAAGATATTTCTGTTTAGTGTTACTTGTATCAAAACACCAAAAGCAACCTGAAGCAATAGAGTATATTGAGAGCAGAAAGAGGTGGAAAATTACAAGCTGATATAGCAGCTGTGGTTTTGCTATGGTGGTAAATCTCAGACAAACCCCCTCTCCATCACGGCTCAGGTTTCTGTGCCTTGGGTCACCAGTTCCTATTGACGTATTCTGCAACCATTTTCTTTATGCTGTCTCTGTGTGAAATCAGTTTACCAGTTCTCATCCACATCATTTCAGCTGATACTTGGGCACCTTGACACAATTCCAGGTGGCAGAATAGAGAATATCTTATCCTTTCCAAAGACCTAGAGCTTGCTGCCCCATGTTATGAGGAAAAATGTCTTCTCCTACATATTGTCTCCCTCTGCTGATGCTCTTAAACAAAAGACTTCCTCTCAGAGGTGAAGAAATTGTGGTCCAGTAGAAACAAACATCTCAAATATATCAAAATGACAGCAAGTTCTGGGTATCATTTAACCAGAAAGAGAACATCATAATTCCTGGTTAGAAAAATAATGTATATGATTAAATGACTTGCAAATAGTCTTTGAAGCATAAAAAATAAGTGCAGTAGTATCAGAAATCCATTTACAAACATTGCCTAGTGTTAGGGTCTGGTGATTGCTGACAAAGAAAACAGCTGCTGCCTCAATAGGTCTGAAGGTCAGAAGAGAATGAGATGAAAGAATGCAGATGGATCTCTGAAATAAATTAGGAGAAAGGGAAACAAGGCGTTATATGAGCTCTTGCTCATGTGACTTATTTCATAAATCGAACATGTAATGGATGTTTCATGTGTGAAGAGTAACAATGTTGAAAATGCTTTTTTGGAAATCCACAGTCTGCTTCGGGCAACCTCATGTCTAGGAAGAAATAAAATTGAAAGCACCAAAGTGAGGGCAGCCAGACTGATTTCAGTTCAGAAAAACGCTCCCATTTACTTGGTATCCAAAGCATACAAAAAGTCAGGAGAGAGGGACACTCACTCAAATAACACAGATGAGGTTTTCTTCCCTCCTCCCCTCAGTTTCTCAGCTCTAAATTTCCTTCCCATCTGAGCTGCCTCTCTCTTGCTTGCTTGCTCTTTCCCAGAGCTGTCAAGATCTGAGCATCTCCTCTCCATCGTCTTTTCCTGGCTTCTCTCCCTGCCTCAGCACACAGGGGACACAATAAAGAGAAAGGAAGCCAGACTCAAAATTCCTGAAGAGAATCACTACTTCCTTCACTTAAAGCTCAAAGAACTTATACAAGATACCCCTGAGGCCAGAGATCACAACAGGATGAGACATAAGCATTGTAGATGGCAAAAACAAGGGAAGATTTGAATACTTAGGGCTTCCAGGTGCAGGTCAACAACTGCTCATAAATTCACTGGTTAAAGTTCTTGGATGTTTTTTATGATTTTTCTGCATAATTTTCTGTTGTCTCTTGGAGCGGTTTTTAAATCTCTTTTGGAAATGGGTAGAACCTCATCCCAGGCAGGGGCTAAGAAAGCTCTCAGGCAAGTCCTGTCATCCCCTCCTAAATTATAGTGTCTTTTAGGGGACCTCACTTCTCTTCTTGAATGTAAACTCAGGAGGATAAAGATTAGCACAGAATTCACCATAGGTTTGAGACAAATCCGTAATGCATGAACTATAAGAAAAAAAAAAATAATGCTAAGGCCGATAACACTGACAAGATGGGAGATAATTCCTCTGCAAAGTTTCAGTCCAGGACAATGACTTGGGCAGTCAGTGTCTGTGAGCCACCAACATCACTTGAAATTCTACGGGCTGAGATAAAATAATTTCTTTGTGATGCAAATGCATCTTGAACAGAGATAGTGCAGCTGGTGTATTAATGCTAGGAGAGGAAATTAATCAGACAAGTTCACTGAGACAAGAGAGTTGCATCCTGTGTTTCTATCTTGACTGATCAGCGTGGTGCAGCATAAGCCTGCGAATAACATCACGCACTGGCTCTTAATGCAAGCCTCTTAGATATACAGTTCCCCACAACAAAAATGTCAAAATACACTGGAAGATCCCTTTCTTCTCTTACATATCAATAAAAAAAAAAAATCGTTGGATTAATTCTATGATCTGTATTGCTGCTGAAATACACGAAAGCCTCATCAAACCTATAGCTTTTGAGTATTACCGTTGGACTTCAAATAATGGAAAACAGCAATATAGACTTCCTTTTCTTAACAGCTTTCTGACCTTCTGACTGCAATTCCCACTGTGAGTAACTGCAGCTCAGGCAAATCGTGAGCTCTGAAGAGCCTTGTGGCAGCAGAGAATCTCATCAATTTTAATCTCTGAAAGGTTCACGGGGTTTGAGCCTGACAAAACATTGCACAACATGGCTGAGCAGAGCAGATCTGGTCCCTCCTTACATTAGTAATGGAGCTCAGCATCTCTCTGACCCAACTGGCCTTTGTCTGTGGATTCTGGGAGAGGAGCAAGAGAACAATTTGGCTGAATGCAGAGATGCCCTGTGTAAGGATAGGTATGAGATATGAAATATCAAGTGGCATCTCGCAGGATGGAAGGGACACAGGTCTGCTCTCTTTAAAAGAAGCTGTAGCACTAAAAGGACTGGACTTCTGAATCTAATCCATCTCAGGGGAGAGAAGAGTAAGGCAGGGAATTACGTGTTATTTTTTATCTTTATATCCATGTATTTTTGCAGCAGTCTCCCTGATGGAATGGAAGCCCAGTTCTTATGCAGCTCCCCAGCATTTTGAGGCAAAACAAAGTCCAGACACCTGCCACTCCTTGGATGAAATGGAGTGTGGGAATGAAGTGCTACTGGTAATAAACTGAAGCTACTGCCTGCAAACAAGCTCAGCTTCCTCATCTCCCTCCTTGTAGACATACATGCAAAATCTTAGCAAAACCTGCAAGCCTTGGTAGGCTATGTATGTGCCCAGGAAACTTCCTCTGGCTTGTCAACCAATAGATCCAAGAAAGAGTGGGCTCAATTAGAGTCCATCATTCGCGGCTTGTTAGCAGAGTTTGCTTTTCAACTGTGAGAACTCAAATCCTTCTTGCTTGCAAGCTTTCTTCTTGGGCCTGAGCAGACCCAGTGAGGATCAGAATCAAATTTAAAAGTCTCTTTTGAACAGCCTCTTGAATCCTAGTTGATAGTACAGTAACATTTCACTTTCTCATGCTCCATAAGCTTATTTTTCACACCCAAAAAATGTGAGTTAATTATATTTAAGTAGAGAGAACGTGCTGTCACAAGGAAGACAGAATAATGCACAGTACACAAAGGCAAAGTACAATTCTACCTCTCTATAAGCATTTTCCATTCATACTTCTCCAAAACTTGCTGAAAACATTTGACTGCACAAGGAAGACAGATTTTCTTTTGCTACCCTGACCCACAGCATTTAACACCATTTAAACCAAAACCAAATGTTTTCTGTCATCTCTCAATAGGGAAGTCGTATGTTTGTACAGGTATCCCAATGCCCAGTACAGGATGGACAACAGTAAAGTGCTGGTTGCACATTCCTGCTGCCTCAAAAATTCCAGCACACACTAAAGAGGTGCTTTATTGTGCTAGCATCTGCTCAAAGTCAGGCTGCTTACCCCATGTTCTTGCTTCATAGTAGAGAAGCACCTACACAGCTGCAACAGCTCTCTATTTACACCTCCACCTGTTTGAACATCACTGGAGACATCAGCATTGTCCTGAGCCAACAGTTCTTTAAAAGCTTGTGGAAGCAGCTAGATCTGTCAATTAAGAGAATCACCAAGTCCTCATCCACAAGTAAATAAGGAAAAGTACATTGCTAAATCTGTGCTCTTATTGTAGCTAGAAACAACTAAGGGAAAACAGCTGTGTGGAGAAATATTAAACTGTGAGTAGCAACACCAGTGAGCAGGAGGAAGCCATAGATAACAGAATGGGTAATAGCCCTCCAGCAGGCTGTAGGGTAACATACATAGTTAAGTTGAGATATTTGCTCATATAGTCGCAGAAATTCAGATTTTATTTACTTTGTGAGCCACAGGTCTCTCTTCTTTACCCAGATCACGCTAGGTGGGTATAATTTAGTATACCTGCATCCTCCATTTGAATTGGCACAGTGTGGATATAACTAGCAGAACATATTTTCCGGTGGAGAAACATTCTTCTTACCCTTCTTTAGGTAAGGCTTTCACCTTGAGTGATAAAGTTTTATACACATCGCAAACATGTGGATGTCAAAGATCAGCGGATGAAAATTTGTCCTGTGTTCTCTCCCACAATATTTTTCTGACTGAACTCTCAGAAAGTATTTTTTAAATTATAACATAGCTCCTTTATATCTCCTAAAAATGTAGTCCTTCTTCCCCAAGAAATCCCCTTTGGACAGGAGTTCAGTGGTAGACATAATACATCAAATGGGAAGCCTGATGTATATCAGCAGCAGACCTAAGAGGCTGCAAACATGGATCCATCAGTAAGGAACATAACGTGAAATTGCTTGTACATGCTGTTCTTCTACTTGCTGGAAATGCTCTGTTCTTGTGACATTTCAGGGGATTAAGCTGATGAGTGTGCTACGCAACCAGGAACTAATACTGCTTAAAGCAGCCTTTCTTCGACTTTCCTTTTTAATTCTTTTTCCCCCAGGCTGCTTACCTCTCAGGCTAAGTTCAAGCTTTCTGCTTTTTAAATGTAATGTGAAAACACAAATAACACATGTATCAGCCTGCTTCATCATGAAGAGTCACGTCTTATGGGATGGGAGAAGTAATGAGAGTGCTGATTGTTTCCAGGCTGATATAAAACAGTTGACAAACCTCTTCTCTTACTTCTCGCTTTTCATTATTCCTGAATACTGGCATCTTGTCTGAGCAAAGCAGGAGCAATGATCTGGGTCTCAAACTCAAAGTTCTTCTTTGGTGGCCTGGGGCAGGTCATTTCTGTGATTTCTATGATTCTGTGATTTCCCCTGTGGCTCCTGTTGGGACTGCTCAGAGCCATCTTTCCCCAGACCCCAGTCAAGCAACCCAAGAAAAAAGAAGGCCTCTTGGGGAAAAATTCTGTCATTGGTTTTTTTTGGATGACTAAGCTGTTCTCAGATGAGCATTCCCAGCACATCCTCTGATAATACAGCTTTGGATTGGGGCACCTACATAAAATTGTCTAAGTGAAGGCTGGATTTTCACCATAGTCACAAAAGATAAAAGCTCAACCTTAGATGTTCTGCTGTGTAGGCAGTGAGCACAGTTGCTTTTGAAGCTTCTCACAAGGAACTTTTATGAGCTTCTAAAACAAAAACTCCTGGTTCTGGAACAACTGCTTCTCAGAAAAAAAGTTCCCCACTCTTGTGAATGTGCTGCATATGGCATTAGGCATAGTTATGGTTCTACAACTGGAGAGCTGAATTACTTCAGAAAGCGCATTTCTGTTGCATTGGATCAAGGACAACTGGCACCTCCCTGAGAACTATTGATTCTAGGTTCTTCTAGGCAGCAGCTGGCAGGTTCCCTGTGCCACCTTCCTGGCTAAACATTGAAGACCTCATCTGTAGAAGATGCCAGCCTGCCTGATTGCAACTTGTCCAGAGGTGTTAAAAGTAGGAGAGCATAGGCACCTGCAGCAAGGGTAGCCTGCTTGAGTTCTGACAGCTGGACTGGTGACCTTCCAACTTGGAGGCTGTGATTTCTGCCACACACAGAAGGTATATGTGAGCCCCAGACCTCTCCAAACACTGATCTGCATAGTGCTTCTCCGCAGGATGCAAAAAACTGAATTCTGGCCCCTAGAGAAAGAAATGCCTAACAGCCAGCCATTTCTTCTGCCACGATTTAGGATAGGTTTGAGTTGAGCTGGGTACCTGTCACTTGGCATGGAGACGCTTGGAGAGTCAGATTGCTGTTTCTATAGGTTGGTGGGGGCATAGTGACTGCAACCATTGTGCTTTCTCTGCCCTCATTTCCCTAAAACAATCACAGTTTTCTTAGTCTCTTAGACAGAAGAGCAAGAAGCAGGTCCCTGCTGTTGTGCCTCCCCCGAAGCCAGCTGCCTCACCCTCCAGCTGGCTTCAACCGCATGGGAGATGTCCTTCTTTTTGCTAGCCTCAGAAAGGAAGCTTCTGAACTTTAAATACTGTGAGAGAGTCAGTTGTTTTTCCCCATCAAATTGCCATTTTATGGATGGTCTGAAACTTAAATACAATGAACTTTATTGCCAATCTGACATTTATTTGCAATGTGTATTTACTGCCTGGAAAATGAGGGTGAGAGTATGTTTTCTACTCTGTCAGACAAGGGGAAGGATGCAGCAGGATTCTCCCCATTACCTCCACTAAAAAGAATCAGATTTATTTACCTTGACTTGAAAGAGTCATTCTCACTAGATATCTCTGTACTTTTACAAGCTAAGTGAGATCTACCTTGTCCTTAATAAGGTATAAATACATTATGTCTCTTTGACTGTAATACCCTGATATGGGGAGGAAGTGCTGAAAGAAGAGGTTGTTTGTTATTTTACAAGGTTTTCACAATACCAGCCTAATGAGATAATGTATTTATTTATTATAACAATAAACACAGCTGTAAAGCGGACCATAAAAAATAATAGATGACTCACAGATTTCTATACCCAACATGTCAGCTGTAATTGGGGAATAAATTAAATGATCCATCTGCTTGCCATCTACACTATTTTTCCTAGTATCTTCAATATTTAAATACAGTCAGCATTATTTATATTAATTACTCACTAACAACAGCAACAACAAAAACTCTGTGAGGAAATTGATTGGCCTTGTAATATAATTCCCCAGCCACATCGTACACACGCTGTATTCTTTCCCTTATACTTAAATCTAATGAGTATGATGGGCTTGCTTTTCTTTATTAATAGTTTTCACTTTATCATGCCAATACTATTGAGCCTTCTCTTTATTACTGTTATGGAGACCATGCTAGCAATGATATATCATATAAAAGCTTGAGAGACAGTTCAGTCCATTAAGCTGGGAAAGAAAGCTTCATCTCCTTTCCAAGAGAAGCAACAGCTTCAGGAATACAAAACTCTGACACAGTCCTAAACCTGGAATAATATCATCTGAAGACCCCAACAAAGGTGAAGTTTTTTTGGGTAATAGACATTATACAAGCAGATCTGAAGAAATATCTCATTTCTCAAGTGTGTGTAAGTTTAGATATACAAATACTGGCATTTATATAAACAAGACAGGAGAGAGAAATTGATGCACAGCAGGATACTGACTTGGACACAAAGAACTCACATTTCCCCCATGTCCTTGTCCAATGTCATATCTGATGCAGAAATTCCTACTGTCATAATCCAATCCATGTGTAAGAATTAGTTTATTTTTTAAGTAGGAAAATTTCAGTATATTGAGAAATCTTGAAATTGTGGGATTCTTTGTTCTAGGAAATATAACCTTAAAAGTTTCTTAATGATCTATAGAATCTGTGGATTAGAAACTATTAAATAGCTAAGAATATTTAACAGGATGCTGGGTTTTTCCACTAGTCTAGCCATTAACTAGAGAATCCTGTACTGGATCCTATCCAATCTGGTCTCTGAATTGTTTTTTACAGTGAGTGTAATAATAATACAATATAACAATACAGAAATCATTCAAAATCATACAATTAATCAAATGAATACATGAGTATGTTTACAACTAATTTTTGTATATACAATCAAATTCCTGTAATTTAATTCACATTTTGTCATTTCTACCTCTCTCAAGGTAGGTTACAGAATACCTGTAAGATTAAGATTTTAAAATATCCAATAGTCAGTGAGGACATCCAGTTAGAATTGCAGTTATCCACTAATAGAAATTCATTTTCTTTTGAACCGTTCACATTCTTTTCCCTCCAACTCCCACATACTTCCAGCTCACACTCTCTGTAGGTAAAAAATGAATCTTGCCTGCCAGGTGTAATGGACCCTTTTGAAATGCATTCCCCATCGTTGTTCTTCATCAGACCTTTGTGTCTTCTGACAAGCTGTATTCTTCTATACAGCTAGAAGTTAAATAGTGGAATGCATGGGGTATTTTGGGGATGGGGATTTTTTCCTTGGTGGGTGGTTTGGATGCTTTGGCAGAAAATCAGACAAATAAGAGAGCAAAAGGCTTCAGCTTTCAATGAAAGGGTTTGAAATGCAACACACAGAAGGTGCATCTGCAGTGAGCAGTTCTTTAACTGGCAAAAATAAAGTCTGTGATGGGAATTCTGCTTACAAGCTGTTTTGTCTAAATAAAAGAAGATAGTCAAACATATATATTTTAAAACCAGTCAACAGATTTTCCGTCTACTTTCAATTTACGTTCTTCTCTAATCCTTCTTTTCCAGAGTACAAGAAGTAAACTACTGTAGACACCCTGCATGAGTACCTCATTGATTCACAAGGACAAAGCTATTTCTTCCTGTTAGCAATTAAAAGAGGTTTGAGTGCCTGTGGTGGCTGGTTACAGAGGTTATTGCTAGTTATTGCTATTATGGGACTCCACTTTCTCTATTTTCTATTTTAGTCCATTTTCTATTATTATTCCAAAGGGTTCAATAATAAAGCACCACTCAGGATGAGACAGGAAATCTGAATAACACACATTATCCTATTTTCTGAAGAAGAACAAGCAATATGGGTTATAGAAGGAGCTTAGCATGCCATTTTTATAAAAAGTAATGGAAGCGATGCCTCGGTTTCTATTCTGTGTCCATCAGTTCACCAGCTGTAGTAATAGCCCATTCTTGGAGTGTTTTACTTTGGGATTAGCATGTTGCTAAACTCCTTCTCCTCTCCTTCTCCTTCTCCTTCTCCTTCTCCTTCTCCTTCTCCTTCTCCTTCTCCTTCTCCTTCTCCTTCTCCTTCTCCTTCTCCTTCTCCTCCTCCTTCTCCTTCTCCTCCTCCTCCTCCTCCTTCTCCTCCTTCTCCTTCCCCTTCCCCTTCCCCTTCCCCTTCCCCTTCCCCTTCCCCTTCCCCTTCCCCTTCTCCTTCTCCTTCTCCCCCTCCCTTCCCCTTCTCCTTCTCCCCCTCCCCCTCCCTCTCCCCCTCCCCCTCCCCCTCCCTCTCCCTCTCCCTCTCCCTCTCCCTCTCCCTCTCCCTCTCCCTCTCCCTCTCCCCTTCCCTCTCCCTCTCCCCCTCCCTCTTAAGTGCAACACAGTTCTCTGGAGCAATCTGACTCTACCTAACTGCGATTAGCTAACTCCTGAGGAAATCAGAGGAGATTTCTCTTACCCTCTAATACCTGGTTTTGGCTGTAGATGCATCTTGGTTCTCATGATTTCCAAGCGAATCAGCCAGTTTTACTCCTCACTGATAATTTTCCATGGCCTCAATAAAGATTAAGATTCTAATTTCTTGGTTTTTCCTTACCACAAAGGTTAGGAATGAATGTTGCATGCTGACAGGCAGTTTTGCTTTTGACATTTTGGGAATATTGCTCCAATAGAAGTGGTACAGAGGCATCCATTGCTTCACTGAGTCCCCAGCTAGAGGAACAATGGACTTGGGTTTTCCCCCCAGCATTCTTGCAGCATAATAAGCCTTCATCTTACCACCCATATAATCAGTACTGAGCAATCTGATTATCAAAAACCCTACAGAACAATGACCATATGCAGCATTATCCCTCCACTAATGAAATGTGTCTATATCTATGGGCAGGGACATAATGGCTGTTTTAATTGTTCAGAGCAGATGCAATAGCATTTTAGGACAAGAAGAAGAATGTTGTTGTATATAACTGGCCCTGGAGGAAGACTTTAAGAAAACAGCATAACATATTCTGAATCTTGCTCATAATCAGAGCAAGAATTAATCTACAGCACTAACTTCAGTATGTAGATATTTTGGAGTCTTTAATGTCTGCAGGTATTCAGCACTTAATATTTTATGCATCTTCTGTATGATGGATTCTCTTACTCTAAGACATTGACTGAGACATGAGGAGTTTCACTAGCTGTATAACTCACCCCATCTTAGGTGTCATCTGAGTGCCACTGGGAAAAGTCCTACTCTTCAAGTATCTAAGCCCATCCCCACAAGATGTGGTAAAAAGGGCTAAATTTTCTTTCTGTCATCAGTCCTGTTTGTGACTGCTCTTACACAGTTTTGCAGCAGAAGACAGTCTGGAGAAAAGTGTGGAGAAGATCATTAGGGGGGCATCTCTGTGAAAAGTGAAACAACTTTTTCTCCATAAATAAAGTACTGTCAACAACAAAAACAAAAAGGAGAAGGAAAAGTCAGGGACTATAAGGATTCAGGACATTTCTTCAACAGTGAAAATGAGCAGGTTTTGGAATTTTTATTCCAAATATGGAACTAAGAAAAAAACCAAAACCGAAACATAAAAAAACACCAAAAAGAAAACACACAAAAAACCCCAACCAAACATACACACAAAAAAAAAAAAAAAAAAAAAAAAAATCACTGTTGATTTCCAACAGTTTTGTTTCTGCATGGAATTGAATTTTTGTATTTTATTGGATTCATTAACAACACTATCAGTTGTTTTGTTTTGTGGGCACAATTCAGATTCGCTCAACACAGTCTCACTGACTATTATATTAGTCATGACAGCTCAGATACCTTTTCACCGATTTCTCTCTGGTTTCAATATTAGTAAATCTAGATATTATATTGTTTATTGGGTGTGATAGAAAGGATTTTCTAAATACATCACTGTTATCAATGAAGAAAACCACCAGCAACTGGATACATGTTTAACGACTAAGTTGAAAGGCAGCCATGTTAAGTCAAAATTCCCAGGGTTCTTGGAAAACTTTAGTCAAGAAGAAAATAATACAGCCATTCCTGAGAAGTTCAGCATCCAAGATTCAGCAGGCAAATAAACTGACTTATGAAAATGAAGTGAAATGAAGAACAAAAGCAACCCCTGAAAGCAAGCATCATTGGGAGGGATTTACAGCAACCGTGGTTGTATCGAAGTCCACATTTATTAAAGAGAGCTGTTGGTAGTCATTATAATATCCCTTATGCAAGCAATCTATTTATTGTGCATTTCTTTCACCATAAATGGAACATATTTGAGCAACAGGATGGGAGACTGACTTTGGACAGTGAGTGTCTACAACTTCCCTTGGTAAATATTCATCTTTGAGAATTTTTGTACCCATTTTTCTGTCACGTAAAAATAATAACTGAGGACATTTCTCCTTTTAGTTAAGTTGGGGTTAACCAAACAGCACCCTGAAAATGTTATGCCTGCTGCTGCTTTTTGTTGTTGTTAATTTCTTATACGAGTTTTTAATTTTTATTGTTGTGTTTTTCAAACCTCTTCGAATTCAAGACTAGAACACCTGCTGTGTTACCATGTCAATCTCACTTTCAGAGAGGGCTGAATGTCAATATACGATGAGCTTTAATTTATAGCCTGATGACACTCTAGTTCCAGAGACAATATCTTTTGAAGCTTACATTCAGATCCGAAACCCCGTACTGTGCTAATAAATGAAGCAATCACAGTGCCCAAAAGTAGCGGGAAGAAGCATCTGAATATTGATTTATCAGGGCTGAGTGTAGTAAAGGCAAAGAAAGCACATGGAAAGTCAGCTTCAAAACCAGCAAAATCAGTCCATCAATGGCCTAATATCATCTGTTTTGGCCATTTTGACAGGCCATAGCTTTAGGGCAAATTTTGAAGTCCACAAAAATACTTTGCCACCAGCTCCTCAGTAATCCCAACGGCTGACAGTCATGGTCCTCCAAAATGGGAAGAGACACCCAGGAAAACTTAGGAGAAAGTGAGAACTTGTGAGGCAGTGAGAAGATATGTTCTTGAAAATGTAACAGTAAGTCAGAATGGAGGCAGTATCAGGCAGAAAAATGTCAGATACTACGCTATGGAAGTGACTCATGCCTATTAAGTAAAGGGCAAAAAGCCAGTGATGCCTGGGAATGATGGTACAGTTGCAATACATGAGTTAGTCACTCAAAAAAATGTGTTGAACAAACTACATCTTTTGAAGGACTTAGAAAAAAAGACCTCAAAAACTGAGGTGCAAGGTATTGTTAGACCCTTCAAAGTATTTCACTCTGACAAATGCTAGGCAATACTACTAACTTGAATTTCAGACTTAGAAATAGGATTAGAAATTAATTTCAGCCTGCTGACTGGAATGAAGTCCATCTGTTAAATCAGTTGAATGATTTGGCCCACTTAGAAATTTGATCACTTAGAAATTCTGTAGTCATCAATCAAAACCCCAGAGTAATATTTCCCAGGGCCCCAGGACTGTTCTGTACATGGCTTTCATTATTTTTAGTGAGGATCCCCACCCTCCCCATCCCCCAAATATTCTCCAGTGTCAGAAAGAGTAACATGATTAAGGCTTAGAAAACTCTCTAGGTTCATCTGTGTGTTTATGCACACTAGAAAAGTATCACAATACATTTTCTGAGTTATAATTGTCACTGTTCCTGTACCGGCATCTCCACAAGCACAAACCATAAAGCTTGTCTCTCCGCAGAGAAAATTGTTTTGTCAGCACATCTTGACTAGAGCCCACTGGAGTCAGCATAGCTGAAAATCCAAGGGAGGTACCATCTTCTATCTCAGCATGAGCCACACATCTTAGTCCACCACAAGCAGAAAGGAAGGCTTAGATTACTACCGATTTATTTGTGTGGTTGTCATTTATCAAGGCCCTACTCAGATGATGGCTGAACCTCCATTGCAATTAGGTTAAGAACATGGCTCCAAAATGATCATGCTGATTTTTCTTTGACGAACCGCTCACTCAGTAATTCAAACTGTCTCTGCTCACATAAGGACACTCTACCTTGCACGACATTAATAAATCTTTCATCAGTACATTTCACATTCATTGCAGTTACAAGAAAAGTTGTTTGAACTCATGTTGTGCTGTTTGATGTATCTTTTAAGGATGCTCGTAGCAGAGAGAGGCCAAAACTGGGACAGCCTCCTGAAAGATGCAGATACAAACCCTAGTTTTGTACTGTCTGCTGAATCTTTGAGGATGCTGATCAGGCTGGAAGCAGAATATCAGTTCTAACATTCCTCCACAGAATTCAGATCCAACCTCCAACTTTCCAGCATGGTTTTTTTGACTCTCTGGGGTTAGGAAAAAAACCGAGAGATAAAAGGTATTAACATGCTCAGAATTTGATGTCAGCTATATATGGAAGAAAAAGTATCTAGAAGTGACAGTTGTCTAGCATTTTATTTGATAGATATCTTCTCGTGATACTGAAAAATGTCTTTTATTAGGTGATAGCTATTTTAAATTTTATCTTTAAATGTGAATGTGATCTAAAATGAGTGATGGATTAGGTCTTCAACAATTAACAGGATACTGACCGCTCTCAAGAATCAAATTTGCTAAGCATGACTAGGCACAAACTTCATGTCCCTGAGAAAAGCAAAGCAATCTTCCCCTGTTCAGGACTCCTTACTGACAAAAATATATAAAGAACCTGCCCTCCCACAACCCATGCCGAGAAAAAAAGCTCTGCTGCAAATAATTCTGCTGTCATCACAGGCATGGGGACAAGTCCACAGTTTGAGACAGCTATAAGTGCTTGTTTTTCTGTATTTAGCTAAAATTTACTGAGGAGACCATCAGAAAGAGAGAACAAATTATAATGTCATTTTGATCAGATGAAGGCTTTCTGCAGCACCAGTCTCATCACAAACACCAATGATCCACTCCTTTACCCATTTGATTCATATTCAAGGTAATTTTAGCATCAACCAGAACTGAGAGTCTGAAGTTCTGATTAGATGTGCCCTTTATGGTGTGCTTACATCCCTCTGTTTCAGCATGAGTGTATGACATATTTATCTTGGATAATTGCCCTGCTTTTCTTCTTTTTATGAAGTCTTTGTTCAGTTATCAGTCTCTGATTTCTTTTCTATGTTGTACACCTCATGGTATCTAGATAAAACCAAAATCCTCTTTTACCTGTCAGCAAGGACCCATTGTTGAGAGATGAAGAGCTAGTTTTATTTTCTGGGAGCAGAATGCATCTCAGTGGTGACTAGCATATCTGAGGGGAGAACAGAGAATGTTGCCATTATTTATTATTGTTATTTGTTATTTTATCTATATTTTAAATACATTACACATATAATTACATATTTATTATAATCTCTATGTAACAAGTATATTTAGTATCATTACTTTAAAAATGTCTTAAGCTCAACTGCAGACGCAGACAGAAACTCCCTGACAAAAGGAGTGAAATATTCTTGTTTAAATAAAAAATACCTGACTCTTGCTGGCTGTCTGGGATAAGGCTATCACATAAAACTAGTTTTAGGAGAGTCACCTGGGAGAACGGGGAACAAACCACTTTGCCCCAGAGGCACTCTCCACTAAGGCTAGGGGAATCCTGAAGAACTCACATAGCTTGCCTCCTTCTCCATTTCTCAATAGCACAAAATCACTGGAGGAGTGAGATTAGCTATAAGCAGGAGTACTTTTGGCCTTAAACCTTGGACTTTAAGAGTATTTCCCATTTTGAGCATGCATTGTGCCTGAGGCTTAAAGTATGGATTGTACTTGACAGAGCTCAAGCTTAACTAACAGCATGAACATATCCCTAGTCACTGCTGCATGTAACTTCCTGAAAAACTCTGAAATCTTGGGAAAGCTAATGGAAATGAGAGCATAGAAATACAGTCAGGTCTGTTCAGCAAAAATAATTTGCAATTTTATGGGGTTTGCATTTTTGTGCAAGTGACAGAGACTGATGAAGGCAGAGGGAAGGCTGACTGTTGAAATCTTACATTTCCAGCTGATGATCAGATATATTTGAGCAGCCAATAAGGTACACATATGATCGCAACTAACGTAGTGGTCTTCCACTGTTTATTAAAACACATGCTGAAGTGGCAGCATTTTGCCGCCTACCTTCAGAAGGCTGCCAGCCCCCTTGGGAAGCATTTCACCATCCTTCAGGCTCACTCAGGCTAAGGAAGCAAAATGAAACAGTGCTGTTAACGCTCCCTTAGTGGAAAGAGTAACTCTCCATGGACTATTAGAAAACAAGGGCAACCCCGGCACTGTTACAAGTGTGCACAGGCATCATTTTGTGAGGACTGAGGGTGACAGTGATTGCTGTCAACAGTGGTTTTTTTCTGGTATTTGGATCACTTGTTTGTAAGGCATTTGGTCTACTTTCATTCACAGCTTTTGTTGGAATCTATATAGGCTGGACAGACACCCTGTTAAGGATTAGTAAAGATCTCTGCCTGAGGTCAGCTACTGGTCCTTTCTCTAAACCGAAGGCATGTCTTCCACAGCAAATGTGCCTCTGTACTGGAGCCATTGGCATTTGTCCCCAACAAAGGCTCTCATCCCTCACCCACCACCAGCAGCTTGCTGACCACCTGGGAAGAGGCTATGAAAAAACAGCTGCAGCCAGCAGCCTGCAGCAGCAGGAGTGAAAAGAGAAGTGGGTTTGGCTGTGGTAACTAAGGTGAAGATACCAATTCATGCACCAGCAGCTATATTAGAGCTGCATGCAACAGTTCACAGGCCACAACAGGGAGCGGGACAGTGCAAATCTGTGTTTCACCCTACGCTGGGAACACTTTTCCTGGAAAGAGCCAAGCATTTTGCGGAATGACTATTTGCAAAGCCAGGCACATGCAAGACATTTTCCCAGACATGTGAACACCTCTTGGGTTTTTTCACTCCAAGGAATGTGGCATGTCTCTTGGAAGCAATACTCTCTCATGCTGGTTAATCTTGTTCAATAGCTTGTTTATGCCTTCACCATATGCTCAACGTCTGCTTGCAGAAGCTTTCTGGCTTTTTGCGATTTCCAGCACCCTTTCTTTTTTCCAAAAGCTGTTTATCGCCTTTTAAATATTGAAGTTTACTCTCCCTTGCACCTGGGGCACTGCTCCCCTCTACTCCCCCAGGACTGCTCAGGCTCCACAAGTTTTCTGTCACCAAACCTGCGCATTGATTACTGAGTCTCAGCTGCTTGCCTGCACCTTTTCACCAAATATCTTAAATTTGAACACCCCCCCAGCTCTCTTGCAGACTAAAATGATACCTGCATCACATTTGTTTTTATGTTGTTCTACTTCCTTATATTTTATACACTTATTCAATTCTCTCCTTCCCCTTGACTTTGCTTGATTGTCTGTGATTAACTTCCCGGGTTTCTCCTTTCCTTTTCCAACAGTTTCCTTTCTTCTCATTCACCACAAGCTACTGTGTTCTGCTCCACATTGGCTTTCTCATTTTGGTTGGTGGCTAGCACCATATGGCACAATTTTTGTGCCATAATTTCTCTTTTACTTTTGCTCTAAATCTCTTGTCCATTCACTCATCTTTTAGTAGCGACGTAAGGGTTTGTCTGCATAGTGTCTATACATCTGTGGTAGGATTGACATTTGTTTTCTCATTTACTTTACATTAGCCAAAACCACTTCTAGGTTTAATAATTCTACAGTACATGTTTACTAAAAGTCATTTGTCCTCAAAATTTTCAATATGATTACAAGCCTAACTGCTTGTAGTAATTACAGCTGAGACAAATGCATGCTTTATATTCCTTTCTGACAAAATAATTACTACAGCTGCTTCATTTTCCTACCAAACACCACAGAAAGACTTCACTTTACCAAGATTGGGTTGCAACTTTGCTCTAAGCTATTCACCTGCCTTCCCCAAAATTATTGCCTCAAATGCCGTACATTGATTCCCTCAGCAAAAGTCCCCAATAAACACTATCAAAATGCTATCTTTCTACATGGACAGCTGTCATGGGTTCAGCAGCAGCAGTTATTTTTCTCCTTCTTGGTAGCTGGTTTTTGATTTTTTTTTGATAGTGCTGTGTTTTTGATTTTTGGGCCTGGGAACAGCGCTGATAACACCAGTGTTTCGGTTACTGCTTAGTGATGTTTTGGTCTGGCCAAGGACTTTCTGAGTTTCATGCTCTGCCAGGGAGGAGGGGAAGCCGGGAGGAAGCAGAGACAGGACACCTGACCCAAACTGACCAAAGAGGTATTCCATACCACAGCACGTCATGTCAAGGATGGAGAGCGGAGAGCAGAGAGCAGAGACCCGGAAGGGTGGGGGTGCACTGCGTAGTCGGGCTTGGTTTTAGGTGGTGAGAAATTGTATTCTTTCCTTGTATTTGCCTTGTCATTATTGTTATTGGTGGTAGCAGTAGTGATTTGTGTTATACTTTAGTTACTAAACTGTTCTTATCTCAACCTGTGGGAGTTGCATTCTTTTCGATTCTCCTTCCCATCCCTCTGGGAGCGGGGGGAAGAAAAAAAAAGGGGAAAGTGAGGGAGAGCGAAATTGCGTGGCTGACTGGACTTAAACCACGACAACAGCCCTGTGCTGGGAAAGAGGTGAGATATCCTCAACATAAGAAGGTGTCCTGGGCTGCATCAAAAAGAGCGTGACCAGCAGGTCAAGGGAAGTGATCCTGCCCCTCTACTCTGCTCTCGTGAGACCTCACTTGGAGTATTGTGTGCAGTTCTGGTGTCCTCAACATCAAAAGGACATGGAACTGTTGGAACAAGTCCAAAGGAGGGCCACGAGGATGATGAGGGGACTGGAGAACCTCCCGTATGAAGATAGGCTGAGAAAGTTGGGGCTGTTCATCCTGGAGAAGAGAAGGCTGCATGGAGACCTAATAGCATCCTTCCAGTATCTGAAGGGGGCCTACAGGGATGCTGGGGAGGGACTCTTCATTAAGGACTGTAGTGAGAGGACAAGGGGTAACGGGTTCACACTTAAACGGGGGAAGTTTAGATTGGACATGAGGAAGAAATTCTTTCCTGTAAGGGTGGTGAGGCACTGGAATGGGCTGCCCAGGGAAGTTGCCCAGGTGAATGCTCCATCGCTGGTGGTGTTCAAGGCTGGGTTGGACAAAGCCTTGGTTGACATGGTTTAGTAGGAGGTGTCCCTGCCCCTGGCAGGGAGGTTGGAACTAGATAATCTTAAGGTCCTTTCCAACCCGAACTATTCTATGATTCTATGACATGGAGTTGTTGGAGCAAGTCCAGAGGAGGGCCATGAGAATGATCAGGGGACTGGAGCACCTCCTGTATGAAGATAGGATGAGAAAGTTGGGGCTGGTCAGCCTGGAGAAGAGAAACTGTGTGGAGACCTCATGACAGCCTTCCAGTATCTGAAGGGGGCCTACAAGGATGCTGGAGTAGGACTATTCATCAGGGACTGTAGTGGAAGGACAAGGGCAATGGGTTTAAACTTAAACAGGGGAAGTTCAGGTTAGATATAAGGATGAAGTTCTTTACTGTGAGGGAGGTGAGGCACTGGAATGGGGTGCTACAAGTGGTAAATGCTCCATCCCTGGGGGTGTTCAAGACCAGGCTGGACAAAGCCTTGGGTGACATGGCTTATTGTGAGGTGTCCCTGTCCATGGCAGGGGGTTGGAACTGGATAATCTTAAGGTCCTTTCAAGCCCAAACCATTCTATGATTTGGTGTTTCAGCTTTCTGCAGGAAAGCTGCAGAGGGGCAGCAGGACCCTGGAGAGCAGCTGGGGGACATACTACTAAGGCAAAGAGTGAATCTTCTAATGAGATTAGCACACAGAAGGGAAAAGAGGCAAGCGAGTGCTAGAATTACAGACAAATCCCTGTACCAAGAAAAACATTCACCAGGATGTTGCTGAGGACAACAAAAAAGTACATGAGAGCAGTGTTTTGCAGGTGAACAGGCTAGTTTAGACCAGCAGAAAGCATAATCAATCAATTTTTGTGCTAGCATCAGTGCTGGAAAAGTGCAGAGCGTAACTGAACTTGGTTTGCTTGTTTTATAGACTTTTAACAGGCTTTTCAGAGCATCTGGCAGGAAGGAATATAGCAAATTTTAACACTATTTATCTTTCTTAAGGAACTGATCAAGCTTATAGCAACCTGATGTGGGGGCAATGAGAGTGAGGGAGTTACTTCGTGATAACACATTGCACACAACCGTTTTACCTCATTATCTTTTAAATATACACTAAGTACCTGAAATGTAAGTACTCTAAATATCTGAGGACACAAGGAACCTAGTTCTAAGAACAGGACTGGGTCATGATTCTTCTGTATCCACTAAAGGCAGTAGAGGTGATGTGATGCTATGAGAGACGAAGATGAGCTCTGACTAGTAGCAGTATTGACTGTGGGGTGCATAGTCATAGAATCATAGAATGGCTAGGGTTGGAAGGGACCTTAAAGATCATCTAGTTAACCTCTTTGTTTTACACCAACAGAGAACAGAAACCATTACATTGTATAGTTTCTATAGCAAAGCATAAGTAAGGGAAAATTCAGCATGCCTAGATGGTATTAAGAAGAAAGTTAAGAATTTTCTGAAGAGGAAATAAGAAGCGTAACGGGAGCACCATTGCAGTTTCTATTGCATAAACACACTCATTTATGTTATGTAAAGCTAATATAAATAGGCTGCCAGATGCTACAGATAGCATAAATGAGTAGAAATATCTGACCTGGTGTTTTTTTATACTTACACTGCACTTCTTGCTGCTGTAAATGACAACACAAGACACCAAGCAAGTGAAAAACTGAAAGCCATATTTTAGGTTGGAATATAAAGCTGTGATGTGTGCTGCCCCAGCACTGCTCATTTCATTCACATGGGAGTTTTGCTGCTTACATCAATGGGGATGGGATTAGCCCATTTCAAAATCCTGTTTTTGCTTTTTGCTAGCAATAGGAAAATTTCCCACAAGGCAAAGTCTTCAATACTTGAATAATTATGCATTCTTCACCTTCAGTCCTAGTATGCATCCACTGAAATTATTTTTATTGCCTCTGCTCAAGCAAAGTGACTGCTCCTTTGTAAAGTCCCATTTTGTGACTTAAATGTCCATTAATATGCACCTAATTTTTGAAAAAGGGAAGTGTAAAATCTGACAAATTAGTTTCAAAGAAGCACGGGGAGTATTTCTGGGTAATAAAGAAATTTTTTTGCCTGCCAGAGGACAGCATAACAAGGGGTAACAGCAAGAAGTTTAAAATCAGATCGGTTGAAGCTAAGAGTTAGACATTAAGTGCAGATCTGCTAGCTTCTAAGAAAAGCAACTAGTTCCTAGCTAGTTTATATCTTATGAAGTCTTTCAAAACAAAACCAGCCCTTTACTGGAAATGAATTGGAATGAAGTGCATGTTACTCGTTTCACTATGCCAGTAAATGGGTGAAACTCTGCAAGAGAAGTCACACAGAATCCAACCCACAGATTCACAAGAGTAAGGTTAAAAGAGATCTCTGTTTTCTTAATGAAATATCTCAGGCCATGGAATTATCCAGCCCTGAGTCCAGTAACTTGTATTTGACTAAAGCATTCTTTGTCTTAGATTACAGTTTGTCTCCTAAAAAAAGCTTTCAGACTTTGCTGTAAAATCTGAAGAGACTTTGTCTCTATCCCTTTCCTTGTACTTTGTCCTGGTGGTTAATCATCATTACTACATATTCTGAAAAGCTTCTTTTGAGTCTTAATTCAGCTTCAGCCTTTGCTTCTTGTGGTGCATCCCTCCTCCAGACAAAGAGGTTCTTAATACTTCCCATTTTTTTCCTCTTTACGATGCAGTTTATAAAAAGCGCAGCCAGATTTCCAAACTCCTTTTCCCTCCCCACACACACACAAATGAGCAGAAATAGCTTTTAGTCAACTGCAGCTCGTATCCATCTTGCCTAAATTCTTGCAGCACCTCAACCTGGAGCTTTTCAGATCTTTTTTAGAAAACGGTTCACTGCAGATTTACAAATGAAGACGCTGGTTCACTTATCACGGCCTTCAGTATTTGTAATCATTAAAATCCTTGACTAAATTAAATATGCTTTGCCTTCTTCTCTAATTATTTTCTGAAACTTCCCAACTTCAGTTGTTGCTTAACCTTTGTCTATTATGATGAAGGGGCTTCTCTGTTACCAGGCTCCCCTTCCTCTTGCAAATACCTCTTTTCCTCCCACTTGCAAATGAGAATGCTGGATTTTATTCCATGATTCTTTCAGTAGATAATAATTTCCATAGAGTTGTTCATTCCTTAAAATTTATCAAATAACTTCTTTAATTGTGGGCAATTATATTCCTGTCTTTTCAGTGTTTATTTTCTGAAAATCCAGTATGTGTCTTCCACCAGTGTACCTGTGTCGTGGTTTAAGCCCCTCATGCAGTTCGTTCACTCACTCCCCCCTCTTTCTTGCCCCAGTCCCGGGGCATGGGGAGGAGAATCGAAAAGATTGCAACTCCCACAGGTTAAGAACAGTTTAGTAACTAAAGCATAACACGAGCCACTACCGCTACCACCAATAATAATAATGACAAGGCAAATACAAGGGAAAAGAATACAATCTCTCACCACCTGATACCCAGCCAGACCACGCAGTGCACCCCCACCCTTCTGCGTCTCTGCTTTCTGTTTTACATCCTGAGCATGACATGCTGTGGCATGGAATACCTCTTTGGTCAGTGCGGGTCAGGTGTCCTGTCTCTGCTTCCTCCCAGCTTCCCCTCCTTGCTGGCAGAGCATGAGACTCAGAAAGTCCTTGGTCAGACCAAAACATCACTAAGCAGTAACCAAAACATTGGTGTTATCAGCAATGTTCCCAGGCCAAAAGTCAAAAACACAGTGCTGCACCAGCTACCAAGGAGGAGAAAAATGACTGCTACTGATGAACCCAGGACACCCTGGAAGCAATATGAGGTTAACTAAGCAGACTGGAAACTATGGCTTCTATTTCATGTACCAGTAGTTACCAGTTCATTGTATTTGTCTGTTTTTTTTAGTGTCAGTCCAACGTTAGCACTGCCTTTGCCTTCTGCAGTTTCCCTAGCCAGTTGCAGTTAATTACACGCTAAGATCAGGTGGACAGACGCTCCTCTGTTATCTTTTCTTCTAAAAGAAATTGCCTAACTTCCTAATTTTCTTCATGGATTGGAAAGTTCTTCATCTTTATGTGATAAGTCCAGTGCCTGCATCTTTCCAACTGCAGGACAAAAATAGTCTTCGAAGAAATTCTTCTTCCTCTGCACCAGAAAGAGTTTCATTATCTCTCTCTTCCAATGAAAGGAATATTTTTCGCAGGGATTTTTGGTTCCTAATATAAATGACAGGGAAGAAGTCTGTATGATTTACAAGCATGGATTTTTATCTTATATTTGTAGCCTCCTGTTATTTTTTGTCTGCACATCACAGTTTCCCAGGGTTATTGATTGCCATCTGTTTCCCTTTTCAATGTTACCTATAAATTGCTTTGAAAAAAATTAACTGCTTCCCTTGCACATTAAACTAGAACCAGGTTTTAGCTGAAGTCATTGTTTTTCCTGATTTGTCAATTCCTAAAATTAAAAAAAGCTTTCAATTTTCTTTTTCATTCTTCTTTCTATTCCTTCTCCTTCAAATAGTTCAGCTAATGATTTTCCTTTTCCTGAACGAAGCTCTGCTTTCTTTTGCAGCACTGTGTATCTGCGTGCCTTTTGCAAGAGTAATCATTGCTTCTACCTTCTGTTTGCTCATGTGGGTGTAAAGGGGTCAAGAGAACTGGTCTGTAGCCAACCAACAGCTTTCAGTCCAATGGGTAACTCACCTTCATCCATCACAGTGAAGCCTAGAATAAAATAATTTTGTTCCTTGCAACAGTTCCGATACTAGAAAATGGTTCTGACTTTTTTGTCAAATGATGTCACGGCAGGAGGATGTGAGGTTCCCGTGTGCCACTCCAAGGTGAAGATATGATGTTTCTTTCCACCCAAGCACAGATTTGTGTCCGTATGCTGCTTGGCTTCTCCAGACTTGTCTTATGCTGAGGCAAACCTATGATCACCTAGTACTGGATTTTGGATATGTGGACAGAAAGCAGCTGAGATGCATTTATTTGTGCCTTCAGGCTGTAGCGAGAGATGATTGCCAAAGACTCAGTAAAAAAAAAGTGTTAAAAAAATAATGTGGAAACTTCAAAAGATACATGCTGGCTATGCTCTGCTTAATGACACTCTAGGCGGCTTGGTATTAATCTTTCACTGTCATTTGCAATTGACAACTTAAAACCAAGCTGCACTTGTTATCTGCTCAGTTTTCTGTATTTAAATTGATTTTCTTTTACCACTTTAATTATGATTCACTTTGATAAAATCCCAATAAAATCAAACTCGTGAAGTGAGAATTACACAGGCTTTTGGGTTTGTTTTTTCTTTTTTACTAAAATCTTTAATTATTGTTTTTTAACATCTTTCCTAAAAGAAAAGATGCCAAGTGCACTATGTATAATAAATTCAGAATAACATACATTGATGTCCATGTATCGATGTCACCAATTTGCCCATGAAGGCCATGGATGAAATCTTAGTTCCATTAAGGATCATTAGTTTCTTGAATGCATTCATTATTCAAAACCACTTGCTAGTTATTTTCTGCAAATAATTCCGCCTCTGGAGCTTGGGGGGTGTGTGTGTCTTCTTTACTCACTTAACATTAAAATGTCCTTCCTGCCTTTAATGAGTCAAAGCTTCCATTGATTTGAGCAGAGATTAATTCCCTCTTCTGAATACCTACTCTCAGACTAGGATCTCTGTAGCTTTTCAACACTTAAAATGAGTTGCGAGTTAATCTGTGCTATCCCATTTTAGGACTTACACTGATTACTGAGATTAGTTTTGTTTCATTAATCAATCAGTTCTTTGATCAAACCAGAAAATCTCTACCACCATCACTCACACCTCGAGTGTGAGGTATTCTTTCAAAATACATCCTTTTTTATCAATCACAGGTATATTCTCAAATGGGAAATATTATAGTTGGATTATTTCAGAAGCTTCTGTAGCTGAGAATTCCAGTAGCTGCCTTTCTGTCCTTTATATAAAAATTATCTCTATCGTGTAGCTATATTTTTTCAAATTAATTCCCTTTAATCATAAAGGAAATGTCAATATTTTTCCATTTAGCTAGTGGGACATACTCTGTTCTGATTTATAAAAGTACCAGTGAAGTAACTTTGTCAATCTGTAGTTACAATCAGCATTGAAGCTGGCATAAAAGAGAGCACAATTGAGATAAGTGAATTTCTTTGGAAAAATATTTATTGTACTTTGCAGTTTGTTGGTGTTCAACACTTATTGTTTTCTTGAAATTGGTTGTTTCTACTTTAAAAAAATCCACCAGAAATCAGTGAGACTTTATATTAAAAATAAGAAAAAAGAATAACATATCATGTGTCGTGTCGTGTGGATGCAATTTAAATGGACAGATGTTTACAAAACATCAAGCATTTTCTTCCTAGAGTAGACATACAAAAAGAGTCAGAAGATGGATTTGTTCCATGATTAATGCTCTGGGAGATAAACCAGTGTAAATTTTGCGCTTCTATCTTATCTGAAAATAAAAACTTTATCAATTTCCTCTGAATGTACACTGACAAAGCATGACTTATAAAAAGTAAAATAGTTTAACTTATCATTTGAATTTCTTCTGTCTATGAAGATGCTGTACAGAGCCAGCAGCACAAATCTGGAGCTGAGAAAGCTCTCACTTCTACAAGCTGTGATTAACCTCTAGTTTTCCGTGGAGAATTGGGCCACAGATAAAAAGGAGCCTCTACATGTTATCGCATGGTTAACCTTCAAGCTGCATCAACCTGCCTTACCCAGCCGGGGCTGTATTTAATGGCAGGCACACCTATAAATTTAATGTGAAGAGAAACATACATTTTGACACAACTTGAGTTCAAAATGTAATCTCTTTTGTTTAACAAGGCCCTACATGTTATCAAGACTGGATCTGGATGACTAATGTCTCTTCAGATCACTAGTGAAAATAAAACAGGCAAAAAATGTTTCCTCACACCCAAACCATTTGGCTTTTGGTGCTTGTTTTTTTGTACCTTGGGGCAGGCAAGAGGTTGATTGCTTTGTTTCATTTTAATTTTCCAGAATATTAAAAAATGGGAATGGAGGAGGAGTGGGTCTTACAAACCATTTAGTTTGAAAGCTCCCACTATGAAACATTCTCTTTTTACTCTGAAGAATTGAAATTATTTGGTTCATGATTTTTTCAAAGTAAAATATGGCACTTTTATTTCAATGATGCTGAAGGTTTGAATTAAAAAAAAAAAAAAAACAAACAACACACTTTTGTCTATTTTCCTTTAAAAACATGCAACTTAATAATTCTAGAAGGTAAGGAGATGTTTTAAACCAAACCACTCATGAACACTGGTGTGGAATTGCACACAAAAAAGGGAGCAGTGTTCCTGAGCTGATGTTTTCCTCCAAAAATTAGGGGAATGTGCTGCTTGGCAAGACTGGCTCAGTTGTAGCTAGAGGCTTTTGAGAGGACACACAGGCCTCTAGTGGATAAATACTGCAGCGACAAGAGGTTTGGAGGGCCAGAACTGAGACACCTCAAGCACCCTGTCTCCATGGCATGGCCCAATGTGGTTCCTCACAAACCCCCCTACACCTTTGTTGCCATCGGGCTGAAAGCCAGCCCAAGCCACATAAATAGGTCTGTCCATACAGGGGGAGCAAGCGCCATGCTTGGAAATTGCCCTGTCTCCACTTCCTCAGGGCTTGCTATTGTCATCCTTCCAATCGGTGGACACGTGGTGAGAACCCACCTGAAATCCCTTGATAAACTTTTTTTAATTCAGAGGCTTATTGTTGCCTCTCAGAAGGTTTTGAAGTTCCCCTGTGACTGATTTATATATCAAGACCTCAAATGAAGCTCCCTTTGTGCATATTTGCCCCAAATCAGGTTGTTTAAAGGAAAGAGATGTTTATATGGAAATAATAGCAAGAAACAAAGTAAAATTCAGATCAAGACCGCAGACATTTAAGTCCTGCCATAGCATTTAGGAACTGGTTAGACAAATTCAAAAATATGGAATAAATGCCAGCTAGGACTCTCTAAAAAGAAAATGCTGGAGCAACGTTGTTTTTCACACTGCCCCATCTTAGCTTCTGAAATATGAATTTAAAGTGAAATTGGGAGGGAAAAGGAGAATTTTTCACGAAAGACTTAATCAATCAAAACTGAGTTGGAAAACCTTCCTCTGCTTTATTCTCTTTCATCTTGAAGCTTTAGGAACATTTAGACCTAACAAAACTTTTCATAACCTTGAACTTACACTGTAAGAAATAAAACCCTAGTAAAATACCCCAAACAAATTAAATGCAACCAATTCTCTGACATGCAAAATGGATTTCAGTTTTGCCCTACTGTGTTCTTATGTTCCATTATTATTAAAAATGTCAGCAGTATTTTGCCTGCTGGGAACATATTTTTTCTCTTTTTCAATCTTGCTAAAAGTCTATTACTGTGTATTTTACTGTTCAAATCAGCAGAGGCTGGCAGGAAAGTGGGGGATGAGGTGTTTTCGACAAACTGATGCTTTTTGCTGGGTGTTCCTATATGTGTAGGATTCTCAGGGGGGCTTGCAGTGAGATGAGCACCTACTACATCCAACGAGTTTCTTCGAATGAGGTCTTCCAGTATAATAAATATACATAACTACAAGTAAGTCTAAATAGCTAGAACGCAGCATAGTTCCTCCTAAATCCATATCCTTAGCATTTTCAAAGGCCCAAATCTTAATTCCTTTGAAGTCTGTGGGAGTTTCTCCATTGACATTAGCAATAGACAAAAGAAGGACAACTTTTTTCTGATGCTGGGGATCCAGACAGAGATGACCATGATACAGAAATGGTGGGTGACTTTTGTTTCTGGAAAAAAAAAGACAATTCATTTGATATTTATCTAGAAGTCATGGACATTTCTTGGCTCTCAAAGAAGCCTATCTTTCCTTACTTTGTTTTTCCTGAATTAAAGACTCGAGAAGAATGTATTACTTTAAAAGAGGGAGGTTGCCTTTACACAACCTGTGACTGAAAAGAAATACTTTGCTTTCTTAATGTTAGCAAACTGCATCATTTAACACGCATGCTTTGTGACAAATTGCATAGAGTTGTCACCCTTTCCTGTGACTACAAATAAAGTCCTTCCTAGGTTTCATTTTGTGCATTCCAAAAGTGAGACATTAAACGACATATATTATTTGATCTTCGTTTAAAATTCATTGATTTAATACATGTCCTGACCTCAGAGTCATTTATTAGAAAACAAACACAAAAAAGAATGAGCAAAACAGAACACCGGTTTTTATATTCTAAAAAATATTTACTAGGAAAACAGTTGAACTGTTTACACTTCTTTAGAGTCAAACACCACCAGCTTGGCTCTGTTATTCCACAGTCCAATCTATTCTAAGCAAAAATGACCTTCAGTGGAGTCACGTAACTAAGCCTCCCGATTAAGCCACCTGCTATATCAGCTACAATCCTAAGCTGCAAAATGCAAATTCGTGTACCAGTAGCATGTTTCCTCTTATCTCTGTGAGTTATTGTACTGTAGGCAATGTTCATTCTAACATAATAAATCCCCACTGAGTTGGAATTTAATGTACTCCACTGCCTCGACATACTGTAGGTATAAATATCCTGGAGTCTTTGTAGTACAACCTGCAGAAAGCACAGTGTAGGTTTTACACAAGCTATGATACTTAACAAGGTTTTAATACAGAAATAATATCCCAAATTAACTGTAGTGTGAACATTATGAAACGTGAAGAACTGAATTAACCAGTAACACCTCTTCATTGGCTAAATATATTTAACTTGTTCTTTTCTGTACACAGGGCCTCATTCAGCAGCTGTTGTGATTTTTATGAGTGTTACAATTGGTGGAGGAAAGGAGTGTGTTTTGGGCTTTGACTTGGAAGAGCTTGGATCTGTTCCCAGCCACTCCAGTATCCTGGCAGTCCCACCAGGTCAGTAAGAGCTGTCTCCTTGGCAGCTTCACAGCATATGACCCAAGGTTTACATGACTTTTGTTCTTCCATGGTGATTAAGAATCAGTTTCTTCTGTACTCAGTGACAGAAACATCCCAGCTGGCCACCTTTTGTCTCTCCAGCCCAAAAGATCAGATCTCTTCTTAGAACTTGCCAAGTGGATTGGGGTTTGGTCCAAGTCTAGGTCAAGGCATGAATTCCACTATGGACCCAGAGGTGGATTCTACTTCAGCCCTTCTGCCACGATTGCCCTCTGAATGTTACACTGGTAGGATTAACGGTGGGAGACTGAAATCAGGTGAAATTTGTTTGAATTTCTGTATCACTGGAAACATTCTGAGATGAGATTTCTTGGAATCTTCTATGATTCTATGAAAAGGGAATCAGTTGTGTCAATGGAGATAGTGAACTGTATCAGTGAGATGCACCCAACAATATGATTCCATAATTCTCTCTAACTTAGGAGCAGAATTCCCTTTTTACACTCATGTGGAAACTTGCACAGGCAGCACAGAGGAGACCAGAGCAATCAATCAGTGATGTTGGCCTTGGGCCAAAGGACGCTGCCACCACTGCAAGATCTACTGGTTCAAACAAAAAGAAGAAAAATACTGAGATAAAGAGACTCATTTCACACTGGTCACTAAACATACCTTGAAGGGATAGGAAAATCATTTTTCTGGAGCTGAAAGTGCGAGTTGTTACATTTTCTCTCAAACAAAGGAGATTTTTAAAATTACACTTTAACTTCACGGTTGAATTTTCCTGCATAACAAGTACCACTGGGATTCCCCTGCACTGACATTGAAAGATGCTCCATTCATTCATAATCAAAATAGAATGATTCAACTTCATACAGTTTGAATGTCAGAACTCCTTGTGCAGATGCAATTCATTTTAGCAGAAGAACCCTTTTGTCAGAGTTTATGTCACTTAGGGAAGTATTTTTAATACCGGGAAAAGAATTATTTTGGCTACACAAGTTGTATCTCCACTACCAGAACTTTGCAACAACAAATGTACTCACAAGACCTTTGTAGTGAAGGGTGGCCCTCAGTGAGAGAGACTCATTCATTGAGAGAGACTTTAGAGACAAATAAGTTTACAAAACTGATTAGTGACCACCAACAGAATGAGTGCACAGATCTGCCTGTTTTCCATATCCGTCCATTACCTACATTAATTTTATTATCCTTGATCTTGCAACTGAATATCAAAGGCAGAAAACATTCCAGAACAATTAAGTCAATTTTTTTCCTTTATTTTTCTGCCTATAAATAAGATAAATTCGTTTGTGTCATAAGGAAATAGAGGCTGCACTCAGAATTGGATGTGAGTTTATATAGTCATGGGTTGAATGAGGCATGGTTTGGGGAGAAATCTGTCTTGTGAAGGGCTGTTGTGAATCAGTCTCCTGAATTTCCTGCATCTAAGAAATGCCTTTGGATGAGATACAGTTTGATCACTCATGGGTGGCATAATAGAGCGGGTTGTTCTGCCTCGTACAGACTTGTGTGTAAACCCACTCTTACACATTTTCCACTTCTCAGTTTACCCAATTTAAATGTGAGACACAACATTATCTATTTAAAAACTGAGAAACCAGGGGGATAAAAACTCCATTCAGGACATGAACTTAAATTGCCACGGGGTCCTTTCTGCTAACGAAAACAGCTATTCTGGTAAACTGGAGCTGATGAGTCAGCAATTGCTGGGGAAATGGCCTTTCTGCGGTGAAAACTGTGTGATGCAAAGGTTGCTTTGAGCAGGGCTGCCCGTGGACAGCACTGACTGGTAATGGTCCTATTTTCTGTGGGTCTCTGAAACAGTCCAACAAGCACACTCAGCCTTCCTTAACCCAGGAGATGGTTTCTGGTCTACAGGCTATCTCCAAGTACTAGACTGAGAGGGGAATCCTTTTTTTCTCCATTTTTGAGGCCAAAGTCTCTTTTCAGCAAAATGCCTCTCCCAGAGTAATCCACAGTTCCCTGCAGGTCATGTTCCTTCCATCCATACCTTGATTTGTCTGCAAACCAGACAAATTGGAGTTGTATAAACCCCATCACATATCTGTTTTCCATGAAATTAGTGGTAGGCAACCTTTCGCAAATTAAAGGAAACCTCAGACTCCTTCCTTTTGAACTCCAGAAATTTGGCACTGTGCCTCATACCTTAAAATGACATGAGTAAGACACATTACAAAGCAGAAACACGGAAAGAAGAAATAAACTCCCTCTACCCTGCTATTAATCAAGAACAGGTAATATTTCCAGGTCTGACAGTGACAGGCTCTTGGATATCTCCATGACAGAGGCAGTTTCAGTTCTTCGGTTCTCATGAAAATCCCTAAACTTATTCAGTTCAAGACAACAAATTCCTTAAAATCCATGCTTTAAAGCTGTGCATGTCTTATCTTTTATAGAAAGGAATGTGGATGTGTCTTGGAAAGGAAATGCAGGAATCTGTGATAGATCAGTCTGCATACTAAAGAGAAACATGATCTCTGACAAGAAAAGGGAGAGATACCTCCTCAACTGGTTCATCAAGTACAGGAACTTTTTCTTCCCTGTCAGACTTTCAGCCAAGCTGCTCATGTTGCTATTCAGATGCTTTACATCCAATGAAATAAAAAGCTGAGAGACCTTGTCTATCGAGATTATAACATTGCTTGCTAACATGATGTCTGGATACTCTTGAGGTCTGGGTCATTGCAACTATGAGTTGGAAACAAATCCAGAAACCTCCCACACACATCTGTAGATAGTGTCTGGTTGTCTACCTGAATTCCAAGCAGTTGCACTATTTGTTTATATTCCCTATTCATTTTAGCAGGAAGCATTTCTGCTCAGTTGCTTAATATGTTGCAGACCACTGCTATGGGCTGCTGATCACTGACTGCTTTCCATTTCAACAGTCAGTTGAGAGACTAATTTTTTCTGCTTTGAAAGACACTGACTTTCCTCTTCTCTTGACAATCCTTCAGAAAGAGGTGACAGGGACCGATCCTTTAAACTATGGGTTCGTTATTCTTACGACTTTTTACCCTGAAAACACTTCCTTTGTTTTTATCCCATGCAATAATTTTCACATTCTCGAGCTGTTCATAGTCCATCTATATGTTTGCAAGCCCTCAGGAAGCTGGGTCAGTTGTGCATCTCTCACTGACAGCCTTATCTACCCTGCAGGTACTGTCATGGACAGTGTAGTGCTAGGTAACAAGACGCTATGTGGCCCTGAACCCAGGCTCACCTGTAAATTGTGTTCCATGTTTTGGAGTCAGGACACATCTTTTGTCAACTGGCATCAACTGTCAAAGCAATTCACTGGCAGACTGTAAAAGTGAAGTCCTCTTTGTGAACTTACTTCGGCATAGACACTGAAAGCATCTGTTTTCTTAAGTCCTTCACATTCTTTCACCCACGAACAAAAACCCCAAAAGTATCCCTGAGTCATAAGACTTGTAGAGGAAAGACAAACAGGGCAAACCCACAAGTTTAAGCCTTACTTGATGCATGCAATTCGGATTTCAGATATGATTGACATTCCTCAGCTTCAGCTGCTGCAAATAAACAAGTAACTTGCAGAGAGACCAGGGAAATCAGAAATATCTCAGGTCACTCAACCACACTGAACAGCCCTTTCTGGAATGGAGCTGCTGATTAAAATGGCCACCAGTAGAATCATAGAATCAATTAGGTTGGAAGAAACCATGAAGATCCAAGTCCAACGTTTACCCCATGACAGCCAAATCCACCACTAAACCATGTCATTAAGGTCCTTGTCTACGCAGTTTCTGAACGCTACCAGGAATAGTGATTCTACCACATTCCTGGGCAGGCTGCTCCAATGCCTGATCACCCTTTCAGTGAAGAAATTGTTCCTAATATCCAATCTAAACCTCCCCTGGTGCAGCTCGAGGCTGTTTCGTTTTGTCCTGTCACTTGTTACTTGGGAGAAGAGACTGACCCACACCTCACTACAACCTCCTTTCAGGTAGTTGTAGAGAACAATAAGGTACCCCCTAAGCCTTCATTTATCCAGACTAAACAACCCCAGTTCCCTCAGCCCTTCCTCATCAGACTTGTGCTGCAGGCCTTTCACCAGCTTCTTTGTCCTTTGGAACCAATCCAGCAACTCAATATCTCTCTCTTAGTGAAGAGCCCAGAACTGAACACAGGATTCGAGGTGCAGCCTTACCAGTGCCAAGTACAGGGGGATGATCACCTCACTGGTGCTGTTGGCCATACTATTGCTGATACAGGCCAGGATGCTGTTGGCAGTTCTTGGCCAGTGTCAGGACTTTGATGTGTTAAACCAGAAATTCAGTCCACAACAGGATAATCAACTGATGGTCACAAACCAAAACCAGCTTTATACATAAGAATATTAAAAAAGCATGTATGTAGCCAAGGCAATTTAAAGAAACTCAGATAAGTAACAGGCTAAGATATTCTTTCACTGATTGTTTAAATATTGCAAGTTCTTATGTATCAGAACTGCCCTAGGTCATGTTTAGTAATAGAAGGTAGACTGGCTTACACTGAAAATGCAGTATTTAGATAACAAACTCAGTCCATATGACTTCCAGTTGTTTGCACCCAGGAGAAGAGACCTGAGGAAACCCATATCTGTAGCAGCTTCTGAGGACATGAAGAAATGCACATCTTTTTCCAAAAGATTCAGTGAAGGGTATACAGCTGCTTTGCAGCTTGGCAGGCTGAAGTATCGCATTTCACAGCACTCTGTGCACAGTTCTTTGGACCCACAGGCAGCCTGTGTCTCTGTATTTGATGACTGTGAAGACAAGTTAAGTGAAAACCTGACTCTACTTTCTCATGGCTGAACTCACCAAGCGCAAATACACAGCACCTCAGCAGTTTACTAGTGGCTGCCTCATTGCATACAGATTGCAGTCTCCACAAGATGTTCATTATATTGCCCTGATAGATAACATATCAGGTAAGGTTCCTTTATGACAGGTTTACTGTGAACTTCATCAGCTCCAAATATTACAGCTCTAACAGGAGAAATTAAGGTCCTGCTGCAATCTCTTTCCCCCAGATCATTGTTAAAATGAAAGGGTGGACTGCTGCAGTTCAATAGTGATTTCTGCCTGAACTTAAACATTGGTACTTGTCAACGTGGTAATGTTGGAAAAAAAAAATGGGCATTGTTGTAAGAAAAATATGGATGGAAAGAGAAAAAAATAGCAGATATACAGGAGTAATTTGTCAGATGCAAAAATCAAAATGACTTTTCGAGGAATTTACTCCTGCTCAAACAAGAAGCTAGTAACAGACTGGAATGTAGCCTGATATATAAATTCAATAACCAAATCAGTCTCCCTAGGGACCTCACAGACTGCATGTTAACCTCTGTTGCACCTGACTTTGTACCGTTTTCATCATACATGCAAGAATTGCAACTTTCTGGTTCTTTCTCACAGAGCTTAGGCTCAGTGCATTAAAACCTGTATGACTTCAATTGCAGTCCTGTGGCAGGTAGGGTGCCCCCAAAAAGTACTGGATGCTCCTGAACTCCTCTTAAAACGTCAGCACCTTGGAACAAAGTCCTAGTCAGAGTGAAAAGTATCAATCTTTTCATACACACCTGTCAGATCTAGTGGGAAGAATGTAATTACACAAACTGAAAGGGACCATCTCAGTAGAGCATTGAGATGTCTCTTCACTACCTGAGTGGGTGACTTTATCATTTTCAAAGACACCACAGTAGACCTTATCCCCCTGGAATAGTGAAACTGTAAAGGTGGAAATCACATACCCCAGCATCTCACATCTTTCTTTTACTGAAATCAGATTTGGGTCAAACTCTCAACAGCTACAGGATTGGCATGGTGAAGGTTAACAGTCAGACTGACTTCAAATAAACTTGTTATCCATATAAACAGCCAATCTTTTCTGAATCTTACTAACCCCTCGGTCTTAACAGCTTCCTGTGTGATTTGGGTTGATTCTCTTATTATCAGAATCAATTTGCTCATTACCAAAAGATCATCTTATTGAACTAAGTACATTAAGGGCCATATTCTTAGCTGGTATGAATTAATCTTCCTTCAAGCCAACAAGACTGCAATTTTACACCTCTACAAATTGAATGTAAACTGCTGCTAAATCAGAATGTTTGCAATTTGCAGACTAATGGAAAATCAGGCCCAGTAGCTATGTAATTTCTTTCACATTATCTCTCCGTAATTGGTGATCTAGCCTGAGTAACACCAGCACTGATACAACGATTTGGAATTTGGAAGGACTGGAGGATTTGCTTTGGTACTGATCACAATGGTTTCCAAGCTTTTTTTTGTTCCTCAAATATTTTACCATATATAGCTCATCTTTTACATATATATTGCGGGGGAAAGAGGAGTTCAGAGCTGTAAAAACATTTAATAACCCAAAAGAGGGCAAATAAGAATTTTTTTGTTGCTCAAGATTGTATAAGTAAGCAGGAATAACAAAATTGTGCAGTCTGTTTTGCTGGTGGTGACTTCAATTTAAGTGGAAAATCACTGTAAGGGCAATGACTCTTACCATGTTACTTGGGACAAATATCAATTGCCCTGCATATCACTCCGCATACTGTAAAACTGAGCCTGGAGGCAGAGAGTGGTAGTATTTCCAGAGCATACTTTTTCTCAAGGATTTTGGAACTGTAGAGAAATTTCTTAGGGAAAGGTCAGTTAAAAATTATTCATGCAAGCAAAAATGAAAGAATTCCAGAGAACTACCAAATCAAAAAAACTGAATATGACCAAAATGATGAGTTCTCCCATTTCTAAATCTCAGTTTGGAGGCAATATAAGATTTTTGAATGTCTCTCATAAACAGCATAGTTCATTGGAATATATTATTGCTCCTAGAAGCACTTCAGGGATGCATCCACTCTCTCCACAGCTGGATGGGGCTTGGATCAGAGAATCCTTGATTCACTCATCTTTGCAGCCTGAGAGATGGCTCAATCCAGCCGAGCATATTTCCACTGCATATCATGAATATCAAGGAGCCTGAATCTTTCTCTTTGATGTATTTGCTCTGATTCCTAAAAACGCTAAGTAAATGTGTGTATCTTGGAGTGCCCGTGTTTGTGCAGGACTAGGTCAGTGTGTAAAAATGTGGACAGAAGACTGTATAGCAATTATTCAGCATTAAATAGCACATTTTTCTCACCATGGCGCTCTCTTGACAATAAGTTATTTTTAAAAAGTGTGGGTAAAAATGACAGCTCCCATGGTGAAGCTAGCAAAATGCCTTGCTATGAAGTCTGTGACTGTCCCATTGAACAGCCCAAACGATTGACATGAGGTGCAAAATTCTAGATAAAGGACAGAAAAGAGGCTGGGATGCTCCTGCTACAATGCTTCTGGAAGTTGAATATATGCCATGTAGTCAATGTAATAACTAAAAATAATCAGCAGAGAAGGTCATACTACTTGAAAGAAGTTCAAAAGAGATTAAATTAAGTTTTTAACCCTTTAAAATTGTCTTATGCGTCAGTCAAATGAAAGCTGAGAAAGGTCCAGAAATGTCAAATGTATTAAGGAGACAATTATTTCAGACTTGCAGACTTGAAATCAGTGGATTTCTTGTTAAGTTGTAAGTACAGATGTCATAACATGTAAATAGATTTTTATGTCTTACCTGGAAAATATGCAGTGTATTTTCAGAGGTAGTATAGATCTCTAAGATGAGTTCCATGTATAGTGGAAGTCCTCATGTTTTTAAAATGGTAGCAGATCTTCAAACCCAGCAATTAGAAACCATATGTTACAAATCCCATGCCAGTTAATGGGAAGTGAAAGTACAACACCCACACCATTAAATATTTTATATATAGACTTCAAACTCTTGCACTACAGCTTTATTGGAAAGTAAAGTAAAACTTACTCTTTACCTCCAGGTGAAAAAAAATCCTGTTGTGTTTCCCTGCATGCAGGACTATCTTCTTTGCCTCATGTCCTAGTTCTGCTGTTAATGGAGAAGAAAGACATTTTGATTTGAGTATAGAAAGCCCTCTTCAGCCAGCAGAGATGCACAGGACAATGCCTTGTGGTGGATGAAGGAAGCAAACATCTAAGTGCTTGCTTCAGGAAGAAAACAGCTTCCAGTGTTATGTATTTATGGAGATTCTGGAGAATGAGGGTGGAATGGCTCAGTAGATTTCTGAGGACTATATTTCCTCAACTGTCTTCATTCCAAATTTAGGAGCCTAAACAAAGCCCTGGCAGGAGGACACCTCTCTGCCCATATTCATACAGCCTGGGTTAAGCCCTGAACAATGGGGCATGAAGACAGCAAGGGGAGTTCCTTCAGAGGTTTCCTTCTCTCCATCTAAGCAAAGAGGATGGATTGCTGTGCCATATCCTTCTGGGTCTCAGGGGCAATAGCAAAGTAAACCCAAATTAGAGGAAGGAAAATGAGGCACAAAATAAGAAAACATCTGGTTCTCTGAAGGAAGACACACACACTTCTATCAAAACCAAGGAAATTGCCCTGAATATACACAAGTAGTTATTCCTTTTACCTCCTATGCATCTTCATAAGCAAAACGTCTGTCTCTTCTTTGGCACAAATAACTTCCAATATAACTTGCATTTGTCCTCTTTTCACATACAATATCTAACTGGCTTTTTTTCTGGGGTTTCCATAAATTTTCATCAGTGAGTTGTCTTTTTCCACACGTAACTTCTTTTGTTGGTTCTCTCGTTTTACGCACTCCCCATTCTTTTTGTATGCAGAGGCTTTCTTTGAAGTCTTAGTATTAAAAAGCCCCACGCTTTCTTTGTACTTATGGACTCAAAGCTCAGAGTCCTCTCCTTTTTATTGGCATTGTCTGCACACCCTCAGAGAGTGGGATGTTTTTATCTGCCTTTGCTATTGAATCTCAATAGCAAACGCACAGAGTGAAAGTGAAAAGGAATTGAATCACCCATGTGCCCATGCACACACGCACATCTAGACAGTGCAATCCTCAGCAACCTGCTGGTAGTATGGCCAAGGTATCAACCATTGCAATAGCCCTCATATTGTAATATCTCTATGAAACTTATTACATGTAGCTAGAATACATGCACCAATAGCTTCATTCCCAAAAGTGTTCCCAGCCAAATGTGAAAGTCTGACTCCCTTTTCTAATGTCTAAAATCTTTCCTCACAATCTTAGTTTTTCCTAAGTCTAGTCCTCATCCGATAATAGCCAGGGCTATACTTTTGAATAGTCTAAGCAAAGGAAGTGCTTTCTGGGATGAAGAGGAGAGGGAAAGGAACATCCAGGGATGAATCATGGAGATGTGCTTTATGCAGCATGCACAGATCAACTTTCCAGCATCTAAGCTTCATGAATGCAAATCATCTTTAACAAATCTGGGAAGGAAAGAGCATGCAAAAATGCCCTTGTTCTTTCTCCTTCTTTCCTTTCACTTTATCCTGTCAGCACTGCATATATCAAACTGGAGCTTTGGGTTTTAACTAGGCTTTACTGTTTCATTCCGCTTCATGAATTTTTCAGTGTTTACACTTATGCTTAATATAATAAGATTGATAATGCAACTGCCTGATAGATTCTCATCCAGGCTTCTCAGCTGCAGAAATGTTTATTCTTTGTCCCTAATTCCTGTAATATCCAAAAGTTCATTTTCACCTTTTGCATCTTTATGCTGTTTTTCACCTTTCAGATTTCCATCTCCCGAAATAATGTGTTCAAGGTAACAATATTTATCCAGTGGATTTATATGACGGAGATTCAGCATGCTGCCTACACTGCTGCAGTGGGTAGCTTCTTCCCACCCAGAGGTAGGTTGGTGGAGCAGGCACAGGACCTCGCTATGAAGAGCTCTGTGAGCCGCAGTGCCGCTGCAGTGTGCCAGCTGTGCTGTTCCAACAGAGGGGGATGACGTCATCCACATGCTCACAGTCCCACTAACTTTCACTAGTGAGAAAAAAAAACCAAACTAACAGAATAAAAATTAAGAAGAGGCAGAAAAGAGGGGGATTAGTAAATAAATAAGTGATTTACAACTGAGAAGATTGCATGCTTTGCCTCTTGCAGCCTTGCGATCCAAAAGCAACAGTCAATGAAAATGACTGGCAGAAAAATTAAAACAATATATAAAAGGGTGTAAGTCTTTTATGTAGCATGTGTTGACTTTGCTGTCATGGGAAATCAATGAGACGCGCAGTTTAGCGGCATTAGATAGAGGAACAGGATGTTCGCATAATCAAAGTGCAGAATAAGCAGCAGGAAGATGTTAGATGCAGTATTTTAGGGCTCAGCATCCTTTCAAATGCACTACCATCATCATAACACCCCCCTTCCTTCTTCCTTTTTCTTATCCCTCCCTCTCTTCCTCTCTCTCTTCTTTCTTTCTTCTTTTTTCTGTCTTTCTTTATCTCTTTCTTTCTTTCTTTTCTTCTATTCCTTTCTTCCTTTACTTCTACTCCTTTCTCCCTTTCTTCTTTTCTTCCTTTCTTTCTTTCTTTCTTCTTTTCGTTCTTCTCCAGATGGACTGAAGTGAGCAAGACATTGTTTAGATTGCAATTAAAAACTCTGTGTAATGAGACAGAACAAAGAATAATTCTGTCTCAACAGGAAATTGTCCCCAGATATATTTGTTGAAATATGCAATTTTTTTCTGGAAGAATTAGAGGTTTTGCATCCTGAACTCATATAATCAGTGGGTAGAAAACAAAACCAACCAAACATTTAAAATTTTGCATTATGGTCAAACACAATATTCCAAACAGTATATTTAGATCTCATTTCTTGTCTTTTCATACTGGTTTGTGATTAGTGAAGCCCTACCTGGTTCTTGACAAAAAAAAAAAAAAAAAAAGAAAACCAAAACACCAAATTATCAATAAAATCAATCCAAATCATAGCTCATTGCTATATTGCTATTAAAGACCCAGCTCTGGAACTGGCAAAGTACTTGCACACTTGTCCAGATTTGAGTATCTTTGGAATCTCCTACATGTCAGCATGTGCAGTCATTCATTGAATGTTAAATATATGCTTAAGTGAAACACTGCCCAAAAGTGCTCCAAGCAAGGAGACTGCAGCTGTCATTTTTTAAGGAAGTTCATGACTTTTGCATGATCGTTATTCCTGTAAACCATCCTAATTAAGAATAACAGAAAGAATCATAGAATCATAGAATAGTTAGGGTTGGAAAGGACCTTAAGATCATCTAGTTCCAACCCCCCTGCCATGGGCACGGACACCTCCCACTAAACCATGTCACCCAAGGCTATGTCCAACATGGCCTTGAACACTGCCAAGGATGGAGCATTCACAACTTCCCTGGGCAACCCATTCCAGTGCCTCACCACCCTTACAATACAGAATTTCTTCCTTATATCCTGTCTAAACTTCCCCTGTTTAAGTTTGAACCTGTTACCCCTTGTCTTATCACTACAGTCCTTAATGAAGAGTCCCTCCCCAGCATCCCTATAGGCCCCCTTCAGATACTGGAAGGCTGCTGTGAGGTCTCCATGCAGCCTTCTCTTCTCCAGGCTGAACAGCCCCAACTTTCTCAGCTTATCTTCATACTGGAGGTGCTCCAGTCCCCTCATCATCCTCGTGGCCCTCCTTTGGACTTGTTCCAACAGTTCCATGTCTTTTTTGTGTTGAGGACACCAGAACTGCACACAATACTCCAAGTGAGGTCTCACAAGAGCAGAGTAGAGGGGCAGGATCACCTCCCTCGACCTGCTGGTCACGCTCCTTTTGATGCAGCCCAGGATACCGTTGGCTTTCTGGGCTGCGAGTGCACACAGCAGCTGGCTCATGTTCATTTTCTCATCGACCAACACCCCCAAGTCCTTCTCCGCAAGGCTGCTCTAAATCTCTTCTCTGCCCAACCTGTAGCTGTGCCAGGGATTGCTCCGACCCAGGTGGAGGACCTTGCTCTTGGCATGATTAAACTTCATCAGGTTGGCATCAGCCCACCTCACAAGCGTGTCAAGGTCCCTCTGGATGGCATTCCTTCCCTCCAGTGTATCAACTGAATTACACAGCTTGGTGTTATTGGCAAACTTGGTGAGGGCGCACTCAATCCCACTGTCCATGTCACCAACAAAGATGTTGAACAAGATCGGTGTCAACACCGATCCCTGAGGGACACCACTCGTTACTGGTCTCCAGCTGGACATTGAACCATTGAGCACTACTCTGCGTGCAGCCATCCAGCCAGTTCTTTATCCACCGAGTGGTCCACCTATCAAATTGATGTCTCTCCAACTTAGAGACAAGGATGTCTTGCGGGACAGTGTCAGAAGCTTTGCACAAGTCCAGGCAGGTGACATCAACTGCTCTACCCCTGTCTATCAGTTCCGTAACCCCATCATAGAAGGCCACCAGATTGGTCAGGCAGGATTTCCCCTTAGTGAAGCCATGCTGGCTGTCACCAACCACCTTGTTGTTTTTCATGTGCCTTAGCATGTCTTCCAGGAGAATTTGCTCCAAGATTTTGCCAGGCACAGAGGTGAGGATGACTGGTCTGTAGTTCTCCAGCTCATCCATTTTCCCATTCTTGAAAATGGGGGTTATATTTCCCTTTTTCCAGTCATTGGGAACTTCACCTGACTGCCATGATTTTTCAAATATGATGGACAGTGGCTTAGCAACTTCATTTGCCAGCTCCTTCAGGACACACAGATGGATTTCATCAGGTCCCATAGACTTGTATACGTTCAGGTTCCTAAGATGGTCTCGAACCAGATCCTCTCCTACAGTGGGCCCAGGGTCTTCATTCTCACAGTCCCTGCATCTGCCTTCCAAGACTTGGATGGTGTGGTCAGAGCATTTGCCAGTGAAGACTGAGGCAAAGAAGTCGTTAAGAACCTCATCCTTCTCCAAATCCAGGGTAGCCAGTTCTCCCGATAGCTTCTGGAGAGGGCCCACATTATCCCTAGCCTGCCTTTTATTTGCAATGTACCTATGGAATCCCTTCCTTTTATCTTTAACATCCCTAGCCAAGGTTCATTCTAAGTGGGCCTTAACTTTCCTAACCTGGTCCCTAGCTTCCCAGACAACATCCCTGTATTCTTCCCAGGCCGCCTGTCCTTGCTTCCACCTTTTATAAGCCTCTTTTTTCCTTTGAATTTTCCTCAGCAGCTCCTTATCCATCCAAGGATGTCTCCTGGCCCTCCTGCAGCACTTCCTTCTAGTAGGGATGTTTCACTCCTGAGCTTACAGCTTGAATATCAATCAACAGTCTTGGGCACCCCTGACTTCTGGATCTGGTACCCTTTCAATCATTTATGGATCAAACACAGCACTTCTTTTTCTTGCCAGCACCACACCTGTCACAGCAATACTCTTGGTGTCTAAGAACCAGTTGTTTTAGTTTTAACTTTTAACTGGGCCAAAAAAGAGTGGGGTTATTTTCCCTGACTTAGTCATTATCACCTCAAGAAGTATGTTGTTCTTTGGTTTAAATGATCTGATGGAGACCCAGGTTATAAAAAAAAGTTAAACAACACTAAGTTTACTTTAATAATGTCATTTAAGCCTTCAAAATTTTCAGGGAAAGACAGAGATGTAGATTCATTGACTGTAAAGAGCCAGTAAGAGAAATCCTAGATAAAGATAAGGAATTATTAGTTTCAAGAGCTGATATGAAACTGGATGCACTTTTCACTTGGCTTGTTATCTTGGTCATAGCTTCTGGCCCCACAGTATAAAGCTGAGGGCACTGAAAAGCATATATTGTGGCTCTTGGTACCTGCACTGCATGTCCTGCGTTGCATGGCGCTACAAGGTTTGTCAATGTCAAGGAGACAAAAAATCTCCTGAATCATTTTCTAAGCCAATCCCACAGCCACTCAACTCACATGTCTCTTCCTAGGGCGTGAACAACTGTTCTTCCTTTGGAGAAAAGTAGTCCACAAACTGTTTGCAAACAGCAAACAGAAAAAAGACAAATGCACTACACAGCCAAAAGATGGAAAGAAATTAAACATATGGAGACACAAAGTTTGTTTTTTATTTGGTTACAACAGAAAGCCTGCGGCTCAGATGCGTGAGATACCTTATGTTTTTACTGAATCTTACTTAGAGTTTGGAAGGTTTTATTCTTATTCTTCAAAAAGTCTGATGGGCTGTATATCATTAACACAGTGTCAGATGACTTTGCTTCTCAATGTCATGCCTGTGTTGGAGGCTGAATTAACTCAGGAAAACTGCAGACACAATATTCGGTGATCCTCAGATAAGTATTGATGTTACATAAACACTTATCTCTGTGCTGCTTAAAAAAACAAAACCAAAAAAACCAAACCCGATTAAAATAAGTTAATGGTTTAATTCCAAATTTTATCTCTGTATTTATTCTCATCACAAAGAGCTTGTAAAAGCAGCTTAAGATGTGCTTTTAAAGATTGTATCTGTGGGCTGATATTTTCTAATATGTTTGAGGATAATTGAAGCTGTCACCTATTATTACTAATCATACCCTTGGGTAAATGTTTGGACAACACAATTGCAGGGCCAGTTAAAAACCATAGAAAGTTGTAACTCTGACGCTTTCCTGTCACTGCTGCTAATGACAGCATCACCACTAATCTAGTCATTTGGGTCTCCAAATATTTCAGTGTTTGCTTAAGACTCTGCAACAAGAAAGCTTACTCTCCTACTGAGGTGAAAAAAGTTGAAAGAAAGGAAAAGAACATTTTAAAGCTGTTTTGATGTATAAAAGTTTGTTACTGGGAAGGTTTTTTAATGCTTCCCATCTTAAATTCCCATTATTTCAATTTTTCCCTGGTAAGTTACTTGCTAAGTGTCGGGATCCTATAGGAGAAGAGTAAACTTTTTCTTAATATTCAGAGTTTTTCTTAGTTCCTAACTTTATATCTTCTTTATTTTCATAATTTAGCCCTTTTTTTAAAGAAGTGCCAGTTGCATGACTCAATTGACACCCTCTGGCAAACTGCTTAGATTAAAACTACTTCAGGCGGGAGCAGAGGTTACCTGTACTCTGAGTACAGCAATAAGAAATGAGTCTTTTTCGCATAAAGAGTTAAAGGTTATAAATATAATTCCTATACCAGATCAAGACAAAAAAAGCAAAATCTTGGCAACCTGCTTTTATTGGTATTTTTTGTTTGGTTCTTTTGGGGGTTTTTTCAGTCTAACAGACATTCATAGGTGTCGTGGTTTAAGCCGTAAATCACGCAGTCGCTCTCTCACTCGCTCCCCTCTCTTTTCTTCCCCCTGCTCCCGGGTAGATGGGGAGGAGAATCAAAGGAATGCAACTCCCACAGGTTGAGATAAGAACAGTTTAGTAACTAAAGTATAACACAGGACCACTACTGCTACCACCAATAACAATAATGACAAGGCAAATACAAGGGAAGAATATAATAGCTCACCCCTTCTAATACAAAGCCCGACTACTCACTTCCCCCTCCTTCTTCCCCCCTACTCCGAGGGGGGGGGGGGGGGGAAATTGGGAGAAGAATCAAAAGACTGCAACTGCCACTGGTTGAGATAAGAACAGTCCAGTAACTAAGGTATAACACAAACCACCACTGCCACCACCACCCACAACAATGACCAGGGAAATACAAGGAAAGAGGATACAATTGCTCACCACTCGATGACCGAGCTGTGAACTGAACTCTTCCGGGTTCCTGCCCCCAGTTTTACATCCTGGGCATGACGTGCTGTGGCATGGAATAGCTCTTTGGTCAGTTTGGGTCAGGTGTCCTGTCTCTGCCTCCTCCCGGCTTCCCCCCCCCTCCCTGGCGGAGCATGAGACTCAGAAAGTCCTTGGTCAAGCCAAAACATTCTAAGCCACAACTATAAACATCGGTGTTATCAGCACCGTTCCCAGACCAAAAATCGAAAACACAGCACTGCACCAGCTACTACGAAGGAGAAAAAATGACTGCTGCTGCTGAACCCATGACAACAGGAAAGAATCAATTCTGAGAATTTTGTAGTACTTGTAATATATTTCATAGTATTTTTATTTACAAAAACACCAGAGTTTGTGATAACTGAGCCAGAACATCAAACAGAAGTTCACCCTGACATAACAACGTTGTTTGCAAGATTGGAAAAGAACATGTTGGCAAATAAAAATATATATGGTCCAAAAATTCCTCTGGGAGGAATTCACCTGAACTGCTGCTGTTAACACAACCTTCCATCTAAGCAGCTTCAAGTTGGAGTGTGTGTTTTCTAGCAAAAAGCAAATGCTCCAAACCCTCCTTATCATCCCTGTCTGCACATTTAAACCTCATTTAATTTACGGGACTCCTGCCTGGGGGCTCCCACCAGCAGCACCCTGCCTGACACTGTGACACTGCCTGGACTGATAGGAAAGAACAAGCTCGTCTTTCAGATCCATAGCTGAGCTGGACATCAGATTTTGTCTATCCACCTTCTAAAGGAAGCGGTGGCCATGCCATGTTCTGCTCACCCCTAGCTGGGACATGCTGGAGAGCCCTGCATGCACCAAGTCAGAGCTAAGTGAACAGTGATGCAACTCTGCTGCTCTTCAAAAGATTATACCCCATTAATTCTCTGCCAAGTCCTCACAACTCCAGTTACCCATTGTTCCATCCCGCTTTGGCCAGAGACTGAGGCCAGGCACTTGCCATTGAAATGCAGAGCTGAGGGAGAGAGAAGGGGATGCATCCATTGCATTGCTGGTGGGCATTCTCTTTCTACTCATCTGGGCAGACAAAGATGTCCAAGCTCCTTTCCCTGCTCTGCTGCTGCTTCTTTTGTTTCCTCTTCTTTTTTTTATTCTTTCCTTTCTTTCTTATTTTCTTTCCTCTTTACTTGCTCTGATTTATTTCCTTGTTTCCTTTTTTGTTCTTTTTTCTCTAATTCTGTATCTCTTGGTTCTGGTTTCCACACAGACCCCAGTGGCACTCCTAGGAGTGCTTGGGGATGCATCAGCCAAGCTTGGTTGTGAGCTAATCAGTAGGACAGGCAGCTCTGCATGGCTGAAAAAGCACTATGGCAGCCACTGATGCTAGAAGAGCAAGTGACTGCCCTTTCTCCCAAACTCTCTTGCTGCCCTCCACAGAGCAACGGGAGCATGCTCCTTTAGGACAAGGCAGAAGTGAGCTGTGTATGGAGCTCTCCTCACTCTCTTCTGCCTCAGAGCTTCAGCACCATTGAAGAAATCCAAATCAAGTTGAGTTAATTTTACAAGAAACACTTTGCAGCCTATTCAGAACGGCTGTTATTCTCACCCTGCACAGGTGGAACTGACTTCTGTTTCAAGGATGAACGTTGGGGATGACCCAGTGAAGATCAACTGTAGGAGACCACTCATTGTGGGTCATATCTTAATCTCACATTTCTCAAGACAAAGCCAACCGTAGCCTTGTTTTGTACTGTACAGGAGCCCTGTTAGCTTCTCCAGTGCAAGACCTGGCCCAGCCCATGGTAGACCATGCTAATCCAGAAACACTTTCCTTCAGTTAGTAGCTCTCAGGTGTCAGCTCTTCAGCTCTCAGAGGCAGAGGTGATGCCATAACATCCTCAGCCATGGCTTTCCGTACCCAGCACTCTCTTGAACACTCTGTAGTAATTCCTCCATTGTCAACACACAGGTACAAATGTACAAAATTCAGCCCAGGCAAATCTAGTGTTTTCACTGGAAGTATTTTCTTACCCTTGTGCCTCTGTTCGCTAAAAGCAGGCAGGCTTCCAACCTGTCCTGTACCTGATTTCTGTACCACTTCACCCTCCCTCATCTCTTCCCTTCCCAATATTAAAGAAGACCACAGCATTTTCTTTTCTAGGATGCTGTAGTTAAAAGTTACGGTTGCCTTCTCAGTGTGTGTTTCTGCTAGAAACACTTAACTGCTCTCAGGGGCCAGTTTTTTGCACTGGTGCATATGTATTACTTGTAGCACGAGCAGACCTGGCCAAGCATAGTCCTCCCTGCTGTTAGCTTTCTGTTTGCATTATGACTTCATTTACTACTGAAATTAAACCTGTGTTTGCATGTATGTGCATGAGTTGTGATGTCCCTGGGAATATCAGCAGGGTCTGAAATTCAAGTGTAACTGTGGAAAGCATTAATGATTCAGTCCTGCCTCATAACTCCTTTTTCCTTTTCCTTCCCATCTCCTTATTGAGTTCAAATAGTAATCACAGGCAGTGACTTTTCCTTCCCCAGCACAGTGCTAGTCCAAATTCACTTCAGGCCTGCTCCAAAGTCAGTTGAAAGACACCCAAGGACATGCACATGCTCTCATTTGGGACTGCCTATGAAAGATGGAAACTGAGATTAACACATGCTGCTGCTCCTATTACACTTAAAGGAGAGATGGTTGCAGCCAGCTTCAGGGGTGAGAGGGAGGCATGATGCAAACGCAAGTTCAGAGAGCATCAGAGATGGTACACATCCTACAAGATTACAGTCTGCAAGAGGCAAAGCTTAATGAGTGGGCGTAACAGCGATGGTACATGGAGCTGGTGTGATGTGAAGAAGCAGTTGTGATTCCTACTGCTTAAAAACAGCAGAAAGAAAATACAAAGCAACAGGTGAATAATAATAGGGAATCCTGAGGTTTACTCCAAATTTTTTAAGCAAAAACTCAGCCGTGAAGAAACTGTTCCTCACCTCCACAATATTAGCTTTGCACACTTTCCTCTGGAGCTACTGAGCCTTGCTGCCATCACATCCCCACTTGCTGGAGCAGCAGGGCTTCAGATCAGATCTTCGCTTCCTAAGACTGTCCCCTCTTGCAATGGCAAAAAAGCAATTATAGAATCATAGAATGGTTTGGGTTGGAAGGGACCTTTATAGGTCATCTTTAACCCAACACCCCTGCAAAGAGCAGGGACATATTCAACTAGATCAGGTTGCTCATTACTCTAGATGTGGATGGTTGGATACATGGTCTGATTGTCAGTCTTCCACATCAGACTCCAGGAAACATGCTCTTGGAAGGCTTTTAAGTTTACAGCAGAAATAGATTTGGCTGTTACACAGCATGGTACAAATTAAAAATCCTCTATTGCAGAAGACTCTGCAGAATTCAACGGTAGAGTGAAGATCAGTTTACTCTTTTCCTTCCAGGTGATGCAAGTCCTTGCAACACCCAGGAACTCATTTTGTTGCAGGTTCCCTCACTCCATATATTGAAAAGAAAACAGGGCTGCCTGACCCAGGGACTGTGAATCCCAGTCTGGATTTGAAGAACCTAAAAGCTAAAGGCTCAGAAACTTTTGCTCTGCAGTCTCTTCAAGCAGGAATCAAATTACTTCCCTCCCCCACTCTATTGAAAGGAACTAATGATATTTTCTATCCTGCCTATCTAGAAAAAGCAAATAATTGGAAGAGAATTGATCTTTTTAAGTAAAAACGTCAGCGCAGCCTTCTCTTTCCCCCACCCCTTCTGCCCAATTTCTACTTCAGCAGAAGGAAGGTTTATGAAGGAAATTAGTTTCAGCATTTGCATACACCAATATATTTAGCTGGTGGCTGTGCAGGTCCAATTAACTCAACTAACAATATGGGTGAAATGAGGTTATTAGATTATGCTTGTAGCCAATTAGAGTTGCCACGGTTGAATTGCTCCCTTTCTTAACCTTATTTAAAGTTAAGAAAACATGTTGATGGTGAGACTAGATGGTCTTGCTCCCTGTGGCTCCAAGAATAAAATATTCCTGTTTTCCCCAAAAATGCCTTAGAATCAAAGATTCTCTGCATGTATGGACAAGGAAGTTTTATGGTCAGGCACAGCTAAATTTATGGATCTGGTCAAATCAGGACTGATGCTGAAGAGCAAACTAACCCCATGTGTTGTGTTTCTCTGGACTCCTTCCAGGGAAAACAAACCTGGAGGGTGCACCTACTGCACCCCAGTCCCAAATGGGCTCTTCCTGTGTGAGACCTGTAGCTGAATTTCAGCTCCTAGCATCAAAGGGTCAGTGGATCCCCTCCTAGTGCAGTGTAAACATGGCTTAATATTTTCTTAACAAAGTACTTTTTTACTTTTTTTTATTCCTGCAAATGGTAAAGGCCATCTGGGTTCACAAACCCATTTCTCTCTTGCAAGGAGGTTTTCCTGGTAAAATCAAAGTCCATCCTATTTTCAAGTGCTTGCAAACAAGAACTAAAGACAAACTCTGTACAAAGTCCCAGTATGTTTGTCCCATCTGTCTGACAAGGACTTTGTATTATTTCACTAAATCTCCCCAACATCAGAGGAGTATTTCATGGGTTCTTCTTATAAAAAGCCACATTAGATGAGAACCACAAAATAAAGCTCTTTCCTGATAGAAGCAGAAAATATCCTGGCTCCCTCACTTCATGTTGTGCCCATCCTGACCAGCCAAAACCTGAGGACAGGAGCAGATGGGGTTGAGCCTGCAGAGGGAATTTGCACCATTTACCGCTGGGTTTCCCTTAGACAAGCCTTCCCTCAATTGCCTACCAGTGAAAATGACAGACTGGGCTGGGCTGCTGCGCAGCCAGAGGTCAGAAAGGTACTCAACATCCCAGATCAGCCCAGCAGTGACAGCCCTGCTGTGGACTCTCCTTGTCAGAGGGACAGTAGGTCTGCTTGCCCATGAATCAGCCCATTCAGGCTCCATCCCACAGTAGCAGTGCCACCAGTGATGGACAGGGGCCACCAGCAAGGCCACGTTTTCCTTATCTCCACCACACACAGCCATTGTCCTCCACAGATGCTAATGGACTTGGAAGCCTCCTGAGCTACAAGCCCTCTCATTGTCCCTGGGAAGTGCTTTTGCTTCTCTTTCAGCTGGAGCCGGCTACACACTTCTCAGACATAATGCTGCCCTTTGTGGTCATCTCCAACACAGTTCAGGGAATGCTGTAATGGGGACAAGCCCAGAGCATGAAAGGAAGCGACTGTGTCAGCCAAAGTGCCTGGCTTTCTGGAGAAGGCCAGGGGGCCAAGAGGCACCAGTCCTTAATGAGCTTCACTGGTTGTGTTCTCTCACCTCCCTCCTCCTTTTAAGCCTTACCCTCTTCTTCCAACCCCCAGTTTAAATGCAAGGGGGATTTTAATCCTGTATCTAATAGATCTCCTGCATGCTTCTGAGCTTCAGAGTAAATGAATCTTGTATGTCCAAACTATGGACAGATTACAATCTCTATTGTAAACTAAGTGGCCTGTTAAACTATCAATGCTCTGAGCAAAAATCATGGCTTTCAGTAGGGAGCTTCTGCACTGATGAGGGGACCAAAAGATCTCTCTTCCTAATGTTTGAAGTTCTCATTGCTCCTGGAGATGCCTGAACCACTCCCATGAGGGGCCTGATTTGTCTTTCAAGCTGATGGAGTCTTTGTTCTGTTCTCCAAGCAAGGAGACGGTACCACAATGCATGCTGACCTCCCAGTGGATCCAAACAGACCCTGATGTGAAAACAGGCCTCTGTACACAAATAATGAATGAGGATGTTGTTTGCAGGGAGCAATCCTGCTCCCTTGATAAGCGAAATAGCTCCAATGTGATTCAGAGCAGGGAAGAGCACAATCAACCATCCATCTGCAGTACTGACACACAGCACATTAACTGGCTAATTTCTCACTGCATTTTCCTAAGTGTTATCTAAAGAGAACAGCAATGTCACTAGAGAACCCCTTTATAAACTGTTATTTATAAACAACAGTTTATGAATTACTTACAGTAATGGTTTCTGCAGGAGAAACCTAAAACCTAACTCAATTCAACACAGCTTCATGGGCACATGATAAATTAGAGTGTCCAAATTCAAGTATATTTCATGAAGGTCTACCTATTTTGCAAAATCCAGCAATAGCAAACCTTGTGCTTTGCCTGTTAAACTGATCATATTCTAGGAAGGGAAAGAGGATGTCATCCTGCAGTGCAGCAGTACTAGTGTCTTTGTCTGCACTGCGCTGGCAACCAGCATGAAGAGGGCACTGCACTCACCTCTGAATTGCACAGTTTCCACAACAAAACCAGGAGGCTTTAGCAGGACTGGCAGTTAATACCTGGGCTCTCAGTCTAGATTGGTTACAGCAGAAATAGATCTTGTAACCTGCACCCAGTTTTCTTCTGGTCTTTTCTTTAACTTTCCGGAGTTAGAAAGCTGACTGCCACTGATGAGTCCCTCTTTATTGCCCACTCCTGGTATCTTTACACCAAGCCATGCAAACTGTGGTTCTGAATTGCCACCTTCTCCACAGTTCCACTTTGTGCAAGCTGACATTTATTTTCTCTGCTATGCCAGTGTATGAGTGAAGTGCCACTCACAGATATCTCTGTGCTGGAGAAAACAACATCTCAGATCATGTCCATAACAGCTTAGGACATCCCCAGAGCACCTTAGTAATCTGCTGGCCTATTTGTATTTGTTTGGTTGTCTATTTTTCAAAAGGCTGCTTTTTAAATAGGAATGTTTTCCCTCTTCTCCATGCAAGCATAGATAACAATTTGTGAACAATTGTGCTGGAAGTCCATTCCCAGGCAGGTTTTGCAATGCTGCACCTTAAATAGCTTTGCTTATTCTTCCTTCCCTCTATGAGCCATGCCATCAGCCTTGAAATCTGCCCAGTAGGCTTGATCAGCTCCTGCCCTTCAGGAGAAGGCCAAGGAGGCATTCCTCACCCTCTATTGTCTATTTTTGATACTGATGTGCTTGCTGAATGATGGGTTAGCCCAGTGCTGCTCTGCTTATTTGCTGCCACCACCTTGGGTTTTGTTTCAAGTAGCTTAGTTTAATGATCCAAGTGACCTAAGCCTTTTGTTAAAAGAGATTATGATGTCTGGAGACACCAAGATACAAATGCAAGGAAAATGCTGTATTTTTCCCTTCACTCATACAGAGAAAGACCATCCCAGGCATCAGAATTCATTGTGCAAGTAATAAATTTGAACCCATCTGAATAATTCTTTCATCCTCAGGATGGAACATGTACAATGAGACTTAGAGTAGTACACTACTCCCCAGCTACAGCTTCCCATCTGCTGCTGTAAAGGCTGTGGCCCTGAAGGTCATTCTTTTAGACACTACAGCTAAGGAAAGGAAGGTAGAAGGAATTTCATTCCTCTGTTTTCCTCATGTTCCCAGCCTGATTGTTCTTTTATTAGATTATTCAAAATCAGAACACATCACACTTGAACTACCACCTGGTTTTTGAGTAGCATCAGAAAGACCTGGCAAAAATCAGATACGAGAGTAACAGGAAGTGGGCACATACATGCAAAATAGGTATCTAAGCCTGATTTTCTAAGCATGGTCTGCTGTGATTTGGGTCTCATTTTAGTCCTGCACAGCATCAAACTACTGAAATATTCAATAGGTTGATGACGGGATAATCGGAAGTTAGAGGTGTTGAAAATTTAATATCCCTTTGCAAGATTAAATGGGAGTATTTATATCTCACTGTGATTTATAATGCTCCGTTATGTCGGCACTTGCACATCACAGGCAAAAAAAAAGAAATAATAAAAAGAGAGATTAATATCAAGAGAAGATTAAGAAATAACACATTTGAGTGGACTTTCAAATGCACCTTTTATATTAAGTTGTGTTATCCACGGAGTGACTTGCTGAACAGAAATTTATTAGCCTTACATAACCTTTGTTTTGGATGTGTGATGCTGTACTTTTCAAGAGTCTTATCCACACTGATTTTCATGCAACAATAAGAAGCGTGATGAAGAGCTGGAATCTGATATCTCTTGCTCCTTGGACCCTGCATGATGATAACAGTTATTAGTATTTTGTTGGTCTTCTCAGAATCTGAACTAACTTTGCATATGAGAAATAGTCTGCACCAAGATGCAGGCCAGGACCTTTCCTTTCTTAACCACCACATCCCAATGAGCTGCTACAAGTAAACATTTGTATATTAAGATGAGTTTGGTCTGAAGAGATGTAACTCCACTCACATCTGTGAAGCTGTTATGTTTTTGCCCTCTGGACACCAAGGCGGCACTCACAGCCAAAATACATGGCTCTTATCTTTGTGTGGGAAAATGACATATAGACAAATGTATTCAAAATCATAACCAACTTCTATGTAAACTGAAGGAAAATTGAAGCTGTGACATCAGGCCTGCTAGAGGAGATCAGACCTGAGCTTTGTTTTTCCTTCAATATGTACAGAGCACATGTCCCTCCCTAGGTTTTGAAATGTTTTAACATGAAATTAAAATCATTATCCTCAGGAGTTAAGTACTGTAAAATTGTAATCCTTTCCATTGAAATCTGAGGCTCTGCAAGGCAAAATGACCTGCCTGAGCTTACTTGTGAGCCAATTGCATCAACAGAAATGATTCTCTGCAGTCCTAAACCACCTTCTTTGTCAAAATGCACATGGACTAATTAATGTGTTTTTTGAAACATTCAGCCCACTTCAGCTTCAGGTTTTTTCTTCTGTTGGATTTCTCAAAATGATGGGAATTTGCTAACCATAATGTAGTAATAATAGAAAATAGAAGGGAAGGAAATACTTTTTTATGCCAACTATCAGTTCAGTAGGATTTTCACTTTATCCAGTACCAAGTGGTTTTTATTTAGATGGCGTAGTATGTGGCTGCTTGGTGGGCAGATGGGCAATCCATGTGTTTGAATCTGAGGGTAGGCAGCATATGTCTGTCTGCTCTTTGAATATTTCCTTCTTTGGAAAAGAGGGTGACAATTTAAAGGAAATCATGACTTTCTGAAAAGAGCCACAGGGCAAATTTAACTCCTACAGGACTCAAAGAGATCAGAGGAATTGGAGGAGCGAAATGGCATTTCTGGCACTTCCCACAGCAGATCTCTGTTTTGAGGCTTCTTATTCCCACACAGGTGTTCAAGAGCCAGGTTGCTATTTGCACAGCACTGCCATTGACATAACAAATTCTGCCAGACCTAGTCACACAAGAACATAACGTGCAATTTGTCAGCTTCTTTCTTAGCAGCCAGTGTTCTCAGTGGTCAGATAAAGCGGCTGCATTGTACACACCCAGCCCCTCATCTCCCTGCTGTAAAGAAAGGACTGGAAATGTTTAAAGTATTTTAAGTGGGAATACGTAAGAAGAAAAGTGGACAAAATTCAGGCATAGTTATGTTGCAGCCACAATGAGAATCGTTGTAATATGGACATACCTGAGGTAGCTTTAAATTGCTAGGCATCTGTAACTGAGAGTCCAGAACTCAACAAGGACTGTGAAGTCTTTTGTAAAAACAGAGCAGTATCCATGTGCTATAGCTTGAAAACTAATGTTGATATGACTAGAGTAAGCACAGGAAAAGATCAAGTCTGAAAGAGGAAAAGGTCTGTGTCTGAAAGAGAAAGATGCAATATGCTGAAGCGCACAGTGTATATCAGGAAGGCTGTGATGCATTCCAGGTGATGCGCATTCCAGAAAGTTATTTGGTAACTGGTTAGAGCTAAGGTGTAGAGAACAGACCATGGAGAGAAGTCTGGTAATGTGTGAAGGGTATATGAAGTGACTCAGGACAGCCTCCACATTGAGCTGAAGATCATCTCTAGCCAATCTCTGTCGATCCACCCTCTGTGCTGCTTACCTCCTCCACGATGAACCACAATTACTTTAAAAGGGTCATTTATAGCATCAGAAGCTGAGTGGTAAAAGTGGCATCAGAATCTGACTCTGGTATTCACATCATAATCAGGAAAATATTGTCCAACCCTGAAAGGAATAAAACCATCAAAATTTCTTTGGGAAAGGAGAATGCACTCATGTGCAGCTCATCAGCAAGCTCATATACTTTGCAGTTCACAATGCCAGGGCATGGAAAGTAAATGCCCTGAAGTTTGCTGCTGGTAGATTATTGTGCTTCTGAAATGGTAATACAAATGCACTGAATCGTGAAATGCAGCTAATATAATTAATCTTGCAATATTGTAAATCTGTTGGAGACAGATAACATGAGAATTTTGTTCTACTGTTTCACACTACAACAAAACCAATAAGGTGGTGTTTAGAAGGAAGCCTGGAGCCTAAATATTTCCAGGTAAATTTGGTGATTTAAGAAAAAAAAAATCTGTTTACGTAACCTTCCACAAAAAACCATACATTATGCATGACACCAGCTTGTTCCACCCCAGAACTGCTGCAAGAACTACCTGAAGAATAAAGATACACTCTATATTATGTTCATTTTTAAAAGAAAAGTTAAGCAATGGTATGAACATCTGAGGACTTGGAAGTTTTGGGGTTTGGGAGCTAGATTGTTTCGGTTTCGAGCCATTGCAGTTAGAACATTCGTAATAGTAAGAATTCTCCAGTTATGGATCTCAAAATCTATGTCCGCTCTTTACATAAACTGGATTTAGGAATATCTCAATCTATTTCACAGTCAATAAGTTCCTTTATTTATTGCATTGCAAATTACCTTTCTGCACTCTTGTTGATACCCATGAGGAATATCCAGCTACCAACAGAAACACTGGCCAACTTTCACCTTCTCAGCCTTTGATAAAACCTACTCAGATCAGAGACAAACCAGTATGAGGGAAAATTAATACTGGCATCACAAAGGAAGTGAGCTTGAGAAGCCTGTTGCAAAGTGATCTTTAAGCTTAAATCAGCCACAATATGGAAACAAAAGAACAATGAAGAATGAGTGCAGGTACTTAATTTTGAAAGACACGTGTGCCCTGTCTATGAGGGGACTAGGCAGGTCCATGCCAGGTATGCAGAGTTCTGAGTAGCATAGAAGGCAATCAACCTCTGGCACTGGCTTGGGGATGCTCTGCAAGGACTGATCTGGGGCTCTGAGCATAAGGATCTTCTCTGAACCAAGGTCTTGCCCCACTTGGGAAAATTCTCAACCCCTATGTGCCACTCCTGATTCCCAGTGCCACCTTCTTTGTGTTACAAAGCAGGTGGAATTTCGCTGTTTGGCATATCTGGATTTTAGCATCTAAAATACATTTGGTGTCAGTGGGGAAGATGACAAAACTGTAATTGTACAAGCTGTATGAGGCTGGACATGACAGACTAATTAGCAGCTTTGAAATGTCTAACAGCAGGTTGACCACACTAATGTCATATAAAAATGTTGGCTGAAGCACAGAACTATTTACAAACATTTTTGCTTGAAAAGCTTAGAGTTAATTGGAGCCAGTCAATTCTTCTGACTGAGAACCATTCAAACAGCATGGTGCCAAGTAAGGGATTGTCACTAATTGGACTGCACATACCAATTGGTGTTACTGATGAGCTACTACACCTTATCAGACCCAGACGCAAAGAAACTAAGAATCTCTCCCATAAAGCATCACTTTGCTGGACTGCAAAATGAGAGGATAGCCTTTATTATGATCCATACCCACTCACAGTTTAGACTTGCAAACACATTTTTGTAAGCAGCAAAACACACCGTGTAAAATGTGAGCACAGTGGCTATTGGCATGACTTTCACATGACCATCACAGTGCATTCAAGGCCTTGATCCAGACTATTTCTAGCTCTTACTTGAAAACTCAGGACTGATTGTCTGCACAAGTCAGTTATTTCTGAAGCAGCATGAAACTGGACGGGCACTGTTCTCCCTTACACTGACTATACACATTAGAAACAGGATTGCAAGGAGAAACAAGAAAAAGGGAACGGGACTTCAGGTTGGATCCATGCGACTTCAGGTTTTGGAGCTTGTTTTCAGCCTTTCTGAGGCTGGCAAAAGCTGAGCAGACTTGTTTGGGCATGGACCACAGAATTCAGAGCACTGCCAAAATGAGCTGTGTTACCAATCCCAACCTATGTTATCATCATGCCTGCTGGAATGAATACAGCTTTTCTTAGCACCGTGGTTGGTACTCAGCAGTAGAGTAAAAGGGAGGTACCTCATCTGGAAAATTCACCATGGAATCATTCTGCCAGAGAAGTGGTGCGGAATTTTCCCATTCTTTTTCTTTCCTTTTTTTTTTTTTTTTTTTTTTTTTTATTTAATTGGATACACTCCTGAGTACCCTTTGGAAACTATGAATGAATGCCAGGATGGACATGTCCAGATCTATGGATGAAAAAGTGGTGTCAGTGAATCACTTGTAAGCAGTGTCTCCTGTGCACTTAAATACCTGCAAATTTCAGGAAGAACAAAAATCTACTACCTCAAGGGGTAAAAAGTATTGCTTTAACATTTAATTAAATGTATGACTCTAAGCATTCAATGAGAAATACAGAGCTAATAATAACTGTAATTAACATCTCTCAACATTGACTGGCATCTTCACTCCTCCCAGAACTGAGCACCCCCATGGGACATTACCACAGTAAGCAAACTATTAGCCTGGGAGCCTCCCAGGGCTCACAGGGAAAGGCAGTAGAGCCAATCTGACACTGCAAACCTGCCTTGGTTCCCTCCACTTATGCTCTCTCTTGCTGTCTCCTCTAAAGTAGCCTGATGGTCAAGTCTAGCTCTTCGACTGGCTTATCTTGTATTTCTCCTTTCATTTTCAATTATATCTCTGCCTGGGAGCAAAGCATGGAAGTTAAGAAACTTGGGTCTGTGGAAGCATTCAGACCTAACTTTGCTCCATCTGTCTTCTGACAATGTTACCTTTTCAATTACCCAGAACTCGGTTTCCAGACCTCTTTTCTTTGTAACTAGATGATAGCAGCCACTCCGTCTTCTAACACTTCACCTTGCTCAGTGACATATAGAACTACTCACCAATGCAGTTTTCACCCTAAGGGACTCTTACAGGTGGTAGTCCTGAGGTAGCTCATGCTTGCAATGTTTCTGGATCCCCAAAGAAAGGATCTCCATGCCCTTTGTAGCTACTGCCATATTGCCAAGCTGCCTTCCTCTCAGGTACTGAACTCCCCTTGTAAACTCCCACAGCTGTACTAGCAGAGCATTTGATATCTACTGCCCTTGAAGAAGCAGACCACACTTGAGAGAAGCCTTTGTAGCTAAACCAGATTAGAGTTCATACAGGGAAAAAAGTGACAAGTCTCTTTCTCCTGTGATCACTGGTGTCATCTTTTATTCTGGCCACATCCTGAGTTTCTGGAGCATGAGCAGCCACCAGCAGTTATGTTATCATTGCCATTAGGACTAGCAAAACCAAAAGTATTGCAGCATCTTTTGTTGTTCACCTTGCTTGTATCACATGCAAAGCACACTTCCTGTTGTCATGTTTCTTCCCTGGCAATCCGATATCTTTAAGGAAGAAAATCAAGTCTGAACAGTGAAAATTCCAGGACAAGCATTTTGTTGAGCAGTTGTCTTTTGATCTGAGATGCTGATACTTACAGAAACAGCATTAATCAGAATTGTTTAGGGAACTAAAACCTGAACTCCTCTTTCAAGCCGCAGTTCTGCTTGTCTTTATTCATGCAGAGCTGCACTGTGCTCGGTAATCAGTCCCACAACACCACGTTATGCTCCTCTATTTCCTGCAGTGCTCATAACATGGTAGTATCACAGGACATGGTTGCAAGTCAGAGCAATCAGGGGGATGTAATTCACCATCCAGCTTTTTATGTGGCCCTATGTCAGCCGAACCTGAGAAAGGCTAGCGTACAGTGAGCCTGGTTTAGGTCAATCTCTCCCTCAACACCTCTGCATCCTCAGGGGTCAATTCTCACCATTTTGCCTGTGCTGCCCTCTGAATGTTATGTCCTAATTAACTTCAGCAAGAGGATCCAACGCATAGGACGCTTTTACTGACAACTGCCAAAAAGTGTATGAGAAGCTCTCCATTTTCACCTTGCCTGCATTGCTGTAAAATGATGACGAACCTTCCTAGCTGATGCTGAAGCATTTTGAGCCTTTCTCGAAGAGCAGCTGAGATGAAGTGCACCACAGAAAGAGCTAAATCATAGAATAGTTAGGGTTGGAAAGGACCCTAAGATCAAATATTCAGCAGCTCCCCTTTGCTTTTCATCTGAACAGTCTCCAAGGAAGTGATTGCAGTGTCAGTGCTGTCTGTGGCGCACAGGTCTTAGATGGTGGCTATTGCAAGCAGCAAACATTTGCTTTTTAACCTCCTTTCTCCGGCTACGACTAAATTATGATACAGAGGAGCTTCCTCAGATACAAAAACTGAGGAAGTAGGATCCCTGAGAGAGAGATAACGCCTGCCTGCTTTTTGTATTCACCTTGCATTTAGGACTTCAAAGTTTATGCAGCTGAAACAAGGGAAGCTACCAAAATACCACAACTCCAGGTCGCTCCCTTTCTTTCGTGACAATAAACCAACCTGAAGGGCCTCAGTGTGAGCTGCAATTCAGCAGCAGGACTGCAAAATAGTTTTGCAGAAAAAGCGCCTGCTCATTTTGCTAAGAATTGTTGGAACAATTTCTTCTTCTGTTATGAAAGCTGACAGGGATCTTCTTTTAAGCTGTCACTCAGTCAAAAACTGTAGCTGCAAGATGTGGTTATTTATCTTCATTGGAAGGTTGAGAATTCTGGGGGAGAAATTTCCCCAAAAGCATCCCCAGCAGCAGAGTCTGTAGATGAATTTTCAGTTCATGACAGCAGGAATTGCTTCACCAGAAGCTTATTGAGAGGAGAGGGGGAAAATGGGGGGGGGGGCAGACAAAAACTGAAAAGCAAGCCTCATTATGAATCTGGTCCAGAGAGGGAGCAATCATGTTGAAAGCAGAAGCTGCAATTTAATGTACGCGGAAGATGGGACTTTATTCCACACTCAGAAAAGAGAATGTGCTGCTAATGAAAGTATATTAAAAAAAGAGTTAAAAAGGGTACTACAAAGGGACCCTTTTTACATATGTGTAGAATGTGTCTTATATCTATTGAAACTCCCTGTTAAGAGAAGCAGCAGTCCTCTCCTTCATTTTCTGCTCTGACCTGCCGATGCTTCAGAGTGGTCCATTCTTTTGGCACTCTAATGACAGAGAAAAAGTTAGCAGCGAAGAGCCAACCTGGTTAATGAAGGCAGTGATTTCCCATTTTTGGAACAGCTGTTTGTTGGGTGATGCCCAGGAAGCTAAGCATGCAGCATGCTTCACAACTATTTCAATCCAACCCCAATCTTGTATTTAGATCTGGAACTTCTGAGGAAAACTGATGGATTAACAATGGGATCATTTGCAATGTGGGATACCATGCCTGCCTTTGCCCTGCGGGGATCTGGAGCACTTCAACACGTCCTCAGAGCCAACAACTGCAGCCATGGCACAGAGGCTATCGGTCTTGAAGCTTTTGAACTGCAAAAGAAAGCAAGATACAATAACAGCTGCTTTGTCAGAAATCTGCAAACATGCCCTGACACTCCAGGACAACCCCCCCAAGTACACTGATACTCCTTCCTCAGGATATGCTGGACATGTGGAAAACCAGGAAGTTATGCGTGCCTGGAGGATACCCAGAACCTTTAGGGGCTAAGCAACATACACAAGGGCAGCTCAACTGGCACCAGACGCTTGACATATACCTTTCTGATGGGAACTGGTACAAATTCAAAAGTAACAGTCAACACTTTCAATTTCAATGATCAATACACTCATGCAGTGTGTCATGTTCAGATGGTACAGTAAGAGATTAACACATTTCCAAAATAATTGCTATGTTTATTACTTATTAGCTGAAAAGTAGGTGAGATCTGAGGAGCTGCTAAGATTTCAAAGTCTGGATCCAAGAAGATGTGTTCAGGCCCTGATTTTCACACATGGTAATGGGTGCCTTGATCATCACAACACTGAATGTGACCCTGGTGACACAAGATGCAGAAGGAAGTGTATCCTGGTCACATCACTTCAGCTATACCATAGGATATCATATATAGGATATACCATAGGCAATCGATATTACCATGCCCACTTACCGACCATCTGGGCTGGATGACTTGACCCTCTAAAAAGCAATGTTATCCATGCTCATAATAAAATTCAGCACAAGCTTTCAAAATGCTATGATCTAGACTGAATATCCCAATGGTTTGGAGAGAAAAGCAGCTAACATCTCTTAGGAGAATGATGAACAAAAAGTAGGTAAAAAACACAGAAACTAGGATCACAGGGTTACAGAAAAAACAGTACTAAGGTGGGAACTGGACTTTGACATTCTGTTTAGAAATGGACCAAGAATGAATTTGCAATTTTTGAAAGCTGCAGAATAAATTCGCTTGAGGATTAATCAAACCATTCGTCCTGAGAAAATAAATATTTAATTTTAGTATTGATAATTTAAAAAAAAATATGAAAAGCTCTCTACCAAAATTTCTGAATATTTCATGTCAAAATGTTGGCGAAAATCTACTAATTTAAATGGCTTTCAGGATTCTTGTGCTTTCATCCAATCATAAGCAGCTGTGGGAAAGCAACATAAATACGTTCATTGCATTTATGCCATAAAATCTTCATTCTCTGCTTTGTTCCTTAATTATACGTGCGAAAAATAAGTTTCATTTTATAGGTCCACCTGACAAAAGAAAGACTGCTTCCTTGTGAAGGCCAGAATTACATTTTAAGATAGATACACAAACAGCTTCAGCTGCTTGTTTTGCTTTGTGTTTGCTGGCGATGCTTTTGTTGCTACAGATTATTTTAAAAAAGATATATAAAAATCTTCCAATTGAAGATTAGTTAGATTCAAATTGTGTCAGAAGATGAGGAATTTCAGCTGGGAGAGAACACAAGGCAGAAAATTATTATAATTTGAAACAAGAAAGAATGGAACAGCGAGGCTTTCAACTTAAAAGTCTGCCTACTGCAAGCAAATCTTTTTAGAAATAATTGCCTATGATTAGTGTTTTAAAATCTGCAAAACGCTGTCTTGCTGTTGAGCAGAGACAATGCTGAGTTGAAACAGCAATGGAAGAAAAGGAAAGAAAAGCATTTGCATTATTTCTATACTTACACCTGGACACATTCAAGCTGTGCTTGTCTCCTGGACAGCGCTGCCAGCTGAAGGGCTTTGCTCACTGCAGAGGTGTCTATTGGTCCAGCAGAGCACTGAAGAGAGCTTGGAGCTGCTGAACAGCTTTTCTGGCATGGTTTCTGTTGGGGATTGTGTGAATCTCCTCTTCACCTGCCTCACTGAGCCGCAGGTGTTAATCGCAGTGGCAGCATTCAGAGATCCCAACCACACTTTCATCACTGACTTGTTTGCAGGGCAAGTGTACACAGGGCACAGAAAACAGGGTTGTACCAGGGCTGTCGCAGCCCAGTAACCTGCTTTTGACATTGGCAGGTGGCAGATAGTCAGGGAGCTGGTCTGTCAAACAAGTTAGGAGGTGTCATTTCCTGAGAACCTCTTCCAGCTTCAGGAAATTCATAGTTTTTGAGATTTTCTGAGCAGGAATTTGCCTCAAGACTCTGATGAATTAATGATGAGCTGATCTCCAGGAGCATTTATCATACTCTAGAAATAGTCCTTCTGTGGATCTTCCCACTGCTAAAACAAACCCTACACTTTGTCACATTTTCCTCCGTCATTTCACCACTGCCTTCACCTGATGTCCACCACAGACCAGCATCACAGCCCTCTCCAGAGGAGTTTTCAGATGTACCACCATGGCTTAAACTGATGGGTTAAAGCCGTCTCACTCTTTTCCATTCAGTGATATCCATTCACTATCAAATTAATATGTCTGAAAAAAATGACAGACTACTGGAATTCTACAAAGTTCTTTAGTGGCATTTGAATGCCATGAATTTTGATAGCGCAATCGGAAGTTGGACTAGCCAGGCTACTTCGTGAAGAAAAAGCAGCCTGATTCCATATGTCTGAATGCATATACCACAGAAGGCATTGTCCCCTCAACCCAACTGATGTAAGAATTACTTTGCAAAAGCCCTGAGCAGTTCTTCTTTGTTATTATTCTGACACAGAAGGAGCTGTGTATAATATGGAAAGGGATCAAGAGAGAAAATAAGCTAAAGCCAGCCTGTTGATTTCATAAATTCATCCAAACATCAAGGCAGTGAAAGAGAGAAAGTGACAGCTATAGCAGCTACAGTATAGCTGTGCCTGTGTAATCTACTTCCATCAAACTAGTTATTGAACAAACACATAGCCAGAAACATGTAACGAGATTTTGACAAGTTAGCAAGTACTTCAACTTTCAACAGTTAATAAATAGTTGATGCTGTCCCAGGCACATACAAAAGCTGTAGTTAGCCATGGAAATTGTATGATTTCCTGTATCTCTAACAAACATGAATGCAAGAGTGCAAAATTGCATGTTTTAGTTACATTTCTATTATATAACTATAGGATTGTTTAGTAATCCCCTCCTTCCCTACTATGTATGGAGTGCTGTCCAGTTGATTAGCTGAGATTTATTCACCTCGCTCATGTGTTTTATTGTTATTTTTAGCTCAGAATAAAAGCCAGAATAGTTAATTTCACCAAAGGAGTGCCAGAATTTATCTTACCATGACAACACTCACCTTTATCAAAACAGCTCCTGAAAGGGAAAACTATTTTGTTTACAAAGGCAAATCTTGCACAGTACACTTTTATTCAGGAGTCATGCAGTGAGTAACGGAGCCCCATTTCCATGGTTTTCACAGCTAATGAGGCAAATGGACAGCAATGGCCTTATGTGGAACACTTTGGTAGTAGAGGGGGGCTACAGGAGTGACTTCTGTGAGAAGCTGCTGGAAGCTTCCTTCTGTCCAACAAAGACAATGCCAGCTCCAAGATGGACCTTCCACTGGCCAAGACTGAGCTCATCAGCGACAGTGGCAGCACCTCTGGAATAACATATTTAAAAAGTTACTTAAGTTACTGCAGAGGAGCAATTGCAGACAGAGAGAAGAGTGAGAATATAGGAGATAAACAGCTCTACAGACACCAAGGTCAGTGGAGGAGTGGGGAGATGCTCCAGGCACCAGAGCCTGGAGCCATGGTGAGTCAGGCTGTGCCCCTGCAGCCCATGGAGGTCTATGGTGGAGCGGATATCCACCTGCCGCCGGGGGAGGACCCCATGCTGGAGCAGGAGGATGCATGAGGGAGGCTGTTAACCTGTGAGACGCCCATGCTGGAACAGGTTTGCTGTCTGTACTTGTGACCCCACAGGGACCCATGCTGGAGCAGTCTGCTCCTGAAGGACTGTACATAATGGAAGTGATCCACGCTGGATCAGTTCATGATGAACTGCAACCTGTAGGAAGGACTCACTTTGGAGAAGTTCATTGAGGACACTCTGCTGTGGGAGGGACCCTATACCGGAGCAGGGGAAGAGTGTGAGGAGTCCTTCCCAGGAGGAGGAGGGAGTAGCAGAGTCAATGCGTGATGAACTGCCTGTATGCCCCATTCTCTGTCTCGTCACTGCTGGAGGGGAAAAGGTAGAGAATCTGGGAGTAAAATTAAGCCTGGAAAAAGGGAAGGATAGAGATAAGGTGTTCTTCAGATTTGGTTTCATTTCTCATTTTCCTGATCTTATTTGATTGGGAATAAATTCAACTAATTTCCTCAGGTTGAGTCCATTTTGCTTGTGATGGTAATTAGTGAGTGATCTCTTCTATCTTTATCTCAACCCAGGAGTCTTCCATTATATTTTCTCTCCCATGTCCAGATGAGGAGGAGAGCAGTAAACCAGCTTTGGTGGGCACCTGGCATCCATCCAGGTTCAACCCACAGCAGCGTGCCTGCCTAGAAGGAGATCTGTTCAGCAAAACAGCTGAGGAGTTACATTTCCAGGTCCTGAAGTGCTGAATTGCCCTCCCAGTTTAAGTAAGCAGACAGTCAAATGGGAGTCAGCAAGGCTCAGATACACTTTCATCTCCCTCCCAGACTGCGGGCAGGGCTGCAGGCAAAAGCATGAAAATTGAGAAACAGGTTTCCCAGAATCTTTCACAAAAGCAATTTAAGGGATTGTAAACTTCCTCTCCCAAGATAAACACCGGTTTTCATAGCCTGAGCTTCAGATACAAGGCATTTTGAAGTAATCAACAGCAATCAGGCAGGAAAACACTGTTTCAGGGAGCTTTAAGTCTAAAAGAGACTATATCCCTCAGCTGAGAAAAGTAAGCAGAGGTCCAGCCTGTCTAAGCAGGGGATGTGATGGAATGGGGTATACTGTACCACCCCATCCCCATGGATGCTGGTACTTACACCGCACCTCTCTAAGCCAAAGAAAGGAGCCCTTACACCCTTAAAAAGAAACCCTCAGTTTGGTTCTACTGCTTTCCAGTGCTCATGATACTGGAGGGAAATGTATGAGCTGCAATAAAAATAAAACAAAAAATGGTGTCTTCTTTGCAGTAAGAGGCATGAAAATCATTAAAAGCAGGCATGGATGGTGAGACTCTCTTCTTTCCCACAGCCATATCATGATTCTTTCACAGGTAATACTGAAAGCTGTTAAAAAAATAAGAAAGGAAAACCAGCAGAACAAGATAGGATTATCTTCTTTATAATCTTCTCAGAGACAAGGATTCCCTTGCAAACCAGGTGGTTTTGGTTCTGCCTTTCAGCTATTTGCAAAACCCTTTTTATTATCGTTGTATGGTATCTGCACATACAGTGTCAGAGGCTGGGATTTTTAAGGGTGTGCAGAGTCATCTGTTTTCCCGGTATTGCTCTTGTAGCACAGACAATTTGAGGGGAAGACCGTTTATTAAAAGAAATTGAAATGGCTGACCAAAAGGTTTTCTTGAAAAAGGAAGAGATTTGGAAGCTCAGGAAGGATTTGTAGTTGGAGGGGAAAAAAACCTTGCCATGAGCAGAAAAACCCCTGCAGATTTCACCAGAGCAAAGCAATGGGAAGAAATGAGACTTTGCAAGCTCTCATCAGTATTGTCTTCTCTCTTGTCTGGGTGCTTTCCCTGTGTTTTGTTTCGGAATCAAATAAGAGATGTTTACTCAAGAAACCTATATAGGGCACCACATATTTAAAACTTTCCCCTGCATTTTCCCCTTCTTCAGCGTCATTTTAACCAAGATGGACTTGCTGTTTTCACATCTCCTGTCTTTTGAAGCATGGCCATCAACAGCATGGGTCCAAGAGACTTGTGAAGACCAGAGAAGAGGTGGCAGGTTTGTTGTGGGCCATGGAGGCTGTATTATACTTTGAGTTCATAATGGAGCAAATCCAACAGCAAGGAGAGCGCAGGACCCACTCTATTGCACCATCCTTGGTCTGGCAGAGCCTCTTTGCAGTCCTGAGGCTCTTGGGAAGCTCCTGTCTTGTGCAATTTCCACCAGTACCAAGAAAGGCATGACTTTTGTTTCATATACTGTCACGTGTCATGGGTTGTTGGCCACAGCTACACTAGTAAATCTAGAGATTATTCCTTCCTAGGTCTCACTTACCAAAGGTTGTGTTTGGGTCATTCCTCAGTCCTGGGGTCATGGGACAGCACTCTGCATCTGCTTAATGGCAAGAGGAGCAGAAAAAACAGTTCCCTTGAATGTAATCCTCATCTAATCTCTAAATACAGAAAGCATCAGAAAAACATCTAGAATTTATCATATTTAAAACTCATGCATTTAAGTTATAGCTGATGATTTTGATGGGACCTGACATTATTTTTTTAATATCTTGCATGAGTGGTGTCATAAAACCCGCTTTCATAAAAAGAACTTGAAAAATATCAGAAGCACAAAGACAAGCCACATCTGAAATTTAACCAAGAAATCTGTCTTCATCAGGCTTGTAGTATTTTAGATCCACAACATTTCTGAATGGCTGAAAAAAACTGAATGGCTGTAGATAAATTACCCTGAAAGTACTCTAAAATGTCAACACCCACCACTGAAGAAACTAAATTCAATCTAACATCATCTGAACTAGCAATGCAGGTTAATGACCTTCTACTGCACTGTCTAATGGGGCACACAGCTTACAAGAATAAATGGATTGTAGAACATAACTACATATACTGGAATTTGATAAATAAATTGGTATAACACTAATTTGGACTAAATTACCATGTTTCAAAGTCATCTAGCAATTAAACTTTCTAGTGGCACAGTGCCTAGCTCTTTTATGCTGTGGAAAAATGTCCTGGGTTCAGCAGTAGCAGCGATTTTTTCTCCTTCTTAGTAGCTGGTACAGTGCTGTGTTTTTGACTTTTGGCTTGAGAACAGTGCTGATAACACTGATGTTTTTGTTGCTGCTTAGAATGTTTAGTGTGATCAAGGACTTTCTGAGCCTCATGCTCTGCCAGGGAGGAGGGAAAGCTGGGAGGAAGCAGAGACAGGACACCTGACCCAAACTAACCAAAGAGGTATTCCATACCACAGCATGTCATGCCCACTATATAAACTGGGGTCAGTCACTCGGAAGAGTTAGTTCACTGCTCGGTCAGGCTGGGTACCGGTCGGCGGGTGGTGAGCGGTTGTATTCTTTTCCCTTGTTATTTCCCTTATCATTATGTCATGGATTCAGCTGTAGCAGTCATTTTTCTCCTTCTTGGTAGCTGGTGCAGTGCTGCGCTTTTGACTTTCAGCCTGGGTACAGCACTGATAACACCAATGTTTTCAGTTACTGCTTAGAATGTTTGGTCTGACCAAGGACTTTCTGAGACTCATGCTCTGCCGGGGGGAGGAGAAGCCAGAAGGAAGCAGAGACAGGACACCTGACACTAACTAGCCAAAGCGGTATTCCATACCACAGCATGTCATGCCCAGGATGTAATAACTAAGGGCAGGGTCCTGGAAGGGTTGAGTTCACTGCTGGGTCAGGCTTGGTATTGGGTGATGAGCAGTTGTATTCTCTATCCTTGTATTTCCCTGGTCATTATTATTATTGGTGGTAGCAATGGTTTGCATTATACCATAGTTACTGGACTGTTCTTATCTCAGCCTGTGGGAGTTGCATTCTTTCAATTCTCCTTCCCATCCCTCTGGGAGCAGGGGAAAGAAAGAGGGGGCAGTGAGTGAGCGAACTGCGTGAGTTACGGCTTCAACCTCGGCACACTATTATTATTGGTGGTAGCAGCAGTGATTTGTGTTATACCTTAGTTACTGGACCGTTCTTATCTCAACCTGTGGGAGTTACATTCTTTCAATTCTCCTCCTCGTCCCTCTGGGAGCGGGGTGGGGGGATGAAGGGGGGGAGTGAGAGAGCGACCTTGTGAGTTATGGCTGGGCTTAAACCACGACAAAAAGTATTTTCTCTGATTACAGTACTGATGAAACATTACTGACATAATTTCTGTATAACTGTTTTGATCCCCAAAACAAATTCCCTCCAAATCCATTACCTTACATTGAAAATATCTAGAGGATTAAAGAAAGAGATTGAATGCTACTCTTTAAGTCTTCAAAGGCAGAGACGAATTACCCTGTTTTCATACAGCATTAAGATGTCCATTATAACAGCATTCTTTCAAGTACTTACCCTGATGTGTAATTTAAAATATGAAATTTGGTCCTATTCCTCACATAGCACTATAGCAGAACAGCTGATGACATGGGAGCATCACAGATGGTGTGGGAAGGTGCAGTGTAGGTGTTTGGGATCTGGTGTCCTGCCCCACTCTTCATTCACATCGTTAAGTCCTGGCCAGCTCTGTTTCCTCCCACAGTTCAGGAGAGCTCACATCCAGGAACTGCTCTTTGTAAGAGCAGCTGTGAGGCCTAGTGTTAATGTCTGCATATTATAACAGATTTGGTCACTTTGGTTATTAAAGTGAGATCTGCTTGATGTTTTATTCTTTAGAGACCACATGAAAAAGGCCACTATGCAAAGCAAGGCATACAGCTCAGCCTGAAATCTGATGCTTTCTGCCAGTAGAGAGTTTTATCTGTTTAGTCAATAGAAAAAGAATTTGGGTTTCATAAAATAAAGCATTAGCAAAACTTAAGCCACGCAAAATATTACTACCTGTGACACCTAGATTATCCCCAAATATCCTCAGCAGGGGTTTAGAGGAGTGCTGTTCACATCGGAGCAGAGCTGACATCCCTTTCACTCTGAAGGTTTTCCAGAGAGTTGTGTTTTCAGTGCTAGAGCCTCTGCTGAAGCTGTGTATGCAGCAATGAGCTCCAGGGACAGTCCCCTCTGTTTTGTAAAGGCAAACATGAGAAGCCCAAAGAAAGCACAAGAGTCATTTTTTTGTAAATCTTCTGTTCCTAATCTTCTGCTCCCAAATACAGCATGAGGAGGTAAAGGAATTACTCAGATTTCAGAGTCAGCCTTCACATACAAAAGGAAGGAGTCAGGAGGAGAATATCTCACTCCCAAAGGGCCTTGGTGGGATCACAGCTTTGTTTGGATATATGCAAAGAGATGAAGCAAAGGCTGTGTAATTATGGGCACTTTGCAGGGGCAGATGTAAGCCTGGAGGAATGATTAATCAGTCGCACAACAAAGCTGCCATCAGACTATTTTTCTTTCAATTAAACCAGGCTACCTCCAAGTGTAAACTTCGTTAGCTTTTCTCATAGTCCCTTCTGAATGTAGAGCAATAAATGAGCTACTATTTTTTGAAGCCTGAGATGGATACAAGGAGGAAATTCTTTACTGTAAGGGTGGTGAGGCACTGGAATGGGTTGCCCAGGGAAGTTGTGTATGCTCCATCGCTGGCGGTGTTCAAGGCCAGGTTGGACATAGCATTGGGTGGCATGGTTTAGTGTGAGGTGTCCCTGCCCATGGCAGGGGGGTTGGAACTGGATGATCTTAAGGTCCTTTCCAACCCTAACTATTCTATGATTCTATGCTTCCAGGGCTGCCATTCGCTTAGAGGCAGCCCCCTTGTCTCCTACAGCAGTGCCGTGCCCCGGGGTAGCTCACATCCTGGATCTACTTCCCCTAGCCCAGCTTCAGGAATGACAGCAGGCTGACCAGTAACAGTAATGAGATGTAATCCTTAAAACCCACAATGAGTATATAACAGCTCTGTGGTTCTGCAGGTCAACTGATGTGTTTATCCCAGATTGCCCACTAACATGCCTCAAGCAAGCATTTTTTTCTTTATTTCATTGCCATATTTTCTCTCACCTCAATATCTGAGTCTTTAGACAACCAGGAATAGATCAGAAAAGCATCAAATACCACAGATTTTTTTTTTATCGGTTTTCTCTTAAGTGTTTAGTACCTTGTGAAGTTACAAGCTCGATAAATGTCAGAGGGCTTATTTGGTAAAAGCATCCAGATGCTTGGAGTCTTATCTGGATTTCTGGAGTATGCAAAATTGGATTGCCAGTTTTAAGAGAGTATTCTCAGGTGGGATTTTTTGGTCCTTCTGTTGGCAACTGCAGCCTGCAAATGAATAGGAGTGGAAAGCTGTTCACCCAAAGCTATTGAAAACTTGAAAGCTTCAGCCTTTACCAGTGTGGCTATCTCTGAGAACAAACTCCTGCTGGAACCACAAAGCATATACAGCACCTCATGCACTATTACAACTGTTTCAAAAACATGATTGCATCTGGCTCCTTGCCCACCTCCACACGTGTATCTGCTTCTCTAGTGGTGTATAAGAGGCTTCCCAGAACAGGGCACTGGGAAGGGTGCTTTGCTTTGCATGGAAAGCTTTTCCAGGAGCAAGGTGCTCTGATGATTACTGACCCCACATTTACTCATGCCCAATTGTTCTGGAAACGAGACTTTTTCCTTGAGCTCAGATGACACCTTTCCTTTGGCAGTGAATAAGCAGAAGTTTTGCAGAAATCCTTCAAGGCAAAAGGCAGCATTAGGCATCCATTTATTAGTCATTAGTTATTTGGTGTTGAATGGCTAAAAACCTCCTCATCCCTTGCCAGAATAATTCAACTCTTGAAATGATTAGCAAATTGATAGCTTCAGAAAGGTGTAATTCTGATTAAGTAAGGCTATTTTTCTCCTACACTGTACTAATCACTGCCTTTCACTCATAGATACACCACCTTGGATATCTAAGCCGTATTGAAGCATCAGGCCCCAAATAGTGTAACCAGAAAAATCACTCATGTGATTATCTTAATTTTTTCCTGCATAGCTCCCTACTAAGTGGAAACTGTAAAGCTCTTCCTCTCCTCTTTCACCCACCCAGGGACAACACTTGCAAATCAATAGTCAGTCCTGACATTGTAGTTTTAGTTAACAACCTATTTTATTAAATTCAGTAACCTAGCACTGGAGCTGCTCTTTTTTTAAATATGAATTATGAAAGCATTTTATTTTTGGCTTAGGTCTTCAAATTAAAATGGAGATGCTTCACACTACAGCTTCTCCTTCTGTCAAACTGCATGGGTGAGTCAGCAGAGTGGAGGAGAGAGCTTCCCCAAGCATACCAGAGAGGGACTGGAGTCGTACGGGGTAGGGGAAGTTTTCTCTAAAACCCTGCAGTTCTGAGTTTGGAATTTGAATCTGAAACCATTCAGGGCTGGATTTCAATAATTTGTAGGAAATTAGTAATTCTAAAAGAATAACCCACAGAAATCCAAAGAGGAAAAAATAAGAGTCTGTGGATGTGCAGCACCATGTAATGAATGAGGAGACCTCCACATAATCCTACATGGCAGTGTACTGGAGTTTTACTGTTCGTGTTCACAAGGTCCTCAGGATGATGCAGCTCTAGTGTCAGATTTGACATTGCTATACGCCATAGTTAGGATGATCAAAAGGGAGAGTTGTTTAAGAGAGATCTCTCCCTCAGCCTCTTCTGTTCTTCCTATCATAAGAAGGCACCAGGTAACTGAGTGATTCAGGTAGCTGGGTAATTTAGCTACCTGGATTTTCCCAAATAAATAGCATTTAAACTTCTGTCAGCACTCACTGAAATGAGCTCCCTTAAGCTGTGCTAACTCATAACTATTACACAGCATCTTTTGTATAATCGTGGTAGTATTTTAATCTGAAAAAGGAAGAAAAACTTTAATCTTCAGTTCCTGAAGATGAAATAAGGCAGCTCTCATACTACCGAATTCATGCTCCATGCGTCTGTTGGTATACTGGAGTAACGGGGCTTCAACAGAATGTCAGTATTTTACTTGACTGGAAGTTCATAACTTCATACGCTGAGTTTCAGGTTCTTCAACTCACTATAATTATAATTGACAGGGGGAAACGCTTTACAGATGACCCTCCTCCCCAAGTGACATTCCCATAAATAGACCTGAGCTCTGTGTAGCCTGCAGCACTTAGACGGAGCACTGGACTGTATCACAAAGTCTCCTTTAATGGGTTCACCTCAGCAGATGTAAAGTCCTACTGAATCTTAAAGGAAAGATTATTTGAAAAGCCCACATATATTTCACTGATTGCTTGCCACTGAAAGGCAGCAAGTAAAAAATTTGAGTAAAAGGATCCCTAGGAGTCTCAAAACCATAACACTGCCAGGCTACACAGCGCATGTACATATAAAATTAGGGTAGATTCAATAATTCATCTATTTTAGAAGGACATTGTGCATATTATGCATTGCATCCTCTGCTATGCTGCTGGTACCCTGTATGTTTTTCATGACAGAATCTATTCATTTAATCCACTCCCTCCTGATTTAGAGCTTGATAACATATGGCAAGTCATCAAACAGAAATTATCGCTAATAGATAACTGCCAATCAATTTCCATTATGCCCAACAAGATATGACTGAGCCTTATTTTTACAAAGCATATTGATTCTCAGAACTGATTTCCCTGTCATTTCAAACATCTCGATGGGATATTTCAATTGAGCTTGCTGTATGCATTTGCTGCAATGAACCAGATGCATATTTTCTCTCTTTCTGGCCTGAAGATGATTTATTATGTTTTTGAGTTAATCTGAAGGCCACATATCAAAAAACCCTATCTGTTATACAAGAGAAAAGTCAAATCCCAAGGGATAAACAGAGGAGGATGACACAGATATAGTACTGAAATGGTTTAAGGTGACATCGTTTCATAGCTTTCCATCCAAGCTACAAGATGTTGCTGTAGGAAATGAAATTATTTACTTGCTGGATTATGGTAAAGGCAAAATGTGGCCACAGCTATATGGTTTGTGTATGCTTTCCCACCCAGTGCAAGTGTGCTCAGAGGGATTGGGGAGATGCTGCCTACTAACTGTCCCCTGCTATGTGACTGAGTCAACACAAAATGACCCTTGGAGCTGGGAGCTGCCGGGAAGGTGATATGTACAATAACTCCCTGACTAGGAATGGCTCTTGCTCTGTGTGCTGGGTTCGGCAGTAGCAGCCATTTTTCTCCTTCTTAGTAGCTGGTGCAGTGGTGTGTTTTTGACTTTCAGCCTGGGCATAGCATTGATAACATTGATGGTTTTAATTGCTGCTCAGTAATGTTTACTCTGACCAAGGGCTTTCTGAGCCTCATGCTCTGCCAGGGAGGAGGGGAAGCCAGGAGGAAACAGAGACAGGACACCTGACCCAAACTGACCAGAGAGGTATTCCACACAATGGCATGTCATGCCCACTATATAAACTGGGGCAGTCATGCCCACTATATAAACTGGGGCAGTCACCCAGAAGGGCTAGATCACTGCTTGGGCCAGGCTTGGTATCAGTCAGCGGGTGGTGAACGGTTGTATTCTCTTCTCTTGTTATTTCCCTTATCATTATTATTATTGGTAGTAGCAGCAGTGGTTTGTGTTATACCTTAGTGCCGTGGTTTAAGCCTCTCTAACTCACGCAGTCTCTCTCTCACTCACTTCCCCCTCTTTCTTCCCCCCACTCCCGGAGGGATGGGAAGGAGAATCGAAAAGAATGTAACTCCCACAGGTTGAGATAAGAACAGTTTAGCAACTAAAGTATAACGCAAATCACTACTGCTACCACCAATAACAATAATGACAAGGCAAATGCAAGGAAAGAATACAATTCTCACCACCTAATACCCAGCCCAACCACACAGTGCACCCCCACCCTTCTGCGTCTCTGCTCTCCGTTTTTTCATCCTGGGCATGACGTGCTGTGGTATGGAATACCTCTTTGGTCAGCTTGGGTCAGGTGTCCTGTCTCTGCTTCCTCCTGGCTTCCCCTCCTCCCTGCCAGAGCATGAGACTCAGAAAGTCCTTGGTCAGACCAAAACATTACCAAGCAGTAACTGAAAACACTGGTGTTATCAGCACTGCTCCCAGGCCCAAAATCAAAAACACAGTGCTGCACCAGCTACTGAGAAGGAGAAAAATGACTGCTGCTGCTGAACCCATGACACTTAGTTACTGGACTGTTCTTATCTCAACCTGTAGGAGTTACATTCTTTTGGTTCTCCACCCCGTGCCTCTGGGAGCAGGGGGAGGAAGTGGGGGAAGTGAGCGAGTGGCTGCGCTGTTCTGGGTCACTGGCTGGGCTTAAACCATGACACCCTGCTTCTTGGATGCACCGCTGGTGCTGAGATAAGGGAGAACAGTCAAAGTCCCTACGTAGTCACAGAAAGAAGGAAATAAAGACATACCCTTTACATAGGGTGCATTTGAGACAGAAAAATGTGTAGAGCGTCCGCCTTCCCTCACCAGCTTTCAGACAGCACTTCAGTATCTTGAGGGCAACTTAAGAAACAACAGCTGCTATTATTGCCTGCGCTACCAGAACACTAGCGTATTTGGTGTTAAGTGTTACCTAGAAAAGTAGCCCAGCCCTTATCACATGATTAAACAACCTGGGGAAATGCTGCTATGGTAAGAACATCTCTGTTCTACTTGAAGTAACTGGGTCAGGGCATGGGTGAAAGCTGGGTCAGTGAGAGTTTAGACAAAGCAAAGTCCACAAGTGTATGATTTTGCCAACCAAATTCAACATTAAATGACACTGAAGGTGTGGAGGAAGGGAAGAGGGCAAAAAGAACCCTTCCAAGCCCTCAGTAGTATAGAATTTCACCTTTGAATTGCAAAAGGGATTTGGTCTTCTCCAAGTAAAATTTATGTGTTTTTAACGTAGCATTATCTCTAGCCCTTCTGAAATCTACTAACATTTGACTGAGTGACTCTCTTAGGGAAGCGAATTTCACAGCCTGACTACTTTTTAATTCTTTGAAACCTGCAAGCCATTAATTTAATCAAATGAAACACTGTTCTTCAGTTCTGGGACTTAAAAGAGAGGACGGATCAGTTTTTGATTGTCTATCAATCTTGTGAAGGAAATTACTGTAGAATTTCGATTAGAGGCAGCCACACTGTTTGGGACTTTTTAGAGGAAGATTAGAGGAAAATCATGGCAAATATATAATATTGGGATATACTGGCTGGGCTGAGGATGGATTCTCCATCACTGAAATTAGTGGAAGCAAAACCATATCTGTGGATGGTGTTTCTTCTTTGATTTCTACCATATACTTTACTTCTGCCTGTCCAAGATTCTTCCGGGAAATGTCCCAAACCAATAAAATTACCGCCAAAATACAGGCATCAATCTGAAAACTGGAAATGCCTGACAAACCAGATGCAAGAATCCTGTGAGAGTCTATATAAGAAGCCAATAAGGAAGGGAACTGAAGCAGTGGGTGTTAGATGGAAGAATGTTGGATAAGCGAGATGCAATCTGACACTGCAGGACTCTGCTCTCCAGGGCACGTGCCAGGACCTCTTATTCTGTGGCTCTTTACCTAAACATCCAGATTATGTGTCCAACAGGTAATTATCATGCAGTTTATTTCTAAAGGTAATTTGGAAAACACCTTTGCTCTGCAACAGATAAATCTTAAAAAGTGTGTGCCCACAAAAACTGAAACACGTTTCAGGATAAGAGTCCTGAAATGCACACAGCTACTTTCTTCTCCTGCATTTCACAGAGAACCAGATACAAAAGACACCTTTGATAAAAGTTCAAGACCTAGAAATGTCAAGAATATACCTTCAGTGTTAGTTCTCAGGGAGCTGGAAAAGAAGATGTGAAACGATTTGAAGAAAAAAACGTTCTGTCCAACTTCTGTATGTGGGCTGGGTTTATATATATATATGCATTCATACACGTATACATGTATTTTGACATTGAAAAACCTAAAGGTGCTTTACGAAGACAGGCTGTGATGGAAGAAAATTGGAAATGAAGTTACTAGGGAGAATAGTAAAAAAGCTGGAGTATTAAATGGAGGCTTCACAAATGTCCTTGCATGGGGATGCACTGAAAGTATTGCATCTAAAATAATGTAAGCTCTATCTCTGCTCATGTAGATGAATCTAGGATGAGTAAGGCTGTACTTAGTTTAAAAAGTAGTGCCAAAGTGCAAAGTCACTAGGAAGAGAATGTGAGTTAATTTGAAGTAATAAATTTATTGCTGGGAAAATATAATCCTTGCACTCTAGTTCATTTCTCCATAAGAATGATAGGCAAGCAACATGAGAAGACAGGTTTATAATAACCCAGGCTGAGAATGTGGGTCTGATGGATCTCTCTTTGGGTCCTTGTTCCCCACATGATTTGAAGTGATTAAATTACAGAAAAAACCAAATCCTGGAGTCCAACACTTTCCTCTTTTCCAGGGCCTCAACATGAGATACAAAGTACAAGACAGACCTGAAATCAATTTCTGCGGGAGGTGTAAAAGCCTGTGAGTAAAAATGGGGTGGAGACAGAAGATGTTCTGTGAGTGGAAGCAGCTTCAGTTGTTTTTTCATTCATTTTCCCTCATACGCTTTTAACAACTAACAAGAACACTTTGGATACTCCAAAACTGAGTAACTTTGGGGTACCTGAGGTAACGGTTTGTTCCTGGGGGTACACAAAGACACCTTAGTATTTCTATAGTAATTGCAAGGTCTGGGTAGAGGACTGGGTGTTCCTTTTCATAGGGAAAGATTCTGAATACCCTAAGAAACTATTTGGTTTGACATTCAAAAGAAATACAGCTCTGAGTGCGAAAGCAGACAGTTGCAGAAGTTTCCTCTGGTTCAAATAAAATGTTCATTTCAATTATCTCTTTTTACCTCTGCCAAATAAAGCATATTAACCACTGCAGTCATAATCTCTTTTTTCATATACATATTTAGAGGAAGACGCTGCTTGTGCTACTCTTCTAGCCCAAGAGATCAGTTTTGGCTGGGGGAACGGTATGCTCTTTTTACTGGTTTGGGAACCACAGCAGGACAAAAATGTGGGAGCCTACAAGAAAACCAGGAGAGGTGCCCTTGAGATGACAGCATCTCTTTCGCTCAGCGATTCACCTCCCCAGGTGACAGCATTTGCTGGCAGATTGGCAGCAGCTGATGAAAAGCTGGACACCTGGCTCCTCACAAACAGGCCTGGGAACAAGCAAGGAATTAGGTATGGTTTTGAATTATGATTTGCTAGATCTGAATTTTAATTTTATGTGGTTTCCCAGATAAAAAGTGGTGGCATCAGCTGCAATTCCAGAGCCATGGTTAGACTGTGATTTATGCATTGAAATAGGACCAGGAGTACTTTGGTTTATAATATTTAACCAGAGATAGAATACAGCCCTTTGAAGACAAGAATGTATTGATTCTGGTAAGGTTTTTACTGCCTTGTTTTGAAAGACATCAAGAATCAGACTTCTGAGAGAAGAGACAGAGTCAAAATCCTAGCTAGCATCTTCACCACAGATCTCAAGACACATGCACAGCTACTTTCTTCTGTTGCATTTCACAAAACAAACGACCAGTGGGTTATTCTTGTCATCATGATTGAGTTACATGAAGGAAACGCAGGAGGTATCTCCCTTGTTCATTATCACTTTTCTCACAGTAACCGAGATAGTAAACAGGCACTGGCTACCTCTTAATCTAACATACACATTTCATTGTTCATTTGATTTGGACAATACCTGTTTATATGATGATTCTCTTCACTGCAGTGATTTTATTTTATAAGAAATTACTTGGAGTTCCCATGTAAGTGGGATATTTTTAAATCACAACTGCAGTGAATCACATCACACGTCCTTTACTTCCTGAGACTAAATACACCAGAATCTGCTTTTTTGTTCTCGTAAAATAGACCCTGTGTTCCTGTGGTCACCTGTGCAGGCCTCATCTGCTTGAGTTTTTTCTCTTCCTTAGCATTTAGGATGTATGTCAGTAGCTTCCTGTTTGGCACCGAAATACTCTCTTCCTTTAAAAGTCCATTTTCTGTGCCAAAATCTGTCATTGTCTTCTTCTGTGAGAGTGCCAGATGTTCCAAAGCTCAGTCATATTGAGTTCTTCTGAATTCTTGCTTCTACCTTAGACGTAATGATTTCCATTTCCTGTATGTTCATTCTCTGTAGGAGCACTAACCTAGCCTCCATATTTCACATCTTGCAAAGAATTAAGTCAAAATAGCTGCTATCTTTGAGGCCACATAGCAGTTATCTCTAACCTTGCCCTTTCTGTGTCATAACCCATGTCCTCATTCCTTACTGTGTTTTTATTTGCAAGAATAATTTTATTTACAAGGAATTAATTTACTCTAATATGAGAAAAGATATTGTCAGATTCTGAAGAAAATAGTGTAGATTCTATAGGTTTTAAACAATGAGTATGAACTAAACCAGTCCAAATTAATCTAAATTAATAATACTTAATTTCCTAGCAGTTATAATTTTGATGCTTAGCAGCAGTTTGAGATATCTCAAATATCTTTCTTTTAATTTACTTAAAGATGCAGAATCTCTCCTCCAGGGTGGTAGAAGATTGTATTAGCCAGTATTTATAGAAATTCTAGATAGAAAAGTTATTCCTTGGAACTGCATTAATCCTGAGATGGATTTAGAGGCTGAAGCAACTTTCAGATGCATCCTGCATGTGCCATAAGTCAGACTCAACTCTGCAGACTCTTCTTGGCGTATTAATTACCTCAGTCTCAATAAATCAGAACTTCTTATGAAATAATAACGTGGTTCTCAAGCAAGCTGATATTTTTAACCATGTATGTGCTTGTCCACTGGCGTATTACCTTTTCTCAATAGAGCCATAACTATTGCAGCTTATCCGGCATTGATTTACCAGTGATCCTTTACTTTTAAATCCAGTTTTGAGTCGTTTTGTACTTGACAGGAAAAAAATGAGAAACATCTAAAACTAAAAGGCCCACACCATGCTTTATTCATAACCACCACACAGAAACAGGCCAATTCATCAAACCCAATTTCAGTCGAACTCAATTTATAAGTGAAGAGTGGCCAAACAGGAGAATTGAGCGGAGGAGAGGGTGCAGAGGGAGGTGAAGAAGCAATGTCTCCCCTGAGGGCTGAGATTTCATCTGCTCCTTTGGCAGATATCTGACAACTGATAAACCCAGAGAAAATAGAGCTGACAGCAAGAAAAGGGTGAATGCAGCTTGTTAAGCAGAAGACCAAATGACACTGCTGTAATCTGCTGGCATCTGTTTAAAGAAGGAGTTACAAGGACTTTGCACAGTCCTTGACACAGGACTCTGGGACACTGTCATCCCTGGGTTTCCCTTCTGCTCTTTCTAGGAATACAGTTTTCAAGCATCGAGATAGATTGCATTATATTGAGTCTTAAGGGAGGCAGAGATTATCACTGTGAGATAAAGCTAGAGGCAGGTGAAGAGTGTCTTGAGATGTGCTGTTGGGGAAAGATCATAGGGGAAAAGCATGGGACCATGATAGGAAATTAAGATCTGATGTTCCATTGATAACCTTCACTTTCTGCTAATATCCAATCCCAGAACAATTCCCGACAACTGTTGGGGGTAGTCCTCAACCTACTACAGTGTAACCTGCTGTAGCTAAAAGGGATTCTTTCACCCTCTTTTCTCCCCAAAACGAAACTTTTATAATTTATGTCATTTTTCTTTTATAATTTATGTCCTTTATTTCCTGTGAAAAATTAGTTTTGCAACCATAACAGTAGCCTCTTGCATCCACTTTATTCCCAGAACAGGTGGATAATCTACTCTCATCTATGCTTGGGCCTATTTTCCATAAAGTCATGGAAGAGCAGGACTTACTTAGTTCATCTCATCCTGGACAAGTTCCTGCTCTTACATAAGAAAGCTGGCATCAGGAACCAGGATCCCAGGCACCATGCATTATCATTCAGCATCTGTGAAGGAAACCCACATCACTCACTGCTCCATGTGTGCAAAGCATTAGGTTCCTCTATTTTACACTTCTGTGTTGTTGGGTTCAATCTGGTCTTAAAAACAAAGAGAAAAAAAGGGGGGAATGGGGAAGATCAGATATTGAATTACATAGGTCTAAGTACCCCTGAGAATACAGTCCTAAATGAACTTGATTATGTCATGTCTTGGTTACATCATAATTTATGCTAATCCTGGGGTTGTACTGGGAAGTACTACAGCACATAGCCTGTGAAAGAACTCGTTTTAATTTTCAGTATAAACAAGTCATCTTTTTTATTTCCCTCACTCAGACTATGAAGGTGTTTGTTTTACAGTGAAAGACCTAAAAAATATAAGAACCAATTTCTTTTCCCTTTCTTTTCCTCCTTTCCTTCCCACCTACCACCAAGCTACTCAAAGGACCAAATTCACTTGCAGTAAATCCATCCCTCAGTTTGGGGAAGTTTTTCTCCTCCTATTCCTCTGCACTGTTGATAGCAAGAACAGCATTTTGCTATAGCTTTTAAGTTGTCTCCACCTGAGAAGAGGTGAGGCATCTCAAAACAGCTGAAGGGAATCTGGGTGCTCCAACTGGCCCTGGGCCGTACAAGCACAGACTTGACCATCCAGGGATGTAACTGTGAGACAAGAGGTTACCACGCATCAGCTGCATCAGTGTAGTCAGCTGAAAGTTTGTGTTTCCCTTCAAAATTCACATTCCATGCAAGTTTCTGAAGTCTTTCTACCCTCACCCCCTGAAAAAGACTCTCAATTTCTTCTGCATAACAGCAACAATTAGGCTGTGATTATATAAGCTAAGCCCATGGGTGTTTCATTGAAAGTATTTACACTAATGCTTAACTCTGCATTTCTAAACTTGCTGGGAGTGGCATCAAAGTTCAAAATTATAAACCCCAGTAAGAAGAGGTCCTTGCCACATGTTTGTATAGCATCTAGCAAAACGGAGGCCAAATCCTGCTCAAGCCCCTAAAATCTGGCATAAAATTAAATCATTTTTAAACAAATATTAATCTACACATGTAAAATATGGAGTTTCAGTCCTACTGATGTGGAATAATACAAATTCCATATGAAATAGCTTAAAAGAAGAGACTATTACAGGAATGTGGTAGGCATCAGATGTTGCTCTATTACTCCTCCTTCTCAACTAGACAGGGGAATAAAAATATAATTAAAGTCTCGTGGGTCAAAATAATGACAGGGAGAGATCGATCCCCAATTACTGTCATGAGCAAAACAGACTCAATATTAGGAAATTAGTTTAATTTATTACCAATCAAATAAGAGTAGAATAAGGAGAAGTAAAGCCAAATCTGAAGAACCTCTTCCCCCACCCCCTATTTCTCCCCAGATTCTCCTCCTCCTCACCTCTAGCAGCACCGGAATCTAGGGAATGGGGGTTGTGGTCAGTTCATCACATGTTGTCTCTGCTGTTCCTTCCTCCCCAGGGGAGACTCCTCACTCTCTTCTCCTGCTCCACTGTGGGGCAGGTGGAGATCTGCTCCCCTGTGGACCTCCATGGGCTGCAGGGGCACAGCCTGACTCGCCATGGTCTGCACTACAGGCTGCAGGGGAATCTCTACTCTGGTGCCTGGAGCACCTCCTGCACTTCTTCTTTACTGACCTTGGGCATCTGCAGAGTGTTTGTCTCACATATTCTCATTCCTCCCTCTGGCTACAATTGCTCCAGTACAGTAACTTTTTCCCTTTCTTAAGTATGTTACCCCAGAGGCACTGCCACCATTGCTGATGGGTTTGGGCTTGGCCAGCAGCAGGTCCTTCTTGAGGTCAGCAGGTACAGGTTCTACCAGACATAGGGGAAGCTTCTGGCAGCTTCTCACAGAAACTACCCTGTAGCCAAAACCAATAACAAAACCTTGCCATGCAAACACAATACAAGGACCAATCTGTAATTCATTTTGTGATCCTAGTAATTGAAAATAAGTCATACATAGAACCACAATGGGGTTTTAAGGTGTTAATTATAAATTTTAACTCTGTGCTCCTGAATAAGATAAGCATTGCCTCCCATTTTACAGATTAAAAAGCTGAGAAAGGGAGGTGAAATGAATTTCCAGGAGCTGCAGGAGACTGCTGAAAATCAATGTGAAAGCAAGTGTTAGCAAGTTGCTGTGAATGACAGACTGTGGACAAACTGTTAAACTCACAATAGTAAGTATAATAACTAACTTAATCTTTTTGCATATGACTTCCTTCTCTCTGATCCTTATTCCTACAGCTGACAAGCTCAGATCTTCACGGTGCGCATGGTGGGCTGCTTTCAGACCCTGATCACACTCAGGTTTCTTCTGTCCTGAGTAGCTAAACACTTGTGACACTTGTCTTCAAAGCCCAGTCTTAAGGTTTGCATTTATTATCTGAGGCACCAAATGACAAATTGAAGTTATACAAAAGGCTGGGAGAAGGGAGGGACAGATTTGATTCTTCCACATGACTCCATACGCCATGTCCACTTGTGCCTTACTTTATTCTCAGTAGTCTTAACTCTGGCAGATCTCCCTTATCAAGAGATACCCTTCATCTTTTCCTACCTCCAGGGTTCACTGATAAATCCATGTGGTTCCCCATGCTATGTGGTTTGTCCACACCATCTATTTTCTCCTGCTCCACACCTTTTTATTGGTTCTTTTACTTTGTCGATGGTTGCTCATTCATTGATTTAAGACCATTAATAGAACAGTGATCAAATAAAAAGACCCCAGGCATAAACATGACAGGAATAAAAAAGAAAGAAAAAAAAAGAAAAGAAAAAAGGCTGTATAGAAATTTTCTAAATTCATATTATTCCAGTGGGACCATACAGGTTTTGAACTCAAGCAAAGGAAAGTTGATGACTTTAATAGAGTTTCTCCACAAAACCTTGTCTTTCTTCCTGTTTTTTTAAGCAACACACTCTCCTGCCCTATCAGAGCAATCAAACCTGTGATTCACAGGGTTGGCTTCAAGCTGGTAGCCTGGGCACTAAACAGCACTTAAAGTAAGCTAATCTGAATTTTGCTTCATAGAAAGGGCATATTTTCACTTCACTTTTAAATTAAAGAAGGAGTAGAAAGATAGGGTAGCACAGGGGAGTGCAGAAGGGTGGGGCTCATTATGAAACAGCAGGGCAAAGCTGGTTCGCATTAGAAATGCTTCAGAGCTCAGCATTAACTTTGTTCCTTCACAGCAAATAAACTAGTGAGCAATAAGAAATGTGCAAGTACTGCTGGGGGGGTTGTAGATTGGTAGACACAGGGGTTTGTTTAATGTCTCCCTCTACATGCATATCGTAGTTGATATTAAAAATTGGATATTAAGAGATTGCCATGGACTATTCTATTTATTATTTGTGCTGTGATGGAGAATGAAATTCTGTATCCTGTGTTTTATGGGTGGTTAAGCTAGATAATCTAATCATCCCTCCCGGCCTTACACTCTACACAGCTGGAGGTTGCAGTAAGGATTGGAAGGCTCCATCTTATTAAATATCAGAGCAAAGTCACCATTATTATTTCTTGCTTTTTAAGAATATATCAAGAGGAAGTCCCCTTTGAGTTAGGTGATCTACAAATATAGTCAAGGTGTTGCCTCTGCTGAGAAGAGTTTTCAGCTTAAGGTAGGAGAAACAGGCCATAAGGAAGGGAAAGGACAAACTAATACCCTCTCTGATGCCAGTCACTATGATAAGCCTGGATCCTGGCTTCATAAGGGTCCTTTTCCTGAAGTTGTAGCCATTCACCAGACAATTAACTCTTCAATAGACCCCGGATGGTTGTCCTGTGACACAAAGGCTACACCTGGATTCCAGGAAGAAGACACCATACCATTAACAAGGTTGGATGAACATGAGTTGGTCCCTGCAGAGCCACCCAAGAGACTCTGCCACTCAGGGATCTACTGGCTATAACCCACCCCTCGTTTTCCTTGGGAAGTTCAAGGGTGGGAGGTGTAGCCATCCCACTGGCTTGTCCTGTCTCTGTATGTCTGGCTGAAGAGCATGGACCATAATGCAGAGGAGCTGCTCATTTCCTGATCAGGAACAGAGATACGAGGTTTGTTGCTGAACTGTGTTTGATTAGAGGTCTGCATGTTGTCCTTTAGCTGGGGTTGTCTCACCCCAGAGAAAATGGACAGGCTTAAACTTGTTTAAATGGCAACTACGAGTAGAATGACCAAATGGCCACAAAACCTTCAGAGGCAGGTGGAGTGAATTCTGCTCAGAAAACATAGTAGCCTTTACTGGGTCTTAGATGTGTGCTATCTAGTGCTTCCTAATGCGTTTGTGATGCTGCCAGGTGATTTGACTGGGTTTTATTCTATGCCTCCATATTAGTCTGTTTAGGACTGTGAAGGACTCAAAAATGAAATCCGAACACTGCCAGAGTCTTAATTTGGGGATTTCAGATGCTTATTCACAGTTTGTATCCTTTATCCCATTTGGGACCCATGATGGACAGCTGAGAGCCACGATATCTGTCTCCTGTCCCGCAGCCTTGCCTGCAGCCTTTCCCAGCCTTTATTTCAGTTCTGCTACCTAGGAAAAGCACGTTATCTGTTGTGTGCTGTGCTATTCACATCTAAGTGGTGACCTTTAGAGGAGTTAACAATTTTACTGAAGGAGAAAAAAAAGAAGTGAAAAATGTTTTTTTATCTGATTCTATCATTTTTAAAGGTTTCACAAATGGACATTGCATGTGCCATGTTATTAACATTTAGGACGATGGAGAAGGGCTGATATTTGAACAGGCTTTTGCTTTTTTCTCTACAATATTGATGAACCCAAATTCCAGATTCTCCTGCTGCTACCAGCTTGAGCAAAAAACACAGGAATGGTCATGTTCTCTGACACCATCTAACACACAAGCCCCTAGGGGAAAGTAAATCTGCACAATTATATATAACATTTTCCCTAAGCCTCCTGTGGCCTGCCTATTTAATAAGTCCAAAAATCTCTATTTTCCAAGTATTTCTCTAGCTTTCCTTTGAAACAATGTAATTCTGCATCCACAATATCCCCAGGAAATTAATTACACCAGTTTACCACAAATTTTGTGAAGAGCAAGTTCCTCTTGTTCATTTTAAATCTGCTCCCACTACTCCAGTGAGCTTGGGCTCTTAGGTTTTGGCTTCTTGTTCTTATATCAAAGTATTTGGTGAACACTAAATCCTTCTCTGAGCATTTATACCCATTTCTGTTTCTACTTCTTTCTTAATATACTTCCTAGCATTTCAATTTTGGAAACTTCTGCTCTGGCCTCTCCTCCCTAACTTCTTGCTAAGCTACGCCTTAAAAGATTTCAGGCACCTTTAATTCCTTCAATTCTCTCAGATATTGGCTCCCTCCCTTAAGGGCTGACTGTATGCTCATAACTTATTTTCTTTCCTTTTCTTTTAATTGCAATTATACTTCCCACAGGATAGCTGTTGTGTTTTATATATGCAAAAACATCCTGAAAATTTAATGTCAGCATAGCAATGGGGAATTCAGAATCAAAAACCATGCATTCTTTTCCCTTCTACTGTTCATAAATTCTTACAATACCGAAAGCTCCCAAGTAGGCTAACTACCTTTAAGTCATCTCCTCTCAACTCTTCCTTTATTTTGTCATCAGTCAGGAATCATGTTCTGGTTCTTGAGGAAGCAAAAAGTCCTTTGTTGAGGGGGAAGGAAAGAAGATTCTGGCTAGATTTTCTCTTCTGTTTTGTTTTAACTGTCCTTTATATTTGTGTGGCAGGAAGCAGACTTGCCTTGTACAAGAGAACAGGACAAAATATGCAGTGCCATCCCTTTTCCTTTCTCATTCGTACAAAACCAGGAGGGTGCTACATTACCGAAAAGCAGAACAGACTTATCTGTCACCTGCAGAGCTTTGCTAGTGTACATTGTAGTTGTCCCACAAACAGCGCCTCAGTGATATAAATGTAAGAGTGAGTACAGATGCATAGCATTAAATCAAACATCAACTCTGATCTTTAGAGGTCAAAGAAGCAAAAACATGGAATTGCAAATGCTCCTTTTGAAGATCCCTGGAGATTCTCTATACCACATCCAAGAAAAGCTGGTGATAGTTGGAGCAAATTTCAGACTGTGGGGTACTTAAGGTTTGCTGGGTCTTGAGGGAGCTGCAGGACCCCTTCAACCAAGGGCAACAACACTCCTCTTTCAAGAGACCACCCACTTGACACTCCCTCGAGTAGTGAGAAGTTTCTCCTTGCTGCAAAAAGGAGGAAGGAGGCTCCAGTTGCTGTGGTTTAGCTATGAACGTCATGCAGATCCTTTTACTGGACAGTGTTTTTATTAGTGTCTTGTGGCATTTTGCTGTAGGAAATAATGATGCCTTAAAGGAACCCTGAGAAGCCAGACCATGTTTTCAGAGCACATGCTGGAAAAGGGACTAACTTAGAAACTGGGAAGGGGGGGCAAATCTCCAGTTCTTCTGTCAGAGACAAGGGCTGAAAGCCCTGAAAGCCCTGAGCTTGCTTTAACCACAGTATCAATCTGTCTCCTGAAACACCACATGCTTCATGGACAGCTACAAATCTTGAAGTACAAGAATATTGCCTCAGCAGATATGAAACAGTGGAGAGAAATGGAACAATGTCATCAAGAGAAAAATCCCCAGACAAGGGGAGATCTTGGAACTGAGTTGAAGCTTGACTGAGAAAAGGTCAGTCATCCCACCAGCACATCAACACACATCCCTGCTCTGTCCCACAGTGCTGCCAGTAATCAGTCTCAGGGGCCGAACAGTGGATGCCACTTCCTGCCTGGAGGGAGACCACTGCCCATGTTCTGTCAGATCAAGAGTCTGAACTGGTGGCATCCAGGACTGCTACAGGGGAAGTGTGGAAATGTGTCACTGGGGCCTGTTGATTCCTGTTGGCATTGGTCTGCAGCCTTATAGCCAGTCATGAAATTGGCATCAAGGTAGTACCAGAGCAAACTGAAAGGCGGGATTTCCCAGGAAGCTTTCTCATTAACATTTCTCATGCAACATTAATTAAGCCTAACCCTGCTTAGCTTGTTGAAATAAGAGATTTTGTTCCTGGCAGTGTCAGGTCTTTCAGCTAAACTGATTAACAGACAGGTAAGATGTAAAATATTGCACAGCCCAGAAGAGCTAATACTCAGTTTGATGTTGACAATGCCTTTCCAAAGCAGGTTAATTAAAGTGATAGTTTAGTTTTCTCCTTTTTATGTACATTTGTTCAAAGAAAGTTATTACTTTGAATATTTGCTTATGTTTTCATTAATTATGCAACCTATTACAACAAGCAACTAATTAGGAAATATATCTGGGTTTGGAAACAAACTGTGTCAATGCATTTTTGCAAAGGATTTTCATCTTCTTGAGATAAAGATTGCTTTCAGCTATAATTAAGGGCAGTAAACCTGGTAAAGAGGAAATTAACAAGAATCACAGTGTGCTGAGCAGCTCAAAGGGCTTATGAAAATATAATTCTGAAAACTGAAAAGAAATCAACACACAAATGAAAGCTCCTCACAATATTCGTTATTCTACCAAAAAGTCACGGATCTTTTTATTAAACTGAGCACTCCCTCTTACTTTCTACAGTTTGATGTTTCATGCTGTCTAGTTGCTGCTGAGTAAGAGTGGAAGTCACTCTTCCGTCACATGAAAGGAAGCAGGTATCAGCAATAAATTCCTAGAAAATCATTTGTACAAATCATTTCCTTAATCAAGAGAACTCGGAAGCGCTGCCTGATTTACTGCTCCTTTTCTTAACGCATGTTTGTCTTTTGGGCATAGGTGTCAGCACCCCAGGATCTCGTCCCTGGTTCTGCCTTTGATTTATTCTCAAGTTGCGGATAATCACTTAACTTCTTTCAAACTCACTTTGTCTTTGTATAAACGGACATATGAATTTCTTCATCTTAAGTCAAGTCCTGCGTAGACTCTGTATCAAATGTGCTTTGAGAATGTAGTACAAAAGGTAGGCTACTAAACAAATGACAAGTACTGAAATATGAGGGTGTTTCAGATGCCAGGCAGGATCCCATGGGAATCCCCTTGTTCGATGCCCTCAAATAGTGAAGGATCTTGTGCCATATTTACAGCACCCATGAACTGTCCATGAAGAGTAAGCAGCTTGTAACCCTACAAGGTAGATTCAGATTGAAAAGTCTCTTAAATCTACCAAAAAAAATATGTATCTAAAAATACTGTCAAACCAGATGTTATAAGTAGATGTGACATCTTCAGCATACCAACAAGAGGTATCCTGTTCCAGCTGACAACAAGGTGAGATCCTACCAGCCATTTTCATCTTTCAGGTGGGCACTTTCTAGAAGACTGTGAATCTTCCCTATAACACTGTCAGCTTCCATTGTCCAAAAACTTATGGAATGAATTTAAAATGTTACAGCATTGATATTGTCAATCCTGACAAAGTACTGGGATAAGTAGTATAATGGGATAAGCAGAGATCCTGTAAAGAAGCAAGACTAATGGTATGCATAATTAATGGAACGCTGACGAGGCATATGCTTAACCTACTGAGTCATTAATGGGGGTAACAAATAGCACTCCTACAGGGGCTCATCCCTAACTCCCTAAGCCTGTGAAAGCATACAGATCTATGTCAAATTTGATAAAAAGCATAAATGCAAGGATCACCTTACTCATGTTTGAATTTGAAATCAATATTAGCCTGCCCCAGGAGATATTGCTGTCTCTCCAGAAAGGTAGGAGCAGATGGCTTCTCCACTGATGTTACAAAGATGGATTCCCTGCTATTCTCTTAATTGGTAGCTGATGTTGAAAGGACAGTGTAGTCACACTGCCTTGGGATCAATACATTGAAATTCAAAATAACTGAACTTTTCAGTTCCCCAGTTTGCTCTGTGGAAGCTGTACCTTTAGACAAACTGGCCAACCCAAGGGGTCATGAAACACAGTTAGCTTCTCAGAGAGAATATATGGTTATGCAAAGTACACTCTTCCAGGTCTCCTAAAGACTGATTCTGATGCTCAGTATTATGGTAGGGGTTAGTGGCTTTGTGCAGCATAGGTTAGAGACCAGAACTGCACCTACATTTTTGTCTCAGCTTTCCAAGACCACAAGAAGTATTGCCTGGAAACACCAAGGGATTTAAGACCCAAAGATACGACATTGTTTTCCTTTCTGAAAAGAATAGGCCAGAAAACAGTAGATTTTTTTCTCTTCAAATAATGTGTATCAGTTGACAAGAACATTATTAACCACCCCATTGAAACTCTTTTTCTCTGTCTATATTTAAAGACTGCATGTGTTGATCAAAGGATGACATAATTAAATGTTCTTCAAATGCTCATGCACATTAGCTGAAAGCCTCATTTTGTTCTTGTTGGTTTTATTGCATTGTATTTCAAACAAATCCTGAGCTGATTAATTATTTAGCAAGTACTAACATCCCAACCACCCACTGCACACAAAGTGAATCTGATTCAAGCAAATGTCTTTTTGACATATGGCTTCAGCCTGCCTGATTTATTGGCATCACGTAGGTTGGGTACTTTGACAATGTGGCACTGGTTACAGACTTTTGTTTGTATCAGTGGTCTTATATTCCTGGCTGCTTGCAAGGACGTGAGGAGAGAGGATTTGGTCTGAAAAGAAAAATGGGATCTATATTGGTTTGGAAATATGTATCTTGACAGTACTCATCCCCAAAAAAGCAATAAGACATACAATTTTGTCTGTGCTTTCAGCAAAGTCATCTGCTGACTGTAAGGCAAGAAAAACAAGATTATTGCAGTTAAGTGAGACTATTAAATTATCAACCACAAAATAACTTATCAATTCATAAATCTCTTCCACAGAGATTCATGTGAAGCAAGATTTTATACAGGCTGCGATGGAGACTCTTTGTCCATTGACACAGAATCCACTGCTGTAGGTAGTGTCTGTCATGCTGTCTAGTCAGCTACAGAGTTGTTCTTCTTCAAGCCTCAAGGTAGGAGATCATGACTGTGTTTTCCTTTTACATCTCGGACCACAGCCAGGGCATATGGCATTACATCTGCAGCAAATGCCAGAGCTTCCTTCCTGCTCTTCAGGCTTCTCCAAGACCACCAACCCCAGCTAAGACCCACTCAGAGACTGGGGGCTTCCCAGTAAGAAAGAGCCACTGGCCTTGTGGAAGGCAAAGTCCCTAGCTACGGCCGTACAAGTCCCTGTCATGCCATCTAATGGACTAGAAATACTGTACCTTATTAGGTATCTCACACAAGGTGGTTTAGAATGGGAGTGACAGCTCTTGAGGTGTATTCACCTATGAGCTCACATCCGCATTGAATGAGGTCGGAAAAGGCAAGTGGGACACAGACTACCTGGAGAGGCCTGCAGACCACATTGCTCCTTCCTTGCTGTGTCCTGTCAGGCTTCCCCAGCTACTGAGGAGTGACTTTAGGATTATATTGCCTGAAAAACAAAGCAACAGGGCAAACCTGTTCAAATAGGGCAAAAAAGAACCTTTCCTTCCTGAAGAGAAGACAGATGAGAAATCTGGGGCTACCAATCACTTCAGGTGTTTGCATGTTTGAAAACATGATTTCTATACCTTTTAAATACCCCCTGTGTGGACAAGTATCTGTTTTGCATACATAATGCATTAAAAAAAAAAAGACTAATCCATGAGAAACTGAATAGCCTGAAAAATTTTTCTCATTCCAGTGGCCCCTGGGTATGTGGCAGTGGGAACTTTTAAACTCTTTCTAAAATAACCTGGTTTTAATTGATGACCAGACTCAAAACAAGCCAAGAGAAATTCTGTTTCTTCTTAACCAGCCCTAATTGTTCTGCTTTTCCCCTTCCTTCTGCCTCATTGCTATCTTTGCACAGGTCTCTGCTGACTTCTCAAAAGAGAAACTTAAGAGTATGACCATGAGTCAGCCCTCACACAGTATTCCTTCTCTACTGCTTGGCTGTTAGCACAGGTTCAAACACAGGTTAAAGCAGAGCTCACTTTTTGCACCCTCCTCATCATCACCTTTCTCAATTACTGCAAACCTCACTGCTGTGCTGCCCACAACTCCAACCGAGGACCTGAGCATCTTCTCACAGAGCTTAGATTCTCTCAGTTCTAAATCTTGCAAGTTTTTTGTGCATTCATTCCTCAAAGGTTTTTCCTTTCTCAGCCAGCTATATGAATAAAGCCCATCTCCCCCTGCTTACATCAGCACTTGACCCTAGAAGAAAAACCATTTCCTACACATTCAGCAGGATTCCAGAAAGAAACTGCTCCAGCATGGAAAGCCAAACGCAGACCTTAGGCAGCTGATTTGGTACCTAAGTTCAGTATGTTTTCAATCAATTCCTTTCACTGCCTACTGGAGAATATCTGATAGTATGCAACAAGAAGTGGGCCATGCTCCAGCTCCATACCACATGTACATAACTGAAATGCTCCTGGTTCTTCTCTTCACTGACTACACAAGGAGGCAGGTCCAAGCAGGCTGGAGAAGGATGCTGTTTGGATCACTCCCAATTGCAGGAGCCATAAGAGGAGCCACAAGAGGAGCCACAGCTGAAAGCATGAACATGTGCCCATGCTGACACCAGATGAGATTTTCCCCCTTGGTTTAGATTCCTTTCCTTCTTAGGGGCATGGAAATCTGATTTGGATGCACACTGTGAAAAATCTGTTTATCTTGTCTTTATAGTAAGTCAGGCCAGACCACTTCCTCCAGCTGAACCAGCAAATACAATTATAAAAATAAAATAAAAAAAATGTATTTAATTTCCCAGAAAACAAAACATTTTAAAATTCTGTTACTTTGTCTTAAATATGCAACCATGGGTCTCCACATTTTTGTTTTCTCTGTTCCCATCTGGAACATCAGATCTTAGAATAAATGTGCAAAGAAAAGTCCCTTTTAACCTCTCAGAACCCTATTTTATTTATTTTTTTTTTAATACAATACACTGGAAAGGGGCTGTGCTTACTCTGCTGTAAAGGCATCAGTACTTTACAAGAACTATTGCCCACATTCATCCTAACAGAACTTTGACTAAAAATACTGCATCTCCTTCATACCCATAGGTGAAAAGATTTCAAGGTTTAACAAGAAGCATCTCAGTAGCATGGAAACAAATTTGCTACCCTTTCTCAAAGGATTTTATCTTTTTTGTCAGCTACAGTTGCCTCAGGATCTCACCATGCAAGGTATTGTGCAAACATGGAGTAGGATTCTGCTATAAAAGATTACATTAAAGCAGACTCCAAAAGGAAAACTGTCACAGGAGGGAAATAAGAGGGAAAACAAAGTATGGGGAAGAGTGGTTAGATGTCCAAAAAGGAACCTTCAATAAACAGGCTGCAACTTGACTCCAGAGTCACTAAGAATGACCTGAGGACCAAAAACATGAGGTCATCCTTCCTCTGTTGGTCAGACAAATCAAGAATGAGAAACCCTGCATCAGATTTCCCTTGACCAAGAGACCTGTTTATCCATTGTTCTATCTGTCAAAGCTAAAGACATGAAAGGTCAGACCATTGGGAACAACAGTCCAATTCCTTGCAGGAGGCTGCAAATTCTCCTGGGCGACTGCATGGAGGTCATGGTAGAAGCTTCTTCCCAGGGTCAGAAAGATGTCAATCTATATCTCAACAAGACGCTTTACAGGACCAAGATTCTCTCCAGCTAGTGGAAATATGTTTGTTTTCTCCCTCCGGCCTCAGGATCACCTGATGATGCCTTCTCCACTTAATTTTTCCTGCATAATTTTTCCTGTGTTACTTGTTTAGGCACTCCAATGACTGCCAGTAAAAATTGTTCTGTAAGATACAGGTAGTATTCTTGAAAAGGGTTCATAAATGGAGGGTGATCTTGAGCAGGTGGAGACACAAGCGACGAGCATTTCCTCAAGTTCATGCAGTGATACACTGGTAAAGTAGGAATGAAACACTATTTTCACTGCCACACATGAATTCAGATGGTAAAGACAGAAAAAGACATTGGGCTGGCAGTGCATTCGATTCACATATTTTCACTCAAGCCTATCTTTATGAATAGGATGGGTTATTCTCTTCCTTAATGGTTTAAACTTAACCAACAGAGCAGCATTTTAGTATGCAAACATCTACCGGAAAGTAATTGCTCCACAAACAGTCCCCCATTCTGTGTCATTTACATCTGAGAAACACATCCCATTAGGTCAGGGCAAAAGAAAAATAACCATAGAGAACAAACTCAAAATGTACTGCTAGTTCGGAAGTATATGCTGTTCTTCTTCCCAATTATTCCTCTAGTTGCAAACATCGTTGGTTGCAAATGTCTCTTTCCCTGGAGTACAGAAACGAGAAACAAGACTATTTTGAATAAGAGCAAAAAAACCCCAACAGCTACTATACATAAACGATGCTTTTCTCTTGAATTCCATCTGCATGTATTGGCAGCATCTTTACAAGCACTTTTTTTTCATAATTTCCCTAATTTTCCATTGGTAAAACAATACAACTGAATGAGCCTCAGTGCATTAATGGGATTGGAGGCAATTCTCACTATATCCCGGTCAGACAGAGATACTAAAAGACAGATAAACAAATGCAGTTCTGTTCCACAGGTTGAGACAATAATAGCTCAATTTAATTTAAAATGCATTTCTTGTTTCTGTACAGGCTCAGCTCTAAAGATGTTATGTTAGGGGCATGGGAACATCCAACCATCTCTGAATATGGTCTCCAGCTGTCAGCTTTTAACCTTGTCCTTATTTTCTTCTGGTCACCACCTGAACACAGTCACAGAAAAGCTTTGCCAAGAAGGAGCCCAATGTGGGCTATGAATGACAATTTTGGAGGCTTCTATTTTAGAAGCCAAAAGGTTAACCTAACAGAGAAAACACCTATTCAGCCTGTAAAGTGGTCATTAAATGTTTTGAGAACTGCTTCTACTTCAAGTAGGTAGACTATGAACAGTGGTCTGAGCCTTCATAATCTCTTCTTGAAATCACTCTATTAAAATTCTGATGTGAAAGACTTGAATGCTTCTGTCATTGGCTCTCCACTTATGAAAATGAAGGTGCTGTTCCTTGTTTTTTAAAGTAAAGCATCATTAAACTGTTCTAATATCTTGCAGACTGCACTGCAATTCTTTCACTCCCTCAATTAATGGCAAAATGAACAAGGGCAATTATCAAAAAAAGAAGCTAGGATCATGCAGCCTAAGATGTATCTTATTTCTTTGACAAGCATAGTTTATTTTTAATTATTCTTTTTGCTTTACAGTGCATTAATCAATGCTCTGGAGTATATTTAGTGTAAGTAATAAAATCTTAGTAATACAAGGCTTCACTACAAGCTTCTGATGCTTGCTGACAAAGAGGCAGGGACCTTGGGGGAGACTTGGTTCACAAAAGACCCTTGCACGGGAATTAGCAGTCTATAAGTTAATAAGGTTCTCCCAGAAGCAGGGATGCTGCTCAGCTAATATGAGCATTCTGAATTTGGGAAGCCTTTTCAAGCCAGTATACAGACTTCTCTGAAATTCAGTAGAGAAACTGACTCATCCTCATCCCTTCCTGAAAGAGGAAGTCAGACTGCAGATGCAGCAGAAAATACCTCCAACCTGATTATAGATACACCCAGAATGGTGTCATGAGCTGAAGCACCAGCCTCCTCAGTGCTAACATTAGTGACAGTCAGTGCCCATCAAGGCCTGGTTATAATGATAGCAGCAAAATCCCCACACCTTTACAATAGATATTCCAGCACAGCTAACATGCTGCTGGACGAGAGGAGGCCTCAGGGTTGTCCATCGCCAGGACTTGGGATGTCACTACTCTCAAGTGACCTCTAGGACAGAGATCTCTAGAATTTCATCAGGATTTCACTACCAGATCCCGTGGCCCAAACTTCAAACCTCCAGTCACTGTTGGCTGGACATGCCACATGTCTTGAAACTACCACTACTCAAAACAACCACCTTCTGTCCTCTGCAGCCTTACGGGCCTCTCCACAGGAGAGGAGGAGGAATGGGAGAGAGGACTGCCCAGAACATGAGGAGCACACACTGAGATGAGTGTTGGCAGTAATGTAGATAGCCCATCCATGCAATAGCACATCAATTTGTCTTCCTTCAGCAGCAATCATGGGGTGCCCCAGGGTGTGGTGAAGGGAGGGAGACTGCGTTAATAGAGGGAAAATGAAAAGGAGATGGAGAACAAGTGTGAGAACAGCTCTGCAGTTGAATTTCTAGTCACAAGGGAGATAAATTGCAGACTTCTACTTAATGCTGACAGCAAGGCGCTGAAGTCAAAATGGGAACTGAAGCTGGATAGAGACAGCAATAGGCTTACCAACCTTCTTATCTTCAAGCTGACATGATTCGATTTCCACCAGTGTGATGGAGGAGTTTGACATATCTCTTGCGGGGAATGGATGCAACTGCAACTTAACAGCCGTTCCTTCGGCTGCACAACTCCTTCTGCATTGGCCTGCTTTCAGCTCCACTTATGTGGTTTACTTCTTGTGCTGAGATGAGTCAGACTTGTATTTCAGGGTGGAAGGGCCTGTTTTAAATCCCTTCAGGTTATATCTCATGATCTGTGGGAACATATTTAATTATAACCTCATCCACTGCAAGCTGGTGTTTGTACAGTATGTAGCATGTTAAAGTTGTCATTCATAAGTAGATACCCCAAAAATTACCATCTGCCAGCAGCAGCAATAACGGTACAAGCAAGGAATTTTGGTATGAGTTTCTGAAGAGTTCAAAAGAAAAATGCAGTTGATGGCATAAACTTCACCTAAAACACCTTCTACTAGCCTCCCTGCAAGAAATGCAGAGGCTTTCTGTTTCCCTCCTTCAGTCCCCTGTGACATGTCTATGAAGGGGATAGTACAGTCAATTACCTAACTGAAAATTATCCATCCTACATCTTCCTCACTAACCAATTCAGACTGATTTCTTCAACTGTGTAAGCATACTCACTTGCTAACTGCTGTTAAAATCAGTCACAAAGAGAAGGCAATCACTCAAGACAAACTCAGAGCAAAGACTGTCCTACACTTTGTATCTTCCAATGCAGTAAAATGTCTCTGAAAATATAAAAACTGACAAAGCCCTCTTAGCTGCAGGATGGTTCAGACCAATCACATTAGAAAATCATTTTCCATGTCTGGCAGCTGCCAGTTTTCTACCAGTCAAAAAGAAAATGGGAGATGCAGGATTAGTTTCATAATGTTTACTGTTAAATTATTTCAGTCCAGTATTTCTCATACCAGTAAGAAGTCTCCTCTGCTCTCAGTCTGTTTCACAGAGGCATGGACTTGACTAATGTCTCTAGCAAGTGTGGTGGCATTGAACAGACAGCAGTTTGGGGAGGGCTTTGAAGTGAGGAGGTGGCAGGGAAGAAGGATACATTGGCTTCAGCTTTTGGAGAGAAAATGTGTATGTGGAAATTATATATAGCACTTTCCTGCATAAGATTCCCTATCTAATTCCAACTTTTGACATGATTTATATGACCTGCAACACATTTATAGGAGACAACATGTTTTTTCTTACTTCTGATTTGGAGGTAATTATGTTTAAAGCAGAAAGGTTTTATTGTCCTTCATATAACTTCCAGAAATAAATATACGGTATAACATAAGAATCTTAAATAAAGATGAGAAGGAAAAGTCAAAAAAGAAACAGACTGAGGGATATCTTCTCCCTTGAAGGGATATAACACACACTCTGAGGAACCAAAACGGCCAAATTCTCCTCCCTTCCATAAATCCTGTCACTGTAGCAGCCCTAAGAGGAATCCTAAATGCTATAGCAGGTATGGGTTTCTCTCATGTGGAAGGCAATCAGCAAAGCTCCCAGGCTCCACTTTCATACACACACCCTCTCTGAGGTGCAGCTGTGGAGGAGGAAGTGGCACTGCAACAGATGTGAGGCTGAGACACTGTGCATTAATTAAAATAGCCCTGAGGGACTATTATGTCTGACAACCACTCATGTCATTAATGCCTCTCTCCTTTCCAAACAGCATCATTCCCAGCACAGCCCTTTCTGTCACCTATCCAGAAATAAACAAGCTCCTTCAGCTTTTGTTTTGCTGTCCTCGGACCACAAACCATCTGCAAGGTCTCAGATCACGCTGTGCAGTTACATGTTTATGTGGGAGGAGGATTAAATACAACGTATTCTTTTCTTCATTAAAGTACATCTAGGCATATCCAGAAACAGACTCAGAATCACCTGAAACACTGTGCCAGAGAAATACAGTGATGTTTGGTAACTTCCAGATAAAGCTGAGCACAGGTTACATATGCAGGTTCCTGACACTGAAATTCAACAGAAACAAAACCACTTTGCTTGAACTGATGCTTGAATCCTGTGTCACATACTATATGTCACATACTATCTCCCTGAAGGTATTTGGAAACAGAAGATGATGTTGCGATGAGCATTTCCAAGTGACAGGCATAGATAACCACACTGCAATCCGATCTAACAGAGCCACTGCTCCAAGTGTCCTACCACTTTATTCAGCAGAGCTTGGATTTTAGAGAGTTTTTGTGAGACACCTCTCCATGTTGACAAGCAATTAGCCCTGCAGTCCTGTCCCAGTTCTCTGCTTTGCTGAAGAAGAGATGAGCCCAGGATGATACTGGCTAAATGATATGGCAGGGGGTTGGAACTGGATGATCTTAAGATCCTTTCCAACCCAAACCAGTCCATGAGTCTATGAGTCTATATTCAGCAACTCTCATATTCAGTGAAATTTAGCAGCAGGGTGAGAAATTTGGTCGATTCTCACTGGACTAGTAATGTGTTCAGTATAAATGCAATTTTAAACTCTGCTGTGACTTTATGAACTTCATACATCAAACACTTTTTTTTGTTTGGGGTTTTTGTTTGTTTGTTGTTGGTTTTTTTTAATGGCATTTAATCCATCCTTTATTTATTTGGTTTTAAAAGCAAGCACAAAACTGACTAAAATGCAGAGGCTTTCAAATCTGTGATTTAAGCACAATAAACAAACGGAAGAGTAAAGATCATGTGTAGGCCATACAGTTAAGGTTAAAAGCTTTGCATAAAAGTAATAGCACTGTATCACATTGTCGTGTTGTATAATACTAGATAGGTAAACTCCTTCAGTCAGGAAAACTGAAGAACCTTCTTTGCCTGGTCTACTGCTGATACCTATATGATAAAAGAAATTGCATGCATTGTGTATACATATGATTTGAAAGAAGCAATTAGTTCCCTCCTGGGTCTGCTAGGAAGAGGTAGTACCCCATCTGCATCAACCATAGTCTTTAATTTAGATCTTGCAGCTGTTCTTCTTAGTCTTTATCTCAGACAGAAAAAGAACCTGGTCTGAATAAATCCCCTCCAGTTCGCAATTTACACGCTGAGTAAGAGGATTCCAGTGTAGCCTGATTGCTCATGTCATCATTTGAGGAACAGGTCAAAGATTAAGTATTCCAAATCTCAGACTTTCTACTTTCTAATTTTGCCACTGATTTATTTTACATCATAATCTCATTTTTCTGCCACAAAGAGAAGTTGTCCCTGACTAAATCCATCCTTCTAAAGCCTTTTGCAGTTCTCTCATCCCAGACTGTAATGCAGGCGTGAGCATGTGGATGTGTCTACAATAAGACAAATGTGCAATTCAAAGCCGACTTTTCATGGTAGAGCTCTAGCTTTACTGCTTTCCTTGGTTCAGCTCACTGTGCAAAAAACGGCCTCTGCTGTCTCCAGAGAAGAACTGGATTTACAATATTTTAACTCCAGCCACTGGATAACACTGAGCATGAAATTCGTACCAACCAGGATGTTGCAATAACAAACAAGGCACCTTATTCAGCTGTGATTTTTCTGCCAGGCTCTGACAGAGCTGTCTGGTGCGAGCGTTTTTCATTTTGTGGGATTTTTGGGGGGATTCTTTCTTTTTTGTTTTCTACAACCATATAGGTGCAGGTATCCGGGAGCAATTTGAATTCCTTAAGTTCCTGATTGTGTTTAGGTGTGTAAAGTTTTGAACGACCTCCAGTGGAGAAGGGATTAAATTCCTTAAAGGAAAATGTACCTTGTTATGCCAGGAAAAGAGACAATATGATTGGAAAGTTGACACCAAATTCTAGGCTCCTTGGTTGCCATGATACCTGAGTGACAATGCTGTCATTTTCCTTGTTTAAATCTAAGGCTTGCTGCTCATCTTCATCGGCACTTAGGAAACAACTTCAGCATTTATCACATCTTTCATTGCACACGGTTGTACCTTGGAAATCCTGCTGTTCCCAAAGGATCTAATTGTGTTTTGAACAGCAACTCAGTATCATTCAGCCTGAAAGACAGGAGGAAATTATAGGCATGAGGAATATATGAAACACTAGCATTTTGCATGTGTACGGGTATCCTCATTCAATCAAAGAATGATCATTGATTACTATAATCTTACTGCCCACACTGCAACAACTGGGGGTGTAACACAGTCTGTGTTTCAAAGAAAAGGAAACTAAACCACAGGAACTGATTTATGGCATATGAAAAGTCTGAATCAATGCTGTTACTGAAATCTAAATTGCTAGGTTTTAGTCCCTAGTTATATTTTTAAAAAATCAAACGTTTCAAATAAAAATTAAATAATATTGAGAAACCGAGTCCACTGGTATACAGTCTATAATGTCTTAATATAAAAATTGAAAACATTCAAGTAAAATATTTCCATAAAGATCTTCCGCAAAAGACAACATTGGAGAGAAGAAGGGAGGAAAATAGTGGAGTTTTTTTCAAATGTGTATCATTCCCTACTGTATTGGCAAGACAGAAATGCAAGAAGAACATTTAACATCAGAGTTGAAAGAGGGAAGATGCTTGTCACAGCAACAGGATGGTTAGAAGAACCCACAATAATTGACTTACTGGGCAATTTAGAGACTGAGAGACCATCAGAAGAAAGAAACAGAATCTGTGATCTTCCCTGCGATGGGCATAGGCAGATAATGAGACTATCATCTCAAGCAACTTCTACAGTGAGGCTTTTACAGCAGAGAAAAATGGCAGTGGATAGAGTTGAGAGTAGACTCACACCACCTACAGCTTCCTTTGGGTACCCCTAGACTTGTCTCAACTAGCCCCCAAAACTGTGATTAACAAGTATCAATCCTCATTTTTCTGCCATGGCTGATGAGTAATAGGAAGGTTAAACGATTTGTACAGGATAGGACAGAGTATTTCAGTTCACTTCTAATGCTTTTTATGCACATGACTGCAGCTCCAAGAGCCTCTGCTCTGACATTCCTCACCCACGGATCTCTCCTGCCCTACCCTTTCTTCATGTGAGACTTCACCCTTCACTGAAGCCCAAAGTCAAGAGGACGCCAAGACCCCTGGAGAGGAGGGCAAGCCAATGGTATCAATTAACTTTTAGCACAGAATCAATAAGGACCTCTCAGGAGCTCCTGTCACACGTTCGCCCCATCAACTGCTTCCTTCTTCCATGTAGGCAGAGCTGGCAACAAGATGAAATGGCACATGAACTCCATGTCTAAGCACCAGCAGAGTGGTCATGCTGGACAATGAGGTCTCCAGCTGAGTCACAGGACAGATTAATCTCCTGAACGGGTGAGAATGAAGGAATAGGATCTGGAGCCAAAAATACCCTGTATTTATATTCCAAATTTCAAAACTCTTCTGAATCAGATAAACCTGCCTTCTTACTCATTTCCCTCTTTCTCTTTTTTCTCACTCAATTAGCACCTTATTAAACATCTACCTACAGTGTCTCTAGTCTCACTCATATTTAGACCCTCATTACATGCCACACAGCTTGGTAATCATCACTGCAGGGGGATCTGCAGATGTTCTGCAGAAAAAGCCAGCTCCTCCAGTCATGACCCTGAGCTCTCCTGGAGACAATCTCTTTGTTGTGATTTTGTACATATGCAAACAGCTGCAGACAACATAATTCATTTTGGGGTTATACTTCCTTGACGACAGAAGTGTAGCCCCCTCTACTGCAGGAGGAAGGAGCATATGACTGGGGATATTGGAACATCTTTCCATTTCTCAGTACTTGTGTTTCCAAATTCATCATCTTAATACCTCATCTTCTTAGACTGGTGCTAGCAGCACAGATTTATTGTCCTTCCTTTAGTTTCTTTTGGAGCATCTAAGCACAAACTTCTAGGAGCACAAAACTGAACAGTTCTGCAGCTTGAAGACAGTGGTGGTATGGACCATGTTCCACCGCGCACAGGAGTTCAAGGGAGGAAAGAGAACAAGTTCTGGAGAATTTCTTGGCCTAAATTGGGTGAAAAGTGTTTGCTGTTTTATTTTTCTAAAGGAACAAAATGCAGGGCACAGTCCCTGCAATAAAAATTCTGAAATCTGTACCACTTCTTTGCTTGGAGATCTCCCACAGCCATTGATCACCCATCCCAGTAATCATACAGTTAGAAAGAGATCACAAGAAAACCTGAAGCCCACAGATGACCACCAGCAGTCAGCACATGTCAGAATATGCTCATTTATTACCACACCATGTGAATCACATGCATATCAATCTGAAGATGAAGCCTGCTTCATGGTCAGGAGATCAGAGGAGACATGCCTCAGTTTCCCAGGAAGTACATATAGTCTATGTACATAAAATGTTGGCACTCACTGTGAACTGCTTCTCAGTGAGGGTTGCCAAGAGAAACATCAGGCATACAGCTGTGTGACATGTACTCTTAAACAGACAGTAAAACTCAGTATGATACAAAGGTGGATCTTTACTCACTTCCAGACTGAATTCGAAGGCCTTGCCTCCTGCATACACAATAAGAAACCACCACATCTTCAGAGTCCAACTCTGCCAGCTGAGTCACTGAACTCTGGACCTCCAGAGATTTCTCTCATGCAAGGCTGGCCATGCCAGGGAGGAATACAAGATGTGCCTTTTTCTATTGCTGCTGTCTATAGCAGCTGTTTTCTGAGGCAATGTATTGAAGGGAAAAAGCATAAAAACAGGAAAAATATTAAAAAATAGATATAGAGAAAAAGGAAAAAGAGGAAAATTGTTAATAGATCGTTATTTCATCAATAGAAAGCTGACTATACGTTACAGCCACTGTTGTTACATTACACAATTGGCTCTTAGAATTACAGTAAATCAAAATATGATACCATAGCCACCTAAAAAAACATCATTAGGATAGATACTGGTGTAAATGCACAAGAAATAGCCAATTAATACTAGCTAATCTGCTTTATAATTTTATTCACAATCACAAGGGTAAGGAAAATCCTTGAGAAGAGAAAATAGAGATTACCTCTCAATAGCAAATATTCCTGTCCTGCCCCCACACATGGGACAGCTAACCTAAAAGTCAGTTGCCACAACCCTAGCAACTCATTACTAATGTATTACGGCATGAAATATTCAGAGAATATGGGTTAATAATGCCAGTACAAAGCAGGAGAGACAGCCCTGCATTCATCATTTGCTAATGTTCAGCCTTAAACCAGACCAGAGTGGGAGACACAAGATAAATGACAGAGCCAGACAGGTTTGTAGTTAAAAACATGATAACTTACCACAGTCTTCCACTGGTGCTGAGCTAGAAAGGAGGGAGCATGATTTATTGACATTATCTTGGTTTATTTTTGTTTAAAAGCTTGGCAATGGAAAGTGAAATGATACTGAAAAAGACTGTGCAGAGTCCTGGTAGGAGACTTGATATATCCTTCTAAAATAGAGTTAGCAAACGTGTCTGTGCAGGCTTTCAAGCAAAATGGTAAGAAAAGAAATGATCTTTAGCTGATCAGTCTTTTATTGATTCTCTTATCTCTATGGGGTATGTAGAAGTGGAGGGAAGAGAAAACCAATGAAATGGGTTAACGTGAGGGCACTTCTAAAGTCAAACTGTTCATCAGTGTGCTAAGCTGGAGACACTGTATCATGGCACCCACAACTTTTGCACTCTCTGGCAAATGTGGTGAAATCTGTGTCCCCCAGCACTCAAACAGAGATTGCATTTTGACAGGTTGTTGAAGGAAAACGGAAGGGAAGTGAGCTTGGCATCAGGCAGACATACCCCCCGGCAGAAAGTTCTACAGCTCATTTTTCCTTTGCTGGGAGTGAACTCTTGGTTTTCTTTAAAATAGTCCACATAAACTTTGAGACTCCAGAAACCTCAGAAAAATTACACAGGTCCTGGGGAGCCTCTTGTAAAAAGGTCTGAACAACAAACATTCATGAGTGAAAATGCTGAGAAAAGGCTAAGAAAAAGGCCTCAGCCTTGGTCATGCAGGCAGAGTTTGAGGAGACAGTCTGAGGTGAAAAAGCCTCCTTTAACTCAGCGCTTTCTTGGTAGGCCATCTCTCAGCACCTGGTACTGAGGACAAGCACAAACTAGGAACACAAGCCAAAATCAGGAGACGAATTAGTAGGGAAGCGGATGTAATGCATTCTTTAAGACACAAGATGAGTTGATATGGAGCAACAAAAAAACCCATTTTCTGAAGCTGAAGCCTTTTGGGTATTTTAGTATTATTATTTTTTAAGAAAAAAAAAATCTGAGTTAACCCCCTCAATTTATCTTGTTCTGTTCAAATACAGCAAAAGATTTATGTAAATATGTTGTTTTCTCTAGAAGTGTCATCTGGCTTTGCTTTTTATTAAATATTAATACATTCATCTAGGGAAAAATATTAAATTCCTACCTGGGCAAAATCCTCCAGAAGCAGAAAGTTAAACTGGAGGAATTAGAGTTTGCATTGTCTTCTGGAGAATCTCATCAGAGCAATCCTTTTCCTAACTTTCGTTGCATAAGCTTTTCTGTACTTTCCACAGCCTCAGTAGGAAACAGGTGAATCAATAAAGTGAGTACAGGCACTGACCATGGAATCAGAGCTCAGAGCTAATCCTCTCTCGGCATTGAGAGGCAGCAGGAAAGGAAGTCGAGATGCAGTTTTGTAGTGACTTGCTCTATCATTTTAATTTGAATGATAACCTGGAACTTTCTGCTTTGGAAAATGTGTCAATATAAGGTTACTCAAACTCCTTCTTTCCTTCCCTCTCCATGACTAATTAGAAAACAGCCATGGCTCTGTGAACTCCCTTCATTCACCGTCCCTTGATATCCCTTGGCACCACACCTACTTGCTGGTCATCTGGAGGGGTACATCCCTCCCTACATACTGGCCACGTGGCCCTTCAGCTTTTGACCGGCTGCCCTTGACATCACTGGAGTTGGAAACCCCCATCCATGCATGGGGACATTCAGCTACGGTCCCTCATGCCACAACTCCCTCTTCCCTTCCCAAAGACAAACTCCACCTTGCTACTGGTGGCACTGAAAAAATTCACCAGGCTGTATTTCTCAACATCACCTTCTCCCTCCCGTATCATCTGCTGTGATGTCCTGTTTCTCCCAGCCTTCGGCCAGCACTAGGACAGAGAAAGCCATGGCCAAAGAAACTCAGTGGTCATACTGAGCTGTCTTGTCACCATCCAGAGCCAGGACATTTGTGAAGTCTTTTTTCTGTGACACTTGCTGTTGTAACTATATTGAGAAGAAAATCAGGACTTCCACAAGCTAGAATTTAAATTGTATTAATTTTTTAAGTTCAAAGCTGTGAATTTTCAAAGTCTGCATCCGAGATTTGTTAATATCCATTTGCAAAAAAATAATTCATAGCAAGTCGTTGATGAAGGTGGTTTTCATTCCTTCAACGACTCTTCAAGAACAAACCAAGCATTTCCCAGACATTTTGAGCCTCCATCCCAGATCCTCCAGACCACATGCAGTTATTTGATTCTCTGTAAGGACTTCCCTGTGTAACCCACAGAAAGCCAGCCATCCTCCATGCTACTCAGCTTTGTGGCTCCACACTCTCAGTATCCCTCCAACTTAACTGCTTTTCAGGCTTCTCCCATTTCAGCTCGTTGCAGGACTGGTTCCCTTTCCAATTTTTCCTGTCTTACTTTCTTTCCCCACACACATATGCACCTCTTTCCACAGCCAACCTCCCATTTTCTAAACCAACAATTCTGTGAGGTTTCCACGTGGACAAGCTTCATGCTTTGTCTGTCACATATCACTACAGCAGTGCCTGCATTGCCAAAATAATCTCCACATCTCATGTCTGACCTTTCTTTTCGTTCTGATGAGAGGGGCAGCAAAACATTAAAGGGCAATAAAAGACATATCTCCTTGTGCCTTTCTTGCACACTGTATGCCTTCTTTTCTATTCTCAAATCCTTTCTGCATTAGAAATTCTGTATTGTTGTGATCTGTAATAAAAGATCCATTTTCAGCACCTGTCATATGACTCTATTTCAGTCTCTCTTCTTTTTCAGCTCACACACTTTGTCCCCTTTCTTCTTGCCATTTTTGCAACAAAAGGAACTCTCTGTGTTATATCAAAGCAAGATCTTCCTAGGGAACCATTCAATTGACTTCCTTAAAACCTCAAGTTGTGAGTGCTGCATGTAGAGGCTCTTCAAAACATACTGACACTAATATTTTAAAAGAGTTCCCTCTCCCCTTCTCTCCCACTGGTTCTGATCAGGGAATTTGGACAGTGTGAGGACTTGGATATTTTCCCTCTTCTCTTTGTAAACAGTTTATAGGGAATAGAGCTCAGGTGTGCAAACCTGCAGTAGGTACTGAACATAAATGAGACACAAGCCTGGATCCAAATATCAGCAATGTCTATGGAAAACTGTGTCAAAACCCAACCACAGTGAGAGTTTTCTCTTGCTTCGATTGTCAAGGAATATGCATGCTAGCCCTGGTCACCAGTCAGGCATTAAAGTATCAGGGCTTTTTTTTCCATTTTACTTCCCCAATGCAATTAATGTGCTCTCACATTTGGTTCTCTGACACTGAAGTAAGGAATCAGATGGTTTCACAAAGACAAAAAGAAACAGGACTTTGGGCTAAACTCAATTTGTCATTTTTATAAGTCTTTCTGTAACTGCAATGATTCCCTTCCACCAGCACATATTCAGCAGTGTGGATATGCCTTGTCTGTTGAAGGTTTCATTTTTATAAGTCAGTTCTTTTAACGCACTCTCCTTAGCTCCAGCTGACAATAGTCATGGCCCTTGCCTATACAGGAGACCCTGAGGCAGAGGAGGTGAGCCCTCCCTTCCCCTTCTGAGGTTACTGCTGTACAGAGTCACTGTTGGCTGTAAACAGCAGGTAGCAAAATAGAGCTCTCTATTAGTTTAAAGAGATAGAATATGTCATATCCAGGAACGTGAGTTGTGTGTATGTATGTGTGTGTTGTAATATCAAAAGGAATTAAAATAATGATGCACAATGAATATGAATATTTGCAGCAGAATTATTTGATTGTTCTGGGAAAGCACATCTCCCATTTTTAATCATGATAATTAATTTCAAAGATTAAGAGGATTCATAGACAAAAAGAAAGCATTAGGATTAGAAGGAGGGTATGCACTTGACTGGCCATTTGGGTATTCATAGGATTTTTTTGTATTAATTTTAAAAGCGTAGATTATTAAGATATAAAAATAATACTTTATATACTGTAGTACTTTTCATCTTCAAAGCATTTTGCAAACATTACTTTAGTTGCAGAAGACTTGAGAAGAAATACATTTCACTTTATAGAAGAAAATTATTCAGTTGCTTCCATATTAAACTGCAGACAAAAGACATCTCTGCCATTCATGTCAAGTTACTGGTAACTATTAAACTGGAAACATGTACATCAAGGAAAGTTACTATTGAAAAAGAAAAATCTAGCTGTTTCAAGTTATAAAAATGAAGTCTTAAGGAAACAGGGATAAGTATCCCCATATCTTCATGAGTCAGTCAAGGGGAAATTCGTTCCGGTGCACAAAGGTTTGAGTGGGCTGTAATTGGTGCATAGAACCTATCCAGCCTTCTGACGAATTTCACCCGCAGTGTCCAAATAAATGGATGCACATTAACTATTGCACAGTTCATCGCAAAAACAACCCATCTTCTCCTTGGTTCATCTCGGCCCAACCATGAAAGTGCACAACCTAAACCATTCTTGCCTACTATCCCTGTTAAAATGGGCATGCAGAGCCTGTCATGGACAACTGAGTTTCTGCTCAGTGTGTCCTAACTGCCACCATTTGGTAACACCCTTTCAAGAAGTTCTTCCCCAAATATTTTAATTCCTGGCCATGATGTGTAAAGATCAGTGTCAAACTGCCTTCTGTGCCATTCATGAGGCAAACTACAGACATGTCCCTGCCATGCCTCAGCAACGCTGGGCTTCCCTTCTTATTTTGTTATGATGTAACACTGCTGATTTCAGCTATTTTGTGAATAGAGCAAGGGAGTCAAGATGTTGCTCTCAAAGTGCCCCTTTCACTTTTCATGAGTCCCTTGACACATAAACTCCCTCAAACCCCAGGAGAGAATGTGTGTGACTCCCTTTGCTCATCATCTTTGACCTCAAACTGCTGAAGCAGCTCATGTTGGTCTCTCTGGAAAGCCCTTGCTCAGGTTAAAAGTAGCAGTCCATAATCTATCTGCACCCTTGTCGTGGTTTAAGCCTCTCATGCAGTTCACTCACTCACTCCCCCCTCTTTCTTCCCTCCCGCTCCCAGAGGGATGGGGGGGAGAATCGAAAGAATGTAACTCCCACGAACTGAGATAAGAACTGTCCAGTAACTAAGGTATAACACAAATCACTGCTGCTACCACCACCAATAATAATAATGATAAGGGAAATAAAAAGGGAAGAGAATACAACTGCTCACCACCCGCTGACCCAGCCGTGAACTAAACTCTTCCCGGTTCCTGCCCCAGTTTATATACTGGGCATGACGTGCTGTGGTATGGAATACCTCTTTGGTCAGTTTGGGTCAGGTGTCCTGTCTCTGCTTCCTCCCGGCTTCTCCTCCTCTCTGGCAGAGCATGAGACTCAGAAAGTCCTTGGTCAGACTAAACATTACTAAGCAGTAACTAAAAACATCGGTGTTACCAGCACTGTTCCCAGGCTGAAAGTCAAAAACACAGCACTGCACCAGCTACCAAGGAGAAAAATGACTGCTACTGCTGAACCCAGGACAATTCTCCAAACACAAATTACATGTCAAACATTCTGTGATACCTACAAATCACCTGGGGTACTCTGCTGGGGCAGCGCCAGAGCCCTGACCTCAGTCAACCACTATGGTCCATCGGAGCAGCACAGCTCACAGTACTACACGCCATATAGCCTCAGGCTTTTGTAGTACCACCTGGTTCACAATCACAAATCCTGGAGAACAGCTGTGGCAGCAGCCTCTTGCAGATTGTACGAGCATGTAGCTTAAATAACTAAGAGGAAAAAAACACATCCAAACCCTTTAATTGGTTCAGTCTCTAAAGCACAAGGAAGAAAAAGTGAGGAAGAAACAGCACTCTGAACTGCTTACTTACAGATATGGATACATTTAGCTTATTGTGTACACTAGTCTGTGCTTTCTAAAATCTCTTCCTGTTAAGAACTCAAGCAAATTACCACTGAAGAGCTCTTATCTACAGTGTATTATAAGAAGTCAGCAGAAGACTGATTCAGCTGTGATGGAGAAGAAGTGCCTTGCAGCTCTGCCTGAGTGTGCGAGCGAAAGGCAGGTTCAAACAGGCTGGAATAATTATAATGAGTTGTTTGCAGCTCTGCTTGGCTGTGAGGTGTTTGTTGTGCTTTTTTAATTGCTAAGTCCTTCTGTATCACAATTTACTTTCATTTGATCGTTCCAGTCACCAATGACATTTAGAAAGAAAGAGTTTGTGTGAGATATGGTGATTACTGGAACAGTGACTATTCAGTGAGCAGAATAATACACTGTGGAAAAAGAAAAATACAAAAGTGGTTGCATCTGTGAGATGTGAATATAAAGCTTGATTGCTACAATTAAGGAAAAAACCCTCAAGTACCTGAAAGTTAGCTGGTGACACAATGCAATAACTCTAATTTGATCACATTTGCCATATGCAGAGAAAATACACAACCCAAACCAGGACTCCGTCTACCTGCTGCTTTAAAAGGTAGTATACTAAATTGCACTGAAAATGGTTATGTGCCAAATGAGCCTGAAGGGAGCATCTGAATTGGGGGGCAGTGGAAAATGGAGATTTGGAACCATTTAAGAACATTTCATGATAAAACCTAAAAGCCACTCTGCTACTATTAGAAAGTTTACTGACTAAAAAAATAACTGGTCTTAACTGAAAAGTGAAAGCAGCTAAAAGGTACGTGAGTGTGCGTGCACATAAACATATCCACTCAAAGGTAGTGTGCATAATACATATAATACATGGATATGTATTATAGATATATTGCATATGCAGACACACTTACTGGACCAGAAAATAAGGTAATAATAATAAACACATAGTTCAGACTTGTTTGAGAAAACTGCTAAGACAGTTTTCATTTTTAAGATTCAGCTGGACAGGGTGGTGGGACATGTAGTCTAGCTCATGCTTTGCCTATAAAGATTGGACCAGGTGCCTTCCAGGTCCCTGGTATTCTACGATTCCATGGTTCTATTATTCTCTTCTGTGATGCAAAGGAGCCTTTGAGGGTTTCGGTCTAACTTTTCCAAAAGATCTTAAGCTTGTCATGGGATGCTGACAAGTATTTTCTGGAGTGTGTTAGGCTGGAGACACAGGATGCTTGCTCTTGTGGGTGCTTCTGACTTCAGTCTTTGCTTAACGATTCCCTGAGATTGAGGAGAACTGAGAAGAATGATCAGATTGTCCTCTCTAGTTCCCCTTTAGCCCAGCAAAAGGAATGTTAACCATAGCGTTAATTCATTACTGCAGGATAATACTGTCACAAGTGATCCTGGAAGAGCAGAATTGTTTCATGCATATTTTTTCCCAGTGTTCAGGGCAACAAGTCAGGGACATCTTTCTAATCTAATATTAATGTTCCAGGACGTTAAACAGCAGCTATTTAAAGTTCAGCCTTTTAAAATCAATAAGAACAGATCACTTGCACTCAAGAGTTTTAACTCTGAATAAGAAATGTACCCTAGAATGTGACAGCAAGCACAGAGTAAGAAATGTACCCTAGAATGTGACAAGCACGGAGCATCAAGACACAGGAGCAGAACCAGGAGTGACGATTCAATCTTGGCCACACCATGGCACCCAAATTCTGACACCCTAGGCAAGAGTCACAGGTACCACCCTGGTCAGGGCAAATCCCTTGTTCAGCAAAACGTGCAGGGGAGCAATGTTTCTTTCTTCAGAGTGAAAGCTCAGGCATGACTTAACTGTTGTTGAGCAAGGCAGGATTACTCACTCTGCATGTCCAGTATCTACATATCATTACGTTACATGTCCAGTATCTACATATCTCCTCCCACCTGATGCCAAAGGGTCTCCAAGCACCAGAGAGGCCAGTTCGTGTGATCTCCATCAGCAAAGGCAGACACCCCTAAGGGTGAGACCCCCATCACTCCCAGGGAGACCTGAGATGCCTGCCAGGGGACAGGGATCTCACAATACTTATGTTCCTGTTCTCCTTTCTCTGCAGCATTTAACACAGGTGATTTCTGCAGATCCTCTTCCTCTGCTCAGCTGCTTGCACCCCTGGAAAATATGAAAGCTCAACAGCCTCATTCCCCCTACAATCTGTATGAGACAAACCTAAGCAATTAGGGCAGATTTTTTTGGAAACTATAAAAAAGTGGGGTAGGAACTATGGATAGCTGAAGCAGAGGATAATCTTATTTCGAGAGGGATTTTATTTTGCTGATGACATTTTTATTCTGGGACAACAAAAGGGAATATCCTAAATCTTTCACTTCCATAATGATCTTCGCTACACCACCTGAAATGAGCCAGGTTGGCATCTGATGTCTTACTGAATGGGCTACAAAGCAAGTGGGAAAGAAATCATCTCTTTGTTAGACCCACTGATTAAGCTGAAAAAACACCAAACGTGCCTTGATGAGTGAGGGGGTAGAGAGCTTCTGTGCTTCCCTAATCATATCACCCAGCTTACCAAAAGTTTTGCAATCCTTGTCATTATTATAGCAGCTCCAAAAGTCTGTTATGAATGCTGATATCAATATCCACTGTAAACCTGACAGATTAAAAGGGAGGGAATTCACAAGACACAGGTGGGCTTAAAGCAAAATATATACCCACATCTGTTTCAAACTGTGAAAGATGAGTTCACTGCGTCCAATTAGGAAAAAAATCTTGACAACACAGTGACTACATGGTTTTACTTCTCCTACAAACAGAAAATAAATAGATACATGAAACTGCATTGAAAACCGAACAGCGGAGAGAAAAGGTATAAGTAGCCTCAATGTTAACCACAAAGCCTGATGAAATCAACCTCAGAAAACTCAGTCCCATCTTAGTCTAAATATTCTGTCAAAAAATAATTTAAAAATAATTTTTTATAAAGGAAAGGAAAAAGTTGGATTGGACAAAGCCAATGTAAAACTCCGCATCTGGGTGGTCAGAGTGAGCCCCATTACTTTTCCTTCATTCATTCCAGATTCTTTGCCCTCATTGGACTACAAGTCCCATGAGGGACTGAAATCCATTTCTGCATAACTGGAGCATGGACTGAACACTATAAAATGTTATGGTGCCAGCACAGGCACCAATAACCAAATCCCAAGGTGTCAATATACTCAAACGAATTCCAGCAGTCAGAGACAGTCTAAACATCTTAGAATAAAACAATGCAACTTGACATTTATAGATCAATATGTGTTTGAAGCTTTTGTTTTCCAAAAGTTTTGATTTTTTTTATTTTTCATCCCAATTTGTAACAACAACTGTTTAAATATCAAAAGTCATCAAATAAAACCCCATTTTTCAGTCTTCTTTAACAGGAACACAAAAAAGTTTTCTTTCTGAATCACAGAAAGCTGTAGATATATAGATGGGATCAGAATTTGTTCCTATTGTTCAGCTAGAAACCTGCCTACATACCCAGAAGACTTCACAGGTTTACAACCAGTTCTAGATTTTTCCTTTCCAATCAAGCCTGAACCCAGTCCAGATTAAAACTGGGTCTCAGATGCAGGAGGAGCAGAAGATTCCAAGCACTTGGCTTCTTCACTTTTGTAAACCCAAATGCCACTGCAAAGGAGCTGCTGCAGGAAGAGATGTTGTTCATAGACACAGCCCAGGTGCTAAGGTCCCCAGCATCATCTGGGTGTTACACTGTGACCAAATCCATTATGCTCTCTCTGCCTCCAGCTGGACTAAGGACTGGTTTCCTCTCAGCAAACTCCATGTGTTACAGGAAAGCCTTCTGCTTTAAAACTGTATTAGTTCTGCCCTACTGAACTTTCAAAGCTTATGATATTTGCCATGCTGAAATTTTATTGCCTTTAACCATCATATTATAAGCACGTGATGTTTCAGCAAAATTAAGGGAGAACTGTTTATTCTAAGAAATGCTTGGGTTGGCAATCCAGTAAACTCTCTAATAAGCTGCAAATTTAAGTCATCACTGGACCACAACCAACAGTATAATTAGCCTATTGTACACCTCAGCTCTGAATCATTGCATGAAGACCCTGTGATGCACAGCTGAGTCTAACCATTTGAAGGACAGGATTGCAAGCTAGGTCCCCAAAAAATGAAATTTTTGAGCCTTCAGTGATGCTGTCCTAAATTGCCATCATTTTCCATTTCTGCCTTGCATTATTATTATTGTTGTTCTTTGAGATTCATCTGCTGTAACAAAAAACCATCAGAGATAAGCCCATTATTGCCCCATGCAGACGCATAGCCAGGAGCAGCTCTTGTTCCCAAAGAGCAAGAGCAAACAAAATAAAAGGGTAAGATGGGAGGAAAAAGCAATAAGAAAAGATGTAACATACCCATCCTAACTTGGAGGATCACTGGCCTTCACCTTGGTATCGATGTTTACTTGGCTGTGCAGACAGGCACAAAGAGCAGATTCACTCATTCGTTTCACTACACTCTTTACAGTTAGTGATCAGTGTTTGAAATGCCATAGCTTTTGTGACACACATATTTAACATCATTACTTGTTAACAGCAAGGTGCTGTAGAAGGCATTCTGTAACTTTTCTCCATCTCATGTTAACAGGTTGAAAAGTTTAGGGAGTGGTAGTGTTGACTTGTTTTCTCTCAACCATCTTTTAAAGCAAGAATCTCAGCTTCATGTAGGGAAAAAATGTCCTAGTCTATATGGTGCATAAAATGATGTAGCTGTGCTACAAATACCATGCAGTACATGGTAAAAGAGGAGAACAAAACCCACCATTAACTCCAAGTCTTACTATATATAAAATGAATTCAATGTTGCCTGGAAACAATTATTTGCCATGTCCTGCAAAGGTATCTGGATGAGTTGCTTTTTTATGCTTAACACCTTCCAAACCTGTGCTCAGACATTCTTCGTACCTTGTGTATGGTGATCATAAAAGACCTTCGCTGCCTTTGACCAGCTTCACACTAGGTAAAATCTGTTGGCTTTACTGAAGGTGCACCTTTTTTTATATCCATGTAAATACAAAGAGAACCAGATCCTCTCAGTGCAAATGTCAGCTTGCTAATGGTGATCATTTTTAGTGTAAAAATAATGAGGAGGAATATCTGGCAAAGAATTTCCCTGGCATAAGAAATAATACATAAAGATGACAATCATCTCAGATATTTCTACCCATCCAAAAGACATATCCAAAGGCTTTACATGATAGGTACAGAGAGGGATGTCCATGAAGGGTCCAATATCTTTTAGGTATCTGTCTTGGGATTAGATAAAACTTCACCGGAAATGTTTCTCCCTTCCTTCATTGACTGCAAAGGAAATTATAATAGTAGCTGAGGCTAGAAAACCGAATTGACACAAATCCTGTTACTGATCTCTGCATTGGGTAGAAACCTGCAAGGATGCAAATGTTCAACTTCACTATGAGACAGTGCTTCAGCCATTCAACATCCATGGCGAGCCCAGCTCAGGGAGCTTGCACCAGCAAACCAACACACTAGCTAAGGAGATAAAGAGAGCCTCTGTCTTTCAAAAACACCCTCTAAAGACCCAAAATCCACAGCTTTGATAAGCAATTTCTTTTCATTATAACTATACTGAAAAATCAAATCGGAATATTTCTTTGGTTGATCCCAGATGTTGTTTTTCTTCACAAGCTGTGTGGTGAAGTACAATATTTTATTTACCCAGAAAATGAATAATTTGTTTCATGCTATTTGCCTTAGTTTATTTGTTTTTAAGTTAAGCACAGCCAGGGGTTTTCCCATCAAATTGAAAATAAAACAAATATTTTTGTTCCTTTTTTTTTTCCAAAAGCAATCCTCAGCCAAATAGGAACAATTTGGTTAACGTGAAGTTTTAGTTTTCGGCAAGACAATTATTCATCCAGAGAGACTAGAAACATTAGTGTCATTAAATAGTTGCAGCTTATGATATTGCCAATGCAGTGGTAAGAGGACATTTTCCATGTTATTAAATTCCAGCAAGGCTGGAATCAACGTATTCGCAGACTGATGAAGCATCAGATCTTTTGAACATGACCCTGTGCAAGATATTCCAAGGCAGCAATTCACTGACAAGAGCTGGTGCTTTCTTTTTACCTTTATTAAGACCATTGTGTGTTAGCTGCTGCATGTGTTTAATCATGTTGCATGCTGAGACATTTGGTGATACAAGGGCTCTAAGCTCATGGAGATTGTGTTGCTTCACATCACTGAGAGCAGCTACCCATTTATCCACCAAAGATCCTAAAATGTTCTTAAAGGTAACAGGCATGGTTTTGGCTGTGTTCAAAGCGCAGCATCCAACTTTATCTAGCTGAAAGTGTCATTATGCAAACTGCTTCACAATGTGCTCTGTAGAGATAAATACAATTGCAGGTTAAACCCGAAATCTATCAGGTGAGGGACAAAGTGGTCCAGAATTGGAGGAAAGATACTTTCAATTTGGAAATCGGTGCAAGTGGTATTTTTCATGTCAGAAGCAGCCCATGAGAAGTTTTTCACCATAGAAAGGAAAGTGAGAAAGTGCTTATCATAAGAAAAGGGGCTGTGTAGTGCCACCATACGTCACGTCGATTTACAGTACTGTGATGCCTCACAAGGAACATTTTTGATGGTGAGGGTAAGGGCAACACACAAGTCGCTTTTCTGGGCAGATAGAAACCATAAATCATAAACACTTATCTACCCTGTGGTCCCTTAGGCATCGGTATTGTCTCCTTCACTCTGAGCAGGTTCTCACATGCTTCTAAATTCTGATCAAGTTCTAACGGTCGTAGAGTTTGATCCCTCAAAGCTCTGTCTGTTCACCTGTCTTCTAAATCTGCCAGTTCTTTCCACTCACTGGAGAGTTTTCTTCTAGATTAAGGAAATCAAGACCTTAAATCAGATTTGCCTGAGCTGAGTTTTTACACATTCTGTTATTTGTTTTAATAATTCTGAGCAAAACATTTGTTGCTGAAGTCTGCACCATATGACTTGACTATTGAAGTAGTGATGCAGAAGACAGAGGGAAAGGTATACTGGGTTAATGAACCATGCCCACATCCATGCTTTCTGCAAAAGACCTTCCAAGTGGAAATTACTGAGGTTCCCTTTGTGTCATTCTATTTATCAGAAGACCTTAATCCTTCCAACTGTTTCACCACAGGGGATTGATGGTTTTTCAATATAATGATATAGCGATACAATGACGTCACAGTAAAAGTTTTGGAGTACAAGATTTCAAGAGGTCCTGAACATTCCAAGATGGTATTTCTTTTTCCCTCAAAAATCACTTCCACACCCAAGAACAGCTTCCCTGACTTCTGTGCTGAACTAGAGCTCAGCATTTAAAAAAGAAAATCATAAAGCCTAAGAAATGTTATATGCAGAAGCAGTTCTATCCAACCTGTCATGATCTTCACATTTTATATTTAGCCTAAAACCCTTTTATTTTCAATTGAGTGTTTTGAACTTTCATATTTTATAAGATTGCTATGCAAGGCCAAATTGTTTTGTATATCGTATTAATCAATTATCTGTATTCCTGGTCATGATTGTTTTCCGGTTTGCTCCATGTATGTGACCAAACGGTACCAGACAGGTAGCTCAAATGGTAGAAGAGATGTATGTTCATAGATATTTTTAATTCTAGCAGAAACATATGACATTGTGTTGAATAGCTTCCATTTATTTTATAAGAAATCAGAAGGTGTTACCATCTAGCTGCTTCCCCTTATAATCCGTGCTGCAAACACTTGAAGTTGCCAGCCTGAGAATTAGGTCCTGCTACTCTAAGAATCCTGCTGAGCACAATTGTTCACCCTGCTCCAATGAACTTCTTTTAAGAATTGAAAGTAAAAATGCACACTGTCAGAAAGAAGTACACCGCAGTAATAAAACTGGGGAAGGACAGAAATACTTCTGTGAAGTGTTTTACTAAATACGAGGTGGGCTTGGTTTGGATGGGAGGCTCAAAGGAGGGCTAAAGAGGAAGAATGAATGTATCATTGATACCCCAAAATAATTGCGGTATGGGTGGCAGGAAACAACTGTGGCTGTATCTGCACCTTATTTCACTGCCCAGTTTGACCAAGGAAAAGAAAACAACTCATAAAGGTTTTAATTTATATGGCATTTCAGACGATTATATGGGTACAGACTAGTCTCCATGCGAGAGTACCCATTCCCTGTCTGTTCCACTAATCTTATCAGCTAGAATGCCAGTGAGCTTGGTGGTTTTGCAATACATCTCTGCTGGTACCTGAGCAATACCTCAGACTTACTTCTCTTCCAGCAGCTAATGGGTTTTTCAGTCATCACCATCCACACAGGCCAGACAGACACTAGATACTCAATGTTCTTTATTGCATTGCCACTCTCAAAGCCATCTACACTTGACTGTTTGCCAATTTTTCTTTTAATAAAAAATCTCTTTCTTCCTGTTTGTGTAGAAATCAATCATGGAAAACAATATTATTTACAGTATATTCTTGCTACTGTCTATGCCCAAAAATAGCACTTAACAACAGGAGGTAAAGACCTGCCACTAGTACCTCTGCGGAAAGTGCTATATCTAATGCCAGCCATGTAATTACTGCTCTTTCCACCTCTAGTAAAATTTATAAGCAATACTGTCATTTAGGGTTTCATGAGGGTGGACTTTCATGCATTATGGTGAGTACATTAATAGCTTCTAACTACTGAAGTTTCTAATCATCCATATTGAAAAAAAAGAAATTTATTATCACCCTATTAGAGCTGTTTTAATGTTCTACAAGCATATTATTTGCACATTTCAGTATAAGTCATCAGTAAGTCCTTTCTAAGAAGATTAATGTAACCAGATAACATAGTGATTCTGCAGACTATTGGTACGTGTTAGCCCACTGCTAACAACTAGAAAATCTCCTGGAAGAGAGAGACTCAGGCAGTGGTTTTGTGGTGGATGATGTCTTGGTTAAGTCAGCAAGGACTGAATTGGTGATATCTGGAACAGAGTCACCAAGGAGCTACACATTAAGCCAAATGAAGAAGGATTCTAACTTCTAGAGAGTGAAAACCAAAAGGCTGCATGTGGAGCTTATCCTAACCTGTCCAAATAAAGTTTACGGGATTTCCTCACAAGTGAAAATTGGAGGAGGGAGAAGTGTCTTGTTGCCACTCTTTGCTGCAAAAGTTCACCTGAACTTTGACATGAGCTTGATGTTGTTCTCCATGATGGAGGTAAAGCTATGAGGTCTTCAGTTCAAACTGCTGTAGAGAACAGGGCAAACTCAGAGGTGGTTACTGCAGGCTGTGTCTAGTAAACATCCGAGTATCTCTGAGGATGGAAACTTCACAAACTCCTTAAGCCCTTGTCACCATGTTTGACCACTCTCATTGGGGAAAAGAGAATCTGAATATCTACCTTTCTCAAACTTGTATCCACAGCCACTCATCTCATTGCTGTGTGTGCTGAGAAGAGTCTGGCTCTGCCTTGTCTGCGCCATCCGTCAGGCAGCTGAAACCAGTAGTGAGGTCTCCCGTGAGAGTGAATTTCTCCTTGAGTTTCTCCTGTGGGAACACTGAGTGCTTCCCCAGTGTTTTCAGGAAGCACACAGAGTCCATCAAAGACCATTTATTTGGGCTGTTACCCTGACTACACTTCCCAAGCCAAGGAAAAAGAAGGTTACAGTTGTCACAGCCACCTTATTTCAGGTGCATGAACATAAACAGATGAAAAACTTAAAGATTCCTGCTGCTGTTGTCCCATCATTTCACACAACTAAATGCAGCCTCTCTGTAAAGATGTGACAGCACACTGAGCCTCAGCAATAATAGATTTCCAGGTGAGACATCTGTGTCAGCCTCTGTGGGGCACCTTGCCACCACTGTCATCTGGTTATATATCTGGGCACTTTCATCTGATTCAAGTGCATGGCATGGTTGGAGGCATCTCTGTCACTTTGTGCAGCTTTAAAAGTTTCTGTGATGCACTCAGAAAATGCTTCCTTAGCCCCTGTGGCAGGACCAGCACCCCACAGTATGAACAGAGGAGCACAGAGAAGAGCAAGTATGCAACAGTGGTGGCTCCCTGCACACCCCCTGCTCTTCCCCATGCCCCAGAAGGCTCTGCCATCCGACTGCAGGGAGCAGAGATATCGACAGAAAGCATCCCCCAAGAGCTGTATCTCTTCCTTGCCAGCACTTTCCAATCTCATGTGCCTTCAACTGAAGCAGAGGCACGTTGTACTGGGCTGCTGTTCAAACAAAAGCAGGTTTCCTTGTAATTGAATATATCGTCAAGGTCCCTTTTGATTATCTGTCTGAAAACAAAACTCCACAGCTAAGCATTACTTCTTTTTTATGTTGCTGCTGCCGCTGCTGTGTCAGGGCAGTGGTATTAATTTGGGGCACTTCATCAAAAAATCTTTTGGGTTTCCTTCTTGCAGCCTCAAATCAAGCAAAGCAAACAATGAAACTATTGGGACTGAAGAAAGAACAAGGTATTAGGCTTTTTATTAGTTACAAAATTTATTTCATTGCTGTTTCAGCTTGCTCCCACTCTTGCCACAAGGCAAACATCTGGGTATATTTCACAGAAGCAAATGCCAGGGATGTTGTGGCCCCATCAAGGTGCTGTGCAGAAAGGAGCCTTAAAAGTCTGCAGCACCAATGCATGCATTTCAAAAGTACAAGTAAGGAACAGAAGGACTTGTACATGGCGCTGACTTCATGTACATCATTTGTATAGATGTGCTCATCCATGCGCACACAGCTCGGTACACCTTGTGAGTTTGTCAAAATTGCAAAGGATGCCAGGAGAAGACCCTTTGCAGCCCATCTCCAATCCAGTGATATTTGTGATAATTTCACAGCCCGATTTTACTGTAAGGTTGGTTGAGTTTTACTTATTTAGGACATGTTAAACAACTGTTCCTTTATAAATGTCATTACTTGGGGGGGGGGGGGGGGGAATATAAAAGAAAAAAACATTGAAAAAAAAATTCCAATTGATTTGAAGCAAGAAATTGATTTAAACAGTTCACTAAAATGCTCAAGGCTTTACCTCTTTATTTAAAATTACTCTGAGAAATTGTTTCAGAAATTAGTCTGGGATGAGAAAGACAGGTTGTCTGCCACCTCAAGCGCATCTCATGACCCCCTCTACTGTTATTGGAAGCTGCAACAAAAAGTATTCATCTTTATTCAGTAACACTGTGTGCACTTACCCACTTCCACACAGTAAAGTTGCTTTAAAGCCAGGAGCTTGCAGAAAAACATATACATATTCCTGAAAGTTTGAAAGCTGTGTTTCATTGTGCTGGCTGCGGCCAAACCAGCGTGATGGGGCTGATCTTTAGAAAAGGCTCATTTCAACATCAAATAGAAACTGTCTCAACTTGTGCAGAATATTTAAGGGTAATCCATTTCTGCTGTCCAAACGTATTGATTCCTTCTTTCCTTGTGAACAAATAAGTGTCCTGAGTCTTTACAAAACACACATTGACCTTTCTCTTCTGTATGTACATGAACATGAATGCAAGCTTAAACACAAATTTCATGTTATATATGTGAATATGCACATATGCATGTGCATGTATACATGTACATGTGTGTGCATATGAGGCAGCTGTTTCCATTAGGAAAATTACATGCCACCAAAAGAAGATGGCTGATCCTTTGAGAAATGGTACCGCTTTTATCCTCACCATGGTGATACCCAGAACCAGATAGGAAAAATGCATTCACAGTCTGCTTTGCACCATAACAGTAACTGTCTTCTAATCAGACCATTTGGATCTCCAGAGAGACAGTCAGGAGAGGTGTCAGTCTCTGCCTCTATGAGACAGCGGGTACAAGTCAAGGATTGCTGACAGCTTCCAGGAAAATCTTTCTGAAGGGGGAACTGTGATCCAAATCAGCAGCTGCAGCCAGAGATGCTTTTCTGTCTTCTCCAAGGATATCAGGGATAGGTTTGCATCAACATTTCACATCATTGTGCCGGGATGGCTCTGCCATGGGGTCCTGACATGGCGAGAAGAAAACTAAACGCACTTCATGCAAGCAACCATTGCTGCTCTGTGTCTGCTGGTTAAGTCTGAGGTTGCTGATTAACACCTCCTTATTAACAGAGGCAGGCAGAAAGTCCTCAACAAAACGTAATTTGAGGGATTGGGGGAAGGGGAGAGGGGATGAAGTTTTAGAGGAATTGTAGTTTAGAGGAATTAAAGGTTGGAAAATGTCAAGAGCTCAAAATGAAGTGTATGAAATTATCTTTTTATGTATTTGTTTACAGCTCATTGGTTTGATGGGGAAAAAAAAACTCATCAAGATTTTCATTTTTTCATTCCCTCTTAGAGCAGGGAAAAAATTGCTGTAATCTCAGAAATTCTCAAAGGATGCAAAAACATTTCTTTCTGAGCTTCGGCTGAGCAAGGGTCATTCCTGATTTCCCATGCTGCTTTCCATGGATTCTTTCTGTTCATATAGCTCACATCCATCCACCGCTTTGGATGGCATAGCAAGTTCTTGAAAGTACAGGTTGCCTTAGTATTTTATGTGTATGCATAGTGCTAATGCATCCAGTAAGCTTTTTCAAATCAAGATCTGATATTGACACCTTAGTATAAGGAATAAATCATATTATTGTACACCAGACTTACAAGCTTTGATCTCACTTCCAGTGGGTAGTCAAAGCTGGACAGCAAATCCACCCTTGGTACCCAGCCCAAATCAATGCAAAGAGTCCGGAGTGTGATCTAAGTCCAAGTCCCAGGGTCCCAACAAAAATCCAGATGCTTTGTCACAAGGTAACTGTGCTTTGTGGCACCAGGCACCTCTCCCTCTGCTTTCTGAGCTCTCCGTCTCTTGCACACTCTAACAAGCTTAAGGTTCCTTATCTGAAAAACTGGAAGCTGTAAATGATATTGGGCCATGCAAACACAGCATTTTTAATGTCCGAGGGGTTCTTTTAGTGTTGGCGTAGTGATTTTTTCAGCCACACAATTCTTAGAAGTGCACAGAACAAATAATTTTTCTAATACTATTAATATCCTCTTTATAACCACAAAATTGTCAGCAGTTGGTGTTTCAAAAGCTGCTTACCATCACATATGCAAATATCTTCTCAGGTGCAGCAAGACTAACAGTAGCCTGTCTTCCAGGGATGCGCCCTCACAGTACTGCAAAGATGCTGTAAAACTGGGAAATCAGTCAAGTGCAAACAGGTGTTGGTGGGTGATGGTACAGGGAGATACAGTCCTCTTATCTCAGTGTTTGCAGACCTTTCCCAGCTCTCCACAAAGGATTTAGCAGTCTCAATGGTAAATTAAAAAATAGCTTTGAAAAGTGCCTGAACAACAGCATTGTTACAGGAATCCCGGGGGGCTCTGGTAGTATCCTGGGCTGAATCTATGAAGGTATATACTGTACTATCCAAGCTAATTCAACACAAAGCTCTGTTATGATTTTGGCCCTCAGAAAGTAACTACCCAGTAAGAGAGATGATGGGAAAAAATTAGGTTACCACTTAGCATTACACTGATCAATAATCTATTAACTCTAACCTTGCTAGCAGTGGACTGTACTATGATTTATAGACAGTCATTTGAACTTTCATTCCTCCGGAGTTGTAGCCATGATAAAAAAAAATAGGTAGATTATCAGTGGACAGAAATTAAACATTTAACCTTTACACAGAGGCTTAATATTGAACTTCATCCAATGCATTTATCCTTTCCCTTCCATGTCACAGCCTGATAGCCTTTGTTGCTTGTGTTTTAAAAGTTATTGACTCATGTTTCATTTTGTTCAGTACTGACTCAGGGGGATGGCAGGAAATGACAAAGAAACAAGGGGTCATTTGGTACAAACAGCTCCTAGGAAACAACTCCTACTTTCTTTTGTACAAGCCATTCCTCCTTAAGGCCCACTCCTACCAAGCTTAAGTGTTGTCTGAATACCAAGAAAGCCGAAGTATCTGATGCCACATTGAAGAAGGGCAATGTCAGGTCACTGAGAAGTGTTTTACACCATTGCAATGTAATATCATGCTATTATTGCAAAATAGGATCTGCATTGATATAGGGCCTCTGTCCTGAAATACTGCCTCCACTTTAAGAAGAGGTTTGCTAACTATATTGAATAGCAGGATGTGCACTTGTGCTTTTGTGTTGGCCAGATAGTTCTCCTGCTGTACTTTCCTGCGGGATTCATTTCATCATTGTATAGTGGATAATAGGGATAGCAGTGCTAGTTTTAGACTTGTCATGGGAAAGGTATGGATTCTTAAAAAACAGTGCTCATCCTTTGCTTTCCTTTCACTGCAAGAAACAAGCTGCTTGCCTTCAGTCTATCGCAAAGACAGATCATCTCCTGATCTGATCCGTTTAGCGGCTATGTTTTAGGCCTTTCTTCGGAATCAGGTCCACAACTTTCATGAGCAGTAAAAATCCTGCTGTCTGACCTGTCTGTTGGCAGGTGCAAAAAGAATTATTCTGGTGTGCCACCTGTGCAGCAAGTGTCACCAAGATTAATGACTTCACCATTGCAAGCTGGACAAATCAGAGTCCTTGATGGCAGTAAGGAAGACCAGATCCCGTTACCCACCCAACCCATCTGTCACCATGAGCTCCAGACACTGAGCAGCACTTGCTGGGAAGGATGCTTTCCATCACATATGCAGATATCTTCTCAGGTGCAACAAGGCTATCAGCAACCTCTCTTCCAGGGGCATTCTCAATGCTGCCCTCAGCTCCTGTGGCACCCTGCAAAGGCCACTGTCCCTGCACATGCTATCACCTGCACCAGATACTCTGCATGGACATCCCAGACAACACTGCAGAGTCATCCCACCAGTGCTGATGAAAAGCTGAGCAACAGTGCTTCAGCATGAGTGTGGCAAGTTGAACTGCCCTCACTGCAATTAGACTTTGTGCTCAGATTCAGATAGTTCTCAGTTCATCCCATCTACTTTCCTTTGTTCGACAGAAAAACATGTTTTTGCAGGCGCTTGAAGGATGCAATGCCTTCTGTTAGCAGAGCAAGTGGCAAGGGAGGTTAAAATAGAGGGGGTGGGAAAAGCAAGCACTGTTAAAACTTTTTAATGCAAGATTAGACCAGGCTTATCAGACCTGCCAGAGAGACTAGGAAGGAGGCAGGCTATAAAGTCAAGTCAGTGCATCATCTCTTCCCCATTCCTCTGATATTCTACCTATGATGATGTGAGATTCTCCAGGAAAGAAAGGAATACCCCCACCTCTGCAGGGCACCTTGTCCTTCAAAGAAAGGAGCATGCACAGGTGTATGATACATTCTTACAGTTACACAGAGACTGAAGAATTCTTTTGCTCTCCAAAAGCAGCCCATTCCACAGAGAGACATCTGGTAAATTCTACATGAGTTATTCTCATGCCACTACCTTGCAAACACACACAAATGAAACCAGGTCCTTCCTGCTGGCAGCTTCTGCATGGGAGGGAAGGATGAGCCTTGTCATTGAAAGGTGATTACTCTGTGGGACACAGAATAGAGTTCCCTGCAGGACAGGGATTTGTTCCCATGTAGAGGGAACAATCTGGAGGTGGAAGGTGATCCAAAAAGCTGCTGCCCTTTTGCTTCACCCTTTGCCAGAGACCTGTGGAGGACTCTGCTTTGGAGGGCTTGGAGCTCCACATCACCTACCCTGCCCACTCTCAACTGCTCTCTGGAGGAGTCACTCACTTGGGGGATACAAAACCCTGTGTGCCCAGTCTGAGCAGTTGTTACTCCTGATGGCTCTGTGTCTCACCTCCTTAGAGAACAATGGAAAGAATAAGACTACAGCACCTCCAGAGTAAAATAGACCTGGGCTTCTCACTGCAGGAGGGACGGCAGACCTTTAAAGGCACTAAAGTTTCTACCCTCTAGATACCAACTGGTATCTCCCCAGTAATGGCATTATCTATCAAAAGGTCTTTGAGGTCCTAAGCTTTCTCTGGAAGCTTCTTGCTTGTGATTTAATGGAATCCGCAGCTAGTCCTATGGAATATCCGAGGGCAAATTCTCAGGGATTCAACATTTTAACAGATCAATCAGTTTAAGACATTTTTCTACTACTCACATATCAAACTTGTCACACTTTACTAGTAGGATGCTGAAAGTCAGATGTGTAGAAGGGCTTGGGCATTGCACTCTGATATAGACCATCATTTAGGCAAGGCTGGATGGGGCTTTGAGCAACCTGGTCTAGCAGAAAGCATCCGTGCCCATGGCAGAGGGGCTGGAACTGGATAAGCTTTAAGGTCCCTTCCACCCCAAACCTTTCTATAATTCTATGATTTATATACACGCTGCTTTCCCACAGAGAGAGAAGTGTCTGAACTCAATCACTTCTTGCAGCCCAGAAAGAAAGAGGATGGGTCTTGTGGGTTGCCTCCTTACAGGTCAAGGTTAAACTGATGGCATTGATGAAATGTAAATGGCTGATATTACGTAAAAAGGATTGCATAATGTTCCCAGATGTTTTCAATTTTCTGAGTAGTTCTAAAAATAAAATGAACTTTAATACTTAATCAACATAGTTATTCATTCTCTTTTACCCAAGATGAAACTTCCCATGAATTTTTTATGGATACATGTTAGTTATTATTGCCTTTGGCTTCCTGGTTCAGACACAGTTTTGCCCTGTGATCCACTGATTGTCCAAATTACCCCCCACTGCACAGACTGGGTACACTCTTAAGTCCTTAAGAAATCTCTTCAGCTGATTTTATAGCTCTGCTCAGGTTTGGCTAGACTTCAGGAGAGTAAGATATATGAGGAGTGCATTAGCTACCTAATGGGGACAGAGCTCACCCGGTAGTACCACCTGGTCACAGATCCATGTAGTGCCCCTACCCCAGAGTGGCACCCAACTCATACAGAGCCTGGAGAAACCTGGCAGCATGGGCAGGGTGTGATGCGGCTTATGATGGGTGCCTGTCTACTATTTACTCCTTTCATATCATCCTGAACTCAGAGATGCTGGTGGTAGACATGCTTTGAGCATGGTGAAACAAAGACTTAATTGGATAGTACCAGGATGGATTTCTCTTTGCATTCAGGGCTAATAAGAAAATCCACTGCAGGGAGGGGATGCCTTTAGGTCCATTAAACCAGTGGGATATTTTTTTATTCTGCACTTACATGACTCTGTGATTTTTATTCCTGTGTTTATTGCATCGCATTCAACAACACAAGTCCTTTAAGACAAGAATGTGTTTTCCTGATATATCAGAGGTGAAATTCAGGCCAATTTGCACCTAAGGTCCTTGCATAAATGCATTGGATTCATCTTAGTGAAGAAATTATTTGAAAGGAAAAGGAACATAGAGAAAGCTTGAGTGACCACCAAGTGGCTGATTTGATTGTCTGAACAAATAAATGCACTTTCATGACCACCTCCTAAAAGCAAAGTGCTGCAAATAACAGCCAAAGAAAATTACCAGGGTGATACTGAACTGTCAACCAGAGACAACAGAGAAGACACTCAAGTGGTATGTCTGCTCCATGTAAAACAAAAGCTTGCAGCTTCCAATTGTTTCTTTGAGTGCTCTAGCTTGCCATGCCATCTCACATCTCTGAGGAAACTACGAACCATCAGCAGGGAGGACTGCACGTTAGGGACAGGTGAAAGGCAGGAAAACGCAGGACTGGTATCAATCCAAGCACAGCTACTGCTTGGCTCAATATCAACACGTCCCACTCATAAAGCGGGAGATTTCCCAACAACACTGTGCAGCCACAATTACAAAGCTGAAAGGCAATAGCCCATTATGTTGTTTGCAGCACCATCGGTATACACTCATACAGTATTTAGCAAAGGCATGTTTAGCACCTTCTACGTCTTTTTCTGCCAAAGCAGGGAATCCATTTAGGACAAGCTATTGAACTTTATTTTTATTTTACTTAATTATTTTCCAAATGCATTAAGATAAATATGTGTATTAACAGCCACTAGGGCCAACAGAAAATACTTATTTGCATTTATTGAAGACAGTTAAAATCCTACCACACTCTACCTCTCATACAGGAAATTTCTCCTGTGATGAATTAATCTTTATGAGCTAGTTCTCATTTCTCTCATTTCTTCACAGCTACTATGTTGGGGATTTTTTATAGAGAAAATGAGTGCTAATTTTGTTGCAACCCAAATTGCATTTTCTGCTGCTATTTATAAAAGGTGTGCCTGATCCTCAGCTAAAGTACTCCAACTCAGAAGTCTATAAGGACCAGAATATTTACCTTTGTCATGAGCTCAGCCCTAAATATTTCCCCTGAATTTCCAGAAGTCCTTGAAGGGTAAGCATTTTCATAATGACCCAGTGCAGTCACCAGGAGCTATTACACTCTGAAATTAGGAACATGTTCTCTCCAGATTGCTCCATTTATTCTTAGTTCATGGAAACCACCAAACAAATTGATCTGGTCTATCATTGAGCTCATTATAAAGGGTCATGGGAAGAACAGGCTCCAGGAGGCTTTGGTGGGGTGTACAGCTGTATTAATGTATATCACCCATGTACTGCAGGAACTGTAGTCACCAAACAGCCATTCCAAGCATACACTGAACCACACCACTTCCCTCCTTTCTCTTATCCTGTGCCCAGGATCAGATTTTTCATTTCCAAACATCATGCTTTTCCAGTTTTCTGGCTTTTAAGGAGGTTCCTCTCACTCTTTGTCACCATTCTGCAGTTACCAAGGCTACCTGGGTAAACTCAAGGACCACTGTGGACAGTGGAAGCCATTAGAGATCAACCCACGGTGTTTCTCAGGACCACAACTGGGGCAATGCAGGTTAATGCCCTTTGCAGGGCACTGAGTCAGCAGCGGAAGAGCTATGACTTCCATGACTCTGCTGCCTATCAGCTGAAAAACCCATGTCTGAAAAGCCAATTAACTGACATTATTTAAAGACTGCTTTTCAGGGTAGCCCTTTGTTGGAGGAACTGGATCTCAACCTTGTGCTAAATTATGCGCAGGAGTTAAGGGAGGTGAGAGTAAGAAATCCACTGGGTAATCATGATCACTGTGCAATTAGGTTTGATATCATAATAGAAGGTTACTCTCCTAGGGGTAATGCAGTGAGGGTGAACTGTAAAAGGCCAGATTTTAAAACTATGATAAAAATTATTAACACAAGGCTCAAGGGCATAGTGAAACTTTTTAACAACTTACAGCAAATTTGCCCCTAGAGTAACTCCTCCAGCAGCCCCAAGAGTTGCACTGAGGGTGAGTTTGGCTAATACAATCAATCTGGATGCTATTTAAGAACCTGTGCTAGAGAAGCAGATGGTGGTTGGACCTTTGAGCTGAAAATAAGGACAGAAAGGATAAAATCTGCCTGGCTGAGCAGAGTTTATTGAAAATAAACATCCTTTTAGAAACTAAAAAGGGCATATGACTAAAGAGCAGAACAGAAGCTAGAATAAATGCAGACAAACTAGAAAGGAAAAGGACATAGGACTATAAAAGAAAAATCAAGGTATTTCTGATACAGTAGAGAAGAAAAAAAAATAAACCCCCAACCAGGCACGTAATGAGCGAAACTTGGAAAGCGCTGTTGTTATGTGACAGTTTTATTGTACCTAATTAACTCAAATAAATGTATCTGCTGGAAGACACCACTCTTTGTAGCTACTTGCTATCAGATGTACAAAAGCAGACATTTCTTCTGCAGAACCCTTTATCTTTGCAGAGAGAGGGAGATGCTTAAAATTAGAGGATGCTGAAGCGGGAAAAAGCCCCTTGGCTGAGTTATTTCTATGGATGTAACTAAAGAGATTCCTTGTCTGTGCCCCTTTCTGTGGGAAATTAAAGAGTGCCTTCAGCAGTGATTTACTTTAGCTCTGTGGAAGGTGAACAGGACTTAAAGAAGGAGTTATGTGGCCACCAGTTCACTGGGGCAGTGAATCAGCTGGACTAGCTAGCACCTAACCCAGGCTGTGGAGAAAACAAACTACACAGTAGTGAACCTGTCAAACAAGGTGCCCTGCTTACCTTATGGGGTGAAATGCCCCCTTGAAAACAAATGAAGGGATTCAGTGTTGGCACGTACTGCACGGTAACAAGGAAAAACTCACTTTGAGCTAATGCAGGAGTGGTACGCTGCAATTCTTGAGGAAATACTGTCCATCCAGACCATTTCCAGTGTGGGGAGAGGTACAGGGTCTCTGGAGGTTGCTTTCAACAGAAAAGTGCCAGAGACACCCTGTCTGCGAGATGACCCCTACCCCTAGGAACCACCACTTGGTGCCACACAGTACACAAGGGCACGGATCACAGCAGGGACAAAACCATCCAGTTTATTTAGATTTTGTGTTTTCCAAAATGTCACCAGTCTTCCTTTCTGTGCTTGTGCAGCCTTCTGCACAGCAGGGCCTCTACCTCAGCTGTAGCCTGTAGTGTCACCATAATGGAGGCAAATAAATGACAGTAGGGAATAAACCCGCTTCAGTCTTCATAAGGAAATATTGTTCTTTCAAAGCTATCCCTCATCTGAAAAGTTAATAAAATAGTGCATAAAGGTGACCTGGTAGACATAATTTACTTGGATTTTCAAAATGCTTTTGATAAGGTCCCTCATAAAAGAATATTAATGATAATGAGAATGATCTTACATTTATGGTAGTACCTTTCATTCAAGATGAATCCCAAAGTGCTCCACAAAGTTTTTACTAACTGATTGTACAAATCATGTGTCATATAATATCCCCAAAGTGCTGTTAGGTCTCAGAGAAGGCATGACAGCTATTTAATTGTCGAGCATGCTGCTGTTCAATATTTTAGGGTAGCGTGTAAAAGCAAAAGCTCCAACCATGTGCAATTCGAGTGAATTTAGGTAAGTCAGAGCTACTTTCCAAACCTGATATTTGGCTGACAACCAAGACCATCTTCTCCTTCTGCCCTCACCCAAATCACAGAATCACAGAATGGTTTGGGTTGGAAATGTTGGGAGGAAATAGGTGACAAGGTTTAGTTTTGGGTGACATGGTTTAGTGTGAGGTGTCCTTGCCCATAGCAGGGGGGTTGGAACTTGATGATCTTAAGGTCTTTTCCAACCCTAACTATTCTATGATTCTATGTTGAAGGATGCCTCAGGCTGAACAAATGAACAACTCAGCTGGAAAAGAGGCATCTTTTTTGGATTGCTCCCAGATATACAGTGGTCATCTCAGGTTACTTCTGAATATTTGAGCAACCTGATCTATTGGAGGGTGTCCCTGCTCATGGCAGGAGGGTTTGGAAGTGGTTGAGCTTTAAGGTTCCTTCCAACCCAAACCAGTCTGTGACTCTATGATAAAACAGGCAGTTTATGGGCATCTATACTTGTCCATCAAAGTCCAGAGAAGCACAAACATTTACATTTTCTACTTCAAATTTTCCATAGGTTTTTAAACAGTGTCCTTCAGCTTCATAAGCAGCTGCCAGTGCTGACAGCCACCAGCAGAGCACCTTCAGCTCTCATTAGCGTTTGGGAAGTAATCTCTGCCTCTATTCCACAGCCAGTTTTGCTTTGAGGTGCACATCTGAAGCACTACTAATCCGGACTGTTACAATATTGAAGACAGCTCCAGCCAGGAGTATATTCTGCTTAGAGAGTATGAGAACACTTAATTGAAAGGCAGAAAATGTACCATTTAATTGCCTGAAATCAAAGGGTTTATATTTTTATTAAGCTTTTAAGAGGGCTTATTTCATTGTTCTGGGGTATATTTTTTCTTTTTCTTCTTAGATATGAAAGTCATTAAAGACTATCTATACTGATTAAGCAATAGCAACAATAATTTCCCCAAATATCTTGTACAGTATGGATACTATCTCAGACTGAAGCTTCACACATTACCAGTGATTAGTAGATGAACATCCCTCGCTTACTATGCCTGGCTCAGTGCAAAGGACCACCTGAACTTCCTTGTCCTCTATTTCTTTTGACATGCAAACAAAGAAGATGCCAAGAAAGCTGAATCATAGCTTCTCCCCAGATACAAATTCCTCCATGGTTAGGTTGGCTTGGCAGCTTTTCTGTCTCTTAAAGGAGCAGCCTAAAACCAGATACTTGACCAGTGTAAAAACAAAGCAAGAAACTTACAGATGTGGGTTGAAGAGGACCTTGAGGGTACCAAGATGTCCTAGTTATACAGGCGTAAAGATTTCAGCTCAGCTTTAATACCCTTGGGCACACTTTTGAAATGGCTCATCTAGTCCTCTGCCCAAGGCAATGTGCATCTTGTGTTTATCACCATCCCTCCCCAGTGCTGCTGTATTCTTTTGCACAGCTAAACAAAGGACAGGGTCCTTTCCTCCACTGTGACAGCTTGTCAGATTTGCAGTACAACCCATATTTCATATCAAAAGCGTCCTCCTCAAATTCAAGTTGTATAAATTATATTTTGCTAGGTAAACATGACCTTCCTCTGCCAATTCTTTCAGGCCAGAGCCAGAAGCCAAAACAACAAAAAATCTTGTGAGAACAGCCATCTAGGGCCAAGCTGTCAAAAATCTCCAACAAGGAGCTGATTTGTCAACAGAAGTAATCATTTCACAGGGAGCTTGATTCCTGCTTCAGTGCTCCCCTGGCCATATTGCTGACAGATTTTTGCTGAACAATCCCATGCCCTCACATTATAGCCTTTCACTTCCCACATAACCCTTCTCCGAGGGTAAGATGGTCTCATTTTTAGCACAGTCCTTCGGGAACAAGAAGGAAGAGGAATGCTTATGTGAAAACACAGCCCTACAGCCTGCACCACACATGCAGCAGGAGCCTCCTCAGCGCTCTGGCAGTAAATTCATGTTCCCTTGGAGAAGCTCTGTCTCACCCTCTTCTTCCCATAGGCTCTGGAAAGTAAACCCCTTACTGTTAGGCAGTTTAATTTTGATTATGAATATGCATCCATGCACTTGTGGCCTATTCAAGAAGGCTCTTTCGGCAAAACAGTGGTTTTAAACTTCTTTCTGCTGCCAGGGTGACATAAAGAGGCCTTAGCATAGTGCAAGGCTGTTGCATATGCAAAATACTAGTTTAAACTTTTGACTCCAGTATTCACTTTTAGTATGTGGTGTACACCTGGCACCTCTAACCTGATCAACATTCATTGCTTTGTTTCTTTACAATGAGTTTTAGCTCCCTTGGTAAAGATGTTCTTAATGCAATGAGACTGTGAGAGGCCCTTGAAAGTCATAGAAACAAGGAACAAGAAGTTTTCAAAACACACACCAAGCTAGCCACTTTCCCACACCTCTGGGTACTCACGTGCCAGGGAAACACAGGTGCAGGCCGGTGGAAATGGGGAAATAAGAAGGGGAGAGAAGGCAGATTGGTCCCTGATCCCCCCTACGCTGATGCAAGGCACACTTACACCTCAGTTTTCAAGGTAAACATCTTACCTCAGATGTTCTCTTCTTTTTGGAAGTCAGTGGCGCTGCAGGTAACAGGGGAACCTTTTCCTTGGAGCACAGTTTCATGAAATATTGCAAGCCAGGCGCTGATTGCAACTGGCATTTGTCTTTCAGCAGCTGTCAGACTGTCACAGCAGGCTCCTTGGGGGGCATGGAAAATGTCTTGCAATTATGTGCTTTATGATGTACCCCAGAGAAACATTTGGCCATATGTATCTTCACAAGGACGCACATAACCAGTACTCAAATGGGTCCATGCTGGGTGCTATCAGCATAGCAAAATTACTCTTCTTTTCACCTCTCTGCTTGTCTCTTGTGCACCTGACCTCTCACTTAATCAGATTAAGGGGTGGAAATGTTAATCTTAAGCAAGAATGTCTTTAATTCTGTCTGATTTTCCCTTTGCACATTACTGCATCCTGCCTTGTGTCATTCCTACAACCAGCTGAATCCCCATTTCCTAGGGGCTGTATCTCATCCTTTCTTGGACATTCAGAGCAGCCTAGAAGTGCGCTCTGTGCTTATATCCTGTAACTTTGACTAAATCCTAGGCACTGAGTGCAAGTGTGTTAGATGAAGTGCTAAATCACTGAGTTCTGGAGTCTGTGGGACAGTCCTCAGGGAATACTTCATTTGGTTTTGTCACTGTCCCCTTTTCAGAGCATCATCAGAAGGGCTATGTGGATAGCAGCTCCCAGTGCTTCTTGGGAAAAGAATTCGTAGTTTAAAAAATATTTTTGTTCCACATTACGTTTTTTTCTATATATTTTTTTAGTTGAGGTGGACCAGTGTCCCAAAGGATTTAAATCTCGTTCAGATTTTGCCCTTGATCATGGATTCTTGGCAGATGGAAACCTGATTCTCAGTTGTTACCAAAACCTGCCACAACAGGGTTGACAGAAAACCCAACAGGACAAGCGCTAACACCATCACCTCTCCACACATGCTTGCACAATTTCTGCTTAATCATTTGGCTCTTTCTTTCACAAGCCTCATATTTGTATGAATAAGCCCCACTTTGTAACACTAAGTTACCCAGCTGCGCTCACTGTAAGTAGGTACAAAAGCAACCTGAGCAAGCCAACCAGAATTGCTTAGTCTTGATCCCCTAAAAGTGACATTTTACAATAAAGCATTCTATTTTTCTTTATGACATCCCAGGGGAAATCAAAGAAATATCTGAATGTGTCACAAGAACTGTTAAATTCCTGGACTTGTCAAACAAACACAACTCTCTGTCTGGACCAGTGGAATAGTCTGCAATAGTCCTGCAAGAAAGCTTAATGGATGGAAAGCGAGAGTCAACAGAGTCCAGTCCTCTCATGAAAGACAAACAAATTCCTTCCCCACCTCCAGCACACTGTGGTGTTCTCTCTAATCTGCGTTAATTTAATTTTTTTCAGGTGTATTTTTCTTCTTCTTTTACTCTCTTTGAAGGACATAGAAGGACCTCTGTGGCTTTCCCAAAGCAGCTCAGAGGCACAGTGTGGGACCTGGGTTGTTTCTATAATCCCCCAATTAAAATGGCAAGCAGCTCCACAGTATTGTTACAAAGTTAGGCAAATCTGGCTGGCACATGCAAAGCTTTTCATTTTGGGACCCAAAAAGACAGAAGTTTAGGCTTTCTAACCTCAGTTTTCAACCCGCCCTTCCAACTGTGTAGTGTTACGTGGTATGGCGCTTTGTGTAAAAAGAAAGCTAGGAAAATTGTTTCACTTCAAAAATCTCCTTTCAGACTTACTTAGGCAACATTTAACTCATTTTAGAGGGATTCTATAGCAGCCCAAGTCCTGAAGAACGGCAACGTTTAACCGATCTTAGTAATACAACATTATTTGTACCACTAATTCCACATCAATTGTTTTTTTTAATCAGGACAGGGGAGGTAATTTTTCTAAAATTACATTGTTTTCCAAAGCAGCTCTATTCAGTGCTATACATCTACCTTCTGGCAGCACAGTTTAATTTGCATTTAAATAATTTCCTGATACTCTTGGAAAAGTAATTATACATAACACTAAACAATTTTCAAGCCTCCGTTTTTAATCAGTCCAGGACCAAATCCCTCTGCTAGGCTCTAAAATAACCTCCCCAAAATGTAAAATTCCCAAACACCAGAACCTGGCTCCTTTTCTTAAGGTCACTCCGTTTGCTCATTCATCTCATGTGGTGAATTCAGAGCAGTAGAAAACCATGTTCATAATTCTATCCTTGGTTTCTCATTAAGGTCATGTCACATTGGTTTTCTTGCTTTTCCATGCTAGAAAAGTTCAACTCTGATGAGCAGAAGATCCTATAGCGACCTCATGTTCATGACACTAAAAGCACCACAATCCACCAACTTTTTATAGTAGTTACAGATGTTGGATCATGGCCTGATTCGGAGATTTTTATCACAGAATAATGAGGCAGGGAATTGATGCAGCTTGAGCCAAGGCAATAGCAGGATATCCATTTTTCATCTGGAGTGCCCTGGATCTTAGGTTTTGGTTGGTTCTAGAAGCTTTTCATCACATTTGTTCCTGGATTTTTCAGGCTTTGGTTCAGGTTAATTATACAACCAAAAAAACAGCCCAGTGGAGATGTAGATCACTCTGAACAAGATTCCATATCATACTAAAAGAAGCTGTCCCTAAAAAGTGTTTAACATGCCACAGTCTTTTTCCCTTAGAAAGATAATGCTTATAGAAGATGAGCTGTATTTTTCAGTGCTCTGATTGTCTGCTCATGAGCCATGTGAAGAGAAATACAATCCCCTACACTAAAGTGCCAACTCAAAAGCATGAAGCCATTAACTGTAGAACAACATTAACTGCAGAACAAGTCCAACATGAAAGAAAGAATGGTACATCATAGGGGCCATCACATGGCCCATAAAATCAATACTGAAGACTTGAAATTCAGGCGTGAGTGCAGTTTTCCTCAAGGTTTAGGATCAGCCTTGATCTTACCTGTTAGCCAAGCCCCCTCTCTATCATTAAGAGCAATTCAACCATTAAGGTAATTCAAGACTGAAATTGCTAATGACATATTGTGGATCTGCCTTATAATCAGCTCTTATCTTCTGCTTGAAGAACCCTCTATGCAGGTAAAAAGTCCAAAGGATTTTAGTGCACAAAATCCATGTCTAAAAGAGGCAGCATACTGTACAGCTAATGTTAACAAATGAGGTGTTTTGAAAGGCTGTACACTGGGCCTACAATGGTATTGAAAAGGATAACTTGGCACCAACCCTCTAGCATCATACACCAGATTTCATCAGAGGTGATACTGAGGCAAAGAGAGAATTTTCGGATTAAACTTCCACAGTCTGTCAGATTTGAAGGTGAGTGGCAATGATGACCCCTGATGTATTCCCCTTCTAGCATGTTTTTAATTTGTTCTCGAGCTTGCAACCACTCTGCAGATGCCTGCAGCAGATCACTCTGGGGTGATTCCTCACCTGTATGACGGTGACAAGTGAAAGGTCTCAGTTGCCAGCACATGAAAATGTTAAAGAATCAATTTCCACTAAGATCTTAACTAGAAGGTGAATACAGATGAACAGATCAGTGTGTCAGCCCAGTTCAAGTGCACAAAAGATTTGTGAGCCTGCAAAGTTTGTCAATAAAACAACTCCAGAGGGTGATTTGAAGGCAATGGCTCAGGACTGGATGAGAACTAAAAAGCATTAGGTCCACAGCACAAAAGACTTAACAAGCTAAAACACTCATGAAAGGCATTGCTGCAACAGTGTCTTCATACGTTATCCCCCCCAGGCTTTCTGTTCTACTGATTTTGATTTGGATCATGAAGAAAAATATCCCAAGAAGAAAAGTGCTTCAACACCTGTGCCACACTGGGGTCTGTAGCAATAGATCCTTTGCCCAGATTGAATCCAAAGTTTTCTTCTTGCCTTTTAGTTTTTTGCTAACTTAAAGAGTAAAAACAGTGGAAAACAACAACATGAACAACAATGTGAGAAAAAAAAGCACAGCCCGATACTAGAGATAGGGCTATTTATAAGAATAGATGTAGCACAACAGATGTCAGCTCTGTAATGGTGCTGCACAAAGCATCCAAGTGGCAGCCAGAGAATGACGATAATAAAAAGAGAGGAAGGGATTTGCTTTGAGATAGAAACTGTTGTAAAATGAAGAATACTTTGTAGTTGTGATTTAATTTATTTGTGAGTATATATATTAACAATTTTTTTCATTTTGTGCAATATGCAGATTTAACAGTAACCCAAAGACTTAATGAGCTGATCACTGCATGAAATCAATCAAATGTCTTGCTTTCCATTATTCCAGCAATTTACCTTCATTGTATCTATCTCTGTCCTCCCAGTACTCTCCAGCTAAGGAGCTGACAGCTGTTTCTGTTTAATCCTGTTTTCCCTCCAGAGAAAGAAATAGCCAACCTTCTAAACAAGCAGACAATTCGCAGCACTTGGGAGATCAGTCATGGACATCCTACAGACTCTCTGTCTAACTTCTAAGAACTCACTTCATTCTAACCATGTCTCCCAGTTCAAAAAAAATGGGAGAAATCCCTTTTTTTTCTACCCAAAGACTAGAAAATCTTCAGGACAGGACTCATGTTTTACTATATTTTTGCACAGCTCTTAGACTTCTAATACACCCATTTCTTGCTCCTGCTTCTTCTGCCTACTTCCATACTGCAAAACATTGCTATTGGCAGCCCTGTGCTATCACTGCTTTCATTCTAGTTAATTTCTTTGGGATTGTTCTTTTCTTGTTCTAGCAGAGCTCCAGCACTGAGTACCTACTCAGTGCTTTTCTGTAGGAAGGGCTGGGCTCTAGCCCTCATTAGGTCTTTCTACCAGCTGCTGAAGAATTATACTAGAGTGAATTTGACTCACTGTTTTAAGGGGTTTTAATTTTTTTACTATACGCTCTGTAAAAGCAGTGAACATGCGCATACCTCCAAACAGTTCTGGCCCTCACTGGATTGACGGAAAGAAGGTTAATAACATATCTGGATAAAACAAATGGTTTGATGGATAGCACACATAGATTAATAACAGCTGCAGTGCCAGCAAAGCTGGGGAACTGCACATCATAATTCTGTTATAAGTGAAGATGTGTGGCCAGTGGAAGGGAAAAGGAGATTATAACACTGCTTTGCTTTCTAGCAGTGTCTGGCAGTTCAGTGTAATGCACTGATACAGGGTTAATGTCTTGCCTCTGCTCCTGGCTTCAGGGATGGTGAAAGATCTGGACCACAACACTGCAGAGCACTTGAAGCTCAAGACGTGCGCTACATCTGAATGCTCATTGCCAGTAAATCCCCTCTAGGATGTGCCTGAAGAGGGGATGGGGGAAAATTAAAGGCAGGACAATACGTTTGAAGAGTATAAAGCCAATGCCTTGCGTACAAGCAGGAGAATACTGCAGGGTGATCCCTGCACTGCAGGGCACTGAGAGGTTATGCAGGACCCTCCAAGTCCTCAGCCATCGGCTGGCCATCATGGACCAGCCCAGCTGGAAGGGGAGAAGCTATACATCAGGGGCTGAATTCTCTCACCTCCACTCACACCACCAGGATATCATCGCTAAACGCCCTCACATTTTGTTCAGCAATAAATAATTCATGTCCCTGAGCTGTAGGTGGGATACGTTTCAGGCAGAAAGGAAGGACACCAATGAGAAGCTCTTTAAATATACATCGCCTCCCGTTTGCAGGCACAATGTGTGGGAGCTACTGTAAACTGAAATGGTCTTGTGTTCTCTGGCACCTCTGAATACAGAATTACCACTGTGGCTATTTATGGGGTGGAGAGGGAGGGAGGCTTCACGAAGAAAAATCAGGCTTTTTAAATGTGGTACCTTTTTTTAAACTGAAACACTTGCCATTTCGGAGGCAGAGCTGGATCCCCAGTGACAGAAAGAGTTACAGGTATTTTAATTATATATTAGTACACCATTAAGCTGGTTTTATTTACTGAACATTCTGTCAATTACTGTTGTTACTTGAGAAGCATGACTGCTCCCAAGTTGATCATGTATTTAACTAGCCAGTCAATGCTATTAATCACCAAGCATTTTCAGCCAAGGGTATTAACACTGAAACCTATCCAGGAGGGCTTATAAAGGAGTGTTGGTGTTCTTCAGAGGGAAACACTGTTTTCCAATGCAAGGGAGGTTCTCCCATGTCTCTTTTTTTACTTTTTTTTTTTTAATTGCAATCTAAATCCAAAAGGGGAATGAATAATTGCCCTTAATGAAATAACTGCCATCCCAGAAAGTTAGTAAATATCTGATCATCTCATTACCATACGAACAGAGGGCAGGAGGTCTGTGTCTGTGGTGCAGCTACTGTAAAAACCAGTGAAGTATGAGTAGACAGACATCCTGTTTTCTAGAGATTGGAGCACGGATCCAGGTAAGATTGAACAATGGTTAGCATAGGGATGGGAAATGAGACTTTGCAGTCTTATTCTAGATTGTGATACCCTGGCCTTTAGGGCAGAAATGACATTGGCCATTCCTTGCCTCTTATCCGTAAAAGCAGGGGACAAGAACACGAACTGAAGACTTAGAAACAGCACACACCATTTGGAAACAAATTCTCCAGATACATGCTTTGCATTCTGCATTGCACTCAGTTGACACACAGAATATATTTATTTCCACATTGTGAACAATCAACTGAGAACTCACTTTCATTAGTTTCATCTCCGCATTGTTGGCTCACATCCTGAAGTTTTCATACAACATCTGCAAAAGTAATAAACTAATTATAGAAGCCATCTGGAACAAGAACAGTGTGGAATAATTATTTTCTTTTTTTTTTTAAAAAAAAGCCCTCCTTAAATAAATGGTGCTGTAATAGATAGGATGTCAGAAGAACAGTGATTGTAACAAACTTAGTATCATTAAGGAGGGATGCAAGGAGATTTACATCCAGAAACTCGTGATTGCTCATTAGCAGAGACACAGCAGAGAGGCATTGTGATCCATGGATGACACAGCCTCCATACTGAGAGGGAAATCCTACAAGAGACCAGAGCCTACTCCACGAATAGCCTAGCTGACAAAGGAGAGGAGGAGCAATTGTTGTTTCATCCTGCGTTCCTCATTCAAAACCAGGGGACAGACCACTGAGGAGGGAAGGGTGAATCAGCCGTGGGCAGTCACTTTTCTATCACCTTCCACTGATGCTGATGCTGCTGTTTAACAGCATTGCACAGCAGTGGTGCGCAGTGCTGATAGGCTACTAGAGTGAGCAAGCAGTGACGTTCAGGAGAAAATACATCAAATCTTGATTCATACTGCTGTGAGGTAGTCCTCACTTATTTCAAGACACATTCCTTGCTCTTAGACCTTTCCAGATGAACTATGAAGGTCTGTCCACCAAGAAGACATCTTTTTATTAGTCTTGGGCTGTCCTTCGTCCCCTGAAATCCTCCACTTCCAAGAAAATCATAGTGAATGCTGAAGCCGATTGTTTCAGCAATGACTGAACCACAAACCTCTTCATTGTCTGTTCCAGTGCGGTACATCCCAGCAAGCACTATCCCCTGCAAAATGACCCACATCCACCAGCTATTGCTCTCTGGCTTTGAGAGGGGCTCCCAGTGTGGGAGGAGAAGAGAGCACCTCCTAGATAGAGTTCTGCAGCAGGCACTTAGGATTCCTAGGTCAATAGGATTCCTAGATCAGCCACAGGACCAGCCTGTGGGCACCAATGCACAGCAGGATGCCCAAAGGGAGTGAGAGCCAGTACTTATGACCTCACTAGTGTCCCCAGCGGTCACTAGCCGCGGAAGGCACAGCACAAGATCAGTTTTTCTAGGAGAAGACAGAACTGTGCCGCTTTCACATGAGGGAGGAACTGGAGCCATTCTCCCCAGACAAAGCTTGAATGTAGATTTTCACAAAATACTGGAGATTTTAGAACAAAGCAAAAGCTTCTTTTAGCTCCCTAGCCTTGTACTAAGTGATGAGCTGTAGGTCAGCTTGTGGTAGAACATGGTTTTATATACATTACTACTATTTTTTACTGATTAGACTTGATTGCTTTCACGTAGAAGATCCTGACTCTTACCTGTTTAGTGCATGGTTTCTGTTAGCAGTGCTTTTAGGGCACTGCTTGTAGTTTTACTGTTTTAAGAGGATGATGACACTGTGGTAACATGCCTAAATATTTTGTGTTTAATACATGCACACAAACTCAGAAAAGCGGCACATATATTAACATCTTCCTATGGCTTCAATGGGAAATAATGTGCTCACATGGTCATTGTAACAGGGATCGGTGTTGGGACCAGTCTTGTTCAACATCTTTGTCAGTGACATGGACAGTGGGATTGAGTGCGCCCTCAGCAAGTTTGCCGATGACACCAAACTGTGTGGTTTGGTTGATAAGCTGGAGGGAAGGAATGCCATCCAGAGGGACCTTGACACGCTTGTGAGGTGGGCTGATGCCAACCTGATGAAGTTGAACCATGCCAAGTGCAAGGTCCTACACCTGGGTCGGAGCAATCCCAGGCACAGCTCCAGGTTGGGCAGAGAAGACATTCAGAGCAGCCCTGCAGAGAAGGACTTGGGGGTGTTGGTCAATATAAAAATGAACATGAGCCGACTGCAGTGTGCGCTCACAGCCCAGAAAGCCAACCGTATCCTGGGCTGCATCAAGAGGAGCGTGACCAGCAGGTCAAGGGAGGTGATCCTGCCCCTCTACTCTGCTCTCCTGAGACCTCACTTGGAGTATTGTGTGCAGTTCTGGTGTCCTCAACATAAAAAGGACATGGAACTGTTGGAATGAGTCCAAAGGAGGGCCATGAGGATGATCAGGAGACTGGAGCACCTCCTGTATGAAGATAGGCTGAGAAAGTTGGGGCTGTTGAGCCTGGAGAAGAGAAGGTTGTGTGGAGACCTCATAGCATCCTTCTAGTATCTGAAGGGGGGTTATAGGGATGCTGGGGAGGGACTCTTCATTAGGGACTGTAGTGAGAGGACAAGGGGTAACGGGTTCAAACTTAAACAGGGGAAGTTTAGATTGGTTATAAGGAGAGAGTTCTTTACTGTAAGGGTGGTGAGGCACTGGAATGAGGTGCCCAGGGAAGTTGTGAATGCTCCATCCCTGGCAGTGTTCAAGGCTGGATTGGATGTAGCCTTGGTTGGCATGGTTTAGTGGGAGGTGTCCATGCCCCTGACAGGGGTTTGGAACTAGATGATCTTAAGGTTCTTTCCAACCCTAACTATTCTATGATTCTATGATTTTATAAATACGTAAATTGATCGATAGATACACAGACAGACAGGCAGATGTTTCCCCAAAAGGAAAGTGCAGCTTTAAAGTATTTCCTTTTCTATATCCTAACTAATTACCTTTGGCCTGAACTTACTTAGAGAAAGGTCTGAGATTCTGTTAGATACCCAGATGCTGAATCAATGGCATCCTGCTGCACCATATTTCAACACACATCATTAATTCTGATTAAAAAACATCACCTAGTTGTGATCCTTATTAGAACTCTATTAGTGTCTCTGCTAATAGATGCCATCTCTGTTATTATCATAATTATTGTTATTTATCACTTACGTTTCTGCAGTAGTGCCTTGAGGGCTCATTCATAAGCTGTACCCTTTGGATCATTTGCAAATGCAGAATCAAAATATGTTTCTTGCCCTCAGCACTTTTCTTGGTAAGATAACAGCTAAAAAACGAAGGAATATGAAGAGACAAAGGGACCCCCTGCGTCAGCACTGAAATATTGCTTTAGTGCATCTGGAGGCTAAGTATTGCCATGCTTCCACCAAACAAAACCAAAGAATAGTGCCAAAGTGCAACACTTACGTCTTGACTTTGACATTGTCTGTACCTTCAGATGCCAGTGGGTCCTGGAATGGAGACACATTTCCAGCAAACATGAGCATGGGGATTCAGAAGACATGAATCACATAACACCAACCATCTGAGTGTGTGTACAACTGTAGCTCCTACACATCTGGGACTCGCAGGATACATCCAAGACATGCCCCAGATGATGAAACTCACTTATGAAGCATTAATATAAGCAACATGATTCTATTTTTGGTCTTATAAATAATCAATCTGATTTTCAAAGTGCCACATCCTGAAGTCCTGACACCCTGAGGAGCAAACTCTATATTTGATGTCCCAGCTGTAGGCAGCCACTGAGGGGACCATGGTCCTTGAATACCCTCTGGAAAGTCAACTGAATAGCTGGCCAGAAAGTCCCACATGCGGAAGGGATAAAGAACAGGTTATGACAAAATGAGGGAGAAGACATACTTTCAAGTAATAAATAGAGGAGGGAGTGCAAGAAAAGTGAGTTGGATGAAGAAGGAGACCATGCTCTCTAGTTCCTCTGATCCTCCCAACCATCTGGAATCAAATCATTTGTCTCTATATGGCCTTGTAATATTCAGGAGAACATAAGCACTGGTTTGAGGCTTGTGAGATGTTTTGTAATCCCAAGACAAAAGGTATCAAAGAACTGCAGTATACTTATTGTTAAAAATGCTTTTATTCCCTGGCAAAGAGATCTTGCATTGTGGCATCTCTGAAACCCTGGGCTGTCATCTTTCCACAAATTCTTTTATAAGTTAGCTTGGAAGATTAATATTTTAAGAGCAGCTAATGCTGCTAATTGAACAGGGAAACAGATATGTCAACCTTTGTTTTCCACAGGACTCACTTCAGAAGCATGAATGATAAATGCACCCCAAGAGACATCATAATCATCACTCTAAATAAATTTTTCAGACAATGGAGTTCATGGCCATTAACTTTCAGTGAGATGCAGAAAACACACTCAGTGCTAAGCTACTTCCTAAACATATGAATATGTATTTTGCCCTGATGTAAAAACTGATACTGTTCAAATGAGAATGACCATGACCAGGAAAAAGCAACACAGAGAAAGCCCAAAGCAAGGAAAGATCCTGAATTAGTAATCACGTTTCACCTGTGCACTTAGTGTGGCGCTTCACATTTAATGTCTCTATAAGGCCACACAGCCAATGGTTTCTGCAGCAGCTTTTGGCAGTGAAACGGGATAGTGGCCCTGTTATCAAAGAACAGCAGATATTTGCTGGTGTGGGATGGGGAATTTTAATTCCCAGTATAAAATGATCCATGGGGCTGAGAAGAGCTGCAATAAAACCCAAAATAGCTGGCTTTGTTGTGTCATTGAGAGCCAATGATAAAAGCTGAGGGTTTTTCAAATATATCACTTCTCAGCTCTATAATTAATTTAGTTTTTTGGAAGGTGTTTCTCTGGACTGAGTCTTATGAGACAGAAGAGGCATTCTGAGCCAAATGTCACATTCCCACTATATATGCGCGAGGATCACTTGACTTGGGGCTGGCAGGTTGTTAACTACAGCAGAGATCTAAATGAACCCCAAGAAATGCTAGACTGTCTGGGATTTCATTATGGAGTTGGATCCCCTCTTTGCTGCAAGAGATCCTTCCCACAACCTTTGGAAATGAATTGTTCTGGGGAAGATGTTTCCCACTCTTCTGTCTCTGAAGATTTGGGAAAGAAAAAGAAAGAAAGAAAGAAGGAAGGAAGGAAGGAAGGAAGGAAGGAGGGAAGGAAGGAAGGAAGGAAGGAAGGGAGGAAGGGAGGAAGGGAGGAAGGGAGGGAGGGAGGAAGGAAGGAAGGGAGGAAGGGAGGAAGGGAGGAAGGGAGGAAGGGAGGAAGGGAGGGAGGGAGGGAGGGAGGGAGGAAGGAAGGAGGGAGGGAGGGAGGGAGGGAGGGAGGGAGGGAGGAAGGAAGGAAGGAAGGAAGGAAGGAAGGAAGGAAGGAAGGAAGGAAGGAAGGAAGGAAAAGAAAATTATCTTTTAGTATTTTTCTTGTCTGGAAAGAAAGCAGAAAGCACATTTATTTTCCCTGATTTTTAATGAAAAGGGACATTTTCTTCAGAAATTATTTGTTGACAACTTTGGTATCAGTCCTACTCAAAGGTTCTCTGCACTGGGAGGCACATAGCTGCTTCACCAATTCTGCTGCATTTCTTTGTAGATTCAGCTGAAGGAAAAACATTAAATAAAATATTTGTTTCCAATTACTCAGCTCTAAAAAACAAATATGCACACATGTCTTTACACAGAGGCATGGCAGGCACACCAAAATACTTGCAATTTTATGAGCTTATTGGGAAATAAACCAGGCAAATGTCTCCTCTGATCATGAGCAGGTAAGTCATCATTCCTTGTGCATAATACAGAGGGCAGAGGGTTTTGCCTTTACCACAGGTAACTAAAATAAGATAAAATTGCAAGCTTATAAATGTTGCTCCTGCCCCTCTACTCTGCTCTCGTGAGACCTCACTTGGAGTATTGTGTGCAGTTCTGGTGTCCTCAACATAAAAAGGACATGGAACTGTTGGAACAAGTCCAGAGGAGGGCCACGAGGATGATCAGGGGACTGGAGCACCTCCCGTGTGAAGATAGGCTGAGAAAGTTGGGGCTGTTCAGCCTGGAGAAGAGAAGGCTGCGTGGAGACCTCAGAGCATCCTTCCAGTATCTGAAGGGGGCCTACAAGGATGCTGGGGAGGGACTCTACGTTAGGGACTGTAGTGAGAGGACAAGGGGTAACGGGTTCAAACTTAATCAGGGGAAGTTTAGATTGGATATGAGGAAGAAATTCTTTACTGTTAGGGTGGTGAGGCACTGGAATGGGTTGCCCAGGGAAGTTGTGAATGAACACCCTGGCGGTGTTCAAGGCTGTGTTGGACAGAGCCTTGGGTGGCATGGTTTAGTGGGAGGTGTCCCTGTGCCTGTCAGGGGGGTTGGAACTAGATGATCTTAAGGTCCTTTCCAACCCTAACTGTTCTATGATTCTATGATTACTCTATAAATATTTTATTTAATTTGAAGATAAAAATAAAGGTACACACCTGTTATAGCATATCTTTGCCTTCAGAACCACAATCTACTGCAGTGAAGAAGTTTTGATGGTAATTTCCAACAACTGTGTGGTCCTCCTTCCTGATGAGCTCTTGTACCATCAGCTAAGTAGTAGAGATGAGACTATGAGGGAAACGAGCATAAAAGAGAACAGTTGTTAATCCTGGAAGATATGCACAAACGTATTTGCTTCATTATGTTTCAAAGCTCTGAATTGTGAAAAACATTACCTAAAGAGTCCTGAAATTTCCCAATCTTTTTCATTTCAAGCAATAGTCTGAGATTCCTCTTCCCATCCAAGGTAGACTAAGCAACAATTAAACTTTATTAATATTGTCTACTTGGTATTGTCACAGTCATTTTTGTTCCAGAGAGAGACAGTTTGCGAAATTCTGGAGTTTGTTATTTAGCAAGTCCCTTAAGTTTTTTCACGCCTAAATTCATGGTTAAGCATTTTTGTTACTTGTTAATGAGTGCAGATTCAGCAATTTATCTAAGTATTCCCTTAACACTAGTTTTAGCTTTACATATTTCCCAGCAGGCTGCTGGTCTTCTCTAATTGACCTGGCTTCTGCTTTATAAAAAAGGAAGAGCAATAAACAGGGAAGCATTCATTTCCTACAGCAGAAAAAGCCACTTTCATCTCGAAATGGTCACTGACTTGACTGAGCAAGAATTAGTAACTTCCTATTGGGTGTTCTGCCCTAACTCTGGTCAACTCAGAGAGGGTGCAAAATGATTTCATAATGAAAACTGGTATAAGCACAGTCAGAGGACCAGTTAAAAAGTCCTGACATCAACGTTTTAAATCAATTCCTACTTGGGTCAATCTTGGAGAAGCTCAAAAGATGATCAAGAAGCTCAAAAGATGATCCACATCTTACAGCCCGGCTCGAAAAGCATCAGCTGCTTTGAGTCCCAGAAAGGTTCTACCTGAATCTTCCCCACCTTCTTGCTTGTTACTGAATGAAGCTGTCCCACTTCATTCCCCTGGTTGCTGAGGGGCATGGCAAAATGAACAAAGGCGACAGGAGACCCTCTTCTGGTTTTTGCTTTATCCAGTAATGGTCATTTCAGAAGAAGGTGAAGTGGGCAATTACAGAACAGGCTGTCTACAGGTCTCATCTGACCTGCGTTTTATTGAAGACATTTCAGTACAAGCACAACATCTTGGCTTAAAGCAGGGTAAGTACTTTTCTACTGTGAAGTACAGCTATTTTTGCACAAGGAGGATGACTACAATAATAACAGCTTGGAGACCTGCAACAAGGAGTTTATGAGCCCTGGTGGCAAGCTTCCCACCCTGAAGGACTGCAGGCAGGTCCGGCAGATGAAGCCTTACCAAATTTACAAGGACCAAACACTGCTGTTTTTTTCATCCTTAGAATGGAGAGGTAACCCTGCGGAGTTGAGGGATTTGTTTCCTTTTCCTGCATGAGAAAATCAGGAAAGAAGTTGTAAAAAATCCAAAGCTCGGATTCCTTTTCCCGTCCAAGCCACCTCCTTCCTACACAAGGGAAGCCCTTGAGTGTAAATATTTCCCTTTACAGAGTGACAAGGACAAATATACCCTCCGCTGTCTGAATGTACCAGCAAAAGTTTCCTCCTTCTGGGGACAAACCAGACCAGGAAAGATGATCTTGTGATTAAAATTCCAGCCTGAGACTCTGGATATCTTGGTTTACTCCTTTTTCAGTATTCACTTTCTTTATGATACTGGAAAGGACACTTAAGCTTGCTATGAGTAGGTTAGCCATCTGTAAAAGATGCATAACTGTATTTTCCTTTTTACTTACTAGAATGTAAATTGTTTGGGTCATCTCCCACTGGTAAGGGGTATTTAGTCATTGCTGCAGTATAAATATGTAAAAGCAATAAAATAACGTAATGGAAACCAAAACAAAACAAAAATCTGCTATCAGTGCGCAATCTCTCTCATTCCCGAACACCAGTAAGGCTCTAACTTCATCAAGAAAGAACCATTTGGTGGCTCCTGGCCTTCCTGGCAGCTCCGAGAGCTGCCCTGACCCAAGAAGTTCAAGTGGGCCACCTGCAATGAGAGGAAAGCACTGCTGGTTTACCAGGCTCCACGCAATGCTCTCACAGGTTGCAAGACAGGCCTGGTGAACTGCCTGTGCACAAGGACATAAATGGAGTATTCATTGTGTCTATAAGGACTGTAAGTTCTAAAAGGATGTAGTGTAAGAACGTGGGTCAATCAGTATCAGTGCCTGATATCTGAGGGACTGACATTTCCATCTTAACCCAGCATTTTCCAGTCAGTCTGAAACACTACATATATAGAAAATCTGTGTGAGTGTGTGCATACATATGTATGAATGCATGTGGGTGCATATACACACTAGAATTTTCCCTTCAGCAAAGAAACCATATCTAAAAGGTCTTGGAATAAAAAATAATGGACTCTTAAAATCAAAGAGCCACAGGAATTCATTGAAGTCAATTGAGTTGGACACAGGTTAGGAAGAGATCCAAAACCTCTGTGAATTCAGCAGGACTGTACCAGTAATGTCTCAACTCATTTATTGCAGAACTCTCCTAGAATGACCCTGCACAAGAAGACATGAGGCATTTCAGTACATCAAAAGGAGAATTGTCAAAATAAAGTTAGTGAAATGAGAAATCATTCTCAAGTATTAGACACTGAGAAAAGTATTGAGCCCTGGGAGCATTTAGGAGAACAAAATTACTTGGAGTTAAGATTTTGCTCTATAAATGACCAAGAATTTCTCTGGACAGTGAGTTCATGAAACCAAGGATGAAATGTTTGACAGCTGGGGGCAAAACCTTATCTGGTAATAAGATATGGCTTGAAAAGCATCTTCCAGGGAAGGTTAACTTGAAAAGCAGTACTGCCACCTTTAGGAAATATTGCCAGGTTATAGTTCAAGCTCTGTAATCGACTAACATTGCAGTGATAGCATAGGTTTGGCAAAAACATGAGCAACTCCATGAAAATCTCTGGCTTTTTCACTACTATTTTGAATATTCATCCCATAGAAATGTTTTTTTATGTAAATAAATATTACACTGGCCCCACATATGTGCTTAGGGCTTAGGGATACACAGTCTCCATCTCCCTGCTGATCCATGGTGAATTGCTGAAGTGCAATAAATTAATCATGTGCATGAACCCTTTTTGACAAATGACCTCTCATAATTATTCCTTTTCCTAAGGAGAATTCAAGACTAGAAATTCAATCATAAGGAAAGAAAATCCAGCAAACTATTCCTTCTGGCCACAGACATCAAATTTCATATCTATGGTTATATTGTATGCTGAAAATGCCATGTTACATTAATTAGTGGAAGCTTTTGGTTCACTCCTTTGGCAATCCACATGTATGGTGCCATAGGGGTAAGACACATGAGATGCTGTATTAAAGCATACTCTGTGAATATCTACCGCTGTTGTTCAGTAGTAAATATCTTTATCCACACGATAAGAACATGACTGACCTAAGTCCCTCCTGGTGGAGATTGCCCCTTTCAAAGATAACCTCAGCCAACTGCTTCCCACAGCAGTAAGGAAATCACTTGCTTTTAATTCTATTCTGAAGCAATTTCCCTCCACCGCCAGCAGAGCAATCGTGTCAGCAGGAGCAGCGCACATCTTGACCCAATTTAGTGTGTGCAGACCCAGACCCTTGTGTTTGTGCCCCTGCCGACACCGGGTCAAGCAGCAGCCAAGAGCCTTTCCTATTGCAGCAGCCTCATCCCACACTCACCACAGGGCTGCCCCTATGCCAGCAGCCAGCTGCTGGCCAAACCTCCCTGTGCAGGGAGACCTGGGAGGGAGAGATAAAACAGTTCTCCAGCCAAAGCTGAAAGCAAGAGGAAGTTTTTTCTCACCCAAGGCATGAGAAAGCTGTAAAACAGCACGATATGTGAGAGAAGGAAATGGAGCCTGACGGGTTCATATCAGGAAAGCACCAAGCGTAACCCATTAAAAGATTTTGCCATTACATAGCACAGTTGTAGCATGAAGATACTGCAGGATGGGAATCCTGGGTATGACCACACTGAAGAGAGCCAGACCTGCTCTTCTGTGTGCATGGGTGTCTCTGTGACATGCATCAGGAGGGCTCTTTCAGAATACAGGCACTGTTTGTTTAACATTCCACTCAGAAAGGGGGAAAGAGTGAGAAAGGGAAATTTATTTGTCCATGAGGCCTTTCTAAACAGATGAGGTAATTACCTGATTGCATCTCTTATACGCAGAGCTGCTCCAATCATCATAAAGCACAATCGCAAAACTACTATTAACTGCAAAAAAAACCCCATCCAAACACCCAACCCTGTTTAACTAACCCTAATGCAGGGGCACGGACCAGAAATTTCCATTCTCAGCCTCATCAGGCCACATCAGTGAGAGGGCTGGAAGCCAAGAGCAGGGCTTCATCCTGAAATACACATCCTTGGCTTTTCAGCTCACTGTGTCAGAAATCCTTAACACTGTATTTCTTTAGAACTAGTCTACTATGGAGAGTTACTAAACATACATCATCAGCCCAACAGAGCACTAACAGGAGTATGCGGCAATCAACTAAATGGACCGAGCAAGAGCTGGGAGGGAGATAGTGTGGGAGGATTTTAAGTGAACTGGTGTGTTCATAAAGAATGACAAATGGCCCAAAAGGCTCAAGGTCCCTGTTCATTCAGGAAAGACAGAGAAGCAGTACAGGCTCTGGGAGGGGGGTTAAACAGTGCTGGGACTGCAGAGCTTGTAGAGCTCTTAGGGCATAAACCCCACTTTTTGTCCCCACTTCTGTGCAGGTGCTGGACTAAGCACAGGCATTTCTCAAGACCAAATGCTGTTGCCTCCACAGTTGCCTCCAGGGGAAGGAGATGCATCAGTGGGAGCTAGACAGCTCCCCAAGGTCAGCAGTACCAGCACCACAACAGCAGTGCTGTGATGGAAGTCCAAACCCTCTCCCTTCCTGTGGCTACTTGAAGCCCCTCCTGGTGATGCAAGGAGTACTGGGTTGTAATCCTCTACTCCCATTTCTTCCCAAATACCACAAATACTGCCAAGGTGGACCCTGGAAATAGGGCTCAACACCTGCTCAGAGGGCAGCTCAGTCACAGTAATCCCCCAGTAGCCCACCATCACATCCAGCATTGTGTACTGTAGGAACAATGCAGCAGACATTTGTCCTTTCTCTCATAGAAGAAAATGAACAGATTTTCCTCTCTTTTAGGTCTGCCCAGTTCAGTTTCTACAGCTTCAGACAGGCTTTAGCTTTGCTTCTTGTGCCTCTGCCATCTATGCCCAGGAAAGGCAGGAATTCAGCAGGCTGCATCCCTGCTGCCCGTAGCTGGAGCCCAGTCTGACCCAGTTCCTCCAAACTTTTTCTCCATTAGGAAACTGGTGCAAAGCCAAAGACAGCACCTAAGTGGGATGGATAACAGGGGAGTCTGAGCCTCGGTGTGCTCAAATCCCAGCTTGATGTGGCATTGCAAACACAGTGTTGTTCACAAGCCTATAGCTGAGGATCTGTGAGACTACAGAGAGCGTCTCCAGGGAAAGAGAGGTTGCCTGTAAAAAAACATTCGCCCTGCTCAGCCTTGCTTTGCCCTTCTCATATGGCATCACATCCCCCCAGATAGCAGAGGATGTTCCAAGGCAGAGCAGCAGCAGCAGAGCAGTGTGAACCATTGGAGAGTGGCAACACAGGCACATACCAGCAAACATGGTCCCCAGGGCTCCTCGGGCAGTACTGGGACCTGCTCCACAGCCTGCCATGGAGAAACCTCTTGGATCTGTGGAAATGCAGCTGCCCAGGGAGGAAAGATGTCCCTGAAGCACTGGGATGGGGGGGGGAAGGTAGCAAGATAATGAAACACCATGAGAGAAGTGCACATACATCCAATAGGCTCAGTACTGCCACCTTTCAGAGACATTGAACTGAATGGGCTCTTACTGTTGTCATTACTCCAATAGTGCTGTGCTAGGCACTTCTAAGACCTACTGGGATAAATGATTATGGCCACAATTTAGTTCTGTTTAGAAATACATGTACCTACAATAGGATAAGTCAGTTTCTATATGAAGCTCATGCATTTGGATGAGAGCCAGCATACCGTACTCGTAGAATAGCAGACAGAAGAGCAGTTGCAGCATGTCAGGTTACTACAGTTTGTTCTCTAACCCATATCCAAGGATCGAGTGACTGGGGAGAATACACAGAAGACCAGAGCAGGCAGAAACATCTCATTTCTCCAGACTTGCTCCCATGCAGTTCCACAGAGCTCAAAATCAATTTGTCCTGACTTCCACAAGCATGAAAGGAGAATGAGGAGGCACATATCTATTTATTACAGTGCTAAAAGGGGAAAAAATCAAGCAGATGTGAAAGCAATGGCTTTTTTATTTGTTTATTTGGGGTTTTTTTGTGGTTTTTACCTTCCTCCAGCCCAAAAGTTACTGGAACATGCATTCAAGGAAGCCTCCAGAGACACACCAGCCCTGCATTTGACTTCCCCCATTGAGCAGATTGCTTAGCTGCATTTACACTGCCTGACCCAGTTTCTAACTCCCTATTTGAAGAAAAAACAAAATCATACATAAAACCAAGCACAGAGCAAATACACTTCGAGAGGCTTTGGACTGTGAACCACATCGAAGGAAACTAGAGGAAAAGAGAGACCTTATTTTACCCAATGTACAAAAGGGACTGATATCACATTCACTTTTGCAATGACTTAACCTCCCCTCCCTGCCTTCCTCCTTGCACCAGGTTTCACCTTCACTAACTAGGTTATAACCACACATGTCTGTTCTAAAGCTACTCTAATGTCATGTTTGTTGTAGGTCAAGGCAAGAGGTGTGTAAGCAAATTATCACTTACGAATTGTACACTTACGTCCAGCAGCGAAAGATGCTCAAGATGTTTGTCCGCAAGAACCCCAAAGCTGTCAGCCAGTGTGAGGGGGTTCTCAAAAGTAGAGAAGTTAAGGTCACTGACTTCAGTGTTGGAAGCCTGGATATCACATCGCTTTACACATCTCACACCCTTTCCTGTGACTGAAGATCCAGTCCCGAGGCCCTCAGCTAGCAGCTAAGGGCACATGCATTCATTTTGAGGGGGCCACTACAGGGAGATCAGCTTTCCTATCAGTTTTTGCAAGCCCTACCAACCTCCACAAACCTAAACTAATTCTGCTTCTGAGTCCTTCCCCACATCATGCTTTGCGACTGGTCTGACCACAGCCTGAGAGACTGCTCCCACAGCTCTGCCTAATGAATGTCCTTATATGGCCTCACAATTAATTTTTCATCCAAATGAGAATGAAAGGACTTGGGCTTCAAATGAGAAATAACTTCCAGTTTTCTAAGGAGGAAAAGCTCCACTTCACATATATGTGTGTGTGCATACGTACCTGCACATACAACAGATCAAATTTTGCCCGTTTGCAACCAAAACAAACAAACCTCAAGCAGTCCCCCACAGCAAAGATTCTGTGTTAAAAAAACACATCATAGTGTCCTATTTCCCCTTGCATTTTTAAAAGTGAGAGCTCTAGAGTAATTCAATGTCGCTGTTTACCACACTTTTTATTGAACACAGTGATCAATAACAAGCTGCTGGTCAATAAAGAGCTGCTCATGGAAGGGAACAGCTTCTTGCAGGTGCTAAAATGGAAAAAATACAGAGGAATAATTAATACGTGTTTGGCAGTGGCCACTGGGCTGTAACTAATAAGGTAAATGTATCATCTGTTAGGAGAAAGTTTTCATTTCACAGCTGCATTGAAGGTCTGGGGACACTTCTCTGGCTGCCTGCAAGAGCCAGGCACAGGTAGTTCCCATCTCAGGTAGGTGTTTTAGCCGAGGAAGAAATCTTTTTTGCAGCTCTTTCAAGGTATTTATTGCTGCACAAAATCGTTTCCTCTAGTAGCCAGCAAGTCAAAAGCCACTTTCACATTCCAGCAATTACGATGGAGATCCTAATGCCCCCATCATCATCATGAGGCTGTATCTGTTGTCTCATCAGGTTTGAGATCCTGCTTCCTCATTGACACAGATCTAATCTTTATTTCCTGACTTAAAAGCAGGTGCTAGCTGTAGCCTATCACCCAGGCTTGAGTGATCTTGGTATCATCTAGCCGAACAGGCTGACGTAAGCCCTTCCCAGTTCATTGCAGTCGTGATTTCATTCTGCCTGCATTGAAATGGAGAGGACCCTTGTCACCCCCAACAGGCTGGCTTCAGCTCATGAGAATAAAGCAAAAGGGAGAGGAAGAAAAATGTTACGGTGGGTGCTCTGTAAAATGAAAGTGCCCATAAAAACTGAGCCCTCAAACTGATGGACGAATAAATACATCAACTGAAATTCACAAATGAGTTATTATATTTTAATATATATAATATATATACACACTTGTATATATGTTATATATATTTTTACATATATAATTTTATATATATATAAAAGATAGATAGATAGATGATAGATGATAGATAGATAGATAGATAGATCGATCGATAGATGATAGATAGATATTCCCTCTGGTTTCCAAATCATGCCACAGAGCACTCCATGTAGTCAGGTTGCACCTATGACCTCTGCTCAACCTTTCCTTTTAGTAACCTATAGATCCAAATAGCACCGAGTTCACACGGACCCATGTGCTTTGCACAATCTCTGTTTAGATAGATGATAGCCTGATTCCTCTATTTCCAGATGAAGACAGAAAGATGAAAGAAGGGAATTGCAGCAGGAAATAGTGAGTCTACAAAGCAGATTTCAAATCCTTTGCCTTGACAGGCAGGCTCTATTGATAAGGTCTTGTGGACATATTCCTTCTGTGCTGTATCGCTATTCAAACAAGTACACCTTCTGCTTTCTTTTGCTCCATACACTTTTATTTTCTCCTTCATTGTTATCATATTTCAGTTAGAAGTGATCCCTCTACGTTATCCCACTGTTTTGACCCCTCAGGTGCTTCAGCTATTAGATTATACTGCCCCATCCCTGAAGACAAGGATATTGATATTATCTGTACATCCATCCTGATGTACTGCTAACCACTACAAGATCACCTTGAGGGAGGAGTCATTTAAAATGCCCAAGAAATGAAATTTAGAGGGGAAAAAAGACAAAGCCAAAAAGAAATTAGGTGTTTGCATGGGGTACAAGTCCATGGAATAACAGCCTTCAGCAATGGTTACCTTCTTCCAAAAAGGAGAAGTCATTCCTGCTGTTGTTTTCATAGAAGTGACTATGAACAAAGGACTGAGCTGCTGAGGCAGGAGAAATAATTGAGCCTATAGTCAGTTATATGTCTCCATATGGAGGTTCATTAGTTTTCCAGGAAACATGCATTAAAACTAAGAAAAGTTCACACCAAAGTCCAAAAAACTCCAAGACCTTCCCAGCATGTATGTGGCTTATAGAGGTCCCTTTTAACCCTCGATGCTGTAGTGTTTTAGTTAGAGGCAATGAGGAGGATGCTTCAGCTCTGAATCCAATCCATATACAGCAGCAATGTGAAGGCATCAGGATGTAAACAGACATATATTTAGGGTTTAATCTATATGAAAATTTCCTGAAAATACCTCAATAAAAAAAAATCACAAAAATTTATGCTTACAACTTTGGCCATGATTCTTTATGGCTTTAACTAATGATCTCGGATCTGTACTATTGTGTGTTATAGCACAGAGCTGGTAAGTTGAATGGGAGCAGAACTGAACATTCCCTTCTGTAAAAACAAAGGAGACCTGAGAGATTTTTGTTAGATGAGTAACAAGCACTGGTAAGGCTCACAAGACCTCTGGTGAATTTAAGCCTCTTGGAAGCTAGGCATTTGTGAACTGATGCAGGAAAAATGTAAGAATAGTTTGGACATCCAGCTCAGCTTTTAAATCATGTGGCCTGCTGAACCCTCCCAGTTTGCCTGCTTCATCTCCATATGTTTATTCGTATGAAGTGAACAACGCACTGCTTTATACATGTTACATGTGCAGGGTGGGTTGCTATTCCAAGTACTTGGGACTGACTCCAGCTGGTAAACTATAAATTCAAACCACTTGGACTACACATGTTACAGCTGGGATTTTAATTTCACATGACGCAGGTGAAATGAGTCATGGCCTGTAGCAACCTTAAATCTTTGCCCATACAAGCAGTGGTAAAATGTGAACAGTCAAAAATAACTCCTAGTATGGATATAAGAAACAGTACAGTTGAGATCACAGTTGGTCTCCCTTCACTTATGGTCTCTACCAGTGACCAGCAGCAGATGCTCATGAAAAGAGTAAGAATCAGAGCAAGATCAGTGATCACTCCTGAGAATGGACTCTCATTCCTTGTGAGCAGTAGCTGAGTAAATCCTCTCTTAGTGGGCACCAGATTGCATGGGGTTTAGTGGACTACTTTGTCCTTAAGCCTTACTTGAAGTACAGGCACTTCATTATAGGAGGTTGAAGTGGGTGTCCACCTGAAGCCATCCCAGCACCTGAGATCTCTCACCCTAGTTGATGCACTATTTTGCAGGTAGTAGAGGGACCAGCTGACTCTGTAGTAAACACTTACCAGCCTCCAAAGGTTCCTTTAGCACTCAGCTAACAGCTTGGTGTTTCTACTCTTCCCCAGTGGAAAGGAGTCGGTAGAAGATCCTATGTCCCCTACATCTCTGAATAAGCTTCCCCATCTATGAGTGGTAGGAAGCTCCCCAAGGACTAAGTTGCTTCCACATTCAGGTGCATGCTTATGTGGGGAAGGGACATACCAGTGTGGTATGTGCCACGTGCAGCATCCCAATCCTGGAATCCACTCCACAAACACATGCAGCTGCCCCATCACCCTGGCTCCTGCAGAGAAGTGGTAGCACCGCTGCATGGAGAAGATGGTGACAGTGTATTAAAGTTGTCATTGCTACGTAACCTGGGGCACTCAGGAGAGCTTCCCAGCCTAAGCACTGACTCAGTGTCAGCACACACCACTTATCTATCCCTGTCTCTCAGCCCAATTGTGTTTTGAATAGTCACACAGACCAGCAGGGATGGTCCAGCTGGATCCCCAAATTGGAGAATGAGAGATGAGGACTGGAGACCTCTGTGTAGATCACTTGCTCCACAGTCCAAGACTACAGCTACTTGAAGATTTACAGAAACTGAGAAAACAAATGGCATGGAGCTCCATAGCATTGCCCCAAGCCAGTGTCAGAGCTCCAAGAGCATTCCCAAAGATATATTCAGCACGATCAGCAGGAGCTGATACCTCCAGAAAACCTAGCCAGACTGAGCAGGAAAAAGGTATTGACATCAGAGACATCATCTTAAGGCTAAAAAAAGGCCCTAAAAAAAGACATAGCTCACTATCTCCTCTAGTTCCTCCAACAATGAGAACAATAACTCTCAAAGATGGTCAACCTTGATTGAAAGTCTTTAAGCAATGGAAATTCATCATTCCATTAACTCTCACAATTTCTTCAATTTCTCATTTCCATGGCAGCAGAACAGCAGTTTTCATGTAAGCTGAGAAGCAGGCATATTGAGAAGAAATGCTCCTACGTATAGAAGGAATGAATCACGAATGCTTATACTTAATCGTAGAATATCTCAAGTTGAAAGGAACCTGTAAGAGTAATTGAGACTAACTCCCTGCTCTTCACATGACTACTAAAACTAAACCATACAACTGAAAGCATCATCCACATACTCTTTGAACTCCACATACTCTTTGAACTCTGACAGACTTGGTGTTGTGACCACTTCTCTGCAGAGCCAGGATAATAGCTGATAAAATAACAAAGAACAAAAAATTGTGTGCAGGAAATGATAAATCAGCTTTAAACTTAGATATTCTCAGGAAAATGCAGAGATATAAAACTTATTAGCATTTAAAAATGCACCTTCCAACATACAAGATGTGGTTCTGCTTCTCTACCTGTTTTGAATGAATCCCTAAGACACTTCCTTTTGCATTAAAAATACATAAATTGTATAAAGTTGTATATTTTCCTGACAAATCCATCAACAAAAAAAAACATCTTCCATTCTAAAAAGATCTGACTGTCTGGGACAACATTTAGATGTGCTGCTTCAGGTTAAGTATCATTCTCCTTCGGCTTTAAGAAACTTCTGTGTATCAAATTTGCTAAACACGTAACTGTGATGAAAGCTCCTTTCAGAAGCATCATATGTCACAAGAGAAGTGAAAACATCCATGAGTTAAGAGTCCAAAGAAACCAGAGAGGATTGGGAAAGCAGTATGAAGAGGCATCCTGCCACTCTCACAACATATCAAAAACTACAGCAGAACTGCACTGTACTGTTGTCATGGGTTCAGCAGCAGCAGTTATTTTTCTCCTTCTTGGTAGCTGGTGCAGCGCTGTGTTTTCGACTTTCGGCCTGGGAACAGTGCTTATAACACCGATGTTTATAGCTACAGCTTAGAATGTTTCAATCTGACAAAGGACTTTCTGAGTCGCATGCTCAGCCAGGGAGGAGGGGAAAACGGGAGGAAGCAGAAACAGGATACCTGACCCAAACTGACCAAAGAGGTATTCCATACCACAGCACGTCATGCCCAGGATGTAAAACTCGGGGCAGGAACCCAGAAGAGTTTAGTTCAGGGCTTGGTTGTCGGGTGGTGAGCAGTTATATCCTCTTCCCTTGTATTTCCCTGGTCATTATTATTATTGGTGGTAGCAGCAGTGGTTTGTGTTATACCTTAGTTACTAAACTGTTCTTATCTCAACCCATGGGAGTTACATTCTTTCGATTCTTCTCCCCCTTTCCTCCCCCCCTCCCCCCAGAGTGGGGGTGAAGAAAGAGGGGGGAGTGAGTGAATGGGCTGCGTGATTTACAGCTTAAACCACGACAACTGTTTTTATTACCAAAAGATGAGACAGACGTGGGAGAAATTCTTTCACGCTAACATGCAGGTTATAAACAAGAGACCTAACAATTCTCAGTTCTTTATCTAGGTGCAAAAATGTTCTTTTTAATCTTAAATCCTGTATAAAGTATGAAATGCTTTTGCAGAGAACCAAGCCATTCTTATTCAGATGGCTTACTGCCTAGTTCATTAGGAGCTGTGTTAGCTGCATGTACTTTTCAGACTATTTTATTCATATCATGCTTAAAGAAAGACTGAAAAAGAATTGTTGATATGCGCTTTGATGGCTTTGCCTTAAAAAGTAAGAGTATTTGCATGCCATATCTGATTAAAAATTTACGTTAGTAATAGTGAATTGGGAAAATTTAAACATTATCTCAAGGCAAACTACACAAAGAGTGCATACAGGTGAGTTAACAGCAGACCTGTTGCAAGCAAAATCAATAAAAATATTCATTAAAACCCTTAGCTGTTCAGAGTTAATGGTTCACTTAGAAGGTTCTCAAACACCTTAAGGGGAAGACAATGCATGATGAAGACATTTAATTAACCTTAACTCTGACCCCCATAGCAATTGCATTCATGTACCTTGCAATCATTATTTTTTTCCTATCTGCTCGGTACCACGGAGAGCACACTTTCTCATCGCCTTCTCATCACACGGATCTTTCCATCTTTTTTAAATTTCTCCAAGATAAGCATAAAGGACGCTTAATGAAATCACATGAAGAAGCATAGGCAATGGAATGAGATTAAAGATAAACATAGACGGACATGATCTCTTCTGCTGGGATGGGAAAATCTTCAAGATAGGAGAAGGCTGTAGTAAGGCAAATGCAACTGTTCCTCTCCCCTGGCTGTACCACAACAGGAGATGAATGAATAGAGGGCAGGATTTAGAGGAATAGTCAACCTTTTCTTTTACATGCAAGAGAAATTACATGATTCAGGGAATGAGAAACACTGCCAGACCACTCTCCTGCCTTGATGCCCCTGTTTGTAAGAAATAACAACCAGGGCTTTCCCATGGACAGCAAAGTAACAAGGCCGTGAGAGGTAAGATGAAGGATAGGACTTCTATCTATCCTATCCTAGATAGGCTAGTCTAGGGTGAGGAACAGACTGGTTCAGGCTTCTTCTCAGAAAACTTCCCCGGTTTTTGCTAACACTCTTTGTAGTCTCCCCACCACCAACACTGTAACCACAATGGGAGCCCCAGTCTGGGAGCTGTTAGAGATTTATTCACTAAAAGCTTTACAACTCAGGATCCAAATGCACAGCAAATTCACACACGAGTGTCAAGAACGCCTGAAAAAACACCATTTGGAAAAAGGAAAAGACAGGATTTTCAAGACGTGAATGAAAAGTGCCTGCTTTACAGACAGAATTCCTAAGTGTTCGCAGGGGTCTACGAGGACACAGAGGTTTAATGGAAAGCAGGAAGAGTGCCACACTTCAGAGGAATGCTCTGCTATGGGAGGTGATGTAAGAAAAGTGTCAGTTCCCTGCCCAGCAAAGAAAACTCAGAGAGGAAACCAGAAAGGTCTTTAAAAAGCAGATCTACTACAAGCCAACATGCATTAAGCCTTAACCTGCACTGAAAGAAAAGCAAAAAACACAATTGAAATATATATTAAGAAGTTATTTGGAGGAGAACTACTCTTCGTGCACCAAAACAAAACAGACTTTCTAAGACAGGACAGTTACAGGAAATAGTGCCAAAAAAGAATGCAGACCATTTAGGAGAGTAAGATTTTGTATATACTGGATTATTTTTCCTTGACTACTTTCACTGTAACGGGTGATATCGGAGAAACTAACCCAAAAATCCTCTAAGTCAATGAAGAGGCTGCCATCGGCTTTATCTGATAACAAATCCAGGCCCAAAGAAGATAAGTGCTGTGTGTGTACTTTCTGTCATTGATAAATGATGGAACTGAGAAGAGCTATTTTCCAGCCTTAAACCAGTTCCTTTGAATTCAGCGAAGTGCAAGTCATGGCTGAATGCATCATCCTCTGACATACAGTCTCTGCCAGGGCACCACACGGCTCTTTTAAACAGCACGATACAGCAGCATATCCTGCTGCAGATATGAGAGCAGCTCAAGCACTCACACATTAATAGTTGGACTTGATGATCTTAATGGTCTTTTCCAACCTGGTTGATTCTGTGATTAGTGAAGAGCATATACTATGCTCTAGGGGATCTGGTTGATCCCCCTGGCCCATGTTTGCCCGAAGATGTATGGATATGTTTTAACATCCGGAAATCTCAGAACAAACATAGGTGCTTACATAGCCTGTCTCGGGCTGCCCAGGATATGGAATTCAGTCTCAGCAGAGATTATATGGTTTTTTCAATCCCCAGATCCACTCCCTTGGAAGATGCTAAAATGAAGTCACCTCAATCCTGTTTCATTGATGAGATTTGATGTGACGATCGGCCAAGACCTCACAACCTGAGAGAATGGCCTTTCACATCCATATACCAAGCAAAATTCTGAACCCATTACTTGCTGGAGTAGACAGCATCTGTATGATGTTGGCCTTGATGAACTTAAAGGTATTTTTCATCCTAAACAATTCTATGATTCTATGTCATGGTGCAATCTGTCAAAATAAATGACTTGGAAAGATCAACACTGGTGAAAGATACCGGGGAGAGACAGACACATGGCTTAGATGGGAAAAGTCAAACTCTTCACCAAGGCTCTGATTTGTGCCCATAGTGCTTTGGTTATTCCTTAGACCTGACTTTTCAAAGACTTGCAGACCTGCTTACCATCAACAGACCTGCCTGCAGGTGAGCTTAGAAAGCACAAAGAGATAGTCCAGACCCTGCATGTGGGAGCTGTAATATCACTGCTCTTGTTTCCCTGGTAGAAACTAAGCCCTACATTTAACTCCAATGCCCAGGTATTGACTGTGCTTGCTAAGAGTGAGTCTAGTGGCACATCAGAGCAGCAAGTTTGGCTCCTTTCTTTGAACCAGACATGGCAACACCCCTAGCCTGATCGACCCGCTCTTGAACACGCATCCATGAATCCTGGGTGCTAGACCAAAACCCAGTGACTCCAAGGAATTTTTGGTGGAACTGCAGAAGACTCAGTCTGGCACAGAGATGAATGACTTTTTGATAAATACTCCCTGTCTTACCTTTGAAATCCATATGTTGCTGATAGCCCAGCTATTGCACCATATTGGAAAACAGTGGGGACTTTTTGCTCTGCCAGCTCTTGTTTGAGCCTACCTTCTAGTTCAACGCTGCCGTGAACTTTTGCCTTCATGCAGTATTTTGCTATCCAAAGCATGAAAAGTATGAGAAAAACATCCAGCATCCTAGAAGGAAATTAGCATCCGGCAGCCTAATAACCCATTCTCTGCATCACATGCAGGGTGGTGTAATTAAAGCCGTAAAATATTCAGAATTGATTTCTGCATTTGGAAGATACATGCACCACATAACTAATGATGGCCACTGCTGTGTGCCTGGGAGAGGAATCCTTCCCCCAAAAGGCTGTTCTCCCTAGGAAGCCTGCTGGTCCTATCCTGCCTTTCCCAAGAGAGATGAAGGTCAGATAACCCAGGTAGCAAGTACATTCAGCTCCTGCCCAGCCCCAGCTCAAGCAGTCACAGCTCAATGCTTCAAAAATTGAGATGGGTTGTTCTGCTGCAGAAAATCCCTTGGACATGTTTATGCTCTCACCCAGATGCACACTCAAGCCCAGCAGCTTGTCCTGCAGTAGCACTGTGCTAATGCACAGCAGCAACCAGCTTCTGCTCACCCACTTGGTAGCGACTGAACTCATCCGCAAAGCAAGGGGCACCAGACACCAGGACATTAACAAGATGCACCCACACATTCACAGCACTTGTGGAATTGGTCCCAGTTCCCAAAAGGCTGATGATTTACCCATGCAACTCACGGCACAGTGAAGTCTTCTGCTCTGAGGATATCAGCACTGCTCACTGTCATAATATGTCATAATATGACCTCACAATTTCTTATTTTAAAAATAGCTTTTTCTGTGATTTCCATAGACAGAAAGACTTCCCCAAGCAAGGATTTGTTTTGATGGTCCTAGTTTTGCTTGACAAGGGTGAAAGTTTCCCCAGGTCTGCCATGATCCCTTTGAAAGCAGAACAAATTCCCTGATTTAGAAAGTCTTAAAAGAAGCATGAGAATTCAAGAGGAAAAATCTTTCAAACAGAGTCAATGGGCAAGAGTGCTTTAAGTTGTACAGTGAACAGAAGCATCTGATCTGCTTTAAGAGATCTTTAGATGCTGTATTAACAATTTTCCTCCTCTGATTTCTACTGCTAATCCAGCCACTGCAGTGACAGCTTTGCCAGGTCTCACTCATCTCACCGCATGGCAGGGTTATGAAACCAGTGTGCTCCTTGCAAAGCCAAAGCCGGTACTTCCTTACACGTACTGGGCTTAAGATAAAAGCGGAGGAGAGGGAGCTGCTGCAGCCAGAAATTATACAGTCACGAAAGAAACAAATGGGATCTATCTTAAAACCCTTTGTTAGGTGATCCCCAGGGTGATGCCTCCTGCCCATCCACCTCAACACAAGAAAGAAGCTGATGGTCCCTATAGCCAAGGTCATCTCTGCTGTGCTAGACCTGCTGCAGAGCAGCAGTTATCCCAACCTATTACATGGAACAAAACCCATTACCAAAAACCCTGGACATCAGAGCCAGCAACTGCAAGAGTTCATTTTAAAATCCAATGGTTTCTCACACTGTATTTGATTATGAGAACCAGAAATTCTTCTGGCATATGCAGCTAATAGAGCAAACGCAGCCTGAGGTCCAGCCTGCAGCCAGCTCTGAGCCTGGACAAAATTATTCCCACAATTCAGCTAAAATTTGCTGCTTGTCCTTTCAAATTAAAAAAACAGGAGAAAAAAAGCTGTCTTGTAGAGAAAATCAGATGATTCCCCTTGATTTATATCTACAGTCTTTAGGAGGTGTAAGAAACAATAATGACCTGCTACTGAAACGTCTTGCTTCTGAAAGCCAAAACCAATCTGAATAAAACGTTCATTGATCAATATTCTCCCACCATTTTCCACCAATTAAGCCTGTAAGTTAACTGTACCTTAAGAAATATGCCAGAGCAAAGGCTTCATGGGCCCGGCCTTGGCTGTTCACCAGTGGAAAATAAAACCTGCTTAATTTTTCTGCTATAATAATTATCTAACTTATTTCTGGAAGTAAATAGTTGAGGAAGGATGCGATGCGCAGCACAGAAGATTGGGCTGTGCCCATGTTTTGCCTACTGATAAGGGACAGTTTTGCTGTCCCTTCGAGTGCCTGCAGCACCAGCATCAACCTCTGCAAGCATCTGGAGAGAGAAACGAAAAACAGCCCTCCCAACAAAGCTAAATCCCACTGCCAGCTGACATTTGTTTCTTTTTTCTATACATTTGTCTAATTAAGAAGACAAAGTGCCATTTTAATTTTTACATAAACTCTTAAGTTCAATGGGGATGCATTCTGCAAACCAAACAAGGATTTATTAAGATAATAACGCAAGCACTTCATAAAAATTTAAATGCCTGCTATGAGCATCTTTTCCATGGAACAAAGAGGCCAAGAAAATCTCTTAAGCTAGAGGAGGGATCTGCAGTAGTAAACAGCATCAGCAAGCCCATGCCCAACACGTGTGGGATGTCCATGTGCACAGTGGTGGCTTCCTATATCTGAGGCCACTCTCCGCCTACGACACTGAGGCTTCAGCAGCATTGTAGCTGTGTGCCAGCTTTGCACCTTTTCAAGCACAGGGGTGCACTAGTTCAAATTAATTGTTTCATTTACAAGGACCTCAGCTAGGGGGGAAAGCATATTAGTTTCCCTGGCTTGTGCTGCATCATCTGTTTACAGCACCATAGTTAATCAAAGAGAGAGGACATGAAGATCTTTTTTTGCCAGTATGGCAGGAAAGAGTGTGAAGCTTTAATTGACCCCTCGAGAGACAAAGTGAAAAGCTTACAGAATTAGTTCAATTTTTAACACAAGGGCACTTTTTCTCTTCAGTTCTGCTCCGGAGACTGAAATAAAGGGTCACGCTCCCAGCTCCTGGCTGTCCTGGGTACAGGTGCTGTACCACCTCCTTACCTGAACCCTTACAGTAGCAATGCGGATATTGATACCTATGGGAATGACTCACAATAATCCCTTAAGCCCCATAATTGCAAAATGCTGACTAATGATTTTGGAGGCTGGGGCATAATGAATTCATTTCTGCATGACGTGCCTGATGATGGTAGAGTGATCTGCCTCACTTATCTGGGCTAGGCAAGGTGTTCCCAAAGGCAACATGTCCTGGGTTAGTCTGCCAAAATGGTGTCGAGGTCCTCCTGTTGGTAACCAGGACTTTGTGGGACCAAGGATGCTGTCCCATGTGTCACATCCCCCATTCCCCCCCAAAACATGGAGGCACCAAGGTGGATTTAGCAGTCACAGCACTGCAGCAGGCTCTCAGCAGGGTGGGTGAGGAGGAAAGATGGCCTTTGTTACTGAAGGAAAACATTGCTTTTGCCTGACAAACTGTTCCAGTTATCTCTATCAAATCAGGTTTTCCACTCTCCCCTTTCATTCTGGGAAGGAGACAGACCAAGAGGCTAAAAATACATGTAAAGAAACAGATGAGCTTCTTACTCACTCCTCCCTACAGGAAGATTGTACAAAAGTGAGGACAGGCAGAGATTAGCTGGCTGGCCAGATGAGGAAAGGTGTGCTACAGGGCAGTTTGTGATGGCAAGACTTGGTAATGTCTGCCCTACATAAAGTGTGCTGTCACATCTGGAAAGATGGACAGCAGCTTCCAGTGTCGAATGTTATTGAGGACTGCTACAGTTTGTTCCCAGTGATGCAGGAGAGCTCTGAATCTCCTTTCTTTCCTCTCTGAGTTAACCTGAAGGACAGAGGCAGCAATTTCCTTAGTGGACCTGGTAGTCAATAAGTTGCCACAAAGTCAGCTGATAATCAATGGTTTAACACGTGGAATTTCCTGGAGAAGATGAGCCCAAGGCTATATTCATGCTACAGTGAACAATTCTTCTAGCCAAAAAAGCTATTTACAAAATAAAAAATAGCCAAAAAAAGCTATTTGCAAAAGACCCATTTGCAATTTGCACAGTCACTCCCCAGATGTAGACACCTATGTGGCAACCATGAAAAAAGTGCTTTTAGATAGCAGCAATAACTTCTGTTTCAACTAAAAGCTATTACTTCTCCTTCCAAAAATCATTTTGCCCTTATACCACTGCACCTCCAACAATGCTATCATAAATAATGGACATACTCAACTGTGTGGCAAGAAAGCCTAAACAACACCGAGGCTGCTACTCACTTAGATTATTCTAGTCATGTTTCCTCTCTGCTGTAACAAACATTAAGTTTCCCCTCTTCTTCTCAAACCACTGTGACACTCATGACCACATCTGAAGAAAGTTCCCTGCAAGCCCCCAGCATTATGCAGCCTCATTAGTAGCTTTGATTATTTATTCGGCTCATCTCCAGCTTGCCTGCATGACGTTAGTCTGTCAGGCCTGTGCATTGATTCATATTGCTGGTGGTTAACACACTTCAAGTGCCAAAGGCAAGCCAAAGGGCAAAGCCAAAAATAGGTGGTAGCATCAGCTGGGAAAAGTAACTGATTGACTTGATGTCAGTGACCCCATGATGATCCTATTGAGCTGGTGTTTAATAGAAGGCATTGAAAAAGAAGACTTCATGCCTAAGGACATATTGATAACTTCACGGAAATGACCATTACCCAGCACTGCTATTCTGGAGTTGTCTTTTTAATAATTGCTAATCTCATTTAAGACAAGAAAAACTGTAGTTTACTCCAATGTTCTGTGTCTATAGGGAGGTTTCATTGCGTTCTTCCTTTCCTTTCTCCAAAGCACCAGATGCTAGATGAAATTAGACAGTAGTTTGAACCATAATGCAAAAATATAGCCATAAGAAACATTTGTATTGCCTTAAAAAGGCTGCTGGAACCAGACATCCAGATCCTGGTCCTCATTTGAACCAGTTTTCCTTTCTTCTTCACTGCAGCATCATTATGGATGTTGACTAAAGATGTTACCAAAGTTGTCCTACATATAATGCCTCTGGGACACCTGAACAATGGCCCATTGACCATCTCCTGGTTTTCGTGAGCAGGGCAGGAACATTACCTTCAGCTTTGTGTGGAAATGACCAGTTTTGACATCTTCATCTGCTACTAAAGGAAAATGACAGCCCATTCTTCATTTTGTGGGATTCAGTTTTCTTCAAAGTGTTTACTCTGACTTTCCAAATCAAACTGTCACCTAGAAATTCTCCATCGCTATAGCAAATTGTTAGTGATAAGTATTGTCGCCAAAGGAGGCAATAGATGCATAGAAAACAGCTTTATTTTTAACTCATCCCTTAAAAAGCATAATGACCCCAGAGCTGTCCCACAGGAGTTATCCTTTATCACCACTGGATGAATGTAAATTTTTCTGGTTTGCAAAGCCCAGATCATCCATATTCATGGCAAACACATAAAGTTCCTGTCAAAAGGCTTTAATCAGACACAAGGCAGAACGCAGGTTACTCTTGCACCAATAGCTCCTGATATGTTGATCTACAAAGTGTCATAGCAACCAGTCCTGCAATGGGCTGAATTTTCCCTGAGTTATGCCAACAACTCAAACCACGTCTCGGGATGCAGGCCAGAGCGAGGAACGAGCCCCAGGGACTGTCAGCACCCTCCTCTTCAAGCTGCTAAGTTCCTAAGTTAACTTATATGAAGAAAAAAAAGACATGAAGTGAAAAAACAAGAAGAGTTTGGGCTGAAAATGTTCTTTCCCCTGGAAAGAAGCAGTACACAAAAGTTGAAGCATTATATTCAGGAGGAGACATTGAAAAAGCTGGCTGCTGGGATGGGATCTGGCTTTAGACATAACATTCTTCCTAGCTGTCAGTCTTGACAGCACCCTTAAAGTTTAGCTAGCTGTGCTGTGACTTTTGAAATGTACCAGCTTGTAACAGGAGACACATATCTATCCTCAACTACACTGCTCCAGCCCAGCAAAGCTCATGAGGGACCAGCACTAGAGAACTCTGCACCCTGCGGGATCGTGACCTGGACATTCCAGGTGTAGTAGAAATGCCAGAATAACAGTGTGGCCATGATGTGGCATCAGACATGAAAGCCCAGATGTTCTCCAGCCACAGAGCATCCCACTGCAAGGCACAGTGTTATGGTTCCCACTACGTCTGCAAAAGCACCATGAGACTCCACTGCCTTACAGCAGGCACCTGCAACAGTCAGGCAAGACAGCTTTTCCCACATTGCTTTTCCTGTGTTTCCTCCCAGGTCTACCCATCACACTGCAATCAGCCTTCAGACACCCCTCATCTCCTTGAGACTCACATTCTCACCTCTTCACACACACACACCATGTGCTTCCTGTACTCTGCTGGGGACAAGGAGAAAAGTGGAAAGGGGTCATATCCCCCTTCAGGAAATACTGATTGGATTATGGAAAAAATGGACCATTATAGACCAACAAACAGCACACCCAGAGGTGACATTCCCCAAATAAACGATTACTTAAGGATTAGTCACGCAGCTGTACCAAAGGCATATGGCTGGCTTTGCAGGAAGGATTATTGCAGCAAAGATGAATACAGATGACTGAAGCAGCCGGGGCAGGGATACATCCTTCTACTTCAGCTGGGTATAAAGCTTCTGCCTTGAGGTCTCTTTACCCATGTTTGGCATCTCTTAGGTGTTTTCACAGCACTGCACTTGGTCATTATGAAAGGAAAGGAATCCTTTGCAAAAAGAAAGGAATGATGCAGCAAAACAGTGATTTCCCAAATAATCCTTGATCAATGCACAAAAAATCTTTCCCATCCAGCTGGTAGTTTCTGAAGGACAGCAGAAAGTCAAGAGCTTTCAGTGGCAGAATTCACAGGGGTACCAAGGGGACTCTTGTCACAGCCTGAGCACACGGCCCTCATTGCAGACACCACTCCAAAAGGCCATTCCTTTCAGTGAGCTGAGGACAGGGTGTTCATGACCCACTTCAGACCCAGAAGCTGCACTTGCTTTGAGGAAAACTGGTCTCTGCAAGGCCTTAATCCATGTTTCAGCCCTGATAAGGGTGGAAAAAGTGCTGCAGACAACTTCACTATAGTTTTGGATCAACCCCTTGTCTGTTGCTTTAATAATTGCAGTGTTTAGTATAGTGGAGACCAGCAGCTTTTTAGGAGGAAGCACATGCCCTTTGGTTGCTCTGCTTTTTCCTATTGATGATTTATTGAACTTATGACTCTGTCAAGAAAAACCCATGGCTATTACTTTCTTTTGGAGGGGGAGGATGAAGAGGGTGATGAGGCTCACCTTTGGTGCTGAGCCACCAGCAGATGTAAAGCCATGTGGTGCTCCCCAAGAAGGGACCAAACTCCTGCTCTCACATAAACCCACTCATAATCACCCACTACTTTTGTCATAGTGCCCATAAAATCATGAACAAGACTATTACAGAAGAGATTTGGTAGCAATGGGCCTCAATTTTAGCAAAGCTCCTCTACCTACATACTTTCAGATGCTTGCCAACAGCAAAAGAAGTATCAAGCAGTTTGCAGGTGACCAGAGAGACTCGATTATTATCTCTCTTCTTACTTTTCCCCCATAGCCATAGTTCTTTTCTACACTGCCTCCCCAAGGTAGGAAGCAGATGATTTACGCCAGGTCCTTGCAGAGTTCTCGGAACACATTGCATCACTGTGCGACTATCAGCAGGTTTTCCCAATGAACACACGCCCGGAGGAGCGGAGGTGGATGCAGCGTGTTTGACATCTCCATGCCCGGCCTCTAGTTTCTGCTTGCTTTGTCATCCTGCGCTTTATCGCTACTGAGCAGGATCCTGGGGGGTTCCGATGGGCACAGCTCTGCCGGGCAGCCAGGCCCCGGGCAGGGCTATCCCCAGCGAGCCGAGCCGGGAGGATCCCATGGCTGGTCCGAGGGGTCCCTCTGGTGATAGGAAGCGGCGGCGGCCGGGAGCAGAGCCGGGGCTGCTCCGGCTCTTTCCTGGCTGAACGCTGCCCACGAGCGGGTTTGTGTCCCGGCGAGCCGGCCCCAGCACTCTGCCCTCTGAATGCCCACCCGGGTGAGCAGCCTCCTCTGGGTGCCCCCGGAGCATCCCAGCGAGGCGGCGAAATCACAGAACCACTGAATGGTTTGTGCTGGAAGGGACCTTAAAGCTCGCCCAGTTCTAACCCCTGCCGCAGGCAGGGACACCTCCCACTAGGTCAGGTTGCTCCAAGTCCCGTCCTGCCTGGACTTGAATACTGCCAGGTGTGGGGCAGCCACAGCTTCTCCGGGCACCCTGTGCCAGCGCCTCACTGCCCTAACAGGGAGGAACTTCTTCCTAAGATCTCATCCCAACCTCCCCTCTTTCAGTTCAAGGTCATTCCACCTTATTCTATCGCTGCATGCCCTCAGAAAGGTCTCTCACCAGCTTTCTTATGCCTTTAGGCACTGAATCTGCTCTAAGGTCTCCCTGGAGCCTTCTCTTCTCCAGGCTGAACAAGCCCAGCTCTCTCAGCCTGTCTCCATAGCAGAGGCGCTCCAGCTCTCAGAGCAACTCTGTGGCCTCCTCTGGACAACCTCCAACAGCTCCATGTCCCTCTTGTATTGTGGGCCTCAGATCTGAATGCAATACTGCAGGTGGGGTCTCATGAGAGCAGTGGACCAGAGTCATTTCCCTTGACTGGCTGGTCACATTCCTTTTGATGCAGCCCAGGATACAGTTGGCTTTCTGGGCTGCGAGCGCATGCTGCAGCCAGCTCATGTTCATTTTTCCATCAGCCAACACCCCCAAGTCCTTCTCTGCAGTGCTGCTCTGAATCTCTTCTCTGCCCAACCTGTAGCTGTGCCTGGGATTGCTCTGACCCGGGTGTAGGACATTGCACTTGTCATGGTTAAACTTCATCAGGTTGGCATTGGCTGTCTCTCAAGTGTGTCAAGGTCCCTCTGTTTGGCATCCCTTCCCTCCAGCATATCAACCACATCAACAGAGACCTGTGGGATCTGATTCCATGGTGGTGTGGGGCCCATTGGGTCAGGCAGCATTCACCAGGCTGATGCTAGTAAACCCCATGCCAGGGGATGTAGGATTACTTGCCTCTATAGCAGTGCCATTCCTGGTGTGTCCCCACAGCATCCTTCTCTCTCTTACACCTCAGATCAGGGACGGGACAGCAGGTCACATCCTAAAGGAAAAATGAGACACTGCCTACACTCAAGTTTCTCAGGCTGCAGATAATGTCTTTTAACAGTTAGAACTTTCAAGAACAAGAAATACTATTTCTCCCTGGGCTTAAGGCAATGAATCAACAGTCCCTCCGCACAACACGGAAAGCAGGGACACGATCACATATCCCAAACTCACACACTTGCAGCATTTTGGGAAGAAAGAGAGTGGGGAAAGAATGGATGATCTCAGTGCAGTGGGCAGAGGATGGACCAAAGGTGATACTCAGATCACTGCAGTTCAGCAGCTCATACCAAACGAACTGGCTTCAAATACCTTTCCCACAAATCACCTACAGCACACTCCCACTGATGTAGCCCAAAATAGCAAAATCTTCTTTAGAAATTGAAATACAGCCACGATTTACATTTCCAAATCACTAGATTGAAGGTATGGCTGATTCACCATCGCTAATGACCTGTCAAACCTGTGCGAAGGAGGTCAGATCCAAGGAGGATTTTCTAGGCCCTCCCTGGGCTCAGGGGAGACGGCGGAACTCTGCTAAGTGAAAAATAATGTGATGCTGGTCCCAGTCCTCTTTTCACATTCATTTAGCCAGGTGTGATGCTCTCAACAGTGGTAGCAATGTATTACTCTAACACAGGTGTCATTTAGCAGAGGGTCATGTCTGCTTTGTTCCCTAAACAGCCTTTAAAAAAAGCATTCTGTCAGACCTTCCTATTTGGGTCATTCCCAAATCATGTTCTGTGATACAGTCATAGAGACAGATGTAGAGTGTTTTCACCTTGAAGTAAGTGTGATGGCAAAAGAATACCTGTGGGAAATTTCAAGGGGTGAGAGCAGTCCTTCCAACTCCCCTGGGGGTCTGACATTACATACTCCTCAGGCAAAGGAATTATTAACTTGTTTCATTCATGCCCTTTAGCAGGAAGCAGAACTAAGTGCAAATCCAAGTCCTGACTATTGCAGCTTTCATGCCTAATTTCGCATCATAGTTTTTTCCAGCTCTCATAAGTCAGTGTTTATCATCTGAGAAGCTCAGCTTTTATGGAAGAAGAAAAGTCTGCCTCTCAGGCCTCCCGTTTGCGGAATACGGACGTTTGCAGTTGCGCCCTTTCAGAGGGCAGGGTGCTAGCTCTCAAGGCAGCAGGAAGGTGTTTTATAAACCAGTGAGGATGGTGGCTCAGCAATCACTGCTGAATCATCTCTTAAACAGACCACATGGATGGATCTGCTCTTGTTCCAGCACTGACACACTGCAGAAAGGTCCCATCTGAATATATCCCAGATGGTGGCAATGCTCCCTCTGACATCTCAACTCTCAGAGCTCAGTCTTGACGCCTCATGGGTACTTTTGCTCCATGATAACTATTGTCCTTATGTCCACAGCCAATGCACAGAGCTCACATCATGACCAAGCATCTCACTCTGCTGCAGAACACAGACAGCTTTGCTCACAAGCAGTTTTCTTTGCAAAGGTGCTCACACTCTCCATATGCCATTTATAGCCTAACAGTGAGGAGCCACAGGTGCCATGCAGCAAATGCTTTGCTCTTATTACTTAGCAGCAGCATCAGGTATTGCTGCAGTCTTCGAGCTCTGCTGCCCATGGTGTACTCGTGTTTATTGCTTCCTCTGCCTGGAAGAAGAGCACTAGGGAGGGACTTTATGCTGTGTTTTATGCTTATTTTACTTTCTTCACATTAGAACTGCATCAAGTTCTGTTTAAAATGCCAGTCTTATTCCCCAGCGAGGCAATCCTCACCCTCAGAGATGCAATTCCCTCCACAGCTCTTGCAGTTATTAATGAAATTCTCCTCTTTCTTGGCACCATTAACAACCAAGCACTTCAGAACAGGGAGCCTGCTCCCCCACTGAAGCAAGCAGGCATACAGACAGACTGCTCTTGATTCTAATGGGCTCAAATCGGGCTGCAAGTTCAGCCTCAAACTGTGCATCTCCACCTGTGATGGACTCAGGCTCTTCACCTTATTTGCAGAGGGCAAAAGCATTCAAACGGCTTCTTGCAAGAAGATGTGAAGGTCTAAGTGTGAAATCAATATTGGGGATACTAGGCTTGACCCAACAATGTTTTAATTGCACAGTCTCCCTTTTCCCAACCCAAGCTGGGAAAGAAGAACTGAAATTTGCCTCACAAGCACTGCCATGCCAACGACAAAGCAGCAAGGACCTTGCATTTCAGAAGCTCTCTGGAAGCTTTGGTGTTACCAAGAAACGTTGAGGAACTTCAACACCTTCTCCAAGTTTAGCACATCACAGTGTGCTGCGCAAAGAATCCATAAGCTCTTTTCTGCATCCAACTCTGGGACGAGAAAGACATTTGAGACTGAGACAACTTCCTAAAGAGTCACCTAGTTGTTGCCAAGGTCCCACACATGCAGAGGTATTTGTTTATGCTTTGAAGATTTAAAGTGTTCCTGTGATATAAATAACAGGGGCATCCACCCCTGTCATTTCTACCTGCTGGAAGTGGGAGGACATGGCTGGAAGGGAGAAGAGTGGTGGCTTCATACAAACGGTGGTCAAATCTCACCATCCCCTGGCCCTGACAGGCAGCGAGTGAAGCTTCTTTGTGGCACCCACGTAAAGATCAAGCTGTTCAAAATCTTGCCTGAGTATGGCTCTTGGAGGATGATTTTCCCACACACCTGAAGGAAGAAAATGTGCCCACAACAAAATTGGGATATAAACATATGAAGTGTGAAGCTGAATGCTTATGGTGCCTTTATGATGCCTCAAAATCCATTAAGAAGTCGGTTTGTTTTCCAGAAGGATTTGATTCTACTTAGGGAAAGGGTGAAGGCGTTCACTGCTCTTAACTTCAGGCTTCCTCAAGAATCTTCTCTCTTTTTCCCCCCATGGGAAGCAAAGGCAGGCATGGACCCCACCTCTTTAGCACATCCAGATACGTTGGTGCCTATATACCCAGAGATGGCATTTGCACACAGTGTGCCAGATTTGGGACTGAAAAGCATAACATTTTTCCCTGCCTAATTTTGGGAGAGAGGTGGGGGGATACTTATCCTTGTCCAGAAAAAAACTGATAGAGCCATGAGCACATCAGGATGTCCCAAAATTAGTGGTTGATGCACAATATCAATTCAGTTCCTAACCCATGTGCACCAGGATGCTGCTTTTAATTAAATTAGCATAAGCTATCTCTGACATTCTGATTTAATCTTAGAGACTCAAGGCTTTATCCCAGTAAATGTAGAAATTGTGAACTCATCTTGGAGTCATTTCTTCACGTTTCTCTGTACACCCACTGTTTCTATTGTCCTAATGATCCAGTTTGCCTTTGCTGGCTGGCATGTGTGTGTTGCAGACCAAACCAATGCCTCGTTCTCAAAAGGAGAGAGTAAATTACTAGAGTGGCTTCTTTATTGCAGAGTTGTGAGACAGAGGAGCCTTACAGCTGTCATCTTCCCAAAAGTCATCCTGAGCCTCGGGAAGAAGTGTTAATTGAGAGCAGTTTGTGGTGGGCTTGAATCTGCTCCTGCCCTGTTCTCAAGGGCAGAGCTCACATAGGTCCCTTGACCGTTCTGCATCAAACAAGGAAGGCTGCACAAAGGCTATTCTCCCTGGGCTATTTCCTCTCTTTTAAAAGCAGTTTCACACTGTCAAGTGCTGTGAAAAATGCCATGGATAGCTGGGAGCCTTATTCAGTATGCAATGTGCAGCAGGAATAGGTCATGCTGCATTCCTCAAGCAAGGAGCATCCCTGCACTCTCTTTGGGTAGCATTAGTTTCAAGCCTCTTGCACATGGAGCCTCTGGACCACACTGACCCATCAGGCCAGGATCTTATGTCCAAATCACTGCCTACCACCTTCTGAAGGTCTCCCTCCTTGCTGGGTTTCTGCCACCCAGGCAGCTGAGTGGCAACCCAAAACCCATCCTGAATCCTTCAGCAGATCAGCAATTTGCTTCAGGTGGTGTTCTGCTTGCTGGTTTTCTCATGTCAATAAATGCACTGAATGTAAAACAATATCATCCTTACAGTGACTATTTCTAGCTCTACAGCAGATTAAAACTGAATCTGCTGATGTTTCAAAACTGGCAAAATCATGCATCTGTGGCACAATCTTTCATGTTAGGCAGACTGTTTTAATGGTGGGATGGCTCATATTAAAAATTCTAGGTTTATGAAATGCACTTTGAGATGCTTGACCATAGCAACATGAAGCTCACTTGCTTTGTTCTTTAAAGGTAACGGGAACCTACTCTACTGCAGGGTCATTACCAACTTAGTTGTGACTCTGCTGCTTTTCTGGTGCCACTGCATTGAATCAGAGAATCATAGAATAGTTAGGGTTGGAAAGAACCTTAAGATCATCCAGTTCCAATCCCCTGCTATGTCTTCTTTTGATTCAGCAGCTGGATCTTTTCTGGGTTTTCACAGTCCTTCCACCTGCCATTGGGAACTCACCCTCTTCTCCTGCTGTAGGTCTAACTGCGTCCCAGATATTCCAACCTACAAAGGCTACCATCTGACCTGTGATCAAACAAGCAATGTCCATTTGTACACAGAGAGCTGAATAAATGGAGCCAGAATGCTGCCTTCTAGAGACCCTCCTCTGTGCTCATGCTGGTGCTTCCCTGTCATTGCAGAAAAGCCTCCTGCTGTTTCAGGAACTTTCCAGTTTATCAAGATCATGCACAACAACCTGCGATCACACGCGTTGCAAGATAACTTCATATATTCAGACTCAGGAAGAGATGGGTGTCCCAACTCTCCTTAAGACAGCTCACATGGCTCAGGAGGAAGACTATAGGCTGGGGAGGGTGGGTGAATCCCACCTTGCAGCCCATCTTCCATCCCAGGACAGTGGCCACAATGATGTGACTGAGGTTGCTCCCGGACAAGGCCGTTCCCTGTGGACAGCCCACGTTTTGACAGTGCCAACACCCCTTGCTAGAGCGATGGATTCACATAATCATCATCTCTCAGCCCATATAACATTTAAAGAGCCGGACTGGCATCGCACCGTCCTCTCCAAGACAGCAGCAGAGAGTGCAGTGTGCTCAGCAGACAATTAAAGCAAGATCCATGTGATTTTACAGCGAGGCTTGGTAGGATTCAAGGTTTATTTTTTCTGTGAGCTGCTAATTAAAAGCAACATTAGTTTCTGGTTGTCAGCTTTTACTGGCAGTTAGCATCACTGTTCTCCACACTGTCTCAGTGCCCATGGTGGTCCTTTTTAATGCTGGCACCTCCCTGGTGCTCAGCTGGGGGTGCTTGCAGCATCCAGAGCTGATGGAAGATTATAACCAGTGATGCAGGAGCAAGAGGCAGCACCAAAAGTGCTGTCTATCGATATTTCACAATTAAAAACTGAGTCTTACTGAGCCTCCTTGTAGCTATGCAGCGCCTTCAATACAAAATAGGTTTGCAGATACAAAGCAGGCTTGCAGCTTTTGGTGGAAGGACCTTGTGAGGGAGCTGGGTACCGCTCCATCAGGCTGCTCACACTATGACTAACTATAACTAACAATGTTTTCAGGTTTGCAGATGTTACATTTCAGCCTGGCTTCCTAAGGGGCTGGTTATCCCAAAACAGTGACGGTCTTAGCTGTGGCTTCATGCCCAGGAGCGGCTTGTTAAGGTTGGACTTGATGATCTTGAAGGTCTTTTCCATCCTAGTTGATTCTATGATTCTATAATTGTGTGGCTGATTTGCTGTGCGGCAAACACCTGATGTTTGCCTCACAGTATTATGGAAACAGCCAACTCTGCTCCCTCAAAACATCTTTAAACAGTGCACTTGTGAAGAGGGGCTATTTTTTAAGCAATAGCTCAGGCACCTGCCTCCTGTCACCTCCACTCTGCAGCAGAAGCAGGGCAACGCTGTCTGACTTAACCCTGAGAGACATCTCTATCACATCCCCTGCACTACAAGGCGTGCAGGTACTGTTACCCACGGCCTTTAGCAAAGGAAATGCAAAAGCGTCAATGCCCAGAGTTATTTGCCTTGCCAAGTGGAAGTGCTTGTTCTCACTCCCCTGTGGAAATCCAAAGACCATAACAGTACCTGACACCTGCCCCAGGGGGTGTGAGCCCTCTTAAACTGCCCTGCCATAATCTAGACAAGAGGTTAGAAGAAACACATGTAATCATAGCTCAGCTTTAGGTAGCAGAGGTGGGATGCAGTTTGCTCACTCATCTGCACTGGCACACAGTGCTGCCTGCACATGGATGCCACCGCAGGTCTCAGCATCAGCAATAATGCCCACAAGCATGGTCCATCAAGCTGCTTACCTGGCTCAGCATTTCTCACACAGCTGTGTTCAAAATGTGATTGATTCAGAGCTGCCCAGTGCTGTTGGTCTGGAATTGAAACATCTTTTAAATCTGAAGAGTTGAGAACTCTGTAAAGGATGTGAGTGCTTCCCAAGTGATAAGGCAGCACTGTGCGTAGAGCAGGGCTGGTGAAGGTCCTAAGTGGAGACCATTGCCTGAAGCAAAGAAGAGTTACTTCTGAGTCTCCTCACTTGAACACAGGTTTATTTATTCCACCTAGCTGTAACCGTGTGCCTGAGATGGCTGAGAGAGGAGCTTTGTCTGCTTGTCAAGTCAATGGAGAAGGCTGTAACTCCAAAAAGATGCTTCAACTCATAAGTATGCTACATCATTTCTGGGGTTACCTATCTCTCTCCACTGAGCATAGAGAGCAAACAGAAAGTGTTCGCTCTGTTTGATAGGATGAACACATGCTTTGATGCACCTTAGCTGCTACTCCTGTTTCTCAGGAGTAGTGCAATCACTGCAGCAGGGATTTTTTCAGCAAAATGTTTGACTTCAAGGGAGTTTTTTATGGGTTTTGTGTTTCTTATCTGAAAAATTCAAGTTCTTCAAAATTCAATCTGCACAGGGTGTTCGGGGCAGGTTTCAGCAGGTTTATGTCAAAAACTAGGGTTTAATTCAGTTTCAGAAACGGTCAGGCTGCCTCGTTCCACAGGTTCTCACTGGAGAACTCCCAACTTCCGTTTTCTTTAAACATGATCCAACCTTTCAAGTTTAATAGCCGGTATTTACAGAACACCTCCTAAACCAACGAAAAGTAAATGGTTTGATGGATATCATCTTTCAGCTCCATCATTTTTCCAGGTTTTCGGTTAGCAAAACTTTTCATGGTCTTATCATGACCTTATCGCCTTGCCCCAGAACACAACAGCCCTACAAAACATTCTCAAAAGGCAGGGAAAAGAAGATTTCCTGTTTTGAACACCTGAAGTTGCAGTGATTGCCGTTGTGTTGAGCTCCCACGGGCACTCAGGCTCCTGAAGGAAGAAATGGTAATTCGTGGGTTGATTTGGCTTTATTAATTACAAGAATATTTGGTCAAATAAAAGAGGACTCTTCCCAGTCCGTGCCCTGATCAAGCTGTGCTCAGAAACATGCAATCTGATTATCCTCATCTGAGCAAGCTGGCTGTCACGGTTTGTGACCCAGCAGGAAGACAGGTTATTAACAACTCAGGTATTTATAGTGCAGATGTCAGTAATTTGGAGTATTTAATCACAGCATACTTTGATTTGTCCTTGGCAAGCTGGTTGTGCCAAGGGTCAGGGATGCATACGGAGCTGCTCTGGGACTATCTAATATCATTTGATATTGCCTCATTCTTGTATATGAAATATACAAGAAATACAGGCCCCAACCTCTAACCAAATCATGCTGAATTAACTCATCTCCATCCAAGGCCAGATCCTCTATACCTAAGGCTCAGCTCCGTTTGGTCTTAAAGAAGCTCCGGGTGGGGATGGGGATGATTTGCTTTTTCTGACTAAGGGCATATAATTTGCTTGCAAACGGTCTCAGATATGAAATTTCTCAAATATGATGAAAAGGTCTTTTCCAAGTGCCCAGGGAAGGTGCACAAGCTAATCCTGTAGCACTGAGATGATAAAAGCACACCCTGAAGGAATGAATAATTGAAGCCCAGCCCTAAATATTAATAACATACAAGGGGAAGAGGACACTTCCCTCAACTTTGCACTTACCAAGCTGCCTGTTTGCATTTGAGCAGAGATACTCTCACAACCAGTCCAAGCTCCTTATCCTCCACTCTCCCTCCCCTGAGAAGACTGTGTCGCTCCAAACTAATGCTATCTTCATCTGAAATTCCCCGGCACATTTTGTATTCAAACCTCAAGAGAACATGGTGGTGTTTATCAGACAATGAGCTCCAAATGCAAATGGAAACAAAGGATGCTCTCTCAGTCTCCTGTCACCACGGAGGGGAGAGCAGGGTGCACAGAAGGATGGTGCACAGTGAGCAGGGGCTTGCTCCAGCTCTTGAGATGCCCAGCCAGGGCTGCCTGACATGATGCTGGGGTGATAGGGGAGATATTAAGGGCTCATGGTCGACCCTCTCCTCTTGGTTAATGCTCTGGTTTGGGATATGTTTACAACATGCTGGCCCCAGACTGGCATACCAACCCTGGGGTTAAATTTATTCTTCTTTCAAAAGTCCAGCTCTCAAGGAATGTGATGGTTAAAGCCTTTCCTGGACATCAGAGCATCCATGCCCTCTGACCACGTCACACAAAGCACATTAGGGCGAACCCCCCTCATCCCTGCAGTTCATGACAGAGTCGGGTGAGCTCCAGAAGGGTGGCGTGACGTGGTGATGGAACAGCCAGAAAACAGGCAGGATAACTCATCGCATCCCTCCCAAACATGTGCCGTGAGCCCACACCAGGTGTCCGGGCTGTATGTGCCAAACCAACACACCCCACTGCCAGCATGGAGCCATACTGCAGCCACCAACAGCCTGCTCCTCCTGCAGCAACACAGAGAAAACACTAAACAGAGGAAACATCAGAAACAGGAGGGGTTTTATGGGGTCAGATGGCATTACCATCCCTTTTCTTTCCAGGGCTGATTTTCATCGGGCAGACATCATTTCACTGCCTCTCGGAAGCAAACATGTCCGTGGGCATCCGCCACATCCCAGATTTAGAACGATTTTTAACAAGCTGAAAGGAGCAAAATAAACAGCACTTGATCTGCAAGCTCCCCATTCTTGACAGCATCCCCAGAGGTGGTGGAAAGCCGAGGAGATAGCTCCTTGCTCTAATTGGTACATTAAAATTCTTCCAAGCCGCTACACAACTGTTAATAGGCAACTTAATTAAGCACTAACCCAGTTCATATTTCTACCCTCCAGAGGCTCTTGTTTCAGTTTTTATTTTGTTTTTGCTTATTACATCCAAAGCCATGGGGAGTTTTGTCCTAATCATGTAAAACAAGCTGAGGGCAGTGACACCAGGCAACTTATTTAACTCCTGGCACCTCTGCCAGACGCCCAGGCCTGCAGTTCCTTTCCCCTAAAGAAGACAGAGGGCTCTGGGAATGAGGTGTGAATTGGAACAAGAATGAATGTCAGTAATCCTTAGCACCAGCAGCCAGCTCACCCCCACTGACGGCAAAAAGGAGACAGTGCTGGGCAAAGCCAGGTCTTCTCCAGGCATCAAGTATCAGCAGGAAGGTGGGGTCTAGACCCAATGTCTGAGGAGTCTCATTCAGCCTCTCCTGAGCATCTTCTGAACTGCAGGTGTGCTCCATGCTGTCCTCAGCCACACATCACACAGAGGAGACAGCTCAGAGCACCACATGACAGAGAGGAAGTACCAAAGGACAGAAGATGCCATCCCCTGGTCCTCAGGAGACCTTTAATAACCTTTAATAACACCCCAGCCCGTCATCATTACTCGCTGTGTGCAGCCTGAACTTCAGGCTGGGTTGGTGGGTTTGCTGAGGAGGTCCTCAGCAGTGATGCTCTCAGTTTTCTTTTTCTTTCTAAGGCTGGGCTGGGGAAAATCAAAACTTGCTCCGATAGCTGTTGTGGAAAATGATGGGTTTCGCAGTCATGCGAACAATAGTGGGGTTTCCATTAAAAGTGAGTTATGAGCCATTTAAGTTAAAAAACAACTGGATTTTACTGCTGCCAGGCACACTTAAGGTAATACCCACACATTGAGGAAGGAGGGGTGACTGCAGAGAAGCCAAGTAGTCACCTGGCCTGTGGAGGGAAGGAGCATTTGTTGCTAGTGCTGAATACATATGAATACCTCTGCTCAAGGAGAAATGGTCTATTTGCCTCAAAAGCCTTGTACACCAACAGGCACATTGCCACTGCACACATCATGATTCATGACAGAATGGTAAAGCCCATGTGTGTTTTCCTCACTGACAACTATGGTCTGTCCCCTGCTGCAATGTTTTTATTCCAAAGGAAACAAAGAATTCCAGAGCCTCCAAACACGGCAGCAGCAGAGCTGAAGACTTCTGGCACGAACATGGACAAACAACTGGGTAGGGGACAATGAGGGAAGTGCTCTGGTGACATGAGTCAGGGTGGCCACATGGACCTTGAGTATAGTTTGCATTTGCTGAAGTCCTGTCCCATGGGTAGAAACAGGATCAGGTGGTGGTGAGGTACAACTACCCACTGAGCTCCTGGGCTGGATGAAATCATCAAGCATCCCTGTCAGAGAGGCTGTGTGGGGAGCAGAAATGTGCTTTGCAGCATGATCTAAACCTATGAGACATCCACTGGGTTAAAGACACTGCAAAACTGAATGGCTTGAAATAGACCATTGAGAATCTTGAAAATGCCCCTTCCTTCCCACAACAACAGAAAAAAGGCAAAATGGAAAAAAGAAATCAAATGACACTTTTCACTCGAACAGTGTAATTTTATGGTATTTTTCTGTGGGTGGCACTCATACAAAAGTAAAACCCAAACCTGGCAGGAACTCGGTCTCCATTCGTTCTTCTTGCTCCCCTCTTCCTTAACTTTTTCCTTCCACCAAGAGAGGGGAAGGGAACACCACCCAAAGTAACCATGCACTGACAGAATAAATCAAAACCTGTGAGCAGGGAAATTAAAACAGACATCAAGGCAAATTTAATTCCCATTGGAAACCTGAGGCTCAGAGAGGAAAGAATATAAAATGTAGTTGTGTTTTCAAGGGGTGAATAGGGAGAGAGGCAAATGCCTTGGAGTGAGGAAAAGTGTGTCAACCATCAACCAGCCCCATCCATGGAACACACTGCGCCCCTCTGCTGAGGTGCCAAATCCAAGAAAGGGGTGAAGATGTCCAAGCTGTGACATGGCAGATTCCCTGCAACAAAAGCCCTCAGGGGTGATGTGGCATGGAGGGATGATCTGGGAGGTGAAAGGAAGGAGGGATCTGCTGAGGCTCCCTGGGTTGGTGCCTAGAGAAGACAAGTCTGGATTGCCTCACTTCTGGCCCTTGTGCACTGGAGCAAGTAGACTTTGGCAGAGGAAAGAGCAGTGAATTTCTGGGATCTGAGTGGGAATGGCCCCAGGTTGACATTTGACTGAAAAGAGGAATCCATGTGGGGAAAAGGTCTAATAAAGCCATTCAAACCTAGCAAATTGCTTTCGGTGCTGTGTTCCCCCTCCCCATTGAGGTGCCTGAACCAAACACAGTGGCTGTGGGTCAAGAAGACAAAAGCTTCCCCGGCTGCTGTGTCTCACCATTTGGTAGAAATCCTCCTCTTCCACCTTCCCCTGGGAAGCACTTGCCCTTGAGTTTGAGAAGAGACCTACCGGGGCTGGGTCTTTCCCCGGACATCCGGGATGCCACTCTTGGGTACATCAGAGGTCAGCGGTATCTGCTTCAGCTTCCACCACTAACCTGGAGAGCAGGTTCCAGCCTCAGAGGTCTCCCACCATTCCCCATTTGTCACAGCACAACCTGGTCAGACCCCTCACTCGCTCCTTGTCCCTGTGGCACAGCCAGTACCTAGAGGCAACAGAAGCTGGCAGATGTTTTCCTCAATCTGTTCTAGTCCACAGCACAAGCTCATGAGACACTGTGGCCTGGCTGATGTGTGAGCTGGGTTTCCATAGGCACAGCTGAGATGAAAGCAAATACATCCAGGTGGTGATGGGAAGCCACCTGGATATGTAAATATATGCTCATACCTGCAGGGGCTGCAGTGTGAGAATAACCTTTCCAAGCACTTACTGCACTTCTGGTTTATCACCTTCTTGGATAACATAGCTAGGAACCTAGGCAACCTAGTTTATCTTCCCAGGCCATTTCTGTTTGGCTGCATGATACTGCTTCCAATTTCTACAACTCCTGAGGGAAATAATGATTTCTATAAATCCCTATAGAGATTTCTATTAATCTCTAAAGAGATTAGTATTTCCCTCTGAGAATTTCTTGGGAGGGAAACGGGAAAAAATGCTGTATACAAACATTTTCATTTGCACTGAACATCTCTTTAAAATACCAGGAAATTGAGTTGCTGTTACCTGATTGCTCTTTCTAGATACAATATTGAACTTAGGTTTGATCAAAACACCTTCAGTATGGCTGCATCAAAAGGAGCATGACCAGCAGGTCGAGGGAGGTGATCCTGCCTCTCTACTCTGCTCTCATGAGACCTCAGTTGGAGTATTGTGTGCAGTTCTGGTGTCCTCAACATAAAAAGGACATGGAACTGTTGGAACAAGTCCGGAGAAGGGCCACGAGGATGATCAGGGGACTGGAGCACCTCCTGTATGAAGGTAGGCTGAGAAAGTTGGGGCTGTTCAGCCTGGAGAGGAGAAGGCTGCGTGGAGATCTCATAGCAGCCTTCCAATATCTGAAGGGGGGCTATAGGGGTGCTGGGGAGGGACTGTTCATTAGGAACTGTAGTGAGAGGACAAGGGGTAATGGGTTCAAACTTAAACAGGGGAAGTTTAGATTGGGTATGAGGAAGAAATCCTATACTGTAAGGGTGGTGAGGCACTGGAATGGGTTGCCCAGGGAGGTTGTGAATGCTCTTATCGCTGGCAGTGCTCAAGGCCAGGATGGACATAGCCTTGGTTGGCACGGTTTAGTGGGAGGTGTCCCTGCCCATGGCAGGGGGGGTTGGAACTAGATGATCTTAAGGTCCTTTCCAACCCTAACTATTCTATGATTCTATGTTAAGAATTACTTCTTTTAGTAAACATATTCTTACCCCATCATGTAACATTATGGAGGACAGTTCGATGCACCTGCACACAGTGCTTTTCAGACCACAAGGCAGAGAACTTCTCTGGTGAGGGAGAAGCTCTCCCACCTGTTTTTAACTTGCAGCAGCTCGCTTTACCACTAGATGTCTTTGAGCACTGCCTGGGATCCAGAGCAGAGTTTCTGGTGCCCAAGGCCAGGCCAACTTCGAACCAAAGTTGCAAAGCCCTTCTTTTGTCCACTGTATGCACTGAGGTTTTTTTAACTAAATAATTGCTTTGTGTCCAGGAAGAGCTGCAATTCCATGATACTGCCCACACACCCTGCACTGCCAAGGGTTATACAAGTACAACAATAGACAGTACTGGCCTGGGTGCCCTGAACATATAAACCTCTGCTGAGCATCACCACGTCCCCTCGCGATCTGTCACAAAGCACAAGAACTGACTGCTCTGGTCCATAATACCTGTCCAGTGCCTGGCACTGGGTAGCCCTGTACATGTTTTCTCACTGTCTGAGCTGGATGCACACATAAAGGTGGAATTATCTGGTTCTTGCCCTTCTTCAAGCTGTCACACCCAACACATCAGATGGCAAGAGAAGGCAGATGGAGGAAAGAGTGGGTTGGAATCTTTTATTCAGTAATCAGTCCTGCTGTGTGGTAGCATCTTAGCAACTGGAACCCAAAAATGCAAAAATTCTGAGTTTTCAGCAGTGAAAAAACAGGCAGTATAAAATATTCCAGTATTGCCTCTTAGAACCATCATTTCAGTAAGAGCCCTGTTTCAAAGGCAACATGCTTATTTAGTTTGTTTGCTTTCTATTCTCAATCCCTCCCCCCAAAATTGTTCAGACAGTAACCTCCTGACCCCCATCCCACCTGCACACATCATGGGGAACCAAACACTACATGAATCCCCTCCTGATTCCCAAAGGTTTACTGAAGAATGTTCTCCCAGTGGTGTCAAGGGTCAAGAAGACACAGACCACTGTGACACCGAGCGGTCCTGATGTTCTACACACTGCAGACAGCCGTGGTGCTACTGAGCTCTGAGGAGAGGCTCTGTCTCCCGGATGAGCCACTGGAGAGTTTCATGCCGGCCTTGTCTCTCCAGCTCTGCTCCAACTACTTCTCTGCACTTCTGATGGTAGTTGTCCACCCAGTTACGCTAGAGGAAGGGAGAGGTATGACATTCAGCATAACCACAGAGGAGTTGGTGCCCTTACAAGTTGTGTTCAGCCAGACATTTGTAGGCCCTTGTGCTCTTTGGGACTTAGCTGTTAGGCTGGGATGGGATCCTGTCTCAACGAGACAGAGCTCCAATATATAGAAGTGACTTGTAAATTTGATATGAGCAGGAACTGAAGCAATTGGTCCCGGGTCTTCAGAAGAGCCAAGGTTCAGTTCTGCTGACAAGTATTTAAAGTCTCTACAAATCACTGCCTCCAGCAAGCCAGAAGAGCTACATTGGCACAGTCTAGTAAATAGCTTTGCAAACTACTAACTGAACAATGCAGCCCTGAGACACACGTTGCCCTACTGATCAGAACACGTAACCTTACAGCAGATCTTGATACTCTTCACAGTCCTCTTCAGAAAAAGGAAATGCAAACAGGATTGCCATTCAGAAAAGGAGGATGGGTTGAGGCAAAATAAAGAGCATGGTAGAAAAACAAGGTGAAATACCAGTGAAGGTGGTGGGAAACCTAAACACTAAGTTTAGAGTATGAAGCTATTCAGGACATAAATGCTGATGAGATGTATCACTGATATCTGCTCAGAGTCCATAGGTACTATATAATGTGGTGTGGCTGAATGGGACTGACCATAAGAAGATGCAAACAACAACATAAGACATAGTGTAAGTCTCTGGGGAGACAGCACGATAGTTTCACAGAAGTAAATTAAGGCAGGAGTAGGAAAAGAGGAGAGATGATGGCAGCAAATAGATAAAGGGAACTACCAAAAAAATCATTGGAGGGGCCCTTGCTGCCTGTGATAACATAGAATAATTTAGATGCGAAAGACCTCTGGAGAGCGCATCGAGTCCAGCCTCCCACCCAGAGCTGGATCAAGTTTAAAATCAAGTCAGATTGCTCAGGATTGCTCGCTGGATCTATGAAACTGACAGAGACAAGTGGTTTCTGTAAACAGAACAGAAGAAGGTGGTGCTAGTGCAAAGAAGGTAATACAAACCTATCATTTCACTTACCTCTTTTTGTGTCAGCAAATTAACATTAATCATTTTCGTCTGGATTGGAACCAGGGTTAAGGGTTCAAAAGTCAGGCTCCCTCTGTTTTTGAAATTGTACTGCAACAGAAAGACAAATGGGGTTGTAAATCCTTAGGAACAGCTCTAGTCAGATCACACTTACTCTGTGGTTCATGTCATCACTACAGAAAAACCCATGTAACACTCAGATGAGAGGGCAGAAACTTACAATAATATTTTTCTTACAGCTCAAGCAAAGAATCTCAATATAAACCTTAGTCATTCCCTTTCAATAGTCACTTCTTAAAGGTCATGTTCCATGCCACAACTGTACAGGACTCAGCTTGATACTGTACGGTCATTTTCAGTTTGGCATTTCTAAAAGCACAACCCAGACAGACTGGCAGTTATAATGTCAAAATCTGTCTGTAGTTTTGTTTCTACTACCACTGAGGACTCTCTATCAGACAGGAAAATCCTGGCTTCAGAAGATCAGCTAACTCTACAGCAGTAACTTCAAGGGGCTGAACAAAGATGTTTTGACATCCAGACAGAAAACATTTTGAAACTACTATCACACAGTTGTTTTATATACACATATGTGTTTGAAATATACATTTCAAGCTATGGAAACTCTGCAGAAGCAAAACTGTCTTCTGTGTCCCTATTAGCAAGGGAGATTTAAAATCAGTCTTCCCCATAGTGAGGTTTTGGAGACCTTGAGTAGGATTCAACAGTCTGCAGCCTGGTCCCACCTCAAGTTCCAGTACTTTCAAGGTTTACAACCAGCGAGTCATGGAGAAAAGTGCATCTTGAGCACGTCATTCACCTTGGTTTCAGCAGGGATTACAAGGACGACATTTTCTATTCGGATCCCAAAGGACCCATCTTCATAATACCCAGGCTCTGCAGAAACAGACAGTAATTAACTAAGCCACATAGCTGCACTTTGCAAATACTTATTCCCTATGGCCAAACTTCCACTGCATGGGTTTAGTCCACTGAAGTCACTAAGGAATCTTGACATCAAGCATCCACAGAGGCAAACAAATTTCTTACTCTACTTAATCTGCAGATAAGCCCTGAGCAAGGTTAAAGCAAAAGTTCTCAAAGAGAGTAGCAACAAGACAGACAGCCCTCAAGCTCAGAAAGTCTCCTTGCAAGTCAAGAGAGAGCACAGAGTACATGTGTTCCAAATATCAGATACTAATGGTGTCCTCACAAGTTGTGTTCAGCCAAAGACAATACCAATGTCTTTACAAAAGGCAAGTGGGAAACACCTTCCCCAAAAACACTTTTTTTAGAGACTGCTGCCAACTCTCTGATAGGACTTTGCAGCCCTGAAGGAATGTGCTGTTTCTCAGCAAACCTTAACAGGCTGTTCATTTACTATTGGAAGAATAAGGCACATAAAGATTAAATAGCTGCCTCAAATAGGTCATAGTAAAGACAGGATTAGCTCCTGAAAGCTCGGTGTCCAGCTTGTACTGCAGCCAGCTCTTCCACTGCAGAATGGGAGGCAGCATGCCAGAGCCTGGCTGGTCAGCACACAGCTCTGCTGAGGATTGCACTGTAGAGAGCAGGCAGCAGGCTTGCAGCACCCGACTGCAAAGATGCTTTATGGAAGGTGAAAGAGCTAAAATAAGGATCTTTACCTAGAAAGTTTAAATGACAATTAAAATAACACACAGAGGAGGCAGAACCAGAGCTTATGATCCCACCTTTCCTTTACACTGCTGTCAGATTTATTGCCTCTGCATCTTTAAGAGCTTGGTGCTTCCCCAGTAACCAGAGAGAATCACCATAAAATAAATACCATCAGAGACGATCATTCCAGCCTCCAAGGGCTCATCTGCAAAGGTTTTGTAGCTAATGCCGCAAGGACCCTCATGTACATTCAGGAAAGAGCCAACTCCATGTCCTGTCCCGTGCAGGTAATCCAAACCACAGTCCCACAAGGCAGAGCGAGCAAAGGAATCTAGAAGGTGACCTGCAGGCCAAAGGGAAGAGATGGACATGGAGAGAGAATGTGATCAAGTCAAGGCTCCCACAGAGACGCTGATAATCACTCTGAAGGTTCAAACCTGGAAAACATGCAAAAAAACCCAATCAAACAACCAAAAACCCCTACCATCAACCAAAGACAGCAAGTCATTGGATTGTTAAAAGTTACAGAGCAGACTGGGCAAGTCTCATGTTCAAGACCTTTCTAAAGAGCCCCTGTCTGTCTGTTTGCACAGCTCTCCAGAAGATGGTCTGTAACAGAAACATTGCACTGCTGCTTGCTCCACTGGGGTTTTCAGAAAACAATCTAGTGATTAAATGTTCCACTGAGAATTCAGCACCTTTCTGAAAGGTAGCTGTGGTAAATGAACTCAAAATAGATGACTTGCCAATTGTATTTGGTGAACTAATCAAACAGACTTCTTGCCTGGATGGCCAGTCATTTCAGATTTCAGAATGCAGAGATTTATATTGCCTGCCTGTGAACATCAAGCCCATATGTTTAAACTCAGACACCCTCCAGTTTTAGTTGGGGTTTCTTGTACCATTATGCAGCTGCTTTTTCCTCACCTACCCAAGAATGCAAACCAAAGAAAACTCTAAAAAGAAAAGCCTTTGTGCAAGGGGTCTCATCAGGGGGAAAATAGCTCAGCAACAAATTCACCAGGGGTGAATGTATGTCACAGCTTCTCCTGCATAAAATCAAAACAGCTCCTTCCTGTGTCATTTTTTCTATGCTGCTCCCTGATAAAAGATATTCCACATTAACTGGAACAGAATTAGCCTGTCGTTTTGGAGCTGGAAAGTGACCTCTCACTTTGATAGGGCCATGAGGAAAGCATAAAGACAACCTCCAAGGACAGAAAGGCCACAGATGTATTAGAGTGCCACTGAGTGATGAAAATCACTATCACCCTAATCCCATTTCAAACACCCTTCAGACTTTCTCCCTCGGAATTTTCAGCACTGGTTGATACCGAGAGAGATGGCATCAGTAATCGAGATCCAAAATATTGTGATGGAAACAGACACAGAGAGTTACATCAACATCTGCCTAACACATCTGGAGCCATCAACCATAACGCTGCTCTCAGACCACCAGTTCTCCAGAGGTCACTACTGTGGTCAAAACACTCCAACTCACCAACCCACCTTTGGTTCCATTCGGGAAGATGGCTGCACTCACAGCTATATGTCCCTTCAGGACATAGGTGAAGCATTCCTGTCAAAGAAATGTGTGCCATAAGTAAAGAGGGAGAGTCAAAACTCTGTCTTCCTCAGGAATGGAAAGAAAAACTGCATCCTGTGCAAATTGCAGAGGACCTGGGAAGGCTTACTCATGCTTCCCAGTGGCTGGCAACGCCAAAGCAAACCATGAGCAGAACGAGTTTGAATTACTCTGAAGATATTTCTGTGCTAATTACGGGCAGTGTCACTAACTCAGAGTGCAGGTTTAGCAGCAGGATTCACCTGACGTACATGACTGATTTTCTCTGTGGCTGTAGTTTTACTTCCTGAGCATACCCCACTGCACATTTTCATCACCCGGTGAACTATAATGATGAAATTAGTTTTAATTAAAGAAGCAATTTAAAATAAACAAAATTACATTGCTGAATTTCCAACACAGACTTCCTCAAGTAAGTCTGAGACTGTTTTTTTATATGGTACACTAGACACAAACCACTACTGCAGCCTTGCATTAGACACTGAGCTTTGCACTAAATTAAACCCCCATGTTGGACAAGCCAGTAACATCTATCTTTAGCCTGTTGATCTGATATTTAGAGAAGACATGTCACTTTGCAGATGAGAGGTGTGTATTTTAAGATAGAAAGGCGTCATTCTCTAAATCACTTAGTTTATATTTTGGAAGTATGAAGTTTGACAGCCTGCTTTTCAGTCTTTATCAAGATGCTGTCACATATTATTAAATAAATTATACTTGATAGAGTATTTTGACTATATAGCAATAGGACACATTACTCATTTGTTTAAGTATCTCTAATAATAAGTGTCAGATCACAAACCACATTGAGATGCCAAATTACCTTTTCATAGGCTGATGGCGTGCCAAAATGCATTGTCCTGGTCACATCTGTTGTACCATCTCTTCGAAGACAAAGATGCAGGAAGCAAAGGGATGGGGGAGAAAGATCAAAGTGAGAATGCACAAAAAAACCCAGTCGCACTGCAGCAAAGCAACCAAGCTCATAATTGGGTAAACTCATCTGCTGATGATGTAACAGCTCTTAATCTCCAAAATTCCTGAACATACACGTCCCAGATGTAGCAATAAGGATTTACAATTCAAAATGTTATCTTTCATCCATAAGCATCCCAAAGCTCTTCGCAAATTAGAATCTAAACTGCTCATAAAAATGATGCTAATTTGAGGTTTAGCAACTGGTACCCATCCATAGAGAACAGAACAGAGAAGGCCAAATTTGTATGGAAGATGATTCATCAGCAGTTTAAAAAGATATACTTATGCACAAATGACAGCTACCAGCTCAGGAAAGAGAAATGTAAGGGGGTACAGCGTCCCTTCCATCCTCAGGGAGTCTTGTTCTAAGATTTCTACAAGTTATCCAGCATTTGGATGGGATTAGTCTGAGATGTCTGAAACTGGCTCTAAGTTCCTTCTAACAAATATCAATTTCAGTCTGCTGTCAAAAGCACAGAGGCTCTTAAATAATGACTTCCCTTTGAAATACTCCTGTGCCTATGCTTTTCCCCTGCACACACAGGCCATGGTCACAAAGAGCTCACGGTTTAACTTCTTAGCAGGGCCAAGCAGAGCATCCCTGTCACAATGCTGTGGTAAGTGCCATTGATGTCCAGCTTATATTGTATTCAAAGGGCTGCTTTTCACAGTGGCACTAAGGAAATCATTAATTAGGCCATCAGAGGAAGGAAAAAAGATCTCCTTGTAAAAATCTTATCAAAGGATGTCTGTGTGGTTCTTCTGCAAAGTTCTTCCTGACTGACATAACAAAAAGGCATAGCTCTAAAGACAAAGCTCATCTCAAAGAAGCAGCCAGGCCTGTCCTGCATCTTAGTGAACAAGCCACTTCGCATCTATTTACACAGATTAAAAACACCACTTCTTTCATTTTCCATGGAGTCAAGAGTTCCACAGTAAACAGCTGCAGAGATTGAGGCCACTGAATGTCACTGTCAAAACAGTACTGAGTGAGTCAACAGACATATGATGCCCTCCCAGAAACACATCTGAGACCCAAGCGGCCACTGCAATGAGAAACCCTGTCTCTGAGTCTCTCTCTGGAAAGGCACAGAACACCACACAGCAGTGCTGTCCTGCCTTGCTCTGACCTCAGCATCAGCCAAATCTGCCCACAGGGCAGATCTGGCAGGGGAGGTGCCTCACTCATCCGTGCAGGCTGCTGCGTAGGCAGCCCAAGCCTAAACAGGGCAGTCAGGCCTGTGCTAGAGCACAGCTACCATTACCCTGGTAATGTGACTTAGGTGAGAACTGTACTTTTAGACCTCATCCCCTACCCCAGACAACGCTTGTCAGCAGCCCCAGTCTGCTGCTCTGAGCCCAGCTCAGAGCCTCCTGTCACATATCAGCCACTCACTGATTGATGCACTTGGCTTTATAAAGGGGATACAATGAGCAGGCTCTCTGTGAAATGGCACTGTGCTCAAAACTATGTTACCATCCCTGCTACAGCAATGGGAAGCTGACCCTGCAGGTGGTCACGGGGAGCAGAAAACATAGCACCATTCATCCCACTCACTTGTATTGTGCTCCTGAGTCCAGGAGGTAGATCTCGTTCACAGACAGCGTTCTGTTGGTCTCAGGAACTGGCCTGTTCAGTTAAACACAAAGCTTTTTGTTACACAGTTTTGAGGTCTCCAGCCCATGTCTGCAGTCCAGAAACCATATTAAGTGCAAGCCTGGATGTAACGGCTCTGACTTCTTGTGGCGGTGATGAAAAACACACATGCTGAGCCAGGGATCATACTGAGGAGTGTATTTGTTTACAGTAAAATAGCACTACAGTACAGAATAGCTTTGTTATTTCCAGCAAAACCCTCAACATCTGTTCCTGGACATATTTCAGAACAGTATGCAGTTCATACTCCTCCTTCTCAGACTTCTACCCCCAAAATAGCCTTTTTCTATGGCCCCTGAGCAGATCAGCATGATAATACATGCATGCTGCCAGCAGGCAGAGATTTTAATTTAGTAAGTGTGGAAGCTCCGGTGGAATAAAGCGAGATGGTAATCAACATCTCCCTAGAGTACTCTGTTGTGACACCACAACGAAGCCTGACAGCTCCTTCCAACTATGTTTGTTGAAGGATGAAAGGAGAAGCTGTGTTTCTCTTACTTGTAGTGAATGATGGCTCCATTTGGACCTGTGCTTGATATGGTAGCAAAACTCAATTCAACAAAGTCTTTCTGTTGGCTGAAAGAAAAGATTGTGATCACTACAGCACAAGTGAGAGGAGCACACAGGCACCTGAGGTACCTGGAGTGCCCATCCTCAATTTCACATCACGTCAGCCTTCCCCTTAGCCTTGAAAGCATCTGGGCAAGCATACAAAGGTAGGAGAGTTGTACAGATTGAAGCCCTATCCTCCCAACCATGTGGAAACCTGCTTTCCATCTCTTTCCTTACCAGCAGAAAATTCACCACCCAAACCACCTATGGAAGACATGTCCTGAACAATTTCTTCTTTGTTACTTATTTACTTAAAGGCATTTTTAGAAGTTTTGTTGATGTACATATGTATGTGAGTATCTCAATATAAACGGTGCTCACTCTCCATCAGAAGAGAAGGAAATCTAACTCTTACATCAGCTCCTCTGTGGTAACAAAGCAACTGTCTCGGATTTAAGTGTCCTAACCTGTGACATTCCTCATTGCTATCTCAAAAAAAAACCAGATAGGATCCAGTGGGCTGCGACTTGTATCTCCCAAGAGACCAAATTCTTTCCCAACTCTTTCAAGTGCTCAAAGAAATCCTGTAGTAATGGTTTGTCCTCAGGTAAAATTTATCTGCGAGTGAGCTGGATTTATAAGGACTGAAATAAAAACAAAGGATAAAAAAACGCCACCCAGAAACCATCCTCACAGGGGATTTACTTTTTACCTGCGGAACTCCTCTGCTTTGTCTGCAGCAATTATTTCTGTTACTGTTCCCTTTGGAACCTAGTAGACAGAGATGTAGGTTGAATTAGCACACCAAGAAAATGCTAAATGCTTAAGCACTGACCCTTGTCTGTGCATTATGAAACCCAATCTTGAAGTGACCTCTTTCCAGGCTTTTTGTCCTCATTTCTCAGTACTGACAAGCACCACCCTAGCAATATTGTGCAAGGCATGCGAGAAGAAGAAGCAGAGAAAGACAAAGCAGTAGTGCTAAACCCTGACTATGAAGCAGATTAACAGTGTTAATTTCACTGAGATATGTGCAGAGGTAACATCTCTCAAGGCAACATCTCTTCACAGACAGGTTACACTAAGCTTAAACAGTTCTCTCCAACAAATCATGGTATTAGCAGAATTTTTGTGCTTTTAAATAAGAAATGGAAGCAGCTGCAGGAAAAACAAAGGACATTAAATTTCACTTCAGGCATTTGATAAATTAGAACCTGTGACAACCTCCCCAGGACTGGACAACAAGCAAAGGGAACCAAGAGCTAGGTTTCATAACCCCTGAGGCAGACTTCTTGAGGTACTCAGACATGTAAAAAGGTACCTTTGGGAAGCCATCAAGCCATCTCCATAGGTAAAGTCAATGGACTCAGACATGCAGCAGCACAGAAGGAGCACAGCTTAGTAAGCTGCTGTGTAACCCTGGGCACTCTCCACCTTCACTGTGTACTTCCAGAGTGTCATGGCTTAAGCCGTAAATCACGCAGTTTGCTCACTCACTCCCGCCTCTTTCTTCCCCCACACTCCGAGGGCATGACTGCACCTCTCCATTCATAAATGCCAAATTTGTCCATACTGCCAGACAATACCAATCACCATGAGAATAGTTCTGAAGTATCGCACCAAACTGGGTATTTCTTCATGATTTATACTACCAAGCCAGGACAAGACAGTATTAACACTCTATTAAGCCTATTCAGGTCATTTCTCACCTGCTCTGGCTTTGGTCTGTGTAAAATGAATGGGGGCCTTGGATGAAAGCATGATTGAAATCCCCACCAACAAAAAACAGATAAAACCCCAACTGTTTTTCCACTTTTAGCAAAGGCACTATAAAGACTGTAAAATCTTATGCTCATGAAGAATTTTACACAGCAATAAAACCTCCAAGTTAAAAAAAAATGAATACACTACCTCTTTTTCCAGCCAGTTAAAGAGCTCACACAGGGCAACAGCATCTTTAATCTGCGTTAAAACAGGCAGAAGAAAAGGGAATTAAGAAGAAAAAGATTTATCAAGCCTCAGTATAAACAGGTTTTAAGGCAAAACAATTTAACCTTCAAGTTTCAGAAACACTAAGAGATGATCTAAGAGGTCTTTCTGGGTTCTGCATTCTATAACTAACACAAGCACTGGAAATGTAGCTGGTCAGTTAAATAAACATTAATAAAGGTTTACTGCTGGAAACTATGATACTGTGAGGAAGTCCCAAGTACACAGCAAACCCTACACATGACTTTCAAGTCCCTTGTGCTTCAACATGCAAGAGCTTGTGGCAGGTAACCACGAGACACATCTGGTGATGTGACAGGGGAACATACCCTTTGGCCACATGGCACCATAGTCTGTCACACAGCTTGTGACTTCTCTCTTGCCTGATAACCCCATTTTTCTTCCTTTTTTCTACATGCATACAGTATGCAGAGGCAAGGAGACAAGTATACAAGAGCAAGGCACAATTTTGTCCTCAGGTGACCGGCGACAAAGTGTCTGTTCAGTACAAGTATTTTTATTTCCCTTTACCTAACAGGCAAAGAAAAGTACTGAAAGAGAAAGTAGCAGTTCCCAAGAAGCTAGCAGAAAATATGGAACAAGTCCAGAATTGCCAGCCCTGATTTAACTGCCACATTTTTCCTCTTGTGAAAATTGCTGCCTGAAACTTAACAGGAAATAAACAAGAGAAAATTTCAGCCCCATCATGAACCTATTTCACAGGCAGCTTTTTTTGCTTGAAAATATGAAGCTTTCTGGGAAATCAGTCTCATTTACCATTGTGTCATGATGATGACACAAAATCAAGAGTGCTTTGAGGACACTTGACTGCTCCTGAACATCTTGAACTGTGTTTTGCACCATGTGTTGAAGAATTTCTCTGTGTTCTTTAGGCTGTGTTTATACAAGTCATAACAATTTGAAGACTCCACTGAGAAAGACAACAGAACTAGCAAAGGGGAAAGAACAGCCTTTTAAGGGCTCATACTCAAAACAACACTTCTCAAGTCTGCAGGGTCTTCCAACAGAGCAAGGCTGGTTCCTCACACTATCACAAATGTTGCTCTTCACGCTAAGGGAATGCTAAACAAGCAAAAAAACACTGCTTCAGCAGCAGCAGATATCTGACAGAAAACCACTTTTACCCTGCCATCCAAATTCTTATTTGCTTTTTAGTCTGAAACACTAAAACTGGAAAAAAATATAATTTCTCTCCCTAAATGTAAAACAAACCTCTTGCCATGTGCAAGGAGACTCTCAAAGTTTCACTTACATGTGCTCTTCTCATGCCTTCTGTTTCCGATGCATTCTTCACAGCTTTCGCAATGCAGATGGGAGTATATGGGGTGAGGTATCGGTAAGCCTGCAGTAGAAGGACAGGGATTACTTGAGGATTAGCCAGACTATATAATCCTACAGGTTTAATAACTCAGCCTGGCCACAATTTGTACTTTGGCAGTCTCTCTCAACCTTCAGAGCTGGGAAATACTGGTTGCCAGTAGCCAGCTACATGCACTGGTGAATAAAGAGGAGAAACAGTCCTTACTGAAAGAAGAACAGCCACAAGGAAATGCAAGGAGCTTGTCATGAAGCAGGGTGAAGATTTGGATATCCTAATTAGAATATATATCAATATCTGATCCATGGGTTTCCTACTGCTGATGTACACTAAAGTCTCAGACAATGAGAAACACCAATCCCAGGGCTAAGGTAGAATTTAGGCTGTGCAAACATACCAAAAGTCACCTTGACTTGTTACCTGACTGTCACCCAAATAGCAGGAAGCAAAGGGTATCCAGCCCAAGTTACAAGCACTGGAGTTGAACCTGGTGGGCCCCTCGAGGGTCTAGCTTATCCAGCACTGAGCATCACCACTTCTAATGATCAGCAGCTCTAACAAATACTTCAAGGCCCTAAAAAATATGAAGGGCCTTTGCAAAGCTGAGCGTTATATGCTGTACACTTCCGAAAGAAGCTTACATCAGCAGTTTAGAGACAAAACTTTCCTGTGCCTGGATGGGATGGCCCTACATTAAGAACTAGTAACTGATCCCTTACCACCTCCCCAAACATCAGCTGTCCTTAGATTAGCAGGAATGCTTGGCTGGCTCTGAGCATGTCTTCAGAAATTCACCAACTGAGGTGACTTGCCCAAGCATCGTCACACTTGGCATCAGAAGAAAGATCAAAGACAAAGTCTTTTGCCCCACAGTTCTCTGCTCTACTCATTATATATGAGGATATGGGATGAGTACCTACATAAGCACAGGCCTGGGAGACCTTCAGCAAAGACCAATTCCACACAAATCCAACAGGTCTAAAAATAGCAAGACAATTACACTACATTTGCAGGAAGTAAAGTACTGAAGAAGACACAAGTCAGGAAAGTTATCAGATTCAGGACAATACTTCTCAACTGTCAAGATTCTTAGATTGGTTTGCCTTTTACAGATACTGGTAGGTTCTACTAATCTTCTGTGAAAAGCATATTTACATGCAGCTGTAGGCAAATCTATAAAGGGTTTACAGATCTGTGTTTAACAATGGACTGGATTTTTGCCAGTGTCAATATTTGGCTTTGATGGAGACAGGCAGTAGATGGACTTCCAGCACTAGGGTTCTTCAAAGCACCACAGACCAGCTGCTCAGCTGGTGTAAAGCTGAGGAAAAAATCCCAGAATTAAGAAGCAGGAAACCTTTGGCTCTTCCAATGACTCTCTCAGTAGTTTTTTAATCAAGACATTTCAGTCCTCCCTCTCCTGCTTTCTATTGCACAGAGCTCCTTGAGGCAGGGACTCTCCCATTGCAAAGAGAGGGCATGTAGCACTGTAATGACTCAGTATCAGCTGAAACTGCTAACAGGGTAAATACTGTCACTATAACTCATTACATTCCTTAATCTAGGCCAGATCTGCTGTACTTCTCTGTATGGATGTTCTGAGTAAATCATCTACAGCAACTTAGCCAAACTAGGGTTAGTCAATTAACTCCAACTACAGCAATTCTACTCTGAAGTCAAAAGAGCAACAACAATTTATCCTGAATGCTCCCCAAACCCTTTGCTTTCTGCTACCCTAAACAAGAGGCCATTTGCACCTAGAAATGGATTAAGGTGTCAGAAGATTTAACCCTAAGCAGGGGCAAAAAAGGGTCTTCTCTTGCTCACATATATGTCTTGTTGGTTTTTAGAACAAAAAAAAAACCCTACACAAGGCAAACTTCACATTTCCCTCAAGTCAGTGCAAAGCCACAGAGAGCTACATCCCATATTAAGTGGATATACTGAAAGTAACTAAACTTTTCAGACCTATTTGTCCTTGTGCACCAAGTGCAATGAACCTATTGAAGTATATAAGTGAATGTCTTCACTGGAGAAAAATAACTCCTTCTACTTTGGCCATGAGAGCCAAAGAGTGTAAGCGGAGATGTGTGCTGGCATCAAACTGTGGCAGCCTAATGACACACTAACAGACCCTGCTCTTGGGATTTTGTTTTATGGAAGACACAAAGCTGATACCACTCTTAAAATCCCTATATATAGAAAAAACCTTCAGGCTCCATGAGTTAGCTCTTTTGTCATGGGTATGGCTGTATCATACACATACCTGCAGCACACCCCTACAGTACATGAAACAGGCAGGAAATATCCTTCCCAAAGTATCTTCTTTCATGACTACTGAATATTAGGTGGACCGCAGGACTCCCAGACTGCCAAGTTCAAGGGTAACATAAAGCAAGTACGGCTGTACTGAACTTATTCTGATGCTGCAACTGTCCCTCAGCAGATGCACTCACTGTATGGACAACCACTGCCTGCAGGTTATCTGTGTCCTCACAAGGTTCCCTCGTGCAACAACTCTATCACCCTGTACTTCCTGTCTTCCATACAGGATGCCACATATTGCCTGATATCCTCAAGTCACTGAAATAAATAAGGGGAACCATCTTCAGACCCTCAGATCAACCCAAATGCCTGCTCCCGAATGTCCTGCTCAACTTTACTGTTTCAGTTTCTGCAAGTTTCCAGCTCTTACTGCTGGTCCACACATAAGGCTGATGCTCCATCCCTGGGCAGCATGACCCAAGTTCACCCTGTTCCCTCTCTCCCTGTACTGGTCTTATCTTAAGCTGACAATTCTTTGGGTAAATCAGCTTAGCGAGTTGGAAGGGCAGCTACAGCAAGAGCAACCCCAGGATTAACAACCCCTCAATACCTCAGCACGGCTGTATCCCTTCCGCACAGGCGCCAGCCTGAATCATGCTTTGCAGACAGGAGAATGAGTCCAGCTGCCCTCATTAACACCATTCCTGACCACACTGATCAGAAAAGAGGAAAGCATTTTCCTTTTCAAGGGCCACTAACCTTGGGAATGGCCTCAGTCACAGCATAGCTTGCTTTGTCGCTGAGCCACACTTTGTCCTTGGGTGAGAGGCCTGCACCAACAGCCTGCAGCTCTGACAGGATAGATCCATAAGGTATCACCTGGATTTTAAACTCTGGCTCCAGGGTGGAATCAAGCTGTAAGTGTTCCCTCACAGCTGGGTCCGTCATCCGGTCACCATCAATGAAGAGTCTGAGAAACAAATCAGACAGAAATTATAGGTGGGACCATATCTGACAGTGGTTGGAGTGAAGGACTGAAGGAGAAACCACCTTGGTGACATTTCAGGGAGAAAGGAGTTTGTTAATTTATGTACTACACTTTAACCTATATTGTTTTAACCACTGGCCTTCATACTGCTTAAATCCAGCTTTGAAATTAAGAGGTACCACCCAGCTGAGAGGAAAGGAGCTGACAGCATTTTTGTTTGTAGGACACATTCAAACTGGCTGCATCCCATCACTGCACTTCAAGCAGGAGAGAGTAACAGAGGCAAATAATGGCCATTCTCTAATTTTTAAGGGCAACATCTGGAAAGGAAAAGCTAATGTTGTCCTACATATCACAGTGCTCTCACTTTCACTAAATAGGAAAGTTCGGCTCAACCTTCACATACAGCCTGTACTCACCCAGCCAGGTTTTACACCTCAGACGCATCTAGCTAGCAGCTTGGAGATGCCTCCAAAAGACTTGTGCTTGCTGAGGTTCATTTTACAGGGCAGTCACAGGAAAGAAGCCTTCTGTCATAAGCCAGTCCTGAAACTTTTCTACACAGTCCCTGCAGTTTTGAAGTGACTCATCAATAACAGTAAAGTTTTCCAACATGCAGCCCAGCATTGGCTCTTACCCACATTTCACCCAGGGCTTTAAGGGCTCTCTGTGTTATCTCAGGGTGACAGACAGAGGGGTCAGTCATCATGTCCAAGGTCACCCAGCAAGTCATTTGAGGTGCTGAGGAGTGCAGCAGAGCCCTTGGCTGCCTCTCTAGCTCTGATCAGGGGAGGAGAGTAATTAAAATTAGCAGGTCGAGGGAGGTGATCCTGCCCCTCTACTCTGCTCTTGTGAGACCTCACTTGGAGCATTGTGTGCAGTTCTGGTGTCCTCAACATAAAAAGGACATGGAACTGTTGGAACAAGTCCAGAGGAGGGCCATGAGGATGATGAGGGGACTGGAGCACCTCCCGTATGAAGGTAGGCTGAGAGAGTTGGGGCTGTTCAGCCTGGAGAGGAGAAGGCTGTGTAGAGACCTCATAGCAGCCTTCCAATATCTGAAGGGGGGCTATATGGATGCTGGGGAGGGACTCTTCATGAGGGACTGTAGTGATAAGACAAGGGGTAACGGGTTCAAACTTAAACAGGGGAAGTTTAGATTAGATATAACAAAGAAGTTCTTTACTGTGAGGGTGGTAAGGCACTGGAATGGGTTGCCCAGGGACGTTGTGAATGCTCTATCGCTGGCGGTGTTCAAGGCCAGGCTGGACAGAGCCTTGGTTGGCACGGTTTAGTGGGAGGTGTCCCTACTCATGGCAGGGGGGTTGTAACTTGATGATCTTAAGGTCCTTTCCAACCCTAACTATTCTATGATTCTATGATTCTAAAGTTGAAGACAAAAGTGATCAGAAAGGACATTAAAGTGCCCAAGCATGGGCATTTTGAAAAGACAAATGCTTTGCTAGAACAGCTCTCCCACAGTAAAAAATGCATCTTCGGGGGACAGAAGAGGGGAATACAAGCACCTGATTGTGTTCATTCCTATGACGGCGTATGCAAAAAACACAGGATTGTACTCAACATCAGAGCCTCGGAGGTTGAAAAGCCCTGGAAAATAAGAACGCCAAGAATCACAGTCCTGGTTCATCTGTTGCAACATCAGAGAAAGCCAAAAATAATCTCAGCAAAACAGTCAAGCAATGAGTCGTCACGGGTGCAGGCCGTGGGTCCAGCTCCCACCCAGCTGTCCCACATCCTGCTGCTTTGCCAGCAATCCTAAGTTTCTGCCAGGAGATGGCACCAGAACTGCAGTTTAAACACTCAGGCAAGGAAATTGGGGGTTAGCCTCTAAAGGAGGGCTGGCTCGGAAGAAAGGTACAGGCAAAAAAGACAAGGGGAAAAAAAAGTAGTGTTTGTCCTTTCTGGTCTGTGCAATGCAATTAAAGTTCACTTCTCAACAGCCAGAAGTCGTCAAAGGTACAAGTTATCTCATCCCAGTCCTTCTCTTGATCACTGAGGGAAGGAGACGCAACAGGCAAGACTAAAATACTCCCAAAAGGCCTCTCTCTCCTTTGGGTGCCTACAACACCTCAGATTCTCACTGCACAGTCTCACTTAACTCCAGGCAAAGTCAAGAGGAGAAGTAGATGTTCAGCATCTCCAAACTCCTGATTTTAGGGTCAAATAAAAACCCCAGGGTATCCAATTAGCTGAAATGAGTTACTCAGGGCAATAAGGCCAGCCAGCAGGACAGCTGGGAAAAGAACCAACATGTCCTAAATCACAGCCCAGCACTGTATTCACCGAACCGTGCAAATTCTGCCTCAAAAGTAAAAATAGAGTTTGATTCTCCCCAGGGAAGGAGGAGGTCACTTGGAAGCAGGAAAGAGCCACAAAGAACTCTTTACTGCATGGGTACAAACTTCCTCGCTCAGCTTACTCTCAATGCAGTAAGGAGGCAACAGCCCCCTCTGTGGTTAGCTTTCTGTCCACAGAAACTTGTCTGGAGTTTAATACAGTGAATTGAATTAGATGCAATTAAAGACAACTTCTCCCCCTTTCCCCTTTAGGATAGGAAATCAACCAGGCACCTGGCAATATGCTTCTCTCATAAACTCTGGTCCATTTTAAAACCTTTGATTCATAACCAAGTTTGGCTTTGCTGGAGACATTTAATCTGAAACCACCTCAGGGCACCAATTCATCATTAATTTAATTGGAGATGCGCCTGAAAAGGTGAGACACACAATCTCTGCTCACGCAGGCCTCCCTGGGGAGGAGTCATATTTACCGCACTCAGAAGTATTTCTTTCATGAAACAAGCTCTTTTGCTCAGCGTCCCAGATCCACGAGAGCCCACAGACCACAGCAAGCTAGCTTCACCCAGCAGCACAGACACTGAGCCAGCAGTGCTGCTGCTAGGAACACATGACCTTCAATTCTACCTTTTCATATCATACATGGGGCACAGGCATCAGCAGCACTCACAACCTACCCGTGCTGTGTTTCCACTGCACCAGTCTGTGCACTGGTCATTTCTGCACAAAGGATACACAGCACTAGCAACAACAGTCCTGGGGAAACCACTGCTGGTTTTGGCCATCCTCCCTTCCTATACACTGGGCTGGGAGCCAAGGTGTGCAGACCTAGTCATTCTGGGGCCCCAAACACAGAGGGGACTCTCCAGCAGCACCCCGCAACCCTCAGTTAACGTGATCTGGAAATACAAGCTGAGCCCCAACTTATTTGTTTAACCAAAGCATTTGCCAAGCACTGGAGAGGGAGAGACTGACTTAAAAAGTAGTGACAATTAGAAAGATTACTGTGAATGCTGTGTACTCCACCCTTGCCTTATGTATACAAAGCTGCATGTTGCGTTGCTTTGTTTATAGCCCAGACTGAACAGCAGAAAACAGTCTCCATCTCCCCACAGGGTAAGACAGCATCAGGATATTTTACAGCCAGAAGATCTCACAGGTCTTTTTTTTTTCCTTCAAACTGCCTCAGGCTTTATATATAACTCCTCTCCCTTTGCCTAGGCTGTTTTTTAAAGGTGGTGATTTGCAGTTTCCTGGGCCAAAAATGTACTCAGGAGCTGCCTTGGTGTAATAAGGCACTGGGTAGAAATACTGGCTTGCTGTTTACGACCTGTTATCACCACTGCACATCATACAGGTTAACTGGTCTCTAACAAACACATTGGCTGCCATAAGGGACTCTCACCCTGGCAGTGTTCTTCCTTTCCAAGGCAGGAAGGACATATATTTTGTAGGAAGAACTGAGAAAGAAGATGCAAAGACTTACATGCTACTTCATCCAAGGCCGTTACCACAAACCACAGGACTTTTCTCTCAGCCATTTTTGAACGGAGGGCTACAATTTTGTCTTTCCAGCTGACCCCTGCAAAACACAGTATGAACAGCTACAGTTACCACAGCTTTATTGGGCATGATGATGCAAACACAGACCAACACACTGGATTTTGGAGGTACCCAAAACACATTGTGCTTGTGATAACTGACATGAGCCATCTCAAACAAGCTGCTCCAGACATACATGGATTTTTTTTGAGGTTATCTAGCCTCTAACAAATGGCTATTTTAAGTTTTGAGGACAGAGGTGCTGCAGTAGTGTTCTTCTCCCTGCACTGTAAGAGGAAAGTAAAATGGGGATAGGGCAGTAGAAACAGCCCCTGTCTATTGGGAGTTAAGCTCCTCACCTGTGTAACTCAGGTCAAGTGTGATGAGAGGCTTGCAGGGGCGCTGAGGACAGTCTGCCCAGATTGTATCTATCAGGTTTTCTTTGACAGGCACAAGATCATGGCCAGCACTTCTCAGGGCTTTGGACATCCTCTTCCACTGGTCTGCCAAAGGGAAAGGAGTCAAGAGTGACAACTTTGAAGAACACACTGGTTCAACCACAGCCCCATTAACAGGGTGCAAACTCAAGAATCTGAGCCTCCTTTCCTTCCAGCTTCTCTTTCTTCCCATTTCCCTAAAAACAAAGCAAAAGCTATTGCAATTAGAGCTCCACAAATACAATCACTACAGCCAGCAGCAGGTACAGAACCTCACAGTCCTGGAGCCTCATGCTTGAGCTGAAGAACTGCTCCAGTTGGAAGACAGGTGTTCCACCGCAGAGGGTGCTGTAAGGGTGTCCTCTACCCAGGTGCAGAACCATGCTAGATCTAAGCTAGACAAGAGATGATATGAGCTTCCACAAAGCCACAAGACTGATCCTTAGTCTATCTGAATCAAGTATATGTCTCCCCTTGCCTCCAGTGACCTTTGAATTGGGCTTAGGGAGGAGATGGATACTCGTTCATCTGATAAAATGGTACCTCTCCAGGTATGTGCTTCCTCCAGGGAAAGCTGCAGCTATACCAGGACTACAGAGCAGGAGTAGTAGAGTGAGTTTTGCCTGCATGCTCTGGCTCCCAAGCTGGCCAAAGCACTCAGCAACTTTGTACTGAAACGCCTGTGCCAAGCCACAGCACAAAAAGAGGTAGACTGTGACTCTGCAAGCCCAGAGAGTAGCTCTCATCCCTTGTGTTTTGGAGTCAATGCACTGCCGTGGAGCTCTCATGATACATGCCTGAAACCAAAATCCAACCTGTTTTGCATAACAATCTAACATACCATTCGATCTGGGCTGAAACATGGTCATACAACAGCTTAGATAGAGAAGCAAGATCTAGTTGCCCAACCCAGAGTTATAAAATAAAGTAAAACCAACCAGCTGGAATAATGAAAGGGTCCACTCCCACCTTCGAGCCTTCTGGAAGGACACTTACTAGCCAGTCCTCCTGAGTTGGTGTATCTTTCAGACCTCCAAGGATTTAAGGGAAGAAAAATAGGTTAAAAGCATCAGCCATATTGAAGCACTCCCACACAACCCACAAAATCCATGCTAATGCATCAAATACATCTGCTAATGAATGTCTAGACCCATGGGCAAGAAGAGTCACAGGACACTAAAGCAGGAGCAGTGTATCCAAGATGTTCCTAAGCCCCTGCATGATGGGAAATCCCTACAACCCAAAACATAACATGTCCAATGTGACCAAATGGTGATTGTTCTCTGTTTACCAGTGGAGAAGTATCCCAGCCTCCTGCATACCCATTTTCATGAGTGTCCAGTTGTTATCCATTTGATGTGCAGCTTGCAGGAAGTAGCGTCCATCTGTCCACATGGCTGCATGCTGGTCAGTTACTATGGCAGTACCTAGGCAGGAAGACAGAAATATGCAGTGATGTAGAGATGGGCACCAACCATGTAGAGACATAGAGAGAAAGCAGAACGTTTGAAATGCACCCCAGTTCCCAGAAAGGCAGCTTTTCTCACTGTTCAAAGGTTAGTCCATTTTCAGAGGAGATACTGTCTACCCTGCACTGCAACTCTCCAAATCCTTTCAGGGACAGTATGCACAAAGATGCAGCTTAATGAACTACCTCAGATGAATTCAACTTAAGCAATCTCAGCCAGTCGGTGGAACTGGGTAAATGAAACTTTCCAAACCCTCTGTAACAGACTGTGGTCTCCATTTGGTTGCTGTCACAATAACACATACTGTACATCCCCGGATTCCGACCCATCTTTTTGAGGTGAGGAAGCCTGGATTCTGGCCATCCACAAGAAACAGCTGTTATAGGCCAGCAGACATGGGTATCACTCCAGCTGTCAGCTGCACCCCTTTCCCAAACGTTACAGCTCTAACAGAGATGGCTGAACAGGAAATACAAACATAAACTTCTGCTGGTTTCAATGTCTGTCCCATTCCCCTGACTCCAGATGGAGGGATGCAAGCAGACAGCTGAGGAGTAGTGACATCTCAGCAAGGCACTCTAGGTGCCTTGCCCTTGGCAATTCAAAAGCAAAATGTCTTTTGAGTCTCCGCATCTTGGCCATGCTCTCTGACACCAGAAACTGAAGTCCAGATTAGCAGAGCAGTTTCCAAACAGGAATTAACTGCCTTCTACCAAACTTCCCCAAGACAAACTCGATTTTAAGCTGCTTCATTCTGCAAAGATGAAGCAAGAAACACAAGGTGAGCCCCTGGTGAAACCTCACTGCTAGGCTGGGAACACAGACCTTCCAAGAACATAACAAGGACCCAAAATAGAGAAGAAGGTTATGAAGAGGACATGCAGAAGACGTGAAATTAATACAGGATTCATGTTATCCATTAACAGCAGTTCAGAGCCCTGGATTTATAACCTTCCACATGAGGTCCCAGAGTAGTTCATAGGAAGTGGTGAATGGACTCTCCAAATACATAGGTAGCAGTATTTATTAAACCAATTTGTAATTAGAAAGGAAAAGACCTCAAAAGACTAAAGCGACTTTCCAACAATCACACAGCAGAGTAAGCTGCAGAGCTTAGGGCACAGCTAGAGTAAAAACTAGGTCTTTTGAAACAGACCTATGCTGGAGCCAAGAAAACATCCTGTCTCAGCAAGATAAGCAAACTTTTCCACAGCGTTCAGTTTCCAAATGCAGTTTCTGGCTGTGTTTAAACAGAGAGGCTAGCTGAAGTCCATCTACTCTTCACCCAGCACAAACGGTCAGTGTAAAAACCTGCATATCAAAAGGAATGAGTGTAGGTTACAAGCATCACATGAAAGAGTTAAATAGGATTTTACTTTCCGAGAGGTTCATTCAGGGGTCAACCATTTTCTGAAAACTTGTTATTGGGCTGATATTACATAATTCCAGTGGGCAGCCAAGACATAACTCTGCAGATGCTGAAATGGGAAGAAAACAGTTCAAACAAGCTGGGTAGGCTTCCTTTTCCATCCTGCCTGTGTGTTAGGAATGAGAATATTTCTTTACAGGGGCATTATGGACTTAAGCAAGAACCCAAGCTCTGGAAAGGTACCTGCAGAGCCATCAAATCCAGAGATGAACGCCCGTCTGCAATCACAGGGTGCAATGTACTCGCTCTAGGAAACAAAAGAGGCAGCAATTATTTATAGCAGCAGGAGGGCGGGAAATCAGCTGAGGACAAAAACTTTGATAAGCCTTTTCTCTTAAAGGACACCATGGAGAGAACAAAATGAGTTAAAAATCCTGGGCTCTACTCTACTGGAACATTTAATCATCTGTGATTAAATTGTATTTATGTCCAACTGCTTTTGGGGTTTTTTTTAAGCTGCAGCACTTTTGTCCCACAAACATCTGTAAACACTGAAGTGCTTCAGAGTTTGCAGATGTTTATTTCACACTCAGCCTCCCCTTTGGGCAACAAACAAATGTTGCCTTTGAAGCTGCAATGTGAAAGGAAGAGAAACCAGAAGCACCCCTTGATCTTGGAGACCAGGGTAACCAGCGCATAAAATCTGTAAGATTCACTATCTCCAGTGAAGTCCCCTCACTGGCACTTACAGGAATTCCTTGAAGACTTTTGTTTTCCACTACCATGACATTGAAAGAAAATTATCAAGGTAATAAAACTGGAAAAACTTTAACTCTTAGGACCTTTCATAATTAGATGCTGATCCTCTCACTTCTTCCTTGCCTACTCAAAACCCAACTCCACCATAAGCCACTAGACCATGGTTTATATACTGTGCACGATGTGCTATGGCATTGAGTACCCCTTTGGCTAGTTTGGGTCAGGTGTTCTGTCTCCGCTTCCTCCCAGCTTCCCCTCCTCCCTGGCAGAGCATGAGACTGAGAAAGTCCTTGGTCAGAGTAAGAATTACTTAGCAACAACTAAAAACATCAGTGTTATCAGCATTGTTCTCAGGCTAAAGTCGAAAAAACAGCACTGCACCAGCTACTAAGAAGGAGAAAAATGACTGCTACTGCTGAACCCAGGACAGTGGGTGAGAGAGAATCAAGGATTATCAGTCCATTCTCATCCCAAACCCCATCACAACCTGTGTTTGTGGACACATCTGTTGGCAGCACCACAGACGAGTCTGAGAACGCACAGATATTCAACATCCAAAGGAGATTACAATTAAAGGAACTGTACCTTGAAGTGGCCCACACACTATTTTTACAGGATACCATTCTGGCAAGTTGGGAGGTCAGAACTGCTGAGTGGGGCTGGTAATTAACTGGTGCAACTCAGCACATCAGCTTAATCCAGGCTGACAGCACTGATGTTTGAGCTGCAAAACCCCTGCATCTGTATCTTACAAATGATCTGAAGCCAAAGCCTGTTCCTCTGCCCATAAAGCTTCTCTGCATTCAGCTGTGCTATAGCAAAAGAAACATTTTTGGGACTGAGCTGAGAAATCACAGCCCAATTCTCAGGTGGTTTTAGTTCCTACTGTGATAGATACTGCATCTGCCTGTCTCTGGCCAGGGCTGTTTTAAAATCACCTGACTGTTAGAAAATGCTCCCTCCAAACCTGTTACTCTTCACTGCTCTAAGGAAGGCAGAGGGTTCAAAGCACAAGAGGGAGCATGAAGCACAATCCAAAGCACCTAGGGCCAACTCTTTATTTCTGCTTCAAATCACCCCATGGTCAAAACCCCTCCAGAACAGCTATGCCTCTCCCCTGCCAGGAGACACCACAGGCAATAGCTATCAACCATTCACCACTGAAGTTTTGAAAGTGAGCCTTGGAATAAAACCCATAGTCCAAACGAGGATCTGGCTGAACAGTATTTGCTCCTGGCTGCCAGGAAAGACTCCTGGGCATATCTTGGGATGCGTTCCCAAGAAATCCTCTATTTTAACCAACCACTAATGAAAGTTGGCAGAAATGGGACGGGTATTGAGACCACGGGCACCCTCTTCTCTGAGCCGGCCCAGTTCCCTGTGCTTTGTCTTGTCCAGCCCCACAGACCCCACACGGCTGTGACATACACTCAGCAGCAGTGGGGATGAGAGGGGTCAAGATACCCACCTTAGGAAGGTATGACTGCCCTCTGCACACCTCTAGCTGGATCCACCTCAGCCCACCACAGCACCACCATCACCACTAACCCCCTTTAATATAACATCAGCAGATCAAGCAAGACAAAGTCAATCAGGAAAGGAATGAAGCGCTCATTTCCCCAGCTGCCTGCCTCACAGCAGCAGGACAGAACATGAAGGCAGAGCCACGAAGGCCTCCTCCATGAGGAGGATTCCCCATTTCGACTTTTCCTAATGACTATTCAGCCTGTGAACTGCTACAACTCCCCCTTCTACAGATTTCAGCTCAAAGCTGGCACACAGTCTCCCAGGGTCAGAAGCCTAAAGGGGATGCTCAGAATTTCCCATTGTGGATCATACCACTAAGTACAGCTCAAATCAGACCAGCAATTTCTCTTCCCTTTCTCTTGACCAACGCAGCAGAGATTACAGGCTACTTTGCTTGTGCAGACAGGGGATCTCCCATTCATAGGAAGGGTTAACACTGAGCTGGCTGCATTAACAGCACAGAACAGCGAAATGGATAAAAACAATTAAAAAGAAAAATCTTAAAGGAAAAGAAAAAAAGAACCCCATCAGTTTTAGACCCAGCAAAAGCTGACCTAAGCTAATAGAGACCTTGGCTGTGTGGGAAATACCTCATGCTGTCCCACTTACAGACAAATCCAGGGAATGTTTTGAGTTTACAATGAGGCAGATGGGCTTTAAAAAGGAGTATGAGGAATGTGGAGGGGAAGATGGTTCATTCATCTGTCAGACTGAATTCTTGCACACCCACCTGTTCTGTTCCATGCAGCAATCCCCACCGTGCAAAGATGAGCCCATGTTTTGCATGAGCTAAAATTACAAGGGGAACACCTGCGTACGCCACACAAAGTACAGGCCGCAGCACAGTCAGAACAAGGTATTTCCCTGAGGCTTGTCTTGCAGATCTGATGGCCTTCAACCTGGCTCTCCTCGGGCCTTTCATGTCTGTTTTGCACCACACCTGTCAGTCTCTGACACACAGACAAACCTGGGGGTGCATCATAGAAACCCTCAGCTAAGCCAGGAAGAAGCCCAAAGAAAATCAGTGGTGCTGATCACCAGAGCCTGCCTGGTTGGGCCATTAACATGTCGAAGCTTATTGTATCCTAGTGTCAACCAAGATCAGCAATGAAAAATGAAGCTCACTGCCCTTACAGCTTCAACACTGATGCCATTAAAAAACAAACATTGCTGTGCACTTGGAGGGAGGTCAGTATTCACTGCCAAAAACCTAACTGCATTGGCAAGACCTAGAACAGGTCAGTACAACCTGCGCACAAGCCATCTCTTGCTTTATAACTTTGCTGATTCCTTGGCTCTGAACAAGTGTGTCTCAGAGGAGCCAGCCCCAAGCAGAACACAGCATCTCTGCCAACCCAAACACAGGTCCCTGAGCTGGGTAGGTGCTTCCCTGACGCAGAAGACCAGCCAGATCTGACCAAATTTGTTTTCACCAAGTCAAGGCCTAGGGGTGGAAGCCAGCCCCAGTTAAGCTGTGACTGGCTCCAAACCCAAGCTGTAATCCAAACATCATTCCCTCCCATTAAGAAGAAAGCTCCTCCAATCTCTGAATATTCCCATATGGGCAAACTCCAGATGCAATGTAAGCTGAGTGACTCAACATAACCTGGATCCTGCATTTACCACTGCAACATCCCAAAAGCTCAGACAGGCATTTTTAACCAAACCACAAAAGATTTAGGCACCTCAGTCCCCAAAGCAAAGCATTTCAGCCCTTCGTGATCCTTTGAGACCTCCAGCCACAAGATCCACCCAGAACTCCTGAAAGGAAGCAGGGTCTAAGGACTTCAGCCCACTTTTGCCTGGGACTTCCCTCCTTGTTCACCAGCCTTTCGACCACCAAGGTCCCTAAGGAATAAGCCTGCTTCTTCTGACTTCTTATCACCAGCATCAAAAATCAAAGCAAGCCAACATTCAGGGCTGGCTGGAGGAGCCACAAATCCGAGGTATTAGCTGCCTTGGTTAAACCAGGGTCAGAGCCAGATGTGTTTGAGAAGTTCTGCAAGTCCTTCAGCTCCTTACACAACTATACATGGAAAGCAAAGCACACAGCTGGTGGCAAGCCTCCTGGCAGTATTATAACCTAAGCCTTCTAGCCTTGGCAGGAAAACCAATACTAAAGTACCACAGAGCTTAGAGCTCAAACATTCCCAATGTTACAAAGATAAATTAGTAAGTTGCATCATTGGGGTGTATCAGCATCAGTGCAATCTAGGGGTTTTTTTGCAACCTAGAAAGGAATAAGGTTTCCCCTAATCTTAACCCCATGTTAACACCAAAGAAGAGAAAGTCCCCTTTGTTGACAAGGTCTCTGATCCCAGGACAGCCTCAGCAACAGCTGAGTGAGGCAAGGACAGCAGTAAGTAGCTTGGGCTGTGTGGAAGAAATGGCTCAAGCCACCAAAAGTTGGCTATCATTAAACCACAGCCTTTTGAGTCACAGAGGAAGCTGCCCAAGAGCAAAAGCTGACTGCAGGGCTGTAAAGTTTCTACTTGTGTACAGGAAACAAACCTTTGCTTGGAACGCGGGGAAGCTGCAAATCTCAGCTCATCACGACTTACCTGGAATCAGTAAGTCTGTTGTCAGATGAAGAGGTTCCTGCCAATGCCTAAAATTGCATTAATTCCCAAAGCTCACAGACAAACTCCTGCACTAGCTATTCAGGAGGCGCCAGAATCAGCAGCTTTTAGTAATCGTTTCCATTCAGATAGATTCACTCTGCAGAGAAACCTGACCAACTAGCCTGTCAGGAAATAGCAACATGGGCTTCTCTACTTAACTGCACTCTGTCAAGAAAAGCAAGCAACAGAAAACCCCAGAAGTCCTGAGGGTCACATTCTTCAACTCATATGACAGCATTTAAGGTCTAGTGAAATGAAACCAGAGTTATATATGGACAGAGGCAGCTTGAGGCAGGAATGCAGCAGACAATAGCAGCTGCAGAAAAAGCCTTCCCTCTACCTGCCTAAGTTTGGATCTCCCTAGGAGGAAACACGATGCGGCACACACAGTCCCAAGGCACAGGCAAGTCTGGACTCAGCTCACCCCAGTGCCAAGTCAAGGGCAAAGGTTCCAATTCAGTTGCATTTTGCTCTCGCACACCCTGGGGTAAAAGGGAGCTTTGGGTGTGAGCCAGGAAAGCTTCAGGTCTTTTGTTTCCTGAAAATGGCTGAGGAGGGAAAAACCCTTGGCAGTTCTTGGGTCTCCTAACAGAGCGAGCAGAAGAGCATGTGAGCAGGCAGGGAAGGTAAAAGGCAGTTCAGCCATTTAAAATTCATGTCATGGACTATAAAACTCGTACCAGTGAAAGCAGCACGCAACAGTTACTGCCACAAGTTACCACCCAGAGCTCCCACTTCCCTCCTGGCTTTAGTGCTCAGAACAAGCTGATGCAGAGCAGCACTGAACGGGAAGTGTTGGCATGGCCTTCTCCTTCCCTCCCCCTCCAAATGCCCCTCTGCATGGGATCTGAAGGGCTGCTGCATAAGACAGCAAATTCAACCAAGAACTGGATCTAGCAAAGGTAGACCTTTGCAACTAACCCTTTGCCACCTCACCTAAGAACACCTGTTGATCAGGAGGTGTTAAAGGGAAAACTAAAGGCTAGATAATGTCTTTTCCTTCCCCAGTAAATCCATTCTTCCCAACAGCAAAGAAAGGGACAACAAGTGCTCTGGCAAGCTCCCTTCTTTTGCAGCATGAACTCCCTGGAGACAATCTGATGAGAAGTTGCTGGTGGAACATCCATGCTGATTTGTTACAAGAACATAAAACCTCAGTTTCCTGAACAGACTCCAGAAACCTTTTCCAACATGTTGTTTCTTAGGTTACCCAGGCTTTTATGCTAGAACCATTAAAACTGCAATCATGAGATGGTCGAGTTCGAGATCCTCAGGACAGTGAGAAGAGCGTGCAGCTCAAGAGAGCAGATTTTGGCGTCTTCAGGAACCTCCTTAGAAAGGTTCCATGAGATACAACCCTAGAGGGCAGGGGGCCCCAAGACTGTTGGTTAATATTCAAGGATCACCTGCTGCAAGCTCAGGAGTGATACATCCCTACTAGAAGAAAGTGCTGCAGGAGGGCCAGGAGACCTCCTTGGATGGATAAGGAGCTGCTGAGGAAAATTCAAAGGAAAAAAGAGGCTTATAAAAGGTGGAAGCAAGGACAGGCAGTATGGGAAGAACACAGGGATGTTGTCCAGGAAGCTAGGGACCAGGTTAGGAAAGCTAAAGCCCACTTAGAATGAACCTTGGCTAGGGATGTTAAAGGTAACAGGAAGGGATTCTATAGGTACATTGCAAATAAAAGGCAGACTAGGGACAACGTGGGCCCTCTCCAGAAGCTATCGGGAGAACTGGCTACCCTGGATTTGGAGAAGGCTGAGGTTCTTCATGACTCCTTTGCCTCAGTCTTCACCGGAAAATTCTCTGACCACACCACCCAAGTCTTGGAAGGCAGATGCAGGGACTGTGAGAATGAAGACCCTGGGCCCACTGTAGGAGAGGATCTGGTTCGAGACCATCTTAGGAACCTGAATGTATACAAATCCATGGGACCTGATGAAATCCACCTGCGGGTCCTGAAGGAGCTGGCAAATGAAGCTGCCAAGCCACTGTCCATCATATTTGAAAAATCATGACAGTCAGGTGAAGTTCCTGACGACTGGAAAAAGGGAAATATAACCCCCATTTTCAAGAAGGGGAAAATGAATGAGCCAGGGAACTACAGACCAGTCAGCCTCACCTCTGTGCCTGGCAAAATCTTGGGGCAGATTCTCCTGGAAGGCATGCTGAGACACATGAAAAACAACAAGGTGCTTGGTGACAGCCAGCATGGCTTCACTAAGGGGAAATCCTGCCTGACCAATCTGGTGGCCTTCTATGATGGGGCTACGGCACTGATGGACAGGGGTCGAGCAGTTGATGTCACCTGCCTGGACTTGCGCAAAGCGTTCGACACTGTCCCACACAACATCCTTGTCTCTAAGTTGGAGAGACATCAATTTGATAGGTGGACCACTCGGTGGATAAAGAACTGGCTGGATGGCCGCACACAAAGAGTTGTGGTCAATGGCTCAATGTCCAGCTGGAGAGGAGTAACAAGTGGTGTCCCTCAGGGATCGGTGCAGGGACCGGTCTTGTTCAACATCTTTGTCGGTGACATGGACAGTGGGATTGAGTGCGCCCTCAGCAAGTTTGCCGATGACACCAAGCTGTGTGGTTCGGTTGATACGTTGGAGGGAAGGAGTGCCATCCAGAGGGACCTTGACAAGCTTGTGAGATGGGCTGATGCCAACCTGATGGAGTTGAACCATACCAAGTGCTAGGTCCTCCACCTGGGTCGGAGCAATCCCAGGCACAGCTACAGGTTGGGCAGAGAAGAGATTCAGAAAGCCAGCGGTATCCTGGGCTGCAGCAAAAGGAGCGTGACCAGCTCCTGCCCCTCTACTCTGCTCTCCTGAGTATTGTGTGCAGTTCTGGTGTCCTCAACATGAAAAGGACATGGAACTGTTGGAACAAGTCCAGAGGAGGGTCACGAGGATGATCAGGGGGCTGAAGCACCTCCCATATGAAGATAGGATGAGAGAGTTGGGGCTGTTCAGCCTGGAGAAGAAAAGGCTGTGTGGAGACCTCATAGTAGCCTTCTAGTATCTGAAGGGGCGCTACGGGGGTGCTTTAGAGGGACTATTCATTAGGGACTGTAGTGAGAGGACAAGGGGTAACGGGTTCAAACTTAAACAGAGGAAGTTTAGATTGGATATGAGGAAGAAATTCTTTACTGTAAGGCTGGTGAGGCACTGGAATGGGTTGCCCAAGGAAGTCGTAAATGCTCCATCCCTGGGGGTGTTCAAGGCCAGGCTGGACAAAGCCTTGAGTGACATGATTTAGTGTGAGGTGCCCCTGCCCATGGCAGGGCATTGGAACTGGATGATCTTAAGGTCCTTTCCAACCCTAACTATTCTATGATTCTATGATTCTAAATGAGTGAACAAAGGATTACTTTAGTTATCCCTGGCTTTTATTTTTTGCAGGGAAGGAAAGTGCAAACACTCCCTTAATCCATCCATACCTGGTGGGCATCTCCAGAGGGTACTATGTAGGCTTGGACAGGCTCCTGGACATACTTGGGACTCTTCATCACCTGCCGCAGTTGCTTCAGCAGCTCTGTTGTAATTTTTGGACTCATCTTCCTACCTGTAACTAAAACAAAACACAAAACTTCAGAGTTCTTCCAGCCATCCCAGACTACTCATGTGTACAGGCTGGAGGCAGTCACCACTGGAATCTTCTATTGAGGACAACTGTGCCAACATCATCACTCTCAGCCAAGAATTTCTGCTGTCTTGTCTCTTCACTCATGTTCCTTGAGCATGAGGGATCAGGCTGAGGCCAGACCGTCAAAGCTGATTTATCCTGTAAAGGACCTCTCCCACCCATAGAAGGACTGGCATCCCAGTGGTGATACACACAAGCTCAGCATGCTTGCCAACCCTTCCTACATGTGGACAGCAGCATGAACCAGAGCACCTCAGACATGCCCTATGACAGCCAGGAAAGGTCTCGGCATGTGATGTCGATGGTCTCAAGTACCCACAGATCACAAGTAGCCCCACACACCATGTACAGAGAGAAACTTTCAGCCTTTTCACTCTGGGGGCAGAGATGCTGTGGCTTACATGCCACAGGAGCACAGGCTGCTGGGAGAGTAAGCCACAGATGCAAGGAATTCAGAAATGGAACAGTTAAGAATGCAATTTTTACAAGTTTCACTACAGCCCAGGGTTTCAGAAAAAAAGCAATCTGCCAAGGACATTCACAGGGATGTGTTCACTGGCCATATTTACCTGAGGGCTACATGTTAGTTCATGAAGCAAGAACACAATGATAACAGGAGAAACTGCTCAATGAGTTCTCACAAGTGACTGCCAGAGGACAACTACAGATGCTTAAAGGAACCTTCTCTAATGACCTTTGGCAAATGCTCTGCAGACCTCAGCTGGCGGCAGGCAGGCAGGCAGGGGTGGGGCACAGGCTGGATGGAAGGCAGCTGATCGGAGGGGAAAACAAGGGCACAGGCCAATCCCTGTCCCTTGCTGTGGTTTTGCAATGGATGTACCTTTGGCACTGCAGTGAACACCAGCCTCTCAATTGCTATCCAGAAACCATCAGCAGCTGAGGCCTGCTGTGAACACCACACTGTGACACAGCAGAGCACGCTGCCCTGCTGGCACAAGTGAAGGCTGCAGTGGAAGGTATCGGCTGACTGCAGAGAATGTTCAATATGTGGGGAGGCCTGGCCTGAAAACCCATGAAAAATCAAGAAATCTGAACCTCTTCAGAGGTTCTCTGCAGCTTTTCTTCGCTCACATCTCCAAAGGGTGCCCAAAGTGGGATAATCCCTTTCCTGGTTCCCTACCCATTCCTCTCAAGTTTTTAAGAACATGCTGGGAGGTTGCAAGGTTAATACTGTCACTGCCCAGGGCAAAGTGGGTAGGCTCTGTGCTGCCTGAATGCCATGCCATGCAGTATTCAACTCTGACCAGCTCATTTCACAGCTCATTTCACAGCCACGTCCACAAACAGATCATACATGGGAGAAGCAAACAGCATGCAAGTCTCAAACATTTTTTGCTTATCCAAGCATTTATTCTATTTAAACCTCAGTAACTACCAGGAGCCCCCAGTGACATTACGGTCCTATGCCAAAACCCAGTGAGGCATAGCCCCTCTCTGTGGTATTTGCCACCTAAACAGGAAGGCAGAAAGCTGCCTTCATTTCACAAACCATAGGAAGACGAGATTTGACCAAGGGCACAAAACAGCGCTGTGACCAAGTCAGGAACTTAACCAAGACCTGATACATTTCAGGCATAAAAATCCCTGCCCAACACCACCACGTCTCATCACAGGAAGTCTGGAGTACGCCAGACTTGTGTGTGACTGTCTGCCCACAGGTACAGTGTGTTTTAAAACCCAGCCCACCAGAAGCAAATCAAGCTCAAAATGCACCATACCCTAAATCCTCTAAGTGGTATCTTGACTCCAGTGGGATTAGATAATACCTCAGATTTACTTCCAGGACATATTTCATAGTTTATACAGTGTTTGCAAGATACACTGGACTTTTATTATAATATGATTGTTTCTGTCTGTCCTCTGTAACAAGCTGCTGTAGCATTCTATAACTTTGCAGCTGATTTATGTTCAGACAAAGAAAAAACACAAAGGAGAGAAAGCAACAACACAGCGACCAGCCAGTAAGAAAGAATCTCTTTCTACAGACTCATAAGGACACAGCTTCCTTTCTTGACCTGTGCTTTGTTTCCAGGAGCCTGAAAGTCTCATTTAAACAGGCAAGGAATGACAAGGCTTTCCCTTTTAATAAAGCTCCCTGCTGACAAGCCATGGTTTTCTTAGCAAGCAAAAGATTCTCTCAAGGACAAAACAAAGTACTCTCACTGTTGAAAGATTTGCTTTTAATATTAAAACACAACTAAGCCAGATTACCAACAAAACCCATATTGAGGAGGACATCTATTTTAGATGTCCTACAGTATAAGAAATGGCTTTAAAAAAATCCTCCACAATCTTTCCAAGAGAATTGTCTTCAGCTTCCAGAGAAAGTGAAGCTCTTTTCTCCCACATCTTTGGTAGTCATTTACTCTGGTCCCCCCATAATTTTTAAAAGGTGACCTTTCCTTTCTGGGTCATAATTATAAGCCTCTACAAAGTTAAAACAGCTTCTCTATCATTATATATCACTCCAGTGATTACCACCAAACAAAGCTGAAAGAAGTTCTTTACTGTGAGGGTAGTGAGGCTCTGGCACAAGCTGCCCAGAGAAGTGGTAAATGCTCCATCCCTGGCAGTGTTCAAGGCCAGGTTGGACATGGCCTTGGGCAATGTGGTCTAGTGTGAGGCATCCCTGCCCACGGCAGGGCATTGGAACTGGATGATCTTAAGGTCCTTTCCGACCCAAATCACTCTATGATTCTATGATTTAGCAGTGCAAGAAACAGTCCCATTCCCTGCCCTTTCTCCAAGAGGTCACACTGCCGTGTTACCTGCCTCTGTAGTTCCCCACGTCTGGATGCCTCTTGCCTCTGCTCACACAAAATACCATTCAGCTCTTTGCTTGGTCTTCATAAGCTCCACTGTGCCTGAGAAAGCAAAGGGCAAAACTGAAGCAGCTGACAAACTTTGCACCCCATAAAACATTCTAATTCTCAAAGAGCTGGAAGTGCATTAACACTATGTTCCACTGTCAAGACTGGAGATGCATGGAGGGTGAACCGTGGGGGAGCAGGGAATGTCAAGGGCCAGGCATTTGCTTGTCAAGACTTACAATTAAATCTTACAAGCATGTGCTGGTTTATGCCAATTTATTTTCACAACCATTCTGTCAGAGGCGAGTCCCCACTTTACAGATGGGGAAACTAAGGTGGAGCAGAAGTAACATGCAAAGTACCTCTGCAGCATGATGACAGAGTTGGATCCCAAAATCTGTCACTGTCTAGACATACATTATCTACACCTCACCAGACCACAGGCGCCAGTTCTCCAAGAGCCCCGGCCGGATCTTGCCTGGAGAACATCTCTATCAGACACACAGATCAAACAGCAAGCACAAAAATGCTTCTGGAGGAACCAAACATCTCCTCCTGTTTCCCACATGCACACAGTGATGGGCTGCTGCAGCCCCGGGTGCAGGCCATGGCTGCGGACATGAGGCCCATGGTGTGTCAGAGCCATGGTGGGGAAGGGAGGCAAGAACAGGTGAGGCTATATCTGGGTCTGCCTGTGGCTGCTGCATTAGACCAACCCGAGTGGTTATGTCCTGTTTGCTTCAGATACGCTCATTCTTCTGATAATTTTCTCTTTGTTTTCTCTCTTTTACGAATACACTTGTTCATACAATAACAGAACAGTCTGGGTTGGAATGGACCTTAAAGCTCATCCAGTTCCAACCCCCTGCCACAGGCAGGAACACCTTCCTCTTGATCAGGCTGCTCCAAGCCCCATCCCACCTGGCCTTGAGCGCTGCCAGAGATGGGGCAGCCACAGTTCCTCTGGGCACCCAGTGCTCCAAATCAGTATGTCAGCTTGCGCCACCAGGAACCAGCGGCACCGCCTCAAAGCCAGGCCCTCCTGCCCGGGCAGCCGCACGCAGGGCAGCCCAAGCGCTCGCAGCCCTGCGCTGAGGCAAAAACCCCAAAGCCTGCACACCAAACTCACCGAGACCCCCAGCCCTACGCAGGCTGACAGAGCCCCTTGGCCGGGGGCACCCTCACCGGGCCTGCCTACCAGGGCCCGGGTACCCCGGCAGGGCCTGGGCGCCCCGAGCGGGCCCGGATACCCGGAGGGGGCGGTGCCGGTCGCGAGGCCGAGCCCAGGCGGTGCCCAGAGCCCCGCGCACCCCCTCGCCGCGCTCCGCCACCGCCCCGCAGCACCCCCCGGGGCCCGGGCCTGCCCCTGCCCCCGCCCCGCCGCTCCTCACCTGCCGCCGGCCCGCCCGCCCGCCGCCGCGACGTCAGCGATCACGCGGGCAGCCGCGGCCACCCGCCGATGACGTGCCGGGGGATGTCACGGATGGCACCGGGATGGGGGGGGCGGTTCGCCCGCCCCGTCCGGCGGTCGCTGCCCGGTGCTGGGCAGGGACCTCCGGATGGAGGGCTCCGTGTTCCGGGCCGAGGCTGCTGCAAGCAGCGGGAAGGGGCGGCGTTTGGCGGCTGCCGGGCCCCCACCGCGGTGTAAAACCGGAGCGGAGCGAACCGCCTCGGGGCTGTGCGCGCACAACCGCGGCTCTTGGACGCGCTTCGCTCTGTGGCTCCCAAACACGCCGTCCGTAGCGGGGATTTGAGGCCCGGCTCCGGAGCCGGCAGTGCTGCGGAGCGGCCGAGGCGGGCGGGAAGGAGCCAGGGCAGGGCCCGGTGTGCCGGAGGAGCCGGTGAGCGAGCGCTGGCACCGCTGGCTGAGCGCAGCTGCAGAACGGCAGCATCCCGCATCCCATCGCTGCGCAAAGCCTCAGCACAAGGCTCCACCATCTACTTTGCAAGATAGATTGCAGTCAGTTTTGTGCTTGGAAGGGAGGAGTAACAGCAGCGTTTGTAACAACAGTGTCAACTGTCATAAAATACGGCCGTTTGTCATGAAAACCCCTTCCACCACTCTCCTCTGCCCCTGGCAGTGTTTGACGGGGGGGGGCTATAAGTCAACCCTATTGACAAAGCCAGGAGGCGGTTACAGAAATGCAGGAATGAGAAGATCACCACCAAGAAAGGCTACAACAAAGTAAAAAAGCTGCTTTGTGACTGCATCTGGGCCAGAAGGGTTTGCTTGCAGCAGTCGGTGCTCTGGGGACCCTCTGTAGCCCATGCTGGAACCGTGCTGCAGCCACCCCTCCTTCCATGAGGAAGAAGAGAGAAGGAAAATTTGGAGCTCAGTGAAACCCATCTTAGTTCAGGGCCTCCTGTGCATCCTGGGGTCTCATTAGGAGAGAAGATGCTAGGCTGGGCCCTTAGAACTAGGAGATGCTCAGTGCTAGCCCCTCAGAGATACACAGGCTGGGCACTACATGCAGCATCCCATTGGTAGGGGAGAAGTGTTTGGGTACAAGGTCAGCTCATGAAACAGGTCTCTGGCCCTCAGTCTGTTGGCATTTTTCCGGAGGAGAAAAGGTGCAGCCAGCAGCTACTTTGCCCTTCATCCTTCTCCCTCAGTCCACACCAATGGCACAGCCTGCAGAGCTTTACCCACAAAATGACAAACATTTGCTGCTGTGTCTAGTGAGCCCACACAATCCAGGCTTCCACTGAGCCACCTGGGTCCCCCTGACTACTGATGTATTTCTAATGTATTTCCAGGGGAAGCATGAAGGAAAAAGAAGATGAGAGACACATAGAATAATTCATGGGGGGAAGAGGTTTTTGGAGGTCTCTAACCTAACCCCCTGCTAAAAGCAAGGCCAGCTTCAAAGCTAGAGCAGGTTGTTTAGGGACTCTCCTGCTGGGTTTTGTGTATCTCCAAGAACGGAGGACTACAGCCTCCCATGGTAGTGATGACCACCCTGGAGTAAAACGCTTTATTCCTGCTAGCCAAGCAGAAATTGGGGGTTGGAACTTGATGATCTTAAGGTCCTTTCCAACCCTAACTATTCTGTGATTCTCATTTCCTCATTGCAGCTTGCCCCTTGCCCTTTTGCTATGCACATCTGGAAAGGGTCTGGCTCCCTCTTCTCTCTGTTCCCCAGGCTGAGCCATTCTAGCCCCCCTGCAGCCCTGCTGCTGCCCTCTGCGGCTCTCCACATTGTGGAGCTCTGTCTCGTACATCTCAGGTAAAATCTAGGGCATAACACAGCAATACCTGTGATCTGACAGAAGAGAGTAAAAGGTCTGTCCTGCAACCAGCATCCCAGCATTGGGAAGGGCTGTTGGATGGGGCCAGGGCTGCAGGCTGTCCTTGAGGAGGGACAGAAGAGAAGGGGGAAAGCCAGTGACCATGCCTTTTATAGCAGGAAGAGGTTTTTTCCCTTGTTAAACTGCTTGGGTGAAGCTAATTGCTGTTTCCCAATTATTGTCCCCTGTCTTCCATCCTTGCCCACAAGGGACTTACACAATCCCAGCAGCCTGGGCCGGAAAGGCCCATTTAGATCATCACATCAATGTCCCCCTGAGGGTAAATACATCCGTGTTTTGCATTTGTGTTACAGACCACGTTATGCTCACCCTGCAGAATGCTTGCTGAGAAGATTCATTACCTGGACACCAGCCAGAATGCAGCAGTGCTCATGCTAAAGCACATGTCAGGACATTTTAAAAGCACTGCAGCGCTGGCACGATGATCACAGAGATCATTGACAGTGGCGAACTGTACAGCTGGATGCAGTCAGGGTTGTGAAATGGTCCCTTCAGCCTCCTCTGACTCATGGTAATAATTTGGGGTTAGATTTTGCATTTGGCTGCAGCTCTTAATAGGGGGTTGTGGAGAGCTCTGCACCTGCTGAGCTCTGTGCCAGCCCAGGGAAAGGGAATGGGGCAGTCCAAAGCATTCCTAGTGTCCATCATGTGCTTTTCTAGTTGCACCACAGGGATGCCTTTTCCTCACCTATGCTCCTGCCTTGTCCTCCCATTGTACCCAAGGGAACAGGAGATTCCAGCCCTTCCTTGGCATAGCCCACATGCTCCACACTCTCTTTTCAGGGGCAGAGCTAAGTGTGTGTGGCCTCTTCCTGCCCTGCAGAGCTTTCGGTTTGGCTGAATTAAGGGCAGTGACTAAATGCAAGGTGATCTTAACACCTGTGCCAGTGAAATTGTTTGTTTGGTTATTTTTTTGCCAGTGAATCAGTATTAAATCAGTTTGGGTTAGCGAACAGGCTGTGGGAGCAGCAGCAATCAAATAGAGAAGGAAAGAAAATAAACCTATGTGGGAGTGCAACTTGGGGACTGTCCAGAGTATGAAATAACCAGGCTGCTCACAGAGCCCAGCATACAAGGGGAAGGACAGGGCTCAGCATCTTCACTGGACTTGCCTCATTCATTCCTCCAGGTCTGGAGATGACATCTTGCCCATCCACAGCCAGTCGAAGGAGAGCAGCTACAGTGTGAGAGGAGGTCTGTCCTGCCTCCTAAAGCTACCCTACAACCCCAGAGTGAGAAGGGAGCACACAAGGGTTGAATTTGACTAATTTTCTCTGCTTTGGTCCCAGCTCAGGGCAGGAATAACAAGCACCACTATGGGAAGGCTATCAATGTGATATTGATGTCTCTGTAATTTAAAACAAATTAAACCACCACTGAGAACACCTTACTGTACTGTTTGGTGACCAAAATGTGTCCTCATTCTGTCTTCCTGATCAAGATCTTGATTTAATAATGGTTAAAATAGAAAAAAGTCTGCATTCCCGTCTCCTAAAAATGTGCCAAAGGAAGCAGAAAATAGAAGGGAATATATTGATGTCTGCAAGAGCTTCTTAGTTGCTATTGAGCACCAGGTACTGCAGAGCCATGTTGTAAAGGCTTCTGTACCCAGAGGTTACTTCTAACTGGTTCTGACTCATTGAGCAGTAAAATTTAGACTAATTTTCTTCCCTTCCTTGTAGAGCTAATAAAGACATATTGATGGGTATTCTGTATAGGAACCTTGTTCCAGAAGAGGAACGATCTAGTAAGAAAAGATGGATTCAGGCCAGAAAGCATTTTTCAGACATTTGATGAGACTCGTGACAAGTCCTCTGCAGTAAACAGACATTTTACAGGTGGAGGCATGACTGTGCCCCATTGACTGGTGTTGTGCCTGTCTGCAGGGACCTAGGTCTAAACACCACAAGCATCCCAGTACCACCAGTGGCCTGACCCAGCAGGACCTGCACTAAGCCGCTGGATGAGCCCGGGTGGGGGACTGGAGAGCATAGCAGACTGGTGCTGAGACATGGCCCATGCAGAGCCTTGTGGATGCCCACTAGCCAGTGGATTGCTGCTAAAGGCTTTGCCCGGATGAGCACAGGAGGCAGCACTATTTATTTTGTTTGAATAATATATAACTATTAAATTAAATAAGAGAAAGCGGAATGAGCTTTCCGGTTAAGCCAAAATGTTTGATGCTTGTTTCCTGGGCATTTGGGGTCTCTGGGAAGCTTTGAAGTGGCCCTAATGAACCTACCAATGTAGATAATGTAAAATACTTTAATAATTTATTTATCAGGCAGTGCTGTCTATGATACATAATCTGAAATGTTTAAAGAGATGAAACTGCCCTTTCTAAACGTCTGTTTGATCTCAGCTGAAAT